>OY821788.1:23919584-28919584 GCA_963682175.1 Triglochin maritima | reverse complement strand
ATTTGAATCGAATCCTCCACTAAGTGATCGTGAATTGAAACCCCAAGTCCCTCAGGTTGACTAGGAGTTTGACTTTGAAAGGTTGTGCTTTGAATTTGTGGATGTGGTGGTGGTTCGATATCAAAAGATGAATCCTCATGTTGACAAGAAAGGTGACCCTCCTCGCGTTCATGGAATTGTTGTGTCATTTGACTCACTTGCAATTCCATATTTTGCAAGGAATTCAAGTTGGACTTCAATAAAGTTTGAGTGGTTTCCATGAATGTTTGGAGGGTTTGTTTTAAGGAATCAAATTTGGGGTCAACAGTGAGGTCCAAGTCAGAGCTTGGGAAATTTTGGGGTTGGGTGTTGATGGGCTGAGAATGAGTCCAATGATTTGGAGTGGGGTGTTGGTAGAATTCTGGGTATTCGGGAGGAGGATACGGGGGTGAAAATGAGGTATAAGAATTTGGATAAGATTTGTCTCCCCATGAATCCATCACTCTCGGGTTGTACGCGGATGCGTAATGGTCATAATGAGCATTTTGGGAAAATGTGTGCTCATACTCAGGCTCAGGGGGAACATAAGGACATTCCCCGATAACATGACCACTCAACCCACAACAGTCGCACGGTACGGCTACTGGAGCCACCGGGGCACTCATGTCGTCTGCCATACGCATGAAAGAGGCCAAAGTTTGTTGTAATGTCTCAGTTTGTTGACCAGCATATGATCCGGCATAACTAGATTGTGGTCTAGCAGTCGGTGCCTCTCTCATGTTACCCCAATATAAAGACTGCTCAGTCACAAAATTGCGATCATCCCAACCATACGGGGTGTTAGTCTGAGCCACCCCAGGTTGCATGGGTCCGGAGTACCAGGGAGAATCATCCTGGTCCCAACAATGATATGGATGGTCGCCCATGTAACCATCCATCTCAAGAAAAACTCTCGAGTCGATCACTCTCACCACCACGAGGCTAAGCTCGCAAAAAGTGCTCGACTCGACCCTAAAACGCTAACAGAGAGTGTAAAGGGGAGGAGACTATAACGTAGAAGAAGGTGAGAAGAAGATGACTCAGAGGAGAAGGGAAGAATCCCTAGAGCTAGCGAGGGTACAGGGTGAAGGTAGAAGCCTAACTAGCAAGCATGGCTCAAACAATGTAAGGCAATGGGTCCTTAGGCTAGACGACGCCTAACTTCGAGGTCACTAGCCTCGACACGCCTCACCTCCCTACAACGAGGACCACAATGCCCAGCAAGTGATACCAGATCCGGAGATCCAGTACCTCCTACTATCGACAAGGTAGGCAACGCCGATCAGGTCATGGCGGTCTCAACTAGATTACTCTCCTAGTGCGTCCGAATTCCTAGGGCCAATGTCTACTTGCTTTTAGTTAAGGCTTTACTTGAGTGTGCTTTTTGGGGCTAAGGGAGGGGTGATGAAATCCCCCACCTTATCTTTGAAGTCTATAGGTGATGCCCCTTAAAGATGTTTTGAAATCTTAGGCTAGCAAGCAACTCACCAAACAAGCACTCACCTCACTCTTGTTACGATGCAAACCTTACTCACTAATGAATGTCCTAATGCGTGAATGAGTGATAAGGAATGCGTACCTCGCTCCAGCAATCAACGACAAAATGTAAAGCAAAGAAAAGAAAGATGCATGCAAGGTCTACATATGATGCATGACCTAGATGGCAAGAAGTCTAATCTTTTGCTTTGAGTTTTATGGTCCAAGTTGATTAAAGGGGATTGAAATTAAATCTGGGAGCAAACTAAAGATCACAACATGCAAAATTGGGCTCCCAGATAACTAAAGTGAACAACATAACAACTGGAACAAATTTGAGAGCAATTGAGGCTCACCAGTCCGCCAATTGGCGGTCCCAGACCGCTGATTGGCGGTCACTTTGGGGTCGTTTGCTCTCCAATTACTCCAGTCGCTTCCCCTTGATCCTCAGGTTCCCTGCCACTAAGAAAAACTGAAAACAAAAAATTAAAAACCCCTCGAATCGTCCAAACCAACGTCTGGACAGAGCACCTCCCCGGCAACGGCGCCAAAAACTTGATTGATCGTTTTATATTTAACCGCAAGTGCACGGCCGCGTTGAAGCGGTGGAAAATACGGGTCGTCCACTGGGAGGTGTGTCGACACTTGGTTTGTGCGAAGGCGAGAGGTAAAGAAAGGGAAGAGAAGGGTTGGTTACACTAAACTACACTAAGATGCAAAAAGGAAATGAAAATAAGCAATAAACTAAGCCCCATAGGGGGTAGAGAAATAATGTGAACATAAAGAGTGTGTGTGTGTTCATTAAGCTCCTCACAACATGTAGTGCATGAAATCATAAAACTACATCCAACTTTGCCTCCACATGAATTAAGATAAGACTACATCATTAAAACATACAAGACAATAATTGGAATGAAGCTACATGAACTCAAGTATAAAGACTATACCCTACTATGCCTCCACATGAATTAAGATTTCACTACATCATTAAAACATACAAGACATTAGCTAAGGTAAAGGCAACAAGAGCACATACATTACAAATTGTGTTTCCAATATTAACTTCATCCATATCCTAACCTTATCATTCCCCATAAAATAGGTCCACTAATCAAAGCATAAGCTAAGCTTCATTCAAGAGCATTAGCATATCAAAGATAAGAGTGGAGACCCATTAGATGGTTATGGAAATCATATAAAGCTCAATGGATAAAAATAACACACACTTAATACACTACATAATTATATCACATATTTCTCCACCCCCCAAATGGGGATGGAACTACTCACTACTCATTACACTACTGATTAGACTAAGTAAAGAAAACATTTAACTAAGATACTAAAATTACTAAACAAGAAATTAAACAAAGTAAAGCAACCCACACAAAACAAACAACATAACAAAACAAGATTAAAAGAAACAAATAAACTTTTATTAACAATGACTCACATTGAAGGTAGCATCCTTCTCCACCTTGAGTTATTGCTTCAAGGCTCACTCCTTAGTAGAGAGAATGCCACCAAACAATGGGTAATTACAATGGAAGGTGAAGAGTTCTATTTATAAGCATGGAAAAAGCTAATCGGGGACAATCCCCCGATGTGGGACTAAACCAACACCAAAAATAGCCTAAACGAACATTAATACAAGTCCAGGAGAAATTTCGACGGATCCTGAGCAATATGGACCGCCAATTGGCGGTCCAAAATTGTCGGATCGTGTTGGAATTTGTTGTGGGCTTTTCTTTCTGGTATTGTTGGTCTTTGATGCGGTTACTCGACTTGTTGGAGCTCCGACCCGAATAGAATTGGTAAAATACTCCCCACGATGGTGTGGAGTATTCTGTTTTGCTCTTAGGTCCTTCTGTTTTACATTCAGGTCCTTCTCCCTTGCATCTTGGTCCCTAGATCTCACCATTCAGTCCTTTTTCCCAGCTTTTGGGTCCTTTCATGGCTCTTCTCTTCAAACCTCTTTATTCCTGAAAACTAAACATAAAACTCGTCACGTAGCATTGCTTAGGTGTAAGATATTGGATATAAGATACAAATATGAGCATGAAATGATGTCAATCAGTTTACTTGCTGAAATCATGATTTGTGTTTGCCTAGATACACGAAATAGTTTCGTGTTCGTGTATGTTTGAATATGCTAGTACACGTAAAAAAAACGACACAAAACTATACTATACGGCACGATTACCAGGCCTAGGTATGCCCTTGTATCTTGCAGATTAATCAACCTAGCGTAATAATCATGAAACTAAATGATATACTTATTAATTAACAACTTCTAGATGATATACTTTAATGATTCCAAACAGGAAAACATAAGAAACCATGCAGCAGAAGACTTGAGTTCGACCCACCTTTAAACTTCAAGGAATTATCAAAGATGAACCCCCAAAATGAACTCAAAATGATTGTTCCGAGGATATGGGGTTTAGTCAACTTGAAAGCATTGGAAACCTTAACGAGATAATAGGTGGAGGCTCTCATGTTCATCGTTGACCTTTCCAAAGATGGAGAGAACGTGTTGTAGGAGGGAAACTTTAGACCAATCACGAGAACGAACTTGAAAGAGATGTTGATGTGAGGGAAGGGTGAAATGAACAAGGTAATAAGGGTTAAACTCATTGTGAAGACTTTTATTGTATTATGATATTAAAAAATTATAAATAATGGCTAAACATGTTAAGCGGACAATTATTAACTTCCTGGAAATCATGGAGAACAAACAGAAGGACGGATGCTACCCATATATGATGTGCCTAATTGCTTCAATGTACTCGTAGGAGCTCGTTCTTGGACAATCCGATATAACACACTTGTACATCGACAACATCTTGAAGGGAGGTTGGCTATTAGTCATTAAGATATTGTATTATCAATTAGAATCATTGAGATATTGTGTTATCAATTAGTATCATTTGTTGTATCTATTAAATCTTTCTATTATTGTACAATCATCACCTCTATAAATACAAAGCTCAACCCATTGTGGATGGTGGGCACTCATTCCAAATACATCCTCATCTTAATTTGGTATCAGACAAAGGTCGATTCTTCTTTTCTTCCTTTTTTTTTTAATTCTTTTTTTTTCCCAACACACCTATGGTCATCGTGATGCCGTCATCATCAAATACTACCGCTCCCGCTATCACGAATGTGTCCCACTTCCTCACCATCAAACTGACACCTACCAATTTTCTCCTCTGGAAAACTCAACTAATGCCACTCTTCACAAGCCAAGGTTTGGTTGATCATATCACTGGTGACACATCGGCACCCGCGTCCCATACTTCGGAAGGCAACCCAAATCCCCTCTATACAGCATGGTATCTCCGTGATCAACAAGCCTTGACGTGGTTACATGCGTCTCTTTCCGAGGAGGTTTTTCGACAAGTGGTGGGTCAAACAACAGCGAGGGGTGCTTGGCTTGCCCTTGAAACTGCCTACGCATCACCATCACAAGCGAGAATTCTTCAATTACATATGCAACTTCATGGACTTCATCAAGGCGATCAACCAGTCGCCGTATTTCTTCACAAAGCAAAAGCTATCGCCGACGATCTCGCTGCCATCGGTCGTCCCCTCGCCATCGAGGACTTCAATGCTTTTGTGTTTAAGGGGCTGAACGCAGACTTCAAAGATCTTGTCACCGCTCTCGCAACAAGAGGTACCCCACTTCCATACCCGGAACTTCTTGGATTTCTCTCAAGTCATGAAATTCGGCAGCAGCTAACCGCCCCTGTTATCGCCACCGGTGAGAATCCCGTCGCTCACGTTGCTGTTACTGATGATGGCAAGTATTTTCGTGGACGTGGTCGCAGCAGGGGTCGTGGGCGCAACTCTTTTCCTCCGTGTCCATGTTGTAATCGCACCAATCATCCCTATGATAGGTGCTTCCAGAGGCTTAAGCAACTTTCAAATATGCCACCTCCACCACATGCCCATGCTTCCCCCTATCCACCTACTTCTACTCCTACTGCATCAAACAATCAACTTGCGGCTCTCTATGCTCAAGCCGCTCAAGGTGATCATTCATTCGTTGTCGACTCTGGCGCGACACATCATATGCTCCCGGATCTATCATCTTTGTCTATTCATCGAGAGTACACCGGTCCGGAGAACGTGAGAGTTGGAAACGGTGCAGGTTTGCCTATCTTACACACCGGCTCATCCATTATTTCTTCTCCTTCTTGCGCTTTACAACTCCATAATGTTCTTCATGTGCCGGCCATGACTCACCGTCTTCTATCGGTCTCTAAATTAACACGTCATAATAATGTATCTATTGAGTTCTTTCGTGATCGTTTCTTTGTAAAGGGAATTCCGTCGGGGAAACCTCTGCTCACCGGACCACTTGATGGGGAGATCTATCGATTACTGCAGTCGTCCACCACCAATAAGATCGGGTGCAGGCAAGGTGTTCGTTGTTTTGCTGCAACCAGTCAACCTATTTCTCTTGATGTTTGGCATGCTCGTTTTGGGCACACCTCTTTTTCTACAACAAAGGATATTATCTCTCGCTTTTCGCTGCCTCTCTCTAGAAGTTTGCAACCCACAGTGTGTCACGGATGCGCACTTGGCAAAGCTCACCGGCAACCACTTCCACTAACATCAACGCTTGCCTCGACTCCGTTGGCTCTCGTGCATGCCGACGTGTGGGGCCCTACTCCCACACCCTCAAGCAGCGGGAATCGATTTTATGTTACATTTTTGGATGATTTTTCCAAGTTCATTTGGTTCTTTCCTTTAAAAAATAAGTCTGATGTCAAAGATATTTTTATTTCATTTCAAAAAATGGTGGAACGACAATTTTCTTGCAAATTATTGTGTTTACAAAGTGACGGTGGTGGTGAATTTATAGCTCTACGATCTTATCTTCATTCTCAAGGAATCCTTCATCGGATTTCATGCCCCCATACCCATGAGCAAAATGGATCCATCGAGCGACAACACCGACATGTAGTTGAACTGGGTCTTGCCACCATGGCCCATGCCTCCATACCATTTTGCTTTTGGGATTTCATATTTGAGTCTATTGTCTCTCTTATAAATCAAAGTCCATCTTCTGCTATTGGCGGTGCTATTCCCATCACCAAACTATGTGGATTCATTCCAGACTACAAATTCCTTCGTGTTATCGGTTGTCTATGCTACCCGTATCTTCGTCCGTACAACCGCCACAAGACACAATTCCGATCCGCCCGATGTGCTTTTCTGGGCTATCCTTCTCAATATAAAGGTTATAGATGTCTTGATTTAACTACAGGACAAATATATATATGTCGTCATGTTGCATTTGGTGAACAACAATTTCCTCTCGCTAATCATTTTTTTTCTGACGCCTCACCACGCACTCGTGAACCTACTCCTTGGCTTGAGATCATCACAACCTCTGCAACACCACATGAGCAAATGGACCAGCCCACAAATCATGATGCAAATCCATCACCTTTGCCTCATGCACGTGATGAGTCCACCAATACCCTCGATGACTCAGCAACTACAACACCTTCTAGTGCTCCCACTTCTTCACCAGAACACACATCAAACCACTCACCTCTTCGTCATCATCACATGGTGACACGCACAATGGCTGGTACACGTCGCCCTTCCACTCGTTACGCTCTAATCACAACAGCCTCTCCAATGGAACCTCGCAACTATTCAGAAGCTTTGAAACATGTTGAATGGCGACATGCCATGGTTGAAGAGATGAATAGCTTGATAAAAAATGGTACTTGGGAGCTTGTACCACCACCATTCTCTTGCAATGTCGTTGGTTGTCGATGGGTTTTCAAACTTAAACAGAATGCTGATGGCTCCATCCATCGTCACAAGGCACGTCTTGTCGCAAAAGGGTTCCATCAACGGCCGGGCTTAGATTTCCACGATACATTCAGTCCGGTCATTAAACCCACCACCATCCGTCTTCTTCTTAGCCTTGCGACATCATCTAACTGGCCTCTTCGTCAACTTGACGTCCAAAATGCATTCTTGCATGTAGTTCTTCGTGAGGAGGTGTACATGACTCAACCACCGGGTTTCGTTGATCCTGCTCGTCCCTCCCATGTATGTCGCCTCCGAAAGTCCCTGTATGGTCTCAAACAAGCCCCTCGTGCATGGTTCCACTTCCTCTCTACTCATCTTCAAACTCTTGGTTTTATGGGCTGTAAAACTGATTCCTCTCTTTTCATCTATGCCAAAGGTTCCACTAGGACTTATCTTCTAGTATATGTTGATGATCTTGTTATTACAGGAAATGACCAATCTCATATTAACATCGTCATTGCATCTTTAGCCTCCACATTTGCAATTAAAGATCTAGGTATGCTACGTTATTTTCTCGGCCTCGAATTGCTTCCGCACTCATCTGGCCATGTTCTCTCACAACACAAGTATCTACTTGATATTCTCACTCGCCTCAACCTTGATGGAATTAAACCTGCACGCACCCCTCTTGGGACAACACCTCTTTCGGTCTCCGACGGCGATCCACTTCCAGATCCGACCCTTTATCGCAGTACAGTTGGAGCCCTACAATACCTCACGATCACTAGACCAGATATTTCCTTTGCCGTAAATAGAGTTTGTCAATTCATGCATGCCCCTACTACAACACATTGGATAGCTGTCAAGCGTATACTACGATACCTCAAAGCCACCTCCGCGCACGGCCTTCATATACGACGCAGTTCCTCCATTCAACTTCAAGCATACTCTGACTCTGATTGGGCCGGTTGTCCCGATGACAGACGATCAACTGGCGGCTATGCCATTTTTCTAGGAGACAATCTTATTTCCTGGTCATCCAAAAAGCACTCCACTGTTTCTCGGTCCTCAACCGAGGCCGAGTTTCGTGCCCTTGCAAACGCAACCGCCGAACTCATGTGGCTCACGTCTTTGTTCAAAGAATTACAATTATCCACTCTACGGTCGCCTATTTTGTGGTGTGATAACCTCGGCGCCACTTACTTGTCTGCCAATCCTGTGTTCCATGCACGCACTAAGCACGTCGAAATTGACTTTCACTTTGTGCGAGATCAAGTTTCTCATGGTCAATTGGATGTTCGATTCATACCCATATCTGATCAATTAGCTGATGTTCTCACAAAAAGTCTTGGTTGCGACAAGTTTGAAGCATTTCGAGACAAACTCCATGTTATTCATTGGACCATGGGTTTGCGGGGAGGTATTAGTCATTAAGATATTGTATTATCAATTAGAATCATTGAGATATTGTGTTATCAATTAGTATTATTTGTTGTATCTATTAAATCTTTCTATTATTGTACAATCATCACCTCTATAAATACAAAGCTCAACCCATTGTGGATGGTGGGCACTCATTCCAAATACATCCTCATCTTAATTTTGGCAACCGTTAAAAGCGTAACCAATACGCTAGAACACATGCATCTGCTGGTGGTCGACTTACAGAAAGAACTCACAATGCATTACAACAGCGTCATGGGGCTGGAGGGCAAGTCGATACATGACTAGACACCAGAGGGTGACCGTGAAAAAGTGGCTAATAATTGCGCAAAATACTGGAATCAATCACTAGGAGTGAATTGGAGTTTGAGGCTTCAAAGATAGGTGCAAGTGCAACAATATGGTAGTGAGGACTGCAGTATCTTTGTTCTCCATTGGATAAGATGCCACTATCAAGAAAAATTCCTCTTGGGAGCTTGATGCTACACCTACCTACACGCAAGAAGAGTAGAGCACCTCATCATAATGTCATTTTGGACAAGTGATTGACATCATATCATGCATACATTTGTGTATCATATTCATTATCTTTCACCTAAACAATGATATGTAACGAGTTTAATGTTTAAGTTTCAGGAATAAACAAGTTTAAGGAGAAGAGACACAAAAATGACTCAAAAGCAAGGAAAATGACTAAGTTGCAAGACTTATGGACTGAGATGAAAGAGGGAATGACCCGGATGTAAAACCAAAAGGATCAATGAGCAAATCAAGAAGTTTCACACCTTAATGAGGAGTATTTTTACAATTAAATCCGGGTCAAACCATCAACAACCAAATCAGGTTCATCAAACACCAAGAAATCAAGTCAGAACTGAGCCACCAAAATCCCGACTCGATCAGACACATATAGACCGCCAATTGGCGGTCCAAGATCGCCAATCAGTGGTCCAAATATGTCCAAATACGACATGCTTTGGTCGGGTGGTGTAGTATGTTGTTTTATGTCTATTTATAGTATGCAATTAGTCTCATACCGGGGGATTATCCCAGATTACATTTTTCCATGCCTATAAATAGAACTCTTCCTCTCCTTTTGTATTCACTCATTGCTTGGTGATATTCTCTCTACTTGGAGTAAGTCTTGGAGCAAAAACGCAAGATGGAGAAGAATGCTACTAGTAATGTGAGTCATTTAATAAAATAATGTTTCGTTGTTTTGTTCCCATGTTGTCTCTTTTTTATGCATACTTTGCTTAGTCTTGTTTCTTTAATCTTAGGCTAAATTAGTTAGATTGCCTCATTTCTTCTTTAGTTTAATTGCTAGCATAATGTGTAGTGAGTAGATCCATCCCCTTTGGGGGTGGAGATAATGTTCATATATATTGTGATATTTGAATGTTTGATGAATTTTTGATTGTGTGGACTTGCGTGTTTTGTATGTTCATTGGGGGGTATTTTAATCATCTACATGTTGGGGAATTTTGATGAGTTTTGCCATAAGATTTAGACACTTCCCATGCTTACTTTTATCATGTTTATTGACTGAAATTTCCTGTTGAATATGCTACATGTTAGTTATGTATTTGTATTTGTGTTTGCTTGCTTGATTGATTAAAGAAACTTTGTTTTGATGGGTTTTGCCATAACATTAGACACATCACATGCTTACCTTTGTTCTTCATATGAGTTTATGGTTTTTGATGAGTCTTGCCATATCGTTAGACACTTCTCATGCGGAGTCTAATCTTATGATAATCAAGTAGTAATTGTTGATACATTGTGTGAATGGATTGATAGGTTTTGTCACATCTTTAGACACTTGCTTTGCATGAAAACACACACACAACACACATACACATGCTTACATGCATCATTCATCACTTATTTCACTTCATATGTGCACACACTCCACCCTTTAGGAGTTTCTTTTCTTGATTTCCAATCTTTCGTTGCTTTCTTTCGCATTTCTTACTTACTAGTTTAGTGTAGTTTAGCTCTAGAATAATCATATTTTTTTTCTCTTTATTCGTCACTTAATTTCTGACAAACCAGAGGCTACTCACCTCCTTGCGGATTGACCCGTACTTGTCACCGCTTCATCGTGACCGTGCACTTGCGGTCTAAATTTAAAACGTTTAAACAACAAGCATGCCGTCATAGACAACATACGACGATGAATACCCTTTTTTATGTTTTAAAAGCAAGACTATGCTTTACTTTTATAGTTTTTGGGAACATTCATTCACTCAGATGGCCAACATTACAACTTGATAATCTAATTTCCTTCGTTCAATACATTTCTTTTTGGTAGTCCATTTTAAGATCAACAAGGTATGATCTTAAAACTACAAGGTATGCATCGTCAACCATAGGGTAATAGAATAAACGAAAATGAAAAAGGTATTTATCTATAATAACAGGGTACATTATGACATTAATAAGGTCCAGCAAACAATAAATGCGATTCTTATAATAAATCACACTTACCAAAAACATCACTGGTAATTACATATCGAAACGGAAATAAAAATGATATTTAAAATACGAATAATTTGCCTTTACTGTTGCCAAAAAATTGCACTGACATTACGAAAATGACGTTGGAAGATTGAGATGACTTGCACCTCCACAGAATTCGATAGTCATCATTACTCTCAAACGATAGTTTAGTTTACATAGTTGTTGGGCATGAACAAGTTATGGTGCCTATTGTAAATGGTACCTTTCCTTTACATAATGTATAGTACAAAACTTGAAGTGGACATTCGGTGATAGGTACTGTGTACGTAGTAAACGTTAGAGGGTCATCGGTCATATCCACAAGGTATCATATCAATGAGTATAGAGCGAATATAGGTACTGGCTTCGTAACCCAAACATTGATTCTCTTGACTTTAAGGAATTATAACTTGTGAAAGATTCATGGACACGCTTGTTGGGAGTATGCGATACGTCGTATTGAAAATTGACGCAAATAAGATAGCTCTGCAGTATTATAAGATGTAACACCGTCTGTAAAAGCATCGATTGTAGTGAATTTACTGTCATAATCTAAAATTTTCACGAATTCATAAAAAACATTCCAATTTATAGTTCTACTTTAGTTGAATTAACATTATGCGAAAAGAAAATGTCCTTCCAACACAACAATGACTACTCAAGCAACGACAACTACATTTTTGGCGGACCCACATCTACCATATTGCACTTGCAAGTGCAGTTTGAAGGCCACAGAGTTGTGGTCTAACTGCCTGAACAAGTTAAGCCAGAAGTTCTCTATTTATAGTTCCATAGAGGAAGCCCATTACTACCGCTACTTCCATTGGGACGATGGAACATTGATACCACGGGTGGAGGAATCCGAGTGCATAACTAACCTAGGGTTGTGGGGACTTTACTGGTCAGTCGCGAAGTTGACGCAAATAAGATAGCTCTGCAGTATTATTTGGTCAAGTAGCATGCAATAGCAGATTGAACGACTCTGTTCTGATTGACATGGAAGAGATTAGTAATCTTTTGGGCCAACATTATAGTAGTTGGTAGACGAATTTTCTTCTATTTGTACTCTTCTTTTTGTTCATTTTTGGATATACGGAACTGTAATTTTAAATTACATATATATAATTTTTTTGGTTTATGGAGATGTTTTAAATTTTTCAAGAAATCAACAATGTATGTTCCGGAAACTAGAAGGTATACAACGTTACCAACAGGGGCGAGCGTGAAAATAAACAAAAAAGTATTTCCAAAAATAGGTTTGTCCTTTTTAAGTGGAGGCTTGTCCTTTATAAGCTGAAAATGTGTCCGTTTTAATACACAGGATTGCTTTGTATGATTATGAGCGCGTTGGCACGTGTGCTACTTTTATGACTTTATGTTTTGCTTGACATATACCTTGAGACCCTATATAGTAGACATGTGGGATCATGGATCCCAACGCATTGCATGGTACCTGGCTCATTGCATGCCCGCCCTGGCGTTGGTCAGCGGAGGGGGTATTACAACTTGTGTGAGCAGCCTCTGACTTCAACATCGAGTGCGCAACGGTAGTACAACTTGTGTGAGCAGCTATTGCCACTTGAGTGAATATCGGAAGTACAACTTGTGTGAGCAGCCTATTTTACAACTGGTGTGAATAACCCTATTCTGCCCTGTGTGGTGGCAGATGATGTTGTGGACCATGCGACATGTGTAGCGGCATGTGATGTTATGGACCGTGCGACCTTTGTGGCGGCGGTGATGGTTGTTATTGTTGGAGGGACGGATGTCCCGTGGTACCCTGGTAAGGGAAGATGTTTTATTGCACTGTAATATACCATGATATTGTAGGATTTCAAGTTTAATTACACATATATATTTTCGGAATTTTATGCGTAATAAGGATCTATAGCAATTTTCTATGATTTATTTCATGCATGCATTGGTTTGTTTCAATACCTAGTTTTAAAACTTTTATTAAAACAAACATGGGACTCCGAAATTCATACCTAGAAGTTCTCTAAAACTTCTTGAAGATTCGGAGACGTTGAGGATGCTTGTTGCTGCGCCGGATGCCTCCGATATTTCACGAAACTCTAAACAAGATTGGAGAGAGAAGAGCTAGCCTCTCAATCTCCAATAGGGTTTAGAATCTAATTACTAACCCTTCTCTTAATCTCTGAGATTTCTCCTTCTAAAGACTTAGAAAACTAAGAGAATTTTCGTGTATTTTTGTGGTGAATTAGGAGAGAAAATATTTAGCAAACTTCTAACATAATTAAGGAGAATAAGGACCTATTTATAGGCTCCAATCTTACTCTCAATCATGGTTATTCTTAAGCCACGAATTCTTGACATTTTCTCTCATAAACTAATTCCATAATGCATTATATGCACCCACAAAACGTTTGACAAAGTTTGGAGCTAATCCAACCATTGATCAAATTAGTCTCTTAATTATCAAAGGCAGAAAATCGATCGGGACTCGGTCTACCGAGACATACTCGGTTAACCGAATATGTCACGTTCGGATTTCCGTACACTTGACAGATGACCGATTCTTAAGGAGAAAAATTCTTCTTTAACCGTTCGGACGAATTCGCGTCTTTGACCAAGTGCCATTCGGTTAACCAAAAATATCAGAACTGGACATTGTTCGGTCGACCGTTTCTGGTTCGGTATACCGACCCAGAGTTCCAGGCACTTTGGTCAAGTTCGGTCAATCAACTTGACTATTCGTTCCACGTTCGGTTGACCGATCCATAGATCCTTTAGTCGACCGAACCTTAACGGATTACCGAATTTCTACCCGATTTTGCCTTTTCAAATTTTGGATTTATTTCCAACAAAATTTGAACTTTAGGGGTTTCAACAAATTCACAACTTATGCAATATATTATCCTATGCAATAATAAATTATTGTACCCCATAATATATGCATCTCATATGAATTTATCAGGATTCTAATTATGTTATATGTAACATAATTGATTTTACTTGTTCACCACATGTGTCATATTTTCTATAAGAAACCTGACACATCATGTGAATCAAAATCAAGCTTCTTGTTTCCTGGTTTTTGCGGTGTGACCTATGGGAAGATCTAGACTAAGTTGGCAGTGATATTAAGAGTTTAATATCATTAGCTATAAGCGGTATCTAGCTACACATTATAGCTTCCAATTAGTTAGATGTCTTAATTCCACTTGAACCAAAACCCGATCCATTTAGTGATGGAGTGCACCACTTGTGTCCGTCCCTTGCCTCTTGATATTAAGAATACACACAAAGTAGTATTGTGTCATCTTTGTATTAGTATTCATTTCTTGATCTCTTTAAGCTAGTTATAAATATGTGACTTAACTCAAATCACATTGTGCACATTATAACTTTGCTTTATCAAGGGGCCCACTAATATCATCACTCAATTAAGAGGGGCAATGATAGTCTTTTGACTAACTATCTCCTCCAACAAAAGTTGTACTTAACCAACCAATACCTTTACACTACACTTATTGATAGCTCAAGACACTAAACTAATTAAGCATTCCTTAAGCGATTGGATATAAGTCTCATATCAAAGGACCGAAGACACAGTAAATATTAATGACACAGAAACACATTCCTATAATATTTTACTTATTAGGTCTATTCAGTATACAAAAGTAATATTTTCTTCTTTTGCATACCCGTGTCGTCACTCACTTGTAGAGCTACAATGATCTATGACCAACACGACAATCTTAACTCGGTAATTAATGTCCCATGTTAATTACCATGATTGCGAATATCTTTTGTTTTATGTAAACCAATATCTTTTAGATCTCTACGGTTAAGGACCAAGAGCCTCTTCCTTAACACTTCTAAAAGACGAATAACATAAACAAGGAACAAAATGATTTCTCATTCAATTCATAATAATTGACATTTAAAATTAAAACTTTTAGAACACATTCCCTTCAGATATACTAGTATGTTATGGTCATTCATTGTACGTTGTATGCATGTAGGTGGACTTGGTATACGGGTTTCCGTATGGAAACTCGGGCATTGTTGCATTGTTTTACAGGCCCGGAGCGGCTTGAGTGGGTCGTGACTGAGGGCGACTGCGCCTCGTGCCGGATCCTCTAGTCTTTTTGAGGTTATTATGATTACATGTATCTTTGATGTTGTATTTGTAGGATCGTGTATGGTCATATTATCTTATCAATTTTAAGCTAAATTAATCTCAACTTGCTTAATCAAAGATGTGCGGTGGAATTTAAAACTAAGAGCAAGTAAAGAAGACAATATGCAAACGACAAGATGACCCGGAAGATTTTATAGAGGTTGGGCCTCCCGCCTACTTCCTCTCTTGTAAGTCCGTTCGATCTCCCTCGAGCTCCGCCTACGTCTTCACTATCAACCTCGTTCTGGGTCGAGATTAAGCCTTTTACAACACAAACTCCGCGAACAATCCTCGCTAGCTTGATTTCTTTTCTCACAATCCGAAAGGATCACTTCGGGCTCTCATCGAAGTCTATACTCTTGTCTTGGGATTTCACCAAGACCCTTGCTACTTTGACAAATAATTTGAGTGGAACAACACTCTCTAAACTTGAGCACAATTGAGTAGACTAAAGTGTGGAAGGTTTTGAGCTTGTGAGTGTTTGGAGCTTTCTCTTTAAAGTTGGAGATAAATAGTAATGGGAGATGTTGTAAACAAGGTTGGGAACATCTATAAAAATTTAGAAGCTCCAAAGGTGTTATAGCCATTGGGGTTAAGTGTGGTGAAGAGTTGCGCAAGAAACATAAGACAGAAAACTGCAGCACACGTTTCAGTGCAAGTTCGGTCAACCGGACGGGTCAAACGGCTATAACAAGGAACCATGCAACGCATTGGGATCCATTTAGTTGCGCAATTGCTGCTGAAGTCGGAGGCTGCTCACACCGGGGGTATTACAGTATTCGACCGATAGATGGTTCAAAACAAGGAACAGTCGACCGAGAAGGGTCCTAAATTTTGCACTTAATTACCCTATGTATATGATATTCATTAAACTCCCATATCAATATGAATATGATATTGCAATTAATTCAATTCTAATTCTCCCCTTTTTAACATCAAGCAAATATGACATATTTAGCATGTGATGTTTTACTCCCCTTTTAGAATCCATTATAAGGTTTGACACTAAAGCAATGGACGTGATTCAAAATATGCAATGAATACAATTTCAATTAAGCATATGAAAACCTAGACTAAAACCAATTAATCAAAAATGAAGAGGATTTATAATTATACCAAACTTTTGATCCTTGAATTGGTTCCAATCTCCTTTCGGTAGTGCAACCGACTTTGAATTTAACTTTGTAAGCTTGCCCGGTCACCACCGATTTCCTTCTTCAAGTACCTACAAGTGTAGCTATAGGTACCCAAACAACTTTGGGTCCTTGAACGTTAGTTTTGGCAACCCAAACCATTATGGTTTTAGGAGCCCACACACTTGAAGAGCTATGATTAACAAACAAATGCTTGCAATTTATAGTATGAGATACATGGTTTTTGAATTTAGCATTGTATCCTAAGCCATGTTTATCTAGGGATTGTCTTTGACTACCTAAGAGCATGTCAAACATCTTGATTTCATTTGTGAACATTTCTAGATCTTTTCTAAGTTGAGCATTTTATGCCTTAAGATCTAGTTGTTCATCATGAGTAGATGTTGCATTTTGACTACTAAATTGTAATTCATTTGATTCAAGTCTAGCAAGCACCTCATTCTTTTCATGCATGATTGATTCAATTTGGCTGTGGAGATCATTTATGGTATTTCTAGCATTTTTGTTCTTTTCACAAATGATCTCATATTCTTTAACTAAATCATGAAATGCATTTTGTAGTTCATCGTGTGTATATGTTTCTTCTCTAGAACATGGACTGTCACTAGCATTAGACTTAGTTGAGCATGAAAAAGATTTAGTAGAACAAGAGTTAGAGTCTACCTCACTTTGTTCATCTTCAATAGTCATGAAGCATGAGTAGGCAACCTCTCTTCTACTTTGAAAGGAGGAGGATGATGAAGATTGTGATGATGAATCATCCCATGTAGCTTTGTGAGCTTCCTCCTTCCTTTATTTTCTATTGTTCTTCTCTTTTTCTCCTCTCCCTTCTCTCATTCTTCTCCTTTTCTCTTCTCTCATTTTCGCTCTCATCCTTCTTCTGTTCTTTTTCTCTCTTCTCATTTCTTCTTCCTCTTCTTTCTCTCATTTCTTCCTTATCATTTTTGAGAAATTTGAAGAAATCTTGAGCAAGGACTTCAATGTCCTCATTCTCTACTCTCCTCCTTGGTTCATCAAGATTTGCATGTAATGCCAAGAGGAGCTTGTTCTTGGAGTCCTCCTTCTTCTTTCAATTGTTGATTTGGAGTTCATAGGCCATCAAATTTCCAACGAGTTCCTCTATCTTTAATTTGGAAAGATCATGCACCTCTTCAATAACGACGACTTTATCTTCCCAAACGGGCTTACCGACCGGAGGAACTTCCTTATCATCTCTCCTTCATTGATTTTTCTTTCGAAGAACTAAAAGAGAGTTAGTGAATCGATGAAGGGAGTGTTCATTTCTCTTATGTTTTCACCGATTTGCATAGAAAAATCTAATATTTATGCATGAGGAGACTAATGCGAGTTTCCTTAGTTTTGCTATCACCCTCATGATGCATTTGCAATCTATGCCATATTTCAAATGTACTTTCACAACCCCTAATTCTATTATATTTGCCCTCATTAAGGTCACAATATAAGATATTCATAATCTTAAAATTCATCTCAATCTCTTTCATTTTGGCCCTAGACAAGGAGTCTAATTCATCTTCATTTGGGGTTGTGTAGGGATTTTGAAGGAAAATCCAATAGTTAAGGTCATTAGAAATTAGAAAAAAATTCATCTTATTCTTCAAATAGTCATAGTTTGACTAGTTTAGCAAAGGAGACCTAGTTGTGCATAATTCATCTATATGATTCATGTGCTAGCCATGCTATAAATACTATAATGTATGTAACTTAACTCACAAGGCTCTGATACCAAATGTAGGATCGTGTATGGTCGGATTATATAATCAATTTTAAGCTAAATCAATCTCTACTTGCTTAATCAAAGATGTCCAGCGGAATTTAAAACTAAGAGCATGTAAAGAAGACAATATGCAAACCACAAGATGACCCGGAAGACTTTATAGAGGTTTGGCCTCCCGCCTACTTCCACTCTTGTAAGATTCGCTCGATCTCCCTCGAGCTCCGCCTACGTCTTCACTATCAACCTCATTCTGGACCGAGATTAAGCCTTTTACAACACCAACTCTGTGAACAATCGTCACTAGCTTGAATTCTTCTCTCACAATCCGAGAGGATCACTTCAGGCTCTCACCGAAGTCTATACTCCTGTCTTGGGCTTTCACCAATACCTTTGCTACTTTGACAAACAATTTGAGTGGAACAACACTCTCTAAACTTGAGCACACTTGAGTATAATAGGATTTAAGACTAACGTGTGGAAGGTTTTGAGTTTGTGAGTGTTTGGAGCTTTCTCTTTAAAGTTGGAGACAAATAGTAGTGGGAGAGATGTTCTATACAAGGTTGGGAACATCTATTTATAAGCTCCAAAGGTGTTATAGTCGTTGGGGTTAAGTGTTGTGAAGAGTTGTGTAAGAAACACAAGATAGAATATTGCAGCACACTTTTCAGTGCAAGTTCGGTCGACCGGACTGGTCCAACGCTCGACCAATAGATAGTTCAAAACAAGGAACGGTCGACCGAGAAGGGAACGATTGATCGAAAATAGGCTATAACTAAAGATCACTGAAGTTAACGGTCGACCAAAAGGTGGAACGGTCGACTGAAATTTGGCAGGGAATCTGGGGTTTTATGTTCAGTCGAACAAACGGAGTAGGACGTTCGACCGAGAAAAGGCAGGAAAATTGGTTTTCAAGAAACGTCTTGGAACGGTTTACCGAGGTCCAGGTAACGGTCGACCGAAGGACAAAGTATTTTGGGGTTTGGTTTAGTTTATACGAATACGACCATTGGTATAATAGGACAAGTCTAACGGTCAAATGAAACGTGTAGACGATCGACCGAAAAGGTCTGAACGGTCGACCGAAATGGCTCTAGAAATTAAGGTTTAGTGAATTCCGGTCTAAGTGGGTTATTTATTAAAGTCCAAATGTAGTGAGTTTTTGTGTGTGACTTCTATAAGGATTCTGGTGTGTGTTTAAGTAGTTTTTAGCTCAAGTATGCTCAAGTACACATAGTTCCTAAGACTCAAAATAAATTAAGATTACATGTCTTCAAATGAGCTTTGATTACATGTCTTGCCTTGAATCCTTTCTTTTTTGAGTCTTGATCGCCTGTAGATGTTAGCACAAAGCAATGTATATGTTATGCAATATGTGTGCTACACTACATTGATTATAATTAAGATTAGGTTGATTAAATAATCAAAACATAGATTAAGGCAAAAAAGCCAACAGTATTTTGATGTAATCATTTGTTTGACAACTCTTGTATACAGTGCACCTTTCATGTATATTATCAATAGCATTCCCTGTGATATGTTGTTGATATCTTTTGAAATTTTGAATTTCCGCCATTTTCAGGACATTACAATTTGGTATCAGAGAAGGTTGGTTCCACTGTACTTGTCCAACGAAACCACCCATAGTAATAGTTGTATAGAATCATGCATTTCTTTCAGTAGATCATGCATGCATAGTTATGTTGATTCTGTTGTTTTGTTTTGGTGTTAGATGCCTCCGAGACGTGTGAGATCTACTCCTTATGCGCGTAGCTCGAGCGAGGAGACTGGGGAGGCTGCTTTGGCAGAGGAACAACGGACGCTCTATGGCACGATCGAGAGACTGGGTGCTTTTCCGACGCGTCAGGCTGCTCGTGATTAGAGGGCAGGAGCGGACATTATGCATGATCGTTTTATGCACCAGCATCCTCCTACTTTTGAGGGCGGAATGGATCCGGAGGCAGCAGAGGAGTGGGTCTTCGTGATGCAGAAGATCTTTCGGGCGATTGCATGAACTCCGAAGGAGAAGGTGGATCTGGCCACCTACGTTTTGGGTGGAGCCGCGTCCAACCGGTGGAGGACCATATATGTATTGGTGTTCACTGGCAGAGAGGTTGTGAGCTGGGAGGAATTCCTGGAAGATTTCGATGAGCAGTACTTTCCACATCACGTTAGACATGGGAAGAGGGAGGAGTTCCTGGCCCTCGAGCAGAATGAGTTGACTTTGGCAAGCTACATCAGCAAGTTCAACACCTTGGAGCAATATTGTCCAGAGATTTATGTGACACAGGAGCAGCGAGCAAGGAAGTTTGTTCGAGGTCTTGGGAAGCAGCTCAGATCACACGTTCTCACTAGCATACCGCAGACCCTAGCGGATGCAGTGAAGTTCGCGACCATCATCGACCAAGATTACTAGGAGCCCAAGAGACAGCGGGAGAACCTTGGGATCGAGGAGATGACTTTTCTGGGGGAATCCAGGCAAAAGGCCTTGGACTGAGTATAGTGGTACGCGGCAGCCGGAGCAGTGCAGATCATGTGGCAGATTTCGGCCAGGGCAGCTGTGCTTTTTTTGTCGTGGTATTTCTCAAGGATGCAGTCAGAAGGGATACTACATTAGAGACTCCCCCAACATGCAAGGCAAGAATAACATGAGACCAAGACAA
Source organism: Triglochin maritima (assembly GCA_963682175.1). NCBI lineage: Eukaryota > Viridiplantae > Streptophyta > Magnoliopsida > Alismatales > Juncaginaceae > Triglochin > Triglochin maritima. The sequence continues at coordinate 28,898,668 of OY821788.1, read as the reverse complement.
CTAGTCACAGGGAGAGACGGAGACAACCAAACCATTGTACGACTGGAGCAGGGAAGGGCAGCTAGACGATTCTTCTCTATCCAAACTGAGGAGGAGAAGGACGCCAACACATAAGGAGAAGGTATGTTTTTAGTTTTTGACTTGGTGCTGGAGTGATGTTGTTTCCCTTTATTCTATGCATTTCATCTTTTCGGAGAATGTTCGGAAGAAGGACCTGGAGTTTTTTAGGAGCAGCTTGTTTTAATTTCAATGACGAAATTTCTTTAAGGAGGGTGAATTGTGAGAACCCAATCCTTTTTAAGAAATTAATCAAGTTTGGGATGCATGTGATGTTTTAGGTGAAGATGTGGGTTGATTGCAATTTACCCACAACTTTACACATGTCTTGGTGCAGGAGGAGGAGAGAATGGTGGTGGAAATTGCTGGACTATAAAAGGAGGAGTGGTGTGAGACGTGAGGTTTTTTGGCTGAGAAAAGAAGAGTTGGAAGAGTGAGTTAAGGAAACGTGTTAGAAGAGAAGAAGAAGAAGAAAGGAGTTTTGGAGATTTGGGTTTTGTTTGTGGAAGAAGAAGAAGTTGGGTCTGAGGAGTGTTGGAGAAAGGGTGAGAAGAATTGAAGGAGATCGGAAGAAATAGAAGTGAGAGAGAAGAGATCAAGTAGAGTTGAGAGAGGAACCAGAAGTGGAAGGAGAAGAAGGCGGAAGAATATTCAGTTTTTGTTAGAGTCAAGTTCGCCGTTTCGTCGGAGAAAACTTGTTGGCATGGAAGCAATTGTCGTTGTTCTTCAAAGCCTTCTTCAGGCCTTAAAGGGATGCCAAGATCAATTAGTTAGTTTTTATTACACAAGTTGTGTAAGAGCAACGTTGGGCTGGACGCCGGAGGCCTCGTCGTTGATGTGCTGCAACTGAGACTATGTCCTTTTTAAGTGGAGGTTTGTCCTTTATAATCTCTTATTTTGTCCTTTTTAAATGGACGCTTGTCCTTTATAATGTGTTATTTTGTGCTTTCTAAGTGGAGGCTTATCGTATATAAGCTGAGACTCAGTCCTTTTTAATTGGAGGTTTGTCCTTTATAATCTGTTATTCTGTCCTTTTTAAGTGGAGGCTTGTCATTTATAAGCTGAGACTATACTTTTTAAGTGGAGGCTTTTGCTTTATAATCTGTTATTCTGTCCTTTTTAAGTGGAGGCTTGTCCTTTATAAGGTGAGACTCTGTCCTTTTAAAGTGGAGGCTTGTCCTTTATAATCTATCATTCTGTCTGTTTTAAGTGGAGGTTTGTCCTTTATAATCTGTTATTCTATCCTTTTGAAGTAGATGCTTGTCATTTATAATCTGTTATTCTGTCATTTTTAAGTGGAGGCTTGTCGTTTATATGCTGAGACTCTGACATTTTTAAGTGTAGGCTTGTTCTTTATAATCTGTTATTCTATCCTTTTTAAGTGGAGGTTTGTCCTTTATAATATGTTATTTTGCCTTTTTAAGGGGAGGTTTGTCCTTTATAAGCTGAGACAGTGTCCTTTTTAAGTGGAGGTATGTCCTTTATAATTTGTTATTCTGTCCTTTTTAAGTGGATGTTTGTCCATTATAATTTGTTATTCTATCATTTTTAAGTGAATGTTTGTTGTTTATAATATGTTATTCTGCCCTTTTTAAGTGGAGGTTTTTCCTTTAGAATTTGTTATTTTGTTCTTTTTAAGTGGAGGTTTTTTCCTTTATAACTGAGACTCTGTCCTTTTTAAGTGGAGGCTTGTCCTTTATAATTTGTTATTTTTTTCCTTTTTAAGTGGACCTTTGTCCTTTATAATCTGTTATTCTATCATATTTAAGTGGATATTTGTTCTTTATAATCTGTTATTCTGTCTTTTTTAAGTGGAGACTTTTCCTTTATAATCTGTTATTCTGTTCTTTCTAAGTGGAGGTTTGTCCTTTATAAACTGAGATTATGTCCTTTTTAAGTGGAGGCTTGTCCTTCATAATCTGTTATTCTGACCTTTTTACGTAGAGGCTTGTCCTTTATAAGCTGAGACTGTCATTTTTAAGTGATGGTTTGTCCTTTATAATATGTTATTTTGTCCTTTTTAAGTGGAGGTTTGTCCTTTATAATCTGTTATTCTGTCATTTTTAAGTGGAGGCTTGTCCTTTATAAGCTGAGATTTGTCCTTTTTAGGTGGATTTCTGTTCTTTATAATATGTTATTATGTACTTTTTAAGTGGAGGCTTGTCCTTTATAATATGTTATTATGTCCTTTTTAAGTGGAGGCTTGTCCTTTATAATATGTTATTAGGTCCTTTTTAAGTGGATGCTTGTCCTTTATAAGCTGAGACTCTGTCCTTTTAAGTGGATGCTTGTTTTTTATAATATGTTATTTTGGCCTTTTAAGTGGAGGCTTGTCCTTTATAAGCTGAGAATATGTCCTTTTTAAGTGGAGGTTTGTCCTTTATAATCTGTTTTTCTGTCTTTTTTATATGTATATTTGTCCTGTATAAGCTGAGTCTCTGTCCTTTTTAAGTGGAGGATTGTCCTTTATAACCTGAGACTGTCCATTTTAATACACAAGATTGCATTGTATGATTTTGAGTGCGTTGGCGCGTGTGCTACTTTTATGACTTTATGTTTTGCTTGACATATGCCTTGAGACCGTACCCCGAATCATTGGTCTCATTCTCTGTCCATCAACACCCAACCCCAAAAAAAATTCAAACTCTTACTTGAACCTCACAGTTGACCCCAAACTTGATTCTTTAGAACAAACTCTCCAAACATTCATGGGAACCACTCAAAATTTATTGAAGTCCAACTTGAATTCCTTGCAAACTATGGAAATGCAAGTTAGTCAAATGACACAACAATTACGTAAGCGCGAGGAGGGTAACCTTTCTTGTCAACATGAGGATTTATCTTCTGATATCGAACCATCATTACATCCACAAATTCAAAGCACAATCTTTCAATGTCAAACTCCTAGTCAGTCTGAGGGACTTGGGTTTCAATTCACGATCACTTGGTGGAGGATTCGATTCCAATTGAGAAAAACATGGACCAACTTCATTATGAGTCGCCACAGGATTGTGTCGTGGATCTTGAGCCACAAGATTTTCATGTTGTGCCTATTAAGGACTCACCTGTGGTGGAGCATGAGCTCCCTAGTACCCTTAATTTCAAATGACCGGATGAGAGTTTGCCTCTCACTATTGTTCCTAATCATCTTGGAAATGATGGGACATCAAAGAATTACATCGTCATTGAGGGTATTGGGAGTGCCTTAGAGGATACCTTGGGTAAGAGACCCACTTTGTGTTCGCCTGGTGACCCGGACATGCAAAATGAGGTTCTTGACCTCGTTCTGACCCACCAGTCTATTAGTTGGAGAGTTTGGATTGACGATCATAACTTCAGTACCACAACGGGAGAAACGCTTCTTCTGTTGCCCCCATATTTCCCAAACTCTTTAGAGGTTCAAGCCCTTTCAGTTTGATCCTTTGAATGAGATGCCTTTGCGTCTAAATCATGAACATGTCTTTTCATCTTGTGCTCTTTGTGAGGGGGGCCTAAACATGAGTATTCTGGTCCCGCGTGGTGTCATGTTCCCTTTCCAAGTGCATTGACCCACTTTTGAGGTTCTCATGTGATGTCCTTTGACAAATGAAGATGAGAACTTATTTTTATACATAGTTATATTCAAAACAAAGTACAATAAAAGACTCCATGAGCGAGCAGTGATTGTTGTGGGCCCCAACCCTTATGTATTTGGGCTCTTTTTCTTTCACATATTTGTGTTCCTTCTTTAGCATCTCATAGATTTTGAGGGAATTTGGATTTGTGTCCATCAATATAACCACGAACTTCCTTTTGGCTTCATTTTGGTGAGATCTTTCATTTTTCTTGCATAAATCCATGTAGTATCTTGCTCACATTCATTAAGGACAATGCATGAATTAAGTGTGAGGGTGTTTTACGTGTGTACATAGTCGAGTCTTTTTCCTTTGATTTTTTTTCTTTTGTGTGCATTGTTAGGGTCATGTTAGTGTGTTGCATTTCATATCAATATATCCGCTTGCCATGATCCATGGGTGACTTGTCTTATTTTGCTTGTCTAGTGCTTTAAAATTTTCACATTTCTTTCAAAATCTTCATGATTTTGCGAAAGAAATTGTTTTGTGGGTTTTGCGTGTGTTTAGCATGTGCAAAACCGTTGTGAGGCAAGGTAAAAAGAAAGCTCCCGAAATTGTCTTGAACTTGATGCATTAAGATATCTAGTATAATGACTTTAAGACTTATCTAGTCGTTAGGATGCACCCCGGTCTTCCCTCGGGGGGCGAGTAATCATAGGGTTTCAGTACTCAAACAATTAAATAAGTCCACCATGAACCTAGTGACTCAATAATTTGTGTCTGTTAATATAAGGAAGTTTGTTGTAGTCAAGAACCCTTTAACTCCTGTTGTAAGATATTAAGTGTAGGGGTTTTGGTTCATGTGTAGATAAGAAATAAGTGAGTAGGTGTTCTCTCTTCTCGCACGACTCCTATCACTCGGGAAATTAGGTCCGAGGGGACTTTGTGCCTGGTGCTTTCGAGTAATCTGACTTGGGATGCACCGACCGAACTCCCGTTACATGGGTGGTAGGGATTGCCCTATGTGGAGATGTGGGGGAAATGTGTACGTGATAGTGTAAGTCCTCATAGGCAATGAAGCACGAAACCTGACCCTGGGAGAATCAAACACCAACTATACAAAAATAAAAAAAATAAAAAAGAAAAAAAAGAAAAAAATGTAATGCAAATAAGAACCTTAATGGACTTTACACTTTGTATCACTTGAGGAGGTTAAGGTTGTCCATGTCTTTAACTTAAGTCCTTAATTAACTTCCACGAATGATTTATTAGGCTAGGTGTGTGGACTGAATACATATAAAGAGTCGGCCTGTAAGATTACCGCGTCCAATGATCGATAAAAATGAGTCCATCAAGTCGAGTTTTTAGATTGAATAATGCATCTACGTTCGAATTTTGTGGGTATATCCGTTGAAAAACCCTCAGGACAACACTCCTCCTCCTTGGCGACAAGGAAGTTTAACGGCTTGTTGCACGTTCTAAGTGCAACTGTGATTCCTATGAAAGTGAGTTAGGATTTTCCTATTTTTCATATGCTTTTTCCTTTCTTTCATTTTCTCTTTCTTTGTTTTGCTCAGGACTAGCTAAAGTTAGGTGTGGGGTTATTTGATTGACATCATGTCATGCATATATTTGTGTCTTATATCCTTTATTCTTAGCCTAAGCAATGATACGTAACGAGTTTTATGTTTAAGTTTCAGGAATAAATAGGTTTGCGAAGGAGAGACTCTAAAAGGGCTTAAAAGCAAGAAAATGGACCAAGTTCCAAGACTTATGGACTAAGATGCAAGAGAGAGGGACCCGAATGCAAAACCAAAGGACCAATGAGCAAATGAAAAAAACTCCACACCATCATGAGGAGTATTTTGGCAATTGGATTTGGGTCGCAAGCTATACAACCGATTATGGTGCATCAAACATGAAGAAATCAAGTCAGACAACAACACTCCAAAACATAAACCGATCCATACCTTATAGGCCGCCAATTGGCGGTCCAAGATCGCTGATTGGCGGTCTGTTTTGGTCCAGATCCGATAAAACTTCGTCGGGTCATGTATTAGAGTGGTTTATGTCTACTTTTAGTAGTGTATTTGTTCTATATCGGGGGATTGTCCCCGATTGTCTTTTTCTTTGACTATAAATAGAACTCCTTCTCCTCCCTTGTATCCTACCCATTGCTTGGTGGCATTCTCTCTACTTGGAGTAAAAGCCTTGAAGCAAAAACTCAAGGTGGAGAAGAATGTCACTTGTAATGTAAGTCATGTAAATAAAAAAAAATTCTTAGTTTTTTTAATATTATCTTTTAATTCTTGCATGCTTCTTTAGTTTAATTTCCTCTTTAATATTTCTTCTTTGCTTAGTTTAATTTACTTTCATTAGAATGTTTTATTTTGTTAATGTAGTTAGTGTAATGATTAGTGAGTAGTTTCATCCTCATTTGGGGGTGGAGAAATATGTGATGTATTAGGTGTGTGTTAACTTAATCCTTTGAACCTTACATGATTTCCATAACCATCTAATGAGATTTCACTCTTGTCTTTGATATGCTAATGCTCTTGAATGAAGCTTAGCAGATGCTTAGATTAGTGGACCTATTTTATGGGGAATGATGAGGTGAGGATATGAATGGAATTGATAAAGGAAATATGACTTGTGGTTGCACGTACTCTTGTTGCCCTTACCTTGATTAATGTTTTGTATGTTTTAATGATTGTGTAAATCTTATTTCATGTGGAGGCACTGGCAGACCCAGGCGTGGGCACGTGTAGGCAAGTGCCCACGCCTGGATTTTTATGTTAATGATATTATAGGTCTTTTTTTAAAATGTACCCACCTTTATTTTTTGCAAGATGATGCCCACCGTTTGATTCTTAAGTCAACTTTAACAATACTCTACTTTCTCTCTAAGTCCACTCTTAATCGTACCCTGAAAACCCCCAAACACCCTACATTTTCTCTCATTCATGTCGTTTGGATATCAATTATGAGTAAAATAAATAAATAAATTGTAAAAAAATAAAATAAATAAAAAACATTTTTTCAGAATTGTTTTTGAAAAAAAGATTTAAAATAACTTTAAAATATATTATCATCCTTAACTATTAACAAAATTAAAAAATTACAAAGGGGATGTGCCACCCACCTGCCCGGGCGGCACACTCGTCGTAGGGATGCAGATGAATATTTTTGAATTTGATATAACTTGTATCTAAATTCGAATCTGAATTCCAAATAAAGATACTAAATCTGAATTCAAATTCAAATTTTTATAGCTTTCCAATTTCATATCCGAATTTGAGAACTTTTCGAATTCGGATAATGTTCAGATTCTTATAACATATTTTTATATATCTTTTGTTGAATAATCTAACATATTTTGGAAAGTTGTTCAAAGAGAATTATATTATAATTTGCTTTTGCATTTGTATTATGTTTATATTTATATAAGAAATAACTTTATTTTTTATTAACTCACAATACAAATATTAATAATCACATATATTGGATGTCAAAATTAGTATTTTGGGATATTCGGATATGGTTTGACATATATCCGAATTCGTATCTAAATTTGAAAACAGTGAAAAAAAAAATCAATTTCAATTCTAAATTGTATTCGGTAAAAACTTTTTTACCAAATAACAACCAAATTGTAATTTTCGAATCGGATACTCGGATAATTGGTTCATACTTGCATCTTTAGCTCCTTTCGCTATGGAGATTCCGCCCGGACGCCCGATAAAGGAGTTCCATTGAGGGTTCTCTTAGAGTTCGTTTACAGTTATAAGGTGCCCACCGTTCAATTCCGTCCTGGGTCCGCCCCTGTGTGGAGGCAAAGTTTGATTTAGTTTGATGGTTTTCATGTACTACTTGTTGTGACGAGCACAATTGAACACATACACATATTTTTGTATTAACATTCTTTCTCTACCCCCTATGAGGTTTAGTTTTATTGATTGTTCATTCCTAGTTTAGTGTAGCGTAACCAAACTATTTCTCTCATTTGTTTCCTACTCGCCTTCGAACTAACCAAAGTCGACACACCTCCCTGTGGATTGACCCGTATTTGTCACCTCTTCAACGTGGTCGTGCACTTGCGGTTATTTTAAAATGTTCAATCATACACCTATGGGATCGCGGATCCCAATGCATTGCATTGCATGGTACTCGACTCCTTTAAACGGGATGCCCACCCTGGCGTTGGCTGGAAGAGGGGGTATTACAGCTTGTGTGAGCATCCCCTTGGGTAGTACAGCTTGTGTGAGCAGCCCCTGAACTCAGCATTGAGTGTGCAATGGTAGTACAACTTGTGTGAGCAATTGTTGCGAGTTGAGTGAATATCGGTAGTACAACTTGTGTAAGCAGCCGATGTTTACAGCTGGTGTGAATAACCTTGTTTCACCCTGTGTGGCGGTAGGTAATGTTGTGGATTGTGTGGCCTGTGTGACGACGGTGTTGGTTGTGAACCATGCAGCCTGTGTGGCGGAGGTGATGGTTGTTATTATTGGAGGGACAGATGTCCCGTGGTACCCTGGTTAGGGAAGATGTTTTATTGCACTGTTATATGTCATGATATACTAATATGACACGGTCATTCGTTGTACGTAGTATGCATGTAGGTGAACTTGGTATACGGGGTTTCCTTATGGAAACTCAGGCATTATTGCATGTTGTTTTTCAGGCCCAGAGCGCCTTGAGTCGGTGGTGACTGAGGGCGGCTACAGCTGGAGCCGGATCCTCTAGTCTTTTTGAGGTTTTTATGATTACATGTATCTTTGATGTTGTATTTTGCTGTAATCATTCATTTGACAACTCTTGCATACGGTGCACCTTTGATATATATTATCAGTAGCGTTCCATATGATATGTTGTTAATATCTTTTGAATATCTTTTACAATTTTAAATTTCCGCTCTTTTCGGGACGTTACCGTAGATTTACATATATATAACCACATGAGTATATGCAATGAAAAATATTTCTTTCATATATTGAATTGACTTTACAAATGAAACATTATGGAATTGTGTTTGTGTCAATAATGTTTCATTGTGTCTTTCCATCCTAATATATGAGACTTATATCTTTTCACATAAGGAGTGTACGTTTTGATTATTATCAAAAACTATCAATGAGTATAGTGATAAATGTATTAGTTGGTTATACATGACTTGTGCCGAAAAAAATAATATGTCAAAAGATTATCATTGTCCCTCTTGACTTGAGTTATGATATTGATGGGCCCCTTGATAAAGCGAAATTATAATGTGCACAATGTAACTTGTGTATAGTTACATATTTATAATTAGCTTTAGAGATCAAGAAATGAATATATAATACAAAGATGACACTTTTGTACTTTGTATAATATTCTCAATATCATGAGGCAAAGGATAGACACAAGTGATATTTTACATATCACTAAGTGGATCATGTTTAGTTCGAGTGAGCAAAACATCTTTGTTATTTGGGTAACTATAATGTGTAGTTAGATACCGCTTATAGTTTATGATATAAAGTGTTTTCTATCATTGCCAACATAACTTAGAACCTCCTACAAGTCACACCACAAAACTGGGAAACAAGAATTATGATTTTATATTTTATATGATGTAATAAGTTTCATGTGTTATGAAATAATATACATGTGGTAAAATAATAAAATCAATACGTCGTAAAAAAGACATGATTAGAATAATAAATAAATTCGTATGAGATGTATATATATTATAGGATATAATGTTTTGACATTATATATGATAATATATTACAAGATATAATGCGATCTACAACATTATAACATATGAATTTGCTAAAACCCCAAAGTCCAAATTTTGTTGGATATTAATTCAAAATTTGGTGGAGTCAAAAGCAGTGAAAAATGGTCCAACCGTTTGACCACGTTTTGCATATATTAATAAGAGTTTTTTTACTGATTAATGACTGGATTTAATCCACTTTGGTCAAAGGTAGTTATGGTATGACGATGTGTCTAAGAGATCATGCGTAAGTGGTTTGCACATGATGTGGTTTAGTGGAGAGATTAACAAAAGATCATGTGTAAGTGGTTTGCACATGATGTGAGTTAGAGGAAATCCTATAAATAAGTCCATGATCCATTCCTTGTTAATACTATTACAAAATTATTCTCTCTCCAATTTTCAATCATTCCTTCCAAAATTCTCTTAGTTTTAATTGTGTGCTAGAGATTAAATGGACATGCATATTTCACACAAAGCTTAATTTGATTTTAGATTTTCAAGCATGCAATAAGTACCTAGAGTGGCCATTAGAGCATTAATTAATCATACTTACAACCTAAATCATTCATGTAAATGTGCACCAAGTATAGATCCATACATTTCAAACCAATTCCATATAAAGATAACTATTACAAGCAGCAAACTAAACTTAAAACACATGGAAATGACTCAAATAAGGTGAACCCATCACCACACAACACATAGTCTACATCATCTCCACCCCAAATGGGGTGGTTCTACTCTTTACTCATAACAACAAGCATGGAAAACAAGAAATCTACACTAAACATGACAAGAATATGAACCGCTAAATTAACCAACAAAAAATATAAAAAATACTTGGATAGAAAGAAAGTTAAAGAAAAGAGGAACTCAAATCTAACATTAGATTAAACAAAGAGTAAGATTACAACATTCATCCATCATCATTCCTTTGTAACCAAATTGGGTAAACTAAACATATTCTAATGGAGGAAGGTGGAGAAGAATAGAAAGGTAGGAGAAACATTGCTATTTATAGAAGAAAGAGAGGTGTAGATGAATTTGGGAGCAATTCGATGACTATAATCGATTTCCCTATGGTATGGTGCTTCCAATTAAATAAGTCTGAGTTACGGGAGAAGTTAAGGCGTTGGACCAATATGATCCGCCAGTGGCAGATTAAAATCTGCCAGTGACATATTTTGTGTGTTCAATCCATCCTGATTTTCTTCAACAACTCAAGTTGTTTATTTCACACGTGGGGTGCACTCCAGGTCCACTGGTTCGAGTCTGTTTGGACTTAATTTCCCAAATACTCTTCAAGATCATGGTGTTGAGGAATTTTGGTGCCAGAAATATTTTTGTTTCGTTCAAGTCCCTCTGGGTCCTTCCTGAATTGAGATGGGTCATTAAGCATGACAAACAGGTCCAAGTTGCTTTAATAAGATCACTTTTTGCATTTCAGTCGTTTTCTCTTTGTTTCTCTTCTTTGTTACCTAAAATCTGAAACACATCAAACAAATACTCGAGTAACACCAAATTGAGTTAAAATAAATGATATATAGCATGAATGCACTCTATGATATGCTACTAACGAGGTACGATGGAAGATTCCTTGTCGGAATGAAGAATTAATTGAAGTTGGTCGAACTCCAATGCTTAGCATTTAAGTAGTGGTAGAGGGAAAAGAAAGAAGTTAATTATGATAGAACAACATTAGAAAGAGAATAAAAATCCAGAAGAAATAAAAGCCGTTAAACAAAAACACAAACATATCAAGGAATGAATGGCAAAATGAGCTTCAAAATGAGAAAATGAAAAATTTGGAAGAACAAATAGGATCCGTGCTTACAACGAAAGATCTAATCTGTCAATTGATGAATTATCTAGGACTTGCAAAAAGTCCTTTAGATGGTGGTGTTACAGGTTTTTGATAACATGCAAAGGATATGTAAGCAGAATTTGAGACACAAGGAGAGTCATAGGAACACTTAGATCAATAAAATTATTATCAGAATATATTATTACTATTATAGTGCCAACGCACCCAGTAACCAGAATTTTAAGTAGGGGAAAAAAGCATTCAACAATTGACATGCTAATCATGGAAGAAACAAGTATTTAAAACGGGGGGGAACACCACAGCAAGATGTTTGCATTTTATTATATATATTTTGAAATTTTAATAAAAGACATTTTCATTTAATGCCCTGCACTTCAAAAGGTCTTTAAACTTGTATGCATTGGCTTGATGGAAGTTGGTTGCAGAATGAGAAGTGATTTTTAACATCCATGAAGGGATCGTATGGGGGCAAGTCCAAGAGGCAGTGGTAAGGTCACTACTTTCTGACCAAATCTCACAGGTTTGAAGCACGGAAACGATTTATAGCCAAAGGCAAGAGAAAGACAGCATAGAGATATCCGACCCCCAACCCTTGCAAGCAGGAAATTTGTGCAAGGTGCTTGCCCTTTTAAAAAGGGATGATGTCAATTTAACACCTTCAGTGAAGTTGCTTACATGGGAAAACCTCAATCTAGTTAAGACTGTGAGACGCACACACACAGATATATATAATCATATAATTTATTTAAGACTAATCATTACCAATATATAAAAAGTACGAGTGACAACCAAAATTACAATGCAATTAACAGTTATAATAACCATTGAAGATATAGTTAATATTGAACGAAGATATACTTCTGCAGATAGTATGTTCACCTTTCTTTTGAGGTATAGTTAAACATTTCCCTTATATTCTTTTTGTGCACAGATACAATTTATATGTTTTTAGTTTTTACTTCAGTATTTTCTTAACGGACAGGGTATATATCACCACATATGTACCCTGCGCAACCCATGAAAATATATGAACATTCCCATCAGTCAAAGAAAAAAGAGCATACCAAGAAACTGATAAACCATCGTGAAATTCTGCCTTGGTTCAGTCAAAAAAATGTCACACTAAAGTTTTGATGACAAGGCAAATTGCTGTTTTCTTATATTGAATAGGCACTTTATCGTTGCTATTAATCTACATAGAAAGGAGATTATGAACTATGTCATTACTGTAACGTACCCGAAAACAGTAGAAAATTTAAACAATAATAAAGACCGTCAACGGTCAACACAGGGCACGCCACGGGAAAACAAACTAACATATATATAGAATATATAAGATACATACCCACGTGGAAGTCAAACTATATAAATGAGTCAACTGTGATTACAACAAAAGTGAATGTACATGTAATCACTACCTCAAACAAAAAAAGATAATAAGGAGAATAGGATCTAATCCCGGGGGCACCGTCCTCGGTCACCACCTGACTCTAAACCTGCTCGCTACCTGAAATGAAAACAAACAAACATGCCTGAGTTCCCTGAAGGAACCCCGTATACCAAGCCTCCTAAAATATAAAAAGGAATTAAAGATAATGCAATGCTATGCACATGATCATCCACCTCGGGCCCACAATAATGCCATCACCGCCTCCGCGGCACTGAACCACTCCTGCCACTAGGGTCAAGTCAGTCCACCGCTGCCTCACAAGGGTCAGTCGACACCACTGCTCCCCAAAAAGTGTAGGAATGAACCCCCGGTACACGCCGCCACCCAAGGAGCGAGTCAGCCCGCCGAATACACAACTCGGGTCAGACGACAGTCACTGCTCCCCCAAGAGCCGTCAAACGCGCACCCTGCCGGAACATCCTCGTCCTACCGCTAAACCCTCGCAAACTGCCCAAGGTTTACGGTACACATCCCTCACACCCCGCTCGGTAAGAGAGGAAACAGTAGTACAATAATACGCCTTCGTCGAAGGTGAAATCCGTAGCTCTCAAAGCCGGTAATCAACCGTCGCCTCGGAGCCGGTAGTCGACCTATACTCAACGGATCGCGTGTGGATAAATCCACCAACCTGTGGCAGATCGGTCGACCGCTAAAAGCACACCGGTCGACCGGTCCCCCACACAGTACACAGTACTGTACAAACAAGTCTACCGGTCGAACCACGCCAACCGAATTACCGACCAATCGGTCGAACAAAAGTCATCTAGCGGTCGACCGTTTGGATGGTCTACGCTATACAAATTTATATAATATATATATCCGATCGGTCGAACCAAGGGGTCGTTCAACCGATAACAGGACTTCTCAGTATCTTGCCCAAGTGACATTCGGTCGACCGGAACTGCTATACAGTTCGACCAAAACATCACAGGCACTCTACTGCTTAATTAAAATGCTCAGTCGGTCGACCGAAAGTTAAAGAGCGGTCGACCGTTTTGATGGTCAAAGCTCCCAACCGACTTAGCATCGAATGAATCGGTCGAACAAGGTTAAGGGCGTTCAACCGTTTAATAAGTCAAAACCCCCAACCGACCCATTCTCATTGTTATTCGGTCGACCGGCTAAGTGGTCCCGTTCGACCGATAACAGCATAACCCCTTTTTCCCGCACGAATCTGGCATAACGGTCGACCGTCCTAAGACATCGTTCGACCGTTCGCGGGTAAACATCAATATAATAATAGGATCGGTCGACTGCCCACAGGCACCGATCGACCGATCGTCGTCTTCAACCTCTGAATTGGTTGAAATCCGACGGGGAATTCGACACCAACGTCGATCCCCAACACTCACAAGGCATAAGTGAGTTATATTGAAGATTTGGCATACCTTTTGGTCGAGTGAAGAAGCCTCCCAAGCTTTGGCAACCTCAACCCACTTCTTCTCCTCTTCTTCTTCTTCTTCTTCACTTCTTATCTCCTTCTTCTTCTCCAAAGAATCACTTCTCTCACTCTCTGAAGAACACAAATGATCAAGAAAAACGTTTTTCCTTAACCTCAACCCTATTTATACAAGAATCCAAGTTTATCTTCAATTCACCTCCAAAACTTCCAATCAAAACAAGCCACCTCATGCTTCACTAATCAAGGCTTAATTAGGTTAATTAGGTTTAGTTTAGTTTAATTTAGGTGTTTAGATTAGGTTATTACAATCTACCCTCCTTAAAGGAATTTCGTCCGCGAAATTCGAAACAACTGACTTACCGGAACAACTCTGGATACTGCTTCCTGACATCCTCCTCGATCTCCCAGGTAGCCTCTCTGACAGTGTGATGCTGCCACCTGACCTTCACCATCGGAATCGCTCTCCTCCTGAGCTGATGTACCATCTGATCCACAATCTCAACTGGTCTCTCATCTAATGACAAATCCTGCCGGATCTCTGGTACTGCTATCTCTATCACATGAGCTGGATCGGCCACGTACTTCCTCAGCATAGAAACATGGAAGACGTTGTGAAGTCCTGCGAACTGTGGTGGTAGTGCAATCCTATATGCCACCTCGCCGACCCGATCCAATATGTCAAAAGGTCCAACATACCTCGGACTCAGCTTCCCCTTCTTCCCGAATCTCATCACCCCTCTGGAAGGCGAGATCTTCAGGAAGACATGATCTCCTACTTCAAAAGTCAGCTCACGTCTCCGCGTATCAGCATAACTCTTCTGCCTGCTCTGTGCTGTAGCTAATCGTCTCCGAATCACGTTGACCTTCTCTGAATATAACTGGATAATGTCAGGTCCAACTAGCTGTCTCTCGCCCACATCACTCCAGCATACCGGCGATCTACACGGTCTCCCATATAATGCCTCATATGGTGCCATCCCAATACCCGAGTGGTAGCTGTTGTTGTAGGCGAACTCGATCAACGGCAAATGCTCATCCCAATGCCCGGCCCAGTCAAGTGTACACGCTCTCAGCATGTCCTCCAATGTCTGTATCGTCCGCTCTGACTGGCCATCTGTCTGTGGGTGGAAAGCTGTGCTAAACTTCAGACGTGTCCCCAGTGCTCTGTGTAGACTCTCCCAAAATCGCGAAGTGAATCTGGGATCTCTGTCCGAAATGATACTGACTGGTACGCCATGAAGTCTGACAATCTCATCAATATATAACTTAGCTAGACCCTCCAGAGCAAGAGTGGTCTTAATAGCAAAGAAATGTGCCGACTTGGTCAGTCGATCGACTATAACCCAAATCGCATCGTGGAATCTCCGTGTCTTCGGTAGCCCCGTAACAAAATCCATCGTCACGTGCTCCCACTTCCACTCGGGCAACTCAATCCTCTGCATCTGCCCTGCTGGTCTCTGGTGCTCGATCTTCACCTGCTGACAGACCAAACACCTCGACACGAAGTCTGCAACGTCCTTCTTCACACCTCGCCACCAGAACTTCTGCTGCAGATCTTTGTACATCTTGGTGCTCCCTGGATGAATGGAATATCTCGATCTGTGGGCCTCCTCCATGATGTCATGTCTCAGGTCCTCTGTCTTCGGCACCCAGATACGGTCTCTGAATCTCAGACCTCCATCCACTCCAACTCTGAAGTCTGACCCATCTCTGGCAGCTAACTGTAACAAACTGCTCAACTCCTCATCTGTAGTCTGATACAAGCCCTAGAAATGACGGTTAGATTTATTGTGTACTAGATACCAAAGACGGTCAGCTAAGAAATTGTGGAAGAAGTTCGAGAGACACAAGAAGAACCAAAAGAACTAAGAAGGTCAATGAGGGAAAGGAAGAAACCCAATAAGTATGTGGGACTTCATGAGATCATGGTACTAGATACCAAAGATCCCTCGACCTTCCGAGAAGCAATAGAAAAGACTCCAAACTATGGTTAAAAGCCATGGAATCCGAAGTAGAATCCATGTATGATAATCAAGTATGAAACTTGCTTAGCCTTCCTCAAGAGAAAATATCATTTGGTATAAATGAGCTTTTAGGAGGAAGATAGACATGGATAGTAACTTGACAACCTACAAAGCGAGGCTTGTAGCAAAAGTTATACTCAAATTCAAGAAATTGACTTTGATGAAATTTTTGAGAAGTTCCCATATTAAAATCTATTCGGATTATGCTCACTATTACCGCATTTCACAATTGTGGGATATGGAAGATGGATATCAAAATGGCGTTCCTTAAACAGGAACTTGGAGGAGGATATGTACATGGTACAACCTCAAGGTTTTGATGATCCAAATAATAGCGAGAAGAAATGCAAGTTTCGAGAATCCATTTCTGGATTGAAGCAAGCATAAAGGAGTTGGAACAAACGCTTTGACGAAGAGATGAAAGAGATTCACTTCATTCAAAGTAAAGGAAAACCTTGTTGATACAAGGAGATTAGTGGGAGTCATGTAGTACTTCTGATCTTATATGTCGATGACATATTGCTCATAAGCAATCATATACCTTTGCATTAGCAAACGAGAAATTTCGTTGAAATCAGTGTATTCAATGAAAAAGAAAAGGATGAGGCTCAACACATCTTGAGAATCAAGATACATTGAGATACATCCCGTAGACTCATTGGCTTCAGTCAACGTGCATACATTGACAAGGTCTTTGAAATGTTCAGGGTGAACAATTCCGATATGGACAATATGCTAATAAGTATGAGTATAGGTGTGCAACTCAAGAAGTCTCAATGTGCTCAATCACACAAAGACTTGGAGTACATGAAGGTATCCCTTATGCTTCGGCAAAAAGAAGGACCATGTACACGATGACTTGCACAAGACTCAATATCTCGTATGCTCTAAACGTGACAAGAGGTCACCTATCCAACGCAAGTCCTAATCGTAGGATTGCGGTCAAGAATATTCTGAAGTACCTTAACCAGACTAAAGATAAGGTTCTTGTTTATGGAAGACAAAGGAGAAAATAGCCGAGGGCTATTTTGATGCAATTCTTATAGGAATTCTTGACAATAGGAGGTTGGAGTGATGATGCGTCATCATTATCGAAGGTGGAGGTATGAGCTAGTGTAGTTAGGAGTAATATCACTACAGCTAACTCAACCACCAACGAAAGACAAAATAAATAAATAGGTGGACACAACAGTTACACAACTGATCCATTCAACAAACCGTAATACCAAGCTAAGAGACGAAATACATTTCGAGTCCATGGATCCGAGGATCCATGTGGATTGGCTTGATAGGTGCTTTAGGAAGGTTACCCTAGTTATTAATGTTTTATACATTGAGAATGTATGTGAAAGAAAACTTTGATAACAAGTGGGAGATTGAAGGGAATGTGTTCTAAAAGTTTTACTTTTAAATGTCAATTATTATGAATTGAATGAGAAATCATTTTGTTCCTTGTTTATGTTATTCGTCTTTTAGAAGTGTTAAGGAAGAGACTCTTGGTCCTTAACCGTAGAGCTCTAAAAGATATTGGTTTACATAAAACAAAAGATATTCGCAATCATGGTAATTAACATGGAACATTAATTACCGAGTTAAGATTGTCGTGTTGGTCATAGATCATTGTAGCTCTACAAGTGAGTGACAACACGGGTATGCAAAAGAGGAAAATATTACTTTTGTATACTGAATAGACCTAATAAGTAATATATTATAGAAATGTGTTTCTGTGTCATTAATATTTTACTGTGTCTTTGGTCCTTTGATATGAGACTTATATCTAATCACTTAAGGAATACTTAATTAGATCAGTGTCTTGAACTATCGATCAGTGTAGTGTAAAGGCATTGGTTGGTTAAGTACAACTTTTGTTGGAGAAGATAGTTAGTCAAAAGATTATCATTGCCCCTCTTAATTGAGTGATGATATTAGTGGGCCCCTTGATAAAGCAAAGTTATAATGTGCACAATGTGATTTGAGTTATGTCACATATTTATAACTAGCTTAAAGAGATCAAGAAATGAATACTAATACAAAGATGACACAATACTACTTTGTGTGTATTCTTAATATCATGAGGCAAGGGACGGACACAAGTGGTGCACTCCATCACTAAATGGATCGGGTTTTGGTTCGAGTGGAATTAAGACATCTAACTAATTGGGAGCTATAATGTGTAGCTAGATACCGCTTATAGCTTGTGATATTAAGCTCTTAATATCACTGCCAACTTAGTCTAGATCCTCCCATAGGTCACACCGCAAGAAACCGGGAAACAAGAAGCTTGATTTTTGGTTCATATGATGTGTCGGGTTTCTCATAGAAAATATGACACATGTGGTGAACAAGTAAAATCAATTATGTTGTATATAAACATAATTAGAGTCATGATAAATTCATATGAGATGCATATATTATGGGGTGCAATAATTTATTATTGCATAGGATAATACATTGCATAAGTTGTGAATTTGCTAAAACCCCCTTAAGTTCAAATTTTGTTGGAAATAAATCCAAAATTTGAAAAAGGCAAAATCGGGTAGAAGTTCGGTAATCCGTTGGGGTTCGGTCGACCGAATGATCTATGGATCGGTCAACCGAACGTGGAACGGATAATCGTAATTGATTGACCGAACTTGACCAAAGTGCCTGGAGCTTTGGTACGGTGTACCGAACCAGAAACGGTCGACCGAACAATGTCAAGTTCCGATATTTTCGTCTAACCGAATAGCACTCGGTCTTAGACGTGAATGAGTCTGATCGGTTAAGGAGAATTTTTCCCCTTAAGATTCGGTCATCCGTCACGTACTCGGTTAAACGATCGTGACAAATTCGGTTAACCGAGTGGGACTCGGTAAACCGAACAGCGGTCGATTTTCTGCCTTTGATTATTAAGAGATTAATTTGATCGATGGTTGGATTAGCTCCAAATTTGGTCAAACGTTTTGTGGGTGCATGTAATACATGAAGGAATTAATTTATGAGAGAAAATGTAAAGAAAGACGTGGCTAAAGAATAGCCATGATTAAGAGTAAGATTGGAACCTATAAATAGGTCCTTATTCTCCCTAATTGATACACACAATTCAATAATTATTTTCTCTCTTAATTCACCACAAAAACCCACGAAAATTCTCTTAGTTTTCTAAGTCTTTGGAAGGAGAAATCTCAGAGGCTAAGGAAGGGGTTTTTAGCTAGATTCTAAGCTTGTTTGGAGATCGATTGGCTAGCTCCTTTCTCTCCAACCTTGTTTAGGGTTTCGGTGAACACTCGGAGGCATCCGACGCGGCGAGAAGCATCCCCAACGTCTCCGAATCTTCAAGAAGTTTTTGAGAACTTCTAGGTATGAATTTCGGAGCCCTTGTTTGTTTTAATAGAGTTTTGAAACTAGATGTTAAAACAAACTGATGCATGCATGAAATAAATCAAAGAAAATTGTAATTGATCCTTATTATACATAAAAATTTCGAAAATATATATGTATAATTAAACATGAAATCCTACATTATCCACACGCGAGCCGTCGAGTATAGGTCTACTACCGGCTCCGAGGCGACGGTCGATTACCGGCCTTGACAGTGACGGATTTCACCTTCGACAAGGGAGTATTATTGTCGGTCCTCTCATATCGAGCGGGGTGTGAGAGATGATTGCCGTAAACCTTGGGATGTTTGCTGGGGTTTGTCGGTAGGCCGAGGATGTTCCGGCAGGGTGCGCGTCTGGCGGCTCTTGGGGGAGCAGCGGTTGTCGTCTGGCCCGAGTTGTGCATTCGGCGGGCTTACTCGCTCTTGGGGTGGCGGCGTAGTTCCAATCCTACTCAAGTGTGCTCAAGAATTAGAGAGTGTTGCTCCACTCAAATTGTTTGTTAAAGGAAGCAAGGACTTCGGTGAAAGCCCGAAGTGTCCCTCTCAGATTTAGAGAGAAGAAAGTCAAGCTCGCGAGGTTGTTCACGGAGTTTGTTTGTAAAAGGCGTTCTCTCCCGGCCCGGAACGGGGAGTGGTTAGTCAAGTCGTGAGCGGAGCTCGGTGATCCGAGCGGAGCTTGCAAGAGAGGACTAGGACCCGGGTGGGGTGCCGAACCTCTATAAAAATCCTCGTGTCAATTGTGGTTTGCATTTATCTTTCTTTCTCTACTTTTGATTGTTTATTCCGTTGCGCATGTTCATTGATTAATCAAGTAGAGAATTAGGATTAACCTTAATTGTTGACCCATAACCCACACGATCCTACATTTGGTATCAAAGCCTTGTTAGCTAAATTGCATACTTAATCGTATTTTTAGCATGGCTAGTACATCTAATCACGTAGAGGGATTATGTACAACTCGACCTCTTTTGCTTAATGGGTCAAATTATGATTATTGGAAGAATAGGATGAAGATTTTCCTAATTTCTAATGACCTTAAGTATTGGATGTTTCTCCAAAATCCATACACACCCCCAAATGAAGATGAATTAGATACACTTACAAGACCCAAAATGAAAGAAATCGAAATGAATTCGAAAATCATGAACATCTTGTATTGTGGTCTTAATGAGGGTGAATATAATAGGATTAGAGGTTGTGTTAGTGCATATGAGATTTGGCATAGACTACAAATGCATCATGAGGGGATAGCAAAACTAAGGAAACCCGCATTAGTCTCCTCATGCATAAATATGAGATTTTTTCTATGCAAATCGGTGAAAACATAAGCGAAATGAACACTCACTTCACCGATATCACTAACTCTCTTTTGGTTCTTGGAAGAAAAATCAATGAAGGAGAGATGACAAGGAAGTTCCTCCGGTCACTTAGCATCAATTGGGAAGATAAGGTTGTCGCAATTGAAGAGGCGCATGATCTTTCTAAATTAAAGATGGAGGAACTCGTTGGAAATCTCATGGCTTATGAACTCCAAATCAACCATCGAAAGGAGAAGGAAGCATCCAAGAACAAATTCACCTTGGGATTACATGCAAATATTGACCAACCAAGGAGGAGTGTAGAAGATGAGGACATTTAAGTCCTTGCAAAAGACTTCTTTAAATACCTCAAGAAGGATAAGGGAGAAAATAATGAAAGAAGAGGTAGAAGGAGTGAAAAGAGAGAAAAAGAAAAGGAGATGGAGGAGAGTGAAGGGAGAGGAGAAGAGAAAAGGAGAAGAGCAAGAGAAGAGAAAGGAAGGAGGAAGCACACAAGGCTACATGGGATGATTCATCATCACCATCATCATCGTCGTCTTCCTTGCAAAGTCGAAGAGAGGTGGCTCACTCATGCTTCATGGCTATTGAACATCAAAGTGAGGTACATTCTAACTCTTGCTCTAACTCTTATTATAGTGATAGCTCAAACTCTAGTGTAAATAATGAAAATTATACACATGATGAGCTACAAAATGCATCTCATGACTTAGTTAAACAATATGAGATCATTTGTGATAAAAACAAAAGTGCTAGAAAGTTAATCAAAGATCTCCAAAGCCAAATTGAAACATGCATGAATGAGAAGAATGAGGTGATTGCTAAATTTGAAAAGCATGCATCAAATATTGATAAATTAAGAGCAATACCCATAGATTGTGATCAACTAAATCTTCAAGTTTGTAATTTGCAATTAAGAAAAGATTTAGAAAGATTCACAAGTGGAACTCATATGCTCAACATGTTATTAGGTAGTCAAAGGCAATCCTTGCAAAACATGGTTTAGGTTACAATTCAAAATTGAAAAACCATGTATCTCACACTACACTAAATGGCAAGCATATGTTCATTAACCATAGTTCCTCAAGTGTGTGGGCTCCTAAAACCAAAATGGTTTGGGTTCCCAAAACTAACATTCAAGGACCCAAAGTTGTTTGGGTACCTAAATCTACACTTGTAGGTGCTTAAGGAGGAGATTGGTGGTGACCGGGTGAGCCAAAGCGTCGAATTCGAATCCGGTTGCATCACCAAGTCAAGATTGGAGCTAATTCAAGACTCAAGTTGGTATAAATTTCTATCATCTACAATTCATGTTAAATTAGCTCTAGTCTAGTTTATGTGCTTAAATGTCATACATTTAGAGTTTAATTCATTGCAAATCATTTATCACATCCATTGATTATAAATGTCAAATTTTAAATGGATGTTAGAATAAGGCCTAAGTTGAAACTTAAATGAAATAAACTTGAATCTTTTTCATAGTTTTCATCTAGCCTTATTGATAGAGGGAGCTTAAATGTTATATCTTTTATTAGTGTAATGAAGTGCAAAATTTAGGGGGAACAACTTCATTACAAGACATTCAAATTCTATGTTTAAAGTCATAATTATGTTAGTTTTTGATGGATGTCAAAGGGGGAGAGATAATTAAGGGGGTAACTTGGAATTTGGCATAAAATTGAACATAATCTATGCACATCCATAGGGGGAGCATTAATATGCATAGTTTACAAATACAAATTCCATGTATTTAGATATAGTTAAGATATATGTTGTCATCATCAAAAATGGGGAGATTGTTGGCTTTTTGGCCTTAAATCTATGTTTTGATGATTTAATTAACCTAATCTTAATTATGATCATGTAGAGTAGCACACATATTGTATTGCATATATATTACTTTGTGCTAACCTCTACAGGTGATCAAGACTCAAGGAACAAAGGAAAACAAGTCAAGACATGTAATCAAGCTCATTTGAAGACACGTATTTTGTATTTCTTAGAGTCTTTAGGAACTTGTGTATTTTGAGCATACTTGAGATAAAATCAACTTAAACACACACTAGGTTCCCTATAGAAGTCACACACAAAAATTCACATTATTTGGACTTCCATAGATCACTTAAACTTAGACCGGAAAACACCAAACCTGAACTTTAGTTGTTTGAACAAAAACGGTCGACCGCAACATGCCGTTCGGTCGACCGGATGATCAAGTAATCCAGTTTGTGTTTCCCTGTCCAGTTTCGGTCGACCGCACCATCTCTTTCGGTCGACCGTTTGAACTTAATTTTTCGACCGTTACTTTTGTCGTATATACCCAACGGTCGTATTCGTATTAAACCAAAAATACCCCAAATACATTTCTTGTATCGGTCGACCGAGAACCATGATCGGTCAACCGTTTGTCCATCTCTTGACAAACCCGAATCTCCTGTTGAAAAACGGTCGACCGCTAGACCTGTTTCGGTCGACCGAATATCTATTGGTTTGTCAACCCCAAAGTGCATGGTACAAATCGGTCGACCGTTTCCCCTTTGGTGTTTGACCGATAACTTAAGTGTACCTAAGTCGTAGCGTTGGGCGGTTGACCGTTGCTTATCCGGTCGACCGAACTTAGTGCAAAACTACCTAACGGTCGACCGTTCGTCTCGATCCGGTCGACCGATTTTAGCCAGAATTGGGTCCTGCAGGTTCTATTTTGTGTAATCACACTTCAACTCTTACCCAATCAATCCCAGCGGCTCTATTCTCTCTAATGCTTATAAATAGAGTTGTAAAACACATTTTAACACAACTCTCCCACTACAAACTTGTCCCAAACATTAGAGAGAATCTCAAACACTCAAAGATTCAAACCTTCCACACTTTAGTCTTAATTCCAATCCTACTCAAGTGTGCTAAAGAATTAGAGAGTGTTGCTCCACTCAAATTGTTTGTTAAAGGAAGCAAGGACTTTGGTGAAAGCCCCAAGTGTCCCTCTCGGATTGTGAGAGAAGAAAGTCAAGCTCGCGAGGTTGTTCACGGAGTTTGTTTTGTAAAAGGCGTTCTCTCGCGGCCCGGAACGGGGAGTGGTTAGTCAAGTCGTGAGCGGAGCTCGGTGATCCGAGCGGAGCTTACAAGAGAGGACTAGGACCCAGGTGGGGTGCCGAACCTCTATAAAAATCCTCGTGTCAATTGTGGTTTGCATTTATCTTTCTTTCTCTACTTTTTATTGTTTATTCCGTTGCGCATGTTCATTGATTAATCAAGTAGAGAATTAGGATTAACCTTAATTGTGGACCCATAACCCACACGATCCTACATGATCTAGGTGATTATGACTCATATGTTGTTTTGGGGTTATGTGTATTTTGGGCATGAAATGTTGTTTTTGTGTAGCATATGTTTTGGGGTTAAGTGTATGAAGGAACATAGAACCGCATGGTTGGGTACTTTGGCTACTTTGTAGTTTAATGATCTATGTTGCAAGTGTTTGACTACTTGAATGTGGTGATTGAGTGCCACCTGCAGCCACATCCAGCCCTTTTGTTCTCCTCCTCTTCCCACCTCTGGTATTTCTAAACATGTAAGCATTAAAAAATATCATAGCATGAAGATAATACATATCTTCAAAGTTGATTTAGTTAAAATCTAAGTTTGAAAAGTGAATAACCTTGTTGTTCCTTCATCTTCAGTTGGAGTCCCAATTGGCTCATTGTTTCTCCTAGTATGGTGACCAAGCAATCCACATCTGGTGCATCTCTTTTGCTTCCTCGTGCTTACTGGGTCCATTGCGTTGCCTTGTTGGCCAATACTCGTTAATCCATTTTGATGATTAATTAATATATCAATAAACACATGTATATCTATCATTACATCACATGCATATGTACACATATATTTGGTTTTTACTAACCATTTCAGGAGACAAGTGCTACACATGGCAAGAAAACAAGTTGAAGAGTAGATAGGATTTACGTTTCTTGTACTTAGGATTAAATTGTAACTTAGGCACTTGAACTCTGATTGAATTGCATTGCATGGTCCATAGAACCCTATAGAAGTCTCATACATATTTCCATATCAAACTGACTTTATTAGGTGACCGATTACACATCGAACTTCCACTTAAAACAGAAATGTTGCTTCATTCGGTCGACCAGTAGACTATCTGGTTCGACCGAATTTAACAGACTCTCAATTTTTCTACCAGTATGGTCAAACGGTAGTCGTGTGGTTCGACCGATTTTAAAAAGAACTTATCCTGTCTAAAACGGTCGACCGATTTTTCATCCCAGTTCGACCGTTATCCTGTGTCAAACGATATATTCAAGTTCGACCGATTCCAACTTCTTCTTCAGTTTATATCTTGACACACGACACGATTAGTATGGAAATCGGTCAACCGAAATTTGATTTAGGTTCGACCGTTTGACATCTCGTATTTGTATTAAATATGACCATTATACTTGTCGTATTATACAACGTGACTTCAACTAACCCAATTCGTGTCTTTGACCACCGGTCGACCAGTGCCATGACAGTGGTCGACTGCATCAAAACTCTCTGTTATTTCTAGCTACTTGAAGAACCTTGGAAAGGTTTTGGTGGAAAGTGACAGGATACAAAAGTTTCTTAGGTCGCTATCCTTGGAATGGGAGAAAAAGACTACGACTATTGAAGAAGCCAAAGACCTCTCCAAGTTGAAGATGAAGGATCTCATAAGAAGCCTCGTGGCTTATGAAATTCAAATGGAAGAAAGAGGGGAGAAGGAAAAGGAGCGGGAAAGTTCAAAAAGGAAGGAAAAGACAATTGCTTTAAAAGAAACCTCGGATTCAGAAGTTATCGAAGACGAGGACACTGATGAAGACGTTACTTTATTAACCCGTAACTTCAAGAAGTTTCTATCTAAGGGAAAATTGACAAGAGGAAAAGGTGAATCGTCTCGCATGTTCACGTGCTATGAATGCAACAAAACTGGCCACATGAAGTAGGATATTTTTGTAGGATTTCATGTTTAATTGTGCATATATATTTTTCGAATTTTTATGCATAATAAGGATCAATTACAATTTTCTACGATTTATTTCATGCAAGCATCAGTTTGTTTTAATAACTAGTTTCAAAACATATTAAAACAAACACAAGGGACTCCGAAATTCATACCTAGAAGTTCTCTAAAAAAAACTTCTTGATGTTCCAGAGACGTTGAGGAAGACGATCGTCGCTTCTCGTTGCGCCGGATGCCTCCGACTGTTCACCGAAACCCTAAACAAGGTTGGAGAGAAAGGAGTTAGTCAATCAATCTCCAAACTAGCTTAGAATCTAGCTACAAACCCCTTCCTTAATCTCTGAGATTTCTCCTTCCAAAGACTTAGAAATTTAAGATAATTTTCGTGGCTTTTGTGGTGAATTAGGAGAGAAAAGAATTAGCAAAAATATATGTGTCAATTAATGAGAATAAGGACCTATTTATAGGCTCCAATCTTATTCTTAATCATGGCTATTCTTAAGCCATGTTCTCTTGACATTTTCTCTCATAAACTAATTCCAAAATGCATTATATGCACCCACAAAACGTTTGACCAAGTTTGGAGCTAATCCAACCATTGATCAAATTAATCTCTTAATTATCAAAGGCAGAAAATTGATCGGGACTCGGTCTTCCGAGACATACTCGGTTAACCGAATATGTCACGTTCGGATTTCCTTGCACTTGACGGATGACCGATTCTTAAGGGGAAAATTCTTCTTAACCGTTCGGACGAATTCGTGTCTTTGACCGAGTGCCATTCGGTTAACCGAAAATATCGGAACTGGACATTGTTCGGTCGACCGTTTCTGGTTCGGTACACCGATCCAGAATTCCAGGCACTTTGGTCAAGTTCGGTCAATCAACTTGACCATCCGTTCCACGTTCGGTTGACCGATCCACAGATCCTTCGGTCGACCGAACCATAACGGATTACCAAACTTCTACCCGATTTTCCCTTTTCAATTTTTGGATTTATTTCCAGCAAAATTTGAACTTTTGGGTTTTTTAGAAAATTCACAACTTATGCAATATATTATCCTATGCAATAATAAATTATTGCACCCCATAATATATGCATCTCATATGAATTTATCATGATTCTAATTATGTTATATACAACATAATTGATTTTACTCGTTCACCACATGTGTCATATTTTCTATAAGAAACCCGACGCATCATATGAACAAAAAATTAAACTTCTTGTTTCCCGGTTTTTGCGGTGTGACCTATGGGAGGATCTAGACTATGTTAGCAGTGATATTAAGAGCTTAATATCACAAGCTATAAGCGGTATCTAGCTACACATTATAGCTCCCAATTAGTTAGATGTCTTAATTCCACTCGAACCAAAACCCGATCCATTTAGTGATGGAGTGCACCACTTGTGTCCGTCCCTTGCCTCATGGTATTAAGAATACACACAAAGTAGTATTGTGTCATCTTTGTATTAGTATTCGTTTCTTGATCTCTTTAAGCTAGTTATAAATATGTGACTTAACTCAAATCACATTGTGCACATTATAATTTGGCTTTATCAAGGGGCCCACTAATATCATCACTCAATTAAGAGGGGCAATGATAATCTTTTGACTAACTATCTTCTCCAACAAAAGTCATACTTAACCAACCAATGCCTTTACACTACACTCATCGATAGCTCAAGACACTAGTCTAATGAAGCAATTCTTAAGTGATCAGATATAAGTCTCATATCAAAGGATCAAAGACACAGTAAAACATTAATGACACAAAAAACACAATTCTATAATGTTTTACTTATTAGGTCTATTCAGTATACAAAAGTAATATTTTCCTCTTTTGTGTACCCGTGTTGTCACTCACTAGTAGAGCTACAATGATCTATGACCAACACGACATTCTTAACTCGGTAATTGATGTCCCATGTTAATTACCATGATTGTGAATATCTTTTGTTTTATGTAAACCAATATCTTTTAGAGCTCTACGGTTAAGGACCAAGAGCATCTTCCTTAACACTTCTAAAAGACGAATAACATAAACAAGGAACAAAATGATTTCTCATTCAATTCATAATAATTGACATTTAAAAGTAAAACTTTTAGAACACATTCCCTTCAATTTTGTGCCTGATCGGCCCCTATTTCTTCCAGGCACTTAAATGCCCAATTTTGCACGTGGGGTGCACTGTTGGTTCGCTAGTTCGTACCCATTTTGTCTTACTTGCCCAAACACTCTTCAAGATCATGGTATTGAGGGATTTTTGCTCCTGAAATATTTTTCGGGCGTTCAGGTCCCTCTGGATTTTATCTGGGTTCTTCCTAATTTGCAGATGAGTTATTGTGCATGACAAACAGGTCTATTTTGCTTCAGTTGAGTCATTTCTTCTTGCATTTCAGTCTTTTTCTCTTCTTTTTTCTTCTTTATTACCTAACACCTTAGACACCACAAAGAAACACTCGTGTAGCACAAAATTGAGCTAAAATAAAGGATATATAACATGAATGCAATGTATGATATGCTACTAATCATTCCACAACTCCAAATGTCACTGGTAAAACTGGTGATTTCAATCGACTGAAGTGGCAGATATTCCGTTGTATCTACCATTTAGATAGGCCTGACAATTTGACACGAAACACGACATGAAATATCCTTGTCTGAGTTTACTGATTTCGTGTCGGGTTTTGGGTACACAGATTAATTTCATGTTGTTTTCGTGTTTCCAATCTGTATACCCAAAAAGTACACATATGACACTAATATATTTCAAACATAATATAACACAAAGCTTTCCATGGTGCAATGGTTTATAGATGGGAGACAATAGTTTTATTGCCTACCATTTTTTATGGAAATTTGAAAAAATGGAAAAAATATACACCAATGAGAATCGAACTTGCGTCCAAAACGTACTTCAAACCACGGCTAGCCACTAAACCAACTACAATTTATGTATATCTTGGATGTTCAAATGTATTTATAGATCATTTTGTTGTGTTTGGTGCTCTGAAAATTCAGTCACACATCGCCGGATGTTGATTATCACCATTCACCCCACTCTATAAAAGTAATACCACCATTCACAGCTCAACCCATTCAATTGGAGCTTTTGCTTAACTATGTTGGCATGCTCTAATGAAAATGTTTAAGAGGAAATACTGAATTTTTCTAAAAACAAATACTCTTGGTTGGTTTTTGTGTTGGTTCGGGTCGTGTTTGTGTTCATTTGTTTGGACACGAAAAAAATTCAGGTCGTGTTTGTTACATGATTGTCTATTACATGAAAAAAATGACACGAAAGTATATCATACAACATGATTGTCAAGCCTACCTTTAGATGACAACCATTTAAGCCTAGCATAGGTCTACAACCATGGACAAAGCCTTCTCTGCAACCCATGAGATAAACAAATAATATGTAGAAGGAACCATCTTTAGGTGTCACTCCATAATTGATTAGACTATCTGGGTTGGTCCTCATTTCTTAGACTAACGATGAGATGAAAGCATATTGCAATCTCTCTACCACCCCACAACTTCTTCATGACAATCTCTCTACCCCTCCAACCTCTATGGTAAGGCAAGGTTAAGTGAATTTTCCTCTTAAGTTAGTCACTTAAGTTCCTAAAAGTGAGCATGCCATCTAGTGCAAGCCAATCCTTGCATTGTTGGACAATCCACTGCTTGATGGCCATCCTAGAGGTACAATTGTTTACTGACATGCAACTATTTGACAACCTCAAAGTCTTGATTTGAAAAGTTTTCCCATCACTTAACCTAGATGCATGTATTCTTCAATTGCAATAGACATCTCTACATTTGGTGGTCACCCTATTTGCTTGTTCATTCACATATGTTATCTCATATTCACTCAAAATGCAGTGGGTTAGCAAGTACATTCTGAAGAATTTGACATTAGAAAACTTCTTTCGCACCACTATATCAGGGTTGGATTCTTTTACATCCATAGCCTCGGGTTTATCACCAAGTGGAAGAAAGTCAATCTCATATTTTCCGTGGTCATCAAAGTCCACTGCATCACTACCCTCACTATCTTCAACTTCATCATCAGACATAACATACTTAGAGTTTGTATCACTACTGGCACTGGAAATAGAAGGCTCTTCCCTAGGTGGTGTCTTTTCCTTTCCTGATTCAGAGTTGGGAGTGGTTGTACAACTATCTTGGTGATCAGTAGACGGGGGTCGTAAGCGTACACTTCCTGCCACACTAGGTACTCTATCATTTCCTTCAAAAGTAGGTTCAACATCATTTGTCTCTATTTCTTTTTCAATTGACACACAAAGTTGTATTTCTTTGGCAACTACTGCACAAATCATCTAATTCTCTGTCATTGCCACACAAGGCTCTATTTCTTTGTCAACTACAACCACTGACTCTAAGTGTCTCTCATTAGTAGCCTATATGTGCAACTCACACTGTTGATTAGGGAATCTAAGTGCCTCTTCTATGTCTTCTTCAGTTTTCAAATGTCTGAAGTCCTTCCTAACTTTGCTTGGAATCATATATTGCATATTCACAACAACTTCAGTGGATTTCTTCATTACACTGAATATCCAATTCCTTAGCAATGAGATTGTCCATTCCTCAACCAAAACCAATGAAGTCACCTCTTCAAAATCCACCACCATATCCCTACCCTTGCTCTTAACCCATCTACCACCACAATTCAACCGAATTCTTACACTACCTCTCAAATTAAACACAATGCTTTGACAACCAACATGCTAAGGAAAATAGACAATAAAAGACATGAATTAAATGCTAATTAACATTATCATCCATTCTACATTTCAAAAATCCATTCATACAAGCTTCTACAATACTGGCAAAATCCTCTTCCTTGCAATACAACATGCACTCTTCATTGCAATACTACATAAACACTCTTCACTACAATAGATAAACACTCTTTAGTAACAACCTTAAATAAGAAAAAAAATCAAGAAACACTACTATGGCTAACATACAGTCAAATTCCACACTTAAACACATCTATGGCTAACATGCATAACTTTCAGTCAACAGGCACAACTATAACACGCAATACAATTCAGTAAACAAGAAGAACAAAAAAAAATGAAATCAAACAATCCAAACAAAATCAGGAAAAATCAAAAGCAAATCAGAACTTGAAACATATCAAATTAAGCAAACTAAATGGAAACATGAAAACCAAATCATGTCATGCAAACCAAATAACAATATGGAAATGAAATCACTTACTATCGTTGTTTGCCAACCAAACCGCTTCTTGTGTGGACCATCTCGTGCAGAGGAACCCTTCGTCGCTTTCTCCTCCTCTGTGCACCTTCCTCCCCTACTAATACAATGGTGTTTGTCTCAAATCTGGTACACGGGAAAGTGAGGAAAAGAGGTTAGGGTTTTGGAAAATTGGGGAACGACATGGAGAGAATTAGTGTTAGGTTTTGGAAAATTGGGGAACGACATGATGTCTATCTCCAACCTGGGGAAATTGGGGAAATCGTGTTACGGTTTGGAAAATTTGGGAATGAGAAGTGAATCGGGGTTTTGGGGAAGAAGGGTAGGGATTTAAGGATTACTCGTCGCTCGGGTTTAGGATTGACATATTTCACGTTTTAAGACAGAATCTACTGTCATTGGGCTCGGGCAAATTAAGGGTTGATTTGGGGGATTCTGGTCAGGTCAGGGTTCAAGATTAGGTGCACCTAAACAAACACAATTACTGAACGTGATCAACCTAATCCCTAAATCTGTACTGGTGGAGTCTAGCGATCTTGTCACGATGTCAGTCTATTGTGGGACCCATTAACAGTAGGAGTGTATATGCGAAAATAAGATGGACTAAGAGGTGCACCTCTGGAAATAGCAAACACCCGAGGGCATTTGGTCAATTAGTCAACCTGCAATGTGCACCTAAGCAAACTATCCTAACTTCAACTCCTCCGACCATCATTCATGAGAGGTAAATAAATGTCATAAAAACATCATGTTATGGATGAGAGTTTGTGCTTTGGTTTTGTGTTAGCTTTTGTGTTTTGATGAATGATGGGTCCCACATCATTTTTTATTCATCTTCATGGGTGAATTGAGTGCGATTGTGCGAGTGGTGGAAAAATGTTCACATCTTCGTAATAAATCGAAAAATACGGTATACATGTTAAGTTTTGGTTTTGAGTATAAATGACGTAGATGAAAGAGAACTAGGAGTTTTGGTTTTGGGGTATGAATAAGATGGATGAGAGAGAATAAGGAATTTGACCTACTTGACAATTTATACTCATTATTTTTCCTCTCCATTACATAAATGTCAAGTAGGTTCAAATTGCACTTCTCTCCTCTTCATATCGCTGTCACCAAATATCTTCAAAATTCAACATTTATCTAAAATATACCATTCTACCATTTCTTTATCTTCCCCAAAAAAATATAATAAAAATAGCCGAGACATTGGTACCACTAACCATTTCACCACATTAATATATGGCGTCCATCCTTTGTAATCCTCTTTGGCGTCCATTATTACAACCATTCTAAATACAATATGAAACGTGCATGCAGGATCCAAGTTTCAAGACTACACAAAAGGGTAGGAGCGCTCCTTTAGTGGCGTCCCTGTTGTCGTCCTCATTTTTCCATGGTATTTTAAAAAAATTACCCCTGGTTTCCAATCAAATAGCTCTTGTCTCTATTAATCATTGTTTAACACATTCCAATTGGACCTGGGTACAAGGTCAGGCCGAGTCACAGGGCCGCTTACCAGGGTTAGGCCTGGTATTTTTATTTTTTTAAAGTATTTTCGTAAATTTGGTGGTATATTAGTTATTTTGTAACTTTGTTGAGGCACTATAAAATATTAAATAAAAAAATAAAAATTGAACGTGTCCCTTACGGAGGGGGGCCGCCTAGATTCGTGTCCATTAATGGGTTGGGCCTTGGGCCCGCCCCTTCGCTGAGGTGAGACCCGGCTCAGCACATGACCTAACGGCTCACACCAACGATCGTAAATGGGAAAACCCGAAGGAAACTGATTGTAAAGAAAATAAGTTGGTCGCAAAAGTCCATAATCTCATGAACACGTGGAGTAGTTTAACAATTAAAATCAAACAAGTTCGCACTAGCGGCTCCGGATGCACCCCACGTTCTAAATTGGTTAATTAAAGCTGATGGTGAAATTTGGGGCTGATCCAACCCAAATTATCCATCATTAGTTAGTGGGCCCACTTAATGGGGACTGTTGAGTTGTGGATAAGATTGAAATGGATAAAGAGATAAGATTGACATGTGAGCATATGATTATCTTTGGTCTTATCTTAAGTAGTATTTTGTATGTTTTAATGATGGTGCTAAATCTCAATCTATGTGGAAACACACTTAGGATAATGGTCATTATAGATGTCCATATTAATTTATGTCATGAGAGCGCAATTGTACACACACGCATCACACATCTATATTGTTGCACGCATTCTCCACCTTCTAGTAGGTCCAAGGGGGATTTAATACAAAGTGCTTTCGAGTCATTTAACCTTGTATGCACCGACCGAACTCCCGTTACACGGGTGGTGGGGATCGCCGTAAGTGGAGATTTAGGGGAAGGTGTATGTGATAGTGCACAGGCAATGATGCATGAATCTAGACCCTGCGAGAATTTAACACCAACAAGTTTTAATTCATTGTTATTAAAAAAAGTAGAGAAAATAAGAAAAGAAAATTATAAATAAGAACCTTGGACTTTACACAATGTATCATTTCACGATATTAAGGTTGTCTGTGTCTTTTACTTAAGTCCTTAATTAACTCGCACAAATGATTCCCTAGGCTAGGTGTGTGGACAAGATGCATATATAGAGTCGGTCCATAGGAATACCGTGTCCAATGACAAACAAAAGTAGGTCCATAGAATCATGTTGCTAGGTTGACTAATGCATCGATGTTTGGATTTTGTGGGTATATGCGTTGAATACCCTTAAGAGACACCACTCATCCTACTTTACGACAAGAGGGTTTAACGGCTTGTTGCAGGTGCCAAGTGCAACCATAATTCCTCCGGAAGTGAGTTAAGATTTTGTATTTCCAATGTTGTTTTTATTTCTTTGTTTTGCTCGGGACTAGCAAAAGATAAGTGTGAGCGTATTTGATTAGTAGCATATCATATAATGCATTCATATGATATATAATTTATTTTACCCCATATTTGTTCTACTCGGGTATTTGTTTCTTACATTTCAGGGTTTAGGTAATAAACAAGAGAAAGAAAGCAAAAATTACCTAAATACAATATGAAATGACTGATTTGGAAGCCTTCTGGACATGTTTGTAATGCTCAAGGACCGAATTGCAAGTCAGAAAAGAGCTAGTTGAAAACCCGGAGGGACTTGATTGTAACGAAAATATGTTGTCTTTACAGTCCATAATCTCATGAACATGTGGAGTAATTCAAAAATTAAGACCAAATGAACTCGCACCAACGGCTCCGGGTGCGCCTCACATGCTAAATTGGTTAAATAAAGCTGATGGTGAAATTTGGGGTTGATCCGACCCAAATGATCTGAAGGGAATGTGTTCTAAAAGTTTACTTTTAAATGTCAATTATTATGAATTGAATGAGAAATCATTTTGTTCCTTGTTTATGTTATTCGTCTTTTAGAAATGTTAAGGAAGATGCTCTTGGTCCTTAACCGTAGAGCTCTAAAAGATATTGGTTTACATAAAACAAAAGATATTCACAATCATGGTAATTAACGTGGGACATCAATTACCGAGTTAAGAATGTCGTGTTGGTCATAGATCATTGTAGCTCTACTAGTGAGTGACAATACGGCTACACAAAAGAGGAAAATATTACTTTTGTATACTGAATAGACCTAATAAGTAAAACATAATAGAATTGTGTTTTCTGTGTCATTAATGTTTTACTGTGTCTTTGATCCTTTGATATGAGACTTATATCCGATCACTTAAGAATTGCTTCATTAGACTAGTGTCTTGAGCTATCGATGAGTGTAGTGTAAAGGCATTGGTTGGTTAAGTATGACTTTTGTTGGAGAAGATAGTTAGTCAAAAGATTATCATTGCCCCTCTTAATTGAGTGATGATATTAGTGGGCCCCTTGATAAAGCCAAATTATAATGTGCACAATGTGATTTGAGTTAAGTCACATATTTATAACTAGCTTAAAGAGATCAAGAAACGAATACTAATACAAAGATGACACAATACTACTTTGTGTGTATTCTTAATACCATGAGGCAAGGGACGGACACAAGTGGTGCACTCCATCACTAAATGGATCGGGTTTTGGTTCGAGTGGAATTAAGACATCTAACTAATTGGGAGCTATAATGTGTAGCTAGATACCATTTATAGCTTGTGATATTAAGCTCTTAATATCACTGCCAACTTAGTTTAGATCCTCCCATAGGTCACACCACAAAACTGGGAAACAAGAAATGGGGATTTTGAGTTCATAGGATGTGTCGGGTTTCATGTGAAAATATGACACATGGGGTGAACAAGCAAAATCAAAATTATGTTGTGATTAATAACATAATTAGAATCTAAATTGAATTCATATGTGATGTAAATATTATGGGGTGTAATGTATTATCATTACATAGGATAATATGTTACAAAAGTTGTGAATTTATTACTAATCCCGAAGTGTCAAATTTTGTAGGGGTTAAACCGAAATTTGACAAGTCTGCAGCACAGTGCACAAACGGTCGACCTCTAAACAGTAAACGGTCGGCCGGATGTGGGACGGTCGACTGCAAAATTACACGGTCGATCGGATGTGTGCACATCGTAACAGGGATTTCGTCTGTTCGTTTTCGGTCGACCGAATTTATCGGTCGGTCGACCGAACACTGTGATGAAATATTTTAATGTTGCGAACGGTCGACCGAAACCAGGTCTACCCGGTCGACCGGACCTCGCAGACGGTCGACCGGTCAGACGGTTTTATGCAGAATTAATTTAAGAATTAATTAGATCATGCATGGAATTGGTCCATAATTGATTTAATTCGTGGCTAAGATTATTTATTAATAAATAATGGATGGTTATGTATGTAAAACCCAAATTCTCTCTATTTCCGTCTTTTAGATAGTTGCATTTG
Organism: Triglochin maritima; assembly: GCA_963682175.1. Taxonomy (NCBI): domain Eukaryota; kingdom Viridiplantae; phylum Streptophyta; class Magnoliopsida; order Alismatales; family Juncaginaceae; genus Triglochin; species Triglochin maritima. The sequence goes on along the minus strand of OY821788.1, from coordinate 28,862,793 downwards.
CATATGAGAAGTTTTTACATAGGACTTGCACTGATCGGTTTTATCGAATGTGAGGAGCATGTTTATTTTCTATAAAATCTACATCTCCGGTGCAAGTGGAAGTCGCCGCTGTAGCGCATCGATCGAGGATCGAAGATCAGGGATCGAGGATCGAGGATCGAAGGGAACATATAAACTCACACGATGTGGATTGTGTGAATGTTTAATTTCTGTTTTTTATCTTGATATGCATGTGATGAATGTGTTGAATGTTAGGATGTGTATGATTAACAATATGCATGATAACCTAAAATTCTAAATCACATGTTAAATTGTCCAAACAAAAATTAAGAATAAATTTTCCTTCTTATTTCATCCACTAGCAGTCATTGATCGAGGGATACTCTGCTCGCCCTTAGCGGGAGATAGCTCCCTCTATCTTTGGGAATAGTGGGAGATATAAAGGTTGTCTGTTGTTGTGCCACAATTAAATATATGAGGTGTGTTTCACCCTAGTGAGCCCCAAATATGTTTAGTTGTGAATACAATGGATAAACGTATCTCGTATCAAATGAAAATAAGTTTTCTTAACATTACCTAGAGCCCTCGCTCGGTTTTGGGAAAAAGTTTTTCTTACGAGTATAAGTCGTATTCCCTTATAATTAAAACGACAAGAGTTACAAGAGTTTGAAGATGCTAAATGTTGCTAAAATTCAAAAAGGTTGTGATTAGAAAAATGTTTTCTTACCTTGATATTGTAATGTATTCGATAGCCCTTACGTAGTCTATATTACAATTGATGGGATCTTGGATTGTTGCATTTATGGGCAAAATTTTTATTTGCAACATTTACATTTATATATTCGATATATGTATGCATGTGTATTAAAACATAAAATTGGCATTAAAACCTGTATGATTTATTTTGTAGAAAAATGTCGAACATCCAACCTATTGTACGATCCATGATAGAAAAACACCCTTTAGCAAATGATGGCTCAAACTTCATTAGTTGGCAACTCAAACTCAACATCGTGTTAAAGTTTGAGAAACTATCTCACATTTTGGAAGGTCCAATCCCAAAGTGGAATGAGAGATTAACCGATGAAGAGAAAGAGGCTAAAGCCAAGTGGGAAGACCAAGAGAACCAAGTTCACGGTCTTATGCTAGCATCCATGGGTGACTCGCTTCAAGCGAAATACTTGGATTCAAAACCCAAGAAGACCATGGAGGCTTTATCAAAGATGTTCATGGATAGTGCCCGAAAGGAGCGCTATAAAACCACCATCGCACTCACAAGGTGCCATATGGCGGAGGGAACATCGGTATCTATGCATTTTCTCACGATGCAAGGATACCTTGAAAAGTTGGCAAAGCTCTCTTCACCAATGCCCGAGGACATTGCTGAAGATATAATTCTTCACGATGCAAATAAGTCCTTTAAGGACTTTGTGATGCACTATCATGTGCGTGAAAAAGGGGTGAGTCTTGAGGAGCTTCACAACGCTCTCAAAACTGCTGAAGTTGACATGGGCAAGGGTAGGGACAAGCAAGTCATTGCCGTCCATGGGAGGAGCCAAAAGATTGGTAAAGGAAAGGGCAAATCTATCAAAAGTGGTTCAATCAAGAGCAAGGGAGTAGGAGGTGCTTGTGCGAATGCCTCAAGGGGGAAATCTCAGAAATCTCCAACTCCCAATACGGAGTGCTTTCACTGCGGTGAAAAAGGACACATCCGGCCAAATTGCCCCAAGTACAAGGAAGACCTTGACAACGGAGTGATTGAACGAAGGCGCCCCAAAAAGGCCAAAGGTATATTTGTTATTGAAATAAATTTAGTCACCTCTGTCCAGGATTGGGTAATTGATACCGGATCTTGTTCTCACATAGTTTCTAATGTGCAGCTACTCATGGATAGGAAGGAACTCGTAAGGAACGAGGTAGAATTGAAGGTCGGAAATGGTGCGAACGTGTCTGCGGTTGCACAAGGTTTTGTGGTGCTTCAATTATGTAGTGGTTTAAATTTATGTCTAAAGAATGTTTATTATGTGCCTTCGATTAGCAAGAACATTATTTCTGTATCATGTTTAGATATGGATAATTTCAATATAAATATTTCAAATTCTTGCTTGTCTATATCGAAGAATGGTGTTTTCTATGCAAATGCATTCATAAGGAATGGTCTCTATTTGCTTGAATTGAATGATAAATAAATCTTTAATATCAATAACAAAAGACTTAAGACCACTCACGAGAATGATACTCTCTTGTGGCACTATCGTCTTGGTCACATAAATGAAAAGCGCATCAAGAAATTGCAAGAAGCTAACCTTCTTGGTCTACTTGATTTTAAATCATTGGAGACGTGCCAACCATGTCTAATGGGAAAAATGACCAAAAAGCCTTTCAAGAAGAAAGGCCCAAGGGCGAGTGGCTTGTTGGATTTGATACATTCCGATGTATGTGGTCCAATGAGTACTAGTGCACGAGATGGTTTCAGGTACTTCATTACGTTCACGGATGATTATAGTCGTTATGGCTATGTTTATCTATTGAGAAACAAAAGTGAATCTTTTGACAAGTTCAAAGAATTCAAGAATGAAGTAGAGAACCAACTCGACAAGAAAATCAAGTCTCTACGAACGGATCGTGGAGGTGAGAATGAAGCATCCCCAACGTCTCCGAATCTTCAAGAAGTTTTTGAGAACTTCTAGGTATGAATTTTGGAGCCCTTGTTTGTTTTAATAGAGTTTTGAAACTAGATGTTAAAACAAACCGATGCATGCATGAAATAAATCAAAGAAAATTGTAATTGATCCTTATTATACGTAAAAATTTCGAAAATATATATGTATAATTAAACATGAAATCCTACATGATCTGCCACTAACGGATCTGATTGAGTGTTTGATGCCTGAATATCGGCAGTGGGTCGGGTATTAGGTTTGGAGATCCGAGTCATCCAGATCTGATTTGTAGCTATCTGATTGCATCCAGATTAATCTAGACCCTCCAATCTTCTATAAATACACTTGTAATCCTTCCATTTTTCTTATTCTTCCTCCTGTCTTCCCTTCTTCTTCCTCCTTCTCCCCCATTAGAGTAGGTTGTATCTATTGCTTAGTAATGTAGTGGAGGAGAAGAGGAATACCATTTTGTAATCTTTGTTTCTTAATTAAGTTTTAGTTTCATGTTCTTTATGTTTTTGTCTTTCATTTGATGCAAATTTTATTCCATTGCTTTTGTTAGATTTAGTTTTCTTCACATGTTTATGTGTTGTTTTTCTTTTGTTGTTTTCTTTGTTATGGATATGATTAGTGAGTAGTTCATCCCCACTGAGGGTTGGAGAATGATGTGAAATGTGAATGTTGATAGATTCGTGTGTGTTTAATCTTAATTTTGGAGCTTCGAATAATTTCCAATGTCATTTTGATGAGTTTCTCACTCTTACCTTTCATGTGTAAATGATATTAACGGATGCTTAGCACATGTTTTGGTTAGTTGACCCACTTAATGGGGAATGATGGTGTGAGGATGAGATTGAAGTGGATAAAGAGATAAGATTGACATGTGATCATGTTGTCATCTTTGGTTGTATATGTAGGATCATTATGACCCTAATTAATCTAATCAATTTAACAATCCCTACTAAAATATGCAGCGGAAACAACAATTAAAAACATGACAAATAAGGAAAGAGGCAATGCAAACCACACATGGACAAGGCAATTTATAGAGGTTTGGCACCTCACTCGGGTCCTACTTCTCTCTTGCAACCTCCGCCTACATCTTCACTAACCACTCCCCGTTCCGGGCCAGGAGAGAATTCCTTGACAAAGAAAACTCTGTGAACACCCTCGCATGGTTGGTTTCTTCCTGTCACAATCCGAGATGGATGCTTCGGGCTTTCACCGAAACCTTTAAAACCTTTGACAAAGAAGATAACCAGAGTATCAGACACTCTAACTTGAGCACTTGAGTATAATATGAAATTTCGTCAAGTGGTGAAGTTTTAGCTTGAAGTGTATATGATTGGGGATTTGAAGATTGGTAGAAGTCTCTCTAGTGTATGGAGCATACGGAAGTATGAGAGCTGCGTAAAATAGGTGTGTAAACCTCTATCTATAAACTCCTAAAGTTTTATAGTCGGGGAAGATTTGGTGGAGATTTATGCAAGATACACAAAATAGAAAGTTAAGTTCTGTAAATCTGTCTAAACCGGTCGACCGACACGGGAGCAACGGTCGACCATTTCTATGAAATTAAGGAAATGTTCGAACCAACTTAAACTACAGTCGAACCAAACAACTACAACTTAAGTGGCCGGTTGAACTAAATCTAAGCGACAGTCGACCGTTCTGAGGGTTTTGGCTAGGTAAAACATTGGCAGTCGAACACAACAAGGAAGTCCGTCCGACCGAAAATAACAAGCATTTTTGGCGCACACAATTGTCTACATCCGGTCGACCGCCGTCAAGGAATACAATTGGCGCACACAATTGTCTTAGGAGTATTTAAGAAAATACGAATACGATCATTGGAGAATACGACAAGTATAGCGATCGTCCGGAAAATACGGGACAAACGGTCGACGAAATGACAAAAGAGGTCGACTGGTATGTTGGTTTTTTGGCCTTAATCTATGTTTTGATGATTTAATTAACCTAATCTTAATTATGATCATGTAGAGTAGCACACATATTGCATTGCATATATATTTCTTTGTGCTAACCTCTACAGGTGATCAAGACTCAAGGAAGAAAGGAAAACAAGTCAAGACATGCAATCAAGCTCTTTTGAAGACATGTATTTTGTATTTCTTTGAGTCTTTAGGAACTTGTGTATTTTGAGCATACTTGAGCTAAAATCAACTTAAACACACACTAGGTTCCTCATAGAAGTCACACACTAAATTTCACATAATTTGGACTTCAATAGATCAACCAAACTTATATCGGAAAACACTAAACCTGAACCCTAATTGTCTGCCCACATTCGGTCGACCGCAACAGGCCGTTCGGTCGACCGGATGATCAAGTATTCTGTTTTGTGTTTCCCTGTCTAGTTTCGGTCAACCGTGCCTTCTCTTTCGGTCGACCGTTTGAACATAATTTTCCGGCCGTTATTCTTGTCATATATACCCAACGGTCGTATTCGTATTAAACCAAAAATACCCCAAATACATTTCATGTATCGGTCGACCGTTTGTTCATCTCTTGACAAACCCAAATCTCTTGGACAAAATCGGTCGACCGCTAGACCTGTTTCGGTCGACCGAATATCTAATTGTTTGTCAACCCCAAAGTGCCTGGACGAAATCGGTCGACTGAACCCTTTTCTTGTGTTCGACCGATGACTTAAGTGTACCTAGGTCGTAGCGTTGGGCGGTCGACCGTTACCCAACCGGTCGACCGAACTTAGTTCAAAACTGCCAAACGATCGACCGTTCATCCCGATCCGGTCGACCGAATTCATCCAGAATTGGGTCCTCCAGGTTCTGTTTTGTGTAATCACACATCAACTCATACCCAATCAATCCCAACGGCTCTATTCTCTCTAATGCCTATATAAGGAGTTGTAAAACACATTTTAACACAACTCTCACACTACAAACTTGTCCCAAACATTAGAGAGAATCCCAAACACTCAAAGCCTCAAATTTCCACACTAAGAATCAATTTCAATCTCATTCAAGTGTGCTTAAGTTTAGAGAGTGTGTTCCACTCGAGATTTCGTTTGCTCAATAAGCAAGGACTTCGGTGAAAGCCCGAAGTGTTCCTCTCGGATTGTGAGAGAAGAAAGTCAAGCTCGCGAGGTTGTTCGCGGAGCTTGTTTTGTAAAAGACGTTCTATCCCGGCCCGGAACGGGGAGTGGATAGTGAAGACGCGAGCGGAGCTCGAAGTGTAGAGCGGAGCTTGCAAGAGAGGATGTAGGCGGTGGTCGAACCTCTGTAAAAAACCCCGGCGTCCATTGTGGTTTGCATATTTCTTACTTGCTCGTTTAGTTGTTTAAATTCCGCTGCATATAACTCGATCGATAAAACGAGTAGGTAATTAGTTTAAAAGTGATTAGCATAGCCGACCCATACGTTCCAACATGAGCTAGGTAAAATCACTATTTTAGAAACCGTTAACTAGTAGAAACTGTAGAACAGAAAACTTGTTTCGGTTGACCATTTTGCACAGATTGGTAAACATTTAGTTTGAGTGATTTTGGACCTAAGTTTGGATCATCTATTGAAGTCCAATTGATGTGAAATTTGGTGTGTGACTTCTACATGAAACATTATGTGTATGAGAAAAGGTTAAACCTCCTGTATGTTCAAGTTCACATAAATTACTAAGACTCAAATAAAGGTAAAATTACATGTCTTCAGATAGGTTGATTACATGTCTTGACTTCATTCCATTTTTCCTTGAGTCTTGATCACATGTAGATGTTAACACAATACAATATATATTTTATGCCTAATGTGTGCTACATTACATTTGATTGTGATTAAGATTAAGTTAGTTAAATCATCAAAACACGGATTAAGGGGAAAAAGGTAACAGTATCTTGTGTAGTGTTTTGTATGCTTTAATGATGGTAATAAATCTTAATCAATGTGGAAACACACTTAGGATAATGGACATTATAGATTTCCATATTTCATGTCATGAGAGCACAATTGTACACAAACGCGTCCAACATCTACATTGTTGCACGCATTCTCCACCTTCTATGGGATTAATCATATTTATTTTAGAAATTGTAATTAACATAATTTGATGTAGATACACTAACTCATTTTCTTCCTCCACTAGAGTATGGTCGACGATGACCCGTACTCACATCTCTTGGACACGACTAATATTTGTCACCGTTTCAACGCGGTCGTGCACTTGGATTTTGAACTTAATTAAATCCCAACAATATCCGAAAAATCTTCAAAAACTTAATAAACACTAGTCAACACTAATTTAACACTAAAACTCTACCAAACCCTAACTTACCGGCTCAAACCTTAATCCACTCTACTTGTTCAACCAAAACTCTAATCCACACAAAAAAATCCTTATGATGATTGATTAATCATATTTAACCAACTAAAACACTGGATCAACTTTGAAATCTATTTGTAGCTAGGCAACTTGACGCATAATTCATAAATAATATAAGTGAAACTCTAATCAACTAATCAAAACCTTAATCAATCTTAATTATGCCTAAAACAACTCGATGATATCAATATGCACCCATAAAGTTAACACGTAGTGTTTTTGTTAGTTCAGCACGCAAATCATGTTTTTTTATAAAAAGAATCACTCATCAAGTATGGTCGATAAGAGCTAAGAAAACTATAACTAGCCAAGCCTTGGGGACGTAGCGAGACATTGTACGTTCAGGGCACCAATTTCTCAACTCCATGGTTCAAGAGAACAATTTACATTTTGTATTCTTACAGAATTGTTCCCCTAGGTCAGTGTTTGGTCAGAGCTCCAATATGGTTAACTGGAGCTCAAAGAGTTGCTTTAGTGACATCAGAAAATGTTCCCATAATAAGACTAAATTGTTCGTCACATATATAATATAATTCAAATTTTCCAAAGAAGATTAAAAATAACGTTTTCGTAACTTCACCATAATTGAGTCAACATATGCAAAACAAAAGCATCTTATTTATTCTCATTAGATATTAACACTCGGCGCCTACACGTACATGCTACAATTATTGAGAAAAGATCCACTTCTCATGGACAAAATAAACCTAAACCAAAATAAAAAAGAAACACAAACTCAACACTCATATATAGCCTCAAAGTCTCCTTCCAAACGTACAAATTCACACAAATACCCCCAAACCTCAACTCATCTTTCTCTCTCACCTCATTCATCTTCAACCAAATTCACATCACAAACCCCAAACACCAAACCTCATAATCTAATATTTAACTCTTGCATGGAGTGAAGACGAGGAGATTCCACGACGCGATTTGGGTGATAGTCGATCGACTGACCAAGTCGGCGCACTTCTTAGCGATCCGGACCACGTTGCCTTTGGAGGGTCTAGCTAAGTTGTACGTGGAGGAGATAGTCAGGTTGCATGGAGTGCCAGTGAGCATCATCTCCGATCGAGATCCTCGTTTCACTTCCAGATTTTGGGGGAGTCTGCAGCAGGCGTTGGGGACGCGTCTGAAGTTCAGTACAGCGTTTCATCCGCAGACAGATGGTCAATCAGAGAGGACGATTCAGACCCTGGAGGATATGCTTAGAGCATGCACCCTGGATTGGGCAGGACACTGGGATGAGCACTTGCCACTGATAGAGTTTGCCTACAACAACAGCTACCACTCGAGTATTGGGATGGCACCGTACGAGGCGTTGTACGGGAGGCCTTGCAGATCACCGGTATGCTGGAGTGATGTGGGCGAGAGGCAGTTAGTGGGGCCAGAGATTGTGCAGATGTACTCAGAGAAGGTGGATGTGATCAGGAGGAGGCTGGCCACAGCACAGCGCAGGCAGAAGAGTTATGCTGATCGACGAAGACGGGTGTTGAGTTTTGAGGTGGGCGATCACGTGTTTCTGAAGATTTCCCCAGCCAGAGGTGTGATGAGGTTTGGGAAGAAGGGGAAGCTCAGTCCGAGATATGTTGGACCGTTTGAGATCCTCGACCGAGTTGGAGAGGTTGCCTACCGGATTGCACTGCCGCCACAGTTTTCGGGTCTGCATAATGTCTTCCATGTGTCGATGCTAAGGAAGTATGTGGCAGATCCGTCGCACGTTATTGAGATAGCGGTGCCAGAGATTCAGCAGGACTTGTCGCTCGAGGAGAGGCCAGTCGAGATTGTTGATCGCATGGATCATCAGCTCAGGAAGAGGACCATTCCGATGGTAAAGGTCAGGTGGCAGCATCACAGTGAGTGCGAGGCCACTTGGGAGATCGAGGAGGATGTCAGAAGGCAGTATCTAGAGCTTTTCGGTGAGTGTTTGCTTGATTTCGGGACGAAATCCTTTTAAGTTGGGTGGATTGTTAGATCCCTAACCTAGGGTTAGTGGACTAATGATGGTTAGAGTGTGGTTTGCATGGGAAGTAAGTGTGCAGGAGATTGCATGGGAAGGTGAAGGGTTGGGGTTACTGTAGCACGAGTTTTAAATAAGGCTCTCTCTCTTCTTCTCCTTCTTTCATCTCCTTCCTCATTTCTTCTTCCTCCATTCTCACCAAACACACACCTTCTTCCTCAGTCGCTCAAGCTCAGGCGGAGGAGGCTGCGTCGGCGTGAGGTGTGAGGCGGTCCAGGCAGGAGAGGTGCGGAGTTGAGCGCACGAGGAGATCACCGGAGGCGACGTGCGCGAGCGGAGCTCCGGCACTTTCGTCGTTTCTTTTGAGGTATGCCGCTCTCTAGTGTGGTTTTGTTGTTGACACTCATGAGAGGGTCGTGTTGGTCGGTCGGAGGAGGTCGGAGGCCTCTCCGACGTCGCGTTTGGGCGAAGAAACCTCGGCTGGCGCGAGGTTGAAGACGACCGGACGGGTCGACCGGCCCTTGGGCGGTCGACCGATTGCATGTATATCTGTACTGCCTGTTGCATTTTGGTCGACCGAGGCCTCGTGTTCGGTCGACCGGAACTTAAGTTTATTTGTGTATATTGCATGTTGTTCGGACGTAGGCTTGAGTTCGGTCGACCGTTATATGACGTAGAAAATATAGGTTGACCCTAACTGTTGTCGGTCGACCGAGACCCCTGAGTCGGTCGACCGATGGATTTAAAAGATTGAAAATGTTGTACTGTTAGTTTTCGGTCGACCGGGACCCCTGAGTCGGTCGACCGATAGGATGATTTGAATGTTGACCAACTCCGGATTTTGACCTCGTTCGGTCGACCGGTTTTAGACCTTCGGTAGACCGTTGGGGGGATTGTGTTCTGTGCGCAGCGGTTGACCGTGTTAGGGACGGTCGACCGATTCCTTTCTGGAAACGGTCGACCGAATCACCTCTTACGGTCGACCGTTTGGGCCCAGGACAGAATTCCTGGTTCCCTTTGTGAACGCCAACTTTGCCACGGAAACCCGTGTCCTCGCCTTGTGCGTGAGCCGGGAGGTGACGGTGGGCGTGTGATGCGTGCCTACCCAGGGACCGCCGTTGGGAAGAGTGTGGGTGTTAGGGACGCGTCAGTTCCAGGTATGGAGCGTGACAAATGTGATGGATTGATTGGACTTATTGTAGTATAGCAGTCCTGAGGGATCGCGGATCCCAGTGTTGATGTTGTGCGGGCACGCTACTGGCGTTGGGTGAGGTGACTACCGGCCCACGGGCTACGGAGGTCGCTGCCCTGCTTTTATAGCGGCGCGGTTGATGTTTGCGGCTCGAGGAGCCTGATGACCTAGCTGACTTCGGTCTGGTTTTGTCCGATGCTGTGCCGGACTGTTGTAATGGACCACCGATGCTGTGCCGGTGATGCCGCCGAGGTTGTGCCGGCGATGGTGATTGTTGAGCCGAAGTTGTTCCGGCTATGTTGTTTTCCTCGGCTGGGCACCTACCGAGATGTTGTTGTTATACCTTCCGGGCGACGGCCCCGTTGGTCCCTGTGGCTCCGAGCACTGAGATTTGCAGATCTGTATTCTATCGGCCGCAGGCGTGACAGAGGCTCCCTGCCGAACCCTTGAGTAGTGTAGCCGCGTGTGGGGGGTGCGATGTCGCGTGCTGTAAGACTGCATGTGCCTGCAGTAGGTCTCCTCGGGAGACTCGTTGTTGATTGTCGGACTGATGTCCTGTTTTACCCTTCGGGGAAACTGTTTTCCATTTCTGTCGATGCCATGACATGCTACTAGTATGATAGGTTCATTGTGTAATGCATGCATATATAGGTGAGTTGGCATACGGGGTTTCCTTCTGGAAACTCAGGCATTGTTGTTATATATTTTCAGGACCGCAGTAGGTCCAGTGGGGTGGTGATCGGCGGGCGCGCGCGTTTGGAGTCGGATCCTCTAGTCAGACCACTGAGGTCCACATGATTACATTTATCTTCCCTTATCGTTTGTTGTAATCATGTATTCTTTTTGGCAAACTCTGATGTATTATGGTGCACCGCTTTATTGTTTATGAGAAGTAACAGTCCCGCCTTGATTATTGTGCTCTTTGTCTTGATTATGAATTTTTAAATTTTCCGCTGTTTCGGGATGTTACAACTTGGTATCAGAGCGGTCGATTCCTATGCGGTTCCCAATGAAATCACCCTTGTAGTAATAGGATTCATGCATTTTATCTTTTAGCATGCATACATGGCTGAAGTTGTGATTGTTTCTCTTATCAGATGGCACCTAAGCGCATGAGGAGTTCTACACGCGATCGTACTTCCAGTGACGACACATCTGGTGCTCATTGGGACAGGTTGGGTGAGTTTCTGGAGCGTCAGGCAGCTCAGAGCGCCCAGGGCGGAGTGGGAGCTGAGCACGATCGGTTCATGTGTCAGCACCCGCCGACTTTCGACGGCAGGAGGGCCCCAGAGGTTGCAGAGGACTGGATCTTCCGGATGGAGAAGATCTTCCGTGCTATTGGAGTAGCACCTGAGAGGATGGTGGAGCTGGCCACCTATGTGTTTGACGGCGAGGTCGCCAACTGGTGGAGGTCCACGTCCACAGTTCTGTTTGAGGACCGTGTGGATATCAGCTGGGAGGAGTTCTTAGAGGTGTTTCATGAGCAGTACTTCCCCCAGCATGTCAGGGATCAGAAGAGGGAGGAGTTCATGTCGCTGGAGCAGAAGGACATGACACTGACGAGCTACATCAGCAGGTTCAACGCTTTGGAGCGTTACTGCCCTGAGATTTGTGTGACCCCAGAGCAACGGGCGAGGAAGTTCGTGAAGGGACTGAGGCAGCCGCTTCGTTCTCGGGTGATCAACAGCATGCCGCGGACCCTTGCAGATGCGGTGAAGCATGCTACGATCATCGAGCAGGACCAGAGGGAGTGTAATCAGGAGGCGCGGAAGGCGCCAGTGAGCACCGGTAGCAGAGTAGCCGGTCGTGGGGCAGGAAACCCGGGCAAGAGGCCCAGGTTCAATGGAGGAGGAGCACGTCAGTCAGGGGAGTGCACTTACTGCGGGAGGTTCAATCCAGGACAGGAGTGTCCCCGTCGGACTGGAGCGTGCATGGGTTGTGGTCAGATGGGACACTTTGTCCGTGACTGTCCTCAGAGGCAGGGAGAGCCGAGCAGGAGGTCAGGACCACCAGTAGTAGGCAGAGGCGGAGGCAGCCGGTCAGTTGTTCCACCAGGCCAGAGCAGGAGGACCGGGCGGGTCTTCACTATCCAGGCTGAGGAGGCGAGGGACTCCAACACCGTCGTGGAAGGTACGCTTTCAGTTTCTGGTTCTGTAGCGCGCGTGTTGTTTGATTGTGGCGCCACTCACTCCTTCATTTCGGAGAAGTTTGCTGGCGAGTTGGGTCGGACCCCTGTGCGGCTGACTGATGTTTTGGAGGTCAGCACGCCCATGGGTGAGGTGGGCACTGTGGGGAGCTTTTTCCCCGGCACCACAGTTGCTTCGGGAGACCATGATTTTCCGGCAGATCTGGTCTTGTTACCGATGGTGGACTTCGACGTCATACTGGGGATGGACTGGCTGTCACGGTACGACGTGCGAGTCTTTTGCCGTGAGAAGAAGATCCTGATTCCGATGGAGGGCGTGCCAGATGTTCTGATCAGAGGTGCGAGGAGCAGAGGGGGTCGTCTGATTGTGTCTGCGGTTAAGGCACAGAGACTGATACAGCAGGGATGCAGAGCGTTTGTGGCCACGCTGGTAGTCCCTGATCCTGAGACAAGGAGGCTGGAGGATATAGAGGTAGTGCAGGAATTTCCAGACGTTTTTCCAGCAGAGATCCCAGCGTTACCGCCGCACTGAGAGATTGAGTTCAGCATCGAGTTGGTTGCGGGTACGACACCTCAGTCGAAGGCACCTTATCGGATGGCACCTGCTGAGTTGACGGAGCTGAAGAAGCAGTTGCAGGAGTTGATGGAGTCCGGGTTCATTCGACCGAGTGTTTCTCCATGGGGAGCGCATGTGCTCTTCGTGAAGAAGAAGGATGGATCGTTGTGGATGTGCATTGACTACAGGATGCTGAATAAGGTTACCGTTCGGAACCGGTACCCTTTGCCCAGGATTGATGATTTGTTCGATCAGTTGCAGACGACGAGAGTGTTCTCGAAGATCGATCTGCGTTCGGGTTATCACCAATTGCGGATCAGGGAGGCGGATGTTCAGAAGACAGCCTTCAGGACGCGGTACGGCCACTACGAGTTCTTGGTGATGCCATTTGGACTGACGAATGCGCCTGCAGCATTCATGGATCTGATGAATAGGACCTTCCAGCCGTACCTTGACAAATTTGTCATGGTGTTCGTGGATGACATCTTGATATACTCGCCTGACAGGGAGCAGCATCGAGAGCACCTGAGGATTGTGCTTGGCATCTTGAGGGATCAGCAGCTTTATGCCAAGTACACGAAGTGTGAGTTTTGGTTGGATCAGGTGGCTTTTCTGGGGCATATTATGTCAGCAGATGGGATTTCAGTGGATCCGGCGAAGGTCGAGGCGGTGACTCAGTGGAGAGCCCCGACGAGCGTGACGGAGATCAGGAGTTTCGTAGGTCTGGCAGGATATTACAGGCGGTTTATCCAGGATTTCTCCAAACTTGCGGCGCCGCTGACAGCGTTGACGCAGAAGGGCGTCAAGTTCGTTTGGTCCCAGAAGTGCGAGGACAGCTTTCAGGAGCTAAAGATGCGTTTGACGACAGCACCTATTCTGACGCTACCGAGTGGCAGTGGAGGCTACGTGATTTACAGCGATGCATCAGGGATAGGCTTGGGTTGTGTCCTGATGCAGCATGGGAAGGTGGTCGCGTACGCTTCGAGGCAGCTGAAGGTGCACGAGAAGAACTACCCTACTCATGATCTGGAGTTGGCGGCGGTAGTTCATGCGTTGAAGACCTGGCGGCACTATCTGTATGGCGAGCAGTTCGAGGTCTTCACCGATCATCAGAGTCTGAAATACTTGTTCTCGCAGAAGGAACTGAATATGAGGCAACGCAGATGGCTCGAGTTCCTTAAAGACTACGAGTTCACCATTTCCTATCACCCGGGGAAGGCGAATTCGGTTGCGGATGCACTGAGCAGGAAGGTGGAGGTTTCTGTTGCGAGTATGTGCATCCAGGAGTGGAGGCTACTCGAGGCTTTGTCAGAATGGAGTCCATTCACCGAGGGTTCAGAGGGAGCGGTGATTGCTGGACTTCGGGTGGACCGCAGACTGTCTCACAGTTGGTTCAGGCTCAGCAGGGGGATGATGAGTTAGCTAGTCTGCTACAGTTAGCTTCCAGAGATGGATCAGACTTCAGTGTGGGGGTTGATGGTGGTCTGAGGTTCAGGAGTCGGATCTGGGTGCCGAAGGTTGATGGGCTGAGAGATGACATCATGGAGGAGGCACACAGAGCTAGATACACCATTCATCCGGGGAGCACGAAGATGTATAAGGACCTGCAGCGGAACTTCTGGTGGAAGGGCATGAAGAGGGACATTGCAGAGTTTGTGGAGCGATGCTTAGTCTGCCAACAGGTGAAGATTGAGCATCAGAGGCTGGCAGGACCGATGCAGAGTATTGAGCTTCCTGAGTGGAAGTGGGAGCACGTGACGATGGATTTTGTCACGGGTTTGCCAAAGACGAGGAGATTCCACGACGCGATTTGGGTGATAGTCGATCGACTGACCAAGTCGGCGCACTTCTTAGCGATCCGGACCACGTTGCCTTTGGAGGGTCTAGCTAAGTTGTACGTGGAGGAGATAGTCAGGTTGCATGGAGTGCCAGTGAGCATCATCTCCGATCGAGATCCTCGTTTCACTTCCAGATTTTGGGGGAGTCTACAGCAGGCGTTGGGGACGCGTCTGAAGTTCAGTACAGCGTTTCATCCACAGACAGATGGTCAATCAGAGAGGACGATTCAGACCCTGGAGGATATGCTTAGAGCATGCACCCTGGATTGGGCAGGACACTGGGATGAGCACTTGCCACTGATAGAGTTTGCCTACAACAACAGCTACCACTCGAGTATTGGGATGGCACCGTACGAGGCGTTGTACGGGAGGCCTTGCAGATCACCGATATGCTGGAGTGATGTGGGCGAGAGGCAGTTAGTGGGGCCAGAGATTGTGCAGATGTACTCAGAGAAGGTGGATGTGATCAGGAGGATGCTGGCCACAGCACAGAGCAGGCAGAAGAGTTATGCTGATCGACGAAGACGGGTGTTGAGTTTTGAGGTGGGCGATCACGTGTTTCTGAAGATTTCCCCAGCCAGAGGTGTGATGAGGTTTGGGAAGAAGGGGAAGCTCAGTCCGAGATATGTTGGACCGTTTGAGATCCTCGACCGAGTTGGAGAGGTTGCCTACCGGATTGCACTGCCGCCACAGTTTTCGGGTCTGCATAATGTCTTCCATGTGTCGATGCTAAGGAAGTATGTGGCAGATCCGTCGCACGTTATTGAGATAGCGGTGCCAGAGATTCAGCAGGACTTGTCGCTCGAGGAGAGGCCAGTCGAGATTGTTGATCGCATGGATCATCAGCTCAGGAAGAGGACCATTCCGATGGTAAAGGTCAGGTGGCAGCATCACAGTGAGTGCGAGGCCACTTGGGAGATCGAGGAGGATGTCAGAAGGCAGTATCTAGAGCTTTTCGGTGAGTGTTTGCTTGATTTCGGGACGAAATCCTTTTAAGTTGGGTGGATTGTTAGATCCCTAACCTAGGGTTAGTGGACTAATGATGGTTAGAGTGTGGTTTGCATGGGAAGTAAGTGTGCAGGAGATTGCATGGGAAGGTGAAGGGTTGGGGTTACTGTAGCACGAGTTTTAAATAAGGCTCTCTCTCTTCTTCTCCTTCTTTCATCTCCTTCCTCATTTCTTCATCCTCCATTCTCACCAAACACACACCTTCTTCCTCAGTCTCTCAAGCTCAGGCGGAGGAGGCTGCGTCGGCGTGAGGTGTGAGGCGGTCCAGGCAGGAGAGGTGCGGAGTTGAGCGCACGAGGAGATCACCGGAGGCGACGTGCGCGAGCGGAGCTCTGGCACTTTCGTCGTTTCTTTTGAGGTATGCCGCTCTCTAGTGTGGTTTTGTTGTTGACACTCATGAGAGGGTCGTGTTGGTCGGTCGGAGGAGGTCGGAGGCCTCTCCGACGTCGCGTTTGGGCGAAGAAACCTCGGCTGGCGCGAGGTTGAAGACGACCGGACGGGTCGACCGGCCCTTGGGCGGTCGACCGATTGCATGTATATCTGTACTGCCTGTTGCATTTCGGTCGACCGAGGCCTCGTGTTCGGTCGACCGGAACTTAAGTTTATTTGTGTATATTGCATGTTGTTCGGACGTAGGCTTGAGTTCGGTCGACCGTTATATGACGTAGAAAATATAGGTTGACCCTAACTGTTGTCGGTCGACCGAGACCCCTAAGTCGATCGACCGATGGATTTAAAAGATTGAAAATGTTGTACTGTTAGTTTTCGGTCGACCGGGACCCCTGAGTCGGTCGACCGATAGGATGATTTGAATGTTGACCAACTCCGGATTTTGACCTCGTTCGGTCGACCGGTTTTAGACCTTCGGTAGACCGTTGGGGGGATTGTGTTCTGTGCGCAGCGGTAGACCGTGTTAGGGACGGTCGACCGATTCCTTTCTGGAAACGGTCGACCGAATCACCTCTTACGGTCGACCGTTTGGGCCCAGGACAGAATTCCTGGTTCCCTTTGTGAACGCCAACTTTGCCACGGAAACCCGTGTCCTCGCCTTGTGCGTGAGCCGGGAGGTGACGGTGGGCGTGTGATGCGTGCCTACCCAGGGACCGCCGTTGGGAAGAGTGTGGGTGTTCGGGACGCGTCAGTTCCAGGTATGGAGCGTGACAAATGTGATGGATTGATTGGACTTATTGTAGTATAGCAGTCCTGAGGGATCGCGGATCCCAGTGTTGATGTTGTGCGGGCACGCTACTGGCGTTGGGTGAGGTGACTACCGGCCCACGGGCTACGGAGGTCGCTGCCCTGCTTTTATAGCGGCGCGGTTGGTGTTTGCGGCTCGAGGAGCCTGATGACCTGGCAGACTTCGGTCTGGTTTTGTCCGATGTTGTGCCGGACTGTTGTAATGGACCACCGATGCTGTGCCGGTGATGCCGCCGAGGTTGTGCCGGCGATGGTGATTGTTGAGCCGAAGTTGTTCCGGCTATGTTGTTTTCCTCGGCTGGGCACCTACCGAGATGTTGTTGTTATACCTTCCGGGCGACGGCCCCGTTGGTCCCTGTGGCTCCGAGCACTGAGATTTGCAGATCTGTATTCTATCGGCCGCAGGCGTGACAGAGGCTCCCTGCCGAACCCTTGAGTAGTGTAGCCGCGTGTGGGGGGTGCGATGTCGCGTGCTGTAAGACTGCATGTGCCTGCAGTAGGTCTCCTCGGGAGACTCGTTGTTGATTGTCGGACTGATGTCCTGTTTTACCCTTCGGGGGAACTGTTTTCCATTTCTGTCGATGACATGACATGCTACTAGTATGATAGGTTCATTGTGTAATGCATGCATATATAGGTGAGTTGGCATACGGGGTTTCCTTCTGGAAACTCAGGCATTGTTGTTATATATTTTCAGGACCGCAGTAGGTCCAGTGGGGTGGTGATCGGCGGGCGCGCGCGTTTGGAGTTGGATCCTCTAGTCAGACCACTGAGGTCCACATGATTACATTTATCTTCCCTTATCGTTTGTTGTAATCATGTATTCTTTTTGGCAAACTCTGATGTATTATGGTGCACCGCTTTATTGTTTATGAGAAGTAACAGTCCCGCCTTGATTATTGTGCTCTTTGTCTTGATTATGAATTTTTAAATTTTCCGCTGTTTCGGGATGTTACAGTGCCTGTGGTGATAACTTATTTTACATGTATACGACCCAAGTCAAAGGGAGGTATGGAATAATTGTACGATAAGTTCAGTTTTTTTCTTGAAAGACCGAAGTAATTATATATTATATTTAGTAAGAGGTTACATAGAAATACAATAGAAGTTCCTAAAGAAGGATAAATGATACACAACACTAGAACCTGAGAAGAAAACAGTTAAAAACTTGATTGTTGTACACAATGGAATCGTAACCGAAACAATCAAATATGCAACTCCAGCGACAAGTAGAGCAGGCAAGATTAGGATTGAGCAGTGGTAATACCAGGCCAAAGCCAAATTTTGTTTATAGAACCAAGCAACAATAAGTTATCTACTTTGAAGAACGTCGTTGTTCGCCCAGAGATGTTGAGTTGTAAAACCGAGACGTCACTCAAAGTTGAAGTTATCCTTCAGCCGCTAAGAGCATTCCTTAACGCAAGTTTTTCTCGGTCGTGAACGACCGGTCACATGTGACCTGAGCATTTATGCTCTTAACGGTGGGTCATCCAAGGTCGTGGATGACCGGGTCATCGACCTGGGCGTTGAAACGCCCGGGTCGACGACCCGGTCGTCCATTAAAAAAATATTAATTTTTTTGTTTTTTGTTTTTTGTTTTTTGCTTTGATTTTTTAAATTTTTTGTTTTAGTTTTTTAAATTTTTTTTTTGAAAATACGTTTTACAATTGTTTAGAATTTTTAGAATTTTTTTTAATTTTTTTTAAAGTTTTACCAAGATGGACCCCGAAATGATGTGGATGAGAGAGGTAGGTTGTTGTGGGTCGTGTTGGGTCGTGATTAAGAGGTGAATAGTGTAGGAAAGAGAAGAATGTGGGTTGAGGAAAGAGAAAGCTGATGTGGAAGAGAGAGAAAGTTGATTTTGAAGAGAGAAAGAGCTGATGACCGGGTCGTCCAGGTCATGGTTAGTGATGGCCTAAGAACATAGTTACGGGTGGAGGTCGATTGAGTAGGAGAGAAAAAACAAAAATCCTCCTGCTAACTCTCTCTCTCTCTCTCACCTCTCTCCCCCTCAAATCCCTAACCCCTCCTCAAACCCATCTCTCTCCCCCATCCTCATCCTCATCCCTCTCACCACAACTCCGGCGTCGGCTGCGACGACGATCGCGGCAAGGAGCTCCGGCGTGCGCGTGCACGTGGAGGGGAAGGCGTCCCCTTCTCCGGCGAGTTCTTCTCGACTCGATTTGAGTCAAGGTACGCCATCCCTCCCTCGCGTATAGAGTTAGGAGGTCGGGGTAGTGGGAGGGGGCGCCGGGGAGGTAGGTCGGAGTTGCGTCGGAGGCGCAAACGCGCGTGTGCGTTGGAGTTGCACGGGCGGCCGCAAGAGCCGTGCCACTGCGTGGAGGCGGTGTCCTTCGGCCTTTGCACCAAGCGGCGGTCTTCTGGTGGTGACGGCGCCGCCGGAGTGCCGGAGTGCGGCGACCGGAGTTGGCTGGATCTTGGGTTGTCGGTTGGAGGAGAAAGGATCCGAGATTTTGCATAATAGTGACGCATGTTAGTTGTAACTGGGTGGGTTGATTAAAGATTGGGTTATTTCCAGCAAAACCTTGCGCTTAATGATTTTGGTTAACTATGTTAGTAATAGGGAAATTTGCTGACTAAACTCTGACTTTATGAGTATTTAATTGAATAGATTAATAACTTGATTAATTGCAGAATAAACCCTGGATTTAATTGTATTGGTTTAATTGATTAACAATTGGATTAATTGTTGGAAAAGTCTGAAATCTATTGTATTTGAATAAAGAAATTATGATTGGGTAATTTATTGTTTTCCTCAAAACTTTTGGGAATTGTGAAATATAAACTTCATGTAAATTGCACTTATACCTCTGTACCTTGATTTGTGGACTTAGAGCTATAATTTTACTACATTGCTTATATGATTTTATAGTCTTGTTTATTCTTTATTTATTTTTCTTCATAACTTGTCGGGGTTGTGGACCCATGTTGTTGGGGGTAAATTGCATTTACCCCTTGCTTATTGAGACTCTAAGAATGTGAGAGGTTCATGGAACCAATTCTCCACTCATGTTGTTACGAGTGGCCGTTAGAGCGTTGCTCACGGACTCGGACGTGTGGTCCAGTAGTGGAGGAGACGCGTGAGGCACGTTATGACTAGATGTTAGGGTGTTCCCTTGTTGGGGCGGTCCAGGATGGTTTACCAGTATTGTTACGAGTGACCGCTGAAGCTAGGCTCGTGGGCTCGAGCGTTGTGGTTGGATTCCCGGAGTCGGTTTTCCCCTGTGTTGTTGCGGTTCAGAAGGGTCCACCCACGTTGTGGCGAGTGACCGTTAGGGAGCGTTACTCACGGGCTCGGGCGTGTGGTCGGCTTCCGAAGCCGGATGCGAAACTAGTCAGCTCACCAGCGTTGTGACGGGTGGTCGTTTGGGAGCGTTGCTCATGGGCTCGGGCGCGTGGTTGGAGTAGGGTGTTGCCTTGTGAGCCGGATGCGCGGTCTTGTCGATGGTGCACGTTCGACCTGGTTGGTCATGTGGTCGTCTTGAGACGTGTGACAGTTCTGTTGTCCCTAGTGCAGAATAGGCTTTACTCGTCGCCCAATAGACGTCGGTCGTTATAACAACCGACGTCTAGTAGGGAGAGGACAGAATAGACGTCGGTCGTTACCAAGGCCGACGTCTATGTGGTACTATAGACGTCGGCTTTTTCAATATCGTGTTTATCCGACGTCTATAGGGTAGAGACGTCGACCCATAGACGTCGGTTTTTGGATGCGCGGTCGAGTGTTGCCTTGTGGGTTGGATGCACGGTGGGGGTTGAGGTGCACACTCGACCTCATTAGGCGCGTGGCCGCCTTGGAACACGAGACAAGTGTGAGTCGTCAGGGACGACTAGACCTTGTTCGGTGTCAGGTTGGGGGGTGGTATGCTGGGTCTTGATTTGAGACTCAGGCGTGCCTGTTCGTGTGCAGGTGGGACGCGGTAGGTGATTGAAGGCGACTTGGGCTTGGGACGCGTGGACTGGATCTGTTGAGCTTAGTGTCATGTATTTTTTCCTACTCCTCTCAGTAGTTGTGTAGTAGGATTCAGAGTTCTTGTATTTTCCTTCCGCATTGTACTTTGAGTAGTAGAGTGCGTTACACCTCCTCCTTCCTTTTCTACTACTACTACTCTCATATGATGTAAATATTTGATTGCAATCACGATGCAAAAACACGTTCGATATTTCATCAACTTGTGAAAACATAAACACCAAAGATATGCTGCTAAAGGTTGAGGTTTTCATTTGCTGACTGGAATAGTAGATCATGTCCCCCAACATGCCTGGAGTGGGAGGCGGTGAATGGGTCAGTTGCGTCCTAGCCGACGTGCTAGAGTAGTGAGAGGCATTGCTGCAATACAAGATTATTATGTCGGGTTTTTGACATATCACGTCAAGTTGACAAACCTTAGTAGACCGACGTGTGTTCGGGGGGGGGGGGGGGGGGGGGGAGGGGGACGTGGTAAGGGAGGGGATATCACGTCGGCCAATAATCCGATGTGGTATGTAGGTATACCACGTCAGTATTTAATAATAACACTGACGTGACATATAGGCAAGATCACGTCTCCTAGACCCAGAAGACCGACGTTGTATGTCCTATTATTAAAATCAGAAAATTAAATAAAAATAAAAATGGTCATACCACCTCGGTTGGTTGAGTCTTTAGACACACCACATCGGCTGAAACAAAAGGCTGACGTGGTATCTCCTATTATCGAAAAAATCGAAAAAACAAAATAACAAAATATACCACATCGGTTAGTTGGCAAACGACAACCGACATGGTATATCATTTTCGTTATAAAAAATATTTCTAGACAACGTCGGATATTAGGCTATCACCAATGTGTTATATGTAAATACAACGTCGGTTTCTTCCAACACACTGACGTGTTATGTCCTTAATTGATTTTTCTTGCGAAATTTCACATCAGTTTCAACAAAATCACCGACATGTTATGTTCGTAATTGAATTTTTTATGTTAAATCCTGATTTTATTTTCAATTTCTCATAAAATTCCCTGCAATTAAAACTGAAATAGACCACGTAAAAATTCCCGCAACTGAAATAGACATACACCACATAAAATTCCCTACAATTGAAATAGACATACACCACAAAATTATGATTGTATTCTGCCAATGTATATTCAAAAAATATCATATATATATTTATCTCAATTTACATTAGGATCCTTGAAATGTATATAACAAAAATGTCATATATATATATATATCCGTTAACTTATTACACATAATCTCAAAAGTTTTAATATGTACATCCAACTGAAACAGACGTACACTTGCAAAAACAATTGAAGTTATAAGGTTGTTCAGGTGAATGTAGTCTTGTAAACTATATTTGTGGTGTAAACTATGTTGGTGTTGTACACATATGTTTGGGTTATAAACTGTGTTCCTTCAATTCAATTGTCTTTGAATATGAAATGTCTCTAACTATGTTGTTGTACACTATGCATGTCATACCAGATTTCTCAATTAGTAAGTTGAATATGACTGCTAGTCTGAGCTCTTACTTTACAGTTTGGCTTGAACAGACTTTCATGTTAAAAATCCTACACATCAACACCAATGATATTATGTATATATTAATCTATTATAATAAAAAATTAAAGATAACAACATCACCGATAAACTTATCTTCATCAATTAAGTTGCTAACATCATATGACTAATGAAATTAATAAGAACGCTTCTCCCGCGTCATGTCTATCTCTTCCTAAGAAAATGATTCAAGGGAATCTTCGAACGATTACAAAGTAAATAAACTCATTTATTAGCATATAAATTGTGCCACAAAACATGTATAACTAACACGCCAAGTTACATTCTTTTTTTGTTGCAGACCTTCGAACGCCCTAGTATTTACAGACCTCAAGGCCACAACCAAAATATGTAAGGGTTCGAAAACAGATTCAAACATTCAATAACAATAAATTAACTTAGAATATGAATGAAATTTATTCTAAATAACTTACAATTGAATAATATTCATTAAATATTCCATAGGTTTCTCTGATGCCGAAGGATCAAACCAGTAGGTCATCCACGAATCAGGTTATACCACAACTGACATCCAATGTTCACTAAAAACCACTCATGTTAAATTTCTTCATCAATTATATCAATGCTAAACTCACTATTGCAGAACGGGGTTATTACGATGGATTTTTCGACATATCATGTTGGTTGACCGACCCTAGCTGACCGACGTGTGTCTAGGGATGTGGTAAGAGAGGGGATATCATGTCGGCCAATACACGGACGTGGTATGTAGGTCTACTACGTCAGTATTTAGCAATAACACTGACATTGTATTTTCAAAATACCACATCTGTCGCACCCAATCAACTGACATTGTATGTCCTATTATTAAAACTGGAAATTCGGAAAGAAAAAATCGAATAATAGGCTATACCACGTCCATTTGTTGGCAAGTTACCAACGTGATCTGTAGACACACCACGTCGGTTGAAACAGAAAGTCAACGTGGTTTGTCCTATTATTAAAAGAAGAATTTCGAAAAAATCAGATTACAGAATATGCCACGTCAGTTAGTTGGCAAATAACATCGATGTGGTATGTCATTTCTTCATTTATTTTTGTGAAATTTCACGTCAGTTCCAACGAAATAACTGATGTGTTTTGTCCTTTATTAAATTTGTTTGTGAAATCTCACGTCGGTTTCTACGAAATAACCGACGTGTTATATCCTTTATTGAATTTTTTGTATAATTCTGATTTTATTTTTAATTTCACATAAAAATCCCTACAATTGAAGTAGAAATACACCATATAAAATTCTCTTCAATTGAAACATGCATACACCACAACACTCTAATCATTGCATATAAATCTGATTGTGTTCTGTCAAAGTATATTCCATATATATATATATATATAAGTTTACACTAGGATTCTTAATGTAAATACCAAAAATATCACACAAATTTATATATAAGTTAACCTATTACACATAATCTCAAATTTATAATATATACAACCAACTGAAACAAACGTACACTTGCAAAAAATTGAAGTTGTAAGGCTTTATGTGGTGGTGTCAACTATCTTTGTTGTGTAAACTATATATGTTGGTGTTATACACTATGTTTGTGTTGTGAACTATGTTCCCTCAATTCAGCAGTCTTGGAATATGAACAGTCTCTAAACTATGTTGTATGTACACTGCATGTCATACAAGAATTCTCAGTTAGTAGGCTGAATATTGTTGCAATGTCCATGGGTTTGAAGAACCATGTAGAGTGGTTTGATGAGTGAATGAAAGGGTTACCCTAGTTATTGTAGTTTTATACAGTGAGAATGTATGTGAAAGAAAACTTTGATAACGAGTGGGAGATTGAAAGAAATGTGTTCTAAACGTTGTACTTTTATATGTCTTTTATTATGAATTGAATGTATTGAACATTTTGTTCCTTGATTAATGTATTCGTCTTTTGGAAGAGTTAAGGAAGAGACTATTAGTCTTTAACCGTAAAACTCTAAAATGGTTAACATGGAACATTAATCACCGAGAGAAGATTGTCATGTTGGTTAAGAGAGATATTGTAGCTCTATAAATATTTAACAACATGAGTTTATAAAATGGAAAATGTTTCTTTAATATATTGAATTGACCTAACAAATGAAACATTATGGAATTGTGTTTGTTTCATTGTGTCTTTGAATCATAAGATATGAGACTTATATCTTTTCACATAAGGAATATATGATTTGATTATTACCAAAAACTATCAATGAGTATAGTGATAAATGTATTAGTTGGTTATACATGACTTATGCTGGAAATGATGATATGTCAAAAGATTATTATTGTCTCTCTTGACTTGAGTAGTGATATTGTTAGGCCCCTTGATAAAGAGAAATTATAATGTACACAATGTACTTGTGTACAGTTACATATTTATAATTAGCTTGAGAGATCAAGAATAAATATAAAATACAAAGATGACACATTTCTAATTTGTATAATATTCTCAATATCATGAGGCAAATGATAGACACAAGTGATATTTTTTGCATATCACTAAGTGGATCGTGTTTAGTTCAAGTGAGCAAAATATCTTTGTTATTTGGGTAACTATAATGTGTAGCTAGATACCGTTTAAAGTGTATGATATAATGTATTTTATATCATTGCCAACATAACTTCCTATAGGTCACATCACAAAACTTGGAAACAAGAAATATAATTTTATATTTTATATGATGTATTAAGTTTCATATGTTATGAAATAATATACATGTGGTAAAATAATAAAATCAATGTCGTAAAAACGACATAGTTCAATAATAAATTAATTCGTATGAGATGTATATATAATGAGGTATATTGTTTTGACATTATATATGATAATATATTACATGATATAATGTGAATTACAACATTATAACATGTGAATCTGCTAAAACCCTGAAGTCTAAATTTTGTTGGATATTAATCCAAATTTTTGTGGAGTCAAAAACAGTGGAAAATGGTCCAACCGTTTGCCCATGTTTTTGCATATATTAATCAGAGTATTTTACTGATTAATGGTTGGATTTAATCCACCTCGGTTAAAGGTAGTTATGGATTTATGATGTGGCAAAATAAATGAAATATCATGTACAAAGTGGTTTGAACATGATGTGGTTTAGTGGAGAGATTAACAAGGGATCATGTGTAAGTAGTTTGCACATAATGTGGGTTAGAGTAAATCATATAAATGGGTCATTCCTCCCTTCCTTGTTTACACTAATGCAAAATTCTTCTCTCTCCAATTTTTTCGTCATTCTATCCAAAATTTTCTTAGTTTTAATTGTGTGCTAGAGATTAATTTCTTTGGAGCATAGAAGTTGTTATTAGCTAGATTCTAACTTCGTATTAGAGATTGATTGACTAGTTTCGATCTCTCTAATCTTGTTTAGAGTTTGGTGAAGACTTAGAGGTAATTCTGAGGCGATCAGACGTGCAACTTGACTTTCGATTGGTAAGAGGGATTTAATAATCCCCTAGGTATGACCCAATATATGTATTTCAATATTAAATAATTAATTACATGTATTGAAATACAATCAGGAATATTGTACATAAAATTGTTGAAAAATATGAAAATCGATCATAAATGCTTGTTTAAATTTGTAAAATTATACACAAGTATATGGTACGAAATTCTACACTAACATCATAGGACTAATGAGAAAAGAAGACAACTTCTCTCGCGTAATGTCTATCTCATCCTGAGAAATGGTTCAAAAGATTCTGTGAACGATTACAAAGTAAACAAATCTATTATTAACATATAAATTGTGTCACAAAACATATATAACGCAACATATGATCAATATCAAATTTTACCGATCTTAAATCTTCAGTTGTCACTCCCTTCTCAACAAGTTCGTCCATAAACCTCATTATGTAGTAACTACATTCAGTAATTCCTACCTGATTACGATACTACAATTTAAATGTCATGTATATTAGGAAAATAACGAAAATAATTCCAAGTATAATGCAAATATCAAACCAAACATTACTGAATCATCTTACATCTATGACAAACCAATTTACTTTCTTTTTTGCTACAGCCCCTCGACTACCCGACGAGAGTTGAGAGATCTCAACGCCCCTACCAAAATAGTAAAGGTTCAAAAATAGATTCAAACACTCAATAACAACAAATTAACTTTGAATATGAATGAAATCATTCTAAATAACTTACGTTTGAATAATGTACACTAAACCTTCCCTCAGATTCTCCGATGCCATAGGATCAAACCAGTAGGTTCTCAACGTAAACGGTTCTTCCACAACTAACATCCAATGTCCACTGAAAACCACTCACGTTAAATTACTTCATCAATTAGATCAATGTTAATCTTCTTTATGATTCCCTAATAAAATATAATGAAATTGAAGGTATTATAAAATATAATGAGCTACTTCTCCCAATATGGTACTAGAAAATAAGAAGTCTTCTTTGATGCTTACAACACCTTTGCAAACTTTGTAGATCTCTTGTCTTCACTTGGAGGTCCTCGTTTGATCAATAGAGTGGGAAACACATAACCATACTTTTTGTCATTCGGTATTTGGTATAGATTCCTAATATAAGCAAACTAACATCATTAAATTTAAATGTAACATAAATGATTAGTAGCATATCATACCATTGCATTCACGGTGTATATCCTTTATTTTACCCCAATTTTGTGTTACTTGAGTGTTTGTTTGATGTGTTTCAGGTTTAGGTAATAAAGATGAGAAATGAACCAAAAATGACCTAAATGAAAGAAGAAATGACATTGTTGAAGCGTCTTGGACCTGTTTGTCATGCTCAAGGACCCATTTGTAATTCAAGAAGGACCCAGATGAAACCCGGAGTGACCTCAGCATAAGGAAAATATTTCTAGTGCAAAAACCTCTCATTATCATGATCTTGAGTAGTATTTGAGAAATTAGTGACAAATAGGTTTGAACCAACGGACCTCGAGAGCACCCCCCGTGAAAAATAGAAAACTTCAGCTTCTAGGAGAATTCAGGGCGGATCGAAGCGAAAAGATCTACCAATGGCGTATCATTTTGATCAGAATCCGCTCCAATTTCTCTCGTGGTTGGACCTTATTTATTTGGGTGCACCAGACCTTAGAAAAATTGATTACAACCGACGGAATTGCCCCTAGATTTATCTACACCACTCTTTATTCTATAAATAGCAATGTTTCTCCTACCTTTCTTCCTTCCTTCCTCTCCTCCTTAGGTTAGCTTTATTTCTTATTTAGTAGAATATTATTTCTTGTTATTAGAGTAGGTTTTAGTTTCTTGGTTAGTAGTGTAGAGGAGAATAGGAGCAAACTTTGTAATCTTCATTTTCTTAATCAAGTAAGTTTCATGTTCTTTATGTTGTTCTTTCATTTGATGCATTTTTTGTTCACTTGCCTTGGTTAGCTTTAGTTTTCTTTACTTGCTTATGGGTTATTTTGTTTTTGTTATTTTCTTGGTTATGGAGATGAGTAGAGAGTAGTTCATCCCATTGGGGCTGGAGGGTGATGTGAAGTGTTGATGTGTTGTATTAGTGTGTGTGTTTAATCCTAATCTTGGAGCCTCACAGAATTCCATAGTCATTTTTGTTGAGTTCCTCACTCTTGCATTTGATGTGTTAATAGTCTCAATTGATGCTTAACACATGCTTTGGCTAATGGGGTCACTTTATGGGGAATGATGAGGTGAGGATAAGGTTGGAGTGTGTAAAGAGATAAGGATGGCATTTGGGAGCATGTGCTCTTGTTGACACCATCTTAATTGATGTCTTCTATGTTTTAATGATAATGTTACATCTTAATTCATGTGGAGACATAGTTGGGGTTGTGGTCATTATGGATTCCATGTTATTTATATCATTAAACATGTAATCATGTGGTTGTTTTTGTCCTCATCTTTAGTAGTATTTTGTATGTTTTAATGATGGTGATAAATCATAATCCATGTAGAGACACACTTAGGATTGTTGCATTATAAGATTTACATGTTATGCATGTCATGAGCACTTAATTGCATGCACACACAACACATATATGTATTTTTGCATTCATTCTCCACCTCCAACAAGATTCGTATTTTAATTACGCCGCATTCGTCGCCTAGATTAGGTGACATCATTCTTCCTTTTCTTTCCCATTCAATTAGTATGGGAACAATGACACAGACAACTCCTCGTGGACACGACCCGTACTAGTCGTGTATTCACTGACGTCGTGTATTTGCAGTATTAAGCTGATAAAATAATCAAACAACAAACAGTTATGAAAAACACAAACATGACTTACTTCAACTAAACCTGAATGATTATTATACACAATGTTTCTATCTTCAAAAACTGCAGGACATCACTTATGTAGACATATACCAGGTCTTCTTTGCCGCCCTTGATTGTTTCGCCTTCCTTTTTTTGGCGTAACACCTTTTATT
Organism: Triglochin maritima; assembly: GCA_963682175.1. Lineage (NCBI taxonomy): Eukaryota > Viridiplantae > Streptophyta > Magnoliopsida > Alismatales > Juncaginaceae > Triglochin > Triglochin maritima. The sequence goes on along the minus strand of OY821788.1, from coordinate 28,833,885 downwards.
GTAAAAACTACAGATTTATCTTTTACAAGAATGACATTTTGCAATTAAAATGCAAATGATTTTCGTCACACAACTCCTGAAGAGAAGATACTTTTGACGATGGAACACCATCTTGATTCTAAAACACAAAGAAATATTATTAGAACAAAATAACATTAGCAATATATCTACAATTAGGGAGTTATAAAATTCAATGGTAATAACATTGCCTTCTTTATTATTTCTACTTTTCTTTCCCCGTGGATTGGAATTGGGCGTTTATCTTCAGGATTTACACCTCCCGCAGTACTTCGTGGAGTTAGAATAGGTGTGGACATATTGGCTAATGCACTTCATTTATTAAGTGTCATAGTCAATAGTTCTTGTAGCCTATAGATCTTCTTTGCAATCTGCGTGAATTCCTTTCCTACTACGGTTCAAGGAGGATGACCCAAAGTATTGTCGTAGTCCTACTTGACTACCAACACCACACACTCATCCAACATGCTCCTCTATGCTCAGGGCTATAGTCAAAATATTTGTTCTGCATTCTAAAACAAATTCACCTTGGGAAGCTTGCAGTGTAAGATCGTCCTATTACGAAACAGAAGAATCTTAGAAATTGTATCATTGCCTAATGTTAAACACTAGTTTATTAATTAATTAGGTAGTATACGAAACAAAATAATTAAATATGACCACTTACAATCTTCGTTGCAACCTCTACCGACTGAGAGTTAATGTAATGATGAGTATCATAATTTATCATTTTTACTTTCACAGTTATCTTACTTTCGTATTTGAATCATGTTATGTCGAGTAATTTGTTTTCATTTTGTTGGTTACAAAAAAATAGATACAATTGCTTAAAATATTGAAAAGTTGAAAGACTTAATTGCAAAATCCGATATATAAAGTAAAAGTTGAAGGACATGATACAAGAAATCCACTCAACATGTTTATACTCTTTATTGTGCTAAAAATTGGTGGGAAAAATACTGAAACTATAAGTGAAAATTTGGATTATCCAATAAACATTAAATAAGAAAGTTTGGATAAGGAAAGTCTAGATTGTCACCATATGTCACTTGTTTTATTCATAACTTCCACATACAAATACCAAATTTGACGATTCAAGATTTGTTGGAAAGATAATTAGACGAAAACTATTTCTTCTTTTGTACCAAATCTCAAAATCAAATTACAAAAAGCTCAAATGGTAGGAAGAACACGGCTGAATCTGGAAACTCGATCTATAGACAGACTCTCACCAAATATGCAATAACTTTCCCTTCCAATATCCAAATCAAGTGATTCAAGAGGCATTAAAACATATTTGGAAGGATCACAATTTCGTCTCTCACGTGATATTCCAAATTCAGATATGTAGGGAACAAACGGTGCATGAATGATAGATGACTTGGGAGAGACAGAATTCCATATAAAGCATTGTATTCTCTATTCAAAGGGCTCTTCCCCTTCCAAAAGTTCAGTTTAGTTAATCTTATTTTTACGCATCTCAACTTTTGTTTGAAGCTCGTTCTTATGTAAATACATGGGTTTCTTAAATTAATGTGGGTTGGTGTTATTTTTCCCACATGGACATTGTGGTTAATTACTGAGGTATTAAATATTGATCTTTCAATTTTTCGCATGTAAACAACAAAAGTTGCTTCCAAAAATGAATTATAGCTGGTAACTTGTAACGAGTAACTATGCATTGTACGTAGCTTCCAAAAAGATCCAATAAGGTCACAAATTAACATGGATCACTATTATAAACAAATGGTAGGCAACATTACATTGTCCACTGGGCATGCTTGAACTATGCGTAACTCTATGTGCACCATTACACTAATTAACCTAACCCAATCCGCACCGGAGAGATGCCAGGCAACTCTGCATAATATTCAAACTCAATGTGCTGAAGTTTTATCCTCTAGACCTAGCCAACACTTGCAGATATTGATTATTAACTGCACTAGGATCCACTGACCACAAACTTGTGAGGTCGGAGCTATTGGAAGTTGAATCAGGATATGTTGACCACCAGGTTGGGAGGTTAGACATGTTGGAAGTTGCATCAAGATTAACTAACTACCAACTTGGTAGGTTGGAGCTTTTAGGTGCTTTATAATCCGTTGACCACCAACTTGGGAGTATTGAGCTCTTGCCGACTCCTCCAAGATGTCCTCCAGTTAGCGCAAGCAAACAACTACCCCACAGTTCCCGTAGTGGAATTCATGCATGCAAACAACCTCCACAGTGGACCTCATGCATGCAAATAACCCCACAAATCTCTTGTCGGTCTTGCGTGCATGCAAGCAACCCTATAGTTTGTAGGATTTCGTGCCCTATACTTGTGTATATTTTAAAAAAAATTAACAAACATTTAGGATCGATTTTCATATTTTCAATAATTTTTTATGTACACAACATAGACTATACATTTTAATATATTTATCCTACATAAATATTAAATTGTATAGAAGAAAATCATACCCAAAAGGTTCTCTAAAACTTTTTCAAAGATCCGGAGTCATGTTGCACTTGAATTGCCTCAGAATTCCTCCAATTGTTCACCAAACTCTAAACAAGATTTAGAGAGAGGAGCTAGTCAATCAATCTCGAATTCAAGGCTAGAATCTAGCTAATTACCGATTTGATGCTCCTGAGAATTTAATATCTCAAACACTCAACTAACAAGGGAATTTTCGGATAGATTTGGTCGAGAAATATGAAGAGGAGAATTTTTCATTCATATAATAACAATGAGGAGAGGAGGATCCTATTATAGGACTTCCTCAAAACATATTCATGTGCAACCCACTTGCACATGATTCCTTGTTAATAGCCAAATTGTTACTTGACACATAATCATCCTTTAACCTCCTCTAACCAAATTGGAACAATTGCACCCATGATCAAAGAAATCCTCTTATTAATTCAAGCAAAACCGTGTAAAAATGATAGACTGAAATTTCCAATCGGTCGACCGATCGATCAAAAATCGACACCACCGGTCGGATTGTGCTCCTAGTCGGTCAATCGAATCTTTACAAAAACTCCTGATAATTTCAATCGAAACCACGACCCACACCGGTCGACCGTTTCACAACAGAAAAAGTTCATGTTGTTTTTTATCGAACCACACGTCCAACCGGTCAACCGTTTCCGAATTTAAAATTTACTATTAAATTCGGTCGACCGGTCCAAGCAAAATGTTCGACCGTTTTGCATTGTTTTTGCCTTTATCAAATTTTGGATTAATGTCCAACAAAATTTAATCTTCAAGGTTTTTAGCAAATTTATATTTTATAATGTTACGAACCACATTATAATATGCAACATATTATAATATATAATGTCAAACATTATACCACATAACATATATTTACATCTCATATAAATTTATTAATTATTCTAACCATGTCGTAATCATGACATATTTGATTTTAATATCTTACCACATGTATTTCAATACATCATATAAAATATAAAATCAAATTTCTTGTTTCCTAGTTCTGTGGTGTGACCTATAAGAGGATATAAGTTATATTGGCAATGATATAAAACATATTATATCATAAACTATAAGCGGTATCTAACTACACATTATAGTTACCCAAATAACAAAGTTGTTTTGCTGACTCGAACTAAACACGATCCATTTAGTGATATGTTATATCACTTGTGTCTATCCCTTGTCTCATGATATTGAGAATATTATAGAATAATTCCCTCGTCTTTGTAGTATATATTCATTTTTTTATCTCTCGAGCTAATTATAAATATGTAACTATACACAAGTTACATTGTGCACATTACAATTTCACTTTATCAATGGGCGCAGCAATATCATCACTCAACTAATACATTTATCACTATACTCATGGATAGTTTTTGATAATAATCAAATCATGCACTCCTTATGTGAAAAGATATAGGTCCAATATCTTAGGATTCAAAGACACAATGAAACATTAATGATGCAAACACAATTCCATATGTTTCATTTGTTAGGTCAATTCAATATATGAAAGAAACGTTTTCTATTTCATATACTCATGTTATGTTGGCTTTTTGGCCTTAATCCTTGTTTTGATGATTTAATCAACCTAATCTTAATCATAAGTAATGTAGAGTAGCACACATATTGCATTGCATATATATTGCATGTGCTAACCTCTACAGGTGATCAAGACTCATGGAAGGAAGGAAATCAAGTCAAGATTTGTAATAAAGCTATATGAAGACTTGTAATCTTGATTTTATTTTGAGTCTTAGGAACATGTGTAAATTGAGCATACAAGAGCTAAAAACTTATCACATACACACTAGGTTCCTTAGAGAAGTCACACACAAAATTTCACCTAATTTGTACTTCATTAGATCACCCAAACCTTAGTCGGAAATCACTTAAAACCTAAACCCAGATTTCCTGTGTGCACCGGTCGACCAAACCAGTTCTCAGTTCGACCGGTTTATAACAGACTCTCCACAGTGATTTTACCGAACTCTACCGGTCGACCGGTTCTACCTTTTCGGTCGACCGATCCCGGATTTTAATATGGTCGTTTTCCTTGTCGTATTCCTATAACGGTCGTATTCGTATAAAACAAACTTAACCCCAAAATACATTCGGTAACCGGTCGAACGACGACCTTGATTCGGTCGACCGGTTGAACAGAAATAAAATTCCCTGCTATCGGTCGACACATCTTCGTTCGACCGTTTCACCTTTGTCTAAACCGAATCCCCTAAACGGTCGATCACCTCATACTTTGGTTCGACCGTTTAACTTAAGTAGAGTTAAGTTCTAGCGTATTTGTCCGACCGAGTATTCTTTTGTTCGACCGTTCTCCTTGAAATCAAGTGAACGGTCGACCGGTTTAGTAGTTGCGGTCGACCGGTTCTGGACAGATTTGCAGCCCGATTTTCTTACTTGTGTATCTTGCACAAAACCCAATCAAATCTTGTCCAAATGGCTAGAAATCTTTAGGAGCTTATAAATAGAGGATCAAGACTTGTTGTTAATACAACTCTCCAACTAAAATTGTCTCAATACATTAGAGAGAAACCTCAATCCTCAAAGCTCTCATTTCTACACTCTATAAGCCTAAACTTCACACAGTTGATCAATTACTCATCCTACTCAAAGTGTGCTCAATTAGAGAGTGAATCCCACTCAGTTACAAGTGTTGTCAAAAGAAGCAAGGACTTCGGTGAAAGTACGAAGTGTCCCTCTCGGATTGTGTGAGGAAGAATTCAAGCAAGCGAGGGTTGTTCGCGTTGCTTGTGGTGTAAAGGCGTTCTCTCCCGGCCCGGAACGGGGAGTGGATAGTGAAGACGTAGGCGGAGCTCGCGGAGTCGAACGGAGCTTACAAGAGAGGACTAGGACCCGGGTGGGGTGCCGAACCTCTATAAAAACGATGTCTCTCTTTGTGGTTTGCATTTTCTGTTAATTTCCCTACTTGTTTTTAAATTTGTTTCCGCTGCGTTTATTGTTTGATTAGTTAGGGATTAGCTTAATAGTGATTAGTGGACCCATAACCCACACGATCCTACAGTTAAATATTTGTAAAGCTACAATATCTCTTTTAACCTTTTAACCAACACGACAATCTTAACTCGGTAATTAATGTCCCATGTTAATTACCATGATCGTGAATTACTTTTGATTTATGTAAACCATTATCTTTTAGAACTCTACAGTTAAGGACCAAGAGCTTCTTCCTTATCACTTCCAAAACACGAATACATTAATCAAGGAACAAAATGTTCAATACATTCAATTCATAATAAAATACATAATTCAATACAGGATTTAAACAATTCGGTTTACCGATTTTTCGGTCTATGAATGTTTTGTTGATATAATTCTCTATAATAATTCGTTTTAAATGTTTTAAATATTTTAAAACATGTCATGTAATTATTAGAATTAAGATTTAGACATTAGTCTAACTTACAATAATTTCGTTTTATAAAGAAATGAATATTTTGTAAGAGAATCAACAAAACCGAAAAACTGCGGTTCATCTTTCCATTGGAAATTGGATGGACAGCGGTTCAAAATTAATTTTTGAACTATGGATGGATTAAAAACGTTTTTAATGGATTTCAAAATGTTTTTCAAAGAATTGTTTAGGATTCTAGATGATTGATAAACTAGATTACATAGTTTATATCAATATTGCGTGCATGGATGCTCGAGTTGTTTTGCAGGAATTGTGAGTTTATATGTTCCAAATCAGCAATTATGAATGTATGTGATAATTATTATACAGGGGCTTATTTATATGTAAAAGCCAAAATTCTCTTTCTGTCTTTTAGATAATTGCATATGCATATGAGAGGTTTTACATAGGACTTGCACTAGTCGGTTTTTTATCGAATGTGAGGAGCATGTTTATTTTCTGTAAAATCTACATCTCCGGTGCAAGAGGAACTCACCGCTGTAGCGCATCGATCGAGGATCAAAGATCAGGGATCGAGGATCAAGGATCGAAGGGAACATATAAACTCACACGATGTGGATTGTGTGAATGGTTTAATTTCTGTTTTTTAATTTCTGCTATGCATGTTTTGAATGTGTAGAATGTTAGGATGTGTATGAATAATAATATGCATGATAACCTAAAATTCTGAATCACATGTTAATATATGAAATTGTCCAACAAAAATTAAGAGTAATTTTCCTTCTTATTTCATCCGCTAGCAGCCATTGATCGAGGGATACTCTGCTCGCCCTTAGCGGGAGATAGCTCCCTCCATCTTTGGGAATAGTTGGAGATATAATGGTTATCTATTGTTGTGCCACAATTAAATATATGAGGTGTGTTTCACCATAGTGAACCCCAAGTATGTTTAGTTGTGAATACAATAGATAAACGTATCTCGTATCAAATGAAAATAAGTTTTCTTAACATTACCTAGAGCCCTCGCTCGGTTTTGGGAAAAAGTTTTTCTTACGAGGCTAGGTCATATTCCCTCATAATTAAAACGACAAGAATCACAAAAGTTTGAAGATGCTAATATTGCTAAAATTCAAAAAGGTTGTGATTAGAAAGAGTTTTTCTTACCTTGATATTGTGATGTATTTGATAGCCCTTAGCTAGTCTATATTACAATTGATAGGATCTTGGATTACTGCATTTACGGGCAAAATTCTATTTGTAGTATTTACATTTATATTCGATATATATGTATGTGTTTTAAAACATAAAATTGGCATTAAAACATGTATGATTTATTTTGTAGAAAAATGTCGAACATCCAACCTATCGTACGATCCATGATAGAAAAACACCCTTTAGCAAATGATGGCTCAAACTTCATTAGTTGGCAACTCAAACTCAACATCGTGTTAAAGTTTGAGAAACTATCTCACATTTTGGAAGGTCCAATCCCAAAATGGAATGAGAAATTAACTGATGAAGAGAAAGAGGCTAAGGCCAAGTGGGAAGACCAAGAGAACCAAGTTTATGGTTTTATGCTAGCATCCATGGGTGACTCGCTTCAAGCGAAATACTTGGATTCAAAACCTAAGAAGACCATGGAGGCTTTATCTAAGATGTTCATGGATAGTGCCCAAAAGGAGCGCTATAAGACCACCATCGCACTCACAAGGTGCCATATGGCGGAGGGAACATCGGTATCCATGCATTTTCTCACGATGCAAGGGTACCTTGAGAAGTTGGCAAAGCTCTCTTCACCAATGCCAGAGGACATTGCTGAAGATATGATTCTTGGCTCTCTAGCCTCGTCCTTTAAGGACTTTGTGATGCACTACCACGTGCGTGAAAAATGGGTGAGTCTTGAGGAGCTGCACAACGCTCACAAAACTGCTGAAGTTGACATGGGCAAGGGTAGGGACAAGCATGTCCTTTCCGTCCATGGGAGGAGTCAAAAGATTGGTAAAAGAAAATGGCAAATCTACCAAAAGTGGTTCGATTAAGAGCAAGGGAGTAGGAGGTGCTCATAAGAGTGCCTCGAGGGAGAAATCTCAGAAATCTCCAACTCCCAATACGGAGTGCTTTCACTGCGGTGAAAAAGAACACATCCGGCAAAATTGCCCCAAGTACAAGGAAGACCTTGACAACGGAGTGATTGAACGTCGGCGCCCCAAAAAGGCCAAAGGTATATTTGTTATTGAAATAAATTTAGTCACCTCTGTCCAGGATTGGGTAATTGATACCGGATCTTGTGCTCACATAGTTTCTAATGTGCAGCTACTCGTGGATAGGAAGGAACTCGTGAGGAACGAGGTAGAATTGAAGGTCGGAAATGGTGCGAGCGTTTCTGCGGTTGCACAAGGTTCTGTGGTGCTTCAATTATGTAGTGGTTTAAATTTATGTCTAAAGAATGTTTATTATGTGCCTTCGATTAGCAAGAACATTATTTCTGTATCGTGTTTAGATATGGATAATTTTAATATAAATGTTTCAAATTCTTGTTTGTCTATATCGAAGAATGGTGTTTTCTATGCAAATGCATTCATAAGGAATGGTCTCTATTTGCTTGAATTGAATAATAAACAAATCTTTAATATCAATAACAAAAGAATTAAGACCACTCACGAGAATGATACTCTGTTGTGGCACTATCGTCTTGGTCACATAAATGAAAAGTGCATCAAGAAATTGCAAGAAGCTAACATTCTTGGTCTACTTGATTTTAAATCATTAGAGACGTGCCAACCATGTATAATGGGAAAAATGACCAAAAAGCCTTTCAAGAAGAAAGGTCCGAGGGCGAGTGGCTTATTGGATTTGATACATTCCGATGTATGTGGTCCAATAAGTACTAGTGCACGAGATGGTTTCAGGTACTTCATTACGTTCACGGATGATTATAGTCGTTATGGCTATGTTTATCTAATGAGAAACAAAAGTGAATCCTTTGACAAGTTCAAAGAATTCAAGAATGAAGTAGAGAATCAACTCGACAAGAAAATCAAGTCTCTACGAACGGATCGTGGAGGTGAGTACTTAAGTGCCGAATTTGACTCATACCTAAAGGAGTTTGGTATTGTACCTCAACTCACCCCTCCCGGTACACCTCAGAGGAATGGGGTATCCGAAAGGAGGAATAGGACATTGCTCGATATGGTTCGGTCAATGATGAGTCATGCGGAATTACCTCTTTACTTTTGGAGTGATGCACTACAAACTGCGGCTTACACACTAAATAATGTTCCATCCAAATCCGTCGAGAAAACTCCTTATGAGCTATGGAGTGGTAAAACACCTAAGCTCAGTTTTCTCAAGATTTAGGGTTGTGAGGCTTACGTCAAGAGATTGATGTCGACCAAACTTCAACCAAAAGCGGATAAGTGCTTCTTTATTGGTTATCCTCGTGAGACAAGAGGATACTACTTTTGGCATATCACCTCCAATCGAGTGATTGTAGAGAGGGATGCCACATTTCTGGAAAAGGAATTTCTAGAAAGAGTAAAAAGTAGTGGGAGTAGGGTTGTGCTTGAGGAAACTCAAGATACTCTACAAGATCATGAAATGAATGATGACATTCAAGATCATGAAGGCCCAACCAAGATTCCTTTGGTTAGTGGGAGCGTGAGCGAGAGACCATCACAAGAAATTGTGAGAGAATCTCAATCATCCCCACCAAGTGTACGTTCAAGAGTTGAACGTGAACCCACTCCTCAAGAAATTGTGGAAGAAGTTCGAGATACACGAGAAGAACCAAAAGAACTTAGAAGGTCAACAAGGGAAAGGAAGAAACCCGATTTGTATCTGGGACTTCATGAAATCATGGTACTAGATACCAATGATCCCTTAACCTTCCAAGAGGCAATGGAAAGGGAAGACTCCAAACTATGGCTTAAGGCCATGGAATCCGAAATAGAATCCATATATGATAATCAATTATGGGACTTGGTTGACCTTCCTCAAGGGAAAAAGGTCATTCATAATAAATGAGTTTTTAAGAGGAAGATAGACATGGATGGGAACTTGACAACCTACAAAGCGAGGCTTGTAGCGAAGGGTTTCACTCAAGTTCAAGGAATTGACTATGATGAAACTTTTTCACCAGTTGCCATGTTCAAGTATATTCGGATAATGCTCGCTATTGCTGCATTTCATGATTATGAAATATGGCAAATGGATGTCAAAACGGCGTTCCTTAATGGGAACTTGGAAGAGGATGTGTACATGGTACAGCCTCGAGGTTTTGAAGATCCAAAGAATAGCGAGAAGGTATGCAAGCTTCAAAGATCCATTTATGGATTGAAGCAAGCATCAAGGAGTTGGAACAAACACTTTGACGAGGAAGTAAAGAGGCTTCACTTCATTCAAAGTAAGGAAAAACCTTGTATATACAAGAAGCTTAGTGGGAGCCATGTAGTATTCCTAATCTTGTATGTCGATGACATATTGCTTATGGGCAATCATATCCCTTTGCTTGAGCAAACGAGGAGTTCGTTGAAATCAGCATTTTCAATGAAAGATATGGGTGAGGCTCAATACATCTTGGGAATCAAGATATATCGAGATAGATCCCGTAGACTCATTGGCCTAAGTCAATGTGCATACATTGACAAAGTATTGGAAAGGTTCAAGATGAACAACTCCAAAAAGGGCAGTGTGCCAATGAGTATGGGTGTGCAACTCAAGAAGTCTCAATGTGCGCAATCACGTAAGGACTTAGAGTACATAAAGGATGTCCCTTATGCTTCGGCAATTGAGTCGATCGTGTACATGATGACTTGCACAAGACCCGATGTCTCGTATGCTCTAAGCGTGACAAGTCGTCATCAATCCAACGCAGGTCCTGAGCATTGGACTGCGGTCAAGAATATCCTGAAGTACCTTAACCGGACTAAGGATAAGATTCTTGTTTATGGAGGAAAAGGGGAATTGATAGCCGAAGGGTACTCGGATGCGAGTTTCATGAGTGATCCAGACGATAGAATGTCGCAATCAGGATATGTCTTTCTTCTTAATGGTGGAGCTGTGAGCTGGCGTAGCTGGAAGCAAACCACTACAGCCAATTCAACCACCACTTCCGAAGTAATGGTTGTCGCTGAAGCGAGCAAGGAAGGAGTGTGGATCAAGAAGTTCCTTGAAGAGCTTGGGGTAGTTCCCACGAGCGAGGGACACATTGAGCTATTTTGCGATAATAGTGCATCTATCTCGCAAATCAAGGATCCTAGATCACACCACAAAGTGAAGTACATGGATCGTAAGTACTTCGTGACGCGTGACCTCATCAACAAAGGCAAAATAAATCTATTATGGGTGGACACCAACAGCAACACAGCTGATCCATTCACAAAACCCTTATCCCAAGCCAAGGGCGAAATGCATTTCGAGTCCATGGGATTGAGGAACCATGTAGATTGGCATGATGATTGATATGTAATGGGGTTTACCCTAATTATTATTGTTTTATACATTGAGTATGTATCTGAAAGAAAACTTTAATAACAAGTGGGAGATTGAAGGGAATGTGTTCTAAAAGTTTTACTTTTAAATGCCAATTATTATGAATTGAATGAGAAATCATTTTGTTCGTTGTTTATGTTATTCGTCTTTTAGAAGTGTTAAGGAAGAGGCTCTTGGTCCTTAACCGTAGAGCTCTAAAAGATATTGGTTTACATAAAACAAAAGATATTCGCAATCATGGTAATAAACATGGGACATTTATTACCGAGTTAAGATTGTCGTGTTAATCATAGATCATTGTAGCTCTACAAGTGAGTGACAACACGGGTACACAAAAGAGGAAAATATTACTTTTGTATACTGAATAGACCTAATAAGTAAAATATTATAGAAATGTGTTTCTGTGTCATTAATATTTTACTGTGTCCTTCGTCCTTTGATATGAGACTTATATCCGATCACTTAAGAATTGCTTAATTAGACTAGTGTCTTGAGCTATCGATGAGTGTAGTGTAAAGGCATTGGTTTGTTAAGTATGACTTTTGTTAGAGAAGATAGTTAGTCAAAAGATTATCATTGCCCCTCTTAATTGAGTGATGATATTAGTGGGCCCCTTGATAAAGCAAAAGTTATAATGTGCACAATGTGATTTGACTTAAGTCACATATTTATAACTAGCTTAAAGAGATCAAGAAATGAATACTAATACAAAGATGACACAATACTACTTTGTGTGTATTCTTAATATCATGAGGCAAGGGACGGACACAAGTGGTGCACTCCATCACTAAATGGATCGGGTTTTGGTTCGAGTGGAATTAAGACATCTAACTGATTGGGAGCTATAATGTGTATCTAGATACCGCTTATAGCTTGTGATATTAAGCTCTTAATATCACTGCCAACTTAGTCTAGATCCTCCCATAGGTCACACCGCAAAAACCGGGAAACAAGAAGCTAGATTTTTGGTTCATATGATGTGTCGGGTTTCTTATAGAAAATATGACACATGTGGTGAACAAGTAAAATCAATTATGTTGTATATAACATAATTATAATCATGATAAATTCATATGAGATGCAGATATTATGGGATGTAATAATTTATTATTGCATAGGATAATATATTGCATAAGTTGTGAATTTGCTAAAACCCCTTAAAGTTCAAATTTTGTTGGAAGTAAATCCAAAATTTGAAAAGGCAAAATCGGGTAAACGTTCGGTAATCCGTTATGGTTCGGTCGACCGAAGGATCTGTGGATCGGTCAATCGAACGTGGAACGGATGGTCAAAATTGATTGACCGAACTTGACCAAAGTGCCTGGAGTTCTGGTTCGGTGTACCGAACCAGAAACGGTCGACCGAACAATGTCCAGTTCCGATATATTCGGTTTACAGAATGGCACTCGGTCAAAGACGCAAATTAGTCTGAACGGTTAAGAAGAATTTTTCTCCTTAAGAATCGGTCATCCGTCAAGTGCACGGAAATCCGAATGTGACATATTTGGTTAACCTAGTATGTCTCGGTAGACCGAGTCCCGATCAATTTTCTGCATTTGATAATTAAGAGATTAATTTGATCAATGGTTGGATTAGCTCCAAACTTGGTCAAACGTTTTGTGGGTGCATATAATGCATTTTGGAATTAGTTTATGAGAGAAAATGTCAAGAGAACATGACTTAAGAATAGCCATGATTGATAGTAAGATTGGAACCTATAAATAGGTCCTTATTCTCCTTAATTAAGTTAGATGTTTTCTAATTATTTTCTCTCCTAATTCACCACAAAAACCCACGAAAATTCTCTTAGTTTTTTAAGTCTTTGGAAGGAGAAATCTCAGAGATTAAGGAAGGAGTTTGTAGCTAGATTCTAAGCTTGTTTGGAGATTGATTGGCTAGCTCCTTTCTCTCCAACCTTGTTTAGGGTTTCGGTGAACACTCGGAGGCATCCGACGTAACGAAAATCGACGATAGTCTTCTTCAACGTCTCTGGAACATCAAGAAGTTTTAGAGAACTTCTAGGTATGAATTTCGGAGTCCTTTGTGTTTATTTTAATGAGTTTTGAAACTAGTTATTAAAACAAACCAATGCATGTATGAAATAAATCGTAGAAAATTGTAATTGATCCTTATTGTGCATAAAAATTTCGAAAATATATATGTACACTACTCGATCAGGGCCTCCGACGTCCCTACTCGATCGCGCTTCGCCAAAACCACAAAACAAGTGGATGTGAGGTGGGAGAGAGTGAGATTTGCCAACACATTGATGGAGGCCATTTGAAGAAATGGACTTTCGGGAGAAGGAATGGACTACACTACAACAATGATTTTATAGAAGCAATGGAAGGTTGAGTCTCTTCGCATACCATGAACTAAACGGTTGTATCCTTTTGTAACGACTCCAATGTAATAAGCTGTTAAAACCTGATTTTATAGACCCTATATTGAAAGGCTATGTCTTTTCATCACGGATCCCAATAAGCCACCTCAAACTGTCTTAAAAATAGGTCTTTCCACGTCGGACTTGCCAACATGTGACGTGAGATGTTGTTTTTCTAAGATTGGATGGAGTTGTCCGATTTGGTGTCCTTTTTATTATGGCAACGATTTGTTCCTTAATAATGACAGATAACACGTCGGATGTAATGGTAATGGCCGACGTGAGATGTCTTTTCTAGGGTATAAGATCTATGAATAGAACACACTAGAGCCTATGATTTTGTAGATCAGGTAATGAAAGGTTGTGTCATGTCATAACGAAACCCAATAAGGATATGCTCTAGTTTTTTGACACTAATTGACAACTCAAATGCATAAGATTTGTTTTAGTTTTTTGATCATTTTCCTTTCTCAACGTTTGAGGTTGGAAAGCAACGGAAATCTTACAGGTATGCAATCGACCAAACTCATTTCAGTCCACCAAATTCCCTAACTAGAATCATCAATTCGAACAACTGAAATGCATTCAGTCAATATAAGGCATGCTTGGGAAACATTGTTCTACAATGGTCAATATAAGACAACACAAGATTATACAACACGAAGTTAAATAATCATATTTTGTTAAACATATTAGTTTTGATCTAAGCACGACATGCAAATGAACAATTCTGTATTTCTTTCATTGAAATGAAAGTAAATAGCTCAGAATGAACATATTGTTTAATTTTTATACTTCTATATTTATAACAAAGTAAATAGCTCAGAATGAAAATGATAAAGACTTGTGATTTCTTAACCCATTTTGCATGGTCGACCATCGAGTATACATTGTGCATCCATAATATGAATTACAATTTCATACCTAGAAGAAAATAAGTGTATTTCCTTTAATAGGTCATCCTAGTGTTTCTTACAATTTTGGTCCAATCTTTATTTCAAAATTAAGAGAAAGAAGACACCCACTCCCCCATGATATTTAGTTCTACTCTTAGAAAATACAAATACTAAAGTTAAGAAAGAATTCGTCAAAGTAGAGAAATATTAAGAAGAATAACAAACTTTTTTAAATACCACGTAACATACTGCATTAAATACCACGTCCATCACCAACATCTAGTTATCACAACATGGCTTTCAAATTTCTCAATCTCTAATACTTCTTATATCCATCCTGACATGCCCTGCCATAATCTCAGTTGCACATGAAACTTCCAAGCCTCCCAAGTGCTTAGGGAAAGAAAGAGATGCACTACTCAAGTTCAAAACCAAACTCAAGGATCCAAGTGGTCGCCTCTCCTCTTGGATTGGCCCGAATTGCTGCCTATGCTGGTGTCGGTTGCAATAACACTACCAAATATGTGATCAGGGTCGACCTTCACAAGGGGAGATTGGTCCACTTGCCTATTTGGTACACCTACAACTTTTAGACCTTAGTTATAATGACTTGATTTTTCCACAAATCCAAAGTTCATTGGTTTCATGCATGAGTTGCGATATCTCAATCCTTCCAATGCCAATTTCAGGGCTATTGTTTCCTCTCAACTTGGGACCTCCCCTACCTCTATTTTGAATCAAATAATGTGCTCATCACAAGCATAGATTTGTCAAGCAACCACTTGTCTGGGGAAATCCCCGTTAATATAGGCGACCTCCTTGGCTTAATGAACTTGAACTTGTCAAGAAACAACCTCAGTGTTATCATTTCAGTTAACATAAGTAGATTACTTGTATTGAAGTGTGAGTATCCAACTCAAAACCAATTGGCGATGAGTGGAGGGACCCTCTAACTTATAACCCAAGAGAAAGTCCTCATTTTACCCGATGTGAGACTATTATCTAACACTCCCCCGCATACGTGACTGAAATGTATTTATTTTTTTCCGTGTCTACGAGTGAATAACAATACGAGTGGATAACAATTTATTTTCCAACTAGTCGACTGAACTTGTAGCACTTCATTTTTTCTTGATTTTCTCTCTAAATGCATTAAGTTGACCATTGCCCTAGTAGTTAATCGAAACAAAGCTAGCCTAGTTGTGAACATTTTTTGTCCATTGAGGTAGTCTACCATTTGCCTAGTAGTAAACCAGAATAGACCAATTCTATAAAGTGAACATTTTCTGTCCATTCAGTAGTCAACCATTGCTTTTCTAGTTGACCGAATTTGGCCTCTCTCAATTGCTCTCAAGTTCTCAAGCTCCAAGTGCAGTATCTTCACCACCTTTATTGCTTCCAAGCTTTGAATAAGCCTACTTGCTCAAGTTCTAGGGTTGCAAAGCTTTCTTCATACAAAGGTTGTAGCTCCGGGTTGGGAGCATCCGCTAGAGTTGTTGAAGGGGTCGGGTCCACGAGCATTGTCGATTAACGTCGAGTTGTAAGGAGGTCGGATCTCGCCAGGAAGGAGGAAAAAGTAGTGAACTCTTGAGTCAAGTCTCAAGGAGTGGACTAGGTCACACGCGGTTGGCCACAAAGAGGATGTTAATGCCCACAAAATAAAGAGAAAATGGATTATGTGGTCAAATAGAAAGGAACGGAAATTTTCCTTTAACCACAAATAAACAGCAAAGTAGTTTTCCTTTAACCAATTTTTTGTGTTAGTGCATGTCATTGGAATCAAGCAGAAATTTTAAAAAATAAATACATTAACTATGATTTATATAAAAAGACGTCTTATTTGTAAAAGTTATATTATATAAATATACAATTTTAATTATTTGAGGAATATATTGCATGTTTATTTTTTGATAGGCATTTTAAAGTTTAGTTTAATTTAACTATCTTTGGTGTTGAAGAGAAACAAAACAAACTTTAAGAATTTCATAATATAAATTTAATAAATAATTTTATAGTTGCCATGTATTTTTATACAATGCACCAAATTAAAAATATATTATAGTTTGTTTTAAAGTAGTATTTTTAACATGACAATATGTTTTGAAAATGTGATATTATGATTATTCTTTATTATCTAGTTTTTGTTGTTGCATATTACCATGAATATTTATAGACAATCATGATATTCTATTGTAAAATGTGGTTTTGGTGTTTTGGTTGTTAAAATTTTATGCAATAAAGATAACTAACAAATTGTTTTACAGATTTATACATAGTTTTCAACTTTCTTGCACTTTCCTTTGGTTTCTGGGAGAGGCTACATGAGAAATTCAATCCCAACACTCCTTTACATTCAAAATTCCAGAGAAAAATAGAGGAAACTATTTTCTCTTTCCAGAGCAAGCACACACACCAGAAAAAGATCTGGCTAAATTGAAAATGCTTTCATTTCGTTTTGGAGGAGGCGAGACTCTCTCCTTTCCAACCCTTTATATATATATATAGCTAAGAATTTGGGCTCACAATCGATGTTTGTCGGCATTCTAATTGCATGCATACACGATAACAATTAAACAAGGAAATCAAGGTGGCGAAGTTTGAGAATATTCTGAGCAACTAGTCCTGTGGATCCACAAAAAAATACAGTGTCAAGCCTGCTAATCCGCGAAACCGGTTTGGCGTTCTGGATTCGGGTTTGTCTATTGCCTTTTCTTGCATATGTTTGGGCATTTTCTGATAATTGAATTTGTTGGACTTTTGTACGTGCTTTGAGTGGCTTTTATGGTATTTCTTCACTGGTACGACTATAAGAGCATCCTTAACAGCGCCCGGGCCCGGGCGCCCTGCTTTCTCTATCAGCCACGTCAGCTTCTCTCTCTGCCACGTCAGCACAAATCAACCCCCTTACAAAATCTTTAACCATTACCCAATCCACCCAGTCACGCTACAGTATTTGTTGTCACGTCATTATTTTTATTCTTCTCTCCAAAACTCTTTCAACAATCAACAAAATATATTAATAATCATTATCGTAATAATTTAATATCAACAATTCATTCGTTTTTAAATAACATTTAATTAATAAATACTAAAATATTATTAAAATTTAGAAAACCACAAATTAATAAATTTCAAATTTCAAATTTCAAATTTAGGACCTACAGTATGCGCGTGACTCACAAAAGACGAGACGAGTGGATCTAGGCTTGGACTTCTATGGCATCGAGGAGCTACACTATGCGCGTGACTAACAAAAGACGAGACGATTGGATCGAGGCTTGGACTTCTATGGCATCGAGGAGCTACAGTATGCGCGTGACTAACAAAAGACGAGACGATTGGATCGAGGCTTGAACTTCTATGGCATCGAGGAGCTACAGTATGCGTGTGACTCACAAAAGACGAGACGATTGGATCGAGGACCTACAGTACGCGCGTGACTACTTCAATATATATTCTCTACTCACCTCTATTCCAATCTTACTTCTTCCACAATAATTCTCTACTCACCTCTACTCTCTACTCACAATGTCATCTTCAGAAGGCAATGGTTCACCAGATTACCGACGATCTCCACGTCGTCCACCCCCAAGCCAACATTTTTTCCCTTACCAAAATGTTCCACAACCAGGATTCCACCCGTTATACCAAAGCCAATTTACCACACAACCAAAATTCCACCCGTCCCACCAAAGCCAATTTTTACCAAACTCAGGGTTCTACCCACACAATCAATACCAACCGCCAACTCAGGAAGAAGGGCAAACCCAATTCCCAATGGGTATGTATACTCGCCTCCTAAGTGGCGAAAGTAGTGGAAATGCAAGCCGCTATACAGTTGATGTGAATGACGAAATCGCGACCGAGGGAACACGCAAAACCGCGACGATGAGGTCACAAAAATCGTGGTCCGCACAAGAGGATCAACGACTCGTCTCGGCTTACATGGCTGTCAGTGGCAATGTTGTGGTTGGGACAAACCAAAAAATGAAGTCCTTCTGGAAACGTATGGAGTGCATCTACAATGACTCAGGCGAGCCAGGTGTAGTAGAGCGTAACGATGAATCTTTGAAGGGGCGATGGAGGCGTACATTACCATCTGTGAACCAAGGAGTCGGTTGCTTCGACCAGGCGGTGCGGAGGAAGAGAAGTGGTTACAACGAGGACGATGTCATCCATGAAGCGCACATCATCTACGAACGAACACACAACGCCAAATTTCAGTTCATGCATGTTTGGCTTTTGTTACGCAGGTACCCTAAATGGGAGTCTGTTGCGTTTGGACTTCCCACCGGAAACGTCACTACAGAAAGTCCGGAGAGTTTTACCAGCGGGAAAAGAAAAAGCACCGACGACGATGGGAGTAACGCAACACCGTCAGCAAATGAAATGGTGTTCGAAACATGTCCTCGTCCTGAAGGTGTTAAAAAAGCCAAAAAAAAGAAGGGGAAACAACAATTTCAGGCACAACTTGATCCTGATATGTTAGAACTGGGGAAACAAATTGAATATAGCGCAAAAGTGAAAGAGGAAAAGTATTTGCGTTACGAAGAACGGATGGAGAGGAAACACATCGAAGCTGGGGCGAATTTCCAAAGGGAACTGAACAACAAGAAACTTGATGTCCTCTTCGCTCTAATGAAGAAGGAAAATAAGGACGAGTTCGATAAAGAAACACTTGCTGAACTCAAGGAGTGAGCTAAAGCACAAGGATATCTGTAGGTGCTTATATTTTCAATATCTGTGGTACTTTATCAGTATTTTGGTATTTTAAATTCCGTATCCGTAGGATGATTGTCTTCTTTCCTTTTCTTATTTCAGTTGTATTTTGTATTATGTATTTGTATTGTATTTTGTTTTCGAAGTGTATGAGTATTGTACTACTATTTCTTAATTTGTTTATGATTTTTTTAATTTTATTTTAATCTAAATAAGTCAAAAAAAGTAAAGTAATCATAAAATATTTTTACAATTATTTTTCAATACCTAATTAATTAAATTCAATTTACCTAATTAATACATTATCCTAATTATATATAAATAATTTTTATCTTTAAAAAAACCAAAAAAAATAAAACGGACGAATTGGGCGGGGGGGCACGTGGCCCCCCACCCGGGCGCCCTGGGCGCGCCCTCCCGTTAAGGGAGGGCTGCCCGGGCGCCCTACAGGGCGCCCGGGCGTAGAGCACCCGTTAAGGGTGTTCTAAGTGGTAGATTCTCCTCCTTTGATGCTCTGATTGGTGAATTTGCAAGTTGGTCCCTGGTGTTTAGGAGACAAAAAATACCCTATTTTTTAACAAAAATCATATGTAACAGACGTAATAAAATGCAAAATACGTTTCACATCACAAAGCAACGCCACCCGATGAACACTCCTTTGTGTATTCAACTCTTGTTCGACCGAGTACTATATAGTGTGTATGTTCAGTGCACCTGCTTCTGGAATCCTTAACATTTCACCGAATCATTTTAGATTGTCATAGGAATCCCTGAACGGAGACCTCCTTCCAAATTTGGACTTTACGGTGGAGGAAAGGGTAGGACTTCCGGTACTATTGCATCCATGCTGAGGAAGATTATGGACGTTTTGGACTTGGAGATTGGAAGCATGGGGCAGGAATTTGAAGATGCAGCGGCATTCAGAACAAGTCTGGCCAAGTTTTCCATATCCTTGGGTTTTAACTACAAGTTGGTAAGGAATTCACAAATTCGGGTAGGTTTATATTAAGAAATTGGAAAGAAAAACACATTTGTAGAGGTGTTGGCTTGGAACGTCCGGTCATCCACAATATTTTTTGCCAAACTCATGTGGCCTGTGATAATAAAAAAGTGTCAATACTTACAGAGCATGCGAGTTGCAAAAAGGCATTTCTTGCCAGTTGGGGGTTGAAATACCATATGACCGAGCATGGCCAGGCTAGGAGTTGGGTTTGAAGGTAATATTCGGAAAGGTAGTAAGTCAATCTTTTGACCAATTTGCGGTTTAGTTGTTGAATTGGACTGGGACACTCAAAGTCGTCGGTTTAGAACATTTTTTGATGCCTTCAAAGGCAGTATCGTTTCATATGAGTTGATGGTCCTTACTTTTTTGGATTGAACCTTTTGTCGGATCTAAATAGCCCTAAGTAGAGTCTAGAGGGGGTGAATAGACGTAGATGCAATGCCAATGGTAAATTAAAAGCAGGAATGAAGGAAATCACAAACCATAGAGACTCAATCGATTTAAAGAGGTTCGACACCTTAACTGGGTCTCAATCCTCTCTTATAAGCTCCACTTGTGTCTTCACTATTCTATCTCTGTTCCGGACTGAGATTATGCCTTCCTTAAAAAGCATGCAACTCGACAATCCCTGCGATGTTTGAGCTTTTCCCATAGCTTGGGATGATGCTCCGATCGGAGCTACGACCTTCAAACAACAAGTAATGAAGAACTCTAGCTTGGGCACTTGAATCACAAGGATGAACTTTAGTGGTGGTGATCTAGTGTGAGTGGAAACTTAGAGTGGTGAGCGAGATAGCAAGAGGGAATGAGAGGTCTTTTATGTGGTCTTCTCTTGGCTTTAAGGTGTGTATTTATAGTCTCACAGGGAATGGGGTTTAAGACAAGTAAAGGGAAAAAGAGATAGAGAGATGAAATCTACTTGGGCTCAGATTCAGACAACTAATCAGAACCCCAATCATACGAATTTGTGGGTAGTAGAAGATAAAACACCAACTTTCGTAAATTTGGACGACCACCAGGGGATAAGTCGTTCGAATTGGGAAGTCAACGAAATGGTGTTTCAAGTCAAGTGAGGATTCAAACGACTAAGAGGAGTGTTGGTCGTCCCAATTATGCAGTATTAAGTTTCAAAAAAAATTGGACATGAAAATTGAACTACCAAAGTCTTAATTAGTTGTTTGAAAACTTGAAGTTTTTGGTCCTCCGAATTTGAATTAAAGGTTGTATAAATAAGCAAATTTAGATATAGCCGTTGGGTAAAGCTTGAATGTCTGACAAATACAATGACTATTTTTGGTATAAGTACACCTCTAAAGCAAACAAGAATCGGATGACAAAAAGTGGAACATGTTGTCCAAAAATATGAGTTCCAACGATCATAATAGACTAAGAAAATCAAATGACTAAAGCAAGAACCAAGCATCCGAATTGATTAGGGAAATATGTTGGAAATTTTGGAAAAATATTCGAACGACTAAAGAGAGAATCAGTCTAAAACTAGGCAAAAGAAGTTTAGAGCCTACTGTTGTAATATTCGGACGACGGAAGCACAGGTTTGTTGTCCGAATCTTGACGGGTCAAGAACCGATTAGGATTCAGACGATTAGACAGAGGTTTAGTCGTTTGAAAGTGTATGTGCTCAAATTCTATATATATTCCAATTTTTTTAATCATGATTTCAATTATTTTCCCAACTTTACATTTGTTCCTAGAACTCAATAAAATATTAAATTACAAGTCTTCTTGAGTTTGATTACATGTCTTGACTCGAGTCAAATTGTCTTTAAATCTTCAAAATCTATAAAAATAAAACATGCACAAGTATGATCCACATGGCTGGGAAACTGCTCTATCTGAAGGTGAAAGATATGGGAACATGTACTCCAACGTCATTGAATCATACAATTCACCAGTTATTTTTTAAATAATGTTACTATTATATACTTATGCAAACTTTGTAATCTTATAAGTTAAATATCTTATCTTGAATTCAAATATTACAAATTTTACTTAGACAATTTCTCAAGGCAGCACATGCATAGCATGTGCTCAGCTGCTGGCATAATAAAAAAGAACAAAAGTGCTACTCATAGCAAGGGAAGTCAATGTAAGCAGAGGAAACTTCGACCATACGTGGTACCAATGATCTGAAGAGGGATGAGTGGTGTTACCACTATAGATTATCCTGAAATCAGAAACAATTATTATGTTCTCTAGCTTATTTTTACTATGAGAGCACAAATGATCTGAAGAGGGATGAGTGGTGTTACCTTGCACTTTCTTTTTGCCACGTCAGCTCACCCAATCCACCCAAAAAACCCCATTATCCATGCCCAGGCTACCCCCACCCACCCTACACTCTCTTAAATCAACATCATTTCTTAATTAAACAAATTTAATTCTCACACAACATTTAACAAAATACATTTTATATAAATCTAATTCTAATTACATTATAATTCTAATTCACGATATACTTATTATTACTATTAATTAATTAACAATATTAATCACTATTAAACCACAAAATTTTGAATATTTGAAATTTGAATATTTGAATTTCGAAACGCGCGTGAATGCACAATATACGCGTGCGTGAAAAGTAATCCGCGTGATTGCACAATATACGCGTGAAAGAAAAGTAGTCTGCGTGAATGTACAGTACACGCGTGAAAGAAAAGTAGTCCACGTGAATGTACAGTATACGCGTGTAAGAAAAGTAATCCGCGTGATTGCACAGTGTCTAATTTTTTATCTATATATACCCTACACAAAACTCAACTTACACCCCATATCTCTTCCACAAAACACAAAACTCAACTTACATCTCATATCTCTTCCACAATGTCTTCTCCGGAGTACCATCGTTCCCCCCCTCGTTCCCCCCCTCGTCCACAATCAAATCCGCATCCACACTATCCACAACCATATCCCTCACGTCCATTTTACCAACAACCATTCCAACAACCAGACTTCTCCCAGTACGCACCACCATTCCCACCACCTGACCAAAACTCACCATTCCCACAATTCTCCCACTACGCATCCCCAGATCAAAACTTACCATTCTCATAATACTCTCAATATGCACCACCATTCCCTTATAATCAACCGCAGTTCCAGAGGTTTGGCCGACCCATGTCTCAAAAAAGTAGCCAGAGTATGGCGAACACTGAAGATGAGGGTAACGACGACGATGAGTCCCCACCACGACACACCCCCACACCACCATCCCCACCTCCACAGCGTCGTCACCGCAAGCAAGTCCAAACTGCCAAAGCCAATCCGAAGTTGTGGACCACAACTGAGGACGAGAGACTTGTCTCTGCATATATGGAAGTCAGTTGCGATGCGGTGACAGGGACAAACTAGAAGTCTACTTCATTGTGGGCTAGAGTGAAACGTGTGTACGACATCTCCGTGGAAGGCACTGGCCTACCCGAAAGGAACGCAGAGTCCTTAAAAGGACGGTGGAGGAGAATTATACCTGCTGTGAACAAGTGGGTCGGGTGCTTTGATCAGGCATTCCGACGGAAAAGGAGCGGCCAGAATGACGACGATTTTGTCCGACAAGCGCACGTGATCTACGAGCGAACTCATGGGCCTAGTAAATTTCTTTATTTTGATGCTTGGGTTATGTTGCGTAGGTACCCAAAATGGGAGAGTGTGATCTCCGGAGCTAATGTCGTGCGTGTTGACTGGGAGTCCCCGGAGTTGCACGATGAAAATAGTCCCCAATCAGGAAGCCTTGGGAAAAGAAAGAGCATGGACGGCTCGAGGACGCAATCACCCTCGGATACAGAAGAGCTGATGCCGGAGTCGTCTACACGCCCAGAAGGTGTGAAGAAGGCTAAGAAAAAGGCTAAGAGTGCATTACGCCCCGAAAGAGACACCGATGTTAGAGAATTTGCACAACAGATGTGATACACCGCCCAAGTCAGAGAAGATGGTTTCTCCAAGCAAGAGGAGTTAGCGGAAAGGAATTTCCAGAGGCATTTAATAAAAAAATAAGTTGGACATGCTTCACACTCTGATGAGGAAGGACAACCCGACAGAGAAGGATCAAAAAGTAATCGATAAACTTCTCGCCTGGGCAGAAGAGAATGGGTACGTGTAGTTTGTTGTAGTCTGTATTTCGTATGATTTGTATTTCCCTTAGTTTGTATTTCGGGTTGTAGTAGTCTGTATGGTTTGTATTTTCCTTTATGTTTCATGTGGTTGGTTGTATTTCGTATTTTAGTATTATTAATGTATTGTTCTTATGGTATTGTTGTATTAATATTTTTTCTATTTAACTTGAAATTGTTGGTTCTATCAATTTCTTAATTTTAATCACTTACAAAAAATTATTACCCCACATTTATAACAAATACCCAATCCATTAATAACAAAACATCCAATTAATAAATATAAAAAAAATAAACCAATGGGAGGGGGACACGTGTCCCCCTCCCTTGGGCGCCCGGGCGTCTGCCCGGGACGCCCACTGCCCGGCCACGCGCCCCGCCCGTTAGCGGGGGTGCGCCCGGGCGCCCGACCAGGGCGCCCGGGCGGGGCACCCCCGTTAAGGGTGCCCTGATACTTGCCACCAAACTCTGCTTACGTATTACGCTGTCAAAGTTGTGGATCACAAATTTGAGCTATTAACATGCATATCAACAACCAACTACTACAAAAAAATGATATGAAGGGGACGAGATGGAAATGGGACAGGGTGGGTTGACCTATAAATCTAGCCTCGTCCTACCCCAATGTCATGACAATTTACTTGTTCTATTTCAACTGCGTTTGGCACTCTCTATTGAATGTAGCTTCTTCCGCTTCATTTTTTTTGCCAAACAAAAAAGAACTCCGTGAATTCCGTTCTCACAAGCATACAGTAACAAGGGAGCTTATCGTTGGCTGCTTTTGGGGGTTTCTTTGGTTTTAGTTTCAAGATTAAGCATGATATATTGTAAAATTACGGATAATATCAACTCCAAATTTATAGAATTGTCACTTCTTTAATTGCTACAATTTTTTAGATAATATCTTCTGCGAGTTCTTTTGTTCTTCAACCAAACAGTAGAAAGCTTTTTGTGATGATTGATGCGGAGTGACTCCTACCACAACTTCCGACCCAAAAAATTAGGGTTCTTATACACGGACGTGCGCGTCCAGGACGCGGCTTACGTGGCATCTAGTCAGCAGTTCAGTCAGCTGCCCAATCAGCGAAAATAAAAGCGCGCGTTGTTTCGAAAAATGGGAAAACAACTGCGGCTTTCGTGCAACGATTCCTTCTCTGACGTATCGATAAGACCGGGAAGGGACATCAGACGCGCCTGTTCACATCCCGACTTGCGAAAGAAAACCAAAAACGTTTCTGATCTTTCTCACATTCCCTTTCTCAACTTTTCTCCGATTCATCACCCCAGTTCTTCACCGTAACCCTAGATATCCGTCGACCAAATGGATTCTACACTTCAAGCTTCTATTTCGGGGGTTGTGGTGCACCAGGTTTGTCGTTTTTACCGTAACATTGAATTGCGATACTCTAAAAAGGAATGTTCTCATACGGTTGATGTCTTCCTAGGCTTCTACGCATTACTTCCAGCCCTCCAAATGTTCGTGGACCCCAATAGAGAAAGTCTTTGGGAAGTTGAGGGACGCAGAGAAAGATGCCTTCCGGGCTACACCCTTCGGTCACTTCATCAACCTCTCCAACGTTCCTGTCGATAATGACATTATCGACTGGTTCGTGGAACACTATGACCCCGAGGAGGTGGGGTTGAGGATCGGCTCTGGGGTAGTACACTTCACCGCCGAAGACGTTGCCCTAATTTTGGGGCTCAGATTACATGGGAAGGCTGTCAGAATGCAGCCGAAGGAAGTCGCAACCCGACAAAGGGAGATTCTGAACAACACCCAACTATCTGCCCAGATGATGGCTACGAGATATTTGGTTGATGAGGAGGAGGAGTACGTCCGGCTACTCATTTGTTACATCTTCAACCATTTTTTGTTCTGCGATGACACCCTTCGAACCAAAATTTGGTTCCTCGACCACTTGGCCGACTTCACTAGGCTACACAAGTATGCGTGGGCCGAGGCTGTTCACCACGCACTTGTGAGGGGCCTGAAGAAGGCAAACCGGGATCTACGCGATAGGAGATCTACCGGTTCTTCTATTTTAAGAAGGGAATACGTCGAGGGGTGTGTTGCTGTACTACAGGTAATGAAGTTGTTCCTTTTTATGTTATGTCTGTTCCTTTTTAAGTTTCGCTTGTTCCTTTTTAAGTTTCGTTTGTTCCTTTTTATGTTGAAGTTGTTTCTTTTTAAGTTCGAGTTGTTCCTTTATAAGTTACGTTTGTTCCTTTTTAAGTTTCGTTTGTTCTTTTTAAGTTTCGTTTGTCCTTTTTATGTTGAAGTTCCTTTTTAAGTTGAAGTTGTTCCTTTTTAAGTTTCGTTTGTTCCTTTTTATGTTGAAGTTGTTCCTTTTTAAGTTGAAGTTGTTCCTTTTTAAGATTAGTTTGTCCTTCTTAAGTTTCGTTTGTTCCTTTTTATGTTGAAGTTGTTCCTTTTTAAGTTTCGCTTGTTCTTTATTAGGTATGGCTGTGCGAGAAGTTCAACCTGGCAGAGCCTAAAATGGGAGGTCATCCTAGGTGGAATCGTTGGTCGAGCATGTTTGGAAAACGGCTCATCCTGAAGAAATGGGAGGAAAGGGGTATCACCCTTTCAAAAATTTACGAGGGAGACTTCAATAAGACTGAGTCGACGACCCTGACTCAGAAAGAGAGGGAAATCATTGGTCAGGCTGAAAAAACTCATCCAACCCTACGAACCAATAGTGATTGTCAGTCAACAAGCAGCGAACCTAGGCTGCAATTGAGGGACTGCAGCATCCCTCGGGACCCACTACGGGAAGAATTGGAGTTTGCAATGTTGAAGACAAAATGGCTTCAAGCAGAACTTGCACTGAATGAGGCAAATGAAGAGGTTAAGAGGCTGAATGAGGAACTTAGGAAGTCCAGGGAGGAAAATGAGACCCTAAGGGAAGAGATTGCATCTCTTCGAGGATATTGTATAGAAGGTGGACAGGAAGGAAGAGATGATGAAAGGAGGGATGAAGAGCAGGAAAGAGAGGAGAATAGGAGGGAAATAGAGAATGAGATTGAGAGGGAAAGAGAAAGAGAAAAAGAAGAGAGCAGGAGAGAGGAGAAAAGGAGAGAGGAGAAAAAGAGAGAGGAGAGGGAAAGAGAAGAGAAGAGGAAAGAGGAGGAGGAGAAAAGGAGAGAGGAGAGGGAAAGAGAAGAGAAGAGGAAAGAGGAGGATGAGAAAAGGAGAGAGGAGAGGGAAAGAGAAGAGAAGAGGAAAGAGGAGGAGAAAAAGAGGGAGAGAGAGCAGAAGAGAATAGAAGAGGAGAAGAGGAAAGAGGAGGAGAAAATGAGAGAGGAGAGGGAAAGAGAAGAGAAGAGGAAAGAGGAGGAGAAAAGGAGAGAGGAGAGGGAAAGAGAAGAGAAGAGGAAAGAGGAGGAGAAAAGGAGAGAGGAGAGGGAAAGAGAAGAGAAGAGGAAAGAGGAGGAGAAAAAGAGGGAGAGAGAGCATAAGAGAATAGAAGAGGAGAAGAGGAAAGAGGAGGAGAAAAGGAGAGAGGAAAGGGAAAAAGAAGAGAAGAGGAAAGAGGAGGAGAAAAAAGGGAGAGAGAGCATAAGAGAATAGAAGAGGAAAAGAGGAGGGAGGAAGAGGAAAGAGAGAGGAAAGAAGACGAGAAGAGAGACAGGGAGAGAAGACGAGAAGAGAGACAGGGAGAGAAGAGAGAAGAGGAAAGCCGATGATAAAAGGAGGGAGGCCGAAGCTTCAAAGAAGAGGTTGAAGGAAGAGGTAGAAAGAAAGAGGGTAGAGGAGGATGAGGGAAAGGAAAAACCCCTCAGGGCAGACTGGGGGGCCAAAGGATCACGCTCAACGACCAAAAAACAAGAAGATGAGGTGAAAGAAAGGAAGAAAAAAGAAGAGAAGCGGAAAAGGGGAGATAGAAGGCTCCAGAGGAGCATGAACAAAAAAAGAAAGCGGGATGGGAATGACGATTTCAAGTTGGCTCATCACAGGAGAGAGGATAGGCCAGACGTTGACATGGATGCATTGGGCACATTGAGCCCCGATGAGCTGAACATTGTACTGAAGGTGACCGCACCTACACATAACCAACGGGAGGTGATCTGGAGAGGTGATTCCTGTTTCTTCACACGTTCCGACCTGAAGGAGCTAATGATGAAGGGGATGGATTTGATCAACGAGGCGATAGACAGTATGCTTTGTGTAATGGAAGAGCGCCAAAAAACAGAAAACTACCCCCAAGAGGTAATTTGTATTTCAAGCTTCTATTCGGAAAGAATTATGATCGATCAAGGGAATACCATGATTGAAGAGTGGCTGGCGCCCAAATTACAAGGCCAGGAAACGGGAAGCCTCGTCATTGCACAACCATTACTGGTGTCAGAACACTGGACCCTTGTAGTTGTTAATGGCTTAGACAAGGAGATCCTGCATTACAACAGTTGCAGTAGGGAGCTGGTACCAGATGAGGATCCTGACAATGCGGTAGGGGTACATGAATGTTCGGCCAAAGATGTGGGTGAATTCTGGAGAAACCGTCTTAAGGTGAACTCACAATTGAGATACCTTAGCGAAACGTGCCAAAGACAAATGCCGGGAAGCAACGACTGCGGTGTTTTTCTATACTACTGGATCAAATGTCTCATGCAAAAGGTCAACCCAACGGAAACGAAAAACACCAAGACACTTCACTCCATCAGGGGTGAAATGGCCATTACTTTATTGAGGGACTCCCGCTGTAGTGTCGAATTCAAGTAGTGCATAGTTGTAAATTAAAACAGGAACAAATACATTTTATAGTTGTTGTAATTAAAACTTTTCCAAACTTTTCCATAGTTGTAATTAAAACTTTTCCACACTTGTTGCATACTTTAACATAAAAAGGAACAGACATCACATAAAAATGAACAGAAATCACTTAAAAAGGAACAGACATCAGTTAAAAAGGAACAGACTTAACTTAAAAACGAAACGAGGTCACTTAAAAAGGAACCAAAATAACATAAAAAGGAACATAAATCACTTAAAAAGGGACAGTCATACGTTAAAAAGGAACATACTTCACATAAAAAGGAACAGACTTCACTTAAAAAGTAAACGAGGTCACTTAAAAAGGAACCGACTTCACAAAAAAAGGAACATAAATCACTTAAAAAGGGGCAGTCATCGCTTAAAAAGGAATAGAGTTCTCATAAAAAGGAACATACTTCACTTAAAAAGTAAACGAGGTCACTTAAAAGGAACCGACTACACATAAAAAGACACAGAAATCACTTAAAAAGGAACAGATTTAACTTAAAAAGGGACAGTCATCGCTTAAAAAGGAACAGACTTCACTTAAGAAAGAACAGACTTCACTTAAAAAGAGACAGACATTAGTTAAAAAGGAACGGACTTCACTTAAAAAGGAAGAGACTTCACTTAAAAAGAGACAGACATCACTTAAAAAGGAACCAAAATAGCATAAAAAGGATCAGAAATAATTTAAAAAGGAACAGACAATAACATAAAAAGGAACAGAAATCACTTAAAAAGGGACAGTCATCGCTTAAAAAGGAACAGACTTCACATAAAAAGGAACGGACTTCACTTAAAAAGTAAACAAGGTCACTTAAAAAGGAACCAACTTCACATAAAAAGGAACAGAAAACACTTAAAAAGGGACAGTCGTCGCTTAAAAAGGAACAGACTTCACATAAAAAAGAACAGACTTCACTTAAAAAGTAAACGAGGTCATTTAAAAAGGAACCGACTACACATAAAAAGGAACAGAAATCACTTAAAAAGAAACATATTTAACTTAAAAAGGGACAGTCATCGCTTAAAAAAGAACAGACTTCACTTAAGAAGGAACAAACTTCACTTAAAAAGAGACAGACATCACTTAAAAAGGAACAGACTTCACTTAAAAAGGAACATACTTCACTTAAAAAGAGACAGACATCAATTAAAAAGGAACAGACTTCACTTAAGAAGGAACAGACTTCACTTAAAAAGAGACAGACATCACTTAAAAAGGAACAGATTTAACTTAAAAAGGGACAGTCATCGCTTAAAAAGGAACAAACTTCACTTAAGAAGTAACAGACTTCACTTAAAAAGAGACAGACATCACTTAAAAAGGAACAGACTTCACTTAAAAAGTAACAGACTACACTTAAAAAGGAACAGACTTCACTTAAAAAGTAACAGACTACACTTAAAAAGGAACAGACTTCACTTAAAAAGAGACAAACATCAGTTAAAAAGGAACGGACTTCACTTAAAAAGGAACAGACTTCACTTAAAAAGAGACAGACATCACTTAAAAAGGAACCAAAATAACATAAAAAGGATCAGAAATAATTTAAAAAGGAACAAACAATAACATAAAAAGGAACAGAAATCACTTAAAAAGTGACAGTCATCGCTTAAAAAGGAACAAACTTCACATAAAAAGGAACAGACTTCACTTAAAAAGTAAACGAGGTCACTTAAAAAGGAACCGACTACACATAAAAAGGAACATAAATCATTTAAAAAGGAACAGATTTAACTTAAAAAGGGACAGTCATCGCTTAAAAAGGAACAGACTTCACTTAAGAAGGAACAGACTTCACTTAAAAAGAGACAGACATCACTTAAAAAGGAACAGACTTCACTTAAAAAGTAACAGACTACACTTAAAAAAGAATAGACTTCACTTAAAAAGAGAAAGACATCAGTTAAAAAGGAACAAACTTCACTTAAAAAGGAACAAACTTCACTTAAAAAGAGACAGACATCACTTAAAAAGGAACCAAAATAACATAAAAAGGATCAGAAATAATTTAAAAATGAACAGACAATAACATAAAAAGGAACAGAAATCACTTAAAAAGGGACAGTCATCGCTTAAAAAGGAACAGACTTCACATAAAAAGGAACAGACTTCACTTAAAAAGTAGACGAGGTCACTTAAAAAGGAACCGACTTCACATAAAAAGGAACAGAAATCACTTAAAAAGGAACATATTTAACTTAAAAAGGGGCATAAATAACTTAAAAATGAACAGACAATAACATAAAAAGGAACACACATCAGTTAAAAAGGAACAAACTTAACTTAAGAAGGAACAGATATCACTTAAAAAAGATCAGACTTCACTTAAAAAGGAACAAACAACACTTAAGTAGGAATAGACAACACAAAAAATCAACAGACTACACTTAAAAAGGAACAAACAACACTTAAAAAGGAACAGACAACACTTAAAAAGATACAAGTCACAGTTAAAAAGGAGAACCGTAAACTTAAAAGGGAACTTTACACTCACAATTAAAAGGGAACTTTACACTTAAGAATAATTGTTGTCTTACAATAATGTACAAAATTCAAAGACCAAGTCTTGGTGCATAATTAAGGAGCAATTTGGTCGTAATACAACTTCATGTCCCAATCGTTAAAATCTGGATCCCCTGGTCTAGGTGTGACCTCATGCATAGGTGATTTGCCCTTCCTTCGATACTTGCTCTTTTCTGCTGTGAGGCGCTTTTTTTGGCTTCTTTGAAGAATTCTCTCGGCTAAGGAAACTCGACGTCTAGTAGGCGGTCTTCCTGGACGGGTTACTTTGTCTGGATTGCGCAAAGAGGTACCGCCGGCCACAACTTCATCAACTATGGGAGGGGCGTGGGGAATGTTAATACGAGACCTGAGCCACTCCATACACTTCACGGCCTTAAGATACCTTTCATGAGAAATGAATGCTTCCTGTGCAATCCAAAGAGCGCGACCCATTATGTCGGCGTGACGACTCAGCGCATCCTTCTCCAATACGTCATCGGCTTGGTACACCTTTTCTCCATAGCTACGACGAATATCCTTCCGCCATCGATCTGTGATGTAAGACGGCGGGAGTAATGCATTAGGATCTAGCCGTGCAAATACGACCAGGAGGTGACAGCAAAGAATACCAACACGCTTAAACAGTTTACAATCGCATGTCAAGTTCAGACATGTCCTCTCTACAAGGAAACGTTTCGATAATAGTTGCTCACCGACCCGTACACGTTCAGTCACCTTGTAATGAAACGCGTCGGCTGATTGCAACTCCTCGGTTAGGTCGCAGTTCATCATCTTACCAATTTGTAACTGTACTTTCTTGAAAACCCCTACGGTATACAACCCGCTCATCTGACTCTCGAAGGGATATATTGAAACCATTTGGGGTTTCTTATGCAGGCAATCGAAATCCGATTGAGCTTCCTTCTCGTACTTGTGACGTAGAGCAAGTTCGTATTGTTGAACAAACTGCTTAAGGGTGGTTCTAGAAGATAAGTACTTGTCGAAGAAGGAGTTCATACTTTCGCTTCTTTGGGTAGAAGCCATTCCAGCGAAAAAACAATCACACAAGTAAGCAGGTACCCAAGACTCACGGATACCATAAATTGTTTGGAGCCAACTATGTTCTTGAAGGTCAAATCAACCAGGAAACCGTGCCAATTCCGCTCAAATTCAGCTGGGTTCTTTGAGTCATAGACAATCAAATTTAGATCAAATAACATGTGCTGTCGATACTTCGTCGGCAACTTCACGGGAGCTTTGTTCATTATGTGCCAAATGCAAAATCGGTGTCTGGCATTTGGGAAGACATTCCTTACAGCAGCAGTAATGGCCCCACATTGGTCCGTTATGATGGCTGGTGGAGGGATATCTGCAAGGAAAAAGAAAATCGCTATAAAGGAAACGAGGTCACTTAAAAAGCAACTGACATCAATTAAAAAGGAACAAACTTCACTTAAGAAGGAACAGAAATCACTTAAAAATGAACAGAAATCACTTAAAAAGGAACATACATCTCTTAAAAAGGAACAGACATCCCCTAAAAAGGAACATACATCACTTAAAAAGGAACAGACTACACTTAAAAAGGAACAGACTACACATAACAAGGAACATACTTCACTTAAAAAGGAACAGACATCTCTTAAAAAGGAACAAACATCTCTTAAAAAGGAACATACATCACTTTAAAAGGAACAGACAACACTAAAAAGGAACAGACTACACATAAGAAGGAACAGACTACACTTAAAAAGGAACAGACATAACTTAAAAATGAACAGACTACACATAAAAAGGAACAGACTTCACTTAAAAAGGAACAGACATCTCTTAAAAAGGAACATACATCTCTTAAAAAGGAACAGACATCACTTAAAAAGGAACAGACAACACTAAAAAGGAACAGACTACACTTAAGAAGGAACAGAAATCACTTAAAAGGAACATACTTCACTTAAAAAGGGACACACATCACTTAAAAAGGAACAGACAACACTAAAAAAGAAACAACCACTAGTTAAAAAGAAAACAGACTTCACTTAAGAAGGAACAGACATAAGTTAAAAAGGAACACACAACACTTAAAAAGGAACACACATCACTTAAAAAGGAAAACCAATAACTCAAAAATCATAAAGGACAACTCTACATACGTACCTCCCATACACGAAAGCCACGTCTGAAAGAGCCATATGTAGTTTTCAGTGGTCTCGGAAGACAGCAAAGCGCAACCGAGCAACACAGACTCGAAATAGTGATTAACTCCCATAAATGGTGCAAAGGGCATGTCGTATTTGTTTGTGAGGTACGTAGTGTCGAAACATATAGCATCCCCAAAGTATGAATAGGCAGCCCTGGAACGGCAGTCGGCCCAGAAAACGTTCCTTAGTCTTCCCTCGTCATCCATATCCACGACATAGAAAAACATTGCATCAATCTTCTGCATCTTAATGAAATAGTTCTGAAGAGCTTGTGCATCGCCGGGTCCCATTTTCAAATTCCTTACTTCGGTTATAACATTCCTGCACACACAAAAAATATTAAGGCCGCAGATTTCTACAAACAAAATAATGTACAAAAGTCTTCAAACCTTAGGTCTCTATCGTTAAAAGTAAGTTTGTCATGCCCCCCAGCCTCAACAACAAACGATTGCATGGTCTTAGCAGCAGAGATCCCAGAAGCATCATTGCACGCTATTCGTGCTATGGTGGCCTCAGGTACAAATCGTTTCTGTCTTAGAAAACGCATCTGGTGCTCCTGCAGCATTTCATGGTTATGATTGAGATCGACAAAGTTAATCTGGTATCCCCTTGCTGGGTTTCCAGAAACCCTGATGCGAGCCGTGCACTGAACTCTACTAGATAAACGTGGCTTCATTATGCCTTGACCTTGGTCTGTTGGTGCGTTACCCTCCTTGGAACAAGTAAGAGTAGCCCGGGTAACCACACCAGCGTCGTAATGAGTATGTCGTAGCTTAACACCAAAACCACAAGCATCAGCATAGTCGTTATAAAAGGCTCTTGCTCCTTCGAAAGAGGGGAAAATCATCTTCTCCTTAGGAACGTTTGACGTCATTTCCATTTGAGCGAAGATTTCTCTCAAAACGAAGAGAAATGAACGAAAATGAAAAAGAAAGGAAGAAGTGACGGTGGTCATTCCGTGCATCTTCGTCAAAAAGAGGTATGGAGCAGGTGGGAGCGCCAAAAGGAATGATATGATTTGGAGCACGTCTGATTTGAGATGCATTAAATGCGGCTGCCCCCTCTGCCCGCCAAAAATATTAAACTTTGGCTGAGCTGGAGTTGTCCAACTCAACAGCGTCCCGTGAAGGCGTCCCAAAAAGCGACTACTAAACATTTTCCAAAAAATTACTACGTCCAATCAACCATACGCACCCATGTAAAATTCTTATATATTTCGACTTTTCTTGTGAGGGCTACGATTGCTTTTAATTTTGTTCTGGTTTGGAATAAAGTTCTGCGATCATCTAATAAAACCAACCTCAGACGAGTCAGAAACCACGTGGCATCATCCGATTGGCCAACATGAGTCACCACCTCGAAACTACTAAATCAACACAACCGCACCATCATCCCATCACAGATCATCCAAACATCATGGCAGGAAAGCTCGCATCTCTCCTCGCCTTCGTCCTACTCTTCTTCCTCGGTAAGACATCAACAGACCCCCTTCTCCCTCCCGTTCCAATTCCAGATCCGTTAGGGTTTACGGCTTGCATTTCGCAGCTTCGGCCAAGACGTCGGGGGACGTGACGGCGCTCCAGATCGGCGTCAAGGTGAGGATTTAGGGTTTCGTGGATGTTGGGTTTTTTATGGTGTTTTTTTCCGGTTTTGTTAGGGTTTGATCGGTTGGGAAGTGGTTTTGAGTCGTGTGATGGGGTGATTTCGAGATTGGCTACTATGGGATCTGCTGGTAGGATTTCGAATCATGCTCGACTGATTCTACAATGCATGTAATTCTGTGATTTTTAGTTGTCCTCGTTTTTGGAATAACTACCTGTGTAGTTACACAAGGAATGTATCGGTAACTCCGTATGTGTCGGTCTGGTCAAGTATGTGTAGGATCTATTAGTATGACTAGTACCAAGTACTCATTAAATGACACATATTCCATGTGTAATAAGTAATTATTTTGAGTCAGCATGAGTTCTTGTTTTGGGATTACTTCCTGTAGGATCTGTTGGTATGATTTCGAACTATGCTTAGCTGATTCTACCTTCATGTGTGCCATGTAAGATTTAACCTTGTGATTTTTAGTTGTCATTGTTTTCAGAATAACTACTTGTTACACATTGGATGTGTCCATAACTCCGAGGATCAACTATTAGTCAAGTATGGTTCAAACTCATACTAGTAGATTATTAGTTTGTAGGATCTATTGGTATGACTAAATCCACATTTGACTCGTATCAAGTACTTGACTCCACTGTTTTCAAAACCGGACCGGACCGGTTGGACTGTGAACCGGAGGCTTGTCCGGTCCGATAACCCGCAAAAAATCGTTTTTGCGTCGAACCGTTCCGGACCGGCAGTTGAACCGGTCGAACTGGTTCGACCGGCCAGTACAACCGCGGTTTTGGGTAAACGGATATCTATTTACTCATATCCGTTTACCCGAATCCAAAAAAAATACAAACGTAAATAAACAGGTAAACAGATCAATATCTGGAGTACAATAATATGGTGTCGAAACAAAAAAACGTCCGCAAAGCATACTCTATCTGCTTGCTTGCTTTGCGTCCCCTATAGGGGCTGCTACCCCGCATTTCTAATCAGACTCATAGACTCAACCCTCTGATTGGTATTTTTTTATTTTTCATGTTTATTTTTGTTTATTACTATATTTATGACGTCATGCTGACGTCACCGGTTCGATTCGGTTCGGTCCGACTCCAGTCAAACATTTGACGTTGCCGGTTCGACGTCCGGTTCGATTCTGAAAATCTTGTTTGACTCATTAGGTGACTCATATTCCATGTATAATAAGTAGATGTTTTTAAAAGATGAATGAGCGAAAAACATGTGGCTAGTGTGACTAATATATGTAAGGCAGAACCAACAAATCATTTCCACATATCAATGTTTTTCCGGAATAGTTTCAAATTGTATTTGACTGATTTTACCTTGCATGTGTGTCAAGCACCGCTGTGATTTTTAGTTGTCCTTATTTTTGGAATAATTACTTGTTACACATGGAATGTGTTTGTAATTCTGTATGTGTCCCATTTTGGACCAACTACTAGTCAAATATGATTTAAACTCATACTAGTAGATTATTACTTTGTAGGATCCATTGATATTTAAAATATGTGGATTTAATCATATTCCATATGTAATAAGTAGTTATTCTTAAAATGTGAATGAGCGAAAAACATGCGGGTAGTGTGACTAAAATTTAAGGTAGAACCAACAAACCATTTCCGCATATCAAGGTTTTGCCAGAATGGTTTCAAATTGTACTTGACTGATTCTATCATGCATGTGTGCCACATGACAGTTTAACAATTGATATTTTGAAAGGATGCTCCTATGGTGCAGATGTTGGGAAGGAACTCTATGTTTTTAAGTCATCCTTATCTTTGAAAGAATTACTTGTTATACATGAGGTATGTGTCACACGTGGATTAAATACTAGTCATGTATGATTTGAACTCATATGCTCATTGATTTGTAGGATTTGTTGGTATGAGTGTAATTATACTTAGATAGTACTTGATTCATTAGGTCACACATAAGTCATGTGCAATAGATAGTTAATTTTAAAAAGAACGAGCTAAAACACACTAGGTAGTGTGAGTCACATGTAAGGTGGGACTAGCCATGTTTGGTTTGGAACCATGCCAGCAGACTTGGGTTTCATGTTGGCCTTGAGTTTCTGTGGGACATGACTGGTTGCATCTGAAGTGTGATTTGGGTTTGGGTATGGATCGCATATTGATGGAGTATGGGTTTGGGCCAATAAGATTTGAGACGGGGGTAGGATTTATTTGGTTTTTGGAGTAGTGGGTTATTTATGGTGGAATTGTGTTTCGAAGTTGGGGTTTGGGTGGTTGGTTTGTATTGTCAACATATTGTTGACGTATTTGTAAATTCTCGTTGGGATATCTAATTTAATCATAGGGGTGGACACATCAGTTGTTTGTTTTCTTGTGTTGGTTTAGAGTGTTCGTGAGATCATGACTAGTTAACTATCCATGGGTAAATATTCAAGGTTCAAATCGTTTGGATTTGGAAATTAATCGCATAAATTTGGATGTTCAATTCTCTACTTTTTGACCATTTTCTTGTTAACCAGTGGCATTATGTATTTGATTGGGTAATTTGCCTATCAAGAATCATATATATTCGAAAGTCATTCATTAATTGTTCTAGATTGGTAACGTAGTTACTCCGAGTATTATAATTGAAAATTAAAAAAATATCCACTTATATACCATTTCAGTTTTACCTTTTGTTTTGATTTTTCCTCTCGTCTAGGTTCCCCCCCTATAATATATGTATGAGTTGAAGTCAACCTAAGTCGCATTGTGCCCCTTGAACTGCGTAATTTTGATTTCGTATAACTCTATCAACTTCAAGAAGCCAAATTGCACCCCATCATAGTTCTGTATCATAACACTGCGATTATTTCTTGATCTTTACCATTTTAGAGCTTTTGAAGTAACAGTAAAAACGAAATATGATAGATTTACTCACTGGATGACATTCTTGTTATTGAGCCATTTTGCAGAGGCATGTTTCAAAAAATTGAATTGTTAAAGTGATGGGTAAAATGCTGAGGTATTGCAAACAGAAATTTTAAGGGGTCAAATCCTAAAGATATCAAAAACAATTAAAATGTACTGCAGCAGTGGTGCAACTTAAAAACATAATTACCAGAACAAGACCTTTTTATGTTAAATGGGTTATGGACCCTACAGTTCACAAGCTGAAGTGTAACTTGCATTTTTTTTTAATTTCTCATTGCTTCTTTGCTCTGTTACAAGCTGCTAACTTACTAGCACTGTGTCTTTTTTTCAAAAGAAACGTAAAACTGGTGCTACTTGATGATTTAGCTTTACAAAAATGTAAAGAGTTACAAAACCAAACTCTTCCTAAAATGGACCTCCAAATTTATTAGGACAAGTGAAAAACTAGTTGATGTAAACTTCAATAAACAATCTATTTCAGATTTGTTTTCAGATATTCAGACAAATTCACCAACCTAAAAGTGTGAAATACGCAAATATCAAGCATTCTTTTCTGAATATCAAGCATTCGTTTAAGTGAGGACCACTTTATATTTGATTGTCCATTAAAATGGTTTCGGTTTTAGAGAGATGGAGATGGATTAAAACCGTGTTTTTCATCCTTTTTATGATTCCCATGTTTGATATATTCTCTCCTTTGCAGCATAAACCAAAGTATTGTGACATCCAGGCCCACAAAGGTGATAGAATCAAAGTCCACTACAGAGTAAGAAGCAATACTTAGTGCCCTGAGATTCATTCAAGTACAGTCGTTTGAAACCCATATGTTGTGCTTATATTTTCATCTCCTACAATTGTTTTTGTTTTAATAATTTTTTTCTATGGGTTATGCATTTTTTCATCAGCTATAGGTGTTCTTGGTTGTATAACCATATCATATTATTTTTAGAACATAATCAACTTAATGTAATAAATATGTAGATAAGGAGTAAAAAACTAACCCTACCAGATGTTTTATGCTGTACATGTTTTATCATATCCTGTTCACTGCATGTTTCTTATGTACATTTTAAGGAACTTTACACTTGTTCTTTAAACACTGTTAGATTCTTTGTCAGGATGAGAAGATTAATGCCATCTTGATGTTTCACAACCAAAAAAAGAAAGCTTGATGTTCCACTAGAAATTAAATTTCCTTGTAAATCAATCTATTATCTAGAAATCTTTTCTTGTACACTACAATCGTATGCTATATTAATTTTGTTAGTTATTTATCTTTTAATTGTCTATATTAAGAAGACTGTTTACATTTACAAATTAATGCTTGTTTTTATGCACGTCAGGGTTCACTCACAGATGGTACAGTTTTTGATTCCAGCTTTGAAAGGGGTGATCCTATCGAATTTGAACTTGGTACTGGTCAAGTGATCAAGGGTATGTATTTTCATTTCTCAGTATTTTGTTCTGGTAATTTCCTGTCATATAAGCTCAGTTCATATTTGAAAAATCTATTTTTGGTTCTGATATTCCTCTTTCTTGGTTTCTGTTGGTCGGAATAATTTACAATACTTAAGTGTGTGAGATGTCAAGTTCATATGACAGATATGACTGGTCTTATCTCTTGAAATGTGGGGTTCATTGAATAAAATTTGTTCCAAATGTTGAAGTCCTTTTTCACCTAAATACCCACGGTGCAGACCACTGTCGTGTTGATACATGGAGGCTATGGAGCTATAATCTTGAAAAATATTTTTAAGAGCTACAATTTTAGTTTTTTTTCAAAATTATATTTCAAAAGATGTCTTCATAGACAAAACGCCTAAACCAATGAATGGGATGCTGGACTTAATGTATGATTGAACCTGCTGCTTCTACAGGATGGGACCAAGGCCTTCTAGGAATGTGTGTTGGGGAGAAGAGAAAGCTCAAGATACCATCTAAGCTTGGTTATGGAGACCAAGGCTCCCCTCCAAAGATCCCAGGTAAGATCAATTGTTATTTGTAATTGAAATCATGGACCAAAATCTCACAACACAGTTTACATTCTGCATAAACTTGTAGCCACTATGGTATTCTTTGAACCCATACTAAAATTCCGTAAACAAAACCCATGCTACAGGAAGTTTGTATCTAATATAAAATATTCATTCATAATTCAAGTTCTATGAAAACTAAAATTGCACGACAAAAGTTTGTTGTTAATTGGATCTAGCATGAGCTAACCTTGGTATGTTCAAGCTTTGACTTGCCAATTGTTTGTTTTGATAATATTGGCTTGAGAAGTGTTGATGAGGTCACAGTAAGGTCATTAGGTATGTGTGCAGCTCTTTCAAATCTGAATCTGAACCGAGCTTTCACAAACCCCAGATTTCACTGGATGTCGTGGTCTTAAGCTGAGATTTTACCATAGCAAACTAAAATTGACCTGCTACTTCTAACTCTTTCTTGTTGCTATTTGGATATCAGGTGGTGCAACACTCATCTTTGAGACCGAACTTGTTGCTGTTAACGGAAAACCATCCAATGCAGCAGAGAGTTCCGAAGAGGACAGTGAGCTATAGTTCAAATACCTTCATGGTTATTGATTTCACACAAGTCAAAGTGAGTGGAGATGTAGACGAAGACATTTTTCATCAAAACTCCCAATTGGAACTAATGCCTAATAACTTTTGTTTCCTTGATGCTAGCTACCTTTTTGTTAATTTTGAGTTGTTCCGCGTTCTAGTTTATCAACTAAGAATGCAATAGAGACATGGAGGCTTTTTGTTTATTTCTCTTCTTTTTTATTGTATGGACAATTCATAGGGATGATATTAAACCACTATGGAATTTTACATCCTCATGGAAGCTTGATGAAACTTCCCTATGAGACATGAGGACATGGAAGCTGCCATAACTAAGAATGCTCTGAGACATGGAAGATTTTTCCCTATGAGTTGTTGAATATCAGAATTTCCTCACATTTTTTCGTTCAAGTAGGGAAGTATTAATTTATTGTTTCTGTTGGATTTGTCTGTCGTCTCTGTCCATAGAAGTTTTTCGTTTCGATTGTCTACTGGATTTGATTTTTTTTAGTGTTGCCTACTGGGTTTTTTGAGCGGTGTTCCCTGTTGGATTTGTAAGTCCGAAAGAAGGATCCACTTTGTCACGCATATATGTTTTTAGAACTTTTTCATAAATTGTAACTAGTAATGTTAAATATTAAGATGAGTTTGTAAAACATCCTACCAACTGTAGGCATTTAGGTGGGTGTGGGGGCATGAATCCGCTTCTCATCTCCACTTAACTAGTACTTAGATAAGCTAGGGTCCAATTGAGTGGTTTTTGGATTTCTGTCGAGCGTTTGGGTGTAACTTGTGTTCCTCCTACTAACCACGCCTTTGGATAACTGGGGAGTCCGCTGAATTTGTACTTATTTTCCTTTCATCAGACTTCGGGACAACTCATAAAGATGATATTCAACAACTCATATAATAATCTTGAGGTACTACAAATCTAACCAAATCAAGGGAAAAACAATAGGGATGATAGAAATCCCTCTCACCCACTGATATTCAACATGTACAAAAGTTTCCCAAACTCCCATCTACTTGAAAGCATACTTTGAGAGAAATTCTGATACTTCGGTTGCGCTTTCATAAGCTCCTTCGATGCAACGTCCCAGAGCCACACCTGCTACATAGTTACCTCCAAGAAAAAGCCCTTCAAATCCTCCCTTCCGTAGATCACTTTTCGCAGCCTCAAGGTGATCCAAATGGCCAATCAAAAATTGAGGTATGGCTTGAGGCCATGTCCTCACACCAAGTACAAGTGGATCCTTGGCGTTGGTATTTATTAACATTTTTCTAAGATCACGATCGACAGCTTCCACAAGTTCACTATCAGTCTACAAATCACGTCTCAGTTAGAGTAAGAGTAATGCAAAAGCATAAAAAATTTGCTAAAGTTAAAGTGGATCGACATTAGATAAATAATACATCCAGACTGGATTATGAATAATTTCATAATTATTACCAAAAATAATTCAAAACAAGAGGATAGTATTGTTTGTCAATTCCGAACACGACACAATTACATAACACGATATGGTGACACGATTTAAACTCAACTTTACACAAAATTATATGATTGAAATGTTTTATTATTATGATTTATAAAAGATAAAAATATAAAATAATTGGTACACGATTTGATACGAACACGACACGATTACACGATATGTTTTTTTACATGGAACTGACGCAAATTGTATCTTTTGTTAGATAATCAATTGTTTATTACCTGATTATGGTCAAATAAGATGTTATTTTAAAATGAAAAATATCAATTTAACATTTCACTCAATTATTTTTAATCTAAACATGATAGATCTTTTTTCAATTTGTGCTATACATGATAACACGAAATCCTGACACGATTACAGAACTGTCTGACATGATAGTACACGATCAACAAGTCTAATTATTATACTATGTTTTAAGAACCGAACCAAACCGGCAAACGGACCGAGGTTCGACTGAAAATCGGAAGTTGACCGGTCGTTCACTGAAAAAACCAAAGATCTCATCAAACTGGATCAAACCATATTAGACTGGAAAAAACCAAAAACCAGTTGGTTTGGTCACTGGTTGAACTGTAGTCTGACCAAAAAATGTTAAACTACAATTTACACTTTGAACTATTTAAAGTAACATATGACCCCCAAAAACATTATTTTGTGTCAATCACTAAAGATTTCAAATATGATTAGTATTTTGGGTTTGTCAAAAGGTAAATTATAACAAAGAAATATAATTAATTAACATTATGTAACCCTAAACATCATTTTTTTCCTTTTTGTTGATGGTTGATGATCACTATATAAAAATTATTACGTTTCAATATTTTTGTAAATTTTATAACTAATCTTAGTTACATGTTGTATAAGGAATTTAAGAATTTAAATATTAGGTAAATTATATCTGAAATTCGGTTCAATTGCAGATGACC
The DNA here is from genome assembly GCA_963682175.1 of Triglochin maritima. Lineage (NCBI taxonomy): Eukaryota > Viridiplantae > Streptophyta > Magnoliopsida > Alismatales > Juncaginaceae > Triglochin > Triglochin maritima. The sequence continues at coordinate 28,790,401 of OY821788.1, read as the reverse complement.
GGTTGGATCGTCTTCCCGTGGTCAGTTCGGTTCACAAAATGATGATGTCATGCTGACATCACCAGTAGTTGAACCAGGTTAAACCATTTTGAACCACATTTATCGATTCCCTTTTCGATTAGATTTCAAAAACCTTGATATTTGGTATCCTCACAACGAGGAGACAAATGGTATGATCCTACGATTACCTTTGATATAATGCCCGTATTTGTAGCTCCACCAATATAGTTCAGAAGAAGCACCCTACCAGGAGGAGCCCTATTAGGGAAGAGGGAGGAGCTGTAGATAGTTCCTGCATAGAAACATTGCATATCGAAAGTTTAGGTAACTACGAAATTTCCAAGCTATAGAAACATAAAGTCATTCAAAAGATCAGTGTAACACTAACCAAAACGAGAATGCCTAGATAGGAGATGGCAACAAATTATAAAGACAAACTATTAAATAATAACATTAGAAATAGGAGTTTCAAACTAATTATAAAGAGGAACCATAAAAGGATACTCACATTAGAAGATCTTTAGAAGCAATGGGGGCAAATGTTGAAATTGACATGTTGCAATGCCATTATGATAACTGAACTAATTTTGGAGATCATTCAAGTCACTTGGTAACTGTAATATCTCCTTTTCCACAATCTTTAATGATTTCCAAACCAGAGGCTGATAGAACCAGACGGACTAATACATGGTGACTTGGATCAGGGCCGCAAACCCACTTTCGTGATTGGACTGCTGGTTTGACCTAATGGGGCATCTATTGCATGCGATTTAACACTCAATAAGATTAGAAACATAAATCAACCCCAAACCTATGCTATCATATGTCTCTACAAGCCTGGCACACAACTACCATCTACAATTTCCTCAGCCTCCTCATTGGTGTCCCCTACTCGCCACCATCACAAGCGGTGATGTCTCCACAGTTACTTATCTCTAGCCTCTCCATTCTCTTGCGCTCTGCAAACCAAGTAAGGACATGGTGTTGCTATAATTTTGTGTTCGGGTTTACCATTCACAACTTATTCAATTACACCTTGTAAATAATATGTATTAACATTAAACGTATTACTAAATTGTTATTTCAGTCGCACATAGGGTTGTCAGATTTTGTTCATGCTTGGTAACTCGCTCGTTCGTTCGAAAACTCGCTCAGTTGCTCAATTATTTATCTACACACATATAGGTTATATTTCATATTTATTAATATATACGTAATTACATATATTAAAATTAAATTAATAAGATTATATTTTTTGTATGTATGTAGATGTAAAATTATCATACATTTATATTTTGGATTTATATGGAAATTTGACTATCTAATTGCTCATAGTTTTGTATACCCACCACAAAGAAAAGTAACCACATTTAAGAGTCATACAGAAGAAGAAAAAACTGCTAATACAAAGAAATATTACAATAAAGTTCAATATCATTTAACCAATTATAACCAAAAGGAAATTGCTATCACTAGTCAATCTAACATGTTGTAATATATTTTATATTTAAAACACTATTATCGTATAACACCAAAATTTGATGGCGTGGTGTGGTCAGATGGGTAATAGAAGAAGAGGTCATGGGTTTGAATCCAACCACGCACATGTGGTCAAATTATTTTAATTAAATAATTAGTGCTTGGTTGAGCTGCTTCTAGGGGTGTAATCGAGCCGATTTCTAGCGAGGAAGTCTCATCTCAACTCAGCTTCCTAACAAAAATTTGTGCTCGTGGCTCGCTTGAAACTCGGCCCAAGCCAGAAAACCCAGCTCAAGTTCGACTTGAGGATAACCCAACACGAGCTCGACTTGAGTCAAATCAAAAGGAGACCAAGAGATTTGGTGTCCATAAGGCTTTCACATGCATGCTAGATTTCAAAGAAGTTGAAATTAATGCTAACACTGTAAAAGGTTTTGTGAAGAATCAAAATCTTGAATGCATTTTCTTTGATTGGTTTCTACATGCATACCCAAAATCTTTTTTTAAGGTTCTTACTTATCTATATTACTCTCTTATTTATGTACTTTTCAGAGGCAAAGGATCTTCAAAGTGCATGTAGTGTCAAGTGTTACATTCAAAAGCAAGATGCAGAAAGGAGAGCACATACCCAAAGTCTCAACTCCCTGACTTCGAGGATGTAGCTGACCAAACCCTTTAAGTTCCCCATTTACCAAACGCTGCTTTCTAATTGCTTCCTTCGGATATGAAATAGTAACTGCTGCGACTGGTGGATAGTAAAACTTGGACAGAGCATCAGCAGCAACATTCTGCAAGAAAAGGTTTACAAACACAAATAAACATCCTGGACTATCTACATAAAAGATCCTAAAACTGAAAAATACAAAACTAATAGCCCATCTATTAGGATGACAGTCTAAAGAGCATAAAAGAAGAGCCACTAAGCGGCCAGAAGATGTCTTTTTTCTAGATTAGGAAACGTGTATCACATGATTGGCTATATCAAATCTTTTTTTTAAAAATCTTATTATAGACTATCTACAAGAAGATATGGATTGCTTGAAATTAGTTTCTAAGTACTTATAAAATGATTCTATTTATATAATTATATATTAAGTAATTAATCAGACCATTTAAACCCATTAACAGCTTATGCATTTACAAATTTGATTGTGAAAATTTGTGATTCAATCTTAATAGAACAGATAAGCTGATTTATTTGAAGATCAAAGAAATTCAACTGACCCTAGTTGGTTTTGCAAAGATAAAATAAAAACAAAATAAGATGAGTCATCTTGGTACAACAGCATTTGTTCAGACAGAATATCTTTTCCAAAAACTCAATTATACCATTGAATTCCAGTAACTCTAAAAAAACATTGTAGTCATAAAGATATAATCATGACATAAAACTTATTTTTCTTTGATAAATATTTTTCTATCTAGTATCCGAATAACCAAAATATGAATAAACTGGGTAGGAAAACATACAGAAAGAGGACGCAACAAATTGCTCGCTACGTAAGATGGAACAGTCATTATAACACTTTTTGCCTTGACACTCATCAATCCTTCTGGAGTCTCATAAGATAGTAAGTATCCCTGGTCTAGCTTTTGTATCCTTGATAATTTCCAATACAATTTAATTTTACTTCCAAGCCTGCAAAATTATGAGGTTACTGTTAGAATCATCAAGAAAGTGTCAATTGCATGACAGTTCTGTATTTTCCTGAAGAAATCTATCTGTAGTTCCCATATTATGGGCAAGCCCATGATCATTTCTATAGAATGCCCATTTTTACGTAATTATCTTTATAAAAACTGACATCGAGCAAAGTGTCAATTGCACCAAGAACCAAGTACATGTTATACACTGAACATTGGTACTTGCTGGTGGAAATTGGATCAAACTAACTAGCAGTGCGTGTCAGACTGTATAAGATTGCATCCAAAGTTTGGGAAGTAGACATCTGCAAGGCACCTGGAAGCAACAGCCTGTGGGAGCATAGCGAGTCCTTTCCTGAAAGAGCCAACAGTCTGACCTTTTGGTTTTGGCAACCTTGGATCCCTAGGCGGTTTGGGGTTGCTTTTCCTCTCCTGAATGGCCTTGAAGGTTCCACCAATGATGCTGCCACCGGTCTGCTCAAGCTTCCACACCTTCCCGAATGCGGCTTTCATGCTAAGTTTAGAGGGGTCACCGGCATACACACCAGAGCAGAAGGGCTCAATCAGCCTCTCAAATACCTCATCCCCGAGATTACGGCGAACGAAGTCCTCCACGGATTCCTCACATCCCTGAAACCCTTTGCAGGAACGGAAAATAAATTAAAGAAGAGCATTTGATTTACGTATGATGAGAATGTGACTAGTTCGCAAGAAGTGCAAAATCTAAAACTTCATTCTAGAACTTTAGTTCTCAATGATTGGTACAAGTATGAATTTTATGAACAAAAATCATGCATTTTGCTGACATGATTGCAAGAGATTTTATTTAGGTAAAATACAAGGAACTAGTCTTCCAATAGTTTTGGAGTGAAAGTATGAGAACTCATCCTCTAATACAAATTATTGAAATTATTGAAGTTCAACTTCTGGAAGTCATGGACCCTTAGTTTCAAAACTACCAAGGGCTTGTTTGGATAGCCCAAAACACTATGGTTTATTAGGAAAACTGAATTATTCAGAGAAATACGGTTTTCGATCCTATGGGGGTGTTTGGATCACCCTGGATAATATATTATAGATCCGGTTTTTTTTATACCGAAAACATGGTTTTCAAAAAAAGAGATGTTATACTGAAATTGTATCGCAAAAACAAAGAGTAAAAGCAAGAAACATACTGGAGGAGGAGGGCGGCGTAACCCGAGCGCACCGAGACCAGCCCTAATCTTCCCAGCAAAGCTCATGAGATCAAAAAACGGAAGATCCTTCAGCCCACCAGGAACAGCCCTAAGAGCCCCATTCCACAGCACGAACCGCGGTGCATCAGGATCTCCGAGAACGAGATCATCTCCGAGGCCGCAATCCACCGCCATAGTCAACACAGCGTCGGAAGGCTGGAAGCTGTTGGGGCCCTCCTCCCAGAGGTACTCCCCGTCGGAGACGGTGGTGATGTTGCCCCCGACGCGGTCCCTCGCCTCGGTGATGAGGAAGTTGGGGTTGGATTTTAAGGCCGCGGCCGTGCAGAGGCCGCTGATCCCGGCGCCGACGATGACGCAGTCGGTTGAGAGGGGAGGGGAGGGAGGGGAGATCGGGGGCGAGGTGGAAGGTGAGGAGGAGGAGGAGGAGGAGGAGCAACGGTGGCGGTGACGAGGGTTTGGACGGGGGAATGTGGTTGGTGTGGGGAAGGTGTGGAAGGATGACAGGAAGGTTCCGACCATTGCTGCCGTCGTCGTCGTTGTTCCTGGAATGGAAGGGGTGATGTCCTTATCTTTTTGTACTAGCAACCATTTTTATCGTGTGTTTTTTATGAACCGTTTGATTAAAAATGTATTTATTTATTGGACATAAATGATAAAACTCGGTAGCATGAAAAAGGGTCCTTGTACACGGCTGCGTGCGTCCGAGACGCGGCTGACGTGGTCAGTAGAGTCAGCAATCTAGTAAGCAGAGAAATTTATTTAATAACATGTTGGTGTCACATGCAACATTTAGTTTCTCAATGCAACATTACTTTCTATCTGCAACGTTTGGTTTCCTCGTTCAACTTTTACTTTTCTCAACGCAACTTTTGGTTTCTCCAAACAACAACTTAAAAAGGCAAAACATGTTCCTTCTTAACATCTATGTCTATACTTTTTAAGTTTGTGTTTCACTTTTTTAAGTAATGTTTTTTTTCCTTTTTAAGTGATGTATGTTCCTTTTTAAGAATTGTTTGTTCTTTTTTATGTTTGAGGTTCTCATTTTTAACTGTGAGTTGTACCTTTTTAAATGAGTGTACATTTTTAAGTGTGAAGTTTTCCTTTTTAATTTTTGTTTCGTCCTTTTCAAAATATGTTGTTCCTTTTTAGATACTACTTCATCATTTTTAAGTTCATGTTTTTCCTTTTTAAGTATTGCTTCATCCTTTTTAATTTTCTGTTGTTTTTTTTAAGTTATGTTTGTTCCTTTTTAAGTTGTTGTTTTTCCTTTTTAACAAAACCAAAAACTTTAAATCAACCACAAAGAAACAAACTTTTTCTCAAAAACTTAACACAAAAAACTCAAATCAGCAACAAAGAACCACACTTCCAAAAAAAATGAAGACCAATCAATGATAGAACAAAGTCAAAAACTTCAAATCAGCCATGAAAACCAAACTTTCCCCAAAAACCATCAAACAAAAACTTAAATCAGTTACAAAAAACCACATTCCTCCTCATTCGCAAAAACTCAACACAAAAAAACTCAAATCAGCTACAAAAAACCACATTTCCGAAAGACCCAAGATCAATCCATCACATAATAAAACCCCAAAACTTCAAATCAGCCCCGAAAACCAAACTTTCCCCCAAAAAACATCATACAAAAAACTAAAATCAGTTACAAAAAATCACATTCCTCCTCCTCGCCTCGAGAAAGACTCCAACGCCGACCATTTCCTCCTCTTCCTCGCCGACCAACTACATTGTGACGTCCTAACCAACGACGTCGCGTCCCAACCTCCTTAAGACTCACTCCCGCGTCATCTCCTCGACATCCCTCTTACCGATCTCGCCTTCCATCAGGAGAAAATGATGGAGATGACAGGTTTGGGGGGATAATGGAAGATTTTGAATATATATGTATGTTGGAAACCAAATGTAACATAGTTCCGCGCGCGTGTGATGTGACACAAAATAAATAAATAATATGTGATTTAATTAATCTTTAGTTTTTGCTGACTGGATTGTCCACGTCAAACGGCGTCCCGGACGCACCGCGGCCATAAAATATTTCCCCATAAAAAATAGTGTCTTCAAGTGTTCCAACTGGTTCTTTTTTTAATTTTTTATAGTAATTTGGGTGGTTGCATTATAATTAAGACGAATGTTGTCATGATCCCAGGTTACAAAAAAAACTTAGTAGCCCACCAAAAGAAGCAATTGAGAGTAGCTCGATCGAATTCGGTTACATGATGAGATAGATGAAGGGAAGACATAACATAGAAAAGAGCACATACTAGTCGTAAATTGAATAACTAGTTGGATGGATGGGATGCATGTTCGATATTTGTCCTATAATGATTCGTGCGTGGTAAGATCAATGTTTTAAAAACCGAACCAAAGAGTGAATCGAAAACAACTCAATTTGGTTCAAAGTGGTCCAACTGACAGTTCAACTTGGTCCAACCGATGATGACGTCAGCATTTTGTGAATCGAATGTTGAACCAAACCGATTCCGTAGCGACGGTCCAACCAATTTTAAGATAAACACATAATAATCTTAAGATAGAATATTCGACATTTTTGAACCAAGAAACACTTAGTTTCTATTTAGATGAAAACAAGGGGAAGAAAATGTAGGAATAGGATCGTGTGGGTTATGGGTCCACTAATCACTATTAAGCCCTAATTAACTACTTGGTTGATCGATCAAAGAAATGCAGCGGAAATTAAAAACAAATCAAACACAAGTAGAAAGTAATGCAAACCACAAAGAGAAGACGCGTCGGTTTTACAGAGGTTCGGCCGCGCCTACGTCCTCTCTTGCAAGCCCCTCTCGAATCTCCGTTCGAGCCCCTCTTGCGTCTTCACTATGCCTCCCCGTTCCGGGCCGGGAGCAACGCCTTTTACAAGTCTTCAAGCTCGCGAACAACCCTCGCCGAGCTTGGCACCACCTCTCACAACCCGAGAGGATCACTTCGGGCTTTCACCGAAATCTCTACTTCTTTGTCTTGGGCTTTCACCAAGACCCTTGCTCACTTTACAACAATGGTGACTGAGTGGAACTCACTCTCTAATTGAGCACACTTTGAGTAGGATGAGTATATGATCAAGTGTGTGAAGTTTAGGCTTAAAGAGTGTAGAATTGGGAGCTTTGAGGATTGAGGTTTCTCTCTAATGTATTGGGACAATTGGAGTTGGAGAGTTGTGTTAACAACAAGTCTTGATCCTCTATTTATAAGCTCCTAAGGTATTCTAGCCGTTGGGGATAGATTTGATTGGGTTTTGTGCAAGATACACAAAGCAGAAAATCAGGTTGCAAATCTGTCCAGAACCGGTCGACCGAAACTAGTACACCGGTCGACCGTTAACATGATTTCAAAGAGAACGGTCGAACAAAAGAATATTCGGTCGGACAAACGAGCTAGAACTTAACTCTACTTAAGTGAATCGGTCGAACCAAAGTACGGGGCGGTCGACCGATAAGGGGATTCGGTTGAGACAAAGGTCAATCGGTCGAACGAGAAATGTGTCGACCGATAGCAGGGAATTTGGTTTCTGAAAATATGTTCAACCGGTCGACCGAATCAAGGTCGTCGTTCGACCGGTTACCGAATGTATTTTGGGGTTAAGTTTTGTTTTATACGAATACGACCGTTATAGGAATACGACAAGAAAAACGGTCATATTAAAATCCGGGATCGGTCGACCAAAAAGGTAGAACCGGTCGACCGGTAGAGTTCGGTAAAATCACTGTGGAGAGTCTGTTATAAACCGGTCGAACTGAGAACTGGTTCGGTCGACCGGTGCACACAGGAAATCTGGGTTTAAGTTTATAAGTGATTTCCGACTAAGGTTTGGGTGATCTAATGAAGTCCAAATAAGGTGAAATTTTGTGTGTGACTTCTCTAAGAAACCTAGTGTGTATGTGATATGTTTTTAACTCTTGTATGCTCAATTTACACATGTTCCTAAGACTCAAAATGAAATCAAGATTACAAGTCTTCATTTAGCTTTATTACAAATCTTGACTTGATTTCCATCCTTCTTGAGTCTTGATCACCTGTAGAGGTTAGCACAATACAATATACATGCAATGCAATATGTGTGCTACTCTACATCATCATAATTAAGATTAGGTTAATTAAATCATCAAAACATAGATTAAGGCAAAAAAGCCAACAATCTCCCCCTTTTTGATGATGGCAACCTATATCTTAATTCTATCTAAATACATGGAATTTGTATATGTAAACTATGCATATTAATGCTCCCCCTATGGATGTGCATAGTTTTTGATCAATTTTATGCCAAATTCCAAGTTACCCCCTTAATTATCTCTCCCCCTTTGACATCCATCAAAAATAATAATTATTTAAGACTTTAAGCATAGAATTTGGATGTCTTGTAATGAAGTTGCTCCCCCTAAATTTTGCACTTCATTACTCTAATAAAAGATATAACATTTAAGCTCCCCCTATCAATAAGGCTAGATGAAAACTATTGATATGATTCAAGTTAAGTTCATTTAAGTTTCAACTTAAGCCTTATTCTAACATCCATTTAAAATTTGACATTTAAAATCAATGGATGTGGTAAAAGATTTGCAATGAATAGGGTATATGATTTGCAATGAATTAAATTTTCTAAAGATATGACAATTAAGCATATTAACTAGATTAGAGCTAATTTTCAGAAATTTCAAAGATAGAAATTTATACCAAACTTGAATCTTGAATAGCTCCAATCATGACTTGGTGATGCAACCGGATTCGAATTTGACGCTTTGGCTCGTCCGGTCACCACCAATCTCCTCCTCAAGCTCCTGCAAGTGTAGACTTTGGTACCCATTTTTGCTTGGGTCCATTAAGTTTAGTTTTTGGTACCCAAATCCAAGTTGATTTTGGTACCTCTACACTTACTTTCTTTTTCATGGCAAAATTATGTTTAACATTGATTTGAATAGGAATGTTTTTAACATAAAACTTATTTTTGTTGCCATGTGTGAACTTATGCAATTTATTTGACAAGTTTTCATTTAAGGCATTAAGTTCACTGTTTTTAGTTGCAAGAGATTTATTTAAGCAATTTAGATTTTTAGTCATTGAATTATGCTTTTCATTCATGTTTAGCATGTGAATCTCTAAATTTGCAACTTTTTCATTCATGCAATTCAAGTCATTTAAAATTTTCTTGCTTTCAAGATATGATTCATCTAGTTTCTTTAGCAAGTCAATTTTGTCATTTTCAAGCATATGACTTTCAATTGCATTTGATGAGGTAGTTTTAACATTTAAATTGTCATTCCTCAAGCATGCATTTTCAGAAGTTAGAACTTCAATTTTAGCAAGCAAAACAATTTTATCATCTAAGATAAATGCATTTTGACATTTAAGCTCATCTATTTGCTTATTTGCTAACTTATTAGACTCATGAAGTTCTTTAGATTTTTCTAAAAGTTTTAGAAATGCATTTTGTAGTTTATATGAATGTGATGATTTTTCACTTGAACTACAACTTGAAGAATGACTAGAAGATACCTCATCTTCACTTTCTCCATCGGATGAGCTTGATGATGATGAAGATGTTGAGTTAATCTCCATTTTCTTTGCTCGAGCTACATCCTTCGGAGTGGTTGCTCCTTTCTCCCCGGTTGGTGATTTTCCATCACCGAAATTCCTTTCTAAAGTTTGCCATATAGAATGAGCACTATCACATGAGCAAACAAGATTAAAAAATTCATCTCCTAATGCACAAAATATGACATTCATAGCCTTAGCATTTAGGGATGCATTTTTCTCATCTTCTAAACTCCATTTACTAATAAGACATCTAGGTGTTTCATATGGAGTTTGAATCATAAACCACAAGTTAACATTCATGGATTTAATAAATGATGACATTTTAGATTTCCATGAAACAAAATTATTTCCATCAAAATATGGTGGTTTACAAGATTCTAGAGGTGTGGATGCATTAAGAGTCATGTTAATTTATCGGTTAAGAACAAAATTAACGAACGAGGCTCTGATACCAAATGTAGGATCTTGTGGGTTATGGGTCCACTAATCCACAATTCTCTACTTGATTAAGCAATCAAATGCGCAGCGGAATAAACAAACAAGTAGAGAAAGAAAGACAATGCAAACCACACAAAGAGAAGACGCGTCGGTTTTACAGAGGTTCGGCCGCGCCTACGTCCTCTCTTGCAAGCCCCTCTCGAATCTCCGTTCGAGCCCCTCTTGCGTCTTCACTATGCCTCCCCGTTCCGGGCCGGGAGCAACGCCTTTTACAAGTCTTCAAGCTCGCGAACAACCCTCGCCGAGCTTGGCACCACCTCTCACAACCCGAGAGGATCACTTCGGGCTTTCACCGAAATCTCTACTTCTTTGTCTTGGGCTTTCACCAAGACCCTTGCTCACTTTACAACAATGGTGACTGAGTGGAACTCACTCTCTAATTGAGCACACTTTGAGTAGGATGAGTATATGATCAAGTGTGTGAAGTTTAGGCTTAAAGAGTGTAGAATTGGGAGCTTTGAGGATTGAGGTTTCTCTCTAATGTATTGGGACAATTGGAGTTGGAGAGTTGTGTTAACAACAAGTCTTGATCCTCTATTTATAAGCTCCTAAGGTATTCTAGCCGTTGGGGATAGATTTGATTGGGTTTTGTGCAAGATACACAAAGCAGAAAATCGGGCTGCAAATCTGTCCAGAACCGGTCGACCGAAACTAGTACACCGGTCGACCGTTAACATGATTTCAAAGAGAACGGTCGAACAAAAGAATATTAGGTCGGACAAACGAGCTAGAACTTAACTCTACTTAAGTGAATCGGTCGAACCAAAGTACGGGGCGGTCGACCGATAAGGGGATTCGGTTGAGACAAAGGTCAATCGGTCGAACGAGAAATGTGTCGACCGATAGCAGGGAATTTGGTTTCTGAAAATATGTTCAACCGGTCGACCGAATCAAGGTCGTCGTTCGACCGGTTACCGAATGTATTTTGGGGTTAAGTTTTGTTTTATACGAATACGACCGTTATAGGAATACGACAAGAAAAACGGTCATATTAAAATCCGGGATCGGTCGACCGAAAAGGTAGAACCGGTCGACCGGTAGAGTTCGGTAAAATCACTGTGGAGAGTCTGTTATAAACCGGTCGAACTGAGAACTGGTTCGGTCGACCGGTGCACACAGGAAATCTGGGTTTAAGTTTATAAGTGATTTCCGACTATGGTTTGGGTGATCTAATGAAGTCCAAATAAGGTGAAATTTTGTGTGTGACTTCTCTAAGAAACCTAGTGTGTATGTGATATGTTTTTAACTCTTGTATGCTCAATTTACACATGTTCCTAAGACTCAAAATGAAATCAAGATTACAAGTCTTCATTTAGCTTTATTACAAATCTTGACTTGATTTCCATCCTTCTTGAGTCTTGATCACCTGTAGAGGTTAGCACAATACAATATACATGCAATGCAATATGTGTGCTACTCTACATCATCATAATTAAGATTAGGTTAATTAAATCATCAAAACATAGATTAAGGCCAAAAAGCCAACAGAAAAAAGAGTCGATAAATAATGCAAAACCGAAACCACATTGCTCCGAACATAGAAATAACTATAAGAATGTTCTTAACACTCTAAATACCATCATTTCAATAACTCTTCCGGTTAACCACACATGCTAAGCATTCAACAAAATTAACCACACATACTAAGCATTCAAAAAAACCAAAGAGTTTGAATTTTGTGGAATCCGGACTAAGGACCAGAGGAGAGGGTCGATTGGTGGAGTCAGGACTGAGGAGGCACGGGTGGAGTCGGGACTGAGGAGTGAGGAGGTGGGGGTGGAGTCGAGACTGTAGGAGGCGGGGGTAGAGTCTAAATTCTAACTCCAAATTGGACACAATTGGGAAAGTGAAGACTAGAAAATTAGGAAAAACCAGTCGAACTTGGTTCGGCCAAACTGAAAAAAACGACAAGTTCAATCAGGTTTTTTTGGTTCTTACTGGTTCAGCTGGTGGTAGTTTTTTCCATGGACCGATCGGTCTGCCTCTGGTTCTCGGTTTGACCCAGTTCGACCGCCGGTTCGGTCCGATTTTTAAAACAGAGGGTAAGATGCAAATACATATTCATTTTAATAATTAAATTCGACTCTACCAATTAAAACTTGGTAATATAAATTATACAAAAAAATATTTACTTTTAGAAAAATGTTTGCAATGCTAGTTGCACAAAAGTATGAATCTAAAGGTCCATTTTGTAATGAATTTTCAGATTTGGATATCAAGAAAAATTGATTGGGGTCTTTGCTTGGGTGCACTTCGGAACACATGTTTATTGGGCATTTACATGTGTGTATCAAGAACACCTAAACCTCACAATTTTACACAAAACATGACACGAAAAAATCGTGTTTGGGTTTACGATTTTCATATTTCATGTCATGTTCGTGTCGTGTATTATGGACATGAATTTTTTTTCGTGTCGTTTTCGTGCACAACATGTCGTGTAAACGTAAGTACACGAATATAAATAGATTTGTTATATACAATACATCTCAAAATTGAACAACTTTGCTTGGTAACGTGATGGGTCTATGGAAGGAGGTTCGAATCCTTGTGAGGTTTGGTTTTTTTTTTAAATTTACGGGCAAAAAAACAGGTTGGGAAGATTTGAACTTGAAACCTAATGTATCTAAAGAACCATGACACATCAGCAAGTCCTTGCTGCCATCATGTTCTAATTGTCGTAGTTATCTATGATATCTAGGTTTGCGCACATTCAATACCACCACATGCCCACATCGGTCGATTGTGTTTGTTGCCTTTCCCCTACCCTATATAGAGTATTCCTTATTCCTTTCGACCTTCACTTATGGCTACTTCTCTTCTTTGAGAGTGATTGATGTTAAATTTAAATTTTGTGGCTCTCTCTTCAATAATTTAAATTAACTTTTTTAAAGTTAAAAACAATAATTTCAAGGGATTTTGTTTTTAACAAAGAAAGCAGTACCTATTTGATCTTTTATAAAAAAATTGTGTCTTTTTCAGGCCATTTGTTCCATGAAATGTTTTTGTGTCGTGTTTGAGTTTTATGACTTAGACACGAAATGATTTTGGGTCGTGTACGTGTATTAATATTCAGCCTAATACATGTAAAAAAATACGACACGAAACTACGTGATTGTTAGGTCCAAGAACACCAATCTGATCCAATATATTGTTTTGGTGGCACTCACACATCACCACTATTAATGTTGCCTCAACGCCGTCAGACACTCCGTTTGTATTCATCTTTTGAAAACGTAGTTATGTTTTTTTATCCTGGCTGGTTCCATTAGATTAACTTGCTCATTGCTTAAATATTAATGATCATTAATATAATATTGTCCCCACATTCGACCAAACATGGCAGCATAAGCATAAAGTATACCAAAACAATTGGCCTAACTCAGTTGGAGATCAAATGACATCGAATCCCAGCGGTTTTATTTGTATGTTTGGGATAGGGATGCAAATGGTAACTGATTATCCGAGCATCCGATTCGAAAATTAAAATTTGATTGATATTTCGTAAAAAAGTTCGTACCAAGTACAATTCAGAATTTGAATTGGTTTATAAAACTTTACCAATTTCAAATTCAAGTTTAGGTCAAACCATATCTGAATATCCGAAAATAACATTTTTTACATCCAATATATGTGATTATTGATATTTATATGGCGAGTTAATAAAAAAACTAAATTATTTCTATATAGATATAACATAATTGAATGCAATTCTAGATCTCACTCAAAGGTTCCAATGTTGGGATCTTGTGTATATAGATGAATCTCGAAATAACCCGACACATTGAAGAGTGACCCTCTTTCACAGATAGAGGGCCTGCGGCTCAAGATGGTGATTTCTCGTATCATATAGAGAGAGGAATAGAGTAGCACGTGTGGTTTGAAGAGAAGTAACATATATGCCTGCTTGCCGGTAATGGAAGAGAGATCGAGAAGAAACCCATCTAAAAACTCTTCCGCAGGTTGGAAGCTTATCATACCTTTTTTTGTAGCAGATTTCCAAGGATTACCATTTTTTGATTTTTGATTTGTTTTTTGTTTGTTTGTTTGTGTATAGATTTTGCCTTTTCAGCTACTGAAATACTCTCGTGACAAAAAAAATTGGTGTTCTATTATTTTTGTCAAATTGAAGCAATTTGTGAGACTTCATCCTTCAACTTTGAAAAGAAATGAATATAAAATCTAAAGAAGAAAAGGCTTGGATGTTGAACAATTTAATCTGCACTTTACCAACATTATTAACCAAACCATATTGCTTAATTGCAGCAAACCCAAAACTGGAACATCGGGGAGTTTACCAAAGTTGTTTTTTCTTCATCTAAAACTGAAACATAAGTGCCTATGATACATTTTTGCCTCGTAGATTCAAATACCATATTACAGTAAAAGCATAAATAATAAATAATATATATAAGTGAATTTTCCAACGAGACCAATCTTGCTCGGGCTTAAATGAGGTTGTCTGACAAGAACGATAGGATTTTAATTCAACGGATATATTGCACTGGCTAACGAAGTTCTTGGATCTCTTGGCAATTCCTATCGATATTCCTCTCGAGCCAATAAGCCCACGAGGGTTGATTCCATTGAGCATCTAAACATGATGGTCATCCGAACAGGCTACGAATTATGAAGGCTACTCATACTACCATAAAGATTCATTTCATCGGTAGACCACGTCTCAGGATTCTGGATTCACACCAAATAACGGGAAGTCGAAATCAATTTTCTTTTATTAGGGAGAATCTGCAGAATGCCGAAGGAACTGATCATTCACTCTCTCGATATGCATGTCATGTCAGATTCTTCCGGTCATTAGAACATGCAAACAAACACTTCAACCATGAAATTATCGGAAGATATCACAACACCATTATAGGGAACCTTGTAGTTTTCTTTTCTCAACAACAATCATATTTTTCTTTTGCTTATATCGTGAGACATTACAAACAGGACAATAATGTAGGTTTTCAGAGTCACCCATATAAAATACGCAATCATTATGACATGCATCTATTTTCCTATACTGCATCCCCATGTGACAAATTATCTTTTTAGCCTCATAGGTACGACCTGGAAGTTCGTTGTTATCTAGAAAAATCTCTTTCAATAACTTCAGTAGGGCAGAAAAACTGACATCACTCCAACCATTTGTTGCTTCCAAGTTATACAATCTTAAAACTGCGGACAACCTACTGAACTCGGTGCAACCCGGATACAAAAAAGTCTTTCAATGTCAGGCAGTACACTACCAAGTACATTAGGTTTATCACAATAATTGTCGGCAACATCTCACATCATATATTTTAACCGGTCACCATCATTGTCATACTCTGTCGAGTCACTATGATCACCTTTTTCTTTCATGTTTATTTCATTTTCACCATGTCATATCCAACGAGTATATCTTTCATCAAAATCTTTTTCGAACAAATGAGATTTCATCTTTTTTATATCTCGTAAGAACATGTTCAAAAAACGCCTACATGGACATAAGACATTTCTCTCATTTCCAATATTTGCATTCTTTAAGGCAAATTTTAGAAATTCATCAACCCCAGCATCATACTCATCACTCAATCTACTAGTGAAAATCCATTTCGATCCATAATTTTCTACATCAAAAGGACCATTTGCAATGTAAAGATATGTATAAATTTCAATTGTTAGTCCTTAAAAGTTCAACTACCAATAAACAATTTAACATCAACGGAACAACACATTTGAGTCCATAAAATATCATTCTATTATAAATTTTAAACAAACAAAAAATTGATAAATGCTCTCTGGGAACTAATTAAAATGAGTTTTTTTATTAGAGTAATCAAAAGAGTTGAAAATAAAAACTTTGATCGCACCTTTCTGAGCAAGTGTTAGATTTGAAAGATGGTTGGGGCGGATCGAATGGGCTTGGTCAGGCAAGGGTGATTGGTTGGGGTTGGTTGGTCTAAATAGGCCAATCGATTGGGTGGAGCTGACAACAGGGGATGGGGATGGGGAAAAATGGAGGTTTGGCTAGGTTGTTAGGTTTGTGTGTTTGATTTTGGGTTGAATTTTAAATATGACAATCACTGCTAGAAAAAAAGGTTTCACGTTGGTTATTTTGGCAATATCACGTCGAGTTTACTGGTCCAATATACCGATATCGTAATTGGGAGACGTAATAGAGAAGATACAACGTCGGTTGTAAAACCGACATGATATGAAGACACATCACGTTAGTTATTCAAAAACCGACATAATTAGACAAGCATATGACGTCTGTTTACTAAATTGAACGTGATATGAGTAGGCATACCACGTCGGTTTTTCTGAAAACCGACATGATATGCTCGCCTTATCACGTCCGTTAATGGAAAATCGACGTAGAAAGTCCTGGTGGAAAAAAAAATTTAATATATTTTTCTTTTCTTTTATATATATATATATATATTTATCTTATATCAATTCTTGTATTTACAGGACAACAAATGCATGTAACATAATCTAAATACACTTGTGTTTACACAAAAGCAATTAAAATAATATTCCAACATTCTCACAATATATATCAACTATATTAATCAATTACACAATTTATCCAAGACTAGTGCTACATATATAACTCATAACATCACTACATCGATAAACTTCGAACAAATAGCATGCAAATCTCAAACCTTCAAGGCATCAAGAGTTACGGTAGCCAGCCTCCTCCATGGAAAGTTTATCAATTTCACCTTCAACCCATACAAAAATGATACGTATTATTCACAATATATAAGAGTTGAATCACAAAAATATTATTTTCATTCACAAGCAACACCATGAAATTCAAATGGAAGTGGTCATTCCAAGCAAACAGACAACAAATAACAAACTCAAAATTATAATGCCAGTAGCTTTCTTTATATCAACTCCATAAAGTATTTTCAGAGCATCCCTTTCCTGGGGAAAGATATGTACGAAGAGAAAAAAACCATATCAACAAATATAAACCATGATATGTAAGAGAAAATGAATTAACAATATTTATTTTTCTTTTGTGCTTTCCAAGTTCAGAAAATACTGAATCTATACAACACACTACTAACAAAACTTAAATATAGCAGTAAGCTGAACAACAGAGACTAAAGGTTGTAGTGTTGTACTAGATTTGCATTTGCTTCTAGTCCTTGGAGTACATATTCCCATTTAAAGTCCAATCCTCGTGTTCCAACCCACAAAGGTGCCAATCTATGTAAAACAGAATCTACGAAAATCCAGCCTACAAACAAAAGCAAGGAAACGTTTTGAGTTGTTTATCCCAATGCAAGTGTGCAAGCCAAAATCACTTCAAAACCTTTCAAATGAGACAATACAGTCTAAAACATAGTTACTGAAAAAAATGGCATGGTAACGATAAGAAAGCCGTCCTTGTAGTTTTCTTGTTTTGTTTCTTCCAAAAATAGTCTTTTAATTGTAGAACGAGTACCATCTACTGGAAGCTAATTCAAAAAGAAACAATTGTATAAAAATGAACCACAACGCATAGTACAAGACTTGTACCAATTTGTGGGATGAAGATTTAATTTAGATGGAAGCACCCTACTGAGTCCCATGGCCTGGAACTTATGATTCTTAGAAATATTCCGGTGTGTCAACTGGGTAAGCACAAAGTAAAACCCCACAACATCTATGAAGCCTATCAATGCCTTGAGCAATTCCTGAAGAGGGGGAAAACTCTGGGCAGTACTTAATCGCAACACTGTAGTAGCAAATCGCAACACCGTAGTAACAACGTCCTAAAGTACACATCAATGAACCTATATATGTCATTGGAAGTGGAATGAATACTTGCAGACACAAAAATCATGAGAAATATACCTGATAAGGGTCAAACCAGTCGATCACTTGGAGTTGTGTCACTAACCCAAAGATTAGGCAAAGTCGTGTGAAAAGAGAGGGGAAGGAAAGGTAAACTCACAAGTAAATCATATGAGTAAAACTACCAACTACATGCATCAATCATGAGATATACATGTTCATAATCACAAGTAATACAAACAATATATGGTGCAATAAATCTAGATTTTAACATACCATGTAAAACAATTAAGGAAATGACAACATCACACAACTAGCGCTCAATCACAAACTGACAAGCAAGATCAATTTGTACTTCTAGATCGACACACTCAACATGAACAAATTATACAACCATCACTATGTACATCATTTTACCATCCTTTTCAGCCCTTTCGGTGAATATACTTTATAACTATATCTAAAAAGACAAATATAGATTTAAGAATGCATGAAACGAAAAGCAAAGTAGAATAACACTAGATGAAATGAAAATCTAAGCACATAAGAAGAAAGAGCATAAAGAATAAAAAAGGAAACGTAAGCCTATCTAGACAACAAAATGACACCCAAAACCAGGACATCCAAAATCTCCTCACCAATCTTGGAATCATTAAGCTTCTGTAGACTAATGGTCTGTTTGGATAACAATTTAGGAGAAAAATGAAGAGAAAAGAAAGGAAAAGAAATGTGTTTCTTTTCTTTTCTCTTGTTTGGATACCCATTATGACAAATAAGTTTCTCTCGTTTGGTTAACATCTTACGAGAAAAAAGAAAAGAAACATTCTAAAATACAAAAATACACTTTTATTTGTATTATACAATAACATACATCGTTCTACTTTTTTTAATATTGTTCAGAATTATAAATTATTACAAATAAAATATATCACCAAACCTGAAAATTTGAAGCTATAAAAACTTAGTAACGTTACAAACAAAGTAGTATGCAAAATATTTAAAAAAATCTCATGTAAAATTAAAAAAGTAAAGATACAAATTATTCGGAAATACTTCCAATAAACGTTTTTTGTTCTTCCAAAACAATGACGTTTGTTGTAACAAAAACATTATTTAGGAATTCTATAAAAACACTTGAAAGACAACATCCTCTCACCGTTCTAACATGAATAATATCTAAAATAAATTAAAAGTCACGCATCATCATATCCAAATAATCTCTTCTATCTTCTCGGGGACAACCAAAAAAAGCACGAACTCTAGTTGGATCTCTCATAAGGAAGTTATAAGCAATGAGACACACTTCTCGTTCAACAATTATGTTGCCAAGTTCAACAAAAACCTCTTCCTCAGTGTAAACACGGGGTCATCCTTTTTCAAAAACGGCGTTTCCCTCTCGAACAACAATTGTTAGTTCATTGATTGCATTCTTTATACCTTCATTTTCAGCTTCAAATAACTCAGTATTTCTCTTCATTTTCCTTGCTTTAGTGGGGTTGGTCAGCGTGCTCAAATTAATGTCTTCAGGTGTATCTGGCATCACGAAATCAGGTGGCATGCTAGAAAACCCATCAAAAGTTACTTCATTTCGTGACAACAATTCATCAATGTTTTCAACAGAATCAGTATTTCCTTCACTTGTTGATGTTGCCCATGCACGTGTTTTCTCCTTTGCAGTTACAGAAGTATCTCCATTTGCTCTATCTTTTGAAAATAGCATAAATAATTTGTCATAATTTGGAAATGGAGTTATTTTCCATTTTTTAGCAGTTGGAACTTCCTGAGAAAAAAATTATGAAAATAGAAACCAATATTAATAAGACCTAAAACAGTTCTTTAAAATAAACAAAATATTAAAGTTGTTGAAACATAATTTGTCAAAGTAGAATACGGTTTATAAGCATTTTGTTGATCAATTGAAGCACCAATTCATAAGGGTTAAAATTAAATTACTATTTTTAACTAATATATATATATATATATATATATATATATGTTAACCGAGAAACAGGAAAATAGTAGTATAGCAAATTTAAATTCTCAAATTCCATAATCAAATTAAAAAATCAAATCCCAAAATAACAAATTCTATTTCAACACAAAAAGTACATATTCTCCATGAAAAAAATTACATATTATCAATGTAAAAAAATCTATTGGGATAAAATATCTTAACCAAAAAATAGGAGTATGGTAGATTAAAAATTTTAAAAACCGTAATCAAATAAAAAATTATTAAACTCGAAGAACAACAAACTCTATTACGACATAAAATTAAAGTTAAAACAATATTTATTTTTAACTTGGATATATATCTTAACCCATAAGTAGTAATATAACAAATTCAAATTCTAAAAATTCGTAATAAATTAAAAAAATGAAATTAAAAAATAACAAATTCTATTCCAACTCAAAAATTTCAATTGAAAGATTATAAAAAAATACTACAAATGATTTTAACATGATAGAAATTTTCCAACAATTATCCTATCATACTGTTAATAAACTCACCTCGATCGGTGTAGATTATTTCAAATGAGAGTGAAAAATGAGAAGATGAGTACAAGGGAATGTTTATGAGGTGAAGAAAATAAGGTAGAATGATTGGGTGACGGAAGATGGAACGAGGAATGAATATTTATAGGTAGCAAATTAGGGTTTACGAGATATTTTGGTCAATAAATTATTATTTTTTCACTTTCTCTCCATTTCTCCCCATTTCTCTCCAAAATTGGAGAGAAAGTTGAATTGTAATTTTGTATTATAACATTTCTTTCCAATTCTTTTCTTTTCTTTTCTTTTCTCTCCTTAAGTCGTTATCCAAACGAGAGAAAAACCCAACTTTCTTTTCTTTTCCTTTTTTCTCTCTCCTCAAGTTGTTAACCAAACATACCCTAAAGTAGTTTCTGAACTCCAGGCCTCGTCGCTGCAAAATAAAACCAGAAACCAAACATTCAGATCCGCACCAAAGCCACCACAGATGCCTCACCCAAGGCGCAGAAGCGGCGCTTCAAGACTGGTGGATGTAGAGGTAGGGTTGGGGGAGGCGTGGGAGATCTGGTTAGGGTGGTGCCAGCGACATAATTTGGGGGTATGGATTGGGGGTTTTTAGAGTCGAGGTTTTTTTTGTTAGACAGGGAACCGAAAATTATTGGGGGTTTTGCTTGGGTGCACTTGTAAAAGGCTTTTATTAGAGTTCTGCTCACCTATAAGTTTATATTGGTGAGGTATACACTTGTAAACACCTTATATTTGCATTTATGCACTTCCTTCAATTTTATGTGAGAATCTAACTTACACCGTTAAAGCACCGTAAGTGTCTATGTTAACCCCGTTATATCCAATCTCTCTTAAGACTAATCCCTAATTTTTTAGTTGAGAGTTTGGCTTAATGTGATACAGTATTTACAAGCATAATAATGATTCACCATCTCCTTATTCTTCCTTCCCCAAAATTCCTAATTCCCCAAAATCCTACCCAACCGAAATCCCTATCCCTCCACTCATCCACCCCCAAAACCCAACGAAATCCATCTCTCCAGCGACATATCTAGCCTACATCTCCGACGACCCCTACATTTCTTCCGTGCGAGTAGTTTGCTCCACTCCGGCCTAATGGAGGCTCTCCAACGGCTCTCCACTTTTTTTTCAAAAATTACAAGTTCTGAAGAGGGGGTGCCTAGTGAGGCCTATTATGTTTAATGGCTCTCCACTTTTCAAAAATTATTAGGTGGTGGCATGGATGATGCCATCGTTCACATTAGTTCTAGAGATCCAGGTGCATCGAGTTGTCAACCACCGATGGACATCGACGAGCAATATGTCCAATCCGATGATGAAGAAACTGAAGAAGATGATGTCTACGTCGACAATCCAAACGAGAACTACTCCGACGACTCTGATGGTGGTGGAGGATATGATATGGTTCCCAGTTGGACATTAGATCAATGTGTCCAATAGAATTAGTTAGTTAGCTTGTAATTCTAATTTCTCTCTTATCTACTATTGTATGAACTCTGAGTTACCTTTGTAATCGTACTACTAAGCAATAAATTATATACCTAAGTGTTTAGGTGGGTAGAGGGGGTGCCTAGTGAGGCCTTGGTCGACGAACTAGGTGTCTTTTCGAAGCCTAAATATGTATGGTATTTTTAGATAATATTTGTGCATTTTTTCCTATTTTTCCCGATTTTTCCTGATTTTTTATCTTTTTTATAAAATTTAATTAAATTAAAAAAAGACCGCCCAGACTTGGGCGGTCGCACAACCACCTAGGCGGTCCCAGAACACTGGTATTGATTGTGGCCAGTCACATTGTCACCTCTTTAAGTATATTTTTGTATCAATAGTTGTTTTTTTTATTGTTGTAGAGTTCAGATTCGTGCGACTTTTTTAGGTGGTTCGACGTCGACATGAAGAAACCGGTGATGGAAAAGTTTAGTTTCATTAATGATAAGATGGAGTATTGCTTGGTGATGTGTTCATTTTAAATACCGCAAGTGCACGACGTCGGTGAAGACGTGACAAATACGGGTCGATCCACAGAGAGGTGTGTCGACTCTGGTTCTTTCGAAGGCAAGTAGGAAAAGATGCAAGAAGAAATATGGTTACACTAAACTACACTACACTAAACTAGCAAGCATCAAACAAGGCAAACAAAAACGAGAGAAATCGAAAGCAATATAAAATTCAGGAATAAACCCCCCAAAGGGTGGAGTGTGAACATATACGAGGTGAGAGAAGTGATGATTGACGCATGTATGCACGTGTGTGTCATGTGTGTGTCTTCATGCATAGGAAGTGTCTAAATATGTGGTAAAACCTATCAATCCATTCAGACAATATATTGGCAATTACTATTTGATTATCATAAGACGAGGCTCAACATGAGAAGTGTCTAAAGATATGGAAAGACTCATAAAAAAACAGAGACTCATGTGAAGAACAAAGTTAAGTATGGGAAGTGTCTAAATGTTATGGAAAAACTCATCAAAACAAAGTTTTTCAATCAATCAAGCGAGCACACACTAATACAAACACACGACTAACATGTAGCATATCCAACAGGAAATTTCAGCCAATAAACATGAGGAAACCAAGCATGAGAAATGTCTAAATCTTGTGGCAAAACCCATAAAAAATCCCCCAACATGCAGATGAATAAATCAAACCCGATGAGCATACAAACTTTCAAATCTACACAATCTAAATGTGTCAAACATTCAAACCTCAAAACATAAATGTACATCATCTCCACCCCTCAAAGAGGGGGATGAAACTACTCACTATTCATTAAACTACAAACTACATTAAGAAAATGAAACATTCTCATTACTTCTACTAAGATAAAACAAAATTAAGCTAAGCAAACGAGAATTAAAAGAGAAGACAACATTAAAACAAACTAAAAATTATTTTATTTACATGACTCACATTACAAGTATCATTCTTCTCCACTTGAGTTTTGCTCCAAGGCTTTACTCCAAGTAGAGAGAATGTCACCAAACAATGAGTAGATTACAAAGGAGAAAGAAGAGTTCTATTTATAGTCATAGAAAAAGATAATAGGGGATAATCCCACGATATGGAACTAATGAAGCATTCCCAAAATATACATACACATAACCCATATCCTGGCGAAACTGGGTCGGATTCTGAGAAAAACATATCGTTATTTGGCGGTCTTGGACCACCAATTGGCGGTCACTTTTTCAGGATCCGACCCATTTTCGGATATCTTCTTTAATTCTTTAATTCTTCACAGGGGTGCACTCCGATCGGTTATTGGAGTTTAGGCCCGGATCTAATTGCATACTCCTCATGATGGTGTGAAGTTTCTTGATTTACTCATTGATCCTTTTTGTTTACATCTGGGTCATTCCCTCTTGCTTCTCAGTCCATAATTCTTGCAATTCATTCTTTTTCCTTGCTTTTAAGTACGGTTTGAGTCTCTTCTTCTCAAACCTGTTTATTCCTGAAACTTAAACATAAGACTCGTTATGTAGCATTGCTTAGGCTAAAAATGAAGGATATAAGACACAAATATATACATGATATGATGACAATCACTTGGACGAGCTTCTGAATCTCAATATTCGGGTCAGGGAGATGCATGCATTGCTTCGTGAAGTGAAGCAAAATATCGACGAGGTGAATCTGATCGTGAAGAAGGCCGACATGTTTTTCTTGGTGTTTGGTGTTGTAGTCCGTGCTCTGTTTGTAAAGTTGGTCGTTTAGAATGAATGTCTATGTGTGTTTCAATGTGATGTCGTGGTTAAGATGGTTGTTATGTGTTAAATGTTATGTGTTAAGATGTTTGTTATGTGTATGAAGTACTCATTGTTTTAATCAATGGCTATGACTGAATGTTTACTATTTATGACTGAATCCCTCTTATCTTCTCTTTGAATCCCTCTTCTACCGATGACAGACACATATGAACGACTGAATGGGATGATGATTATGGTGTTTGTTAGTAGTTTAGATGTTGATGATGATAGACACACATAACTACTTCCAATACCACTTTAAATAGTTGTGAATTTTCCATACGAGATCATCACATATTGATAATGTCGTCACAACTGAATGTAATTGATTTTACCAACTTCTGCTTATTTCAACAACCAAAGCTGATTTCCTTCCTATTGCATGACTAAAGCATTGCAATATTTTCATCTTTTAGAACACCAACCAACCATTCTACCAAACCATATCAGAATTGTTGTACCCACAAATACCACATGCTTCAGCCCTGTCGATAGAAACATCAAAGTACAAACACCAAACCAAAACCACTTCCATTTCCGACATGTACCACTGGAAGTGTTCTTCTTTATAGGATTGAGCGGCACGCAAAAGAAGAGATTGCAAATAAGCTCCAGGGAATTTTTTTCTTGAAATTTTTGTAAAGGTACCTAATACACCTTCTATGCTCACACCCTGGGTAAGTCTTAGCCACCGCTTCCTCTAGTCCCTTGCACCGGTCAGATATGATTACTAATCCTTAAGGTCGACCCACAACTTCCATCAGATTACCCATGGACCATTGCCAAGAAAGCTCTCTCAATATCTGCTATACCAAATGCTAACAGGAAGATGTCTTTGTTCCCATCAACTGCAATGACAGACAACAAAATGCTTCGATACTTGTGTTTCAGATGACATCCATCAAGCCCTACTACTGGTCTGCATCCATCGAGGAAACCCTACCTACAAGCATTCAAACATACAAACAAGTACTGAAATTGGTTGTTCGGATACAGGTGAAACTTGATCACACTACCGGGGTTCCGTCTGTTCAATTCACCAACTAACGTGGGAACTAACTCATATTGTAGACCGTCTGCTCCATGAAGTTTCTGCAATGCTAATGTTCGACCTCTCCAAACTCTACGGTACGGGAGCTTCATGTGGATTTCTCTCTGAAGTTGGTCGGCAATGTTCTTGACTATGAGCCTCTCATCCTGCCTTAACCATTGCAGTGCCTGATAGGCAATCCAGTGTTTTGTAGCCATTTTAAAAGCACAACTATTAACTGAGGAGCAAATGTGAGGAGTGGTAAGTGTCTCGATTTGGAACACTTTCGAGTCTTGCATCACCGACACATGAATTCTCCATGTGCAGTGGGGGTCCTGACACTTCACTGTCACCTGATCCGGTTGACTCTTAATGAAATCAACTGCACTCTCAGACAATGTGCAATGTTGTATCAAAGCCATTATGAAGCATGCTACATCCGGAAACATCGCCCCAACATACATCTCTTGATTTTTCATGTTTACATGTAGTGGTTCTGGCCCGTCATCAAAATTGTAAGTGAAGTCATAACAATGTCATTCTCGAAGTTGTCATCAAACTCAGGGAAAACAAATTCTTCTTGCTCTTCTCTTTCTGCATCTGATTCTCTGCTTGGCATGTAATCAGGTCAATCTTCTTCAAACTCCCAAGCAGCATCCATGTCAACATCGTTCAAGGTCCTCTATTGTGGGGTCATCGTATTGGATGCCCATTGACCTCCTCCTACGACTTCCACTGACAAACTTTCTTGGATGTCTTTCATTTTTGGCATTTTCATTTTGTTTGAGTGCACTTGTAAAAGGCTCGACTAGACATTGTGGCCCCCTTGACTAATACGTGTGGCTTTGGGTTGCATTTCTGATACGGGAACCATTTGACATTCAGGTTGATCTACACTTCTGCTATCGGAACACGAGTCTGCACGGTGGACTAGTTCAACTGGACACAATTCCTCCATACTGCTATCATTTTTGGTGAAAGGAGGACAACCATCTTCGATAGTGGTGGACAATTTTTCTACACTCCCAAATATGCACAACTCCATCTTTGGATTAGTGGATAGTAGAGCTTCCTCTAAATCAACATCTGAAGACAAGATTCAATACTCTTTTATCTTAGGATGAGGAAGCATGTAATCAATTCTTAATGCTTGGTTCACACCCACTTCAACAAACTTCTCTATCCACCTCTTCAGCTCACTAAATGCCAAGTCTTCGATCAAAACCATCCCCTCTATTTCTTTAAAATTAACAGCACACCCACGTCCTTTTCTTAGCACCCATTTACCTCCAACGGGCAATTTAAGTTGAATATTCGTGACCCGAACATTCCTAGTGAAATAAACAAAATAAATTACATTACTAGAAAGAACATAAAAAAAACAAATCAAACGATAATTTAGACAATAAGAGAGGTTTTAAACAATTTCTGATTATTATACAGATATATGTAAAAATTTCTCTTACAATATATGTAAAAATTATCACGTTAGTTTTGTGCATTAAGTTTATTTGAATGGTTCTTATCTAGCCAATTCTGCTTAAGTAAGAAATAATATCAAATTAAGCATACTTTAACACCCAATCCAAATATGAAACAAGTGGATAAAAATCAATTAAATACACTTCAATGAACGCATGCAGTAACTAAAAAACCAAACATGGGTTCTTCTCGACAACAGAGCATGCATATAAATAATGTTGTACTCTTCGATAGTTAATATTGAAGATTCAGAGCATGCATCCAGTGCATACAACAACAAAACTCTGAACTTCAAACTCTAACTTTACCAAACGACGTCCAAAATTTAACGAAAAACTGGGCAACTCCGTTAAAAACGTGGGAATGGAGTGCATAAATGCAAATATAAGGTGTTTACAAGTGTACCTCACCAATATAAACTTATAGGTGAGCAGAACTCCAATAAAGGTCTTTTACAAGTGCACCCAAGCAAAACCCCCAAAAAATATTCGGACCTCTTACGTGAAAACCGAAAACTTAGTAAATTACTTTTAGATCGATGTTGAGCGGAGTAAAAACATTGGAAACTGACGTGATATATAAGTATTACACGTCGGTTTTGCTAAAATCGACGTGATAATGTCCTTTCACGTTGGTTTTTTTAATCTGACGTAAAATGCCGACGTTATAGCGTTTTTTCTCAGCAGTGAATGCATTACAATTTACTAAAAAAAATTAGAGTTTACCACGTCAGTTAACTTACACAATAACGTGGTTAATCCCTATATAGATGTGATATGCTACTCGGACAACCGAAGACAATTCAGTCCACCGAAATCACTAACTAGAATCAGCAGTTCAGACAACCAAAATGTGTTCGGTCAATATAAGACAAATGTTTGGAAAATATTGTGCTAGGATGATAAATATACACCACGTCAGTTTCCAGTGCACCGACGTGATAAACCTAAAATTATATCGTTGTATTGACCATCGACATGGTATACCTAATACCACGTCAGACATATTATGGCAATAATGCATGGAACTGGACCCTGGGAGAATTAAACACCAACAAGTATTACACGTCAGACATATCACGTCGTTGTTTTGTTTTGCTCGAAACTAGCAAAAGATAAGTGTGGGGTATTGGATTAGTAGCAGATCATACAACACATTCATGCTGTAAATTCTCTATTTTACCCCCATATTTGTTCTACTCGGATGTTGTTGCATGTATTTGAGGTTCTAGGTAATAAAGAAGTGAAAGGGAGCAAAAATGACTTAAATTCTTGAAGAAAAGACTAATTTGGAAGCATTCTAGACCTGTTTGTAATGACGAATGACCATATTGCAAGTCAGGAAGGACCGAAGTGAAAACCCAAAGGGACCTGATTGTCAAGAAAATATGCTGGTCTCAAAAGTCCATCATCTCATGAACTTGAAGAGTAATTCTACAATTAAGACTGAACCGGCTTGAACCAACGGAGCAACATACACCCCACATGCTTAATTGGTGAACTTAAGCTGCTATCAAAATTTAGGGCAAATCAAATCCAAAGGCCCATCAAGACCGGATCAAAACCCGCTAATGACGGATCTGGTTGGCCGATTGGCTTTGAATTTCTCTAGTGGGTCTACTATTATGTTTGGAGCACTCCGGAGTATCCAGATCGTATTTGTAACCGTCTGATTACACCAAGATTAATCCAGACCTCGAATCTATTAATAAAATTGTAACCCTTCCATTTCTCTTCTTCTTCCTCTTTCTGTTCCATTAGAGTAGGTTTTATTTCTTGCTTAATAGTGTAGTAGAGCAGAAGAGAAACACCATTTTGTAATCTTTATTTCTTAATCAAGTTTTAGTTTCATGTTATTTATGTTCTTATCTTTCATTTGATGAAAATTTTCTTATATTCTTGTGGTTAGATTTAGATTTCTTTACTTGTTCAATTATTGCTTTTACTTTGTTGTTTTCTTTGTTAATAAGATGATTAGTGAATAAGTCATCCCCATTGGGGGTGGAGCATGATGTGAAGTGTGGACTTAATTAAATTTTTGTGTGTTTTAATCTTAATCTTGGAGCTTCAAATGATTTCCATAGTCATTTTGATGGGTTTTCTCACTCTTGCCATTGATTTGTTAGTTGGCCCACTTAATGGGGAATAAAGAGGTGAGGATAAGATTTGAGTGGATAAAGAGATAAGATTGAATGTCAGCTTGTGGTTATCTCTGGCCTTATCTTGAGTAGTATTTTGTATGTTTTAATGATGATGCTAAATCTTAATCATTATAGAGACATACTTAGGATTGTGATCATTATAAGATTTCCATGTTATGCAAGTCATTATTTATTAATTGTACACATGCTTGTATCACATCTACACTTTTGCATGCATTCTCCACCTCCTACGGGACTAGTCATACTAGGTTTCTTTAGTTGATTCGTGTCCATTTGTTTGTTAGTTTTGATACACCAAATCTTCATTTTCTTCCCACACTCGAGTATGGTCGATGACGACACGCACTCGCTCCTCGCGGACACGATCCGTACTTGCCACCGCTTTTACGTTGTCATGCACGTGCGGTTTTGAACTTCACATCCCAACATCAATCTTTCCACCTTTTCCTCTCGTTGAGAGGATGTTATCCACTTAGCTTTTATCCTTTTTTAGCAAACGTTTAGCCATGCATGACAAGTCTAGTGGTGGTGTTTGGATAAGAATGAAGAGAGAAAAGTAGAGGAGAAAATAAATGGATAGTAGAGAAAAGAAGATAAAAGAAATTATTTTTATTTTCTCTTGTTTGGATACAAATAAATTAGGAGAGAAAAGGAAAGAAAAATGTAGCATCATATTACAAAAATACACGAGCTCTTTTAACCATGTTATTTCATTTTGGGGCATTTTGGGAAGAATGAACAAAATTTAACTTTTTCTCCATTTCTTTCCATTTTAGGAGAGAAAGTTGAGTGTCCATTTTATATAAGATGATTTCTTTTCATTTCTCTTCTTTTCTCTCCATTTTTCTCCTTAAGTTATCCAAATATATAAGAGAAAATCCAACTTTCTTTTCTTTTCTCTTCATTTCTCTTCTTAAGTTGTTAACCAAACACACCCTAAATGTCTGAAAAGAAGACGTAGTAGAACAATATTCCATGTGAAGCATAAATGCCATGGAGAGAAAATTATTTTCTGAAGATATTCTGTACCGCTTTGGTATAGTCCTATCCGAGGAAAGCGGCACGATAGACTAGGATTGTCTGAGATAGATAAAATCAACAAGGGTAGAAGCTACGAAGCTTGCATGATGTAATAGTTGTCCTACTACCCTAAAAGGTTCTTGACTGTGGATATGCCAACACATGAATCTCGAAGAGAAGGTATCGTTGAAGAGATTTCTGATTGACAACATATCATGCATATATTTGTGTCTCATATCCTTCATTTTTCGCCTAAGCAATGCTACGTAACGGGTTTTATGTTTAAATTTCAGGAATAAATAGGTTTGAGAAGAAGAGACTCAAAAAAGACTTAAAAGCATGGAAAAGGACTGAATTGCAAGACTTATGGACTGAGATGAAAGAGAGAAGGACTATAGTTTAACTTAGCATAATCAAATCTTTTTTCCCTTTTTCACCACTTGTTTTTGGACAAATCAGAGGTTACTCACCTCCTCGTGGATCGACCCGTACTTGCCACCATTTCATCGCGGTCGTGCACTTGCGGTTAATTATTAACACATTTTAACAAGATTTTGGTGCCGTTGCCGGGGAGGTGCTCAATCCAGCCTCTAGTTTGGACGATTCGAGTGGGGTTGATCTTTTGTTTTTAGTTGTAGTTTATGACAAGACATCTCAAGACTCAGTGGAGGCATCTGGAAAATTGGAGGAATAAAAACATCAAACTGACCGCCAATTAGCGGTCTGTGACCGCCAACTGGTGGTCTGGTGAGCTTCAATTGCTTCCTTCTTTCTTTAGTATGTTTGTATCTTCATTTTAGTGTTCTGAGATCTCATTTTGCCATGTTATGACCTGTAGTTTGATCCTAGATCAATAATCAATTCCCCTTTTAATCAACTTGGCCACTAAAACCCAAAGCAAAAGATTAGGCATTCTTGCTTGTTTAGGTCATGCATCATATACTTGACTTAGGCACGTACTTTGTCTTTTATTTTGCTTTACTTTCTGTTGTTGAGCTCTTGAGGTACGCATTTCCTACTCCCATTCATGCATTTGTTCGTATGACCATGCATTAGTTTGTAGGAATTGCATTGGAACAAGAGTGAGATGAGTATTTGATTGGTGAGTTGCTTGATAGATTAAGGAATCAAAACATCTCTAAGGGCACCTATGGTTTTCAAGATAAGGTGGGGGATTTCATCACCCTTCTTTCAGCCCCACAAACACCTCTCAAAAAGCCTAATTTTAAAATCAAGTATACATTGGTCCTTAAAGATCTTGGGCGCATTAGGAGAGTGATCCGGTCGCAACCGTCATGGACTGATTGGCGTCGCCTACTCTGTCGATAGTAGGAGAGACACTAGTGCAGAATAGTGCATACTCGTCGCCCAATAGACGTCGACTGTATTAACAAACGGCGTCTATACCTATAGATGTCGGTTGTTAATACGGCTGACATCTATTGTGTGAGAAGTCGGGATATAGACGTTGATTGTTAAAACAACTGACGTCTATTGTGTGAGAGGTCGGGGTATCAACGTCGGCTGTTTGTACAACAGATGTCTATAGGTCTTTAAAGTTGAACCGTTCTTTAGTTTTTAATCTTTTAACAACAACAAAAAATCCGACCTCTCATCCTCGACCAAATCCTAACCCCTTGCCACCAAACCGCGACTAAACCGCCGGGCAACACATCTCTGTGCTGCTCCTCTTCTTCCTGTGCCTTCTTCCAAACTCCGCAGTCACTGCAACCGTCTTCCTCCACTTCCGCGACCCTCCCCCTCCGCGACCTCCAGCTCCGGCACCACAGCGACGTCTGCAACGACCTCCGGCACCGCAGCGTCCTTCACTACCACAACCGCACCTTATGATGTATGTGGAAATGTTGTTCTATGCTTGCAGAGTAGAAATGTTAAATTGTTGTTGTTATTCATGTTAGGGTCAGAACAATAGAAATGCTTGAAGAGTAGAAATGTTAAATTGTTGTTGTTAAATTGTTGTTATTCATGTTAGAAATGTTAAATTGTTGGTGTTATTCATGTTAATATAAGAATTTTATTAAGTATATTAGTTTTAACCAAGGTTTTCATAACTGAACCGGTCATCGAACCGATAAAGCTTCGGTTTGGTTCAATGTGGTTGAACCACGGTCCAACCACGGTCGGACCGTTGATGACGTCAGCATGACATCAAGATTTTTGAGACCCGAAGTTGGACCGGACCGAATAAATATTAACGGTCGGACCGGTGGTCGGACCGGTTTGAACCAATTTTTGTAAAATTATTTAATATATACACACCAAACGTTAAATATAATTCATGATATCAAACATAATTTGCTTAACTCGGTAAATTTGCTATCTTTACTTAACAGAACAAATTTGATTGAATACGAATTAGAGAAAACATTATTTGGATTAAGAATCTAAAATCGAAAACAATCTTCAATATTATCTATGACATCATACTTACGAAGGGATTTGGTGAGTGAGAGAAGAGTTTGTGGGTGATGGATTTTTGTTTGTAAGAATAGAAAAAAAATCATCATATTTTTTGTTTTTAAAAATTAGGAAAATTTGAAATATTTTTATGTCCGGTCCGACCAACCGGTCCAACCAAACGGTCTGACCGGGTCAGACCGGGTTCAATCCGGTTCAGAACGGTTCGACTAGAGGCTCGGTTTTTTAGTTGAACCGACCGTTGAACCATCGGTTCCCGGTTCGACCGGGTCGAACCGTCCGGTCCGGTCCGGTTTTTAAAACCTTGGTTTTAACTTTAATTAGAACATGTTTCTCAAGTTTAATAACACATTTTCGATTTATTTTATTTAGTTAAATGTTTATTTATGATGCAAAGATTCTTTTATTTAGAAATGTTATAATGTTTAACTCATTGACCCCCTTAAGCAACTTGGCCTTTAATAACCTAAAGCAGAAGATTAGACAATATTTGCTAAGTCATTCATCATATAGGATTTCCATTCATTGTATTTATTATTTATTTTACAATTTCTGTCGTAGATTGCTACCGTAAGGTACGTAATCTCTTTCACTCATCATTCATTAGAAAACACGCATTAGTTAGTAGGAGTTCCATTGGAACAAGAGTGAGGTGAGTGTTTGTTTGGTGTGTTGTTTGTTAGGGGCAGTCACCTAAAGGAGATGAGGTGGGGGATTTCATCACCCTATCCTTGGCCCAAAAACCACTTAATAAAAGCCTTAACAAAACCAATTTAGACGTTGGCTCCTAGGATTTCCCAGCACATTAAGGGGAGGAATCCTTTTAAGACTGTTATGACCTGAATGTCATTGCCCATCTAGTCTCCCTGCGATTTTAGGAACATCTGGGTTCTTGATTTCCTACAGACTAGTGGTCCTCATTTTTTAAGACCGTTTTGGACTGAACGACGTTGCCCATCTAGTCTCCCTGAGATTTTAGGAACCTTTGGGTTCTTGCTTTCATATAGACTAGTGGTCATCGGTGGGACCTCGAAGTTAGGCATCGTCTAGTGCTAAGGACCTATAGTGGACTTTAGGCTTGTTTTGGCATTGATTGATTAGTTATGTTTCTAACCTTCCTTATTCCTATGCTAGATTAAGGACTTCTCCGAGTCATTCTTTTCTCACCTTAATGTCTCTGAATCTTCTCATCTGCGAACATCTTCTTTTAAATTGAAATTTTATTTATTTCCTTTAATAATAACTATTATTTTTCTTAATGTTTAGATTGAAATGGATCGAGAGTGGATTCTTTCAAACCGATTGAGTGACGAGTATGAGAATGGAGTGAATATGTTCTTAGAGGTTGCCAAAAAACATTAAAAAAAGAATGACAGAGACATAGCGTATTGTCTGTGCAATAAGTGTCATAATATGTCGGTGTTGACGTTTTGGTAAATAAAATATCATTTGTTTGAGAAAGGTTTCGACCCAAGTTACAGACGGTGAATATGGCATGGAGAAAATGAATCATTTAGTTGTTCCAAGAATGACGGAATATTAGTGTGGGAGATCAGTTAAAGGAAATGGTTCAGGATATGGCTAAAAAGTTTTTGTCCAACCCCGATTTACGTGGTAGTTTGTTGAGTGACAATGAGAAGGTGTTGTATATGGGTTGCACCAAATTCACTAGATTGTCAGCAGTGTTGAAGTTGTACAATTTAAAAGCAGGTAATGGTTGGACTGATGTCAGTTTCACATCAGTGTGAAGCTATTGAGAGAGATGCTTCCAGATGATAATGAGATGCCATATTGAACTTATGATGTTAAGAAAATGTTGTATCCTATGGGAATGGAATATAGAAAGATACATGCATGCCCAAACAATTGTATATTGTATAGGGGTAAGTTTGAAAACTTACTTTTCTGTCCCAGGTGAAATGTTTCACGATACAAAATGAAACGCAATGGACCGAACCACAATGTAGAGGCTGATGAGATGAAAATCAGAGGACCTCCTGCTAAGATTTTGTGGTATCTTCTGATAATACCATGGCTTAAATGTTTGTTTGCGGGTAATGAGGATTCCAAAAACATGACATGACATGTTGATCGTGAGAAATCAAATGATCAGTTGCTACGTCATCCTGCAGATTCACCTCAATGGAAAAAATAAATTACGACTTTCCTGCGTTTGGTGAAGAATCCAGGAATGTACGACTTGGACTCTGTACGGACGGAATGAATCCTTTCGGTAGTATGAGTAGCATTCACAGTTCTTGGCCTGTTCTGCTTGTAATTTACAATATGCCCCCGTGGTTATGCATGAAATACAACTACATTCTGTTGTCCTCTATGATTTTTGGTCCGAAACCACCTGGAAACGACATCGATGTGTATTTAAGATCCTTAATTGATGACCTAAAGAGATTATGGGATGATGGAGAGTCAGTTTTTAATGCTTATCCTCAACAGCCGTTTGTAATGCGAGCAATGATCTTTTGCACGATTAATGACTTTCCAGCTTATGGTAATCTGTCTGGATATTTGGTCAAATGTCATAAAGCTTGTCTAATTTGCGAAGAGAATACATGCTCCTTGCAACTGGTTAATGGTTCTAACACAGTCTATCTTGGTCATCGGAGATTTTTGCCAAACTCTTACCCTTATCGTAGGTTGAAGAAGACATTTAACGGAAAATAGGAGTTTCAGAATCCGCCAGTTGAAATCAGCGTTGAAAAGGTGTATTAACTTATAATGAACGTTGAATATGAATTTTGAAAACCGTACAAATGAGCAAATGACCAAAGTCCTTGGAAAAAAAGATCCATATTTTTTGATCTCCCTTACTGGAAAACTTTAGAAGTTAGACATTGTATTGATGTGATGCACGTAGAGAAAAACATTTGTAATCTTGTTGGCACTTTGTTGAACATACCTGGTAAAACAAAAAATGGATATAATGCAAGACTTCATTTTGTTGACCTTGGTATACGAGTAATGCTAGCACCAGAGAAAAAAGGAGACCGGAATTACTTACCTCCAGCTAGTTATACATTGTGTAGAAAGGAGAAAACGATTATTTGTTAGTGTTTGCATGATCTAAGGGTTCCGCAAGGTTATTCTTCAAATATCAGTAGTCTTGTTGTTATGAAGGATTTGAAACTTGTGGGGATGAACACTCACGATTGTCACACTCTAATGCAGCAGTTGTTACTTGTAGTACTGAGATCCATATTACTGAAAGATGTTAGACATGCAATAATAAAGTTGTGTTCATTTTTCAACAAAATTTGCAGTAAAGTGGTCAATCCCGTGCAGTTAGATAAGTTGCAGAATGAAATTGTGGTTACATTATGTCAGTTGGAGATATTCTTTCCACCTGCTTTTTTCGACATTATGATTCATCTAGTTATTCATTTGGCTAGAGAAGTTAAATTGTGTGGACTAGTTTTTTAAATGTGGATGTATTCTTTCGAGCGTTATATGAAAGTGTTGAAAGGTTATTGCAAAAATTGTCAAAGGCCAGATGCTAGTATTGTTGAAGGATACATAGTTGAGGATTATCGAGTTTTGCACTGGAAACTAACAAACACCAAAAGTGTTGGACTTCCGAAGAATCGTCATGATGAACGTTCCGATGGTAATGGGAGACGTGGGATGAAAATGTTAAATCCAAATGGTGAGTACTTAATGACAACATATTTTTATGTGTTGTGCAATTCTAATGAAGTTCAACCTTACCTAAATGAACACATGAAACTTCTAAAGGAAAGAAATCATTTATGGAGTGATCAACAAGTAATAAATAGTCACAATAAGAATTTCATCTCTTGGTTCAAAAATGTGGCCTACAAACGTGATGTTTCTGAGACAATACAGTGGTTGACCTACAGTCCGCATTCTGCTGTTATAAGTTATAATGACTATGATATAAATGGATATTCATTCTACACAGTCTGTGAAGATTCCAAAAGTGATGTTTAGAACAGTGGCGTTACCTTAATAACAGAGTCTTTGCATGTGTCTAGTTCTAAAGACAAGAATCATGTATACGCCGACATGTCCTATTACGGTGTAATTGAAGACATATGAGACTTAGACTTTGTTAAATTCAAAGTACATGTATTTAGATGCAAGTGGGCTGATAATAAAAGTGGAGTTCGAGTGGATGACTTGGGGTTCACTTTAATTGATTTTTCAAAAGAAGGATATAAAGGAGAACCTTTTTTCTCGCTTCCCAAGCGAAACAAGTCTTCTATGTGTCTGATTCATGTGATAAGAATTGGGCAGTAATTCTGGAATGGAAGAAAAAATTTGTGTCAGATGATAGTCTTATCGAGTATGAAGAGACACCACCTTTCTGTAAGCAAGCACCTGAGTTGAACTCAGTAGACGAGGAAATAAATGTTGAGACTTGTATGTTTAGAGATGACCACAGTGAAGGTATATTTATTGAAAATCCATTAAGAAAATAAATCGTAAAGGTGCAAAATTTCTTGTAATACATTATAATAACCATTTAATGTCTTGATTTTACTTGTAATGTCTTGAGTTTACCTTTTATAGTATCATGACTCCAAAAAAGAAACTCACTCCATCAGAGTCTGAAGGCTCGAAGACTTACAGTTCATGAGGTCTTTGCCTCATGAAAGAATTCATGGAGAGAAGAAATAGAGATGGTAGAGTTCCAATCCAGTTTAATGACCGTCTTGAGCCGATACGCATGCTGTCTGATAATTGGAAATGTTATCTGGGTAGCCTAGCGAGGACCAAAGTTGACATTTGTTTGTTGTGTTGGGCCGATGTTTATGAGAAGTTGTAGGTCACAATATGGGATGACATGCAAATAATGAGTCCATTATAAAATTCTTTAGTTTTAGTTGAACTTTTGAGAAATATAAAGTTGTGAACGTGTTGTAGGCAACTTTTGAGTTCCAATCCACTGACAAGTTGAAGAAAAAGTGGATGACATACATGTCGGTTCATTCGAGGGACTTCAAAACAAATTTAACCAACAAGTACATATTTGAAGATTACCAGGATAGAAATCCATGCGATATCTATAACTTTATCACTCCGAATCAATGAGAGCAATTCAGAAAATCAAGAGATAACTTAGAGTTTGAGGTAACTGAGTTTAATTTAGAATGTGAACTTATTAAGTTAAATGAGAATCTAATAAAATTGGTTTTAGGTCATCCGTGCAAAAAACCAAAAGATTAGATCTTCTAACAAGTATGTATGTCTCGATCGGGGTACCAAAAGTTAGAAACACAAATGATGGCTGAAAAAATTGCCCTGAAGAAACAAGAGGCAATTCACTCCGGTATGAGTGAGGAGCCAGCAAGCCACTTGTCTCCTCCTTGTCCCGTAGTTCGTTGTGATTCTTGGAAGAGAGCGAGGGTAAATTTGAGAGGGGAGTACGTCACAGATGAGACCCAAACGATCGACTCGAAGATAGTAAGTTGTATCACTTATTTAGGTTATTAAATAACATTCAGTAATTTTATATTTTTCAATTGTTGGTAACATTTTTCGTGAAACTTTAGGACTCTCTGAAGTTGAGAGAATCCCAAGGCGAATTTGCTTCTGATGGCCGGAATGACATTCTACACGAAGCCTTGGGAAATGACGAACATCACGGTCGTGTACGGGGGAAGGGAGTAGGGTTGGACTGCGACAATATTATGGAAAGACTCAACGGTCATCTTGGTCGACAACTCATACTAAATGAGAGCAACAAATTGAAGATTTGCAAAATAAATTGCAATTTGTTATGGATATTGGATCGCGATTTTCCTACTTCTCCTACCCACCGTAGGACCGCTTCTTCCCTGGTGACCACTGCTCCAGTGCAGCCAGTGTTCAACCCTGATCGACAATATGATTTTGTGACTCATTCTCGAGAATTGGCCCTCGTAGGCGGTCCCTCGTTTGGAAAGTTCAAGGATGGAGATGTGCTCTATTTGTCGAAGTCCCTGATCGAAGATTGGTGGGACATGACAAAATTTATAACATCTCTAAACACCACTTCACATAGGTGGAAGAGGGAGAAGTGAAGGTTGTAGTGGGGAGTTGCTTAGATGCTGGTGCTCTGGTGCCAATTCTGGAAGAAGAGGTTGTTACCCTCGGCGATGCTATCGGTGGATTCGTGAGGTGGCCTAGTCATTTAGTAGAGCTAAATAACACACACGATGTATACTTTAATTTTTAAAGACTATAAATTTCAATTTTGTTAACAATTGTATTGTTAATGGTTGTATATATATCTGTAAGCTGTCAAACCCTCGGAGCAAAGGGTCCAACAACCAACCTCTGATCAACATTAAATTGCTTCCAAGTGGGTTCAATGTATGGTAGGTAGGGAATCACAATCCTTAAGTACCTGGGATTTGGAGGAGGGGGTTAAAGGGTTGCCTTCTTCTTTATACGTCATCAAAGAGGATGACATGCAGTTCTTGGCGATGGATTCATTGTGCATCATGATTATCGACGTGCAAGTGAAGTGTTTTCTTGTGTATAAAATGAAATGTATTGAATAATTTTATCGTAACTGTAATAAAATGTAATTTTCACTCTTGTAGACACATTTATGACGCCAGAAGGTCAATCTTTCCCGACGATCAACTATTTGGATTTATCAGTCCATCTTCCTATATACGGGAATGATGATAAATCAGGTCAGCTTGGGACTCTCATGAAAGAAGAAGACAAAAGATATTATCTGCTCCCTTATCATAAGAAGTAAACTTGTTAATTCAAAGTGGATTTTTGTTTTTGTAATAAACTTCAAATTATATATATAAACATGGCTCATTGGATGCTTGTCGTTGTATGCCCCTCGACTAATTCGGCATATTGGTTTGATCCGTTGGGGTCGAATAAACCAAGGGAATCCATAAAGAAACTTGTAAATCTGTAAGTTCGTTCTAATCATCGTATTTATAATCTGTGGATTTTTATTAGTATTATTGAGTTAAGGTTCAATAACTTGTGCTACTCAGGACAATGAAGGTTTACAGAGCGTTAGGTGGCAGGAGAACAACCCCAAAAGTGGGAGTAACATGGCATGGAATGGGAAGTTCTTTCTCCCATTTTTGTTAATTAAGTTAAGTAATGGAACATATATTTAGCAAATTTATATGTTTGTAGTACCGCAAGAAGAATGGAAATGCGGAATGTGGTTACTACGTGATGAGATACATGGAGGAAATCCTTGAATTTGCAACTGAAGACATATCCCTATCCAAGGTAATATAGATCGTTATTCAGTTGTATAATTGTAGTTTCATTATCTAGATTTAATATTTTTAACTTGTATTTTATAGATCTTCCAAAAGAATAGAGATCTCTACTCGCAATAGGAGCTTGATGATACTCTCGACCGATGAACTCGCTATTTTTATCAGAAACATGTTAATGAACTAAGAGGCTCTCATATCACTAACACATTTTTTTGTAATTTATTTTGCTAGTTTACTTGTATTACAAACATACAATGATATGCCTTAATATAATTGCCTTCTTTTTGGAATTAGAATGCCAAGTATTTGTGTATGAATGGCAAGTGTGTTAAATGATTATGTGTATGTATTTGTGTTTGTGAATGAATTTGGTGTAGAATGAATGTTTTTCTTGTGCATGTTGAATGTGTTTGCTCTGCAAGTGTATCTATGATTGCTATTTATTTATTTTTGTCCGGGTTTGGGAATAGATGTCGGTTGTTTTTCTTAGCCGACGTCTATTCTTTTCAGAAAAGGCATAGACGTAGGCTATTAGAGAAGACCGACGTATATACTTAGACAATAGACGCCGGTTAGGAGAGACGACATCTATTGTCTAGGTATAGACGTCGGTCGTATATAACAACCAACGTCTATTGTCTAGGTATAGATGTCGGCCGTTAAGCGACCGACGTCTATGTATATACAACGTATACATAGACGTCGGGTGTGGGGAGCCTTATATCCGACGTATATAGCCCATATATCCGACGTATATTCCCTTTTCTACAATACTGAGACAAGATCTCCGGATCTTGGCTTACTTGCTGGGCTTGGTGGTCTTCGTCGTAGGGAGGTGAGACGTGTTGAGGTCGCGTGACCTCGCAGTTAGGCATCGTCTAGCTGTAAGGACCTATATTGACCTTAGGTTGTTTAAGCCTTGTTTGCTTGTGTGCTTCTACCATTACCTACCCACCGTAGCATAAGGACTTCTTCCCTTCTCTCCTGAGTCATTGTTTCTCATCTGAGTCTTCCCATCTTCTGGTTTATTTGTTTGAAAAAAAGTTTTGTTTTACTTTTTCGTGTGACTCGTGTGGGTGTGCAGGTTTGTGTATGCCAGTGTGGTCACGAGATGTTGAGGGTCGTTTGACGAGATACGACATCGATCTATCCTCGATTGTTGACTTTTCGAATGCATCCCCGTCCCGTGTCCTACACAGTCCCGGGACCATGACCAGTCGTCAACCACACGAGGACGACTCAGGTTTTGGACCTTCACCACCCTCTGATCCAGAAGGCGGGGGTCCACAACCTCATCAATTGGTTCCCCAAGTTCTCATTCCCCTCCTCGATCGATGCTACTCGAGTCGTACTGCTATACCTTCTTGCATCATATTGCCAGAGGCGAATGAGAACCACTTTGAGGTTAAGTCTCATTTTATCTCCATGCTTCCTCACTTCACTGGGAAGGGTGACCCCTTTATCTTTCTCAGGGAATTTGAGGTGGTCTATGTTATGTTCAAGCTGCAACAACTTAGCACAGACTCCATCCACCATAGGCTTGTTCCTTTTGCACTAAAGGATGATGTCAAGAAGTGATTGTACAACAACCAGGCGAATGCCTTTAGGACTTGGGATGAATTTCAATATGCATTCCTCAAGAATTACTTTCCAAATCATCGGACTCAAAAACTGAGGAATGAAATCAATTCGTTTTATTAACATGAGACTGAATCATTTCATGCATACTTAGAGAGGTTCAATGAGCTACTAGATGTTGGCTTTTTGGCCTTAATCCGTATTTTGATGATGTAATTAAACCTAATCTTAATTAGGACATGTAGATTAGCACATGTAGTATAATAGTATACATGTTGTATTGTGCTAACATCTACAGGTGATCAAGACTCAAGAAAGAAGAAAAATCAAGTCAAGACATGTAATCAAGCTAGGATTGAAGACATGTAATTTTACCTTTCTTTGAGTATTAGGAACTTATGTGAATTGAGCATAACATAAGCTAATATGCATGCATTCACACACTAGGTTCCTTGTAGGAGTCACACACAAAATATCATATTATTTGGACTCCATTAGATCACCTAAACACCTAAAAACATTGGTCGCCAGTCTACCTGAGTTCGGTCGACCGTTCACCTTTTCGGTCGACCGGTTATACACAATATTTGTTATACCAGACCAATTCGTTCGACCGATTCCACCTTCTATTAACCGATTACCCAGACCTGTTCGGTCGACCGGTAGACCTTCGGTCGACCGTTTCGTTTGCCATTTCTGGTAAAAATACGACCGTTTTATTTGTCGTATTATACAACGGTCGTATACACATTTTTCCTATATACACCCCCAAATACTTTTGAACCGGTCGAACAAAATACCATTTTCGGTCGACCGTTCAATTCGTGAAAAACCCCCTGCTATCGGTCGACACAAGTTTGTCCAACCGATCAAGATTTCTCTCTACCGAACCCAGTAGTTCGGTCGACCGGTACCTGCTCGGTCGACCGTTGACCTATAGAACTTAAGTAATTCGGTCGACCAGTACCTATGTTCGGTCAACCGATCCATCAACAGACTCAAGGGTTCGGTCGACCGATACACCTTTCGGTCGACCGTTTCTGGACAGATTTCTGAATCCGATTTTCTGTTTTTGTGTGCTTTGCACAAACTCCAATCAAATCTTGTCCAAACGGCTAGAAATCTTTAGGAGCTTATAAATAGAGGTTCACACTTAGTTTTCCACAAGATTTCACAACTCCAAAGTGTCAAACTTATAGTGAGATTTTCCACAACCTCAAAGCTCCCAATTAGTGATTCCAAAGCCTAATTTCCACATCCTTCATCATACATTCATACTAGCAATTGTTGTGCTCAATTAGAGAGTGAATCCCACTCAAGGTTACCTCTGTTGTCAAGTGAGCAAGGGTCTTGGTGAAAGCCCAAGACAAAGAAGTAGAGATTTCGGTGAAAGCCCGAAGTGATCCTCTCGGGTTGTGAGAGGTGGTGCCAAGCTCGGCGAGGGTTGTTCGCGAGCTTGAAGACTTGTAAAAGGCGTTGCTCCCGGCCCGGAACGGGGAGGCATAGTGAAGACGCAAGAGGAGCTCGAACGGAGATTCGAGAGGGGCTTGCAAGAGAGGACGTAGGCGCGGCCGAACCTCTGTAAAACCGACGCGTCTTCTCTTTGTGGTTTGCATTACTTTCTACTTGTGTTTGATTTTTGTTTAATTTCCGCTGCATTTCTTTGATCAATCAACCAAGTAGTTAATTAGGGTTCAATAGGTGATTAGCTTAATAGTGATTAGTGGACCCATAACCCACACGATCCTACATTTGGTATCAGAGCCTTGTTAGCTAAATTTCATTACTTTACCGTAATTTTAGCATGGCTTCAACATCTAATCACTTAGAGGGTTTATGCACCACAAGGCCTCCTTTGCTTAATGGGTCAAATTATGATTATTGGAAAAATAGAATGAAAATCTTTTTAATATCAAATGACCTTAAGTATTGGAAGTTTATTCAAACTCCATACATCCCCCCAAATGAAAATGAGTTAGATTCTTTATCTAGGCCTCAAATGAAAGAAATTGAAATGAATTCAAAAATTATGAATATTCTTTATTGTGGCCTTAATGAGGGAGAATACAATAGAATTAGGGGATGTGAAAGTGCCAATGAAATATGGCATAGGTTACAAATGCATCATGAGGGTGATAGCAAAACCAAAGAAACTAGGATAAGTCTCCTCATGCATAAATATGAAATATTTTCTATGCAAATCGGTGAGAACATAAGCGACATGAACACTCGCTTCACCGATATTACTAACTCTCTTTTGATTCTTGGAAGAAGGATAAATGAAGGAGAGATGACTCGGAAATTCCTCCGATCATTGAGCAACGATTGGGAAGACAAGGTCGTCGCAATTGAAGAATCGCACGATCTTTCCAAATTGAAGATGGAGGAACTCATTGGAAATCTCATGGCCTATGAGCTTCAATTGAGTCATCGCAAAGAAAAAGAAGCTTCCAAGAAAACTCCTACTATGGCCTTACATGCAGATTTTGAGGAGCAAAATAGAGAAGATGAAGAAGAAGAAATCGTGGTCCTTGCCCAAGATTTTTTCAAATACCTCAAGAATAAAGAAGACAAAATTGAAAGAAGGGGTATTAGGATTGAGAGAAGAGAAAAGAAGG
The DNA here is from genome assembly GCA_963682175.1 of Triglochin maritima. Taxonomy (NCBI): domain Eukaryota; kingdom Viridiplantae; phylum Streptophyta; class Magnoliopsida; order Alismatales; family Juncaginaceae; genus Triglochin; species Triglochin maritima. The sequence goes on along the minus strand of OY821788.1, from coordinate 28,746,411 downwards.
AGAAGGAGGAAAGCAAAATTGAGAGAAAAGAAGGGGAGAAAAAGAGGGAGAAAAGAAAAGAGAAGGGAAGGAGCAAGAGAAGAGAAAGGAGAGAAGAAGCTCACAAAGCTACATGGGATGACTCATCATCACCATCAACATCATCTTCCACCTTGCATAGTAGAGGAGAATTTGCTTACTCATGTCACATGGCAATTGAAGATGAATTGAGTGAGGTAGCCTCTAACTCTTCTATTTCTAATTCTTGCTCATCTAGAGATCTTAGTGATAGCTCAAACTCAAGTGCATCTAATGAAACATTTACTAAAGATGAGCTTCAAAAAGCATTTCATGAGTTAGTTAAACAATATGAGATCATTTGTGAAAAGAACAAAAATGCTAGAATAACTATAAATGATCTCAAATGCCAAATTGAATTAATCATGAATGAAAAGAATGAGGTGATTGCTAGACTTGAATCAAATGAATCATCACTTGCTAGTCTAAGTAAAACACCCATTATTGATGAACATGTAGATCTTAAAGCCTCAAATATGCAATTAAGAAAAGATCTTGAAATGTTCACTAAAGGGACAAAAATGCTTGATATGCTTTTGAGTAGTCAAAGACAATCATTAACTAAACATGGTTTAGGATACAATGTGCATTTGAAAAACCATGTATCTCATACTACTTTAAATGGCAAGCATTTATTTGTTAAATCTAGTTCCTCAAGTGTGTGGGCACCCAAAACCAAAATGGTTTGGATCCCAAAAGCTAATGTTCAAGGACCCAAAATTGTTTGGGTACCTAAATCTACACTTGTAGGTGCTTGAGGAGGAGATTGGTGGTGACCGGGTGAGCTCAAGAGTCAAATTCAAATCCGGTTGCATCACCAAATGAGATTGGAGCTAAATTCGAATTCAACATTGGTATATATTCCTATCTATACAATTCATGTTAAATTAGCTCTAATCTAGCTTCACATGCTTAATTGACATATCATATAATTCAATTCATTGAAAATCATTTACCCCATTCTTTGCAAATCATATACCACATCCATTGATTATAAATGTCAAATTTTAAATGGATGTTAGAATAAGGCTTAAATAGAAACTTAATTGAACTTAACTTTAATCATACTTATTGTTTCCACTTAGCCTTATTGATAGGGGGAGCTTACTTGTTATATCTTTTATTAGAGTAATGAAGTGCAAAATTTAGGGGGAGCATCTTCATTACAAATGACATCTAAATTGAACTCAAATAATTATATATAATTGTAAATGAGGGAGAAATGTCATTTCATATATTACATTGATTATTGATTTTTTGATAGATGTCAAAGGGGGAGAAGTAATAAATTAGGGATACTTGAAATATACATGAATTTGTCAAGATAAACTATGCACATCCATAGGGGGAGCATTTATATGCATAGTTAACATATACAAATTTCAAGTATTAGGTTGATTTAAGATATAGGTTGCCATCATCAAAAAGGGGGAGATTGTTGGCTTTTTGGCCTTAATCCGTATTTTGATGATGTAATTAAACCTAATCTTAATTAGGACATGTAGATTAGCACATGTAGTATAATAGTATACATGTTGTATTGTGCTAACATCTACAGGTGATCAAGACTCAAGAAAGAAGAAAAATCAAGTCAAGACATGTAATCAAGCTAGGATTGAAGACATGTAATTTTACCTTTCTTTGAGTATTAGGAACTTATGTGAATTGAGCATAACATAAGCTAATATGCATGCATTCACACACTAGGTTCCTTGTAGGAGTCACACACAAAATATCATATTATTTGGACTCCATTAGATCACCTAAACACCTAAAAACATTGGTCGCCAGTCTACCTGAGTTCGGTCGACCGTTCACCTTTTCGGTCGACCGGTTATACACAATATTTGTTATACCAGACCAATTCGTTCGACCGATTCCACCTTCTATTAACCGATTACCCAGACCTGTTCGGTCGACCGTTTCGTTTGCCATTTCTGGTAAAAATACGACCGTTTTATTTGTCGTATTATACAACGGTCGTATACACATTTTTCCTATATACACCCCCAAATACTTTTGAACCGGTCGAACAAAATACCATTTTCGGTCGACCGTTCAATTCGTGAAAAACCCCCTGCTATCGGTCGACACAAGTTTGTCCAACCGATCAAGATTTCTCTCTACCGAACCCAGTAGTTCGGTCGACCGGTACCTGCTCGGTCGACCGTTGACCTATAGAACTTAAGTAATTCGGTCGACCAGTACCTATGTTCGGTCAACCGATCCATCAACAGACTCAAGGGTTCGGTCGACCGATACACCTTTCGGTCGACCGTTTCTGGACAGATTTCTGAATCCGATTTTCTGTTTTTGTGTGCTTTGCACAAACTCCAATCAAATCTTGTCCAAACGGCTAGAAATCTTTAGGAGCTTATAAATAGAGGTTCACACTTAGTTTTCCACAAGATTTCATAACTCCAAAGTGTCAAACTTATAGTGAGATTTTCCACAACCTCAAAGCTCCCAATTAGTGATTCCAAAGCCTAATTTCCACATCCTTCATCATACATTCATACTAGCAATTGTTGTGCTCAATTAGAGAGTGAATCCCACTCAAGGTTACCTCTGTTGTCAAGTGAGCAAGGGTCTTGGTGAAAGCCCAAGACAAAGAAGTAGAGATTTCGGTGAAAGCCCGAAGTGATCCTCTCGGGTTGTGAGAGGTGGTGCCAAGCTCGGCGAGGGTTGTTCGCGAGCTTGAAGACTTGTAAAAGGCGTTGCTCCCGGCCCGGAACGGGGAGGCATAGTGAAGACGCAAGAGGAGCTCGAACGGAGATTCGAGAGGGGCTTGCAAGAGAGGACGTAGGCGCGGCCGAACCTCTGTAAATCCGGTGTCTCTTTGTGGTTTGCATTACTTTCTACTTGTGTTTGATTTTTGTTTAATTTCCGCTGCATTTCTTTGATCAATCAACCAAGTAGTTAATTAGGGTTCAATAGGTGATTAGCTTAATAGTGATTAGTGGACCCATAACCCACACGATCCTACACTAGACTCATGCCCTCACCATGGCATCGAGTTGTAGCGTCTTTGTCAGATTGTCTACGAGGGTCTTCACATCCCGTCCCGAACGTTCCTTGAGTCTATGTGTCAAGGAGAGTTCTTAGGAAAGGAGGAAAGGGAGGCATGGGCTTTCCTAGAAGACCTCGCTGAGAAGACCATGCAGTGGGAGAGTGTGAGGGAACCATCACCATCATCTAGCATTGGAGCGAGGATCGCAAACGCAAACTCGACTAGATTGGGTCCCGTATTTGCTGTTGATCCACTACGACCACTGAGGCACGCATGGCGGCCTTAATGCGCCGCATGGATTCGATTGAGCTCCAAAACAAGCAAGGTGTGTCACATGTGTCTGCATCTGGTCCAGTTATGTGTCATCTATGTGGTAGGATAGGTCATATAGGAGGCGAGTGTGCATCCATTCCTCCTGAGATGGAACATGTCAATGTCATCTCTGATAGATCCAGGAATGACCCATACTCATCATCATATAACCCTGGATGGAGGAACCACCCTAACTTTTCATGGAACCAAAACAATGCCCAGGACGGTCCTTCCAACTTCTCTCGACCACCTAACCAACCACACTAACCTCTCATGCATTCACAGTCTTATCAGCAACCCCAAGCTCAAAACACCAACCCATCAGGTTTCCCAAATTCGAACAACATGGAAATCCGGTTCAATTCGCTTGAGAACTTGACTCGTGGACTTGAAAATTCAATAAAAACTTTATGTCTTCCACAAGTCAAGTTCTCACTTCAAATCAGCAGACCATCAAATCTCTAGAGTTTCATATGGGTCAATTGGCTCCGTCTGTACATGAGGAGAGAGAAGTCCACCCTGAACCTAGTGAGTCGACTAATTCGTGTTTGTTAGTATAAAGAAGTTTTTTGTAGTGAGAGACTTAAAATCTTGTTGTGAATCATTAAATGTAGGGGTTTTGTTTCTCATGTAGATAATAAATAAGTGGTGTTCCCTCTTCTTGCACGACTCCTATCACTCGGGAAATTAGGTCTGAGGGGACTTAGTGCCTGATGTTTTTGAGTCATCTGACTTGGGATGCACCGACCGAACTCCCGTTACACGGGTGGTAGGGATATCCCTATGTGGAGATTTGTAATTGCTTCAATTATGTAAAAATGATTATATTTCTAGATAGAAACAGGTCGTGTCCAAGAATCGAGGTAGTAATTTAGAATCTTAGAGAAAATTAAACGCTTAAACCTTCAAACCAATTGATAGAGTGATGGAAGTTGTACCTCCATAGATTGAAGTATTTTCAAATTCTAGAGAATTATGTCATGACTCTCGTTTAAGTCATTCATTCAAGAACATAACAGAAGTGTCCAAGTCCTCGATATAAAATGTATGAAATCACTCTTTTATTGGGTAGTAGAATTGTTTTTTTTTCTCCTCCATCAAATTTCACTATCCAAATACCTCCCTTGCCCTACAACTGTGTAACTTCTAATATTTCATAACATCTTCAATACCCTTCAACAATTGTGACTTTATGTTCAATATTAGAGCTTGACACTACCGTGGTGAATTAATACTCGTTGTGCCTGTCCAGGTGCCATAGATGCAAAGTTGAGAGACTCGATGGGAACATGCGAACTTGGGCATACGTCTCAAACTGCAATGAGCATCAATACCACGTCTATTGTATTAAGGAGATCATCACAGAAAGGGTGGAGGAGGAGGAGAGGACTAAACACAAGAACCAATTGCAGATCACTGCTACTACCATCTCCGGTAAAGCGCTTGCACTAAAACGTAAATTTACTAGTAGTGGCATAGTGAACAAGTTCTTTAAGAGCATGAAGGTGGCGTCGAAGATTGCATGGGCTGTGGTTGTTTCTGTTGTGACTGGGAACTTGGTCGCCCTCCCATATCAGGAAATATATGATCTCTTTAAGTGATCGACATCTTGGTCATCAAGAATTAATGACGTACGTCGACCTGGTGCGCTAGTCATCAGTTCATTTGTCACCTGCGTGTTTGTAATAATATACGTACATAATACTACAAATAAGAAAGGGGCGTGCCTTATCTTATGATTCGAAGTTGTGTGTGTGGGTATCATTTTGTGTCTTTGGAGTGTTTTTTTTGTGTACTTGTTTCATATGTATGGTATTATATAATTGGTTACGTGTAAATTAAGTTTTTTCCTAGTCTTTAAATTAAATCTTGAACATTGGTTTCCTTAAGTCTCCTGGTCTCCCAAAACCATCCTTAACTGTCCAATCAACCACAGCAACCCCTACCTCGTGAGATCCTTAACCGTCCAACCCCAACGGTTTCTCCATTCGGCGTGCAAATCCATCCAACCGTCGTTCCTATGAAACACAAATATATTGTACCCAGTGGTGGGTAGTCCGGTTCATGTTGCTCTTGACAAGACACTGAAACTTACACTGACGATCAGATCGATCTCCCTCCCTGACGACGACGACACTGTTCTAAAAATCATGATTCCAAAGGTCTTCGCATTGGTCGAGAGCAAGATCGTAGGTTCGTCGTGTCCCTTACTCCCTTTAGTTTTTTTTGGAAATGTAAGAAAGAACTTGAACATAAGTTTGTGAGTAATGAGTATTATTATATAAGTAAGAAAAATGGAGTGATTTTGCATATAAGTCTGTATCAAGTCACAAGATTGTTTATTTGTGAGTTATTTCCTCTGTTACAAACTTGAAATGCAATCTCTTCTCTTCAAAGTCTGGTCGAATGTATTCTCTTCTCATGCCCCTCACCTGTTTGAGTCAATGTCCATTAAGAAAATCATAGAGTTAGTTTAGTTTTTGTTGTTATATAACTTCTGGTTTTCTTCTTTCGTAGTTGAATTTAAGTGTTTTAAAATTGGTGGTTTAACTTAGTTCGTTCTCGTTTATTGATATCCTGAACAACATGTAAATAATAGCCTTTTTTACTTATAGGTCAGTTGGGCCCTGCCAAGCGCCTATTGAAATCCCTGGAAAGTTGTTGGAATGATCATTTGGGCCCCAAATTGGCATCAACGTATTTCATGACCTTGAAGTCGGAAAACACGACGAGTTGGTGGAAGACGAGGTAAGCTTCGTCGTACATGTTTATTGCTTAATGAAAAGCTTAGGAAATTATTTTTCATTTTTATTCATACCTTTCTCTTGCAATTAAGAGAGTCAAAGTCATATTTATTCATTTCTTGCACCTATCATCTCATGTCTTAACTACAATGAAGAACACTTGAATTAGTAAATAATGTTATACATCAATGCAACTCATTCCTACCAAGTGACATACTTCTTTTTACAAAAGGAAATATGATCTTTTCACGAGCTATAAAACACGATCTCAATTTGGCAAATCCACAAATGATATTCATTTTGAAAGATCGTGCTTTTTTATGTGTGTTTTAAGAATAAGATCAATACAACCAATGCTTGTCCATTATTGGTTCTTTTGATGATCAATGCTTCGTAAGAGATGAAAATGGTTTACCTGAACTCGAATGAGATCAAATCTAGATATATGTGGTTCTAGATAGAGGCACTGGAAAGTTGAATTTTGAAGGAAGATGATGTTCTCAAGTGCGACACACTTAATCTATGCCTTTATCTAAGAAATAAGAAATCATTCTTTGCACTTGAAGTTCCCTTCCGCATCACATGGGAATTTATCATTTGAAAAGTAAGTATTGTCAGTCAATTAATAATTGATTGATGACTTGATATTGAATTCAACTACGAATAGTCTACTTACTATGACATTCAAATTACTCTTTCAGATCCCCTAAAAATCTCTCTCGATGCTACTAACCAACTCTCTCGGTTTTGCCACAACCGCCAAAACCTTCCAGTTCAACCCCATCAATGACCACGATGAACCCACCCTAGTGTCTCTTGACCAACATTGTCCTGCAAAGGTGAGTCTAAGATTGTTTTCCTTTTCCTTCTCAGTTTTGGTCTACGTGGCTTTTTCTTCATGTTTTCATTGATGACCATTTTTTTCTTTTCATGTTGGAACTCCAACTGCTTTTGTCTTGAGGGATTATGAGTTCCTATTCTTGCTTAATATCAAAGTGGATCCTTGTGTTCCGTTTCTGTTTCTTAAATCATAACCTCATGTTAACCCATAAGAAAACCATGACATCCTATTTTTCTTATTTTTGGTGCATATATTAGATTTTGTCTGGGTGTTCAAGTTTTCGTTATAACTTTTGGGGTTGCTTTGCCTAAGTTTTATTGTCTTTTGTTTTTGACAGAAAATGTTGGAAGATCAAATACATTTTTATCTTCTTGCCCAACAATTGTTTCTGTTTTTGCCCAACTCTTGGATCGAAGGATCTTATGGTTCTCACTTATGTGGTGTTCAAGGGTATGTGTTATTTATATTTTTTTATTTGTCCCAAGTTCTTGTGGAGCGTTTGTGGGAAATAAAGGAAAAAAATGTATAAGTAGGAGGCCTACAACGACTACATTAGTGGCACCATCCTAAGATCAAGGTTGACTTAGTACACCAAGGATGAAGGAAATAAAAAAACATATTAAAAAATTTCACTCGTGGCAATGAAATTATTTAATTATATTTTAGAATAATAACTGTAGAAAATGGAATATACGTCAGATATACGGGGGTATATACGTCAGATATAAGCCTCCCTAGACTCGACGTCTATGTATACGTCGTATATAAAAGGAATGTGTTCTAAAAGTTTACTTTTTATATGTCAATTGTTATGAATTGGATGTGCAAATATTTTGTTCATTGATTATGATATTCGTCTTTCGGAAGTGTTAAGGAAGATGCGCTTGATCCTTAACCGTAGAGCTCTAAAAAATAATGATTTACATAAATCAAAAGTTATTCATAATCATGGTAATTAACATGGAACATTAATCACCGAGATAAGATTGTTGTGTTGGTCATCGATTGTTGTAGCTCTACAAATAATTGACGACACGAGTATATAAAAAATAAAAATATTACTTTTATATATTGAATAGACCTAACAAGTAAAACATTTCGAAATTGTGTTTCGTGTCATTAATGTTTTACTGTGTCTTGATCCTGAGATATGAGACTTATATCTTTTAACTCAAGAAGTGTTTAATTTGATTATTGTCAAAAGCTATCAATGAGTATAGTCATAAATGCAATAGTTGGTTGAACATGATTTGCGCTGGAAAAGATAGCTAGTCAAACTATTATCATTGCTCTTTAATTGAGTGATGATATTAGTGGGCCCCTTGATAGAGCAAAAATACAATGTGCACAATGTAACTTGAGTTAAGTTACATAGTTATAATTAGCTTAAAGAGATTAAGAAATGAATATAATACAAAGGTGACACATTTCTACTTTGTGTATATTCTTAATATCAAGAGGAAAATGACGGATAAAGTGGTGCACTTACATCACTAAATGGGTCGTGTTTAGTTCGAGTCGAACAAAGATATTTATGCTAATTTGGTAACTAAAATGTGTAGTTAAATACCGCTTATAGTTTGAGATACTAAGTGTTTAATATTGCTGTCAATTTAGCTTAGATGCTCGTTTAGGTCACACCACAAAACTGGGAAACAAGAAGTTTGATTTTGAGTCATATGATGTGTCGGGTTTCATGTGAAAAAGGGACACATGTGGTGAATCAATAAAATTAATATGTCATGAGAATAGACATAATTAGAATCATTATAAATTCATGAGGTGTATATATTATGGGGTTTAATAATTTTATATTACATAAGATATGAATTTGCTAAAACCCAAAAGATCAATTTTTGTTGGATATAAATCCAAAATTTGGCAAAGGCAAAATCGGGGTCAGCACGGTAAACCATTAGGGTTCAATTGACCGAGGTGTCTTTGGAACGGTCAACCGAACGAGGAACGGATAAACACAATTGGTTGACTGAAATTGTCTAGAGTGCCTGAACAATTGAGTTCGGTCAACCGAGCATGAACGGTCAACCGAGAGAAAATATCAAGGAGCTATCTTGGGATATTTTCGGTAGACCGAAGGTGACACGGTCAGCCGATGTGATTTGACTAGGAGAAATTTTGGTGAGTCAACGGTCGACCGGAGCAAGACGTGGATCGTCCGAATTTTTCCAGGGAATTTTTCTCATGTATATTCGGTCGACCGTGTAGCTCATGGTTAACCGAACGTGTGTTAAACCGAATGATTCGGTTAACCGAGAAGAATTCTTGGTTAACCGAACGACACGATTTTTGCTTGAATTATTAAGAGAATACTTAGATCGTGGGTTGGATTAATTCCAGATTTGATCAAACGTTTTTGAGGATGCTTATGTAGCAATTTGGGATTAATTTCAAGAGAGAATAAGAAGAGATCATGACTAAAAATAATTATTGATAAAGATATATTGGGAGCTTATAAAAGGACCCATCATCCTAGTTGTTTATGTTAATGCATTAATTCTCTCTGATTAATCTCTCCCTTAATCACCACGAAAATCTCTTAATAAATTTAAGTTTTGGAGATAGAAATCTCAGGAGCTAAAAGATGGGTTATTAGTTAGATTCTAAGCTTAATTAGAGATTGATTGACGAGCTAGCTCATTTATGTCTAATATTGTTTAGAGTTTGGTGAACACTCGGAGGCAAATCGACGGGCGATTCAACGAGCAACGGAACTCCGGATCTTCTGAAAGGTTTTAGAGAACCTTTGGGTATGATCATCTCTCTCTTGTTTATTTTAATACGTGTAGGAATGCATGATATTAGAATAAACAAATATATGTACGTAAAATTAATGAAAATATGAAAATCGATCTTGTATGTTTGTATTAAAATTATAAAAAATATATATACATAGGGACACGAAATCCTACAGGGATATCAGAGCATTTAGTTCATATTTTCAACGATTAGACTATATAATTAATTTTAGTTTACCATCTACAATCGAAACAATTCATGTTCTATGTCTTTTTTGAGTTTTCCGATAGTTTTGTTGATTTAATTCTAATTGATTCTTTTGATAGTTTTAAATGTTATAAAACACATCATGTGAATGTTAGAATTAAAATTTAGACTTATGTCTAATATATAAAAAAATTGTTTTTAATTAAATTATTATTTTATAAGGAATCTACAAAACGAACAAGGCATATGTTTATCTTTCCTTGAAAATTTTATTTTTGGAAATTGGATAAACAATAGTTCAAATGTTTTGTGTTTTGTACTATGAATGCATAAAATCATTTTAATGGGTTTCAAATGATTTTACATTGCTTGATTAAGAGATGCTTGATAAACTAAATCGAGTAATTTATAGTATATGTACATGCGTTGCTCGTGTTCTCTAATGCAGGGATATGTGAGTTTGTATGTTACGATGTGGCCATGTGTGAATGAATAAATGAATGTGTATGTTATTATTGTTCAATCATGGGGGCTTATGTATATGTAAAATCCAAATTTCTATTTCTATGTATATTCATGCATATAAGAGAGTTTACATAAGACTTGCACTAGACAATTTTCGAAATTGTGAGATGCATGTTTATATTTTTGCAATATCAACATCCATGGTGCAAGAGTAAGTCGCGGATAAGACGCAAAGGTTAAGGACGCGAGAACATATAAACTCACATCAATGTGTGTGAATTAGGGCTGACAATTCTGGTCATGACACGAAACCCGAACCTCAACCCGACACTAAATATCACGATTCGGGTTGACACGAATGACACGAACTGTAATTCGGGTCGGGTTCGGGTTGGAGTATTTCGTGTTTCTTGTAATTTGGGTTGACACGAAGAACACGAACTGTAATTCGAGTCGGATTCGTGTTTCGTGTAATTAGTGCCAAACATGCTAATTCGTGTTCGGATTAATTCATTTTTGTGTAAATTTGTGTCAAACATGTCATAATTGGTGTCAAACATGTTATTTCGTGTTCAGATTAATTCGTGTTTGCAAAAATTCGTGTCAAACAAGTCTGTTCGAGTTATTCGGCTTAATTCGTGTTCGTGTCAACACGAACACGAAAAATGGATTCGTGTCAACGTGGGTAATGTTCGGGTTACCAAATTCGTATTCGGGTTTAAGATTACATTTTCGTGTTCGTGTCGACTATTTCTTATTAATTCGTGTTCGTGTTCGGGTCGAGAAAAAATAATTCGTGTTAATTCGTGATCGTGTCAAACACGACACGAAACACGTATTTGTAATCCCCAGTGTGAATGGATATATTTATGTTTGTGTGCTTGACATGTATTTGATTGTATAGATGATAAATATGCATGATCACCTAAATTCTAAAATCACATATAAATGTTTAAATTGTCCAAACAAAAATTAAGAGTATTTTTCTTTCTTATTTCTTCCACTAGCAGCTATCGATCGAGGGATATTCTGTTCGCCCTTAGCGGGAGATATCTTAAATAAGGTTGTCTATTGTTATGCCATGAATAGATGTACGAGGTGTGATTCACCCTTAGTGGACACCGAGTATATTTGTTTGTGAATACAATGGATAAACGTATCTAATATCAAATGAAACAACTTTTCTTAACACGACCCGGAGCCCTAGCTCGGTTTTGAGAAATGGAGTTTTTCTTACGAGTATTGGTCAAATTCTCTCTTAATTAAAACGACAAGAGTCATAAAAGTTTGAAAATGCAAATGTTGCGATATTTTGAAATAGTTAAGATTAGAAAATATTTTCTTACATTGATTTTATAATATATCTGATAACGCTTAGTTAGTTTGTATTATAATTGATAGGATCTTGAATTTCTGTATTTATGGACAATTTTTATTTGCGGTATGGATTTTTAAAACATAAAATTGACATTAAATCTCATATAATTTATTTTGTAGAAATGTCGAATATTCAACCTATTGTGCGATCTATGATTGAAAAACATCATTTGACAAATGATGACTCAAACTTCATAAGCTGGCAACTGAAACTCAATATTGTGTTAAAGTTTGAGAAACTATCTCATATTTTGGATGTTGCAATCCCAAAATTAAATGAGAAGGCAACCGATAGCGAGAAAGAGGCAAAAGCCAAGTGGGAAGACCAAGAGAACCAGGTTCACGGTCTAAGGTTGGCCTCCATGAGTGACTCGTTTAAAGCAAAATTCTTGGTTTCAAAACCCAAGAAAACCATGGAAACTTTAGCAAAGATGTTCATGGATAGTGCTAGAAAAGAGCGCTATAAGACCACCATCGCACTCAAAAGGTGTCACATGGCGGAGGGAACATCGATATCCATGCATTTTCTCACGATGCAAGGATACCTTGAAAAGTTGTCGAAACACTCTTCCCTGATGCCCGATCACATTGCAGAATATTTGATTATTGGCTCTCTAGCCCGTCCTACAAGGACTTCATTTTGCACTATTATGTGCGTAAGAAAGAGGTGAGTCTTGAGGAACTTCACAACGCTTTCAAAATGGCTGAAGTTGACATAGGCAAGGGTCGGGACAAGCACGTCCTAGCCGTCCACGGAGGGAGCAAGATGATCACCAAAAATACGCCAATCAGAGAAGGAGTAGGAGGTGCTCGTGTGAGTGTCTCGAGGGGAAATTCTTCGAAATCTCCGACTCCCAACATGGAGTGTTTTCACTGAGGTGAAAAAAGACACATCCGGCCAAATTGCCCCAAGTACAAGGAAGACCTTGACAATAAAGTGATTGAGCGTAAGCGCCCCAAAAAGGCCAAATGTGTATTTGTTATTGAGATAAATTTAGCCACCTCTGTCCATGATTGGGTAATTGATACCGGATCTTGTGCTCGCATAATTTATAATGTGCAGCTTCTAAAGGATAGGAAGGAACTCGTGAAGAATGAGATGATTTTGAAGGTCGGAAATAGTGCGAACGTTTCTGCGATTGCACAAGGTTCTGTGGAGCTGCAATTATCTAGTGGTTTAAATTTATGTTTAAAGGACGTTTATTATGTGCCTTTCGATTAGTAAGAATATTATTTCTGTATCATGTTTGGATATGGATAATTTTAATATAAATATTTCAAATTCTTGCTTGTCTATATCGAAGAATGATATTTTCTATGCAAATGCATTCGTGAGGAATGATATCTATTTTCATGAATTGAATAATAAAAAAAATCTTAAACATCAATAACAAAAAACTTAAAACTACTCACGTGAATGATGCACTCTTGTTACACTATCGTCTTGGTCACATAAATAAAAAACACATCAAGAAATTACAAGAAGCTAACCTTCTTGGTCAACTTGATTTTAAATCATTGGAGACGTGCGAACCTTGCCTAATGGGCAAAATGACCAAGTGGTCTTTCAAGAATAAAGGTCCGAGAGCAAATCATTTGTTGGATTTGATACATTCCGATCTATGTGGTCCGATGAGTACTAGTGCAAGAGACGGTTTTAGGTACTTTATTACGTTTACGGATGACTATAGTCGTTATGACTATATTTATCTAATGAGAAACAAAAGTGAATCCTTTGACAAGTTCAAGTAATTGAAGAATGAAGTAGAGAACCAACTCAATAAGAAAATCAAGTCTTTACGAACAGATCGTGGAGGTGGGTACTTAAGTATCGAATTTGACTCATTCCAAAGCGAAGTCGTGGTCGATCTTCTAGTTCGTCTCGATCGTCCGTAAACATGAGTACAGGATCTGGTATCACGATACGTTTGCTATTATTATTACTTCATTGTTTTTTAGTAAACATGTTCTTCCAGTTATTATATATAACTTTGCTATTTTTTCATCCTGTAGTGTTCGGACGGATTGACGTTGATAACTTCCCATATGTTGATAGACTGTTAGGAATCATCTTACCATTTCTGGAGAGGTGGAATGATGTATGTGCTGATAGTAACTGTGGATTTCGATGTGTTGCCGATGTTATCCATGGTGGTCAAGACAATTGGTTTTACGTCTATTGTGCGATTTCTAATGTGATATGTGCACATCCCATTTATGAGCACGTATATTATGATGGTGTGGTACAAGCTCGTCAGCGAATTGATTGGGGTGGATGTCCTTGTGGTAAGGATCACTATATGAAGATTTGGTGCGACTTGTTCCCAATTGATAATTTTTACAAGTGTGCAGTTACGTATTTCTCAGTGGGAACAAATAGTTGGTTGTACCCGTGTATTACAGTGCTACCTTGGGAGAGTTCGTCTACCATGACGAAGCCATGCAAAGAGTTAATTATTGCTCATTTAGGGAGTTACAAACATTACATTTGCTTAGAATTAACTAAGGGATTTTCAGTACCTCCTATAGTGACTCTATGATTTCCAATGCGAGAGGAGAGTGTGTCTGGTTGGGAGATGAAGTACGAAGGTAGGAGAGCATATTGGGACAAGTTACGTAGTAGATTTTGATTGTAATTTGTAATGTATTGGTTAAATCAGTGATTTTAATGTATAATTTGTCCGTGTTGTATTTTTATTAGATTTCAAATTTAAAATGCATCAAATATAGCAAATAGGGAGAAGATATGTTCGTCAAAAATAAATAATAAGAGTACAACAAGTAAACAAATACAAGTACAAATAATATGAAGTTCAACAGATAATAAAGTAAATAATGTACAAGCCGACTACAACTCATCATCCGAATCATGGTCGGAAATGCCCAACTGATTGTTCCACGACTGTATGAAGTTATTCCAACCTTGACATGCAGATCTCGTCTCCTCGTTCGGCATCTGGTCCATATAATCCAGAAACGGTTGAGCAAGCCGTATCGCCATACTCATCCACTGGATATATCATCAAAATTAGTGTACATTAACAAGAAGAAAAAAATGAAAATAGAAATAAAAAACAATTTACAAAAACTTGCCGTATCACCACATGTCATATCTAGTGGTCTCTCAGGTCTCGGGTCAGTACCACGCACGAGAACTGGATGTGAGCACTTACCGAACCAATCCAAATAATTCGCATGACAAGTTGAGGGGTCACGACTACGTATGAGATCGCCAAGGTGAAGTCGGCCTCCTCTCGTAAATGTACTCCAAATCGATTCCGCTCGAAGCGTTGTACCTGACGTCGTACGTCGTCGCAGTCGCAGACCGCACTGCATGATCTGGCATCGGGATGTCAACCGGGATAACCTATACGTACCCTAACTGACGTCTATTGCTTGACAGATTTTTAGAAATGATTTTGTTGTTGCTTGACAGATTTTTATGAAGGAGTTGTTGAACTTGTGTAATAAAATGATATCATTATGTATTGAAATGATATATTGGTGTATTAAACATATACTGTTGTATATTGAACACATATAGATGTGTATTGACTTGAAGTTTTATTTAAGAAATTGATGTAATTTTGTAGTCTTCCATGCCATTTCTATCTCCAACATTTCTCTATCCTCTCTCTCTCTCTTTCCAATGGAAAAACATGCAACACCTCTCTTGTTGTTGCTTGACAGATTTTTATGAAGGAGTTGTTGAACTTGTGTAATAAAATGATATCATTATGTATTGAAATGATATATTGGTGTATTAAACATATACTGTTGTGTATTGAACACATATAGATGTGTATTGACTTGAAGTTTTATTTAAGAAATTGATGCAATTTTGTAGTCTTCCATGCCATTTCTATCTCCAACATCTCTCTAACCTCTCTCTCTCTCTTTCCAATGGAAAAACATGCAACACATCTCTCTTGTTGTTGCTTGACAGATTTTTATGGAGTTGTTGAACTTGTGTAATAAAATGATATCATTGTGTATTGAAATGATATATTGGTGTATTACACATATACTGTTGTGTATTGAACACATATAGATGTGTATCGACTTGAAATTTTATTTAAGAAAGTGATGCAGTTTTGTAGATGATTGATCGTTTTATTTAAACCGCAAGTGCACGGTGATGCATTGCATACATTGCATCATATGTCGTTCATTTAGATTAACTTTATATCAATAAATGCTACTAAGGTATGTGTTTAGTCTTATTTACAGAATAGAGGGACCTGAATGCAAATTACCCATATCCCGAGCATAAACACGTGCAAAAGACTCATTACTGTCATAAAGACCAAGTTCAAGATTATCGGGTTTCAAATTGAAGTTCATCCAAGCATAAAAGCATTCAAAGACCTAATTACAAAAAAACCAGGGACTTAATTGCAAAAAGCCGAGGACCCAACTGCAAATTACGAGTACCAAAATATTATTTTGGAGAAAAATCAATTTGGATCTCCAAATATATGAAGAAATTAATTTGGAGCTCAAAAGAAAGGAAAGAAATCAATCCGGACACGCAAAGGACAACTAAATCATACCATAAACACACAGGAAAAATCCGGATTGATTCTGAGTCAGAAAGGCGGCGATTCCACCGCACCTCATGTACAACATGCGGCGGAAACACCGCATAGTCATCGATCCGTGCCCCCGGATTTCTTTCAGTCGTGTCATAACACGTGTCCTTGCCTTATTCATACTTGGGTCCCTTGTATCGGCTATAAATAGCCTCGAGATTATGTTGTAAAAAAAACTTGTTTTACTACATTCTTTAGCAATAAAATTCTGTTGGTTTATTTCGTGTTTTTTATTTTCTTTCGTAGTTTTTCTAGGACCCCTTCTCATTCCCTCCATCCATGAGTTTCTAACTTTCTCCAAATGGTGGTGGTGACAGATTTATGGTGACGAGAAGAAGAATGATGTTATTATTTTAATTTCGTGTTAGTATATATTTTGATTACTTGAGTTTATGTTAAGTCATTTATCCTGTAATGCTTTATAACTAATGTGATTTATTATAAGTTTCAGATTTCTCTAAACAAGACCCGATATCTAAACCCCCACCCGTTGGACTCTTATCCATATTTGCTTTATTCTTAGTTTGTTTTTGTTGTTCTTGCTTTAGAAAATAAAAAATCCAAAATCTAAAACCAACCTTATTTCTCTTTCTTTCCTTAATCGAAAATCACAAAAATTACAATATCTCTCCCTCCTTGTGTTCGACCCGTACATGCCACGTCTTCATTGACACCGTGCATTTGCGGTATAAATAAAATTCTCATCAAGTTTTTGGCGCCGTTGCCGGTGAGGCGACGAAGATTTTGTTTGTTTTTGGTGATTTCAATTCTTTTTTGTTTATCTTGTGCACGATCTAACTATTTGGGTTTGCGTTTCAGAGACAACGGAGTGCGCGACGAAATCCGGGCACAGTCGGAGCAAGAAGGGCGGCGAAATCGCCGCACCTAAAGAACAATCTGCGGCTGATCCGCCGCACGTCTGAAGCATCTGGGCTTCAATTTTTTCTAGGGTCGTTTCCATCTCTGGGTGGACGCGTAGAGCAACTGGAAATTTTCGAGAGCGGGCGGCGAACCCGACTGAGCGTGCGTAGGTAACCTTTGTTGCCTTTTTCCTCGTAATTTCTATTTTCGGAAAATTTCCTTTTTGTAGAACTGCACGTGTTAAGCTCAAATTCCATAATTTGCAATAATTCAACTCTGACCTAAAAATTGGCAAAATCAGAAAGACTTAGTGCATGCATCATATAATGTTTTGTTTACATTATTCTTGCTAAATTCTTGCAAATTATTTTTTGTTGAAGAGTGCTGGAGGCAAGGTACGTGCGCGGTTTTTATCTATTGCATTTAAGCATATAATTTAGTTTGCATACAACATTGCAATTGTCCCCAACTAAATACCAATGTTTGACTATCTTTGCTAGATTTAAGTTAAACTATCTTAAGGGCAACTCCGTAGGAAAAGCTACGGTGGGGATTTCATCACCCTTCCGTGGCCCACAAATCACAATCCTAAAGTGTCACCCAAGCCTTAAAATTAAAATCAATTAGACATTGGCCCCTAAGGACTCAAACTTAATTAAGGAGAAGATTGGTTTGACTTGCTATGACTTGAAGCTGATCGAATTTAATTTGGTGTCTAGAAAGTGTTTTTGTGTTGACGTAAGTCTTCCAAGCGAAGTGGTTGTCTAATTGGCACCGACTCTGTCGGAAGCGCCCCCACTAGCTATACACTGCCTGGCCAATTTGGTTTGATTAGTGAAGGAGGTGAATCAAGCGAACCAATTCGACTCAACCAGTTAGGAGTCGTCTAGATTTAAGCGACATTAGGTCTTGGATTGTTTGAACCGTGTTTGTTTAGGAAACTTCTGACCAACCCTCTTATCTATCTTTTAGAGTTAAGTTTCCCTTCTCATCTGAGTCTTCTTTCTCTTCTCATCTCAATTCTCTAGATTAGGATTCCTTTCTCATCTTTCCCCTTCTATTGTTTGTTTCCATTTTTGAAAAAAAAATTATAAAAAAAAGAAAAAGTAATTGATTCTTGAAATTGAATTTGGAATTTAAATTTCAAATTTGAATTCAAAAATTGATTCAAACCGGTGCACTCAGATTTGAGTTCGGGACTTGAGCAATCGATTCTCACGAGTTCATCTAGATTCCAATCTAGAGCTTAGCCCCAATCCACCTGTTGCACCACCTCACCCGGATCCAATGGGTGAGAATGTAGTGGACCCGCCTATGACTCTGAGGGATCGGTGCTACCGAACGATGGTTGCTCAGCCCTCGTGCATCGTTATGCCCATCTTACCGGGTCGCGACTTTGATTTGAAGGCACAATACATGAGTATGTTGTCCAAGTTCACCTCTAAGGAAGACTCATATCTCTTCCTTAGAGAATTTGAGGAAATCTGATCCCTTATGCAATACCAGCATATCTCTGAGGAGGCAGTGCGTCTTAAATTCTTGCCTCTAGCACTGAAGGACGACGCTAAGAAATTGCTATATAGTCTAGCCGAAAGATCTATTAGGAGTTGGGCCGAGTTTGTTTAAGTATTCTTAAAGAAATATTTCCCCAGCCATAAGACTATTAGGATTAGGAATGAAATTGTTGCATTCGTTCAATCTGAGAGCGAGCCGTTCTATTCCTATTTAGAAAGATTTAAAAGTCTGTTGACCCAATGGCCTCATCATGGAATTCCAAGATGACAATTGTGCGAAATTATTTATGAGGGATTGACACCTACATCTAGGGTTATGGTAGAATCTGAAAGCCAAGGAAACTTCATGTCCAAAAATGAGAATGATGCTTGGACTTTTCTTGAGGATTTAGCCGAAAATAGTATGCAATGGGACAATGCTAGAGCGCCAAATAACCCGAGTATTGGATCTAGAATAGCAAGTCAACCCAAACCAGGTGTCTTAGTTGTAAATGCTACTGTAGATGCTGAAGCAAAACTAGCTACATTTATGCGTAGAATGGAAAGTCTAGAGTTAAAAACCCGACCCCTAGTGAATCAAGCCTCTTCTATCCCTTGCTCTAGATATGGTCAAACTGGTCATATAATGAAGGATTGTGCGGACTTGGAACAAGTTAATGCCGCATGTAACCATTCTAGAAATGACCCATACGCATCAACCTATAACCCGGGTTGGCGTAATCATCCCAATTTTTCATGGAGCCAACAAGGTCAACCTCCTAGACAACAACCAAACCCGTATAACCAAAATAATACATTATCTAGGTTTAGTAACAATGGAGATTATGATGTTAGGTTGACAAGCTTGGAAAATTTGGTTAAGACTTTTATGCAAACAACCACCTAATCCTTAAAAGGATAGAAACACAAGTCAGCCAACTAGCACAAATAGTAGGTGAAAGAGAAAATGGTCAGTTTCCAGGTCAACCTGAGGTGAATCCAAGACCTAATAATCAATATCAGCCCTATCAACCACCTCTAGGAAGTAACAACCCTAGACCGATTCAAATGGTTCATGAGGAGGTGTAGGATTTCATGTTTAATTATACATATATATTTTTCGAATTTTCATGTATAATAAGGATCAATTTTCAATTTTCTAGAATTTATTGCATGCATCGGTTTGTTTTAACAAACTAGTTTCAAAAACTCTATTAAAACAAACATGAAGGAGCTCCGAAATTCATACCTAGAAGTTCTCTAAAACTTCTCGAAGATTCGGAGACGGTTGGGATGCTCCTCGCTGCGCCGGATGCCTCCGAGTATTCACCAAACTCTAAACAAGATCGGAGAGAGGGAAGCTAGTCTCTCAATCTCCGATTGGGTTTAGAATCTAATTACTAGCCCCTCTTTAGTTCCCTTTAGAAGATGACCTCTGAAGAACTAAAACTAAACTTAAGAATTAAGGAATTTTCGTGGAGAATTATGGAGAGAGATTTTGCATAAGAAAAATAATGAATTAATTAAGGAGGTAATGAGATAACCTTGTATTTATAGGTTCTCTCCAAATTACCTATTCATGTGCAACCTCTTGCCCATGATTCCATGCAAAATTCCATCTAACCATCCATTATTTATTAATAAATAATCTTAGCCACGAATTAAATCAATTATGGACCAATTCCATGCATGATCTAATTAATTCTTAAATTTATTCTGCATAAAACCGTCTGACCGGTCGACCGTCTGCGAGGTCCGGTCGACCGTTTAGACCTGGTTTCGGTCGACAGTTTAGACACTCGGTCGACCGTTCGCAACATTAAAATATTTCATCACAATGTTCGGTCGACGGACCGATAAATTCGGTCGACCAAAAACAAACAGACGAAATCCCTGTTACGATGTACACACATCCGGTCGACCGTGCAATATTGCGGTCAACCGTCCCACATCCGGTCGACCGTTTACTATTTAGCGTTCGACCGTTTGTGCACTGTGCTGCAGACTTGTCAAATTTCGGTTTAACCCCTACAAAATTTGACATTTCGGGATTAGTAATAAATTCACAACTTATGTAACATATTATCCTATGTAATGATCAATCATTACACCCCATAATATTTACATCACATATGAATTTAATTTAGATTCTAATTATGTTATAAATCACAACATAATTTTGATTTTGTTTGTTCACCCCATGTGTCATATTTTCTACATGAAACCCGACACATCCTATGAACTCAAAATCCCCATTTCTTGTTTCCCAGTTTTGTGGTGTGACCTATGGGAGGATCTAAACTAAGTTGGCAGTGATATTAAGAGCTTAATATCACAAGCTATAAGCGGTATCTAGCTACACATTATAGCTCCCAATTAGTTAGATGTCTTAATTCCACTCGAACCAAAACCCGATCCACTTAGTGATGGAGTGCATCACTTGTGTCCGTCCCTTGCCTCATGATATTAAGAATACACACAAAGTAGTATTGTGTCATCTTTGTATTAGTATTCATTTCTTGATCTCTTTAAGCTAGTTATAAATATGTGACTTAACTCAAATCACATTGTGCACATTATAACTTTGCTTTATCAAGGGGCCCACTAATATCATCACTCAATCAAGAGGGGCAATGATAGTCTTTTGACTAACTATCTTCTCCAACAAAAGTTGTACTTAACCAACAAATGCTTTTACACTACACTGATCGATAGTTCAAGACACTGATCTAATTAAGTATTCCTTAAGTGATTAGATATAAGTCTCATATCAAAGGACCAAAGACACAGTAAAATATTAATGACACAGAAACACATTTCTATAATATTTTACTTATTAGGTCTATTCAGTATACAAAAGTAATATTTTCCTCTTTTGCATACCCGTGTCGTCACTCACTTGTAGAGCTACAATGATCTATGACCAACACGACAATCTTAACTCGGTAATTAATGTCCCATGTTAATTACCATGATTGCGAATATCTTTTGTTTTATGCAAACCAATATCTTTCAGAGCTCTACGGTTAAGGACCAAGAGCTTCTTCCTTAACACTTCTAAAAGACGAATAACATAAACAAGGAACAAAATGATTTCTCATTCAATTCATAATAATTGACATTTAAAAGTAAAACTTTTAGAACACATTCCCTTCAATCTCCCACTTGTTATCAAAGTTTTCTTTCACATACATTCTTAATGCATAAAACATCAATAACTAGGGTAACCTTCCCAAATCACCTATCAAGCCAATCCACATGGACCCTCGGATCCATGGACTCGAAATATATTTCGTCTCTTAGCTTGGTATGAAGGTTTGTTGAATGGATCAGTTGTGCCACTGTTGTGTCCACCTATTTATTTATTTTGTCTTTCGTTGGTGGTTGAGTTAGCTGTAGTGATATTACTCCTAACTACGCTAGCTCATACCTCCACCTTCGATAATGATGACGCATCATCACTCCAACCTCTTATTGTCTAGAATTCCTATAAGAATTGCATCAAAACAGCCCTCAGCTATTTTCTCCTTTGTCTTCCATAAACACGAACCTTATCTTTAGTCCGGTTAAGGTACTTCAGAATATTCTTGACCGCAATCCTATGATTAGGATTCGCGTTGGATTGGTGACCTCTTGTCACATTTAAAGCATACGAGATATTGAGTCTTGTGCAAGCCATCGTGTACATGGTCCTTCCTTTTGCCGAAGCATAAGGGATACCTTCATGTACCCCAAGTCTTTGTGTGATTGAGCACATTGAGACTTCTTGAGTTGCACACCTATACTCATACTTATTGGCATATTGTCCATATCGGAATTGTTCACCCTGAACATTTCCAAAGACCTTGTCAATGTATGCACGTTGACTGAAGCCAATGAGTCTACGGGATGTATCTCAATGTATCTTGATTCTCAAGATGTGTTGAGCCTCATCCTTTTCTTTTCATTGAATACACTGATTTCAACGAAATTTCTCGTTTGCTAATGCAAAGGTATATGATTGCTCATGAGCAATATGTCATCGACATATAAGATTAGAAGTACTACATGGCTCCCACTAATCTCCTTGTATATACAAGGTACTCCTTTACTTTGAATGAAGTGAATCTTCTTCACCTCTTCATCAAAGCGTTTGTTCCAACTCCCCGATGCTTGCTTCAATCCATAAATGGATTCTCGAAACTTGCATTTCTTCTCGCTACTATTTGGATCATCAAAACCTTGAGGTTGTACCATGTACATATCCTCCTCCAAGTTCCTGTTTAAGGAACGCCATTTTGATATCCATTTTCCATATCCCACAATTGTGAAATGCGGTAATAGTGAGCATAATCCGAATAGATTTTAATATGACAACTTCTCAAAAAGTTCATCAACGTCAATTTCTTGAATTTGAGTATAACTTTTGCTACAAGCCTTGCTTTGTAGGTTGTCAAGTTACTATCCATGTCTATCTTCCTCCTAAAAGCTCATTTATACCAAATGATATTTTCTCTTGAGGAAGGCTAATCAAGTTTCATACTTGATTATCATACATGGATTCTACTTCGGATTCCATGGCTTTTAACCATAGTTTGGAGTCTTTTCTATTGCTTCTCGGAAGGTCGAGGGATCTTTGGTATCTAGTACCATGATCTCATGAAGTCCCACATATTTATTGGGTTTCTTCCTTTCCCTCATTGACCTTCTTAGTTCTTTTGGTTCTTCTTGTGTCTCTCGAACTTCTTCCACAATTTCTTGAGGAATAGGTTCATGTTCGACTCTCGAACGCACACTAGGTGAGGATGATTGAGATTCTCTCACAATTTCTTGTAAGGATCTCTCGCTCATGCTCCCACTAACCAAATGAATCTCGGTTGGGTCTTCATGATTTTGAATGCAACATTCACATCATGATCTTGTAGAGTATCTTGAGTTTCCTCAAGTTCAACTCTACTCCCACTACTTTTCTCTCTTTTCCAGAAATTCCAGAAAAAGCATATCTCTCTCTACAATCTTTCGATTGGAGGTGATATACCAAAAGTAGTATCCTCTTGTCACACGAGGACAACCTATAAAGAAGCACTTATCCGCTTTTGGTTGAAGCTTGGTCGACATCAATTTCTTGATGTATACCTCACAACCCCAAATCTTGAGAAAGTCGAGCTTAGGTGTCTTTCAACTCCATAGCTCACAAGACATTTTCTCCACGGATTTGGATGGAACATTATTTAGTGAGTTTGTCATTATTTGTAGTGCATAATTCCAAAAGTAAATCGGCAATTTAAATTGACTCATTATTGATCGAACCATGTCGAGCAATATCATATTCCTACTTTAGGAATGAGTCAAATTAGGTATTCTAAACACTCACCCCTACGAACCTTTCATAGAGACTCGATATTCTTGTTGAGTCGGTTCACTACTTCATCCTCGAATTCCTTGAACTTGTCAAAGAATTCACTTTTGCTTCCCATTAGACAAATATAGCCATAATGACTATAGTTGTCTGTGAACAAAATGAAGTACCTTAAACCGTCTTGCACTTGTACTTATCGGACCACATACATTAGAATGTATCATATCCAATTAGTTGTTCGTTTTCGTTCCTTTCTTCTTGAAAAGTCTCTTGGTCATTTATTTGACCAATCCGATAGTGCTACAAGATTGTATCATTCACGTGAGTTATCTTAGTTTCTCTTTTGTTATTGTTTGTTTGAGTTTGTTTATTATTTATTTCAAGCAAATAGAAATCATTCTATATGAATGTATTTGCATAGAAAATTCCATTCTTCGATATAGACAAGCAAGAATTAAAATATTTATTAAAATTTATCCATATCTAAAACTTGATACAGAAATGTTCTTGCTAATTGAAGGCATATAACAAACATTCTTCAAAGCATAAATTTAAATCACTAGACTATTGAAGCTCCATAGAATCTTGTACAATCGCAGCGATGGTTGTACTATTTCCAATCTTCAATATCATCTCGTTCTCCACGAGTTCCTTCATATCCTTCAATAGCTGCACATCAAAATTATGTGAGCACAAGATCCGGTAACCATTACCAAATCAAGGATAGAGGTGATTAAATTTATCTCAATAACAAACATACCTATGGTGCTTCTCGGGCGCCTACGTTCAATCATCCCATTTTCATGGTCTTCCTTGTACTTGGGGCAATTCGGTCGGATGTGTCCCTTTTCACCGCAGTGAAAGCACTCCGTGTTGGGAGTTGGAGATTTGAAAGATTTCCCCCTTGAGGCACTCCCATGAGCACCTCCTACTCCCTTGCTCTTGATTGACGTATCTTTGGTAAATTTGTCTTTACCTTTGTTGATCTTTTTGCTCTTCTTATGGATAGCAAGCACCTCATGGTCCCTACTCTTGCCCATATCAACCTCAGCCGTTTTGAGAGCGTTGTGAAGCTCCTCAAGACTCACCCCTTTTTCACGCACATGATAGTGCATCACAAAATCCTTAAAGGACGGGGCTAGAGAGCCAAGAATTAGATCTTCGGCAATGTCCACTGGCATTGGAGAAGAGAGCTTCGACAACTTCTCAAGGTATCCTTGCATCGTGAGAAAATGCATGGATACCGATGTTCCCTCCGCCATATGGCACCTTGTGAGTGCGATGGTGGTCTTATAGCGCTCCTTTCGGGCACTATCCATGAACATCTTGGTTAGAGCCTGCATGGTCTTCTTGGGTTTTGAATCCAAGTATTTCGCTTGAAGCGAGTCACCCATGGATGCTAGTATAAGACCGTGAACTTGGTTCTCTTGGTCTTCCCACTTGGCTATCGCCTCTTTCTCTTTATCGGTTGCCTTCTCATTTAATTTTGGGATTTCACCATCCAAAATATGAGATAGTTTTTCAAACCTCAACACGATATTAAGATTGAGTTGCCATTTCATGAAGTTTGAGCCATCATTTTGCAAAGGGTTCTTTTCGATCATAGATCGCACAATTGGTTGGATATTTGACATTTCTACAAAATAAATTATATAGGTTTTAATGCCAATTTTATGTTTAATACATACATACATATATATATATATATATATATATCGAATACGATGTAAATACTGCAAATAAAATCTTGCCCGTAAATGCAGTAATCCAAGATCCCATCAATTGTAATATAGACTAGCTAAGGGCTATCGAATACATTACAACATCAAGGTAAGAAAACATTTTCTAATCACAACCTCTTTGAATTTTAGCAACATTTAGCATCTTCAAACTTTTGTGACTCTTGTCGTTTTAATTATGAGGGAATGCGACCTATCCTCGTAAGAAAAACTTTTTCCCAAAACCGAGCGAGGGCTCTAGGTAATGTTAAGAAAACTTATTTTCATTTGATACGAGATATGTTTATCTATTGTATTCACAACTAAACATACTTGGGGTTCACTAGGGTGAAACACACCTCATATATTTAATTGTGGCACAACAACAGACAACCTTTATATCTCCCACTATTCCCAAAGATAGAGGGAGCTATCTCCTGCTAAGGGCGAGCAGAGTATCCCTCGATCAATGGCTGCTAGTGGATGAAATAAGAAGGAAAAATTAATCTTAATTTTTGTTGGACAATTTCATTTATCAACATGTGATTTTGAATTTTAGTTTATCATGCATATTAAAATTTATACACATCCTAACATTCACCATTCATCACATGCATAGCAGAAATTAAACATTCACACAATCCATATCGCGTGAGTTTATATGTTCCCTTTGATCCTTGATCTTCGATCCTTGATCCTCGATCCTCGATCAATGCGCTACAGCGGCGACTTCCTCTTGCACCGGAGATGTAGATTTTACAGAAAATAAACATGCTCCTCACATTCGATAAAACCGACTAGTGCAAGTCCTATGTAAAAACCTCTCATATGCAAATGCAACTATCTAAAAGACGGAAATAGAGAGAATTTTGGATTTTACATACACAAGCCCCTGTATTATAATAATAACATACATTCATAGCTTCTGATTTGGAACATATAAACCCACAATTCCATCATATACAATTCGAGCATCCATGCACGCAATATCGCTATAAACTATGCAATCTAGTTTATCAAGCATCTAGAATCTCAAACAATTCTTTGAAAAACGTTTTGAAATCCATTAAAAACATTTTTCATGCATCCATAGTTCAAAAAATTAATTATGAACCGCTGTCCATCCAATTTCCAATGGAAAGATGAATCGCAGTTTTTCGGTTTTGTTGATTCTCTTACAAAATAATCGTTTATACTTAAAACGAAATTATTGCAAGTTAGACTTATGTCTAAATCATAATTCTAATAATTACATGCCATGTTTTAAATATTCAAAACATTTAAAACGAATTATTACAAGAATTATTTCAGCAAAACATTTAAAGACCGAAAAACCGGTAAAACGAATTGTTTAAATCCTAGATGGTAAACTAAATTTGTTTATAGCCATAAATCATTAGAAAATTGAACCCTAAGCTCTGATACCACTGTAGGATTTCATGTTTAATTATACATATATATTTTTCGAATTTTCATGTATAATAAGGATCAATTTTCAATTTTCTAGAATTTATTGCATGCATCGGTTTGTTTTAACAAACTAGTTTCAAAAACTCTATTAAAACAAACATCAAGGAGCTCCGAAATTCATACCTAGAAGTTCTCTAAAACTTCTCGAAGACGGTTGGGATGCTCCTCGCTGCGCCAGATGCCTCCGAGTATTCACCAAACTCTAAACAAGATCAGAGAGAGGGAAGCTAGTCTCTCAATCTCCGATTGGGTTTAGAATCTAATTACTAACCCCTCTTTAGTTCCCTTTAGAAGATGACCTCTGAAGAACTAAAACTAAACTTAAGAATTAAGGAATTTTCGTGGAGAATTATGGAGAGAGATTTTGCATAAGAAAAATAATGAATTAATTAAGGAGGTAATGAGATAACCTTGTATTTATAGGTTCTCTCCAAATTACCTATTCATGTGCAACCTCTTGCCCATGATTCCATGCAAAATTCCATCTAACCATCCATTATTTATTAATAAATAATCTTAGCCACGAATTAAATCAATTATGGACCAATTCCATGCATGATCTAATTAATTCTTAAATTTATTCTGCATAAAACCGTCTGACCGGTCGACCGTCTGCGAGGTCCGGTCGACCGTTTAGACCTGGTTTCGGTCGACCGTTTAGACACTCGGTCGACCGTTCGCAACATTAAAATATTTCATCACAATGTTCGGTCGACGGACCGATAAATTCGGTCGACCAAAAACAAACAGACGAAATCCCTGTTACGATGTACACACATCCGGTCGACCGTGCAATATTGCGGTCAACCGTCCCACATCCGGTCGACCGTTTACTGTTTAGCGTTCGACCGTTTGTGCACTGTGCTGCAGACTTGTCAAATTTCGGTTTAACCCCTACAAAATTTGACATTTCGGGATTAGTAATAAATTCACAACTTATGTAACATATTATCCTATGTAATGATCAATCATTACACCCCATAATATTTACATCACATATGAATTTAATTTAGATTCTAATTATGTTATAAATCACAACATAATTTTGATTTTGTTTGTTCACCCCATGTGTCATATTTTCTACATGAAACCCGACACATCCTATGAACTCAAAATCCCCATTTTTTTTGTTTCCCAGTTTTGTGGTGTGACCTATGGGAGGATCTAAACTAAGTTGGCAGTGATATTAAGAGCTTAATATCACAAGCTATAAGCGGTATCTAGCTACACATTATAGCTCCCAATTAGTTAGATGTCTTAATTCCACTCGAACCAAAACCTGATCCACTTAGTGATGGAGTGCATCACTTGTGTCCGTCCCTTGCCTCATGATATTAAGAATACACACAAAGTAGTATTGTGTCATCTTTGTATTAGTATTCATTTCTTGATCTCTTTAAGCTAGTTATAAATATGTGACTTAACTCAAATCACATTGTGCACATTATAACTTTGCTTTATCAAGGGGCCCACTAATATCATCACTCAATCAAGAGGGGCAATGATAGTCTTTTGACTAACTATCTTCTCCAACAAAAGTTGTACTTAACCAACCAATGCTTTTACACTACACTGATCGATAGTTCAAGACACTGATCTAATTAAGTATTCCTTAAGTGATTAGATATAAGTCTCATATCAAAGGACCAAAGACATAGTAAAATATTAATGACACAGAAACACATTTCTATAATATTTTACTTATTAGGTCTATTCAGTATACAAAAGTAATATTTTCCTCTTTTGCATACCCGTGTCGTCACTCACTTGTAGAGCTACAATGATCTATGACCAACACGACAATCTTAACTCGGTAATTAATGTCTCATGTTAATTACCATGATTGCGAATATCTTTTGTTTTATGCAAACCAATATCTTTCAGAGCTCTACGGTTAAGGACCAAGAGCTTCTTCCTTAACACTTCTAAAAGACGAATAACATAAACAAGGAACAAAATGATTTCTCATTCAATTCATAATAATTGACATTTAAAAGTAAAACTTTTAGAACACATTCCCTTCAATCTCCCACTTGTTATCAAAGTTTTCTTTCACATACATTCTTAATGCATAAAACATCAATAACTAGGGTAACCTTCCCAAATCACCTATCAAGCCAATCCACATGGACCCTCGGATCCATGGACTCGAAATATATTTCGTCTCTTAGCTTGGTATGAAGGTTTGTTGAATGGATCAGTTGTGCCACTGTTGTGTCCACCTATTTATTTATTTTGTCTTTCGTTGGTGGTTGAGTTAGCTGTAGTGATATTACTCCTAACTACACTAGCTCATACCTCCACCTTCGATAATGATGACGCATCATCACTCCAACCTCTTATTGTCTAGAATTCCTATAAGAATTGCATCAAAACAGCCCTCGGCTATTTTCTCCTTTGTCTTCCATAAACACGAACCTTATCTTTAGTCCGGTTAAGGTACTTCAGAATATTCTTGACCGCAATCCTATGATTAGGATTCGCGTTGGATTGGTGACCTCTTGTCACATTTAAAGCATACGAGATATTGAGTCTTGTGCAAGCCATCGTGTACATGGTCCTTCCTTTTGCCGAAGCATAAGGGATACCTTCATGTACCCCAAGTCTTTGTGTGATTGAGCACATTGAGACTTCTTGAGTTGCACACCTATACTCATACTTATTGACCCTATAGCTCAACCTGAGTGAGTCTATGTTCCTAAAGCCCCATTCCCCAATAGACTCAAGAAGAGCTCAAGTGCACAAATGGAGAAAATCTTGGAAGTATTTAAGCAAGTTAAGGTGAATATTCCACTCCTAGATATGATTCAACAAATACTTGCTTATGCTAAATTCTTAAAGGATCTGTGCACTAAGAAGAGAAAAACGAACGTACCAAAGAAGACATTCTTAACTACAAACATAAGCTCTATCTGTCCAACTCGTCTCCTATAAAGTATAAGGACCCTTGGTGACCCACAATTTCATGTGGGATAGAGATACTTTCATCAACAAAGCCCTTCTAGACCTTGGTGCTAGTGCTAACTTACTCCCGTTCTTTGTCTATGAGCAACTCAACCTTGGTCCACTAAAACCCTCTAAGACAACCCTTCAATTTGTTGATTGCTCTATTAAGAAACCAAGAGGTATAGTAGAGGATGTTTTGATTAAGGTTGGTGACTTCATTTACCCAGTGGATTTTGTCGTTCTAGACACTGAACCTGTTGTCAATCCTAAGAGACAAATTCCTGTAATACTAGGCATACCCTTTTTAGCCACTTCTGAAGCTTTGATAAATTGTTGAAATGGGCTCATGCAACTATCTTTTGGAAACTTAATAAGTGCATTTTCTTTATCTTTGCATACATTGAGGACAATGCATGATTTAGGTGTGTGTGTGGGGGGGGGGGGGGTGTTTATCTATCTATCTATATATTCTGTTGGTTTTAAAAAAATTCAAATGCTTTATGACATAACTTAAGATTGAACTGCCAAAACCCGTGTACAAATTGCATTGAGTTTTTGTTCTTTATTATATAGTTTTGCTTGTAGAAACTATGACATAAATCTAAGTTCCAAAGAAATAACACATTACCCTTTAAGACTTGTATGCACTTAAATTGGATGAATCAAATCTTTAAAGTGGTTGATAAAAAGCAGAGGTTCAGGAAAATATACCGGGAAGTGTGGACTTCTAATAGCAATTAAGCCTTGAGTAAAAAAAGTGAGGAAAGCACATTTTGCAAAATGATTACAAAAACCCAAGCCTTCGAGTCACTGATCCTAGGGGTATCTTAAAACCCGGTAACTTGAGTCTGATAGCTCGGGATTATCGACCAAACTCGCTACACGAATGCAAAAAGGGTAAAAGTGTCAAAAAAAGAGCAAATGTGTTGAATCACTTTAAGATACTCAATGCCCAAAGTTAAAAGAATTATCCCTGTCATGGTTGATCCGAATGATACTTCACCACCAGAGGAGGCGTGCAAAAATAATTTAAGTGATAACATGTGTAGAAGGGTTAGTGGTGTGAATATTGGAGGAATGAAGACCAAGTCAGATTTTTTATGAGTTAGATTTATATAATGAGCATGCTAGAATTCTAAGTGATATGTATAAGGTTGAGGTGGAGATATTGAAAGTTAT
Organism: Triglochin maritima; assembly: GCA_963682175.1. Classification (NCBI taxonomy): domain Eukaryota; kingdom Viridiplantae; phylum Streptophyta; class Magnoliopsida; order Alismatales; family Juncaginaceae; genus Triglochin; species Triglochin maritima. Next base: position 28,715,044 of record OY821788.1, on the reverse strand, counting down.
TAATGAAATGTTGAATTAAGACGTTGTGGGTGTGTCAACTGAAAACCCTCACAAGACAAAACTCGTCCTCTGAGGAAACTCAGGGGTTTATGTGGAAATGGAAAAGAAGCAAGAAAACTAAACCCCAAAGGGAGTATAGAAATAATGTGAACATAAAGAAGTGTGTGTGTGTGTGTGTTCAATTATGCTCCTCACAATATGTAGTGCATGAAATCATAAAACTAAATCCAACTTTGCCTCCACATGAATTAGGATTAGATCACATCATTAAAACATACAAGACAATAAGTAGAATGAAGCTAAATGAACTCAAGTATAAAGACTAGACCCTACTATGCCTCCACATGAATTAAGATAAGACTATATCATTAAAACATACAAGACATTAACCAAGGTAATGGAAACAAGAGTACATACACTACAACTTGTGTTTCCAATATTAACTCCATCAATATCCTAACCTTATCATTCCCCATAAAATAGGCCCACTAATCAAAGCATAGGTTAAGCTTTATTCAAGAGCATTAGCATATCAAAGATAAGAGTGGAGACCCATTAGATGGTTATGGAAATCATATAAAGCTCAAGGGATTAAGATAACACACTATTAATACACTACATAATTATATCACATATTTCTCCACCCCCAAATGGGGATGGATCTACTTACTACTCTTTACACTAACTATATTAACAAGATGAAGCATTATACTGAAGTGAAATTACCCTAAGAAAGCAAGAAATATTAAAGAAGCTTAAAAGGAAAGGAAAGACTAAACAGACATGCACAAATTAAAAGACAAGATTAAAAGAAACTAGAAGAATTATTTTATTAACAAATGACTCACATTGAAGGTAGCATTCTTCTCCACCTTGAGTTTTTGCTTCAAGGCTCACTCCTTAGTAGAGAGAATGCCACCAAGCAATGTGTAGTTACAATGGAAGGTGAAGAGTTCTATTTATAGGCATGGAAAAAGCTAATCCGGGACAATCCCCCGATGTGGGACTAAACAACTACCAAAAATAGACTAAACATACACAAATACACGTGCTCCACAAATCTTAGCGGATCCAGAGCTATCTGGACCGCCAATTAGCGGTCTATAAGCTCCAGATCCATTTGGATTTTGTGCTGGGCTTTGCTTGAAGTATTTCTTGGTCTTGGATGCATCTACTTTGTTTATTGGAGCTCCGACCCGAATCGAATTGCCAAAATACTCCCCATGATGGTGTGGAGTTTTCTGTTTTGCTCTTAGGTCCTTCGGTCTTACGTTCATGTCCTTCTCCCTTGCATCTCAGTCCCCAGGTCTCACAATTAAGTTCTTTTTCCTGCTTTTGGGTCCTTTCATGACTCTTCTCTTCAAACCTCTTTATTTCTGAAATTCAAACATAAAACTCGTCACGTAGCATTGCTTAGGTGTAAGATAATGGATATAAGATACAAATATAAGCATGAAATGATGTTAATCAGTAGACTTCAATGTCATTTCTTTCTCCAACATCTCTCTTACCTCTCTCTTTCCAATGGAAAATCATGCAACACATCTCTCTCACCTAGTCATCCCTTACTATACAGATTTTTAGAAATGATTTTGTTGTTGATTGATAGATTTTTATGAAGGAGTTTTGAACTTATGTAATAAAATGATACCATTGTATATTGAAATGATATATTAGTGTATTAAACTTATATTGTTGTGTATTGAACGCATATAGATGTGTATTGACTTGATGTTTTATTTAAGAAAGTGATGCAGTTTTGTAAAGTCTTTCATGTCATTTCTATCTCCAACTTCTCTTTTACCTCTCTCTCGCTCTCTCCTATGGAAAAACATGCAACACATGTCTCTCACCTAGTCATCCCCTACTATAGTAATTTAGTCTTGTGTGACAGATTGCTTGACAAGTTTGTTGTGGATTTTGGATTTTCTTTTGTTTTGTTTTCTTCTGATTATAGGCGTTCGAGTTGGATTAAAATTGGCATTAGTCACAAACTCAGAACAAACAATTTGGAGCAATAAGAATATACACTAGTCTTTGAATATAGAAATGTGCCAGGAATTGCAATGCAACAGTTACAGATCCGCGCGAAATTGATGAACAAGCATTTCAACAAGCAGATTGAAGTGTGTAAAATTGCAAAGTTCAACATCAATGAGTTGGGAGAGTGGATCAAACTTTCAAACATAAACACTCCGAATTTTTACATCTTTTAATGATGTTGTAGGAATAATAACTGCAAGCCTCTAACAAGTTAATTCAAGCTTCCTGTCGCAATACATAAATTTCGATTTAATTTCATATAATCATGCACATAAGATAGGAAAGGCAATAAAATTTAATTAGCTTGAACTCTAACATCACTATAGTACCATACACGTTGAACCACGAACACTATAAACATGAACGGTGGACGGAAATGACATATTCATCTATATATACATGTAAAGGCTACAAGAAGACCATGCAGACTACCACAGTTGAGAAACATATGAAACCACTATATACAACATTCCTTTGATTGTAACCTAACATGTTACAAAAAATAGCACCTGAATTACGGTTTTCATCTCAGTTAGAATTCTGATCACTATTGACTTCCGCAGTGGGAAAACTTCAGAAGAAGCCCTTTGAGACCTCAAAATATACAACCTGAGTGACAATTTACAGTGCAGGTTGTAAGTTGTAACGCTTCTTCGGACTCGTCTGTCACCTTCCCCTGGGCCAAACGAATATACCAATTTTCATTTCATTCAACATCGACCAACTCCAAGTTGTAAGTTGTAACGCTTCATCCATGAAGGTTGACAGTTCAGATCTAAGACCACTTCCCTGCTACAGCGGTAGGCAAAGAATAGAAAAATAATTTCTATTATAGAACTTTCATGATTGTTTGAAAGTTATTGCATACATAGGACCACACAATTTAACGGCAAACCAACTTTCAAACATGACAGTGAAAAATATTTTTGTACTGTCATCAAGAACAAGAAAAGAAAATTTTGAACAAATAAATCATGAAACTCGAAACCTGTAATATAAGTGTCTGTTCAAACTCTTGGGCCTCATGGATCTCCTTGTTGATGATCTGACAAAATACCATTCTAAATTAGGCACCAAACAATATTAGCTTATTCTTGGAAGTGAATAACTTGTAGACACAATAGACATGGTCCAATAGATAATTTTTAAATAAAAAAAGTAGTAGTGGCTTCTTTTAAAATCATGGCAGCAATTTCTGCTCTATATATTTGAGTGCCAAAATTTGTGAAATTCATTTCCTTTCCATCAACTAAACAGATGATATATTTCAACACATATATAGCACAATCAAGAGAATTTTCATCTTGTTGTGGGTATATTTCCTTTGTAGTTTGTCATTTCGAAAAATCCAAACCATAAGTGCATCGAAAGAAAATCTTGAACAATTTGACTTATTTATCAAATATAAAACATTACATACGTTTTTCAAATAAAAAACACATATCAAATAAGTACAAAAAATTAAATCCATATTTCACAAACCTTTAATCTGACCGTGGTCATTGACTTTGATCTTCTTTTAATTGAATTTTATGATTTGAAAGACAATGACTTGAAGTCAATAACCAAACGATGTCAATGATTAGCTTCATAAAGTATCATGAACACAAAATCCAAGTACTCAATCACCACATCACAAAATTTGAAGTCTTTAAATAATTTGGCATATGAGTCTTTAAATTCCTTTTGCCATACATTTCCTTTGGCATTTCTGCAACTTTGTAGCATTTTCTGAAAATGCAAAATAGAGGATTTCAAAGTCACAAATTACTTTAAAAATTGTTGAGATATTCAAATAATCTTTTGAAGACATATACCTGAAAGTCAATAGGCATCAAGTGGCAATAAACCTTGGAATGAATAAATCTTTCACTGAATACATCACAACAAAAGGAAAAAATCTGCCAAAGAATTGCAATTGTACAACATCATAAAAATAGTAAACAAATAAATTTACTGTATGTTAAATGAATGTTGTACATACCTCATTACTAACCAACTTATTGAAAATGAGATTGTGAATTTCAGAACCGCTACACCACCCTCCCTATTGTGCTTTGTAAATATTACCATATCTAAGATTTAATGTAAGTTAACTAAGATAAGTAGAATATTGTTAAAAATATATGGTTAGTTTTAGTAATGAAAAACTTACGTTTCAGAAGGATCACTTAAGAACTTCTCAATTATGTCCCTCTCATCAATTGTGATGTGATCATAACCTGGATAATCAGTTCAAGCCTCGTAAAAAATCTAAAAGGGATTAAAAAATCAGTTTCATAATTTTAAGAACAATAGAAACAAATTTACATGATAAAGTAGCGACGGTGGAGGAGATGATAAACATTAAACAACCAAACTTGAAAGCAAAAGATGCATCTTTCTTTGCCTCTATGATTGTGATCGTGTTTGTGGGAATCTATTTGATTAATACTTTCAGGAGTTTGGTTCAATGACTGTTTTGGTGTTGGACCCCACAATAAGTTATAAGATCCAAGGAATCGATAGGAAAATAATTAGGTACCAAAGAACAACAAGCTACGACACAAATAAGTCCATGATCAGTTGGAAAAGGTGGAGAAAGGATAATAATAATAATAATCTACATCACAATATCAATTACTAAACTACGAAAGATCACTACAACTATTTAACAAGTAACAAGCAATCGATTAACAAACAATACCAATGATCTAAACCAAATGTGTCAAAAATTATGGAAATGTCTTTTTAACCATTCTACATTAGACATTCTAATAAATAGGAAACACCGACAACTACCCTGGTTGGTAGCTAGTAGCCTGGTAGGCTCTATGTTCCTCTATGGAACATAGATTATCATTGTTTGTGCATTGTAATTATGTTATTCTTTGGTGAAAAAAGAGAGGGTGTCATATATCATTTCATTGTTTCCATGAGCGTGACATTCTGACCGACCATAATACCCTTTGACACTAATAGTCATGTGAAATGTTATTTCAATATAGTGAGTGATTAGTTGCTACTATTTTGTAACTTTGTATAACTCAGGTGCAATCAACTGCATCATTAAAGACAAATTCACAGTTAAAGAATTCAGAAGCTACAGAAGAGATACACACAAATATGGACCACTTCAACTATCTAACAATTAACAAGCCAATGCAAACTTGTTGTAATCTAGAAGGTTAATTATCCTACAAAAACAATCATATATAGAATCATACATGTGTTTGTGGTATACCTATGATTTTTAACTCAATCTCAGTAGAAAAGGTGTTGTGTACATATGATTTTTCAAATTTACATGACAAACACTACTGTAGAAAATGGAATATACGTCAGATATAAGCATTCCCATATCTGACGTCTATGTATACGTCGTATATACATAGACGTCGATCGCATAAAATCTGACGTCTATACCTAAATAATAGACGTCAGCTGTTATATACGACAGACGTCTATATCAAACGCATAGACGTCGACCGTTATATACATCTGACGTCGATTATTTAGGTATAGATGTTGATGGTATATAACGGCCGACGTCTATATCTTCTTTCAAAAGAATAGACGTCGGCTAATACAAACAACCGACGTCTATTCCTAAACCTGGACAAAAAAATTGCAACCAGACTTGCACCAAAAATACTGCATAGCAAACACATTCAACCTGCACCAAATTCGTTCACAAACACAAATACATACACACTTTCATCCTCATATACATACAAGCATACATACACAAACACATACATACAAGCATACACAATCATTCAACACACTTGGCATTAATTCATACATAAACACTTCACATTCATTCTAAAAGTGAGGCAATTATATTAAGGCATAACATTGTATTAAAAACCAGTGTTCAGGGAACGCCTAGGCAACCGGGTGCGTCCCGTCGCCTGGGCGATCGCCTAGGCGTTTGTGCGACCGCCCAGCTCTGTGCGGTCATTTTTTTAATTGAATTAAATTTGATAAAATAGATTAAAAAATTAGGAAAAATCGGGAAAATAGGAAAAAATGCACAAATATTATCTAAAAATACCATACATGTTTAGGCTTCAAAAAGACACCTAGTTCCTCGACCAAGGCCTCACTGGGCACCCCCTCTACCCACCTAAACACTTAGGTATACAATTTATTGCTTAGTAGTATGATTACAAAGGTAGTTAACTAACTCAGAGTTCATACAATAGCACATAAAAGAGAAATTAGAATTACAAGCTAACTAATTAACTCCATTGGACACATTGATCTAATGTCCAGTTGAGAACCATATCAAATCCTCCACCACCATCAGAGTCGTCAGAGTGGTTCTCGTTCGGATTGTCGACGTAGACATCATCTTCTTCAGTTTCTTCATCGTCGGATTGGACATATTGCTCGTCGATGTCCATCGGTGGTTGAGAACTCGATGCACCTGGATCTCCAGAACTAATGTGAACAATGGCATCATCCATGCCAACACCTAATAAAGGCGCGTCAGATGCAGTGGACGTGGATCGACCAAAGCGTCTCCGTGAAGAAGAATGTCCTAAAGTTGCTTCCTCAACATCAGCCCATGTAAGCTCCTCTCCAGCGAAGACCGGATCTTCAGTTTCTACCAACCATGGATGCTCGTCGAAGAGATCGTAGTCCACACTGATGGGATCATAAATTCCGGGCTTCTCCATCCTTTGCTGAAACCTTTGCCTTAATTTTTGGTTGTAGTTCACATACACCAAGTCATTCATCTTCTTCACAGCCAACCTATTCCTTCTCATTGAGTGCAACTGCTCGAAGACACTCCAATTCCGCTCACCACCTGATGCCGAGCATGTCAATCCCAACACCCTCAGGGCCAACCTCTGTAATGCGGTCTCTCCCATGTTTGCGCCATAAGATTGCCACCAATATATAGGTCTTCTTTCCATCCTTTGTCTAACGACCATATCCCTAGAGAACATTCCAAGTGAGTTCTTGTAACGATAAAGTAAACCGCAAATCTTGTCTTGTTCTTCAGGAGTGGGGACGAGATGCTCTACGACAACCATGAATCCATGCATATGCTCATTGAAAGATACATTTCGATCTTGAGGTGGGATGGAGAAGAAGGTACCAAGGTTGAGTAGGAAACCAGCTGAGTGTAGCGGTGAGGACACCATCTTCCCTGGACCCCACCTAGTGTCGATGAGGTCGATGACTTTCTTGTACAACCTCGGGTTTCCTTCAAAGTTCCTAATGATTTGTTCTTTGGCTTTCTCCATTGCGTCATGTAGATATCTCATCGGTGGTTTCTCATCGCCGTCAACAAGTCTAAGAACCTAGACCATAGGTTGTAAGGCCTTCAGTGCCTTCACGACGTTGGTCCAGAAGCCACTTTGTAGAATGGTCTCGGCAACTTCAGTAGAGATCTCCTTCCTTTTCTTGTTCTTTATCCAACTTGCATTAGGATTGTTGTACTCCGGGGAAACAACAAAGGCTCGGAGTTTGTCTTTCTTCAGAAACAACCTTTACAAAGTCAGAAAGGCGGTGGCAAATCTCGTGACAGTAGGCCGTAGCAGGTTCCCTTCAATGGCAATTCACATCCTTTTCAACAACATGGAATGGTTGTGAAAATGTTTGACGATCTTACGAGCTAAAGCAATAGTCTTCAAAAACAAATTACCAATATCCTCCAAGATGAGATCGATGCACTGCGCTGCACAAGGAGTCCAAAACAATCTCCTTCTTTTTTGCTTCAACATCCTACCGGCAAGTACGTACGCGGCGGCGTTGTCGGTGACCACCGGAACAACGTGTTCTTCGCCAATCTCGCCAACTACCTTGTCCATCAGCTTGTACAGGTAGTCTGCGGTGTGAGAGTGACCGGAAGCATCTACAGACCTCATGAACATGGTACCTGTTGGACAATTTACTAGAAAATTGATTATATTCCTACCGGACCTATCAGTCCAGCCATCTGTCATCAACGTGCACCCGTATGTTGCCCAATCTTGTCTGTATGACTCTAGTATACCTCTAGTGTAGTCAATTTCCTTTTTAGTGTACGACTCACTAACTTCATGATGTTGGCTTTTTGGCCTTAATCTTATGTTTTGATGATTTAATCAACCTAATCTTAATTAGAGTAGCACACACTATGCATTGCATATATATTGTATTGTGCTAACCTCTACAGGTGATCAAGACTCAAGAAAGAAGGAAATGAAGTTAAGACATGTAATTAAAGCTAAATAGAAGACATGTAATCTTGATTTCTTTTGAGTCTTAGGAACAAAGTGTAATTGAGCATACTTGAGCTAGAATCAACTTAATCACACACTAGGTTCCCTATAGAAGTCACACGAAATTTCACATAATTTGGACTTCACTAGATCACCCAAACTTCGACCGGAAAACACCAAACCTGTACCCTAACTGTCTGCCCACATTCGGTCGACCGATACAGGTCGTTCGGTCGACCGGATGATCAATTAATCCAGTTTGTGTTTCCCTGTCTAGTTTCGGTCGACCGCACCATATCTTTCGGTCGACCGTTTGAACTTACTGTTCTGATCGTTATTCTTGTCGTATATGCCCAACGGTCGTATTCGTATTAAAACCATATACACCTCCATATACTTAACCAAACGGTCGAACCATTTGCCCAGTTCGGTCGACTGTTTAACCTTGTCAAGAATTCCCTGCTATCGGTCGATACGATCTCGTTCAACCGATCCAAATTTCCCTCTACCGAAACGCACGTTCGGTCGACCGGTAACCCTGTTCGTTCGACCGTTTATTTAATAGACTTAAGAGTTCGGTCGACCATTCCATATTTCGGTCGACCGTGTCTTTAGCGAACCCAAGAGTTCGGTCGACCGTTTCTGGACAGATTTGCAGCCCGATTTTCTGCTTTGTGTGCTTTGCACAATACCCAATCAAATCTTGTCCCAACGACTCTATTCTCTCTAATGCCTATATAAGGAGCTGTAAAACACATTTTAACACAACTCTCCCACTACAAACTTGTCCCAAACATTAGAGAGAATCCCAAACACTCAAAGCTACAAACCTTTCACACTTAGTGATCATTTCTTAATCCTACTCAAGTGTGCTCAAGATTTAGAGAGTGTTGCTCCACTCAAGTTCTCATTTGTTGTCAAAAGAGTAAAGGCTCCGGTGAAAGCCCGAAGTATCCTTCTCGGATTGTGAGAAGAAGATTCCAAGCTCGGCGAGGGTTGTTCGCGAGTTTGACGGTTGTAAAGGCGTTCTCTCCCGGCCCGGAACGGGGAGTGGTTAGTGAAGTCGTAAGCGGAGCTCGGTGATCCGAGCGGTGCTTTCAAGAGAGGACTAGGACCCAGGTGAGGTGCCGAACCTCTATAAAAACGCCGAGTCGATTTGTGGTTTGCATATTCCTACACTTGCTTGTTTTAGTTTAAATTCCGCTGTATTTCTTTGATTGCTTAAACAAGTAGGTAATTAGGTGATTAGCATTAATTGTGGACCGATAAACCCACACGATCCTACACATGATACATCATCGGTTTAAGTCCGGGTCCGTAAGTACAAGTAGCGGATATTGCTTCCTTCCACTCAGACGTCCTTACAGTGTTGAATGATATACCACATCTATAGAAAAGCCTAGACCATTTTTGATTAATTGTTTTCTTATCTTCTTTTTTAAAGGTTCTTTCGATGCTTGTTTGTTGGGCTCCGGAAATCACGTCATTCCCACGTCCGCAAAATGGTCCCCACAAACGTTTTGTCTCTTTCGAGCAGGAACGGGGCGAGGACGAGAGGTTGGGGTCCGAGCAGAACCGGAACTCGACCGGTTTCGAGATCAAATTCTATGTTTTCTCCCTCTACATAATTATCAAGACATACATTTTCATTTTGTAATGTCCTATTGTTTCTAATCACGTATGCAGTTATGTCTTGTTTAACAGAGTCAGGAACTTTATCACAAGGTCTAGCATTGCTACCGGGTGTGTGTGCAAGATGTTGTTTGATATTATTAGATTCATTCATAGCCACAATAAATTTCACATTATCTAAACATAAGGAAAATAATGATGACAATTATCTAAAACAAAGAAAAACTCACAATCAGAATGTAGGACGTTTCCCACACGGCAACGTCGCTCAATCCTCGCGTTAATCCAGCAACAATGTCGCTCTGTCCTCGCGCCCACAACTGCACCAAACCAAAAAAAACTAAATAAAAAAACTCAATCCACGACTACACCAAACAGATGCACCACTTTATTACTTATTAAGATATTACGCCCACTCTAATAGAAACACTATTTGACATACATGCAATGGCGTATGTATTGCCACATTGTTATAACATTTCTTGTAGCTATCACTTAATTACGTGTAAACCTATTTCATTAATCAAAATTGAATAGTCAGAAGCTACAAAAAACCAATAAGTCGGCATCATTTTGAAATATGAGGAAATGCTAGCTTTTCTTCGTCAATTTAGGGACTAGAACCAAACATAATGAAACTACAACAACAATATAAAAACTAATTCCTTTTGATTCACGTGTGTTTGATATAGATAGCATCACATTTTTTACTTCCAGTAAATTTTCGGTGTTACATAACACAAAAAAATTGATGCACAACACTCGTTCATCTCCGAACCAAAAACTTTCTCGCGACAAACAGAAACACAACCTTCATTTGGCACTTATCAAAACAACTCGAACCACCCAAACCAAAACGCCTCATTTCAATAAAACCCCAAGAAACACAAACCAAAAGAAAAATCAGAAATGTGGGAAACAAAAGGTGAAAATGGGGTTTACTTCTAAGGAAGAGGAGATGTGGAGGCATATGGGGGCTTCAACGTTGTCGAGTCCGAGGAAGAAAATGTCAAAGTCGTGGAGGCATGAAGGTCGATGTGGATGTCGCGAAGGCTAGGGTTTGGTCAGAGATTGGACGGAGAGTAGAGTTTGGACGGAGATCGGGTTAGCGAAGGCTAGGGTTTGCGGAAGGGTGTCTCTGGAACAAATGATAAAAACTGTAACTCTTAGATCTCTAAAGACTTATAGACGTCGGTCAGAAACACCAACCGACGTCTATACCTTGACCTGGGGAATAACCGTTGGGGTATAGACGTCAACTTCCATGGGTAATCAAACCACCAACGTCTATAGGACCCTATATGTAGGATCTACTGGCCTCTAATATTAGTCTAAAAGAGGGTGAATAGACTAATTAAGATTGTTTAACAAACGATGCCAAATTAAAAGCTAAGACAAATTAATGTGAAAAAGAGAATGACAAACCACAACACCAGATGTATAGAGGTTTGGATCCAACCACCGGATCCTAGTCCTCTCTTACGAATTGCTCTTACTCGAGCAACTTCGCGTCCTCCACTAATCCGATCTCCGTTGCGGGCCGAGATCTCGCCTTTACACCGCAAGCTTTACGAACACCCACGCCTAGCTTGGACCACCTTCTCACAATCCGAGAAGAGCTTCACACTGGAAGATTAGTACAACTCTCGAAGACTTTACTTCAGCAACTAATCTTGAGTACTTGAAATAAATGATGCAATCAAAGATGGTGATTTCAAGTGGAAAGATGTGGGCGCAAGTGTTTAGAGCAAGTTTGAGAGTAGTCGTGAGATTTTGAGCTTGGAGAAAGATTGGTGACCTTAGAAGAGTGTTCTCAGCTCTATTTATAAGCTCTAAACTAATTCTAGCCGTTGGGAATAAATTGGGAAAGAGTTGTGTAAGAATATACAAAGCTGTGAAAGTCAGGACACAAAACTGCACACTAACGGTCAACCGAATTGGGTCCAACGGTCGACCGGCATATTAAAATTATCAACTCGGTTGAGCAAAGGTGCAGACGATCGAACCAACGGGGCTAGAACTTAAGTGATCGGTCAAACAAAATGGATCACGTGTTCGACCGTAAAAGTCCAGTAAGACTCGATCTGGAAACGAATCAAGAATCGATCGACCGTTAATAGAGGTTCGGTCGACCGTATGAAGTATTTGATTTGAAACAGGACTGAGCAAGGTACAATCGGTCGAACAAAATAAATCGAGGATTCGATCGGAAACTTCCAGTAAGACATGGAACTGGGAAGTTTCAGGTATCAGTCGATGATTGACATCATTTCATGCTCATATTTGTATCTTATATCCATTATCTTTCACCTAAACAATGCTATGTCACGAGTTTTATGTTTAGTTTTCAGGAATAAATAGGTTTGAAGAGATGAAGGATAAAAGGACCCAAAAGCTGGGAAAAATGACTGAATTGTGAGATCTGGGGACCAAGATGCAAGGAAGAAGGACCTGATTGCAAGACAGAAGGACCTAAGAGCAAAACAGAATACTCCTCACCATCATGGGGAGTATTTTGGCAATTCTATTCGGGTCGGAGCTCCAACATGCAAACTAGATGCATCAAATACCAACAAAGCCTTCCAGAAAAGCCCACAAGAAATTCCAGAGCGATCCGGACACTGTAGACCGCTAATTAGTGGTCCAAGACCGCTAATTAGTGGTCCAAGACCGCTAATTGGCGGTCACTTTTGGCCCAAATGCGCTCAAATTGCTCCAGAACATGTATTAGAGGATGTGTAGGGTAATGTGTAATCATAGGGTTTTAGTACTCAAACATTTAAAGAAGTCCACCCTGAACCTAGTGAGTCAAATAATTCGTGTCTGTTAGTATAAGGAAGTTTGTCGTAGTCAAGGGCCCTTAATCTCTTTTTGTGAAACTTAAGTGTAAGGGTTTTGGTTCCCATATAGATAAATAAGTGGTTTTCTCTCTTCTCGCACGGCTCCTATCACTCGGGAAAGTAGGTCTGAGGGGACTTTGTGCCTGGTGCTTTCGAGTCATCTGACTTGGGATGCGCCGACCGAACTCCCGTTACACGGGTGGTAGGGATCGCCCTATGTGGAGATTTGGGGGAAGGTGTACGTGATAGTGTAAGTCCTCATAGGCAATGATGCACGAAACCTGACCCTGGGAGAATCAAACACCAACCAATAAATGCTCCAAAGAAAAAGAAAAAAAAGAGTCAAATAAGAACCAAAATGGACTTTATACGTTGAATCACATTCAGAAGTTAAGGTTGCCCATGTCTTTCACTTAATTCCTTAGTTAACTCTCACGAATAACTCATTAGGCTAGGTGTGTGGACTGATTACATATATAGAGTCGACCCGTAGTATTACAGCATCCCATGATCGACAAAATAAGTCCAACGAGTCGTGTAGCTAGATTGATTAATGCATCTTGTTCGGATTTTGTGGGTATATCCGCTGAAAACCCTCAGGAGACAACACTCCTCCTCCTTGGCGACAAGGAGGTTTAACGGCTTGTTGCACGTGCTAAGTGCAACCGTGATTCCTACGAAAGTGAGTTAGGATTTCTTGTTTTTCGCATGCTTTTCTCTTTCTTTGTTTTGCTCGGGACTAGCAAAAGTTAGGTGTGGGGGTATTTGATTGACATCATTTCATGCTCATATTTGTATCTTATATCCATTATCTTTCACCTAAACAATGCTATGTCACGAGTTTTATGTTTAGTTTTCAGGAATAAATAGGTTTGAAGAGATGAAGGATAAAATGACCCAAAAGCTGGGAAAAAGGACTGAATTGTGAGATCTGGGGACCAAGATGCAAGGAAGAAGGACCTGGTTGCAAGACAGAAGGACCTAAGAGCAAAACAGAATACTCCTCACCATCATGGGGAGTATTTTGGCAATTCTATTCGGGTCGGAGCTCCAACATGCAAACTAGATGCATCAAATACCAACAAAGCCTTCCAGAAAATCCCACAAGAAATTCCAGAGCGATCCGGACACTGTAGACCGCTAATTAGCGGTCCAAGACCGCTAATTGGCGGTCACTTTTGGCCCAAATGCGCTCAAATTTCTCCAGCACATGTATTAGAGGATGTTTAGGCTATGTGTGGTATCTGTTTAGTCCCACATCGGGGGATTGTCCCGGATTAGCTTTTTCCATGCCTATAAATAGAACTCTTCACCTCCTTTTGTAATCACTCCATATTTTAAGTGGCTATTCTTCCTACTAGAAGTGAGGCCTTGAAGCACACACTAAAGTAGGAGGATGCTACTTTTAATGTGAGTCATTTTATCAATAAAGTTTTATGTTTCTTTCATTGTTTGTTTTATGCTTATTTTATTGTTTGTGCATGTTTTAGTTTAATCGTCTTTTAATTCTAGCTTAGTTTTAATATGCTTTCTTTCCATAGTTTAATAATTAGTGTAATGTTTAGTGAGTAGTTTCATCCCCTTTGGGGGGTGGAGTAGATGTACATACATGCATTAGAGAATGGGATGAATGCTTTAATTTCAATGTGTTGATTAAACATGAATGTATGCTTGCTTGTTTAGGATAGAATTTATAACTTGATGAGTTTTGCCAAAATGATTAGACATCTCTCATGCTTGTTTAGGTTCTGAAATAAACAACTTGCATATGTAATTGTTAATCAACCAACTTGGTGATTAGATTGATAGGTTTTGCCATAACATTTAGACACTTCCTATGCTTGATAAACACCACCTTCATGTGCTTAAAGAATGTATTCTACACCCACCTCTTTGCTTGTGTGCACTCACTCCACCCCTTAGGGGTTTTTCCATTCCTAAAATTCCAGCATTCTTGTTTTGTTCTTAGCTTAGTTCTTATTTCATCGTTTGTTTGCTTCTTTCACATTTCATACTTCTTAGCGTAGTGTAGCGTAGGTTAGCATAATCAATCAATCATCTTCTCCATTTTTTCGCCACTTGATTTCGTACAAACGAGAGGCTGCACACCTCCCTGAGGACGACCCGTACTTGCCACCGCTTCATCGCGGCCGTGCACTTGCGGTTTTAAATAAAACGTTCAACAAGTTTTTGGCGCCGTTGCCGGGGAGGTGCTCGGGACTAGCAAAAGTTAGGTGTGGGGGTATTTGATTGACATCATTTCATGCTCATATTTGTATCTTATATCCATTATCTTTCACCTAAACAATGCTATGTCACGAGTTTTATGTTTAGTTTTCAGGAATAAATAGGTTTGAAGAGATGAAGCATAAAAGGACCCAAAAGCTGTGAAAAAGGACTGAATTGTGAGATCTGGGGACCAAAATGCAAGGAAAAAGGACCTGAGTGCAAGACAGAAGGACCTAAGAGCAAAACAGAATACTCCACACCATCATGGGGAGTATTTTACCAATTCGATTCGGGTCGGAGCTCCAACAAATCAAGTAACCGCATCCAAGACCAACAATACCATCCAGGAAAGCCTCCAAGAAAGCCCAGACGAATCCGGACCCTGTAGACCGCCAATTGGCGGTCTGGAACCGCTAATTGGCGGCCCAGGTGGATCCGAATCCGTTTAGCTTTTTCTGGTGTGTGTATTAGAGCGTTCTTATTCTATTTATGGTATTTGTTTAGTCCCACATCGGGGGATTGTCCCGGTTTAGCTTTTTCCATGGCTATAAATAGAACTCTTCACCTTCCATTGTAATTACTCCATGCTTGTGGCCATTCTCCCTAATTGAAGTGGAAGCCTTGAAGCAAGAAACTCAATAGGGAGATGCTACTGGTCTTGTGAGTCTTCAATTAATAAAATTTTCTTTGTTTTGTGCTTCTTTTATTGTTGATGCATGTTTTAGTTTAATTGTCTTTTATTAAATCTAGCTTAGTTAATATGTCTTCTTATTTTAGTGTAATAGTTAGGGTAATGTGTAGTGAGTAAAACCACTCCCCTTTTGGGGGGTGGAGATGATTATCATATATGCAATTAAGGAAGGAAAGATGTTTATGTTAAAATGTGTTGGTTAATATGAATGCATACTTGCTTGTTAGAATAGAACACTTCACTAGATTGGTTTTGCCATGATAAGTAGACACCTCCCATACTTGTTTAGTTTCTTAAATAACCAGCTTGTGTTTATGAATGTTAATCAAAATAGGTTAGTGATTTAATTGATGGGTTTTGCCATGATAAGTAGACACCTCCCATACATGCAAACACTACCTACACTTGTGCCTATAGGAAGATATTTTTGCCTCCTTATTGTGTATGTGTAGTCACTCCACCCCCTAAGGGGTCTCTCTCTCTCTTACTGATTTCTCCATAGTGTCAAGTTTCTCTAGCTTAGTTGAAGTATCCGTTTGTTTTGTTTCCTTCGCATTTGCTTCTTCGTGTTACCATAGTTTAGGTTAGCATAAACAACTTTCTTCCATCTTTCTTTGCCACTTGATTTCTGATAAGCAAGAGCAAGCTCACCTCCCTGAGGACGACCCGTACTTGCCACCGCTTCATCACGGCCGTGCACTTGCGGTAGAAATATAAAACGTTCAACAAGTTTTTGGCGCCGTTGCCGGGGGAGGTGTCAGTCCAGACTCTTGTTTGAACGATTCGAGTGGATTTAATTTGTGTGTTGTAGTTTTTCTTTGTTTCAGGAGACTGGGAATAGCAAGTGGAGGCTACTGGAGAAATTTCCAGACGACCTGAGCACTTCAGACCGCTAATCAGCGGTCTGGTGAGCTCTGTTCATCTTTTAATTTCTTGCTGTTGTTGCTCTAAATGATCTAGTTATCTGGGACTCAATTTGGCATGTTTTGACTTATAGTTCGTTCCCAGATCAATAATCAAACCTCCTTTAAGCAACTTGGACCCTAAAACTCAAAGCAAAAGATTAGGCATTCATTCTTGTTTAGGTCATGCATCATGTATGTGACTTAGGCATTTAGATTGTCTTTTATCTTAGCTTTATTTTCTGTTGCTGAGAGCTGGCGTGAGGTACACACCTTCTACTCTCATTCATGCATTTCGTATGAACATGCATTAGTTAGTAGGAAGTGCATTGCAACAAGTGTGAGATGAGCGTTGTTTGGAGAGTTGATTGCTAGATTTAGGACTCCAAAACGCTACTAAGGAGGGGTTGTCCAGTAAAAGATAAGGTGGGGGATTTCATCACCCTTTCCTTCGCCCCAAAAACCACACTAATCAAGAGCCTAATTTTAAAATCAAGTAGACATTGGCCTTAAGGAATTCGGACGCATTAGGAGAGTGATCCGGTCCCGACCGTCATGACCTGATCGGCGTTGCCCACTTTGTCGATAGTAGGAGAGACGAGATCCCCGGATCTTTGCTCACTTGCTGGGCTTTGTGGTCCTCGTTGTAGGGAGGTGAGGCGTGTTGAGGCCGTGTGACCTTGCAGTTAGGCGTCGTCTAGCTGTAAGGACCTATAGCGACCTTAGGATTGCTTGAGCCTTGTTTGCTTGTGTGCTTCTACCTGTACCCATCCGCCGTAGCATAAGGACTTCTTCCCTTCTCTCCTGAGTCATTCTTTCTCTACTGTGTTCCCCCGTCTTCTCCTCTACGCACATTCTTTGTTAAAAAAAAGAGAAAAAAAAAGTTTTTGTTTTGTGTGTGTGCACCTTTGTGCATGCTTTCGTGGACACGAGACGAGAGTGGTCGTTTGACGAGGAGCGTTGTCAATCCGGCTTCGGTCATCGATTTCTCGACACCTCCCTCCTCTCGTGTCGCACGTAGTTCGGGTCCAATGGCTGCTAATTTCCGTGAGGAGGAGCAGTTGCTGGACCCACCTGCTCCACCAGTGCTTCCAGTTGTCGTTCCCATACCTCTTCGTGATCGATGCTACCCGAGCTGTACAGCTCTACCCTCATGCATCGTATTACCAGAGGCTAATGGGAACCATTTTGAGGTTAAGCCTCAATTCATTTCCATGCTCCCTCATTTCACTGGGAAAGGTGACCCCTATATCTTTCTCAGGGAATTTGAGGAGGTCTGTGCTATGTTCAAGCTGCAACAACTTAGCACAAACTCCATCCATCTTAGGCTTGTCCCCTTTGCGCTGAAGGATGATGCCAAGAAGTGGTTGTACAGCAACCAGGCGAATTCCTTTAGGACTTGGGATGAGTTTCAATCTACATTCCTCAAGAAGTACTTTCCTAATCATCGGACTCAAAAATTGAGGAACGAAATCAATTTGTTCTATCAACATGAGACCGAACCATTTCATGCATATCTTGAGAGGTTCAAAGAGCTACTATCCTCGTGCCCTCACCATGGAATTGAGTTGTGGCGTCTTTGTCAGATTGTGTATGAGGGTCTTCACATCCCGTCCAGAACGCTCCTTGAGTCCATGTGTCAAGGAGAGTTCTTGGGAAAGGATGAAAGGGAGGCATGTGCCTTCCTAGAAGACCTCGCTGAGAAAACCATGCAATGGGAGAGTGTGAGGGAACCACCTGCATCATCTAGTATAGGAGCGAGGATCGCAAATGCAAACTCAACTAGATCGGGTTTCGCATTTGCTATCGATACCACTACGGCCACCGAGGCACGCATGGCGGCCTTAATGCGCTGTATGGATTCGATTGAGCTCCAAAACCGACAAAGTGCACCTCACATGTCCACATCTGGTCCAGTTCCTTGTCATTCATGTGGTAGGATAGGTCATGTAGAGAGCGACTGTGAGTCCATTCCTCCTGAGATGGAGCGTGTCAACGCCATCTATGATAGAGCCAGGAATGACCCATACTCATCATCTTATAATCCTGGATGGAGGAACCACCCCAATTTTTCATGGAACCAAACTAATGCCCCGGGTGGTCCTTCCAACTCCTCTAGACCACATTACCAATCACACCAACCTCCCATGCATGCACATTCCTATCAGCCACCCCAAGCGCAAACCACCAATCCATCGGGTTTCCCAAATTCCAATAATATGGAAACCCGATTCAATTCGCTTGAGACCTTGACTCGTGGACTTGAAAACTCAATGAAAAATTTTATGTCTACCACAAGTCAAGTTCTCACTTCAAATCAGCAGACCATGAAATCTCTAGAGCTTCAGATAGGCCAATTGGCTCAGTCTGTACATGAGAGAGAGAGGGTCTTTTCCTAGCCAGCCTGAGGCTAACCCCCGCATGTACCAACAACAACAAATGAAAAATGAGAATGTGGTACCTCGGGGGAGACAAGTGAACCATGTGGAGGAACCTGTTCACCATGTCAATTCCATTGTGACCTTAAGGAATGGAAAACAGGTTGACAATCACATTTCCTTGCCACACCCACCACCATCTATGCAGCCCCTCAGTGGGAATGGTGGTGAAGAAGAAGCTGAGGGTGAGGGTAATACACCAAAGCTTTCTTCTCAGGCACAGCAGAAAACCTACCTGCCAAAAGCTCCCTATCCAAGTAGGTTAAACAAAAAGCAGAGTGACAACATGGACAAGATAGTAGAGGTGTTTAAGCAAGTAAAGGTTAATATCCCCTTGTTGGATGTCATCCAACAAATACCTCAATATGCCAAAGTGTTGAAGGATCTCTGCACAACTAAGAGGAAGACCAATGTTCCTAAGAAAGCATTCTTGGCTGCAAATATCAGCTCACTTTTGTCCAATCCTACCTACACAAAATACAAGGACCCTGGGTGTCCTACTATTCAGTGTACGATAGGGGACACTAGATTGAGCAATGTTTTGCTTGATTTAGGATCAGCGGTCAACCTCCTCCCATTCTCTGTTTATCAACAGTTGAACTTGGGAGAATTGAAACCAACTAAGATCACCCTCCAATTAGCGGATAGATCCATTCATATTCCCATGGGGATTATCGAGGACGTGCTTATCAAAGTTGGAGATTTTATATTTCCAGTCAATTTTGTTGTCCTCGATACCAATCCTGTTGCGAACACCCACTCTCAAATACCTTTGATTTTGGGTAGACCATTTCTGGCAACCTCCAATGCCTTGATTAATTGTAGAAATGGTCTCATGAAGCTCTCATTCGGTAACATGAGTGCCGAGTTTCATGTGTTCAACTCTGGTAGGCAACAGGAACCCATGGATGAACCTTTAAATCTAAATCTCATCCGCCAATTGGAGAAAGCACCACAAAATCAACGAACACCCCTAACCCCAATGCAACCCATTGAGAATGTTCGTGGGCCCAGCGAAGACTCATTGCCTGTCTTTGCAATGCAACAGAGTGAGCTGACCTCGAACATGAATGTCCAAAGGGAGTGTTCGTTGCATGATTCAGTTGAGAGTACTAGTGAGGGTGAGACACCTCATCATATGCCTATGCCAGAAGGTGTCTCTACCTCATGTCCCATGGCCATTGAGCCATTTGAGCTTCATTTTGACTCCAACAAGGACCCACCTATGACCGAGCTTATGCTTGATGATCTAAATGATGGTGGGAGGTCCTTGTTGGATGACTTGGGGAGAAGCCCCATTCTTAGTGATGCAGGTCTGCTGCATCCATCGAATGAGCTTGAGGAACTCATTCCGATGCACCCGCCTATTAGTTGGAGGGTTTTCTTCGATGAGCAATTAAACCCTAGTGAGGCAACACAACTTCATTCTTTGTTGCCCACACCCAACCAATATCATGAGGGGTTCGAGCCTTTCAGCTTTGACCTTTCACCCGCATGACACCTCAGAGTACCAGTGGAGTTTGCCCATCTCGGCAAGTCTCTGGTCCTCTAAACATGATGTTCTCATTTGATATTCCTTGACCAAATGATTATGAGAATATCTTGCTTGATGTGTATATCTTGTAAAAAGAAAAGAAAAAAAAAGAAAAAAAAAGAAAAAAACAAAAAAAACAAAAAAAGTGCGTAATAAAAGACTCCTTCAGTGAGCATCGATTGTTGTGGGCCCCAACCCTTGTGTACTTGGGCCCAATCTCTTCACGTATTTATCTCCCTTCTTCAGCTTCTCATAGGTTTTGAAGGAATTTGGGTTTGTGTTCATCAACATGACCCTGAACGTCCCTTTGTACTTCATGTTGGTGAGATCTTTCCTTTTTCATGCATATCTACATGTAGTATCTTGTTCACATTCATTGAGGACAATGCATGAAGTAGGTGTGGGGGTGTTTTACGTGTGTACATAGTCAAGTCTTTTCTTTTGATTTTTGGTTTTCTTTTGTGTGCATTGTTAGGGTCATGTTAGTGTGCCGCATTTAACATTGATATATCTGCTTGTCATGATCCTTGGGTGACTTGTCTTCTTTTGCTTGCCTAGTGCTTTAAAATTTTCACATTTCTTTCAAAATCTTCATGTGTTTGCGAAAGAAAATGTTTTTATGGGTTTTGCGTGTGTTTAGCATGTGCAAAACCGTTGAGAGGCAAAGTAAAAAAAAGCTCCCAAAATTGTCTTGAACTTGATGCATTAGGATTTCTAGTTTACTGGCTTTAGGTCTTATCGAGTCGTTAGGATGCACCCTGGTTTTCCCTCAGGGGGCGTGTAATCATAGGGTTTCAGTACTCAAACATTTAAAGAAGTCCACCCTGAACCTAGTGAGTCAAATAATTCGTGTCTGTTAGTATAAGGAAGTTTGTCGTAGTCAAGGGCCCTTAATCTCTTTTTGTGAAACTTAAGTGTAAGGGTTTTGGTTCCCATATAGATAAATAAGTGGTTTTCTCTCTTCTCGCACGGCTCCTATCACTCGGGAAAGTAGGTCTGAGGGGACTTTGTGCCTGGTGCTTTCGAGTCATCTGACTTGGGATGCGCCGACCGAACTCCCGTTACACGGGTGGTAGGGATCGCCCTATGTGGAGATTTGGGGGAAGGTGTACGTGATAGTGTAAGTCCTCATAGGCAATGATGCACGAAACCTGACCCTGGGAGAATCAAACACCAACCAATAAATGCTCCAAAGAAAAAGAAAAAAAAGAGTCAAATAAGAACCAAAATGGACTTTATACGTTGAATCACATTCAGAAGTTAAGGTTGCCCATGTCTTTCACTTAATTCCTTAGTTAACTCTCACGAATAACTCATTAGGCTAGGTGTGTGGACTGATTACATATATAGAGTCGACCCGTAGTATTACCGCATCCCATGATCGACAAAATAAGTCCAACGAGTCGTGTAGCTAGATTGATTAATGCATCTTGTTCGGATTTTGTGGGTATATCCGCTGAAAACCCTCAGGAGACAACACTCCTCCTCCTTGGCGACAATGAGGTTTAACGGCTTGTTGCACGTGCTAAGTGCAACCGTGATTCCTACGAAAGTGAGTTAGGATTTCTTGTTTTTCGCATGCTTTTCTCTTTCTTTGTTTTGCTCGGGACTAGCAAAAGTTAGGTGTGGGGGTATTTGATTGACATCATTTCATGCTCATATTTGTATCTTATATCCATTATCTTTCACCTAAATAATGCTATGTTACGAGTTTTATTTTTAGTTTTCAGGAATAAATAGGTTTGAAGAGATGAAGGATAAAAGGACCCAAAAGCTGGGAAAAAGGACTGAATTGTGAGATCTGGGGACCAAGATGCAAGGAAGAAGGACCTGATTGCAAGACAGAAGGACCTAAGAGCAAAACAGAATACTCCTCACCATCATGGGGAGTATTTTGGCAATTCTATTCGGGTCGGAGCTCCAACATGCAAAATAGATGCATCAAATACCAACAAAGCCTTCCAGAAAATCCCACAAGAAATTCCAGAGCGATCCGGACACTGTAGACCGCTAATTAGCGGTCCAAGACCGCTAATTGGCGGTCACTTTTGGCCCAAATGCGCTCAAATTTCTCCAGCACATGTATTAGAGGATGTTTAGGCTATGTGTTGTATCTGTTTAGTCCCACATCGGGGGATTGTCCCGGATTAGCTTTTTCCATGCCTATAAATAGAACTCTTCACCTCCTTTTGTAATCACTCCATATTTTAAGTGGCTATTCTTCCTACTAGAAGTGAGGCCTTGAAGCACACACTAAAGTAGGAGGATGCTACTTTTAATGTGAGTCATTTTATCAATAAAGTTTTATGTTTCTTTCATTGTTTGTTTTATGCTTATTTTATTGTTTGTGCATGTTTTAGTTTAATCGTCTTTTAATTCTAGCTTAGTTTTAATATGCTTTCTTTCCATAGTTTAATAATTAGTGTAATGTTTAGTGAGTAGTTTCATCCCCTTTGGGGGGTGGAGTAGATGTACATACATGCATTAGAGAATGGGATGAATGCTTTAATTTCAATGTGTTGATTAAACATGAATGTATGCTTGCTTGTTTAGGATAGAATTTATAACTTGATGAGTTTTGCCAAAATGATTAGACATCTCTCATGCTTGTTTAGGTTCTGAAATAAACAACTTGCATATGTAATTGTTAATCAACCAACTTGGTGATTAGATTGATAGGTTTTGCCATAACATTTAGACACTTCCTATGCTTGATAAACACCACCTTCATGTGCTTAAAGAATGTATTCTACACCCACCTCTTTGCTTGTGTGCACTCACTCCACCCCTTAGGGGTTTTTCCATTCCTAAAATTCCAGCATTCTTGTTTTGTTCTTAGCTTAGTTCTTATTTCATCGTTTGTTTGCTTCTTTCACATTTCATACTTCTTAGCGTAGTGTAGCGTAGGTTAGCATAATCAATCAATCATCTTCTCCATTTTTTCGCCACTTGATTTCGTACAAACGAGAGGCTGCACACCTCCCTGAGGACGACCCGTACTTGCCACCGCTTCATCGCGGCCGTGCACTTGCGGTTTTAAATAAAACGTTCAACAGTCGACCATAAAAAATTGTTCGGTCAACCGGAAGACCAAATCAAAAGAGTGGTTAGGTTAGTATGTGTATACAACCGTTGGAATATACGACAAGTATAACGGTCATATTTAAGACGGATATGGAAATGTAATCGGTTGAACAAAACAAAGTTTCGATTGACCGAAAGTCACACTAACCAGGACACGTGTAAACAAGTGATAGGCAAGAAAGTAAGTATCAGTCAAACGGAAAGGGTAATTTGGTCGACCGAATTAGACTGGGAAACCAAATGAAGAATCGGTCGAATGAAAGTTAAAATTGGGTCGACTGTTTAAAAGATAAAATGTTGTCTGAGGCTGTCTAGTGAAATCCGGTCGGACCAGATGGTTCTACCAGTCGACTGGTTTTGCACAGAATTCCTGTTCTAAGGGTTTTAAAGTGATTGGTCGAATTTCTGTTGAAGTGAAATTGATATGGATTTGAATGTAAGACTTCTAAAGGTTTCCTAAGGGTCATGAAATGCAATTATCAAAGATTTCAAGTGCCAAGTTGCATTATATCCTAAATACAAGAATTGTAAAAACCTATCTACTCTTCATCCTTCATTTCTTGTGTTAAATTAAACTTGGTTCCTGAAACGTTAGAGAATACAATATATATATGCAACCTATGGATAATACATGTGTTTATTGATGCGTTGGTTAATCATCAAAATGGGTTAACGATTATTAGCCAAAAAGCCAACACTATAGACGTCGGTTATAGTATTGGCCAACGTCTATACCCATACACATCGTCTATTAAAATAGCCAATATCTATTGGGCGACGAGTATAGACTATTCTCCACTAGTGAAAGTAAATTAGAAAGGTAAAATTATTTACTGGAGAGTAGATAACAATATGTCTTTTCTCGTTTGTAGTCACTTCATCTTCAGCAACAACAGTTTTGTAGTATCTCTTTGAGTTTTGTTCAATCACTTTGTCTACAATCTCATCCTCTGGAAAATTATCAAAGATAAGTTGCGCATTTGTCTTTTTTCTTTGTCTTTTTTCTTCAATTCAAAGACATTAAACATTCTTTTTTTCCTATCATTTCTTTCTTTACAACGACGAACCATTGAAGGAATGTTCTCTTCCAATTTCTTTAACTTTCTTCTCTTGGTAAAAACCTTGAAAGGTGGATTCTTGATCTCAGTTGGTTCTGGGCACAAGTTTGGAGAAATTCCCAAACAGAAAGTTGGTGCCACAATTCCTGTTGATTTTTTATTCTCAGTTGGAGTACAAACCACTTCAACATCAGGTGTATGATCAAATATTTCCAAGACAAGGCCCCTCTCTCTTTTCCAAGAATTCAAGTTTGTGCTTTAGTTCCACATTCTGTTTTTTAGTACCAAATTTTAATCTTTGAGGTGATTGTTCTCAGAATGCAAAATATTCTTCTCTTCATTTAGTCTCTTTATTTCTTCCAACAACTTCAGATTTTCCTCTTTTACCAATTCATTGCTTCCTTTAATTTTTTGAGTTTGTCCTTCTTCTTTAGTTTCTCATCTTTGACCAATTGTCTCTTGTTTTATTCTTTTTTGCTTTTCTTTTCACAATTGTGATGATATTTTCAGTGGGAATACATTTTTCATCAGGTTTTAGCTTCAAAAACTCTGACTTTTTAAAATCAATGATACTCATAACCTACAAAAAACAACACTTAATGTCATAAACAAATAAGCACAATAATATTTTACTTACCAAAATATAGAAAAATACACATGCAAATCTCATTCCCTTGGACATCATCTAAGTTTTTCAATGTCAATTTTATGCCTCCCCATCTTTTATTCTTGGCTGCAAATCAGGCCATGTTGGTTTCAAGAATGTCAAATGCTCATATAGCTAAACCTATATGAAAAATAAAAACATTTATTAACCCACATAAGCAAAACAGAAATACACTAGTTTAGTATACAAACATAATAATTTAATACATAACAATGCAAAAATAACAATACACTACACTAGTACAATACAAAACTACACTAGTTCAATACACTAAATGATATAACAATACACAAAATTGGCATGCAGATGTGCATATTTAATAAGTTGAGATGTAGAAAGCCCAGAAAGCATAAATACAGAATATTTAATGCAAATGTAGAGATCTTTGGGATTTACACTTCTTGCTTGGTGGAATACATAACTACACCAGTTCAATACACAAAAAACATATAACAATACACAACTACATTACTATAATACATAACTACACGACTTCAATACTAATCATTAAGCAGACAGTGCATCCATCGATATATGTCGACACCTTGTTTTTTAATCTTTTTCTCTTCTCTTTAATCTCTTTGGAAATTTCTGTAGCATTCTCCATAATAAGATGACGTACTGCTTCAGCCCAGTTGTAGAACATAATGTGTTCTAAATTTTCCAAATAAATAACAACTGACTTGGGAGCTTTGGTAGTACTTTCTGGAGTAATGAATGTTGATAACATCAATAGAATCCACATTCTGACATAATCGGCAATAAGCTTTTCATCTTTGGAAATGTAACTCATAAGAGATGTTAACATTTTACTATCACAAACATATACTCCATATGAATTCAATAGAGACGAGGAGAACTTTTTTTGTTTAATTAAATGGGTAAACCAAAATCAGGTAACCCAAGAATGTCAGTCACATCTTTAACCAAGAATGTCAGTCACATCTTTCACCAACAAGAAAATTATTGTTAACTTCGTATCTTGAAATAAAGTCTTCTAAAAGTCTAACATTAACTGAGATGAAGAGATGTTATGAAGACCCAAAAAAATAGTTATTGCTAACTTTTCAAATTGTTTTTCTGTTTGTTGTAGCTGCTTAATTGCATTTGAATAACTATTTATGAAACAGTGTTGATTAATGCAATTACAAACTGCAAATAAACAAGCATAGAAGTTTATTAGGGAATAATACAATCTAGTTAGACAAGCATAGCAAATTTAAATACTATCAAACATCACTAATTTATTACAAAAGCATAACAGTACATTACATAACAATACAATTCTAATACATAAATACCAAAGGAATTTAAATACACATATGGAATTTATAAAGCCTATTACACAAGTATAGTACTTAACACAGAAAAATGACTAGTTTAACAACAAGTATATCAAATGTAAAAAACACAAGCATGGAATTTATGGAGCCTATTACACAAGTATAGTACTTTACACAGAAAAAATGCCTTGTTTAAAAACAATTATAGCACATGTAGAAATGTTTAGCAAACAAAAAGAATAACAAACTGCTGCCAAGAGGATGGCTTGAATTCTTTTTTTTCTCTGATTTCTGTAAAATACTTCATAGTTAGGGAAGAGAATGATAATTTAATCATGAACCACTATTTGGGAAAAGAAAAGGTTGATAAACCTTCATGGAGGATGAACTTTATGTTTTCAAAACTTTTTTGCTCTTTTTTTATTCAATTTATCCTGCAAAACAACACAATATATACTGTCACATTCATTTGACTAACTACAATGTAATATACAACACAATAAGTATCTTTCAAAGCATGCAATAAGTAGTTATTGTAATACAATACTGGTTACAACCTGTTTTTGCTGAAATCATTGAAGCAGTAGAAACAAATTATAGGAATACTAGTTTGGTTGGAAGAGTGCACCCAAAACATGAACCATGTAGATGAAAAAGGTAGATTCCAAAATCATATTAAAGAACTACTCGAAAATATAGAAAATTTGCATGTTCGATCGACGTTGTGAGCAACCCACCCAAACCCCATGATTCTTACACATTATTGTTTTAAAATAAATACATCTGCTGCATGTGAGTGTTTGTCACCCAATTTATTAAATACTAGACAAACACGATTTGAGCTTAATATCACTAAATCAACTCTCCCGCCCAGAAACGAGCTAATTTCATGCACACACACAAACAAACCAAACCAAACTGGTTTCCTATTTCATGCACACACAAACAAACCAAACAAACCAAAACAAATCGAGCATAATTTATGTTTACAAACAATACAACACAATATTAGATTATGTTTTGGAAATAGGAAACAAGTCCACCGTCATAGTTGCAACTTCCAGATAGGAAACAAGTCCACCTTTGAAGAACTGAAGTCGTCACTGAAAGATTATGTTTGTTTGAATGCAGAGTATGGAGGTGAAGTGGATTATCAAGATACTGATTCTGACTCAGTATGTGTTTTTTTTGTTTGACTCTTTGCTCCTAGTTTACAAAGTAGTTATGCAATTTACCTTGAATATTCTTCTTTCTTAGGTTGGAATAAGCACGAGCAGTATACTTAAACTCAACTTATGACCTTTTGAACATTGAACTTTTATTTTTTTCATGTACTTATGATTTACTAGTGGGTGTTACTAAATACCACTGAATTTTCCAACATAATCATGACAAAAGGACAGCATGGGCTGAATTTGGGAATTTAGTCTAGTTTGTAAAGCATTTTGGATTCCAACTGGTAACGATTACAACAAATAAACCAATCAACCAAAGCCATAACAATCAGAACCACAAAGTCAAATCTTGAAAACTGCAAACTCAGTTGTAAAATAAAATGAACCAAGCAAATATTAATAGGATATTAATTTAGACAGAAAGTTGGATTTTGAAGGAAGATCCAAAACTTGAGGTCACTAGATGCTAAGAAAATTTTCATTCTATTCTTCCAATAATCATAGTTTGACCCATTAAGTAGTGGAGGCATAGTTGTGCACAATCCTTCTACACGATTAGATGAAGTAGATGTTATGCTAAAATCCTGTTAAGTATATGAAATTTAGCACCTTTGCTCTGATACCAAATATAGGATCGTTATGGTCCTAATTATCTAATCAATTTAACGCTTTAATCCCTACTTAAACAAACAAGATGTGCAGCGGAAACAATTTAAACAAAGTAGGGAAAAGCAATGCAAACCATAATGGCACCGGAAGATTTTTATAGAGGTTCGGCCTCCCGCCTACTTCCTCTCTTACAAGCTCCGCCTACGTCTTCACTATCAATCTCGTTCCAGACCGAGATTAAGCCTTTACACCACAAGTCTCGCAAACAATCCTCACCGAGTTTGATTTCTTCCTTTCACAACCCGAGAGAGAACACTTTGGGCTTTCACCGAAATCTTTGCATTTTGACAGATAATTGTTGAGTGAAATAATCACTCTCTAACTTGAGCACACTTAGAGTATGATTGGAATTGATCTAAAGTATGGAAAATTTGGCTTGGAGAGTAGGACTGGGGATTCAAGGTTTGGGAGCTTTCTCTTAGATGTGTATGACAATATGGAGTGTAAGAGATCACGAATTGTGTCTTGGTAACATCTATTTATAAGCTCCTAAGGGGTTACAGTCGTTGGGATCAATAAGGTAAATGTTTGTGTAAGAAAAAGAAAACAGAAAAGAACAGGGCACAGTTCTAGGTTAGTTTGGTCAACCAAAACGGGTCTAACGGTCGACCGGAGTTTGTCCAGACAAGGAGTCCAGAACAGTCCAGAAATAAACGATCGACCAAACAAGGCGTGGTCGAACGAACATAGCTATAACTTAAGTGAACAGACGAACCAAAAGTGGGACGGTCGACCGATTAGGCAGTCCAGAATTATTGTCCAGGAAAGTTCAAGGACAAAACGGTCGAACAAAATGGTTGATTCGGTCGACCGATAAAAACTAGCACTACGGAGTTCAAGAGATGTCTATGTTCGGTCGACCGAAACTAGGTGTACGGTCGACCGGTGGTCAAAAGTATTTATGGGGTATGGATGAACATGTGAATACGACCGTTGGTATAATACGACAAATCTAACGATCAAATGACACATGTAGACGGTCGAACAGAGAACTCGTTCGGTCGACCGATTTAACACTATTGGCTAACATATTAACTAATCCAATCGGTCGAACAGAGAACTCGTTCGGTCGACCGATTTAGCTCAGACAGTTCAGGTTTAGGTTTAAGTATTTTCGGTCTAAGTTTGGGTGACCTATTGAAGTCCAAATGATCTGAGATTTTGAGTGTGACTTCTATAAGGAACCTAGCGTATGTGTGAGTAGTTATTTAACTCTAGTATGCCCAAGTATACAAAGTTCCTAAGACTCAAAAGAAATATAAAATTACATGTCTTCAATAGCTTGATTACATGTCTTGACTTGAGTTCATTCCTTCCTTAAGTATTAATCATCTATAGATGTTAGCACAAAGCAATATATATGACATGCAATATGTGTACTGCTCTACATTGATTATTATTAAGATTGAATTGATTAAATCATCAAAACATTAAATAAGACCTAAAAGCCAACAGGTCGATCTTAATAATTCTATCAACATCGACTTAAACCAACAAAATTATGAAATTGAACCAAACAACTTTCAGCATATCATCGTAATAAATTTAGAAAAATGATATATGAGATGTCACTAAACCCTCGTGGAAGTGAATATGATTATAGAAACATAAGTTTCCTTTGGTATTGTCAGTCCATTCAATAGCTACTAAATACCAATATTTTGGTCAATCTGATGATATTCTTGTAACATCCTGAAACAGCGGAAATTTAAAAATTTATAATTAAGACACAGGAACTCAATAATCAAAGACGGGACTGTTACTTCTCATAAAACAAATAGCGGTGCACCAAAATTACATCAGAGTTTGTCAAAATGATACATGATTACAACAAAACGACAAAAGAAGATAAATGTAATCATGCCGACCTCAGCGGTCCGAGAAGAGGATCCAACTCCAAAATGCGCGTGCCCGCCGATCACCACCCAACTGGACCTACTGCGGTCCTGAAAATATATAACAACGATGCCGAGTTTCCAGAAGGAAACCCCGTATGCCAACTCACCTATATGCATGCATTACACAAATGAACCTATCATACTAGTAGCATGTCATGGCATCGACAGAAAGGAAAACAGTTCCTCCGAAGGGTAAAACAGGACATCAGTCCGACAGTCAACAACGAGTCTCCCGAGGAGACCTACTGCAGGCACATGCAGTCTTACAGCACGCGACATCGCACCCCCCACACGCAGCTACACTACTCAAGGGTTCGGCAAGGAGCCTCTGTCACGCCTGCACGCCGATAGAATACAGATCTGCAAAACTCTGTGGTCGGAGCCACTGGGACCAACGGGGTCGTCGCCCGGATGGTATAACAACAACATCTCGATAGGTGCCCAGTCGAGGAATCAACATAGCCGGAACAGCCTCGGCCCAACAATCATCATCGTCGGCACAACCTCGACGGCATCACCGGCACAGCATCGGTGGTCCATCACAACGTCCGGCACAGCATCGGACGGGTCCAGACCAAAGTCTGCCAGGTCATCAGGCTCCACGAGCCGCAAACACCAACCGCGCCGCTATAAAAGCAGGGCAGCGACCTCCGTAGCCCGAAGGCCGGTAGCCACCTCACCCAACGCCAGTTGCGTGCCCGCACAAACATCAAACATTGGGATCCACGATCCCTCAGGCCTGCTATACTACAATGAGTCCAATCAATCCATCACATTAGTCACGCTCCATACATGGAAGTGACGCGTCCCGAACACCCACACTCTTCCCAATGGCGGTCCCTAGGCAGGCACGCGGAACGCGCCTACCGTCACCTCCCGGCTCACGCACAAGGCGAGGACACGGGTTTTCGTGGACAAAGTTGGCATTCAAAAAGGGAACCAGGAATTCTGTCCTGGGCCCAAACGGTCGACCGGAAGAGGTGATTCGGTCGACCGGTTCCAGAAAGGAATCGGTCGACCGTACGCCTAACACGGTCTACCGCTGCGCTCAAAACACAATCCCCAACGGTCGAACAAAGGTCTAAAATCGGTCGACCGAACGAGGTCAAAATCCGGAGTCTGGTCAAAATCAAAATCAATCTATCGGTCGACCGACTCATGGGTCCCGGTCAACCGACAACTGACATGGCATTTCTACATCATTTTAAACTATCGGTCGACCGACTCAGGGGTCCCGATCGACCGATAACAGATAGGGTCAACCTATTATTCTACGTCATATAATCGGTCGAACGCAACATACAACGGTCGAACAAGCATGCATAGAAAATCAGTACACTTAAGTTCCGGTCAAACGACCCAAGGAACCGGTCGACCAAAAACAGACAGAGAGTCCCAACTCACCAGCAAATACGCACTACCGGTCGACCGCCACAAGGCATCGTTCGACTTGTGAAGGTTAAAGTCGGGTAAAAACACTACATTCGGTCGACCGCCCGAAGGGACCGGTCGACCGTTTTTCGTCTTCCACCTCGCGCCAGCCGAGGTTTCTCACGGAAACAACGCCAAAGAGGTCTTCGACCTCCCCGTCCGACCAACACAACCCTCCCACGAGGGTTAGGAACAACAAAATCACACTAGAGAGCGGCATACCTCAAATGAAGATGACGAAACGCCAGAGCAACGCTCACGCCTCCGTCCTCCTCACGCGCGACCTCCTCCCCGCGATGACCTCCTCACGCCAGAGCCTCTGAGCCCTCTTCCTCCTCTGATCGCCGGACAGAAAATGGAGAGAGTGTGAGAGAGTGCAAGTAAGGGAGGGAGAGAGAAAGAGAGAGAGAGAGATTACAACTTAAATAACCCTACACCCCCATCACCCTACACCCCAACCCATACCTCCCATCACATCCACCACTCCTTCCTCCATCCCCATGCGAACCCCTCTTCTAACCCAAATTAACCCTAAACCAAGGGTTAGGGTTCTAACAATCCACCCAACTTAAAAGGATTTCGTCCCGAAATCAAAGCAAACTACTCACCGAAAAGCTCTGGATACTGCCTTCTGACCTCCTCCTCGATCTCCCAAGTGGCCTCACGCTCGCTGTGATGCTGCCACGTGACCTTCACCATCGGAATGGTCCTCCTCCTGAGCTGGTGATCCATGCGATCAACAATCTCGACTGGTCTCTCCTCGAGCGACAAGTCATGCTGAATCTCCGGCACTGCTATCTCAATCACGTGCGACGGATCTGCCACATACTTCCTCAGCATAGACACATGGAAGACATTGTGCAGACCTGAAAACTGCGGCGGCAATGCAATCCAGTAGGCAACCTCTCCAACTCGGTCGAGGATCTCAAACGGCCCAACATATCTCGGGTTGAGCTTCCCCTTCTTCCCAAACCTCATCACTCATCGGGCAGGGGAGATCTTCAGAAACACATGGTCGCCCACCTCGAAACTCAGCATTCGTCTGTGTCGATCTGCATAACTCTTCTGCCTGCTCTGTGCTGTGGCCAGTCTCCTCCTGATCACATTCACCTTCTCTGCATACATCTGCACAATCTCTGGCCCCACTAACTGCCTCTCGCCCACATCACTCCAGCATATCGGTGATCTGCAAGGCCTCCCGTACAATGCCTCGTACGGTGTCATCCCAATACTCAAGTGGTAGTTGTTGTTGTATGCGAACTCTATCAGCGGCAAGTGCTCATCCCAGTGCCCTGACCAATCCAGTGTGCATGCTCTCAGCATATCCTCCAGGGTTTGAATCGTCCTCTCTGACTGACCATCCGTCTGTGGGTGAAACGTCGTACTGAATCTCAGACGCGTCCCCAATGCCTGCTGCAGACTCCCCCAAAATCTGGAAGTGAATCAAGGATCTCGATCGGAGATGATGCTCACTGGCACTCCATGCAACCTGACTATCCCTCCACATACAACTTAGCTAGACCCTCCAAAGGCAACGTGGTCCTGATCGCTAAGAAGTGCGCCGACTTGGTCAGTCGATCGACTATCACCCAAATCGCGTCGTGGAATCTCCTCGTCTTCGGCAATCCTGTGACGAAATTCATCGTCACGTGCTCCCACTTCCACTCATGAAGCTCAATACACTGCATCGGTCCTGCTGGCCTCTGATGCTCAATCTTCACCTGCTAACAGACCAAGCACCGCTCCACAAACTCTGCGATGTTCCTCTTCATGCCCTTCCACCAGAAGTTCCGCTGCAGGTCCTTATACATCTTCGTGCTCCTCGGGTGAATGGTGTATCTTGCTCTGTGTGCCTCCTCCATGATGTCATCTCTCAGCCCATCGAACTTTGACACCCAGATCCGACTCCTGAACCTCAAACCACCATCGACCCCTACACTGAAGTCTGATCCATCTCTGGAAGCTAACTGTAGCAGACCAGCTAACTCATCATCCCCCTGCTGAACCTGAACCACCCGTAAGACTGTCTGCGGCTCCACCCGAAGCCCAGCAATCACTGCTACCTCTGAGCCCTCTGTGAACGGTCTCCACTCTGACAAAGCCTCGAGTAGCCTCCACTCTTGGATGCACAGACTCGCAACTGAAACCTCCACCTTCCTGCTCAGCGCATCTGCGACCAATTCGCCTTCCCCGGATGATAGGAAATGGTGAAGTCGTAGTCCTTAATGAACTCAAGTCATCTGCGCTGCCTCATATTCAGCTCCTTCTGCGAGAACAAATACTTCAGACTCTGATGATCTGTGAAGACCTCGAACTGCTCGCCATACAGATAGTGCCGCCAGGTCTTCAATGCGTGAACTACCGCTGCCAACTCCAGATCGTGACTAGGGTAGTTCTTCCCGTGCACCTTCAGCTGCCTCGAAGCGTACGCGACCACCTTCCCATGCTGCATCAGAACACAACCCAAGCCTATCCCTGATGCATCGCTGTAAATCACGTAGCCTCCACTGCCACTCGGTAGCGTCAGAATCGGCGCTGTCGTCAGACGCCTCTTCAGCTCCTGAAAGTTGTCCTCGCATTTCTGGGACCAAACAAACTTGACGCCCTTTTGCGTCAATGTTGTCAGCGGCGATGCAAGTCTGGAGAAATCCTGGATAAACCGTCTGTAATACCCTGTCAGTCCAACAAAACTCCTGATCTCCGTCACGCTCGTCGGGGCTCTCCACTGAGTCACTGCCTCGACCTTCGCCGGATCTACCGATATCCCATCAGCTGACACAATATGTCCCAGAAAAGCCACCTGATCCAACCAAAACTCACACTTCGTGTACTTGGCATAAAGCTGCTGATCTCTCAGGATGCCAATCACAATCCTCAGGTGCTCTCGATGCTGCTCCCTGTCAGGCGAGTATACCAAAATGTCATCCACGAATACCACGACAAATCTGTCAAGGTACGGCTGGAAGGTCCTATTCATCAAATCCATGAATGTTGCAGGTGCATTCGTCAGTCCAAATGGCATCACCAAGAACTCGTAGTGGTCGTACCGTGTCCTGAAGGCTGTCTTCTGAACATCTGCCTCCCTGATCCGCAACTGGTGATAACCCGAACGCAGATCGATCTTCGAGAACACTCTCGCCGTCTGCAACTGAAACAACGCCGAAGAGGTCTCTGACCTCCCCGTCCGACCAACACAACCCTCCCACGAGGGTTAGGAACAACAAAATCACACTAGAGAGCGGCATACCTCTAATGAAGACGACGAAACGCCGGAGCAACGCTCACGCCTCCGTCCTCCTCACGTGCGACCTCCTCCCCGCGATGACCTCCTCACGCCGGAGCCTCCGAGCCCTCTTCCTCCTCTGATCGCCGGACAGAAAATGGAGAGAGAGTGAGAGAGTGCAAGTAAGGGAGAGAGAGAGAGAGATTACAACTTAAATAACCCTACACCCCATCACCCTACACCCCAACCCATACCTCCCATCACATCCACCACTCCTTCCTCCGTCCCCATGCAAACCCCTCTTCTAACCCAAATTAACCCTAAACCAAGGGTTAGGGTTCTAACAATTCTTGATATTAAAAAACTTACACAAATTACACGTGCTGAATTTTTCATTAAACCACATTTTTATATTAATTTGAAAGTAAATGAAAGCCAAAAGGGGGGAGATTTATAAGCTATATTCCGATTTCACAGCAACCTTGAATGCAAGCATGTGTTTATCCAGTTTAAAATCCCAACCAAAATAGAGGATTGAACTTAAAAATCCAGTACAAACTACAACAGATAATGAAGATAGAACATCCACCTTACAACACCTTTTTCTCCTTGGATGGACCTAAACCAGGTGTTCCTTTGTCTTCCAAATATGTGAAAGAGGCATATTTAATGCTAGACTAATATTAACCTAAGGCAAAGACCAACATGTAATTAATTTAAAAAAAGCCTCAAAGGAGATGTGAAGGAAAATGAGTAGATATCATCTTCTTTACACAAAGATGCTTGTCTTCTTTGAACCTAACTCCAAAAGCTCTTCACAACATGCAAGTCATGGTATATGATCATGCTTTTATATCCCTAACTTTATTAGTGACTAACATTTCATTTGATTTGGCCACAAACATTATATTACATATGCTAACTAAAATTACTATTGTTTGCTTTCATATATATATATATGTTAATGAACCTGTCCTTATTTGACTGCAGAAGAAAAGCAATCTACCAGTAACTTAGGGGGAAAAATCAATAAAAATGTATGCATTATAAAAGGGTTAATAAGCAATTGCAACTTGATGTCATAAGCTAGTGACCATATTCTTGGAGCACGATAACGAAATTGGGTATGCTTATTTTTATAAAGAAGATTAATAAATACATATATCCAGTGTTGTATTCCTGTAGAAATACACAGTAAACCAGCGCAATTGCTTCCATATTCACTAAGCAATTGATACAGTTTTATTAGAGCTGAATCAGAAAGTCTAAATTTCCTAAAGTCCATAGCAAACATCTAAGTTTAAGAAAATCATAAATAAACTTAATTCTAGTCTTCGCAAAATCCAGGGTTTAAATGGTCCATTCAAACACCTCCTGTAAACAATGATAATATGAGTTGAAAAAAACTAACCACTGAAAAAGGGAAGAATCGATTAAAAGGGGTAATTAAAGGCAATGACAAAATTGAATTTTGTGGGGTAACTAACTAACTATCTTAAGTTGGACTCAAAACTTTAACAATAAAGCAAACTTTAACAAATAAACCAAAAGGAAAAAAATTCTAGATCTATTGTAAAAGCTGAACTAATCCCAATTTCCAAGTAGGAAATTCGTAACAGTAAGTCGTTAATAATTATATAAAAGGTTGCATAGGAAAAAAAGTACCATCCAAAGGGCATAAAGTATCTTTATGTATTTGAACTAATGAAGATCTTACGAGGAAAGCACGAGAGTATTACAAATTTTTATAAGGAAATACTTACAACTTATTTACAAAGCTAACATAATAGCTAATTACATGCCAAAGAAGAAGATGAACGAGAACAATAACCTTTTTTTAAGAAAGAAAAGGAGAATGAACTGGTACCTCTTCTTTTGTGCGACAAATTTGCGTCCAGTCATGCAATGGACCATCAAAATATGTCACTTCACTCGTTAAGAATGTTCTCTGTAATATGTTGTTCAAAGTGATTAATACAATAAAACAAATTAAATTTTGTTCCTCGTTAATAGAAATGTGTTAGAGAAGTCCATCTCAATTATGTTAAATCAAACCCACCTGTGACTTGTTACTTGAAAACCCAAATACTACCATCATCCCAGGACAATTTCTAACCACTTATTCTCAAACGTAACGTAATCCCAATTACTGAAACCCAAAAACATTACTAAGACCAAAGAACCAAGTCAGTTGAAAAACATATGCTAAATCAAATCCAAAAATATTTACAAAGACTATCTTTTTCACTAAAATCAAATTGCAAACACATTAAAATTAAAATCGTAAATCTAAAATCACAAAAAACTGAAGACCAACTCACCGCAATAGCATTTTGGGTTCAACTAATTTCACATCATCTGGTTAACCCCCAACAACATACTTGCATGAGAACAACCCACATTTTTTCAACTTCAATCTACTAATTAGGTGAAACAAATCTATTATCTAAGGTTTGCTTGACCAAATCAAAGAAGTTCTAACCCAAATAAAGATGTGGATTTGGTTCTTACCCACTAGAACACTTGCATACCTTAGCCGAAAACCAACAATAGAAGAAGATGAGAAGAAGCCAAAGAAGAATGAAGACGACGACAGCGTCTAAACCAAAGCAAAATCCTCTTCTCAGCCTCTCTGTTCTCCTCCCTTTTCTCTTTTCCCCTTTCTTCAGAAAACCCAAAACAAAACCCTTCTACCAGTTGGTTGTTGTGACAACCAGAACCATCGTCAACAGCTTTGAACTTCTTATTAAATCCTAATGATCATCACTAAACATGCTTAGCCCCTCAACACCTGATCAAACCCTAAACTCAATACAACCCTAAATATAACCAAACCCTAAACCTAACCAAACCAAACTTCGAGCCGAAACCCTAACTCCACCTCCCATTCCTCTTCCAAAACATGACTTGCAAGATAAATCTTGCCTTGCCTTAACAAAACCTCCAACCAATCATTAGTTAACCTAGATTAAAACCCAACCTCAACCACCAAACATCAATCCAACTCAACCCCGTTAACACTTCCCCGCATCACCTTGACCAGTCCCCTCCAAAACTTGACTTGCAAGTCAAGTTTCACCAATTCAACCACACTTAAACCTCCCTTTAAACTTACGTTAGAATCTCCCTTTAAATCCTAGATTGTTGGCCTCTACATTTCGAGTCTCGTTGACTAGGAGAGGGTTTTTATTAAATTTCTAAACCCATCTTCCTACCCCTCTTCCCTTCCCTCATCCTTCTCTTCTTCTTCTTCCTCCAAGCTCCACCGGTTCCGGCAGTGGCGAACTCTGACAAAGGTGT
The DNA here is from genome assembly GCA_963682175.1 of Triglochin maritima. Lineage (NCBI taxonomy): Eukaryota > Viridiplantae > Streptophyta > Magnoliopsida > Alismatales > Juncaginaceae > Triglochin > Triglochin maritima. The sequence continues at coordinate 28,676,750 of OY821788.1, read as the reverse complement.
AGTCCGAACGTAGGTGCAGAGGGAAAGGCTGGCAATCTCTTTGGAAGGTACGCCACCCACCTCTTTAGTTACAGGTTCGTGGGGTTGGAGGCGGGGAGAGGGTGTTCTATGTGAGAGAGCGGCGGCAGCGGTGAGCGGTGTCGGGGCAAGGCGGCTTGCAGGGAGCACCCATGCTAGTATCGTTTGCCTCTTACTGGGTTGCAGCAGGCCGAGTCGTGGCTAGTGAGGCCGGCTGTTGTGAGTCATCGAGCGAGTTGACCAAGTTTCGACGAACTTGGTCTAGCCAGCTGGAGGCCGCGCAGCGGCGGTCGGGGTTGGCTGGCGGTGGCCAAAAAACCCAACTGTTACAGCTGTGGCGGCGGCCGACTGTGAATCTCCACGGCGATGACGGTGCCATCGAGGCCGACTAGGGTTGGGGTTATGGTTGAAAATTGTACCCTAGTCCCTGTAATTTTATTGATTTGGTTAAACATTATAATTGGAATAATTGTTGGAAGGGTCTTGGGTTTTTGTGTTTTGTGTACACTTAAGTGATCGGTCGAACACCGAATAGGGTTTGGTCGACTGATTTGTACCAGGCACTTTGGGGTTGACAAACAATGATCTATTCGGTCGACCGAGCTAAGGTCTAGCGGTCGACTGAATTCCAGCAGGAGATTCGGGTTTGTCAAGAGACAGATATTCGATCGACCGAACAAGGTCATCGGTCGACCGATACATGAAATGTATTTGGGGTATTTTTGGTTAATACGAATACGACCGTTGGGTATAATACGACAAAACAAACGGTCGGAAAAATAAGTTCATACGGTCGACCGAAAGTGTATACACGGTCGACCAAAATCGGACAGTGAAAACACAAACAGGATAATTGATCCTCCGGTCGACCGAACGGTCTGTCTCGGTCGATCGAAAGTGGGCAGGCAGTTTGGGTTCAGGTTTAGTGTTTTCCGGTCTAAGTTTTGGTGATGTATTAAAGTCCAAATAATGTGAAATTTCGTGTGACTTCTATAAGGAACCTAGTGTGTGTTTAAGTTGATTTTAGCTCAAGTATGCTCAATTTACACAAGTTCCTAAGACTGAAAGAAAATACAAAATACATGTCTTCAAAAGAGCTTGATTACATGTCTTGACTTGATTTTCCTTTCTTCCTTGAGTCTTGATTAAAGTAATATATATGCAATGCAATATATGTGCTACTCTACATGATTATAATTAAGATTAGGTTGATTAAATCATGAAAACATAGATTAATGCCAAAAGGCCAACAAATACGTGAGAGGTACATGGAACCGGTGGTTCACCCCCATCGTGGCGATGGTCGTTGGAGTTGGGCTCGCGAGCTCGGGCGTGTGGTGGTAGTGGAATGACGGGTGGAATGACAAGTATGACTAGATGTTATGGTTTCCACTTGTGACGGTTCGGGAAGGTCGACCCACATCGTGACGAGTAACCATTTGGGAGCATTTCTCACGGACTCGAGCGTGTGGTCGGCTCCCAATGCCGGGCGTGGAACTGGTCAGCTCACCCGCGTTTTGATAAGTGGTCGTTAGGGACAGTTGCGCACGGGCTCGGGCGTGTTGTTGGAGTAGGGTGTTGCCTTGTGGATCAGATGCGTAGTCTTGTCGATGGTGCATGCTCGGCCTGGCTGGGTCGCGTGGTCGCCTTGGGACGTGTGATAGTTCTGTCGTGAGAGCGGATTAAGTGTTGCCTTGTGAATCGAATGTGCAGTTGGGTCGAGGTGCACGCTCGGCCTTATTGGGACCGTGGTCGCTTTGTGACACGAGACCGGTGTGAGTTGTATGGTCGGCGAGGTCCAGTATGGTGTCGGGTTGGGGTGGTGTACGGAGTCTTGATTTGAGACTCAGGCGTGGCTTGTGCGTGTGCAAGTGGGACGCGGTAGGCGCCTGAAGACGACTTGAGCTTGGGACGGGAGGACTGGATAATGAGCTCAGTTGATGTATTCTTTTCATCTCTTAGTATTGATGTTGTATTTCACTTCCGTTTGTACCCTGATATTGATCCTATGTTTTAATTAATGCATCGACTAGAGTATTTTTCGTTAATGTCCATCTTTCGCTTGTTTTTAGTTTATTATTGATTATTGTGTTCCGAGCGTGGATCACGAGTGTTACGGTCTTCCATCTTAGTTGGTATTGTCCTTCCTAACCTAGAAGCACATCTTTTCCATCCCAATGGTACTGAATCAGTAGCATCCACCTTACGAAAATTCATTTGTGTTAGGGAATTACTAAACCAGGCTACTGCCAAGTGTGTATAGAAATTGACCTCACCAAGTCTAGAACATATCATATTTTCATCAAGCTAGGGAAGAAAATAAGGAAACGGAATCTTGTGTATGAAAAGAATGGTTTATAACAAAGGTATTTTTGTGGTGTAATTTGAATATTTTAGTTTGACAAAATTTGCTCTAAATGTAACAGGACAATGAAAAACAAAAACCACTACCATGATAACAATATTTGACAAGAAAAATAGACAAAAAGATTGCAAGTTAAAAAGACAAAACAAAAAAACTGAGTCTAAAAAAAAACCACACGTGCATGGGTGAATTTCCGAGTAGAAAGTGGATGGCGAGTGGAAAAATGAGTGAACGCTAAGGGCCTGAATTTTGTATATGTAAAGTGTAAACTGAGTGAGTTTGGATTGACTAGATTTTAGAGCACCAGCAACGGTGTCGTGGATAAATGCCTTGGATAAATGCTGAGGCTAAGACATTTTCCGTGGGTGTGCAACTGCAAAAGTAATAAATGTTGATTCATCATCAATCTTCCAAACAAGGTTTCTCAGGCACGAATGAAAGAATGTCGTGGCTTGTGGTTGTTTTTTTATGTTTTCTGGTGGTGGGACCCACCAATAAGCAAAATCAAAACAAATTTTGTAATATATTTATCTTGCTAAATAAAAATCATTAAAATTTCAAAAACACCAAAAAAAATTCTTCAAAATCTACGGTACCTCATTTTAAACAAGTATATTCTCAACTTTCACTCTTCTAATAGAAATAACTTTTCCAAATATTTTATTCTCAAATCTTACATTAATGACAAATTTATTAATAATTAAATTTAATATATAAAAATTAAATAGCAATATATATTTATTTGTAAAGAGTGAGCTGGAGGCAAGATAAAAGCTAATTTGACACCAAATAATATTTATTAAATACTGTAAGTTAGAAGAAAAAATTATAATTTAATACTATGAAATGAAACACAAATAACGTGACAGAAAGAAAGAAAAATCAAGACAAACATTTTGATAAATATGGTTGTGAATAACCTTAATTAGCAAGCAAACAAACAACACATGTAACCCATTGGGAGACCATGATTCGAAAAAAATTATGCAGACATGCACACAATTAATTCGCCACGGATCACCATAGATCAAAATCAAAACATTTAAATAACCCAATGATTTCCATCAATCTGAAATTAGAATCGTTCGAAACTACTTAGGCATGGACTCGTATTATTGAATCAAACCATAAGTACAGAGATGACAAAAAAAACCGTTACATGACCCAATCGACACTCCAAAACTAATGACAAACCACAATTAGCCAACTTCTCAAACATGGCCCGATTCCAGTTTTAGGCAGTGCTATCAATGCTCATGGACTCCACCTCTTCTTTCCCTACTCCCTTCTGCTTCTGCACAAGAAATGATTACAAACTTACGCCAGTCAACTGCCCCATATTAAATATTAGCATGCACAAAACAACCTTTCAAAATAAAAAATGCACAAACAATCCAAGTATTAGTATCAAGTAATTACCTTAGCTTCGTGCTGATCAAGCTTGCTCATCTTGGCAAAGATGTTGCCGTAAAACTTTGCATCCCTCTTGTTGTACTCCTTGATCTTCTCCTTGAGAACCTTGTACTCCAACTTCACATCCCTGTGCCATGAAACCAAGGATAAGTGTTAAATTAATCGAAGACTTAAACCCAAGAAACAATAATCAGAGATATGATTAAGGATCAGGTATGAACCTGTTTTCTGGGTCTATTTCTAGAGACTTCTTGATATCAAGCTCGGCCAGGTCAAGATCAACAAGGTTGATATAAGCTTGGGCCCTTCTATAGAGAGCCTTGACATTCTTGCTGTCCAATTCCAACACCTGCAAGATTACGTACATGAATCACCGACCCAATTTTGAAATACCAACCCTATTCAATTTCATGACTTGCCGGGCAAGATGTTACACACCTTTGTGCAGAGTTTCTCCGCTTCCTTGTAGTCTCTGAGCTTGAGTTTGCAAGCAGCATTGTTAAGTTTGCATGAGACTTTCAGAACAGAAGACTGCTTTTTCTCCTCGTCACTGAATGAATTGTCGTACTCGATGTACTTTGCAGCCTGACGATGAAGGCACAGAGTGAACACGCAAATCATTTCAGGATCGAAGATACAAAAATTGCACCCGCGTAGTGATTCCTACCTTCTCATATTTCTTGGAGGCTCTTGCATACTTCCCCAATTTGAAAAGTACATTTCCTTCCTCTTTCTTTTTTCCAGCGGCTTCAATCTTCTCAGGTGTGCTCATGTCCCATGATTCTTTCTCCTGAAAAGGTTTAAGAAAACTAATCAGCATTTGGTTTTGGGCATTCATTACATCATAATCATACAAAAGCAGAAACTTGGGCCAACCTTTTCAAAGGACACCAGCTCAACTTCAAAATACAAAGTGGAGTTTGGAGGAACCCCAGATAGGTCAAGCTTCGACTCGGGGGATGGAAGAGATTCAATAGAATATTCTGGTGATACTATCACAAGGGCAGTTTCTCCCTTTTTCATGGTCATTACAGCCTTGTCGAGCCCATCAATCACTTGCTCTGTTAAACAGCAGATAAGAGTTATGCACCTCCATATCTACTACCATTGGAACACTAACCAAGGAAATCTCAAAGCAATACCTTCGTCAGTCTTGAACTCAAATGTCTCTTCCTCATCCTGTCCTTTCTTCAAGAACACTGTCCCGTCTTGCAACTTCCCAATAAGTTTCACTGTAAAATACACAAACGGTTAGTTTAAAATAGTTCTAGCATGTTTGACACTTACCCAGGGGCTAGTCATATTGCCAACCATAACTCAAAGAAGAATTAGCTACATCTAAATCTAAAATGATAAGGAAAAGTACTGACATGCTAATATCTCATAGTTCACAATACAACTATCTTCAACAAACATAATCAAGTAGAAAAGAACTAAGGCTGTGGGTAATTACGTCACTTGTATAGTTATGACAATTTTCATGACATTCATTTTGCATAGATTCACATTTTATAACATAAATTACAGCCAAGCTAATAGACCAGAGAGCTTTTTTGTTAATTTGTGTTGAAATTGTATCGCTACTTGAGAACAAATTGCTTGATCCAAATTTGAGTTAAGCATAAAGCTTCAATTATCTTACAACGACCTCTCTCTCAAAAGATAAGGCACAACACACAAATTAAATGGGCAGGAGGAAGTTAACCTTTGACAACAGCACCATCATTCGGCCTCTCATAGCCTTCACCTTCTTTAAGGATTTTCTTCAAAACTTTACCATCTTTGCTAACATCAGTGACAGTCTTCCAGGATAACACCTGAAGTTCAATTAAAAGTGTTGCATTCGGAGGTACTGCAACTTCACCTCCTGATGCAGATTTTCCCAACTCACCAAAACCATCTAATAAACATAAAAATTGGCCAAGTAATTAGTCAGTGAGCATTAATTGGTTATCATTGAAGTTCATTCCACCCAAATGTTAATTGAGCGCATACTTACATTGTGGTTTGACAGTTAGAAGAACTTTCTCTCCTTTTTTCATGGTTTTGACAGCTTTGGACAGAGCAGGACAGAAGAGGCCTAACAAGAACAGAAAAAGAAAGACCAATAAGACAATATAAATTAACATCTTGAATATATTAGACTATCAGAAAACATAGAATGCATCATGTTATGTTAAATACCCTCCAAGTATTTGAAGCACTAACCATTTTTGACAGTGAACTCAACTCCTTCCTCGGATTTGCCAACCACACTACCATCTTCCAACCTCGCCTCATATTTAACTGAAATGAAAACAAAACAAAAACATGAATCATATCATTTTAATAAAGACCGGAAACAAGAACTTATTTGTCCGGAAAAAACATGCTACCAAGAACTTCATCGAGGTCTTTAGGATTCTCCCATTTCTCTCCTTCCACAAGCACCTTTTTTAGAACACCTCCATCCTTGGTGATGTCCCTGACGCTGGTCCAGGACAGCAACTCAACATCGAACTGCAGCGTTGCATTCGGTGGGATCTTTGGTGGTGAACCTGACGCTCCATAGGCGAGCTCAGGTGGGATGGTGAAGAGGGCATTTTCTCCTTTCTTCATGGTCTTAATGCCCTGGTCCCATCCTTTGATAACTTCACCTGTTCAAAAAAGGAACTGTAAATTAGATGCAATCTAGTTTTAATAATCTTCTTCCGGCATGTGTGCTATGTTTGCATCTGAACTAACAAAAAAAATCAGCACTATCAGAAAAATTCAAATTATAAACAACGAAGGTTTGATTGGTTTGCAAAACTCAACTTCAGGACATTAGCTTTTAAGAAAAGTCAACATAAACTGAAGTATGTAATTACATGAATTTAAGGTTCTGCTTAAGGGTAGAATTCTGAATTCCATTTCTTACTTTCACTCAAAAACAAAGGGAAATAGAGTTTTAGATTATTCCCATTCCACCAAGCCAATAACTACAAGCGGTGCCTTAACCTTAAGCTGATAATTCACTAGAATTTATTTAGCTTATTAATGGCATAATCTTGTTTCACCCAGGAGACATGCTAGCATGACGGAGAAAATCCAATTTAATAGGATGGACAGCCAAATATAAATTTACCTACCCATTTAAATTGACTTAGTAGATAGATGTCTAATCTTAAATTGCTAGTAGAAAGTAAATATCTTACCACCTCAAGAAGCTAACAGTACCTTTACCACCTTAAAAAATTTACAAGTTGAAACAGCTCAAAATAGCTGGTATTTTGTTTTCTGTAGCCCGATAATTATATATAAAAAAATTAGAAACTCGTATTAAACATTGGGCCCTATATATTTCCAATAACTGAGAACAAATAAGACGGTACTAGGTAGTGAGGAAGGGGGTCAGGCAACCCAGTGTAATTTTGATACATTTGGATTTTGATCCTTGATTTTCAATATTTTGCCTTTCTCGTTTAGTGCATTTGATAGCTCAACCCCTTTGAATTTTGACACTTTTAGATATCGACCCTTGGATACCGAATACCAATTAATTATTAGATATGTATATGAGATTTTGTGAAATTAATCTAATACAAGAATATCTATTTAGTCACTTAATGAGTAAAATACAAACTCAAGCTCCAAATCATACCAGACCAATGAACTTCCAATTCTTTTTGGATCATCCTTACAAATTCTGCCCTCTGACAAGAATTTCTGGACCACCAGCTAAATGGAAACCATTAAACCTCATAATTCCTCCTCTCTTAAGCAAAATGAGACTTTAATGAATACCACAAACAGCATATAACAAAGCATCTAACCCAGTAACAGGACAATACACATATTATATAGCATCAAAAAACATCCAACCCAAAAACAAAAAACAAAAATGCAAACCTTTTCCGAGCTTGAACTTGAACGGCTCCCCACGATCCCGACTCGAATCGAACTTCGTCCCATCCACCAAAGTCCCAGTATAATGCACTGAACCACGACCTCACATTAATCAAAACCCAAAAAAAAAAACTCCAAACTCAAAACTCACCTTCAACCTCGTCCCCGACCTCGGGCGTCTCCCATCCCTCCCCTTTCCTCACCACCTTCTTCTTCAACCCCTCCTTCCCGACCTCCTTCACCTCCCCAACCCCGGCCTCCTCGAGGTCCGGCAAGTCCTCGTCCGGCGTCTCCTCCGCCGTCGGAAGGTCGAAGTCATCCTCCATTGGCGCAAACAAGTGAGAAAAGACAAAGCTGTGGTGTGCGGGGTTTGGGTCGTCGTCGTGTTTTGGATTGGATGGGAAGGTGTGAGAAAAGGGTGTTTATATGGTGGGGGAGTGATGTGTTCTGGAGAGTTCGGAAGGGGAAATGGAGAGGGTGGTTTGAACTTTGAAGGGTCCGGATCTTTCTGGAACTCTGGTTTGTTTTTTCGCTATTTCTGGAATATTATATTATTATTATTTTTTTGATGACTTAGAATTTCCCGACACCCGCCTCCACTTGGGAGAGACAGGTGCGGCTCCAAACTGGGGGTGGTCCAACACTATTTTCACCGGGCATTAAATAAAGTGCCTTGCTGGGATTCGATCTTGTGACCTAAGGTTCGTGAACCCACGTACCTAACCAACTCAGCTGCGTCCCGGGGGACTATATTTTTATATTATAGTTTAGATACTAACAACTCGTAATCAGGAATAGGATGTCAATAAATATCTGAACTATGACCGTGTTTGTATCCCAAATGTAATATTTTATCCGAAAACTATTCCCGAATTCATATTCTCAAAACTAATTTCTCCTAAGAAACTGACCATTAGGAGTTGCATCCAAACTCACCGTAAGAAACTTGAATAGTACAATTTGGTTCTCATCCGGATGAGGTCAAAATTAAACTGATTTTTTTTTCTTAATATAATTATTTATTTGAAATAAATTATTGTTAAAGATTAAATTATTGTTTATTTTAAATTTATGATTTCAGATTAATTTGTTATCATACTAAGACTACTTTATGACTAAATTGATGCGAGAAACATAAGAATCTATCGTAAACTTAATAAAATCATATTAAACACAAAATAAAAATAAAAACTAAAATACCCAATGAAAACTGGTACGCTTCATTCCAATTTTTCTATTAGGTTTTTTGATTGCATGTCATTTTAAAATACTATATTTTCGTTGAGGATTATTGTTTTTTGCTTGCATTTTGCATGCATAGAAGTGTATAAAGATTTGGCAAAACTTATCAATCCATTCACATAACGTATCGGTAATTACTACTTGATTATCATAAAATTAGGCTCAGCATGAGAAATGTCTAAAGATATGACAAGACCCATCAAAAATCATGAACTCATGTGAAGAACAAAACTAAGCATGAGAGATGTCTAAATCTTATGGCAAAACTCATCAAAACAAAGTTTCTTCAATCAATCACGTAAGCAACTACAAATACAAATACTTAACTAACATGTAGCATATTTAACAGGAAATTTTAGTCAATAAACATGAGGAAACTAAGCATAGAAAGTGTCTAAATCTTATGACAAAACTCATCAAAATCCCCCAACATGTAGATGATTAAAAAAACCAATGAACATACAAACATGCAAGTCTACACAATCAAAAATTCATCAAACATCTAAACTTCACAACATATATGTAAATCATCACAACATATATGTACATCATCACAATATATAGTGAGGATCTACTCACTACACATTAAACAATCATTCACATAAAGAAAATGACACATTCTAACTAATTTAGACTAAGATTAAAAAAACAAGACTAAGCTAAGCATGCAAGACAAAGAGACAATATGAGAACAAAACTATGAAAAATTATTTTATTAAATGACTCACATTACAAGTAGTATTCTTCTCCACTTGAGTTTTGCTTTAAGGCTTTATTCTAAATAGAGAGAATGTCACCAAGCAATGTGTGAATACAAATGAGGAGGAAAATTTTCTATTTATAGGCGTGAGAAAAGGTATACCGGGACAATCCCCCGGTATGAGACTGATCGCATACTATACATAGACATAAAACAATATAATACATCACCCGACCAAAGCATGTTGCATTTGGACACATTTGGACCGACGATTGGCGGTCTATATGTGTCTTATCGAGTTTGGATTTTGGTGGCTCGGTTCTGACTGATTTCTTGGTGTTTGATGAATCCGATTTGGTTGTTGATGGTTGAGCCCAGATTTAATTGTCAAAATACTCCTCATTAAGGTGTGGAGCTTCTTGATTTGCTCATTGATCATTTTGGTTTTACATCCGAGTCTTTCTCTTTTTCATCTCAGTTCATAAGTCTTGCAACTTAGTCTTTTTCCTTGCTTTTGACTCATTTTTTAATCTCTTTTCTCAAACCTATTTATTCCTGAAACTTAAACATAAACTCGTTACATAGCATTGCTTAGCCTAAAAATAGAAGATATAAGACACAAATATATGCCTTATATGATGTCAATCAATCGTGTCTTAATCGTGTTGATCGTTTTTGCAGCAAAAATCCATATCCAACACATTTAATAATCGTGTTGCCATATCCAACCCATTTATTAGTTGTGTTCAAATTCTCAATCTATATCCGTTAAGTTTGTGTCGTTTTCGTGTCGTGTAATCGTGTTTCGTGTATAATTGACAACCCTAAATAATATGCCACCTTGTCTCTTACGACTTACGCGACAAAGATTTCCTTTCTTTACATGTCATATTTTTTTGACTGCACCGATCATGTTTGCATGTATGTTTATTCGGTATATATTCTTTTTCGTTTGATTTCTGATTTTTTTTGTTTGCTGACAGTGAAAATAATGACATTATTCAATGTTAACAACATTACTACGGATTCTAACACCCCCTTCATTAGCGAACCCTTAATTTCATATGCATGTTAGGTTAGACAGAGTCAACTATCTCCTATGGAGATCTCATATCCTCCCCATTGTTAAAGGTCATGACCTTTTTGGGTTTCTTGATGGATCTCATCCTTGTTCACCACAATACCTCACTAAGTCTGATTATGTGGCTTATAAGGATAGCCCAACCTTTTCACTTTGGCAAAAACAAGACCAACTTCTGTTAGGATGGCTACTCACCTCTTTTAACCATAGAAGTTATTGGTGATGTTGTTGGATGTCATACCTCTCGGTCTCTGTGTACGACATTGGAAAAACTTTTTGCTTCCCAACCTTGTTCGCTTATAATCCAACTTTGCCTTCAACTTCAAACTATGAAGAAAGCAAATCTATCCATGACTGCATATCTTCAAAAAAATGAAGTTTATCGCTGATAATCTTGCTACGGTTGCCAATCCAGTGACTGATGTTGATCTTGTGTTACATATTCTCTTTGGTCTTGGTTCTGAATATGACCCATTTGTAACCTCTTTACTACTCATTTTGAGATCTTTCTGTAGTTGACATTCACAACATGTTACTTACTCATGATATTAGGCTTGATCAATACATAATCAGTGATTCCACCGCAAATACTATTGTCAAAAGTAACAACCGTGAACCCTCAACTGGTGGTCGTTCTGGTTGCACCAACATAGGTCGAGGGCACCTAAAAAAGAACAACTCGTCTGAGCAACCAAGCAACCACCCTCCGCAGTCGAACACTGGTTCTTCTAATCGCCCCCACATATACTGCCAGATATGCAACAAACTGTATCACTCTGCTCTGCAATGCTATAAAAAGTTTGATCAATCCATCCAACCCTCTCCTAATATCTCCGTTATGGCTTTTGCCTGTCAAGTATCAAATGATGTTTGTGTTGGATTTCGTGTCCTATACTTGTATATATATTTAAAATTTTACAATCAATTAAGACGAGTTTTCATATTTTTCAATAATTTTATGTACACAATTTCCTAATTGTATTTCAATATTTAATAAACTATTTAATATTGAAATACATGGATATTAGATCATACCTAGGGGATTATCAAATCTCTCTTACCAATCGTAAGTCAGGTTATACGTCGGGGGGTGAATATGGATATTAGTCCATCCGATTCGAATAATATTCACTCCAAAAATTAATATTTGTATTATGATATTTGTATTCGTATCCGTATTCGTACGTATGATACAATATTCATATATATATAAGTACATATTACTTTTTTTATTTGTCATTATTCTATGATATATTTATAGTTGATACTAATGTGGCAAAATGTGGTGTTTATGTATAATATATATATTAACTCTAAAGATAAACAAACACTTGTATCGCGTGGTGGGTTAGGTGGTAGGGATGTCATTCTAAGTGCCTAGGTTCTTCAACCCACACAGTCCACCTTCATATTATGCGTTTTAGGTTAACATTTGAAGTGTTGTTAAATTTTATTTCATCTCAAACATTTACTCCCACATCAGCTATTCTAAGCCACTCTTGTAGTGCCTTGTAAATTGGGAGTTGGATCATCCATTCACACACCAACATTGGATGAAATCTTAGGTGCTCGTGTCCCCTAATGGTAACTAGATATCTGAAACATCTACATATGTGGAGTCAGATATATCCAAATCCAAGCCGGATTTGTTACACTGATTCAGATGTGAAAAAAATTATTCGTCCCCATATGTATTTGGATTCGGATACTAATAAAAAAGTTGGATACATATTCCGATATAGGTGCATCCAATCCGTATCCGCTCGCTCCTTAATTTGTAGGAATAGGATAGGATGGTTTGAATTTACGGCGATTATTATCATGTCAATACTAAAGACTTTCAGCCCAGTTGGATGTAATTTTAGTAGAGTTGTATATCCGTCCAAAATCGAACCAGACATATAGTTTTTTGCACTAAATTGGATTAGAGAATGATAAACTAGATCGGTTGAATTCGATTGTCATTGGTGTAGTTGGGTAACGGAGGATCATGATGTAACGAGTTGGGTGTTGCATACTTGGATGTGTGGGCTGCATATGATTTGAGTTTATGGAAATTTATTCATTCCATGTTTGAGCCCTGTTGGATTAGTTTTCGATAGGGTTATACCATGTTCAGAAATTATCCGATTCAGATCAGACTAGTAACCATATTTAATATCTAAGAAACTCGAATAGTACAATTTGGTTCTCAACCAGATCAGGTCAAAATTAAACTGGATTTTAATTTTTTTCTTAATATAATTATTTATTTGTAAAAAAAATTATTAAAAATTAATTTTTTGTTTGTTTTAAATGTATGATTTCTAACATATTAGGATTAGTTTAGGACGAAATTGATGTGAGAAACATAAGAATATTTCATCAATTTAATACAGTCATATTAAACATAAAATTAAAAAACTAAAATACCCAATGAAAACTGGTACGCTTCATTCCAATTTTTCTATTCGAACCAAAAATTTACACATCTAGTTTTGGAGTCGACTTTAGAAACTAAACTCCATGGCATGAATTCATCCAATTATATCGTAAACCTGAAACGTTATACTTACTTAAATGATAAAATAAACAACAAAATATTTAATACCAAACTCGTAGGGTAGGATAGAGATGCACTTCGATAAGATTCATGATTCTGGAACGTAAGTCATTTTTTATCGTGCACTTCTATCTAGTGTCAAATCTTGGAGATGTTTGGAACCACTCCTTTAAATATCTTTTGAATGCCTATTCTCAAGTTAATCGTGATATCCCTCTACCTCTCTTCACCCTTTTCTCACAGCCCAACGGACCTTCCTTGCCGGTGCATCCATGAGTCTCCGTTACAAAACTTCTCCTCAATTGGGGCAACTTCGATCAATCTGTGTAGGGTTGTGCATGTTTTGGTCAAAGTTTTGGTCCGGATCCTGGGACAAGTTCGATTTTCGGTCCGAACCTGATCCAAAATCTAATTTTTCCCTCATAAATCCGGTCCGGTCTTCGATCCACACCCCGGAGAGCATCCGGGTCCGAGTCCAGACCAATGCTCAGTCCTAAATCTGTGTATGTCCACGCGTCCACCGTAGGATCCTAAAAAATTATTCATATTTGGGGCACCCATTTCGTTTTTTTGACTCCACTCCTTCCAACAAAATCCGCAACCAGGTCAGTCTCAATCAGTTCAATTTTGCAGCATTGTTGAACAATCAACATGTTGGTTTTGTTTTCATGTATGTACTTAATTATTTTTTTGAGTTTCTACTCTCATTGCAGTCGTCTACGGATCAAAGTGTGGTGGATACTGGCATTCCCTACAGGTTAGGAGGATTGGTGTTTGCACTCGTCCAGCTATTATGTTAGAACCCAAACCAAACTAATGGATTAAGAAATTTAATCAAGTGTTTGGATGATTTTGTGGTTTTAGGTGAAGGAAGGGGGTGCATGCAAATTTCACAACCCTTTCCACGTGCCTTCAATTGAGAGGAGAAGGTGATGGCGGTGGGTTGGATTTATTCATTTAAACGAGCTGAAGTGTGAGACATGAGGTTTTTTTTTTGCTGAGGAAACGTGTGAGAGAAGGAGAGAAGTTGGGTCGGAGCAGTGTTGGAGAGGAGATTTGGTAGAGTTGAGAGGGAACAGAGAGAAGGAAGAAAACAGTGAGAGAAAAGAAGTATCGGCTGGAGAAGAGTTTGGAAGTGAGAAGAAGAGGAAATAAAGCTATTAGGCTTCTGTTGTGCAAGATGAAATAGAAGAAAAGAGAAAATAAGAATTCTGGACATTTGATATGGGTTGCGAATCACGGTTACGGTTGCGAGACAGGCAAGTACTGATTCGTTATTTTTCAGTTTCATGTCATGTCTGTCTCTCTTGATATTCGTAGTTGCATGCATGCTGAGTATTGATGTTGATTTTATGGATATACATATGATTGCATGATGGTGTTTTGGTCGACATGTCCTGTGGTTGTATGTATGTTTCTGGCTGAGCCACTTAAGAAAGAGCTACCTAGCGCGCAGCGTGGAGTCACCCGAGAGAGGAAAGGGCTACCTGTCGTTAGTGTGGAACTACCAGGTGTGCGTTTGATTGATTGATAGATTTCAGAAGCACAAGATGTGGTCGAATCCGACTGGGGGTTCCAGATTGTTATGCATGCATATTATTTGTGATGCATATCTCTTGATTGTGCTTTTTGACTGAATGTCATATTCTGTATTATTTTTCACATGATTCTGATTCTGATTGATTGATGGTTGGAACTTGCGGACTGTCATATTCTGTATTATTTTTCACATGATTATGATTTTTGGGAATTAATCTTGAGATGATTGGATTTAGATCAAATTGTTTTAGTTGTGTGGTGTTTATTTTAATATGGATATGTGAATTTCAAAGTGATATGAATTGGATTCAAATTTCGAGGACGAAATTTCTTTAAGGAGTGTGGATTGTTAGAACTCAAACAAAACTAATGGATTAAGAAATTTAATCAAGTGTTTGGATGATTTTGTGGTTTTAGGTGAAGGAAGGGGGTGCATGCAAATTTCACAACCCTTTCCACGTGCCTTCAATTGAGAGGAGAAGGTGATGGCGGTGGGTTGGATTTATGCATTTAAACAAGCTGAAGTGTGAGACATGAGGTTTTTTTTTTTGCTGAGGAAACGTGTGAGAGAAGGAGAGAAGTTGGGTCGGAGCAGTGTTGGAGAGGAGATTTGGTAGAGTTGAGAGGGAACATAGAGAAGGAAGAAAATAGTGAGAGAAAAGAAGTATCGGCTGGAGAAGAGTTTGGAAGTGAGAAGAAGAGGAAATAAAGCTATTAGGCTTCTGTTGTGCAAGATGAAATAGAAGAAAAGAGAAAATAAGAATTCTGGACATTTGATATGGGTTGCGAATCACGGTTACGGTTGCGAGACAGGCAAGTACTAATTCGTTATTTTTCAGTTTCATGTCATGTCTGTCTCTCTTGATATTCGTAGTTGCATGCATGCTGAGTATTGATGTTGATTTTATGGATATACATATGATTGCATGGTGGTGTTTCGGTCGACATGTCCTGTGGCTGTATGTGTGTTTCTGGTTGAGCCACTTAGGAAAGAGCTACCTAGCGGGCAGCGTGGAGCCACCCGAGTGAGGAAAGAGCTACATGTCGTTAGTGTGGAGCTACCAGGTGTGCGTCTGATTGATTGATAGATTTCAGAAGCACATGATGTGGTCGAATCCGACTGGGGGTTCCAGATTGTTATGTATGTATATTATTTGTGATGCATATCTCTTGATTGTGCTTTTTGACTGCATGTCATATTCTGTATTATTTTTCACATGATTATGATTCTGATTGATTGACGGTTGGAACTTGCGGGTTGTCGATCTCACAAATTATTAATTATATTTTTCAGATTATTATGGGTCTATCAGATAGATTTAAATATCAGAGTGTGCAGTGGTCAGGATCGTTGATCGTATCTTAACGTACCGGGTTTGGGAGGGTAAGCACCTGTCCGGGCTCGGGGCGTTACATATTATGTGTCATAATTCTCGTGTCTAACCTTGCCTGGTCGATTCTCCCTCTGTTGTTTGTTTTGGTTGCGATTTCGTTTTGGTACATGGTAAGTAAACAAACTGTAAACAATGTCAAATTATATTGTCTTAAGTCATGTATTCACATACAGAAATCAAAATTCACTTCTTTTTAAAATCGATAGTTTCATTGTTTTCTCCATTAGTAAGAAGCTCTAGAGACGTTCTGAAACCATTTAATTTTTTTTTTTGTTGTTGTTATAGATGTCGTGTTTACTAGAGAAAATTACCCATAATAATTTCTTATTTATTCGTAAGATTATGCTTCTTCACCAAGTGCTTCAGTAAAAAAACATAACATTAGAGTTTAGATACCTTTCACAGAAAATGCCTTTGATGATTCATCATAACAATAACACAACAGATGTGCCCGCCGAGCTTTGACTTGTTTTGATTCATCACAGACTTACAACATCAGCACTGCCAGAGAACTAGCTGGAATGGTTGTCATCAGAAAAGCTCCATTCCTCTACCATTTCTCCGAATCCATTGCTGGAGCCGCCACAATTCGTTGTTTCAACCAAGAGAGACGTTTCAAAGTCAAGAATTTCACAACTGCGCAACTATGGAATGGCTCAGCATTCGGATAAACTTTCTGTTCAATCTTATAAGCTTCGTCGTATTGATCATATTGGTTACTATCTGTCTCTTTCTAATGTCCATTTTATAACAAAGAATAAAGAATAGTTAACGAAGACATATGTGACTTGCAGGGCTTGCAACAACATATGGTCTGAGCTTATACGTGTTGCAAGCATGGATCATATGCAATCTATGTAATGTAGAAAATAAGATGATATCAGTTGAGAGAATTCTGCAATATTCAGACTTACCAAGCGAAGCTCCAGCCGTCATCGAGGAAAATATGCCAAAACAGGACTGGCCGAGACATGGCACCATCGAGCTCGACAATCTTCACATTTGTTACAGTCCCGAGGTACCCGTGGTCCTTAAAGGGATCAGTTGCATGTTTCCTGCTAAAAAGAAAATTGGAGTTGTTGGACGAACTGGAAGCGCTTTTTAGAGTTGTTGAGCCATCAGGGGGAGGGACTTTAATCGATCGGGTGGACATTTGTCGGATTGGATGTCATGATCTCAGGAGTCAGGTCCAGATTGAGCATCATTCCGCAAGACCCCTGCAGGAATATTCAGATTCCGAAATATAGGAGGTAAATTGAACCTCACCTTGTTTTTTTTTTGTGCGTTTCTGACATTTGTTTTGCCAACTTTGCAACATTTAGGCTTTTCGTAAGTGCCATCTGGGGGAAATTGTGATGAATGATTACAAGCTTTAAATGTGCCAGGTAAAGTTTCAAGGTCAAAACAATTAGTTGCTGAGGTGAAGGGGTTTTTGGTGTCATATGGCCCTTGTTAACAGATTAGAGGTTAATATATCAATCACACAATTGTAGACCCAAAAAAAACATGATATCCAAAAATGGAATAAACAAGCATTCGATATTTTGATGGTTAAATTGACAAACATCCATTTGCGTACTCTCCAGTGCATTAGAGAAGCCAAATGATCGCCTAATGTTAATCCTATCAATATAACTATACTGGCAGAGGTTATTTTGCAGTTGCAACTCGTTTGCCTTGTACGAATTTTGCTATAGAAAAGGATTCTTTTTCTTGATGAGGCCACAACTTCGGTGGATACTGCAACAGATAAGAAACTAGCAATTGTAGCGTGATCTCTGTGGCACACCGGTTTTCTAATGTAATCGACAACGATCTTGTCCTTGTTCTTGATAAAGGTACAAATTATATTTTCATTCTCTGATGAGTTTATATCAATACCAGGAAATTAAGCTAACACGGTTATTATTCTAGGAAAATTTGTGGAATATGATTCTCCTAATGTTCTTCTGCAAAATAAGACGTCGGCATTTTCCAAGCTCGTCTCAGAATTCTTGAGGCAATCTAAGTGCAACTACCATTTAACGCTCCCTCGGGGTGCCCAAGGACGGTATCGATTGTAGTCTTTGATCAGTTCCACTAGTAGATACTACATGTTTTGGTCAGCTCCACGAGCCTACTATAGGCACGATTCAAAATTGGCACAAATTTCATCCTTACTAATGCACATCGTGAATTACATGGACATTGTTTGTTATACCTGCAGAAAAGCAATGTCGCCGGTGAGATCAAGAAGATCCCAGTATGAACGAAGACAATAGCAAAGGAAGGAGAGAGAGAGAGGCGGCGGAAGCTTTAGGAAGAAGATGAAAAGGTTTTCATTAAAAAATAGGTTTAGGGTTACAGGGGGTTTTATATCCATTCTAGTGGATCGGGCATACCCGGATCCATATAACACATAATCGAATACATAGTATAGTCGGATCCAGATCAGACACAAGGGCTAATGGGCCTCAGTTGGGTTGATTCATGGTTATGAATCAATTTGGCTCAACAGCAGACCATACCTGGGTCAATTGGGTTCGAGTCTCCTTAAAACTCAATCCTTCAATTTTACCCGGCACTGTCGCATCTTGAATTTGCAATCGTCGTTCAAGACCCTATGCGACGAGTTAGCTGCAATCGGGCGCCCGATCAGAGACCAAACCAAGGTGCTCTGGGTCCTCACTGGTCTAGGACCAGACTATCAAGCTTTTACCACAGCAGCTCTCAAGCCACCCCTTCCTACCTACTCTGAAGTCGTACCGCAGCTCAGGAGCCATGAGATGAGAACCCAGTTGTATAATGCTGAGCTTCAAACTCATATGACTTTCTTTGGTCAGAAGACAGATGGGAAAGGGAAGAATGGAGGCAGAGGAAAGAGGGATGGGGGCTTCTCCTCAAAGGGAAGGGGATTTCAAACCTCCTCTCAAGGACAGCTACCCCCTCCAACTACTGCCCTATCTTCCACCAATCAAGTGAATCAAGATCCCAAAAAGTCTGAGGGATCTAACTTGAAGCGTCCCATGATTTCCTGTCAAATCTGTCTTAAACCCGGTCATGATGCTCTGAGGTGTTGGCATCGGTATAACCATGCTTATCAAACCAAAGAGGTGTCTCAAGCGTTTGTTGCCCTCTCTGTGAATGATGAGCAGGAGAACTGGTACCCAGACTCTGGAGCAACCGATCGTGTCAAAGGTAATGCAGGTATGCTCCAAAATTGAAGATGCGACAGTGCCGGGTAAAATTGAAGGATTGAGTTTTAAGGAGACTCGAACCCAATTGAACCAGGTATGGTCTGCTGTTGAATTTGCACCCCATTCATCCTAGGCCGATTTTATTCAATCACCTATGACTGATTCCGATTTGTCACTGTGTGAGCAATTTTGCTTTCAATACCCTAACCATTGCTTATGTCTTAATTGTGCTTAGGGGAGGATTAGAGAAGGTTTGAGATGGACGGCTGAGATCGAGTGTGGGAGGAGTATATAAGGTTGGGTTTTACTCTCTCTCTCTCTCTCACTCTCTCTCACGATCGCATCTCTCACACTCTCTCTCTAGACGTGTTCTCTCCGCAGCTAGTGAAGGATCAGTGTCGTAGGGTGAGCGAAGAACGCGCGGGTCGCAGTTGGAGTCGCCGGAGGTGCGAGGATCGTCATTGCGAGAGGTTTCATGAGGTAGCGCTCGCCGTGGTTTCTTCGAAGACTTCTTCAAGCCTTAAGGTATGTCAAACTTGCTTTTACGCTCACCTATTATTAGTGTGGGAGTGGGAGCGGTCGACGGTAGGCCGATTGGCTCGTCGGACCTGCACAACAGTTTCTGAACTGTAAACGGTCGACCGGTGTATGGGTTTTGTCGACCGGTTATAGTGTATTTTGGGCAAAATCCCTTGCACCGGTCGAACGATACCTTCGTGGTGGTCGACCGGTGGTACAATTCTATCGAGAGATTGAGGCTCTGGGTATTTTCAGTCGAACGGGACCCCTTTTGCCGGTCGACTGAAAGTACTGTTGTAGGTCGGTTGGGGCGTTGACCATCTAAACGGTCGACCGCCTGTTTGACTCGTTCGACCGACGACTTAAGTGAACTTATTGGCCGGTCGACCGGGAGTGCGGTTTCGGTCGACCGTGAAGTGTGGACTGTTGGTGAATCTTACTGGTGGTTTTCGGTTGACCGATAGGGATCAGTTGTTCGACCGTTTGATTGTGGATTGCGAAAATGTTTTCTTACTGGTGCGTTTCGGTCGACCGGGACCCCTTTGTCGGTCGACCGTTTGGCGGGTTTTTCGGTAGGGCCAGTTCTCTGGTTGAGGATCGGTCAACCGGAAGACAGTTTTGTTCGACCGTTTTACACTGTTTTGGTGTGTGTGTTTCTATTGATTGACTAGAAGGTGACGGGTTGGCCGACCCTTTTGGGGCGACGAACGGACAGACAGGTCGGCCCTATAGCGATTAGTAGTGACACGTGGAGGGAAATTGTGATAACTGTCGCCGTGACTCCGGCAATTGAGGCAAAGCCGTGGCTCCGGCGAATGATGCAAAACCGTGGCTTCAGTAACACTGAGGCAAGAAGGGGGTTGTTTGCCCGTGATTTGGACCGGCGGTGCCTTGTGTGCACGAGTGTTGGTGGGGTTGGGGTGAGAGGACCCTTGAGACCCGTGTTGTTTGGCTATGGTTGGGAGAGAGGTCCTGGGAACTTAGCGGGTGTATCAGTTGTGATATTTATGGTTCTTTGCATATTTCATTATTGTCCATATATGTGTTAGGGTTTGACATACTGGGTTTCCTCCTGGAAACTCAGGCATTTAATGTCTGCTATCAGGCCGAGCGACGGTAGGTGGGTGGTGACAGCGGAGGGAGCGTTCGGGACAGGATCCTGCTTCCTTTACTTTTGAGGTGGTTGTGATTACATATGTATATTTTATGTTTATGAGCTTTTGATGTAATCACATTCTTTTTTATACTCGATTGCATATATATTATAGGTTGGTGCACCTGTGTGTATTTTCTTTCGTGATGTCCTCGTTTGATTGTATGTTGTAAATTTCAAATTTTCCGCTGTGTTCGAGGACGTTACAACTTGGTATCAGAGCGGTCAGTTTCGGTGCCTTCGTCCAAAGGAACCACCTTTAGAGTTGTGTCGAGCATGCATGCATTGGTCTTATTCATGTTTTGTGTCTCCTGTGTAGATGACTCCGAGACGCGTGAGACCTCCTCCCCGAGACCGTAGCCCCAGTGATGAGGTGGGTGAGGGGAGCAGGGGTGAGGAGTGGAGGACGCTCCAGGGCACCCTGGGTAGACTGGGCGAGATCCTAGAGCGCCAATCTGCCCAGGCCGAGCAGGGAGGATCAGGTGCAGTACTTGATCCGTTCATGCGTCAGCATCCCCATCCTTAGATGGTTGTGGTGACCCCGAGGCAGCAGATGACTGGGTCTTTAAGATCTAGAAGATATTTCAGGCGATTGGGTGTCCTCCTGAGAGGAAGGTGGATCTGGTCACCTACGTGTTGGACGGCGACGCAGCCAACTGGTGGAGGTCCACTTCTGCTGTGGTTTTCGAGGACAATGAGGAGTTGGGCTGGGAGGATTTCCTGGCGGAATTCAACCAGCAGTATTTTCCACAGCACGCCCGTGACAGGAAGAGAGAGGAGTTCCTAACTTTAGAGCAGATGTACATGACTCTGGCTGCCTACATCAGCAAATTCCACGCATTGGAGCGATATTGTCCAGAGATTTATATGACACAGTGGTAGAGGGCTCGGAGGTTTGTGCGCGGTCTGAGGCCGCAGTTCAAGGCCCGTGTTACCACGAGCATGCCACAGACGTTAGCAGACGCTGTGAAGTTTGCGACCATCATGAATCAGGATAGCCAGGACATCGAGGAGGCTAGGAGGTCGCAGGTGAAGACCAGAGTACGTCCATGGAGTCAGTTGTCAAGGAATCCGGGCAAGAGGCCCTGGGTTGACGGAGGTGGACCACCGCAGGCTGGGCAGTGCAGGCAGTGTGGTGGAGTTCATCCGGGACGCGGTTGCGGGCCCCATTCTTGCGCGTGTCATGGTTGTGGCCAGCTGGGTCACTTTATTCGTTCTTTCCCGAGTAGGCCGGGTGGGCCTGTTGTTCGACCGGGATCATCCACAGCTGGCGGAGCTGGTCCGAGTCGTTTAGCAGCACCACCCCTACAGGGAAAGAGAGCAGGTCGCGTGTTCACTATCCCGGCGGAGGAGGCTAGAGATGCCAGCACGGTGGTGGAAGGTACACTACTTGTTGCAGATTTGGTAGCTAGGGTGTTGTTCGACTCTGGGGCCACACACTCGTTCATCTCTGAGCAGTTTGCGAGCGTGTTGGGCCGTACCCTTGCGATGTTGACTGTCACTTTGGAAGTCAGCACACCCCTGGGTTTGGTGGGCACTGTGGGGCAATTTCTTCAAGGCACCACGATTTCTTCGGGAGACCAGGATTTTTCGGCTGACCTGGTCTTGCTACCGATGGTGGACTTTGATGTTATACTTGGGACAGATTGGTTGTCCCAGGATGACGTTCGAGTCTTGTGTCGCGATAAGAAGATTTTGATTCCGAGGCGAGATTTGCTTGATCTTCTGATCAGAGGATTGAAAGACCGCGGAGGTCGGTTGATTGTTTCTTCAGTTAGAGCTCAGAAGTTGATTCAGCAGGGTTGCAGGACTTTTGTAGCCACTTTGGTAGTTCCAGATACGGAGTTGAGGAGGCTGGAGGTCATCGAGATTGTTCAGGATTTTCCCGAGGTGTTTGCTGATGATGTCTCCGGTCTACCACCCCACAGAGAGATATAGTTCGGCATTGATCTGGTAGCTGTGACTACACCGTAGTCGAAGGCTCCGTACAGGATGGCGCATGCAGAGTTGGCGGAGCTGAAGAAGCAGTTGCAGGATCTGATGGATACTAGGTTTATCCGACCTAGTGTCTCACCTTGGGGTGCGCCGATTTTATTTGTGAAGAAGAAGGACGGCTCATTGCGGATGTGTATAGATTACCGGATGCTGAATAAGGTTACCGTGAGGAATCAGTATCCTTTGCCCAGGATCGAGGACCTGTTTGACCAGTTGCAATCAGCGAAGGTGTTCTCGAAGATTGATCTGCGATCCGGGTACCATCAGTTGAGGATCAGAGAGGCAAATGTTCAGAAGACAACTTTTCGGATGAAGTACGGGCACTTTGTGTTTCTGGTGATGTCGTTCGGGTTGACGAACGCGCCTGCAACATTTATGGATCTGATGAATAAGACATTCAGTCAGTATCTCGACCGTTTCGTGATTGTCTTCGTGGACGATATCTTAGTCTATTCACCAGATATGGATCAGCACCGGGAGCATCTTAGGATTGTACTTGGCATTCTGAGAGATCAGCAGTTGTATGCCAAGTTTTCGAAGTGCGAGTTCTGGCTTCATAGTGTAACATTTTTTGGCCATATAGTGTCGGGAGCTGAGATATCAGTGGATCCAGCGAAGGTCGAGGTAGTGACGTAGTGGAGAGCCCCGAAGAGCGTGACTGAGATTAGGAGTTTTGTTGGATTGGCGGGTTATTACTGTCGGTTCATCAAAGACTTCTCGAGACTTGCTTCACCCCTGACAGTGCTGACGAAGAAAGGAGTGAAGTTTGTTTGGTCCCAGAAATGCGAGGACAGTTTTCAGGAACTGAAGAGTCGCTTGACGACTGCTCCAGTTCTGACTCTTCCCAGTGGTAGCGGAGGTTATGTGATTTACAGCGATGTCTCAAGTGTTGGTTTGGGATGTGTACTGATGCAGCATGGGCAGGTAGTGGCGTATGCTTCGAGGCAACTGAAGATGCATGAGAAGAATTACACCACTCACGATTTAGAATTGGCAGCCGTGGTTCACGCTCTGAAGATTTGGCGTCACTATTTGTATGGTGAGCGGTTCAAAGTCTTCACTGATCATCAGAGTCTGAAGTATCTGTTTTCGCAGAGGGAGCTGAACATGAGACAATGCAGATGGCTTGAGCTGATTAAGGATTTTGATTTCACCATCTCCTATCATCCGGGGAAGGCGAATTCAGTTGCAGACGTGCTGAGCAGGAAAGTGGAGGTGTCAGCTGCGATTTGTGTATTCAGGAGTGGAGGCTACTCGAGACATTGTCAGAGTGGAGGCCGTTCACGGAAAGCTCGGAGGGAGTAGTGATTGCGGGTCTTCGAGTGGAGCCGCAGACCGTTTGTCAAGTTGTTCAGGCTCAACACAGTGATGAGGAGTTGACTAGTCTGCTACAGTCAGCTGCCAGGGATGGATCAGACTTCACTGTGGGAGTGGATGGAGGTCTGAGGTTCAGAAGTCGGATCTGGGTGTCGAAGGTCGATGAGCTGAGAGATGACATCATGGAGGAGGCACACCGAGCCAGATATTCCATTCACCCGGGGAGTACGAAGATGTATAAAGATCTGCAGCGGAACTTCTGGTGGAGAGGGATGAAGCGTGATGTGGCTGATTTTGTGGCTAGGTGCTTGGTTTGCCAGCAGGTGAAGATCGAGCACAGAGAGCAGCGGGACCGATGCAGAGTATAGAGCTACCTGAGTGGAAGTGGGAGCACGTGACGATGGATTTCGTCACCAGGTTGCCGAAGACGAGGAGCTCTCATGACGCGATTTGGGTTATAGTCGATCGACTGACCAAATCGACACATTTTCTGGCCATCCGGATTACTCTACCTTTGGACGGTCTTGCGAGATTGTATATTGAGGAGATCGTCAGACTGCATGGGGTGCCAGTGAGTATCATTTCAGATCGAGATCCGAGGTTCACTTCCATATTCTGGGGGAGTTTGCAGCAGGCTCTGGGAACTCGTCTGAAGTTCAGTACATCATTTCATCCGCAGACAGACGGTCAGTCCAAGAGGACCATTCAGACGTTAGAGGACATGCTGAGAGCATGCACTCTGGATTGGGCAGGGCATTGGGATGAGCACTTGCCATTGATCGGGTTCGCCTACAACAACAGCTATCATGCGAGTATTGGGATGGCGCCGTACGAGGCTCTGTACGGGAGACAGCAGATCAGAGTGATCATCCCAATGCGCCGTACGAGGCTCCGTACGAGGTCCTGCACTTGTACCTCAGGTCAGAGTGATCAGGCCTTTTCAGCTGCCCTCGCTTTATAAATCCAAATAAGCATCTAAATCAAGTTAGGACAGAATACCTTTCGAATTTACTACTTCAGTGCAGATCAACCTGAAAATACCTGAGAAAAATAGCTTTTATCACTAATCATGAAATCTACCAAACTGGAAAAGTAGTTCCTCAAAAACTCTGATGCCAACCGAACAAATGTACTCTTCAGCTTTTCAAGCTCAGTACGTTTTTCCTTGACCTAATATACATACAAAGAAACACATCAATGTTATATAGTGATGATAAATTAATAGTTTCCTTTGCTGTCAAACCAACCAGAACAAACAAACAAAAACAACATATCAAGTGTATTCCAAGATGTAAGATTCTTAGGGCCTTTAAATCCAAAAAAAATCTTCTACACACTGTGTAGAAGATTGTTTTTGGATTTAAAGGCCCTAAGAACCATATATATGTATGTATATGTATATGTATACATATGTATATATATACATGTATGTATATGTATATAATGACGATAAAGTGTTCCCTTCACTACCGAATATATTATGTTAACTAACCAGAACAGACAAACATATCAAGTTCCCAGTATGCTGGAGTGAGGTAGGTGAGAGACAGCTAGTCGGGCCTGAGATCGTACAGATGTATGCTGAGAAGGTTGATGTGATCAGGCAGTGGCTAGCGACAACTCAGAGTAGGCAGAAGAGCTACACGGATCGGCGTAGGCGTGTGCTGATTTTTGAGGTTGGCGATCATTTCTTTCTGAAGATCTCACCGTCGCATGGGGTGATGAGATTCGGAAAGAAGGGGAAGCTCAGTCTGGGGTACATTGGGCCGTTCGAGATTTTAGACCCAGTTGGAGAGGTCGCCTACCGGATTGCGTTGCCACCACAATTTTCTGGTCTTCATAACGTCTTCCACGTTTCGATGCTGAGGAAGTTCGTATCAGATCCTTCTCATGTGATCCAGATTGAGGTTCCAGAGATCCGGCAGGATTTGTCTCTTGAGGAAGACCAGTAGAGATTGTGGATCGGATGGAGCACCAGCTCAGGAGGAGGACTATTCTTATGGTTAAGGTCAGGTGGCAGCATCACTCTGAGCGAGAGGTTACTTGGGAGGTTGAAGAAGAAGTCCAGAAGTTGTATCCGGGGCTGTTTGGTAAGCACTGGATTTAATGTCGTGGGCGAAATTCTTTTAAGGATGGTGGATTGTTATACCCTAACCCTTGCTTATGTCTTAATTGTGCTTAGGGGAGGATTATAGAAGGTTTGAGATGGGCGGCTGAGATCGAGTGTGGGAGGAGTATATAAGGTTGGGTTTCACACACTCTCTCTCTCACTCTCTCTCACGATCGCATCTCTCACACTTTCTCTAGACGCGTTCTCTCCGCAGCTAGTGAAGGATCAGTGTCGTGGGGTGAGCGAAGAACGCGCGGGTCGAAGTTGGAGTCGTCGGAGGTGCGAGGATCGTCGTTGCGAGAGGTTTCGCGAGGTAGCGCTCGCCGTGGTTTCTTCGAAGGCTTCTTCAAGCCTTAAGGTATGTCAAACTTGCTTTTACGCTCACCTATTATTAGTGTGGGAGTGGGAGCGGTCGACGGTAGGCTGATTGGCTCGTCGGACCTGCACAACAGTTTCTGAACTGTAAACGGTCGACCAGTGTATGGGTTCTGTCGACCGGTTATAGTGTATTTTGGGCAAAATCCCTCGCACCGGTCGAACGATACCTTCGTGGTGGTCGACCGGTGGTACAATTCTATCGAGAGATTGAGGCTCTCGGTATTTTCGGTCGAACGAGACCCCTTTTGCCGGTCGACTGAAAGTACTGTTGTAGGTCGGTTGGGGCGTTGACCATCTAAACGGTCGACCGCCTGTTTGACTCGTTCGACCGACGACTTAAGTGAACTTATTGGCCGGTCAACCGGGAGTGCGGTTTCGGTCAACCGTGAAGTGTGGACTGTTGGTGAATCTTACTGGTGGTTTTCGGTCGACCGATAGGGTTCGGTTGTTCGACCGTTTGATTGTGGATTGCGAAAATGTTTTCTTACTGGTTGTTTTTCGGTCGACCGGCGACGGGTTTTTCGGTTGGGCCAGTTCTCTGGTTGAGGATCGGTCGACCGGAAGACAGTTTTGTTCGACCGTTTTACACTGTTTTGGTGTGTGTGTGTTTCTATTGATTGACTAGAAGGCGACGGGTTGGCCGGCCCTTTTGGGGCGACGAACGGATAGACAGGTCGGCCCTATAGCGATTAGTAGTGACACGTGGAGGGAAATTGTGATAACTGTCGCCGTGACTCCGGCAATTGAGGCAAAGCCGTGGCTCCGACGAATGATGCAAAACCGTGGCTCCGGTAACACTGAGGCAAGAAGGGGGTTGTTTGGCCGTGATTTGGACCGGCGGTGCCTTGTGTGCACGAGTGTTGGTGGGGTTGGGGTGAGAGGACCCTTGAGACTCGTGTTGTTTGGCTATGGCCGGGAGAGAGGTTCCGGGAACTTAGCGGGTGTATCAGTTGTGATATTTATGGTTCTTTGCATATTCATTATTGTCCATATATGTGTTAGGGTTTGGCATACTGGGTTTCGTCCTGGAAACTCAGGCATTTATTGTCTGCTTTCAGGCCGAGAGCGGCGGTAGGTGGGTGGTGACGGCGGAGGGAGCGCTCGGGACAGGATCCTGCTTCCTTTACTTTTGAGGTGGTTGTGATTACACATGTATATTTTATGTTTATGAGCTTTTGATGTAATCACATTCTTTTGTAAACTCGATCGCATATATCTTATAGGAAAATGATAGATGGCCGCTCTTTAGGACGCTTCTTCGGTGATATGGCTGAGTTGACACTATCCATGTCAGCACAGAAAAAAGTTTCCTTTTTTATTTTATTCCTCAATTCTTTGGTTATACGTACAAATGTCTACATCTCTCCATCCCTCCCTCCATCCCTCATTAATGCGTCTCAAATCACTCCCTTCCTTCATAATTTTGGCGCTCCTACACAGCAGAAGACTTGTTATTCATCTCAAGATGCGTCTTCCTTTTTCTTCCCTTCTCTTCTGTTGTCCTTTCTCTGTACTCCAATGGAAATCGTTCATGTGCCCCCCCAAGTGGAGCAGCCGGCAAACGTTCCTAAGGAGGAGATGTTTTTTCCTTCTTTCGAAGAAGCCAAAACATTTTACGTGGCTTATGCTGATTCTTGTGGTTTTGGTGTTAAGATAAGGCAATCTCATTACGATCGTGGTGTTGTTATACGGGCCACGCTGACTTGCTCCAAGGAGGGCACGACACCAACAAACCAAGGGCAAGGAAAATTGAAGCCTAGGTTATCCAGTAGAGTCTAATGCACTGCTCGGATAAGGGTCTCCGGAAATCCAGCAAGGGGTTACCACATTAACTTTGTGGATCTTAAACATAACCATGCCATGCTTGAACAGGAGCAAATGCGTTTTCTCAGACAAAAACGAACCGTCCCTGAGGCCGTCAAAGCACTCATATCGTGCAATGATACTGCTGGGATATCGGCTTCTAAGACCATGCAATCTTTTGTGGTCGAGGCTGGAGGTCATGACAAATTGTCTTTCAACGAAAGGGATTTAAGGTTTGTGTTCTTTCTGCCTAACATAATTGAAGTTGAACATTTTGCGCCTAGTCTTAGTGGTTCCTGTGTGCAGGAATGTTGTAAACGAAGTCAGAAATTTAAAGATGAGACCTGGTGATGCACAAGCTCTTCAGAACTATTTCATTAGGATGCAGGGGATTGATTCCATGTTTTTCTATGTAATGGATATGGATGACGAAGGAAGACTACGGAACATGTTTTGGGCTGACTGTCGTTCTAGAGCTGCATATTAATACTTTGGAGACGCAATATGTTTCGACACCACCTACATTACAAACAAATACGACATGCCTTTTGCCCCATTTGTAGGAGTTAATCACCATTTCGAGTCAGTTTTGCTCGGTTGCGCTTTGCTGTCTTCTGAGACCACTGAAAATTACATATGGTTGTTCCAAACATGGTTGTCGTGCATGAACGGTAAGGTGTGACTGTTCAGTTTAAGCTATGTATGTGTTTGGTAAAGTGGTGGAACTGTTGGGTTTAAGTGGTGGAACTGTTGGGTTCAAGTGGTGGAAATGTTCGGTTTAAGTGGTGGGACTGTTCTGTTTAAGGTGTGAATCCGTTCGGTTTAAGTGGTGTGACTGTTCGGTTTAAGTGGTTTGACTGTTCGGTTTAAGTGGTGTGACTGTTCGGTTTAAGTTGTGGAACGGTTCGGTTTAAGTGGTGGAACAGTTCGGTTTAAGTGGTGTGACTGTTCGGTTTAAGTTGTGTATGTGTTCGGGTTAAGTGGTGTGACTGTTCGGTTTAAGTTGTGTATGTGTTCGGTTTATGTTGTGGGTCTGTTCGGAATAAGTTGTCTGTCTGTTCGGATTTAGTTGTCTGTCTGCTCGGAATAAGTTGTCTGTCTATTCGGATTAAGTTGTGGGTCTGTTCGGTTTAAGTTGTGGGTCTGTTTGGTTTAAGTGGTCGGTCTGTTCGGATTAAGTTGTGGGTCTGTTCGGTTAAAGTTTTCAAAGTAGGATTTTGTACCTTTCAATATATGACTCACTCCTTTTAAATTGCCCCCTTATGCAGATATACCCCCCAACCATAATAACAGATAATGTGGTGCCATTACAACTGCTGTAAGGAATGTCTTCCCAGATTCAAGACACAGATTCTGTATATGGCACATAATGAACAAAGCTCCCGTGAAGTTGCCGACGCAGTATCGGAAGCACAGGTTATTTGATCTGAAATTGATTGTATATGATTCCAAAACCCCAGCAGAATTTGATCGTAATTGGCAGGGTTTCCTTCTTGATTTTGACCTGCAGAACCATAGCCGGCTCAAATCGATTTATGCAATCCAAGAGTAGTGGATACCTGCATTTGTTGGTGATAGTTTTTTCGCGGGAATGACATCTACTCAGAGAAGCGAGAGTATGAACGCCTTTTTCGACAAGTATCTTACTTCGAAGACCATCCTTAAGCAGTTTGTTCAACAATACGAACTTGCGCGCTGCCATAAGTACGAGAAGGAAGCTCAATCAAATTTTGATTGTCTTCATAAGAGACCCCAGTTGGTTTCAATTTATCCATTCGAGAGACAGATGAACGAGTTGTATACGGTAGGGGTCTTCAAGAAAGTGCAGTTAGAAATTGGGAAGATGATATACTGCGATATAACGAAGGAGTTCAATATGAATGACACATTTCAGTACATGGTATCTGAACGTGCTTTGGCTGGTGAGCAGCTACTGTCGAAACGTTTCCTAGTACAAAACATATCCATGAACTTCACATGTGATTGTAGAATGTTTCAGCACGTTGGCCTTCTTTGTTGCCACGTTTTTGTTGTACTTGGATGCTTAAATCCTAATGCATTGCTCCCAGACTCTTACATCGTTAATCAATGGCGGAAGGATATTCGAAGGAGCTATCGAGATAAGATGTACCCATACGATGGCGTAATGGAGAAGGATGCGCTTCGTCGTCACGATGACATCATGGGTCGTGTCGTTTGGATCGCACAGGAAGCCTTCATTTCCCACGAAAGGTATATTGAGGCCGTGAAGTGTATTGAAATGCTTAAGGCACGTATGCACACTACCCAGTTCTTGGTTCGACTTGATGAGCCTGAGTCTGCGGGTACATCGGTTCTTAATCCAGATAATGTCAGACGTGTAGGAAGAACGCCGACTAGACGTTGAGTGTCTTTAGCTGACAAGATAATTAAAAAAAGTCATAAAAAGCACGCCCAACAAGAGAAGAGAAAGTTCAAGATGAAGGTTACATCGTCGCTTCACGAAGTCGCACCAAAACCCGGGGATCCTGATTTCTCTGATTGGAACATGAATTTGTATTACGAGGAACTTCCTCCTTAATTTAATATTTCTTGTTATTTTCAGTTCTTGTAAAACCAAGAAACTTCTAATTGTTGATCTGTTTGGATCTGTAAATGGTTGTTATACATGTTCAGTTCGTATAAAACTATGTCATTGTTTGGAATATGTTGTGGGTCTGTTCGGAATATGATGTGTGTCTGTTCGGAATATGTTGTTTGTCTGTTCGTAATATGTTGTGGGTTAGTTCGGAATAAGTTGTGTGTCTGTTCGGTTTAAGTTGTGTGTCTGTTCGGAATATGATGTGTGTATGTTCGGTTTACGTTGTGTGTATGTTCGGTTTATGTTGTGTGTCTGTTCTGAATACGATGTGTGTCCGTTCGGTTTAAGTTGTGTGTATGTCCGGTTTAAGTTGTGTGTCTGTTCGGAATATGTTGTGTGTCTGTTCGGAATACGATGTGTGTCCGTTCGGTTTATGTTGGGTGTCTGTTTGGTTTATGTTGTGTGTCTGTTCGGATTAAGTTGTGTGTCTGTTCGGATTAAGTTGTGTGTCTGTTCGGAATATGATGTGTGTCCGTTCAGTTTAAGTTGTGTGTCTGTTCGGATTAAGTTGTGTGTCTGTTCGGAATATGATGTGTGTCCGTTCGGTTTAAGTTGTGTGTCTGTTCGGTTTATGTTGTGTGTCCGTTCGGTTTATGTTGTGTGTCTGTTCAGATTAAGTTGTGTGTCTGTTCGGAATACGTTGAGTGTCTGTTCGGAATAAATTGTGTGTCTATTCGGAATAAGTTGTGTGTCTGTTCGGAATATGTTTTGTGTCTGTTCGGATTAAGTTGTGTGTCTGTTCGGTTTATGTTGTGTGTCTGTTCGGAATATGATGTGTGTCCGTTCGGAATATGAAGTGTGTCCGTTTGGTTTATGTTGTGTGTCTGTTTGGTTTATGTTGTGTGTTTGTTCAGATTAAGTTGTGTGTCTGTTCCGTTTAAGTTGTGGGTCTGTTCGGAATATGATGTCTGTCTGTTCGAAATATGTTGTGTGTCTGTTCGGAATACGTTGTGGGTCTGTTCAAAATAGACACAACTTAATCCAAACAGACAGACAACATAATCCGAACAGACGGATATTTATTCCGAACAGACACACAACATATTCCGAACAGACACTCAACATATTCCGAACAAACAGACAGCTTATTCCGAACAGACACAACTTAATCCGAACAGACATACAACTTATACCGAACAGACCCACAACATATTACGAACAGATACACAACTTAATCCGAACAGACACACAACTTATTCCGAACAGACCCACAATATATTCTGAACAGACACACAACATATTCCGAACAAACACACAACATATTCTGAAGAGACACGCAACTTAAACCGAACAGACACACAACTTAAACCGAACAAACACACAACATATTCTAAACCGATAGAAAACTTAATCCGAACAGACACATCACTTAATCCGAACAGACCTACAACATATTCCGAACAGAAACACAACTTATTCCGAACAGACAAACAACTTATTCCGAACAGACACACAACATAAACCAAACAGACACACAACTTAAACCGAACATACACACAACATATTCCAAACAGACAGAAAACTTAATCCGAACATACACACCACTTAATCCGAATAGACAAAATAAAACCAAAAAACACTTACTTGTAGTATTGCCACACAACCGTCGACGTTCCCCTGCCTCATAATGAGGTTCCCTGCCTTTCTTCTCTCTTGCAGCTCTAAGCTGGCTTTCTCCAGGCCCCCAACCAGGGCTTCGTGAACTGCACTTGCCCATGCGTATCTGTTTATGCGTCTGATGTTCCTCAAAGGGTGCATGAACCATTGCTTCGGTCGAAGTGTTCCATCATAGAACAAAAAATGGTTGAAGATGAAAGAAATCAGTAGACGAACGTACTCCTCCGTCTCGCCCATGGTATTGCTTGCCAGCAGATGACCTAAAAGTTGTGTGTTGTCAAGGTTCACCCCTTCTCGCCTCTGTACACCCAATGGTTCCATCACCACGGTCTTCCCATGCACACGTAACCCCAAAATTAGGGCAACGTCTTCCGGTGTAAGGGGAACTACCCCTGATCCTATTCTCAGCCCCACCTCCTCCACATCGTAGTGTTCGACGAACCAACCGACTATTTCGTTGTCCGTAGTAATGTTAGGAAGGTCTAGGAAGTGACTGAAAGGGGTGCTCCGGAAAACCTCCTTATCAACCTTCTTCATCCTGTTAAACTGCTTTCGGATGACCGTCCAGGAGCACCGGGATTCCCGGAAGTAGTAGGTGGTTCCCTAAAACAAAAAATTGAAGAAACGAAAGTTCATCAAAAAAATAACGACCCAGGGGAAAAATTTTTAGTGACCCACCGGTTCTGGGACAGGTTCGCTATCGACGGCAGGAGTCGAAGAATCCATTATCGTTTAATTGGGAAGAAAGAAAGGCGAAAAAGGTTCACAGGTACGCTTCCTCCGTTCACAGGTAATACAACGAGAAAGAAAGCGAAACTCTCCTTTTCGGTCTGGATATTTTTTTGTATCTTCCTCGGTATCCGAACCGTCGTTCGTAGGGTGTCTACCGCAGTCTTATCTGGAAAGCAACCGTCGTTCTTCGAAAACCGTCAAAAAAAAATTTAAAAACAATTTAAGGCGCGTTTCGAAAGAGTGACATGACAATCCGACTAGACGCTAACTCACCAACTTTTGGGTGCCACGTAGGGCGCGTCACGGACGCCCGCGTCCGTGTATAACAACCCTATATTATATGTTGGTGCACCTGTGTGTGTATTTCTTTCGTGATGTCCTCGTTTGATTGTATGTTGTAAATTTCAAATTTTTTCGTTGTGTTTGAGGACGCTACATTGTCAGCCTTCCTATTCAGGAGCAGAAGTACATCAAAAATCAACAGAGAGAGAGAGAGTAGACTATCAAGCCAGGCAAAATAGTAGTAACAACTGAGAAAGTTCTGTGCCCATTCTACTTTAGCACCCACCTCTAGACCTGGGTAACGGGCAGTTGGGCTCCTCAACCCGGCACGGCTGGTCGGTCTGGATTCGGTAGTAATTCGGCTCCTCAAAACAGTAGTAATAAGAAGATAGAAGACATTTATATTGTATGAGCTTGAAAAAAATTACAAACTGAATTAGTACAAGTAAAACGATATTGTAAAAAAAAAATCGCACTAATTTCTGAAGTTTAATCTTTAAAATATTGTTATAACTGAAGCTTAAAGCTTAATCAAGTGTCCTTCACATTTTAAAGTTTGCTTACGTCTCTAAAATTTGAATGGTTAAATCTAAACTCTTAACTTCCGAATTATATCAATAGGGTCTTCAAATTCAGCAACTTGCATGATCATTATTTTATTAATTGAATCAACTATTTTCTTATCTACACCTAGATTCCTTCTAATCTCTAAACAACAATGCTCTACCAAATTGAAAAATAAATAGGATAACGTGAATGACACCGCACCTACTTCAGTAACCATTTTTATTTGGGGCCTATATAAACTTGTTGACCGCGAGCATTATCTCCGAGGATCAGCTGCGGACAAACTTTCAGATGCTATGTTACTTATATTTCTCACCTTCGGCAAAATTTTCTAGCATGTCTGCTGCTCTTTTTGTTTGGCTACGCTGTCAAAAAATTGGAAGTCAAATTGATGCCTTGTGAAAATATCCTATATGATAGCAATAAAAATTTGGAATCACAATACATACAATTACATTCTGAAATTGTTCGAAAATAAGATCATGGACTTAACAAAATAAGATATCAGATACAGATTCAGAAAATATTTCAAGGTAAGATAGGTTTTGTTTAAAACAAAACTAGAATCCATGGAGCAACAACAATTTAATCTGAAAAAATGTTAGTATTTTCTTCGAACTATCACTGGTCTGTTTTGCATAGTTTGCAACCTTTTTTATTCCATAGTTTCTGTAGAGTGGGAAGGGATGCAGAAGCTTGACGGTCTGATATTTTAATACTCATCAGTAGATTCTATCTTTGACACATTTTTAGCAATTTTATGATCATATATAGACAATAGAAAAATCAAAAACATCCTATTTCTATGTTGCACGCGATGATGTCAGTTTTTAATATTGTAATGTTCGAAATATTGCGAGTGAATTGCATGACAAGATCTCATTTGCAACAGCAACTGCTGCAAGAAGAGGGTACACTTGCACAAGCATCAAAACCATGAAAGAGCATAAGAAATCAACTCAAGCAAATCAATGTTTTTTTACTTAGCGCTTACTTAAACATTTCCAACATAAGTATTTTGCAAATTGATCTATGGTGGTCTATCAAAAAAAGTTGTTGGCTAAGTGACTGAGTGGAAAACTGTTGAAACATGCAAACACACCTCTTCACCAACATGCAACGCACCTCTTCACCAACCATCGCTTCCTCTCCCAAAAGATGCATCTCTTCACTCAGCATTAAACGTCAAACGGTCACCCAGCTTAGTAATGTATATATATAAGCTCATGTAAATCTCAGATATATACAACAGAAATCAACCTCTTTCTCCCTAATCCCGTTTAATATGGTATCAGAGCAAAAGTTCCATCACTGGTGAATCTCAGAGTGCCCTCACTCATCATCGATCCACCTCAGAAAAAAACCAAAACCAAAAATCCCACCACCCATCACCTTCGCCTTTCAAGGAGGTTGAAGGAGACAAAACAAACCCCGACATCCAAAACCCCTGAAGGAAAAATCAAAAATGGCGGACTCAGAAACAAACGCTCCAAAATTGGTGTCACAGTTGCTCAACGGACAGAACTATTTGTCTTGGGCACGGGCTGTTACGCTAGCTCTCAGCGGGAAGGGAAAGCTGGGACACATCACCGGGACAGCAAAAAACCCAGAGGAGGATGCCACCGAAACAAAACAAGAAGAGTGGTAGGCGACAGACCATCTTGTAATGTCATGGATAATCAACTCCATGACATCCAAAATCGGGGCTATCTTCCTTTACAAAAATTCCACAAAGGAGTTATGGGACGCCGTTCAAAGCATATACGGTAAAACCAACAACTTTGCTCACATTTTAAACTAAAACACGATTTGTCACAGACAAAACAGCAAGGACAAACAATCACGGAGTATCTCGGGACACTGCAGCGTGGATGGGACGAGCTCGCCATCTACGAACCCACGACTGCTGACCCAAAAATCCTACTCGAACGAAAGGAGCGAGATCAAATCTATCAGTTCCTCATCGGACTCGACGGCAGCTATAAAGCCATCCGAAGCCAAGTCTTGATGACCCCCACTGTCCCTGATCTCGCATCCATCATCGCGATGATCCAACGGGAGGAGTCCCGTCGGACCACCGCTCAGATCGCGGACCGATCTTCAGAAAACCAGGCGTTCTTCGCCGGAAAACCCCAAAATCAGACAAGAAAATATGGAAATAAACCTCAGGAAACATGTGACAACTGTAAAAAGACCGGGCACAACAGGAACTCATGTTGGTTCCTACACCCTCATCTTCAACCAACACGGGAAGGAGGTGATCATCGGAACAAAAAAAGGAACGGCGGACCAAAAGGAAACAGCACGGCGGCAAACCCTAACGCAGAAGAGGAACAAAGAAAATGGGAAGGCTAATCGGTTATTCGCTCGGATCCGCGAGGTTTTATAACCTCACGTGATTCGGGCGGATCCGGGTTCCCTTTAACCCGACCTGAAATAGGGATCCGACCAGATGCTGCAACCGCCAGATCCGAATCCAGTGCCAGATCCGACCCGATTCCACTAGACCAATTGCTGGGACACCTCAGCGCATATTTGCAGTCCACCCCTCAGGGTTCAGGTAATTGCGCAAGTATACCCTCTGGTTCCAGAAATTACTCTGCCAACGAAACAGGAAAAAAACTTAGACACATAAATAATAATCAATGGATAATTGACTCAGGTGCTACTGATCATATGACCGGAAATTCTAGTCTAATAAGCAAAATAAAGAAACATGTGAACTCTCTTCATAATTTTGTGACTGTTGCAAATAATAATCAAGTAGAAATAAAAGGGATAGGAGAAACCACCATATTAGATCAAGTAAATCAAAATGTTTTATATATACTTACTTTCACCTCTAATCTTCTTTCAGTATCAAAAATCACACAAAATTTAAATTGTAATGTTATATTCACCCCTAATGATGTATTCTTTCAGGAGCGAACTACAGGGAAGACGATTGGTAAAGGGATTCATACCAATGGACTTTATGTTTTAGAGACTCAAAACAAGAGTTTTCATACTACTAGTTTACCAAACCATATTCTATGGCACAAACGAATGGGACACCCATCTCATTTGGTTTTAAAAACGCTATTTCCTTTTATTTCTCCTGATTATGCATGTGATGTTTGTCAGTATTCTAAACAAACTAGATTACCCTTTTTTAACTCTAAAACCAAATCAAGTGTTCCTTTCGAAATAGTTCACTCCGATATTTGGGGACCCGCTCCTGTCGAGTCTTACAACGGTTTTAAATATTTTGTGCTATTTATCGATGATTTCTCACGAAATACTTGGACCTATCTTCTCAAAAACAAATCCGAAGTTTTTCAAGTTTTTTGTGATTTTACAATTTTTGTTGAAAACATGTATGATTTTAAAATTAAGACCTTAAGGACAGATAACGGGACCGAATACACCAGCCACAACTTTCAAATTTTTTTGAAAAATCGGGGAATATTACACCAATTAACATGTATACACACCCCTGAACAAAATGGAGTCTCGGAACGGAAAAA
Source organism: Triglochin maritima (assembly GCA_963682175.1). Lineage (NCBI taxonomy): Eukaryota > Viridiplantae > Streptophyta > Magnoliopsida > Alismatales > Juncaginaceae > Triglochin > Triglochin maritima. The sequence goes on along the minus strand of OY821788.1, from coordinate 28,638,814 downwards.
TCGTCATCTTCTAAATGTAACAAGGTCATTGCTCTTTCAAAATCATGTTCCCAAACGATTTTGGTCTGACGCTATCTTAACTGCGACTTATCTAATAAATCGTCTTCCTAGTCCTACTCTTCAGAATAAACAACCACTTGAGATACTCTTAGGACGAAAACTAACCCTAGATCATCTTAAAATCTTCGGGTGTGTATGCTTTGTTCATAAGAAACACTTAGATAAATTGGATAGCAATGCTGTAAAATGCTTATTTCTTGGTTATTCTTTTCAAAAAAAGGGGTATAAATGCTTTGACCCCGAGTCTTGTAAAATGTATATCTCCCGAGATGTAATATTTAGGGAAACTGAACCTTACTACAACCCTACAACACAATCTCGTCCAGACTCCTCACAAGTTCTACCTGAGTTCAACATCAAAGCACACGAACAAGAAGGACAAGGAGAAGGAGAAGGACAAGGAGAAGAAGAAGGACATGAAGAAGGAGAAGGACAAGGAGAAGGACACGAAGAAGGAGAAGGACAAGGAGAAACAAGAGCTTCAACCCCAAGGAGGTCTACCCGACCAAGACGTCCTCCCACTAGGTTTAATGATTTTATCACCTCTCAAATAACTTATCCCATTCAGAACTACCTCACCTACAAACAAATACAACCAAACTATAGGGCTTTCCTAAACCGAATAAGCGAAACCCTAGAACCAAAGAACTACGAAAAAGCTAGTAGCAATCCTAAATGGCAAAAAGCAATGCAAGAAGAACTTAAAGCCCTAGAAACCAACAACACTTGGACTCTCATCCCTAGACCAAATAAAACAAAACCCGTTGGATGCAAATGGGTTTACAAAATAAAATATAATAGCGATGGTACTATCGAAAGGTATAAAGCTCGCCTTGTAGCAAAAGGGTATACTCAAACCTATGGGCTCGACTACCTAGAAACCTTCGCACCAGTAGCAAAAATGAATACTATTCGGGTTCTTCTTTCCATAGCAGTTAACAAGGGATGGAAGCTTTATCAAATGGATGTCAGAAATGCTTTTCTTCAAGGCACCCTTGAAGAAGAAGTATACATAGTACCCCCTCCAGGTTACAACACTTCTCCCAACCAGGTATGCAAACTCAACAAAGCCATCTATGGCCTAAAGCAGTCACCCCACGCATGGTATGCAAAACTTAGTCACTTCCTTCTTGCTTATGGTTTCTCTAAATCATCTGCTGACGCATCTATATTCACTAGGCATCATAAAGGAGAGATTATCATAGTCTTGGTCTACGTAGATGACATCATCATTACTGGTGATAATAATGAACAAATTAATCAAGTTAAACACTATCTAAAAACCAAATTTGATATAAAAGATCTAGGATTCCTAAAATATTTCTTAGGAATAGAAATTGCATACTAAAAAAGGGGTCTATTTTTATCACAAAGAAAATATGCCCTAGACCTCTTAAAAGAAACAGGAAAACTTGGGGCTAGACCAGCTAATACACCCATTGAGGCAAATCTCAAAACCAGTCCAACCAACGGTGAACCTATTAGAGACATTCACCAATACCAAAGACTTGTAGGAAAACTTATATATTTAACCGTAACCAGACCCGACATTACCTTTGCTGTTAGTATAGTAAGTCAATTCATGCATGCACCTCGAACATCACATTTAGATATTATTGATAGAATTCTGAGGTACATAAAACAAACACCAGGACAAGGGTTGCTAATGAAAAATAACAATTCTAACAACATCATTGGTTTTTCAGATGCTGATTGGGCAGGAAGCCATGATCGTAGGTCAACTACCGGTTTTTGCACATTTGTTGGTGGAAATCTTGTTACTTGGAGAAGTAAGAAACAAAAGGTGGTTGCTCGATCAAGTGCAGAAGCATAATATCGAGCAATGGCGTCCACCACCAGTGAACTCATTTGGTTAAAGCAATTTCTTCACGATATGGGTCAAACTCACACTAAAGCTATGAATATGTTTTGCGACAACAACGCCGCACGACACATTGCTTCCAACCTCGTGTTCCACGAAAGGACCAAACACATTGAAGTTGATTGTCACTTCATCTGTGAGAAGATTCAAGCTAGAGAAATAGAAGTTCCATACATCTCCAGTAAAGAACAATTGGCGGACGTCTTCACCAAAGCCCTAAGTAAACAACCATTCGACTCCATCATAAGCAAGTTAGGCACCTACAATCTCTTCCAGGCCCAACTTGAGGGGGAGTGTTGAAACATGCAAACACACCTCTTCACCAACATGCAACGCACTTCTTCACCAACCATCGCTTCCTCTCCCAAAAGATGCATCTCTTCACTCAGCATTAAACTTCAAACGGTCACCCAGCTTAGTAATGTATATATATATAAGCTCATGTAAATCTCAGATATATACAACAGAAATCAACCTCTTTCTCCCTAATCCCGTTTAATAAAAACAGAATCCCTACAGGCTTGGAGATCGATGACTTTTGACAATTAATCTCATATAAAAATGTTTAACAATGGATTTCTAATGGAGTAGCGCCTTATTCAGTATACTCTCAATTTTTTTAAAAACAAAACAAAGATGGAGTGTTTTAGGCATTGAAACAAACGAAAAATCTGCATGAGAAGGAAGCAAAGATAGACTATGGTTTGAACATGCAAGTGTGTAAGATTGGTCACTTACCTCGCGCTCCGTCCATCTCTTGGAGGTTGAAGAAGCCATTGGAGCTGCTGGAGAATCGGAATGGCAACAACACCAAAATAACAACAAAAAATGAAATCACAATTATATTTCATTTAGTTGGACCCAAACGGCCAACTAAATTGGAACAATGAACCAGAGGATGCCCAAGACCAAACCCTTTCCTGAGCAGCATCCATAATTTGGTTAGTGATACAGCAGATTATTTGAGCATTTGCCGAGTTGATGGCTCAAAAGGGATGTCAAAATGAGTTTAATACTACAATGGTTAACTAACGCAGTCACAAAGGGGTTAATTCACAACAAGAATGGAAAACATCATTCAATTTCCAAGTAGAACAAGAAATGAAATCACAATTATATTTCATTTCCTTAGTTGATTCCATGCCCACGCAATTAGTCACACAAATTCCAAGCAAAATTATGATTACTTTTTTTCCAAAGAATTTCATATTTTGATAACAATATATAATCGTACTGTCACAAACTTTTTCAAGTAAATCCTTTTGAATATAAGTGAATTTTTTTATCGTTCAACCAATAACAATCCATTCGATTGTTAAAACAATTTTACTAATATTTATTGTGGACAACAACCTTCGAACCGTTGCAATTGCATTGCAACTAGAATAAGTTAAGCGGATCTTGATAGTTAGTAAACCAAAGGGTACTTGTAGAAAACGATGAAGATGAATGTTTTATTATTATTGATTGTTATCCTTTTGTTTGAAATACAAGAGGTTTATATATTGACCTCTAAAAGAGACGTTAAGATATAGCCGTTTACATAATTGCCTAATACACTTGATTGTGTCTGGATGCTTTCCTTTCGAGTCTTCAATGAGTGGATGCTTTCCTTGATCGATGGTGATGATGACAAGGATGCTAAAACTGAGCCAGAGCTTAATTAGGTATGTGTTTGAATTGTTATCTCAACACTCCCCCTCAAGTTGATTCCGGAAAAGGTTGAAGGAACCTAACTTGTGAAGAATGTCTTCGAAGTATTTTCGGTCCACAGATTTGGTGAATATATCCGCAAGTTGCTCTTACTTTGAACGTATGGGACTTAGATTATCTTGGCTTGAACTTTTTCCCGAACGAAGTGGCAGTCGACTTCGATATGTTTGGTTCTCTCGTGAAATACTGGATTGGTGACTATGTGACGAGCTGCATTGTTGTCACTGAACATCTTGATGGGCTCATGGTAGGGTTGCTTCAATTCTGTGAGGAGTTGTTTAAGCTAAACGAGTTCACTAGTAACGGATGCCATAGCTCGATATTCGGTTTCAGCACTCGACCTAGCAACCACATTTTGTTTTTTTGCCTCTCCAAGTAACAAGATTTCCTCCAACAAACGTGCATAATCCTGTTGTTGACTTCTGTCATGACTTCCGGCCCAATCTGCATCGGAATAGCTCATAATGGTGTTAAAGTTATTTCGTTTCATCCAAAGACCTTGGGAGTTTTTTTAAGATAGTGAAGGATTCTATCAATTATGTCTAGGTGATGAGTGTGTAGGGGATGCATGAATTGAGTATAACCTTTTGCCATTGTTATTATATTTTATCTTATACACCCATTTGCATCCTACCGGTTTCATTCCTTTTTCTAGTGGTACAATAGTCCATGTTTTATTTGCTTCTAAGGCATGCAGTTCCTCCTTCATGGCTTTGGACCAATATGGGTGACTGGATGCTTCATGATAGGAACTAAGTTCTTATGAATATCTAGTTGTGTTAAAAAAGCATGATGAGATGGTTTAATGGCGTCATAAGAAAGAAAGTTTTGAATAGGATATGTGACGTTATAAGTCACATAATCACGAAGTCTGCTGGGAGCTTGAGTGTGCCTGTTGGACCTCCATATAGTAGGTACACCATCACCATTATTATTACATAAGTTGTGATTACCTTCACCATCGTCTTCATCTGCCCCCTCTCTTGAGGAATGTCAGGTTCCTCAGGAGGAAAGATGGCTTCAGGAAGAACTCTATTGGGACCTGAATTTTCTTGATCATCGGAGTCTTCATTAGTCTTGAAGTAGGATTCGGTCTCAAAAAAAGATACTTCCCTGGAAATATACATCTTACAATTTTTGGGATCATAACACTTATATCCCTTTTTTAACAGAATATCCTAAAAAATAACCTTGACAGAGTTACGGTCTAATTTATCCATTCAAGGTTTATGAACAAAACAAATACAACCAAAAACTCTGAGGTGATCAACATGCATTTTGCGATTGTGGAGCAGTTCTAAAGGTTGTTTATGACTAATCACATAACTAGGAAGGCGATTAATAAGAAGTAAAGATCTTGTGACGGTCAAGAGATGACAATTTTTTCTCTTAGAAATACTATTTTGTTCAGGAGTATTAATGCATGTGGTTTGATGAAAAATGCCATGGTTTTTTAAGAAATTTTAAAAATCGTTGCTAGTGTATTCGGAACCATTATCTGATCGAAGAATCTTTATTCTAGCATTATACATGTCTTCAATGAATGGAACAAATTCACAAAAAACTCTAAATACTTCGGATTTAGTTTTAAGCAAGTATAACCATGTAGTGCGTGAGAAATCATCAATAAATATCACAAAGTATTTAAAACCATCGTGAGATTCAATTGGGGCGGGTCCCCAAATATCAGAATGAATCATTTCCAGAGGTCGACCTGATTTATTTCCTAAGTGATAAAAAGGAAGACGAGTTTGTTTTGAGAAACGACATACATCACATAATAAATTATTTCTAATAGTAGGAAAACGTTTTTTTAAAACTATATGGGATGGATGCCCCATGCGTCGGTGCCAAAGATTAAGTTTAGGTGAGTTTGTTGTAAGAAAACTCCTTTTTGAGGTATCAAACACATAGAGTTCATTGATTAGGACTCCCCTACCAATCATCCTCCCTGTGATACGATCCTGAAATGTCACATCAAAGGGTGAGAAAATAACATTACAATTTAAATTTTTTGTGATCTTGACAACTTATAGTAAATTGGCGTCAAAATGAAGAATGTACATGGCATTTTCATCATTATTAAGTAAGTTTGTCTCCTATTCCCTTAATTTCGACTTGATTTCCATTTGCTACGGTAACAAATTTATTTAAAAATCTAAATTGGTCTTAATATTTCTAATCAGGTTAGGGTTACCAGTCATATGATCAGTAGCGCCAGAATCAATAATCCACATAGGCTTAGAAACATTTATGGGAGATTGGATATGAAAGCAATTTGCTGAGGAGTTAACCATACCTTGGATAGTACCTGTTCTTGGGGGGTGAAGCTGCAAAAAGTCGTTCAAATGGGCCACCAATTCCTTCAGCTGGTTTGGATTCGGAGTTCGACCCGATTGAGTGGAAGATCCCGAGAAGTGTTCGAGTGGGAGTGGATTCGGGTTCTGCTCCGAAGTATAAAGCCCGCGAGATCCGACTCCATAGTTGCCATATTCGCCATTTGTGTGTTGGTCTGAGAGGCTAGGGTTTCCTTCGGCAGAGGTTGAGCGCGCGCCGCCATACCCAAGCTGGTTTTGGCCGGTGAATCCGCCGCCACCGTTAGGGTTTTGGTGGGTGAAGCCGCCTCCTCCGCTGGTCTGCCCGTCCCTTTTCCCGTCTCCCCTCCTTTCTCTATCTCGAGTCGGTCGGAGATGGGGATATAGGAACCAACAGTTGCTCCTTGTGTGTCTTGTTTTTTTACAGTTATCGCAACTTTCATTTGATTCCATACCTTTTTTTTTGAGTTGTGGTTTTGGTTTTGTGGTGGCGAAGGCATGGCTTTCAGGAGTGGTTTGTGATGGTTGCGCCATTGTTTTCCATCTAGATTCTTTATTTTAAATGGTTGCAATGATTGTCCTGAGTGGGGGTAACTCCGGCGACATGAGGATTTGGCTTCGGATTTGTTCGAAACTTGAGTCGAGTCCAAATAAGAATTGGTACACCCGATTTTGATCTTGCCGTGCCTGAATGATTTGCGGATCCGAGCTAGGTGGTTCATAAACCCCTAACTCGTCCCATTTGCCCTTGAGCGTTCCCACATAATCAATGACAGAGCCCTTTCCTTGTTTGGTCTGCACAATATCATTTTTTAGCTTAAAAATATGTGCGATTTTTTTTGTTTACCATAGAGATTCTGAGCGGACTCCCATAGCTCCTTTGCCGTGGATGAGTACATGAAGATTTCGGCTATGTTTGGCTCCATTGATTGTAGAAGCCAGGACATGACTATGTCATTGTTTGAGTTCCATTCTTCTTGTTTGGCTTCACTGCCTTCTACAGTTGGTTTGGAAGTTTTCCCGGTGATGAAGCCGAGTCTCGCTTGGCCTCTGAGGGATAAGGTGACAGATCATGCCCAAGACAGGAAGTTATTCCCGTTGAGTAGTTGTGACACGATCCTTTGGTTTGTGTTGCCCTCCGGGAGACCAAGGGAGGTCATTTTTCCGATTGGAATGAGGTATGTGATGCTTCTGAGGCCAAGTTCGATCTATGATGAGCTGCGAGCTTCTGAGATCATCGACCGTTGCTCTGATACCATGTAGAAAACGATGAAGATGAATGTTTTTGTATTATTGATTGTTATCCTTTTTGTTTGAAATACAAGAGGTTTATATATTGACCTCTAAAAGAGACGTTGAGATATAGCCGTTTACATAGTTGCCTAATACACTTGATTGTGAGGATTTGGTGAGGATTGATTGTGTCTGGATGCTTTCCTTACCAGTCTTCAATGAGTGGATGCTTTCCTTGATCGGTGGTGATGATGGCAAGGATGCTAAAACTGAGCCGGAGCTTAATTAGGTATGTGTTTGAATTGTTATTTCAACAGTACTTCGTCTTTTTGTTTCTCTGTTAATTTTTATGCTAACGTTCTAATTCCCTCCAACTCAAAAAAGTCACCCGAGTTACAGATGCTTGAAGCTCGTCATAAAGTCCAAAACAATTTACGAGGGAAAACGTATTACGATAGTATCCTACTAAATAAACTAATTTTTGCAAATCAAAAGTAAAAAAATTTACATGGATCTAAACACAACACGCAAATGATTAATTAATTATGTATTTGTTTCATTAATACGATTGTCCAGTTCTTCAAGTTGCATATCTATATCAAAATAAAACAACTTAGCATAATGAGATAAAAAATTGTCATTTCTCTAACTCTATGGTCAACCATTAAGTATAAATTGTTCATTCGTAATTCAAATCACAGTTTTATACTTGGTACAAAACAAGTATTTATCCTTTTGTAAATCATCCAATCTTTATATTTAACTGTTTGTAATCGTTGTTTTGATTTCAATTAAAATAAATTATTGTTTTGTTTGTTTCGGCAAACTCATGGTATTGACAATGTTTTGATCCCCACGACTTTTGGGAAATAAGTATAATGAAATGAGAGAAAAATCAACCAAATTAGAAAGGATAATGAATTGCTTCGAGAAATTTTTGGTAATTTACCAGTTCCTTAAAATTTTCGAAATTAAATTCTAGGACCCATGATATTGGTTCACCTAAAGAAAAACATATATATTGTAGTGATCAAGTAAAGAATTCGTCAAAATAGAGAAATATTAGGAAGAATAATGAATTATTGAAGGGAAAATGTTGTATTCTAATAGTTTCTTTAATTTTTCAAAATTAAGAGAAGTGGGGGAGAGAATGGGAGGGGGGATGCTCATCCTAGCGATATGGACAACTTCCCTGTGGTGTCTAGTAGCAAAGGAAATATAATTTCGTACATTTCGTGCTATCTTACAAATATTGAACCTTATTTGATGGCAACTGCGCTTCACAGGTCATAAAACATAGCATTAGTAATTTATTGGTTATACGTGGCTTATCAATTATCATTCCAAACTAACTCATAAACAAAAAAAATTGGGTTATGAATTCATAGTGAAACCTGCATCCCCATCCGGGGAAGTACATAATTTGATACATACATATGTATATGTATAACCAATTTCTTTTGGGTTATGAATTCACCATACCTGATACATGCATCTCCATCCGGGGGAGTGTATGATTTGATATAGAAAACATTGTCTCGACCCACCCAAGTCAAGTTGTCGATCTATCCAAATCAAATGCGATCTTATTTGGATTGTTGGGACCATTTGTACAAAAACCACCCAATTTAGTTAGTGGAAAGTTGAAACATTGGGCTCACCAAGTTGTGCTCTTGGAATGCACATATTGCCAACGAGCGGTATTGTGTAGACCACCAGAACAAATAATGATGGCTACATCCATGTATATATAATATTAATACGTGAAGTAAAATAAAACCTTGTTTGATCTTTATTTTTTAAAATAAAAAACCCCTCTACTAGGTACGTAACAGAAAAGTTATCTAAAATGTAAGCCAGATTCAGGTGTGTAGATTCAGCAAGATTATGTAAATCAACTTATGCGCCACAAAATGATGTAGAAGTACGATGTGAGATGAACATGCGAGTGTCTGTCACACTTCTCTCGATTGAGGAAGTTTTATAGGCAGAAAGAATGTATTGTTGGATCCAAAGTCCTAACGTCTAACTAAAGATGACTTGACCAAAACCGGCTCCAGGATGATTTCGTGGGTGAGACAGACTGCAAATCAACTGGTTTCGCACCAGCTGAATTTTTTTGAGGTCACAACCTTAAGATGATACTTGAAAGTCAACAACATCAACTTCGTTTCAATAAAAAACCCACCATAACCAACAACATTAATACTAAATTTGTCAATTTCCAAGACTTAAATTCATCCACACAAGAAGAAAACACCAACTTCTTCATAAATCTTGATTCTCACAATTAACATTCCACATCCAAAACCAATACAACCTCAAAAAATCACGTCTTTCCAAATTCCAAACTCAAAACCACAAAACATTTGTGAAATTCAATTTCAATCTCAAATTTCAAAACACATTTGCGTAACTCACTATAATTTTGAACTTATTTGAATAGAAAATCACCACCACCAACAACATCAACTCCATTTTAATAGAAAATCACCATATCACCAACAACATCAACACCAAATTTCTCAATTTCCACGACATAGTAACAACAAATTCATCCAAATAATTAAGAATAAATCTTGACTCTCACAAATCTCACAATTAGAAATTGAGGATGGTTAAAATAATTTTTTTAATGGCAGGGCAATTTGGATGGGGCAATTGTCCCACCGGCCTCGGACCTTGGTTCTCCCTTGGACTTGACTAACCCGACTGAGTCAACTAAGGTAACCTATTAGGCACACGTTAAGGTAAAGTAGTAGTAGAGTATGTTATAACACATTATGAGGTGTGTTATATAAGAAGTTTTAAGGTTTCAATAATACAATACCGCATCAATCCTTGTGTGATCTCGATCCAAAGAGAGAGACTCAACATATAAGAGTCCAAATGTGGTGTTTGTGGGGTCACGATGAGACTTCAACTTTTTTACCGAGAAGAACGACATGATATTGTCAAGTAAGACTTATAAAGTTCCATCAATTGGTATCAAGAGCTACAATTTTGTGTCGTTTTTCTCTTCAGTTTTGATTGGATTTTAAAGTCTTTTCTCATATAATGAAAGGTCATGTTTTATGCATCCATAATCGTTTTTAAAAGCCTTTATAAATGTAAGCATATGAGATGCTCCTTGCATGCTCGCATATGTTAAATAGTTTACAAGTAATCGAGCAGTTGATCATGGAACGTTGGTGTAAAGTGAAACAAAAAAAGGGTTTTGATTGAATAACTTCCGTGTGTTCATTTTGTCAATGGTTTTGCTTGTCTAAGAAAAAAGGAACAATAATGACTAATTCTTACGTTGGTTCCTATTTGTATTATTTTGTTTCCTTTTGAGAGAACGCAACCTTGAATCGTGATTACTACCTTAAGGTTTCTTGTTTTCAATTACCATCAAATTAATGTACACGTATGCTGCTTGCTTGTGTTATGTTTGTAACGTGGATGTTTTTGGTCTCCATACCAATATGCCAAATTCAATTAATTTTATTTGATATTTTGATTGATTTTCTGGTAAAGTCAAACTGGATTTGGAAGGTTTCTTTGGAGGATCACATTTTGGTTCTTTGATGTTTGGGAAAGTTTGTATTTGGCAACGTTTTGGGAGGTTGAAATGAAACGTTTTGGGTATGTCAAACGTGAGTTTCCTTTTTTATTTAAGATAATGCATATTTGTATGCTTTTAATTGGGAGCATTGGTTTCCATTATTTAATTATTTCTCTTTATTTTAAAAGGTAATGATAATTCGTATCATTATTTGACATGAGGTCATGACTTTAATATATGGATGATTCTTATTTAGTAATTATTTCTAATCTATTCTCATCTTAAATGCAAACAATTTGATTTAAATTTGATCCGAATAAATCAGTTTTGTGGATTCGGGACAAATCCACTTTATTATATTTAAGTGAATATATATTATTTGACTTTCGCATTATTTACCAATAAATTTAATATTATTCATGATTTCTTTATGCATGTGCTATAGTTTGTTGAAGTCAAATTATTTACTTCGCTATTAGGTCCTTTTAACATGTCAGTTATCTTGTTTAATTGCGAATTTAGCATGTTATTTGATATTATTTCAGAATTATGTTGGTGCAATTTTGCAGAAACCTCAATTACTTTCTGAAATTACTCAATAGTCCTTATCTTGTGCATTGTTTAAAGCATTTCTACAACGCATTCTACAAGGAATTTTGGACTGAAAACTAAGTATTATATAATCGGAATGTGAAATGGTCTGTGTAATGTTTGCCGAATTTATTTATAACAAGATAATTATATATTGCAAAAATTACAAATAAGGACAAATTGGACCTAACAACAACAATTTTCTTTGCATATTGGGACAATTTGGACTGTTTTGTGACAAACTTTACATGTTTTTGTTAGGATCTATGACCCTCTAATTAAGAACTAAATGTGGAATCAAAACACTAAGTAAAATATTAAGAGATAAAAACGTGCAAACCGTAAAATCGACGACACCGGAGTTAGAAAGGTACGGCACCGTATCCGGTCCTAGTCCCCCTCGCAAGCCTCACTCGATCATCTGATCGATCTCGGTTCCACTAATCGATCTCCGTTCTAGGCCGAGATCAACGCCGTTTACAACCACCGAGCCTCACGAACAACCTCGCCTCGCTCGTGTCTCCTCTCACAACTCGAGAGGGAGCTTGCTCGAAGTTTTACAACTCTTTTGTGATTCTTGAATATGGAAATGAAATTACAATCTAAACACTCTAACTTGAGGACACTTGGATATGGATATGGATATGAAGTTGATATGCAAGTGGTGAAGATGAAGCTTTGAGAGTATTTGGAGCTTTGAAGGTTTGGGAATTGAGAACACAGAATATAAATGAATTGGGAGTGTAGAGTTGTTGTTTGTGTCTCTTGAATGAGGCTTATATAGGCTTCAAAGCTAATAGAGTCGTTGTGGAGTTGGTGGAGTTAAACGAATGAGAAGCAAGAGTTTGCTTGAAGCTCAGGTAGAATTATGGGCTAGTTTGGTCGACCGAAGTCCATTCGGATGACCGTTTGGTTGCTTTAGAATATGACTCAAATTTCAACCAATGGAGATTACGGTTTACCGAAAGGGGTTCAGTGCACCGTTCTAAGGTGGACAAGAAAGATTGGTTGTTTTCAAAGAGGCAAGATTAAAATGTGACCGTTGGAGTAAACTCCAAAACTGGTCTAAGACTGTTCGGTCAACCGATTTCCCTTCGGTCAACCATTTCGACAATTCCAGAGATTAAACTCCAAAACTAATCCGAGGCAGTTCGGTCGACCATTTTCCATTCGGCCAACCGTTTCGACAATTCCAGAGAGTAAACTCCAAAACTAATCCAAGGCAATTCGGTCGACCTTTGGCTATTCGGTCGACCTAACTTGGCTGGGACAAAATCCTAGTGCAAGGCAATTCTAGTACTCAAGTTTACATATTTTCCTATGGGCTCAATAAATAGAAAATTATAAGTCTTGGTCCAAAGTTTTGATTACAAGTCTTGAGTCTTGATGACTTTGTCTCAATGCTCATTCTCTTCGATAATCTTGATCAACCTATTAAGATGATTGCAAGTATACAAATATGTATGCAATGCATGTAATCATGTTTGCTTACTTTGATTGATTAGGTTGATTGATTAAGATTAGTTTGATTAATCATCAAAATTAATATAGATTAAGGCCTAAAAGTCAACAATTTTGACTACAATGCTATTAAAGGATATTTAAGCTATGTTTATCACGCCATAAATTGTTATTTAGCGTTATGATAAAATTATTCACATTTTAATCTAAATTGTGCAAGAAAACTTCGTGAAAGTCTTGGAAGAGTTTTTGATATGGATGACGTTGCATCTCACTGATGTGACATCGAGTAGGAAAAATTGATTGTGTCGGTAACATTAGGTTGACCTTCAAGTAGCATTTGGATAAATGAGATTATCTAGTTTTCACAAACGTGAATATTGTTGGTTTTTTGGCCTTAATCTATGTTTTGATGATTCAATCAACCTAATCTTAATTGTAATTAATGTAGAGTTGCACACATATTGCATAGCATATATATTGTTTTTTACTAACTTCTACAGTTGATCAAGACTCAAGGAAGAAATGATTCAAGTCAAGACATGTAATCAAGCTCATTTGAAGACATGTAATTTGCATTTCTTTTGAGTCTTAGGAACATTGTGTAATTGAGCATACTTGAGCTAAAATCAACTCACATACACACTAGATTCCCTATAGAAGTCATACACAAAAATTCACATCAATTGGACTCCAATAGATCACCCAAACTTAGACCGGAAAACACTAAAACTAAACCAAAATTGTCTGCCCACATTCGGTCGACCGAACTTACTCAGAATTGCATAATGCAGGTTTCTGTTTTGTGTATCTTACACAAACACTTACCCAATTAACCAGAACGACTATAACACCTTAGAAACTTATAAATAGAGTTGTCCAACACATTTTCAACAACTCTCCTATTCTATATTGTCCACTACCTTAGAGAGAAAGCTCCACACACTCAAAAGCTCAAACCTTCCACACTTAGCAATCATTTCCATATCTTACTCAAGTGTGCTCAAGTTTAGAGAGTGTTGGCCCACTAATTCCTTTGTCAAAGGAAGCAAGGATTTCGGTGAAAGCCCGAAGTGTTCCCTCTCGGATTGTGTGAGGAAGAAAGTCAAGCGATCGAGGGTGTTCACGGTGCTTGTGTTGTAAATGCGTTCTCTCCTGGCCCGGAATGGGGAGTGGATAGTGTAGTCGTGAGCGGAGCTCGGTGATCCGAGCGGAGCTTGCAAGAGAGGAAGTAGGCGGGAGGCCGAACCTCTATAAAAATCCCTGTCTTCGTTTGTGGTTTGCCTTATCTCTTCTTTACTTGCTTGTTTGTTTTTAATTCTGCTGCGCATTCTTTGTTTGCTTAAACTAGTAGGTAATTAGCTTAAAAGTGATTAGAACTAAGCCCCATCACGATCCAACAATTGGTATCAGAGCCTTGTGAGCTAAATTTCATTACTTAACCGTAATTTTAGCATGACATCTACATCTAATCATGTAGAGGGATTGTGCATCACTAGACCTCATTTGCTAAATTAGTCAAATTACTATTATTGGAAGAATAAGATAAAGAATTTCTTAATATCTAATGACCTCAAATGTTAGATTTTTCTTCAAAATCCCTACACCCCCGAATGAAGATGAATTAGATTCACTTTCTAGGGCCAAAATGAAAGAAATTGAGATGAACTAAAAAATCATGAATATTCTTTATTGTGGTCTTAATGAGGGTGAATACAATAGAATTAGGGGTTGTGAGAGTGCTTTTAAAATTTGGCATAAATTGCAAATACATCATGAGGGTGATAGCAAAACTAAAGAAACTCGCATTAATCTCCTCATGCATAAATATGATATCTTTTCTATGCAAATCTGTGAAAACATAAGCAAAATGAACACTCGTTTCACCGATGTTACTCTCTTTTAGTTCTTGGAAGAAGAATAAATGAAGGAGAGATGACAAAAAATTCTTCCGGTTGCTAAGCAACGATTGGGAAGATAAAATGGTCGCAATTGAAGAAGCACACAACCTTTCCCAACTCAAGATGGAGAAATTAATTGGAAAATTGATGGCGTATGAAATCCAAATAAATCATCTAAAGGAGAAGGAAGCCTCCAAGAACAAACCCACCTTGACATTACATGCAAATCTTGATGAACCAATGAGGATTGTAGAAGATGAGGACATTGAAGTCCTATCCAAAGACTTCTTCAAATACCCAAAGAAGGATAAGGGAGAAAAGAATGAAAGAAGAGGTAGAAGAAGTGAAATGAGAGAAGAGAAGGAGGAGGAGGAGAGTGAAAATGAGAGCAAAGAGAAGGAGAAGAAAAATGAGAGAAGGGAGAGAAGGACAGAAAATGAGAGCAGCAAGAGAAAAGAAAAGAAGATGGAAGCTCACAAGGCTACTTGAGACGATTCATCATCCTCATCCTCATCCCAATCAACCGCACCTTCATCAACAAAGGAATATGCACACATGTGCTACATGGAAATTCAAGATGAAGGAAGTGAGGTATCATCTAACTCATACTCTACTAGAACACATTCTTGCTCATCTAAGTCTTATGCTAGTGATAGTTCATGTTCCAAAGAAGAAACATACTCACATGATGAACTTCAAAATATATTTCATGACTTAGTTAAACAATATGAGATTATTTGTGAAAAGAACAAGATTGCTAGAAAGCTAATCAATAATCTGTAAAGTCAAATTGAAATTGAAATATGCATGAATGAGAAGAATGAGGTGCTTGTTAGACTTGAAAATAATGCATTAACTCTTGATAGTCTAAACGCTACACCTATTGATAGTGAACTAGATCTTAAGACATCAAATGCATAATTAAGAAAAGATCTAGAAAAATTCACTAATGGAACCAAGATGTTTGACATTCTATTAGTTAGTCAAAGACAATCACTAGATAAACATGGTTTATGATACAATGCAAAATTGAAAAACCATGTATCTCATACTACACTAAATGACAAGCATGTGTTCATTAACCATAGATCTTCAAGTGTGTGGGCTCCTAAAACCAAAATGGTTTGGGTTCCCAAAGCTAACATTCAAGAACCCAAAGTTGTTTGGCTACCTAAATCTACACTTGTAGGTGCTTGAAGAGGAGATCGGTGGTGACCGGGCAAGCTTGAGAGTCAAATTCAAAGCCGGTTGCATCATCGAATGGAGAGTGGAACCAATTCAAGCTTCAAGGTTGGGTAATTTTTTTCTATCCTCTACATTTTTGTGTGAATCAATTGGTTCTAGTCTTGGTAATAATATGCTTAATTGACATTTCATATATTGATTCATTGCATATCTTAAAATTTGAATCACACCCATTCTGTAAGTGTCAAATTTGTAAATGGATGTCAAAAAGGGAATTAATACATCACATGCCTAATTGATAAATTTTTACTTGATGTTAAAATGGGAGAATTAGAATTGAATTTAATCAAAAAATCATATTCATATTGATAGGGGAAGATTATTGAATATCATTTACTTAGAGTAATGAAGTGCAAAATTTAGGGGGAGCAACTTCATTACAAGACATCCAAATTCCATGTTAATCTTATAATTTTTTGATGGATGTCAAAGGGGGAGAGATAATTAAAGGGGGTAACTTGAAATTTGATTATAATTGAACAAAAACTATGCACATCCATAAGGGAGCATTTTTATGCATAGTTTACAACTAATTATTTCAAGTATTAAGATATAGGTTGCCATCATAAAAAAAGGGAGATTGTTGGTTTTTTGGCCTTAATCTATGTTTTGATGATTTAATCAACCTAATCTTAATTGTAATCAATGTAGAGTAGCACACATATTGCATAACATATATATTTCTTTGTGCTAACTTCTACATGTGATAAAGACTCAAGGAAGAAATGATTCAAGTCAAGACATGTAATCAAACTCATTTGAAGACATGTAATTTGCATTTCTTGTGAGTCTTAGGAACATTGTGTAATTGAGCATACTTGAGCTAAAATCAACTCACATACACACTAGGTTCCATATAGAAGTCATACCCAAAATTTTACATCAATTGGACTCCAATAGAACACCCAAACTTAGACCGGAAAATACTAAAACTAAACCAAAATTGTCTGCCCACATTCGGTCGACCGACCCAAGCCTTTCGGTCGACCGAGTGATCAATTATCCTGTAGATTTTTCAACTGTCCACATTCGGTCGACCGTGCAGACCTTTTTGGTCGACCGAAAGAACCTAATTTTCCGACCGTTAGACTTGTCGTATTATACCAACGGTCATATTCGAATTATTCACAAATATCCCAAAAATACCAATTACCTATCGATCGATTGTGGACCTGTTTCGGTCGACCGAACCTAATTGTCTCCAAAATGTGCAACTGCCTGGAAGTTTCCGGTCGACTGAAGACTTTGGATCGGTCGACCAAACTTTATCATTTTCACCAATCCCGTAGAGCATGTTAGTTTTCGGTCGACCGAACGCTATTCGGTGTTCGACCATTTACTTAAGTGTACCTAAGTTATAGCCTGTTTCGTTCGACCGTTCCATTATTGGTCGACCGAACCTTCTTCAAAATTGCCCAATGGTCGACCATTCTGCCCGATTTGGTCGACCGAACTTACTCAGAATTGCATAATGCAGGTTTCTGTTTCGTGTATCTTACACAAACACTTACCCAATTAACCACAATGGATATAACACCTTAGAAACTTATAAATAGAGTTGTCCAACACATTTTCAACAACTCTCATACTCTATATTGTCCACTACCTTAGAGAGAAAGCTCCACACACTCAAAAGCTCAAACCTTCCACACTTAGTAATCATTTCCATATCTTAGTCAAGTGTGCTCAAGTTTAGAGAGTGTTGTCCCACTCATTCCTTTGTCAAAGAAAGCAAGGATTTCGGTGAAAGCCCGAAGTGTTCCCTATCGGATTGTGAGAGGAAGAAAGTCAAGCAAGCAAGGGTGTTCACGAAGCTTATATTGTAAAGGCGTTCTCTCCCGGTCCGGAATGGGGAGTGGATAGTGAAGTCGTGATTGAAGCTCGGTGATCCCAGCAGAGCTTGCAAGAGAGGAAGTTGGCGGGTGGCCGAACCTCTATAAAAATCCCCGTCTTCGTTTGTGGTTTTCCTTATATCTTCTTTACTTGCATGTTTGTTTTTAATTCCACTGTGTATTCTTTATTTGCTTAAACAAGTAGGTAATTAGCTTAAAAGTAATTAGAACTAAGCCCCATCACTATCCAACAAATATGTTATGCTTGTATTTAAATGGGTGAAACAAAAGTATTAGAGGACAAAATAGCTTTGATTCATACGGATGTGTGTGGACCCTTTAATCCATTTTTTACAAGACAAAAGTATTGTGTTACATTTATTGATGACTATTCTAGGTATATGTATCTTTACCCCATCCACAATAAATCTGAAGTCCATACAATTTTTAAGGATTTCAATTAGAGGTAGAAAAACAATTAGGAAAACCCATCAAATAAGCCAGATCAGATAGAAGTGATGAATACTATAGTATGTACACTGAGATGGGGGCAAAGGTGAGGACCATTAGCACAATTTCTAAAGGAATGTGGCATAGTACCTCATAAACAATGCTAGGCAAAGCCAACATGAATGGTGTGGCTGAAAGAAGAGAAAATGCTTAAGGAAATGGTTAGGGCCATGATAAGTTACTCTACCTTACGAGTCTCATTGTGGGGGTGAAGCTTTGAAAACAATAATGCATATTCTAAATAAAGTTCCTACCAAATCCGTAGACAAAACTCTCTATGAGTTATGGACAAGTAGAAAACCCTCTTTAGGTTACATGCACATTTGGGGATGCCTATCTAAAGCCAAACTTTACAATTCAAATAAGAAATCACTGGATTCAAGAACAACCAATGGATACTTCATTGATTATCCAGAGAGGTGTTGAGGCTATCGATTCCATTGCCCATCTCATTTGACAAAAAATGACCGAGTCTAATAAAACAACATTCTTAGAGGATGATTGTACTACTGAGAGTATCCTACGAGATTATGTTTTCTTAGAGTCTCAAGACATCCTTGCTACTCATCATAAGGATATCAAGGATTCCAAAGTTTATCCAAATCAAGACACTGCAGTGTATTTGACTATTATTGTCCCAATTGATAATACTTTATGAGTAATTATACAAAATCAAGAAAACAACTAGAAAAACAACATGAAGATCATGTTATTGATCCACTTGTCGAAGGGGATCAGGAACAAGAAATAACTCTAAGAAGGTCTGTCAGGCAAAGACAGTCAGCCATTTCATCTGACTATGTGGTGTATATATTTGGTGAAGACATGGGACAATGGTTCAATGATCCGATGACATTTTCAAAAGCCATAAATTCTGAGAACTGGTAGATGGTTGATCCCAATGGACTTGTTGAGCGATATAAAGCCAAATTTGTAGCAAAGGGATTCACACAAATGGAGGGCATTGACTACTACAAAACTTCCTCTCCAGTTTCCTCGAAAGACTCGTGGAGAATAGTCATGACTCTAGTGGTTCATTTTGATATGGAATTACACCAGATGGATTTGAAAACAACTTTCATAAATGGTGAATTAAAGGTACATGCAACAACCTCAGGGTTTTGAGGTTAAAGGAAATGAAAAATATGATTTTCAAATTAAAGAAATCCATAAAAGGATTGAAGCAAACTTCCAGACATTGGTACTTCAAATTGAATGAAGTTATCATATCCTTTGGTTCAAGCAAAACATTGTTGATCAATGCATATACCTAAAGGATAGTGGGAGTGGAATAGTGGATGAATTATACATGTACTATATGTGGATGATATTCTATTTGCAAGTACATATCCTATTAAGGGGGACTAAGGATTTTCTGTCAAACAACTTTTATACGAAGGAAATGGGTGAAACCCATTAGGTCATCAGTATAGATATTCACCGTGACAAGTATATGGGCATGCTTGGGCTGTCTCAGAAGTCATATATCAAATATCTTAAAGAAGTATTCGATGGAAAATTGTTCTCCAGGGGGCACACTTATTCTTAAGGGTGACAAACTAAGAAAATTGCAACGTCCTCAAATAGACTCTGAGGGACTTGCAATGAAGGATAAACCATATGCTTTCGTAGTTGGAAGCCTCAACTATGCACATTGACAAGCTGTGAAAAAACGTTTTAACATACCTGCAAGGAACGAAAGATCTCATGCTCACATACAGACGATCATATCAATTGGAGGTCATTGGATATTCTGACTCAGACTTCGCTGGGTGTGTTGATACTAGGAAATCCACATCTAGATATATCTTCCTACTTGCTGGAGGAGCAATCTATTGGTCTAGCACCAAACAAAAGGTTGTGGTTGCCTCTACAATGGAAGTTGAGTAATTGGCTTGTTATATGTCATCTTCATAAGCTATTTGGCTGCGTAATTTCATTACACAATTGAATTGTATAGACTCTACAAAGATGCCCCTAAAGATGTTTTGTGATAATTATGCACTTGTAAAATTCTCTAACAACAAGAGCTTTAGTGCATACAAACACATGGAAATCAAGTTCTTGATTGTTATGGAGAGAATTAGAGAGCATTTAGTGTCGATCGAGCATATAAAAATGACTGAAATGCTATCCGACCCTCTTACGAAGGTACTTCCAACCAAGACCTACATAGAGCATGTGTCTAAGATGAGATTAGTCTATTCTTTTAATATTTTGCTTTGATATTGTGGTTGTGACACTATTTTGTGATGTAACTTTGGTTTTAATGATATTTGTTAGTAGTTTTATATTTAACTGTCTATCGTTGGATAGAATTGATTTGAATAAATATTTATCATGATATTTATTGAATTTATTCATACAGTTTTATTACCACATATAGATTTTGTTTTGACATCAGTCTTAGAAATCTTAGTACATAGAAGGGACATACATTTTAAATAGTATTTTACCACTATGACTAGTGACTTGGAGGTTGTCATGTTTAAATTAAAACTTTGTATTCTTTCTGTGAATAAGCTCGTGGTCGCTCCACGTAAAGTTGTTTAACACAAGATAGGTTAGACAAGTGAAGTGGGAGATTATTGGACCCAAAGTCCTAATGGCCAACTAAAGGTGACTTAACTAACCTAATCGATTCGAGTAAGCTAAGCTATTAGGAACACGTTAAGGTAAAATGGTAGTAAGGTATATTATAAAATGTTATGGGGTGTGTTATATAAGGAGTTTTAGGGATTCAACAGCTTACCGCATCAATCCTTTTGTGATCTCCATCATCTCTATCAGAGAGAGAGAGAGAGGGAGAGAGAGTGAATGACTTGACCCATTGGAGTCCGGATGTGGTGTTTGTGGGGATCATGAGAAGACTTCAACCGCGTACCGAGAAGAACGACATGACATCGTCAAGAAAGTCTTATAAGATTCCATCATGTATTTGTTGGAGGATGCTTGAGTACAAGAGGAAGTAGTTGTAAGCTAGTTTGAGGCACATATAGCCTTCGTGATGCCACCCATCATCAGACTATTGAAGAATGAAAAACCTATTCCCTCCTCTCTTTCCTTTTTTTACCATTTTTTTGAATTTTTTGCCTTTTTGTTTTGATTTATAATTCTTATAATATTCCATTAATTGATGTTACCTAGTTTTGTACAAATGGTCAAATCCCTTGATTTTAAACTCTTTTGGTTTATATAATTGTGCTCGTTTTAATTTCTAATATATTCCTTGAATCTCCTTTATAAAAGTTGCATGGGTCCATGTCGGCTGATTAAGAGAGTGAGTTGTGAGGTCTTCAATTTTTATGTGGTACCGGACCAGACATTTATGAAACTTAGGTCACATTCTGTCAAAGCGTAATCACGAAAATATACCGTGATTGTTATTGTCCAGGCAGTGATTATGTGAATTCATGATGACTCCCTCTAAGAAACTAAATTTCTTTTTTATTATTTGATCTACTATAATCTCACCTCGTTTTTATAAAATCCAAACATCATGAGCATATGAATAAGAGTGATAGAATTCGATTCTTGATCTTTGCAATTACAAGGCTAAAGACTCACTTAAGGTAGCACTAGTTTGTTACCAACTAAGTTTCAAAGGGTGAGTTTCTGGTAAGGCTTTAAATTCTACAAAATGTTTTTTGACTGTGCTAGCTAGCTAAATCTTTGAGTGTTTTTTTAGAAAAAATCATACTATAAGCTTTAGATGATATGCTTAATTGTCAGCCTTGATTTCAACAAGAGTGTATGCAAAGCATGAATTTACGTGGTTAATCTCCCACTGGATGTGGATGGATGGTGAGAGTTATGTCTAGTTGGGTAGATAAATAGGGGTATTAGATCTCTATAAAGGTTAATTATGCACATGGATGTATTTGATTAGTCCAAACCCATTGATTAAAGGGGTGTGGTTCAAGATGTGGAACAAGAATCTCTTGTGGGCTTCATCGACAATATCTTCTGCTCTTGATACAAGTTTAATACCTTAGGCAAAGATTTGGTATGCTTAAGCTGTTAGAACCCTAAACCTAATTAGTGAGACTAATCAAGGTTAGTGGTGGCTAATGATAGTTATTGGGTTGTTTGTGGTGGAGGGTTGTGATTGGTGCTTGGAATGAGAGGGGTTATAAGAGTGATGTACTCTTTTTCTTCTCTTTTCCTCTCAACTCATTCTCTCTCTCTATCTCAGCTTGTCTCTCCCTCTGAGGTGTCGATGGCGTGTGGTGATTGGCGTGCAAAAGAGTAACGGTAGGTGTCACCGGAGGTGTTGTGATCGTTGCTCGTGTGAGGAGTGTGCCAGTCGAGCAAGTTGGTGTGGTGGCAGTCTCTGGCAACTCTCGGAAATCGTGCGAGCATTGAGAGGTATGCCAAGTTCTTTCTTAGTACTCATCCAAGGTGTGTGAGAGGTTGGTTTCATCGCCGGAGGCTGGAGGCCTCGTCGGTAGCGAAAGTGTTGTTGAGTTACTGCAGGGGAACGATCGTCTGGTGTGTGTTTTGGTCGACCATTCATAGGGTAATTGTGGGAGTCTGCCCAACACCAGTCGAACGATGCCTATCAGCGGGCGACCGGTTTTGTGTTTTGGGCAAGCACTGTTATTTTCGATCGAATGTGACACCTTTGCCATTCGACCGGTTTCACTACAGTAAGTCAGTTGAGGGCCTAGACTATCTAAACGGTCGACCGCCTTATGATCAGTTTGACCGATTGTACCTGTAGTAAGTTTGTTGGGGCCGTAGACCATCTAAACGGTCGACCGCCCTAGACCTTTTGTTCGACCGATGACTTAAGTGTACCTTCTATATTGTGCGATCGTTGTGTGTTGGTTCGATAGAAGGTTTTTTGTGCCAATGGTCAACCACATGGTGATTTTAGTTTGACCAGTAGAAGTCAAATTTGGGAGTTGAAGGCTTTGTTATTTTTGGTCGAACGTGGCCCCTTCGCTGTTCGACTGGTTGGACATTAAGTTAGTTGAACCGGGGCTTAGACCATCTAAAAGGTCGACCGCCCATGACCTTTGGTTTGACCGATGTGTCTCATGTGTTTGACCGACTGGGTTACGGTTGAACCCGTTCCAGGTTCGGAAGGGAACCGGTCGACCGTTGTTGCCCTGATTTGGTTTTCATGTCTTGTTGTTGTAACACAATTGTCCACAGAAGCCTGTGCCCTCGCCTCGTGTGTGTACCGGGAGGTGACGATGGGTGTGTTGATCATGCATGCCTAGGGACCGCCAAGTGGAAGGTGTGGGTACTGGTGTTTGTGCAGTAATGGTTATGAGTGGTGCGTGATCGGCCTTAAGGGCAACGTGTTGGCCTTTTGGCCTTAATCTGTGTTTTGATGATTTAATCAAACTAATCTTAATCACAATCAATTGTAGTGTAGCACACATCATGCATAGAACATATATTTTATTGTGCTAACATCTACATGTGCTCAAGACTCAAGGAAAAATGGAATTAAAGTCAAGACATGTAATCAAGTTTTTGTAGACATGTATTTTTGTTTCTATTTCGAGTCTTAGGAATTTATGTGAACTTGAGCATATATGAGTTAAAATCATTCACATAGACTCTAGGGAACCTATAGAAGTCACACACAAATTTCCATATTAATTCGACTTCAATAGACAATCAAATTACATAGTCAACGAAGCTTAATAGAACTATCTACACCCGGACGGTCGACCGACAGTTGTCTGGTAGACCGAGTTGACCTGTGCATTTTTAGCCTTGGTTCGGTCGACCGTTTTTGACCTTCCGGTCTACCAATCATTCGTATTTTCCAGATGAATGTTAACATTGTCATATTCTACAATGGTCGTATTCATATTTTTCATCTACCCCCAAAATACATTTGGCTACCAGTTGACCGTGGACCTAGAAATGGTCGATCGAATATGAACATTTCAAAACTCCCCAAGTGCATGTTATTTTTGGTCGATTGGACCTTTCTTTTTTGGTCGACTGATATATCCTTTAACCCTACCAAAACCCTAGTTTTGGTTGACCGCCCCATTTTTGGTCGACTGATACCTTAAGTCATAATCCAAGCTGGTTCGACCGATGCATTATTTGGTTCGAATGTTTCCTTATACTTAAGGAAATGGTCGACCGTGTTGCCCAATTCGGTCGACCGTTGTGGGACCGAATTGCTGATTCTGAGTTCCTATTTTGTGTGTTGTTCACACAACTTACACAATTCTTCTCCAATGTCCATACACTTTATTTAAAGCCCTCTCACACTTCTATTTGCTCAATACACTAGAGAGAAGTCTCCCTATCCTCAAAGCCCTAAATCCTATATTGTAGGCCTTATACTTCCACAACTTTCCTGAATTCCATATCATACTCGAAGTGTGCTCAAGTTAGAGAGTGTTGTGATCCACTCAACCATTTGTTGTAAAAAAATAAAGATTTCGGTGAAAGCCCAAAGTGTTCCTTCTCGGATTGTGAGAAGAGGAATCCAAGCTAGTGAGGGTTGTTCGCGAGGCTTGTTGTGTAAAAGTGTTCTCTCCCGGTCCGGAATGGAGAGTGAATTGTTAAGTCATGAGCGGAGCTTGCAGGAGAGGAAGTTGGCGGGAGGCCGAACCTCTATAAAAAAAACCGTGTCCTTTGTGGTTTGCTTTTCTCAACCGGTGTTGTATGGTTTATTTCCGCCGCGTCTATTGATGAATCAAGTGGATAATTAACTAAGTGATTAGATTAATTAGGGGCAATCGATCCTACATTTGGTATCAGAGCATAGGTGCTAAATTTCATATATTTAATCGTATTTTAGCATGACATCAACTTCATCTAATCATGTAGAAGAACTTTGCACCACTAGAACTCTTGCTTAATGATACAAACTATGATTATTGGAAGAATAGAATGAGAAACCTTTTGATTTCTATTGATCTTAAGTATTGGATCTTCTTTCAAAATCCTTACACATCCCCAACGGAAGAAGAATGGAATATATATATTTATTTATTTCAGCTTGTGTGAGCATACCTCCGTTTACCGCATGTACGGCGATGGGTACCCTTGTGGGACCACGTTGTTGTTTGGTAGGACATATGTCCCTTAGTATCCTGTGTGAGTACGAGGGACACGATCCTCTAGTTTCTCCTTTTGAGGTTGATATGATTACTTGTATATGTTTACTTTATCTTTTGATGTAATCATACTTTTGGAAAACTCTGTATTATGGTGCACCTTTGTATATGTGTGTCAGTAATGTCCTCGTGTTATCTTATTGATTTTTTCAATTTTTCCGCTGTTTTCGGGGATGTAACATAAGCATGCTTAATTTAGCAAATTGGCTTCTATTAAGATGTAAGTAGGCTTTGAGCAATTTGTGCTCAAGAGAGAACCGAATAATTAGGTTAAAAATGGTGTATTCACCAAATCAATTGGACTAAAAAAGGTTTTGACTTGGAGGGTTTATATTAATATGATAACTTGGTTATAATCTTGATCAAGTTAGTTGAGTTCAATGAAACTAGGTTTCTCAATTGGACTCAATGGAGCAATGTGGTTGGATTGGCTCAATCATGATAATCTAGTTGAGTTTAACGATGTTTGATTTGGTTGAGTCAAGTCAATTAGGCTCCATAGGATTCGAATTGGTGCTGGATTGAAGTCCCTACAACACTACAATATGCCATATTACACCAAGTATACAAATGGAACCTAACCATACATGACCCCCAATTATTTCTTCTAAATTGCCTACACTAACATTCCATCGCTCTCTCCCTAAACCAGATTTTAATAGATAATCAAATATAACACTTGGGCTATGGGTTAAGTTGGTAATATTTCTTATTCGGAAGATTCAAAATTAAAAATAGTGTTATTTGGTAGCAACAATATAATGGAGGCAGTCAATCAATATAGATTGATCCAAAATCTGATTAAAATCCAATATAGCACTTGTGGGTACATAAGAAATGTATCAAATCGATTCTTTTTAATGAATAGATCCGATCACAATATTGAATATGAAATTCAAAGGGATCAAATAGTGCAAAAGTTATACTTGCCTCTTCCATTTTACGAGTCTCTTCCTTTTCGCGTATGCCATTGCGACTCCCTTTGGCAACATCTACTAATTTGAAACTTAATTTGAAAGTCATATTACGACTGAATGATCATTATAATCAACAAATGGCAAATTATTACATATCTTTTCTCCCACTTCACAGCTTGAGGTGAACTGTTCTTATAGAGAGAAATGTCTAACTAAGGAGAGGAAAAGCCTTCTTTAGGGTTAGGGTACTTGTGGGAACATATTCGGTGGAGACAGGGTGGGACATGTAACTTAGAGGATTAGAGCACGTGGCTACGAACCGCGGTGTCAAGGGTTCGAATCCCTCCTCACCCACAACCGGTCCAAAATGCGGTTTTGTTAAAACCCCTCTTCTTCCATCCACCTCTCTTCCTCCTCTTCACTTTCTTCCTTCTCCAGCTTTGGTGATAGCAAGGGGCTTTGGCGACAGTCAGGGGCTTTGGTGAAGGCGTGGTAGTAGGGGAAGGCATCCCCTTCTTGGGTCGTTTCTTCTTGACTCATTCAAGTCTAGGAACGCCACCCACCTCCTTTGTGTCGGATCCATGGGGTTGATGTGTGTTGGGGGTGTTTTGTGAGAAGGGGGATACATATACAGAGTTGGCCAGTAGGATTACCATGTCCAATAATCGACAAAAGTTGGCCCATCGAGTCATGTTGTTAGGGTGAATAATGCATCATTGTTCGGATTTTGTGGGTATATCCGTTGAAAACCCTTTGGAGACACCACTCCTTCTCCTTGGCGACGATGATGTTTAATGACTTGTTGAACATGATAAGTGCAACCGTGATTCCAATGAAAATGAGTTAGGATTTCTTGTTTTTGTATGCTTTTACTTTCTTCCATATTTTCTCTTTCTTTGTTTTGCTTGGGACTAGAAAAAGGTAAGTGTGGGGGTATTTGATTAGTAGCATATCGTGTGTAATATCGATGATATATTTATTTAATTTGACTCTCTACTTGTGCTACTCGTGTATGTTTACATGTATATCAGGACTAAAATAACTGGGCTAAAATAGAGGATATGTAACAAATAGAAAGCCAATTGGACTATAATCCCGCTGGAAATGATGCATAGACTTAAACAATCTATATAAGGAGAGGGTAACCTCCATTCCACCTCGCTCCCTTCCCTTTCCCATCTCTTTTATTTTCTTTTTCCACCATTAGAGTAGGTTAGGAGTAGATTTAATGTTCAAACTTTGGATTTCTCTTTTGTATTGTTGCAACCCTTTATTTGGTAATTAAGTATCTTCACTCACTTCTTGTCTACAACTTCTCATGTTAATGTGTGGCTAAACCACCTCTTAGAAGGTGGGGATGATGGTAGGATAGGTTAATGGTGGTTGCGTGTTGTTTTTACATTGAAATGTGGTGGTTAAGACTCTAATGTGTAAATTTACTTTTGAAGGTACATGCTCATTAGGTGTTTGACGAAATGTAGTTTCTTGAATGGTTTCATGCTTCGTGCTCATATCTAAGTGTATTGCCTTAAATGTTGTTTAGAATACATGTTTGACCTTAGTAATGATTTATGTGAATGTTTAATGGATGTTTGCCATAATCTTTATACACTTTCCATGCTTTCATGACACTAATGACACCACTTATGCTTCATGTCAACTACACACATAATCTTAATCTATGCCTAATCCATAGTCTGTAGGATTTCGTGCCTCTATGTATGTATTTTTTTTATAGATTCATAAAAGATCAATTTCCATATTTTCGATGATTTCATGTACGTAATTTCATATTTATTCTAATATAATGTAATTTACATATATATATATATATATTAAAATAAATAGAAGGAGATCATACCCAAAGGTTCTCTAAAACATTTATGAAGATCCAAAGTTGCGTTGTCCCTTGAATCGTCTGCTGATTCGCCGCAAAGTGTTCACCAAACTCTAAACAAGATTAGAGAGAAAATAACTACCCAATCAATCTCTAAATCAAGGTTAATCTAGTTAATAACCCCTCTAAAGCTCCCTGAGAATTTAATCTCCAAAATCTTAATTAACTTAGAGATTTTCGGATGGATTAGTGGAGACGTTAGGGAGAAAGAGAATTTTTGCATTAATTAAAATAAGGAGGGAAAGGAGACCTACTTATAGACTCTCCCAACACCCACATCATGGGCTATCTACTAACTCATGATCTCTTGCTTTTCTCTCCCTAAAACCAACCACAAATTGACACATAATCATCCTCATACAAGTTTGACCACAATTTGAATAAATCCAACCCATGATCAACCAATCCCTTAATTAATTTAGCAAAATCGTGCTCACTGGTCGACCGAAACTCACCTACCGTTCGATTGATTGACACTTAATTGCGGTTTCGATTGGACCATAAAACCGGGCGGTCGACCCATCACATGCTACCAAAGCTACTATGATTTTTCGATCAAACAAACATGCCCAAACGACTGACCGTTTCTCCACTAGAAAGCCATTGGCAGAGCCACTGGAAGTTTTCAGTCAGACTGCTCTTCAAGTCGGTCGACCGATTATTACCAAGAAAAGTTCCTGGAAAGTTCTTGAAAATTTCCAGTCGAACCACGACCTTTAATCGATCGACCAATCACTACCAAGAAGAGTTCGCGGAAGCTCCTGGAAGTTTTCGGTCGACCAAACATATACATCCGGTCGATCGTTCACATACGCAACAACTACTTTGAATTTCCGGTCGATCGGTCTCCAAAAACATTTGATCTTTTGCATTGGTTCCCTTGTTTCCCATAACCATCCACTCCCTCTCCTCCTCCCTCTCTCCGGCGAGTTTCGAGCCTCCGGTGCTAGTTTCACGTTTTGCATTGGTTCTAAGGTATATTTAGCTTATTTTTTGTTAATGTTTTACTTGACTAGTTTGTATTTGTGAGGATTGGATTATTTTGGATTTGTGTGGATTGGTTTGATTTGGATTGAGAATGCATTGGACTCTAAATAATTTTATAATGTTTGGAATTGGTTTGATTTGGAATAATGTCATTTATGTTTAGATTCGACTTCGTTTGAAATTGAGTGTATTGATAATAATGTATTGAAATGTAAATGTAATTTTTTATAATGTTTGAAATTTAGTTGATTGAAAAAATTGTATGGAACTATAAATAATTATGTAGTGTTATGATTTGTTTATATATTTTATTTATAGCCATGTAGTTGGATTTGTTTATTTACACCAAAAACTAACCTTTTTGTTTCAATAGTTGCCAAAATGTCAAATTCGCACGATTCTCATGGTCTTGTCGATCCTTCAGTCCTAGTACTACAAAAAGATCATAGATCTTCTTCGATTCTCGAAAATGTAAGTGTTTGGGTTTTCAATTTAAAAATTCTGTATTGGTTGATATCAGACCTTAATAATTAATTATGTTTTTCTGGAGCAATTGACGGATATTAAGTGTGTCGAGCACGTCATTCAGTTCAACGCTTGGAATGTGGAAGATGAAAGAGTGTGGGATTAGTTAGAGATTGCTGGATTTGGTGCCGTGTCTCGTTTGCAACGACTGCAATTGGATTGGAATCTGATCTGTGCTGTTGTGGAGAGGTGGAGACCTAAGACATACACATTCCATTTTAGACACAGGGAGATGACCATCACACTACAAGACATAGCTTTGCTTAGTGGTCTTCGTGTTGATAGTGTGTGCAACCTTAGATCATGATTGACCTGAGGTTTGCATGAATTTGTTGTGCTGAAGAAGAAGCGACAACTATAGTGAAAGGTAGATACGTGTCATTACAGTGGTTGCAGCAAAATTATCAAATTGTGGCACCAGATGCAACAGATGATGAGGTGATGCAACACACGAGAGCGTATATATTGTTTCAGTTAAGATCCAAGATAGTAGGTGATAAGAGTGGAAACAAAGTCCACCTTAGATATTTACTGTTGTTGGAGAATCTATTTGAATGTGGAAACTACAGTTGGAGAGCTGCATCATTGTCTGTTTTGTACAATTATATGAATCAGGCATGTCTGAAGAAGGGGGAAACAAGTAGCTGGTTTTCTGACATTGTTACAGATTTGGTGTTGTGAACATCTTCATGTCAGACGACCATCTAGAATTCCCAGTGTGTAACTTTCATGGTGTCCTTTAGGTTCATGTTGGCAGACTCCTAGGTCGTGGGTGAACAATGTCAAGATGGCTCAGATTAAATTTTAGAGGAATGAGTTGGACGTTCAAGAAGAAAATTAAGTGTCTTGGACCCCATACGAAGAAGCAGATTTGATGACATTACCTACTAATTGCAGGCAAGGACATGAAGTTTGGATGAGTAGAATATGGATAGTTTGTTTCGGAATTGCCGCTATGCACATGCCGGATAGGGTGATGCGTCAGTTTGGAATGCAACAACATATTAAACCGGCATCACATTGCACGTGGTCATGCAAAAGACCGTTGTTACTACATGGGTGTTCAGACTTGTACTTCTTCACTTGAAAACATTGTTTGCTCTGACTGTAAGACGTATGTATCATCCATTCACATTCTTTCTTCGAACAACCAGCTGTAAATCTTTTTGGCCCAGAGGTTAACACTTTGAATTGGACATTTTTTCGTTGATGTCATTCCTTCAACTCATGCAACAAATCTTTTTAGTGGAGAAAGTTCTATTCAACCAATAACTTCGTCCATCTTCTAAGTTATCGCTTACATTGTATGCAGCAATACGACCATCAACATTTCCAATGACTGAATCTTCAATCCAGTTCTCTTCAAGCTCGACGTATGGCAAATGCCTCAAATATGGTAGTATTGGTAATGTCGGCAATTCATTACTAATGATGACTTCATGTACGTTGTTAGTAGGTTCTCAATTCACTGTGTCTGCCATATGATGAAACATGTTCTGCAGCTCCGGAAGTGGGGTTAAATCTACATCAACAATGTCTATCTCCTCACCATCCATCTGACCATCTGCCTCCTCAACATCTGTCTCATCACTCTCAACATCTTCAACTCGTCTTCCTGGAGAATGTAACTAAACTACATCTGCTTCATAATTACTAACATTTATTGGTGTGTGCTCATATGGTTGAAAATAGGATTGAGGAACAACCGACGGTGGACATGCTTCATATTGGCTATATGTCTGTATCATTGGTTGATAATCCTCAATCAACTAACTTTGGTGCACGGTAGTATAGTGCTTGGGTTGTTTCTGAAAAAACAATACAACCATATTCACGAAGTTAAATAAAGATATCATTGTAGCCATGCTCTGATCATGAAAAACTTTAGCATATGTATACTTTTCATACGGTGGTCATTTTCAGGTTAACTTCAAATCAAACTCCCCTTCTCGGAAACCACAAACTCTACAAATTGTTTCACAAAGATCATCATATCGCATTCCAGTACTAACATTAAGCATCCGTCTGTAACCACTTTCATATTATGGTACCCTATCTACAAATGTGACGATTCCATCAAAAAAACCCATAATCAATCCGGTATTGGAGCTCAGCACTTTGAGTGTGCAAAATCTACATTTCATACATGAAAATAGCAACAATACATTAACTATACATGCATTATATTTCATATCGAAATAAAAAAACCAAAAAACTATATGAAAACCCAACCTGAACAATTCTTTTCGCCGGAGAGAGGGAGTAATGGGGAAGTAGGGAATAATTTGGGTGTGGGAGAAGGAAGATGGGAGCTGGCCAACCCCATTTTAGCCCTAGACAAAAATGGTATCTCGGATGTCGTTTTTGTCTAGGCTAAAAATGGCTTCCGAAGGGCCGTTTTTAGTTAATGAAAGCGGTGTATGAGATACCATTTTTAATGTGCATATTTTGCCAAATAAGTTGCTGAGGTGCATATTTTTCAATTATTATTTGTTGTGAATATTTTGAAAATTTTGCCTTATAAATATGTAACTTAACACAAGTCACATTGTGCACATTATAATTCGCTTTATAAAGGGGTCCACTAATATCATTACTCAAGTAAAGAAGGACAATGATAATCTTTAGACTAACTATCTTTTCCAGCACAAGTCATGTTTAACCAACTATTGCATTTATCACTATACTCGATGACAACTTTTGACAATAATCAAATTAAACACTTCCTATATGAAAAGGCATAAGTCTCATATCTTAGGATTCAAGACACAATGAAACATTAATGACACATAACATAATTCTATAATGTTTCACTTGCTATGTCTATTCAATATATAAAAGTAACCATTTTTCTCTTTTATATACTCGTGTCGTTAAATATTTGTAGAGATACAATACTCTTTAATCAGCACGACAATCTTATCTCGGTAATTAATGTTCCATGTCAATTACCATGATTGTGAATAACTTCTGATTTATGTAAACCATTATCTTTGAGGGTTCTACAGTTTTCAACTCTTCCAAAAGACAAATACATTAGTCAAGGAATAAAATGTTTGCACATTCAACTCTATATCAATTGACATATAAAAGTAAAACTTTTAGAACACATTCTTTTCATAGTCCTCATCTTTTAAGTGTTAGCTAAGTTGCATTTAGTTAATTGTAGTGTAGTGTAGATTTGGATAAATCAATTCCCTTCTCCATCCTTTTTGCCGATTCGATTACGAAATTAGTTGTGAACCAAACAATCACGATCCCTATGGACTGACCTATACATGTTGCGTCTTCACCAATGTCGTGCACTTGTGGTTATTTAAAACGATCAATCAAGTTTTTGGCGCCACTGCCTGGATCATTGCCTTGTTTGGTTCGTAGTTATTTCCGTTTCAATTGGATTTCACGATTTTTTTGTGTTGTTTCTTGAGCGTATATGATTAGTGGATTTGTTGGAGTCCCAAGGAAAAATTGGAGCATTTTTTAATCTTATTGGATGGCAACATTGCATTCAAAGGGATAAAATTGAGAATCCTTGCTTGGAAAAAAATTGGAGCTTGGTGAGGTGATCGGTACCTGCCAAATCTCATATTCGGCGGTCTGGTGAGGTTTTTCTACACCTCATATCATAATTGTGGTTTATGCTTTTGTTCATCTTATTTGGAACTTGTTGTATGTTTGGTATACCATCTCTTTTGATTCCAAATCTTAAAAACAATTGCCACTTTTTTTTGTTGAAAATCAAAACTTGGACATATGAACCATTTTATAAATCATCTTGTGTTTGGTGTGGGTCAAGCGGTCATGTTTCCGAGTAGGGTGCTTGTTCTCATCGAGAATCATCTTGGAACAATTATTATTATCCACATTATGACCCATGTGCCAATGCATATAACCCATCATAGAGTGAGCACCAAATTTTTTCAAAGGATTACCAAGATGAATTTAACTCATGCATGTCATTTCAGCCCCAACATGATCCTCCTGTTAAATTCCAAACTCCATACCAATCTCAACAAGTGGACCAATGGAAGGAATCTAAACATACAAATACCCAAGTCCTACATTTTAATGACCAAGAAGTGAACCTCACAATGGACCCGAGACTTGATTCCATAGAACAAACACTTCACACATTCATCCAAACTACTCATACTTTGATCTGGTCCAATTTGAATTCCTTGGAAAATTTGAGAATGAAGATGAGTCAGTTGGCACAATACTTAAGTGAATGTGAGGAGGGTGACTTTTTCTGTCAATGTGAGGACTCCCCTTCTCCTATCGAACCCCCACCACATGCAATTATTCAAAGAACAATTGTTCAAAGTCAAACTCCTATTCAATCTAAGGAGATTGAGATACCAATTCACGAACACGTGGTGGGTGTTACAAAACATGTTGAGAGTAATTATATCAACAAGTTTGAGCTTGATGTGGCACACGAAGGTGCTTTTAATTCTTGTGATATGGTCTTTAAGCTTGTTGAGCTTAGTGTCAATTCCTACAGGGACCAATCTCATATTGAGGAGGAGCATCTCCCCAACACTCTCACATTTTTAGGACCGGGTGACTCTTCCTCTCTCGGACTCGCTTTTGGTCTTCATGAGACCCATAAGACGCATCACGATGAGGTCTTAGATGAAAATATGAAGAGTGTGGGTAGGTCCTTGAAGGATATTTTGGGTGATAGGTCCACTTTATGTAAGGTTGGTGTATCAGTTTCTTCCTATGATGTTACTAGACTCATTTCGACACACCAACTGATTGGTTGGAGAGTATGGAAAGATGATCATGCTTACAATACGGCAATGGGAAAGAGCGATTCCCATTCCCACTCTCCAACCAATCAGTGGGAAGCTTCAAGCTCTTTGAGTTTGACTTTTTGACCCACATGTCTCCAGGTTGGGTTCACGAACCTTTCCACATATCTATTAGTGAGACCCATGTGGGGTCCAACAGGAGTATCTCAGCCACACGTGGTCTCATGTTCCCATTCCAGGTGCATTGAACTGGGGTGTAATGGGAGAATACTCATCTTCTAAATATGTTTAAATATCAAAACACAAAAAAGTACAAGAGACAAAATGAAAAAATAATAATGAGATAACCACATGAATATTGTATTGTTTCCTGGCCAACCTTGGGAACTTGGGCAGTGATGGGTTCCCATATTGGGACCCATCCATTCTAATGTGGTCGTTTGTTTCTCTCCCTTAGTTTCACATGTGCAAAGTGTAAGGAATTTTCTTTATGTTTTTAAACGTTGGTGAGATATTTTCTACTTAGGCATGTTATGTAGGTCATATTTAGCATACATTGTGGACAATGCATGTAGTAAATGTGGGGGGAGTTTTATCGTGTGTATATAATCGAGTCTTTTTATTTTCTTTTGTTTGAGTTTGTTTGCATTGTTAGGTGATTGATCATTTTAATAACCATTAGTCAATAAATTTCTGGTATCACAAAAGAGCATATGTGAAGTAGACAGTAATATATATCAACTAGAAATAGCACAAAGGAGCCACAAGTGAAACATAAAACAAAAATCCTCACCCCATTCACCACAAGTGGATGCAAATCCTCTATTGGTGGATGGTTTGGGGATTTTGATCCCCAAACTTCTCCTGGATGCTTCTTTGCTAAAATGTAGTACCCTGTTGGTAGGATTTCGTGTCCTCATGTATGTATATATTTTAAATTTTTTAATACAAACATACAAGACCGATTTCAAAGTTCCATTGATTTTACGTACATGTATTTATTTATTATAATATCATGCATTCCTACACATATTAAAATAAACAAATTATAGAGGATCATATCCAAAGGTTCTCTAAAACCTTTCAGAAGATCCGGAGTTCCGTTGCTCGTCGAATCGCCTGCCGATTCATCTCCAAGTGTCCCCCAAACTTTATACAAGATCATAGAGAAAGAGCTAGCCAATCAATCTCTAATTGAGCTTAGAATCTAGCTGTCTCTTTAAGCTCCTGAGATTTTTATCTCCAAAACTTAAAACTATTAAGAGATTTTCGTGGTGATTAAAGGGAGAGATTAATGAGAGAAAGAATTTTTGCATTTACATAAACAAGTAGGATGAGGGGTCCTTTTATAGGCTTCCAAAACATCCTTATCAACAACTATTCTTTAGTCATGATCTCTTGCTTATTCCCTCCTAAAATTAATCTCAAATTGCCACATAAGCATCCTAAAAATGTTTAATTAAATTTGGAATTAATCCATCCCATGATCTAATTATTCTCTTAATAATTCAGGCAAAAATCGTGTTGTTCGGTTGACCGAGAATTCTTCTCGGTTAACCGAACCATTCGGTTTTAACATATGTTCGGTGGACCGTGAGCTACACGGTCGACCAAATATGTATGACACAAATTCTGTGGAAGAATTCGGACGATCCGCGACTTGCTTCGGTCGACCGGTGACCTACCAAAATTTCTCCTGGCGAATATTCATCGGACGACCGTGTCACCTTTGGTCCACCGAAAATATCCCAAGATATCTCATGGATATTTTCTCTCGGTTGACCATTCACGTTCGTTTGACTGAACCCAATTGTCTAGGCACTCCAGACAATTTCGATCAACCAATTGTGTTTACCCGTTCCTCATTCAGTTGAACGTTCCGAAGACACCTCGATCGACCGAACCCTAAACGGTTTACCGTGTTTGACTCCGATTTTGCCTTTGTCAAAATTTGGATTTATTTCCAACAAAATTTGATATTTTGGGGTTTTTAGCAAATTCATATATTATGTAATATATTATCCTATGTAATATTAAATTATTACACCCCATAATATATACACCTCATATGAATTTATTATGATTTTAATTATGTCAATTCTCATGACATATTGATTTTATTCATTCACCACGTGTCACTTTTTCACATGAAACCCGACACATCATATGAACTCAAAATCAAGCTTCTTGTTTCCCAGTTTTGTGGTGTGACCTATAGTAGGATCCAAGCCAAATTGACAGTGATATTAAACATTTAATATCCCAAACTATAAGCGGTATCTAGTTACACATTATAGTTACCCAATTAGCATAGATGTCTTTGTTCCACTTGAACTAAAACACGATCCATTTAGTGATGTAAGTGCACCACTTGTGTCCGTTCCTTGCCTCATGATATTAAGAATATATATAAAGTAGAAACGTGTCACCATTGTATTATATTCATTTCCTGATCTCTTTAAGCTAATTATAACTATGTAATTTAACTCAAGTCACATTGTGCACATTATAATTTTGCTTTATCAAGGAGCCCACTAATATCATCACTCAATAAAGAGGGGCAACGATAATCATTTGACTAGCTATATTTTCCAGCACAAGTCATGTTCAACCAACTACTGCATTTATCACTATACTCATTAATAACTTTTGACAATAATCAAATTAAACACTTCTTGAGTGAAGAGATATAAGTCTCATATCTTAGGATCCAAGACACAGTAAAACATTAATGACACGTAATACAATTTCATAATGTTTTACTTATTAGGTTTATTCAATATATAAAAGTAATCTTTTCCTCTTTTATATACTCGTGTCGTCAATTATTTGTAGAGCTACAACAATCGATTAACAACACGACAATCTTATCTCGGTGATTAATGTTCGATGTTAATTACCATGATTGTGAATAACTTTTGATTTATGTAAACCATTATCTTTTAGAGCTCTATGGTTAAGAACCAAGTGCCTCTTCCTTAAAACTTCCAAAAGACGAATACCATAATCAAGGAACAAAATGTTTGCACATCCAATTCATAATAATTGACATATAAAAGTAAAACTTTTAGAACACATTCCTTTCAATCTCCCACTTGTTATCAAAGTTTTCTTTCACATACATTCTCAATGTATAAAACAATAATAACTAGGGTAATCCTCTCTAATCACTCATCAAGCAATTCCACATGGTTCCTGATTGGGATAAGGGTTTGGTGAATGGATCAACTCTGTTGCTGTTTGTGTCCACCCATAATAAATTTATTTTGCCTTCGTCGGTGGTTGAGTCAGCCATAGTGATTTGACTCCAACTACGCTAGCTCATGGTTCTGACAGGGTTTGGGCAAGATGCCCCACTAGAGAGTCTTCAGATTCTGTACGCTTTAGGGACTGACCTGCTCTGATACCAAGTTGTAACGCCCCCCGATCTCGTGGGTACGCACACTGGGAAAGGAACACAAATGTCACTATCAGAGACTTCCGCGATGACCGAAGGAGTTATGAAAGAAAGACAATACTAACTAACTCGACAATACATAACAGACACATATGGATAGACAATTAGGATGTAAAACTAAAACAAATGATTATCCATGTATACATAAAAGATCCAATTACAATACATCGAGTTTCAAAGGAAATACAATGACATAAGCGTAAACAAATGATAACTGAAGACTCTGGTCGACATGTCCCTTGTGTACAGAATCTTCGACTACTCGTCCAGTCTGCCCTGTGGAAACCTAAGTACCTGCAAGCAACGCATTAACAAATGCGTGAGTTTTCAATTAAGAAAACACAGTATGCCCTAGCCAAACAATAATAGAACTATGCATGAGGTCTAACTAAGACAAGCACCAAAACATAACAGAACAGAGGAGCACATAATGCATCAGAAGGCTATGACTCCACAAGGCATGCCAGTCGGGCGCACCGACAGTGACCCACCGCTCGTCACAAAGCGGTGCACCGGATAAATGTCCCAATTCATGGAAATAAACCTACATAGTGTCATCACGAACTTGGGACCATCTACTGTGAGACAGAATGGCAGCGCGCCTGCCCAGGACTTATCTTACGCCTGACCTCCCAACGTGAAGGTCTTATGTGAATGACCTCTGAATCTAGAGGACCCACTCGTGGCCCGTCGACTTAGAAAATAGAACGTACCCAGAATAATTAATCAGATTAAATGCAATACAAACTACTTAAGCATCTAAGATCTAATGTAGTTACAGTATATGGAACAAGCTCAAGGAAGAGTATATGAATACCCTCCTAATAGCCCCAAACAAATCAGAATCAGAACATCCCAATCATGAATCAAACCGGATCGGCAAATCAAGATAACGACTAATCGAGTCATCTACGGGTCATGATAAGGATGTTATAAGGTCTGCTATCCTAAGGGTCATACCCAAGCACAACATCACACATCACATCAGTAATGCATCAACATGACAGAAACAATAGGATGATGCAAGATAGCAAAACATGCCATAGTTGAATGCTATAATAATCGAAGACATACATTCGTCAATTTCAAAACGTGCATGCGACTGTACCAAACCTCATAATATGATCAGCGCTTATAAACGTATGAAATTCAATAAATACCAGTAGAACCACATGGCAAAATGTGCATATAGCATCGGCAATGCTATGGGTATCTGCTAGCATATATGCATGCAATTGGTATTCTATAGCAGGAATTTTAGAGCACATGTATGATAGGAACATAGAAATCCCATACCAGAATAGAATTTATATGAATATAAAACATAGCTAATGCATGAACATGTGTTCTATGACCCCTAAGTAAGTCATGAAAGACTACCAAAATAAACTCGTGAAATGATGCATGATTACATGACCTAGGGTCAGCAACCAATCCTGGCAGAATTATACAAGTATGATCATGAAGGATGCCTGTATATGTAGTCCTTAACCAGTCACCAAAACATATATTAATATCAGAATAAGATCATTAAATAATTGGGAGTACATATGATTTATTCTCAGTACACCATGATGGATAGTTAACAGAATTATAGCCATACATTAACGCATGCTACATAGGATTTGAAATCAGTAGTGATCCATTGAACTACTATCACAACATAGCCGTGTATAATGCCTGAGTAAGGGTCTGGAATTAGTAACAAGTCATGTAACTGATGTCTGGATGAAACATGGAATAATACGAAAATTTAAGATCTAATATCAGCAACCACCTCATGCAAATATCAAGACAGAATTGACAGATCACGAATAACCCAAGATCTGAAACCCATGATGATTGATGACATATATATATACATAACGAGTCATGAGATCATGTCAATTAGTGAAACCACAAATCAATAACACCACCAGGAGAATGATTATACTACAGCATGAGAAACGTATTAACAATCCATCAAAGAATCTCAAAATCAGACCATACGTGTAGGGTTGCAACTCACGTGAAAAGCATGCAACGACCCTACCTGAAGCACTCCACACGGCCCAACCTCCTCCCTACTTATTTTTCATCAAATCACCATAGAGGACTTGGAGTAGGGAACGTGCTAAGGGGAGAATAATTCGGACAGCGATTGAAGGCCCGAGTTGCACCCCAGTCTACCCGATCAGCATGCCTCTAGTGGTGCGACCCTAGCCCTCAAGCCTGACCAGCCCCTGGTGTTGTGCAGTCATCCGCCCAACACCCACCACTACACCCTATTCTAATGGCTAGAGGCATACCTGATCTGTAAAAGGACGTTTGAGATACCCAGAGATCAGTCAAAACTCTTCTAGCCGCACACAAGGAGGTCGACTAGAGCTTCTTCTACAAAAGCGACCGGAGACCAGCCAGCAGCAGGTCGGAGATGATGGTGGTTGTGGTTGTCAGAGGTGGTGGTGTGGCGAAGGGAAGGGAGGTAGGGATGGCTGGGGCTGGGTAGGGTTTGTGTTTTTGTTGCAAGGAAACTAACATAAAAGGCAAATGTTAATTGCTAATGAAGGCCAATCAAAACATTCCATAATGCACATAATTCAAACATTTGCAAATAAGAAGAGGATCACTTCTTGCTGACGTGGAAGCCACATCACCCAGCCTCACACATCATCCTTACACCTCCAAACCATGTAAGCCAACTCCTACACTGGATTTGCACCCAATCGTCCCGATTAAGTCAACCGATTACAAAACCGCCCGACGGGTCGCACCCTCCTACGAGTCAACTTAACTCGCCCAAAAAGGAAACTTTTCCCCGAAACACAACCAAAATCACACGAAGCATACAACCACATAAAGATAATCCATAATCAAGCATAAGGATAAATAAGACATAATAGTGTAGAAGGCGAGCGGGTCTTACACTACTAGTGATACTTGAGTATGTTTACATGTATTTCAGGAATAAAGATAATTGGGCTAGAATAAAGGATATGTACCAAATAGAAAGCCAATTTGACTCTAATCCCGTTGGAAATGATGCATGAACTTAAAAATTCTATATAAGGAGAAGGTAGTCTCCATTCC
Source organism: Triglochin maritima (assembly GCA_963682175.1). NCBI lineage: Eukaryota > Viridiplantae > Streptophyta > Magnoliopsida > Alismatales > Juncaginaceae > Triglochin > Triglochin maritima. Next base: position 28,597,815 of record OY821788.1, on the reverse strand, counting down.
ACCTCGCTTTCTTCCCTTCCCTTTCCTTTCCCTATTTTACTTTTTTCCACTATTAGAGTATGTTAGAATAGGTTAGGAGTAGATTTAATGTTCAAGCTTTGGATTTCTCTTTTGTATTGTTGCAACCCTTTATTTGGTAAGTTTCTTCACTCACTTATCTACTATTTCTCATGTTAATATGTGGCTAAACTACCTCTTAGGAGGTGGGCATGATGGTAGGATAGGTTAATGATGGTTATGTGTTGTTGTTTTTACATTGAATGTGGTGGTTAAGACTCTAATGTAGATTTAATTTTGAAGGTACATGCTCATTAGGTGTTTGACGAAATGTAGTTTCTTAAATGGTTTCACGCTTCGTGCTTATATCTAAGTGTGTTGCCTTAAATGTTTGACCTTAGTAATGAGTTATGTGAATGTTTGATGAATGTTTGTCATAATCTTTGGACACCTTTCATGTTTTCATGACACTAATGACACCACTTATGCTTCATGTCAACTACACATATATTCTTAATCGACGCCTAATCCATAGTCCCTATCTTCTAAGTGTTAGCTAGGTTAAATTTAGTTAATTATAGTGTAGTGTAGATAAGGAGAAATCAATTCCCTTCTTCGTCTTTTTTGTCTATTCGATTACGGAATTTGTTGTGGACCGAACAATTACGATCTCTATGGACCGACCTGTACTTGCCGTGTCTTCACCGACACCGTGCACTTGCGGTTATTTAAACGATCAATCAATGCCTAATATTTATAACACTTTGGTAGTTAAGGTTTGAGATATACTCTCAGTCAGCAAATTAATATGACTTGTACCTGATATTGTAATTATCGTTGGTACACACAAATATGAGCATTTGGAACATTGAACGCTCAAGATTTGAGTATTTAGCTTTAAAAAAAACTTATACTGAATTTATTTACTTTATTTACGTTTTTTATTTATTTAACAAAACGAAAGTACCCACGTAAGGAGAAAGAGATAAGAAAATTTTAGCCGCTTTGCAGTTGGTAGAGTTTACAGTTTGAATACTTGCACACACGTAATTAACACCTTGTTCTAAATCCAAAATATACGAATTACATACTTTTCCTACAATAGATTTCATTTCTTTCCTCACAACAATATGGACATTCCTATCTTAACCCAACAAGGCTAAAGAATTCAAAATATGAAAATACCACATGTTTTCCGGTTGCCGAAACTCATGAGAGATAAGAGCACCCATGCATGCATTATCAACTCAATGATTGAGCGACACATTAGCACCAATCAGTTGCCACTTCTAGTTGCATTTATTTTGTTGGGTGGTTGGTGAAGGAAACATATTTGCAGGCAGAGAAAAGGCAGGGATCTTTCTCGGATTTTGAAATTAACGACTAGACTAAAATACTGGTAATCCTCGCATTTATTAGAAGGTGAGTTGTGATAAATCACAGAGGGGTTGGTAAGCACTTGCACTTGTTTGCGGTTAGAAGTGTGAGAGTGGAAAAAATAGTTGTTGCTTTGCTGTTTGATTCCCCCATTAATAGTGCAAGTTTGTAGAATTAGAATATGGTTGTTAGATCTTGACTTGATTCCATTGTAACGACTCTTTGTTAAGAATATACAAATTGGTCCTGTAATAGATTAGTATCCACTTGATTTTATTAATCATTGCTTCAGTGGAGAAACATGGTAGACAAAGTGCAACTAGTTGGAATACCCTTGCTTTTGTCGCTTTGCTTTCGTGGAAATGAACATCATTTATTTGTTTGACATTTATCGAAATATGCTCATTTAGATTTTCCTAACAAGCCTAGATACTTCATTTTAGAGACCTTTTCATAATCTCAAATGGCGAAACTGAAACATAGTTGCATTCTTCTTAAATCTTAATGTATATTTACTATTTTATTTACCTTGATCTATTGTCAAAGGATGAATTTCACAGTTGTAGGTTTTTTTCTCTTCAACTAATTTTCCTTCAAATAGCTGTAGGTAATGCTTTTGGAAATATAAAGTTTTCAGTGCGTGGTTTCAATTTTTGTAAGAACGATGTTTCATGAGATAAAGTCGAAAACGCTAAATTTAACTCCAGTTCAAACAAAATTAAAGATAGCAAAAGTGAAGTAATATACCTAAACCCAATTAGGGGTTTAGTGATGGTTAAGTGAAGGTTTGACTTGAGGGAGAGAGAGGTATGGTTGGGATGTTGAGGAACGGGCTGAGACGTGGGAAGTATGCGAGGAGTGTTGGGTGAGGATTGGTTTGGCTTTAAAAGCAACCATCCTCCTTTATTATTATTATTATTATTATTCACTTCTTCCTTCCTTGCACTCACCATCATTTCCATCTCTTCCTTTTCTGCCATGACAGAGGAGGTGGCATGAGCTCTGGTGGTCGGTGGCGAGTGTGGGCGAGAGGCTTGAGGCGTGTGGTGTTGACACGAGGACGAAGGCAAGCATTCGGGGTTGCGGACCGCAGGTGGAGGGGCATAATCTCAGGCGTGCGTTGGCAACCGCGAGAGGAAGGTATGCCAGTTCAATAATGTGATTTGTTTTGCTCACCCTAGTAGGTGTGTTTGTGATCGTCGTTGGGTGGTCGGAGACCTCGCGGGCGATGAGGGCAGCAAGAGATACCCGACAGGTCGGGTGGTTGTCGGATTTTGGTAGACCAGTGCTTAGTTGTTGTCGACCGGTTTAGTGTTTTTACCTGACTTTAACCAACACCGGTCGAACGATGTCATGTGGCGGTCGACCGATTGTGCTTGTGCTGGTGGGTCAGAGGATTGCCTGGTAGTTTTCGATCGATCGTTTCTATGTTTGGTCCGACTGGAACTTAAGTTAACTTAATGAATTGTTCGACAGTTTTATGTATTGTTCAACCGATTGATGACATAGAACTGATAAGCTGCCCTGGTAATGTTCGGTCGACCGGGACCCTTGAGTCGGTCGACCGTTAGACTTGTATGATTTTGATCAGACTCTGGATTTTGACCACGTATCGGTCGACCGGTTTAGAGTCTTGTTCGACCGTTGGGCTTAGGTTAGGCGCAGTGAGTTCGACCGTTGCAGACTTTAGGTCGATCGGACCCCATGGGAATGGTCGACCGGATTGCCTATTTCGGTCGACCGTTTGTGCATAGAACTGAATTCTCAGTCCTAGTAAAGTGTCAACTCTGTCCACGGAAACCTGTGTCCTCGCCTAGTGTGTGAGCCGGGAGGTGACGGTAGGTACGTTACTCATGCCTGCCCAGGGACCGCCGTGTGGAAGAGTGTGGGCACTTGGTACATGTCACTTCCGTGTATGGATTGTGGCTTAACGTGATGGATTTATAGACTCATAGTAGAGTAGCAGACCTGAGGGATTGCGGATCCCAATGTATGATGATGTGCGGCTGGTGGAGCCTGATGACCTGGAGGATTTCGGTCTGGAACCGTCTGATATTGTGGCGGACGTATTTTGGACCACCGATGATGTTTCAGTGATGCCGCCGTTGTTCCGGTGATGATGTTGCCGATGTTGTTCTGGCTACGATTCCTTGGCTGGGCACCTACTGAGATGATTGATGGACCGACCGAGCGACGACTCCGTTGGTATGGTTTGACCACTATAGATACAAATATGTTTCTCACGACTCAGACCTTGCAGGCGCTCTTTACCGAACCCCATGATTAGTATAGCCGCGTGTGGGGAGCGTCGCGTATTATTCCGTAAGACTATATGTGCCTACGGTAGGTATACGAGGGAAACCCGATGATGTTTGTCGGACTGATGTCTTGTTTTACCCTTCGGGGGAACTGTTTTCCTCACTGTTGATAACATTACATGCTACTAGTATGATAGGTTCATTTGTACTACTGCATTCATATATGTGAGCTTGACATACAAGGTTTTCTTATGGAAACTCAGGCATTGTTGTTGCATGTTTCATTTCAGGACCGCAGTAGGTTCAGTTGGGTGGTGACTGCAGGCGCGCACATTTTGGGACCGAGATCCTCTCCTTCGGACCATTGAGGTCATCATGATTACTTGTACTGTCTTTTGTTATATCCGATGTAATCATGTAGTTTTTGACAAACTCCGATGTAATATGGTGCACCATTTGAATGTTTTATTAGAGTAATAGTCTCGCCTTTTGATGATCTGTCTCCTTTGTTCTTTCCTTATAAATTTTAAATTTTCTGCTGTTTCGGGATGTTACAAGTGATACATGTGAAATTAGAGACGAATGCAAGAGTTTATGTGCAAATTATAGTGCATATATGTGCATATATGGCCTTAATTATTTGAGAAGGTATTCATGCAGAATTTCTCCAAACAAATGTATTAATCAGTTAAGACTTTGATATTAAATATTGTTAAGTTCCATAAACTCTTCATCTATCTTATTTGACTTGTAGATAATTTGTAAGTAAGCTCTTAGATCTAGGTAAGAGATTGACTTGTTGTTAAGCTATAGTCAAGGAATTCCAACTCTTTCTTGATGAAGTCACGTATGAGATTTGAGACTAGTATCGTCGAGTTCCATCATCATAAGTCACAAACAACTTGGGTGGATTGTGGGATCCATGTTGGTACTATCTGGATATCACATACACATACAACCTTTTTTCTTTCTTTTGATTTTTCTTTTTAAATTATTTGGTCTGGAAGACCCATTACCCTAAGTCATGGGTCACAGTATGATGGTCATGCCACTTTGTCTATTATCCAGAAGGACAGAAAAGAAAGGAGATATGCTGAAATCTTCCTACAGGATATGTTGAAAGGGATGGGAGTGGAAATAAAATTGATGAATATTATAAGAAAAACTTTTGCGGGTCATTGTCATGTTGATTGTTAATCACTCACCTGATCACCTCCTTTTTTACACACAACATTATTTTCAAGAAGAATGTGTTTCTCTCTCTTTTTTGGACTTAAAAGAATTCGATCAACATTCAAATAGATTATTTAAAAAAATAGTATTCATAGTTCATTCTTTGTTGTTAGGGAGCTAAGATTTTATGCAAAAGGGCATAGAAGAACCTCGACTCAGGGCGTTAATAGCAACCAACCACTAAAACAATACCATAATTTCGCAAACAGACTAGAAAACAATCACAATTTCAACGATTCAATGAGGTTTGACAATGCCTACGTTCTTCGGGAGGGTGGGGGGGATCTCATGTGTTTATTACTTGCTTATTTCTCACAAAGCATGGAAGTAGCCAAAAAACTTACAAGAGTTTCAGAGGCTGGAATTCCTCCAATCTCTATCCCTAAAGGATTACAAGATTCCTCTTATCTTTAACAAGTAAGCTCGTAGGATCAATTTCAATCCACCTAAATCTCAATTAAAATCATCAAAAATACAAAGCGTGGTCCAATTAAATCCACACAAATAAATACACATTGTTGACCAATCAAAATACTTGACTGGTCGTCTGACATTACGAATGAGTCGACCATTTTTTGGATAATAAATTATTATCCAAAACAAATTCATGATATGGTGAAGGCCTTGATGAGGATGTTTGTCAACTACGTGTGGGTATAACAATAATAAACCTTGCCCATGTACATATTTGGGTAAAGGAAATCTCAAGCGGGACGCTTGGAGAATAAACTAGGTCGAGGAACCGACCGAAGGAACATAAAAATCTATTGTATTTGCTATCTGTGTGGTTTGTGTAACATCCCCGAACAACAGAAAATTTAAACTTTTAAAATCAAAGGAAACACAAGGATGAAACCATCAAGAGTGGGGACATTACTCGAAAAATACCCAAATATATCTGGTGCACCATATTACATATGAGTTTGTAAAAAGAGTGATTACATCAGAATCTGAAATACATAATACAAGTAATCACGACAACCTAAAATAGGCAGATAACAGGATCCAGTCCCAAAATGCAATCTCCCTCGGTCACCACCCGCCAGAACCTAACGCGGTCCTTAAAATAAACAAAACAACAATGCCTGAGTTTCCATAATGAAACCCCGTATGACAAGCTCACCTATATGCCCTATCATACTAGTATAGCATTGCAAGAAAACAAGCAATAAAACAACATTCTCACAAGGGCAAAACCGGACATACGTCCCATGATCGTTCCCGCTGCCACACAGGACCCGCGGTCTACAACCGCCACCGCTGCCACACAGGCCTAACGGTTCATAGCATCGCCGCCGCCACACATGTCGCACGGTCCACAACCACCAGTACCACACAAGCCACACGGTTCACAACATCGCCGCCGCCACACAGGCCACACGGTCCACAACAACCGGTACCACATAGGCCACACGGTCCACAACCATCGGGTCTCCGTGGAGACCTACCGTAGGCACATACGGTCTAACGGACAGTACGCAACATATCCTCACACGTGACTACACAAGCCAAGGGATCGGTGAGGATGCGTTCGCACTTCCGCGCAGGTAGAATCAGATCTGAAAACATCGTAGTCCACCACCACACCAACGGAGCCGTCGCTCAGGTCGGTCCATCACCGGCACCACACAGACCGCACGGTATCTCGCTCGATAGGTGCCCAATCGAGCTACCTGCCGAAAATCATCATAGGCAGTCCATCGCCGCAACCACACAGGCCACGCGCGATCCTCCCTGCCGCCACACAGGCCGCACAGGGGCCCTCCCGTCGCCACACAGGCCGCAAGGGCACGTGCAATCATTGCCTATCAAGGCCAGTCGTACCTATCCGCCACACAAAGGGCCAAACAATCGACAGATCCGAACCGAAGTCCGCGGGATCATCGAGCTCCACGTGCAGACACCAACTCCGCCGCTATGAAAGCAGGACAGCGGTCTCCGTAGCCGTCCAGGCCGGTAGTCACTTCACCCAAAGAAAGTTGCGTGCCCCCTGAAGCAATGGGATCCGCAATCCCTCAGGCTGCTACTCTAATACGAGAAACAAAGTACAACTACGTCACCCTCCATAATACATAGGCGACACGTCCCAAGTGTCCACACTCTTCCACTCGGCGGTCCCTACGCAGGCACAAGCAACGTACCCACTGTCACCTCCCGGCTCACGCTCCAAGCGAGGACACGGGTTTCCGTGGACAGAGCTGACACTTCACTAGGACCAGGATTATGTTTTGGGCTCAAACGGTCGACCGGAAAAGGTATACCGGTCGACCGCTTCCGCAAAGGAATCGGTCGACCGAATGCCTACAACGGTCGAACTCTGTGCTCAAAACTAAATCCCCACCGGTCGAACAAAGGTCTAAAACCGGTCGACCGAATGTAGTCAAAATCCGGAGTCTGGTCAAAATTACACAAGTCTATTCGGTCGACCGACTCAGGGGTCCCGGTCGACCGAAAACTACCAGGGGCATCCTAGCATTCTACGTCATCTACCGGTCCAACAAAACACAACTATCGGTCGAACAACATACTATAAACTTAAGCTCACTTAAGTTCTGGTCGGACAAAAGGTCTAGTACGGTCGACCGTTTGGATGGTCAACGTCCGGTCCACGCGAAACACGAAGCAATGGTCAAACAATCCAAGGACCCCGTTCGACCAAAAACATCCAGACAAACCTCGACTCACCAGCACATGCACGACCGGTCGACTGCCACACAAGGCATCGTTCGACCAGTGTTGCTTAAAGTCGGGCAAAACAGTAAACCGGTAGACCGCCCGAAGGAAACCGGTCGATCGTTGGTCGACAACAACCTTGCGTCAGTCAAGGATTTTACGTTGTTTCTTCGTCGCCGGCGAGACCTCCGATCTCCCGCGACCGACCACAACTCCACCCCAACTTGGGTGAGCAATAAAGCCTCTAATGCAAGAACTTGGCATACCTCTTCGCGAAGAACGACGTACTTCACCGGAGCTCCAACGACAATGCCTCCGGACCGCAACCTCACGCACACTCTCCATCTTGCGCCGCACCAAACCCAGCACGCCTTGCCTCACGCGCATCTTCTTCCCGCCAGCTCGAGCATCAGAGAGAGAGGAGGAGATGGGTGGAGAGGAGAAAGGTTTGAAGGAGAAGAAGAAAGGGAGAGGAGAAGGAAATGTTGGTTTTCCTCCTAAAAACCAACAATCCCACCTTAACTCAACCCATGCCTCCCATCCCTTCAGCCTCACCCCTACACCCCAGCCCATCACTTCCACCACCTCCCACGTCTCCCAACACATCACCAACAGCACACCTCCTATTCCTTCCCCCAACTCCCATGCAAACACCATCATTAACCCACCTAAACACCCATTAATCCTTAAACAAGTAAGGCTCATTACAATCCATCCTCCTTAAAAGGATTTCGTCCTCGAAATCGCGACAAGCCGCCCACTGAAGCTCCAAGTCCGCCTTCCGAACTTCCTCCGAGACAATGGAAAACACAGTGCAAAACCAAATCACACTAACAACAAGGCCCAACAACTAATAACGTACCTCCCATTACGGTGTTGGCGCCACTCGCCTCCCCAGCTTGGATGGTGAAGACCCGTCCAACTCTCCTATCTTGTTCTGGTCGTGAAACAGATCAGTCGACTCTACCTCTTCCTGCATCTGGGGGTCCGGATCTCCTGCTTGTTCTTCCTTGTCTTTGAGTGCACTCTCGGATAAAGTGTCCCTGCTGACCGCATCCTCGACAAACTCCAACACGGAAGAAGCACCGCTGCCCGAGGTGGACTCCTCCACAAGCTCTGCATGCCGCAGGTCGACTATTACTACCCTCCTCAGTGCGGGGCCTCTTGCCCAAACTCCCTCCGGAACGATCCTCTGCGCGACCCTCAACATCTCTCTGCTTCCTCCGAGGTTCCTGATAGTTCTCCTTGAGATCCTGGTCGATGATGGTTGCGAACTTCACTGCATCCGCCAAGGTCTGCGGCATACTGTTAATCACACGCGAACGGAGCTGCTTCCTCATTCCCTTGATGAACTTCCTCGCTCGCTGCTCAGGTGTCACATAAGTCTCAGAACAGTAACTGTCCAAAGCGTTGAACTTGGTGATGTAGCTGGCCAGAGACATCTCCTTCTGCTCAAGGGCAAGAAACTCCTCCTTCTTCCTATCTCTGACATGCTGAGGGAAATATTGTTCATTGAACTCCTCCAGAAACTCATCCGAGTTGACATCCACTCTATCGTCAAACACCACAGTGCATGTGGACCTCCACCAATTGGCTACCTCACCGTCCAGAACGTAGGTGGCCAGATCCACCCACCTCTCTGGAACACAACCAATAGCTCGAAAAATCTTCTGCATCTTGAAGATACAATCCTCTGCCACCTCAGGGTCACTTCTACAGTCAAAACTAGGTGGATGCTGACGCATGAAACGATCGTGCTCCGCGCCCTCCCCAACCTGCTCAGTCTGAACTGCGTGGCGCTCCAAGAACTCGCCCAACCTCTCCCACGTAGCGCCCCCAGTGGCATCACTGGCACTGCGCTCACGCGGTGAGCTCCTCACGCATCTAGGAGGCATCTGGAACATCAATCAAAACTAATCAACAATGCATGCATGATCTACTACAAGAAATGCAATAATCAAGCTATACTACTCGCAAGGGTGATTTCTTTGAGAGAATGCACATGAACCGACCGCTCTGATACCAATTGTAACATCCCCGAACAGTGGAAAATTTAAACTTTTAAAATCAAAGGAAACACAAGGATGAAACCATCAAGAGTTGGGACATTACTCGAAAAATACCCAAATATATCTGGTGCACCATATTACATATGAGTTTGTCAAAAGAGTGATTACATCAGAATCTGAAATACATAATACATGTAATCACGACAACCTAAAATAGGCAGACAACATGATCCAGTCCCAAAGTGCAATCTCCCTCGGTCACCACCCGTCGGAACCTAACGCGATCCTGAAAATAAACATAACAACAATCCCTGAGTTTCCATAAGGAAACTCCGTATGACAAGCTCACCTATATGCCCTATCATACTAGTATAGCATGGCATGAAAAAAAGCAATAAAACAACATTCCCACAAGGGCAAAACCGGACATCCGTCCCATGATCGTTCCCGCTGCCACACAGTGCCTGCGGTCTACAACCGCCACCGCTGCCACACAGGCCTAACGGTTCACAGCATCGCCGCCACCACACAGGCCGCACGGTCCATAACCACCGGTACCACACAGGCCACACAATTCACAGCATCACCGCCGCCACATAGGCTGCACGTTCAACAACCGGTACCACACAGGCCACACGGTCCACAACCATCAGGTCTCCGTGGAGACCTACCGTAGGCACATACGGTCTAGCGGACAGTACGCAACACATCCTCAGACGCGACTACACAAGCCAAGGGATCGGTGAGCATGCGTTCGCACTTCCGCAAAGGTAGAATCAGATCTGAAAACATCGTGGTCAACCACCACACCAACGGAGCCGTCGCTCAGGTCGGTCCATCACCGGAGTCTGGTCAAAATTACACAAGTCTATTCGGTCGACCGACTCAGGGGTCCCGGTCGACGGAAAACTACCAGGGGCATCCTAGCATTCTAGGTCATCTACCGGTCGAACAAAACACAACTATCGGTCGAACAACATACTATAAACTTAAGCTCACTTAAGTTCCGGTCGGACAAAAGGTTTAGAACGGTCAACCGGTTGGATGGTCAACGTCCGGTCCACGCGAAACACGAAGCAACAGTCGAACGATCCAAGGATCCCGTTCGACTGAAAACTATCAGGCAAACCTCGACTCACCAGCACATGCACAACCGGTCGACCGCCACTCAAGGCATCGTTCGACTGGTGTTGGTTAAAGTCGGGCAAAACACTAAACCAGTCGACAACAACCTTGCGCCAACCAAGGATTTTACGTTGTTTCTTCGTCGCCGGCGAGGCCTTTCACCTCCCGCGACCGACCACAACTCCACCCCAACTTGGGTGAGCAATAAGGCCTCTAATGCAAGAACTTGGCATACCTCTTCGCGAAGAACGACGTACTTCACCGGAGCTCCAACGACAATGCCTCCGGACCGCAACCTCACGCACACTCTCCTTCTTGCGCCGCACCAAACCCAGCACTCCTTGCCTCATGCACATCTTCTTCCCGCCAGCTCGAGCATCAGAGAGAGAGGAGGAGATGGGTGGAGAGGAGAAAGGTTTGAAGGAGAAGAAGAAAGGGAGAGGAGAAGGAAACGTTGGTTTTCCTTCTAAAAACCAACAATCCCACCTCAACTCAACCCATGCCTCTCATCCCTTTGGCCTCACCCCTACAGTCCAGCCCATCACTTCCATCACCTCCTACGTCTCCCAACACATCACCAACAGCACACCTCCTATTCCTTCCCCCAACTCCCATGCAAACACCATCATTAACCCACCTAAACACCCATTAATCCTTAATCAAGTTATGGTCATTACAATCCATCCTCCTTAAAAGGATTTCGTCCTCGAAATCGCGACAAGCCGCCCACTGAAGCTCCAAGTCCGCCTTCCGAACTTCCTCCGAGACAATGGAAAACACAGCACAAAACCAAATCACACTAACAACAAGGCCCAACAACTCCCATGCAAACACCATCATCAACCCACCTAAACACCCATTAATCCTTAAACAAGTTAGGGTCATTACAGTTTGCTTGTTGTTTATTTTGTAATTCTAACTAAAACACTATGAAAAGTTAATGAACTTACTTAAAAAGTTTAATAACTTGATTAACCTCCTTCTTGAATAGACTCAAATTCTAACGGACAGGTCGAGAACAAAGAGATCAAACCCCCGTTCAACAATCCTAATTATGAGCTTGTAGAATATTCATAGAGCTATCACCTTGGCTGGGAGAAATTTCATAACCTTAGAGCACCCTTACCGGGTGCTCTTTTTCTGGCGCCCGAAATGACCTCCCTTAATAGGAGGGTAGGAAAAAATTTACCCCGCCCAGGGGGGAAAACGGGTGGAAATCCGTTCGTTTTTCCCCAGGCGGGGCAATCTAGGGGCACGTGGCCCGTCCGGATTTGTTTAATTTTTTTTATATTTTAAAAATGTTAAAAAATATTTTAAATCGTTTATTCAAAAAAAGTATTATGAAAATATATTTTTTATTTGTATATACTTTTTTAAAATTAATATTTATTGTGTGTTTTACCGAGAATTGATCCCCAAATTATGTGGAGGAGAGAGAATGTAGGGTGTCTGAGTTGTTTCTGGGTGTGCTGACGTGACGAAAAGAGAAGCTGACGTGACTGAGAGAGAAAACATGACACCTGGGAACTTCCTGGACGTCGATAAAGATGATCTTCGCTATCAGCTCAAAACTACAAGTTAAGAAAGGGTATTAAAAATTGATTGTTTGTAATTCCTAGATATTTTAAAGATCAGTATACACATCCATAAATTTCTAGAAATGTATCGTTGTTCTAGAATTGGATATTATAGACTATATTAAATTTTGGAATAATTCTCCATTAAGTCCCATAAATGAGGTATGGATCACACTTATTACGAAATCGATCCAAGCATGCGTCCAAATGATGAGTAAACTGTGAGAGTGAAGTTCAAGTACTATTGTGTAACAGTCTTATAAGTTTTCTAATTTCATATATAATCAAGTTATTTTCTTTGTCTAGAACTCTATTTCTATTTTTCTATGCTGCTGTTGCTTCCAACAGTTTTCACTTCCTAAGATCATATTTGTTAAGAAACAAAAGTTTAAGTAACAGCTCATAAATACACAACGTACGACAAAGAAGACCAACCCAATAAATCTTGTTTGGTTCTTTGAAGAGAAATTTCACTTTGCATCAAACACTTACGATGTGGTAGAGATTAATAGACAGTACTTAAAATAGATATTTCTTTTTACAACTCATCACTCAGCTCTCATATGTCCTGATGATTGTAATTGTAACATTTATCATTCAAAAAAGTCACAGGTAGCTACTAACTATAATTACACACACACATATATATATAAATATATATATATATATTTATATATATAATCAATCAGCACAAAACAGTCACGGGTGCTCTTTTGGGGTCGGGTCTGAGGGGACCCGACCCCAGCCCCCCTTAATGGGGGGCGGACCCAGGTCGGGTCCAGACCTGGGTCTGCGACCCGACCCGGGGGCGGACCCGGGCTGGCCACGTGGCCAGCCCGGGTTGGCTGATTTTTTTTTTTTTTTGCTATTTTTTTGTTTTTATATTTGTTATTTAATATATATTTGATATGTATAATAATTTATATAATTAGAATATATTTGTGAAAATTAAAATAAATGAAAATAATTAATGAAAATTAGTAAGATAAATGTAAAAATAATAATTATTATAAATGTAAGTAATTAAAGGAAATTAGTAAGATAAAAATACCATAAAAATAGAACACACGAATTTATCTAGGTTCATCCCAAAATACATTAGTAACCCAAAAAATCGGCAGAGAATTACTAATAAAAATCTCAATAAAAAAAATCTTCAGGGGGCGCTGCCCCCTTGCCACCCCCGCCACCTCACCGGCGAGGTGGAAATTAAATAAATGTAAAAATAACCCAAAAATAAAGGAAAATAAATTAACATTAACTGCTTACACAAGCAAACACACATAGATAGGACTACTTCCATAACTGGAAATACGAAGGAAATGTACTTAAACCAAATACATCATTCTAAAAATAAAGTTCAACTGATTAACAACAAAGTACGTAACTAAACCGATTAAAGATGTCCATTTTTCTCTGCCCAATCCAGTAACTTTGCGAGTGTCTGATCTTCCACTTCTGTGCGGCTCGACTTACTAAACAGTGTGTTCATCAATGCTATCTTCCCCGTCGCTAGCTTCAACATATGTTTTCGCTCTGATTTTTCACCTATAATTTGTGAACAATGTTCAAGTTTTGAACACAGCTCCACAACCCGGTCGTCCAGTTGAATTGGTGCTGGGGCTTTTCCCTTCTTCTTTGCCTTTTTTACCCCTTCTGGGCGCTGAAAAGGTTGTTGTGGAGTTTCATCTGGTGTTGTTTCGTCTAGCGGAGATGACCGGGTCGAAGAGCCTTCCGTGCTTTTTCTTTTAGTCCCGCTTCCTGATGTTGGAGTACTATCTACTTCCTCACGTTCAATTATTGTTGGGCGTGCACGTGTTCCCTTTCCTGAACCGGGTTTTACCAACGACTCCCACTTTGGATACTTGCGTAACATTTCCCATGCATGGAGGAATGAAAACTTGGTACCGACAGTGGATTCGTAAATATTGTGCGCATCACGAACGACGTCTTCGTGGTTGTATCCGCTCCTTTTCCGTCGTAGAGCTTCATCATAGCAACCACTCCACTTCATTACTAATGGCGTAAACCTTCTCCAACGACCTTTCAATGAGTCCGAGAGGCGTGCGGTTATCATCTTGTTTGAACTAGCAGCCTGCTCGTACACGCGTGCCACTCTACCCCATAAAGCTCCGGCTTTTTGCGAGGTGCCTACAACGGCATCCATACTAACTTGCATGTAAGCCGAGATCAACGCTTCATCATCCAACGTGGACCAGGCCTTCAGCTTGTTTGGTTGTGGTGATCGTGTTGGTGATGGAGATGACGTACGTCGTCTTGGTTTTGTGGAGGGTTGGTCGTGATGTTGATCCTCATCATCAGAAGTTGAGATTGGGATAGTAGGACATGCATGTCCAGTAAGTAGGTTCGCATACATTTCATAAGGCGGTAATGGATTGTAATATTGTTGTGGTGGTGGATATTGTTGTTGCGGGTAAGGTTGTTGTGGTTGTGGATATTGTTGTTGTGGGTAAGGTTGTTGTGATGGTGGATATTGTTGTTGTGGGTAAGGTTGTTGTGGTGGTAAATATTGTGTGGGTGGATTTTGTGAAGAACTTGGATTGTTGTAAGGGTCAAACTGGTAAGGGTTGGGTGGTGGAATATGTCCATAACCACTGGAAAATAATGGCTGAGGGGTGCCTCGTCCGCGTTGTGAGTCACGATTGTGGTCAGGGGACGACATTCTCTTGTAAGTTGCGGTAGTGCCTTAAGGGTTGTTGTGGAAAATGAAATCCAAAATGTTAGTTTATATAACCTTCTTCAAACCATCGCATGGATTTACTGGACAAGTTTGAACAATTAAGATTCGTCCGACAACGCATGTTGCATGAGCAGTTAAGATTCGTCCGACAACACATGTTGCGTGAGCAGTTAAGATTCGTCCGACAACGCATGCTGTGTGAACAGGTAAGATTCGTCCGACAACGCACGCTGCGTGAACAGGTAATATTCGTCCGACAACGCATACTACGTGAACATGTAAGATTCGTCCGACAACGCATAGTGCATGAACAGGTAAGATTCGTCTGACAACGCATAGTGCGTGAACATGTAAGATTCGTCTGACAACGCATAGTGCGTGAACATGTAAGATTCGTCTGACAACGCATGCTGCGTGAACATATAAGATTCGTTTTACAAGATGGATTAATGTTACAAATAAGAGGTCATTGTAACGGGAACCTTAAACTGCAACTTCTCCTCAAACGCAAAGTCTCAAGTATGTCGGCTGACAATACTTCTAATTCCAAGTCTTCCTCTTCCTCATCTGATGACGTAGATGAGGCAATAGACCAAGTAACCGACGGAGTTGTTGAGTACATCTCCTCTTATCTCAATACACAACGTCCATGTAGGACGAGAAGGCGAACTTCTAACCCGGACAGAGATCGGACGGTTGGTTATAATCGTCTAATTACAGATTATTTTACTGACAGTCCGGTGTATTGTGATCGTATTTTCAGAAGAAGGTTTCGAATGCGGAAGAATGTCTTCCTTCGAATTGTAAACACGCTCGAGGCTACCGATGTATTCTTCCAGCAACGACCAGATGCGGTGGGTCGACTTAGCATATCAGGTATCCAAAAATGTACTGCAGCGCTGCGGATGTTAGCATATGGCGTAGCAGCAGACGCGGTTGACGAGTACTTACGTCTCAGCGAAGCAACCGCAAGAATGTCCCTCCAAAAATTCTGTGAAGGCGTCATCAGCAATTTCGGTGCTGAATATCTACGAACGCCTAATCCAGCGGACGTAGCAAGATTGCTCCAGGTTGGTGAACTACGAGGGTTTCCAGGCATGATGGGCAGCATCGATTGTATGCATTGGGAATGGAAGAATTGTCCAGTTGCTTGGAAAGGGCAATATCAGGGCCGAAGTGGAAATGCAACACTTGTTCTGGAAGTTGTTGCATCTTACGACTTATGGATTTGGCATTCATTTTTTGGGATCCCAGGATCGTGTAATGATCTGAATGTCCTCCAACGATCTCCAGTTTTCGACGACATTATGGAGGGACGTGCACCACCTGTTAGATATGAAGTGAATGGCAACTCATATGATATGGGTTACTATCTCACAGATGGCATTTATCCAAAATGGGCAGCATTTATGCAATCAATCATTCTTCCTCAGACACCAAAAGATAAATTGTTTGCCCAATTTCAGGAAGCAGCAAGGAAAGATGTGGAACGCGCATTTGGGGTACTTCAAGCAAGATTCGCCATCGTGAAAAGGCCTTCGCTAGCATGGAGTCCAGAGATTCTCGGTAAAATTATGACTGCATGCATAATATTGCACAACATGATTGTAGAGGACGAACGCGACTCTTACGAGCAGTTGGTGGATGTAAACGAATTTCTCAACGACCGACCTCAAAACACCGCCGGAAGTTCAAACGAGTCAGGTTTTCCGTATTCCACTGATAGTATCGTAGATATTAACAAATATTTGCGTAACAGAGATCGGGTTCGGGACGCCCGGAAGCATATAGCATTGCGAGCCGATTTGATCGAAAATATATGGCAACGCTTTGGAAGGAATGCAAGTTAATTTTGTTTGTAATACGTATTGTAATAATTTAATTTAAAGTTATCGTATTATGTATTTGTCGAATTTTAATTAAATCTACTTTTTTGAAATTATTTGACAATGAACGTAATTTAATTAGATTAAGTTACTGTAGAAATAATTTATTTAGTAGTTTATGTGTTTTTGTGATGAAATAGAAAATGAGGTAGAAAAAAATTATGTGGATGAGAGAGAGTGTTGAAAGTGGGGTTGGGGTTAAGAAGTGAAAAATGGGTTGGGTTGGGTGGTGGGTTGCATAGTGTTTTTTGCTGATGTGGCGGAGAGAGAAACTGGGTTGGAGGAAAAAATGAGGTTGGGGTTAATGATGCTCTGATAACTAGGAATTAAGTTGAGTTTTGATTGGTTGTTGAGGAGAAAGTGGAATTTGCCTCAAAGACAGTAGCATGCCAATATTTGTGCTCCAACCACGTGTGCCATCCACACAAGGGCGGCCTTGTCCACAAATTTCCTTGCCAACACCGCTTCCAATTTAAACAACAAAAAAAGTAATCATTTGATTTCTCATCAGAGATACTACTTTTCATCAATCATAAACCTTGGGCCCCCGGAGGTTAATGTACAGAGGTTTGCACACGTAATCACTTAAAGTTATACAACATATAAACAACAAAAATGAAATGAAAACTGTAACGTCGCGGAACAGTAGAAAATTTAAAATTTTTAACACAAGAATCACAATGATTTAACCACAAAGAGAGCGGGAACATTACTCATAAAAGACCCAAATATATATACAGTGCACCATTACATACGAGTTTGTTAAAAGTATGATTACATCAGGGTACAAAAGATATGAATACATGTAATCATAACAACCTAAAAAGAGGCAGATGGAGGATCCAGTCCCAAAATACAGTCGCCACCCATCAGCACGTATTGCGGTCGTGAAATGCAAATGTAACAATAATGCATGAGTTTCTATAAAGAAATCCCGTATACCAAGCTCACCTATATGTCTGCTGAAGTACAATGAAATAAACCTATCATACTAGTATGACGACATGATATAATGCAATAAGAAAAATATTTCTCTCTAAGGGTAATAAAGGACATTTGTCCCAAAACCATCATCGGGTCCCCCAAGGAGACCGACTGCAGGCACAAGCGGTCTTACGAAAAGTACGCAACGCACCCCACACGCGGCTACACTAAAACATGCGAGTTCGGTGAGGAGCGCCCGCACTTCCGCAACAAAGAATCAGATTTAAGACTCGTGGTCAACACCACACCGACGGAGTCGTCGCTCAGGTCGGTTAACTTACCTGGTTGTGCCATAGCGAAGCTACCTGCTGGAATACATCGTTGGATAGTCACCACTGCCACTCGGTCACACGGTCCTTCCTGCCGCCACTTGGTCGTGCGGGGGAAAATCATCGCCCTCAAGGCCAGTCGACCGTATCCGTTGCCCGTAGGTTGGCTGATTGACTCATCTGGACCAAAGTTCGCAAGGTCATCTTGCTCCATAGAGCCGTGCAACATCGTGCATTGGGATTCATAATCCCTCAGTGGTGGAGCTTCCCAAGTATCCACACTCTTCCACTAGGCGGTCCATGAACATGCGTGATCATCGCATCCACCGTCACCTCCCGGCTCACGCACTAGGTAAGGAGACGGGTTTTCGTGGACAGAGTTGATACTTCACAAGGACAAAGGCTCAGTCCTGGGCACAAACGGTCGACCGAAAAAGTCAAACTGGTCGGCCGGTTTGCCTTTTTCGGTCGACCGCTCCTAGAGAATCGGGAGACGTTCGAAGAGACACCTACAACGGTCGAACCCTAGGCTCAAGGCTTAAGCCTCAACGGTTGAACTAAAAGATCATGGCGTTGACCGTTTAGATGGTCTAGGCCAAACTAAGGCTAAGTCATCAAGGCAACAGTCGAAAGGTAAATGACCTCGTTTGACCGAAAATATTAGGGTTCATCCTTCGTTCACCTAGCCACCACCGGTCGAACCAAGATCCGATTGGTCGAACTATCAAGCGGTACACATAAGTTACCAGTCAGACAAGAGTCAAGGGCGGTCGACCGTTTAGATGGTCAACACCCAACTAAGGTCAAAATTACAAAACAACGGTCGAACGCAAGAAAAACTCGTTCGACCGAAAATATCAGAGACTTCTCAACCCAACAAATATTCACAACCACTCGACCGCCGAAAGACATCGTTCGACTGGTGCTGGGTAAAAATGGAGAAATATACTATGTCCAGTCGACCACCCAAAGACACGGATCTACCGTTAGCCGGCAACTACCTGGCCCTGTCAGGCACATCTTGCTGCCCCTCGTCGCCGGCGATGAGCCAAAACCTCACCCACACTTGTGCGAGCAAAACTAATCTATTAAACTTGGCATACCTTTCTTCTTGCGTTGTCGACGTTCGTCGGGGCTCACTCGCAACCACTTCCAGTTCGTAATCGCTCGCGCGCCGTCCTTCCCGTGTCAAGCTCCACCTGGCACACCTCCACGTGCACGCTCGCCCCCACCCGCCGGAGCTCCGACAACCTCCTTTGATCACTTGAAAAAGGAGAGAGATGATGAGTGAAAGGAGAAAGATGTGAAGGAGAAGAGAAACGAGAGGGAACAAAATAAGATGGGTGAATGTTTCTCCCTTAAATAAACCAACCATACACCAACCGAACACTCCCACCCATACTTCCACCTTTTCATCTCAACCACCGCCATACTCCCAAGGTCAAAACTCCACCTAACCATGATTAGCACCCTTAATTGGGTTTAGGATTGAACAAAAACCATTTTTAATAATTCTACGGATTCAATCCCAGCAAAAGCTAGTTGCATCAAAACTTGAGTTCAATTTGATAATTTTTTTAACAGAAAAAAGATAATCCGTGTCTTTCTGCATCATAAAGGGGTCATACTGTTGTTCTCAAAACTAAAACTAATTAATTAAGTATAATGTATGACCTCAATTGTTTATTATGACTCTTTGCTTATTAGTTCATGGAAGTTGGAAGGCTTGAATATATTTCTCAACCATTGGAACTTGGAAGCCTTTTTTCTTTGGCATCTGGGGTTCAGAATTAATTGTGCCTTCCTTGAATAACAACGCATATACTATTAAAGGCATGACTATACTAAATGTCAGAGTGCTCAATATTTGAAAGCTGTGATCCATATTATGAATGTATATACACGGAATACATTTCGGACCCACATATGTGCCCGAAAATGTTTATCAAATTTTCATTTGTAATGCTTTTCATTAATTACCACTTCACGAAAATAAATCACGAAACAAACCATTTTTGGTTTATTTTTTACAAACTCGTGATGGAGACTCACACTATGCGCTACTATATTACTTAACAGAAGACCGATAATACCCACTACTACTTGTAATTAGTAGAACCCTAACAGGAGAAATATTCTTATTTGGTAAATGACAATTGAGAAATTGAGAGGGGTAAGAAGTGGAAGTCGATGAAAGATTAAAGACCTATGGTGGTCCACCCCCAATCACGGCACTTGTTACATATCTTAATTTTTTAATCTTTTAATTATAATGACTATTTTGTTAAGAATCCAACACCAATCCAGATCCAGTCCAAGCCTAACAAGATAAATTACTTAAGCTAATTATGAGTCAAATCAATTAGGCACAATCTCTAGAGAGTTCGTACTCTAAAAGTTCCTATTTTCTCAATCACTTGGGAGAATTCTAGAAATTTCTACTCTAAACACTGTTTCTTTCTCCACAAGCTTCTATCACACATTATAAATATGGGTGTCCATCACCAACTCGTGCATCCTAAGGAAGAGTTACTCTCCACCACTACAAAAAGAGTCTTGTAGTTGTGCTAGCTAAAAAGTGTATTATAATAGAGAGTCTTGTATAAGACTGAGTATAGTAGTAGAAAGAGTAGTTGTGAGTGTGTCTTAAAAGGTAGATAATGCGTAAGTGTAAATTGTAGTATTATAATATTAGTTGTTATAAATACAAGATTACATTTCATCTATTTTCGAGTCTCTTCTACTCAACAAGTGGTATCATAATTGAGTTCGTGGTGAACGTCCGTTGAAAGCCACGTAGTTGAAGTGTTATCAGAGGAGTTAAACATCACACTGAAGGAGTTTGTTCGATTAGTTCGAACAACGAGGTGATGACGGATTTGTCAAACCCATGTGGCGGAATTGAAAAGCTTAGTGGTGGAAACTACAGCTATTGGAGTTTATACTTGGAGTTATACTTGCTCCAATAGTGGATGGGAATGAAACCACACAACCTCCTGCAGAAAATGTTGAAACGAGCAGAAGGTGGAACATAAAGGTGAGAAGGGTCATGTATGTGCTTAGGAAAACCATAGAGAAAGATTCACTTGAGCATGTACGTGAAGCTACAACACCTAAGGCAGTGTGGGATATGCTGAAATCACTCTTCTCACGAAGACATGATGCTCGCCTTCAACTGTTGGAGAATAAGTTGATGTTCATCAAACAAGAAGGTGTCCATCAACCAATACTTTACAAAAGTGAAGATATTATGTCGTGACAAATCTCAACTAGATCTACATTCTAAGATTAACGAGCCTAGGATGAGGAGGATTATTATCCATGGGTTTAGGCTAGAGTATAGTGGTTTCATAACAACAATACAAGGTTGGCCGACTCCACTAACCATCTCAGTTAGAGAGTTTGTTTGTTAATTAAGAAACTCTCACAGTGCAAATAAGAAAAGTTTCTGCAAAGAGTGAACATCAAGCCCTCTTTAGTGGAAGACAAAAGTATGGATCGAAAAAAGAAACAAGAAGTTCACAACAAGGGGGAGTTGAACAACCTCTGGAGAAGGAGCAAGCAAAGAGAAATATAAGATGTCATAATTACGGTAAGAAAGATCACTTTGCATGAGAATGTTGGTTCAAGGAAAGCTCTACAAAGGGAAACATCGTGATGAAATCTAGTCACGAGGAGAATCCTAGTGAAGAAGAATGAGACGTTTTAGCAACATTTGCACTCACAGGAGACTTAGTCCTAACATGTATCTCAATTACTGAAGTATAAGATGATGATATAGAGTGGAGGTCTGATATAAGTTTGTTCAATCAAGAGGTGGACATTTCTAAAGATAAGAAGTTAAAGAAGACAATGGTGTTGCTTGTCACTCCAGTATGACTCAACAAGTATCAAGCCAAGAGTCCATGCTTGAAGTGATCATTGACGATGTTGCGTCAGAAGAAGATAAAGAAGACTTAAGCAACCATCATGACACAAATGAGGTACATCTTATGTCGGATATTGAATCTAGTAACCAAATCTCATTATGATGGTCCATCGAAGAAGAGAAATAAGATCTTAGTGATCATGAAAATGATATCCAAGTGAGAAATTGATGGAGTTTTGATCAAGTCATGGCGGGAAGAAGATTTATAGGGATGTGATCTTTGATGAACTTGCATCTAGGTGAACCCTTAATGAGGTAACACTTCCAAACTCAAGAAATTTAGAAAATCGAATAAAAGAGAAGCAAGGAAAGAAATATTCAAGAGGTGAAGAAGTTGAAGTTATTTTACTAGAGAAGTCTAGGAATCTAAGAAATATAATAAAGACAAAAGAGAGATCAAGAAATCAAAAGACAACAGAATAAGAATCAACAGGTAAGTTGCAACAAATGTTGCCCAAGCAATGGAAATCAACTTCAAAGTATGCAAGTTTAGTTGCAAAAGATGAGATGGAGGAGAATATAACAAACGAAGGTGCAAGCAACAGATGATAATCATCAAGGTTGGTGTTTAGGGGAGTGTTAAGAATCCAACACCAACCCATATCCAAGCCCAATCCCCACAAGATAAATTACTTAAGCTAATTATGAGTCTAATGCAATAGGCCTAATATCTAGAGGTTTCATATTCTAGAAGTTTCTATTTTCTCCATCAATTGGGAGAATTCTAGAAATTTCTACTCTAGAAATTTCTTCTTTCTCCTCAAGCTTTAATCTCACACTATAAATACGGGTGTCCATCACCATATCATGCATCTCAAGCAAAATTTAGTCTTCACCACTACAAAGAGAGAGTCTTGTAGTTATCTTAGCTAGGAAGTGTGTATTGTCAAAGAGAGAATCTTGTATAGTAGTAGAAAGAGTGATTGTGAGCGTACCACACAAGGTAGATATATAGCGTGTAAGTGTAAGTTGTAGTATTGTAACATTAGTTATTATAAATACATGCTTACATTTCATCTATATTTGAGTATCTTCAACTCAACTAATCTAACAACCAACAACATTTTACACGAGCTTGTCTGTTAAGATGAATCCTCTGATGTTTTGATGCTGATTAATAGGTGATGTGAAAACAAATACATAGTTCTTGGGTATAAGAATTATTTCTTGTGTGACTTGGCATGAAGGGAATTCATTATTTATTTCTCTACCGCCTTCGTAATTTGAAAACAAAATTAATCTACTCTAAATTTGGTTTATCGATATAATCTATATCGTACTCTTTAAAGGAGTGCCCAACTCTTGAATATAATACCTAATTTTTGTAAAATCAATTTAGATGGGAGCATCAGACTCTGGCCACCCAATAGGCGAGCAAGAGGTAGGAAGAAAGAGACAAAAGAGGTACCTAATTCAAATGGTGGGACCAACAATGTTCAATGGTCCAGAGGAAGCCACTTTAAGTTGATCAGATGAGCAAGGACTTAAGTCAATCAAAAGGTTATGAGGATGCAACAACCTGACTGATAGGGGTTTGTTGTTGGGTAAGTTGCTTATAAATTGGAATTACCCCTTGACTCCAAAATTCATAATGACTTTCGTATCTCTTACTTGAAACTATCATGGGGCACATACCCTTTGAAGAGACCTTGCTATGTATGTATTTGGGATCGGTTGGAACACCCACCAAAGTACAATTGTATTTCTCATGTAAGCACTTCGTAAAAAAATAACCAAAAGTTATCTCCCAACTCCTCATCTAGTGGACAAACCAAGACACCAATGAATCTACGTGGGAGGATTATGTTATACTCATCCCATCTAGAAGTATTCCACTTTTAACCTCGACAACAAGGTTTCAAACAGGTAAGGTTTCATAGGCACATCATACACTTAAGCCACCCAACAACTAAGAAAGAGGAGGAAGAAGAAGTCAAATGTGGAGGTCATTGGTTGTTGTAAAGAGATGCAAAATTCAAAGGGTCAGACCAACAACACCTGATAGTCCAGAGAAAGCAACTATCATTTGATTGGATGAGTGGGATTTAAAGTTAATCGAAGGGTTATGAGAATTCGAAATGTCAATTGACAGAGATCACTTTCTACAAATCTTCTTTAATTCTCAATTCCACTCAATTGTGTTGAATTTTTAAGTAAGATTTTAAGAATTTATTTTGCAAGTTGTTAATGACAAAATTTGTAATCCATTAAGATGATTGTAGGAGATTATTTGAATCTCCATTATAACCTCTCTCACGACTCTGAGAGGGCTTTCTTCCCACGTATATATAAAGAAAAGAAAACACTGACTTTTGTTATAAACTGTAAAATCTTGTTTTTCACCATAGTTTCCATATCCAAGAGGCCGAGAACCCTTGAAGATCTCAATTCAAGGTTAGAGTACTTCAAATTGCATCAAATTTATTAAATCTAGTTATATGTGTGTTTCCATGGTGGTTACTTAAGCTCAAAGCTCCTATAAAGGACAGAGATGACTGGAAATAGTCCAAAAGCCAATGAGTCGTATCAAATGGTATTAGAGTCACTTGATTCTCCTAGGCAACCTAAAGATGAAGACCTACTTTCATCACTTCATATTGGAGTAGCTCATAGAGATCAACTCGTAGTTGTTGAAGCTCCAGAAAAAGTCAGATCTAAAGTATGTTGAGATGGATCATAAGATCAAGTTAGTGTCATATAGAGTAGGGATGGATCTAAATCACTTCAATTCCCAGCTTGATTGTCTTACACCATCTAGAGAGCCCCATCCTTTGAGGCCAACATGCTTACTCTTGTCAAGAGAATCCCTCTTGTGAGCACAATAATCCAAATGTCTTAGTAGAGAAACATGTGATTCAAACGTTAGTGTTTGATGGGGATGAAGGTCCATTACAAATGAATTCATAGGATCGAACTGATATTGCAATATTATGCCACTCGCGAGAACAGAGGGAGTTTCTAGTGTCCTTATAGTTGGGCGGAAGAGTTGAAAAGTAGCATGGATAGATAAAAGACCATGATAATAACTTGAATTGAACTTGCTTTAGTGGAAAGTTCATTAAGCTATTTCGTCTAAAGTTAGAAGATGCTCTGATTAAAACTACCTATCATAACCACACCATAGTTTTGGTGGAATATATATAGCTAAGTTTGCCTTAGTAATAGAATCACTCAAGACACGTTGCCTTAGCTAATAAGGTAAGCTAAGGAAGTGTGGTTCAGGCTTTGAATTAATAAATTATAGGAACCACCTGTACCAAATCAGTATTAGAAAAACAACTAATGATGTTGAACCACTAGAACATAGAAAGTTGTTGCCCAATTGTGTTAAAGAGTTTCATGATCATGTAGGGTTACCTCCTACTATGTCATACAACCCATATTCCTCTAGTTGACGGTAGCAAACATGTCTCATTACCCCCTTTACATGCACATCTTATGAAAAGATTGTCAAAGAGGACACCATTAAAGAGGTAGTAACTACAAGAATCATCAGGGTTAGCTCTAACCCCATGTTTGCCCAATTCTTTTGTACAGAAAGTAGATGAAGTGTGGCATATATGTGTGGATTACAACGCTCTCAACAACAACACAATTAAAAATAAGTACTCTATAACCTTCACTGTAACGTCCTCAAACACAACGGAAAATTTCAAATTTAAATCATAAAATCAACAAGGACATTACGAAAAGAAATACACACTGGTGCACCAACATATAATATATATATGTGAACGAGTTTACAAAAGAGTGTGATTACATCAAAAGATCATATACATAGAATATACACAAGTAATCACAACCACCTCAAAATATAGGGAAGCAGGAT
The DNA here is from genome assembly GCA_963682175.1 of Triglochin maritima. NCBI lineage: Eukaryota > Viridiplantae > Streptophyta > Magnoliopsida > Alismatales > Juncaginaceae > Triglochin > Triglochin maritima. Next base: position 28,571,969 of record OY821788.1, on the reverse strand, counting down.
CAGGTCTCGAGCGCTCCCTCCGCCGTCGCCACCCACCTAACGTCGCTCTCGGCCTGAAAGCAGACAATGAATGCCTGAGTTTCCAGGAGGAAACCCAGTATGCCAAACCCTAACACATATAAGGACAGAAAGAAATGTGCAAAGAAACGTAAAACACCACAACTGATACACCCGCTAAGTTCCCGGGACCTCTCTCCCGGCCATAGCCCAACAACACGGGTCTCAAGGGTCCTCTCACCCCAACCCACCAACACACGTGCACACAAGGCACCGCCGGTCCAAAACACAGCCAAACAACCCCCCTCATTGCCTCAGTGTTACCGGAGCCACGGTTTTGCATCATTCGCCGGAGCCACGAATTTGCCTCATTCGCCGGAGCCACGGTCACAAAATCACAATCCACCTCCACATGTCACCACTAATCGCTATAGGGCCGGAATGTCTGTGCCGTCGCCCCAAAAGGGCCGGAGACCCGTTGCCTTCTAGCCAATCAATAGAAACACACACACACAAAAATAGTGCACAACGGTCGAACGAAAACTGACTTCCGGTCGACCGATCCTCACCCAGAGAACTGACCCAACCGAAAAACCCGCCACACGGTCGACCGACAAAGGGGTCCCGGTCGACTGAAAAGCACCAGTAGAAAACCATTTTCGCAATCAACAGTAAAACGGTCGAACAACCGAACCCTATCGGTCGACCGAAAACAACCAGTAGAACTCACCCAGAGTCCTCACATCACGGTCGACTGAAACCACACTTCCGGTCGACCGGCCATTAAGTTAACTTAAACGTCGGTCGAACGAGTCAAACAGGCGGTCGACCGTTTAGATGGTCAACGCCCCAACCGACATACAACAGTACTTTCGGTCGACCGACAAAGGGGTCCCGTTCGACCGAAAATACACAGGACATCTTTCTCTCGCTAAAATTGCAACAACCGGTCGACCTCCCAAAGGGCATCGTTCGACCGGTGCGAGTGATTCGCCCAAAATACACTACAACTGGTCGACCGAACCAAAACACTGGTTGACCGTTTATAGTTCAGAAACGGCTGTGCAGGTCCGACGAGCCCGAAACGGCCTACCGTCGACCGCTCCCACTCCCACACTAACAATAGGTGAGCTTGATAGCAAGTTTGACATACCTTAAGGCTTGAAGAAGCCTTTGAAGAAACAACGGCGAGCTCCTCCACGAAAAGGCTCTAACTCCGACGAACTTCCGATCAACTCAACTCGGCAGCAACCCGAGCTCCTTCGGCGACTCCAACTCCACGCACGACGCCGGCTCTTCCACTGTCGAGAGAGAGACGAGTTTAGAGGGAGAGAGAGTGAATGAGAGAGAGGAGATCGTGAGAAAGAGAGAGAGAGAGAGAGAGTAAAACCAACCTTTATATACAAATCTCCCACTCGATCTCAGCCGTCCATCTCAAACCATCACTAATCCTCCCTTAAACACAATTAAGAACAGTAAGCAAGGTTAGGATATAACAATTCACCCTCCTTAAAAGAATTTCGCCCACGAAATTAAATCCAGCGCTTACCAAACAGCTCCGGATACGACCTCCAGACTTCCTCCTCAACCTCCCAAGTAGCCTCTCGCTCAGAGTGATGCTGCCACCTGACCTTAACCATAGGAATCGTCCTCCTCCTGAGCTGGTGATCCACAATCTCCACCGGTCTCTCCTCAAGAGACAAATCCTACTGGATATCTGGAACCTCAATCTGAATCACGTGAGAAGGATCTGACACGTTCTTCCTCAGCATCGAAACGTGGAAGACGTTATGAAGACCAGAAAACTGTGGCGGCAACACAATCCGGTAGGCGACCTCTCCAACTCGGTCCAAAATCTCGAACGACCCAATGTACCTCGGACTGAGCTTCCCTTTCTTCCCGAATCTCATCACCCCACGCGACGGTGAAATCTTCAGAAAGACATGATCGCCAACCTCAAAAGTCAACACTCGCCTACGCCGATCCGCGTAGCTCTTCTGCCTGCTCTGAGCTATCGCTAGTCGCTGCCTGATCACATCAACCTTTTCAGCATACGTATGTATAATCTCAGGCCCGACTAACTGCCTCTCGCCTACCTCACTCCAGCACATCGGTGATCTGCAAGGTCTCCCGTACAAAGCCTCGTACGACGCCATCCCAATACTCGCATGGTAGCTGTTGTTGTAGGCGAACTCGATCAATGGCAAGTGTTCATCCCAGTGCCCTGCCCAATCCAGAGTGCACGCTCTCAGCATGTCCTCTAACGTCTGAATGGTCCTCTCTGACTGACCGTCTGTCTGCGGGTGAAATGTTGTACTGAACTTCAGACGAGTACCCAGAGCCTGCTGCAAACTCCCCCAGAATCTGGAAGTGAACCTCGAATCTCGATCTGAAATGATACTCACTGGCACCCCATGCAGTCTGACGATCTCCTCAATATACAATCTCGCAAAACCCTCCAAAGGTAGAGTAATCCGGATGGCCATAAAATGTGCCGATTTGGTCAGTCGATCGACTATAACCCAAATCGCGTCATGAGAGCTCCTCGTCTTCGGCAACCCGGTGACGAAATCCATCGTCACGTGCTCCCACTTCCACTCAGGTAACTCTATACTCTGCATCAGTCCCGCTGGTCTCTGGTGCTCGATCTTCACCTGCTGGCAAACCAAACACCTAGCCACAAAATCAGCCACATCACGCTTCATCCCTCGCCACCAGAAGTTCCGCTGCAGATCCTTATACATCTTCGTACTCCCCGGGTGAATGAAATATCTGGCTCGGTGTGCCTCCTCCATGATGTCATCTCTCAGCGCATCGACCTTCGGCACCCAGATATGACTCCTGAACCTCAAACCTCCATCCACTCCCACAGTGAAGTCCGACCCATCTCTGGCAGCTGACTGTAGCAGACTAGTCAAATCCTCATCCCTGTGCTGAGCCTGAACAACTCGACTGACGGTCTGCGGCTCCACTCGAAGACCCGCAATCACTGCTCCCCCCGAGCTCTCGGTGAACGGCCTCCACTCTGACAATGTCTCAAGTAGCCTCCACTCCTGAATACACAAACTCGCAGGTGACACCTCCACTTTCCTGCTCAGCGCGTCTGCAACTGAATTCGCCTTCCCCGGATGATAGGAGATGGTAAAATCAAAATCCTTAATTAGCTCAAGCCACCTGCGCTGCCTCATATTCAGCTCCTTCTGTGAAAACAGGTACTTCAGACTCTGATGATCCGTGAAGACTTCGAACCGCTCACCATACAAATAGTGACGCCAAATCTTCAGAGCATGAACCACGGCTGCCAACTCTAGATCGTGAGTGGGGTAATTCTTCTCGTGCACCTTCAACTGCCTCGAAGCATACGCCACCACCTGCCCGTGATGCATCAGTACACAACCCAAACCAACACCTGAGGCGTCGCTGTAAATCACATAACCTCTGCTACCGCTGGGAAGAGTCAGAACTGGAGCAGTCATCAACCGACTCTTCAGTTCCTGAAAACTGTCCTTGCAATTCTTGGACCAAACAAACTTCACTCCTTTCTTCGTCAGTGCTGTCAGTGGTGAAGCAAGTCTCGAGAAGTCTTTGATGAACCGACGGTAATAACCCGCCAATCCAACAAAACTCCTAATCTCAGTCACACTCGTCGGGCTCTCCACTGCGTCACTGCCTCGACCTTCGCTGGATCCACGGATATCCCAGCACCTGACACGATATGCCCCAAAAATGCTACACTGTGAAGCCAGAACTCGCACTTCGAAAACTTGGCATACAATTGCTGATCTCTCAGAATGCCAAGTACAATCCTCAGATGCTCCCGGTGCTGATCCATATCTGATGAATAGACTAAAATATCGTCCACGAAGACAATCACGAAACGGTCGAGATACTGACTGAAAGTCCTATTCATCAGATCCATAAATGCTGCAGGCGCGTTCGTCAACCCGAACGACATCACCAGAAACTCAAAGTGCCCGTACCTCGTCCGAAAAGCTGTCTTCTGAATATCTGCCTCTCTGATCATCAACTGATGGTACCCAGATCGCAGATCAATCTTCGAGAACACCTTCGCTGACTGCAACTGGTCAAACAGGTCCTCGATCCCTGGCAAAGGATATTGATTCCTCAGAGTAACCTTATTCAGCATCCGGTAATCTATACATATCCTCAACGAGCCGTCCTTCTTCTTCACAAATAAAATCGGCGCACCCCACTGGGTCGGATAAACCCAGTATCCATCAGATCCTGTAACTGCTTCTTCAGCTCCGCTAACTCTGCAGGCACCATCCTGTACGGAGCCTTTGACTGCGGTGTAGTCCCAACTATCAGATCAATGCCGAACTCAATCTCTTTATGGGGTGGTAGACCGGAGACATCATCAGCAAACACCTCGGGAAAATCCTGAACAATCTCGATGTCCTCCAGCCTCCTCAACTCTGGGTCTGGAACTACCAAGGTGGCCACAAAAGCCCTGCAACCCTACTGAATCAACTTTCGAGCTCTAACTGAAGAAACGATCAACCGACTCCCGCGGTCCTTCAATCCTCTGATCAGAAGATCAGGCAAACCTCGCCTCGGAATCAAGATCTTCTTATCACGGCACAAGACTCGGACGTCGTACTGGGACAACCAATCGATCCCGAGTATAACATCGAAGTCCACCATCGGTAGCAAGACCAGGTCACCCGGAAATTCCTGGTCTCCCGAAGCAATCGTGGCGCCGGGAAGAAATCTCCCCACAGTGCCCACCAAACCCAGGGGTGTGCTGACTTCCAAAGTGGCAGTCAACATCGCAGGGGTACGACCCAACACGCTCGCAAACTGCTCAGACATAAACGAGTGTGTGGCCCCAGAGTCGAACAACACCCTAGCTACCAAATCAGCAACAAGTAGCGTACCTTCCACCACCGTGTTGACATCTCTAGCCTCCTCCGACTGGATAGTGAACACGCGACCTGCTCTCTTCCCCTGCTGGGGTGGTGCTGCAGAACGACTCGGACCAGCTACACCAGCTGTGGATGATCCCGGTCGAACAATAGGCCCACCCGGCCTACTCGGGCACGAACGAATAAAGTGACCCAGCTGGCCACAACCATGACACGCGCCAGAACGGGGTCCGCAACCGCGTCCCGGATGAACTCCACCACACTGCCTGCACTGCCCAGCCTGCGGTGGTCCACCTCCGTCAATCTGAGGCCTCTTGCCCGGATTCCCTGACAACTGACTCCCCGGACGCACTCCGGTCTTCACCTGCGACCTCCTAGCCTCCTCAATGTCCTGGCTATCCTGATCCATGATGGTCGCGAACTTCACAGTGTCTGCTAACGTCTGTGGCATGCTCGTGGTAACACGGGCCCTGAACTGCGGCCTCAGACCGCGCACAAACCTCCGAGCCCTCTGCTCCTGCGTCACATAAATCTCGGGACAATATCGCTCCAAAGCGTGAAATTTGCTGATGTAGGCAGCCAGAGTCATGTCCCTCTGCTCTAAAGCCAGGAACTCCTCTCTCTTCCTGTCGCGGGCGTGCTGCGGAAAGTACTACTGGTTGAACTCCACCAGGAACTCCTCCCAGCTCAACTCCTCACTGTCCTCGAACACCACAGCAAAAGTGGATCTCCACCAGTTGGCTAAGCCGTCGTCCAACACGTAGGTGGCCAGATCCACCTTCCTCTCAGGAGGACACCCAATCGCCCGAAATATCTTCTGGATCTTAAAGACCCAGTCCTCTGCTGCCTCAGGGTCGCCGCTACCATCGAAGGATGGGGGATGCTGACGCATAAACCGATCCAACACTGCTCCCGCTCCTCCCTGCTCAGCCTGGGCAGATTGGCGCTCGAGAATCTCGCCCAATCTACCCAACGTGCCCTGGAGCGCCCTCAGCTCCTCTCCTCTACTCCACTCACCCACCTCATCACTGGTTCTACGGTCTCGGGGAGAAGGTCTCACACGCCTCGGAGCCATCTACACAGGAGACACAAAACATGAATGAAAACAATGTATGCATGATTGACACAACTCTAAGGGTGGTTCCATTGGACGAAGACACTGAAACTGACCGCTCTGATACCAAGTTGTAACGTCCTCAAACACAGCGGAAAATTTCAAATTTAAATCATACAATCAACGAGGACATTACGAAAAGAAATACACACTGGTGCACCAACATATAATATATATATATGTGAACGAGTTTACAAAAGAGTGTGATTACATCAAAAGATCATATACATAGAATATACACAAGTAATCACAACCACCTCAAAATATAGGGAAGCAGGATCAGGTCTTGAGCGCTCCCTCCGCCGTCGCCACCCACCTAACGTCGCTCTCGGCTTGAAAGCAGACAATGAATGCCTGAGTTTCCAGGAGGAAACCCAGTATGCCAAACCCTAACACATATAAGGACAGAAAGAAATGTGCAAAGAAACGTAAAACACCACAACTGATACACCCGCTAAGTTCCCGGGACCTCTCTCCCGGCCATAGCCCAACAACACGGGTCTCAAGGGTTCTCTCACCCCAACCCACCAACACACGTGCACACAAGGCACCGCCGGTCCAAAACAAAGCCAAACAACCCCCTCATTGCCTCAGTGTTACCGGAGCCACGGTTTTGCATCATTCGCCGGAGCCACGACTTTGCCTCATTCGCCGGAGCCACGGCCACAAAATCACAATCCACCTCCACATGTCACCACTAATCGCTATAGGGCCGGAATGTCTGTGCCGTCGCCCCAAAAGGGCCGGAGACCCGTTGCCTTCCAGCCTATCAATAGCAACACACACACACACACAAACAGTGCAAAACGGTCGAACGAAAACTGACTTCCGGTCGACCGATCCTCACCCAGAGAACTGACCCAACCGAAAAACCCACCACACGGTCAACCGACAAAGGGGTCCCGGTCGACTGAAAAGCACCAGTAGAAAACCATTTTCGCAATCAACAGTAAAACGGTCGAACAACCGAACCCTATCGGTCGACCGAAAACAACCAGTAGAACTCACCCAGAGTCCTCACATCACGGTCGACTGAAACCACACTTCCGGTCGACCGGCCATTAAGTTAACTTAAACGTCGGTCGAACGAGTCAAACAGGCGGTCGACCGTTTAGATGGTCAACGCCCCAACCGACATACAACAGTACTTTCGGTCGACCGACAAAGGGGTCCCGTTCGACCGAAAATACACAGGACATCTTTCTCTCGCTAAAATTGCAACAACCGGTCGACCTCCCAAAGGGCATCGTTCGACCGGTGCGAGGGATTCACCCAAAATACACTACAACCGGTCGACCGAACCAAAACACCGGTCGACCGTTTATAGTTCAGAAACTGCTGTGCAGGTCCGACGAGCCCAAAACGGCCTACCGTCGACCGCTCCCACTCCCACACTAACAATAGGTGAGCTTAAAAGCAAGTTTGACATACCTTAAGGCTTGAAGAAGCCTTTGAAGAAACAACGGCGAGCTCCTCCACGAAAAGGCTCTAACTCCGACGAACTTCCGATCAACTCAACTCGGCAGCAACCCGAGCTCCTTCGGCAACTCCAACTCCACGCACGACGCCGGCTCTTCCACTGTCGAGAGAGAGAGAGACGAGTTTAGAGGGAGAGAGAGTGAATGAGAGAGAGGAGATCGTGAGAAAGAGAGAGAGAGAGAGAGTAAAACCAACCTTTATATACAAATCTCCCACTCGATCTCAGCCGTCCATCTCAAACCATCACTAATCCTCCCCTAAACACAATTAAGAACAGTAAGCAAGGTTAGGATATAACATTCACTGACAACTATAATTTTTACGGCTCTTTTTAGTTTTCTAAAATAAATATTTGGTTTGGGTGCCATCAGAAAAGAATGCATGAATATGACAACTCTAAGATAGCATTTAGGACTGAATGATGGGACCATGAATACCTACTTATGCCATTTGGTCTAACTATTGCACCAATTACTTTCCAATGGATTCTTAATGGAGTATTTCAAGCTCATTTGAGAAAGTTTATTCTGATTTTCTTTGATGATATCTTTGTTGACAATAAGACTTGAGAGGGTAACTTAGCTCATTTTGAAGGAGTTGTTTCACATTCTATAATTACATTAACTCAAGGGAAACATTTGTGTATATTAAGGCAACAATAGATTCACTATTTCAACACGTAATATATGTTGGCTTTTTGGCCTTAATCTATGTTTTGATGATTTAATCAACCTAATCTTAATTATAATTAATGTAGAGTAGCTCACATATTGCATTACATGTATATTACTTTGTGATAACTTCTACAGATTATCAAGACTCAAGGAAGAAAGGAAATCAAGTCATGACATGTATTAAAGCTATATTGAAGACATGTAATCTTGAGTCTTAAGAACTATGTGTAACTAAGCATACTTGAGCTAAAATCAACTCAAACACACACTAGGTTCCCTATAGAAGTCACATACAAAATTTCATATAATTTGGACTTCAATAGATCACCCAAACTTAGATCGGAAAACACTTAACACTTAACCTGAACTGTCTGCCCACATTCGGTCGACAGAAACAGACTGTTCGGTCGACCGAGTGATCAATTATCCAGTTAGTGTTTTACTACCCGGTTTGGTCGACCGTCCAGACCTTTTCGGTCGACCGAGTGAACACAATTTTCCGACCGTTTGTTTTGTCGTATTATACCCAACAGTCATATTCGTATTTTTCCAAATACCCTGAAAATACTTTTTCCTATCGGTCGACTGAGGACCTTGACCGGTTGACCGAACTTAAGATGTCTCGACAAACCCAATCTGCCTGTTGGTTTTTAGTCGACCGTGGACCTTGTTTCGGTCGACCAAATTCGATCTTGTTTGTCAACCCCGTAGATCCTGTTATGAATCGGTCGACCAAACCCTATTCGACGTTCGACCGATCACTTAAGTGAACTTAAGTCATAGCCAAAATTGATCAACCGGTCGACCTAGTGTCCTCGAATTTCCAACCAGCCATGACGAGCTCGTGGAAAGCCTAGATTTGAAAGCGTTTTTTAGAGATGATGCCCTCAAAGGCAGCTTTAGAGGCATTGAGATTGACAGCGTGGTAGAGGAGGTAGGAGACAATGTCGTTGGACGAGACGGGGATGAGGCAGTCGAGGACAACGACGATGTTGGACTTGATAAGGGAGTAAGGTTGGGGGTGGAGGTGGTCGTCGAGGGATGAGGAAAAGGGGGGAGTCCAGGCCAGGGCGAGGGGAGAAGGTGGAGGGGAGGCAAGCTGTGTTGGTGATAAGGGTTGCGGCCAAAGTTGGTGCAATTATGGAAGTGATAAGTTTTGGCGGGAAATTTAGGGGGGGGGGGGGGGGGGGGGCTAATGGATTTATTAGAAAGTGATAGAAGCTTCATTAACTATTGATTAGAACTTAACAAAGTGACACATGACAAAAACTGAATGACTTTTAAGTATTGTTTATAGTTTATAATGACAACTACGGTAAATAAAGTCTTTCGTAATGGCCCAATCTTTCATAATGGCCCACAAGAAAATAATGATAGAGGGATAACAGAAAGTTAATTTCACTATTTTTCAATGACACGCAAGCATAAACCCAAATTTATAACAACAATAGAGGGGGTTGAATTTTGAAATGTTCAAAAAACTAAGGGGCTGTGTATCCTCAAGAATCCTCATAAATTAAGCGAAACTCCAAAATTCAAAGAATTGAAATCCTCAAATGTCCTTATAAACAAGGCGGAATGCCAAATCAAGGGGTGTCGCCAGGCCTCCCTCCTAACAACTATCATCGCTATTGATTGACACCAAGTGACACAAAATATATAACAATCACAAACTCTATCGACGATATTAGAAACTCAAACTCTAGTTGTCGCGACTACATCTAATATGCAGAAGAAGAAGAAGAAAAATCTCAACTTCAAGTTGGGAAAAACATGACGACTTGTATCTTGTGCAACTTCGAATGGACGATTAGGTCGATACCGAACCTGTCCTTAGGCATAGAGCAATGTTATATTCCAACCTTAAAATTTCATAAACTCTACTAGTAGTCAACATGTACTTGAGAGTTAATAAGCAGCTAGTCAAACAAATGATTCTCTAGTCTCCACCTACATTCAATCACACTGATGTTTTAACTTCTAACACTCTTACTAAACTTAATTGGTCAAAGAAAAAACTTCACATCAACAAACACGATTAACTTCTTTGCCACCCCAATAACAGGAGTTGGTTTTGGTGTTGGGTTACAGCATAATCAGGCAAGCAAGCGACCAACCTTTTTGGTTTGACGTTCAAGCCCCGGCATCTCCTCGCCGTCGATCGCGCTAACAATTAGATCTACACGTCCGCACCAATCCAAATTTCAATCCCTCTATATATAATAAAATCCCACTCCACCTTTCTCTCTCCAACCAGAAAAAGAAAATTAAAAAACCTTCCTTTCTCACACTAAACAAGACACCTCACTCTCCTGTCTGCCTTCTTTCTGAACTTCAGTTATTGCGGATTTCTGGGGGGTTTATCCACGAATTCCTGCTGTTTGCTGGGTTTTCTCAATTGGGTACCCAACAGAATCTCACCTTTTCGCCGATTTTTGCCTCTTTGGTTATTTTTCTCTTCTGGGTGTCAAGAAGAACGTCAGCTGCTTTTGGGTCTGTGATTTTTTGTCTTGAAACTTGTGTTTCTGTTGGGATTTCTGAATTGGGAATCCCAAAAGATCTCACCTTTCTGTTGGGTTCGTGATTTCTTGAGGTAATTTTCCTCCTTTTGGGTTTTCTGACTAAAAGATGTCACCTTTATTCTAGATTTCTTCTTCTTTTCTTGGATTTCGGTTTCGGGTCTTCCAATTCCAGTCAAATTTGACTTCCATTCTCTTTCTTTCCTTCTGGTTTTTGGAATTTTGCTGTGTGTTTGTGTCGGTATGGAAAAAGAGAGTCTTTTCTCAAGTTCTTGCTTTCTGAACCTCAATTGGGACCAATCCATGGACCAAAATTCCAACTTCAACTCAGCCCTGAGCTCCATTGTCTCCTCTCCTTCCAATAACCTTCCGAACACCGCGACCGATACCGCCGTGATCGGGGAGCTTATCGGGAGACTTGGGAGCATCTGCAACTCCGGTGAGATCTCTCCTCAATCCCACCATTACATAATTGGAGGAAACAACACAAACAACAATAGTACGAACAAATCATGTTATAGCACACCTTTGAATTCCCCACGAGAGTTAAACCTTTCGGCGATGGAACACCACCACCATGCCCAACCGAATTTTCCTGTTCCCGGGAATGTCTCTCTTCCGCCGCCCGCCCATTTGGCGTCTTTGGCAGTGGATCCTGGGTTTAAAGAGAGGGCTGCAAGGTTTTCTTGCTTTGGTGCTGTTGGTTTGCCGTGTGCTACTGTTGGACGTCATATGGGTATATCGGAGATTCCAATTCAGGGAGGACCGCAAATTGATAAAGAGATGAGACCATATTTCAATAACGTGGCATCACATGATAGAACGCTTGATAATGGGCAATTGAGAAGCATCTCCGAGGAGCCGTTGGCTTCGAGGCATATGGTAGTCACTAGAAGCAATTCCAGGAAGAGGAAAACTACCAAAAAAGGAAGAGCCAAGGAAGAGATTCTGAAGGTTTGTGAAATTTCCAGTTAACTTATACTTTTTTCTTAATTTAGTGGGAATAAACTGAAGCTGAGGATTTTGTTGTGTAGGTCTCACAAGAGGAAAGTTTAAGTACAAAGAGGACCAAATCTTTGGAAACTGGAAAGAATGATAATAATTTGAAGATGGAGAAGGGTAGTAGCACAAGTAGTGGTAGGAGCGGCGAGAAGGAGAACAATCAAAATCCTTCTGAACCTCCGAAGCAGGATTACATCCACGTAAGGGCGCGAAGGGGCCAAGCCACTGACAGTCACAGTCTAGCAGAGAGAGTAAGAAACAATTATTAGGAAAATAATATTTTGGTTCTTCAACTTACAGTCTTTATTTGTGCCATTCATCCCTGATTTATGTATGATAAACTGTTTTTCAGGTTAGAAGAGAGAAGATTAGTGAAAGGATGAAGTTCTTGCAGGATCTCGTGCCCAGCTGCAATAAGGTATCCAGGAATTCCTTCAAATAAGAAGTTTTTTTTTGGCTCGACAAGTTTTCTGTCGATGGCTCCATAATACATTCTAATAGGATATATTTCTAATTGTAGGTCACTGGCAAAGCAGTTATGCTTGACGAGATCATAAACTATGTTCAGTCATTGCAGCACCAAGTTGAGGTATTTTTGCTAATCGACCCGTCTTAGACTTAAAAATCTTTATTTTCTGGAAACCGGAAAATGACTTGTGTCATTGTGTTTACAGTTTCTGTCCATGAAATTAGCCACTGTAAATCCTCTGTTGGACTTCAACATGGAAAATCTTTTTGATAAAGATGTAAGCAATCTTCTTCTGAATTTGGGAATTTTGCATTTCCCTGTAAACACATTCAATTTGACTTGATCTTAACCAGAATTTTCTTCACTCACGACATCTCAGATACATCAATCTCGTGGTTCATTACCATTGACTTTTCCACCTGAAAATTTGACCCAAATGTCCACATTTGTTTCACAACCTTCGAGTAATGCAAGCATGATGACTAGTGGTCTAGAGACTCAGTGTGGTGTAAATTCCTTGGATTCTACTCTTAAGAGATCATTTCCGATGCTTGATGGATTCGGAGATCCTTCTTCTCAGGTAATAATTCAATATCATTTTGGACGTGATTATTCAGGCGAATTGGTAGATTGCAAATAAAACTTAATAAACAATCGTTGATCTTTGTGGTCTAATTGCTTTTGCAGCGTGGAACTTTCTGGAACGACGAACTCAATAATGTATTTCAGATGGGATATGGTCAGAACCAAGATTTTTCTTCAACAACACTGCAAGGTAAGATCATAAAACCATATGATTCTGAAGCATAACATTCCCAATTAAGTTTATGATTCTGAAATTGATGAAATCTTCAAATTCAGGTACAATTCCCACTACCCACATGAAAGTTGAAATGTGAACCCATATAACATTCGGTACATGCGAAGTATGTTATCGCCGAGGCCTTGTACATACGAAGATGTTGCTTCGGTTCAACACCACCAAGAGAAAGGATGCAGAACTAACAATCCTTGCGAGTTGCGACAGAACAGTCCATGGATTATATTTCTTTTTTAAATGTTCTTGGAGTTTATTCATTGGAGTATTTTTACAAGTAACTGGCAATTCATATTGTTACAAATTGATGGTGTCTTGTGGTGAAAATGTTTTTCAAACCCATGTAAGTAAAGTTGTAACATTGTGGATGCATATTATGACCATAAATTTATTTACTACTTTGTATGTTGAAGTGCTCAGGAATTTTTATGACAGTCACTGGCTCTCTGCCTCTATATTATTTATTTTTCGATAAGATACTGTCTGTATTTGTTGAATACTGATTATGAAGTTTAACCACTTTCTGGGCTGCTATTTCGCAATCTTTCATGCTTAATCTATGGAGAATGCATGCAAACAGCTGTTGATAAAGACTTGTTTGAATGAAGTGCATTGCTTTTGACTACTTAAACCTTGGGTTTGAGCTTTGAGGTGCAACAGCAGAAAATGAACAGAGTTGGGAGATATTCTAATTGTAGATCATTATACCAAATAAAAGAGCAACCCCATTATACCAGGCTCCTCGCTTTGCTCGCAAAGCAGTCACCTTAACACAGATCAATTGTCTTCCTAGAGTATTATCTCAGTGGTCTCCCTAGAGTATCATTTTAGAGAGAAAAGTTTATTTACGTGTGATATTTAGATTCACCATTAGGTCATCAAGGAAGCTGAATGATGGTATTCACAAATATTACAGGGTCGATGAGTACACTAGATGTTACTTTTAAGTATCACATATGAACAATTACTTTAAAGTAAAACTTCTAATTTCTTAAGTGAATTATCATACATTAAAAAACAAGAGAATTGGCTAACTAGTTTAGGTTAAGTGCCACTGTCATTCAATGTCTTTTCCAATATAGATATGCATGAGCTGTGCTTCACTTGTATTAATTTAACAAGTTGAAGGGTTTTCATCATTTAAGGGCCTACGTGAAAAATGTTTATAATTTGCGAGAATTTCATAAATACCTTTTAAATAAACTTCAGCAATATACTCCAAAGAAACTATCACATATAATCTACGATTTCAAATCTTATTTCACAACAACCTTCATCCTTAAGTTTTTTTACCTATACTCTTTTCTCACATCTCTCAATATAAACTTGAATCAAGTTAACTCTTAATGCCTGAATGTATATTTCTTCTTATAAATTTAACAATAAATATATTCTTATTAAAACAGTAAAACAATATATGAGAAATAAATAACAATGGACCCGACTCCGAATTTTGTCATCACTCAAACAAAAAAGCGCAAATAAATTTTCTCTCATTTTTCAATATGAAATTCTACTTATATTTGAAATTTAAGAGAACAACGGCGAACTTGGATTTCAACTCAAATAAAATTAACCCAAATTTTTATTGTAAAATTTATATAAGAGTATATGCGAAAGGATAATTCAAAAAGAGTATGCATTAAAGCTTATCGAATTGAAGGATATTCGCGAAATTGAAGCACATTTAAAGGGTATCCATGAAATCCTTCCATATTTGTTTATGTTGTATTTTTCGTATTAATAGAAATGTTGATTTTCTTATAAACATCTTTCGTTTTTTTCTAATATAAAGGAATTTTTTTTAACAAATCTTAAGTATAAAATAATAATAATAGTAAAGCATCACTTCTTTTACTCTCTTTTTTAGTTCATGTAGGTTTAATCCTCAACATCTTTAAATATGTCAAACTCATTTGACAAAATCGGATATCTACTTAGATCTTTTGTAGCCTCCAAGGTGTTGTACTAGTCGAATTGGACAAGGACAAGAACAACAACTTGACAAGTAATGCGTATGTTTTTTTTGGAAGAGATCTAAATGTCTCAATTTGGTTGTAGTCCAAGTTGAAGTTGATGCTAAGCATGTGGATTTAGTGTATGTGAGGCTCAAATGTTGTTCTCAGTTGTTATTGCTGCTTATGGGTAACCACTAACCAGGCTGGCAAGCTCACCATCAACATTCTTCATCAATGAATTCTATTCCTTTCGCTTTCATCTTGAAAAGAATTTGACTTCGAATTGATGTGGTCTTTCTGGTGGGACAAATCCAGTTGTAGTTTGGTTTGAGCAGTTGTTTTGGTGGTATTCCTATGGATGGTGGAAGAATTGGGTCCCAAGTGAATTGCCAGCTGAATCCAGTGACTGGTGACAAGTTCAGGTCAACTGAATCGGTAAATTCTTAATTTAGATTGTCTAGTTTGGATAGGATTTCTTATCTCAGTGAGTTACATTTTGGGATTTCAAAAAAAATATTCAACGATTGGTGCGCCCCTGATTGTAGTTGGTAAAAATCGCTCCGTCCAAATGTGCCTTGGGTCTTGTGTGATTGTATTTTGGGAATCCCAGCATGAAGCTGACGAATCCAATCGAGTAGGAATACGATTGGGTTGGTTTGGAAAAATATTCAAACCAAACCCAAACCAAACTATTTAGGTGTGGATCGGTTTAAATTCCAGTTCGCATTTGAAACCATTATTTGTTATCGCTAATAAAAGCTAAGGCAACAAAAAAAACCATAAAAAACTACACCATTGTTATACATCAACACATAAGTAGAAGTATAATGTTAATAGAGATATTCAAATTTAGTAATGGTATTGGATCCCGTCTATGCTCATCTACGTAGCTTTTCTGCCTACTCTGTGATGATGTTAGCATCTTCCTGATCACATTAACATTCTCTGCGTTCATCTGCACTATCTTAGGCCCAACAAACTGCCTCTCAGTTACCTCACTTCAGCAAATTGGTGATCTGCAAGGTCTCAAGTACAATGCTTCATACGGTGTCATCCCAGTGCTTGTGTGGAAACTGTTGTTGTAGCCGAACTCTATTAGCGGCATCATCACAATTTCCAGTCCAATCCAGAGTGCAAGCTCATAGCATGTCCTCTAACGTCTGCATAGTCCTCTCCGGTTGACCGTTGGTCTGTAGGTGGAAAGTTGTATTGAACTTCAACCGCATCCCCAAGGCCTTTTGCAAACTCCCCCAAAACTTGGGTGTTCCTGGGTCTCGATAAGAAATGATGCTCACTGGTACTCCGTGTAATCTGACTATCTCCTCGATGTACAACTTAGCTAGACCTTTCAAAGGCAACGTGATCCTGATCGCTAAGAAGTGTGCCAACTTGGTCAGTCGATCGACGATTACCCAAATCATGTCATGAAATCTCTTCGACTTTGGCAGACTTATGACAAAGTCCACCGTCACATGCTCCCACTTCCACTCTGACTGCTCGATCCTCTGCATCGGCCCTACTGGTCTTTGGTGCTCAATCTTCACCTGCTGGCAGACCAAACATTTGGATATGAATTCCACCATGTCCATCTTCATACCCTTCCACCAAAAGTTCCGCTGCAGGTCTTTGAACATCTTCATGCCCCCCGGATGGACAAAGTATCAGACTCTATGTGCTTCCTCCATGATTTCTTTCCTCAGATCTGCCCCCTTCGGCACCGAGATACAATTCTTGAACCTCAGACCCCATCTACCCCTATACTGAAAACAAATCCTTCCTTCGCAGCCAACTGCATCAGGTTGGTTAACTCTGCATCTCCACTCTAGGCCTGCACAATCCTCGAGACTATATGAGGCTTCACTCTCAGTCTGGCAATCACAACCCTCTCAGACTCCTTAGCAAAATGTTTCCACTCTGTCAATGCCTAAATCAGCTTCCACTCCTGAATGCACAAACTGGCTACTGAAACCTCCACATTCTTGCTTAGTGCATTTGCAAAACATAATTCGCCTCCCCCGGGTGATAGGAAATGGTGAAGTTGTAGTCCTTGATAAACTTGAGTCATCTACGTTGCCTCATATTCAACTCCTTCTATAAATAGATACTTCAAACTCTGGTGGTCAGTGAAGACCTCAAATCGCTCTCCATACAGATAGGTATGTCAATCGGGTCGTGTATGTTAGAACCCAAACCCTTGTTTAGGGTTAATCTCGGTTTAGTGGAGGATTAAGGCTTGCTTTGCATGGGGAAGTGGTGTGCATGGGGAAGAGGAGGTGAGGCGCGCACTGTGCGCGTGAGGGGGAGGCGTGGGCTGTCGAGTAGGGTCCTGTAGCGAGGAGGGGTTGATGGGTTTATAACGTGATTTCTTCTCTCTCTCTCTCTCATTCTCTCCATTCACTCATTCTCTCCCTTTTCTCTTGTGCGGCGAGCAGCTGAGGAGGAGACGACGTCAGTGGCGTGAGGCGTGAGGGGGACTCGCGCAAGGAGGTCACCGGAGGCGACGGGCGCGAGCGGAGCTCCGGCAGTTGCGTTGTCTTCGCTGAGGTATGTCAACTTGATAGTGTGATTTTGTGGTTCCTAACCCTCGTGGTAGGGTTGTGTTGGTCGGACGGGGAGGTCGGAGACCTCTTCGGTGTTGCTTCCGTGAGAAACCTCGACTGGCGCGAGGTGGAAGACGACCAACGGTCGACCAGTCCCTTTGGGCGGTCGATCGAATGTAGTGTTTTTACCCGACTTTAACCTTCACCGGTCGAACGATGCCTGGTGGCGGTCGACTGGTAGTGCATATTGCTGGTGAGTTGGGACATTTCTGCCTGTTGTCGGTCGACCGGTTCCTTGGGTTGTTCGACTGGAACTTAAGTGTACTGAGTAGATTTGCATGATTTGTTCGACCTATTGTATATTGCGTTCGACTGATTTATGTTGTTTGACCGTTGGAGGTTGGCGTTCGACCGATTATATAACTTAGAATAATAGGTTGACCCTGTCTGTTTTCGGTCGACCGAGACCCCTGAGTCGGTCGACCGATAGAATTGAATTTAATGTTGACCAGACTCCCGATTTTGACCTCGTTCGGTCGACCGGTTTTAGACCCTGGTTCGACCGTTGGGGATTCTGTTTTGAGCGCAGTGGTAGACCGTTTTAGGCGTACGGTCGACCGATTCCTTTCTGGAACCGGTCGACCGAATCACTTCTTCCGGTCGACCGTTTGGGCCGAGAACAGAATTCCTGGTTCCCATTTTGAACGCCAACTTTGTCCACGAAAACCCGTGTCCTCGCCTTGTGCGTGAGCCGGGAGGTGACGGTGGGCGCGTGATGCGTGCCTGCCCAGGGACCACCGTTGGGAAGAGTGTGGGTGTTTGGGACGCGCCACCTCCGTGTATGAACCGTGACTTGAGATGGATGGTTGGGCACTTTGTAGTATAGCAGGCCTGAGGGATCGCGGATCCCAGTGTTGATGTTTGTGCGGGCACGCAACTGGCGTTGGGTGAGGTGACTACCGGCCCACGGGCTACGGAGGTCGCTGCCCTGCTTTTATAGCGGCGCAGTTGGTGTTTGCGGCTCGAGGAGCCTGATGACCCGTCTGACTTCGGTCTGGACCCGTCCGATGTTGTGCCGGACGTTGTGATGGACCACCGATGTTGTGCCGGTGATGTCGCCGAGGTTGTGCCGGTGATGTCGCCGAGGTTGTGTCGGCGATGATGATTGTTGGGCCGAGGCTGTTCCGGCTATGTTGATTCCTCGACTGGGCACCTATCGAGATGTTGTTGTTATACCTTCCGGGCGACGGTCCCGTTGGTCCCTGTGGCTCCGACCATTGAGATTTGCAGATCTGTATTCTATCAGCGCGCAGGCGTGACAGAGGCTCACTGTCGAACCCTTGAGTAGTGTAGCCGCGTGTGGGGGGTGCGATGTCGCGTGCTGTAAGGCTGCATGTGCCTGCAGTAGGTCTCCTCGGGAGACTCGTTGTTAACTGTTGGACTGATGTCCTGTTTTACCCTTCAGGGGAACTGTTTTCCATTTCTGTCGATGCCATAACACGCTACTAGTATGATAGGTTCATTTGTGTAATGCATGCATATAGGTGAGTTGGTATACAGGGTTTCCTTCTGGAAACTCACGCATTGTTGTTGCATCTTTTTCAGGACCGCAGTAGGTCCAGTGGGGTGGTGATCGGCGGGCGCGCGCATTTGGAGTCGGATCCTCTAGTCTGACCACTGAGGTCAACATGATTACGTTTATCTTCCTTTGTCGTTTTGTTGTAATCATGTATTCATTTTGGCGAACTCTGATGTATTCTGGTGCACCGCTATTTGTTTATGAGAAGTAACAGTCTCGCCTTTGATTATTGTGCTCTTTGTCTTGATTATGAATTTTTAAATTTTCCGCTGTATCGGGATGTTACAGTGTATGTGTCTTATCGTGTCGTGTATTGTTGGATGTTAACAGGTACTGGGTATACACGAACCCGACACGATAAGAAATTGTGTACACGAACCTGGACACGGACACGACACGATGGTTGTCGTGTATACAAGGACGCTACACAATTTGTACACGAATTCTTATTGGGTCGTGTAACACGATACACGATAATACCCGAATCGACACGAGTTGTACCTGTACACACACTAACTACCTACAAACACGATAAGAACCTACATACACGATAAGAACCTAACACACGATAAATACATGCATACACGAATAGCCACGATAAAACATGTTTAACATAATAGACACGATAAAGACCCGATTACATGATAGATACGAAATTTTAGAATTTCTAGAAAATACCAAATAAACCTAACAAATACAAGAACATTATAATATAATACTAGTTTCCTCTAATTCAAAGCTTCAAATAAATAGTTTCTCAACAAATAATGGTCTAATAATACATGCAAAACAACATAACAATTCAAGACTTCAAGTTCATTTCCAAGGCTCTGCCTCTTCTTTTTAGGTTCACCACGATCATTACTAGGTGACAAAGATTCTCGAGATACAGGTATAATATGTTCTTTTGCAGTGGATTGTCTCTCAACTTGTAAGAATTATAAGATTTATAAATATACACAACCAATCAACTAATACTAATATAGCAAAATACTACAATTATATGCTTAACATTACAAACTAAAAAATATTGGCACAAACAAGTAAATATTGCACAAACTAAACATTACAAACTAGGAAATAGTAACTCAGAATAGAGAAAGAGTACATACCATAGCATCAACTTCATCTTAGTTGTCTATGTCCATCTCGACTCCTCTGTAATGTCTCAAGTTGAGTTAACTAATCTACAAAATATGTCACATCCATCACATATCTAAAATGTCTTGATTCAAATTAACAAGCAATGTCAATCCTGTTGATTGTCTCTTCATGATTGACATCATTTCATGTTTATATTTGTATCTTATATCCATTATCTTTCACCTAAACAATGCTATGTTACGAGTTTTATGTTTATTTTTCAGGAATAAAGAGGTTTGAATAGATGAAGCATAAAAGGACTCAAAAGCTGGGAAAAAGGACTGAACTGTGAGATCTGGGGACCAAGATGCAAGGGAGAAGGACCTGAACGCAAGACAGAAGGACCTAAGAGCAAAACAGAAAACTCCACACCATCATGGGGAGTATTTTGGCAATTCTATTCGGGTCAGAGCTCAAATAAACGAAGTAGATGCATCCAAGACCACCAGATACACTAAGCAAAGCCCAGCACAAATTCCAGATGGATTCGGACTTCTTAGACCACCAATTGGCGGTCCAAGACCGCTAATTGGCGATCCATTTTGGCCCAAATCCGCTAAAATTTCTCCAGCACCTGTATTAGAGGATGTTTAGGCTATTTTTGGTATCTGTTTAGTCCCACATCGGGGGATTGTCCCGGTTTGCCTTTTTCCATGGCTATAAATAAAACTCTTCACCTTCCATTGTAATCACTCCATATTTTAAGTGGCTATTCTTTCTACTAGAAGTGAGGCCTTGAAGCACACACTAAAGTAGGAGGATGCTACTTGAAATGTGAGTCATTTTATCAATAAAGTTTTGTGTTTCTTTCATTGTTTGTTTATGCGTCGTTTATTGTTTGTGCATCTTTTAGTTTAATCATCTTTTATTTCTAGCTTAGTTTTAATATGCTTTCTTTGCTTAGTTTAATAATTAGTGTAATGTTTAGTGAGTAGTTTCATCCCATTTGGGGGTGGAGTAGATGTACATACATGCATTAGAGAATGAGATGAATGTTTTATTTTTGATGTGTTGATAAAACATGAATGTACGCTTGCTTGTTTAGGATAGAATTTATAACTTGATGAGTTTTTCCAAAATGATTAGACACCTCTCATGCTTGTTTAGGTTCTGAAATAAACAACTTGAATATGTAAATGTTAATCAACTAAGTTGGTGAATAGATTGATAGGTTTTTCCATAACATTTAGACACTTCCTATGCTTGATAAACACCACCTTCATGTGCTTAAAGAATGTATTCTACACCCACCTCTTTGCATGTGTGCACTCACTCCACCCCTTAGGGGTTTTCCCATTTCTGTATTCCAGCATTCTTCCTTTGTTCTTAGCTTAGTTATTATTTCATGTTTGGTTCTTCCTTTCGCATTTCCTACTTCTTAGCGTAGTATAGAGTAGAGTAGCATAAACATCTTTCTCCCCCTATTTTTGCCACTTGATTTCGTACAAGCAAGAGGCTACTCACCTCCCTGAGGACGACCCGTACTTGCCACCGCTTCATCGCGGCCATGCACTTGCGGTTTAAATAAAACGTTCAACACTTCACCTAAATGCAACCTCAGAAATTCAGTATAGTCTTACACATTCTTAATGTTAAACTCAAAAAATCAGCCTAAAAAGGAACTTCTTGCACATTCTTAAATCCAACTCAACGAAGAAAGATGCAAATCCAACAGGAAAAATATGCCATATATAAACATCATTATAGTTTCATCAACAATTCAGTATTTTATGACCATCCAAACCTAAACTCTTTCAAACAACTCATTCTAAACTAATCAACATGAACCATACGTAATAAACCTTCTTGCACATTCTTAAATCCAACAAAACTTTACAATAAATCCATAACAAACACACCAACAAACCAAAAAAGATCAAATCTTTACCAACTCAGAGATCTCAGCAATAAAAAATCTACTAAAAAAACTACAAACAAACTCCATAAAAAACACAAAAAGAGAAAGAAAAAAACTAGACTACTAACAAAAACAAACCAGAATCACGAAAACCATAAGAAGGAGGTGGAGGAGGTTACCACGACAAGATGAGAGCGGAGTCATGGTCCGACGAGATGTAGAACGGGCGGTGGACGAAGGTGTGAAGGGGGGGGGGGGGGTAGAAGGTGGTGGAGGTTGGGAGAAGATGGAGCGGAAGAAGTGGTCATGAGATTAGGTTGTCGGAGAGGTGATCGTGAGGTGGAGAGGTCATGTCGTGATGAGGAGGCATGAGGCCGAGGGTCGCGCGGGACGGGGCTAGTGAGCAAGAGGTAGGTTGGGGTGGGGAGTGGAGGACCGACGGGGAGAGGTAGGTGATTGATCGTTTTATTTAAACATTAACAAGAATAATGCATACAAAACACTAGATGATGCATGCACTAAGGCCTTTCTAATTTTGCCAATTTTAGGTCAGAATTGAATTATTGCAAATTATGGAATTTTGCCCTAACACATGCAGTTCTACGAAAAAGAAATTTTCTGAAAATAGAAATTACGAGGAAAAGAGGCAACAAAGGTTACCTTATGCAATGCTCAGTTGGGTTCACCGCCCGCTCTCAAAATTTCAGATGCACCACGCGTCAACCCAGAGATGGTGCTAACCCCAGAAAAATTTGAAGCCCAGAAACTTCAGGTGTGTGGCGATTCCGCCGCAGGTTGCTCTTGGTATGCGGCGATTCCGCCGCCCTTGTTGCTCAGACTGCGTTCAGATTTCGCCGCGCGCTCTGTTGTTTCCTGAAACACAAATCCAAATACTTAGATCGCGCACAAGATAAACAGAACATAATCGAAATCAACAAAAAACAAAATCTGCGTCGCCTCCCCGACAACGGCGCCAAAAACTTGATGAGAATTAAATTTATACCGCAAGTGCACGTCGTCAATGAAGACGTGGCAAATACGGGTCGACACACAAGGAGGGAGAGATTTGTTATTAGTGTGATTTCGATTGGGGGAAAGAAGGAGAGAAGAAATAAGTTGGTTTTGAGATTTTTGATTTTTAATTATCTAAAGCAAGAAACAAGAACAATTAAAACTAAAACAAGAACAAAGAAGTGAATTCCGTTGGGTGGAGGTTTAGATTTAGGGTTTAGATTAGAGAATTCAGAAACTTATAATAAATCATGTTAGTTATGAAGCATTACATGATAAATGATTTAACATAAACTCAAGTAATCAAAATATACTAATCACGAACTTAAAATAATAACATTTATTCATCTTCTCTTCACCCTAAATCCGTCACCTCCACCCTTTGGAAGGAGTTAGAAACTCATAGAGGGAGGAAGAAGGGGTCCTTGAGACATTACAAAAGAAAACTAAAAGTAAGAAATAAAAGACAGAATTTTATTAATGAAAAGAAGAATACAAAACTAAGATTAAGAATAAAAACTACAACCAAAGACTAAGGACTCTTCTAACATCGTTCTCGGGTCTATTTATAGTTGCTACAAGGGATCTAGGTATAATATTGGAAAATACACGTGTCCAGACACGTCTGGACGAAATTGGGAGACGCGGATCGACGCTTGGGCGGCGGAAACGCCGCACATTGTGTGTGGTGCGACGGAAACACCGCACAATCTGATCTGATTTTGTCCAGATTTTGGTTGAATGTTTATGGTATGATTTGATCCTTCTTTGCGCGTCTGGATTGATTCTTTCCATTCTTTTGAGCTCCGGATTAATTCCTTTATGTATTTGGAGATTTACATTGATTTTTCTTTAGGTTTTCTCCATAATAACTCGTGAATTGCAATTAGGTCCTTGACTTTTTGCAATTAAGTCCCCGACTACTTTTGTGCTTAAGTCCTTGTTCTTTTTGCAATTAGGACTTGAATGTTTTTATGCTTGGATACATTTCCATTCGTAACCCGATAATCTTGAGCTTGGTCCTTATGATAGAAATGAGTCTTTTGTACGCGTTTATGCTCGGGATGTAGGTAATTTGCATTCAGGTCCCTGTATTCTGTAAATAAGACTAAACACATACCTTAGTAACATTTATTGATATAAAAGTAATCTAAATGAAAGACATATGATGCAATGTATGCAATGCATCAGCTATCACTCGGGAAAGTAGGTCTGAGGAGACTTTGTGCCTGGTGTTTTCGAGTCATCTGACTTGGGATGCGCCGACCGAACTCCCGTTACACGGGTGGTAGGGATCGTCCTATGTGGAGATTTGGGGGAAGGTGTACGTGATAGTGTAAGTCCTCATAGGCAATGATGCATGAAACCTGACCATGGGAGAATCAAACAGCAACAAATAAAATGCTCTAAAGAAAAAAAAGAAAAAAGAAAAAAGAAAAAGAAAAAAAGAGTCAAATAAGAACAAAAATGGACTTTACACATTGTATCACATTCAGAAGTTAAGGTTGCCCATGTCTTTCACTTAAGTCCTTAACTAACTCTCACGAATAACTCATTAGGCTAGGTGTGTGGACCGATTACATATATAGAGTCGACCCGTAGTATTACCGCGTCATATGATCAACAAAATAAGTCCAACGAGTCGTGTGGCTAGATTGATTAATGCATATTGTTTGGATTTTGTGTATATCCGCTGAAAACCCTCAGGAGACAACACTCCTCCTCCTTGGCGACAAGGAGGTTTAACGGCTTGTTGCACGTGCTAAGTGCAACCGTGATTCCTACGAAAGTGAGTTAGGATTTCTTGTTTTTCGTATGCTTTTCTCTTTCTTTGTTTTGCTCGGGACTAGCAAAAGTTAGGTGTGGGGGTATTTGATTGACATCATTTCATGCTTATATTTGTATCTTATATCCATTATCTTTCACCTAAACAATGCTATGTTACGAGTTTTATGTTTAGTTTTCAGGAATAAATAGGTTTGAAGAGATGAAGCATAAAAGGACTCAAAAGCTGGGAAAAAGGACTGAACTGTGAGACCTGGGGACCAAGATGCAAGGGAGAAGGACCTGAACGCAAGACAGAAGGACGTAAGAGCAAAACAGAAAACTCCACACCATCATGGGGAGTATTTTGGCAATTCTATTCGGGTCAGAGCTCAAATAAACGAAGTAGATGCATCCAAGACCACCAGATACACTAAGCAAAGCCCAGCACAAATTCCAGATGGATTCGGACTTCTTAGACCACCAATTGGCGGTCCAAGACCGCTAATTGGCGATCCATTTTGGCCCAAATCCGCTAAAATTTCTCCAGCACCTGTATTAGAGGATGTTTAGGCTATTTTTGGTATCTGTTTAGTCCCACATCGGGGGATTGTCCCGGTTTGCCTTTTTCCATGGCTATAAATAAAACTCTTCACCTTCCATTGTAATCACTCCATATTTTAAGTGGCTATTCTTTCTACTAGAAGTGAGGCCTTGAAGCACACACTAAAGTAGGAGGATGCTACTTGAAATGTGAGTCATTTTATCAATAAAGTTTTGTGTTTCTTTCATTGTTTGTTTATGCTTCTTTTATTGTTTGTGCATGTTTTAGTTTAATCGTCTTTTATTTCTAGCTTAGTTTTAATATGTTCTTTGCTTAGTTTAATAATTAGTGTAATGTTTAGTGAGTAGTTCCATCCCCTTTGGGGGGTGGAGTAGATGTACATACATGCATTAGTGAATGAGATGAATGCTTTATTTTTGATGTGTTGATAAAACATGAATGTATGGTTGCTTGTTTAGGATAGAATTTATAACTTGATGAGTTTTGCCAAAATGATTAGACACCTCTCATGCTTGTTTAGGTTCTGAAATAAACAACTTGCATATGTAAATGTTAATCAACTAAGTCAGTGAATAGAATGATAGGTTTTGCCATAACATTTAGACATTTTCTATGCTTGATAAACACCACCTTCATGTGCTTAAAGAATGTATTCTACACCCACATCTTTGCATGTGTGCACTCACTCCACCCCTTAGGGTTTTCCCATTTCTGTATTCCAGCATTCTTCCTTTGTTCTTAGCTTAGTTATTATTTCATTGTTTGGTTCTTCCTTTCGCATTTCCTACTTCTTAGCGTAGTATAGTGTAGAGTAGCATAAACATCTTTCTCCCCCTATTTTTGCCACTTGATTTCGTACAAGCAAGAGGCTACTCACCTCCCTGAGGACGACCCGTACTTGTCACCGCTTCATCGCGGCCGTGCACTTGCGGTTTAAATAAAACGTTCAACAAGTTTTTGGCGCCGTTGTCGGGGAGGTGCCAGTCCAGACTCTTGTTTGGACGATTCGAGTGGATTTAATTTTTGTTTTGTAGTTTTTCTTTGTTTCAGGAGACTTGGAGTCGAATGGAGAGGCATCTGGAAAAATTTGGAGGAAAGCTGGACAGTTTAGATCACCAATCAGCGGCCTCAGACCGCCAATTGGGTTACTTGAGCCTTGTTTGCTTGTGTGCTTAGGATTACTTGAGTCTTGTTTGCTTGTGTGCTTCTACCTGTAAGGACCTATAGCGACCTTAGGATTGCTTGAGCCTTATTTGCTTGTGTGCTTCTACCTGTACCCATCCGCCGTAGCATATGGACTTCTTCCTTTCTCTCCTGAGTCATTCTTTCTCTCCTGTGTCCCCCCGTCTTCTCTTCTACGTACATTCTTTATTAAAAACAATTGTTGGTGTGTGTGCACCTTTGTGCATGCTTTCGTGGACACGAGACGAGAGTGGTCGTTTGATGAGGAGCGTTGTCAATCTGGCTTCGGTCATCGATTTCTCGACACCTTCCTCCTCTCGTGTCGCACATAGTTTGGGTTCGATGGCTGCTAATTTCCGCGAGGAGTAGCAGTTGCTGGACCCACCTGAGCGTCCTGTTGTCGTTCCCATACCTCTACGTGATCAATGCTACCCGAGCCGTACAATTCTACCCTCATGCATCGTATTACCAGAGGCTAATGGGAACCATTTTGAGGTTAAACCTCAGTTTATTTCCATGCTCCCTCGCTTCACTGGGAAGGGTGACCCCTATATCTTTCTCAGAGAATTTGAGGAGGTTTGTGCTATGTTCAAGCTGCAACAACTTAGCACAGACTCCATCCATCTTAGGCTCGTTCCTTTTGCACTAAAGGATGACACCAAGAAGTGGTTGTACAACAACCAGGCGAATGCCTTTAAGACTTGGGACGAGTTTCAATCTGCATTCCTCAAGAAGTACTTTCCAAATCATCGGACTTAAAAATTGAGGAACGAAATCAATTCGTTCTATCAACATGAGACCGAACCATTCCATGCATACTTAGAGAGGTTCAAGGAGCTACTATCCTCATGCCCTCACCATGGCATCGAGTTGTGGTGCATTTGTCAGATTGTTTACGAAGTTCTTCACATCCCGTCAAGAACGCTCCTTGAGTCCATGTGTCAAGGAGAGTTCTTGGGAAAGGATGAAAGGGAGGCATGGGCTTTCCTAGAAGACCTCGCTGAGAAAACCATGCAATGGGAGAGTGTGAGGGAGCCACCTGCATCATCTAGTATAGGAGCAAGGATCGCGAATGCAAACTCGACTAGATCGGGTGCCACATTTGTTGTCGATACCACTACGACCACCGAGGCGTGCATGGTGGCCTTAATGCGCCGTATGGATTCGATTGAGCTCCAAAACCAACGGGGTACAACTCACATGTCCACATCTAGTCCAGTTCCCTGTCATTCATGTGGTAGGATAGGTCATGTAGAAAGCAAGTGTGTGTCTATTCCTCCTGAGATGGAGCATGTCAACGCTATCTATGACAGAGCTAGGAATGACCCATACTCATCATGTTATAATCCTGGATGGAGGAACCACCCCAACTTTTCATGGAACCAAACTAATGCCCAGGGTGGTCCTTCAAACTCCTCTAGACACCCTTACCAATCACACCAACCTCTCATGCATGCACAATCCTATCAGTCACCCCAAGCGCAAACCACCAATCAATTGGGTTTCCCAAATTTCAACAATATGGAAACCCGACTCAATTCACTTGAGTCTTTGACTTGTGGACTTGAAAACTCAATGATTTTTTTATGTCAACCATGAGTCAAGTTCTCACTTCAAATCAGCAGACCATCAAATCTCTAGAGCTTCAGATGGGCCAATTGGCTTAGTCTGTACATGAAAGAGAGAGATGGTCTTTTCCTAGCCAGCCTGAGGCTAACCACCGTGTGTACCAGCAATAACACATGCAAAATGAGAATGTGGTACCTCGGGGGAGGCAAGTGAACCATGTGGAGGAACCTCTTCACTATGTCAATGTCATTGTTACCTTAAGAAATGGAAAACAGGTTGACAATCACATTTCCTTGCCACACCCACCACCATCTATGCAACCCCTCAGTGGGAATAGTGGTGAAGAAGAGGTTGAGGGTGAGGGTAATACACCAAGGCTTCCTTCTCAGGCACCGCAGAAAACCTACCTGCCAAAAGCTCCCTATCCAAGTAGGTTAACCAAAAAGCAGAGTGACAACATGGACAAGATATTATAGGTGTTTAAGCAAGTAAAGGTTAACATCCCATTGTTGGATGTCATCCAACAAATACCTCAATATGCCAAAGTGTTGAAGGATCTCTGCACAACCAAGAGGAAGACCAATGTTTCTAAGAAAGCATTCTTGGCTGCAAATATCAGCTCACTTTTGTCCAACCCCACCTACACAAAATACAAGGACCCTGGGTGTCCTACTATTCAGTGTACGATATGGGACACTAGAATGAGCAATGTTTTGCTTGATTTAGGATCAGCGCTCAACCTCCTCCCATTCTCTTTTTATCAACAGTTGAGCTTGAGAGAATTGAAACCAACTAAGATCACTCTCCAATTGGTGGATAGATCCATTCGTATTCCCATGGGGATTATCGAGGACGTGCTTATCAAAGTTGGAGATTTTATATTTTCAGTCGATTTTGTTGTCCTCGATACCAATCCTGTTGCGAACACCCACTCTCAAATACCTTTGATTTTGGGTAGACCATTTCTGGCCACCTCCAATGCCTTGATTAATTATAGAAATGGTCTCATGAAGCTCTCATTTGGTAACATGAGTGCCGAGTTTCATGTGTTCATCTCTGGAAGGCAACATGAACCCATGGATGAACCTTTAAATCTAAATCTCATCCGCCAATTGGAGAAAGTACCACAAAATCAACGAACACCCCTAATCCCAATGCAACCCGTTGAGAATGTTCGTGGGCCCAGCAAAAACTCATTGCCTGTCTTCGCAATGCAACAGAGTGAGCTGGCCTCGAACATGAATGTCCAAAGGGAGTGTTCGTTGCATGATTCAGTTGAGAGTACTAGTGAGAGTGAGATACCTCATCATATGCCTATACCAGAAGGTGTCTCTACCTCATGTCCCATGGCCATTGAGCCATTTGAGCTTCATATTGACTCCAACAAGGACCCACCTTTGACCGAGCTTATGCTTGATGATATAAATGATGGTGGGAGGTCCCTGTTGGATGACTTGGGGAGAAGCCCCATTTTTAGTGATGCAGGTCTGCTGCATCCATCGAATGAGCTTGAAGAACTCATTCTGATGCACCTGCCTAATGGTTGGAGGGTTTTCTTCGATGAACAATTAAACCCTAGTGAGACAACACAACTTCATTCTTTGCTGCCCACACCCAACCAATATCACGAGGGGTTCGAGCCTTTCAGCTTTGACCTTTCACCCCTCATGACACCTCAGAGTACCAGTGAAGTTTGCCCATCTCGGCAAGTCTCTGGTCCTCAAAACTTGATATTCTCATTTGATGTTTCTTGACCAAATGATTATGAGAATATCTTCGTTGATGTATATATCTTGTAAAAAACAAAAACAAAAAAAAACAATTTTGTTTTTCGAAAAATAGCAATAAGACTCTTTCAGTGAGCATCGATTGTTGTGGGCTCCAACCCTTGAGTACTAGGGCCGCATTTCTTCACGTATTTATCTCCCTTCTTCAACATCTCACAGGTTTTGAGGGAATTCGGGTTCGTGTCCATCAACATGACCTTGAACTTCCCTTTGTACTTCATGTTGGTGAGATCTCTCCTTTTTCATGCATATATCCATGTAGTATCTTGCTCGCATTCATTGAGGACAATGCATGAGGTAGGTGTGGGGGGTGTTTTACGTGTGTACATATTCGAGTCTTTTTCCTTTGGTTTTCTTTTCTTTTGTGTGTACTGCTAGGGTCATGTTAGTGAGCCGCATTTAACATTGATATATATGCTTGCCGTGATCCTTGGGTGACTTGTCTTCTTTTGCTTGCCGAGTGCTTTAAAATTTACACATTTGTTTCAAAGTCTTCATGTGTTTGCGAAAGAAAATGTTTTTGTAGGTTTTGCGTGTGTTTAGCATGTGCAAAACCGTTGAGAGGCAAAGTAAAAAGAAAGCTCCCAAAATTGTCTTGAACTTGATGCATTAGGATTTCTAGTTTACTGGCTTTAGGTCTTATCGAGTCGTTAGGATGCACCCCGGTTTTCCCTCGGGGGGCGTGTAATCGTAGGGTTGCAGCACTCAAATATTTAGAGAAGTCCACCCTGAACCTAGTGAGTCAAATAATTCGTGTCTGTTAGTATAAGGAAGTTTGTCGTAGTCAAGAGCCCTTAATCTCTTTTTGTGAAACTTAAGTGTAGGGGTTTTGGTTCCCATGTAGATATATAAATAAGTGGTGTTCTCTCTTCTCGCACGGCTCCTATTGATGAGAATTAAATTTATACCGCAAGTGCACGGCGTCAATGAAGACGTGGCAAATACGGGTCGAACACAAGGAGGGAGAGATTTGTTATTAGTGTGATTTCGATTGGGGGAAAGAAGGAGAGAAGAAATAAGTTGGTTTTGAGATTTTTTATTTTTAATTATCTAAAGCAAGAAACAAGAACAATTAAAACTAAAACAAGAACAAAGAAGTGAATTCCGTTGGGTGGAGGTTTAGATTTAGGGTTTAGATTAGAGAATTCAGAAACTTATAATAAATCATGTTAGTTATGAAGCATTACATGATAAATGATTTAACATAAACTCAAGTAATCAAAATATACTAATCATGAACTTAAAATAATAACATTCATTCATCTTCTCTTCACCCTAAATCTGTCACCTCCACCCTTTGGAAGGAGTTAGAAACTCATAGAGGGAGGAAGAAGGGGTCCTTGAGACATTACAAAAGAAAACTAAAAGTAAGAAATAAAAGACAGAATTTTATTAATGAAAAGAAGAATACAAAACTAAGATTAAAAATAAAAACTACAACCAAAGACTAAGGACTCTTCTAACATCGTTCTCGGGTCTATTTATAGTTGCTACAAGGGATCTAGGTATAATATTGGAAAGTACACGTGTCCAGACACGTCTGGACGAAATTGGGAGACGCGGATCGACGCTTGGGCGGCGGAAACGCCGTACAATCTAATCTGATTTTGTCCAGATTTTGTTTGAATGTTTATGGTATGATTTGATCCTTCTTTGCGCGTCTGGATTGATTCTTTCCATTCTTTTGAGCTCCAGATTAATTCATTTATGTATTTGGAGATTTACATTGATTTTTCTTTAGGTTTTCTCCATAATAACTCGTGAATTGCAATTAGGTCCTTGACTTTTTGCAATTAAGTGCCCGGCTACTTTTGTGCTTAAGTCCTTGTTCTTTTTGCAATTAGGACTTGAATGCTTTTATGCTTGGATACATTTCCATTCGTAACCCGATAATCTTGAGCTTGGTCTTTATGATAGAAATGAGTCTTTTGTACGCATTTATGCTCGGGATGTGGGTAATTTGCATTCAGGTCCCTGTATTCTGTATATAAGACTAAACACGTACCTTAGTAGCATTTATTGATATAAAGTGATCTAAATGAAAGACATATGATGCAATGTATGCAATGCATCAAATACCCCCACACCTAGATTTTGCTAGTCCCTAGCAAAACAGAAAATACGAAAAATAAAAACGGGGAAATCCTAACTCACTTTCGTAGGAATCACGGTTGCACTTAGCATGTGCAACAAGCCGTTAAACCTCTTTGTTGCCAAGGAGGAGGAGTGTTGTCTCCTGTGGGTTTTCAGCGGATATACCCACAAAATCCTAAATCAACATTTCATTAATAGTTCTCAATATCCCTACCTCAACCTTATACATCTCACCGAGAATTCTTGCATGCTCATTATATAAATCTAACTCATTAAAAATATGACTTGGTCTTTGTTCCTCCAACATTCACACCATTAACCCTTCTGCGCATGTTATTACTTAAATTATTTTGCACGCCCCCTCTGGTGGTGAAGTATCATTCGGATCAACCATGGCATGGATCGTTCTTTTAGCTTTGGGCCTTGAGTATTTTTTTTCTTTTCTTCCGTGATTCAACACATTTGTTTTTTGACACTTTTACCCTTTTTGCATTCGTGTAGCGAGTTTGGTCGATAATCCCGAGCTGGTAGACTCAAGTTACCGGGTTTCAAGATACCCCTACGGACCAGTGACTCAAAGGCTTGGGCTTTTGTAATCATTTTGCAAAATGTGTTTTCTTCACTTTATTCCTTTATTTTTATTTTTATTTTCCTCAATGCTTAATTGCTATTAGAAGTCCACACTTCCCGGTATATTTTCCTCAACCTCTGCTTTTTATCAACCACTTCAAAGATTTGATTCATCCAATTTAAGTGCATACATGTCTTAAAGGGCAATGAGTTATTTCTTTGGAACTTAGATTTATGTCATAATTTCTACAAGCAGAACTATATAATAAGGAACAAAAACTCAATGCAATTTGTACACAGGTTTTGGCAGTTCGATCTTAAGCTATGTCATGAAACATTGATTTTTTTTTTAGAAATAAAAGACAGATCTATAGATAAATATATACATAAACATCCCCCCCCCACACCTAAATCATGCATTGTCCTCAATGTATGCAAATATAAAGAAAATGCACTTATTACCTTGGTGAACTGCGGTGGAAGGATGAAATTTGCTCAAAGTCAACCATAGTCAGAACTGGATTGAATGACACCATATTGGTGCATGTATCCAGTTGAATTGTTCCTCATGTTGCAATGAGAGTCCTGAGTCACAGATTCCACACCCCTCACATAAATAGGTTCTCTTATTTGCTCGAGTGATGGTGGGTGTGTAGATGAATTTCTCCCCTTTTTCTTACTTCCTTTTTGATTTTGTGATGATTCAGAAATCTTATAGATACGCGATTTCATCACAACATCACTCTGATTGCATATTATTTCTGGCTCACTATCAATATGAAAGATATTAAATTCAGCTTTTAAGTTCCCAAAAAATAATTGCATGAGCCCATTTCGACAGTTTATCAATGCTTCAGAAGTGGCTAAAAAGGGTCTGCCTAGAATTACAGGGATTTGTCGATTAGGATTTACAACAGGTGCGGTATCTAGTACGACAAAATCCATTGGGTAAATGAAGTCACCAACCTTGATCAAAACATCCTCTACTATACCTCTTGGTTTCTTAATAGAGCAATCAGCAAATTGAAGGATTGTCTTAGAAGGTTTTAGTGGACCAAGGTTCATTTGCTCATAGACAGAGTACGTAAGTAAGTTAACACTAGCACCAAGGTCTAGAAGGGTTTTGTTGTAAAAGTATGTCCTATTGCACATGAAATTGTGGGACATCCAGGATCCTTATATTTTATAGGAGATGTGTTGGACAATATAGAACTTATGTTTGCAGTTAAGAATGTCTTCTTTGGTACGTTCGTTTTTCTCTTTTTAGTGCACAAATCTTTTAAGAATTTAGCATAAGCAGGTATTTGTTGAATCATATCTAAGAGTGGAATGTTCACCTTAACTTACTTAAATACTTCCAAGATTTTCTCTATTTGTGCACTTGAGTTCTTTTTGAGTCTATTGGGGAATGAGGCTTTAGAACATAGACTCGCTCAGGTTCAGATTGAGCTATGGGTTCATGTTGAGTAGGTGGGTTGGGCGGTTCAGATTGGACGTCGGGTTCAATGGTTAGGTCATATGTGGTAGCTTGATGGCTCGATTGATTAGATGTTCTAGGATTTACCACATTATTATCAATCTGTCTTCCGGACCGTAATGACACTACTGCATTTATTTGTTGGAACGATCCTTCCTCATTAACCATTTGAACCGGTCTAGGGTTGTTATTTCCTGAAGGTGGTTGATAGGATTGATATGAATTATTAGATCTAGGGTTCACCTTAGATTGACTTGGAAACCGACCCTTTTCTCTTTCACCTACTATTTGTGCTAGTTGGCTGACTTGTGTCTCTAGCCTTTGGAAGGTCTGGTTGGTTGTTTGTATAAAAGTTGCCATCAACTTTTCCAAGCTTGTCAACCTAACCTCATGATCGTTATTGTTACTAAACCCAGATGATGTATTATTTTGGTTATACGGGTTTGGTTGTTGTCTAGGAGGTTGACCATGTTGGTTTGATGAGAAATTAGAATTATTACGCCAACCCGAGTTATAGGTTGATGCGTATGGGTCATTTCTAGCATGGTTATACATGGCATTAACTTGGTCCCATTCCGTACAATCCTCCATTACATGACCAGTCTGACCACATCTAGAGCACGGGATAGTTGAGGCTTGATTCACTCGGTTTTGGGTTTGTAGCTCTAAACTTTCCATTCTGCGCATAAGGGTAGCTAGTTTTGCTTCAGCCGCTATGTTGGCATCTACAGCTAAGACACCTGGTTTGGGTTGACTTGCTATTCTAGATCCAATACTCGGGTTAAGCGGTGTTCTAGCATTGTCCCATTGCATACTGTTTTCAGCTAATTCCTCAAGGAAAGTCCAGGCATCATTTTCATTTTTCGACATAAAGTTCCCTTGGCTTACGGATTCTACCATAACCCCAGATGTGGGTGTCAATCCCTCATAAATAATTTGACATAATTGTCATCTAGGAATTCCATGATGAGGGCATTGGGTCAGAACACTTTTGAATCTTTCTAGATAGGAATAGAACGGCTCGCTCTCAGACTGAACGAATGCAACAATTTCATTCCTAATCCTCATAGTGTTATGGTTGGGAAAATATTTTTTCAGGAAAACTTGAACAAACTCATCCCAACTCCTAATAGATCTTTCGGCTAGACTATATAGCCATTTCTTAGCGTCATCCTTTAGTGCTAGAGGCACGAATTTCAGACGCACTGCCTCCTCAGGGATATGCTAGTATTGCATAAGAGAGCAGATTTCCTCAAATTCTCTAAGGAAGAGATATGGGTCTTCCCTAGAGGTGAACTTAGGCAACATACTCATGTATTGTGCCTTAAGTTCGAAGTCGCGACCTGGTATGGTAGGCATAACGATGCACGATGGCTGAGCAGCCATCGCTGGATAGCATCGATCCCTCAAAGTTATAGGTTGTGCAACAGGTGGGTCCACTACGTTCTCACCCATTGGATCCGGGTGAGATGGTGCAGCAGATGGATTGGGGCTAAGTTCCAAACTGGAATCTAGATGAACTCGTGAGAGTCGATTACTCAAGTCCCGAATCCAAATCTGAGTGCACCGGGCTGAATCAATTTTTGAATTCAAATTCCAAATTTAAATTCCAAATTTAATTTCAAGAATTAATTACAATTTTTTTTCCAAAAGGGAAACAAACAATAGCATGGGGAAAGATGAGAAAGGAATCCTAATCTAGAGAATTGAGGTGAGAAGAGAAAGAAGACTCAGATGAGAAGGGAAACCTAACTCTAAAGATAGAGGGTTGGTCAGAAAATTCCTAAGAAAGCACGGTTCAAACAATCCTAGACCTAGTGTCGCTTAGATCTAGACGACTCCTAACTGGTTGAGTCGAATTGATTCGCTTGATGCACCTCCCTCACTAATCAAACCAACTTGGCCAAGCCGTGTATAGCTAGTGGGGCGCTTCCGACAGAGTCGGTGCCAATTAGACAACCACTTCGCTTGGAAGATTTATGTCAACACAAAAACACTTTCTAAACACCAAATTAAATTCAATCGGCTTCAGGTCATAGCAGGTCAAAACAATTCTTCTCCTTAAATGAGTCCGAGTCCTTAGGGGTCAATGTCTAGTTGATTTTAATTTAAGGCTTGGGTGACACTTTAGGATTGTGATTTGTGGGCCACGGAAGGGTGATGAAATCCCCACCGTATCTTTGCCTACGGAGTTGCCCTTAAGATAGTTTAACTTAGATCTAGCAAAGATAGTCAAACGTTGGTCTTTAGAGGGGGCAATTGCAAGGTTGTATGCAACTAGATTATATGCTTAAATGCAATCGATGAAAACCACGATACGTACCTTGACTCCAGCACTCTTCAACAGAAATTAATTTGCAAGAATTTAACAAGAATAATGCATACAAAACACTAGATGATGCATGCACTAAGGCCTTTCTAATTTTGCCAATTTTAGGTCAGAATTGAATTATTGCAAATTATGGAATTTTGCCCTAACACATGCAGTTCTACGAAAAAGAAATTTTCTGAAAATAGAAATTACGAGGAAAAGAGGCAACAAAGGTTACCTTATGCAATGCTCAGTTGGGTTCACCGCCCGCTCTCAAAATTTCAGATGCACCACGCGTCAACCCAGAGATGGTGCTAACCCCAGAAAAATTTGAAGCCCAGAAACTTCAGGTGTGTGGCGATTCCGCCGCAGGTTGCTCTTGGTATGCGGCGATTCCGCCGCCCTTGTTGCTCAGACTGCGTTCAGATTTCGCCGCGCGCTCTGTTGTTTCCTGAAACACAAATCCAAATACTTAGATCGCGCACAAGATAAACAGAACATAATCGAAATCAACAAAAAACAAAATCTGCGTCGCCTCCCCGACAACGGCGCCAAAAACTTGATGAGAATTAAATTTATACCGCAAGTGCACGTCGTCAATGAAGACGTGGCAAATACGGGTCGACACACAAGGAGGGAGAGATTTGTTATTAGTGTGATTTCGATTGGGGGAAAGAAGGAGAGAAGAAATAAGTTGGTTTTGAGATTTTTGATTTTTAATTATCTAAAGCAAGAAACAAGAACAATTAAAACTAAAACAAGAACAAAGAAGTGAATTCCGTTGGGTGGAGGTTTAGATTTAGGGTTTAGATTAGAGAATTCAGAAACTTATAATAAATCATGTTAGTTATGAAGCATTACATGATAAATGATTTAACATAAACTCAAGTAATCAAAATATACTAATCACGAACTTAAAATAATAACATTTATTCATCTTCTCTTCACCCTAAATCCGTCACCTCCACCCTTTGGAAGGAGTTAGAAACTCATAGAGGGAGGAAGAAGGGGTCCTTGAGACATTACAAAAGAAAACTAAAAGTAAGAAATAAAAGACAGAATTTTATTAATGAAAAGAAGAATACAAAACTAAGATTAAGAATAAAAACTACAACCAAAGACTAAGGACTCTTCTAACATCGTTCTCGGGTCTATTTATAGTTGCTACAAGGGATCTAGGTATAATATTGGAAAATACACGTGTCCAGACACGTCTGGACGAAATTGGGAGACGCGGATCGACGCTTGGGCGGCGGAAACGCCGCACATTGTGTGTGGTGCGACGGAAACACCGCACAATCTGATCTGATTTTGTCCAGATTTTGGTTGAATGTTTATGGTATGATTTGATCCTTCTTTGCGCGTCTGGATTGATTCTTTCCATTCTTTTGAGCTCCGGATTAATTCCTTTATGTATTTGGAGATTTACATTGATTTTTCTTTAGGTTTTCTCCATAATAACTCGTGAATTGCAATTAGGTCCTTGACTTTTTGCAATTAAGTCCCCGACTACTTTTGTGCTTAAGTCCTTGTTCTTTTTGCAATTAGGACTTGAATGTTTTTATGCTTGGATACATTTCCATTCGTAACCCGATAATCTTGAGCTTGGTCCTTATGATAGAAATGAGTCTTTTGTACGCGTTTATGCTCGGGATGTAGGTAATTTGCATTCAGGTCCCTGTATTCTGTAAATAAGACTAAACACATACCTTAGTAA
Organism: Triglochin maritima; assembly: GCA_963682175.1. Lineage (NCBI taxonomy): Eukaryota > Viridiplantae > Streptophyta > Magnoliopsida > Alismatales > Juncaginaceae > Triglochin > Triglochin maritima. The sequence continues at coordinate 28,533,887 of OY821788.1, read as the reverse complement.
CATTTATTGATATAAAAGTAATCTAAATGAAAGACATATGATGCAATGTATGCAATGCATCAGCTATCACTCGGGAAAGTAGGTCTGAGGAGACTTTGTGCCTGGTGTTTTCGAGTCATCTGACTTGGGATGCGCCGACCGAACTCCCGTTACACGGGTGGTAGGGATCGTCCTATGTGGAGATTTGGGGGAAGGTGTACGTGATAGTGTAAGTCCTCATAGGCAATGATGCATGAAACCTGACCATGGGAGAATCAAACAGCAACAAATAAAATGCTCTAAAGAAAAAAAAGAAAAAAGAAAAAAGAAAAAGAAAAAAAGAGTCAAATAAGAACAAAAATGAACTTTACACATTGTATCACATTCAGAAGTTAAGGTTGCCCATGTCTTTCACTTAAGTCCTTAACTAACTCTCACGAATAACTCATTAGGCTAGGTGTGTGGACCGATTACATATATAGAGTCGACCCGTAGTATTACCGCGTCATATGATCAACAAAATAAGTCCAACGAGTCGTGTGGCTAGATTGATTAATGCATATTGTTTGGATTTTGTGTATATCCGCTGAAAACCCTCAGGAGACAACACTCCTCCTCCTTGGCGACAAGGAGGTTTAACGGCTTGTTGCACGTGCTAAGTGCAACCGTGATTCCTACGAAAGTGAGTTAGGATTTCTTGTTTTTCGTATGCTTTTCTCTTTCTTTGTTTTGCTCGGGACTAGCAAAAGTTAGGTGTGGGGGTATTTGATTGACATCATTTCATGCTTATATTTGTATCTTATATCCATTATCTTTCACCTAAACAATGCTATGTTACGAGTTTTATGTTTAGTTTTCAGGAATAAATAGGTTTGAAGAGATGAAGCATAAAAGGACTCAAAAGCTGGGAAAAAGGACTGAACTGTGAGACCTGGGGACCAAGATGCAAGGGAGAAGGACCTGAACGCAAGACAGAAGGACGTAAGAGCAAAACAGAAAACTCCACACCATCATGGGGAGTATTTTGGCAATTCTATTCGGGTCAGAGCTCAAATAAACGAAGTAGATGCATCCAAGACCACCAGATACACTAAGCAAAGCCCAGCACAAATTCCAGATGGATTCGGACTTCTTAGACCACCAATTGGCGGTCCAAGACCGCTAATTGGCGATCCATTTTGGCCCAAATCCGCTAAAATTTCTCCAGCACCTGTATTAGAGGATGTTTAGGCTATTTTTGGTATCTGTTTAGTCCCACATCGGGGGATTGTCCCGGTTTGCCTTTTTCCATGGCTATAAATAAAACTCTTCACCTTCCATTGTAATCACTCCATATTTTAAGTGGCTATTCTTTCTACTAGAAGTGAGGCCTTGAAGCACACACTAAAGTAGGAGGATGCTACTTGAAATGTGAGTCATTTTATCAATAAAGTTTTGTGTTTCTTTCATTGTTTGTTTATGCGTCGTTTATTGTTTGTGCATCTTTTAGTTTAATCATCTTTTATTTCTAGCTTAGTTTTAATATGCTTTCTTTGCTTAGTTTAATAATTAGTGTAATGTTTAGTGAGTAGTTTCATCCCATTTGGGGGTGGAGTAGATGTACATACATGCATTAGAGAATGAGATGAATGTTTTATTTTTGATGTGTTGATAAAACATGAATGTACGCTTGCTTGTTTAGGATAGAATTTATAACTTGATGAGTTTTTCCAAAATGATTAGACACCTCTCATGCTTGTTTAGGTTCTGAAATAAACAACTTGAATATGTAAATGTTAATCAACTAAGTTGGTGAATAGATTGATAGGTTTTTCCATAACATTTAGACACTTCCTATGCTTGATAAACACCACCTTCATGTGCTTAAAGAATGTATTCTACACCCACCTCTTTGCATGTGTGCACTCACTCCACCCCTTAGGGGTTTTCCCATTTCTGTATTCCAGCATTCTTCCTTTGTTCTTAGCTTAGTTATTATTTCATGTTTGGTTCTTCCTTTCGCATTTCCTACTTCTTAGCGTAGTATAGAGTAGAGTAGCATAAACATCTTTCTCCCCCTATTTTTGCCACTTGATTTCGTACAAGCAAGAGGCTACTCACCTCCCTGAGGACGACCCGTACTTGCCACCGCTTCATCGCGGCCATGCACTTGCGGTTTAAATAAAACGTTCAACACTTCACCTAAATGCAACCTCAGAAATTCAGTATAGTCTTACACATTCTTAATGTTAAACTCAAAAAATCAGCCTAAAAAGGAACTTCTTGCACATTCTTAAATCCAACTCAACGAAGAAAGATGCAAATCCAACAGGAAAAATATGCCATATATAAACATCATTATAGTTTCATCAACAATTCAGTATTTTATGACCATCCAAACCTAAACTCTTTCAAACAACTCATTCTAAACTAATCAACATGAACCATACGTAATAAACCTTCTTGCACATTCTTAAATCCAACAAAACTTTACAATAAATCCATAACAAACACACCAACAAACCAAAAAAGATCAAATCTTTACCAACTCAGAGATCTCAGCAATAAAAAATCTACTAAAAAAACTACAAACAAACTCCATAAAAAACACAAAAAGAGAAAGAAAAAAACTAGACTACTAACAAAAACAAACCAAAATCACGAAAACCATAAGAAGGAGGTGGAGGAGGTTACCACGACAAGATGAGAGCGGAGTCATGGTCCGACGAGATGTAGAACGGGCGGTGGACGAAGGTGTGAAGGGGGGGGGGGGGGGGGGGGGGGGGGGGGTAGAAGGTGGTGGAGGTTGGGAGAAGATGGAGCGGAAGAAGTGGTCATGAGATTAGGTTGTCGGAGAGGTGATCGTGAGGTGGAGAGGTCATGTCGTGATGAGGAGGCATGAGGCCGAGGGTCGCGCGGGACGGGGCTAGTGAGCAAGAGGTAGGTTGGGGTGGGGAGTGGAGGACCGACGGGGAGAGGTAGGTGATTGATCGTTTTATTTAAACCACAAGTGCACGGCCGCGTTGAAGCGGTGGCAAATACGAGTCGTCCACTGGGAGGTGTGTCGACGTTTGGTTTGTGCGAAGGCGAGTGGTAAAGAAAGGAGAGAAAGGTTGGTTACACTAAACTACACTAAGGTGCAAGTGGAAATGGAAAAGAAGCAAGAAAACTAAACCCCAAAGGGGTAGAGAAATAATGTGAACATAAAGAAGTGTGTGTGTGTTCATTAAGCTCCTCACAATATGTAGTGCATGAAATCATGAAACTAAATCCAACTTTGCCTCCACATGAATTAACATTAGATCACATCATTAAAACATACAAGACAATAAGTGGAATGAAGCTAAATGAACTCAAGTATAAAGACTAGACCCTACAATGCCTCCACATGAATTAAGATAAGACTATATCATTAAAACATACAAGACATTAACCAAGGTAAAGGCAACAAGAGTACATACACTACAACTTGTGTTTCCAATATTAATTTCATCCATATCCTAACCTTATCATTCCCCATAAAATAGGTCCACTAATCAAAGCATAGGCTAAGCTTCATTCAAGGGCATTAGCATATCAAAGATAAGAGTGGAAACTCATTAGATGGTTATGGAAATCATATAAAGCTCAAGGGATTAAGATAACACACACTTAATACACTACATCATTATATCACATATTTCTCCACCCCCAAATGGGGATGGATCTACTCACTACTCATTACACTAACTACATTAACAAAATGAAACATAATACTGAAATGAAATTAATATAAGCAAACAAGAAACATTAAAGAGACTAAAAGAACATGAGACTAAAGAAATATGCAAGACATGTAAATTGAAATTAACTAAGCAATGTAAAAACTAAAGCAAACAACAATTAACTACACAACTTCTATTATTACTCACTCCAAATTACAAGCAGCCCTTCCTCAACCAGAGTTTTGCTTCAAGGCTTCACTCTTAGTAGGGAAGAATGCCACCAAGAGAGAGATATCTACAATGGAAGGTGAAGAGTTCTATTTATAAACATGGAAAAAGCTAATCCGGGACAATCCCCCGATGTGGGACTAAACAAATGCCCAAAATAGACTAAGAATACACTAACACATGTGCCCGCCAAAGATGAGCGGATCCGGAGCCAAACAGACCGCCAATTGGCGGTCTATTAGTTCTGGATCGGGCTCATTTTTGTTGTGGGCTTCTGTTGATGTAGTTGTTGGTCTTGGATGCATCTACTTTGTTTATTGGAGCTCCAACCCGAATCGAATTGTCAAAATATTCCCCATGATGGTGTGGAGTTTTCTGTTTTGCTCTTAGGTCCTTTGGTCTTACGTTCAGGTCCTTCTCCCTTGCATCTCAGTCCCCAGGTCTCACAATTAAGTCTTTTTTCCTGCTTTTGGGTCCTTTCATGGTTCTTCTCTTCAAACCTCTTTATTTCTGAAATTCAAACATAAAACTCGTCACGTAGCATTGCTTAGGCATAAGATAATGGATATAAGATACAAATATAAGCATGAAATGATGTCAATCAAATATCCCCACACCTAAGTTTTTGCTAGTCCCGAGCAAAACAAAAAAAAGAAAAGCAAACGAGAAACAAGAAATCCTAACTCACTTTCGTAGGAATCACGGTTGCACTTAGCACGTACAACAAGTCGTTAAACCTCCTTGTTGCTAAGGAGGAGTGTTGTCTCCTAAGGGTTTTCAGCGGATATACCCACAAAATCCGAACAAGATGCATTATTCAATCTAGACACTCGACTCGTTGGACAAATTTTGTCGATCAATGGACGTGGTAATCCTACGGGCCGACTCTATATAGGTAATCAGTCCACACACCTGGCCTAATGAATCATTCATGTAAGTTAAATAAGGAATTAGGTGAAAGACATGGACAACCTCAACATCCTCAAGTGATACAAAGTGCAAAGTCCATTAAGGTTCTTATTTGCATTACCATTTTTTTTCTTTTTGTATTTTTTTATATTTTATTAGTTGGAGCTTCATTCTCCCACGGTCAGGTTTCGTGCATCATTGCCCATGAGGACTTACACTATCACGTACACCTTTCCCTAAATCTCCACATAGGGCGATCCCTACCACCCGTGTAACGGGATTTCGGTCGGCGCATCCCAAGTCAGATGACTCGAAAGCACCACGCACAAAGTCTCCTCAGACCTACTTTCCCGAGTGATAGGAGTCGTGCGAGAAGAGAGAACACCTACTCACTTATTTCTTATCTACACATGAACCAAAATCCCTACACTTAATGTCTCACAACAATATTTAGAGGGTCCTTGACTACAACAAACTTCCTTAAGTTAACAAACACGAATTATTGACTCACTAGGTTCATGGTGGACTTCTTTAAATGTTTGAGCACTGAAACCCTATGATTACTCACCCCCAAGGGAAAACTGGGGTGCATCCTAACGACTCGATAAATCCTAAAGCCACAGTACTAGATATCCTAATGCATCAAGTTCAAGACAATTTTGGGAGCTTTCTTTTTACTTTGCCTCTCAACGGTTTTGCACATGCTAAACACACACAAAACCCACAAACATTTTCTTTCGCAAATACATGAAGATATTGAAAGAAATGTAATTTTTAAGAAACTAGGCAAGCAAAAGAAGACAAGTCACCCAAGGATCATGGCAAGTAGATATATCGATATTAAATATAGCACACTAACATGACCCTATCAATACACACAAAAGAAAACAAAATCCAAATAAAAGACTTGACTATGTACACACGTAAAACACCCCCCACACCTACTTCATGCATTGTCCTCAATGAATGCGAGCAAGACACTACATGGATGTATGCATGAAAAAGGAGAGATCTCACCAACATGAAGTACAAAAGGAAGTTCAAGGTCATGTTGATAGACACAACCCAAATTCCCCTCAAAACCTGTGAGATACTTAAAAAGGGAGACCAAATACGTGAAAGAAATGGGGCCCAAATACTCAAGGGTTGGAGCCCACAACAATTGATGTTCACTGAAGGAGTCTTTTATTGTACCTTTATTTATTTTTTTATTTATAACTATGTACAAAAATGGGCTCCCATCTTCATATGTCAAGGGGCATCAAATGGGAACCCATAATCTCTCGAGCCAAAAATGCACATGCGTTGGCTCGCGACATACAAATCAGAGTGAGGAAGATAGGAGGCATAAATCAGAGGTGAACCTCTATCAGGTTGAAGGGTATCAGGTGGTTGATTCTTAACCCACATGGGGTCCTCAGCAGACACAGAATGATGAGCATGTGGCCCAGAGGCCATAAAAATAGTATCTTGTGGCTCAAAAGCCACGTGATCAAAAGGATGTGGCTTAAGGGCCACGTGATCAAAAAGAAGTGGCTCAAGGGCCACATGATCAGAAGACTGTGGCTCAAGTGCCACAAGATCAGAAGAATGTGGCTCAAGGGCCACAAGATCAAAAGGAGGTGGCACTGTGGCCACGTGATCAGAACGTAAGGCACCTTCTTGTTCCAGCTCAGGTGAAATATCTTCACCACCTTCAGGATTTCCATCGAATAATTCTCTGAAGTACTTGAAGGTGCCCTCAACTTCAATTTCATCCAAACCCTGGGTAAGGTTGACCCCAACAGGGTCATTGAAGGCACCTGACTTCTTGCCAATGGTGAAGATGTTGAAATCAGCGCATTGACTACCATAAGTCACTTGCATCATACCATTGCGACAATTGATCAATGCATTGGAAGTCGCAAGGAATGGTCGCCCCAGAATGACAAGAATTTGTTCAAGTGGGTTTGGCACAGGTTCAGTATCCAAGACAAAGAAGTCGACTGGATAAATGAACTCTCCCACTTTGATCATCACATCTTCCGCCACACCCCTCGGTTTCTTCATAGACCTATCAGCCAATTGAAGAGTGGTCTTTGTTTGTTTGTGGTCTCCAAGACCGAGGTGGACGTAGACAGAATATTGCAGAAGATTAACAGATGCACCAAGGTCCAATAAAGCTTGATGTATGGACACATCACCAATCACACAAGAGATAGTAGGAGAACCAGGGTCCTTGTACTTGACTTGCATGTGTTGTGCCAACAAAGAACTCACGTTAGCCGCAAGAAAAGCTTTCTTTGGAACATGAGTTTTTCTCTTCTTGGTGCATAAGTCCTTGAGAACCTTGGCATAAGGTGGCATTCGCTGAATCACCTCCAATAGAGGGATGTTCACCTTGACTTGCCTAAACATCTCAAGCATCTTGTCATGCTGATCTGAGATTTTCTTTTTAAGGCGCTCAGGGAATGGCGCCTTCGGGGCATAAGGGTGCAAAGGAACATCAGAATTCTGGTCCAAAGAAGCATGAGTGGGGACCTCAGAATATGATTCCTTTGACACAAAAGGAGACAAGGGGACCTCAGGGTTCAGCCCCATTGTCGAAGGAAATGTAGAAGGAACCTCGGGATCAGGCTCCTTCCTGGAAGTATTGGTGGAGGGAACCTCAGGATCCGGCTCCCTCAGAGATGTAGGTATCACCGCAGGTCTAGTGACACCAAGAGATGGTGATGACAAGGAAGGCACCCCAATGTGGTTATCCACCTCCTTACCAAACCTCAAAGTATGAATCACATTAATGTGATGGGTCAGTTTAGAGGTAGCATGAGGTACATGTGACCTTCTTTGAGAATGGGTACCTCAAGGATTCACCTCAGGTTGACTCGGGAACTGACATTTCTCGCGTTCATGGAGTTGATGAGCCAACTGGCTAACTTGCATTTCCAAAGCCTTGACTGTACTTTGCAACGCTTGAAGGGTCGGATCACAAGAAGGATCCTTGGGGTCAACCCGCTGGGGTGGTGGAGTCTGGTTAGAATAACCCGATGATGAGGCATGAGCAGGTTGGTAATTATGGTGCCGAGACCTTTGATATGGGGGTTGGTAGGTCGCCGATGGGCGTGGAGGTTGATAAGGTGGAGGTTGAGGTTGAGCGTGCGAGCTCTGACCGTGACCCCCACTAGGCCCCCAAGAGAAGTTAGGATGGTTACGCCATCCCGGGTTGTAGGAGTGACTGTACGGGTCGTTACGGGGTCTCTGTTGATACATCGCGTTTGCATGCTCAGTATCCCTCGGAGCGTAAGCGCATTCCAAGTCATCATGGCCCGTAAGTCCATACCTACTACACCCAGGAGTAGCGACCTGAGCTACAGGAGCTCGGTCCAACTCTAAAATCTCAATCCTACGCATGAGAGCAGCCAATTTTGCCTCAGACACGATAGTTGACTCGACATGATATGATCCTGCCCGACCAGAAGACCTGGCGGCTGGTGGCTCTCTCATGGTGTCCCACTCGAAGGTACGTTCAGCCATGGACTCAAAAGTGTCCCATGCCTCCTCGATGGGTTTCATTTGGAAGTCACCCTGAGACATCGACTCCAACAATGTACGGGTGTTGTAGTTGATGCCCTCATAAACAATTTGGCACAACCGCCATAGCTCAAGTCCACGATGAGGGCACTGCTGGAGAAGGTCCTTGAAGCTCTCAAAGAAAGCATGAAAAGATTCGGTCTCAGTCTGATATATTCGATGTATCTGGTGCCGTATTTGTTGAGTTTTCCTTTGAGGGAAAAATCTCTTCAGAAATACGATCACAAAGTCATCCCAAGACCGAATGGAGCTCGCCGGGAGGCTGTACATCCATTTCTTCGCGTTATACTTCAACGCAAAAGAAATCATCCTCAACCGGACTGAATCCTCGTCAAGTTGTTGAAGCTTGAACATGGAGCATTCTTCCTCGAACTCGCATATAAAAATATACGGATCCTCCTTATTGGCAGTAAAGGTTGGAAGCATGCTCACATATTGAGGCTTCAGCTCATAGTTGTTCCCGCGAGCAAGAGGAAGAACTATGCAAGAAGGCTGCGCAACCCGAACAGGATGGGTCCGCTCCCACAAAGTCATCGGTCTATCCTGTCGAGCTAAAGGTGGTGGTGCACCAAGAACCCGATCCTGACCGAATCTCCCTTCCTCTCAAGTCAGAGGAGGAGGAGGAGAAGGAGGTCTACGAGGTTGTGGGAGCGGACCGAGGTAATCCATGTATGGAACCCGGTCTCCCTCGCCACCACGAGATGACTCGGCCCTTGCTCCAAAGGAGCACGAGGCGGAGATGGTCGATCATCAAGACCATCCATCTCAGAAATATGCACTCTCTTTAGTCGAGCGCTCTCACCAGAACGAGCCCAACCTCGCATAAAAATGCTCAACTCGATTCTAAACAACACACAACAGAAGGTGTACTCAGAGGAGGAGACTACATGTAGAGCATAGATGAGGAGAGGACTCGGATGAGGAGGGAAGAATCCTTAGATCTAACGTGGGTAGTGGGATCAGGTAGAAGCCTAACGAGCAAGCACGACTCAAACAACTTAAGGCTATGAGTCCTTAGGCTAGATTACGCCTAACTTCGAGGTCACTAGCCTCAACACGCCTCACCTCCCTACAACGAGGACCACAATGCCCAGCAAGTGATACCAGATTCGGAGATCCAGTACCTCCTACTATCGACAAGGTAGGCAACGCCGATCAGGTCATGACGGTCTCAACTAGATTACTCTCCTAGTGCATCCGCAATCCTTAGGGCCAATGTCTACTTGCTTTTAGTTAAGGCTTGATCAAGAGTGATTTTTGGGGCCAAGGAAAGGGTGATGAAATCCCCCACCTTATCTTTTATGGGACAACCCCTCCTTAGTAGCGTTTTGATCCTAGATCTAGCAATCAATCGTTCCCATCAAATGGTCAACTCACTCTTGTCCTGATGCAATTCCTACTAACTAATGCATGGGCATACAAGATGCATGAATGAGTGTAGGAAGTGCGTACCTCACGCCAACGCTCAACAACTGAAGATAAAGGCAAAAAAGACGACTATATGCCTAAGTCAAGTACATGATGCGTGACCTAAACAAGTAGGAACGTCTAGTCTTTTGCTTTGGATTTTAAGGCCAAGTTGATTAATGGGGGAGTGATTAATGATCTGGGAGCAAACTAGAATTCACAGTATGCAAAATAGGGCTCCCAGATAACGAAAATAAAGCAAACAACTACCAGAAGAAAAATGGAAGCAAGAAGACCTCACCAGGTCGCCAATTGGCGGTCTCAAACCGCTGATTGACGGTCCCTTTTGATGTTTAGGTGCTACTACTCCTCCAGTAGCCTCCCTGAAACTAAGAAAAACTGGAAACAAAAAAGTAAAACTACTCGAATCGTCCAAACCAAGGTCTGGACAGAGCACCTCCCCGACAACGGCGCCAAAAACTTGATTGATCGTTTTATTTAAACCGCAAGTACACGACCGCGTTGAAGCGGTGGCAAATATGGGTCGTCCACTGGGAGGTGTGTCGACGTTTGGTTTGTGCGAAGGCGAGTGGTAAAGAAAGGAGAGAAAGGTTGGTTACACTAAACTACACTAAGGTGCAAGTGGAAATGGAAAAGAAGCAAGAAAACTAAACCCCAAAGGGGGTAGAGAAATAATGTGAACATAAAGAAGTGTGTGTGTGTGTGTGTTCATTAAGCTCCTCACAATATGTAGTGTATGAAATCATAAAACTAAATCCAACTTTGCCTCCACATGAATTAAGATTAGATCACATCAATAAAACATACAAGACAACAAGTGTAATGAAGCTAAATGAACTCAAGTATAAAGACTAGACCCTACTATGCCTCCACATGAATCAAGATAAGACTATATCATTAAAACATACAAGACATTAACCAAGGTAAAGGCAACAAGAGTACATACACTACAACTTGTGTTTCCAATATTAATTCCATCCATATCCTAACCTTATCATTCCCCATAAAATAGGTCCACTAATCAAAGCATAGGCTAAGTTTCATTCAAGAGCATTAGCATATCAAAGATAAGAGTGAAAACTCATTAGATGGTTATGGAAATCATATAAAGCTCAAGGGATTAAGATAACACACACTTAATACACTACATCATTATATCACATATTTCTCCACCCCCAAATGGGGATGGATCTACTCACTACTCATTACACTAACTACATTAACAAAATGAAACATAATACTGAAATGAAATTAATCTAAGCAAGCAAGAAACATTAAAGAGACTAAAAGAACATGAGACTAAAGAAATATGCAAGACATGTAAATTCAAATTAACTAAGCAATGTAAAAACTAAAGGAAACAACAATTAACTACAAAACTTCTATTATTACTCACTCCAAATTACAAGCAGCCCTTCCTCCACCAGAGTTTTGCTTCAAGGCTTCGCTCTTAGTAGGGAAGAATGCCACCAAGAGAGAGATATCTACAATGGAAGGTGAAGAGTTCTATTTATAAGCATTGAAAACGCTAATTCGGGACAATCCCCCGATGTGGGACTAAACAAATGCCCAAAATAGACTAAGAATACACTAACACATGTGCCTGCCAAAGATGAGCGGATCCGGAGCCAAACAGACCGCCAATTGGCGGTCTATTAGTTCTGGATCGGGCTCATTTTTGTTGTGGGCTTCTGTTGATGTAGTTGTTGGTCTTGGATGCATCTACTTTGTTTATTGGAGCTCCAACCCGAATCGAATTGTCAAAATATTCCCCATGATGGTGTGGAGTTTTCTGTTTTGCTCTTAGGTCCTTTGGTCTTACGTTCAGGTCCTTCTCCCTTGCATCTCAGTCCCAGGTCTCACAATTAAGTCTTTTTTCCTGCTTTTGGGTCCTTTCATGGCTCTTCTCTTCAAACCTCTTTATTTCTGAAATTCAAACATAAAACTCATCACGTAGCATTGCTTAGGCATAAAACAATGGATATAAGATACAAATATAAGCATGAAATGATGTCAATCAGAAGGCCAACAACGAGAGTTGGGCGGAGACAAAACGGGTTGGGTTGGAACGGGACGTTAGGGTTAAGGACTTGGAGTTGGGATTTGGGAGACTAATTCAGGATTGGCATTTGGGAGGCTAGGGTTCGGGTTGGGGAAATCATTAATTGGGTTTGTGTTCGGATTAGTCAGTTTAGGTTATTCGGATTGGGTTCTAACGTGTATATCGTGTCCATCATATATATCGTGTACAACCATGTAACTATGTATCGTGCACAACCATGTAACTATGTATCGTGCACAACCATGTCTATCGTGTATGGTGTACAACCGTGGCTATCGTGTATACCTGATATACACGATACCCTTATCGTGTATGTTATCGTGTATTTCGTGTATGGACCTGATTGATTGTTTTATATTAACCGCAAGTGCACGACCACATTGAAGCGGTGACAAATACGGGTCGTCCACTGGGAGGTGTGTCGACACTTGGTTTGTTCGAAGGCGAGAGGTAAAAGAAGGAGAGAAGGATGTATTACACTAAACTACACTAAGATGCAAAAAGGAAATGAAGATAATCAATAAAATTAAACCCCATAGGGGGTAGAGAAATAATGTGAATATGAAGATGTGTGTGTGTTCAATTAAGCTCCTCACAACATGTAGTGCATGAAATCATAAAACTACATCCAACTTTGCCTCCACATGAATTAAGATAAGACTACATCATTAAAACATACAAGACAATAATTGGAATGAAGCTAAATGAACTCAAGTATAAGGACTAGACCCTACTATGCCTCCACATGAATTAAGATAAGACTACATCATTAAAACATACAAGACATTAGCTAAGGTAAAGGCAACAAGAGCACATACACTACAAATTGTGTTTCCAATATTAATTCCATCCATATCCTAACCTTATCATTCCCCATAAAATAGGTCCACTAATCAAAGTATAAGCTAAGCTTTATTCAAGAGCATTAGCATATCAAAGATAAGAGTGAAAACCCATTAGATAGTTATGGAAATCATATAAAGCTCAAGGGATTAAGATAACACACACTTAATACACTACATGATTATATCACATATTTCTTCACCCCCAAATGGGGATGAAACTACTCACACATATTTAAACTAACTACTCTAACAAAATGAAGCATTATACTGAAATAAAACTACACTAATCAAGCAAGAAATATTAAAGAAGCATAAAAGGAAAGATTAAACAAACATGCACAAATTAAAAGACAAGATTAAAAGAAACTAGAAGAATTATTTTATTAACAAATGACTCACATTGAAGGTAGCATTCTTCTCCACCTTGAGTTTTTGCTTCAAGGCTCACTCCTTAGTAGAGAGAATGCCACAAAGCAATGGGTAATTACAATGGAAGGTGAAGAGTTCTATTTATAGGCATGGAAAAAACTAATCCGGGACAATCCCCCAATGTCGGACTAAACCAATACCAAAAATAGACTAAGCATACACTAATCCACGTGCTACAAAAAACTAAATGGATCCTGGGCTATCTGGACCGCCAATTGGAGGTTCCAGACCGCCAATTGGCGGTCTATATGCGTTAGATCTGTTTGGTTTTCGTTGTGGGATTTGCTTGAAGTATTTCTTGGTCTTGGATGCATCTACTTGGTTTGTTGGAGCTCCGACCCGAATCGAATTGCCAAAATACTCCCCATGATGGTGTGGAGTTTCATGTTTTGCTCTTAGGTCTTTCGGTCTTACGTTCAGGTCCTTCTCCCTTGCATCTCAGTCCCCAGGTCTCACAATTAAGTCATTTTTCCTGCTTTTGGGTCCTTTCATGTCTCTTCTCTTCAAACCTCTTTATTTTTGAAATTCAAACATAAAACTCTTCACATAGCATTGCTTAGGTGTAAGATAATGGATATAAGATACAAATATGAGCATGAAATGATGTCAATCAGGACCCCCGAACCCGACCCGATAAGGGTTCGTGTATCGTGTCGTGTATGCTTATCGTGTATTCGTGTCCAATTTTTTGTACTCATACATTAAATTATTGTGTCGTGTCTGTGCCATGTTATCGGGTCGTGTCTGATTTTGACAGGTCTACATACAGATAGTGCCTTCAGGCTTTCAACGCATCAACTACCACTCCTACCTCCAAGTCATATGTGAGGTAGTTCTTCTCGTACACCTTCAGTTGCCTTAAAGCATACACCACCACCTTCTCGTGTTGCATGAGCACGCAACCCAAGCCAATCCCTGATACGTCGATGTATATTGTGTATCCACCATTGCCACTCGGAAAAGTCAGAATCGATGTAGTTTTCAGTCTTCTCTTCAACTCCTCGTAGTTGTCCTCACACTTCTGGGACCATACGAACTTGACACTTTTCTGTGTTAGCACTGTTAGTGGTGAAGCAAACTTGGAGATTTCTTTGATGAAACAACAGTAATAGCTTGCAAGGCCCACAAAACTCTTGATCTCAGTCACGCACGTTGGAGAGTTCCACTACGTCACAGTCTCAACCTTCATTGGGTCCACAAAGGTCCCGTCATGTGACACAATGTGCCCCAGACCTGGTCTAGCAAAAACTCGAACTTTGAGTACTTGGCATAAAGCATGTTATCCCTCAGGATTCCAAGTATTGTCCTCAAATGTTCCCTGTGTTGCTCTCTATCCGTGTAAGTTGTCTTCTGGACATCCTCCTCCTTGATTCTCAACTGGTGATAATCTGATCGCAGTTCGATCATAGAGAAGACATTCGCGGTGTACAAGTGATCAAATAGGTCCTCTATTCTGGGTAAAAGGTACATGTTCCTTATGGTAACCTTGTTCAGCATTTTGTAGTCGATGCACATCCGCAACGACCTGTCCTTCTTCTTCACGAAAAGCATCAACGCTCCCTAAGGTGAGACACTAGGTCGGATGAACCCAACATCCAACAACTCCTGCAACTACTTTTCCAGCTCAGTCAGCTCTACAAGTGTCATCCGATATAGAGTTTTCGATTGTGGACTGGTACCAACTACCAACTCGATGCCAAACTCGATCTCTCAACGTGGCGGCAAGACAATTATATCATCGAAAAACACCTCCGGAAAGTCCTACACAACCTCTATGTCCTCTAATCTCTTCACCATGGGATCTGGAACGACCAGTGTAGCCAAGAACGCCCTGCAACCTTGGTTCATCCACTCCTGAGCCTTCATTGTGGAAACAATGATTCAACCTCCTCTATTCTTCATTCCCCTGATCAGCACATCAGTCTGGTTCTTCTTTGGGATCAAGATCTTCTTTTCACAGCATAAGACCCGAACTTTGTATTGTGACAGTCAGTCCATCCTCAGTATGATATTGAAGTCCTCCATCGGTAGCAAGACAAGATTTGCCAGAAAATCTTGGTCACTTGAGACAACAATAGTACCAGGGAGGAAGCTCCCCACTATGCCCACCTCCCCCATGGGCATGCTGATTCTAAACAAGTGGTCAGTTACATAGGGGCATGACCTTAATTGCCCGCAAACGGCCAACTGCACGACCCCCAAGATTTTCCTGCGACCTCTGGGCTCCTGATAGTTCTTCGGAAATCTTTGTCTAGGATCGTTGCACACTTCATGGCATCCGCCAAGGTCTGCAGCATGATAGTGAGTGTACGGGTCCTGAGTCGCTTACGAAGTCCCCACATGAACTTCATCGCCCTCTGCTCCTGGGTGACATAAATATCTGGGTTGTAGTGCTCCACTACTTTGAACTTGTTGACGTAGCTCTCCAGTGTCAACTGCTTTTGCTCCAGGACCAGGAATTCCTCTCGCTCTGTATCCCTGACGAGTTGTGGAAAGTACTTCTGATTGAACTCCTCTAGAAACTCCTCCCAGCTCATGTCCTTTCAGCCCCTGAATACCACCGTACACGCGACCCTCCACTAGTTGGATGCTGAACCGCTCATCACATAGGTGGTCAGATCCACCTTCATCACATAGGTGGTCAGATCCACCTTCATCCAATCCTCTGAACCTTGAAAATTCAGTCTTCAGTTGTCTCCGAATCAACTCCACCCTTGAAGGACGACAAATGCTGGTGTATAAACCTCTCGTGCATTGCGTCTACCCCCGCCTGCTCGGTATGAGCTGTCTGGCGCTCTATAAACACACCAAGCCTCTAGACGGTCCCATAGAGTGTTTTTTGCTCTTCCTCCCATGCCATGCCACACATCGCCTTAGTGGCATCTGGAACAACAACCTTAAGAACAAAGAATCAACTCAGTTATGCATGTAGGATCAATTGGAAAAAAACTATTTAGACTACTTCTAAGAGTGGTTTCTTTGGATGAGTACACCAAAACCGACCTACTCTGATACCAAGTTGTAACATCCCCCAAAAGTGGAAAATTTAATACGAAGCTTGTATAGAATAAGAGCAGAATGAACAGGAAAATTACTCATAACATATTCAAAATAAGGTGCATCATTACAAAGAAGATTCAAAGTCTGATTACAACAAAGATGGCTAAATGACATAATACAGATAAAGACAACAACCTAAGGATAAGACTGAAGGATCCAGTCAAGGGTATACTCATGCTCGGTCACCACCCACCCAACACCGATGAAGGCCATAAAATGCAACATGATAAAATACCTGAGTTTTCATAACAAAAACTCTGTATACCAAGTCTTTCTCTCTCTCTCTCTCTCTTTATATATTTATATATATATATATATGAATGTGTAGTGCAATGAACCTGTCCTACTAGTATCACATGATTGTACGAACAAGAAAACCATTCCCCAACTCGAGGCATAATGGACAACAATCTCACCAACAACATCGGATTGCCTGAGGGCATCCACCAACACATGCGGTTTTACAGAGAATACGTGACACTCCCCTTCTCGCAACTATAGTATCATGGTGGTTCAGTAAGGGTCGCACGCACTTCTGAGTCATAGATACAAATATGATCTCGTGGTCCTCCTACTTGAAATTTGGAGAGGGGAAGCGAGGGAGATGTGGTGGGAGGAGAGAAAGTTGGAGTTGAGTGAGTGAGAGAGATGTGTGCTTTGCTCTGCAAAACAAACACACACCAACTCACACAACATGGCCACCCATGCTTACACCATACCTCACATACCCCCATACTTCCAACCATGCCTACACCATACCTCCCAAAGTCAAAGCAAACTTTAACCTTAAACAATCCCTAAGCATGCTTACCACTCTATTAGGATTAGGACCTAACATATTATTTTCAGATGTTGACGTCTTAGGTGTATGCACTATGGAATGAAATCGACGTTGAGTTCAAAAGAAATAGAAAATCATTTGGATCTATTTTATCAATTCCCCATCTTCTTTCCCGTGGTTCTTTTAAATGATTGTAGCTAGAGATGATAGATTTCTTGAAAACATACATGCAACGATGTCACCTGGAGTAGATGTGATTGTTACATGATGGTTTGTTTCTGGGCAAGGTTTTAAAATTGATTATGCGATCCTGTGCGGTTGGACCGCCAGGATCGCATAATCGATTGTGCGGTCGCATAAGCGGTCGCACAATTGTAAAATTAATTTTTTTGTTTTTTTAATTAATATTTTTCAAAAATTGTAAAAAAATCAGGAAAATTGTAAAAAACCAGGAAAAATCATAACAAATCAGGAAAAATAAAAAACAAAGTGTACCATAAAAAACCTAGTTGGTTTGGCTTCGACAAAACAACAAGTTCATCAACGTCATTGCCTAACTAAAAACCCCATCTACCAACCAAACTACTAGGTTTATTTTCATTAATTAACCATAGGTATTACAAGTACAAGCACCAAAAAGTGATAAACCAACTACAAAATAAAACATAGATCTCATCTAATACTAATAGTTAACATTTCTACTCTACAACGGATATGTTTGGTCGTGAACCCACTGAGGAATGTCTTCCTCTACGTCGTCTGAGTCATCTGAGTCAATGGGGTCATCATGATAAGTCTCTTCTTGCTCGGTTACCTCATCGTCTGTACCAACAAATTGCTCGTCTATGTCTTGTTGTGGCACCGCTGATGAAGTTGATGCTTCGTGGTGTTGTCTGAAGTTGAAATCTTCCTCCATAGCAGTTTGTAATATCCTGTAGGTTGAAGCTGCATCACGACGTGGTCGTCCTCGTGATGGACCAAAGGTAGCCTCCTCCACATCCGCCCAAGTCAGATCATCTCCTGCAAAGACCGACTCCTCTGTTTCCACCAACCACAGATGATCTTCCATCAAATCATAATCTATGCTAATAGGATAGTAGAAACCTGGTTTTTCCCTCCTTTCTCTGAATCATTGCCTCAACCTCTGGTTGTAGTTCACGTACATTAGGTCATTCAACTTCTGCGGCAGTAACCGATTCCTCCTTTTTGTGTGTATTTGCTCAAACACACTGCAATTTCTCTCACATCCGGATGCTGAACAAGTGAGTCCCAAAATTTTAAGTGCTAACTCCTTCAGAGATCGATTTCCGCTACTAACCTCACTTCCATAATCAGACCACCAATCAGTTGGGATCTTCGTGTTTCTTTGCCTCCTAACAATTTCTCGACCAAACAATCCTTCACTATTCTTGTAACGATCAAGTTGCCTTGTTATGTGGTCTTGTTCTTCCGGGTTCGGGACCATCTTCTCTAGAACATCCAACCAGCCTGTCAAGTGTGTGTTCATGGCTTCTACTCGGCTTTCAGCACCAAAGAAAGTGGCCGGATTCAAGAGGAAACCGACAGAGTACAATGGACTAGACATTTTATGTCCCCATCTTCGATCAATGACCTCGATAACAGGCTGGTATAATTGCGATCTGAAGTTGTAGTTCTCCTTGATCTGTGCCTTCTCCTTCTCCATTGCATCGTATAGATAACCCATTGTGGGTTTCTCGTCGCCATCCACCAACCTAAGAACAGTCACCAACGGTTGCCTTGCCTTCAAAGCATTGGTCACGTTGTTCCAGAAGACGGTCGATGTGATGGCTTCGTAAACCTGATCGGTCTCTATCTTCACCTTCGCATTTTTTGCCAGAAAGCATTTGGATCGGCAAATTATTCTGAAACGATGAATGTCTTCAAAGCTTGTCGCTTCACCCAAAGTCTTCATAGTGTAAGGAATGCAGTTGCAAAACGGGTGACGGCTGGACGAATTAGATTCCCTTGAATGGCTTGAGTCATTCGCTTGTTCGGTTGACTGTGTACCTTGAAATAGGTGACAATCTTCCGACTTGTGGTAACATTCCTGATGTACAACTTGCCTATGTCCTCCAAGATTAGATCGATTTTTGACATCAACATCCTACCAGCGGATACATAGGCAGCGGCATTGTCGGTGACGATCTGGATAACATATTTCTCCCCCACTTCGTCCACCACCTTGTCGATCAACATAAACAAGTAGTCCGCGGTGTGCGAGTGGGAAGAGGCATCGATAGACTTCAAAAAAATGGTGTCGGTGGGACAGTTAGCTAAAAAATTAATTATACTACGGCCACAACAATTAGTCCACCCATCAGTCATTATTGTACAACCATATAATTTCCAATCTTCCCTATAAGAATCTAATAAGGTTTTGGTTGATTCAAGTTCCCGTCTTAGACATGGTTCAGCAATCTCGTGGGGAGTAACGGGTTTCAAACCCGGCCCAAATCTAGCAGTTCTATCAATTGCATCTTTAAATTCTCTAGATTTGCATGATTAAAAGACAAACAATTTCTATAGAAAAATTTAGCTCAAAGTTGGTTTACTTCTTTTCTCTCTTCTTTTTTAAAATGGTTGTGTATTGTGGTTTGATCGGGACCTTCATTTCTTTCCACGACGTCGGTCGGACGTCCACGACAAATGGTGGTGAAACGGTCCATTCGTCCATACTTAGATCGATTCCTCTGCCTCTTACGAGGTTGAGGAAGGGGACGTTGAGCAGAAGATGAGCTACTGTCACCACGTCCTCGACCGGAACCAGAACCAGACCCGTATCCGACCCCAAGCTCCTCTACATCGTCTAAGTCTACGTATTCATCTAAAATTGCTTTCTCATTGTGATATGTTCTAGATTTTGATCTTAAGTTCAATTCAATTTCTTCACGATAAATGACAGATGCATATGCACATAGTTTAGCATTTGAACTATCCCGATGAGCAATATGTTGTTTATGTCTATTTATTCCACCACTACTAACGTAACCACATAATTCACATACAAGTTTGAATTTAAATTCTAAGGTAATGTGCGGTTCTCCATCCCGGGTCAGTTACTTTTGTGGGACGAATATGATCAAATTCTTCATGGTTCATGGGATATTCACCACCACTAGGTTCGTTATATGTCATTTTACACTAACCACTAAGTATTAAACTAAAAGAGGGATGAAAAGAGTGCACTTGTTTTGTGGAAGACGGAAGAAAGTTGCAATGGAGTGAAGATTCAGAGAGATTTTGCTTCCCAAACCCGCACCACGATCACCAAAACCGTCTTCTTTTCAACCAAACTTGAGCACTTGGATTCTTGAAATATGAAGATTGTGTGAGAATGTAAGAGAGTTGGGGAGAATGAGAGAGTTGTGAGGAGTAATGGGGTTTGGGGGGTTTTTTATAGTGTAAAACAGGGGAAAATGCAATTTCCTCCTGTTTACTGTTCTCCAACGGCTATATAGCCATTATAGTTGTGCGGTCGCACAGTGCATTGTGCGACGCACAGGCCGCATTGTGTGTCGCACAACACTATTCGCCCAACGGCTAGTTGGGCAACTAGCCGTTGGGTCGCATAACCACATATGCGGTCTGTGCGGCCGCACAGACCGCATATGCAACGCATAAGTCGCACCATGTTTGGTGCGACTATGCAGGCGTCGCATATGCGGCCCCGTCCCATATTTCGCATTGTGCGACCGCATAATCGCTTATGCGGTCGCACATTAAAACACTGGGTGGAACTATCATCCGCCTACTTCAAAAACAAGTTGGAAGAGTGCTAGATGGGCTTTGAAGGATGGATTGATGATGATGTAAACTACGTCTTAATCTCTTAGAAAGAAACTAAAATGTACCTTCAATTGGAATACCACTTTAAAGAGGTTGAAGGAAATTGTAAAGATATTCAATAAAATTACTATGGATATATGTTGGTCCTCTGATTATGGTTGTGAAGATGGAGGCGTACTTTGGTCAACAACAATAGTGGGAGCAGAGGACCTTGCTTGACCTTGAGGACTCCAATATTAGGGTGACAAAAGGAGAGAGAGGAGTTGTTGTTATTGCCAAAGAGAGCATAGGATGGGTGAATTTATTGGGCCCATTAAGCAAATCCCATTTGTAACACTAAAAGCCACTATGTAATTAGTCCATTCTGTATTTAACCTTGTACTTATCTAGATGTAATATGTCTACATACTTTGTATACTTGATAAGCAAGTTTATTCACACTATTAATACATACCCATCCCTCTCGTTTGTGATATGAGAGTTGATGGTTTTCATTCACATGTGTGTCTAATTTCTTCTAACATGAGCAAATTAATTAGGCCGAAACCTTTGATCCTTTTTTTTCTTCCGTCCTTTCTTTAAAACCAGCCCACCTCCCTGAACCCATCCCACAAAAATCCTTTAGCCCGCCAAGAAAACCAAAGATCCTCTCCTCTGATCCAACGATCCAGATCCTTTCCCATTAAGCTCACAGATCGTGCTATTGTTCCAAGTGTTTCAAGAGTTCCAAGTGTTCAAAAATAAGCATAGAGTCTGCTATTGTAGGGTAATAGGATAAAATGTGCTTACATTGCATATAACATTTGTAGTCCATTGATCAAGGTTAGTAGACATTTTTCAAATCTTTCAAGTCTTTGTAAAAATGTGTGTTGTATAGTGATGCAAATATGATTGCATGCATTTTGCAGCGAAGAGTGAATCCAGAAGACCCACCTCCAACTCGAGCACAGTTGTGGTGTTTGTTGCATTTTGAGAAAATTCTTTCTTCAGTGGAGATTAAGGTGATAATATAGTTTTTTAATTAGATTGATGAATGTCTAAGTGTAGAGTAAAATGAGAGAAGAGGAAGCCAATATGCTAGATTTTGGTTCTATGGTTAGCACAATGGTGTGAGTGATGATTTTGAAAAAGTAATGGGAAATGATGAGCATGGTCGTGTTCGAGGAGTAAGTTGTCTCATTAATCCTACTGACGTGTTTGTTTTTAGAGGTGCTCCAACTCCTATAGATATAAATTTCCAAGTCGAAGTTGGAATCAACCAGAAAATGGAAAGCGTGGGAAGTCAACAACAAAAGATGATCAAGCAGCAACAAACCATAGCTGAGCAAAAAAAGACAATCAATGAGATGAAAGAAAAGATGAGTCAGACAGAAGCTAGAGTGCTCAACACGAACAATTTTTTCTCTAATTGTCAAGAAGATTTGGCTTCAACTTAAGTGACATGGTAATTATAAACATTTGCTTACAAATGGTTATAAAATTTGGTCACACTAATTAAAATCTTTTATAATCAATTTGTTATGAAACTCTAACTGAAGTTTGGGTTCTAAGTATGACCCCTCTGTGGTCTCTATCACTATTCATTTCAAGCCCCTGTATGGCTGTATGTGGAAGACCTTCATGGAATGCTCCTTAGTCATGAGATAAGACTACTGAAAAGTCTTTGTTGGTCCCTCCGCTAATGTTGCAACCAAAAGTAATATTTTATTACTAGTCGAGATGGTAGCTACAGAGGTCGGTATGGAAAGTTACGTGGTCGAGGATCAAACTACCGTAACAACAACTTCTATGGTCGCAACTCTACCATGTCCAACCAACCGGCCAGAGTTCAGTGCCAAATCTGCACGAAACTCTATCATTCTGCTCTTCAGTGTTATTGCAGGTTTGATCAGATCATTCAAAATAATCCCCCTCTCTGCCTTTATGGCTTCCTCTTGTCAGATTCTCGATGATGCGTAGTACCCATACTCAGGGGCTACAAATCATCTAACCAATGACAATGGCCATTTTCTGACCACTCCATATAATGTCTACGATCAGATCAGAACCGTTAATGGCTCAAATTTGCCCATTTTACGTAGTTGTTCTTTAATAATTGCCTCTCATATTTGACCTCTCAGAATGCATAAAGTTTGCTATGTTCCATCAATAAGTAAGAAACTCAATAGCATTGCACAATTTACTCTTAACAATAATGTGTTTTTTAATTTTATCCTTGTTTCTGTCTTGTGAAGGATCTATACTCGGGTCAGGTCCTACTTCGGGGACATCTGCATAATGGACTTTACCATCTTGCCCCAACAAATTCTTCTCCACAGAAATTTTCTTTCCTAGGTGAACAAACCATAGTGGATTTCTAGCATCGACGTCTTGGGCACCCATCTAATAAAACTCTGCATCACAATCTTAATAAGCACGACCTTCCTATTTCTGGGTCCAAACATTTACAGTTTTTGTCATACTTGTCCTTTAGGTAAAAACAATATCCAACCACATTTTTAGTTCTTCCTCTATTAGTAATGCTCCTTTACAATTGATCAATGTTGATGTTTGGGTTCTGCACCCATTAGTTCTTCTACTGGTTCTAGATATTATATCAGTTTCTTGGATGACTTTAGTAAATAGGCATCAAGTTTTCCTATAGCAAATAAATCAGAGGTTCTTCGTGCTTTTCAGACCTTTAAAATACAACTTGAAAATCTTTTTTCAACCAAAATAAAAAGGTTTTCAAAGTGATTGGGGAGGGAGTTTAGAACTGTTAATTCATTTTTAAAGTCTGTTGGCATTGTGCATCGTATTTCTTGTCTATATTCTCATTAATAAAATGGTGCTATTGAACGGAGGAATATGCATATTGTTAGAACCCTAACCTAGATTAGAGGGTTAATGGAGATTAAGGAGATGTTTAGCATGGGGAAGAGGCGTGCTACAGTGGTCGCTTGGGGAAGAGGAGGGGCGTGCACTGTTGTCGTGGTGGAGGGTGATGGTTTGGTTGTGTAGGCTACTGTAGCGGGGAGAGATGTGTTGGGTTTATAACGTGGTTTTCTCTCTCTCTCTCCATTCCTTGCGTTTTTCTCACTCACTCTCTCACTTTGCTTGTGCGGCACCAGCATACTCGGAGGCTCCGGCGTGAGGGGTCGTTGCCAAGAGGAGGTCGCGCGTGAGGAGGTGACGGAGGCGTGAGCATTGCTCCGGCGTTTCGTCGTCTTCTTTGAGGTATGCCGCTCCTTAGTTTGGTTTGGTTGTTAACCCTCACGAGAGGGTTGTGTTGGTCGGTCGGAGGAGGTCGGAGACCTCTCCGACGTTGAGTTTTGGTGAAGAAACCTCGGCTGGCGTGAGGTTGAAGATGACCAACGGTCGACCGGGCCCTTCGGGCTGTCGACTGAATGCATGTATTTTGTCTGTCTGTGGTGTTTCGGTCAACCGAGTCCTTGTGTTCGGTCGACCGGAACTTAAGTTTATTGGTTTATTATGCATGATGTTCGGACGTTGGTTTTCGTTCGGTCGACCGTTTTATGACGTAGAAATAATAGGTTGACCCTGTTAGTTTTCGGTCGACCGAGACCCCTGAGTCGGTTGACCGTTAGTGTTGATTTTGACGTTGACCAGACTCCGGATTTTGACCACGTTCGGTCGACCGGTTTTAGACCTTCGGTAGACCGTTGGAGATTGTGTTTTGAGCGCAGCGGTAGACCGTGTTAGGCGTACGGTCGACCGATTCCTTTCTGGAACCGGTCGACCGTTTGGGCCCAGGACAGAATTCCTGGTTCCCTTTTTGAATGCCAACTTTGTCCACGGAAACCCGTGTCCTCGCCTTGTGCGTGAGCCGGGAGGTGACAGTGGGCGCTTGTTGCGTGCCTGCCCAGGGACCGCCGTGTGGAAAAGTGTGGGTGTTCGGGACGCGTCACCTCCATATATGGATCGTGACTAAGATGTTGGTTTGATTGGACTCATTGTAGTATAGCAGGTCTGAGGGATCGCATGTCCCAATGTTTGATGTTTGTGCGGGCACGCAACTGGCGTTGGGTGAGGTGACTACCGGCCTACGGGCTACGGAGGTCGCTGCCCTGCTTTTATAGCGACGTGGTTGGTGTTTGCGGGTCGTGGAACCTGATGACCTGGCAGACTTCGGTCTGGACCCGTCCGATGTTGTGCCGGACATTTTTGATGGACCACTAAGGCTGTGCCGATGATGTCGCCGAGGTTGTGGCGGCGATGATGATTATTGGGCCGAGGTTGTTCCGGCTATGTTCATTCCTCGACTGGGCACCTATCGAGATGATGTTGTTATACCTTCCGGGCGACGACCCCGTTGGTCCCCAGTGGCTCCGACCACAGAGATTTGCAGATCTGTATTCTATCGACCCGCAGGCGTGACAGAGGCTCCCTGCTGAACCCTTGAGTAGTGTAGCCGCGTGTGGGGGTGCGATGTCGTGTGCTGTAAGACTGCATGTGCCTGCAGTAGGTCTCCTCGGAAGACCAGATGTTGATTGTCAGACTGATGTCGTGTTTTACCCTTCGGGGGAACTGTTTCCCTTTCTGTCGATGTCATGACATGCTACTAGTATTATAGGTTCATTGTGTAATGCATGCATATAGGTGAGTTGACATACGGGGTTTCCTTCTGGAAACTCATGCATTGTTGTTATATATTTTTCAGGACCACAGTAGGTCCAGTTGGGTGGTGATCGGCGGGACACGCATTTTGGAGTCGGATCCTCTACTCGGACCATTGAGGTCGACATGATTACATTTATCTTCCTTGTTGTTCTGTAGTAATCATGTATCGTTTTTGACAAACTCTGATGTAATTTGGTGCACCGCTATTTGTTTTATGAAAAGTAACAGTCCCGTCTTTGATTATTGAGTTCCATTGTCTTGATTATAAATTTTTAAATTTCCGCTGTCTCGGGATGTTACACATATTGTTGATGTTGGGTTCTGTTAACTCATGCATCTATCCTAAAATCTTTTGGGAAGATGCTTTCATTACTGCTGTATTTTAATTAATCATTTGCCTTCTTCCATTCTTGGTAATATTTCTCCCTATAAAAACTATTTGGACAATCTCCTAAATATAACATTTTAAAGGTTTCTGGTTACGCATGTTTTCCTTGTCTTAGGCCCTATTTGAAAAACAAACTTCAAACTCATTCTGAACAATGTGTTTTTCTTGGATACAATCATCCTCATATAGGATACAATGTTATACACTTACCTCTGGACGTATTTTAATTTCTCGTAATGTTATTTTTGATGAAAACAAGTTTCCATTTCGTGATGAGCCTATGATTCCTCAGAAGTTGGTATCTAGCAGAGGTGATCAACTCACCCCTGCCATACCTCAAGCACAACCTTCCAGTATGCCTTGTTCATCACTTGCCCCTTGTGTTGTTCCCACCATTTCATCTCCAACCTCTTCTACCAGCCCTCCACCAATTTGCCCCCAAATCCACCACCTCCTACTAATTCAGATATTACACCACCATTAACACAACATACTCATCACATGACCACCACAACCAAGGACAACACTAGACGTCAGAAATTTTTCTGACTTCCATGTTTTCTTGATCACCAAACATCCACTCCCCTCCATTAGCCTTCCCGAGACAAAACCAACCACATATACCCAAGCAGCCAAGAATGGTACGTGGCGACAAACAATGGATTTTGAATATAATGCTCTAATTAAAAATGGAACTTGGTCTTTCGTCCCTTCGTCTTACTCTAAAATTATAGTTGGTTGTAAATGGGTTTCCAAAATCAAAAGAAACTTGATGGTTCCGCTAATCGCTTTAAAGCTCGGTTAGTTGCTAAAGATTTTTACCCAGAGGTTGGTATTAACTTTGACAAAACATTTAGTCATGTTGTCAAACCTATTACCATTCGAATCATGCTCACCATTGCCTTATCATGGAATTGGCCAATTGATCAACTTGACGTAAACAATGCCTTCCTTCATGGGATTCCTTAAGAAGATGTGTATATGGCTCAACCTTAAGGCTTTACATACCCATCTTTGCCTCATCATGTCTGTAAACCCCACCAAGCAATTTATGGTCTCAAACAGGCACTCATGGTCTGGTTCAAATGACTCTCAGACAAATTACTTTCTACAGGTTTTACTTATTCTAAGTCTGACTCTTCTCTTTTTCTCCTTTCCTCGGGGAAACACACCATTATACTACTCGTCTATGTTGATGAATTTCTGATCACTGGGCTGCTCATCCACTCTACTTAATCAAGTGTTTTCTGATCTTAACGACTTGTTTTCTTTAAAGGACCTAGTTCATTTGCATTATTTCCTAGGAATAGAGGCTCACAAAAGTCTAGTTATCCAACTGGACTTTTCTTATTACAAAGGAAATACATAGAGGATTTAGTAATTAAAACTAAAATGGACAAAACTAAACTTGTGTCCACATCTGCCTGCCCATCCACCAAACTTTCCAAATACAACAATTCTTCTTTTTCTGATACTTTGCTTTACAGAAATACGGTAGGAGCATTACAATACATAAGTATAACTTGACCCAAACTCTCCTTTCATGTTAATAAGGTTTGTCAATATATGCATAATCCGACTAATGAACATTGAGTTGCTGTCAAACAAATGCTACGTTGCTTAAAACACTCCGACAATTATGGACTCACATTTTCTAAATCCACCTCCGTTGAGTTACGGGCTTTAGTAGGCTTTTCCGATGCAGATTGGGCTGGAGATATTGATGACCACCGATCCACAACTGGCTTTGTATCTTCCTCGGAAAAAATCTAATTGCATGGCGTTCCAAGAAGCAACCAACAAATCTAATTGCATGGCTTTGTATCTTCCTCGGAAAAAATCTAATTGCATGGCTTTGTATCTTCCTCGGAAAAAATCTAATTACGGGCTTTAGTAGGCTTTTCCGTTGAGTTACGGGCTTTAGTAGCCATATAGATTTCGTTCATCAGTAGGCAGAATATAGAGGAGTCTCTCCCAACTAGGCATACACATGATCCAACCACCCGTACTACGGTGTGACAACTTAAGCATCACATACCTCACTTGCAATCCAATGTTTCATGGTCGCACCGAAACGTAAAAATCAACTTTCATTACGTCTGTGAACAGGTTCTGAAAAAGCAACTGGATGTACGATTTGTCTGAACAAAAGATAAACTGGCCGACCTTCTCACCAAACCCCTTTCATCCAGTCATTTATCCTGCGATCCAAGCTTTCTGTTACCCCAGCACCATCAGCTTGCGGAGTAATATTAGGCTTATTAGGAAAAGCCCATTTGTAACACTAAAAGACACTATTTAGTCCATTTTGTATTTAGCCTTGTACTTATCCAGATGTATTATGTCTACATACTTTGTATACCTTATAAGAAAGTTTATTCACACTATAAATACACACCCATTCCTCTCATTTGTAATATGAGAGTTAGATGGTTTTCATTCACATGTGTGTCCAATTTCCTCTAACATTGTTTCTGATAACTTTGATGTTTGCCTACTGATGAACGAAATCTATATGGCTGTATTCAAACACGAACACTTTGTTATGATTTTGACTTCATCCAGATGGAACTAAAAACAAAGGTGGAGTCTACAAGGTTCTGGTTGGTCTTAGATGATGTATGGGATGACATCGACAAGGGATTTATGTTCTTCAAAAAATGTTTCTTTATTGAATTGTATGTGGATACCCAAAACATAGGGATCTTAAAGAAAGCCTCTCAGTTAAAGCACTTATTAACACTCCCACCTTTCATTCAATCCATCTGATCCTTTGAAAAATGCGGATGTTTGAACCCTTGACAAGCATCCGTGTGTTGCACTTATCAGCCACTCCTCTCATTGAGAAATCGACATACATCAACAATTTGATACATATTCGGTATTTGCATGCTGTGGTGCCAACTACGTCCCTAAGAAGGCTTCATCTTCTGCAGTTCCTTGTTGTCTATCCATCCGCCAATCATTGTCGGGAGCTAAAAAGCGTACCTCCAATAAAAAAACTAGATTATGTGTCACTAGAACATTGTAATCTTCCTCATTTGCGGTATTTAATACATCATTTCTTTTGGAGCAATAATTCTGATTCACCAGGTTTCGATGTGGTTGGTCTGTGGTAACTTACTATGCTTTGAAAGTTCAAATTTATTCTCAAGAAAATAAAAGGGTATGGGATTTGTGAGTTACATGATTTGGTGGATCTTCACTTTCTTACGATTGAGGCTCTTGAGATTGTAAGTGGCTTCGAAGAGGCTATGAAGGCATTTGAAGACGCTGCCATCTATTCCTCTTTGACTTAAAAAAAACTACGTCTATCTTATAGGTGGTTCACGATTCTTCCAGAGTGGTGGAAAGTCAAGTACAATGAAATGGACGAGCAGAGTAACAATGAGAAATCGTTGTTGTCATTGATTTCTATATTGGTCATCAGTACATGTCCAAATCTAATTTCCCTGAACGAGGGATTGCTCCAAGAAGGTGTAAATTAAATCATCTAAGGGAAGTGCGTATTGAGCATTGTAATAATCTATTCATTTGCCACTTGCCAGTTGAGAATTTGGCGAATTGAGATCTCTCAAAAGTCTTCACATGGAAGGATGTCCAAATTTATTGGATCCACATAGGGTTCAAAAACTCCTACCCACATCACTCGAGGAACTCTTCATCGACAACTGTCTGTTACAGGAAGTTGTGCCAAGTCTCTCCTGTCTTTCCAAACTGTATTTGTCAAGATGCTACCAGATTAAGTCATTGGATCTAATTGGTATAATAGCATTACAGGATTTACATATTAACTACTGTCAAAGGTTGGCAATACTAATGGTTATTAATTAGGACATTCCCTCAACTCGTAACCTCAACCAGTGGTGATAGTGCATGCATACAGAGGCATAAGTTCCTCAGTATCACTTTGGGAGGTTGATATCAATTATCCGTTACTACTACTCAATGTATCACTACTAAGAATGTGTTTGAATGTCCTGAAATGACTTCAATGCTTGAAAAAAATGTGATTGTTCACGACACAATTTTTGATGTGGTTTTTGACGGTTCGCATTGATTGTTTCAATGCCCAATCACGACGAAAAGACACATTAGTCCTTCCCTTCAGGCTATAAATTTTGGTCTTCAAACGAGAAGAATGACTAATATTGGCTAATCATGCGTATTTTTTAAAAAATGGTGGATTTTGAGTTGGTGTTAAGGGGAAGTTGGATTTTGGGTGGGTAGATTAGTTCTATCAAGGTCAATCAATGAAACAACCTAATAAAGTCGACGTATAACGGTAAAAAATCAAGTGACAAAATATGTAATTGTACACCAAACGATGTCCGAACAACAAACATTTTGCGTGAGCTCTATCCAAAAACTCGAAAAACTAACTTTCTCACGTTTTGAAATTCAGTGTTAAATGCCAAAAATTGGGCACAATTTTTTTAGAAAAATGGGGTGTGACAATTTTTGTTTGGATGTCCATAAATCAGAAAACCAGATTTTATCAAAAACTTTGTCCATTTTTAAACTAAACTGCCCAACGTCGCCTGCGAATTACTTAAATCGCTCGCGTCAATTACTAGTTTGTAATTCTCTCATTTCTACTTATATCTCTCTTCATTTCAGTCTCACACCACAACTCTCTCTTCATTTTCCTCTCAATCTTCAAATACAATGTCTCGGAGGCCAGGAAGAGTCAGCAGACGCCCCGTTACATTGGAATACTGTAAAATTTATACCTCTTTTATTTTAACAAAAACAAAAAAGCCTGAGGCGTCAGGGTTGGACGCCCCCGCGTTGCGAATAAGGATCACTAGTCTTTTGGAAGACCTATAAAAATACAAGTACACAATATAAATATGTAAATAATGAAACTATAATTATACCACTGGAAATTATCTATATTACCTCAAATAGCTCTACATTTTCTGGTGTAATCTTGACGATTTCCTGCATGTGTCTCATAACGTAGTACCCACATTCGGTATTTTCAGTCTGCTTGCGGTACTACAAAGATATAAATTCATTAAATATACGTTTAAGTACTTAAAAAATTTAACAAAATGGGAGAAACTTACGCCCATTGCATGTCAGGTTACACCCGTATTTTTGGTAGTCCTTTTTCCACCCAACATTTTGTAAACATTCATTGTCCTTAGTAACACAAGTTATTCAAGATGAAGTCGATAAATGGCCAACGTCTAAATTGATTCTATTAAGCCTTTTTTATTATGTGGTTCTTGGGCCAAGGAAAGGGTGATGAAATCTCCCACGTCATCTCTTATAAGTGAATGCCCCTAGGTTTTTTCATACCTTAATCTAACAAATTACACACCAAACAATCACTCACTCTCTTATTTCAATGCAATCCTACTAACTAATGTATGCTTTCTAATGATGAGTGAAAGAGATTACGTACCTTACGCCGGCAATCTACGACAACATTCGTAAAATAAAAAATAAATACAATGATTACATGCATGGAAAGTCCTATATGATGAATGACTTGACAAATATTGTCTAATATTTTGTTGTAGGTTATTAAAGGCCAAGTTGCTTAAGGGTCAATGAGTTACTATCATACTACCAGCATATGTATAGACAATATGTAAATAATATGTAATTTAGCAAATATTGTATAATATTTTGTAAACCTGAAACAATATGTAAATAATTAACAACATACAAAAATGTTCATGCAGAAGTATTATTAAAACAAAATATAACAAGTTGCATAGGGTATCATCTAAACTCTTACAAACTTTTAAATAATTGTCGTTCGACAATTTTTGAAAAGACAAATTGACATAGAAAATATACAAACAAAATTAATATGTCCAAAATCATAATATTACCAAAATTAATATGTCCAAACATCGTAATATTGTCCAACCTAAAATTAATATGTCCAAAATCAAAAGATTATTACCAAACACCATTTTGCATGAAGTATTACAAAATATATTTATCTTGATCTTCAATTGTATTTACAACTTCTACCTAGAGTTTCAACTTCGTTTTGATCAAAAGTAAGTCCATGTTAACATTCCAATTGACAAACGTTTTGATTTCCACTTGTTTTTGTTGTTGTTTGACATTAGTCTTACAATGCTTAAATCTTCGGGAAAACAAAAACTACAAATATGACAAACATCAAGACATCTTACAATATATGCCAACTCTCATTTAAACACCAACATTTGACAAACATTACACAACGTACTTAAAACAAAAGTACAAATATTTGACAATATTCATTTATTCAAACCATCAACAAACATCCAAAATGGCAAATTCATATTACCTCTACTCTAATCTAGAGTTAGTTCAAAATGCAGCAAGCAATGGGCATTAGTACTAATCTCCATAATTCTCAATCATGAATTCATAACCAAAAGTCAGACCGACAAAGTCATCCATAAGAATCGATTACTATAGAAAACCTCAAGTAGAAAAACAAGGAAAAACTCACAAACAGAATCTTGGACGCTTCCCGCACAACCAGAAGCCCTAATCCAGCAACGTCGCTCAATCCTCCGCGCGCACAGCTACACCGAATAAAAAAAACTCAATCCCAAAACGAATCTGAGACAACCCTAAATTGATCTCAAAACCCAACCTTCCCGACGGTGGGAGCAAAGTTATATATTTGTAATGATGTTTTCTAACAAAACTTACAATGATTGTTGCGGTGGCGGTGGTCTTGGGTTGTGGTTGTCCTGTATTTGGGTGATCGAGGTCGCGAAGGTGGCTGCAGTGGTGGAGGAGGTCGGGTGTCTTGGAGGAGGGTGATCGAGATCGTGGAGGTGTCTAGGGTTTGGTTGGAGATTTTCGCGGTGGCTACAGTTTGGTCGAGTTATAAAAGATAATGAAAAGGTTTATATCTGAGGTTTCATATTAGACTTATAGAAGTTGGTCATAAGGCCACGCGATGTCTATGTGGCTATAAACGTCGGTCATAAGTCCACGCGATGTCTATACTATGGGGAATAGGCGTCGGTCAATTGGAATAACAGATGTCTATTTTGTTTGGAGTTACAATGACATGAGTTATGTTAGTTTGAATGAGTTTCGACTTTCAAAGTTTGTGAGTTTAAAATCTTGGTTACTTTTTTATTTTTAACATTTTTTAAACAAGGTATAGATGTATGTTATTAAAAAACCAACGTCTCGATGTGCATATAAACGTCGAATTTTTTACTTTCGTGTATTGGGCGACGTTTATTCCTTACTCTGCACTAGTGTAATTACACAAGACTTGTGCGGGAGGAAAGTTTTAGTCAACTTTATCTTTGTCTCCCATATTAATAATTAAAAGTGATGATCTCTTTGGACCCTTGATAAAGTAATGTTATATGCATGCAACGTGATTAAATGGTTAATCATGTTCACAATTTACTTGGAATCAAGAAAAGAATAAATTTGCAAGAGTGACACATTCCAATCTTGAACTTATTCATGATATCAAGTGACAAATGACACAAGAAATTGTTGCTCAAGGATCGTGATTTGCATGAGATACATATTGTAGGTGTCATTTGTGCAGTCATAATGAATTGTGCTGGGTACCTCTTATGACTTATAGAATTAAAAAAAAATAGCATGTCAACATGACATATACCCTATTGGTTACACTGAAAAGAACTAATCGAAGAAACTTATTTTAGTATGTTCATATAGAGATATGAATATGATGATAATTGAATGAATTATAAGTGTTATATTTTATTTGGATCATCATGTGATATTAAAATAAATGTCATGAGGATGACAACCTTACTTCTATAATAAATATGTATGACATACTTTGGGCTCAACAAGAACATGAAAAAATTGATTGGATCAATGAACATAGTACATAGTGGCCTAATCGTACTCTGATTTTGGTAATGTGTCAAAGAGATAGGTGGGCTTGTGTTTGGATAAGTTATTTTGAAAGGAAAATTTGGCAATCTATGCTCCAAGTGACCCAACATCTGAAATATATCATCTACTTTGACTCTCTCTGAAAAATATGTTTATCTTTCAACTTCTCCCCAAAATACACTTACCTTTAAAAACACCAAAAACCAAAAGTAGCATTTTTTTCAAAAAAATATATTATCGAGGTCATATTGCGCACATATTGAGCACACTGAGCCCATCGAGTTTGCAATTCTCCACACCCAAACAATTCGAATTCCGTTCGTCATAAAACATCCTTAAAAATCATGCGGTGAAAACGACATTGAGTTCCATCGAGCCTCTATCGAGCTCTATCTAGCACATCAAAACAAACTCAACATTAAGTTAAAACAAACTCAACAAACTATTGTCGAGCCTTATCGAGCTCACATGCAAAAGGAATTGAGTCTATCGAGCTTCGTTAGAAACACCAAATATCAGTCCGACTTCCATCGATCAATCCACTCCATAAAACACTTTGTCTAATCCTATAGAGCTCACATGCAAAAAGATTCGAGCCTATCGAGCATCATCCAAGAGATTTTTCAGGCAATTGGGGTTCCTCCAGAGAGGATGGTGGGTTTGGCCACTTATGATTTGGGCAGTGATGCGTCCAGCTGGTGGAGGACCACGTCTGCAGTGATCTTTGCGGACAAAGAGGACATAGTTGGGAAGATTTTGTGGGGGAGTTCAATGAGCAGTATTTCCCAGAGCATGTTAGAGACGGGAAGCGAGGAGTTTTTGAGCCTTGAGTAGGGTGAGATGACTTTGGCGGTCTACACATGCAAATTCAACGCCCTGGAGCGTTATTGTCCAGAGATCTTCGTGACACTGGCGCAAAGAGCGAGGAAGTTCGTGTGGGGGCTTCAGAAGCAGCTCCGTACGCACGTGACCTATAGTATGCCGCAGACCCTAGCAGATGCAGCAAAGTTGGCGACCCTCATAGATCAAGATTTCCAGGAGAACTATGTGGAGGCTAGGAAGCCTCTAGGGAAGGACAAGGGACGAGAGGATGATAGCCTTGGAGGGAACCCGGGCAAGAGGCCCCCGATAGAGGATAGCAGTGCACGACAGGCGGAGCAGTGCAGATCTTGCGGCAAATTTCACCCCAGGCAGCAGTGCTTTTTCCGTTAAGGTGTTTGTCGGGGATGCGGTCGGCAGGGAAACTTCATTCGGGAGTGCCCGGACCGGCAGGGAAAGCCTAGAAGGAGGACCAGACCACCAGACGCAGTGAGAGGCATAGTTAGTCGACTAGTTACAAGACCGGAGCAGGGAAGGTCAGGTGGACGAGTCTACTATATCCCGGCTAAGGAGGCGAGGAATGATAATACCTGAGGAGAGGTATGTTTTAGATTTTTAGTTTGTTGCTGGTATGTTATTGCTTTTCTGCTTTCTGCATATTTCATCAATCAGAGAATGTTTGGAAGAAGGACCTGGAGCTTTTTGTGAGCGACTTGTATCAAATTTCGAGGACGAAATTCCTTTAAGGATGGTGGATTGTAAGAACCCAAACTTCAATTATGAATTAATTAAGATTGAGGTTATCAATTTGGCTTTGAAGACTTAGGTGGAAGGTTGAGGTGGATGGAGAGGGTGAGGGTGAGGGTGAGGTGTACGGTTGTGGTGATGGTTGGATGTGCTATAAAAGGAAGGGTTGGTGTGAGAGTGAGGGTTTATCTTTTGCTGAGAAAGGAAGAGAGAAAAGGAGTTGAAGAGAGTTAAAGAGGAAAAGGTTTGCAAAGGAGAAGAAGTGTTTTGGTGTTGGAAAGAGAAGGATTCTTGCTGGGAAGGAGGATCAAGAGGAGAAGGAGGAGACGTCGGAAGAAGTGGTTTCTGTTGGAGTCGAGCTCGTTGTTTCAACAGAGGAAGCTCATTGGCGTGGTGTTGATTGCTGTCGTGGTTCTTCAGAAGCCTTTTCAAGCTTCCACGGTATGCCAGGTTCAGTTTAAAGACTCACCGAGGTGTGTGAGTAGTAGTGTTGGTGGGACGGTGGCCGGTGGCCTCGTCGGTGTTGTTGTGCAGCAGTTTGCTACACTGTTTCGGTTGACTGGTGTGTTCTTCGGTCGACCAGTCGTAGTGTAAACTTAGGAATTTGCCTTGCACCGGTCGAACGATGCCCTCAGGCGGTCAACCTATTTAGAATATTAGGGAGACTCTGTTGTGTTTCTGTTGAACGGGTCCACTTTGCCGTTCAACCGGTTGCACTGTGGTAGGTCGGTCGGGGTATAAACCTTCTAAACGATCGACTGCCTTTTGATCTTTTCGAACGATTGCACTGTAGTAAGTCGGTTGGGGGTTTCGACCATCTAAACGGTCGACCGCTCCTTGATTATGTTCGCCTTATTACTTAAGAGAACTTGATTGTGATTCGACTAATTCATATTTTGGGCAACCAGTAACGACTCCGAGGAATGTAGATGTCTCTGATATTTTTCGGTCGACCGGAAGCCCATTGTCGTTCGACCGTTGAGGATATGATATTTAATATTATTTTGTGGCGTGGACCTTCCAAACGTTCGACCATCCAGATACTCTTGTTCGACCGTTATGATGTTTGTTGGGTTCGACCGATGGTTTGTGATTCGAACCAATTACT
Source organism: Triglochin maritima (assembly GCA_963682175.1). Taxonomy (NCBI): domain Eukaryota; kingdom Viridiplantae; phylum Streptophyta; class Magnoliopsida; order Alismatales; family Juncaginaceae; genus Triglochin; species Triglochin maritima. The sequence goes on along the minus strand of OY821788.1, from coordinate 28,497,564 downwards.
TGTATTAACGGTCATTCGGTAGACTGCTTTCTTGTTTCGGTCGACCGTTTCGTGCATAGGATTTGTATTGTTATGTGTTTGTTTGTATGATTGTTGAATGTGTTGGCACGTGGATTTATATTATGTTTTCATGACATGACATGACATGACATGCATTGAGACCTTTGTTGTGGGATAGTAGATCCCTATGTATTGCATTGCACTGCATGGTACCCAGCTTCACGAAGCGGGAAGCCCGTCTGGCGTTGGCCGGCAGAGGGGGTATTACAGCTTGTGTGAGCAGCCCTTGCTTTCAGCAGCTAGTGCGCACGCAACAGTATTACAGCTTGTGTGAGCAGTTGTTGCCTCTCGAGTAAATATCGGTATTACAGCTTGTGCGAGCAGTCGATGTTTACAGCTGGTGTTGCTTGTGGATCGTGCGGCCTGTGTGGCGGCGGTATGAGCAATGGTATTCTATTGGTTTTGAGACCTGAATTGTTGGACGAATGTCTTTTATGTTATTGTCTGTGATTGCCATGAGATGCTAGTATGATAGGATCATTCATTGTATGTAGCATGCATGTAGATCGACTTGGTATACTGGGTTTTCTTTATGATAACTCAGGCATCATTGTTATGTTTTCTTTTCAGGACCACGGTGGTTCTGGTGGGGTGGTGACCTAGGAGGAGCACATTTTGGATCCGGATCCTCCAGTCTTTTGTGGTGATTATGATTACATGTATGTTTTATGTTGTATTTTGATGTAATCATATGTTTGACAACCCTTGTATTCGGTGCACCTTATGTATATATTTAGTAGTGTACCCAGTGTTCGATTGTCGATATCCTTCGTCATTCTTTTGAAAAGTTTAAATTTCCGCTTCTATTTCAGGGACGTTACAAACTCTCACTTATGGTTGCACATGGGCCAGGTTGGTTCGGCTCTTACCCATAACCGGAACCCAACTCAACCTGGTCTGATTTGGGTTCATCCAAAACCAAACTGAATAGTGATAAAACTAGAATTGAACTAACCCGGACCAGGAAAGTCGGGTTGGGTCGGTTTTGATTTGACCCAAGAAACTTGTTTAAGTTGTAATAGAACTCCTGCTAAACCGATTTAAGGAAAGTAAATTCCAATACGTGAATGATTATACTACGTACAAACATAACTGCATAAGTTTAAATAAAAATTTCAAAGCATAATACACAAATATAATAGAATTTTGGGGTTTAGGTTGAGAAAAGAATGTAGATTGGTAAAAGGTAATACAAATATAAAATTATTATGATGTATATTACCGGTTTTGGGTTGGTTTGGTTCATCTTGACCCTCGAACCAGAACATAACGAAGTCGGTCGGTTCTAAAATTGTCAGAACCAAACTGACCCGAGTTCAAAAAAATCTGATTCAACCTGACCCAGTCAGTTCGGTTTGAATCAATATCCAGTTATAACCTAACCTGTGTGCACCCCTACTCTTATTAAAGAAATTATATGACTTCTTACTCACCAGGACTACAATCTGTGGCGGTGCCATATATCCCCCCCCCCCCCCCCCCCCCCCTGGATTTTGAATTTTGCATGGTAATATGTATACAAACTATGATTTTGTCTCACCTGGGTTTTGAATTTCATGTGGTTAAGTATACACTAACTTAGATTTTGCCCCAAATGGAAATTGGATTTTACCTAGTTAAGTATAGTTATACTTGAATTTTGAATCTCTTAGACTTTTTCCAGAATATCATAAAAATTGCCCCCTCCCGCTTTACTTCAAATCCTGGCACCACCCCTGACTACAACCATCATGATGACTAGACAAACTACATGGTCTTTTGGCACAAAAGCAAGCCTAAGCTCCTCAAATCGCATATATATGTGGCGTATAATTCAAGAAATGTTGTCAGTTCGTGTCCACATTGCAAGTGTGGAGTGATACCTAATGGACCATGGTTCGAACCCCACCAAAGCACCTTAAATTTTGAGTAGAATGCAAATCGCAACCAAACTTAAATTAAATACTTACCATCTCTCAAATAAAATTAACATCGGGTATATAAATTGTATCTAAAGGTGTGCTCAGCAAGAAACATAACACACTTGTTCCTACAATGCCCATACACGAAGCACATCCTCCATCTGGAAAAAGATACAAATCACAATAACATATGTGCATGCCCAAATTAAAATGGTGTATGAGAAACCTGACACTCCTGACCACAACTACCATACGCGTGATGGATGATTTAAAAAGTTTGGTGGTACAAAAAAATTCACGACATCGATACGGATACAAACACACTACTAAGCAAGATCGACAACATGTACGCCGATTACAACTTCGCTACCTCCAGTCCTATACAGACCATACATTGTATTTTTTTTATCACAATCTATATATGTAAACCTCCTATTATTAATAGGAAAGTATGCTTCCTATGCTGGTTTCCACGCTCATTCCTCGCATGCTGACATGCCCTTTGCACTTGGACAAGAAGACAAACATCCGCATTTTTTTAAGGAAAATGTTTTTGGCCGCTATACAGGACGCTGCTGAGTTGGACATGTCCAACTCAGCAGATTTTTTTCTTCTTTCGCGGTAGGTGGGGGGCAGCCGTATTTAATGGGTCTCAAATTAGATTGGAAATATTCAGTTTGGCGCTCCTACCTGTACCATACTTTGACGTTCTATCTTCCCCCAGCCCCCTAGCCTATGAAGGAGCACAAATGACGACCTTTCTTCTTCTTCGTACTTTTCTTTTCATTTTGAAAGTTTTTTTCACTACCAGTATGGAATTTGTAAAGATGTCTACACTATAAAACGTCCCCTTAAACGAACCTAAGGAGAAGACGTGTTTTCCCTCCTTCGATGAAGCAATGATCTTTTACAAAGACTACGCTGATGCTTGTGGTTTTGGGGTTAAGCTAAGACATACTCATTACGAAGGTGGTGTTGTTACCCGGGCTACGCTTACTTGTTCCAAGGAGGGCAAGGTACGAACAGACCATGGTCAATGAATAATGAAGCCACGTTTATCGAGTAGAGTTGAGTGCACGACTCACATCAGGGTTTCCGGAAACCCAGCAAGGGGTTACCAGATTAACTTTGTCGATCTCAATCATAACCATGAAATGCTTTAGGAGGACCAGATGCTTTTTCTAAGACATAAATGTTTTGTACCTAAGGCCGCAATTGCACGAATAGCGTGTAGTCATGCTTCTGGGATAGGGGCATGACAATAAATTAGTAAGACCATGCGATCGTTTGTTGTCGAGGCTGGGTGTTGACCGTTTTAATTTAAACCGCAAGTGCACGGCCGCGATGAAGCGGTGGCAAGTACGGGTCGTCCTCAGGGAGGTGAGTAGCCTCTTGCTTGTACGAAATCAAGTGGCAAAAATAGGGGAGAAAGATGTTTATGCTACTCTACCCCATAATACGCTAAGAAGTAGGAAATGCGAAAGGAAGAACCAAACAATGAAATAATAACTAAGCTAAGAACAAAGGAAGAATGCTGGAATACAGAAATGGGAAAACCCCTAAGGGGTGGAGTGAGTGCACACATGCAAAGAGGTGGGTGTAGAATACATTCTTTAAGCACATGAAGGTGGTGTTTATCAAGCATAGGAAGTGTCTAAATGTTATGGCAAAACCTATCAATCTATTCACCAACTTAGTTGTTTAACATTTACATATGCAAATTGTTTATTTCAGAACCTAAACAAGCATGAGAGGTGTCTAATCATTTTGGCAAAACTCATCAAGTTATAAATTCTATCCTAAACAAGCAAGCATACATTCCTGTTTTATCAACACATCAAAAAATAAAGCATTCATCACATTCTCTAATGCATGTATGTACATCTACTCCACCCCCCAAAGGGGATGGAACTACTCACTAAGCATTACACTAATTATTAAACTAAGCAAAGAAAGCATATTAAAACTAAGCTAGAAATAAAAGACGATTAAACTAAAACATGCACAAACAATAAAAGAAACATAAAGAAACAATGAAAGAAACACAAAACTTTATTGATAAAATGACTCACATTTCAAGTAGCATCCTCCTACTTTAGTGTGTGCTTCAAGGCCTCACTTCTAGTAGGAAGAATAGCCACTTAAAATATGGAGTGATTACAATGGAAGGTGAAGAGTTCTATTTATAGCCATGAAAAAAGGCAAACTGGGACAATCCCCCGATGTGGGACTAAACAGATACCACAAATAGTCTTAACATCCTCTATTACATGTGCTGGAGAAATTTTAGCGGATTTGGGACAACATGGACCGCCAATTAGCTGTCTTGGACCGCCAATTGGCGGTCTAAAAAGTCCGGATCCATCTGGAATTTGTGTTGGGCTTTGATTAGTGTATTTGGTAGTCTTGGATGCATCTACTTCGTTTATTTGAGCTCAGACCCGAATAGAATTGCCAAAATACTCCCCATGATGGTGTGGAGTTTTCTGTTTTGCTCTTAGGTCTTTTTGTCTTGCGTTCAGGTCCTTGTCCCTTGCATCTTGGTCCCCAGATCTCACAATTCAGTCCTTTTCCCAGTTTTTGAGTCCTTTTATGCTTCATCTCTTCAAACCTATTTATTCCTTAAAACTAAACATAAAACTCGTAACATAGCATTGTTTAGGTGAAAGATAATGGATATAAGATACAAATATAAGCATGAAATGATGTCAATCAAATACCCCCACACCTAACTTTTGTTAGTCCCGAGCAAAACAAAGAAAGAGAAAAGCATACGAAAAACAAGAAATCCTAACTCACTTTCGTAGGAATCACGATTGCACTTAGCACGTGCAACAAGCCGTTAAACCTCCTTGTCGCCAAGGAGGGGGAGTGTTGTCTCCTGAGGGTTTTCAGCGGATATACCCACAAAATCCGAACAAGATGCATTAATCAATCTAGCTACACGACTCGTTGGACTCATATGTCGATCATGGGATGCGTTAATACCACAGGTCGACTCTATATATGTAATCGGTCCACACTGTTGGCTTTTTAGCCTTAATCTTTATTTAGTTTTGATGATTAAGTAATCTAATCTTAATCTATATTTAATCAATCAACCTAGACAATCAAAGTAAGCAAACATGAATACATGCATTGCATATATATTCGTGTACTTGCGATATTCTTAATAGGTTGATGAAGAATCAAGCTAAGGAGCTTGGGGACAAGAAGATAAAGACTCAAGACATGTAATCAAGCTTTGGACCAATATGTAATGTAGTATAATTTGAGTCCTAAGGATTAATGTAAACTTGAGCACATTAGGATTTTGTCCCGTATCCCCACGGTTAACCGAACCCCACTCGGTAAACCGAATCTTGTAGAGTTCGGTCCACCGAACACCTTGCGGTCAACCGTGTAGAATCCTTTAGGTGTTCCCTGGAATAACCACCTCGGTATACCGAACCGCCTTCGGTAGACCGAATTAGCCTGGACCGGTTTTGGACTTTGCTCCAACGGTCGTATTTAAATCTTGACTTAAAGCCAAATTGACTTATCCATATTCGGTACACCGAACTTCATTCGGTCAACCGAATCATATTGCTTTAGGAGACCAACGGCTATTTAACTTGACCGTTATTGGTAAACCAATCTCCCACGCTTTGTCAGCGCAAAACCCGCGCAAACTTCGGACTACCGAAGTATACACGGTCAACCGAACTTAGCATAAACAGAACCCTACCAATCTTACTGTCCAGTTTGGAACGGTTCACCGAATAGGTTTCGGTAAACCGAATTATATTAGGGTTGCTAGTTAGAGAGCTACTGGAGTTGAGTGAGCGGTTCACCGAATAGAATTCGGTAAACCGAAACGACCATCTTCGGTAATCCGTTGGGTTAACGGTCTACCGAAGAGCGTGCAAATTCTGCCCGAACTTTTGTCACATCATCACATTTCATGGGTCAACTTTCTCACCCACTCCCCAACGACTCTAAGAGCTTTGAAGCCTATATAAGGACCTCATTAGAAGCACAACACAAGCACTACACTCTCCAAACATCAAGTATCCTTGTGCTATCTTTCCCAAACCTTCAAAGCTCAAATCCTATACACTCAAGCCAAAACTTCACCACTTGTATTCCTAGATCCATATCATAATCCAAGTGTGCTCAAAGTTAGAGTGTCATTAGCAAGAGTTGTGATTCCATTCTTTCATCCAAATCACAAGAGTTGTAATAGCTTCAAGGAAGCTCCCTCTCGGGTTGTGAGAGGAGACACGGGCGAGGCGAGGTTGTTCGCGAGGCTCGGGTTTGTAAAGGCGTTGATCTCGGCCCGGTAACGGAGATCGGTTAGTGGAAACCACAAGCGAGGCTCGAGGGACGAGCGGGGCTTGTGAGTGAGGACTAGGACCCGGGGAGGGTGCCGAACCTCGTTAAATCGGGCGTCGACTTCAACGTTGGTTTGCAAGTTCTCTATCTCTTAGAATAACCCTTGCATGATTAGTTGTTAGTTCGTAATTAGTTTTTAATTCCGCATCTTGTTTAATTACGATTACTAGAGGGCCCTTTAAGATCCCCACACACACACCTAGCCTAATGAGTTATTCGTGAGAGTTAGTTAAGGACTTAAGTGAAAGACATGGGCAACCTTAACTTCTGAATGTGATACAATGTGTAAAGTCCATTTTGGTTCTTATTTGACTTTTTTTCTTTCTTTAGAGCATTTTATTGGTTGGTGTTTAATTCTCCCAGGGTCAGGTTTCATGCATCATTGCCTATGAGGACTTACACTATCACGTACACCTTCCCCCAAATCTCCACATAGGGCGATCCCTACCACCCGTGTAATGGGAGTTCAGTCGGTGCATCCCAAGTCAGATGACTCGAAAGCACCAGGCACAAAGGCCCCTCAGACCTACTTTCCTGAGTGATAGGAGTCATGCGAGAAGAGAGAACACCACTTATTCATTTATCTACATGGGCACCAAAACCCCTACACTTAAGTTTCACGAAAAGAGATTAAGGGCCCTTGACCACGACAAACTTCCTTATACTAACAGACACGAATTATTTGACTCACTAGGTTCAGGGTGGACTTCTTTAAATGTTTGAGTGTTGAAACCCTATGATTACACACCCCCCGAGGGAAAATCGGGGTGCATCCTAACGACTCTATAAGACCTAAAGCCAGTAAACTAGATATCTTAATGCATCAAGTTCAAGACAATTTTGGGAGCTTTCTTTTTACTTTGCCTCTCAACGGTTTTGCGCATGCTAAACACACGCAAAACCTACAAAAACATTTTCTTTCGCAAACACATGAAGATTTTGAAAGAAATGTGGATATTTTAAAGCACTCGGCAAGCAAAAGAAGACAAGTCACCCAAGGATCATGGCAAGCATATATATCAATGTTAAATGCGGCACACTAACATGACCCTAGCAGTACACACAAAAGAAAAGAAAATCAAAGGAAAAAGACTCGAATATGTACACACGTAAAACACCCTCCACACCTACCTCATGCATTGTCCTCAATGAATGCGAGCAAGATACTACATGGATATATGCATGAAAAATGAGAGATCTCACCAACATGAAGTACAAAGGGAAGTTCAAGGTCAAGTTGATGGACACGAACCCGAATTCCCTCAAAACCTGTGAGATGCTGAAGAAGGGAGATAAATACGTGAAGAAATGGGGCCCTAGTACTCAAGGGTTGGAGCCCACAACAATCGATTCTCACTGAAGGAGTCTTTTATTACACTTTTTTTTGATATGTACAGCAACAACGATATTCTCATAATCATTTGGTCAAGGAACATCAAATGAGAACATCAAGTCATGAGGACCAGAGACTTGCCGAGATGGGCAAACTTCACCGGTACTCTGAGGTGTCATGAGGGGTGAAAGGTCAAAGCTGAAAGGCTCGAACCCCTCATGATATTGGTCGGGTGTAGGCAACATGAAAGAGTGAAGATGTGTTGCCTCACTAGGGTTTAGTTGCTCATCGAACAAAACCCTCCAACCAATAGGCGGGTGCATCGGAATGAGTTCCTCAAGCTCATTCGATGGATGCAGCAGACCTGCATCACTAAAAATGGGGCTTCTCCCCAAGTCATCCAACAAGGACCTCCCACCATCATTTAGATCATCAAGCATAAGCTCGGTCATAGGTGGGTCCTTGTTGGAGTCAAGATGAAGCTCAAATGGCTCAATGGACACGGGACATGAGATAGAGACACCTTCTGGTATAGGCATATGATGAGGTGTCTCACTCTCACTAGTACTCTCAACTGAATCATGCAACGAACACTCATTTTGGACATTTATGTTTGATGTCAGCTCACTCTGTTGCATTGCAAAGATAAGCAATGAGTTTTCGCTGGCCCCCACAAACATTCTCAATGGGTTGCATTGGGGTTAGGGGTGTTCGTTGATTTTGCGGTGCTTTCTCTAATTGGCGGATGAGATTGAGATTTAAAGGTTCATCCATGGACTCCTGTTGCCTACCAGAGTCGAACACATGAAACTCGGCACTCATGTTACCGAATGAGAGCTTCATGAGACCATTTCTACAATTAATCAAGGCATTGGAGGTTGCCAGAAATGGTCTACCCAAAATCAAAGGTATTTGAGAGTGAGTGTTCGCAACAGGATTGGTATCGAGGACAACAAAATCGACTGGAAATATAAAATCTCCAACTTTGATAAGCACGTCCTCGATAATCCCCATGGGAATACGAATGGATCTATCCGCCAATTGAAGGGTGATCTTAGTTGGTTTCAATTCTCCCAAGTTCAACTGTTGATAAACAGAGAATGGGAGGAGGTTGACCGTTGATCCTAAATCAAGCAAAACATTGCTCATTCTAGTGTCCCTATCGTACATGGAATAGTAGGACACCCAGGGTCCTTGTATTTTGTGTAGGTGGGATTGGACAAAAGTGAGCTGATATTTGCAGCCAAGAATGCTTTCTTAGGAACATTGGTCTTCTTCTTGGTTGTGCAGAGATCCTTCAACACTTTGGCATATTGAGGTATTTGTTGGATGACATCCAACAAGGGGATGTTAACCTTTACTTGCTTAAACACCTCTAATATCTTGTCCATGTTGTCACTCTGCTTTTTGGTTAACCTACTTGGATAGGGAGCTTTTGGCATGTAGGTTTTCTGCGGTGCCTGAGAAGGAAGCCTTGGTGTATTACCCTCACCCTCAGCCTCTTCTTCACCACCATTCCCACTGAGGGGCTGCATAGATGGTGGTGGGTGTGGCAAGGAAATGTGATTGTCAACCTGTTTTCCATTTCTTAAGGTAACAATGGCATTGACATGGTGAACAGGTTCCTCCACATGGTTCACTTGCCTCCCCGAGGTACCACATTCTCATTTTGCATGTGTTGTTGCTGGTACACACGGGGGTTAGCCTCAGGCTGGCTAGGAAAAGACCCTCTCTCTCTTTCATGTACAGACTGAGTCAATTGGCCCATCTGAAGCTCTAGAGATTTGATGGTCTGCTGATTTGAAGTGGGAACTTGACTCGTGGTTGACATAAAAAATTTCATTGAGTTTTCAAGTCCACGAGTCAAGGTCTCAAGCGAATTGAGTCGGGTTTCCATATTGTTGGAATTTGGGAAAATCAGATTGATTGGTGGTTTGCGCTTGGGGTGGCTGATAGGATTGTGCATGCATCGGAGGTTGGTGTGATTGGTAAAGTAGTTTAGAGGAGTTTGAAGGACCACCCTGGGCATTAGTTTGGTTCCATGAAAAATTGGGGTGGTTCCTCCATCCAGGATTATAAGATGATGAGTATGGGTCATTCCTCGCTCTGTCATAGATGGCGTTGACATGCTCCATCTCAGGAGGAATAGACACACACTCGCTTTCTACATGACCTATCCTACCACATGAATGACAACGAACTGGACTAGATGTGGACATGTGAGGTGCACCCTGTTGGTTTTGGAGCTCAATCGAATCCATACGGCGCATTAAGGTCGCCATGCGCGCCTCGGTGGCCGTAGTGGTATCGACAACAAATGTGGCACCCGATCTAGTCGAGTTTGCATTTGCGATCCTTGCTCCTATACTAGATGATACAGGTGGCTCCCTCACACTCTCCCATTGCATGGTTTTCTCAGCGAGGTCTTCTAGGAAAGTCGATGCCTCCCTTTCATCCTTTCCCAAGAACTCTCCTTGACACATGGACTCAAGGAGCGTTCTTGACGGGATGTGAAGACCTTCGTAAACAATCTGACAAAAACGCCACAACTCGATGTCATGGTGAGGGCATGAGGATAGTATCTCCTTGAACCTCTCTAAGTATGCATGGAATGGTTCGGTCTCATGTTGATAGAACGAATTGATTTCGTTCCTCAATTTTTGAGTCCGATGATTTGGAAAGTACTTCTTGAGGAATGCAGATTGAAACTCGTCCCAAGTCTTAAAGGCATTCGCCTGGTTGCTGTACAACCACTTCTTGGCATCATCCTTTAGTGCAAAAGGAACGAGCCTAAGATGGATGGAGTCTGTGCTAAGTTGTTGCAGCTTGAACATAGCACAGACCTCCTCAAATTCCCTGAGAAAGATATAGGGGTCACCCTTCCCAGTGAAGCGAGGGAGCATAGAAATAAACTGAGGCTTAACCACAAAATGGTTCCCATTAGCCTCTGGTAATACGATGCATGAGGGTAGAGCTGTACGGCTCAGGTAGCATCGATCACGTAGAGGTATGGGAACGACAACAGGACGCTCAGGTGGGTCCAGCAACTGCTCCTCCTCGCGGAAATTAGCAGCCATTGAACCCAAACTATGTGGGACACGAGAGGAGGAAGGTGTCGAGTCATCGATGACCGAAGCCGGATTGACAACGCTCCTCGTCAAACGACCACTCTCGTCTCGTGTCCACGAAAGCATGCACAAAGGTGCACACACACCAAAAATGTTTTTAACAAAGAATGTACGTAGAGGAGAAGACGGGGGGACACAGGAGAGAAAGAATGACTCAGAAGAGAAAGGAAGAAGTCCTTATGCAACGGCGGATGGGTACAGGTAGAAGCACACAAGCAAACAAGGCTCAAGTAATCCTAAGGTCGCTTAGGTCCTTACAGCTAGACGACGCCTAACTACGAGGTCACACGGCCTCAACACGCCTCACCTCCCTACAACGAGGACCACAAAGCCCAGCAAGTGAGTCAAGATCCAGAGATCTCGTCTCTCCTACTATCGACAAAGTGGGCAACGCCGATCAGGTTATGACGGTCGGGACCGGATCACTCTCCTAATGCGTCCGAATTCCTTAAGGCCAATGTCTACTTGATTTTAAAAATTAGGCTCTTGATTAGTGTGGTTTTTGGGGCGAAGGAAAGGGTGATGAAATCCCCCACCTTATCTTTTACGGGACAACCACTACTTAGTAGCGTTTTGGAGTCTTAATCTAACAATCAACTCTCCAAACAAAACGCTCAACTCACACTTGTTGCAATGCACTTCCTACTAACTAATGCATGTTCATACAAAATGCATGAATGAGAGTAGAAGGTGCATACCTCACGCCAGCTCTCAGCAACATAAAATAAAGCTAAGATAAAAGACAATCTAAATGCCTAAGTTACATACATGATGCATGAGCTAAACAAAAAGAAGGCCTAATCTTTTGTTTTGAGTTTTAGGGTCCAAGTTGCTTAAGGGAACTTGATTATTAATTTGGGAACAATCTAAGAGTCAGAACATGCAAAATTGAGTCCCAGATTACTAGATCAATTATGGCAACACGACAAAGAAATAAGAAGGCAAAAGCAGCTCACCAGACCGCTGATTGGCGGTCTGAAGTGCCCAGTTTGCCTTGAAATTTCTCCAGAAGCCTCCCCTTGCTATTCCCAGTCTCCTAAAACAAAGAAAAACTACAAAACACAAATTAAATCCACTCGAATCGTCCAAACAAGAGTCTAGACTGACACCTCCCCGACAACGGCGCCAAAAACTTGTTGAACGTTTTAATTTAAACCGCAAGTGCACGGCCGCGATGAAGCGGTGGCAAGTACGGGTCGTCCTCAGGGAGGTGAGTAGCCTCTTGCTTGTATGAAATCAAGTGACAAAAATAGGGGGAGAAAGATGTTTATGCTACTCTACTCTATACTACGCTAAGAAGTAGGAAATGCGAAAGGAAGAACCAAACAATGAAATAATAACTAAGCTAAGAACAAAGGAAGAATGCTGGAATACAGAAATGGGAAAACTCCTAAGGGGTGGAGTGAGTGAACACATGCAAAGAGGTGGGTGTAGAATACATTCCTTAAGCACATGAAGGTGGTGTTTATCAAGCATAGGAAGTGTCTAAATGTTATGGCAAAACCTATCAATCTATTCACCAACTTAGTGGATTAACATTTACATATGCAAGTTATTTATTTCAGAACCTAAACAAGCATGAGAGGTGTCTAATCATTTTGGCAAAACTCATCAAGTTATAAATTCTATCCTAAACAAGCAAGCATACATTCCTGTTTTATCAACACATCAAAAATAAAGCATTCATCCCATTCTCTAATGCATGTATGTACATCTACTCCACCCCTCAAAGGGGATGGAACTACTCACTAAGCATTACACTAATTATTAAACTAAGCAAAGAAATCATATTAAAACTAAGCTAGAAATAAAAGACGATTAAACTAAAACATGCACAAACAATAAAAGAAGCATAAACAAACAATGAAAGAAACACAAAACTTTATTGATAAAATGACTCACATTTCAAGTAGCATCCTCCTACTTTAGTGTGTGCTTCAAGGCCTCACTTCTAGTAGGAAGAATAGCCACTTAAAATATGGAGTGATTACAATGGAAGGTGAAGAGTTCTATTTATAGCCATGGAAAAAGGCAAACCGGGACAATCCCCCGATGTGGGACTAAACAGATACCAACAATAGCCTTAACATCCTCTAATACATGTGCTGGAGAAATTTTAGCGGATTTGGGCCAAAATGGACCGCCAATTAGCGGTCTTGGACCGCCAATCGGCGGTCTAAAAAGTCCAGATCCATCTGGAATTTGTTCTGGCCTTGCTTAGTGTATTTGGTGGTCTTGGATGCATCTACTTCGTTTATTTGAGCTCCGACCCGAATAGAATTGCCAAAATACTCCCCATGATGGTGTGGAGATTTCTGTTTTGCTCTTAGGTCCTTCTGTCTTGCGTTCAGGTCCTTCTCCCTTGCATCTTGGTCCCCAGATCTCACAGTTCAGTCATTTTTCCCAGCTTTTGAGTCCTTTTATGCTTCATCTCTTCAAACCTATTTATTCCTGAAAACTAAACATAAAACTCTTAACATAGCATTGTTTAGGTGAAAGATAATGGATATAAGATACAAATATAAGCATGAAATGATGTCAATCACTGGGGGCATGACAAACTTACTTTTAACGATAGGGACCTAAGGTTTGTTTTGTTTTGGTCATCATTGTGTTTAAGGAAATCTCAGTCCTTATGTGTGCGCAGGAATGTTATAACCAAAGTTAGGAATTTGAAAATGGGACCCGACGATGCACAAGCTCTTCAGAACAATTTCATTAAGATGCAGAATATTGATTCAATGTTTTTCTATGTCATGGACATGAATGACAACGGAAGACTAAGGAACGGTTTCTGGACCGACTGTTGTTCTAGAGCTTCCTATTCATACTTCGGGGATGCTATATGTTTTGACACTACGGACCTCACAAACAAATACGACATGCCCTTTGCACCCTTTGTAGGAGTTAATCACCATTTCGAGTATGTGTTACTCGGTTGTGCTTTGCTGTCCTGTGAGACCATTGAAAATTACATATGGCTATTCCAGACGTGATTTTCGTGTATGGGCGATACATTTCAAGAGTTTGTACTCGTATTGATGGTGTTGGGGCTTGTCCTTTTTACAATATGATTTCTCCATTTTACCTGATGAGTTGTCCCTTTTAGTATGTTAGGGTGTACTTTTTAAGTATCCGTAGTCGGGAGATGTTCTTGTCGTATGTATGTTAGTGGGCTTTGTACTTTTTAAGTAACGAATTATCCTTTTTAAGAATGAGTTAGCCCTTTTTAATATTTTATGGTTGAGGGATGAGTATCTCGTATTGATGGTGTTGGGTTTGTCCTTTTTTAGAAAGAGTTTGTACTTTTTACCTTACCATTGATCCATTTTAGTATTATAGGTTGTACTTTTTAATTATCCGTAGTCAGACGATGTTCTTGTCGCATCACGGTGTTGGGCTTGTACCTTTTAACTAATGATTGGTACGTTTTAACACTCAATTTGTCTTTTTAAAGTTTTGTCGTTTCCTTTTTAACAATTTTCTTTTTTCCTAAAATATTTGTGTTTGTGCAGATATCCCTCCACCAGCTATCATAACGAACCAATGTGCCACCATTACTGTTGTTGTAAGGAATGTCATCCCAAATGCCAGACACCAATTTTGGATTTGGCACATATTGAAGAAAACTCCAGTGAAGTTGTCGAAGCAGTATCGCCAGCACATGTTATTTGATCTAAAATTGATTTCGTACGGTTCAAAACCCCCAGCTGAATTTAAACGGAATTGGCACGGTTTCCTGGTTGATTTTTTTGGGATTGTGTGGATTATGGGTCCACAATTATGGCTAATCCTAATTCTCTACTTGAATAAACAAACAAAAGTTAGACAAAGGAATAATGCAAACCACAAGAAGTCGGGGGATTTTTATAGAGGTTCGGAACCCCACCCGGGTCCTAGTCCTCTCTTGCAAGCTCCACTCGGATCACCGAGCTCCGCTCACGACTTCACTAACCACTCCCTGTTCCGGGCCGGGAGAGAACGCCTTTACAAGTCTTCAAGCTCGCGAACAACCTTCGCCAAGCTTGGCTCCTCCACTCACAATCCGAGAGGATCACTTCGGGCTCTCACCGAAGTCTATACTAGATGTCTTGGGCTTTCACCAAGACCCTTGCTTTCTTTCACAAACAATGAGTGGAACAACACTCTCTAAACTTGAGCACACTTGAGTAGAATTTGGAATTGATTACTAGGTGTGGAAGGTTTTGGGCTTTTGAGTGTGTGGAGCTTCTCTCTAAGGTTGGGGACAAATAGTAGTAGGAGAGTTGTGTTTAAAATGTGTTTTACAACTCTTTATATAGGCATTAGGGAGAATAAAGTCGTTGGGATTAATTGGGTATGAGTTGGTGTAAGATGCACAAAACAGAAACTTGCAGGACCCAATTCTGCCTAAAAACGGTCGACCGAAACGGGTATGTCGTTCGACCGTGTGGTCAAAATTCAGCTTTGACTTGAGTTCACTTAAGTTAATGGTCGAACGGGTTCAAGGGATAGGTGGACCGAATAAGTCCAGGCACTTCTGGGAGACCAAATTGTGTTGGTTCGGTCGACCGCTAGGAAAGTTTTGGTTGACCGGATGTTTGGTAATTTTGGGGTATCTGGGAATAATACGAATACGACCGTTGGGTATAATACGACAAAACAAACGATTTGATGAGATTTTTATTTATACCGCAAGTGCACGGCGTCGATGAAGACGCGGCAAGTACGGGTCGAACACAAGGAGGGAGAGATTCTTATATTTTTGTGATTTTTGATTAAGGAAAGAAAAAGAGAAATATGGTTGGTTTGAGGTTTTGGATTTTTTTAACTTTTCTAAAGCAAGAACAACAAAAACAAAAACTAAGAAGAAACAACTATGGATGAGAGTCCAGCGGGTGAGAGTTATGAATCTTGGAGTTAGATTGGGGATCACGAAAATTATTATAAATCAAGTGAGATATTAAGCATCATATGATAATTGATTTAACAAAAACTCATATGATCAAAACACTAACAAGAAATAAAAATAAAAATGATCTCACTTCTCTAATCCTAAATCCGTCATCCCCACCCTTTGGAGGGTTTTAGAAACCCATGGGGAGAAGATGAGGAGAATGGGTCATGGAGATCATCGAGAGACTACAAAAAAAATATTATACTAAACTACGATCTACGAAAACAAATGCAATTATTCTAAGCATGCAATAAATTATTCTAAGAGAAGCATAAAGAACAACAAAATTACTCTACTGGAATTAAGAACATGAAATATTAATCTAAAACTAAGCTTACAAAATACAAAGACAAGGGAGAAATAAATGGGCAGAATTTTATTGCTATAGAATTCAATACAAATAAAGTTTCCCTCACAACAATATTTCGGGGCTATTTATAGCCAATACAAGGAACCCTAGGTATGCATAAGGAAGGACACGTGCTATGAAACAACTGGACGAAAATAGGAGGCACGGATCGCAAACGAGCGGCGTTTCCGCCGCACATTGACCGTCAGATGCGGCGGAATCGTCGCATGGATGGTCCAGATCAATTTAAGACTTTGCGGGTGTCTTTTTGGTATGTGCTAGATGGCCTCCACGCGTCTAAATCAATTATTTCATATCTTTGGAGATCCGAATTTGATTTCTTCTTGAATACTCCTCCAAAATAACTTTTTAGTCCTTCTAATTTGCGATCAGGTCCCTGGCTTTTTATGCACTCACTTGGATTTCAACTTGCTTGGATCTCTAGCTAATTGGTCTTTGTGATCTATTTGAGTCCATTGCACGCGTTTTAGCTCGAATATTGGTAAATTGCATTGTAACACTTGAATTCTGCACAATTGCTCAAAACAATACCTTAGTAGCATTTATTTATATAAAATAGTCTAAATGAAAGACATATGATGCAATGCATCAATGTGACACGTGTGAACGGTCGAACAAAAAGGTTTAAACGGTCGACCATTTTGGTCCAGGAAGTTCAAGTATTGTTTAGGTGTTTTCCGGTTTTAGTTTGGATGATCTATTGAAGTCCAAATTATGTGAAATTTTGCGTGTGACTTCTATAGGGAACCTAGTGTGTGGTTGAGTAGTTTTTAGCTCAAGTATGCTCAATTACACAAGGTTACTAAAGACTCAAAGAAATACAAAATACATGTCTTCAAATGATCTTGATTACATGTCTTGACTTGATTTCCTTTCTTCCTTGAGTCTTGATCACCTGTAGAGGCTAGAACAAAGAAATATATATGCAATGCAATATGTGTGCTACTCTACATGATCATAATTAAGATTAGGTTGATTAAATCATCAAAACATAGATTAAAGCCAAAAAGCCAACAATTTTGACCTTCAAAACCATAGTTAGCTCCAAATGATTTACGGTATCCGTGAGTCTTGGGTACCTGCTTACTTGGGTGATTATCTTTTCGTAGGAATAGCTTCTACCCAAATAAGTGAAAGTATGAACGCCTTCTTCGACAAGTACTTATCTTTAAAAACCACCCTTAAGCAATTTATTTAACAATACGAACTTGCTCTCCGTCACAAGTACGAGAAGGAAGCTCAATCAGATTTTGATTGCCTACATAAGAAACCCCAATTGGTCTCAATATATACCTTCGAGAGGCAAATGAGCGAGTTGTATATCGTAGGAGTTTTCAAGAAAGTCCAGTGACAAATTAGTAAGATGATGAACTACCACCAAACCGAGGAGTTCCAATTGGACGACGTGTTGCATTACAAGGTCGCTAAACGTGTACGGGCAAGTCTGAACTTCACATGCGATTGTAGACAGTTTCAACGCGTTGGTCTTCTTTGCTGCCACATGTTGGTCGTATTTGCACGCATAGATCCTAATGCATTACTCCCGTAGTCTTACATCACAAATCGTTGGTGGAAGGTTATTCGGAAGAGCTATCGAGAAAAGATGTACCAAGACGATGGCGTGATGGAGAAAGATGCGTTGCGTCGTCACGCCGACATAATGGGTCGTGCTCTTTGGATCGTACAGGAAGCATTCATTTCTCATGAAAGGTATCTTAATGCCGTGAAGTGTATGGAGTGGCTGAGGTCACGTATGAACATTACCCAGGGCCCTCCCATAGTCGATGAAGTTGTGCCCGACGGTACCTATTTGCGCAATCGAGATAAGGTTGCCCGTCCAGGAAGACCGCCTACGAGACGTCGAGTTTCTTTAGCCGAGAAACTACTACAGTAGAGAAGAGCAAGTATCAAAGGAAGGGCAAATCTCCCCTGCATCAGATCACACCTAGACCAGGGGATCCAGATTTTGACGATTAGGACTTGAAGTTATATTACGAGCAACATGCTCCTTAACTATGGGAGAAAGCACATTTTCTGTCATTAAGTATGCATTGCCTTTGTGAGAATGTTTTGTCCCCATGAATGAGGAATTTTTAAATGATCTTGTACCTTTTAAGTAGGGGTTTGTCCCTTTTAAGTGGGCATTTGAACTTTTTTAGTTTGCATTTTTCCTTTTTAAGTGGGTTTTTTGATTTTTTTAAAGTAAGAGTTCGCGATGACGCATCGATCAACCTACATACATGTGTACAATCTGATTTTCTGTGTGAGAATGTCGTAAAGTAGCAATGTGTTCTTCTTAAGGAAGAGCCTGACCCTTTTAATATGAATTTGTCCTTTTTAAGTGGGCGTTTGAACTTTTTAAGTTGGCATTTTTCCCTTTTAATTGGGTTTTTATTCTTTCTAAGTAAGGCTTCGCGCTGACCCATCGATCAACCTACATACATGTGTACAATATTACTTCGAACTATGAAAACTTAAAAATTGCAATATAAAATGTATTTGTTAATTTACAAACCACTACTTTAATTCCACACAGGTGCGGGAATCCCTTAATAAAGTCATGGTCATTTAACCCCTGACCGAGTGAAGTGTCTTGGGGACTTTTTGTTCCGTTAGGGATACCTTTCGCATGAGACATTTTATCCAGTAGTAGACAAAAACACCGCAGTCATTGCTTCCCGGCATTTGTCTTTGGCACGTGTCTCTCAGGTATCTCACTGGCCAGTTCACCTCAAGACGGTTTCTCCATAATTCACCTACTTCTTTGGCTGAACATTCATGTACACCTTCCGCACTGTCAGTATTCTCATATGGAACCAACTCCCTAGAGCAATTGTTGTAATGCATGATCTCCCCGGCCAAGCCACTAACAACCACCAGGGGCCAATGTTCTGCCAACAACATTGGTTGTGCAATGATGACACTTCCAGGGTCAACGCCTTGTAGTCTGGGTGCCAGCCAATCTTCAATGGTTTGGCCTTGGCCGTTCAAAATGAAATCCGAAAAGAAGCTTGGAATACAAATTATCTCTTGGGGGTAGTTTTCTGTTTTTTGGCGCTCTTCCAGTACACATAGCATATTGTTGATCGCCTCGTTGGACAAATCCATCCCTTCGTTAGGAGCTCATTCAGGTCAGAACATTTAAAAAAACATGTTTCACCTCTCCAGATCACCTCCATGTGGTTATGTGTAGGTGCGGTCAAATTCAGTAGAAGGTTCAGCTCATCGGGGCTCAACGTGGCCAATGCATCCATGTCAATGTCTAGCCTTGTCTCTCTCGAATGATGAGCCAACCTGAATTTCTCATTGTTCTCCATCTTTCTTTTTTTGTTCATGCTCCTCTGGAGCCTTCTTTCTTCCCTTTCCGCTCCTCTTCCTTCTTCTTTGTTTCCTTCAATTCGTCTTCTTGTTTTTTGGCCAATGAGCGTTGTCCTTTGGCCCCCCAATTTGCCATCCTGGGTTTCTCCCTTCCCTCATCCTCATCTCTCTGCTTCTCTTCTTTCTCCCTCTCCTTTTCCTTCTCTTTCTCATTTTACTCCTCTTTCCTCTTCCTTTTCTTCTCTTCTATCACCCTCTTTCTTTTTTTGTTTTGGCCTCCCTCCTCCTCGTATCCTCAGCTTCTCTCTTCTCTCTCATCCCCTGTCTCTTTCCCTCTCCGCTTCCATCCTCCTCTTCTCGTCTTCTTTCCTTCTCTTCCTCCCTCCTAATTTTTTCCTCCTCTCTCCTCTTACTTTCTCTCTCCCTCTCTTTCTCTGTTTCTTCTTCCATTCTTTTTTGTCCTCCTCTCTTCTCTTTCCCTCTCATTCTACTTCTTTGTCTCCTCCTTTCTCCTGCCCTCTTCTCTTTCCCTCTTTCTTTCCCTCGTATTCTCCTCCTCTCTCTCTTGCCCTCCATCGCCTTCCCTATAATCCTCCTCTCTCCCTTTGCTCCTCTATCTCCACCTTGTTGACCATATTCTCGAAGATATGCAATTTCTTCCTTCAGTCTCTCATTTTCCTCTTGGTACTTTGTCAACTCCTCATTCAAACTCTTAACCTCTTTGGTTGCCTCCTTCAGGGCAACTTCTGTTTGGAGTCATTTCGTCTTCAACCCCACAAACTCCAACTCTTGAAGGAATGGGTCCCGTGGGATGCTGCGGTCTCTCAATTGCACCCTTGGTTCGGTGCTTGTTGAAGGACAATCAATCTCTCTGCATATCTTGGGCTCAGGTTTTTCAGCCTACCCAATGATTTCCCTCTTCTTCAGTGTAAGGCTTGTCGGTTGCGCCTGATCGAATTTGCCTTCGAAAATTTTAGAGAGGCTGATGACGTGGTCCTCCCATTTCTTCAGAATGATCCATTTTCCAAACACATTGGACCAACGATTCCACTTGGGGCAGGCACCCATTTTCGGCTCCCTCAGAATGAACTTCTCGCATAGCCATACCTAAGAACGAGAAATCCAATCACAAACTAAAACTCAAAAAGGAACTTCCAGTACTACAAAAAAAATCGATAAATGATAAAGAGCGAAACACTAATTAAAAAGGAAAATATTTTACTTAAAAAGTGGAAACACTACTTAAAAAAGAAAACCTAAACTTAAACAGTAGTCTAAAATTAAAAATATATAACTTAATATTGACAAGAGACTAATTAAAAAGGGAAAAAATAACTTTAAAAGGATGAGAAACTTCTTGAAACGTGACATGGTTTTACTTAAAAAGAATGAGACACTACTTAAGAAGGAAAAGAATAAACTATAAACAATGATTCACTACTATAAATGATGATTCACTACTTAAAAAGTATAACTTAAAAAGGTTAAATTATAATTTAAAAAGGAACAAGTATAACTTAAAAAGGAATAAGTATAGCTTAAAAAAGGAAAATGTATAAATTAAAAAGGAAACTACTTAAGAAGGAAAAGAATAAACTATAAATGATGATTCACTACTATAAATGATGATTCACTACTTAAATGATGATTCACTACTTAAAAAGTATAACTTAAAAAGGTTAAATTATAATTTAAAAATGAACAAGTATAACTTAAAAAGGAATAAGTATAGCTTAAAAAGGAAAATGTATAAATTAAAAAGGAAAAGGTATAACTTAAAAAGGATAAAGTAGAACTTAAAAAGGATAAGGTATAAGTTATAATGGAAAAAGTACAACTTAAAAAGGATAAGGTGTAACTTATAAAGGAAAAGGTACAACTTGAAAAGGATAAGGTATAACTTATAAAGGACAAAGTACAACTTAAAAAGGAATGAGTCATAGTTAAAAAGGATCTACGTGATTAACAAAGAAGAACATTACTTGTAGTGCTGCAACACACCCATCGATGTATCCACTCCGTGTCACCGGTAGATCGCCTAGCCCGTTGATCCCGGTTTGCCTTCTCCAGCCCTGTCAAAAGTGCCTCGTGAATAGCCTTGGCCGACGCATACTTGTGTAGCCGTTTGAAGTCAGCCAAGTGGTTGAGGAACCAGATTCTTGTTCGATGTGTGCCATCACAGAACAAAAAATGGCTAAAGATGTAACAAATGAGGAGCCAAACTTCTTCCTCCTCGTCACCCACATAACTGCTAGCAATCATCTGGGAAGAAAGTTGGGTGTTGGTCAGAATCTCCCACATCCGGGTTGACGTCTTCGGCTGTGAAGTGTACTACCCCAGAGTTGATCCTCAACCCACCTCGTCGGGGTCATAGTATTCCACGAACCAGTTGACGATGTCATTATCGATGGGAACGTTGGAGAGGTCTAAGATATGACCAAAGGGGGTAGCCCAGAAAACGTCTTTTTCTGCGTCTTTCATCTTCCCCAAAACCTTCTCTATTGGGGTCCACGAACATTTGGACACCTGGAAGTAATTCGTCGAAGCCTAAGAAAACACCAACTGTATCAAAACCTTCAATTTTAAAGACCGGAAACATAATGCATGGGTTAAAACTACAAACCTGGTGCACCACCGCACTCGAAGTAGAAGCCTCATTTGTCAAATCCATGTTGTCGACGATGATGTGTTTCCCGAGGTATCAAATGGAGAATAGAGGAGAAAGGGAACGTGAGAAAGATCAGAGACGATTCTTGTTTTCTTAGGCTTTTCGGGATGTTAACAGGCGCCGGTTTGATGTCCTTATCCTGGTCTTATCACTAGTCAGAAAAGGAACCGTCACACGAACGATTAAGGGTTTTTGCCATTTTTTCGAAATTAGGCACGCTTTCTTTTTTATGACTGTGCAGCTGAGTGGATGGCTGACTAGATGCCACATCAACAGCATTCTGGACGCGCACGTCTGTCTATATGCACTCTTTTTTAATGTATTTGTGTTTATACCATTAATACGCTCATTATACTATACACGTCAAATACTCAACCACCTTTACGTACTTATCCTGTCAAAAGTAGTTGGCTTCTGCATACCCGCTCTACCAAAAGTAGTTGTACATATCCAGTATTTTGAATTTGAATACATTTAATTTTTTGGAGGGAAAGGCATAATATAATTGTTGCATTTTAGGCCTTAATCCATGTTTTGATGATTTAATCAACATAATCTTAATAATAATCAAATGTAGAGTAACACACATATTGCATAACATATATATTGTTTTGTGCTAACATCTACATGTGATCAAGACTCAAGGAAGAAAGTAACTCAAGTCAAGACATGTAACCAACCTATCGAAGAAATGTAATTTATATTTCTTTTGAGTCTTAGGAATCTATGTAATCTTGAGCATACAAGAGTTAAAATCCATTCACATAGACACTAGGTTCCTTATAAAAGTCGCACTCAAATCTCAGATCATTTGGGCTACAATAAGTCACCCAAGTTTAGACCAAAAAACACTTAAACCTAAACCTGAACTGTCTAAGCAAAATCGGTCGACCGAACGTCTTATCTGTTAGACCTATTGATCAGTTAATCTGTTAGCCAATAGTGTTAAACCAGTCGACCGTTTTGAGCATCTTGTTCGACCGTCTACACATGTCATTTGACCGCTACACTTGTCGTATTATACCAGCGGTCGTATTCACATGCTTATCCATACTCCAGAAAATACTTTTAACCACTGGTCAACCGTGGACCTAGTTTCGGTCAACCGAACTTAGACATCTCTTGAACCTCGTAGTGCCAATTTTTATCGGTCGACTGAATTAACCTTTTGTTCGACCGTTTGTCCTTGGACTTTCCTAGACAACTATTTTGGACTGCCTAATTGGTCAACCGTTCCACCTTTGTTTTGACTAGTCACTTAAATTATAGCCTTGTTCATTCGACCGCCCCTTGTTTGGTCTACCTTGTGTTTCTGGAAATGTCTAGATGCCATTTCTGGACAAATTCTGGTCAACCGTTTTACCCGTGTCGGTCAACCAAACTTAACCAGAATAGTGACATGTGCTTTTCTGTTTTGTGTTTCTCACACATTTATCTTCCACTTTTGTCACAATGGTTATAACACCTTAAGAGTTTATAAATTGAGGATTGAAGACATTGTTTAGACAACTCTCCCACACACAATTGTCCAATACATTAGAGAGAAGTTTCCAAATCCCAAAAGTTCTTACACTACACCCTAAGCCTAAATTCCACACCTTTGATCCTATTCAAATCGTACTCAAAGTGTGCTCAAGTTAGAGAGTGTTGGTTCACTCAAATGCTTGTCAAAGAAGCAAAGGTCTTGGTGAAATCCCAAGACAAAGAGTATAGACTTCGGTAAGAGCCCGAAGTGTTCCTTCTTGGGTTGTGAGAAGAGGAGTCCAAGCTATGCGAGGATTGTTCGCTAGCTTGTTGTGTAAAGGCTTAATCTCGGACCGGAACAAGATTAATAGTAATGTCGTGGCAAAGCTCGTGAACTCGAGTGGAGCTTGCAAAAGAGAAAGTAGGCGGGAGGCCAAACCTCTATAAAATATCTTTCGGTGCCATTGTGGTTTGCATATTTCTAGTCTCTACATGTCCTTATTGTTTCCGCTGCATCTTTCATTGTTTAGGTAGAGATTGAAGCTTAAAATTTATTAGATTTAGCGACCCACATTGATCTCGACAATAATTTCTAACCATTCATTCATTTCATTTTCCTCTCACCACCACCTTCGCCTCTCATGGCTTACAACTCTTCCGGTTCTTTGTTTCGGGGTAGTTTTTTGTTTAGTTTTAGTTAATTTCATGTTGTTATTCATATTTGTTTTTATTGCTACATCTATTACAACTATAAACATTTGCAACGTCTTTATTGCCAACAATCCACTATTTAATAGATTTTTTGCATTTTGATTGTGAGATAAGAAAAAATTAATATGAAGGTGTCAGAGGAGAGAGAGAAAGGTGTTGGGTGAGAGAAAGAAAAGTGTCACATAATGTGGGTATTGTCATATCAAGCTATAGGTATTTCCATCTCTTAATATATGTATTTTTTGTTATAGTTTGGGTATTTTTATATACATAAACTACCAAAAAACAAAGATCTTGAATACCTACAACATTTAACAAAAACAGAAAGTAATGCCTAAGGAAAACATTGAAAAAACCTCAAATAAAACCGAAAAATGTTCAAAGAAAATTTTGAAAAGTAACCAAAATGCATTTCATTTCTCTATTATATTAAAACATTTACTCATTCATGGTATGTTGTTTATTCGAAAGTAATGGACAAATTACCATGTGAGATTTGGGTAATTACCAACTTAAAAATGCGATAGAAGAAGAAAAAAAGAGAAAAGGTCACAAAAAACATGATTATACTAGACTTTTGTAAGACTTTTCACGTGCGCATACATTCACTTCAGGGAATGGAGCAAATCAATTGGACAGATTCCGTGATTTTCATCGATAACTCGATATTCAACTCAGCCACACTCTGGCACGAGACTAGATTATGATATTTGGGAACTCATTTTCTTGAAAATGATTGCGAAGGACAAGCACAACTTTCGTCTTATCTTATTTTGATGCTTATTTCTCTTGCCATTGGTATTTTCAAGGGCAATAAGTTGGATTCAACATCCAAAATCCAGGATAAGTAATTCTTATCTTGTATCGAGTATATAGTTTAAAGTCATATTGTGCAAGAATTAAAACATGATTGATACATGAACGTGAAGGAACAAAAATTCTTCATTTTTATATTGGATATGGAACTTATGACCACTTTTAACACATATACATGTACTACTTTTTGAGTGTATACTAAAACATCTCAAATATGAAGACATTATAATGTGCCTGAACCATATAATATACATATGTGGATATCAGCAATTCTAAAAGCAACAAATAGTGATGCCGATTGTATGTAATATATCTTCTTTTTTTTACAAAATTGACATGATATACTCTATCCACCATGTGAAGAAATACGAAATTAATTATCTCATGATAAACAAATCAAAATGATCGAATACATTCATTTTCAATAATTACTTATTAGTAGCATATCATACATTGCATTCATGCTATATATCCTTTATTTTACCCCAATATTGTGCAACTCAAGTTGTTGTTTGTAGCATTTCAGGAGTTAGGTAATAAAGAAGAGGAAGGGAGCAAAAAGGACCTAAATGTAACAAGAATGGACTAAATTGAAGACTTCTGGACCTATTTGTAATGCACAAGGATTGGATCGCAAATCAGAAAGGACCAAAGTGAAGTTCCAAAGTGAAGTGCAAAATATGGTGACACATGACTTGCACCAGATCAATATTTTGCCAATTAAAATCAAAGTGATTCGAGCTAGTGGACCAGGACTTCAGCCCACGTACCAAATGAAGGAACTTATGCGCTGGACAAATTTGAGCTCGATTAGAGCATTCGGATCCGCCACTGGCGGATTTTTATCCGCTACTGGCGAATCAAGTTGCTTTGTTGGATCTCAGATTTTGGACGCGGGCCGGGTTGTCGAGTCAGAGCATTACATGACCATTAGTTATGATTTAGAGCCGTCCGATTATTCTAGATTAATCCTAACCATGTATTAGTCTATATATACCATTGTAATCCCTCTTCTTCTTGCTTCTCCAATAGTTTTAGGTTTTATTTTGCTGCTGATTAGTGTAAGAGGAGAAGGAGGAACTTTGTAATCTTTTCATTTCAAGTTAGTGGAATCTTGTTCTTTACATTAATGTCTTTACTTTGATGCAATTTCTTTGATGTTGTTGTTTGCTTAATCTTGTTTTTATTCATTTCCATTATGGGTTTATATTGTTTTTTCTGTTTTCTTTAGTTTAGATATGAGTAGAGAGTAGTCCAACCCCATTTGGGGGTGGAGAAGAAGGTGATGTGATTATGTGATGTATTAGGTGTGTGTGTGTTAATCTCTAATCCTTTGAACCTTACATGATTTCCTTAACCATCTAATGTGATTTCACTCTTATCTATGATGGCTAATGCTCTTGAGTAATGTTTAGCACATGCTTAGATTAGTGGACCTATTTTAAGGGGAATGATGAGGTGAGGATAATTATGGAGTGGAAAAAGGAAACATAACATGTGCATGCTTGTGCTCATGTTGGCCTCATCCCAATTAATGTCTTGTATGTTTTAATGATTGTGTAAATATTATTTCATGTGGAGACAGTGGGGTTCGGTCTTTATGGATGAGGTCATTTAGCTTCATTTCAATTATTGTCTTGTATGTTTTAATGATATTGTTTTATCTTATTTCATGTGGAGGCAAAGTTGGATTTGGTTTTATGGTATTCATGTATCACATGTTGTGATGAACACCCACATACACATATTTTCGTATTCTCTCTCTCTACCCCCTAAGGGGTTTAGTTTTATTGTATGTTTCCCGATTTCATTCGCATTGTAGTGTAGTTTTGACCTTAATCTTCTCTTCTTTTCCCCACTCGAGTATCGTGAATCCAAATCGCACACGCACCTTGTGGACCGACCCGTGCTTGCCACCGCTTCAATGTGGCCGTGCACTTGCGGTATTTTAACTGATTCAATCAATTACCTTCTTTATCAATAATACAAATCAATAAAGGTCAATTGAAACTTCACAATAAAGCAAAAGTGTGAATCATTTGAATCTTAATGATTACAATAAATTAAGATCACTAGACATGAATTTGTATCTTTTAAGTATGCATAAAAGAAACGACTGACATTGAAAGCTCGTGATTGATCGTTTTAGTAACTGCAAGTGCTCGGTGTCGGTGATGATGTGGAAAATACGGGTCGAACATCAACGTGTTGTGCGTGTTGTTGTGTCTACCATACTCGAGTGGGAAAGGAGAGGAGAATGAAGGGATTATGCTAAACTAACTACTAAACTAAATGATGAATGAATCAACAATTAAACTAAACCCTCATGGAATGGAGGTCTGTAGGTATGTGTGTGTGTGTGAGAGTGATTCTTGATTACATGAGGCACAAGTACGTAAAGTAGGTGAAATCAACTAGGAACTAGTTTAAAGTCTAATTAACATCAACTACATTTACATGAATACATGACTAATATAGTTAGACATGAAGTTAAGATGCACTTTGGGTTCTCAAGAATGAACTAAGTACCTAGTGTAGACAGTAGGACATCAATTAAGCATCCATATAATCCAATACATTCATGCATTCTCTACTAATCAAGCAACCATACATAACAAGCCATTTACCATAACAAGATGATCATTTACAAGCAACAAGATAAACTCTAGATCTAGCATGAGACAAGTACCTAGTGTGACCATTATCCCATCTAATACAAGTTTTAGCAAGTTACAAGCATAGATCTAGAATTCTTTCAATGGTAATATTAGGTGCGCCCTTGTCGGTTATGTGGATCTAGACGCGAACCGAATTTCCATAATACTCCTCATAATGGTGTGAAGTTTCATGGTTTTCTATTTGATCCATCTAGCTTACATACAGGTCCTTCCCTTTTGCAAATAGGTCTATAAGTCTTACAGATCATTCATTTTTCTCGTGTTGTACTTCTTTTTGTTCATTCTTCTTCTTAAACTTGTTTATTCCTGAAACTTAAACATAAAACCCATTACATAGTATTGTTTAGGCTCAAAATGGGGATATGACCTGCATATATGCATGATATGATACTAATCAGCTCATTATGTCTAATAAATCATATGCATCAACTGAGTAATTAAGTCAAATAGATAACGACTACTTATTAAAGGGATAGGAGGGTATCAGTGTCACACAAATAACAAAATATTTCAACACAGTTGAGACCATACCAACATGGGTCTTGTAAAGTGAGTATATACTCAACCAACAAAAATATTTCAACAATGAACTTATAGTGAAGATATACTCTACCATGAAATTAAAACGCAAAACCAACATATGGGTCTTGTAACGATCAAGAAAGCTGAGAACATACCATCACTCCAAGGGAACAAGCATTCATTTATGTAATTAACAATTTATAATCTCAACAATAAAATAATTTAATCATATGTCAGACAAACTTATTTCAAAAGCATAAGGCTAGAGATAATAATATGATCTGAATCACATCCTTGATCATGGTCTCTTTAGGGAACCAGCAGAAGAAAAACCAATCAAACTGACAAGTCTGCTTACATGCCATAGCTTTGTGGTGTAAATATTAATCTAAAATTAACCCACAATCAAGCAACACAACCTTTTAAGTACTAGTACCCAACACATACCTCGGTTTCGTAGTGTAACCAAGTTAGCCAAGAAACCAGATATCCTCTTATATTTCCTTGGATGATTTCGAGGTCATTGATCGACACACATACTAACCTTAACTATAGTAGAGATCATTCATGTTGATAACATGTTGTAAATATATCGGAGATTCTCAGAATCACACAAGCAAACAAAGACAAGATAAAATGTATGTAGGGGAAGACTAATCTTTCATTCTCATGACTTTTAATTACATGACATAACCTCATATATATACTCATAGAGGTATGTAAGTTACAAGCATTTACATTCTATACTAATTAAGATGTAAATGGGGCTTTAAATACCAGAGATGTTACAATAAGTTATAATGGTTGGAAGGTGAATCATCCATCACATATATAATTTCATAACACTTTGACTTTTGTTAGAGTTTTCGGCAAGCACATAGCCATGTTATAGCGGGACAAATACGAGTCGACCCATGGAGAAAGGTGATATTGAAACCCAACTTAGGACCGGTAAGAATTGGGGAAATTTTCTCTCGAGGAAAAAAGGTAATGTACTAATTAAATCTAGATTACATTACACTAACAGTTACAAGACAATCACACCAAGCTAAAAGTAAACTAACATAAAATGCAAAGGAAAGTAAGGTAATTGCAATGATGAGATCTCCTTGGGATAGAGTGTAATAGGGTAAGGAAGTGACATGGCAAGATGTGACATTAAGCAAAATATTAGGTGGTGTGTGCGCGTGTGTTAATATGAAGCATAGGAAATGTTTAATTCTATGGCCAAATTTGTCAAGCATGTTACACTAATTAAGTAGATCATGTAGAATCCACAAATCACTAGTATTGAGTATATGGACTTAGCATTGGAAGTGTCTACTTCTTAAGGTATAACTCATCAAAACTACTACATATTCAAATATAGCATGTATATCCAGTGACAACTTACACAAATATAGCATGTCGCACAAACAAGATCTACTTCACTTTATAAGAGTAGATCCAATGACATGAAAGTTAACAAACATTGGCGTAAGCATATGAAATGAAACGTGCACGCATGTAACAACAAGTCAAAATAACTTCATCCATCAACAAACAAATACTAGATTCACACATTAAAGTGTAAGACTCACATAAATCTACATACAAACACATCGAGTCAATACCCTCAAACACTCCACCCCCAAATGGGGGTGAATCTACTCTCTACACATACTAAGAAATCTAAATCCAAGTAATATTTATCGCATAAATGAAGGGAAAACTAAGTACAACTAGAGTACACTAAATAATAAATAAAACATAGCAACGTTGTAGATGACAGCAAGTAGAACAAGATTCTATTCAAACTTTGCTTTTACAAGAGCTCTCCACCTTTGGTTGTCAGAATTAAAATTGTGTAGGTTCTAGGTTTGGAGAAGAGTCAGAAAGAAAGGAGAAGGGTGACTATATCTATCAAGTTACAACCAATCTAAACCTTGAAAGCTCAAACTGAATGGTATGAATCAATCTCCACATGCGGATTGTGTTAGCATAGTTGGTCAACTCGCTGGAGCAAAATCATATCTGATTAATCAGATCCGTCACTAGGTTTGCATGCCATACACATATCCGTCAGATTGAATTTACCTTATTCCTATGTTGACATAGACCAAATAGGCAAAAGGTTAGCATATGCTCCCGAATCCAACAAAGTTTGATGGATGGAGCGACACCTATCACACAATAAATAGTCAGACAACCAGGGTTCTTATATATGACGTGGGTTGTCAAGATAGAGCTTAAATTGGCATCCAAGAAGGCCTTCCTTTACTTGCTACAATACCTCAAGGATTTTGTTCACGTTGTCATCACGTTTCTTTGTCAACGTAAGTAGAAATGATGCCTTGGGGACAAAGGTATCTGATTGACATCATATCATGCATATATTCGTGTCTTATATCCTCTATTTTGAACCTAAGCAATACTACGTAATGAGTTTTATATTTAAGTTTCAGGAATAAATATGTTTGAGAAGAAGAGACACAAAAAGGAATTGAACGCAAGAAAAATGACTGAATTGTGACTTATGGACTGATATGCAAGAGGAAAAGTCTCAAATATAAACTAAAGAACCAATGAGCGAATCAAGAAACTTCACACCATCATGAGGAGTATTTTGGCAATTAGATTCGAGCACAAATTCAAACAACCAATCCGGGTGCACCCCACGTGGAGAATTGAAGAAATAAAGCAACCAATCGAAAACAGGTTGAATCCGACCAAACATGACCGCCATTTGTCGGCCTTGGACAACCAATTGGTGGTCTAGTTGGGTTATGATCTGACCCGGCTTCTCGTGGTCGTGTATTATGTTGTTTTATGTCCATTTATAGTATGTCATTAGTCCACATCACAGGATTGTCCCCGATTACCTTTTTCTATGACTACAAATAGAACACTTTCTCCTACCTTGTAATCATCTCCTCTCTTGGTGGTCATTCTCTATACTAGGAGTAAAGTCTTGGAGCAAAGCTCTGGTGGAGAGATGTTACTTGTAATGTGAGTGAGCAATAAAGAATGTTTTGTTAGTTTCTTGTTTCTTTTATGTCTTGCATGCTTAGTTAATTTCGTTGATTAATCGTCGTAGAATTAATTAGCATGTTTTTTTCTTAGTATGAATGTTAGATTAATAATGTGTGAGTAGTTCCATCCCCCTTTGGGGTAGAGTTGATGTTTATACATGTCATGTAGAATGGAATGAATGTTATATGTTGCTTTATGTGATAAATGTGAGTATGCTTGTTTGAATTAAAGAGAATACTTAACTTGATGGTTTCTACCTTTTAATTAGGTACATCCCATGCTTGTTTAGGTTCTTAATAATAAACTTGTTTATGCTCATATTAATCAACTAGGTTAGTGATTCGGATGATAGGTCTTGCCATTAGGTACTTCCTATATATAGCAACACTACCTACACTTGTGCTCTATTGAATGCATTCATCACCACTTATTTCATGTGTACACACACTCCACCCCTTATGGGTTTCCATTCCTGAATTCCAGCTTGCTTTATTAGTTAGTTTAGTTTCATTATTGCTTGCTTTCGTCGGCTTTGTTTGTTGCCTACTAGTGTAGCGTAGCATAGTTTAGTTTAGTGTAATCACTTCTTCTTCCCCTCTTTTACCACTTGCCTTCGAAAGAACCAGAGTCGACACACCTTCTTGTGGATCGACCCGTACTTGCCACGTCTTCATCGACGACCATGCACTTGCGGTTAAACTTAAATATCAACCAAGTTTTTGGTGTCGTTGCCGGGGAGTTGCTCAGTCCAGACTCTGGTTTGGACGATTCAAGTGGGTTTATGTTTTTTGTTTTTAGTTGTTCTGTGTTTCAGGAGATCTGAACATCGAGGGAAGATACCCATGAGAAATTTGGAGGACAAAACAGACACTTGGACCGCCAATCAGCGGTGGTTGACCGCCAACTGGCGTCCTGGTGATCTCAGTTTGATATCTACTTTCTTCTGGTTGTTTCTACATTCAATATAGTGTTGTGAGGCTCATATTGGCATGTTTTGACCTAGTTTGCCCCAGATTCATAATCAATCCCCTTTAATCAACTTGGCCATTAAATTCCAAAGCAAAAGATTAGGCATTCTTGCTAGTTTAGGTCATGCATCATATACTTAACATAGGCACGTAGTTTGTCTTTTATTTTAGCTTTACTTTCAGTTGTTGAGCGCTGGCGTGAGGTACGCATTTCCTACCCTCATTCATGTATTAGTTAGTAGGAATTGCATTGAAACAAGTGTGAGTTGAGTGTTTGTTTGGAGAGTTGATTTCTAGATTAAGACTACAAAACGCTACTAAGGAGGGGTTGTCCCATGCAAGATAAGGTGACGAATTTCATCATCCTTTCCTTAGCCCCAAAAATCACACTAATCAAAGTCTTAATTCTAAAAGCAAGTAGACATTGGCCCCTAAGGATTTTGGACGCACTGGGAGAGTGATCCAGTTGAGACCGTCATGATATGATCGGCGTCGCATGCCTTGTCGATTGTAGGAGGTACTTGATCTCCGGATCTGGTATCACTTGCTGGGCATTGTGGTCTTTGTTGTAGGGAGGTGAGGTGTGTCGAGACTACTGATCTCAAAGTTAGGCTTCGTCAAGCCTAAGGACCTATAGCCATAAGCTGTTTGAGCCATGTTTGATTGCTTGTCTTCTAACATCACCCACTACCTACACTATCTCTAGGGATTCTTCCTTTCTCATCTGAGTCTTCTCCTCCTCTATATTCTTCGTTATAGTCTCATCCTATGATTACACCTTCTGTTGTGTGCTGTTTTAGAGACGAGTTGAGCATTTTATGCGAGGTTGGCATCGTTCTGGTGAGAACGCTCAACTTGAGAGAGTGCATTTTTCTGAGATGGACGGTCTAGGTGATCGCTCATTTCCACCTCGAGCTCCTTTGGAGCGTGAGGCCGAGTCATCTCATGGAGATGGGGAAGATCGGGTTCCATACATGGATTAACTCGGTCCACTCCCACCCCCACGTAGACTCCTTCTCCTCCTCCTCTGACTTGGGAGGAAGAGGGATTTGGTCAGGATCAAGTTCTTGGTGCACCACCACCTTTACCTCGACGGGATAGACTGATGACTTTGTGGGAGCGGACTCATCCTGTTTGGGCCACGCAACCTTCCTACATAGTTCTTCCACCAGCTCGTGGGAACAACTATGAGTTGAAACCTCAATATGTGATCATGCTTCTTACCTTCACTGTCAATAAGGAGAACCTGTATATTTTTATACGTGAACTCGAGGCGGTATGCTCCATGTTCAAGCTTCAACAGCTTGACGAGGATTAAGTCTGGTTGAGGATGATTTCTTTTGCGTTGAAGGATAATTATTGAATTAGTTAAAATACTACAAGTGCACAACCACGTTGAATCGGTGGCAAATACGGGTCGGTCCACAGGGAGCGCGTGTGAGTCGGATTCACAATATTCGAGTGGGGGAGAAGCAATAAAACTACAATGCGTTGGAAATTGGAAAAACAAGCAATAAAACTAAACCCCTCGAGGGGTAGAGAAAGAATGTGAATATGAAAATGTGTGTTGTGTGTGTTCAAATGTGCTCATCAAAACATGCCATACATGAAATCCATAAAACTCAATTCTAACTTTGCCTCCACATGAAATAAGATAAAACATTATCATTAAAACAAACAAGACAATAATCGAAATGAAGCAAATCTGTTCACATGCATAATGACTCATATGCAACTATGTCTCCACATGAAATAAGATTTATCACAATCATTAAAACATACAAGACATTAAATGGGATAAGGCCAACATGAGCACATGCATGCACATGTCTTGTTCTCTTCTTCCACTCCATCTTTATCCTAACCTCATCGTTCCCTATAAAATAGGCTCACTAATCTAAGCATGTGCTAAGCTTCACTCAAGAGCATTAGCACATCAAAGATAAGAGTAGAATTCTATTAGATGGTTGTGGAAGTCATGTAAGGCTCAAAGGATAGGATAAACACACACTAATACATCACATAACCATAACACTTTCTTCCCCACCCCCAATGGGGATGGACTACTCTCTACTCATCTCTGCACTAAAGAAAGCATAAAAACAACAAGAACCCAAAATAGAAATGAAGCAAAACAATATTAAGCAAACAACAATATAAAAGAAATTGCATCAAAGTAAAGACACCAAAGTAAAGAACAAGAACAAAACTATATTAAGAAACAAAAATATAAAGTTTGCTCCTCTCCAACCCCCTTATTACACTACTAAAACAGGAAACTAAAACCTACTCTAATGGGGGAAGGAGGAAGAAGAGGTGGAGAGATGGAATTACAATGGTATTTAGAGAAGAAATAAGGGTTTGGATGGATCTAGGAGCAATCCGACGGTTGAAATTGATTTTTATAGGTTCTGGTGCACCCAATTTATCTCGTCCGAGCCACGATTGAAATTGGAGAGCATTCAGACAAAATTGATCAGCCACTGGCGGATCCAAATCCACCACTGGTGGATGTTTTTTGACTCCGATCCGCCCCAATTTCTCCCAGAGGCTTAAGTTATGTATTGTGCACGTGGGGTGCACTCGTGGTCCTCTGGTTTGAATCCGTTTGTTTTTAATTGCTTAAATACTCCTCAAGATCATGGTTTTGAGGGATTTTTGCTCCTGAAATGTTTTCCATGTGTTCAAGTCCCAATAGATTTCATCTGGGTCCTTGATTTGTGTTTAAATGTTTTATTAATAACCGCAAGTGCATGGCCGCGATGAAGTGGTGGCAAGTACGGGTCGATCCGTAGGGAGGTGAGTAGCCTCTGGTTTGTTAGAAATAAAGTGCCGAATAAAGAGAGAAAATATGTGATTACGCTAAAGCTAAACTACATTATACTAGGAAGTAAGAAATGCGAAAGAAAGCAACAAAAGATTGGAAATCAGAAAGAGAAACCCCTAAGGGGTGAAGTGTGTGCACATGTGAAGTGAAATAAGTGATGAAAGATGCATGTAAGCATGTATGTGTGTGTGTCGTGTGTGTGTCTTCATGCATAGGAAGTGTCTAAAGATGTGGCAAAACCTATCAAACTATTCACACAACGTATCAACAATTACTACTTGATTAACATAAGATTTGGCTCAGCATGAGAAGTGTATAAAGATATGACAAGACTCATCAAAACCATAAACTCGTGTGAAGAACAAAGGTAAGCATGGGTATGGCAAAACCCATCAAACAAAGTTTCTTCAACAATCAAGCAAGAAAATACAAATACAAACACATAACTAACATGTAGCATATTCAAGCGGAAATTTCAGTCAATGAACATGAGAAAACTAAGCATGGGAAGTGTCTAAATCTTATGGAAAAACACATCAAAATTCCCCAACATGTAGATGATTAAAATACCCTCAATGAACATACAAAACATGCAAGTCTACACAATCAAAAATTCACAAAACATCCAAACTTCACAATATATATATGAACATTATCTCTAACCCCCAAAGGGGATGGATCTACTCACTACACATTATTCTAGCAATTAAACTAAAGAAGAAAAGAGACATTCTAACTAATTTGGCCTAAGTTCAAAGAAACAAGACTAAGCTAAGCATGCATAAAAAAGAAACAACATGAAAACAAAACAATGAAAAATTATTTTATTAAATGACACATTACTACAAGCATTCTTCTCCACCTTGAGTTTTTTTGCTCCAATGCCTACTCGAAGTAGAGAGAATGCCACCAAGCAATGAGTAAATACAAACGGAGGAGGAGTTCTATTTATAGCCATAGAAAAAGGTAATCGGGGACAATTCCCCGATGTTGGACTAATAAAATCTTCCCCGAATACACATAAACACATAACCCATGTTATGGAGAAACCGGGTCGGATTCGGAGACAAATGGACCGCCAATTGGCGGTCATTTTTTCGTGGATCCGACCGATTTTCGGATATGTTATTTATTTTTTTCAATTTTTCACATAGGGTGCACTCGGATCGGTTATAGGAGTGCCGACCCGAATCTAATTGTCAAAATACTCCTCATGATGGTGTGGAGTTTCTTCATTTGCTCATTGGTCCTATGGGGTTACATTCGGGTCCTTCGTTGCATCTTAGTCCCCAAGTATCACAACTCAATACTTTTTCTTACTTTTAGGTACTTTTATGCCAATTCTCCTCAAACCTATTTATTCCTGAAACTCAAACATAAAACTCGTTACGTAGCATTGTTTAGGTTCAAGATAAGGGATATAAGACACAAATGAATGCATGAAATGATGTCAATCAAATACCCTCACACCTAACTTTTTCTAGTCCCGAGCAAAACAAAGAAAGAGAAAAAAGAAAGAAAGGAAAAACATACGTAAAACAGGGAAATCCGAACTCACTTTCGTAGGAATCACAGTTGGACTTAGCACGTGCAACAAGCCGTTAAACCTCCTTATCGCCAAGGAGGAGGTGTTGTCTCCTGAGGGTTTTCAGCGGATACACTTACAAAATCCGAACAAAGATGCATTATTCAACGTAGTTACACGACTCGATGGCTCATTCTTGTCGATCATTGGACGCGGTAATGCTACGGGACGACTCTATATATGTAATCAGTCCACACACCTAGCCTAGTGAATCATTCTTGAAAGTTAATTAAGGACTTAAGTGAAAGACATGGGCGACCTTAACTTCTTAAAGTGATACATTGTGAAAATTCCATTAAGGTTCTTATTTACTCTCTCTTTTTTTCCTTTTTTTGGAGCATTACATTGGTTGGTGTTTGATTCTCCCAGGGTCGGGTTTCATGCATCATTGCCTGTGAGGACTTACACTATCACGTACACCTTCCCTCAAATCTCCACATAGGGCGATCCCTACCACTCGTGTAACGAGAGTTCGGTCGGTGCGACCCAAGTCAGATGACTCGAGAGCACCAGGCACTAAGTCCCCTCGGACCTAATTTCCCGAGTGATAGGAGCCGTGCGAGAAGAGAGAACACCACTTTTTGATTTATCTACATTTGTCTAGAACCAATTCGGTTGTTCGGATCAATAGTTGTCTTTTAGAGCCAACGGTTGGAAATCAAATATCTGTTGTGAGCAATGTTCACGGAACGCCTAGGCGTTCGTGCGACCGCCCAACTCTGGGCGGTCTTTTTTTATAATTAAATTTTATAAAATAGATTAAAAAATCAGGAAAATCGGGAAAATAGGAAAAAATGCGCAAATATTATCTAAAAATACCATACATGTTTAGGCTTCAAAAAGACACCTAGTTCCTCGACCAATGCCTCACTAGGCACCCCCTCTACCCACCTAAATACCTCTATGTTTTCTCGGTCAACATAATCATCAAGACATACATTTTTGTTTTGTAATGTCCTATTGTTTCTAATCATGTTTGCAGTTATGTCTTGTTTAACAGAGTCAGGAACTTTATCACAAGGTCTAGCATTGCTACCGGGTGTGTGTGCAAGATGTTGTTTGTGACGGGGTATACCACCTCTAGTTTCCTTACCACATAACTCACAGACAATGCAATTTTTATCATTAGCACTAATGTAATGGGCAGTATTCCAACCAGTGTCCTTTGTACGGGTAAGTCTTAGGTCATCGTAACTCTCGTGATGCATAGGGAGACTAGTGTCGGGTACGTAGGCCATATCTTAAAACTAGACTAATATAAAAATGTAGACTAATATGAAAATAAAATACTAACTAATTTAATTCTAAATAGAAGTTAGAAAGAGTGCACTTGATTTTGGTGGTTGAAGAATGAAGAACCGGATCAGAGACTTCACTTTCCAACTTCAAAACTAAGCACTAGACCGGAGACTTAATCGCGAAAACTTGATGATTAGGAAACTTGATGATTAGAAAAGAATTATGAAGAAGAAAAGAATAAGAGATTTGTGAAAAATGAAGAGGTTTGGAAGGATTTATATAGGATTTGGGGGTAGTGGCAAACTTGTAAATTTTGAAAAAAAACAAAATAACAAAATAAGTGGACGCCTAGGCGCTCGCCCAGGCGACCGCCTATTTCGCTCAGCTTTGATGGGCAAAATGCGGTGGTCGCCCAGGCGACCACCGCGACGGGCAATCGCCTACGTGAACACTGGTTGTGAGTCCAAAGGCCATTTTGACGTGTGGAAAGAGTCATTGTGTGCCAGAGACTAAGAAGTAAATGGTTGTCCAATAGGAGATCGGTCGTCCAAAAATGGATAAGGCGAATGGACACCAAGACAAGATACGAATGTGGTCGTTCGAGTAAAATCCAAAACAGGTACAAAGGTATTCAGTCAACTGAATGACAATCGTACGTCCGAGTGGACTATTCCTGAGAGAATTCTAAAGGCTACCGCTATGTTGATTTCAGTCATCCGTTAGATGTTCGGATGACCGAACATGGCTGGGACAGAATCCTGGTGCTCAAGTTTACATTTGATCGTATGGACTCAATAAATGAAAAATTACAAGTCCTGGTCCAATGCTTTGTTACAATCTTGAATCTTTGTCTCAATGCTTCTCCTCTTGATTATCTGGATCAACCTATCAAGATGATTTGCAAGTATATGTGCAATACATGTAATCATGTTTACTCACTTTGATTGACTAGGTTGATTGATTGAGATTAGTTTGATTAATCATCAAAATTAACATATATTAAGGTCTTAAAGCCAACAAACAAAATTCATATTACCATGGATTTTTTATCTGAAAAATACACTGATGGTACATATCCGTCGGTGTAACTTCCTGGTTGTAAGAATAGTGCAAAACTATTAACCAACGGAATTTTCTGTCAATGTTAGTGGTGACCAGTTAACTTTATCGACGAAAAACACTATCCGTCGGTGACCAGTTGTTATGTCCCTAAACCCGGATTAGGGGTTAATGGGTGGTTAGGTGGAGTTTGACTTGGAGGAGAGAGAGAGGTATGGTGGAGGTATGGGTGAGGTGAGGGATAGGGTGTAAGGGGATGGTGGGGGTGTAGGGTTTGGGAGTTAAATACACCCAACTCTTCTTCCTCTTCTTTTCTTCTTTCCTTCTCTTCACAGCATCCTCACCATCTTCTCTCTTTGGTCGGCGAGCAGCTCCGACGGACGGTGACGGAGGCGTGAGCGTTGCTCCGGCGGATTCGTCTCTCTCTCGAGGTATGCCTCTCTCTAGTGTGGTTTTGTTGTTGACACTCATGAGAGGGTCGTGTTGGTCGGTCGGAGGAGGTCGGAGGCCTCTCCGACGTCGCGTTTGGGCGAAGAAACCTCGGCTGGCGCGAGGTTGAAGACGACCGGACGGTCGACCGGCCCTTGGGCGGTCGACCGATTGCATGTATATTTGTACTGCCTGTTGCGTTTCGGTCGACCGAGGCCTCGTGTTCGGTCGACCGGAACTTACGTTTATTTGTGTATATTGCATGTTGTTCGGACGTAGGCTTGAGTTCGGTCGACCGTTATATGACGTAGAAAATATAGGTTGACCCTAACTGTTGTCGGTCGACCGAGACCCCTGAGTCGGTCGACCGATGGATTAAAAGATTGAAAATGTTTTACTGTTAGTTGTCGGTCGACCGGGACCCCTGAGTCGGTCGACCGATAGGATGTTTTGAATGTTGACTAACTCCGGATTTTGACCTCGTTCGGTCGACCGGTTTTAGACCTTCGGTAGACCGTTTGGGGGAGTGTGTTCTGTGCGCAGCGGTAGACCGTGTTAGGGACGGTCGACCGATTCCTTTCTGGAAACGGTCGACTGAATCACCTCTTACGGTCGACCGTTCGGGCCCATAACAGAATTCCAGGTTCCCTTTTTGAATGCCAACTTTGCCACGGAAACCCGTGTCCTCGCCTTGTGCGTGAGCCGGGAGGTGACGGTGGGCGTGTGATGCGTGCCTGCCCAGGGACCGCCGTTGGGAAGAGTGTGGGTGTTCGGGACGCGTCAGTTCCAGGTATGGAGCGTGACAAATGTGATGGATTGATTGGACTTATTGTAGTATAGCAGGCCTGAGGGATCGCGGATCCCAGTGTTGATGTTGTGCGGGCACGCAACTGGCGTTGGGTGAGGTGACTACCGGCCTTCGGGCTACGGAGGTCGCTGCCCTGCTTTTATAGCGGCGCAGTTGGTGTTCGCAGCTCGAGGAGCCCGATGACCTGGTAGACTTCGGTCTGGACCGTCCGATGCTGTGCCGGACGTTGTGATGGACCACCGATGTTGTGCCGGTGATGCCGCCGAGGCTGTGCCGGCGATGATGATTGTTGGGCCGAGGCTGTGCCGGCTATGTTGTTTTCCTCGGCTGGGCAGCTACCGAGATGTTGTTGTTATACCTTCCGGGCGACGGCCCCGTTGGTCCCTGTGGCCCCGACCACTGAGATTTACAGATCTGTTTCTATCGGCGCGTAGACGTGACAGAGGCTCCCTGCCGAACCCTTGAGTAGTGTAGCCGCGTGTGGGGGGTGCGATGTCGCGGGCTGCTAGACTGCATGTGCCTGCAGTAGGTCTCTTCGGGAGACCCGATGATTGATTGTCGGACTGATGTTCTGTTTTACCCTTCGGGGGAACTGTTTTCCATTTCGGTTGATGCCATGACATGCTACTAGTATGATAGGTTCATTATGTGATGCATGCATGTAGGTGAGTTGGCATACGGGGTTTCCTTCTGGAAACTCAGGCATTGTTGTTGCATCTTTTTCAGGACCGCAGTAGGTCCGGGTGGGTGGTGACCGAGGACGGAGCGCTTTGGAGTCGGATCCTCTTCGGCAGTTGCTAGACCGTACGACTACATGTATTCTATTCCATTGTATCAGTATTGTAGTTGTATTTCTTTTGGAAAACTCCTTGTATTTTGGGTGCACCC
This sequence comes from Triglochin maritima, assembly GCA_963682175.1. Taxonomy (NCBI): domain Eukaryota; kingdom Viridiplantae; phylum Streptophyta; class Magnoliopsida; order Alismatales; family Juncaginaceae; genus Triglochin; species Triglochin maritima. The sequence goes on along the minus strand of OY821788.1, from coordinate 28,456,470 downwards.
GGATTATATATTTATATATTAGTGACGTTCCCGCGTGAGTTGTCTGTTGTGTTGGTTATTTTGAAATTTTAAATCTTCCGCTGTTTCGGGACGTCACAACTTGGTATCAGAGCTGTCGATTCCTGTGTCTTCGTCTAAAGAACCACCCTTAGGAGTAGTGCTAGAGGCATGCATTATTTTTGTAGCTCTTGCACGCATTGTTGCTTATCTGTTGATTGTTGTGGTGACAGATGGCACCTAGGCGGGTGAGGAGTTCTCCACGTAATCGTGATCCCAGTGACGACACTTCAGGTGCTCAGTGGGACAGACTGGGCGAGTTTCTGGAGCGTCAGGCAGCTCAGAGCGCCCAGGGCAGTGTGGGAGCTGAGCACGATCGGTTCATGCGTCAGCACCCACCGACTTTTGATGGCAGGAGGGCCCCAGAGGTTGCGGAGGACTGGATCTTCCGGATGGAGAAGATATTCCGTGCTATTGGAGTAGCACCTGAGAGGATGGTGGAGCTGGCCACCTATGTGTTCGATGGCGAGGCCGCCAACTGGTGGAGATCTACGTCCACGGTGTTGTTTGATGATCGTGTGGATGTGAGCTGGGAGGAGTTCTTGGAGGTGTTTCATGAGCAGTACTTCCCCCAGCATGTCAGGGATCAGAAGAGGGAGGAGTTCATGTCGCTGGAGCAGAAGGACATGACACTGACGAGCTACATCAGCAGGTTCAACGCCTTGGAGCGTTACTGCCCAGAGATCTGTGTGACCCTAGAGCAGCGGGCGAGGAAGTTCGTGAAGGGACTGAGGCAGCCGCTTCGATCTCGGGTGATCAACAGCATGTCGCGGACCCTTGCAGATGCGGTGAAGCATGCTACGATCATCGAGCAGGACCAGAGGGAGTGTATTCAGGAGGCGCGGAAGGCGCCAGTGAGCACTGGCAGCAGAGTAGCTGGTCGTGGAGCAGGAAACCCGGGCAAGAGGCCCAGGTTCGATGGAGGAGGAGCACGTCATTCAGGAGCGTGCACTTACTGCGGGAGGTTCCATCCAGGACAGGAGTGTCCTCGTCGGACTGGAGCATGCATGGGTTGTGGTCAGATGGGACATTTCGTCCGTGATTGTCCTCAGAGGCAGGGAGAGCCGAGCAGGAGGCCAGGACCCCCAGCAGTAGGCAGAGGCGGAGGCAGCCGGTCAGTTGTTCCACCGGGCCAGAGCAGGAGGACCGGGCGAGTCTTCACTATCCAGGCTGAGGAGGCGAGGGACTCCAACACCGTCGTGGAAGGTACGCTTTCAGTTTCTGGTTCTGTAGCGCGTGTGTTGTTTGATTGCGGCGCCACACACTCCTTCATTTCGGAGAAGTTTGCTGGCGAGTTGGGTCGGACGCCTGTGCTGCTGACTGATGTTTTGGAGGTCAGCACGCCCATGGGTGAGGTGGGCACTGTGGGGAGCTTTTTCCCCGGCACCACAGTTGCTTCAGGAGACCATGATTTTCCGGCTGATCTGGTCTTGTTACCGATGGTGGACTTCGACGTCATACTGGGGATGGACTGGCTGTCACAGTACGACGTGCGGGTCTTTTGCCGTGAGAAGAAGATCCTGATTCCGATGGAGGGCTTGCCAGATGTTCTGATCAGAGGTGCGAGGAGCAGAGGGGGTCGTCTGATTGTGTCTGCGGTTAAGGCACAGAGACTGATACAGCAGGGATGCAGAGCGTTCGTGGCCACGCTGGTAGTTCCTGATCCTGAGACGAGGAGGCTGGAGGACATAGAGATTGTGCAGGAGTTCCCGGATGTGTTTCCAGCAGAGATTCCAGCGTTACCGCCGCACCGAGAGATCGAGTTCGGCATCGAGTTGGTGGCGGGTACGACACCTCAGTCGAAGGCACCGTATCGTATGGCACCTGCAGAGTTGACAGAGCTGAAGAAGCAGTTGCAGGAGTTGATGGAGTCCGGGTTCATTCGACCGAGTGTTTCTCCATGGGGAGCGCCTGTGCTCTTCGTGAAGAAGAAGGATGGATCGTTGCGGATGTGCATTGACTACAGGATGCTGAACAAGGTTACCGTTCGGAACCGGTACCCTTTGCCCAGGATTGATGATTTGTTTGACCAGTTGCAGACGGCGAGAGTGTTCTCGAAGATCGATCTGCGTTCGGGTTATCACCAGTTGCGGATCAGGGAGGCGGATGTTCAGAAGACAGCCTTCAGGACGCGGTACGGCCACTACGAGTTCTTGGTGATGCCATTTGGACTGACGAATGCACCTGCAACATTCATGGATCTGATGAATAGGACCTTCCAGCCGTACCTTGACAGATTTGTCGTTGTATTCGTAGACGACATCTTGGTATACTCGCCTGACAGGGAGCAGCATCGAGAGCACCTGAGGATTGTGCTTGGCATCTTGAGGGATCAGCAGCTTTATGCCAAGTACACGAAGTGTGAGTTTTGGTTGGATCAGGTGGCTTTTCTGGGGCATATTGTGTCAGCAGATGGGATTTCAGTGGATCCGACGAAGGTCGAGGCAGTGACTCAGTGGAGAGCCCCGACGAGCGTGACGGAGATCAGGAGCTTCATAGGTCTGGCAGGGTATTACAGGCGGTTTATCCAGGATTTCTCCAGACTTGCATCGCCGCTGATAGCATTGACGCAGAAGGGCATCAAGTTCGTTTGGTCCCAGAAGTGCGAGGACAGCTTTCAGGAGCTGAAGAGGCGATTGACGACAGCACCTATTCTGACGCTACCGAGTGGCAGTGGAGGCTGCGTGATTTACAGCGATGCATCAGGGATAGGCTTGGGTTGTGTTCTGATGCAGCATGGGAAGGTGGTCGCGTACGCTTCGAGGCAGCTGAAGGTGCACGAGAAGAACTACTCGACTCACGATCTGGAGTTAGCAGCAGTAGTTCACGCGTTGAAGACCTGGCGGCACTATCTGTATGGCGAGCAGTTCGAGGTCTTCACCGATCATCAGAGTCTGAAGTACTTGTTCTCGCAGAAGGAGCTGAATATGAGGTAGCGCAGATGGCTCGAGTTCATTAAGGACTACAACTTCACCATTTCCTATCATCCGGGGAAGGCGAATTCGGTTGCAGACGCGCTGAGCAGGAAGGTGGAGGTTTCTGTTGCGAGTCTGTGCATCCAGGAGTGGAGGCTACTCGAGGCCGTGTCAAAGTGGAGACCGTTCACAGAGGGTACAGAGGGAGCAGTGATTGCTGGGCTTCGGGTGGAGCCACAGACTGTCTCACGGTTGGTTCAAGCTCAGCAGGGGGACGATGAGTTAGCTGGTCTGCTACAGTTGGCTTCCAGAGATGGATCAGATTTCAGTGTGGGGGTTGATGGTGGTCTGAGGTTCAGGAGTCGGATCTGAGTGCCGAATGTTGATGGGCTGAGAGATGACATCATGGAGGAGGCACACAGAGCTAGATACACCATTCATCCGGGGAGCACGAAGATGTATAAGGACCTACAGCGGAACTTCTGGTGGAAGGGCATGAAGAGGGACATTGCAGAGTTTGTGGGGCGATGTTTTGTCTGTCAGCAGGTGAAGATCGAGCATCAGAGGCCAGCAGGACCGATGCAGTGTATTGAGCTTCCTGAGTGGAAGTGGGAGCACGTGACGATGGATTTTGTCACGGGATTGCCGAAGACGAGGAGATTCCACGACGCGATTTGGGTGATAGTCGATCGACTGACCAAGTCGGCGCATTTCTTAGCGATCAGGACCACGTTACCTTTGGAGGGTCTGGCTAAGTTGTACGTGGAGGAGATAGTCAGATTGCATGGAGTGCCAGTGAGCATCATCTCCGATCGAGATCCTCGATTCACTTCCAGATTTTGGGGGAGTCTGCAGCAGGCTTTGGGGACGCGTCTGAGATTCAGTACATCGTTTCATCCGCAGACCGATGGTCAGTCAGAGAGGACGATTCAGACCTTGGAGGATATGCTGAGAGCATGCACATTGGATTGGGCAGGGCACTGGGATGAGCACCTGCCGCTGATAGAGTTCGCCTACAACAACAGCTACCATTCGAGTATTGGGATGGCACCGTACGAGGCGCTGTACGGGAGGCCTTGCAGATCACCAGTATGCTGGAGTGATGTGGGCGAGAGGCAGTTAGTGGGGCCAGAGATTGTGCAGATGTACTCAGAGAAGGTTGATGTGATCAGGAGGAGGCTGGCCACAGCACAGAGCAGGCAGAAGAGTTATGCTGATCGACGCAGACGGGTGTTGACTTTCGAGGTGGGCGACCATGTGTTTCTGAAGATTTCCCCTGCCCGAGGTGTGATGAGGTTTGGGAAGAAGGGGAAGCTCAGTTCGAGATATGTTGGACCGTTTGAGATCCTCGACCGAGTTGGAGAGGTTGCCTACAGGATTGCGTTGCCGCCGCAGTTTTCAGGTCTGCATAATGTCTTCCATGTGTCGATGCTGAGGAAGTATGCGGCAGATCCGTCGCACGTTATTGAGATAGCAGTGCCAGAGATTCAGCAGGACTTGTCGCTCGAGGAGAGACCAGTTGAGATTGTCGATCGCATGGATCATCAGCTCAGGAGGAGGACCATTCCGATGGTGAAGGTCAGGTGGCAGCATCATAGCGAGCGCGAGGCCACTTGGGAGATCGAGGAGGATGTCAGAAGGCAGTATCCAGAGCTTTTCGGTGAGTGTTTGCTTTGATTTCGGGACGAAATCCTTTTAAGTTGGGTGGATTGTTATGTCCCTAAACCCGGATTAGGGGTTAATGGGTGGTTAGGTGGAGTTTGACTTGGAGGAGAGAGAGAGGTATGGTGGAGGTATGGGTGAGGTGAGGGATAGGGTGTAAGGGGATGGTGGGGGTGTAGGGTTTGGGAGTTAAATACACCCAACTCTTCTTCCTCTTCTTTTCTTCTTTCCTTCTCTTCACATCATCCTCACCATCTTCTCTCTTTGGTCGGCGGACGGTGACGGAGGCGTGAGCGTTGCTCCGGCGGATTCGTCTCTCTCTCGAGGTATGCCGCTCTCTAGTGTGGTTTTGTTGTTGACACTCATGAGAGGGTCGTGTTGGTCGGTCGGAGGAGGTCGGAGGCCTCTCCGACGTCGCGTTTGGGCGAAGAAACCTCGGCTGGCGCGAGGTTGAAGACGACCGGACGGTCGACCGGCCCTTGGGCGGTCGACCGATTGCATGTATATTTGTACTGCCTGTTGCGTTTCGGTCGACCGGAACTTACGTTTATTTGTGTATATTGCATGTTGTTCGGACGTAGGCTTGAGTTCGGTCGACCGTTATATGACGTAGAAAATATAGGTTGACCCTAACTGTTGTCGGTCGACCGAGACCCCTGAGTCGGTCGACCGATGGATTAAAAGATTGAAAATGTTTTACTGTTAGTTGTCGGTCGACCGGGACCCCTGAGTCGGTTGACCGATAGGATGTTTTGAATGTTGACTAACTCCGGATTTTGACCTCGTTCGGTCGACCGGTTTTAGACCTTCGGTAGACCGTTTGGGGGAGTGTGTTCTGTGCGCAGCGGTATACCGTGTTACGGACGGTCGACCGATTCCTTTCTGGAAACGGTCGACCGAATCACCTCTTACGGTCGACCGTTCGGGCCCAGAACAGAATTCCAGGTTCCCTTTTTGAATGCCAACTTTGCCACGGAAACCTGTGTCCTCGCCTTGTGCGTGAGCCGGGAGGTGACGGTGGGCGTGTGATGCGTGCCTGCCCAGGGACCGCCGTTGGGAAGAGTGTGGGTGTTCGGGACGCGTCAGTTCCAGGTATGGAGCGTGACAAATGTGATGGATTGATTGGACTTATTGTAGTATAGCAGGCCTGAGGGATCGCGGATCCCAGTGTTGATGTTGTGCGGGCACGCAACTGGCGTTGGGTGAGGTGACTACCGGCCTTCGGGCTACAGAGGTCACTGCCCTGCTTTTATAGCAGCGCAGTTGGTGTTCGCGGCTCGAGGAGCCCGATGACCTGGCAGACTTCGGTCTGGACCGTCCGATGCTGTGTCGGACGTTGTGATGGACCACCGATGTTGTGCCGGTGATGCCGCCGAGGCTGTGCCGGCGATGATGATTGTTGGGCCGAGGTTGTGCCGGCTATGTTGTTTTCCTCGGCTGGGCAGCTACCGAGATGTTGTTGTTATACCTTCCGGGCGACGGCCCCGTTGGTCCCTGTGGCCCCGACCACTGAGATTTATAGATCTGTTTCTATCGGCGCGTAGACGTGACAGAGGCTCCCTGCCGAACCCTTGAGTAGTGTAGCCGCGTGTGGGGTGTGCGATGTCGCGGGCTGCTAGACTGCATGTGCCTGCAGTAGGTCTCTTCGGGAGACCCGATGATTGATTGTCGGACTGATGTCCTGTTTTACCCTTCGGGGGAACTGTTTTCCATTTCGGTTGATGCCATGACATGCTACTAGTATGATATGTTCATTATGTGATGCATGCAAGTAGGTGAGTTGGCATACGGGGTTTCCTTCTGGAAACTCAGGCATTGTTGTTGCATCTTTTTCAGGACCGCAGTAGGTCCGGGTGGGTGGTGACCGAGGACGGAGCGCTTTGGAGTCGGATCCTCTTCGGCAGTTGCTAGACCGTACGACTACATGTATTCTATTCCATTGTATCAGTATTGTAGTTGTATTTCTTTTGGAAAACTCCTTGTATTTTGGGTGCACCCGGATTATATATTTATATATTAGTGACGTTCCCGCGTGAGTTGTCTGTTGTGTTGGTTATTTTGAAATTTTAAATCTTCCGCTGTTTCGGGACGTCACACCAGTTAACTTCATTGACGAATATATCTTGTTTTTCCAGTAGTGCAGGTCCCATTCCGTATGGTTGTGAACTTGTGGTTTTCACCTTTTTTAAAAAAAAATTAAGTGTTAAAAGCAACGACTTCCATTGAACTTTAGATGTCTATTGATTAATCAGTTTCTGTTGATTGAAGTGAGCAAATAAGTCACACGAAAACCGAAACACAAGTACAGGAACCACAACCAAAACTACATGACATGCAATGAAAATCATTGAAGTAAGAATCATGATTTCAAGCATAAACAAATTGGGCAACAAATGTAATAGAGCCCACTTATGCTTTCTCCGAAATGGTTGTAAGACAAAAAAATATAATAGGACCCACAAGTCTAACATGGAATAGAACCACTTAGGCGCGATAAAAACCCTTATTAAACAGTTATCCCCAAAACTCCATCAAAGTAGACATAAAAAAAATAAGGTGAGGAGAAGAAACTAAAGCAGTATCTTTTAGAGCACAGAAGAATAGGTATTCCATTAATATCATTGTTTTTTTTAAACCAATTAAATTTATTTATTAATTGACTTATGTCAACACATAAAACATGATTACAACTATCAGCAGTTTATAACATACATCACGTGTTATATAACAATATTTGTCTAGAGCACAACTAATAACCAATCGTAAGGCGGATCTTATCGAGGACTTCTTGGAAGGGTGCAGTGGGAGACCAATCATTCTGGAGGGCCGAGATCCAGAGAGGCATTGGAGCAGGGGTCCCACATTATGTTAGCTTTTAGGTCTTAATTCATGTTTTGATGATTTAATCAACATAATCTTAATAACAATCAAATGTAGTGTAACACACATTATGCATGGTATACATATTGTATTGTGCTAACATCTACAGGTGATCAAGACTAAAGAAAGAAAGGAATCTAAGTCAAGACATGTAATCAAGTTTTTTCAAGGCATGTAATTATGTATTTCTTTTGAGTCTTTGGAACTTTGTATACTTGGGCATACTAGAGTTAAATAACTACTCACACATACACTAGGTTCTTGTAAAAGTCACACACACAATTTCACATCAATTGAACTTCAATAGATCACTGAAACCTTAGCCGGAAAATCACTTAAAACCAAACCTTGATTTCCTATGCTAAACGGTCAACCGAACCAATTCTTAATTCGACCATTTATAATAGAGTCTCATAGTGTATTTTTCCTTGTTCCACCGGTCGACCGGTTTTGACCATGTGGTTGACCGTGCCCGTAATTTCATATGGTAGTTATACTTGTTGTATTCTTCCAACGGTCGTATTCGTATAAAATCAACCTATCCCCAGAATACAATTGGCCACTGGTCGAACGTTGACCTTATAACGGTCGACCGGATGAAGACATCTCTTGAATCCCGTAGAGCCTAGAAGTTTCCAGTCAAGCATTCCCTAGTCTCTGGTCGACCGTTTCTCCCTGGGCAATAATTCTGGTCTGCCTAAATGGTCGATTGTCTCACATTTAGTTCGACCGTTCAATTAAGTGAACTTAAGTTATAGCCTTGTTCATTCGACCGACCCCTGTTCGGTCGTCCATTTTGTTCCTGGACGTCTCTGGACTTTTCTGGACGTTCTTTCTGGACATCATCCGGTCGACCATTTGACCCGTTTCGGTCGACCGAACTTAACCCGAACTATGACGTGCTCAATTTTGTTTTGTGTATCTTACACAAACAACTTCTAATTATATCACAATGGTTATAACTCTCTTAGATCTTATAAATAGGTGTTACTAAGACACAATTCAACAACTCTTACACTTCATATTGTCCAATACACCTAAGAGAAACTCTCAAGCTTTCAATTACTCAATCTTAATCTCCAAGCCTAAATTCCACACCTTTGATCATTGATATATCCTACTCAAAGTGTGCTCAAGAATTAGAGAGTGTTGTTCCACTCCACAACTGTTGTCAAGAAGCAAGGATCTTGGTGAAAGCCCAAGACAAAACAGTATAGACTTCGGTGAGAGCCCGAAGTGTTCCTTCTCGGATTGTGAGAAGATGAGCCCAAACTAGGCGATGATTGTTCGCTAGCTTGCTGTGTAAAGACTTAATCTCGGCCCCGAACAAGATTGACAGTGAAGACGCAGGCGGAGCTTGCAAGAGAAAGTAGGTGGGAGACCGAACCTCTAAAAAAATTGTCTTGTCATCTTCGTGGTTTGTCTTGATATTCTCTACTTTGTTTAAATTATTTCCACTGCACATCTTGTTTGTTTAAGTAGGGATTTAGTGCAAAAATTGATTAGATAACTAGGGTCATACACGATCCTACACATTATAGTGTCGTAGGAAGGGGTGGCAGCTCAGAAGACAGTCGTTTCTCGTTCTCCTAATAGTCCAAAAATAGAAAAATAGTAGTGTCACCAAGTTGAGTGTCCCAAACAGTGTCATTTTGAGTCTTGAACAAAAAGAAGGTCGTAAGAGCTATTAAATGCTGAGCTAGCATTAGTTGAACCTATGATCATATAAAAGATAGGATAGGTGACATTGCATTCGAAAAAGATGTGGTTTGCAAAGGGGGACAACGGTTTGGACCATGAACACCACTTTTAACTATACTATCAAAGTTAGAATTTTGTCATTGATGACAGTCAAGACGATGGTTTTAATCTTCATTGGACATTTGCTCTTCCACGCCATTTTCCATGGCTTGAATTCAATGTCGTCGAAGGTCAAAAAGTAGTAGAACAATTTCAGAGAATATGTATTATTCTGATAGAGTCATAAATGCTTATCCCGGCAATGGAACCACAAAAACTTGATTGATCATTTTATATTTCTACCGCAATTGCACGGCCGCGTTGAAGCGGTGGCAAATACGGGTCATCCACTGGGAGGTGTGTCGACACTTAGTTTGTACGAAGGCGAGAGGTAAAGAAAGGAGAAAAGGATTGGTTACACTAAGCTACACTACAATGCTAAACTAGGAAACTAAGAAGCTGAAATGAACTAAACAACTAAGCTAATCAACTAAATGCCAAAGATGAAATCACTGAAATGGAAAACCCCTAAGGGGTGGAGTGTGTGTGTGTGCACATGAAATAAGTGTGGTATGAAATGCATACAATAAGCTCAAGTTAGTTAGTGTTGTTAATGCATAAGAAGTACCTAACTATGGCAAGACCTATCACTACAACCCTAACTTGTGTGAATAATATGAGCAATGCAAGGTTGTTATTAAGACACTTAGACAAGTATGGAATGTACCCTAGCTATGGCAGAAACCATTAAGTAAGGTTCTTAATAATTCAAGCAAGCATACTAATATTAACACAAAACATTTATATTAAGCATTCAAACCAACTACATAACATGTACATACACCTACTCCACCCCCCATGGGGATGGAACTACTCACTACTCATTACACTAACTATATTAGCAAAAGAAAGCATAATACTGAAATGAAAGTTATACTAATCAAGCAAGAAATATTAAACAAGCATAAAACAAAACAAACAAGCAAACATGCATATGGAAGGAAATTAAACTAAGAGAGAAACAACACAATTAAAGGAAAACTTCTATTATTAACTCACTCAATTACAAGTAGCTCTTCCTCCACCAGAGTTTTGCTTCAAGGCTTCACTCTTAGTAGGGAAGGTGGCCACCAAAGAGAGAGATGGATACAATGGGAGGTGAAGAGTTCTATTTATAAGCATGGAAAAAGCTAATCCGGGACAATCCCCCGATGTGGGACTAAACCAATACCAAAAATAGACTAAGCACACATTAATACAAGTCCAGGAGAAAATTAAGTGGATCTGGGCCAATCCAGACCGCCAATTGGCGGCCTATATGATCCAGATCCGTCTGGATTTGTTTGTGGGCCTTCCTTGTTGTGTGTCTTGGTCTTGGATGCATCTGGTTGGTTTGCTGGAGCTCCGACCCGAATCGAATTGGCAAAATACTCCCCATGATGGTGTGGAGTTTCCTGGTTTGCTCTTAGGTCCTTTGGTCTTACGATCAGGTCCTTCTCCCTTGCATCTTAGTCCCCAGGTCTCACAATTAAGTCCTTTTTCCTGCTTTTGGGTCCTTTCATGGCTCTTCTCTTCAAACCTCTTTATTCCTGAAAACTAAACATAAAACTCGTCACGTAGCATTGCTTAGGTATAAGATAATGGATATAAGATACAAATATAAGCATGAAATGATGTCAATCAAAGGTGAGGGAGAGGGGAAAAGGGCCCGGAGGGACGAAGCGAGAGGAACGAGTTGGTGGTGACATTCATTGGATTTCGGAGGGAATGACCGCTGACCGAGTAGTATGTAGCAGCTAGTATTCCAGTTCCAGTCCCGAGCAAAACAAAGAAAGAGAAAAGCAAACGAAAAACAAGAAATCCTAACTCACTTTCGTAGGAATCACGGTTGCACTTAGCATGTGCAACAAGTCGTTAAACCTCCTTGTTGCCAAGGAGGAGGAGTGTTGTCTCCTGAGGGTTTTCAGTGGATACACCCAAAAATCCGAACAAGATGCATTATTCAATCTAGACACTCGACTCGTTGGACTTATGTTGTCGATCATTGGACGCGGTAATCCTACGGGCCGACTCTATATAGGTAATCAGTCCACACACCTAACTTAATGAACCATTAATGTTAGTTAAATAAGGAATTAAGTGAAAGACATGGACAACCTCAAGATCCTCAACTGATACAAAGTGTAAGGTCCATTAAGGTTCTTATTTGCATTACCATATTTTTTCTTTTTGTTTCTTTTCACATTTTTTTTCTTTTTTTTCTTCTTTTTATTAGTTGGAGCTTCGTTCTCCTAAGGTCAGGTTTCGTGCATCATTGCCCATGAGGACTTACATTATCACGTACACCTTTCCCCAAATCTCCACATAGGGCAATCCCTACCACCCGTGTAACGGGAGTTCGGTCGGCGCATCCCAAGTCAGATGACTCGAAAGCACCAGGCACAAAGTCCCCTCAGACCTACTTTCCCGAGTGATAGGAGCCGTGCGAGAAGAGAGAACATCTACTCACTTATTTCTTATCTACACATGAACCAAAACCCCTACACTAATGTCTCACAACAAGATTAAGAGGGTCCTTGACTACAACAAACTTCCTAAATTAACAAACACGAATTATTGACTCACTAGGTTCAGGGTGGACTTCTTTGAATGTTTGAGCACTGAAACCCTATGATTACTCACCCCCAAAGGAAAACTGGGGTGCATCCTAACGACTCGATAAATCCTAAAGTCACTGTACTAAATATCCTAATGCATCAAGTTCATGACAATTTTGGGAGCTTTCTTTTTTACTTTGCCTCTCAACGGTTTTGCACATGCTAAACACACGCAAAACCCACAAAACATTTTCTTTCGCAAACACATGAATATTTTGAAAGCAATGTGAAAATTTGAAGCACTAGGCAAGCAAAAGAAGACAAGTCACCCAAGGATCATGGCAAGCAGATATATCGATATTAAATGCAGCACACTAATATGACCCTAACAATGCACACAAAAGAAAACAAAAATAAAGGAAAAAACTCGACTATGTACACACGTAAAACACCCCCCGACACCTACTTCATGAATTGTCCTCAATGAATGTGAGCAAAATACGACATGGATGTACGCATGAAACAGAATAGATCTCACCAACGTGAAGTACACAAGGGAGTTCATGGCTATGTTGATGGACACAACCCAACTTCCCTCAAAACCTGTGAGATGCTAAAGAAGGGATACAAATACGTGAAAGAAATGGGGCCCAAATACTCAAGGGTTGGGGCCCACTACAATCGATGCTCACTGAAGGAGTCTTCTTCTTGTTTTTTTTAACATATATACACATGAAAGCTCAACCACTCATGTAGGAGCATGAATGGTTAAGTGCGAGGGAGGTTCATGAAGGAACATGACATCCTCGACTTCGGCTGGTGCCCCCTCCAAGTAGGGTTTGAGGCGTTGTCCATTAACTTTGAACACGTCCCCATTCCCTGGGTTCACAATCTCAACCGCTCCATGAGGATAGACGGTTTGGACAATAAACGGGCCAGACCAGCGACTGCGGAGCTTACCCGCAAACAGATGAAGCCGAGAATTGTAGAGCAACACCTTCTGCTCGGCCGTAAACACCTTTCGCATAATCATGCGATCGTGAAACAACTTGGCTCGGGACTTATGAATTTTGGTGTTCTCGTACGCATCATTGCGTAGCTCTTCTAATTCCACAATGTCGAGCTTACGTTGTACTCCCGCTTGATCAAGATCCATATTCAGGTTCTTGATCGCCCAGAAAGCACGATGCTCAAGCTCGACGGGTAGGTGGCAAGCCTTGCCGTACACTACCCGATATGGAGACATACCCAAATTGGTCTTGTACGCGGTGCGGAAAGCCCACAACGCGTCATTCAACTTAGTTGACCAATCCTTCCTCGAGGAACTAACCGTCTTCTCAAGAATTTGCTTTAATTGACGGTTAGAGATTTCGACCTGCCCACTAGTTTGCGGATGGTATTGGGTCGCAAGCTTGTGGGTGATCGAATACTTCCTCATAAGCACTTCAAAGGAGCGATTACAGAAGTGGGTCCCCCTATCGCTGATTATGGTACGAGGAGTACCAAATCGCGCAAAAATGTCCCTTAAAAATTTGGTGACCACCTTGTTGTCATTGGTCTTTGTGGGTATAGCCTCAACCCACTTAGACACATAGTCAACGGCCACCAGAATGTAAACATTCCCGAACGAGTTCGGGAAGGGACCCATGAAATCGATGCCCCACACATCGAAGATGTCGACAACAAGGACATTTTGCAAAGGCATCATGTCACGTCGACCAATCTTGCCAAGGCGCTGGCACCTATCACATTGCTTACAAAAGTCGTAAGCATCCTTGAAAAGAGAGGGGCAGTAGAATCCAGATTGGAACACCTTGGCAGCAGTTTTCTTTGCTCCAAAGTGTCCTCCACATGCCTTGGAATGGCAGAAATGGAGCACACTTTGGAACTCGGTATCTGGGACGCACCGCCTGAAAATTTGGTCAGAGCAGTATTTGAATAGGTAGGGGTCGTCCCAGTGAAAGAATCTGACATACGATCTAAATTTCGATTGGTCAGATTTTGACCAACCCACAGGAAGTTGCTCGGTCACGAGGTAGTTCACGATGTCGGCAAACCAAGGGTTATCTTCGATCGTGAACAACTGCTCGTCAGGAAATTTGTCGTCAATGATTTGGTCTTGTGGGTTGGTCGTCTCAAGACGAGACAAGTGGTCAGCTACAACATTTTCACACCTTTTTTTGTCCCGAATCTCGAGATCGAATTCTTGTAACAACAAGATCCATCTCAAGAGTCGGGATTTTGCATCTTTTTTCGCCATGAGGTGCTTGATGGCTGTGTGATCAGAAAAGATAATCATGTGGGAGCCAATCAAGTACGACTGGAATTTCTCCAAAGCAAATATGATTGCTAAGAATTCCTTCTCGGTCACAGTGTAGTTCAATTGGGCATCATTGAGTGTTCTACTGGCATAGTAGATCACATGAGGCAATTTGTCCAATCGTTGCCCAAGCACTGCTCCCACAGCGAAGTCAGATGCATCACACATTAACTCAAAGGGTTCAGTCCACACCGGTGCCTTAATAATGGGAGCTGAAGTCAACTCTTTTTTCAAGGTCAAGAAGGCATGGTGGCAATCCGGTGTGAACTCAAAAATGGCATCCTTAGCCAACAAGGCGGTGAGAGGTCGAGAAATTTTGCTAAAATCCCGAATGAACCGCCGATAGAATCCAGCATGCCCCAAAAAGGCGCGGATATCCTTCACATTACGTGGCGGTGGGAGATTAGCAATAAGACCCACTTTGGCGGGATCGACCTCAATTCCCCTACTTGAGACCACATGTCCAAGTACAATCCCTCGCTTCACCATGAAGTGACATTTCTCCCAATTGAGAGCGAGGTTCTTCTCACGGCATCGCTTGAGGACAAGGCTCAAGTGATGAAGGCACTCATCAAAGGAAGCGCCAAATATGGAAAAGTCGTCCATGAAGATCTCAAGGAAACGCTCAACCATATCGGAGAAGATGTTGATCATACACCTCTGAAACGTTGCAGGCGCATTGCATAACCCAAAGGGCATGCGACGGTAGGCAAACGTGCCAAAGGGACAAGTGAATGTGGTTTTCTCTTGATCCTCGGGGGCGATGGGAATTTGGTTGTAACCGGAGTATCCATCAAGAAAACAATAATACTCATGTCCGGTCAACCTCTCCAACATCTGATCAATGAATGGCAACGGGAAATGATCTTCCCGCGTTGCCGCATTGAGCTTGCGATAATCAACGCAAACTCGTCAGCCAGTTTGCAGGCGTGTCGGGATAAGCTCATTATACTCATTCTCCACAACCGTCATGCCTGACTTCTTGGGAACCACATGGACAGGACTCACCCACGAACTACCGACTCTGTCGGAAGCGCCCCCACTAGCTATACACGGCCTGACCAAGTTGGTTTGATTAGTGAGGGAGGTGAATCAAGCGAATCAATTCGACTCAACCAGTTAGGAGTTGTCTAGATCTAAGCGACACTAGGTCTAGGATTGTTTGAACCGTGATTTCTTAGGAATTTTCTGACCAACCCTCTTTCTATCTTTAGAGTTAGGTTTCCCTTCTCATCTGAGTCTTCTTTCTCTTCTCACCTAAATTCTCTAGATTAGGATTCCTTTCTTATCTTTCCCCATTCTATTGTTTGTTTCCATTAAAAGGAAAAAAACGGAAAAAAAATTAATTAATTCTTGAAATTAAATTTGGAATTTAAATTTCGAATTTGAACTCAAAAATTGATTCAACCCGGTGCACTCAGATTTGGATTCGGGACTTGAGTAATCGACTCTCACGAGTTCATCTAGATTCCAGTCTAGAGCTTAGCCCCAATCCATCTGCTGCATCACCTCACCCGGATCCAATGGGTGAGAACATAGTGGACCCACCTGTTGCACAACCTATAACTCTGAGGGATCGATGCTATCTAGAGATGGCTGCTCAGCCATCGTGCATCGTTATGCCCACCATACCGGGTCGCGACTTCGAACTTAAGGCACAATACATGAGTATGTTGCCTAAGTTCACCTCTAAGGAAGACCCATATCTCTTCCTTAGAGAATTTGAGGAAATCTGCTCTCTTATGCAATACCAGCATATCCCTGAGGAGGCAGTGCGTCTGAAATTTGTGCTTCTAGCACTAAAGAACGACGCTAAGAAATGGCTATATAGTCTAGCCGAAAGATCTATTAGGAGTTGGGCTGAGTTTGTTCAAATATTCCTGAAAAAATATTTCCCCAACCATAAGACTATGAGGATTAGGAATGAAATTGTTGCATTCGTTCAGTCTGAGAGCGAGCCATTCTATTCCGATCTAGAAAGATTTAAAAGCGTACTGACCCAATGCCCTCATCATGGAATTCCAAGATGGCAATTATGCCAAATTATTTATGAGGGATTGACACCCACATCTAGAGTTATGGTAGAATCCGTAAGCCAAGGGAACTTCATGTCGAAAAATGAAAATGATGCCTGGACTTTTCTGGAGGATTTAGCGGAAAACAGTATGCAATGGGACAATGCTAGAACACTGCTTAACCCGAGTATTGGGTCTAGAATAGCAAGTCAACCCAAACCAGGTGTCTTAGCTGTAGATGCCAACATAGCGGCTGAAGCAAAACTAGCTACCCTTATGCGCAGAATGGAAAGTTTAGAGCTGCAAACCCAAACCCGAGTGAATCAAGCCTCGTCTATCCCTTGCTCTAGATGTGGTCAAACTGGTCATGTAATGGAGGATTGTGCGGACTAGGAACAAGTTAATGCCATGTATAACCATGCTAGAAATGACTCATACACATCAACCTATAACTCGGGTTGGCGTAATAATTCCAATTTCTCATCAAGCCAACAAGGTCACCAAACCCGTATAACCAAAATAATACATCATCTGGGTTTAGTAACAATGGCGATCATGAGGTTAGGTTGACAAGCTTGGAAAATTTGATGAAAACCTTTATACAAACAACCAACCAGACCTTCCAAAGGCTTGAGACACAAGTCAGCCAACTAGCACAAATAGTAGGTGAAAGAGAAAAGGGTCGGTTTCCAAGTCAACCTGAGGTGAACCCTAGATGTAATAATTCATATCAATCCTATCAAGCACCTTCAGGAAATAACAACCCTACACCGGTTCAAATGGTTAATGAGGAAGGACCGTTCCAACAAATAAATGTTGTAGTATCATTACGGTCTGGAAGACAAGTTGATAACAATGTGGTAAATCCTAGAATGTCTAATCAATCTAGTCATCAAGCAACCACATATGACCTAACCATTGAACCCGACGTCCAATCTGAAACGCCCAACCCACCTACTCAACCTGAACCTGAGCGAGTCTATGTTCCTAAAGCCCCATTCCTCAATAGACTCAAAAAGAACTCAAGTGCACAAATAGAGAAAATCTTGGAAGTATTTAAGCAAGTTAAGGTGAACATTCCACTCTTAGACATGATTCAACAAATACCTGCTTATGCTAAATTCTTAAAAGATTTGTGCACTAAAAAGAGAAAAACGAACGTACCAAAGAAGGCATTCTTAACTGCAAACATAAGTTCTATTTTGTCCAACACATCTCCTATAAAATATAAGGATCCTGGGTGTCCCACAATTTCTTGTGCAATAGGAGATACTTTTATCAACAAAGCCCTTCTAGACCTTGGTGCTAGTGTTAACCTACTCCCGTACTCTGTCTATGAGCAAATGAACCTTGGTCCACTAAAACCCTCTAAGACAATCCTTCAATTTGCGGATTGCTCTATTAAGAAACCAAGAGGTATAGTAGAGGATGTTTTGATCAAGGTTGGTGACTTCATTTACCCAGTGGATTTTGTCGTACTAGATACCGCACCTGTTGTAAATCATAATCGACAAATCCCTGTAATTCTAGGCAGACCCTTTTTAGCCACTTCTGAAGCATTGATAAACTGTCGAAATGGGCTCATGCAATTATCTTTTAGGAACTTAAAAGCTGAATTTAATATCTTTCATATTGATAGTGAGTCAGAAATAGTATGCAATCAAAGTGATGTTGTGATGAAATCACGTATCTATAAGATTTCTGAATCATCACAAAATCAAAAAGAAAGTAAGAAAAAGGGGAGGAATTCATCTACACACCCACCATCACTCGAGCAAATAAGAGAACCAATTTATGTGAGGGGTGTGGAACCTGTGACTCAGGACTCTTATTGCAACATGGGGAACAATTCAACTGGATACATGCACCAATATGGTGTCATTCAATCCAGTTCTGACTATGGTTGACTTTGAGCAAATTTCATCCTTCCACCGCAGTTCACCAAGGTAATAAGTGCATTTGCTTTATATTTGCATACATTGAGGATAATGCATGATTTAGGTGTGGGGGGGTGTTTATGTATATATTTATCTATATAATTGTCTGTTGTTTAAAAAAAATCAATCAATGTTTCATGACATAGCTTAAGATTGAACTGCCAAAACCCGTGTACAAATTGCATTGAGTTTTTGTTCCTTATTATATAGTTCTGCTTGTAGAAATTATGACATAAATCGAAGTTCCAAAGAAATAACTCATTACCCTTTAAGACATGTAGACACTTAAATTGGATGAATCAAATCTTTGAAGTGGTTGATAAAAAGCAGAAGTTGAGGAAAATATACCGGGAAGTGTGGACTTCTAATAGCAATTAAGCCTTGAGGAAAATAAAATTAAAAATAAAAGAATAAAGTGAGGAAAGCACATTCTGCAAAATGATTACAAAAGCCCAAACCTTTGAGTCACTGGTCCGTAGGGGTATCTTGAAACCAGGTAACTTGAGTCTACCAGCTCGGGATTATCGACCAAACTCGCTACACGAATGCAAAAAGGGTAAAAGTGTCAAAAATCAAATGTGTTGAATCACGGAAGAAAAGAAAAAAAATACGCAAGGCCCAAAGCTAAAAGAATGATTCATGTCATGGTTGATCCAAATGATACTTCACCACCAGAGGAGGCGTGCAAAATAATTTAAGTGATATCATGTGTAGAGGGGTTAGTGGTGTAAATGTTGGAGGAACAAAGACCAAGTCATATTTTTTATGAGTTAGATTTATATAATGAGCATGCAAGAATTCTCAGTGAGATGTATAAGGTTGAGATAGGGATATTGAGAACTATTAATGAAATGTTGATTTAGGATTTTGTGGGTATATCCGCTGAAAACCCTCAGGAGACAACACTCCTCCTCCTTGGAAACAAAGAGGTTTAAAGGTTTGTTGCACATGCTAAGTGCAACCGCGATTCCTACGAAAGTGAGTTAGGATTTCCCTATTTTTATTTTTCGTATCTTCTGTTTCGCTAGGGACTAGCAAAGTCTAGGTGTGGGGGTATTTGATGCATTGCATACATTGCATCATATGTCTTTCATTTAGATTAGTTTTATATCAATAAATGTTACTAAGGTATGTGTTTAGTCTTATTTACAGAATACAGGGACCTGAATGCAAATTACCCACGTCCCGAGCATAAACGCGTGCAAAATATTCATTTCTATCATAAAGACCAAGTTCAAGTTTATCGGGTTAAAATGGAAATGCATCCAAGCATAAAAGCATTCAAGACCTAATTACAAAAAGAACAAGGACTTAAGCACAAAAGTAGTCGGGGACTTAATTGCAAAAAGCCAAGGACCTAATTGCAATTAAAGCACCAAAATATTATCTTGGAGAAAATCTAAAGAAAAATCAAGGTGGGTCTCCAAATATGTGAAGGAAATAATTCGGAGCTCAAGGGAATGGAAAGAAATCATCCAGACGCGCAAAGGAGGATCAAATCATACCATAAACACACAGCAAAAATCCGGATGAAATCAGGCAATATATTGCGGCGTTTCCGCCGCACAACACATACACCATGCGGCGATTCCGCCGCCTACCTTGCGACCCGTGTGCTCCAATTTTGTCCAGTCGTGTCTGGACACGCGTACTTTCTTATTCTATAGCTAGGTCTCTTGTAGCAACTATAAATAGCCCCGAGAATGATGTTAAAAGGGTCCTTGGTCCCTTAGCTTATGTTCTAGTTTTTATTCCTTAGTTTAATAAATTTCTGTTGTTTTATTTCTTGTTTTAGTTTTCTTTTGTAATTCCTCTAGGATCCCTTCTCTTTCCTCACATCCATGAGTTTCTAACTCTTTCCAAAGGGTGGAGGTGACGGATTTAGGGTGAAGAGAAGACGAATAAATGTTATTATTTTAATTTCGTGATTAGTATATTTTGATTACTTGAGTTTATGTTAAATCATTTATCATGTAATGCTTCATAACTAACATGATTTATTATAAGTTTCTGAATTCTCTAATCTAAACCTTAAATCTAAACCTCCACCCAACGGAATTCACTTCTTTGTTCTTGTTTTAGTTTTAATCGTTCATGTTTCTTGCTTTAGATAATTAAAAATCAAAAATCTCAAAACCAAACTTATTTCTCTCTCTTCCTTTACCTTAATCGAAAATCACAAAAATAACAAGATCTCTCCCTCCTTGTGTTCGACCCGTATTTGCCACGTCTTCATTGATGTCGTGCACTTGCGGTATAAATAAAATTCCCATCAATGAACATATTGTATTGTGGCTTAAATGAAGGAGAATATAATCAAATTAGAGGTTGTGATAGTGCATATAGTATATGACATAGACTTTAAATGCATCACGAGGGTTCTCGTAGAATGAAAGAAACTAGAATAAATTTGCTAATGCATAAATATGAACTATTTTCTATGCAACTCGGTGAAAACATAAGTGATATGCACACTCACTTCACTGAGATTATTAACTCTCTTAAAGCTCTTGGTAGAATTTTTATAAGAGAGATTTATTTCAAAGATTCTTCAGTCACTCAACAACGACTGAGGAGAAAATGACCGCTATCGAGAAAGCACAAGATCTCACCCAATTGACGGTGAAGGAGTTTGTGGGTAGTCTCATGGCATATGAGCTACAAATAAAAGACCACATGGAGAAAGAAGTCGCCGAAAAGAAATTCTTGGCGCTACAAACCATCACCGAGTCCATCAAATAAAAAAGAGAGATAGTGATGATGAAGATGAGTTCGTCACTTAATAATTCAAGGAGCTTCTCAAGAAAGGAAAAGAAAGAGAAAAGAGAGGGAAACAAAGGAGAAGAGCAAAACAAAAGAAGAAGAAGAAGAAGAAGAAGAAGAAGAAGAAGAAAAACTCTAAAAACAACTTGGGGTGAATCCACATCATCTTCATCAAATGAAGGTGAAATCGCCACAATGTGCTTCATGACAATAGAAGATGAAGAAAGTGAGGTGTCCTTTACCTCAAATCATGATTCTAATTCTTATAGTGGACTTCAAATTGCATTCCATGAGCTACTTGAAAATTTCGAAGAAATTTGCCTAAAGAACAAACTAGCTAAGAAGAAAATTAATGAGACAATGCCAAATTGAATCTATCATGAATGATCAGTTTCTTGCTAGTCATGATAAAATTGCATTAAAGAACTCTCACTTGATTGATGAAATTGCAACTCTAAATGCAAGACTTTCATGTAGTGATACACAACATCTCATTACTAAAAATACTCAATTACAAAAAGATCTTGAAACATTTGCTAAAGGAAAGAAAATACTTGATATGCATATTAATAGTCAAAGATTATCTTTAGATAAACATGGTTTAGTCTATAATGCTAATAACAACAAAAACCATGTTATCCATACTACTTTGAATGAAAAGTATTTCTTTTTGAACAAAGGATTCTAAAGTATTTGGGCACCAAAGACCAAAAATTGATGCGAAAGGACTCAATGTTGTTTGGGTACCAAAATGTTCACTTGTAGGTACTTAAAAGGAGAAAGATCAGTAGTGATCGACTCAAGCAAGAAAAGATTGATCCTAAACTTCAAGTAAACTTTTGGATTGAATTCATAAAATCGGTTCCGTTGTCGAAAGAAGATTAGAACTATATGCCAAATTGAGGATCAAAAGTTGGGTTTTTTTTCTTCAATTTTTTAGTTCATGAGCATTGGTTCTAATCTAAAGATATGAATGCCTAATGATATCATATCATAGATCATTTCTTTTAGCCTTAGTGATAGGGGGCATATAATGTTTTGTCATTTAATTAAATAGGAGATTCATGTAATCCTAATCTTTGCATATTATGCCTTGAATATTTGTATTTGATTGATGTCAAAAGGGATAGAATGATAAGAGATTGAGCTTAAATTGACTCATACTATGTATATTGATAGGGGATCATTATATACATGTATCTCACATATATGAATGGGGAGAAATCATATAAAACGGGGGAGAATCCAATTTAATCTCAAGCATTATATATGTTTGTCATCTTAAAAAGTGGGAGCTTATTGACTTTTAGGTCTTAATCAATGTTAACTTTGATGATTATTCAAACCAATTTTAATCAATCAACCTAGTAAATCAAAGTGGACAAATATGATTTCATGCATTGCATATATACTTGTATGTGTGGAAATAATCTTAATAGGTTGATCCATATTGTAAGAAATGTTTGGACCAAGACTTGTAATTTTTCGTTTATTGAGTTCATGTAAACTTGAACATTAAGATTTTGTTTCAGTCTAGATCGGGCTACCGTCACCCTGACGGACGACCGAATTAACCATCTCAGTAGCTGTTAGAATATTTACTCGAATTATCAACTCGGACAACCGATTGCCTATCGATGACAAAATCCCCTTAGACTGGTTTTAGATTTGACTCCAACGGTCACATTTGTATTTTATCTTAAAGCCAAAGTACCATGTCCTCTTCGGATGATCAATCTCATATCAGTCAATTGTTCAACTAAGTGATTAAATATTGATGTTATTGTCATTACTTTTGAACTAAAGCAACGATTTTGCAAATGTTCAAAGAGAATGTGTATGTTCGGCTTGAGAAATATAGTAATAAAAAGTTAGAGACCTTACTCAAAACCTTAAATGAGTGAAGAATTCTTTGTTAGGCAAATATTTACTTCAGAGGGAAGTGTTGTATCTTTTTTGACAAATGATAAAAACAACCAAATTTACCTTCTCTATCTTTAATGTTTTTGTAGATTATATTTTTCATATTCTTGTCTAAAAAAATTGCTAACTTTTCACATGACAGAACATTTTAACTTCTTTATAAAATGCTGAATCTTACAAAAACGATCTTTGATAATGTAAAATAATCTTTTGTGAAATACAAGTATACTTTATTGTTGCGAAATAATTATATGTTAAGTTTAATATAAATTTTAAAAAATAATTATCCGAAATCTTTTACAAAAATAAAACTATCTTAAAATTTCGGTTAATATTATAATAGTAGTGAAGATGTATATTTAATATTATAACTTTAAATAAGATAGTCAAGATTAATCTTATCTACGACATTTGAATGGAAGTTTTACAAAACTAACCTTACATCTTTACAAGTTTAAATTTAAACCCATTAGTAATGAGATGGTTAGGTTAAATTACTCATTCCACCATCCACTATGTAATGGATGACCAAGATGAAGTAAATTGAACCTATCCAATTCTTCAATTCTCTGAATTTGTACTCCCACTCGAACAAAGGACGAAAGATAAATTGGTAACACATCGGTTATGTTTGGATGTGTGTTTAGCCATTTAGTTTTAGCAGAAACCCCAAATTTTCTCAAACCCACATCCAAACAAGTTTAAATACCTTAAAAAACCGGTTTCAACCAATTCTTTGGTTTATGTTGGTTTATGCATTTTGTACTTGGTTGGCGAAAACAGGGGGAGTAGTGTTTCCGCTGGTTTTTGGGTGGGCCCCACAACTTCCTTTCAAATTTATCCTCGCTGGTAGAGGTAATTACATCCTTTGCCATTGATGAGAAGACCGAAACACCCTTCACTCTTTCCATTAATTCCCAACTAGACCAACGTATGCCAGCTCCAAAGTCTTATCCACCTACCCTTTACATTAATTGTAACCCATCTCCAACACTTTCTCCTCCACGGACCTTCCACCCTTCGTTGCAGCACTATGAGAGTCGTCGAAATGGTCACCGCCTCCACTCTTCCTTTCCGTTGATCGATCTTCGCTCTGGGTTTCCGTTGTCGTTGGCCATCGTTGTCCAAGTACTAAGGTCCATCTGCTCCTTTGGGTTCATTAGTGCTGATCTATTGGGGGGGGGGGGGGGGGGGGGTTAAATATACTAATTTATAGATCTGGAGCAGATGTTGCGGCAGTAAGAGGGGTTTTTTGCAAATATTTGGATTTCGTTTCGTAAGGTTGGAATGTTGCGTAAATCTCTTCGAAATATGCTCTTATGGGCTCGAAATTGGCTTCACTGAGATTAGAAATAGTATAATGTCAATCTAATTTCCCAACTCAACGCTACTAATTTAGGTGCAACCCCAAACCCCCTAAAATTAAAATCTTCTTTACTTCCACCACATATGACAAAGTAATTTATTTCCACCAAACTTCTTGTTACTTTTCAAGACTCCGTCAAACACTGATGTCACCAGTTAACAGAGTGTTAAGATTATGACTTGCAAATAGTTGGAATGAATGAGTAGTAGTAGATATGTTCCATTCCCTATTTCTTGGTTCGTTAGTTTTAGATTATGTTGTCTGTTTTAATCTTGGGGGTACAGGGAATGAATGTATAAATTGGTAGCATATGTAGCGGCATCAAGCCTATTTTTTGCAACTATTTGGTTCTCATTTTGTCATGTTCAAATGCTGCATGAATCTCATCAAAATAAGGTGTAATGGGTTCAAAATTTGCATTTCTAAAATGCTAAAGTGTATACTAGACATTTAATTACCAAACTCATTTAACTATCCCAAATCATCGTCACTTAAGTTGCAAGCCCAAACAACCAGAAAATACAATTCCCACTACGTAGAACTATCTTCCAATGTTTAAACTATATTTATCTACTTACATAACAACAAAGTAATTTTTTGTGCACTATCAATGATATTTAATCATACAACGAACCACAGTTGTCATTTATGCGCTCTATCAATGGACATAGACTACGTTATGAAGCTTTTGGAAATAGATGACGAGGATGATGTGTTGGTCTTATGAGTTATAGCATGTGTGCAAGAGTACATTTCAACGTCACTTTTGAAGTCTCCGGTCCACACCGCAGGGTGGTCCGGGAATCAGAAAACCTTAGACATGTTAGCGGGTCATTGGCGAGTATGTTAAGATGGGTGCCGAATGCGTAAGGAAGTATTTGTCAAGTTGTGTGAAACAATGAACTCACCACATGAGCTTGTGACATGATTAAACCAAAAGAGTCATTAAACAACACCCCTGAATACATTCGTGAATATGGTTGCGATAAATATTATCCATACTTTAAGGACTGTGTAGGGGCACTTGACGGAACTCATATACACGTGTAGGTTCTGAAGGACCAACAACTACCATACCGTTCAGGTCGAGACCTAAGCACACAACGCAAAATGTTCTGGCCATCTGTGATTTTCGGATGAGGTTCACATTTGCAATTTCTGGATAGGAGGGTAGTGCACATGACAGTAGAATTCTGAATGGCGCCCTATCCGATAGCAGCTACAATTTCCCATTGCCACCAAGCGGTAAAATCAACCCTTTCACGCTTTAAATTAGTATGACAATATATTGTCTTAATTCATTAATTGTTATTGTTCGAAATAGATAAGTACTACCTAGTCGATGCGGGTTATTAGAACCGGAAATGCTTCCTAGCGCCCTATTGTAGAACTCGTTATCACCTGCAAGACTTCAGGAACGCCCAACCTCGAAATCGGGAGGAACTCTTTAACAACATGCATTCTTCGTTAAAGATTGTAATTGAGAGATCTTTTGGAGTACTTAAGAAACGATGGCCACTGTTGAAACACATGGGTCCTTATTCGTTGGAGTCCCAAACTATGCTTGTAATTGTGGCAATGGCAATACACAACTTCATAATTGACAAAAAATGTGATGAGTTGATCAAAGAGGCCGAACAAATGACTGAGTGTAGTGAGCCACCGTCCCAAAGTCAACCGAGCTCATCCAACATCGATGATGATGTCAACATGACTACATTTAGGGACAACATATGTTATGCCATTGCCCGTGATCGAGTAGTTTAATTTGTCTTCATAATGTAAGGGGTTGTCAACAACTTTTAGAGGTTATGTTGTATCAATACTGATTGGTTGTATTTCATTGGAAACAATATTTTTAACTATCAATCTGTGTAATGTAGTAATAGTACCCGTGGACTTATAAAATTTGCCATTTCAATCTAATTTTTCCTTCCATAATTTTTTTACATATTTAATTTTCCTGATGTGCATTCGTCTTGTTATTACGGCCATATTTTTGTTGCAAATGCACTGGACTTAGGGCGTCGTCAAATGGATGGATCAAGCTCACCAACACATCACCTCTACAACAACTGCAATGGGGACTTGGTGCCTTATTCTATCTCCTTTGAGGACGTTTACAATAGTGGTATGCAAAGTGGTTTTGTTGTGTCCTCTTCAAATCTGTAGTCCCTCGTCAACGAACTTGATCTTCCAGAGGATCCACAAGTAATGGCTCCGAATATGGTAGCTGACAGAGTTATCCAAATGGTCCATGGTCAATCGTCAAGGAAGGCCAACTAGACAGCAGAACGACACGCTATCTTCATAAGCTTATGCGCAAATGAAGTCCGGGAAAATAACCGACCGGGGACATGTTTGAATGAAGCTGAAAGAAGAGATCTGATACACAACTTCAATTGGGAAACAAAACTAAATTACACTTGGGAGAAAATGAGAAATCATTGGAATAACCAAAGAAGAAGATACATGACTTGGAAGTGGTTACAATCACACAGATGTAAAGGGTGGGACGGGAATCGCCAAACACTCGTGATGGATGATAAAGGGTGGACAGAGAATGCAACTGTAAGTCAAAATTTCTCCCTAAATTCAAGTAACTACCAGATAGGTATTGTTGAGGGGTTAACTAAGTAGCATAGTCTTATTGGATATAAAGATTTATGCATCTTCGTTGGCTAAGCCTACATAAAGTTGTGATGGTGGGCTTAGAAGCACGTACGTGATAGAGATTATAAAAGTTGCTACGTATATCATTCTCCTACCTGATGTTCTTGCTCATAAAGACCTACATAAATCAACGACTTTGTTTAAGATTTGAAGCAATGCGAATTAATGTAATTAAAGTTTGTTTCTTAATTAACGCAGGGGCGCCCGGGGTTGGAGGAGTTCAAGTACGCACCTATTCATTTTGAGGAGGAAATGCGTTTAATATTTGACAAAGGAGTTGCTGGTGGTGCTGCTGCATTTTGTGTTTCGAGAAATGGTGCAAAAGATAAACTACAAAGCAATGCAAGCGTCTCCTCACATGTAAGCGGTGCTGATCAAGTGGATGAGGAGGATGGTAGTGCGGAATCTGCTGAGAATGTGGTAGAACGGGTCCAGAAACCCAGAGGCAAAGAAGAGAAGGCAGCCAAGAAAAAAAACCTCGCACCACACCATCAGTACAACTTCTGAATGACAAATTAACAAACTTGATCGACACCATAGCACAGAAGAAGGACTTGTTTTATTGCGAGTTGAAGGTGTTATATCCCTAACCCAATTAGTGGTGTTTAGTGTGTGGGTTTGCATGGGAAAGGGAAGGAGTGGCGGGTACTGTAGATGAGGCTTAGGGTGATGGTGTAGGGGATGGTGAGGTGATGGGTGGAGTGGGTTTTTATGTGAAGAAACTCTCTCTCTCTCTCTCTCTCTCTCTTCCTTACGTCTCTCTCTTCCTCACCTCTCTCCTCAGTTCTCTCACTCTCTCTCTCTCTCTCAACCTCAGACCCAAACTCACTGGCGACGGAGGAGGGTGATGCGGCGAGCGAGCTCGGGAGAAGTGGGCGCAAGGCTCAGGCGGTTGCTGAGGAGGGCGCGTGAGGTGGATCTCCAACTTTCTCCGGAGATCGCGACTTGAGGTATGTCGACTTTTTAGTGTGGTTGTGTTGCTCACCCACATGTGGGTGAAGTGTTGGTCAGTTGTGGAAGGTCGGAGACCTCACCGGCGACGTGTTTGGCGTAAATCCTTGGCTGGTGCAAGGTTGCAGACGACCAATGGTCGACCGATGTAATGCATTTTTGCCCGACTTTAACCAACACCGGTCGGACGATGCCTTGTGGCGGTCGACCGGTAGTGCATTATGCTGGTGGGTTGGGGTTTCCTGTTGGATTTCGGTCGACCGGTTCCATGTTTGCGTTCGACCGGAACTTAAGTGTACTTGATTATTATGCATGATTGTTCGACCGTTGTTTGGTATGTGTTCGACCGTTATATGATTTAGAACTGCTAGGATGCCATGGTAGTTTTCGGTCGACCGGGACCCCTGAGTCGGTCGACCGTTAGTATTGATTGATGTTGACCAGACTCCGGATTTTACCACGTATCGGTCGACCGATTTTAGACTCTTGTTCGACCGTGGGGACTTAGGTTTTGCGCAGAGAGTTCGACCGTTGCAGACTTTCGGTCGACCGAACCTTATGGGAACGGTCGACCGGGTTGCCTCTTTCGGTCGACCGTTTGTGCACAGAACTGAATTCTCAGTCTTTTTTGGATGCCAACTTTGTCCATGAAAACCCGTGTCCTCGCCTAGAGTGTGAGACGGGAGGTGATGGCGGGCGCGTTACGTGTGCCTGCCCAGGGATCGTCGTGTGGAAGAGTGTGGGTGTTCGGGACGTGTCACATCCGTGTATGGATCATGACTTGATGTGATGGATTGATGGACTCATTGTAGAGTAGCAGACTTGAGGGATCACGGATCCCAATGTATGATGTGCGGCTCGTGGAGCCTGATGACCCGGCGGACTTTGGTCCGGACCCGTCCAATGCTGTGTCCGACGTATGTTGGACTACCGATGTTGTGCTGGTGATGCCGCCGATGCTGTTCCGGCGATGATGAGCCGATGTTGTTCCGGCTATGATGTTTGATGAGCCGATGTTGTTCCGGCTATGATGTTTGATGGGTCGATGTTGTTCCGGCTATATTTTCCTCAGTTGGGCACCTACTGAGATGATGATTGATGGACCGACAGAGCGACGGCTCCGTTTGGGTGGTTTCGACCACGAAGTTACAGATCTGTTTCTTGTGGCGCGGACTTGGCGGATGCTCTTTGCCCATAATTAGTATAGCCGTGTGTGGGGAGCGTCACGTCTTGTTCTGTTAGAATGTATGTGCCCACGGTAGGTCTCCTTGGGAGACCCGATGATGATTGTCGGACTGATGTCCCGTTTTACCCTTCGGGGGAACTTTTTTCCTTACTGTTGATGACATGACACGCTACTAGTATGATAAGTTCATTTGTACTACTGCATGCATATAGGTAGGGCTGCAAATGGGTTGGGTAAAAACCGTTTAACCGTCCTAACCGAACCGACGGGTAGGATCACGGGTTGTAAAAATCATAACCGTTTAATAATGGGCAGATAAGGTTACATGATTTAACCCGTCCGTTTAACCGTGAAACATAATGAATATATATAATATTTTGTTATATATACTATATACATATAATTGTTTGTATTGTGTGGATGTTTGATGTTGTTTTATATGAATTTGTTGATGTTTAGATTATGAATTTTTGATTATAAAATTATGGATGTTATGATTTTTTTTTTACAAGTTTGACATTTTTATCCATTTAACCATTTATCCAATTCCTATATCAATTTTAGTATCCATTAAGTTTTAACCATATAACCATTTAACCGCCTAAAACCGTTTAATTTAGGTTCATGGGTAGAGGAAAATAAACGGGTTTCAAATCGAACCGCGAACCGTTTAATAGGTGGGTAGGGTCATGGGTAAACCCTATAACCACCCACGAACCGCCCATTTACAACCCTACATATAGGTGAGCTTGACATACGGGGTTTCCTTCTGGAAACTCAGGCATTGTTGTTGCATGCTTTATTTCAGGACCGCAATAGGTCCAGTTGGGTGGTGACAGCGGGCACGTGCATTTTGAGATCGGATCCTCTCGTTCGGACCACTGAGGTCGACATGATTACTTGTATCTCCTTTTATTATATCTGATGTAATCATGTAGCTTTTGACAAACTCTGATGTAATATGGTGCATCGCTTGAATGTTTTTATGAGAAGTAACAGTCCCATTTTTTGATTATTGGTCTCTGATTTCTTGATGATAAATTTTAAATTTTCCGCTATTTTGGGATGTTACAGAAGGCCGACCAACCACCTACCCCTTGGGATTGTCTAGAACTAGCCCGTTCTTGCAGGCTAACACCAGGATCAGACGATTATGTTGAATTGGGTGTGGTATTTGAATCGTCGACAAAGCGAGAGGTATTTGTAGGCGACGGGGATGAGGAAAGTCGTCGTAAATGGATCATGATGGACTTGAGGAAGTTAAGAGGTTTAAAAGTTTGACGTCAGGATATGCAGTGATGTTGTGGCTGTAATCGATATGTTGTGGAAGGACAGAAGGACTCGTTCCTTTCTACTACATTATGCTAGTCGGTTAGCACGTGGAAGACTTTAATTTCGTGGGTGTTTAAGGTTAATCGTCATAGTATTGCGGGTTTATTTTAGAATTGAGTAACAATCTGACAACTAATGTTATTTTAACATCAATTGGTGGGTGTTCAACATGCATTGCTTGATCAAGGTACCATAAATTATATGTTCTGGAAATAATTCGATATATGATTAAGGAACCTCCGTAGGGATGTTATTAAGGTTAAACTTGATAATGTTAAATAAGACATACTATCCTTCTGCATTGACCCTTTTTGTGTTGCCAGTTGTAACGACAAGGATCACATACATAAACATTTCACTGCTAATTTTTCCCCAATAATTCGGTACAAGTTATTCTTCAGTTGCGTCTGTTTGCCATGAAGAGCACTACAACAACTTGTCTATTGGTAACATTACAAAACATAGTACCCTAATGTTGCAATCAAATGCTCTAGTTTAGTGGAGATACCAACTAATGTAGTTACTGAAATTCGGACTCTTGAGAAATCTATATTGTGAAAGATAAACTGTAATAACTTTATTCTGTTGCAATCCAACCCTCACAGGTAAGTGATAGAGGCAGTAGGTCAATTTTATGTGAAGTATTTGGTATTGTTTATATGCTTGCTTTTGTATGACTGAAATGAAAGACCACTTTCAAATAGCTACACAGAACAATTCTTTGCAATTCAATTCTTAACGATAAGTTGCTAAGTTTTTAAAAAATAACAGTTAAGAGGCTACATGTAAATATGGTTCACAAACCATATCAAATTACCATCATGTAATTAGAGTGGGAACCAACCTCAGATATTAACAACCTGTTAGTGGACTTAAGTGAAGTAATGGTTCAGTAGTCATTCAAGTTTTCCCATTTTACTATTAAATCCTCTTATGTTGAGGAACATATCACATCACCAGTAGGTTTAAAAGTAAGTGGAGTAAGTGGAACAATATGATGGTAAATTTATTGTCCAAATTGTAGTTTCTTAAAATCCTGCCATAATTCCCTTTGGTTTAAAGATGGAAGAAACGGTTCCAATGCCGTAAGTTCGATTAAAACGGTCGTCGTATTTCCTATGATACTGCAGTTCAGAGGAGTTACATATCTAACCTAGATAATTATACAAACTTAAGTGTTGCTTATCCAAACTTTCATTTTTTTGAGTGCATTTTAAAAGTGTTGAGTGGTTGCAACTACACCTGCAGTTCGATTTGGCAATGATTTTAGTGATGTTTTAATTCGAGTTTTGTGCTTTCAATTTGTTGTCATTTGCTTGCACCCACATCTGGTTTTAGTTTCTGCAGGTGAAATTGTTTAGTGTGTGGGAATTCGATACTAAAAGTAGTGAATTTGTCACAGAAAATCTGAAATTTGCTACTGATAGTTTTGTGCAGAACAACTACTTCAGCAATTTAATGTTTTTTCTTAACTCTGTTATCTGAGAAGATCATGGTGTAAAGTAATGTTTTTACTTAGCAATTATGTTAAATAAGAACATGATCTATTTATACACAATATAGGTTGGTGCTTTGATGAAAACAGTTTACCACAAGTCTCTTCAAATTTCAAGCGTAAGAAAACTAATACAAATTAGAAAATAAGAATTGATTCAGAAGAGTCTAATTGGCCATGGTTGTTCAGTAAGCTAAGAAACAACGAATCAAAAACCACATAATTGATCATTTTTTAGGTAGAGGTGGGTTTAGGGTCAAGTAGGGGTGGAACGAATGTTAGCTTCATTAGAGGGCCTTTCGGGATTTCTTCCGACAAGACATCTCGAGATCAGACACCTTCTCGACATTCAAACAACTCCCATTTTAGCTGGGAATGAAGTAGTTTCTGGATCTACAATCCCAATAGTTGGTGTTACCCGAAGCTCATGGCCTAAAGAAGATCGAAGTTGTGTTGGAGTGGGAGAATCTCCGAGGAGCATTGTAGTGGTGCTTCTTGGGTCAAGAAGCGTCATTTCAGACAATCAGATGCAAATTAAGTACCACCGTAATAAATGTCAAAATCATATTTTCCTGAGTTTTTATTTCGGTCTTTAATTTTAAAATGAAGTCATGAAATCAATGGTGAAGTAAACGACGGATTGTATCCTTGGTCTTATTTGGTTCACACCAACCATGTCAACAAAAAAGTTGAATTTTTTAGGTGGTCAACTGATTTTCTCCCATTGCTGGTCAAATTCGATTTTGGGGGCGTTTGGATGAGGGAGATTTTGGCTCCCCTGCACCATAGGAGTCGCTACAGTGTTTGGAGGTCATGCAAATACTTTTTGACTCCCGGAATTTGAGCTCCCCAGGCACATCCTGATGATTTTTTGTATTGATCGAAAAAACTCAGTTGGTGACCTCCAACTTCCACGCTGGTCATCCTGGTGGTCAAAAAATTTGGACCATCCTGTATCTACTGAATTGAAGAAGTTCCTCATTATTTTATGTCATATTTATATCTAATTGGAGATTTCGTATGACAAGACATCTGAAATTTCACTGAGTTTCTCGTCATCCAAACAACCCCGACTTCTACTACGAAGAAACCGTTTCTGAGACCAAAAATTCAAAAATTAACTTCATACAAGAATCTAACATTTGAAAACCTCGTCCAAACACACCCTTTGTCCCGTTCTACGTTGAATCTGGTAATTGCATTTACCATTTTCCAAAGGAATTACAATTCCTGATTACAATAATTAACATCCTTCTGGAAAATCTTTTCCCTAAACACAAACCGCGTCCAACCGACAAGTACATCAGCTCCGAAGGTCCATCCGAAAGCTGCAAAAGACAAGTACTACACCTCCAACTCAGTCCCCCCATTCCTCCCCGATCCAACGGCCCACACCCCTCCACGCCGCATCCGTCCGTACCCCAACCAACGGTCCAGATCACTCCACGAAAAGAACCCCCAAAGCTCAAATGGCTCGAAATCGCCGGAAATTCCAATAATTTCCCGATCGACGACGATTCGAGATGCTTCTCGCGCCGAAGGCAGAGCTCCGGCAGGCGCCGGCGCCGGCGCCGCCGGAGCAGCAGCACCAGATGGTGATGCTCCAAGGAGGATTCGGTGTCGGTTCGAGTGGTGGTGGTGGGAGTGGGTTCCCTAGGGTTTTGTTCGGGGGCGTGGATCTCGACGAGGGCGGGGAGGGGTTCGTTATTCAGCCGTTGGATGGGCCGATCGATGTGAAGCCGGTGGTGTCGGCGAGCTCGGCGCAGGTCGAAGGTGGGGAAGTGGGGTTTGAGCTGGGAATTGTTTTTTTTTTTGGGGTTTTGTGTGGGTGGAATCCGAAAGTAAATGTTTTTTGTTTTGTTTTGGAATTTCAGTTTTTTTTTTGTGATTGAGTGGGTGAGTTTGGGATTGGTGGTTCTGATGATTTGATTAAGGTTTGAGTAGTCTATTGGAGTTGTAATAAGGGAATTTGGTGCTTCGGATTCAGTGGGAGCTGAGAATTGGATTTTTTTTGTTGTTGGGATTTTCGGGATTTTTGGGCTTCTTTTGGTTTTGTGGTGGTGGGTTTGGGATTGGGGGTTTTGATGATTTGATTGAAGTTTGTGTTGTCGATTGGGGTTGTAAGGAAGTGACTTTTTAGGTTTTCGATTGGAAAGTTGGAATATTTCCTTGGAATTTATTTATTTATTTATTGGTTATAAGTTGGTGGTTTTTGGAATTGGGAGTTCTAATTATTTGATCAAAGAAGTTTGAGACGTTGATTGGAGTTGTAAAGGAAAAAAAGGCTTTTCAGGTTTTCGATTTGTGAATATGGAGCTTCCATGTGAGATTTCTTCTTTTTTCGGGATTTGGAGATTTGTTTGTGATTCTTGTTTGGGAAATTTGGTGCTTTGATCTCAATTTGAGTGATCGATTAAAATTGTTTTGGGTCGATAGTTGGAGGGTGTTTTCCATCATGGAAGTGACTTTTTAGATGTCTGATCGGGACTTAGGGTATTTGGATCTATTTGGTTTCAATTGTCGAGTGGCATCCTTATGATTTGATAGTTGGAGGTTTTTGCCTTAGAAACTCTCTCTATATAGATTGTCCATTAGCACCACTCTACGTTTATATTTTCTAGGTTTTCAATCAAGGAATTGGCTTTGTAGGACCTAGGTTCTCAATTGGGGCTTGATTCGTTCTTGGTTTAAGTTGTCAAGTAGAATTGTTTTAAGATTTGTTTTTTTAAATAAGGGAGGTTTTGCCTCAAGGTACTGTCTTTTTGGTTCTTGATTATAATTCTTAGCTTCTTATTGCAATTTGAGGAGTCAGTTAGAAACTTTTAAATTTTCTTTTGTAGTTCTGCTTTGGAGCTTTGCTTCAAGGAAAGTGGCTTTGAAGTCTTTGATCATGGTTTTTGGGCTTCGAACCAATTTGAGGCTTGAGTCATTATTTAAAATAAATTTGATGTTTGTAGGTGTTCCTTTGCATTCTACTTTTAGAATTCGATTCTTAGGTGAAATCATCAGTCAGTGCGTTGTTGAAGTTTTTATTTTCTTCACCTATCCTCAACAAATTCTATTAATATATTTAAGTGTTTAGTGTTCTCTTGTATTGTAAGCCTTGAGAAATAACTGAAATCTTTATTTTACAGTAACTATACAAGGAATAACTATTTGAAGCTTTTAATGTTTCCGGTGTGTAGTCCTTCTAGTTTGCGATTGATTGTTAGAGATGTTTGAAATAGTGAAGTAATTTTGGTATTGTAGTTTCAGTTCCTTAGTTGTCATCTTGAGTTTGCAAATCACTGCAAGTAGATCAAGCAAAGGCAACTTGTTTTTATTGACCTTGATTTTTGTTTGTTTGTTTGTTTTGTGGATGTTAATGCAGTGAAGGAAGACATGCATTTGGTGCTCGCCCATCGGAATTACAAGGCAGGGAAATACAAGCAAGCTTTAGAGCATGGCAATGCTGTTTATGAGAAGAACCCGCGTCGCACTGATAATCTTCTCCTCCTTGGAGCCATCTATTACCAGGTTTTATGCTTCTCCATTATAGCCGAAAGCTGATTCTGTATAGTCAGGGATGGCAGAAGAGGTTTTTTGTGTTGCTATTTCATGGGTTGGCTTTAAAGTTTTAACTGACTTGTGTGTATTTACTCATCTATGGTATTCTTATACCAGCTTCATGATTATGATATGTGCATAGCTAAGAATGAGGAAGCACTTCGTCTCGATCCACATTTCGCAGAGTGTTATGGTAACATGGCAAATGCTTGGAAGGTATGTTAACATAGGTGTTGCTTGGATGAATTTCGTAGCCCCAAAAAAATAAAAAAATGTTATTGTTGTCTCCTTGGAGTAATTATTGTTTTCTATTAAAATGCAGGAAAAGGGCAATGTTGATTTGGCAATTCGCTTTTATTTGGTTGCGATTGAGGTCTGTACATGTTTGCAGCATATATATATCTTGCATTTTGTACATACATTGATACTGAATGTGGTTTTATTTTATGCCATGGTATTAAGTGATTTTTTTGCGCTCTTCTTTTATGCTTCTGTTTTGTAGAACGGAGGGTGCTTATGTTTTTTTCGTGTATCGTGGTTCAGAAATGTGGACAATTTAAGTTCATATGGAGATCACAATCTTTTATATTTTATTGAATACACCATTTATTTTGTTTGGTTCATTTGTGCAGCTTCGTCCTAATTTTTGTGATGCGTGGTCAAATCTGGCTGGTGCATATATGCGGAAAGGAAGGCTGCCTGAGGCAGCACAATGCTTTCGTCAGGCTCTTGCAATAAATCCTCGTCTGGTGAATCTTGTTTTGATATTTGTTTTATTTTTACTTATTTCTTTAATTCCATGCTATGCTCATGACATATTATTTTTACTCACGAGATGTAGGTTGATGCTCATAGCAACTTAGGGAATTTGATGAAGGCGCAGGGTCTAATACATGATGTAAGTCCTAGATCAAAAGTTAGTATTCTTTATGTTATTTCTTGTTTGAGGCCTTCATGGAATGTATATGGTAGCTGTAATTTACGTGCACTTATGCAATTGGTTTTCATATCTCATGCTTCTTATGCATGCTTAAAAGAGCTTGCAATTGCGCAGCAGATTTTAATATATTGCAATATTGATTTCCATCATGCTTGGCAGCTTGAATATTACAATCTAACATTCTTTGAGTATATAAATATTTTATTTAGTCCTTATTAGTTGACAAAGCCCTTTTACTCTTGATAACTTGTACAGGCATATCAGTGCTATGTAGAAGCTATACGCATACAACCCAATTTTGCCATTGCTTGGTCCAATCTTGCTGGCCTTTTCATGGAGGCAGGAGATTTTAATAAGGCTCTCATATATTACAAGGTTAAATTTCCTTCTCTCTATTTTAGTCTATTAATAAAGTTGGAAGCTCTTATAGTCATTTTTCTCGGATTAAGCCTCCAGACCATCATACAATTTTCTCTGGTAATCTGTTTCATAGTTTATGGCTTTCTGATCTGCTGTTCTTCATGTTTGGATTGAGCTCTTTCTATTATATATTATGCTTTCTTCATGTTTGAATTAAGTTCTATTATTATATATTATATGGTTATGCTCACAGTATATGCGATTACGTATCTAAGGGAATTCTTTAGTCAGTCCATGTTCCTTTAGCTATAATTTCGATTCACGGGTTTGAAGAAGTTTTGGAAGTTGTTTTTCCCTCCCAATGTGCTATTTAGAAAAGAACAATTGCTTTCCTCTACAGGAAGCTATCAAACATAAACCGAACTTTGCTGATGCATACGTGAGTCAAGGAAATGTTTACAAGGTAAGCCTTTATGGGCCGAGACATAAATCAGCTGAAAATAGCTGGTAGGCTGATTTTCGAAGAAAAATAGATCTTTCTTTCTTCTTCTTCAGGCTATGGGAATGGTTCAAGATGCAATTGTATGTTATCAGCATGCTCTGCGAATACATCCAAATCATGCGATGACACTTGGTGAGATTTGCTTGCTTTTTTATGGGCCTTGTTATTTTCACAGTTTTTGTTTTGACTCCGTAAGGCCTCTTTTATTTCACTGAAAACTGAAAAGTCTGAAAGGATTTAACGTCTACCTTTTTTTTATACGCAATTTCCTTTTTCGTTTTTCTAATTATAGAGAATAATAATATTCGGCTTTCTTATCCACATTTATGTATTTTTATATGCAGAAAATCTGGCTACCACATACTATCAGCAAGGTCAGCTCGAATTGGCTATACTTCACTATAAACAAGCCATTCACAGTGATGCAGGATTTACAGAGGCATATAATAACTTGGTTAATATTTTTGTTTCTTTGTTGAGTTTTTTTGTGTTTGTGTGTGCGTGCGTGTGTGTTCTTTTGTTGTCCTCCATGACAGTTGGAATGTTGTATACATAACTTCGATCTGCAATTTTTACTCCTAAGGGAAATGCCTTGAAGGATGCTGGACGTGTGGAAGAAGCCATCACCTGCTACAACGTAAGTTCGTTTTTCAAGACTGGTCTTATTGTCCTAGCACCTTGTTGTGGTAGTCTTCAAACCAACATGTATTGTCTTTGTAGTCGTGCCTTGCGCTTCAACCCAACCATCCTCAGGCTCTGACCAACTTGGGCAATATCTACATGGAATGGTACTTCAATTGTCTTTTTGCTTTTTTTTGAATTTAAATGGACTTTCTGGTATAATTCAGAAGGATGAATATGTTCAAACCTGCAGGAACTTGATGAGTGCTGCCTCACAATTTTATAAGGCTGCTCTGGCTGTAACAACTGGGCTTTCTGCTCCTTTTAGTAACTTGGCTATAATATACAAGCAACAGGTGTGTCTCATATCAAATTACATATCGTTTCATGCTTCCATTTTGTTTTCCCTTACCTCCTTACCTTGGATCTTTTTAATAAGTTAATAAGTTACCAGTTTTATTTAGTGTTTTGCGCCTAATTGGCAGGGAAACTATGGAGATGCAATTGCTTGTTATAATGAAGTTCTTCGAATAGATCCTTTGGCTGCTGATGGACTTGTCAATAGGGGGAATACTTTCAAGGAAATTGGTAGAGTTACTGATGCAATTCAAGATTATATTAGGGCTGTCACTGTCAGGCCAACTATGGCTGAAGCTCATGCAAATCTTGCTTCGGCTTACAAGGACAGGTACCATGATACTAAACTATTCTACTTCCCCATTTATTTACACTTTGATATTGAACTATTAAACTATTTTTGAAAATTCTAATTGTTATTAGTGGTTGTCATTTTTTTATAGTGGGCTGGTTGAAGCAGCAGTTAAGAGTTACACACAAGCTTTAATTTTGCGCCCCGACTTCCCTGAAGCAACTTGCAACTTGCTGCATACGCTACAGGTACAAGCCAAGTAATCTAATGCATTTTCAGGCAAGATTAAATTTTAGAACCTCAATGGAGCCTATGGATGGCTATCAGACCATGATCAGTATAGCATTTTGAATCTTGTGATCATTTGATTTGATGATAGATAAGTCGTTACAATGTGTTACATAGATCCATGTGGACGCTCCTGCTCACCATCCTTTTCGGCAGTGGTCCTTGATATCACACAGTTACACCATATAAAAGAGTCTTCATTGTGAACATGTAGCTCTACAATTTTACTTTTTTCTGTAGTCTATTATAAAACTTGTTTTCTAGTTGCAAAGTAGTGGAGACATGGTACACATTTGTGATGATGGGCTACCACCATCTGTTTTCACCTATTTTGCCAAACTGGGTCTGGATGTGCAGACCAGGGAACTGCCCAATACATGCCTATCCTGAATTTCGCGTAACTATATATCATAGAAATCATTTGTTGTGGGTAGGGGACTTGGATTCGGAAAGAGTTACCACCAGTATTTATTAACTTCTTATTTGTTCCTATTTCATTTATTCAGAAAATGAAACTTGAATGGTCTTTCTTTATTTTGTAACTGCTAAATATGTTCCTTGAAGTCATTCATTGAAAAGAACACAGAAATCATAAGTTGGACACTAGAAGATTCTGCTTAATTTTCATTTCGGAGCATAATGCCATCTTTCTTTTCATTCATCAGTGTGTCTGCAACTGGGATGATCGAGAGAACAAATTCATGGATGTTGAACGCATAATCAGAGCACAAATAAAGGTTTCTATATAGTAGCTTTTTGGTCGTTTACTTACTTGTCGTTCCCTTGCATAACAGCTTTGATCAGTACACTGATTTTCTTTTTTTTTGCTGGAACTTGATTGTAGATGTCAGTTCTTCCAAGCGTGCAGCCATTCCATGCAATAGCTTATCCAATTGACCCACTTCTTGCACTTGAGATTAGGTGACCATTTATCTTGAAGTGATTATGCATACTGTGAATATAGTGTTGAAAGAAAATGTTCTTTTATTAAATGTTTTTGTGCATCCGCACCTGCAGCCGTAAATACGCAGCACATTGCTCATTGATTGCTTCTCGTTTTGCACTTTCTCCTTTCAACCATCCATCCCCTGTGCCTGTGAAAAGCAATGGTGGAAGTGGACGACTAAGGGTGGGGTATGTATTTGTTTAGACACTTTGATGTTAATTATGTCACCAATTTATAGTTTGTTTGCTCACTCGGTCCGATTTGTTCACACCTTCGTAACATGTGATTTGCCAGCTATGTGAGCAGTGACTTTGGTAACCACCCACTGTCACATCTTATGGGTTCGGTTTTTGGTATGCACAACCACGAGAATGTTGAGGTTATATGAGTAGCTTTGAATTGGTTTTTCTTTTCTTGTTGCGTCTCAACTTCAAATTTCATTGGCCTAAGACTTTCAATTTGCCAACTACTGCCTCAGGTGTTCTGTTATGCCCTAAGCCAAAATGATGGTACTGAGTGGAGGCAGCGCATTATGTCAGAAGCGGAACATTTTATCGATGTTTCTCCAATGACATCTGATGCAATTGCAAAGATGATAAATGGGGACAAGATTCAAATCCTTGTCAACCTGAATGGATACACAAAGGTACTGATTGGGTATAGATGTTGCTTTCCTATCCATTAGCAGCTTTTCTGTTCGCATTTACTTTCTCTTATATTATAGTATTACACTACATTCTTCTGTTAAGGAATATGATATCATTGCTTTTTTGGCTGTTCAGAGTTTTCAGTTTTGGCTTTGAGGTTTCTAAAATTGGAATCTTCCTTAGAACGTTAGTAATACTAGAATACTAGTTCATGTTTACGTAATGTTTAGTTTTAAAGTGCTTACAATTGCTTTTCTATATTTTTAGAATGTTAATGTAATTTTGCGGATGACGCCATCTTAACTTTCTTGCTTCTTGTGTGCATGAAGATGTACTTTGTTTTTATGCTTAATATTCTACTTGAAGCTCCTTTGTATGCCTATTCTTGATTTGTTTAACTATTTCTAGCACTGCTCCTAGGTCTTCTACTTTCTAATGGGTCCTATAAATATTGAGTTTATTGTTTCTGACAACAATACCTTTTTTATGCTTACTTTTCTACTTGAAACACACCTTTTAATGTGTATTTTTAATTAGTTTACTATTTCTTAGTAGTGATCTTAGGGGGCGTTTGTGCGCTCGGAATCCCGGGGAAACCAAGGGAAAGGAAAATACTTTCCCTTTGACCAACCCAAGGGGGGTTGTTTGTGCACTCGTGGGAATCCATCCCAACTTTCCGTCAGATTCCCTTGTATATACAAAATTTTCTCTTTCATTTCTCAACGTATGAGGTCAGAAAACAACGAAAAACCCAACATAACAGACGACCGAACACAATTCGGTCCACCAGAATCATCGTAACGGAGGACCGAACACATTTCGGTCCACCGAAATCCTTACTAGAATCACTTGGGTAGACAACTGAAATTCATTCGATCATCTGACACATTTACTAAGAGAAATTCCAATCTTTTACTGGAATTCTCATTTCGGTCCACTTACCGTCTTTTGGTTATATGTGTTTCGGTCGGTATTCAAACTGGCCGAAATTTATTTGTCCAAACATGTACAAACAACAGAATTCAATCAAAGGAAAATCATTTTTTACTGGATTCTATTTTCTTCTGCTTTCCGTTACTCCGAAAATCACTCTTCGGAGCTTTTCTCTCCACTAACACCCTTTAGGTATCCTGCCTCTTATGTGTCTTATATACATTGAGTTTAACTTTAATGTTTCCGAAACAGTACCCTCCTTGTGATTTCTCAATTGGTGGAAGACTTCCTCCTGTTGCAAACTCTTAGCCAACCAGAGAGAGGAAAGTGATCAGGTGATCCACTTCAAAGCAAAATGCATTGATATGGATTCTGGGAAGACCTCCAAATGAACGAGGTCCTCCAAAAAAAAGGAAGGTTAGAGAAGTCTTCGCCCCAAGCTCTTTCACTCTAACAAGAATAGACTAGACTCTATTATAAATGATAAGACTAGCCTCGTTTATATAATAGAAGGGAGGGGTTGGGAATTCATTTTGAAAGAAGGTAGGCCTTTCAACGGATCAGCATGCCGGGAAGGGAGACCAGGTGGTCTAGGATGAGAGACCCTGGTATAGTCCATTCCGTCGACTCTTCATAAAGGCCCTTTCCTCGACTGTCATGTTGAAAATTTTCAACTTCTATTCTTCCAATTTTCATCTTTAGCTAAGGGTCCCCTTTTTATTCCTATCTCAGGGTGCCAGGAATGAGATCTTCGCCATGCAACCAGCTCCTATTCAGGTGTCTTACATGGGATTTCCGGGAACTACAGGAGCAACATATATTGACTACTTGGTCACTGATGAGGTAACATATTATCCTATAATGGAGTTCTTTTCTTATTTTACCTCTGTCATTATGATGTTGGTTTTTTTGAATACAGTTTGTTTCACCTATGCGGTTCAGCCATATATACTCTGAGAAGCTTGTCCACCTTCCACATTGTTACTTTGTCAATGATTATAAGCAGGTTTGCTACATACCTAATGCAATAGCTAGTTTCTCAAGTGACATCTGATGCTCACTGTTTGTTTGGTAAACCTCAGAAAAATCTGGATGTACTGGATCCAGTTTGTCGGCATAAGAGATCAGATTATGGTTTGCCGGAGGATAAATTCATTTTTGCATGTTTCAATCAACTGTATAAGATGGATCCTGATATTTTCAACACTTGGTAAGTGGGCTTTATTGATAGTCTCAAGCTAATTATCTGTAAATTTTGCATGTCATTCTTCATATGGTTCGGAATCTAATCTGTAATCATTTTAGGTGTAATATCCTGAAGCGCGTACCAAATAGTGCACTGTGGCTGCTTAAATTTCCTGCTGCTGGCGAGACAAGGCTGCGTACCTGTATGTTTGGATTTTTGTAACTCGCTTACAAATTGTGACAATTGCAGCTTTCTTGTTGATGATGCTGATGCATAAGATTTGTACTTTTGCAGATGCTGTCGCCAAGGGTGTGAGGCCCGAACAAATTATCTTTACCGATGTGGCCATGAAAAGTGAACACATCAGACGCAGTGCTTTGGCTGATTTGTTCCTGGACACGTACTCCCATCTTTATCTGAACTATTTTAATCATGTCGTATTCATGGCATCTTCATTATATGGCAATGTGTCGAGTAGGGCTGTTTCAGACATTGTTTTTTCTTGCAGGCCTTTGTGTAATGCTCATACAACTGGCACTGATGTGCTATGGGCTGGTTTGCCAATGGTGACTCTTCCTCAAGAAAAAATGGCTACGAGGGTAGCTGGGTCTCTCTGCCTGGCTACTGGGGTTGGAGAGGAGATGATAGTGAGCAGGTAATCTCCTTATTCTGTCTCCATGATCTGGTTGTATTGTTACATTTATCAAGTGATACATTCTATTGTATACTCGCAGCATGAAAGAATACGAAGAAAAGGCTGTTAGTCTTGCCGGAAATCCTAAAAAGCTTCAAACACTCAGGAACAAGCTTAAGGCAGCAAGAATGTCATGTCCCTTATTTGATACCTCACGCTGGGTATGTGTGATTTTTTTGTGGCAAGAGTAATTCTACCTTGCTACTTGAGGCTTCCTTTATATTATTCTAATGTCGTCAATCCAATAACATTGACAAAATTGTTTCAGGTACAAAATTTGGAAAGATCGTACTTTAAAATATGGAATTTGTACTGCTCGGGTGGTCATCCACAACCTTTTAAAGTAATTGAGGATGATAGTGAGTTTCCTTATGACAGATAACTGGTTATCCAAATAACAGGATAATCTGAGTGAAGAAGTTAGTGTTCGGTTCCACATGATGCACTGTGTTTATATGCCGGTGTGGAAGGAAACTAATACTAACAGCTGCTGGAGGAGAGACTGCCTAGTTATGGAAGCCATCTATCTAACAGGCATAGTTATGCTAATATTATAGATGTATCATGTGTTGATACACTTTCTTTCAACCATAGTGATCGGCAAAACATCTATATGGTATTCACGTGATTTTTATGACATTATGTAATTGATTATTCCAGACCTTAGCCAGGAATATAGGTTGGAAATTCCGCCTTAAACCAAGAATGTGCATAGGAGATGGGCTGCCTGGCGGATGGGACATAGATGTATCTTGTATGTGGTATATTAATACT
The DNA here is from genome assembly GCA_963682175.1 of Triglochin maritima. Taxonomy (NCBI): domain Eukaryota; kingdom Viridiplantae; phylum Streptophyta; class Magnoliopsida; order Alismatales; family Juncaginaceae; genus Triglochin; species Triglochin maritima. The sequence goes on along the minus strand of OY821788.1, from coordinate 28,412,572 downwards.
AACTTTAAGTGCAGATGATTCTTCTGGTATTACTATAGAAGCATTGCATCTCTTCCTGGTCTTTTGCTGAGCTCCAGTGGTGTTCGAAGGGCTCCATCACCGGTCAGAAGATGTTCGACACTGGAGAACTAATACTGGTCTGTCTTCACAACTGTATACTTTTTCCTTTATAATCATTCTTTTGGCAGAAAAGCATTTTACGCTTCTGGCTTTGGTGAACGATTTGTCTGTAAAAGAGATTTTTCTGTGTTACATTCTTTTCCTGGAAGATGGAAGTCAGCAGATTTGGGTTCCTGGCCTCCTGTTTTCCTGTAGGAAATTCTGTCGAATCCAGCAAGAGTTGCTCAGACTGGATCTGAGTTTATTCTCCGAGTTAGTTTTCAAGATTCACTATTCAGTTGTTTACAACGGCAAAGTCTCATTGTCAGGACAGGGTAGTTGCAGTTTTCGCCTAACGTTAAAGTTAGCCCTATATTTAAATAAAACTCAATACAGATCTGGAGTAAGGTACGAGGATTGGTTTCTGTTTGAGCTGTGGGTGAGAGTCAACATGAATTTACGCACATACGAGCTGGAATTGTGGAGCAGCTAAGAATTGTAATGAACTTCAGGTGACTTCCGTTTGATCCTTGCCTTCGTTGGACTTGAATTGTGGAGCCGCTAAGAATTGTGATGAACTTCAGGTGACTTCTCGTTTGATCCATGCCTTCTTTGGACTGGAATTGTGGAACCGCTAAGAATTTTAATGAACTTCAGCTGACTAATCTACGATCCATGCCTTCACTGAACTGGTGCATTGACAGAAACTATGTTAAATCTTTTCCCCCAGGATTCAGTCTTGGTATTTGACGTACCTACTAAAATTGTGATGTAATGCGGTGAGCTGTAAAAAGTAAAAACACGTTGTCTATCGCACACGTTGAAGCTAAGTTGGTTTTCTAATACCAGCCAATGGTATTCAGGCTAAGTTGGTTTCCTCGTACCATCCAATGATATTCAGGCCATCAACGATAACATTTTAGTATCTCAACTTTTTCTCTTTCTCACGTCATATGTTCCACTTCATGGTATTTAACAACAATTTATTTATTTTTTCCCAATCATAACATTTAATAAAAATATTTCATTCAAATAAACATTTATCTCAAGTTATTTCTCACTTTTTAAAAATAAATATTTATTATCATTTAATTTTGATATATATTAATTTTAATTATTAATAAACTTGATTATTAATGTTTTTTTCTTTTTTTTAAATCGTTAAGACAATCATTGATGTCCGTCTTGAACAAATTTACTTGTACCATCGTAAGAAGTGTACGATTCTCGTTCATAATCTAATATACATTATGATGCACACAACAAAGTTTTTAATCCCAAACTAGTTAGTAAGAATATTTTGCTACTTGGGCTTCATACTGAAGACAACTTAACAGAGCTTTTAATAAATAGCTACTTGAACATGTTACCCAAGAGAGTTTGGATTTAGGCGGCCACCACAAACTATTCCTTCCATTTAATGCTCCCGTATGGGTTACAAGCTAGCACTACCAAGCTAATTTTGTTTAGCGTGTTGACATTTCACGTTAAAGATGGTTTTCGAATTATTGTGAATTGCGATGGAAGCACTCGAAATGCGTGTTTCATATCCTTGTGCTGCTCCTTAGTATTGAGCAAACAATTTGACTTTAGGATTGTGGAAAATTGATTGATTGCATGAATGCGGCCAATTGTAGATAAATATCATCTGTGAAATGTATCGCATATTGTAATGGTAATCGTTGATCACAAAATTTATAGGTGGTACCTTACAACTTAAAATATCATCAAAAACTAGAGATCAATAAAGCACATTACGATCATTATATGAACATAGTATGTCAAAGAAAGTGTCAAATCCATAGATTTTGGGATGCAACATCCTCGAGGACAAGTGTTTTGCGACATCACCCTTGATATTGTACTTTCTATGCAGTTGAGTAATTTTTCGATTCTCAGTACATGCAGTCAATGATGTCTATCATGTAGTGAATTCACAACGCTCACTGATGTGAAGTAGCATCGTCAAATTTGTTGGTGTTGGCAATCTTAAATATTCATCACCAAATTGGGGAATGACATTCGGTAAATTGTGTCAGTCCGTATAAGCCTTCTATCTTTGTCCAAAGTTGACCATTTTTTTAATTTGTACCAACAACGTCATCACGACTGATGTTCATAATGAAGAAATGAGTAGGGATGTAAACGGGGTTAGATGGGATGAGCTTTGGCCCCACCTAAGTTATGCAGGGTAAGTGGGTTAGGGTGGGCAAAAAAAACTCGTTACCCGCCCCACCTAAACTTATCGTGACATTAATTTTAAAATTGATTTTTTGATACTTTTTCCTAATAAAAACAAAAAAATATCAAAAATTGAGAAATAGGTAAAGATGTAGGATCTAAAATTGATTTATTAGTCTGATTTATGATATGGATAAATAGCTACAAATTTAAAACCCACTCGTCATTAATTTTTTGTAACTTAAGTTATCGTGACATGTATAATAATCTTATGATTGAAGAGAATGTGTTCTAAAAGTATCATTTTATGTCAATTATTATGAATTGGATGTGCAAACATTTTGTTCCTTAATTAATGTATTCGTCTTTTGGAAGTGTTACGGAACAAGTTCTTGGTCCTTAACTGTAGAACTCTAAAAGATAATGATTTACATAAATTAAAAGTTACTCACAATCATGGTAATTGAAATGGAACATTAATTACCGAGATAAAATTGTCGTGTTGGTTAAAAAGTATTGTAGTTTTACAAGTATTTAACGACACGAGTATATAAAAGAGGAAAATTGTTACTTTATATATTGAATAGAGTTAGCAAGTGAAACATTATGGAATTGTGTTATGTGTCATTAATGTATTACTGTGTCTTCAATCCTAAGATACGAGACATGTTTTTTCACAGGAAAAATGTTTAATTTGATTATTGTCAAAATTTGTCAATGAACATAGTGATAAAGGCAATAGTTGGTTGAACATAAGTTAATCGTAGAGCTCTAAAAGATAATGATTTACATAAATAAAAAATTATTCACAATCATGGTAATTGACATGGAACATTGGTTACCGAGATAAGATTGTCGTGTTGGTCATCGATTGTTGTAGCTCTACAAATAATTGACGACACGAGTATATGAGAGACGAAGATGATTACTTTTATATATTGAATAAACCTAACAAGTAAAACATTATGAAATTGTGTTTCGTGTCATTAATGTTTTACTGGGTCTTCGAGCCTAAGATATGAGATTTATATCATTTCACTCAAGAAGTGCTTAATTTGATTATTGTCAAAAACTATCAACGAGTATAGTGATAAAAACAATAGTTGGTTGAATATGACTTGTGCTGGAAAAGATAGCTAGTCAAACGATTATCATTGTCTCTCTTAATTGAGTGATGATATTAGTAGGCCCCTTGATAAAGCAAAATTATAATGTGCACAATGTAACTTGAATTAAGTTACATAGTTATAATTAGCTTAAAGACATCAAAAAATGAATATAATACAAATGTGACACATTTCTACTTTGTATATATTCTTAATATCATGAGGCAAGGGACAGACACAAGTGATGCAGTAACATCACTAAATGGATCGTGTTTTAGTTCAAGTGGAACAAAGACATCTATGTTAATTGGGTAACTATAATGTGTAGCTAGATACCGCTTATAGTTTGTGATATTAAGTGTTTAATATCGCTACCAATTTGGCTTAGATCCTCCTATAGGTCACACCACAAAACTGGGAAACAAGAAGCTTGATTTTGAATTCATATGATGTGTCGGGTTTCATGTGAAAACATGACACATGTGGTGAATGAATAAAATCAATATCTCATGAGAATTGAGATGATTAGAATCATAATAAACTCATATGAGATGTGTATATTATGGGGTGTAATAATTTAATATTACATAGGATAATATATTACATAAGATATGAATCTGCTAAAAACCCCAAAAGATAAATTTTGATAGAAATAAATTCAAAATTTGACAAAAGTAAAATCGAGGTCAGACACGGTAAACCGTTTAGGGTTCGGTCGACCGATGTGTCTTCAGAACGGTCAACCGAACGGGAAACGGGTAAACACAATTGGTTGACCGAAATTGTCTAGAGTGCCTGGACAATTGAGTTCAGTCAACCGAGAGAAAATATCCAGGAGATATCTTGGGATATTTTTGGTAGACCGAATGTGACACGGTCATCCTATGAATATTCACCAGGAGAAATTTTGGTGGGTCAACGGTCGACCGGAGCAAGATGTGGATCGTTCGAATTTTTCCAGAGAATTTTTCTCATGCATATTCGGTCGACCGTCTCACGATCCACCGAACATGTGTTAAAACCAAATTGTTCGGTTAACCGAGAAGAATTCTCGGTCAACCGAACAATACGATTTTTTGCCTGAATTATTAAGAGAATAATTAGATCATGGGTTGGATTAATTCCAGATTTAATCAAACATTTTTTAGGGTGCTTATGTGGAAATTTGAGATTACTTTTAGGAAAGAATATTCAAGAGATCATGACTAAAGAATAGTTCTTGATAATGATATTTTGGGAGCCTATAAAAGGATCAATCATCCTACTTGTTTATGTTAATGCATAAATTCTTTCTCTCATTAATCTCTCCCATAATCACCACGAAAATCTCTTAATAGTTTTAAGTTTTGGAGATAGAAATCTCAGGAGCTTAAAGATGGGTTATTAGCTAGATTCTAAGCTTAATTAGAGATTGATTGACTAGCTCTTTTTTCTCTAATCTTGTTTAGAGTTTGGTGAACACTTGGAGGCGAATCGGCGGGCGATTCGGCGAGCAACGGAACTCCAAATTTTCTGAAAGATTTTAGAGAACCTTTGGGTATGATCCTCTATCCTTTGCTTATTTTGATATGTGTAGGAATACATGATATTACAATAAACAAATACATGTACATAAAATCAATGAAAATATGAAATCGATCTTGTATGTTTGTATTAACTTTTTTAAAATATATACATATATGGGGACACAAAATCCTACATAGTGATGATATTAGTGGGTTCCTTGATAAAGCGAAATTATAATGTGCACAATAAGACTTGAGTTAAGTTACATATTTATAATAAGCTTAAGAGATCAAGAAATGAATATATAATGCAAATGTGACATATTTCTACTTTGTATAATATTTTTAATATCATGAGGCAAGGGATAGACACAAGTAATGTTATTTACATTACTAAATGTATCATGTTTAGTTCGAGTATTGGGTAACTATAATGTGTAGTTAGATACCGCTTATAGTTTATGATATTAAGTTTAATGTGATTGTCAATATAGTTTAGATCATCCTCTAGGTCACACCACAAAACTGGGAAACAAGAAGCTCGATTTGTGTTCATATGATGTATCAGGTTTCATGTGAAATAACATAAATGTGGTGAATCGATAAAATCAATATGTCGTGAAAAATGACATAATTAGAATCATAAATAAATTCATATGAGGTGTATGTATTATGGGGTGTAATAGTTTGACATTACATATGATAATATATTACATGATATATGAATTTACTAAAAAACCCAAAGTTCGAATTTTGTTGGATATAAATCCAAATTTTGATAAAGGCAAAAATTGGATAAAACGGTCGAACGTTTGCGGAGACCAGTTGACCGGAAATTCACAGTAGTTGTTGCGTATGTGAACGGTTGACCGGAAGGACACATGGGTCGACCGAAGAAATCCAAGAACTATTTTTGGGATTGTTTGGAAATCGTGGTTCGACCGAAAACTTTCAGGAGCTTCCGCAAATTCTTCTTGGTAGTAATCGGTCGACCGACTTGTAGCTCAGTTCGACAGAAAACTTCCAGTAGCTGTTTCTCGTGTTGAATCAGTCGACCGGTTATACGTTCTGTTCGACGGAAAAATCATAGTAGCGTGTGATGGGTCGACCGTTCGGTTTCATGGTCCAACCGAAACTGCAATTAACTCCCTATCGGTCGATCAGTAGGTAAGTTTCGGTCGACCGTTGGGCACGATTAATTTGCTAGAATAATTAAGAGATTATTGTTGATCTTGGGTTGGATTTATTCCAATTATGGTCAAACATTTTAAGGATGATTATGTGTCAATTTGTGATTGGTTTGAAGGATCGAAAAACAAAAGAATATGAGTTAGTGGATAACCCATGATGTGGATGTTGGGAGAGCCTATAAATAGGTCTCCTCTTCCTACTTGTTTGATTAAGTGCAAAAATTCTCTCTCCCTAACCACCCCATTAATCCATCCAAAAATTCTTTTAATTATTCAAGTTTTTGGAGATTAAATTCTCAGGAGCTTTAGAGGGATTATTAGCTTGATTTAGAGATTGATTGACTAGTTATTTCATCTCTAATCTTGTTTAGAGTTTGGTGAACATTTGAAGGCGAATCGACAGATGATTCAACGAGCAACGCCACTCCAGATCTTTATAAAGGTTTTAGAGAACATTTGGTTTTGATCATTTTCTATTTATTTTAATATATATGTAAATTACTATGTATTAAAATAGTATATAGAATAATGTACATAAAATCATCGAAAATAAGATAATCGATTCTGCATGCATCTATAAAATTCAAAAAATATATACATACATAGGGTCACAAAATTATACAGTGGTATCAGAACACAAGTAGTTACGAGACATATCAAATGATTAGTTATTAGCTCTTGAAATCTTGTTGTTGATTTGTTATTGAAAGACAACTAGTTGCTTACTCTAACAGTCGTCCCAAACTCACGAACGGTAAGACGGAACAAATAGAGTGAGGAAATGTTTAAAGAAGAGGAAATGTTTAGGCAGATCGTGGGGCGGGTTGGGAGAAAACCACAACCCTCCCCGCTTATTAGGCGAGTTGTGCAAGTGGTGGGTTGGAAGGTAGGATTTTTTTGTTCGCTATCCGCATTAGGCGAGTTGTGCGGGTGACGGGTTGGCAAGTAGGATTTTTTCGTCCGCTCTCCGCATTAGGCGGAGTACGTTGGGTCAAACTGTCACATTTACAACCCTAGAAATGAGGTCTTCATCTTCCGCAGTAGAACATAATTTTTTGGCTTGTGATGGTGGAGTTGAGCTTGGTTGTATGCAATGTTGTGGATAAATTTTCATAATTCAAAGAATCCATTTGAAGTAAATCAAAAGAAGATTGAGACAAGAAGAAAAAAATTTAAGATAAGTAAAAGATTTGTCTGATGTTATAACAAAATGAATGTGTATTTATAGTGCGACAAATAGAGTTGTTGGGATAAAGACAATTTAGAATATAATCTTTGAAATAGTTAAAACTGGGAATAGATTTATGAAAAAAAGAGATTTGAGAATAAAATCTCCGAAAAAATAAGATTTGATAATAAAATCTCTCAAAAAGTTAAAAAATTGAGATTCTAACTGTTGAAAAGTAAAACTTATGAATATATCCGTCTTAAAACAGATAATTGTCCTATTTGAGTTAATAGTGGGAATTAGGAATTTTGAAATTACAAGGGTATATAACATTATGGGTGTCAATTTGTAGATCTTACAAAGATAAAAAATTTGGTGATATTTTTTTTAAATTATAAGTTTTAGTTTATAAGAAAAATAAGTTATAAACTTATCCTTGTTATTCTCTCTTCAACTTTTTTTAACATTAAATTAACTTTGGTGGGCTCCACCACCCAGATGTAGGAACTTCTTTGAGATCCCCGTTGCTGAGATTTTCGCAAATGTAGTAGGGTTAGTATTTTTTTCATGAATTTTTTTTTGCCCTATTGCTGATGATCAGTGACTACAATAATCACTCTAACAGAGAAAGGGTACGTACACGTACATAGGTCGTTTCCTTTTTCTGAAAAAAAGCTAATTGCATTAAATAAAGATAAAACGTTGTAAAACAAGAAAATCATCCAGGAAAATACAAAGAAGTATATACAATAGTTTGGTTTCTACAGTCTCAAAACCATGCAACAATATGAACATCACCAAACACAAAACAAGCATGACACCAACATAGGTTTGCCGGAGCAGTAGTGAAGATGTTAATATGGTGTCGGTTGACGACGGAATCCGGCGGGTGGTACTGTACTAAAAAAACTATGTCTATGGTCTTCTTCTTTGTCTCGTTGCTCCTCAAAATTGTTTTTGTTCAGCCTCTGCCCAAACCGTGGACATAGGTTGTTCCCCCAACTTGTGAAAAAAACTGATTTGTAAACATGCAATATTATGTGAACTTGTTACTTAAGCCTATTGGACTTGGATTAGTCTGTTATCACGGTCTACTACGTGAACGGATTGGATTTGGATTGACCTATTATTGCAACCTGCGAATTCCTGTATCGATTTAATTTAAAAATATATTTTATATATTAGTGTTCAATTGTAGATAGAGCTAGTACACTTGTTTTGATATTTGTCCTAATTGAGTTGGTTTTCTCTAAACCTAAAGTCGCAAGCAACTAACAAACAAAATAAAACTGTTCGCAAGATCTTACTTGCTAACCCTGTCACTTCTGTTCGCTCCTATTTTCCCTCTCACCAATGGTGAGTCACCATTGCCACCATGCATCGGTTCCTATAAATGTGCTTTTAGCACCGTTGGGAAAAACATGTAATTACGTCGACATGTAACATCGGGTATTAAGAATCTGGACGTGAAATGATCTTCTCACGCCGGTTGAAAACGACGTGATATATACTTATGTCACGTCGGTTTTTGGTCAACTGACGTGATTGGTTTAATTTTATAATTTTTAAAATCAAATAATATGTCACGTCGGTTTTAATGGCATTTTCACGTCGGTGTTTGGTCAACCGATGTGATTGGTTTAATTTTTATATTTTTTAAAATCAAAAAATATGTCACGTTGGTTTTATGAAAACCGACATGTTTTGGTGGCTTTGTCACGTCGGTTTACATAAAACCGATGTGATATGGTGACTTCACCACGTCGGTTTGTAAGAAAACCGACGTGTTTGGTTTTTTATTATTATAAAAACCCGACCCGGATTAATCTATTTGTTTCCTCGATCCGCTCGAACACAAACACAACACTAACTTGACATGTTTGTTTCCTCCGCCCCGATCCATGCCACCAACCGATGTCGCCACAAAGCCTCTGCCCAGACCTCGACCCAACGCATCACGCCTTATCCAACCCACACCGCACCACCTCCGGTCCAACTCACCCGCCGCCACAACCTTTGTGCACCACCCCCCACACTGCACCACCTCCCAATCGACGTGCCACCGACCACAACTCCTCCTGCAACCAAGACCTCGTCGAGCTCCTCCGAAGTCGTCGTGTTCCTCCGAACTCAACTCCTCCAAAATATTCGTGTTCGACTCTCAACTCGATTAAGGTCCACTCTCCTTCTAATTAAAGTCCACTCTCAACTTGATTTATTTTTATTTTTATATGATGGTCTCTCAACTTGAAATTTTTACTAACATTATATTCCAAACTTGTATAATCAAAGCATCTTCCACCTTAGAAATTGAATATATATTTTTTGTGCTTATTCTGATGTGCAACTTATAATTTCGGTTTATGATTCCTTAGTTTTTTATTAATAAATCTATTTCGGTTGTGTTTGTTTTGGTTTTTTGTGGAAATTTTTATTTAGATTTGATTATTTGTTTTTGATAAGGATTAAGATGTAGACATCAACAAAGATTTTGACTCTTCTTTCTTCCATTACTTGCTGAAATCAATTGCATTTAACTATTGCTTCCCACTAATTTCCTTATTTAAGTGCATGGTTACGACCTATATATCCATCTATCCTTACAACTTGTTTAAATGACTACTTAAGTGATCAATATATAGTTGTGTTAAAATAACTACTTAAGTGAATGGTTATATTGACGTTTTTGATATCTATAGATGTGTATGTTTGTATTTTTTTCCACATGAATTTTTTATACTATAAATTTAAGGGGAGGAAATTTTGAAAAATTTATGTATATTTGGTTCATTTTTTATTACGATTGTTTGTGTTGTTGTGTAGATAAAAAATGGATCGTAGTTGGATTTTCGCAAGTCGATCGAGTGATGAATACGAATACGGAATTTCTAGAGTTTGCACAAAAGAATGCGCATATTAGAAACGAAGAAAGGTCTTATGTCCATGTAGGAAGTGTCTTAACATGTTCTTAAGAGATGTAAAAGAGATCAAAGCTCATCTGTTTGAGAAACGTTTTGATGAAGGATACACACATTGGATATGGAATAGTGAGAATGAAATACGTACGCAAGAAGAAAGTGATAGTCTTTCAAATTAAGATTTTAACGATGAAGATTGGTTAGAGGATATGACTCCAAATGTTGCTGATAAGTTTGATGATAAACCCCAAGTACTTAGTAGTATGTTGTCTGACAATTAAAAGCTTTTGTATCAGGTAGGGGTGGCAATAAGTATCCGGAACCGATGGAACCGAACCAGAATCGAACCGGGACAAAATGGATATGGGTCGGATCTGGATATACACTTTCAGAACCGACCCGGTTCCGGTTCGGATATGGTTCTAGCCAATGGACCGGAACCGGAACCGAATCCGACATGAACAATATTTTCAAAAATATTGTCACCACTAGGATTCAAACTTGAGTACATGGGCCACAATCACATGAGCTTCACCACTACACCAACTCATGGGAGTTGGTAATTAATGTTATCCTGAATATATATTGTTTCGGAAAAAAACGAATTTTGTGTGGAAAGTATAGTCCCACGTCGGAAAAAACTAATTTCTTACTCCAAATCCAAACTATAAATGCTCACCATAGGCCATTGGTTTCAACAAGTCTTTTGGGATGAGTTTTTTTGACAAAATTCGCAAAGAACACATTGAAAAATACAAATTTTGTACTGAAACCGGTTCCAACGGATACAGTTATGGGTATCCGTTAACCAACCATATCCGGTTCTGGATACCCATGTTGGGAGCCGATCCGGATCTGGTTTTGGATCTCACTTTGTAATTCGGATCCGGTTCTACTAGTATCCGAACCGGAACCGATCCGTTGCCATCCCTAGTATCAGGGTAGCACCAATTTCAGTAGATTGTCTGCAGTGTTACAGTTATATACCTTGAAAGCCTCGAACAATTGGAGTGATGTCAGTCTTATTGCCTTACTTAAGTTGCTAAAAGAAATTCTTCCAAAAAAGAATGAACTTCCAAACCGTATATATGAGGCCAAAAAAATCTTGTGTCTGGTGGGTATGCAAATACATGCATGCCCTAATGATTGCAAATTATATAGGACCGAATATGAAAATTTGCATTGTTGTCTGATTTGTAATGTGTCCCAGTATAAACTTAAGAAAAATGTAAGTGGTGATATACCAGTAAAAGGGCCGCATGCGAAGGTGTTATGATATCTTCCGATCATTCCAAGGTTTAAACGTTTGTCTGTTTGTCCCATGGATTCAAAGAATCTAACATGACACGCAGATCGTGATAAAACAAATGATCAGATGCTGCGACATCCTGCAGATTCTCCCCAGTGGAAGAAGATCGATTCAGATTTTTCAGTGTTCAGTTAAGAATGCATAAATCTGAGACTTGGTTTGTGTACTGATGGAATGAATCCTTAGGGAGTTTGAGCAGTCTTCATAGTTTATGGCATGTTCTACTGGTTATGTACAATCTACCTACATGGTTAAGCATGAAACATAGATACATGGTGTTGTCTTTAATAATTTCTGGTCCAAAACAACCAGGTAATGACATAGATGTGTGTTTGGCTCCCCTAATTGATGACTTGAAGAAATTGTGGAATGATGGTGAGCAAGTGTGTGATGCCCGCCGTCAACAGTCATTTACATTGCGTGCGATGATATTTTGCACAATTAATGACTTCTCTGCATATGGAAATCTTTCTGGTTATTCTGTGAAAAGGCACAAAGCGAGTCCTATTTGTGAAGAAAACACGTGTTCTTTGCAGCTTATACATGGAAGTAAGACAGTGTATATTGGTCATCACAAATTTCTTCCCATGACTTATCCGTATTGTAAAATGAAGAGAGCTTATAATGGAAAGCAGGAATTTGAAAAACCTCCTACAGAAATCAGTGTAATACAAGTTCTTGAGCGGGTAAAGAGCATCCAACTTGAATTATGCAAGCCTTACAAACGCGGAATTGATAAGAATAGTTGGAAGAAAAAAATCATTTTTTTAACCTTCCTTATTAAGATACCTTAGAAGTCAGACATTGTATTGATGTGATGCGTGTCGGAAAAAAATGTTTGTGACAGTTTGTTAGGAACTCTTCTGAACATACCAGGTAAGACTAAAGATGAATATAATGCATGTTATTTGCATGTTAAGAGAGAAGGTCCATTACCTCTTCAGTTTGATAATGTGTTGGAGCCAATCGGACCAAACTAACTATACTGGAGAAGTTATTTGGGTATTCTTGCAAGAACGAAAGTTGACATATGTGTGGAAAAATGGTATGAGGTCGACGCTTCACTTAAAGACCAAATTTGGCAAGATGTAATGGTAAGATTTTACTTCTTTCTTTGTTAGTGATTTTTGTCTTCTATGTTTTTTATCAACTATTTATTGTTGTTTAATGTAGGAGAAATTTATTGTTGAGCCCACAGAAACATTGAAAAAGAAATGGTTGTCGTATGTGGGCAATAGGTGGAAAGATTTAAAAAAAGTTGACAACCAACTTTATATTTCGGGAGTACACATATCAAAATCGTTGTTCGATATACAACTTTATTACTGCAACAACATAGACACAATTCGTAAAATCAAGACAAACTCCGGAATTTTTAGTAAGATTTTAATAGTTTCTTACCAATTGAATTTGATTTTCATAATATCTTTTTGTTTATTTTTGTTTATTTTTTCATTATGGGCCCTACGAGAGCGTAATAAAGAGCGACAACCCAAAAATAAGTTTCTGCATCGATTGTCCCGGGGAGGCTATATATCGTAAACTTGACGAGCAAATGATAGTCGAAAAAGAGCAAAGCAAAAAGACGATGCTTTGCAGTCCAGTCTAAGCGAGGAGCAAGCAAGTAATTTTCCTTCACCGTCGCTACTACCTAGGCAAGAAAAGTGGAAAAGATCATGTATTAGAACCGATGGAAGTTACATGACCGACGAGTCTGCAAATGTTGGCAACAATATTGTAAGTATTAAATTTAAATGTAATATTTGTTGCTTAACCAATATATTATTTATAATATAATTTTGTTATAGGACGAGCTTTCACTACAAGCTTCATCAGGAGAATTTGTCTCGGATGGTAGAAATGATATATTATGCATGGTTTTGGGTAAAGAGGAGCATCCGGAATGAGTTTGAGGTGTCGGTAGTCGAATTGGAATTCGTCAATACTTTGGGTCATCGTTGTCTTCAGATCGGGGGCTTACTCGGGAAAATCATGAATTAAGACAAATGATGGGAGATTTGGAGAGTATGGTGAGAAATCTCTATGCAATGAACAACCTACCTTTTAATAGATCAATGCCTCGGAGAGCGTCAAGTGTTAATCCTGAAGATGTTATCATGAAGCCAACTCGTCGAGTACCACCTGTACTGAGGAAATATCAATACCATCAACTTAGGAAAAAGAAACAATTGAGGTAAAAATTTAATTACGTTTGTATTGTTAGTTCTTGATTGTTGCCAATTTTAACTTAAATCTATTTAAAGAATGGACACGAATGTGGACTATGTAAAAGATCTCAATTTACAACTCGTAGCTTATGGAAAGGTATATGCGTTGAAGACGCATCACGGGCAAGAATCGGATCAAAAAATATAGCAGTGACATTAGACAATCCTATCGAAGGTGAAGCGTTCTTGCCAATATCGGAATCTGAAGTTCATATGGTTGGGGAGGCCGAAGGCTACGTATTACAATAGCCACGTTGTTTAATAAAAATGAAAAGGAATGAAAAGGTATTTATTTAGAATTTAAATACGATTTTATGGTCGTCATATATTGTTGAATTAGTCAATGTTCTAACATGTATATTTTTATGTTAAAGGTTGAACCTCCACAGTCCAAGGGATCCAAAAATCTTGACGGATAATGAAAATGTGTTGCCCAAGAACTATTTATTGTTATATAATTTCATAAAATTTAAATCTGAGGACGATGTTGTGGAGAGTGTTATGGAAAAAGAAGTCATAGGCTCCACAATCGTAGACAGCTTACCACCAAAAATGTATGTATTCATGAGTGACGTCATGCAATTTTTAAAGTCCGACAAATTGAATATAACAATCATTCAAGTTTGTTTAAAGTAAGTCATTCATATATATATATATATATCTATGTTACTTTTCACGGTATTTGTTTATGTTTTATTTTTTGGCATTTAAATTATTGATTTTAATATATATATATATATATATTTGTGTGTGTGTGTGTGTGTGTGTCTTTACCAAATGCCTTATAGAAAGATGTTTGGATATTTATGTCCAACATTTCTCTGTCACCTGGGACAACAAAACAATGACACCCGACCACAAGATATTGTGAAGGTGATGTCTGAGGGGAACAAAGTGTATTATCTTGCACCGTATTAGGAGAGGTATGTTTTTACTTATTTTATATAATACATGTAGTATTAAAAATAATTTATTATGTTTTTGAATGATTTTTATCTAGTGATCATTGGATGTTAGCTGTTATTTGTCCTGATACAAAATATTGTATATTGGTTTGATCATTTAGCTTTGGACAACCCAGAAAATATTTTGAAGCGGATTGTGCAATTGTAAGTTTTATTAAATTACTAGTTTAAAACATAATAATACATTGTAGCTTTCAAATTTTATAACAAATTCCAATATTTAATAACTTGAATGTGATTGTGATTGTGATTGTTTGAATGTGATTGTGAATTGTTTGACTGGCAATTTATCCATATTTAATAACAAATTCCAATATGTAATAACTTGAATGTGTTTGAAGGTGGAAATCGAGACATTGAATGCTAGTTTGAATGTGATTGTGAATTAATAACTTGATGTCACCTATTATATTGCATTGTGTTGGTGAATGTGATGTGAATATTAATGTGCTTTTGAATGTTAGTTTGATTGGTATTAGCTTTATGATGTGTGATTTGTGATTTAATGACTTCAATGTCACTTAGTATATTGCATTGTATTTGTAAATGTGATGCGATTATTACTGTGTTGTGAATTTTAATGTGATTGTGAATGTGTATACAAGATTGTGAATGCGTTTAATGCAGGGATTGGGATTGTGAATGTGTATATTAAATCACAAATGAACCGTTTTTTAACTGAACAATATCACGTCGGTTGTTTTAAAAACCGACATGATATTATGTATATCCCATCAGATATAGGCAAAACGACGTGATAACCCACAAATATCACGTCGGTTTGCCTATATCCGGCGTTATATTGAGCTTATATCACGTCGGTTGATGGTAAACTGACGTGATATACAGAAAATATCACATCGGATTTCTGTCAACCGACGTGACATTTGCTATATATCATGTCGGGTTTCCCTGTATCCGACGTGATATTTGTGGTATATCATGTCAGGTTTCCCTACAACCGATGTGATTTATGTTCCCTATTACGTCCCCCATATACCACATCGGTATGTTGGATCAATAAAGCCGACGTGATATGGTCAAAAAACTGACGTGAAATCCCCTTTTAACATTATTGTAGGGTGGTTTTACATTTATATTAGTGAATTTGAATTTAAAGTTTTCTTTAGTCGGATTTAATTTTCTAATTCGTGTGACTTAAAATTCTGCCTTGGTCGGCATAACCCATTGGATTCTGGAGTTGATGGCTCGCAAAAGATGTCTATGATCCGCAAATTTACTAGACGGGTGTTCAACGTGGATTTTTTGTTCTATTGTATTATATATATTTGGTGTTGAGAAGACCTCTCAAGAATTCATGATGAAATTTTGCACCTTACAACTTCGTATAGAAGAATGTCTCACTATTGTCACCAAGTAAAGAAAATGCAAATGACAACAAAATAATGTAAATTCAATATTCCATTTCATTGGATATTGGAATACATGAACTTTGGCCCATTTATATGGTGCACAAAAGAGAAATACATATTTCACAAACTATTATCATATCAACTAGCTTGTAAGTACATGGCAGTTGAGTTCATGCCAGAGATGATACATTTGTATAAAGTGTCGTTCGGAGTTGGAGCTTGACGGCTTGTTCCTTCTTATATTTCTAGGAACCGTATTGCTGCGACGATTTAGTTCTGTGTTTTTTAGGGCTTGATGGTTTGCTACTTTTTATATTTAAAGTGATCATCTTTCTTTTATAATTTAGCTTCTATATTCCATATGGGATCATTTAGCTTATATATTCCATATGTGGTTTGACGATTCATTCCCTTGTTTATTTGAAGGGGCTGTTGTGTATAGCAGTTTAGTTAGTTTGCTTAAATATGGTTTGGTGGTTGTCTTTATTATGATTACCGAGATTTAGTCAGTTTAGCCTTATAACATGGAGGATATATATATTGTTATATTGATGATAATGTTTTTGTTGTAATATCACACAATGGTCAGTTTAGCTTCGTAATCTAGGAGAGATTTTGTATTTTGAGTTTCATATGGGATTTGATGATTTGTTCCTTTATTTATAGAAAGGGATTGTCGTATCGTTGTGATTTATACCCTTATGTATTGGAGTAATTTTAGGTTTGTATGTTATTGTTCGTGTTTCTCATTATGAGAGATCATCGAACAAAAGTTAGTTTAACTTCTTAGCCAAGGAGGGATTTTGTATGTATTTTGTTATGAAGATGATGATTCTTATATTAGAATATCATCCAATGGTTAGTTTAGCCTCATAACTAGGAAGGATAGTCTTTGTGATGAAGACTGTCGGGCTTTAGTTAGTTTAGCCTCATAACAATGAGGGGTTTATGTTTGTATTTTGTTATATCGATGATGGTTCTTATATTCGAATATCATCCGATAGTTGGTTTAATCTCATAACTAGGAGAATATTTGTGTGTATGTTTTTCGTTTAGTGTCGACTTCATCCTTATGATGAAGATTGTCGAGATTTAGTTAGCCTCATTACAAGGACGTATTGTGTATGCATTTGATTTATCAATGATAATTTTTGTATTAGAATATCGTCCAATAGTTGGTTTGATCTCATAACTAAGAGAAGGTTTGTATAGCTGTGTATAGATAGATAGATATAGTTTATTATGTCGACAATGATTCTTATATTTGAATATCGTCTCATAGTTAGTTTACTCTCATAACTAGGAAAATGTTTGTACATGTTTTGACGCTTCAACTTTTAGGGTGAAGACAACCTAATATCAGTGAGTTTAACCTCATCACAAAGAGTATATTTATGTATGGGTGACAAGGATTCTCATATTCGAATATCGTCCAATGGTTAGTTTAATCTCATAACTAGGACAAAATCATATACGTTTGTGATTGGGTGTAACAACTTTAGTTTATTTCACTACTACAGATAACTAAGTGTTAGATCAATTTAGCCTCATAACCTAGGAGGATAATTTTATATATGTTTTGGCACTTCAACTTTATGGTGAAGACAACCTAATATTAGTGAGTTTAACCTCATCACAAGAAGGATGTTATATATACGCACGGTGTAGTCTCTTTTTAGGAGACGTTGTAAACAGTTTATTCTCTTGTTTAGGAGAATATTTGTGTATATAGTTTGTTTTGTATCGACATCGTCTTTATGATGAAGACTGTCAGATTTTACTTAGTATAGTCTCATAACAAGGAGGTATTTTATATGTATTTGATTCGACGATTTTAACTCATTTCACTACTAAAGATCGTTAAGAGTTGGATTAGTTTAGCCTCAAAACCTAGGAGGGATTTTGTATGCATTTAATTTATCAATGATAATTCTTATATTAGAATATCGTCCAATAGTTAGTTTTGCCTCGTAACCACGGAGGGATTTTCTATATGTTGGTGCTATAGGATTTCGTGTCTCTATGTATGTGTATATTTTAAAAAAATTAATACAAATATACATGATCGATTTCATATTTTCATTAATTATACATACATGTATATGTTTATTCTAATATCATGCATTCCTACACATATTAAAATAAAAAAAGAGAGAGGATCATACCCAAAGGTTCTCTAAAACCTTTCAGAAGATCCTGTGTTCCGTTACTCGTCGAATCCTTTGCCGATTCGCCTCCATGTGTTCACCAAACTATAAACAAGATTAGAGAGAAAGGAGCTAGTCAATTAATCTCTAATTAAGCTTAGAATCTAACTAATAACCTCTCTTTAAGCTCCTGAGATTTCAATCTCCAAAACTTAAAACTATAAAGAGATTTTCGTGGTGATTAAGGAAGGGATTAGAGAGAGAGAATTATATTGCATGTAATTAAACAAGTAGTATAATGTGTCCTTTTATAGACTCCCAAAACATCCATATCAAGAATTATTCTCTAGTCACGATCTCTTGTCTTTTTTCTCCTAAAATTAATCCCAAATTTCCACATAGGCATCCTCAAAAATGTTTGATCAAATCTGGAATTAATCCAACCCATGACCTAATTATTCTCTTAATAATTCAGGCAAAAATCGCGTTGTTCGGTTAGCCAAGAATTCTTCTCGGTCAACCGAATCATTCGGTTTTAACACATGTTCAAATGACCGTAAGCTAGGCGGTCGACCGAATATACATGATAAAAATTCCTTGGAAAAATTCGGACGATCCGCGTCTCGCTCCGGTCGACCGTTGACCCACCAAAATTTCTCTTGGCGAATTTCTTCGGACGATCGTGTCACCTTCGGTCTACCGAAAAAATATCCCAAGATAGCTCCTGGATATTTTCTCTCGGTTGACCATTCAAGTCTGGTTGACCAATCCCAATTGTCCAGGCACTCCATGGACAATTGACTAGTTATCTTTTCCAGCACAAGTCATGTTCAACCAACTATTGCCTTTGTCACTATACTCATTGATAGCTTTTGACAATAATCAAATTAAACATTCCTTATGTGAAAAGATATAAGTCTCATATCTTAGGATCCAAGACACAGTGAAAACATTAATGACACATAACACAAATCTATAATGTTTAACTTGTTAGGTCTATTCAATATATAAAAGTAACCATCTTCCTCTTTCATATACTCGTGTCGTCAATTATTTGTAGAGCTGCAACAATCGATGACCAACACGACAATCTTATCTCGGTAACCAATGTTCCATGTCAATTACCATGATTGTGAATAACTTTTGATTTATGTAAACCATTATCTTTTAGAGCTCTACGGTTAAAGACCAAGCGCCTCTTCCTTAACACTTCCAAAAGACGAATACCATAATCAAGGAACAAAATGTTTGCACATCCAATTCATAATAATTGACATATAAAAGGAAAACTTTTAGAACACATTTCTTGCAGGTGCTTCAAATTTATCGTGAAGACAACCTAATATTAGTGACTTTAACCTCATCACAAAGAGGATATGTATATATGTTTAGTCTCGTATTTAGGAGACATTATAAACAATTTATTCTGTTGTTTTGGGGAACATTGTAAACAATTTATTCTCTTGTTTAGAAGAATATTATGTATATGTTTTTGACTTCTTTGGACGACTATTCTTTGATACGGATATCATAATGTTTTGGTCAGTTTAGCCTCATATCCCGGAGGGATTTATATAAATAGTTTTTTTGTATTTAGGTTTGTTCATTTGGTTTGTTAAATGAAGACTTCATCGTCGGCAAGAGAGAGGGAACCCAAGATCATGCTTGGTGTGCATCCTTGCCTACGACTAAGATAGTCCGTATTTTAATTCCTGACAACTCCAACACTAAGAGAGAGGGAACCCAATAACAAGTTTGACATGCATCCTCTCTTACTATTAGAGTAGTCAATGATTATATTTTGAACTTGTTTTCATATTTTAAAGTTAATTGGTTGATAGATTTTACAACTTTATAGATTTCTTTTGCAATTTATCCGATATGAGAGGTGGATTTGTGATCATGTCCATTTATATAGACTATTTGTAATTTAGGGTCAATTTACATATCAAATTGTACAACTTATGTATTGTTGCAATTTATCCACATTTAGGGGTGGATTTGTAATATTTTCCATAAATTAGGTGCATCAATTGGTAAAACTTATGTATTGTTGTAATTTATCCAACTTCTCGGGTGTATTTCAAAGATTTTCCAACACATAAGTTGTTCCATAATTTAGATGTCAATTCTCTTATCCATATATGTGTAATTTTTTGTAATGTGAAGGAGAAGTATATAAATTTTCC
This sequence comes from Triglochin maritima, assembly GCA_963682175.1. Taxonomy (NCBI): domain Eukaryota; kingdom Viridiplantae; phylum Streptophyta; class Magnoliopsida; order Alismatales; family Juncaginaceae; genus Triglochin; species Triglochin maritima. The sequence continues at coordinate 28,392,194 of OY821788.1, read as the reverse complement.
TACATCACTCAAGTGCTTGTTTTCAATCAAAACATTTCATGGGGTAAGGTCCCTTTGCAAAACTCCCACTAGTGGGCATGAGATCACATGCAAGTAGGAATCATTATCAGTTTGTCTATTACATTAAGCCAATAGAGTCCATTGGGACGCAGTGGACTGGTTAGAGGTGAGTGAGTGAAGACGTCGGTTTGAATTCAGTTTCACATGTCAAACGTTCCGGTGAACCGTGTGGACAACCTCTAATTTGGAACTGCAACCCGCATAACCCAAGTGGGGGCGGGTGCCAGGAAATTCTACGTCAGCAAAAAAAACTTTAAGCCAACAGGACTTCCTCAGACTACTTTCTTTCTTTAGGTGGCCTATATCACGTGTGATACGTACTAGTTGATATAATTGATGATGACCAAAGATATTGTGTTGTCTTGCATACAAATCTATTTTTTGGTTTTTTCACATGTCTATATATGTCTATTCCTCACATAGCTCTCACAATATATTACTTATGTGGAGGGAGACAATTAAGTAAAGATTATGATCATATTCTAGATGTTGCAAAGGAAGTTGCAGGAAGAGATGCATAGAGCAAGTCTTTGTGTTTTGATTTCGTATTACTTACAAGTGGTTCATTAATAAGGTTGTCACACCACGTTTTGATTTTATGGAATACAACATGGATACTCGTAAATTCTCACAATGTATATATATGTACAGTGAAGTTATTGATCCAATCAACCCCATGAGGTTTTAATTAATTAATTTTGAGAGTATATTTGAATCATTATTCACTGTTCGTTCATGTTTGTATATATAGACATCCAAAATCACAATTCATCTTTGAGATAACGTGAGATCTCAAATACTGAAGTGAGATATGAAAGAATTCCCACTAAATTCTGGCATCTTGTACATGTGTGCGACAGAGTCCAACATGATTTTCGGCGGCATTACGACATTACTTGACGTGGTTATGGTTTTTGGCTAAATTTCGGCAGCCTTCCGACGTGTGTTTCCCAAGCCAAACGGGCACAATTCCACAAGGGATGATCGTTTGGCCAATTGGGCGACCATCCGGATAGGATTCCTTAAAAGGAGGAGGTCGGAACGGTCTTTAAGTACATGGGCGGGTACGGATCCCTGAGGGGGTAATCACCCGTGCACGATGAAGTTTTATTTATTATTATTGCGGAGATTTGACGAACAGAGACATTGGCTAGTGAAGCAACGCTGTCGGAGTTGCCGATGTTATGGACGTGCTCGTTGGAGTGATCCGGAGGGGTCAAATTGTTGTCGAAGTTATGCGTCCAACTAGAGTCGTCGAAGGTGTGTATCCGTAGTTGTCGAATTGTTGTCAATGTTATATGTTGTCCGCAGTTGTCGAAGGTGTCGACGTTAGAAGCGGCAAGGTCGTTGTTATTGGTAGTATGGTAGATGCCAAGATCAGTATAGTCGTCGGGGTTGATTCGGTGTTGAAGTTGTGTGAGTTGTTGTAGGAGTTGCGCCGAGGTCATCGGCATAAACGTCGAGGTTGAATCGCTTATGGGAGCTATCATCGGAGATGCCGAGGTCGCCGGTGTTGCCGCGAAAGTCATCGGAATTGTTGTCCATTTAGCGTGAACCACAACTCCACTTCATGTCACACTTCCCTTCTCCTAGATTTCATGTTGTTCCACTCTCTTTTCTTCTCACGTTACCCTCTCTTCTTTCTTCTCCCATGTATTTGGTGTATAGAGTTGTGTATGTGTGTGTTTGTGTTCTGGAGGGAATGAGAGAGATAGTGGACGGATATGTGGCGTTGAGTAAGTGTGTATGTTTGGAGTTGAATATGGAGTTTGCCGGTGTATGTATTGATCTCGTGAGGTGGGTTTAGACTAAGGTTGTTAGCCAACAACGATTCTACAGGTTCAGGAGTACCTTTCTTGGAGAGAACCTGTGGCAGCGGAAGGAAGATCGGAGGTCACCCTACGGAATCCTTTTAACCGGTCGGTCTCCTACTCTCTTGGAGAAGGAGCACGAGTCCACAACCCAAGAGTCCACGGAATGAGCTTGGTGGAGGTGGAGGGACGAAATGGGAGAGAGAGAAGGTGGCGGCTAGGGTGGGTGGAGGCTAGGGTTTGCACACTTGTTCCTTTTTATCCAATGGGAGGCTCCCCTCCTTATATAGATGACTCCACCCTAAACCCTTAAATGTGTAGTCCAATAGGGACGCGCCATGTGTCAGTGCTTTGGGCAAATATCTTATTAATCCTAGATTAATTCAATATCTCCCACTTGCACAACAACACGATAACAACATGTCATCTGCTTTTTGAAGGGAATGTGTTCTGAAAGTTTTACTTTTAAATGTCAATTATTATGAATTGAATGAGAAATTATTTTGTTCCTTGTTTATGTTATTCGTCTTTTAGAAGTGTTAAGGAAGAGGCTCTTGGTCCTTAACCGTAGAGCTCTAAAAGATATTGGTTTACATAAAACAAAAGATATTCGCAATCATGGTAATTAACATGGAACATTAATTACCGAGTTAAGATTGTCGTGTTGGTTATAGATCATTGTAGCTCTACAAGTGAGTGACAACACGGGTATGCAAAAGAGGAAAATATTACTTTTGTATACTGAATAGATCTAATAAGTAAAATATTATAGAAATGTGTTTCTGTGTCATTAATATTTTACTGTGTCTTTGGTCCTTTGATATGAGACTTATATCTAATCACTTAAGGAATACTTAATTAGATCAGTGTCTTGAACTATCGATCAGTGTAGTGTAAAGGTATTGGTTGGTTAAGTACAACTTTTGTTGGAGAAGATAGTTAGTCAAAAGATTATCATTGCCCCTCTTAATTGAGTGAGGATATTAGTGGGTCCCTTGATAAAGCAAAGTTATAATGTGCACAATGTGATTTGAGTTAAGTCACATATTTATAACTAGCTTAAAGAGATCAAGAAATGAATACTAATACAAAGATGACACAATACTACTTTGTGTGTATTCTTAATATCATGAGGCAAGGGACGGACACAAGTGGTGCACTCCATCACTAAATGGATCGGGTTTTGGTTCGAGTGGAATTAAGACATCTAACTAATTGGGAGCTATAATGTGTAGCTAGATACCGCTTATAGCTTGTGATATTAAGCTCTTAATATCACTGTCAACTTAGTCTAGATCCTCCCATAGGTCACACCGCAAGAAACCGGGAAACAAGAAGCTTGATTTTTGGTTTATATGATGTGTCAGGTTTCTTATAGAAAATATGACACATGTGGTGAACAAGTAAAATCAATCATGTTATATATAACATAATTAGAATCATGATAAATTCATATGAGATGCATATATTATGGGGTGCAATAATTTATTGTTGCATAGGATAATATATTGTATAAGTTGTGAATTTGCTAAAACCCCCTCAAGTTCAAATTTTGTTGGAAATAAATCCAAAATTTGAAAAAGGCAAAATCAGGTAAAAGTTCGGTAATCCGTTGAGGTTCGGTCGACCGAAGGATCTGTGGATCGGTCAACCGAACATGGAACGGATAGTCATATTTGATTGACCGAACTTGACCAAAGTGCCTGGAATTTTGGTACGGTGTACCGAACTAAAATCGGTCGACCGAATAATGTTAAGTTCCGATATTTTCGGTTAACCGAATGGCACTCGGTCTTAGACGAGAATTCGTCCGATCGGTTAAGGAGAATTTTTCCCTTTAAGAATCAGTCATCCGTCTAGTACTCGGTCAACCAATCGTGACATATTCGGTTAACCGAATGGGTCTCGGTCAACCGAACAGCGATTGATTTTCTGCCTTTGATTATTAAGAGATTAATTTGATTGATGGTTGGATTAGCTCCAAACTTGGTCAAACATTTTGTGGGTGCATGTAATACATTAAGGAATTAATTTATGAGAGAAAATGTAAAGAAAAACATGGCTAAAGAATAGCCATGATTAAGAGTAAGATTGGAACCTATAAATAGGTCCTTATTCTCCCTAATTGGGTTACACAATTCAATAATTATTTTCTCTCTTAATTCACCACAAAAACCCACGAAAATTCTCTTAGTTTTCTAAGTCTTTGGAAGGAGAAATCTCAGAGGCTAAGGAAGGGATTTGTAGCTAGATTCTAAGCTTGTTTGGAGATCGATTGGCTAGCTCCTTTCTCTCCAACCTTGTTTAGGGTTTCGGTGAACACTCGGAGGCATCTGGCGCAACGAGAAGCGAAGATTGGCTTCCTCAACGTCTCTGAAACGTCAAGAAGTTTTTGAGAACTTCTAGGTATGAATTTCGGAGTCCCTTTGTGTTTGTTTTAATAAGTTTTTGAAACTAGTTGTTAAAACAAACCGATGCATGCATAAATAAATCGAAGAAAATTGTAATAGATCCTTATTATACATGAAAATTCGAAAAATATATATGTATAATTAAACATGAAATCCTACACTTTTGTGTCTCGACACATATGCATATATCCCTGATACATACAATCACACAATGGAAATATGTCACCTCTTTATGTGTCCCCGACACATATGTATATATCCCTGATACATACAACTACTCCTCTCTCCAAGTACACATCCACAATACGCAAGTCTCTGATCATGTATCCTCGATACGCGACCATCTGTGTCCCCGACACATGTACTCTTCCGATCATACGGACAAATGGGTCGTGCGACCGGTGATGCACCTGCAATTTAGGAGTCTCAAACTAGAAACCTTACTAGAAGCTCAGAATGACAACATCCTCATAAAACAACAAATAAGCAGTCAAAATGCACATCACAGTTCCCCAGGTTTACTCAGAAAGTCACTTAACATGAACGGTATCTCGATCCCTCGGAGAGAATACATTCTTGTCCTCAAGGTACTTGCTACTGTATCCAATACAGTTGGGCCCAACAAATACTTTTAGTGCAGTTGAGTCAAACATTTCCCTTCGCCCCAGACCACCATTACACTCAGAGTTGACTCCTTTCCCGAAGATGCATATTTAGACCGAATCTCTCATGGTCATAGATAACATCCCAAAGTAGTCACATCAACTCTTTGCTTCATGGTGTCGTCGAAGGTCACTGAGGGAAACTAATGACAATCAAGTCTTGGACTCACATAGTGAAGGAGCAGGGATCCATCCTTTCACTTTCAAATGGTCGCTCAGCACATGTTGTATGACAAACATGTTATGGTGGATCATACTGTACACAACAGTATGTCTGTCTCTCAACACCATACAAGTCTTAGTCCAGTCGCACCACCACTGCGCCTGACCCGAGCTTCATCATGGTCCCCTTAACACCATACAGGTGCCATCTGGCGCCACATGTGATGCTCGCACTTGGCTTCTATAGGTCACATGAATCGTGGGAACATTCATGTCAATCCTCACCAACATAGAGGATCTCATCTTGATTCCTAATCAAGGCGACTGTCCTATCATGAACTGCTCTAGATCTATCATACAAGATCTCCTCATGATCAGTCTCATCTCTTCTCGCTATCAAAAGCGCCAGAGGCGAATGCTCGTGTGAGTGAGCATTCTTCAGCCTATTGACAGAATAATATTTTATGCTAGAACAACTACATCATCCAAACAGATATAGTCGAAAGGAAAATACAATCACTCATAAAAGGAAGTTAGACATGTCAATGCATCAAAGTCTGCGTAAGCCTAAGGACTTCACATGGGACACAAACGAGTCCTTAGCTATAGCCTTGGTAAGAGGGTCAGCTACCATAAGACTAGTAGACACATGTCTTAACACAACTTCCTTTCTCGCTATGATGTCCTTCACAAAATGATACCTAACCTGTATATGTTTGGTCTTTCCATGATATTTGGGGTCTTTCACATAACAAAGGGCAGCCATGCTGTCATAATAGACAACAACAGGCTCATCCGATGTCTCTACTAGCCCAGTATGTTGTAAGAACCTCCTCAACCAAACTGCCTCCTATACTGCTGCAGAGCATGTAACATACTCTGCTTCCATAGTCGACAGGGTTATACAGGTTTGCTTCTTGCTGGACCATGAGATGGCCCCATTAGCCAGCAAGAAAGCATAACCAGAGGTAGACTTCTTTTCATCTATGTCTCCAGCCCAATCGGCATCACTATAGCCAATCTGGCTGAGATCTGATGCTTGGTAACACAGCATGTAGTTACTCGTTCCTCTGAGGTATCTCATGATTCTCTTGACTGCCTTCCAGTGCTCCATGCTTGGGCTAGACTGGCATCGACTCACCGTGCCCACAACATAACAAATGTCTGGCCTAGTACACATCATAGCGTACATAAGGCTTCCCACAGCATTGGAGTATGGAACCTTGCTCATTTTGGCCTTCTCTTCATGAGTCTCAAGATGCTTATCAAGGCTCAAGTGCAAACCTTTCTCAACAGGAGTGTCGATTGGTTTGCTTTTTGTCCATATGGTATTTCTTCAAGATGTTGTTATTATAAGTCTCTTGAGACAATCCCAGAAGTCTCTTGGACCTATTTCTAACTATCTTGACACCAAGGACGTAGCTAGCTTCACCCATGTCCTTCATATCAAACGTGGAGGACAACCACCTTTAGTGGATTTCAGCAACTCTTTGCTATTGCCAGCCATGAGTATGTCATCAACATACAAGGTCAGAATGACAAATTTACCATTGGATCTCTTAACGTACACACAGTGATCTTCCTCAAGCATAAAGAACGCATTCTCTGATATATCTTGATGGAAGCGAATGTTCCATTGTCTTGACGCTTGTTTTAAGTCATACAAGGACTTATTGAGCTTGCACACTTTGCGCTCTTGTCCTTTGACTTCAAAACCTTGAGGTTGATCCATATAAATCTCCTCCTCAAGTTCTCCATTGAGAAAAGCAGTCTTTACATCCATTTGGTAAAGCTCTAAGTCCATCTGAGCTACAATAGCTAGTAGAAGGCGGATGGAGGCAAACCTAACCACGGGTGAAAATGTTTCCTCAAAATCCACGCATTCTCTTTGGGTGTAGCCTTTAGCGACCAGTCTAGCCTTGAATCTATCAATAGATCCACCCGCCTTCCTCTTAATTTTGAGGATCCACTTGACCCCAATGGCCTTTCGGTTCGGCGGTAAGTCGACCAAGTCCCAGACTCGATTAACTTTCATCGACTCCAACTCTTCCTTTATTGCTTCTAACCACTCTTTCGCATTTGGACGTTCCAAAGCCTCTTTCAAGGTCTCCGATTCTTGCTCATCGATTACTGTCATCCCAGATGATTCATAATCAATTTCTTCTTGAGCTATCATGAGGGCCTCTTCCTCTAAGCGAAACCACCTACGAGGAATGAGCTCGCGTTTACTTCGACGCAGATGGGTATCTGATGGCTATCCTCCGTGAGAGCTATCAGATCCTCAGCATTGCTGCTCCCACTAGGTTTGACTGGTGGAACCTCATGTTGAACTTCCAGATCTTGATCCCGTGGAGTGGCAATGTCCTCATCTTGTTGTTCAAAGAAGTCATTGACTCTTTGATAGCTCCAACAAGAGTTGGAAAAACATTTTCCAAGAATGTGGCATCCCTAGACTCCAGTTCCGTCCTTCTTTCATTCTCGTCTAACCTGATAAAAACATAACCTTTGGAGAGATTACTGTATTTTACAAAGATACACTTTTTCCCTCTAGGTCCTAGTTTTCCATATCGGTGACTAGTAGAATGAATGTATGCCGCGCATCCTCAAGGATGCAGCAGACTAAAATCAGGCTTCCGTCCTGTCCATAACTCATATGGAGTTGAGGGAACCAATTTTGTTGGAACTCTATTGAGGATATAGGCAGCAGTCATTAGAGCATCTCCCCAAAACGAAATTGTCAAGCTCGCATGCGCCATCATGGATCAAACCATGTCTAGCAACGTTATATTCCTTCTCTCGGCAACACCATTTTGCGAAGGAGTATAAAGCATAGTGAGTTGTCTAGATATCCCCTTTTCATCACATAACTCCTTCAACATTATGGAGACACACTCCCCACCTCTGTCCGTTCTGAGAGTTTTTATCTTATTATCCAATTGACTCTCTACCAAGCTCATGAATTTCTTAAAGCATTCTAGAGCTTCTGACTTGTGAGAAATAAGATAAATATGACCATATCTAGTGTAGTCATCAATAAATGTGATGAAGTAACTTTGTCCATGTCTAGTACGCACATTCAAAGGTCCACAAATATCCGAGTGAATTAGTTCTAAAGGAGAAGTAGCCCTAATGGCTTTTCCGAACGGTTTTCTAGTTGCCTTTCCAGCTAGACAAGATTCACAGGTCGGCAATTCAAATTTGGAGCATTCTCATAATACCCCCTCCTTTGCCAACCTATTCATCCGGTCAACACCAATGTGACCTAGTTTAGCATGCCACATAACTGAATCATTATTCATGGAACTTTGACTCATAAAGGCACTAGTGTTATGATTGAAATCATAAATTACGTCCAACACAATAAAACCGTATGAAAGAAAGGCACGTCCATAATAAATGTTAGCAAGGTATAAACTCATATCATTGTTCTCAAAAACAACTTTAAAACCACGTCTCATCAAAACAACAACAGAAATAATATTTCGCCGTATAGCTGGTGCATACAACACGTCGTGAAGTAATAGGACCCGTCCACTTCGCAAAGCCACTTTGCATGTGCCAACTCCAAGAACTTCAATGCTAGTGTTGTTCGCCATGTTTATTCGCCTCCCACTTGGAACACGGCGGTATTCAACAAAGGCGAAACAATCCTTTTTTACGTGGTCTGTGGCACCTGAATCCACAATCCACACAGGAGAGTGATCAGTGAGCATCACAGAACTAGTCACGTTACAATTCATGGGATTACACACAGTAATTACCTTTTGCTCAGTGCACTCACGAGCAAAATGTCCAGTCTTTCGGCAGTTAAAACAAGTCACATTAGACTTATCTTTCCCACCTCTGGATCCTCGAGGTCGTTTCTTTCCAGCTTTGTTTTCTGTTTTGTTTTTATTTGCACCCTTCTTGCCTTTAAAACCCTGAGCTCTATCTCTTTTGCGCTTAAAACCTGCACTCCTCCGAGGAGCGCCAGCTTCAGCAGCAAACACTTCAGTTAGAGGGGCTTCCGCAAGCATGCGGTCCTTCTCCAGCTCTAAGTGTTTTGCGGCCTGGTCAAATGTCCTGATGTCATCAGCATGAGTCAGATGGACCTTCATATGCTCCCAACTCTTCGAAGGCAATGATCTGATGAGAGCAGACACTTGCTCCTCATCGGTCTTAGCACGACCGGCAGCGCTCAACTCGCTTATCATGTTTGACATTGCGGTAATATGCTGCCTCATCGTGTGACCTTGGCGCATTTTATACCCATCAAACATGAGCCCAAGCTGGCGGGCCCTTGTAACGAAGGTCACTCCGTACTGAAACTTCACAGCTTCCCACAAGGCCTTTGCAGTTCGCAATTTTTTGAACCGCGGTAGCAGATCATCTCGCATCGAACTCAGAATTGTAATGCGAGAAATACGGTCTTTCTTTTTCCATGCATTATAGACATCCATATTTCTGTGATGCTGCGCAGTGTTCCCCTCCTCGGGGGGAGACATAGTTTGGGTTATAATTTCTAACATGTCCTGATCCTCTAAGAGATACTCAATTTTACGATGCCACAGATCGTAATTTCTTTCATTGAGTTTATCTCCTCGAGTCAGATCAGTGACAATGCTTTTGGAAGCAACCATAAAAATCTTAGACAAAAAACCACATAACGATACATGAGTTCTAGCATAAAATACAACGAGCCGCAATAGTCATAAAAAAATAAACTAACTTAATAACTAGCATTCAGACCAAAGGAAAACATAAAGCGTTCGATCAAATCCTCATGCAATAGTTAATAAAGCTATTTTACCAATTCATATTGCGCTCCATCATGATTAAATAACCCTAAAAATGTATAAATCATGGCAAATCAGCAGCAAATAAATAATTATCCGCCGGTTTTAAGGTGGTTTACACAAAACACTTCTACCTTGCAACTCCCACTAGGCATGCAAGTTCCAAAAAAAACGTTCCTTTCAGAACATTCCAATCAAGATCACACAGAATTTAATTGCTACATTACTTCCATATCGAGCTAAGGATCCCCCATAGGGATTTAGCACTGTAGATGGGAACCTGCATAAGCCTTATAGCAATAATATCACAATAATAAAAATAAAAGAGCCCCTCGTCTCCCTAGGGCAATAAACAGTCCACAGTCCATAATTATTACAGTCCATAAATATTATAGCCCATTGCGATATCTATTGCAAATGGAAATGAATGAATGAAATTACGCTCAACTCTCAATAAGGCAGCAAAAGTAACTCAGCATCCATTCACACCATTCATACCATACAAGCACAATCTTTCCATACGTTAGCACAATCACACGCATGAATAAAGTGTACACCACTTCCAAATAAGAAGGAAGTAATATATAAGGAAACAATGTATATATGGAGTATTAGAAAAACGTATATGGAAATACCAATCAATCTCCATAATAGTATCTCAAAACAGAAATTTTCTTTTCTTTCCCCAATCAACATAATCATGAGAGCGTAAAAATTATCCTACTCGCATTAGGAAAGAAAAATCCGGAAAAATCCTCAATGAGATCAACACATGTATGTGGATTTAATCATAAAGGAAATATTTCAAATGAAATGTATGCTATCATTCCAAAAAATCCAAAATTCCTTAAATGAGATCAACACATATATGCGCATCAAAGGAAAGCATTCAAAAATACTTTTAAGGCAACAAAATTCCAGCCCATAATATGCTCTAAAAAATTTCAGAATTTGCCAATCTTTCCTTAATCAATATAAGCATGCAATCAACAATAATTATGCTACTTGTATTGGAAAGAAAAAATTCGAAATTTTCAAGAGAACATCAAACATATATGCGCATTTTTCAGTAAGGAAACCAATCAATCACATGCATGTTAATGCTCCAAAAACAGGCATATCCGAAATTCTTTGGAGCAACAAGGCAACACAATTATTATACATATGCATATGACAATAAACATCTACTCTAGATGCATGCTCATATTGAAAAATGCTAAATAAACAAGCATATACACGAAATTCCAGCAAACATGAGATCTAGTCATGCATGTACACGAATCAGAGATAACAACATTTGATACATCCATGCAATCCGACATGCATGATGATATACAAATGACATACAAACATTATCATCTAATTCAAGCATGAAAACAATATCAGAGAATTAAACTACTGATTATCATATAAAACATGCGCAAAAATAGAAGATCATCATGATAGGGTTAACACAGATTTCATGTATACATGTTCAAAGATTAGAATAAATAATATCTAACCCTAATTCGGAAAAACCAGGAAAAATAGACATCTGATTTCATGTATACATGTGCATGATTTAGAAGAATCAACATGGAAAATAACTTCTGATTTTATCTAACACATGCGCAAAGAATAGAGGTAACAACACAGAAAAAACAGAATTCTGGTCACATCTATGTATGTGCAATGATAGGAGAGCAACATATCATATTGACTCGAAATAAAATCAGGAAAAATTCATCTTAAACCATGCATACATGCTCAAGAATGGAGGAGAAAAATCTAACTCTAGATGCATGCTCTAATGAACCAAAACATGCGCAACAAGTAGAGTCTAGTCTAAACCCTAATCGCATGTTAGAAAGAACTCAGCAAACATGCACCACTTATATTTCTAAATGAATGATCATATTATTTCATTTAAAGATAAAAAAACCCTCTGAGTTTTCATTTCCAGAATATCAAAAACGAATTTGAAAGAAAAAACATGAACAATCAACATATATAACATGCGCATCATGTAAATAAGCAATACTGATTTTTCTGTTATTTTTCTTTCTCCAAAAAACATAACCACCGAATTTTTATCTCAAATCAGATTATCATGAAACAAAAATTCATCAAGCATGGTGAGGATTCGAAGGTAACCGAGATGGCTCTGGTACCAATGTTAGCAAACAACGATTCTACAGGTTCAGGAGTACCTTTCTTGGAGAGAACCTGTGGCAGCGGAAGGAAGATCGGAGGTCACCTTACGGAATCCTTTTCACCGGTCGGTCTCCTACTCTCTTGGAGAAGGAGCGTGAGTCCACAACCTAAGAGTCCACGGAATGAGCTTGGTGGAGGTGGAGGGACGAAATGGGAGAGAGAGAAGGTGGCGGCTAGGGTGGGTGGAGGCTAGGGTTTGCACACTTGTTCCTTTTTATCCAATGGGAGGCTCCCCTCCTTATATAAATGGCTCCACCGTAAACCCTTAAATGTGAAGTCCAATAGGGACGCGCCATGTGTCAGTGCTTTGGGCAAATATCTTATTAATCCTAGATTAATCCAATAAAGGTTTTATATAGAAGTTCATGCACTAGAGGAAGGGTGTGGAAGGTTGCATGCATGCATGATCGTGATGAGATGGGGTGAGATATTGGTCGTGGGCATGAGGTTGATATGTGGAGACATGGTGTTGGACTTGGACGTGGGTATGAGGTGAGAGATTGCATGCATGTGGATTAGGAGAAGTTACTAACATTGGATATGCATGGCCTAAACCCTAAATTTTCATCTTTACCTTTGAATCGTGTGAAGTTCCGCACTTTTCAAGCTTTCACTATATTTCCATGTCTCACATTGGATATGCATGGCCTTGGTATTTCCATGTTTACTCCATATCTAAATAGAGTTCTGAATTGCATACAATTTCCACTAAGTTGGGGTGACAATTGATGGACGATCATCAGAAAATTCCTTTTATTTGCGATATATATATTTTTGGTGTCAACAACGGGACTGCGTGTTGACCCCAATACGATCCAATGGCCTCGTTTATGTTCCCCGCAACATGTGTGTTTGGTGAGTAAAACGGTATGTGTAGTGGGATTTTCGTAGGACAATTTGGAGTGTGTGCAAGTTTTTCCTAGACGGTTTTGCATTTTTCTCCTAGTTGACAATTTTCAAACCAAACTCCTGTCCTGATCCTCTTCACTCCCTTACCAAATCCGTGAATTATGAGAAATTTCCTTTTTTGTAGTGATTTTGAATGGACTCATCACTTTCCACTTTTTCCTCCATTAATTATCTCTCTTCTCCAACAATACAACAAATTTTGCTTTGCTTCTTTTTCCAAAGGGTGTGTTTGCCATTTTTTCCTTCTTAAATTTTACATTTTTTCTCCCATTTTTTCTTCCATTTTCCCCATTTCATGTTATTTCGGTATTTAGTAACTCAGTTCCAAGAGTGATGTTGGCAATTTGGACCCTTGGAAGATTTTTGGTAGATGTAAAGTCGGGGCTCCTCTTAATCTATTTCCATCCTAATTCCTATTTTCACCTTTTTAGCATAATTTTTGGATCAACATTATTGGGCAAGGCTAATCGCATCAAAATCATCTAAATGTTGTTGAAGAGATAACCTTTGCCCATTCTGAATAGGAAAAGCTATTTCTTGAGGAGTACGATTTCCCAACAATTTCAACATGTAAAAAAGTCTCCAACTTCTTCTAGATACCTAATGTTATATTTTCAGGCATAACGTCCCGTAAAACCTCATTAGAGAAGTAGGTGAATGACCATAACCATGAGGACTTTCTCGTCAAACTTAGATTTATGGGCCATCGTCATAGACTCTAGTAATATATCTATTCCATTAGGGTTTTGGGAAACAACCAACTGAACAAGTACGTTGTTAGCACCCAAACCTCGGGCGACAGCAACAGGGTTTAAGAGAGCCCGACAATGAGTATAGTACATCGTCACATTGGGAAAAGGGGCATCAACCCTAAGATTGGAGGTAGTGAACAGAATTCGAGTTTCGAGCACTCGAGAGCTCCAATGTGGGAAACCCTAATTTTTCGACTAAAATCCAATCACAACCCAATCGAGGTTGTTACGTCTTATTTATACTAATCAAAAGTACAGGAAAGTTTGTTACAACAATTTTAACTAACTTGCCACATCAATTCTACTAATAACAAAACAAACGAAAAATCCCTAATTCCAACTCACGTCGGAAAGAAGATGAACAATAACAAATCCCTAACAATTGCAACCAACGTCCCTGGGCTCGCGTTCGGTTGGTTCGAATGGTAGCCGTTGGACCTCACCTGTCCTATCCAAGACGACCGTTCATCCTATCAGGGACTACCATTTGATTATTTTTAAGTCATCTATTTCGGTATGTTGGATGTTGCTTGATCTATTCGGATCATATGGAGGGCTCAATGGAAGGAAACCCGGCCTGATTAAGGGTAGTTAATTCTGTTAGGCTAACAACTCCCCCTCCTTATTTGGAACCTTATCCTCAAGGTTTAGAGAAGGAAACGGCTCCTTAATTTCTTCTGCATCTTCCTAAGTCGCGTCCTCTGGAGTGTCTCCTAACCACCACACTAAGATCTGCACCCCAACACTATTCTTTTTCTTTAAAATACTTCTTCTCAGCACCACTTCAGGGTGCTCATGGGAATGTCTCCAAGTTTATTTTCAACAGGGACACGTGGAACACATTATGGATCCTTGATCCAGGAGGTAGCATCAACCTATAAGTAGTAGCCCTAATCCTTTCATTGATATGATTAGGTCCATAGTACTTTAATCCCAACTTAACTGAAGTTCTACTCTGAACTGTTTTCTTTATGTAGGGTTGCAGCTTTAGGAACACCTAGTCTTCTTTCTGTAGGTTCGTCACCTGGTATTCCTTTTCCCTTCTCTTTTTATCAAACTGGATGTTCATCTTATTCGGGGATCTTTCAAGGTTCCTCTTAAGTAATTGAGTATCTCCTCTCTAGATTTCAGAACTTGGTCCACTTTATCATCTTTAGTAGTACCTGGGATATAAGACAAAAGGCAGGAGAAGGTTTTCCATACAAAGCTTCATAAGGGGTCATTTGCATGACTGAATGATTTGCGGTGTTATGCCAATACTTAACCCAAGTTATCTGATTGAAATTAAGTTTAACCGCAAGTGCATGGCCGTCAGTGAAGATGGGGCAAGGACAAGTCGATCCACCGGGAGGTGTGTCAGCTCTGATTCTTCAGAAATCAAGTGGAGAATAAAGGGGAGAAGAAGTTGATTAAACTAAACAAAACTACACTAAACTAGCAAGCAACAAACAAAGAAGACGAAAGCGAGAGGAATTGAAACAAACTAAACTAAGCAATATTAAAGTAAGATGAGGATCAGGAAGAAAAGTCCCCAAGGGGTGGAGTGTGTGTGCACATAAAATAAAGTGGTGAGGAATGCATTCAATAGGGCATAAGTGTAGGTTGTGTTTTTATGCATAATAAGTACCGAATGGTTGTTACAAGATCTATCATCCAAATCACTAACGTAGTCGATTAACATGAGTATAAACAAGTTTGTTATTGAGAACCTAAACAAGTATGAGATGTACATAATGATTATGACCGAAACAATTAATTTAAGTATTCTCTTTTATTCAAACAAGCATACACCAACATTCATCACATAAAGCAAAAGATACCATTTATCTCATTCTTCATGACATGTATAAACATCAACTCCACCCCCAAAGACGAAACAAAATTAGGCTAAGCATGCACGAATTAAAAGAGAATACATGAAACTAACAAAATATTCTTTTATTCATCACTCACATTACAAGTAGCATTTCTCCACTAGAGTTTTGCTCAAAGGCTTTACTCCAAGTAGAGAGAATGATCACCAAGCAATGAGTATATTATAAGAGAGGAGGAAGAGTTCTATTTATAATCATGGAAAAAGGTAACCGGGAACAATCCCCAGATGTGGGACTAATGACCTACTATAAATGGACATAAAACACTCTAATACAACACGCGGCTAAACCTAATCGGGTTTGGAGCAAATCCAATCGCCAATCGGCGGTCTAGAATCAGCGGTCTAGATTGCTTGGATCCAGTCGGGGTTTGGATGACACTTTTCTGGCTTAATTTCTTCATGTGTAGTGCACCTGAATTGGTTGTTTGAGTGTAGGCCCGAATCTAATTGCCAAAATATTCCTCATGATGGTGTGAAGTTTCTCGATTTGCTCATTGATCTTTTTGCTTACATCCTTCCATGTTGCAGATAGGTCCATAGGTCTCACCGATCAGTCATTTTTCCTCGCGTTTTAGTCATTTTTGTGTTTCTTCTTCTCAAACTTGTTTATTCCTGAAACCTAAACATAAAACTCGTTATGTAGCATTGCTTAGGTTCAAAATAGAGAATATAAGACGAATATATGCATGATCTGATGTCAATCAAATACCCCTACACCTAGTTTTTGCTTGTCCCGAGCAAAACTACGAAAAGAAAAATTATGATAGGGAAAACAAAACAGAAAACAAGATAAATCCTAACTCACTTTCGTAGGAATCACGGTTGCACTTAGCACATGTAAGAAGCCGTTAAACCCCCTTGTCACCAAGGAGGAGGAGTGATGTCTCCTGAGGGTTTTTCAGTGGATACACCCACAAAATCCGAACATAGATGCATTATTCAACCTAGCAACATGAGTCGATGGACTTATTTTTGTCGATCATTGGACACGGTAATTCTACGGACCAACTCTATATATGTAATCAGTCCACACTCCTAGCCTAGGGAACCATTTGTGAAAGTTAATTAAAAGTGAAAGACATGGGCAACCTTAACATCCTAAAGTGATACGTAGTGTAAAGTCCATTAAGTTTCTTATTTGTATTTTTTTCATCATTTTTTTCTTTTCTTTTTCGAGCATAAGGAGTTACAACTACTTGGTGTTTAATTCTCACTATTGTTCCTGATCATCTTGGAAATGATGGAACATCAAACAACTACATTGCTAATGAGGGTATTGGGAGTGCCTTAGAGGATACCTTGGGTGAGAGCCCCACCTTCTGTTCGCTTGGTGAGTCAGACATGCATAACGAGGTTCTTGACCTTGTTCCGACCCACCAGCCTGTTGGTTGGAGAGTTTGGATTGACGATCATAACTTCAGTACCGCAACGGGAGAAACTCTTCTTCCGTTGCTCCATATTTCTCAAACTCTTGAGAGGTTGAAGCTCTTTCAGTTTGATCCTTTAAATGAGACACATTTGCGTTCAGTTTGATCCTTTAAATGAGACACATTTGCGTCTAATTCATGAACCTCTCCTTTCATCTTGTGCTCTTTGTGAGGGGACCCAAACATGAGTATTCTGGCCTTGCATGGTGTCATGTTCCCTTTCCAAATGCATTGACCCACTTTTGAGGTTCCCATTTGATGTCCTTTGACAAATGAAGATAGGAACTTATTTTTGTATATAGTTATATTCAAAAAAAAGTACAATAAAAGACTACATGAATAAGCATTGATTGTTGTGAGCCTCAACTCTTGTGTATTTGGGCCCAATTTCTTTCACATATTTGTATCCCTTCTTTAGAATCTGACAGGTCTTGAGAGAATTCGGGTTTATGTCCATCAACATAACCATGAATTTCCTTTTGCGCTTCATGTTGGTGAGATCGTCCCTTCTACATGCATAAATCCATGTATTTTCATGCTCACATTCATTGAGGACAATGCATGAAGTAGGTGTGGGGGGTGTTTTACGTGTGTACATAGTCGAGTCTTTTCCTTTCATTTTGCTTTCATTTATTTGTATTGTTAGGATCAAGTTAGTGTGCTGCATTTAATATCGGTATATCTGCTTACCATGATCCTTGGGTGACTTGTCTTTTTTTGCTTGCTTAGTGCTTTAAAATTTTCACATTTCTTTCAAAATCTTCATGTGTTTGCGAAAGAAAATGTTTTGTAAGTTTTGCGTGTGTTTAGCATGTGCAAAACCGTTAAGAGGCAAAGTAAAAAGAAAGCTCCCAAAATTGTCTTGAACTTGATGCATTAGGATATCATGTATACCGGCAGTAGGTCTTATCGAGTCGTTAGGATGCGCCCCAGTCATCCCTCAGGAGGGGGAGTAATCATAGGGTTTCAATACTCAAACGTTTAAAGAAGTCCACCATGAACCTAGTGAGTCAATAATTTGTGTCTGTTAGTATAATGAAGTTTGTCGTAGTCAATGGCCCTTCAACTCTTTTTTGTGAAACTGTAAGTGTAGGGGTTTTGGTTCCCATGTAGATAAATGAATAAGTGGTGTTCTCTCTTCTCGCACGGCTCCTATCATTCGGAAAATTAGGTCCGAGGGGACTTAGTGCCTGGTGCTCTCGAGTCATCTGACTTAGGATGCACCGACCGAACTCTCATTACACGGGTGGTAGGGATCGCCCTATGTGGAGATTTGGGGGAAGGTGTACGTGATAGTGTAAGTCCTCATAGGCAATGATGCACGAAACCTGACCCTGGGATAATCAAACACCAACCAATATAGTGCTCCAAAGAAGAAGAAAAGAAAAAAAAAGTCAAATAAGAACCTTAATGGACTTTACACAATGTATCACTTTCAGAAGTTAAGGTTGCCCATGTCTTTCACTTAAGTCCTTAATTAACTTTCACAAATGATTCATTAGGTTAGATGTGTGGACTGATTACATATATAGAGTCAACCCGTAGCATTACCGCGTCCAATGATCGACAAAAATGAGCTAACGAGTCATGTAGCTAGATTGAATAATGCATCTTTGTTTGGATTTTGTGGGTGTATCCGCTGAAAACCCTCAGGAGACGACACTCCTTCTCCTTGGCGACAAGGAGGTTTAACGGATTTTTGCAAGTGCTAAGTGCAACCGTGATTCCTACGAAAGTGAGTTAGGAATTCTTGTTTTACGTATGCTTTTCTCTTTCTTTGTTTTGCTCGAGACTAGCAAAAGTTAGGTGTGGGGATATTTGATTGACATCATTTAATGCTTTTATTTGTATCTTATATCCATTATCTTTCACATAAACAATGCTACGTGACGAGTTTTATGTTTGAATTTCAGAAATAAATTGGTTTGAAGAGCATAGGCATAAAAAGACCTAAAAACATGAAAAATGACTGAGTTGAGAGACTCAAGGACTAAGATGCAAGATCAAAGGACCTGAATGTAAGATCGAAGGACCAATGAGAAAACAAGAATACTTCACACCATCATTGGGAGTATTTTAGAATTTCTATTCGGGTCGGAGCTCTAACAAGCGAAGTAGAAGCATCAAAGACAAATCAAGTCATTCAGAAAAGCCCAGAAGAAAATCCAGGGCGATCCGAACACTGTAGACCGCCGATTGGCGGTCTCTTTTGGTCCGGATCTGCTAAGATTTATGTGGGGCGTGTATTAGTGTGTATGTAGTCTACTTCTGGTATTGGTTTATTCTCATACCGGGGGATTGTCCCGGATTAGCTTTTTCCATGCCTATAAATAGAACTTTTCACCTTCCTTTGTATTCACTCCATGCTTTGCGGTCATTCTCTCCACTTGAAGTGAAAACCTTGAAGCAAGAAACTCAAGTGGGGAGATGCTACTGGTATTGTGAGTCTGAAACAATAAAGTTTTCCTTGTTGTGTTGCTTCTTTTATAGTTCTTGCATGTTTAGTTTAATTGTTTTTTATTAAATCTAGCTTAGTTAATATGCTTTCTTATCTTAGTGTAATAGTTAGTTTAAAGTTTAGTGGGTAAAACCACTCCCCTTTTGGGGGATGGAGTGTAGGATCGTGTGGGTTATGGGTCCACTAATCACTATTAATCTAACCACCTGCTCGTTTTATCGATAGAGTTACATGCAGCGAAATTTAAACAATTAAACGAGCAAGTAAGAAAGTAATGCAAACCACAAGAAGACACGTCGGTTTTATAGAGGTTCGGCCGTGCCTACGTCCTCTCTTACAAGCACCTCTCGAATCTCCGTTCGAGCTCCTCTTGCGTCTTCACTATGCCTCCCCGTTCCGGGCCGGAAGCAACGTCTTTTACAAGTCTTCAAGCTCGCAAACAACCCTCGCCGAGCTTGGCACCACCTCTCACAATCCGAGAGGAACACTTCGGCTTTCACCGAAATCCTTGCTTCTTGTCTTGGGCTTTCACCAAGACCCTTAAGGCCAAAAAGCCAACAATCTCCCCCTTTTTGATGATGGCAACCTATATCTTACACCAACCTAATACTTGAATTTTGTATATGTAAACTATGCATATAAATGCTCCCCCTATGAATCATAGTTTATCTTGACAATATCATGTAAATTTCAAGTTTCCCCCTTAATTATCTATAATTATCTCTCCCCCTTTGACATACATCAAAAACAACAATTAATTTAGACTTTAAGCATAGAATTTGGATGTCTTGTAATGAAGTTGCTCCCTCTAAATTTTGCACTTCATTACACTAATAAAAGATATAAACACTTAAGCTCCCCCTATCAATAAGGCTAGATGAAAACTATGAATATGCTTCAAGTTAATTTCATTTGAGTTTCAACTTAGGCCTTATTCTAACATCCATTTAAAAATTTGACATTTATAATCAATGGATGTGATAAATGATTTGCAATGAATAGGGTTAATGATTTTCAATGAATTGAACTTCTAAAGATATGACAATTAAGCATATATACTAGATTAGAGCTAATTTTTCAGAAAATTCAAAGATAGAAATTTTATACCAAACTTTGAATATTGATTAGCTCCAATCTTGACTTGTTGATGCAACCGGATTCGAATTTCGACGCTTTGGCTCGTCCGGTCACCACCAATCTCATCCTCAAGCTCCTACAAGTGTAGACTTTGGTACCCATTTTTGCTTGGGTCCATTAAGTTTAGCTTTTGGTACCCAAATCCAAGTTGATTTTGGTACCTCTACACTTACTTTCTTTTTCATGACAAAATTATGTTTAACATTAATTTGAATAGGAAATTTTTTAACATAAAAATTGTTTTTACTGTCATGTGTGAACTTATGCAATTTATTTGACAAATTTTCATTTAAGGCATTAAGTTCACTGTTTTTAGTTGCTAGAGATTCATTTAAGCAATTTAGATTTTTAATCATAGAATTATGCTTTTCATTCATGTTAAGCATGTGAATCTCTAAGTTTGCAACCTTTTCATTCATGCAATTTAAGTCATGTAATAATTGCTTGCTTTCTAAATGAGATTTATCAAGTTTAATAAGCAAGTCATTAGTGTCAATTTCTAGCATATGACTATCAATTGCATGAGATGAGGTATTTTTAACATTTAAAATTTCTTCCTTCAAGCATGCATTCTCTAAAGTTAGAACTTCAATTTTAGCAAGCAAATCAACTTTATCATCTAAGATAGATGCATTTTGACATTTAAGATCGTGGATTTGCTCATTTGCTACTTGAATAGTCTTGTGAAGTTCTTTATATTTTTCAAATAATTTTTGAAATGCATTTTGTAGTTCATTAAAATCATAGGCATTATCTTTTGAACTACTACTTGAAGAATAACTAGAAGATACATCATCTTCACTTTCTCCATCGGATGAGCTTGATGATGATGAAGATGTTGAGTTAATCTCCATTTTCTTTGCTCGAGCTACATCATTCGGAGTGGTTGCTCCTTTCTCCCCGGATGGTGAATCTTTTTCACCAAAATTCCTTTCTAATGTTTGCCATATAGAATGAGCGTTATCACATGAGCAAACAAGATTAAAAAGTTCATCTCCTAATGCACAAAATACGACATTCATAGCTTTAGCATTTAGGGATGCATTTTTCTCATCTTCTAAACTCCATTTACTAATATGACATCTAGGTGATTCATATGGAGTTTGAATCATAAA
Source organism: Triglochin maritima (assembly GCA_963682175.1). Taxonomy (NCBI): domain Eukaryota; kingdom Viridiplantae; phylum Streptophyta; class Magnoliopsida; order Alismatales; family Juncaginaceae; genus Triglochin; species Triglochin maritima. The sequence continues at coordinate 28,370,446 of OY821788.1, read as the reverse complement.
CCACATGTTAATGTTTCACAATCCGAGAGGAACACTCCGGGCTTTCACCGAAATCCTTGCTTCTTGTCTTGGGCTTTCACCAAGACCCTTGCTCACTTTACAACAGAGGTAACCTTGAGTGGAACTCACTCTCTAGTTGAGCACAACAATTGCTAGTATGATGATTGATGAAGGATGTGGAAATTAGGCTTTGGATGACTAATTTGAAGCTTTGAGGTTGTGGAAAATCTCACTATAAGTTTGACACTTTGGAGTTGTGAAATCTTATGGAAAACTAAGTGCGAACCTCTATTTATAAGCTCCTAAAGATTTCTAACCGTTTGGACAAGATTTGATTGGGGTTTGTGCAAAGCACACAAAACAGAAAATCAGATTCAGAAATCTGTCCAGAAATGGTCGACCGAACCCTTGAGTAAGTTAATGGATCGGTTGACCGAACAAAGGTATTGGTCTACCTAATCACTTAAGTTCTATAAGTCAGCGGTCGACCGAACAGGTAACGGTCGACCGAACTACTGGGTTCGGTAGAAGGAAAACTCGATCGGTTGAACTAAACTTGTGTCGACCGATAGCAGGTAGATTTTCCCTAATGGAACGGTCGACCGAACAAGGTATTTTGTTCGACCGGTTCAAAAGTATTTGGGGGTGTATTAAGAGAAAAATGTGTATACGACCGTTGTATAATACGACAAGGATAACGGTCGTATTTTTACCAGAAATAGCAAACGAATCGGTCGACCGAAGGACTACCGGTCGACCAAACAGGTCTGGGTAAACGGTTAACAGAAGTGTGATCGGTTGAACTGATTGGTCTGGTATAACAAATATTGTGTATAACCGGTCGACCGAAAGGTAAACGGTCGACCGAACTCAGGCAGACTGACGACCAATGTTTTTAGGTGTTTAGGTGATCTAATGGAGTCCAAAAGATATGATATTTTGTGTGTGACTCCTACAAAGAACCTAGTGTGTGAATGCATGCATATTAGCTTAAGTTATGCTCAATTCACATAAGTTCCTAATACTCAAAGAAAGGTAAAATTACATGTCTTCAATCTTAGCTTGATTACATGTCTTGACTTGATTTTTCTTCTTTCTTGAGTCTTGATCACCTGTAGATGTTAGCACAATACAACATGTATACTATTATACTACATGTGCTAATCTACATGTCCTAATTAAGATTAGGTTGAAATACATCATCAAAATACGGATTAAGGCCAAAAAGCCAACATGGAGATGATACTTATATATGCAATTAAGAATGGAAGAAAGTTTTATTTTGAAATGTGTTGATTAGTACGAATGTATGCTTGCTTGTTAGAATAGAACACTTCACTAGATGAGTCTTGCCACAAATCTTAAGACACCTTCCATGCTTGTTTAGTTTCTTAAATGACTAGCTTGTGTTTATGAATGTTAATCAAATAGGTTAGTGATTGAATTGATGGGTTTTTCCATGATAAGTAGACACCTTCCATACATGAAAACACTACCTCCACTTGTGCCCATAGGAAGACATTCTTACCTTCTTATTGTGTATGTGTAATCACTCCACCCCCCAAGGGGTCTTTCTCTTCTTGATTTCAGCTTAGTTTTAAATTCTCTTAGTTTAGTTCGAAGTAATCGTTAATTGCTTTCCATTGTATTTATCTTCTTAGTAGTTTAGTGTAACGTAGTTTAACATAAACAAAACTCTTCTCCCTTTTTGTTGTCACTTGATTTCTGACAAACCAGAGATTGCTCTCCTCCCAGTGGATCGACCCGTATTTGTCACGTCTTCACCGACGTCGTGCACTTGCGGTATTAGTATTATAAACGATTAAACAAACAAATATATATATATATATATATATATATTTAAAGTTATATACAAAAAGATCAAAGCTAAATACAAAAAAATCAAGAAAAATACAAAGGCTATGCAGTTGCAGGTTATGCGGGATGGGTTACGGGTTGGTGGGTAGTATTTTTTTGTCCACAACGCGCATTAGTCGGGACGGGGGAGGGGGAGGGTCAAACCCGCCCATTTACAACCCTAGTAACCATGGACGAGGTCTTTCTTTGATGCCTCCTTTGTGTCTGGTATACTTAACAAGCGTACATCCACTGTATGCTCGTAAATGACATGGCATTATGTTAATACCTTTCAAAACATTGCAAGTACAAATTCCGGGGAAGCATACCCGAGAAGTTGCTCCCACCCAACCGCCAGAGTCGTTTGGATGACAACAACACCGGCTCCTCCTCAGATATCTTGTCACGTCCAAATCCCCCAAGTGCCCTCAAATTTTCTACGTGACCATGCAAATATTAAGCTTTGAATTTCAAGGATAGGTCAGTCTTTTGACCAACTAAAATAAAGGTTTTTTATTTATTTTAGTAACAAACTAACATAACTTTGTTGTATTGATGTCTATTCACATAACTAACATAACTTTGTTGCAAAGTTATTAGTATTAATCACTGATGTAGTTACAATGAATGGCTACGATGGAGTGGTTAGACTATATAAAATTAGCTTGACATTCTTATCTTCTAGTAATCTCTAAGCTTTAGGAAGATTGGAATCTCGTGTCGACTACATCAGTGACTGGAAGATAAGAATATCAAGTGAACTACATAAGTGATTAATAATGAAAACGAAGTGTGTGAAAGACTGCAGTTGAAGATGAGGGGTACTAAAGGCGTTGAGGTGAAGAGAATACTGGCTAGTTTTTCCTGTTCCCTGTTGAGCAGCAGGCTCACAGCACATGAACTATAGTTGTTTAGATGAAAGAAAATAAAAATCGGAAGCATCATTGTGTTTCTTAAAAACAATATATATATATATATATATATATATATATATATATATATATAACTCTTCGAATTGTTTAATCTCGTGTAACCAGGGCTCCCCATCCTCCAAGTAAAATATTGACATAGAAGTACCCCAACCAACACTAAATTAAGTGCAACAAGTACGAATATTAAGTAACAATTTTTAAAATGTTATGCAACACTATTACCAGTAAATATGAAGTTCTAAGTTCCTACGAAAATTGACCATATATCAATGGAAATTTATTGGTTACTGATGTGACGTGATGGTAAAAGTTTGATTGAACAAGTGTATTTTGTCCGAGCATTTTTAATTTTCCAAGGGACAACATTAAAAGTTCAAAACAACTACCACAGGTTATCAGCTTCGAAAGAGTGATAAGTGGTAAACACTTACATGCTGGGCAGAACTAATGAACTATCGTCGATGAAATTTCAATCAGGCTTATAAAAAATTCCACTTTATTCAAGTAATACCAGACCTGTTCTTAATCATTTCTAAAAACTAAACGTACAAGATCGGCATAAGTCCATGATTTCTTTTCTTTTACTTTAATCTTTAGTGCAGAATATCGTTCTTCACAATTCCGCAGGAACTGTCCTTTCGGAAAAGCAGCAAGAACTACGGGGTCAGTCTTCATTTCTGCTACCTCATCCAAGAACCCACATCTCTTCCATGTCTCCAATACTCTGGTGCCGTCGAAACCAACAATGCAGGCATCGAAAAAGATCCCAAAGGTTACCATATCAGGTTTTATCCCCCCTTCTCCAATTTGAGAAAGCAACACATCCAAATTTCTGAAAGCCTTCATCTTCATGTATGCTGCTGCAAGAATATTCGCGAATGATATGTCGGGTGTGTCGTTAGCCCTTTGCATTTCAGAAACAACAGATTCCATGCCCTTCCGGCTCGTAAGGCATGCAGATGCTAGTAGTAGTAGGCACCAAACGAAAGTCGTCCTCCCATTTATCGAACCGAACTCATTTGCAAATTCCTCCAATCTAACAAATCTATAATTTTCAATATAAACAATGGCCATCTTCCGAACCAGACTTTCTTTTAGGAATACCTTCAAATTCATCACTCTCCTGTAAACTCTCTCCATGTCGTCTAGAATGGCGAGGTTTGCATATGTCTCTAGCATCGCCAGTTGAGTTGATGGTAGCAAATTCATCCTCTTTGACATCAATGTCCTACAGACTGCTTCCATTTTCTCAATAAGACCACCTTTGGCATACTCAATGATTATCAAGTTGTAAGTGGCCTCGTTCGGAAAGTAACCCTCCAATCCCATCTTCTTCACACACTTACTCATCTCATCATACATCCTGTGATCCCCGTAAGCTCGAAGCAGCCCATTGTAGGTTTCTGGGATCGGAACCAAACCGACCTCCCTCATCTTTGTAATCACAGCTTTTGCATTGTCAAACTCACCTTTACTAGCAAATCCACTAACAACATGGTTGTACATCACAACGGTAGGCATGAGCCCGTGCTTCTCCATGTCATCTAAAGCAACAATCACTTTCTTCATTGCACCTTGTTCGCATAACAACTGCACAAGTTTTGTGTAGTTGGTGACGTTAATTCTGGATCTTTCTCTGTCAGTCCAAGCATCGAACACCTACACGCCACCCTTCATTTCAGACACATTCGATTTCATATCACATGTAATGTAGGAGGTGCCTCAGAAGTTTTTTATTTTTTATGCTCTACCCATATATGTTTATTATCTCCGTAAACAAGAGGTATAGCTCTGGCTACTCCAGGGCCAAGGCAAGAGGGGACACAAAAGTGGAAGCACAACTCAACCATCGAATTGAGTTATACCATGGTGTTTAGAACTGCTCGGCTTATTTGTAAACATACAAATGAAGGTACTTTTCAAGTTCCCATTTCATCTTCTCTGCTTCCTGAAGCCTAATCAAAATGTCGACGATGTTATAAATCTCGAGTAGGGCATCTTGTGTTAAGAACTTCAATTCTGAAACCTCAGGACCAAATATTACAAGTCGATACTAAGTTAAATTTCTGAGATGAAGGTCAGGAAAAGGCATACATCAACATTCCTCCAAAAACCTCAAAAAAGCTCCCACATTTAAGTAGAGTAAGGGATCGGATGTACACAACCCTCCCTCTGACAGAGAGGTTATTTCTGATTGACTCATGACTTGATGCCTAGACAAATTTCTGCTAACTAACAATAAATAAGGAGTACAGACAACTTATATGAATCACGTCGATATAGTCCATTGTAACCAGAAAGGCAACAAAAAAAACTTAATCTTTGACTTCATTAGGGATGGACACAGGAAAGTCACAACATTTATTGTTGTGGATTCATAGTGAAAGTCAAAGAAGTAATCCAAGAAAATTAAAAAAAAATTAGAAAACTCTAATTCAATAACATTTTATATTTTGAAGTTATTTTCGGAACATCCCAACATCATTCCCATACAATTTCTCTACAAACCATTTATTATATTAACTCAAAAAAAGAAAAAAGAAATTAGCACGATTGATACCTGCAGAAGCTCGTGAACCAAATCATATTCTTTTAGGAACATCACCACCATCCAGAACTGGTGGTGGGACCAATCCCCGTGCCGGTCGAGCAACCCAACAGGATCACACGGGTGGTCGGAGAGCTCCCCGAGTAGCTCCCTGAGGTCCCGGTTGCGGTGGAAGGCGTCCAGAAGCATCTCATCCTGGTTCTGCCTCCGCCATGTCAGGCGGGGTATTGGAGGAGGGTGAGAGAGTGGTTTGGAAGAACGGAGGAGAGAAGGAGTGGTATTGGTGGGGCGAGAGTGGTTGGGAAGGGCGGCGAAGTGGTGGGTGAGGCGGGAGCACCACCAGTAGTAGTTCGTTACGGACATGGAAGCGGGCGGGTTTAGGGATGAGTTCGGGCTTCTCTTTTGCTACTTAGGTTTTTTTTTAAGGAAAAGATTTCAAAATAATAAAAAATTGGAAAAATATTTTCATTGAGAAACTTAATTGACAAAATATGCACATTGAAAAACGGCACCTGAATATCGTTTTTATTAAGTGAAAACGACACTTCAGGTGTCATTTTTAAACTAAGTAAAAAACGACACTACTGGTGCCGTTTTTAACCAATTTAAAAACGACACCAAGGTCCTCTTTTCTCTCGTCTTACCAATTCGTTTTCTGTTTTTTCCTCTCCATCTCTCCCGTGATTTCAGGTATTTTTTAATCATTTTTTGTTAAGGTTTTGCTTTATTAGTTTGTATTTATGTGCATTTGATTTAATTTGGTTAGGATTTGTGTAGATTGTTTGATTTGAATTGGATTCGATTGATTAATATTTGGTTGATGAGTTTATCATACTTTGTTTAAGTAATCTTGTGTGGATGATGTTATATTGTTATGATTATTAATCTTGTGCGAATTTGATGATTTGATTAATGGATCAATTAATCTCTGAAGCCCCAATTTAATAAGTTTACATTGTTTGGTGAGTTTCACATTGTGTGGATTTGTGTAAGGATTTGATGATGTCTCATCATCATTTGTCTCATCACTATCTGCATTTTCAACTTGTCTTCCTTGAGAATGTGATTGAACTACGTCTCCTTCATAATTACCAATATTCATTGGTGTGTGCTCATACGATCCAAAATAAGACTGAGGAACTGCCGACGAAGGACCTGCTTCATATTGGCTATATGTTTGTGTCATTTATTGATAATCCTCATTCAACTGACTGTGGTGGACAGTAGTATAGTGCTTAGGTTGTTTCTCAACAAACAATACAACTGTATTCATGAAGTTAAATAGAGATAGCATTGTAATCGTGCTCTGGTCATCAATAATTTCAGCATATGTATACTTTTCATACGGTGGTCATTTGCAGGTTAACTTTAGATCAAACTCTCCTTCTTGGAAACCACAAACTTGACAAACTGATTCACAGAGATCATCATATCGCATTTGTGTATTAACATTAAGCATTCGTCTGTAACCACCTACATATTCTGGTACCCCATCTACGAATGTAACAATTCCATCGCAAAAAACCATAACAAATCCGATATCAGAGCTCATTACTTCGAGTGTAGAAAATCTACATTTCATACATACATGAACATAATAACAAATACATTAACTATACATGCATTGTATTTCATGTCAAAACCAAAAAAAACCAAAAACAAAATAAAAACCAAACCTCAACAGTGTTGGTCGTCGGAGAGAAAGACTAATGGGGAGTGGGGAGAAATTTGGGAGTGAGAGAATGAAGATGGTGGCTGGCCAGGCTTAATAAACCCTAAGTAAAAATCGGCATCTCGGATGCCGTTTTTAACTTGGTTAAAAACGGCAGCCGTAGTGCTGTTTTTTACTTAGTTTAAAAACGGCACCTGAAGTGTCATTTTCACTTAATAAAAACGGTATCTCAGGTGTCGTTTTTCAATGTGCATATTTTGCCAATTAAGTTTTTGAAGTGCATATTTTCCCAATTTTTTATTTTTTTAGATTATTTTGGAAAAAAACCTTTTTTATATTTTTTTATGTCCCCGGGTAAGACTGTCAATTTTTGCTCCTAACTTAAAATTCGACTTGAAAAATATTCAACTCTGTTTTAACTTAAAAATGAAGTATCTCGATGAAAAATAATAAATTCTTACAACTTGGTTCGATAAACAAGTTGCTCGAACTCGAAAAAATTGAAGTTAAACTTGAATTTTTTATTGTTCCATTTATAATAAAAATATGTATTTGATAATAACATAAGTTAATACTTATGGTTCGAAAATTGACTCGACTCGTTTACACCCTAGTCCCCGGAACAAGGAGGAAACGATAAGGGTCCCGGGACACCCACGCACAACCTTACCCCATTTCCCACGCGTATGTCACATGGCAGCCACATAGGAGTGACTGGGTTCAGTGAGGTACTTTGTTTTTATTTATTTTTTGGTTAAAGCATTTGGAATAAATGTTAAGTTAGTACAAATTGCAGCATATTGTGTACTTGATTTCTTTGACCCGTTTTTTGATGTTTTTTTGAAGGATTTGAGTTGAGGATTTCTTTTACATGGTTAATAGATGTGATTGGACTGGTTTAAATGGTTAATAGGGTAGAGAACATGGTTTTAAATGGTTAATAGGAGAAAGCATTCATCAACTTTATCTCTCTCCACTTTTTACCTAACCCCTTCTTTTCCAGCATACTTTTTCATAATTAACTTTTGCAACACAAGGTATCCAATTTTGAATTTATTTTAAATTTAGGTAAAAGTTACACTTTTTACACAACCACTGTTAGCATTCGGTTTATAGTTGGTCCGATCTAAATGGAAATAATTTGGTTTGAGAGATGTAACTTTCATCTATAAGGGTAATTCCATGTATATAAGCGTAATTTCATCTATAAAAGTAATCCACCGTGGAGAGTAATTTCACATATATTCAAAGGTGAATCGATGTATAGAATAAAGTAAATCCATTTGGTGGAATCATCATTAAGAACTCATACAAGTTTCATGCATACTAGGGTAATTTAACACATGTAAAAGGATAATTTCATGTATATATAAGGGTAATTCCATCTATAAGAGTAATCCACAGTGGAGGTTAATTTCACATTGATGCAAAGGTAAATCGATGTTGACGATAAGGTAAATCCATTTGGTGGAATCATCATTAAAAATCATTGCAGGGTTCCATGTAGTCGAGAGTAATTTAACAAATATTAAAGGCTAATTCCATGCATATGTAAGAGTTCACACTCCTTTCCCCACACACAAATTGAAAACATTATAGTAAATGGTGAGTTGCTTTGTGATGTAATTGGGTGTTATTCAAGTAGACGGAAATCGTTTGTTATCAGAATATGAAATGATATTCGAGTATGTCGACGTAGTTTGCATTTTAGGAATGTCACTTGGTGGTGAGAACTATTACAACCTTATTGCGAATATTGTTGAAAGTCACTTCCATCTCCGCTGTTTCTAGAAGAAATTGTAAGACATGTTGATGTCAAAGCTTTAAAACTTAAATTGTTGGATTCAGATGATCTAGGGGATGTTGTTGATGCATTCGTCTTTACATAGTACATTTGTTTTGTGTATTCTTAATCAATAAAATGTACAATTAAACCTTAAACACCAACACATGTAGGGGAAATTCCACGTACATGTGAATGTGATTTCATAAAACACAGATGATAATTTCACAGGTTGGCTGATGTAAATCTAGTTGTGAACAATGGTAATTGGATGTAATATGACGAGTAACTTGGAGTAAATAGAATGGATTAAATGATAGTTCGTGGGGAGTAACCCTAATTGGTAGACGAGGTAAATTGAATTCAGTTGTATGATAAATTGGATTAAATAGAATGAATTAAATTAAATTCAATTCAATTAAGGTTACCTTTCTATTGAATTCGACTTACACCGTCAATCAATTAGGATTACCCTACTAGATTTACCCTTTTGTTGTGAACGAGGATAATTGGATGCAATAGAACGGGTAACTAGTAGTTAATAGAATGGATTAAATGATGGTTTGTGGGGGGTATCCCTAATTAGTAGACGAGATAAGTTGAATTCAAGAGTAATCAACCGTGGAGAGTAATTTCACATAGATACAAAGGTAAATTGATGTAGAGGATGAGGTAAATCTAGGGTTGTGCAACCAGTTCAGACTGATCGAATCCGGTCCAAAAATCCAGATCAGACCAATTCTTGCTTAGTCCTAGGTAAATCCATATAGTGGAATCATCATTAAGAATCTTATTGGTGCACAATTGGTGGTAATTTTATCAGTTTATATAAGACTGAAGGTAAACTCATGAACTAAATAGGGTAATTAGATACACAGAATAATGTAAATTCATTGTTTTCTTCGTCATTGTAAGTTTTGGTGGAGAGTAATTTAAGATGAACAACAAGGTAAATACAAGTAGTTAGTAAGCATATGTTGGAAGATGTGGAATAACATTCTGAGAGGAATATGCCTGAAGGTAGAGTAGAATCTTCATATGTAGCATTGAAGGTGAGCTTACTTGAGTCTAAGTCGGAAGCATACAACGAAGCCATAACATCTAGAAAAGTAAAACTTAAAAGGTGCAACTCTTCCTCCCTTGGCATAATACTTCAAGACAACCTACGAACACCAGTCAGAATTGTTTTTCATCTAAAAGGATCACCGTCTAACTTAACTACAAGGGCACTGCTGAAGGTCTTGGACCCTAATTTGATGAAAAACAAAGGCCACCCAAGTAATGCTAGGCTAAAGTCTACCAATTGAATCCAATGTACCCGTTGTATTGAATCAAATTATCCACTTCGAAACTAGATTTACCTCAACCTATCATCGTTTCTACCAATTGGATTTATCAATTAGGGTTACACTGCTATTGACTTGGATAGAGTTATTACTCTTCTATCTGCACCGTCTGATTGACTTGGATAGAATTTACGAAACAATTGTATGCTTTTGCGTGTGAAGATTACCTCTCAATGTGGTTGGGATTACCCTTACATTCTTTTTATTCAAGCTGATCATTAATAATGATATTGAATGCAAATCAAATATCAAAATAGTCTAAATAGAAATAATTTGGTTTGAATTTTTACCGAAGAAAGATAATACATTAGAACTACTAATTATGATGTTTAAGTTTATCCCTTCCTACATATTAAAATACTCCTCGAGCTGAAACGGTGTTCTATTTATGTCCCTACACCTTAAAAATACATCAGAAAATCCCTTGACATAATACTTAAAAAAAGCCCATGAACACCAGCTGGAAATGTTTTTCATCTAAATGGATCATCGTCTAACTTAACTACAATGACACTGCCGAAGGCCTTGAACCCTAATTTCTTGAAGAACAAATGTTGTCCAAGTAATGTTAGGCTAAAGTCTACCAATTGAATCCAATGTACCCGTCCTATTGAATCAAATTACCCACTCTCGATACTAGATTTACCCCAACCTATCATCCCTTCTACCATCCCCAAACTAGATTATCGGGGTAAGTTTAATAAAATAGCAAGGTAACCCGAAATAATAGTTGGGGTAAGTTGAATTCAATAGCAGAGTAACCCTAATTGAATCCAATGTACCCCAACCTATTGAATCAAATTATACTTTCAAGATTAGATTTACCCCAACCTACCATCCATTCTACCAATTGAATTGATCAATTAGGGTTACCCTGCTATTGAATTCAACTTACCCCGACCATTATTTCGGGTTACCCTGCTATTTTATTCAACTTACCCCAACAATCGATTAGGGTTACTCTGCTAGATTTATCACGCTCGATTCAACTAGATTTACCATACTATTGTATTCAACTTATATCGTCCCTAAATTAGGGTTACCCCCACGAAACTTCATTTAATATATTTTATTTACTCCAAGTTACTCGTCCTATTGAACCAATTTCCATTTCGGATTACCCAACTAGAGTTACCAGATTAAATTTCACTAGACTATGGTTAACTTGCTATTGAATTCAACTTACCCCATCCTTTACTTAGGGTTAACCCGTTATTGCATTCAACTTACCTTGTATATTATTTTTGGGTATATTGTTTTTGAATTCAGTTTACCCCGTCAACCAATTAGGATTACCCTGCTAGTTTTACCCTGCTACATTACCTATATTTTACACTACTGTTCAATTTAATTTACCCCATCCATCAAATAGGATTACCCCCCCCCCCCCCCCCACGATCGATTCTCATTATTTACTCGAACTTATCGGTCTCGTTGAAGTAAACTATCCTCTATCACATCTATATTAACTAGGAGGTTACCTCCAAGTTTCCTCTACCGCCACAACCAACTCTACCTATGAGTTACGATTGATGTTCAGTTTCTTATCAATCACCAACCTAGTGATCATATACCGCGTCAAAGCGATGATAAAAAGATTTACAAGGACAACAATACCAAAACTGATGTTAATTCAACATATGCAAAACATTACAACTTACAAGACATTCCAAACACAAACTTAAACAACAAACTTAGTACCAACCGCACATTATTCATAGACTCATACATCACAGCAACATACTCAATCGACCACAATAGACGACCGGAAAATTAAATTCCTTATAGTAACTCCCTCCCTCTACATGCATTCACTTAGCCGGAGATATCGATGGACTTGACACCGGGCTTCTTAACCTCCTCCTTAGAGACAGTAATAGTAAGCACACCATTCTCCATGGAGGCCTTGACCTGATCCACCTTGGCATTCTCCAGGAGACTGAACGTCCTCAGGAACTTCTCGTTCCTCCTCTCAACCCGATATCATTGGTCTGTCTTCTCTTCTGTTACTTACTATGAGTACTTTATGAATTTACCCTGAGTACAATATGAATTTACCCTGAGTACCAAACCACATCTAAAGCATGAAACAAACTTACCAAGTACTTGAAATTAATCTAAAAATTCCTATCAACAACCATCACTTGGATCTTGCTCCACTTTAGAAAATATTTAAATGAAAATGGTCTTCAAACGACATGAAAAGAATAAATAAGATCATCAATTAAAATGATACCTTATTTACCTTTTACAATGAAATCAGAGCTCGTTCATTACCATGTGGATGCCGTGGTGCATGACATCTATAAGGGGTGCAATGTTTTGGCTCTTCACCCATTTGGAGCATGATTGTTCCTGAGGTAAATCCAAATATGAGAATGGGTAACTATAGGATCTGCGTTGGTAAAATCACACTTTATGTCACTTTCTGGAGAGAGAAAAAGCTACTGCATAGTTACGAACAATGATGAAGTTGCACCCACAAACATAACATGCACTAAAAAACATAAGATGCCTCAAAAAACAAAATAAACATGAGTGGAACATAAAACACATCAAATGAAGAAACAACCAAGACTTTTGTGCAATGAAGCATCAAATGGACAAATTATAGTGGATGACAACCCCATAAATAAAGCAAGTAAGTTTGTCATCTCGACCTCCTCCTCGGTATCAATCACCTTCACCGCCAAACACAATTACATTTACCGACAAACATAACTCTTCATCCAAACTCAACCTAAACTCATCCAAAGACTCCACATTCACCATTCCACATCCTGTAACCAAAAAAAGGAAAAATAATTTACGATAAGTTCCACATGAAAATCGAACAAAAATCACCTCACTCTTTGATGAAGAAGCTACGAAAAAGTGCAAGGAAGTAGGACTTCAAGTTGGAGAATGAAAGAAAAAAGATGGAAATGAAAATTTTGTAGCATTCCAGGCCTGAGGTAAATACATGTATGCAAATGAGTAACTTCGTGAAATTTGATGGGTAACTTTACAACTCAAATCCCAACCACCTGAACAAAAAATTCCAACAAAACCCCACTCACCATTCTATCCAAACTATAAAGCATATACAAAGATACAAACATGATATACAAAGATACAAACAGGATATGAACGGAGGATAGCCTTGACGAGGAGGAAAACCAAAGGCATGTAGAAAATAAGTCATCAAGAAGACTACATTGTGTTGGCTTTTAGGAGACCTAACACATTGAACTTATTTGTTGAAGGAATATCCCGTGTGAAAATTCCAAAAGCCAGAGCTTGGATGTAGGAAGAAGAGGGTGGATTGAAAAAGGTGTTTCTCCCCCAAAAAAAAATGGTGTTTCAAATTCAAAATATTGATATGTACACCCGTGATTGATTGTTGTAGTAGTACAACATGCATGGTTGTACGTTTGTTGGCGGTAGCTATTTGGATGGGTGGAGAGAGAGAATATGTGATATCTTGGAGAGAGAAATGGTATTTCGTGATGCTGAGCAACCCATGTTTGCTTGTGTGGCAGTCCATGTCAGCATGTGCGTGAGATTTGCGTGGGATTACGAGTAGAATTCAACTTTTCCTTTGAGAAATATACATGTTTTATGCGTAAGATGCAATTGCATTCAATTTTGATGTCATTACGAAACCCATAGATTATATTTATGTCATTGTAAATCGTCTTCATTTATGCTATGCATTCAATTTGTGAGAACCGAATTTATATGTTCCCTTATTTTTAAATTCTACCCCCCAAAGCATTCAATTTAATCAACAAAATTAAATCTTTCTTCAGAAAACTAACGTGTAACCTCAAAACTCTGGTATCTGATACCAACGCTAAGAAATAACTAGATTTGGGGTTAAACCTAACTTAGTTTTTGGAATGTTTGAGCCTTTGAGGTTTTGGGAAGAAGAGTTCATTTTTTTTGGTTAAGGTAAACATTTGGGGGATTGAATTTTCAAGTGGGAGAACAAAAAAATTAGTCATCACTAATCGGATGGTATAAGCATAAATAAATAAGTTTTGTAACGGCATAGGCACAAATAGAGAGGTTTTGTAATGATATCAAAATAAATATGAATGCAACAATGACACAAGCATAAAACATGTATTTTCCAGCGGGATGCAAAAGACATGTATTCATGATACTTTGTAAAAGTTGCCTCCAGGTATGTTACTAGTAGTTGACCCATTTGATTTTCAATTAAAGTCTTTCTCAATCAAACTAGAATTCCAACTAAAATTGCAACCCAATTCATTGTCCTTTTCAGAATTTACAATTTGTTTTGAAATATCTGAAATCATCTATTAGAAAAAGAATTGTTTTGCATAAGGAACACTAATGTTAACTAATATTAGTCACAAATGCAATACCACAGCAGCAAGAATTATTACCACAACTACAGGAGCAAAAGGGTGCGAATTCTAAATAAATTCCATGCAGATATGCTCATAATGCCCTTAAAATTATAAAGGCACCAGGAATGAGCAAATATACATCTTGCTCTCTTCATAAGAATGTTACTAAGATGCATATCTGAATTATTACATAATGTACGTACTCAGATAAGCATTATGAGCAAACTATAGCTTCACATAAACTATATTTCCACAAACAAGATCAGCAGCACATAAATGGAGTCCATTGCTCTTTGGTTTTCCTCCCTGTTGTTCTTCCAACTGGGAATCTTGCAGGTGAGTTCCATTCTTTATGCATCATGAGAGTTACAGCAGACTGAGAAGATGGGTCTTCCTTTCTCCACCCGCCACGCGTGCGTTCACGAAATTTATCTTGCATTGCATGGGGTTGATTGAGAGGTGATGAAATGTAACGTCTTGTGGTATATTGTGCTCCTTGTTTGGTGTCGTAGTTCGGCTCCATGAGAAGGTCTCTCAATGAAGTGTGTATCTTCACCCTTTCCACTTGAATTTCATGCTTCACGGAGGTCCAATCAGTGGCTCTGTGTTTTACCGCTTGTTTCTCCTTCCTTTGTCGAGATTCAGTACCCGCCCCGCTGCATGAAACTTTTATATCTTCATAATTTGAATTAGACTGCTGTAATTTCCTAAGTATACCGGAGTTGGCTGCATTTACGTTATTCAAGTCTTTGGTCGAAGAAGATTCACCTGCTAAAAAAGAAACGACAGGAGTTGCCATGTTATTATATAAGAAATTGAGATCCTTGAGCTTTGAAAATGGAACTGCCACCCTAGCTACAGGAAAGACTAACATGAGAACAACAAAGTGTCTTTTACCTATTACTCAAAATCATATTTGGTTGGTTGTGATCACGTGTGTAACGAAATTTGATAATACGTCAATTGCATTCCATTGTTCGGTTGAAAATGTTGAAGATTATTATAAACTTCGTAATCAGATCATAATGTAATCCATTACGTTACAACGTAATCAACTTATTTTAAATTTACTCAAAGTTTGTCAAGTCATTAACTCTACCTTGACTACACCAGAAGTTTGCCGGGGCTCTGAAAATCTTATTGGACATGTACCAAAGCAATTGAATTACAAAAACAATAACTACATTAGAATTTTGTGTCAATTGCAGCCTTACGAAATGATGTAATTCACTTACAAGGAATTTAAATCATGAGAATATTAATTACATAAAATTGTATTTCATGTAATCCAACTTTTGGTGAACCAAAAATGGTTACAGAAGCGCTCTTTATCTAATTCATCGGTCAAGTGAGACAGGGCTTCTTAAATTAATGAACACACAAAGAAAAAGATGCAATGTGCGAGTCTGTGACCAATTTGATGACTCATGTTGTGTCAGTGCAAAGTACATCCTTCCTAAAGGTGGCTTATTTTTAAAACTATTTTTTAACTTATTTAGAGAATTACATCATTTCTTAAATGAAATATGCATAATTGGATAGTAATATTTTCTTTCTTTAGTATTTAGGGAAGCTAATATCCAAGAAATCGGCAATTGGCAGGAAAAAAAATTAGAAGATACAAACCGTGACTGGACCCACGATGATTTTCTGTAGGATCACCAACTATGTTATTTATGCCATCGTTTTCAATTGGGGAAGCATAATCTTTCGAAGGCCACTGACTGATGATAGTAGGAGCAATTCTCTCATGGAAGTCACTGGATATGCCATGATTCCTGTGAATATCAGAATCATGGCGTGTTCCAACTGAGTAAAGGCCTCCATTTATCTGAAGCTGTGAACTATAACATATCAACCTGTCAAGGTTTCCATTTTCTGAATCTATATCTACAAAGTGTTTCTTGCAAACACAGATTTCTTCTCTATTGTCATTATGAATTGCAACTCCTGATTGAAAATTCATAGTGTTACTGTCAACTGAACATTCGACGGATTTTTCATGAATGGCTTCAATAAAAACTTCTGATGTATTCCTTTTGGAGTGATTTCCTTTAAGATTACCTACATTTTGTTCCATGTCCTTTGAGACCTTTACTGTATCCTTATGGTACACGGATGAAACTTCAATGTCATCTGAAAATCTAGAGTTAGCATCAACAGGTGGTGCATGGTGCTTTTTACCATCTTCCTGACAAAATACTGCATCGACGTCATTAATATTACCATTTACCACCACCATCGCGGTATCACCACTATAAAATTCAATTTCCTCGCCTCTCTCTTCTTGATTACTTTCAAAGTCCCTCTGAGATGACTGTGGGTCTTGAGTTCCATGAATATCCTCTATAACTTTTTGACTGTGAGCATAAGTTATATAACAATCCTCTTCGAGATTTATGGATTTTCCATCAATTGTCTTTTCCATGTTACCTTCGTCGACTGAAATATTCATTCTAGCACTTTCTAAGACAAAGCATTCACTTACGTCTTGTTTACTGGAATGAAGTGGCAAATCACAATAACCCTTTGGTAACTGATCGGATGAAGAAACCGAACAATTTGAGGAGGCTTCTTGATCTTGTATTAGCTTTGTTTCCTTTCTTACCGTGCAGGCTGCGGATTCAACAGATCCAGGGTCTGCAGGTACAATGTCAACCTTCACATCTGAAACATCAGCTTCACGTATGCCGTGAACATCCATCACAGGTGATGGATGTAACTTTTTATCATCGCTACCAGACCTACTGATTTGAATTGGCTGTTGTATTTCTTCAAGATAAAGAACACCTTCAGTTTGAAGTGGAGGTATGATGCCAACACTTACCCCTTGTTCAGAAGGTAAGTTGTCAATCTCATCGTTTGTTGCTTCAGTGACACCATAGTGGTTCTCTGATTTATTTTCAGAATCAGCAGATGATTTGGGATCCACCAATTCATCGCATTGTGGAACTACAATATCAATCTTGAATTGGTTCTCGGTGGCATCTTCTCTTGTGATGAGATTGACATCAGGCTGACTAATTTTAGACATTTCTCCTGATTCATGTCTTCCACCCTCAGAAGGATGGGACTTAGAAGCAGAATCGTCAAGTATTGTATCTGTGGTCACATTAAGAGCAGCTTCCTTCTTGTCCAAACCCAATCGACTACCCGATGATTCCAAGATCAATGCATCTGTACCAAAACTATCAGGAGTCACATTTTCGGATTGTAAACGGGTCCTCAACTCGTTCGATGTTCTTTCATTCGTATCTGCTTGTTCATTGTTAGTTAGTGTTTCACTTGGATTCACAGATTTACCTGCAGTAATTAAACCAGTTGAGATACGTATGGAGCTTTTAATTTGTCAACAATAAATCTTAAACATCAGCTGATTTAAGTAATATACTAAATTACTAGTTCAGTATCCATTTCCAGAATGGTCATACACTGGATTAAGTTGGTCATGGATCTCTTGGTAAGAAGTTGGTCACTTTTACTCTTCTTATGCACACAAGGAGAACTATATGTGAAAGCATTATTTCCCCTTCACCCCCATTGAATTTTTTGGTGTGATTTGAGGCCGGTTCTTGGTAATCATGTAACTTGTACTACAATACTCGTAAATGTGAGGATGGTATGGGATTGACGTACAACAATATTTTCCCTCATGTGCTTGATTCCTAAAAGCAAATGTAACGTTACATCCCTATTAATGATACTCTTAACCCGATACACGGATCTATTTAAACACAGATTATTTTAAGTCAACCCCAAACTGAGAAAACATCTTCTGATGAACTACTGATGCAGATCAAGCTTGTCAAAGGAAATAGATAAAGAGTGAATTACAACTTCGAGTGTAAAATGTATTAGCCCTTTAGAATGAATGTTTCATGAGTTACCAAAATATCAAAATGTCAACAGGGAAATTGTTTTTTACGATTCCAACTATAACTAGTTCAGAATTTTCATTTTCTGTTCTGACCATTTAAATACAAATAAATGCACAGTTTTGACTATAATCATTTGGCCTTCTTGATTAACAATTATAACCTAGAGAACTAGTGGAGACACTGAACACTACAAGCAGTTGAGTTAGAAACCTCATCTTACTAATACAATGTGCATTTCCCAACAAAAAACATCAAATAGCCAGCATCGCATGCTTTTAATGTGCTTCGAGTGTGTAAAGTTGACAAATCAATGATCAAATACCAGGAAGAGGTATACTTCACATTGAATAAAATAACTAAAGAAACTTCGCTGAGGTTGTTTATTATGATCCCATAGAAAATCAAACCTTATTATCTGACAGAAATCATGATCAGACATCTTCGACAATAAATATGAGGAGAACAATAAGACAAGGAAATTCACCTGGTAAAGGAGTCTGTATATTTACAGCACCAAAAAAAAATTGATCTTTAATATCAGTTTCATCTTTAAGCTTTTCAGAACCACAGGTTCCCTTTCTCTCACAAGACTTCTCCAGAATACACATATATTTCTCTCCTAATTTTTGTTCCACTTCTGTCATCTCTAAAAATAAAAAAACAAAGGGAAATGGTGTATCAGACGAACATTCTATGTTCTAACAATTATTAAATACCAAAAACACGTAGATAGATGTAGACAAGGGAATCATAATGCAAATTCAGCTGACGAATAGAATAGGCATATGACACACAAAGAAAATGATGACAACAATTAAAAATAATCGCGACGTCGTGTAACTTACTTCTCAAGCAGAAGAAAAATCATCCAAAATAGACAGGAAATATACAAAAGCATCTGAGTGGCCTCTACCGATTGGATTGCAGTCTCCTTAACCAAATATTTAAACTAGATATGACTTCCTTATAATCCACTAGTACTATTCAAACAAGAAACATCACTTCCATTCAAATTCTTCGTCAATTTTATCCTCTCTGAAGTCTAGAGAAAGTTCAGCATATACAGATGCCAAAGAGTTCAGACTTCAGAGAACTCAGGATTACGGGGAAAGAAGTAAAACTAAAGACAAAAAAATCCACCTGAACAATTAGTCTCTGAAACAGCTTGTTCGCTCTGATTCTCGATCTCATACTCAATGTCACATGTATGTAGATCCTTGATTTCCTTATTTCTGTCAGAACTCTCCAAATTGTTACCTTTTCCGTTCAACTCTTGCCCCACATCTCTCATCTCTGAATTTAAAAATAGTAAACAAATAAGAACGCACTATAGAATTCATGAAAAACTATTGTATCCGAGGTTTGTCGGTACTCACCAACAAAGATTTCCCCTTTCGGACACGATACTGGGTACCCTTGGATCAATCCACATTGCTTTTTGTGTGAGGCCCTCTTCTTCTGGCTTGGGCGTGGATTCGGGAAAGGCCACCGACACCTTGGGCAAACATGCACACCCTGTTTCCCCTTCCCACCTCCTGATACCACAAAACAGACATCAACAACAACATTAGAAAGAAAGCATTTCTTAATAAACATAATTCAATCAGAAGAACATGCAAAGTTGGCTACCATACCCAACTCCCAAAGTACAAAACCACCAGGGAGGACAAGAATTTTGGAAATCCAATTCCTAAATATGCCCAAGTAACTCAAAGAACATCCAAACCTTTATTTTCCTTTGCAATTCTCACTACACACTAACACCACCAACAGCATAGAACAAATTAATATAGAAACCCATTTCTTCGAAGAAGCCAAATTTGCTTCCAAACAACACCACAAACAATAAGAAGAATTTCAAAAACATAATTCTTTACGAAATTCAAATCAGCAGAAACAACATCAAAACCTTGACTCTGCTCCCAACTCCCACTACAAAACAAAAAAAGACAATTTTAAAAAAACAATTCTTGAAAAAGCCAAAGTTATTTCTACAACATAATAACATCACAAACTTAAATAATTTCAAAAACCCGATTCCTAACAAAATTAAAATCAACGGAAACAACACCAAAACCTTGACTATGCTCCCAACTCCAACTACACAACAAAACAAATATATCAGAAACACAATTCTTGAAAAAAACCTAAGTTAATCCTAAAAGACAATAATATCAACAAGAACAAGAAGAAGAAGAAGAAGAAGAAGAAGAAGAAGAAGACAAGCAATAACAAGAATTTCAAAAACCCATTCCTTAAAAAAAGCCAAATCAACTCAAATAACATCCAGTTTTCACCCTACTTCTCAACTACACAAAATATCAAAAAAAAACTCCACAGCATAAAACAGAAGAACACCAAAACCCCATTTCTCGAAAGGCCAAAAGAACTCAAAAAACACCAAAACCCGACTCTCCAACCCAACTCCAACCACCCAACAACATCAAACAGCAAAAGCACCATTGACCCATTTCTCAAAACACATCAAACCACCAGAAAACAACCCAAACCTCTTGAATTGAGCTTCAAGTTGTAGTTTCCGCTCCCCATTACGTTCAAGATGCGCTTTCTCTCTTGTTGCGGTGTGTTGGTTTGGGATTGGATCAGAAACCGTTGTTGAAGAGCATTAAAGGAGTGATGGCAACCCCACCATGTGGTGATGTGCCGACTCCAACACCATAACACCAATTCTGGCGTTGGAGCCAAAAAGAGAAGATCAGAGTAGATGTTGGAAACTAGAAATGGAGTGGGAGGAAATGACAGAATTTGAGTTCTTTTGTGGGGTCTTGAAGAATTGTGTATTTTATGTTTTATCTTGACACTTTGGTGAAGTTAATAATAAGTTTGAACTACATTCCAAAGTTGGGATTTTTTGGGACCCCAGTTATTGTGGATTTGGCTTGCTTGTTACGGACTCATCCTTTCAGATTACATATGACTAGAATTACAATTGTAAAATATAATTGTCTCAAATCATATTTTATATTTTTATTGCTTTAAAAATACAAAACATAAAATCTAATTACAATTTTATTACATTACAAACATCAAAATTGTAAACATTAAACCATAATTGCCCCCAAATCATATGGACTAGACCCTCCAGTAACTGAAAGGGATTCAAGTCTGATTTTTACCTATAAAGTTTCCACCATCCTAACTATGTGTTTGTATCTTTTTCAGCTTAAAAATGTCGCAAATTGATGTGGAGGTGGATCGGCGGAGTTCTTAGTTGCTTCAAAAAATTTGAAGATTGGATTGGCAATTATGATTTGAAAAGACGTGAACGTCAACAGCTTCAGACCTTAGGGTTTAAATTGCAAAGTTGTGGATCGTACTGAAATTGACATGTGCTGTTATTTTTTTATGGGTTTTATTGGTTGGGAACCCTTAAATACATCATAATTGGATTCTAACCATAGGTAATTGACATGTGCTTTTGAAATTTATTTGGTCGGGCAATTGTTGCATGTAAAATTAGTTAGACAACAGGCGTTGCTGACCACTTATTGCATTGTGTCACATGTTTTCCATTGTACGTAATTTTGGTTGCACTGTGCATGAATGATATTAATTATGAAACACTCTCCTACCGACAGTGTCAACGAGAGAAACTATAGGTAGGCACAATAAAAATATATTCTTCATAAAAATAAGCATATAATTTTTTGGAATATAGTACTATTCAAAATAAAATATACATTTTTCGACATTGTACTCCAACCAATCTTTATATTCTTCAAACCATTGACTGTTAAATCGGCTCATTTTTCCACCAAATTTGGTCTGCGGGAATTTAAATTTATGATTTGTAGGCCAACTTGGTCCTCTTAAATAATACTCTCTACGAACTTGATATTACAAATTCGCATGAAAATCAGATATTCGTCTTCTTTGTCTAGGATCTGATACTAATTCATTTAAATTCAGTTCAACCCGACTTCACATTTGAGAGGATTCCACTTCTCTGGACTTGGTGTTTGGTTTTTTTATTAGAAACTTATCCATGACCTACATTTGGACATTATTATAACTTTGTAGATCGAACTTGAACTAACACAAAAAGTAAACAAACCATAAGTTCCATGAAATATTTATCTGAAATTTATTAATGCAATATTGGTTACTTATTTATGTTATATACCAAACTCTAAAGTAAAAAAACCATAAAAATGATCACCTAATGGCTAGTGGTGTGGTTGGCCGATCCTTGTTCTACACGTTTTGTGGTAAGCTGCTACTTCAACAATCGTCCAACAGTCCAAGTGGGAGATTTGTATGTGTTGTGTGGTTGTGCCTTTGGAGTTGTGAAGGTGGATCGTGGATGTAAAAGTTTTGCGGAGTGGGAGAGATAGATGTTTAGTTTTTTCCCAATTTAATATTTTTTCTTGTTGAATTTGGAAAATTATAAGAGAATATATAACTTCTTGTGTTGTTAGGAATAGGAAATGACAAATAAGAATATTTTAGGAATATGAAATGTAAACAAGAAGTAGAGTTAGACTCGGAGACAAATGAAAATTGAATTTAAATAGTTTTTGGCTTTGTCTTATTATTGGATTTGCTTTGTGTTTATTTAAAAAAATTAAATGATTTTTAAATAAATGTAGTGCCCTAGTAAATAAATATTTTGGTGACATTTTCGTATTAAAAATGAACTTAATAAATACCGAAAGTAATAATATATGAGTTTTTTTTCCAATCACTAGTGCAGAATTGGCTTTACTCGTCGCCCAATAGACGTCGGCCGTTACAACGGCCGACGTCTATTGTGGAGAGGACAGCATAGACGTCGGCTGAAATGGAAGCCGACGTCTATGTGACACTATAGACGTCGTCTGTAGGAATAACATATTTAACCGACGTCTATAGTGTATAGACGTCGACCTTTAGACGTCGGTGTTTTAGTACCTTGTGAAGCCGACGTCTATAGGGTATAGACGTCGGACTATAGACGTCGGACGTAATGTAAGACTGACGTCTATAGTCTATCCACATAGACGTCGAGGTATAGACGTCGGTGTTATGGAACATCCGACGTATATAGGTCTTAAAGAAATCGGACAGACGCGTTTTCTTTCATTCTTTTCAGTCGAAACCCACCCAAACCCTAGCCGTCCCGCGACCGAACTCTCCTCCGCGACCATCCTCCGACCGATCCGCACCGTCTCCGGCACCGCAGCGAGCTCCCAAACGCTCCTCCACTTCTCCGGCCCTCTTCTCCTTCTTCCTCCGTCTTCCTCCGTCTCTCTCCACATGTAGGTTTTAAGTTCGTTTTTTCTTGTTTTAAGTTCGTCTTTCTCCACATATTCTCTCTAACTTAGCCTCCTCCGCATGTAGCTTCATCGTGTCATTTACAGCCGTCTCCTCCGCGACGTCTTCGGGAACCACAAAGAGCTCCTCCGGCAATACAACTTTTCCCTCCTCTGGTTCGTGCTCAATTTTAGATTCTTAATTTAGGATTAGTTTAGACCAAGAATCCAACGCCAAATTAGGATTAGTGCAAATATTGGTTAGATAACGATTCAATGTGGATGTACACTCTTGACATGTAGACGTGATAAGTAACTTCTTCTCGGAGTTTTTTTGCATGTGTGTTATGTGTTGATATTTGATAAACATACTCATTGGATTGATTTAGTTTGGATTGAGTTGGGTTGGTTGGATGATTTAACCAAACTTTGTTTTCATTGGATTGATTTGGTTTGGATTATGTTAAGAATTTGGTTTGGATTGAGTAGAGAAATACATAATGTGAATGTGATTAGATAACTAGATATTAGGATTTGAATAAAATTTAAGTGGATAACTAGATGTGAATGTGATTAGATAACTAGATATTAGGATTTTCTTGTTGATTTCAGGATTTGAAGAATTTTACATATTAAATTTTAAGTGGAGGTTCTGCCAAAATTTCAATAAAATTTTATTCCCAATTATTATTAATAACATGATAGTTTGTGTTTAAAATGTTTTTCTGTCAATTCAAGTAATTAGTTTTAATACTTGATTTTAATATTTTAAATGTTTATTGCCTTAATTTATTGAATTTTTAATATTATGATAATAACTCATTGCCCCCTTAAACAACTTGGCCTTTAATAACCCAAAGCAAAAGATTAGACAATATTTGTTAAGTCATTCATCATATAGGATTTGCATGCATTGTATTTTCTATTATTTACGCTTTCTGTCGTAGATTGCTGGCGTAAGGTACGTACTATCTTTCACTCATCATTCATTAGAAAGCACGCATTAGTTAGTAGGACTTGCATTGTAACAAGAGTGAGGTGAGTGTTTGTTTGGTGTGTTGTTTGTTAGATTAAGGTATGAAAAACACTTAGGGGGCAGTCACCTATAGGAGATGAGGTGGGGGATTTCATCACCCTTTCCTTGGCCCAAAAACCACTTAATAAAAGAGCCTTAATAAAATCAATTAGACGTTGGCCCCTAGGATTTTCGGACGCATTAAGGAGAGGAAACCGTTTAAGACCGTTATGGCCTGAATGTTGTTGCCCATCTAGTCTCCCTGAGATTTTAGGAACCTCCAGGTTCTTGATTTCCTATAGATTAGTGGTCCTCGATGTTTAAGACCCTTTCGGCCTGAACGTCGTTGCCCATCTAGTCTCCTTGAGATATTAGGGACCTCCGGGTTCTTGATTTCCTACAGACTAGTGGTCCTCGGTGGGACCTCGAAGTTAGGCGTCGTCTATTACTAAGGACCTATAGTGGACTTTAGGTTTGTTTTGGCCTTGATTGTTTAGTTAGATTTCTAACCTTCCTTATTCCACGCTAGATTAAGGACTTCATCTCTTCTCCTCTGAGTCATTCTTTTCTCATCTTAATGTCTCCGAATCTTCTCATCTACGTACACATTCTTTTAAATTGAAATTTTATTTATGTTCTGCAATAATAACTATCATTTTTGCCTCTGTTTAGATTGAAATGGATCGAGAGTGGATAGTTTCAAACAGATTGAGTGATGAGTATGAGAACGGAGTGAATATGTTCTTAGAGGTTGCCAAAAACATTCTAAGAAAATGAAAGACAGCGACATGGCGTATTGTCCGTGCAATAAGTGTCATAATATGTCAGTGTTGACTTTTCGGAAAATGAAAGATCATTTGTTTGAGAAAGGTTTCGACCCAAATTACAGATGGTGGATATGGCACGGCGAAAATGAATCATGTAGTCGTTCCAAGAATGATGGAGAAGATGTTAGTGTGGAAGATCACTTAGAGGAAATGGTTCAGGATATGGCTGAAAAGTTTTCGTCCAACCCCGATTTACTTGGTAATTTGTTGAGTGACAATGAGAAGCCGTTGTATAAAAATTGTACCAAATTCACTAGATTGTCAGCGGTGTTGAAGTTGTACAATTTAAAAGCTGGAAATGGTTGGTCCGATGTGAGTTTCACATCAATGTTGAAGTTAGTGAAAGAGATGCTTCCAGATGACAATGAGTTGCCAGATAGAACTTATGATGCAAAGAAAGTGTTGTGCCCTATGAGAATGGAATATAGGAAGATACACGCATGCCCGAACGATTGTATATTGTATAGGGGTGAGTTTGAAAACTTACATTCCTGTCCCAGGTGTAATGTGTCAAGATACAAAATGAAACGTAGTGGACCAAACCACAATGAAGAGGCTGATGAGATGAAAATCAAAGGACCTCCTGCTAAGATTTTGTGGTATCTTCCGATAATACCAAGGCTTAAACGTTTGTTTGCGGGTAAAGAGGATTCCAAGAACATGACATGGCATGCTGATCGTGAGAAACCAAATGATCAGTTGTTACGTCACCCTGCAGATTCACCTCAGTGGAAAAAAATAAATGTCGACTTTCCTGTGTTTGGTGAAGAATCGAGGAATGTACGACTTGGGCTCTGTACTGACGGAATGAATCCTTTTGGTAGTTTGAGTAGCATTCACAGTTCTTGGCCCGTTCTGCTTGTAATTTACAATCTGCCCCTGTGGTTATGCATGAAACGCAAATATATCATGTTGTCCTTAATGATTTCTGGTCCGAAACAACCTGGAAACGACATCGATGTGTATTTAAGACCTTTAATTGATGACCTAAAGAAATTGTGGGGTGACGGAGAGTCAGTTTTTGATTCTTATCGTCAGGAGTCGTTCGTAATGCGGGCAATGATATTTTGCACGATTAATAACTTTCCAGCTTATGGTAATCTGTCTGGATATTCAGTTAAAGGTCATAAAGCTTGTCCAATTTGCGAGGAAAATACATGTTCTTTGCAACTAGTTAATGGTTCTAAGACTGTCTATCTCGGTCATCGGAGATTTTTGCCGAACTCTCATCCTTATCGTAGGTTGAAGAAAGCATTTAACGGAAAACAGGAGTTTCAGAATCCGCCAGTTGAAATCAGCGTCGAAAAGGTGTATGAACGTGTAAGGAACATTGAATGTGAATTTGGAAAACCGTACAAACGAGCAAACGACAAAAGTAGTTGGAAAAAAAGATCAATATTTTTTGATCTCCCTTACTGGAAAACTTTAGAAGTTAGACATTGTATTGATGTGATGCACGTAGAGAAAAATGTTTGTGATAGTCTTGTTGGCACTCTGTTGAACATACCTGGTAAAACCAAAGATGGATATAATGCAAGACTTGATCTTGTTGATATTGGTATACGAGCAATGTTGGCACCAGAGAAGAAAGGAGATCGGAATTACTTACCTCCAGCTAGTTATACATTGTCTAGAAAGGAGAAAAGAATTCTCTGTCAGTGTTTGCACGATGTAAGGGTTCCACAAGGTTATTCTTCAAATATCAGTAATCTTGTTGTTATGAAGGATTTGAAACTTGTGGGGATGAAGTCTCACGATTGTCATACTTTAATGCAGCAGTTGTTACCTGTAGCACTGAGATCCATATTACCGAAAGATGTTAGACAAGCAATAATAAAGTTGTGGCACATGTCACAGGACACCAAGTATACTATTTACAGGAAAAATAGAATCCACGTGTGGGCACGTGCCTATGCGTGACTACTCTTGGATCTGCCACTACCTATAGATGCATTTTTACATCCACAACTTCGGCAGATCGCTTAGCCCGTTCATCTTCGGCACAAGAGCGCTCGATCAGTGAGTTATTACGCACTCTTTCAAGGATGATTGCTTCTATGAAAACCTTCTGGTTGTCTCTGCACCCCACCTCCTTGGTGCGTACTCCACAAGCCCGCATCATTGATCCATGGATGACTCCGTCCTAGGATAACTCCCTCTTTACATCTTGACCCAACTACCATTGTGCGTATCATACCCCCAAGTTAAGGGTGTGACTGTAGGCTCGTGCTCTTCCAACTTCTCGTGTCTTGTATGTCGAGTATATCGTCGGCGTACACCCACTCCATACAGTCATGCATCATATCGTGAGAGATCAGTCATTTATTTTTTTCGGTCATTTAATTTAGTGCATTGAATTCTTTCAAATAGTACACTATCGTGAACCATAATCTATTTTTCCTCTCAAAATGCACATAAGAAGCAATGTCAAGGTTTGAACCTTGTTTTCGTGCTAGAATATTCATATTCTATTTCCCTCGTTCTAGGATGATAAGATAAATGAATAGAAGTACGTGGTATTCTTAAAACGATTCAAGCTTTATTTTGTGGGCAAATGTAGAAGAAAATAGTAAGAAAACGGTTCATACACATGGAACTTATTATTCTATTCATTCACAATCATATGGCCTAATGGGAGTGATTTATTAGGTTTCAAACACTCACTCTTAATTTATGAATATATCTACGTATATATACATATCATTATATTTACAAGAGTGTATATGAAAGAATTCCCTTATATATATTTTACACATGAATAATGCATATGAACTTGCCAAAGTCAAAGGGTAGCCTAAGTCTTCCCATTCCATTATCACATGTGCAGTACACAATAGTATTCGGTCATGCAAGTGTTCCATGTCCTCAACAAACGGACTTCTAATAATTTGTATTTGAATAATATCACGAGTTTCGCGAGTGCAATTCAAACAGACCGAGATATTACCAATATCTTTTAAGTATGTCATCGTATGATTAAAAAAAATTAATTCTCGATGTGGAGGTTCGTACGTGTTTTGAGAGAGGATGAGAAGCTTTGGTAGAAACTATAAATAAAAACTTTATATAAATAAAAACCATAAAAAATGACCGAATCGAGAAAACATAATTTACTAAAAGAAAATGAGGCAGCAAAGAATACCAACATGTTCTCACGTATGACAATTGCTTGTGATTGTGAAATCTTTAGTGCAAAGATGGTGTTTGTTTGTAACGTCCATGATCCGTACTCGGGACACAATGATTAATCAAGACAAAAAATAAGCTAATAAGAGACATTATCAAAAATATGATTAAATCGATGCCTCAAATTCAAAACAAACACAATGTCAATGTCAAAGTACATAGCGAAAGGAAATACAAGAAGCTGAAAACATACTATAACAACTACGAGATCCAAGGAAATTACATCAGCTGAACTCACGATTCAGTCCTCGCGTCCCAAGCTCAAGTCGCCTCCTGCCACCTACTGCGTCCCTCCTACACACGTTCAACGCACGCCTGAGTCTCAAATCAAGACCCAATACACTACCTCAACCCAACACCGAACAAAGTCAAGTCGTCCCTAATGGCTCACACTGGTCTTGTGTCCCAAGACGATCACGCACCCAGCGAAGCCGAGCGTGCACTTCGACCCCACCGTGCATCCAATCCACAAGGCAACACTCAACCCGCTCTCACGGCAGAACTGTCACACCCAACTCCCCTCCAACCTCGAACCCAAACCAAGGTGGATGGCGTACCTTGACTCGATCGAGTCGAGATGAACTTACCGGAGAAGGGGTGCCTTCCCCTCTGCGCGCACACGTAAACGCCAGACTCGTTGAGCTCCTCGTCGTCGCTGGTGGAATTGGGTGAGAGAGGTGAGGATGGGGGGGGAGAGATCGGTTAGGGGAGGGACTAGGGATTGGGGGGGGGGGGGGGGGGGGGGGGTCACAATCACCCCACCAAAAAGGAATTTCATCCGTGAAATAAAAGGTAAGTTACGCATCGAAACTCTAGGTAAAACTCTCGCATAACCGCCATGATGTCCCACGTAGCCTCTCGTGGGTCGCAGTGCAATCATCGAACCTTAACCATCTAAAAGACTCTCTTACGCAATTGATGCTCCTTCCGATTGACTATATTTTCAGGTCGCTCCTCCAGCGACAAGCCTGACTACGCCGCAGGCGTATACACTCTCTCACATCCACCTTATTTATTTTCCCTCCTTTGAAAATAAATTTTATTAAATATTAAATGTGCATTATAATAACTAGACTTTGAAATTAAAATAAAATACGATTAATAAAAATTGTGTAAATAATAACCAAATTGATGTGGAGGTCATTAGCCCCTTTTATTTTATTTTATTTTTGTTTTGATATTTTAAAATCTTTTAAAAAATATGTTTAAATATGTTTTTATTTCTTTTTATTTTTCAATTTTTATTTTTATCCATAATCGGCATCCAATCTGATGTGGCAAAGAGAGAAATGTTTGGTTGGGTTGGATTTGACAGCAGTGCAGAATAGTAAATAGTCGTTGCCCCATAGACATTGGTCACCCATATAGCTGACGTCTATAGGTATAGACGTCGGCCATTAATACAACCGACGTCTAGGGGGTCCTTTAGACATTGGTTGTTTGAAAACTCATTGCAACTGACGTCTATAACTTGACGTTTATTCTCCAAGTCTATAGACGTCGGGGTATAGACGTCGGTCATCACTTACAGCCGACGTCTATGCCCTCATGAATATAGACGTCGGGGTATAGACATCGTCTGTAAGTGATGACCGACGTTCTTAACTACTTGGGATTTGGAGGAGGAGGTTAAAGGGTTGCCTCCGGCTTTATACGTCGCCAAAGATGATGTTATGCAGTTCTTGGCGATGGATCAATTGTGCATAATGATTATCGACGTGCAAGTGAAGTAAGTGTTTTCTTCTGTATAAGTTGAAATACTTCAAATAATTTTATCATAATAATAACATAATATAATTTTTACTCTTATACACACTTTTATGACGCCAGAATGTCAGTCTTTCCCGACGATCAACTATTTGGATTTGTCAGTCCATCTACCTATATATCCGGGAATGACGATTAATCAGGTTAGCTTGCAACTCTCATGAAAGAACAAGGCAAAAGATATTATTTCCTCCCTTATCATGAGTGGTAAATTTGTTAATTCAAAGTAAGTGGAATTTTATTTTGTAATTAACTTTTATTATATATATAAACCGCGCTCATTG
Source organism: Triglochin maritima (assembly GCA_963682175.1). Lineage (NCBI taxonomy): Eukaryota > Viridiplantae > Streptophyta > Magnoliopsida > Alismatales > Juncaginaceae > Triglochin > Triglochin maritima. The sequence continues at coordinate 28,339,741 of OY821788.1, read as the reverse complement.
GATGCTTGTCGTTCTATGCCCCAAGACTAATTTGGCATATTGGTTTGATCCTTTGGGGTCGATTAAACCAAGAGAATTCATGAAGAAACTTATTTTAATGTAAGTTCGTTTTAATCATCGTATTTGTAATCTGTGTATTTTTATTAGTATTATCGAATTCATGTTGAATAACTTGTGCTACTCGGGACAATGAAAGTTTACAAAGTATTATGTGGTAGGAGAACAACCCCAAAAGCTGAAGTAATTTGGCTTGGAATGGGAGTAAGTTTTTTCTCCTATTTTTGTTAATTAAGTTAATGAAATATATATTTAGCAAATTTATATTTTTGTAGTACCGTAAGCAGACTGGAAATACGAAATGTGGTTACTACGTGATGAGATAAATGGAGGAAATCCTCAAATATGCATCTCAAAACGTATCCTTATCCCAGGTAATATAGATCGTTATTCAGATGTATAATTAAAGTTTTATTATTTAGATATTAATATTTTTTACTTGTATTTTTATAAGTCTTCCAAAAGAATAGCGATCCCTACTCGCAACAGGAACTCGATGATATTCGTGACCGATGGGCTCGCTATTTTATGAGAAACATGTTAATGAACTAAGAGATTCTTATTTCAATAACACTTTCTTTGTAATTAAATGTAAATTTATTTAACATGTTTACTTGTATTACCAACATACAATGTGATCTTTAATAATCAAACATCTTTGTTAATGAATGTTAAGTGTTTGTGTATGTATGTTTGTGATTGAATGTATTTGTGTATGTATGTTTGTATGTATTTGTATTTGTTGATGAATGTATATATTTGTGTTTGTGGATGAATTTTTGTGCATGTTGAATGTATTTGTTATGGAAGAATCTATGATTGCTTTGTATTTATTTTTTTAATCTGATAAAGGTATAGACATCGGTTGCACCAAGTAGCCGACGTCTATCCTCTTCAAAAAAGGAATAGATGTCGATTGTTAGGTACAACTGACGTCTAGTCTTTAGGTATAGATGTCAGTTGTACCAAACAACCGACGTCTATGTTTTAGGTATAGACGTCAGTTGTTTGTGGTGACCGACGTCTATGCTTCAGGTATAGACGTCGGGTTTTAAGTAACTGACATCTAGGTATATACGACACAAATATAGACGTCGGGTTAGGAGAATCATATAGTCGACGTATATACCCACAATATCCGACGTATATTCTATTTTTGCACTAGTGTTAGATTGGAGTAGGTGTTCTTAAGAAAATCATTTCATTAACCATTTCTAATTAATATAAAAAGTAAACTAACTTAAAAAAACAAGAAGAAAAAAATCAATGGGCGGAGGCCACGAAGGACATAAAGTCGACATTGAGGATGACCTCATATCTTAGTTCCTTCGTATGTTTTCATCTCTTCAACCTCTAGGTGAGTTGCTCCGGATTTTCTTTGCTAGCTATGTCACATGAGAGAGAACCTTGTGCAACTCCCTCTGCATACCTCCATTGGAGTTTGTGTCATGAGTGATGGTTTTTTGTACATGCTTTCAAAGTCATTTAATAAACTAATTTACCAAACCCAACAATTCATTTAACAAACCAAATCAAAATCCCCATAAGAATCAAAATCTTATTAGTCCTTCGTTTTTCATCATTATTATTTCTTTTCTTTTTCTTCATTCTTTTCTACACCAAAAGTTCAAATAAATTAAGGTTTGGGTCAGGTGGATGATCTTATTTATAAGATGTTGATGTTGTGAGTTGTCCTATAATTTAGGAGATTGTGTTTGATCCAAGTGTATAATCTTATTTATAAGATATTGATGTTGTCGTATAATTTATAAGATTGTGTTGTATTTTAGGTGTTAATTTTAAATTTGTGTTAGTAACTATTATTATATTTGTCTTAAGTAATCTTATAATTTACTTGTTAGGACATCATTATTAGCAATTCAAAACCAAAAAAAAGATTCAGGTTAACAAGTCGCTCGTGAGCCGCTCGCGAGCAGGTCGAACCGAGCACGAGCAGAATTTTTTGCTCGAAACTCTTAACGAGCCGATCTTGAGCAGACTTGGATCGCTCATTTAGATATCAATTACACCCCTACTACCAATTAAAACATAAGCATTAAACCTCCCAAAGTAAATAGGATTACTAGCCAAAAATAGGTCGTTAACATAAAGAATGAAGAAAAGTACGATAGATAACCCATAAAAATCTTCACTATGTTAAAAAGCATATAAACCAAAACGCCCACGGCTAGACCGTATCCACTGTTAGTTAATCCCCCCAGGTATGTTACAGTACTACTCAGTGCTATCAAATAGTTATCCCAAGTATGTTACACTACCCATCACTCTTAAATAGTTAACCCCAATGCTTAGCACGTCCACTATGGGCGGTCATCCGACGATGACCGACCAAGTGGAGGTGCCACATAGGCAACCGACCTCGTCACGGGAGGACGACCCGGTCGTCCGTCGACCAGTTTGCTGGAGCGACCTGGTCATGACCAGGTCGGTCGCTGGATTTTTTTGTTTTTTGTTTTATTTTTAATTTTTGTTTTTGATCTTGTTTTGTTTTTTATAAATTATTTATAATCTTTTTGTTTTAAATTTTTTTTAAATATGTTTTATAATTTTTTTTAATGTTTTTTTAAAATTTTAATTGATTTTTTTAAATTTTTTGCAAAATCGACCTCCAAATGATTTGTAGGAAGAGACGTATTGAAAAGTTATGTTATTTTATTCAATAAAAAAAATTCTCTTATCTACCATAATAAATTATTTACAACTAAATATTAAACAAAAAATAAAACTAATTAAAACAAAAAATGGGTGAGGTTGTCAAATCCGTGGGGTATGCACTCACTACACTCATTTGTGGAGATCAATTCAGGAAAAAATTAAAAAATTAAAAATAATTAAAAAACATATTTTTAAAAAATACGATTTAAAAAACAGATAAAAAATGATAAAAAAATAACAATACAAGATTATTGTACTTGTCGTAGTACTTGAACAATCCGTTGAATGCTGGAAAATGCATTTTCGGTTTTGGTTCCTTGGATGAACCTTCAGATTGAATTGGAAGTGTGTCCGCATCAATGAGCTAATGTGTGTCGTCTTTGGAGCTTTGTAGATCATCTTGTGTGAGTTGTGGGGAATCACAATCAGAACTATCAGATGGTAAGAGCGAAAAACTCTAGATTAGTTCGCTTGAGATTTGTGTGGTGGTCGGTGTTTGTTCAGAGGTGGTTTGTACCCTTTTTTGGGAGAAGGTTACCGGTTGAAGCTGGATACAACAAGTACGATTAATATGACAAAACAATAGAAAGCTCCGTTGATGTAAAAAAGAAGGAAGCTACAAAACAACAGAAGGTAATAAATGTGATCACGAAACAAATTCGACAAATATAAGATCGGGGGACGTGGAGAAGTTAAGAAGCAAAAGTTTTTTAGCACAATAAATACGGTTCATATAGAGAGAAAATAAATGCAATCGAACAAGAACAAGCTTAACAACCAAAAACAAAAGGCTTACCTTGGGGGTTAACTATTTGAGAACGGTAGTCTAGTTTGTTCATCGTAGCTAATAACGAAAATAATGGCGAAAAGTAAATGCCGGAATGGGGTTGCTGAGAGCATCATTAACCTCAACCCAAAATTCCCCCTCCAATCCAGTTTTTCTCTCCACCACGTCAGCAAAAAACACTATGCAACCCACCCCCAACCCAACCCATTTTTCACTTTCTTAACCCCAACATCACTTTCAACACACTTTCTCATCCACATAAATTTTTTTTACCTCATTTTCTATTTCATCACAAAAATATATAAACTACTAAATAAATTATTTCTACAGTAACTTAATCTAATTAAATTACGTTAATTGCCAAATAATTTCGAAAGATTAGATTTAACAATGACAACTCCAACGGGTCGGTCGGGGGTCTCGCCGATTTTTTGGGATTTTTTTGGGAATCTACAGTAACTTAATCTAATTATTTTATGTTTGAGATTTATTATTAATTCTCTGCCGATTGTTTGGGTTACTAATGCGTTTTTTGGTGAACCTAGGTAAATTCATGTGTTCTATTTTGCTAGGTAATTTTCTTTAATTATATACATTTACAATTATCTTACTAATTTTCTTTAATTATTTACATTATTTTTACTAATTTTAATTAATTATTTACATTTATCTTATTAATTTTCATTAATTATTTTATTTATTTTAATTTTCACGAATAAATTCTAATTATATAAATTTTTATACATATATAATTTATATATTAAAACAAATATAAAAATAAAAAACCAAAAAAAATAAACAAAAATAAATAAATTTAAGTCAACCCGGGTTGGCCACGTGGCCAACCCGGGTCGCCCCCAGGTCGGGTCGCAGAGGGGGGCTGGGGTCGGGTCCCCCTCAGACCCGATCCCAAAGAGCACCCGTTAAGGGTGCTCTGAGGATGGATTGGATGCAAGGGTTGCTAACATACGGAGTTACCATTAATGCGGCGTAAGAAGGGGAAAAGGAAGAGGGGATGCTTTTTTATGACCCAGAATTACGACTGTGCATCCGGACTGGAGCGGATTTTTTCAAAAATTTCCGGTATGGTCCGGTTGACCGGGTTGACCCGGTCAATGCTTTGCCCTACCCAGAATTACTCAGCACCCGTCACCACTTGGGATAGACAGGTTGTGGTTCCAAATTGGGGTGGTCCAACACCATTTTCACAGGAACAAATTTGCATTAAATAAAGTATCTTACTGGAATTCGATCTTGTCACCTATGGTGTGTGAAACCACGTGCCCAACCAACTCGACTAGGAGATATTGTCGCGTTGGATACACCAAAGAAAGGAGCGTGGAATGTGTGTCCATGTGTCAATGTGTGTCCACGTAGGCATGGGTGAGATAGTGAGTGGGAATATGGGTGAGAGACTGACTTTGATATTAGTGGAAACCATTAAAAAGTCAGCAAATTAAAAACTTCTTGTGGTTTGCATTATCTTTCTTTCTCTACTTGTTTTGTTTATTATTCCGCTGCGCATTTGATTGCTTTATCAAGTAGAGTTTGTTTAGGATTAAAATCGGTAATTAGCCTTAATTGTGGACCCATAGACCCACACGATCCAACATTTGGTATCAGAGCCTTGTTCGTTAATTTTGTTCTTAACCGATAAATTAACATGGCTTTTAATGCATCCACACCTAGTGAATCATGTAAACCACCATACTTTGATGGTAATAACTTTAGTTCATGGAAATCTAAAATGTCATCATTTATTAAATCCATGAACATTAACATGTGGTTTATAATTCAAACTCCATATGAATCACCTAGATGTCATATTAGTAAATGGAGTTTAGAAGATGAGAAAAATGCAACCCTAAATGCTAAGGCTATGAATGTCATATTTTGTGCATTAGGAAATGAACTTTTTAATGTTGTTTGCTCATGTGATAGTGCTTATTCAATATGGTAAACATTAGAAATGAATTTTGGTGAAGGAAATTCACCAACCGGGAAGAAGGGAGAAGCAAATCCGAAGGATGTAGCTCAAGCAAAGAAAATGGAGATTAACTCAACATCTTCATCATCATCAAGCTCATCCGATGGAGAAAGTGAAGATGAGGATTTTTATAGAGGTTCGGCACCCCACCCGGGTCCTAGTCCTCTCTTGCAAGCTCCGCTCACGACTTCACTAACCACTCCCCGTTCCGGGCCGGGAGAGAACGCCTTTACAATCTTCAAGCTTGCGAACAACCCTCTCCGAGCTTGGCTCCTCCTCTCACAATCCGAGAGGATCACTTCGGGCTCTCACCGAAGTCTATACTCGTGTCTTGGGCTTTCACCAAGACCCATGCTTCTTGTACAATGGTTGAGTGGAACAACACTCTCTAAACTTGAGCACACTTGAGTAGAATATGGAATTATGACTAAAGTGTGGAAGGTTTGAGCTTTTGAGTGTGTGGAGCTTTCTCTCTAATGTTGGGGACAAATAGGTGTTGGAGAGATGTCTTAAAATGTGTTTTACATCTCTATTTATAAGCTCCAAAAGAGTTATAGCCGTTGGGATTGATTGTGTAAGAGTTGGTGTAGGATACACAAAACAGAAACCTGCAGGACCCAATTCTGCCTAAAAACGGTCGACCGAATTGGGTATTCCGTTCGACCGTTTGGTCAAATTTCAGCTTTGACTTAAGTTAACTTAAGTTAACGGTCGAACGGGCTCAGGGGATCGGTCGACCGAATTAGTCCAGGCACTTCTGGGAGACCAAATTGTGTTGGTTCAGTCGACCGTTAGGAAAGTTTCGGTCGACCAGATGTTTGGAAATTTGGGGTATTTGGGAATAATACGAATACGACCGTTGGGTATAATACGACAAAACAAACGGTCTGAAAATATGTGTAAACGGTCGAACGGAAAGCTTTCAACGGTCGACCGTTTTGGTCCACGAAGTTCAAGTTTTGTTTAGGTGTTTTCCGGTTCTAGTTTGGATGATCTATTGAAGTCCAAATTATGTGAAATTTTGTGTGTGACTTCTATAGGGAACCTAGTGTGTGGTTGAGTAGTTTTTAGCTCAAGTATACTCAATTACACAAGGTTTCTAAAGACTAAAAGAAATACAAAATACATGTCTTCAAATGAGCTTGATTACATGTCTTGACTTGATTTCCTTTCTTCCTTGAGTCTTGATCACCTGTAGAGGTTAGCACAAAGCAATATATATGCAATGCAATATGTGTGCTACTCTACATGATTATAATTAAGATTAGGTTGAATAAATCATCAAAACATAGATTAAGGCCAAAAAGCCAACAATCTCCCCCTTTTTGATGATGGCAACCTATATCTTAACTATATCTTAATACATGGAATTTTTATAAGTAAACTATGCATATTAATGCTCCCCCTATGGATGTGCATAGTTTTTGTTCAATTTTATTACAAAATTCCAAGTTACTCCTATGGATGTGCATAGTTTTTGTTCAATTTTATTACAAAATTCCAAGTTACACCTAAATGGATGCATATTAATGCTCCCCCTATGGATGCTCCCCCTTTAATTATCTCTCCCCATTTGACATCCATCAAAAAAATTGATATTGATAAAGCAAAGATTATATAATTTGAAGGTCAATGTGGATGTCTTGTAATGAAGTTGCTCCCCCTAAATTTTGCACTTCATTACTCTAAGAAAATGATAATCATTAAGCTCCCCCTATCGATATGAATATGATTTTGCAATTAAGTTCATTTCTCTTTTTCCCTAATAACATCAAGCAAATACTACAAGTAAGCATGTGATGTTTTAATTTTCCTTTTTGACATCCAATTAGACAATTTCCAATTAGACAACTTAAGGATGTTATTCAAACATAAAGATTTCCAATGAATGAGTATATGATATGTCAATTAAGCATATAAACTAGACTAGAGCTAATTTAACATGAATTGTAGATGATAGAAATTTATACCATCTTGAGTCTTGAATTAGCTCCATTCTTGACTTGGTGATGCAACCGGATTCGAATTCGACGCTTTGGCTCACCCGGTCACCACCAATATCCTCCTCAAGCTCCTACAAGTGTAGACTTTGGTACCCATTTTTGCTTGGGTCCATTAAGTTTAGCTTTTGGTACCCAAATCCAAGTTGATTTTGGTACCTCTACACTAGTTTTTCTCTTCATGGCATTATGATGATAATAATTGTTTTGAATAGGAAAGTTCTTAACATAATAATTACTTGTGTTGCCATGTGTGAACTTATGCAATTTATTTGACAATTTTTTGTTTAATGCATTAAGTTCACTATTTTTAGTTGCTAGAGATTCATTTAAGCAATTAAGATTTTTAATCATAGAATTATGCTTTTCATTCATGTTAAGCATGTGAATCTCTAAATTTGCAACCTTTTCATTCATGCAATTCAAGTCATGTAATAATTGCTTGCTTTCTAAATGAGATTTGTCAAGTTTAATAAGCAAGTCATTAGTACAATTTCTAGCATATGACTATCAATTGCATGAGATGAGGTAGTTTTATCGTTTAAATTTTCTTCCTTCAAGCATGCATTCTCTAAAGTTAGAACTTCAATTTTAGCAAGCAAATCATTTTTATCATCTAGGATAGATGCATTTTGACATTTAAGATCATGGATTTGCTCATTTGCTACTTGATTAGTCTTGTGAAGTTCTTTATATTTTTCAAATAATCTTTGAAATGCATTTTGTAGTTCATTAAAATCATGGGCATTATCTTTTGAACTACTACATGAAGAAGAGCTAGAAGATACCTCATCTTCACTTTCTCCATCGGATAAGCTTGATGATGATGAAGATGTTGAGTTAATCTCCATTTTCTTTGCTTGAGCTACATCCTTCGGATTTGCTTCTCCCTTCTTCCCGGTTGGTGAATCTCCTTCACCAAAATTCTTTTCTAATGTTTGCCATATTGAATAAGCACTATCACATGAGCAAACAAGTTTAAAAAGTTCATCTCCTAATGCACAAAATATGACATTCATAGCCTTAGCATTTAGGGATGCATTTTTCTCATCTTCTAAACTTCATTTGCTAATATGACATCTAGGTGATTTATATGGAGTTTGAATCATAAACCACATGTTAATGTTCATGGATTTAATAAATGACATCATTTTACTTTTCCATGAAACAAAATTATTTCCATCAAAATATGGTGGTTTACAAGATTCTAAAGGTGTGGATGCATTAAGAGTCATGTTAATTTATCGGTTAAGAACAAAATTAACGAACGAGGCTCTGATACCAAATGTGGGATCGTATGGGTCGGCTATGCTAATCACTTTTAAACTAATTACCTACTCGTTTTATCGATCGAGTTATAAGCAGCGGAATTTAAACAACTAAACGAGCAAGTAAGAAATAAGCAAACCACAATGGACGCCGGGGTTTTTACAGAGGTTCGGCCACCGCCTACGTCCTCTCTTGCAAGCTCCGCTCGCGTCTTCACTATCCACTCCCCATTCCGGGCCGAGAGAGAACGCCTTTTACAAAACAAGCTCCGTGAACAACCTCGCAAGCTTGACTTTCTTCTCTCACAATCCGAGAGGAACACTTCGGACTTTCACCGACTTTCTTCTCTCACAATCCGGACTTTCTTCTCTCACAATCCGAGTGTTTGGGATTCTCACAATCGCAAGCTTGACTTTCTTCTCTCACAATCCGAGAGGAACACTTCGGACTTTCTTCTCTCACAATCCGAGTGTTTGGGATTCTCTCTAATGTTTGGGACAAGTTTGTGGTGGGAGAATTGTGTTAAAATGTGTTTTACAACTCCTTATATAGGCATTAGAGAGAATAGAGTCGTTGGGATTGATTGGGTGTGAGTTGATGTGTGATACACAAAACAGAAAACTGCAGGACCCAATTCTGAGTAAATTCGATCGACCGAAACGGGAAGAACGGTCGAACGTTTGGCAGTTTTGCACAAAGTTCGGTCGACCGGTAAGGAAACGGTCGACCGCCCAACGCTACGACTTAGGTACACTTAAGTCATCGGTCGAACACCTAAAGGGGAACGGTCGACCGATTTGTACCAGGCACTTTGGGGTCGACAAACAATTGGATATTCGGTCGACCGAAACAGGTATAGCGGTCGACCGTTTTTCAACAGGAGATTCGGGTTTGTCAAGAGATAGACAAACGGTCGACCGATCTTGGTCCTCGGTCGACCGATACATGAAATGTATTTCGGGTATTATTGTTTTAATACGAATACGACCGTTGGGTATATACGACAAAACTAACGGTCGGAAAATTAAGTTCAAACGGTCGACCGAAACCAGGCAGTGAAAACACAAACGGTATGATTGATCATTCGGTCGACCGAACGGCCTGTTGCGGTCGACCGAATGTAGGCAGACTCTTAGGGTTCAGGTTTAGTATTTTCCGGTCTAAGTTTGGGTGATCTATTGAAGTCCAAATAATGTGAAATTTCGTGTGTGACTTCGATAAGGAACCTAGTGTGTGTTTAAGTTGATTTTAGCTCAAGTATGCTCAATATACACATGTTCCTAAGACTCAAAGAAAAAACATAATACATGTCTTCAAAAGAGCTTGATTACATGTCTTGACTTGATTTTCCTTTCTTCCTTGAGTCTTGATCACCTGTAGAGGTTAGCACAAAGCAAAATATATGCAATGCAATATGTGTGCTACTCTACATGATTATAATTAAGATTAGGTTGATTAAATCATCAAAACATAGATTAAGGCCAAAAAGGCAACAATAGCTTCTTTTCCGGCATCGACAACAGTCATGTACTCCGCTTCCGTTGTAGACTGGAATGCTCCATCGGCCGACCGGTTTCGCGTTAGTTCGCGTAACTGCCATTATTCGGTCGACCGTTTTCAGACAGTTATGCACGATCTGAATGATTATTTGTATGGTTTTGCCCATTATAAATAGAATTTTCGCCCTAATCTTGTAACACAACATACAATACTTATTTCCTTGAGAGAGATTAGGCTAGAGAGAGATCTAGAGTGCTTTGGGAGACATATTGTTTCCAATCGTTTGTAATTTCGAAGACTTCTCTTGTTGGAGAAGAGCTTCAAGGAAAGGAAACCCGCAGGAGACCCCCCATGGACGTAGGCATCTTGCCGAACCTTGTAAAATCGCGTGTGTCATGGTTTGCTTCAGGTGTGTTGTGTGATTGCTTGTTATTTCCATCTTATGCGTGTTTACTTGTTGCACAAAGTTTGGGAGAGGGTCAGAAGTTAATTATTCTGCAATCAATATTCTATAATTTGTGGTGCGTGTAATCCGTGTCTTGTTAGTGCATACTAGATCCCCCTCCCAACATTCTTCACCCTTGATATGTGCACCCACATCTCTCTCCTTCCCCGTAATCCAATTTTTTGTCAGTTCTCCGAGTTATTCATGATTTTTTGATATCAAATTACTATATTGTCGTCATTGGTTACATTATTTACCAAACAAAAAGTACAAGTTTGTCACTACCGTAGAACAAAAATTGATTGGGAATTAATATTTGAAATTGTTATTTCGTATATTTCAAGTACATAACTTAATATTACCGCTAGGGCAGAGCATTGACCGGGTCAACCCGGTCAACCGGACCGGACCGGTCGGTCCGGGTTCGGTCCAGAAATTTTTTAAAAAAATCCGGTCCGGTCCGGGTTTCGGTCCGGCAAATTTTAACATTTCGGGTTCGGTCTGGTCCGGACCTATCCAATTTTTTTTTTACTTTAAAAAATTCGGTTTTTGACCGTTACCGGACCGGACCGATTCGGTCCGGTCTTCGGTCCGGACCCCGGATAAAAATCTGGTGTGGTCCGGTCCGGATGCACAGTCCTAATTACTTCTTCATATGTTAACAACAAGTACCAAAAGTCTCAGTTTAACTTTAAAGTACAACATAGCATTTAAGCTTAAAGTTGTTGGCGTTTTGGTCTTAATCATATTAGTTAACTTTTGATGATTTAATCAACGTAATCTTAATTACAATCAAATTGAGGCAAACACACATTATGCATGGAATATATCTTGTATTGTGCTAACATCTAGAGATGATCAAGACTCAAGGAAAAATGGAATGAAGTCAATACATGTAATTTTATCTTTATTTGAGTCTTTGTGAATCTATGTAACTTGAGCATTTAACTCGTGATAGACTTCTTACATAAACTCTAGGGAAGTTATAGAAGTCCATACAAAATTTCATATCAATCCAACTTATATAGGCGACCCAAGTCCGTAGGATAAACCAAGCAATTTAGAATTGTCTGTCTGTTTGATCAGTTGGCAAGTGCACTTTACCCTTAGTTCTGTCGATCAATAAGTGCATTTTGTTCAGTCAACTAGTAAATGCCTTTTGTTCGGTCGTTTCTCTATTGCACATATTTTATCTGCCCGTTATTTTTGTCGTATTATACAACAGTCAAATATTTATAAATCCTACATAATCACTATTTTGTCATAGGGTACCGGTCGGACCATTTGACATTAGCGGTCGACTGGTGAGTCTCACTTAGAACCTGAAAATTCCATGTTATTTTCGGTCGACCATCACTCCTTGATCGTTCGACCATTAACCATATATTTTCTCTGGACTCACTCAAAACTCTTATATTGGTCGACCGCCCCGGCCCTAACCTGGTATGACAGATAACTTAGGTTACTAGCCTTTTGGTTCGACCGTATTTTAAGTTGGTTCAAACATTTACTTATTTTCATGGAAACGGACGATCATTCATCCCGTGTTGGTCGACCGGTGTGGAACAGATTTGTTAAACTTCAGTTTCTAATTTGTGTATCTTACACACAACTCTACCAAATCTTTCTGAAAGGTTATAACACATTGGGAGCTTATAAATAGAGGTTCTCATAGCTTATTTACACAACTCTCGTACTTCCGAATTGCTCATACATTAGAGAGAAATTCTCCCACTCCTAGAATTCCAATTTCACATGCAAAATTTTAAACTTCACCACTTGATACAAATCCATATCCTACTCAAGTGTGCTCAAGTTAAAGTGTTGTTACTCATTTCTTTTGCTGTAAAAAAGTTGTAAAGGCTTCGGTGGAAGCGTCCCTGTCGGGTTGTGAGAGGAGGATCCGAGCTCAACGAGGGTTGTTCGCAAGTTCGTGGTGTAAAAACTTGATCTCGACCTGGAACGAAGATCTGATTAGTGAAGACGTAAGCAGGACTCGTGATGCTCGAGCGGGACTTGCAAGAGATGACTATGATCTAGATGAGATGCCGAACCTCTGTAAAATCTCTGTCTTTGTGATTTGCATTTCCTTTACCCTACTTACTATATTTGTTTTTCCACTGCGATTATTTTTAGTTTAGAGCATTTAGTTATTAGATTCATTATACGACACAACAGAAGCTACATATTCTATTGCAAATTACAATGGCTATGCACTTTATTGGATTATTCCATTTCATTAAAAAAAATTACAATTTAAAGGATATGCAAGTCATTTTAACAAACAAAAAAGAATCAATTTTCCACGAGAATCGATTCTCGAAGGAGAAAATCAACTTTTAAAAGCCAATCAAAACGACCCATTAATGTTATGAGTATGACCAATAATCACTCTCCTCGCATAATTGAATGCTTAGGGGGCGTTTGGATGAGCTTTTTGAAGTTGATTCTAAAGAATCTATCAGAAAAGAATCAAATTCTGTCATCCAAACCTTTCAACGAAAGTTGATTCTCCATAATCAAATATACTCCCATGATTCATGCTCCGACATCTCTGTCCTCTCTTAGAATCCATTTTTTGCTGCTCCGGATTCTTCATGGAATTTTGATATTAGATTACTATATTGCCATCACTTGTTGTATTATTTACTAAAATACTACAACTTTGTCACCATCATAAAATAAAAAATTAATTGGAAATTATTTTTTAAATGTTATTTCATGTCTCAAGTACATTACTTAAATTTGGTAAAATAAACAATATTTTTACTTAATATGTTAACAATAACATAAGTTTCAATTTTCAAAGTACAACATAACATGCAAATTTTAACCTACACATTCTATTGCAAATAACAAAGATTATCTACTTTATTGTATTATTCCACTCATTAGCATTATTTTTACCACCTGAAGTCTTGAAGAGTATGCAAGTCATTTTAACAAATCAATGAATCAAATTAACCAAATACATTATATGAAGAATCAGCTTCACATGAAGAAACAGATTTGTGAGATTTTTTTGCAAGAATCGATTCTAAAAGAATCTACTTCTAGAAGCTAATCCAAACGACCCCTTAATTTTGCTATCTATCAACTTGCAAATTGGGCATGACTGACTTCGTGATTCAATATAAACTCTTACATGCAAAAAGAAAACAACGAAGAGTTATTCCGTTAAGGGAACAATTTGATTTCCGGATGACCACTGCATACCTATGCAAAGATCCTAATCATACTACAGTAATCACCACATTTGTAATCCTAGGCCACGCCTACATTAGTGTTATGTTCACCTTCAACACTTTTGACCTAACCTCCAGGCTAGTAGGCTTGCAGTACCATTCGAACTTCGAAATCAAGAGTTCATTGTAAACCAGTTCTGATGCTGTGAGGCTTTGACAAAATCTCAAGGTAAGGAGTTAAACCATTCTGGTCGTTGGGTCTCATGTAAATCAGGCTGCACTTGTTTTTTATCACGGCAAAATTAATTTTGCAGTGTCACTTCAACTGGTCAGAAGCAGCCATTATCCTTTCTTCAACAGATTGGGTGAAGGTCACTCTTGGTCGTGGTGAATACTGTTCGAAACAAGTTGTCATTGAATCAAAAATGGGAACATCTTACACTAAAGATAGAAGTGAGAAGATTTTGAGTTGATACAAGGAGAACTTACTGAGATCTGGCAATGGATGTTTAGATCAGTGGACATTTCTCTCATGCGAAATCTTGCCGATTCCTCTGCTCTGGAAGCTCTTCTGCTGATATCTTGGACCTGCCAACGACAGTACAAACAAAACCATTTAGCAATACAAATTGGTCAAACACTGTCGGGATTTCAACAAATTATTGGTAAAGATAATTTTGTTGGCAGAAAATCTAGCTGCAAATGTCAAACCAATATTTGCTTCCTCATCAACGAATATGAGATGCATCACATGGAGATCTCTATTTCGGAGATTGTACTTAAGTAGCCAGTAGTGCAAAATGATACATGGTCAGAGACGAGCTCAAACCGTATTTATAAAGAAATAGAATATTATATATGGGAGAGACAGGATGCTTGTATTACCCACATCAAAAGAATGCATTTAAGCTCCATATGTGTTATATCCTAACTCCTTGTTGTTTTTGTTAATTGTGTTTAGGAGAGGTTTAGTGGTGAATTGAGATGAACGGCTGAGATCGAGTGTGAGAAGAGTATAAAAGGTTGGTTTTACTCTCTCTCTCATGATCTCATCTCTCTCACTCTCTCTCTCTCTAGACTCGTTCTCTCCGCAGCTAGTGAAGAGCCGGCGTCGTGTGTGAAGTTGGAGTCGCCGGAGGAGCGAGGATCGTCGTTGTGGGAGGCTTGTCGGAGAAGCTCTGGTTGCGAGGAGTTCTCGAGGAAACGCTCGCCATGATTCTTCAAAGGCTTCTTCAAACCTTAAGGTATGTCAAGCTTGCTTTTGCGCTCACCTATTATTAGTGTGGGGGTGGGGACGGTCGACGGTAGGCCGTTTTGGCTCGTCGGACCTGCACAACAGTTTCTGAACTGTAAACGGCCGACCGGTGTTTTGATTCGGTCGACCTGTTATAGTGTATTTTGGGCAAAATCCCTCGCGTCGATCGAACGATACCTTCGTGGTGGTCGACCGGTGGTACAATTCTAGCGAGAGATAGAGGCTCTGGGTATTTTCAGTTGAAATTGACCTTTTTTCCGGTCGACCGAAAGTACTGTTGTAGGTCGGTTGGGGCGTTGACCATCCAAACGGTTGACCGCCTGTTTGACTCGTCCGACCGACGACTTAAGTTAACTTAATGTCCGATCCTTTTGGGGCAACGGACGGACATGTCGGCCCTATAGTGATCAGTGGTGACACGTGGAAGGGGATTGTGACGCCGTGGCTCCGACAATTGAGGCAAATACGTGACTTCAACAATTGATGCAAAACCGTGGTTCCGGTAACACTGAGGCAATGGTTTAGTTGTGTGGCCGTGATTGGGCCGGCGGTGCCTTGTGTGCACGAGTGTTGGTGGGGTTGGGGTGAGAGGACCTTTAAGACCCGGGTTGTTGTTTTGGCTATGACCGGGAGAAAGGTCCCGGGAACTTAGCGGTTGTGTCTTCTGTGATGTTTATTGTGCATAGCATGTTTTCATTATTGTTCATATATGTGTTAGGGCTTGGCATACGAGGTTTTCTTTTGAAAACTCAAACAAGTTTCATGTCTACTTTCAGGCCGAGTGCGGCGATAGACGGGTGGTGACGGCAGAGGGGGCGTTCGGGACTAGATTCTGCTTTCCTTCATTTTTGAGGTGGTTGTGATTACACGTGTATATTTTATGTTCTGAGATTTTGATGTAATCACATTATTTTGTAAATTTGTTCACATATATATATTATATGTTGGTGCACCGTGCGTGTCTTTTCGTAATGTCCTTGTTTGATTGTATGTTTTAAATTTTCCGCTATGTTTGAGGATGTTACAATATGTCAAGACTAGTGCAAAGTACAATTATGAAGAAAATATTCATGCAAATCGAACTATAAATACAAAACAAATGTAATCTGAAATTATATACGATGGAAGTTTTTTTACGGTGTTGAAATTGAAAGTGATTTTTTATTATATCTCCAAACATCTTCCAAGGGCCAACACTAATTGGTATGAGTACTTTTCTGAAAGACACCAAATACATATACCCACAAAGAAATGATGTTTGCCGAAGGTTCTGTTAACATATTGGTCCAATTTTGAAATTATGTCTAATCAACCCGTCCCTTTAGAGTTAGGGAGCATAATGCACCTTACATCTTGTTAATCTCAACTAAAATCATGACCTTAACATGTAGATACCACAAGTTGCCAAACTACAAACTAGAGAAAGCAAACCACCATTGTAAAGTAGGTTTACCATGTATTATTAAAAAACTTCAAGAGAACTGAATTTTGTATTGGTTGAAAATCTATTAGAGTTGCCAAACAACGAAGTACTTAAGCGTAGGGTTTCTTTCATCGAGCAGATAGACCTCTAATCAATTCAATATGCAGTTTGACCAGACTAGAGATGTGAAAACACCTACAAACCAGTTATGCTTCAACATATGCTTCTTTAACGATCAAATGGTTATTAAGGAGTGCACTTGCTGGTTAGGAAAAATATTATCTAAAATGACAAGTTTGTTGCAGGATACCTGATTAAGTTGAAGGATGGCACTACCCTCACCGCCCATTACAGGAACAACTGAGTCCACTACCAGCTTCCTAAGATATGATAACTCCTCCATTAGTCCCACAACAACATCTTCAGCCTCTATCATTTGCTTCTTTGAAAATTCAAATGCTCTGTCTGCATGAAGAACAAAAGAAGCACAATCCAGACATGTGCACATCCCTCTGCAACCTTTACGCTTTTTTAGAATGCCTTTCAGTGGAGCAAGGGAACTACATCTTGTAGGACCAAGAACTCTAGAACGAAACGTCCCATCGTGATGATTCACAGCCATCTGCAATGTCGATGCAGCAACTTGCATGTCACTGTTTGTTGTGCCAGGAGAATCGGTCAAATCTGAAGGGTTATTTGTACAACCAACAATCTCTTCAAATGATAAAACCTCACGAAGGACAGGAAGGGGACTGTCTGACTTGCATAAGAGGTCATACTCGCAAAAAGATCTTTGGGGAGAATAATCAGTAATTGATTCTTGCAAGTCCATTGGTACTTCTTGCCCAGTATGCTGATCATTACCGAGAGTAGCTTGCAAGATGGAAGTTTCGTACTCGGGGTGATGTGGAGGGTCTGGAGATTCCTCCAGGTGTTCAGCCTGAGAAAAATCCACATCTCCTACTTCATCCTGTTTGACGGGATTATCTGTGCCATCCTGAGGATCTGGCATCAACAACAATGATGATGAAGAAACATCTGCTCTCACTTTATCGGCTTTTAATTGATCTTTCTGACATGAGAGGATTTCCAGTGTGCCTAAGAGGAAATTTCCAAGTATGAGATAAGATGACATGTGAAAAGTATATCGATGGGCGGATAATGTTGCAAGGAAAAGCAATACACAAATTAGAATATACTTGAGTTGTCTTTTGTGAGATCCATAAGAAATGGTAACAATCTTCTGTAGCAATGAGAACTTGTATTCCAGAACAGCTTCATCCGTGCGTCTCTAGGAGGGGCCTAAAATAATCACATAATGTTAGCTCAAATAGAAGATTTCAACTGATAAAAAAACAAATAGAGAAATTTATATTTATTAGCCAGCTCAAGAAGACATGTAATAAACCAAGAATGCTTCATCCTATGAAATGTCAAAGAAAGACATCAAACAATAGAAAAGAGATACAGGTAACCTTTTTTTTTGAAAATTTTGATTACATGTTACATAACAAGTAGTTGATTAAATTCATTATATTAAAACTTCTTACGTTATCAAAAATTTCCATTTCCCAAGTTCATATAGAGCCAAACTAAATTCAAAAAACAAACTCGCACTAGTTAAAAGGTTCAATTCTTCATTAACTCTCAAAGGCATTATAGTATAGATCTAGAATAACTGTATCAATAGTTCTCTTTTGCGAATTCAATGTAAGCTTCATGTCTTTGATATACTTGATTTTGTGATAATGCTAAAGCACACATTCTCCTCAACTACAATTTATCTTTTCAATGTAACTGCAACTTTAAACAGACATTGGTGGATTATAACCTACTAGATGGACAATTATACCATCCATTTAATGTTTATTTTTCCCAAAAGACATTATTGTGTGTTCTTTGTATCCAACCATGTGAATTTGCGACTAATACATCAACATCAACATAACCCAATGTCTCAGAAGAGGCTCCCGCCTAAGCGAGGTAAGGGGGGTCGGATGTACGCAACCCTACCACTGTAAAACAGTGAGGTTGTTTTCAATTGACCCAAATGATGCAAATGTAATTAACCATCTGCGATTTCACAATAAAAGAAATGCAGATCGTTTAAATAGCCCTTTGATATAGTCCATGATGCTCCAAATGTCAAAAAACAAATTAATCTTTGACACAGTTGCGACTAATACTTCATTAGAGAAAAATCACAATCCATTTAAATTACAACCAATTCAGAGTAAAATGATGTGAAAGTAGAACATTGAAGTTTCAAAGTTGGCTTCTAAGTGAATTGTTTTTCAAAATGTTCTAGAACAGGAATTCAACAACTTAGAAGCTCATACTTTGGGTGGTTTCCAACTCGACCCAAAACTAATGCCAAACTGAACTAAATTCAGGTCAATTAATCAATACAAACTAATAGGTTTCCATCACATCCAACTGTAAACTTGATTTAATCACCGATTACAAGAATCAAAACTTTACTTCTTTATAGAAGGCAAAAAAAGGGACACATGATTTATTTTCTCGTAAACTCAAGTTCTCACAGTCCAAACCAATCACACCCAACATGAACATCAAAACAAGCTTGCGGTGATCCAAAGCAGAACCTCAGATAAATAACACATCAACAAATATTTTCCTCACCAGAACCAACATTATAATATTTCTAATGGAAGAAAAGTTGATTGAAAGAAACCTAACAATCCCAAAACACTTATCCAAACACAAATACATAGCTTGCAACGACAGGGAAAGATTAACGAGGTAAAATCACGAAATGGAGAAAAAAGAATATTTTCTCAATTAAAAATCTTTACTTTCCCATCACTTCCAAACCACACCCACACCCCAAGAAGAAATTCACACAAACCACATATCTTCCTTCAAAGAAAAGATCCGACCAAGCTAAAAGTTGAAACCCTAACGGATCTTCGCTCACCGTCTTATCTTCCGACCCAGCACTCCGCTCGTCCGGCGGGGTGCTATCGAACCCATCGCAGACCCCAACGGAAGCGGGGGTGTAAACCCTCCTAGCCCTAAGATCCTTGATCTTACCGAGGGAGATGCCGGATTTGGGGGCGGAGCGGAGGAGGATCTCGGATCGGGACCGGTTCTGGGTCCCTTGGGTCGGTGAGAATGTCGCCGCCGGCGACCGACGCGGTGGTTTCATGGTCAGAAGTTGGAGTCTCCGACGAGGTTAGGGAGGGGAATATATAGGGAGGGGAATATATGGCGGGAAGGATTTGGCGGGGAAACCCTAATGGGCCTTCTTGGGCCTTAAAGATGCACAAGACATGGGTTGGGTTGAAAGGGTTAGGATTCCTTCTAATTTACTTTACAGTTAAGTTTCTCAATATGTTTTTTATTTTTAATATAATTAAAAATCTAAAATATATGTTTTGATCTAGACAAAAATAAAAATGAACGCATTATATCCGTTGGTCTTTTGATCTTATATAAATTGATTTTTCAAATTTGAAGTTTTTTTACTAGCATGGATAGCTTGTGTAATAGATTGTAATGTTAGGTTTGAATTTTCAATTACAATAAAAGTCGAAAACTATTTGAATGATCTACGGACAGAATCTCAATCCGGATTTTTTTTCAAGTTGGGGTTGGCTTTCTGTGAATTAAGGTTGGATTTGGTTCTAGATTTTTGTGGAATTGAATAATTCGGGTCTAGTTCAGTTCCAATGGGTCAGGTTGCACTAAACTGACCCAAGAAATGAATTATATTGTATGAACTATGAAAGAATATATGTTTCACTACGAAGCTAAAATTGTCATTGCATGTGCAACTTTGCATACTTTCGTCCGAGGAAATGGTAAGAATGATTATTTGGGAAAGTTGGGGAAATGATGAAGATTTTGAACATGAGGATGACACAAACCGAAATTCTACCATTTCTATGATAAAGCTGGTTTAACTTCGCAGGAGAAACAATATATGGACGTTTTAGTGATATTGCAGAATCTATTGCTTTAGCTCAAGGAGTTATTTTAGATTTTAATAAATGATGCATGATTGTAAAAATTGTTATTATTTAATAATTTACGGTGCTATTTACAGCATAATTTTATTAAATAAAATATTTATCTGTATTTTTAACATATATTGGATTTAAATTGAGATTTTCTTTGTCAATACACAATGCAAACAATGACTTCAAGTCATTGAAACAAACAAACAAAAAGTGGTCAAGTGAAAAGCCGTTTATCTAAACAAACCTAACGACTTTAACAATTGTGGATCCAAGAGAGAAACTATGAGTGGGCACAATAAAAATACATTCTTCATAAAAACAAGCATATAAATATTTGGAATATAGTACTATTCAAAACAAAAAATATATTTTTCGATATTGTACTTCAACCAATCTTTATATTATTCAAACCATTGACCGTTAAATCGGCACATTTTTCCACCAAATTTGGTCTGCGGGAATTTAAATTTAGGATTTGTAGGCCGACTTGGTCCTCTTAAATAATACTCTCTACGAACTTGATATTGCAAACTCGCAAAAAAATTAGATATCCGTCTTCTTTGTCTAGGATCCTATACTAATTCATTTAAATTAAGTTCAACCCGACTTGTATGTGTTGTGTGGTTGTGCCTTTGGAGTTGTGAAGGTGGATCGTGGATGTCAAAGTTTTGCGGAGCGGAGAGATAGGTGTTTGGTTTTTTCCCAATTTAATATCATTTCTTGTTGAATTTCGAAAATTGTAAGGGAAGATTAAGGTATAACATCTTGTGTTGTTATGAATAGAAAATGATAAATAGGAACATTTTAGGAATAGGAAATGTAAACAAGAAGTAGGCTTAGCCCGAGAGACAAATTGTTATGTCCTTAAACCCTTTAAGGGTGCTAATGAGTGTTAGAAGGAGAAAGATGATTAGGGAGGAGGTTTGCACGGGGAAGAGGAGGCGTGAATAGTGGGCTGGTGATGGGTGAGGGGTGTAGGGAGGCGAGTATTGTTGATGAGGAGATGGGTGTTGGGTTTAAAAGCTCAAATCTCTCTCTCTTCCATTCGTTTCTCTCTCTCACTCTCTTGTTTTTCTTGGTCCGGCGAGCAGCAACGGAGAAGACAACTCTGGTGGAGTAGGCGAGCGGTTCCGGCGTGAGGCGTGCGGAGGTGGACGCGCGAGGAGGTCCCGGAGGCGACGTTGCGCGAGCGAGGCTCCGGCGGATTTCGTTGCTTTCGAGAGGTATGCCAGCTTCTTAGTATGATTTGTTGTTCACCCTCGTTTGAGGGATGTGTTGATCGGTCGGGGGAGGTCGGAGACCTTTCCGACGACGAGTTTTGGCGTAAATCATTGGCTGACGCAAGGTTGCAGACGACCAAGGGTCAACCGGGTTCCTTCGGGCGGTCGACCGATGTAGTGTATTTTGCCCGATTTTAACCATCACTGGTCGAACGATACCTTGTGGCGGTCGACCGGTAGTGCATTGTGCTAGTGGGTCAGGATTGCCTGTTGTGTTTCGGTCCACCGGTTCCTTGTGTTCGTTCGACTGGAACTTAAGTGTACTAGATTTGATGCATGCTCGTTCGACTGTTTCTTTATATGTGTTCGACCGTTTATGACTTAGAACTGCTAGGATGCCATGGTAGTTTTCGGTCGGCCGAGACCCCTGAGTCGGTCGACCTGTAGTATGGATTTGATGTTGACCAGACTGCGGATTTTGACCTCGTTCGGTCGACCGGTTTTAGATCTCTGTTCGACCGTTGTGACTTAGGTTTTGCGCAGAGAGTTTGACCGTTGCAGACTTTCGGTCGACCAAACATTTCTGGGAATGGTCGACCGGGTTGCCTCTTTCGGTCGACCGTTTGTGCACAGAACCGAATTCCCGGTCCTTTAGGATGTCAACTCTGTCTACGGAAACCCGTGTCCTCGCCTTGTGCATGAGCCGGGAGGTGACGGTGGGCGTGTTACGCGTGCCTGCCCAGGGACCACCGTGTGGAAGAGTGGGTGTTCGGGTCGTGTCACCTCCGTGTATGGATCGTGACTTGATGTGATGGATTGATGAACTCATAGTAGATAATCAGGCCTGAGGGATCGTGGATCCCAATGTATGATGTTGTGCGAGCACGCAACTGTCGTTGGGTGAGGTGACTACCGGCCTGGATGGCTACGGAGGTCGCTGCCCTGCTTTTATAACAACGGAGTTGGTGTTTGCGGCTCGTGGAGCCTGATGACCTGGAAGACTTCGGTCTGGACCCATCTGATGTTGGACAAAGCTAAAAGAATGATCCATGCCATGGTTGATCCAAATGATACTTCACCACCAGAGGAGGCGTGCAAAATAATTTATGTGATAACATGTGTAGAAGGGTCAGTGGTGTGAATGTTGGAGGAATAAAGACCAAGTCAAACTTTTTATAAGTTAGAATTGTATAATGAGCATGCAAGAATTCTAAGTGAGATGTATAAGGTTGAGGTAAAAATATTGAGAGCTATTAATGGAATGTTGAATTAAGACTTTGTGGGTGTGTTAGCTGAAAACCCTCACGAGACAAAATTCGTCCTCTAAGGCAACTTGGAGGTTTAAAGGCTTGTTGCACATGCTAAGTGCAACCGTGATTCCTACGAAAGTGAGTTAGGATTTCCCTGTTTTCATTCCTTCTTATATTCTGTTTTGCTAGGGACTAGCAAAATCTAGGTGTGGGGGTATTTGATGCATTGCATACATTGCATCATATGTCTTTCATTTAGATTGCTTTTAATTCAATAAATGCTACTAAGGTATGTGTTTAGCCTTGTTTACAGAATGCAGGGACCTGAATGCAAATTACCCACATCCCGAGCATAAAACGCGTGCAAAAGATTCATTTCTATCATAAAGACAAGTTCAAGTTTATCGGGTTTCAAATGGAAATGCATCCAAGCACAAAAGCATTCAAGGAGCTAATCACAAAAAGGTCAGGGGCCTAAGTGCAAAATGTCAAGGACCTGACTACAAAATAAAAGGGCAAAGTTATTGTGTTGGAGAAGTCAAAAGAAAAGTCAAAAATAAATCCCCAACAATGGAAGGAATTAATCCGGAGCTCAAGACAATGGAAAGAATCAATCCAGACGCGCAAAGGATGATCAAATCATACCATAAACGCACAGCCAAAATCCGGACCTGATCCGAGCATCGTGTGAGGCGAATCCGCCGCACATTACACATGCTCTACGGCGAATTCGCCGCCCTCCTTGATCATCCGGCGTTCAAATTTCCTCCAGTCCGGTAGCAACGCGTGTACTTTCCTTTCATATACTGGTATCCTTTGTATCGGCTATAAATAGCCTCGTAGCACGAATGTAACACATCTTTGAACCTTTGGTCTTGGATCATTAGTAATAAATTTCTGTTTTATTTTGTTTTGTTTCTCTTTTCTTTTAATGTCTCTAGGATCCCTTCTTCTTCCTCCCTCCATGAGTTTCTAACTCTTTCCAAAGGGTGGAGGTGACGGATTTAGGGTTAGAGAAGATGAATTGCATGTTATTATTTTAAGTTCATGATTAGTATATTTTGATTACTTGAGTTTATGTTAAGTCATTTATCTTGTAATGCTTCATAACTAACATGATTTACAATAAGTTTCAGTAATTCTCTGATCTAAACCTAAATCTAAACCTCCATCCAACGGATTTCTCTCTTATTTCTTGTTTCAGTTTTATTTGTGCATGTTTAGCTACTTAATCCAAAAACCTAAAAACCTAATTGATTCTTCTCTCCTTCTTTCCCCCAATCGAAATCACACTAATAACAAATCTCTCCCTCCTTGTGTTCGACCCGTATTTGTCACGTCTTCATTGACACCGTGCACTTGCGGTATAAATTTAATTCACATCAAGTTTTTGGCGCCGTTGCCGGGGAGGCGACGCAGATTTTGTGTTTTTGTGTTTTCGATTTTATCCTGTCTACCTTGTGCGCGATCTAAGTATTTGAATTTGTGTAGCAGGAGACAACAGAGCGCACGGCGAAATCCGGGAGCGTTCTGAGACACTTGGCGGCGGAATCGCCGCATCTACAAGGTGGCTTGCGGCGGAATCGCCGCACCGGTGTGGGTTCTGGTCTTCAAATTTCTGGGGAATCGTCGGCATCTCTGGGTGGTCGCATTAAGCTACTGGAATCTCCGAGAGCGGGCGGCGAACCCGACTAAGCATTGCGGAGGTAACTTTTCTTGCCTTTCTCGTAAAATCTGAATTGTTCAGAAATTTTCCTTTTCATAGAACTGCATGTGTTATGGCAAAAATTCCATAAATTGCAATATCTCAACTCTGACCTAAAATTGGCAAAATTAGAAAGACCTTAGTGCATGCATCATATAATGTTTTCTTTGCATTATTCTTGCTAAATTCTTGCAAATCAATTTCTGTTGAAGAGTGCTGGAGGCAAGGTATGTATCGCGGTTTTTAACGATTGCATTTAAGCATATAATTTAATTTGCATACAACCTTGCAATTGCCCCCATTAAAATGACCATTGTTTGACTATCTTTGTTAGATCTAAGTTAAACTATCTTAAGGGCAACTCCGTAGGAAAAGATACGGTGGGGATTTCATCACCCTTCCGTGGCCCACAAATCACAATCCTAAAGTGTCACCCAAGCCTTAAATTTAAAATCAATTAGACATTGGCCCCTAAGGACGCGGACTCAACTAAGGAGGAGATTGGTTTGACTTGCTATGACCTGAAGCTAATTGAATTCAATTTGGTGTCTAGAAAGTGTTTTTGTGTTGACGAAAGTCTTCCAAGCGACGTGGTTGTCTAATTGGCACCGACTCTGTCGGAAGCGCCCCCACTAGCTATACACTGACTGGCCAACTTGGTTTGATTGGTGAGGGAGGTGAATCAAGCGAATCAATTCGACTCAACAAGTTAGGAGTCGTCTAGATTTAAGTGACACTAGGTCTAGGATTGTTTGAACCGTGCTTGTTCAGGAAATTTCTGGCCAACCCTTGAATTTACCTTTCAGAGTTAAGTTTCCCTTCTCGTCTGAGTCTTCTTTCCCTTCTCATCTTTACTTTTCTATTGTTTGTTTCCATTTTTATTATATAAAAAAAATTTAAAAAAAAACGAAAAAAAATTTGTAATTAATTCTTGAAATTAAATTTGGAATTTAAATTTCGAATTTGAATTCAAAAATTGATTCAACCCGGTGCACTCAGATTTGGATTCAGGACTTGAGTAATCGACTCTCACGAGTTCATCTAGATTCCAGTCTGGAACTTAGCCCCAATCCACCTGTTGCACCACCTCACCCGGATCTAATGGGTGAGAATGTTGTGAACCCGCCTATGACTCTAGGGGATCGGTGCTACCCAACGATGGCTGCTCAGCCATCGTGCATCGTCATGCCCACCATACCGGGTCGCGATTTCGAACTTAAGGCACAATACATGACTATGCTGCCTAAGTTCACCTCTAGGGAAGATCCATATCTCTTCCTTAGAGAATTTGAGAAAATCTGCTCTCTTATGCAATACCAGCATATCCCTGAGGAGGCAGTGCGTCTGAAATTCGTGCCCCTAGCACTGAAGGACGACGCTAAGAAATGGCTATATAGTCTAGCCGAAAGATCTATTAGGAGTTGGGCTGAGTTTGTTCAAGTGTTTCTAAAAAAATATTTCCCCAACCATAAGACTATGAAGATTAGGAATGAAATTGTTGCATTCGTTCAGTCTGAGAGCGAGCCGTTCTATTCCTATCTTGAAAGATTTAAAAGTGTCTTGACCCAATGCCCTCATCACGGAATTCCAAAATGGCAATTATGCCAAATTATTTATGAGGGATTGACACCCACATCTAGAGTTATGCTAGAATCTGTGAGCCAAGGGAATTTCATGTCGAAAAACGAAAATGATGCCTGGACTTTTCTTGAGGATTTAGCTGAAAACAGTATGCAATGGGACAATGCTAGAACACCCATCAACCCGAGTATTGGATCTAGAATAGCAAGTCAACCCCGACCAGGTGTCTTAGCTATAGATGCCAACATAGCGGCTGAGGCAAAACTAGCCACCCTTATGCGCAGAATGGAAAGTTTAGAGCTGCAAAACCAAACCCGACAAGCATCCTCTACCCCTTGCTCTAGATGTGGTCAGACTGGTCATTTAATGGAGGACTGTGTAGACTTGGAACATGTTAATGCCACGTTTAACCATTCTAGAAATGATCCTTATGCATCAACCTACAACCCGGGTTGGCGTAATCATCCCAATTTTTCGTGGAACCAACAAGGTCAACCTCCTAGACAACAACCAAACCCATATAACCAAAATAATACATCATCTGGGGGTAATAACAATGGAAATCATGAAGTTAGGTTGACAAACTTGGAAAATTTAATGAAAACTTTTATACAAACAACCAACCAATCATTCCAAAGGCTAGAGACACAAGTCAGCCAATTAGCGCAAATAGTAGGTGAAAGAGAAAAAAGGTCAATTTTCAAGTCAACCTGAGGTGAACCCAAGAACTAATAATCAATATCAATCTTATCAACCACCCTCAGGAAATAACAACCCCAGACCGGTTCAAATGGTTAACGAGGAAGGACCGTTCCAACAAATCAATGCAGTAGTGTCATTACGGTCCGGACGACAAGTTGATAACAATGTGGTAAACCCTAGAATGTCTAATCAATCTAGCCATCAAGCAACCACATATGACCTGACCATTGAACCTGACGTCCAAATTGAAAAGCCCAACCCACCTACACAACCTGAACCCATAGCTCAACCTGAACCTGAGCGAGTCTATGTTCCTAAAGCCTCATTTCCCAATAGACTCAAGAAGAGCTCAAGTGCACAAATGGAGAAAATCTTAGAAGTATTTAAGCAAGTTAAGGTGAATATTCCACTCTTAGATATGATTCAACAAATACCTGCTTATGCTAAATTCTTGAAAGATTTGTGCACTAAAAAGAGAAAAACGAATGTACCAAAGAAGGCATTCTTAACTGCAAACATATGCTCTATTCTTTCCAACACATCTCCTATAAAATATAAGGACCCTGGGTGTCCCACAATTTCATGTTCAATAGGAGATACTTTTATCAATAAAGCCCTTCTAGACCTAGGTGCAAGCGTTAACTTACTCCCATTTTCTGTCTACGAGCAACTCAACCTTGGTCCACTGAAACCCTCTAAGACAACCCTCCAATTCGCTGATTGTTCTGTTAAGAAACCGAGAGGTATAGTAGAGGACGTTTTGATTAAGGTTGGTGACTTCATTTATCCAGTGGATTTTGTCGTACTTGATACTGAACCTGTTGTAAATCCTAATCGACAAATCCCTGTAATTCTAGGTAGACCATTTTTAGCCACTTCGGAAGCATTAATAAACTGTCGAAATGGGCTCATGCAATTATCTTTCGGGAACTTAAAAGCAGAATTTAATATCTTCCATATTGATAATGAGCCAGAAATAATATGCAACCCAAGTGATGTTGTGATGAGAGCACGTATTTATCAGAATTCAGGATCAAATAAATCATCACATAAGCAAAAAGGAAGTAAGAAAAAAGGGAGTGATTCATTTACTCAACCACCATCACTCGAGCAAATAAGCGAACCAATTCAAGTGAGAAGAGTGGAATCTTTTCCTCAAGTCAACATGGGGAACAATTCAACTGGATACATGCACCAATATGGTGTCATTCAATCCAGTTCTGATTACGGTTGACTCTGAGCAAACTCAACCCCTCTACCGCAAGCCGACTCAGGTAATAAGTGCATTTATTTTATCTATGCATACATTGAGGACAATGCATGATTTAGGTGTGGGGGGGTGTTTATCTATGTATATATCTATTTGTTTGTTTTCTTCTTCTAAAAAAAAGTAAAATAAAAAAAATTCAATGTTCCATGACATAGCTTAAGATTGAACTACCAAAATCTGTGTACAAATTGCATTGAATTTTTGTTCCTTATTATATAGTTCTGCTTGAAGAAATTATGATATAAATCTAAGTTCCAAAGAAATAGCCCATTACCCTTTCAGACGTGTATGCACTTAAATTGGATGAATCAAATCTTTGAAGTGGTTGATAACAAGCAGAGGTTGAGGAAAATATACCGGGAAGTGTGGACTTCTCATAGCAATTAAGCCTTGAGGAAAATAAAAGTAAAATAAAAAAAAGAATAAAGTGAGGAAAGCACATCTTGCAAAATGATTACAAAAGCCCAAGCCTTCGAGTCACTGGTCCGTAGGTGTATCTTAAAACCCGGTAACTTGAGTCTTCCAGCTCGGGATTATCGACCAAACTCGCTACACGAATGCAAAAAAGGGTATAAGTGTCAAAAAGAAAAAGCAAATGTGTTGAATCACGGAAAAAGAAAAAAATACATTAAGATACTCAAGGCCCAAAGCTAAAAGAATGATCCATGTCATGGTTGATCCAAATGATACTTCACCACCAGAGGAGGCGTGCAAAATAATTTATGTGATAACATGTGTAGAAGGGTCAGTGGTGTGAATGTTGGAGGAATAAAGACCAAGTCAAACTTTTTATAAGTTAGAATTGTATAATGAGCATGCAAGAATTCTAAGTGAGATGTATAAGGTTGAGGTAAAAATATTGAGAGCTATTAATGGAATGTTGAATTAAGACTTTGTGGGTGTGTTAGCTGAAAACCCTCACGAGACAAAACTCGTCCTCTAAGGCAACTTGGAGGTTTAAAGGCTTGTTGCACATGCTAAGTGCAACCGTGATTCCTACGAAAGTGAGTTAGGATTTCCCTGTTTTCATTCCTTCTTATATTCTGTTTTGCTAGGGACTAGCAAAATCTAGGTGTGGGGGTATTTGATGCATTGCATACATTGCATCATATGTCTTTCATTTAGATTGCTTTTAATTCAATAAATGCTACTAAGGTATGTGTTTAGCCTTGTTTACAGAATACAGGGACCTGAATGCAAATTACCCACATCCCGAGCATAAAACGCGTGCAAAAAATTCATTTCTATCATAAAGACAAGTTCAAGTTTATCGGGTTTCAAATGGAAATGCATCCAAGCACAAAAGCATTCAAGGAGCTAATCACAAAAAGGTCAGGGGCCTAAGTGCAAAATGTCAAGGACCTGACTACAAAATAAAAGGGCAAAGTTATTGTGTTGGAGAAGTCAAAAGAAAAGTCAAAAATAAATCCCCAACAATGGAAGGAATTAATCCGGAGCTCAAGACAATGGAAAGAATCAATCCAGACGCGCAAAGGATGATCAAATCATACCATAAACGCACAGCCAAAATCCGGACCTGATCCGAGCATCGTGTGAGGCGAATCCGCCGCACATTACACATGCTCTACGGCGAATTCGCCGCCCTCCTTGATCATCCGGCGTTCAAATTTCCTCCAGTCCGGTAGCAACGCGTGTACTTTCCTTTCATATACTGGTATCCTTTGTATCGGCTATAAATAGCCTCGTAGCACGAATGTAACACATCTTTGAACCTTTGGTCTTGGATCATTAGTAATAAATTTCTGTTTTATTTTGTTTTGTTTCTCTTTTCTTTTAATGTCTCTAGGATCCCTTCTTCTTCCTCCCTCCATGAGTTTCTAACTCTTTCCAAAGGGTGGAGGTGACGGATTTAGGGTTAGAGAAGATGAATTGCATGTTATTATTTTAAGTTCATGATTAGTATATTTTGATTACTTGAGTTTATGTTAAGTCATTTATCTTGTAATGCTTCATAACTAACATGATTTACAATAAGTTTCAGTAATTCTCTGATCTAAACCTAAATCTAAACCTCCATCCAACGGATTTCTCTCTTATTTCTTGTTTCAGTTTTATTTGTGCATGTTTAGCTACTTAATCCAAAAACCTAAAAACCTAATTGATTCTTCTCTCCTTCTTTCCCCCAATCGAAATCACACTAATAACAAATCTCTCCCTCCTTGTGTTCGACCCGTATTTGCCACGTCTTCATTGACACCGTGCACTTGCGGTATAAATTTAATTCACATCAAGTTTTTGGCGCCGTTGCCGGGGAGGCGACGCAGATTTTGTGTTTTTGTGTTTTCGATTTTATCCTGTCTACCTTGTGCGCGATCTAAGTATTTGAATTTGTGTAGCAGGAGACAACAGAGCGCACGGCGAAATCCGGGAGCGTTCTGAGACACTTGGCGGCGGAATCGCCGCATCTACAAGGTGGCTTGCGGCGGAATCGCCGCACCGGTGTGGGTTCTGGTCTTCAAATTTCTGGGGCATCGTCGGCATCTCTGGGTGGTCGCATTAAGCTACTGGAATCTCCGAGAGCGGGCGGCGAACCCGACTAAGCATTGCGGAGGTAACTTTTCTTGCCTTTCTCGTAAAATCTGAATTGTTCAGAAATTTTCCTTTTCATAGAACTGCATGTGTTATGGCAAAAATTCCATAAATTGCAATATCTCAACTCTGACCTAAAATTGGCAAAATTAGAAAGACCTTAGTGCATGCATCATATAATGTTTTCTTTGCATTATTCTTGCTAAATTCTTGCAAATCAATTTCTGTTGAAGAGTGCTGGAGGCAAGGTATGTATCGCGGTTTTTAACGATTGCATTTAAGCATATAATTTAATTTGCATACAACCTTGCAATTGCCCCCATTAAAATGATCATTGTTTGACTATCTTTGTTAGATCTAAGTTAAACTATCTTAAGGGCAACTCCGTAGGAAAAGATACGGTGGGGATTTCATCACCCTTCCGTGGCCCACAAATCACAATCCTAAAGTGTCACCCAAGCCTTAAATTTAAAATCAATTAGACATTGGCCCCTAAGGACGCGGACTCAACTAAGGAGGAGATTGGTTTGACTTGCTATGAACCCAATTGATTCTTCTCTCCTTCTTTCCCCCAATCGAAATCATACTAATAACAAATCTCTCCCTCCTTGTGTTCGACCCGTATTTGCCACGTCTTCATTGACACCGTGCACTTGCGATATAAATTTAATTCACATCATGTACCTAAGTCGTAGCGTTGGGCGGTCGACCGTTGCTTAACCGGTCAACCGAACTTAGTGCAAAACAGCCTAACGGTTGACCGTTCATCCCGATCCGGTCGACCGATTTCATCCAGAATTGGGTCCTGCAGGTTCTGTTTTGTGTAATCACACATCAACTCATACCCATTCAATCTCAACGGCTCTATTCTTTCTAATGCCTATATAAGGAGTTGTAAAACACATTTTAACAGAACTCTCCCACTACAAACTTGTCCAAAACATTAGAGAGAATCTCAAACATTCAAAGCTTCAAACCCTCCACACTTTAGTCATAATTCCAATCCTACTCAAGTGTGCTCAAGAATTAGAGAGTGTTTCTCCACTCAATTGTTTGTCAAAGGAAGCAAGGACTTCGGTGAAAGCCCGAAGTGTCCCTCTCGGATTGTGAGAGGAAGAATTCAAGCAAGCGAGGTTGTTCGCGGTGCTTTTGGTGTAAAGGTGTTCTCTCCCGGCCCGGAACGGGGAGTGGTTAGTGAAGACGTAGGCGGAGCTCGCGGAGTCGAGCGGAGCTTGCAAGAGAGGACTAGGACCCGGGTGGGGTGCCGAACCTCTATAAAAACCGACGCGTCTTTGTGGTTTGCATTTTCGCTTTCGTTACTTGCTTGTTTTGTTTAAAATTCCGCTGCGCATCTTGATTGATTAAACAAGTAGGTGATTAGCATAAAAGTGATTAGTGGACCCATAAGCCACACGATCCAACAGATTGATGGACCGGCCGAGCAACGACTTCGTTGGTGTGGTTTCGACCACGAAGTTACAAATTTGTTTCTTATGGCGCGGACTTGGCGGATGCTCCTTGCCGAACCCCATGATTAGTATAGCCGCGTGTGGGGAGCGTCACGTCTTGTTCCGCTAGATTGTATGTGCCTACGGTAGGTCTCCTTGGGAGACCCGATGATGATTGTCGGACTTATGTCATGTGTTACCCTTCGAGGGAACTGTTTTCCTTACTATTGATGTCATGACATGCTACTAGTATGATAAGTTTATTTGTACTACTGCATGCATACATGTGAGCTTGGCATACGAGGTTTCCTTATGGAAACTCATGCATTGTTGTTGCATGTTTTATTTCAGGACCGCAGTAGGTCCAGTTGGGTGGTGATCAGCGGGCACTCGCATTTTGGGATCTGATCCTCTCGTTCGGACCACTAAGGTCGACATGATTACTTGTTCTCATTTGTTTTATCTGATGTAATCATGTAGCTTTTGACAAACTCTTATGTAATTTGATGCACCGTTTCTATGTTTTATGAGAAGTAACAGTCCCGTCTTTTGATTATTGATTTTATGTTGTCTTGATGATAATTTTTAAATTTCCGCTGTTTCGGGATGTTACACAAATGAAAATTGAAATTTAGTTTTTTTTGGCTTTGTCTTATTATTGGATTTGTTTTTGTGTTTATTTAATTTTTAAAATGATTTTTAAATGAATGTAGTGCCCTAGTAAATAATATTTTGGTGACATTTTTGTTTTAAAAAATGAACTTAATAAATAACGAAAGTAATAATATATGAGTATATGTTTTCTCCAACGGACATAAGGCACCAAGTATATTATTTACAGAAAAAATAGAATCCACGCATGGGCATGTGACTACGCGCGCCCACCCTTGGATCTGCCACTAACTTTAAATCTTGTTGTTGGTAGTCACGATTGCTAGTCGCAACTGTGTTGCTACTCCAATTGCTACCCAAAAGAGGGTGTGGGATGTGCTTTGACTTTGTTTGGTGTTTATAGAATGTAGGAAGAGGTTTAAGGAGGAGGTAGAGGGGCATACGGCAAAATTTAGGATTTAGAAGTGGGATTGTAGTAGATACTACAAAAAACTTTATGAAGTAAGCAAGCGATTTAACTGAATCGATTCCTTATGCAGAAGTGTCTGCACTAAGTAAGAAACGAATGCTTATAAAGACCTTTAGGAAAAGGAATGCTTATAAAGAATAAATACTTATTAAATGAAGATGTCTGAAGTCGGATATGTGTACCCATTGGTACACTCCGACACGTATCCTTCATGGACGTATCGAACGTCTTGACTCTTGACCAAGTGACCAACCCAATGCGTCTCAATGACCAACGAACAAATCCACATGCTTAATGACTCTAACATAAAATATAAGAAAATAGAAATCAAAAGCACCTCTTGAAGGCAATGCAAAGGCTGCGTTCCATTTGCACTTTAGCAGTGACCCCATTTGCAGTGGACAGTGTGTGCCCATTGTTTCTTTGGACATCCCATCTCCCATGTGGTCTTTTTAACAAACATGTTTGCTGTCCGAAAGCTACCATTAATTTAATCTAATACTGAAACAACAACTCATGCATGTGCATGGTAAGATGCTAACAACGTCCATGTTGCTGCAATCTTTATTGTTAAGTACCCTTCAATGAGTTGTTGGACAACATCCGGCAAGCTATAAGAACCTAATTTAAAGCCAATTGAACATATGTCGCATAGAATTGTAGGTCATCTCGTAACCCAACTTTTATCTTCTCGCATTCGTATTTGTAACATGGCTTGTGCATTCACATTTGCCTTATAATTAATAAAACTTATACATTCCTAGTTTCCTATCAAAAAAAATTGATGCTATAAATATTAGACACTTGATGGGTTTTTTGTTGTAGCATCCATTTCTTTCTAAGATTTTGGCATTTGTATTATCTTAAGTATGAATATTTGTTTAACGCGGTTTGAAAAACACAATGGTGTTAATGTTTTTATATTGACATGAGCTCTTGATGTCAACAATATCCATATTATAATTTCTACTTGTTAAGGTCTTTCAAAACCATAATTCTGTTTGTAGAATTAAAACAACTTTTTTCGTGTTGGATTTTCTGCACAAATCACTTCACAAAGCAATCTATCTATATTGACGTAGAGAAGTTCTCAATCATGAGAGGAGTTTCTAAATCAAACCATTTATAACTTGATATTGTTTATATTCTAGGCGTCACATCAAAATAGTGGTTTTAAGACTACTTGGCTGGGAGTAGGACGCATATTCAATTCTTATCATCGTAACAACTCGTACAAGTTAGCATAAAATCTATAATCCACCTAATAATTAAAATTAACTCTATCATTCGCCAAAAAATGGTGATTTGAAGCTTGTAAAGAAAATGCATTTGTAATTATATTTATATTGAGGCAAAGACTCGAAATTTATGTCAAAATAAGCAAAATGAATTATATTTTTCAGAAAAAAACAAATTATTGTTGGTGTCTCTGCCCAGTGGCATAACTCAAACTTCTGAAGAAATAAGAAATTTGAAATTTGATCAAATGCACCCTTAAGATATTATGAAATTCTGGAGATATCTTGTGAGAAATTAAAACCAAATTAATGGATTAAGCAAGGATTAAGGGATTAATCAAGTTTATTGGATGCTTGTGCGATTTTAGGTAAAGATGTGGGTTGAATGTAATTTAACCACACCTTTACACGTGACTTGGATCTTAGAAGAGAAGGTGACAGTGGTGGAGTTGGATGAGTATAAAAGGTGAATGGAGTGTGAGGAGTGGTGTGTTTGGTTGATGAGCAGAAAAGGTTTTGCCGAGAAAGGAAGGAATTTTGAGAAAAAGATAGAGAAGAAAAAGAAGGAGATTTTGAGGTAAATATCGATTCGTTATTTTTCAGTTTCATGTTATGTCTGTATTTCTTGATATTCGTAGTTGTATGCATGTTGAGTATCGATAATGAATTTATTGATATACATATGATTGTATGGTGATGTTTCGTCCGACATGTCATGTGGTTGTGTGTATGTTTCTGACTGAGCCACTTATGAAAGATCTACCTAGCAGCCAGCGTGGAGCCACCCAAGAGAGGAAAGGGATATATGTCGTTAGTGTGGAGCTAATAGATGTGCGTCAGACTGATTGATAGATTCAGAAACACGGGATGTGGTCGAATCCGAGTGGGGGTTCTAGATTGTTATGCATGCATATTATTGATGATACATGTCTCTTGATTGTGCTCATTAACTGAATGTTTTATTCTGTATTTTCCACTTGGTTATGATTCTGGTTGATTGACGGTTGGTACTTGTGGGTTGTCAAACTTACAAATAATTGATTATATATTTTTCAAATTACTTATGGACTTTATCAGAAGGATTAAATATCAGAGTGCACAGCAGTCAATATCGTGGATCGTATTAACGCATCAAGTTCAGGTGGGTAAACGTTTGTTCGAGTTCGGGGCGTTACATATCCAGTGATGCATTGAATCACACGGGGATATAACCATTTTGTATTTTTGAGTGCATTTCTACAATTCTGTCCTTACATAAATAGTCTTCGATTTTTACTCCTTTTTTTAAGAAAATACAAATTTTTCTCTCTGTACCATAAAAAAAGACTTGATTTTATTTTTGTTATTTTCAGAAGTTAAAACGTAAGGATTGAAAAATCCAACGCTATATTTCGATCTTACTCTACTTTTCTTTCGTAGATCCTTTAATTTGTCTACGTTTCTCATGTGCTTTTCAAATGCTGCATCTCTTAAATGCTAGAGGGTAGAAACATGATAATACATTTTTAGAAGGCTATGAACGAATACATCAACATTACCCAGTCTTAAAAGATGCTTCCGCCTAGCAAGGTAGGGAGTTGGGTGTACACAACTCTACCACATTAAAATAGTGAGGTTGTTTCCAATTAATCCAATGATACGAAATGCAAGCAACCATATATAATTTCCCGTTGGATAAGAAATGTAGATCGTTAATAGTCATTTGATATAGTCGATGATAATATCATAATTTTTTACATAATGGACGTAAGGGTGTGATATACAGTAGGAAAAATAATAATTTAAAGAAAACCAACTGGTGGGGATATTAATGGAAATTGATATAAGTGGCAACTATTATTGCAATCAAGTGCTTGATTTCTAGACTAGAAAAGGAACACGAGTAGCTGAGCTCATAATAATTGATTCACCAAATCGTATAACAAACACATGGCCATAAAGTTAAATGAAACTTCGATGATGTGATGTGCTCAGGTGACGAACGAAGTGCATTCTAGCTTCTCTTTTTTTTCTTTTTTTTGAAAGATAAATGAGATCCCCCCTTGTTCTCAACATTTGCACAAGGAAAATCACCAACGAAGGACCAACTTTTCAATTTAAGTCCAAGTTAAGATAACTAAAACATAGTAATAATTGAATGGTTAAATTGTAACGGTTAGTTTTTTTGCATTGAAAACATGTGTCATGTGTGGAATGGTCTTCTGATTGGCAACGATCGACCGAATATTGGCGACAGTAAATTCTATATTTTCTGGGCTGCACAATAAAAGGTCGACTGATTCATTCTTGGAGCTATCACCAAGTATGATCTCATAGAGCCACCAAGAGTGGATTCGTATCTCATGGAACATCTCATTAGAGTCACCTAATGTGGATTCCATAGATGAAAGAGTCATCAAATTGAGAAAGTTATTGGAGTCATCTAAAGAGGAACATTGAGAGGTTGAAGAAGGTCAATGGAGATATGATTCTTCCCTATGCCTAGCATTTGTGATCTCTATGTTAATTGAAGATCAGAGATTCAAGACGGACGGGTTATGGTATTTACCAATGTTCTTTGGAGGTTTATTCTTCTCCAGCTCTCTCATTTTATTGAATTGTTAGTTTATACTATCGTCTATATATCATCTTGTATAGAGATTAGATTAGTCATCTCATAAACTTAGGATTTGTTGATTGGAGTTTATTGTACTTGGAGGTGTAATAATTTTGAGTCCTTGATCTAGTTCCAAGTCATTATCTCCATGTGTATGTTTTGTCGCATGTATCGTCATTTACACCATATTGAAACTCAATTATCTCTGCCCGTTTTTCCGAAATTGGATTTCCATGTATATCTTGGTGTTTTGGTTGATTATGGTTTGCTTCAAATATTTGCTTGAATATTTGATACATGCATATCGCTTCTGTTTTATGACTCGGGCATACTACTGTTCTAATTAATTTTCCCAACAGTAACCACTTACAAAATGATCTTTTGAAATCAAAAGATAAAATGATTAACCCAGACTAAACATAATTATGGTTGAGGGAGGTAAGTTGTTGCCTTTTTAAGAGGTAAAGTAAAACATAATTACGTACGGTTAACTGAGATAAATTATAATATAAAAAAATTATAATTTACCCCTCGATATGTAGGTGTATCCAACATCAGCCACATAACTATGGATAGAAATACTCAATTTTCGTAAAATATCATGCATAAATGTTTTACTCTCATATTCATAATAATGTTGCTAAGCAACCAAGCAACCAAATTTGATCCCTAGAATTAGGCAAATCTTAAAATAATGATTATTTATAATACGTCATATATGTTCCCTTACTAGAGATCGTAATGAAGAAATTGAGTGAAAAATATTAACCAAGAAAGCGAGGGTGTGCTTACGTTGACTTTGAACTTTGAACCAATAATATATTTAAAGCATAGAAATAATACATTATTCCACTGTTAATATCGACCCAAAAACATGATAACATAAATGCATGATATTATAATTAATCATATATATTGTGGTCATTGATGTAAGGTATAATACCGTAAAAGTTATAGAACCAAA
The DNA here is from genome assembly GCA_963682175.1 of Triglochin maritima. Lineage (NCBI taxonomy): Eukaryota > Viridiplantae > Streptophyta > Magnoliopsida > Alismatales > Juncaginaceae > Triglochin > Triglochin maritima. The sequence continues at coordinate 28,301,569 of OY821788.1, read as the reverse complement.
ATCATTGAAATCGAGAGAGAAAATGTAACGTCCTCAAACACAGCGGAAAATTGCAAATTTAAATCATACAATCAACGAGGACATTACGAAAAGAAATACACACACCGGTGCACCAACATATAATATATATGTAACGAGTTTACAAAAGAACGTGATTACATCAAAAGATCAAATACATAAAATATACACAAGTAATCACAACCACCTCAAAAGATAAGGAAGCAGGATCCGGTCTCGAGCGCTCCCTCCGCCGTCACCACCCACCTACCGTCGCTCTCGGCCTGAAAGCAGACATGAATATGTCTGAGTTTCCAAAAGTAAACCGGTATGTCAAACTCTAACACATATATGAACAATAATGAAAATGCAAAAGATCACAAATAACACAACAGATACCACCGCTAAGTTCCCGGGACCTCTCTCCCGGTCATAGCCAACAACAACTCGGGTCTCAAGGGTCCTCTCACCCCAATCCCTCAACACTCGTGCACACAAGGCACCGCCGGTCCAAAACACGGCCAAACAACCCCCTTCTTGCCTCAATGTTACCGGAACCACGGTTTTGCATCAACTGCCGGAGCCACGACGACTAGTAAAACATGCCTCAATCGCCGGAGCCACGGCTTTGCCTCATTTGCCGGAGCCACGGCGACAGTTATCACAATCCCCCTCCACGTGTCACTACTGAGTGCTATAGGGTCGACCTGTCCGTCTGTTGCCCCGAAAGGGACGGTGAACCCGTTGCCTTCTAGCCAATCAATAGTAACACACACCCCAAAACTGTGCATAACGGTCGAACAAAATTTGTCTTCCGGTCGACCGATCCTCACCCAGAGAACTGACCCAACCGAAAAACACGCCAAACGGTCGACCGACAAAGGGGTCCCGGTCGACCGAACAACACTAGTAAGAAATCCATTTTCGCAAACCACGATAAAACGATCGGACGACCCCAAACTTCCAGTCGACCGAAAACAACCAGTAGGACTCACCAACAGTCCACACTACACGGTTGACCGAAACCGCACTTCCGGTCGACCAGCCAATAAGTTCACTTAAGTCGTCGGTCGAACAAGATCTCAGGGCGGTCGACCGTTTAGAAGTCTACACCCCCAACCGACTTAAACAGTACGTCCAGTCGAACTGAGTCAAAGCGGTGGTCGACCGTTTAGATGGTCAACGCCCTCGACCGACATACAACAGTACTTTTGGTCGACCGACAAAGGGGTCCCGTTCGACCGAAAGTACACACAGAGCGTCTTTCTCTCGCTAAAATTGCACAACCGGTCGACCGCCTAAAGGGCATCGTTCGACCGATGCGAGGAATCCGCCCCAAATACACTACAATCGGTCGACCGAACCAGAACACCGGTCGACCGATTTTAGTGCAGAACACTGTTGTGCAGGTCCGACAAGCCTCTCGGCCTACCGGCGACCGCTCCCACTCCCACACTAATCATAGGTGAGCTTGAAAGCAAGTTTGACATACCTTAAGGCTTGAAGAAGCCTTCGAAGAAACGACGGCGAGCGATCCACGATCAAACTCCAACTTCGGTGAACTCTACGAACGGCGATCTTCGCACCTCCGGCGACTCCAACAGCAACACACGTGCTCTCCGATCGCCACACCACGCCGACCTTGCACTTGCTGCCGAGAGAGACGAGTTCTAGAGAGAGAGAGTGAGTGAGATGAGAGACGCGAGAGAGAATGAGGGGAGAGAGAGAGAAAACCAAACCTTTTATACTCTTCCCCGAAACGATCTCAGCCGTCCATCTCGATCCACCACTAATCCTCCCCTAAGCACAATTAAAGCAATAAGGATGGGTTAGGATATAACAGAAAATTTTACAAGAATTTAAATAGAATACAGCGGGCGTCTACAAGCATGTCCATGCATAGTTAATTGGACCTAAACAAGAAGTATTATTTAACTGTTTCAAGAATACAAATTACAATCCCAAAACCCATAATTTAGTCGTCCTTAACATCTTTAGATTACATTTATTATTCTTAGACACTTGAATTCATTTGACACTTTCCCCATGAATATTCCCAAGGTATATAATTTGAATAATCTAAAAACAGCACATTATGTAACATCCCGAAACAGCGAAAAATTTAAAAATTCATAATCAAGACAAAGAGCACAATAATCAAGGCGGGACTGTTACTTCTCATAAACAATAAAGCGGTGCACCATAAAACATCAGAGTTTGCCAAAATGAATACATGATTACAACAAAACGACAAGGGAAGATAAACGTAATCATGTGGACCTCAGTGGTCTGACTAGAGGATCCCACTCCAAACGCGCGCGCCCGCCGATCACCACCCCACTGGACCTACTGCGGTCCTGAAAATATATAACAACAATGCCTGAGTTTCCAGAAGGAAACCCCGTATGCCAACTCACCTATATATGCATGCATTACACATTGAACCTATCATACTAGTAGCATGTCATGACATCGACAGAAATGGAAACAGTTCCCCCGAAGGGTAAAACAGGACATCAGTCTGACAATCAACAACGAGTCTCCCGAGGAGACCTACTGCAGGCACATGCAGTCTTACAACACGCGACATCGCACCCCCCACACGCAGCTACACTACTCAAGGGTTCGGCAGGGAGCCTCTGACACGTCTGCGGGCCGATAGAATACAGATCTGCAAATCTCAGTGGTCGGAGCCACAGGGACCAACAGGGCCGTCGCCCGGAAGGTATAACAACAACATCTCGGTAGGTGCCCAGCCGAGGAAAACAACATAGCCGGAACAGCCTCGGCCCAACAATCACCATCGCCGGCACAACCTCGGCGGCATCACCGGCACAGCATCGGTGGTCCATCACAACAATCCGGCACAACATCGGACAAATCCAGTCCGAAGTCTGCCAGGTCATCAGGCTCCTCGAGCCGCAAACACCAACCGCGCCGCTATAAAAGCAGGGCAGCGACCTCCGTAGCCCGTGGGCCGGTAGTCACCTCACCCAACGCCAGTTGCGTGCCCGCACAACATCAACACTGGGATCCGCGATCCCTCAGGCCTGCTATACTACAATAAGTCCAAACAATCCATCACATTAGTCACGCTCCATACCTGGAACTGACGCGTCCCGAACACCCACACTCTTCCCAACGGCGGTCCCTGGGCAGGCACGCATCACGCGCCCACCGTCACCTCCCGGCTCACGCACAAGGCGAGGACACGGGTTTCCGTGGACAAAGTTGGCATTCAAAAAGGGATCCAGGAATTCTGTTCTGGGCCCAAACGGTTGACCGTAAGAGGTGATTCGGTCGACCGTTTCCAGAAAGGAAACGGTCGACCGTCCCTAACACGGTCTCCCGCTGCACACAGAACACAATCCCCCCAACGGTCTACCAAAGGTCTAAAACCGGTCGACCGAACGAGGTCAAAATCCGGAGTTGGTCAACATTACAATTCAGTCTATCGGTCGACCGACTCTGGTCCCGGTCGACCGAAAACTAACATAACAACTTCTACATTAATTTAATCCATCGGTCGACCGACTCAGGGGTCTCGGTCGACCGAACTTACAGGGTCAACTTAATATTTCTAAGTCATATAACGGTCGACCGAACTCAAGCCTACGTCCGAACATCATGCAATATAAACCAATAAACTTAAGTTCCGGTCGACCGAAGACAAGGCCTCGGTCGACGGAAACGCAACAGGCAGTAAAGATATACATGCAATCGGTCGACCGCCCAAGGGCCAGTCGACCGTCCGGTCGTCTTCAACCTCGCGCCAGCCGAGGTTTCTTCACCCAAACGCGACGTCGGAGAGGCCTCCGACCTCCTCCGACCGACCAACACGACCCTCTCATGAGTGTCAACAACAAAACCACACTAGAGAGCGGCATACCTCCACCAAGAGGACGAACCGCCGGAGCTCCGCTCACGCACGTCGCCTCCTCCGGTCTCCCTCGCGCTAAGCCTCCGCACGAATGCCTTCCTCGTCTACCTTCTCCGCGACAGCTGCTCCCACCGCGCGCACCAGCAAGGAAAGGGAGAAGAAATGAGGAAGGAGAAGAAAAGAAGAAGAAGAAAGAAGGACCTTATTTAAAAACCCGGATGCTACAGTACAACCCATCTCTCTCCCCTCATCTACAGTGCTCGCCCCTTCACCTTCCCATGCAACTCCTGCACATTCACCTTCCCCATGCAAACCACGCCTTAAACCCGGATTAACCCTAAACCCGGGTTAGGGTTCTAACAATCCACCCAACTTAAAAGGATTTCGCCCCGAAATCAAAGCAACCTACTCACCGAAAAGCTCTGGGTACTGCCTTCTGACATCCTCCTCGATCTCCCAAGTGGCCTCGCACTCGCTGTGATGCTGCCACCTGACCTTCACCATCGGGATGGTCCTCCTCCTGAGCTGGTGATCCATGCGATCAACAATCTCGACTGGCCTCTCCTCGAGCGACAAGTCCTGCTGAATCTCTGGCACTGCTATCTCAATAACGTGCGACGGATCTGCCACGTACTTCCTCAACATCGACACATGGAAGACATTATGCAGACCCGAAAACTGCGGTGGCAATGCAATCCGGTAGGCAACCTCTCCAACTCGGTCGAGGATCTCAAACGGTCCAACATATCTCGGACTGAGCTTCCCCTTCTTCCCAAACCTCATCACACCTCTGGCTGGGGAAATCTTCAGAAACACGTGATCGCCCACCTCGAAACTCAACACCCATCTGCGTCGATCAGCATAACTCTTCTGCCTGCTCTGTGCTGTGGCCAGTCTCCTCCTGATCACATCAACCTTCTCTGAGTACATCTGCACAATCTCTGGCCCCACTAACTGCCTCTCGCCCACATCACTCCAGCATACCGGTGATCTGCAAGGCCTACCGTACAGCGCCTCGTACGGTGCCATCCCAATACTCGAGTGGTAGCTGTTGTTGTAGGCGAACTCTATCAGGTGCAGGTGCTCATCCCAGTGCCCTGCCCAATCCAGTGTGCAAGCCCTCAGCATATCCTCCAAGGTCTGAATCGTCCTCTCTGACTGACCATCGGTCTGCGGATGAAACGTTGTACTGAACCTCAGACGCGTCCCCAACGCCTGCTGCAGACTCCCCCAAAATCTGGAAGTGAAACGAGGATCTCGATCTGAGATGATGCTCACTGGCACTCCATGCAACCTGACTATCTCCTCCACGTACAACTTAGCTAGACCCTCCAAAGGCAACGTGGTCCGGATCGCTAAGAAGTGCGCCGACTTGGTCAGTCGATCGACTATCACCCAAATCGCGTCGTGGAATCTCCTCGTCTTCGGCAAACCCGTGACAAAATCCATCGTCACGTGCTCCCACTTCCACTCAGGAAGCTCAATACACTGCATCGGTCCTGCTGGCCTCTGATGCTCAATCTTCACCTGCTGGCAGACCAAGCATCGCTCCACAAACTCTGCAATATCCCTCTTCATGCCCTTCCACCAGAAGTTCCGTTGCAGGTCCTTATACATCTTCGTGCTCCCCGGATGAATGGTGTATCTAGCTCTGTGTGCCTCCTCCATGATGTCATCTCTCAGTCCATCGAACTTCGGCACCCAGATCCGACTCCTGAACCTCAAACCACCATCAACCCCCACACTGAAATCTGACCCATCTCTGGAAGCCAACTGTAGCAGACCAGCTAACTCCTCATCCCCAAGCTAAGCCTGCACCACTCGTGAGATAGTCTACGGCTCCACCCGAAGCCCAACAATCACTGCTCCCTCTGAACCCTCTGTGAACGGACTCCACTCGGAAAAAGCCTCGAGTAGCCTCCACTCCTGGATGCACATACTCGCAACTGAAACCTCCACCTTCCTGCTCAATGCATCTGCAACCGAATTCGCCTTCCCCGGATGATAGGAAATGGTGAAGTTGTAGTCCTTAATGAACTCAAGTCATCTGCGCTGCCTCATATTCAGCTCCTTCTGCGAGAACAAATACTTCAGACTCTGATGATCGGTGAAGACCTCGAACTGCTCGCCATACAGATAGTGTCGCCAGGTCTTCAACGCGTGAACTACTGCTGCTAACTCCAGATCGTGAGTCGGGTAGTTCTTCTCGTGCACCTTCAGCTGCCTCGAAGCGTACGCGACCACCTTCCCATGCTGCATCAGAACACAACCCAAGCCTATCCCTGATGCATCGCTGTAAATCACGTAGCCTCCACTGCCACTCGGTAGCTCAGAATAGGTGTTGTCGTCAATCGCCTCTTCAGCTCCTGAAAGCTGTCCTCGCACTTCTGGGACCAAACGAACTTGACGCCCTTCTGCGTCAATGCTGTCAGCGGCGATGCAAGTCTGGAGAAATCCTGGATAAACCGCCTGTAATACCCTGCCAGACCTATGAAGCTCCTGATCTCCGTCATGCTCGTCGGGGCTCTCCACTGAGTCACTGCCTCGACCTTCGCCGGATCTACTGAAATCCCATCTGCTGACACAATATGCCCCAGAAAAGCCACCTGATCCAACCAAAACTCACATTTCGTGTACTTGGCATAAAGCTGCTGATCTCTCAGGATGCCAAGCACAATCCTCAGGTGCTCTCGATGCTGCTCCCTGTCAGGCGAGTATACCAAGATGTCATCCACGAACACCACGACAAAACTGTCAAGGTACGGCTGGAAGGTCCTATTCATCAGATCCATGAATGCTGCAGGCGCATTCGTCAGTCCAAATGGCATCACCAAGAACTCATAGTGGTTGTACCGCGTCCTGAAGGCTGTCTTCTGAACATCTGCCTCCCTGATCCGCAACTGGTGATAACCCGAACGCAGATCGATCTTCGAGAACACTCTCGCCGTCTGCAACTGATCGAACAAATCATCAATCCTGGGCAAAGGGTACCGGTTCCGAACGGTAACCTTATTCAGCATCCTGTAGTCAATGCACATCCGCAACGATCCATCCTTCTTCTTCACGAAGAGCACAGGCGCTCCCCATGGAGAAACACTCGGTCGAATGAACCCGGACTCCATCAACTCCTGCAACTGCTTCTTCAGCTCTGTCAACTCAGCAGGTGTCATCCGATACGGTGCCTTCGACTGAGGTGTCGTACCCGCAACCAACTCGATGTTGAACTCAATCTCTCGGTGCGGCGGTAATGCTGGAATCTCCGCTGGAAACACATCCGGGAATTCCTGCACTATCTCGATATCCTCCAGTCTCCTCACCTCAGGATCAGGAACTACCAGCGTGGCCACAATCGCTCTGCATCCCTGCTGTATCAGTCTCTGTGCCTTAACCGCAGACACAATCAGACGACCCCCTCTGCTCCTCGCACCTCTGATCAGAACATCTGGCATGCCCTCCATCGGAATCAGGATCTTCTTCTCACGGGAAAAGACTCGCACGTCGTACTGTGACAGCCAGTCCATCCCCAGTATGACGTCGAAGTCCACCATCGGTAACAAGACCAGATCTGCCGGAAAATCATGGTCTCCCGAAGCAACTGTGGTGTCGGGGAAAAAACCCCCCACAGTGCCCACCTCACCCATGGGCGTGCTGACCTCCAAAACATCAGTCAGCAGCACAGGGGTCCGACCCAACTCGCCAGCAAACTTCTCCGAAATGAAGGAGTGAGTGGCGTCGCAATCAAACAACACACGCACTACTGAACCAAAAACTGAAAGCGTACCTTCCACGACGGTGTTGGAGTCCCTCGCCTCCTCGGCCTGGATAGTGAAGACTCGCCCGGTCCTCCTGCTCTGGCCCGGTGGAACAACTGACCGGTTGCCTCCGCCTCTGCCTACTGCTGGTGGTCCTGGCCTCCTGCTCGGCTCTCCCTGCCTCTGAGGACAATCACGGACAAAATGCCCCATCTGGCCGCAACCCATACACGCTCCAGTCCGACGGGGACACTCTTGTCCTGGATGGGACCTCCCGCAGTAAGTGCACGCTCCAGACTGACGTGCTCCTCCTCCATCAAACCTGGGCCTCTTGCTCGGGTTTCCTGCCCCACGACCAGCTACTCTGCTACCGGTGCTCACTGGCGCCTTCCGCGCTTCCTGAATACACTCCCTCTGGTCCTGCTCGATGATTGTAGCATGCTTCACCGCATCTGCAAGGGTCCGAGGCATGCTGTTGATCACCCGAGAACGAAGCGGCTGCCTCAGTCCCTTCACGAACTTCCTCGCCCGCTGCTTTGGGGTCACACAGATCTCTGGGCAGTAACGCTCCAAGGCGTTGAACCTGCTGATGTAGCTCGCCAGAGTCATCTCCTTCTGCTCGAGCGACATGAACTCCTCCCTCTTCAGATCCCTGACATGCTGGGGAAAGTACTGCTCATGAAACACCTCTAAGAACTCCTCCCAGCTGACATCCACACGGTCATCAAACAGAACTGTGGACGTGGACCTCCACCAGTTGGCGGCCTCGCCATCGAACACATAGGTGGCCAGCTCCACCATCCTCTCAGGTGCTACTCCAATAGCGCGGAAGAGAAACAATCCTCCAATAGCTACTCCAGTCCTCCGCAACCTCCGGGGCCCTCCTGCCATCAAAAGTCGGCGGGTGCTGACGCATGAACCGAGGTGCCATCTGATAAGAGAAACAATCAAAACTTCAGCCATGTATGCATGCTAAAAGATAAAATGCATGAATCCTATTACTACAAGGGTGATTTCATTGGGAACCGCATAGGAATCGACCGCTCTGATACCAAGTTGTAACATCCCGAAACAGCGGAAAATTTAAAAATTCATAATCAAGACAAAGAGCACAATAATCAAGGCGGGACTGTTACTTCTCATAAACAATAAAGCGGTGCACCATAAAACATCAGAGTTTGCCAAAATGAATACATGATTACAACAAAACGACAAGGGAAGATAAACGTAATCATGTGGACCTCAGTGGTCTGACTAGAGGATCCCACTCCAAACGCGCGCGCCCGCCGATCACCACCCCACTGGACCTACTGCGGTCCTGAAAATATATAACAACAATGCCTGAGTTTCCAGAAGGAAACCCCGTATGCCAACTCACCTATATATGCATGCATTACACATTGAACCTATCATACTAGTAGCATGTCATGGCATCAACAGAAATGGAAACAGTTCCCCCGAAGGGTAAAACAGGACATCAGTCTGACAATCAACAACGAGTCTCCCGAGGAGACCTACTGCAGGCACATGGAGTCTTACAGCACGCGACATCGCACCTCCACACGCAGCTACACTACTCAAGGGTTCGGCAGGGAGCCTCTGACACGTCTGCGGGCCGATTGAATACAGATCTGCAAATCTCAGTGGTCGGAGCCACAGGGACCAACAGGGCCGTCGCCCGGAAGGTATAACAACAACATCTCGGTAGGTGCCCAGCCGAGGAAAACAACATAGCCGGAACAGCCTCGGCCCAACAATCACCATCGTCGGCACAACCTCGGCGGCATCACCGGCACAGCATCGGTGGTCCATCACAACAATCCGGCACAACATCGGACAAATCCAGACCGAAGTCTGCCAGGTCATCAGGCTCCTCGAGCCGCAAACACCAACCGCGCCGCTATAAAAGCAGGGCAGCGACCTCCGTAGCCCGTGGGCCGGTAGTCACCTCACCCAACGCCAGTTGCGTGCCCGCACAACATCAACACTGGGATCCGCGATCCCTCAGGCCTGCTATACTACAATAAGTCCAAACAATCCATCACATTAGTCATGCTCCATACCTGGAACTGACGCGTCCCGAACACCCACACTCTTCCCAACGGCGGTCCCTGGGCAGGCACGCATCACGCGCCCACCGTCACCTCCCGGCTCACGCACAAGGCGAGGACACGGGTTTCCGTGGACAAAGTTGGCATTCAAAAAGGGATCCAGGAATTCTGTTCTGGGCCCAAACGGTTGACCGTAAGAGGTGATTCGGTCGACCGTTTCCAGAAAGGAATCAGTCGACCGTCCCTAACACGGTCTGCCGCTGCGCACATAACACAATCCCCCCAACGGTCTACCGAAGGTCTAAAACCGGTCGACCGAACGAGGTCAAAATCCGGAGTTGGTCAACATTACAATTCAGTCTATCGGTCGACCGACTCTGGTCCCGGTCGACCGAAAACTAACATAACAACTTCTACATCAATTTAATCCATCGGTCGACCGACTCAGGGGTCTCGGTCGACCGAACTTACCGGGTCAACTTAATATTTCTAAGTCATATAACGGTCGACCGAACTCAAGCCTACGTCCGAACATCATGCAATATAAACCAATAAACTTAAGTTCCGGTCGACCGAAGACAAGGCCTCGGTCGACGGAAACGCAACAGGCAGTAAAGATATACATGCAATCGGTCGACCGCCCAAGGGCCAGTCGACCGTCCGGTCGTCTTCAACCTCGCGCCAGTCGAGGTTTCTTCGCCCAAACGCGACGTCGGAGAGGCCTCCGACCTCCTCCGACCGACCAACACGACCCTCTCATGAGTGTCAACAACAAAACCACACTAGAGAGCGGCATACCTCCACCAAGAGGACGAACCGCTGGAGCTCCGCTCACGCACGTCGCCTCCTCCGGTCTCCCTCACGCTAAGCCTCCGCACGAATGCCTTCCTCGTCTACCTTCTCCGCGACAGCTGCTCCCACCGCGCGCACCAGCAAGGAAAGGGAGAAGAAATGAGGAAGGAGAAGAAAAGAAGAAGAAGAAAGAAGGACCTTATTTTAAAACCCGGATGCTACAGTACAACCCATCTCTCTCCCCTCATCTACAGTGCTCGCCCCTTCACCTTCCCATGCAACTCCTGCACATTCACATTCCCCATGCAAACCACACCTTAAACCCGGATTAACCCTAAACCCGGGTTAGGGTTCTAACACATTAAGTCGACCTTGAAAACTCGGACAACTATATTCTTCTTCAAGGTGCCCTGGAATTTCAATGGTGGTTATCGAACATGACTTAAGTTTGAACATTTAAGATCTACGTACATATGGCTTTATCAAATTACATGACTTTATTTTCGAGCAAAGTAGGTCAACATAAACGTAGCAGTAACATCAGAGCAAAATTACATTTTTGTAAAAAAAAAATAGCATTTCTATCCCATGGATTTTTGATCTCACGAAATTTTGAACCTCCTAAATATTTACAAAGACTAACAGTAAGATAAATTTTTATTCAATTAAGTCTACAACAAGAATGTCTATTTAACTACTTGTAGATAAAATCCTAAGCAAACTCCAAATCAAATCAATCCATCGAATTTTCGATTTCGTCCATATATACGAAATCTAACCCTGTGTCTCCATACCAGCTTGCACCGTCCCTTGTTGTAAGGATTCATTGAACAAAAATTTACGTAAAAAATTGAAATTAAATTAATTTAATAGAATAGAATATAAAAATTTACTGTTGCTTTTTAACTTTTAGCCACGGAGCGCATAAGAAGTAAGGTTTTTTGAAAGATTTTTTAAAGTATATAGGCAATAAAGGCACATAAGAAGGCAACAAAGGCATCAACATTTTATTTATGATTTATAATCCCAAAATTTCCAATATCATGTTAGTTATGATAATAATAAAAATTGGTTATGATATAATGTTAAATTTATGATTATAACTGTGCTCCCACATGGTGTCCTTCTTGGCTTTGCTGTCCTCCGACAATAACAAACCCTCTATCTTAAAGAGCTTTTCGAAAGAAGAAAAAAACGCTCTATCATAAAGAAGATTCTGTTTTTTTCTTTCTTTTTAAAAGGTGATGTTTCATGTTTCTTTCTAGCTCTTTTGCATTTTGTATCCTTGACTGGTTGTGAATTATATTTAAACCTTTGAAATCTTTTAATTTCGATGACAAAATCAACTCAAATTCTCAAACACAAATTATGATATCATGATCTTTATGCATGGACGTTCGTGGCATATTTATTTGATCATAATCAATGCTTGTACAAAATAAATTAATAGTACCCATACTCGTACATGTAGAAAGTATGTTGATTTGTTGCAATTCGAGGAAATTGTATATGCAATACCATTATATAAATAATTGTCAATATAGTATTATATTTTGCAAATACTAGACAACTATCATCTCCGCCAATGAGTGGAACTGTACAAGGTTTGAGATTCAAAGTAGTAGAAAGAAAGTGAGTTGTCAAATGTTGACATGATTAATGCAAACAATTGTAGTCTTAAGGTGTTAAGATGAGATGACTTATAGATATGTAGTTAGCAAAACAATCATTTGAAGAATGTTGCTTTATTTCGAATGGACTTTCGTCTTGTTGATACAATATTCAAACCTACGTAAGTGCTTATTGAGGCCTATTCACAATAATGACATTAGAGGAAAAAAAAGATAAAGTTAGGTACAAGGAACTTGAAAGGTGGATAAGTAATTCTTTGATTGTTTTTTTGTCATCTCCATGAATATGTCTTTAGCAAATGGAGTGATTAACTGGAATTCTTCAAAGAATTTCAACTCTATCCGTTTAAAAATAAAAAAAATTATGTGTTATATACTCATGTGTCCTCGTGATAAGGAGAGTACCGCTCAAAATTGTGTACGACAAAGAAGATCCACGTTGGGAGAATGTTGACGTAATTGGTGATAGACATTAGACAAGGTTATATACTATATCCTTAACTTTGGAAGGATATATGATGCAAATATAGTTCTAAGTTAAGTAGAATATTCTTTTAGATAAAAAAATGAAACACAAGTCAAAGCCACATCACATAACAGCCTTACAATAAGTTCAGGATCTCCAAAGACAGATCACAGACATCCTTCAGCTTGCTTGAACTGTACGATTCTCAGTTGTTGCTGTTTTTTTGTTTTTGTTTTTGCAAAGACAGTCCAACACTAATCCATGCACTTCATGTGCTAACCAAATCCCACATGAATATATTCTTTAAAGATGATCTCAAAAGGTAACGCTTGAACACAATGGAAAGTTTTTCTTTTTAGATGGAAAACCGAACATCCTTTTGAGAAGTTAGAGAAAAAAAGTTGTCTAATAGACCAGATTTCAGTTGGATTCCATCATGTTACGTGATAAGTAATAACCATCCATAAGTTGTAGGATACTTGTAATTTAGCATGTTTTTGCATAGTTTGTTTTGATGTTTGGATGTTAAATTCTTCTAGTTTAAGCCTTTAGGATAACGTAGGCAGAGTTTTCTCCTTTTTTGGGTTGGAGTTTTCATTTAACTTTTTCTTAATATATTAATGGAATGATGTACCCACGTAATAAGAGAATATAAAATATAGTTGACTTTCTTTTCTGAATTGTTAAACTTCGTCCCAAAATCACTTAAATTGTCTGTACGAATTATCGTTTTGTACTTCTCTCATTTCTACTTATATATCTTTTCATTTCACTTTCCTACTACCACTCTCTCTTCATCTTCCTCTCATAATCATCAAGAAAAATGTCTCGAATGTCACGAAAGGAGCCCGTGGACGTCCCAGTGTACTCGAATATGGTAAAATGTCCCATTAAATATTTTTTTGGGTGGGCGTCCGCGAGAACCCCCTCCCAACAACAGGCCTTGCGAGAGGCGTACGTTGGTTGGGGGGAGCTGCCCCCACCCTGGGGGAGGCGTCTCCCGCAGACGCCATTCCCAAAAAAAAAATATTTCTCTAAGTAATAATTAGTATTAATTGATAATTAGTTAAAAATAATTAAAAAATTGTTTTAGATGCTTAAATCCATTCAACAACATTTTATTTTAAAATTTTCATTAATAGTCATCGGGTTATCGTGGAGGAAGAGGAAAATTCATACCTTTACGCGTTGTACATGCTTCTCCAACACCCACCGATAACTAGACTATGTCTCATCCTTCATAATCGCATAGCCGACAAGAAAGTTCATTTTTGTTGGTGTCACCTCAACCATCTCGAACAAAGGCATCTTCTATTTGTTTGTTTTATACGTCGAATCCATACAGATTACGAAAGAGTATGCGCGCAACAACTGAACTAACGTCGGATGTGCCAAAAATGCGTGAGTGACGTCATTAGTTTCTTCATCCGTCATAATCCAATGTAAGTATTGATACTGCACTACCTAGTGCAGAAACTGCTGAGCGGGATTCCTGTCTTCAGATTTTGTCATCCTCGTGTACTTTCTGAAGTTATAAATGTGTCTCTAATTGAGTTTATCCTCCCGAAATTTCTTCTTTACCACCAACAAAATGTTACGTAGTTTCGTTTGTGCCTCAGTCCTATCACAAACAATTTTCTTGGCCCCAAGACTAAGATCGTTGATCTGTCAGTGACCCTCTGGATAAACTGCAAGTATGTGGTTGTGCTGACCATGAGTACAATTAGAAACTACGACACATCTATCGCGGTCCCGTCGCTCGACCACCTTTATCAAAAAACGACAACCGCAACCTTTTTTTTCGTGTTCTTTCGTACTGCAATATCTATATCTCGAGAACTCATTACATTTCTGCGATCGCATCTCAGATAACAATTCATCCGATTATCTGCATGTGATTTATAAGATGATATTACCAAAAAAACTCGGCTCTGATGACAACTTGTTTCGCTCATTTATTCGCGTCATTGATTGTTGGATATACTTGTGTACTTACAAAAAAACACATTGTAATCTACTCCATCACCACTGAAATCTTGCAACAGAACCTGAAATAATTTAAAATAACACAACATTAAATAATAATAAAAAATAGGCGTCTGGCTAGGACGCCCCCCAAAGGGGGGCGTCCATGGCAGAGGCGCCCTACCCCACAATGGGGTATAAGCATGGAAAAAGCTAATCCGGGACAATCCCCCGATGTGGGACTAAACCAATACCAAAAATAGACTAAGCATACACTAATACACGTGCTACAGAAAACTAAACGGATCCTGAGCTATCTGGACCGCCAATTGGCGGTCTATTTGCTTTAGATCCGTTTGGTTTTCGTTGTGGGCTTCTTGAAGTATTTCTTGGTCTTGGATGCATCTACTTGGTCTGTTGGAGCTCCGACCCGAATCGAATTGCCAAAATACTCCCCATGATTGTGTGGAGTTTCCTGTTTTGCTCTTAGGTCCTTCAGTCTTACGATCAGGTCCTTCTCCCTTGCATCTTAGTCCCCAGGTCTTACAATTAAGTCTTTTTTCCTGCTTTTGAGTCCTTTCATGGCTCTTCTCTTCAAACCTCTTTATTCCTGAAAACTAAACATAAAACTCGTCACGTAGCATTGCTTAGGTGTAAAATAATGGATATAAGGTACAAATATAAGCATGAAATGATGTCAATCAAATACCCCCACACCTAAGTTTTTGCTAGTCCCGAGCAAAACAAAGAAAGAGAAAAGCAAACGAAATACAAGAAATCCTAACTCACTTTCGTAGGAATCACGGTTGCACTTAGCACGTGCAACAAGCCGTTAAACCTCCTTGTTGCCAAGGAGGATGAGTGTTGTCTCCAGAGGGTTTTCAACGGATACACCCACAAAATCCGAACAAGATGCATTATTCAATCTAGACCTCGACTCGTTGGACAAATTTTTTCGATCAATGGACGCAGTAATGCTACGGGCCGACTCTATATAGGTATCAGTCCACACCTAGCCTAATGAACCATTCGTGCAAGTTAAATAAGGAATTAAGTGAAAGACATGGACAACCTCAACATCATCAAGTGCTATAAAGTGTAAAGTCCATTAAGGTTCTTATTTGCATTACCATTTTTTTTCTCAATTTTTTTCTTTTTCTTTTTATTAGTTCGAGCTTCATTCTCTCAGGGTAAGGTTTCGTGCATCATTGCCCATGAGGACTTACAATATCACGTATACCTTTCCCCAAATCTTCACATAGGGCAATCCCTACCACCCGTGTAACGAGAGTTCGGTCGGCGTATCCCAAGTGAGATGACTCGAAAGTACCAGACACAAAGTCCCTTCAGACCTACTTTCCCGAGTGATAGGAGTCGTGCGAGAAGAGAGAACACCTACTCACTTATTTCTTATCTACACATGAACCAAAACCCCTACACTAATGTCTCACAACAAGATTTAGTGGGTCCTTGACTACAACAAATTTCTTTAAGTTAACAGACACGAATTATTGACTCACTAGGTTCAGGGTGGACTTCATTAAATGTTTGAGCACTGAAACCCTATGATTACTCACCCCCAAAGGAACACTGGGGTGCATCCTAACGACTCGATAAATCCTAAAGCCACTGTACTAGATATCCTAATGCATCAAGTTCAAGACAATTTTGGGAGCCTTCTTTTTACTTTGCCTCTCAACAGTTTTGCACATGTAAAACACACGCAAAACCCACAAAACATTTTCTTTCGCAAACACATAAAGATTTTGAAAGAAATGTGAAAATTTTAAAGCTCTAGGCAAGCAAAAGAAGACTAGTCACCCAAGGATCATGGCAAACAGATATATCGATATTAAATGCAACACACTAACATGACCCTAACAATGCACCCAAAAGAAAATAAAATCAAAGGAAAAAGACTCAACTATGTACACACGTAAAACACCCCCCCCCACACACACACACACCTACTTCATGCATTGTCCTCAATGAATGTGAGCAAGATACTACATGGATTTATGCATGAAAAAGGAGAGATCTCATCAATATGAAGTACAAAGGGAAGTTCAAGGGATCATGTTGATGGATACAAACCTGAATTCCCTCAAAACCTGTGAGATGCTAAAGAAAGGATACAAATACGTGAAAGAAATGGAGCCCAAATACACAAGGGTTGGGGCTCACAACAATCGATGCTCACTGAAGGAGTCTTTTATTGTACTTTTTTTAACAATGTACAAAAATGGGATCCCATCTTCATATGTCAAGGGACATCAAATGGGAACCCGCCATCTCTCGAGCCAAAAATGCACATGCATGGGCTCGCGACATACAAATCAGAATTGCTTGACCACCTCATACCCTTATAAGTGTTGTGGTTGTTTGATGCCTCTTGAGAGTGAGTAGGATAGGAGGCATGAATGAGAGGTGAACCTCTATCAGGTTGAAGGGTATCAGGTGGTTGATTCGTAACCCACATGGGGTCCTCAGCAGATACAGAATGAAGATCATGTGGCCCAGATGCCATAAAAATAGTATCTCGTGGCTCAAAAGCCACATGATCGAAAGGATGTGGCTCAAGGGCCACGTGATAAAAAAGAAGTGGCTCAAGGGCCACATCATCAGAAGAATGTAGCTCAAGGGCCACGAGATCAAAAGGATGTGACTCAAGGGCCACAAGATCAAAAGGAGGTGACACTGAGGCCACATGATCAGAACATAAGGCACCTTCTTGTGCCAGCCTAGGTGAAACATATTCACCACCTTCAGGATCTTCATCGAACAATTCTCTGAAGTACTTGAAGGTGCCCTCAACTTCAATTTCATCCAAACCCTGGATAAGGTTGACCCCAACAGGGTCATTGAAGGCACCTGGCTTCTTGCCGATGGTGAAGATGTTGAAATCAGCGCATTGACTACCATAAGTCAAGCGCATCAAACCATTGCGACAATTGATCAATGCGTTGGAAGTCGCAAGGAATGGTCGTCCCAGAATGACAGGAATTTGCCCAAGTGGGTTTGGCACAGGTTCAGTATCCAAGACAAAGAAGTCGACTGGATAAATGAACTCTCCCACTTTGATCAGCACATCTTACACCACACCCCTCGGTTTCTTCATAGACCTATCAGCCAATTGAAGAGTGGTCTTTGTTTGTTTGAGGTCTCCAAGACCGAGGTGGACGTAGACAGAATATGGAAGAAGATTAACAGATGCACCAAGGTCCAATAAGGCTCGATGTATAGGAACATCACCAATCACACAAGAGATAGTAGGACAGACAGGGTCCTTGTACTTGACTTGCATGGGTTGTGCCAACAAAGAACTCACGTTAGCCGCAAGAAAAGCTTTCTTTGGAACATGAGTTTTTCTCTTCTTGGTGCATAAGTCCTTGAGAACCTTGGCATAAGGTGGCATTTGCTGAATCACTTCCAACAGAGGGATGTTCACCTTAACTTGCCTAAACATCTCAAGCATCTTGTCATGCTGATCAGAGGTTTTCTTTTTAAGGCGCTCAGGGAATGACGCCTTCGGGGCATAAGGATGCGAAGGAACCCCAGAATTCTGGTCCAAAGAAACATGAGTGGGGACCTCAGAATCTGGTTCCTTCGACACAAGAGGAGACAAGGGGACCTCAGGGTTCAACCCCTTTGTCGAAGGAAATGTAGAAAGAACCTCGGGATTTGGCTCTTTCCTGGAAGTATTTGTGGAGGGAGCCTCAGGATCTGGCTCCCTCAAAGATGGTGATGACAAAGAAGGCACCCCAATGTGGTTATCCACCTCCTTACCAGACCTCAAAGTATGAATCACATTAATATGATGGGTCGGTTCAGAGGTAGCAGGAGGTAAAAGTGTCCTTCCTTGAGAATGGGTACCCCAATGTGGTTATCGACCCGTTTATTAACCGGGTAAACGGGTACGGGTATACGGGTTTGAATTTTTAAACGGGTATGAATTTTTGTACCCATACCCGTACCCGCCCGGGGCGGGTGACCGGGTATACGGGTATTACCCGCTCCGTTTACACCCCTACCCGTAAGTCCACACCTACTACACCCAGGAGTAGCGACCTGAGCTACATGAGCTCGGTCCAACTCTAAACTCTCAATCCTACGCATGAGAGCAGCCATTGTCGCCTCAGACGCGATCGATGACTCAACTTGATAAGATCCAGCTCGACCAGAAGACCTGGCGGCTGGTGGCTCTCTCATGGTATCCCACTCGAAGGTACGTTCAGCCATAGTCTCAAAAGTATCTCATGCCTCCTCGATGGGTTTCATTTGGAAGTCACCCTGACACATCGACTTCAATAATGTGCGGGTGTTGTAGTTGATGCCCTCATAAACAATTTGGCACAACTGCCATAACTCAAATACAAGATGAGGGCACTGCTGGAAAAGGTCCTTGAACCTCTCAAAGAAACCATGAAACGATTCGGTCTCGGTCTGATACATTTGATGTATCTAGTGCCGTATCTGTTGAATTTTCCTTTGAGGGAAAATCTCTTCAGAAAGACGGTCACAAAGTCATCCCATGACCGAATCGAGCTCGTCGGGAGGCTATACATCAATTTCTTCGCATTATCCTTCAATGCGAAGGAAATCATCGTCAACCGGACTGAATCACCGTTAAGCTGTTGAAGCTTGAACATGGAGCATACTTCCTCGAATTCGCGTATAAAGATATATGAATCCTCCTTATTGGCAGTAAAGGTTGGAAGCATGCTCACATATTGAGGTTTCAGCTCATAGTTGTTCCCGCGAGCAGGGGTAACAACTATGCAAGAAGGCTGCGCGGCCCGAACAGGATGGGTCCACTCCCACAAAGTCATCGGTCTATCATGTTGAGCTAAAGGTGGTGGTGCACTAAGAACTCGATCCTGACCGAATCTCCCTTCCTCTCGAGTCAGAGGAGGAGGAGAAAGAGGTCTACGTGGTGGCGGAAGCGGACCAAGGTATTCCATGTATGGAACCCGGTCTCCCCCTTCACCGCGAGACGACTCGGCTTCATGCTCCAAAGGAGCACGAGGTGGAGATGGTCGATCACCAAGACCGTCCATCTCAGAAGAATGCAGTCTCTCGAGTCGAGCGCTCTCACCAAAACGAGCTGAACCTCGCATAAAATGCTCGACTCGACTCTAAAATAACACACAACAGAAGGTGTACTAGAGGAGGAGACTATACGTAGAGAATAGATGAGGAGAGGACTCAGGTGAGGAGGGAAGAATCCCTAGAGCTAACGTGGGTAGTGGGATCAGGAACAAGCCTAACTAGCAAGCACGACTCAAACAATGTAAGACAATGGGTCCTTAGGCTAGACGACGCCTAACTTCGAGGTCACTAGCCTCGACACGCCTCACCTCCCTACAACGAGGACCATAATGCCTAGTGATGCATCGCATACATTGCATCATATGTCTTTCATTTAGAGTGTTTTTATATAAATAAATGCTACTAAGGTATTGTTTTGAGCAATTGTGCAGAATTCAGGAGTTACAATGCAATTTACCAATATTCGAGCTAAAACGCGTGCAATGGACTTAAATGGATCACAAAGACCAATTAGATAGAGATTCAAGCTCAAGTTGAAGTCCAATTGATTGCATAAGAAGTTAGGGACTTGATCGCAAATTAGAAGGACTAAAAAGTTATTTTGGAGGAGTATTCAAGAAGAAATCAAATTCGGATCTCCAAAGATATGAAATAATTGATTTATACACGTGGAGGCCACCTACAACATACCAAAAACACACCCACAAAAGCACGAAGTCATCTGGACCATCCATGCGGCGGAATCGCCGCATCTAACGGTCAATATGCGGCGGAATCGCCGCATGGGTTGCGATCCGTGCCTCCTATTTTCGTCCAATTGTGTAGTAACACGTGTCCTTCCTGATGCATACTTAGGGTTTCTTGTATCGGCTATAAATAGCCCCGAAATATTGTGTAAGAGGAGCTTTTTGTATGACATTTGAAAGCAATAAAATTCTGCCCTTTTATTTCTCCATTATCTTTGTCTTTTGTAAGCTTAGTTTTAGATTAATGTTTCATGTTCTTAATTCTAGTAGAATAATCTAATTGTTCCTTACTCTTCTCTTAGAACAATTTGTTGCATGCTTAGAATAATTGTATTTGTTTTCATAGATCGTAGTTTAGTATAATATTTCTTTCTTTTTGTTTTCATAGGCTCCCGATGATCTCCATGAACCCTTTTCCTCATCTTCTCCCCATGGGTTTCTAAAACCCTCCAAAGGGTGGGGGTGACGGATTTAGGGTTAGAGAAGAGAGATCGTTTTTATTTTAATTTCTTGTTAGTGTTTTGATCATATGAGTTTTTGTTAAATCAATTATCATATGATACTTAATATCTCACTTGATTTATAATAATTTTCGTAATCTCTAATCTAACTCGAAGATTCATAACTCCCACCCACTGGACTCTCATCCATAGTTATTTCTTCTTAGTTTTTGGTCTTGTTGTTCTTGCTTTAGAAAAATAAAAAAAATAAATCCAAAAATCTCAAACCAACACTATTTCTCTTTTGCTTTCCTTAATCAAAGAAAATCACAAAAATATAAGAATCTCTCCCTCCTTGTGTTCGACTCGTACTTGCCACCGCTTCAACGCGGCCGTGCACTTGCGGTATAAATAAAAATCTCAACAAGTTTTTGGCACCGTTGCCGGGGAGGCGACGAGAATTTTAAGTTTTTTTTTGTGATTTCATTTTTTTTTGTATTGTTTGGATTTTGGATTTTCGCGATCTAACGTTTTCTCTGTGCTTTTCAGGAAGTCGTAGAGAGGACGCAAAGATCCGGAGGCCATCCGAATTGAACAGGCGGCGAAAACTCCGCATCTCCAGTATAGTTTGCGGCGGAAATGCCGCACAGGTTGAATATCTGAGCCTGAAAATTCTCCTGAACGCGACTCATCTCTGGGTGGACGCGTAGAGCACTGGAAATTATCGAGAGCGGGCGGCGAACCCGACTGAGCGTGCATAGGTAACATTTGTTGCATTTTCCTCGTAATTTCCATTTTCGGAAAATTTCTTGTTTGGTAGAATTGCATGTGTAGGGAAAACTTCCATAATTGACACTAATTCAACTTGTGACCTAAAATTTTGCAAAATTAGAAAGGCCTTAGTGCATGCATCATTTAAAGATTTTCTCGCATTATGTATGCTAAATTTTGCAAATCAATTCATTGTTGAAGAGTGTTGGAGGCAAGGTACGTGCGCGGTTTTTATTGATTGCATTTAAGCATATAATTTAGTTTGCATACAACTTTGCAATTGTCCCCCACTAAAGACCAATGTTTGACTATCTCTGCTAGATTTAGGTTAAACTATCTTAAGGGCAACTCCGTAGGAAAAGATACGGTGGGGATTTCATCACCCTTCCGTGGCCCACAAATAACAATCCCAAAGTGTCACCCAAGCCTTAATTAAAATCAATTAGACATTGGCCCCTAAGGATTCGGACTCAATTAAGGAGAAGATTGGTTTGAGTTGCTATGACTTGAAGCTGATCGAATTTAATTTGGTGTCTAGAAAGTGTTTTTGTGTTGACGTAAGTCTTCCAAACGAAGTGGTTGTCTAATTGGCACCGACTCTGTCGTAAGCGCCCCCACTAGCTATACACGGCCTGGCCAAGTTGGTTTGATTAGTGAGGGAGGTGAATCAAGCGAATCAATTCGACTCAACCAGTTAGGAGTCGTCTAGACTTAAGCTACACTAGGTCTAGGATTGTTTGAACCGTGCTTGTTTAGGAAACTTCTGACCAACCCTCTCATCTATCTTTTAGAGTTAAGTTTCCCTTCTCATCTGAGTATTCTTTCTCTTCTCACCTCAATTCTCTAGATTAGGATTCCTTTCTCATCTTTCCCCCTTCTATTGTTTGTTTCCTTTGTTTTCTTTTTCTTTTTCTTTTTTTTTGAAAAAAAAATAAAATAAAAAAAATCAAAAAGTAATTGATTCTTGAATTTGAATTTGGAATTTAAATTTCAAATTTGAATTCAAAAATTAATTCAAACCGGTGCACTCAGATTTGGGTTCGGGACTTGAGCAATCGACTCTCACGAGTTCATCTAGATTCCAGTCTAGAGCTTAGCCCCAATCCACCTGTTGCACCACCTCACCCGAATCCAATGGGTGAGAATGTAGTGGACCCACCTGTTGCACCACCTATGACTCTGAGGGATCGGTGCTACCCAACGATGGCTGCTCAGCCATCGTGCATCGTTATGCCCACCATACCGGGTCGCGACTTCGAACTCAAAGCACAATACCTGAGTATGTTGCCCAAGTTCACCTCTAAGGAAGATCCATATCTCTTCCTTAGAGAATTTGAGGAAATCTACTCCCTTATGCATTACCAGCATATCCCTGAGGAGGCAGTGCGTCTTAAATTCGTGCCTCTAGCACTGAAGGACGACGCTAAAAAATGACTATATAGTCTAGCCAAAAGATCTATTAGGAGTTGGGCTGAGTTTGTTCAAGTGTTTTTAAAGAAATATTTCCCCAACCATAAGACTATTAGGATTAGGAATGAAATTTGTGCATTCGTTCAATCTGAGAGCGAGCCGTTCTATTCATATTTGGAGAGATTTAAGCACCTTCTGACCCAATGCCATCATCATGGAATTCCAAGATGGCAATTGTGCCAAATTATCTATGAGGGATTAACACCTACATCTAGAGTTATGCTAGAATCTGTAAGTCAAGGAAGCTTTATGTCCAAAAGTGAGAATGATGCTTGGACTTTTCTTGAAGACTTGACTGATAATAGTATGCAATGGGACACTGCTAGGGCACCAACCAACCCGAGTATTGGATCTAGAATAACAAATCAATCCAGATCAGGTGTCTTAGCAGTAGATGCTTCTATAGCTGCTGAAGCGAAATTAGCCAACCTTATGCGTAGGATGGAAACTCTAGAGCTTCAAACCCGACCCCTAGTAAATCAAATCTCTTCTGTTTCTTGCTCTATGTGTGGTCAACATGTTCATGTTTTGGAGGAGTGTGCACACATTTCTTCGGACATGGAACAAGTTAATGCTGCATTTAATCGTCCTAGGAATGACCCTTATTCGTCAACCTATAATCCAGGTTTGCGCAACCATCCCAATTTTTCATGGAGCCAAGGGAATTCAAATCCTGCATCCATGCCTCAGCAAGGCCAACCACCTAGACAACAAATGTATTCAAACAACAACAATAATAGTGATGGCCGATTAACTGATTTGGAAAACTTAATGAAAACATTTGTTCAAACAACTACTCAATCTTTTCAAAAGCTAGAGACTCAAGTAAGTCAATTAGCACAAGTTGTAGGTGAAAGAGAAAGAAGAAGATTCCCAAGCCAACCCGAGGTGAACCCAAGAATTAACAATCCACATAATCAACATATGGCATATCAACCACATCAACATATGCCATATCAACCACCTCAACCATTTAATCCTCAATCATTCAATCCTCAACACATTAGGCCTCCACCTAATGTACCACATAATGCACCACCTCCTAATGTGAACAATAACAACAGACCAGTTCATATGGTTCAAGAAGAAGAGCAAAATCAACACATTAATGCTATACTTACATTAAGATCTGGAAAATCTGTTAATAACAATGTCACTCATCCCTTGGCTAATGAGCCTAATAATTCTGTCACACCTGAGCCATCCAATGAGCCACCAATTCAATCTGAGGAACCAATTGAAATTGAACCCACTGAACCTGAAAGAGTATTCATTCCTAAAGCACCATTCCCTAATAGACTTAATAAGAATCATACAAATCAAATGGAGAAAATGTTGGAAGTCTTTAAGCAAGTAAAGGTAAACATCCCTTTATTAGAAGTTATTCAACAAATTCCACCTTATGCAAGATTCTTAAAAGACTTATGCACAAAAAAAAGGAAAACACAAGTACCAAAAAGAGCCTTCTTAACTGCAAATATAAGCTCTGTGTTAACCCAACCCACACAAATCAAATATAAAGACCATGGTTGTCCGACTATTTCATTTGTAATTGGTAACACCTTAATCAATAGGGCCTTGCTGGATTTGGGTGCTAGTGTTAATCTGCTTCCCTACTCTGTATATAAAGAATTGGATATAGGAGACCTTAAACAGACTAGGACCACACTCCAATTGGCTGATAGATCTGTTAAGATTCCTAGAGGTGTGGTTGATGATGTTCTGATCAAAGTGGGTGAATTCATATTTCCTGTGGACTTTGTTGTCTTAGACACGGAGCCTGTTGCTAACCCTAGCAATCAAATTCCTGTGATCTTAGGAAGACTTTTTTTAGCCACTTCCAATACCCTAATCAATTGTAGGAATGGATTGATGAAATTGTCATTTGGGAATTTGACAGCTGAGCTAAATATTTTTAACTTAGGGAAGCAACCTGGAATTTTCTCTGATGAATCGAGTGAATTGAATTACATTCAGGATTGTAGTGAAGATGAGTTGATTTCGGATTACTTAAATTTCACCCAATTGGATGAAGTTGATTTTCAAAAGAACCTGAGTGGTGAGGCCACAATTTGTGACCAAATCAATTATATAGGTTCGAATCGATCTTCACCCAATTGGTCAACCTTAGGTGGACTTTTAGCCGAACCAAGACCACGATCCAAACCCTCACTACAAGAACCACCATCACTAGAGTTGAAGCCTCTCCCTACTACATTGAAGTATGCATTTTTAGGACCCTCATCCACCCTCCCAGTTATCATAGCATCGGATTTGACTCTCAATCAAGAGAATGAATTGTTGAGAGTCCTCAGTAGGAATAAAGAAGCTATTGGATGGACCATGACCGATATCAAGGGGATTAGCCCATCTATAGTCCAACATAGGATCCATTTGGAAGATAATACTCAACCTCGTAGGGATCCGCAAAGGCGGCTTAACCCGGTCCTAACTGAGGCGGTCAAAAAGGAAATACTTAAGTGGTTGGACAATGGAATTATATACCCTATATCCGATAGTGCGTGGGTTAGTCCTGTTCAGGTTGTCCCTAAGAAATCTGGAGTTACTGTAGTTGAGAATGAGCTTAATGAGTTAGTCCCGACCCGTATCCAAACCGGTTGGAGGATTTGCATTGACTATAGAAAACTGAATTCTGCAACCCGTAAGGACCACTTCCCTCTTCCTTTCATAGATCAAATGTTAGAATGGTTGGCCGGATATGAGTATTATTGTTTTCTAGATGGATATTCCGGCTATAACCAAATTCCTATCGCTCCTGAGGATCAGGAGAAAACTACCTTCACGTGCCCATTCGGCACGTTTGCTTTCCGTCGCATGCCCTTTGGCTTGTGCAATGCTCCTGCCACATTTCAAAGATGTATGGTTAGCATCTTCTCTGATATGGTGGATAACTTCATGGAAATTTTCATGGATGATTTCTCTGTCTTTGGTCCCACTTTTGCCAATTGTTTGAACCATTTGGAATTAGTACTAGTAAGGTGTAAGGAGAAGAACTTGACCTTAAATTGGGAAAAATGTCATTTCATGGTTAAGAATGGAATAGTACTTGGTCACATTGTGTCTAAGGATGGCATTCAAGTGGATAAAGCCAAGGTGGATTTGATTAAGCATCTCCCTCCACCAACAAATGTCAAAGAGATTCGTTCATTTTTAGGGCATGCCGGATTCTATCGAAGGTTTATCAAGGACTTTAGTAAGGTGGCTAGACCATTGACTGAATTATTAGCGAAGGACTCTAAGTTTGAATTTTCTGATAAATGTTTGGAGTCCTTTAACCACCTTACGAGGGAATTGACATCGGCACCCATTATTCATTCACCCGATTGGACCCAACCCTTTGAGATAATGTGTGATGCATCGGATTACACCATAGGAGCGGTGATGGGTCAGAAAATTGAAAAGAAACCTCACGTGATATATTATGCTAGTAAAACATTGAATGATGCCCAATTGAACTACACGGTAACTGAGAAAGAATTTCTAGCGGTCATTTTTGCCTTGGAAAAATTTCGACAATATTTGATAGGCACACATGTGATTATTTACACGGATCATGCGGCAATAAGACATTTAGTGAACAAAAAGGATGTCAAGCCGCGTTTATTGCGTTGGATCTTACTACTGCAAGAATTTGATGTCGAAATCCGTGATAAAAAGAGTTGTGAAAATGTAGTCACCGATCACTTGTCTAGAATTCCTCTTATCCCAGTGAATAACACACCAGTGAATGAGAACTTTCCGGATGAACAGATTATGGCTGTGTCTGGCGAACCATGGTTCGCCGATATAGTCAATTTCTTAGTAACTGGTGTGACCCCGACTGAATGGTCTAAGAACGATCAAGCCAAATTTAGGTCCCTAGTAAAGAGTTTTTATTGGGATGACCCATATCTTTTCAAGTATTGTTCGTATCAAATCATTAGAAGATGTGTTCCTGAGGAGGAATTTGCAAGTATTCTATCTTTTTGTCATGACCAAGCATGTGGAGGACATTTTGGAGCTAAGAAAACTGCGGCCAAAGTTTTACAGTGTGGATTTTATTGGCCCACCCTATTTAAGGATGCATTTGCATTTTGTAATTCTTGCTCTAGATGTCAAATGCTAGGAAAACTCTCTCGTAGAGACATGATGCCTCTACACCCTATTCTCATAGTTGATATCTTCGATGTTTGGGGTATCAATTTTATGGGCCCGTTTCCAATATCTTTTGGGAAGGAGTATATCTTGCTAGCTGTGGACTATGTGTCCAAGTGGGTTGAGGTTATCCCCACAAAATCCAATGACAACAAAGTTGTTGTCAAATTTCTAAAGAGAATATTTTCTCCCGATTCGGTACTCCACGTACCATTATCAGTGATCAGGGTACTCATTTTTGTAATCGATCATTTGAAGCTTTGATGAGAAAATATTCCATAACTCATAAGTTAGCTACCCCGTATCACCCTCAAACAAGTGGACAAGTTGAGGTCTCCAATTGACAAATCAAGCAAATTCTGGAAAAAACGGTTAATGTCTCACGTAAGGATTGGTCTGTAAAAATTAATGATGTGTTGTGGGCCTATCGGACCGCTTTCAAGATCAATTTAGGAATGTCCCCTTACCGGTTAGTCTTTGGAAAAGCGTGCCACTTACCGGTCGAATTGGAGCATAGAGCCCTTTGGGCTATTAAGCAACTGAATATGGATTTAGAGGCAGCTGGTAATGCTCGAAAATTGGATTTAGTTGAGCTTGAGGAAATAAGAAATGAGGCTTATGAGAATGCTAAAATTTATAAGGAAAAGACCAAGGTTTTTCATGATAAATCCATCGTTAGGAAATCTTTTTCTCCTGGACAGTTGGTCCTTCTCTATAACTCTCGCCTTCATCTCTTTTCCGGCAAACTCAAGAGTCGTTGGACCGGCCCTTTCATGATCAAAACTGTTTTCCCTCACGGAGAGGTCGAGATCAGTAATCCGGAGAACGGTGAAAACTTTAAAGTTAACGGGCATCGATTGAAGCCCTACTTAAATCGTCCCTCCAATGTTGCAGAGGAAGTTGTGTTTTTACACGTAATTCCTCATTCTGATTAAGTTTTAGTTTATTTCTCCAAAAAAACGAAAAAAAAACGAAAAAAAAAAGAAAAAAAACGTGAAAATAATAATAATGGGTACTTGACTTATTTTGGAAAACGATGGAAGTACATGTCTTTTTCTAAATCTAACGTATACCACTTTAGCAGTATTCTATCACCATGGTGTTTCCTGAGAAGAACTTCCACCCGTTGCTTGTTAGTGATCAAAACGGCACCCACTTTTACGACGAAATCATAGCACGGAGTTGGAGCTACTTGGTCCATAATAACAATGATGTGTACTGCCCTAGCTTAGTGGAGGAGTTCTATAGCAGTATCACTAACATAGACCTGGACAGTGGGTACATTTTACTGAATTGGAGAAACAAAGTCTGGGCGATTGACCTCAACATTATCTCCAACTTGACTGACATACCACAAGGGGCCTCCACTTTGCCATCCGAGGAACTCAGTTTCTATCGGTCACTCATGGGACCAGATTGTGTGCTTAGCCGTGATCGGGGTATCAAGGGCACATCCATGTACCGGAATGTCTTTACAGCATGTAGGTGGGCATGCCAAAATGTCATGAGTAATACCCACAACACCTCTTTTCGCACCGTTGAGATGGGCATCGTTCACTCCCTGATGACCCGTGATCGCACTTACTGTATGTGCCGACGGCTTCTGACCACCATTGCAGAAGGCCACCAACGCAACTCCCAATCTCTGTCATGCCTCGTCACCACTATCTGCAAGCACTTTATGGCCTATGAGTCTTTCTGGGTGTACGAAGCCGACATGCTCCCTTGTACGGTGGAACGAGAGACATCCTCCTACCGTGACACTATAGCGGACCTGTGGACACCTCCAGAAATGGAGGATGCTATGTAATCAAGTGAGTCGTCTGAAGACTCCGCAACATTCTGGGCTCAGTCAACCCCAGAAAACTCTGACGAGCATAGGTCCCGAATGTGGGGCGGGATGAAGCGCCTCAATAGCAAACTGAACAAAGCACTCTCCGACCGTGGAGAGTCGTCATCCCGAAGGCGGTAACTTTATTATTTCTTGCATTTCCTATATTATTCAATTTTGCATACATTGAGGACAATGCATGAAATAGGTGTAGGGGGTGACTAGTTATCTACCTATCTGTTTTGTTTTTATTTCCCATTAAAAAAAATCAATGTTTCATGACATAGCTTAAGATTGAACCACCAAAACCTGAGTACAAATTGCATTGAGTCTTTGTTCCTTATTATATAGTTCTGCTTGTAGAAACTATGACATAAATCTAAGTTCCAAAGAAATAACACATTACCCTTAAGACATGTATGCACTTAAATTGGATGAATCAAATCTTTGAAGTGGTTGATAAAAAGCAGAGGTTGAGGAAAATATACCGGGAAGTGTGGACTTCTAATAGCAATTAAGCCTTGAGGAAAATAAAAGTAAAAATAAAGGAATAAAGTGAGGAAAGCACATTTTGCAAAATGATTACAAAAGCCCAAGTCTTTGAGTCACTGGTCCGTAGGGGTATCTTAAAACCCGGTAACTTGAGTCTGCCAGCTCGGGATTATCGACCAAACTCGCTACACGAATGCAAAAAGGGTAAAAGTGCCAGAAAAAGCAAATGTGTTGAATCACGGAAAAAAAAAATATACTCAAGGCCCAAAGCTAAAAGAATGATCCATGTCATGGTTGATCCGAATGATACTTCACCTCCAGAGGAGGCGTGCAAAATAATTTAAGTGATAACATGTGTAGAAGGGTAAGTGGTGTGAATGTTGAAGGAACAAAGACCAAGTCAAACTTTTTATAAGTTAGATTTGTATAATGAGCATGCAAGAATTTTAAGTGAGATATATAAGGTTGAGGTGGAGATATCGAGAGCTATTAATGGAATATTGAATTATGACTTTGTGGGTGTGTCAACTGAAAACCCTCACGAGACAAAACTCGTCCTCTAAGGAAACTTGGAGGTTTAAAAAGGCTTGTTGCACATGCTAAGTGCAACCGTGATTCCTACGAAAATGAGTTAGGATTTCTGTGCTTTCATACTTATATTTCTCATGTTTTGTTTTGCTCGAGACTAGCAAAATCTAGGTGTAGGGGTATTTGATGCATCGCATACATTGCATCATATGTCTTTCATTTAGAGTGTTTTTTATATAAATAAATGCTACTAAGGTATTGTTTTGAGCAATTGTGCAGAATTCAGGAGTTACAATGCAATTTACCAATATTCGAGCTAAAATGCGTGCAATGGACTTAGATGGATCACAAAGACCAATTAGATAGAGATTCAAGCTCAAGTTGAAGTCCAATTGATTGCATAAGAAGTCAGGGACTTGATCGCAAATTAGAAGGACTAAAAAGTTATTTTGGAGGAGTATTCAAGAAGAAATCAAATTCGGATCTCCAAAGATATGAAATAATTGATTTATACACGTGGAGGCCACCTACAACATACCAAAAACACACCCACAAAAGCACGAAGTCATCTGGACCATCCATGCGGCGGAATCGCCGCATCTAACGGTCAATATGCGGCGGAATCGCCGCATGGGTTGCGATTCGTGCCTCCTATTTTCGTCCAATTGTGTAGTAACACGTGTCCTTCCTGATGCATACTTAGGGTTTCTTGTATCGGCTATAAATAACCCTGAAATATTGTGTAAGAGGAGCTTTTTGTATGACATTTGAAAGCAATAAAATTCTGCCCTTTTATTTCTCCATTATCTTTGTCTTTTGTAAGCTTAGTTTTAGATTAATGTTTCATGTTCTTAATTCCAGTAGAATAATCTAGTTGTTCCTTACTCTTCTCTTAGAACAATTTGTTGCATGCTTAGAATAATTGTATTTGTTTTCATAGATCGTAGTTTAGTATAATATTTCTTTCTTTTTGTTTTCATAGGCTCTCGATGATCTCCATGAACCCTTCTCCTCATCTTCTCCCCATGGGTTTCTAAAACCCTCCAAAGGGTGGGGGTGACGGATTTAGGGTTAGAGAAGAGAGATCGTTTTTATTTAAATTTTTTGTTAGTGTTTTGATCATATGAGTTTTTGTTAAATCAATTATCATATGATGCTTAATATCTCACTTGATTTATAATAATTTTCGTAATCTCTAATCTAACTCGAAGATTCATAACTCCCACCCACTGGACTCTCATCCATAGTTATTTCTTCTTAGTTTTTGGTCTTGTTGTTCTTGCTTTAGAAAAATAAAAAAAAATAAATCCAAAAATCTCAAACCAACACTATTTCTCTTTTGCTTTCCTTAATCAAAGAAAATCACAAAAATATAAGAATCTCTCCCTCCTTGTGTTCGACCCGTACTTGCCACCGCTTCAACGCGGTCGTGCACTTGCGGTATAAATAAAAATCTCAACACCCAGCAAGTGATACCAGATCCGGAGATCCAGTACCTCCTACTATCGACAAGGTAGGCAACGCCGATCAGGTCATGACGGACTCAACTAGATTACTCTCCTAGTGCGCCCGCAATCCTAGGGTCAATGTCTACTTGCTTTTAGTTAAGGCTTTATTAAGAGTGATTTTTGGGGCCAAGGAAATGGTGATGAAATCCCCCACCTTATCTATTATGGGACAACCCCTCCTTAATAGTTTTTTGATCCTAAGTTTCGTAATCAATCGCTCCAATCAAACGCTCGCTCACTCTTGTCCTGATGCAATTCCTACTAACTAATGCATGGGCATACGAGATGAATGAATGAGTGTAGGAAATTGCGTACCTCACGCCAGCGCTAAACAACTGAAAATAAAGCTAAAAGAAAAGACAACTATATGCCTAAGTCAATACATGATGCGTGACCTAAACAAGTAAGAACGTCTAGTCTTTTGCTTTGGATTTTAGGGCCAAGTTGATAAATGGGGGAGTGATTAATGATCTAGGAGAAAACTAGAAGTCACAGCATGCAAAATAGTGCTCCCAGATAACAACAATGAACTAATCAACTACCAGAAGAAAATTGAGAGTCAAAAACCCTCACCAGGCCGCCAATTAGCGGTCTGAGACCGCTGATTGGCGGTCCTTTTTGAAGCTTGGGTGCTCCAACTCCTCCAGTAGCCTCCCCGTGAGCTCTAGGATCCCTGAAACTAAGAAAAACTGAAAACAAAAAATTAAAAACCCCTCGAATCGTCCAAACCAACGTCTGGACAGAGCACGTCCCCGGCAACGGCGCCAAAAACTTGATTTTGATTATTTTTTATTAACCGCAAGTGCACGGCCGCGTTGAAGCGGTGGCAAATATGGGTCGTCCGCTGGGAAGTGTGTCGACGCTTGGTTTGTTCGAAGGCGAGAGGTAAAAGAAGTAGAGAAGGATGTATTACACTACACTACACTAAGGTGCAAATAGAAATGGTAGAAAAGCAAGAAAACTAAACCCCAAAGGGGGTAGAGAAATAATGTGAACATAAAGAAGTGTGTGTGTGTTCATTAAGCTTATCACAACATGTAGTGCATGAAACCATAAAACTACATCCAACTTTGCCTCCACATGAATTAAGATAAGACTACATCATTAAAACATACAAGACAATAATTGGAATGAAGCTACATGAACTCAAGTATAAAGACTAGACCCTACTATGCCTCCACATGAATGAAGATAAGACTACATCATTAAAACATACAAGACATTAGCTAAGGTAAAGGCAACAATAGCACATACACTACAAATTGTGTTTCCAATATTAACTTCATTCATATCCTAACCTTATCATTCCCCATAAAATAGGTCCACTAATCAAAGCATAAGCTAAGCTTCATTCAAGAGCATTAACATATCAAAGATAAGAGTGAAAACCCATTAGATGGCTATGGAAATCATATAAAGCTCAAGGGATAAAGATAACACACACTTAATACACTACATGATTATATCACGTATTTCTCCACCCCCTAAATGGGGATGGAACTACTCACACATATTTAAACTAACTACTCTAATAAAATGAAGCATTATACTGAAATGAAACTATAGTAATCAAGCAAGAAATATTAAAGAAGCATAAAACAAAACAAGCACCAAAGCAAACACATCAAAGGAAATTAACTAAGCAAGAATTAACAAGCTAAAGAAAACATCTATTATTAACTCACTCAAATTACAAGCAGTTCTTCCTCCACCAGAGTTTTTCTTCAAGGCTTCACTCTTAGTAGGGAAGATGACACCAAAGAGAGAGATGGATACAATGGAAGGTGAAGAGTTCTATTTATAAGCATGGAAAAAGCTAATCCGGGACAATCCCCCGATGTGAGACTAAACCAATACAAAAAAATAGACTAAGCATACACTAATACACGTGCTACAGAAAACTAAATGGATCCTGAGCTATATGGACCGCCAATTGGCGGTCTATTTGCTTTAGATCCGTTTGGTTTTCGTTGTGGGCTTTTCTTGAAGTATTTCTTGGTCTTGGATGCATCTACTTGGTTTGTTGGAGCTCCGATCCGAATCAAATTGCCAAAATACTCCCCATGATGGTGTGGAGTTTCCTGTTTTGCTCTTAGGTCCTTCGGTCTTACGATCAGGTCATTCTCCCTTGCATCTTAGTCCTCAGATCTTACAATTAAGTCTTTTTTCCTGCTTTTGGCTCTTCTCTTCAAACCTCTTTATTCCTGAAAACTAAACATAAAACTCGTCACGTAGCATTGCTTATGTGTAAGATAATGGATATAAGGTACAAATATAAGCATGAAATGATGTCAATCAGCGGCGCTCTGCACGGATTTTTGTTTTTGCTGAGCTTACTTCACCGAATCCAGACACTTTCGTCAGATATTTTCGTGGTGTTGGTACTGGTAAAGTGAGGAAAACGTAGATAGAATCCTTATTTAAGAGACGGGACGAAATGAGTATTAAATGAATTGTGAATGACAAAATGGTAATTAGACGGACGATTTAAGTAGTTTGAGACGACAAATAGTAGTTCCCATCTTTTTTGGATAGGAGTTGGGAAAAAAAGTGATCAACCTACAGGCTACGCCGTCACAATACAAATTGCAAGTTTGTAACTTTCACATTTGGATGGTCTGACCATAGTTTATAGACGTAGATTCAATTTGGACATCTTGGTTCGAATTGGTTTTCTATTCAACTAGACTTGACTTTATAATCCTATCCTCATTTCCAAAATCAATTTGCTAATTGCTAACGTGAACCATAAGAACTCGTCAACATATTTTGAACTGTTAAAAATTGTACATGGATCTAATAGTATCAAACTTTTGTACTTCAACTATTTACAAATACGAAAATCATACAAAATTGGCTCCTTAAATTTCTCATGATCCCACCATTTGAATCGATCTACCATGTGTCTTCTACAAACAAAATAAATAAATGATCTTGTGATTTGATTAAAATAATACACGAATTTCACACACAAAATATAAAATGGTATAAAATTGTAACACCGAACTGCACATGTTGTATTTATATCCCATAGAGAGAGCACACCTAAAATAAAACCAGTCAAAGAACCCCCAACGTATAATAACTTAAAATTGCCTTGGTATTTTGATTATGATTCGTCAATTGCATGCATGAAACCTTTGAAATTAAATTAGAGGTAGACCTAGTAATCAAACTTTAAGGTCTGAACTTATGAACAATCTAGGGTGCGTTTGGTATTAGGCTTTTACCCCCACCTTTTGCTCAAAAGCGCAATTAATAACTTTTGCGTAGCTTTTATCAGAATTGGCATTCACTTGACCAGAAGTTCACGAGAAAGCCAATGTGTTTGGTACGTGCATTTGCTTCCTCATAGATTTCTTGACCCACTTCCACGTTTGCCCATGAACAATTATTTTATCAAAATATTAGCTCTACCAGATTGTTATTACCACAAACAAAGTGCCATTTATTTAATAATAAATGTTCATGTTGCACAAATTTCAGGAATATATGATCAGTTAGAATTTTTGAGATTGAAGGCAATGCTTCGCTGAGCATGGAAACAAAAAGATTATGCACCGAAGGTGGGCACCATTAAAAATAATCATGCTAATTGGGGATAAAATGGAATGCATTCAACTGGAGATCGCAGAAACAAAATAAATCAACCTTGAAACTGAAATGGCTATTGCTTAGCACGCTTGGGGAACTATTGGGGATTGAGAAATTCTTCCTTCAGCGGAGGTGGGGATTAGGCCAGAGGAGAATGTGTGGATCAGAAGATTCTCAGTGAACGAAGATGGCGCATGATGACGGAACTTCAGTGGGTATTGGGGATTGGACGAGAGAATGTGGGGGTACTGTGGGATAAGGGAGTAGTGTGTGGTAAAATTGTAATTACAAACAATTAAAGTTGTAAATTGCTCGAAATCCAGGGTTATGTTGGAATGTGATGGGTCAAGAAGATGGAGGAAGCACCCCCGTTGGTGCTTTTGGTCTACTGTTCACATGTGAGACAAGTCTTACCTCAACTTCTGTGCGCTTTTGGGTCAAAGTTGATTCCATGAGATGTTTGGCACCGGCTTCAATATATAATTTAAATTTAAATTTCTAATTTTATGGAATAAAATGACCAACTATTTAAATGCTACATGTGGTTACTTTTTATATTTCAATTCAAGTCAATTTAGAAATCTTTCTCAATATAATTTTCAAATTTAATTAATGTTGATATTGTTCAATCTTAGTTGGGTCATTATACTTGTTAATTTTTCTTCTTCTAAATTTCAAAATTAAAGCGCATACCTATATTACTGCAAATAAAGAGGCTATAACATACTAACAAGTTGTCTTCTGAACAAAATACGCCAATAAGTTTTAAAAAATATATTAGAATTATATTCTAAAAACCAAATCAAAATAATACATGTCACAATTTGGTGTCAAAGTTTTATGAAATTTATAGAATTTGATGACAACGTTGGTCCAATAACTTTGTTTGGAAATTAACATCATTTATGGGATTTTAATTCATGAATCTAATGTCATTACGTTAAGAGTTAAAACATCCAAAAAATTGGCATCTCATAATGTAACGTCCCATTTCTGAACCCGTACCGAGTCCAGGTTTGGTCCGTCACCATGAGTCAACTGGTCCACAACAACCTCCCTGAATTTGCTACAAAAAGCTTAAACCAGTTAAGTGTTGTAGTAGTAGACTCATATCATTTTATCTCATACTAATAATTTCTTATTAACCGACGTGGGTCTAAACTTTGGGATGTTACACATGAAAAGTTGGGAAAGAATAAAATTTCAACTCAAGCAAAAACGAATGGTAATGTATGGCTTCAGCAGTAGATTCTCAAATGCTAAAAACCCCTGGCAACATTCTGACGCCATCTGACTTAAACTTACACTTAACCACCTGAAAGAGAGGTTGAGGAGATTCATCATTATGCTTAATTGGAGGAGATGACTAATGAACAGGCTGAACGTGAGGCAGCTGAGGAAGTTCCGGTGACGGAGCGTGTTCGGGTGTTTGAAGTCAGTGAGTTTTATCACGCTTGGAACACACATACTCCTCAACCCAAGATATTGTGGAGATCTCTTAGGGTTGATTTGTAATATTTCACAATCACACCAATAACCGACAGAGACTTACTATTAACTCCTGTACTGTTTGATTTATGATATGTTGTGGTTACTGAACTGTTATTCGTCGCCGTAAAACTACTTAAATCGCCCGTAAGATTACCATTTTGCCCCTCTACCCTTTCTACTAATATAACTCCTCATTTCACTCTTTTAACACAACTTTCTCTTCATATCACTCTTCTATTCCCCACATAAAATGTCTCGGAGGCCAGGAAAAGAACCAGCGGAGACCCCTGACTACTCACATCTGGTAAATTACCTTGTTTATTTCAATTAATTTTAAAAAAAACATTTTTGAGTCGGGCGGTCGCGGGAGACGCCCGACCCAACGACCAGACGTCTGCGGGAGACGTCTCACACGTACGGTAGGCGTCTCCCGCAGACGCCCGGTTTTTTTTTTTAAAATTTGATTATAAATTGTGATAAAATTTAAATAAATTGAATATTATGTTAATAATGAGTTAAATTAGTTTAGTAAATCGTTTATTGATTATAAATTGTGATAATTAATAAATAAATCGCTAAATAAATTGATTATTATGTTAGTAATTAGTTGTGTACGATTTTAGTAAAGGATTATTGATTAATTGTGTTAATTGCTAAATTAATAGATTATTCAGTTAATAATTAGTTTAATTATTTTAGTAAATTCATTAATAAATTTGTATTTTTAAAATTGAATTAATAGTCATCGGGTTACCGTGGAGGAAAAGGGAAATCAATTCCCTTACGTGTGGTACGTAGTATAGCAGACGAGTCAGGTCCTCGTCATCCACGTAGACGTGGTATTTCTGCTTCAGTTAGGAGAGAGAGAGATCTGTTACGTCGTCGTCAGACACCTGGAGAGTCTTTCGACGACGAGGATGATTCAAATGAGCTGAGGAGTCACGACGACAGTGACGATGAGGGCCGATACGACTTGGGGCCACAGGAGGAGGCGGTACATCAGGCCAGGCGAGGATGGGGGCGACACGGTGGTCCTTCATCTGAGTGGGTCATTAGGAAGGATCGAGGTGGTCGGTTTGTGACCGGTGATTCGAGTTCATGCACTGCAGACGCCCGAGCTCAGAAGAAGAAGAGGGGTGATGACGAGTCTTGGATCGTCACAGATATTATTCCCAGTGGTCCTGTAGATGGCAGCGTCATTCCGAGTTTCGGAGGCCACGTCGCCAGACACATCTGGGATGGCGAGGAACGGAAGGTTTTGAAGTGCCATAATCGGCACAAAGCCTGTACGACATTGCAGGCATGGCGCTCAGTGATGACTGAGGATATGACGACGACCGTGGTTGACAGTGGATTGGGTCACTTGTCGTACAACATGTTTTCCTGCATCGACATGCCGTTGATTTCGGCATTCGTGGAGCGGTGGCAGCCTGACACCAACACTTTCCACTTGCCGTTCGGAGAGATGACGATCATGTTGCATGACGTCTTTCAGATTCTTCACATTCCTGTTGAGGGTCCCATGGTCAGTGCGCAGGCGCCGACATCTGAGCTGAAGTTATATGTATCTGAGTTGCTGGGTGTCAGCCTGGAGGGTCTTGAGCGGGATAGCTCATTTTGGAGTGACGGTGGTGTTAGTATCGACGATGTGGACGAGTGTTGCAGACGGGGGCGACCACCACGGACTGAGGATACGCAGATGACTGCTTATTTCTTCTTACTGCTAGGCTGCGTATTGTTTGTCGACAAGAGCGATTCCAGAATGAGACCACAGGACTTATTGGAGGCGAGGGACCCAGATACCATTGCTGATTACTCATGGGGGTCGGCGACGTTGGCATATCTGTATCGCCAGCTGGGCATATCTAGTCGTGCTGATTGTGGTCAGATTACGGGTTGTCTTACACTGCTGCAGGCTTGGATATATGAGTATTTTCCTGCTTTCCGCCCACATCGTGAGCGGAAGATTGTTGAGCGTGGCCATCCTCGTTCGCGTATGTGGGCTGTCCGGGCGGAGGATAAGAGCGAGAGTCGACTTCTTTCTATTCGTAGACGACTAGATCAGATGACTGCATCGCAGGTATATAATGTATATATCATTCATGTTTATTTAAATTTAATTTTATTATTATTAACGTATAAACGTTTAGGTGGAGTGGTTACTGTATGGTCCCGAGCCTGTTGTAGCTGTGCCGAGGACTACATTTGCCGGCATTATTCGTTATAGGGATATCACAGAGCCTTATATACCTGATCGCGTGTTACGTCAGTTAGGTTACATTCAGGTGATCCCGGTTGACATCCCGACGCCCGAGCATGCAGTACGGTCTGCGACTGCGACGATGTACGACGTCAGGCACAGCGTTTCGTCTGCGGAATCGGTTTGGAGGACATTTCCGAGACTAGGACGACTACACCTGGCCGATCTGAGTCGTAGCCGCGACCCCTCCACTTGTGCTCCAGATTATTTGCAGTGGTTCGGTAGGTGCTCACATCCACTGCTCGTACGCAGTATTATTCCGAGACCGGAGAGACCACTGGATAGGACATGTGCCGATGCGGTAAGTTTATCTAATTTTATATTTAATTGTAAAGTATATTTTGTTATTGTACGCTAATTTTTATTTTACATACAGTGGATGAGTAGGACGATACGGTGTACGCAGCCGTTCTTGCGAGAGAGAGACGTCATGCCGAGTGAGGCGACGAGACTTGCATGTACAGATTGGGATCGCCTGATCGAGGATTGGAACAGCTAGTTGGGCATTTCGGACCATGATTCAGATGCTGAGTTGTAGTTGTCTTGCTTTTACTTTCGTTTTGTTGCACTGTTAGTACATTTGTTGGTATTTGCTTATGTTTATTTGTGTACTCTTATTATTTATTTCTGAAGAACATATCTTCTACATATTTCTTTGACTATCGTATTTTTTAATATTTATTTTTCACGAAAAGATTTTCAACTTATTTCTTTAGATATGAAATAAAATTTAAATTTAAAATACGGTAAAAAAACAACACGATATAAGTAGAAATACACGATATATTATACATTACAAATTACAATCAACATAACCGGTTCCAATACTCCATGCTACTTTGGTACTGATCCTCACATCCAACAACACTCTCATCTCGCATTTGATACCATAAGGTCGCTATAGGAGGTACTGGGAAATCATCAAGTAATTCCAAACGAATAAAATGAGCGTAACTCCCTAAATGAGCAATGACCAACTCTCTGACAGGCCTCGTCATGGTAGAGGAACACTCCCAGGGTAGAACAGTAAGACACGGGAACAACGAACCATCCGTTCCCACTGCGAAATACATGACCGCACACTTGTAAAAATTCGCAATAGGAAACAAGTCGGACCAAACCTCCATATAATGATCCTCGCCACAACCTCCCCCGCCCCAATCAATTCGTTGACTAGCGTCTCTCACATGGCTGAAATAGATTGTCTCATAAATAGGATGTGCACCTATCTCATTAGAAATCGCACGACGGGCGTACGACCAGTTCTCCTGACCACCATGAAAGACATCGGCAACACATCGAAATCCACAGTTGTCATCAGCACGTCCGTCATTCCACCTTTGCAGAAATGACAAAATGATTCCTGGCAGTCTATCATTATATGGAAAGTTGTCCACGTCAACCCGTCCGGACACTGTAAGATAGGTAAATAACAATTCATTAAAACAACAAAATTAGGAGATAATATATTCAACCACATTTAGATTACTAATATATATTAAATAACATAACAACAAAGATATCGACATACCAGAAGATCCTGTGCCCGTATTCAAGGACGATCGAGACGAATTAGATCGACGACCCCTGCTCCCACTACTGCCAGACCGACCACGACCCCTGCTCCCACTACTGCCAGACCGACCACGACCTCGCTCAGTGATGCATTGCATACATTGCATCATATGTCTTTCATTTAGATTACTTTTATATCAATAAATGCTACTAAGGTATGTGTTTAGTCGTATTTACAGAATACAGGGACTTGGATGCAAATTACCCACATTCCGAGCATAAACGTGTGCAAAAGATTCATTTCTATCATAAAGACCGAATTCAAGTTTATCGGGTTTCAATTGGAAATGCATCCAAGCATAAAAGCATTCAAGGAGCTAATTACAAAAAGGTCAAGGGCTTAATTGCAAAATGCCAAGGACCTGATTGCAAAAGAAAAGGATAAAGTTATTTTGTTGGAAAAGTCAAAAGAAAAGTCAAAAATAAATCCCCAACAATGGAAGGAATTAATCCGGAGTTCAAGACAATGGAAAGAATCATCCAGACGTGCAAATAAAGATCAAATCATACCATAAACGCACCACAAAAATCCGGACGCGATCTGACTATATTGTGCGGGGAATTAGCCGCACAATACATGTACCAGGCGGCGATTTCGCCGCCCCACCTTCTCTTCTTGCGTTCAAACTTCGTCCAGTGTTGTGTTGACACGTGTACTCTCCTTTTATGTATTGGTATCCCCTGTATCGGCTATAAATAGCCCTGTAGGACGAATGTAACACATCTTTGAACCTTTGGTCTTGGATCATTAGTAATAAATTTCTGTTTTATTTTGTTTTGTCTCTCTTTTCTTTTAATGTCTCTAGGATCCCTTCTTCTTCCTCCCTCCATGAGTTGCTAACTCTCTCCAAAGGGTGGAGGTGATGGAATTAGGGTTAGAGAATGATGAATGCATGTTATTATTTTAAGTTCATGATTAGTGTATTTTGATTACTTGAGTTTATGTTAAGTCATTTATCTTGTAATGCTTCATAACTAACATGATTTATAATAAGTTTCAGTAATTCTCTACTCTAAACCTAAATCTAAACCTCCACCCCACGGATTTCTCTCTTTGTTCTTGTTTTAATTTTAATTGCTTTTGTTTCGTACTTTAGTTAATTAAACCAAAAACTCCAAAAACCCTAAGTGATTTTTCTCTACTTCTTCCCCTCAATCGAAATAACAAAAAATAACGAAATCTCTCCCTCCTTGTGTTCGACCCGTACTTGCCACGTCTTCATAGACGCCGTGCACTTGCGGTATAAATAAAATTCTCACCAAGTTTTTGGCACCGTTGCCGGGGAGGCGACGAAGATTTCGTTTGTTTTTGTATTTTCGATTTTTTCTGTTTATCGTGTGCGCGATCTAACTATTTGGATTTGCGTTTCAGGAGACGACAGAGCACGCGGTGAAATCTCACCGCATTCGGAACCAAGTGGGAGGCGGAATCGCCGCACCAACAAGGTAAAGTGCGGCGGAAACGCCGCACAGGGTTGGAATCTGGTCTTCAATTTTCTGGGGCATCGTCGACATCTCTGGGTGGTCGCATTGAGCTACTGGAATCTCCGAGAGCGGGCGGCGAACCCGACTGAGCATTGCGGAGGTAACTTTTCTTGCCTTTCTCGTAAAATCTGAATAGTTGAAAAGTTTCCTTTCGTAGAATTGCACGTGTTAGGGTTACAATTCCATAATTGGCAATAATTCAACTCTGACCTAAAATTGGCAAAATTAGAAAGACCTTAGTGCATGCATCATATAATGTTTTGCTTGCATTATTCTTGCTAAATTCTTGCAAATTATTACTTGTTGAAGATTGCTGGAGGCAAGGTACGTATCGAGGTTTTTATCGATTGCATTAGAGCATATAATTTAGTTGCATACAACCTTGCAATTGCCCCCATTAAAAAGGACCATTGTTTGACTATCTTTGCTAGATTTAAGTTAAACTATCTTAAGGGCAACTCCGTAGGAAAAGATACGGTGGGGATTTCATCACCCTC
Source organism: Triglochin maritima (assembly GCA_963682175.1). Lineage (NCBI taxonomy): Eukaryota > Viridiplantae > Streptophyta > Magnoliopsida > Alismatales > Juncaginaceae > Triglochin > Triglochin maritima. The sequence goes on along the minus strand of OY821788.1, from coordinate 28,259,143 downwards.
CCGTAGCCCACAAACCACAATCCTGAAGTGTCGCCTAAGCCTAAAATTTAAAATCAATTAGACATTGGCCCCTAAGGACTCGGACTCAATTAAGGAGGAGATTGGTTTGACTTGCTATGACCTGAAGCTAATTGAATTCAAATTGGTGTCTAGAAAGTGTTTTTGTGTTGACGAAAGTCTTCCAAGCGACGTGGTTGTCTAATTGGCACCGACTCTGTCGGAAGCGCCCCCACTAGCTATACACTAACTGGCCAACTTGGTTTGATTGGTGAGGGAGGTGAATCGAGCAAATCAATTCGACTCAACCAGTTAGGAGTCGTCTAGATCTAAGTGACACTAGGTCTAGGATTGTTTTGACCGTGCTTGTTCAGGAAATTTCTGACCAACCCTAAGTTTTTTTTTATCCTTTAGAGTTAAGTTTCCCTTCTCGTCTGAGTCTTCTTTCCCTTCTCATCCTTACCTTTCTATTGTTTGTTTCCTTTAAAAAAAATAAAAAAAAATTATTTAAAATTCAAAAAAAAAAGTAATTGATTCTTGAAATTGAATTTGAAATTTAAATTTCAAACTCAAGTTCAAAAATTGATTCAACCTGGTGCACTCAGATTTGGATTCGGGACTTGAGTAATCGACTCTCACGAGTTCATCTGGATTCCAGTCTAGAGCTTAACCCCAACCCATCTGTTGCACCACCTCACCCGGATCTAATGGGTGAGAACGTAGTGGACCCGCCTGTTGCACAACCTATAACTCTGAGGGATCGGTGCTACCCAACGATGGCTGCTCAGCCATCGTGCATCGTCATGCCCACCATACCGGGTCGCGACTTCGAACTTAAGGCACAATACATGAGTATGCTGCCTAAGTTCACCTCTAGGGAAGATCCATATCTCTTCCTTAGAGAATTTGAGGAAATCTGCTCTCTTATGCAATACCAGCATATCCCTGAAGAGACAGTGCGTCTGAAATTCGTGCCTCTAGCACTGAAAGACGACGCTAAGAAATGGCTATATAGTCTAGCCGAAAGATCTATTAGAAGTTGGGCCGAATTTGTTCAAGTTTTCTTAAAAAAATATTTCCCCAACCATAAGACTATGAAGATTAGGAATGAAATTGTTGCATTCGTTCAGTCTGAGAGCGAGCCGTTCTATTCCTATCTTGAGAGATTTAAGAGTGTCTTGACCCAATGCCCTCATCACGGAATACTGAAGTGGCAATTATGCCAAATTATTTATGAGGGATTGACACCCACATCTAGAGTTATGTTAGAATCTGTGAGCCAAGGGAACTTCATGTCCAAAAATGAAAATGATGCCTGGATTTTTCTTGAGGATTTAGCTGAGAATAGTATGCAATGAGACAATGCTAGAACACCCATCAACCCGAGTATTGGATCTAGAATAGCGAGTCAACCCCGACCAGGTGTCTTAGCTGTAGACTCCAACATAGCGGCTGAGGCAAAACTAGCTACCCTAATGCGTAGAATGGAAAGTCTAGAGCTACAAAATCAATCCCGAATGAATCAACCATTGTCTATCCCCTGCTCTAGATGTGGTCAGACTGGTCATTTAATGGAGGACTGTGTGGACCTGGAACATGTTAATGCCACATTTAACAATTCTAGAAATGATCCTTACGCATCAACCTATAACCCAGGTTGGCGTAATCATCCCAATTTTTCGTGGACCCAACAAGGGCAACCTCCTAGACAACAACAAACCCCATATAACCAAAATAATACATCATCTGGGGGTAATAACAATGGAAATCATGAGGTTAGGTTGACAAAATTAGAAACTTTAATGACAACTTTTATACAAACAACCAACCAATCATTCCAAAGGCTAGAGACACAGGTCAGCCAATTAGCACAGATAATAGGTGAAAGAGAAAAGGACCAATTACCAAGTCAACCTGAGGTGAACCCAAGAACTAATAATCAATATCAATCTTATCAACCACCTTCAGGAACTAACAACCCTAGACCGGTTCAAATGGTTAATGAGGAAGGACCGTTCCAACAAATCAATGTTGTAGTATCATTGCGGTCCGGAAGACAAATTGACAATAATGTGGTAAACCCTAGAATGACTAATCAATCTAGCCATCAAGCACCCACATATGACTTGACCATTGAACCCGACGTCCAAATTGAAAAGCCCAATCCACCCACCCAACCTGAACCTGTGGCTCAACCTGAACCTGAGCGAGTCTATGTGCCTAAAGCCCCATTTCCCAATAGACTCAAAAAGAACTCTAGTGCACAAATAGAGAAAATCCTGGAAGTATTTAAGCAAGTTAAGGTGAATATTCCACTCTTAGATATGATTCAACAAATACCTGCTTATGCTAAATTCTTGAAAGATTTGTGCACTAAAAAGAGAAAAACAAATATACCAAAGAAGGCATTCTTAACTGCAAACATATGCTCAATTCTTTCCAACACATCTCCTATAAAATATAAGGACCCGGGGTGTCCCACAATTTCATGTTCAATAGGAGATACATTTATCAATAAAGCCCTTCTAGACCTTGGTGCAAGCGTTAACTTGCTCCCATTTTCTGTCTACGAGCAACTCAACCTTGGTCCACTGAAACCCTCTAGGACAACACTCCAATTCGCTGATTGTTCTGTTAAGAAACCGAGAGGTATAGTAGAGGACGTTTTGATTAAGGTTGGTGACTTCATTTATCCAGTGGATTTTGTCGTACTTGATACTGAACCTGTTGTAAATCCTAATCGACAAATCCCTGTAATTTTAGGTAGACCATTTTTAGCCACTTCGGAAGCATTAATAAACTGTCGAAATGGGCTCATGCAATTATCTTTCGGGAACTTAAAAGCAGAATTTAATATCTTCCATATTGATAATGAGCCAGAAATAATATGCAACCCAAGTGATGTTGTGATGAGAGCACGTATTTATCAGAATTCTGAATCAAATAAATCATCACATAAGCAAAAAGGAAGTAAGAAAAAAGGGAGTGATTCATTTACTCAACCACCATCACTCGAGCAAATAAGCGAACCAATTCAAGTGAGAAGAGTGGAATCTTTTCCTCAAGTCAACATGGGGAACAATTCAACTGGATACATGCACCAACATGGTGTCATTCAATCCAGTTCTGATTATGGTTGACTTTGACCAAACTCAACCCCTCTACCGCAAGTCGACGCAGGTAATAAGTGCATTTATTTTATCTATGCATACATTGAGGACAATGCATGATTTAGGTGTGGGGGGTGTTTATATATGTACATATCTATCTATTTGATTTTCTGTTCTGCTTTATTTTAAAAAAAAAATCAATATTCTATGACATAGCTTAAGATTGAACTGCCAAAACCCGTGTACAAATTGCATTAAGTTTTTGTTCCTTATTATATAGTTCTGCTTGTAGAAATTATGACATAAATCTAAGTTCCGAAGAAATAACCCATGGCCCTTGTAAGACATGTATGCACTTAAATTGGATGAATCAAATCTTTGAAGTGGTTGATAAAAAGCAGAGGTTGAGGAAAATATACCGGGAAGTGTGGACTTCTAATAGCAATTAAGCCTTGAGGAAAATAAAAGTAAAATAAAATAAAAATAAAGTGAGGAAAACACATTTTGCAAAATGATTACAAAAGCCCAAGCCTTCGAGTCACTGGTCCGTAGGGGTATCTTGAAACCCGGTAACTTGAGTCTGCCAGCTCGGGATTATCGACCAAACTCGCTACATGAATGCAAAAAGGGTATAAGTGTTAAAAAGAAAAGCAAATGTGTTGAATCACGGAAAAAGGAAAAAAATAAATAAATACTTTATGATACTCAAGGCTCAAAGCTAAAGGAATGATCCATGCCATGGTTGATCCAAATGATACTTCACCACCAGAGGAGGCGTGCAAAATAATTTATGTGATAACATGTGTAGAGGGGTTAGTGGTGTGAATGTTGGAGGAATAAAGACCAAGTCAAACTTTTTATAAGTTAGAACTGTATAATGAGCATGCGAGAACTTTAAGTGAGATGTATAAGGTTAAGGCAGAAATATTAAGAGCTATTAATGGAATGTTGAATTAAGACTTTGTGGGTGTGTCAACTGAAAACCCTCACGAGACAAAACTCGTCCTCTAAGGCAACTTGGAGGTTTAAAGGCTTGTTGCACATGCTAAGTGCAACCGTGATTCCTACGAAAGTGAGTTAGGATTTCCCTGTTTTCATTTTCTTATATTCTGCTTTGCTAGGGACTAGCAAAATCTAGGTGTGGGGGTATTTGATGCATTGCATACATTGCATCATATGTCTTTCATTTAGATTACTTTTATATCAATAAATGCTACTAAGGTATGTGTTTAGTCGTATTTACAGAATACAGGGACTTGGATGCAAATTACCCACATTCCGAGCATAAACGTGTGCAAAAGATTCATTTCTATCATAAAGACCGAATTCAAGTTTATCGGGTTTCAATTGGAAATGCATCCAAGCATAAAAGCATTCAAGGAGCTAATTACAAAAAGGTCAAGGGCTTAATTGCAAAATGCCAAGGACCTGATTGCAAAAGAAAAGGATAAAGTTATTTTGTTGGAAAAGTCAAAAGAAAAGTCAAAAATAAATCCCCAACAATGGAAGGAATTAATCCGGAGTTCAAGACAATGGAAAGAATCATCCAGACGTGCAAATAAAGATCAAATCATACCATAAACGCACCACAAAAATCCGGACGCGATCTGACTATATTGTGCGGGGAATTAGCCGCACAATACATGTACCAGGCGGCGATTTCGCCGCCCCACCTTCTCTTCTTGCGTTCAAACTTCGTCCAGTGTTGTGTTGACACGTGTACTCTCCTTTTATGTATTGGTATCCCCTGTATCGGCTATAAATAGCCCTGTAGGACGAATGTAACACATCTTTGAACCTTTGGTCTTGGATCATTAGTAATAAATTTCTGTTTTATTTTGTTTTGTCTCTCTTTTCTTTTAATGTCTCTAGGATCCCTTCTTCTTCCTCCCTCCATGAGTTGCTAACTCTCTCCAAAGGGTGGAGGTGATGGAATTAGGGTTAGAGAATGATGAATGCATGTTATTATTTTAAGTTCATGATTAGTGTATTTTGATTACTTGAGTTTATGTTAAGTCATTTATCTTGTAATGCTTCATAACTAACATGATTTATAATAAGTTTCAGTAATTCTCTACTCTAAACCTAAATCTAAACCTCCACCCCACGGATTTCTCTCTTTGTTCTTGTTTTAATTTTAATTGCTTTTGTTTCGTACTTTAGTTAATTAAACCAAAAACTCCAAAAACCCTAAGTGATTTTTCTCTACTTCTTCCCCTCAATCGAAATAACAAAAAATAACGAAATCTCTCCCTCCTTGTGTTCGACCCGTACTTGCCACGTCTTCATAGACGCCGTGCACTTGCGGTATAAATAAAATTCTCACCACTCAGCATACTCGAAGGCACTCGGGTCCCGACGTGTCGACTTTCCCCTAGGTCGACCTCGTACCTTAGTATTTTCTTCGAGTTCTCCATAGTTCGACTGATCGGGGTGTAACTGTTCGTATAAAATACGAGAGGCACTACGAATTACTGCAGGATCGCTCTGCGAGATCTCATCCACTAGCTTCCGAAAATGCTCGGTGTCTTGTGCTGACTGATCAACAAACTCTAACATCTGGACTCCTTCTCCGATAACAAGTGTTTTCCAGAATAGATGAATCTGCTCTAAATAAATTCCACCACCTGACGCGAAACATTCGTACATGGTACAAGCACAAGGAATCCCATGTGTTGTCAGGAAAGCACACCCACAACGATATTTAATTTCATCACTTAAGTCTTGCATTCTCTTCAACTCCTGAGTCATTAACGACAAACAGTGATGCGAAACTCGGCCATTTATATGATGAAACAGAGGACCTATGTAATGTGCCAAATTTCGACGTCTCGAATCTTCAAGAAAGTTCCGAATATTCGTCAGTTGCATTTCAATAGACGAGTTCACGCGGTCGAAAAGAGTGTCGAGAGCGGCAGTCGATGTAGTGATCCACTCTTTCAGAGCCGAATGTGCACTTTCCACCCTGCAGTTCGTAGTGTTGCCGAAATGAAGAACTTGATTCGTCCAATTCAACACGAATTTTTTCTTATGCACCAACCACGTGTTTTCCACATACTTCGTCAGCACTGGCCAGGAACTGTAAGAATCCTTCAGATTACGGACTGCTCTATCATAATCCGTCTGTGAATCAGAAAGCATGACTCTTCTCCATCTTCCACGTCTAAAACTCTCTGCAAGCTGCTTCTCCTTGCCGAATACGTGATATGCGTAGTTGTACACGTCTTTGTTGATATGCCAGGTGCATAGTAAATGAGCTGACTCAGGAAAAACCTCTGCCACTGGTCGCATCAGACCCATCTCCCGGTCCGTAATTATTGCTGTCGGGCTAACAATATCCAATAACAGATCTCGCAACCTCTCCAACACCCACCGGTAACTAGACTCGGTCTCATCCTGCAAAATCGCATATCCGACGAGGAAATTCATATTTGTTGGAGTAACCCCAACCATCTCAAACAAAGGCATCTTGTACTTGTTCGTCTTATACATCAAATCCATACAGATCACGAATGAGTATGTACGCAACAACTGAACTGAAGTCGGATGTGCCAAAAATGCGTGAGTCAAGACATTAGTTTCTTCATCTGCCACAATCCAATGCAAATACTTATGCTGCACTGCCTCTCTGAGAAACTGCTACGCGGGATTCCTGTCTTCAGATTTCGTCCTCCTCATGTACTCTCTGAAGTTGTAAATGTGCCTTTGATTAGGATTATCGTCCGGAAATTTCTTCTTTACCGCCAACAAAATGTTACAGGGCCTTGCTTGTGCCTCTGTCATATCCCGAACAATTTACTTTGCCCCAGCACTAAGTCCGCTGACCTGTCGGTGACCCTCTGAATAAACTGCCAATGTGTGGTTGTGCTGCCCAAACATGCTACTAGAAACAATAACCCATCCATCACGATCTCGTCGCTCCACCACTTTTACCAAAAACCGACAACCGCAACCTTTTCTTTTCGTATTCTTTCGCAGTGCAATACTCGTATCACGAGAACTCATCTCACGTCTGCGACCACATCTGAGGTAACAATCCATCCGGTTATCTGCTTTCGGTTTGTATGATGATATAACCAAAAATAATCCGGCTCCTATTGCAACTTGTTTCGCCCATTTACAACCTTCCTCGATTGTTGTAAATATTTCTTTACTGTCAAAAAACTCACTGTAATCTACTTCATCACCACCGAAATCTTGAAACGGAACCTGAAAAATTTGAATTTAACAGAAAATTAAAAAACAAAAAAACGGGCGTCTGGCTAAACCGCCTCCACCAAGGTGGAGGCGTCTGCCTAACACGCCTCCACATAGGTGGAGGCGGTTTAGCCAGACGCCCGAGTCGTGAAAAAAATTCCGGCCCAGTTACCTCGTCGGATTCAGGTGATTCGCCAGACATTTTCGTGGTGTTGGTACTAGGAATGTGAGTAAAACTGAGTCAAACACCTTATTTAAAGACACGGGACGAAATCGGTATTAATTGATTTGTTAAGGGCAAAAATATCATTTTTGAGGCGATTTAAGTTGTTTTCCGACGACGAATAGTAGTTCCCTTTTATAGCTATCTAATGTAATTATCTATTAAAAAACATTTTTTTTAATAACATTTATTACCACCTTAATTCTTGAAGAATAACAACACATCCATGAATCATTTTTTGACAGGGACGTTCATGAATCCGCAAATTAATCACAAGTCAATTCATCAATCATTACAAACCCAATCACAAAAGCCACATTTTTTGCAACAAAAGCAAACCAACCAATCAATTTCAAACCCAAAAAAAGCAAACCAACCAATCAAACACAAACGCAGGCTCACACTGCAAGAAACTAGACTTACAGCCGCCACGGTAGGTGTTTCCGTGGATGATAGGTTTGGTGACGTATTTTTATCGTGGTTAAAACGTTAAATTCTTGTAGTGTCAAACTATTTAAAATTGTCTCTATGCCCATAATTGCTAATTTTTAACGTGTAAACTTTTGAACTATTTAAATAACTTTTTTCAAATATAAAAATCACACGCATACTTAAAATTAGATTGTGTGTTATTATATAATAATTATGTAAAAGGGAGGCCCCTCATGTGTTTCTTGCAAGCCGAAGATTAGGTCATAAATTTGATTATTGGATTGACTTTACCATATAAGTTAGACCTATGTATAAAAAATAAAGTAAATTCAAAATTTACTCATGTTGTATATCATGATTCATGACCTGTCTATCGTACTCGTAGTGGAAATTCTATGATGCAACTTTCATGCTAAATAAATTGAAAACCTTGTTTAAGCAATTCACAAGTTTCTTTACACAAGCGCATGAATTTGTTAAGCAAGTATGTAGTTTATTTAAATTACAGAATGTTTGTATCCCATCTGAGTGGGAGTTGAAACGCGGATCAAGACGTCGTCAAGTCCCAACTCCATAACCCCCGTGATTGGCGAAAAATGGATTTGTAGCCCTTCTTTTCATAATCAAGTTAATCTTACCATTTTTTAAAACAAAAATATATGTACATACATGAAAATACATTAAAAGGTAAATTGCGTTTTGTCACTCAGACCTTCGGCATTGAAGTATTTTGCACTTATTTCTTTTGAAAACATGCACTTACTTACTTACTTACTTACTTACTGATACTGTCATCATCTTGTGATTTTGCCAAGTGACAATTTATACGAAAATTTCTTAATGAAATTGCCTTTAACTTAGACAACACGAGAATCCATTTTTCTACATTATTTTCTTCGTACATGCAATTTAGTGGTTCATGTTGGAGTTTGGTCTCAAAATAGAAAAAATAATATGGTATTATGTTATAGAGGTTAAGAATATCATTGACCAAAATTTTGAAAAAAAAAGAGAGGTAAAAGTGACAACTTACCAAAATCACAAAACTAAGAGGCGTAAGTACATTTCCGGTGGACAAAGGAGTAAAATGCTCTAGAGCCAAAGGTCAACAAAGATGCAATTTAGTATCCAATCCGAACAAAAGTTTGGCTAATTTTGACATATTTTTTTGATATGAACTTTACCATGAAATTACAATCAGGAATGGTCTTAGCAAGCAACACAACAAATCGAATGAGTACGTCGAAAATAAACAAACTTTTTTAGCGAGATGGGTGAAGAGGGGGGGGGACTCTTAAGAATCGAAAGTTAAGACGAGTAATTGACACGTTTTAAAGTTAAAAAAGACAGATTGACATCAAGTCATAATGCCAAGTTAGCCACCTTAGCCAGAAGATCCATTAGGGTGAGAGAATCAAGACAATGGATTGAATCCATAGGTCGCATTCACATTTTTGGTATGTTTGAGATTAAAAATGTAGGTGAGGTAAAACAGACTAAAAGGAAAAAAACATTAAGTCTTAATTCAAGGTAAATATGCTAATAGGCGATGCAATATTCAATAAAATCATAGAATATTCTTTACAATATCACACTTGTTGTAAAATGAAAAAAAACATGAAGATTTGATAGAGAATGATAAATGTTTTTCATTGCTATCTCATAAACAATACAATGAACATCTATATATACACAAGAGAAATAGATGTTACAAATTACAATGCAATAACAAACTAATGATTGATACACATATTATACATCAATGAGAGAATTATATTGTATTTGAATGTGGAGGTTACAAGAATTTGTAACACCAAGTGATAAGATGACTCATCCATATGATATATTTTTTGTTTCATAACAACAGTTGATTTATTTCATAATGACTTTTAATTTAAATTGATATGTTGACATCTATATATAAAAAAGTCCATTAGATAGTGTTGTTATTATGTTATTTCCTTTTCTTACTTATTTATATTTTAGAGTCAATATGTTACTGCACAAACAATGCAATTTTTAATTCAAATTAGTAAAAAAAAATCAAATTTACCAAAATGTAGTTTTCATCTTCTAATATTGTCACGTTCTGGAGTAACTTCGTTGAAGAACTATCTTTAAAAAACAAAATATAATATACCATTGTTATGAAATATCGAAGATCTTTGGAAACACAAGAACAACAAGACAAAAGAAGTATGTGGAGGGGGAGAAAGATGAATACATTTATCTTGTATATTTTCAATACATAGTACAACCTCATATATATACACATAGATGTGTGGAAGTTACACAGTCTACATTAAATAAGATGTACATATAATACACATTACAACACATTTTAATAGAAAAATTACAATGGATTGGTTGAAAGATGAAACATCTTGGAATGTGAATCCACTACTATATACAATTTTCATAACAACCAATAAATTATCCGTTGATCCAATAATAAAGATAATCCCAAAAGAAATTAATCTTAATCTATCCGAATGAATCCATAATACTAATTAATGCTAGTTTAACTAGGAGATCAATTGTCTTATAGGATAACAGGAATCGAATCCCAAAAATCTCAATCACATGTTTGATTTGTTTGAGATTTAAAACATAGGCAAGGTAAGGTATGCTAAGAAAACATGATCCATAATTCAAAGAAACAATAATATAATTTACTCATATATTACGTGTTAATCAATAATAATAACAAATAAGGGAAAGTAAAGTATTACAAAACCGAAATTCAGGGTCGAAGATAAAGGGTAAGCTGACACATTTCAAAGTATCAAACCGATACCAAGCCATAATTAAACAGCGCAAAATATAATTAAGCATAATGATAAAAATAATCCGAAAAACAATAAACAACACCTTCATCATTTATCATCTCCTCATGAATCCAGCGAAAACAAGACCACATCCCACTCACTCCTTCACAACCCCAAACCCATAAAGCCACAATTCCATCAACAAACAGAAAAAGAAAAAAAAATGGACAAAAAAAGAAAAAAACTCCTCCTCCCTCTCCTCCTCGCCGTAACCCTAACGTCCCTCCTCTCTCCGTCTGCCTCCGACGACGCGGCGGTGATGCAGAGCCTGGCGATCGCTATCAAACCGCTCCCCCGCGGCTGGACCACCACCGCCGCCGGCGACCCGTGCGGGAAGGTGCGGTGGGAGGGCGTGAGTTGTGACTCGGCTGGGAAGGTGACGGTGATAAATCTTAGGGGAATGTCGCTTGGAGGGATCCTGCCGAGGGATTTGAGTAAGCTGGTTTCGCTCCAGAGCTTGTCGTTGCAGGGGAATGGGTTCTCCGGGTTGCTGCCGTCGTTGGAGGGGATGAGTGGGCTCCAAGAAGCAAGTTCTGCTAAACTTTTTCGTTCTTGGAAATTAAGTTTTTCTGTTTCTTGTTTTGTTGTTTGGTAGATGATTTACGGTTTTAAAACTTTTAACCGATAATCCATTTGAAGCGTTACAAACTCGAGTCGATTTGGGCCTCTTTTTGGGTTTTTTGATTTCCTCTCATAAAGTTTTTTCTTTTTGTTTGGGAGAGGAACGTGGTTAAATGGGGATTAAGGTTTTTTTTTTGCTTCTATATTTGCTGTCCATTGATGATTCCTGTTTGTCAAACGCTTTTAAAACCAAAAATTCATCGGAGGAGATGGACACTGTTGGAACTTGATTGTTTAAAATCTGGTGAAATGCGCAATTTACTTCTACACATTTCTAAGTTACTACAAAATACAAGATTCTTAGGAAGATGTTTCCTAATATATAAAAGAAAATGTAGCTAAAATGAAAAATTTGAGAATCTTAAGATTCTGGTAATCAGTGATGTGGTCAAATCTGATTTTCATAATAGTAATATCCGAACGATTTGTCGATCTTCTCCAGGTTGCTGCTCCACAGAGCAAGTTTCCTTTTACCTTTTGAGATCAGGCTTTCTTTTAAAGATCTGTTAGATGATTTTCCGGTTGTTAGCGTTATCTTAGTTCTTGGATTTATTCTTGCTTTGTTTTGCCCAGTTTCTGTTTTTTAAGATGAGCGTGAAATTATTAATTTACGATCTGTTTTTTAGAAAATTGTTTTGGTGTGTTTTCAGATAATCTTGAAATGATATTTCGTTTTCTTTTTAAAAAAATTAGATGTCTTTTGTTGTTTTTTAATATGATTTTGAATTTATAAACTTTCGTTTCTTCTTTTTACTAGATTTGGTGAGTTTGTTTCTTTGATGGTCCTCAATATTCCCCATTTTCTCTTGTTTCTAGTTTAGTAGTTTTTCTTGTTATGTGTTTTTTTTGCATAATCTTCAATAATTACCGTTGGTTTTTGGGAATTGGTTTTGATGTTTTCTTAGACAATTTTTTGAATTTTTTGAAAAGCATTCTAGATTACAAGACCTTGCTGCCCCCTTTTCCCCTCATTCTGTTCTGACTTCTGAGGATATTGATTGTTGTTTACTTTGAATTTTTGATAGGTATATCTGAGTGACAACAATTTCACCTCAATGCCGGACACATTCTTCTCTGGTCTGACAAATTTAGTGAACATGTCTCTGGACCGGAACCCGTTTGCAGAATGGAGGATTCCAGACGATCTAGGACACTCAGCAAACTTGGTCAGCTTCACAGCAATGAATGCAGGTGTTGTTGGGCCCATTCCAGCCTTCTTTGGTACAATGGTGAGCCTTCAGATGCTGAGATTGTCCTATAACAGCCTCGTGGGTGCTATCCCTGACTCATTTCGTTCGTCAGGGCTCCGCGAATTGTACCTCAATAGCCAAAAACCTCCGCTTTCCGGCCGGTTAGATGTGCTCGGGTATATGACTCAGATCACCGTTTTTATGGTGCAGTCCAACAATTTCACTGGTCCGATCCCAGATCTTGCGAATTGTACATCTCTTGAAAGTCTTTCTGTGAGGGATAACCAATTGACTGGTGTTTTGCCGGAGTCGTTGGCATCACTACCTGCTTTGGTAAATTTGAGTCTCGCCAATAATTTGCTCCAGGGTCCAGTTCCAGACATTAGCTCTGGTGTCTGGAAGGATGATGCTGATTCTGGGAATAGCTTTTGTAATTCAAAGCCTGGGCCTTGCGATCCTAGGGTTACAACACTGCTCAAGGTGGCTAGCGGGTTTGGGTACCCGATTGTGATTGCCAATTCGTGGAAGGGGAATGATCCTTGCAAGAATTGGTTGTTTGTGACTTGTGATCCCAAAGGGAATGTGATTGTTCTAACTTTTAAAGGTCAGGGGTTTGGGGGAGTCATATCCCCCGCTGCTGCTGATATTTCAACATTACGGAATTTGAATCTTCAAGGCAACAATCTCAATGGCACAATCCCCGATGGGCTAACGAAGTTGCCCCAGTTGCAGGTTCTTGATGTTTCAGATAACAACCTTAGTGGAAAAATTCCAGCCTTTAGTAAGAATGTTAATTTTATCTATGATGGTAATCCAAATCTTGGTAAGGATTTGGGTGGATCTGGTAAGGATCCTAACACACCAGGGCCTTCGAGTGCCGCATCAGCAGCAGGCAAATCAGGATCTTTATCAAAGACTGGGATTGCGTTGATTGTTGTTGCCGTTGTGATTTTTGCTAGTGGATTAATTGCCTTTTTTATCCACCGCAGAATGCGCACACCCAAATTTAAGATGGTTAGGACGCAGAGCCCGGAAAATGGAAATGTCAGACTACAAGTTTATAACACCAGTTCTACTGCTGCTCTTAGTGATTTTCGCAATGAGGGAACTAGTAGCAATGTTCAGGGATCAAGTTCTCATGTCATTGAAATGGGAAACCTTAACTTTTCGATTGAGGCACTGAGAAGAGCAACTGGCAATTTTAATGACTCAAATGTGCTTGGTAGAGGTGGGTTTGGTGTGGTCTATCGAGGACAACAAGCTGATGGGACTGTAATTGCCGTGAAGAGGATGGAATGTGGCGAGATGGGCAAGAAAGGGATGTCAGAGTTCCAAGCTGAAATTGGTATGCTAACGAAGGTTAGGCACAGACATTTGGTTGCTTTATTGGGGTACTGTACGGAAGGAAATGAGAGACTCTTAGTATATGAGTACATGCCACAAGGAACATTGGGACAACATGTTTTTGCCAGAGATAGAGGACAATATCCTCCCCTCAATTGGAAGCAAAGGCTCGTAATTTCTTTGGATGTAGCCAGAGGGTTGGAGTATTTGCATAGCTTGGCTCAGACGAGTTTCATTCATAGGGATCTGAAGCCATCAAATATACTTTTGGATAACGACTTAAGGGCAAAAGTATCAGATTTCGGCCTGGTGAAGCATGCTCCCGATGGGAAGCATTCACTGGAGACACGGTTAGCCGGAACATTTGGTTATCTCGCACCAGAGTATGCAAGTAAGTCCAGCTTCAATAGTTTCCGCTTAAGAAAGCACAACTTTCTTCTCATATAAAACCTTGCTTTGAATTATTTCTCTTAAAGTTTATCATAAGTTGTATGAAGGATTAATGTTTTGCCCCCTTTCATAAATTGTGTTATATAGCTTGATATTAGAGTGGCAATGAACCAAAATGGTAACAATTTTAAACAATAAAATTTAAAATCCAAATCAAACGATATTAAAGTGATAATAAACAGAAATGGTAACAAATTTACTCCCTAAAATTTAAAATCTAAATAAAATGCCTTTGTATTCAGTGGGTTCTAGACCAACTCCAATTCGTATGATTATGTATGGGATGTTGTTACTTATGTTATATAGGTATTGATTGCTTCTAATATATGCCAACTGGTTTTGTCAGTTCATTTTTGGTTTTTGGTTGTAGATGCTGTCACACAATCATAGCTTATGTCATATTGAAATTAGATTTTTATTTTCATGAACACTAGTGTATATTTGGGTGTTTAAATTTTAGATCAAAGGTTTTACACACTAGATATACTATTAATTTACTTCCAGGTCTCAACCATCCAGAATTTACTTCCAATTTCATGTCCCTGTAGGGTTTGCATTTCCAATCATTCATCAACACCTAAACTATTGATTGCGACGAATTGTTGATACATCTTTTGTCCAGACATATAATTATAATAATCTGTTCCTAAAATTTGCCATAAGGCCCATAACCAACTTAATCTTTTGTAGTAAGAACTATTCCTGCCATCTTGAAGTAGCAAGTGAGCTTTGAACCAGTAAACATGAGTCACAAACAATTCACTCTTCAAGATAAGGGCTTTATAACACTTTCGTATGACAATCTAAAAGTATGCCTCCATGGATCGACTGATCCGGTGTTCTATGAGGGTGTCAGTCTTTGTTCCAGTTCACCTGCATCATGAGTACATAATGCAATTTTATGATTTGAAGGTTGGTAGTTAAACAAACTCCTGCTAACATCTGATGCTTTTCCCTGACCAAACAAAGAAATCTGAATTTCCAACTGATCATACTGTTTAGAAAAATCTGACTGAACGGGCAATTTTATCCTGCACTCTTTAGATTTGAAGGGTCGATGCATTGCATGTAAGAGAGTAGAATCTTTATTTGGTACTTTGAACTGGAACATATCTATTGTTTCACCATGGATTACTTTCTTTATTTTCTTAGGTTATATATGTTTCACAACTTTTTATGGTGATCTATAGATATATTAAGCATTACAAACTCCTGCACCTTTGCTAAAGATATTTCTATCGGGTCTGTTATATCAACTTCCCAAGTCAAGACTATGTAATTGCTTGATTGATGTACTCATCCTAATTCTACCAATTTGATTTTATTCCAAGCACTTCTTACTTTATAGATATGCTTTTGCCAAAGTTAAGTATGTGACATGTAAATCTTTCTATACGAAATGTCTTTTCCAGTTAAACCATTGTATATCACTCTTTTATCCCAATGATATTTATAGATGACAATTCCATTACATTCATGAAAGAATTTTAGTGGTGCTAATGTTTGAATTTCCATCGTTGTGGTGTTGCAGCAACCGGAAGGGTCTCAACAAAGGTGGATGTCTACGCATTTGGTGTGGTTCTAATGGAACTGATCAGTGGCCGAAAAGCCCTTGATGATTCCCAGTCTGAGGAGAATGTTCACCTCGTATCATGGTTCCGCAGAGTGCTAGTGAACCGTGATAACCTTGTAAAGGCCATTGACCCCACTTTGGAACTCGACGAAGAAGACGTTAGGAGTGTATCAGTGGTTGCAGAACTTGCAGTCCATTGCACCTCCCGTGAGCTAAATCAGAGGCCCGAGATGAACAATGTGGTCAATGTTATCGCTCCTCTCGTTGAGCACTGGAAGCCTAGTGGGCCAAATACCGACAACAGCTTCACATCGGGCTACACCGACGATCTCGTGGAGAGGCTTAGAAGATGGCAAGCGAATGAGGGGACGTCAATGATGGGCTTAAGTTTTACTAATACTGGCGAGCAGATAATGGAGAATACACAAAGCAGCATGCCCACAAAACCAGATATGTTTCCTCATGGGCGATGACGTTGAAAGTCCGATGATGATATGGCATTCGAATTCCACCGGATTTCTCAAGAAACTCTCGTTTCCTATACATCCCGATCTATCAGATCCACTACCAGCTAATATGTTTTGTTTGTTCTTGAAGTGGGAAGTTAGATAGGCCATCAAGTTCTTTCAGGTTTGATTTTTTTTAATGTATATTAAGCTAACAAAGTTCATTTCCAGCTACTAGTCTACCTGTCTAGGATCATTTGTTCAATTTTTATTTTTATTTTGACTTCGTAACTGTGATTGTTGACTTTCTTTAATTTGTGGAGAGGTTGAGTGGTTTGTTGTGCACATTTATATATATTCGGGTAACTTTTTACCTAGAAAAGAAAAATTGAAAAGTTTGGGGGGGGGGGGGGGGGGATATTGTTTCTTTTGTTTTTATATGTAAACATAATCATTGTATGGAAGAGACATGCCGAGTGTCATTTACAAGTTATATTTTCACACTTTCTCACCGAAACTAAAGTGAGATAGAAATCCTGGAATTAGGGGTGTAAACGAGCCGAGTCGAGTAAAAATTCGGGTCATAAGTATTATCTTATGTTATTAATAAATACAAAAAACACAATTATGAATGGAGCAATAAAAAATTCGAGTGAGCTATTGAGTTGAACATCAAATTTTTTCGAGTTCGAGAGGTTCGTTTACCGAATTAAGTCTGAAGATTTTTTTGCTTTTCATCAAAATCCTACATTTTCAAATTAAAATAGAGTCGAGCGTTTTTCAAGTTCGAGTCGAGATATCGAGCCGAGCCAAAGTTGACAACCCTACCTGGAATCAAAATTTTACCCTTTTAAATTAAATGCACTTTGTAAATGAATTATTGTATTGATGAATTTTGAATGTCACGTTCATGTTCATTTTCTTCCGAAATTATCCACTCATACAAGAACAGGACCAAATTTATCTGTCCCTTCCTCTCTTCCTAACGCTATTGCTCTCTTCCTAACGCTATTGTGCAAACAGACTTACAGACCCCACAAAGCCCATCTTCTTGATTGCATTCTCTGAAGAAAAATGGTTGCATTTGGCAGCCCAACACTTTAGCTGAGGACCGTCATTTTTTCATGAATTACGATTACACGATCCCAACAAACTTGATCCAATCAATTAGTTCTCAATTGCTTCACGGCTCCCTACTCGCTAATAAATATAAAACTAAACGAGAAAATAATATGTTTACGACAAACAGTGTTTTATAAATGGATGCGTAATTTGACTTCCGATTCTGAATCTGCTTGGAGTTATATTCTGATTACAGTCTGCAACTAATTTCAGAAGTTTTGAGTTAGTAGTAGCTTCTATTGATTTTAAAATTTTATGTTCTTTGAAGTTGAGTCAATCCAAAGAAAGGAGGTTCATGGTAAAATCTAAAGATATTAGAGTAAGAGTTATTTTGGAATGTACTGGTTGTGTTTGAAACGGTGACAATAAGAATAAGGAATTATCGGACATTTCTAGATATATTACTCAAAAGAATCGACACAATACACATAGTCGAATCCCACGGTTTTGCTAGTTCTTTAAAATGTTCAAACACAGAATGATTGCTTAACTAGACAAAAATAATGATGATGCTTGGTTTATGATCCAATTTTATATAGACATGTCATTCGCTCCTTGCGGTACATAACACTCACAAGACTTGATCTTACTTCCCCTGTTAATTAATTCTGTCCACTTATTCAGACTCCAGCAAATTTTCATCATAAATTAGTCAAAAGGAATTTAAGACAAACAATACCCTTTCTTACAATATGAAAATTCATAGTGCTACCACTACTGACCTCCATGCCTTCTCAGTTCCAAACCGGTAGGTATTAAAGGAACCAACAAAAACTCTTAGGATCTAAATGACGCTAAGTAGTGTAGAGGGGGATTGAGTAGACATAATCTAAGTAATGAGAAAATCTAAAAGATTAAACCAAGAAATCGCTAACCAGAAGAACTTATCAAATTTAAAGAGGTTCACGCCCCAACCGGGTTCTAGTCATCTCTTAAAAATTCTGCTCGAACCATGAGCCCCGCTTGCATCTCTAACCGAGTCAAGTTCCGAGCATGATCAAACCTTGTACAACAAGCAATTGAACACTCTCGATGCTTGAATCTCCTCCCACAACCTGGGAGAGTGCTCCAACCATAAGCTACAAACTTCTTTGAGCAAATTGGAACTCTAATTTGAGCACTTGAGAAGATTGGGCAACGAAGACTTGAAGTGGTAGAGTGGAATTGAAGTATAGTGTGTGTAGAGAAATGATTTTGATGTCAAGTATATATGAGTACTTTTGTTGCTAGAAGAGTATAAATTAGGGTCTAGAACACTCATATTTATAGGCTTAGAGTTAATAGTTTGTCGGCTAAAGATAAAAGTTGTTGGAGCAACCGATGAAAAGTGTAAATTGAAGAGCTAGTTGGGCTTCCTAACAATCGACCATTCTTCAACATTCGTTCTACCATTGACTTAAACTTAACTGAATGGTCGATCAAATTCGTAGAACGGTCAATCAAGCATGGTCAAGATTTTTTTGTTTGTTTGTTTTAGAAGGGGTCGACTGTTAGGCAAACAACGGTCGACTGAACGTAGTCTTGATGGGGACTTAAAGTAAAAAAATTGAGTGATACGTTGACTCTTGGGACACAAACGATCGACAAATATGAAAAAGTTAGTGACTAAATTGAGTCATTAATGGTTCCCATTCAAGGTGGAGCGATCGACTGTTAGCCTAAAGATCTAATTTGTAGAATGCATAATTCTTAAAATAGTCGTTAAGGAAAAACACCAAGAAAACTACTTGAAATGGAAATTTGAAAACCAACAATTCAACGAAACGGGCAGAATGGTCGACCTTTGAACCAAAGAAATTGTTGTTTCAAACGGTTGAACTAAGTATAATGACGGTTGACCATTTTGCACAAACACACTAAAGTTTGTTTTGGGTGGTTTTCCGAGTTAGGTTTTGAGTGATTTATTGAAACCCAACTGATATTAAATTTTGTGTGTGGCTTCTAGAGGTATCCTAGTTTGAGTGTGTGAAGATAAATCAATTCAAATGCTTAAGTTTCTAAACATTTCGTAAGGACCCAAGAAAGTAAAAATTACAATAATTTTCATTTCTTGATCTTTTTTCGTACATGCAATTGCTGTCGGGAAAACGCACACACTGATAGAGTCTAATTCTCTATTTTTCAAATTTGAAACTCATTTCATCCAATAGATATGCAATACGACATGTGATGTATAAATGTGTATGAGAGTTATATTTGATTAATACATGTTTAGTGATAAGTTAACCTAAATTATCAAAATCAGTACACGAAACGCTAACAAAAATAGCCCTACTATAGTATGATCAAGTGCTAAGGAAAATTATATAGCCTTGGTAGTGACTACTTCAAAATCTCATGGATCACCAAACATTGCAATTCCAATTCATAACCCTCAATTTTTTTTAATATGAAAACACTATTTCCTTACAAATTACAATTAACTTTTCCAGAATGTGGAGCTCGGCTGTGACTATGTTTGGGGGAATGTGAGCTTGGGTTTGCTCATTATCATATTTCTTTCGTCTACCTAGCTCTCAAGTGATTGATATCTTCATAAAGACTCTTCCAAAAGAGACGCTTAATTTTCGATCCACTTGGGCAACTTGGTCATATCCCAAGGCCTTAAGATCAAGTTTGAAGGGAGTGTTAGCATTTAGCAAGCACAGGGCTTATGGTTGATTAAAGTTGGGCCACTTGAAGCCTATTGGGCACACAAGATCACAAATCACTACTTCGAGTTGACAAGCCCGGAACTCATTTTAAAACTTGTTTCCTACAGACATAGCTTTGGTATATTGATCGGGCCATTCAAGTCAAATAGGTACAACTTATTTAATCTAATAACTTCATATTATTGGCTTTTTGGACCATAAATCCTGGACACACAAAACATGGAAACGAGTCAATCCAGAATTTTTCTAGAGTGTGTCCAGATTTAGTTTAATTCTAGACACGAGTCAGTTTAGTGTCTATCTAGAATTGGAATGATCCTGGACTAAACTGGACAAAAAATACATTTTCCAGAATTTGACTGATTCTGGACACTGGACAAATCCCTGGACACGTGTGATGTTGAGTCTGGACACAAATGTGGACAATCCTGAGCGGCACATGTAATGTTAGGACCGGAGATGAGTCTGTCCAGTCCAGGAGTGGTTCCCTCCAATAGCTTGTAATGAAGAGTGGGGAAATGATTCACAATCTGCAAAATCCAACTTCAAAATCCTAAACAGTCTCCCGGCCCCCAATACTTCTGTTAGAGCTCACCACACCTGAAGAAATGTCTTCAAACCAGGAAGGTGCAAGCCCCAACGGTCCAAAGAAGGTGAGGTTGTGTACCTGAAGGGCTCATTGTTGTTTCACTAGACATGTTGTATTTATATTTTTTGTGTTTTGCATATTTTAAATTACTTCCAATCGTCCATGTGTTTGTTGGGACCATTGGAGAAGGAACTTGAACAACTTACAGACAACCAGTGGGTTTTGTTCACGAGGACTCCGTTTGCCAACTTTCAGAAGATGAAAAAGATAACTATGGACAATGACATCATTGACTTCTTGGTGGAGAGGTATGAGGTGGAAGAAGGGGGCTTCAAGATCGGTAATGAGCTGGTGAAAATCAAAGCCTCGTATGTGGTTGTGATATTAGGACTGAATTTGGGAGGCATTCCAGTTGACATGACATTAAAAAATACAACCAATCGGTCGAAGACTAGAGAAGGATGGATTCAAAAAACAACTAGTTGCTGCTAGGTTGTAGAAAGATGACAAAGAGTACGTGCAACTTCTAATGTCTTATTTTCAATTCATTCATGTTTTACGACGACAGTCGTAGAACGAAGCACTGGTACATGGCTGTTGTGCAAAATCTATCACACCTGAAAAAATACGACTAGACTGAGGTGACATTCCAACATATGGTTGTTGGCCTTTGAAAAGCAAGAACGGCCAACAACCATATGCAAGAACTGCCAACTGAAGAAAAGAAAGAATTCAGGTTATATAAGCAAGAAAAAGGGTAAGTGGAGGAATGCGTATGTATACTTCATGTGTGGACGTGTGAAATTTTGAATATAGATAATAGAACAGTGAGAAGAGCAAAAAAAAACTCATTGGGAATCATCAAGAAAAAAGAGGGCCTGTGAGAAACAAAAAAAGAAC
The DNA here is from genome assembly GCA_963682175.1 of Triglochin maritima. Lineage (NCBI taxonomy): Eukaryota > Viridiplantae > Streptophyta > Magnoliopsida > Alismatales > Juncaginaceae > Triglochin > Triglochin maritima. Next base: position 28,237,467 of record OY821788.1, on the reverse strand, counting down.
GGTGATTCCATGTTTTTGATTTTCTTACAAGAATTATTACAAGATTTTTTATTTATTAATGGTAATAATTCTTAAGTATTATTAAAGGAAGAAAAAGAGAGCCTGTGAGTAAAACAAAAATGAAATAACCATTGAGAAGGCAGAGAGAACAAGACTAAGAAGTCCGAAAAAGAATGAACCAAAGGAAAAGAATGACAGCAAGGAGAACAAAAATAATGATCCAGTCACGTATGCAAAAGAGACGGAATTATGATGGAAACACCACTTCCTTAAAATCTTTTCCAACAAATACTTGTCTGTCCCTACTATGCCTACGTGAAGATAAAGACACCGACATGGATGTCATGGGTGACTTGACCAATGATGAGCAAAATATAATTCTGAAATGCACAACCCTCACCATGGACATTAGCACCAAAATCTGGTCCAATGACGTTATGATGGTGAGGTTGAAAGATCTGATCACTAAAGGGTCAAAGCTCTCAATAGATGTAAGTAGAATTTATGAATCAGGTTTTCTTTTTACATACTAAATTGAAAAGTTAATTATACACATTTGAATTGACAGATAATAGACGCAATGCTTTGGGTGTTAGAGGAAAGACAAGAGATGAGATGCTACGACAGAAAGGTGTTCACCATGCCATCAACAACTATGGACGCTATCGAAAGCGGGAGTGCTGATTTTATCTCAGATTTGATATATGAAAGAGTAAAGGGTTAGGACCTAAATGACATTGTAATTGTACATTCATTGATAAAAGGCCACCAGACACTGCTAACTTTAAGCGCACCCAACTGAACAATCCAACATTATAACAACGTTGCCCCTCATCTTGATGATAGAGAAGATGAATTGATACCACTGGGTGTCAATGAGAAAACATCGTCCCTGATGGCAAACTTCTGGAGAAAACGCTTACGTGTCCAATAGGAGTTGTCCTTCAAAAGAAAAAAAAAACTCCCAACACTAAGTAGGAGGTAGCAACGATTGTGGCTCGTTTGTCCTTCACTGGGTAAAATCCTTAATTCTAGGAGAAGATCCAACATCAGAAAAGGATGTCAAATATCTTCATTCGGTCAGGGGCGAAATGACAATATATTTACTTAGAGATTCCATATTCAAAAGCCCATTGTAAGATTTGTTCGCCGATTTCTTTTACGGACTTGGTAGATTACTTCAGTGATGTAAATATTAAACTTTGAAATTTTAAAATGTATGTCGACATATACCCAAAAGTGTTATTGCATCAATGTTCTTATTACTTTGATTAGTCTTATTGTTTGGAATGAGTCCAGAATGTGTCCACAGGTGTCCAGAATAAGTCCAGAGGTGGCCAGAATGAGTCCAGGATGTGACCATAGATGTCCAGAATGTGTTCTGAGGTGGCCACACTGAGTCCAATTGTGTCCAGAATCGTGACAATTCTGGACACAAATTGACTGGCTCGTGTCCAGATTGGATTGACTCTGGACAAATTCTGGACTGTCTAGTGCCAGATTTTGTGTCCATAACTAGTCTAGATGTGTCTGGAATCTTGACAATTCTGGACGCACACTGATTTGCTCGTGTCCAAATAGGATTTATTCTGAACACACTATGTACAAATTCTGGACTGTCTAATGCCAAGTTTTATGTGTCCATTACTAGTCTACAACGTGTCCAGGAGCAGTCCAATTTTGGACACAATCTAGCTCAGTGTGTGTCCAGAATTGGTTTAATTCCGGACATGTTTTGGACACGTTCTGGATACACAAACCCTAACACGACCCAATCTAGAATTCGTCCAGAGTGTGTCCAAAATTTGTTGTGGCATTTGGATTCCTAAAAACTGCCTTCGTATTTTAGAGGGAAAACGCGATTGTTCACAACACGAATTTTTAGGGCGTCGGTTCGACTTTCCTTCCATCCAAACACCCCCTATATAAGTATAGAACACCATTTCCTTCTTTCATTACTTCCTTGCACTTCACTCTCCACCACCATCTTCCCTCCCTTCTCCATTTCTAATATGCAAGTCCGAGAATGATGCGTAATGATGACATTGAGGAGGTGATGGGTCTTGATCAGCTAATGTGCATGTGCGGTTACCTTACAAAACGTTTATGCGTTGTGACATCAGCCGAGGTGGCGCAGGTGTCGTGGCGGTGTGGGCACTAGACGTTGAGGTTGTTTTTGTTTTTATGTGTTGATAGATGGTTTTGTGTTTTTCTTTTTGTTTAGGTTTCTAATCCAGGAAATTGATTGAATACTTGTTGCAGGGCAACCCAAAATGCAGATTTTATATTTGTGACTCTATGTCAAGCTTACTCCCCCCTCCGTTACCACTCCAGCAGATCCTCCAAAAGTTGGACGAACTAGCCCAACAAGTGGGCGTAGTAGACCGACGTTTAGCCTCCATTCAAGACATGTTGTCATACATTCTCATAGACAATAATATGTTTATGTTATTTCAATACTTATGAGATGCAAGTTGTTATATGTTGAGTTTTTATACTAACATGCAATTATTTTTATTGGGTAGTTCCATCCCCGCAGATGCCAACTACTCACCTACCGACCTCCCCAGTGCCTGACGTGCCTCCTAGCTTTAAAGATTACACCGGAGCGACCATGAAATGACCGAAGGTGGTGTTTTGAAGAAATTTCTTAGTTAAGGACAAGCCAGCCAAGAATAGGTTTTTGGTTAAGGACGTCTAAAGAATTGTATTAAGCAAACTTTTGTGTTGTAAAACTTAGTTTTAAAGTTATTTTGTAAGCTACTTATTTTAAAATCCAGTTTCTTGTTAGAAGTTACTTTGTCGATTTCTTCCGTGATGTAAAACTTAAAATTTGATAAACTGAATGTCAACATATATCCAACTTTGTTATTACACACTCTACACAAATTAATAATTAGATTGTGTCTAGAAGCCAACCCAATGCTAGACACAAAACACTCTAGAGTCAGTCTGGGGTCAATCCAGGATGTATCCATAGTGTGTCCAGAGTTAGTCCAGATTGGACTGATTCTGGACACACTCTGCACAAATTCTCAACTAGCTAGTGTCTAGGTTTTGTGTGTCCAGAATGTCGAGATAGTGTCCAAAAGCAATCCAATTTTGGACAACAGCCACTTCAGTGTGTGTCTATAATTTATGTAACTTCCAACTTGTGTCTAAGCTGGACACAAGTCAGTCCAGAAATTGTCCGGAATATGTCCAAGTGTTTCCATATCGTGTCTGGAAGCCAACCCAATGTTGGACACGAAACACTCCAGAGTCAGTATGGGGTCAATCCAAGATGTGTTCATAGTGTCCAAAGTTAGTCAAGATTGGATTGATTCTGGATACACTCTGCATTAGTTCTCAACTGGCTCGAGCCAGTTGAGAATTTGTCGAGATGTGTCTACATTGTGTCCAAGTGTGTCCAGAATGTGCCCACAAATGAGACTAATGTCCAAGTGACTATAAACTGAAGAAATAAAACTAGATTGTATCCATCATTCATAACTTTTCCAGGACAGCCATGCGAATTGAAAGTTCAGTTCAAATAAAAACATTTGATTCCAAAATATTGAAAAATGTATTACAAACATGAACATATAAACAAAATTACAATACATAACTTCTAACTTTTTTTATAGACTCTTAAATCCCAATTAGAATAGTTTGAATCTCCAGACCCAGGAATTATGTTAGATGAATCGTCTTTGACCTTACACTTGCGTTTATCGTTTGAGTTCTTCTTGGAGATTTTTCTGCGGTCGAGAGTCTTCAATTGGTAGGTGTTCGTCAAACTCTTTAAACCGGAATAGGATTCAACACTGAAGCATTATTTGTCTTCTCATTAGGAACATTAGTTGTGTCGTTCGGGTGGAGGGGCTGCATAGAGAATTGAGATTTTATGTAATCCAAGTACTTCACCATTTCATTATCTTTCATGGGACATGAATACTTCCTCGGCCAGCGACACACAACATCTAACAATGTCATCATATCTAGCATTTCCATCCAGCTGCAAGATGAATTTATTGAGTGGTGGAGGGATTTCATAGCTACGTCTGACGTCCTTCCTCCAATGACAAAGATTGTAAGCAGATAGGATAGTGAAAATGTTGAAACGACTGAGAACAATTAAAGTATGACAACAAATAATTCCTTCATATTCAAACATGCGACAACTACAAGAAAATGTTAGATAGGGTGTATTGTACTTTAAACCTCTTCCCATTGGGATCCTGCAAGTGTGCAACCTGGATACATTCTTTGCCAAAGATATACAAGACCTCATTCATGTTTTCTCCATGCATAATATCACAATATAACATTCTCCCAATTTGACGCTGAACTCTCTTGAAAGCTCCAACTGTGTACAACTGAGACAATTATTATTCGAATGAAAATTGAGTAATGAGCCGAGGATACGTGAATCAAAATATGCTTGGGTATCCTTCTCGTACTTTTAACGCAAGGTCGACTCATACTGTTGGGAAAACTATTTAAGAGTGGTCTTTGAACTTAGATACTTGTCAAAGAAAGCATTCACTTTCACTTCTCTAGGTAGAAGACATCCTAGCAAAAAAACCTAACGAATGCAGGCAGCCAAAATGAACGAATATTGTAAATTGATTACAGTCAGGAATTGTATGAAGAGAAAATTCCTGAATGAAATCAATCCATTTCGTATAAAAAATAGTCACATCCTCAGACTCATAAACCAACTCTTCCAATCGAGATAGGATAACAACTTTGTTGGTGGCAGACAATTTGAAAGGTGTTTTGTTCATGATGTGCGAAATGCAAAATCTATGTCTAGTGTCGGGAAAAACTTTTCGGATGACAGCAGTTAAGGCATAACACTGGTCTGTTATGATGACTGCTGGTGGTGTTCCTATAAAAGCAATGTGCATAACCAATTAATAATATACATACAATATATTAATGATTGCAATGGAAAAAAATGATTACATACTCCCATGCAAGTTAACCAAGTTCGAAACAACCAAATGTAATTATCAGTTGTTTCGCATGTCAACAAGGAACAACCTAAAAGTACATACTCAAAATGATGGTTGACACCAACAAAAGGGGAAAAAGGCATATCATATTTGTTTGTTAGATAGGTTGTGTCGAAACAGACTACATCTCCAAAATAATCGTACGCTGCACGAGAATTTTGATGAAATGATTCTATAGAGCGTGGACATCCCTTGGTCCTAGCTTAATGTTACGAACCTCATTCAACACATTCCTACGAAGACAGTACATTGTTGAAATTGTGAGGAGTGAAGAGAATTAAACCAATGAATCATGACCAAGAATTTGTCCAGAGTGTGTCTAGAATCAGTCCAAATCTGAACACGAGCCAGTTCAGTGTTTGTCCAAAATTGGAATGATTTTGGCACAAACTTGACAAAATCTAGACTGTCCAGAATTGGATTGATTCTGGACAAATCCAGGACACACAAAACATGGCAACGAGCCAATCAAGAATTTGTCCAAATTGTGTCCAGAATCAGTCTAACTGTGGACAAACACTGAACTGACTTGTGTCCAGATTTGAACTAATTCTGGACACACCCTGGACACCATTTGGACATCCAAAACCTGGACATGGGTTACTCCAGAATTTGTCCAGGGTGTGTGCAGAATCAGTCTAATTATATACACGTGCCAGTTCAGTGTCTATCCACAGTCGGGCTGATTTTGGACACACTCTGGACAAATTCTGGACTGACTGAGGTTGTCCAGAGTGTTTCGTTGCTCACCTAACGTCTCTTTCATTGAATGTGAGGTTTTCATCCTTGTCGGCTTAACCAACGAAAAGTTGCATGGTTTTGGAAGCTGAAATACCAACTGCATCGTTTGAGGCAATTCATAGTTTCTTTGCTTCAGAAATCTCACGTTTGTCACAAAGAAAGCGCAATTGACTGTTGTCTAGCATGTCATGATTATGCTCCAAACAAACATCAGTGAGAACATAGCCCTTCATCGAGTTTCTATCAACCTTAACACGTGCATGGCAATTGATGCGTATAGACAACCGTGAATGGACTTCACCCTAACCTTGTTTAGGGGGTATACCACCATCCTTGGAACACATCAAAGTGGCTCTGTTGATAACGTCATCATTGTAATGAGAATGTTGGATCTTAATGTTGAACTCATTAACATCTGTAAATGAGGTATAAAACTCATAGGTCTCTTCAAAAGATTTGAACGACATTCTCACGTATGATTGAGACACTAGTGCAGAATTAGCTTTACTCGTCGCCCAATAGACGTCGGCCGTTACAACGACCGACGTCTATTGTGGAGAGGACAGCATAATCGTCGGTTGGAATGGAAGATGACGTCTATGCGACACTATAGACGTCGGGTGTGGGAATAACACATTTAACCGACGTCTAGAAGAAGAGCATGTCTCTAGATTCTCTTGTTGGTCAACGTGAGTAACAATCTCCATCGTCGTGGAGAATTCTACATGTGTGATAAAGAAGAGAAGATAAGGTAAAAGATGAAAGAGATGGAAGATATATTTTTTGGTTTTTGGAAAAGGGTATTAACCTAATTTGGAAAGTAAACAATATCATGCATTTGGAAAGTAAATAGTATCATGCATTTAGAAAGTAGACGTCACCTAGAATGTAGCGCCTAAGTAAACGTTGCATAGAAGAAAAAAATCAACTGACGTGGAAAAGGTGCTCCATGTAGGACTCCACGTTGGACGCGTGTGTGACACGCACGTCTAGTAATCATCTCCTTGTTGTTAATGATTGTTGTGTGTACAACGAGAAGCAAGTGTTCATCATACACCTTTTGCTTTTGCATTACTAAGTTGGTTCGTGGAACGACACAACTAAAAAGTAATCTTTTGTAGACAATAGCACTAATCGAACAGATTTTACAAAACTATGGCCAATGAAAGATACATGCATCAATTAAAAATGTTGGTCATGAGTCATGACCAACATCACATGGAGCAGGAAGTTCTACGAGAATCATACAACTACAAAGCTATAGTTAACCGAGTGAAATGGACCCTGAAAGCAATCTTTACCAAATAAGTTTGGACTTCATACAACCTTAATATTTGATATTTATAAGTGGTTGAAATATCATAATCTCGACTCAAATGACAAAAGATGCCGATTTTAAGTGTCTGAACCTCTTGTATCACATCCCTTAATTGGTTACTAGAGATGTCATACATCTCTAGTATCTTTGTTCATAGTAGAAATATATATATATATATATATATATATATATACAGAAATATTACAATGAGACCAGGTCTCATTATAATAAAATGAGATCCCATCTTTTCCTCCCTTAGATCTAGATCCAAGGGTTGATTTATCCAACATACAATTTACACAAACAAAGGGTATTACCGTAAAAACCCATGCAACACAAGTCTTCATTTTTTCTTGCCGATCACTCCAGCCCACTCCACTCTCTTTTTCCCTTTCTCTCTGTCGCCTCCTACTCCAACCTCCTACATTTCGGCCACCAATAATCCAGCTCCGTTGCTATGTCGCCGTCCACTCCAGTCTTCGACTCCCCTGTCGTCGGCATCTGTCTCATACCGCTCTGATGATCTCCTCCTCAGCTCGTCGGTCCTCCGTTGCTTCGGACTCGTCATCATATCCGACGTTGCCGCTCTCTGATTCCTGCCTTCATGACATTGTTGTCAATGTAAGTCTCCTTTTACTGTGTTTTGGGGTTAGGGTTTTGGATTGTGTTTTGATTATTGTTTGGTTAGTTGTTCGAGTTTGGGAATCCGTTAACACTAATATGCTAACACTAAGAAACTAGGAGAAGGTGTAAAGGGTGTGTACACTAAGAAAATGAAGGACTGTCTTGATCTTGCATTTGCCCCTGGATTGGAGTGTCTCACATCGAGCCAGGAGGCCTCTCGTTCCGTGATGTGCTTAACATCCTCCATAACCTCCAAGGTGACATTGTAGCAGCGGATGTGGTTGAGTTCAACCCACAGAGAGACACAGTTGATAGGATGACAACAATGGTGGCAGCGAAATTGGTCAGAGAACTCACTGCAAAGATATCCAAGTGAAAGTGTTCTTCAAATTGTTGCTATTATTGACCCAATAATAAAAGAAGTGATTGCTCCATTAATGTTTTGATGAGAAGAAAATTGTCACTAGTAATAGAAGTTTGAGGTAGTAGTAAGGGGATAAAGTTGGTCAAATTTCTAAATAATAGGTGATATTAACGAAGAACAGAAGTTTATGTTCAATCCTTAAATCTTGTTATTAGTTACTGAAAAGTATATATTTATATACTGTTATGCTTCTAGCGTCTGGATTTCTTATTTATTGTGAAATACCATCGGTATAAAAAGGGTTGATGACTCCAATTTTTTAAGGTTTGCTCAAGATTGACGATGGAGTCAAATTGATGATCTATTAGCTAGGTTTGACATCCAAAAACAAGTTAAGGAGATTGGAGAATCGCAAAAATAAAGAATCGAAAAATATAAATATCATCTAAACAAAATTGTATCCATGTATCTACTTTGTACTTAGTTTAGCACTGCTCAGTAAGATACTATAAGAAATTTGATCTACTTAAAAAAGCAACATTGTATAATATCATTCCTATCTTATTTAAAAAAAAAGCAAACAAGCCTACATACATGGACAGACCGAACATCTACAAACCCTTAAACATTTATTTTCTTCCTCATGGAGAGGAAAAAATGACAAAGCTATAAAAATAAAACCAGTAAATCTAGAGCTCTTCCTTTGGCACACTCCCTTTCTTGACTTCTGTTTTTAGCTGATTTCTTACTGATTGGAGTACATTATTGTAAATATATCACACTTACACTTGACACTCTGGTACCTTGAAGATAGAGGATGGTGCTTTTCCAGATATATACATAGCTAGTTTTTATATTTAAGCAATGATATTCCATATTAAGAAGAGTACTTTCAAGTCAAAACCTAAAAAAAACGTTCTTGATTGGCAATTAAAAACAGGTTGTAACCAGTCTTGTAGTACAATAACTACTTATTGTATTATAATAACTACTTATACATTATGTTGTTTTGCAGGAGAAATTGAATAAAAAAAAGAACACAAAAGCTTTGAAAATGAAAAGTTCTTCCTCCTTGAAGGTTTATAATTTTTTTCACAAACAATGGCTCTTGATTAAATTATTTTTCTCTTCCCTAACTATGAATTTTTTTGCAGAAAACAGAGATAACCAAAATTGAGAAAAAAAAGATTTCAGCTCATCCTCTTGGCAGCAGTTTGTTAATTTTTTTGCTTGCTAAATATATCTACATGTGCTATAATTTGTTTTAATCTAGACATTTTTCTGTGTAATAGGCTATATAATTTTCATGTAATATGCTTTTGTTTTATACATTTTGCTATAGTTGTTGTTAAACTAGTCATTTTTCTATGTAAACTATTATAGTTGTGTAATAGGCTATATAAATTTCATACTTCTGTTTATAATTTTATTTGCTGCTATGAAATATAAAGTAATTTATTTGCTTCTATTCTTGTGTATTATGATCATATAGTTGTTTAATAAACTTTTTTGCTTGTGTATTGAACGAGCATATTTGTGTATTAGAATTGTATTGTTATGTAATATACTATTATGAGTTTGTAATAAACTAGGGATGTAGGATAATATTTAAATTTGCTATGTTTTTTGCTTGCTAAATATTTCTACATGTGCTAAATAATTGTTTCTTACATTTGCAATAGTTGTTAAACTAGTCATTTTTCTGTGTAAAGTATTATACTTGTGTAATAGGCTATATAAATTTCATACTCTCGTAGTTATAATTTTATTTGCTGCTATGATATATAAAGTAATGTATTGGCTGCTATTCTTGTGTCTAATGATTATAGAGTTGTTTAATAAACTTTTTTGCTTGTGTGTTGAACAAGGGTATTTGTGTATTAGAATTGTATTGTTATGTAATATACTATTATGCTTTTCTAATAAACTAGACACCCTAGGATAGTAATTAAATTTGCTATGCTTGTCTAACAAGTTTGTATTATTCCCTAATAAACTTCTATGCTTATTTATTTGCAGTTTATAATTGCATTAATCAATGTTGTTTCATAAGCAGTTATTCAAATGCAATTAAGCAGTTACAACCAATAGAAAAGCAATTTGAAAAGTTAGCAATAACTCCTTTCTCAAGTCTTCATAACATATCTGCATTCTCAGTTAATGTTAGACTTTTAGAAGACATTTTTTCAAGATATGAAGATAACAATAATTTTCTTGTTGGTGGAAAATTATTGAACTTCTCAGTTAAAGATGTGACTAGAATTCTTGGGTTACCTGATTATGGGTTACCCATCGAATTAAACAAAAAAAAGTTCTCGTCGTCTTTATTGAATTTATATGGAGTAGATGTTTGTGACAGCAAAAGGTTAACATCTCTTATGAGCTCAATTTCCAAAGATGAAAAGCTTGTTGACGATTATGTAAGAATGTGGATTCTTTTGATGTTGTCAACATTCATTACTCCAGAAAGTACCACTAAAGCTCCCAAGTCAGTTGTTATATATTTGGAAAATTTAGAACACGTCAAGGTTTACAACTGGGCTGGAGCGGTACATAATATGATCATGGAGAAAGCGACAGAAATCTCCAAAGAGATCAAAGAGAAGAGAAAAGGTTTAAAAACAAGGTCTCGGCGTATATCAATGGATGCACTGCATGTTTAATGGTTAGTATTGAAGTCGTGTGGTTATGTATTGTAGTAATGTAGTTGTGTATTGCTATATGTTTATTGTGTATTGAACTTGTGTAGTTATGTATTCCACAAAACATTATATATTTTGCATCCCAGCTTTTATAATTTTGCACATGTCCACTGTGGTTGTGACAAGTTATCTGAATTCATGTACTCGTTGACTAAATTAAGGAATGAAAGTTGCACAACCTTAATTGCTAGTATTGAACTCGTGTGGTTATGTATTGTAGTAATGTAGTTGTGTATTTCTATATGTTTATTGTGCGTTGTTATATCATTTTTGTGTATTGAACTTGTGTAGTAATGTATTCTACTAATGTAGCGTATTGTTATTTTTGCATTGTTATATATTTTCTGTTTTGCTAATAAATGATTTTTAAAAATATAGGTTTGGCTATATGAGCATTTGACATTTTTGAAACCAACATGGCCTGATTTGCAACCAAGAATAAAAAGATGGGGAGGTATAAAGTTGACATTGAAAAGCTTAGATGATGTTCAAGATGGGGAGGTATTTGCATGACATTAGTATTGACTTATTTTTAGTTAGAAAAATATTATTGTACTTATTTTTGTTGACATTAAGTCTTGTTTTTTGTAGGTTTTGAGTATCATTGACTTTAAGGAGTCAGAATTTTTGAAGCTAAAACCTGATGAAAAAGGTATTCCCACTGAAAATATCATCACAATTGTGAAAAGAAAAGCAAAAAGAAGAAAACAAGAGACAATTTGTCAAAGTGGAGAAACTGAAGATGGACAATCTCAAAAAATTAAAGGAAGCAATGAGTTGGTAAAAGAGGAAATTCTGCAGTTGTTGCAAGAAATAGAGAGATTAAATAAACAGAAGAAAATGTTGAAATGTGAGAACAAGAACCTCAAAGTTGAAAATTTGGTTCTCAAAAAACAGAATGTGGAACTAAAGCAACAACTTGAGTTATTGGAGAAAGAGAAAAATTCAAAGTCTGATTATACAAAGAAATGTCATGTCTTGGAAGCTGATGTTGAAGTGGTTTGTACTCCATCTGAGAAACAGAAATCAACTGGAATTATGGCACCAACTTGTAGTTTGGGAATTTTTCCAAACTTGTGCCCAGAACCAGCTGTTGAAAAATTGATTGATCCACCTCTGAAGGTTTTTACCAAGAGAAGAAAGTTAAAGAAATTTGAAGAGGATATTCCTTCAATGGTTCGTCGTTGTAAAGAAAGAGATGATAGGAAAAAGAGAATGTTTGATGACTTTGAATTGAAGAACAAATACAAAGAGAAAGACAAAGACAAAGATGAAATATTTCAAAATAATGATCCAAAGGTTGAGGCTGCAGAAAAGGATCCAAAGGATGAGGAAGCAAAGAGATACTATAAAACTGTTGTTTCTGAAGATGAAGTAATTCCAAATGACGAAAAACAGATTGTTAGCTACTCTCAGGCATGTAAATTTACCTTTATAATTTACTTTGTCATGTAAATTTGAAATTTCATATGTACACAACACATTTTCTATTCAGATTGAGTAAAAAAAATCTTTTGTATACCACATACACATGTTTGGTGGAATACATAAATACACAGATGTAATACACAAATATCATATATCAATACACATCTACATTACTACAATACATACTAACTCACTTCAATACGAACCATTAAGCAGAGGCTAAGAAAGATGCATCTTTTGCTTCCAAGTTTGGAAGTTTAATGTTTATCATCTCCACTGTCGTTGCTGCAATACTTGTAGTTTACTTTGTCATGCTAATTATTATTTTTTATGCCTTTCAGGATTTTTACGTGGCCCGAACTGATCATCCAGGTTATGATCACATCACAATTGAAGAGAGAGACATAATTGAGAAGTTCTAAAGTGATCCTTCCGAAATGTAAGTTTTTTATTACTTAAACTAACCATTTTTTAACAATAATCTACTTATCTGAGTTAACTTACCTTATATCTTAGATATGGTCATATTTACAAAGCAAAAAAGGGAGGGTGGTGTAGAGGTTCTGAAATTCACAATCTTCTTTTCAATCAGATGGTTAGCAATGAGGTATGTACAATATTCTTTAAACATACAGTAAATTTATCTGTTTACTATAGTTTATGATGTACAATTGCAACTCTTTGGCATATTTTTTTGTTTTGTCATGATGTACTCACTGAAAGATTTATTCATTCCAAACTTTATTGCCACCTGATACCTATTGACTTTCAGGTATATGTTTTCAAGATATTATTTGAGTAGCTCAATAATTTTATAGTAGTTTTTTACCTATTTCCTCTATTTTTTTCATTTCAGCAAGTGCTACAATATTTCCTAAATGCCAAAGGAAATGTAAAGCAAAAGGAATTCAAAGACTCATATCACAAGCTATGTAAAGACTTCAAATTTGGTGACGTGGTGATTGAATTCTTAGATTTAATGTTCATGATACTTTATGAAGCTAATCATTGGCATCTATTGGTTATTGACTTCAAGTCATTGTGTTTCAAATCATACAATTCAATTAAAAGAAGATCAAAGTCAATGACCACAGTCAGATCAATGGTTTGTGCAATATGGATTTTAGTGTTTTTACTTATTTGATATGTGTTTTTTATTTGGAAAATGTATATAATGTTTTATATTTGATTAACAGGTCAAATTGTTGAAGATTTTATTTCAATACTCTTATGGTATCGATTTATCGAAATGACATATTACACAGGAATTATGTCCACAACAAGATGAAAATTCTCTTGATTGTACTATATTTGTGTTGAAATATATCATCTGTTTAGTTGATGGAAAAGAAATGAATTTCACAGATTCTGACACTCAAATATTTAGAGCAAAAATTGCTACAATGATTTTAAATGAAGCCACTGCTATAGGTTTTTTTATAATTTATCTATTGGAACATGTCTATTGTGCCTACGAGTTATTCGCTTCCAAGTTATTAAACTAATATTGTTTGTTGCCTAATTTAGAACTTGTATTTTGTCAGATCATCAACAAGGAGATCCCCTACCGCCCACGAGTTTGAACTGACATTTATAATACATGTTTGGAGTTTAATGATTTATTTGTTCAGAATTTTCTTTTCTTGTTTTTGATGTACCGCTAGCCCTATGATGACAGTACAAAAATAATAGTCATGTATTGAACTAGTGTAGTTAAGTATTGTACTAGGACAACTGTCTATTGAACCATTGTAGTTATGTATTGTAATAGTACCGTTATGTTTTATTAATGTATTTTTGTGTATGTAAGTGTTATGTTTGTGTATTAAACTATTATATTTCTATTATGTTGATGTATTAAACTATTGTATTCCTGTTACAAATTTATCAAACATGCTGGCCAAAATATTTTGGTTATAATAAATCTAGACAAGAATACATATCTATAATACAAATTATTTTCCTGTTCTTTGGCTACAGCTGCAGCAGGGTTTTATTACAACTTACAACTTGAAGTTGGTTGATGTTAAATGAAATGATAATTTGTATATTCCTTTGTCTAGGGGAAGGCGACAGACAAATCCGAAGAAGCGTTACAACTTACAACCTCCGCTTAAATTGTCTCTCAGGCTTGTATTTTTTGGTGTTTTTAGGCTACTTATGAAGTTTTCGCACTGTGGAAGTCTACAACGATCAGATGAAACTGTAATTCAGGTGTTATTTCTTGTAACAGGTTAGGTTACAATCAGAGGAATGTTGTGTAAAGTGGTTGCATATGTTTCTCAGGCTTTACATGTGATATAGATGAATATGTCATTTCCGTCCATTGTTCATGTTTACAGTATTTGTGGTTCAACCTGTATGGTACTATGGTGATGTTAGAGTTACAGCTAATTAAAGCTTATTTCCTTTCCTATCTTATATGCATGATTGTATGAAATTAAATCAACATTTATGTATTATGACAGGAAGCTTGAATTAACTTATTAGAGGCTTACCGTTCTTATTCCTACAACATCATTAAGAGATATTAAATCTCGTAAATATCTCCAGTTCCTTTTTGAAATTTGTAATTGATGTTGAACTTTGCAATCTTACACACTTCGATCTGCTCGTTGAAATGCTTGTTCATAAAATTCACGTGGATCTTCAACTGTTTCAATACACATCGCAATTCCTGACACATTCTATATTCAGAGAGTAGTGTATATTCATATTTGAGACAGAGGAGATGTGTTGCATGTATTTTTATAGGAGAGAGAGAGAGGTGAGAGAGATGTTGGAGATGGAAATGAAATGGAAGACTCTACAATACATCATCACTTTCTTAAATAAAACTTCAAGTGAATACACATCAAATTGTGTTCACTACATAATAGTATATGTTTAATACACCAACATATCGTTTCAATACACAATGAAATCTTTTTATTACACAAGTTCAGAGAGAGAGAGGTCCGAAAGATGTTTGAGATAGAAAATAAATGGAAGACTACAAAACTGCATTACTTCTTAAATAAAACTTCAAGTGAATACACATCTATATGAGTTCACTACACAATAGTACATGTTTAATACACCAACATCTCCTTTCAATACACAATGATATCATTTTATTACGCACGCTCAACAACTCCTTCATAAAAATCCGTCAAGCAACAAAATCATTTCTAAAAATGTATAGTAGGGGACGCCTAGTTGAGAGAGATGTGTTGCATGTTTTTATATAGGAAAGAGAGAGAGAGAGAGAGAGAGGTCAGGGAGATGTTGGAGATAGAAATGAAATGGAAGACTCTACAATACTTCATCACTTTCTTAAATAAAACATCAAGTGAATACACATCTATACGTGTTCACTACACAAAATGATATTATTTTATTACACAATTTGAGAGAGAGAGAGGTCAGAGAGATGTTTGAGATAGAAAATAAATAGAAGACTACAAAACTGCATTACTTTCTTAAATAAAACTTCAAGTGAATACACATCTATACGCGTTCACTACACAATAGTACATGTTTAATACACCAACATATACTTGCAATACACAATGATATCATTTTATTACACAAGCTCAACAACTCCTTCATAAAAATCTGTCAAGCAACAAAATCATTTCTAAAAATCTATAGTAGGGGATGCCTAGTTGAGAGAGATGTGTTGCATGTTTTTCTATAGGAAAGAGAGAGAGGGGGTCAGGGAGATTTTGGAGATAGAAATGAAATGGAAGACTCTACAATACTTCATCACTTTCTTAAATAAAACTTCAAGTGAATACACATCTATATGTGTTCACTACATAATAGTATATATTTAATACACCAACATAGTGTTTCAATACACAATGATATCATTTTATTACACAAGTTCAGAGAGAGAGAAGTCTGAAAGATGTTGGAGATAGAAATGAAATGGAAGACTCTACAATACTTAATCACTTTCTTAAATAAAACTTCAAGTGAATACACATCAAATTGTGTTCACTAGATAATAGTATATGTTTAATACACCAACATATCGTTTCAATACATAATAAAATCTTTTCATTACACAAGTTCAGAGAGAGAGGTCCGAAAGATGTTTGAGATAGAAAATAAATGGAAGACTACAAAATTGCATTACTTCTTAAATAAAATTTCAAGTGAATACACATCTATATGTGTTCACTACACAATAGTACATGTTTAATACACCAACATCTCCTTTCAATACACAATGATATCATTTTATTACACAAGCTCAACAACTCCTTCATAAAAATCCGTCAAGCAACAAAATCATTTCTAAAAATCTATAGTAGGGGACGCCTAGTTGAGAGAGATGTGTTGCATGTTTTTCTATAGGAAAGAGAGAGAGAGAGAGAGAGAGAGAGAGAGGTGAGAGAGATGTTGGAGATAGAAATGAAATGGAAGACTCTACAAAACTGCATCACTTTCTTAAATAAAACATCAAGTGAATACACATCTATATGTGTTCACTACACAATAGTATACATTTAATACACCAACATATCGTTTCAATACACAATTGTATTATTTTATTACACAATTTCAGAGAGAGAGAGAGAGGTCAGAGAGATGTTTGAGATAGAAACTAAATGAAAGACTACAAAACTGCATTACTTTCTTAAATAAAACTTCAAGTGAATACACATCTATATGCGTTCACTACACAATAGTACATGTTTAATACACCAACATCTCCTTTCAATACACTATGATATCATTTTATTACACAAGCTCAACAACTCCTTCATAAAAATCTGTCAAGCAACAAAATCATTTCTAAAAATCTATAGTAGGGGACGCCTAGTTGAGAGAGATGTGTTGCATGTTTTTCTATAGGAACGAGAGAGAGAGAGAGAGAGAGAGAGGTGAGAGAGATGTTGGAGATAGAAATGAAATGAAAGACTCTACAAAACTGCATCATTTTCTTAAATAAAACATCAAGTGAATACACATCTATATGTGTTCACTACACAATAGTATACATTTAATACACGAACATATCGTTTCAATACACAATGATATTATTTTATTACACATTTTCAGAGAGAGAGGTCAGAGAGATGTTTGAGATAGAAACTAAATGAAAGACTACAAAACTGCATTACTTTCTTAAATAAAACTTCAAATAAATACACATCTATATGCGTTCACTACACAATAGTACATGTTTAATACACCAACATCTCCTTTCAATACACAATGATATCATTTTATTACACAAGCTCAACAACTCCTTCATAAAAATCTGTCAAGCAATAAAATCATTTCTAAAAATCTATAGTAGGGGATGCCTAGTTGAGAGAGATGTGTAGCATGTTTTTCTATGAGTCATGTTTCTCCCCAAGAATACTTGACTCTTGGTGGTATTTAGGTGCAGCCCCGAGCATTCAGAAAATGTGGTGAGAATCTTTTTGATTTCCTTGGTATTCTTCTTTGTAGTCATCGCGAACAGCAAGACATCATCAACAACCAAAGGATGTGACACCGAAATGCCACCGCACTTGAGCAGTTTTAGCCTCTCATTTTCAGAAGCCTCCTTGATCATTAAGCTTAGGACTTCCATGCAAAGAACAAAAAGGTTGGGAGGTATTGGATCACCTTGTCATAAGACATTCAATGCCTTGAACGGTCGCGAGTTTTCTTCATTCACTGTCACAACAAAGGATGCCCGCATACAAGCCATAATCAGTTGTTGCCAATGGCCGGGAAGCCCAGCCGCTTGAGTACCTCAAAGAGAAAGTCCCATTGCATAGTACACAATCAAGGAGAAAGTCATTGCAACTTGTCTCCTCCTTCCCCCATCCGTCGATGTGATTCTTGGAAGAGAGTGGGCGTAAACTCCAAAGGGGAGTACGTCGCTGACGAGTCGCAAGAAGTCGGCTCGAAGATAGTAAGTTGTATCACTTGTATACGTTATTAAATCACAATCAGTAATTTTATATTTTTCAATTGTTTGTAATATTTTTCTTCAAACTTTAGGACTCTCTAAAGTTGAGAGAATCCCAAAGTGAATTTGTTTTCAAATGGTCGTAATAATATTCTCCGCGAAGCCTTCGGAAATGACGAACATCCCATTCGTGTACGGGAGGGTAGGGAGTAGGGTTGGATTGCAACAATATTATGGAAAGACTCAATGGTCAAGTTCGTTGACAGTTCATACCAAATGCGAGCAAAAAATTGCAAATTTGAAAAATAAATTGCAACTTTTAGGGAGAGATTGGATCGCGATTTGCCTACTTCTCCTACCTACCGTAGGAACGCTTCTTCACTGGTGACCACTCCTCCGGTGCAGCCAGTGGTCAATCCTGACCAACAATATGATTTTGCGGCGCATTCTCAAGGATTGGCCCTCGTAGCCGGTCCCTCATTTGGAAAGTTTTAGGATGGATCTAGATGTGCTATATTTGTCGAAGACCCTAATCGATGTTTGGTGCGACAGGACAAACTTTATAACATCTCCAAACACCACTTCAAAGAGGTGGGAGAAGCAGAAGTGAAGGTTGCAGTGGGGAGCTGCTTAGACTCTGGTGCCCTGGTGCCAATTCCGAAAGAAGAGGTTGTTACCCTTGGCGATGCTATCGATGGGTTCGTGGGGTGGTCTCGTCATTCAGTAGAGCTAAAGGACATACACGAGGTATACTTTAATTTTGAAAGAAAATAAATTTCAATTTAACGTTTGTATATATATATATATGTAAGGTTTCAAGCCCAGGAGCAAAGGGTCAAACAACCAACCTCCGATCAACATTAATTTGCTTCCAAGTAGGTGCAAAATATTGTATCAATTAATGTTAGGTAGGGAATCACAATCTTTAACTGTCTGGGATTTGGAGGAGGGGGTTAAAGGGTTGCCTTTGGCTTTATACATCGTCAAAGAGGATGTTATGCAGTTATTGGTGATGGATCAATTATGCATAATGATTATCGACGTGCAAGTGAAGTCTTTTCTTCTGTATAAGATGAAATTCTTCAAATAATTTTATCCTAATATTAACACAATGTAATTTTTACTCTTATAGACACCTTTATGATGCCAGAAGGTCAGTCTTTCTCGATGATTAACTATTTGGATTTGTCAATCCATCTACCTATATATCTGGGAATGATGAAAAATCAGGGCAACTTGCGACTCTCATGAAAAAACAAGTTAAAAGATATTATCTCCTCCCTTATCATGAGAGGTAAATTTGTTAATTCAAAGTAAGTGGTAAGTGGAATTATATTTTGTAATAAACGTTTTATTATATATATAAACATCGCTCATTGGATGTTTTCCGTTCTATGCCCTGAGACTAATTCGGTATATTGGTTTGATCCTTTGGGATCGATTAAACCAAGAGAATCCATGAAGAAACTTCTTTTAATGTAAGTTCATTTTAATCATCGTATTTGTAATCCATGTATTTTTAATAGTATTATCGAATTCATTTTGAATAGCTTGTGCTACTCAGGATAATGGAAGTTTACAAAGTATTAGGTGGCAGGAGAACAACCCCAAAAGCTGGAGTAACGTGGCATGGAATGGGAGTAAGTTCTTTCTCCCATTTTTGTTAATTAAGTTAAGTAATGGAAC
Organism: Triglochin maritima; assembly: GCA_963682175.1. NCBI lineage: Eukaryota > Viridiplantae > Streptophyta > Magnoliopsida > Alismatales > Juncaginaceae > Triglochin > Triglochin maritima. The sequence continues at coordinate 28,217,708 of OY821788.1, read as the reverse complement.
ATATATTTAGCGAATTCATATTTTGTAGTACCACAAGAAGATTGGTAATACGGAATGTGGTTACTACGCTATGAGATACATGGAGGAAATCCTCGAATTTGCATCTCAAGACGTATCCCTATCCGCGGTAATATAGATATCTATTCAGTTTTATTATTATAGTTTCATTATTTATATATTAATATTTTTACTTGTATTTTTATAAATCTTCCCAAAGAATAGCGATCCCTACTCGTAACAGGAGCTCGATGATACTCGCGATCGATGAGCTCGCAATTTTATGAGAAACATGTTAATGAACTAAGTGGTTCCTATATCACTAACAATTTCTTTGTAATTAAGCATGCAAATTTATTTAACATGTGTATTTGTATTACCAACATACAATGTAATCTTAATATAATCAAACATCTTTGTGAATGAATGTCAACTGTTTGTGTATGTATGCTTGTATGTATTTGTATTTGTGGATTAATTTGTGTATGTATTTGTGTTTGTGAATGAATTTCTTGTGCATTGTGTTTGTTATGCAGGAATTTATGATTGCTTTGTTTTTTTAATCTAGTAAAGGTATAAACGCTGATTATAACTAGTAGCCGACGTCTATCCCCTTCAAAAAAAAGGAATAGACATCGGTTGTTAGGTACAACTGACGTCTATGCCTAGCAAATAGACATCGGGTGTAGTAATAGACGATGTCTATTCTCTAGGTATAGACGTCGGTTGTACCTAACAACCGACGTCAATTCTCTATGTATAGAAGTCGGGTTTTAAGTTACCGACGTCTAGGTATATACGACGAAAATATAGACATTTGGTCAGAGGAGCCATTTAGTCGACGTATATACCCCCAATATTCGACACATATTAGTTTTTTTGTACTAGTGTCGATTCATGATAGGTTGACCAATGATCTCTTTGATAATATTCATGAAGAGAACGGGGGCAAGCTGAGCAGTGATCGATGTGCATGATATTCGGTACATGTGAGCTCCTTCTATCTTACATCTTGAGCTAGATATCATGCCTCGCCTTGAGGAGCCACCCACAATTGAGCATAAAGAGCTCCCTAAGGAACTGAAACACATTTTTCTTTGTCCCCATAGGTCATTTCCGATGATTATCTCATCGACGTTGACTGATGATCAGGAAGAACGTTTGATTCAGGTCCTAAAGTAGCATAAAGCAGCTATTGAGTAGTCCTTGAAGGACATCAAAGGGATAAGTCCCGACGTCGTGTAACACCACATCTATATGGAACATGAGGCACAACCACGTTGCGATCCAAAAAGGCGTTTAAATCCAGCCATGATAGAGGTAGTTAAGAAAGGTATCATCAAGTGTTTAGACCACGACATCATTTTCCCCATTTTGGACAGCACTTAGGTAAATTTTGTCCAGGTTGCGCCCAAGAAGTCAGACTTCACTTCAAGTTGGGTGGCGAGTCTGTTTTGACTACAGGAAGTTACGCAGTGACGCATAAAGATCACTTCCTTCTACCTTTCATCGATGAGATGTTAGGGATACTTGTCGGGCATGCCTACTACTTCTTCCTCGATGGATATTCGGGGTACAATCAAATCCTAGTGTCTCCTAAAGATTTGGAGAAAACCACATTTAGATGTCCTTTTGGGACGTTGGACTATAGACGCATGTCTTTCAGACTACGCAATGCAGCTACAACACTCCAACCTTGCATGATGATTGTCTTTTCCGACATGGTCGAGAACTTCCTTGGCATCTTCATGGACAACTTATCAGTGCATTGCACCTCCTTTGATGAGTGTTTGTACCACTTGAGCCTTGTTCTCAAGAGGTGTTTGGAAACGAACTTAGACCTTAATTGGGAAAAGTGTCATTTCATGGTTGTGAGGTCATCATGTTGGGTCACATGGTCTATTGTGATGGAATCGAGATGGATAGGGCAAAGATTGAGCTTATTTCTAAGTTCAAAGAAACCAGTGGAAAATTTAAACGATTCATCAAAGAAATATGACGAGAAAGAACAGGGACATTACTCAAATCACATTCAAGAGGTGCACCATTACACGGGAGTTTTCAAAAGTATGATTACATCAAAATACAAGGAAGTACAAATACAAATAATATAAACAACCTAAAGGATGGACTGGAGGATTTGGTCCCATAGTGCACTCACCTTCAGTCGCCACCCAAACAACACCTACTGAGGTATTGAAATGGAAAAGTGATAACAATGCCTGAGTTTCCATAAGGAAACCGCATATACCAAGTCCACCTACATGTGTATGTAAGTAAAGTACAATGAACCTATCATAATATCACATAACATAAAGAAATGCAATAGTAAGGTCATCCATCCAGGGGCAAGAAGGGACAACTGTGCCACCAACAACATCAGGTCCCCCAAGGGTACCTACCGTGGCACACGCGGTCTCCCGGAGGTTTGCTCACACATGCTAGAACATCAGGTGCTCAAACAAGCTGAAACCCAGTTTGCTCACACAAGCTGAAACATCTAGTGCTCACACAAGGTGAAACATCGGTTGCTCACACAAACTGAAACCCCACCGGAAAGGAGTACGGGCGGTCAACTCCTTTACCATCAAGGTTGGGCAGTTACCTTCATCGCCATCAAGGCCAGTAGTCACCTCACCCCATGGAGTTACGTAACCACACAAAACATTGGGATCCGTGATCCCTAGGTGTACAACAAAGAGTGTGGGTGGTCATGAAATGCAACAAGCCATACACGGCAAAATAAAACAATGGACACGTGTAACAAGTATCCACGGTTTTCCACATGGCAGTCCCTGAGCAGGTATGATCATCGCACCCACCATCCCCTCCCGGCCCATGCACAAGGTGAGGACACGGGTTTCTGTGGAAAAATGTGTCACTATCAAAGAAAATAATGACAAACAATATTGGGCACCAACAGTGACCGTAAATGGCTAGGTGGTCGACCATTTCCTCATGGATCAGAAAAAAGTTTGAACCGCAACCCAACCGGTCGAACGAACACAAGTAAAAACGGTCGTACAAAGGTAATTGGGTGGTCTATCATTTGGAATATCTACGCCAGGGAAAACACAAATAATTGAACAACGGTCGACTTACAAAGGGGTCACGTCCGACCGAAAATAACAAGGACTTCACAAGTCCATGGACAATATAACAAGTTGAACAAGGCATAAGTCGGTCGTACACTAAAGCAGTACACTTAAGTTAACGGTTGAACTGGATCTAAGGCGGTCGACCATTTAGATGGTCTTGACCCAAAGTATACTTAAACAACAATGCAACGGTCGAACGGAAACATGGTCCCACCCGACCGAAAATAACAGTCTCTCTCATGCCGAGCAGTTGTGCACAACCGGTCGACCGCCGACAGGCATCGTTCGACCGGTGCAGGCAAAAATCCAGCAATTACACTACAACTGGTCGACCACCAACATGCATCAGTCGACTGTTACGCTATTGATGGCTAACTGCCCTCGTCCCTGACGAGACCTCTGTCGTCCGGCGACGAGCAAAACCCCTCACAAACTTGTGTGAAACAAATAATGGAACTTGGCATACCTTTCTTCTGAGTTAGTAACCATCGCGCATCCTACTCCTTGTGTCTAGCTCCACCCGGCCATGCCTCCATGTGCACATTCACCACCGACCACGTGTCCTCACTTGCTGCCCAAATCCACTAATCCAGTAAAAATAGAGATGTCCAAGGAATGACCGAATTTCATTTACCGAGGTAGGTGGCGACTGATCCTAACCTTAATAGGGAGTTAAGGAGGGTTAGTGGATATGATTAGGTGTGGGTTGACTTTGGAGAGGTATGGGTGGGGGTGTTGTAGGGTGATGGTGGAGCATGGGTGCCATGCTTGGGTAAGGTTGGTTGTGTTTAAGAGGAAAAAACACACGTCTTTGCCTTCTTCTCTTCACTCCATTTCTCTTCCACCACACCTCTTCTTCTCTTCTTAGCCACTTCTGGATCTAATGGACATCTTTTGAGTGAAGACAATTAATGCATTAAAGAAGGATTGATTGTTTAAGCTAAATGACACGTTTAACCTAAATGACACGTCCCCGTACTAGATATTTATGGCAAGGCTTGCCATCTTCCGGTGGAAATAGAGCACTGGGCATTGTGGGCAATCAAACGCTTAAACATGAGCCTTGACACTGCGGGTGTGAACCACAAGTTGGAGCCTAACGAGTTAGAGGAGTTGAGACTTGAACCGTACAAAAATGCCAAGATATCCAAAGCCCGAACCAAGGTTCATCATGACTGTTTGGTTCGAAGCAAAACTTTCATGGTAGGGCAGAAGGTCTTGTTATACAATTCTCGCCACCATTTATTTTTGTGAAAATTAAGGAGTCGTTGGTCCAACCCTTCATTGTGTTGACCATTTTCCTTAATAGGGCGATCGACGTAACCCAAGTAACAACGACGTGTTCAAAGTTAATGGGCACCGATTGAAACCGTATTTGGAGGGGATCGTGACTAATGAGGTTGAGGAAATCGTGTCGCTACACAATATTCCTATGGAAGTGATGGCTTGAAGCAAACATTCCATTTCTACATCTAGTTTTACAAAAAACCTCTTAAAGGGACGCCATTTTTGATATTTTACACATCCTTTCCTAAATACCCCTTTTGCAACCCTACAAATCCCATCACTTTCAAAACACATCCTCTCTCTTGGCCCCTGCACTCTACAAATCTGGAGAAATTCAGAGTCGAACATAACATCGTTAAGCGGTCGGACACCGCCGTTTAGCGATCATTTTTGCAGTGCCAGATCCTAAACTTTGCTAGTGGGTCGATCCAATGGAGTTGTGACCTTCTCTATTGGTTTTTTATCCTAAAGCCGCAGTTCTGGTTGTCGAGCATCAGTCTTCACTGTTCGTGCGTCGTGCCTGTGCTTGGGTTTTTTTAATTTTTACAAGCAATCAACATAGATTTTCATATTTATTCAATAATTATGTACAAATCTTCCTAATTGCATTTCGATATATATATTTTAAAGTCGATTGACCGATTAGTTACCAAATGATAATTTCGGTCGAACAATAAGCCGATTGCTCCACCGGTCGACCGATTAGTTACCAAATGATAATTTCGGCCGAACGATAAGCCTTGACAGTCGATTGATTTGCTACCAAAAAAGTCCCTGATAATTTCGGTCAGACTGTGTTTCATGTCGGTCAACTGATCCCTTACCAAGAACGCTCATGATAATTTTGGTCGAACCAAACACTACACCGGTCGACCGTTCTCTTACTAGGAATGTTCCTGATAGTGTCGGTCGAACCGCACGTGTAGACCTCGTCCAACCGATCGACCGATTTCAAAATCAAAATTTACTGAAAAATTCAGTCGACCGATTCCCGAAAAACATTCAACCTTTTTTTCAACTATTTTTGCCTCCCTCAAATTTTGGATTAATATCCAACAAAATTTGAACTTTGGGGTTTTAGCATATTCATATGTTATAATGTCACGGATCATATTATATTATGTAATATATTATCATACATAATGTCAAAACATTATAGAAAACCGTTTTGAGGCAATCAAAAGAGAAGCTCCCAAAATTGACTTGAACATGATGCATTAGGATATCTAGTACTCCGGTTGTAAGTTTTATTTAGTCTTAAGGATGCACCATAGTTTTACCCCGGGGAGTGTAATCATAGGGTTTCAACACTCAAACAAATAAAGAAGTCCTCCTTGAACCTAGTAAGTCAGGTAATTCATGTCTATTAGTATAAGGAAGTTTCTCATAGTCCGGAACTCCTAAACTCCTATTGTAAAACCTTAAGGGTAGGGGTTTTGGTTTATATGTAGATAAGAAATAATTTAGTATCGTGTTCTCTCTTCTCGTACGACTTCTATAACTCGTGAAATTAAGTCTGAGGGGACTTAGTACATGGTGCTCTCGAGTCATCTGACTTGGGGTGCACTGACTAACTCCTATTACACAGGTGGTAGGGATCACCCTAAGTGGATATTTGGGGGAAGGTGTACATTATAGTGTAAGTCCTCATAGGCAATGATGCACAAACTCCAACCCAGGGAGCATTAAACATCAACTAGCTTTTTATAATAAAAAAGAGAGAGAAAAAAAGAAAAAAATAATTAAAACCATTAAGAACCTTAATAGACTTTGTACGATGTATCACTTGAGTATGTTAAGGTTGCCCATGTCTTTCACTTAAGTCCTTAATTAAGTTGCACGAATGGTTCCCTAGGCAAGGTGTGTGGGCTGTATACATTTATATGAAGTCAGCCCTTGGGATTTCTGTGTCCAATGATCAATAAAAGTAGCTTCATCAAGTCGTATGGCTAGGTTGAATAATGCATCAATGTTTGGATTTTGTGGGGCTATCCTCTAAAACTCTCAGGAGACACACTCCTCCTTAGCAACAAGAAGGTTTAATGGTTTGTTGCACATGCTAAGTGGAACCGTGATTCCTAAGAAAGTGAGTTAACACTAATATTGTTTAACTAGGTGAATGGGTATTTGATTAATATCATATCATGCATATATCCAGGTCATATATCCTCCATTTTGAGCCTAAGGAATGCTATGTAACAAGTTTTATGTTTAAGTTTCAGGAATAAACAAGTTTAAGAAGAAGAAGACACAAAAATGACTAAAACACGAGAAAAAATGACTGATCTGTGAGACTTATGGACATATCTGTAAGAGGGAATGACCTGGACATAAGCCAGAATGACCAAATAGCAAACTGAGAAACTCCACATCATCATTAGGAGTATTTTGGCAATTAGATTCGGGCCCAGACTTAAATAACCAACCAGGGTGCCCCACACGGGAAGAATTGAAACGTTTAAGAAGAAAAACAAAAATAGGTCACATCATACCACTAATGACCGCCAATTGGCAGTCCACTATGGCCCAAATCCGACCCCTTTTAACCCAGATGTTGGGTATATCATTTTTGTCTATTTGTAGAAGTTTCATTAGTCCCACACCAGAGGATTGTCCCTAGTTGCCTTTTTCATGTCTATAAATAGAAGTCCCCTTCTTCCTTTGTGAGGGGACCGATTGCTTGGTAGTCATTCTCTCTACATAGAGTAAGCCTTTGGAGCAAAACTCAAGTGAAGGGAATGCTACTTGTAATGTGAGCCATCAATAAAATAATAACTTCTACTTTTATTTTAATGTTGTCTCTTTTGAATTCTTGCATGTTTAGCTTAGTTTTGTTTTCTTAATCTTAGTATAATTAGTTAGAATGACTCTTTTTTCTAAGTATAATTGTTAGCTTAATGTGGGTGAGTAGTTTCATCCCCCTTTGGGGGTGGAGATGATGTTTATACATGTATGAAGAATGAGAATGAATGCTATCTTATGCAATATGTGATGAATGTGAATGTATGCTTGTTTGTTTGAAATATAATACTTAACTTGATGAGTTTTGCCACAACTTTTAGATACTTCCCATGCTTGTTTAGGTTCTTAACAACCAGCTTGTTTATTCTCATGTTATTCAACTAGGTTAGTGATTGGATAAATAAGTTTTGTCACATCCATTAGACACTTCCTATGAATGGAAACACAATCTATACTTGTGTCATATCGAATGCATTCTTCAACAGGTTATTACATGTGTACACACACTCCACCCTTAGGGGTTTTCCTTATTGAATTTGATCTCACTCTTTTAGTTGCTTAGTTTAGTTTTAGTCTGTCTTATGTTATCATCTTTCTCGTTTGTTAGTTGTTGGTTTAGTGTAGCCTAGAGTAGTGTATCCAAACCTTTTCTCCCCTTATTTGCCACTTGAATTCTGAAGAACCAGAGTTGACACACCTCCTTGTGGATTTGACCCATACTTGGCACCACTTTATCGTAGCCATGCACTTGCGGTTTAAGCTTAATCGAAACACATGCTACATGAATGAACTAGAGGTGTACGTAAGATTTATTGATACTTTAATGGCCACATTAGGACATCGAGCATGCTTGAAAATATGAAAGTACCCTTAGAATTCATGATAATACACATCTTATCTTGTAACTTGTTTTCCATGTATGTCTATGTGTGTTCTACACTTAGATTCCACACTAGTTTCTACTAGTAATTCACACAACTTACACTTGTACTTGAATGAATGTGTATTAAACTCACATACTGATTGGCATCATTTCATGTTTAAATTTGTATCTTATATCCATTATCTTTCACCTAATCAATGCTATGTTACGAGTTTTATGTTTAGTTTTCAGGAATAAATAGGTTTGAAGAGATGAAGCATAAAAGGACCCAAAAGCTGGGAAAAAGGACTGAATTGTGAGATCTGGGGACTAAGATGCAAGGGAAAAGGACCTGAATGTAAGACAGAAGGACCTAAGAGCCAAACAGAATACTCCACACCATCATGGGGAGTATTTTACCAATTCGATTCGGGTCGGAGCTCCAACAAGTCAAGTAACTGCATCAAAGACCAACAATACCAGAAAGAAAAGCCCACAACAAATTCCAACGCGATCCGAAGTATTTCCCCGATTAGCTTTTTCCATGCTTATAAATAGAACTCTTCACCTTCCATTGTAATTACCCATTGCTTGGTGGCATTCCCTCTACTAAGGAGTGAGCCTAGAAGCAAAAACTCAAGGTGGAGAAGAATGCTACCTTCAATGTGAGTCATTTGTTAATAAAATAATTCTTCTAGTTTCTTTTAATCTTGTCTTTTAATTTGTGCATGTTTGTTTAGTCTTTCCTTTCCTTTTATGTTTCTTTAATACTTCTTGCCTTCTTAGTTAACTTTCATTTCAGTATTATGCTTTCTTTTGTTAATATAGTTAGTGTAATGTGTAGTGCGTAGTTCCATCCCCATTTGGGGGTGGAGAAATATGTGATATAATCACGTAGTGTATTAAGTGTGTGTTATCTTTATCCCTTGAGCTTTATATGATTTCCATAACCATCTAATGGGTTTTCACTCTTATCTTTGATATGCTAATGCTCTTGAATGAAGCTTAGCTTATGCTTTGATTAATGGACCTATTTTATGGGGAATGATAAGGTTAGGATATGGATGAAGTTAATATTGGAAACACAATTTGTAGTGTATGTGCTCTTGTTGCCTTTACCTTAGCTAATGTCTTGTATGTTTTAATGATGTAGTCTTATCTTAATTCATGTGGAGGCATAGTAGGGTCTAGTCTTTATACTTGAGTTCATTTAGCTTCATTCCAATTATTGTCTTATATGTTTTAATGATGTAGTCTTATCTTAATTCATGTGGAGGCAAAGTTGGATGTAGTTTTATGATTTCATGCACTACATGTTGTGAGGAGTTTAATTGAACACACACACACACACATCTTCATATTCACATTATTTCTCTACCTCCTATAGGGCTTAGTTTTATTTCTTATATTCATTTCTTTTTTGCATCTTAGTGTAGTTTAGTGTAATCAACCCTTCTCCCCTTCTTTTTACCTCTCGCCTTCGAAGAAACCAATCATCGACACACCTCCCAGTGGACGACCCGTATTTTCCACCGCTTCAACGCGGCCGTGCACTTGCGGTTAATATAAAACGATCAATCAAGTTTTTGGCGCCGTTACCGGGGAGGTGCTCTGTCCAGACGTTGGTTTGGACGATTCGAGGGGTTTTTATTTTTTAGTTTTTAGTTTTTTGTATGTTTCAAGGAACCTGAGGATCAAGGGGAAGCGACTGGAGGAATGGGAGAGCAAAAGACCCCAAAGTGACCGCCAATCAGCGGTCTCGGACCGCCAATTGGCGGCCTGGTGAGCCTCAATTGCTCTCAATTTTTTTCAGTTGTTATGTTGTTCATTTTAGTTATCTAGGAGCATAATTTTGCATGTTGTGACTTCTAGTTTGCTCCCAGATTTAATTTCAATTCCCTTTAATCAACTTGGACCATAAAACTCAAAGCAAAAGACTAGACTTCTTGCCATCTAGGTCATGCATCATGTGTAGACCTTGCATGCATTTGTCTTTTCTTTGCTTTACATTTTGTTGTTGATTGCTGGCGTGAGTTACGTGAACCCAAATCTCTCATTCATGCATGTTTCGATCATGCATTAGTTAGTAAGGTGCATCGGGACAAGAGTGAGCGAGCGTTTGATTGGAGCGATTGATTGCTAGACTTAGGATCAAAACGCTATTAAGGAGGGGTTGTCCCATAAAAGATAAGGTGGGGGATTTCATCACCCTTTCCTTGTCCCCAAAAATCACTTTTAATCAAGCCTTAACTAAAAGCAAGTAGACATTGGCCCTAGGATTTCGGACGTACTAGGAGAGTAATCTAGTTGAGACCACCATGGCCTGATCGGTGTTGCCTACCTTGTCGATAGTAGGAGGTACTAGATCTCTGGATCTGGTATCACTTGCTGGGCATTGTTGTCCTCGTTGTAGGGAGGTGAGGCGTGTCGAGGGTAGTGAACTCGAAGTTAGGCGTCGTCTAGCCTAAGGACCCATTGCCTTACATTGTTTGAGTCGTGCTTGCTAGTTAGGCTTCTACCTGATCCCTTCACCCACGCTAGCTTTAGGGATTCTTCCCTTCTCCTCTGAGTCATCTTCTTCTCACCTACTTCTACGTTTTAGTCTCCTCCGCTTTTCTCTGGTAGCATTTTAGGGTCGAGTCGAGCACTTTTTGCGAGCTTAGTCTCGTGGTGGTGAGAGTGGTCGACTCGAGAGTTGTTTGTTGAGATGGATGGTTACATGGGCGACCATCCATATGATTGTTGGGACCCATGCAACCTGGGGTGGCTCAGACTAACACCCCGTATGGTTGGGACAATCTTAATGGTGTGACTGAGCAATCTTCATATTGGGGTAGTATGAGAGAGGCACCGACTGCTAGACCATAATCTAGTTATGTCGGATCATATGCTGGTCAACAAACTTAGACATTACAACAAACTTTGGCCTCTTTCATGCGTATGGCAGACGACATGAGTGCACCGGTGGCTCCAGTAGCCGTACCGTGCGACTGTTGTGGGTTGAGTGGTCATGTTATCGGGGAAAGTCCTTATGTTCCCCCTGAGCCTGAGTATGGGCATACCTTTTCCCAAAATGCTCAATGTGACCATTTTGCATCCGCGTACAACCCAAGAGTAATGGATTCATGGGGAGACAATTCTTATCCAAATTCTTATACCTCATTTTCACCCCCGTATCCTCCTCCCGAATACCCAGAATTCTACCAACACCCCACTTCAAATCATTGGACTCATTCTCAGCCCATTAACACCCAACCCCAAAAATTTCCCAAGCTCTGACTTGGACCTCACTGTTGACCCCAAATTTGATTCCTTAAAACAAACCCTCCAAACGTTCATGGAAACCACTCAAACTTTATTGAAGTCCAACTTGAATTCCTTGCAAAATATGGAAATGCAAGTGAGTCAAATGACACAACAATTCCTTGAACGTGAGGAGGGTAACCTTTCTTGTCAACATGAGGATTTATCTTCTGAAATCGAACCACCACCACATCCACAAATTCAAAGCACAATCTTTCAAAGTCAAACTCCTAGTCAGTCTTAGGGACTTGGGGTTTCAATTCACGATCACTTAGTGGAGGATTCAATTAAAATTGAGAAAAACTTGGACCAGCTTCGTTATGAGTCGGCACAGGATTGTGCATTATCTTTTTGTCCCGTGGCCCTTGAGCCACATGATCTTCATATTGTGCCTCTTAAGGACTCACCTCTGGTGGAGCAAGAGCTCCCTAGTACCCTCAATTTCAAACAACCTGATGAGAGTTTGCCTCTCACTATTGTTCCTGATCATCTTGGAAATGATGGAACATCAAACAACTACATTGCTCATGAGGGTATTAGGAGTTCCTTGGAGAATACCTTGGGTATGAGACCCACTGTTTGTTCGCCTGGTGTGTCGGACATGCCTAACGAGGTTCTTGAGGTTGGAGAGTTTGGATTGACGATCATAACTTCAGCAGCGCAACGGGAGAAACTCTTCTTCCGTTGCCCATCATTTCCCAAACTCTTGAGAGGTTCAAGCTCTTTCAGTTTGATCATTTGAATGAGACGCCTTTGCGTCCAATTCATGAACCTCTCATTTCATCTGGTGCTCTTTGTGAAGGGGGCCCACACATGCGTATTCTGGCCCCGCGTGGTGTCATGTTCCCTTTCCAAGTGCATTGACCCACTCTTGAGGTTCCCATTTGATGTCTTTTGACAAATGAAGATGGTAACTTATGTTTGTACATAGTTATAAAAAAAAGAAGAAAAAGAAGAAAAAAAGAAGAAGAGAAAGTACAATAAAAGACTCCTTCAGTGAGCATCGATTGTTGTGAGCCCCAACCTTTGTGTATTTGGGCTCCATTTCTTTCACGTATTTGCATCCTTTCTGTAGCATCTCACTGGTTTTGAGGGAATTTGGGTTTGTGTCCATCAACATGACCTTCAACTTCCATTTGTACTTAATGTTGGTGAGATCTCTCCTTTTTCATGCATAAATCCATGTAGTATCTTGCTCACATTCATTGAGGACAATGCATGAAGTAGGTGTGGGGGGGTATTTTACGTGTGTACATAGTTGAGTCTTTTTCCTTTGATTTTATTTTCTTTTTTTGTGCATAATTAGGGTCATGTTAGTGTGCTGCATTTAATATCGATATATCTGCTTGCCATGATCCTTGGGTGACTTGTCTTCTTTTGCTTGCCTAGTGCTTTAAAATTTCCACATTTCTTTCAAAATCTTCAAGTGTTTGCGAAAGGAAATGTTTTGTGGGTTTTGCGTGCGTTTAACATGTGCAAAACCCTTGAGAGGCAAAGTAAAAAGAAAGCTCCCAAAATTGTCTTGAACTTGATGCATTAGGATATCTAGTACAGTGACTTTAGGATTTATCGAGTCGTTAGGATGCACCCCAGTTTTCCCTTGGGGGTGAGTAATCATAGGGTTTCAGTGCTCAAACATTTAATGAAGTGCACCCTGAACCTAGTGAGTCAATAATTCGTGTCTGTTAACTTAAGGAAGTTTGTTGTAGTCAAGGACCCTCTAAATCCTGTTGTGAGACATTAGTGTAGGGGTTTTGGTTCATGTGTAGATAAGAAATAAGTGAGTAGGTGTTCTCTCTTCTCGCACGGCTCCTATCACTTGGGAAAGTAGGTCTGAGGGGACTTTGTGCCTAGTGCTTTCGAGTCATCTGACTTGGGATGCGCCGACCGAACTCCCGTTACACGGGTGGTAGGGATTGCCCTATGTGGAGATTAGGGGAAAGGTGTACGTGATAGTGTAAGTCCTCATGGGCAATGATGCATGAAACCTGACCCTGGGAGAATGAAGCTCCAACTAATAAAATGAAAAAGAAAAAAAATGAGAAAAGAAACAAAAGGAAGAAAAAAAATGGTAATAAGAACCTTAATGGACTTTACACTTTGTAGCGCTTGAGGATGTTGAGGTTGTCCATGTCTTTCACTTAATTCCTTATTTAACTTGCACGAATGGTTTATTAGGCTAGGTGTGGACTGATTACCTATATAGAGTCGGCCCGTAGGATTACCGCGTCCATTGATCGACAAAATATTTCCAACGAGTCGAGGTCTAGATTGAATAATGCATCTTGTTCGGATTTTGTGGGTATATCCGTTGAAAACCCTCAGGAGACAACACTCCTCCTCCTTGGCAACAAAGTGGTTTAACGGCTTGTTGCACGTGCTAAGTGCAACCGTGAATCCTACGAAAGTAAATTAGGATTTCTTGTTTTTCGTATGCTTTTTCCTTTCTTTGTTTTGCTCGAGACTAGCAAAAGTTAGGTGTGGGGGTATTTGATTGGCATCATTTCATGTTTATATTTGTATCTTATATCCATTATCTTTCACCTAAACAATGCTATGTTACGAGTTTTATGTTTAGTTTTCAGGAATAAATAGGTTTGAAGAGATGAAGCATAAAAGGACCCAAAAGCTGGGAAAAAGGACTGAATTGTGAGATCTGGGGACTAAGATGCAAGGGAGAAGGACCTGAATGTAAGACAGAAGGACCTAAGAGCCATACAGAATACTCCACACCATCATGGGGAGTATTTTACCAATTCGATTCGGGTCGGAGCTCCAACAAGTCAAGTAACCGCATCAAAGACCAACAATACCAGAAAGAAAAGCCCACAACAAATTCCAATGCGATCCGAAGTATTTGAACCGCTAATTGGCGGTCTATATTACTCAGCATCCGCCCAAATTTCTCCTGGACTTGTATTAATGTTCGTTTAGGCTATTTTTGGTATTGGTTTAGTCTGTCTTATGTTATCATCTTTCTCGTTTGTTAGTTGTTGGTTTAGTGTAGCCTAGAGTAGTGTATCCAAACCTTTTCTCCCCTTATTTGCCACTTGAATTCTGAAGAACCAGAGTTGACACACCTCCTTGTGGATTTGACCCATACTTGGCACCACTTTATCGTACCCATGCACTTGCGGTTTAAGCTTAATCGAAACACATGCTACATGAATGAACTAGAGGTGTACGTAAGATTTATTGATACTTTAATGGCCACATTAGGACATCGAGCATGCTTGAAAATATGAAAGTACCCTTAGAATTCATGATAATACACATCTTATCTTGTAACTTGTTTTCCATGTATGTCTATGTGTGTTCTACACTTAGATTCCACACTAGTTTCTACTAGTAATTCACACAACTTACACTTGTACTTGAATGAATGTGTATTAAACTCACATACTGATTGGCATCATTTCATGTTTAAATTTGTATCTTATATCCATTATCTTTCACCTAATCAATGCTATGTTACGAGTTTTATGTTTAGTTTTCAGGAATAAATAGGTTTGAAGAGATGAAGCATAAAAGGACCCAAAAGCTGGGAAAAAGGACTGAATTGTGAGATCTGGGGACTAAGATGCAAGGGAAAAGGACCTGAATGTAAGACAGAAGGACCTAAGAGCCAAACAGAATACTCCACACCATCATGGGGAGTATTTTACCAATTCGATTCGGGTCGGTGCTCCAACAAGTCAAGTAACTGCATCAAAGACCAACAATACCAGAAAGAAAAGCCCACAACAAATTCCAACGCGATCCGAAGTATTTCCCCGATTAGCTTTTTCCATGCTTATAAATAGAACTCTTCACCTTCCATTGTAATTACCCATTGCTTGGTGGCATTCTCTCTACTAAGGAGTGAGCCTTGAAGCAAAAACTCAAGGTGGAGAAAAATGCTACCTTCATTGTGAGTCATTTGTCAATAAAATAATTCTTCTAGTTTCTTTTAATCTTGTCTTTTAATTTGTGCATGTTTGTTTAGTCTTTCCTTTCCTTTTATGTTTCTTTAATACTTCTTGCCTTCTTAGTTAACTTTGATTTCAGTATTATGCTTTCTTTTGTTAATATAGTTAGTGTAATGAGTAGTGAGTAGTTCCATCCCTATTTGGGGGGTGGAGAAATATGTGATATAATCATGTACTGTATTAAGTGTGTGTTATCTTTATCCCTTGAGCTTTATATGATTTCCATAACCATCTAATGGGTTTTCACTCTTATCTTTGATATGTTAATGCTCTTGAATGAAGCTTAGCTTATGCTTTGATTAGTGGACCTATTTTATGGGGAATGATAAGGTTAGGATATGGATGAAGTTAATATTAGAAATACAATTTGTAGTGTATGTGCTCTTGTTGCCTTTACCTTAGCTAATGTCTTGTATGTTTTAATGATGTAGTCTTATCTTAATTCATGTGGAGGCATAGTAGGGTGTAGTCTTTATACTTGAGTTCATTTAGCTTCATTCCAATTATTGTCTTATATGTTTTAATGATGTAGTCTTATCTTAATTCATGTGGAGGCAAAGTTGGATGTAGTTTTATGATTTCATGCACTACATGTTGTGAGGAGCTTAATTGAACACAGAAATACACATCTTCATATTCACATTATTTCTCTACCCCCTATGGGGCTTAGTTTTATTTCTTATCTTCATTTCTTTTTTGCATCTTAGTGTAGTTTAGTGTAATAAACCTTTCTCTCCTTCTTTTTACCTCTCGCCTTCGAACAAACCAATCATCGACACACCTCCCAGTGGACGACCCGTATTTGCCACCGCTTTAACGCGGCCATGCACTTGCGGTTAATATAAAACGATCAATCACATACACACCTCACTTATTCACCTGTAGTCTAGGGTTTTTATTTGATTGTTTTCTCCTCACTTAATTAGTTAGTGTAGTTTCCTTTAATAGTTTTGTATCATAAAATCTCTCACTCTCTTTTTCCATGTTTGAGTATTGGATAAACAATAACCCACTCATAACTCCCCATCGACCGACTCATACTTGCCACATCTTCACCGGCATCGTGCCCTTGCGGTACTTAAAACCATCAATCAGTTACATATCTTAAATAAATGATATAAAATAGAAAAGTAAATAATAGCAACAAAATACATACATTCGCTTAAAAAATAAATTTGATATATGTACGAACAAAGTAGCATAGATACGAGTAAATACATGTCTTGTCTTTGTGAGATGTGAAGGTGATAGAGGTGGCAGTGGACCTCGACTTCAAAGTCGTCAAACTTGCATGTAAAGGTTATTAGGGTGCTTGATGTGGGACTCGATGTGGTTGCAAAGGTGGTGTTTAAAGGCAAGGAGGAGCATCTTGGGTGCATGGAGGTTGAGGACATCAAAGGTCGTCGTGGTGGTCTCCTCCAAGGCTTCTAATGGGGAAAGTTTGATGGTTGGGGGGAGGAGGAGGAGAGAAGGCTTAATTATGCTACATGTTGAATGAGAAGGTTTGGGTTGTTTGGGTTTAGGACAAAACGGAAGTTGGAGGAGAGAAGGCTTAATTATGCTACATGTTAGTTATGTGTTTGTATTTGTGTTTGCTTGCTTGATTGATTGAGGAACTTTGTTTTGATGGGTTTTGCAATAAGATTTAGACACCTCCCATGATTAGCTTTGTTCTTCACATGATTTCATGGTTTTTGATGAGTCTTGCCATATCCTTATACACTTCTCATGTTGAGCCTAGTCTCATGATAATCAAGTAGTAATTGCCGATACTTTGTGGGAGTGGATTGATAGGTTTTGCCACATCTTTAGACACTTCCTATGCATGAAGAGACACACATGACACACACACATAACGTTTACATGCATCATTCATCACTTATTTCACTTCATATACGTAAACACTCCACCCCTTAGGGGTTTCTTTTCCTAAATTCAAATTTGTTTATTAGGTCTTTAGTTAGTTTTACTCAATCTTTAGTTGCTTTCTTTTGCATTTGTTAACTACTAGTTTAGTGTAGTCTACTTTAGTGTAATCACATCTCTTCTCCCATATTTCACCACTTGATTTCTGTCAAACCAGAGACTACTCACCTCCCTGTGGATCGACCCGTACTTGTCTTGTCTTCACCGATGGTTGTGCACTTGGAGTTAATTAATAAAACGTTTAACACATGGTTGTGTGCGGCTCCAGCCCGGTGCGACTCCGGTCGGCCTACTCGGCCCCTCCTCTCACCTTACTCGACCTCCTAGCCTCTAAAATGTGGGTGGATGGTGTACCTCGCCATTTTTTACTTCGCCGGAGCCGCTTCAGCGTTGTCAGAGATCCTCGCTGTCGTTCTCGTCGTTGTTGGCGCTAGGGTACGGGTTGGGGTTCCGTGAAATGGGTGAGGAGTTGGGTTGGGTCTTGCTGAGGAGGAGAAGATAAGAAGTAGAGGGTGCGGAAGATAAGAGAGAGAGAGAGAGAGATGAGGGGAGGTGGTGCAACAATCATGCCTTATTTGGTTTGTAGACGTGATCAGGAAAATTTTCATTTTTTAGTAATTCCATTTTAAAATGTACTTTTAAACTACATTTGAAACAATTTGAAATTCTTATGGGATGCAAATGCGAGAAGCATACATATATATTCTAATTTAGCCACATGGGTGTAGGTTTCATCGTAGTCGATACCTTCTTTTTTTGTAACCTGGTGCAACTAGTCTTGCTTTGCTGTAAACAACTTTACCTAATTCATCTAGCTTGTTTTTGAAGACCCAACGAGTTCCAATGATGTGATCGGTGGGTGGCGGAACGAGTTGCCACACATCATTTCTTATGAATGATTTAGTTCCTTGTGAATAGCCTGCAACCAAAACTCATCTCCACTAGCACCATCAATATTATGAGGCTCAATTTGTGAAATAAAAGCATGATTCTCACACTCATCTCTTAGACTAGCTCGAGCTCAAATCCCTTCTTCTAATCTTCCAATAATGAGCTCATGAAGATGAGAAACAAGTGATTGATTGTTTTAATAACTGTAAGTGGACGACGTCGGTGAAGACGTGTCAAATATGGTTTGCACCTCAAGGAGTTGTGAGTGTTGATGTTCCAACCATACTCGAGTAGGAAGGGAGAGGTGAATGAGTGGATTATGCTAACTAACTACACTAAACTATCAACTAACAAATGAGAAAGATATTATTCAGTAAAGACAACCCTAAGGGGTGGAGTGTGTGTACATATATGATAATATGGCGAAGAATGAATTCAATAAGGCGCAAGTATAGATTGTGTTTTCATGCAACAGAAGTGTCTAATGGTTGTATTCCAATCACAAACATAGCTGATTAACATTAGCATAAACAAGTTGGTTACTAAGAACCTAAACAAGCATGCGAAGTGTCTAAAAACGTAGCAAAACCCATCAAGTTAAGTATTCTCATTTAAACAAACAAGCATACATTCACATTCATCACATATTGCATAAGATAGCATTCATTCCCATTTATCATTACATGTATAAACCTCACCTCCATCCCCAAAGGGGGATGGAATTACTCACTACACATTAAGCTAACAATTATACTAAGAACGAAAGACATTCTAATAAGTTATACTAAGATTAGGAAAACAAAAATAAGTTGAATATACAAGCATTCAAAAAGAGACATCATTCAAACAAAACCAAAAAGGATTTTTTTTTACATGACTCACATTACAAAGTGGCTTACTCCACCCTAAGTTTTGCTTCAAATGCTTACTCCAAGTAGAGAAAATGACTACCTTGAGTTTTGCTTCAAAGACTTACTTCAAGTAGAGAGAATGACCACCAAGCAATGTGTAGGTTACAAAGGATGAAGAAGAGTTCTATTTATAGACATGAAAAAGGCAACTAGGGACAATCCCCCGGTTTGGGATTAATGAAACATTCCCAGAATAGGCATAAACACATAAACCATATTCGTGCAAAACTGGGTCCGATTCTGATCAAAAGGGACTGCCAATTGGAGGTCTGGGGCCGCCAATTGGCGGTCACTTTTTGTCTGATATGATCCAATTTTGGCTCTCTTCTTAAATATTTCAATTCTTCACAATGGGTGCACTCAGATTGGTTATTAGACTCGGGCCCAAATCTAATTGTCAAAATACTCCTCATGATGGTGTGGAGTTATTCAGTTTGCTATTTGGTCCTTCCGGCTTACATCCAAGTCCTTCTCTCTTGTAGATAGGTCCTTGTGTATGACGAACATATCCAGTTTGCTTCATTTAAGTCATTTTCTTCTTATATTTCAGCCATTTTCTCTTCCGTTCCCTTCTTAATTACTTAATACCTGAAAATACCCAACAAACACTCGAGTAGCACAAAATTGAGGTAAAATTAAGGATATATAACATGAATATGATGCATGATATGCTACTAATGAACAGGAAATCTCCAACTCTTAACTAATGCAAGATCTTATGCATTTTCAGAGGAGTTTACACATGATTCATTTGGTTCGACATTATTTAACTTATTATCTATATTTTCGTCGTCACTATCATTTGAATTGACAGATGTAATGGGAAGAAGTTCCTCGTCAATGTCAATATGCATTTATTATTCTAATGTTATAGTTCTTTTGTCATAAACTCGATATGCCTTGCTTCTAGAAGAATATCTAAGAAAAACTCCCTCATCAAATTTCAGGTCAAATTTGTGTAAATTGTCTTTGGTATTTAAAATGAATCATTTGCAGCTAAAACCTTGGAAGTAAGAATCTTTTGGGGTTTTATTGAACCATAGTTCAAAAGGAGTTTTATCTAAAACAAGTCTAATTAAAACTCTATTTAAAATATAGCATGCAGTCTTGACTGCTTCAACCCAAATATATTTTGGAAAGTTATTTTCGCATGACATGGTTTCTGGCTATTTCTTGAAGGGTTCTATTTTTTGGTTCGACAATATCATTTTGTGCAGCTGCTCGAGAGAAAAGAAAATTTGTGTTCAAAATCATTTTCTTCACAAAATATTTAAATTGTCCATTTTCATATTCACCACCATGATCTACGAATTTCATAATCCATGTTTTCTTTTCATATTGTACTCCTTTTTACAATTTCTTAAATTCTTGAAAAGTATCACTATTGTTAGCAAGAAAGATGACCCTAATAAAACGAGTAATGTCATCGACAATCACAAAGTCATATTTCTTTCCACCAAGACTAGCAATTCTTGATGGTCTGAAAAGATTTATATGCAAGAATTCCAAAGGATTCGAAGTCGTCACTCTGTCAATAGATTTAAAAGAATATTTCTTTTTTTCCAAATTGGGAAGCATCACAAACATAATCATTTTTTAAATTCAATTTCGGCAAACCTCTAACTAAATCATTTTAAATAGCTTAGACAATGGTACCATCTTGGTATGCCCAAGTCTACAGTTCCACAACCAATTTACGTCATTTGTGGCTGTTAGACAATTTTCAACCAAGCAAGGCACATCACTAAGATTTATAACATAAACATTATTTTTCCTACAACCATTAAAATAAAAGTACTTTCGTCTTGAAGTCATAAATGTAGCAGGTTTTCTTTAAAAGCTCCACTTTGTAACCTTTATCACATAATTGACTTACACTAATTAGGTCATGCTTCAGATCATCAACAAGTGAGACATTTTCAGTAGTAGAAGATGAATCAAACAAATTTTACCTATACCAATGATATGTCCCTTTTCGTTGTCTCTCAAAATTACTATTCCTTATTTCTTTGCTAAGTTGCTCAACATATTTAGATTTCCTATCATGTGTCTAGAGCGCCTGCTATCCAGTATCCAATCAGTGTTGAGAGGGGTTACCTACGTCATGAGAAGTAGGTAATGCTTTTGGTACCCATATTTTCTTGGGTCTATGCGGGTTAGTTTTTGCTACGAAATATGTTTGATTTTTAGGGCTGTAAGCGGGGCGGGTTTTTGTCTCATCGCTATCTGCCCCGCCTAAGTTAAGCTGATAGGCGGAGCGGGGCAAAAACACCGTGACCCGCCCTGCCTACCCGGTGGCGATGGGGCAGGTTTCATCAAGGAATGGGTGAGGAATGAATAGAATTTTCCTATAAATAGGTTGAATTCAAATTATTCAAATTAGGAAAAGATTTAAATCAAATCAAAAGGAAAAAAGGCAAAAGGCAAAACATTCAAAAAGAGGGTTGAACTGGAGGTTCGCATTACCCGACCTGTTGGACGTCCGCTCAACTAGCCGTTGTATACTGGCTGAGTAAGGACGAACGTCCAGTCCAATCCGTTAATTAGGCGGGGACAAGGCTTAGAACCTTTGTTTCCAAAGAAATTTTCTTCTGTAGGAATCAATAGTGTCCAACACCAGTGTCCAATACCGTGGTAGGCAAAGGGATGACCATAAGATAGTACATAGGAATGGCTGAGAGGACGATATTTACAAGTGTAAGTTTGCCTCCCAACGAGAGGTAGTTACCTTTCCATCCTTCTAACCGAGTATGGCTTCTTTTGATTATAGTGGACTAGGTATTGAGATTTGGGCCTTAATTGGTTGATAGGGGTAGACCAAGATATGGGAAGGGGAGATGTAGTTTCTAGCATCCCAATATGCATTGCAATTGATTTGTAAAATTTTCATTGACACCAAAGCACGTTAAGGAGCTCTTGGGAAAGTTTATTTTCAGGCCCGAGCATAGACCAAACAGGCCTAAAATTCTTTCCAGGTTTGTGATGGCTTGAACAGAGGGTTGAATGGATATTAATATGTCATCCGCAAATTGTAAGTTTAGGATTTTTGGTCCATTTCGACTCATTTATATTTGAACGATAAGCTGATTTTCTTCTGCTTGTTTCAAGAAACCTGTGAGAATTTTTGTGATTATCAAGAAGAGAAAGGGAAATAGTGGTCTTAGCCCATATTTTGATTGAAAAAACGGGAAGGACTGACCATTAGTAAGTATTAAACTACCTTCTGTAAAAGGTGGCAAGTAACAGTTACTATTGAAGTTTATTAGTAAAAACATGTATGTACTGAACATGTACGTACTTACAGATTTTGCAAGCACCTTTGCTTTCAAACATTCGAGCTCCAAATAGTTATGGCAACTGTTACCCCCACTAACCTGAAGTTTGCCCAATCTTGATCCCGAAGGAAACCCGGTCAGTGCAACCATCTCATATCTCCATGGGAATTCATTAGAATTTTCAAACCAAAGTTGACATTCATAAGCTTTTTATTAGATTAGACGAAATCACAAGACTACATTGCAGACCAAACAAACAGTAATACATCAAACAATGGGATAAAGCGTAGACCAATCGAATCGGGAAAGGAAAACAAACATTAAGTCAGCATAATTAGATGAACTTCAATAAGCAACAACCTCATATCTCAAGAAACAGCCACCACCATAGTACCACAGCACTGTAACATCAAAACCAAGACAATACCATTATTTGGGAAAACAAAAAAGACGATTGATAATACTTCATTGATGGAATAAAACTCGATTATGAATACAATCAAATCAAAATGATACTAAAAGACAACGATACCTCAAGCATAGCGTTGTTTTTTTCTCTTTTAGCAACGGGGTGGCATGGGTAGGCCACACTTGGGTGGGAGTTCCATTGCAATGGAAGGATCAATGCCAAAGAGTGACAAAAGATTGGAGTTCTTGTATGAGCATAAGCATGGCATGTTTGCTCTCCGTAGAGCATAACAACAGCTCGACGACGGGGGGCTCGGGTGCGAGCCAACAATTGATGGCTTGCAAGCCTCAAGACCGTAGCTATTCATGTTGCAAAGCCCGTCGGCGTCTACAAACACAATATTCGCGGACATAAACATCATCGTCATCGTCACCACTACTACTGCTATGGACATATGATAAACCTTCACCATGGCTTCTTTAGCTACTGAATTGGTTTATTTTGGAGGGGATTTGATTGTTTTGTGTTGATGAGTAGTGTCTTTGGTGCGTGGGTTTAAATAGGAAGATCATAAGTATAACCCGTGGGTTAAATTTGGAAGCATTGTAATCACGAGTAGTACTAATTAGGATTTAAATTATTGTTGGTTATGTTGCATTTGTTGGGATCGAGGAGTGCACCTTGTTAGAGAGAGGTTTTTGGCTGGACTTTTTCTTGGAAATGCTTGAAAATAATTGTTGAACCACCAAGACAACGATTTGAATTATGGTTTTAATCATTGTTTTTGTGTTCTTCAATCTTTGTGTTTGTTTTTTCCCCCTGCAGAAGTCTGTGTTTGGGCACGTATGGACCATGACTTTGTCCTTAATAAGAGATTGCCTGTGCATTTCATTTTTTTGCCCTTTCAAAGTTATACTATCGGATAAGCATAGAATATTGTAAACAGTGGGAAGGTTTCTATTACTTTGGGTTTGGACGCTAATTTGTGTTGGAGTCGTAGAATAAAAATGTGGAACAATGAGTGTAATACTATAGAAGCAGAAACCATATTATTACGCTTCATAATACAAATTATGACACTGAATTACAATCAGGCAGACCGAACCACCTATTCTTTATGTTACTAACACCAATTTACAAGACTCATGAATAAATATATTACCTGCATTTCAACATCAGATTTCAACCACCTATTCTTTATGTTACTAACACCAATCTCCTCTCCTCTCCTCTCCTCTCCTCTCCTCTCCTCCCCTCCTCCCTCCCTTCCTCCTCCTCCCGACTAACCCACCAACCAATTGTACAATAAACCTCTCTCTCCTCTCATTCTCCTCCCTCTCTTCCTCCTCCTCCGACCCCCACCTCGCTAACCCTCTCCTTCGTGACTCCTCCTTCGAAGTTTCACTCGTAACACAAAAATCAAAATTCCAACCAACCCACAACATCAAAATAGAAACTTTCATCAATCTCAACACCAAAATCATAAATTCAACAAACCCACAACATAAAAATCGAAACTTTCACCAATCCAAAACAGGAAGATCAAAATTACAACCAACCACAAAATCAAAATCAAATTCCAACCCACAACACCAATACCTAAATTCAACCAACCCACAACATCAAAATCCAATCACTCACGAACCCACAACACCAAAATCCGAATTCCAACCACAACCCAAACCAGCAAATCCAAAAAGCCAACCTACCCACAACACCAAAATCCGACTTCTTGAAGGAGGAGTCATGGAGGAGAGGGTCGGCGAGGTGGGTCTGAGGAGGAGGAAGAGAGGGAGGAGGAGTAGATGAGAGAGGGAGGAAGAGAGGGGTTTGTTGTACAATTGGTTGGCGGGTTGGTCGGGAGGAGGACGAGGAGAGTAGAGAGAGATTTGATTTTTTATGTTTTCTATTCTTAATATTAAGGACATTTAGATTTTACAAGGTTTAATTTGTAAATTGACTGAAGTCATTGGACGGACACGGTGAGAGAGTGGGACCTATTAACGGCAAAAGTGTATGTGAGCAAATATGTTCAACTTATATGTACATATCTGGAAATACTAAAAATCCAAGTGCATATTATCAGTTAAGTCACCTGCG
The DNA here is from genome assembly GCA_963682175.1 of Triglochin maritima. NCBI lineage: Eukaryota > Viridiplantae > Streptophyta > Magnoliopsida > Alismatales > Juncaginaceae > Triglochin > Triglochin maritima. The sequence goes on along the minus strand of OY821788.1, from coordinate 28,192,939 downwards.
AAGTGTATAGTAGCAAAAAAACCTTTCAACTACATCACTCACCCATTCACAGTACTAACCTGTTTATACTTGTCTTTCAACACCAATGCACAAAACACAAACTCTAGTATTACCCTCTAACTACACATAGAGTTACATGAAGTTTAAATAGTAAAAAACTATATCTACCTAGCGTTAGAACACCTTCCCCTTATTTCACGAAGTACAAACACCAACATATACCTGTGAACGTGGCCGTGGTTCTTAGAAAGGGTGTTTTATTTATGCAAATCAACCTATCAGCCTTCAAAGAAAAAAAAACTTAAAGTGTGTACGACTAGTAAACCCCAGCTCAAAAGGCCATCTCATGTTGGTGCTGAGAGTTTCTTGCCGCCAAGTCCATGTTTGGTGTGAAGACACCAAAGAGCTTTCCAATTTTCAAAACTCTTACATTTTTTATATATTTAATAGTTATTGCACAGTCTGATTTCTAACAATTTAAAACGGTAGTCATTTTTCTAAAGCTCAACATCATTATCTATATTTTCTTGAAACGAATAGGTTCGTCCCTCTCAAGAGCAGAGACATAGGGAGCACGACTCAAAAACATGGTGGGAGCGAGTATTTCTCAAATTAAGAATGGATCGTGTTTGTCGGTAGAAGGTCAGAGAAGATAAATCTTTAGTAGACAAAGAAATTAGTCGGTCAGTAGTTGGAGGGGATCAGGCAAATCAAGGTTTGGTTTCATTAACAGGTGATTGGGATATGATAAAAAGGGATATTAATTGGGAGTCTAAAAGTGTGTTATTGCATGCGTGACTACTTTGACTAGTCAAAATATTTTCAAGCCAATTTTTTTCATTTACATATTTTCCTTGTTAATCATTAGGACTGTGAACTGTCATCATCTCTTATATAGGCCTTATTGTAGAGAAAAGGCACTATAAATAGGTTTGTAACGTTAACCCCAAACTAGACAAATCTAAAGAGAAAAGAGAATCACCCAAAGAAAGGTAGGTTTAGCCACCAATAAGGTTAGGGTTTAGGGATTTGGGGAAATTTTTGTTATTAGAGGAATATTTTATTCAACCCCTAATCCATTTCAAGCAAGCATTCTCCGGTTCCATTCTCCTGTACTCCAACCATTATTATAGTAAAGTTTGATGATCTCCGTCATCGTAGTTTTTTCCGGTTTGGGTTTCCACGTAAATCAAGTGTTGTGTTTGCTTTTGTTTGATTGATTGCTTTGTGTGCTTGCTAGGTGTTTGATAGATTGCCTAACTTGAGTTTAATCGAGTTTATTCACCATTTCCTTATATAAACGACCCACTTAAGATCATAACGATTTGGTATTAGAGCTTTTGGGTGTCTTTTGAGTGAGTTCAAAGATGGGTTCAAAATTGAAGGTCGACAAGCTTCGAGACTTGAACTTTGGAATGTGGTAAATCAAGATGAAGACATTATTGGTACAACTTGATGTCTCCAGCGCGCTTCATCCAGAAGTGTTGCCAGAGACGATGATGCCTCAAAAGAAGGCGAACCTCAATGTGAAAGCTCTAACTGTTATCCATTTGTCGTTGTGTGATGAGGTGCTTTGTGAGATGATGCATGACAAGACCGCGACAAAGTTTTGGGCAAAGTTCGAAGAGGTATTCTTATCCAAATCCGTCACCAGCTGAATCTACCAAAAGCAACGCCTATTCCTATTTCAAATGGCCGAAGGTACATCTCTACAACAACATTTGGATGACTTTAATTCCGTCAAATCCGATTTAGATAATTTCAATGTCAAAGTTGGTGACGCAGATCAAGCTAGCTTGTTGTTATGCTCTTTGGGTCCCTTTTATTCACATTTTCGTGAGACCATCATGTATAGTTGTACTACTATCCATTTGCATGATGTGTAGAATGCTTTGAGATTCAAAGAGTGATATGGAGAAGGGATTCTCGAGTCCAAGTAGTAGTAAGAGTGAAGCATTGGTGGCAACAGGTAGATCAAATAAAAATGGTCCAAGAAACAAAGCCACATCAAAGTCTAGAGGCAAGAAGATAAAGTTATGCAAGTTTTGCAAGAAAATGAGTCACATGGTTGATGACATCTACATAATAAGGAAAAGCAGAAGGACCCAGGTAAACTAGACAAGCCCAATTCAAATGTTGTCGAAGGGGCTGACGACTATGTTTTCCTAGCATCAAGTTCGAGTTCGGATACCGATGGTTGGATGATTGACATTGGCTCAACACACAACATTATATCATGTAGAGACTCGTTTGCTTCATATAGATTAGTTACATGTGGAGTTGTAGTCATGGGAAACAGGGATCAGTGTGATGTTTTTGGCATAGGCATCCATAAGAAAATCGATAATGGTTCGATCAAGATACTAATATATGAGAGGCATGTTCCGGATACTGACAAGAATCGTAATTATCTCTATGAGAACTCTTACAACAAATGGTTGTACATTCAATGGTGAAGGTGACTCAATCACTCTTACCAAAGGGGCACTCGTCAAGATCCGAGGAAAGAAGATTGAGGTTGGTAATCTATATATGTTACAAGGCGAAGTAGTTGTTGGTGATGCATTGGTAGCCTCTTCATCTATGTTGAAGATTAAGTATCTCAGTTGTGGCACACGTGTCTTGGTTACATGGTTACATGAGTGACTATATTGAAAAAACGTAGTTTACATGGAGATGATGTTATAGGCAAGCTGGAGTTTTGTGAGCACAATGTTATAGTTAAGCAGAAGATTATCAGTTTTGTTATGGTGGTGGAATGGACGAAGGGTACCTTGGAATACATTCATTTATACTTGTGGGGATCTTCTCAAGCTCCATGAAAGGGCTGGAGCAAGATAGATGTTGACATTCATCGATGACTACTCCACCAAAACCTAGATATTTGTGCTCAAGTAGAAGAACAAAGTATTTAAATACTTCAAACAATGGAAGGGAGTGATTGAGAAGAAAATAGAAAAGAAGATCAAAAGATTGAGAACGGACAATGGTTTAGAATTTTTTTAAACTGAGGTCAATGACTTCTGCAAAGACGAAGGCATTGTTAGGCATCAAACCGTTCGTCACACACCACGGCAGAATGGAGTAGTAGAAATGTTGAAGTAGACTCTCCTTGAAAGAGCTCGACGTGTGCTCATAAATGCAGGAATGTCCAAGACTTTTGAGCAATGGCAAGTGAACCACTATCACTAATCCTAACCGATTTATGGTCAAGCTAGATCACTTCCTTGAAGCTAAGTGGCTAGAATCATCCATATCAGTAAGACAACTTGTATAACAAGGTATGAGCCATTTGAATTTTTGGTTATACTTTTTGGACTTCCAATTCACCAACTTCCTTTTCCTCATGAACGATGTCTTCTGAGAGTACATAGATGACTTTGTGGTCGTCTATCTTGGTGACATAGATGTTTATAACCATGACCTAAGCAAGCACTTGGAGCACTTGGAGAAGGTGGTCAAGAGAGAGGGAAGCTTCTCCTCAGTCGAAGTGGAATGTGATGCCTTCCCCTTGGGGAAAAAACAACGAGCTTTCTTTGAAGATGGGTGAGTAAGGAAGCAGACAACTCGATAGAAAAGGTTCCTCTTGAAGCTATTAGATGTAGAAGCAGTATCCACAACCTACTACTTGGTGAATTGCTCCCTACATTCAAGGCACCAGAAGAAGTGTGGTCAAGTAGACCTTTTGACTATTCAAACTTAAAAATCTTTGGTTGTCATGATTGTGCTCGTCTGGATCAAGGAATGTTAGATGCTAGATCTTTGATGTGCATTTTTCTTGGTTATCAACTAGATGTGAAAGGTTACAGATGGTGGCATCCAGAATCTCATATATTCATATTTAAAAAGGATGTGGTCTACAATGAAGTTGATATGCTGCCTTGAACGGAAGATTTTGTTATTGTTCCTCACATTTTAGGTGTTGAGAAGAGTGCTCCAAAGCAGGTTGAGCAACAAAATGAACAGTTAGATGAGGCTGAAACTCCACCAGAAGTTCATGATGACGAACAATCACAAGATGAAAATGTTAAATGTTAAAGTTCATAGCATTGCAAAATAGACCGAGAAGAAAAATCAAGAAGCCTCAGAGATACCTCGAGTCTACACTTACATATGCATTATCATCATCGAAAGTAATTGGTGATTCAGGAGAGCCAAACCTCTGAGGCAATTTTGGCCCCAGATTCTGCATCATGGCTTGGATCCAAAAATGAAAAGAAGATTGTTGGTTGCAAATGGGTCTTCAAGAAGAAAGAAAGTGTTTCGAGAACCTCTGATGCGAGATACAAGGCTCGTCTAGTTGCAAAAGGCTTTAGCTAGATCGAAGGTGTTGATTACTATGACATTTTCTCTCCTGTGTGAAACATATTGTTGTCTTTTAGGCCATAATCTATGTTAATTTTGATGATTAAATAAACTAATCTTAATCAATCAACCTAGTCAATTAAAGTTGACAAACATGATTTTATGCATTGCATATATACTTGTTTGTGGGCAAATCATCTAAATAGGTTGATCAATATTATAAAAAGAAAAAGCATTGGGGCAAAGACTAAAGATTATAACAAAGCTTTGAACAATGACTTGTAATTTCCCATTATTTGAGTGTATAGGATAAAATGTAAACTTAAGCAATAGGATTTTGTCCACATCCAGTTCAAAGGGTTGTACTTATCATATTAGTAGTCGTTAACCTCTTACTAGATTCCTCTAGTTGGACAACCAGTTGCCTATCAGACAACGAAATCCCCCTGGACTGGTTTAGGATTTTACTCCAATGGTTATATTTTGTCTTTTGTTTAAGAGCCCATTTGCCTTGTCTATTTCGGATGATCGATCTCCTATCATTGGTGCTAAAAGATAAACTTTTGATCCGGACGATCAAAATTCTTGTGACAGAGTCAATTAAATCCTTATTGTTATTTTGGATTGGTAAACCAAACACAATTTGGTCAACCGAAATTAAATCAGAGGAAATATGACAAAGGTTACTGGAAATTAGTGATTGGTTATCTGAATGTTATTCAGTCAACCGAAAGCTTAATTTTGACCAAGTCAACTCATTATTTTTAGACAACCGTTCTTCAAACGGTCGACCGAATCTATGCAGATTTTTACCCGAGCTTAAATCATATCAAGTCTTTCGTTGGTCCAAATCTCACAAACTTTCCCAAACAGTTAATAGAGGTTGAAGCCTTATAAATAGGAGTTCATACATAAGCTTTTGACAGCAAGACACCTCTCTATATTGATATCCTTCATGTCCAAACATCAAACACTTTCAAATTGTCATTTCCTACACTCCAATCCAAATTTTACCATTTGTGTATCAATTCTTATCATATCTAAGTGTGTTCATGTTTACAGTATAAGTTAGTTATTCCAATTCTATATCCAAGAGTCACCAAAGTTGTAAAACTAATTCGTTAAAGATAACTCTCGTTGTGAGAGGAGAAATAGAGCAAGACGAGATAGTTCTCAAGGCTCATGGTGTAAAGGTGGAGATCTGGGTCTACAATAGAGATCGAATAGTGAAAATTCAAGTGTAGCTCGAAGGATCAACCAGGGCTTGAAAGAAAGGACTAGATCACTGTGGTTGTGATTAAACCTCTATAAAAATTCAGTGTCAATTTTGTGGTTTGCTTGTTGTATCCCTACTTAAATTTGATTCCGCATTTGGTAGAACATTTAGCTTGTGCTTAGAGAGTCATCATTCCTAACAATTGGTATCAGAGCATTAAGTTGCTAATGTCATATACTTAATTGTAGTTTAGCATGACATCTACTTTTAATCCTTGTGAGGGATTATCCACAACTAGAGCACCCTAGTTTAATGACTCAAATTATGGATATTGGAACAAAAGAGTGAGAATTTATTTGCACTCCATGGATTTGAAGTATTGGATATTTCTCTTAACTCTATACACACCTCCTAATGATGAAGAAATTGTGTCCCTAATAGAGCCAAAATTAAGGAAGCAGATACGAATTCCTGCATCATGAACATATTATTTTGTGGCTTAAATGATGGAAAATACAATGAAATTTGAGGTTGTGATAGTGTATATGGTATATGGTATAAACATGAAATGCATCATGAGAGTTCTAGTAGAATGAAAAAATTTGGAAAAAATTGCTCGTGCATAAATATGAACTCTTTCGTATTCAATTCAGTGAGAAGCCACTGAAAGAAATCCTTTGTGCTAGAAGCCATCACCAATTTCAACAAATGAAAGAAGAAAGATAAAATTTTATTAAAGAAGAGTTCATCACTCAAATTGTAACGCCCTCGATCTCGTGGGTACGCACACTGGGAAAGACTACAAGTGTCACGATCAGAGACCTCCGCGACGACCGAAGAAGTTACAAAAGACAGACCAAACAATGACTCGACAATAAATAGAGAGATCATACATGGATAGACTAACATAAAACATAACTAAAAAGTGAGAGATTATCCATATATGGTAACAAGGTCAAATACATTACATCGAGTTCAAAAGGGAAATACATCATAAATAGTGCGGAAGCAAAAGACAAACTGAAGAATCTGGTCGACGTGTCCCTCGTGTACAGAATCTTCAACTACTCGTCCAGTCTACCATGTAGGAATCTAAGTACCTGCGAGCACCGCATCAACACATGTGTGAGTTTTCTATAAAGAAAACCCAGTATGCCCCTGGCCCAATCACAGTTGTATGGAAGAATGCATGCAATCTATCTAGGACAAAAGCATCCAAAACAGAAATAGAAAAGCACATAATGCAACATAAGGCTACAACTCCATCAGTCGTGCCAATCGGGTAATACCCGCAGAAATCCCTCCAAGGGAACCAGAATACCAACCATGGTGGTCAGAGCAGAACAGAAAAGCATCAAGTGCAACAGAAGACTACGACTCCATAAGCCGTGCTGGTCGGGCACACAAGAAACCATTCCCCGAAAGGAACCAGAACACCAGCCTCGCTGGTCAAAGTGATCACTTGACAGCGACCCACCGCTCGGCACAAAGAGGTGCGCCGGATAATTGTCCCAATTCGCGACAAGTGACCTACATGGTGCCATCGCGAACTTGGGAACACCTACCCTGAGACAGAATGGCAGCGTGCATGCCCAAGACTTATCTTACACCAGGCCTCCAACCGTGAAGGTCTTATGCGAATGGCCTCTGGATCTAGAGGACCCACTCGTCGCCCGTCGGCCCAGAAAACAGAACGTGCCCAGAATTATTAATCAGATTAAATGCAATGCAAATTACTTAAGCATCTAAAATCTAATGCATCTACAATGTATGGAACGAGCTCAAGGGGAGTATCCGGATACCCTCCTAGCAGCTCTGAACCAACTCAGAAATCAGAGATACCAATCAGGAATAAACGAAACTCACAACAGCAAACAAACATTACCGAATCGGTAAATCGATATAACAACTAATTTAGTCATCTACGAGTCATGATAGGGACGTTATGAGGTTCGAAATCTTAAGGGTCATACACAAGCACAACATAACCCATCACATCAGATATAGATCAGCATGAATGGAGTAGCATAACCATGCCAATAGTAGAAGATATCAAAATTGCACCACACTACAATCGACGATATGAATTATCAATTGCAGACCATACATGGAATCGAATTAAAATCTAAGAATATGATCAGATCATATGTGGGCATGAAATAGCTTATATATCAGTAGTACAACATGGTGAAACATGCACATAATATCAGAAGGCTCAATCTATCCAATATTATTATCTATGCGTACATTCGAAATCATGTGTTGCATTAAGATATAATATGAATAACATATAACAAGAAGGAGTCCAATTTAGTCCCTGAGTGCATGCATATAAAAAATAACATAGAATATAACCAAAATCAGATCATAAATGTATCATATGTGCTGCTGGACCAGAAATGACTCAAACCATGAATCCCAGCAATCATTGCACACAATGCAACCGATAGCATCAGATAAATCACAAAAAAATGCAAACCTCACAGCCATGCATATGGATCCCTGACCCATCCAAACCACGTGTTCAGAGCATCCTTCCCAGGCGGTCTGAGGTGGGAGAAGGTCAGAGGAAATCCGTCCAAACCGTTCGGTCCAGCAACCGAGCAAGAAGCGCGCAAGATGCACCAATCTCATGGTTAACATCACTCTAGCGCACCATGCTCAGACCAAACAAGCTAATCCGACTCCTCTCACCCCTAGCCTCCCTAAGGTCCATCCCCATCCCCCTCCTGACCCCAGCCACCATCTGGAATGGCTACACCAGACAGCCGTCCAAAGCTAGGAGTCAAAAGGGTTGAAGGCAAACCTTAGTTGGATCTTGTGTGCAACAGCCACACCCAACCAGATCCGTGGCCACCCTCAAACTCAGCCCAGAAGGAACACCTTCACCTCTGGTTGGACCTCACCATGCGCACGCTAGAGACAACTCGGTTGATGGTGCAACCGATTGCACCAACCATCAACATGGTCCTGGCCGGCTCTCCAGCCAAAACCCCCTCCCATACTACTCTTCAAGGGTCAGGAGCATACCTGATTAGCAAGGAAGTTGCCTGAAATTAGCCGGAGATTCTGCCCACCAAACTTCTAGCCGCACCACAGGTTGTACTAAACGTCGCTTCTAGCCTCACTGGATTTGAAGTTTGCTGGAGCACCACCTGAGTGGCCTGACTGTGGATGAGGAGTGGAAGAGGTGGGGTAGACGTGTGGGAGGTGAAGAGGTGTGCAAGGGTTGGCTGGTAGGCTTTTTGTTAGCTTGCTAGGACTCTTCAATTTCTAAGCCTTCATGGCTAATCAATCCACCTTAACACATGGCAAATGGCACCAGCAAAGACATCCCAAAAGCCACGAAAATGCACATCAAAACCATAATGCAACCCTTCCAATTCCATGCCACATCAACACGGTTTTAGTCCAAAACCGACCCTACACTCACTCGGACCTAAATTGAGTCGATCGAGTCAAACAACCACGTGCTCGCCCGATGTGTCGCACCCGATCGACCAACAAGAAATCCGATCAAATCTACCCAAACAAGCATGCCATAACACAATTCGACATTCCAAAAAGTCAATTATGCATAACCGCGGAGAGTGGACTTATTATTATAAAAGCAGGAGAGCGGGTCTTACACAAATATTCAAGGAGCTTCTCAAGAAAGGTCAAAAGAAAAGCAGAAAGAAAGGGAAAGAAAAGAGAGTGCAAAAGAAAGGAAAAGAAGAAAGAAAGGGAAAGAAATAAAATGGCAAAATAAAAGAAAAGAAGAAGGAAAGCTTTTATAGAAACTTGGGATGAATCCAAATTGCATTGAATGAGCTACTAGAAAACTTTGAAGAAATTTGCCAATGGAACAAACTAGCTGAGAAGAAAATGAATGAGCTACAATGTCAAATTGAGTGAGAAAAATGAGTTGCTTACTAGTCATGATAAAATTGTATCAGTAAACTATCCTTTAATTTGATTGATGAAATTGCAACTATAAAAGATCTCATTGCTAAAAATTCTCAATTATAAAGATATTGAAACATTTACTAAGGGAAAGAAAATGTTTGATATGCTTCTTGGTAGTCAAAGAAAATCTTTAGATAAGCTGGTTTAGGCTACAATGTTAATAACAACAAAACTATGTTATCCATACTACTTTGAATGGAAAACATTTCTTTTTGAACAAAAGTTCACCAAGTGTTTGGACATGAAAAAGCAAAATGGTTTTAGTACAAAGATTAATGTCAAAGGACCAAAGGTTGTTTGGGTACCAAAATCTTTACTTGTAGGTACTTAGAAGGAGGAGAATTGATAGTGATCGGCACAACCAAGAAATGATCAATCCCAAGCTTCAATTGGATCGAATTCATAAAGCCATTTTTTGATATCGAAATGAGATTGGAACCAATGCCAAATTGCAGGTCAAGTGTTAGGTAACATTTTTTAATCCTCTTAGTCTTATTGAATTTTTTATAATCTACGAATATTGAATGCTTAATGATATCATATCATACATCACTTCTTTTAGGCCTTTGTGATAGGAGGAGCATGTATTGTTTTATCATTTAATTAAAGGGGAGGCTGATGTAATCCAAATCTTTGCATTTTATATCTTCGATGTTTTCATTGGGTTCATGTTAAAAGGGGGACAACGATAAGTAATCGAGCTTAAATTGATCCATTCTACACATATTGATAGTGGGAGTATTATATACGCATAATTTGCATATACGAAGAGGGAGAAATCATATAGAAAGGGGACAAATTAAATTTAATCTTAAGAGTTAAGATGTATCTTTGCCATCATAAAAAGGCAGACAAATCATCTTAATAGATTGTGTGAAATCATCTTAATAGGTTGATCAAGATTATCAAAACAAAAAAGCATTCAAATAAAGACTCCAAATTGTAACAAAGCTTTGGACCAAGACTTATAATTTTCCATTTTTTGAGTCCATAGGATCAAATATAAACTTGAACTTTAGGATCCTGTCCACATCCAGTTCGGACAACTGAAGCCCTTACGGACGACCGAACATATAATATCAGTAGTCGTTACCCTATTACTAGATTTCACTACTCAAACAACCAATTGCATATTGGATGACCAAATCCCCTTGGACCGGTTTTGCATTTTACTCCAAAGGACATAATTGCCTTTTAGTTAGGAGCTCATTTACCATTGTCCATTACGAACTACCGATCTCCTATCGGTCCACTGTTTAAATCATGGTCTCTAGACTACCGATCAAAAGTTTATATTTGATCATTCGACTCACAATGAATATTTGATTTCCAACTGTTGGCGCTAAAAGATAAACTTTTGATCTGAACAACCGAATTGGTTTCAAACGCTTGAAATGCTTGGAATAGAGTTGATTAAATCTTCATTGTTATTTTGTATCGGCCAACCAAACAAGATTAGGTCAACAAAAATTAAATCAGAGGAAATTTGACGAAAGTTACTGGAAGTTGGTGATGGGTTATCCGATCGTTACTCGGTCAACCAAAACCGTAATTTTGACCAAGTCAACTCTTAGTTTTGGACAACTGTTCTTCAAATGGTGTACTGAATCTTTGCAAATTTCTCCCTGAGTATAGGTCATATCATCTCTTTCTTCGGTCAAAATCTCACCATCTCTCCAAAATGGCTAGTAGATCTTGAAACCTTAGAAATAGATATTCATAAATGAGTTTTAGTCACCAAGACACCTCTATATACTCCTATCTTTTGCTTCCAAACATTAAACACTTTCAAGCTCTCATTTCCTACACTCAAAGCCAAATTTCACAACTTGTGTATCAATTCTTATCATATCCAAGTGTTCTTAAGTCTAGAGTATTAGTTAGTGATTCTTATTCCATATCGAAGAATAACCAAAGTTGTGAAGCTTCGTGGAAGCTCCCTCTCTGGTTGGGATAAGTAAAATCAAGGAATATGAGGTTGTTTACAAGGCTTGTGGTGTATGGGCAGAGATCTCGGCCTAAAAAGAGATCGAATAGTGGAAACTCAAGCGTCCTCGAAAGATTGAGTAGGGTTGAAGGAGAGGACTAGATCATGGTTATTGTGATCTAACCTCTACGAAAATCTGCTGTCAATTTTATGGTTTGTTTGCTCTATCCCTACTTAGTTTTAATTCTACATTTAGTAAAGCATTTAACTTATGATTAAAAGGTCATCGCTCCTAACACATACAATCATTCATGTGTTGCTATATTTGGCAACAATACATGATTTGGAGAAACTAAACGTGAAGACCGCTTTTCTGCATGGCGAGCTTGACGAATGGATCTATATGAAACAACCAATGGGATTTGTTGTAGAGTGAAAGGAAGAGTGATTAGTCGCATATCATACATTGCATTCATGCTATATATCCTTTATTTTCCCCAATTTTGTGCTACTCGAGTGTTTCTTTGTGGTGTTTTAGGTGTTAGGTAATAAAGAAGAGAAAGGAAGAGAAAGTGATTGAAATGCAAGAAAAATGACTCAGATGAAGAAAAATGGACATGTTTTAGTTTCTTAATTAGTAGTGTGGACGAGGAGAAGATAAAAAACCTTGTAATCTTTCATTTCAATCTAGTTCAATTCTTGTTCTTTACATTTATGACTTTCCTTTGATGCAATTTCCTTTATGTTTGTTCCTTGCTTAATCTAGTTTTCTATATTTAATTTATGGTTTTGTGTTGTTTTATGTTTTCTTGAGTATAGAGATGGGTAGGGAGTAGTCCATCCTCATGAGGTTCGAGAAGAAGGTGATATGATTATGTGATGTATTAAGTGTGTGTGTTAATCCTCACATGAATTTCATAACCATCTAATGCGATTTTCACCCTCATCTTTGATGTGTTAATGCTCTTAAGTGATTCTTAGCACATGCTTAGATTAGTGCGCCTATTTTATGGGGAATGGTGAGGTGAGGATAAGGATCGAATGAATAAGGAGGAAACAAGACATGTGCATGCATGTGCTCTTTTGGCCTCATCCTAATTAATGTCTTGTATTTGTTAATGATTGTGTTAAATCTTATTTCATGTGGATACATAGTGGGGTTTGGTCATTATGCATCTGCTCATATTAGCCTCATTTTAATTATTGTCTTGTATGTTTTAATGATAATGTTTTATCTCCTTTCATGTGGAGACAAAGTTGGATTTGGTTTTTATGGATTTCATGTATTACATGTTGTGATGAGCACCAATGAACACACACTCGTACACATATTTTCATTTCCACATTCTTTCTCTACCCCATAAGGGGTTTATTTTTATCGTTTGTTTTCTGATTTCATACGCATCGTAGTTTAATTCCGACCTCATTTCTCTTTCTTCATTTCCCACTGAAGTAGTGTGGATTCAGACTCACACGCGCTCTCGGTTGACTCGACCCATACTTGTCACTGCTTCGTCGCGGTCGTGCACTTGCGGTATTATAACTGAATCAATCAAAGAGCATGTATGTATTCTTCAGAAATAACATTATGTGTTGAAGCAATCTCCTTGACAATGGTACAAAAGATTTGATTCTTTTATGGTTGGTCATGGATTATGACGCTCAAAGTATGATGCTTATGTTTACTTTAAGTGACTTGTGGATGGTTCCTCTATCTTCTTGCTCCTCTACATAGATGACAAGTTGATTGTAGCTAAGGATAAGTCAGAAATTCTGAAAGTGAAGAAGTTGTATATGATGAATTCGAGATGAAAGATCTCTGTGGTGCGAAGAAAATTCTTTGGACGGAGATTCGTTGAGATCGAATTCTAAGAGGTTGTCTTATAAGAAGAAGTATGTAGAGAAAATTTTGCATCGTTTCAGAGTGGAGGATGCCAAATGTAGAAGGTTTCATTAGCCAGTCACTTCAAACTTTCAGCTAACTATTGTCCAGAATCCGAGGAGGAGAAAGCTCATACGTCACAAGTTCCTTACTCTAGTGTAGTAGACAATCTTATGATGCTATGATTTGCACACATGTGGATATAGCGCAAGCCATTAGTGTTGTCAGTCCTTACATAGTGAATCCAAGAAAAGAGCACTGACATGTTATGAAGTGGATCCTAAGATACCTACAAGGCTCAACCAAATTATCTTAGGAGTTTGGGAGGTCCGCATATGTTTTGACGGGGTACGTTGATGCTTATAATGCAGGCGACCATGACAAGAGAAGATCCATGATGGATATGTTTTCACAATTGAAAGCAATGCCATCAGTTGGAAGGTGAGTTGGAAACATATTGTGGCTCTATCTACTATGGAGGCAGAGTACTTGGCAGCGACCGAGGTCATCAAAGAAGCTCTGCAGTTGAAAAGATTACATGCAGAGTTGTGTCCAGGTTAGAAGACAATTAGCATTATTTGTGACAACAGAGTGCCATTCACTTGAAATCAAAGATCAAATGCTTCACGGGGGACCAAGCACATTAATGTGAGGTATCTTTTCATTCGGGAGGTTATCCTACGAGGAAGCATGGTGATGGTGAAGATTGGTACCAATGACAATCTAGGTGATATGCTACAAAAAACGGTCATATTGACGAAGTTCAAAGATTGTTTGACCTTAGTCGGTTTAAACTCCACGTAGATGGAGAAACGACAGAGTGAGAGGCAGCACAAAGAAAGATGAATGCGGCGGTCCCACGAAGAAAGGGTTTTCAGGTGAAGGTGGAGATTGTTAAAAAGATGCCATGAAAATAATGTGAGGGTATTTTGGGTGTTCTTAATGCTTCCCTAAACATCAACTGTAAATACACTTGTTATGTTTAGATCGAAAGTAGATAAATCTTGAAAAAAAAGAGTAACCCAAATGAAGGTAGGTTTAGTCACCAACAAGCTTAGGGTTTAAGGATTTGGCCGAAATCCTATTATTGGAGGAATCTTCCATCCATTCCGAGCAAACCTTCTTTGGTTTCATTCTGCTGTACTCCAACCACTCAGCATACAACACAACCGACTAAAGATCCAAAGTGAAACAATGAAATCTTCAGAAAACTAATATTAGGAATATTCAACCATTAGAACATTCAAATATTCGGAAAATATAAAAAATGACTTATTTTCCGGGAGGAATCATCCAAAAACTATAGACGTTTAACAACTCGACATATGATCTTCCTGATATGTGAACATCGTTCTGTTCTCCACCCAGTTCGTAAATCTATCATTGCTATATCACATAATCCCCATCCCACTTTTAATATTCATAATTGTTTTTTGGAAAAAATCAAACGTTAATCAATAAGGAAGTATGGAAATTGTATCATTGTGCATGTGAATATCAAGCTCTAAAAATGTGACTTTTTAGTAACAAAGGACTACTATGATTCAAATTTGCAACAAAAACAAGAAATATAATAATACTGATAATTAAAACTAAAGTAACCAAATTCTAACCAATACGTAGAAACAACCATGACACATCAATTTTTTTGATAAAAAATAACCTTGTATATTTGAACCAACACACCATAACTTCTATATCTTCCAACATAAAATTCATTTCCCTTCTGCACTAGAGAAACATAACACCTTCTACTATGTTTTCTCAGTAAAATGATTTTCGTTTATAAACCGGATATGAGAGACACATATACCAAATGGAAATCCCTAACAAATTAACTACTAGAAACACCATAATAAGAATCTTGTTTTTGATATACTTTTCTTTTATAGATCATAAAACTCAGATTTTTTGCAATAAAAAATAAAACTCACCTCTCCTAGTCTAATATCTAACAATTAACCCCTATCAAACAAACTTAAAAAGAGTAACAAGAACAAAAATCAAATGTTTGCAAACCAAGCAGAGAGAGTGTCCTCTTCTTCAGATCATCACACTATTTGGTTATGCTCGTGATCCAAAATTTAGTATATTTATGTTTTCTTCAGGTCTAATTTGTTGTGTTTTCTTATGGAGTTATGGTATAATTTGAAGATGAACAGTGAGAATAAATTTTGAACCTCAATTATTGTTCGTATATATTGGTTTTTTTGCTAATAATCGTTAATCCGGTTTTGATGATTAATTAACATAAGTATAAATCCATGTAAATCTATCAGTACTTCACATGCATATGCACACATATATTTGGTTTTACTATCCATTTTAGGAGACAAGTACTACAAAAGACAAGCAATCAAGTTCAAGAATAGATATGATTTATGTTCATTGTACTTAGGATTCAATTGTAACTTACTTGAAATATTGTTGATTCGCATTGCATTGATCCATAGAAAACCTATAGAAGTTATATACAAAATTCCATATCAAACCAACCCCTTTAGGTGACCCATTACACTTAAGAATTCCTTTATAAAATGGTCAACCTGTTGACCATCTAGTTCGATCGATTTTAACAGACACTTATTTCTCTTCCAAAACGGTCGAACAATAGTTCTTGTGGTTCGACCGATTTCAACAAGTTTTTCCCTGTCCAAAACGGACGATTGTTTCTTTATCCGAGTTCGACCGTTATCCTGTGTCAAGCGATATATCTCGTTCGACCGATTCCATCTTCTTCATTGGTTATATTTTGACACGTGTCCTGGTTAGTGTGACAATACGTCTATCGAAACTTATGTTTTCTTGAACCGTTTAACATCTCACATTTGTCTTTAATATGACACTTATACTTGTCATATTATACAACGGTCGTATACACATACTTCAACTAACCTAATTTGTATTTTTTAGCATTGGTCGACCAAAGCCAAGACAACGGTCGACCGAATCAAGAACAATTCGAGTATCAAACACCCTATTATTTTCGGTCAGACTGGATCCTTATATGGTTTGACTGATACCTCATTTGTTTAATATTTTACTGGCCAAAATTATCTGAACGGTCGACCGACCCTAGACTTAGTTCGACCGTTCACTTATGTTCTAGCCTTAGTGGTTCGACTGGTGTGTACTTCATGTTGAACGTTTTCATACTTATAAGAAAATGGTCAAATAGTTCTCCTGTACCAGTCGACCGTTGGTGCACAGATTTGTGTTCTGAACTTTTCTGTTTTGTGTATCGTACACATATCATTACCAAATCAATCCCAACCGCTAGATTAAGTTTAGAGTTTATAAATAAAGCTTAGAACAACTTCACCAAGTCACCAATCCTTTTTCAAAAGCTCATACTCTCATACTAATCTTTCGTGCTATAAACTTCTCAATTGTGCTCAATCTTCCAGTTGAATCACTCATTGCATTCATTAATCATTCAAGTGCTCAAGACAGAAGCGATTACTCAACTTTCTAGCAAAGCGTTGTATTAGATTCCAAAGTGAAGCTCTCCTCGGATTGTGAGAAGGTGGTCCAAGCTTTGCGAGGGTGTTTGCAAGCCTGAAGTGTAAAGGCAAGATCTCCCAGCCCGGAACGGGGAGAAGAGTAGTGGAATACGCGAAATTGCTCGAGGAGGAGCAAATCGTAAGAGAGGACTAGAATCCGGTGGTTGGATCCAAACCTCTATACATCGGTGTTGTAGTTTGCATCTCTTATTCTCTATTTCTTTATATTGTTCATGTTTTAATTCCTTAAGTTTTAAAAAACTTAATTAGCCTATTCACCCCCCTTTAGACTAATTCTATGAATAATTAGATCTTACATTTGGTATCAGAGCCTCGTATATTGCATTTTTACAAATTAACCTTTGTAGCAATGACCCAACAACGTGAGGGATTCCACACTGGTAGACCTCCTCTATTTAATGGAACTAATTATGCTTATTGGAATAAGAGCATGACTATATTTATACAATCATATGATATTAAATTGTGGGTGTTCTTTCAAATTCCATACATTAAAAACAATGAACTTGAACTCATGACGGACGATGAACCAGAAATGGTAAAAATGAATGTCAAACTGATGAACATTCTCATGTGTGTATTAACCTACAAAGAATAGGGTAGAATTAATGCTTGTGACTCCGCATTTGAGGTATGGCATATGCTTGAAAGTAATTTTGAGGAACGAACATCCATTAAGGAGACTAGGATAGATTAATTTATCCAAAAATATGAAATGTTTGCTATGAAACCTAATGAAACCATAAGCAAGATGAATACTCACCTTATCCATATTACTAACTCTTTGAAGAACCTTGGTAAGGTCTTGCTTGAAAGTGAAAGGGTGAGAAAGTTTCTTAGGTCACTATCCATTGAATGGGAGAAAAAGACTACGGAGATTGAACAAGCCAAAGACCTCTCCAAATTGAAGATGGAGGATCTCATAGGAAGTCTCATGGCTTATGAGATTGAAATGGAAGAAAGGAAGGAAAAGGAGCGAGAAATCTCAAGAAAGAAAGAAAAGACGATTGCTCTAAAAGCAACGTTGGATTCAGAATTGTTTGAAGATGAAGACACCAATGAAGACGTTGCCTTCCTAACCAGAAAATTCAAGAAATTTCTCTCTAAGGGTAAATCCACTAGAGGAAAAGGTGAATCGTCTCGAGGTCTCACGTGCTATGAGTGCAACAAAACCGCCCACATGAAGAAGGATTGTCCCTTGCTTAGGCCGAGAGATCCTGAAAGAAGAGAAGAAAATAGATACCCTCCTAGAAGAGAAATGGAGGAGAGACCAAGGAGAGATAGAGAGGGAAGGTTCTCAAGAAGAGACAAAGAGAAGAGACCTAGAAGACGAGATGATAAAAAAAGAAAGGAGCATCGCGAGAAGGATGGGAAGAAGACTCTCAAGGCTACTTGGGATGATTCAAGCTCATCGATGGCTTCCAGGTCTGAGTACTCTCAAGATGAAGAGGCACACTGATTGACATCATTTCATGCTCATATTAGTATCTTATATCCATTATCTTTCACCTAAACAATGCTATGTCACGAGTTTTATGTTTAGTTTTCAGGAATAAATAGGTTTGAAGAGATGAAACACAAAAGGACCCAAAAGCTGGGAAAAATGACTGAATTGTGAGATCTGGGGACCAAGATGCAAGACAGAAGGACCTGAACGCAAGACAGAGGGACCTAAGAGCAAACCAGAATAATCCTCACCATCATGGGGAGTATTTTATCAATTGGATTTGGGTCGGAGATCCAACAAACCGAGTCGATGCATCCAAGACCAAGAAATACATCAAGACAAGCCCACAACAAAACGTAGCTCGATCCAGAACCAATAGACCGCCAATTGGCGGTCTGTTTAGCTCTGGATCCGATTATCTTTGGCGGTCATGTGTATTAGTGGATTCTTAGTCTATTTTGGGTATTGGTTTAGTCCCACATCGGGGGATTGTCCCGGATTAGCTTTTCTCATGCCTATAAATAGAACTTTTCACCTTCCTTTGTAATCACTCCATATTTTAAGTGGTTATTCTTCCTACTAGAAGTGAGGCCTTGAAGCACACACTAAAGTAGGAGGATGCTACTTTTAATGTGAGTCATTTTATCAATAAAGTTTTGTGTTTCTTTCATTGTTTGTTTTATGCTTCTTTTATTGTTTGTGCATGTTTTAGTTTAATCGTCTTTTATTTCTAGCTTAGTTTTAAATATGCTTTCTTTGCTTCGTTTAATAATTAGTGTAATGTTTAGTGAGTAGTTCCATCCCCTTTGGGGGGTGGAGTAGATGTACATACATGCATTAGAGAATGGGATGAGTGCTTTATTTTTGATGTGTTGATCAAACATGAATGTATGCTTACTTGTTTAGGATAGAATTTATAACTTGATGAGTTTTGCCAAAATGATTAGACACCTCTCATGCTTGTTTAGGTTCTGAAATAAACAATTTGCATACGTAAATGTTAATCAACTAAGTTGGTGAATAGATTGATAGGTTTTGCCATAACATTTAGACACTTCCTATGCTTGATAAACACCACCTTCATGTGCTTAAAGAATGTATTCTACACCCACCTGTTTGCATGTGTGCACTCACTCCACCCCTTAGGGGTTTTTCATTCCTGAAATTCCAGCATTCTTATTTTGTTCTTAGCTTAGTTCTTATTTCATCGTTTGTTTGCTTCTTTCACATTTCATACTTCTTAGCGTAGTGTAGCGTAGGTTAGCACAATCAATCTTTCTCTTCCCTATTTTGCCACTTGATTTCGTACAAGCAAGAGGTTACTCACCTCCCTGAGGACGACCCGTACTTGCCACCGCTTCATCGTGGCCGTGCACTTGCGGTTTAAAATAAAACGTTCAATCAAGTTTTTGGCGCCGTTGCCGGGGATCGAACCCGGGTCACCCGCGTGACAGGCGGGAATACTTACCACTATACTACAACGATGGATTCAAGGCATTCTTCATCGCAAGAGTGTTTCATGGATACTAATGAGGATTCGGATTCAAGGCATTCTTCATCGCAAGAGAAAGGTGATCAACCTCAAGTGGTGGAACTTGATGACGATGAGGTATCCTCTCATGAAACATCTTCTTAGATGACTTTGTAGATGCATTTCATGAATTTGCTGAGCGATATGAATTAATTTGTCATAAGAACAAGTTAGGAAGAAAAGTGCATCTAGACTTATCTGTCAAATATGAAGCTTTAGTCAAAGAAAATGAAATGTTTAATGTTGAGATAAAAACCTTGAAATCAACTAATGTTTGTAATACTAATGAAGATCTTATTGTCAAGAACAAACAACTTACAAAAGACCTAGAGAAATTCACAATGGAAAGAAAAATGTTTGACATGCTTTGGCACCCAAACTCAATCTCTAACA
The DNA here is from genome assembly GCA_963682175.1 of Triglochin maritima. Classification (NCBI taxonomy): domain Eukaryota; kingdom Viridiplantae; phylum Streptophyta; class Magnoliopsida; order Alismatales; family Juncaginaceae; genus Triglochin; species Triglochin maritima. Next base: position 28,172,766 of record OY821788.1, on the reverse strand, counting down.
AAGCATGTCTTAGGATACAATGGAGGGAAAAAAGAAATCTACATCATACTTTGTTAAATTGAACAATTCCTTTATTAGGAAAGTTAATCATTCAAATGTTTGGGTATCTAAGACTACTCAAGTTTGGGTACTAAAAGCTAACCCTCAAGCACCCAAACAAATTTGGGTACCAAAGTCTTCACTTTTTTCCTTGTTTGTAGATAAAATCAAGGAGAATGGGCAAGTAGATACTCGATAACGGATATTCGAGACACATGATGGGAGAATCCCATGTCCTATCAAGCTTAAAGCCTAAGAATGAAGGAATCGTCACATTTGGAGATAATGCTAAAGGTCATATTGTCGACATTGGTAATGTTAGCAATCATTCTACTCCATCTATTGAAAAAGTTTTGCTAGTAGAAGGTTTGAAACATAGCTTGCTTAGTGTTAGTCAATTAAACGATAAAAAATACTTAGTTGTGTTTGATAAGACTACCTGCTATATCATTTCCAAACTTAACATCAAAACTGTGTTCAAATGTTATAGATCTAATAACATCTACATTGTGCGTGCTGAAAATTTAAATTATATGGCTCTTGAGACTTGTTTAGTTGCCTCACATGATGAAGGTTGGTTATGGCATAACCATTTGGGACATATTAGTATATCACAATTACAAAAATTACTCAAACTTGAATTAGTTAGGGGACTTTCAAAAATCGATTTCAAAAAGGACAAGCTTGTAATGCATGCCAATTTGGAAAACAATTTAAATCTTCTTTCAAATCGTTAAATGTAGTATCAACTTCAAAACCTCTTGAGCTTTTGCACCTAAATCTTTTTGGACCTTCACAGACCGAGTCTAGGAGGCAAAAGATATGCTTTTGAGTTTGTCAATGATTTTTCACGATTTACTTGAATTTTGTGCTTAGCAAACAACACATGATGGCTTTGAAAGATTCAAAAGTTTTTGCAAACATGTTCAAAAGGAAAAAGATTTCAACATTATTATTATTTGTAGTGATAATGTAGTAGAATTTGACAACGACTCCTTTCAAAAACTTTGAGAAAAATATGGCATTGATCACAAATTTTCTTTTCCTCACACTCCTCAACAAAATGAAGTAGTTGAGAGAAAGAATAAAACACTACAAGAAATTGGAAGAACTATGCTTGTGGAGAAAAGGCTTCCAAAGTCATTTTCGTGCGAAGCCGTGAATACCTCTTTCTATGTCTTGAACTGTGTTCTCATTCGACCAATTTAAAGAAAACACCTTTTGAGCTTTGGTATAACCGCACTCCGAAGATTTCCTATTTCAAAGCATTTGGTTTAAAATGTTTTGTCATCAACACTGAAGATAACTTGGATAAATTTGATGCTAAATCCGATGAGGCCATCATTTTAGGATATTCCGATAGGAGTAAAGCTTATAGAGTTTACATAAAAGAAGTACTTGTGTCGAGGAATCTCTACACGTCAAGTTTGATGAAATTGCATGTGTAGATAATTCCTCTCTTGATGATGACTACGTGGATATTATTAGACATGTCTCATCACAAGATGCTATCCGCGAGTCCCACCAAGATCGTCCAAGTCCTCCAGAAGAGTATAAAGAGGAACTTCCCAAGGACTGGATCTTTATAAGTGATCATCAGAAGGACCTTGTGATAAGAGATGTCTCTCAAGGTGTGACAACACGGTCTAGAGCTCATGTTGTCTGTGACTCTTACGCTTCTGTCTCTATATTAGAACCCTAGAAAGTAGAACAAGCATGTAATGATGAATTTTGGTTAATCGCTATGCAAGAAGAGCTAAATCAATTTGTTCGACATGATGTTTGGGAACTTATTGAAAAACAAACTAATCAAACTGTTATTGGAACTAAGTGGATCTTCCAAAACAAACCTGATGAAGACGGGAATGTAGTTAGTAACACAGCTACACTCGTCGCTGAAGGCTACCTCAAGAGGAGAGGATAGACTTTGATGGAACTTATGCACCCGTTGCTCGGATGGAAGCCATTCGTATGCTTTTAGCCTCTGTATCTTTTATGGATATCAAACTTTTTCAAATGGATGTTAAAGTGTCTTTCTAAATGGCTTTATTTTTGAAGAAATTTATGTTGCGCAACCACCCAGATTTGTAAATGAAACTTACCCGAACCATGTATTTAAACTCAAGAAGGATCTTTACCCATCACGAAACCTTTTAGCCTTTCAAAGTTCCCCCTATCTAATAGCTCCCTCTAGCTATATCAATAAGCATGTATGTATTTTTCTCTCCCCCTTCGGTTTTTCTTTGTGGTTGATCGGTAGGGAGTGTGCTTGGACATAAATTCTCTTTTCTGCCTGCAAACGATCGACCGGACCGCGTGTTCCGTTCGACTGGTGCAAAATCCTTTTTCTGGCTCAACACAGTCGACCAGAATATGAGTTTCGTTCGACCGGTTCGACTTCTCTCGATCTGGTACTTAAGTTACCGATCGATCCATTTTTCCCCGGTCAACTGCGTCTGTTCGACTAGTGCTCTCTCTTGTTCGACCGACTCCATCAAATAGTTTCTACCTAGTGTTTCTGGTTCGACCAATGCCTATTTCTTTTTTCTACCAAAAATAACATCCAGTTTTTGTCGCTCATTTCGGTCGACCATTGTTCCATTTTTTCGACCAAAAAAAGGCACTTATTGCCTCACTTATTCGGTCAACCATCTATATCTTTCTGTCGAACCCTTGCTGTTATCGACAAACATTTTTGCCCCAAATTTCATCATTCAGTAGACTGTCAGTGAGTTTCGGTCGACCATTGATGCATTTTTTATGCTTATATGGGTAAAAATCACATCTTTATCTTTCACTTTCCCCTTTCATCTTTTACCCTAACCACCGATCCTCCCCTTTCTGATCGATCCCCTTCGTGTCCGACCTGTGTTTTGGTGTTTATAAACCACATTTCTCTTCACCTCTGCCTCCTCTATCCATTCCAGCACACCTTTTTTGTCCTTCTCTCCATGTGCATCATGATTGGAAAGAAGAATATGGTCATTCACTGGCCGAGATACGACTCCAGCACCGTTGCCACCGAACGTCTAAAGAAGAAGACACAAGATCATCCTCCAACTGAAACCAACATCCATCATCCTCCTGTACCTCCAACCAACCCATTCTTCCCGATCGACGATGATGCCCACGAAGTTTGGGACACTCGTTACTCAGCTGCTCCGTTCATACCTTGTCGGAAGGTCAAGGTATCAGATTTTTCAGACCGACTTGTACGACAACATCTAGATGAAAATAAACTCACTCGCTACATGACAAAACTCTTACCCAAGCCTTCTCACCCATTTTTTATCCAACAATTCTTTTGCAATCTTAGAAAAGATCCAAATAGACATTTTTAGGACTATGATTAATGGTAAGAGATTTGAAGTTGTCCCCAGTCATATTGCCTCAGCGTTGGGGCTCGAGTATGCCGGACTTCACATTTATACATACCAACCTTAGGTAGTTGTTCCCAACGTCAATACGACTGAAATGATTGAGGAACTTTATGCCACACCTCCACCCTCTAAGAACGACAAAGTAGTTCACTACACATCCCTAATACATCCGTTACCATGAATCCTTGCATACACTATGTCTTACAACCTTTATCTAAAACAGGGCCACCATAACAACATACATTTGATTGAGTTAATTTGCATCTACTGTTTGTACAAGAAAATTCTGGTCAATTGGTCTTTGTTCATCTTCCACCATATGTGGTTTAGGAAAGGGAAGTACCTCCCTCATCCAATGTGGCTTACTCATATTTTTGAGCATCTCATGATCGACGTCTCCAGATTTCCTTCATCCATCTACAAGTATCCTATCTGCAAGAGAACATTGGCAAAGATGAAGATTATTGCCTCATTGTCCCAACAACCTCTTTTGGACGAGGAACTGAAGAACAAGCTCTTGTGGACCCTCGTTGGATGCCAAGTCAAGCTCAGAGGGACTCTTCTAACTCCTGAGGTAATGGGGATGAAGATACTTGGAACTATGGTGGAAATTGGACGACCGATCAAGTTGTCTCTAATGATGCTTATTCATTTCAGCAGCTTTTTGACCGTCTTGATGATTTTGAGGCTTCCACTTCTCTCAGATTGATCTTCTTGAAGCCAATATAGATGCTCGTCTTGATTATGTTATGAGTGGGATTGATTCCTTTCTCATCTTTCTTTGGTGATCACCGTCTTAGTTGATGTCCTGTGGTTGTCGTTGGTTGATGTTTGGATGGTTGTATTTGTGTTTTTGGATGTTGTTTTTGAATGTTGTTTGGTTGTTATGACGAGTTGGATGCTTGTTTAATTGGATTTTGAATGTATTGGTTTCTTTGGTTGAATCTCCAATTATTGTTGTTTGTTTTGGCATCTTGATTGTGCTTATGTTTCTCTATATTGTGACATGCGTTAAAATCCATATTTGTTTCACGATACTTCTTTTTGATTATGCCAAAGAGGGAGACAAAAATACATACATGCTTATTCATATAGCTAGAGTGAGCTATTAGATACGGGGAGCTTTCAAATGCTAAAAATTTAAGATTAACATGTATTTAGATTGATATGATGTCATCATTAAAAAAAGGAGATTGTTGGCTTTTTGGCTAATAATCGTTAATCTGATTTTGATGGTTAATTAACATATCAATAAATCCATGTACATCTATCAATACTTTACATGCATATGCACACACATATTTGGTTTTACTAACCATTTTAGGAGACAAGTGCTACACAAGACAAGCAATCAAGTTGAAAAATAGATATGATTTATGTTCATTGTACTTAGGATTCAATTGTATGGGGCACTCGAAATATTGTTGATTTGCATTGCATTGATCCATAGAAAACCTATAGAAGTCATATCAGTAGTGCAGAACAGTGCATACTCGTTGCCCAATAGACGTCGGTTGTATTACAAGCTGACGTCTATACATATAGACTTCGGTCCTTAATACAGCTGACGTCTATTGCGTACTCTAGACATCAGTTGTTGGAACATGCATTGAAACTAAGGTCTATACCCCTTAGACGTCGTCCTATAGACGTCGGATATTTGTTACAACTGACGTCTATTCCCCACGTCGGGGTATAGACGTCGGGTGCGTGTTACATCCAACGTCTATAGGTCTAATAAGATCCCTTCAGTTTTTATCTTTTATCTTAGCCACCAAAACCCGACCAGAACCCTAGCCGTCCTCCTCCACTTCGAAAACTTCGACCAAAACCCTAGCCTTCGCAACACTCCCGATCGTCTTCCTCCACTTCCCCAACACGACCACCGTCACCGCACCTTCTTCCAACATGACCACCATCACCGCAGCCACGACCTCCTCCTCCTATGGTTCATGCTTATCCGATTAGGCTATCTTAGCTTGTAATTTTTGGTGATAATATTAGACATAATATTAATGTGATTTAATCGGGAATTTTTTTGTGATAATATTAGACATAATATTAATGATTTGATTACGGTGGTTTGTGTTTTGGTGTTTGAATGAGATCGGTTTGGTGGATTTTGTTCCGAAAATGATTTTTTGGGTTCCCCAAAAATCCAAACCTCATATTTCCTTCAAAACGGTGTTTTTGTGTGATTTCATCAAAACGTCTTCCTTTTTATTCGACTTTGTTTTATTCAAGACCTTTGTAATACTCTTCTGCAAATGGATTTTTGGTTTAATGTGACTTAATTGCTTAACTTAGTCCAAACATGATGGTTTATTAAGCTAGGTTTGCGACCAGTCGAAGTATCGTGGTGGGGTTATTTTGGATTGAAATGGGTTAAAAGTGAAAGATAGTCTAGTTTTATTAAATTGAGCTTCTACATTTTTTTTGTTTTGACAAATGAAAATGGGTTAAAAGTGAAAGATAGTGTAGTTTTATTAAATTGTGTTGCTATACATTTTTCTTGTTAATCCTTGGATTTGAAGATTTTTTACATATTAAATTTTAGGGGAGGTTCTTCCAAAATTTCCAAAAAATTATAATCCCAATTGTTATTAGTAAATGATATTTTATGTTTAACATGTTTTCCGTCTTAAATTTCTAATCCAAGTAATTGTATTAAAATTAAAAATTAGATGTTATATGAAAAAGACAATAGCTTAGATCATGTAAAAAATTATGTTTAGTTTTGTGAGTTCATACATTTATTTATGTTTATTAATGTTTAGCTTAGTTAAATGTTTACAAAATTACTGCACTAGTGTATCAGACGTAAATGCCACTTTCTGCACCAGTGTATAGAAAATTCCATATCAAACCGACTACTTTAGGTGACCCATTACACTTAAGAATTCCTCTTGGTTCAGAGTTTCTGTATAAAATGGTCAGCCAGTTGACCATCTGGTTCGACCGATTTAAATACTCTTATTTCTCTTCCAGATCTCAATTCTGCTCAATCTTCCACTTGAATCAGCATTGCATTCATCAATCATTCAAGTTCTCAAGATAGATGTGATTACTCAACTTTCCAACAAAGCATTGTATTAGCTTCCAGAGTGAAGCCCTTCTCGGATTTTTTAGAAGGTGGTCCAATCTTGCTGAGGGTGTTCGCAAACTTGAAGTGTAAAGGAAAGATCACCCGGCCCAGAACGGGGAGAAGAATAGTGGAATATGCGAAGTTGCTCGAGGAGGAGCAATTTGGAAGAGATGACTAGGATCCGGTGGTTGGATCCAAACCTCTATAAATCGGTGTTGTGGTTTGCATCTCTTATTTTCTATTTCTTTATATTATTCTTGTTTTAATTGCTTAAGTTTTGATGAACTTAATTAGTCTATTCACCCCCTTTAGACTAATTCTAGGGCTAATTAGATCCTATAGTATATTCCGAATTAACATTTTTGCACTCAAAAAGAAAATTATAGAAGTCTATTAGAAAAAATAAAATAGCATAAAAAGGCTTGGGTTTAGAAAATGTAATCTATTCTTATAAGATTTGATTAGAAATTTCCAGCACCAATGGAGACATTGTGACTTATTAGCAGTATATCATGCATTATATTCATGCTATATATCTTTTATTCTATCTCATATTTGTGCAACTTAGGTTGTTATTGTGTATAATACAGGTTTTAGGTGCCAAATAAAGGAATGTGAGAGATTTTGACAATATAGCAACACATAAGGATCTTTTTACAAGGATTTTGGACTGATTTGTAAAGGTCAATAAACTGTTTGCAAACCCGAAGAGACCAACTTGCTTAATTATAATTGTGAACCATGCCTAAATCCACATTTTTGCAATTCAATTTCAATCGAGGACGAAGCAAGTTAGATAAGTGCATCACACGGGCAAAATCACAACTTAAGGAGATAGTCAATGGCAGATTTGGACCCACCATTGGTGGGTCAAGTGAGCCCGATCGAGTCTAGATTTCTACTAGAGCTGGTCCAACCCGATTTATGGAGCTATATTTATTTTCTAAGATCTCAACTATCCTTTGTAATCCTATGGAGGAGAAGGAATCGTGTTCAATAAAAGTAAACCTTTATTCCATCTTTTTCTCTTCTACTTCCGTAATCTAAGTTTAGCCTCCATTTGGAAACCTTTTTGTAATTGAGAAAAGCTGGATTTGGATGATGGAATGAAAACTTTGGTTGTGTGTTTCTCTGCTTTAGCTTGAAGTTTCTTTATGTTGTAATGCTAGTTTGCAGTTTACTTTGAGTTTGTTATTTCTTCTCTCATTTGCTTAGAGTCAATTGGTGGATTCTATGTTTATGTATGTTTACATGTTGTTTGTGAGGTTTAGTGAGTAGTTCCACCCTTTGAGGGTGGAGGGTGATGTAGGTGATGGATGTGTACATTTTGATGGCTTGCACTTATATTTCTCATTTTCATGTGCTTAATGCTAAATCTATACTTGTATCATGTTTAAACTTGGTGTAGATGAGTTAATGTCACACTAGGTATTCATCTCATGCTTAGATGTAAGGTTGATATGTTGCATATTATGGGTTTGTATTGTGATTATGGATTTGACGTAATATGAATGGTTTAATAGTTTGATGCATACTGATTAATTTCATATCATGTATATATCCAGGTAATATATCCTCTATTTTGAACCTAAACAATGCTATGTAATGAGTTTCATGTTTACATTTCAGGAATAAACAGGTTTAAGAAGAAGAAGACACCAAAAGGACTAAAACGCGCGAAAAAATGACTGATCTATGAGACTTATGGATCTATCTACAAGAGGGAATGACCTAGACGTAAGCGAGAAAGACCAAATAGCAAACTGAGAAATTTCACACCATCATGAGGAGTATTTTGCCAATTAGATTCAGGCCCATACTCAAATAACCAACCAAGGTGCACCCCATGGGAAGAATTGGAGCTTTTAAGAAGACCCAAAAATGGGTCGCATCATACCACTGATGACCGCCAATTGGCGGCCCACTGTGGCCCGAATCTGACCCCCTCTGGCTCGGAAGTTGGGTATATCATATTTGTATATTTGTAGAAGTTACATTAGTCCCACACTAGGGGATTGTCCCTACTTGCCTTTTTTATGTCTATAAATAGAAGTCATCTTCTTCCTTTGCGAGGGGGACAAATTGATTGGTGGTCATTCTCTCTACTTAGAGTAAAAATTTGGAGCAAAACTCAAGTGAAGGGAATGCTACTTGTAATGTGAGTCATCATTAAAATAATTTCTTCTAGTTTTGTTTTAATGTTGTGTCTTTTGAATGCTTGCATGTTTAGCTTAGTTTTGTTTTCTTAATCTTAGTATAATTAGTTAGAATGTTTATTTTTTTCTTAGTATAATTGTTAGCTTAAATTGTAGTGAGTAGTTTAATCCCACTTTGGGGGTGGAGATGATATTTATACATGTATGAAGAATGAGAATGAATGCTATCGTATGAAATATGTGACGAATGTGAATGTATGCTTATTTGTTTTCAATAGAATAGTTAACTTGATGGGTTTTGCCACAAATTTTAGACACTTCTCATATTTGTTTAAGTTCTTAATAACCAACTTGTTTATGCTCATGTTAATCAACTAGGTTAGTGATTAGATTGATAGGTTTTGCCCCAACCATTAGACACTTCTTATGCATGAAAGCACAATCTATACTTGTGCCATTTCGAATTCATTCTGAACCACCTTATTACATGTGTACACACACTCCACCCCTTTGGGATTTTCTTACTGAATTTCATCTCGCTCTGTTACTTGCTTAGTTTAGTTTTATTTAGTCTTGTGTTGTCATCTTTCTCGTTCGAGTGAGATACTGTGCGGTCTATGTGGCGCCGGTGATGGACTGACCTGAGTGACGGCTCCGTTGGTGTTGTGGTGGACCACGATGTTTTCAGATCTGATTCTACCTGCGTGGAAGTGTGAATGCCTCCTCACCGATCCCTTGGCTTGTGTAGTCGCGTGTGGGGATGTGTTGCGTATTGTCCACTAGACTGTATATGCCTACGGTTGGTCTCCACGGAGACCCGATGTTTGGCCCTTGCGGCCTGTGTGGCGGCAGGGAGGACCGTGCGAGGCCTGTGTGGCGGCGACGATGTGGTGGACCGTGTGGCCTGTATGGAGGTGGCGTTGTTGTGGACCGTGCGGCCTGTGTGGCGATGGCGATGTTGCGGACCGTTGGGCATGTGTGGCAGCGGTGGCGATTGTAGACCGTCGGGCCTGTGTGGCAGCGGGAACGATTGCCGGACGGATGTCCGATTTTGCCCTTATGGGATTGTTGTTTACTGCTTTGTATTCGTGCCATGTTTTACTAGTATGATAGGGCATATAGGTGAGCTTGTTATACGGGATTTCCTTATGGAAACTCAGGCATTGTTGTTATGTTTATTTTGTGGACCGCGTTCGGTTCCGGCGGGTGGTGACCGAGGGAGATTGCACTTTGGGACTGGATCCTGTTGTCTGCCTATTTTAGGTTGTCGTCATTACATGTATTATGTATTTGTATTCTGATGTAATCACTATTTTGAGAAACTCGTATGTAATATGGTGCACCCGATATGTTTGGGTATTTCTTTGAGTAATGTCCCCACTCTTGATGGTTTTATCGATGTGCTTCCTTTGATTTGAAAAGTTTAAATTTTCCGTTGTTCAGGGATGTTACAATTGGTATCAGAGTCGTCGGTTCCTGTGCATTCTCTTGAAGAAATCACCCTTGCGTGTAGTGTAGCTTGATTATTGCATTTCTTGTAGTAGAGCATGCATGCATTACTGATTAGTTTGATTGGTGTTCCAGATGCCTCCTAGACACGTGAGGAGCTCACCACGTGAGCGCAGTGGCAGTGGAGCCACTGGGGGCGCTGCATGGGAGAGGTTGGGCGAATTCTTGGAGCGCCACGCTGTTCAGACTAAGCAGGTTTGTGCGGGCGCGGAGCACGATCGTTTCACGCGTCAACACCCGCCTAGTTATGAAGGTAGAAGTGACCCTGAGGTGGCTGAAGATTGGATCTTCAAGATGCAGAAGATTTTTTGAGCTATTGGTTGTGTTCCAGAGAGGTGGGTGGATCTCGCCACCTACATTCTGGACAGGGAGGCAGTAAATTGGTGGAGGTCCACCTCCATGGTGGTGTTTGGTGACCAAGTGGATGTCAGCTGGGATGAGTTTCTGGAGGAGTTCAATGAACTGTATTTCCCTCAACATGTCAGAGATAGGAAGAAGGAGGAGTTTCTTGCTTTTGAGAAGAAGGAGATGTCTCTGGCCAGCTACATCAGCAAGTTCAACGCTTTGGAGCGTTACTATTCTGAGACTTATGTGACACCTGAGCAGCGAGGCGAAGTTCATCAAGGGATTGAGGAAGCAGATCCGGTCGCGTGTGATCAATAGTATGTCGTAGACCTTGGCGGATGCAGTGAAGTTCGCAACCATCATCGACCAGGATCTCCAGGAGAACTATCAGGAACCTCAGAGGCAGCAGAAGGATCATGATGGTCGCGCAGAGGACCGTTCTGGAGGTAGTTCAGGCAAGAGGCCCCGCACTGAAGAGGGTAGTAATAGCTGACCTGAGACATGTAGAGCTTGTGGCGGAGTCTACCCCGGGCAACGGTGCTTCTTCCGTACTGGAGTTTGTCGAGGATGCGGTCAGCAGGGACACTTTATCCGAGAGTGCCCTCACAGGCAAGGAGGACCCAACAAGAGATCCGGACCCCCAGATGCAGGGAGAGTCGGAGTCGACAGATCTCTTGCACGACCAGAGCAAGATCGGAGAGCTGGACGGATCTTCACCTTCCGGGCTGAGGCGGCTAGTGGCGCCAACACCGGAACGGGAGGTACGTTATCTATTTTTGAGCCTGGTTGTTAGTGTGAGTTGTTGGTGTGCTGCGTTTTCCATCTTCTCGGAGGAGTTCAGAAGGAGGACTTGGAGCTTCAGTGGGCGGCTTGTCGCGATTTCCTAGGACTAAATCCTTTTAAGGAGGGTAGATAGTGATGACCCTAACCTTGCTTAGGGTTTACTGGGTGATTAGGTGGGCTTAATGGTGGTGTTTGCATGGGGAATAGGAGCAGTGATGGCGGAGGCATGGGTGATGTGAATGAGGCATGGGCTAGTTGTGTAGGGGGATGGGTTGGGGTGTTGTGTTGGGAGAAAACACCCATCTCATCTTCTCTCCCATTCGTCTCACGTGTTCTTCTTCCCCTTCAACCATTCTCCTCTCCATCCATCTCTTCCTCTCCCTCTATGGCTCGAGCGCTGGTGGAGAAGGCGCGTGAGGCAAGGATGTGGCGGGAAGAAGGCGCGAGGAGGAGGTGTGTGTTGTGCGGACCGGAGTGGTTGCGGAGCTCCGGTGTTCTTTATCTCTTCGGAAGTGAGGTATGCAAAGTTCTTGCATTAGAGGCCTTTATTTTCTCACCCACGTTGGGGTGGGGTTGTGGTCGGTTGATTGACATCATTTCATCCTTATATTTGTACCTTATATCCATTATCTTACACCTAAGCAATGTTACGTGACGAGTTTTATGTTTAGTTTTCAGGAATAAAGAGGTTTGAAGAGAAGAGCCATGAAAGGACCCAAAAGCAGGAAAAATGACTTAATTGTGAGACCTGAGGACCAAGATGCAATGGAGAAGGACCTGATCGTAAGACCGAAGGACCTAAGAGCAAAACAGGAAACTCCACACCATCATGAGGAGTATTTTGGCAATTCGATTCGGGTCGGAGCTCCAATAAACAAAGTAGATGCATCAAAGACCAACAAAGACCACCAGGAAAGCCCACAACCAAAACCAACTCGATCTGGATCAAATAGACCGCCAATTGGCGGTCTTGGACCGCTAATGGCGGTCCATATGTCTCCAGATCCGCTAAGATTTGTGCTGGGCTTCTATTAGTGTATTCTTAGTCTATTTTTGGTATTGGTTTAGTCCCACATCGGGGGATTGTCCCGGATTAGCTTTTTCCATGCCTATAAATAGAACTCTTCACCTTCCATTGTAATTAACCATTGCTTGGTGGCATTCTCTCTACTAAGGAGTGAGCCTTGAAGCAAAAACTCAAGGTGGAGAAGAATGCTACCTTCAATGTGAGTCATTTGTTAATAAAATAATTTTTCTAGTTTCTTTTAATCTTGTCTTTTAATTTGTGCATGTTTGTTTACTCTTTCCTTTCCTTTTATGTTTCTTTAATACTTCTTGCCTTCTTAGTTAACATTCATTTCAGTATTTTGCTTTCTTTTGTTAATGTAGTTAGTGTAATGAGTAGTGAGTAGTTCCATCCCCATTTGGGGGGTGGAGAAATATGTGATATAATCATGTAGTGTATTAAGTGTGTGTTATCTTTATCCCTTGAGCTTTATATGATTTCCATAACCATCTAATGGGTTTTCACTCTTATCTTTGATATGCTAATGCTCTTGAATGAAGTTTAGCTGATGCTTTGATTAGTGGCCCTATTTTATGGGGAATGATAAGGTTAGGATATGGATGAAGTTAATATTGGAAACACAATTTGTAGTGTATGTGCTCTTGTTGCATGTACCTTAGCTAATGTCTTGTATGTTTTAATGATGTAGTCTTATCTTAATTCATGTGGAGGCATAGTAGGGTATAGTCTTTATACTTGAGTTCATGTAGCTTCATTCCAATTATTGTCTTGTATGTTTTAATGATGTAGTCTTATCTTAATTCATGTGGAGGCAAAGTTGGATGTAGTTTTATGATTTCATGTACTACATGTTGTGAGGAGCTTAATGAACACACACACACTTCTTTATGTTCACATTATTTCTCTACCCCCTTTGGGGTTTAGTTTTCTTGCTTTTCTTCCATTTCCTTTTTGCATCTTAGTGTAGTTTAGTGTAACCAACCTTTCTCTCCTTCTTTTTACCTCTCGCCTTCGAACAAACCAATCGTCGACACACCTCCCAGTGGACGACCCGTATTTTCCACCGCTTCAACGCAGCCGTGCACTTACGGTTTAAATAAAACGATCAATCAAGTTTTTGGCGCCGTTGCCGGGGAGGTGCTCTGTCCAGACGTTGGTTTGGACGATTCGAGGGGTTTTTAATTTTTTGTTTTTAGTGTTTGCATGTTTCAGGTAACCTAAGCAACCAGGGGAAGCGACTGGAGGAGTTGGAGAGACAAAGAAGCAAAACGGACCGCCAATCAGCGGTCTGGGACCGCCAATTGGCGGCCTGGTGAACATCGATTGTTCTCAAATTTGTTTCAGTTGTTACATTGTTCATTTTAGTTATCTGGGAGCACAATTTTGCATGCTGTGACTTCTAATTTGCTCCCAGATTTAATTTCAATCCCCTTTAATCAACTTGGACCATAAAACTCAAAGCAAAAGATTAGACTTCTTGCCATCTAGGTCATGCACCATTGGTAGACCTTGCATGCAATTGTCTTTTCTTTGCTTTACATTTTGTCGTTGATTGCTAGCGTGAGTTACGTGCACCCACATCCCTCATTCATGCATGTTTCGCTCATGCATTAGTTAGTAAGGTGCATCGGGACAAGAGTGAGTTGAGCGTTTAATTGGAGTGATTGATTGCTAGATTTAAGCTCAAAACGCTACTAAGGAGGGGTTGTCCCATAAAAGATAAGGTGGGGGATTTCATCACCCTTTCCTTGGCCCCAAAAACCACTATTAGTAAAGCCTTAACTAAAAGCAAGTAGACATTGGCCCAAGGATTTTGGACGCACTAGGAGAGTAATCTAGTTGAGACCGCCATGACCTGATCGGCGTTGCCTACCTTGTCGATAGTAGGAGGTACTGGATCTCCGGATCTGGTATCACTTGCTGGGCATTGTGGTCCTTGTTGTAGGGAGGTGAGGCGTGTCGAGGCTAGTGACCTCGAAGTTAGGCGTCGTCTAACCTAAGGACCCATTGCCTTACATTGTTTGAGCCATGCTTGCTAGTTAGGCTTCTACCTTCACCCTGTACCCTCGCTAGCTCTAGGGATTCTTTCCTTCTCCTCTGAGTCATCTTCTTCTCACCTTCTTCTACGTTATAGTCTCCTCCCCTATACACTCCCTGGTAGCGTTCTATGGTCGAGTCGAGCACTTTTTGCGAGCTTAGTCTCGTGGTGGTGAGAGTGGTCGACTCGAGAGTTGTTTGTTGAGATGGATGGTTACATGGGCGACCCTCCATATCATTGTTGGGACCAGGACGATTCTCCCTGGTACTCCCGACCCATGCATCCTGGGGTACCTCAGACAAACACCCCGTATGGTTGGGATAATCTTCATTGTGTGACTGAGCAATCTTCATATAGGGGTAACATGAGAGAGGCACCGACTGCTAGACCACCATCTAGTTACGTCGGATCATATGTTGGTCATCAATCTGAGACATTACAAGAACCTTTAGCCTCTTTCATGCATGTGGTAGATGACATGGGTGCACCGGTGGCTCCAGTATCCGTACCATGTGACTGTTGTGGGTTGAGTGGTTATGTTATAGGGGAATGTCCTTATGTTGCCCCTGAGCCTGAGTATGAGCACACATTTTCCCAAAATGCTCATTATGACCATTACGCATCCGCGTACAACCCGAGCGGGATGGATTCGTGGGGAGACAATTCGTATTCAAATTCTTATACATCATTTCCACCCCAGTATCCTCCTCCCAAATACCCAGAATTCTACCAACACCCCACTTCAAATCATTGGACTCATTCTCAGTCCATCAACACCCAACCCCAAAATTTCCCAAGATCTTACTTGGACCTCCTCGTTGACCGCATACAAAATCTGACACTTCAAGTGAGTCAACTGACGCAACAATTAAGTGAGGAGAGTAACTTTTCATGTCAACATTAGGATTTATCTTCTGAAATCGAACCACCACAACATCCACAAATTCAAAGCACAATCTTTCAAAGTCAAACTCCTAGTCAGTCTGAGGGACTTGGGGTTTCAATTCACGATCACTTGGTGGAGGATTCGATTCCAATTGAGAATACTATGGACCAGCTTCTTTATGAGTCGGCACAGGATTGTGCCTTATCTTCTTGTCCCGTGGCCCTTGAGCCACATGATCTTATTGTTGTACCTTCTAAGGACTCACCTCTGGTGGAGCAAGAACTCCCTAGTCCCCTCAATTTCAAACAACCTGATGAGAGTTTCCTCTCTCTATTGTTCCTGATCATCTTGGAAATGATGGAACATCAAACAACTACATTGCTCATGAGGGTATTAGGAGTTCCTTGGAGAATACCTTGGGTATGAGACCCATTGTTTGTTCGCCTGGTGTGTCGGACATGCCTAACGAGGTTCTTGACCTCGTTCCGACACACCAGCCTGTTGGTTGGAGAGTTTGGATTGACGATCATAACTTCAGCAGCGCAACGGGAGAAACTCTTCTTCCGTTGCCCCTCATTTCCCAAACTCTTGAGAGGTTCAAGCTCTTTCAGTTTGATCCTTTGAATGAGACGCCTTTGCGTCCAATTCACGAACCTCTCATTTCATCTGGTGCTCTTTGTGAAGGGGCCCCACGCATGAGTATTCTGGCCCCACGTTGTGTTATGTTCCCTTTCCAAGTGCATTGACCCACTCTTGAGGTTCCCATTTGATGTCTTTTGACAAATGAAGATGGGAACTTATGTTTGTACATAGTTATATATATAAAAAAGACTCCTTCAGTGAGCATCGATTGTTGTGAGCCCCAACCCTTGTGTATTTGGGCTCCATTTCTTTCACGTATTTGTATCCTTTCTTTAGCATCTCACAGGTTTTGAGGGAATTCGGGTTTGTGTCCATCAACATGACCTTGAACTTCCCTTTGTACTTCATGTTGGTGAGATATCTCCTTTTTCATGCATAAATCCATGTAGTATCTTGCTCACATTCATTGAGGACAATGCATGAAGTAGGTGTGGGGGGTGTTTACGTGTGTACATAGTCGAGTCTTCTCTTTTGATTTTGTTTTCTTTTGTTTGCATTGTTAGGGTCATGTTAGTGTGCTGCATTTAATATCGATATATATGCTTGCCATGATCCTTGGGTGACTTGTCTTGTTTTGCTTGCCTAGTGCCTTAAAAGTTTCACATTTCTTTCAAAATCTTCATGTGTTTACGAAAGAAAATGTTTTGTGGGTTTTGCGTGTGTTTAGCATGTGCAAAACCGTTGAGAGGCAAAGTAAAAAGAAAGCCCCCAAAATTGTCTTGAACTTGATGCATTAGGATATCTAGTACAGTGACTTTAGGATTTATCGAGTCGTTAGGATGCACCCCAGTTTTCCCTTGGGGATGAGTAATCATAGGGTTTCAGTGCTCAAACATTTAATGAAGTCCACCCTGAACCTAGTGAGTCAATAATTCGTGTCTGTTAACTTAAGGAAGTTTGTTGTAGTCAAGGACCCTCTAAATCCTGTTGTGAGACATTAGTGTAGGGGTTTTGGTTCATGTGTAGATAAGAAATAAGTGAGTAGGTATTCTCTCTTCTCACACGGCTCCTATCACTCGGGAAAGTAGGTATGAGGGGACTTTGTGCCTGGTGCTTTCGAGTCATCTAACTTGGGATGCACCGACCGAACTCCCGTTACACGGGTGGTAGGGATTGCCCTATGTAGAGATTTGGGGAAAGGTGTACGTGATAGTGTAAGTCCTCATGGGCAATGATGCACGAAACCTGACCCTGGGAGAATGAAGCTCCAACTAATAAAATGAAAAAAAATGTGAAAAGAAAACGAAAAAAAGGAAAAAAAATACAAATAAGAACCTTAATGGACCTTACACTTTGTATTACTTGAGGATCTTGAGGTTGTCCATGTCTTTCACTTAATTCCTTATTTAACTTGCACGAATGGTTCATTAGGTTAGGTGTGTGGACTGATTACCTATATAGAGTCGGCCCGTAGGATTACCGCGTCCATTGATCGACAAAAAATTGTCAAACGAGTCGAGTGTCTAGATTGAATAATGCATCTTGTTCGTATTTTGTGGGTATATCCACTGAAAACCCTCAGGAGACAACACTCCTCCTCCTTGGCAACAAGGAGGTTTAACGGCTTGTTGCACGTGCTAAGTGCAACCGTGATTCCTACGAAAGTGAGTTAGGATTTCTTGTTTTTCGTTTCCTTTCTCTTTCTTTGTTTTGCTCGGGACTAGCAAAAACTTAGGTGTAGGGGTATTTGATTGACATCATTTCATGCTTATATTTGTACCTTATATCCATTATCTTACACCTAAGCAATGCTACGTGACGAGTTTTATGTTTAGTTTTCAGGAATAAAGTGGTTTGAAGAGAAGAGCCATGAAAGGACCCAAAAGCAGGAAAAAGGACTTAATTGTGAGACCTGAGGACCAAGATGCAATGGAGAAGGACCTGATCGTAAGACCGAAGGACCTAAGAGCAAAACAGGAAAGTCCACACCATCATGAGGAGTATTTTGACAATTCGATTCGGGTCGGAGCTCCAATAAACAAAGTAGATGCATCAAAGACCAACAAAGACCACCAGAAAAGCCCACAACCAAAACCAACTCGATCTGGATCATATACACCGCCAATTGGCGGTCTTGGACCGCTAATTGGCGGTCCATATGTCTCCAGATCCGCTAAGATTTGTGCTGGGCTTGTATTAGTGTATTATTAGTCTATTTTTGGTATTGGTTTAGTCCCACATCGGGGGATTGTCCCGGATTAGCTTTTTCCATGCCTATAAATAGAACTCTTCACCTTCCATTGTAATTACCCATTGCTTGGTGGCATTCTCTCTACTAAGGAGTGAGCCTTGAAGCAAAAACTCAAGGTGGAGAAGAATGCTACCTTCAATGTGAGTCATTTGTTAATAAAATAATTTTTCTAGTTTCTTTTAATTTGTGCATGTTTGTTTACTCTTTCCTTTCCTTTTATGTTTCTTTAATACTTCTTGCCTTCTTAGTTAACGTTCATTTCAGTATTATGCTTTCTTTTGCTAATATAGTTAGTGTAATGAGTAGTGAGTAGTTCCATCCCCATTTGGGGGGTGGAGAAATATGTGATATAATCATGTAGTGTATTAATTGTGTGTTATCTTTATCCCTTGAGCTTTATATGATTTCCATAACCATCTAATGGGTTTTCACTCTTATCTTTGATATGCTAATGCTCTTGAATGAAGTTCAGCTTATGCTTTGATTAGTGGGCCTATTTTATGGGAAATGATAAGGTTAGGATATGGATGAAGTTAATATTGGAAACACAATTTGTAGTGTATGTGCTCTTGTTGCATGTACCTTAGCTAATGTCTTGTATGTTTTAATGATGTAGTCTTATCTTAATTCATGTGGAGGCATAGTAGGGTATAGTCTTTATACTTGAGTTCATGTAGCTTCATTCCAATTATTGTCTTGTATGTTTTAATGATGTAGTCTTATCTTAATTCATGTGGAGGCAAAGTTGGATGTAGTTTTATGATTTCATGTACTACATGTTGTGAGGAGCTTAATGAACACACACACACTTCTTTATGTTCACATTATTTCTCTACCCCCTTTGGGGTTTAGTTTTCTTGCTTTTCTTCCATTTCCTTTTTGCATCTTAGTGTAGTTTAGTGTAACCAACCTTTCTCTCCTTCTTTTTACCTCTCGCCTACGAACAAACCAATCGTCGACACACCTCCCAGTGGACGACCCGTATTTGCCACCACTTCAACGCGGTCGTGCACTTGCGGTTTAAATAAAACGATCAATCATCGATCGCGGGAGGTCGGAGACCTCACCGGCGATGAGGAAACAACGTGGACACGTGGGACGTGTCACCTCTGCATTATAGAGGGTGACCTAGTTTGTTCTCTCCTTAGAGTAGCAACCTGAGGGATTGCGGATTCCATTACTTCAGTGGGCACACAACTGTCGTTGGGTGAAGTGACTACCGGCCTTGAGGGCTACAAGGACCGCTGCCCTGCTTTTATAGTGGCGGAGTTGGTGTCTGCACGTGGAGATCTATGACTCTGCAAACTTCGGTTCGGATATGTCGATTGTCGGGCCCTCTGTGTGGCGGATATGTTCGACTGGCCTTGATAGGCAGTGATTGCACGAGCCCGTGCGACCTGTGTGGCGGCAGGGATGTTCGCGCGTGGCCTGTGTGGTTGCGGCGATGGACTGTCGATGATGATTTCCGGCAATTAGCTCGATTGGGCACCTATCGAGTGAGATACCGTGCGGTCTGTGTGGCGCCGGTGATGGACCGACCTGAGTGACACCTCCGTTGGTGTGGTCATGGACCACGATGTTTTCAGATCTGATTCTACCTGCACGGAAGTGCGAATGCCTCCTCACCGATCCTTTGGCTTGTGTAGTCGCGTGTGGGGATGTGTTGCGTACTGTCCGCTAGACCGTATGTGCCTACGGTAGGTCTTCACGGAGACCCGATGTTCAGCCTGTGCGGCCTGTGTGGCGGCAGAGAGGATCGTGCGAGGCCTGTGTGGTGGCGACGATGTGGTGGACCGTGCGGCATGTGTGGCGGCAGCGGCGTTGTGGACCGTGCGACCTGTGTGGTGACGACGATGTTGCGGACCGTTGGACTTGTGTGGCAGCGATAAACGTTTTATATTTCTACCGCAAGTGCACGGCCACGATGAAGTGGTGGCAAGTACGGGTCGTCCTCAGGGAGGTGAGCAGGCTCTTGTTTATCAGAAATCAAGTGGCAAAAATAGGGGGAGAAAGATTGATTACACTACTCTACACTAAACTACGCTAAGAAGTACGAAATGCGAAACAAAGAAATAAACGATCAAATAAAAACTATGCTAAGAACAAAATAGAAGTGCTGGAATTTCAGGAATGGAAAACCCCTAAGGGGTGGAGTGAGTGCACACAAGCAAAGAGGTGGGTGTAGAATACATTCTTTAAGCACAGAAGGTGGTGTTTATCAAGCATAGGAAGTGTCTAAATGTTATGGCAAAACCTATCAATCTATTCACCAACTTGGTTGATTAACATTTACATATGCAAGGTGTTTATTTCAGAACTTAAATAAGCATGAGAGGTGTCTAATCATTTTGGCAAAACTCATCAAGTTATAAATTCTATCCTAAACAAGCAAGCATACTTTCATGTTTAATCAACACATTGAAATTAAAGCATTCATCTCATTCTCTAATGCATGTATGTACATCTACTCCACCCCCCAAAGGGGATGGAACTACTCACTAAACATTACACTAATTATTAAACTATGGAAAGAAAGCATATTAAAACTAACCTAGAATTAAAAGACGATTAAACTAAAACATGCACAAACAATTAAAGAAGCATAAAACAAACAATGAAATAAACACAAAACTTTATTGATAAAATGACTCACATTAAAAGTAGCATCCTCCTACTTTAGTGTGTGCTTCAAGGCCTCACTTCTAGTAGGAAGAATAGCCACTTAAAATATGGAGTGTTTACAAAAGGAGGTGAAGAGTTCTATTTATAGGCATGGAAAAAGCTAATCCGGGACAATCCCCCGATGTGGGACTAAACAGATACCACACATAGCCTAAACATCCTCTAATACATGTGCTGGAGAAATTTGAGCGCATTTGGGCCAAAAGTGACCGCCAATTAGCGGTCTTGGACCGTTAATTAGTGGTCTACAGTGTCCGGATCGCTCTGGAATTTCTTGTGGGCTTTTCTGGAAGGCTTTGTTGGTATTTGATGCATCTAGTTTTCATGTTGGAGCTCCGACCCGAATAGAATTGCCAAAATACTCCCCATGATGGTGTGAAGTATTCTGTTTTGCTCTTAGGTCCCTCTGACTTGCGTTCAGGTCCTTCTCCCTTGCATCTTGGTCCCCAGATCTCACAATCCAGTCCTTTTTCCCAGCTTTCGGGTCCTTTTATGTTTCATCTCTTCAAACCTATTTATTCCTGAAAACTAAACATAAAACTCGTGACATAGCATTGTTTAGGTGAAAGATAATGGATATAAGATACAAATATAAGCATGAAATGATGTCAATCAAATACCCCCACACCTAACTTTTGCTAGTCCCGAGCAAAACAAAGAAAGAGAAAAGCATACGAAAAAACAAGAAATCCTAACTCACTTTCGTAGGAATCACGGTTGCACTTAGCACGTGCAACAAGCCGTTAAACCTCCTTGTCGCCAAGGAGGAGGAGTGTTGTCTCCTGAGGGTTTTCAGCGGATATACCCACAAAATCCGAACAAGATGCATTAATAAATCTAGCTACACGACTCGTTGGACTTATTTTGTCGATCATGGGACGCGGTAATACTACGGGTCGACTCTATATATGTAATCGGTCCACACACCTAGCCTAATGAGTTATTCGTGAGAGTTAGTCAAGGACTTAAGTGAAAGACATGGGCAACCTTAACTTCTGAATGTGATACAATGTGTAAAGTCCATTTTGGTTCTTATTTGACTCATTTTTTTCTTTTTTTCTTTTTTTTCTTTTTTTTTCTTTTTCTTTGGAGCATTTATTGGTTGGTGTTTGATTCTCCCAGGGTCAGGTTTCGTGCATCGTTGCCTATGAGGACTTACACTATCACGTACACCTTCCCCCAAATCTCCACATAGGGCGATCCCTACCACCCGTGTAACGGGAGTTCGGTCGGTGCATCCCAAGTCAGATGACTCGAAAGCACCAGGCACAAAGTCCCCTCAGACCTACTTTCCCGAGTGATAGGAGCCGTGCGAGAAGAGAGAACACCACTTATTTATCTACATGGGAACCAAAACCCCTACACTTAAGTTTCACAAAAAGAGATTAAGGGCCCTTGACTACGACAAACTTCCTTATACTAACAGACACGAATTATGTGACTCACTAGGCTCAGGGTGGACTTCTTTAAATGTTTGAGTACTGAAACCCTAGGATTACACGCCTCCTGAGGGAAAACCAGGGTGCATCCTAACGACTCGACAAGACCTAAAGCCAATAAACTAGAAATCCTAATGCATCAAGTTCAAGACAATTTTGGGAGCTTTCTTTTTTACTTTGCCTCTCAACGGTTTTGCACATGCTTAACACACGCAAAACCCACAAAAACATTTTCTTTCGCAAACACATGAGGATTTTGAAAGAAATGTGAAAACTTTAAAGCACTCGGCAAGCAAAAGAAGACAAGTCACCCAAGGATCATGGCAAGCAGATATGTCAATGTTAAATGTGGCACACTAACATGACCCTAGCAGTACAAACAAAAGAAAATAAAACCAAAGGAAAAAGACTCGACTATGTACACACGTAAAACACCCCCCCACACCTACTTCATGCATTGTCCTCAATGAATGTGAACAAGATACTACATGGATACATGCATGAAAAAGGAAAGATCTCACCAACACGAAGTACAAAGGGACGTTCAGGGTCATGTTGATGGATACAAACCCAAATTCCCTCAAAACCTGTGAGAAGCTGAAAAAGGGAGATAAATACGTGAAGAGATTGGTCCCAAGTACACAAGGGTTGGGACCCACAACAATCGATGCTCACTGAAGGAGTCTTTTATTACACACTTCTTCTTTTTTTGTTGTTTTTTTCTTTTTTTCTTTTTTTTAAAGATATATACATCAACCAAGATATTCTCATAATCATTTGGTCAAGGAACATCAAATGAGAACATCAAGTCAGGAGGACCAGAGACTTGCCGAGATGGGCAAACTCCACTGGTACTCTGAGGTGTCATGAGGGGTGAAAGGTCAAAGCTGAAAGGCTCGAACCCCTCATGATATTGGTCGGGTGTGGGCAACAAAGAATGAAGTTGTGTTGCCTCACTAGGGTTTAATTGCTCATCGAAGAAAACCCTCCAACCAATAGGCGGGTGCATCGGAATGAGTTCCTCAAGCTCATTCGATGGATGCAGCAGACCTGCATCACTAAGAATGGGGCTTCTCCCCAAGTCATCCAACAAGGACCTCCCACCATCATTTAGATCATCAAGCATAAGCTCGGTCATAGGTGGGTCCTTGTTGGAGTCAATATGAAGCTCAAATGGCTCAATGGCCATGGGACATGAGGTAGAGACACCTTCTGGTATAGGCATATGATGAGGTGTCTCACTCTCACTAGTACTCTCAACTGAATCATGCAACGAACACTCCCTTTGGACATTCATGTTCGAGGCCAGCTCACTTTGTTGCATTGCGAAGACAGGCAATGAGTTTTCGTTGGGCCCACGAACATTCTCAATGGGTTGCATTGGGGTTAGGGGTGTTCGTTGATTTTGTGGTGCTTTCTCCAATTGGCGGATGATATTTAGATTTAAAGGTTCATCCATGGGTTCTTGTTGCTTACCAGAGTTGAACACATGAAACTCGGCACTCATGTTACCGAATGAGAGCTTCATGAGACCATTTCTACAATTAATCAAGGCATTGGAGGTTGCCAGAAATGGTCTACCCAAAATCAAAGGTATTTGAGAGTGGGTGTTCGCAACAGGATTGGTATCGAGGACAACAAAATCGACTGGAAATATAAAATCTCCAACTTTGATAAGCACGTCCTCGATAATCCCCATGGGAATACGAATGGATCTATCCGCTAATTGGAGGGTGATCTTAGTTGGTTTCAATTCTCCCAAGTTCAACTGTTGATAGACAGAGAATGGGAGGAGGTTGACCGCTGATCCTAAATCAAGCAAAACATTGCTCAATCTAGTGTCCCCTATCGTACACTGAATAGTAGGACACCCAGGGTCCTTGTATTTTGTGTAGGTGGGATTGGACAAAAGTGAGCTGATATTTGCAGCCAAGAATGCTT
Organism: Triglochin maritima; assembly: GCA_963682175.1. Lineage (NCBI taxonomy): Eukaryota > Viridiplantae > Streptophyta > Magnoliopsida > Alismatales > Juncaginaceae > Triglochin > Triglochin maritima. The sequence continues at coordinate 28,148,623 of OY821788.1, read as the reverse complement.
TCTTAGGAACATTGGTCTTCCTCTTGGTTGTGCAGAGATCCTTCAACACTTTGGCATATTGAGGTATTTGTTGGATGACATCCAACAAGGGGATGTTAACCTTCACTTGCTTAAACACCTCTAATATCTTGTCCATGTTGTCACTCTGCTTTTTGTTTAACCTACTTGGATAAGGAGCTTTTGGCAGGTAGGTTTTCTGCTGTGCCTGAGAAGAAAGCTTTGGTGTATTACCCTCACCCTCAGCTTCTTCTTCACCACCATTCCCACTGAGGGGCTGCATAGATGGTGGTGGGTGTGGCAAGGAAATGTGATTGTCAACCCGTTTTCCATTCCTTAAGGTCACAATGGAATTGACATGGTGAACAGGTTCCTCCACATGGTTCACTTGCCTCCCCCGAAGTACCACATTCTCATTTTGCGTTTGTTGTTGTTGGTACATGCGGGGGTTAGCCTCAGGCTGGCTAGGAAAAGACCCTCTCTCTCTTTCATGTACAGACTGAGCCAATTGGCCCATCTGAAGCTCTAGAGATTTGATGGTCTGCTGATTTGAAGTGAGAACTTGACTCGTGGTAGACATAAAATTTTTCATTGAGTTTTCAAGTCCACGAGTCAAGGTCTCAAGCGAATTGAATCGGGTTTCCATATTATTAGAATTTAGGAAACCCGATTGATTGGTGGTTTGTGCTTGGGGTGGCTGATAGGAATGTGCATGCATGGGAGGTTGGTGTGATTGGTAAGGTGGTCTAGAGGAGTTTGGAGGACCACCCGGGGCATTAGTTTGGTTCCATGAAAAATTGGGGTGGTTCCTCCATCCAGGATTATAAGATGATGAGTATGGGTCATTCTTGGCTCTATCATAGACGGCGTTGACACGCTCCATCTCAGGAGGAATGGACTCACACTCGCTTTCTACATGACCTATCCTACCACATGAATGACAGGGAACTGGACCAGATGTGGACATGTGAGGTGCACTTTGTTGGTTTTGGAGCTCAATCGAATCCATACGGCGCATTAAGGCCGCCATGCGTGCCTCAGTGGCCGTAGTTGTATCGATAGCAAATGCGGAACCCGATCTAGTTGAGTTTGCATTCGCGATCCTCGCTCCTATACTAGATGATGCAGGTCGTTCCCTCACACTCTCCCATTGCATGGTTTTCTCAGCGAGGTCTTCTAGGAAGGCCCATGCCTTCCTTTCATCCTTTCCCAAGAACTCTCCTTGACACATGGACTCAAGGAGCGTTCTGGACGGGATGTGAAGACCCTCATACACAATCTGACAAAGACGCCACAACTCAATGCCATGGTGAGGGCACGAGGATAGTAGCTCTTTGAACCTCTCAAGATATGCATGAAATGGTTCGGTCTTATGTTGATAGAACGAATTGATTTCGTTCCTCAATTTTTGAGTCCGATGATTAGGAAAGTACTTCTTGAGGAATGCAGATTGAAACTCATCCCAAGTCCTAAAGGAATTCGCCTGGTTGCTGTACAACCACTTCTTGGCGTCATCCTTTAGTGCAAAAGGAACGAGCCTAAGATGGATGGAGTCTGTGCTAAGTTGTTGCAGCTTGAACAAAGCACAGACCTCCTCAAATTCCCTGAGAAAGATATAGGGGTCACCTTTCCCAGTGAAATGAGGGAGCATGGAAATGAATTGAGGCTTAACCTCAAAATGGTTCCCATTAGCCTCTGGTAATTGATTGACATCATTTCATGCTCATATTTGTATCTTATATCCATTATCTTTCACCTAAATAATGCTATGTTACGAGTTTTATGTTTAGTTTTCAGGAATAAATAGGTTTGAAGAGATGAAGCATAAAAGGACCCAAAAGCTGGGAAAAAGGACTGAATTGTGAGATCTATGGACCAAGATGCAAGGAAGAAGGACCTGAATGCAAGACCGAAGGACCTAAGAGCAAAACAGAATACTCCTCACCATCATGGGGAGTATTTTGGCAATTCTATTCGGGTCGGAGCTCCAACATGCAAAATAGATGCATCAAATACCAACAAAGCCTTCCAGAAAAGCCCACAAGAAATTCCAGACCGATCCGGACACTGTAGACCGCTAATTAGCGGTCCAAGACCGCTAATTGGCGGTCACTTTTGGCCCAAATGCGCTCAAATTTCTCCTGGACTTGTATTAATGTTCATTTTGGCTATTTTTGGTGTTTGTTTAGTCCCACATCGGGGGATTGTCCCGGTTTGCCTTTTTCCATGGCTATAAATAGAACTCTTCACCTTCCATTGTAATCACTCCATATTTTAAGTGGCTATTCTTCCTACTAGAAGTGAGGCCTTGAAGCACACACTAAAGTAGGAGGATGCTACTTTTAATGTGAGTCATTTTATCAATAAAGTTTTGTGTTTCTTTCATTGTTTGTTTTATGCTTCTTTTATTGTTGTGCATGTTTTAGTTTAATCGTCTTTTAATTCTAGCTTAGTTTTAATATGCTTTCTTTCCATAGTTTAATAATTAGTGTAATGTTTAGTGAGTAGATCCATCCCCTTTGGGGGTGGAGTAGATGTACATACATGCATTAGAGAATGGGATGAATGTGTTAATTTCAATGTGTTGATTAAACATGAATGTATGCTTGCTTGTTTAGGATAGAATTTATAACTTGATGAGTTTTGCCAAAATGATTAGACACCTCTCATGCTTGTTTAGGTTCTGAAATAAACAACTTGCATATGTAAATGTTAATCAACCAAGTTGGTGAATAGATGGATAGGTTTTGCCATAACATTTAGACACTTCCTATGCTTGATAAACACCACCTTCATGTGCTTAAAGAATGTATTCTACACCCACCTCTTTGCTTGTGTGCACTCACTCCACCTCTTAGGGGTTTTCCATTCCTGAAATTCCAGCATTCTTGTTTTGTTCTTAGCTTAGTTCTTATTTCATCGTTTGTTTGCTTCTTTCACATTTCATACTTCTTAGAGTAGTTTAGTGTAGAGTAGCGTAAACAACTCTCTTCTCCATTATTTTCGCCACTTGATTTCGTGCAAACAAGAGGCTGCTCACCTCCCTGAGGATGACCCATACTTGCCACCGCTTCATCGCGTCCGTGCACTAGCGGTTTTAAATAAAACGTTCAACAAGTTTTTGGCGCCGTTGCCGGGGAGGTGCCAGTCCAGACTCTTGTTTGGACGATTCGAGTGGATTTAATTTGTTTGTTGTAGTTTTTCCTTGTTTCAGGAGACTTGGAGTCATCAGGAGGAACGCCTGGAGAAGTTTGGAGTGAATCTGAGCATTTAAGACCGCCAATCAGCGGCCTGAGACCGCCAATTGGCGGTCTGGTAAGCTCGTTTTTCTCTCTTATTTCTTTGGTCGGTTTTCATAATTGATGTAGTGATCTGGGATTTAATTTGGCATGTTTTGACTTATAGTTTGTTCCCAGATCCATAATCAACCTCCTTTAAGCAACTTGGACCCTAAAACTCAAAGCAAAAGATTGGGCATTCATTCTTGTTTAGGTCATGCATCATGTATGTGACTTAGGCATTTAGATTGTCTTTTATCTTAGCTTTATTTTCTTTTGCTGAGAGCTGGCGTGAGGTACGCACCTTCTACTCTCATTCATGCATTTCGTATGAACATGCATTAGTTAGTAGGAAGTGCATTGCAACAAGTGTGAGTTGAGCGTTGTTTGGAGAGTTGATTGCTAGATTTAGGACTCCAAAACGCTACTAAGGAGGGGCTGTCCCGTAAAAGATAAGGTGGGGGATTTCATCACCCTTTCCTTCGCCCCAAAAACCACACTAATCAAGAGCCTAATTTTAAAATCAAGTAGACATTGGCCCTAAGGATCTTGGACGCATTAGGAGAGTGATCCGGTCCCGACCGTCATGACCTGATCGGCGTTGCCCACTTTGTCGATAGTAGGAGAGACGAGATCCCCGGATCTTGGCTCACTTGCTGGGCTTTGTGGTCCTCGTTGGAGGGAGGTGAGACGTGTTGAGGCCGTGTGACCTCGCAGTTAGGCGTCGTCTAGCTGTAAGGACCTACAGCGACCTTAGGATTGCTTGAGCCTTGTTTGCTTGTGTGCTTCTACCTGTACCCATCCGCCATAGCATAAGGACTTCTTCCTTTCTCTCCTGAGTCATTCTTTCTCTCCTGTTTTCCCTCGTCTTCTCTTCTACGTACATTCTTTATTTGAAAAAAAAAGAAAAAAAAGAAGAAAAAAGAGAGTTGTGGTTTGTGTGTGCACCTTTGTGCATGCTTTCGTTGACACGAGACGAGAGTGGTCGTTTGACGAGGAGCGTTGTCAATCCGGCTTCGGTCATCGATTTCTCGACACCTTCCTCCTCTCGTGTTGCACGTAGTTCGGGTCCAATGGCTGCTAATTTCCGTGAGGAGGAGCAGTTGCTGGACCCTCCTGTTCCACCTGTGCTTCCAGTTGTCGTTCCCATACCTCTTCGTGATCGATGCTACCCGAGCCGTACAGCTCTACCCTCATGCATCGTATTACCAGAGGCTAATGGAAACCATTTTGAGGTTAAGCCTCAATTCATTTCCATGCTCCCTCATTTCACTGGGAAAGGTGACCCCTATATCTTTCTCAGGGAATTTGAGGAGGTCTGTGCTATGTTCAAGCTGCAACAACTTAGCACAAACTCCATCCATCTTAGGCTCGTTCCTTTTGCACTAAAGGATGACGCCAAGAAGTGGTTGTACAGCAACCAGGCAAATTCCTTTAGGACTTGGGATGAGTTTCAATCTGCCTTCCTTAAGAAGTACTTCCCAAATCATCGGACTCAAAAATTGAGGAACGAAATCAATTCGTTCTATCAACTTGAGACCGAGACATTTCATGCATATCTAGAGAGGTTCAAGGAGCTGCTATCCTCATGCCCTCACCATGGCATTGAGTTGTGGCGCCTTTGTCAGATTGTGTACGAGGGTCTTCACATCCCGTCCAGAACGCTCCTTGAGTCCATGTGTCAAGGAGAGTTCTTGGGAAAGGATGAAAGGGAGGCATGGGCCTTCCTAGAAGACCTCGCTGAGAAAACCATGCAGTGGGAGAGTGTGAGGGAACCACCTGCATCATCTAGTATAGGAGCGAGGATCGCGAATGCAAACTCGACTAGATCGGGTACCGCATTTGCTATCGATACCACTACGGCCACCGAGGCACGCATGGCGGCCTTAATGCGCCGTATGGATTCGATTGAGCTCCAAAACCAACAAGGTGCACCTCACATGTCCACATCTGGTCCAGTTCCTTGTCATTCATGTGGTAGGATAGGTCATGTAGAGAGCGAGTGTGAGTCCATTCCTCCTGAGATGGAGCGTGTCAACGTCATCTATGACAGAGCTAGGAATGACCCATACTCATCATCTTATAATCCTGGATGGAGGAACCACCCCAATTTTTCATGGAACCAAACTAATGCCCCGGGTGGTCCTCCAAAATCCTCTAGACCACCTTACCAATCACACCAACCTCCCATGCATGCACATTCCTATCAGCCACCCCAAGCACAAACCACCAATCAATCGGGTTTCCTAAATTCCAATAATTTGGAAACCCGATTCAATTCGCTTGAGACCTTGACTCGTGGACTTGAAAACTCAATGAAAAATTTTATGTCTACCACGAGTCAAGTTCTCACTTCAAATCAGCAGACCATCAAATCTCTAGAGCTTCAGATGGGCCAATTGGCTCAGTCTGTACATGAAAGAGAGAGAAGGTCTTTTCCTAGCCAGCCTGAGGCTAACCCCCGCATGTACCAACAACAACAAACGCAAAATGAGAATGTGGTACTTCGGGGGAGGCAAGTGAACCATGTGGAGGAACCTGTTCACCATGTCAATTCCATTGTGTCCTTAAGGAATGGAAAACAGGTTGACAATCACATTTCCTTGCCACACCCACCACCATCTATGCAGCCCCTCAGTGGGAATGGTGGTGAAGAAGAAGCTGAGGGTGAGGGTAATACACCAAAGCTTTCTTCTCAGGCACAACAGAAAACCTACCTGCCAAAAGCTCCTTATCCAAGTAGGTTAAACAAAAAGCAGAGTGACAACATGGACAAGATATTAGAGGTATTTAAGCAAGTGAAGGTTAACATCCCCTTGTTGGATGTCATCCAACAAATACCTCAATATGCCAAAGTGTTGAAGGATCTCTGCACAACCAAGAGGAAGACCAATGTTCCTAAGAACGCATTCTTGGCTGCAAATATCAGCTCTCTTTTGTCCAATCCTACCTACACAAAATACAAGGACCCGGGGTGTCCTACTATTCAGTGTACGATAGGGGACACTAGATTGAGCAATGTTTTGCTTGATTTAGGATCAGCGGTCAACCTCCTCCCATTCTCTATTTATCAACAGTTGAACTTGGGAGAATTGAAACCAACTAAGATCACCCTCCAACTGGCGGATAGATCCATTCGTATTCCCATGGGGATTATCGAGGACGTGCTTATCAAAGTTGGAGATTTTATATTTCCAGTCGATTTTGTTGTCCTCGATACCAATCCTGTTGCGAAAACCCACTCTCAAATACCTTTGATTTTGGGTAGACCATTTCTGGCAACCTCCAATGCCTTGATTAATTATAGAAATGGTCTCATGAAGCTCTCATTCGGTAACATGAGTGCCGAGTTTCATGTGTTCAACTCTGGTACGCAACAGGAACCCATGGATGAACCTTTAAATCTAAATCTCATCCGCCAATTGGAGAAAGCACCACAAAATCAACGAACACCCCTAACCCCAATGCAACCCATTGAGAATGTTCGTGGGCCCAGCGAAGACTCATTGCCTGTCTTTGCAATGCAACAGAGTGAGCTGGCCTCGAACATGAATGTCCAAAGGGAGTGTTCGTTGCATGATTCAGTTGAGAGTACTAGTGAGGGTGAGACACCTCATCATATGCCTATGCCAGAAGGTGTCTCTACCTCATGTCCCATGGCCATTGAGCCATTTGAGCTTCATTTTGACTCCAACAAGGACCCACCTATGACCGAGCTTATGCTTGATGGTCTAAATGATGGTGGGAGGTCCTTGTTGGATGACTTGGGGAGAAGCCCCATTTTTAGTGATGCAGGTCTGCTGCATCCATCGAATGAGCTTGAGGAACTCATTCCGATGCACCCGCCTATTGGTTGGAGGGTTTTCTTCGATGAGCAATTAAACCCTAGTGAGGCAACACAACTTCATTCTTTGTTGCCCACACCCGACCAATATCATGAGGGGTTCGAGCCTTTCAGCTTTGACCTTTCACCCCTCATGACACCTCAGAGTACCAGTGGAGTTTGCCCATCTCGGCAAGTCTCTGGTCCTCCTGACTTGATGTTCTCATTTGATGTTCCTTGACCAAATGAATATGAGAATATCTTGGTTGATGTATATATCTTAAAAAAAACAAAAAAAAACAACAACAAAAAAAGAGAAAGAGTGTAATAAAAGACTCCTTCAGTGAGCATCGATTGTTCTGGGCCCCAACCCTTGTGTACTTGGGCCCCAATTTCTTCACGTATTTATCTCCCTTCTTCAGCTTCTCACAGGATTTGAGGGAATTTGGGTTTGTGTCCATCAACATGACCCTGAACGTCCCTTTGTACTTCGTGTTGGTGAGATCTTTCCTTTTTCATGCATGTATCCATGTAGTATCTTGTTCACATTCATTGAGGACAATGCATGAAGTAGGTGTGGGGGGTGTTTTACGTGTGTACATAGTCGAGTCTTTTTCCTTTGGTTTTATTTTCTTTTGTTTGCAGTGTTAGGGTCATGTTAGTGTGCCGCATTTAATATCGATATATCTGCTTGCCATGATCCTTGGGTGACTTGTCTTCTTTTGCTTGCCGAGTGCTTTAAAATTTTCACATTTCTTTCAAAATCTTCATGTGTTTGCGAAAGAAAATGTTTTTGTAGGTTTTGCGTGTGTTCAGCATGTGCAAAACCGTTGAGAGGCAAAGTAAAAAGAAAGCTCCCAAAATTGTCTTGAACTTGATGCATTAGGATTTCTAGTTTACTGGCTTTAGGTCTTATCTAGTCGTTAGGATGCACCCCGGTTTTCCCTCGGGCGGCGTGTAATCATAGGGTTTCAGTACTCAAACATTTAAAGAAGTCCACCCTGAACCTAGTGAGTCAAATAATTCGTGTTTGTTAGTATAAGGAAGTTTGTCGTAGTCAAGGGCCCTTAATCTCTTTTTGTGAAACTTAAGTGTAGGGGTTTTGGTTCCCATGTAGATAAATAAGTGGTGTTCTCTCTTCTCGCATGGCTCCTATCACTCGGGAAAGTAGGTCTGAGGGGACTTTGTGCCTGGTGCTTTCGAGTCATCTGACTTGGGATGCACCGACCGAACTCCCGTTACACGGGTGGTAGGGATCGCCCTATGTGGAGATTTGGGGGAAGGTGTACGTGATAGTGTAAGTCCTCATAGGCAATGATGCACGAAACCTGACCCTGGGAGAATCAAACACCAACCAATAAATGCTCCAAAGAAAAAGAAAAAAAAAGAAAAAAAAGAAAAAAAGAAAAAAAAGAGTCAAATAAGAACCAAAATGGACTTTACACATTGTATCACATTCAGAAGTTAAGGTTGCCCATGTCTTTCACTTAAGTCCTTGACTAACTCTCACGAATAACTCATTAGGCTAGGTGTGTGGACTGATTACATATATAGAGTCGACCCGTAGTATTACCGCGTCCCATGATCGACAAAATAAGTCCAACGAGTCGTGTAGCTAGATTGATTAATGCATCTTGTTCGGATTTTGTGGGTATATCCGCTGAAAACCCTCAGGAGACAACACTCCTCCTCCTTGGCGACAAGGAGGTTTAACGGCTTGTTGCACGTGCTAAGTGCAACCGTGATTCCTACGAAAGTGAGTTAGGATTTCTTGTTTTTTTTCGCATGCTTTTCTCTTTCTTTGTTTTGCTCGGGACTAGCAAAAGTTAGGTGTGGGGGTATTTGATTGACATCATTTCATGCTCATATTTGTATCTTATATCCATTATCTTTCACCTAAATAATGCTATGTTACGAGTTTTATGTTTAGCTTTCAGGAATAAATAGTTTTGAAGAGATGAAGCATAAAAGGACCCAAAAGCTGGGAAAAAGGACTGAATTGTGAGATCTGTGGACCAAGATGCAAGGAAGAAGGACCTGAATGCAAGACCGAAGGACCTAAGAGCAAAACAGAATACTCCTCACCATCATGGGGAGTATTTTGGCAATTCTATTCGGGTCGGAGCTCCAACATGCAAAATAGATGCATCAAATACCAACAAAGCCTTCCAGAAAAGCCCACAAGAAATTCCAGACCGATCCGGACACTGTAGACCGCTAATTAGCGGTCCAAGACCGCTAATTGGCGGTCACTTTTGGCCCAAATGCGCTCAAATTTCTCCTGGACTTGTATTAATGTTCTTTTTGGCTATTTGTGGTGTTTGTTTAGTCCCACATCGGGGGATTGTCCCGGTTTGCCTTTTTCCATGGCTATAAATAGAACTCTTCACCTTCCATTGTAATCACTCCATATTTTAAGTGGCTATTCGTCCTACTAGAAGTGAGGCCTTGAAGCACACACTAAAGTAGGAGGATGCTACTTTTAATGTGAGTCATTTTATCAATAAAGTTTTGTGTTTCTTTCATTGTTTGTTTTATGCTTCTTTTATTGTTGTGCATGTTTTAGTTTAATCGTCTTTTAATTCTAGCTTAGTTTTAATATGCTTTCTTTCCATAGTTTAATAATTAGTGTAATGTTTAGTGAGTAGATCCATCCCCTTTGGGGGTGGAGTAGATGTACATACATGCATTAGAGAATGGGATGAATGTTTTAATTTCAATGTGTTGATTAAACATGAATGTATACTTGCTTGTTTAGGATAGAATTTATAACTTGATGAGTTTTACCAAAATGATTAGACACCTCTCATGCTTGTTTAGGTTCTGAAATAAACAACTTGCATATGTAAATGTTAATCAACCAAGTTGGTGAATAGATGGATAGGTTTTGCCATAACATTTAGACACTTCCTATGCTTGATAAACACCACCTTCATGTGCTTAAAGAATGTATTCTACACCCACCTCTTTGCTTGTGTGCACTCACTCCACCTCTTAGGGGTTTTCCATTCCTGAAATTCCAGCATTCTTGTTTTGTTCTTAGCTTAGTTCTTATTTCATCGTTTGTTTGCTTCTTTCACATTTCATACTTCTTAGAGTAGTTTAGTGTAGAGTAGCGTAAACAACTTTCTCCCCCTATTTTTCGCCACTTGATTTCGTGCAAACAAGAGGCTGCTCACCTCCCTGAGGACGACCCGTACTTGCCACCGCTTCATCGCGGCCGTGCACTTGCGGTTTAAATTAAAACGTTCAACAAGTAGGAAGAATAGCCACTTAAAATGCGGAAGAACTTAGCACAGACTCCATCCATCTTAGGCTCGTTCCTTTTGCACTAAAGGATGACGCCAAGAAGTGGTTGTACAGCAACCAGGCGAATTCCTTTAGGACTTTGGACGAGTTTCAATCTGCATTCCTCAAGAAGTACTTTCCTAATCATCGGACTCAAAAATTGAGGAACGAAATCAATTCGTTCTATCAACATGAGACCGAACCATTTCATGCATATCTTGAGAGGTTCAAAGAGCTACTATCCTCGTGCCCTCACCATGGCATTGAGTTGTGGCGTCTTTGTCAGATTGTGTATGAGGGTCTTCACATCCCGTCCAGAACGCTCCTTGAGTCCATGTGTCAAGGAGAGTTTTTGGGAAAGGATGAAAGGGAGGCATGGGCCTTCCTAGAAGACCTCGCTGAGAAAACCATGCAGTGGGAGAGTGTGAGGGAACCACCTGCATCATCTAGTATAGGAGCGAGGATCGCGAATGCAAACTCAACTAGATCGGGTTCCGCATTTGCTATCGATACCACTACGGCCACCGAGGCACGCATGGCGGCCTTAATGCGCCGTATGGATTCGATTGAGCTCCAAAACCAACAAAGTGCACCTCACATGTCCACATCTGGTCCAGTTCCTTGTCATTCATGTGGTAGGATTGGTCATGTAGAGAGCGAGTGTGAGTCCATTCCTCCTGAGATGGAGCGTGTCAACGCCATCTATGACAGAGCTAGGAATGACCCATACTCATCATCTTATAACCCTGGATGGAGGAACCACCCCAATTTTTCATGGAACCAAAATAATGCCCCGGGTGGTCCTTCAAACTCCTCTAGACCACCTTACCAATCACACCAACCTCCCATGCATGCACATTCCTATCAGCCACCCCAAGCGCAAACCACCAATCCATCGGGTTTCCCAAATTCCAATAATATGGAAACCCGATTCAATTCGCTTGAGACCTTGACTCGTGGACTTGAAAACTCAATGAAAAATTTTATGTCTACCACAAGTCAAGTTCTCACTTCAAATCAGCAGACCATGAAATCTCTAGAGCTTCAGATGGGCCAATTGGCTCAGTCTGTACATGAAAGAGAGAGAGGGTCTTTTCCTAGCCAGCCTGAGGCTAACCCCCGCATGTACCAACAACAACAAATGCAAAATGAGAATGTGAACCATGTGGAGGAACCTGTTCACCATGTCAATTCCATTGTGACCTTAAGGAATGGAAAACAGGTTGACAATCACATTTCCTTGCCACACCCACCACCATCTATGCAGCCCCCCAGTGGGAATGGTGGTGAAGAAGAAGCTGAGGGTGAGGGTAATACACCAAAGCTTTCTTCTCAGGCACAGCAGAAAACCTACCTGCCAAAAGCTCCCTATCCAAGTAGGTTAAACAAAAAGCAGAGTGACAACATGGACAAGATAGTAGAGGTGTTTAAGCAAGTAAAGGTTAATATCCCCTTGTTGGATGTCATCCAACAAATACCTCAATATGCCAAAGTGTTGAAGGATCTCTGCACAACTAAGAGGAAGACCAATGTTCCTAAGAAAGCATTCTTGGCTGCAAATATCAGCTCACTTTTGTCCAATCCTACCTACACAAAATACAAGGACCCTGGGTGTCCTACTATTCAGTGTACGATAGGGGACACTAGATTGAGCAATGTTTTGCTTGATTTAGGATCAGCGGTCAACCTCCTCCCATTCTCTGTTTATCAACAGTTGAACTTGGGAGAATTGAAACCAACTAAGATCACCCTCCAACTGGCGGATAGATCCATTCGTATTCCCATGGGGATTATCGAGGACGTGCTTATCAAAGTTGGAGATTTTATATTTCCAGTCGATTTTGTTGTCCTCGATACCAATCCTGTTGCGAACACCCACTCTCAAATACCTTTGATTTTGGGTAGACCATTTCTGGCAACCTCCAATGCCTTGATTAATTGTAGAAATGGTCTCATGAAGCTCTCATTCGGTAACATGAGTGCCGAGTTTCATGTGTTCAACTCTGGTAGGCAACAGGAACCCATGGATGAACCTTTAAATCTAAATCTCATCCGCCAATTGGAGAAAGCACCACAAAATCAACGAACACCCCTAACCCCAATGCAACCCGTTGAGAATGTTCGAGGGCCCAGCGAAAACTCATTGCCTGTCTTCGCAATGCAACAGAGTGAGCTGACCTCGAACATGAATGTCCAAAGGGAGTGTTCGTTGCATGATTCAGTTGGGAGTACTAGTGAGAGTGAGACACCTCACCATATGCCTATACCAGAAGGTGTCTCTACCTCATGTCCCATGGCCATTGAGCCATTTGAGCTTCATATTGACTCCAACAAGGACCCACCTTTGACCGAGCTTATGCTTGATGATCTAAATGATGGTGGGAGGTCCTTGTTTGATGACTTGGGGAGAAGCCCCATTCTTAGTGATGCAGGTTTGCTGCATCCATCGAATGAGCTTGAGGAACTCATTCCGATGCACCCGCCTATTGGTTGGAGGGTTTTCTTCGATGAACAATTAAACCCTAGTGAGGCAACGCAACTTCATTCTTTGTTGCCCACACCCAACCAATATCATGAGGGGTTCAAGCATTTCAGCTTTGACCTTTCACCCCTCATGACACCTCAGAGTACCAGTGAAGTTTGCCCATCTCGGCAAGTCTCTGGTCCTCAAAACTTGATGTTCTCATTTGATGTTCCTTGACCAAATGATTATGAGAATATCTTGGTTGATGTATATATCTTGTAAAAAAAGTAAAAAAAAGAAAAAAAAGTGTGTAATAAAAGACTCCTTCAGTGAGCATCGATTGTTGTGGGCCCCAACCCTTGTGTACTTGGGCCCAATTTCTTCACGTATTTATCTCCCTTCTTCAGCTTCTCACAGGATTTGAGGGAATTTGGGTTTGTTTCCATCAACATGACACTGAACGTCCCTTTGTACTTCATGTTGGTGAGATCTTTCCTTTTTCATGCATGTATCCATGTAGTATCTTGTTCACATTCATTGAGGACAATGCATGAAGTAGGTGTGGGGGGGGGGGTGTTTTACGTGTGTACATAGTCGAGTCTTTTTCCTTTGGTTTTATTTTCTTTTGTTTGTATTGTTAGGGTCATGTTAGTGTGCCGCATTTAATATCGATATATCTGCTTGCCATGATCCTTGGGTGACTTGTCTTCTTTTGCTTGCCTAGTGCTTTAAAATTTTCACATTTCTTTCAAAATCTTCATGTGCTTGCGAAAGAAAATGTTTTTGTGGGTTTTGCGTGTGTTTAGCATGTGCAAAACCGTTGAGAGGCAAAGTAAAAAGAAAGCTCCCAAAATTGTCTTGAACTTGATGCATTAGGATTTCTAATTTATTGGCTTTAGGTCTTGTCGAGTCGTTAGGATGCACCCTGGTTTTCCCTCAGAGGGCGTGTAATCATAGGGTTTCAGTACTCAAACATTTAAAGAAGTCCACCCTGACCCTAGTGAGTCAAATAATTCGTGTTTGTGAGTATAAGGAAGTTTGTCGTAAGTCGAGGGCCCTTAATCTCTTTTTGTGAAACTTAAGTGTAGGGGTTTTGGTTCCCATATAGATAAATAAGTGGTGTTCTCTCTTCTCGCACGGCTCCTATCACTCGGGAAAGTAGGTCTGAGGGGACTTTGTGCCTGGTGCTTTCGAGTCATCTGACTTGGGATGCGCCGACCGAACTCCCGTTACACGGGTGGTAGGGATCGCCCTATGTGGAGATTTGGGGGAAGGTGTACGTGATAGTGTAAGTCCTCATAGGCAATGATGCACGAAACCTGACCCTGGGAGAATCAAACACCGACCAATAAAATTCTCCAAAACAAAAAGAAAAAAAAAAGAAAAAAAAAGAAAAAAAAGAAGCAAATAAGAACCAAAATGGACTTTACATTGTATCACATTCAGAAGTTAAGGTTGCCCATGTCTTTCACTTAAGTCCTTAACTAACTCTCACGAATAACTCATTAGGCTAGGTGTGTGGACGGATTACATATATAGAGTCGGCCCGTAGTGTTACTGCGTCCCATGATCGACAAATTAAGTCCAGCGAGTCGTGTAGCTAGATTGATTAATGCATCTTGTTCGGATTTTGTGGGTAGATCCGCTGAAAACCCTCAGGAGACAATACTCCTCCTCCTTGGCGACAAGGAGGTTTAACGGCTTGTTGCACGTGCTAAGTGCAACCGTGATTCCTACGAAAGTGAGTTAGGATTTCTTGTTTTTCGCATGCTTTTGTCTTTCTTTGTTTTGCTCGGGACTAGCAAAAGTTAGGTGTGGGGGTATTTGATTGACATCATTTCATGCTCATATTTGTATCTTATATCCATTATCTTCCACCTAAACAATGCTATGTCACGAGTTTTATGTTTAGTTTTCAGGAATAAATAGGTTTGAAGAGATGAAGCCCAAAAGCTGGAAAAAAGGACTGAATTGTGAGATCTGGGGACCAAGATGCATGGAAGAAGGACCTGATTGCAAGACAGAAGGACCTAAGAGCAAAACAGAATACTTCACACCATTATGGGGAGTATTTTGACAATTCTATTCGGGTCGGAGCTCCAACATGCAAAATAGATGCATCAAATACTAACAAAGCCTTCCAGAAAAGCCCACAAGAAATTCCAGAGCGATCCGGACACTGTAGACCGCTAATTAGCGGTCCAAGACCGCTAATTGGCGGTCACTTTTGGCCCAAATGCGCTCAAATTTCTCCAGCACATGTATTAGAGGATCTGTAGGCTATTTGTGGTATCTGTTTAGTCCCACATCGGGGGATTGTCCCGGATTAGCTTTTTCCATGGCTATAAATAGAACTCTTCACCTCCTATTGTAATCACTCCATATTTTAAGTGGTTATTCTTCCTACTAGAAGTGAGGCCTTGAAGCACACACTAAAGTAGGAGGATGCTACTTTTAATGTGAGTCATTTTATCAATAAAGTTTTGTGTTTCTTTCATTGTTTGTTTTATGCTTCTTTTATTGTTGTGCATATTTTAGTTTAATCGTCTTTTAATTCTAGCTTAGTTTTAATATGCTTTCTTTCCATAGTTTAATAATTAGTGTAATGTTTAGTGAGTAGATCCATCCACTTTGGGGTGGAGTAGATGTACATACATGCATTAGAGAATGGGATGAATGCTTTAATTTCAATGTGTTGATTAAACATGAATGTATGCTTGCTTGTTTAGGATAGAATTTATAACTTGATGAGTTTTGCCAAAATGATTAGACACCTCTCATGCTTGTTTAGGTTCTGAAATAAACAACTTGCATATGTAAATGTTAATCAACCAAGTTGGTGAATAGATGGATAGGTTTTGCCATAACATTTAGACACTTCCTATGCTTGATAAACACCACCTTCATGTGCTTAAAGAATGTATTCTACACCCACCTCTTTGCTTGTGTGCACTCACTCCACCTCTTAGGGGTTTTCCATTCCTGAAATTCCAGCATTCTTGTTTTGTTCTTAGCTTAGTTCTTATTTCATCGTTTGTTTGCTTCTTTCACATTTCATACTTCTTAGAGTAGTTTAGTGTAGAGTAGCGTAAACAACTTTCTCCCCCTATTTTTCGCCACTTGATTTCGTGCAAACAAGAGGCTGCTCACCTCCCTGAGGACGACCCATACTTGCCACCGCTTCATCGCGGCCGTGCACTTGCGGTTTAAATTAAAACGTTCAACAAGTAGGAAGAATAGCCACTTGCGGTATCGATAGCAAATGCGGAACCCGATCTAGTTGAGTTTGCATTCGCGATCCTCGCTCCTATACTAGATGATGCAGGTCGTTCCCTCACACTCTCCCATTGCATGGTTTTCTCAGCGAGGTCTTCTAGGAAGGCCCATGCCTTCCTTTCATCCTTTCCCAAGAACTCTCCTTGACACATGGACTCAAGGAGCGTTCTGGACGGGATGTGAAGACCCTCATACACAATCTGACAAAGACGCCACAACTCAATGCCATGGTGAGGGCACGAGGATAGTAGCTCTTTGAACCTCTCAAGATATGCATGAAATGGTTCGGTCTTATGTTGATAGAACGAATTGATTTCGTTCCTCAATTTTTGAGTCCGATGATTAGGAAAGTACTTCTTGAGGAATGCAGATTGAAACTCATCCCAAGTCCTAAAGGAATTCGCCTGGTTGCTGTACAACCACTTCTTGGCGTCATCCTTTAGTGCAAAAGGAACGAGCCTAAGATGGATGGAGTCTGTGCTAAGTTGTTGCAGCTTGAACAAAGCACAGACCTCCTCAAATTCCCTGAGAAAGATATAGGGGTCACCTTTCCCAGTGAAATGAGGGAGCATGGAAATGAATTGAGGCTTAACCTCAAAATGGTTCCCATTAGCCTCTGGTAATACGATGCATGAGGGTAGAGTTGTACGTCTCGGGTAGCATCGATCACGAAGAGGTATGGGAACGACAACTGGAAGCACTGGTCGAACAGGTGGGTCCAGCAACTGCTCGTCCTCACAGAAATTAGCAGCCATTGAACCCGGACTGCGTGCGACACGAGAGGAGGGAGGTGTCAAGAAATCGATGACCGAAGCCGGATTGACAATGCTCCTCGTCAAACGATCACTCTCGTCTCGTGTCCACGAAAGCATGCACAAAGGTGCACACACACAAAACAAAACTTTTTTTTTTCTAACAAAGAATGTGCGTAGAGGAGAAGACGGGGGAACACAGGAGAAAGAATGACTCAGGAGAGAAGGGAAGAAGTCCTTATGCTACGGCGGATGGGTACAGGTAGAGAAGCACACAAGCAAACAAGGCTCAAGCAATCCTAAGGTCGCTATAGGTCCTTACAGCTAGACGACGCCTAACTGCGAGGTCACACGGCCTCAACACGCCTCACCTCCCTACAACGAGGACCACAAAGCCCAGCAAGTGAGCCAAGATCCGGGGATCTCGTCCCTCCTACTATCGACAAAGTGGGCAACGCCGATCAGGTCATGACGGTCGGGACCGGATCACTCTCCTAATGCGTCTGAATTCCTTAAGGCCAATGTCTACTTGATTTTAAAATTAGGCTCTTGATTAGTGTGGTTTTTGGGGCGAAGGAAAGGGTGATGAAATCCCCCACCTTATCTTTTATGGGACAACCCCTCCTTAGTAGCGTTTTGGAGTCCTAAATGTAGCAATCAACTCTCCAAACAACGCTCAACTCACACTTGTTTTGATGCACTTCCTACTAACTAATGCATGTTCATACGAAATGCATGAATAAGAGTAGAAGGTGCGTACCTCACGCCAGCTCTCAGCAACAGAAAATAAAGCTAAGATAAAAGACAATCTAAATGCCTAAGTCACATACATGATGCATGACCTAAACAAAAAGAATGCCTAATCTTTTGCTTTGAGTTTTAGGGTCCAAGTTGCTTAAGGGAGGTTTGATTATTGATCTGGGAACAAACTATAAGTCAAAACATGCCAAATTAAGTTCCAGACCACTATATCATATAAATAAATACTCCAAAGAAATTTCGAGGTGAAATGAAACAACCAGACCGCCAGTTGGCGGTTGTAGACCGCTGATTGGCGGTCTTCTTCTCTCAAACCGCCTCCAAACTTAACCAGATGCTTCCCCTTCTCAATATGAGTCTCCTGAAAGAAAGAAAACTACAAGACAAAAATTAAATCCACTCGAATCGTCCAAACAAGAGTCCACACCATCATGAGGAGTATTTTGGCAATTCGATTCGGGTCGGAGCTCCAATAAACAAAGTAGATGCATCAAAGACCAACAAAGACCACCAGAAAAGCCCACAACCAAAACCAACTCGATCTGGATCATATACACCGCCAATTGGCGGTCTTGGACCGCTAATTGGCGGTCCATATGTCTCCAGATCCGCTAAGATTTGTGTTGGGCTTGTATTAGTGTATTATTAGTCTATTTTTGGTATTGGTTTAGTCCCACATCGGGGGATTGTCCCGGATTAGCTTTTTCCATGCCTATAAATAGAACTCTTCACCTTCCATTGTAATTACCCATTGCTTGGTGGCATTCTCTCTACTAAGGAGTGAGCCTTGAAGCAAAAACTCAAGGTGGAGAAGAATGCTACCTTCAATGTGAGTCATTTGTTAATAAAATAATTTTTCTAGTTTCTTTTAATTTGTGCATGTTTGTTTACTCTTTCCTTTCCTTTTATGTTTCTTTAATACTTCTTGCCTTCTTAGTTAACATTCATTTCAGTATTATGCTTTCTTTTGCTAATATAGTTAGTGTAATGAGTAGTGAGTAGTTCCATCCCCATTTGGGGGGTGGAGAAATATGTGATATAATCATGTAGTGTATTAAGTGTGTGTTATCTTTATCCCTTGAGCTTTATATGATTTCCATAACCATCTAATGGGTTTTCACTCTTATCTTTGATATGCTAATGCTCTTGAATGAAGTTCAGCTTATGCTTTGATTAGTGGGCCTATTTTATGGGAAATGATAAGGTTAGGATATGGATGAAGTTAATATTGGAAACACAATTTGTAGTGTATGTGCTCTTGTTGCATGTACCTTAGCTAATGTCTTGTATGTTTTAATGATGTAGTCTTATCTTAATTCATGTGGAGGCATAGTAGGATATAGTCTTTATACTTGAGTTCATGTAGCTTCATTCCAATTATTGTCTTGTATGTTTTAATGATGTAGTCTTATCTTAATTCATGTGGAGGCAAAGTTGGATGTAGTTTTATGATTTCATGTACTACATGTTGTGAGGAGCTTAATGAACACACACACACTTCTTTATGTTCACATTATTTCTCTACCCCCTTTGGGGTTTAGTTTTCTTGCTTTTCTTCCATTTCCTTTTTGCATCTTAGTGTAGTTTAGTGTAACCAACCTTTCTCTCCTTCTTTTTACCTCTCGCCTACGAACAAACCAATCGTCGACACACCTCCCAGTGGACGACCCGTATTTGCCACCACTTCAACGCGGTCGTGCACTTGCGGTTTAAATAAAACGATCAATCATCGATCGCGGGAGGTCGGAGACCTCACCGGCGATGAGGAAACAACGTGGACACGTGGGACGTGTCACCTCTGCATTATAGAGGGTGACCTAGTTTGTTCTCTCCTTAGAGTAGCAACCTGAGGGATTGCGGATTCCATTACTTCAGTGGGCACACAACTGTCGTTGGGTGAAGTGACTACCGGCCTTGAGGGCTACAAGGGCCGCTGCCCTGCTTTTATAGTGGCGGAGTTGGTGTCTGCACGTGGAGATCTATGACTCTGCAAACTTCGGTTCGGATATGTCGATTGTCGGGCCCTCTGTGTGGCGGATATGTTCGACTGGCCTTGATAGGCAGTGATTGCACGAGCCCGTGCGACCTGTGTGGCGGCAGGGATGATCGCGCGTGGCCTGTGTGGTTGCGGCGATGGACTGTCGATGATGATTTCCGGCAATTAGCTCGATTGGGCACCTATCGAGTGAGATACCGTGCGGTCTGTGTGGCGCCGGTGATGGACCGACCTGAGCGACACCTCCGTTGGTGTGGTCATGGACCACGATGTTTTCAGATCTGATTCTACCTGCACGGAAGTGCGAATGCCTCCTCACCGATCCTTTGGCTTGTGTAGTCGCGTGTGGGGATGTGTTGCGTACTGTCCGCTAGACCGTATGTGCCTACGGTAGGTCTTCACGGAGACCCGATGTTCAGCCTGTGCGGCCTGTGTGGCGGCAGAGAGGATCGTGCGAGGCCTGTGTGGTGGCGACGATGTGGTGGACTGTGCGGCATGTGTGGCGGCAGCGGCGTTGTGGACCGTGCGACCTGTGTGGTGACGACGATGTTGCGGACCGTTGGACTTGTGTGGCAGCGATAAACGTTTTATATTTCTACCGCAAGTGCACGGCCACGTTGAAGCGGTGGCAAGTACGGGTCGTCCTCAGGGAGGTGAGCAGACTCTTGTTTATCAGAAATCAAGTGGCAAAAATAGGGGGAGAAAGATTGATTACACTACTCTACACTAAACTACGCTAAGAAGTACGAAATGCGAAACAAAGAAATAAACGATCAAATAAAAACTATGCTAAGAACAAAATAGAAGTGCTGGAATTTCAGGAATGGAAAACCCCTAAGGGGTGGAGTGAGTGCACACAAGCAAAGAGGTGGGTGTAGAATACATTCTTTAAGCACAGAAGGTGGTGTTTATCAAGCATAGGAAGTGTCTAAATGTTATGGCAAAACCTATCAATCTATTCACCAACTTGGTTGATTAACATTTACATATGCAAGGTGTTTATTTCAGAACCTAAATAAGCATGAGAGGTGTCTAATCATTTTGGCAAAACTCATCAAGTTATAGATTCTATCCTAAACAAGCAAGCATACTTTCATGTTTAATCAACACATTGAAATTAAAGCATTCATCCCATTCTCTAACGCATGTATGTACATCTACTCCACCCCCCAAAGGGGATGGAACTACTCACTAAACATTACACTAATTATTAAACTATGGAAAGAAAGCATATTAAAACTAACCTAGAATTAAAAGACGATTAAACTAAAACATGCACAAACAATTAAAGAAGCATAAAACAAACAATGAAATAAACACAAAACTTTATTGATAAAATGACTCACATTAAAAGTAGCATCCTCCTACTTTAGTGTGTGCTTGAAGGCCTCACTTCTAGTAGGAAGAATAGCCACTTAAAATATGGAGTGTTTACAAAAGGAGGTGAAGAGTTCTATTTATAGGCATGGAAAAAGCTAATCCGGGACAATCCCCCGATGTGGGACTAAACAGATACCACACATAGCCTAAACATCCTCTAATACATGTGCTGGAGAAATTTGAGCGCATTTGGGCCACAAGTGACCGCCAATTAGCGGTCTTGGACCGCTAATTAGCGGTCTACAGTGTCCGGATCGCTCTGTAATTTCTTGTGGTCTTTTCTGGAAGGCTTTGTTGGTATTTGATGCATCCAGTTTTCATGTTGGAGCTCCGACCCGAATAGAATTGCCAAAATACTCCCCATGATGGTGTGAAGTATTCTGTTTTGCTCTTAGGTCCCTCTGGCTTGCGTTCAGGTCCTTCTCCCTTGCATCTTGGTCCCCAGATCTCACAATCCAGTCCTTTTTCCCAGCTTTTGGGTCCTTTTATGTTTCATCTCTTCAAACCTATTTATTCCTGAAAACTAAACATAAAACTCGTGACATAGCATTGTTTAGGTGAAAGATAATGGATATAAGATACAAATATAAGCATGAAATGATGTCAATCGGTTGCGTACTGTCCGCTAGACCGTATGTGCCTACGGTAGGTCTTCACGGAGACCCGATGTTCAGCCTGTGCGGCCTGTGTGGCGGCAGAGAGGATCATGCGAGGCCTGTGTGGTGGCGACGATGTGGTGGACCGTGCGGCATGTGTGGCGGCAGCGGCGTTGTGGACCGTGCGACCTGTGTGGTGACGACGATGTTGCGGACCGTTGGACTTGTGTGGCAGCAGTGACGATTGTAGACCGTGGGGCCTGTGTGGCAGCGGGAACAATTGCAGGACGGATGTCCGGGTCCGGTTTTGCCCTTATGGGAATGTTGTTTACTGCTTTGTGTTCATGTCATGCTATACTAGTATGATAGGGCATATAGGTGAGCTTGTCATTCGAGGTTTCCTATGGAAACTCAGGCATTGTTGTTATGTTTATTTTCAGGACCGCGTTAGGTTCCGGCGGGTGGTGACCGAGGGAGATTGTACTTTGAGACTGGATCCTGTTGTCTGCCTATTTTAGGTTGTCGTGATTACATGTATTATGTATTTATATTATGATGTAATCAATCTTTTGACAAACTCGTATGTAATATGATACACCAGATATGTTTCGGTATTTCTTTGAGTAATGTCCCCACTCTTGATGGTTTTATCCTTGTGCTTCCTTTGATTTGAAAAGTATAAATTTTCTGTTATTCGGGGATGTTACACATATACTTCATTAAGTATGGTTGTAGCAATGCCTAGTACTTATACATGAATAAAAGTATAATTAGGTGTATCAAACTTTACTCATTAATTTTTCAAGTTGAGCTTGTAAATTAGTTTCTGAAGTTTTTAAAGTGTATTTTTCTGCATCGGTTAACTTGAGATATATACTTCAACTTAGACTCTACTCCAAAGTGCACTCTTTCAAATGATTTTGGTGCTTTAAGAAAAATAGAGTGTTTTGGGTGTTATCAAACACATCCCATATTAGTCATTACAACTAAAACAGCAAGGACGTAGGTAGACAACACGATCTCATCTCCTTTATTAAATCACTCAAGATAGCTCATCTCAACCATACTAACTCACAACGGTAACAACACCAAGCATACAATCACTGCCAAACCCTAGCTACCTAGGAAGCTGGCTCACTAAGGAAGCATCATGGTGTTATCCATCCGTCTCTTACTGAGCAGGGGCTGGAGCCGGCTTCTCGGCCTCCTTGGTCTGTCCTTCAGCTGCCGGTGCTGCGGCAGGGGTGGGTTCTGGGGTTGGCTGGGCAGGTGCTCCGGCCGCGGGAGCTGCGGTTTGTTCTGTAGCTGGTTTCTTCTCTTGCACTGGTGGCACTGTCTTCTGCTCCGGACATAAAATCATAATACCAAGGTTCAAATAATTTCACAAATTGGCATTTACTAAAACTACATGTACAACTGCATGAAAATGTTGCCATCACTACTACTATATCGCAGCTTAGAGAATATTATATAGAATTTTTCGTTAGTAGGTTCTTAATCTTGGATTAGTAACACTGAAGGTTATGCGACAATATAGTCGATCGTATCGTGGGAGCCGATACAAACAAATTCATTTATTATAAGCACAACATGTCAACATGGTAGATAAGAAAGAAGGTACGTACTATATTCAACCATTAGATCTAATCTGTGAAACCTTTCGTGCTATATATATATATATATATATATATATATATATGTATATATATATAGGTGACACTTGAGTTTAGAAATGAAAGAACTTATTTTCTTTCTCCCCATATGTAAGTCAACCCTTGCTCCCATAGATCAGGAGTATTACACGTAGATCACCAATCTTCATAAGAGAAAATGTTCCAAACATTGACCACCTTTTCTCCATAGATTTTGGCACTATATATTAGTAGAATATCTCCAAAATAAAAGTAGTAAGCAATGACAAAGTTTGAGAGGTGGAAGAAGGATGAAGGAAATATGCTCACCTCAACTCCAGCCATCTTAAAAAATAATTAGACAATGGAGGATTCGGCAAAGTGGAAGACAAGAGAAAGTGACGGAAGCAAAGGGGAGTAGAGAGAAAAGAGGAAACGAGGGTCCTATTTATAACAGTTGCAGTCCCAAAACTCCAAATCTTGAAAACATAGATTAGCGACACCTGCGCCGATTTGGTTAGCCAATATTATTTTAGATTAGAAGGTACCGCAAGTTGGCATTAACTAAGGAAGAAAAGGTATAATTTGATTCTTGAGGCGTGACTACGACACGGGAAAAAACAACACAGACATGTGAGACCTCACCACCAGAACTCTACTAGTCTCCACTGGAGCTGGATACCGGGTCTAGGCAAAACTAACGGTCAGACCCCGGTTTTTTGTTTTGTTTAATTATTTTTAAAAAAAACGAAAATATCCTTCCATAATTGTAAAAATGTCATTACAAATATATATCTAAACTCCTATTTCATTCATTTCTTCACAACAAATCTTCTTCTTCTCATCCAATCTTCTTAATCTTTCAGTAAGTGTTCTTATTGTGTTAGAACACTAGTGCAGAATAGGCTTTACTCGTCGCCCCATAGACGTCGGTCGTTAGACAGACCGACGTCTAGTAGCATGCCGAGTTTGAGCAAAATTCTGAAATTACTGTCTGATTCGTCCGATTTTGCGACACGCTGACACATCTTGTCTGTTTCTCACATTCTCCTTATAAATGCATTTAGTTACCATAAACAACAATTTCAACCATTTTCCCGACTCAAATTTGGGGTTGCTGTAAATACATAATATGATAACGGGAAAATGTACTTGATTAATACATTTGCCTCAATGCATTATAGGATAATATTAACAAGTGATATTTGGACCTCAGAATCTGGCTTTCCATTTTGCTGTGTAACTGCTTATTTTTTAGATAATTATGGGTTTTACATAAAAATATTATATTTTATACACCGATTTTGCACCCATATACTAATATGATTATATATAACCAGATAAAAGATGTATGGCATGACTATTGAATAAATAAAAAATTACAATTTTTTTGACAATGCTAGTAATAACTCTGGAGCAGAATAATTAGTTGTAACATTATATAATCCACCCTTATATGATATTATTTTTCATATTAGATGTGTTTGTCTAGTTTGAAACTTAGGTATACAAGATGGACTCGAAATAATAAAACCTTATTTATAAAATATTAGAGATGATATAGCCTATTTAGGTAGTAATAGTACATATAGATATCAAGAATTTAGGGAATTGTGCTCTAGTAATGATGTTAGACCTAAATAATTTAAATTAGATGTCTCTCATAGATGGAACTCTACTTATGAAATGTTGAAATTTTGTTTTCTTTATAAATCTTTAATTACAACTTTTATAATGAAAAACAAAATGATTTTTTTAAACTAATCTTACTTGGGAAAATTGTAAAATTATGTTAGATTTTTGAAATATTTTTTCAACTTCACTAACACATTAAGTGGACATATTACACAACTACTAACTTATTTATATCTAAATTACTTCCAATTACTAATATTTTAAGAAATATAGGAGTGATGATAGTTCTGTAAAAATTATAAATGTAATGGAGGATATACTTAATAAATATTGGAAACCTCCACCATTAAATTTTTGTTTAGCTTTTGTTATGGAACCTAAATTTAGAATGACCGATTTACAAATTTACTTAGAAACTATTTTTGAAAACATGAATTATGAAGGTTGTGAAGATTACTTAAAACACATTAGAACACACCTTAATCGATATTTTAGTCTAAATGAACGAGTATATAATGTTAATCAAATGCGTTCAAATACTTGTGGATGAAGATGAAAATGATGAAAACTTTCAATGAAATTGGTTAAATTAGAAAAGATTAAGATTAGAACAAAATGAAACACATAACCAATTAACTGCATATTTAAACATTGATATGTACTTAAGTGATGCAGATTGCAAATCTTTTGATGTTTTAAATTGGTGGAAATCTTTTGAAGCACTATTGGGGAGAGTGGCATGTTAAGGTCTCTCCAATCGGCCAAACCAACTCAAGATGGTGCCAATGAGGAAGGTGTTCCTCATGGATCACTTCTGGATGGCAAGGTGCCAAAGTCATGGAAGTGGTCAGATCATTTCAAGTCAAGTCCAAAGCTCTCCACGGCTTTGGAGTTCGTCAAACCGGTGGTGAAGGAAGGTGCTAAGGTTGCAGTTTGTTCAACACAAGAGGTGATTGAAGCTTTGCAATGGTGGGACAAGGTGTTGGTTGGTTACTTTGTTGATTTTAAGCCTCGCCTTCCAACCCTTGAGAAGTTCTTGCCCAAGCTATGAGGCATATCCAGAGGTGTGGAGGTGACTAAAAGGAGGCGAGTCTTTCTTTTGTTTTGCTTCACATTAGCAGAGGACCTTACACATGTGCGGGAGCACGGGCACTGGTTCGTGAGGGGGTCTTCCTTGGTGGTGCAAAGATGGACTTCGGAGACGATGATGAGGAAGGTTGATATAACATCCATGCCAATTTGGATACGTTTTCCTGATTTGGATTTGCGGTATTGGTCGGCCAAAAATCTGAGTACGATTGCAAGTGTTCTATGTAAGCCACGTTACATGGATGACAACACCGTTTCGGGGTGGAGACTAGCGTATGCAATGGTATGTGTGGAGGTGGATCGTGACTTTGACTACTGATTGATCGTTTTATATTAACCGCAAGTGCACGACCGCGTTGAAGCGGTGGCAAATAAGGGTCGTCCACTGGGAGGTGTGTCGACACTTGGTTTGTGCGAAGGCGAGAGGTAAAGAAAGGGAAGAAAGATGTATTACACTACACTACACTAAGCTAAACTAGTAAACAAACAAGCTGAAATGAACTAAACAACTAAGTTAATCAACTAATGCAAAAGATAAAATCACAGGAATGAAAACCCCTCAGGGGTGGAGTGTGTGTGTGTGAACATGAAATAAGTGTGATATGAAATGCATACAAGAAGCTCAAGTAGTTAGTGTTGTTAATGCATAAGAAGTACCTAACTATGGCAAGACCTATCATTACAACACTAACTTATGTGCATAATATGAGCAATGCAAGGTTGTTATTAAGACACTTAGACAAGCATGGAATGTACCTAAGCTATGGCAGAAACAATCAAGTAAGGTTCTTAATAATTCAAGCAAGCATACTAATATCAACACAAAACATTCATATTAAGCATAAAAACCATCTACATAACATGTACACACACCTACTCCACCCCCGAAGGGGATGGAACTACTCACTACTCATTACACTAACTATATTAACAAAAGAAAACATAATACTGAAATGAAAGTTAACTAAGAAAGCAAGAAGTATTAAAGAAGCTTAAAAGGAAAGGAAAGACTAAACAAACATGCACAAATTAAAAGACATGATGAAAAGAAACTAGAAGAATTATTTTATTAACAAATGACTCACATTGAAGGTAGCATTCTTCTCCACCTTGAGTTTTTGCTTCAAGGCTCACTCCTTAGTAGAGAGAATGCCACCAAGCAATGGGTAATTACAATGGAAGGTGAAGAGTTCTATTTATAAGCATGGAAAAAGCTAATCGGGGACAATCCCCCGATGTGGGACTAAACCAATACCAAAAATAGCCTAAACGGACATTAATACAAGTCCAGGAGAAATTTGGGCGGATCCATGACGGCCAATTGGTTGTCCAAACACTTCGGATCGCGTTGGAATTTGTTGTGGGCTTTTCTTTCTGGTATTGTTGGTCTTTGATGCGGTTACTTGACTTGTTGGAGCTCCGACCCGAATTGAATTGGTAAAATACTCCCCATGATGGTGTGGAGTATTCTGTTTGGCTCTTAGGTCCTTTTGTCTTACATTCAGGTCCTTTTCCCTTGCATCTTAGTCCCCAGATCTCACAATTCAGTCCTTCTTCCCAGTTTTTGGGTCATTTTATGCTTCATCTCTTCAAACCTATTTATTCCTGAAAACTAAACATAAAACTCGTAACATAACATTGTTTAGGTGAAAGATAATGGATATAAGATACAAATATAAACATGATATGATGTCAATCAAATACCCCCACACCTAACTTTTGCTAGTCCCGAGCAAAACAAAGAAAGGAAAAAGCACTTAACTCACTTTCGTAGGAATCACGGTTGCACTTAGCACGTGCAAGAAGCCGTTAAACCTTTTTGTTGCCAAGGAGGAGGAGTGTTGTCTCCTGAGGGTTTTCAGCGGATATACCCACAAAATCCAAACAAGATGCATTATTCAATCTAGACACTTGACTCGTTGGAAATATTTTGTCGATCAATGGACGCAGTAATGCTACGGGCCGACTCTATATAGGTGATCAGTCCACACCTCTAACCTAATAAACCATTTGTGCAAGTTAAATAAGGAATTAAGTGAAAGACATGGACAACCTCAACATCCTCAAGTGCTACAAAGTGTAAAGTCCATTAAGGTTCTTATTTGCATTACCATTTTTTTCTTTTTGTTTCTTTTCACATTTTTTTCTTCTTTTTATTGGTTGGAGCTTCATTCTCCCAGGGTCAGGTTTCGTGCATCATTGCCCATGTGGACTTACACTATCACGTAAACCTTTCCCCAAATCTCCACATAGGGCAATCCCTACCACCCGTGTAATGGGAGTTCGGTCGGCGCATCCCAAGTCAGATGACTCGAAAGCACCAGGGACAAAGTCCCCTCAGACCTACTTTCCCGAGTGATAAGATCCGTGCGAGAAGAGAGAACACCTACTCACTTATTTCTTATTTACACATGAACCAAATCCTCTACACTAATGTCTCACAACAAGATTTAGAGGGTCCTTGACTACCACAAACTTCCTTAAGTTAACAGACACGAAATATTGCCTCACTAGGTTCAGGGTGGACTTCATTAAATGTTTGAGCACTGAAACCCTATGATTACTCAACCCCAAGGGAAAGCTGGGGTGCATTGTTGAACGTTTTAATTAAACAACAAGTGCACGGCCGCGAGGAAGCGGTGGCAAGTACGGGTCGTCCTCAGGGAGGTGAGCAGCCTCTTGTTTATCAGAAATCAAGTGGCAAAAATTGGGGGAGAAAGATTGATTATGCTACTCTACACTAAACTACGCTAAGAAGTATGAAATGTGAACGAAAGAAACAAACAATGAAATGAAAACTAAGCTAAGGACAAAACAAGAATGCTCGAATACAGAAATGGGAAAACCCCTAAAGGGTGGAGTGAGTGCACACAAGCAAAGAGGTGGGTGTTGAACACATTCTTTAAGCACAAATTAAGGTGGTGTTATCATGCATAGGAAGTGTCTAAATGTTGTGGCAAAACCTATCAATCCATTCACCAACTTAGTTGATTAACATTTACATATGCAAGATGTTTATTTCAGAACCTAAACAAGCATGAGAGGTGTCTAATCATTTTGGCAAAACTCATCAAGTTATACATTTTATTCTAAACAAGCAAGCATACACTCATGTTTTATCAACACATTGAAAATAAAGCATTCAATCCATTCTCATTTGCATGTATGTAAATCTACTCCACCCCCCAAAGGGGATGGAACTACTCACTAAACATTACACTAATTATTAAACTAAACAAAGAAAGCATATTAACTAAGCTAATAAAACTAATGAGATGAGATTAAGCAAAGCAAAACAAGAAACATAAAACAAACAACATAATAAAGAAAACTTGTATTAAAATGACTCACATTAAAAGTAGCATCCTCCTACTTCAGTGTGCTTCAAGGCCTCACTTCTAGTAGGAAGAATAGCCACTTAAAATATGGAGTGATTACAATGGAAGGTGAAGAGTTCTATTTATAGCCATGGAAAAAGGCAAACCGGGACAATCCCCCGATGTGGGACTAAACAGATACCAAACATAGCCTAAACATCCTCTAATACATGTGCTGGAGAAAGGTTAGTGGATTTGGTCCAGAATGGACCGCTGATTAGCGGTTTTGGACCGCCAATTGGCGGTCCTACAATTCCAGATCCATCTGGAATTTCTGCTGGGCTTTGCTTAGTGTATTTGGTGGTCTTGGATGCATCTACTACGTTTATTTGAGCTCCGACCCGAATAGAATTGCCAAAATACTCCCCATGATGGTGTGGAGTTTTCTGTTTTGCTCTTAGGTCCTTCTGTCTTGCGTTCAGGTCCTTCTCCCTTGCATCTTGGTCCCTAGATATCTCAATTCAGTCTTTTTTCCCAGCTTTTAGGTTCTTTTATGCTTCATCTCTTTAAACCTATTTATTCCTGAAAACTAAACAAAAAACTCATAACATAGCATTGTTTAGGTGAAAGATAATGGATATAAGATACAAATATAAGCATGAAATGATGTCAATCAAATACCCCCACACCTAACTTTTGCTAGTCCCGAACAAAACAAAGAAAGGAAAAAGCATACGAAAAAAAACAAGAAATCCTAACTCACTTTCGTAGGAATCACGGTTGCACTTAGCATGTGCAACAAGCCATTAAACCTCCTTGTCGCCAAGGAGGAGGAGTGTTGTCTCCTGAGGGTTTTCAACGGATACACCCACAAAATCCGAACAAGATGCATTAATCAATCTAGACACACGACTTGTTGGACTTATTTTGTCGATCATGGGACGCGGTAATACTACAGGTCGACTCTATATATGTAATTGGTCCACACACCTAGCCTAATGAGTTATTCGTGAAAGTTAGTTAAGGACTTAAGTGAAAGACATGGGCAACCTTAACTTCTGAATGTGATACAATGTGTAAAGTCCATTTTGGTTCTTATTTGACTCTTTTTTTTCTTTTTTTTCTTTTTCTTTGGAGCAGTTTATTGGTTGATGTTTGATTCTCCCAAGGTCAGGTTTCGTGCATCATTGCCTATGAGGACTTACACTATCACATACACCTTCCTCCAAATCTCCACATAGAGCGATCCCTACCACCCATGTAACGGGAGTTCGGTCGGTGCATCCCAAGTCAGATGACTCGAAAGCACCCGACACAAAGGCCCCTCAGACCTACTTTCCCGAGTGATAGGAGCCGTGCGAGAAGAGAGAACACCAATTATTTATTTATCTACATGGGAACCAAAACCCCTACACTTAAGTTTCACAAAAAGAGATTAAGGGCCCTTGACCACGACAACCTTCCTTATACTAGAAGACACGAATTATTTGACTCACTAGGTTCAGGGTGGACTTCTTTAAATTTTTGAGTGCTGAAACCCTACGATTACACGCCCCTCGAGGGAAAGCCGGGGTGCATCCTAACTACTCGGTAAGACCTAAAGCCAGTAAACTAGAAATCCTAATGCATCAAGTTCAAGACAATTTTGGGAGCTTTCTTTTTACTTTGCCTCTCAACGGTTTTGCACATGCTAAACACACGTAAAACCTAAAAAAACATTTTCTTTCGCAAACACATGAACATTTTGAAAGAAATGTGGAAATTTTGAAGCACTAGACAAGAAAAATAAGACAAGTCACCCAACGATCATGGCAAGCATATATATCGATATTAAATGCGGCACACTAACATGACCCTAACAATGCACACAAAAGAAAACAAAAGCAAAGGAAAAAAGACACAAATATGTACACACGTAAAACACCCCCCACACCTACTTCATGCATTGTCCTCAATGAATGTGAGCAAATTACTATATGGATTTATGCATGAAAAGGAATAGATCTGACCAACGTAATGTACAAAGGGAATTTCATGGTCATGTTGATGGACACAAACCCGAATTCTCTCAAAACCTGTGAGATGCTGAAGAAGGGAGATAAATACGTGAAGAAATGGGGCCCAAATACGTAAGAGTTGGGGCCCACAACAATCAATGCTCGCTCATGGAGTCTTTTATTACACTTTTTTTCTCTTCTTTGTTTTTTTTCTTTTTTTCTTGTGTTTACAAGATATATACATCAACCAAGATATTCTCATAATCATTTGGTCAAGGAACATCAAATGAGAACATCATGTTTTGAGGACCAGAGACTTGCCGAGATGGGCAAACTTCACTGGTACTCTGAGTCTGAGGTGTCATGAGGGGTGAAAGGTCAAAGTTGAAAGGCTCGAACCCCTCATGATATTGGTTGGGTGTGGGCAACCAAGAATGAGGTTGTGTTGCCTCACTAGGGTTTAATTGCTCATCGAAGAAAACCCTCCAACCAATAGGCGGGTGCATCGGAATGAGTTCCTCAGGCTCATTCAATGGATGCAGCAGACTTGCATCACTAAGAATGGGGCTTCTCCCCAAGTCATCCAACAAGGACCTCCCACCATCATTTAGATCATCAAGCATAAGATCGGTCATAGGTGGGTCCTTGTTGGAGTCAATATGAAGCTCAAATGGCTCAATGGCCATGAGACATGAGGTAGAGACACCTTCTGGCATAGGTATATGATTAGGTGTCTCACTCTCACTGGTACTCTCAACTGAATCATGCAACGAACACTCCCTTTGGACATTCATGTTCGAGGCCAGCTCACTCTGTTGCATTGCGAAGACAGGCAATGAGTTTTCGCTAGGCCCACGAACATTCTCAATGGGTTGCATTGGGGTTAGGGGTGTTCGTTGATTTTGTGGTGCTTTCTCCAATTGGGGGATGAGATTTAGATTTAAAGGTTCATCCATGGGTTCTTGTTGCCTACCAGAGTTGAAAACATGAAACTCGGCACTCATGTTACCGAATGAGAGCTTTATGAGACCATTTCTACAATTAATCAAGGCATTGGAGGTTGCCAGAAATGGTCTACCCAAAATCAAAGGTATTTGAGAGTGGGTGTTCGCAATAGGATTGGTATCGAGGACAACAAAATCGACTGGATATATAAAATCTCCAACTTTGATAAGCACATCCTCGATAATCCCCATGGGAATACGAATGGATCTATCCGCCAATTGGAGGGTGATCTTCGTTGGTTTCAATTCTCCCAAGTTCAACTGTTTATAAATAGAGAATGGGAGGAGGTTGACCACTGATCCTAAATCAAGCAAAACATTGCTCATTCTAGTGTCCCCTATCGTACACTGAATAGTAGGACACCCAGGGTCCACTGCTACAGAAAAGGGAATATTCGTCGGATGTAAGGGCTTATACACGTCGGATATAAGCACACCCCTATCCGACGTATATGTGTGTGTCGTCTATACATAGACGTCGGCCATCGTATAGCCGACGTCTATACCTAACAAATAGACGTCGGCCTTAATTCGACGCCGACGTGTATTCTTTAATGTATAGACGTCGGTTAATTAACATACGACGCCTATACTTTAGGTATACACGACGGTTAACTCACATACGACGCCTATACTTTAGGGATAGACGTCGGGTAAATAACATACGACGCTTATACGTTAGGGATAGACGTCGGATTACATAGAAAGCCGACGTCTATTCCTTTCTTCAGAGGAATAGACGTCGGCGGATATAGACAACCGACGTCTATTCCCAAACCTGGACAAAAAAAAATAAATAGGATCCGACAAAATTGTTTTTAGTCATCGTCGTCGTGTACATACAACTGCACCAAATTCGTTCACCTATAAATTTCATCCACATACATCCATATAGATCCACATACATCCATATACATCCCACATACATCCATACAATTGACATTCACAAGCATACATCCACATACATCCACAAGCATACATGCACAAACACAAACACAAAAATACAACCACACAATTGACATTCAATACACTTGCAATTAATTCATTCTAAAATTAAGGCGATTATATTAAGGCATAAAGTGTAGGTTTGTAATACAAGTGCACTTGTTAACTAAATTACAAGTGTGTTGAATATTAATAACTAAATATTGAAACTACAATTGAATATACAATTGAATAACGATCTACATTACCTCGGTTAGACATACGTCTTGAGTTACCACATCGAGGATTTCCTCCATGTATCTCATCACGTAGTAACCGCATTCCGTATTTCCAACCTACTTCCGGTACTACAAACATAGGAATTCGCTAAATATTTGTTCCTAACTTAATTAACAAAAATGGGAAAGAACGTACTCTCATTCCATGCCATGTTATTCCAGATTTTGTGGTTGTTCTACTACCACCTAAAGCTCTGTAAACCTTAATTGCCCTGAGTAGCACAAGTGAAAATATCATTCAATAATACTAATAAAAATCCAAGAATTACTTTTTTGACAACTAAACGAACTTACATATTTAGAAGTTTCTTTATTGAGTTCCTTGGTTTATTCGACCCCAACGGATCAAACCAATATGCCGAATTAGTCGTGGGGCATACAACAACAAGCATCCAATGAGCCCTGTTATATATATAATTAGAAGCTTATTACAAAATAAAATTTCACTTTGAATTACAAAGTTTACCTCTCATGATAAGGGAGCAGAAAATATCTTTTGTCTTCATCTTTAAAGAATGTCCCAAGTTGACCCGATTTATCATCATTCCCGTATATATATGTAGATGGACTGATAAATCCAAATACTTGATCCTCGGGAAATATTGACCTTCTGGCGTCGTAAAGATGTCTACAAGTATAAAAATTATAATTTATTATAGTTTTGATAAAATTATTCAATACTTTTCATTGTATACAAAAAAACACTTACTTCACTTGCACGTCGATAATCATGATACACAACGAATCCATCGCCATGAACTGCATGATATCCTCTTTGGTGACGTACAAAGCGGGAGGCAACCCTTTATCCCCCTCCAAGTACAAGGTACTTAGGGATTGTGCTTCCCTACCTACCATACATTGATACAACATTTTGCACCTACTTGGAAGTGAATTAATGTTGATCGGAGATTGGTTGTTTGACCCTTTGCTCCGGGGGCTTGACACCTTACAAAGATGTATAGAACCGTTAAAATACAATTGTTAACAAATTTGAAGTTTAAAGTCTTTCAAAGTTAAACTATACCTCATGTTTGTCGTTTAGCTCTACTAAATAACTAGGCCAACGCACGAACCCACCGATAGCATCTCCGAGAGTAACAATCTCTTCTTCCGGAAATGGCACAAAAGCACCAAGATCTAAGCAACTCTCAACTGCAACCTTCAATTCTCCCTCTCCTACCTCTGTGAAGTGGTGTCTGGAGATGTTATAAACTTTCCCGTGTCCCACCAATCTTCGATCAGGGTCTTCGACAAATAAAGCACATCTAGATCCATCCGCGAACTTTCCAAACGAAGGACTGTCGACGAGGGCCAATTCTCGAGAATGAGACACGAAATCATCATGTCGATGAGGGTGGAACACTGGCGGAACTGGAGTAGTCTCCGCGGAAGAACCGGTCTTACGACGGGTAGGAGAAGTAGGCAAATCACGATCCAATCTCTCCGTAAGAAGTTTCAAAGATTTCTTCAAATCTGCGATCTCTTGCTGGCATTTGGTATGACCACTCGTCGAAGTAGACCGTTGAGTCTTCCCATAATATTGTCAAAGTCCAACTCTACTCCCTACCCCTCGCACACGACCGGGGTGTTCGTCGCTTCCCAAGGCCTCGCGTAGAATATCATTCCGACCATCGTAAGCAAATTCGCCTTAAGATTCTCTCAACTTTAGAGAGTCCTAAGTTTAAAACAATATTTACTATCATTTGAGCAATATAAAATTAATGATTCTGAATTAATAACATATATATAAGTGATGCAACTTACTATCTTCGAGCCGATAGCTTGCGACTCGTCTGTGACGTACTCCCCTCTGGAGTTTACTCTCGCTCTCTTCCAAGAATCACAACGAGCTATGGGAGAAGGAGGAGATAGGTTACTTGCTTGCTCCTCACTCATACCGGAGTCAATTGCCTCCTGTCTCTTCTGAGCAATTTTTTCAGCCATCATTTGTGCTTCTAACTTCTGGTACCCCGCTCGAGACACACGATGGGTATACTTGTTAGAAGATCTAATCTTTTGGTTTTTTGCTCGGATGGCCTAAAATCAAGTTTATTAGATTGTCACTAAAATCAATAACTAACATGTATGTCATCCACTTCTTCTTCAACTTGTCAGTGGATTGGAACTCAAAAGATTCCTACAACACGTTAACTTTATATATATCAAAAGTTCAACTAAAACTATAGAAATCTATAATGGAACCATTACCTGCACATTATCCCATATTGTGTCCTTCAACTTCTCATCTACATCAGCCCAACTGGATAAACAAATGTCAACTTTGGCCCTTGCTAAGCTACCCAGAAAACTTTTCCAATTATCAGACAGCATGCCTAAGGGCTCAAGACGGTCATCAAACTGGATTGGAACTCTACCGTCTCTAGTTCTTCTGCCCACGAATTCTTTCATGAGACAAGGACCTCGTGTACTGTATGTCTTCGAAACTTCAGACTCGGAGGAAGTGGGTTTCTTTTTCGGATCCATTATACTATAAAAGATAAATTCAAGTAATTAAATAACGTAAAGAGATGGATTAAATGTCTATTACAATGTGTTACAACAGGAAATTTGCACCTTTACTGTTTTTTTTGCTTAATGGATTTTCAATCCATATACCTTCACCGATGACCGAGATAGACAGTCTTAGAACCATTAACTAGTTGCAAAGAACATGTATTTTCCTCGCAAATTGGACAAGCTTTATGACCTTTGACTGAATATCCAGACAGATTACCATAAGCTGGAAAGTCATTAATCGTGCAAAATATCATTGCCCGCATTACGAACGACTCCTGACGATAAGAATCAAAAACTGACTCTCCGTCATCCCACAATTTGTTTAGGTCATCAATTAAAGGTCTTAAATACACATCGATGTCGTTTCCAGGTTGTTTCGGACCAGAAATCATTAAGGACAACATGATATATTTGCGTTTCATGCATAACCACGGGGGCAGATTGTAAATTACAAGCAGAACGGGCCAAGAACTGTAAATGCTACCCAAACTACCGAAAGGATTCATTCCGTCAGTACAGAGCCCAAGTCGTACATTCCTCGATTCTTCACCAAACACAGGAAAGTCGACATTTATTTTTTTCCACTGAGGTGAATCTGCAGGGTGACGTAGCAACTGATCATTTGGTTTCTCACGATCAGCATGCCATGTCATATTCTTGGAATCCTCTTTACCCGCAAACAAACGTTTAAGCCTTGGTATTATCGGAAGATACCACAAAATCTTAGCAGGAGGTCCTTTGATTTTCATCTCATCAACCTCTTCATTGTGGTTTGGTCCACTACGTTTCATTTTGTATCTTGAAACATTACACCTGGGACAGGAATGTAAGTTTTCAAACTCACCTCTATACAATATACAATCATTCAGGCATGCGTGTATCTTCCTATATTCCATTCCCATAGTGCACAACACTTTCTTTGCATCATAAGTTCTATCTGGCAACTCATTATCATCTGGAAGCATCTCTTTCACTAACTTCAACATTGATGTGAAACACACATCGGACCAACCATTTCCAGCTTTTAAATTGTACAACTTCAACACCGCTGACAATCTAGTGAATTTGGTACAATTCTTATACAACGGCTTCTCATTGTCACTCAACAAATTACCAAGTAAATCGGGGTTGGACGAAAACTTTTCAGCCATATCCTGAACCATTTCCTCTAAGTGATCTTCCACACTAACATCTTCTCCATCATTCTTGGAACGACTACATGATTCATTTTCGCCGTGCCATATCCACCGTCTGTAATTTGGGTCGAAACCTTTCTCAAACAAATGATCTTTCATTTTCCGAAAAGTCAACACTGACATATTATGACACTTATTGCACGGACAATACGGCATGTCGCTGTCTTTCATTTTCTTAGAATGTTTTTTGGCAACCTCTAAGAACATATTCACTCCGTTCTCATACTCATCACTCAATCTGTTTGAAACTATCCACTCTCGATCCATTTCAATCTAAACAGAAGCAAAAATGATAGTTATTATTGAAGAAAATAAATAAAATTTCAATTTAAAAGAATGTGTTCGTAGATGAGAAGATTCGGAGACATTAAGATGAGAAAAGAATGACTCAGAGGAGAAGAGATGAAGTCCTTAATCTAGCGTGGAATAAGGAAGGTTAGAAATCTAACTAAACAATCAAGGCCAAAACAAACCTAAAGTCCACTATAGGTCCTTAGTAATAGACGACGCCTAACTTCGAGGTCCCACCGAGGACCACTAGTCTGTACGAAATCAAGAACCCAGAGGTCCCTAATATCTCAGGGAGACTAGATGGGCAACGACGTTCAGGCCGAAACGGTCTTAAACATCGAGGACCACTAATCTATAGGAAATCAAGAACCCAGAGGTTCCTAAAATCTCAGGGAGACTAGATGGGCAACGACATTCAGGCCATAACGGTCTTAAACGGTTTCCTCTCCTTAATGCGTCCGAAATTCCTAAGGGCCAACGTCTAATTGATTTTATTAAGGCTCTTTTATTAAGTGGTTTCTGGGTCAAGGAAAGGGTGATGAAATCCCCCACCTCATCTCCTATAGGTGACTGCCCCCTAAGTGTTTTTCATACCTTAATCTAACAAACAACACACCAAACAAACACTCACCTCACTCTTGTTCCAATGCAAGTCCTACTAAC
Source organism: Triglochin maritima (assembly GCA_963682175.1). NCBI lineage: Eukaryota > Viridiplantae > Streptophyta > Magnoliopsida > Alismatales > Juncaginaceae > Triglochin > Triglochin maritima. Next base: position 28,110,448 of record OY821788.1, on the reverse strand, counting down.
TAATGCGTGCTTTCTAATGAATGATGAGTGAAAGATAGTACGTACCTTACGCCAGCAATCTACGACAGAAATCGTAAATAATCGAAAAATACAATGCATGCAAATCCTATATGATGAATGACTTAACAAATATTGTCTAATCTTTCGCTTTGGGTTATTAAAGGACAAGTTGTTTAAGGGGGGCAATGAGTTATTATCATAATATTAAAAATTCAAACAATTAAGGCAATAAACATTTAAAATATTAAAAGCAAGTATTAAAAATAATTACTTGAATTGACAGAAAAACATTTTAAACACAAACTATCATGTTATTAATAATAATTGGGAATAAAATTTTATTGAAATTTTGGCAGAACCTCCACTTAAAATTTGATATGTAAAATTCTTCAAATCCTGAAATCAACAAGAAAATGTATATCTAGTTATCTAATCACATTCACATTATGTATTTCTCTACTCAATCCAAACCAAATTCTTAACATAATCCAAACCAAATCAATCCAATGAAAACAAAGTTTGGTTAAATCATCCAATCAACCCAACTCAATCCAAACTAAATCAATCCAATGAATATGTTTATCAAATATCAACACATAACACACATGCAAAAAAACTCCGAGAAGAAGTTGCTTATCACGTCTACATGTCAAGAGTGTACATCCACATCAAGACCATACAACTCATGCCATTACACATCATCAATCCATAATTTTGATTTCTTTTTTTCTACTTTGGAAACCATTTGCTACACACCAACAAATTGAATTATTAATTAACTTGGAAAATAAAAGGAATTCTAAATGTTGATATTTGCATCAATACACTTAGATTATCACATTAACCAATATTTGCATCAATACGTTATTATTGTGAACTAATCCTAATTTGGCGTTGGATTCTTGGTCTAAACTAATCCTAAATTAAGGATCTAAAATTGAGCACGAACCAGAGGAGGGAAAAGTTGTGATGCCGGAGGAGCTCTTTGTGGTTCCCGAAGACGTCGCGGAGGAGACCGCTGTAAACGACACGAGGAAGTTACATGCGGAGGAGGCTAAGTTAGAGAGAATATGTGGAGAAAGACGAACTTAAAACAAGCAAAAACGAACTTAAAACCTACATGTGGAGAGAGACGGAGGAAGACGGAGGAAGAAGGAGAAGAGGGTCGGAGAAGTGGAGGAGCGCTTGGGAGCTCACTGCGGTGCCGGAGAGGTGCGGATCGGTCGGAGGATGGTCGCGGAGGAGAGTTCGGTCGCGGGACAGCTAGGGTTTGGGTGGGTTTGCAATGAATGAAAGAAAGCGCGTCTGTCCGATTTCTTTAAGACCTATATACGTCGGCTATTACATAACACCGACGTCTATACCTCGACGTCTATATGGTTGGCGTATAGACGTCGGCCTTACATTACGTCTGACGTCTATAGGCCGACGTCTATACCCTATAGACGTCGGATTCACAAGGAACTAAAATACCGACGTCTAAAGGTCGACGTCTATACACTATAGACGTCGGTTAAATGTGTTATTCCTACACCCGACGTCTATAGTGTAGCATAGACGTCGGCTTCCATTCCAGCCGACGTGTATTCTGTCCTCTCCACACTAGACGTCGGTTGTTATAACGGCCGACGTCTGTTTGGCGACGAGTAAAGCCAATTCTGCACTAGTGGTCCTTGTATTTTGTGTAGGTAGGATTGGACAAAAGTGAGCTGATATTTGCAGCCAAGAATGCTTTCTTAGGAACATTGGTCTTCCTCTTGGTTGTGCAGAGATCCTTTAACACTTTGGCATATTGAGGTATTTTTTTGATGACATCCAACAAGAGGATGTTAACCTTTACTTGCTTAAATACCTCTAATATTTTGTCCATGTTGTCACTCTACTTTTTAGTTAACCTACTTGGATAGGGAGCTTTTGGCAGGTAGGTTTTCTGCGGTGCCTGAGAAGAGAGCTTTGGTGTATTACCCTCACCCTCAGCTTCTTCTTCACCACCATTCCCACTGAGGGGCTGCATAGATGGTGGTGGGTGTGGCAAGGAAATGTGATTGTCAACCTGTTTTCCATTCCTTAAGGTAACAATGGCATTGACATGGTGAACAGGTTCCTCCACATGGTTCACTTGCCTCCCCCGAGGTACCACATTCTCATTTTGTATGTGTTGTTGCTGGTACACACGGGGGTTAGCCTCAGGCTGTCTAGGAAAAGACCCTCTCTCTCTTTCATGTACAGACTGAGCCAATTGGCCCATCTGAAGCTCTAGAGATTTGATGGTCTGCTGATTGGAAGTGAGAACTTGACTCGTAATTGACATAAAAAAATTCATTGAGTTTTCAAGTCCACGAGTCAAGGTCTCAAGCGAATTGAATCGGGTTTCCATATTATTGGAATTTGGGAAACCCGATTGATTGGTGGTTTGCGCTTGGGGTGGCTGAAAGGAATGTGCATGCATGGGAGGTTGATGTGATTGGTAATGTGGTCTAGAGGAGTTTGAAGGACCACCCGGGGCATTAGTTTGGTTCCATGAAACATTGGGGTGGTTCCTCCATCCCGGATTATAAGATGATGAGTATGGGTCATTCCTGGCTCTATCATAGATGGCGTTGACACGCTCCATCTCAGGAGGAATGGACTCACACTCGCTTTCTACATGACCTATCCTACCACATGAATGACAGGGAACTGGACCAGATGTGGACATGTGAGGTGCACCCTGTTGGTTTTGGAGCTCAATCAAATCCATACGGCGCATTAAGGCCGCCATGCGCGCCTCGGTGGCCGTAGTGGTATCGACAACAAATGCGGCACCCGATCTAGTCGAGTTTGCATTCGTGATCCTTGCTCCTATACTAGATGATGCAGGTGGATCCCTCACACTCTCCCATTGCATGGTTTTCTCAGCGAGGTCTTCTAGGAAAGCCCATGCCTCCCTTTCATCCTTTCCCAAGAACTCTCCTTGACACATGGACTCAAGGAGCATTCTTGACAGGATGTGAAGGCCTTCGTAAACAATCTGACAAAGGCGCCACAACTCGATGCCATGGTGAGGGCATGGGGATAGTAGCTCCTTGAACCTCTCTAAGTATGCATGGAATGGTTTGATCTCATGTTCATAGAACGAATTGATTTCGTTCCTCAATTTTTGTGTCCGATGATTTGGAAAGTACTTCTTGAGGAATGCAAATTGAAACTCGTCCCAAGTCCTAAAGGCATTCGCCTGGTTGTTGTACAACCACTTCTTGGCATCATCCTTTAGTGCAAAAAGAACGAGCCTAAGATGGATGGAGTCTGTGCTAAGTTGTTGCAGCTTGAACATAGCACAGACCTCCTCAAATTCCCTGAGAAAGATATAGGGGTCACCCTTCCCAGTGAAGCGAGGGAGCATGGAAATAAACTGAGGCTTAACCTCAAAATGGTTCCCATTAGTCTCTGGTAATACGATGCACTAGGGTAGCACGGTACGGCTCGGGTAGCATCGATCACGAAGAGGTATGGGAACGACAACTGGAAAAACAGGTCGAGCAGGCGGGTCCAGCAACTGCTCCTCCTCACGGAAATTAGCAGCCATTGGACCCGAACTACGTGCGACACGAGAGGAGGAAGGAGTCGAGAAATCGATGACCGAAGCCGGATTGACAACGCTCCTCGTCAAACGCCCACTCTCGTCTCGTGTCCACGAAAGCATGCACAAAGGTGCACACACACCAAAACATTTTTTTTCCAAACAAAGAATGTACGTAGAAGAGAATATTGGGGAACACAGGAGAGAAAGAATGACTCAGGAGAGAAGGGAAGAAGTCCTTATGCTACGGCGGATGGGTACAGGGAGAACCACACAAGCAAACAAGGCTCAAGCAATCCTAAGGTCGCTATAGGTCCTTACAGCTAGACGACGCCTAACTGCGAGGTCACGCGGCCTCAACACGCCTCACCTCCCTACGACGAGGACCACAAAGCCCAGAAAGTGAGTCAAGATCCGAGGATCTCGTCTCTCCTACTATCGACAAAGTGGGCAACGCCGATCAGGTCATGACGGTCGGGACCGGATCACTCTCCTAATGCGCCCGAAATCCTTTGGCCAATGTCTACTTGATTTTAAAATTAGGCTCTTGATTAGTGTAGTTTGTGGGGCGAAGGAAAGGGTGATGAAATCCCCCACCTTATCTTTTACGGGACAGCCCCTCCTTAGTAGCGTTTTGGAGTCCTAAATATAACAATCAACTCTCCAAACAACACTCAACTCACACTTGTTGCAATGCACTTCCTACTAACTAATACATGTCATACGAAATGCATGAATAGAGTAGAAGGTGCGTACCTCACGCCAGCACTCAACAACTGAAAATAAAGCTAAAATAAAAGATAATGTAAATGCTTAAGTCACATACATGGTGCATGACCTAAACAAGAAAGAATGCCTAGTCTTTTGCTTTGAGTTTTAGGGTCAATGTTGCTTAAAGGAGGTTTGATTATTGATCTGGGAACGAACTATAAGTCAAAACATGCCAAATTGAGTCCCAGATAACTAGATCATTTAGAGAAACAACAGAAAGAAATTAAAAGATGAACAGATCTCACTAGACCGCTGATTGGCGGTCTCAGATCGCTAATTGGCGGTCTGAAGTGCTCAGGTCGTCTCGAAATTTCTCCAGTAGCCTCCACTTGCTATTCCCAGTCTCCTGAAACAAAGAAAAACTACAAAACACAAATTAAATCCACTCGAATCGTCCAAACAAGAGTCTAGACTGACACCTCCCCGGCAACGGTGCCAAAAAACTTGTTGAACGTTTTAATTAAACCGCAAGTGCACGGCCGCGATGAAGCGGTGGCAAGTACGGGTCATCCTCAGGGAGGTGAGCAGCCTCTTGTTTATCACAAATCAAGTGGCAAAAATTGGGGGAGAAAGATTGATTATGCTACTCTACACTAAACTACGCTAAGAAGTATGAAATGTGAACGAAAGAAACAAACAATGAAATGACAACTAAGCTAAGGACAAAACATGAATGCTCGAGTACAGAAATGGGAAAACCCCTAAGGGGTGGAGTGAGTGCACACAAGCAAAGAGGTGGGTGTTGAACACATTCTTTAAGCACAAATTAAGGTGGTGTTATCATGCATAAGAAGTGTCTAAATGTTGTGGCAAAACCTATCAATCCATTCACCAACTTAGTTGATTAACATTTACATATGCAAGATGTTTATTTCAGAACCTAAATAAGCATGAGAGGTGTCTAATCATTTTGGCAAAACTCATCAAGTTATACATTCTATCCTAAACAAGCAAGCATACATTCATGTTTTATCAACACATTGAAAATAAAGCATTCAATCCATTCTCATTTGCATGTATGTAAATCTACTCCACCCCCCAAAGGGGATGGAACTACTCACTAAACATTACACTAATTATTAAACTAAACAAAGAAAGCATATTAACTAAGCTAATAAAACTAATGAGATGAGATTAAGCAAAGCAAAACAAGAAACATAAAACAAACAACATAATAAAGAAAACTTGTATTAAAATGACTCACATTAAAAGTAGCATCCTCCTACTTCAGTGTGTGCTTCAAGGCCTCACTTCTAGTATGAAGAATAGCCACTTAAAATATGGAGTGATTACAATGGAAGGTGAAGTGTTCTATTTATAGCCATGGAAAAAGGTAAACCAGGACAATCCCCCGATGTGGGACTAAACAGATACCAAAAATAGCCTAAACATCCTCTAATACATGTGTTAGAGAAAGGTTAGCGGATTTAGGCCAAAATGGACCGCCAATTGGCGGTCCAAAAAGTCCGGATCCATCTGGAATTTCTGCTGGGCTTTGCTTAGTGTATTTGGTGGTCTTGGATGCATCTACTTCGTTTATTTGAGCTCTGACCCGAATAGAATTGCCAAAATACTCCCCATGATGGTGTGTAGTTTTCTGTTTTGCTCTTAGGTCCTTCTGTCTTGCGTTCAGGTGCTTCTCCCTTGCATCTTGGTCCCTAGATCTCTCAATTCAGTCCTTTTTCCCATCTTTTAGGTTCTTTTATGCTTCATCTCTTTAAACCTATTTATTCCTGAAAACTAAACATAAAACTCGTAAAATAGCATTGTTTAGGTGAAAGATAATGGATATAAGATACAAATATAAGCATGAAATGATGTCAATCATGCATCCTAACGAATCGATAAATCCTAAAGTCACTGTACTAGATATCCTAACGCATCAAGTTCAAGACAATTTTGGGAGCTTTCTTTTTACTTTGCTTCTCAACGGTTTTGCACATGCTAAACACACGCAAAACCCACAAATCATTTTCTTTCGCAAACACATGAAGATTTTGAAAGAAATGTGGAAATTTTAAAGCACTAGGCAAGCAAAAGAAGACAAGTCACCCAAGGAGCATGTCAAGCAGATATATCGATATTAAATGCAGCACACTAACATGACCCTAAAAATGCAAACAAAAGAAAACAAAATCAAAAGAAAAGACTCGACTATGTACATACGTAAAACACCCCCCACACACCTACTTCATGCATTATCCTCAATGAATGCAAGCAAAATACTACATGGATTTATGCATGAAAAAGGAGAGATCTCACCAACTTGAAGTACATAGGGAAGTTTCGGGCTATGTTGATGGACAAAACCCAATTTCCCTCAAAACTTGTGAGATGCTAAGGAAGTGATACAAATACGTGAAAGAAATGGAGCCCAAATACACAAGGGTTGGGGCTAACAACAATCGATGCTCACTGAAAGAGTCTTTTATTGTACTTTTTTTCTTTTTTTATTTTTTTTATTTTTATATAACTATGTACAAACATAAGTTCCCATCTTCATTTGTCAAAAGACATAAAATGGGAACGTCAAGAGTGGGTCAATGCACTTGGAAAGGGAACATGACACCACGCGGGGCCAGAATACGCATGTGTGGGCCCCCTTCACAAAGAGCACCAGATGAAATGAGAGATTCATGAATTGGACGCAAAGGCGTCTCATTCAAAGGATCAAACTGAAAGAGCTTGAACCTCTCAAGAGTTTGGGAAATGAGGGGCAACGGAAGAAGAGTTTCTCTCGTTGCGCTGTTGAAGTTATGATCGTCAATCCAAACTCTCCAACCAACAGGCTGGTGCGTCGGAACGAGGTCAAGAACCTCGTTAGGCATGTCCGACACACCAGGCGAACAAAAAGTGGGTCTCATACCCAAGGTATCCTCCAAGGAACTCCTAATACCCTCATGAGCAATGTAGTTGTTTGATGTTCCATCATTTCCTTGATGATCAGGAACAATAGTGAGAGGCAAACTCTCATTAGGTTGTTTAAAATTGAGGGGACTAGGGAGCTCTTGCTCTACTAGAGGAGAGTCCTTAGGAGGTACAACAATAAGGTCGTGTGGCTCAAGGGCCACGGGACAAGAAGATAAGGCACAATCATGTGCCGACTCGTAATGAAATGGAGCCCAAATACACAATGTAGAAGATAAGGCCAAACTCATGCTGGTCCATGTTATTCTAAATTGGGATCGAATCGTCCACCAAGTGATCGTGAATTGAAACCCCAAGTCCCTCAGACTGACTAGGAGTTTGACTTTGAAAGATTGTGCTTTGAATTTGTGGATGTGGTGGTGGCGGTTCGATATCAAAAGATGAATCCTCATGTTAACAAGAAAAGTTACTTTCCTCACATTCACGTAATTGCTGCGACATTTGACTCACTTGCAGTGCCATATTTTGTATGGACTGTTGAGTGGTTTCCATGAACGTAAGGAAAGTTTGTTTCAAGGAATCAGGTATGCGGTCAACTATGAGGTCCAAGTCAGAGCTTGAGAAATTTTGGGGTTGGGTGTTGATGGGCTGAGAATGAGTCCAATGATTTGAAGTCGGGTGTTGGTAGAATTCTGGGTACTCGGGAGGAGGATACTGGGGTGGAAATGATGTATAAGAATTTGAATATGAATTGTCTCCCCATGAATCCATCCCTCTCAGGTTGTACGCGGACGCGTAATGTTCATAATGAGCATTTTGGGAAAATGTCTGCTCATACTCAGGCTCAGGGGCAATATAAGGACATTCCCCTATGACATGACCACTCAACCCACAACAGTCACATGGTACGGCTACGGGAGCCACTAGGGTGCATGTGGAAGGGAAAGTCAGCATGGTATGGCCAATTGTAGCGCAAGACCTTGGGTTGTGGTGGCTGGCTGGGTCGTCCCACCTCATCACAACCTTTGTCACATGTTCCCTGGTTGGTTAAGTAGAGAAATCAGGGATGGCGTGTGCTTGGATTGTGGGGCAATACGTCGGGTTCATGCATGTGTGTTTCCCTGAAATTGTTGGTGTATAGTTTGCTGTTGAGGCATCTCACATGCTGATTTTACGTATCTTAATCATGTTTCTTTTACTTTTAATAAGTTACATGTTCATGTGTGATTGTTGCTGCTGGACCTATGAACTACGTTCCATAAAATTTTATCTTGCCGACTAGCTCCTATTGTGCAATATACATGTCGTCATATGCTTGCATTGTTGTGACCATATATTTTTCCATCTCTTCATTCATGCAGACTTAATTCCTATCATATTCTGATTATATCTTACGATCTGAGATTATCCACGTAGTTGTTTTCTGCCTTGTGTATATTATTGGCGCATGTAGGGCTACTTCTTGGTTTCATGTATGTGATTCATGATTGGGTGTTACCGCATTTGTGACTTACATGGCATGGCATGAAAACAACCATGTTATAATACTATGCCTTTCCTTTATACCTTAATACATGCGTGAATAAATTTTGGACCAATGTATGAGAAATATCATTAGGTATTATATGTCTTATAACCAACTTCTCAGGACTCGTAGCTTGCTAGTTCCATGTAATTCTCTTGTGCGAATTGGCGAATGATCGAATGTTGTGGTCATGTCCTTGCTGCCATATAGAGATGCATGCATGTTTTTATTGTGGATTCTATGAGGCGTATGGGTTTATGGTGGACGATCATAGCATGGTGTTCACATTGGTCGTATTATGAATGTCTATATATGTTTGTGTGCATTAGATGCTTCACATGTGCATTTCTGAAATTTAATTAATCTGGGCACTATTGTTATGGGGCCGACGGGCATAATGGAAAGACCTCTACGTAGAGAAGCCAGGCGTTAGATAAGACCGATGTAAAGGCCTCAATTTGCTAGAGGACAGGCATACCCAGCGATTAACATCATTTCATGCTTATATTTCTATCTTATATCCATTATCTTTCACCTAAACAATGTTATGTTACGAGTTTTATGTTTAGTTTTCAGGAATAAATAGGTTTGAAGAGATGAGACATAAAAGGACCCAAAAGCTGAGAAAAAGGACTGGATTGTGAGATGTGGGGACCAAAATGCAAGGGAGAAAAAACCTGAACGCAAGACAGAAGGACCTAAGAGCAAAACAGAATACTCCACACCATCATGGGGAGTATTTTAGCAATTGGATTCGGGTCGGAGCTCCAACAAACCAACCAGATGCATCCAAGACCAACAAACACTTCAAGCAAAGCCCACAAAGAAAACCAAACGGATCTAAACCATATAGACCGCCAATTGGCGGTCCAGATGGCCTAGAATCCGTTTAGTTTTCTGTAGCACATGTATTAGTGTATGCTTAGTATATTTTTGGTATCGGTTTAGTCCCACATCGGGGGATTGTCCCGGATTAGCTTTTTCCATGCCTATAAATAGAACTCTTCACCTCCTATTGTAATCACTCCATATTTTAAGTGGCCATTCTTCCTACTAGAAGTGAGGCCTTGAAGCACACACTAAAGTAGGAGGATGCTACTTGAAATGTGAGTCATTTTATCAATAAAGTTTTGTGTTTCTTTCATTGTTTGTTTATGCTTCTTTTATTGTTTGTGCATGTTTTAGTTTAATCGTCTTTTATTTCTAGCTTAGTTTTAATATGCTTTCTTTGCATAGTTTAATAATTAGTGTAATGTTTAGTGAGTAGTTCCATCCCCTTTGGGGGGTGGAGTAGATGTACATACATGCATTAGAGAATGGGATGAATGCTTTAATTTCAATGTGTTGATTAAACATGAATGTATGCTTGCTTGTTCAGGATAGAATTTACAACTTGATGAGTTTTGCCAAAATGATTAGACACCTCTCATGCTTGTTTAGGTTCTGAAATAAACGCCTTGCATATGTAAATGTTAATCAACTAAGTTGGTGAATAGATTGATAGGTTTTGCCATAACATTTAGACACTTCCTATGCTTGATAAACATCACCTTCATGTGGTTAAAGAATGTATTCTACACCCACCTCTTTGCATGTGTGCACTCACTCCACCCCTTAGGGGTTTTCCATTTCTGTATTCCAGCATTCCTCCTTTGTTCTTAGCTTATTTGTTAGTTCATTGATTGTTTCTTTCGTTCGCATTTCATACTTCTTAGCGTAGTTTTGTGTAGAGTAGCTTAATAAATCTTTCTCCCCCAATCTTTGCCACTTGATTTCGTACAAGCAAGAGACTACTCACCTCCCTGAGGATGACCCGTACTTGCCACCGCTTCATTGCGGCCGTGCACTTGCGGTTTAAAATAAAACGTTCAACACCCAGCTTGCGATGATAGCATGTAAGATCTTTGCCGCAAGTTGGGGTGTCAATCTGGAAGACCGCTTTGTGTCAAGCGGTGGTTCACACTTTTGGGTGACCCGCTTGTGGATTAGACCAGCATGGCTAGCGGTCAGATTCCTATGTAGAGGGATCCCATTAGGCGACGCCCTGTAGTCACGGCTATGTAGAGTCGTGACTTCTTCTTGTTAGCATGTGTCGCATTTAGGGTTTCATGCATGACTCTTTATCTTGTGTTTGGACCACGGGCATACATGGTTTTCTTATTGAAAATGCATGCATATTTGTTGATATTTTGCCTCAGGTACTTAGGTTTCCCACAGGGGTCACACTGGAGATGTTTAAGAGGATTCGGTACACGATGGACTCGTCGACCAATCTTCTTCAGTTATCTTTGCTTCCGCATTATACATGATGTCTTTCATTGAATTGAAGTCGATGTAGTAACTTCTTATTTTAATTTTGATATATGGATAATTTCCTTTTTCGGCTTATGTCTTGTATTGTCTATCCATGTATGCTTTATTTATGTACGTCTTGTTGTATCATTTTTTATTGTAACTCCTTCGGTCGTCGCAGTTGAGTCTGATCGTGACAAATTCACTTGGTTTTCCCAGCGTGCGTACCCATGAGATTGGGGCCGTTACACCGGGCCTCACCCGTTTAGCCACCCGGGTCGGGCCAGACCGGTACCCAGTTTTAGTCTCCACACTCAAGTTTTTACCAGGCTACCAGCGGTGCAAACTAGTACGAGCTTAATTATGTGTGTCATACTGATTGACATCATTTCATGCTTATATTTGTATCTTATATCTATTATCTTTCACCTAAATAATGCTATGTGACGAGTTTTATGTTTGAATTTCAGAAATAAATAGGTTTGAAGAGATGAAGCATAAAAGGACCCAAAAGCTGGGAAAAATGACTGAATTGTGAGACCTGGGGACTAAGATGCAAGGGAGAAGGACCTGAACATAAGACCAAAGGACCAAAGAGCAAAACAGAAAACTCCACACCATCATGTGGAGTATTTTGGCAATCCTATTCGGGTCGGAGCTCCAACAAGTGAAGTAGATGCATCAAAGACCAAAAAAGACATCCAGAAAAGCCCAGAATAAAATCCAGCGTGATCCGGACCATATAGACCGCCAATTGGCGGTCTGTTTTGGCCCAAATCCGCTAAGATTTTAGTGGGTCGCGTATTAGTGTGTATTTAGTCCATGTCTTGTATTTGTTTAGTCCCACATCGGGGTATTGTCCCGTATTGCCTTTTTCTTTGGATATAAATATAACTCTTCACCTTCCATTGTAGATATCTCTCTCTTGGTGGCTTTCTTCCCTACTAAGAGTTAAGCCTTGAAGCAAAACTCTGGTGGACGAAAGGCTGCTTGTAATTTGGAGTGAGTAATAATAGAAGTTTTGTAGTTAATTGTTGTTTTCTTTAGTTTTTACATTGCTTAGTTAATTTCAATTTACATGTCTTGCATGTTTCTTTAGTCTCATGTTCTTTTAGTTTCTTTAATGTTTCTTGCTTGCTTAGATTAATTTCATTTCAGTTTTATGTTTCATTTTGTTAGTGTAGTTAGTGTAATGAGTAGTGAGTAGTTCCATCCCCATTTGGGGGGTGGAGAAATATGTGATATGATAATGTAGTGTATTAAGTGTGTGTTATCTTAATCCCTTGAGCTTTACATGATTTCCATAACCATCTAATGAGTTTTCACTCTTATCTTTGATATGCTAATGCTCTTGAATGAAGCTTCGCTTATGCTTTGATTAGTGGACCTATTTTATGGGGAATGATAAGGTTAGGATATGGATGGAATTAATATTGGAAACACAATTTGTAGTGTATATACTCTTGTTGAGTTTACCTTAGTTAATGTCTTGTATGTTTTAATGATATTGGGTTATCTTAATTTATGTGGAGGCATAGTAGGGTCTAGTCTTTATACATGAGTTCATTTAGCTTCATTCCAATTAGTGTCTTGTATGTTTTAATGATGTAGTCTTATCTTAATTCATGTGGAGGCAAAGTTGGATGTAGTTTTATGATTTCATGCACTACATTTTGTGAGGAGCTTAATTGAACAAACACACACACACATCTTTATATTCACATTATTTCTCTACCCCCTATGGGGTTTAGTTTTATTGCTTATCTTCATTTCCTTTTTGCATCTTAGTGTAGTTTAGTGTAACCAACCTTTCTCTCCATTTTTACCACTCGCCTTCGCACAAACCAAACGTCGACACACCTCCCAGTGGACGACCCATATTTGCCACCGCTTCAACGCGGTCGTGCACTTGCGGTTTAAATAAAACGATCAATCAGCAACCAAAGCAAATGCCCAAGTCATTAAGGAGATTTTGGCTGACTTTTCAGCATGCTCGGGGTTACACCTAAACACCACAAAGAACCAAGTGTTCCTGGGGTGAAACGTGACACATAGGAGGTGGATTTGCAACAAGTGAAGTAGATGCATCAAAGACCAACAAAGACATCCAGAAAAGCCTTGAATAAAATCCAGCGTGATTCGGACCATATAGACCGCTAATTGGCGGTCTGTTTTGGCCCAAATCCGCTAAGATTTTGGTGGGTTGCGTATTAGTATGTATTTAGTCCATTTCTGGTATTTTTTTAGTCCCACATCGGGGGATTGTCCCGGATTGCCTTTTTCTATGGCTATAAATAGAACTCTTCACCTTCCATTGTAATCACTTCACATTTTGAGTGGCTACTCTTCCTACTAGAAGTGAGGCCTTGAAGCACATACTAAAGTAGGAGGATGCTACTTGAATTGTGAGTCATTTTAATAAAAGTTTCTTTATTATGTTGTTTGTTTCATGTTGCTTGTTTTACTTTGTTTAATTTCATTCCATTAGTTTTAGTAGCTTAGTTAATATGATTTACTCGCTTAGTTTAATCATTAGTCTAATGTGTAGTGAGTAGTTCCATCCCCTTTGGGGGGTGGAGTAGATGTTCATACATGCAAATGAGAATTGAATGAATGCTTTATTTACAATGTGTTGATAAAACATGAATGTATGCTTACTTGTTTAGGATAGAATTTATAACTTGATGAGTTTTGCCAAAATGATTAGACACATCTCATGCTTGTTTAGGTTCTGAAATAAACAACTTGTATATGTAAATGTTAATCAACTAGGTTGGTGAATGGATTGATAGATTTTGCCATAACATTTAGACACTTCCTATGCACGATAACACCACATTTATTTGTGCTTAAAGAATGTGTTCAACACCCACCTCTTTGCATGTGTGCACTCACTCCACCCCTTAGGGGGTTTCTATTTCCGAATTTCAGCACTTATTTAGTTCTTAGTTTAGTTTGGTAGTTCATCGTTTATTGCTTTCGTTCGCATTTCGTACTTCGTAGTGTAGTGTAGCGTAGAGTAGGATAATCAACTCTCTTCCCTCTTTGTTGCCACTTGATTTCTGATAAACAAGAGGCTGCTCACCTCCTTGTGGACGACCCGTATTTTCCACGTCTTCACCGATGTCGTGCACTTGCGGTTTAATATAAAACGTTCAACACATACTTCGCGATGATGTTCATTTCAGTTTCTATTTTTAGCACGGATGGTTCATTTATGTTTTTTATGATTTGAATATTTTTTTCATATCCACATGGATACGGATAGTATACACATATTTATGTTAGATATGAGTATAGAGAGGAATACGTATATTGAGCTCTAAGCTACACACAAAAAAGAGGAAATGTATGAGTTACATTACATTAGGTAAAAGTTTACGTTAACTACCAAAACATACACTGGTTTTGTAATGTTTATATATAGTACACCTCCATTTTGCTTAACAGTGTATGTTTGTAAATTATTTGTTCTCAATTTTTTAATATATGGATACAGATTTGGCACAACCATGGCTATATATACCGTATCCACAAATCAAATACGAATATTGATATTGTAATGCCCATATTCGATCAGTTGCACCCTTATTGGGTACACAACAATATGCAATAAATTGCACATTTTAGTTATGATTTTGGAAAGTGATCCAGTATACATACTTATTTTTGTTAAATTTGATTGGTCCATAATCTTAACAAAATCCAAGCTGTTAGGTCATGAACAATGGATCTAATAATATTATAGAGTGTTGCACAATTTTTGAATCCAACAATCAGAGAAGTTTTTTTTCAAGAAGGTGCAACCCTATTTATGTTCTTCAAATTTCTTTTCTTTTCAGGAATTTGACAATATTTTAATTTTCCATGCATAACGTTAATCATGTTATTAGATCAATAGTCAATTAGAAAATGGCAAAGGTCTACACTTAAGGTTGTAAGTGGGGTGGCATGGTGTGTGTTTTGTCCTCTTGCTTCACGCTTTGTATGTTAGTTAGGTAAATAAGAGAGGCTATGGCCAAAAAAGTGAAAATTGTTATCTGCCCTACCTAACTAAGGGCTAGTTAAACAAGTGTAGGACAGATTATATATTGGGCATTTTGCTAATGTACACCTCCCGCGGGTCCTAATTGGCGATATTCACCCGATTTTTTACTATTTCCTCAAATACACCAGCGAGTGGAACTAATTGCATATATACACCTCTACCATTAGTGGGTCCCACTCCATCACCGATAGCGTTAGACAATTTGAAAAATAAACCTTATAAAATCTAAATGTCCTTGATTGTAAAACAAAAAACCAAAAAACAGAAGACTTAAAAAAATTCAAATATCTCTCTCTCCTCTCCCTCTCTTCCTCTTGCCCTCGACCACCCCCACCAACCAATTGCCTCTCCTCTCCCTCTCTCGTCTCCTCCTTCCTCTCTTCCTCCTCCTCCGATAGATCTGCACTCCCCTCCTTACGCTCCATTGATCAAGACCACTCTTGATAGGCTTTGGCACAATCGAGTATACTGTTCATCCTTCTTCCCAAAGTGAAAGAGTGGTTTTGGTGTCATCTGGTTCCTTTGGGAACTTCATTTTGCTCCAGAAGATGTGGCAAACTCTTCCCTACCATCAATTAGCGTATGGAGCTTTCTATTTCAACCTCGACCTCGGACGACTATTGTTCATCCCCCGAGTTCCAGAACTCCGTCAATCGTTAATTGACCCAATTGACCACTCAGTGAGCTCCGGAAAACTCTGACGCATCTTCCCATAGAAGGAATCGAGTTTTAGAACTTTGGGTAAATCGCGCAAACTCTCGCCGGTTCGTGAGCGTGAAGACTACGGTTTTCCGTATCTGGTGGGCTCATCGGAGCAAGCAGGTTGGTGTCGGTGCTGAGGCTGGAGCAAGATGAGGACGACGACAAGACTAGGCTTTGACGTTGACCATTATTAATGTTAACATTATTGTCTTGGAGGAGGGAGACGAGGCTTGGGATCCTGTAGTGGAGGAAGTCAACACATTTCTTGTCGTTCGTCAAATTGGAATTGGAAGAATCTCCGTTGGGATTGACATGATTGTTGTTGTCGGCGAGAAAGATTCCTCTACAAAGTATGTTGGTGGGTGGTTGGTGCGTTGGAAGAGGAAGAGAGGGAGAGGAGAGGAGAGAGAGATATTCGATTTTTTTAAGTTTTTTAAGTTTTTGTTTTTACAATCAAGGACATTTAGATTTTACAAGGTTTATTTTGCAAATTGTCTAATGTTGTCGGTGACAGAGTGAGACCCACTAACGACATATGTGTATATGTGCAATTAGTTTGACTCGCAGGTGTATTTGAGGAAATAGTAAAACAATTAGGTGTATATCGCCAATTAGGACCCGCGGGAGGTGTATAGTACCAAAAATCCCATTATATATTATAGGTGGGTTAGTTGCGTAAAGTTTGTAGATTTTGTGTTCTATGAACTAGTCCATGTAAAACCCTAACAAATTCATCTATAGCACCAAGAAAATCCTAGGTAATAAGATTACATATCACATCTTCTAGTTTCACAACATATAAACACTTAAAATAAACGACAACACAAGGTGCATGTCACCTCAAATAAAAGCCATACATGAAGTTCAGACGGTTCGTACTTTGTTTGTTTATTTATATAACATGTTATTAGAGTTGTTTCTTAAATGTTAATGTTACAGTTAAGAGTAGAATTAGTTTAAATGTATTATGTATAATAGTCTTTATCATGTGAAATATTGGCCGGTTAAGTAAGGTTTAAAGTCCTCATAGTAAACTCTTATGTTTATATCTATAATAAGGTTGACCTGATGAGGAACTAAATGAGGTTGCCTCATCCGAAACATTGGATCTCTATCAGATGGTTGATAGGTTGTTGAGTTGTAATAGAAAATTCATGAGCTTTTTAATGAGTGTACTCCTCTGGTATGGATATAAAGCTAAAAACTTATGGCTTAATTTGCAAATGTTAAAATATCAAAGTAGGAAACTCTTCTTATACTTTCTAGTTTGACCCATATGGAGTACATAATATTAGAACATGCACGTATTTTCCTATACTACATCCCCATGCATGGGACGCCAATATATTTTTAACCTCATAGGTACGATCTAGAAGTTCGTTGCTATCTGGAAGAATCTCTTTCAACAACTTCAGTAGGACAGTGAAACCGACATCACTCCAACCATTTTCTGCTTGCAATGTATAGAGCCTTAAAACTGCGGACAAGCTACTAAACTTTGTGTGAGTTGGATACAAAGGTTTTTCATTGTCAGATAGTACATTGGGTTTATCACAATAATTGTTGTCAAGATCTTGAATATATCCTCTAACCGGTAACTATGATCACCTTCTTCTTTGGTGCTTATTTCATTCACCGTGCTATATACAATGAGTATATCTCGTAATGAGCTTATATCTCTTTTACGTCGCATAAGAACATGCTAAAAGAACACCTACATCGACGTAAGATATTTCTCTCATTTCGAACATCTACATTCTTCAAAGCAAATTGTCGAAATTTATCAACCTCAGCCTCAAACTCATCCCTCAATCTGCTAGCGAAAATCAAATTTCGATCCATAATTTTCTACACCATGAGAAAATATCTCAATATAAAGATAGATATAAATTTCTATTCTTAGGCATCTACAAATTTCAACTACCAATATAAACAATCCAACATCAACAGAACAACACATTCGAGTCCATAAGTTACCATTCCATTATAAATTTCAAACAAACAAAACTTTGATATATAGTCCCTATGAACTAATTAAAATAAGTTAGAGTAATGAAATTTCCTTGCAAAAATAAAAGCATTGATCGCACCTTCATGAGCAATTGCTAGATGTAAAAGATGGTTGGCGCAGGGTGGTGTGAACGAGCCGATCGGTCGAGTGGAGCTGACAAAGGGATGGGGAAAGACTTTTTTTGAAATGGTTTGCCTAGTTCGTAATTAGGTTTCTTTGTGTGTCATTTTGGGTTAAATATTAAATATGACGACTCAATAGAATTTCTAAAATAAATTAGAGTTTACCATGTCGGTTAACCTAAGCAACAACGTGATCCCTATATGGACGTAACGTGCTGACCGGACAACCGAACAAAATTCGGTCTAGCAAAACTGATTACTAGAATCAGCATCGGACAACCGAAAGACATTTGAGGAATAGAAGACAAATGCTTGAGAAATATTATGCTTCGATGGCCAAAATATACAACATCAGTATTTGGTGAACATAATACGACAGACTTGGTAACGTGAATGTTCACGTCGGTCGGAAATTATCCGGCGAGACAAGCCTAAAACCACATCGAACATATAATGACCAACGTGGTAACGTGAACATTCACGTCAGTCGTAAACTAGCCGACGTGATAAGTCTAAAACCACATCTAACATATTTCGCCCAACATGGTACGTTTAACATCATGTCGGATTTTAAGCTACCAACTTGGTCCACCTAATACCACGTCGGATTGTTGAATTCTGACATAGTCAGGGCGATGTAATACCCTTATTTTCCAGTAGTGTCGTGATTACCACATTAGCTTTGAAAAATGTAAGTTCACAAGGCTAAAAAGGACATCTATGAAGATAAACTCTTTAAACTTATATCTCACAAGTTCATTTGATAGTCCAATGTACCAAGTTGTAGGCCTGGATTTATGTCTCCTCAATCGTTATCTATTGTTTTTGGATCATAGTTCACGACTCGTTAACGGTTGACTTTGTTTTATAATGTATTTCTAACTAAAGTTCTTAAGTAACTGAGATACCCTAAAAGACTATGAAATGTTCAAACTTAACAATGAGAAACACAAATCAAATGAAGAGAAAGAAACCGAGCTAACAAACAAATAGGCTCGTAGACCTAATCCAACCGATTATTATTTAAACTAAAAAACATATATAATAGAACCTTTTTAAAAAAATTGTGTGGGGCCATGACCCACACTTGACAAGGTAGATCCGCCCTTGCCCATATATTGTATTTGTATGCCCGACCTATAAATGGGGCGGGTATGGGTATACTCTTTACCCCTACCCATATACCCGAATAATCGAATATATATTTTAATATATATAATAAGTATATCTTGTAAATATGTGTTGAATTTCTTTATTATAATGGGTTCAAAATTGTACTATAAGAGGTTGAACTTCATGTTTGATGGTGGTTTTGTATTTCTTATTATGTTTTTAGATGTTCAAACATTAATTATTACTAATTTATGGTCATTTGAAGTATTTACTGTATGTGAATTATCACTAATTGAAAATTTTATATGTTATGACCAAACAACCCATTACCCGCCCCATACTCGACTACTAGATGACTATGGATTTTTATGGTCGAACATATACTTGTACCCATATCTGTCTACCCAAGCAGGTATTGGTATGGGTACGACCATACCCCCTCTGTACCCAACCTAGTTACAAGCCTACTTGTTTCTTGTTGATACGTATTAAAATTGCCCTCCTTTATAAGCAACTAACATGCACCATAAAAGTTTACTATGTATATTCTTGTCACCACATCCATCCCTAAACTAAAACCTACACACTTAGAGTTGATCCCAATGCAATACAATCTTAATAGAAAATATGGTCTGTGTATCGACAAAATGAATCCTTATGAACCATAAAAACCTACATTGTTCTCTTGTAATCTCTCATGGTACAAACAAAAGAAAAATATGAGTGATAATGAGAACGGAAAACTACAAGGTCCCCCTGCAAAGGTGTTGTGGTATCATCCGACAGTTCCAAGTTGGAAGTGTTTGTTCGCGTGTTCAGAGGACTCGAAGAACCTGACATGACATGCAGATCGAGAGACAATGAATGATCAGTTGCTTCGACATCCTGCAGATTCTTCAAGTGGAAGAATTAATTCCATCTTTTCGTTATTTGGTGAGGAATCCAGAAATATGAGACTTGGTATGTGGACCGACGAAATAAAGTTGTATGGTAGTTTGAGTATCCTTCAAAGTTTGTGGCATGTTTTGCTTGTTATTGACAATCTCCCATCATGGTTAAGCATAAAACACAGACACATGATGTTATCGTTAATGATTTTGAGTCCAAAACAACTGGGAAACGACATCGATGTGTAGTTGAAACCCTTAATTGATGACATAAAGACATTGCGGGAAGATGGCGAGGAAGTGTGGGATGCCTATCGACAATAGTATTTACTATGTGTGCGATGATTTTCTTCACAATTAATTAATTTCCCACATACGGTGATTTGTTAGCAAATTCCGTTAAAGACCACAAAGCATGTCCGTGTTGTCAAGTGAACACGTGCTCCGTGCAGCTAGCGCATGGTGGTAAAATGATGTATCTTGGTCATCGAAGATTCCTTCCTATAAATCGTACCTACCATAGATTAAGGAAGGCATTTAACAGAAAACGTGAATCTAACAAAGCACCAGAAGTAATAAGGGCCAAACAATTATATGAACGTGTGAAAAATATTAAATGTGAATTTGGTAAGCCTTATGGCCGCAGAAATGGTTAGAGGAGTTGGAAAATTATAACCATTTTTTACCTACGTTAGTGGCAAAAATTAGAAGTTAGACATTGTATTGATGTCATGCATATAGAAAAAAATATTTGTAATAGTATACTGGGAACTCTTCTGAACATACCTACTCAGACTAAAGATGGTATCCGCTCATGTTCTACGGATAGACACCGATTAATGCTATATAAGTATTGTCTTTTCGAAATTTCATGGGTAATAGTGTGTATCTTAACTATTCCTAGGTAAGTCATCATTCCCAACTTGACAACCTTTTCCATTCCAACAACAATTTCCTACTCCATTATATCATATCACTATTATCCTTTTGCAGTTAATAAATTATTTATTTTACCAATATTTATCAAATTATTATTATTTTTAAATAAAAATAATTGGAATCAAATTTTAATAATATTATTATTATATATAAACGAGATAAATGATGATATATTAATTAATTAATTTGAAACAATTAGTTTGATTTAATTAATTAATTTGATTTGAAATGAGTTGGAGGAAAGAGAAGTGTTGATTTGATTGCAGAATCTTTTTTATAAAAATCAATGTTGAGAAGATGAAAGTGAAAGAGATTGTGGATTAAATGTTGTAAAGTGGAAAAACTGACGTAGTAGAGAGAAAATTGGGAGATCTTGTTTTTAAGATCATGGCTATGTAGAATCTGAAAGGTTAAAAATCAACCACAAATGTTAAAGGATCTTGGCTTTTTTAAGATCATGGCTTTTTGTTTCCGACCACAAATGTTAAAAGTCAACCCATTGATGGTGCTTTTATTGATTTGGCGGGTTCTCCATTATAGCATATTCTTTTTGGGTTTGGTTATTATAGGACACAAAAATTTATTAATTAGTTTTTTACACAACCTACAATATATATCATAGGTTGTATTGTCTCATCTCTATAGTTTTGTTGTCGGGTGTATGTATCTTGAAGATTTAAAGTAATTGAAGTTGTGCTTTTTGGAAAAGTGAAATATTTCCCTCAATTTCCCCCTGCCATCCATAATTACAAATAATAATTAACAAAAACACTAAATCATATTTTGAAATATTAATCTATATGAGTGTCTTAAAATACCATGACAATATGTTACAAATTTATACTATAAAACTATAAAGACTGACCATGAGAATAGATCTTGTTAGATTAAAATTCTAAAATAAAATTTAATCATTTATAAAGATCATGTTTCAGAAGATCAAAGATAATGTGATTGCGGGATATTCAATTACCTCTCAGTGGCAAAAAATATAGCATATCCCCATTGGGTTTTAGTAAGTAAGGACACACACAAACTTTCATTATATTTACATACTCTCTGTAGTGTGTTCCATTCATACTTCTACTCGTGCAATAAGTGGATGTACATCAGTACATGATAAACAAAGTATACTTTAAAAGAACGAGCTTTTATTTGAGGATTTTTTCATGTTTAAAGGACACATTCCTTCGAATATGAAGGAAAGACTTGAGTTTCCAAGGACAAACTTTACTGACCGAATGCATTCCGGTTGTCCAAACTAGTGACTATATTTAGGGCATTTGGTGCACTGAACGTGGTTCGGTTGACCACATACTTGAAAGGTTTCCATTGCTTTCCATTGCCGACCACAAATGTTGAGAAAGGAAAAGGATCAAATAATGATAGCAAAGCTCATGGATTTGGCGGGTTCTCAATTAGTGTCAAAAACTATACATAACCATTTTGGATGTCGTTATGACTAGACACAACCTTTCATTACTTACGGATTTCACGACATGCAATATCATAGGTTGTATTGTGTTTAATTCATAGATCTTACCCTAGAGGCTACAAGGGACATCTGACCTCAGTGATATAAGTGGGAATCCATATCAACTTTTCCAATTTCCTTGAGAAAGTATGTTAGTGTCCTTTAAAGTATGTAAGTGTCCTTTGGAAGAACATGATTTCAGTGCACTCCTTGGAAATTTGTAATCGAT
Source organism: Triglochin maritima (assembly GCA_963682175.1). NCBI lineage: Eukaryota > Viridiplantae > Streptophyta > Magnoliopsida > Alismatales > Juncaginaceae > Triglochin > Triglochin maritima. The sequence goes on along the minus strand of OY821788.1, from coordinate 28,087,908 downwards.
TATCCATGTACAATTTTCCTTTTCCTTTTCAACGGCTGAGATCGGAAATTGAATTCTAAGCGGGCAACCGAACCCATTTTGGTCCATTGAAACACCCTACACGGACTACCGAACATGTACGTACAGCCCTCCGGCAAACTCAATTTGGTATTGGGAGGAATTTGTGACCATCTTTCTGAAGAGTTTTCTCTCAGAGGAGGACTCAACAGTTACGACCAATGTTTTAAAAACCGAACCGAAGAGTGAACCGAAAACATCTCGGTTTGGTTCAAAGTGGTCGAACCGATGGTTCAACCTGGTCCAACTGATGATGACGTCAGCATGACATCAGCATTTTGTGAACCGAGGGTTGAACCGAACCGACTCCGTAGCGGCGGTCCAACCGACGGTCCGACCGATTGAACCGATTTTTCCTATTATTTTTTAACATAATAAGTAATCACCAAGTACCTAAACTATGAACAATTCAACAAAAAATATACATTTGTAAAATAACTTAATTAAAATCAGTAAAAAAATGAACAAACATGTAACTAAGTAATATTAGTCTTTCTTCTAACAAATGAACACACATTTACTTTAACATCTAAAGCAGTAGGGGTGATAGACTGTCCTAGAGATCCGCCGGTCTGCCAGCCTTGGTGGAGATCGCGAGCGGTGGCGGTGCGATGAGGGGTGGACTGGTGGAGATCACGAGGGTGGAGGTGTGGTGAGGGGTTGTGGAAGGAGTAGTAAGAAGTAAAAATCTTAGAATTTGGGTCAAAATTGAACAAAAAATAAAACAATAAAAACCAAATTTTGTTTAAATTGAAAAAACCGGTTTTTTCGGTTCGACCAAACCGAAAAAACCGATCGGTTCGATCGGTTTTTTCGGTTTTCTTCGGTTCGCTCCGGTTCACGAGAGAAACCGGTTTTTTGACCGAACCGACCGGTTTGCTACCGGTTCACGGTCCAACCCGGTCCGACTGCCGGTTCGGTTCGGTTTTTAAAACAGAGGTTACGACACAAGATACTTCAATCTTATCAAAATAAGGCTGAATCGTTTCATTCCTTCTTTTGAAAATTTCAAAAATCTCCTACAACAATGCCCTAATCATGGACTTGAGCTCTGGCATCTATGCAAGATTGTTTATGAGGGGCTGAATTACAACACCCCGCACATTGTTAGAGTCAATGTATTAGGGTGACTTTCAAATCAAGCGAATTGATGAAGCCTGGCAAACATTTGAAAGTATGTCTGAATGAACCCTTAAGTGGGATACCGTAAGAGAGCCACCGACCGCTAGATCTGCTGGTCGAGCTAGATCATACCAAGTAGATTCAACTATTGCATTTGATGCAAAAATGCCTGCCATCATGCATAGGTTAGAAAGTTTAGAGGTGGACCGAGTTTCCGAAGCTCTGGTCGCCAATTACTCTTGTAGAAAGTGCGGTCTAACAGGACACATGGACATGGAGTGTGCATATGCTTACCATGAGGCAATGCATGCAAATACTATGTATCAAAAACGAAGTCGTAATGGCACGTACAATAACACTTATAACCCAGGATGGCATAACAAGCCTAGCTTCTCTTGGGGGTAGCAGAGGGTAAGGTCAGAGCTCACACGCTCAATTTCAACCTCCACACCTTCACCCTTCACCCCAGTGGTGACCTACCTACCCCCACATCAATGTTCTTAGCCAGACACTCAATTTCAAAACCATGCCTCCTTGTCTAGCTATTCAAACCAAGCTCCACCACCACAGCAGGTTGATCAAAAGGTCCACAATCTAGAGACTCTTCATAGGTTCATTATACAGAGAACCCAAATCATGATTTTGGCTACCAATACTTCGGTCAAAGCATTAGAAGTGCAAGTGAGCCAATTGGCTCAAAAGCTAAGTGAGCGTGAGAAGGGTCACTTACCAAGTCAACTTGAAGTCAACCTTCTTAGGGTAGGTATCATGTCAACAACGTGGAAAGTCATCCTCCCAAACTTACAAATGTTGTTCATACTTGGAGATTGGGTAGGATGGTGGATAATCAAGTTGAAATGCCTACGTCTAAAACCCCTGAGTTACTCTCTGGAAATGAGTCCTCACCCTCCCAAATAACCCATTCCTGAGCTCCACCTTTTGATTCATATGTCTACAAGGCACCATACCCTCATATATTGGTAAAGAAAAGGACACTAGTGCAGAACAGGGCATACTCGTCACCCAATAGACGTCGGTCATATGAACAACCAAAGTCTATAGGTATGGACGTCGGCTATTAATACCACTGATGTCTATGGTATGAGAGGTCGGGGTATAGACGTCGGCTGTATAATAGGCAGACGTCTATTTGTTGAGAGGTCGGGGTATAGACATCGACTTTATAATAGGCCAACATCTATTTGTTTAGAGGACTGGGTATAGACATCAGCTTTATAATAGGTCCACGTCTATTGGGTGAGGGGTGGGAGTATAGATGTCCGCTATTTCTATAGCTGACGTCTAGCCGACGTCTATAGGTTTTTATACTTGAACCATTCTACACCTTTTAATCTTTTAATAGCAACAAAAACCCAAACCTCTCCTCCTCGACCAAACGCTAACCCCTTTGCAACCGAAACGTGACCCCGACCAAACCCTAGCCCCCTCCACCGCACCCTCCACGACCTACACTGCAACCTCGACTTCCATTGCAGCCTCTGCAACCTCCTCGACCTCCATTGGAGCCTCCGTGACCTCCTAGACCTATGCTTCCTCCGTCGCCGCAGCCTCCACGACAGCCACCGTCTCCGTAACCACTGCAACCTCCGTTCGGTATATGCCTTGTTAGATTTACATGCTTCACCAACTTACTCATCTTGTGTGATCAGAAAATTTTGTAGCCTTAAATATTTTTACATGTAAAGTAATAACTTGGTAACTTGATTTTCTTTACTTCGATCAGAAAATGAAATGATTTTCTCATCGTAAATTAAAGTAAAGATTAGTTCAAATAGAAAGGTTTTGGAATGTTTGCTGATTGAGATGTTTCGTTAAGTAATGATGTTATGTGGGTTAAGTAATGATGTTATGTTGTTTGGGATACATTATTGAGTAAATTTGAATGTAAATAAACTAATGTTCCTCATGGATCTCATACATGTGTATTTCAACATGAGTAGATTTGTAATGTGAATGTGATGTAGTGGAGAAATACATGATGTGAATGTGAGTAGATATACATTTTTCTTGTTAATTCCAGGATTTGAAGAATTTACATATAAAATTTTAAGGGGAGCCTCTGCCAAAATTTCAATAAATTTTTATTCCCAATTGGCATTAATAACATGATATTTTGTGTTTATAATGTTTTTATGTCAATCCAAGTAATTATTTTTAATACTTGCTTTTGATATTTAAAATGTTTATTGCCTTGCTTTTTTGAATTTTCAATATTATGATAATAACTCATTCACCATCTTAAGCAACTTGTCCTTTAATGACCTAAAGCAAAAGATTAGACAATATTTCCTAAGTCATTCAACATATAGGATTTTCATTCATCATATTTATTATTTATTTTACAATTTCTGTCATAGATTGCGGGCGTAAGGTACGTAATCTCTTTCACTCATTATTCATCATAAAGTATGCATTAGTTAGTAGGACTTGCATTGGAACAAGAGTGAGGTGAGTGTTTGTTTGGTGTCTTGTTTGTTAGATTAAGGTACGAAAAACACTTAGGGGAATGTCACCTATAGGAGAGGAGGTGGAGGATTTCATCACCCTTTCCTTGGCCCAAAACCCACTTAATAAAAGAGCCATAATAAAATCAATTAGACGTTGACCCCTACGATTTCCGGACGCACGAAGGATAGGAAACCGTTTAAGACCGTTATGGCCAAAACGTTCGTCTAGTACTAAGGACCTATAGTGGAATTTAGGCTTGCTTTGGACTTGATTGCTTAGTTAGGTTTCTAACCTACCTTATTCTCATGCTAGATTAAGGACTTCATCTCCTCTCTCCTGAGTCATTCTTTTCTCATCTTCATGTCTCCGGATCTTCTCATCTACGAACACCTTCTTTTAAATTGAAGTTTTATTTATTTTCTTTAATAATAACTATCACTTTTCTTAATGTTTAGATTGAAATGTATCGAAAGTGGATTCTTTCATACTGATTGAGTGATGAGTATGAGAACGAAGTGAATATCTTTTTAGAGGTTGCCAAAAAAAAATTTAAAAAAGAATGGCAATGACATGGCATATTGTATGTGCAATAAGTGTCATAATGTCACATTCTATAATTTTATATATTTGAATTGTTGGTAACATTTTTCGTGAAACATTAGGACTCTCTGAAGTTGAGAGAATCCCAAGGCGAATTTTCTTCTGATGGCCTGAATGACATTCTACGCGAAGCCTTCGGAAATGATGAACATCCCGGTCGTGTATGGGGTGTAGGGAGTAGGGTTGGACTACGAAAATATTATGGAAATACTCAATGGTCAACTTCGTTGACAACTCATACCAAATGCGGGCAACAAATTACAGATTTGCAAAATAAATTGCAACTTGCTATGGACAGATTGCATCGTGATTTACCTACTTCTCCTACTTGTTGTAGGACCACTTCTTCCCTAGTGACCACTCCTCCGGTGCAGCGACAATCTGATTTCATGGCTCATTCCCGAGAGTTGCACGTCGTAGGCAGTCCTCGAAAGTTTGAGGTGGGTCTACATGTGCTCTTTTTGTTGAAGACCTTGATCGAAGATTGGTGGGGTACGGTAAAGTTTATAACATCTCCATACACCACTTCACATAGGTAGAAAAGGGAGAAGTGAAGGTTGCAGTGGGGATGTGCTTAGATGCTGGTGCTCTGCTGCCAATTCCTGAAGAAGAGGTTGTTACCCGCGGCGATGCTATCGGTGGGTTTGTGAGGTGACCTAGTCATTTAGTAGAGCTAAAGGACACACACAAGATATACTTTAATTTTGAAAGACTGTAAATTTCAATTTTTTCAATAATTGTATTAATAACAGTTGTATATATATTTGTAAGTTGTCAATTGATTGACATCATTTCATGCTCGTATTTGTATCTTATATCCATTATCTTTCACCTAAACAATGCTATGTCACGAGTTTTATGTTTAGTTTTCAGGTATAAATAGGTTTGAAGAGATGAAGCATAAAAGGACCCAAAAGCTGGGAAAAATGACTGAATTGTGAGATCTAGGGACCAAGATGCAAGGGAGAAGGACCTAATTACAAGACAGAAGGACCTAAGAGCAAAACAGAATACTCCACACCATCATGGGGAGTATTTTACCAATTCGATTCGGGTCGGAGCTCCAACAAGTCAAGTAACCACATCAAAGACCAACAATACCACAAAGAAAAGCCCAAAACAAAACTGAGCAGGATCTGAACAAAATAGACCGCTAATTGGCGGTCCAAGACCGCTAATTGGCGGTCCAAGACCGCCAATTAGCGGTTGGCGGTCCATTTTGGCCCACATCCGCTCAAATTTCTCCAGCACATGTATTATAGGATGTTTAGGCTATTTTTGGTATCTGTTTAGTCCTACATCGGGGGATTGTCCCGGATTACCTTTTTCCATGGCTATAAATAGAACTCTTCACCTCCTATTGTAATCACTCCATATTTTAAGTGGCTATTCTTCCTACTAGAAGTGAGGCCTTGAAGCACACACTAAAGTAGGAGGATGCTACTTTTAATGTGAGTCATTTTATCAATAAAGTTTTGTGTTTCTTTCATTGTTTGTTTTATGCTTCTTTTATTGTTTATGCATGTTTTAGTTTAATCATCTTTTAATTCTAGCTTAGTTTTAATATGCTTTCTTTCCATAGTTTAATAATTAGTGTAATGTTTAGTGAGTAGTTTCATCCCCTTTGGGGGGTGGAGTAGATGTACATACATGCATTAGAGAATGGGATGAATGCTATATTTTCAATGTGTTGATTAAACATGAATGTATGCTTGCTTGTTTAGGATAGAATTTATAACTTGATGAGTTTTGCCAAAATGATTAGACACCTCTCATGCTTGTTTAGGTTCTAAAATAAACACCTTGCATATGTAAATGTTAATCAACTAAGTTGGTGAGTAGATTGATAGGTTTTGCCATAACATTTAGACACTTCCTATGCTTGATAAACACCACCTTCATGTGCTTAAAGAATATATTCTACACCCACCTCTTTGCATGTGTGCACTCACTCCACCCCTTAGGGGTTTTCCATTCCTGAAATTCCAGCATTCTTGTTTTGTTCTTAACTTAGTTCTTATTTCATCGTTTGTTTGCTTCTTTCACATTTCATACTTCTTATAGTAGTTTAGTGTAGAGTAGCGTAACCAACTTTCTTCTCCATTATTTTCGCCACTTGATTTCGTGCAAACAAGAGGCTGCTCACCTCCCTGAGGACGACCCGTACTTGCCACCGCTTCATCGCGGTCGTGCACTTGCGGTTTAAATAAAATGTTCAACAAGTTTTTGGCGCCGTTGCCGGGGAGGTGCTAGTCCAGATTCTTGTTTGGACGATTCGAGTGGATTTAATTTGTGTTTTGTAGTTTTGCTTTGTTTCAGCAGACTTGGAGTCAGCAGGAGGAACATTTGGAGAAGTTTTGAAGCAAGCTGGGCATTGTAGACCGCCAATCAGCGGCCTGAGACCGCCAATTGGCGGTCTGGTATGCTCAGCTCGCTCTCGTATTCCTTTGGTTTGTTTATTTTATCTGATATAGTGGTCTGGGACTCAATTTTGCATGTTATGACTCTTAGATTGTTCCCAGATCAATAATCAAACCTCCTTTAAGCAACTTGGACCCTAAAACTCAAAGCAAAAGATTAGGCATTCTTTTTGTTTAGGCCATGCATCATGTATGTGACTTAGGCACTTAGATTGTCTTTTATCTTAGCTTTATTTTCTGTTGCTGAGAGCTGGCGTGAGGTACGCACCTTCTACTCTCATTCATGCATTTCGTATGAACATGCATTAGTTAGTAGGAAGTGCATTGCAACAAGTGTGAGTTGAGCGTTGTTTGGAGTGTTGATTGCTAGATTTAGGACTCCAAAACGCTACTAAGGAGGGGCTGTCCCGTAAAAGATAAGGTGGGGGATTTCATCACCCTTTCCTTTGCCCCAAAAACCACACTAATCAAGAGCCTAATTTTAAAATCAAGTAGACATTGGCCCTAAGGATCTTGGACGCATTAGGAGAGTGATCCGGTCCCGACCGTCATGACCTGATCGGCGTTGCCCACTTTGTCGATAGTAGGAGAGACGAGATCCCTGGATCTTGGCTCACTTGCTGGGCTTTGTGGTCCTCGTTGTAGGGAGGTGAGGCGTGTTGAGGCCGTGTAACCTCGCAGTTAGGCGTCTTCTAGCTGTAAGGACCTATAGCGACCTTAGGATTGTTTGAGCCTTGTTTGCTTGTGTGCTTCTAGCTGTACCCATCCGTCGTAGCTTAAGGACTTCTTCCCTTCTCTCCTGAGTCATTCTTTCTCTCCTGTGTTCCCTCGTCTTCTCTTTTACGTACATTCTTCATTTGAAAAAAAAAAGAGTTGTGGTTTGTGTGTGCACCTTTGTGCATGCTTTCGTGGACACAAGACGAGAGTGGTCGTTTAACGAGGAGCGTTGTCAATCTGGCTTTGGTCATCGATTTCTCGACACCTTCCTCCTCTCGTGTCGCACGCAGTCCGGGTTCAATGGCTGCTAATTTCCGTGAGGAGGAGCAGTTGCTGGACCCACCTGTTCGACCAGTGCTTCCCATTGTCGTTCCCATACCTCTACGTGATCGATGCTACCCGAGCCGTACAGCTCTACCCTCATGCATCGTATTGCCAGAGGCTAATGGGAACCATTTTGAGGTTAAGCCTCAGTTTATCTCCATGCTCCCTCATTTCACTGGGAAAGGTGACCCCCATATCTTTCTCAGGGAATTTGAGGAGGTCTGTGCTATGTTCAAGCTGCAACAACTTAGCACAAACTCCATTCATCTTAGGCTCGTTCCTTTTGCACTAAAGGATGACGCCAAGAAGTGGTTGTACAACAACCAGGCGAATTCCTTTAGGACTTGGGATGAGTTTCAATCTGCATTCCTCAAGAAGTACTTTCCTAATCATCGGACTCAAAAATTGAGGAACGAAATCAATTCGTTCTATCAACATGAGACCGAACCATTTCATGCATATCTTGAGAGGTTCAAAGAGCTACTATCCTCGTGCCCTCGCCATGGCATTGAGTTGTGGCGTCTTTGTCAGATTGTGTATGAGGGTCTTCACATCCCGTCCAGAACACTCCTTGAGTCCATGTGTCAAGGAGAGTTCTTGGGAAAGGATGAAAGGGAGGCATGGGCCTTCCTAGAAGACCTCGCTGAGAAAACCATGCAGTGGGAGAGTGTGAGGGAACCACCTGCATCATCTAGTATAGGAGCGAGGATCGCGCATGCAAACTCGACTAGATCGGGTACCGCATTTGCTATCGATACCACTACGGCCACCGAGGCACGCATGGCGGCCTTAATGCGCCGTATGGACTCGATTGAGCTCCAAAACCAACAAAGTGCACCTCACATGTCCACATCTGGTCCAGTTCCTTGTCATTTATATGCTAGGATAGGTCATGTAGAGAGCGAGTGTGAGTCCATTCCTCCTGAGATGGAGCGTGTCAACGCCATCTTTGACAGAGCTAGGAATGACCCATACTCATCATCTTATAATCCTGGATGGAGGAACCACCCCAATTTTTCATGAAACCAAACTAATGCCCCAGGTGGTCCTCCAAACTCCTCTAGACCACCTTACCAATCACACCAACCTCCCATGCATGCACATTCATATCAGCCACCCCAAGCACAAACCACCAACCAATCGGGTTTCCTAAATTCCAATAATATGGAAACCCAATTCAATTCGCTTGAGACCTTGACTCGTGAAAACTCAATGAAAATTTTTATGTCAATTACGAGTCAAGTTCTCACTTCCAATCAGCAGACCATCAAATCTCTAGAGCTTCAGATGGGCCAATTGGCTCAGTCTGTACATGAAAGAGAGAGAGGGTCTTTTCCGAGCCAGCCTGAGGCTAACCCCCGCATGTACCAACAACAACAAATGCAAAATGAGAATGTGGTACCTCGGGGGAGGCAAGTGAACCATGTGGAGGAACCTGTTCACCATGTCAATTCCATTGTGACCTTAAGGAATGGAAAACCGGTTGACAATCACATTTCCTTGCCACACCCGCCACCATCTATGCAGCCCCCCAGTGGGAATGGTGGTGAAGAAGAAGCTGAGGGTGAGGGTAATACACCAAAGCTTTCTTCTCATGCACAGCAGAAAACCTACCTGCCAAAAGCTCCCTATCCAAGTAGGTTAAACAAAAAGCAGAGTGACAACATGGACAAGATAGTTGAGGTGTTTAAGCAAGTAAAGGTTAACATCCCCTTGTTGGATGTCATCCAACAAATACCTCAATTTGCCAAAGTGTTGAAGGATCTCTGCACAACTAAGAGGAAGACCAATGTTCCTAAGAAAGCATTATTGGATGCAAATATCAGCTCACTTTTGTCCAATCCTACCTACACAAAATACAAGGACCCTGTGTGTCCTACTATTCAGTGTACGATAGGGGACACTAGATTGAGCAATGTTTTGCTTGATTTAGGATCAGCGGTCAACCTCCTCCCATTCTCTGTTTATCAACAGTTGAACTTGGGAGAATTGAAACCAACTAAGATCACCCTCCAATTAGCGGATAGATCCATTCGTATTCCCATGGGGATTATCGAGGACGTGCTTATCAAAGTTGGAGATTTTATATTTCCAGTCGATTTTGTTGTCCTCGATACCAATCCTGTTGCGAACACCCACTCTCAAATACCTTTGATTTTGGGTAGACCATTTCTGGCAACCTCCAATGCCTTGATTAATTGTAGAAATGGTCTCATGAAGCTCTCATTCGGTAACATGAGTGCCGAGTTTCATGTGTTCAACTCTGGTAGGCAACAGGAACCCATGGATGAACCTTTAAATCTAAATCTCATCCGCCAATTGGAGAAAGCACCACAAAATCAACGAACACCCATAACCCCAATGCAACCCATTGAGAATGTTCGTGGGCCCAGCGAAGACTCATTGCCTGTCTTTGCAATGCAACAGAGTGAGCTGGCCTCGAACATGAATGTCCAAAGGGAGTGTTCGTTGCATGATTCAGTTGAGAGTACTAGTGAGGGTGAGACACCTCATCATATGCCTATGCCAGAAGGTGTCTCTACCTCATGTCCCATGGCCATTGAGCCATTTGAGCTTCATATTGACTCCAACAAGGACCCACCTATGACCGAGCTTATGCTTGATGATCTAAATGATGGTGGGGGGTCCTTGTTGGATGACTTGGGGAGAAGCCCCATTCTTAATGATGCAAGTCTGCTGCATCCATCGAATGAGCCTGAGGAACTCATTCCAATGCACCGGCCTATTGGTTGGAGGGTTTTCTTCGATGTGCAATTAAACCGTAGTGAGGCAACACAACTTCATTCTTAGTTGCCCACGCCCAACCAATATCATGAGGGGTTCAAGCCTTTCAGCTTTACCTTTCACCCTTCATGACACCTCAGAGTACCAGTGAAGTTTGCCTATCTCGGCAAGTCTCTGGTCCTCAAAACATGATGTTCCTTGACCAAATGATTATGAGAATATCTTGGTTGATGTATATACCTTGTAAAAAAAAGAAAAAAACACAAAAAGAAGAAAAAAAAACAAAAAAAACAAAATAATAAAAGACTCCTTCAGTGAGCATCGATTGTTGTGGGCCCCAACCCTTGTGTACTTGGGCCCCAATTTCTTCACGTATTTATCTCCCTTCTTCAGCTTCTCACAGGTTTTGAGGGAATTTGGGTTTGTGTCCATCAACATGACCCTGAACGTCCCTTTGTACTTCATGTTGGTGAGATCTTTCCTTTTTCATGCATGTATCCATGTAGTATCTTGTTCACATTCATTGAGGACAATGCATGAAGTAGGTGTGGGGGGTGTTTTACGTGTGTACATAGTCGAGTCTTTTTCCTTTGGTTTTATTTTCTTTTGTTTGTACTGCTAGGGTCATGTTAGTGTGCCGTATTTAACATTGATATATCTGCTTGCCATGATCCTTGGGTGACTTGTCTTCTTTTGCTTGCCTAGTGCTTTAAAATTTTCACATTTCTTTCAAAATCTTCATGTGTTTGTGAAAGAAATTGTTTTTGTAGGTTTTTGCGTGTGTTTAGCATGTGCAAAACCGTTGAGAGGCAAAGTAAAAAGAAAGCTCCCAAAATTGTCTTGAACTTGATGCATTAGGATTTCTAGTTTACTGGCTTTAGGTCTTATCAAGTCGTTAGGATGCACCCCGGTTTTCCCTCGGGCGGCATGTAATCATAGGGTTTCAGTACTCAAACATTTAAATAAGTCCACCCTGAACCTAGTGAGTCAAATAATTCGTGTTTGTGAGTATAAGGAAGTTTGTCGTAGTCGAGGGCCCTTAATCTCTTTTTGTGAAACTTAAGTGTAGGGATTTTGGTTCCCATATAGATAAATAAGTGGTGTTCTCTCTTCTCGCACGGCTCCTATCACTCGGGAAAGTAGGTCTGAGGGGACTTTGTGCCTGGTGCTTTCGAGTCATCTGACTTGGGATGCGCCGACCGAACTCCCGTTACACGGGTGGTAGGGATCGCCCTATGTGGAGATTTGGGGGAAGGTGTACGTCATAGTGTAAGTCCTCATAGGCAATGATGCACGAAACCTGACCCTGGGAGTATCAAATACCAACCAATAAAATGCTCCAAAACAAAAAGAAAAAAAAAAGAAAAAAAAAAGAAAAAAAAGAAGCAAATAAGAACCAAAATGGACTTTACACATTGTATAACATTCAGAAGTTAAGGTTGCCCATGTCTTTCACTTAAGTCCTTAACTAACTCTCACGAATAACTCATTAGGCTAGGTGTGTGGACGGATTACATAAATAGAGTCGACCCGTAGTGTTACCGCATCCCATGATCGACAAAATAAGTCCAAAGAGTCGTGTAGCTAGATTGATTAATGCATCTTGTTCGGATTTTGTGGGTAGATCCGCTGAAAACCCTCAGGAGACAACACTCCTCCTCCTTGGCGACAAGGAGGTTTAACGGCTTGTTGCACGTGCTAAGTGCAACCGTGATTCCTACGAAAGCGAGTTAGGATTTCTTGTTTTTCGCATGCTTTTCTCTTTCTTTGTTTTGCTCGGGACTAGCAAAAGTTAGGTGTGGGGGTATTTGATTGACATCATTTCATGCTCATATTTGTATCTTATATCCATTATCTTTCACCTAAACAATGCTATGTCACAAGTTTTATGTTTAGTTTTTAGGAATAAATAGGTTTGAAGAGATGAAGCATAAAAGGACCCAAAAGCTGGGAAAAAAGACTGAATTGTGAGATCTAGGGACCAAGATGCAAGGGAGAAGGACCTGATTGCAAGACAGAAGGACCTAAGAGCAAAACAGAATACTCCACACCATCATGGGTAGTATTTTACCAATTCGATTCGGGTTGGAGCTCCAACAAGTCAAGTAACCGCATCAAAGACCAACAATACCAGAAAGAAAAGCCCAAAACAAAAATGAGCAGGATTGTCCCGGATTGGCGGTCCAAGACCGCTAATTGGCGGTCCATTTTGGCCCAAATCCGCTCCAATTTCTCCAGCACATGTACTAGAGGATGTTTAGGCTATTTTTGGTATATGTTTAGTCCCACATCGGAGAATTGTCCCAGATTACCTTTTTCCATGGATATAAATAGAACTCTTCACCTCCTATTGTAATCACTCCATATTTTAAGTGGCTATTCTTCCTACTAGAAGTGAGGCCTTGAAGCACACACTAAAGTAGGATGATGCTACTTTTAATGTGAGTCATTTTATCAATAAAGTTTTGTGTTTCTTTCATTGTTTGTTTTATGCTTTTTTTATTGTTTATGCATGTTTTAGTTTAATCATCTTTTAATTCTAGCTTAGTTTTAATTTGCTTTCTTTCCATAGTTTAATAATTAGTGTAATGTTTAGTGAGTAGTTCCATCCCCTTTGAGGGGTGGAGTAGATGTACATACATGCATTAGAGAATGGGATGAATGCTATATTTTCAATGTGTTGATTAAACATGAATGTATGCTTGCTTGTTTAGGATAGAATTTATAACTTGATGAGTTTTGCCAAAATGATTAGACACCTCTCATGCTTGTTTAGGTTCTAAAATAAACACCTTGCATATGTAAATTTTAATCAACTAAGTTGGTGAGTAGATTGATAGGTTTTGCCATCACATTTAGACACTTCCTATGTTTGATAAACACCACCTTCATGTGCTTAAAGAATGTATTCTACACCCACCTCTTTGCATGTGTGCACTCACTCCACCCCTTAGGGGTTTTCCATTCCTGAAATTCCAGCATTCTTGTTTTGTTCTTAACTTAGTTCTTATTTCATCGTTTGTTTGCTTCTTTCACATTTCATACTTCTTAGAGTAGTTTAGTGTAGAGTAGCGTAACCAACTTTCTTCTCCATTATTTTCGCGACTTGATTTCGTGCAAACAAGAGGCTGCTCACCTCCCTGAGGACGACCCGTACTTGTCACCGCTTCATCGCGGTCGTGCACTTGCGGTTTAAATAAAACGTTCAACAAGTTTTTGGCCCTAGAGCAAAGGGTCAAATAACCAACCTCCAATCAACATTAACTTGCTACCAAGTTTCTGCAAAATGTTGTATCATTTCGTGGTAGGTAGGGAATCACAATCCTTAACTACCTGGGTGTTGGAGGAGGTTGAAGGGTTGCCTTTGGCTTCATACGTCGTCAAAGAGGATGTTATGCAGTTCTTGGCGATGGATCAAGTGTGCATAATGATTATAGACGTGCAAGTGAAGTAAGTGTTTTCTTCTGTATAAGTTGAAATGCATTGAGTAATTTTATCCTAATTATTACATAATGTAATTTTTTGTATTCTAGACACCTTTATGACGTCAGAAGGTCTGTCTTTCCCGGTGATCAACTATTTGGATTTGTTAGTCCATCTACCTATATATCCAGGAATGAGGATAAATCGAGCGAGCTTGGGACTCTCATGAAAAATCAAGGCAAAATAAATTATCTGCTCCCTTATCACGAGAGGTAAATTTGTTAATTCAAATTAAGTGGAATTTTATTTCTTAATAAACTTCTAATTATGTACATAAACAATGCTCATCGGATGCTTGCCGTTCTATGCCCCGAGACTAATTCGGCATATTGGTTTGATCCTTTGGGGTCGAATAAACCAAGAGAATCCAAGAAGAAACTTGTTTTAAGGTAAGTTTGATTTAATCATCGTTTTTGTAACCCGTGTTTTTTTATTAGTATTATCGAATTCATGTTCAATAACTTATGCTACTCAGGACAATGAAGGTTTACAAAGTGTTAGTAGTAGGAGAACAACCCCATAGGCGAGAGTAACATGGTATGGAATGGGAGAAGTTCTTTCTCCCATTTTTGTTAATTAAGCTAAGTAATGGAACATATATTTAGCAAATTTATATGTTTATTGTACCGCAGCAGACTGGAAATACGGAATGTGGTTACTATGTGATGAGATACATGGAGGAAATCCTCAGATTTGCAACTCAAGAGGTAGCCCTATCCGAGGTAATATATATTGTTATTCAGTTGTATAATACTATAATTATAGTTTCATTATTTAGATATTAATATTTTTAACTTCTATTATTATAGGTCTTCCCAAAGATTAGTGATCGTACTCGCAATAGGAACTCGACGATACTCGCGACCGATGGGCTCGCTATTTTATCAAAAACATGTTAACCAACTAGAGGTTCTCATGTCACTAACACTTTTTTTTGTAATTTATTTAACAAGTTTACTTGTATTACAATGTTATGCCTTATTATAATTACCTCATTTTTTGAATGAATGACAAGTGTGTTGAATGATTGTGTTTGTGTATGTATGCTAGTGTGTATTTGTGGATGAAAGTGTATATATATTTGTGAATGAATTTAGTGCAGGATGAATGAATGTGTTTTCTATACAGGTGTATCTATGATTACTATTATTATTTTTGTCCAAGTATGGGAATAGACGTCGGATGTTTATATAAGCTGACATGTATTGTTTTCAGAAAAAGAATAGACGTTGGCTATTCGAGACGACCGACATCTATACCTATAGAATAGACGTCGGATGGACGAGACATCCAACGTCTATTCTTTAGGTATAGACGTTGGCTATTAAGCGACCGACATCTATGTATATACGACGTATACATAGACGTCGAGTCTGAGGAGTCGTTTATCCGACGTATATATCCCATATATCCCACGTATATTCCATTTTCTACAGTAGTGGAATGAGCACTTGGATAATATTGTTGAGGTACTACGACAAGTCAAGGTGACCATTTGTAGTTGGACATTGTTCAACAAATGCCAGAATATTCCAAATTCCTCAAAGATCTTTGTACCCAGAAGAGCTGAACTAATGTCCAATATAGCATTCTTGGCTACCATCGTGAGTTTGATCCATACACAACATGCACAAGTAAAATACAAGGACCCTGGTTGTCCAACTATTTATTGTGTCATTTGTAATCTTCCTATCCATCGAGCCTTACTTGATTTGGGGCATTTGTGAACCTCTTGCCTTATTCAGTCTACCTCAGCCTATGAATTGGAAACCTTAAGCCAACGAGGACTATCCTTTAGTTGGCTGACAGGTTAGGGAATGTTCCACGTGAGGTTGTAGATGATGTCCTTATAAAAGTAGGTGAGCTCGTATTACAAGTCGATTTATTATCCTAAATACATAACCAGTGTGTAACCCACAAGGACAAATCCTGGTGATCCTTTGGAGGCCATTTCTGGTGATGTCTAATGCTTTGATTAACTATCGCAATGACTTGATGAGGTTGTCTTTTTGTAATCTAACTGTGGATTTTAACATCTTCACCTTGGGTATGCAACCTGGTTTGGAGCAAATTTCATTCAAGACAATGATAAGATTGAGCAAATGGGTGAGGTCGAGTCTCATCGGCATTTCATTGAGTCGCCCAATGACCAGGTTTTGAGAGAGGATGATCTTGAGGAATCTGCTTATGAATTCCTTGATGCGTAGTGTTTGGAAATTAAAGTTCAAAACCGCAAGTGCACGATGTCGTTGAAGATGCGGCAAGTACAGGTCGTACCACGAGGAGTTGTGTGTCGTTGTTCCCACCATACTTAAATGGGAGAGAAAAGGAGATGAAAAGGATTATGCTAAACTATAAACTAAACTAAGAATGAATCAACAAGATATTAAAAACCCTTGTAGTGGAGGTGTGTAGTGGCTTGTGTGTTAAATGCAATTAGGCACAAGTGTTGTGTGTGTGGCATACCAGTACAAGCTAGTGTAAATCTAAGTATAGGACACGCAACACTACATAGAAAACCATGAACGTGCATATTTCACATAAAGTGTAGGTTGATTTTAGATTATCAAGCATGGAATAAGTACCTAGTGTGGTCGTTAGAGCATCAATTAATCCTACCTACAAACTGAATCATTCATGTGAATGTGCACAAAACAGGGATCCATTCATTTCAAGCTAAGTCCATACAAAGATAAACCATTACAAGCAACAAGATAAACTCTACAAGTATAGATCTACATTAAGCACATGAAAATGACACAAATAAGCATAACACATCACCACATAACACATAGTCTACATCACCTCCACCCTAAATGGTGTGGATCTACTCTCTACTCATAACAACAGGCATGGACATCGAGAAATCTACAGTAAACATCGCAAGAATATGAAACCACGAAATCAACCAACAAAATATAAAAAACACTTGGATAGAGAGTAAGCTAAAGAAGAGAGGAACTTAAATCCAACATTAGATTAAACAAAGAGTAAGATTACAACCTTCATCGACCATCATTCCTTTCCTGCCAAATTGGGTAAACTAAACCTATTGTAATGGAGGAAAGTAGACAAGAGGAAGGAGAAACATTACTATTTATAGAAGAAAGAGTGGTGTAGATGAATTTGGAAGCAATATGACAGCTGTAATTGATTTCTCTATGGTCTAGTGCACCTAATTAAACAAGTTCGAGCCACGATAGAAATTGGAGCGAATTTGACCAGATGGATCTACCAGGGGAGGATTTAATCCAACATTGGTGGTTCATCTGTCTGACTTGCCCCGATTTTCTTCAACAACTTCAGTTCTCCACTTCACACGTCGGGTGCACTCCAGGTCACTGGTTCAAGCCTGTTTGACCTTAATTTCCCAAATAACTGTGTTGATTTACTCTTGGATCTTTGGTTGGGAGTTGATTTTGTTGGGGGCAGTCGGTTTCGGGTTTTTTTGAGGTTTTTTTGTTACTTCTTGCGTCGACGTACTTTGGTCTCCACACCTCGAGCGTCGTGTTCATCACCATCGCCGCTTGTTCCTCCGTTAAATCTCGCCAAGGTAGGTAGAGGTATGGTCAGCCCACATTTAATTCCAGAACTTAATTTTGCCCCCCTGATTCGTGATTTCGGAGAACCTTTCTACGATAGAATCGTAGAAAAGGGGTGGAGTCATTCGATGTATGAGGGTGATGAAACCATGTACGTAGAATCTCTCGTACGTGATTTTTATTCTAAACTCGAGTTTGACCAGACCGGACAACTCGAGTTTAGTGTCACCCTTAGAGGGGTTAAACACACCATGACACCCCAATTTATCTCTGACACGACTGGGATCCCCTTAGTCGATGATCTCGGGCCTACTCATGATATTAATTTTTACCGATCTATGCTTGATCGTGGGCAACCCATTTCATCGCATGGGGGAATACTCAATGCGCACATCTACTCCAATGTCCACATTCTTCACACCTAGTTTGCGAATAGTGTATAGTCTCATGGATGGTTCACCTCACTGCTTTTGTCGAACGTTGTTCGATGTGTTAGTGAACGCCAAGCTTAAAGAAATACATTGTTTGTCTACTCTTGTGACCAAATTGTGTGGAATGTTGGACATCCCACAGTTTGAGCACTTGCTACAGCTCCAAGGCATCGACCTCGAGGTTGCGAAGATGACCCCGTCATATCGTCATTGCCTTCAGGAGCCATGGGTACCTGATTACATGGAGGGGGATGTAAGAGCCAGTTCGCCCAAACTCATCTACGAGCTCGGGAACGCTCTTAAATACCGACATATCTGAGATGGTTGTTGAGCATCAAAATGTCATTTTGGCCAAACAAAACCAGAAGATTTATAGGAAGATGTCAGCTATTGAGCGAAGTGTCTCTTCGAGCACCTCTGGCTGCCATCATTAGTCTGGTACACCCTATCCATGTATTGGCGGCATTCTGCCATACATTGAGGACAATGCATAGATTAGGTGGGGGGTCACGTATGTACATATTTTGTGTGTCTTTGTTTTCTTTTGTTTACCTTTCTAGGGTCATGATAGTGTGCTGCATTTAATATGGATATATCTGTTTGCCATTATCCTTGGGTGCCTTGTTATCTTTTGTTTGTCGTAGTGCTTTCATTTTCTTTTTCTTTAAAAAATCTGATGTATTTGAGAAATAAAATGTTTAGTGGAGTTTATGTATATGTTTAGCGAGTGCAAAACCGTTTTGAGGCAATCAAAAGAGAAGCTCACATAATTGACTTGAACATGATGCATTAGGATATCTAGTATACTGAGGTCTTATCGAGTCGTAAGGATGCACCCTGGTCTTCCCCCGGGGGGCGATTAATCATAGGGTGTCAGTACTCAAACAAATAAAGAAGTCCATCCTAAACCTGTGAGTCAAATAATTCGTCCGTTAGTATAAGAAAGTTTGTTGTAGTCAGGGAGCCTTAAAATCTTGTTGTGAAAGTTTAAGTGTAGGGGTTTTGGTTCCCATGTAGATAAATAAATAAATATGTGGTATTATCTCTTCTCGCACGGCTCCTATCACCCGGGAAATTAGGTATGAGGGAACTTAGTGTCTGGTGCTTTCGAATCATCTAACTTGGGAATGCACCGACCAAACTCCTGTTACACGGGTGGTAGAGATCACTCTATGTGGAGATTTGGGGGAAGGTGTACGTGATAGTGTAAGTCCTCACAGGCAATGATGCACAAAACCTGACCCTAAGAGAATAAAATACCAACCAATGTAATGCCCCAAAGAAAAGAAAAAATATGATGAATGAATAAAAAGAAAAAAAGAAGTCAAATAAGAACCTTAATGGACTTTATGTAGGATTTCATGTTTAATTGTGCATATATATTTTTCGGAATTTTATGCATAATAAGGATCAATTACAATTTTCTACGATTTATTTCATGCATGCATCGGTTTGTTTTAATAACTAGTTTCAAAAACTTATTAAAACAAACACAAGGGACTCCGAAATTCATACCTAGAAGTTCTCTAAAACTTCTTGATGTTCTAGAGACATTGAGGAAGACGATCGTCGCTTCTCGTTGCGCCGGATGCCTCCGAGTGTTCACCGAAACCCTAAACAAGGTTGGAGAGAAAGGAGCTAGCCAATCAATCTCCAAACTAGCTTAGAATCTAGCTACAAACCCCTTCCTTGATCTCTGAGATTTCTCCTTCCAAAGACTTAGAAAACTAAGAGAATTTTCGTGGCTTTTTGTGGTGAATTAGGAGAGAAAATAATTAAAAAAACATCTAACTTCATTAAGGAGAATAAGGACCTATTTATAGGCTCCAATCTTAATCTCAATCATGGCTATTCTTAAGCCATGTGTTTCTTGACATTTTCTCTCACCAACTAATTCCATAATGCATTACATGCATCCACAAAACGTTTGACCAAGTTTGGAGCTAATCCAACCATTGATCAAATTAATCTCTTAATTATCAAAGGCCGAAAATCGATCGCGGTTCGGTTTACCAAGTCACACTCGGTTAACCGAATATGTCACGATTGTTTTACCGAGTATTATACGGATGACCGATTCTTAAGGAGAAAAATTCTCCTTAACCGATCAGACGAATTCTTGTCTATAACCGAATGCCTTTCGGTTAACTGAAAATATCGGAACTGGACACTGTTCGGTCGACCGTTTGTGGTTCGGTACACCGTACTAGAGTTCTAGGCACTTTGGTCAAGTTCGGTCAATCAACTATGACAATCCGTTCCACATTCGGTTGACCAATCCACAGATCCTTCGGTCGACCGAACCATAACGGATTACCAAAGTTTTACCCAATTTAGCCTTTTCAAATTTTGGATTTATTTCTAACAAAATGTGAACTTTTGGGGTTTTAGCAAATTCACAACTTATGCAACATATTATCCTATGCAATAATAAATTATTGCACCCCATAATATATGCATCTCATATGAATTTATCATGATTCTAATTATGTTATATACAACATAATTGATTTTACTTGTTCACCACATGTGTCATATTTTCTATAAGAAACCCGACACATCATATGAACCAAAAATCAAGCTTCTTGTTTCACGGTTTTTGCGGTGTGACCTATGGGAGGATCTAGACTAAGTTGGCAGTGATATTAAGAGCTTAATATCACAAGCTATAAGTGGTATCTAGCTACACATTATAGGTCCCAATTAGTTAGATGTCTGAATTCCACTCGAACCAAAACCCGATCCATTTAGTGATGGAGTGCACCACTTGTGTCTGTCCCTTGCCTCATGATATTAAGAATACACACAAAGTAGTATGATGTCATCTTTCTATTAGTATTCATTTCTTGATCTCTTTAAGCTAGTTATAAATATGTGACTTAACTCAAATCACATTGTGCACATTATAACTTTGCTTTATCAAGGTGCCCACTAATATCATCACTCAATTAAGAGGGGCAATGATAATCTTTTGACTAACTATCTTCTCCAACAAAAGTCATACTTAACCAACCAATGCCTTTACACTACACTCATCGATAGCTCAAGACACTAGTCTAATTAAGCAATTCTTAAGTGATCGGATATAAGTCTCATATCAAAGGACCAAAGACACAGTAAAACATTAATGACACAGAAAACACAATTCTATAATGTTTTACTTATTAGGTCTATTCAGTATACAGAAGTAATATTTTTCTCTTTTGTGTACCCGTGTTGTCACTCACTTGTAGAGCTACAATGATCTATGACCAACACGACAATCTTAACTCGGTAATTGATGTCCCATGTTAATTGTCATGATTGCGAATATCTTTTGTTTTATGTAAACCAATATCTTTTAGAGCTCTACGGCTAAGGACCAAGAGCCTCTTCCTTAACACTTCTAAAAGACGAATAACATAAACAAGGAACAAAATGATTTCTCATTCAATTCATAATAATTGACATTTAAAAGTAAAACTTTTACAACACATTCCCTTCACTTTACACAATGTATCACTTTAAGAAGTTAAGGTTGCCCATGTCTTTCACTTAAGTCCTTCATTAACTTTCATGAATGGTTCATTAGGCTAGGTGTGTGGACTGATTACATATATAGAGTCGGTCCGCAGAATTACCGTGTCCAATGATCGACGAAAATGAGTCCAACGTGTCATGTTGCTAGGTTGAATAATGCATCTATGTTCGGATTTTGTGAGTGTTTCCGTTAAAAACCCTCATGAGACACACTCCTCCTTGGTGACGGGGATGTTTAACGGCTTGTTGCACATGCAAAGTGCAACCGTGATTCCTACGAAAGTGAGTTAGGATTTTCTTGTTTTATGTATGCCTTTGTCTTTCTTTCATTTTTCCTTTCTTTGTTTTGCTCGGGACTAGCAAAAGTTAGGTGTGGTGGTATTTGATTGACATCATATCATGCATACATTGTGTCTTATATCCATTATCTTTAACCTAAACAATACTACGTAACGAGTTTTATGTTTAAGTTTCAGGAATAAGCAGGTTTGACGAAAAGAGGTACAAAAAGGACTCAAAAAAAAAGGAAAATGACTAAGTTGCAAGACTTCTAGACTGAGAAGAAAGAGAGAATGACCTAGATGTGAAAACAAAAGGACCAATGAGCAAATCAAGAAGCTCCACACCTTAATAAGGAGTATTTTGGAAATTAAATCTGGGACCAACCATCAACAACCAAATCGGGTTCATCAAACACCAAGAAATCAAGCCAGAACCAAGCCAAACAAATCCAGACCCAATCAGCGGTCACGATTGCTTCATAATGCACATGCCTTGGTCGGGTGTTAGATTAGGTTGTATTTAGTCCATTGTTGGTATGTTTTTAGTCCCATATCGGGGGATTGTCCCGGATTAAGTCTCAGTTTGAGGTTAAGTCTCAGTTTATCTCCATGCTCCCTCACTTCACTGGGATGGGTGACCCTTATATCTTTCTCAGGGAATTTGAGGATGTATGTGCTATGTTCAAGTTGCAACATCATAGCACAGACTCCATCTATCTTAGGCTTGTCCCCTTTGCACTAAAGGATGATTCCAACAAGTGGTTGTACAGCAACCAAGTGAATGCCTTTAGGACTTGGGATGAATTTCAATCTGCATCCCTCCAGAACCAAGCCAAACAAGTCCAGGCGGATCCAGGCCGCTAATTAGAGGTCCCAGACCGCCAATCAGCGGTCAAGATCGCTTCAGAATGCACATGCCTTGGTCGGGTGTTAGATTAGGTTTTATTTAGTCCATTTTTGGTATGCTTTTAGTCCCTTACGAGGGGATTGTCCTGGATTAACTTTTTCCATGCCTATATATAGAAGTCTTCACCTTCCTTTGTATGCATCTCCTCTCTTGGTGGCCATCCTCTCTACTAGCAGTAAAGCCTTGGAGCAAAACTCTGGTGGACAGAGGCTACTTGTAGTGTGAGTGAGTAATAAAAGATGTTTTGTTAGTTTTTCATATTGCCTTTTCTTTTGTTAATTCTTGTATACTTAGTTAACTTTGTTTGTTTTAATCATAGAATTAATTAGCATGTTTTCTTTCCTTAATATGCATGTTAGTCTAATAATGTGTTAGTAGTTCCATCCCCCTTTGGGGGGTGGAGATGAAGTTTATACATGCAATAAAGAATGGAAATGAATGCTTTATTTTGAAATGTGTTGATAAATGTGAATATATATGCTTTCTTGTTTAGAGTGGAACACTTCACTTGATGGGTTTTTTCACAACTATTAGACACCTCCCATACATGTTTAGGGTTTAAAATATCCAACTTGTGTATGTGATTGTTAATCAACTAGGTAGTGATTGGATTGATAGGTTTTGTCATAATCATTAGACACTTCTTATACATGAAAACACTACTCGCATTTGTGCCTATTGAATTCATTATTCCCCATCTTATAGCATGTGTACACTCAGTCCACCCCGTAGGGGTCGCTCTTCCTGATTTCCAGCTTCCTTTTATTAGACATTTAGTTCGTCTCGTACTTTCATCTACTTTGATTGTTTCCCGCTAGTTTAGTTAGTGTAGTCACAACTTCTTCCCCTCTTTTCGCCACTTGATTTCGTTAAAACCAAAATCTACTAACCTCCTCGCGGATCGACCCGTACTTGACACGTCTTCACCGACGCTGTGAACTTACGATATTTTAAATGATTAAACAGTCGGCCTATAGAATTATCGTGTCCAATGATCGACAAAAATGGGACCAACGAGTCATGTTGCTAGATTGAATAATGCATTAATGTTTGGATTTTGTGAGTATATTCGCTAAAAACCCTCAAGAGACAACATTCATCCTCCTTGGCGACAAAGAGGTTTAACGGCTTGTTGCACGTGCTAAGTGCGACCGTGATTCCTACGAAAGTGAGTTAGGATTTCCTTGTTTTGCGAACATTCTTCCTTTCTCCAATTTTTCTCTTTCTTTGTTTTGCTCGGAACTAGCAAAAACTACGTGTAGGGGTATTTGATTGACATCATATCATGCATATATTTGTGTCTTATATCCTTTATTTTTAGCCTAAGCAATGCTACCGAACGAGTTTTATGTTTAAGATTCAGGAATATACATGTTTGAGAAAAAGAGACTCAAAATGGACTTAAAAGCAAGGAAAATGACTAAGATGCACGACTTATGCACTGAGATGCATGAGAGAATGACCCGGACGTAAACCCAAAAGGACTATGAGCAAATCAAGAAGCTTCATACCATCATGAGGAGTATTTTGGCAATTAGATCTGGGTCTAAGATCCAACAACCACTTCGGGTGCACCAAACATGAAGAAAGTGATCCACAAAAGTCTCCACCAAAGCACAACCCGATCAGCCACCCAGACCACTGATTGGCATTCTATTTGGATCCAAACCCAAAAAGCCTCGGTCGGATGGTGTATTAGTGTGTATTTAGTCCATTTATGGTTTGCGTTTAGTCCCATACCAGGGATTGTCCCGGGTTACCTTTTTTCATGGCTATAAATAGAACTCTTCCTCCTCTTTGTAATACATCTACTCTCATGGTGGTCATGCTCTCTACTAAGAGTAAAGCCTTGGAGCAAAAATCTGGTGGAGAGAGGCTACTCGTAAGGTGAATGAGCAATATAAAATGTTTTGTTAGTTTTTTTGTGTTTCTTTTAATTTTGCATGTTTAGTTAACTTTATTTCTTTTAGTCTTCGTAGAATTAATTAACATGTTTCTTTTCGTTAATGTGAATGTTAGATTAATAATGTGTGAGTAGTTTCATCCCCTTTTGTGGGTGGAGTTTATGTTTATATATGTCATGTAGAATGGAATGAATGCTAAATGTTGTTGTCTATGAGAAATGTGAGTATGCTTGTTTGAATTAATGAGAATACTTAACTTGATGGTTTCTTCCATAATCTTAGGTACATTACATGCTTGTTTAGGTTCTTAATAACAAACTTATTCATGCTCATATTAAACACTTAGGTTAGTGATTTGGATCATAGGTCTTGTCATGAGGTACTTCTTATGCATAGCAACACTACATACACTTGTGCTTTATTGAATGCATTCATCACCACTTATTTCATGTGTACAAAAACTCCACCCCTTAGGGGTTTTCCATTCCTGATTTACAGCTTGCTTCTATTAGTCACATAGTTTAGTTTTATTTAGTCTCGTGCTTTCATCTTCTTTGTTTGTTTCATACTAGTGTAGCATAGTTTAGTCTAGTCTAGTGTAATCAATTTTCTTCTCTGCTCTTTTCTCACTCGATTTCTGAAGAACCAAAATTGACACACCTCCTCGTGGACACGACCCGTATTTACCACGTCTTCACCGACGTCGTGCACTTGTGGTAATATAAAGCGAACACAATCAAGTATTTCTTTCTATTCTTTATTTTCTCTTTTCTTGGTGGTCATTCTCTCTACTAGGAGTAAAGCCTTAGAGCAAAACCCTAGTGGAGAGAGACTACTTGTAAGGTGAGTGAGCAATAAAAAATGTTTTGTTAGTTTATTTGTTGTTCCTTTTAATTCTTGCATGCTTAGTTAACTTTGCTTGTTTTAATCTTCGTGGAATTAATTAGTATGTTTTCTTTCGTTAATATGAATGTTAGATTTATAATGTTTGAGTAGTTCCATCCATCTTTGGGGGTTGGAGATGATGTACATATATGTTATGAAGTTTGGATGTTTGATGATATTTTTGATTGTGCAAACATACATGTTTGTATGTTCATTGGGGGTATTTTAATCATCTACATATTGGGGGAATTTTTATGGGTTTTGTCATAAGATTTAGACACTTCACATGCTTAGTTTCCTCACGTTTATTGACTGAAATTTGTTGTTGAAAATGCTACATGTTAGTTATGTGTTTGTATTTGTGTTTGCTTGCTTGATTGATTGAAGAAACTTTGTTTTGATGGGTTTTGCCATAACATTTAGACACTTCTCATGCTTGGCTTTGTCCTTCACATGAGTTCCTAGTTTTTTATGAGTATTTCCATAACATTTAGACATCTCTCATGCTGAGCCTAGTCTTATGCTAATCAAGTAGCACTACTGTAGAAAAGGGAATATACGTCGGATATACAGGGGTATATACGTCGGATGTAAGCCTCCCCAGATCTGACGTCTATGTATACGTCATATATACTTAGGCGTCGGTTGCATAATATTCGACATCTATAGCTAACGCATAGACTTCGGCCGTTATATACATCTGACGTCTATTTTTTAGGTATAGACGTCGGCCGTTATATACATCTAACGTCTATTCTTTATGTATAGACGTCGGATGTTACGAGACCAACGTCTATGCGTATATTTCCAAAGAATAGACGTCAGCTAATACAAACAACCGACGTCTATTCCTAAACCTGAACCAAAAATAGCAATCAGGTCAGCACCAAAAACACTGCATAGAAAACACATTCATCCTGCACCAAATTCGTTCACAAACACAAATACATAAACACTTTCATCCACCTATACATACAAGCATACATACACAAACACATACATACAAGCATACACATAATCATTCAACACACTTGGCATTAATTCATACATAAACACTTGGTATTCATTCTAAAAGTGAGGCGATTATATTAAGGCATAACATTGTATGTTTGTAATATAAGTGAACTTGTTAAGTAAATTACAAAACAAATGTTAGTGACATGAGAACCACTTAGTTCATCAACATGTTTCTGATAAAATAGCGAGTCCATCGGTCGCAAGTATCATCGAGCTCCTGTTGCGAGTAGGGATCACTACTTTTTCGGAAGACCTATCAAAATACAAGTAAAAATATTAATATATAAATAATGAAACTATAACCATACAACTGAATAACGATCTATATTACCTCAGATATGGATAAGTCTTGAGTTGCAAATTCGAGAATTTCCTCCATGTATCTCATCACGTAATAACCACATTCTGTATTTCCAGTCTACTTCTGGTATTACAAACATAGAAATTCGCTAAATATATGTTCCTAACTTAATTAACAAACATAAGAGAAAGAACTTACTCTCATTCCATGTCATGTTACTCCCATTTTTGGGGTTGTTCTCTTGTCACCTAACGCTCTGTCAACCTTTATTGTCCTAAGTAGCACAAGTAATTGAACACCTTCATTCAATAATACTAATAAAAATCCACGAATTACAAATACGATGACTAAACGAACTTACAGATTTACAACTTTCTTTATGGGGTTCCTTGGTTTATTCGACCTCAATAGATCAAACCAATATGTTGAATTAGTAACGGAGATCAAACCAATATGACCCCAACGGATTGAAAAATATAAATTTACTGAATGTGAAATTAATAACATATACAAATGATACTTATTATTGAAGGAAATAAATAAAATTTCAATTTAAAAGAAATGTGTTCGTAGATGAGAAGATCTGGAGACATGAAGATGAGAAAAGAATGACTAAGGAGAGAAGAGATGAAATCATTCATCTAGCGTGAGAATAAGGAAGGTTAGAAACCTAACTAAGCAATCAAGGCCAAAGCAAGCCTAAAGTCCATTATAGGTCTTTAGCACTAGACGACGCCTAACTTCAAGGTCCCACCGAGGACCACTGGTCTATAGGAAATCAAGAACCCCGAGGTTCCTAAAATCTCAGGGAGACTAGATGGCCAACGACGTTCAGGCCAAAACGGTCTTAAACGGTTTCCTCTCCTTAATGCGTCCGTAAATCCTAGGGCCAATATCTAATTGATTTTATTAAGACTCTTTTATTAAGTGGTTTTGGGCCAAGAAAGGGTGATGAAATTCCCCACCTCATCTCCTATAGGTGACTGCCCCTAAGTGTTTTTCATACCTTAATCTAACAAACAACACACCAAACAAACACTCACCTCACTCTTGTTCCAATGCAAGTCCTACTAACTAATTTCTAATGAATGATGAGTGAAAGAGATTACGTACCTTACGCCAGAAATCTACGACAGAAATCGTAAAATAATTAATAAATATGATGAATGGAAATCCTATATGATGAATGTCTCAGCAATATTGTCTAAGCTTTTGCTTTAGGTTATTAAAGGCATGGTTGCTTAAAGGGAGCAATGAGTTATTAGAAACTAAACATAAATAAACATTTAACTAAACAGAATAAGTTGTTTTAGCATAGATAAACATAAATAAATAACCATTTAACTAAGCTAAACATTAATAAACATAAATAAATGTATGAACTCACTAAACTAATTGAACATAAGTTTTTTACATGATCTAAGTTATAGTCTTTTTAAAATAGAATCAAAGTTATTATTTTAAAATATCATGTTATTAATAAAAATTGAGATTTTTTTTGAAATTTTGGCAGAACCTCTACTAAAATTTGCTATGCAAAAATCTTCAAATCCTGGGATTAACAAAAAAATTATAACAGT
Source organism: Triglochin maritima (assembly GCA_963682175.1). Taxonomy (NCBI): domain Eukaryota; kingdom Viridiplantae; phylum Streptophyta; class Magnoliopsida; order Alismatales; family Juncaginaceae; genus Triglochin; species Triglochin maritima. The sequence goes on along the minus strand of OY821788.1, from coordinate 28,059,604 downwards.
ACAAGATTTAAAGTTGATCCCAATTCTAGCCAATTCATCACAAACACACTACATCCAAAAGAAGCAGGACATACAATAAATTTGTGAGGGATCCAATCAATAACATGAGCTTTGGTCGTCAGCACTACTTTAGATCTACATCAATAATTTTAATCAAGAAGCTCTCTTCTCTTGGTTTAAACTCAGATTTTTTGTAGAAAAAACAAAACAAAACAAAAAATCTTTCTCGGTTTATTTTACCAACAAATTCACTTCAGTTGTACTAATGAGTTCAAAGTTGAAGAAAATGAAGAAACTCATGGATCGAACTTCAGAAAGAAGTGCTCTGCATTTGAAAAAACTTGTTGACAAACAACACATGGTTAATCATCAAATATTACTTAATCCACACTTGCTTACACCACTTTAACAAACATTTAACTGAAACTAGCAGATAAAAAATCACAATATACATTCATATATGTTTATACACGAATTTCACAAAAAAAGAGCACGACGCGTGCCCCTCCTTCGTCTCCAACCCAATTGTCGTCAAACCAAGCTGAAACACAACCAAAATCCACCTCACACAAACCAAAACTAACCCAATACCTTTAATGGACTAAAAAACAACCTTTTACATGTGGAGGATCAGTGGTCGTCGCGGAGCAGGAAGGGGTGCGTTGACGGTGGTCGAAGGAGGCTACGGTGGTTGGGGAAGTGGAGGAAGACGTCCGATGTTGCGGAGGCTAGGGTTTTGGTCGAGTTTTGTCGGGTTTTGGCCGGAGTGGTCGATGGGGAGGAAGACGGCTAGGTTTTTTGTCGGGTTTCAGTGGCTAACAGAAAAGATAAAAGATAAAAACTGAAGGAATACTTGGCCGTATTAGACCTATAGACATCGGATTTCAACTTCACCCGACGTCTATACGGGATGGGAAATAGACGTCGAATATAACACATATCTGACGTCTATAGGTCGACGTCTGAGGGATATAGATGTCGGATGCCAATGCATGTTCCTACACCTAACATCTCTAGTAAACAATAGACGTCGGCTGTGAATACGTCCGACGTCTATACCTATAGACGTCAGCCTGTAATACATCTGACATCTATTAGGCGACAAGTATGCACTGTTTTACGCTATTCTAGTAATTGTTGATACATTGTGTGAATAGATTGATATGTTTTGTCACATCTTTAGACACTTCCTATGCATGAACGCGCACACACCCACATTCTTACATGTGTCATTCATCACTTATTTCACTTCATATGTGCACACATTTCACCCCTTAAGGGTTTTCATTCCTGAATTCCAGCTTGTTGTCTTAGTTAGGTTAGATTCACTGTTGCGTGCTTTCATTTTCTTGTTTGTGCTTACTAGTTTAGTTTAGTCTAGTTTAGCATAATCAACTTCTTCTCCCATCTTTTCCCACTTGCCTTTGAATGAACCAGGGTTGACACATCTCCTCGTGGGCATGACCTGTATTTGTCACGTCTTCACTGACATCGTGCACTTGCAGTTAAACTTAAATATCTATTAAGTTTAACTACAAATAGTCGACTGATGTAGGTAATTTTGTGCACCAAAAGTGCCTATTATTTTCAATCGAATGTATCCCAATTTTGTCTTCGACCGATTACCTTTACCCTTGCCTAAACCCTTATATCTGTCGACCTACCCAATACATAGTTCGACGGATGTCTTAAGTCAAAGCCCAATTGGTTTGATCGTAGCATAAGTTGGTTCGAATGTTTCCTTATTCTTATGGAAACGGTCGACCATTTATGCCATGTCAGTCAACCAGTTTAGGACAGATTTGCTGAACTTAGATTTCTATTTTATGTATCTTGCACAAACAAACGTCAACCAAATCTTTCCCAATGACTATAAATCTTTAGAAGCTTATGAATAGAGGTTTACACACCATATGTATACGACTCTCTAACTTCTATTTGCCTCCTACATTAGAGAGAATCCTCCCATCTCAAGAAACTCAAATCCTACACTCAAAAGCTTACACTTCCACACTTTAATTATCAAATCCTATTCATACTCAAAATGTGCTCATAATAGGGAGTGTTTTGTTCCACTCACATTTGTTGTTGTCAAATTGTAAAGGTTTCGGTGAAAGCCCGAAACAACCTTCTCGGATTGTGAGTTGAAGAAATCAAGCTGGCGAAGGTGTTCGTAGAACTTGCTTTGTAAATATGTTCTCTCCCGGTCTGGAACAAGGAGTGGTTAATGAAGACGTAGGTGAAGCTCGAGGGAGAATGATCGGAGCTTGCAAAAGATGAAGTAGGACCTGGGTGGGGTGCCGAACCTCTATAAAAATTGTTGTGTCTCCTTGTGTGGTTTGCATTACTTGTCTCTACTTGTGTTTTATTTTGTTTTCACTGTATTTTTTTATATCAAGTAGGAAATTAAGAAATTGATTAGACCAACTATGGTCATAACACGATCCTACAACGTCATCAATAACAACAATATTTAGCAAAATGCAATCTTAGTTTTCTCTATCCGTCACATTATATGTTTTACTACACAGATTTAACCACAATTTTTTCCGCATTTTTCTCAAATGCAACATTTAATAAAATATTTTGGTGTCAAATCAATTTTTCTTCGTACCTCCGACTCATTTCTCATTCTTTACATAGAAATATATATTATCATTTATCTTATATATAGTAATTTTAATTATTAATTAACTTGACTATTAATTTTTTTTCATTTTTTAAATTGAGATTTAAGAATAAAATCTCTGGAAAGATAAGATTTGATAATAATCTCTAGAAAAGTTAATCTTGAAAATCTAAATGTTGGAACAGTGAAAGTTATGAATATATTCTTTTGAAATAAGGTATCGTCACATTTCAATTAACCACGTGTTTTTTTGGAGTTTTGAAATTTAAAAAGTTGTTTAACAGAATGGGTGTATACAAGTAGATCTTGAAAGAAATCAATGTTTGAGTGATTTTTTAAATATTATTTTTATTTAACAAGAATAATACAGTACAAAACTTTTCTTTGTTTTAATCTCTGTCAACTTCTTCTACTCTATACAACACTTTGTGGGTCCCACTACTATGAAACTCAAAGTTGGCCCTCGTGGAGTTTAATCTTGCCATCGATGGTGAGTGAGCTTTTATTTTCTCTCCCATTGCCGAACCCAATAAAATGCTTTAGCCCTATCATTTTAGTGTGACATTTTTAATAGACACCATTCTTGGCGCCCTAATAAATCAGTTAGAAATCGTCGAGCTCAATCTTCATTCAACCAACTTTGAGACTATTTTTTAATGGGTGATTTGTTTGGGTACACCTCAGAAGATGCACAATAGTTGAAATACACCTGCATTTTTACTATTCACTTGGTGCACCTATATTCAAACATTATTGTTTGCATACCTTTGGGCATTTTGTCGGTCTCATTTCATTAACTTTTCTGTTGGTACATTTACAAAACACACATTCTAAAATTTAAATGTCCTTAATATTAAATAAGAAAATTCAAAACAAATATTTTTTTACAAACACAGCATCTCTTCTTCTCTCTCTATTGTTCTCTTTCCCCTCTCTATTCTCTCTTCTTATCTCTACTCTCTCGTTCTCTCTCTTGTTCTCTCTCCCCTCTCTCTCCTCTCTCTACTCTCGCTTATTCTCTCTCTTTACTCTCGCTTGTTCTCTCTCCTTTCTTTCTCTCATCTCTCTTTCTCTCTTCTCTCTCTCTGATTCTTTGTGTCATGTTCTCTCTTCTCCCTCTCCCCCTGTCTTTTTCTCTCACCTAGCAACCACATTTCTCCTCACATCTGGAACGCTCCAAGGGGTTCCTGGGCTTACTGTTTCGTTCAAGATCTCATTTTGATAGCTTTGCTTTTGGTTCAATGTCGGAGTTCACTGTTCCATTCAACTTTCCAACTCGCCGGAGCCCCGGAGGATCCCCTGTAGGATCGTATGGGTCTCTAATTCTAATCACTTTTAACCCTAATTACCTACTTGTTTAATGATCAAAGATATGCAGGGGAATTTAAAACTAAACAAGCAAGTAAAGGAATGGAAAATGCAAACCACAATGAGTCAGGGGATTTTTATAGAGGTTCGGCACCCCACCCGGGTCGTAGTCCTCTCTTGCAAGCTCTACTCAGATCACCGAGCTCCGTTCAAGACTTCACTAACCACTCCCCGTTTCGGGCCGGGAGAGAACGTCTTTACAATCTTCAAACTTACGAACAACCCTCGCCGAGCTTAGCTCCTCCTCTCACAATCTGAGAGGGATACTTCGGGCTCTCACCAAAGTCTATACTCTTGTCTTGGACTTTCACCAAAACCCTTGATTCTTTGACAATCAATGAGTGGAACAACACTCTCTAATCTTGAGCACACTTGAGTGAGAATAGGATTTAAGACTAAAGTGTGGAAGGTTTGAGGCTTGGAGTGTTTGGAGCTTTCTCTATAATGTATTGGACAAATTGTAGTCGGAAAGTTGTGTTAAAATGTGTTTTACAACTCTATTTATAAGCTCCTAAAGAGTTATAGACATTGGGGATAATTGGGTAAAGATTGTGTAAGATACACAAAACAGAAACTGACAGGACCCAATTCTGAGTAAGTTCGGTCGACCTGATCACGTAATGGTTAGTGAAGTCGTGAGCGGAGCTCGGTGATCCGAGCAGAGCTTGCAAGAGAGGACTAGAATCCGGGTGGGGTGTCGAACCTCTATAAAAATCCCCCGACTCCTTGTGGTTTGCATTTTCCATTCCTTTACTTGCTTGTTTAGTTTTAAATTCTACTGCATATCTTTGATCGTTAAACAAGTAGGTAATTAGGGTTAAAAGGGATTAGAATTAGAGACTCATACGATCCTACAATTGGTATCAGAGCTTTGGTTTAGTGTTTTCCGGTCTAAGTTTGGGTGATCTATTGAAGTCCAAATTATATGAAATTTTGTGTGTGAATTCTAGAGGGAACCTAGTGTGTGTTTGAGTAGTTTTTATCTCAAGTATGTTGAATTACACAAAGTTCCTAAGACTTAAAGAAATACAAATTACATGTCTTCAAATGAGCTTAATTACATGTCTTGACTTGATTTCCTTTCTTCCTTATGTCTTGATCACCTGTAGAGGTTAGCACAAAGCAATATATATGCAATGCAACATGTGTGTTACTCTACATGATCACAATTAAGATTAGGTTGATTAAATCATCAAAACATAGATTTGTTGGAGGACGGGGAGCTACTGATCAACCCACCACAGGAGATTACCCGTCTCCTGGGCTACAGGGACCGCTGATTGGCGGTCCCCAACAGCCAATTGGCGGTCTAAAAGGTGCGCCTCGTGTGCTGCCTTAGACCACCCTGATCACCATTCATTTTGCCATCTTTTGATTCCACTAGATCCATTCTTGATCTATGTTACTGGGGGCACGAAGAAAAGAAGGTGGCTCTCTACTCACAAAGCAAAAAACCGATTTTGCAATGCACACCCTTCTTCTTTTTTCTACTCACATACTCACTCTTTTCTCACACAATTTCATGGCTCAACTTCTAATGCTTGATATATGTTGTTGTTGTGTTGTTGTGTTACAAATGGTTAATTCTAGTGCTTTATATAGGCACTTACATGACCCTACAACTTCCAAACATAAAGACTACATAAACATGATCATTGAAGATCATTACACCCTCTACTTAAATTGCATACATAGTTAGGACGAAAATTACTCAAAAAATGAAAAGACTCTTGTCTCTTCCACTCCCTCAACCTTTTGTCTTCTCATGTGTTGACTCATCTCCTCCTTGATGTGTCATCAAGCACTGATGATGTGGCGGGTGACTAGGACGCCACATAGGATTAAGTCACCACATAGGATTAAGTTCAATTCTCAATACTCCTCCTTGAACTTAATCCTCTTCCGTCCACCATCCCAAGTTGATTTCTCAACTTCACATACAAGCGGATTGGCAGAGCTTTTGTGAATATGTCAGCCACTTGATCTTCACTTCTCACGTGCACTAAGTCTACATCCTTTTCTTTCATATGTTCAAGAATGAAATGAAACCTTGTGTCGATGTGTTTGCTCCTTTCGTGATGGACCGGATTTTTAGCCAGCTCGATAGCAGATTTGCTATCCATGTATACCTTCGTAGTACTTGTCTGGCTTGAACATAGCTCTTTCAACAATTCTCTAAGCCATATTGCATGACACACACATGCACTTGCCGCCACATATTCCGCTTCGCAAGTTGATAATGCGACGATGGGTTGCTTCTTTGATGACCATGAGAAAGCCATGTCACCAACATAGAAAACAAAACCCGAGGTACTCTTTCTATCATCCACATCCCCACTCCAATCACTATCAGTATATCCATATAGTATTTCTTTGTCAACACATTCTCCATAGAATAAACCAAGGGAAAGAGTACCTTTGATGTAGCGAAATATTCGCTTAACCGCCATCCAATGTTCCATGGTTGGACTCTCCATGTACCGGCTCACCAAACCAACTCCATATACAAGATCTGGTCGGGTGCATGTTAGGTATCGTAGACACCCTACTGCACTTTTGTACATTGTTGCATCAACCAACTCACCTTCTTCATGTTTGGATAACTTTAATCCACATGCCACTGGTGTGTTCATGGGCTTGCAATCACCCATCTCGAAGCGCCCCAACACATCTTTAGCATAGCCTTCTTGTGATACAAAGATCCCGTCCCCTCCTTGTTTGAACTCCAAACCAAGAAAGTAGGACATGAGTCCAAGATCAGTCATCTCGAACTCCTTTTTCATGATGTGTTTGAAATCAGCAAGCATCCCATCGTTGCTACCTGCAAAAACAAGATCATCAACATACAAGGCTACGATCAATATGTCGTTGCCTTCTTTCTTCACATAGATTGCATGTTCATGTGGGCATTGCAAGAATCCATTTTGCTTGAAGTAGGCATCAATCCTTGCATTCCAAGCCCCCGGGGCTTGCTTCAAGCCATATAGTGCCTTCTTTAACTTTAGCACTTTCCCTTCTTCGCCTTTCTTTTCATAGCCCGACGGTTGCTCCACATAAACTTCTTCTTCGAGAACTCCATTCAAGAAAGCAGACTTTACGTCCATTTGATACATGTGCCACTTTCTTTGAGCTGCAAGTGAGGTTAGGAGATGGATTGTCTCCATGCGTGCCACCGGGGCGAACACTTCTTCATAATCTATGCCGGCCCTTTGCTTGTATCCTTTTGCCACCAATCGTGCTCTGTACCTTTCAACTTCTCCTTGTGCCGTCATCTTTCTTTTGTACACCCACTTGACACCAATCGCTTTGTGTCCTTTAGGCAATGAGACTAGTTCCCAAGTTTCATTTCTTTCGATGGATCGCAATTCTTCATCCATCGCGGCGCACCATTTTGTATCCTCCATCGCTTCTTCAAAGGAATATTCTCTCCTTGTCCTAGAAGACATAATATCTTTTGCTCGCTTGTAATCTCCTTTGATCTCATCTCCTCCACATGGTTAGAAGTCGCCACTTCTTCTCTTTCTACTTCTTCTTCTTCGCACCTCCCATCATGTTCATGTTCGACTTGAGCATGCATGACATGGTTTGTGACTCAGTCGTCACTTACAAACAAGGCCATTCCTCCTTCGCAAGCACTCTCCTCCACGGCCACAAGGTTGGAGTTTTCTTCCACCTTTTTCTTCGACCAACACTCGCTTGCGTAGTGTCCATGCTTCCCACAATTGAAGCACTCAATCACCTTCTTCAATCCGCGATCACCACGGACACAGCTGGAGCTCTCCTCCACCTTCTTTTGCGACCAGCATTCTTTCGCAAAATGACCACGTTTCCCACACTTGAAGCATTCGACCTCCTTCTTTCTTGAATGGCCACCATAATCACAACCGCTTCCACGATCTACGTTGCGAGGTTTCTCCTCCTTAAGCGACATCTTCGCTTGCAACGCCTCCTCTAAGACATCTTGTCTTTTCTTCTTCTTTCTTTGCTCGTGTGCCTCCAACGAGCTAGCTAGATCATCAATAGTCATTTTCTCGAGGTCCTTTGATTCCTCGATTGCGCACACCACATTCTCGAAGTCCTCGGTGAGAGAATGCAACACCTTCTCCACCACTCTTCCTTCGGTCAGCGCCTCCCCATTTCTTTTTAATTTGTTCGCCACCATGCAAACTCTCGTCACGAAATCGGCAACACCTTCCGATTCCTTCATTTTTAACGCCTCGAACTCACCTCGAAGCATTTGGAGGCGCACTTGCCTCACTCGATCAGCACCCTTGTAGCTCCTCTCAAGGGTGTCTCATGCCTCCTTCGACGTCTTCGCTTCAGCGATCTTTTCAAAGCCACTCTCATCCACCGCTTGGAAGAGAAGGAAGAGAGCACTCTTATCTTTGGCTCTTCTCTCCTTTTGTGCTTTGATTTGTGCGACGGTTTCTTCTCCCGTCTCGGCCTCCTCCTCGAAGTCGCTCTCCATAAGATCCCAAGCATCATGCGCACCCAGCAGCGTACGCATTTGGATACTCCAATTGTTGTAGTTGCCTTTCGACAATCGAGGCAACGACGCATGACCAAACGAGGTCATTCCCGAGCTTCCCATTGGACGAGGCTCTGATACCAGATGTTGGAGGACGGGAGGAGGACGGGGAGCTACTGATCAACCCACCACAGGAGATTACCCGTCTCCTGGGCTACAGGGACCGCTGATTGACGGTCCCCAGCCGCCAATTGGCGGTCTAAAAGGCGCGCCTCGTGTGCTGCCTTAGACCACCCTGATCACCATTCATTTGGCATTCTTTTGATTCCACTAGATCCATTCTTGATCTATGTTACTGGGGGGCACGAAGGAAAGAATGTAGCTCTCTACTCACAAAGCAAAAAACCAATTTTGCAATGCACACCCTTCTTCTTTTTTCTACTCACATACTCACTCTTTTCTCACACAATTTCATGGCTCAACTTCTAATGCTTGATATATGTTGTTGTTGTGTTGTTGTTGTGTTACAAATGGTGAATTCTAGTGCTTTATATAGGCACTTACATGACCCTACAACTTCCAAACATAAAGACTACATAAACATGATCATTGAAGATCATTACACCCTCTACTTAAATTGCATACATAATTAGGACGAAAATTACTCAAAAAATGAAAAGACTCTTGTCTCTTCCACTCCCTCAACCTTTTGTCTTCTCATGTGTTGACTCATCTCCTCCTTGATGTGTCATCAAACACTGATGATGTGGCGGGTGACTAGGACGCCACATAGGATTAAGTCGCCGCATAGGATTAAGTTCAATTCTCAATAAGATTAAGGCCAAAAAGCCAACATCCCCTTCCTTCAATGACGTGTTAGGAATTTTCAGAATAATGTTCGCGGGCTTTCTGGGGTTTTAAATTCTTCCCTTCTTCTCGGAAAGCTTGTTTGACGGAATTTTGTTCAGTCGGCGACCATCTTCCCGTTGGCATGTTAAGTGCTTTATTGATTCAATTTTTCATTTTGTACCGCTCAGTGGAGTTCAAGAAAGCTTCCTGTTGCTTCAATTTCTATTGAATTTGCAAGGAAGCTCGTTTTGGTCGAAAGTCGGAACCGACGACCCCCTTGTCAATTGGCGTGTTGGAGAGTTTTGTTTTTCAATTAACTTCCTTCTACCTCCAGTGGCCTCTGAGGAACGCTCCAGTGGTCTCAATTTGGTCGGGTATTGTGTCGATTCATGCGACGAATCGACGGATTGTCTGAGTTGAGGCCGGCACCACCTTTTCGAATTGACTTGCTGGACGTGGTTTTAGTTCGATTCATCTTCTCCGCGCATCCAATTGCCTCCGTGGATCCTTCTTGTCTCTTCAATTTGATCTAGTGTGCTCCGGTGGACTTGAAGATCGTCCTCTTCCAATTGGTGTGCTAGACGTTTTATTTCTTCAATTGGTCATCTCCCAACATCCAGCTGCACTTGAGGAACTCTCGTGCGAGTCTAAATTGGTGAAGAAGGTCCTGGGTGGCTCGGCGAACCACCTGGATCGTCGGACTTGTTTGGGTTCTTTCCGGTTACGTTCATAATGGACACTCCAAGGACGGGCTCGAGATATTTTCGTTGATGCAGAGAACTGAGAAGACGTGGATGGCTGGACAAGCCACTTTGGTTAGCATTTTTGTTGCGTGTGCCTTCCTTGGCGAGCTCGAGCAGGGGAAGTGGGTGCATGGATACTACTTCAAGGGCAAGCACTCGTATGGGGTGCATTTATGATCGGTTATAGGTTCCACGGGAATGTGGAGTTGACCGAGGTTGAAGTGAAGCATCTGAAGAGAGGGAGGGAAAAGAGAAGAGAGAGATAGAGATGGAGAGGGAATATGAGAGTGAGAGACAGGGAACATGAGAGAAAGTGGAGAGAGGGAGAAAAGAGAACACGAGATGGAGTAGAGAGAATGTGTGTTTGTAAAAGAAATATTTTATTTTATGTTTTCTTATTTAATATTAAAGATATTTAAAGTTTAGAGGGTGTGTTTTGTAAATGTATTAACAGAAAAGTTAACAAAATGGATTCTACAAACGGCCCAAAGGTATGCAAACAATGATGTTTGAAATATAGATGTACCCAAGTGAATTGTAAAAAGATGGGAGTATTTCAGCCATCAAACAAATCACCATTTTTTAATCAAGGAAAAAACATTATCTGCTCATTGAATATTCAAGAAATCGATGCAGATGAAGATGGTTTAACATCAAAACAACAGTCACAGGTACACATAATAAAATGACATATTATTTATTAAAAATAACACAAACCCACACATAAAACTAAACATCACGTCGAACCTAAATTAACAGAAGCTCACAAACAAGCCCTGCAAAACTCACAAACTACGCGTAACCTTATTAATCATGACACATCACCACGCTCTCTTATTGTCACCATCACATCTTAACACTATATTCTTACTAACTCTAATTCATAAACAACTCACTGGAGTTGGAAATCAAAATATCTCCAACAGACTCATCAAACATGTGCATGAAGGCAATGACCAAGGTAGCTTGCAAGCTCACTCAGTAGCCGCCCGTTTCTCCTCCTCTTTCGCCTTTGGCTCCACCTCGACCGGAGCCGCCTTCTCCACCACCTTGGTCTCCTCCACAGCTGGGGTTGCGGCTTCCGGTGCCGCCTCGGTGGGAGCAGGGGTTTCCTCTACTGGAGCTGATTCCGCCTTGGTTGGTTCGACGGCCGGGGTTTTCTCGGCTTCTGGAGCTGGGGTCTCCTCGGCTGCTGGAGCTGGTGTTTCCTCGGCTGCCGGGGCAGCCTCCTCAGGTACGGATCGGGGTGCCTCTTCCACCGCCTTCTCCTCCTCCTTGGCGGGTTCCTCGGGGGCTTCTACTGGGGCGGCTTCTGCGGGTGCGGTGTCTACGGCTAGGGCCTTGGTCTCCTCCACAACTGGGGCTGTTTCTACCTACAAGACATGATCACGAACTTTAATCAAAATACGATGAAAAGGTAATCGATTGATCATTTTTGATTAATGAAAATACGTTATTGTACTTAAACATAGATTGACTACAAAATCTCAAACGTATTAAACATGTTCTTTTCTTATAACGTATGTAACATGTTGGTTTACCGGCTTCTGCATCTACCGTACAAAAAAAATCTACACGTACGGATATATTTAAAACTTTAAGGTTGATTTTTATGTGAATGTTTGCTTCATTAGCATGATCCACTAAACGTTACCTCTGGTATTGCCTGGATTTGGCTAGACCAAACCTGACAACTGCCGTGATTCTTAAAAGGTAAAAGCTAAAGAGAAAGTTGCAGTCGATCTTCAAGATTAGAACTTGTCGTCTGGTATCCCCATCGGATCTAAATCTATAACTCTTATACTAAATCTATGGATGACACAAAAAGTCAAAATATATGCTTCTATTTGGATGGCCCGACTAATCAATATAATGAGCAAAACATAAACTCGTTTTTAAAGTGAACACTGTCAGCATTAACGATATATATTAGACATTTTCTGTGTAAAACTATTAGCTCCTTTCAAGGTTCTATCTCACAACTTCAATTCTCGAAACTGTATGAAGAGCCTAGTTTCACAGCCTTCGTGAGCATGCGTTCTTTCAATCTAAGAGAGTTAACCAATCCTATAGCTAATATTGGCGTGCATATTTCAAACCATTTTTGCAGAATAACCAGGTTCAAGAAAACACAAACATAATATAGCACTTAACTACACATCTTAGGGAAAACTGGGGCTACTTGAGTAGGTAGATCCCGGCTGTTGAATTAACCAAGACTAAAGATATCAGTCCTCAGCGTGTGATTACATGTTTGAATTATAACTTTTAAACTAGTAATACTCTAAAAAGACATATCTCAGGGAGCAACTAATAAAGCTCACCTCAACACTGGCCATAGTAAAAGAAGTGATCTAAAAATCCCAGACTAAAGTAAAGGTGGTGGAGGAAGAGAAGCGAGTGATCAAACTAAAGATATAGGAGTAGTGAAGAGAGAAGACGAACCTACGCCTCTATTTATACCACCACCCATCATAACCCTCTAAAACAAGAGAATCCACAACCCAACCCACACCCGACCCCACACTCCCACTTGCCCAACTCAACCCCGAATTTTACACTGGTAATCCCCATTTTTAATGCCAACACACAGGAAGAAAGCGAAAACAACACTGCAACTACACCTCTTTCTAGGTTGTCGAGTCTACGGATGCACACGTGGCGTGATTCTATTAGTTCACCAATGTCCATTTGACTGCTGCTGGCGTGGAAAGGCAGAGGTGGGACATAGTGATCACGTGGTTCCAGCAAAGGGCGGTGGAGTGCGGGGTCCACCGGACATCTTTGTCTATGTGATAGGAACGTGGCGGGAGGTGAGCCGTCGAGTTGGGAAGGATGAGATGAGTGTATCCACGTGGAGTGGCGTTGAAGACAGCTCGAAGTGGGGCCTACTTGTCGTTGTCCTGCCACGTCGGATAATGGGAGCCACGTCAAAGATTGATTTGCTATAATTAACAATATACAAATGGAAATAATGGAGATGAGACTATGAGAGGACATACCGTAATATTTGCTAGCATGGAATTGTTCCAAGGGCGACCTCCGATGCCCGCTTGGGCATTGGGCGTCCCAGGCAGACGCCCGGGGCGCCCTCGGGTGGTGGCACATGTCTCTTCATTCGTCGAATTTTTTGTAATTTAATTATTTATTAGATGTTTTGTTATTAATGAATTGTGTATTTGTTATTAATGTGGGGTAATAATTTTTTGCAAGTGATTAAAATTAAAAAATTTCCAGAATCAATAATTTCAAAATCCAAAAAACTTCCACTTTAATAGTATGGTCTAATATCATGCATACACTTTAATCACGGTTCCACTAAGCAAACACGTGTGCACTGTTATTAGAATTAGAATTATATAAAATGTAATTTGTTGAATGTTGTGTGAAAATTAAAATTGTTTAATTAAGAAGTGATGTGGAGGAAAGAGAGTGTAGGGTGGGTGGGGTAGCCCGGGCATGAGTAAGTGTGTTTTTTGGGTGAGTTGGGTGAGCTGGCGTGGCAGATAGAGAATCTGACGTGGCAGAAAGATAAGCTGACGTGACAGAGAGAATACATGGCACCCGGGATAGCCCGGACGCTGTTATTTCTGCTCCAATGACATCAATGATAGGTTGTCAAACTAATTTAGGTAAATTGTCGTAACATGTTACACTACCTTACGTTTCTTTTATCATTCCATCTTGGATTACAAGTGAAGGTAGATATTATTAACAAAAAGTTCTAGTAGTTATTATCTTTATAATACAAATCTCTCAGTGCCATGTATCATTTGCACTCAAAAGCAATAAATAAAAAACTCCACATGGCGGTCGCCTCGTATATAATTTAGTATTTCTTTAAATTGTTAAAGATGTCTAATCTTCTATTTATATGAATATGCCGAAATATTTGTTGTCTCAGCATAATCTAAACGAGATGCAAATCTAAACCGGATGCAAATACAAAAATCATTCTGAGTTCGAATAGATACAGACACGAATTCGGATATTTTAAAATCTACTGGATATGAATTGGGATATGCATGTGTAGGAAGTATGAAATGTCAGACATAAGAACTTCTTTATTTTAATAATTTTACTCAAAAATTTAGCAATATGATTCATAAATCCTATATTGCTAAGTAATTATGGTTATGCAATTTGTATCAAGTTGGCCATTAAATTGAAAATGTAAATATATTCACTCATTTTATGTTATATATATGGTAATGAATTTTTGGTCTTTCAAGAAATGTGTTTAGAAATATTCGTTCAGTATATCGGTCTACAATTTGTTGGAATATGATATGCAAATTAATATTTATTGGAAAATATTGTTGGTCATGCACATCAAGCCTAGGCGGAAACCATGACTATACCAATCGATTTAAAGATACCCTACCACGTCAGATTTCCCAAAACCAACGTTGGTAGGGTTTTAATTTAAAAAATATTTTAAAAAGGCACCTTACCATGTCGTTTTTCCAAAAACCGATGCAGTAGGGTTTTAATTTTAAAAATATATAGTAAAAAGACACCCTACCACGTCGGTGTTGATAAAACCGACGTTGTAGGGGGGCCTTCCATGTCCGCTAACTAAAACCGATGTGGTAGGGGGTCTTCCACGTCAGTTTGTAATTCTCCGACGTGGTAGAGGCGACGTGGTAGGCTGACTTTCCAGTAGTGTAATTTGTCTTTGTATTTGTATTGTATCTCATTCGAAAAAAAGATACAAATGGAAATTAGTTAGATGGAGAGATATAAGATCGTACTTTTTATAGCTAATTCTGAAATAGACTTCATCTCTTATTTTGATAAGATATTCCTCTATGGCACGACTAGCCTGAATGAATGCGAAGAATACAAACGACAACAGAGTTGACCACTATGGATCGGAGGGGCAACCGCAACACAAACTTTTTTCACCACACAACTACGATAAACCAAAGGCGGAAATGTATAACCACAATTAGAGCACCGGATGGGATGACATCCGACCACACCAAAATAAAGGCAACACTCAGCAACCACTTCACCACCACACCACTCCTCTAACCCCACCACCTAACTGTGTATTCTTTAATTGCTCATTGAACACCACGCACAATACATTACATTCATGTTATATATCATTTATTTACCCTAATTTTGTACTACTCGACTGTTTGTTTGATGTATTTCAGGTTTAGGTAATAAAAGGAGGAATGAACCAAAAAGGACCTAAATGCAAGTAAAAAAGACCTAATTGAAGCATCTTGGACCTGTTAGTCATGCTTAAGGACCCATCTACAATTCAGGAAGGACCCAGATAAAACCCGAAGGGACCTGAGCGAAGGAAAAATAATTTGGGAGCAAAACTCCCTCAATATTATGATCGTAAAGAGTATTTGGAAATTTTAGACCAAATGAGCTCGAACTAGCGGACCGGGAGTTCACCCCACGTGCAAAATAAAGAACATAAGTTGCTGAAGAAAGTCGGGACAGATTGGACACAAAATATTCGCTAGTGGTGGATTATTTTTGCCCAAACACACTCCAATTTCTCTCGTGGCTCGAGCGTGTGTGTATTTAGGTGCACCAAACCATAAAGAAAGCAATTACAGTCATTGGATTATTCCTAGATTCATCTATACCACTCTTTCTTCTATAAATAGCAATGTTTCTCCTACATTTCTTCTTCTCCTCAGCCTCCACCATTAGAATAGCTTAGGTTTTACCCAATTTGGGCAGTAGAGAAAGGTCGGCTTTGAAGCTTGTAATGTTACTCGTTTGCTAATCTAAAAGTATATTTGGATTCCTCTTGTCATTAGTTTTCTTTCTATCCAATTAGTTTTTGATTTTGTTGGTATTTTTTTTTAGTTTGAATTTTATGTCATGCTTAGTCTTAATCTCTTACTTTCCATGCTTGTTATTATGATTAGTGAGAAGATTCACCCCAATATTATGAGGTGATGTAGATTATATGATGTGTTAGTGATGGGTACCTCTTATCTTGTGTCATTTCATGTGCTTAATGTAGATTTATATTTGTAACTTGCTAAAACTTATCTTAGATGGGATAATGGTCACATTAAGTACTTCTCTCATGCTAGATCTAGAGTTTATCTTGTTGCTTGTAAATGATGATCTTGTTATGGTAAATGGTTTGTTATGAATGGATGCTTGATTAGTAAAGAATGCATGAATGTATTGAGTTGTATGAATGGTTAATTGATGTCCTAATGTCCATACTGGGTACTAGTTCATTTTTAAGAACTCAAATTGCATCTTAACTTCATGTCTAAATATATTAGTCATGTATTCATGTAAATATAGTTGATGTTAATTAGACTCTACCCTAGTCTCTATTTGATTTCACCTACTTTACACACGTGTGCCTCATGTAATCAAGAACCACTCACACACACACATACCTACACACCTCCACTCCATTGGGGTTTAGTTTAATTGTTGATTAATTCATCGTTTAATGTAGTTAGTTTAGTATAATCCCCTCATTCTCCTCTCATTTCCCACTCAAGTATGGTAGTCACAACAACACTCACAACTCCTTGAGGTTCGACCCGTATTTGTCACGTCTACACCGACGTCGTGCACTTGAAGTTATTTAAAATGATCAATCAGTCCTCGTCACCACACGAACGAATGGCGAGTTAATTTTGGCCATCTAGACCATGAACCCCGAAAAGCCACCAGGGCCCAACAACATGCCACCATTCTTCTACAAACGTCTCTGGTCTACAGTCCCATCACCAACTTATCGAACATGCAAAACACGTTTTCAAGATCGCCGACCCGAAGCAAGCTTAAACCACACACATCTAGTCCTTATACTCAAGTGCCCACACCATACGGAACCGTCCCACTTCCTCCTATTAGCCCCGCCAATGTTGTATATCACCTTATTGTAAAAATGATAGTGACACGAATAGGACCTTTAATGCCACAACTGATCGCCCAAAACTAAGTGGCCTTCATGCGCAACCGTAGTAACCAAGACAATATACTCATTGGGAAATAAATAATGCATGTACTACTAAAATACAGGGCTTCAGACACAACAGACCCAATCGTGGTCGAAATATCAGTCGTTGCTTGGTAAAGCAGTGACGGATAACGTAGATTCAGCCACGGATAACTTTGGTAGTAGAAAGACCAATATAAAGAAAGGCAAATGCCAACCCAAATCCCCTAACTCTTCCTAATCACCAAATAACCCTAATCGACCCTTCAGCCATGCCTCCCTTCTTCCTCCGCCCATCCAACCTCCGCCCCTACTCCGACCGTCCAACCTCCATGCGTCCTACTCCAGCCAGCCTCTCCTCCGACCATCCATCCTCTGGTCGTCCCTCCTCTGGCCATCCCTCCTCCGGACATCCCTCCTCCAGCTCGCCCCTCCTCTGACAATCCCTCTTTCGGTCGTCCATCCTCCGAACATCCCTCCGGACTTCATCCACAATTTCAAGTACTAGTTCGAAAGGGCATGGGTCGAATCCCATTCTTGACATCAATTTTTTTAGCGTAGTGTGTTTAATTTTGCTTGTAAACCTTTTTTTACTTGTGATTTGATTTCCATATAAATCCTCTCATTACTCTGATCTTATGTGAACTTAATAAGATAAACCATACGTGACCTAAGAGGCATCTTAGCTAATTAAGGCCATCCAATGCAGAAATTGTTTTCCTTTTCAGTATACATCCTAAATAAGCTATTTCCTATTTAATTTAATTCCAAGAGTCTCCAAGTCTAATAGGCATGTAATCTAATTGTCTTTTACTGTAAGTTGTAATGAACTTCAATATAGGAATAAATGCCGAGGTAAACTAAAACGATTTTTTTTGTTGCAAAACTAAGCTCAAACTTTCAGAAAATTATATTTCAAAATGTAATAAATGACAAAAAAAACAGTAGTGTTAATTTTGAAGATGTTATCTTGTCATTACTAAGATTAGACTGCAACATTGCATGTGAAGATTTGTGGAAGTGTTGATATGGGAATCACATCTAATCTCCCGAACCTAAAAAGTGTTGCAAATAGATTTTTAAAAATGGACGTGGTACTAACTAAGAATATACGGAAGAGCCCACCATAACATAATACCCTGCCAAATACCAAATCCCAATCCAATGGAGTAATCAAACAATGGATGGATGGAGGAGAAAGAAGAGATGTGTAAGAGTTATTATTAGTTCATTTATTAAATGTGTTGCTTTGTGTTGTTATAATTCTTGGTCTCTACTGAAGTGGTTCAAACTTAGTGATATAAACATGTAGTAAATTATAACGTGAGTTCATCAATTGACATCAAGTTATAACATGAAGTAGTTGCTTTGGAATGGATAAATATATAGAAAATTTGAGGTTGATCTCTGCTTTTGGTGTGACTGAAAATTGTACTTGGCGTTATGATGCTAACTTGGTTTATTTCCTTAGTGACATTACAATTGGTTAATTCTTGTGTCCTTTGGCGTTACCATGGAGAAAATTTAATATGGAAATTACTATTTGTCGCCGGAAAACTACTTAAATTGTCCAAATAATTACCATTTTGTCATTCACAATTTATTTAATATCCATTTCGTCACGTGTCTTAAAATAATATTTTTGCCTAAGTTTTCCTCACATTCTCAGTACCAACACCACGAAAATGTCTGGCGAAGCGCCTGGATCTGGTGAGGTAATTCGGGGGAATTTGTTTTTCGTCTCGGACGTCTAGCTAAGTCGTCGCCCCATCCTTGGGGGCCGCGGCTTAGCCAGATGCCCCGTCCATGGGTCAAGCGCCTCTCCCAGCCAGAAGCCCTCTTTTATTTTAAATTTATTTATGTTGTGTTATTTTAAATTATTTCAGATTCTGTTGCAAGATTTCGATGGTGATGGAGTAGATTACAGTGACCGTTTTGATATTAAACAAGTATTTCCAACAATCGAGGACACGTGTAAATGGACGAAATAAGTTGCCATTGGAAGCAGATTTTTTTGGTAAATATCATCCTACAAATCAAAAGCAGATAATCGGATGAATTATTATCTGAGATGTGATCACAGAAATGAAATGAGTTCTCGTGATATGGATATTGCGCTACGGAAGAACACGAAAAGAAAGGGTTGCGGTTGTTATTTTTTGATAAAGGTAGTGGAGCGACGAAATTGTGATGGATGGGTCATAGTTTCTAATAGTACTCATGGGCAACACAACCACACACTTGCAGTTTATCCAGAGGGTCACAGACTGATCATCGGTCTTAGTTCTGGGGCCAAGAAAATTATTCGTAATATGACTGGGACATACGTGAGACCACGTAACATCTTGTTTGCAGTAAAGAAGAAATTTCCGGATGATAATCCCAATCAGTGACAATTATAACTTCAGAGAGTACATGAGAATGACGAAATTTGAAGACAGAAATCCCGCTCAACAGTTTCTGAATCAGGCAGTGTAGTATCGGTACTGACATTGGATTATGGCGGATGAAAAAACTAATGTCATCACTCACACATTTTTAGCACATCCGACGTTAGTTCAGTTGTTGCGCACATACCTTTCATAATATGCATGGATTCGACATACAAAACGAACAAGTACAAGATGCCTTTGTTCGAGATGGTTGGGGTGACTCCAACAAACATTAACTTCCTCGTCGGCTATGCAATTATGAAGGATGAAACCGAGTCTAGTTACTGGTAGGTGTTGGAGAAGTTGCGAATGTTATTGGATACTGTCAGCCCGACTGCAATAATAATGGACCTGGAGTTAGGCCTGATGCGACCAGTTGGAGAGATTTTTCCTGAGTCTGCTCATTTAATTTGCACCTCGCATATCAACAAAGACGTGTACAACTACACATACCACGTATTCGGAAAGAACAAGAAGCTTGCAGACAATTTGAAGTGTGGAAAGTGGAGGAAAGTCATGCTTTCTGCTTCACAGACCGAGTATGATAGAGCAATCCGTAATCTGAAAGATACTTATAACTTTTACACAACTATCACAGAGTATCTGAAAGACACGTGGCTAGTGCTTAAAGAAAAGTGTGTGTTGAATTAGACGAACAAAGTCCCTTATTTTGGCAACACTACGAATTGTAGGGTTGAAAGCGTTCATTCGGCTCTGAAAGAGTGGATCACTACATCGACTGCAGCTCTGGACACTCTTTTCGACCGTGTGAACGTGGCTATTGAAATGCAGCTGACGAATATTGAGAACTTTCTTGAAGAGTCAAGACGTCGAAATTTGACTAACTACATAGGTGCTTTATATCAGCATATAAATGGTCGAGTTTTGCATCATTATTTGTCATTATTGAGTCAGGAGTTGAAGAAAATGCAAGACTTAAGCAATCAAGTTGAATATCGTTGCGGGTGCGCTTTTCTGACATCATATGGGACTCCTTGTACATGTACCATGGACGATTGTATTGAGTCAAGAGATAGAATTTATTTAGAGCAGATTCATCCATTCTGGAAAACACTTGTCATTGGAGAAGGAGTCTAGGTGTCAGAGTTTGTGGATCAGTCAACACAAGACGTCAAACTTTTTCAGAAGCTTGTTGATGAGATTTCAGGGAGCGACCTTGCAGAATTCGTAGTACCTCTCGTATTTTATACACAGAGTTACACCCCGATCAGTCGAACTATCAAGAACTCGTAGAAAATACTAAGGTACGGGGTTGACCAAGGGGAAAGTCAACACATCGAGACCCGAGTGCCTTTGAGTTTGCTGAGAGAGGTCGTGGTTGGTCTTCCAGTAGTGGGAGCATAGGTCGTGGTCGGTCTTCCAATTCGTCTCGATCGTCCGTAACCACGGGTGCAGGATCTGGTATGACGATATGTTTGTTGTTACTATTATTACTTAGTTTATTGTTATTATTCATTTAAATAACTTTGCTATTTTTCTATCTTATAGTGTCCGAACGGATTGACGTCGATGACTTCCCATATGTTGATAGACTGTCAGGAATAATTTTACCATTTCTAGAGAGGTGGAATGACGTACGTGCTGATGACAACTATGGATTTCGATGTGTTACCGATGTCTTTCATGGTGGTCAAGACAATTGGTTGTACGCTCGTCGTGCGATTTCTAATGAGATAGGTGTCTATCCCATTTATGAGCACGTTTATTATGACGGTATAGTACAGTCTCGTCAGGGAATTAATTGGGGCGGGGGACCTTGTGGCGAGGATTACTATATGGAGATTTGAGGCGACTTGTTTCCGATTGCCAATTTTACAAGTGTGCAGTTATGTATTTCTCAGTGGGAACGGATGGTTTGTTCTACCCGTGTCTTACAGTGCTACTTTGGGAGAGTCTGTCTAGCATGACGAAGTCATGCAGAGAGTTGGTCATTGCTCATTTAGGAAGTTACAAACATTTCATTCGCCTAAAATTAGCTGAGGGATTCCCAGTACCTCCTATAGCGACCCTGTGGTTTCAAATGCGAGATGAGAGTGTTGCTGGATGGGAAGAAGAGTACGAAAGTAGGAGAGCGTATTGGGACCGGTTACATAGTACATTTTGATTGTAATTTGTTATGCATTTGTAATGTATAATATATCGACGATTATATCGTGTATTTGTACTTATATCGTGTTGTTCTTTTATCAGATTTTAAATTTAATTTACGTTACATATACCAAACATGTCTATGATATGCTCGTGAGAAATTAGTACTAAAAATACGACTGATAAACAAATAGGGAGAATATATGTTCGTCAGAAATAAATAATAAGAGTACAATAGATAAGCAAAGACCAACAAATGTGTTAATTGTTCAACATATAATAAAATAAATAATGTGCAAGCCAACTACAACTCATCATCCGAATCCTGATTTGAATGCCCAACTGACTGTGCCACGCCTCAACGAGGTCATCCAAATCTGCACATGCATCTCTCGTATCCTCATTCGGCATCTGGTACATGTATCACAAGAATGGCTACGTAACCTGTATCGCCCTACTCATCAACTTTATGTAACATTAAGATTATCGTACATTAACAATAAAAAAATACATTACAAATAACAATTAATTTAGATAAACTGCATGTGAGCACCTACCACATGTCCTATCCAGTGGTCTCTCCGGTCTCGGGACGGTACCGCGCACGATAACTGGATGTGAGCACCTACCAAACCACTCCAAATAATTTGGATCACAAGTGGAGGAGTAGTGGCTACGTCTCAGACCGTCCAAGTGAATTCAGTCTACTCTCGGAAATGTCCTCCAAACCGACTCCGCGCTCGAAGCGTTGGGCCTGACGTCGTACGTCGTCGCAA
Organism: Triglochin maritima; assembly: GCA_963682175.1. NCBI lineage: Eukaryota > Viridiplantae > Streptophyta > Magnoliopsida > Alismatales > Juncaginaceae > Triglochin > Triglochin maritima. The sequence goes on along the minus strand of OY821788.1, from coordinate 28,037,284 downwards.
TCGCAGACTGCACTACATGCTCTGGCATCGGGATGTCAACCGGGATCACCTGAACGTACCCTAACTGACGCAAGACGCGATCATGCAAATAAAGCTCTGTGTTATCCTGATAACGAATAACGCCCATAAATAAAGTCATCGGCACAGCTACAGCAGGCTCAGGACCATACAACAACCACTCCACCTAAACGTATATACGTTAATACGTTAATAATAACAAACATAAAATTTAAATAAACCTGAATGATATATACTTTTATACCTGCGTTGAAGTCATCTGATCTAGCCGTATATGAATGGAATGGAGTCGCCCCTCGCTCCATCCTCGATACGGACAACCCACATACGCAAACGAGGATGACCCTCCTCAATGATATTCTGCTCCGGATGAGGGTGGAAAGGAGGAAAATACTCATATATCGAAGCCTGGAACAATGTAAGACATCCTGTAATGCCTGAACAATCACCATGGCCCGCTATCCCCAACTGGCGATACAAATATGCTAACGTTGCTGACCCCCATAAGTACTAACCAATGGTATCTGGGTCCCTCTCCTCCAATAGGTCGCGTGGTCTGACTCTGCAACCGCTCTTGTCGACAAACAAGACGCAGCCTAGCAGTAAGAAGAGGTAGGCAGTCATCTGTGTATCCTCAGTCCGTAGTGGTTGTCCCCGTCTGCAACAATCATCAACAACGTCGATGCTAACACCACCACCACTCCAAAATGAGCTATCCCGCCAAAGACCATCGACGCTGACCCTGAGCAACTCTGATACATAAATCTTCAGCTCAGGCGTCGATGCCTGAGCACTGACCATACGACCATCAACAGGAATGTGCAGAATCTGGAAGACGTCATGCAACATGATCGTCATCTCTCCGAAAGGCAAGTGGAAAGAGTTGGTGTCATGCTGCCACCGTTCCACAAAGGTCGAAATCAACGACATGCCAAGGCAGCGGAACATGTTGTAAGGCAAGTTACACAATCCGCTATCACTAATGGTCGCTGTATTCACTCATCACTGAACGCCAAACCTGCAATGTAGTACAGGCTCTGTGCCGATTATGGCACTTCACAACCTTCCAATCCTCGCCTTCCAAAATACGTCTGGCGATGTGGCCTCTGAAATTCAGAATGACATTGCCATCTAAAGAACCATCGGGCATCACTCCAGTCATGATCCAAGAATCGTCCTCAACCCTCTTCTTCTTCTGAGCTCGGGCGTCTCGTTTTATTCATAATATCCACAACCAAAAATCCAATTTGATGATTCCAGATCCGTTGGAAAGAAAATTGAAAGAATCACAGAATGGTTTCTCTTATTATTTGCCAAATTCCGATGATAAGTGGGGGAAAACGTGTCTCAAGATAGATCGTATTTGGAAACTGGACAATCAACAGATCTTGAATAATTTATGCATAACTCTCTCATCCGATATCCAAATAAGGCAATTATATACTCATTACAAAGAAATTTTGAGAAGCAAAACTTTAAAATTTAACAAATTTTCATATTCGGAACCGAATGATTCCATAAAGGGTGTGGAAGATGCACCAGTCCAACTCAGGACGCACCCGTCCTGCTCGGGACGAACTCGTCCCGCGAATGAAACATCACTTGTTTTATTCATAACATCCATCCAAAAGTAGAATTTGATGATTATAGAAACGTTGGAAAAGATAATTGAAAGGAGAACATGTTAGTGTATCTTATGACTTACCAAATTCCGATGATACGAGGGTGAAAATTGTGTGTGAAGACAGACCCGTATTTGAAAACTCGACAATCGACAGACCATCACTGATTTGTGCATAACGCTCTTGTCCAATATCCAAATAAGCTGATTCAAGTTGTGTTAAAAAGAAAATTTTGAGATGCAAAATGTTTATATTTATCATATTTCAAAATTCCGAAACTAATTGGCTCATAAATGGCATCGAAGACGCACCAGTCCAACTCGGGACGCACCAGTCTTGCTCGGGACGCACTCGTCTCACGCGTGACACATCATTTGTTTTACTCATAACATCCACATCCAAATATATAATTTTATAATTCTAGATTGGTTGGAAAGATAATTGAAGGGAGAACATATTACGGTGTCATATGACTTACCAAATTTCAATGATACGAGGGTGAAAAATGTGTCTCAAGACAGGTTGTATTTGGAAATTGGAAGCTCGTTGGACTCGATAGATGTTCGATTGGAATGTGATTATTGTTCTCGATAGACTTGATTCCTTTTCATTTGAGCTCGATCAGGCTCGACAATAATATGTTGAGTTTGTTTTAACTTAACAAACTTAGTCGTTTGGTTGAAACGAGATGGGTCGTTGAAAAATTACGAGTTTTCATCGCATGACTTTTGAGGAAGTTTTATGACGAACGGAATTCAAATCTTTTGGGTGTAGAGAACTGTAAACTCGATGAGCTCAATAGGTACGCGATATGACCTCGATGATTTAGATTTTTTGAAAAACACAACTTTTCACTACACGATTTTTGAGAAAGTTTTAGGACGAACATAATTCGAATCGTTTGAGTGTAGAGACACACCAACGAGCTGGGTCATTTTCACCAAACGAGTTACGTCGTTTCCACCAAACGATCTGATTTGTTTTCACCAAACGAGCCCGGTTGTTTCATCACATGAGCTAGGTCATTTTCACCAAACTACCTTGGTTGTTCTAGCAAATGAGTTGCGTCGTTTTTCCACAAAACAAAGTTGGGACGAAGCAGTCCCGCACGGAACGCACCAACGTGCTAGGTCATTGTCACCAAAAGAGCTAGGTCATTTTCACCAAACGAGTTGGGTTATTTTCACTAAACAAGTTGGGTCGTTCTAGCAAACGAGCTGGGTTATTTTCCCACAAAACAAAGTTGAGACACAACAGTCCTGCGCGGGACACCTTAATGAGATGGGTCATTTTCACCTAACGAGCAGGGTCATTTTCATCAAACGATCCGGGTAGTTTTCACCAAATGAGGTTAGTCATTCTAGCAAACGATCTAAGTCATTTTTCCCAAAACAATGTTGGGACACACTGGTCCCGCGCGAGACGCGTCACTTGTTTTACTCATAACATCCACATCCAAATATAGAATTTGATGATTATAGATACATTAGAAAGATAATTGAAAGGACCACATATAAGTTTTTCTTATGACTTGCCAAATTCTGATAATACGAAGGTGAAAAATATGTGTGAAGGAAGAACGTATTTGGAAACTCGACAATCGACATATCATCAATAATATGTTCATAACTCTCACTTACAATATCTAAATAAAGAGATGCAAGATGTCTTACAAAGAGGATTTCGAGACGCAAAACGTTTTTATTTAACAAATTTCCGAATTCGGAAAGTAATCGACCCATAAATGGCATGGAAGCCGCATCAATACCACTCGGGACGCATCAGGTCAGCTCGGGACTGACTCGTCCCGCGCGTGACGCATCGCTTGTTTTACTCATAACATACACATCCAAATACGGAATTTGATGTTTCCAAATCTTTTGGAATGATAATTGAAATGAGCACATATTAGTATTTCTTACGAGTTGCCAAATGCTCATGATACGAGAGTGAAAAACGTGAGTGAAGGCAGAACATATTTGGAAACTCGACAATCAATAGATCATCAATAATTTGTGCATAACTGTCGCATCCGATATCCAAATAAGGCGATTCAAGATATCTTAGAAAGAAAATTTAAAGTCGCAAGTTTTTGCTTTTAACATATTTTCAAATTCGAAACTTAATCAGCTCATAAATGACATGGAAGACGCACGAGTCCTGCTCCGGACGCACTCGTTCCACGCGGGACGCATAACTTGTTTTACTCATAGTATCCACATCCAAATATAGAATTTGTCCAAATTGTGTTCAGAATTGGTCCATATTTTATCCAGAATTGTCTAGAATTGTCCAAATTTTGTCCAGATTGTATCCAAATTTGTCCATATTGTATCAAAATTTGTCCATATTGTATTCAAAATTGTCTAATTTTTGTCTAGCTTGTGTACAAAATTGTCCAAATTGTGTCCAAAATTATCCATATTGTGTCCACAATTATCCAGATTGTGTCCAGAATTGGCCACAGTGTGTCTAGAGTTGGTTCAGATTGTGTCTAGAGTTTGTCCATATTATGTCCAAAGTTTTTCCAGATTCTGTCCAAACAAGTTGGATCTTTTTCACCAAACGAGCTAGATCGTTCGGTCGAAACGAGCTGGGTCCTTACAATTGAATTAACAACCTTACTTGTTTTAACAAAAATATATACTTTCTCTAAGACGTGAAACAATTTGTTCTACAATCGACAATTTAATTAACAACACATACAATTATGGATGGTTATTTTTAGTGTTAGAACATTAACATGTGTACAATTTAATTTCTTAAGTGAACTTTTTAAGTTCCATTTCTGAATTATTTGCGTTGCTATGAAAAATCATATATTTTGAAACCACATTATGGCATCGTTCATAGATTCAAATTCAATCAAGACAAACTAGTTGAAAATATCACAAACCAACTTGTTAGAAGTGAACTTATATGCACACGAATATTCAGACATAACAAACCAACTTGTTGCATGGACACATTGAATCAAGATAATATATTTAAAAATAACCAAACAAGTGGGGTCATTTTCACCAAACGAGTTGAGATTTTTCACCAAACATGCTGGGTCATTGTAGCAAACTAGCTGGGTCGTTTTTCTACAAAACAAGGTTGGGACGCCACCAACGACCTAGGTTGTTTTCCACAAAACAAACCTGACACGCAGTAGTATCGCACGGGACGCACCAACGAGCTAGGTCATTTTCAATAAATGAGTTGAGTCATTTTAACCAAACGAGCCAAGTCGTTTTCACCAAATCAAATCGCGTCGTTGTAGCAAACGAGCTAGGTCTTTTTTCAACAAAACAGAAATGGGACACAACATTCCCGCGTAGAACGCATCAACGAGCTGGGTCATTTTCACCAAACGAGTTGGGTCATTTTTCCACAAAATCAAATATGGGACACATCACTTGTTTTACTTATAACATCCACATCCAAATATAGTATTTTATGATTCCAAATACGTTGGAAAGATAATTGAAAGGAAGACATATTAGTATCTCTTACGACTTACCAAAATCCGATGATACGAGGGTGAAAAACATGTGTGAAGACATATCGTATTTGGAAACTTGACAATCGACAGATCATCAATAATTTGTGCATAACTATATGTTCCAAAATTCAAATAAGGAGATTCAAGATGTGTTAAAAATAAAATTTGGAGACGCAAATTCTTTTATTTAACATATTTCCAAATTCAGAATCTAATGGGCTAATAAATGATGTGGAAGACGCAGCAGTCCCACTCGGGGCACACTCGTCCAACGCAGGATGCATCACTTGCTTTACTCATAACATCCACATCCAAATCTAGAATTTGATGATTCTAGATCCGTTGGAAATATAATTTAAAGGAGAACATATTAGTATCTCTTAATACTTACCAAATGCCGATCATACGAGGGTGAAAAACGTGTGTGAAGACATACCGTATTTGGAAACTTGACAATCGACAGATCATCAATAATTTGTGCATTACTCTCCTTCGATATCCAAATAAGGCAATTCCAGATGTGTTAGAAAGACAAATTGGAGATAAAAAAATGTTGGTATATAACATATTTTCAAATTCGGATCCTAATGGGCTCATAAGTGACATGGAAGACACATCAGTCCCACTCGAGATGCACTAGTCATATTCAAGACGCACTTGTCCTGCGCGTGACGCATCACTTGTATTACTCATAACATCCATAACCAAATATAGAATTTGATAATTCTAGATCTGTTAAAAATATAATTTAAAGGAACACATATTACTCTCTCTTACGACTTCCCAGATTCTGATAATACGAGGGTGAAAAATGGGTGTCAAGACAGACAATATTTAGAAACTGGAAAATCGACAGATCATCAATAATTTGTGCATAACTTTCTTCTCCAATATTCAAATAAGGAGATTCAAAATGTGTTACAAAGAAAACTTAAAGACGCAAAGCTGTTTTATTTAATATTTTTCCAAATTCGTAACCTAAATTTCTCAAATTAGTCCCGAGCAGTCAAGAGAGTTGTCCCAAGCAGTCCAGAGTTGTCTTAAGCAGTCCGGAGTTGTCCCGAGCAGTCCTGAGCCAAGTGCCTGAAAGGAATGTGTTCTAAAAGTTTTACTTTTATATGTGAATTATTATGAATTGAATGTGCAAGCATTTTGTTCCTTGATTATGGTATTCGTCTTTTGGAAGTGTTAAGGAAGATGTGTTTGATCCTTAACCGTAGAGCTCTAAAAGATAATGGTTTACATAAATCAAAAGTTATTCAGAATCATGGTAATTATCATTGAACATTAATTACCGAGATAAGATTATCGTGTTGGTCATCGATTGTTGTAGCTCTACAAATGATTGACGACACGAGTATATAAAAGAGGAAAAGATTACTTTTATATATTGAATAGACCTAACAAGTAAAACATTATAGAATTGTGTTTCATGTCATTAATGTTTTTACTGTGTCTTGGATCCTAAGATATGAGACTTATATCTTTTCACTCAAGAAGTGCTCAATTTGATTATTGTCAAAAGCTATCAATGAGTGTAGTGATAAAGGCAATAGTTGGTTGAATAAGACTTATGCTGGAAAAGATAGCTAGTCAAACGATAATCATTGTCCCTCTTAATTGAGTGATGATATTAGTGGGCCCCTTGATAAAGGAAAATTATAATGTGCACAATGTAACTTGAGTTAAGTTACATAGTTATAATTAGCTTAAAGAGATCAATAAATTAATATAATACAAATGTGACACATTAGGTATGATTCTACCTTTGTGGTTTATTTTAATAAATGTAGGGTTGCATCTTATTAGAATAAACACAAAGTAATGTACATAAACTTTTTATTGAAAATATAAAAATGATCTTGTATGTTGTATTAAAATTTTAAAAATATATACATATATAGGGACACAAAATCCTACAGTGGTATCAGAGCATTTAGTTCATATTTTCAATAATTAGACTATATAATTAATTTTAGTTTACCATCTACAATCGAAACAATTCATGTTCTATGTATTTTTCGAATTTTCCGATAGTTTTGTTGATTTAATTCTAAATGATTCTTTTGATAGTATAAAACGTTTTGAAACACATCATGTGAATGTTAGAATTAAAATTTAGACTTAATGTCTAATATATAAAATTTTCATTTTTAATTAAATGATTATTTTATAAGGAATCTACAAAACAAAAAAGGCATATGTTTATCTTTTTTAAATTTTTATTTTTGGAAACTGGATAAACAGCAGTTCAAATGTTTTGTGTATTGAACTATTGATGCATAAAATCATTTTTTATGGATTTCAAATGACTTTAGAATTGTTTGATTTAGAGATGCATGATAAACTAAATCGAGTAATATATAGTATATGTGCATGCGTTGCTCGAGTTCTGTAATGCAGGGATATGTGAGTTTGTATGTTTCGAAGAAGCCATGTGTGAATGAATGAATGAATTTGTATGTTATTATTATTCAATCACAGGGGCTTATGTATATTTGAAAGCCAAATTTCTATTTCTATGTATTTGCATGCATATGAGAGGATTTTTACATAGGACTTGCACTAGACATTTTTTCAAAATTGAGAGATGCATGTTTATATTTTTTGCAATATCAACATCTATGGTGCAAGAGGAAGACGCTGAAGAAGCGTGAGGATCTAGGACGCGGGAACATATAAACTCACACAATGTGTGCGTGAATGGATTTATTTATGTTTGTGTGCTTGATATATATGTGATTGTATGGTTGAATGTTAGGATGTGTATAGATGATAAATATGTATGATCACCTAAATTCTACAATCACATGTAAATGTTTAAATTGTCCAACTAAAAATTAAGAGTATTTTTCTTTCTTATTTCATCCACTAGCAGTCATCGATTGAGGGATATTCTGCTCGCCCTTAGCAGGAGATAGCTTCCTCCATCTTTGGGAATAGTGGGAGATATAAGGTTGTCTATTGTTGTGCCATGAATAGATGTACAAGGTGCGATTCACCCTTAGTGGACACCGAGTATATTTGTTTGTGAATACAATGGACAAACGTGTCTCGTATCAAATGAAATAAGTTTTCTTAACAAGACCCGAAGCCCTAGCTCGACTTTGAGAAAGAGAGTTTTTCTTACGAGAATTGGTCAAATTCTCTCTTAATTAGAACGACAAGAGTCATAAGAGTTTGAAAATGCAAATGTTGCAAAATTTCGAAATGGTTATGATTAGAAAAATTGTTGACAAAAAAGTAATGTACATAAAACAATTGTTGAAAGAAAATATGTAAACGATCTTGTATGTTGTATTAAAATTTTAAAAATATATATATACATAGGGACACAAAATCCTACAGTGCCGAGCCTGTCCCGAGCTGTCCCGAGAAAGTCCCGAGTAGTGCCCAACCAATCCCGAGCCCTGTCCGAAGTCAGTCTCGAGCACTCCCAAAGCAGTCCCGAATGAGCCGGGTCGTTTTCACCAAACGAGCCGGGTCGTTTGACCAAACAAGTGGGTCGTTTTATACATAACATCCACATCCAAATAGGGAATTTAATGATTCCAGATACGTTGGAAAGACAATTCAAAGGAGCACATATTTGTTTTTTTATGACTTGCCAAATTCCGATGATACTATGGTGAAAAATATGTTCCAAGACAGATCGTATTTAGAAACTGAACAATTGACAGATCTTCAATAATTTGTGCGTTACTCTCTCCCCAATATCCAAATAACACGATTCAAGACTCATTAGAAAGAAGATTTTGAGACGTAAAATTTTCATATTTGACATATTCCCAAATTAAGAACCTATTGGATTCATAAGGTGCGTGGAAAACTACTGATTTGAGGGAACACAAAACGAGCTGGGTGGTTTTTTTCACTAAACGAGCTAGGTCGTTTTTTCCACAAAAAAGTTGGGTCGTTCTTCCACTCCAAAAAGGTTGGGACGCATCTAAGACGTGTGTCATTTTCACCAATCAAGCTGAGTCATTTTCACAAAACGAGCTGCATTATTTTCACCAAACGAGTTGGGTTGTTCGGTCGAAACAAGCGGGAAAATGGTACGAGAGGCGGGGTCGTTGGTGAGTTGTAATGTTTAGGATTTGGTGTAGGAATAAGGAAGATTGTGTTGGTTTGTTTGGGATGTGAGTTTGTGGTGACGGGAAATAGGATATTTTAAGGATAAAATTGGAAATATATTAAAATATATTAAATTTTTAGCCTCAAATGAACTTGTACAGTGATCATTCAATATATTCTCCCATAAATCTATCATAGATGATAAAGTACAATGCGCTATGTGGTTGTTTCGCTCTTGATGACCATCTAGTGCAAATAATTTAATAAAATGCCAAACTATGATATGATCAGTCAGTCCTATGTAATACAAAGAACATACATGGTAACTTTCATCAAAAATATGTATATCACAGTTAGCACTACTTAACTTATCAAATTATTTGATTTTTTATTTGATAATACAAGTTATATTAGTATATTTAATCTAAGGGGTGATCCTGTGTAGAATTTCAGGGCGTTCCCCTCTCATATGTTAAATATATATTTCTTACTAGTTAAGATTATATATAACTAAAAAAAGGTAAATTACATATAACCCCATGAACTATAAGCCCAAAGCACTTAACCCCCATTAACTTTCAAAGTTAACACTTAACTCCTTGAACTTTCGATATGTAACACATTACCACATTGAACTTCTTTTGGTCACTAGATTTCAGATCTTAACCATTAATTTTTTATTTTTTGGAGTTGTTTGATTAGAACACTCGTAAGTCTAACTTTATGGTATAGTTTGGATCAGATCAGGTGTCAGATTGATTCATATTTGAGTCTGATTTGGTAACAATCAGACTCAAATTCCACTCAGATCTAACCTCCGATCTGAACTAACATTTACAAACACGAAAAAAATAAAATAACGATTTTTTTTTGAAATCTAGCGATTAAAAATAATTCAGTGGGAGAAGTATTACAAATCCAAAGTTCAGATAGTTAAATGTTATTTTTAAAAGTTTGTGGGGTTTAAGTGATTTGAGCCTAAAATTTAGGGGGTTATATGTAATTTACCGAACAATAAAAATAAAACCTAAACCAAATGGTAGATTTTTATGTTTTGTACTTGGTGCACGTCGTTTTGTTCTACCTACTCTTATCGTTTTCTTTTTTCAATAAATGATCATTATCTTTGTCTTGTACCATAATTAATTTATTTCCATAAAACATATTCATAATCGATAAGTGGCAGTATATGACTAAATGTACTGAACGACTACTTGGAAATGTAACAAACACAATTTGATTAGTCTCGGAAATTTTGTTCTTTTTACAATGATTAAAATTGATGTCTTTAAATTATTATATTTTTTTGTTGCTCCATGGACTTAGACAACCGAAAGATAATTGTAGTGGGTTGTTGGTTTACATTTCAATCGTAAAGTAACAAATATCGATGCCCACCAAGTTCACCAATCAACGTCCTCACATCACTAGAACTTTCGCACAGGACTAGACCTGTCAATTGGGTCGTGTTCGTGTACTATCGTGTCTGACAGTTCTGCATTCGTGTCAGGATTTCGTGTTATCGTGTATAGTATAAATTGAAAAGATTTCATCATGTTTAGATTGAAAATAGTTAAGTGACATATTATATTGATATTTTTCATTCTAAATAACATCTTAATTGACTATAATCAAGTAAAAACAATTGATTATCTAACAAAAGATGCAGTTCGTGTCTGTTTCGTGTACAAAAATAACTTATCGTGTGTATCGTGTCGTGTTCGTGTCAAATCGTGTACCAATTATTTTATATTCAAATGTTTACAAAACATCGTAATAAATCATTTCAATCATACAAAAAATTTCGTGTAAAGTCGTGTCTATATCGTGTCTCCTTATCGTGTCGTGTCCGTGTCGTGTAATCGTGTCGTGTCCAAAATTGACAGGTCTACACAGGACCTACGTGTTCGAATGGAAAGGCTAGCTGTAAATTAATATGTTTGTTTAGTGTATACTTTTGGTTTTAATATAAAAAATATCAAACAATTTAAGTAGGCACAAATGAGATTCATTTGTATGAATAATATTATCAGTACTTTTCAATGACAAAGTGGATATGATTATATCGACTTGCTTGGCGGTTGGCATTAATTTGCAGATTGCTGTTGTGCCAGATGTGATGATGGATGTATAAGTGCGGTAACCAACCATCTGAATATTTGGTTACCAAAGTAAATTGTAGTAAATTATTAGGTTCAACTTATTCATGAACATGAAAAATACTGCAAATTTCAGAAACACACTTCAAAACATTAAAAAACTATTGCAAATATCGTCTACAGTTTTATAATGTCGTTCCATCCTCCAATGCCGCCGCAGAACCATTCAATTATATCATTACTTAATAAATTCCACGCCCAGGACACTAGGATATCAAACAATGAACGAAGAAAATCACGAGAGAAAAACATAGTAGCTAATTATTGCAAGGCCTTATTTTTTGACCGGAAGGGAACCAAGAAGTGCGGATGTGGGTTCGATTATTGCTAATGTCTCGCAAGAAATTTGGAGACGAAGGACCTTGGTGAGACATAAAACTATATTTGAAAGTCGTTTCCAAACATGAATGTATGTATAGTATATATCATGAAACATCACAGATTATTAATGGTGACATTTTGTATAATCATAAGAATACTTATGTATAATTGCTCAAAAATGTAAGTCTAAAACCAATATTTATGTACAAAAGATATTGGGATCCAATCCAACGGCCACAGAACTGAAACTATATGCCCAATTCATTACATCCTCGGAGTTGTTTGGATAACCTTCTATGAGTTGATTCCTCTGTTTTAAAAATCAGACCGAACCGACGGTCAGACCAGGTTAGACCGAGAACCGTAGCTAGACCGGTTCGGTCCGTGGAAAAAATCACCCCCACCCGAACTGGAGCGAACCGAAAAAACCCGAAAAAACCGATCGAACCGGTCGGTCTTTTCGGTTTGGTCGGACCGGGTTCAACCGGTTTTCTTTAATTAAACCAAAAATTACAAAATCAATAATTTTCTTAATTTTTTACTTTCCACCATTGTCTGCTCTGGTCCCGACTCCACCCCCACCTCCTCAATCCTCAGTCTAAACTCCATCCCCACCTCCTCTTTCCTAAGTACCGACTCCACCTACGTCTCCTCAGTCCCGACTCCACCAGTCCACCTCGCCTCCGGTAATTAGTCCCAACTCCGCAAAATTCAAACTCTTTGGGTTTTTTTAATGTTTAACATGTGTGGTTAATTTTGTTGAATGCTTAGTATATGTGGTTAACTGGATTGGTCACTGAAATGGTGGTATCTAGGGTATTAAAACTACTCTTATAGTTATTTATACGTTCGGAGCAACGTGGTTTCAGTTTTACATTATTTATTAATTCTTTTTCCTTCTTCTCATTTTCATCTAAATAGAAACCAAGTGTTCTTGGTTCGAAAATGTTGAATATTTTATATTAAAATTATTATGTGTTTATCTTAAAACCGGTTCAATCGTCACTATGGAGTCGGTTCGGTTCAACCATCGGTTCACAAAATGCTGATGTCATGCTGACGTCATCATCGGTTCGACCAAGTTGAACCGTCAGTTAGACCACTTTGAAACAAACCGGGCTATTTTCGGTTCACTCTTCGGTTCGGTTTTTAAAACATTGGTTGATTCTAGAGAAATCTATCGGGAACTTTTCAGATTTTTTATCAAATACTTTCTAAAAAAATTGATTCTCCGTGATCGATTGTACATCCTTGATTCATGCTCTTACCACTCTGTGCTCACTTGGGGTGCACAAGGGTTGGGTTGAACCTGAAAACCAACCTAAACTCGACTTGTATTCGGGTTGGGTCGGGTTGGAAAATTTTGAAAACCAAATTTTCAGGTCGGGTTCGTGTTGACCCAACCCAACCCGAACCCAAAAACCTCCCATCCACCGTTGTTGTCCTCCGCCTCGTCCCCGATCCCTCCACCCACCTCTTCAACTCCCTCCTCCGCGTCCTCCCCGACCCTTCCCCTTCTTCAAACACATGCTCTCCCCTCCCCCGATTCCATCCCTCCCCTCATCATATCCACCCATCCTCACCTTGCTTCGGTCAAAGTCGTCCAGGCGTGTGTCGTCATGTCTTGTGTGGAGTTCGATATCTTCGTGCCGAACTTGCTTCTAGACGCGTACTGGTGGTGCGGGAGGGACGGGGAGGCTTGGAAGGTGTTTGTGAGGATGGGGGTGAGGGATGTCGTGAGTTGGAACTTGATGATTGCTTGGCGGGTTCGTGGGGGGGGGGGGGGGGGGGGGGGGGGGGATGTCGAAGAGGTGAGGAGAATGTTCGATGAAATTGAACTGGACATTGTTGCTTACAACACTCTCACTATACTTGCTACTGTTGCAAATCTTGGTTCTAAAATATGTTTGATCTATATAAGAGAGCTTCGACTTGAATGTTTATGTTGTTTTAATTTTGCTACCAAATTATACTCATCCTTAGGGGAGAGCAAAACCCGGGTTGACCCGGTCAACCGGACCGGACCGGTCGGTCCGGGTTCGGTCCGGAAAATTTCGAAAAAATCCGGTCCGGTCCGGGTTTCGGTCCGGTAAATTTTAAAATTTCCGGTCCGGTCCGGACCGGTCCAATATTTTTTTTAATGTAAAAATTCGGTTTTTGACCGGACCGGACCGATTCGGTCCGGTCTTCGGTCCGTGGACATCCGGTCCGGTCCGGTCCGGACCGGATGCACAACCCTACTCATCCTGCTCTTTTATTTCTTTTTGTTTATGCTCTTTTATGTAAGTAAGTTAATACCATATGTGTATGAGATGTCATCCCATGATTTCACTTTACATATTAGTTTGGTTTTAGAATTCTGTTCGGGTTCTGTGAAGTTTAACAGAGGAACACGTCTGCACATTGGTTGTTGACCATTTGGATTGGCAAATTCTACAAAAAATGTGCTTTTCTAAAGTCAATTCAAATTCCCACCCGTTACTATGACTTGTTTTATTATAGATAAAAATGGAGTTTCAAATAACGTGCACAACAACACATTGAGGAATGAGACGAGGAGACATGGATAAAGTGGTAGATAAAGTGACAAGGCTGAAGGAAGATGGAAGATTGGTAAGATGATGTATTAGTGTTTAATGACAAATTCGGGTCCAACCGATCCGACCCAACCCCACCCGAAAATTTCGGGTCGGGTTGGGTTGAACCTGAATCGATTTGGGTTCGGGTTCAGGTTGGGTTTTTCCCAAACCCGAATTTTTCAGGTTGGGTCCGGTTTTGGTCCAATCCCGAACCGGCCCATGTGCACCCCTACTCCTCACCGAGAATCTATTTTTTTGCCACTTCTCCATAATCTTCATGGACTCTTGATATCATATTACTATATTACCTTCATTGGTTGTAATTTTTTCTAAACAAAACTACAAATTTGCAATCATCTTAAAACAAAATTCAATAAGAAATTATTATTTTCAGATGTTATTTTGTTGTTTTAAGTACATAACATAAAATTGATAACAACAATAAAATTACTGTTTGATATGTTATATGCAACAAGTACCAAAAATCCATGGTAAATTTCAAAGACCCATGATAAGTAAGAATATAAATTTAAACCTACACGTTCTACTGTAAATCACAAGGCTTAAAATAAATTATTGGATTATTTTATTTGGTTTTGTTTTTGCAATTGGAAGGGTATGTGAGTCGTTTTAATAAATGAGAGAAACAAAATAACTGAACACATAGGGCTTTAAGCGGGGCGTGTTTTTGCCCCACTGCTTCTCGCCCCGCCTAAGTCAAGCGGGTAGGCAGGGCGGGTCTGGTTCTGCGGGTCTAGCGGGTTATTCTTTCACTTTTTTTCTTAAGAAAAACAAATGAATATGAAAACTACTAACGAAAAGGACAATTATACACCAAATACTCTCTGTATCTAAGCTAAAGAGATTAAATCAGTCCAATATTGAATACATATAATACAAAAAATTCAAAAGAAAATCGTGAATACAAACTTATAATACAAACAATTCAAGTATAATTTACAACCCTACAAGTATAAAACAAACCATACAAGTATAATTGTGGATACAAAATTATAATACAAGTATAATGCAAATAATTCAAGTATAATTGTGGATTCCTTGAATAGTGGGTAATGGGTAAAATCTTTGTTGGGTAGTGAGGTATTGGATTGATTGGGTCAGGTTCATGGGTTTTCGGGTAATCGGTAGTTGGGTTTTCGGGTTATGCAGGTGCGCGGGTTATGCGGGGTGGGTATGGTTTTTTGACTGCTGACTGCATTGAGCGGGGCGGGGTGGGGTGAGGCGGATTTGTGGGTAAAATCCGCCCCATTTACAACCCTATGAACACATCACATGAATAATCAACTTCACATAAAAATCAGATTCTTTACATTTTCCGTAATAATCGATTCAAGAAAGTAGAATTCACTCCTACAAGCTAATTCAGACGGCCACTTAGTGATTCATTTTCTATTGTAGAGTGATTTTGCCACACTTATTATGATTTGACAACTAACTTTGTAAAATCAAAATGTTAATTATAAAACTCCGTCAAAAGTTTCACGTTAATGTCGTTTTACGTCGAGGTATTATTTATTTAGTTGTCAAATCATAATTAACATTTTGTTAATATTTAACTATCAATTCTTTGCCGACTTAACAATGTCTATGACTTAACAATAGTCAAGCGGGACATGTTTGTTACAAATACAAGATTATCTTTCAAAATATTTAACTATTAATTCTTTGCTCTTTTCTAGTTCAGTTATGATTGTATTTCAAATAATGTAGCATTGTTATCTTTGCCGACTTAATAATGTCTATGAATAACGGCTTCTATGGTCAAAATTGGTTTATTTTTGCAAACATCCTTCCCAATTTCATCAATAAATTGTTATTTTTTCATATATTTATTGTATTTTGTTGAGATTTTAAAATTTTCATAGTGGGCGACTAACGCCAACTTGCTGTAGATTCGGTACCGATTTTCGTTTCCAATGTGATATACATTTGCTGTCAATATGATATAAATTTGAAAGAAATCATACATAATTTCATCTGACTCCAACTTCACCATAGTGTTATAGTTTAGGCCCATTCTCACAAAACCCCATTAAATGTTGAAAACAAACAAAGAATTTGTTGAAAACTAATAATTTTTTGATAATATATTGAGCGATGTTACTCAAAATTTGAAAGGTGTAATTGTGATATTTTAAAGTTTATGGGGTCGAACTGAAATAAGGTTATAGTTTTTGGGAGCAAATTGAAAAAAAAAATTACATATGTTTATGAACCTTCCAAGACTTGTACACCCACTTATGGACTTTAATCTTTTACCTACACCACAAAGAGTTATCTTTTATCTCGTAAACAATTTTCCCATCTCATGATCTATTGTTTGCATCAAATTAATTTTAGTTTTAATTCAGCTCCATCTATTTTATATATGTGCTGCCTTGACTTGATGTATTTTCGAGGACAAACATTTTGAACAAACATAAAAGAATAGTAAATCAAATTAATTTGAACCACATTTTGAGAAAAGAAGAGAATATGAAATCATAGAGAGAAAAAAATGCATGTGCAACTGAGACAAACAGAAGCTAACCAAATGCATATAAGCTAAATGAGACGGTCAATCTATTGGGTCATCCTTGGGGCAACTGTGTTGAGTATGCAACCCGGGTTTACAGTGTGATTAGTGTGAGAACTTATTCCTTTTGATTAAGGTTAATTGGGTTTAAGGATTTAATCCTGATTGGCGGTCGACCGATTGTGTGTTTTGGGCAAGTTCTGTTGTTTTTCGGTCGAACGAGTCCCATTTGTCGTTCGATCGGTTACACTGTAGTAGGTCGGTTGGGGGCATAGACCATCTAAATGGTTGATCACCTTTTTATCAGTTCGACCGATTACACTGTAGTAAGTCGGTTGAGGGTTTCGACCAACCAAACGGTTGACCGCTCCATGATTTTGTTCGATCGATTACTTAAGAGAACTTAAGTAGGGTTCAACCAATTCATATTTTGGTCGACCGACGATGACTTAGAGGAATGTTGAAGTCCCTAATGTTTTTTGGTCAACCGGAAGCCCATTGCCGTTCGACCGTTGGTGATATGATATTTAATATTATTTTGTCGTGTAGACTTTCCAAACGGTCAACCGTTCAGAGATTTTGTTCGACCGTTTTGATGTTTGTTTGGTTTGACCGTTGGATTGTGGTTCGAAGAAATTACTAGTATTAACGGCCAACCGGTCGACCATTGGAGCAGAGAAATTCTATGTTTGTTTTATGAACGCGTTAGCGCATGGACTTCTGTTACGGCTTATGTTCTCATGTTATGACATGTGCATTGAGACTTAGGTAGTAGACATGTGGGACCATATTCCCTTTTTGCATGATCTATATGATATGACTCTACGGAGAAAGATGACCTTAACCTTTGTGGCGAAGGAGATGACATTAGCCTATGTGGCGACGAAGATGACTGTTAGCCCTTGTATAATAGAGTTTTGTGCCTTAGCCTGTGTGACGACGGAGATGACCGACCGATGTTCCCGCGGATTGATCGTTCAGCTGTGGCGCGGCTGGCGAGTATGACCGGCCAGAGTGACAACTCTGGCGGATTGTGGCTTTTGACCCCTGATCAGATCTGATGATGACTCGGAAGTGCGTGTGACCTTCACCGAACCCACATGACTAGTGTAGCTGCGAGTTGGGGTGTGTCGCGTACTTTTCGTATGACCGCATGTGCCTGCCGTGGGTATCTAGGATGTCCAAAAACTAGATTTATGACTATATGAACCTTGATTGGGGAAATGAATGTTATGATGTATGACCTGATGACCCGTTTGGGGAATGACTTGTTATGTTTATGTTTGGCATGATACTAGTATGTTAAGTCATGGATTGCATGTACATGTAAGTGGGCTTGACATACAAGGTTTTCCTATGGAAACTCACGACATTGTTGTTATGTTTTCATTTTAGGGTCCCTTTCAGGAGCTGATAGGGTGGTGACTGAGAACGACTATATTTTTGGAATCGGGTTCTCGTGTCTTTTTTGAGATTGTTATGACTACTTGTATATTTGTGTCGGTTGTATTTTGATGTAGTCATACTTTTGACAACTCTTGTGTATGGTGTACCTTATATCATATGTATATTTTCCTATAGCATTCCCATGTGATTTAGTTATTTATGATTATTGAGTATACTTTAAAGTTTAAAATTTTCGATGTTTCGGGGACGTTACAATTAGTGTAAAGTTTTGTGTTGTTAATACAATATTGTGAGGTATACAAAGTAGGAAAATGTCAAGCAAGATTAGTAGTGTGATCCAAACAAAGCCAAGCTATATACACACGTTGAATATAAATTGTTGGAGGACGGGAGGAGGACGGGGAGCTACTGATCAACCCACCACAGGAGATTACCCGTCTCCTGGGCTACAGGGACCGCTGATTGGCGGTCCCCAACCGCCAATTGGCGGTCTAAAAGGCGCGCCTCGTGTGCTGCTTTAGACCACCCTGATCACCATTCATTTTGCCTTCTTTTGATTCCACTAGATCCATTCTTGATCTATGTTACTGGGGGGGCACAAAGGAAAGAAGGTGGCTCTCTACTCACAAAGCAAAAAAACCGATTTTACAATGCACACTCATCTTCTTCTTTCTACTCACATATTCACTCTTTTCTCACACAATTTCGTGGTTCAACTTCTAATGCTTGATATATGTTGTTGTTGTTGTTTTACAAATGGTGAATTCTAGTGCTTTATATAGGCACTTACATGACCCTACAACTTCCAAACATAAAGACTACATAAACATGATCATTGAAGATCATTACACCCTCTACTTAAATTGCATACATAATTAGGACGAAAATTACTCAAAAAAATGAAAAGACTCTTGTCTCTTCCACTCCCTCAACCTTTTGTCTTCTCATGTGTTGACTCATCTCCTCCTTGATGTGTCATGAAGCACTGATGATGTGGCGGGTGACTAGGACGCCACATAGGATTAAGTCGCCACATAGGATTAAGTTCAATTCTCAATACTCCTCCTTGAACTTAATCCTCTTCTATCCTCCATCCCAAGTAGGTTGTGCATCCTCTCATGCAACCTATTGTCAACGCTTCTGCATAAGCTAAAAAACACACCATATGAACCTCACTTGTTCATACGTCACACAAAGAGGGATTGTCTCCATGCATGCCTCCGACGTGACATCTTCTTCATAATCTATGTCGGTCCTTTGCTTGTAGTCTTTTGATACCAAGCGTGCCTTGCATCGCTTGACCTTTCCTCGGGGTGTTGTCTTCTTCTTATACACCCTCCTGAAAATAGCCGTTTTGTGGCATTTTGGAAGCGAAGATTGCTCCCAAGTCTCATTCTTTTCTATCAACTCCATCTCGTCATCCATCGTGGCTCGCCTTCTTTCTTTTGCCACCACCGCTCCATTGAGTGGAATGCTCTCGCCTTGATCCAAGAGGCAAATCAAGTCTAGCTCACTTGTTCCCTCGTATAGATCATCAAGACTCCTTTTCTTCCTTGGTCTCGTCTCTTCATCATCGGATGATACAACTTGGTGCTCAGTGGAATCTACCACATCCACCACTTGCTCCTCATTCTCATTGTTGTCTTCGTATTCCTCTTTATGCTCATCATCAACTTGAGCATGATTTGTCACCCCCTCGTGGTTAGAAGTCACCATTTCTTCTCTTTCTTCTTCTTCTTCCTCTTCTTTTTCTTCTTTTTCGCACCTCACATCATGTTCATGTTCGACTAGAGCATGCATGACATGAATTGTCACCTCCTCCTGGTTAACAAACAAGGCAATTCCATCACCGTGGGTATCTTCCTCATCGACAATAAGGTTGGAACTCTCTTCCACCTTCTTCGACCAACACTCCCTTGCATAGTGTCCATGCTTCCCACAATTGAAGCACTCGATCTCCTTCTTCGATCCACGATCACCACGGCCACGGCTGGAGCTATCCTCCACCTTCTTTTGCGACCAGCACTCTTTCGCAAAATGGCCACGTTTTCCACACTTGAAGCATTCGACCTCCTCCTTTCTTGGACGGCCTCCATAGTCACGACCGCTTCCACGATCTACGTTGCGAGGTTTCTCCTCCTTAAGCGTCATCTTTGCTTGCAACGCCTCCTCCAAAACATCTTGTCTTTTCTTCTTCTTTCTTTGCTCGTGTGCCTCCAACGAGCTTGCTAGATCATCAATAGTCATCTTCTCGAGGTCCTTTGATTCCTCGATTGCGCACACCACATTCTCGAAGTCCTCGGTGAGAGAACACAGCACCTTCTCCACCACTCTTCCTTCGGTCAGTGCCTCCCCATTTCTTTTTAACTTGTTTGCCACCATGCGAACTCTCGTCACGAAATCGGCAACACCTTCCGATTCCTTCATTTTTAACGCCTCGAACTCGCCTCGAAGCATTTGGAGGCGCACTTACCTCACTCGATCAGCACCCTTGTAGCTCCTCTCAAGGGTGTCCCACGCCTCCTTCGACGTCTTCGCTTCAGCGATCTTTTCAAACCCACTCTCATCCACCGCTTGGAAGAGAAGGAAGAGAGCACTCTTATCTTTGGCTCTTCTCTCCTTTTGTGCTTTGATTTGTGCGACGGTTTCTTCTCCCGTCTCGGCCTCCTCCTCGAAGCCGCTCTCCACAAGATCCCAAGCATCATGCGCACCCAGCAGCGCACGCATTTGGATACTCCAATTGTCGTAGTTGCCTTTCGACAATCGAGGCAACGATGCATGACCAAACGAGGTCATTCCCGAGCTTCCCATCGAACGAGGCTCTGATACCAGATGTTGGAGGATGGGAGGAGGACGGGGAGCTACTGATCAACCCACCACAGGAGATTATCCGTCTCCTGGGCTACAGGGACCGCTGATTGGCGGTCCCCAACCGCCAATTGGCGGTCTAAAAGGTGCGCCTCGTGTGCTGCCTTAGACCACTCTGATCACCATTCATTTTGCCTTCTTTTGATTCCACTAGATCCATTCTTGATCTATGTTACTGGGGGGGGGGCACGAAAGAAAGAAGGTGACTCTCTACTCACAAAGCAAAAAAACCGATTTTGCAATGCACACTCATCTTCTTCTTTCTACTCACATACTCACTCTTTTCTCACACAATTTCGTGGCTCAACTTCTAATGCTTGATATATGTTGTTGTTGTTGTTGTTTTACAAATGGTGAATTCTAGTGCTTTATATAGGCATTTACATGACCCTACAACTTCCAAACATAAAGACTACATAAACATGATCATTGAAGATCATTACACCCTCTACTTAAATTGCATACATAATTAGGACGAAAATTACTCAAAAAAATGAAAAGACTCTTGTCTCTTCCACTCCCTCAACCTTTTGTCTTCTCATGTGTTGACTCATCTCCTCCTTGATGTGTCATCAAGCACTGATGATGTGGCGGGTGACTAGGACGCCACATAGGATTAAGTCGCCACATAGGATTAAGTTCAATTCTCCATATAAATCAGGAAATAAGTAAGGATCAAATAACTCTCAATTGAGTCGCCAACAAAGATTCTCTTAGATAAAAATATATCCCCCACGGAACGATGTGAAGGGTCGGTCATGTTCCATTCGAGATAAAACGACCACAATTTCATTGTTGGCGCAGTCTGGTGAAGATGAGCGTCGAATGCGCAGTGAGACCCACAAGCTAGTATGAACACTCGTCAATGGATCTGACTGGTACGTAGTTTTGGTTGTGTGTCCATTGCTGAACTAATTGTGGTTTTCTAAGAGTTTACATAACATGAAAGACCAACTTCAATTTTCTTTGAAGTCCATTAAGCACAAAATTTGGTAGGTGAGCAAACAGCAAAACCAAACAAGCCGGCAAAAAATGCATGCACACAAGACACCAAGATAAGCTAGCTAGGCCACGCACATGGACGTCATTGTTCCGTTTGCTTCTCCCCATCTCTATCTAAGAGACAAGGACCAAGGATATATGAACTCTACTTTCAAATACTCCATTATGGGACTTGAGTTGGTGATAAATATACCATGTTTCTTCAACCATGAGGAAGTTTATAGGCTGCCACGAGCATCAAATTAGGAAATAGGATTGAGGAATCTTATCCATTAGTACTATTTTATATTATAGTTTTAATCTTAATACAAACTAATGACTTGAGGTTCATCAAAAATCGCCGAGTAGTAGTTTCTATTACATTTTTAACCTCAGTACAAAGTAATGACTTGAGGCATATCAAACAAATAAGTGAATGCTTAAGTTCCCAACTAATCCTGTACATGATTAGGGGACAACATGACTTTGTCATAAATGAGAATTCAACAAAACCAAACATTTTGATAGCAATCTACCATTGTACCCATGACATCTTGCCTGTGAATTCGAAGGACACATGAAACCATCCAAGATGGAGCCAACGCTTCCTTGGATCTCCCTTCCCCACTATTTCTTTCATTTTTTTTATTGTTTTTCACATTATTCCGACGTTTACAGATCTAATTATATTAATATCAGGGTAGAATCATTGAGAATCTTTGACCACATCATCACCCAATTGGACCGCAAAATGTACAGACCTTTAATTGGTTGGACCCATTTTTCTTCCAATATTCCACATCACCGTGGGCCCTCTTTTGCTTCGTTTCGATTAATCCGTTGTTTCAAGTAATGATGACAATGCTTGAATATTCCTAGTACTAATGGGGCCCACTGCTCAACATTAGGGTCATGGCTAAATACAGGAATCGTAGTTAATGTTGTTGTGTCGTTAATAACATATATTGTAGGTTTGACTTAAAATACACTCCAACGATTTTGTGAACATTGCGCTTGTAAATATTGCACTTCCTAACTATATGTACATTATATGGTACTTGTGGAGGATGACTCCTACGTAGACCTGGGACCTGCCGGCCCGTGAACGGCCCGGCCTGGCACGCGCCCCGCCGTGCTGGCGGGCCGTGCCGGTCCGTGAACGGCCCGCCCCGGGCCGGGCTTATAGCCGTTGCGGGTCGTGCCGTCCCGGCCCGCGGCGGGCCGGCGTGTCTGCCGTTGGCGCGGGCCGGCACGGCCCGCAACGGCTAGAAGCCAATTTTTTTTTTTTTACCTTTTACCAATCCTATAAATACCCCCACCCCTTCACTCATTCCTCACCAATTCTCTCAATCTTCTTCTCTTCTAATCATTCCAAATTTCCAATCTTCAAGCAATTTCTAAGCGGGTCGAGTTTGAAGTAAAGTGGGTCGAGTTGAAGCTTTCCATCCGAGTTTTCTTCTCGTCCGACCGACTTCTCGCCGATCACTGAGCATTTTCTAAACTTAATTTGCATTTACTTCATTAGATTACATGGCTAGTTTGAAAACAATATTTATGCTTTACTTAGTAATTTGCATGACTAGTTCTGACGATGAAATTCAAAATGTTGCATTGCCAAATGTTGCATCTTCATCTAAATCACGTAGACGTAGAACTAGTAAAGTTTGGGAAGATTCTGATTTAGGGCAAGATAAAGATGGTAATGACATTGCATTTTGTAAGTTATGCCCAAAACAATATACTGCTAAAACTAGTGCAGACACAGACCATTTAACTAGAGATGCAATTAAATGTAAACTTAGGCATAATTCATCTGTGCAAGATTCTAGACAAACCACAATAGATTGTAGTTCTGGTACATTTAGGAAATTTGATCCTGCTCGTGCTAGAGAACATGTAGTGGAATACATAATTAGAGATGAATTGCCATTTAGTACTGTCGAATCTAGTGCATTTAGAAAAATGTGTGAATATCTTAATCCTGAAACTAAACATATGAGTAGACGTACTTTTAAAAATTTAGCTATGAAAAGATTTGAATTTGAACGATCGAAAATTATTAACTTGTTTGAATCAACAAATAAAAGAGTAGCAATGACTAGTGATTGTTGGACCTCACCTAATGAATTTGCATATGCATGTACAACTGTTCATTACATAGATGATCGTTGGAGGTTAAACAAAAGAATTTTGTCATTTTTACCTTTAGATTATCCACACACTACTCGTGCTATATTTGATCATGTTAGTGACATTATTTCAACCCACAAATTTAAAAAGAGAGTAACAACCATGTCTTTTGATAATGCAACTAACAACACATCTGCTGTAGAAATGTTTAAGGCATTTTTAGAACCACCCGTAAAAGGCCAATGTTTTCATATTAGATGTGTATGTCATTCTTTAAATTTAATTGTACAAGACGGATTAGAGATTCTTAAATATTATGTAAGTAATGTTAGGGAGGCTATTAGATTTTGTGGAGTTAGTAGTACATCTAGGTATCAACAATTTAGAGAATTTTGTACCTATAATGACATTAGGCCTAAGAAATTTAATTTAGATGCACCTCATAGATGGAACTCCACATATGAAATGCTTAAAATGACAATTCCATATAAACTTGCTATTACAACATTTTATAATGAAAAACAAAATAATGCCATGTTATCTGAAATTGATTGGTTAAATGTTGAATTTTTAGTCGATTTTTTGAAACCTTTTTTTCTATTTACTAAAAAATTAAGTGGACATTATTATCCAACTTCGAACTTATTTTTAATCGAAATATGTAGAGTTACTAAAGTTTTTGCAAAATATAGGTTTCAAAATAGTTTAGGAGATGTATTTACAACAATGGAATCGAAATTTGCTAAGTATTGGAATCCCCCCCACTAGTGTTTTGTTTAGCTTTAGTCATAGACCCTAGGTTTAAAAAAGAAGGTTTACAAGTTTTTTTAGAAGAAATTTATGAAAACATGAACTATGATAACCCTCAAGCCCATGTAGATGCATCTATGGCTTTATTAAGAAAATATTTTGAAGAATATAGTATAACTTATAATGTAGGATCTAATGTAGCAAGTACTTCATCACAACCACCCGTTCAGCCGATGTCGTTAGAAGACGACGAGGACGCTACATGGGCGTGGTTAACCCAAAAGAAGAAAAAATATGTTTCAAATGTATGTCATAATGAATTAGATTCGTTTTTGAACTTAGATTTATATCTGTCCCCCCAAGAATCCAAAAATTTAGATGTACTAGACTGGTGGAAACACAACGAAGGTAGGTTTCCCATAGTTGCTGAAATAGCTAAGGACTTATTGTGTGCTCCGGCGTCTACTGGCGTCGGAAGTGGCTTTTTCTGCAGGGAAGCGAGTGATGACGGATCGACGACACAGTCTCGCGCCCGACTCGATGCAGATGTGCGTGTGCCTCAAGGATTGGTTGGACGCAGAAGATAGAGTGCAGAACCAATACGAAGCCAAAGACGACGACGAAGAGACGTGGCCGGAGCAGTAGACGTACGTCGAAGATTGTAGCCGAAAACGCGCCAAATGGGATGAATTTTTCCTAGAACCCCCTAGGTTTTTTTGTAATGATTCCTATGTTTCGGCTACAAACTTGTATTTCTCAAAAACCATTAATAAAATTGGCATTTTTTGGGGAAAATCATTTCTATTTTGAGTTGAAAATATTTTCTTAATAACCCGACACGAAAAAACCCGATCCGACACGACCCGACCCGACTGAAGGCCCAGCCCGCCAACCTTGGCGGGCCGTGCCGGGCCGGGCCGGCACGGCCCGGGTCCCACCCCTACTCCTACGTGTTTGATGATTTTGTCACACTGTATCTAGGGTATTCACATATAGTGGGGGGATATGGTTATGAATTTTTTGTATATATATGAATCATATCCGTATATGTATCCAAATTTATAAATGGATATTCATATGGATACACCCGGTTTGCACCCGTGATGATTATTATGTATGGTATGTTTTTTTAAACAAGAGATGTACTTATTAGTACTTCCACTGTGCACAAATGTGTATGACTTTAAGTCTGCATTCTTCATAATAAACTTAGGTTTTGAGTATACTTTGAGAAAGCGCTATACTGAACATTTATACCTAACTAGTTTGCATTTGTTTAAATATATTTTCCAAAATGTTAAATTATCCCGTTACCACTTCCAGTTTTTTTTGGGTGATTACATTTATCAGCTGATGATAATCATATGTTAATGACATGATTAATTAGTTAGTTAAGAAGTAAGAAACAAGCTCACTTCAGAATTTTTTTAATTCTCACATGATTAGTATCATATAATGCATTGGCTTCATGCTATATTAGCTCTATTAATTTTGCCTGCAAAGTTGTGCTATTCGGGTCTACATTAGTGTATTTTCAGGAATAACATAATGTAGATGGGCTTAAATGCACAAAGGAGTTGGCTGCAAAAAGAATGGACCAACACTGCTCGAAAGTTTGTCTACAACGTGTAGACAAACTACCGACGTATTAATCATAACACGTCGGATATTGACACTCCGACATGACAGACACCTTACCACGTCGGCTGTAATGATAGCCGACATCATAATTAATACTCTACCACGTCGGATTTAGAACACAGACGTGGTATGGAGTCTTCCACGTCAGCGGTTACATAATTCGACGTTGAAGGCTCTATTTTCAATTTTTTAAAATAATTAATACCCTACCACATCGGATTACTTATTCCGACGTGGTAGGGGGTTTGTCACGTCGATGTGTATGAAAGCCGACGTGGTAGGATCCATTATTAAAAATTCTTTTAAAAATAATATACACCATACCACGTCGGTGTGTAATAAAGCCGACGTTGTAGGGAGTATTCCACGTCAGGGTTAAATTAATTCGACGTGGAAGGGTATTCGAAAACCCGAACAAAACCATTACGCTGAATTCAACAGTCACAAAACCCTTTCGCCGACATTTCATTCCCTTTCCGGCAACCTCCCCTTCCGGCATTTTCCCATTCGGTATTTCTTAACCGTGTGACTTCCCCTTCCGGCCTTCTGCAAGTATAAATCCATTTCGTTATCAACCGAATATAATCTAATATGTAAATTTAGTTTTTTGTGGTTGTGCAATCTAATTTCTTTTCGATTTTGTGATTGTTGTGGTATGTGCTAGACTCCTATTAGATTTTGTGATTGTTGTGGTATGTGTTAGACAAAAAAATTAAACAATGATTTATAGTTAAATATTTAAGAACTATTACGTGAAGATTTTGATTTTGGCATCCTAATTAAGATTTAATACTTTCGTTGGTTTGTGAAACCAAGAAATCAAGTCGAACCGTAAATTAACAAGTCAATTATAATTTTTTATCGGCTGAATTTGCTGCATTTTGATCCTTAATTATTGCTTAATATCTTACTGTCTTGTGCTGCATTTGTTATGAATTTGATCACCACATTTGGGTTGAGTTGTTACTTTAGTTGTGCTTAAATCTGATATTTAATATTAGTCGGAATTAAGGCTGAGATTTGTTGGTTTATTTGTGACATGGATGGTGAATTTGGACATTATCGAATTGATAGAATTTTCTTATTGTTTGTCGTGATTTTTTTCTGACATGAAAAAGGCATTTAACGGGAAGCATGAATTCAAAATACCTCGTGCAGAAATTAGTGTAAAACAAGTCCTTCAGTGAGTGAAGAACATTGAATGCAAATTCGGCAACCTTACAAACGCGGAAATAATAAGAGTAGTTGGAAGAAAAAATCCATTTTTTTTAACCTTCCTTATTGGGAGATTTTAGAAGTCAGACATTGTATCGAAGTGATGCATGTTGAAACAAATATTTGTGACAACTTGTTAGAAACTCTTCTTAACATACTGGGTAAGACTAAAGATGGATATAATGTCAAATTTGATTCACTTAAACTTGGTATACAAACAAGACTAGCACCAGAGAGTAAGGGTACTCATAAGTATTTACCACCAGCTTGTTATACTTTGGGTAGAAATGAGAAATTAGCTTTGTGTCAGTGTCTACATCGTGTCAAAGTGCCGCAGGGGTATTCTTCAAATATTAGCAGTCTTGTATCAATTAAAGATTTGAAACTAATTGGTTCGAAGTCTCATGATTTTCATGTGTTGATGCAACAGTTGTTACCTGTTGCCATTAGATTGATATTGCCGAAATATTTTAGACATGCTATTATCAAATTGTGTTTGTTCTTCAACAAGATTTGCAGTAAAGTAATTGATCCAAAGTATTTTGATAAGTTGCAGAATGAAGTAGTTGTTATGATATGTCAGTTGGAGATGTATTTTCCACCGTCTTTTTTTGACATTATGGTTCATTTGGTGATTCATCTTGTTAGAGAAGTTAAGCAACTCGGTCCGGTATTTTTGAGGTGGATGTATCCTTTCGAGCATTACATGGGTGAGTTGAAAGATTTTTGTAAGAATAGACGAAGGCCAGATGCGACCATCGTTGAAGGTTACATATCTCAAGAAGTAATTGAGTTTTGTAATGAGTACTTGACTCATACTAAGAGTGCGAGACTTCCTAAGAATAGACATGAAGATATGATTGAAGGTAAAGGTACGCGTGACCCAAAGATGATAAGTCCAAAATGTGATGATCTTTTAAAAGCGTATTTCTATGTGTTGTACAATTCTGATGAAGTCCAACCTTATTTGGATGAGCACATGACCAAAGTTAGGGAAAAATATCCTTCTTGGATTGATCAACAACAAATTAATTCTCACAATAAGGCGTCCGTTGATTAGTTCAGGGATACTGTATACAATCGTAGTATTTCTGAAAATTTGAAGTGATTGACATATAGACCAAATCCTATAGTAACATCTTATAATGTATATGACATCAATGGTTTTTCTTTCTACCCAAAATGGAGGACGAGAAAAGCAAATGAAGAATAGTGGGGTCACTTTGGTAGCTGAATCGTTACACATCTCTAGTTCGAAAGATAGAAATCCAATATATGCCAATATGTCTTATTATGGTCAGATTGAAAAAAATCGGAGCTGAATTTTACTAAATTCAGTGTTGCAGTATTTAAATGCAAGTGGGTGGACAATAAGAACGGTCTTCAAGTCGATGATTTAGGGTTTACTTTGGTAAACCTTAAAAAAGAAGGTTTTAAGGAAGATCCTTTCATTCTATCATGTCAAGCAAAACATATATTTTGTGTAAAAGACTCGTGTGATAATGAATGGTCGGTAGTTTTTAGAAGGAAAACAACAAATTGTGGCTAAAGAAGATGTTAATGAGATTGTAGAAATTCCCTCGTTTGCACAAGTACCTGAACTTAAATTGCTCAATGACGACATAACTGTTAACAACTTAATTATCCGAGATGATCATCATGAAGGAATATGGATCGAGGATCCTATGAGGAAAAAACGAAAACGTCAAAACGAAAGTTTCATTGTATGTTGTATTATTAACTAGATGCATTTGTATGTTTAATTGAATGTTGTGCATTGGATAGATATGATTGTTGTTATTGCTGGACTGAATATGAATGTTGTGAGAATTAATTACTTGTTTTATAGATATGAATGTTGTGAATTGCTTGATTGAATATGAACTAGAATGTTTGAGTCTGATATACAAGTATCACACAAATAAAAAGTAAAAAAATAAAAGAAATATCCTACAACGTCAGACTCATAACATAACCGACATTGTAGATAATCTAGCACGTCAGTTGTCAATAACACCGACGTTGTATGATATTTATGTTATTTTTTATTGGAGAACCTTTCATGTGGGTCGTCAATACCACCGACGTTGTATGATATTTCTATTTTGTTTTAATTTTTTATTAAAGAACTTATCACGTCGGTCGTCAATACCACCGATATTGTAGGATATTTTGGTTTTTTTATATATTTTAAGGAAGAACCTATCACGTCGGTCGTAAGTTCCACCGACGTTGTAGGATATTTCGGTTATTTTTATTTTTATTAAAAACCCTACCATGTCGGCTGTATAAAAGGGCAGACACGTCGGTTATATAAAAAACCGACGTGGTAGGATATTGAAGAGCCTACTTGCACTTCCCTTTACCACGTTAGTCTTAGTTAAAACTAGGACCGACTTTATAGAGGATCCTACAACGCCGGGTATTACAACCGACGTGAAAGGGTACCCCTTTATAACGTCTCTCTCGTACCACGTCGGTTATGGAAGGCGGTCAACCCGACGTTGTACCCCCTTAATATCCGATGTGGTACCCCCTTAATATCCGATGTGATAACTCTTTTTTGCAGCAGTGCAAGTTGGAAGAGGTTGCACTAATTGAAAAACCAGGAATGCCCTAATTGTAAGGCAAAACACCTCAAACTCAAGAAGTTGAGGAGATTTAGTACAATCAAACTCTTTCCCCCTAGCCATTGAACCCAGGGTGCACCCACTTGCAACTATTAAAATTTAAGTCAGCCAGCCAAATCACAATCCGATCAGGGCACCATAGGCCATTAAAAGAGATTTTAGGACCACTAGTTAACAGTCGAGTGTGTTTTTCTCCTCGGGCTTGTCCTTTTCCATTTTCCAAACTCGATCCTAACCATTTGTCTTTCTGAAAATTACTTGATTCACTATTTTCTGTTACAAATAAAAACTTGTATTCAACATTTCTCCTTCTTCTTCTTCTTCAGACTCTAACTCACGCAAACTTGCCCTTAATGTTGTTACACTTTGCTATGTTACTTTTTTCGCCTAACCATAGTTCACCTGTATGGGGCATTTAATATTGCATTCTCCCCACTTCACATTTAATAAGTGTAATTGCTTTGTTATTACAAATGTAGTATAGTTTGGTATTTAAGTTATCACTCATTCCTAATGTTGGTAAACACATGATTTACCCTACGGGATAAAAACTACCTCTTCTAGATCCAACCCAGGCAGTGAAAGATGAATCGTGTAGTCACCTTACAGAACCTTTCTTCTTTTACAAGTTGGTCTCCAAATCTCTTGGAGGAGAGCAAATCCACAAAGACCAAGTGTCCTTCGAGTGGTGCACGTGAGACAGAGTGGACGTGGCAACTAGGGTTTTCTGTCTTCGAATTTGAGTCCCTACACTATATTTATATATGGCCTTCTCATAATCCTAATATTCTTGGCTAATACAGACACCACGTGTCAGTGCCTTAGGCAAATATTAACTTAATCTAATATCTCCCACTTGCACAATGGCACGTTACTAACATGTCACCTCTTTATGTGTCCTTGACACATATGTATACATCCCTGATATACACACGCATTTCTTTCTCTAATAATGCATCCTTGATACGTGAGTCTCTAATCATATATCCTTGACACATGACTATTAGTGTCCCCGACACTTGCACCTACCGATCATACAGAAAAATGGATCGTGCAATCGGCGATGTACCTCCATGTAGGAGCCTCAAACTAGAAACGTTACTACAAGGCTAGAATGACAACATCCCTACAAAACACCAAATAAGTAGTTAAATACACATCACAGTTCCCCAGGTTTACTCAAAACTCACTTGACATGAACGGTATGTCAACCCATCAAAGAGAATACCTTCTTGTCCTTAAAGTACTTGCTATTGTATCCAATACATCTGGGCCCAGCAAACACTTCAGTACAATCGAATCAAACCTTTCCCTTCACCCCATATCACCACTACACTTAGAGTCGACTCCTTTCCTGAAGATGCCCCTTTAGACTGGATCACTCATGGTCACAAGCAACATCCCAAAGTAGCCACATCAACTCCTTGCTTCATGATGTCGTCGAAGGCTACAAAAGGGTAACTAATGACAATTAAGTCTCGCACTCACACTGTGAAGGAGCAAGGATCCATCCTTCCACTTCCAATGGTCTCTCATCACATGTTGTATGATAAACATGCTATGGTGGAGTACAGTGTACACAATAGAATGTATGTCTCTTAAACAACATATAGGTCTTAATCTAGTCACACCCCTGTGTGCCTAACTCGAGCTTCTTCATTGTCGCCTTAGCACCATGATGATGCTACTTGGTGCTCCAAGTGATGCTTGCACGTGGCTCCTAAAGGCTACAATAATCGTGCGAATATTCATCTAAATTCTCATTACCATGGAGAATCTCATCTTGATTCCAAATCAAGGTGACTCTTCATACAAGATCATTTCACAACCAGTCTCATCTCTGCTTGCTATCAAATCACTAGAGGCAAATACTCGTGTGAGTGAGAATTCTATAGCCTATTGACATAATAATATTTTAAGCTAGAATAATAATAAACCATAATGTACAAATAAATGTAGTTGAGAAAATAAGAACTCAATTTATTCAATAAGGAAGTCAAACATGTCAGTACATAGAAGTCTGCATAAGCCTAGGGACTTTACATAACACACAAATGAGTCCTTCGCTATCACTTTGGTAAGAGGGTCAACTACCATACAACTAGTAAATACATGTTTTAACACAACTTCCTTTCTCGCTACAATGTCTTTCACAAAGTCGTACCTAACTTGTGTATGTTTGGTTTTCCATGATATTTGGGGTCTTTCACATAACAAAGGGCATCCGTGCTATCACAATAGACAACAACAGGCTCATCAGATGTCTTTACCAGCCCAATATGTTGTAAGAACCTCTACAACAAAATAGCCTCCTAAACCGCGGCAGAGCATGCAACATACTCTGCCTCCATAGTTGACAGAGCTATACAAGTTTGTTTTTTGCTGAACCATGAAATGACCCCATTTGCAAGCAAGAAAGCATAACCAGAGGTAGACTTCCTTTCATCAATATCTCTAACCCAATCGACATCACTATAGCCAATTAGACGGAGGTCTGAAGCTTGGTAACGTAACATATAGTTACTCGTTCCTCTGAGATATCTCATAATTCTCTTGACCACCTTTCAATGCTCCATGTTTGAGTTGGATTGGTATCAACTCACCATGCCCACAACATAGCAAATATCTGGCCTAGTAGACATCATAGCGTACATAAGGCTTCCTATAACGCTGAACTATGGAACCCTGTGCATTTTGGCCTTCTCTCCAGGAGTCTCAGGAAGTTTATCATGGCTCAAGTGCAAACCCTTCTAGACAGGAGTGTCAATTGGTTAGCATTTTCCATATGGTATTTTTTCATGATATTGTTAATGTAGGTCTCTTGAGACAATCCCAGAAGTCTCTTGGACCTATCTCTAACTATCTTGACACCACTAACATAGTTTGCTTCACCCATGTCCTTCATATGAAATGTATAGGACAACCACTCTTTCGTGGAATTTAGCAGATCTTTGCTATTGCCAGCTATGAGTGTCATCAACATATAAAGTCAAATTGACAAAATACCATTGGACCTTTTAACATACACAAAATGATCTTCCTCAAGCATAGAAAATGCATTCTCTATTATAGCTTGATGGACTTGTTGGGCATGCACACCTTACGCTATTGTCCTTTGACTTCAAAACCTTGAGGTTTATTGATTGAATCAGTTATAATAACCGCAAGTGCACGATTACGTTGAAGCGGTGACAAATACGGGTCGATCCACAGCGAGGTGTCTCGACTTTGGTTAGTTCGAAGGCGAGTGGGAAACAAGGTGGAGAAAAGATTGATTAAATTAAACTACAATAAACTAGTAAGCAGCAAAGAAGGAAATGAAAGCACGAAATGAACTAAAACTAAACTAAGCAACTACCAATAAGAAAGATGAAATTAAGGAATGGAAAACCCCCTAAGGGTGGAGTGTGTGTACACATGAAATAAGTGCGATGAATGCATACAATAAGCTCAGGTGTAGTTAGTGTTTGTTATGCATAAGAAGTACCTCATGACAAGACCTATCATCCAAAGTACTAACCGAGGTGATTAATATGAGCATGTCAAGTTTGTTATTAAGAACCTAAACAAGCATGGAATCTACCTAAATATTATGGAAGAAACCATCAAGTTAAGTATTCTCTTTAATTCAAATAAGCATACTAAGATTTCTCACATACAACAATGTCTAGCATTCATTCCATCTACATAACGTGTATAGACATCTACTCCACCCCCAAAGGGGGATGAAACTACTCACACATTATTAAACTAACATTCATACTAAGGAAAGAAAATATTCTAATTATACTATGATAAAGGAAACAAACAAACTAAACATGCAAGCATCAAAATAAAGACAATATAAAACTACCAAAGCTATGAAGAATTATTTTAATTACATGACTCACATTACAAGTGACATTCTTCTCCACCTTGAGTTTTTGCTTCGAGGCTTTTACTCCAAGTAGAGAGAATGCCACCAAGCAATGGGTGTATACAAATGAGGAGGAAGAGTTCTATTTATAGCCATAGAAAAAGGTTATCCGGGACAATCCCCCGGTGTGGGACTAATGTATACCAAAAATTGACTAAATACAACCTAATACAAGACCCACCAACGTCTTACCGGATCCAGACCAATAGCTAGTTTGTGCCTCTTCTTCTCAAACATGCTTATTTCTGAAACTTAAACATTAAATTCGTTACGTAGTATTGTTTAGGTGAAAGATAATGGATATAAGACACAAATGTTTGCATGATATAATGTCAATCATTGATCCATGTAGATTTCCTCCTGAAGTTCTCCATTCAGGAAAGGAATCTTTACATCCATTTGGTAAAGTTCTAGGTTCATCTAAGCCACAATAGCTAGTAGAAGACCGATTGACGCAAACCTAACCATTGGTGAAAAGTTTCCTCAAAATCCACGCCTTCCCTCTAGGGGTAGCTTTTAGCTACCAATCTACCCTTGAATTTTTCAACAGATCCATCTGCCTTCCTCTTAATCTTGAGGATCCACTTAGCTCCAATGGCCTTTCAGTTTGGCAGTAAGTCAACCAAGTCCTAGACATGATTAACTTTCATTGACTCCAACTCCCCCACTATATCCTTTAACCACTCTTTTGCATTTGGACCATCCAAAGTCTCTGGCTCATGCTCATTGATTATAGTCATCCTGGATGATTCACAACTAATTTCTTCTTGATCTATCATAAGGGCTTCTTCCTATAAGCCAAATCATCAATGAGGAATGAGCTGATGCAGATGGGGATCTGATTGCTCATCCTTTGTGAGAGCTATATGATCATCAACATTACCACTCCCACAGCGATAAACTGGTTGAACCTCATATTCAACTTCCAAATCCTGATTTTGTGAAGTAGTAATTTGTCCATCTTGTTGTTCAAAGAAGTCCACTAACTCTTTGGTAGCTCCTACAAGAGTTAGAAAATCACTTTCCAAAACTGTCATCTCTAGACTCTAGTTCCGTCCTTCTCTCATTCTTGTGTAACCTGATAAAAACATAACTTTTAGGGAAATCACAGTATCTCACAAAGACACACTTTCTCCCTCTTAGTCCTAGCTTTACATATCGGTGAGCAACAAAATGAATATATACTATGCATCCCCAAGGACACAGCTGACTAAAATCAGGCTTCCTTCCTGTCCAAAACTCATATGGAGTTGAAGGGGCTGTCTTTGTCGGAACTCTATCAAGGATATAGGCTGCAGTTAACAGAGCATCTCCCCAATAGGAAAATGGTAGGCTCGCATGCTCCATCATGGATCTAACCATGTCTAATAGTGTTCTATACCTTTTTTCAGTAATACCATCTTGTTGTGGTGTATAAGGTATAGTTAGTTGTCTAGATGTCCCATTTTCATCACATAACTTTGTAAAAATATCGGAGAATTACTCTCAACCTCTATCCGTTATGAGAGTTTTTATCTTATTATTCAATTGATTCTCAACCAAACTCATGAAAATTTTAAAACATTCTAGAATTTCTGATTTGTCAGAAATAAGATAAATATGACCGTATCTAGTAAAGTTATCAATAAATGTGATAAAATAATTTTATCCATTTCTAATGCGCACATTCAAATGTCCACATATATCTATGTGAATTAGTTCTAAAAGAAAAGTAGCTCTAAATATAACTTTTCCGAATAATTTTCTAGTTGCTTTTCTTGCTAGACAAGATTCAAAGGTTCGTCACTCAAATTTAGAGCATTCACCTAATCCCCCTCCTTTGCCAACCTATTCATCCGGTCAGCACCAATTTCTCCTAGTCAAGCATGCCACATAACTGAATCAATATTCATATAATTTTGGCACATAAAAGTACTAGTATTACGATCATTAAAATCATAAATTGTGTTCAACATAATAAAACTGTCCGAGTGATAAGCACGACCACAAAAATACCACAAGGGTATAAACCCACATCATTGTTTTCAAAAACAACTTTAAAACCATGTCTCATTAAAACAATAACAGAAACAACATTTCACCGTATAGCTGGCGCATACAACGCATCGTGAACTAATAGGATTTAACCACTTTTCAAAGTCACTTTGCATGTGCCATTCCCAAGAACATAAATGCTGGAGTTGTTTTCCATTCTTATTCGCCTCCCACTTGGAACACAACACTATTCCACAAGGCGGAACGATCTTTCGTTACATGGTCTGTTGCACCTGAATCCACAATTCACACACGAGATGTTCAGTAAGCATCATAGAACTAGTTACGTAACAACTCGAAAAATTACACACAGCAATCGCCTTTTGCTCAGTGCATTCACGAGCAAAATGTCCAACTTTGCGGCAGTTAAAGCAAGACACGTTTGACTTGTCTTTCCGGCATTTGGATCCTCAAGGTTGTTTCTTTTCAGCTTTGTTTCCATTTCCACCTTTCTTTCCTCCCAAACCTTGAGCTTTCTCTCTTTTACACTTAAAGTTTGCACTCCCTTGAGGAGTGCTAGCCTCCGCAACAAAACACTTCACCTTGAGGAGCTTCCGTATTCATGCGGTCCTCCCCCAGCTCTAGGTACTTGGCAACCTGGTCAAATGTCATAATGTCATAAGCATGAGTTAGATGGACCTTCATGTGCTCCCAATTTTTTGAAGGTGCGCAATGATCTGATAAGAGTGGACACTTGCTCTTCATCGGTGTTAGCACGATCGACATCACTCAAATTGCTTATCATGCTTAAGATCACGGTAATATATTGCCTCATAGTGCGACCTTGGAGCTTTTTATAATCGTCAAATGTAAGCGCAAGCTTGTGGGCTGATTAATCGTTATAATTAACCGCAAGTGCACGATGTCGACAAAGACGCGGCAAGTACGGGTTATGTCCACGAGGAGCGCATGAGAGTTATAGTCAACAATACTCGAGTGGGAAAGGAAAAGAGAGAAATGAGATCAGAATTACACTACAATGCATATGAAATCAGAAGATAGACGATAAAAATAAACCCCTTAAGGGGTAGAGAAAGAATGTGGAAATGAGAATATGTGTACTTGTGTGTGTTCATTGGTG
Source organism: Triglochin maritima (assembly GCA_963682175.1). Lineage (NCBI taxonomy): Eukaryota > Viridiplantae > Streptophyta > Magnoliopsida > Alismatales > Juncaginaceae > Triglochin > Triglochin maritima. The sequence goes on along the minus strand of OY821788.1, from coordinate 27,999,835 downwards.
CTCATAATAACATGTAATACATGAAATCCATAAAAACCAAATCCAACTTTGCCACCGCATGAAATAAAACAAAACATTATCATTAAAACATACAAGACAATAATTAGGATGAGACCAACATGAGCACATGCATACACATGTCATGTTTCCTCCTTATCCACTCCATCCTTATCCTCACCTTAGCATTCCCTATAAAATAGGCCTACTAATCTAAGCATGTTCTAAGCATCACTTAAGAGCATTAGCATATCAAAGATAAGAGTGAAAACCTTATTTGATGGTTATGGAGCTCATGTGATGTTCGAATGTTAAAATTAACACACACACATAATACATCACTTAATTACATCACCTTCTTCTCCACCTCCAAGGACTACTCCCTACTCATCTCCATAACTAAGAAATAAACAAAAGTAAAACAACCCATAAGCAAATAACGCAAAACTAAAGTTAACCAAAGCAAGTGAACAAATTTTACACAAAATGAAAGATAACAACATGAAGAACATAAAATCTTAACTTGATTAAGAAAATGAAGATTACAAAGTTGCTCCTCTTCTCCCGCACTACACTACTAAGCAAGAAAAAATCTAGCCTAATAGACAAGAAATAAAACATACTCTACTAAACAAGAAATAAATCTAAACTAAGAAGGAGAGGAAGGAAGAAGAAATGAGGCATTACAAGTCTATTTATAGAAGGTTAGAGGGTTTGGATGGATCTGGCATAATCGAACGATTGTAACTCAGATCTCGATGTTGCATAATTCTCTGACCCGACAACCCGATCCGACACAAAAATTTAGGCTAAAACATAGCAAACATATCCACCAATGTCTGATCAAAATCCTCCCACTCAAAGATCAAAATCTGCCACTGGCAGATCAAATGGCTGCGGTCAGCCTCAAATTTTGCAAGCTGGTTAGGTTTGGTGTTTTGCACGTGGGGTTCAGTCCTGGTCCATTGTTGATTTACTCCTCACGTTATGGACTTTTGTGACACAATATATTTCTTTACACTTTGGTACCTTCGAGTTTTCACTTTTGTCCCTCCGTGTTTTCAGTCCAGTCCTTAGGCATTACAAACAGGTCCATAAACCTTCCAAATCATATCATTCTTCTTACATTTAGGTCATTTTCTCTTCCTTTATCTTATTTATTGTCTAAGCCTGAAATACATTAAACAAACACTCGAGTAGCACAAATATTCGGTAAAATAAACGTATATAGAATGAATACGATGTATGATATACTACTAATCAAGTACCATCACACTTACCTTTTGCTCATCTTGAGTTAAACAAAGAAAGAGAAAATATAGAAGAAAGGAAAAGCATACGAAAAACAAAAATCCTAACTCACTATCATACGAATCATGGTTGCACTTAGCATGTGCAACAAGCCGTTAAACCCCTTGTCTCCAAGGAGGAGGAATGTTGTCTTCTGAGGGTTTTCAGCGGATATACCCAGAAAATCCGAACATTGATGCACTATTCAACCTAGCCACTCGACTCGTCGGGCCTACTTTTGTCGATCATTGGACACAATAATTCTACGGGCTGACCCCATATATGTCTCATATCCACACGCCAAGCCTAGGGAACCATTCGTGGAAGTTAATTAAAGGCTTAAGTGAAAGACATGGGCAACCTCAACACCTCAAGTGATACGTTGTCTAAAGTCCATTAAGGTTCTATATTTGTATATTTTTTTTCCTTTGAGAACAAGGAGTTAAAACTAGTTGGTGTTTAATTTTCCCAGGGTCCGGTTTCGTGCATCATTGCCTTTGAGGACATATACTATCATGTACACCTTCCCCATAATCTCCACATAGGGCGATCCCTACCGTCCGTGTAATGGGGGTTCGGTCGTTGCATCCCAAGTCAGATGACTCGAAAACACCAGGTACTAAGTCCCCTTGGACCTAATTTACCGAGTGCTAATAGCCGTACGAGAAAGAAGAGAGAACACCCTATTAAATTATTTTTTATGTACACGTGAACCAAAACCCCAACACTTAATGTTTCACAATAGGAGGTTAAGGGTCCCTGACTACGACAAACTTTCTTATACCAACAGACATGAGTTATTCGACTCACTAGGTTCAGGGTGGACATATTTATTTAATTGAGTATTGAAACCCTATGATTACTCTCCCCTCGAGTGAAATCGAGGTGCATCCTTATGACTAGATAAGACCTAAAGCTGGTGTACTAGATATCCAAATGCATCTTGTTCAATTTAATTTTTGGAGCATCCTTTTTACTTTGCCTCTCAACGGTTTTGCACATTCTAAATACATGCAAAACCCACAAAATATTTTCTTTCGCAAACACATGAAGGTTTTGAAAGAAATGAAAATTTTAAAGCACTAAGTAAGCAAAAGAAGACAAGTCACCCAAAGATTATAGTATAGCAGATATATCAATGTAAATTGTAGCACACTATCATGACCCTAACAATGCAAGACAAAATAAAACCAAATAAAAAGAAAAAGACTCGACTATGTACACACGTAAAACACCCCCACACTTTATGCATTGTCCTCAATGAATGTGAGTATGATTCTACATGGATTTATGTATGGAAAATAAAAGATCTCACCAACGTGAATCACAAAAGAAAGTTCATGGTTATGTGGATGGAAATATATGCTAATTCCCAAAAATCTGTGAGAAACTTAAGAAGGGAGACAAATACGTGAAACAAACGGGACCCAAATACACAACGTTGGAGCCTACAACAATCTATGCTCAATCTTGGAGTCTTTTTTTGTACAAAAATAAGTTCCCATCATCATTTGTCAAATGACATCAAATGAAAACCTTAAAAGTGGGTCAATGTACTTGGAATGGGAACATGACACCATGCGGGGCCAAAATACTCATTATGGGCTCCCTCACAACATGCACAAGATGTAAGGAGAGGTTCATGATCAAGATGCAAAGGCGTTTGATTCAAAGGACCAAACTTAAAGACCCCAAACCTCTCAAGAGTTTGGTCGTAATTGAGCAACAGAAGAAGAGTTTCTCCCGTTGCGGTATTAAAGTTATGATCATCAATCCAAACTCTCCAACCAACCGGCTGGTGCGTCGGAATGAGTCCAACAACCTCATTATCCTTGCTTGACGTACCAGACGAACAGAAAGTGAGTCTCGTACCCAAGGTATCCTCAAAGGAACTCCCAATACCCTCATTGGCAATGTAATTGTTTGGTGTTCCTTCATTTTCAAGATGATCAAGAACTATAGTGAGAGGCAACCTCTCACCAGGTGGTATGAAATTAGGGTTCCAAGGGATCCCTTCCTCTACCAAATGTGAGTCCTCAAGAGGCACAATGTTAAGATCATGTGGCTCCAGGGCCACGAGACAAAAAGATAAGACACAATCCTGTGCCGACTCATAATTAAACTGGTCCATGCTATTCTCAATTTGAATTGAATCTCCCAACACGTGATCATGAATTGAAACCCCAAGTCCCTCACACTGACTCAGAGTTTGACTCTGAAAGATTGTGCTTTGAATTTGTGGATGTTGTGGTGGTTCGATAAGAAAGGTTACCCTCCTCCATCACATTCACTTAACTGTTGCGTCATTTGACTCATTTGCATTGCCACAATTTTCCAGGAATTTTGAGTGGTTTCCATGAATGTGTGGAGATTGTTTCAAGAAATTAAGTTTGGGGTCAACTGTGAGGCTTAAGTCAGAATTTCGAAGATTTTGGGGTTGGGTGTTTATGGGCTGAGAATGAGTCCAATGATTGGTAGTAGGGTGTTGGTAGAATTCTGGGTATTCAGGAGGAGTATACTGGGGCGGGCATGATGTATGATACTCACAATTTCTAAAGATCCCCCATAAATATGTCCTCCATGTGTAAGACGTGAATGTGTACAGGTCAGAATGAGTACTTTGGGGGAAAACATCATCATATTCGGGTTTGGGAGGAACATACGAACACTCTTCAAACACCTGACCACTTAAACCACTCTGGTCATCTGACGTGGTTTCTGGAACCACTAATTGATTTAGTTATAAAAATTGTAAGTGCACCACGTTGGTGAATACACGACAAGTATGGGTCATGTCCACGAGAAGCGTACGAGTCGGAGTTCACAATACTCGAGTGGGAAAGAATTGTGTGATCCGACCTCATTTTTTTCTCTTCTTTTCCCACTCTAGTATTGTGGATTTCAACTAGCACGTGATCGCTGTGCACTCGACCTGTACTTGTCACCGCTTCATCGTGATCGTGTACTTGCGGTATTATAATTGAATCAATGAAGTGTTTGGCGACGTTGTTGGGGAGTGTCATTTTCGTAGTCGAGTTCACAATTTAGGTGGGCTTTTTCTTTTCTTTTTACGTTTTCTTTCCTTTTTTGGTTACTGGAAGGGATTACAAGTGCACAGGGAGACCTCAAGGAGCGTAGGAGCATGCTGGTGAAGTCTGGCGACCAGAATCACCAGACAATCCACTAGTATCGGATTTGAATCCACCACTGGCGACTCTGGTGAGCCATTTGTGATTCCTATTTTTACAGTAGCTTCCTTTGCTTATTTCTAGTAGTTTCCTTTCACTGTTTGTGCCATGTATCTCTTTTTAAGTGTCAGAAAATTAATTTGGCTTCCATGACCCCTTTTTAAGACAACTTGGACCCTAAAACTCAAAGAAAAAGATTATGCATCATCTTTAGACCTTGCACACATATTGTGTTCCTCTGCTTTAATTTCTCGTTGTCGATTGCTGGCGTGAGGTACATGCACCCATTCTCTCATTCATGCATGGTTAAAGCATTCATTGGTTAGTAAGGTGCATTGGAACAAGAGTGAGGTGAGTGCTTTTTTGGTGAGTTTCTTGCTAGTTTAAGGACAATTGGTCGTAAGGGGGCACCATCTATAGTCTTCAAAATAATGGGGAGTTTCGTCACCCCTCCCTTATCCCCAGAAACCACACTCAAGTAGCCTTAGTATAAAATCAAGTAGACATTCACTCCTAGAATTCATGCGTACTTAGGAGACAATCTCATTCTCGACGTCATGGCCTGAACGTCGTCGTTTGCTTAGTTGCATTGAAACATCACTACTAAAAAATGGCTTTTGCCGACGGTCGGTTTTGTCGCCAAAAGTCACCTATTATGTCAGGCAAAGCTTGTGCCAACGGAATTTCCGATGGGAAAAGTCCACCGACAATACTCGTCGTTGACATGCTTTTACCCGACAAAAATTCCTTCGGCACGAGTTTTTTTGCTCTCAAAATAGGGTGTGTAAAAAAGATCCCGATGGACTTTCCATCGGACAATTAATTGAGTCGTTATTGCCGCCGGAAATTCCGTCGGGCATAACAACTAGATTATTTGTGGCAATAATAGGCCGTTATCTAGTGCCGACGGAATTTCCGTCGGCAATAGTAGCACCTGCTACAAAAAAACTGTTAATTAATATGCAATTCAATCCGAATTGGATTTTAAAATCCTGCAACAAAAACATACCACGATACATACGAAACACTTCTATTCACAATCATATACATTCACACATTCACATACAATCACATAATTCGTCAAATTTAAAGGAAACCATATATATATTCACATAAAATCGAAATGCAACAAACGAAGTCATACAATCACATACAAGTTTATAGATCAAACTCATCATAAAGTCTAAGTCTAATTCATATATAAGTCAGAAGTTATAAAAAACCATATATAAAAAACCGTACGCATACCGACTATGACTCCGAAGAAGTTGGATCCGTTAGTGGATCATCTTGTTGCTGAGATGATGTATCGATGTCATCACTCTGTAAAAACAATAAATTTTGATTACTTGAAAAATCCGAAACATAGATATTATTTTTGCAAAGTAAAACAACAAACTAAACATTCATCGTAAATATACATCATCTCTTCCAAACTGAGTCGCCATCAGTTCAGCAACTTGAGCTTTTAACTTTTCATGCTCCTCTAGCAATGTATTTTAATATTACTTTACATGTAATGAACTTGTAAAATAAATAAACAAATTTAAGTACACACTTACAATTGAAACGAATTTAACTCGACTCTGTGAAATCTTGGTCTGCAGATGGTCCATGTGAGCGCTACTATGTCGACCACTCTATGTCTTGCTGGCCTTGTAGGCTCCAATACCAGCACTATGAACACAATATGTTTTCTCCTTGCCCAAGTCTTATTCTAGTACCTCCTTCTCGATCACCTCACGAGCCTTAGAACAGTCACCTTCCTCTTGAGACAATCTTTGCTGCGTCAATTCCTGTATCTCAACCTAAAAAGATTTCAAAGACTTACGAATATTTTAAATTTTGAAGTAATACTTAATTTAAATTAGTAAAACGTTAAAACCTACCATTTTCGGGTTATTTGTATAACATAGAATCATCTTCTCAACTTTGGTGAGAGGTGTGCGGATTTGGTATTCATCCATCTAATTATTTAACAAAAATCAAACAATGTGAATTAATTATGATGCAATAAACAAGATCGCCAAAAAGGTTTGTTTGTCCAATTATAGAAACCAAAAAAATTAAAACAACTAAAAAACCTCAAAACTTACATGAAGTTTTGCCTTGTTTGCAAAAGATTTCGATCTCATCTTGTGGTTCATCTTCCTACGGCTGCGATTGACACTGTTTGTTTCGGAATTTTACTACATTTAATGAAAATAGTTTAAGGTTAAAATGTGATATTAGAATTACATAATCAAATATTTAAAGACCGAAAATATTATTACCTTTGCATTTTTAGTGTTCCATTCAGCACACTGAATGCTGAATTTGTCGGGATAAACACGCGAATCACCTTTCAATGTCAAATAATCAAGCCACTCCTCTTGAATCTCGAAAGGTGTGTAATACTTCGTCTTGACTGAGTATCGATAATCCCTCAAAAAACCACTAATCTTATCGAAGCAGTAGTGCCAAGCATTAACACAATTCCCCAAACCAAAACGATCCTACGAATAACAAATAAACATTTGTTAGTATATAATATTATCGTTCGTGTATTAAATGTAAAACAAATAAATGAAAACATACCACAAAAGATCCTAGGAATCAAGGAATGCCTGATGACTTTGATGTGACATCTTAATATGTAGCGGCCACAACTCAGGCTGCTTGGCTAACAATGCCAAGGTTGTGTTCAACTTTTCTCCCCACAGTCCAACCGGGACGAAATCCTCATTCCATTGAACTTGAAATCGATGACCAGCAGAAGGAATCAGATCAGCCCCTCTTTCTCATCATCTTTTGATTTGTCTGTTTTCAATACCGTAATTAATATGTTGTCAAAAACATTCTTTTCTGAATACATGACATCTATATTATGTCGAAGAAGAAGATTCTTCCAATATGGTAGTTGAAAAAAAATTGATTTTTTCTTCCAACCATAAGGAAGTTGGACGTCCTCCACATCTTTTTTTCCATTTTCCCTGCCCGGACAATATCGGTTTTCGAAATTGAATTTCTTCATAACCGGCAAGTTGCTGCAACACTTCATTTCCTGATAAGGAAGACGACGCTGTACGAAACTCTTGGTTTCCATCAAAATGTTTCTTATCCCGACGCCAATGATGATAATCCGGCAACCAACTTCTGTGACGCAAACGATTCTTTCCGTCAGTGCTTCAATCAAATACTTTATGTATCCTTATTGCATGTTGGACTTGCAAATTTTCCTTTGGTATTCCAACCAGAAAGATGAGCGTATGCCGGAAAATCATTTATTGTCCACAACACACCAGCGTGCATCTTGAAATTCTCTTTCATATGTGAATCATATGTAGCTACTCCTTCATTCCATAATAATTTCAAGTCTTCAATTAACGATTGTAGGTACACATCGATGTCATTTCCCGGTGCTTGAGGACCAGGAATTAACAAGGACATGATGAAATAAGGTTGTTTCATGCACATCCAAGGTGGTAGATTATAAGGCACTAATATCACTGGCCATGTGCTGTGACTTGATGACATTGTACCAAAAGAACTAAACCCGTCACTTGCCAAAGCCAACCTAATATTTCTTGGCTCAACAACAAAATTTGTATAGGTTTTGTCCAGGTGTTCCACGCAAGTGCATAGACAGGATGACGAAAAAACCCATCATCTTTTTACTCTTCAGAATACTACCTCATGTTTTTTACCACATCCTTATTCATGTACAACCTACACAGTCTTGGGATTAGTGGAAAATACCTCAACACCTTAGCCGGATTTTTTTTTACAGATTTCACCTTCTCCATCTACTCCTTGTAACCATCTCGACGGCCCACATCGGTCACATATGTCTTTCTTTGCATCTTCTTTCCAGTGCAATATGCAATCTTTAGGACAACCATCAATCTTCTTACAACTGAGACCTAGCTCTTTGACGACTTTCTTAGCTTCGTAACATGACGACGGAATATTTCTGTCGCCATCTGGAATAGTTTCTCGAAGCAAAGCAAGAAGCATAGAGAATGATTTGTTGATCCAACCGTTCAAGATTTTCAAATGAAATAAACGAACCAAGAATGACAACTTCGTGAACTTCTTACACCCTGCATACAATGGTTCTTCAGCATCTTTCATAAGTTCCAACACACGATCCGTGTCACCAACAACTTTAGTTTCATTCATTTCGTATTCGTCATCCACAACATCTTCATAAATACTAACATCTTCTTCCGCATTAACTTCTTCGCCTCCGACATCTCCGTAAATATCTTGCAACTTTTCTTGCTTGCCGTCAACAACACTAGAAGTTGAAGTGACGAATGATTGAAATTTCCTATTCCTTCTAGGTATTTTTTCGCCATGACGTACCTACGTAGGATAATCTGGTATAAAACCCTTGAGGAGAACATGCTCATGAATTTGTTGTTGTTTCAGAAGTGCTTCATTTCTACACTTCTTGCACGGGCAAGGAATATAACCACACAATTTTTCCAAATTCACACTTGTAAAATTCAAGAACTCATCTAACCCTTTTATGTATTCCACTGTGAATCTATCGTCAATCTGTAACCAAGATAAGTCTGGTACAATTGACATCCTATGAAAGTTACACCAAAAACCAATTAAATTTATTAAACATTTGGGCAGAACCTCCCCTAAAATTGTACATATGAAACTAAATTCAACCTGCTTTTCAACCACAACTCAATCGAATCTTAATAATTCACTACCAAACATTCAATATTGCACAACTATAAGCAATATGTAGACTCTATATAAAGAGTCTGTTATTATTGAATGATCTCAAAAAGAATATTTCTATTTTGCAAATCGTTACTATTATCTAACGAGACATGCATATAATGTACGTTGAATATAAAGAAAATGTAAAATAAAATTTCTATCATGTATTAAATTAAATTTCTATCATGTATTAAATTAAATTTCTATTTTATGTGGAAAGGAAAATAATTGGTTTTCTATTCTTATGGATTGCAAAAGGAAGGTGAACATACTTAGACAATATCAATTATTGTGACGTTAAGCTGCAAAATTCTCTATATAAGTCATAACTAATATAAGCCATAACTAAGCAATTAAATTCCTTAGACATCGAAACTTCAACTTTAACAAGCAAAATCAATACACATCGAAACTTCAACCTTAGCCTCATTTCATTAGATTAACTCAAAGTACACTTAATCAAAATCATAACCACAAACAAAAATAAACATAATGATTGATCGTTTTATATTAACCGCAAGTGCACGACCGCGTTGAAGCGGTGGCAAATACGGGTCGTCCACTGGGAGGTGTGTCAACGATTGGTTTGTTCGAAGGCGAGAGGTAAAAAGGAGAGAAAGGTTGGTTACACTAAACTACACTAAGGTGCAAATGGAAATGGAAGAAAAGCTAGAAAACTAAACCCCAAAGGGGTAGAGAAATAATGTGAACATAAAGAAGTGCGTGTGTGTTCATAAAGCTCCTCACAACATGTAGTGCATGAAATCATAAAACTACATCCAACTTTGCCTCCACATGAATTAAGATAAGACTACATCATTAAAACATACAAGACAATAATTGGAATGAAGCTACATGAACTCAAGTATAAAGACTATACCCTACTATGCCTCCACATGAATTAAGATAAGACTACCTCATTAGAACATACAAGACATTAGCTAAGGTAAAGGCAACAAGAGCACATATACTACAAATTGTGTTTCCAATATTAACTTCATCCATATCCTAACCTTATCATTCCCCATAAAATAGGTCCACTAATCAAAGCATAAGCTAAGCTTCATTCAAGAGCATTAGCATATCAAAGATAAGAGTGAAAACCCATTAGATGGTTATGGAAATCATATAAAGCTCAAGGGATAAAGATAACACACACTTAATACACTACATGATTATATCACCTATTTCTCCACCCCCCAAATGGGGATGAAACTACTCACTACTCATTACACTAACTATATTAGCAAAAGAAAGCACAATACTGAAATGAAAGTTAACTAAGAAGGCAAGAAGCACTAAAGAAAAATAAAATGAAAGGAAAGACTAAACAAACATGCACAAATTAAAAGACAAGATTAAAAGAAACTAGAAGAATTATTTTATTAACAAATGACTCACATTGAAGGTAGCATTCTTCTCCACCTTGAGTTTTTGCTTCAAGGCTCACTCCTTAGTAGAGAGAATGCCACCAAGCAATGGGTAATTACAATGGAAGGTGAAGAGTTCTATTTATAAGCATGGAAAAAGCTAATCGGGGACAATCCCCCGATGTGGGACTAAAGCAATACCAAAAATAGCCTAAACAAACCATAATATACGTCCAAGAGAAAACTTATCGGATCTGGAATGATCCAGACCGCCAATTGGCGGCCTATAGGATCCAGATCCGTCTGGATTTGTTTGTGGGCTTTGCTTGAAGTGTGTCTTGGTCTTGGATGCATCTACTCGGTCTGTTGGAGCTCCGACCCGAATGGAATTGCCAAAATACTCCCCATGATGGTGTGGAGTTTCCTGTTTTGCTCTTAGGTCCTTTGGTCTTACGATCAGGTCCTTCTCCATTGCATCTCAGTCCCTAGGTCTCACAATTAAGTCCTTTTTTCCTTCTTTTGGGTCCTTTCATGGCTCTTCTCTTCAAACCTTTTTATTCCTGAAAACTAAACATAAAACTCGTCACGTAGCATTGCTTAGGTGTAAGATAATGGATCTAAGATACAAATATGAGCATGAAATGATGTCAATCAAATACCCCCACACCTAAGTTTTTGCTAGTTCCGAGCAAAACCAAGAAAGAGAAAAGCACACGAGAAACAAGAAATCCTAACTCACTTTCGTAGGAATCACGGTTTCACTTAGCACGTGCAACAAGCCGTTAAGCCTCTTTGTTGCCAAGGAGGGGGAGTGCTGTCTCTGGAGGGTTTTCAGCGGATATACCCACAAAATCCGAACAAGATGCATTATTCAATCTAGACACTCGACTCGTTGGAAATATTTTGTCGATCAATGGGCAAAGTAATGCTACGGGCCGACTCTATATAGGTGATCAGTCCACATCTCTAACCTAATGAATCATTCGTGCAAGTTAAATAAGGAATTAAGTGAAAGACATGGACAACCTCAACATCCTCAAGTGCTACAAAGTGTAAAGTCCATTAAGGTTCTTATTACCATTTTTTTTTCTTTTTGTTTCTTTTCTCATATTTTTTTCTTTTTATTAGTTGGAGCTTCATTCTCCCAGGGTCAGGTTTCGTGCATCATTGCCCATTAGAACCTACACTATCACATACACCTTTCCCCAAATCTCCACATAGGGCAATCTCTACGACCCGTGTAACGAGAGTTCGGTCGACGCATCCCAAGTCAGATGACTCGAAAGCACCAGGCACAAAGTCCCCTCAGACCTACTTTCCCGAGTGATAGGAGCCGTGAGAGAAGAGAGAACACCTACTCACTTATTTCTTATCTACACATGAACCAAAACCCCTACACTAATGTCTCACAACAGGATTTAGAGGGTCCTTGACTACAACAAACTTCCTTAACTTAACAGACACGAATTATTAACTCACTAGGTTCAGGGTGGACTTCATTAAATATTTGAGCACTGAAACCCTATGATTACTCACCCCGACGGGAAAACTGGGGTGCATCCTAATGACTCGATAAATCCTAAAGTCACTGTACTAGATATCCTAATGCATCAAGTTCAAGACAATTTTGGGAGCTTTCTTTTTACTTTGCCTCTCAACGGTTTTGCACATGCTAAACACATGCAAAACCCACAAAACATTTTCTTTCGCAAACACATGAAGATTTTGAAAGAAATGTGGGAATTTTAAAGAACTAGGCAAGTAAAAGAAGACAAGTCACTCAAGGATCATGGCAAGCAGATATATCGATATTAAATGCAGCACACTAACATGACCCTAAAAATGCAAACAAAAGAAAACAAAATCAAAAGAAAAGACTCGACTATGTACACACGTAAAACACCCCCCCACACCTACTTCATGCATTGTCCTCAATGAATGCGAGCAAAATACTACATGGATTTATGCATGAAAAAGGAGAGATCTCACCAACGTGAAGTACAGTGGGAAGTTTCAGGCTATGTTGATGGACAAAACCCAACTTCCCACAAAACCTGTGAGATGCTAAGGAAGTGATACAAATAAGTGAATGAATTGGGGCCCAAATACTCAAGGGTTGGGGCTCACAACAATCGATGCTCACTGAAGGAGTCTTTTATTGTACTTTTTTTTCTTTTTTTTTTCTTTTTTTATATAACAATGTACAAACATAAGTTCCCATCTTCAAAAAGTCATCAAATGGGAACCTCAAGAGTGGGTCAATGCACTTGGAAAGGGAACATGACACCACGCGGGGCCAGAATACGCATGTGTGGGCCCCTTCACAAAGAGCACCAGATGAAATGAGAGATTCATGAATTGGACGCAAAGGCGTCTCATCCAAAGGATCAAACTGAAAGAGCTTGAACCTCGCAAGAGTTTGGGAAATGAGGGGCAACGGAAGAAGAGTTTATCCCGTTACGCTGCTGAAGTTATGATCGTCAATCCAAACTCTCCAACCAACAGGCTGGTGCGTCGGAACGAGGTCAAGAACCTCGTTAGGCATGTCCGACACACCAGGCGAACAAAAAGTGGGTCTCATACCCAAGGTATCCTCCAAGGAACTCCTAATACCCTCGTGAGCAATGTAGTTATTTGATGTTCCATCATTTCCAAGATGATCAGGAACAATAGTGAGAGACAAACTCTCATCAGGTTGTTTGAAATTGGGGGGACTAGGGAGCTCTTGCTCCACTAGAGGAGAGTCCTTAGGAGGTACAACAATAAGGTCATGTGGCTCAAGGGCCACGGGACAAGAAGATAAGGCACAATCATGTGCCGACTCGTAATGAAGCTGGTCCATGTTATTCTCAATTGGGATCAAATCGTCCACCAAGTGATCGTGAATTGAAACCCCAAGTCCCTCAGACTGACTAGGAGTTTGACTTTGAAAGATTGTGCTTTGAATTTGTGGGTGTCGTGGTGGCGGTTCGATATCAAAAGATGAATCCTCATGTTGACAAGAAAAGTTACTTTCCTCACGTTCACGTAATTGCTGCGACATTTGACTCACTTGCAGTGCCATATTTTGTATGGACTGTTGAATGGTTTCCATCAATGTAAGGAAAGTTGGTTTCGAGGAATTAGTTATGTGGTAAACTATGAGGTCCAAGTCAGAGTTTGGGAAATTTTGGGGTAGAGTGTTGATGGGCTGAGAATGAGTCCAATGATTTGAAGTAGGGTGTTGGTAGAATTCTTAGTATTCGGGAGGAGGATACTGGGGTGGAAATGATGTATAAGAATTTGAATACGAATTGTCTCCCCACAAATCCATCCCTCTCGGGTTGTACGCGGATGCGTAATGGTCATAATGAGCATTTTGGGAAAATGTGTGCTCATACTCAGGCTCAGGGGCAATATAAGGACATTCCCTTATAACATGACCACTCAACCCACAACAGTCACATGGTATGGCTACTGGAGCCACCGGTGCACCCATGTCATCTACCACATGCATGAAAGAGGCAAAAGGTTCTTGTCATGCCTCAGATTGATGACAACCATATGATCCGACGTAACTAGATGGTGGTCTAGCAGTCGGTGACTCTCTCATACTACCCCAATATGAAGATTGCTCAGTCACAGAATTAAGATTGTCCCAACCATACGGGGTGTTAGTCTGAGCCACCCCAGGTTGCATGGGTCCAGAATACCAGGACGAATTGTCCTGGTCCCAACAATCATATAGATGGTCGCCCATGTAACCATCCATCTCAACAAACAACTCTCGAGTCGACCACTCTCACCACCACGAGACTAAGCTCGCAAAAAGTGCTCGACTCGACCCTAAAACGCTACCAGAGAGTGTAAAGGGGAGGAGACTAAAACGAAGAAGTAGGTGAGAATAAGATGACTCAGAGGAGAAGGGAAGAATCCCTAAAGCTAGCGTGGGTGAATGGATCAGGTAGAAGCCTAACTAGCAAGTACGGCTCAAACAATGTAAGGCAATGGGTCCTTAGGCTAGACGACGCCTAACTTCGAGGTCACTAGCCTCAACACGCCTCACCTCCCTACAACGAGGACCACAATGCCCAGCAAATGATACCAGATCCGGAGATCCAGTACCTCCTACTATCGACAAGGTAGGTAACGTCGATCAAGTCATGACGGTCTCAACTAGATTACTCTCCTAGTGCGCCCGTCATCCTAGGGCCAATGTCTACTTGCTTTTAGTTAAGGCTTTATTAAGAGTGATTTTTGGGGCCAAGGAAAGGGTGATGAAATCCCCCACCTTATCTTTTATGGAAGAGCCCCTCCTTAATAGCGTTTTGATCCTAAATCTAGCAATCAATCGCTCCAATCAAACGCTCACTCACTCTTGTCCTGATGCACCTTACTAACTAATGCATGATCGAAACATGCATGAATGAGAGATTTGGGTGCACGTACCTCACTCCAGCAATCAACAACAAAATGTAAAGAAAAGAAAAGACAAATGCATGCAAGGTCTACACATGATGCATGACCTAGATGGCAAGGAGTCTAATCTTTTGCTTTGAGTTTTATGGTCCAAGTTGATTAAAGGGGATTGAAATTAAATCAGGGAGCAAACTAGAAGTCCCAGCATGCAAAATTGTGCTCCCAGATAACTAAAATGAACAACATAACAACTGGAACAAATTTGAGAGCAATTGAGGCTCACTAGGCCGCCAATTGGCGGTCCCAGACCGCTGATTGGCGGTCACTTTGGGTTCTTTTGCTCTCCCATTCCTCCAGTCGCTTCCCCTTGATCCTCAGGTTCCCTGAAACATACACAAACTTAAAACAAAAAATTAAAAACCCCTCGAATCCTCCAAACCAACGTCTGGACAGAGCACCTCCCCGGCAGCGGTGCCAAAAACTTGATTGATCGTTTTATATTAACCGCAAGTGCACGACCGCGTTGAAGCGGTGGCAAATACGGGTCGTCCATTGGGAGGTGTGTCGACGATTGGTTTGTTCAAAGGCGAGAGGTAAAAAGAAGGAGAGAAAGGTTGGTTACACTAAACTACACTAAGGTGCAAATGGAAATGGAAGAAAAGCAAGAAAACTAAACCCCAAAGGGGGTAGAGAAATAATGTGAACATAAAGAAGTGTGTGTGTGTTCATTAAGATCCTGACAACATGTAGTGCATGAAATCATAAAACTACATCCAACTTTGCCTCCACATGAATTAAGATAAGACTACATCATTAAAACATACAAGACAATAATTGGAATGAAGCTACATGAACTCAAGTATAAAGACTATACCCTACTATGCCTCCACATGAATTAAGATAACACTACATCATTAAAACATACAAGACATTAGCTAAGGTAAAGGCAACAAGAGCACATACACTACAAATTGTGTTTCCAATATTAACTTCATCCATATCCTAACCTTATCATTCCCCATAAAATAGGTCCACTAATCAAAGCATAAGCTAAGCTTCATTCAAGAGCATTAGCATATCAAAGATAAGAGTGAAAACCCATTAGATGGTTATGGAAATCATATAAAGCTCAAGGGATAAAGATAACACACACTTAATACACTACATGATTATATCACATATCTCTCCACTCCCCAAATGGGGATGGAACTACTCACTACTCATTACACTAACTATATTAGCAAAAGAAAGCAGAATACTGAAATGAAAGTTAAATAAGAAGGCAATAAGCTTTAAAGAAAAATAAAATGAAAGGAAAGACTAAACAAACATGCACAAATTAAAAGACAAGATTAAAAGAAACTAGAAGAATTATTTTATTAACAAATGACTCACATTGAAGGTAGCATTCTTCTCCACCTTGAGTTTTTGCTTCAAGGCTCACTCCTTAGTAGAGAGAATGCCACCAAGCAATGGGTAATTACAATGGAAGGTGAAGAGTTCTATTTATAAGCATGGAAAAAGCTAATCGGGGACAATCCCCCGATGTGGGACTAAACCAATACCAAAAATAGCCTAAACAAACCATAATATACGTCCAGGAGAAAACTTATCGGATCTGGAATGATCCAGACCGCAAATTGGCGGTTTCAGACCGCCAATTGGCGGCCTATAGGATCCAGATCCGTCTGGATTTGTTTGTGGGCTTTGCTTGAAGCGTGTCTTGGTCTAGGATACATCTACTCGGTCTGTTGGAGCTCCGACCTGAATCGAATTGCCAAAATACTCCCCATGATGGTGTGGAGTTTCCTGTTTTGCTCTTAGGTCCTTTGGTCTTACGATCAGGTCCTTCTCCATTGCATCTCAGTCCCTAGGTCTCACAATTAAGTCATTTTTTCCTGCTTTTGGGTCCTTTCATAGCTCTTCTCTTCAAACCTTTTTATTCCTGAAAACTAAACATAAAACTCGTCACGTAGCATTGCTTAGGTGTAAGATAATGGATATAAGATACAAATATGAGCTTGAAATGATGTCAATCACATAACAACAAGCATAACTCAATGTACACTAAAATCATAACTCAAAGTACACGAAAATAAACATAACCTTTGGCAGAATTATTTTATCAAATGATGAAAAACTACTCGGACTGTTGAACTCTTCATGTGGGTGCAAAATTTGGAAATTCATAGACAAAGAAATGGCAGAAACTCATCTCTACGAGAAACATCAAGACCCAAAATCCAATATTCTCACACTCCACCCAATAATAATACAAATGATACTCTTAGGTAGAAATCTCAAATTTGTGATTGGACCAATTTTGTTGTTTGTAATCATGATTTCCTGGGAAACATAATGATTGATTGCAAATATGATTGGCATTTGGCATGGCATCTAATTAGATGAAAATCACAGTGTTTAATTCCAAACTTTAAACCCAAAATCTAGTAATTAATTAAAACCAAAAGTTCCTTGCACTAAAAATCTGAGTCTTCACTTTTTTCTTCTTTTATACTTCTTTTTCTGAAAGAATTCTTAATGTAAATATAAGATAGAGAGAAAATGAAGATATGCTTGATCTCTCCCACAAAGAGCATATAAAGGTTCATCAGATATCAGAAGCATACATATTGTAGAAATGGTAATAATCAAAATTTAAAACATCAAAAAATCATAACTCAAAGTACCCTAAATCAAAATCATAACCACAAGCAAAATCAGAACCTTAGCCTCATTCCACCAGGAAGAAATTAAGAAGTCAAAATAACCTTCTACAAACAATATAAAAAACAAGTGAAATATAAAAAAATTACTTATGTTTTCCGGCACATGGTGGACGACGAGGTGACAGCGTGCGGCAAGAATGAGAGAACATTGACTTCGATCGGGACGCGCGGAGGTGACTGGCGAGAGCGTAGGGTGGCGTGGAGGAGGCCGGTGCCAACGTAGGTGGAGGGAGGCGAGAGGGTGAGAGGGCCTCCGATCGATGGCGACGTAAGGGGATGGATGTGTGGTGTAAACTGCGGCAATGAGAGCAGCCGACGGAGGGGAGCATGGCAGCGACAGCTGGTGGCAGCACAAATTTTGTTGGGGTAGAGTTTCGTCGGGTCGGTGAGAGTAAGTTATTTTACCCTAAATATCTATGCTTGTCGACGGAACTTCCCTCGGCATGCCTATTTTTCCACGCGCAGGTTACATGCGGAAGTTAATCAGGTGGGCTTGTATTTTTTCTGCATTCTGACCCGACTGAAAAAATATCATGCCGACGGAATATCTATCGGCATGACATTTTTTTCATCTGCACTTCATGTGCTAATTCAAATGAGCACGAAAACTAATTTTTCACGCTCGACACGACAAAATAACCTTCATGCCGGCGACAATTCCGTCGGCATGAAATACCGACGGACATTCTGTCAGCATGAAATACCGATGGACATTCTGTGAGGCGGAGTCCGTCGGGAAAGGTCCATTTTTTTGTAGTGCTTTTGGGACCTCCGGGTCTTCACTTTCTCATTCGTCTTTGAGACCTTCAGGAGGTGAGGCCTTTGGGAGTGTGGAGAGTCGCGGTTAGGCATCGTCTAGTCAAAGACCCATAGCCAGCCTAAGCTTGTTTGAGCCGTGTTTGCTAGATTAGGCTTCTACCTTCACCATTTACCCACACTAGCTCTAGGATTCTTCCATTCTTTTCTGAGTCAGCTTCTTATCACCTACTTCTACGTTCTAGTTTCCTCCCCTTTATACTCTATACAAGCATTTTATTGTCGAGTCGAGCATTGTTTGCGAGCTTGGCCTCATGGTGGTGAGTGTAGTCGACTAAACTGTGTCGAGATCGATGGTTACATGGGCGACCATCCATTTCATTGTTGGGACCATGACTATTCTCCCTGGTATTCCGGACCCATGCATCCTAGGGTGCCTCAAACTAACACCCCGTATGGTTGGGACAATCATAATTGTGTGGCTGAGCAGTCTTCAGATTGGGGTAATATAAGAGTCACCGACTGCTAGACCACGATCTAGTTGTATCAGATCATATGTTGGTCAACAAACTGAGACATTACAAGAACTTTTGGCCTCTTTCATGCGTGCGGTAGATGATATGAGTGCATCGGTGGCTCTAGTAGTTGTACCATGTGACTGTGACGGGTTGAGTGGTCACGTTATCCGGGAATGTCCTTATGTTCCCCCAGAACGTGAGTATGAGCATACCTTTTCCCAAAATGGTCAATGTGACTACAACCCAGGAGGAATGGATTCACGGGGAGACAATATTGATTCAAATTTTTATACATCATACCCACCCCATTATCCTACTCTCGAATACCCACGTCCCTACCAGCCACCACCCATGACCACGTGGACTAATTCTCTGTCTATCAACACCCAACCCATCCATTTCCCAAATTTTGGACATGAACCTCATTGTCGACCCCAGACTTGATTCTTTAGAACAAACCCTCCAAACGTTCATGGAAACCACTCAAAATTTATTGAAGTCCAACTTGAATATTCTTTGCAAACTATGGAAATTCAGGTGAGTCAGATGACACAACAATTCAGTAAATGTGAGGAGGGTGACCTTTCTTGTAAACATGAGGATTCATCTCTTGATATCGAACCACCACCACATCCACAAATTAAAAATACAATCTATCAAAGACATACACCTAGTCAGTCGGAGGGACTTGTGGTTTCAATTTACGATCAGTTGATGGGGGATTCAATTCAAATTGAGAATAGCATGAACCAACTTCATTATGAGTCGACAGAAGATTGTGCCTTATCTTTTTGTCTGGTGGCCCTTGAGCCACATGATCCTAATGTTGTGCATCTTAAGGAATCACCTTTGGTGGAGCAAGAGCTCCCTAATACCCCTAATTTCATACGACTTGGTGAGAGTTTGCCTCTCACTATTCTCCTGGTCATCTTGAAAATTAACGGACACCAAAAAACCACATTGCCAATGAGGATATTGGGAATTCCTTAGAGGATACCTTATGTAAGAGACTAACTTTCTGTGTTCCTCGTGTGTCAAGCAAGCATAACGAGGCTCTTGACCTCGTTCCGACACACCAACCTGTTGGTTGGAGAGTTTGGTTTGATGATCCTAATTTAATACCACAACGGGAAAACTCTCCTTCCATTGCGTAATATGTCACAAGCTCTTGACAGGTTTGAGCTCTTTATGTTTGATCCTTCGAATCAGACACCTTTGAGTCTAATTCATGAAACTCTCCCGATACTTGGTACAGTTTGTGAGGGTGGCCCACACATAAGTATTTTGGCCCCGCATGGTGTCATGTTCCCATACCCAGTGCATTGACCTAATTTTGAGGTTCCCATTTGATGGCCTTTGACAAATGAGGACGGGAACTTATTTTTGAACATAGTTATATTTAAAATAAAAGACTCCAAGAGTGAGCATAGATTGTTGTCGGCTCCAACTCTTGTGTATTTGGGCCTCATTTGTTTTCACGTATTTGTCTCCCTTCTTAAGTATCTCACAGGTATTGAGGGGAATTCGGGTTTGTGCCCATCAACATGACCACTAATATTTCGTTGTGCTTCAAAGTTTGATGAGATAACTTTTTCATGCAAAAATACATGTAGTATCATGCTTGCATACATTTGTATATATGTGAGTCAAGTTTTTTTTACTTTGTTTTTTGTTTTATTTTGTGTGTATTGTAAGGGCCATGTTATGATCCTTGGGTGACTTGCCTTCTTTTATTTGCGTAGTGCTTAAAAAATTTCATTTTTTTCAAAATCTTAATGTGTTTTGTAGAGAAAATGTTTTAAAAGTTTTGCGTGTGTTTAGTATGTGCAAAACCATTAAGAGTCAAAGTAAAAAGGAAGCTCCCAGAATTGACTTGAACATGATGCGTTAGGATATCTAGCACACCGGCTTTAAGTCTTATCTAGTCGTAAGGATGCAAACCGGTTCTCCTCGGGATAAGTGAGTATGGTGTTCTCTCTTCTCGTTAGAGGATAGATTCTTGTGAAACATGAGTACTAATAAGCTGAGAATTAGTCCATGTGGTCAGGTGTGGTGGCTGGTAGGGATGTGGGTATTCGGGAGGAGAATAATGGGGTGGGTATGATGTATAAAAATCCGCATCAATGTTGTCTCCCCATAAATCCATCCCTCTTGGGTTGTACACAGATGAGTAAAGGTCACATTGAGCATTTTCGGAAAAGGTATGCTGATACTAAGGCTCTGGGGGAACATAGTGACATTCCCCAATAACGTGACCACTGAACCCGCAACAGTCACACGGTATGGCTACAGGAGCCACCGGTACACTCATATCCTCTACCACACGTATGAAAGAGGCCAAAGTTTCTTGTAATGTCTCAGTTTGTTGACCAACATATGATCTGATACAACTAGATAGTGGTCTAGCAGTCAGTGCCTCTCTTATATTACCCCAATCTGAAGATTGCTCAGTCATACAATTAAGATTGTCCCAACCATGCTAGGTGTTTGTCTGAGGCACCCCAGGATACCAGGGAGAATAGCCATGGTCCAAACAATGAAATGGAATGTCGCCCATGTAACTGTAGGATTTTGTGCCCCTATGTATGTATATATTTTTCAAAGATTATGCATGCATACAAGATCAATTATCATATTTTCAATGATTTTATGTACATTATTTTATATACTATTTTAATACATAGTAATTTACATATACATTAAAATAAATAGAAGAGGATCATACCCAAAAGTTCTCCAAAACCTTTATGAAGATCTGGAGTTGTGTTGCTCTTCGAATCGCACGTCGATTCGCCTCTAAGTGTTCACCAAACTCTAAACAAAATTAGAGAGAAATGAGCTAGTCAATCAATCTAAAAATCAAGGTTAGAATCTAGCTAATAACCCCTCTAAAGCTCCTGAGAATTTAATCTCCAAAATCTTGAATAATTAAGAGAATTTTTGGATGGATTAATGAGTGGTTAGGGAGAGGGAATTTTTTTGCATTCAATGAAATAAGTAGGGAGAGGAGACCTATTTATAGGTCCCAACACCCACATCAAGGATTTTACACTAACCCATGATCTCTTGATTTTCTTTTCCTTGAACCAATCACAAATTGATACATAATCATCGTTAAAAATGTTTGACCACAATTGGAATAAATTCAACCCATGATCAACAATAATCTATTAATAATTCTAGCAAAATCGTAATCACCGGTCGACCGAAACTTGCCTACCGGTCGACCAATAGGCAGTTAATTGTTGTTTCGGTTGGACCATGAAACCGGACGGTCGACCCATCACAAGCTACCAAAACTACATTTTTTGGTCAGACTACATTTCAAGTCAGTCGACCGATTACTACCAAGAAGGATTTGGAGAACCTCTTGGATGTTTTTGGTCGAACCACGACTTCTACCTGTTGACCGATCAATCTCAAAAATAGTTCCTGGGAATTTTTGATCGACCCATGTATCCTTTCGGTCGACCTTTCGTATACGCAACAACTACTGTTAATTTCTGGTTGATCGGTCTCCGAACATGTTCGACCGTTTTGTCTGATTTTTGCCTTTATCAAATTTTGGATTTATATCCAACAAAATTCGATCTTTGGGGTTTTTAGCAAATTCATATATCATGTAACATATTATCATATGTAATGTCAAAACATTACTCCTCATAATGAACACACCTCATATGAATTCATTTATGATTCTTACTATGTCGTTCTCACAACATATTGATTTTATAAATTTTACCACATGTATATTATTACATAACATATGAAACTTAATACATCATATAAAATATAAAATAATATTTCTTGTTTCCCAATTTTGTGGTGTGACCTATAGAAGGATCTAAGTTATGTTGGCAATGATATAAAACATATTATATCATAAACTATAAGCGGTATCTAGGTACACATTATAGTTACCCAAATAACAAAGATGTTTTGCTCACTCGAACTAAACACGATCCACTTAGTGATATGTAAAATATCACTTGTGTATATCTCTTGTCTCATGATATTGAGAATATTATATAAAATAGAAATGTGTCATCTTTGTATCATATATTTATTTCTTGATCTATCAAGCTAATTACCACTCTCACTATCACAAGACCAAGCTCGCAAAAAGTTCTCGATTCGACCCTAAAACGCTTATAGAGAGTGTAAAAGGGAGGATAGTAGAACGTAGAAGTAGGTGAGAAGAAGATGACTCAGAGGAGAAGGGAAGAATCCCTCGATCAAGTGTGGGTAGTGGGTTAGGGTAAAAGTCTAATCTACCAAATAGGACTCAAATAGCCAAACTGCGAGGCCATGCGGCCTCAGCACGCCTCACCTCCCTATGACGAAGATCACAAAGCCCAGAAAGTGAGCCAAGATCCGGAGATCTTGTCTCTCATACTATGATGGTTGCCACCAGATCACTCTCCTAATGCACCTGAGGTCCTTAGGGTCAATGTCTACTTGATTTTAGATTAAGGCTCTTAATCAGGAGTGATTTTTGTGGCTAAGGAATCATTATGAAATCTCACACCTTATCTTGTACGACACACCCCGTAGGTTGTTTTGAATCCTAAGCTAGAAATCAACACACCAATCAATCACTCCCCTCAGCCTTGTCCTGATGCATTTACTAACTAATGCATGCTCTAACAATGCATGAATGAGAGAATGGGTACATGTACCTCACACCAGCAATCGAAAATAGAAATAGAAATGTAAAGAAAAGAAAAGACGACTACGTGTAAGGTCTACAAATAATGAATGACTAAGATGGTAATTAATCTAATCTTTTGCTTTGAGTTTTAGGGTCCAAGTTGTTTTAAAAAGGGGTCATGCAAGCCAAATTAATTATTGATACTTAAACATAGTATACATGACATAAATAGTGGAAGTAAACACCCATAAATAGGTAAAGGAAGCTACTGTAAAAAAAGAATTCATAAAAAGCTCACTCGAGCCGCCAGTGGTCGATCCAAATCCGTTACTGACGGATAGTCTGGGGATTCAGGTCCCCAGACTTTACCTTCATGCTCCTAAACTCCCTTTGGTCGCCCTGTGCACTTGTAACCCCTTCCACTAACCAAAAGTGAAAAGAGAACGTAAAAACAAAAACCCCACAAAAATGGTGAAGTCAACTACGAAAATGGCTCCCCAACAATGGTGCCAAAAACATGATTGATCATTATAATTAACCTCAAGTGCATGGCGTCAGTGAAGACGTGACAAGTACGGGTCGTGTCCCCAGAGAGTGCGTGGGAGTCAGAGTCCACAATACTCGAGTAGGAAAGGAAAAGAGAGATATGAGATCGGAATTACACTACGATGCGTACTAAATCAGAAGACCAACGATAAAAATAAACCCCTTAGGGGGTAGAGAATGAATGCGGAAATGAGAATATGTCTACATGTGTGTGTTCATTGGTGCTCATCACAACATGTAATACATGAAATCCATAAAAACCAAATCCAACTTTGCCTCGACATGAAATAAGATGAAACATTATTATTAAAACATACAAGACAATAATTAGGATGAGGCCAACATGAGCACATGCATACACATGTCTTGTTTCCTCCTTATCCAGTCCATCATTATCCTCACTACATCATTCTTCATAAAATAGAACCACTAATCTAAGTATGTGCTAAGAATCACTTAAGAGCATTAGAACATAAAAGATATCAGTGAAAATTCTGTTTGATGGTTATGTAACTCATGTGAGGTTCAAAGAATAGGATTAACACACACACTTAATACATCACATAATCACATTACCTTCTTCTCCACCCCCACAATGGGGATGGAATACTCCCTGCTCATCTCAATAACAAAGAAAAAAAACAAAACAACCCACAAGCAAATAAAGGAAACTAAAGTTAAAGCAAGTGAACAAAGTTGATCATGTTCTCCTCCACTACACTACTAAGTAAGAAAAACCTAGCCTAATAGAGAACAAATAAAACCTACTCTACTAAATAAGAAATAAAGCTAACCCTAGGAAGCGAGGAAGGAAGAAGAAGAAATGAGGCATTACAAGTCTATTTATAGAAGATTAGAGGGTTTGGATGGATATTGGTATAATCGGACAGCTATAACACCGATATGGATGTTGCATATTTATCTGATCTGATAACTCGACACTCCACTGAAATTTAGGCTAAAATGGATCAACATCCGCCATTGGGGATCAAATTGCTTTTGACCGGTGATTGACATCATTTCATGCTTATATTTGTATCTTATATCCATTATCTTTCACCTAAACAATGCTATGTTACGAGTTTTATGTTTAGTTTTCCGGAATAAATAGGTTTGAAGAGATGAAGCATAAAAGAACCCAAAAGCTGGGAAAAAGGACTGAATTGTGAGATCTGGGGACTAAGATGCAAGGGAGAAGGACCTGATCGTAAGACCGAAGGACCTAACAAAAAAACAGGAAACTCCACACCATCATGGGGAGTATTTTGGCAATTCGATTCGGGTCGGAGCTCCAACAAACCATGTAGATGCATCAAAGACCAAGAAATACTTTAAGAAAAGCCCACAACGAAAACGAAACGGATCTAAAGCATATAGACCGCCAATTGGCGGTCTGGAACCGCCAATTGGCGGTACAGATAGCCCAAGATCCGTTTAGTTTTCTGTAGCACGTGTATTAGTGTATGCTTAGTCTATTTTTGGTATTGGTTTAGTCCCACATCGGGGGATTGTCCCAGATTAGCTTTTTCCATGCTTATAAATAGAACTCTTCACCTTCCATTGTATCCATCTCTCTCTTTGGTGGCATCTTCCCCACTAAGAGTGAAGCCTTGAAGCAAAACTGTGGTGGAGGAAGAGCTGCTTGTAATTTGAGTGAGTTAATAATAGATGTTTTCTTTAGCTTGTTAATTCTTGCTTAGTTAATTTCCTTTAATGTGTTTGCTTTGGTGCTTGTTTTGTTTTATGCTTCTTTAATATTTCTTGCTTGATTAGTATAGTTTCATTTCATTATAATGCTTCATTTTATTAGAGTAGTTAGTTTAAATATGTGTGAGTAGTTCCATCCCCTTTGGGGGTGGAGTAGATGTGTGTACACGTTATGTAGATGGTTTGAATGCTTAATATGAATGTTTTGTGTTGATATTAGTATGCTTGCTTGAATTATTAAGAACCTTACTTGATGGTTTCTGCCATAGCTTAGGTACATTCCATGCTTGTCTAAGTGTCTTAATAACAACCTTGCATTCCTCATATTATTCACATAAGTTAGTGTTGTAAATGATAGGTTTTGCCATTAGGTACCTCTTATGCATTAACAAATACTAACTAACTTGAGCTTCTTGTGTGCATTCCACACCACACTTATTTCATGTGCACACACACACACACACACTCCACCCCTTAGAGGTTTCCATTCCTGTCGTTTTATCTTCTACATTAGTTGTTTAGCTTAGTTGCTTAGTTATTTCATTTCAGCTTGCTTGTTTACTAGTTTAGATTAGTGTAGTGTAGTGCAATACATCTTTCTCTCCTTCTTTTACCTCTCGCCTTTGAGCAAACCAATTGTTGACACACCTCCCAGTGGACGACCCGTATTTGGCACCACTTCAACGTGGCCGTGTACTTGCGGTTAGTATAAAACGATCAATCAAGTTTTTAGCGCCGTTGCCGGGGAGGTGCTCTGTCCAGACGTTGGTTTTGACGATTCGAGGGGGTTTTAATTTTTTGTTTCCAGTTTTTCTTAGTCTCAGGGCTCCTAGAGCCCACAGGGAGGTTACTGGAAGAGTTGGAGCACCAACACTTCAAAAGGGACCGCCAATCAGCGGTCTGGGACCGCCAATTGGCGGCCTGGTGAGGTCTTCCTGTTTTTATTTTTCTTCTGGTGGTTTATTGCTTCACTTTCGTTATCTGGGAGCCCTATTTTGCATGCTGTGACTTATAGTTTGCTCCCATATCATTAATCACTCCCCCATTAATCAACTTGGCCTTAAAATCCAAAGCAAAAGACTAGACGTTCTTACTTGTTTAGGTCACGCATCATGTATTGACTTAGGCATATAGTTGTCTTTTCTTTTAGCTTTATTTTCAGTTGTTGAACGCTGTCGTGAGGTACGCAAATTCCTACACTCATTCATGCATCTCGTATGCCCATGCATTAGTTAGTAGGAATTACATCAGGACAAAAGTGAGCGAGCGTTTGATTGGAGCGATTGATTGCTAGATTTAGGATCAAAATGTTATTAAGGAGGGGTTGTCCCATAAAAGATAAGGTGGGGGATTTCATCACCCTTTCCTTGGCCCCAAAAATCACTCTTAATAAAGTCTTAACTAAAAACAAGTAGACATTGGCCCTAAGGATTGCGGGCGCACTAGGAGAGTAATCTAGTTGAGACCGTCATGACCTGATCGGCGTTGCCTACCTTGTCTATAGTAGGAGGTACTGGATCTCCGGATCTGGTATCACTTGCTGGGCATTGTGGTCCTCGTTGTAGGGAGGTGAGGCGTGTCGAGGCTAGTGACCTCGAAGTTAGGCATCGTCTAGCCTAAGGACCCATTGCCTTACATTGTTTGAGCCGTGCTTGCTAGTTAGGCTTGTTCCTGATCCCACTACCCACGCTAGCTCTAGGGATTCTTCCCTCCTCACCTGAGTCCTCTCCT
Organism: Triglochin maritima; assembly: GCA_963682175.1. Lineage (NCBI taxonomy): Eukaryota > Viridiplantae > Streptophyta > Magnoliopsida > Alismatales > Juncaginaceae > Triglochin > Triglochin maritima. Next base: position 27,972,232 of record OY821788.1, on the reverse strand, counting down.
CATCTATTCTGTACGTATAGTCTCCTCCTCTAGTACACCTTCTGTTGTGTGTTGTTTAGAATCGAGTCGAGCATTTTTATGCGAGGTTGGGCTCATTCTAGTGAGAGCGCTCGACTAGAGAGAGTGCATATTTCTGAGATGGACGATCTTAGTGATCGACCATCTCCACCTCGTCCTGCTTTGGAGCAAGAGGCCGAGTCGTCTCGTGGTGGTGAAGGAGACCGGGTTCCATACATGGAGTACCTCGGTCCGCTCCCACCACCACGTAGACCTCCTTCTCCTCCTCCTCTGACTCGACAGGAAGGGAGATTCGGTCAGGATCGAGTTCTTGGTGCACCACCACCTTTAGCTCGACAGGATAGACCGATGACTTTGTGGGAGAGGACCCATCCTGTTCGGGCCGCGCAACCTTCTTGCATAGTTGTTCCCCCTTCTCGCGGGAACAACTATGAGCTGAAACCTCAATATGTGAGCATGCTTCCCACCTTTACTGCCAATAAGGAGGATCCGTATATTTTTATATGCGAATTCAAGGAAGTATGTTCCATGTTCAAGCTTCAACAACTTGACGACGATTCAGTCCGATTGAGGATGATTTCTTTCGCATTGAAGGATAATGCGAAGAAATGGATGTATAGCCTCCCGGAGAGCTCGATTCGGTCATGGGATGACTTTGTAACCATCTTTCTGAAGAGATTTTTCCGTCAAAGGAAAACTCAACAGATACGGCAGCAGATACATCAAATGTATCAGACTGAGACCGAATCGTTTCATGGTTTCTTTGAGAGGTTCAAGGACCTTCTCCAGCAGTGCCCTCAACATGGACTTGAGCTATGGCAGCTGTGCCAAATTGTTTATGAGGGCATCAACTACAACACCCGCACATTGTTGGAGTCAATGTGTCAGGGTGACTTCCAAACGAAACCCATCGAAGAGGCATGGGACACATTTGAGGCTATGGCTGAGCGTACCTTCGAGTGAGACACCATGAGAGAGCCACCAGCCGCCAGGTCTTCTGGTCGAGCTGGATCATATCATGTTGAGTCAACTATCGCGTCTGAGGCGAAAATGACTGCTCTCATGCGTAGGATTGAGAGTTTGGAGATGGACTGAGCTCCTGTAGCTCAGGTCGCTACTCCCGGGTGTAGTAGGTGTGGACTGTCGGGACATGATGACTTGGAATGCACGTACGCTCCAAGGGATACTGAGCATGCAAATGCGATGTATCAACCAAGGCCCCGTAACGACCCTTACAGTCTCTCCTACAACTGGGGATGGCGTAACCATCCTAACTCCTCTTGGGGGTCTAGTGGAGGCCACGGTCAGAGCTCGCACGCTCAACCTCAACCTCCACCTTATCAACCTCCACGCCCATCGGCGACCTACCAACCCCCTCATCAAAGGTCTCAACACCATATTTACCAACCTGGTCAGGCCTCTTCGTCGGGTTATTCTAACCAGACTCCACCACCCCAGCGGGTTGACCCTAAGGACTCTACCCTTGAACATACCCTTCAAACGTTCATGTAGAGCACTCAATCCATGTTTGCGGCCAGCAATAATTCGGTCAAAGCATTGGAAATGCAAGTTAGCCAGTTGGCTCATCAGCTCCATGAACGTGAGAAGGGTCAGTTACCGAGTCAACCTGTGGTTAATCCCAGGGGCCAGCCTGCTCATACCAGGCAAAATGTACACAATGTTGAAAGTGACCCTTCCCAACATGCCAATGTTGTTCATACCTTGAGATCGGGAAGGGTCGTTGACAACAATGTGAAAATGCCAGAAGGCAACCCTGTTGGTGAGACTTCCGAGGAGAGTCTTGAGCCTGTCAAGGACCTAATTCTGAGACTCCTCCTCGTGATTCTTATGTCCCCAAGGCATCATTCCCTCATTGGTTGACTAAAAAACGTGATGAGCATTGTGATAAGATCGTTGAGGTACTTAGGCAAGTAAAGGTGAACATCCCGTTGTTGGACGTTGTTCAACAAATGCCACCGTATGCCAAGTTCCTCAAGGACCTTTGCACCACCAAGAGAAAAACAAATGTGCCCAAAAAGGCCTTTTTGGCCGCCAATGTGAGCTCCATATTGACACAGCCCATGCAAGTCGAATACAAGGACCCAGGTTGTCCAACCGTCTCTTGCATGATTGGGAATGTGACAATCTCTCAAGCTTTATTGGATTATGGGGCATCTGTGAATCTCCTGCCTTACTCAGTCTATGTCAACCTTGGAATATGCGATCTTAAACCAACGAAGACAACCCTCCAGTTGGCTGATAGATCCGTCAAAATTCCACGAGGGAGTGTGGAGGATGTCCTTATCAAAGTGGGTGAGTTCGTATTTCCAGTTGATTTCATCATCTTGGATACCGAACCTGTGTCCAACCCACTAAGACAGATTCCTGTGATCCTTGGGAGGCCATTTATTGCGACATCTAATGCTTTGATCAATTGCCGCAATGGCTTGATGAGGTTGTCTTTTGGAAACTTCACGGCGGATTTCAACATCTTCACTCTTGGTAAGCAACTCGGGCTCTTCGACGACACTGTTGGAGCCAATTTCATACAGGACACGGATGAACCCGATTCATTAGGCATGTTCGACTCACATCGACATATTATTGAGGTGCCTAATGACCAGGTTGCGAGTGAAGAAGATCTTGAGGAATCCTCCAGCGTATCTCTGGACGAGGAGGCACATCTGGGTGCTTGCTCCTCTTACCCCATGGCCCTTGAGCCATTAGAAAGTAACTCTGAATCCGACAAGGATCCACCTCTGGCCGAGCTTAAACCGCTCCCCGATAACCTAAAGTACATCTTTTTAGGGGATAATGAGACATTGCCACTCATTATTGCTTCTGATCTTGTACAAGATCAAGAGTTTGCCCTCAAAAGAGTACTCTTTGAAAACAAAGAGGCGATCGGGTGGTCCTTGAAGGATATCAACGGAATTAGCCCTGGTATTGTTCAGCATCGGATCCACATGGAAGAGGATTCTAGGCCCCGTAGGGACCCACAAGGAAGATTGAATCTTGTGCTGAAAGAAGCCGTCCGAAAGGAGGTGCTTAAGTGCTTGGATCAAGGCATAATCTATCCTATCTCTGATACTTCATGGGTGAGTCTTGTCCATGTGGTTCCCAAGAAGTCAGGCGTGACGGTTGTGGAGAATGAGCATAATGAGCTTATCCCGACACGCCTGCAAACTGGCTGGCGAGTTTGCGTTGATTATCGCAAGCTCAATGCAGCAACGCAGAAAGATCATTTCCCATTGCCATTCATTGATCAGATGTTGGAAAGGTTGGCCGGACATGAGTATTATTGTTTTCTTGATGGATATTGATTGATCGTTTTATATTAACCGCAAGTGCACAGCCGCGTTGAAGCGGTGGCAAATACGGGTCGTCCACTGGGAGGTGTGTCGACGATTGGTTTGTTCGAAGGCGAGAGGTAAAAAGAAGGAGAGAAAGGTTGGTTACATTAAACTACACTAAGATACAAAAAGAAATTGAAGATAAACAATAAAACTAAGCCCCATAGGCGGTAGAGAAATAAGGTGAATATGAAGATGTGTGTGTGTGTGTTCAATTAAGCTCCTCACAACTCATAGGGTTTCAGTGCTCAAACATTTAATGAAGTCCACCGTGAACCTAGCGAGTCAATAATTTGTGTCTGTTAACTTAAGGAAGTTTGTTGTAGTCAAGGACCCTCTAAATTTTGTTGTGAGACATTAGTGTAGGGGTTTTGGTTCATGTGTAGATAAGAAATAAGTGAGTAGGTGTTCTCTCTTCTCGCACGTCTCCAATCACTCGGGAAAGTAGGTCTGAAGGGACTTTGTGCCTGGTGCTTTCGAGTCATCTGACTTGGGATGCGCCAACCGAACTCTCGTTACACGGGTGGTAGGGATTGCCCTATGTGGAGATTTGCAGCAAGGTGTACGTGATAGTGTAAGTCCTCATGGGCAATGATGCACGAAACCTGACCCTGGGAGAATGAAGCTCCAACTAATAAAAAGAAAAAAGTTAAAAGAAAAAAAAAATGGTAATGCAAATAAGAACCTTAATGGAACTTACACTTTGTATCACTTGAGGATGTTGAGGTTGTAAATGTCTTTCACTTAAGTCCTTATTTCACTTGCACGAATGATTTACTAGCCTAGGTGTGGACTGATTACCAATATAGAGTCGGCCCGTAGGATTACCACGTCCATTGATCGACAAAATTTGTCCAACGAGTCGAGTGTCTAGATTGAATAATGCATCTTGTTCGGATTTTGTGGGTGTATCTGCTGAAAACCCTCAGGAGACAACACTCCTCCTTGGCGACAAGGAGGTTTAACGGCTTGTTGCACGTGCTAAGTGCAACCGTGATTCCTACGAAAGTGAGTTAGGATTTCTTGTTTTCGTATGCTTTTCTCTTTCTTTGTTTTGCTCGAGACTACCAAAAGTTAGGTGTGGGGGTATTTGATTGACATCATTTCATGCTTATATTTGTATCTTATATCCATTATCTTTCACCTAAAAATGCTATGTTACGAGTTTTATGTCTAGTTTTCAGGAATAAATAGGTTTGAAGAGATGAAGCATAAAAGAACCCAAAAGCTAGGAAAAAGGCCTGAATTGTGAGATCTGGGGACTAAGATGCAAGGGAGAAGGACCTGAGCGTAAGACCGAAGGACCTAAGAGCAAAACAGGAAACTCCACACCATCATGGGGAGTATTTTGGCAATTCGATTCGGGTCGGAGCTCCAACAAACCATGTAGATGCATCAAAGACCAAGAGATACTTTAAGAAAAGCCCACAACGAAAACCAAATGGATCTAAATCATATAGACCGCCAATTGGCGGTCTGGAACCGCTAATTGGCGGTCCAGATAGCCAGGATCCGTTTAGTTTTCTATAACACGTGTATTAGTGTATGCTTAGTCTATTTTTGGTATTGGTTTAGTCCCACATCAAGGGATTGTCCCGGATTAGCTTTTTCCATGCTTATAAATAAAACTCTTCACCTTCCATTGTATCCATCTCTCTCTTTGGTGGCATCTTCCCTACTAAGAGTGAAGCCTTGAAGCAAAACTCTGGTGGAGGAAGAGCTGCTTGTAATTTGAGTGAGTTAATAATAGATGTTTTCTTTACCTTGTTAATTCTTGCTTAGTTAATTTCCTTTAATATGTTTGCTTTGGTGCTTATTTTGTTTTATGCTTCTTTAATATTTCTTACTTGATTAGTATAGTTTCATTTCAGTATAATGCTTCATTTTATTAGAGTAGTTAGTTTAAATATGTGTGAGTAGTTCCATCCCCTTTGGGGGTGGAGTAGATGTGTGTACATGTTATGTAGATCGTTTGAATTCTTAATATGAATGTTTTGTGTTGATATTAGTATGCTTGCTTGAATTATTAAGAACCTTACTTGATGGTTTCTGCCATAGCTTTGGTACATTCCATGCTTGTCTAAGTGTCTTAATAACAACATTGCATTGCTAATATTATTCACATAAGTTAGTGTTGTAAATGATAGCTTTTGTTATTAGGTACCTCTTATGCATTAACAAACACTAACTAACTTGAGCTTCTTGTATGCATTCCACACCACACTTATTTCATGTGCACACACACTCCACCCCTTAGGGGTTTCTTTTCGTGTCTTTTTATCTTCTTCATTAGTTGTTTAGCTTAGTTGTTTAGTTATTTCATTTCAGCTTGCTTGTTTACTAGTTTAGATTAGTGTAGTGTAGTGTAATACATCTTTCTCTCCTTCTTTTAGCTCTCGCCTTTGAACAAACCAATTGTCGACACACCTCCCAGTGGACGACTCATATTTGCTACCGCTTCAACGCGGCCGTGCAGTTGCCGTTGCTTCACTGAGGGCAACTAATGACAATCAAGTCTTGGACTCACATAGTGAAGGAGCAGGGATCCATCCTTTCACTTCCAAATGGTCGCTCAGCACATGTTGTATGACAAACATGTTATGGTGGATCATACTGTACACAACAGTATCTCTGTCTCTCAACACCATACATGTCTTAGTCAAGTCGCACCCCCTCTGCGCCTGACCCGAGCTTCATCATTGTCGCCTTAACACCATACAGGTGCCACCTGGTGCCACATGTGATGCTCACACTTGGGTTCTATCGTGGGAACATTCATGTCAATCCTCACCAACATAGAGGATCTCATCTTGATTCCTAATCAAGGTGAATGTCCTATCATGAACCGCTCTGGATCTATCATACAAGATCTCCTCATGATCAGTCTCATCTCTGCTCGCTATCAAAAGTGCCAGAGGCGAATGCTCGTGTGAGTGAGCATTCTTCAGCCTATTGACAAAATAATATTTTATGCTAGAACAACTACATCAACCAAACAGATATAGTCGAAAGAAAAACACAATCACTCATAAAAGGAAGTTAGACATGTCAATGCATCAAAGTTTGCACAAGCCTAAGGACTTCACATGAGACACAAACGAATCCTTAGCTATAGCCTTGGTAAGAGGGTCAGCAAACATAAGACTAGTAGACACATGTCTTAACACAACTTCCTTTCTCGCTATGATGTCCTTCACAAAATGATACCTAACCTGTATATGTTTGGTCTTTCCATGATATTTGGGGTCTTTCACATAACAAAGGGCAGTCATGCTATCACAATAGACAACAACAAGCTCATCCGATGTCTCTACTAGCCCAGTATGTTGTAAGAACCTCCTCAACCAAACTGCCTCCTGTACTGCTGCAGAGCATGCAACATACTCTGCTTCCATAGTCGACAGGGCTATACATGTTTGCTTCTTACTGGACCATGAGATGGCCCCAGTAGCCAACAAGAAAGCATAACCAGAAGTAGACTTCCTTTCATCAATGTCTCCAGCCCAATCGGCGTCACTAAAGCCAATCAGGCGGAGATCTGATGCTTGGTAACACAGTATGTAGTTACTCGTTCCTCTGAGGTATCTCATGCTTCTCTCGACTTCTTTCCAGTGCTCCATGCTTGGGCTAGACTGGCATCAACTCACCATGCCCACAACATAACAAATGTCTGGCCTAGTACACATCATAGCATACATAAGGCTTCCAACAACATTGGAGTATGGAACCTTGCTCATTTTGGCCTTCTCTTCAGGAGTCTCAGGATGCTTATCAAGGCTCAAGTGCAAACCCTTCTCAACAGGAGTGTCGATTGGTTTGCATTTGTCCATATGGTATTTCTTCAAGATGTCAATATAAGTCTCTTAAGACAATCCCAGAAGTCTCTTGGAAGGACTTATTGAGCTTGCACACTTTGCGCTCTTGTACTTTGACTTCAAAACCTTGAGGTTGATCCATATAGATCTCCTCCTCAAGTTCTCCATTGAGAAAAGCAGTCTTTACATCCATTTGGTAAAGCTCTAAGTCCATCTGAGCTACAATAGCTAGTAGAAGGCGGATGGAGGCAAACCTAACCACGGGTGAAAAACTTTCCTCAAAATCCACGCCTTCTCTTTGGGTGTAGCCTTTAGCTACCAGTCTAGCCTTGAATCTATCAATAGATCCATCCACCTTCCTCTTAATCTTGACGATCCACTTGGCCCCAATGGCCTTTCGGTTTGGCGGTAAGTCGACCAAGTCCCAGACTCGATTAACTTTCATCGACTCCAACTCTTCCTTTATAGCTTCTAACCACTCTTTCGCATTTGGACCTTCCAAAGCCTCTTTCAACGTCTCCTGTTCTTGCTCATCGATTACTGTCATCCCAGATGATTCATAATCAATTTCTTCTTGAGCTATCATGAGGGTCACTTCCTCTAAGCGAAACCGCCTATGACGAATGAGCCCGCGTTTACTTCGACGCAGATGGGTATCTGATGGCTCATCCTCTGTGAGAGCTATCGGATCCTCAACATTGCTGCTCCCACTAGGATTGACTGGTGGAACCTCATGTTCAACATCCAGATCCTGATCCCGTGGAGTGTCAATGTCCTCATCTTGTTGTTCAAAGAAGTCCACTGACTCTTTGATAGCTCCATCAAGAGTTGGAAAAACATTTGCCAAGAATGTGGCATCCCTAGACTTCAGTTCCGTCCTTCTTTCATTCTCGTCTAACCCGATAAAAACATAACCTTTGGAGAGATTACTGTATTTTACAAAGATACACTTTTTCCCTCTAGGTCCTAGTTTTCCATGTCGGTGACTAGTAGAATGAATGTATGCCGTGCATCCCCAAGGATGCAGCAGACAAAAATCAGGCTTTCGTCCCGTCCATAACTCATATGGAGTTGAGGGAACCGATTTTGTTGGAACTCTTTTGAGGATATAGGCAGCAGTCATTAGGGCATCTCCCCAAAACAAAATTGGCAAGCTCGCATGCGCCATCATGGATCTAACCATGTCTAGCAACGTTCTATTCCTTCTCTCGGCAACACCATTTTGCTGAGGAGTATAAGTCACAATGAGTTGTCTAGATATTCCCTTTTCATCACATAACTCCTTGAACATTATGGAGAGATACTCCCCACCTCTGTCCGTTCTGAGAGTTTTTATCTTATTATCCAATTGATTCTCTACCAAGCTCAAGAATTTCTTAAAGCATTCTAGAGCTTCTGACTTGTGAGAAATAAGATAAATATGACCATATCTAGTGTAGTCATCAATAAATGTGATGAAGTAACTTTGTCCATGTCTAGTATGCACATTCAAAGGTCCACAAATATCCGAGTGAATTAGTTCTAAAGGAGAAGTAGCCCTAATGGCTTTTCCGAACGGTTTTCTAGTTGCCTTTCCAGCTAGACAAGATTCACAGGTCGGCAATTCAAATTTGGAACATTCTCCTAATACCCCCTCATTTGCCAACCTGTTCATCCGGTCAACACCAATGTGACCTAGTCAGCATGCCACATAACTGAATCATTATTCATGGAACTTTGACTCATAAAGGCACTAGTGTTATGATTGAAATCATAAATTGCGTCCAACACAATAAAACCGTCTGAAAGAAAGGCACGTCCATAATAAATGTTAGCAAGGTATAAACCCATATCATTGTTCTCAAAAACAACTTTAAAACCATGTCTCATCAAAACAACAATAGAAATAATATTTCGCCGTATAGCTGGTGCATACAACACGTCGTATAGCTGGTGCATACAACACGTCGTGATCCGGCCACTTCGCAAAGCCACTTTGCATGTGCCAACTCCAAGAGCTTAAATGCCAGTGTTGTTCGCCATGTTTATTCACCTCCCACTTGGAACACGGTGATATTCCACGAAGGCAGAACAATCCTTTGTTACGTGGTCCGTGGCACCTTAATCCACAATCCACATAGGAGAGTGATTAGTGAGCATCACAGAACTAGTCACGTTACAATTCAAGAGATTACACACAGTAATTACCTTTTTCTCAGTGGACTCACGAGCAAAATGTCCAGTCTTTTGGCAGTTAAAACAAGTCACATTAGACTTATCTTTCCCACCTTTGGATCCTCGCGGTCGTTTCATTCCAGCTTTGTTTTCTGTTTTGTTTTTATTTGCACCCTTCTTGCCTTTAAAACCCCGAGCTCTATCTCTTTTGCGTTTAAAACTTGCACTCCTCCGAGGAGCGCCAACTTCAGCAGCAAACACTTCAGTTAGAGGGGCTTCCGCAAGCATGTGGTCCTCCTCCAGCTCTAGGTGTTTTGCGGCCTGGTCAAATGTCCTGAGTCATCAGCATGAGTCACATGGACCTTCATATGCTCCCAACTCTTCGAAGGCACTGATCTGATGAGAGCAGACACTTGCTCCTCATCGGTCTTAGCACGACCGGCAGCGCTCAACTCGCTTATCATGTTTGACATTTCGGTAATATGCCGCCTCATCGTGTGACCTTGGTGAATTTTATACCCATCAAACATGAGCCCAAGCTGGCGGGCCCTTGTGACGAAGGTTACTCCGTACTGAAACTTCACAGCTTCCGACAAGGCCTTTGCAGTTCGCAATTTTTCGAACTGCCGTAACAGATCATCTCGCATCGAACTCAGAATTGTAATGCGAGCAATGCAGTCTTTCTTTTTCCATGCATTATAGATCGTAATTTCCCTTCCTTGGGGGAGACATAGTTTAGGTTATATTTTTCTAACATGTCCTGATCCTCTAAGAGATACTCAATTTTACGATGCCACAGATCGTAATTTCTTTCATTGAGTTTATCTCCTCGAGTCAGATCAGCGACAATGCTTTTGGAAGCAGCCATAAAAATCTAGGACAAAAAACCACATAGCGATACATGAGTTCTAGCATAAAATACAACGAGCCGCAATAGTCATAAAAAAATAAATAAACTAACTTAATAACTATAGCATTCAGACCAAAGGAAGACATAAAGCGTTCGATCAAATCCTCATGCAATAGTTAATAAAGCTATTTTACCAATTCATATATTGCGCTCCATCATGATTTAATAACCCTAAAAATGTATAAATCATGATTAATCAGCAGCAAATAAATAATTATCTGCCGGTTGCAAGGTGGTTTACACAAAACACTTCTACCTTGCAACTCCCACTAGGCATGCAAGTTCCGAAAAAACATTCCTTTCAGAACATTCCAATCAAGATCACACAGAAATTAATTGCTACATTACTTCCATATCGAGCTAAGGATCCCACATAGGGATTTAGCACTGTAGATGGGAACCTACATAAGCCTTATAGCAATAATATCACAATAAAAAAAAAGGAGCCCCTCGTCTCTCTACGACAATAAACAGTCCACAGTCCATAAATATTACAACCCATTGCGATATCTATTGCAAATGGAAATGAATGAATGAAATTACACTCAACTCTCAATAAATCAACATCCATTCACACTCTTTTCATACCATACAAGCGCAATCTTTCCATACGTTAGCACAATCACACGCATGAATAAAGTGTACACCACTTCCAAATAAGAAGGAAGTAATATATAAGGAAACAACACATATATGGAGTATAAGAAAAAACGTATATGGAAATACCAATCAATCTCCATAATAGTATCTCAAAAGAGAAATTTTCTTTTCTTTGCCCAATCAACATAATCATGAGAGCGTAAAAATTATCCTACTCGCATTAGGAAAGAAAAAAACCGGAAAAAAATCCTGAATGAGATCAACACATGTATGTCCATCAAAGGAAAGCATTCAAAAAATACTTTTAAGGCAACAAAACTCCAGCCCATAATATGCTCTAAAAAAATTCAGAATTTTCCAATCTTTCCTTAATCAATATAAGCATCCAATCAACAATAATTATGCGACTTGTATTGGAAAGAAAAAAAATCAAAATTTTCTAGAGAACAGCAAGCATATATGCACATGTTTCAGTAAGGAAACCAATCAATCACATGCATGTTAATGCTCCAAAAACAGCCATATCCAAAATTCTTTAGAATTCTCTGATATTTTTGATCAACAAGGCTACAAGGCAACAACATTCTTTAGAATTCTTTGGAGCAACAAGGCAACACAATTATCATGCATATGCATATGGCAATAAACATCTACTCTAGATGCATTTTCATATTGAAAAATGCTAAATAAACAAGCATATACACGAAATTCCAGCAAACATGAGATCTAGTCATGCATGTACACGAATCAGAGATAACAACATTTGATCCATCCATGCAATCCGACATGCATGATGATATACAAATGACATACAAACATTATCATCTAATTCAAGCATGAAAAAATATCAGAGAATTAAACTACTGATTATCATATAAAACATGCGCAAAAATAGAAAATCATCATGATAGGGTTAACACAGATTTCATGTATACATGCTCAAAGATTAGAATAAATAATATCTAACCCTAATTCGGAAAAATCAGGAAAAATAGACATCTGATTTCATGTATACATGTGCATGATTTAGAAGAATCAACATGGAAAATAACTTCTGATTTTATCTAATACATGCTCAAATAATAGAGGTAACAACACAGAAAAAATAGAATTCTGGTCCCATCTATGTATGTGCAATGATAGGAGAGCAACATATCATATTGGCTTGAAATAAAATCAGGAAAAATCCATCTTAAACTATACATGCTCAAGAATGGAGAAGCAAAATCTAACCCTAGATGCATGCTCTAATGAACCAAAACATGCGCATCATGTAAATAAGCAATGTTGATTTTTCTGTTATCTTTCTTTCTCCAAAAAAACATAACGACCGAATTTTTATCTCAAATCAGATTATCATGAAACAAAAATTCGTCAAGCATGGTGAGGATTCGAAGTTAACCGAGATGGCTCTGGTACCAATGTTAGCAAACAACAATTCTGCAGGTTCAGGAGTACCTTTCTTGGAGAGAACCTGTGGCAGCGTAAGGAAGATCAGAGGTCACCTTACAGAATCCTTTTCACCGGTCGGTCTCCTACTCTCTTGGAGAAGGAGCACGAGTCCACAACCCAAGAGTTCACGGAATGAGTTTGGTGGACGTGGAGGGACGAAATGGGAGAGAGAGAAGGTGGCGGCTACGGTGGGTGGAGGCTTGGGTTTGCATACTTGTTGTTCCATCCAATGGGATGCTCCCCTCCATATATAGATGACTCCACCCTAAACCCTTAAATGTGTAGTCCAATAGGGACGCACCATGTGTCAGTGCTTTGGGAAAATATCTTATTAATCCTAGATTAATCCAATAGTATATGTTCAAAAAAAGAAGATAAACTTCTACAAATGAAACGGAAAAGAACATGTAGACATGCTGGATGACATAACCCCACATCCAAAAAAATAAATAAATAATGCTTTAAAATCAAGACAAAATCAATTGTCTAATAGCAACATGAACGTGGATGTAAGAAAAAAGAAACACATAGGAACGCAACAACAATTATCCATGTTAATTAACGTTGGTCATAGTGTTGACTTTTTGCCCTTAATTTTTCTTTGGATAATTTAATCAACCTAATCTTAATCACAACCAAATGTAGTGTAGCAGACATTATGCATAGAACATATATTGTATTGTGCTAACATGTACAAGTAATTAAGACTCAGGGAAGATTAGAATCAAGTCAAAACATGTAATCAAACTTATTGCAGACATCGAATCTTACCTTTTATTTGAGTCTTAGGAATCCATGTAAACTTGAGCATACAAGAGTTAAAATCCATTCACATTGTAACGCCCCCAATCTCGCGGGTACGCACACCGGGAAAGAACTCAAGTGTCCCGATCAAAGAGCTCCACGATGACCGAAGGAGTTACAAAAAGAGAATACATCAATAAAGCGGAAGAAAAATATAACTAAAGACTTTGGTCGGCGCGTCCCTCGTGTACAGAATCCTACGAACCTTGTCCAGTCCACCATAGAAGGAAACCTAAGTACCTGAGGCAAAACATCAAATATGCGTGAGTTTTCAATAAAGAAAACCCCGTATGCCCCGGGTCCAAAAACAAGATGAGAATATGCATGAGTACTATCTAACACACATGCAACAAGAAGGCAACAACTCTACATAGTTGTGTTGGGCGACAACCAATCATTGATCACCACAACATTACCAATCCCCACAACAATTTGGGATAGCTACAGGACATGAATAGTGGTCATGAGGTCAAGTTCCTAAGTCACATTCATGCATTCATAAAAGCACACTCTAATCAGCAGCAAGTAAAATGATAAGGTTCCCAATACATGCACAACAAACAAATTCGGCAATTGGAGTAGTGATTGACATCATATCATGCATACATTTGTGTCTTATATGTTATCTTTCTGATTGACATCATTTCATGCTTATATTTGTATCTTATATCCATTATCTTTCACCTAAACAATACTATGTTACGAGTTTTATGTTTAGTTTTCAGGAATAAATAGGTTTGAAGAGATGAAGCATAAAAGGACTCAAAAGCTGGGAAAAAAGGACTAAACTGTGAGATCTGGGGACCAAGATGCAAGGGAGAAGGACCTGAACGCAAGATAGAAGGACCTAAGAGCAAAACAGAAAACTCCACACCATCATGGGGAGTATTTTGGCAATTCTATTTGGGTTGGAGCTCAAATAAACGAAGTCGATGCATCCTAGACCACCAAATACACTAAGCAAAGCCCAGCACAAATTCCAGATGGATATGGACTTTTTAAACCGCCAATTGGCGGTCCAAGACCGCTAATTGGCGGTCTGTTTTGGCCCAAATCCGGTAAGATTTCTCCTGGACATGTATTAGTGTTTGTGTAGGCTATTTTTGGTATTGGTTTAGTCCCACATCGGGGGATTATCCCGGATTAGCTTTTTCCATGCCTATAAATAGAACTCTTCACCTCCTATTGTAATCACTCCATATTTTAAGTGGCTATTCTTCCTACTAGAAGTGAGGCCTTGAAGCACACACTAAAGTAGTAGGATGCTACTTAAAATGTGAGTCATTTTATCAATAAAGTTTTGTGTTTCTTTCATTGTTTGTTTATGCTTCTTTTATTGTTTGTGCATGTTTTAGTTTAATCGTCTTTTATTTCTAGCTTAGTTTTAATATGCTTTCTTTGCTTAGTTTAATAATTAGTGTAATGTTTAATGAGTAGTTCCATCCCCTTTGGGGGGTGGAGTAGATGTACATACATGCATTAGAGAATGGGATGAATGCTTTATTTTTGATGTGTTGATAAAACATGAATGTATGCTTGCTTGTTCAGGATAAAATTTATAACTTGATGAGTTTTGCCAAAATGATTAGACACCTCTCATGCTTGTTTAGGTTCTGAAATAAACAACTTGCATATGTAAATGTTAATCAACTAAGTTGGTGAATAGATTGATAAGTTTTGCCATAACATTTAGACACTTCCTATGCTTGATAAACACCACCTTCATGTGCTTAAAGAATGTATTCTACACCCACATCTTTGCATGTGTGCACTCACTCCACCCCTTAGGGGTTTTCCCATTTCTGTATTCTAGCATTCTTCCTTTGTTCTTAGCTTAGTTATTATTTCATTGTTTTGTTCTTCCTTTCGCATTTCCTACAGTATAGAGTAGTATAGAGTAGAGTAGCATAAACATCATTCTCCCCCTATTTTTGCCACTTGATTTCGTACAAGAAAGAGGCTACTCACATCCCTGAGGACGACCCGTACTTGCCACCACTTCATCGCGGCCGTGCACTTGCGGTTTAAATAAAACGTTCAACACTTTCACCTAAACAATGCTACGTAGCGAGTTTAATGTTTAAGTTTCAGGAATAAACAAGTTTGAGCAGAAGAGGCACCAAAAGAAGTCAAAAGCAAGGAAAATGACTGAGTTGCATGACCAGGGGACAAAGATGCAAGAGGGAAGGACCCGGATGTAAGCCCAAAAAACCAATGAGCAAATCAAGAAACTCCAGACCATCATGAGGAGTATTTTGGCAATTCGATTTCGTCCTGAGCTCCAACAACCTATTTGGATGCATCACACATCAAGACATGAAGCGAGACAACGACACTCCAAAACCAGGACAGATCCAGACAATATAGAATGCCAATCGGCGGTCCAAGACCGAGGATTGGCGGTCGGTTTTGGTCTGGATCCGCTAAGACTTTGGCGGGTCATGTATTAGGTTGTATTTAGTCTATTTTTGGTATACGTTTAGTCCCATATCGGGGGATTGTCGTGGATTACCTTTTTCTATGGCTATAAATAGAACTCTTCCTCCTCATCTGTATTCACCCATTGCTTGGTGGCATTATATCTACTTGGAGTAAAAGCCTTGAAGCAAAAACTCAAGGTGGAGAAGAAAGTCACTTGTAATGTGAGTCATGTAAATAAAATAATTATTCATAATTTTGTTAGTTTGATTGTCTTTATTTTGATGCTTGCTTGTTTAGTTTGTTTTGTTTTCTTTATAGTAGTATAAATAGAATGTCTTCTTTTCTTCATGTAGTTTATAGTTTAATGTGTGAGTAGTTCCATCCCCCTTTGGGGTGGAGTTGATGTTTATACATCTTATGTAGATGGAATGTATGCTAAATATTGTTGTATGTGAGATATGTTAGTTTGCTTGTTTGAATCAAAGAGAATACTTAACTTGCTGGTTTCTGCCATAATATTTAGGTACATTCCATGCTTGTTTAGGTTCTTAATAACATACTTGCCATGCTCATATTAATCACTTAGGTTAGTGCTTTGAATGATAGGTCTTGTCATTAGGTACTTCTTATGCATAACAAACACTAACTACACTTGAGTTTATTGTATGCATTCACCACACTTATTTCATGTATACACACACTCCACCCCTTAGGGGTTTTCCATTCCTGATTTCTATCTTCTTTTATTAGTCACTTAGTTTCATTTCTTCTCTCGCTTTCACTTCATTCTTTGTTGCTTACTCGTGTAGTTTAGTTTAGTTTAATCAATCTTTTCTCCACCTTGTTTGCCACTCGCCTTCGAACAAACCAAAGTCGACACACATTCCTGTCGATCGGCCCATATTTGCCACCGCTTCAACGCGACCATGCACTTGCGGTTATTATGACTGATTCAATCAAGTTTTTGGCGTGGTTGCTGGGGACGTGTTTTGTCCAGACTTTGGTTTGGACGATTTGAGTGGTTTTAATTTTTTGTTTGTAGTTTTAGTTTGTTTCAGGAGGCTTCAAAGATCAAGAGACAATTCCAGGAGAAACCGGGAGGAAAATAGGAGCAAACGAATCGCCTATCAGCGGTTATGGACCGCCAATTGGCGGCCTGATGAGCACCAAAATTCCTCACTTTTTCTGGTTGTTTCTACATTTAATAGGTCAGCTGGGGGCTCAATTTGTAATGTTTTGACTTGTAGTTTGCTCCCAGATTAACAATCAAGTCTCTTTAATCAACTTGGACCTTAAAATTCAAAGCAAATGAGTAGATTGAATTCCATCTAGGTCATACATCATTTGTAGACCTTGCACACACTTGTCTTTCCTTTCTTTACATTCTGGTTGTTGATTTCTGGCGTGAGGTACGTGCATCCATTCTCTCATTCATGCATGTTTAGATCATGCATTAGTTAGTAAGGTGCATTGGGACAAGAGTGAGGTGAACGTTTGTTTGGAGTGTTGTTTGCTAGATTAAGACTCAAAACACTACTAAGGAGGGGTTGTCCCATACAAGATAAGGAGGGGGATTTCATCACCCTTTTCTTTGCCCCAAAAATCACTCTTAATCAAAGCCTTAATTTTAAAATCAAGTAGACATTGACTAATAGGATTCGGGCTCATTAGGAGAGTGATTCGGTCACGACCGTCATAGCCTGATCGGCGTCGCCCACTTTGTTGATAGTAGAAGAGATAAGATCTCCGGATCTTGGCTCACTTGCCGGGCTTTGTGGTCTTCGTCGTAGGGAGGTGAGGCGTGTTCAGGCCATGTGACCTCGCACTTAGGCGTCGTCTAGCTGTAAGTACCTATAGTGACCGTAGGTTGCTTGAGTCGTGTTTGCTAGACTAGGCTTCTACCCTCACCCTTTACCCACACTAGTTTTTTGGGATTCTTTCCTTCTCCTCCGAGTCATCTTCTTCTCACCTACTTCTACGTTCTAGTCTCCTCCCCTTTACACTCTTTGTTAGCGTTTTAGGGTCGAGTCGAGCACTTTTTGCGAGCTTAGCCTCGTGGTGGTGAGTGTGGTCGACTCGAGAGTTTTTTGTTAACATGGATGGTTACATGGGTGACCATCCATATCATTGTTGGGACCATGACAATTCTCCCTGGTATTGCGGACCCATGCAACCAGGGGTGGCTCAGACTCACACCCCGTATGGTTGGCACAATTTTAATTGTCTGGCTGAGCAATCTTCAGATTGGGATAATATGAGCGAGGCAGCGACTGCTAGACCACCATCTAGTTATGTCGGATCATATGCTGGTCAACAAAATGAGACATTAAAACAAACTTTGGCCTCTTTCATGCGTGCAATAGACGACATGAGTGCACCGGTGGCTCCAGTAGCCATACTGTGTGACTGTTATAGGTTGAGTGGTCATGTTATCGGGGAATGTCCTTATGTTCCCCCAGAGCCTAAGTATGAGCATACATTTTCCCAAAATGCTCAATATGGCCATTACGCATCCGCGTACAACCCGAGAGGGATGGATTCGTGGGGAGACAATTCTTATTCAAATTTTTATACATCATGCCCACCCCAGTATCTTTCTCCCGAATACCGAGAATTCTACCAGCCACCACCGACGACCAATCATTGGACTCATTCGCACCCCATAAACACCCAACCCATCCATTTCCCAAATTCTAACATGAACCTCACTATTGACCCCAAACTTGATTCCTTAAAACAAACCCTCCAAATGTTCATGGAAACCACTCAAACTTTATTGAAGTCCAACTTGAATTCCTTGCAAACTATGGAAAAATCCATGTGAGTCAAATGACACAACAATTACGTGAACGTGAGGCGGGTAACCTTTCTTTTCAACATGAGGATTTATCTTCTGATATCTAACAACATCCATAAATTCAAAGCACAATCTTTCACAGTCAAACTCCTAGTCAGTCTGAGGGACTTGGGGTTTCAATTCACGATTACATGGAAGGGATTCGATCCAAATTGAGAATAACATGGACCACCTTCATTATGAGTCGGCACATGATTGTGACTTATCTTTTTGTCCCATGGCCCTTGAGCCACATGATCTTCATGTTGTGCCTTTTAAGGACTCACCTCTGGTGGAGCAAGAGCTCCCTAGTACCCTTAATTTCAAATGACCTGACGAGAGTTTGTCTCTCACTATTGTTCCTGATCATCTTATCGATCCGGCTTGGTTGGCTGCTTGTGAGGACAAAAGATAATTCTATACCAATCGCGACGGAAGCGAGGACGAGCTTTTGTCCTAACGTTTTGAATGATGGAACATCAAACAACTACATTGCAAATGAGGGTATTATGAGTTCCTTGGAGGATACCTTGGGTAAGAGACCCACTTTCGGTCCGCCTAGTGTGTCGGACATGCATAACAAAGTTCTTGACCTTGTTCTGACCCACTAGCCAGTTGGCTGGAGAGTTTGGATTGATGATCATAAATTCAGTTCCACAATGAGAGAAACTCTTCTTCCGTTGCCCCATGTTTTCCAAACTCTTGAGAGGTTCAAGCTCTTTTAGCTTGATCCTTTGAATGAGACACCTTTGCGTCTAATTCATGAACCTCTTCTTTCATCTTGTGCTCTTTATGGGGGGGGGGGGCACGCATGAGTATTCTTGTCCCGCATGGTGTCATGTTTCCTTTCCAAGTGCATTGACCCACTTTTGAGGTTCCCATTCGATGTCCTTTGACAAATGAAGATGAGAACTTATTTTTGTACATAGTTATAATAAAAATAAGTAAAATAAAGACTCCATGAGTGAGCATTGATTGTTGTGGGGGCCAACCCTTGTGTATTTGGGCCCCATTTCTTTCACGTATTTGCATCCCTTCTTTATCATCTCACAAGTTTTGAGGGAATTCACGTTTGTGTCCATCAACATAACCATGAACTTCCTTTTGCGCTTCATGTTGGTGAGATCTTTCATTTTTCATGCATAAATCCATGTAGCATCATGCTCACATTCATTGAGGACAATGCATGAAGTAGGTGTGGGGGGGTGTTTTACGTGTGTACATAGTTGAGTTTTTCTCATTTTGTTTTGTTTTCTTTTGTATTGTTAGGGTCATGTTAGTGTGCTGCATTTAATATCGATATATCTGCTTGCCATGATCTTTGGGTGACTTGTCTTCTTTTGCTTGTCTAGTGCTTTAAAATTTTCACATTTCTTTTAAAATCTTAATGTGTGCGAAAGAAAATGTTTTGTGGGTTTTACATGTGTTTAACATGTGCAAAACCATTGACAGGAAAAGTAAAAGAAAGCTCCCAAAATTGTCTTGAACATGATGCATTAGGATATCTAGTATACCGGCTTTAGGTCTTCTCTAGTCATAAGGATGCACCCCGATTTTCCCTCGGGGAGTGAGTAATCATAGGGTTTCAGTACTCAGACAATTAAAGAAGTCCACCCTGAACCTAGTGAGTCAATAATTCGTGTCTGTTAAATTAAGGAAGTTTGTTGTAGTCAAGGACCCTTAAAATCTTGTTGTGAAACTTTAAGTGTAGGGGTTTTGGTTCCCATGTAGATAATAAATAAGTGAGTAGGTGTTCTCTCTTCTCGTACGACTCCTATGTCTCGGGAAATTAGGTCTGAGGGGACATTGTGGCTGGTGCTTTCGAGTCATCTAACTTGGGATGCACCGACCGAATTCTCGTTACACGGGTCGTAGGGATTGCCCTATGTGAAGATGTTGGGAAAGATGTACGTGATAGTGTAAGGTCTCATAGGCAATGATGCATGAAACCTGGCCCTGGGATAATTACACTCCAACTAGTAAGAAAAGAAATAAAAAGAAAATAAAAATGGTAATAGAAATAAGAACCATAATGAACTTTACACTTTGTATCACTTGAGGATGTTGAGGTTGTCCTTGTCTTTCACTTAAGTCCTTATTTAAATTGCACGAATGGTTCATTAGGCTTGGTGTGTGGACTAATACCTATATAGAGTTGGCCCGTAGAATTACCGTGTCCCATGATCGACGAAAATAAGTCCATCAAGTCGAGTTTCTAGATTGAATAATCCATCAATGTTTGGATTTTGTGGGTATATCCGCTGAAAACCCTCATGAGACAACACTCCTCCTTGGCGACAAGGAGGTTTAATGACTTGTTGCACATGCTAAGTGCAACCGTGATTCCTTCGAAAGTGAGTTAGGATTTCCCTGTTTTACGAATGATTTTTCCTTTCTTTCATTTTCCCGTTTTTTGTTTTCCTCGGGATTAGCAAAAGTTAGGTGTGGGGTATTGGATTGACAACATATCATGCACACATTTGTGTCTTATATCCATTATCTTTCACCTAAATAATGCTACGTAACGAGTTTAATGTTTAAGTTTCAGGAATAAGCAGGTTTGAGGAGAAGAGGCACAAAAAAGACTCAAAAGCAAGGAAAAGGACTGAGTTACAAGACATGTGGACTGAGATGCAAGAGGGAGGGACCCAGATGTAAGCCCAAAGGACCAATGAGCAAATCAAGAAACTCCATACCATCTTGAGGAGTATTTTGGCAATTCTATTCGGTCCTGAGCTCCAACAACCTATTTGGATGCATCACACACGAAGACATGAAGCCAGACAACCACACTCCAAGACCAGGCCGGATCCAGATAATATTGGTGGTCGGTTTTGGTCTGGATCCACTAAGACGTTGGTGGGTCTTGTATTAGGTTATATTTAGTCTATTTTTGGTACACGTTTAGTCCCATACCGGGGGATTGTCCTGGATTACCTTTTTCTATGACAATAAATAGAACTCTTCCTCTTTATATGTATTCACCCATTGCTTGGTGGCATTCTCTCTAGTTGGAGTAAAAACCGTGAAGCAAAAACACAAGGTGGAGAAGAATGTCACTTGTAATGTGAGTCAAGTAAATAAAATAATTCTTCAAAGTTTTGTTAGTTTTATATCGTCTTTATTTTGATGCTTGCTTGTTTAGTTTGTTTTATTTTCTTTATAGTAGTATAAATAGAATGTCTTCTTTTCTTCATGTAGTTTATCGTTTAGTGTGTGAGTAATTCCATCCCCTTTTGGGGGTGGGGTTGATGTTTTCACATTTTATGTAGATGGAATGAATGCTAAATATTGTTTTCTGTGAGAAATGTTAGTATGCTTGTTTGAATCATAGAGAATACTTAACTTGATGGTTTCTGTCATAATATTTAGGTACATTCCATGCTTGTTTAGGTTTTTAATAACAAACTTGTCATGCTCATATTAATCACCTAGGTTAGTGATGCATAACAAACACTAACTACACTTGAGCATATTGTATGCATTCACCACACTTATTTCATGTGTACACACACTCCACCCCTTAGGGGTTTTCCATTCCTGATTTCTATCTTCTTCTATTAGTCACTTAGTTTCATTTCTTCTCTCACTTTCACTTCCTTCTTTGCTGCTTACTCGTTTAGTGTAGTTTAGTTTAATCAATCTTTTCTCCGCCTTGTTTCCCACTCGCCTTCCAACTAACCAAAGTCGACACACCTCCCTGTGGATCAACCCGTATTTGCCAACGCTTCAACGCGACCGTGCACTTGTGGTTATTATAACCGATTCAATGAAGTAGGATACCACAAGGTTTACATGACATAGATGTCTAGTTCATGAGTATATCCACATTTAGTTTAACATATATAAGACATATTCAGATTCTGGCAGGAGCATATAACTTCAATAACTCAAGAAAATCTGAACATGCATGTGCAATACGTAAACCAAACACATTCATAAATCTTCAAACACACATGAGACGATGAACACTCTACCACTAGCATGGCATGTAGAGAAAATCATAGAGAATAGACTTTCTGATTTCATTCTCCTACTAAGTGCATATATATGTATATATCAGAATATTCTGAGTAAATCAGATCATAGATATTAGTAAATACTAAAGGAGCAAAATCAGAATCACTAAACATACCACATAATCGACAAGCATACAATACCTATAGATACAACCACAATTGAAGCACATCTATTCATGCAACCCTCCTGGATCCGTCCCCTGACCTTCTGACCACTTCCTTCTAGACTTCCTGTGGCAAGCCAGATCAGCCAACCCCACACTGCAGGAACCACAAGTATGTCGCAAACCGGTTACCCGATTTGTCCCACCTTGCACCCGCGTGCTGGCCAGATCTTCTCCCACCACAGCCGTGCCCCTTTCCGTACCCTCTAGGTTATCATGGTCAGAACAAGGCCCAACCCCTCCGGAGCTCACCGGAGCTCCAGCAGCAACCACAGCCACGCAGGAAGCTTCCTGTGCCTAAAGGTTACTGGCGTGATGGTGCAACACTCGCACCACCAGCCACTTCGCGTGATAGGCAGCCCTCTGATCATCATCCCCACCTCTCATCTCATTCAAGGACAAGGAGCATACCTGAGTTCACCAAACATTTGCCTGAGATCACCAGAGATCTGCCCACCCAAATCTTCTTCTAGCCGCTCCAAAAGATGCACTCTAGCTTGCTCCACCGGACTCGTCGGAACTCCGGCCACTAGCACACCAGAGAGGGAGATGGAGAAGATCTGAATTTCGTGGGTGAGGGAGAGAGAATGTAGGGACGGCTAGGGTTGAGGGGTTTTTGTTTGCAAACAACCCTCCAACTTCCATGACCTTCATGGCTATTCAAGCCACCTCAATGCATGCCAAAATGACACCATTCCAAAGGAAACCAAAAGCCACGAAATAATGTGCATCCAACGGTCGACCATTGAGGGACAAAATTGTTGATTTTGATTTTGAGTTTCTGTTTTGTGTGTTCTTCACACAACTTAACCAATTCATCCCCAATGTCTATATCTCTCTAGGAGCTTATAAATAGATGTTCATACACCTTATCTACACATCTCTCACACTTCCAATTGCTCCACATACTAGAGAGACATGTCTCAAATCTTCAAAGCCCCAAATCCTAAACTCAAGCTTAAAAATCCACCACTTTAATCAATTCCACATCTTACTCAAAGTATTATCCAGTTAGAGAGTGTTGAATACTCTGTACCTTTCATTGTCAAAAGTTGTACAGGCTTCGGTGAAAGCCTGAAGCATCCCTCTCGGATTGTGAGAGGATGATCCAAGCTTGGCGAGAGTGTTCGCAAGCTTGAAGTGTAAATGCGTTCTCTCCTGGCCTGGGACGGGGAGTAGTTAGTGAAGACGTAGGCGAAGGTTGCAAGAGAGGAAGTAGATGGGAGACCGAACCTCTATAACAATCACATCGTCTTCATTGTGGTTTACATTGTGCTTGTTTTCCCTACTTGTCTTTAAATTGCTTCCGCTGCACATGTAGTTTAATTAAGTACGGATTAAGTTAAATTAATTAGCATATTAAATAGGTCATCGATCCTAACACATAGAACATCAATCTCTAATTTTTTTGGTTTTCAATAAGAGCATCAAAGAAATGGTGTTATCCTAAAATATAATTTGATTCGAAAGGAACTTAGATGGCTCTAGTACCCATGTTGGTAAAACGTGATTTACCATACGAGATCAAAAATACCTCTTCTAGTTCCGAACCCAGGCAGAGAAAGATGAATCAAGTGGTCACCTTACAAAGTCTTTCTTCTTCTACCAGTCGGTCTCCAACTCTTTTGGAGGAGGAGCATGAATCCATGAAGCAAGTGTCCTTCGGGTGATGCACGTGAGACAGAGAGGTGGAGGTGGCAACTAGGGTTTTTTTGTCTTGGAATTGGAGATCTTACACTATATATATGTGGCCTTCTCATAATCCTAATATTCTTGGCCAATACAGACACGCCACGTGTTAGTGCATGGGAAAATATTAACATAATCCAATACCTAATGTATTAAAACATATTTTGTGGATAATGTGACACTGTGAGAGAGTTCCACTCGAAAATGTGGTCTGTTGGAGGCTTGAGGCAAGAGATGTTAATGGATCCATTTACATATCATCAAAAGGCAGCAAGAAAAATGTGAATGAACCCACAAAACTTGAAGTGTGCTAAAGTAATTTAACTCCTTTTGTTATATATCTAAGTAAATAAAAATTATCCAGGTGCAAACCGCTAGTATAACTTTTTCTCTTGTGTAACCCTAGCACAAACCTCACATTCAGAAATTTTCTGGCAACCTTTCTAGATGTCAAACCACGTCATAACCATGTATATGGGAGAGGAGGAAATTAAATCATAGCCTACAAGTTGCACAAATTATGTATCAAAATATGCAGGTGTGTACCATATTATTATAGGCTAATGGGGTGCATTATGCTAGAAGCAAGAAAGGCATAATTGGTAACAAAATGTTTCTTCTTTTGGAGTTTCACTCACATAATATAAATTTTACGTACATGATTGTATGATACATTAAATTTGGCACCAATCACTTCAATTATGAAACAAACACTATTGGAAAATATGAGTATGACTTCGTCCTAATTATGTCAGATATTGAAAATCCAACATTGTATTAGTTGTACCACGTCGATCGTAGAATCAGATGTGAATGTACGAATTACCACGTCGGTCGTAGAATGACTGACGTGATTTTAAGTGTACCACATGGATTGTCAATACGCCAACGTGATTTTAGGTGTATCATGTCGGTTTGCCAGAAACCGACGTGGTTTGTAGAAATTAACTGACGTGGTAAACTCTAGAATTTTTTAATAAATTGTAATGCATTTTCACTTTTTATATTCAACCCAAAATCAAACAGACAAACCTAACGTGCTAGCCAAACCCCCATTTGCTTTCCACATCCTCATCCTCCTTGTTAGCTCTACCTGACCAATCAGCCCCACCAAGCCGCACCGCCTGACCACCCCTGACCATTCTTCAAATCCAACACTTGCTACTCCACCCATGAAGATGCGATAAATTCATCCATTGGATACAATCTTTCCATTAAATGTACTCATTTTAATTAGTTCGAAGAAGAGGAATTTAGAGATCAAAATTAATTCGTTTGAAAAGTATAATGGAATTTAATCTTTGAATTTGTTGTTCTATTTGTGTTAGATTGTTTATTGGAAGGTATTACAAATTCATTACTAGAGCTTTTAGAGAAGGTTTTGCGGACCTTATATACATTGCATTTGTTTCTCTTGATGCGTAGAAAACTATGGATTGAAATTGGATTTTCTAGTCAATTGAGTGATGAGTATGAGGCCGGGGTTGATAAATTTCTAGACTTTTCCAAATAGAATGCACATCTTAAAAATGAAAGAAAGTTCTAGTGTCCATGTAAGAGTTATTTTAACATGGTCTTACGAGATGTAAGAAATAGATCATTTGTTCCTGAAAGATTTTAATAAAAGATATACACGTTGGATATGGCATGGTGAAAATGAGTTTCGTATCAAGGCTAATGGTAATCATAGCGAGTCTCATGAGTATGTCAATGATAGTGATTGGTTAGAAGATATGATCCGAGATGTTGTCAATAATTTTGGTGATAAACCCGATGTACTTTGTAGTATACTGTCTGACAATGAAAAGTCTTTGTATTCAGGTTGCATAGATTTTCGTTGGTTGTCTGTAGTTTTAAGGTTGTATACCTTGTTGGAGTGATGGCAGTTTCACGGACTTCCTAAAGTGTCGTTGAAAATGATACTTCCATATAGCAATGAACTTTCAGATTATACCTATGAGGCTAAAACGATTTTGTCCAATGGGGATGCGGTATAGTAAAATACATACATGTCATAATAATTTTATCCTCTATATGGGTGAGTTTGAAAACATGCATTATATCCTATTTTAATGTCCGAGGGTACAAACAAAAGAAAATTACAAGTGCTAATGAGATCGAAATTTTAAATGCACGTAGTATGTGTTTGTTGCTTGGTGTTTATTGATGAGAACTTTAGTTTTATGTAACAAGCTTTTACTCTATTGCCAAATTACTAATGCACGTACTAAATTAATGAATGTAACCAATCGTTTTGCTGAATTGCTTAAGGTTAATGGTTCTCAACAAGAAGTCCGACGGGCCCAAATCGAACAATGACAAAATTGTCAATGCTACAAGTGACAATGAAATGATAGTGTCTTATGCCCGCAGAGCTACTCTTATTTAGAGTTTTAGCATAAAATTAAGTGGGAAGATCCATTGCCTTTGGAGTTTGATTCTTACTTGGAGGCAATCAGAGAAAGCCAAATTTATTGGACAATTGATTTGGGTACTCTTGCGAGAAGCAAAGTAAATATTTGCATTGACAAGTGATTACCGGTGGATGTATCACTAGAAGACCAAATTTGGAAAGATGCAATGGTGAGTTCATGATTTTCAATATTTTTTTCTAACTTAATTATTTTTCTATACAATTTCTTATCTAATCGATACCACTTTTCATTGTTTTCATTTTGCAGCAAAAATGAATTTTTGATCAACTAAATAGTTGAAAAAGAAATGGATGTGGTATGTTGGTAATCAATAGGAACATTTCAAAACCAAGTTGACATCCAATTTCATATTTGGGGAGTATAAGGATGGAGGTCCATGTTCAATTTACAATTTTATTTCTCAAACGACATGAGCTGATTTCAAAAGATCAAGGCAAGCTCCAGAATTATGTTTAATAAAAAATCAAGTAGATGGTCTAATTTCATAAAAAATATGCAATTTAAAGTGCATGTTGAGAAAAATCCAGTTGGTTGTCTGAAAAATAAAAAAGTTGGAAGGCTAAAGAGGAAATGTCTATCATCTTCTGGTGATATCACGACAATGCAGTAGATGCGGTGGAAGTTGACACAATAAGAGGCGATGTAAAGTTAGACTGTAAAACTATTGTTTTACTTCAAATTTTATTAAATTTTATTTTTCTGAACAAGCACTCGATAGGAGATCAATATAGCTCGATATAGCTCGATGTTTGTTTTCCTATAATGTTGAGTTCATTAATGCTCAACAGTGCTCGATAGGAGTATTTTAATGTTGTACTCGATAGTGCTTGATGTTTTAGGACTAAAAATGGAATAAAATAAATTCACATCTGTTTTAATGCTGCAATCGATAGTACCCGACTAGTGCTCGATGGTTATTTTCCTATAAGGTTGTCTTTGTTTAAATATGTTTTAATGTGGTACTCGATGGACGCACGACATAGCACGGTCGTCGTCCACCTATGACGTCAAGTTCATTTTCCTCTATTCAGTTGTTGTACTCGATCGAGAGTGATAGAAGTTTGACAGTGCTCGATACTTAAATACCTAAAATGGAAGAAACAAATTTGATTCTGTTTTAATGTTGACAATAGTGAAGACGAAATTACGCTTCTTTTTGAAGAAAACATTCGTGCAACATCGGCCTTCTACGAGACGTTTTTCTCATTGCTCATCCAGCTAAGCATCCAGGGAACTAGTATCCATAATTCGCAGCATACTGGGTGGCAAACTGCTGAAGGGCCTCATATGCCCAACCATATATACTGTATTTGGCCTCTTTTTGTTGCCCCTTCACTTTGTTCTTGTCATAGTATTCTTTCTGCTTAATCATGTCTTTTTGACGTGATGTTAGCTGATTCTGGTAAGACGACTTCCCCCATGGATACTTTAATAAGTAATCCAAGTCCTCAACCAACTTGACCATATCCGCCTATACGAATAGCTTGCCCTCTGAGGCATATAAAACACCTTCAATTAGGAAGCATAAACCCAACTTGTAGATGTCATCAACATCTCTACAGCTTTTGAATGCCGCCTCCAACTGGGATATCTAAATTTTTGGCTCTACATTGAAATAATCTATTATTAGGCGGTCCCTGGTAAGGTGAGCATGCAGCTCAGCCCTTTACCTACAGTGCTGATGTTTAAACCAGTGACTACTGCAAATTCATATGAATATGCAGGTCCTAGAACCCAAACAGAAATGAACAACATCATCTTTACTACTGTGGATCTTGTGCAATAGTAACTAATGCGGAGGAACACCAATGAATTGTATATCACGCACTTCGAATATCTGTTTGAAGGGGAATTCCTTTGCCTTTTCGATCAACCCGTACACCAAAAACTTATCTTTAATTTCATTCATAGGCTTACTAGCCCTATATGTAACACGACCTAGAAAATGATCCTTAATTAGAACTATTAACTTTGGCATCTGCAACGAAATAGGAAAAAAACAGTTAAAAAACATGGGGAAAATTACAAATAAAAAATAACCATTGTCTCCTATCGAGCATATGATCGAGATCATATCGAGAACTTATCGAACTGATTGAGCAAGCTTAAATATTCCAATAAATAATAACAAATCTAAACTATCGAGCGCTTATCGAACCTATCAAGCAAACTAAATATTCTGGTAAATAACAACAAATCTAAACTGTCAAGGTTAAATCCAACATTACGTGGAGCACCAAATCGAATCCTATAGAGATCATACATAAACGGATTTGAGCTCATCGAGCAAAGCAATCGAGTGTCTATCAAACTGATATCGATCCTAAAGAACCTCCTCGGCTTCACAGAAAAACGGTCTAACTTCCATCGATTCAACGCAGTCCAAAAAACACTCAATCAAAACAAATAAATGGAGGTAATCAACTAGATATTTGATAGAAACAATAACGTAACCTTCAAATCTATATGAATAAACTAACAAAAAGCCCTAAAACTGACTTTCGTCGTCAGATGAATTCAATGGAGGAGTTGTTATCCGATTTGGGTTCGACTACGACGTGGAACCTTCGATAGGGTCCGAGGCTGTGTTCAATTCGGCTCGATCTGGGTTCGATTTAGGGGTTGAGTGCGAGAGAGAGAAGAGATGCCGATTTCCCTTGGAAAGAGGGAGAGGAAATGGATGTGTAAGAGAGAGATGCGTTTTTTTTTGTTATTTGCGGGGTATGGGTATTTTGGGAGAAATGGAAATATACGCATATTTTTTAGAGGATATCAATGTGAGGGCTTCTAATTCAATTTTGGGTCACTTTGAGTATAGAAAGTCAAATTTTCCTACACAAATGTAAATACATGACACTTTGGGTCACTTTGACCATAGAAAGTCCATTGTGACAATTTTGATTCTTTCTAGCAATAAACTTCAATACTCTACCTCAATTTGGAGAGTAGAGATTCAAAAATCCTAGTTTGTTCATAAGCTGCTCAAATCGATGCTTTCTTACAACTTTGGTAAAGATATCAGTTGGTTGGTCATTGCTAGTAATGGAGGTTGTCTTTAATATGACTTCTTGAATTTTCTCTCTTATGAAGTGGCAATCCACTTCAGTGTTACAAGTGGTGATGAGTAAAAGGTGACGAGTTTAGCCACTTGAACCTTGAATTCCGTGAATAACCGCAAAATTCAATTGGTATCACAAGTGGTGGTGCTGCTCATGGCTTAAATTCAGCTACTGCTGAAGATCTTGAGACCACTGCTTTCTTTTTAGATTTCCAACTAATTAAGGAGTTTCCAAGGAATAGACGAAAGCCTTTTGTTGATCTTTTTGTGGTGGGGGCAAGATGCCTAATTTGAATCACAATATGATGTTATACTAAAGTTGTCAGTGCTGAAGAAGATTCCTTGACCAAGACTGCCCTTTAATTAGGTATCTTGAAACTCTTTAAGCTCCATTGAGATGTCTTTGTTAAGGTTTCTTGATAAGCTGGGTTAGGACCTGCACACTATAGGCTATGTTGGGCCTTGTAAGTGTTAGATAGGTCAGCTTCCCAACTAATGTCCTATAGATAGAAGCACCTTCAAGTAATGACGATTCCTCAAACCTGTGATGTTGCTCCATCAGAGTTTTTAATGGTCTACATCTCAACTGACCTGACCATTTCAGCAAACTAGTGTGTATTTCCTCTAACATATGTTGATTGCTATTGAGTTTCTTGCCATTTCGATCCCCAAAAATTCTTGAGCTCCCCCAACTCCTTCAGCTAGAATTTGGTCCCCAAAGTGTGCTTTATCTCTGTGACATCCCGAAACAGTGGCAACTTAAAAAATTAAACAACCAAGAAATCACCAGATAAAACTCATCAACGGGAATGTTACTCATATAAATCAACAGTCGGTGCACCAAAATAGAACAGAGATTGTCAAAAGACATGATTACAACAATATAACGAAAGACAGGTACAAGTAATCATGACGACCTCGAAGAGTCCGAAGAGGATCCTGACCCCAAAATGTGTGTGCCCGCTGTCAGCACCCGACAAAACCAACTGCGGTCTTGAAACATGAATCAAACAACGATGTCTGAGTTTCCCATTAGGAAACCCCGTATGCCAAGCTCGCCTATATGAGTGCAACAGTACGGTAAATGAACCTATCATACTAGTAGCATGTCATATCATCATATGCAATGCATCAAATCCCTCCAGGGATAAACGGGACCTCAGTCCACCAACACAAGGACCCTCAAAGGTCAACAAGGACATCAGTCCAGCAACAACAACGGGTGTCCATAGGAAACATACCGTAGGCACTTACGGTCTTACGGACAGTACGCGACGCACCCCCACACGCGACTACTCGAGCCAAAGGGATCGGTGATGAGCATCTGGACTTTCGCGCAAGGTAACAATGTGGCCTACACCACCTCAACGGACCCGTAGCCCGGTCGGTCACATCCCAAGATAGGTGCCCAATCGTAGATCATCGCCGAAACAACATCGACAGCATCGGCGGTACAACAAACGTCCGGCACAACATCGGACAACACAACCACAAGCCGGAACATCGTTGGCACCATCATCGCTGGCAAAAAACTCAGCGGCATCGCCGACACAACCTCGGTCGTAAAACATATGTGCCGCACATTGTTACCTTCTGCAATTTAGGTTTTTCTTCCAGGATTCATAATCGTAAACATATAAACGATATTGTCCAGATATGATTCCCTTTCTTCGAGTAGAAGCTAAAAATAGCTAATATCTTCTCATAGAAGTTATAAGTTTTTTTGTTTATATGAGAATATGGTGTCATTTTGATGATTCTTCGTCTTTTTAGCTTTCACGTGTCGATCTATTTTGACTTATACGTGCGGCACAACATCTAACGGGTCCAGACCATAGTCTGCAGGGTCATCATGCTCCACGAACCATATGTCAACACACATTGGGATGCGCGATCCCTCAGGTGTCCAGACCATACTTTACAGAGAGTGAAGCTACAACACGTCACACCACTGTCCATCAATGGAGGTGGCGCGACCCAAGTGTCCACACTCTTCCACACGGAGGTTCCTGGGCAAGCACGAGCACGTACCTGCCGTCACCTCCCGACTCACGCTCTAAGCGAGGACACGGGTTTCCGTGGATAGAGTTGACACAACACATGGACCAGGAATTCAGTTCTACGCACAAACGGTCAACCAAAAAAGCCTAACTGGTCGACCGTTCCCAATATGTTTGGTCGACCGAAAGTCTGCAATGGTCAAACTATTATGCGCATCACTTAAGTCCAAACGGTCGAACAACGATCAAAAACCAATCGACCGAATACGAGGTCAAAATCCGGAGTTGGTCAAAATCACACAAGACTATTCGGTAGACCGACTCAGGGGTCTCGGTCGACCAAAAACTACCAGGGTCATCTTAATAGTCGACGTCATATAACGGTCGAACAATATAACAAAATCGGTCGAACATCATGCATAATAGTCAAGTACACTTAAGTTCCGGTCGAACCAAAAGCTAAGGACGGTCGACCAAAATCCGACAGAAAACCTCAAACCCACCAGAATACATGCAACCGGCCGACCGCCACACGGCATCGTTCGACTGGTGTTGGTTAAAGTTGGGAAAATAGTAAAACCGGTCGACCGTTGGTTGACAGCAACCCCGCGCCTACCGAGGATTTTACGTCGTTCTCTCGTCGCCAGCGAGGTCTCCGACCTCCGGCGACCGACCACAACTTCCCACTAACATGGGGAACAACAAAACCACACTACTAAGCCGACATACCTCAAAAGGAAGACGGAGCACGCCAGAGTTCGCTCAACATAACCCGCAACCTCGACACCTCGCTCGAGCACTCCTTGCCCCATGTCCACGAGCCTCGCGCACGTCTGCCACCGCACGCCTCACGCCGGAGCAGACCCTTCGTCCTCTGGACGTCGGAAAAATACAAGAGAAAGAAGTTTTGGTGAGAGATGGGAAAGGAAGAAGAAAAAAGGAAATGGGAGAGAGAGACGTTGATTTTCTCCTCAACAAAACAAAACCCACGCCAACAGTAACCAGCCTCCCTACACCCCTCACCCATCACCCAGCCCACTGTTCACCACCTCATTCCCCATGCAAAACCCTCCACTAATCACGGGATTAGTCCTTAAGCAAGGTTAGGATCTAACAATCCACCCACCTTAAAAGGATTTCCTCCCGAAATCAATAAGCTACTCACCGAAAAGTTATGGGTATTTCTTCCAAACCTCCTCCTCAATCTCCCAAGTGGCCTCACGCTCACTGTGATGCTGCCATCGGACCTTCACCATCGGGATGGGCCTCCTCCTGAGTTGGTGATCCACACGATCAACGATCTCGATTGGTCTCTCCTCAAGCGACAAGTCCTGCTAGATCTTTGACACTGCAATCTCAATCACGTACGCTAGATATGCAACGTACTTCCTCAACATCGATACGTGGAATAGGTTGTGAAGACCCGAAAACTGCGGCGGCAATGCAATCCGGTAGGGAACCTCTCCGACTCGGTCTAAGATCTCAAACAGCCCGACGTACCTCAGACTGTGCTTCCTCTTCTTTCCAAACCTTAACACTCCCTGAGCTGGGGAGATCTTCAGAAACACATGGTCACCAACCTCAAAGCTCAACGCCCGTCTGCGTCTGTCGGCATAACTCTTCTGCCTGCTATGTGTTGTGGCCAATCTCCTCCTGATCACATCCATCTTCTCTGCATACATCTGCACGAGCTCTGGCCCCACTAACTGGCTCTCGCCTACATCACTCCACCATATCGGTGATCTACAAGGCCTCTCGTACAACACCTCATACGGTGCCATCCCAATACTCGAATGGTAACTGTTGTTGTAGGCAAACTCTATCAACGACAGGTGCTCATCCCAGTGTCCTGCCCAATCCAGTGTGCATGCTCTCAGCATATCCTCCAGGGTCTGGATCGTCCTCTCTGACTGACCATCTCTCTATGGGTGAAACGCTGTATTGAACCTCTGTCGTGTCCCCAACGCCCGCTGCAGACTCCCCCAAAACGTGGATGTAAATTTGGGATCTCGATCCGAGATGATGCTCACTGGTACTCCGTGTAGCCTGACTATCTCCTCCACGTATACCTTAGCGAGACCCTCCAGAGACAACGTGGTCCTGATCGCTAAGAAGTGCGCCGACTTGGTCAGTCGATCGACTATCACCCAAATCACATCGTGGAATCTCCTCATCTTTGGCAGCCCCGTGACAAAATCTATCGTCACGTGCTCCCACTTCCACTCCTGAAGCTCTATACACTGCATCGGTCCCGCTGGTCCCTGATGCTCAGTCTTCACCTTTTGACAGACTAAGCACCAACCCACAAACTCTGGCATATCTCTCTTCATGCCCCTCAACCAGAAGTTCCGTTGTAGGTCCTTATACATATTCGTACTCCTAGGGTGAATGGTATACCTCACTTGGTGTGCCTCCTTCATGATGTCATCTCTCAACCCATCGACCTTCGGCACCCAGATCTGACTCCTGAACCTCAGACCATCATCAACCCCCACACTGAAGTCTAATCCATCTCTGGCAGCCAACTATAGCAGACCAACTAACTCCTCATCATCATGCTGAGCCTGCACCACTCGCAAGACGGTCTACGGCTCCACCCGAAGCCCAGCTATCACTGCCCTCTCAGAGCCCTTTGTGAATGACCTCCAATCTGACAACGTCTCGAGTAGCCCCCACTCCTGCATGCATAAACTCTCAATTGACACCTCAACCTTCATGCTTAGTGCATCTGCAACCGAATTCGCCTTCCCCGGATGATAGGAGATGGTGAAGTCGTAGTCCTTAATGAACTCAAGTCATCTGCGTTGCCTCATAGTCAGCTCCTTCTGCGAGAATAAATACTTCAGGCTTTGATGATCTGTGAAGACCTTGAACTTCTCTCCATAAAGATAATGCCACCAGGTCTTCAACGCGTGAACCACCACCACTAACTCCAGATCATGAGTAGGGTAGTTCTTCTCATGCACCTTCAACTGCCTCGAAGCGTATGCCACCACATTCCCATGCTGCATCAGAACACAGCCCAAGCCAACCCGTGACGCCTCTTCAACTCCTGGAAACTGTCCTCGTACTTCTGGGACCAAAAGAACTTGACGCCCTTCTACGTCAACGCCGTCAGCAGTGAAGCATGTCTGGAGAAGTCCAGAATGAATCATCTATAATACCCAGCTAGTCCCACGAAGCTCCTGATCTCTGTCATGTTTGTCGGGGCTCTCCACTGAGTCACAACCTCAACCTTCGCCGGATTCACTGAAATCCCATTTGCTGACACAATATGCCCCAGAAATGCCACATGATCCAACCAAAACTCGCAATTCGTGTACTTGGCATAAAGCTACTGATCCTTCAACATGCCAAGCACAATCATCAGGTGCTCCCGATGTTGTTCCCTGTTAGGCGAGTACACCAAGATGTCATCCACGAAGACAACAACAAAACTATCGAGGTAGGGCTGAAAGGACCTATTCATCAGGTCCATGATGAAGGGAATGTGTTCTGAAAGTTTTACTTTTAAATGTCAATTATTATGAATTGAATGAGAAATCATTTTGTTCCTTGTTTATGTTATTCTTCTTTTAGAAGTGTTAAGGAAGAGGCTCTTGGTCCTTAACCGTAGAGCTCTAAAAGATATTGGTTTACATAAAACAAAAGATATTCGCAATCATGGTAATTAACATGGAACATTAATTACCGAGTTAAGATTGTCGTGTTGGTCATAGATCATTGTAGCTCTACAAGTGAGTGACAACACGGGTATGCAAAAGGGGAAAATATTACTTTTGTATACTGAATAGACCTAATAAGTAAAATATTATAGAAATGTGTTTCTGTGTCATTAATATTTTACTGTGTCTTTGGTCCTTTGATATGAGACTTATATCTAATCACTTAAGGAATACTTAATTAGATCAGTGTCTTGAACTATCGATCAGTGTAGTGTAAAGGCATTGGTTGGTTAAGTACAACTTTTGTTGGAGAAGATAGTTAGTCAAAAGATTATCATTGCCCCTCTTAATTGAGTGATGATATTAGTGGGCCCCTTGATAAAGCAAAGTTATAATGTGCACAATGTGATTTGAGTTAAGTCACATATTTATAACTAGCTTAAAGAGATCAAGAAATGAATACTAATACAAAGATGACACAATACTACTTTGTGTGTATTCTTAATATCATGAGGCAAGGGACGGACACAAGTGGTGCACTCCATCACTAAATTGATCGGGTTTTGGTTCGAGTGGAATTAAGACATCTAACTAATTGGGAGCTATAATGTGTAGCTAGATACCGCTTATAGCTTGTGATATTAAGCTCTTAATATCACTGCCAACTTAGTCTAGATCCTCCCATAGGTCACACCGCACGAAACCGGGAAACAAGAAGCTTGATTTTTGGTTCATATGATGTGTCAGGTTTCTTATAGAAAATAAGACACATGTGGTGAACAAGTAAAATCAATCATGTTATATATAACATAATTAGAATCATGATAAATTCATATGAGATGCATATATTATGGGGTGCAATAATTTATTGTTGCATAGGATAATATATTGCATAAGTTGTGAATTTGCTAAAACCCCCTCAAGTTCAAATTTTGTTGGAAATAAATCCAAAATTTGAAAAAGGCAAAATCGGGTAAAAGTCCGGTAATCCGTTGAGGTTCGGTCGACCGAAGGATCTGTGGATCGGTCAACCGAACATGGAACGGATAGTCATATTTGATTGACCGGACCAAAGTTCCAGGCACTTTGGTCCGGTGTACCGAACCAAAATCGGTCGACCTAATAATGTTAAGTTCCGATATTTTCAGTTAACCGAATGGCACTCGGTCTTAGACGAGAATTCGTCCGATCAGTTAAGGAGAATTTTTCCCTTTAAGAATCGGTCATCCGTCTAGTACTCGGTCAACCAATCGTGACATATTCGGTTAACTGAATGGGTCTCGGTCAACCGAACAGCGATTGATTTTCTGCCTTTGATTATTAAGAGATTAATTTGATTGATGGTTGGATTAGTTCCAACCTTGGTCAAACGTTTTGTGGGTGCATGTAATACATTAAGGAATTAATTTATGAGAGAAAATGTAAAGAAAACGTGGCTAAAGAATAGCCATGATTAAGAGTAAGATTGGAACCTATAAATAGGTCCTTATTCTCCCTAATTGGGTTACACAATTCAGAAATTATTTTCTCTCCTAATTCATTACTAAAACCCACGAAAATTCTCTTAGTTTTCTAAGTCTTTGGAAGGTGAAATCTCAGAGGCTAAGGAAGGGGTTTGTAGCTAGATTCTAAGCTTGTTTGGAGATCGATTGACTAGCTCCTTTCTCTCCAACCTTGTTTAGGGTTTCGGTGAACACTCGGAGGCATCCGGCGCAACGGGAAGCGACGATCAACTTCCCCAACATCTCCGAATCTTCAAGAAGTCTTAGAGAACTTCTAGGTATGAATTTCAGAGTCCCTTGTGTTTGTTTTAATAAGTTTTTGAAACTAGTTGTTAAAACAAACCGATGCATGCATAAATAAATCGAAGAAAATTGTAATAGATCCTTATTATACATGAAAATTCGAAAAATATATATGTATAATTAAACATGAAATCCTACAGTGGTATCAGATCATAGGGTTCAATTTTCTTATGATTTATGGCTGTAAACGAATTTAGTTTGCCATCTAGGATTTAAACAATTCGGTTTTACCAGTTTTTCGGTTTTACCAGTTCTCCATAATAATTCGTCTGAATGTTTTAAGAGTTTTAAAACTTGCCATGTGATTATTGGAATTAAGATTAAGGCATTAGTCCAACTTACAATAATTTCGTTTTATTTAAAAACAATTATTTTGTAAGAGAATCAACAAAACCGAAAAACTGCAGTTCATCTTTCCATAGGAAATTGGATGGACAGCGGTTCAAAAATAGTTTTGAACTATGGATGAATGAAAAATGTTTTTTAATGGATTTCAAAATATTTTTCAAAGAATTGTTGAGAATTCTGGATGATTGATAAATTAGATTCTGTAGTTTATAGCAATTGCGTGCATGGATGCTTGAGTTGCTTTGCAGGATTGTGAGTTTATATGTTCCAAATCAGACACTACAAATGTATGTAATTATTATTATACAGGGGCTTATGTATGTAAAAGCCATATTCTCTATTTTCTATCTTTAGAATTGCATTTGCATGTGAGAGGTTCTTACATAGGACTTGCACTAGTTTGTTTTTATCGAATGTGAGGAGCATGTTTATTTTTCTGTAAAATCTACATCTCCGATGCAAGAGGAAGTCGCCGAATAGAGCATTGATCGAGGATCGAGGATCAGGGATCGAAGATCAAGGATCAAAGGGAACATATAAACTCACGCGATATGGATTGTGTGAATGTTTAATTTCTGTTTTTTTATAATTTCTGCAATGCATGTGATGGATGGTGAATGTTAGGATGTGTATAAATTTTAATATGCATGATAAACTAAAATTCAAAATCACATGTTGATATATGAAATTGTCCAACAAAAATTAAGAATAAATTTCCTTCTTATTTCATCCACTAGCAGCCATTGATCGAGGGATACTCTGCTCGCCCTTAGCGGGAGATAGCTCCCTCTATATTTGGGAATAGTGGGAGATATAAAGGTTGTCTGTTGTTGTGCCACAATTAAATATATGAGGTGTGTTTCACCCTAGTGAACCCCAAGTATGTTTAGTTGTGAATACAATAGATAAACGTATCTCGTATCAAATGAAAATAAGTTTTCTTAACATTACCTAGAGCCCTCGCTCGGTTTTGGGAAAAAGTTTTTCTTACGAGGATAGGTCGTATTCCCTGATAATTAAAACGACAAGAGTCACAAGAGTTTGAAGATACTAAATGTTGCTAAAATTCAAAAGGTTGTGATTAGAAAATGTTTTCTTACCTTGATATTGTAATGTATTCGATAACCCTTAGCTAGTCTATATTACAATTGATGGGATCTTGGATTGTTGCATTTATGGGCAAAACTTTTATTTGCAACATTTACATTTATATATTCGATATATGTATGCATGTGTATTAAAACATAAAATTGGCATTAAAACCTGTATAATTTATTTTGTAGAAATGTCAAATATCCAACCAATTGTGCGATCTATGATCGAAAAGAACCCTTTGCAAAATGATGCCTCAAACTTCATGAAATGGCAACTCAATCTCAATATCGTGTTGAGGTTTGAAAAACTATCTCATATTTTGGATGGTGAAATCCCAAAATTGAATGAGAAGACAACCGATAATGAGAAGGAGGCGATAGCCAAGTGGGAAGACCAAGAGAACCAAGTTCACGGTCTAATGTTGGCATCCATGGGTGACTCGCTTCAAGCGAAATACTTGGATTCAAAACCCAAGAAGACCATGGAGGCTTTAACAAAGATGTTCATGGATAGTGCCCGAAAGGAGCGCTATAAGACCACCATCGCACTCACAAGGTGCCATATGGCGGAGGGAACATCGGTATCTATGCATTTTCTCATGATGCAAGGATACCTTGAGAAATTGTCGAAGCTCTCTTCTCCAATGCCCGAGGACATTGCCGAAGATCTGATTCTTGGCTCTCTAGCCCCGTCCTTCAAGGACTTTGTGATGCACTATCATGTGCGTGAAAAAGGGGTGAGTCTTGAGGAGCTTCACAACGCTCTCAAAACGGCTGAAGTTGACATGGGCAAAGGTCAGGACAATCACGTCCTAGCTGTTCATGAGAGGAGCAAAAAGATCAACAAAGGTAAAGGCAAATTTACCAAAGAAACGACAATCAAGAGCAAGGGAGTAGGAGGTGCTCATGGGAATGCCTCAAGGGGGAAATCTTTCAAATCTCCAACTCCCAACACGGAGTGCTTTCACTGCGGTGAAAAGGGACACATCCGACCGAATTGCCCCAAGTACAAGGAAGACCTTGAAAATGTGATGATTGAATGTAGGCGCCCGAGAAGCACCATAGGTATGTTTTTTATTGAGATAAATTTAATCACCTCTATCCTTGATTTGGTAATGGTTACCGGATCTTGTGCTCACATAATTTTGATGTGCAGCTATTGAAGGATAGGAAGGAACTCGTGGAGAACGAGATGATATTGAAGATTGGAAATAGTACAACCATCGCTGCAATTGTACAAGATTCTATGGAGCTTCAATAGTCGAGTGATTTAAATTTATGCTTTGAAGAATGTTTGTTATATGCCTTCGATTAGCAAGAACATTTCTGTATCAAGTTTTAGATATGGATAAATTTTAATAAATATTTTAATTCTTGCTTGTCTATATCGAAGAATGGAATTTTCTATGCAAATACATTCATATAGAATGATTTCTATTTGCTTGAAATAAATAATAAACAAACTCAAACAAACAATAACAAAAGAGAAACTAAGATAACTCACGTGAATGATACAATCTCGTAGCACTATCGGATTGGTCAAATAAATGACCAAGAGACCTTTCAAGAAGAAAGGAACGAAAACGAATAACTAATTAGATATGATACATTCTAATGTATGTGGTCCGATAAGTACAAGTGCAAGAGACGGTTTAAGGTACTTCATTTTGTTCACGGACAACTATAGTCATTATGACTATATTTGTCTAATGGGAAGCAAAAGTGAATTCTTTGACAAGTTCAAGGAATTCAAGGATGAAGTAATGAACCGACTCAACAAGAATATCGAGTCTCTGTGAACGGTTCGTAGGGGTGAGTGCTTAGGATACCTAATTTGACTCATTCCTAAAGTAGGAATAGGATATTGCTCGACATGGTTCGATCAATAATGAGTCAATTTAAATTGCCGATTTACTTTTGGAATTATGCACTACAAATAATGACAAACTCACTAAATAATGTTCCATCCAAATCTGTGGAGAAAATGGTTTATGAGCTATGGAGTTGAAAGACACCTAAGCTCAACTTTCTCAAGATTTGGGGTTGTGAGGTCTACGTCGAGAAATTGATGTCGACCAAACTTCAACCAAAAACGGATTAAGTGCTTCTTTATAGGTTATCCTCGTATGACAAGAGGATACTACTTTTGATATATCACCTCCAATCGAAAGATTGTAGAGAGAGATATGTTTTTCTGGAATTTCTGGAAAAGAGAGAAAAGTAGTGGGAGTAGAGTTGAGCTTGAGGAAACTCAAGATATTCTACAAGATCATGACATGAATGATGACATTCAAGATCATGAAAGCCCAACCGAGATTCCTTTGGTTAGTGGGAGCGTGATCGAGAGACCATCACAAGAAATTGTGAGAGAATCTCAATCATCCTCACCTAGTGTACGTTCGAGAGTCGAACATGAACTTGTTCCTCAAGAAATTGTGGGAGAAGTTCAAAAGGCACGAGAATAACCAAAAGAATAGAGAAGGTTGACGAGGGAAAGGAAGAAACCCAATAAGTATTTGGGACTTCATGAGATCATGATACTAGATACCAAAGATCCCTCGACCTTCTGAGAAGCAATGGAAAAATACTCCAAACTATGGTTAAAAGCCATGGAATCCGAAGTAGAATCCATGTATGATAATCAAGTATGAAACTTGATTAACCTTCCTCAAGAGAAAATATCATTTGGTATAAATGAGTTTTTAGGAGGAAGATAAACATGGATAGTAACTTGACAACCTACAAAGCAAGGCTTGTAGCAAAAGTTATACTCAAATTCAAGAAATTGACTTTGATGAAATCTTTGAGAAGTTGTCATATTAAAATCTATTCGGATTATACTCACTATTACCGCATTTCACAATTATGGGATATGGAAGATGGATATCAAAATGGCGTTCCTTAAACAGGAACTGGGAGGAGGATATGTACATGGTACAACCTCAAGGTTTTGATGATCCAAATAGTAGCGAGAAGAAATGCAAGTTTCGAGAATCCATTTATGGATTGAAGCAAACATCGAGAAGTTGGAACAAACGCTTTGACGAAGAGGTGAAGAAAATTCACTTCATTCAAAGTAAAGGAGTACCTTGTATATACAATGAGATTAGTGGGAGCCATGTAGTACTTCTGATCTTATATGTCGATGACATATTGCTCATGAGCAATCATATACCTTTGCATTAGTAAACGAGAAATTTCGTTGAAATCAGTATGTTCAATGAAAAGATGTGAGTGAGGCTCAATACATCTTGATTATCAAGATATAAAGAGATACATCTCATAGACTCATTGGTCTAAGTCAACGTGTATACATTGACAAGGTCTTTGAAATGTTCAGGGTGAACAATTCCGATATGGACAATATGCCAATAAGTATGAGTATAGGTGTGCAACTCAAGAAGTCTCAATGTGCTCAATCACACAAAGACTTGGAGTACATGAAGGTATCCCTTATGCTTCGGCAAAAGGAAGGACCATGTGCACAATGACTTGCACAAGACTCAATATCTCGTATGCTCTAAACGTGACAAGAGGTCACTAATCCAACGCAAGTCCTAAGCATAGGATTGCGGTCAAGAATATTCTGAAGTACCTTAACCGGACTAAAGATAAGGTTCTTGTTTATGGAAGACAAAGGAGAAAATAGCCGAGAGCTGTTTTGATGCAATTCTTATAGGAATTCTAGACAATAAGAGGTTGGAGTGATGATGCGTCATCATTATCAAAGGTGGAGGTATGAGCTAGTGTAGTTAGGAGTAACATCACTACATCTAACTAAACCACCAACGAAAGACAAAATAAATGAATAGGTGGACACAACAGTGACACAACTGATCCATTCAACAAACCTTAATACCAAGCTAAGAGACGAAATATATTTCGAGTCCATGGATCCGAGGATCCATGTGGATTGGCTTGATAGGTGATTTAGGAAGGTTACCCTAGTTATTAATGTTTTATACATTGAGAATGTATGTGAAAGAAATTTTGATAACAAGTGGGAGATTGAAGGGAATGTGTTCTTAAAGTTTTACTTTTAAATGTCAATTATTATGAATTGAATGAGAAATCATTTTGTTCCTTGTTTATGTTATTCGTCTTTTAGAAGTGTTAAGGAAGAGGCTCTGGGTCCTTAACCGTAGAGCTCTAAAAGATATTGGTTTACATAAAACAAAAGATATTCGCAATCATGGTAATTAACATGGAACATTAATTACCGAGTTAAGATTGTCGTGTTGGTCATAGATCATTGTAGCTCTACAAGTGAGTGACAACACGGGTATGCAAAAGAGGAAAATATTACTTTTGTATACTGAATAGACCTAATAAGTAAAATATTATAGAAATGTGTTTCTGTGTCATTAATATTTTACTGTGTCTTTGGTCCTTTGATATGAGACTTATATCTAATCACTTAAGGAATACTTAATTAGATCAGTGTCTTGAACTATCGATCAGTGTAGTGTAAAGGCATTGGTTGGTTAAGTACAACTTTTGTTGGAGAAGATAGTTAGTCAAAAGATTATCATTGCCCCTCTTAATTGAGTGATGATATTTAGTGGGCCCCTTGATAAAGCAAAGTTATAATGTGCACAATGTGATTTGAGTTAAGTCACATATTTATAACTAGCTTAAAGAGATCAAGAAATGAATACTAATACAAAGATGACACAATACTACTTTGTGTGTATTCTTAATATCATGAGGCAAGGGACGGACACAAGTTGTGCACTCCATCACTAAATGGATCGGGTTTTGGTTCGAGTGGAATTAAGACATCTAACTAATTGGGAGCTATAATGTGTAGCTAGATACCACTTATAGCTTGTGATATTAAGCTCTTAATATCACTGCCAACTTAGTCTAGATCCTCCCATAGGTCACACCGCACGAAACCGGGAAACAAGAAGCTTGATTTTTGGTTCATATGATGTGTCAGGTTTCTTATAGAAAATAAGACACATGTGGTGAACAAGTAAAATCAATCATGTTATATATAACATAATTAGAATCATGATAAATTCATATGAGATGCATATATTATGGGGTGCAATAATTTATTGTTGCATAGGATAATATATTGCATAAGTTGTGAATTTGCTAAAACCCCCTCAAGTTCAAATTTTGTTGGAAATAAATCCAAAATTTGAAAAAGACAAAATCGGGTAAAAGTTTGGTAATCCGTTGAGGTTCGGTCGACCGAAGGATCTGTGGATCGGTCAACCGAACATGGAACGGATAGTCATATTTGATTGACCGAACTTGACCAAAGTGCCTGGAACTTTGGTACGGTGTACCGAACCAAAATCGGTCGACCGAATAATGTTAAGTTCCGATATTTTCGGT
Organism: Triglochin maritima; assembly: GCA_963682175.1. Lineage (NCBI taxonomy): Eukaryota > Viridiplantae > Streptophyta > Magnoliopsida > Alismatales > Juncaginaceae > Triglochin > Triglochin maritima. The sequence continues at coordinate 27,928,243 of OY821788.1, read as the reverse complement.
TAACCAAATGGCACTCGGTCTTAGACGAGAATTCGTCCGATCAGTTAAGGAGAATTTTTCCCTTTAAGAATCGGTCATCCGTCTAGTACTCGGTCAACCAATCGTGACATATTCGGTTAACCGAATGGGTCTCGGTCAACCGAACAGCGATTGATTTTCTGCCTTTGATTATTAAGAGATTAATTTGATTGATGGTTGGATTAGCTCCAAACTTGGTCAAACGTTTTGTGGGTGCATGTAATACATTAAGGAATTAATTTATGAGAGAAAATGTAAAGAAAACGTGGCTAAAGAATAGCCATGATTAAGAGTAAGATTGGAACCTATAAATAGGTCCTTATTCTCCCTAATTGGGTTACACAATTCAGAAATTATTTTCTTCCTAATTCATTACTAAAACCCACGAAAATTCTCTTAGTTTTCTAAGTCTTTGGAAGGTGAAATCTCAGAGGCTAAGGAAGGGGTTTGTAGCTAGATTCTAAGCTTGTTTGGAGATCGATTGACTAGCTCCTTTCTCTCCAACCTTGTTTAGGGTTTCGGTGAACACTCGGAGGCATCCGGCGCAACGGGAAGCGACGATCATCTTCCCCAACATCTCCGAATCTTCAAGAAGTTTTAGAGAACTTCTAGGTATGAATTTCGGAGTCCCTTGTGTTTGTTTTAGTAAGTTTTTGAAACTAGTTCTTAAAACAAACCGATGCATGCATAAATAAATCGAAGAAATTGTAATAGATCCTTATTATACATGAAAATTCAAAAAATATATATGTATAATTAAACATGAAATCCTACACATGAATGTTGCAGGTGCATTCGTCTGTCCAAACTGCGTTACCAAGAACTCGTAGTGCTCGTACCGCGTCCTGAAGGCTGTCTTCTGAACGTCTGCCTTCCTGATCCGCAACTGGTGATAAACCGAACGCAGATCAATCTTCGAGAACACTCTCGCTGTCTGAAACTGATCAAATAGATCGTCAATCCTTGGCAAAGGGTATCGGTTCCTAATGGTAACCTTATTCAGCATCCTGTAGTCGATGCACATCCGCAACAACCCATCATTCTTCTTCACAAACAACACTGGCGCTCCCCATGGCGAGACACTCGGTCGGATAAACCTGGAGTCCATCAACTCTGGCAACTGCTTCTTCAGCTGTGTCAACTTAGCAGGTGTCATCCGATACGAAACCTTCGACTGGGGTGTCGTGCCAGCCACCAACTCAATGCCGAACTCGATCTCTCGGTGCGGAGGTAAACGAGGAATCTCTGCAGGAAACACCTGTGGGAACTCTCGTACAACCTCTATATCCTCCAACCTCCTCGTCTCAGGACCAGGAACAACCAAGGTTACCACGAACGCTCTGCAACCCTGATGCATCAGCCTCTGTGCCTTAACCGCATACACAATCAAACAACCTCCTCTACTCCTCGTCCCTCTGATCAACACATCAGGCACGTCCTTCCTCGGAATAAGGATCTTCTTCTCGCGGAAAAAGACTTGCACATCGTACTGTGATAGCTAGTCCATCCCCAGTATGACGTCGAAGTCCTCCATCGGTAGCAAGTCCAGATCTTTCGAAAAATCATGGTCTCCCGAAACAATTGTGTTGCCGGGGAGAAAGCTCCCCATAGTGCCCACCTCACTCATGGTCGTACTAACTTCCAACAAGTCAGTCAGTAGCTCAGGGGTCCGATCTAACTCTCCACCAAACTTCTCCGAAATGAAGGAGTGTGTGGCACCGCAATCGAAAAAGACACGAGCAACCAAACCTGAAATGACAAGGGTACCTTCCACGACAGTGTTGGAGTCCTTCGCCTCCTCACCCCGGATGGTGAAGACTCGCCCTGCTCTCCGGGCCTGGCCCTGCAAAACAACGGACCTGCTGCCTCCGCTCCTCTCTGAGACCGGTGGTCTAGGCCACCTGCTCGTCTTGCCCTGCCTTCTCGGGCAATCCCGGATAAAATGGCCCATCTGATCGCATCCCAAGCATGCACCTATACGCCGGGGGCACTCCTGGACCGGATGAGATATCCCACAGGTACTGCACGTACCAGACTGGTGTGCTCCTGCTCCATCAACCCGAGGACTCTTGCCCGGGTTCCTAGTGGAACGTCCAACTGCACGTCCTCCCGTGCTCACTGACGTCTTCCATGCCTCCTGGTAATTCTCCTGATAGTCCTGATCGATGATGGTCGCATACTTCACCGCATCCGCCACGGTCTGCGGCAAGCTTGTAATCACACGCGACCTGAGATGCTTCCTCAACCTTTGATGAACTTCCGTGCACGTTGCTCGGGTGTCACATAAGTCTGAGATCAATAACGCTCCAGGGCGTTAAACCTGCTGATGTAACTAGCCAACGACATCTCCTTTTGCTAGAGGGCCAAGAACTCCTCCTTGTTCTTATCTCTGACGTGCTACAGAAAGAACTGTTGGTTGAACTCCTCATGGAATTCCTCCCATCTCACGTCATCTCGGTCAGCAAATACCACTACAGATGTGGTCCTGCACCAGTTTGCTGCCTCTCCAGCCAGCACATAGGTTGCCAGGTCCACCATCCGCCCCGGTACCCAGCCAATCGCCCGGAAAATCTTCTGGATCTTAAAGACCCAGTCCTCTGCAGCTTCAGGCTCACTCCTGCCGTCAAAAGTAGGCGGGTGCTGCCTCATGAAGCGATCATGCTCCGTACCTATCCCTGTCTGCTCTGCCCTCTCGCTTGACGCTCGAGGAACTCGCCCAACCTATCCCACGTAGCACCCTCAGTGGCATCATTGGCATTCCGCTCATTCGCGGCGTTTCTCACACGTCTCGGAGGCATCTGACACAAGAAACAACTCAAGATCAGCCATAAATGCATGCTAAATGTAAAGTGCAACCTAACACTACTATTCTGGGGTGATTTCTTTGGGAGCCACATATATGGACCGACTACTCTGATACCATGTTGTAACATCCCGAAATAGCGGAAATTTAAAAATTTAAACAACCAAGAAATCACCAGATAAAACTCATCAACAGGAATGTTACTCATATAAATCAACAGTCGGTGCAACAAAATACAACAGAGATTGTCAAAAGACATGATTACAACAATGGAACGAAAGACAGGTACAAGTAATCATGACGACCTCGAAGAGTCCGAAAAGGATCCTAACCCCAAAATATGTGCACCCGCTGTCAGCACCCGACAGAACCTGCTGCGGTCTTGAAACATGAATCAAACTACGATGCCTGAGTTTCCCATTAGGAAACCCCGTATGCCAAGCTCGCATATGTGAATGCAATAGTATGGTAAATTGACCTATCATACTAGTAGCATGTCATATCAACATATGCAATGCATAAAATCCCTCCAAGGGTATACAGGGCCTTAGTCCAACAACACAAGGACCCTCAAAGGTCAACAAGGACATCAGTCCAGCAACAACAACGGGTCTCCCTCGTAAACCTACCATAGGCACATACGATCTTACGGACAGTACGTGCCGCACCCCCACACGCGACTACTCAAGCCAAAGGGATCGGTGATGAGCGCCCGAACTTCCGCTCAAGGTAACAATGTGGTCTACACCACCCCAATGGAGTCGTAGCCCGGTCGGTCACATCCCAAGATAGGTGCCCAATCGAAGATAATTGCCGGAACAACATCGGTGGTACAACATACGTTCGGCACAACATCGGACGGCACAACCACAAGCCGGAACATCGTCGGCACCATCATCGCCGGCAAAAACCTCGGCAGCATTGCCGACACAACCTCGGCCGTAATACATATGTGCGACACAACATCGAACGGGTCCAGACCATAGTCTGCAGGGTCATCATGCTCCACGAGCCATACATCAACACGCATTGGGATCCACGATCCCTCAGGTCTGCTACTCTACAGAGAGTCAAGCTACAACATGTCACACCACTGTCCATCAACGGAGGTGGCGCGACCCAAGTGTCCACACTCTTCCACACGGAGGTCCCTGGGCAGGCACGAGCACGTACCTGTCGTCACCTCTTGGCTCACGCTCTAAGCTAGGACACGGGTTTCCGTGGATAGAGTTGATACAACACAAGGACCAGGAACTCAGTTCTACGCACAAACGGTCGACCCAAAAAGCCTAACTGGTCGACCGTTCCCAATAGGTTCGGTCGACCGAAAGTTTGCAATGGGCGAACTATTATGTGCATCACTTAAGTCCAAACAGTCGTACAACGATTTAAAACCATTCGACCGAATACGAGGTCAAAATCCGGAGTTGGTCAAAATCACACAAGACTATTCAGTCGACCGACTCAGGGGTCCCGATCGAGCGAAAACTACCAGGGTCATCCTAATAGTCTATGTCATATAACGGTCGAACAATATAACAAAATCGATCGAACATCATGCATAATAGTCAAGTACACTTAAGTTCCAGTCGAACCAAAAGCTAAGGACGGTCGACCGAAATCCTACAGAAAACCTCCAACCCACCAGCATACCTGCAACCGGTCGACCGCCACATGGAATCGTTCGCCCGCTGTTGGTTAAAATTGGGCAAAATAGTAAACCGGTCGACCACCCGAATGCACTGGTCGACCGTTGGTCGACAGCAACGCCGTGCCTACCGAGGATTTTACGTCGTTCTCACGTCACCGGCGAGGTCTCCGACCTCCCGCGACTGACCACAACTTCCCACCAACGTGGGGAACAACAAAACCACACTACAAAGCCGACATACCTCAAAAGGAAGACGGAGCACGCCAGAGTTCGCTCAACATCACCCGCAACCTCGACACCTCGCTCGAGCACTCCTCGCCCCACGTCCACGAGCCTCGCGCACGTCCGCCACCGTACGCCTCACGCCGGAGCAGACCCTTCATCCGTTGGATGTCGGAAAAAGACAAGAGAAAGAGAAGTTTGGGTGAGAGATGGGAAAAGGAAGAAGAAGAAAGGAAATGGGAGAGAAAGAGACGTTGGTTTTCTCCTCAACAAAACCAAACCCACGCCAACAGTAACCAGCCTCCCTACACCCCTCACCCATCACCCAGCCCATGTTCACCTCCTCATTCCCCTTGCAAAACCCTCCACTAATCACGGGATTAGTCCTTAAGCAAGGTGAGGATCTAACACTCTCAACACTATCACCGGTCACTATAATATCATCCACATAAAGTTTACGTACATGATTGTATGTTACATTACATTTGGCACCAATCACTTCAATTATGAAACCAACATTGTTGGAAAATACGAGTATGACGTCGTCCTGATTATGTCGGATATTGAAAATCCAACATGGTATTAGTTATACCACGTCAATCGTAGAACCAGATGTGAATGTTTGAATTACCACGTCAGTCGTAGAATGTCCGACATGATTTAAGTGTACCAGATCGATTGTCAATACGCCAACATGATTTGATTATTTTGTGACTTGGTGAATATAGAATAATATTCCCTTGACTGAGTATAATTGGAGCAAGAAGTAAAGAAGTGAGTTTGAAATACCAATTTCATGAGGCTTGTTTCAAGCCATACAATTACTTGTTGAGTTAACAAACTTTTGTGTTCCCCTCTTTCAAGTACCCCTGAAGTGGTCTAATGAAGACTTCTTTATCCAGAGCTCCATAAAGAAAAGTGTTATTTACATCTACTTGATCCAACACCCAACCCTTAGTTTACACAACCATTTAGGTTTTCATAGTTGTAATCTTTGCTACAGGAGGAAAGGTGTAACGTCCCAAAACAGCGGAAGATTTAAAAATTTCAAAATAACCAACATAACAGACAACTCACGCGGGAACGTCACTAGTATATAAATATATAAATCCGGGTGCACCCAAAATACAAGGAGTTTTCCAAAAGAAGTACAACTACAATACTGATACAATGAAATAGAATACATGTAGTCGTACGGTCTAGCAACTGCCGAAGAGGATCCGACTCCAAAGCGCTCCGTCCTCGGTCACCACCCACCCGAACCTACTGCGGTCCTGAAAAAGATGCAACAACAATGCCTGAGTTTCCAGAAGGAAACCCCGTATGCCAACTCACCTATATGCATGCATCACATAATGAACCTATCATACTAGTAGCATGTCATGGCATCAACAGAAATGGAAAACAGTTCCCCCGAAGGGTAAAACAGGACATCAGTCCGACAATCGATCATCGGGTCTCCCGAAGAGTCCTACTGCAGGCACATGCAGTCTAGCAGCCCGCGACATCGCACCCCCCACACGCGGCTACACTACACAAGGGTTCGGCAGGGAGCCTCTGTCACGTCTACGCGCCGATAGAAACAGATCTGTAAATCTCAGTGGTCGGGGCCACAGGGACCAACGGGGTCGTCGCCCGGAAGGTATAACAACATCATCTCGGTAGGTGCCCAGCCGAGGAAAACAACATAGCCGGCACAGCCTCGGCCCAACAATCATCATCGCCGGCACAACCTCGGCGGCATCACCGGCACAGCATCGGTGGTCCATCACAACGTCCGGCACAACATCGGACGGGTCCAGACCGAAGTCTGCCAGGGTCACGGGCTCCACGAACCGTGAACCCAAACTGCGCCGCTATAAAAGCAGGGCAGCAACCTCCGTAGCTTGAAGGCCGGTAGTCACCTCACCCAACACCAGTTGCGTGCCCGCACAACATCATCATACATTGGGATCCGCAATCCCTCAGGCCTGCTACGCTACAATGAGTCTAATCAATCATATCTCATAAGTCCCACTCCATACCTGGAGGAGACGCATCCCGAACACCCACACCCTTCCACCCGGCGGTCCCTGGGCAGGCACGCAAGCGCACCCACCGTCACCTCCCGGCTCACGCGCAAGGCGAGGACACGGGTTTCCGTGGACAAAGTTGGCATTCACAACGGGACCCAGGAATTCAGTTCTGAGCAGATTCGGTCGACCGAAATAGTCTAACCGGTCGACCGTTTTCACGAGGAATTCGATCGACCGAAAGTCTGAATCGGTGGAACTCACTGCGCAACACTAATTCCCAAACGATCGAACAAAAGTCTAAAACCGGTCGACCGAACGAGGTCAAAATCCGGAGTCTGGTCAACATCAAAATCGGATCTATCGGTCGACCGACTCAGGTGTCTCGGTCGACCGAAAACAAACAGGGACAACCTATTATTCTAAGTCATATAATCGGTCGAACGCAAACTTCCAACGGTCAAACAACATACAACCGGTCGAACGCAATAAGAAATCGGTCGAACAAATCATGCAATTCTACTCAGTACACTTAAGTTCCGGTCGAACGACCCAAGGAACCGGTCGACCGAAAACAGGCAGAACGCCCCAACTCACCAGCAATATACACTACCGGTCGACCGCCACAAGGCATCGATCGACCGGTGAAGGTTAAAGTCCGGCAAACAGAGCTAAAACGGTCGACCGCCCGAAGGACCCGGTCGACCGTTGGTCGTCTTCAACCTCGCACCAGCCGAGGTTTTACGAAGAAACGCGTCGCCGGAGAGGTCCTCGACCTCCCCCGACCGACCAACAACACCCTCCCACGAGGGTGAGCAACAAAATCACACTAATGAGCGGCATACCTCGAAAACGCAACGAACCCGCCGGAGCCTCGCTCGCGCCTCCGTTGCCTCCGGTGATCCTCCTCGTGCGTCAACCTCCGCAAGCCTCACGCCAATGCAACCTCCTTCGCCTGAGCTCGAGCAACTGAGGAAGAAGATGGGTGCTTGGTGAGGATGAAGGAAAGGAAAGGAAAGGAGATGGTGTTGGTTGGTTTAAAAACCCAAAAACCCTACACCCCAAGCACTCCCCACCATACTTCCCTTACACCCCACCTTACCTCCATCACTTCACCCCACTACTCACCATACCTCCCTCTCTCCTCCAAGTCAAACCTCACTTAACCCTAATCCAATCCTAATCCGGTTTAGGGACATAACAAAAGGTCTCATGGTAGTCGAACCCTTCTCTTTATGTATACCCTTTTGCCACCAATCTCACCTTGTATCTTTCAAGAGTTCCATGTAACTTAAACTTCACTTTGTAAACGCATTGGCTGCCTATGGCCTTCCTTCCTTTAGGTAGATCAACCAATTTCTATGTGTTGTTATCTTCCAATGCTTTGATTTCTTGCTTCATGGCTCCATTTCTGATCCTTGAAGGCCTATTCAAATGTTTCGGGTTCTGTGATAGCATTGACTGTACCAATAAAAGCTTTATAGCTCTTAGATATTCTGTTGTAGTTTACAAAATCTTTCATAGGAAACTGAGTAGTAAGTTTTCATTGTTCTTCCCTTGCTCTTGAACTTCAATCATGTTGCAGTAGTACTCATCCAAGTAATTTGGTGCTCTACGAATTCTAGATGATCTCCTTAAATTTCTTTTGCTTCAGTGATTGTGTTCCTCATGCTCATCAGCATCATGAGTGACTTGTTCTACAATATCATTTTGTCCTCTTTGGTTTATTTCATCATCATGTGTGTTTTCAACTTCTTGTTCATTAATTCTAGCCACTACAATCTTTTTCTTGTATCTCAGAAACTGGGTCGGTAATATGAAGAATTCAGTATCATCACCTGTCCCTTTCATAGGAAATTCTTGATAAAAAACCACATCTCTATTGACACAAATCTTCTCCTTCTGTATGTCGCAGAGTTTGTAACATTTCTGGCCATAGGGATAACCAGTGAAGATACACTTCATTACTCTACTGTAAAACTTGCTTTCAAACTTGGGCTTAGTTGCATATGTGAGGCACCCAAAGGTTCTCAAGTGGTTGTAGCCTGGCTTTCTACAATGTAGAGGATATGGTGATATGTCCCACAAAAATTTTGCTGGGAACTTGTTGATGAGATATGCAGCAGCTACAACACATTCTCCCTTAAATTTGGTAGGAAGAGGGACTTGTATCTTCAAGGCTCTGCATACTTCAATCAAATGTTTTGTTTTCTCTCGACCAACCTATTTTATTACGGTGTGTACACACAAGATCCTTCATGCTTAATTCCAAACTCAGAAAGAAAGTTAATCATGCCATTGCAAAGGAATTCAGACCCATTATAATTTCTAAAAGATTTAATATAGCAGTTAAATTGATTCTTTACCATTCCATTAAAATATTTCAAATGAGTAAAAACACATTTTTATTCCCCATCATGTAAATCCAAGTAAAACAGGTTTATCATCAACTAAAGTAATAAAATAATGGACTCCTGTAAGGCTAGGCGTGGGAAATCTTCCCTAAAAATCACAATGAGCTAAATCAAAAGCAGAAACAGTACTAATGCTGCTAGATTTGAAAGGAAGCTTGGTTTGTTTAGCTAAGGGGACACACATTACCATTGAAATTTGGATCCAAATGACTAATACTACAATCTTTGCTAATAGTACGAAGTATATCATAAGAGGGACGACCAAGTTATTATGCCAAACGTTGTGATCATCTCCTATCAACAGAATTACAACTACAATTCTTATTCAACTAGAATTACGATATTTACCCCAACCAACCACCATGTTGGTGGCTATGATTATGATAAGGATGGAAGTGAACAAAAGTGTGATATGATTAGCGAATTTCCTAACAGAAAGTAGATTTACCATAGGGGTATTAGTAGCACAGAAGCTCCAGAAAGTGATTTTCGGAATCAAATGGTAGCAGAAGAAAATAAAATCCAGTGGAAAATAGTATTCTCTTAATCGAAATATGTTGTTTTTTGTCTATCTCTGGAATCCGACAGAAATAGATTTTGTTGTTTGTGTCTATTTCAATTAAGCTTAAACCGCAAGTGCACACCACGATGAAGCGGTGACAAGTACGGGTCGAGTCCATAAGGAGGTGTGTCAACTCTGGTTCTTCAAAAATCATGTGGGAAATAAAGGTAAGAAAGAATTTGATTACACTAAACTAGCAACTAACAAACAGAAAAAATGAAGTCACAAGTCAAACTAAAAAAACTAAGAAACTAACAAACATAAAAGATGAAATTCAGTAAGGAAAATTCATTCAATAAGATGGTGAAGAATGCATTCAATAAGGCACAAGTGTCTAATGGTTGTGGCAAAACCTATCAATCCAATCACTAACCTAGTTGATTAACATGAGCATAAACAAGTTGGTTATTAAGAACCTAAACAAGCATGTGAAGTATCTAAATGTTGTGGCAAAACTCATCAAGTTAAGTATTCTCATTTAAACAAACAAGCATACATTCATATTCATCACATATTGACTAAGATAGAATTCATTCCCAATCTTTATTACATGTATAAACATCATCTCCACCCCAAAGAAGGATGGACTACTCACTACACATTAAGCTAACAATTAGAGTAAGAAAGAAAGACATTCTAACTAATTATACTATGATTGAAACTAAGCTAAACAAGCAAGCATTAAGAGAACATGAATATAAAACTAGAAGATATTATTTTATTAATGACTCACATTACAAGTAGCATCTCCCACTTGACTTTTTCTCCAAAGGCTTACTCTAAGTAGAGAGAATGACCACCAAGCAATGAGACATGAAAAAGGCAACTGGGGACAATCCCCCGGTGTGGAACTAATGAAACATACCTAAAACAAACATAAACTACATAACCCACAACCATGCGAAACAGGGTCGGATTCGGACCAAACTGGACTGCCAATTGGAGGTCTGGGGCCAACAACGGAAATTTAAAAATTATTTATCAAAGCATCAGAGACCAATAATCAAAGACGGGACTGTTACTTCTCATAAAAACATAAAAGCGGTGCACCAGTTTACATCAGAGTTTGTCAAAAACGATACATGATTACAACAAAACAACAAAAGAAGATAAATGTAATCATGTCGACCTTAGTGGTCAGAATAGAGGATCTGATCCCAAGATGCGCGCGCCCGCTGATCACCACCCAACTAGACCTACTGTGGTCCTGAAAAAGATACAACAACAATGCCCGAGTTTCCATAAGGAAACCTCGTATGTCAAGCTCACCTATATGCATGCAGTAGTACAAATGAACCTATCATACTAGTAGCATGTCATGTCATCGACAGTAAGGAAAACAGTTCCCCCGAAGGGTAACATGGGACATCAGTCCGACAATCATCATCGGGTCCCGAGGAGACCTATCGTAGGTACATACAGTCTAACGGAACAAGACGTGACGCTCCCCATACACGGCTATACTAATCATGGGGTTCGGCAGGGAACGTCTGCCAGGTCCTCGCCATAAGAAACGGATCTGTAACTTCGTGGTCGAAACCACACCAACATAGTCGTTGCTCGGTCGGTCCATCAATCATCATCTCAGTAGGTGCCCATCTGAGGAACATAGCCGGAACAGCATCAGCCCATCAATCATCATTGCCGGAACAGCATCGGTAGTCCATGAATACGTCTGGCACAACATCGGATGGGTCCAGACCGAAGTCTGCCAGGTCATCAGGCTCCACGAGCCGCAAACACCAACCGCGCCGCTATAAAAGCAGGGCAACGACCTCCATAGCCCCTCAGGCCGGTAGTGACCTCACCCAACGACAGTTGTGTGCCCGCACAATCATCATACATTGGGATCCCTAATCCCTTAGGCCTGCTATACTATAATGAGTCCAATCAATCCATCATATTAGTCACGATCCATACCGGGAGGTGACACGTCCCGAACACCCACACTCTTCCACACGGCGGTCCCTGGGCTGGCGTAACCTGCTCACCGTCACCTCCCGGTTCACGCACAAGGCGAGGACACGGGTTTCCGTGGACAGAGTTGGCATCCTAAGCGGAACCAGGAATTATGTCCTGTGCAAAACGGTCGACCGAAAGAGACAACTCTATCGACCGTTTTCCTCAAGGGAATCGGTCGACCGAAAGTGACAACTGATCGACCACTTCCACAAGGGAATCGGTCGACCGAAGCGTGACAACTCGGTCGACCGCTTCCACAAGGGAATCGTCCGACCGAAGCGTCTGCAACGGTCGAACTATTTGCGCAAAACATAAGTCCCAATGGTCTACCGAAGGTCTAAAACGGGTCGACCGAAACAAGGTCAAAATACGGAGTCTGGTCAACATTAAATTCAAAACTATCGGTCGATCGACTCAGGGGTCTCGGTCGACCGAAAACTAACAGGGTCATCCTATTATTTCTACGTCGTAAAATGGTCGACCCTAAACATGCATAATATCCAGTACACTTAAGTTTCGGTCGACCGAACACAAGCAATCGGTCGACCGAAACAGAACAGGCAGACAAAAACACTACATTCGGTCGACCGTTGGTCGTCTTCAACCTCGCGCCAGCCAAGTTTTTCACGGAAAACGTCATTGGAGAGGTCTCCGACCTCCCCCGACCGACCAACACCACCCTCCCACGAGGGTGAGCAACCACCAAATATACTAAGAAGCCGGCATACCTCAAGCGAATGACGAAATACGCCGGTGCACCGCTCGCGCACGCCGCCACCGCACCTCTCCGCGCGTCCACCTCCTCGCACGAACGCCTGCAAATTTTTCACACCGGAGCCTCCTCCTCCGGTCGCCGGAAAGGAAAGGGAAGGAGTGAGTGAGAGGGAGCAACGAATGGGAGAGAGAGAGAGAGAGAAATTTTCGTTATAAAAACCCACCACCTCTCACCTCACCATAACCCTACACCATCACCCTACCCACAACCCATACCTCCCACGACCCCACTGTTCACGTACATCTTCCCCATGCAAACTCATTCCTCTAATCACCATTAGCACCCTAAAAGGGTTAAGAGTTCTAACAATCCACCCAACTTAAAAGGATTTTGTCCCGAAATCAAAGCAACTACTCACCAAAAAGCTCTGGATACTGCATTCTGACTTCCTCCTCGATCTCCCAAGGGGCCTCGCGCTCACCGTGATGCTACCACCTGACCTTCACCATCGGAATGGTCCTCCTCCTGAGCTGGTGATCCATGCGATCAACGATCTCTACTAGCCTCTCCTCAAGTGACAAGTCTTGCTGGATCTCTGGCACTGCTATCTCAATAACGTGAGTTGGATCTGCAACGTACTTCCTCAGCATCGATACATGGAAGACGTGAAGACCCGAGAACTGTGGTGGCAAAGCAATCCGGTAGGCAACCTCTCCAACTCGGTCGAGGATCTCAAACGGCCCAACATACGTCGGACTAAGCTTCCCCTTCTTCCCTAACCTCATCACACCTCGGGCTGGGGAAATCTTCAGAAATACATGGTCGCCCACCTCGAAGCTCAACACCCATCTGCGTCGATCAGCATAACTCTTCTATCTGCTCTGTGCTGTGGCTAATCTCCTACGGATCACCTCAACCTTCTCTGCATACATCTGCACAATCTTTGGCCCCACTAACTGCCTCTCGCCCACGCCACTCCAGCATACCGGTGATCTACAAGACCTCCCGTACAACGCCTCGTACGGTGCCATCCCAATACTCGAATGGTAGCTGTTGTTGTATGCGAACTCTATCAGCGGCAAGTGCTTGTCCCAGTGCCCTGCCCAATCCAGTGTGCATTCCCTCAGCATATCCTCCAAGGTCTGAATCGTCCTCTCTGACTGGCAATCTGTCTGAGGATGGAACGTCGTACTGAATCTCAGACGCGTCCCCAATGCCTGCTGCAGACTCCCCCAAAATCTGGAAGTGAATCGAGGATCTCGATCGGAGATGATGCTCACTGGCACTCCATGCAACCTGACTATCACCTCCACGTACAACTTAGCCAGACCCTCCAAAGGCAACATGGTCCTGCTCGCTAAGAAGTGCGCTGACTTGGTCAGTCGATCGACTATCACCCAAATCGCGTCGTGGAATCTCCTCGTTTTCGGCAACCTAGTGACAAAATCCATTGTCACGTGCTCCCACTTCCACTTAGGAAGCTCAATACACTGCATCGGTACCGCTGGCCTCTATTGCTCAATCTTCACCTGCTGACAGACCAAGCATCTCTCTACAAACTCTGCAATGTCCCTCTTCATGCCCTTCCACCAGAAGTTCCGCTGCAGGTCCTCATACATCTTCGTGCTCCCCGGGTGAATGGTGTATCTAGCTCTGTGTGCCTCCTCTATGATGTCATCTCTCAGCCCATCGACCTTCGGTACCCAGATCCGACTCCTGAACCATAAAACAACAATCAACCCCTACACTGAAGTCTGACTCAGCTCTGGAAGCCAACTATAGCAGACCAACTAACTCATCATCCCCATGCTGAGCCTGCACCCCCCGTGAGACAGTCTGCAGCTCCACCTGAAGCCCAGCAATCACTGCTCCCTCTGAACCCTCTGTGAACGGTCTCCACTCTGACAATGCCTCGAGTAGCCTCCACTCCTGGATGTACAGACTCGCAACTGAAACCTCCACCTTCCTGCTAAGCGCATCTGCAACCGAATTCGCCTTCCCCGGATGATAGGAAATTGTGAAGTCGTAGTCCTTAATGAACTCAAGCCATCTGCGCTGCCCCATATTCAGCTCCTTCTACGAGAACAAATAATTCAGACTCTGATGATCGATGAAGACCTCAAACTGCTCGCCATACAGATAGTGCCGCCAGGTCTTCAACGCGTGAACTACCGCTGCTAACTCCAGATCATGAGTAGGGTAGTTCTTCGCATGCACCTTCAGCTGCCTCGAAGCGTACGCCACCACCTTCCCGTGCTACATCAGAACACAACCCAAGCCAATCCCTGACGCATCGCTGTATATCACATAACCTCCACTGCCACTCGGTAGAGTCAGAATAGGTGTTGTCGTCAATCGCCTCTTCAGCTCCTGAAAGTTGTCCTCGTACTTTTGGACCAAACAAACTTGACGCCCTTCTACCAACGCTGTCAGCGGGGATGCAAGTCTAGAGAAATCCTGGATGAACCATCTGTAATACCCTTCCAGTCCCACAAAACTCCTGATCTCCGTCACGCTCGTCGGGGCTCTCCACTGAGTCACAACCTCGACCTTCGCCGGATCCACCGAAATCCCATCCGCTGACACAATATGCCCCAGAAAAAGCCACATGATCCAACCAAAACTCACAGTTCATGTACCTGTCATAAAGTTGCTGATCCCTCAAGATGCCAAGCACAATCTTCAGGTGCTCCTTTCTATGCTGCTCTTTTTCAGGCGAGTATACCAAGATGTCGTTCACGAATACAACGACAAATCTATCAAGGTACGGCTGAAAGGTCATATTAATCAGGTCCATGAACGTCGCAGGTGCATTCGTCAGTCCAAACGGCATCACCAAGAACTCGTAGTGCCCGTACCGTGTCCTGAAGGCTGTCTTCTGAACATCTGCATCTCTGATCCACAACTGGTGATAACCCGAACGCAGATCGATCTTCGAGAATACTCTCACCGTCTGCAGCTGATCAAACAAGTCATCAATCCTGGGCAAAGGGTACCGGTTCCGAACGGTAACCTTATTCAGCATCCTGTAGTCGATGCACATCCGCAACACAGGCGCTCCCCACGGCGAGACACTCGGTCGGATAAACCCAGAGTCCATCAGTTCCTGCAACTACTTCTTCAGCTTTGTCAACTCAGCAGGTGCTATACGATACGGAGCCTTCAACTGAGGTGTCGTACCCGCCACCAACTCAATGCCGAACTCGATCTCTCGGTGCGGCGGTTATGCTGGAATCTCTGCTGAAAACACATCCGGGAACTCCTGCACAACCTCTATATCCTCTAGCCTCTTCGTCTCAGGATCAGGAACAACCAGCGTGGCCACAAACGCTCTGCATCCCTGCTGTATCAGCTTCTATGCCTTGACTGCAGACACAATCAGACGACCACCTCTGCTCCTCGTACCTCTGATCAAAACATCTAGCAAGCCCTCCATCGGAATCAGGATCTTCTTCTCGCGGCAAAAGACCCGCACGTCGTACTGTGATAGCCAATCCATCCCCAGTATGACGTCGAAGTCCTCCATCGGTAACACGACCAAATCTGCCAGAAAATCATGGTCTCCCGAAGCAACTGTGGTGTCGGGGAAAAAGCTCCCCACAGTGCCCACCTCACCCATGGGCGTGCTGACCTCCAAAACATCAGTCAGCAGCACAAGGGTCCGACCCAACTCGCAAACAAACTTCTCCGAAATGAAGGAGTGAGTGGCGCCGCAATCAAACATCACATGTGCTACTAAGCTAGAAACAGAAAGTGTACCTTCCACGACGGTGTTGGAGTCCCTCGCCTCCTCAGCCTGAATAGTGAAGACTCGCCCGGTCTTCCTGCCCTGGCCTGGTTAAACGAATAATCGGCGGCCTCCGCCTCTCCCTGCCACTGGTGCTCCAGACCTCCTACTAGGCTCTCCCTGCCTAGTCGGGCACTCCCGAATGAAGTGACCCAACTGCCCACATCTAATGCAAGCTCCAGTGCGCCTGAAGCACTCCTGACCTGGGTGAAACCTCCCACAGAACGTGCACACTCCAGACTGACGTGCCCCTCCTCCATCGAACCTGGGCCTCTTACCTGGGTTCCCTACACCATGGTCAACAGCTCGGCTACCGGTGCTCACTGGTGCCTTCCTCGCCTCCTGAAGACACTCCCTCTGGTCCTGCTGGATGATGGTAGCATGCTTCACCGCATCTGCAAGGGTCCGCGGCATGCTGTTGATCACACGTGATCGGAGCGGCTGCCTCAGTCCCTTCACAAACTTCCTCGCCCACTGCTCTGGGGTCACACAAATCTCGGGACAATAACGCTCCAAGGCGTTGAACCTGCTGATGTAGCTCGCCAAAGTCATCTCCCTCTGCTCCAGCGACATGAACTCCTCCCTCTTCCGATCCCTGACGTGCTGGGGAAAATACTACTCATGAAACACCTCCAGAAACTCCTCCCAGCTGACGTCCTCACGGTCCTCAAACAATACCGTGGACGTAGACCTCCACCAGTTGGCCGCCTCGCTATCGAACACAGAGGTGGCCAGATCCACCCTCCTCTCAGGTGCAACTCCAATCGCTCAAAAGATCTTCTCCATCCTGAAGATCCAGTCCTCCGCTACCTCTGGAGCACTCCTGCCATCAAAACTCGGCGGATGCTGACGCATAAACCGATCATGCTCAGCGCCCACCCCGCCTTGCACATTCTGAGCTGCCTGACGCTCCAGAAACTCGCCCAACCTGTCCCAGTTGGCGCCCTCAGAGGCGTCCTTGGGATCGCGATCACGCGCGGAACTCCGCACGCGTCTAGGAGCCATCTGACAGAAGAAACAATCACAAACTTCAACCATGAATGCATGCTAAAAGATAAAATGCATGCGTCCTATTACTACAAGGGTGATTTCATTGGGAACTGCATAGGAATCGACCGCTCTGATACCAAATTGTAACATCCCGAAACAGCGGAAATTTAAAAATTATTTATCAAAGCATCAGAGACCAATAATCAAAGACGGGACTGTTACTTCTCATAAAACAAAAAAGCGGTGCACCAGTTTACATCAGAGTTTGTCAAAATGATACATGATTACAACAAAACAACAAAAGAAGATAACGTAATCATGTCGACCTAAGTGGTCAGAATAGAGGATCTGATCCCAAGATGCGTGCGCCAGCTGATCACCACCCAACTGGACCTACTGCGGTCCTGAAAAGATGCAACAACAATGCCTGAGTTTCCATAAGGAAACCCCGTATGCCAAGCTCACTTATATGCATGCAGTAGTACAAATGAACCTATCATTCAAGTAGCATGTCATGCCATCGACAGTAAGGAAAACAGTTCCCCCGAAGGGTAACATGGGACATCAGTCCGACAATCATCATCGGGTCTCCCAAGGAGACCTACCGTAGGCACATACGGTCTAACGGAAAAAGACGTGATGCTCCCCACACGCGGTTATACTAATCAAGGGGTTCGGCAGGGAACGTCCGCCAGGTCCGCGCCATAAGAAACAGATTTGTAATTTCGTGGTCGAAACCACACCAACGGAGTCGTCGCTCGGTCGGTCCATCAATCATCATCTCAGTAGGTGCCCATCTGAGGAACATAGCCGGAACAGCATCGGCCCATCAATCATCATTGCCAGAACAGCATCGGCGGCATCACCAGAACAGCATCGGTGGTCCATGAATACGTCTGGCACAGCATCGGACGGGTCCAGACTGAAGTGTGCCAGGTCATCAGGCTCCACGAGCCGCAAACACCAACCACGCCGCTATAAAAGCAGGGCAGCGACTTCCGTAGCCCCTCAGGCCGGTAGTCACCTAACCCAACGACAGTTGTGTGCCCGCACAATCATCATACATTGGGATCCATAATCCCTCAGGCCTGCTATACTATAATGAGTCCCATCACTCCATCATATTAGTCACGATCCATACATGGAGGTGACGCGTCCCGAACACTCACACTCTTCCACACAGCGGTCCATGGGCAGGCACGCGTAACGCGCCAACCGTCACCTCCCGGCTCACGCACAAGGCGAGGACATGGGTTTCCGTGGACAGAGTTGGCATCCTAAGCGGAACCTGGAATTCTGTCATGTGCAAAACGGTCGACCGAAAGAGACAACTCGGTCGACCGTTTTCCTCAAAGGAATCGATCGACCGAAAGTGACTACCGGTCGACCGCTTCCACAAGGGAATCGGTCGACCGAAGCGTCTGCAACGGTCGAACTATTTGCGCAAAACATAAGTCCCAACGGTCTACCGAAGGTCTAAAACGGGTCGACTGAAACAAGGTCAAAATCGGGAGTCTGGTCAACATTAAATTCAAAACTATCGATCGACCGACTCAGGTGTCTTGGTCGACCGAAAACTAACATGGTCATCCTATTAGTTCTACGTCGTAAAATGGTCGACCGCAAACATGCATAATATCCAGTACACTTAAGTTCCGGTCGACCGAACAAAAGGAACTGGTCGACCGAAACACAACAGGCAGACAAAAACACTACATTCAGTCGACCGCCCGAAGGGCCCGGTTGACCGTTGGTCGTCTTCAACCTCGCGCCAGCCGAGGTTTTTCACGGAAAACGTCGCCGGAGAGGTCTCCGACCTCCCCCGACCGTCCAACACCACCTTCCCACGAGGGTGAGCAACCACCAAACATACTAAGAATCCGACATACCTCAAGATAACGACGAAATACGCCGGAGCACCACTCGCGCATGCCGCCTCCGCACCTCTTCGCGCGTCAACCTCCTCGCATGAACACCTCCAAATTTTTCACACCGGAGCCTCCTTCGCTGGTCGCTGGAAAGGAAAGGGAAGGAGTGAGTGAGAGGGAGCAACGAATGGGAGAGAGAGAGAGATTTTCGTTATAAAAACCCACCACCTCTCACCTCACCATAACCCTACACCATCACCCTACCCACAACCCTTACCTCCCATGACCCCACTGTTGACGCACCTCTTCCCCATGCAAACTCATTCCTATAATCACCATTAGCACCCTAAAAGGGTTAAGGGTTCTAACATATATTATGTTGTGTTTAATGATTTCAGGTCCGAAGTAAGTTGAAAACGACATAGATCTGTATTTATGGCCCATAATTGAAGACCTAAAGAGATTGTAGGATTAGAAGAGCCAGTTTTTTATGCTTATTGTGAACATTCATTTGTAACGTAGGCAATGATTTATTGTACGATTAATGACTTTCCAGCTTACGGTAATATGTCTGGATATTCTGTCCAAGGTCATAAAGCTTGTCCAATTTGCGAAGAGAATACATGCTCATTGCAACTTGTTAATGGTTATAAGACAATCTATCTTGGTCATCAGAGATTTTTGCCAAACTCTCACCCTTATCGTAGGTTGAAGAAGGCATTGAATAGAAAATAAGAGTTTCCAAATCCGCCACTTGAAATCAGCGTCGAAAAGGTTTATGGACGTGTAATGAACGTTGAGTGTGAATTTGGAAGACCGTAAAAATGACGAAATTACAAAAGTTCTTTATAAAAAGATCCATATTTTTTTATCTTCCTTACTTGAAAACTCTAGAAGTTAGACATTGTATTGATATGATGCATGTAGAGAAAAATATTTGTGATAGTCTTGTTGGCACTCTGTTGAACATACCTGGTAAGACAAAAGATGGATATAATGCTAGACTTGATCTTGTTGACCTTGGTATACGCTCAATGCTGGTACCAGAGAAGAAAGGAGACCATAACTACTTACCTCCAGCTTTGATACATTGTCTAGAAAGGAGATAAATATTTTCTGTCAGAATTGGATTATGTAAGGGTAACACTGGGTTATTCTTCAAATATTAGCAGTCTTGTTGTTATGAAGGTGATGTGTTCAATTTAAATACCTTAAGTGCACGGCATTGGTGAAGACATGACAAGTACGGGTCGATCCATAGGGAGGTGTGTTGACTCTGGTTCTTTTGAAGGCAAGTGGAAAAAGAGGGGAGAAGAGTTATGATTACACTAGCTAAACTACACTAAACTAGCAAGCATCAAACAAGGAAAATGAAAGCGAGATAAAATTCAGGAATAAAAGCCCCCAAGGGGTGGAGTGTGAACATATATGAGGTGAGAGAAGTGATGAATGATGCAAGTATGCACGTGTGTGTGTAATGTGTGTCTCTTCATGCTACTCAGACTACCGAAAGGATTCATTCCGTCGGTACAAAGTCTCCTCGGACCTAATTTCTCAAGTGATAGGAGTTGGGCGAGAAGAGAGAACACCACTTATTTATTATCTACATGGGAACAAAAAAACCCCACAGTTAATGTTTCACAACAAGATTTTAAGGTTCCCTGACTACGACAAACTTCTTTATACTAACAAACACAAAATATTCGACTCACTAGGTTCAGGGTGGACTTGTTTAGTTGTTTGAGTACTGAAACCCTATGATTATACACCACCCGAGGGAAGACCGGGGTGCATCCTTAAGACTCGATAAAACCAAAAGCTGGTATACTAGATATCCTAATGCATCATGTTTAAGTCAATTCTGGGAGCTTCTCTTTTTACTTTGCCTCTCAACGGTTTTGCACATGCTAAACACACAGAAATCCCACAAAACATTTTCTTTCGTAAACACATGAAGATTTGAAAGAATGTGAAAATTTAAAGCACTATTCAAGCAAAAGAAGACAAGTCACCCAAGGATCGTGGCAAGCAGATATATCGATATTAAATGCAGCAAACTAACATGACCCTAACAATACAAACAAAAGAAAACAAAACAAAAGGAGAAAGACTCGACTATGTACATACGTAAAAGACCCCCACACTTACTTCACGCATTGTGCTCAATGAATGTGAAGCATGATACTACAAAGATTTTGCATAAAAAATAAAAGATCTCACCAACGTGAAGCCCAAAGGAAAGTTCATGGTTATGTTGATGCACACATACCCGAATTCCCCTCAAAACCCTTGAAATACTAAAGAAGGGATACAAATACGTTAAAGAAATGGGGCCCAAATACACAAGGGTTGGGGCCCACAACAATCATTACTCACTGGTGGAGTCTTTTGTTCTCTTTTTTTAAAATATAATTATGTACAAAAATAAGTTCTCATCTTCATTTGTCAAAGACATCAAATGGGTACCTCAAAAGAGGGCAATGCACTTGGAATGGTAACATGACACCACGTAGGGCAAAAATACTCATGCGTGGGCCCCTCACAAAGAGCAAAGATGAAAGGAGAGGTTAATGAATTTGACGTCAAAGAGTCTAATTCAAAAGATCAAACTGAAAGAGCTCGAACCTCTCTAGAGTTTGGGAAATATTTGGCAATGGAAGTACAGTTTCTTCCGTTGTGGTACTGAAGTTATGATCGTTAATCCGAACTCTCTAATCAACAGGTCAGTGGGTCAGAACAAGGTCAAGAACCTCGTTTTGCATGTCGGACCCACCAGCCAAACAGAAAGTGGGTCACT
Source organism: Triglochin maritima (assembly GCA_963682175.1). Classification (NCBI taxonomy): domain Eukaryota; kingdom Viridiplantae; phylum Streptophyta; class Magnoliopsida; order Alismatales; family Juncaginaceae; genus Triglochin; species Triglochin maritima. Next base: position 27,906,442 of record OY821788.1, on the reverse strand, counting down.
GACCCAAAGTATCCTCTAAGGAATTCCCAATACCCTCTTTGACAATGTAGTTGTTTGATGTCCCATCATTTTCAAGGTTATCAGGAACAATAGTGAGAGGAAAACTCTCATCAGGTCGTATGAAATTAAGGGTACTAGGGAGCTCTTGCTCAACCACAGGAGAGTCATTAAGAGGCACAACAATAAGATCATGTGGCTCTAGGGCCACGGGGCAAAAAGATAAGGCACAATCCTTTGCCGACTCATAATGAAACGGTCCACATTATTCTCAACTTGAATCGAATCCCCCACCAAGTGATCATGAATTGAAACCCACGTCCCTCAGACTGACTAGGAGTTTGACTTTGAAAGATTGTGCTTTGAATTAGTGGATGTGGTGGGGGTTCGATATCACAAGATGAATCCTCATGTTGACAATAATGTCACCCTCCTCACATTTACTTAATTATTGTGTAATTTGACTCACATACCTTTCCATAGTTTGCAAGGAATTTTAAGTATACTTCATTACATTTTGAGTGGTTTTCATGAACGTTTGGAGGGTTTCTTCTAAAGAATCAAGTCTGGGGTCAACTGTGAGGCTCAAGTCAGAATTTGGGAAATTGTTGGGTTGGGTGTTGATAGGTTGAGAATGAATCCAATGATTTGGAGTAGGGTGTTAGTAGAATTTTGGGTATTCGGGAGGAGGATACTGGGGTGGAAATGATGTATAAGAATTTAAATAAAATTGTCTCCCCACGAGTCCATCCCTGTCGGGTTGTACGCAGATGTGTAAATGTCACATTGAGCATTTTGGGAAAAGGTGTGGTCATACTCAAGCTCTAGGGGAACATAAGGACATTCCCTGAAAACAAGACAACTCAACCCACAATACTCACACGATACAACTACATAAGCTACCTGTGCACTCATGTCATCTACCACATGCATGAAAGAGGCCAAAGGTTATTGTAATGTCTCAGTTTGTTGACCAACATATGATCCGAAGTAAGTAGATGGTGGTCTAGTAGTCGGTGCCTCTCTCATATTACCCCAATTTGAAGACTGCTCAGTTACACAATCAAGATTGTCCCAACCATACAGGGTGTTTGTCTAAGGCACCCCAAGATGCATGGGTCCGGCGTACCATGGAGAATAGTCCTGGTCCCAAAAATGATATGGATGGTTGCCCATGTAATGATCCATCTCACCAAAGAACTCTCGAGTCGACCACTCTCACCACCACGAGGCCAAGCTCGCAAAAAGTGCTCGACTCAACCCTAAAACATTAACAAAGAGTGTAAAGGGTAAGAGACTAGAACGTAGAAGTATGTAAGAAGAAGATGACTCAGAGGAGAAGGGAAGAATCCCTAAAGATAGCATGGGTAAAGGGTGAGGGTAGATGCCTACTCTAGCAAACACGGCTCAAGGAGTCTATCGTCACTATAGGTACTTACAGCTAGCCGACGCCTAACTGCGAGGTCACACGGCCTCAACATGACTCACCTCCCTACGATAAAGACCATAGATCCCAGCAAGTAAGCCAAGATCCGGAGATCTCATCTCTCCTACTATCGACAAAGTGGGCAACGCCGATCAAGACATGACGCGATTGGCGGCCAAATAGCTTTCCACTTCTCCAAATTTCTCCTGTTGCCTCCCTTGGATAACGAGATGTCCCTGAAATACACAAAACTAAAATGAAAATAGTAAACCCACTCATATCTTCCAAATTAGAGTTTGGACAGAGAACCTCCTCGCAACGGTGTCAATAACTTGATTGATCGGTTATAATGTACTGCAAGTGCACGACAATGGTGAAGATGCGGCAAAACGTCAGTGAAGATGGTCTATCCACGGCAAGGTGAGTAGTCTCTGGTTTGATGAAATCAATTGGGAAAAAAAGGGGAAAGATATTTGATTATGCTATGCTAAACTACACAAAACTAGCAAGCATCAAACAAGGAAAATGAAAGCGAGATAAAATTCAGGAATAAAAGCCCCCAAGGGGTGGAGTGTGAACATATATTAGGTGAGAGAAGTGATGAATGATGCATGTATGCATGTGTGTGTGTCTTCATTCATAGGAAGTGTCTAAAGATGTTGTTAACATATCAATTCATTCACACAACATACTAGCAATTACTACTTGATTATCATAAGACAAGGCTCGGCATGATAAGTGTCTAAAGCTATGGGCAGGACTCATCAAAAATCAGGAACTCATGTGAAGAACAAAGCTAAGCATGGGAAGTGTCTAAATGTTATAGCAAAACCCATCAAAACAAAGTTTCTTAAATCAATCATGCGAGCAAACACTAATACAAGCACACGACTAACATGTAGCATATCCAATAGGAAATTTCAACCAATAAACATGAGGAAACCACGCATGGGAAGTGTCTAAATCTTGTGGCAAAACCCATCAAAAATCCCGCAAAATGTAGATGAATAAAACCAACCCAATGAACATACAAACATTTAAGTCTACACAATCTAAATTTGTCAAACATTCAAAATCTCAAAACATAAATGTACATCATCTCCACCCCCAAAGGGGTATGGAACTACTCACTACTCATTAAACTACAAACTACATTAACAAAAGAAAACGTTCTCATTACTGCTATTAAGATAAAAACAAAATTAAGCTAAGCAAGCAAGAATAAAAAGAGAAGACAACATTAAAACAAAACTATGAAAAATAAATTTATTTACATGACTAACATTACAAGTAGCATTTTTCTCCACTTGAGTTTTGCTTCAAGCCTTTACTCCAAAGAGAATGTCACCAAGCAATTGGTGGATTACAAGGGAGAAGGAAGAGTTCTATTTATAGTCATAGAAAAAGGTAATCGGGGACAATCCCCCGATGTGGGACTAATGAAACTTCTACAAATGGATACAAACAACATACTAAACAACCACGAGAAACCAGATTGGATTCAGATCAACAAGGACCACCAATTGATGGTCCCTTTTTCTCGGATCTGCTACAATTTTGTATATATACTTTAGCGCTTCAATTCTTCACGTGGGGTGCACTTGGATCGGTTTGTGGAGTTTGGGCCCGAATCTAATTGCCAAAATACTCCTCATGATGGTGTGGAGTTTGTTGATTTCCTTATTGGTCCTTTTGGTTTACATCTGAGTCCTTCCCTCTTGCATATCAGTCCATAAGTCTCATAATTCAGTCTTTTTTCTTGCGTTCAGGTCCTTTTTGTGTCTCCTCTTCTCAAACATTTTATTTCATAAATTAAAACATAAAACTCGTTACGTAGCACCTCTTAGGTTCAAAATAGAGGATATAAGAGATGAGTATATGCATGATATGATGTCAATCAAAAGGATTTCAAACTTGTGGGGATAAAGTCTCATGATTGCGACACTTAATGCAACAATTGTTACCTGTAGCACTGAGATCCATTTTACTGAAACATGTTAGACATACCATAGTAAAGTTGTGTTCCTTTTTCAACAATATTTGCAGTAAAGTTGTCGATCTTGTGCAGTTAGATCAGTTACAGGATGAAATTATGGTCACAGTATGTCGGTTGGAGTTGTATTTTCCACCTGCTTTTTTCAACATTATGTATTTTTAAGGTGGATGTATCCTTTCGAGCGCTATATGAAAGTGTTGAAAGGTTATAGTAAAAATCGTCAAAGGCTAGATGCTAGTATTGTTATAAGATACATCGTTGTGGAGGTTATTCAGTTTTGCACTGGATACCTAGCGAACACCAAAAGTATTAGACTTCTTAACAATCGTAATGATAAACATTAGGATAGTAAAGGAATGTGGGATGACAATGGTAAATCCAAATGGTGATGAGTTAATGACAACATATTTCTATGTGTTGTGCAATTCTAATGAAGGTCAACCTTATCTAAATGAACACATTAATCTTTTAAAAGAAAAGAATCCTTTATGGAGTGATCAACAAGTAATTAAAGTCACAATAAGAATTTCATCTCTTGGTTCAAAATGGTTGCTTACAAGCGTAATGTTTCGGAGACAATACAACGGTTGGCCTACGATCCGCATTCTGTTGTTACAAGTTACAATGGCTATGATATCAATGGATACTCATTCTACACTATTGGTTAAGATGCCAAAAGTACTATTCAGAATAGTGTGGTAACTTTAATAGCAGAGTCTTTGCATGTGTCTAGTTCTAAAGACAAGAATCTAGTATACGCCGACATGTCCTATTACAGGGTAATTGAAGCCATATGGGAGCTGGACTTTGTTAAATTCAAAGTGCCTATATTTAGATGCAAGTGGGTTGACAATAAAAGTGGAATTGGAGTGGATGACTTGGGTTCACTTTAATTGATTTTTGAAGGAAGGATTTAAATGGGAACCTTTTATTTTGGCCTCCCAAGCGAAACAAGTCCTCTATGTGGTTGATCCATGTGATAAGAAATGGTTAATAATTCTAGAAGGGAAAAATTGTATTAGATGGTAGTCTCATCGAGTATGAAGAGACACCACCTTTCTCTAACCCAGTACCCAAGTTGAGATCACTACAAGACGAAATACATGTTGAGAGTTTAATCGCAAGAGATGACAACAGTAAAGGTATATGGATTGAAAATCCGTTAAGAAAAAATAAATCCTAAAGGTGCATTTGTTAAGAAAACTTGTCATAACCACAAAATATCTTGAGTCTTAAGTTTACTTTTTAATGTCTTGATTTTACGTTTTATAGTATCATGGCTCCGAAAAAGAAACTCACTCCACCAGAGTCTGGGGCTCGAAGGCTTAGAGTTCACGAGGTCCTACTCTCATGAAAGAATCTGAGGGCAAAAGGAGTAGAGACGGTAAATTTCCGATTCTGTTTGATAGTCATCTTAAGCCGATAGACATGCTGTCTTATCACTGGTATAGTTATGTGGGGAGCCTAGAGAGATCCAAAATTGACATTTGTTTGTCAAGTTGTACCGAAGTTGATGAGAACTTGAAAGACACCATTTGGGACGACGTGCAGATAATGAGTACATTATAATGATTTTTAGTTTCAGTCAAACTTTTAATTTATAGAAATTGAAAATAGTAACGCGTTATAGGTGAGTTTTGAGTTCGAATCCACTGCCCCTTTGAAGAAAAAGTGGACGAGATACGTGTTGGCCCATTGGAGGGACTTCAAGACGAAGTTAACAAAAAAGTGGATATTCGGAGAGTATCCGGACAGAAATCCTTGCGATTACTATAACTTCATCACTCTGAGTACATGGGATCAGTTCAAAAAATCATGCGAAACCCCAGAGTTTCAGGTAACTGAGTTTAATTTAGAATATGAACTTATTAAGCTATCGCTTTAAATTATAATCTAATAAAATTGGTTATAGACTCTCCGAGGAAAAAAACAAGAACGTCTATCTAATGACAAGTATCTTCATCATCTGTCTCGATCGGGATACCGGAAATTAGAACAAAAAATGATGGCCAAAAAAATGGCCCTGAAGGGACAAGAAGCAATTGACTCCGGTATGAGTGAGGAGCAAGCAAATAACTTGTCTCCTGCTTCCCCTGTAGCTCGATGTGATTCTTAGAAGAGAGCAGGGGTAAACTCTAAAGGAGAGTACATCACAGACGAGTCGCAAGCGGTCGGCTCGAAGATAGTTAGTTGTATCACTTGTATAGTCATTAAATCACATTCACTGAATTTATATTTTCAATTGTTTGTAACATTTGTCTTAAAACTTTAGGACTCTTTGAAGTTGAGAGAGTTCCAAGGCGATTTTGTATCAGACGATCGGAATGACATTCTTCGTGAAGCCTTGGGAACTGACAAACATCTCGGTCGTGTACGGGGGATAGGGAGTAGGGTTGGACTGCAATAGTATTATGGAAAGACTAGTCGCCCAAGTTCGTCGACAGTTCATAACAAATGCGAGCAACAAATTTTAGATTTGCAAAATAAATTGCAACTTGTTATGGAGAGATTGGACGTGATTTGCCTACTCCAACCCGTCGTACGACAGCTTCTTCCCTTATGTCCACTCCTCCATTGCAGCTAGTGGTCAGCCCCAACCGACCATCTGATTACGCGGCTCATTCTCGAGAATTGGCCCTCGTCGGCAGACCCTCGCTTGGTAAATTTCGGGATGGCAGTAGATGTTGTCTATTTATTGAAGACCCTGAGCGAAGATTGGTGGGACATGGAACCGTTTACAACCTCTCTAAACACCACTTCAAAGATCTAGAAGAGGGACTCGTAAAGGTTGTCGTAGGGAAATATTTAGATTTTGATGTTTTAGTGCCTATTCCCGAAGAAGACGTTGATACCCTCAGCAATGCTTGCGGTGGGTTTTTGAGGTGGTGGCCTCATCAATTAGTAGAGGTTCATGACACACTTGAGGTATCCTTTAATTTTGAAAACAAATAAATTATCATTTGTTACTAATTGTATTTCTAATGTTTTTATATATATCGGTAAGGTTTCAAGCCCCGGGAGCAAAGGATCAAACAACCAACCTCCGATCAACAGTAATTTGCTACCAAATAGGTGCAAAATGTTGTATCAAATAATGCTAGTTTGGGAAGCACAATCCTTAACTACCATTAATTTGGGGGAGGTTAAAGGTTTCCCGTCGGATCTATATGTCGGCAGAGAGGATGTCATGCAATTCCTGGCAATGGATCAATTGTGTATGTCAATTATCGACGTGCATGCGAAGTAAGTGTTATCTTGTGTATAATATGAAATGTATTGAATAAATTTATCTTAATTATAACTAAACGTAATTTTTACTATTGTAGACATCTTTATGATGCCAAAAGGTCAGCCTTCCCCGATGATAAAGTATTTGGATTTCTGTGTCCATCTATTTTATACACGGGACTGACGATAATTCGGGTGTGCTTGCGAATATCCTGAAAAAATTGGGCAAAAAAATTTATATGGTCATTTTTCATGATAGGTAAGTTTGTTAACTGAAAGTAATTAGAATTTGATTTTGCAATAAACTTCTAATTATATATACAATAAGAGCTCATTGGATGCTAGTTGTTCTATGCCCCAAAACTAATTCGGCATATTGGTTTGATCCTTTGGGGTCGACTCCACCAATGTCATCCTTAAGGAAAATTGTTTCAATGTATGTTTTTTTAATTATCCTATTTGTAATTTGTGTATTTTTATTAGTATTATCGACTTCATATTGAATAACTCGTGTTCCTCAGGACATTTAAGGTTTACAAAATTGTTGGTGGAAGAGGGACCACCAAAAATACTAGCGTAACCTGGCATTCAATGGGAGTAAGTTTCTTCCTTTTTTGTTAATTTTTTAAAGTACTTGAACATATACATATTTAGTGAATTTACATCTTTGTACGTAGTACTGCAAGAAAACCGGAAATACCGAATCTGGGTACTACATTATGAGAGACATGCAAGAAATCATCGCAATTGCACCTAAAAACGTAGAGCTATTTGAGGTAATATAGGTGTAATGTTTCATTGGTATAATTATAGTTTATTATTTACATATTTATATTGTGTACTGGTATTTTCATAGGTCTTCCAAAAAAACAGCGATCCGTATTCGCAAGAGGAGCTCGATGATACTCGCGAATGATGGGTTTGCTACTTGGTTACCAACATGTTAATGAACTAATTAACAAGTTCTTTGTGATTAAACATTCTTTGTAATTAAACATGCAATTACCACATTCTTTGTATTACCAACAAGTTATTACTTTAATATGATCACAATTTTTACTTTAATATGATCAAATATATTTGTGATTGATTATTGTGTATGATTATGGATGAATCTGTTGTGCAGGATGAATGTGTTTGGTGTGCATGATTATTGTGTATGATTGTGGATGAATGTGTTTGTTGTGCAGGATGGATATGTTTGCTTATTGGACATGTTGTATTTTACATTTATTTATTTTTAATTTGAAAAGGGTATAGACGTTGGGTATTGGACTAATCTGACGTGTAATATTTTTACATTTTTTTTTAATTTGAAAAGAGAATAGACGTCGGATGTGTTGTATATCCGACGCGTATTACCCTCTAATAGACATCGGCTCTTATTTATAACCGACGTGTATTATCCTCCAATAGACGTCAGTTGTTTTATACATCCAACGTGTATACTTAGAGAATAGACGTCGAGCTTTTGATGAATGACATCTATATATAGACAACACATTAATAAACATCGGATTGTTGAACTCAAATACCCGACGTATATTCTCTTTTCTGCACTAGTGCTAATTGCCAAAATACTCATGATGGTGTGGAATTTCTCAGTTTGCTATTTGGTCCTTCCGTCTTACATCCAAGTCCTTCTGTCTTGCAGATGGGTCCTTGTGTGTGACGAATAGGTCCAGTTTGCTTCATTTCAATACTTTCTTTTTATATTTCAGCTATTTTCTCTTCTGTTCTCTTCTTTATTACTTAATACCTGAAAATACACAACAAACACTCAATTAACACAAAATTTGGTTAAAACAAAGGATATATAGCATAAATATGATGCATGATATGTTACTAATCAGTGTCTATCTCTAGAATTTGGCAAAAAATAGATTATGTTGTTTGTGTATGTCTCTTGATTCAAACAGAAAACAGATTCTATTGTTTATGCCTACCATTAGAAAATATGAGAAATTTTGTAGGTGTATTTTAATTTATAAATGAAAATATGTTGTTCTGTTCTCAATAATATTATAATTCAAACCACCATTAATTTATAAATGAAAATATGCAGTTTTACTCCCAAAAATATTACAATCCAAAACCACATAATGTCAAGACACATAAATGTTAATATTCAACCAACCCACATATAATTGACCTTATTTTCCCGTAAAATGCAATGTGGCTCAAGTGATCTTGCAAATCTTGGAGTTTATAAATGATGGATTTTAAGGTAAGATGAGAATATCGACAATATGTTTGTAGTTCATTGTTACAGAAACAATATAGTTTGGAAACTATGGATTTCAAATGACTTGGTTGATTCATTACAGAAATCGGAGTTATGAACAAATCATTTTTGAGATGCACTCTTTTAATTAGCATTGGAGGTATTGTAGAAATGCAAATATAACAGAGTTTGGGATTCAGTAATGCGATAACATGAAAATTAGGTGATGATTTCTTTTGTCCTTCTAGGACTCTCAAGGCCATCCTTTTTATCAAATAGTTGTTATTCGCGTTAAACATATTTAAAACTTGATAAACTAATGAAAAGTTACACATACATAGACAAAAGAATGATCACAAAACATTTTCTAAACTCATTATAGCTTTATTCACATCGGATGCCACAAAGTAATGCCACAAAGTACAAAGCATATTATTGCCATTAGGACAAACTTCTACAGAACACCATCTCAAAGTACACCATCTCAGAGTACACAACATAGATCATCCACCTCACTTCTTAACGGACAAATCATTTCATTTACTAGAACATGAAGAGAAGCAGCAGACCAGGGATGGCAACACCACAGATGAGAGTCAGAGTTGGGATGATGGATCCTTGATAAAAACCTAGCTCCAAGCTTCCTTGGTTTGAGAAGCCAAGTACCCCGCGATCACCAGTGACACTATCGCAATTGGTGGAGCCCCTCTGTGAGTCTGTGTAATTAACACAACATAAATTAGATATGTCGGCATCATTATAACGGCTTATTTCTATTACCAGAATTTCAATTCCGCACTTTTAGAGTATACTGAATACTAAATTTTAAAATGCAGAATTAAGCTTACTTGATAGACGGAACAAATAAAAGTCAGTTTTGTGAGGATATGATTGAATCCATCTTCTGATATTTCCTAACTACGATTACTGATATTAAATATACATTCAAAATTATGAACAATTATACCACATTCATCTTAGTTTACAAATGCTGAAAACAGTTATTAAACTAAACCAGAAGTGAAATACCAGCTAAATTTAAAAAACTGATCATGAAACATCCATCTCAAATTCACATTTTCTAACCAAAGCCACCGAATTAAAAAGTAAGCATAATTTCTGTGAGCAAACCCAACCATATTTAATAAAAGTGGCCTAGTTTTGGGACGAAAGTTTGAGTTTATTACTACATATATTAAAGATGAATATTTTGTTTTTGGCATATGAATTAGACAGTTTAGGTTTTGTTTAAGTGATTTTCCGGCTAAGGTTTGGATGATCTATTGAAGACCAAAGAATGTGAAACTTGGTGTGTGACTTCTACAACGAACCTAGTATGTATGTGAATAGATTTTAACTATTGTATGCTCAAGTTTACATAAGTTCCTAAGACTAAAATAAAAGGTAAAATTACATGTCTTCAATTAGCTTGATTACATGTCTTGACATCATTCCATTCTTCCTTGAGTCTTGATTATCTGTAGATGTTTGCAAAATGCAATATGTATTCTATGTATAATGTGTGATACACTACATTTGATTATGATTAAGATTAGATTAAATAAATCATGAAAACATATATTAAGGCCTAAAAGCCAACAATCTCCTTTTTTTATGATGGAAAACCTAATCTTAATACTTGAAATTTAAATATGTAAGTTATGCATATATTGTTGGATCGTGTGGGTTATGGGTCCACTAATCACTTTTAAACTAATTACCTACTCGTTTTATCGATCGAGTTATATGCAGCGGAATTTAAACAACTATACGAGCAAGTAAGAAATATGCAAACCACAATGGTCGCCGAGGGTTTTTACAGAGCTTCGGCCACCGCCTACGTCCTCTCTTGCAAGCTCCGTTCGACACTTTGAGTTCCGCTCGCGTCTTCACTATCCACTCCCCGTTCCGGGCCGGGAGAGAACACCTTTTACAAAACAAACTCCGTGAACAACCTCGCGAGCTTGACTTTCTTCTCTCACAATCTGAGAGGAACGCTTCGGACTTTCACCGAAGTCCTTGCTTCTATTACAACAGAGAACTTGAGTGGAATACACTCTCTAACTTTAGCACACTTGAGAAAGATTGGAATTGAGACTAAAGTGTGGAAATTGGAGGCTTTGAGTGTTTGGGATTCTCTTTAATGTTTGGGACAAGTTTGTAGTGGGAGAGTTGTGTTAAAATGTGTTTTACAACTCCTTATATAGGCATTAGAGAGAATAGAGCCGTTGGGATTGATTGGGTATGAGTTGATGTGTGATTACACAAAACAGAAGCTGCAGGACCCAATTTTGGATAAAATCAGTCGACCGGATCGGGATGAACGGTCGACCGTTTGGCAGATTTGCACTAAGTTTGGTCGACCAGTTAAGCAACGGTCGATCGCCCAACGCTATGACTTAGGTACACTTAAGTGATCGCTCGAACACCTAAAGGGAAACGGTCGACCGATTTGTACCAGGCACTTTGGGGTTGACAAACAAATAGATATTCGGTCGACCGAAACAGGTCTAGCGGTCGACCGTCTTTGTCCAGGAGATTTGGGTTTGTCAAGAGATGAACAAACGGTCGACCGATCTTGGTCCTCGGTCGACCGATAGATGAAATGTATTTGGGGTATTTTTGGTTTAATACGAATACGACCGTTGGGTATATACGACAAGAATAACGGTCGGAAAATTAAATTCAAACGGTCAACCGAAATAGAAGGTGCGGTCGACCGAAACTTGACAGGGAAATACAAAACAGAATACTTGATCATCCGGTCGACCAAACGGCCTGTTGCGGTCGACCGAATGTGGGCAGATAGTTAGGGTTCAGGTTTAGTGTTTTTCGGTCTAAGTTTGGGTGATCTATTGAAGTCCAAATTATGTGACTTTTATAAGGAACCTAGTGTGTGTTTAAGTTGATTTTAGCTCAAGTATGCTCAAAATAGACAAGTTCCTAAAGACTCAAAGAAATACAAAATACATGTCTTCAAATGAGCTTGATTACATGTCTTGACTTGTTTTCCTTTCTTCCCTGAGTCTTGATCACCTGTAGAGGTTAGCACACAGCAATATATATGCAATGCAATATGTGTGCTACTCTACATGATCATAATTAAGATTAGGTTAATTAAATCATCAAAACATAGATTAAGGCCAAAAAGCCAACAATCTCCCCCTTTTTGATGATGGCAACCTATATCTTAACTATATCTAAATACATGGAATTTGTATTTGTAAACTATGCATATTTATGCTCCCCCTATGGATGTGCATAGTTTTTGTTCAATTTTATGTCAAATTCCAGGTTACCCCTTAATTATCTCTCCCCCTTTGACATCCATCAAAAACAAAAATAATTATGACTTTAAGCATAGAATCTGGATGTCTTGTAATGAAGTTGCTCCCCCTAAATTTTGCACTTCATTACACTAATAAAAGATATAACATTTAAGCTCCCCTATCAATAAGGCTAGATGAAAACTATGAATATGATTCAAGTTAATTTCATTTAAGTTTCAACTTAGGCCTTATTCTAACATCCATTTAAAATTTGACATTTATAATCAATGGATGTGATAAATGATTTGCAATGAATAGGGTTAATGATTTGCAATGAATTAAACATCTAAGGATATGACAATTAAGCATATTAACTACATTGAAGTTAATTTTTCAGAAAATTCAAAAATAGAAATTTTATACCAAACTTGAATTTGATTAGCTCCAATCTTGACTTGGTGATGCAACCGGATTCGAATTTGACGCTTTGGCTCACCCGGTCACCACCAATCTCCTCCTTAAGCACCTACAAGTGTAGATTTAGGTACCCAAACAACTTTGGGTCCTTGAATGTTAGTTTTGGGAACCCAAACCATTTTGGTTTTAGGAGCCCACACACTTGAGGAACTATGGTTAATGAGCATATGCTTGCCATTTAGTGTAGTGTGAGATACATGGTTTTTCAATTTTGAATTGTAACCTAAACCATGTTTTTGCAAGGATTGCCTTTGACTACCTAATAACATGTTGAGCATATGAGTTCCATTTGTGAATCTTTTAAATCTTTTCTTAATTGCAAATTACAAGCTTGAAGATTTAGTTGATCACAATCTATGGGTGTTGCTCTTAATTTATCAATATTTGATGCATTCTTTTCAAATTTAGCAATCACCTCATTCTTCTCATTCATGCATGTTTCAATTTGGCTTTGGAGATCTTTGATTAACTTTCTAGCACTTTTGTTTTTATCACAAATGATCTCATATTGTTTAACTAAGTCATGAAATGCATTTTGAAGCTCATCATGTGTATAAGTTTCTTCATTAACACTAGAATGTGAGCAATCACTATAATATGACTTAGTTGAGCATGAATTACTAGAGCAAGAGTTAGATTCTACCTCACTTCCTTCTTCTTGAATGGCCATGTAGCACATGTGTGCATATTCCTTTGTTGATGAAGGTGTGGTTGATTTGGATGACAGAGAAAAAAAACAGAATACTTGATCATCCGGTCGACTGAACGGCCTGTTGCGGTCGACCGAATGTGGGCAGATAGTTAGGGTTCAGGTTTAGTGTTTTTCGATCTAAGTTTGGGTGATCTATTGAAGTCCAAATTATGTTAAATTTCGTGTGTGACTTCTATAAGGAACCTAGTGTGTGTTTAAGTTGATTTTAGCTCAAGTATGCTCAAAATACACAAGTTCCTAAAGACTCAAAGAAATACAAAATACATGTCTTCAAATGAGCTTGATTAAATGTCTTGACTTGTTTTCCTTTCTTCCTTGAGTCTTGATCACCTGTAGAGGTTAGCACGAAGCAATATATATGCAATGCAATATGTGTGCTACTCTACATGATCATAATTAAGATTAGGTTAATTAAATCATCAAAACATAGATTAAGGCCAAAAAGCTAACATATATGATGTTGGCCCTATGAATGTGCATAGTTTTTGTTCAATTCAAATTTCAATGTTTCTTCTCCCCCTTTGACATCAATCAAATTTTAAAAAATGTTATCATGAGATGTCTAATTTCTTCTCCCCTTATTAATGTAATGAATTTACTTCACTTTAATTTTACAATTCATTACTTCCTCTAAAAGATAATGATATTCATAAGCTCCCCCTATTAATATGAATGAGTATATCAATTATGCATAATTATCATTTTGCTCCACCTTAATGATTATACATTAAGCTTCATCCTAATTGATCAATCATACTGATATAAAAGATATGACAATAAAGCATATAAAATCCTATTTGAACCAAAGCTTTAAGCTTAGGAGGATTAATAGATGTTACCCAACTTGCATTCCTCATGGTTTAGGTTTCATCCTTCTTTCGATAGTGCAATAGGCTTGGAATTCGATTTTGCAAGCTTTGGTCGGTCATTGCCGATCTCCCATCTTCTAAATATCTACAAGTGTAGATTTAGGTACCCAAACAACTTTGGGTTCTTAAATGTTAGCTTTTGGAGCCCAAACCATTTTGGTCTTGGGATCCCACACACTTGAGGAACTTTGTTTGACAACAAAAATGTTTTCCATTCAAAGTGGTTTGAAGTACATGGTTTTTAACATGTGAAGCATTATATCCTAAACCATGTTCGTCTAGATATTGTTTTTCACTACCTAGAAGCATGTCAAATATTTGATTAATCGTTTTAAATACCGCAAGTGCACGGCCGCATTGAAGCGGTGGCAAGTACGGGTCAATCCTCAGGGAGATGAGTAGCATCTGGTTTTTTCAGAAATCAAGTGGCAACAAAAAGGGAGAAGAGTTTGTCTATGCTAATCTACGCTACACTAAACTACTAAGAAGAAGAAAATGCAAAGTAAAGAAACTAACAATTACTTCGAATCAAAACTAAAAGAATGTAAAACTAAGCTGGAATCAAGAAGAGAAAGACCCCTAGGGGTGGAGTGTGTGCACACATGTAAAAAGATGGTGAAGAATGCATTCTATAAGCACAAATGTAGGTAGTGTTTTCATGCATAGGAGGTGTCTAAAGGTTATGGCAAAACCTATCAATCCATTCACTAACCTAGTTGATTAATATTCATATACATAAGCTGGTTATTTCAGAACCTAAACAAGCATGGGAGGTGTCTAAGATGTGTGGCAAAACCCATCAAGTGTAGTATTCTACTCTAACAAGAAAGCATACATTCACATTTATCAACACAATCAAAATATAAATCATTCATATACATTCTTTAATGCATGTATGAACATCATCTCCACCCCCAAAGGGGGATGGATCTACTGACTACACCTTATTCTAACAATTAAACTAAAGATGAGAGGAAACATTCTAACTACTTTAGCCTACAATCAAAGAAATGAGACGAAACTAAGCATGCATAAAAAAAACATAAGAACAAAACAATGGAAAAATCATTTTATTAAATGACTCACATCACTAGCAGCATTCTTCTCTACCTTTACTCCAAGGCTTACTCCAAGTAGAGATAATGCCACCAAGCAATGGGTGATTACAATTGAAGGTGAAGAGTTCTATTTATAGCCATAGAGAAAGGTAATCCGGGACAATCCCCCGGTATGGGACTAAACAAATACGAAAACTAGACTAAATACACAATAATACGCGACGATACGAAATCTTAGCTGATCCGGGTCAAAACAGACCGCCAATTGGCGGTCTATATTGTTTGGATCCGGCCGTTGTTTCGTGTGGGCTTTTCTGGATGTATTTGGTGGTCTTTGATGCATCTACTTTGCTTGCTGGAGCTCCGACCCGAATAAAATTACCAAAATACTCCCCATGATGGTGTGAAGCATTCTTGTTTGCCCATTGGTCCTTCGATCTTGCATCTTAGTCCTCGAGTCTCTCAAATCAGTCCTTTTTCATGTCTCTTCAAACCTATTTATTTCTGAAATTCAAACATAAAACTCGTCACATAGCATTGTTTGGGTGAAAGATAATGGATATAAGATACAAATATAAGCATGAAATGATGTCAATCAGGAGCCCACAGACTTGAGGAACTTTGTTTGACAACAAAATGCTTTCCATTCAAAGTGGTATGAAGTACATGGTTTTTAACATTTGAAGGATTATATCCTAAACCATGTTCGTCTAGATATTGTCTTTCACTACCTAGACGCATGTCAAACATTTTATTCCATTTGTGAACTTTTCTATATCTTTTCTTAATTGCACATTATAGGTCATGAGATCTAGTTGTTTAACATCAATAGGTGTTGCTTTTAGACTAGCAAGTTCTAATGCATTTTTTTCATGTCTAGCAAGCACATCATTCTTCTCATTCTTGATAGTTTCAATTTGGCATTGGAGATCATTTATCAACATTTTAGCATTCTTGTTTTTATCGCAAATGATCTCATATTGTGAAACTAAATCATGAAATGCACTTTGGGGCTCATCAAAGGTATATGAATCATTTTTAGTGCATGAGCTTTCACTAGAATAAGACCTAGTAGAGTAAGAATTAGATCTACAAGAACAAGAGTTAGAGGCTACCTCACTTTGTTCATTTCAATGTCCATGAACAAGTGTGAGCAACTTTTCTTCTAGTTTGCATGGAGGATGATGAAGAAGATGATGAAGGGTCATCCCAAGTTGCTTTGTGAGCTTCCTCCTTCCTTTCTCTTCTCTTGCTATTTTCCTTCTCTCTTTTTCACTCCCTTCTCTTATTTTCTCTCTTCTCCTTCTCCTTTTCTATCTCCTTCTTCTCACTTCTTCTTCCTCTTCTTTCTTTCATTTCTCCCTTATCTTTCTTGAGGAATTTGAAGAAGTATTTTGCAAAGACTTCAATGTCCTTATTCTCCTCTCTTTTCTTTGGTTCATCAAATTGTGCAATTGAATGAAAGGCGAAGGAAGAGTTCTTTTTGGAGACTTCTTTTTCTCTTCGATGATTCATTTGAAGTTCATAAGCACTGAGGTTTCCAATTAAGTCCTCAATCTTTAGTTGGGAAAGATCATGTGCTCCTTCAATTGCAACGACTTTGTCTTCCCATTCATTGTTGAGTGATCGGAGGAACTTTCTCGTCATATCCCCCTCACTAAAATTTCTTCCAAGAACTTTAAGAGAGTTAGTTATATCGGTAAAGCGAGTGTTCATCTCGCTTATGATTTCACCGGCTTGCATAGTGAAAATTTCATATTTATGCATGAGAAGACTAATTCTAGTTTCTTTAGTTTTACTATCTCCCTCATGGTGCATTTGAAGTCTATGTCATATCTCATTTTCACTTTTGCAACTTTTTAATCCTATTGTATTCACCCTCATTCAAGACACAATAAAGAATGTTCGTTATGTTAGAGTTCATTTCATATTCTTTCATTTTGACTCTAATTAATGTGGCTAGATCTTCTTCCTAGGGAGGTGTATAAGGGTTTTGAAAAAAACATCCAATACTTTAGGTCACTAGGTATCAAGAATAGTCATAATCCCTATTTCATTTCTATTTAGCAAAGAAGGTCTAAAGGTGCATAATCCCTCTATATGATTAGAAGATGATGTCATGCTAAAATACGGTTAAGTATATGAAATTTAGCACATATGCTCTGGTACCAAATGTAGGATCATTATGGCCCTTAATTATCTAATCAATTTCTCATACTCTCTACTAAACATGTAGTAGAAACTATAATCAAACAAGTAGATAAAGAACAATGCAAACCACAAGTGAACACGACGGTTTTTATAGAGGTTCGGTCACCCGCCTACTTCCTCTCGTGCAAGCTCCACCTACGTCTTTACTATCCAATCTTGTTATGATCCGAGATCAAGCCTATAAACTTCAAGCTCGCGAACAATCCTCGCCGAGATTGGCTCCTCCTCTCACAACCCGAGAGGGACGCTTCGGGATTTCACCGAAACCTTTACAACTTGCTTCGGGATTTCACCAAAGCCTATGCTTCTTGACAACTGAATTATGTGGATCAAACACTCTATAACTTGAGAACACTTTGAGTAAGATGTGGAATTGATCAAAGATGTAAAGTTAAGGCTCTTCAGTGTAGGATTGGGATTTTAGGAGTTGGAGGATTCTCTCGAAGGTAGGAGACAACTAGAAGGTGGAGAGACTTCTAAATATCATTTGTGAACCTCTATTTATAAGCTCCTAAAGATTTATAGCCATTGGGGAAGCTTTGGTTGAACTTTGTGTATGATACACAAAACAGAAAACATAAGTTCGGCAAATCTGTCTATACCGGTCGGCCAGTACGGGATAAACGGCCGACCGTTTCCATAAAGATAAGGAAACATTCAAATCAACTTAAGTTATGGTCAAACCAATTGGGATATAACTTAAGTTGTCTATCAAACCAAGTCAGGGGTTGGTCTATCGATATAAGGGTTTGGGGCAAGGTAAAGGTATTCGATCGAACGCAAGAGGAATGTTCGTTCGACCAAAAATAACATGCACTTTTGGTGCACAAAATTGTCTTCTTCCAGTCGACTGCCAGGAAGGTATCGTTCGACCGGTGGCCAAAAGTATTTAGGGTTTAGGTAAAAAATATGAATACGACCGTTGTATAATACGACAAGGAAAACGATCATCTGGAAATTACGAGTCAAATGGTCGACTGAAATATTAGAAAAGGTTGACCAGTGGAGCTAGGTAAAATCATTATTAGGTTAACCGTTAACTGATAGAAATGGTCGAACAAAGAACTGGTTGCGGTCGACCATTTTGCACAGACATTTTAGATTTGGTTTAATTGATTTTGCGGTTAAGATTTGGGTGATCTATTGAAGTCCAAAGAATGTGAAACTTTGTGTGTGACTTCTACAAGGAACCTAGTGTGTATGTGAATAGATTTTAACTCTTGTATGCTTAAGTTCAAATAAGTTCCTAAGACTGAAATAAAAGGTAAATTTACATGTCTTCAATTAGCTTGATTACATGTCTTAACTTCATTCCATTCTTCCTTCAGTCTTGATAACCTGTAAATGTTAGCATAATACAATATGTATTCTAGGTATAATGTGTTCTACACTACATTTGATTATGATTAAGATTAAGTTAAATAAATCATCAAAACATAAATTAAGGCCTAAAAGCCAACAATTCTCACTTTTGGCTTTGATGTGTTAATGGTCATAATGGATACTTAGCACATGCTTTGGTTAGTGGACCCACTTATTGGAGAATGATGAGGTCATGATAAGATTGAAGTGGATAAAGAGATAAGATTGACATGTGAGCATGTGGTTATCTTTGGCCTTATCTTGAGTAGTCTTTTGTACGTTTTAATGATAGTGATAAATTTTAATCCATCTGTCAAAACACTTAGGATAATGGTCATTATAGATGTTCATATTAATTCATGTCATGAGATTACAATTGTACACACACGCGTCACACATCTACACTATTGCACGCATTCTCCATCTCCTATGAGATTAATTGCATTTATTTTACAGATTGTAATTAGCGTAATTTAGTGTAGATACACTCACTCTTCATTTTCTTTCCCCACTCAAGTATGATTGATGACGACCCGCACTCGCTCATCATGGACACAACCTGTACTTGTCATCACTTCAACACAGCCGTGCAATTGCAGTTTTGAACTTAAAATCCTAGACAAGTTTTTTGCATCGTTACCAATGGGTATGTTTTGGTTGTCGCGTTAACCATTTCAGTGAGTTTTTGTTTCAATTTTTTGTTTTTGTTCTCTGTTTGGATTGCTATCCAAGGGATTATAGTGGAAGGAAGACACACATGATTAGGAGACCATTGAGGACAAATATTGCAGCCAAACATGCTACTACACCCGCTAGTAGTGGATTTGCATCCGTTATTGACAAATCATGTGCGTAGGCTGAGTTTGTTTTTTCAGTATGTGGTTGCTACTTTGCTTAATTATTATTTTTCTAGCTCTTCAGTCAGTACATGTTTTTGGCTTATATTAGAACCTATTAAATGTTCATGAACCCCCTTTTAAGACAACATGTCCTTAAAACCCAAAGTAAAAGAATTAGATTGATTGTCATATAGGTCATGCGTCATTTGTAGACCTTGCATTCATTCATTGTTCTTTACTTTACTTTTCTGTTGTCAATTGCTGACATGAGGTATGTGCATTCTTCCCTTCTACATGTAGGATTTCGTGCCCTATGCTTGAGTATATATTTTTAAAATTTTATAAGCAATTAGGATCAGTTTTCATATTTTTCAATAATTTCATATACATGACTCCCTAATTGCAGTTCAATATATATTTTGTATACTATATAATATCAAAATATATAGTTGGATCATACCTAAAGGATTGTCAAATCCTTGTAACCAATCGGAAGTCTAGTTGCAGGTCGAATCGCATCGAAATTACCTCCAAGTGTTCACAAAACTCTAAACAAGATTAGAGTGATCGAAGCTAGTCAATCAAACTCTAATCAAAGTTAGAATCTAGCTAATAACCCCTTCTATGCTTCAAAGAATTTAATCTCTCAAGCACTCAATTAATAGAGAGATTTTTCGGATGAAATGGTGGAGAATATCGAGAGGAGAAAGTTTTCAATTAAATAACAAAATGATTGGAGGAGGGACATATTTGTAGGGCATCCTCAAACTCACATCATGTGTAAATTGTTGGCTTTTTGGCCTTAATCTATGTTTTGATGATTTAATTAACCTAATCTTAATTATGATGATGTAGAGTAGCACACATATTGCATTGCATGTATATTGTATTGTGCTAACCTCTACAGGTGATCAAGACTCAAGAAGGAAGGAAATCAAGTCAAGATTTGTAATAAAGCTAAATGAAGACTTGTAATCTTGATTTTATTTTGAGTCTTAGGAACATATGTGAATTGAGCATAACTTAAGCTAATATCCATGCATTCACACACTAGGTTCCTTAGAGAAGTCACACACAAAATTTCACCTTATTTGGACTTCATTAGATCACCCAAACATTAGTCGGAAATCACTTATAAACTTAAACCCAGATTTCCTGTGTGAACCGGTCGACCGAACCAGTTCTCAGTTCGACCGGTTTATAACAGACTCTCCACAGTGATTTTACCGAACTCTACCGGTCGACCGGTCCTACCTTTTCGGTCGACCGATCCCGGATTTTAATATGACCGTTTTTCTTGTCGTATTCCTATAACGGTCGTATTCGTATAAAACAAAACTTAACCCCAAAATACATTCGGTAACCGGTCGAACGAAGACCTTGATTCGGTCGACCGGTTGAACATATTTTCAGAAACCAAATTCCCTGCTATCGGTCGACACATTTCTCGTTCGACCGATTGACCTTTGTCTCAACCGAATCCCCTTATCGGTCGACCGCCCCATACTTTGGTTCGACCGATTCACTTAAGTAGAGTTAAGTTCTAGCTCGTTTGTCCGACCGAATATTCTTTTGTTCGACCGTTCTCTTTGAAATCATGTTAACGGTCGACCGGTGTACTAGTTTCGGTCGACCGGTTCTGGACAGATTTGCAGCCCGATTTTCTGCTTTGTGTATCTTGCACAAAACCCAATCAAATCTATCCCCAACGGCTAGAATACCTTAGGAGCTTATAAATAGAGGATCAAGACTTGTTGTTAACACAACTCTCCAACTCCAATTGTCCCAATACATTAGAGAGAAACCTCAATCCTCAAAGCTCCAAATTCTACACTCTTTAAGCCTAAACTTCACACACTTGATCATATACTCATCCTACTCAAAGTGTGCTCAATTAGAGAGTGAATCCCACTCAGTTACAAGTGTTGTCAAAAGAAGCAAGGACTTCGGTGAAAGCCCGAAGTGTCCCTCTCGGATTGTGAGAGGAAGAATTCAAGCAAGCGAGGGTTGTTCGCGTTGCTTGTGGTGTAAAGGCGTTCTCTCCCGGCCCGGAACGGGGAGTGGTTAGTGAAGACGTAGGCGGAGCTCGCGGAGTCGAGCGGAGCTTACAAGAGAGGACTAGGACCCGGGTGGGGTGCCGAACCTCTATAAAATCGCCGTGTCTTCTTGTGGTTTGCATTGTCTTTCTCCACTTGCTTGTTTGTTTTAAATTCCGCTGCATTTACTCGATTGTTTAAACAAGTAGGTGATTAGCTTAATTAGTGATTAGTGGACCCATAATCCACACGATTAGTGGAAAAATTCATGTTATTTTCGATCAGACTGTGTTTTAAGTCGGTCGACCGGTCCCCTACCAAGAATGCTCCTGATAATTTCGTTCGGAATGCGCGTCCACCCGGTCGACCATTTCTGAACTCCAAAGTTACTATTAAATTCGGTTGACCTGTTCCAGAAAAATGTTCGACCGTTTTTCATTGTTCTTGCCTTAACCAATTTTGGATTAATATTCAACAAAATTTAAGCTTTGGGGTTTTAGCAAATTTGTGTGTTATAATGTTGTGGATCACATTATATTATGTAATATATTATCATATATAATGTAAAATATCATACCTCATAATATATATACACATCTTGTACAAATTTACTTGATATTCTAACCATCTCGTTATTATGACATATCCATTTTATCATTTCACCATATTTATATCAATACATCACATAAAATGTAAAGTCATATTTCTTGATTCCATGTTTTGTGGTGTGACCTATAGAAGGATCTAAGTTATATTGGCAATGATATAAAACACATTATATCATAAACTATAAGCGGTATCTAGCTACACATTATAGTTACCCAAATAACAAAGATATTTTGTTGACTTGAACAAAACACGATCCACTTAGTGATATGAAATAATATCAGTTGTGTATACCCCTTGCCTCATGATACTAGGAATATTATACAAAGTAGGAATGTGTCATCTTTGTATTACATATTCTTTTCTTGATCCCTTAAGCAAATTATAATTTTGCTTTATCAAAGGGCCCATTAGTATCATCACTTAAGTCAAGAGAGGCAATAATAATCTTTTGACATATGATCTTTTCCGTCACAAGTCATGTATAACCAACTAATATCTTTATCACTATATGTAATGATAGTTTTTGATAATAATCAAATCATACACTCCTCATGTGAAAAGATATAGGTCTCATATCTTCGGATTCAAAGACACAATGAACACATTAATGACACAAACATAATTTCATAATGTTTAATCGATTAGGTCTATTCAATATATGAAAAAAAATATTCTCCATTTTATATACTCATGTTGTTAAAATATTTGTAGACTATAATACTCCTTCAACAAACACGACATTCTTATCTCGATAATTAATGTCCCATGTTAATCACCATGACTGTGAATAACTTTTGATTTATGCAAACCATTATCTTTTGTAGCTCTACGGTTAATGACCAAGAGTATCTTCCTTAACACTTCTAGATGACAAATACATTAATCAAGGAACAAAATATTTACACATTCAATTTATAATAAAAGATATATAAAACAATACTTTTGTTGGTTTTTTGGTCTTAATCTATGTTTTAATGATTTAATCAACATAATCTTAAGCACAATCAAATGTAGTGTAGCACACAAAATGCATAGAACATATATTGTATTGTGCTAACATCTGCAGGTGATCAAGATTCAAGAAGAATGGAATGAACAAAAGACATGTAATCAAAGCTTTTGAAGACATGTAATTTTACTTTAAGAACTTGTGTAAACTTGAGCATACAAGAGTTAAAACTTACACACATAGACACTAGGTTTCTAGTAGAAGTCACACACAAAATTTCACATAAATTGGACCTCAATAGATCACCCAAACCTTAGTTGAAAAATCACTAAACCAAAACTGTCTTGTGCCAACCGGTCGACCGAAATCCATTTTTTATTCGACCGATTATAATAGACTCTCTAAGGTGTATTTTCCAAGTTTAACCCGTCAACTGACTTTGACCTTTCGGTCAACTGTTTTTGTATTTTTCGGATGATGATTACCTTGTCGTATTATACAACTGTCGTATTCGTATAAATTCAATAATCCCCTAAAATACAATTGGCCACCGGTCTAACGGTTACCTAAAAATGGTCGACCGATGATTGACATCATTTCATGCTTATATTTGTACCTTATATCCATTATCTTACACCTAAGCAATGCTACGTGACGAGTTTTATGTTTACTTTTCAGAAATAAAGAGGTTTGAAGAGAAGAGCCATGAAAGGACCCAAAAGCAGGAAAAATGACCTAATTGTGAGACCTGGGGACCAAGATGCAAGGGAGAAGGACCTGATCGTAAGACAGAAGGACCTAAGAGCAAAACAGGAAACTCCACACCATCATGAGGAGTATTTTGTCAATTCGATTCGGGTCGGAGCTCCACTAAACAAGTTAGATGCATCCAAGACCAAGAAACACACCAAGGAAAGCCCACCAGAAGACCCAGACGGATCTGGGCTTTATAGGCCGCCAATTGGCGGTCTGGATCATGCAAGATCCGCCCCAACTTCTCCTGGACTTGTATTAGTGTTCGTTTAGGCTATGTTTGGTATTGGTTTAGTCCCACATCGGGGGATTGTCCCGGATTAGCTTTTTCCATGCTTATAAATAGAACTCTTCACCTCCCTTTGTATGGATCTCTCTCTTTGGTGGCCACCTTCGCTACTACGAGTGAAGCCTTGAAGCAAAACTCTGGTGGAGGAAGAGCTACTTGTAATTGAGTGAGTTAATAATAGAAGTTTTCCTTTAATTGTGTTATTTTTCTCTTAGTTTAATTTCCTTCCATATGCATGCTTGCTTGTTTGTTTTGTTTTATGCTTCTTTAATATTTCTTGTTTGATTAGTATAACTTTCATTTCAGTATTATGCTTTCTTTTGCTAATATGGTTAGTGTAATGAGTAGTGAGTAGTTCCATCCCCATTTGGGGGGGTGGAGAAATATGTGATATAATCATGTAGTGTATTAAGTGTGTGTTATTTTTATCCCTTGAGCTTTAAATGATTTCCATAACCATCTAATGGGTCTCCACTCTTATCTTTGATATGCTAATGCTCTTGAATGAAGCTTAGCTTATGCTTTGATTAGTGGATCTATTTTATGGGGAATGATAAGGTTAGGATATGGATAGGAATTAATATTGGAAACACAAGTTGTAGTGTGTGAACTCTTGTTGCCTTTACCTTAGCTAATGTCTTGTATGTTTTAATGATGTAGTCTTATCTTAATTCATGTGGAGGCATAGTAGGGTCTAGTCTTTATACTTAAGTTCATTTAGCTTCATTCCAATTATTGTCTTGTATGTTTTAATGATGTAGTAAAATCTTAATTCATGTAGAGTCAAAGTTGGATGTAGTTTTATGATTTCATGCACTACATGTTGTGAGGAGCTTAATTACACACACACACATCTTTATGTTCACATCATCTCTCTACCCCCTTTGGGGCTTAGTTTATTGCTTATCTCCATTTCCATTTGCATCTTAGTGTAGTTTAGTGTAACCAACCTTTCTTCCCTTTCTTTACCTCTCGCCTTCGCACAAACCAAGTGTCGACACACCTCCCAGTGGACGACCCGTATTTGCCACCGCTTCAACGCGGCCGTGCACTTGCGGTTAAATATAAAACGATCAATCAAGTTTTTGGCGCCGTTGCCGGGGAGGTGCTCTGTCCAGACCTTGGTTTGGGCGATTCGAGGGGTTTTTAATTTTTTGTTTTCAGTTTTTCTTAGTTTCAGGGAACAATCTGATCAAGGGGAGGCTACTGGGAAAATCTGAGGACCAGAAGACCAAAAGGGACCGCCAATCAGCAGTTGGAGACCGCCAATTGGCGGCCTGGTGAGGGCTTCTTTCCTTCAAATTTCTTATGGTAGTTAGTGCTGTAATATGTGTTATCTGGGAGCCCTATTCTGCATGCTATGACTTCTAGTTTGCTCCCAGATCATTAATCACTCCCCCATTAATCAACTTGGACCATAAAACTCAAAGCAAAAGATTAGACTTCTTGTCATCTAGGTCATGCACCATTGGTAGACCTTGCATGCATTTGTCTTTTCTTTGCTTTACATTTTGTCGTTGATTGCTGGCGTGAGGTACGTGCACCCACATCCCTCATTCATGCATGTTTATTTCATGCATTAGTTTGTAAGGTGCATCGGGACAAGAGTGAGAGAGTGTTTGATTGGAGCGATTGATTGCTAGATCTAGGATCAAATCGCTACTAAGGAGGGGCTGTCCCATAAAATATAAGGTGGGGGATTTCATCACTCTTTCCTTGGCCCCAAAAACCACTCTTAATAAAGCCTTAACTAAAAGCAAGTAGACATTGGCCCTAAGGAATTCGGACGCACTAGGAGAGTAATCTAGTCGAGACCGTCATAACCTGATCGGCGTTGCCTACCTTGTCAATAGTAGGAGGTACTGGATCTCTGGATCTGGTATCACTTGCTGGGCATTGTGGTCCTCGTTGTAGGGAGGTGAGGCGTGTCGAGGCTAGTGACCTCGAAGTTAGGCGTCGTCTAGCTTAAGGACCCATTGCCTTACATTGTTTGCGCCGTGCTTGCTAGTTAGGCTTCTTCCTGATCCCACTACCCTCGCTAGCTCTAGGGATTCTTCCCTCCTCATCTGAGTCCTCTCCTCATCTATTTTCTATGTTTAGTCTCCTCCTCTGAGTACACCTTCTGTTGTGTGTCCTTTAGAGTCGAGTCGAGCATTTTTATGCGAGGTTGGACTCGTTCTGGTGAGAGCGCTCGACTCGAGAGAGTGCTTATTTCAGAGATGGAAGATCTTGGTGATCGACCATCTCCGCCTCGTGCTCCTTTGGAGCAAGAGGCCGAGTCGTCTCGTGGTGGCGAGGGAGATCGGGTTCCATACATGGACTACCTCGGTCCATTGCCACCACCACGTAGACCACCTTCTCCTCCTCCTCTGACTCGAGAGGAAGGGAGATTCGGTCAGGATCGAGTTCTAGGTGCACCACCACCTTTAGCTCGACAGGATAGGCCGATGACGTTGTGGGAGCGGACCCATCCTGTTCGGGCCGCGCAGCCTTCTTGCATAGTTGTTCCCCCTGCTCGCGGGAACAACTATGAGCTGAAACCTCAGTATGTGAGCATGCTTCCAACCTTTACTGCCAATAAGGAGGATCCGTATATTTTTATACGCGAATTCGAGGAAGTATGCTCCATGTTCAAGCTTCAACAGCTTGATGAGGATTCTGTCCGGTTGAGGATGATTTCGTTCGCATTGAAGGATAATGCGAAGAAATGGATGTATAGCCTCCCGGCGAGCTCGATTCGGTCTTGGGATGACTTTGTGACCGTCTTTCTGAAGAGATTTTTCCCTCAAAGGAAAACTCAACAGATACGGCACCAGATACATCAAATGTATCAGACCGAGACCGAATCGTTTCATGGTTTCTTTGAGAGGTTCAAGGACCTTCTCCAGCAGTGTCCTCGTCATGGGATTGAGCTTTGGCAGTTGTGCCAAATTGTTTATGAGGGCATCAACTACAACACCCGCACATTGTTGGAGTCAATGTGTCAGGGTGACTTCCAAATGAAACCCATCGAGGAGGCATAGGACACTTTTGAGGCTATGGCTGAGCGTACCTTTGAGTGGGACACCATGAGAGAGCCACCAGCCGCCAGGTCTTCTGGTCGAGCTGGATCATATCATGTTGAGTCGACTATCGCATCTGAGGCGAAAATGGCTGCTCTCATGCGTAGGATAGAGAGTTTGGAGATGGACCGAGCTCCTGTAGCTCAGGTCGCTACTCCCGGGTGTACTAGGTGTGGACTTACGGGCCATGATGACTTGGAATGCGCTTACGCTCCAAGGGATACTGAGCATGCAAATGCAATGTATCAACAGCGGCCCCGTAACGACCCGTACAGTCACTCCTACAACCCGGGATGGCGTAACCATCCTAACTTCTCTTGGGGGTCTAGTGGAGGCCACAGTCAGAGCTCGCACGCTCAACCTCAACCTCCACCTTATCAACCTCCACGCCCATCGGCGACTTACCAACCCCCACATCAAAGGTCTCAGCACCAAAATTACCAACCTGGTCAGGCCTCTTCGTCGGGTTATTCTAACCAGACTCCACCACCCCAGCGGGTTGACCCTAAGGACTCTACCATTGAACAAACCCTTCAAGCATTCATGCAGAGCACTCAATCCATGCTTCCGGCCAACAATAATACGGTCAAAGCATTGGAAATGCAAGTAAGCCAGTTGGCTCATCAGCTACATGAACGCGAGAAGGGTCAATTCCCAAGTCAACCTGTGGTTAATCCCAGGGGTCAGCCTGCTAATACCAGGCAAAATGTACACAATGTTGAAAGTGACCCTTCCCAACATGCTAATGTTATTCATACCTTGAGATCGGGAAGGGTCGTTGACAACAATGTGAAAATGTCGGAAGCCAACCCTGTTGGCGAGACTTCCGAGGAGAGTCTTGAGCCTGTCAAGGAACCTAATTCTGAGACTCCTCCTCATGATTCTTATGTCCCCAAGGCACCATTCCCTCATCGGTTGACTAAAAAACGTGATGAGCATTGGGATAAGATCGTTGAGGTACTTAGGCAAGTAAAGGTGAACATCCCGTTGTTGGACGTTGTTCAACAAATGCCACCGTATGCCAAGTTCCTCAAGGACCTTTGCACCACCAAGAGAAAAACAAATGTGCCCAAAAAGGCCTTTTTGGCCGCCAATGTGAGCTCCATATTGACACAACCCATGAATGTCAAGTACAAGGACCCTGGTTGTCCAACTGTCTCTTGCATGATTGGGAATGTGACCATCTCTCAAGCTCTATTGGATTTGGGGGCATCTGTGAATCTCTTGCCTTACTCAGTCTATGTCAACCTTGGGATAGGCGATCTTAAACCAACGAGGACAACCCTCCAGTTCGCTGATAGATCCGTCAAAATTCCACGTGGAAGTGTGGTGGATGTCCTTATCAAAGTGGGTGAGTTTGTATTTCCAGTTGATTTCATCATCTTGGATACTGAACCCATGTCCAACCCACAAGGACAGATTCATGTGATCCTTGGGAGGCCATTTCTTGCGACATCTAATGCTTTGATCAATTGTCGCAATGGCTTGATGAGGTTGTCTTTTGGAAACCTCACGGCGGATTTCAACATCTTCACTTTTGGTAAGCAACCTGGGCTCTTCGACGACACAGTCGGAGCCAATTTCATCCAGGACACGGATGAGCCCGATTCATTAGGCATGTTCGACTCACATCGACATATTATTGAGGTGCCTAATGATCAGGTTGCGAGTGAAGAGGATCTTGAGGAATCCGCCAGCATATCTCTGGACGAGGAGGCACATCTGGGTGCTTGCTCCTCTTACCCCGTGGCCTTTGAGCCACTTGAAAGTAACTCTGAATCCGACAAGGACCCACCTCTGGTCGAGCTTAAACCGCTCCCCGATAACCTTAAGTACATCTTTTTAGGGGATAATGAGACCTTGCCACTCATTATTGCTTCTGATCTTGAAAAAGATCAAGAGGTTGCCCTCAAAAGAGTACTCTTTGAAAACAAAGAGGCAATTGGGTGGTCCTTGAAGGATATCAAGGGAATTAGCCCTGGTATTGTTCAGCATCGGATCCACATGGAAGAGGATTCTCGGCCCCGTAGGGGCCCACAACGTAGATTGAATCCTGTACTGAAAGAAGTCGTCCGAAAGGAGGTTCTTAAGTGCTTGGATCATGGTATAATCTATCCTATCTCTGATAGTTCGTGGGTGAGTCCTGTCCATGTGGTTCCTAAAAAGTCAGGCGTGACGGTTGTGGAGAATGAGCATAATGAGCTTATCCCGACACGCCTGCAAACCGGCTGGCGAGTTTGCGTGGATTATCGCAAGCTCAATGCGGCAACGAGGAAAGATCATTTCCCGTTGCCATTCATTGATCAGATGTTGGAAAGGTTGGCCGGACATGAGTACTATTGTTTTCTTGATGGATACTCCGGTTACAACCAAATTCCCATCGCCCCCGAGGACCAAGAGAAAACCACATTCACTTGTCCATTTGGCACGTTTGCCTACCGTCGCATGCCCTTTGGGTTATGCAATGCGCCGGCAACGTTTCAGAGGTGTATGATTAGTATCTTCTCTGATATGGTTGAGCGTTTCCTTGAGATCTTCATGGACGACTTTTCCATATTTGGCGCTTCCTTTGATGAGTGCCTTCATCACTTGAGCCTTGTCCTCAAGCGATGCCGTGAGAAGAACCTCGCTCTCAATTGGGAGAAATGTCACTTCATGGTGAAGCGAGGGATTGTACTTGGACATGTGATCTCTAATAGGGGAATTGAGGTCGATCCCGCCAAAGTGGGTACCATTGCTAATCTCCTACCGCCACGTAATGTGAAGGATATCCGCGCCTTTTTGGGGCATGCTGGATTCTATCGGCGGTTCATTCGGGATTTTAGCAAAATTGCTCGACCTCTTACCACCTTGTTGGCTAAGGATGCCATTTTTGAGTTCACACCGGATTGCCACCATGCCTTTTTGACCTTGAAGAAAGAGTTGACTTCAGCTCCCATTATTAAGGCACCAGTGTGGACTGGACCCTTTGAGTTAATGTGTGATGCATCTGACTTCGCTGTGGGAGCAGTGCTTGGGCAACGGTTGGACAAATTGCCTCATGTGATCTACTATGCCAGTAGAACACTCAATGATGCCCAATTGAACTACACTGTGACCGAGAAGGAATTCTTAGCAATCATATTTGCTTTGGAGAAATTCCGGTCGTACTTGATTGGCTCCCACGTGATTATCTATTCTGATCACACAGCCATCAAGCACCTCATGGCGAAGAAAGATGCAAAATCCCGACTATTGAGATGGATCTTGTTGTTACAAGAATTTGATCTCGAGATTCGGGACAAAAAAGGGTGTGAAAACGTTGTAGCCGACCACTTGTCTCGTCTAGAGACGACCAACCCACAGGACCAAATCATTGACGATAAATTTCCTGACGAGCAGTTGTTCACGATCGAAGATAACCCTTGGTTTGCCGACATCGTGAACTACCTCGTGACTGAGCAACTTCCTGTGGGTTGGTCAAAATCTGACCAATCCAAATTTAGATCTTATGTCAGATTCTTCCACTGGGACGACCCCTACCTATTCAAATACTGCTCTGACCAAATTTTCAGGCGGTGCGTCCCAGATACCGAGTTCCAAAGTGTACTCCACTTCTGCCATTCCAAGGCATGTGGAGAACACTTTGGAGCAAAGAAAACTGCTGCCAAGGTGCTCCAATCTGGATTCTACTGGCCCTCCCTATTCAAGGATGCTTACGACTTTTGTAAGCAATGTGATAGGTGTCAGCACCTTGGCAGGATTGGTCGACGTGACATGATGCCTTTGCAAATGTCCTTGTTGTCGACATCTTCGATGTGTGGGGCATCGATTTCAAGGGTCCCTTCCCGAACTCGTTCGGGAATGTTTACATTCTGGTGGCCGTTGACTATGTGTCTAAATGGGTTGAGGCTATACCCACAAAGACCAATGACAACAAGGTGGTCACCAAATTCTTGAGGGACATTTTTGCGCGATTTGGTACTCCTCGTACCATAATCAGCGATAGGGGTACCCACTTCTGTAATCGCTCCTTTGAAGCGCTTATGAGGAAATATTCGATCACCCACAAGCTTGCGACCCCATACCATCCGCAAACTAGTGGGCAGGTTGAAATCTCTAACCGTCAATTAAAGCAAATTCTTGAGAAGACGGTTAGTTCCTCGAGGAAGGATTGGTGTACCAAGTTGAATGACGCGTTGTGGGCTTTCCGCACCGCGTACAAGACCAATTTGGGTATGTCCCCATATCGGGTAGTGTACGGCAAGGCTTGCCACCTACCCGTCGAGCTTGAGCATCGTGCTTTCTGGGCGATCAAGAACCTGAATATGGATCTTGATCAAGCAGGAGTACAACGTAAGCTCGACATTGTGGAATTAGAAGAGCTACGCAATGATGCGTACGAGAATGTCAAAATTCATAAGTCTCGAGCCAAGATGTTTCACGATCGCATGATTATGCGAAAGGTGTTTACGGCCGGGCAGAAGGTGTTGCTCTACAATTCCTGGCTTCATCTGTTTGCGGGTAAGCTCCGCAGTCGCTGGTCTGGCCCGTTTATTGTCCAAACCGTTTATCCTCATGGAGCGGTTGAGATCTTGAACCCAGGGATTGGGGACGTGTTCAAAGTTAATGGACAACGCCTCAAACCCTACTTGGAGGGGGCACCAGCCGAAGTCGAGGAGGTCATGTTCCTTCATGAACCTCCCTCGCACTCAACCATTCATGCTCCTACATGAGTGGTTGAGCTTTCATGTGTATATATATTCAAAAAAAACAAAAAAAAACAAAAAAAAAGACTCCTTCAGTGAGCATCGATTGTTGTGGGCCCCAACCCTTGAGTATTTGGGCCCCATTTCTTTCACGTATTTGTATCCCTTCTTTAGCATCTCACAGGTTTTGAGGGAAGTTGGGTTGTGTCCATCAACATAGCCATGAACTTCCTTGTGTACTTCACGTTGGTGAGATCTCTTCTGTTTCATGCATGCATCCATGTAGTATTTTGCTCACATTCATTGAGGACAATGCATGAAGTAGGTGTGGGGGGTGTTTTACGTGTGTACATAGTCGAGTTTTTTCTTTCGATTTTGTTTTCTTTTGTTTGCATTTAGGGTCATGTTAGTGTGCTGCATTTAATATCGATATATTCGCTTGCCATGATCCTTGGGTGACTTGTCTTCTTTTGCTTGCCTAATGCTTTAAAATTTCCACATTTCTTTCAAAATCTTCGTGTGTTTTCGAAAGAAAATGTTTTGTGGGTTTTGCGAGTGTTTAGCATGTGCAAAACCGTTGAGAGGCAAAGTAAAAAGATAGCTCCCAAAATTGTCTTGAACTTGATGCATTAGGATATCTAGTACGTGGCTTTAGGATTTATCGAGTCGTTAGGATGCACCCCAGTTTTCCCTCGGGGGGCGTATGATCCTAGGGTTTCAGTACTCAAACATTTAAAGAAGTCCACCCTGAACCTAGTGAGTCAAATAATTCGTGTCTGTTAGTATAAGGAAGTTTGTCGTAGTCAAGGGCCCTTAATCTCTTTTTGTGAAACTTTAGTGTAGGGGTTTTGGTTCCCATGTAGATAAATAAATAAATAAGTGGTGTTCTCTCTTCTCGCACGGCTCCTATCACTCGGGAAAGTAGGTCTGAGGGGACTTTGTGCCTGGTGCTTTCGAGTCATCTGACTTGGGATGCACCGACCGAACTCCCGTTACACGGGTGGTAGGGATCGCCCTATGTGGAGATTTGGGGGAAGGTGTACGTGATAGTGTAAGTCCTCATAGGCAATGATGCACGAAACCTGACCCTGGGAGAATCAAACACCAACCAATAAATACTCCAAAGAAAAAGAAAAAAAAAGAAGAAAAAAAAGAAGAAAAGAAAAGAAGAGTCAAATAAGAACCAAAATGGACTTTACACGATTGTATCACATTCAGAAGTTAAGGTTGCCCATGTCTTTCACTTAAGTCCTTAGTTAACTCTCACGAATAACTCATTAGGCTAGGTGTGTGGACTGATTACATATATAGAGTCGACCCGTAGTATTACCGCATTCCATGACCGACAAAATAAGTCCAACGAGTCGTGTAGCTAGATTGATTAATGCATCTTGTTCGGATTTTGTGGGTATATCCGCTGAAAACCCTCAGGAGACAACACTCCTCCTCCTTGGCAACAAAGAGGTTTAACGGCTTGTTGCACGTGCTAAGTGCAACCGTGATTCCTACGAAAGTGAGTTAGGATTTCTTGTTTTTCGTATGCTTTTTCCTTTCTTTGTTTTGCTCGAGACTAGCAAAAACTTAGGTGTGGGGGGTATTTGATTGACATCATTTCATGCTTATATTTGTACCTTATATCCATTATCTTACACCTAAGCAATGCTACGTGACGAGTTTTATGTTTAGTTTTCAGAAATAAAGAGGTTTGAAGAGAAGAGCCATGAAAGGACCCAAAAGCAGGAAAAATGACCTAATTGTGAGACCTGGGGACCAAGATGCAAGGGAGATGGACCTGATCGTAAGACAGAAGGACCTAAGAGCAAAACAGGAAACTCCACACCATCATGAGGAGTATTTTGTCAATTCGATTCGGGTCGGAGCTCCACTAAACAAGTTAGATGCATCCAAGACCAAGAAACACACCAAGGAAAGCCCACCAGAAGACCCAGATGGATCTGGGCTTTATAGGCCGCCAATTGGCGGTCTGGAACCGCCAATTGGCGGTCTGGATCATGCAAGATTCGCCCCAACTTCTCCTGGACTTGTATTAGTGTTCGTTTAGGCTATGTTTGGTATTGGTTTAGTCCCACATCGGGGGATTGTCCCGGATTAGCTTTTTCCATGCTTATAAATAGAACTCTTCACCTCCCTTTGTATGCATCTCTCTCTTTGGTGGCCACCTTCCCTACTAAGAGTGAAGCCTTGAAGCAAAACTCTGGTGGAGGAAGAGCTACTTGTAATTGAGTGAGTTAATAATAGAAGTTTTCCTTTAATTGTGTTATTTTTCTCTTAGTTTAATTTCCTTCCATATGCATGTTTACTTGTTTGTTTTGTTTTATGCTTCTTTAATATTTCTTGCTTGATTAGTATAACTTTCATTTCAGTATTATGCTTTCTTTTGCTAATATAGTTAGTGTAATGAGTAGTGAGTAGTTCCATCCCCATTTGGGGGGGTGGAGAAATATGTGATATAATCATGTAGTGTATTAAGTGTGTGTTATTTTTATCCCTTGAGCTTTAAATGATTTCCATAACCATCTAATGGGTCTCCACTCTTATCTTTGATATGCTAATGCTCTTGAATGAAGCTTAGCTTATGCTTTGATTAGTGGATCTATTTTATGGGGAATGATAAGGTTAGGATATGGATAGGAATTAATATTGGAAACACAAGTTGTACTGTGTGAACTCTTGTTGCCTTTACCTTAGCTAATGTCTTGTATGTTTTAATGATGTAGTCTTATCTTAATTCATGTGGAGGCATAGTAGGGTCTAGTCTTTATACTTGAGTTCATTTAGCTTCATTCCAATTATTGTCTTGTATGTTTTAATGATGTAGTAAAATCTTAATTCATGTAGAGTCAAAGTTGGATGTAGTTTTATGATTTCATGCACTACATGTTGTGAGGAGCTTAATTACACACACACATCTTTATGTTCACATCATCTCTCTACCCCCTTTGGGGCTTAGTTTATTGCTTATCTCCATTTCCATTTGCATCTTAGTGTAGTTTAGTGTAACCAACCTTTCTTCCCTTTCTTTACCTCTCGCCTTCGCACAAACCAAGTGTCGACACACCTCCCAGTGGACGACCCGTATTTGCCACCGCTTCAACGCGGCCGTGCACTTGCGGTTAAATATAAAATGATCAATCAACCGAATGAACACATTTATTTAGCCTAAAGTCGTTGTTATTTTCGGTCGAACGTAACCAATCTTTGTGTTCGACCATTATACCTTTACCTTGGCCAAATTCCCTAGATCGGTTGATCGAACCATGACCTGGTTCGACCGATGACTTAAGTCATATCCTATTTTGTTCAACCGTTCACTAGTTTGTTCGAAAGTTTCTTTTCTCTTAAAGAAACAATTGACCGTTCTATCCGATTCGGTCGATCGTTGAACGACAAAATTGCAGAACTTCATTTCTGATTTGTGTATCTCACACACAACTCGTTCAATTCTTCCCCGACGGCCATATCTCTCTGGGAGCTTATTTATAGATGTTCATACACCTTATTTACTCATCTCTCATACTTCTAATTGTTCCACAGACTAGAGAGACATCTTCTAATCCTCAAAGCCCCAAATCCGACACTCTAAGCCTAATACTTCCACATCTTTGATCAATTACAAATCGTACTCAAAGTGTGCTCAAGTTAGAGAGTGTTGATCCACTCAACAAATTATTGACAAGAAGCAAAGATTTCGGTGAGAGCCCGAAGTGTTCCTTCTTGGATTTTGAGAAGAGGAATCCAAGCTTGGCGAGGGTGTTCACAAGCTTGAAGTGTTAAGGCATTCTCTCCCGGCCCGGAACGGGAGTGGATAGTGAATTCGTGAGCGGAGCTCGGGGAATCGAGCAGAGCCTGCAAGAGAGGAAGTAAGATCCGGTGGTGGATCCGAACCTCTATAAAAATCTTCACGTTGCCTTGTGGTTTGCTTTGTCTTTTCCCTACATGTCTTTAAATTATTTCCGCTGCACATCTTGCCTAATTAAGTAGGGATTAAGCATAATTGATTAGCATAATAAGTAGGTTATCGATTATGACAACTTTGAGAACACACATTCCTTTCACTACATGCATGGTAAAAGCATGCATTGTAAAAGCATGGATTAGTTAGTAAGGTGCATGAAGACAAGTGTTAGGTGAGCGTTTGTTTGGAGAGTTGATTGCTAGATAAGACTCAAAAAGCTCTAAGGAGAGGTTATCCCATATAAGATAAGGTGGAGAATTTCATCACCCATTCTTTTGCCCCAAAAACCACACTAATTTTAAGCTCAAATGAAAATCAAGTAGACATCGGCCCTAAGGACTTCAAGTGCACTTAGGAGACAATCTCATTCTCGACGTCATGGCTTGAACTTCATTGTTTGCTTAGTTGCATTGAGACTTTTGGGACCTCCAGGTCTTGACTTTCTCATTCGACTTTGTGACCTACGGGAGAGGGACGTCAGGCATTCGGGAGTATGGAGAGTCACGATTATGCGTCGTCTAGCCTAAGGACCTATATTCAACCTTAGGCTTGTTTGAGCCATGTTTACTAGCTTAGGCTTCTACCCAATCCCACTACATGTTAGTTCTGTAGGCTTCTTCTCTTCACCCAACTCATCTTCTCCTCTACTTCTATCATTTAGTGTCGACCCCTTTACAACATTTATCTTAGTCTTTTAGGTCGAGTTGAGTACTTTTATGCAATGTTGATCTCTTGGTGGTGAGGGTAGTCGATTTGAGAGTGTTATTGTCGAGATGGATGGTACATGGAGATCATTAATTTAATTGTTGGGACAAAGACTACTCTCCGTAGTATATCAAACCCATGAATCCTGGGGTGCAGCAGACAAACACCCAGTGGGTTGGGACAATTTTAATTGTGTAGCTGAGTAGATTTTAGATTGAGGTGATACAAGAGAGGCACTGACTCCTAGACCATCATCTAGTTGTGTTGGATAATATGTTGGTAAACAAACTGAGTCATTAAAAGAAACTTTGGTATCTTTCGTGTGCGTGATGGGAATTTTATTTATACCGCAAGTGCATGGCGTCAATGAAGACGTGGCAAGTACGGGTCGAACCCAGGGAGGGAGAGATATTGTTATTTTTGTGATTTTCGATTAAGGGAAGAAAGAGAGAAAAATAAGGTTTGTTTGAGATTTTTGGATTTTTAATTTCTAAAGCAAGAACAACAAAAACAAATTAAAAATAAAGCAAAGATGGATGAGAGTCCAGCGGGTGGAGGATTAGATATCGGGTTTTGTTTAGAGAATTCTGAAACTTATAATAAATCACATATATGATTCAACATAAACTCAAGTAATCA
Source organism: Triglochin maritima (assembly GCA_963682175.1). Taxonomy (NCBI): domain Eukaryota; kingdom Viridiplantae; phylum Streptophyta; class Magnoliopsida; order Alismatales; family Juncaginaceae; genus Triglochin; species Triglochin maritima. Next base: position 27,869,068 of record OY821788.1, on the reverse strand, counting down.
AAATATACTAACACGAAATTAAAATAATAACATCATTCTTCTTCTCCTCACCCTAAATCCGTCACCCCCACCCTTTGGAGAGACTTAGAAACTCATGGATGGAGGGAAGGAGAAGGGGTCCTAGAGAAACTACAAAATAAAACTAAAAAAACACAAAATAAAAGAACAGAATTTTATTGCTAAAAAGAAGAACTAAAAAACAAAGCTAGGACCCTTCACAACATCATTTCAGGGCTATTTATAGCCGATACAAGGAACCATAAGTATGAATAAGGAATGACACGTGCTATTACACAACTGAACGAAATTTAGAGACACGGATCGCACCCCATGCGGCGTTTCCACCACACATTGACCGTCATATGCGGCGGAATCGCCGCCTGGTTGGCTCGGATTGTTTTGTTCTTTTGCGGGTGTGTTTTTGGTATGTTCTAGATGGCCTCCACGCGTCGGGATTGATTTCTTTCTTTTCTTTTGAGCTCCAAATTTATGTCTTATATCCATTATCTTAAACCTAAACAATGCTACGTAACGAGTTTATGTTTGAGTTTCAGGAATAAACAGGTTTGAGGAGATGAAAATACATGTGTTGATAAACATAAATATACGCTTGCTTGTTTAGGATAGAACTTGTAACTTGATGGGTTTTTGCCATAAATCTTAGACATATCCCATACTTGTTTAGGTTTTCAAATAACCAACTTGTGTATGTTAATGTTAGTCAACTAGGTTAGTGATGGGATTGATAGGTTTTGCCATAAGCATTAGACACTTCCTATACATGAAAGTACTACCTACACATGTTCTTAATACTCGCATTCTTCACCATTTTCTTGCTTGTGTACACTCACTCCACCCCTCAGGGGTCTCTCTTCTTGATTTGCGCTTCCACTTTAGGCTCTTTTGATTTAGTTTGCATCGTTAGTTGTTGTTTTCCTTCTTATTTCTTCTTACAAGTTTAGTGTAACTTAGATTAGTACATCTACAACTATTCTCCCTTTTTCCGCCATCTGATTTCGGTCATACTAGAGGCTGCTCACCTTCCTGCGGACGACCCATACTTGCCCCGTCTTCACCGACGGTTGTGCACTTACGGTCTAAATCTAAAACGATCAAACAAGTTTTTGGCACCGTTGTCTGGGAGGTGCCAGTCCAGACTCTGGTTTGGACGATTCAGGTGGATTTAATTTTTTGTTTGTATTTTTTCTTTGTTTCAGGAGACTTGGAGACGCAAGGGGAGGCAATTGGAGATGTTTGGAGGCAAACTGAGCTTGTTGGACCGCCAATCAGCGGTCTGGTAAGCTCCTCTCCACTTCTTCTTTCTATGTCTTGTTTCTTTATCTAATATAGAGGTTTGGGGATTAATTTGGCATGTTCTGACTTTTAGTTTGTCCCCAGATCAATAATGAATCTCCCTTTAAGGAACTTGGACCCTAAAACCCAAAGCAAAAGATTAGGCATTCTTTCTTCTTTAGGTCATGCATCATGTACTTGACTTAGGCACGTAGATTGTCATTTATTTTAGCTTTACTTTCTGTTGTTGAGTGCTTGCGTGAGGTACGTATTTCCTCCTCTCACTCATGCATTTCGTATGAACATGCATTAGTTAGTAGGAATTGCATTGCAACAAGTGTGAGTTGAGTGTTTGTTTGGAGAGTTGATTGCTAGATTAAGACTCCAAAACGCTACTAAGGAGGGGTTGTCCCATATAAGATAAGGTGGGGGATTTAATCATCCTTTCCTTTGCCCCAAAAACCACACTAATCAAGAGCTTAATTTTAAAATCAAGTAGACATTGGCCCTAAGGATCTCGGGCGCATTAGGAGAGTCATCCGGTCGTGACCATCATGGCCAGATCGGCGTCGCGCACTCTGTCGATAGTAGGAGAGACGAGATCTCCGGATCTTGGCTTACTTATTGGGCTTTGTGGTCCTCGTCGTAGGGAGGTGAGGCATGTTGAGGTCGTGTGACCTCGTAGTTAGGCATTGTCTAGTTGTAAGGACTTATACCGACCTTAGGTTGTTTGAGCCTTGTTTGCTTGAGTGCTTCTACATGTTCCCACCCGTCGTAGCATGAGGACTTCTTCCCTTCTCTCCTGAGTCACTCCCTCTCTTCTGTGTCCTCCCGTCTTCTCCTCTACGTACGTTCTATTTTAGTTGTTTAAAAAAAGAAAAAAAAAGTTTTGGTTTGTGTGCGTGCGTGCACCTTTGTGCATACCTGTGTGGGCACGAGACAAGAGTGGTCATTTGACGAGGCGTGTCTTCAATCCGGCCTTGGTAGTCTTCAATGGCTGCTCATTACCACGAGGAGGAGCAGTAGCTGGACCCACATGTCCCACATGTTCTTCTTGTTTTTGCTCCCATACATCTTCGCGATCGATGCTACCCGAGCCGTACCGCTCTGCTCTCATGCATTGTATTACCAGAGGCGAATGGGAACCACTTTGAGGTTAAGCCTCAGTTTATATACATGCTCCCTCACTTCACTAGGAAGGGTGACCCCTATATCTTTCTCAGGGAATTTGAGGAGGTTTGTGCTATGTTTAAGCTGCAACAACTTAGCACAGACTCCATCCATCTTAGGCTTGTCCCCTTTGCATTGAAGGATGATGTCAAGAAGTTGTTGTACAGCAACTAGGCAAATGCCTTTAGGACTTGGGATGAGTTTCAATCTACATTCCTCAAGAAGTACTTTCCAAATCATCGGACTCTAAAACTAAGGAACGAAATCAATTCGTTTTATCAGCATGAGACCAAATCATTCCATGCATACTTAGAGAGGTTTAAGGAGCTACTATCCTCATGCCCTCACCATGAAATCAAGTTGTGGTGCCTGTGTCAGATTGTTTACGAGGGTCTTCACATCCCGTCCCAAACGCTCCTTAAATCCATGTGTCAAGGATAGTTGTTAGGAAATGATGAAAGGGAGGCATGAGCTTTCCTAGAAGACCTCACTGAGAAAACCTTGTAGTGAGAAAGTGTGAGGGAACAACCTGCATCATCTAGCACAGGAGCGAGGATCGCAAACGCAAACTAGACTAGATCGGGTGCCGAATTTGCTATCGATACCACTACGGCTACTGAGGCGCGCCTGGCGGCCTTAATGTGCCGTATGTATTCGATTGAGCTCCAAAACCAGCACTATGTGTCACATGTGTCTGCATCTGGTCCAGTTCCCTGTCATCTATGTGGTAGGATAGGTCATATAGGAGGTGAGTGTGCATCCATTCCTCCTGAGATGGAACATGTCAATGTCATCTATGATAGATCCAGGAATGACCAATACTCATCATCATATAACCCTGGATGGACGAACCACCCTAATTTTTCATGGAACAATAACAATGCCCCAGGTGGTCCTTCAAACTTTTCTCGACCACCTAGCCGACCACACCAACCTCCAATGCATTCACAGTCTCATCACCAACCCCAGGCTCAAAGCATCAACCCACCAGGTTTCCCAAATTCTAACAACTTGGAAACCCTATTTAATTTCCTTGAGAACTTAACTCGTACACTTGAGAACTCTGTAAAAAAACTTTATGTCATCCACGAGTCAAGTCCTCACTTCGAACCAGCAGACCATCAAATCTCTCGAGCTTCAGATGGGCCAACTCGCTAAGTCTGTGCATGAGAGAGAGAGAGAGAGTCTACCTAGCCAACCTGTGGCTAACCCCCATGCTCAACATCACTCAAGCATGCAAAATGCAAGTTCAAGACTGCAAGGGAGCAAGTGAACTACGTGGAAGAACTTGTGGACCATGTCAATGACATTGTGACCCTGAGAAATGGGCAGCAGGTCAATAACCACGTTTCCTTGCCACTAAATCCATTTGCGCAACCCCTTTGTGAGAATGATGGTCAGAAAGAGGCCGAGGGTGAGAGTAATACACCAACGCCTCCATCTCAGGCACCGCAGAAGACCTACCTGTCAAAATCTCCATGTCCTAGTAGGTTGTCTAAGAAACAGAGTGACAGTGTGGATAAAATGGACATATTCAAGAAAGTGAATGTCAACATTCCTTTGTTATACATGATTCAACGAATACCTCCCTATGCAAAATTCCTGAAGGATCTCTGTACGACTAAGAGGAAAACCAACGTCCCTAGCAAAGTCTTTTTGGCGGCTAATGTGAGCTCGATCATTTTGAACCCAACGTACGTAAAATTGAAGGACCCAGGTAGTCCAACAATTTCATGTGTCATTAGCGACTCTCGCATTAATAATGTCTTGCTAGATCTAGGGTTGGAGGTCAAGCTCTTACCAACTTCTATGTATCAACAATTAAGCCTTGGCGAGCTCAAACCTACGAAAACAACTTTACAGTTGGTTGATGGTTCGATCAAAGTCCCAATGGGGGTCATTGAAGATGTCCTAATCAAGAGCGGTGATTTCATATTTCTTGTTGACTTCGTCGTCCTTGAGACTAAACCAATCAAGACTACCTACTCTCAGATTCCATTGATTTTAGGTAGACCTTTTCTGGCGACGTCCAATGCCTTAATCAATTGTCGAACTGGACTCATGAAATTGTCGTTCGGGAACTTGACTGGGACATTCCATGTGTTCAATATGGCTAGGCAGCCGGCATCTTTCGAGGACCCCATGGAAATTAATCTTATCCGGGAAATGGAAGAAGAAATAGAAGAAGAGTACCCCCTAATTCATGAAAATCTAAATGCTTACATCATGGATGATTTCGATCATGAAGAGGACAGGGGCGAGTTGAGCAAATGATGTGCATGTTATTCAGTACATGCAAGCTCCTCCTATCTTACATCTCGAGCTAGATATCACGCCTCCCCTTGAGGAGGCACCCACAATTGAGCTTAAAGAACTCCCTAAGGAACTGAAACACATTTTTCTTGGTCCTGATAGGTCATTTCCGGTGATAATTTCATCGACGTTGACTGGTCATCAAGAAGAACGTCTGATCCAAGTCTTAAAGGAGCACAAATCAGCCGTTGGGTGGTCCTTGAAGGACATTAAAGGGATAAGTCTCGACGTCGTGTAGCACCACATCTTTATGTAGGATGAGGCACGACCACGTCGCGACCCACAGAGCGTTTAAATCCAGCCATGACAGCAGTAGTTAAGAAAGAGATCATCAAATGTTTAGATCATGACATCATTTTCCCCATTTCGAACAGTGATTGGGTAAGTCTTGTCGAGGTTGTGCCCAAGAAGTCGGGTGTCACTGTTGTCAAGAATGACAACAATGCGCTTGTACCCACACGACTTCAAACTGGGTGGCGAGTTTGCATTGACTATAGGAAGCTGAACGCGGTCACGCGTAAGGACCACTTCCCTCTACCATTCATCGACCAGATATTGGAGAGACTCACTGGGCACGCTTATTATTTGATTGTTATTCGGGGTACAATCAATTCCCAGTTGCCCCTGAAGACCAGGAGAAAAGCACGTTCACCTGTCCTTTTGGGACGTTTGCTTATAGAAGGATGCCTTTCAGATTATGCAATGCACCGGCAACATTCCAACGTTGCATGTTGAGTATCTTTTCCGATATTGTCGAGAACTTCCTTGAGATTTTCATGGATGATTTCTCGATTCATGGCACCTCCTTTGATGAGTGCTTGCACCACCTGAGCCTTGTTCTCAAGAGTTATTCGGAAATGAAATTAGACCTTAATTGGGAAAAGTGTCATTTCATTGTTACAAAAGGCATCGTATTGGGTCACGTGGTATCTTGTGATGGTATCGAGGTGGATAGAGCAAAGATTGAGCTTATTTCTAAGCTTCTGCCACCCACCTCGGTAAAAGAAATCTGGTCATTCCATGGACACGCTGCTTTTTATCGGTGGTTTATTAAGGATTTCAGCAAGATAGCTTGCCCCTTGACGAGCTTGCTTGGTAAAGGTACCTCTTTTGAGTTCACACCCGAGTGCATGACTGTTTTTGAGCTTCTGAAGCGGGAGTTGACCTCTGCTCCTATTGTTAAGCCACCGATGTGGAATTTACCTTTCGAGTTGATGTGTGATGCATCTGACTATGCAATATGACTAGTTTTTGGTCAGAAAGTCAACAAATCGTCTCATGTGATCTACTATGCAAGTCGTACTCTCAATGATGCCCAACTCAACTACTCCGTTACTGAGAAGGAGTTCATCACTGATCACTCAGCTCTTCGCTACCTTTTGTCTAAAAAGGATGCAAAACCTCATCTCCTGCGTTGGATCTTGTTGTTGCAAGAGTTCGACCTTGAAATACAGGACAAGAAGGGATGCGAGAATGTCATGGAAAATCACCTCTCTCGCATCCCAGTTGATCTTTCACCGGACCCACCGGTGAACGAGTTCTTCCCTGATGAAAACCTTATGGCAATAGCCTCACCCCGTGGTTCGCTGACATTGTGAACTATTTAGCAACCGGGGAGGTGCCAGCTCATTGGACACAAAATGAGAAAGTGAAGTTCAAGTCGTTAGTCAAGCACTTCTATTGGGATGATCCCTACTTATTTAAGTATTGTGCTGATCAAATCATAAGAAGGTGCATCCCTAACGACGAGATTCAGAGCGTCTTGTCCTTTTGTCATAACAAGGCATGTGGTGGGCACTTTGGTGCCAAGAAAACCTCTGCCAAAGTGATCCAATGCGGCTTTTACTGGCCCACGTTGTTCCAAGGTGCTTTTACATTTTGCAAAGCATGCGATAGGTGCCAACGTGTGGGCCGCATTGGAAGATGTGATATGATGCTACTCAATCCTATCTTACTGGTCAACATCTTTAATGTTTGGGGAATTGACTTCATGGGTCCTTTCCCCATGTCCCATAGTCACACCTACATTCTTGTGGCGGTTGATTATGTGTCGAAGTGGGTTGAAGCAATCCCCACTCGCACTAACGATCGCAAGATTGTGATCAAGTTTCTTAAAGAACACATCTTTGCGAGATTTAGGACACCTCGTTGTATCATAAGTGATTGGGGACACACTTTGTGAAACAATCCCTCGAGGCAGTGTTGAGGAAATATTCCATCACGCACAAGTTTGCCACACCTTATCATTCTCAAACATGTGGCCAGGTGGAAATTTCCAACCATCAACTCAAGCAAATTCTTAAGAAAATGGTTAATGCTTCAAGGAAAGATTGGTCAGTCAAGCTTAATGATGCATTTGGGCTTTCTGTACTGCATTTAAAACCGACCTTGGCATGTCCCCCTACCGGCTAGTTTATGGCAAAGCTTATCATCTTCCGGTAGAGCTTGAACATCGGACATTATGGTCAATCAAACATCTTAGCATGAGTCTTGATGTTTCCGGTGTCAATCGTAAGCCAGACCTCAACGAGTTGGAGGAGTTGAAAAATGAAGTGTATGAAAATGCCAAGATCTTCATGTCACACACTAAAACTTTCCACAAGCGCTTGGTCTGAATCAAAACCTTCGCGGTGGGACAAAATGTCTTGTTGTATAATCTCGCCTCCATTTGTTTCCGGGAAAACTTCGGAGTCGTTGGTCTGGACCTTTTATTGTTTTAGCCGTCTCCCCTCATGGGGCAGTTGAGATTCAGAACCCAAGGAATGTGGACGTGTTCAAAATTAATGGACAACACCTCAAACCGTACTTGCAAGGGACCACGACAGAGGTCGAGGAGGAAGTCGTGTCTTTACACGAACTCCCCGCAGATGTGGTCACTTGACGTGATCCATCCCTTCATTTGGTTGTACATATCTTTGTTAAACAAAGTGAAAATTGAAAGAAAGAAAAATAGAAGTGCCTTTTGGATATTTTCCTTTGTTAAAAACGCGTGATGTCTTGCCCTACCCATCCTCCACCGAAAAATGCATTTTGCCCCTTCTGGCTGCCATTACCCGAATTCCTCTCCCAGATCGTGCAACCAGACGGCTAATCAGCGGTTTCCCACTGCCAACCAGCGGTCTGTTGTGGAGATTTGCTCTTCTGTCTTCGTCGTTTCGTGTGCATTTGTGTCTTCTTTCGGTTGCATTTGGTTGAGAGTTTGTTTGCTGCTACAGTCGACGTGTTGTGGTCTCCGATCCTCTTGCGCCATGTTTATTTTCGGCGCCGCGTGTTCCGCCGTTAAAGCTCGCCAAAGTAGGTGCAGGTATGGTCAGCCCACATTTAATTCCAGAACTTAATTTTGCCTCCCTGATTCGTGAATTCGGAGAACCCATCTACGATAGAATCGTAGCCAAAGGGTGGCATCATTTGTTGTATGAGGGTGAGAAAGCCATGTATGTAGAGTCTCTCATAAATGAGTTCTTTTCTAAACTCGAGTGTGATCAGACCGGACCACTTGGGTTTACTGTCACACTTAAAGGGGTGAAGCACACCGTGACACCCCAATTCATCTCCGACGCGACTGGGATCCCCTTAGTCGCTGATCTCGCGCCCACCCGTGACATTAATTTTTACCGATCTTTGCTTGGGTGCGGGCAACCCATCTCATCGCATGGGGGAATACCTAATGCGCACATCTACTCCAATGTGCACATTGTAGCCAGGTGGGTGTGTAGGAATGTGTTCGACCAAGAGTGGACCTCCACATTGTTCACACCTAGTTTGCGAATAATGTATAGTCTCATGGATGGTTCACCTCACTGCATTTGTCGAATGTTGTTCGACGTTTTGGTGAACGCTATGCTTAAAGAAATACACGGTTTGCCTACTGTGGTGACCAAATTGTGTGGCATGTTGGACATCCCACGATTTAAGCGCTTGCTGCGGTGCCAAGGCACCGACCTCGAGGTAGCGAAGATGACCCCGTCATTTCACCATTGTCTTCCGGAGGCGTGGGTGCATGATTACATGGAGGAGGATGTTAGAGCCAGTTCCTCAAGCTCATATGTGAGCTCGGAAACGCTCTTTAACACTGACATTTTTGAGATGGTGGTTGAGCAGAAAAATGTCATTTTAGCCAAGCAAAACCGGAAAATATATAGGAAATTGTTGGCTCTTGAGCGAGGTACCTCTTCGGGCACCTCTAGCCGCCGTCAATAGTCTAGTACACCTTATCCATGTATTGACGTCATTTTGCCATACATTGGGGGCAATGCAAGGATTAGGTGGGGGGTTTCCATGTTTGTGCATATTTTGTGTGCCTTTTGTTTTATTTCGTTTTCTTTTGTTTGTATTGCTAAGGTCATGTTAGTGTGTTGCGTTTAATATTGATATATATATTTGTCATGATCCTTGGGTGACTTGTCTTCTTTTACTTGCCTAGTGCTTTAAATTTTTCACATTTCTTTCAAAATCTTCTTGTGTTTACGAAAAAAATGTTTTATGGGTTTTTCATGTGTTTAGCATGTGCAAAACCATTGAGAGGCAAAGTAAAAAAGAAAGCTCCCAAAATTGTCTTGAACATGATGCATTAGGATGTCTAGTACACTGGTTTTAGGTCTTAACGAGTCGTAAGGATGCACCCCAATCTTCCCTCAGGGGCGTGTAATCATAGGGTTTCCGTACTCAGACAAATAGAGAAGTCCACCCTGAACCTAGTGAGTCAAATAATTTGTGTCTGTTAGTATAAGGAAGTTTGTCGTAGTCAGGGGCCCTTAAACTCTTTTTGTGAAACTGTAAGTGTAGGGTTTTTGGTTCCCATGTAAATAAAAAAAAGTCGAGTTCTCTCTTCTCGCACGGCTCCTACCACTCAGGAAATTAGGTATGAGGGGACTTGATGCCTGGTGGCTTTCGAGTCATCCGACTTGGGATGCACTGACCGAACTCCCATTACACGGGTGGTAGGGCTCACCCTATGTTTAGATTTTGGGGAAGGTGTACGTGATAGTGTAAGTCCTCACAGGCAATGATGCACGATACCCGACCCTGGGAGAATCAAACACCAACCAATGTAATGCTCCAAAGAAAAAAATAGTCAAATAAGAACCTTAATGGACTTTACACAATGTATCACTTTAAAAAGTTAAGGTTGCCCATGTCTTTCACTTAAGTCCTTAATTAACTTTCACGAATGATTCATTAGTCTAGGTGTGTGGACTGATTACATATATAGAGTCGGCCCGTAGCATTACCGCGTCCAATGATCGACAAAAATAAGCCAATCGATTCGTGTTGCTAGGTTGAATAATGCATCTTTGTTCGAATTTTGTCGGTGTATCCGTTGAAAACCCTCATGAGACAACACTCCTCCTCCTTGGCGACAAGGAGGTTTAACGGCTTGTTGCACGTGCTAAGTGCAACCGTGATTCCTACGAAAGTGAGTTAGGATTTCCCTGTTTTACGTATGCTTTTTCCTTTCTTTCATTTTTCTCTTTCTTTGTTTTGCTCGGGACTAGTAAAAGTTAGGTGTGAGGGTATTTGATTGACATCATTTCATTCATTCATTTGTGTCTTATATCCATTATCTTGAACCTAAATAATGCTACGTAACGAGTTTTATGTTTGAGTTTCAGGAATAAATAGGTTTGAGGAGAAGAAGCATAAAAGGATCTCAAAGTAGGAAAAAGGACTGGGTTGTGAGACTTGGGGACTAAGATGCAAGGGAGAAGGACCTGAATGTAATCCCAAAGGACCAATAAGAAAATGAAAATACTTCACACCATCATGAGGAATATTTTAGCAATTTGATTCGGGCCTAAACTCCAAAAACGACTTGGGTGCATCACACATGAAGAAATCACTCTAGGAAAGACCACTCAAAATCCAGACCGGATCCGGACTCTGTAAACCGCCAATTGGCGGTCAGGTTGGCTCCAGATCCGACACGCTTCAGGCTGAACATGTATTAGGGTGGGTTTTATCTAGTCCCACATCGGGGGATTGTCCCTGATTACCTTTTTCAATGACTATAAATAGAACTCCACACCTTCCCTTGTAATCTACTACATACTTGGTGGTTATTCTTCCAACTTGAAGTGGATCCTTGGAGCAACTACTAAAGTAGGAAGATGCTACTTGTATTGTGAGTTTCAATTTAATAATAGTTTATTTGTTATGTTGCTTGTTTCATGTTGCTTGCATACTTAGTTTAATTTCATTTCACTAATCTTTTAGTTGATTATTTTTTGTTATGTTGCTTGTTTCATGGGTGCGAATATGATGGCTGATATCATCCGTAAAAATGTCAAAATGATGTGTCTCTTCCGATTAAACAGGTCCATGGGCTAGTAAGAAAAGAATTTCCGGGTGTTAATCCAAAGTAGTATAAATTATGGCATGCCCGCGAGATTGTTGTTGCATACATGTTTGGAAATTGGTCGGGTTCATATGCATTGTTGTATCAACTCTTAAATGTCAATAAACGATCAAATCCGGGGAGTAAAATTACAATTCATTCCGACCATTTGCCATGCGCTGGGGTCCGTCAGTTTAGATGTGCAGCATGGGTCTTTGGTCCGTGTATCCAGGCCTTCCGATATATGTGTCTTGTTATCAGTATAGACGTCTCATTTCTAAAATGTAGATATGAAGGAAGGTTGCTTGTTGTTGTTGGGTATGACGCTGAGAATCAGTTTTTGCCACTTGCATTTGGACTCCTTGAGAAGGAAAATATATCCAATTGGGGATGATTTATGATATGGTTGAGGCGAGAGGTGGTTGGAAATAGAAAAATGTGTTATATCTAATCGACATGCTGCAATAAAGAATATTTTTCGGAATCTCGGTTATGGTTGGCACGAGAAAGCAAATGAAGCAGTTCGCCGTTTAGGAGTGAGGACCCTTCGGGCCTTCCAAGCCCGAGAGGTGAGGACCCCTCGGTGTAGAACCCCCCACGACTAGCCTGGTCCGTGGTGTGTTGCACACCTTGGTACTGGCTGGTCCAAGGAGATTAGATGTCGAAATCCCCCTCCCTTTTACCTATATTTTTAATTTCGTATTATTTTTTTATTATAATAAAAAATTCCTGACCCAAAAGTGCCTTTCTCTGTCAGATTTAATCAACAAAAGGCCGACCACATACAGTCCAACTTCTTTACTAAAAGGCCGACAACAAAAGGCCGACCACATACTGGGGCTGAAACCTACGGTAAACTTGAAGTTCTAAAGTTATTTGCTACGCCTACTAGTACGGAATGGAGTTAACGTGCCAATGTTCGGCCTCCAAATTCCCCCAAATAAGTTTCATGTATAATATATTAATGCAAATGGGAAGGGAAAGAATTATAATCAAAATCGGATTTAACATTCTTAAAATCATCTAACCATGACAACCCAATTTTTAAACTCCGTTTCTCTAAAAAATTATTTTCATCTCACGCGTTATTGCATCTTTAATTTCAGCACTAGATAAAAATTGGTTCCGTAGCCGGTAGCCCGTAGCATTGACATTTGTTAATAGGGATGCACAACAATTAGAAGAGAATCTCCCGTGAAATTAGTTGGCAATGATGGATTAACTAGATCCCTAGAATCGAAATTATATGATTTTTACACATTGCTTTCGGAGATCTAATCTAAACTATATGATTTTACACATTAATTTTGGAGACCTATGCTAAATGTGGAGATAGTGATTTGCAAAATAAGACGAAATAAAAGGTTTATTTTGATCCACACGTACGGAATCCTTAGTTTATTAACAAACATTAGTGCAGAATTGGCTTTACTCGTCGCCAAATAGACGTCGGCCGTTACAACCACCGACGTCTAGTGTGGAGAGGACAGAATAGACGTCGGTTGTAATGGAAGACGACGTCTATGTAACACTATAGACGTCGGGTTTTGGAATAACACGTTTAGCCGACGTCTATACCATATAGACGTCGACCTATACACGTCGGTTGTTTGTGTACCTTTTATATCTGACGTCTATAGGGTATAGACGTCTCCATATAGACGTCGGACGTAATGGACAACCGACGTTATAGGTCATCCACATAGACGTCGAGGTATAGACGTCGGCGTTATATAACATCCGACGTCTATAGGTCTTAAAGAAATCAGACAGATGGTTTTCTTTCATTCATTTCTGACGAAACTCACCCAAACCCTAGCCATCCCGCGACCGAACTCTCCTCCGCGACCAACCTCCGACCGATCTGCACCGTCTCCGGCACCGCAGCGAGCTCCCAAACTCTCCTCCACATCTCCGACCCTCTTCTCCTTCTTCCCCCGTCTTCCTCCGTCTCTCTCCACATGTAAGTTTTCTTCCATCAACCATTTGTATTTTCTTCCAAAAGAATATCGGGCTTTGTTTGGATCTCCCCTTCCACTTGCGAGTTATTAACTACTATCACAAACAAATGGTGGTATGTGTTTGTATGGAATCCATCAAAGCCCTCATTCAACCCTTTACGTTCATCTTCGATAAGTATGGAGTTTGTTTGACCCTTTGGTTTTGGCAATATTAGGTATTTGTTTTTTTGACTCTGTAAGCTCTTCCGCACTGTGTGGTCAATTTGTTTTTTTTTTTTTTTGCAATTTCATTCCAAGATCAAATGGTACTTCCAATGTTTATCAGAAGTTTGTTAATTAAATGCTACAACTCTTGCCATTAAGAAATTAAACTATTTATTCTCTGTTCTAAGGACAAACAATTAGTATATATGGCTTTAGAGAACACTTTTAAGGTTTATTTGGAACTATTGGGGTCAAAAATAAATGTCAAAAATTAGAACGAGAATTTCGAGTTCTAACACTTAGGGACAAGTACTTGTGTAATGAATCTAGTGTAGAGATCATTTTCTTTCATCTATCATTACCAACTTCTTATCTTCAGATGAGGCTACAAAAGCATACCTAAACAAAAATGTTTAGAAATAATAATATCCCATTAGACGATAATTCCGGAAGATAATCTGAAATCCATCCATTAGATGAGTCAACAGATCATTTAATAGATTGTTAAGTTTTCAATTTGTATATATGTGTAGTTTTCTATGGGTTTGCATAAAAAGTGTCCAAATTAGAATAAATCTTTAGTTTAGTGAGTTCATACATTTATTTGTGTTTATTTATGTTTTGTCTAGTTAAATATTTATTTACGTTTATTTATGCTGAAAAAATGATCTTTCATGTTTATTTATGTTTTGTCTAGTTAAATGTTTATTTACTTTGTTTAGTTAAATGTTTAGTTTATAATAACTCATTGCCCCCCTTAAACAACTTGGCCTTTAATAACCCAAGGCAAAGGATTAGACAATATTTGCTAAGTCATTCATCATATAGGATTTGCATGCATTGTATTTTTCGATTATTTACGATTCTGTCGTAGATTGCTGGCGTAAGGTACGTACTATCTTTCACTCATCATTCATTAGAAAGCACGCATTAGTTAGTAGGACTTGCATTGGAACAAGAGTGAGGTGAGTGTTTGTTTGGTGTGTTGTTTGTTAGATTAAGGTATAAAAAACACTTAGGGGGCAGTCACCTATAGGAGATGAGGTGGGGGATTTCATCACCCTTTCCTTGGCCCAGAAACCACTTAATAAAAGAGCCTTAATAAAATCAATTAGACGTTGGCCCCTAGGAATTTCAGACGCATTAAGGAGAGGAAACCGTTTAAGACCGTTATGGCCCGAATGTCGTTGCCCATCTAGTCTCCCTGAGATTTTAGGAACCTCCGGGTTCTTGATTTCATATAGATTAGTGGTCCTCGATGTTTAAGACCGTTTCGGCCTGAACGTCGTTGCCCATCTAGTCTCCCTGAGATATTAGGGACCTCCGGGTTCTTGATTTCCTACAGACTAGTGGTCCTCGGTGGGACCTCGAAGTTAGGCGTCATCTATTACTAAGGATTCGTTGTGTATCATGATTATCGACGTGCAAGTGAAGTAAGTGTTTTTTTGTATACATTGAAAAGTATTGAATAATTTTATCAAAACTATAATAAATTATAATTTTTATACTTGTAGACATCTTTACGACGCCAGAAGGTCAATATTTCCCGAGGATCAAGTATTTGGATTTATCAGTCCATCTACATATATATACGGGAATGATGATAAATCGGGTCAACTTGGGACATTCTTTAAAGAAGAAGACAAAAGATATTATCTGCTCCCTTATCATGAGAGGTAAACTTTGTAATTCAAAGTGAAATTTTATTTTGTAATAAGCTTCTAATTATATATATAACAGGGCTCATTGGATGCTTGTCGTTGTATGCCCCACGACTAATTCGGCATATTGGTTTGATCTGTTGGGGTCGAATAAACCAAGGGCCTCAATAAAGAAACTTCTAAATATGTAAGTTCGTTTAGTTGTGAAAAAAGTAATTCTTGGATTTTTTATTAGTATTATTGAATGATATTTTCACTTGTGCTACTCAGGGCAATTAAGGTTTACAGAGCTTTAGGTGGTAGTAGAACAACCACAAAATCTGGAATAACATGGCATGGAATGAGAGTACGTTCTTTCCCATTTTTGTTAATTAAGTTAGGAACAAATATTTAGCGAATTCCTATGTTTGTAGTACCGGAAGCAGGCTGGAAATACGGAATGCGGTTACTACGTGATGAGATACATGGAGGAAATCCTCGATGTAACAACTCAAGACGTATGTCTAACCGAGGTAATGTAGATCGTTATTCAATTGTATATTCAATTGTAGTTTCAATATTTAGTTATTAATATTCAACACACTTGTATTTTTTTGATAGGTTTTCCCAAAAAGTAGTGATCCATTCTCGCAACAGGAGCTCGATGAAACTCGCGACCGATGGGCTCGCTATTTCATCAGAAACATGCTGACGAACTAAGAGGTTCTCCTGCCAATTGTATTTTTTGTAATTTAGTTAACAAGTGCACTTGTATTACAAACCTACACTTTATGCCTTAATATAATCGCCTTAATTTTAGAATGAATTAATTGCAAGTGTGTTGAATGTCAATTGTGTGGTTGTATTTTTGTGTTTGTGTTTGTGCATGTATACTTGTGGATGTATGTGGATGTATATGGATGTATGTGGATGAAATTTATAGGTGAACGAATTTGGTGCAGTTGTATGTACACGACAACGATGACTAAAAACAATTTCGTCGGATCCTATTTTTTTTTTTTGTCCAGGTTTGGGAATAGACGTCGGCTGTCTCTATCAGCCGACGTCTATTCCTCTGAAGAAAGGAATAGATGTCGGCTTTCTATGTAATCCGACGTCTATCCCTAAAGTATAGGCATCGTATGTTAGTTACCCGACGTCTATCTCTAAAGTATAGGCGTCGTATGTTAGTTAACCGACGTCTATACATTAAAGAATACACGTCGGAGTCTAATTAAAGCCGACGTCTATTCGTTAGGTATAGACGTCGGCGATACTATGGCCGACGTCTATGTATAGACGACGCACACATATACGTCGGATAGGGTGTGCTTATATCCGACGTGTATAACCCCTTACATCCGACGAATATTCCCTTTTCTGTAGTAGTGAAACTCAAGATCTTCAAGCCTGAACGCACTTTGTACTATTATTCAGATGAGCAAGAGAAACGTATTTTAAATTTTTTTAAGAAATGTGTAGTACATTTTCCTTGTCTAGCTTTAGGCACTATGACCTATTTGTATTTATAATGTTTCTGTTCAGCGTTCATCAATCACTACTAGAAGACTAATGAGCACACACATGTTGACTCTTTCTTCACTGTTGATATTCTCTACAAGCTCACATATTGTAATAGCTTAATAAATCACCACCTTATCACATGGGTGGGGATGGAGCTAAACCCATCCTCCCGCACCTCCTCCTCCCATCCCCCCAACCGGACACAACTTCCCACACCTCCTTCCGGCGTCATAATTACAATTAGTTTTGACATCGTAAATATCTGATCCACACCCAACATGCCCGGTCCGCACTCACATTCATGTTCTCATATGCCCGGTCCGCACTCACATTCATGTTCTCATCTATCCATGGTTGATTTATTTAGCTCATAAATGTTTCGGTCATAATTGAAGGTTATTTTGTTATTTCATGGTTTGGATGATCGAAAAAAGTAGGTCATTCAAGTCGTGTTACTATGTTGAATAATGCATCAATGTTCGGATTTTATGGGTATATCCACTAAAAACCTCAGGAGACACCACTCATCCTCATTGGCGACAAGGAGGTTTAACGACTTGTTGCACGTACTAAGTGCAACCGTGATTCCTTCGAAAATGTGTTAGGATTTTGTTGTTTTTTGGTACGTTTTTCCTTTCTTTCATTTTTACATTTCTTTGTTTTGTTTGGGACTAGCAAAAGGTAAAAGTGGGGTATTTGATTACTAGCATATCACGCATCATATTCATGTTATATATCCTTATTTAGCCCAATATTGTGTTACTCGAGTGTTTATTATTATATTTCACGTATTAGGTAATAAAGAAGAAAATGGAAGAGAAAATAGACTGAAACGTAAAAAGAAATGACTTAAATGAAGCAAAATGGAAAGACTCATCTGCAACAGGGAAAGATCTAGACGTAAGCCCGGAGGGACCAAATAGCAAATCGAGAAACTTCACACCATCATGGGGAGTTTTTTGGCAATTAGATTCAGGCGTAGACTCAAATGACCGACAAGGGCACACCCTACATGCATAATTGAAGAGATTAACTAGACACATGAAACTGCGTCATATCTGACCAATTTGGACCGCCAATGGGCGGCCGAAGACCACTGATTGGGGGTCCCTTTCCGTCAGAATCTGACCCAGTTTTGCGTGGATATGGGTTATGTGTTTATGTCTATTCTTGGAATGTTTCATTAGTCCTACACCGGGGGATTGTCCCCAATTACCTTTTTCATGTCTATAAATAGAACTCTTCTTCCTCCCTTGTAATCTGGTCATTGCTTGGTGGTCATTCTCTCTACATGGAGTAAGTCTTTGGAGCAAAACTCAAATGAAGAGAATGCTACTTGTAATGTGAGTCATTAATAAAATAATTTCTTCATGTTTTATCTTCATGTTCTCTTTTAATGTTTGCATGTTTAGCTTAATTTTATTTTCTTAATCGTAGTATAATTAGTTAGAATGTCTTCCTTCCTTAGTATAATTATTAACTTAATGTGTAGTGAGTAGTTCCAACCCCTATGAGGGTGGAGATGATGTTTATACATGTAATAAAGAATGAGAATGAATGTTATCTTATGCAATATGTGATGAATGTAAATGTATGTTTGTTTTTTTAAAAGAGAATACTTAACTTGATGGATTTTGCCATGATCATTAGGTACTTCTCATGCTTGTTTAGGTTCTTAATAACCAACTTTTTTATGCTCATGTTAATCAACTATGTTAGTGATTGGAATGATAGGTTTGACCACAACCATTTGGTACTTCATATGCATGAAAACACAACCTACGTACATTTGTGCCTTATTGAATGCATTCTTCACCATCTTATGTCATGTGTACACACACTCCACCCCTTGGGGGGGGGGGGGGTTCCTTACTAAATTTCATCTTTCTAGTTTGTTAGTTGATTAGTTTGTTTTAATTAGTCTTGTGCTTTCATCTCTCTTGTTTGTTAATTTCTAGTTTAGTGTAGTTTAGTTTAGTGCAATCAACTTCTTCGCCCCTTTATTTTCCACCTGATTTCTAAAGAACCAGAATTGACACACCTCCCTGTGGACTCGACCCGTACTTGTCACTGCTTCATCGTGGTCGTGCACTTACGGTAGTTATAACTGAATCAATCAAGTTTTTGTGTCTTTATGTCCCTTATGGTTGTAAGTTTATGGTTTAACATTCAAATTTTTCTTTTGAGGTACTAAGTTCTACCTTTTACTCGCTCCAAACATCAATATTCTTCCAGCGTAAAAAGTGTTGATGGGCAACCTTAAAGAGAGGGAAGAAAATGCTTTCTGATAGACAGAAGCCCATATTCAAAAGGACCTTCTTCACACACTTCCAAAAGTGAAACATATCATGGTTCGCAAAAAATGAAGATATGCTATAAATCGTTGAACGCGTTGAGCATGGAACCAACAATTATCGACAAATTTCTAACATTCCATGACACGTTCTGCCTCAGAGGATCCTGGTCGGTGCCTAAGACATTTCGAGAGACCTACTACAAGATGAGGTCAACTACCAAGAGCTGAAATTTAGACGGCTCATGGCTGAACAGACGATTAAGGATTTGCAGCAACTGGGAGAGAAAGTCAACGATTTGGGGGAGAAGGACAAAGAATAAAATTTCTTCAAAGAAAGGTTGACAGAATCACTGCAATGTGAGAAAGACGCAGACACCTTTCCAGAGTTTACCCAGCCGGAGAGAACTTCTCCAATAGAGCACAACAGTGAAGACGTCGACAGGGACACATTCACAGTTCTTGTTGAAAGGTGCCTTCACATTTTAGGTCAAAGCATCGGACGTATACACCATTGTAATGGTATATGTAATCTAAACCTTTGAAACAAAAAAAATCCAATTCAACATACGCATGTGTCCCGCGAGTGACTCTTGTATACCTCGAGGGGCAGTTGTGTCCCGCATGGGCCATCTGAACATAAAGAAAATAATCAAACAAAAATTTCTACTACATTCATTGACAATTCATGATTGTGATAACTTTACATGATATTTTACAGAAAAATGATGAATGTGGATTTCATTGGTGGACAACATGATGAAGCAAAACACGAAAGGAAAGAAAAAGAGAAGTAAAACAAAAACAAGGATGAAGAGAAGGTGAAAGTAGAACATTAGGAGAGGAGAAGAGAGGAAGAAAAGGAGGAGAAAGGAAGAATAGGAGGGGAGGAGGAGAAAGGAAGAACATGAGGAGTTGAGAAGAAATTGGAAGAATAGGAGAAAGGAAGAAGAGGAGGAGAAGAAAACAAAAAAAGGGAAGAGAGGAGCCGACAAAGGAAGTAGTCGGAGTTGAAGAAGAGCAAGGAAAAGAAAAGAAAGACAGTACATACTTTTGAATAGTCAATCGTGGAGAATAAGCCCAAATTTGACAAAAATAATATTTCCACTAAACCAGACAAATTTTCTCCTATGAAGAGCCAAATAAACAGGCCCTTGGTAAAATTAAACAAAAATATAAACATGGAAGCCCTGGCCGGGTTGGCCGATTTAAATAGGAAAGTGATTCTCAATCTAACGCCAGCAAGAGACAAGACTGAATATGTATGGTGGAAGGACATGTGCCAAGTGAGGCGAGGGGATTGTAATGTTAATGTCACTACTTTGAATGGACAATTAATGGATGCCTTGATAGATGTTTTGGAGTAAAGGCAAGAGATGAGATGCTACCCACGTCAGTTTATCACAATTTCAAGCTTCGCCACCCAAGCCATGTAGTCTGGAAGCTTTGAATTAGCTGCAAATCGGGTAAAGCCCAAATTAAAGCCATCACCCAACTTTTGATGGCTTTAAAACACTCGTCACTCCTAACCATGGATAGAAGGACGCAAAAATAACCTAATTAAACAGCCTTACGTGATTAGTTGGAGACTGCCAAAAAGTAGCGGGTGTCCACGAAGAAGCAGCAATAAAAGGGCCAAATTCTAGAGATCCTCCCTCTAAAGGGACTTGGACCGGACGTACGCAAGGGCAACATGCCAACATTATGCACCAGGTAGCAATGACTATGCAGTGTATGTCATGCACTGGATCAAATGCATGTTTCTAGGTGTATATCCCACTGCGTAGTGTTGAACGTTTTAATTAAACCGCAAGTGCACGGCCGCGTTGAAGCAGTGGCAAATACGGGTCGTCCTCAGGGAGGTGAGCAGCCTCTCATTTGCACGAAATCAAGTGGCAAAATAGGGAATAGAGTTGATTATGCTACGCTACGCTACACTACAAAGTATGAAGTATGAAATGCGAAAGAAAGCAACAAACGATTAACTAAACTAAACTAAGAACGAAAGACGAGTGCTGGACTTCAGAAATGGAAAACCCCAAAGGGGTGGAGTGAGTGCACACATACAAAGAGGTGGGTGTTGAACACATTCTTTAAGTACAAATGAAGATGGTGTGATCATGCATAGGAAGTGTCTAAATGTTATGGCAAAACCTATCAATTCATTCACCAACCTAGTTGATTAACATTTACATATGCAAGTTGTTTATTTCAGAACCTAAAGAAGCATGAGAGGTGTCTAATCATTTTGGCAAAACTCATCAAGTTATAAATTCTATCCTAAACATCGAGACTAAACAGATACCAAAAATTGTCTAGACATCCTCTAATACATGTGCTGGAGAAAGTTGAGAGGATCCAGAGTGATCTGGACCGACAATTAGCGGTGCCAGGCCACCAATTGGCGGTCCATAAAGTTTGGATCGGGTTGGAATTTGTTGTGGGCTTTTCTTGCTGGTATTGTTTGTCTTGGATGCGGTTACTTGACTTGTTGGAGCTCCGACCCGAATAGAATTGCCAAAAAACTCCCCATGATGGTGTGGAGTTTTCTGTTTTGCTCTTTGGTCCTTTGGTCTTACGTTCAGGTCCTTCTCCCTTGCATCTTAGTCCCCAGATCTCACAATTCAGTCCTTTTTCCCGGTCCTTTTATGCTTCATCTCTTCAAACCTATTTATTTCTAAAATTCAAACATAAAACTCGTAACATAGCATTGTTTAGGTGAAAGATAATGGATATAAGATGCAAATGTGAGCATGAAATGATGTCAATCAAATACCCCCACACCTAACTTTTGCTAGTCCCGAGCAAAACAAAGAAAGAAAAAAGCATACGAGAAAAACAAGAAATCCTAACTAACTTTCGTAGGAATCACGGTTGCACTTAGCACATGCAACAAGTCGTTAAACTTCCTTGTCTCCAAGGCGGAGGAGTGTTGTCTCCTGAGGGTTTTCAACGGATACACCCACAAAATCCGAACAAAGATGCATTAATCAATCTAGCTACACGACTCGTTGGACTCATGATTGATTCGTTTTATATTAAACCGCAAGTGCACAGCCGCGTTGAAGCGGTCGCAAATACGGGTCGTCCACTGGGAGGTGTGTCGACGTTTGGTTTGTGCGAAGGCGAGAGGTAAAGAAAGGATAGAAAGGTTGGTTACACTAAACTACACTAAGGTGCAAGTGGAAATGGAAAAGAAGCAAGAAAACTAAATGTGTGTGTGTGTGTTCATTAAGCTCCTCACAATATGTAGTGCATGAAATCATAAAACTAAATCCAACTTTGCCTCCACATGAATTAAGATTACATCACATCATTGAAACATACAAGACAATAATTGGAATGAAGCTAAATGAACTCAAGTAGAAAGACTAGACCCTACTATGCCTCCACATGAATTAAGATAACACATTATTATTAAAACATACAAGACATTAATCAAGGTAAAGGCAACAAGAGTACATACACTACAACTTGTGTTTCCAATATTAATTACATCCATATCCTAACCTTATCATTCCCCATAAAATAGGTCCACTAATCAAAGCATAGGCTAAGCTTCATTCAAGAGCATTAGCATATCAAAGATAAGAGTGGAAACCCATTAGATGGTTATGGAAATCATATAAATCCCAAGGGGTTAAGATAACACACACTTAATACACTACATGATTATATCACATATTTCTCCACCCCCCAAATGGGGATGGATCTACTCACTACTCATTACACTAACTACATTAACAAAATGAAACATAATACTGAAATGAAATTAATCTAAGCAAGTAAGAAACATTAAAGAAACTAAAATAACATGAGACTAAAGAAACATGCAAGACATGTAAATTGAAATTTACTAAGCAATGTAAAAACTAAAGCAAACAACAATTAACTACAAAACTTCTATTATTACTCACTCCAAATTACAAGCAGCCCTTCCTCTACCAGAGTTTTGCTTCTAGGATTCACTCTTAGTAGGGAAGAAGGCCACCAAGAGAGAGATGGATACAATGGAAGGTGAAGAGTTCTATTTATAAGCATGGAAAAAACTAATCCGGGACAATCCCCCGATGTGGGACTAAACAAATACCAAAAATAGACTAAGCATATACTAATACACGTGCTCCCGAAAGCTAAGCGGATCCAGAGCTATCTGGACCGCCAATCAGCGGTCCCAGACCGCCAATTGGTGGTCTATAAGCTTCAGATCCATTTGGTTTTTGTGTTGGGCTTTGCTTGAAGTATTTCTTGGTCTTGGATGCATCTACTTTGTTTATTGGAGCTCCGACCCGAATCGAATTGTCAAAATACTCTCTCATGATGGTGTGGAGTTTTCTGTTTTGCTCTTAGGTCCTTCGGTCCTACGTTCAGGTCCTTCTCCCTTGCATCTTAGTCCCCAGGTCTCACAATTAAGTCATTTTTCCCTACTTTTGGGTCCTTTCATGGCTCTTCTCTTCAAACCTCTTTATTTCTGAAATTCAAACATAAAACTCATCACGTAGCATTGCTTAGATGTAAGATAATGGATATAAGATACAAATATAAGCATGAAATGATGTCAATCAAATACCCCACACCTAAGTTTCAGCTAGTCCCGAGCAAAACAAAGAAAGAAAAAAAACAAACGAGAGACAAGAAATCCTAACTAACTTTCGTAGGAATCACGGTTGCACATAACACATGCAACAAGTCATTAAATCTCCTTGTTGCCAAGGAGGAGGAGTGTTGTCTCCTGAGGGTTTTCAGCGGATATACCCACAAAATCCGAACAAGATGCATTATTCAATCTAGACACTCGACTCGTTGGACATATGTTGTCGATCATTGGACGCGGTAATCTTACGGGCCGATTCTATATAGGTAATCAGTCCACGCACCTAACCTAATGAACCATTCGTGCAAGTTAAATAAGGAATTAAGTAAAAGACGTGGACAACTTCAACATCCTCAAGTGATACAAAGTGCAAAGTCCATTAAGGTTCTTATTTGCATTACCATTTTTTTCTTTTTGTTTCTTTTCTCTTCTTTTTTTTTCTTTTTATTAGTTGGAGCTTCATTCACCCAGGGTCAGGTTTCGTGCATCATTGCCCACGAGGAGTTACACTATCACGTACACCTTTCCCCAAATCTCCACATAGGGCGATCCCTTCCACCCGTTTAACGGAAGTTCGGTCGGCGCATCCCAAGTCAGATGACTAGAAAGCACCAGGCACAAAGTCCCCTCAGACCTACTTTCACGAGTGATAGGAGCCGTGTGAGAAGAGAGAACACCTACTCACTTATTTCTTATCTACGCATGAACCAAAATCCCTACACTTAATGTTCACAACAAGATTTAGAGGGTCCTTGACTACAACAAACTTCCTTAAGTTAACAAACACGAATTATTGAGTCACTAGGTTCAGGGTGGACTTCTTTAAATGTTTGAGCACTGAAACCCTATGATTACGCACCCCCAAGGGAAAACTGGGGTGCATCATAACGACTCGATAAATCCTAAAGCCACTGTACTAGATATCCTAATGCATCAAGTTCAAGACAATTTTGATAGCTTTCTTTTTACTTTGCTTCTCAACAGTTTTGCACATTATAAACACATGCAAAACCACAAAACATTTTCTTTCGCAAACACATGAAGATTTTGAAAGATATGTGAAAATTTTAAAGTACTAGGCAAGCAAAAGAAGACAAGTCACCCAAGGATCATGGCAAGCAGATATATCGATATTAAATGCAGCACACTAACATGACCCTATCAATACACACAAAAGAAGAACAAAATCCAAATATAAGACTCGACTATGTACACACGTAAAACACCCCCCCCTCACACCTACTTCATGCATTGTCCTCAATGAATGCGAGCAAGATACTACATGGATGTATGCATGAAAAAGGAGAGATCTCACCAACATGAAGTACAAAGGGAAGTTCAAGGTTATGTTAATGGACACAACCCAAACTCCCCTCAAAACCTGTGAGATACTTAGGAAGGGAGACCAAATACGTGAAAGAAAGGGGGCTCAAATACTCAAGGGTTGGAGCACACAACAATCAATGCTCGCTCATGGAGTTTTTTTTAAACTATGTACAACAATAGGCTTCCATCTTCATATGTCAAGGGACATCAAATGGGAACCCACCATCTCTCGAGCCAGAAATGCACATGCATGGGCTCGCAACATACAAAACAGAATTGCTTGACCACCTGACACCCTTATATACATTGTGGTCGTTCGATGCATCTTGAGATTTAGCAAAAGAGGAGGCATGAATGAGAGGTGAACCTCTATCAGATTGAAGGGTACCAGGTGGTTGATTGTTAACCCACATGGGGTCCTCAGAAGATACAGAATGAAGAGCATGTGGCCGAGAGGCCATAAAAATAGTATCTTGTGGCTCAAAAGCGACGTGATCAAAAGGATGTGGCTCAAGGGCCACGTGATGAAAAGGATGTGGCTCAAGGGCCACAAGATCAAAAGGAGGTGGCACTGAAGCCACATGATCAGAACATAAGGCACCTTCTTGTGCCAGCTCAGGTGAAACATCTTCACCACCTTCAGGATTTCCATCGAACAATTCTCTGAAGTACTTGAAGGTGCCCTCAACTTCAATTTCATCCAAACCCCGGGTAAGGTTGACCCCAACACGGACATTGAAGGCATCTGGCTTCTTCCCGATGGTGAAGATGTTGAAATCAGCGCATTGACTACCATAAGTCAAGCGCATCAGACCATTGCGACAATTGATCAATGCATTGGAAGTCGCAAGGAATGGTCTCCCCAGAATGACAGGAATTTGTCCAAGTGAATTTGGCACAGGTTCAGTATCCAAGACAAAGAAGTCGACTGGATAAATGAACTCTCCCACTTTGATCAGCACATCTTCCACCACACCCCTCGGTTTCTTCATAGACCTATCAGCCAATTGAAGAGTGGTCTTTGTTTGTTTGAGGTCTCCAAGACCGAGGTGGACGTAGACAGAATATGTCAAAAGATTAACAGATACACCAAGGTCCAATAAGGTTCGATGTATGGACACATCACCAATCACACAAGAGATAGTAGGATAGCCACGGTCCTTGTACTTGACTTGCATGGGTTGTGCCAACAAAGAACTCACGTTAGCCGCAAGAAAAGCTTTCTTTGGAACATGAGTTTTTCTCTTCTTGGTGCATAAGTCCTTGAGAACCTTGACATAAGGTGGCATTTGCTGAATCACCTTCAACAGAAGGATGTTCACCTTAACTTGCCTAAACATCTCAAGCATCTTGTCATGCTGATCTGAGGTTTTCTTTTTAAGGCGCTCAGGGAATGGCGCCTTCGGGGCATAAGGGTGCGAAGGAACCCCAGAATTCTTGTCCAGAGAAACATGAGTAGGGACCTCAGAATCTGATTCCTTCGACACAAGAGGTGACAAGGAGACCTCAAGGTTTAACCCCTTTGTTGATGGAAATGTAGAAAGAACCTCAGGATCTGGCTCCTTCCTGGAAGTATTTGTGGAGGGAGCCTCAGGATCCGGCTCCCTCAAAGATGGTGATGACAAAGAAGGCACCCCAATGTGGTTGTCCACCTCCTTACCAGACCTCAAAGTATGAATCACATTAATATGATGGGTTGGTTCAGAGGTAGCATGAGGTAAAGGTGTCCTTCCTTGAGAATGGGTACCCCGAGGATTCACCTCGGGTTGACTCGGTAATTGGCCCCTCTCGCGTTCATGGAGCTGATTAGCCAACTGGCTAACTTGCATTTCCAATACTTTGACTGAATTGTTGTTGGCCGCAAACAAGGATTGTGTGCTCTAAATGAATACATGAAGGGTTTGTTCAAGAGTGGGGTCCTTTGAGTCAACCCGTTGGGGTAGTGGAGTGTGGTTAGAATAACCCGACGATAAGGTCTTTGGAGGTTGGTACTTATGGTCCTGAGACCTTTGATGTGGAGGTTTGTAGGTCACCGATGGGCGTGGAGATTGAAAAGGTGGAGGTTGAGGTTGAGCGTACGAGCTCTGACCGTTACCCCCACTAGGCCCCCAAGAGAAGTTAGGATAGTTACGCCATCCTGGGTTGTAGGAGTGACTGTACGGGTCGTTACGGGGCCTCTGTTGATACATCGCATTTGCATGCTCAGTGTCCCTTGGAGCGTAAGTGCATTTCAATTCATCATGGCCGGTAAGTCAACACCTACCACACCCGGGAGTAGCGACCTGAGCTACACGAGCTCGGTCCAACTCTAAACTCTCAATCCTACGCATGAGAGCAGCCATTTTCGCCTCAGACGCGATCGATGACTCAACTTGATATGATCTAGCTTTACCAGAAGACCCAGCGGCTGGTGACTCTCGCTTGGTGTCCCACTCAAAGGTGCATTGAGCCATTAACTCAAAAGTGTCCCATGCCTCATCCATTGGTTTCATTTGGAAGTCACCCAGACACATCGACTCCAACAATGTGCGGGTGTTGTAGTTGAGGCCCTCATAAATAATTTGGCACAGCTGCCATAGCTCAAATCCAAGATGAGGGCACTGCTGGAGAAGGTCTTTGAACCTCTCAAAGAAACCATGAAAAGATTCGGTCTCAGTCTGATACATTTCATGTATCTGGTGTCGTATCTGTTGAGTTTTCCTCTGAGGGAAAAATCTCTTCAGAAATACGGTCACGAAGTCATCCCAAGACCGAATAGAGCTCTTCGGGAGGTTGTACATCCATTTCTTCGTGTTATCCTTCAACGCGAAAGAAATCATCCTCAACCGGACTTAATCCTCGTCAAGCTGTTGAAGCTTGAACATGGAGCATACTTCCTCGAATTCGCGTATAAAAATATATGAATCCTCCTTATTGGCAGTAAAGGTTGGAAGTATGCTCACATATTGAGGTTTCAGCTCATAGTTGTTCCCGCGAGCAGGGGAAGAACTATGCAAGAAGGTTGCGTGGCCCGAACAGGATGGGTCCGCTCTCACAAAGTCATCGGTATATCCTGTCGAGCTAAAGGTGGTGGTGCACCAAGAACTCGATCCTGACCGAATCTCCCTTCCTCTCGAGTCAGAGGAGGAGGAGAAGGAGGTCTACGTGGTGGTGGGAACGGACCAAGGTAATCCATGAATGGACCCCGGTCTCCCTCACCACCACGAGATGACTCGGCCTATTGCTCCAAAGGAGCACGAGGCGGAGATGGTCGATCACCAAGACCGTCCATCTCATAAATATGCACTCTCTCTAGTCGAGCGCTCTCACCAGAACGAGCCCAACGTCGCATAAAAATGCTCGACTTGACTCTAAGCAACACACAATAGATGAGGAGAATAGATGAGGAGAGGACTCAGATGAGGAGACTATACGTAGAGAATAGATGAGGAGAGGACTCAGATGAGGAGGGAAGAATCCTTAGATCTAACGTGGGTAGTGGGATCAGTAGAAGCCTAACTAGCAAGCACAGCTCAAACAACTTAAGGCTATGGGTCCTTAGGCTAGACGACGCCTAACTTCGAGGTCACTAGCCTTGACACGTCTCACCTCCCTACAACGAGGACCACAATACCCAGCAAGTGATACCAGATCCGAAGATCCAGTACCTCCTACTATCGACAAGGTAGGCAACGCCGATCAGGTCATGACGGTCTCAACTAGATTACCTTCCTAGTGCGTCCGCAATCCTTAGGGCCAATGTCTACTTGCTTTTAGTTAAGGCTTGATTAAGAGTGATTTTGGAGGAAAGGAAAGGGTGATGAAATCTCCCACCTTATCTTTTATGGGACAGCCCCTCCTTAGTAGCGTTTTGATCCTAGATCTAGCAATCAATCACTCCAATCAAACGCTCAACTCACTCTTGTCCTGACGCAATTCCTACTATGTACACACGTAAAGCACCCGCCACACCTACTTCATGCATTGTCCTCAATGAATGTGAGCATGATACCAAATGGATTTATGCATGAAAAATGGAAGATCTCACCAAGATGAAGCGCAAAATGAAGTTTGTGGTTATGTTGATGGATGCATACCCGAATTCCCTCAAAACCTGTGAGATACTGAAGAAGGGAGACACATACGTGAAGAAATGGGGCCCAAGTACACAAGGGTTGGGGCCCACAACAATCAATGATCGCTCATGGAGTCTTTTATTACACTTTTTTTTTGAATATAACTATGTACAAACATAAGTTCCCATCTTCATTTGTCAAAAGACATCAAATGGGAATATCAAAAGTGGGTCAATGTACTTGGAAAAGGAACATGACACCACGCGGGGCCAGAATACTCATGTGTGGGCCCCCTTCACAAAGAGCACAAGATGAAATGAGAGGTTCGTTAATTGGACGCAAAGGCGTCTTAATCAAAGGATCAAACTGAAAGAGCTTGAACCTCTCGAGAGTATGAGAAATGAGGGGTAACGGAAGAAGAGTTTCCCCTGTTGTGCTGCTGAAGTTGTGATTATCAATCCAAACTCTCCAACCAACTGGCTGGTGAGTCGAAACGAGGTCAAGAACCTCGTTAGGCATGTCCGACTCACCAGGCGAACAAAAAGTGGGTCTCATACCCAAGGTATCCTCTAAGGAACTCCTAATACCCTCATTAGCAATATAGATGTTTGATGTTCAATCATTTCCAAGATGATCAGGAACAATAGTGAGAGGCAAACTCTCATCAAGTTGTTTGAAATTGAGGTACTAGGGAGCTCTTGCTCCACCAGAGGTGAGTCCTTAAGAGGCACAACATGAAGCTCATGTGGCTCAAGGGCCATGGGACAAAAAGATAAGGCACAATCCTTTGCCGACGCATAATGAAATTGGTCCACGTTATTCTCAATTTGGATCGAATCTCCCACAATGTGATCGTGAATTGAAACCCCAAGTCCCTCAGACTAACTAGGAGTTTGACTCTGAAAGATTGTGCTTTGAATTTGTGAATGTGGTGGTGGTTCGATATCAAAAGATGAATCCACATGTTGACAAGAAATGTCACCCTCCTCACATTTAGTTAATTGTTGTGTAATTTGACTCACATACATTTCCATAGTTTGCAGGGAATCGTGATTGGACTTCAACACATTTTGAGTGGTTTCCATGAACGTTTGGAGGGCTTGTTCCAAAGAATCAAGTTTGGGGTCAACTGTGAGGTTCATGTCAGAATTTGGGAAATGGATGGGTTGGGTGGTAATGGGTTGAGAATGAGTCCAATGATTGATCGTGGGATGTTGGTAGAATTCAGGATATTCAAAAGGAGGGTACTGGGGTGGGAGTGATGTATAAGAATTTGAATAAGAATTGTCTTCCCACGAATCCATCCTTCTCGGGTTGTACGCGGATGCGTAATGGTCATATTGAGCATTTTGGGAAAGGGTATGCTCATACTCAGGCTCTGAGGGAACATAAGGACATTCCCCGCAAACATGACCACTCAACCCACAACAGTGACACGGTTCGGCTACTGGAGCCACCGGTGCACTCAGGTCTTCTAGCGCATGCATGAAAGAGGTCAAAGGTTCTTGCAATATCTCAGTTTGATGACCAACATATGATTCGATGTAACTAGATGGAGATCTAGCAGTCGGTGCCTCTCTCATATCACCCCTATATGAAGATTGCTCAGTCACACAATGAAGATTATCCCAAACATACGGGGTGTTCGTCTGAGCCACCCCAGGTTGCATGGGTCCGGAGTATCAGGGAGAATTGTCCTGGTCCCAACAATGATATGGATGGTCGCCCATGTAACCATCCATCTCGACAAAGAACTCTCAAGTCGATCACTCTCACCACCACGAGCCCAAACTCGCAAAAAGTGCTCGACTCGACCCTAAAATGCTAACAGAGAGTGTAAAGGGGAGGAGACTAAAATGTAGAAGTAGGTGAGAAGAAGATGACTCAGAGGAGAAGGGACGAATTCCTACAAATTAGCGTGGGTAAAGCGTGAGGATAGAAGCCTAATCTATCAAACACGGCTCAAACAAGCTTAGGTTGGCTATGGGTCCTAACAGCTAGACGACGCCTAACTGCGAGGTCACACGGCCTCAACACGCCTCACCTCCCTACGACGACGACCACAATGCCCAGCAAGTGAGCCAAGATCTGGAGATCTCGTCTCTCCTACTATCGACAAAGTGGGCGACGCCGATCAGGCTATGACGGTCGTGACCGGCTCACTCTCCTAATGCGCCCAAGTCCTAATGGCCAATGTCTACTTGCTTTTAGATTAAGGCTTTACTTGAGTGTGCTTTTTGGGGCTAAGGGAGGGGTGATGAAATCTCCCACCTTATCTTTGAAGACTATAGGTGGTGCCCCTTAAGATGTTTTGATCCTTAAGCTAGCAAGCAACTCATCAAATAAACACTCACCTCACTCGAGTGCAACCATGTGTCAACAAAATTTAAGAATAATGGACCCCCCTCGCGTGTGTGTGTGTATGTATGTATCTATATATATGTGTGTATACATATACGTGTACGTGTACGTGTACATGTATATGTATACATGTACATATATATATACATATACATATACATATATATATTATGTAAAGCTAGGATTGTCATCTCTGGCTCGAAACTCAATTCGAAAAATATTCGACTCTAGTTTAAATTCATAATGAAGGATTTTGATTAAAAAATATAAAATTCTTCCGATTTGGTTCAGTAAACAAACCGTTCGAATTCAAAAAAACGCTTACGCTCGACTCAAATTTTTTATTACTATATTTGAAATTATTTGTTTGTATTTGATAATAATATATATTAATATTTTTGGCTCAAATTTTTTGCTAACTCGACTCGTTGACATCGACAGACGGATATTTGTTTGTCTATTCAATCTAATTAAATAAATTATATTTTTCCAATGAAAGAATTTCAGAAATCATTAAGAATAGGTTAGAAGCAAATGTAACCCCAGATGTGGTTTAGATTCAAGGTAGTCTTGGATAGTTGTGTCCTCCATGAACACATCACCCGCCCCCCGATTCCGGTTGTTTGCCGGAACTTAGCCACAAGAGACGCATTTCTTCAATCAACGAAGTTCAATGCCACCGTCGTATCATAATCAATATTAAAAAAACTGTAATAACAACCTATATGGTACTACAATTCCACCTCTGACTTTATTATATTATTATATTGTACTAAGAAAGTTTGTGATGATCGTTGACTACACAACAAAGAGCAAATTTGGCGGTGATGTGCTTCTGCATTGAGAAATGAGAACTTAACTAATTAATTGTTGTACTAGTTCAGTATCAGGACTTAATTATTCTAGATCTTGGAACATAGCAATCCAGTTAACCCCAAGTAGCAGTGCCAAATTTGACTTTTGTTGAATATCGACGATTCCTTCTAGATTGGATTAATTTCTAGTACTGCATATTACAATCGCTTTCTTACTTTTTCAGGAAATGTTCTTATTCCTAATTAAAGAATGTCACATATTATACTAGACAAAATGATGTAAATGTGACATATATCATAAAAATTAGGGTTAATTACAGTTTGACCCCCTGAACTATGTCTTGGTATCACTTTGCCCCCCTGAACTTTCAAAATTAACAGTTACTTCTCAAGAACTTTAATTTTGTAACAATTTGTCCCCCTGAACTTTAAAAACTCATTATTTAACACACATTCGACGTTTTTTTCCCTAATGTTTTTTGTTGTATCCCTAATACACTCCTAAACCTATATTTACGTGAAAGTTTGGATCAAAACGGATGTCGGATATTGTTGGAATTTAGGTCGGTTTGACACTCAATTCGACCCAAATTCCAACCATATCCGACCTCCGTTTTGATCCAAACTTTCACGTCAATATAGGTTTAGGAGTGTATTAGGGATACAACAAAAAAATTAGGAAAAAAACGTCGACTGTGTGTTAAATAATGAGTTTTTGAAGTTCAGGGGGGCAAAGTGTTACAAAATTAAAGTTCAGGGGGGGTAATTGTTAACTTTGAAAGTTCAGGGGGGCAAAGTGATACCAAGGCATAGTTCAGGAGGTCAAACTGTAATTAACCCTAAAAATTATTGTTCGTTTCATGTTGCGCGCATCACACCGTGTTTGAATGGCAGTTTGCCAGTTTCTTTGAAAATTATGAAAATACATTTAAATTTTAGAGATAGAAACAACTGTGAGCGTCTCTTATTCTTCGAAAAGAAAGAAAACCAAAAAGGGTGATTATACCATAACAATGTGGCATTGGATTCAAACTTGCATGAGCAATAATTTTTCCATATTTTAAATGTTATGGGTCACCTTAACAGAAATATTTATAATTTATAAGACTAAAAATATCAATGCAAGTTGCACAACTGCATCTAATCAACCACGAGTTGTTACGGGGGTGAAGATTAAACATATATCTCCACCTCGCCGAATTAATCATTGGACAAGTTGGAAGACACTACTTGTAGGTTTATCTGACTATAGAACTAGGAATTTGAAGATTTAGATTAAAAGCTTAACTTTTATCCTTTAATGTTGAAGTTGAAGGAGTTCAATGGGGAATTTATTGTTGTTGAGAAAATTTAGAGCATTAAAGTTGATTGATTGTTTTACATCAAATATAACATACTAGAAAGGTAATTTTGAAGGACTTATCTCCAGCGACTTTACCACTCCACTAAAAGCAATTGCTGTTAGTGAGGGAGCCACTTCCAATATAGTCCATTCCCAGGCAGTGCAGAGCCCCAAACTAAGCGTCGGGTGGACATGAGGGGCTGCACGTTTGTGCCAACGAGTCGGGCTGTTAAACACCTAGGCCTTTAGGCCCACGAGCCATAGTAAGAGATTGCTTGGCAACAACCCCTCATCTATACGGGTGGTCCCATAACCACCAAGGAATTTGCTGGGGTCCCATAACCCCAACAATCCCTCCCCCCCCCCCCCCCCCCCCCCCCCCAGAAAATTGCTTTCCTGCGCGGGGCGTGACTCGAACTCGAGACCTCGCTCTGATACCAAATGAAGGACTTATCTCCAGCGACTTTACCACTCCACTAAAAGCAATTGCTGTTAGTGAGGGAGCCACTTCCAATATAGTCCATTCCCAGGCAGTGCAGAGCCCCAAACTAAGCGTCGGGTGGACATGAGGGGCTGCACGTTTGTGCCAACGAGTCGGGCTGTTAAACACCTAGGTCTTTAGGCCCACGAGCCATAGTAAGAGATTGCTTGGCAACAACCCCTCATCTATACGGGTGGTCCCATAACCACCAAGGAATTTGCTGGGGTCCCATAACCCCAACAAATTTTACATACCTAAGTAATTATCTTTGGGTGGTCGTGGTTGTATATATTTTGGAAGTTGATTGAATCAGTTAAAATACCGCAAGTGCACGGCCGCGTTGAATCGGTGGTAAATATGGGTCAGTCCATAGGGAGCGCGCGTGAGTCAGATTCACGATACTCGAGTGGGGGAGAAGAAGATAGAGATGTGATCGAAACTACACTACAATGCAAAAGGAATCGGAAAGTAAGCAATAAAACTAAACCCCTTGGGGATTAGAGAAAGAATGTGAATACGAAAATGTGTAATATGTGTGTGTTTATTTGTGCTCATCAAAACATGTCATACATGAAATCCATAAAACTCAATTCCAATTTTGCCTCCACATGAAATACGATAAGACATTATCGTTAAAACATACAAGACAATAATTGAAATGAAGCTAATATGTTCACATTCATCATGACTCAAATCCAACTATGTCTCCACATGAGCTCACGCGGCTTCTACACGCTTCACCTCCCTACGACGAAGACCACAGAGCCCAGCAAGTGAGCCAAGATCTGGAGATCTCGCCTCACCTGCTACCGACAAAGTGGGCAACGTCGATCAGGCTATGACGGTTGTGACCGATCACTCTCCTAATGCGCCTAAGTCCTATTGGGCAATTTCTACTTGATTTTAGATTCCGACTTTATTTGAGTGTGATTTGTGGGGCTAAGGGAGGGGTGATGACATCCCCACCTTATCATTAAGACTATAAGTGGTGCCTCTTAAAAATGTTTTGAAATCTTAGGCTAGCAAGCAACTCACCAAATGATTGACATCATTTCATGCTTACATTTGTATCTTATATTCATTATCTTTCACCTAAACAATGCTACGTAACGAGCTTTATGTTTTAATTTCAGAAATAAATAGGTTTGAGGAAAAGAGCCATAAAAAGACCTAAAAGCAGGAAAAATGACTGAGTTGAGAGACTCGAGGACTAAGATGCAAGATCGAAGGACCTGAATGTAAGATTATAGTACCAATGAGCAAACAAGAATACTCCACACCATCATGGGGAGTATTTTGGCAATTCTATTCGGGTCGGAGCTCCAGCAAGCGAAGTAGATGCATCAAAGACAAACAAAGTCATCCAGACGAGCCCAGGAGAAAGCCCAACGCGATCCAAACCCTGTAGACCGCCAATTAGCGGTCTGGGACCACTGATTGGCGGTCCGGGTTGCTCCGGATCCGCTAAGATTTCTTTGGGTCGTGTATTAGAGTGTATTTAGTCTATTGTTGGTATATGTTTCGTCCCATGCCAAAAGAATTCCACGGATTACCCTTTCCTATGGCTATAAATAGAACTCTCTATACTCTCTTGTACCCCATCACTCTCTTGGTGGTCATCCTCTCTACTAGGAGTAAAAGGCTTGAAGCAAAACCCCCTGGTGGAGAGAGACTACTTGTAATTAAGTGAGTAATAATAGATGTTTTCCTTTAGTTATGTTGTTTCCTTTTTAGTTTAATTTCCTTTCATTTGTCTTTCATGCTTCTTTAGTTTTATGTCATTTTAGCTTCTTTAATATTTCTTGCTTTCTTAGTTTAACTTACTTTCAGTAGAATATTTCATGTTGTTATTGTAGGTTGTAGTTTAAATATGAGTGAGTAGTTTCATCCCCATTTGAGGGGTGGAGAGATATGTGATATGAATATGTGATGTATTAGGTGTGTGTTATCTTAATCTTTTGAACCTTACATGATTTCCATAACCATATAATGAGATTTCACTTTTATTTTTGATACGCTAATGCTCTTGAATGAAGCTTAGCATAAGCTTAGATTAGTTGACCTATTTTATAGGGAATGATGAGGTGAGGATATAGATGGAATTGATATATGAACATGACTAGTAGTTGCATGTACTCTTGTCGCCTTTACCTTGGTTAATGTCTTATATGATTTAATGACTGTCTAAATCTTATTTCATGTGGAGACATAGTGAGGTTGGGTCTTTATACATGAGTTCATTTAGCTTCATTCCAATTATTGTCTTGTATGTTTTAATGATATTGTGTTATCTTATTTCATGTGGAGTCAAAGTTGGATTTAGTTTTATGATTTTCATGCACTACATGTTGTGATGAGCTTAATTGAACACACACATATACACATATCTTTATATTCACCTTCGTTCTCTACCCGCTATGGGGTTTAGTTTTATTGTGTATTTCCCATTTCCTTTCGTATTGTAGTGTAGTTTAGATCATAACTCCATTATCTCCTTTCTTTCCCACTCGCATTCGAACAAACTAAAATCGACACACCTCCCTATGGATCGACCCGTATTTGCCACCGCTTCAACGTGGTCGTGCACTTACGGTTAATCAAAAGATATCAATCACCAAACAAACACTCACCTCACATTTGTTACAATGCACCTTACTAACTAATGCATGATCTAAACATGCATGAACGAGAGACCGGGTGCACGTACCTCGCGCCAACAATTGACAACACGAATGTAAAGAAAAGAAAAGGCAAATGCGTGCAAGATCTACAAATCATGCATGACCTAGATGACAAGAAGTCTAATCTTTTGTTTTGAGTTTTATGATCCAAGTTGTCTTAACAATGGGTCTTGCAAGCCAAATTAATTTTTAACACTTGAACAGAGCATGCATAGCATCCACAGTGGTCGTAAACAACTAGAAATAGGCAAAGGAAGATACTGTGAAAGCAGAAAGAACAAATTGTGTACCTGATCCGCCAGTGGCGGATCCAAATCCGTTACTAGCGGATTGTCTGGGGATTTGATCCCCAAACTTCACCACAATCCTCCCACGCTTGATTGAATCCCTTTGTCCACTTATGGCCCATTCCAGTAACCAAAAGGGAGAGAGAAAAACACAAAAAACAAAGGAAAAACCCACCACAATGGTGAACTCGACTACGAAAACGATGCTCTCCGGCAACGGCGCCAAAAACTTGATTGAATCAATTAAAATACCGCAAGTGCACGGCCGCGTTGAAGCAGTGGCAAATATGGGTCGGTCCACAGGGAGCGCGTGTGAGTCGGATTCACGATACTCGAGTGGGGGAGAAGAAGAGAGAGATGTGATCGAAACTACACTACATTGCAAAAGAAATTGGAAAATAAGCAATAAAACTAAACCCCTCGGGGAGTAGAGAAAGAATGTGAATATGAAAATGTGTGTTGTGTGTATGTTTATTTGTGCTCATCAAAACATGTCATACATAAAATCCATAAAACTCAATTCCAACTTTGCCTCCACATGAAATACAATAAGACATTGTCATTAAAACATACAAGATAATAATTGAAATGAAGCTAATGTGTTCACATGCATCATGACTCAAATTCAACTATGTCTCCACATGAAATAAGATTTATCACAATCATTAAAATATACAAGACATTAATTTGGATAAAGCCAACATGAGCACATGCATGCACATGACTTGTTTCTTTCTTCCACTCCATCATTATCCTAACCTCGTCATTCCCCATAAAATAGGTCAACTAATCTAAGCATTTGCTAAGCTTCATTCAAGAGCATTAGCACATCAAAGATAAGAGTGAAACCCATTAGATGGTTCTGGAAATCATGTAAGGCTCAAAGGATTAAGATTAACATACACACACACACTAATCCATCACATGATCAAATCACCTTCTTCTCCACCATCCCCCCCCCCCCCCCCTGCAATGGGGATGAACTACTCTCTACTCATCTCTACACTAAAT
This sequence comes from Triglochin maritima, assembly GCA_963682175.1. Classification (NCBI taxonomy): domain Eukaryota; kingdom Viridiplantae; phylum Streptophyta; class Magnoliopsida; order Alismatales; family Juncaginaceae; genus Triglochin; species Triglochin maritima. Next base: position 27,831,383 of record OY821788.1, on the reverse strand, counting down.
AAAGCATGAAAAGAACATAAACCCAAAATAGAAATGAAGCAAAATAAGATTAAGCAAACAACAATATAAAAGAAATTGCATCAAAATAAAGAACAAGAACAAAACTAGATTAAGAAACAAAAATACAAAGTTTGCTCCTCTCCAACCCCCTTATTACACTACTAAAACAGGAAACTAAAACCTACTCTAATGGGAAAAGGAGGAAGAAGGTGGAGAGGAGGGGTTACAATGGTATTTATAGAAGAAATAAGGATTTGGATGGATCTGGGAATAATCAGACGACTTTAAATTACATTTGATAGTCCAGGAATGCTTCAAACCGAATACCCGACCCACGACCGAAATTTAGCTGCTTTGGACCATTTTGATCCGCCACTGGCGGTTCAAATGGCTCTGATCGGGCTGAAATTTTTGTGTCGCGCTTGATTTCTTCATTTGACACATAAGGTGAAGCCCTGGTCTGCTAGCTCGAATCACTTTGAGTTTAATTGGTGAAATACTGATCTGATTCAAGTCATGTGTCACCATGTTTTGCACTTCACAATCAGGTTTGTCTGGGTTTGCACTTCGGTCCTTCCTTATTTGTGCTTCAGTCCTTGTGCATTACAAATTGGTCCAGAACCTTCCAAATCAGTCCATACTTGTTACATTTAGGTCATTTTTGCTCCCTTCCTCTTCTTTATTACCTAACTCCTGAAACACTACAAATAACAACTCGAGTAGCATAATATTGGGGGTAAAATAAAGGATATATCACATGAATATGATGTATGATATGCTACTAATCAGAAGTTTGCAATGTGTTACAAAAAATAATGTAGCTTTTAAATAATTTTGAGTTTTTTAATATTTGTTGAACTGTGGATAGACAATTATCTTATCGTAAATCAAAATATATACTGAAGTGAATAAGTTTAAGGGTCTGTTTTGGTAACTATTCTGGAAGAGATTCTTACAAATCTGTCAGAGTAGAATCTATTTTGCCAAACACTTATGTTTGAAAATGGATTCTTGAAGAAGAATCGATTCTTCTTCCACACACACATGCTCTCACAACTTCTCTCACCTCCAGAATCAAGAACAAAACTGATTCTGGGGACTATTCATTGATTCTAGCCACAAAAGGTCATTGTTACCTTCACTTATTTCAACAACAAAACCCTAATCACCCTTCGCTAGATGCTTTTTTTATCTTTGTGAATTATTTCTTTTAGGAAGTTATGACATGCCCTTGTATCATTTCAGCCAAGCATTTTTTTGTCTTTGTGAATTATTTCTTTACCTTGATCTTATTAAATGTATGTTAATTTTATGGTTTTATTTCAAACCTATGTTGTATGTGTAGATTAGTAGAATATAATTTAAAAATAATGTTTTATCCTTAAATCGTGTTTTAAGGTAGTGTTGTCATTTTATCCTTAAGAATCATCTTCAAGAATCTCACACATCCAAACATGTTTAGCTTCTTATAGGAATCAGATTCCAATTATTTTAGTAAGAATCAGATTCTCACAAGAATCATTACTCTCTGAATTCAATCCAAACGGACCCTAAGACCCCGTTTGGATGTCTCCGACTCCAGCTCCTCCCCCCCCCCCCCCCCCCCCCGGAAGTTGCAGCGCTTCTTCACGTGGGTATCCAAACACCCACATGGATCTTAGGAGCTCGACTCTTAGCACGTAAACCAAGACAACTTTTACGTTGGAAGGAGAAACTTAAGTGGAGGAGCTTCTCAGCTCCTTCGTAATTCAGGTTTTATTTGGACCAATTTACCCCCACATCATTTGGAGATCAATCCTGAGTTAAAAATAAAAATTGAAATTTTTAAAAAATATAAACAAATAAAAAACATATTTTCACAAAAAAATGAAAAAAATGATTTAAAACGAATTTAAAATGAGTTTTTAAACATTTTAACATTTGCAAATAATAAAAAATTAAATGTTTGTATTACCAAACATTAAGGTTGTATTCTCCATAAATTACCACAACCTTGTGTCTGAGGGCAATTTATGAATTTTATTTGACAAAACGTCACAAACTTCCAGAAGTCTTCTCTCTAGGGCTGTGCATCCGATCCGAACCGGACATGATTTTTTTCCGGGGTCCGGATCAGACTGGTTGGATTCGGTCTGGTCCGGTTCAGGACCGGATTTTTTCCTTAAAAATAAAAAAACGGACCGGACTGGACCCAAACATGATTTTCAGCAGGGTCCATACCAAAACTCGGACCGGTGTGTTACGGTTCGGACAGGTCCATGTACACCTCTACTTTTGTCTACCCAAACAGCTCTCAACCTCTACAGAAGAAGCTACTCATGAATCCACATTCCCAGAAACTAATTTCCCATCAGAAGCTGATATTTGGAAGCTGCATCCAAACCAGGCCTAAGTCATTTAGAATTGGACAAGGAGAGCAAACTCGGGACAGAATATCATTCAATGCCTTTGTTTTAATATTGTTGAAGTTCTGGTCAGAGACGTGCATTGGTGAGCATCTTAGGCAGTTGAAATTTTGCCCTAGTTCATTTAAACACTCTTTGTATAGTAAGTCAAACAAAATGGCATCATCTTGAAAGTTGGAGGGTTCATCTGGATCCACGTTTAGGTAGGTATAGTTTCTAGGTTCCTGTGAGTATTGAATGTATTCCCAACTGATCCGAGTTTGAACATCCAAGGTGCTTAACACTCCACGTGCATTTCACATGGTCACAATCTATAAGTAGTTATCTGTTAAATAAGTATCTAATAATTACCTTTATCGATAACTGTACGTAATTATAAATTGCTCCAAGGACTCGAGGATAATACACTATTAATTATGGTAGGCTTGTATTCGTCAATGCGGTTTCTAGCATTATCCTCTAGTCCTGGTGAAAATATAGACCTCAAGAAATGATAATTTATACATTTTGTATCGCTACTATGTCTTGCATGTATCCCTAACGGAGAAATTTTGTAAACATTATTTAGAGGCTGTGACTACAGTATTCTTATTTATTTCAACGTAATCACTTAGTTACTCAAAAAAGACAATAGCGTGACCAAAATCCGAATTTTTTTAATATAATAAACTTATAATAAAATTTAAAAACTAAACAGAAAAAAAAATCAAAAGCTAATCGGATCGTGGGTGTGACCGCGATCCGTGGACACGAAATTCTATAAAAACCCGTCCCGCTCTGTTTCTCTTTCATTCCATATTTCTCACTCCTTCCACTCTACACAATCGTCAAATTTAGTTGATTTACAAATATTTTGCCTGGTAATATCCAAATTTCTGATATGTGGGGTTTTGTTGGTGATATTTGAGGTAAATTTTTTCCTTCTTAATTTGTATTATGTGTGATTAATAAATAGTAATAATGTTGAATCTTGAAGTAATTTTAGTATAAAACTGATGAAAAAAATATTGCACGGTACATTCACGAAATGATTGCGGTAAGTGTGTACTTTGACGGTGATATAACTCAAAATGCAAGTTATGGTGTAGAGTACACGATAGGTCCAAGACTTACACTTTCAGTGACCGAAAATGTAACCTTAGAAGAAATTAAGAGTTAGATTTATCAAGGTTTGCAAGTCGAAGAATCTCGGTACTCGATTAATATTCAATGTCGTGTCAACATTGCACCGACTGGTTTCTTTTTTTTAAAGTGATGTCCATATATGACGTGAATTCCTGGAGAATAGCCAAACCGAACTCTATTTGGCCTCATATGTAGACTGTGTACATACCGTTATGCTGAAACCACTGACGATACTTTTGATTCTCTCTGTGATCATAGGGTCGGTTTTCCTCATAAATCTGCGGTCTATCCCACTCTTGTATGTAAATTTGATGCTTCGCTGACCAATCATCTGTCTGTCGGGCCGCATGAACTATCTTATCATGTCTGTCCACGACTGAGGCTTTGGCGGTGACGTTGTCCAAAAAAGTCTGAACTGTCTCATAGTTTTTCTAGACTATGTCATGATATCAACCAGAAATGAATCAGGGGCACTCTCGCGAGCAAATATGCACCATCACTAAGTACCCGGTCAGGAATAATTGACAAATATGAAGTATACGGCTGTCAGTTTACATGCTCATCCAACATACATTCAAACTCATTTCTGTAATGTGTGAGACAATTACGTGCGGTACTAATCTCATATGTTTGTGAGTATTGTCATTTAATAGCAAATGGAGGTCGCGATTCTAGGTCTTCTCCACCTAGACACTCAACAAAACTCACGTGTCTCGGTCGGGCTACATGAAACCGAGTCCAAGACCAATGTTGAAGGAGTAATAATGCACCGCCAATGTTCTTCTTACTAGTTTGACATGAAATGGACAAGTGGCGATATAAACATGAAAGAACAGACGCACCCCAATTGTACACTAACGGTTTATCCAAATCCTGCAAAAACCTCAAATACATAACTGGAATGCTTATTCTAGAACTATCAGGGAAAATCATGGATCCGAACAAATCTAAAATGAAAGCCCTTGTGTATATAGCCACTTGCTCCGGCGTGGGATTATCTGACAGGTTCCCGTAATTGACCTGGAACCATTGTAAACTGATGCTAAAGCCCGTCTCTTTGAAAATTTGTGGCTCATCTACAACCACCGTTCGCTTACATTTTCGCATCATCTCGACATTGATGATATCAATCCCAAAAACATTTTTGATTAACTCCCGACTATCTTGATCACTATGCCCGATTATTAGAAGACCACTGATAGGTAGACCTCACAAGCAGCTCACATCCTACAATGTAAGTCCAACCTCCTCAACCGGCAAGTGGAAAATGTGAGTCACAGGACGCCAACGCTTTACAAGTGCAGTAATCAATCTGTGGTATGTCTTTGTATGTTTTATCTGGGCAAGTTGATATAGTCCCAAAATTTTAAGGGTCACACTAAAACTGTCGTGGAAATGAATGACTGGACGATGAGCACGACATTCCAAAACAACCTCCGGCTACAATATATTAAAATATTTCGTGAAAAATAAACCAACCAAAAAATATGTAATTTAAGTATTTACACAAAATAATAAAATATGATTTTTGTTGGTACTTACATTTGTGGAAATGTCATTGACTATGAACATGCAATTTGTTATTTCGAGAAGTGGGGAAATAGACTATCTGTCCACTGCATCATTATACTCACGTACGTTTTGTACAGAGCGACTTCTACTAAAATGATTCATTTTGACAAAAAAATTTGTTCACGATAATAAAAATAAAATTAATTTTAACAAAATAAAAAACAAGTTTCATGACAAAATGCATGTTATACAATTGATGAAATGTATCAAAAATTATTCTAAGTATACATATGAACGGAAACATAAATTCAACTAATATATTTAATTTAAATTTAAAAAATCCAAATATTAATATTTAACAAAGAAAATAAATGTTAATTCTATTAATTCTTACGTAAAACAAAAAAGGCGAAAAATTAACGTGGATCCCAAAATAAGAACTCTGATGAATTATGTGGGTTACGTTTTCAGAATAACGGTCAACATCAGAATAGAGAATAATTACGTCGAAAAAAAACCCGATGGGCTGATGGGAGACAGAACTAGGAGATGAGAGGTGAGGTGATGAGAGGATTTTACAATTTTTAGTTTTTTTTTTCTTCTTAGTTTTTAAATTTTTATTTAAAGTTAATTATATTATAAAAATTTGGGACGAAAACACCATTTTTTTACGTTAATAACATTCTGATTCATCGTATTACGTAACACAATTCAAACACGTTTCGAGGTTTGAGTTGTATGTCTGTTGATAATTTGACTATGCTCTCCGGTCATATCCTATAATTAATCTAAATCATCTACTTATAAAAATTTTGAACACTTAGAGCAATTAGATCCACATTGTTAAACACAAGATGTGTGCAACACTCAATAATAAAAGTGAATCTACTACTATTCACCTAAGTGTTTAAGTTGTGTTGAGGTGATAGACGAATCAAATTTCACATGATATCTGAAAGGGTCAATCAACTTGTGGGACCCAGTCCAACCCATATTGTTCTGGAAAAAATAATTCTGATCACACGTGCGGGAGAATGTTGAGTAATTAGTTATACATTGCTAAACAAAAAATGTGTACAACACTTTATAATAATTTTGTTAATACCGTGGATAGGACCGTAAACTTTGAATCCACTCAATAATCAAATTTTTTATTACTTCATTTATAAAAAAATTATATTTAATAATAACATAGTATAATACTTTATACTCGACTGATATCGACCTAACAACCAAATTAGTTACCCTTATCTCTACTCTTCCCAAACCTCACCCTACCGTTGCTGCATGAGATCTCCCTACATGCATGCCTGCCGAGTGCCGACACTCGAACCGTCTTCCTTCCACACAAGACGGTGGAGATGACTTGTCGTCTAAGTCAAAGCTCCAACTACTCCTGAGCATGTGCACTCCGCACCACTTCCCCAAGGAATGTGGTAACAACCAATGGAAGATCAGTTACGGACGGCTCTAGTCAGACTGATCTAGCTAGGATCGGATTGACCAGATCTACTGGCCTCCAAATCCTTGGATTGGATGTTGGCTACTGTGGACCCACTAGCCCCTGTGAGTTGGTGTGATGTTTACACTTAAATAAGATAAAACACGCTGGTTGCCTGGTTGGTATAGCCCCTGGTTATCATTAGGTGAACTTTTTGGATAATAGTTATCATTGAGTTTTGGTTTTCTTTAAGTGATTTTTCCTCTATATATCATCTATGCAAATATGTTTTGCTTTTTTCTCTGTAGACAGTAGTCAATAATGATAGGCAGAGAGAATTTGAAATTACAATTAAATATCAAACTTCATTCACAATAAAAATAAAAAATCAAACTTTGAAAGGCTTTAATAAAAGAAAAGGTAGTGTAATTGCAGATCCTGATTTCCAAAACTTGAATTACCACTTTCGATTTGGTCGTCATTTCTTCAACAAAAGGATCTGAATGAATGATTAAGATTTTCATGTCAAGTTTTTTGTATCCCAATCTCTTCAGAAAAACAATCGTTGTCGTTTTGGACAATTTAAATTCCACTTGTTCCGATTACTATTTCTTTTGCCAAGTTATATATTTTATAAAATCATACCCTACATTAAAAACATATCAAATATAATATAAATGGCCTAAAGAAACAAAATGACCACTCAATTGCGAAAAACAATAAAAATACACTCATTTATATGCTTCTGTCAATCAATACTACTGTCATATTGATTTGACAAAACTAGATTGAAATATCATTTATTTAATTAAAAAAATAATAAAACCACATGAGTGAATCATTTTTCCTTTTTGTTTTTCCTATCAATTTCATTTAGTCATTAACAAAGAAGAGGACACATATCATAGAGAAAGACAATTTTTTTTTACCTCATTGTAATCAAACCGCATAAATGATGCAAAGACGAAAACACGAAAAAACCCTACAATTGTACCGTCAATAATCCAAAGCAAAATGGATGATCAAAGAAGGAAAGATGAAGTTGAAATGGGAGTGTAACTATAGATGAACGCCCTATTAACTATTGCATTAAGTGATGACAGCATATGTAGCAAAAAGAAGTGGGGAGAAGCCTCATGTGTCTTGTACACATTCATTAAAGAAGGGAAACCTAAGGCTATAGAAGTTGTCAGGGTTAGCATGTAAGTGACATTCTCTTCTGTTCCAACCAAACTGCAACCATAACTTCCCTTCCAATAATTTAATCATCAAATACTGGAAGTGTCGTTTGCTTTCATGGTGCCGTATCTTTTTGGAAAATTTTTCAAAATATAATTTTTTTTAAAAAAAATTCTCAAAATAAACCTCAAACAAAAGTATTTCTCAAACTAGACCCGCTGCCACCACGTGGTGACACGTGGCGGCGGCGGGTTTTGTTTTTTTGTGCATAGATAAATCGACATCACCAATGCCGAGTTCTCCCAGAGAGAACTCGGCACTGGTGATGTCGAGTTCTCCCAGAGAGAACTCGGCACGGGTGATACCGAGTTCTCTTTGGAAGAACTCGGCACTGGTGATGCCGAGTTCGATTTGATTTTTTATTGCCCAACACTTCAAATTCCAGTCGAATTGAGTTGCCAGGAGAATAGTGATTTAGATAGAACTCGGCATTGGGGATGCCGAGTTCTATTTGGTCCTGTTCTCCTGGCACTCAAATCTTGTGTGAAAATGGGTGACGGTCAGGTGGCCCATGTCTACAATAGAACTCAGCATTCTAGATGCCGAGTTTCATAGGCAGAAGTCCAATTCAATAGGCTTAAGTAGGTAAATTTGCGGTCCTAAAAAATACATTACATTCATTCGTCTTACAATTATCGTCTTACAATTAATCAACTCTTAAAAAGGATTTAAGTCGTACATTCATTCAAGTCATAACAAAATACATTACAAATACATTACAAGTCTTACAATTAATCAACTCTTACATTCATTCGTCTCACTAAATAGTTACATACAAAATATTTTGCTATATAGGTTCCTTGCATCGCTTTCGGTTATGCCCTATACCGCCGCATCTCCCACACCTTACCTTTCTTCCAGAGTGTTCGTCCATCTCGTTTCGGATTCGCGTTGATTTAGGCCGACCGGGAGGTCTTTTGGTTTGGGGAGGCTTCATTGTGATGGTGCCTCGATCTGGCCAATACCTCACATCAGGAATTGGGATAAATATCGGTTTGTACGTCTCCTTGTACATTTGAACCTCATAATACGGGGACACCAAATGTGAAGTGTTGACATTTGCATGTCTGCCACTGCAAACTGCTAGTACATGTGAACATGGGACGCACATTGCAATTATGTATCCACAAGTGCAAGTAAGTAATCACTCCTTCTTCAAATTTCACGAGGTATTTTTTCTGGTCATTGGCTTCAACCTGGTACATCAGCTGGTGGTACCGAGTTACTGTATGTGTTCTGGCCAGATTACTGTTTGCCATCACCACGGTGTGGACTGTCGGTACATATGTTTCATTCCACGACTCGGCGACGTCCCTTCTTTTAACAAAGAATTTGTTCAAGCGGAGAAAGGTCATCAAAATCATGGTTGTAATTGGCATACCGCGTGCCCCTCGTAAGACATTGTTGAAGCTTTCTGACATGTTAGTTGTCATACATCCGAAACGTCGACCCCCGTCGTGACAACAAGTCCATCTTTCCAAAGGACCTTGATGTTGAATCCACTCGTATATCGGCTTATGTTCCTCTGCAATAGCCTTCATTAACTCTTCAAATTTCATAAATGAATGAGTTTTACCCGCTTCATAAAACTTGATTTGTCCCAATCTTTCCTTGCAATTTCGATGTTTAGCAAGATTTGCTTTCATGTGTCGAAGACAGAATCGATGTACATGGCCCTCCGAAGGTGGAAATGCGGCTCGCACACAAGCATTTATTCCCGAAAATCTGTCGGTGATAATACACAAATTGGGTCGCCTTGTAACTCTACTTGTCAGCAAATGAAGGAACCACGTCCACGACTCTGTATTCTCGCTCTCTACAACAGCAAATGGCAAAGGAAAAATTCCGTTGTTTGCATCTGTGCCCACAGCAATTAGCAATAAACCTCTATATTTGCTATAGAGGTGCGTTCCATCCACACTGACAACGGGTCTACAATAATGAAACCCACTAATTGAAGGCCCGAACGCCCAAAATACACGCTTAAACATCTCCTCGTCTGAATTTATCTGGACAGACTCTATTTCGACAACAGATCCTTCATTGTTCTGACAGAGAACTGTGACGAACCTTCGCAAATCTTTAAAACTGTCTTCTTCGGCACCATATATTCGGTTCAACGCTTTTTGCCTAGCATGTCATGTTTTAGCGTAACCGATTTCAAGTGAGTAATTGGTCTTCACCCTTTCCATTATTTCAGCAGGAGTAATTGTGAACTTAGTTCTAACAGATGGCATTATCAAGTCGCATACAAAATTAGCACTGCATTGTTTGTTGTCGTTTAACAATATCGGATTGGAACAAGTGTGCTCGGCGTCGTATGTTTTAACTTGAAAATATCTGCAGCCTTTTGGAACAGACGCATGTAGACGCCATTTGCAGTTATCTTCATCACGGCGAATACAATGAACAGTATACCGTTTCGTTGAAGAAACCACAACTGAATACTGAACAAACTTTTTAATGTGCCACGATTGCAGAGCATGAACCAAATCATCTTTGGTTGGGAAAATTCGTTTATCCCAGAAAGAACGACCATCTTCCGTATGCCAATCACTCTGTTCAAAATTGTTCGCAGCATCGAAGAATGAGTGTTCAATTACCGAATTCTCTATCCAGTTGTCGTCCTCGAAGATATCGGGAAGTTCATTAAGAGTTGGAATCATATCGTTGTTAGCAACTGCATCATCAACAACGTCGTCGTCTTCACGGTTTATGGATTGACCCATCGCATATATGACATCCTGCGTCTCCGGAACGACTTCATTAACAGAAACACCACAACTGCAGGAACGTAAGAAAACCACACAAATGTTTCGTCGGAATCAGTGAGGCTTCGTCTAACATGTGATATAAGTGGGCCAGAGCCGCACTACCCCAACTGTACTCCGATGCGACTGCCAAATCTCCAAGCAAAGACAGATACTTCAAGTGAACCATCGTCCCACTCTTATCAGCCAAAATACTACATCCCAGCTGGAACAGAATGAAGGCTCTGGTGTGTCGTGTAACCGTCTCCTCGTCAGCATCAAAAGGCAACTGCTGAAACCGAGCTTGCAACCAAGCCAGAGTTACGGAACCCTTACGGCCCAAGTCATCGGGGACCTGACCCAATAAATCCATGCAGACCTCTGACCAAATGTACTCCTGAGACTCACACACCGGCAAACCATCTACGCGCAAGCCGGTAATCATCGAGATGTCACGCAAGGTGCACGTCATCTCACCATGTCGCAGGTGAAATGAATGAGTCTCCGGTCTCCAACGCTCGACCATCGCCCCCAGCAAGGTATGATCCAACTGAACTCGGCCCAACCGAGTGACTGTGTCAAACCCTGCCATATCTAGCAGAAACAACATCCTCTCATCAGTGATCTGCCATTCGTTGAGCTTCGATCCATGCTCAACGCATTTTACACCATCAACATCCTTCTGCATAAATTTAGAGAAATGTAAGAATATTGAAACTCACGTGCAAATATTTAACTTGAAAACGTAAAATACTTACAAAATCTTTGAACAAGTCAGACTTGTGGTTGGCCTGCAAAACCAACACTGATCTGTCTACCGGACCCTGTGAAGCGTAACTACCTCTAACTGAACCAGTACTAGAACCACCAAACTCCATCTGTACCGGCTGTAAACGTCGAACAATCTCTCCAATAAAATCAACTACAATAAACAACGTTAAGAATCATGTCAGAATGTTTTTAAAAATTTTGACAGAACCTCTCCTATATTTTTCAAATTGGTAAATTTAAACCTGCACGGTAGAATAAACTAACAATACTACAAACTTCAATTCTAACATACATTCAAACTCACATACATTTAAACTCAAATAAATCACTTTTAAGTTAACATACATTCAAATTAACATACATTCAAACCTAAATAACAACAAAAAATCTAATTTTAATCACAATAATCATACTTCAATTCAACTATTTTTAAGATGACTACCGTAGACCTATAATTAACAATACTAACTTCAATAATCAACTATCAAACAAGAAATAAAACGTTTTGCCTAAAAACCCAAAATCGAATTCGAGTTTTCACCAAAACGGGTTCCTAAACCAACAAAAACACTACAATCATACATAAAACAACAATGTATATCATCCTAATAAATAAAAAAAGGCAATAAAACGGTGGAAATCGAAAAAAAATCGAAACCCTAACCTGAAAAACTCGGAAAATCGGCGGATGGGGGAGATGGGGGCGTCGGGCTGCTTATATAGCCCGACGGAACTCGGCGTTTGTAACGCCGAGTTCACTTTTTTTTTAAGTGAACTCGGCGTTACAAACGCCGAGTTCTACCTTTAGAACTCGGCATCCTAGATGCCGAGTTTTATTTCAGTAACTGTTCTCCTGGGCGTCAATCGTCTCATGCACGATCTGAGCGCCAGGAGAACAGTTTTCAAATAGAACTCGGCACTCTAACGGCCGAGTTCTATTTGAATCACCTCAGAAAACGTCAAGTGTTGGGCAATAAAAAATCAAATCGAACTCGGCATCACCAGTGCCGAGTTCTTCCAAAGAGAACTCGGTATCACCCGTGCCGAGTTCTCTCTGGGAGAACTCGGTATCACCAGTGCCGAGTTCTCTCTGGGAGAACTCGGCATTGGTGATGCCGATTTATCTATGCACAAAAAAACAAAACCCGCCGCCGCCACGTGTCACCACGTGGTGGCAGCGGGTCTAGTTTGAGAAATACTTTTGTTTGAGTTTATTTTGAGAATTTTTTTTAAAAAAAAATCTATTTTGAAAAATTTTCCTATCTTTTTCACCTCTTGAGGTTTGTGCGTATTTGTGTTTTGGATGAGAAAGTTCCAAAAACATAAATGAGGAATTAGACGGTTTGATATATAGATCTTCTTTTGCTTCGGTTAGCCGTAGAGGTTTGGTTTTTTTGTTTGTTTTGGTTGATAGAACTCATTAATGTAAAGAAAGAAAACACAAAGAAGAATGACCCTACCAATTTGTTAGGATGTATCTCTGTTCTGTAGTTATTTACAAAAAACGATTTTGTTTTGATCCTCAATTGCACTATTATTTTAGTTTCGGTTTCGACTTAAAGTAATTTAAATTCGTATAATATTGGCATCGGAGGATTTAGCTCACTATTTGAATTTGATAAGGAGCTCCACTCTAACCTTACCTGGGGCGTCCTGTTCCATCTTTCTGCTACGTCAGTTCACTCAACTCATCCAAAAAAAAAACCTTAACCACGCCCAGACTTCTCTCATCCACCATACATTCACTTTCCTCCACGTCATTTGGAGATCAATCATTGGTAAAATACTAAAAAATTCTACAAAATCAAAGAAATAAAAAACTTTTTTTTAGATTTTTTTTGAAAAATAATTTAAAACGAATTTAAAATAAATTTATAAACATTTTTAACCTTAAACAAAAATAATAATTTAAAAAAAACAGACTAACAAGGAGACACGTGCCCCCACTCCAGGGCGTCGATTGTCTGTCCCGGACGCCCAACACACAGGCAAGCTCGACCCGTTAAATGTACTATAATAATCTCCAAAATGGGTTATGATTACGAATGACTCAAGTGATTTTTGACTTTTATTAATGGTTTGTTAATTTGAACTACTTTTTAACAAAAAACATTATGGTCATATTGAATGAACAAAAACTAACTCATTAATTAGTTTAAAAAAGCTATTAATTTACTTTCACACCCATTTTAGTTAGTTAAGTAATCATCAATGTACACTTTCGACAAGTCAATTAAACATGCAATAACTAGTGTCATTACACCAATGTTATAATTAGGAAAAAATATCTATTGTCATGGTAATATGGTATCAACAACTCGTATATATTATGTCTGTTTAAAATTTACCATGAACAAAATACTTTTTTTTCCCACGGTCAATGCCAAATGACAAATTTAAGAAGAGTAACACGGATGAGTTGGTGGCACCGGGATACCCTATAATTTTGCATTGTTAAGAACGGATGACTTTGGTCATACAAAAACAAGGCAAAGCTAGTTCAAGCTCACCTCTTTCCTAATGAAAATTTTACAGTTCGTCTCTGAAATTTTTTCATAAAAAGAAAACTTCCACAAGTTCCATTTCCTAAAAAAACAAATGCCAAAGCAAGGATATGGGCGATCTCGAATCTATTACTACCTACGTCTTTTACTTTTGGGGAAGAAAAAAATTTCAAACAAAAAACTTTCCAAAAAGAAATTCGATACACTCACTTTTCATTTACCTTGGTTTTCTTTTCCCTCCTCTTTTTCGCCTCATCAAGCAATACCATAATTAGCATAGGGATAGGAGCCTGAGTGGCTTTAATGGCATGACAAGATGCATGGATGGATGTCACTCCTCTCTCCCCTACCTTCCTCCCCAAGGGACCCTTGACATTGACCCCTCTCACCTCCCTCCTCCCTTTTCAAATGTTTGTCTTCCCCACTCCTCTATTTAACACACAATCATCTTGCCCTTCGCCACTTCACTTTTCACAACCATACCTACCAATGGAAATGGTAACATCCTTGACCACTTCCTAACCCCAATAGATTACTTGGGTCCTTGTGTTTTTTGACTCCGTCGAAGTGTTGGGTCATTGTTATTTTATTACTTGATGTTGTGAGTCATTTTGTTAATTCAAGTTTTTGATTCTTGGGTTGGTGTCACTTTGCCAGAGGGCGGTTTCGGTTTTGCTGTTTCTAATTAGTGAGACTTGGGTTTTTACTAGTCAAATATGTGTGTTTGGTTCTTGTTTTTTTTGGGTATTTTATATCTTTTTTTTGCAATGTTTTGTATACCTGAAAGTTGGTGTATACCTGAATAAAGTTTTCGATATTTGATATTTGTTATTTAGTTGGACCCAGTTTTTAGAATATTGTTAATTTTCTTACCTAAATGTAAAGTCTTTTGTGCACATGCCTATTTGTTTTGGCATCTGATTTTTCCAATGTGGTTTCATTTACCCTAACAAACTAATTTGGGATTGAAAGTTCTAGTTGTGACTAAACGTCTAGTTTTTTTGTGGTATTAATTTTTGTTATTTTGGGATTTACTCTGTTCATGTTCTGTTCCAGGACATCACGAGGAGATCAGAGATCCCATCCTTCGGAAACTGGGATTTCTACAGCGATCTTCCGGTGACCCAATACTTCAATTCGGCCCGAGAAGCCGGTCTCCTCCGCCGCCATTTCTTCGTCGAAGACGTTGACCTCTTCCAAGTCCCACCTTCTCCTCTGCCTTACCACTACCAAAAGGTCTCATCTTTCCAACTATTTTTCCACTTTCCAATCCCAATCCTCTTCCGGCTCACTTCCAAGTTCAAATTCAAGTTTTTGCCCCAAAGTTTGAATCTTTTGTAATTGTTTTAGACAAGGAAAGTGAGAAAGGAAGGCAGGAAGAAGGATAATTTGGAATGTGATTATCTCATGGAGCAGAGGAAGCAGAAGAGGGTTTGTGATGAGACCCATGAGAAGCAGCAGCAAGAGATGAGGAAAAGGACTCCCAAAGCAGTTGACGAGGACTTGTACAAGATCCCACCTGAGTTGCTCTGCCAGAAACCCAAGAGAGTAAGCATATATTGTCTAATTCTGTTTTCCTTAATTTCCTTGGGTAAGCATATGTTTTTAATTTGATTGTGTTTTGGTTTTGTTGCAGAGAGTTGTGGTTTCTAATTTCTGGAAGGGATGCCTTGGGCTGAACTGCATGGCTTAGAAAGGTCGAGTCATCTAATACTAATAGAGAGAGATAAGTGTGTTGTAATAGCTACTAGTCGTAGATAATGTGTTACGTTTTGTTGTACTCTCTCGTGTTCTTTTTTGTGTGTTCTATAATGTGAACAAAAAATGGCATGGAAGTAATACAAATAGCTGTCTTCTCGCTAGATGCTAATGAAACTCGTTTCATCAAAATCTCTAAATACAAATTCTGCTTCTGTTTGTATAAAATGAATTTTAGCTTTGTTTTTTGCTCAAGAGCAGAGGTTAATTTCAATGATGAAGTTAATATTGTGCATTTGTAGACTTGTAGTCTTTTGGGGTCACAATTTTACTTCGTTAAACCTGAGTTAGGAATATTCCATGGATCCATTGCTAATTTGAATAGTTGGGAGATAAGTTAAAAGATTTATCTTTAATGAACAATTCAGTTCAAAATGTTATACATAAACTTGAGTAAAAAGTTAAAAAAAAACAAAAAACTTTTGGAATTCTTGGTGTGGCTAAAGTGGGTAATCATGGGAATAAAGCTAACTTTACTTTTTTGGTTAAGACCATTAACTATGATCTGGATGACCCGGTCTATCAGCTCTTTCTCTCCAAAATCTACTTTCTTTCACGTCAGTTTTTTCTTTCCTCAACCTACATTTTTCTCTTTTTTACACTATTTACCTCTTAACCACAACCTAACACAATTTATCTTTCTCATCCACATCACTTCGGGGTCCATCTTGGTAAAAATTTAAAAAAAATTAAAAAAATTTTAAAAAATTAAAACAATTATAAAACGAATTTTCAAAAACAAATTTATAAAAAAACTCAAACAAAAAAAATAAAAAAATCAAAACAAAAAAACTTCAAAAAAAATTCAACCTGGACGCGCCACGTGGCGCGTCCGGGGTTGGATGACCCGGACAACTGGGTCGTCGACCCGGGCGTTTCAACGCCCGGGTCGTCGAACATAACCTCAGATGACCCAGCGTTAAGAGGTTGAAATGGTAAGGTTATCCATGACCGGTGGTTCACGACCTTGAAAAGGCAACGTTAAGGGATGCCCTAAGGGTTGGTTCGGATGATTAATTTGATTTATCAATTGAATCAAATAAATAGTATGAGTTGGTATCTCAAATTATGAAAATGAAAAAATCATTAATGTTAGTATCCAAAGGTTTCCTGAAGATTTTGAAATTGAGTCTGAAAATAAAGTGTACTTATGCAGTGAATATTCAGATCGAATGGGAACAAGAAGTTGGTGCGGAAAAGTGACGAGGAAATGGTATGACTTGTTGCATTCCTTTGTACGCTTTTGGAGTTCTTTTTCTTTACAAGTGGAAGCTTTTTTCTAGAGCATGGTGGTTAGAGAGAATAAGGGATGATCGGAAATGGTGCACACTCGGTTTCATGTGAAGTCTTTTTCTCCCAAGCAAGAAATGGAGACGTGGATCTCATAAAGGCACTTGTGCCATCATCGTCTACAAATGAGGTGGATCACATGCTATAACATGCTTCGCATGTGTGGGCTTTAAATGGTTATTGTAATCAAATGGATGTTCTTTAAGATTCAGCGCTAAATTTTAGGATATTTTTGTTTGTGCCCTTTCAAAACGCATAATTCAAATTCTAAGCTTCTTAATTATTTCTAACCCACTAAAAATATGATCATGGATATCATTATTTTTTTGATTTTTTCGTAAGTTTTTCCAATAACAGGTATTAGGAAAAAATATTTAATTCCAACATTTATAAAATCTTCCCCAAGTAATCTAATAAATGTCATTCACTTCTATATAATTTGTATTTTTTATAAAATCTACACTGAATTATTTTACAAATAGTATTGATCTCTCTTATATACTTTCTTTAATTTTCTCTACCATCTCTCTCTCTATGCTTTCTTTTCTCTACTATGGGTCCGTTGGTTTTTTGGTGGTTTAAAGAGTACTTGCAAAACATGTCCAGTTTATATATTCAATTTTCCAGAAACCCGAATTTACTCCCCGATTCTCGGACTCACATGTGAACAGGGCGAAGGAAACCAATTCACATGCGTTTCCTTGATTTTTTTTCTCCCATCCATTCCGACATAACCTTCCTTTTGACGAGAATACCCGCCTTTAGCCACAACCACATCCATCTCCATCACGTTTCTCCTTGCCACCCGTCCGTCTCTCCCTTGCCTTAACAAATTGGGTAACAAATTGGTAAAAAAGTAAATTGGTGGAAATGGGGAAAATTTTCTGTTACTTCCTATATAACAAAAAAAGTTTAATTTTAGGACATGTATTACCTTTGCTGTTTTTGTTTTTCGAAAAATTAAAGAAATCTAATTATTTTCAGTCAAAATCGAATAGTTCAAACCTCAACTCATAATTGTGTATGTAGTTGTTAACAACATATATAGTTCTTGGGCCTATTTTTTCCGATGGTAATCAGTATTGCTTTGATGTATGTTGATCTTTTGCATGTTGTTGTTGTGTAGAACATTTTGTTAGGTTGTCTGTACTAGATTTCACCATAAATTGTTGATTTTTAGTTTGGCATGCAATTAATAGATTACAAATTTGTTTCAACAAAATTATTGCAGTGTTAAACCTCAAATAAGCAGTGGTTATTTTTTGGGCTTACATATGTTTAAATTTTCGTAAGGTAAGTAACGGCTTCTACATCGCTGGTACATGTAGATTATGTTTCTGCGGGATGAGAGGGGTGTGATCATGATTGGAAAGTCTTCAACCATGTCTTAGCCGACAGAGCAAATAACTTCCATAGTTTTCTTGGTCAGTCCCAAACCAAATAATTTTTTCAACTAGCAATTTTTAAATTAAAAATTTATACCGCATTAACCCAAACATTGTACTTGTTCTAGACAAGTACTACCTCGTGGATGCCGGATACCCGAATCGAGAAGGTTGTTTGTCATCGTATAGAAACACAAGGTACCATGGCCCTCAGATTCGAGCACGGGGGCCTAGAGGGAAAAATGAGTTTAACCACTTGCATTTTTCGTTGAGGAATATAATTAAACGTGCATTCGGTGTGCTACCGAAAAGGTGGACCATTTTTAAAAAAATGCCCTCTTTCTCTATGCACAAACAAGTGAAGTTAGTCATATGTACAATGGGTCTGCACAACTACATTATCGAACAACGATTGACGGATGAAGTTATCTTGGAATTTCAAACGCAACAAGTACTTGGGGACCGCACAAATGAGGAGGAAGTTGGTTTGGTAACAAAGGGTCAAGTTGATAAAACAACCATGTCCATTAGATGGGATTATATTTGTGATTGGAGAGCTGAAAGTAGAGGACTGTAATGACATTTGTGGCTTTGTTTTTTGGTGGTGTTATGTGTACTGAAAAGTTTCAAATTATGTCGTGCATTTTCTAACTATGTAAAATGTCTACTTTTACGATGCATGTTTTGGTTCTTTATTAATCTTTTCAATCATCATATGATGGATGCTCCTTCTGATGTTAATGTCGAAGACTCATTCGATTTAGATGAGCCAATGTTCCTCAACACAACATTCCCCTACAATCCACAAATTGTAATGCCAATCATTAACCAAAACAACCTGTTGGACCACTCCCAATTTAGACCCCCAAGGTTTTCAAACTGTACACCGGTAAGACCCCCCCCCCCCCCCCACACACACACACACCACCCAAATGCAATCTCAATTGAGTCGTCCATTTCAATTTTAAACCCAATAATTTAGTGTGCCCTAATATTAGTCTAAGAGGAGGGGGGAGGGTGAATAGAGTAATTAGGTTCTTTAAAAACTATTGCAAATTAAAAGCTAGAACAAGAAAAATGAAGGAGAGATATGCCAACCACAACACCGGATGTATAGAGGTTTCGATCCAACCACCAGATCTTAGTCCTCTCTTACGAATTGCTCTTCCTCGAGCAACTTCTCGTCCTCCACTAATCTGATCTTCGTTGTGGGCCGAGACTACGCCTTTACACCACAAGCTTTGCGAACACCCTCGCCTAGCTTGGACCACTTTCTCACAATCCGAGAAGAGCTTCACTCCAGAAGGTAGTAAAACTCTTGAAGAAAATACTTCAGCAACTAATGTTTGGCACTTGAAATGAATGATGCAATCAATGAGCTAGTTTCAAGTGAGAAGAAGTGAGCACAAAGATGTTTAGAGCAAGTTTGGGAGTAGTAGCAAGATTTTAGCTTGGAGAAAGATTGAGTTAAGTTAGATGTGTGTTCTCAGCTCTATTTAAAAACTCTAAACTTAATCTAGCCGTTGTGATTAAATTAGAAAGTGATTGTGTAAAGATACACAAAACAGAGAATGACAAGACACATTTCTGAACACCAACGGACGACTGAGTCGATCAATCGGTCGACCGATATGTGAAAATAAAGAATTCGGTCGAGCAAAGGTGTAGACGGTCGAACCCACTAGGCTAGTACTTAAGTGAACAGTTGAACAGATAACTAGGTTCGGTCGACTGCTTGGAAAATTTGGTCTAGATAAATATATTCAAAAGGATAACAGTCGAAAAAATGGATCGTGGGTTCGACCGAAAACTTCCAGTAAGCCCTGGACCTGGGAAGTTTCATGAATCGGTCGACCGTTTAAAGAGTTTAGGTCGACCCAAAGACCAAATCTAAAAGAAGGGGTTAGGTGAGTGTAGGTGTACGACCGTTATAAAATACGACAATCTTAACAATCATATTTATGACAAATACGGAAATACAATCGGTCGAACAAAAAAAAGTTTCGGTCGCCCGGTTGTCACATTAATCGAGACACGTGTCAACATACGATAGGTGAGATGATTTGTATCGGTCGAGCTGAGTTCCATCGGTTGACAATAGGAAATAGTCGAACGGAATAGGGATTTCGGTTGACAGATTTAGACTGGGAACCAGATATTGAATCGGTCGAACTAAAAGAGGTTCCTGGTCGACCGTTTGGGAAACAAAAAAGCTGTATGTTTAAATCCAATCGAACCAGATGGTTTTACCGATCGACTGGTTCACCCTGAAATCCTGTTCTAAGAGATTTTCTATGTTTCGTCGATTCCTATTGAAGTCAAATTGATATGGACTTAATTGTAAGACTTTATAGGTTCCCTAAGGGTCAAGAAATGTAATCTATCAAAGATATGAAGTGCCAAGTTACATTAGAACCTAAGTACAAGAAATATAAACCTATCTAATCTTCATTCTTGATTTCTTGTCTTGATTCAACTTCATTCCTGAAATGTTAGAAATACAATATATGCATGCAATGATTTTAATGGACTACATGTGTTTATTGATATGTTAGTTAATCATCAAAATGGATTAGCAAGTTGATTGATCGTTTTATATTAACCGCAAGTGCACGACCGCGTTGAAGCAGTGGCAAATACGGGTCGTCCACTGGGAGGTGTGTCGACAGTTGGTTTGTTCGAAGGCGAGTGGTAAAAGAAGGAGAGAAAGGTTGGTTACACTAAACTACACTAAGATGCAAAAAAGAAATGAAGATAAGCAATAAAACTAAACCCAATAGGGGGTAGAGAAATAATGTGAATTTGAAGATGTGTGTGTGTGTTCAATTAAGCTCCTCACAACATGTAGTGCATGAAATCATAAAACTACATCCAGCTTTGCCTCCACATGAATTAAGATAAGACTACATCATTAAAACATACAAGACAATAATTGGAATGAAGCTAAATGAACTCAAGTATAAAGACTAGACCCTACTATGCCTCCACATGAATTAAGATAAGACTACATCATTAAAACATACAAGACATTAGCTAAGGTAAAAGCAACAATAACACATACACTACAAATTGTGTTTCCAATATTAACTTCATCCATATCCTAACCTTATCATTCCCCATAAAATAGGTCCACTAATCAAAGCATAAGCTAAGCTTCATTCAAGAGCATTAGCATATCAAAGATAAGAGTGAAAACCCATTAGATGATTATGGAAATCATATAAAGCTCAAAGGATAAAGATAACACACACTTAATACGCTACATGATTATATCACATATTTCTCCACCCCCCAAATGGGGATGGAACTACTCACACATATTTAAACTAACTACTATAATAAAATGAAGCATTATACTGAAATGAAACTATACTAATCAAGCAAGAAATATTAAAGAAGCATAAAAATAAACAAGCACCAAAGCAAACACATTAAAGGAAATTAATTAAGCAAGAATTAACAAGCTAATGAAAACATCTATTATTAACTCACTCAAATTACAAGCAGCTCTTCCTCCACCAGAGTTTTTGCTTCAAGGCTTCACTCTTAGTAGGGAAGATGCCCCCAAAGAGACAGATGAATATAATGGAAGGTGAAGAGTTCTATTTATAAGCATAGAAAAAGCTAATCCGGGACAATCTCCCGATGTGGGACTAAACCAATACACAAAAATAGCTTAAACACACATTAATACAAGTCCAGGAGAAAGCTTAGCGGATCTCGGCTTATCTAGACCGCCAATTGGCGGCCTATAAACTTCAGATCCGATTGGTTTTGGTTGTGGGCTTTGCTTGGAGTGTTTCTTGGTCTTGGATGCATCTACTTATTTTAGTGGAGCTCCGACCCGAATCGAATTGACAAAATACTCCCCATGATGGTGTGGAGTTTCCTGTTTTGCTCTTAGGTCCTTCTGTCTTACGTTCATGTCCTTCTCTCTTGCATCTTGGTCCCCAGGTCTCACAATTAAGTCTTTTTTCCTGCTTTTGGGTCCTTTCATGACTCTTCTCTTCAAACCTCTTTATTTTTGAAATTCAAACATAAAACTCGTCACGTAGCATTGCTTACGTGTAAGATAATGGATATAAGATACAAATATAAGCATGAAATGATGTCAATCACAAGTATTAGCCAAAAGGCAAACAATGTGGACCAACAAACTTCATCATGAGAGTTTCCTTAGGATTTTTGTTGAACAAGTACGACAGGGTAACCGGTCGAGTGGATCGTTAGATAAGACGGGGTACAAGAACTTAATTGCAGGGTTCACCAAACAAATCGGCGTGTCATACTCAAAAGAACAGTTTAAGAATCATTGGAACAAAACAAGAACGAAATAACAAGGTTGGAGCACTCTTTGCTTGACCGGTACCGGTTGGGATGACAAACGGGACAAGTACTTAGATGATGATCGTTGGACAGATTTCGTGAAGGTATTAAATTAATTTTGATATTGCACAAATGCCTTTGTTAATATTTCATCTATTTTCATTATGTTCTTTGAGGCACATCCTCAATGCGAAGGATTGAGGTCTAAAGGCTTACACTTTTCTGATTTGTGCGATGAGTTGTTTGACAAAGCTACACCCACAGGCAAGTTTAATTGCATCGCTACCAACAAAGTGGTGTCCTCTTCTTTTCTAGGGGACAACTACTCCAACGACTGCGAATCGGAGTTTGATGATGTCGTGCATCCCCAACAAATAGCTGCTGCGAAATCCCAACCTTGCATGGTGGAGGACAACGATGTTCCTATTCAAAGGAAGTGAAGAAGAAGATGGTCAATTAGCAAAGATCCAAGTAATGAGTACATCTAACATAACATTATTAACTTTGTATCACAACAAAACGTGTTAGACAATTTTGGTATTAAAAGTAAATAAAAAGTCAAAGTGGATTTGTTTTATTATAGAAATATATACTTTGTCATTTAAATTTGGTGTGAATTTTTTCTATATGTTACCTATTCAAACCTCAATCTTGGTATTAGGGGTGTTAGTTGGAATAACACATTTGTTAAACGTTTTACTATTGACCGCAAGTGCACGGCCGTCGGTGAAGATGGGGCAAGTACGGGTCGATCCGGAGGGAGCGTTGCCAACCTTTGAGGGAGCGAAATCAAGTGGGAAATAATGGTATAAGAGATTATTACGCTACTACTAAAAATACGACTACACTAAGAATGCAAAACAAACTAGATTACGATGCAAATGAAAACTAAGAAATGCAGCAAACGATGTGCAACGAAATATGGATGAATCCCCCCTGAGGGGTGGAGTGTATGCACATATGAGGTGAGAGAAGTGGTGAATGACAGATGAAAGAATGTATGTGTGTGTGTCATGTGTGTGTCTTCATGCATAGTAAGTGTCTAAAGATTTGGCAAGACCTATCAATCCATTCACACAATATATTAGCAATTACTACTTGATTATTACAAGATGACGCTCAACATGATAAGTGTCTAAAAATATGACAAGATTCATCAAAAACCAGGAACTCATGTGAAGAACAAAACTAAGCATGGGAGGTGTCTCACTTTCATGGCAAAACCCATCAAAACAAAGTTTCTTCAATCAATCAAGCGAGTAAACACTAATACAAACACACGACTAATATGTGGCGTATCTAAGACGAAAATTCAGCCAATAAACATGAGGAGGAAACCAAACATGGGAAGTGTTTAAATCTTATGGCAAAACCCATCCAAAATCTCCCAACATGTAGATGATTAAAACAAACCTGAGGAACATACAAACATTCAAGTCTACACAATCAATATTTGTCAAATATCAAAACCACAAAACATAAATGTACATCATCTCCATCCCAAAGGGGATGAAAATACTCACTACTCATTATGCTAACATTCATATTAAGAAGAGAAAACATTCTAATTATACTAAGATTACTAAAACACAATTAAGCTACGCATGCAAGAATTAAAAGAGACAACATGAAACTAATAAATATTTATTTTATTTATGACTCACATGACAAGTAACATCTCTCCACTTGAGTTTTTGCTCCAAGACTTTATTTCAAGTAGAGAGAATTTCCACCAAGCAAGGAGTAATTACAAAGGAGGAAGAATAGTTCCATTTATAGGCATGAGAAAATGTAATTGGGGACAATCTCCCTATGTGGGACTAAGGAAACTTCTACAAATGGATAAAACTAACATAATAAACAACCACTAGAAGTCGGGTTAGATCCGGATCAAAAGGGACCGCCAATTGGCGGTCACTTTTTCTCGGATCGGATCTGATTTCAAAGATATGATTTCGTGCTTCAATTCTTAACATAGGGTGCACTCAAATCGGTTATTGGAGTCTGGGCCCCAATCAAATTGCCAAAACACTCCTCATGGCAGTGTGAAGTTTCTCAATTTGCTAATTGGTCCTTTTGACTTACATCCGGGTTATTCCCTCTTGCAAATGGGTCCATAAGTCTCACCGATCAGTCATTTTCTCGCCTTTTGGTCCTTTTTGTGTCTCTTCTACTCAATCCTGTTTATTCTTGAAACTTAAACATAATACTCATTACGTAGCATTGCTTAGATTAAAAATAGAGGATATAAGACACGAATATATGTATGATATGATGTCAATCAACATTCATTATCGAAATCTGGATACAGATATAAATCACTACGGATACAAGAAACCAAGAGATATATGTATCTTTACAAAATGGATACGAACAAATTCCTAATACAAAACATTCAGAAACAGATGAATACAGATACATATTGGATATAAACTTATATATCCGTGTTTATATAATATCATATAAACAATACATTATTAACTGGAAAAATGATTATATTAAAAGATTGAATAAGTTTAACAGTAACGGAGAAACTCATAGAAAGTTTGCTTGGGGAGGTTTTAGGTTGGTGAAGTTAGGAGCATTGAGTAAAGAAAAAAAAGTTCAATTTTTATTTTAAAACCGGCTTTCGGAATATTTTAACTTTCAAATCGATATGATTTACTTGGTAGAAAAAAACTTACAAGGTTTGAGCAAATGAAAGCCTACATATAGTTTTAGTAATTTTTGATATACAATAACATAACACTAATTACAACATAGTAATATAATAGATTAAGAGATATATGAAATAAAAATATATATGGTATAATTAGGTTTATAACTAATATATATTGTACTTATTTTAACCCGGCAATATATATTGCAGTTATTGAGAAAAAAAGATATATCCGTATTTGTATCCGTATTGCTTAATTTTTAAACAGATCCTTATACACGGACGCTGGCGTCCGTGACGCGCATGACATGACACTTAAAGTGTGTTGAGTCAGCGTCCAGTCAGGTTGACACGTAGTCGTCGCACTACGTGCCTTTGTTTATTTTAAAATTCGACGGTTCATTTCCAAATCAAAAGATTAGACAACACGCATACATAATGTGGCGACGGTTCGAGTCTCGAGCAAGGAAACAAATAGACCAATGAAAAAGGAAGGAAACAAATAGTTCCTTCATCTTTGTGTTTGTAACTGTGAAGAGAGAAATCTGAAAACCGTTCCTCTACGTGTGTTTCACAACAAAACGAGAAATGGATTCACCGAGTAATGTTGTCGCTCCAGAAGTTATAGCTCATCAGGTGGGTCGATTTATGTTTTTTTCGTGGGTGGATTTGTTATTTACGAACTTTCTTTGAATTTTTTGTTTGTTTTAGGGAAGCACGTACTACTTCCGGGAAACAAAGTGTGGTTGGACGGCGATTCAAAAGCAGTTCGGTAGGATGAAGGACGTCGAAAAGGAGGTCTTCCGGGGGACCGCTTTCGGTCACTTCCTACATTTTCCTAACATTCCAACGGACAATGAAATACTCGGATGGTTCATCGAACACTACGATGCGAAGGAGGTGGGGCTGAGAATAGGATCAGGGGTAGTCCCCCTTACAGCTGAAGACGTTGCCGTAATTCTGGGGCTAAAAGTGCGTGGGGAGAGAGTTGTTATGGAACCGACGGGCGTACAAAAGCGAGATGGAGTTACCTTGACAACACTCAACTATTAGGGTATCTGACTGCAACCAGTGTGATGGGCGACCCCGAGGAGTACGTTCGACTCCTTATTTGTTTCATCTTCAACCATTTTTTGTTCTTTGATGGAACATTTCGAACCAAAATTTGGTTCATGAAACATTTGAGGGACTTCAAAGTCATCAACAGATATGCATGGGCACGTGCAGTTCACGCCGCACTAGTTCGGGGTCTGGAGGAAGCCAGCTTAGAACTGCAGGAAAGGAGCATTATGAAGCAATACTACAAGTAAGCAATTTTGTCCGAAATACGTTGTGTGTCGGTCCGAATTCAGTGTTGTGTATGTCCGGAATACGATGTCTCTCTGTCTGGAATAAGTAGTTCGGTCTACCGGGAATACGATGTCTGTCTGTCCGGAATAGTAAGATCTTTTGTCCGGATTAAGATTCTTGTCTGTCCGGAATACGTTGTTTGGCTGTCCGGAATGAGGAGTAGGTCTGTCCAGAATAAGATGTATGTCTGTCCGGAATACGTTATGTTGCTGTCCAGAATCAGGCGTAGGTCTGCCCAAAATACGATGTCTGTCTGTCCGGAATAGTATGATCTTTTATCTTGAATAAGATTTTTGTCTGTCCGGAATAAGTTGTTTGGCTGTCCGGAACGAGGAGTAGGTATGTCCGGAATACGATGTCTGTCTGTCCGGAATAGTAAGATCTTTTGTCCGGAATAAGAATCTTGTCTGTCTGAAATACGTTGTTTGGTTGTCCGGAATGTGGAGTAGGTCTGTCCGGAATAAGATGTATGTCTGTCCGGAATACGTTATGTTGCTGTCCGGAATCAGGCGTAGGTCTGTGCAGAATACGATGTCTGTCTGTCCGGAATAGTATGATCTTTTATCTTGAATAAGATTTTTGTCTGTCCGGAATAAGTTGTTTGGCTGTCCGGAACGAGGAGTAGGTATGTCCGGAATACGATGTCTGTCTGTTCGGAATAGTAAGATCTTTTGTGAAGAGTGTATGTTTTGTGAAGAGTGTATGTTCTGTCTGTCCGGATTAAAAGTGTATGTTTTGTGAAGTGCTTATTAACATTTAATCTTTCCCATTTGAAGGTGTGGCTTTGTGAGAAATTCAAATTGGGGGAGCCCAGACGAGCATATCCACGGATGAAAAGTTGGACGGAAATGTTTGGGAAACGTTTAACCCTGAGAAAATGGGAGGAACGTGGAATAACCTTAGCCGAGATTTACAACGCCAAATTCGACCTGAAGGGGCCTCCATCACTAAGTGAAAGGGAGCAGAAACTGATGAGTTTCGATCAAAATCTTGTTCAGGAGTCGCACAAAGCAAAGGGGTCAGCTTCAACATGCCCTCTGCGAAGGCTACAACTTAGAGACTGCAACATTCCATTGGACCCGCTGCTACAAGAGTTGGAACTGAGTGAGGTTAAGACAAAATGGCTGCAAGCCAAAGCAACCCTTAAGAAGGCGACTGAAGAGGTTAACAGACTGGAGGAAGAACTGAGGATGTCCCACGAAGAGTGTCGGAGGCTGAGCGAAGAGATTGTGTCTCTACGAGGAACGGGGGCATGTAAAACTCACATTGGGGAGAAGACCCAATATGTAAATATAGAGGAGGATCAGGAGAAGGAGAAGGAAGAAGAGAGGAAGTGAGAAGAGCAGAAGGCAGAAAAGAGGAAGAGGGAAGAGGAGAAAAAAAAGGAGAGGAAGAGGAAAGAGAAGGAGGAACAAAGGAAAAAAGAGGAGGACAAGGAAGAAGAAAGGAAGAGAGTGGAGAAGAGGAGACAGGCGGAGAATGCAGAACAGAGGAAGAGGGATGAGAAGAGGAGAGAGGAGGAGAAGGAAGAAGAGAGGAAGAGGGAGGAGAAGAAGAGAGAGGAGGAGAAGGAAGAAGAGAGGAAGAGGGAGGAGAAGAAGAGAGAGGAGGAGAAGGAAGAAGAGCGGAAGAGGGAGGAGAAGAAGAGAGAGGAGAAGAAAGAAGAGAGGATAAGGGATGAGAAGAAGAGAGAGGAGGAGAATGCGGAACAAAGGAAGAGGGATGAGAAGAGGAGAGAGGAGGAGAATGTGGAACAGAGGAAGAGGGATGAGAAGAGGAGAGAGGAGGAGAAGGAAGAAGAGAGGAATAGGGAGGAGAAGAGGAGAGAATAGGAGAAGGAAGAAGAGAGGAAGAGGGAGGTGAAGAGGAGAGAGGAGGAGAAGGAAGAAGAAAGGAGGAAGGAGGAGAAGAGGAGAGAGGAGGAGAAGGAAGAAGAGAGGAAGAGGGAGGAGAAGAAGAGAGAGGAGGAGAAGGAAGAAGAGAGGAAGAGGGAGGAGAAGAAGAGAGAGGAGGAGAAACCAAACTGGGGTGTCAAAAGACAACGCTCGAGGAAAGATGAGGAAGAGCGGGCTAAGAAGAAGAAGGTGGAAGCAGAGCAAAAGAGAAAAGACAGAGTGACCCAAAGGAGCCTAACGAAAAAGGGGAAAAACAAGACGACAATTACAAGTTGGCTGTCCACTTAGGGGCGACGAGGCCTGATGTTGACATGGCCGCATTGGGGACGTTGTCAGCTGATGAGGTCAATGTGTTATTGAACTTGACCGCACCAAGCACGGACCAGACAGAGGTGATCTGGAGAGGGGACATCTGTAGTCTAACACGCCGCGACCTGAAGGAAATAATAACGTCGGGGATGGATATGGGCGACGAAACAATGGATGCGATGATTTCAATCCTCCAAGGAAGACGACAAGCCCGAAAGGTTATATGTATATCAGCATTCGAATCAG
This sequence comes from Triglochin maritima, assembly GCA_963682175.1. Taxonomy (NCBI): domain Eukaryota; kingdom Viridiplantae; phylum Streptophyta; class Magnoliopsida; order Alismatales; family Juncaginaceae; genus Triglochin; species Triglochin maritima. The sequence goes on along the minus strand of OY821788.1, from coordinate 27,802,418 downwards.
GACGAATTGTGGAGGGTCAAGGGGGAGCAATTGATGATTGTATACTCCCTAAAATTAACAGATTGTCTCCAAAAGAATCCGTAATCGCACAACCATGCTGGTCTGCAGGCCATTGGCATCTGGTGGTTGCCTACGGCCCATCTGCGGAGTTCCTGCACTTCAACAGTGCGTCTAGGGTGCTAGATCGAGGTGAAGATCCAGACGTCCTTGTTGGCGCACATGAATGCGCAGCAGCAGAGGTGGCAAAATACTGGAGGGAAGTGCTGAAGGTTGATTGGCCATTGAGAATCCTACGGAAGCAAAGCCAACGACAATCACCTGGGAGAAAAGATTGTGGAGCGTATGTTTTATACTGGATCAGGTGCTTAATGCTAAATATTGACCCAACGAAGGAGAAGCACCCGAAGGTCATTCACTGTGTCAGGGGCGAATTGGCACTCTGGTTGCTTAAGGACCCCCGTTTGTGTGTGCAAATCTGAACACCAGTTCCTGGAGTGTGATCCTTTTGTTTAGCTGTACAAATTACGAACTTCATTTTTTTACTGATAGGGAATTACAAATTACAAACTCCATTTTTTAAAAGATAGGAGATTACAAATTACAAAGTCTATTTTTGGAATGTTTTCTTTAAAAAGAACGTAAACCGGACCAGACCATGAACTTAATCTGGACACAAAAAACACTTAAACCGGACAGACCCTGAACGTAATCCGGACACTAGAACCATAATTTGGACACACGAGCAACATAATTGGTACATGTTAGAACGTAAACCGGACAGACCACAACCTTAATCCGGACAGACCGTGAATTTAATCTGGACAAAAAATCCACTTAAACCGAACAGACCAGAACCTTAATCCGGACAGACCATGAACTTAATCTGGACACAAAAACACTTAAACCGGACAGAACCTGAACGTAATCCGGACACACTAGAACCATAATCTGGACACACGAGCAATGATGAGAATTAAATTTATACCGCAAGTGCACGGCGTCAATGGAGACGTGGCAAATACGGGTCGAACACAAGGAGGGAGAGATTTTGTTATTAGTGTGATTTCGATTGGGGGGAAAAGGAGAGAAGAAATAATTGGGTTAGAAACTTATAATAAATCATATTAGTTATAAAGCATTACATGATAAATGATTTAACATAAACTCAAGTAATCAAAATATACTAACACGAAATTAAAATAATAACATTCATTCATCTTCTCTTCACCCTAATCCGTCACCTCCACCCTTTGGAAAGAGTTAGAAACTCATAGAGGGAGGAAGAAGGGGTCCTTGAGACATTACAAAAGAAAACTAAAAGTAAGAAATAAAAGACAGAATTTTATTAATGAAAAGAAGAATACAAAACTAAGATTAAGAATAAAAGCTACAACCAAAGACAAGGGACTAAGGACCCTTCTAACATCGTTCTCGGGTCTATTTATAGTTGTTATAAGGGATCTAGGTATAATATTGGAAAGTACACGTGTCCAGACACGACTGGACAAAATTGGAGCACACAGATCGCTGAGGGGGCGGCGTTTCTGCCGCACAATGTATGTGATATGCGGCGATTTCGCCGCACAATCTTCTCTGATTTAATTCGGATTTTTGCTGGTAGTTTATGGTATGATTTGATCCTCCTTTGCGCGTCTGGATTGATTCTTTCCATTCTTTTGAGCTCCGGATTAATTCCTTTATATATATGGAGATTCACATTGATTTTTCTTTAGATTTTCTCCAAGATAATATTTTGGTGCTTTAATTGTAATTAGGTCATTGTCTTTTTGCAATTAAGTCCCCGGCTACTTTTGTGCTCAAGTCCTTGTTCTTTTTGTAATTAGGTCTTGAATGCTTTTATGCTTGGATACATTTCCATTTGGAACCCGATATTCTTGAGCTTGGTCTTTATGATAGAAATGAGTCTTTTGCACGCGTTTAGGCTCGGGATGTGGGTAATTTGCATTCAGGTCCCTGTATTCTGTAAATAAGACTAAACACATACCTTAGTAGCATTTATTGATGTAAAAGTAATCTAAATGAAAGACATATGATGCAATGTATGCAATGCATCAAATACCCCTACACCTAGATTTTGCTAGTCCCTAGCAAAACAGAATATAAGAAAAATGAAAACAGGGAAATCCTAACTCACTTTCGTAGGAATCACGGTTGCACTTAGCATGTGCAACAAGCCGTTAAACCTCCTTGTTGCCAAGGGGAGGAGTGTTGTCTCCTGAGGGTTTTCAGCGGATATACCCACAAAATCCTGAATCAACATTTCATTAATAGTTCTCAATATCCCTACCTCAACCTTATACATCTCACTGAGAATTCTTGCATGCGCATTATATAAATCTAACTCATTAAAAATATGACTTGGTCTTTGTTCCTCCAACATTCACACCACTAACCCTTCTACACATGTTTATCACTTGAATTATTTTGCACGCCTCCTCTGGTGGTGAAGTATCATTCGTATCAACCATGGCATTGATCATTCTTTTAGCTTTGGGCCTTGAGTATTATTATTTTTTTCTTTTCTTTTCTTCTGTGATTCAACACATTTGCTTTTTGACACTTTTACCCTTTTGCATTCGTGTAGCGAGTTTGGTCGATAATCCCGAGCTGGTAGACTCAAGTTACCGGGTTTCAAGATACCCCTACGGACCAGTGACTCAAAGGCTTGGGCTTTTGTAATCATTTTGCAAAATGTGTTTTCTTCACTTTATTCCTTTATTTTTATTTTTATTTTCCTCAAGGCTTAATTGCTATTAGAAGTCCACACTTCCCGGTATATTTTCCTCAACCTCTGCTTTTTATCAACCACTTCAAAGATTTGATTCATCCAATTTAAGTGCATACATGTCTTAAAGGGCAGTGAGTTATTTCTTTGGAACTTAGATTTATGTCACAATTTCTACAAGCAGAACTATATAATAAGGAACAAAAACTCAATGCAATTTGTACACGGGTTTTAGCAGTTCAATCTTAAGCTATGTCATGAAACATTGATTTTTTTTAAAAATAAAAGACAGAATATATAGATAAATATATACATAAACACCCCCCCACACCTAAATCATGCATTGTCCTCAATGTATGCAAATATAAAGCAAATGCACTTATTACCTTGGTGAACTGCGGTGGACGGATGGAATTTGCTCAAAGTCAACCATAGTCAGAACTGGATTGAATGACACCATATTGGTGCATGTATCCCGTTGAATTGTTCCCCATGTTGCAATGAGAGTCCTGAGTCACAGGTTCCACACCCCTCACATAAATTGATTCACTTATTTGCTCGAGTGATGGTGGGTGTGTAGATGAATTCCTCCCATTTTTCTTACTTCCTTTTTGATTTCGTGATGATTCAGAAATCTTATAGATACGCGATTTCATCACAACGTCACTTTGATTGCATATTATTTCTGGCTCACTATCAATATGAAAGATATTAAATTCAGCTTTTAAGTTCCCAAAAGATAATTGCATGAGCCCATTATGACAGTTTATCAATGCTTCCGAAGTGGCTAAAAAGGGTCTGCCTAGAATTACAGGGATTTGTCGATTATGATTTACAACAGGTACGGTATCTAGTACGACAAAATCCACTGGGTAAATGAAGTCACCAACCTTGATCAAAACATCCTCTACTACACCTCTTGGTTTCTTAATAGAGCAATCAGCAAATTGAGTCACTGGTCCGTAGGGTCTTAGCAGCCGATATCCCAGCAGAATCAATGCACGATATGCGTGCTCTGGCGGCATCAGGGACGACTCGTTTTTTTCGGAGGAAATACATTTGATCGTCCTCTAGCATGGCGTGGTTATGTTGAAGATCAACATAGTTTATGTGGTACCCTCTTGCTGGGTTTCCAGAGACCCTGATCCGAGCAGTGCACTGGACCCTACCGGATAACCTATGCTTTAGTTTCCCTTCTCCTTGGTTTGCTGGAGTGCGACCCTCCTTGGAGCAAGTCAGTGTGGCACGTATCACAACACCACGATCGTAATGAGATTGCCTTATCTTAACACCAAAACCACATGAATCGGCATAGGCAACGTAAAATGTTTTGGCGTCTTCGAAAGAATGAAAAAACATCTGCTGCTTCGGAACGTTTGAGGTCTCCTCCATTTGAGTACAAAGAACGAAGGAAAATGGTTGATAGTGCGCCAAAAGGGAGACAAAAGAAGGAAGAAAATCCATGAGATGTGTATCCTGCGTAGGAGCGCCAAAACGAGGGAGGACGAACTGATTTGAGACGCATTTAATGTGATTGGAAACACATCGGGAAGTGAAAAAAATAAGAAAAAGATTATAAGTTTTGGTTACATGGATGACTCCAACTAAGCAGCCAACTCAGCAGCGTCCTCAACGAGCGTCCTAAACAGCGGCTACTAATCATTTTCCTTTTTAAACGTGATATACATATCTATATCCGAAAAAACTCAAAAAACAATATCTGTATTCATTGGATACGCAAATTTGATAATCGAGAAGTCAAATACGAATATAGATAAGGACAGATAAAGTATATCTATTGACCGTCCTTTTATGCATACACTCGGATGTTTTTAATGGAATACTTTAGCTCCGTGGGTTGGTTTTCGTGTTCAAAGAGCAGAATAGAGTAGACATTTGGTGGTCAAACAAGGGGTGAGCATCGGTCCGGACCCGGACCAGACCGGACCCGGACCGGACCCAGATTCTCTCCAGGGTCTGGACCAAAGACCGGACCGGTCAGGTTCGGTCCGGTCCAAAAACCCGGACCAGACCGAACTTTTGTGGGGATTTTTGGGTTTTGGTCCGGAACCGGACCGGACTGAAACCCGAATCGCTCCGGTGGGCCAGACCGAAACCCGGACCGGTTGGTTTCGGTCTGGACCGAACCCGGACCGAACCGGTCCGATCCGGTCCAAAAACCCGGACCGGACCGGAAGTTGCTCTCCCCTAGGTGAAACTCAAGTTGGTTCCGTTTGGCTTTACTCACACCGTCAAACATTGTTAGTAGAAATGATAAATTTCAATTTTTTTTTGAAACCCTAGCCGAACGTAAAATATACTTTCAACATGTTGAAATAATTAAAAGGCGTATAATAATGGAGAAAGAATTCAGTCCAAATTCAAACGAAACAAATTCAAGATACTCTACCGTAGCTAGAGTTAAAAAGAGTCAAAGTATATATAATATATTCAGATGAGGTCGATCTCATTTGGGCTTAATTAATGAGGTTGTCAAATTCGTTGGATTTAAATCCAATGACTCGGAGATAAATGGGTTGTCGTGGTTATTTTTCGAAGTTTTCAAATCAGTAGGAACAATTAAAAATAATATCACCAGTGCAGAATAAGGAATAAACGTCGCCCAATACACGTCGGTCGTCCATATATTCGACGTCTATAATTATATATGTTGGCTTCCTAGTAGCCGACATCTACGTGCACATCCAGACGTCGGTTTTTTAATAACCGATGTCTATACATCGTTTAAAAAAATATTAAAAATTAATCACAGAATAGACGTTTGTTGTCCCGAATAACCAACGCCTATTCCCCATAGTATAAACGTCGCGTGACCTTATGTCCGATGTCTATAGCCACATAGATGTCGCGTGGCCTTCTAACTGACGTTTATAGGTCTATTTTAAAACCGTTCAGGTAAAAGCAAGATTGAGTAGAAAATTTCTAGAATTTCAGAGGTAATGCAGGTCAGAGTGCAGTCAAGAATGAGCCTTAAAATGCGTCCAAGATTGTGCCGAATTGCAACAAAAAATGAGTAGTAAAATTCAAAAATAATTCAGTAATAATGTAAGTCGTCAATTTTCAAACTTTTAATTGCTATTGAAGCAAAAAATCCGATGAAGAATAATAGTGTGTTACGGGAAACATAAACAGAGGCACACAATTGTGGGACCTACTATGACGGATAAGTATGATGTAAATTATAAGTTTATTTAATAAGTACACATCTTATTTTCGAAAACCACAACTATGTGGCCAATTTTCTAAATTTTGACGAGTACAAAAGCAAAAATCCCTTATATTTGAACATTCACAACCGTTTTTGTTCTCATCACTCAAGTACAGGTCGAGAGAAAATAACAGGAGTTGGATTTGTCAAGAATATTATTGGATTATCTTGCGTGATGCGTCCCAACAACTTTCCCACTAACGTTTTTTTCCATCAAGTCATGCCACAATAGGTGGCATCTCAGAAGTTGTGCAGAAGACTTCTTACCACTCACTGGCGTTTCAGGTTACAAAAGTCGCATCTAATCCGTCACTCCACGGTGTAAAATTTCACCTTTCCCGTCATGTCATTCTTCCTCTACCTTCTAGCGCACCATCGGATTGATTACATCACCATCAATAATAACGTCCGGTGTGCCTGAATCACGTTAACTTTTCTTTTCATATCAGTCTATCCACTCTAAATTTTCCTTAATCATGTCGTGAATCTCCTCACGCCTTATATTATATTTCCTCCATGTCATTTGGTGGTCAATTCTAAGTAAAATAAATCAAAAAATTCTAAAAATTAAAACAAATAAAAAATATTTTAAGAAAAAAGATTTAAAATAATTTTAAAATGAATATATTAACATTTTTGATAAATTTCAAAAAAACAACAAATGGGAGGGGGACACGTACCCCCCACCCAACAAACGCCCTAGGCGCAAAAACAAGCTGCTGAGACCATGTTTTTGCGTATTGACAGGAGCCCAGAGCTCCAACCCGGGACACGTTGATTGACATCATATAATATATATATATTTGCGTCTTATATACTTCATTTTTTTCTAAACAATGTTACGTAACGAGTCTTATGTTTACGTTTCAGGAATAAACAAGTTTGAGAAGAAGAGACTCAAAAATGACTTAAAAGCAAAGAAAATGACTGAATTGCAAGACTTATGGACGAGATGCAGAGAGGACCCGAATGTAAACCAAAAGGACCAATGAGCAAATCAAAAAACTCCACACCATCATGAAGAGTATTTTGACAATTAGATCCGGACCTAAACATCAACAACCAAATTGGGTTCATCAAACATCAAGATATCAAGTGAGAAACAAGCCATCAAAATTCAGACTCGATCAAAGACATCCAGACCGCCAATCAGCGGTCCATATGACTTCAAAGAATTCATGTCTTAGTTGGACCGTGGATTATGTTGTTGTATGTCCATTTATAGTACGCAATTAGTCCCACATCGGGGGATTGTCACCGATTACCTTTTTCTATCACTATAAATAAAACTCTTCCTCTTCCCTTGTAATCTACTACATTCTTGGTGGCTAATCCCTCTACTTAGAGTTAATCCTTGGAGCAAAAACTCAAGTGGAGAGATGTACTTGTATTGTGAGTTTGAAATTAAATTAAATTTTCTTAGTTTATGTTGTCTCTTTTATGTTTCTTGCATGCTTAGCTTAATTCTCTTTCATTAATCTTAGTAGATTTAGTTAACATGTTTTCTTCTCTTAACATAATAGTTAGTTTAATGATTAATTAGTAGTTTCATCCCCTTTTGGGGGGTGAAGATGATATTTATATGCAATAAAGAATGAAAATGAATGCTTTATTTTGAAATGTGATGATAAATGTGAATGTATGCTTTCTTGTTTAGAGTAAAACACTTTACTTGATGTGTTTTGCCACAACTATTAGACACCTCACATGCTTGTTTAGGTTCTGAAATAACCAACTTGTGTATGTGAATGCTAATCAACTAGGTTAGTGATTAGATTGATAGGTTTTGTCATATCCATTAGACACTTCCTATGCATGAAAACACAACCTACATTTGTGTATATTGAATGCATTCTTCACAATCTTATTGCATGTGTACACTCACTCCACCCCTCATGGGTTTCTCTTCCTGATTTCCGGCCTAGTTATTCAGCTCTCTTAGTTTAGTTTTAATCCATCGCTAGTTGCCTTGTTTGCATTTGTTACTTACTAGTTTAGTGTAACTTAGGTTAGCATAAATAAATCTCTTCTCCCTTTATTCGTCATTTGATTTCGGACAAACCATAAGCTACTCACCGCCCCGTGGATCGACTCGTACTTGCCCCGTCTTCACCGACGTCTGTGCACTTGCAGTCTAAACTAAATCGATTAAACACACATCCCTCCGCTGGGGGGGGGGGGGGGGGTCGCCCGGGAAAGAGCATCCGTTGAGGCTGCTCTAATGGATCGTTGAGTTTGTTGGTGGGTGAAATGCAGCTGATGTGGTCCATTTGTGGAAATTAAAGTGGGGAGCTAAACATAGTGAAATAGTTCATGTATTATTTACCATGACATTTTACTTCGATCTTGTATTATCATATTTGTAACTAAACACAAATTTGATAAATTTGGGGAGTAAAGGCATAATTTTTTTTACTTCTAGTTCGTCGCAGAGTTTATTTGGGGACTACAAAACATAAATGTTTATTACTGTTAATTGGATATTCAAGGCAAAAAGGAGAAAGTAGAATAAATGTGTCAAAGGGTAACATTATTGATATTAATTGGTAAATTTATTTGTCGAAACAAAACATGAGGCTAATTAATTGTAAACTGCAGGGTGCAATGTATCCCTTTTTATAAAGATATGAATATCATTTTTCAATATCCGGGTGGATACGGATATCAGTTATCAAGTTTTACGGATACGACTATGAATATCGACATGAAATTTTAGATTTTGGCGGATACAGATACAAATATGCATATTTTGGTCGATACAGATATCCACAACATTAATATAATATTTTTCCTGTATATTTTTAAATTAGTGATCTTATTTTTTTAACTTTTACTTAAAGTTTTACTACCACACGTAAAATTTGTTACATTTCCAAACTAATATAGTTAAAATATAATTTTATCTAATATAAACTCTCATTTTATACTGTATATGTACACCACATATATTCATTTTTTCTCCGTATCCGTTTATAAAATATACGTTCCATATCCTCAAATTAAATATGGATATGGTAATACCAATATCCGATCTGTATCAATCTGATCCATTTGCACCCCTAGTAAATTGACATAAATGTGTGATTTGTTTAGTTAGTAATCATGATTATAACATATATAGTTATTTATTGTAAGTACTACAAAAGGATCATGATAACAATCATCTCACAATGTAACAATTGTTAGGAATCATAAGGACTTGATTGTGAAAAAACAAAAAATATCCTAAAGCACCTATGCACTAACATATATACTAAAGAGGGATACAACCCTAACAATTTTTATCAAATTTGGAATGAGTGAAGTTAGGGTGTGATTGGTATTGGGTAACTCCGAGGAACTGGGGATTTTGACTTCTAAAGTGACTTTTGTGTGATTGGAAACTAGAGAAACATGAAAATTCTGGAACTCAAGTTCCAAAATAACTTTCATGGCTTAAACATATGTGCTTATAAAGTAGTTTACTCGGCTTCGGCTTTAGAGGATGTGATTGGTACCTGTGAAGTAATTTGAAGTTTCAAACTTTACTTCCATGATTTCTGCATTTAGAGTGGAAGTTCATAAAGTCAATTTAAATACATACTTTTAGCCCTGCAATGAATTCTAGAACTCGACTTCCATATTTTTTAATGTTTTCAAGGTATCAATCACCCTAAGTCATTTTCTAAGTTTATTTTCACACCTAGATTTTTATTGAGTACCAATCACACTATAAATGATGGGAAGTCATAAAAGTTAAGTTCCAGACTTCCTCCAACTTCCTAGGTATCAATCACACTTTGAGTTGTATAACATGGAATATCCAAACTCCACCTCAAATTAACAAGATTTGATATTTTAAGCATTTGTGTAAAGGTTTCACTTTCTTAGTACCTTAAAACAACCAATTTTAATTTAATTCTAAAAAATAATTATGAAGTACAAATTTTAGATCCCAAGTTACCATGTTTGTTAGAACCTAATCCTACTTAATTAGGCTAATTGGGTTTTAATCTTCTAATCCTAACTTTGGATATTTTGTTAGGATGAGTGGCTGTGGTTGGCTGGAGGAAGTAAGGTGATGGGACGGTTGGAGAGTTGTGTTTGGTTTTTGGAGAGGTAAGGAGGTTTAAAAGCTTAAACTTAACTCATGTGTCTCTTCTTCTCATTTCCACTCTTCTCCAATGAATTTCTCTCCCTCTCAACCTCTGGTTCGTGGTGTTGGAGTGATCGGCGAGGAAAGGAGGTTTCTAGTGAAGTCAACGGGTGTTTGTGATCGTCGCTCACGCGAGAAGTTCGCCGGAGTAGCTCTTTTGCGTGGAAGTGCTCGAGTTGGATCATCATATGTTTCTTCAAACCTTCAAGGTATGTGAAGTTTATCTTTAATACTCACCCGAGGTGTGTCAGTGGTGGATTTAATCGACGATGACCGTTTCGCTCGTCGGAAGTTAATGTTTCAGCAAAAGTTCTGCTGAAAAACGGTCGACCGGCGTGTGCTTTGGTCGACCATTGCTAGTGCAATTCCAGGAGTTTTTCCTTACACCAGTCGATCAATGCCTTGGGTGGTCGACCAGGCAAGCATAGTAGTCAAGCTCCAGGAGTTGTTGGTCGGTTGGGTCCACTTAGCCATTCGACCGGTTAAACTGATGGAGAGTCGGTTTAGGCCTAGACCTTCTAAACGGTCGACCGCCGTGAGATCTTGTTCGATCGGTTTGTGATTGGGTTGACCGGTTAAGTCTTAGAGAATGTGGAAGTTTGTGCCAATATTCGGTCGACCGGGACCCCTTTACCGTTCGACCGGTTGAGCAGTTTGTTTATATGTTTTTCTTGCGTAGACCATCCACAGGGTTGACTTCTTGTGACCTTCTGTTCGACCGTTGTGTTATTTTGTTAGTTGGTTTTGGTTCGACTGGTCTTGGGGATGGTCGAGCCCTTGTGTTTTCCTAGAGGAAACCGGTTGACCGTCATACCTTTCACGGTCGACCATTTCTGCCTAGTCTTTCATTTTTGATGTGTTGTGTCATCGATTGAGGGGAGACTGGTTCCCGGCCCTTTTGGGGCAACAAAACAGACTAGTTGGCCAGATTGCGATGAGTTGTGGCTCTACAGAGCGAGTGGTGATTTTTGTAAATCCTGGCTCCGGTATATGAGACAAAACCATGGCTCCGGTGATAGATGCAAATATCTTGATTTCCAGTATAGTTTGTGGTGACATTACTGTTGTTATGCTTATGCCATGTTTCGCTTATGTGTTGTCATTGTTCATATATGTGTTAGGGGTTTGGCATACAAGATTTCATTTTGGAAACTCAAACATAGTTGCATGTTTACTTTTCAGGTCATGAGTGGCGTTAGGGTGGTGACCGAGGAGGAGTGCTGGACCGGATCCTCTTTTCTCCCCTTTTTGGAGGTCATTGTGATTGCATGTATATTTACCTTAAAGTCTTTTGATGTAATCACTCTTTTGAAACATTCAGATATATATATATATATGTTGGTGCACCAGGTGTTAGGTTTCTTCGTAATATCCTCGCTGTATGATATATATATATGTATATATATGTTGGTGCACCTGGTGTTGGCTTTCTTTGTAATATCCTCACTGTATGATTTAACATGTTTATAGTCCTTTTTAAAGTTTTAAATTTTGAAGCTGTGTTGTTGATGTTACAATGTTATCCTATCTCAATCTTAGGTCTGTCAAAACAAGACCCGACATGATAACACAACACAAGCACAACAATATAATTCGTCAATGGGGACATATCTCTGTACACGATAATGATGCATGTCACAAAACACGATAAGATATCGTGTCAGGTTTGTGTTTAAGGCTCTATACAGGATATAACCTAATAATATACACGATAAAGTTTCGTGTACTTTGATACATAATTATACACGTTAGCACACAGTAGACATGTTAATACATAATAATATGTTAAATACAAATATATAACCATATGTATATATATTAATATATATATACATATAATTATATATTTTCAGTCGGATGGGTTTCCCTTTGTGTCCAACCGTTACCTCATTTGTTTATTTTATCCCGACCATGACCTTCCAAACGGTTGACCGCCCCTAGGACTTGGTTCGACCGATTCATTTAGCTTGTACCCTGAGTGTTTGACCGATTTGTGCTTCTGTTCGAACATTTTTCTATTCATAAAAAAATGGTCAACCACTTTGCCTGTACTGGTCGACTGAAAAGTATCACATGACCTACTTAATTAGTTTTAATGTTTAAACAATGACAATAATAACCTAATAAGATAAGAACTTAAGCTAACTTAATAATAATTTCAAAAATCACACTCCTAGGTAGATGTTAAGTCCTAAGCTAGGATTAGTAGTTAATCATGTTAGGAATGGATTAAGTATGGTGGATTATTAGTTTTGACTAATGTGGCTTATGGTTGCTTAAGTGAAGTGCTTAGGCTAATAGTTTCTTTAACTTTGATGGAGTGGGCTAGCATGTGGAGGTATGGTGGGGGTGTTTGAGGTGAGGGGGAGGTATGGACAACCATGCTTGCTTTGGTTGGTGTGTGCTTGTTGGGGAGAAAAGCACCCAACTCTCACATCTCTCACTCCACTCCAGCCTTCCTCTCCTCCTCTCACCCATTTCTCCCCCTCTTTCCTTGCTTCCGGAGGTGGTGGCTATCAGAGGCGTTGAAGGTGGTGGTGCGACGAAGACACAAGGAGGAGAAAAGGTGTACAATTCAGTTGATGGTGGAGAAGCATTCTTTGGAGTAACCGGCAGTGGGCTTGGTGGTCACTAAGTTCATGGAGGCAAGGGGAGGATGTTGACGGTGTTGGAAAACCGATGAACATTGGTGAGCTTGTAAAAGGTACGCCAAGTACATTTATTTTGCTCACACAAAGCGTGTGAGGGGCGGTCGGAGGTTTCGCCAGTAACGATAGGCGACCTGAGGGTTGGACGCCAGTCAACGCCCAGTCGTTGTCTGGCATAGCCCAGGCACTGCATGGGTACCGGTCAACCGATGCATCAACAACGGTCGACCGAATGTAGATGAATCCGGGCCTGAGAAGTCCCTGATATTTTCAGTCGGACGAGTTTCCCTTTGTGTCCACCCGTTACCTCATTTATTTATTTTATCCCGGACATGACCTTCCAAACGGTTGATGCCCATAGAACATGGTTCGACCGATTCATTTATGTTGTACCCTGAGTGTTCGTCCGACCTGTGCTTCTGTTCGAACATTTTTCTATTCATAAAAAAATGGTCAACCACTTTGCCTGTACTGGTCGACCATTGTTGTCAAGATTTGATTTCTTGCCTTTCTTTTTGTTTCGTACTATTTTCTCGGAAACCCATGTCCTTGTCTCGAGCGTGAGTCGGGAGGTGACAATGGGTGCGATGAGCGTGCTTGCCTAGGGACCGTCGGGCGAAAGAGTTTGAACTCTTAGTACACGTGCACTTGGTTTTGATAGGCTTTAGCTTGACATGTTGAATTTCATGAAGTCACCCTATGTAGTAGACCTATGGGATCACGGATTCCAATGCATTGTGTTACGTGACTCCATGGAGAAAGATGACCGTTTGGACTTCGGTTCGGTGGAAAGGACCCTAGGCAATTGCACTTGTCTAATAGATGGCGTCTGAGATAGTCGTCCGGTCTGTGACACAACTCAGCGGGTATGGCCATCCAGAGCAATAGCTCCGGCGGGAGTTGTGGTCTGAGGACCACAAGATATGATCTGTATCTATGACTCAAAAGTGCATGTGACCCTCACTGAACCCTCATGATTAGTATAGTTGCGGTGGGGGTGTGTCGTGTACTTTCTGTAAGACCACGTTCCTGCGGTGGGTGCCCTCGTGGGACCCGATGTTGTTGGTGGGACGACTGTTGTCCATTATGCCCTTAGTTGGGGAAGATTTACTTGTTGCATTCTTTTGTGCCATGTATTACTAGTATGATAGATTCATTGTATTGTGCATGAATTTTCATAGATGGACTTCATATACGGAGTTTTCGTTATGAAAACTCAAGCATTTTATCATGTTTGCATTTCAGGACCTTGATAGGTGCTAAGTGGGTGGCGACCGAGGGCGAGTACATCCCCGACTGGATCCTCCAGTTTATTTTTCAAGTGGTTGTCTTATCTGTATGCTGTCCATACCTTGTATTTTTGATGTAATTAGACTCTGAATCTTCTTGTTATGGTGCACATTGTTTGACTATTTTATGAGTAATTTTCCCGTTAATTCTGGTCTTATTTCATTGAATATCGTTTAAATTTTCCGATGTTTGGGGAATGTTACAATAGACCTCTAGGGGTTTTAATATCCTGTCCCTCTCTAACCCTATACTCCAAACTAGCCTCCCATCCCCAATTTTCATCTCATTATCCCCTCCTATCCAAACACACCAGATGCCCGACACCCTCATTGCCACCGTTGACCTCCTTCTCCTCCTCTCTCCACCACACTCGACGACCGTCGTACCTCATTACCGATGTCACCCTCCCTCTCCTCCTTTCTCACATTCATTCTTGTTGGCTTTTAGGCATTAATCAGGTTAATTTTGATGATTATTCAACATAATATTAATCATAATAAATTTGGGTCAAACATATTTCATGCATTGAATATATATATTTTTATCATTCCTATCCTTATCTTAATAGGAGATCAAGACTGAAGGAGCAAACATATTGAGATCAAGACATGTAATCAAGGTCTTGATAACACATGTTTTATTTTCATTTGAGTCATCATTAAACTTATGTAAAATTGAGCAAAATGGTGTTAGGATCATCTTTACACATCTTTAGGTTCAATTCTCACAAAAACACATCGAATTAGCATTCGAATTGAGCCAACATTTGACCAAAACTGTTAACTCCCAGTTTGCCCACCCCGATCAACTGGTGACGGTTTTGTTCAAGTGTTCACTTATGTTTTTAAGTGAACAGTTACTATTGGGGTTAAACAGTGAAATGAATTGTAGTGCACAACTTTTTTAGCACTTTGTATTTTGCTATTTTTCTTTCTCACCTTCTCCCAACTTTCTCCGATGGTTATATGGACTTGAAGTGGTTCATTCCTATATTTTACACATATCTTACACCTCCTATTGATCCATTCCTCGAGAGGAAAGTTCTCCACCTTTAAAGTTTTTTTTCACACTCAAGCGTAAACTTCCTACTTCCATTTGCTAACTGAACTGCTAAACGTCGCCTGAAAATTACTTAAATCGCCCGTGCAAATTACTTATATATCTCTTCATTTCACACTCCTACCACCATTCTCTCTTCAAACAATGTCTCGAAGGCCAGAAAATGAGTAAGTGAACGCCCCGGTGCACTCGAATATGGTAAAATGTCCTGATTATTTCAAGTTTAAAAAACATTTTTTAGGGGGGCGTCCGCCGGAGCCACCCCCATGGGGGTGGCGTCTAAGCCAGACGCCTATATTTTTTGTAATAAAAAACTTAAAATTATATGATGTGTTATCTCATATTATTTCAGGTTTTGTTCCAAGATTTCGGTATTAATGGGGTGGATTACAATGAGATTTTTTGTAAGTCAGGACGTTTATACGACCTTTACATGTCACCCTAACCCTAATCATTATCAAAATATCAACTAAAACAACTTAAATCCTAACTATTATCAAAATATAAACCCCTATATTTATGGTCAAAAGATTGGCACTTGGGGCACTTGGGCAACTCTAGCTTTAACTACAGTTGAAATATTCCAACCGCATGTTTGAAATACTTCACCACTTCCAAAAAAACTCAATGTAATCCAACCCGTTACTACCAAAATCTTGCAACGAAACCTGAAATAATTTGAGATAACACATCATATAAATTTAAGATTTTCAAAAAACGAGACATCTGGCTAGGACGCGCACACCATGGGGGGTCGTCTAAGGCAGACACCCCCATGGTGGGGCGTCCTAGCTAGACGCCCCGATTTTTATTTTTATTTTTTACGGGAGATAATGAGTATTAAATGGATTGTGAAAGACAAAAATGTAATGTAGATGGGCGATTTAAGTAAAAATCGGGAGACGAATGATAATTCCCTCTGCTAAAATCATCAAAGGTTGTTAGACTTCTGGTGGAAGTCATACTTTCGGTTGTGAGAGGAGAACCAAGTTCGGCGAGGGTGTTTGCGAGCTTGCTTCGTAGATGCTTGATCTTGGCCCGGAACAAAGACCAAATTCGTGAGGACGTGTTCAGTGCTCGTGGGATCAAGCAGGACTTGCAAAAGATAATTAAGACATGATTGGTGTGTTGAACCTCTTTAAAATCTCCGGTCTACTTCTGGTTTGCCTTTTATTACCTCTACTTGTTTGTTTGTTAATTTCTCTACCTACTTCATTGTTAATATAACATTTCATTTTTGATCAGAGGGCCAGCAATCCTAATACTCATCTCTCGGGCATTGCTGATGGCCAGTCCCCATCACCACCGTTGACCCCTCCCCCTGTAAGAGGAAAAAATTAACACCTTTTCTTGTGTTTAAACGAAGATGGCGTATGTTATTCCTCCCTAAAAAATAAACACCTACATGTAATGTCTTATACTCACTTGTTCAAATATGAGAATCACATGCATGCTTTAACTTTATATTGAAATCTTTGTAATTTCCGATCATGCTTTTGGTGTGTTCGTGGGTTTGGGGTCCTAAGAGTTTTCTGATCATGCTTTTTCATGTGGATTTTGATGTGATGTTTTCGTTTGTGATGTTTAAATGTAATGTTTTATTTTCTCGTATTTGATCCGTATCATCTTGACTTAGGTTTTGCTTCCTATCCTTTTTTCAACAATACCGAGACGGGTTCTTCTACTACCAGTATCGAATAGAACATGCTGATTATGAATAACGTCTTTTTTTATGGGCGTTTCATTCTGTCTCCGCTTATGAAGGGTCAAGCGGTAACCATGCATAATCTACTTTCTTGAAAAGCAATTGCTCCACGGATCCTATATCTATCTATATGAAGAAAAAATCGTGTATGGAAATGTTTTGATATTAATTTTGGAATTTGCTCCCATCGGGATAAATCTGACCCCTTCCCCATATATGGGATATTTTAAGAAGCTCTAATTCATTATTTGGATTCTGATCCAAGAGTAGTATGAAACAAAGGTTAATTTTCGAGTTTATTTATAAAAGCAATATTATTGTCAATCTCAAAAATATGATTTCCAATACCTCTTTTCTTTCATTAGAAACTATTACAAATATAAATTAACTCAAAGATTGGATTACGCCTTTCGTGCGGGTCGGAACTTACCCGACAAGGAATTTCTATTGAATTTCTTTGAGTTGTTTATGGGTTTCGAGGTGGTGTATGTTTCACTACGAAGAGAGAGAGAGAGGGAGAGAGAGAGAGAAGTGTGTGGGTAGGGCTGCAAATGGGTGACTCATGGGATAGTTAGTGACTTATTCATAGTCATAACTTTCTACTTATATGATCCACGGTTTGATTAGAAATATGTTTATTTTTATCCCTACGCCTAATTGTATATGTACCATTTAAGTAAACGATTTCAGACAAATAAATGGTTATATGAGTAAAGCATAATGGACAGTAAAATGGATAAATGGACCGGGTAAATAAGTGGGTAAAATGTATTAAATGGATAAACTGATAACTAGCTAAAATTTATAATTCCTCCAACATTTATCGTCAAACATCCATATATTGATAATCGAACATCCATAAATGACATAAACCACCCAAATATTCCACATTATGACATATATATCAACATATGCTTCAAGTTAAAGACACATGTTTGAAGTTAAAAGTTTAGATAAGCAATAAATTGATTATTCCTATAAATTGTTGTGTATATATATTATTTAAGGTTTCACGGTTAAAAGATTAAATGAGAGGATTGACATACCCTTAACCGTACCGTTTAGTAAATGGTTAAAAATTTCATACCTATACCCGCTTTAATTATGAAATTGTTAGGATTTTTCTACCTAGTCACTTTTACTAGTTAAATTTCGTACTCGTGTGTTAGGCGGTTAAATAGTTAACTTTTACTCTACCCACATAAAACGTTATGTATGAGTTTGATTTTGTGCATACTTTTATATTGAAGGCTTTGTAATTCCGGATCTTGTTTTTGTATAATTATTTTGCAATATGATATTTGTGTAGGGGAAACAAAAACAAAACTATGCTATTTTTTAAAGTATATCTTCAAAGTTTTGGAGTTCCAATTCTTTCATTATATTGAATCACAACCAAAGAATTACAAAACGAAACAAGAACCAAGAAATATCTTTCACAAATTAAATAACTTTCCATTTTAACATCAATGCTAAACATCTGTTCCTTTTTGTTCTTCAACTAGGATGCATTTATTATTGTATTCAGCGCCACAAAATTAAATATTCCCAAATACTTCCATAGAGGACTCGACATTTACACCTGCAAATAACCGTTTAGGAAACATTAGATAATACCTAATAAGTAGTTTCACAGAATGCTGGTGTAAAATACCAAAAAAATGACAAGAAAGGCAGATGCACTGTTTTGTTCTTTTCTTTTGATAACCAACAACCAAGACAGATGCAGTCTGTTAGCACATGAATCAAATTACTCCAATAGTCAAAGTCACCGACCCAAACAGAAGCCATGCAAGCTAGATAATAGATGATAGATGACATCACAGGAAAGCAAGAGGGAGCAGAAGTAGCATCCAAGTAAAAATTCTTCGCTATGCCAACCCTAACAGTGCCTCAATCTGTTCTCTCTCCAAGACTCCAACCGTTTGCTTGTGTAAACAGTTGCATTACATACAGCTGTCTGTGTTTTCATTTAAGTATATTACACAGTATCATACAAATAAAATTGTGTTGAAAAAGTTGGCTCGAGGTAGGTGTCGAATTAAGGCTACCGGTGAAATGCACATTGAATGTATCAGTAGATTTTCGAGAAGAGTGAAAGTGGTTTGCAGTAGATAATTTTGACGTGAAAATATTGGTACACGACATATTTAGGTAGTCATAGTGTTGGTGGTTCCAACGATCTTGTGATTTAACTGATCCAAACCTTTTTGGGAAAGAGACAACATACTGCAAGACCAGCTTTAGATTAATGTTTTTGAGGGTTTGGATCTAGGTATATGAGCCTAGAGGAAAAGAGTCAAAGAGAAGAGAGATTCTCGTTTTCTTTTCTTATGTTTCTTTTGTTTTTTGGGGTCTTGACTCTTGACATGTGAGCTCCAAGACAAAATTCTCCAACCCAAGGGGCCTCCTTGAAAAGGACTTAACTTCAATAAAAATTCAAAACGAAGACCATTCGCCTTTTCACTTACTTTAATGTAATATTGGATCTTTAAATAATTAGGAGCACAAATAAGCATAGCATTCATTAATAAGTAGTTAATAAATAAAGTCCACATATTAATAATAAGTAGTTTTGGCATAAAGTCCAGAGTAAAAGGTCAAGCCCGCTGATGCAAGCAGTATCTTTGCTGGAGCTTTGTCTCGTTGGTTCATTGTCCAAGATATCTAATAATTAAATTCTCCCCACTTTCTCCTCTCCCTCATAAATGTTGAGAATATAGTGGAGAATGTTTTCTAAATGGGTTTGCAGACAAAAAAAACTAAATAAAAATTTAGTGCAGCAAATATTCAAAAAAATAAAAATATAGTGGGCAATATTAAAACGTACATATAAAGAATTTAACGCATTCATGTACTTCAGAAAATGAAGAATTAATATCTTTTCAGATCACATTTTGTAGATGTGTCAATTGGAAATCGAAATTTCAGAAGGAAATTATCATCGTAATTTGAATGGGATTTGGTGCATTGATTCTTATAAATTTCAGGTCCGCAAATGCGAAAATAGTTAAATCAAATATCCCGAATTAGAAAATTATATATAGCATAAATACATGATAATTATTATTTAAACTGTGCTTTAATAAGAAAGTCACTATTTGTATATGTAATATTCATATATGAAAACATTAAAATATATTAGTCTTAGTGGGTCCCGTAGACATGTTTACAGGGTACAAACATATATGTACTATTATTTTTCTTGGACTATTATTTTCCAAAATATTCTGTATCTGCATTCTTTTTTAAGGATATGAATATAACGTTTGCATATCCGGCTAGATATTGATACAAATTATGGCTGTTCGTGGGACGGGTTTGACCCGCCAACCCGTCCCGCCGCGTCCCGCGTGGGGCGGGGTTCCGTGGAATTTTTCTTGACCCGTCACCCGTTTACCCGCCACCTGCATACCCGTTAGACTAAACGGGGCGGGTAGCGGTTGAAATCTAACCCGCCCCGTTAACCCGCTTCACCCGTTAAACTAACATACATATACATAATTTTTTTACACTTCAACACACAACACTCAACAGTCTCAGCCGCACCTCCCCCTAGATCCAACTCCAACAACCTCTCTTTTCCACTCCAACGAAGAGTCGAAGACCTCACCTGATCCAACCTCAGGTCCTCTCTCACCTTGTCTCCATTTCTAGTGTTTCCTCCGATCCGATCCTTCCCACCGGTCATGGAGGGAGGTAAGATCGCACGCTCCTCTTCTTCCTTTCCGTCGATTCCGTGGTTTTGGTTTGGATCAGATGATGTTGTGCTAGGGTTTGGGTTTGTGATTTTGGTTTGGTTGATTGAGGGTTTGGTGGTGTTTTTGAAGTGGAAGTTTGGGATTTCGTGTTTCTGAAGGGAATTTGAGAGATTTTTTTGTGTGTGTGCTTGATTATGAGGTTTTACGATTAGATGATGTTTTACCATGATTTGGTCATTTCGATGATGAAGAATTTGTTTGGGGGTTGTGGGATTTGGAGGAAAGTTTAATTTGGTGTTTTAAGTGTTTGACTTTGGTTTTGGGTTTTGGATTTGTTAATTGTAGGATAAAGGTTTGAAGTTTGATCTTTGGGGTGTTTTGACTTTGATTTTGGGTTTGTGAGTTTTAGGATAATAATATGGCCTTTTGGGTGTTTTTATTTGACTTAGATTTTGGGTTTTGGTGTGTAAATTGTAGGATAGATGCCTTGTTTTTGGGTGTTTTGATTTTGATATTGTGTTTGTGAGTTCTAGGATTTGGGCTTTTGGATTTGTGGAATTTGGAAGAAATTTTGGTCTTTCTGTATTTTGACTTTGAATATGTGGTTATAGCATAGGAGGAAAGCTGCTATTATTGTTATACTAGAATGAGTAATACTCCATCTAAAGTTGCATCTTCTTGTTGTCGATCTTTCTTCTATGATATTGCATCCTAGAAAATTCGATTGATATGCCGCTTGATTAATAATTACCAACTAAATGAGACCTTTGTCTTACAGGCTATGAGTTGACTTAAAAAATTAATGAAATCCTTATCATGTTTGGAGTTTATATTCTTTGGCAAGGAGATTGGTCGTTGACTCATGATCAACCTAAACATGTTCTTAGTTCAGAGACTCTTGACATGCATGTTATATTTTTCTTTCTATATGACCAACATTTAGTTGTTTTTTCCTGAAAGAGTTTGAAATTTATTTTCATAGTTTGGTGTCAAAGAAATGTGTGGATTAATAGTGACATCTGTAACAAAATAACCTTGACATTTTTTATTACACGTGTTTATGCAGATTGTGGAGAAGCTGGTTGATGTTGTCATCTTTCTACGTATAGAAATTCATAACACTTTTTACATTGCTGGTATGTTCTACAAAAAGTTGTCTCATCTATGGATTATGGTTATGATTATTTGACACAAAAAAATATGTGATTGATTTTCTATGTGAATAGGTAGATTTTCTATGATGACAACAACCACGAACGAGCAACCTCCAATGAGCCAGACCGCCCAGACGAGTGGTATATCTTTCTTCTCTCACTCTTTTTTTGCCAAGTTAATTTTGCCTCTCAAATTTGGTAATTTTTAATTAACTTCAATTATAAATTCAGGACCTAGTAACATTAACAGTAGTAATTGTGTGCAAACTGAAACTGGGGGTGATAAAAGGAAAAGAGAAAGGAATCTTCATTTTGATGTTTGGAATTATTTTGACAAAGTGCGGGATAAAGAGACAGGAAATCATAGGGCACAATGTCATCATTGTGACAAATCTTATGTTGCTAAAGCAAAGGATGTGACAAGTCATTTGAAAACCCACTTGAAAAAGAAACATGCCAAGTTATTAGGAGAAGATTCTAGTCAAATGACCTTAGCTTTTGGTGTTAGGAGCAAAGATGCCACTACTGAGTTAAAAAATCACAAATTTGATCAGGATTGTAGTAGGAGATGCTTAGCTGAAATGATCATACTTCATGAGTATCCGTTCTCTATAGTTGACCACAAAGGGTTCAAGAACATATTCCAAAAGTCTGAGGTCAGAGTTTAAAATGGTTTCTCGCACAACCATTACAAAGGATTGTATGGCTATATATGAGGTCAAGAAGGAGGTGTATGCCGAATTGGATAAATTTTCTGGCCATCTTAGTCTTACTAGTGACATGTGGACATCAAATAGGAATAGAGGTTATGTTTCGTTGACATGCCACTTTGTTGATGACGAATGGAAACCTCGGAAAATACTATTGAGTCTTGCTTTTCTTAAATCACCTCACACTGCTGATGCAATATCAAAGTCACTAATTGAGAGATTTTTCAAGTGGAATATAGATAAAAAGATGATGTCTATTGTGTTAGATAATTGCAACACAAATGATGCTGTTGTGAGAGAATTGGTTGCTAAATTTTTGCCGAAAGGAGATCTCTTGCTTGATGGGAAGTTGTTTTACGTTAGGTGTGCTGCTCACATTGTGAATCTGATTGTGCAAGAAGGAATTGAAATCATCAAAGAGGTCATTGTTAAAGTGAGGGATAGTGTGAAATATGTGAAGTCCTCGACACACAGAGAGCAAAAATTTGTAGAAGTAGCTAAGCAGGTGAAGGCCCCAAACAAGTGTGTTGTGTTAGATGTTCCCACGAGATGGAACTCAACTTTTCTGATGTTGCAAGTGGCACTAGAGCATAAGGAATCTTTTATCCGTTTGGCAGATGTTGATTCGGCATACAAGGGTTTACCAAGTAAGGAAGAATGGGAACATGCCAAACTTGTTTGTGGATGCTTGAGCTATTTTCATCGAGTAACTTTAGAATTCTCTAAAAGCTTGTATCCATCTGCAAATTATTATTTTCCTCATGTTTGTGCAATCCATTTGTCCCTCAAGGAGATGTGTAGAAGTTCAATACCTTTTATAACTCACATGGCTGAATCGATGATGTTGAAGTTTTCCAAATATTAGAAAGATACATCTCTACTTTTTTTCCTTTGCTTGTATTTTGGATCCTCGTCACAAATTAGGCACTGTTGAGTATTATTTGAAGAAGATTTATAATGAAGATGCAACAGAAAAAAATTGAAGAGGTGAAGAATTCTCTAACTGAGTTGTAAAATGAATACCGTTTGAGGTATGAGGAGCCCGAATTTAGGCCTTCTGTTTGTGGTGAGGGAAGCTCAAGGATAGGGGATGTCATGGTTGATAGTGTAACAGATATCAGTTTCACATTAGTAGCAGCAGAATTGCCACACCTCACCGATCCTATGGATGAACTTAATAAATTTCTTGATACTCGATGTGATTCTCAAACTACACAGAGTTGTATGGACTCCAACTAGAATGACTCCGTGCAACCTCGAGTGGTAAATTTTGATATATTGGTTTGGTGGAAAATGAATGCACCCAAGTACCCTATAGTTGCACGCCTGACCCGTGATATTCGCTCCATTCCAGTGTCAATTGTTGCATCTGAAAGTGTGTTTAGCACGGGAGGAAGGATTCTCGGTAAACATTGGTGTTCGATGTCTTCCACTACTTTAGAGGCTATTATGTGTGCACAAGATTGGTCAAGGAGTGAATATCATGGTAAACGAAAGTTCAAATTAATATTTGGTTGATAGTAATGCATATTCATATTCTAACATAATGTGTTGTTATTTGTATAGGTCAAAGTAGTGATGATGATGTAACTCTTGCAACAATGTCATCTCACTTTGTTGTAGTCGAGGATGATGATGACATTCTTAACGATGGTGATGATGTTAGTGACATTCCTGAGTAATGGTGAGATGTCGTGGTGTTATGTATTTCTTAGATCGTTACTTTAAATAATATTAACTTTTTTTGTGTTTAGGTTGATGGAATGTGAGTATGTGACTTCATGTGGTGTCATGGAGCCGTGATGTTCAGAATGAAGAATGAGTTTATTTATGTGATTTGGTGTTTTATGTTTTTCTTAGACTTCTAATGTTTATGTGATGATTTGTGACTTTATGTGTTTTTAGTTGTTCATTTAAATACTTTAAATAGTAAACTTGTAATTTTATGGACTTGTTTGAATGTTTTATGCATGTAAGCTTAATTATAGACTAGTAGAAATGTGTTTATGTGTGTATGTGTCAATGTAATACGTTAAAATGAGTGTTTATAGGCATTTGCCCATTCAACCCGTTTAACCCGCCCTGCCCCACTTAACCCGCCCTTAAGTGGGGCGGGTAGCGGTTTTATTTTTTTTACCCACCCCACCCCGTTCACCCACCTAACTTCGGCGGGGCGGGTAGCGGGTGGAGCTAAACCTGCCCCGCCCCGTTTGCAGCCCTAATACAAATAAAAATATCGGTTCTCAAGATTTTGCGGATACAGATATATATATATATATATATATATATATATATATATATATATATGAAAATTCGAAATGGTCGGATACAGATATAATATTTTCCATATATAGTTAAAAATTAGTGATTTTGTCATGGTTCCTATTAATTTTTACTTTAAATTTACTACTACACGTAAAATTTGTTATATTTCTAGACTAATATAGTTTAGATACATTTTTATCCAATTTAATAGGTAAAACTTATGTGAATTACGATGATATACACTTACTTTATATTGTATATGTAGATGACATATATCTATTTTTTTATCCCAATCCGTTGATAAAGTATTTGTTCCATATATGTATCCGTTTTTAAAGATATGAATACGTATTTTTCATATTCGAGATGATCCGTATCCACAAATGAAATGTCAATATAATTATGGTAATACTCATATCTGATATGTTTTCACCCCTGAATGTTTAACATCATAATGTTAACAATGTATACACAAATTATTACCTAAATCTTAGAAGGAAAAAATTACGTTTATTATCGTTCATGTTCAACATTTTTTGATATTTTTATAAAGTAGACAAATTGTTCAATGAACTACTCAAATTTGGTGTTGCTTTTGTATTTTTGTGCATGATTGTTTTCGATAATATGATTTTATTTTTGAGTGCATATGTGATTTCCAAATAACTTTTCTAAACAGGAAGGATTATTTAAAATAAACCTCACTATAAGAAAAATAGGTTTCATCGACTGATAATTATCCGTCGTTGTAGTTAAATTTCAACCGACGGACAAGATTAAGTGTCGGTGGTGTTGGGATATCATAAGGAATATAGAGGTAAGAAAAAAACTGTTCTTTCGTCCTCTTTAATCATCAAAACAGATCGTCTCTATTGCTAACCTTAAACATGTAATCTACACTTATGTAAATACAACTAAATCGAGATTCAAGATTTAGGTTTCATACATTTGCCTAGTGAAAACGAATTTCTCTAGGACCCTTGAAGAATCTTCACACTTTTGCCTCTAAGGTTCACCTTGAACCAAACAAGGACTAGTTCAAGATCTTGCTAGAGATCTACTAGCCTTTCCTTCATCAATCACTCTTGAGTGAAAATATGTGCACCAACTAAACTTGGGAGAGAAGAAAGGTGGCTGAAAATTTCTTCAAAACTTGCTATCCAAGTTACATTTTCTTCTTCTACTTTTATAGGTGCAAGTTAAGGCAAACTCTAAACACAATATGGGCTTAATGAGTCCATACCTCATTAGGTCCATGACCCATTAGTTGCATATTACATGCCTAATTGATTGATTAAAGGGTTAATCTTTTACAAATTCATGTCATGACAATGTGACATTCATGATCATACTATGTGTCATAAATATTATGTTATGTAATATACATTACACTGATCCAAATAATAATATGCACACATCTCCCGAACTCATATTAAATGTTACTACATGTAACACTTTATTTCATCATCTTATCACATGCATTTAATTTCATATCATATGAAATATAACACATCATATATAATGTGTAACATACTTCTCTTGTTTCTTGTTCAGTTGGTGTGACCTTTATCGATGCTCTAGGTTGGATTGGTAATGGCATAAAGCATTTTATTGCCACAAACTATAAACGATACTCTAGTTGTACATTATAGTCACCCAATCAACATAGATGAAATATAACCATTTTACAAAACACGATCCTGTAGCAATTTTATAAATAACATTACTTGTGTCTATTCCTTGTCTCATGATGTCATGAATAATATACAAAGTAAGGATGTGTCACATTTGCATTATATTCGTTTCTTGGTCTCTCTTGAGTAAATTATAAATATATAGTTGGTATCACTTCAACTATATTGAATGCATTTACAATTCTACTCTAACAAGGGACCCAAGTGACATCATTACTCATTATAAATGAGGGACAATGATATTGTTGACCTACAATCCTTTCCCGCCCAATCTATATACAAAGAACTGCTACTTTATCATCACATGTAATAAGCAACTTTTACTAGTAATTACGTTATACATTTTTCATGTGAAAGATGCAGTCTCGTATCTTAGAATTCGTTGACATAGTGAAATATTAATGACAAAAACACAATCCTATAAGGTTTTACTTTGTTTGGTCATGTTGAATGTATGAAACCTTTCATACACTCCTGCTATTAAATGATAATCTTTTATCAACATTTGTAGAACTACAATGTACTTTAATCAACACGACAATGTTTTCATGGTATAATAGTGTTTCATGCTAACTACCAAGATTGTGAACACTTCTTTCATGTTTTTTTTTTCATATAGAGTTCTACGGTTCAAGACCAAGGGCATCTTCCTGAAAACTTCTATATAACATCAAATTATATATATATATAGACACACACACCCCTTCAATTCATAAACATAACATGTAAAAGATATCAACAAAAGACAACTTTTAGAACACAAAACAAACAATCTCCCACTTGTTCTCAAAGTTTCATTCTTTGCATTGCTCATGCATGAAATTCTAAGACCATGGTTGCCCCCTTTTGACTCACTCAACTATCTCTATCCATTCTCCATGTTCCTTTAGACCCATGGCGTCGA
This sequence comes from Triglochin maritima, assembly GCA_963682175.1. Classification (NCBI taxonomy): domain Eukaryota; kingdom Viridiplantae; phylum Streptophyta; class Magnoliopsida; order Alismatales; family Juncaginaceae; genus Triglochin; species Triglochin maritima. The sequence continues at coordinate 27,775,178 of OY821788.1, read as the reverse complement.
AGTGAACTTCACCTTTGGCTTGAGATAAATGCTTTGTTATCGGATATGCTATGTTTCTATCTGTGTTCACCTTTAATACATTTATTTTGCCTTCTCTTATGAAGTCTCGAATGACAAAATGCTTTCGATCCATGTTTTTGACCTTGTAGTGTAATTTTGGCTCCTTAAGTTGAGCAATAGCTCAACTATTGTCGCAAAATAGCTCCAAGGGTCCTTTGATGGAAGGAACCACACCTAGTTCTTCAATGAACTTTTTGATCCAAACACCTTCTTTGCTTGCTTCAGCAACAACGATAACTACCGATTCGGTGGTTGAGTCAATCGTAGTTGATTGTTTAAAACTTCTCAAACTTATGGCACCACCATTCAGAGTGAAGACATACCTGACTGTGATCTTCTATCATCATAATCACTTTGAAAACTAGCATTGACGTAGCCATCTACGACGAGCTCCCTTTTTCTTCCATACACAATCCAATGAGAATGTTCATGACTACGATCCAATGGGCAGGACCTGCATGGGCTTGGTGATGACTTGTCACACTTAGAGCATATGCAACATAGAGCTGTGTTCACACCATAGCATATGTGATGAAACCAATGGCGGAAGCATATGGTATATCCTTCATCATTTCACCGTCTCGTCATTACGTAGCACATTGAGACTTGCTAAGTGTTACGCCTTTAGTCATTGGCACATTTCCTTTCTTGGAATTTTGCGTGTTGAATCTTTTCAAGATCTTGCTAGAGATCTACTAGCCTTTCCTTCATCAATCACTTTTAAATGAAATAAGTGCACCAACTAAACTTGGGAGAGAAAACAGGTGGCTGAAAACTTCTTAAAAACTTGCTATCCAAGTTACTTTTTTTCTTCTCCTTTTATAGTCAAGTTAGGGCAAACTCTAATCACAAGATGGGCTTAATGAGTCCATGACCCAACCCATTAGTTGCATATTCCATCCCTAATTGATGGATTAAAGGGTTAAGTTTTTACAAATTCATGTCATGACAATGTAACACTCATTATCATACTATGTGTCATAAATATTATGTTATTTAATATACATTATACTTCCTCAAATAATATTATGCACACATCTCTTGAACTCATATAAAATGTTACAACATGTAACACTTTATTTCATCATCTTATCACATGCATTTAATTTCATATCATAGGAAATATAACACATCATATAAAATGTGTAAAATGCTTCTCTTGTTTCTTGTTCTGTTGGTGTGACCTTTATAGAGGATCTGAGTTGGATTGGTAATGACATAAAGAATTTTATTGCCACAAACTATAAGCTGTACTCTAGTTGTACATTATAGTCACCCAATCAACATAGATGAAATGTAACCATTTTATAAAACACGATCTTGTAGCAATAGGTGGTAACATACACCGATGAATGTTCGAACTAACATCGACAGATAAAAGACGTTGGTGATTATTTTTGTAGCAATCGTCAGAACAGAAACATACACTAACGGATAACTACCATCGGTGTAAGTATCAAAAAAGTGAGATAAGGGTAAAATGAATTTTATGGAACAAAAAACAAACGAATAAACGACGGATATGTTTAAAATCATCGACGCATTTCCACACTGGTGTATGATTTTAAATATAAATTGACATATAACATTTGTCGGTGAATCTTTTAAAAATGATTGTTTGACTTATTGCATAAAGAACCGACGAAAACATGTTAGAATCACCGAAAAATATATATCGTTGGTGTATCTTTATGGTAGTATCCTAATTCAGTCTTCCCTTGACTCTTCCCTTCTCTCCTAAACACCTAAACCATAATCTACCCATCACCGCCTCTATTCGGCATCAGCCCCTATTTGCCGCTACCCTTACGCTGTCGTTGCCCTTGCGGCGCTGGGGCAGCCGTTTCCCTTGCCTCGTTGCCATCGTTTCCCTCCCCAACTGGCCTCGACTTCACTGATGAGCATCTACTCCCCCAACCTATGACCTCCTCTGTTGACCGCCCACCGCACCACCTCAGACCCCTCCCCACCATTACCTTCTCATACCACCAACCCTCTCCGCCAGCACCACCTCACTGCCACGACGTCACTACCATTGTTAGAACCCAAACCCTTGTTTAGGGTTAAGCTTGGTTTAGTGGAGGTTTAGGGCTTGCTTTGCATGGGGAAGTGGTGTGCATGGGGAAGAGGAGGTGAGGCGCGCACTGTGGACGTGAGGGGGAGGCGTGGGCTGCCGAGTAGGGCACTGTGCGGGGGAGTGTGTTGGGTTAAAACGTGATCTCTTCTCTCTCTCTCATTTTCTCTCCATTCACTCATTCTCTCCCTTTTCTCTTGTGCGGCGAGCAGCTGAGGAGGAGACGACGCCAGTGGCGTGAGGCGTGCGGGGGATGCGCGCAAGGAGGGCACCGGAGGCGACGGGCGCGAGCGGAGCTCCGGCGGTTACGTTGTCTTCGTTGAGGTATGCCGCTCCTTAGTGTGGTTTGTTTGTTAACCCTCATGTGAGGGATGCGTTGGTCGAGTCAGGGGAGGTCGGAGACCTCTCCGGCGATGCGTTTCTTCGTAAAACCTCGGCTGGCGTGAGGTTGAAGACGACCAACGGTCGACCGGATCCTTCGGGCAGTCGACCGTTTTGGCACTGTTTGCCCGACTTTAACCTTCACCGGTCGAACGATGCCTTGGGGCGGTCGACCGGTAGTGCATTATTGCTGGTGAGTTGGGATTTTTCTACCTGTTGTCGGTCGACCGGTCCTTGTTTTGTTCGACCGGAACTTAAGTGTACCTGTTAGTTGTGCATGTATTGTTCGACCGATTTCATGTGACGTTCGACCGATTGTTTGTTGTTCGACCGTTGGAGGGTTGCGTTCGACCGATTATATGACTTAGAATAATAGGTTGACCCTGTCTGTTTTCGGTCGACCGAGACCCCTGAGTCGGTCGACCGATAGAATTGAATTTAATGTTGACCAGACTCCGGATTTTGACCTCGTTCGGTCGACCGGTTTTAGACTTTTGTTCGACCGTTGGGTGTTCTGTTTTGAGCGCAGCGGTAAACCGTTTTAGGAGTACGGTCGACCGATTCCTTTCTGGAACCGGTCGACCGAATCACCTCTTTCGGTCGACTGTTTGGGCCCAGGACAGAATTCCTGGTTCCCTTTTTGAACACAAACTTTGTCCACGGAAACCCGTGTCCTCGCCTTGTGCGTGAGCCGGGAGGTGACGGTGGGCGCGTGATGCGTGCCTGCCCAGGGACCGCCGTTGGGAAGAGTGTGGGTGTTCGGGACGCGTCACCTCCATGTATGGACCGTGACTTTTGAGATGATTGTTGGCACTTTGTAGTATAGCAGGCCTGAGGGATCGCGGATCCCAGTGTTGATGTTGTGCAGGCACGCAACTGGCGTTGGGTGAGGTGACTACCGGCCCACGGGCTACGGAGGTCGCTGCCCTGCTTCTAAAGCGACGCGGTTGGTGTTTGCGGCTCGAGGAGCCTGATGACCTGACAGACTTCGGTCTGGACCGTCCGATGCTGTGCCGGACATTGTGATGGACCACCGATGCTGTGCCGGTGATGCCACCGTGGTTGTGCCGGCGATGATGATTGTTGGGCCGAGGCTGTGCCGGCTATGTTGTTTTCCTCGGCTGGGCACCTACCGAGATGTTGTTGTTATACCTTCCGGGCGACGACCCCGTTGGTCCCTGTGGCCCCGACCACTGAGATTTGCAGATCTGTATTCTATCGGCGCGCAGGCGTGACAGAGGCTCCCTGCCGAACCCTTGAGTAGTGTAGCTGCGTGTGGGGGGTGCGATGTCGCGTGCTGTAAGGCTGCATGTGCCTGCAGTAGGTCTCCTCGGGAGACTCGTTGTTGATTGTCGGACTGATGTCCTGTTTTACCCTTCGGGGGAACTGTTTTCCATTCTGTCGATGCCATGACATGCTACTAGTATGATAGATTCATTGTGTAATGCATGCATATATAGGTGAGTTGGCATACGGGGTTTCCTTCTGGAAACTCAGGCATTGTTGTTATATATTTTCAGGACCGCAGTAGGTCCAGTGGGGTGGTGATCGGCGGGCGCGCGCATTTGGAGTTGGATCCTCTAGTCAGACCACTGAGGTCCACATGATTACGTTTATCTTCCCTTGTCGTTTTGTTGTAATCATGTATTCGTTTTGGCAAACTCTGATGTATTATGGTGCACCGCTATATTGTTTATGAGAAGTAACAGTCCCGCCTTGATTATTGTGCTCTTTGCCTTGATTATGAATTTTTAAATTTTCCGCTGTTTCGGGATGTTACAACTTGGTATCAGAGCGATCGATTCCTATGCCGTTCCCAATGAAATCACCCTTGTAGTAATAGGATTCATGCATTTTATATTTTGGCATGCATACATGGCTGAAGTTGCGATTGTTTCTCTTATCAGATGGCACCTAGGCGCGTGAGGAGTTCTCCACGCGATCGTGATCCCTGTGACGACACATCTGGTGCTCATTGGGACAGGTTGGGCGAGTTTCTGGAGCGTCAGGCAGCTCAGAGCGCCCAGGGCGGAGTGGGAGCTGAGCACGATCGGTTCATGCGTCAGCACCCGCCGACTTTTGATGGCAGGAGGGCCCCAGAGGTTGCAGAGGACTGGGTCTTCAGGATGGAGAAGATCTTCCGTGCTATTGGAGTAGCACCTGAGAGGATGGTGGAGCTGGACACCTATGTGTTCGATGGCGAGGCCACCAACTGGTGGAGATCTACGTCCACGGTGTTGTTTGATGATCGTGTGGATGTGAGCTGGGAGGAGTTCTTGGAGGTGTTTCATGAGCAGTACTTCCCCCAGCATGTCAGGGATCAGAAGAGGGAGGAGTTCATGTCGCTGGAGCAGAAGGACATGACACTGACGAGCTACATCAGCAGGTTCAACGCCTTGGAGCGTTATTGCCCAGAGCTTTGTGTGACCCCAGAGCAGCGGGCGAGGAAGTTCGTGAAGGGACTGAGACAGCCGCTTCGATCTCGGGTGATCAACAACATGCCGCGGACCCTTGCAGATGCGGTGAAGCATGCTATGATCATCGAGCAGGACCAGAGGGAGTGTATTCAGGAGGCGCGGAAGGCGCCAGTGAGCACCGGGAGCAGAGTAGCTGGTCGTGGAGCAGAGTAGCGGGTCGTGGAACCCGGGCAAGAGGCCCAGGTTCGATGGTGGAGGAGCACGTCAGTCAGGAGCGTGCACTTACTGCGGGAGGTTCCATCTAGGGCAAGAGTGTCCCCGTCGGACTGGAGCGTGTATGGGTTGCGGCCAGATGGGACATTTTGTCCGTGATTGTCCTCAGAGGCAGGGAGAGCCGAGTAGGAGGCCAGGACCACCAACAGTAGGCAGAGGCGGAGGCAGCCGATCAGTTGTTCCATTGGGCCAGAGCAGGAGGACCGGGCGAGTCTTCACTATCCAGGCTGAGGAGGCGAGGGACTCCAACACCGTCGTGGAAGGTACGCTTTCAGTTTCTGGTTCTGTAGCGCGTGTGTTGTTCGATTGCGGCGCCACTCACTCTTTCATTTCGGAGAAGTTTGCTGGCGAGTTGGGTCGGACCCCTGTGCTGCTGACTGATGTTTTGGAGGTCAGCACGCCCATGGCTGAGGTGGGCACTGTGGGGAGCTTTTTCCCCGGCACCACAGTTGCTTCAGGAGACCATGATTTTCCGGCAGATCTGGTCTTGTTACCGATGGTGGACTTCGACGTCATACTGGGGATGGACTGGCTGTCACAGTACGACGTGCGAGTCTTTTGCCGCGAGAAGAAGATTCTGATTCCGATGGAGGGCTTGCCAGATGTTCTGATCGGAGGTGCGAGGAGCAGAGGGGGCCGTCTGATTGTGTCTGCAGTTAAGGCACAGAGACTGATACAGCAGGGATGCAGAGCGTTTGTGGCCACGCTGGTAGTTCCTCATCCTGAGACGAGGAGGCTGGAGGACATAAAGATTGTGCAGGAGTTTCTGGATGTGTTTCCAGCAGAGATCCCAGCGTTACCGCCGCACCGAGAGATCGAGTTCAGCATCGAGTTGGTTGCGGGTACGACACCTCAGTCGAAGGCACCTTGTCGGATGGCACCTGCTGAGTTGACAGAGCTGAAGAAGCAGTTGCAGGAGTTGATGGAGTCCGGGTTCATTCGACCGAGTGTTTCTCCATGGGGAGCGCCTGTGCTCTTCGTGAAGAAGAAGGATGGATCGTTGCGGATGTGCATTGACTACAGGATGCTGAATAAGGTTACCGTTCGGAACCGGTACCCTTTGCCCAAGATTGATGGTTTGTTTGATCAGTTGCAGACGGCGAGAGTGTTCTCGAAGATCGATCTGCGTTCGGGTTATCACCAGTTGCGGATCAGGGAGGCGGATGTTCAGAAGACAGCCTTCAGGACGCGGTACGGCCACTATGAGTTCTTGGTGATGCCATTTGGACTGACGAATGCGCCTGCAACATTCATGGATCTGATGAATAGGACCTTCCAGCCGTACCTTGAGAGATTTGTCGTGGTGTTCGTGGATGACATCTTGGTATACTCGCCTGACAGGGAGCAGCATCGAGAGCACCTGAGGGTTGTGCTTGGCATCTTGAGGGATCAGCAGCTTTATGCCAAGTACACGAAGTGTGAGTTTTGGTTGGATCAGGTGGCTTTTCTGGGGCATATTGTGTCAGCAGATGGGATTTCAGTGGATCCGGCGAAGGTCGAGGCAGTGACTCAGTGGAGAGCCCCGACGAGCGTGACGGAGATCAGGAGCTTCATATGTCTGGCAGGGTATTACAGGCGGTTTATCCAGGATTTCTCCAGACTTGCATCGCCGCTGACAGCATTGATGCAGAAGGGCGTCAAGTTCGTTTGGTCCCAGAAGTGCGAGGACAGCTTCCAGGAGCTGAAGAGGCGATTGACGACAGCACCTATCCTGACGCTACCGAGTGGCAGTGGAGGCTATGTGATATACAGCGATGCATCAGGGATAGGCTTGGGTTGTGTTCTGATGCAGCATGGGAAGGTGGTCACGTACGCTTCGAGGCAGCTGAAGGTGCATGAGAAGAACTACCCTACTCACGATCTGGAGTTAGTAGCAGTAGTTCACGCGTTGAAGACCTGGCGGCACTATCTGTATGGCGAGCAGTTCGAGGTCTTCACCGATCATCAGAGTCTGAAGTATTTGTTCTCGCAGAAGGAGCTGAATATGAGGCATCGCAGATGGCTTGAGTTCATTAAGGACTACGACTTCACCATTTCCTATCATCCGGGGAAGGCGAATTCGGTTGCAGATGCATTGAGCATGAAGGTGGAGGTTTCAGTTGCGAGTATGTGCATCCAGGAGTGGAGGCTACTCGAGGCTTTTTTCAAGTGGAGTCCGTTTACAGAGGGCTCAGAGGGAGCAGTGATTGCTGGGCTTTGGGTGGAGCCGCAGACTGTCTCACGGTTGGTTCAGGCTCAGCAGGGGGATGAGGAGTTAGCTGGTCTGCTACAGTTGGCTTCCAGAGATGGATCAGATTTCAGTGTGGGGGTTGATGGTGGTCTGAGGTTCAGGAGTCGGATCTGGGTGCCGAAGGTTGATGGGCTAAGAGATGACATCATGGAGGAGGCACACAGAGCTAGATACACCATTCATCCGGGGAGCACGAAGATGTATAAGGACCTGCAGCGGAACTTCTGGTGGAAGGGCATGAAGAGGGATATTGCAGAGTTTGTGGAGCGATGCTTGGTCTGCCAGCAGGTGAAGATTGAGCATCAGAGGCCAGCAGGACCGATGCAGTGTATTGAGCTTCCTGAGTGGAAGTGGGAGCACGTGACGATGAATTTTGTCACGGGATTGCCGAAGACGAGGAGATTCCACGACGCGATTTGGTGATAGTCGATCGACTGACCAAGTCGGCGCATTTCTTAGCGATCAGGACCACGTTGCCTTTGGAGGGTCTAGTTAAGTTGTACGTGGAGAAGATAGTCAGGTTGTGATTGATCTGGTTTTATTTTTAACCGCAAGTGCACGGCCGCGTTGAAGCGGTGGCAAATACGGGTCGTCCACTGGGAGGTGTGTCGACACTTGGTTTGTGCGAAGGCGAGAGGTAAAGAAAGGGAAGAAAGGTTGGTTACACTAAACTACACTAAAACGCAAATGGAAATGGAAGAAAAGCAAGAAAACTAAACCCCAAAGGGGGTAGAGAAATAATGTGAACATAAAGAAGTGTGTGTGTGTTCATTAAGCTCCTCACAACATGTAGTGCATGAAATCATAAAACTACATCCAACTTTGCCTCCACATGAATTAAGATATGGCTACATCATTAAAACATACAAGACAATAATTGGAATGAAGCTACATGAACTCAAGTATAAAGATTATACCCTACTATGCCTCTACATGAATTAAGATTTCACTACATCATTAAAACATACAAGACATTAGCTAAGGTAAAGGCAACAAGAGCACATACACTACAAATTGTGTTTCCAACATTAACTTCATCCATATCCTAACCTTATCATTCCCCATAAAATAGGTCCACTAATCAAAGCATAAGCTAAGCTTCATTCAAGAGCATTAGCCTATCAAAGATAAGAGTGGAGACCCATTAGATGGTTATGGAAATCATATAAAGCTCAAGGGATAAAAATAACACACACTTAATACACTACATGATTATATCACATATTTCTCCACCCCCCAAATGGGGATGGAACTACTCACTACTCATTACACTACTGATTAGACTAAGCAAAGAAAGCATAATACTGAAATGAAAGTTAACTAAGAATGCAAGAAGCATTAAAGAAACATAAAAGGAAAGGAAAGACTAAACAAACATGCACAAATTAAAAGACAAGATTTAAAGAAACTAGAAGAATTATTTTATTAACAAAATGACTCACATTGAAGGTAGCATTCTTCTCCACCTTGAGTTTTTGCTTCAAGGCTCACTCCTTAGTAGTGAGAATGCCACCAAGCAATGGGTAATTACAATGGAAGGTGAAGAGTTCTATTTATAAGCATGGAAAAAGCTAATCGGGGACAATCCCCCGATGTGGGACTAAACCAATACCAAAAATAGCCTAAACGAACATTAATACAAGTCCAGGAGAAATTTCGACGGATCCTGAGCAATATGGACCGCCAATTAGCGGTCCAAGACCGCCAATTGGCGGTCCAAAATTGTCGGATCGTGTTGGAATTTGTTGTGGGCTTTGCTTTCTGGTATTGTTAGTCTTTGATCCGGTTACTCGACTTGTTGGAGCTCCGACCCGAATAGAATTGGTAAAATACTCCCCATGATGGTGTGGAGTATTCTGTTTTGTTCTTAGGTCCTTCTGTCTTACATTCAGGTCCTTCTCCCTTGCATCTTGGTCCCTAGATCTCACCATTCAGTCCTTTTTCCCAGCTTTTGGGTCCTTTCATGGCTCTTCTCTTCAAACCTCTTTATTCCTGAAAACTAAACATAAAACTCGTCACGTAGCATTGCTTAGGTGTAAGATAATGGATATAAGATACAAATATGAGCATGAAATGATGTCAATCAAATACCCCCACACCTAAGTTTTTGCTAGTCTCGAGCAAAACAAAGGAAGGAAAAAGCATACGAAAAACAAGAAATCCTAACTCACTTTCTTAGGAATCACGGTTGCACTTAGCACGTGCAACAAGCCGTTAAACCTCTTTATTGCCAAGGAGGAGGAGTGTTGTCTCCTGAGGGTTTTCAGCAGATATACCCACAAAATCCGAACAAGATGCATTATTCAATCTAGACCTCGACTCGTTGGAAATATTTTGTCGATCAATGGACGCGGTAATCCTACGGGCCGACTCTATATAGGTAATCAGTCCACACCTAGCCTAATAAACCATTCGTGCAAGTTAAATAAGGAATTAAGTGAAAGACATGGACAACCTCAAGATCCTCAAGTGATACAAAGTGTAAGGTCCATTAAGGTTCTTATTTGCATTAACATTTTTTTTTCTTTTTGTTTCTTTTCACAATTTTTTTTCTTATTTTTTTTTATTAGTTTGGAGCTTCGTTCTCCCAGGGTCAGGTTTCATGCATCATTGCCCATGAGGACTTACACTATCACGTACACCTTTCCCCAAATCTCCACATAGGGCAATCCCTACCACCCGTGTAACGGGAGTTCGGTCGGCGCATCCCAAGTCAGATGACTCGAAAGCACCAGGCACAAAGTCCCTTCAGACCTACTTTCCCGAGTGATAGGAGCCGTGCGAGAAGAGAGAACATCTACTCACTTATTTCTTATCTACACATGAACCAAAACCCCTACACTAATGTCTCACAACAAGATTAAGAGGGTCCTTGACTACAACAAACTTCCTAAATTAACAAACACGAATTATTGACTCACTAGGTTCAGGGTGGACTTCTTTGAATGTTTGAGCACTGAAACCCTATGATTACTCACCCCCAAAGGAAAACTGGGGTGCATCCTAACGACTCGATAAATCCTAAAGCCACGTACTAGATATCCTAATGCATCAAGTTCAAGACAATTTTGGGAGCATTCTTTTTACTTTGCCTCTTGATTGATCTCGTTTTTTATTTCTACCGCAAGTGCACGGCCGCGTCGAAGCGGTGGCAAATACGGGTCGTCAACTGGGAGGTGTGTCGACACTTGGTTTGTGCGAAGGCGAGAGGTAAAGAAAGGGAAGAAAGGTTGGTTACACTAAACTACACTAAAACGCAAATGGAAATGGAAGAAAAGCAAGAAAACTAAACCCCAAAAGGGGGTAGAGAAATAATGTGAACATAAAGAAGTGTGTGTGTGTTCATTAAGCTCCTCACAACATGTAGTGCATGAAATCATAAAACTACATCCAACTTTGCCTCCACATGAATTAAGATATGACTACATCATTAAAACATACAAGACAATAATTGGAATGAAGCTACATGAACTCAAGTATAAGGAGTATACCCTACTATGCCTCTACATGAATTAAGATTTCACTACATCATTAAAACATACAAGACATTAGCTAAGGTAAAGGCAACAAGAGCACATACACTACAAATTGTGTTTCCAACATTAACTTCATCCATATCCTAACCTTATCATTCCCCATAAAATAGGTCCACTAATCAAAGCATAAGCTAAGCTTCATTCAAGAGCATTAGCCTATCAAAGATAGGAGTGGAGACCCATTAGATGGTTATGGAAATCATATAAAGCTCAAGGGATAAAAATAACACACACTTAATACACTACATGATTATATCACATATTTCTCCACCCCCCAAATGGGGATGGAACTACTCACTACTCATTACACTACTGATTAGACTAAGCAAAGAAAGCATAATACTGAAATGAAAGTTAACTAAGAAGGCAAGAAGCATTAAAGAAACATAAAAGGAAAGGAAAGACTAAACAAACATGCACAAATTAAAAGACAAGATTTAAAGAAACTAGAAGAATTATTTTATTAACAAAATGACTCACATTGAAGGTAGCATTCTTCTCCACCTTGAGTTTTTGCTTCAAGGCTCACTCCTTAGTAGAGAGAATGCCACCAAGCAATGGGTAATTACAATGGAAGGTGAAGAGTTCTATTTATAAGCATGGAAAAAGCTAATCGGGGACAATCCCCCGATGTGGGACTAAACCAATACCAAAAATAGCCTAAACGAACATTAATACAAGTCCAGGAGAAATTTCGACGGATCCTGAGCAATATGGACCGCCAATTAGCGGTCCAAGACCGCCAATTGGCGGTCCAAAATTGTCGGATCGTGTTGGAATTTGTTGTGGGCTTTGCTTTCTGGTATTGTTGGTCTTTGATCCGGTTACTCGACTTGTTGGAGCTCCGACCCGAATAGAATTGGTAAAATACTCCCCATGATGGTGTGGAGTATTCTGTTTTGCTCTTAGGTCCTTCTGTCTTACATTCAGGTCCTTCTCCCTTGCATCTTGGTCCCTAGATCTCACCATTCAGTCCTTTTTCCCAGCTTTTGGGTCCTTTCATGGCTCTTCTCTTCAAACCTCTTTATTCCTGAAAACTAAACATAAAACTCATCACGTAGCATTGCTTAGGTGTAAGATAATGGATATAAGATACAAATATGAGCATGAAATGATGTCAATCAAATACCCCCACACCTAAGTTTTTGCTAGTCTCGAGCGAAACAAAGAAAGAGAAAAACAAACGAGAAACAAGAAATCCTAACTCACTTTCGTAGGAATCACGGTTGCACTTAGCACGTGCAACAAGCCGTTAAACCTCTATGTTGCCAAGGAGGAGGAGTGTTGTCTCCTGAGGGTTTTCAGCGGATATACCCACAAAATCCGAACAAGATGCATTATTCAATCTAGACCTCGACTCGTTGGAAATATTTTGTCGATCAATGGACGCGGTAATGCTACGGGCCGACTCTATATAGGTGATCAGTCCACACCTCTACCCTAATGAACCATTCGTGCAAGTTAAATAAGGAATTATGTGAAAGACATGGACAACCTCAACATCCTCAAGTGCTACAAAGTGTAAAGTCCATTAAGGTTCTTATTTGCATTATCAATTTTTTTTTCTTTTTGTTTCTTTTCACATTTTTTTTTCTTTTACTTTTTATTAGTTGGAGCTTCATTCTCCCAGGGTCAGGTTCCGTGCATCATTGCCCATGAGGACTTACACTATCACGTACACCTTTCCCCACATCTCCACATAGGGCAATCCCTGCCACCCGTGTAACGGGAGTTCAGTCGGCGCATCCCAAGTCAGATGACTCGAAAGCACCAGGCACAAAGTCCCCTCAAACCTACTTTCCCGAGTGATAGGAGCCGTGCGAGAGGAGAGAACACCTACTCACTTATTTCTTATCTACACATGAACCAAAACCCCTACACTAATGTCTCACAACAGGATTTAGAGGGTCCTTGACTACAACAAACTTCCTTAAGTTAACAGACACGAATTATTGACTCACTAGGTTCAGGGTGGACTTCATTAAATGTTTGAGCACTGAAACCCTATGATTACTCACCCCCAAGGGAAAACTGGGGTGCATCCTAACGACTCGATAAATCCTAAAGCCACGTACTAGATATCCTAATGCATCAAGTTCAAGACAATTTTGGGAGCTTTCTTTTTACTTTGCCTCTCAACGGTTTTGCACATGCTAAACACACGCAAAACCCACAAAACATTTTCTTTCGAAAACACATGAAGATTTTGAAAGAAATGTGAAAATTTTGAAGCACTAGGCAAGCAAAAGAAGACAAGTCACCCAAGGATCATGGCAAGCAGATATATCGATATTAAATGCAGTACACTATCATGACCATAACAATGCAAACAAAAGAAAACAAAATCAAAGGAAAAAGACTCGACTATGTACACACGTAAAACACCCCCCACACCTACTTAATGCATTGTCCTCAATGAATGCAAGCAAGATACTACATGGATTGATGCATAAAAAGGAGAGATCTCACCAACATGAAGTACAAAGGGAAGTGCAAGGTCATGTTGATGGACATAACCCGAATTCCCTCAAAACCTGTGAGATGCTAAAGAAGGGATACAAATACGTGAAAGAAATGGCGCCCAAATACACAATGGTTGGGGCTCACAACAATCAATGCTCACTGAAGGAGTCTTTTATTGTACTTCTTTTTTTCTTTTTCTTTTTTTTTCTTTTTTTCTATTTTTTTCATATAACTATGTACAAACATAAGTTCCCATCTTCATTTGTCAAAAGACATCAAATGGGAACCTCAAGAGTGGGTCAATGCACTTGGAAAGGGAACATGACACCACGCGGGGCCAGAATACGCATGCGTGGGCCCCCTTCACAAAGAGAACTAGACGAAATGAGAGGTTCATGAATTGGACGCAAAGGCGTCTCATTCAAAGGATCAAACTGAAAGAGCTTGAACCTCTCGAGAGTTTGGGAAATAAGGGGCAACGGAAGAAAAATATCTCCCGTTGCGGAACTGAAGTTATGATCATCAATCCAAACTCTCCAACCAACAGGCTGGTGGGTCGGAACGAGGTCAAGCACCTCGTTATGCATGTCCAACTCACCAGGAGAACAGGACGTGGGTCTCATACCCAAAGTATCCTCCAAGGAACTCCTAATACCCTCATGAGCAATGTAGTTGTTTGATGTTCCATCATTTCCAAGATGATCAGGAACAATAGTGAGAGGCAAACTCTCATCAGGTTGTTTGAAATTGAGGGTACTAGGGAGCTCTTGCTCCACCAGAGGTGAGTCCTTAAGAGGCACAACATGAAGATCATGTGGCTCAAGGGCCACGGGACAAAAAGATAAGGCACAATCATGTGCCGACTCATAATGAAACTGGTCCAACTTATTCTCAATTTGAATCGAATCCTTCACTAAGTGATCGTGAATTGAAACCCCAAGTCCCTCAGACTGACTAGGAGTTTGACTTTGAAAGATTGTGCTTTGAATTTGTGGATGTGGTGGTGGTTCGATATCAAAAGATGAATCCTCATGTTGACAAGAAAAGTTACCCTCCTCACGTTCATGGAATTGCTGTGTCATCTGGCTCACTTGCATTTCCATGGTTTGCAAGGAATTCAAGTTGGACTTCAATAAATTTTGTGTGGTTTCCATGAATGTTTGGAGAGTTTGTTTCAAGGAATCAGGTATGCGGTCAACGATGGGGTCCAAGTCAGAGCCTGGGAAATTTTGGGGTTGGGTGTTGATGGGCTGAGAATGAGTCCAATGATTTGGAGTGGGGTGCTGGTAGAATTCTGGGTATTCGGGAGGAGGATACTGGGGTGAATATGAAGTATAAGAATTTGAATAAGAATTGTTTCCCCATGAATCCATCACTCTCGGGATGTACGCGGATGCGTAATGGTCATATTGAGCATTTTGGGAAAATGTATGCTCATACTCAGGCTCTGGGGGAACATAAGGACATTCCCCGATATTATGACCACTCAACCCACAACAATCGCACGGTATGGCTACTGGAGCCACTGGTGCACTCATGTCGTCTACGGCATGCATGAAAGAGACCAAAGTTTGTTGCCCAGAGTATGATCCAACATAACTAGATGGAGATCTAGCCGTCGGTGCCTCTCTCATATCACCCCTATATGAAGATTGCTCAGTCACATAATGAAGATCATCCCAACCGTACGGGGTGTTCGTCTGAGCCACCCCAGGTTGCATGGGTCCGGAATACCAGGGAGAATCATCCTGGTCCCAACAATGATATGAATGGTCGCCCATGTAACCATCCATCTCAACAAACAACTCTCGAGTCGACCACTCTCACCACCACGAGACTAAGCTCGCAAAAAGTGCTCGACTCGACCCTAAAACGCTACCAGAGAGTGTAAAGGGGAGGAGACTATAACGTAGAAGAAGGTGAGAAGAAGATGACTCAGAGGAGAAGGGAAGAATCCCTAAAGCTAGCGTGGGTAACGGGATCAGGAAGAAGCCTAACTAGCAAGCACGGCTCAAACAATGTAAGGCAATGGGTCCTTAAGCTAGACGACGCCTAACTTCGAGGTCACTAGCCTTGACATGCCTCACCTCCCTACAACGAGGACCACAATGCCCAGCAAGTGATACCAGATCCGGAGATCCAGTACCTCCTACTATCGACAAGGTAGGCAACGTCGATCAGGTCATGACGGTCACGACTAGATTACTCTCCTAGTGCGTCCGAATTCCTTAGGGCCAATGTCTACTTGCTTTTAGTTAAGGCTTTATTACGAGTGATTTTTGGGGCCAAGGAAAGGGTGATGAAATCCCCCACCTTATCTTTTATGGGACAGCCCCTCCTTAGTAGCGTTTTGAGCTTAAATCTAGCAATCAATCACTCCAATCAAACGCTCAACTCACTCTTGTCCCGATGCACCTTACTAACTAATGCATGATCGAAACATGCATGAATGAGAGATCGGGGTGCACATACCTCACGCCAGCAATCAACAACAAAATGTAAGGAAAAGAAAAGACAAATGCATGCAAGGTCTACAAATGATGCATGACCTAGATGGCAAGAAGTCTAGTCTTTTGCTTTGAGTTTTATGGTCCAAGTTGATTAAAGGGGATTGAAATTAAATCTGGGAGCAAAGTAGAATTCACAGCATGCAAAATTGCGCTCCCAGATAACTAACATGAACAATATAACAACTGGAACAAATTTGAGAACAATTGAGGCACCAGGCCGCCGATTGGCGGTCCCAGACCGCTGATTGGCGGTCTTTTTGTAGCTTCTGGTCCTCAAACTTCTCCAGTAGCCTCCCATTGATCCTTAGGTTCCCTGAAACTAAACAACACTGGAAACAAAAAATTAAAAACCCCTCGAATCGCCCAAACCAACGTCTGGACAGAGCACCTCCCCGGCAGCGGCGCCAAAAACTTGATTGATCTCGTTTTATATTTCTACCGCAAGTGCACGGCCGCGTCGAAGCGGTGGCAAATATGGGTCGTCCACTGGGAGGTGTGTCGACACTTGGTTTGTGCGAAGGCGAGAGGTAAAGAAAGGGAAGAAAGGTTGGTTACACTAAACTACACTAAAACGCAAATGGAAATGGAAGAAAAGCAAGAAAACTAAACCCCAAAAGGGGGTAGAGAAATAATGTGAACATAAAGAAGTGTGTGTGTGTTCATTAAGCTCCTCACAACATGTAGTGCATGAAATCATAAAACTACATCCAACTTTGCCTCCACATGAATTAAGATATGACTACATCATTAAAACATACAAGACAATAATTGGAATGAAGCTACATGAACTCAAGTATAAGGACTATACCCTACTATGCCTCTACATGAATTAAGATTTCACTACATCATTAAAACATACAAGACATTAGCTAAGGTAAAGGCAACAAGAGCACATACACTACAAATTGTGTTTCCAACATTAACTTCATCCATATCCTAACCTTATCATTCCCCATAAAATAGGTCCACTAATCAAAGCATAAGCTAAGCTTCATTCAAGAGCATTAGCCTATCAAAGATAGGAGTGGAGACCCATTAGATGGTTATGGAAATCATATAAAGCTCAAGGGATAAAAATAACACACACTTAATACACTACATGATTATATCACATATTTCTCCACCCCCCAAATGGGGATGGAACTACTCACTACTCATTACACTACTGATTAGACTAAGCAAAGAAAGCATAATACTGAAATGAAAGTTAACTAAGAAGGCAAGAAGCATTAAAGAAACATAAAAGGAAAGGAAAGACTAAACAAACATGCACAAATTAAAAGACAAGATTTAAAGAAACTAGAAGAATTATTTTATTAACAAAATGACTCACATTGAAGGTAGCATTCTTCTCCACCTTGAGTTTTTGCTTCAAGGCTCACTCCTTAGTAGAGAGAATGCCACCAAGCAATGGGTAATTACAATGGAAGGTGAAGAGTTCTATTTATAAGCATGGAAAAAGCTAATCGGGGACAATCCCCCGATGTGGGACTAAACCAATACCAAAAATAGCCTAAACGAACATTAATACAAGTCCAGGAGAAATTTCGACGGATCCTGAGCAATATGGACCGCCAATTAGCGGTCCAAGACCGCCAATTGGCGGTCCAAAATTGTCGGATCGTGTTGGAATTTGTTGTGGGCTTTGCTTTCTGGTATTGTTGGTCTTTGATCCGGTTACTCGACTTGTTGGAGCTCCGACCCGAATAGAATTGGTAAAATACTCCCCATGATGGTGTGGAGTATTCTGTTTTGCTCTTAGGTCCTTCTGTCTTACATTCAGGTCCTTCTCCCTTGCATCTTGGTCCCTAGATCTCACCATTCAATCCTTTTTCCCAGCTTTTGGGTCCTTTCATGGCTCTTCTCTTCAAACCTCTTTATTCCTGAAAACTAAACATAAAACTCGTCGCGTAGCATTGCTTAGGTGTAAGATAATGGATATAAGATACAAATATGAGCATGAAATGATGTCAATCACCTCTCAACGGTTTTGCACATGCTAAACACACGCAAAACCCACAAAACATTTTCTTTCGAAAACACATGAAGATTTTGAAAGAAATGTGAAAATTTTGAAGCACTAGGCAAGCAAAAGAAGACAAGTCACCCAAGGATCATGGCAAGCAGATATATCGATATTAAACGCAGCACATTATCATGACCCTAACAATGCAAACAAAAGAAAACAAAATCAAAGGAAAAAGACTCGACTATGTACACACGTAAAACACCCCCCCACACCTAGTTCATGCATTGTCCTCGATGAATGCAAACAAGATACTACATGGATTGATGCATAAAAAGGAGAGATCTCACCAATCATGAAGTACAAAGGGAAATGTATGGCTATGTTGATGGACACAACCCAAATTTCCTCAAAACCTGTGAGATGCTAAAGAAAGGGATACACATACGTGAAAGAAATGGGGCCCAAATACACAAGGGTTGGAGCCCACAACAATCAATGCTCACTGAAGGAGTCTTTTATTGTACTTCTTTTTTTTCTTTTTTTCTTTTTTTTTCTTTTTTCTTTTTTATATAACTATGTACAAACATAAATTCCCATCTTCATTTGTCAAAAGACATCAAATGGGAACCTCAAGAGTGGGTCAATGCACTTGGAAAGGGAACATGACACCACGCGGGGCCAGAATACGCATGCGTGGGCCCCCTTCACAAAGAGAACTAGACGAAATGAGAGGTTCATGAATTGGACGCAAAGGCGTCTCATTCAAAGGATCAAACTGAAAGAGCTTGAACCTCTCGAGAGTTTGGGAAATAAGGGGCAACGGAAGAAAAATATCTCCCGTTGCGGAACTGAAGTTATGATCATCAATCCAAACTCTCCAACCAACAGGCTGGTGGGTCGGAACGAGGTCAAGCACCTCGTTATGCATGTCCAACTCACCAGGAGAACAGGACGTGGGTCTCATACCCAAAGTATCCTCCAAGGAACTCCTAATACCCTCATGAGCAATGTAGTTGTTTGATGTTCCATCATTTCCAAGATGATCAGGAACAATAGTGAGAGGCAAACTCTCATCAGGTTGTTTGAAATTGAGGGTACTAGGGAGCTCTTGCTCCACCAGAGGTGAGTCCTTAAGAGGCACAACATGAAGATCATGTGGCTCAAGGGCCACGGGACAAAAAGATAAGGCACAATCATGTGCCGACTCATAATGAAACTGGTCCAACTTATTCTCAATTTGAATCGAATCCTTCACTAAGTGATCGTGAATTGAAACCCCAAGTCCCTCAGACTGACTAGGAGTTTGACTTTGAAAGATTGTGCTTTGAATTTGTGGATGTGGTGGTGGTTCGATATCAAAAGATGAATCCTCATGTTGACAAGAAAAGTTACCCTCCTCACGTTCATGGAATTGCTGTGTCATCTGGCTCACTTGCATTTCCATGGTTTGCAAGGAATTCAAGTTGGACTTCAATAAATTTTGTGTGGTTTCCATGAATGTTTGGAGAGTTTGTTTCAAGGAATCAGGTATGCGGTCAACGATGGGGTCCAAGTCAGAGCCTGGGAAATTTTGGGGTTGGGTGTTGATGGGCTGAGAATGAGTCCAATGATTTGGAGTGGGGTGCTGGTAGAATTCTGGGTATTCGGGAGGAGGATACTGGGGTGAATATGAAGTATAAGAATTTGAATAAGAATTGTTTCCCCATGAATCCATCACTCTCGGGATGTACGCGGATGCGTAATGGTCATATTGAGCATTTTGGGAAAATGTATGCTCATACTCAGGCTCTGGGGGAACATAAGGACATTCCCCGATATTATGACCACTCAACCCACAACAATCGCACGGTATGGCTACTGGAGCCACTGGTGCACTCATGTCGTCTACGGTATGCATGAAAGAGACCAAAGTTTGTTGCCCAGAGTATGATCCAACATAACTAGATGGAGATCTAGCCGTCGGTGCCTCTCTCATATCACCCCTATATGAAGATTGCTCAGTCACATAATGAAGATCATCCCAACCGTACGGGGTGTTCGTCTGAGCCACCCCAGGTTGCATGGGTCCGGAATACCAGGGAGAATCATCCTGGTCCCAACAATGATATGAATGGTCGCCCATGTAACCATCCATCTCAACAAACAACTCTCGAGTCGACCACTCTCACCACCACGAGACTAAGCTCGCAAAAAGTGCTCGACTCGACCCTAAAACGCTACCTGAGAGTGTAAAGGGGAGGAGACTATAACGTAGAAGAAGGTGAGAAGAAGATGACTCAGAGGAGAAGGGAAGAATCCCTAAAGCTAGCGTGGGTAACGGGATCAGGAAGAAGCCTAACTAGCAAGCACGGCTCAAACAATGTAAGGCAATGGGTCCTTAAGCTAGACGACGCCTAACTTCGAGGTCACTAGCCTTGACATGCCTCACCTCCCTACAACGAGGACCACAATGCCCAGCAAGTGATACCAGATCCGGAGATCCAGTACCTCCTACTATCGACAAGGTAGGCAACGTCGATCAGGTCATGACGGTCACGACTAGATTACTCTCCTAGTGCGTCCGAATTCCTTAGGGCCAATGTCTACTTGCTTTTAGTTAAGGCTTTATTACGAGTGATTTTTGGGGCCAAGGAAAGGGTGATGAAATCCCCCACCTTATCTTTTATGGGACAGCCCCTCCTTAGTAGCGTTTTGAGCTTAAATCTAGCAATCAATCACTCCAATCAAACGCTCAACTCACTCTTGTCCCGATGCACCTTACTAACTAATGCATGATCGAAACATGCATGAATGAGAGATCGGGGTGCACATACCTCACGCCAGCAATCAACAACAAAATGTAAGGAAAAGAAAAGACAAATGCATGCAAGGTCTACAAATGATGCATGACCTAGATGGCAAGAAGTCTAGTCTTTTGCTTTGAGTTTTATGGTCCAAGTTGATTAAAGGGGATTGAAATTAAATCTGGGAGCAAAGTAGAATTCACAGCATGCAAAATTGCGCTCCCAGATAACTAACATGAACAATATAACAACTGGAACAAATTTGAGAACAATTGAGGCACCAGGCCGCCGATTGGCGGTCCCAGACCGCTGATTGGCGGTCTTTTTGTAGCTTCTGGTCCTCAAACTTCTCCAGTAGCCTCCCCTTGATCCTTAGGTTCCCTGAAACTAAACAACACTGGAAACAAAAAATTAAAAACCCCTCGAATCGCCCAAACCAACGTCTGGACAGAGCACCTCCCCGGCAGCGGCGCCAAAAACTTGATTGATCTCGTTTTATATTTCTACCGCAAGTGCACGGCCGCGTCGAAGCGGTGGCAAATATGGGTCGTCCACTGGGAGGTGTGTCGACACTTGGTTTGTGCGAAGGCGAGAGGTAAAGAAAGGGAAGAAAGGTTGGTTACACTAAACTACACTAAAACGCAAATGGAAATGGAAGAAAAGCAAGAAAACTAAACCCCAAAAGGGGGTAGAGAAATAATGTGAACATAAAGAAGTGTGTGTGTGTTCATTAAGCTCCTCACAACATGTAGTGCATGAAATCATAAAACTACATCGAACTTTGCCTCCACATGAATTAAGATATGACTACATCATTAAAACATACAAGACAATAATTGGAATGAAGCTACATGAACTCAAGTATAAAGACTATACCCTACTATGCCTCTACATGAATTAAGATTTCACTACATCATTAAAACATACAAGACATTAGCTAAGGTAAAGGCAACAAGAGCACATACACTACAAATTGTGTTTCCAACATTAACTTCATCCATATCCTAACCTTATCATTCCCCATAAAATAGGTCCACTAATCAAAGCATAAGCTAAGCTTCATTCAAGAGCATTAGCCTATCAAAGATAGGAGTGGAGACCCATTAGATGGTTATGGAAATCATATAAAGCTCAAGGGATAAAAATAACACACACTTAATACACTACATGATTATATCACATATTTCTCCACCCCCCAAATGGGGATGGAACTACTCACTACTCATTACACTACTGATTAGACTAAGCAAAGAAAGCATAATACTGAAATGAAAGTTAACTAAGAAGGCAAGAAGCATTAAAGAAACATAAAAGGAAAGGAAAGACTAAACAAACATGCACAAATTAAAAGACAAGATTTAAAGAAACTAGAAGAATTATTTTATTAACAAAATGACTCACATTGAAGGTAGCATTCTTCTCCACCTTGAGTTTTTGCTTCAAGGCTCACTCCTTAGTAGAGAGAATGCCACCAAGCAATGGGTAATTACAATGGAAGGTGAAGAGTTCTATTTATAAGCATGGAAAAAGCTAATCGGGGACAATCCCCCGATGTGGGACTAAACCAATACCAAAAATAGCCTAAACGAACATTAATACAAGTCCAGGAGAAATTTCGACGGATCCTGAGCAATATGGACCGCCAATTAGCGGTCCAAGACCGCCAATTGGCGGTCCAAAATTGTCGGATCGTGTTGGAATTTGTTGTGGGCTTTGCTTTCTGGTATTGTTGGTCTTTGATCCGGTTACTCGACTTGTTGGAGCTCCGACCCGAATAGAATTGGTAAAATACTCCCCATGATGGTGTGGAGTATTCTGTTTTGCTCTTAGGTCCTTCTGTCTTACATTCAGGTCCTTCTCCCTTGCATCTTGGTCCCTAGATCTCACCATTCATTCCTTTTTCCCAGCTTTTGGGTCCTTTCATGGCTCTTCTCTTCAAACCTCTTTATTCCTGAAAACTAAACATTAAACTCGTCACGTAGCATTGCTTAGGTGTAAGATAATGGATATAAGATACAAATATGAGCATGAAATGATGTCAATCACCTCTCAACGGTTTTGCACATGCTAAACACACGCAAAACCCACAAAACATTTTCTTTCGAAAACACATGAAGATTTTGAAAGAAATGTGAAAATTTTGAAGCACTAGGCAAGCAAAAGAAGACAAGTCACCCAAGGATCATGGCAAGCAGATATATCGATATTAAACGCAGCACATTATCATGACCCTAACAATGCAAACAAAAGAAAACAAAATCAAAGGAAAAAGACTCGACTATGTACACACGTAAAACACCCCCCCACACCTAGTTCATGCATTGTCCTCAATGAATGCAAACAAGATACTACATGGATTGATGCATAAAAAGGAGAGATCTCACCAATCATGAAGTACAAAGGGAAATGTATGGCTATGTTGATGGACACAACCCAAATTTCCTCAAAACCTGTGAGATGCTAAAGAAAGGGATACACATACGTGAAAGAAATGGGGCCCAAATACACAAGGGTTGGAGCCCACAACAATCAATGCTCACTGAAGGAGTCTTTTATTGTACTTCTTTTTTTTCTTTTTTTCTTTTTTTTTCTTTTTTCTTTTTTATATAACTATGTACAAACATAAATTCCCATCTTCATTTGTCAAAAGACATCAAATGGGAACCTCAAGAGTGGGTCAATGCACTTGGAAAGGGAACATGACACCACGCGGGGCCAGAATACGCATGTGTGGGCCCCCTTCACAAAGAGCACCAGACGAAATGAGAGGTTCATGAATTGGATGCAAAGGCGTCTCATTCAAAGGATCAAACTGAAAGAGCTTGAACCTCTCGAGAGTTTGGGAAATAAGGGGCAACGGAAGAAAAATATCTCCCGTTGCGGAACTGAAGTTATGATCATCAATCCAAACTCTCCAACCAACAGGCTGGTGGGTCGGAACGTGGTCAAGTACCTCGTTATGCATGTCCAACTCACCAGGAGAACAGGAAGTGGGTCTCATACCCAAAGTATCCTCCAAGGAACTCCTAATACCCTCATGAGCAATGTAGTTGTTTGATGTTCCATCATTTCCAAGATGATCAGGAACAATAGTGAGAGGCAAACTCTCATCAGGTTGTTTGAAGTTGAGGGTACTAGGGAGCTCTTGCTCCACCAGAGGTGGGTCCTTAAGAGGATCAAAATGAAGATCATGTGGCTCAAGGGCCACGGGACAAAAAGATAAGGCACAATCCTGTGCCGACTCATAATGAAGCTGGTCCAAGTTATTCTCAATTTGAATCAAATCCTCCACTAAGTGATCGTGAATTGAAACCCCAAGTCCCTCAGACTGACTAGGAGTTTGACTTTGAAAGGTTGTGCTTTGAATTTGTGGATGTGGTGGTGGTTCGATATCAAAAGAAGAATCCTCATGTTGACAAGAAAGGTTACTCTCCTCACATTCACGTAATTTCTGCGACATTTGACTCACTTGCAGTGTCATATTTTTTATGGACTGTTGAGTGATTTCCATGAACGTAAGGAAAGTTTGTTTCAAGGAATCAGGTATGCGGTCAACGATGAGGTCCAAGTCAGAGCTTGGGAAATTTTGGGGTTGGGTGTGGATGGGCTGAGAATGAGTCCAATGATTTGGGGTGGGGTGTTGGTAGAATTCTGGGTATTCGGGAGGAGGATACTGGGGTGAACATGAAGTATAAGAATTTGAATAAGAATTGTCACCCCATGAATCCATCACTCTCGGATTGTACGCGGATGCGTAATGGTCATAATGAGCATTTTCGGAAAATGTGTGCTCATACTCAGGCTCTGGGGGAACATAAGGACATTCCCCGAAATCATGACCACTCAACCCACAATAGTGACACGGTACGGCTACTGGAGCCACCGGTGCACCCATGTCATCTACCACATGCATGAAAGAGGCCAAAGGTTCTTGTAATGTCTCAGTTTGATGACCAACATATGATCCGACGTAACTAGATGGTGGTCTAGCAGTCGGTTCCTCTCTCATGTTACCCCAATATGAAGATTGCTCAGTCACACAATGAGGATTATCCCAACCATACGGGGTGTTAGTCTGAGGCACCCCAGGTTGCATGGGTCCGGAGTACCAGGGAGAATCATCCTGGTCCCAACAATGATATGGATGGTCGCCCATGTAACCATCCATCTCAACAAACAACTCTCGAGTCGACCACTCTCACCACCACGAGACTAAGCTCGCAAAAAGTGCTCGACTCGACCCTAAAACGCTACCAGAGAGTGTAAAGGGGAGGAGACTATAACGTAGAAGAAGGTGAGAAGAAGATGACTCAAAGGAGAAGGGAAGAATCCCTAAAGCTAGCGTGGGTAGAGGGATCAGGAAGAAGCCTAACTAGCAAGCACGGCTCAAACAATGTAAGGCAATGAGTCCTTAAGCTAGACGACGCCTTACTTCGAGGTCACTAGCCTCGACACGCCTCACCTCCCTACAACGAGGACCACAATGCCAAGCAAGTGATACCAGATCCGGAGATCTAGTACCTCCTACTATCGACAAGGTAGGCAATGCCGATCAGGTCATGACGGTCTCGACTAGATTACTCTCCTAGTGCGTCTGAATTCCTTAGGGCCAATGTCTACTTGCTTTTAGTTAAGGCTTTATTACGAGTGATTTTTGGGGCCAAGGAAAGGGTGATGAAATCCCCCACCTTATCTTTTATGGGACAGCCCCTCCTTAGTAGCGATTTGATCCTAGATCTAGCAATCAATCGCTCCAATCAAACACTCTCTCACTCTTGTCCTGATGCAATTCCTACTAACTAATGCATGGGCATACGAGATGCATGAATGAGTGTAGGAAATGCGTACCTCACGCCAGCACTCAACAACTGAAAATAAAGCTAAAAGAAAAGACAACTATATGCCTAAGTCAATACATGATGCGTGACCTAAACAAATAAGAACGTCTAGTCTTTTGCTTTAGATTTTAGGGCCAAGTTGATTAATGAGGGAGTGATTAATGATCTGGGAGAAAACCAGAAGTCAAATCATGCAAAATAGGGCTCCCAGATAACACCAATTACAAAACTAACTACCAGAAAAAATTTGAAACTAGGAAGCCCTCACCAGGCCGCCAATTGGCGGTCTCCAACCGCTGATCGGCGGTCCTTTTAGGTCTTCTGTTCCTCAAATTTGTCCAGCAACCTCCCCTTGATCCAGTAGTTCCCTGAAACTATGAAAAACTGGAAACAAAAAATTAAAAACCCCTCGAATCGTCCAAACCAACGTCTGGACAGAGCACCTCCCCGGCAACGGCGCCAAAAACTTGATTGATCTCGTTTTATTTTTAACCGCAAGTGCACGGCCGCGTTGAAGCGGTGGCAAATACGGGTCGTCCACTGGGAGGTGTGTCGACACTTGGTTTGTGCGAAGGCGAGAGGTAAAGAAAGGGAAGAAAGGTTGGTTACACTAAACTACACTAAAACGCAAATGGAAATGGAAGAAAAGCAAGAAAACTAAACCCCAAAGGGGGTAGAGAAATAATGTGAACATAAAGAAGTGTGTGTGTGTTCATTAAGCTCCTCACAACATGTAGTGCATGAAATCATAAAACTACATCCAACTTTGCCTCCACATGAATTAAGATATGGCTACATCATTAAAACATACAAGACAATAATTGGAATGAAGCTACATGAACTCAAGTATAAAGACTATACCCTACTATGCCTCTACATGAATTAAGATTTCACTACATCATTAAAACATACAAGACATTAGCTAAGGTAAAGGCAACAAGAGCACGTACACTACAAATTGTGTTTCCAACATTAACTTCATCCATATCCTAACCTTATCATTCCCCATAAAATAGGTCCACTAATCAAAGCATAAGCTAAGCTTCATTCAAGAGCATTAGCCTATCAAAGATAAGAGTGGAGACCCATTAGATGGTTATGGAAATCATATAAAGCTCAAGGGATAAAAATAACACACACTTAATACACTACATGATTATATCACATATTTCTCCACCCCCCAAATGGGGATGGAACTACTCACTACTCATTACTCTACTGATTAGACTAAGCAAAGAAAGCATAATACTGAAATGAAAGTTAACTAAGAATGCAAGAAGCATTAAAGAAACATAAAAGGAAAGGAAAGACTAAACAAACATGCACAAATTAAAAGACAAGATTTAAAGAAACTAGAAGAATTATTTTATTAACAAAATGACTCACATTAAAGGTAGCATTCTTCTCCACCTTGAGTTTTTGCTTCAAGGCTCACTCCTTAGTAGAGAGAATGCCACCAAGCAATGGGTAATTACAATGGAAGGTGAAGAGTTCTATTTATAAGCATGGAAAAAGCTAATCGGGGACAATCCCCCGATGTGGGACTAAACCAATACCAAAAATAGCCTAAACGAACATTAATACAAGTCCAGGAGAAATTTCGACGGATCCTGAGCAATATGGACCGCCAATTAGCGGTCCAAGACCGCCAATTGGCGGTCCAAAATTGTCGGATCGTGTTGGAATTTGTTGTGGGCTTTGCTTTCTGGTATTGTTGGTCTTTGATGCGGTTACTCGACTTGTTGGAGCTCCGACCCGAATAGAATTGGTAAAATACTCCCCATGATGGTGTGAAGTATCCTGTTTTGCTCTTAGGTCCTTCTGTCTTACATTCAGGTCCTTCTCCTTTGCATCTTGGTCCCTAGATCTCACCATTCAGTCCTTTTTCCCAGCTTTTGGGTCCTTTCATGGCTCTTCTCTTCAAACCTCTTTATTCCTGAAAACTAAACATAAAACTCGTCACGTAGCATTGCTTAGGTGTAAGATAATGGATATAAGATACAAATATGAGCATGAAATGATGTCAATCAGGTTGCATGGAGTGCCAGTGAGCATCATCTCAGATCGAGATCCTCGTTTCACTTCCAGATTTTAGGGGAGTCTGCAGCAGGCTTTGGGGATGCGTCTGAGGTTCAGTACAACGTTCCATCCGCAGATAGATGGTCAGTCAGAGAGGACGATTCAGACCTTGGAGGATATGCTGAGGGCTTGCACACTAGATTGGGCAGGGCACTGGGATGAGCACCTGCCGCTGATAGAGTTCGCCTACAACAACAGCTACCACTCGAGTATTGGGATGGCACCGTACGAGGCGCTGTACGGGAGGCCTTGCAGATCACCGGTATGCTGGAGTGATGTGGGCGAGAGGCAGTTAGTGGGGCCAGAGATTGTGCAGATGTACTCAGAGAAGGTTGATGTGATCAGGAGGAGACTAGCCACAGCACAGAGCAGGCAGAAGTGTTATGCTGATCGACGCAGACGTGAGTTGAGTTTCGAGGTGGGCGACCATGTGTTTCTGAAGATTTCCCCAGCCAGAGGTGTGATGAGGTTTGGGAAGAAGGGGAAGCTTAGTCCGAGATATGTTGGACCGTTTGAGATCCTCGACCGAGTTGGAGAGGTTGCCTACCGGATTGCATTGCCACCGCAGTTTTCGGGTCTGCATGATGTCTTCCATGTGTCTATGCTGAGGAAGTATGTTGCAGATCCGTCGCACGTTATTGAGATAGCAGTGCCAGAGATTCAGCAGGACTTGTCGCTCGAGGAGAGGCCAGTCGAGATTGTTGATCGCATGGATCAGCAGCTCAGGAGGAGGACCATTCCGATGGTGAAGGTCAAGTGGCAGCATCACAGCGAGCGCGAGGCCACTTGGGAGATCGAGGAAGATGTCAGAAGGCATTATCCAGAGCTTTTCGGTGAGTAGTTTGCTTTGATTTCGGGACGAAATCCTTTTAAGTTGGGTGGATTGTTAGAACCCAAACCTTTGTTTAGGGTTAAGCTTGGTTTAGTGGAGGTTTAGGGCTTGCTTTGCATGGGGAAGTGGTGTGCATGGGGAAGAGGAGGTGAGGCGCGCACTGTGGACGTGAGGGGGAGGCGTGGGCTGCCGAGTAGGGCACTGTGCGGGGGAGTGTGTTGGGTTAAAACGTGATCTCTTCTCTCTCTCTCTCTCATTTTCTCTCCATTCACTCATTCTCTCCCTTTTCTCTTGTGCGGCGAGCAGCTGAGGAGGAGACGACGGCAGTGGCGTGAGGCGTGTGGGGGACGCACGCAAGGAGGGCACCGGAGGCGACGAGCGCGAGCGGAGCTCCGGTGGTTACATTGTCTTCGTTGAGGTATGCCGCTCCTTAGTGTGGTTTGTTTGTTAACCCTTATGTGAGGGATGCGTTGGTCGAGTCGGGGGAGGTCGGAGACCTCTCCGTGGACGCGTTTCTTCGTAAAACCTCGGCTGGCGCGAGGTTGAAGACGACCAACGGTCGACCGGATCCTTCGGGCGGTCGACCGTTTTGGCACTGTTTGCCCGACTTTAACCTTCACCGGTCGAATGATGCCTTGGGGCGGTCGACCGGTAGTGCATTATTGCTGGTGAGTTGGGATTTTTCTACCTGTTGTCGGTCGACCGATCCTTGTTTTGTTCGACCGGAACTTAAGTGTACCTGTTAGTTGTGCATGTATTGTTCGACCGATTTCATGTGACGTTCGACCGATTGTTTGTTGTTCGACCGTTGGAGGGTTGCGTTCGACCGATTATATGACTTAGAATAATAGGTTGACCCTGTCTGTTTTCGGTCGACCGAGACCCCTGAGTCGGTCGACCGATAGAATTGAATCTAATGTTGACCAGACTCCGGATTTTGACCTCGTTCGGTCGACCGGTTTTAGACTTTTGTTCGACCGTTGGGGGTTCTGTTTTGAGCGCAGCGGTAGACCGTTTTAGGAGTACGGTCGACCGATTCCTTTCTGGAACCGGTCGACCGAATCACCTCTTCCGGTCGACCGTTTGGGCCCAGGACAGAATTCCTGGTTCCCTTTTTGAACGCCAACTTTGTCCACGGAAACCCGTGTCCTCGCCTTGTGCGTGAGTCGGGAGGTGACGGTGGGCGCGTGATGCGTGCCTGCCCAGGGACCGCCGTTGGGAAGAGTGTGGGTGTTCGGGACGCGTCACCTCCATGTATGGACCGTGACTTTTGAGATGATTGTTGGCACTTTGTAGTATAGCAGGCCTGAGGGATCGCGGATCCCAGTGTTGATGTTGTGCGGGCACGCAACTGGCGTTGGGTGAGGTGACTACCGGCCCACGGGCTACGGAGGTCGCTGCCCTGCTTCTAAAGCGGCGCGGTTGGTGTTTGCGGCTCGAGGAGCCTGATGACCTGGCAGACTTCGGTCTGGACCGTCCGATACTGTGCCGGACGTTGTGATGGACCACCGATGCTGTGCCGGTGATGCCGCCGTGGTTGTGCCGGCGATGATGATTGTTGGGCCGAGGCTGTGCCGGCTATGTTGTTTTCCTCGGCTGGGCACCTACCGAGATGTTGTTGTTATACCTTCCGGGCGACGGCCCCGTTGGTCCCTGTGGCCCCGACCACTGAGAATTGCAGATCTGAATTCTATCGGCGCGCAGGCGTGACAGAGGCTCCCTGCCGAACCCTTGAGTAGTGTAGCTGCGTGTGGGGGGTGCGATGTCGCGTGCTGTAAGGCTGCATGTGCCTGCAGTAGGTCTCCTCGGGAGACTCGTTGTTGATTGTCGGACTGATGTCCTGTTTTACCCTTCGGGGGAACTGTTTTCCATTCTGTCGATGCCATGACATGCTACTAGTATGATAGGTTCATTGTGTAATGCATGCATATATAGGTGAGTTGGCATACGGGGTTTCCTTCTGGAAACTCAGGCATTGTTGTTATATATTTTCAGGACCGCAGTAGGTCCAGTGGGGTGGTGATCGGCGGGCGCGTGCATTTGGAGTCGGATCCTCTAGTCAGACCACTGAGGTCCACATGATTACGTTTATCTTCCCTTGTCGTTTTGTTGTAATCATGTATTCGTTTTGGCAAACTCCGATGTATTATGGTGCACCGCTATATTGTTTATGAGAAGTAACAGTCCCGCCTTGATTATTGTGCTCTTTGCCTTGATTATGAATTTTTAAATTTTCCGCTGTTTCGGGATGTTACAACCATGACCTCAGAGTCCTGCCCAACCCCACCTCAGACCACCAAGCATCCCCACCACCACCACTGCTCCACCACCACCACCTTCCCGCCACCACCCCTTCATCGCTTCACCACCCACCAGCACCACCGCCACGCAAACTCCTGCTCCACTACCAACCACCGTGCTCTATACCCCACAACCCCATTACCCGACCTCCTCCAAACCCACCGGCCCCCACTACTCGACCCATTTTTTATTTGAATGTGAATTTAATCTTTGTTTGTATAAATCCTTTAAATGTGAAATATTTTTTGTTTGTATAACATAGTTTGGATGTGAAGTTAATGTTTGTTTGTATAAAACTGTTTGAATGTGAAGTTAAGTTTTCATTGTATAAAATTGTTCGAATGTGAATCTAAGTTTTGTTTCTTAAATAAATTTAATGATTAAGTTGAGGATAATGTAGTTTTAATCACATTAGTAGTCATGTTATTGTTAATATGTATGGAAGTTATGATGAAATGTAAATAACATTCTCTAGTTTTTGTTATTTGTTAATATATGAGTACAACATATACATTGTCTTTGGAAACGGTTTGTACATAGAGTTTCAATTGAATTATACATTGTATGCATGATTTGAATGTAAAATGGAATGGGTATTGATTGAATCAGTTAAAATAACCGCAAGTGCACGACCACGTTAAAGCGGTGGCAAGCACGGGTCGATCCACAAGGAGCGTGCGTGAGTGAAGTTCACAATAGTCGAGTGGGAAAAGGAAAGGAGAGAGATGCGATCAGAATTAAACTAAAACACGTAGAAAATCAGAAAACAACCAATAAAACTAGACCCCTAGGGGGTAGAGAAAGAACATGGAATTGAAAATGTGTAGTGTAGTGTGTGTTCAAATGTGCTCATCAAAACATGTCATACATGAAATCCATAAAACTCAATTCCAACTTTGCCTCCACATGAAATAAGATAAAACCTTATCATAAAAACGTACAAGACAATAATTGAAATGAAGCTAATATGTTCACATCCAAAATGACTCTAATCCAACTATGTCTCCACATGAAATAAGATTATTACAATCATTAAAACATACAAAACATTAATTTGGATAAAGCCAACATGAGCACATGCATGCACATGTCTTGTTCCCTTCTTCCACTCCATCCTTATCCTAACCTCATCATTCCCCATAAAATAGGCTCACTAATCTAAGCATGTGCTAAGCTTCATTCAAGTGCATTAGCACATCAAAGATAAGAGTGAAACCCATTAGATGGTTAGGAAAATCATGTAAGGCTCAAAATATTAAAATTAACACACACATTAATCCATCACATGATCAATCACCTTCTTCTCCATTCCCTAATGGGGATGGACTACTCTCTACTCATTTCTACACTAAAGAAAGCATAAAAACAATAAGAACCCATAATGTAAATAACTGAAAACAAGATTAACTAAACAACAACATCAAAGAAATTGCATCAAAGTAAAAAACATGTATTTAAAGAACACAACTCACTATTAATTGAAATGAAAGGATTACAAAGTGTGCTTCTTCTCCTCCAACTATACTAAGCAGCAGCAAAATAAAACCTAAAACTAATGGAGAAGCAAGAAGACGAGGGATATGAGGGATTACATTGGTATATATAGACTAATACATGGTTAGGATTAATCTGGAAATAATCAGACGACTCTAAATCACATCTGATAGTCCAAGAATGCTCTGACCTGACAACCCAAACCACGACCAAAATTTCAACCCGATTGGAGCGTTTTGATCCGCTAGTGGTGGATTTGGATCCGGTTGAAATTTTACGTCCAACTTTATTTCTTCATTTGGCATGTGGGGGTGAAGTCCTGGTCTTCTGGATTGAATGACTTTGAGTTGAATTGGCAAAATACTGATTTGATTCTAGTCATGTGTCACCATATTTTGCACTTCACAATCAGGTCCCTCCGGGTTTGCACTTGGGTCCTTTATGATTTGAGATCCAGTCCTTGTGCATTACAAATAGGTCCAGAACCTTCCAAATCAGTCCATACTTGCTACATTTAGTTCATTTTTGCTCTTTTCCTCTTCTTTATTACCCAAGTCCTTAAACACTACAAACAACAACTCGAGTAGCACAATATTGGGGTAAAATAAAGGATATATAACATGAATATTATGCATGATATGCTACTAATCAGGTATCAAAAATATGCTTTTTTCTTGTTAATACAACTATTTGAAGCTTTTCATTATCTAAACATATAGGGGAGGTTCTGCTGAAAATTCTAAAAAGTACAACTTATTTTTTAACGTGTTTAGGGTTTAAATTTAAATTGTACTTGTGTTTAGACAATAGGAAATGTTGTCGTGGAGCATCCATTTGTGTTTAATTTGGAGGAGTTAAAATGGTTGGGTGGAATTAATGGTCGTGATTTGTTGTTGGATTTATTGTTAGGTTGTGATCTTGATTAGGTTCAAATTTCCATTGCTACTAGAGTGTGAGCTAGCTCGTGATATCCTCAATAAAACTTCAATTTGAGGATTACGACCAACACATAATACTTTTAAGTTTAAGGATTTGGGTATACGATTGTCGAATATACCTGATTACATAAAGCTAAATTGTACTTGTGTTTAGGCTTTAGGAAACATCTTGCGCATCCATTTGAAAATTTCTTCAAAGCAATTTTTTAGGGGAGGTTCTGTCGAAATTTCTATAAAATATAATCTCAATTGTTCGCAACAACACAATGTTATGTTTAACATTTTTTGCTTGTTAAATACATAGAATAACAACCTCAAACAAAAATTGGATGTATGACAACAAAATTAGTTACACAATTACTGAGAATCTGAAGTCATTCCTGAACCTTGTCTTTGGTCCACACAACCAATACAATCATGATGGGAAGATTTTAGGCCTATGTGAGAAATGTTGTAACACCAAGTGGGCGACGAAAGGTGACGTCATCGATGATGTCGTCATAAATGGGTTTACGCGTAATTACGAGGAGTTGATTTTCATGATGAAAGTATTACAAGTTCGTGTGCCCAAATTGTTACAACAATGATAACACTACAAACAAACATTGAGTAAGAAGAATATGACGATGACTACATAGAGGGGATGATACATGATGTGGTCGAAGGTGGTAAGAACACTGCCGATTTTTCGAGACCAGGGATCACAAATATGCTCAGACGTTTCTCTACTACATAAAGCACAGAGATCAATCATTGTATCCCGGCTGCAAACCAGAATTGATAAAATTTTCCTTCGTCATCAAAACATTCCACTTGAAGTGCACGAGTAGATTGTCAAACACTTCGATTAATAAGTAGATAATGTACCAAGAAGAAATACTTCCAGAAGGAGCTTGTTTGCCAAAAGATACAATGAGACGAAGAAATTTGTTGCCAACTTGGGCTTCCATTATGAAAATATCCATATGTGCAAGAATCATTGCTTGTTACGGGAAAGAGAACCAGAATGCCGATTCGTGTGCACACCGAATTTCATTGGATAACCCTACTGGAGAAAGTGAAGTAGAAACTCAAAGTGTTGGTGCTTCAAAAGGCAAAAGAATTCAGGTGGCAATCTTGCAGCACTTCCTGCTCAAACGAAGACTTTGCAAGTTATATCTCACTTCTAATATTGCTAAGTTGGTGAGATGGCATGTAGAGGAATGCCAAACAGACAAGAAATTGCATCATCCGGTTGATTCTTATTGATGGGCTGAGTTGGACAACAAACATCCCCATTTTGCTTTAGAAATAATAAGTGAGGCTAGGTTTTCCCATCTACGACCGCAAATGTAATGAGCAACCAAATATTTGAATTATTTCATTTGTATCATATTTTTATTATGCTATTGATGATAAATTACATTACTTGCAAATTCAGGCATGACTAGATGTCAGTTTTTGCAATCAGACAGTGTATTTGAGGGAGGCAGTGATAGCGTAGACGTAAGATGCAACCAACATGTGTAGTTCCAAGAGAAAAGAATACAAAGATCAAGTTCCCGTCGAGATCAAGTTTACAGCGGAGGGTGTCTCAAAAGCAAAGAACGTAGAATGCTTCCAGAACTTCATCACGATGATAGCATTAGGACACACATACTTCCTCCGTGTTATTCAGAATGGAGGTCGGTGGAGAAGAACGACAAAGATGTGGCATGCAGTAGTTAATGGTAATATAACATACATACTTAAGTTATATTATTAATTATTTCAATTATACAGTGATTAGATTTTTTTCACAGGCACACTGGACGGTTCCTGAGGGGTTTAGAGCCAAGATTATGAGGTCTCTGAACACAAAATGGAAGAAAAATAAGTCACACTTGTACCTTGGTGTGGTGGACTTTAGGAACCACTCCTGTTATATTAATAATAAGTCCACTCTCCTCAGTTATGTATAATTTAATTCTTGAATTATATTTCATGTGTGATTTAATATTGTGAACTGGTTGCATTTGTTTTGGCTCTCGGAGTGGTGTGGCTAGTAGCATACGATTCACTAGGTTAGCGAGGAAGTTAGTTTGGGACGTTGATGGTCAGGCCACGTGGCATGTGAGTGGACACGTGGAGGCTTTGGATTGGAGGGGTGAGGTGGAGGGTTAGCTGACTTGGCGCGAATTTGAATTGCACCATGCATGTGTTGGCTTTTTGGCCTTAATCTACGTTTTGATGATTTAATCAACCTAATCCTAATTGTAATCAGTGTAGAGTAGCACACATATTTCATTGCATATATATTGCTATGTGCTAACTTTTACAGGTGATCAAGACTCAAGGAAGAAAAGAAATCAAGTCAAGACATGTAATAAAGCTTATTTGAAGACATGTAATCTTGATTTATTTTGAGTCTTAGGAACTATGTGTAATTGAGAATACTTGAGCTAAAATCAACTCAAACACACACTAGGTTCCCTATAGAAGTCATACACAAAATTTCATATAATTTGGACTTTAATAAATCACCGAAACCTAGACCGGAAAACACTTAACCTGAACTATCTGTCCACATTCGATCGACCACAACAGACCGTTCGGTCGACCGAGTGATAAATTACCCTATAGTGTATTTCCTGCCCAGTGTCGGTCGACCGTGCATACCATTTTGATCGATCGTGCAACATATTTTTCCGATCATTAGATTTGTCGTATTATACCCAACGGTCGTATTCATATTATTCCCAAATACCCCAATATACTTTTTCCTATCGGTCGACCGAGGACCATGTTCAGTCGACCATACTTAAGGTGTCTCGACAAACCCAAACTGCATGTTTGTTTTCGGTCAACCGTGGTCCTTGTTTTGGTCCACTAAATTTGATCTTGTTTGTCAACCCCATAGAGCCTGTTTTGAATCGGTCGACCGAATCCTATTCGGCGTTCGACCGATCACTTAAGTGAACTTAAGTCATAGCCAAAATTTACGAACCGGTCGACCGACATACCCGATTCGGTCGACCGATTTTATTCTGAATTGGGTGCTGCATATTTCTATTTTGTATATCTTACACAACCTTTACCCAAATTCATCCCCAACGGCTATAATTGTCTTGGAGCTTATAAATGGAGTTGTAAAACACTTTCTAACACAACTCTCCCACTCATATTTGCCTCCTAAATTAGAGAGATCATTCCAAACACGCCAAGCCTTAATTTCCACACTTAAGATCAATTCTTATCTTTCTCAAGTGTGCTCAAGTTTAGAGAGTGATTGTCCCACTCAAGTTTGTTGCTATCAAAGTCAAGTAAAGGTTTCGGTGAAAGGCCGAAGCATCCCTCTCGGATTATGAGAGGAGGAGCCAAGCTCGATGAGGGTTGTTCACGAGTTTGAAGATAGTAAAGGTGTTCTAACGGGGAGTGGTTAGTGAAGTCGTGAGCGGAGCTCAGTGATCCGAGCGGAGCTTGCAAGAGAGGACTAGGACCCGGGTGGGGTGCCGAACCTCTATAAAAATACCTCGTCTCATTGTGGTTTCCTTTATTTCCTTCCCTTTACCCTGCTTGCTTATTTATTTGTTTTAATTCCGCTGCATATACTTGATTGATTAAATAAGTAGGTAATTAGCTTAAAAAGTGATTAGAATTATCCCATTACGATCCTACAACATGGAATGTGTTGATGCTATTCAATACACTTGATGATATTCCTTGTGGGGGAGATTGCATGCATGAAGCAAACAAAACACCCTAGCTGACCTTTATTTAGGCCTGGCAATCTGACACGGAACACGAAAACACGACACGAACACGACACGAAAAATCCGTGTTTGGGTTTCAGGATTTCGTGTTTCGTGTCGTGTATTGGGTACACGAAAAAATTTCGTGTCGTTTTCGTGTCTCTTGTTCGTGTACCTGAAAACGACACGAAATAAACAAATTATTTAAAACCTATAATTTCAAACGGCTTGTGAAGTTGGTGCATTGGTTCAACCTGAGTGAAATGCTTTGGCGAATCGAACTCGCGTTGCCCATCTACCGTGAGTCCATGCTAGCCACTGCACCAACTTGCTTCTTCTAGACAATATGGACGTTTAAATGTATTTCACAAGACTATATTATTATATCTGATTGCTCCAAACATTTAGTCCCACATCGCCTGCAACTTCTTTCCACACCTCACTCCACACTATAAATATAGCACCACACTTCCGAGAGAACTCACACTTAACCTATTCAGTTGGGTGATGGTGTTATTATGCTCTAATGATTTAGAGTAAATACTGCAATTTTTAATAAAAAATATATTTTTGGTTGGTGTCGTGTTGGTTCGGGTCGTTTTCGTGTTTACACGAATTGACTCATGTCGTTTTCGTGTTCTTTTAGTAGTACACGAAGAAGTTTTCGGGTCGTGTTCGTGTTTACTGGATTTGGTTAGTACACGAAAAAAAACACGACACGAAAGTATACGACACGACACGATTGCCAGGTCTACCTTTATTGCACCTTTCCTCCTCTCCCACTTGGTCACATCTTTACTATCCCCAAGTCTTACCCTCCTCCCTTCGGTGACCAGGCCACTCAGGCGGAGCTTCGGAGAGCAGCAACTCCTGTTAGACTAGAATCAACACGCATAGAAGAGAGGTATGCTTAAAGGACTGAAGTCAGTAGCTTCCGGTGATCTCAACTCCTCCCTCAGGTATGCTTCTAGCCCTTTAAAAGTTTAATGAGTGGAGGTGTTTGCTGGAGGGCCAACCAGTACCACGTTGGTGGGTGGTGCAATCAGTTTCACCAAGAAACTGAGTTCTCGCTCTAGCACGCGTATGAAGTGTTCGTAAGAAGGGTTGGTTGTGGACAGAGCCAAGCACGCCAGAGCTCCGACGAGCTCTGGTGAGATCCGACTAGTTGCAAGGTTTTCGCTACAGGGCTGAGGTGGGTTAATGGTTTTGAAGTGGGGTGGTGTGGCTGGTGCACACTAAATTTGATTAGGGTTTCTCTCCAACCTTTTTGATGCCTAGCTCTTCGTGGGTGGCTGGTGCAACCCAGCTCAGGTGGTGGCTGGGGTCAGGAGAAGTAAGGACAAACCCTAGGGAGACTAGGGATGCGAGGCGTCAGGGTTGGCTTGATCGGTCTGTGCTTGGGGGCGCAAGAGTGAGATGACCTTTTGTAGGGTTGGTGCAACTCACGCGCCTCGTGCACTGTTGGTAGGTTGGAATGGCTCAGCCTGATTCCTCTGACCCCTCCCTCACTCCCAAGACGTTTTGGAGGGGTGTTCTAAGCTAGTGGTTGGACGGACCAGGGGGTTCATGTGCATGACTGTGAGTTGCGTGGTTTTCTTTGAGGGTTGATGCAATCAGTATAAGTGTTTTGTGTTGAATGTTGTGATGTGTTAATCGATTATGATTTTGTTCCAGTAGAAACTATTTCAAGTATATGATCTAATTTTGTATGTCTACACTGATATATTTACTTATGCACTCACATGAGCATGAAATCAGAACATATCTATATATCATGCAATTCATTCTCTGCCATATTATTGTATGTAATCGATATGCATGCATATATAATAACTTATGGAGGTGTTTGGACTTCTAATTTCACATGCATGCTCTATCACATCATGTTACTGATATATGTTGATGCATGTTCATATAACACCTGATTATGCCCTGAGTTGCATGATTAGACGTATCTATGTTCTGAATTTAAGTGATCATGCAATATAACTCTCGTAGTATCTTTATCGAGATACTTCTTGCTGTTGTGTTTGTTTTATCACGTATTTTATGTACATATACTACTGAACTGATGTATTATTGGGTGAATGCGTGTGCCACTTAGAAATTTGACCCCATAATTCATTTTCATGACCCGAAGATGACTTATATCGTTGTCATGTTGTTTGATCGATTTTTGTTATGGTGCTTGCTGTTATTGGTGCTTTTTGTTTGCTTATTTGAGTGTAGTAACTCTGATTGGTTTGGATCTGTGAGGAGAGTAATTATATATTCATCACATTGGGCTCATTCTGGTTAATGTAGCTATAAAGATTAGTATATCTATAGATGGCTTGCATTGCATTAATAATAACTGAATTCTGGGCACGTTTGATTCAGGGCCCACGGGCCACGAGTGGGTCCTCTACATAGAGAGCCCCATTCAGAAAAGACCTCTATGTGGCGAGCCAGGCATAAGATAAGACTTGGACATGCGCGTTGTCATTCTGTCTCAGATTAGGCGTTCCCAATGTCACGATGACATCATGTTGGTCTTTTGCCGCGAATTGGGGCATCTATCTAGCGTACTGCTTTGTGCCAAGCGGCGGGTCACTGTCCAGTGAACCATTTCTAGATCTGACCAGAAAGGCTGGTGGGGTGATTACTTTGGGTGTGACCCGAGTGGCACAACTGTGTAGAGCTGTCGCCATTCTGTTGCATTGTGTTGCATTCTGCTGCATCTGTGGTAGTTAGGCTTCATGCATAACTCTGTAAACTTGGATTGGACCCGGGGCATACAAGGTTTTCTTTATTGAAAACTCATGCATATATGTGGATGCTTTTGCCTTAGGTACTTAGGTTCCTTCAGGGATGGACTGGACGAGTTTCAGAGGATTTTGTACCCGATGGTCACGTCGATCATAGTTTTCATATTATCTTTTTTCCTACTTTTATATTGATGTATTTCCCTTTTGAACTCTATGAATTGTAATCAAATTATTTCCATATGTGGATAATCTATTGTCTCAGTTATTTTATAATTTGTCTATCCATGTATGTCTTCTAAGTATCGTCAAGTTGTCTAGTATGGTCTGTCATTTGTAACTCCTTCGGTCATCGCGGAGGTCTCTGATCGCGACACTTGTCTTGTTTTCCCAGTGTGTGTACCTGCGAGATCGGGAGCGTTACAGAGGGGATATTGACGGCTATATTGCTGTATATTTTAGCTGAGAATTTGTTCACTTTGCTGAACTATTGGTGCGACGAGGTATTCAGGCTACAATTATAGTGTCTTTAGTTAATTTATATTAAATGGATGAAAAATAACAATTTTGTATCTTTTGTGATGCAGAAGAAGAGCGACACCAACAACAAATGGTGAATTTAATAAAAAAATAGTGATTTGTTTTGATGTTTGTTTGGGATTTAGGTTCTGAAGCTGTTTTATTTTAGATAGTGATGGTATTTGGTTTGATTTTGTTGTGGTAATTTTGTGTGATCACAATTACTTGCAAAAATCTGAATGTCAAACTGATTTGGGAACATATCAATTTGAATAATATGTTCAAACCTGGAATTTCATAATTAAATGTAGCAAGAAAGCCAAAATTTAAAAAAGCTTGGTGTACATAACATGATGACATGGTTTTGATTTAGACAGGTTAATGAGTCATTCCATTGTTTCTTCACTATAATGGTAGTCGAATAGAGTTATGCACATTTGATATCCATTCATGATAAAGTTTTGAAATTTGAGGTGAAGTTGATTTCCATTCATGATTAAGTTTTGAAATTTAAAGTGAAGTTGATTTCCATTCCTGCAAATTGTTGTCATGTCTTGGACTATAGTGCCCCAAAAAACATGATAAGTTATGCACATTTAATTTATGCTGCTCGATGTTAACATTAGTTATGTTAGAGTTCAACGTGAAAATTTTCAGTTTAGGGCAAAAAATAATTGAAAACTTGATAAAAAAACAATTGAATTTAGTTCATGATTTAGTTTACTTAAATGTTTAATTATGTTTAGTTAAATGTTTATTTATGTTTAGTTTAGTTAAATAGTTATTTATGTTTAGTTTCTAGTAACTCATTGACCCCCTTAAGCAACTTGACCTTTAATAACCTATAACAAAAGATTAGACAATATTTGCTAAGTCCGTCATCACATAGGACTTTCCATGCATATAATCATCATATTTATTTTTTCCTTTATGATTTTTGTCGTAGATTGCTGGCGTAGGGTACGTAATCTTTTTCGGTCATCATTCATTAGAAAGCACACATTAGTTAGAGGGATTTCATTGAAACAAGAGAGTGAGTGATTTTTTGGTGTGTTGTTTGTTAGATTAATGTATG
Organism: Triglochin maritima; assembly: GCA_963682175.1. Taxonomy (NCBI): domain Eukaryota; kingdom Viridiplantae; phylum Streptophyta; class Magnoliopsida; order Alismatales; family Juncaginaceae; genus Triglochin; species Triglochin maritima. Next base: position 27,733,952 of record OY821788.1, on the reverse strand, counting down.
AAAAACATTTAGGGGTAGTCACCTATAGAAGATGAGGTGGGGGATTTCATCTCCCATTCCTTGGCCCAAAAACCACATAATAAAAAAATCTTGATAAAACCAATTTAAATGTTGGCCCCTAGTATTTCCATACGCATTAAGGACAAAAAAATGTTTAAGACATTGATGGCCTGAGCGTTGTTGCCTATCTAGTCTTGTAGTGATTTTAGGAACCTCCGGGTTCTTGATTTCCTACAGACTAGTGGTCCTTAGTGCGACCTGAAAGTTAGGCGTCATCTAGTGCTAAGGATCTATAGTGGACTTTGCAGGATTTCATGTTTAATTATACATATATATTTTCGAATTTTTTATGTATAATAAGGATCAATTTTAAATTTTCTATAATTTATTTCATGCATGCATCAATTTGTTTCAATATCTAGTTTCAAAACTTTATTAAAACAAATTTGGACTCCGAAATTCATACCTAGAAGTTCTCGAAAACTTCTTGATGATTCGGATACGTTGGGGATGCTCCTCGCTGCGCCGGATACCTCCGAGTATTCACCAAATTCTAAATAATATCGGAGAGAGGGAAGCTAGTCTCTCAATCTCCGATAGGGTTTAGAATCCAATTACTAACCCCTCTTTAATTCTCTTGAGAAGATGATCTCTTAAGAACTAAAACTAAACTTAAGAATTAAGGGATTTTCGTGGAGAATTATGGAGAGAGAATTTTTGCACAAGAAATAATGAATGAATTAATTAGGTAATGAGATAAACTTGTATTTATAAGTTTTCACCAAATTACCTATTCATGTGCAACCCCTTGCCCATGATCTCATGCAAAATTCCATCTAACCATCCATTATTTATTAATAAATAATATTAGCCACGAATTAAATCAATTATGGACCAATTCCATACATGATCTAATTAATTCTTAAATTAATTCTGCATAAAACCGTCTGACCGGTCGACCGTGTGCGAGGTCCGGTCGACTGTTTAGACACTCGGTCGACCATTCGCAACATTAAAATATTTCATCACAATGTTCGGTCGACCGACCGATAAATTCGGTCGACCAAAAACGAACAGACGAAATCCCTGTTACGATGTACACACATCCGGTCGATCGTGCAATATTGCGGTCGACCGTTCACTGTTTAGCGGTCGACCGTTTGGGCACTGTGCTGCAGACTTGTCAAATTTCGGTTTAACCCCTACAAAATTTGACATTTCAGGATTAGTAATAAATTCACAACTTATGTAACATATTATCCTATGTAATGATAATACATTACACCCCATAATATTTACATCACATATGAATTTAATTTAGATTCTAATTATGTTATTAATGACAACATAATTTTGATTTTGCTTGTTCACCTCATGTGTCATATTTTCACATGAAACCCGACACATCCTATGAACTCAAAATTCTCATTTCTTGTTTCCCAGTTTTGTGGTGTGACCTATAGGAGGATCTAGACTAAGTTGGCAGTGATATTAAGAGCTTAATATCACAAGCTATAAGCGGTATCTAGCTACACATTATAGCTCACAATTAGTTAGATGTCTTAATTCCACTCGAACCAAAACCCGATCCACTTAGTGATGGAGGCACTACTTGTGTCTGTCCCTTGCCTCATGATATTAAGAATACACACAAAGTAGTATTGTGTCATCTTTGTATTAGTATTTATTTCTTGATCTCTTTAAGCTAGTTATAAATATGTGATTTAACTCAAATCACATTGTGCACATTATAACTTTGCTTTATCAAGGGGCCCACTAATATCATCACTCAATTAAGAGGGGGCAATGATAGTCTTTTGACTAACTATCTTCTCCAACAAAAGTTGTACTTAACCAACCAATACCTTTACACTACACTGATCGATAGTTCAAGACACTGATCTAATTAAGTATTCCTTAAGTGATTAGATATAAGTCTCATATCAAAGGACCAAAGACATAGTAAAATATTAATGACACAAAAACACATTTCTATAATATTTTACTTATTAGGTCTATTCAGTATACAAAAGTAATATTTTCCTCTTTTGCATACCCGTGTTGTCACTCACTTGTAGAGCTACAATGATCTATGACCAACACGACAATCTTAACTCGGTAATTAATGTTCCATGTTAATTACCATGATTGTGAATATCTTTTGTTTTATGTAAACCAATATCTTTTAGAGCTCTACGGTTAAGGACCAAGAGCCTCTTCCTTAACACTTCTAAAAGACGAATAACATAAACAAGGAACAAAATGATTTCTCATTCAATTCATAATAATTGACATTTAAAAGTAAAACTTTTAGAACACATTCCCTTCAATCTCCCACTTGTTATTAAAGTTTTCTTTCTCATACATACTCAATGCATAAAACAATAATAACTAGGGTAAACCCCATTACATATCAATCATCAAGCCAATCTACATGGTTCCTCAATCCCATGGACTCGAAATGCATTTCGCCCTTGGCTTGGGATAAGGGTTTTGTGAATGGATCAGCTGTATTGCTGTTGGTGTCCACCCATAACAGATTTATTTTGCCTTTGTCGATGAGGTCACGTTTAATGAAGTACTTACGATCCATGTACTTCACTTTGTGGTGTGATCTAGGATCCTTGATTTGCGAGATAGATGCACTATTATCGCAAAATAGCTCGATGGGTCCCTCGCTCGTGGGAACTACTCCAAGCTCTTCAAGGAACTTCTTGATCCACACTCCTTCCTTGCTCGCTTCAGCGACAACCATTACTTCTGAAGCAGTGGTTGGATCGGCCGTAGCGGTTTGCTTCCAGCTACGCCAACTCACAACTCCACCATTCAGAAGAAAGATTGCGCACGTTCATGGGAGTAACCTTCAGCTATCAATTCCCTTTGTCCTCCATAAACAAGAATCTTATCCTTAGTCCGGTTAAGGTACTTCAGGATATTCTTGACCGCAGTCCAATGCTCAGGACCTGCGTTGGATTGGTGACGACTTGTCACGCTTAGAGCATACGAGACATCTGGTCTTGTGCAAGTCATCACGTACATGATCGACCCAATTGCCGAAGCATAAGGGACATCCTTGATGTACTCTAAGTCCTTACGTGATTGCGCACGTTGAGACTTCTTGAGTTGCACACCCATACTCATTGGCACACTGCCCTTTTTGGAGTTGTTCATCTTGAACCTTTCCAAGACCTTGTCAATGTATGCACGTTGACTGAGGCCAATGAGTCTACGGGGTCTATCTCAATATATCTTGATTCCCAAGATGTATTGAGCCTCACCCATGTCTTTCATCGAAAATGCAGATTTCAATGAACTTCTCGTTTGCTCAAGCAAAGGAATATGATTGCCCATAAGCAATATGTCATCGACATATAAGATTAGGAATACTACATGGCTCCCACTAACCTTCTTGTATACACAAGGTTCTTCCTTACTTTGAATGAAGTGAATCTTCTTCACTTCCTCGTCAAAGCGTTTGTTCCAACTCCTTGATGCTTGCTTCAATCCATAGATGGATCTTTGAAGCTTGCATACCTTCTCGCTATTCTTTGGATCTTCAAAACCTTGAGGTTGTACCATGTACACATCCTCCTCCAAGTTCCCATTCAGGAACACCATTTTGACATCCATTTGCCATATTTCATAATCGTGAAATGCGGCAATAGCGAGCATGATCCGAATAGACTTGAACATGGCAACCGGTGAAAAAGTTTCATCATAGTCAATTCCTTGAACTTGAGTGAAACCCTTCGCTACAAGCCTCGCTTTGTAGGTTGTCAAGTTCCCATCCATGTCCATCTTCCTCTTAAAAACCCATTTATTATGAATGACCTTTTTCCCTTGAGGAAGGTCAACCAAGTCCCATACTTGATTATCATACGTGGATTCTATTTCGGATTCCATGGCCTTAAGCCATAGTGTGGAGTCTTCCCTTTCCATTGCCTCTTGGAAGGTTAAGGGATCATTGGTATCTAGTACCATGATTTCATGAAGTCCCAGATACAAATCGGGTTTCTTCCTTTCCCTTGTTGACCTTCTAAGTTCTTTTGGTTCTTCTCTTGTCTCTTGAACTTCTTCCACAATTTCTTGAGGAGTGGGTTCACGTTCAACTCTTGAACGTACACTTGGTGGGGATGATTGAGATTCTCTCACAATTTGTTGTGATGGTCTCTCGCTCACGCTCCCACTAACCAAAGGAATCTCGGTTGGGCCTTCATGATCTTGAATGTCATCATTCATGTCATGATATTGTAGAGTATCTTGAGTTTCCTCAAGCACAACCCTACTCCCACTACTTTTTACTCTTTCTAGAAATTCCTTTTCGAGAAATGTGGCATCCCTCTCTACAATCACTCGATTGGAGGTGATATGCCAAAAGTAGTATCCTCTTGTCTCACGAGGATAACCAATAAATAAGCACTTATCTGCTTTTGGTTGAAGTTTGGTCAACATCAATCTCTTGACGTAAGCCACACAACCCCAAATCTTGAGAAAACCGAGCTTAGGTGTTTTACCACTCCATAGCTCATAAGGAGTTTTCTCCACGGATTTGGATGGAACATTATTTAGTGTGTAAGCCGCAGTTTGTAGTGCATAACTCCAAAAGTAAAGAGGTAATTCCGCATGACTCATCATTGACCGAACCATGTCGAGCAATGTCCTATTCCTCCTTTCGGATACCCCATTCCACTGAGATGTACCGGGAGGGGTGAGTTGAGGTACAATACCAAACTCTTTTAGGTATGAGTCAAATTCGGCACTTAAGTACTCACCTTCACGATCCGTTCGTAGAGACTTGATTTTCTTGTCGAGTTGGTTCTCTACTTCATTCTTGAATTCTTTGAACTTGTCAAAATATTCACTTTTGTTTCTCATTAGATAAACATAGCCATAACGACTATAATCATCCGTGAACGTAATGAAGTACCAGAAACCATCTCGTGCACTAGTACTTATTGGACCACATACATCGGAATGTATCAAATCCAACAAGCCACTCGCCCTTGGGCCTTTCTTCTTGAAAGGCTTTTTCGTCATTTTTCCCATTAGACATGGTTGGCACGTCTCCAATGATTTAAAATCAAGTAGACCAAGAAGGTTAGCTTCTTGCAATTTCTTGATGCGCTTTTCATTTATGTGACCAAGACGATAGTGCCACAAGAGAGTATCATTCTCGTGAGTGGTCTTAAGTCTTTTGTTATTGATATTAAAGATTTGTTTATTATCCAATTCAAGCAAATAGAGACAATTCCTTATGAACGCATTTGCATAGAACACACCATTCTTCGATATAGACAAACAAGAATTTGAAATATTTATATTAAAATTATCCATATCCAGACATGATACGGAAATAATATTCTTGCTAATCGAAGGTACATAATAAACATTCTTTAGACATAAATTTAAACCACTACACAATTGAAGCACCACAGAACCTTGTGCAATCGCAGACACGTTCGCACCATTTCCGACCTTCAATTCTACCTCGTTCCTTACGAGTTCCTTCCTATCCATGAGTAGCTGCACATTAGAAACTATGTGAGCACAAGATCCGGTATCAATTACCCAATCCTGGACAGAGGTGACTAAATTTATTTCAATAACAAATATACCTTTGGCCTTTTTGGGGCACCAACGTTCAATCACTCCGCTGTCAAGGTCTTCCTTGTACTTGGGGCAATTTGGCCGGATGTGTCCTTTTTCACCGCAGTGAAAGCACTCCGTATTGGGAGTTGGAGATTTCTGAGATTTCCCCCTCGAGGCACTTTTATGAGCACCTCCTACTCCCTTGCTCTTGATTGAACCACTTTTGGTAGATTTGCCCTTTCCTTTACCAATCTTATGGCCCCTCCCATGGACGGAAAGGACTTGCTTGTCCCTACGCTTGCCCATGTCAACTTCAGCAGTTTTGAGAGCGTTGTGAAGCTCCTCAAGACTCACCCCTTTTTCACGCACGTGATAGTGCATCACAAAGTCCTTAAAGGACGGGGCTAGAGAGCCAAGAATCATATCTTCAGCAATGTCCTCGGGAATTGGTGAAGAGAGCTTTGCCAACTTCTCAAGGTATCCTTGCATCGTGAGGAAATGCATAGATACCGATGTTCCCTCCTCCATATGGCACCTTGTGAGTGCGATGGTGGTCTTATAACGCTCCTTTCGGGCACTATCCATGAACATCTTTGATAAAGCCTCCATGGTCTTCTTGGGTTTTGAATCCAAGTATTTCGCTTGAAGCGAGTCACCCATGGATGCTAGCATAAGACCGTGAACTTGGTTCTCTTGGTCTTCCCACTTGGCTTTAGCCTCTTTCTCTTCATCAGTTAATCTCTCATTCCATTTTGGGATTGGACCTTCCAAAATGTGAGATAGTTTCTCAAACTTTAACACGATGTTGAGTTTGAGTTGCCAACTAATGAAGTTTGAACCATCATTTGCTAAAGGGTGTTTTTCTATCATGGATCGTACGATAGGTTGGATGTTCGACATTTTTCTACAAAATAAATCATACAGGTTTTAATGCCAATTTTATGTTTTAATACACATGCATACATATATCGAATATATAAATGTAAATGTTGCAAATAAAAATTTTGCCCATAAATGCAACAATCCAAGATCCCATCAATTGTAATATAGACTAGCAAAGGGCTATCGAATACATTACAATATCAAGGTAAGAAAACATTTTCTAATCACAACCTTTTTGAATTTTAGCAACATTTAGCATCTTCAAACTCTTGTGACTCTTGTCATTTTAATTATGAGGGAATACGACCTATCCTCGTAAGAAAAACTTTTTCCCAAAACCGAGCGAGGGCTCTAGGTAATGTTAAGAAAACTTATTTTCATTTGATACGAGATACGTTTATCCATTGTATTCACAACTAAACATACTTGGGGTTCACTAGGGTGAAACACACCTCATATATTTAATTGTGGCACAACAACAGACAACCTTTATATCTGCCACTATTCCCAAAGATGGAGGGAGCTATCTCCCGCTAAGGGCGAGCAGAGTATCCCTCAATCAATGGCTGCTAGTGGATGAAAATAAGAAGGAAATTTATTCTTAATTTTTGTTGGACAATTTAACATGTGATTTAGAATTTTAGGTTATCATGCATATTAATATTCATACACATCCTAACATTCACCACATTCATCACATGCATAGCAGAAATTAAAAACAGAAATTAAACATTCACACAATCCACATCGTGTGAGTTTATATGTTCCCTTCGATCCTTGATCCTCGATCCTCGATCGATGTGCTACAGTGGCGACTTCCTCTTGCACCGGAGATGTAGATTTTACAGAAAATAAACATGCTCCTCACATTCGATAAAAAACCGACTAGTGCAAGTCCTATGTAAAAACCTCTCATATGCATATGCAATTTATCTAAAAGATGGAAATAAAGAATTTGGCTTTTACATACATAAGCCCCTGTATTATAACAATTATAAATATTCATAGCTTCTGATTTGGAACATACAAACTCACAATTCCTGCAAAACAACTCGAGCATCCATGCACGCAATATCGCTATAAACTATCCAACCTAGTTTATCAAGCATCTAGAATCCCAAAAAATTCTTTGAAAAACATTTTGAAATCCATTAAAAATGTTTTTCATCCATCCATAGTTCAAAAATTATTTTTGAACCGCTGTCCATCCAATTTCCTAAAAGGAAAGATGAACCGCAGTTTTTCGGTTTTGTTGATTCTCTTACAAAATAATCGTTTATACTTAAAATGAAATTATTGTAAGTTAGACATATGTCTAAATCATAATTCTAATAATTTCATGGCATGTTTTAAACTACTTAAAACATTCAAAACGAATTATTACAAAATATTATTTCAACAAAACATTTAAGGACCGAAAAACCGGTAAAACGAATTGTTTAAACCCTAGATGGTAAACTAAATTTGTTTACAGCCTTAAATCATTAGAAAATTGAACCCTAAGCTCTGATAGCACTGTAGGATTTCATGTTTAATTATACATATATATTTTCGAATTTTTTATGTATAATAAGGATCAATTTTCAATTTTCTATAATTTATTTCATGCATGCATCAATTTGTTTCAATATCTAGTTTCAAAACTTTATTAAAACAAATTTGGACTCCAAAATTCATACCTAGAAATTCTCGAAACGTCTTGAAGATTCGGAGACGTTGGGGATGCTCCTCGCTGCGCCGGATGCCTCCGAGTATTCACCAAACTCTAAACAAGATCGGAGAGAGGGAAGCTAGTCTCTCAATCTCCGATAGGGTTTAGAATCCAATTACTAACCCCTCTTTAATTCTCTTGAGAAGATGATCTCTTAAGAACTAAAACTAAACTTAAGAATTAAGGGATTTTCATGTAGAATTATGGAGAGAGAATTTTTGCACAAGAAATAATGAATGAATTAATTAGGTAATGAGATAAACTTGTATTTATAAGTTCTCTCCAAATTACATATTCATGTGCAACCCCTTGCCCATGATCTCATGCAAAATTCCATCTAACCATCCGTTATTTATTAATAAATAATATTAGTCACGAATTAAATCAATTATGGACCAATTCCATGCATGATCTAATTACTTCTTAAATTAATTCTGCATAAAACCGTCTGACCGGTCGACCGTGTGCGAGGTCCGGTCGACTGTTTAGACCTGATTTCGGTCGACCGTTTAGACACTCGGTCGACCGTTCGCAACATTAAAATATTTCATCACAATGTTCGGTCGACCGACCGATAAATTCGGTCGACCGAAAACGAACAGACGAAATCCCTGTTACGATGTACACACATCCGGTCGACCGTGCAATATTGCGGTCGACCGCGAAACATTCGGTCGACCGTTTGTGCACTGTGCTGCAGACTTGTCAAATTTCGGTTTAACCCCTACAAAATTTGACATTTCGGGATTAGTAATAAATTCACAACTTATGTAACATATTATCCTATGTAATGATAATACATTACACCCCATAATATTTACATCACATATGAATTTAATTTAGATTCTAATTATGTTATTAATGACAACATAATTTTGATTTTGCTTATTCACCCCATGTGTCATATTTTCACATGAAACCCGACACATCCTATGAACTCAAAATCCCCATTTCTTGTTTCCCAGTTTTGTGGTGTGACCTATGGGAGGATCTAGACTAAGTTAGCATTGATATTAAGAGCTTAATATCACAAGCTATAAGCGGTATCTAGCTACACATTAAAGCTCCCAATTAGTTAGATGTCTTAATTCCACTCGAACCAAAACCCGATCCACTTAGTGATGGAGTGCACCACTTGTGTCCGTCCCTTGCCTCATGATATTAAGAATACACACAAAGTAGTATTGTGTCATCTTTGTATTAGTATTCATTTCTTGATCTCTTTAAGCTAGTTATAAATATGTGATTTAACTCAAATCACATTGTGCACATTATAACTTTGCTTTATCAAGGGGCCAACTAATATCATCACTCAATTAAGAGGGGCAATGATAGTCTTTTGACTAACTATCTTCTCCAACAAAAGTTGTACTTAACCAACCAATGCCTTTACACTACACTGATCGATAGTTCAAGACACTGATCTAATTAAGTATTCCTTAAGTGATTAGATATAAGTCTCATATCAAAGGACCAAAGACATAGTAAAATATTAATGACACATAAACACATTTCTATAATATTTTACTTAATAGGTCTATTCAGTATACAAAAGTAATATTTTCCTCTTTTGCATACCCGTGTTGTCTCTCACTTGTAGAGCTACAATGATCTATGACCAACACGACAATCTTAACTCGGTAATTAATGTTCCATGTTAATTACCATGTTTGCGAATATCTTTTGTTTTATGTAAACCAATATCTTTTAGAGCTCTACGGTTAAGGACCAAGAGCCTCTTCCTTAACACTTCTAAAAGACGAATAACATAAACAAGGAACAAAATGATTTCTCATTCAATTCATAATAATTGACATTTAAAAGTAAAACTTTTAGAACACATTCCCTTCAGACTTTAGGTTTGTTTTTCCCTTGATTGCTTAGTTAGGTTTCTAACCTTCCTTATTCCCATGATAGATTAAGGATTTCTTCTCCTCACTCCTGAGTCATTCTTTTCTCATATTCATGTCTCCGGATCTTCTCATCTACAAACACCTTCTTTTAAATTGAAATTTAATTTCTTGACTTCAATAATAACTATAATTTTTCTTAATGTTTAGATTGAAATTGATCGAGATTGGATTCCTTCAAACCGATTCAGTGATGTGTATGAGAACGAAGTGAATATGTTCTTAGAGGTTATGAAACCTCATTCAAAGAATATGAATGACATAGTGTTGAATGTTTTAATTAAACCGCAAGTGCACGACCACGTTGAAGCGGTGTCAAATACGGGTTGTCCTCAGGGAGGTGAGCAGCCTCTTGTTTATCAGAAATCAAGTGGCGAAAAAATGGAGAAGAGAGTTGATTATGCTACTCTACGCTACACTACACTAAGAAGTACGAAATGCAAGAGAAAGAAACAAACGATGAAATACCAACTAAGCTAAGAACGAAATGCTCGAGTTCAGGAATGGGAAAACCCCTAAGGGTTGTAGTGAGTGCATACATGCAAAGAGGTGGGTGTTGAACACATTCTTTAAGCCCAAATGAAGGTGGTGTTATCATGCAAAGGAGGTGTCTAAGTGTTATGGAAAAACCTATCAATACATTCACCAACCTAGTTGATTAACATTTACATATACAAGTTGTTTATTTCAGAACTCAAACAAGTGTGAGAAGTGTCTAATAATTTTGGCAAAACTCATCATGTTAGAAATTCTATCCTAAACAAGCAAGCATACATTCATGTTTTATCAACACATTGTAAATAAAGCATTCCTTCTATTCTCATTTGCATGTATGAACATCTACTCCACCCCCCAAAGGGGATGGAACTACTCACTACACATTAGACTAATTATTAAACTAAGTAAATATAGCATATTAACTAAGCTACTAAAACTAATGAAATGAAATTAAGCAAAGTGAAACAAACAACATGAAACAAACAACATAATGAAGAAAACTTGTATTAAGATGACTCACAATTCAAGTAGCATCCTCCCACTTTAGTGTGTGTTTCAAGGCCTCACTTCAGTAGGAAGAATAGCCACTCAAAAGATGAAGTGATTACAATAGAAGGTAACAAGTTCTATTTATAGCCAAAGAAAAAGGCAATCCGGGACAATCCCCCGATATGAGACTAAACAAATACCAGAAATAGCCTAAACATCCTCTAATACATGTGCTGGAGAAATTTGAGCGGATGCAGAAGGATCCAGACCGCTAATTAGCGGTCCATAAGATCTGGATCCGGCTAAATTTCATTCTAGGCTTTTTTGGATTCCTTTGTCGGTCTTTGATGCATCTACTTTGTTTATTGGAGCTCCGACCCGAATCTAATTGCCAAAATACTCCCCAAGATGGTGTGGAGTTTTCTATTTTGCTCTTTGGTTCTTTGGTCATACGTTCAGGTCTTTTTGCATTTTAGTCCCCATGTCTCACAATTCAGTCTTTTTTCCCAGCTTTTGGGTCCTTTTATGCTTCATCTCTTCAAACCTATTTATTTCTGAAATTCAAACATAAAACTCGTAACATAGCATTGTTTAGGTGAAAGATAATGGATATAAGATACAAATATAAGCATGAAATGATGTCAATCAAATACCTCCACACCTAACTTTTACTAGTCCCGAGCAAAACAAAGAAAGGAAAAAGCATACAAAAAAAACAAGAAATCCTAACTCACTTTCGTAGGAATCGTGGTTGCACTTAGCACGTACAACAAGCTGTTAAACCTCCTTGTCGCAAAGGAGGAGGAGTGTTGTCTCCTTAGGGCTTTCAGCGGATACACCCACAAAATCCGAACAAAGATGCATTAATCATTCTAGCTACACGACTCGTTGGACTCATATTGCCGATCATGGGACGCGGTAATACTACGGGTCGACTCTATATATGTAATCGGTCAACACACCTAGCCTAATGAGTTATTCGTGAAAGTTTGTTAACGACTTAAGTGAAAGACATGGGCAACCTTAACTTCTGAATGTGATACAATGTGTAAGTCCATTAAGGTTCTTATTTGACTCTTTTTTCTTTTTTTTCTTTTTTTTTCTTTTCTTTGGAGCATTTTATTGGTTGGTGTTTCATTCTCCCAGGGTCACGTTTCGTGCAATATTGCCTATGAGGACTTACACTATCACGTACACCTTCCCCCAAATCTCCACATAGGGCGATCCCTACCACCCGTGTAATGGGGGTTCGGTCGGTGTATCCCAAGTCAGATGACTCGAAAGCACCAGGCATAAAGTCCCCTAAGACCTACTTTCCCGAGTGATAGGAGCCGTGCGAGAAGAGAGAACACCACTTATTTATTTATCTACATGGGAACCAAAACCCCTACACTTAAGTTTCACAAAAAGAGATTAAGTGCCATTGACAACGACAAACTTCCTTATACTAAGAGATACGAATTATTTGACTCACTAGGTTCAGGGTGGACTTCTTAAAATGTTTGAGTGCTGAAACCCTATGATTACACGCCCCCCGAGGGAAAACCAACGTGTATCCTAACGACTCGATAATACCTAAAGCCAGTAAACTAGATATCCTAATGCATCAAGTTCAAGACACTTTTGGGAGCTTTCTTTTTACTTTGCCTCTCAACGATTTTGCACATGCTAAACACACACAAAACCTACAAAAACATTTTTTTCGCAAACACATGAAGATTTTGAAAGAAATGTGAAAACTTTAAAGCACTAGGCAAGCAAAAGAAGACAAGTCACCCAAGGATCATGGCAAGCAGATATATCGATATTAAATGCAGCACACTAACATTACCCTAGCAATGCACACAAAAGAAAACAAAAATCAAAAGAAAAGACTCGACTATGTACACACGTAAAGCACCCCCCACACCTACTTCATGCATTGTCCTCAATGAATGTGAACAAGATACTACATGGATTTATGCATGAAAAAGAATAGATCTCACCAACGTGAAGTACAAAGGCAAGTTCATGGTCATGTTGATGGCTACAAACCCAAATTCCCTTAAAACCTGTGAGATACTGAAGAAGGGAGACAAATACGTGAAGAAATGGGGCCCAAGTACACAAGGGTTGGGGCCTACAACAATCAATGCTCACTCATGGAGTCTTTTATTACTCACTTTTTTTAACATGATATATACAGCAACAATGATATTCTCATAATCATTTGGTATAGGAACATCAAATGAGAACATCAAGTCATGAGGACCAGAGACTTGCCGAGATGGGCAAACTTCACCGGTACTCTGAGGTGTCATGAGGGGTGAAAGGTCAAAGCTTAAAGGATCGAACCCCTCATGATATTGGTTGGGTGTAGGCAACATGAATGAGTGAAGTTGTGTTGCCTCACTAGGGTTTAGTTGCTCATCGAACAAAACCCTCCAACCAATAGGTGAGTGCATCGGAATGAGTTCCTCAAGCTCATTAGATGGATGCAGCAGACCTGCATCACTAAGAATGAGGCTTCTCCCCAAGTCATCCAACAAGGACCTCCCAGCATCATTTAGATCATCAAGCATAAGCTCGGTCATAGGTGGGTCCTTGTTGGAGTCAATATGAAGCTCAAATAGCTCAATGGCCATGGGACATGAGGTAGAGACACCTTCTGGTATAGGCATATGATGAGGTGTCTCACTCTCACTAGTACTCTCAACTTAATCATGCAACGAACACTCCTTTTGGACATTTATGTTTGATGCCAGCTCACTCTGTTGCATTGCAAAGATAGACAATGAGTTCTCGCTGGGCCCACAAACATTCTCAATGGGTTGCATTGGTGTTAGGGGTGTTCGTTGATTTTGTGGTGCTTTCTCCAATTGGCGGATGAGATTTAGATTTAAAGGTTGATCCATGGGCTCCTGTTGCCTACCAGAGTTGAACACATGAAACTCGGCACTCATATTACCGAATGAGAGCTTCATGAGACCATTTCTACAATTAATTAAGGTGTTGGAAGTTGCCAGAAATGGTCTACCCAAAATCAAAGGTATTTGAGAGTGGGTGTTCGCAATAGGATGGGTATCGACGACAACAAAATCGACTGGAAATATAAAATCTCCACCTTTAATAAGCACGTCCTCGATAATCCCCTTTGGAATACGAATGGATCTATCCTCCAATTGGAGGGTGATCTTAGTTGGTTTCAATTGTCCCAAATTTAACTGTTGATAAACAGAAAATGGGAGGAGGTTGACCGCTGATCCTAAATCAAGAAAAACATTACTCATGCTAGTGTCCCCTATCGTACACTGAATAGTAGGACACCCAGGGTGCTTGTATTTTGTGTAGGCGGGATTGGACAAAAGTGAACTTACATTTGCAGCCAAGAATGCTTTCTTAGGAACATTGGTCTTCCTCTTGGTTGTACAGAGAATCTTCAACACTTTGGCATATTGAGGTATTTGTTGTATGACATCCAACAAGGGGATGTTAACCTTAACTTGCTTAAACACATATAATATCTTGTCCATTGTGTCACTCTGCTTTTTGGTTAACCTACTTGGATAAGGAGCTTTTGGCAGGTAGGTTTTCTGCAGTGCCTGAGAAGGAGGCGTTGGTGTATTACCCTCACCCTCAGCCTCTTCTTCACCATCATTCCCACTAAGGGGTTGCAAAGATGGTGGTGGGTGTGGCAAGGAAATGTGATTGTCAACCTCCTTTCCATTCCTTACGGTCACAATGGAATTGACATGGTGAACAGGTTCCTCCACATGGTTCACTTGCCTCCCCCGAGGTACCACATTCTCATTTTGCATGTGTTGTTGCTGGTACATGCGGGGGTTAGACTCAGGCTGGCTAGGCAAAGATCCTCTCTCTCTTTCATGTACAGACTGAGCCAATTGGCCCATCTGAAGCTCTAGAGATTTGATGGTCTGCTGATTTGAAGTGAGAACTTGACTTGTGGTTGACATAAAATTCTTCATTGAGTTTTCAAGTCCACGAGTCAAGTTCTCAGGCGAATTGAATCGGGTTTCCATATTATTGGAATTTTGGAAACCCGATTGATTGGTGATTGGTGCTTGGGGTGGCTGATAAGATTGTGCATGCATGGGAGGTTGGTATGATTGGTTAGATGGTCGAGAGGAGTTTGAAAGACCACCCAGGGCATTATTTTGGTTCCATGAAAAATTAGGGTGGTTCCTCCATCCAGGATTATAAGATGATGAGTATGAGTCATTCCTAGCTCTGTCATAGATGACGTTGACATGTTCCATCTCAGGAGGAATGGATGCACACTCGTTTTCTACATGACCTATCCTACCATATGAATGACAGGGAACTCGACCAGATGTGGACATGTGAGGTGCACTTTGTTGGTTTTGGAACTCAATTGAATCCATACGGCGCATTAAGGCCGCCGTACGTGCCTCGGTGGCCGTAGTGGTATCGATAGCAAATACGACACCCGAGCTAGTCGAGTTTGCATTCGTGATCCTCGCTCGTATACTAGATGATGCAGGTGGTTCCCTTACACTCTCCCATTGCATTGTTTTCTCAGCAAGGTCTTCTAGGAAAGCCCATGCCTCCCTTTCATCCTTTCCTAAGAACTCTCCTTGACACATGGACTCAAGGAGCGTCTGGGACGGGATGTGAAGACCCTCGTAAACAATCTGACAAAAACACCACAACTCAATGCCATGGTGAGGGCATGAGGATAGTAGCTCCTTGAACCTCTCTAGATATGCATGAAATGTCTCAGTCTCAAGTTGATAGAACGAATTGATTTCGTTCCTCAATTTTTGAGTCCGATGATTTGGAAATTATTTCTTGAGGAATGCATATTGAAACTCATCCCATGTCCTAAATGTATTCACCTAGTTGTTGTACAACCACTTCTTGGCGTCATCCTTCAGCGCTAAGGGGACAAGCCTAAGATAGATGGAGTTTGTGCTAAGTTGTTGCAACTTGAACATAGCACACACCTCCTCAAATTCCCTGAGAAAGATATAGGGGTCACATTTCCCAGTGAAGTGAGGGAGCATGGAAATAAACTGAGTCTTAACCTCAAAATGGTTCCCATTTGCCTCTGGCAATACGATGCATGACGGTAGAGCAGTACGGCTCGGGTAGCATCGATCACGTAGAGGTATGGGAGCGACAACTAGAAGCACTGATGGAACAGGTGGGTCCAGCAATTGCTCCTCCTCACGGAAATCAGCAGCCATTGAACCCAGACTGTGTGCGACACGAGAGGAGGAAGGCGTCGAGAAATCGACTACCGAAGCCGGATTGACAACGCTCCTCGTCAAACGACCACTCTCGTCTCGTGCCTACGAAAGCATGCACAAAGGTGCACACACCAATTATTATTATATTTCTAACAAAGAATGTGCCTAGAGGACAAGACGGGGGGACACAGGAGAGAAAGAATGACTCAGGAGAGAAGGGAAGAAGTCCTTATGCTACAGCGGATGGGTACAGGTAGAAGCACACAAGCAAACAAGGCTCAAGTAATCCTAAGGTCGCTAAAGTTCCTTACAGCTAGACGACGCCTAACTGCGAGGTCACACGGCCTCAACACGCCTCACCTCCCTACGACGAGGACCACAAAGCCCAGAAAGTGAGCCAAGATCCAGAGATCTCGTCTCTCCTACTATCGACAGAGTGGGCAACGCCGATCAGGTCATGACGGTCGGGACTGGATCACTCTCCTAATGCACCCAAAGTCCTTAGGGCCAATGTCTACTTGATTTTAAAATTAGGCTCTTGATTAGTGTGGTTTTTGGGGCGAAGGAAAGGGTGATGAAATCCCCCACCTTATCATTTATGGGACAACCCCTCCTTAGTAGCGTTTTGGAGTCCTAATCTAGCAATCAACTCTCCAAACAAACGCTCAACTCACACTTGTTTCAATGCACTTCCTACTAACTAATGCATGTTCATAGGAAATGCATGAATGAGAGTAGAAGCTGCGTACCTCACGCCAGCACTTAGCAACTGAAAATAAAGCTAAAATGAAAGACAATCTATATGCCTAAGTCACATACATGATGCATGACCTAAACAAAAAGAATGCCTAATCTTTTGCTTTGGGTTTTAGGGTCCAAGTTTCTTAAAGGAGGTTTTATTATTGATCTGGGAACAAACTATAAGTCAAAACATGCCAAATCAAGTCCCAGATCACTACATTAATTATGTAAACACGCCAAAGAAAGAAGAAAGTGAACAGAGCTCACCAGACCGCCAATTGGCGGTCTCAGGCCGCTGATTGGCGGTCTACAGTTCCCAGATTGCCTCAAAACTTCTCCAGGTGTTCCTCCTGGCGACTCCAAGTCTCCTGAAACAAAGAAAAACTACACAAAACAAATTAAATCCACTTGAATCGTCCAAACAAGCGTCTGGACTGACACCTCCCCAGCAACGGTGCCAGAAACTTGTTGAATGTTTTAATTAAACCGCAAGTGCACGACCGCGTTGAAGCGGTGGCAAATACGGGTCGTCCTCAGGGAGGTGAGCAGCCTCTTGTTTATCAGAAATCAAGTGGCGAAACAAATGGAGAAGAGAGTTGATTATGCTACTCTACGCTACACTACACTAAGAAGTATGAAATGCAAGAGAAAGAAACAAACGATGAAATACCAACTAAGCTAAGAACGAAATGCTCGAATTCAGGAATGGGAAAACCCCTAAGGGGTGGAGTGAGTGCATACATGCAAAGAGGTGGGTGTTGAACACATTCTTTAAGCCCAAATGAAGGTGGTGTTATCATGTAAAGGAGGTGTCTAATTGTTATGGCAAAACCTATCAATCCATTCACCAACCTAGTTGATTAACATTTACATATACAAGTTGTTTATTTCAGAACTTAAACAAGTGTTAGAAGTGTCTAATCATTTTGGCAAAACTCATCAAGTTATAAATTCTATCCTAAAGAAGCAAGCATAGATTCATGTTTTATCAACACATTGTAAATAAAGCATTCATTCCATTCTCATTTGCATGTATGAACATCTACTCCACCCCCAAAGGGGATGAAACTACTCACTACACATTAGTCTAATTATTAAACTAAGCAAATAAAGCATATTAACTAAGCTACTAAAACTAATGAAATGAAATTAAGCAAAGTAAAACAAACAACATGAAACAAACAACATAATGAAGAAAACTTGTATTAAGATGACTCACAATTCAAGTAGCATCCTCCCACTTTAGTGTGTGCTTCAAGGCCTCACTTTAGTAGGAAGAATAGCCACTCAAAATATGAAGCGATTACAATAGAATGTGAAGAGTTCTATTTATAGCCAAAGAAAAGGCAATCCGGGACAATCCCCCGATGTGGGACTAAATAAATACCAGAAATAGCCTAAACATCCTCTAATACATGTGCTGGAGAAATTTGAGCGGATTCAGAAGGATCCAGACCGCTATTCGCGGTCCATAAGATCTGGATTGGCTAAATTTCATTCTGGGCTTTTCTGGATTCCTTTGTCGGTCTTTCATGCATCTACTTTATTTATTGGAGCTCCGCCCGAATCTAATTGCCAAAATACTCCCCAAGATGGTGTGGAGTTTTCTATTTTGCTCTTTGGTCCTTTGGTCTTACGTTCAGGTCCTTCTCCCTTGCATCTTAGTCCCCAGGTCTCACAATTCAGTCATTTTCCCAGCTTTTGGGTCCTTTTATGCTTCATCTCTTCAAACCTATTTACTTCTGAAATTGAAACATAAAACTCATAACATAGCATTGTTTAGGTGAAAGATAATGTATATAAGATACAAATATAAGCATGAAATGATGTCAATCACATAGTATGATATGTCAGTGCCGATTTTTTGGAAAATAAAGGATCATTTGTTTAAGAAAGGTTTCAACACAAATTACAGACGATGGATTTGACACGGTTAAAATGAATCATTTATTGTTCCAAGAATGACAGAGACAATGCAAGTGTGGGAGATTAGTTAGAGAACATGGTTCAGGATATAGCTGAATACTTTTCATCCAACTCCAATTTACTTGGTAGTTTGTTGAGTGACAATGAGAAGCCGATGTATAAGAGTTGCACCAAATTTACTAGATTGTTAGCGGTGATTGTACAATTTAAAAGAAGAAAATGATTGGACCGATGTCAGTTTCATATCACTATTGAAGCTATTGAAAGAGATGCTTCCAGATGATAATGAGCTGCCAGATAGAAATTATGATGCTAAGCAAGTGGTGTCCTATTGGAATGGAATATAGGAAGATACATGTATGTCCGAATGATTATATATTGTATAGGGGTGAGTTTGAAAATTTATATTTCTCGAAAGAAGGATTTAAAGGATAACATTTTATTTTGGCCTCCCAAGAAAAATAGGTCTTCTATGTGGTTGATCCATGTGATAAGAAATGGTCAGTAATTTTGGAAGGGAAAAAAATTGTATCAGTTGGTAGTCTCATCGAGTATGAAGAGACACCACCTTTCTCTAAGCAAGTACTCGAGTTGAAGTCGCTAGATGACGAAATACATGTTGAGACTTTAATCGCATGAGATGACCACGGTGAATGTATATGGATTGAAAATCCATTCGGGAAAAAATCCTAAAGGTGAAGTGTAATTTTCAATAATAACCATTTAATGTCTTCATTTTACTTTTTAATGTCTTGCTTTTACTTTTATAGTATCATGGCTCCGAAAAAGAAACTCACTCCATCAGAGTCTGAGGTCTCGAAGACTTACACTTCACGAGGTCCTACTCTCATGAACGAATTCGTGGGCAAAAGGAATAGAGACCACAAAATTCCGATCCAGTTTGATAGTTATCTTGAGCCGACAGGCTTGATGTCTGATTGTTGTTAAAACGCTTTATTAATTACCACAAGTGTACGACCGCGATGACGCGGTGACAAGTACGGGTCGATCCACGGGGAGGTGAGTAGCCTCTGATTTGTCTGAAATCAAGTGGCAAAAAGGGGAAAGAGATTTGATTATGCTAAGCTAAACTGCACTAAACTAGTATGTAACAAATGCATATGAAAGTGACTCACGATTGATTAAAACGAAACTAAAAAGCTAACAAGTATATTGGAATTAGGAAGAAAATCCCGCTAAAGGGTGGAGTGTGTGCACATATGAAGTGAAATAAGTTATGAATGATGCATGTATGCGTGTGTGTTTTCATGGATAGGAAGTGTCTAAATATGTGTGGAAAACCTATCAATCCATTCACAAACGTATCGGCAATTATTACTTAATTATCGTAAGATTAGGCTCAGTATGAGAAGTGTCTAAAGATATGGCAAAACTCATCAAAAACCATAAACTCATGTGAAGAACAAAGTTAAATTTTATGGCAAACCCCATCAAAAGGTAGTTTTTTCAATCAATCAAGCAAGCAACCATAAATACAAACACTTAACTAACATGTAGCATATTCAATAGGAAATTTCAGTCAATAATCATGAGGAAACTAAGCATGGGAAGTGTCTAAATCTTTTAGCAAAACCCATCAAAATCCCCTAACATGTAGATGATTAAAATACCCCCAATGAACATACGAACATGCAAGTTTACACAATCCAAAATTCATCAAACGTCCAAACATCACAACATATATGTACATCATCTCCACCCCCAAAGGGGATGGAACTTCTCGCTAATCATTAACCTAACTATTATGTTAAGAGAGGAAAACATATTAACTAAGTCTACTAAGATTAATGAAACGAAATTAAGTTAAGCATGCAAGAAAATAAAAGACAATATTAAACTAACAAAAAATTCTTTTATTAAATGACTCACATTACAAGCAGCATCTCCCTACTTGAGTTTTTGCTTCAAGACTTGACTATAAGTAGAGGGATTGGCCACTAAGCAATAGGTAGATTACAAGGGAAGAGGAAGAGTTCTATTTATAGTCACAGAAAAAGGTAATCGGGGACAATCCCCCGATATGAGACTAATTGCATACTATAAATGGACATAAAACAACATAATCAACGACCCGACTAAGACATAAATCCTGTGAAGCCATCTGGACCGCTGATTGGTGGTCTGGATTTTGGTGGCTCGTTTCTCACTTAATTTCTTGATGTTTGATGAACCCGATTTGGTTGTTGATGCTTATTGGTCATTTTGGTTTACATCCGGATCATTCTCTCTTGCATCTCAGTTCGTAAGTCTTGCAATTCAGTCATTTTCCTTGCTTTTAAGTCATTTTTGAGTCCGTTCTTCTCAAACCAGTTTATTCCTAAAACTTAAACATAAGACTCATTAGGTAGCATTGTTTAGACAAAAAATGAAGGATATATGACACAAATATATGCATGATATTATTTCAATCAAATACCGCCACCTAACTTTTGCTAGTTCCGAGCAAAACAACAAAAAGGAAAAATGAAAGAAAGGAAAAAAATATATGTAAAACAAGGAAATCCTAACTCACTTTCGTAGGAATCACGGTTGCACTTATCACGTGCAACAAACCGTTAAACCTCCTTGTCGCCAAGGAGGAGAAGTTGTGTCTCCTGAGAGTTTTCAACGGATATACCCACAAAATCCGAAGCAGATATACTCTCTGAAGTTAAGAGAATCCCAAGGCGATTTTGTTTCAGATGGTCGGAACGACATTCTACGCAAAGCCTTGGGAAACGACGAGCATCATGGTGGTGTACGAGGGGTAGGGAGTATGGTTGGACTCTGACAATATTATATAAAGACTAATCACTTAAGTTCGTCGACAGTTCACACAAAATTCGACCAGGAAATTTTAGAATTGCAAAATCAATTTTAAATTGTTGTGGAGAGATTGGATCGTGATTTGCCTCCTTCTCCAACCCACCGTAGGACCGCTTCTTCCCCGATGACCACTCCTCCGGTGGAGCCTGTGGTCAACCCCGTCCGAACATCTTATAAAATGTCATCTATTTGTTGAAGAGCCAGAGAGAAGACTAGTGGGACAAAGAACAATTTATAACCTATCTAAACCCCACTTCAAAGATGTGGAAGATAGAGTTGTGAAGGTTGCCGTGGGCAATTGTTTAGATGGTGATTATTTTGGTACCACTTCCGGAAGAAGAGGTTGTTACCCTCAGCCAAGCATGCGGTGGGTTCCTGAGGTGGCTTCGTCATTTAGTCAAACTTCAAGACACACATGATGTATCCTTTAATTTGGAAAACAAATAAATTACTATTTTTTTAATAATTGTATTTCTAACTTTATATATATATCGAGAAGTTTATTGGAAGCCCATCCACCGAAGGATCAAACAACCAACCTCTGATCAACATTAATTTGCTACCAAATAGGTGCAAAATGTTGTATCAATTAATGCTCGGTAGGGAATCACAAGCCTTAACTACTTGGCATTTGGAGAAGTTACGCAAAGGTTTGCCTTCAGATTTGTACGTCGCCAAAGAGGATGTTATGCAGTTCTTGGCGCTAGATCAGCTATGCATGTCAATTATCGACATGCAAGTGAAGTAAGTATTTTCTTGTGTATAAGATGAAATGTATTGAATAGTTTTATTGTAATATAACATAATTTAATTTTTACTCTTGTAGACACCTTTATGATGCCAGAAGGCCAGTCTTTACCAATAATAAAGTATTTGGATTTGTGTGTCCATCTACTTTCATACACGGGAATGAAGATAATTCGGGTGAGCTTGTGAATATTATGAAAGAACAGGGGGGAAATATTTTATGGTCCATTATCATGAGTGGTAACTTTGTTAATTGATAGTAATTAGAATTTGATTTTGTAATAAACTTCTAATTATATATATAATCAGAGCTCCTTGGATGCTGGTCGTTCTATGCCCCGTGGCTATTCTGCATATTGGTTTGATCCTTTGGGGTCTACTACACCGAGGGCATCTTTAAAGAAACTTGTAAATCTATATCTTCATTTTAATCATCGTATTAGTAATTTGTCTATTTGAGTGTATATTATCGACTTCATATTGAATAATTTGTGTTACTCGGGACAATGAAGATTTACAGAATGTTGGGTGCAATAAGGACTACCAAACATACTAACATAATCTGGCATGCAATTTTTGTTATTTTTTCAATAACTTGAACATATATTTAGCGATTTTTCAATAACTTGAACATATATTTGTCAATTTGCTGATTGCTCTATTAAGAAACCAAGAGGTGTAGTAGAGGATGTTTTGATCAAGGTTGGTGACTTCATTTACCCAGTGGATTTTGTCGTACTAGATACCGTACCTGTTGTAAATCATAATCGACAAATCCCTGTAATTCTAGGCAGACCCTTTTTGGCCACTTCTGAAGCATTGATAAACTGTCGAAATGGGCTCATGCAATTATCTTTTGGGAACTTAAAAGCTGAATTTAATATCTTTCATATTGATAGTGAGCCAGAAATAATATGCAATCAGAGTGACGTTGTGATGAAATCGCATATCTATAAGATTTCTGAATCATCACAAAATCAAAAAGGAAATAAGAAAAAGGGGAGAAATTCATCTACACACCAACCATCACTCGAGCAAATAAGAGAACCTATTTATGTGAGGGGTGTGGAATCTGTGACTCAGAACTCTCATTGCAACATGGGGAACAATTCAACTGGATACATGCACCAATATGGTGTCATTCAATCCAGTTCTGACTATGGTTGACTTTGAGCAAATTCCATCCTTCCACCGCAGTTCACCAAGGTAATAAGTGCATTTGCTTTATATTTGCATACATTGAGGACAATGCATGATTTAGGTGTGGGGGGATATTTATGTATATATTTATCTATAGATCTGTCTTTTATTTGTAAAATAATAATAATAATAATAATAATAATAATAAAATCAATATTTCATGACATAGCTTAAGATTGAACTGCCAAAACCCGTGTACAAATTGCATTGAGTTTTTGTTCCTTATTATATAGTTCTGCTTGTAGAAATTATGACATAAATCTAAGTTTCAAAGAAATAACTCATTGCCCTTTAAGACATGTATGCACTTAAATTGGATGAATCAAATCTTTGAAGTGGTTGATAAAAAGCAGAGGTTGAGGAAAATATACCGGGAAGTGTGGACTTCTAATAGCAATTAAGCCTTGAGGAAAATAAAAATAAAAATAAAGGAATAAAGTGAAGAAAACACATTTTGCAAAATGATTACAAAAGCCCAAGCCTTGGAGTCACTGGTCCGTAGGGGTATCTTGAAACCCGGTAACTTGAGTCTACCAGCTCGAGATTATCGACCAAACTCGCTACATGAATGCAAAAAGGGTAAAAGTGTCAAAAAGCAAATGTGTTGAATCACGGAAGAAAAGAAAAAAAATACTCAAGGTCCAAAGCTAAAAGAATGATCTATGCCATGGTTGATCCGAATGATACTTCACCACCAGAGGAGGCGTGCAAAATAATTTAAGTAATAACATGCGTAGAAGGGTTAATGGTGTGAATGTTGGAGGAACAAAGACCAAGTCATATTTTTAATGAGTTAGATTTATATAATGAGCATGCAAGAATTCTCGGTGAGATGTATAAGGTTGAGGTAGGGATATTGAGAACTATTAATGAAATGTTGATTTAGGATTTTGTGGGTATATCCGCTGAAAACCCTCAGGAGACAACACTCCTCCTTGGCAACAAAGAGGTTTAACGGCTTGTTGCACATGCTAAGTGCAACCGTGAGTCCTACGAAAGTGAGTTAGGATTTCCCTGTTTTTATTTTTCGTATTTTCTGTTTTGCTAGGGACTAGCAAAATCTAGGTGTGGGGGTATTTGATGCATTGCATACATTGCATCATATGTCTTTCATTTAGATTACTTTTACATCAATAAATGCTACTAAGGTATGTGTTTGGTCTTATTTACAGAATACAGGGACCTGAATGCAATTTACCCACATCTCGAGCATAAACGCGTGCAAAAGACTCATTTCTATCATAAAGACCAAGTTAAAGTTTATCAGGTTACAAATCGAAATGTATCCAAGCATAAAAGCATTCAAGATCTAATTACAAAAAGAACAAAGACTTAAGCACAAAAGTAGTCGGGGACTTAATTGCAAAAAGTCAAGGACCTAATTGCAAATCACGAGTAGCTTTTATTATTATGGAGAAAATCTAAAGAAAAATCAATGTGAATCTCCATATATATAAATGAATTAATCCGGAGCTCAAAAGAATGGAAAAAATCAATCCAGACGCGCAAAGGAGGATCAAATCATACCATAAACACACAGGAAAAATCTGGATCGAATCCGAGCCAAAAAGGTGGCGATTCCGCCGCACCTCATGACAAATTGCGGCGATTTAGCCGCACAAAAGTCGATCCATGTGCTCAAATTTTTACCAATGCTGTATTGACGCGTGTACGTTCCATTTATATATTGGGATCCCTTGTATCAGCTATAAATAGCCCTGAGAACGATGGTAGAAGGGTCATTGGCCTTAGACCTAGTTTTTAGTTGTTTTTATTTTCAGTTTTGTACTCTTCACTTTAGTAATAAAATTCTGTCTTTTATTTCTTGTTTTTACTTTTCTTTTGTAATGTCTCTAGGACCCCTTCTTCCTCCCTCTATGAGTTTCTAACTCCTTCCAAAGGGTGGAGGTGACGGATTTAGGGTGAAGAGAAGATGAATGAATGTTATTATTTTAATTTCGTGTTAGTATATTTTGATTACTTGAGTTTATGTTAAATCATTTATCATGTAATGCTTTATAACTAATATGATTTATTATAAGTTTCTGAATTATCTAATCTAAACCTTAAATCTAAACCTCCGCCCAACGGAATTCACCTCTTTGTTCTTGTTTTAGTTTTAATTGTTCTTGTTTCTTGCTTTAGATAATTAAAAATCAAAAATCTCAAAACCAACTTATTTCTTCTCTCCTTCTTTCCCCCAATCGAAATCACATTAATAACAAATCTCTCCCTCCTTGTGTTCGACCCGTATTTGCCACGTCTCCATTGACGTCGTGCACTTGCGGTATAAATTTAATTCTCATCAATTTACATAGCCATTTTGATGAGTTTCTCACTCTGGCCTTTGATGTGTTAATGATACTAATAGATGCTTAGCACATGCTTTGGTTAGTGGACCCACTTTATGGGGAATGATGAGGTGAGAATAAGATTGGAATGGATAAAGAGATAATATTGACATGCGACCATGTGGTTATCTTTGGCCTTTTCTTAATGGTTTTAATGATGATGATAAATCTTAATCCTTGTGAAAAGACACTTAGGATAATGGTCATTATAGATGCCCATTTTAATTCATGTCATGAGAGCATAATTGTACACACATGCGTCACACATCTACATTGTTGCATGCATTTTGCACCTCACAACGGATTAGTCACATTTATTTTACAAAATGTAATTAGTGTAATTTACTGTAGATACACCCACTCACTATTCGTGGACGCGTCCCGTACTTGTCACTGCTTTAATGCGACCATGCACTTGCGGTTTTGAAGTTTAATTTCCGAACAAGTTTTTGTCATCGTTGTCGAGGAAGTAAGTTTCGGTTGTTGTGTTAGCATTTTGGAGGGTTTTTGTTTTATTTTTGATGTTTTGTTTTCTGTTTGGATTGCTATGCAGGGGATTTGGGTGGCCGAAGAACACACAGGACCAGGAGAGCACTGAGAAGAAACTTCAGAGACAAACACCCAGACCAATCCTCCATTAGCGGATTTGGATCCACCATTGACGGATCAGGTGTGTCTCTGGACTTCCATTTATCAGGGAATGTTTCCTCCTTTGCTGACCTATGTTTTCGTATTCTTCGTCACTATGTTCATGCTTTTGGCTTATGTTAGAACCTATAAAATGCGCATTAACACCCCTTTAAGACAACTTGTCCTTTAAACTCAATGGAAAAGATTAGATTGATTGTCATCTGGGTCATGCATCATCTATAGACCTTGCACGCATTCGTCTCTTTTTTCTTTACCTTTCTATTGGCGATCACTAGTGTGAGGTTAGTGTATTCTTCTCTTCTACATGCATGTTTAAAGCATGCATTAATTAGTAAGGAGCATAAGGACAAGTGTGAAGTGAGCGTTTGTTTTGAGAGTTGATTGCTAGATTTAAGACTCAAAACGCTACTAAGGAGGTGTCGTCCAATTCAAGATAAGGTGGGGGATTTCTTCACCAATTCTATCGCGCCAAAACCACACTAATTTGAAGCCAAAATTAAAATCAAGTAGACGTCGGCCCTAAGGACTTCAGGCGTAGTTAGGAGATGATATGATTCTCGACGTCATGGCTTGAATGTCTGTTTCGATTAAAGTTTAAACAATAAGTGCACAACCATTATTAAGTGGTGGCAAGTACGGGTCGAGTTCACAGGGAGTTAGTTATATCGGTGAAGCGAGTATTCATTTTGCTTATGTTCTCACCCATTTGCATAGGAAAAAAATCCATATTTATGCATGAGAAGACTAATGTGGGTTTCTTAGTCTTATTATCTCCCTCATGATGCATTTGAAGTCTACGCCAAATCTCATGAGCACTATAACACCCTCTAATCCTATTATATTCTCCCCCATTTAAGCCATAGAATAGGATGTTCATTATACTAGAGTTCATCTCATATTTTTTCATTTTCGCTCTAATGAGGCCAAATCATCTTCACTTGGGGGTGTGTAAGGATTTTGAAGGAAAATCCAATACATAAGGTCATTTGAGATTAAGAATGTTTTCATTTTATTCTTCTAATAATCGTAGTTTGACCCATAAAGCAAAGGATGCCTAGTTGTGCAAAGTCATTCTACATGATTAGAACTAGATGATGTCATGCTAAGATACAGTTAGGTAGATGACATTTAGCACCTATGCTCTGATACCAATTGTAGGATCGTGTATGGACCTAATTCTAATAACTTTTAAACTTAATTCTCTACTTAATATAACAATATGAGCAGCGGAGACAATTTAAACAAACAAGTAGAGAATAGACAATGCAAACCACAACAACTCGGGTTTTTTATAGAAGTTCGGCCTCCCGCCTACTTCCTATCTTGTAGGCTCCGCTCGACTCCGCGAGCTCCACCTACGTCTTCACTAACAACACCCGTTTTAGGCTGGGAGATAATGCCTTTACAAAGCAAGCGTTGAGAATACCCTCGCAAGCTTGGATTCTTCTTCTCACAATCCAAGAAGGATGCTTCGGGCTTTCACCAAAACCTTTATCTTTGACAACAGTGGATTGAGTGGATCTAACACGCTCTAGCTTAAACACACTTTGAGTAGATTAGGAATTGATCAAAGGTGTGGAAGTTTTTGCTTGGAGAGTATCAGATTGGGGATTCTTGAGTGGGAGAGTTTCTGTCTAATGTATTGAGCAAATAGAAGTGTGAGATGTTGAAATGTGTCTTGGTAACTGATTGATCATTTTAAATTTAACCGCAAGTGCACGGCCGCGTTGAAGCGGTGGCAAATATGGGTCGTCCACTGGGAGGTGTGTCGACACTTGGTTTGTGCGAAGGCGAGAGGTAAAGAAAGGGAAGAAAGGTTGGTTTGATTACACTAAACTACACTAAGATGCAAATGGGAATGGAAAAGAAGCAAGAAAAACTAAACCCTAAAGGGGGCAGAGAAATGATGTAAATATAAAGATGTGTGTGTGGTGTGTGTGTAATTAAGCTCCTCACAACATGTAGTGCATGAAATCATAAAACTACATCAAACTTTGCCCCCGCATGAATTAAGATTTCACTACATCATTAAAACATACAAGACAATAATTGGAATGAAGCTAAATGAACTCAAGTATAAAGACTAGACCTTACTATGCCTCCACATGAATTAATAAAAGACTACATCATTAAAACATACAAGACATTAGCTAAGGTAAAGGCAGCAAGAGTTCATGAACTACAACTTGTGTTTCCAATATTAATTCCTATCCATATCCTAACCTTATCATTCCCCATAAAATAGATCCACTAATCAAAGCATAAGTTAAGCTTCATTCAAGAGCATTAGCATATCAAAGATAAGAGTGGAGACCCATTAGATGGTTATGGAAATCATTTAAAGCTCAAGGGATTAAGATAACACACACTTAATACACTACATGATTATATCACATATTTCTCGATCCCCCAAATGGGGATGGAACTACTCACTACTCATTACACTAACTATATTAACACAAGCAAGCATAACACTGAAATGAAACTATACTAATTAAGCAAGAAATATTAAAGAAGCATAAAACAAAACAAGCAACAAAGCAAACACATAAAAGGAAATCAACTAAGCAAGAATTAACAAGCTAAAGAAAACTTCTATTATGAACTCACTTAGATTACAAGCAGCCCTTCCTCCACTAGAGTTTTACTTTAAGGCTTCACTCTTAGTAGGGAAGATGCCACCAAAGAGAGAGATGGGTACAATGGGAGGTGAAGTGTTCTATTTATAAGCATGGAAAAAGCTAATCCGGGACAATCCCCCGATGTGGGACTAAACCAATACCAAAAATAGCCTAAACAAACCATAATACACGTCCAGGAGAAGACTTATCGGATCTGGAATGATCCAGACCGCCAATTGGCGACCTATAGGATCCAGATCCGTCCGGATTTGTTTGTGGGCTTTTCTTGAAGTGTGTCTTGGTCTTGGATGCATCTACTCGGTCTGTTGGAGCTCCGACCCGAATCGAATTGCCAAAATACTCCCCATGATGGTGTGGAGTTTCCTGTTTTGCTCTTAGGTCCTTCAGTCTTACGATCAGGTCCTTCTCCATTGCATCTCAGTCCCTAGGTCTCACAATTAAGTCCTTTTTTGCTGCTTTTGGGTCCTTTCATGACTCTTCTCTTCAAACCTCTTTATTCCTGAAAACTAAACATAAAACTCGTCACGTAGCATTGCTTAGGTGTAAGATAATGGATATAAGATACAAATATGAGTATGAAATGATGTCAATCAAATACCCCCACACCTAAGTTTTTGCTAGTCCCGAGCAAAACAAAGAAAGAGAAAAGCAAACGAGAAACAAGAAATCCTAACTCACTTTCGTAGGAATCACGGTTGCACTTAGCACGTGCAACAAGCCGTTAAACCTCTTTGTTGCCAAGGAGGAGGAGTATTGTCTCCTGAGGGTTTTCAGCGGATATACCCACAAAATCCGAACAAGATGCATTATTCAATCTAGACCTCGACTCGTTAGAAATATTTTGTCGATCAATGGACGCGGTAATCCTACGGGCCGACTCTATATAGGTAATCAGTCCACACCTAGCCTAATAAACCATTCGTGCAAGTTTAATAAGGAATTAAGTGAAAGACATGGACAACCTCAAGATCCTCAAGTGATACAAAGTGTAAGGTCCATCAAGGTTCTTATTGGCAAAAAAAAATTCTTTTTGTTTCTTTTCACTTTTTGTTTCTTTTTTTTTCTTTTTATTAGTTGGAGCTTCATTCTCCAAGGGTTAGGTTTCGTGCATCATTGCCCATGAGGACTTACACTATCATGTACACCTTTCCCCAAATCTCCATATAGGGCAATCCCTACCACCCGTGTAACGGGAGTTCGGTCGGAGCATCCCAAGTCAGATGACTCGAAAGCACCAGGCACAAAGTCCCCTCAGACCTACTTTCCCGAGTGATAGGAGCCGTGCGAGAAGAGAGAACATATACTCACTTATTTTTTATCTACACATGAACCAAAAGCCCTACACTTAATGTCTCACAACAGAATTTAAAGGGTCCTTGACTACAACAAACTTCCTAAATTAACAAACATGAATTATTGACTCACTAGGTTCAGGGTGGACTTCTTTGAATGTTTGAGCACTGAAACCCTATGATTACTCACCCCCAAAGGAAAACTGGGGTGCATCCTAACGACTCGATAAATCCTAAAGCCACTGTACTAGATATCCTAATGCATCAAGTTCAAGACAATTTTGGGAGCTTTCTTTTTACTTTGCCTCTCAACGGTTTTGCACATGCTAAACACACGCAAAACCCACAAAACATTTTCTTTCGCAAACACATGAATATTTTGAAAGAAATGTGAAAATTTTGATGCACTAGGCAAGCAGAAGAAGACAAGTCACTCAAGGATCATGGCAAGCAGATATATCGATATTAAATGCAGCACACTATCATGACCCTAACAATGCAAATAAAAGAAAAGAAAATCAAAGGAAAAAGACTCAACTATGTACACACGTAAAACACCCCCCCCACACCTACTTCATGCATTGTCCTCAATGAATGTGAGCAAAAGACTACATGGATTTATGCATGAAAAAGGAAAGATCTCACCAACATGAAGTACAAAGGGAAGTTCATGGTCATGTTGATGGACACAACCCGAATTCCCTCAAAACCTGTGAGATGTTAAAGAAGGGATACAAATACGTGAAAGAAATGGAGCCCAAATACACAAGGGTTGGGGCTCACAACAATCGATGCTCACTGAAGGAGTCTTTTATTTTTATTTTTTTTGTTTTTTTTTGTTTTTTTGTTTTTGTTTTTTATAACTATGTACAAACATAAGTTCCCATCTTCATTTGTCAAAAGACATAAAATGGGAACCTCAAGAGTGGGTCAATGCACTTGGAAAGGGAACTTGACACCACGCGGGGCCAGAATACGCATGCGTGGGCCCCCTTCACAAAGAGCACCGGATGAAATGAGAGGTTCATGAATTGGACGCAAAGGCGTCTCATTCAAAGGATCAAACTGAAAGAGCTTGAACCTCTCAAGAGTTTGGGAAATGAGGGGCAACGGAAGAAGAGTTTCTCCCGTTGCGCTGCTGAAGTTATGATCGTCAATCCAAACTCTCCAACCAACAGGCTGGTGGGTCGGAACGATGTCAAGCACCTCGTTATGCATGTCCAACTCACCAGGAGAACAGGAAGTGGGTCTTATACCTAAAGTATCGTCCAAGGAACTCCTAATACTCTCATGAGCAATGTAGTTGTTTGATGTTCCATCATTTCCAAGATGATCAGGAATAATAGTGAGAGGCAAACTCTCATCAGGTTGTTTGAAATTGAGGGTACTAGGGAGCTCTTGCACCACCAGAGGTGAGTCCTTAAGAGGCACAACATGAAGATCATGTGGCTCAAGGGCCACGGGACAAAAAGATAAGGCACAATCCTGTGCCGACTCATAATGAAGCTGGTCCAAGTTATTCTCAATTTGAATCGAATCCTCCACTAGGTGATCGTGAATTGAAACCCCAAGTCCCTCAGACTGACTAGGAGTTTGACTTTGAGAGATTGTGCTTTGAATTTGTGGATGTGGTGGTGGTTCGATTTCAGAAGATAAACACTCATGTTGACCAGAAAAATTACCCTCCTCATGTAATCGTTGTGTCATTTGAATCACTTGCATTTCCAAAGCCTTGATTGTACTTTGCAACACTTGAATGGTCAGATCACGAGAAGGGTCCTTGGGGTTAACATGCTGGGGTGGTGGAGTCTGGTTGGAATAATCCGACGATGAGGCATGAGTAGGTTGGTAATTATGGTGCTGAGACCATAGATGTGGGGGTTTATAGGTCGCCGAAGGGCATGGAGGTTGATAAGGTGGAGGTTGAGGTTGAGCGTGCGAGCTCTGACCGTGACCCCCACTAGGCTCCCAAGAGAAGTTAGGATGGTTACGCCATCCCAGGTTGTAGGAGTGATTGTAGGGGTCGTTACGGGGCCTCTGTTGATACATCGCATTTGCATGCTCAGTATCCCTTGGAGCGTAAGCGCATTCCAAGTTATCATGGCCCGTAAGTCCACACCTACTACACCCAGGAATAGCAAACTGAGCTACAGGAGCTCGGTCCAACTCTAACCTCTCAATCCTACGCATGAGAGCATCCAAATTCGCCTCAGATGCGATAGTTGACTCGACATGATATGATCCAACCGGACCAGAAGACCTGGCGGCTGGTGGCTCTCTCATGTTACCCCAATATGAAGAATGCTCAGTCACATAATTACGATTATCCCAACCATACTGGGTGTTTGTTTGAGGCACCCCAGGATGCATGGGTCGTGAGTACCAGGGAGAATCATCCTGGTCCCAACAATGATATGGATGGTCGCCCATGTAACCATCCATCTCAACAGAGAACTCTAGAGTCGACCACTCTCACCACCATGAGGTTAAACTCACAAAAAGTGCTCGACTCGACCCTAACAATGCTACAGAGAGTGTAAAGGGGAGGAGACTATAACGTATTAGAAGGTGAGAAGAAGATGACTCAGAGGAGAAAGGAAGAATCCCTAAAGCTAGCGTGGGTAACGGGAGAGGGTAGAAGCCTAATCTAGCAAGCACGACTCAAACAATGTAAGGCAATGGGTCCTTAGGCTAGACGATGCCTAACTTCAAGGTCACTAGCCTCGACACGCCTCACCTCCCTACAACGGGGACCACAATGCCCAGCAAGTGATACCAGATCCGGAGATCCAGTACCTCCTACTATCGACAAGGTAGACAACGCCGATCAAGTCATGACGGTCTCGACTAGATTAGTCTCCTAGTGCGTCCCAATTCCTTAGGGCCAATGTCTACTTGCTTTTAGTTAAGGCTTTATTACGAGTGATTTTTGGGGCCAAGGAAAGGGTGATGAAATCCCCCACCTTATCTTTTATGGGACAACCCCTCCTTAGTAGCGTTTTGATCCTAGATCTAGCAATCAATCGCTCCAATCAAACGCTCAACTCACTCTTGTCCCGATGCACCTTACTAACTAATGCATGATCGAAACATTCATGAATGAGAGATTTGGGTGCACGTACCTCACGCCAGCAATCAACAACAAAATGTAAAGCAAAGAAAAGACAAATGCATGCGAGGTCTGCAGATGATGCATGACCTAGATGACAAGAAGTCTAATCTTTTGCTTTGAGTTTTATGGTCAAGGTTGATTAATGGGGGAGAGATTAATGATCTGGGAGCAAACAAGAAGTCACAGCATGCAAAATAGGGCTCCCAGATAACACAAATTACAGCACTAACTACCAAAAAAAATTGAGAGCAGGAAACCCTCACCAGGCCGCCAATTTACGGTCTCAAACCGCTGATTGGCGGTCCTTTTGTAGCTTCTGGTCCTCAAACTTCTCTAGTAGCCTCCCCTTGATGCGAAGGTTCCCTGAAACTAAACAAAACTGGAAACAAAAAATTAAAAACCCCTCGAATCGCCCAAACCAACGTCTGGACAGAGCACCTCCCCAGCAACGGCGCCAAAAACTTGATTGATCGTTTTATATTTAACCCTAAGTGCATGGCCGCGTTGAAGCGGTGGAAAATACGGGTCGTCCACTGGGTGGTGTGTCGACACTTGGTTTGTGCGAAGGCGAGAGGTAAAGAAAGGGAAGAAAGGTTGGTTACACTAAACTACACTAAGGTGCAAATGGAAATGGAAGAAAAGCAAGAAAACTAAACCCCAAAGGGGGTAGAGAAATAATGTGAACATAAAGAAGTGTGTGTGTGTTCATTAAGCTCCTCACAACATGTAGTGCATGAAATCATAAAACTACATCCAACTTTGCCTCCACAGGAATTAAGATAAGACTACATCATTAAAACATACAAGACAATAATTGGAATGAAGCTACATGAACTTAAGTATAAAGACTATACCCTACTATGCCTCCACATGAATTAAGATAAGACTACATCATTAAAACATACAAGACATTAGCTAAGGTAAAGGCAACAAGAGCACATACACTACAAATTGTGTTTCCAATATTAACTTCATCCATGTCCTAACCTTATCATTCCCCATAAAATAGGTCCACTAATCAAAGCATAAGCTAAGCTTCATTCAAGAGCATTAGCATATCAAAGATAAGAGTGAAAACCCATTAGATGGTTATGGAAATCATATAAAGCTTAAGGGATAAAGATAACACACACTTAATACACTACATGATTATATCACATATTTCTCCACCCCCCAAATGGGGATGGAACTACTCACTACTCATTACACTAACTATATTAGCAAAAGAAAGCATAATACTGAAATGAAAGTTAACTAAGAAGGCAAGAAGCATTAAAGAAACATAAAAGGAAAGGAAAGACTAAACAAACATGCACAAATTAAAAGACAAGATTAAAAGAAACTAGAAGAATTATTTTATTAACAAATGACTCGCATTGAAGGTAGCATTCTTCTCCACCTTGAGTTTTTGCTTCAAGGCTCACTCCTTAGTAGAGAGAATGCCACCAAGCAATGGGTCATTACAATGGAAGGTTAAGAGTTCTATTTATAAGCATGGAAAAAGCTAATCCGGGACAATCACCCGATGTGGGACTAAACCAATACCAAAAATAGCCTAAACGAACATTAATACAAGTCCAGGAGAAGTTGGGGTGGATCTGGCATGATGCAGACCGCCAATTGGCGGCCTATAAAGCCCCGATCCGTCTGGGTCTTCTGGTGGGCTTTCCTTGAAGTGTGTCTTGGTCTTGGATGCATCTACTCGGTTGTTGGAGCTCCGACCCGAATCGAATTGCCAAAATACTCCCCGTGATGGTGTGGAGTTTCCTGTTTTGCTCTTAGGTCCTTCAGTCTTAAGATCAGGTCCTTCTCCATTGCATCTCAGTCCCTAGGTCTCACAATTAAGTCATTTTTTTCCTGCTTTTGGGTCCTTTCATGGCTCTTCTCTTCAAACCTCTTTATTTCTGAAAACTAAACATAAAACTCGTCACATAGCATTGCTTAGATGTAAGATAATGGATATAAGATACAAATATGAGTATGAAATGTTGTCAATCAGAGTGACTGTACGGGTCGTTACGGGGCCTCTGTTGATACATCACATTTGCATGCTCAATATCCCTTGGAGCGTAAGCGCATTCCAAGTCATCATGGCCCGTAAGTCCACACCTACCACACCCGGGAGTAGCGACCTGAGCTACAGGAGCTCGGTCCAACTCTAAACTCTCAATCCTACGCATGAGAACAATCATTTTCGCCTCAGACGCGATAGATGAATCCACTTGGTAAGATCCAGCTCGACCAGAAGATCTGGCGGCTGGTGGCTCTCTCATGGTGTTCCACTCGAACGTACGTTCAGCCATAGCCTCAAAAGTGTCCCAGGCCTCCTCGATGGGTTTCATTTGGAAATCACCCTGACACATTGACTCCAACAATGTGCGGGTGTTGTAGTTGATGCCCTCATAAACAATTTGGCACAGCTGCCATAACATAAATCCATGATGAGGGCACTGCTGGAGAATGTCCTTGAACCTCTCAAAAAAAACATGAAACGATTCGGTCTCGGTCTGATACATTTGATGTATCTGGTGTCGTATCTGTTGAGTTTTCCTTTTAGGGAAAAATCTCTTCAGAAAGACGGTCACAAAGTCATCCCATGACCGAATCGAGCTCGCCGGGAGGCTATACATCCATTTCTTCGCATTATCCTTCAATGCGAAAGAAATCATCCTCAACCGGACTGAATCCTCGTCAAGCTGTTGAAGCTTGAACATGGAGCATACTTCCTCGAATTCGCGTATAAAGATATACGGATCCTCCTTATTGGCAGTAAAGGTTGGAAGCATGCTCACATATTGAGGTTTCAGCTCATAGTTGTTCCCACGAGCAGGGGGGACAACTATGCAAGAAGGCTGCACAGCCCGAACAGGATGGGTCCGCTCCCACAAAGTCATCGGTCTATCATGTCGAGCTAAAGGTGGTGGTGCACCAAGAACTCGATCCTGACCGAATCTCCCTTCCTCTCGAGTCAGAGGAGGAGGAGAAGGAGGTCTACGTGGTGGCGGAAGCGGACCGAGGTATTCCATGTATGGAACCTGGTCTCCTTCACCACCACGAGACGACTCGGCTTCATGCTCCAAAGGAGCACGAGGCGGAGATGATCGATCACCAAGACCGTCCATCTCAGAAGAATGCACTCTCTCGAGTCGAGCGCTCTCACCAGAACGAGCCCAACCTCGCATAAAATGCTCGACTCGACTCTAACACACACTCAACAGAAGGTGTACTAGAGGAGGAGACTATACGTAGAGAATAGATAAGGAGAGGACTCAGGTGAGGAGGGAAGAATCCCTAGAGCTAGCGTGGGTAGATGGATTAGGAAGAAGCCTAACTAGCAAGCACGGCTCAAACAATGTAAGGCAATGGGTCCTTAGGCTAGACGACGCCTAACTTCGAGGTCACTAGCCTCGACACATCTCACCTCCCTACAACGAGGACCACAATGCC
Source organism: Triglochin maritima (assembly GCA_963682175.1). Lineage (NCBI taxonomy): Eukaryota > Viridiplantae > Streptophyta > Magnoliopsida > Alismatales > Juncaginaceae > Triglochin > Triglochin maritima. The sequence goes on along the minus strand of OY821788.1, from coordinate 27,696,728 downwards.
CAGCAAGTGATACCAGATCCGGAGATCCAGTACCTCCTACTATCGACAAGGTAGGCAACGCCGATCAGGTCATGACGGTCTCAACTAGATTACTCTCCTAGTGCGCCCGCAATCCTATGGAATATGTCTACTTGCTTTTAGTTAAGGCTTTATTAAGAGTGATTTTTGGGTCCAAGGAAAGGGTGATGAAATCCCCCACCTTATCTTTTATGGGACAACCCCTCCTTAGTAGTGTTTTGATCCTATATCTAGCAATCAATCGCTCCAATCAAACGCTCTCTCACTCTTGTCCCGATGCACCTTACTAACTAATGCATGATCGAAACATGCATGAATGAGAGATTTAGGTGCACGTACCTCACGCCAGCAATCAACATCAAAATGTAAAGAAAAGAAAAGACAAATGCAAGCAAGGTCTACACATGATGCATTACCTAGATGGCAATGAGTCTAATCTTTTGCTTTGAGTTTTATGGTCCAAGTTGATTACTGGAGGAGTGATTAATGATCCGGGAGCAAACGAGAAGTCACAACATGCAAAATATGGCTCCCAGATAACACAAATTAAAGCACTAACTACCAGAACAAATTTTGAAGCAGGAAACCCTCACCAGGCCGCCAATTGGCGGTCTCCAACCGCTGATTGGCGGTCCTTTGTGAGCTTCTGGTCCTCAAACCTATCCAGTAGCCTCCCCTTGCTCCGATGGTTCCCTGAAACTAAGAGAAACTGGAAACAAAAAAAATCAAAAACCCCTCGAATCGTCCAAACCAAGGTCTGGACAGAGCACCTCCCCGGCAACGGCGCCAAAAACTTGATTGATCGTTTTATATTTAACCGCAAGTGCACAGCCGCGTTGAAGCGGTGGCAAATACGGGTCGTCCACTGGGAGGTGTGTCGACACTTGGTTTGTGCGAAGGCGAGAGGTAAAGAAAGGGAAGAAAGGTTGGTTTGATTACACTAAACTACACTAATATGCAAATGGGAATGGAAAAGAAGCAAGAAAAACTAAACCCCAAAGGGGGTAGAGAAATGATGTAAATATAAAGATGTGTGTGTGGTGTGTGTGTGTAATTAAGCTCCTCACAACATGTAGTGCATGAAATCATAAAACTACATCCAACTTTGCCTCCACATGAATTAAGATTTCACTACATCATTAAAACATACAAGACAATAATTGGAATGAAGCTAAATGAACTCAAGTATAAAGACTAGACCCTACTATGCCTCCACATGAATTAAGATAAGACTACATCATTAAAACATACAAGACATTAGCTAAGGTAAAGGCAACAAGAGTTCATGAACTACAACTTGTGTTTCCAATATTAATTCCTATCCATATCCTAACCTTATCATTCCCCATAAAATAGATCCACTAATCAAAGCATAATCTAAGCTTCATTCAAGAGCATTAACATATCAAAGATAAGAGGGGAGACCCATTAGATGGTTATGGAAATCATTTAAAGCTCAAGGGATTAAGATAACACATACTTAATACACTACATGATTATATCACATATTTCTCCACCCCCCCCCAAATGGGGATGGAACTACTCACTACTCATTACACTAACTATATTAACACAAGCAAGCATAATACTGAAATGAAACTATACTAATTAAGCAAGAAATATTAAAGAAGCATAAAACAAAACAAGCAACAAAGCAAACACATAAAAGGAAATCAACTAAGCAAGAATTAACAAGCTAAAGAAAACTTCTATTATGAACTCACTCAGATTACAAGCAGCCCTTCCTCCACTAGAGTTTTGCTTCAAGGCTTTACTCTTAGTAGGGAAGATGCCACCAAATAGAGAGATGGGTACAATGGGAGGTGAAGAGTTCTATTTATAAGCATGGAAAAAGCTAATCCGGGACAATCCCCCGATGTGGGACTAAACCAATACCAAAAATAGCCTAAACAAACCATAATACACGTCCAGGAGAAGACTTATCGGATATGGAATGATCCAGACCGCCAATTGGCGGTTTCAGATCGCCAATTGGCGGCCTATTGGATCCAGATCCGTCTGGATTTGTTTGTGGGTTTTTCTTGAAGTGTGTCTTGGTCTTGGATGCATCTACTCGGTCTGTTGGAGCTCCGACCCGAATCGAATTGCCAAAATACTACCCATGATGGTGTGGAGTTTCCTGTTTTGCTCTTAGGTCCTTCGGTCTTACGATCAGGTCCTTCTCCATTGCATCTCAGTCCTTAGGTCTCACAATTAAGTCTTTTTTTCCTGCTTTTGGGTCCTTTCATGGCTCTTCTCTTCAAACCTCTTTATTCCTGAAAACTAAACATAAAACTCGTCACGTAGCATTGCTTACGTGTAAGATAATGGATATAAGATACAAATATGAGCATGAAATGATGTCAATCAGTAACATCTATTTATAAGCACCTAAGGTCTTATAGCCGTTGTGATTAATATAGTAAGAGTTTGTGTAAGAAACACAAAATAGAAAAGCTCAGGGTACAGTTCGGGTTAATTTTGGTTGACCAAAACGGGCTTAATGTTCGACCTCGTCCAGAAAAGTCCAGGAACAAAACAAACGACTTAACAAAGGGCGGTCGAAAAGATAAGGCTATAACTTAAGTCACTTAAGTGAACGGTCGAACTAAACAATGGGACGGTCGACCGTTTAGGGAGTATCGGCAAAAGTAAATGTAAGTTTGGTTGACCGAGGTCTTGGGAATTGTCGACCGGAAATTTAGTTATTTCGTTGACACTTTTGAATTAAATTTTTGCATCTTTGAATTTTTGGAATTCTCTTGGAGCATTAGATAGAACGCATTTTCTTGTTACAGATTCAGCAGACATGCAACCATGTTATCGAAATAGAAAAGGAATAATTTCTACAAATGTCTTGGGAGCATGTTCTCCATTTTCGCAATTAAATTTCATATTGCCTTGGTGGGAGGGATCATCTTCTGATTCGCAAGTTCTATGTGTTGCTTTACAAAGAAATGATCATCTTCAAGTTCCATCCGGTCAACTTAATATTACCATAAAGTATACATTTTATTGAATAATACAAGTCTAAATGATGTTTATCTCTTAGGAAAATATTACCTTCTGGATGCAGGATATACCAATGGACCAGATTTTTAGCTCCATATCTAGGTACTAGATATCATCTCGATGAGTGGATTGGAAATATTCCTCAAAATTAAGAGTTATTAATCTTCGTCATTGAAATGCGAGAAATGCAATTGAAAGAAATTTTGGATTGTTAAAGAAAAGATGGGATATATTATGAGCTACTTCTTTTTTTGATATCAAAACTGAAGTATGAATTATTAATGCTTATTGTGTACTTTTCAACTTTATCAAAAGAGAGCAACTTTTCTGATTTGGTACTACAACACCATGATTCTCAACTTCTAGCTACAGTTGATCATGAAATTTCAAATGTGGGGCTTTTTGAAGAGAACATAGCAATTAGGGGTGCACACGGGTCAGATTGAACCCGAAAACTGACCCAAACCAAACTAGTCGGGTTGGGTTGGGTTGGGTTGGAAAAATCTGAAAACCGAATTTTCGGGTCGGGTCGGGTCGGGTTCGGGTTGAGGGGTCGGGTTGATCCAACCCAACCCAAACCCGGAGATTTCTTTTTTATGCATTTTCCCAAATTAATCGTGACTATCCGTCCCATCTACATCTACACCTAACCTAACCATAGGAGAAAACACATTCCACATTTCACCCTATCAGCCGTCCCCCTCCTCCCCCTCACCCTCTCCTCCCCCTCAGCCCTCCCCTCGTCGGCTCGCCCACTAAACCTCTCCTTGCCCACTGAACCTCTCCTCCTCAGTCCTCTCCTTGCCCCCTCAGCCCTCTCCGCGCAGCGACGCCCCCAACTCCCCGCCCCCTCTCCTCGCGCTCAAATTTCAATATCATCATCACACCACATTCGCCAAGACTCAGAAGAGTGACTTATCATTTGCATCAACACACTTTTCAACATCATCAAAAGATTCTTGTTAATCTGATATGTGTACAAGAAGATGATAGTTAACATGCTTCTCCACTAAATTGGTTACCAAATTTAGTTTGTTTGTCTTCCATTAAGTTTATAATTTTTGTATGTATCCCAAATATATGAATGTCATCATGTTGCAGGCTTGCAGCTAATTTCTTCAATTCAGTTGTCGGTTCTGCTTCTATTTTTTAACCCATTGATCATTTTGTTGTTCTACATTATCTGTTCAGATTGGGTAGATATATTTTCCAATTTAAGTAATTTCAATTCGTTAATTTTTGTTTTCAATTAATTAATTATTGGACAGGAAATATTATTGAAATAAATTCGGGTCCAACCCGATCTGACCTAACCCAACCCAAAAATTTCAGGTTGGGTTGGGTTGAACCCGAATTGGTTCGGTTTGGGTTGGGTTGAACCCAAATCGGTTTGGGTTGACCCATGTGCACCCCTATAAGCAATGAAGAAGATAATTTTATGACAATTCAAGTTACAAATGAGTTAGCTATGAAGCGGTTTGAAGACTATCAAACAGATTGTGTTGTCTTTTAGTTTTTGTATTCATTTATTACGTGTTTATAGTTCACTTTGTTTCAAGTATCAAGTGTTTGTCTCAAACATGTTTTTTTGTCTCATTTGTTTTACTTTGATGTTAAATATGATATCACCTATTGTTTTGAATCTTTCCCTTTTGTGCACTTGTATATTTTTATAACATGTTATTAAGTTGTTGAATAGTGATGTATTCGAACAAGGGGAAGCCAAAAGGGGAAAACAAAAGCAAGTGGAAAATGATGATGGGGATGACAAATGTTATTTTAAATTGGACCTCCAAATGGGACAAGCAATAGGGAATATTCTTGCATATGAGTGGAGTTGGGAAACAAAGTAGATGGTTGTTGGAAAGGAGCAACATTTAATAGAGCATCGTAGATAGTAAGTGTAACATTCAATAAAGAAGTTAGTGCCAACAACGTGACAAATTGTGTAAAGACGTCGAAGAAACATTATGGCATTGTGAGTGACATATTGTCTCAAAACAGATTTAGTTGGGATGCAACGAAGAAAATGATAACACTGGATGATGAAGGTTCATGGCTTGATTACCTAAACCCTGCTGCAAAATGGGTTATTATGTCGAATATTTCGACATATCACGTTGGGTTGACCGACCCTAGCTGACTGACGTGTGCTGAGGGGACGTGGTGGGGAGGGGGATATCACGTCGGCCAATACACCAATGTGTTAAGTAGCTTGGTCAACCATATCGGTATTTGATAATAACATTGACGTGGTATGTAGAACATACCACGTCGGCCGTACCTAGCTAACTGACGCGGATGTCCTATTATTAAAATAAGAAATTGGAAAATATCCAATAATAGGACATACCATGTCAATTTGTTGGTAACTGAGTTACGTGGTCTGTAGACACACCACGTCGGTTCAAATTGAAGTCGTACGTGGTTTGTAATTTTATTAAAAAAAGTAATTTGGAAACAGCATACCACGTCAATTAGTTAGCAACAACGCCGACGTGGTATGTTGTTTCCTAAAGACATTCCATGTCAGTTTCTACGACATAACCAGCATGTTATGTTCTTAATTAATTTTATTTACTCTAATTTTATTTTTCATTTCACATAAAATTTCCGGCAATGGAAACAAAAATGCACCAAACAATATTTTCTGCAATTGAAATAGGCATACACCACAACATTCTGATCATCGCATATAAATAATGATTGCGTTCTACCCAATTTAATATTATATATATCTCACTTTACACTAGGATCCTTGAAATGTATATATGTGACACACACAACATTTATATATATATAAGTTAATTTATTACACATTATCGAAAACTTTGTAACATGTACATCCAACAGAAACAAACGTACACATGAAAATATTGAAGTTGTAAGGTTGTTGAGGTAGTGAAGGTATTGTTGTAAACTATCTTTGTGTTGTAAACTGTGTTCTTTGAATTCAGCTACCTTTGAATATGAACTGTCTTTAAACTATTATGTTGTATGTACACTATGCGTGTCATACCAGAATTCTCAGTTAGTAGGCTAAATGTGTCTGCAATGCCTGAGGTTCTACTCTACAGTTTGGTCTGGTCTGAATCTTAGGTTAAAAATCTTACACATCAGCACCATTAATATATCTAGATTCATCTGGCTGATGACAAAAGAAGACCACTTCTCTCGTGTAACGTCTATCTCTTCATGAGAAAATGGTTGAAAGGTCTTTTGAATGATTACAAAGTAAACAAACTCATTTATTAACATATAAATTTTGCCACAAAACATATATAATGCAATATAAGATTAATATCAAAACTTACCGATATTAAATCTTCCACTGTCACTCCCTCCAAGTTCTTCCATATAGCTTATTATCACTAGTGCTGAATAGGGAATAAGTGTCGTCAAATATACGTCGGTCTCCCTTAAACACGATGTGTATACGTATATACATCGCGTATAAGGGAGGCCGACGTCTATAATTATGTATAGTCGTCGGTTGTAGTATAATCGACGTATATGTTATATATAGAAGTCAGTTGTTGTATAACTTACGTCTATGTTATATATAGACGTTGGTTGTTGTATAGCCGATGTCTATGTTATATATAAAAGTCAGTTTCTGTTGTATAACCGACGTCTATATCTCCTTAATCATTTACTAATAAAATTATAATAAGAAAAGTAGGTAACTTTTCCAATTTCAAACGAAGGCATTCAATTCTTTAATTTAACTATCCCATATGTGTTGAAGTATAGTCCCACATTGGAGAAGAATTTTTTATTGGTGGGGTTGACGCACTCACCACTCCTTTACTTCTAAATTGGAGTGTGGTTACAATAGGTTATTGTATATATATACATACATACAATAATGGTCAAAGGATTGACATTTCGGGCACTTAGAAATATGGTAGTATTGCAATGTATTTTTTTGGGATTATTTAAAGGTATAGACGTCTGTTTTATAGGATAGCCGACGTCTACAGGCCGTAATGTATTTTTTGGATTTTTTAATTTATAGACGTCATTTTTATAGGATAGCCGACGTCTAAAGGCCGTAATGTATTTTTTTGGATTATTTAAAGGTATAGACGTCGGTGGTATAGAGTAGCCGACCTCTACAAGCGGTATTTTTTTTTTGGTTATTTAAAGGTATAGACGCTGGTTGCTCTATATAGTTGATGCCTATTGTTGGTGTTGTAGTTTTGTCCCACATCGGAGAAGGATATTTGGTTAGTGGGGTTGATGTACTCCACTACTCCTTCACTTCTAAATGGGAGTTGGGTACCATACTACAATAGGCAAGTAGAATTAATATACTTGGGCTTGATTAATGGTCAAAAGATGGGCACTTGGACAACTTGGGATTGATTAATGTACAAGTTGAATGCATGGCAGTGATGTATTTTTTTGGGGTTATTTAAAGGGTATAGATGTCGTCCGTGTATAGACGTTCGTTGTACAAGCCGGCATCTATACACCAGGGCATAGGCGTCGGGGACATATACGACAATCGTTGGACTGTCAAAATCCACCGTATATACCATTGTATATCCAACGTATATGAGCTTTTCTGCAGTAGTGTATGTAGTAACCGCATTAAGTTGTTCCAACTTGTTTGTTGTACTACAATTAAGAAATTATGTATATTAGGAAAATAATCAAATTAATGCAAAGTATAATGCATGTTATCAAAACAACATTACTTAATCATCTTACCTTCATTTCATGCGAAGTTACTTTCTTTTTTGTTGCAGGGCTTTGACCACCAGAGTATTAATAGCCGTCAAGACCCCTACCAAAATATGTAAATGTTCAAAAATGGATTCAAACATTTAATAACAAAAAATTAACTTAGAATATGAATGGAATTATTCTAAATAACTTACGTTTGAATAATATTCACTAAACCTTCGTTGCGATTCTTCGATGCCGTAGGATCAAACACGAAGGCTATCCACGCAAACGGTTCTACCAAAACTAGCGTCAATTGTTTACTGAAAAACACTCATGTTAAATTACTTCATCCAATTGAAGGTGTTATAAAATATAATGATCTACTTAGTTCTCCCAATACAATACTAGAAAATATGAAGCCTTCCTTGATGCTTGCAAGACCTCCGCAGACTTTGTAGATTTTTTGTCTTTACTTGGAGGTCCTCGTTTGATGTCATTCGACATTTGCTACATATTCCTAATATAAACAAGCTAACACCATTAAAATTTAAATGTAACATAAACTGTTTTGAAAAAGACAAACATGGCTTACTTTAATTGAACCTGAATGATTGTTAAACACAATGTTTCCATCTTCAGAAACTGCATGACATCACCTATGCAAACTTATACATGGTCTTCTGTGTCTCCCTTGGTTGTTTCACCTACCATTTCTTTTGACATAACACCTTTTATTGTGGAATCTACAGATTTATCCTTTACAAGAATGTACAACATATTGCAATTCGAAGACAATAGGCTCTCGTCACACAACTCCTGAGGATAAGATGCTTTTGATGATGGAAGACTATCCTTAGGAGAACAAAACAGCTGGAGAAATATATCTAAAATTAGGTAGTATACGAAACACAAGAATTAAATTCACAATCTTCGTTGCAACCTCTACCGACTCAGAGTTAAGGCAACTCCCATTCAGAGTAACGTGCTCTCTCTTCCACTTATCTTGTCTAGCTGGAGGAGATGGAAGAGCTCAATAACTGGCTTGCTCTTTGCTCAGAATGAACTCTAAAGCTTTCTGCCTTTTCTTGGCAACCGTTTTGGCCATCACTGTCTTCTCCAGTTCAAGGTAACCCCCCCCCCCCCCCCCCCCCGCGACAATCTGTGTGGAAACTTGTTCTTCGATTGTCATTCTTGGTTGAGCTCTTGTAGTTATCATATTTAACATTTCAATGTGTGAAGGAAGTATGAATGTATATTTTACCAAAAATTCTAGAGTTAGCCTTGAGTTTTTGAATTTAGCCCATGTCGTCCGAGTATAAAATTGTAAATTTTCCATGGATTTGGATCCTTATACTTTCCAAAAATGAAATTGGACATCAACTTTGTTTTGAAATCCTTCTATCAAGTCCCCACAAACGATATCCATTTATTTTCCAACTATTTAGCTGATTGAAAAATAAATTTTTCATGCAATACAAAATAAAGAAAAGTAGTATTGATTAGATAAAAATTGTAAACAAATGAATTAACTTAAAAGCAAATATGGAAAATAATGAACTAACCCTTGCATTCTTCCATATTTTCTCTTTCAATGATTCATCCACCATTGACCACTTAGCAGTACAAATATACACTTTCATTCTTGCCAGAGTACCCATATAACTTATCCAATACTCTTTGTTTTCTCCGGTGGGCTCCAAGTAAGAATCAAACTCCAAGGGCATGCGAACTTGCTCCTGAATTTTTTTTGAAACTCCAAGATAGCAGTAGCTTCACTGGCATGAGACTCTAACATGTCAGTGTCACTTGTATCGTCATATTTTCTTACTGTTTGCCTCTGGGTGGTTGGTCTTCTTGTTGGAAGTCATTTACCTGGTCGTGAATGGTTGGGACCGAAAAAAGGGGATGGGTTGAGGGTTTATGGTGGTTGATGCCCACTATGGAGAGACCAAGTCGGTGTTTGCGTGATAGGAGATGGTCATGGCAGGTCGGGAATGCTCAGGGCAAAGTAGGAAACTGGGAGGTGCAACTCGGACGGTTCCAAGGGCGAAAATACCCGGTGCGCAAATGAAAATTAATTACTTTTGGTGAAAAGTTAAAACTTAAAGTGAGAACAACATACAAGTTACAAACGTTGTCATTTTAAACCCGAGAATACATTCTGTAAACGCCAAGTTTGTCCTTTAAAATTTGAGTCTCCTCCAAACTAGTGATTCTAGGTAGTGATATCGGTGGACCGATATGTGTTCAATCGTCGGTGTAGCACATTTCGGTGAATCGATAGATTTGCGGTAGACCGCATATGATGGGTTTTTGCCCTTTTGTCACTTTCCATCATTTTCGACCTCAAATTTTGAGAAAGGAAAAGAAAAACTGGGTTTTGATTCCAAGGTCTGTGTCCTTCGAAGGACACCAAACGTGCTTAATGGACTATGTCCTTTGATTGACAAACTTGTCCCACCATACGTGTTATGCCCTCAGTCTCGTGGGAAAGCACGTTGGGATGTCAAGCAAGAGTCTCGATTAGAGTAACCACGATGAGCAAGAGAGTTACAATAAAACAGAAACACACACGAATAAAACATACATGGATATAAGATACATGCCATCTTGCTAAAAAGGACTTAGAATTTCTATGCAAAAATTCTTTCATAAGAAATGGACTCTATTTGCTTGAATTGAATAATAGACAAGTTTTAAACATTAATAAGAAAAAACTCAAAAGGACTCATATAATGATACAATCCTATGACACTATTGCCTTGGTCACATCAATGAAAAACGCATCAACAAATTGCAGGAAACTAAACTTTTTGGTCAAATTGATTTTAAATCATTGGAGACATGCGAACCTTGCCTTATGGGCAAAATCACTAAGCAACCTTTCAAGAAGTAATGTCCTAGAGCGAATAACTTGCTGGATTTGATACATTCTGACATATGTGGTCCAATGAGTACAAGTGCAAGAGATGGTTATAGGTACTTCATAACGTTCATGGATGATTATACCTGTTACAATTACATATATCTAATGAGGAGCAAAAGTGAATCCTTTGACAAGTTCAAAGAATTGAAGAATAAAATAGAGAACCAGCTCAATAACAAAATCAAATCTTTACAAACCGATTGTGGAGGTGAGTGTTGAACGTTTTATATTAAACCGCAAGTGCACGGCCGCGTTGAAGCGGTGGCAAATACGGGTTGTCCTCAGGGAGGTGAGCAGCCTCTCGTTTGCACGAAATCAAGTGACAAAAATAGGAGAAGAGAGTTTGATTATCCTACTCTACGCTACACTACACTAAGAAGTACGAAATGTGAAAGAAAGAAACAAACGATGAAATACCAAGCTAAGAACGAGATGCTGGAATTCAGGAATGGGAAAACCTCTAAGGGGTGGAGTGAGTGCACACATGCAAAGAGGTGGGTGTTGAACACATTCTTTAAGCACAAATGAAGGTGGTGTTATCATGCATAGGAAGTCACAACAACAGTCACAACTCCCTGTGGACTGACCCGTACTTGCCGAATCTTTACTGATGCCGTGCACTCACAACTCCATGTGGAGCGGGGAACTACACCAAGGCAAAAGAGCATCTCAGAGAAGATTGGAGACCATATTCCCTATACAATCCGCCAGTGGAGGATTGGGTGAGCTTGTTTGTTTCACTTTCAGTTTCACCTGTAGCTTTGTCTTCTTATTTATAGTTGGTATATGCTTTATGTTGATGCTAGAAATTAATTTAACATGCATATTACCGTATTTAAGACAACTTGGACAATAAAACTTAGAGCAAAAGAATAGATGAATGCCATCTACGTCATGTGCACCATACTTGGACAATAAAACTCTCTAAGAGATGGCAAGAACCATATTTCGTGAAAAGGTGCTTTCAAATAATTTTGGTGTAAGCGGTCAACACTGCTAGCTATGTTTTAAACCGTGTTGACATTCAACCAATCTTAAACAAAACCTCTTTGAATTGTGGCATAGAAAAGTTCCTAAGGTGTCGAATTTTATGGCTTTTGGTTCTGAATATTTTATCTCCAACACTTAGGATAATTAACAAGTTTGATGGCAAATCCGATAAGGCTATATTCCTAATCTATTTGAGTAGAAGTAAAGCATAACAATAAAAGAACTCATTGTGGGGAGAAATCTCTTCATGTCAACTTTGATGAGTTGGAACAAGTGGACAACTCTCCTCAAAATGATGATTACATGGAAGTATTTTGAAACGTATCGTCACAAAACCATCCTCTTGAGTCACCTTAAGAACCTCCAAAAGATGACTTTGAGGAACTTCCAAAGGATTTGACCTATAAAAGGGATCATCCTCCGGACCTAGTAATAGGGGATGTATCTCGGTTGGTGGTGACACGATCTACGACTCTTGTTGTATGTGATTCAAATTCCTTTATCTCTCAACTTGAACATAAGAAGGTTGAACAAGCATGTGAAGATGAATTTTGACTAATGGCTATGCATGAAGAGCTAAATTGATTTGTACAGAATGTTTAGGAACTTGTCCTTAGACACAAAAATCAAACCATTATTGGCACCAAGTGGGTGTTTCAAAACAAACTTTATGAAAAAGGGAAACATAGTTCAAAACAAAGCTAGACTTGTCACTCAAGGCTATCGTTAAGGGGAAGGGACAGACTTTGATGAGATTTACGCTCTTGTAGCTTGATAGTAAGCCATTAGAATGTTATTAGCCTATGCATTATACATGGAAATTAAGTATTTTCAAATGGATGTGAAAATTACATTTTTGAATGATATTATTACGGAGGAACCTCCCGAGTTTGTGAGTGAGTCACCCAGACCACGTTTACAAGCTCAAGAAGGCTCTTTATGGTATCAAATAAGCTCCTAGAGCTTGCTTGTATGATAGGTTGAAAATCTTATTTCTTGAGAATCGTTTGATGTTGGAAATTTTAAAGTTCAAAACCGCAACTGCATGATCGTGTTGGAGTGGCAGCAAATACGGGTTGTGTCCTCGAGGAGGGAGTGCGGGTCAATGACGGCCATACTCGAGTGGGGGATGAGAAAGGGATTGAGGGTATCTAAACTAAGTGACGAATGCGATATAAATAAAAAATGAGTCCCATAGGAGGTGGAGAATGAATGCAAAAGTGTAGATGTGTAACTTGTGTGTGTAAACAATTTAGTGCTCATGACATGCATAACATGAAATCCATAATGATCAAAACCCAATGCCTCCACATGAATTAATATTTAACATTATCATTAAAACATACAAGATATTAATTAAGATGAGGCGAACAAGAGCACGTGCTCCACATGTCATCCTTATCTCTTTACCAAATCCAACCTTATCCTCACCTCATCATTCCCCATAAAGTGGGTCCACTATCAAAAATTAGGCTAAGCATCAATTAAGACCATTAACAAATCAAAGGTAAGACTAAGGAGCCTAAGAAAATGGTTATGGAAATCATGTGAAGCTCCAAGATTTAGATTAAAACACACACCAATCTCACAACATTCACACTTCATATCATTCTCCACACCCCAATGGAGATGGATAATGCACTAATCAACATATTAACCAAAGATAAAACAACATAAAAACAACACATAAGAAGTAAAACAAACTAGATTAAGACTAGAAATAAACAACTTTGATTAATGAAGAAGAAAAGATTACAATGTTCTCTTCCTCTCCTCCATTACACTACTAAGTAAGAAAATAAAACCTAGCCTAATCAGAAGAATAAGGAAGAAGGAAAATGAAAGGATTAAAAGTGTATTTATAGAATATTAGAGGGTTTGGATGAATCTGGGGGCGATCAGACGACTGTAAATCAGATTTTGATATTTCCTGTTGCTCTTACCCGACAACCCCATCCACTAGACAAATTACGGCGCACACAGAGCAGAACCATCTACCACTGGCGGATCCTATAGCTCTGATCCGTCTGAAATTTCTCCAGCAGATTAATGTTGCTTTGTTGCATGTGAGGTCGAGCCCTGATCCCCTGTCTCGAGCCTATTTGATCTTAATTGTTAAATTACTCCTCAGGTACATGACATATGGACTTTTACAACCAACAAACGGTCGACCGCACAAGGGACGGTCGAACGAACAAAGCTATAACTTAAGTGAACGGTCGAACCAAAAGTGGGATGGTCGACCGATTAGGAAGTCCGGAATTATTGTCCAGGAAAGTCCGGGGACAAACGGTCGAACAAAATGGTGTATTTGGTTGATGACTGACATCATATCATGCATACATTTGTGTCTTATATCATTTATTCTTAGCCTAAGCAATGCTACGTAACGAGTTTTTTGTTTAAGTTTCAGGAATAAATAGGTTTGAGAAGGAGAGACTCTAAAAGGACTTAAATGCAAGAAAATGGACTAAGTTCCAAGACTTATGGACTAAGATGCAAGAGAGAGGGACCCAAATGCAAAACCAAAGTACCAATGAGCAAATGAAGAAACTCCACACCATCATGAGGAGTATTTGGGCAATTAGATTCGGGTCGCAACCTACACAACTAATTAGGGTGCATCAAACATGAAGAAATCGAGCAAGACAACCTCACCCAAACACCTGACCCGATCTGGACCTTATAGACCGCCAATTGGCGGTCTTGATTGGTCTAGATCCGATGAGGTTTAGTCGCATCATGCATTAGGGTGTATTTAGTCTATTTTTGGTATATGTTTAGTCCCATACCGAAGGATTGTCCCCGATTGCCTTTTTGTTTGACTATAAATAGAACTCCTCCTCCCTTGTATTCTACACATGCTTGGTGGCCATGCTCTCTACTTGAAGTAAGCCTTGGAGCAAAATCTCAAGTAGGGAGACACTACTTGTATTGTGAGTTTGAAATTAATAAAGTTTTCCTTTAGTTATGTTGTTTCTTTCTTCGTTTAATTTCCTTTCATATGTCTTGCATGCTTCTTTAGTTTTATGTCCTTTCAATTAGCTTCTTTAATATTTCTTGCTTGCTTAGTTTAATTTCCTTTCAGTAGAATGTTTCATTTTGTTAGTGTAGGTTGTAGTGTAATGATTAGTGAGTAGTTCCATCCCCATTTGGGGGGTGGAGAAATATGTGATGTGATTATGTTATGTATTAGGTGTGTGTTGTCTTAATCCTTTGAACCTTACATGATTTCCATAACCATCTAATGAGATTTCACTCTTGTTTGTGATATGCTAATGCTCTTGAATGAAGCTTAGCATATGCTTAGATTTGTGGACCTATTTTATGGGGAATGATGAGGTGAGGATATAAATGGAATTGATAAAGGAAACATGATTTGTAGTTGCATGTACTCTTGTTGGCGTTACCTTGGTTAATGTCTTGTATGTTTTAATGATTGTGTAAATCATATTTAATGTGGAGGCATAATGGGGTTTGGTCTTTATACATGAGTTCATTTAACTTCATTCCAATTATTGTCTTGTATGTTTTAATGATAATATGTTATCTTATTTCATGTGGAGGCAAAGTTGGATTTAGTTTTATGATTTTCATGTACTAAATGTTGTGATGAGCACAATTGAACAAATACACATACACATATTTTTGTATTCACATTCTTTCTCTACCCCCTATGGGGTTTAGTTTTATTGCTGATTTTTCAATTCCTTTCGTATTTTAGTGTAGTTTGGATCATAACTCATTTCTCTCCTTTCTTTCCCACTCGCCTTTGAACTAACCATAGTCGACACACCTCCCTGTGGATCGACCCGTATTTTCCACCGCTTCAACGTGGCCGTGCACTTGCGGTTATTTAAAATATTCAATCAAGTTTTTGGAACCGTTGCCAGGGAGGTGTTCTGTCCACACTTTGGTTTGGACGATTCGAATGGTTTTAATTTTTTGTTTTTTGTTTTGGTTTGTTTTAGGGATTCTAAGGATCAAGGGGCGGCTACTGGGGAAGTTGGAAGGAAAAATAAGCTAAATTGACCGCCAATCAGCTGTCTAAAACCGCCAATTGGCGGCCAGGTCAGTTTATTCAATTTAGTTGTCTGGGAGTTCCATTTTGCATGCTTCAACCTGTAGCTAGCTCCCAAATTAATCAATTCCCCTTTTAAGAAAACTTGGACCTTAAAACTCAAAGCAAAAGATTAGATTGATTACCATCTAGGTCATGAATCAATTGTAGACCTTACAATTCTTTTTCTTTTCTTTTAAATTCTTGTTGTTGATTGCTAGCGTGAGGTATGTGCACCCATTCTCTCATTCATGCATGCTTAAAACATGCATTAGTTAGTAAGGTGCATCGGGACAAGAGTGAGGTGAGAGTTTGATTGGAGAGTTGATTGCTAGATCAAGGATCAAAACGCTACTAAGGAGGGGCTGTCCATACAAGATAAGGTAGGGGATTTCATCACCCTTTCCTTTGCCCCAAAAATTACTCTTAATAAAAGCCTTAATTCCAAAAGCAAGTAGACATTGACCATAAGGATTTCGGACGCACTAGGAGAGTGATTTTGTTGAGACCGTCATGGCCTGATTGACGTTGCCTACCTTGTCGATAGTAGGAGGTACTGGATCACCGGATCTGGTATCACTTGCTGGGCATTGTGGTCTTCATTGTAGGGAGGTGAGGCGTGTCGAGACTAGGGATCTCGAAGTTAGGCGTCATCTAGCCTGAGGACCCATAGCCATAAATTATTTGAGTCGTGCTTGCTAATTTAGGCTTCTACCTTCACCCATTACCCACGCTAGTTCTAAGGATTCTTCCCTCCTCATCTGAGTCCTCTCCTCATCTATATTCTATGAGTAGTCTCCTCCTCTGAGTACACCTTCTGTTGTGTGTTATTTTAGAGTCGAGTCGAGCGTTTTATGCGAGGTTGGACTCGTTCTGGTGAGAGCGCTCGACTTGAGAGAGTGCAATTATCTGAGATGGATGGTCTTTGTGATTGGCCATCTTCGCCTCATGCTCCAAAGCATGAGGCCGAGTCATCTCGTGGTGATAGGGGAGACCGAGTTCCATAGATGGATTACCTTGGTTCGCTCCCACCACCACGTAGACCTCCTTCTCCTCCTCCTCTGATTCGAGAGGAAGAGGGATTCGGTCAGGATCGAGTTCTTAGTGCACCACCACCTTTTGCTTGACGGGATAGACCAATGACTTTATGGGACCAGACCCATCATGTTCGGGCCGCGCAACCTTCTTGCATAGTACTCCCGCCGGCTCGTGGGAACAACTATGAGCTGAAATCTCAACATGCGAGCATGCTTCCTACCTTCACTGCCAATAAGGAGGATCCATATATTTTTATACGTGAATTCGAGGAGGTATGCTCCATGTTCAAGCTTCAACAACTTGATGGGGATTCAATCCGGTTGAGGATGATTTCTTTTGCGTTGAAGGCAACGAATTGGATGTACAGCCTCCCAGCGAGCTCGATTCGGTCCTGGGAAGACTTCGTGACTATCTTTCTGAAGAGATTCTTCCCTTAACAGAAGACTCAACAGATACGGCACCAGATACACCAAATGTATTAGACTGAGACCGAATCGTTTCATACTTTCTTTAAGAGGTTCAATGACCTTCTCTTGTAGTGCCCTCATCATGGAATTGAGTTGTGGTAGTTATGCCAAATTGTTTATGAGGGCCTCAACTACAACACCGACACATTTTTAGAGTCATTGTGTCAAGGTGATTTCCAAATGAAACCCATCGATGAGGCATGGGACACTTTTGAATTAATGGCTGAACATACCTTTGAGTGGGACACCATGAGAGAGCCATTAGCCGCCAGGTCTTCTGGTCGAGCTGGATCATATCAACTTGAGTCAACTATCACGTCTGAGACGAAAATGGCTGCTCTCATGTGTAGGATTGAGAGTGTAGAGTTGGACCGAGTTCCTATAGCTCAGGTCGCTACTTGTTGAACGTTTTATATTAAACCGCAAGTGCACGACGGCGTTGAAGCGGTGGCAAATACGGGTCGTCCTCAGGAGGTGAGCAGCCTCTTGTTTATCAGAAATCAAGTGGCGAAAAAATGGAGAAGATAATGGATTATGCTACGCTACGCTACACTACACTACAAAGTATGAAATGCGAAAGAAAGCAACAAACAATTAACTAAAAACTTAACTAAGAACGAAACAAGAGTGCTGGAATTCAGAAATGGAAAACCCTAAGGGGTGGAGTTAGTGCACACATGCAAAGAGGTGGGTGTTGAACACATTCTTTAAGCACAAATTAAGGTGGTGTTATCATGCATAGGAAGTGTCTAAATGTTATGGCAAAACCTATCAATATTTTCACCAACCTAGTTGATTAACATTTACCTATACAAGTTGTTTATTTCAGAACCTAAACAAGCATGAGAGGTGTCTAATCATTTTGGCAAAGCTCATCAAGTTATAAATTATATCCTAAACAAGCAAGCATACATTCATGTTTTATCAATACATTGGAAATAAAGCATTCATTCCATTCTCATTTGCATGTATATACATCTACTCCACCCCCTAAAGGGGATGGAACTACTCACTAAACATTAGACTAATTATTAAACTAAGCAAGGAAAGCATATTAACTAAGCTACTAAAACTAATGAAATGAAATTAAACAAAGTAAAGCAAGAAATATGAAACAAACAACATAATAAAGAAACTTTTATTAAAGTGACTCACATTTCAAGTAGCATCCTCCTACTTTAGTGTGTGCATCAAGCACCTTAAAAATAAAACTTCGGATCAACATGACAAGATGCTTGAGATCTTTCAGCAAGTTAAGGGAACATCCCTCTATTGGAGGTGATTCAGCAAATGCCACCTTATGCCAATATTCTCAAGGACTTATGCACCAAGAAGAGAAAAACTCATGTTCCAAAGAAAGCTTTTCTTGCGGCTAACGTAAGTTCTTTGTTGGCACAACCCATGCAAGTCAAATACAAGGATCCTGGTTGTCCTACTATCTCTTGTGTGATTGGTGAGGTGTCCATACATCGAGCTTCATTGGACCTTGGTGCATATGTTAATCTTCTACCGTATTCGGTCTACGTCCACCTTGGTCTTGGAGACCTCAAACAAACAAAAACAACTCTTCAATTAGCTGATAGGTCTATGAAGAAACCAAGGGGCATGGTGGAAGACGTTCTGATCAAAGTGGGAGAGTTCATTTATCCAGTCGATTTCTTTATTTTGGATATTGAACCTGTGCCAAACCCACTTGGACAAATTCCTGTTATTCTGGGGCGACCATTTCTAGCGACTTTCAATGCTTTGATCAATTGTCGCAATGGTCTGATGCGCTTGACATATGGTAGTCTGCGCACTGATTTCAACATCTTCACCATCGGTAAGAAGCCAGGTGCCTTCAATGACCTTGTTGGGGTCAACCTTATCCAGGGCATGGATGAGATTGAGGTTGAAGGCACCTTCAAAATTTTCAAGGAATTGTTCGATGGAGATCCTGAAGGTGGTGAAGATGTTTTACCTGGGCTGGCACAAGAAGGTCTTATCTTGTGATCACGTGGCCTTTGAGCCACATCCTTTCAATCATTTGGCTCTTGAGCCACAACATACGATTTTTGTGGCCTATGGGCCACATGCTCTTCATTCTGTATCTGCTGAGGACCCCATATGAGTTACAAATCAACCACTTGATACCTTACATTTCAAATAACCAGACAAACATTCACCTCTCATTCATGCCTCCTATCTTGCTCACTCTCAAGAGGCATCAAACGACCATAATGCCTATAAGGATGTCAGGTGGTGAAACAATTCTATTTTTGAACTTTGCCATCTGGGTAATAAGTCTAGGGTGTCACCTTGTGGGGATGAAATGATCCCGATACACCCAAACATCGGTTGGAGGGTATACATTGATAACCCTCAACTTTGTCGTGGAGTGGAAACATTTTTGTTTCCATTTCCATTCACAGATCGTGCTTTTGAGAAGCATGAACCACCATCCGTGGTTCATAAACCTCTCAACAATCATCTTGTTTCTTATGTTGCTAGCCCATGCAGCTGCATTTCTGGCTCGAGAGATGTCAGGCTCCCATTTGATGTCCCTTGACATATGAAGATGGGAGTCCATTGTTGTACGTAGTTAAGAAATTGAGAAAAAAATAAAAAAAATAAAAGTCTCCATGAGCGAGCATTGATTGTTGTGGGCTCCAACCCATTTCTTTCACGTATTTGTATCCCTTCTTTAGCATCTCATAGGTTTTGAAGGAATTCAGGTTTGTGTCCATTAACATAGCCACGAACTTCCTTGTGCGCTACATGTTAGTGAGATCTTTCCTTTTTAATGCATAAATCAATGTAGTATCATGCTCACAATCATTGAGAATAATGCATGAAGTAGGTGTGGGGGGTGTTTTACGTGTGTACATAGTCGAATCTTTTCCTTTCCTTTTGTTTTGTTTCTTTTGTTTGTATTGTTATGGTCAAGTTAGTGTGCTGCATTTAATATCGATATATCTGCTTGCCTTGATCCTTGGGTGACTTGTCTTCTTTTGCTTGCCTTATGCTTTAAAATTTTCACATTTCTTTCAAAATCTTCATGTTTTTGTGAAAGAAAATGTTTTATGGGTTTTACGTGTCTTTGGCATGTGCAAAACCGTTGAGAGACAAAGTAAAAAGAAAGCTCCGAAAATTGCCTTGAACATGATGCATTAGGCTATCTAGTATATCGGTTTTAGGTCTTAT
Organism: Triglochin maritima; assembly: GCA_963682175.1. Lineage (NCBI taxonomy): Eukaryota > Viridiplantae > Streptophyta > Magnoliopsida > Alismatales > Juncaginaceae > Triglochin > Triglochin maritima. The sequence goes on along the minus strand of OY821788.1, from coordinate 27,676,360 downwards.
CGATTCGTTAGGATGTACCCCGATTTTTCCTCGGGGGGCGAGTAATCATAGGGTTTTAGTACTCAAACATTTAAAGAAGTCCACCCTGAACCTAGTGAGTCAATAATTCGTGTCTGTTAATATAAGGAAGGTTTTTGTAGTCAAGAACCCTTTAAATCTTGTTTCGAGACATGAAGTGTATGGGTTTTGGTTCATTTGTAGATAAGAAATTAGTGAGTAGGTGTTCTCTCTTCTCGCACGGCTCCTATTGCTCGGGAAATTAGGTCTGAGGGGACTTTGTGCCTGGTGCTTTCGAGTCACCTGACTTAGGATGCACCAACCGAACTCCAGTTACACGGGTGCTAGGGATCGTCCTATGAGGGGAAAGGTGTACATGATAGTGTAAGTCCTCATAGGCAATAATGCACGAAAACTGACCCTAGGAGAATGGCCCTCAACTAGTAAGAAAAAGAAAAAAAAGTAAGAAAAGAAAAAAAGAAGAAGAAGGCAAATAAGAACCTTAATGGACTTTACACCTTGTATCACTTTTGGATGTTGAGGTTGTCCATGTCTTTCACTTAAGTCCTTAATTAATTACACAAATGGTTCATTAGGCTAGGTGTTGTCGACTAATACCTATATAGAGTCGGCCCGTAGGATTACTATGTCCAATGAGCGACAAAAATGAGTACAACGAGTCATTGAATAATGCATCAATGTTCAGATTTTGTGGGTATATCCGCTAAAAGCCCTCAGGAGACAACACTCCTCTTTGGCGACAAGGAGGTTTAGTGGCTTGTTGCACGTGCTAAGTGCAACCGTGATTCCTACGAAAGTGAGTTAGGATTTCCCTGCGTTTCGTATGGTTTTTCCTTTCTTTGTTTTGCTAGGGACTAGCAAAATCTAGGTGTGGGGGTATTTGATTGACATCATATCATGCATACATTTGTGTCTTATATCCTTTATTCTTAGCCTAAGCAAGACTATGTAATGAGTTTTATGTTTAAGTTTCAGGAATAAATATGTTTGAGAAGGAGACTCTAAAAGGACTTAAATGCAAGAAAATGGACTAAGTTGCAAGACTTATGGACTAAGATGCAAGAGAGAGGGACCCGAATGCAAAACCAAAGTACCAATGAGCAAATGAAAAAACTCCACACCATCATGAGGAGTATTTGGGCAATTAGATTCGGGTCGCAACCTACACAACTAATTAGGGTGCATCAAACATGAAGAAATCGAGCAAGACAACCTCACCCCAACACCTGACCCGGTCTGGACCTTATAGACCGCCAATTGGCGGTCTGGATTGGTCTAGATCCGATGAGGTTTAGTTGCATCATGTATTAGGGTGTATTTAGTCTATTTTTGGTATATGTTTAGTCCCATACCGAAGAATTGTCCCCGATTGCCTTTTTGTTTGACTATAAATAGAACTCCTCCTCCCTTGTATTCTACACATGCTTGGTGGCCATGCTCTCTACTTGAAGTAAGCCTTGGAGCAAAATCTCAAGTAGGGAGACACTACTTGTATTGTGAGTTTGAAATTAATAAAGTTTTCCTTTAGTTATGTTGTTTCTTTCTTCGTTTAATTTCCTTTCATATGTCTTGCATGCTTCTTTAGTTTTATGTCCTTTCAATTAGTTTCTTTAATATTTCTTGCTTGCTTAGTTTAATTTCCTTTCAGTAGAATGTTTCATTTTGTTAGTGTAGGTTGTAGTGTAATGATTAGTGAGTAGTTCCATCCCCATTTGGGAGGTGGAGAAATATGTGATGTGATTATGTTATGTATTAGGTGTTTGTTATCTTAATCCTTTGAACCTTACATGATTTCCATAACCATCTAATGAGATTTTACTCTTGTCTGTTATATGCTAATGCTCTTGAATGAAGCTTTGCATATGCTTAGATTAGTGGACCTATTTTATGGGGAATGATGAGGTGAGGATATGAATGGAATTGATAAAGGAAACATGATTTGTAGTTGCATGTACTCTTGTTGGAGTTACCTTGGTTAATGTCTTGTATGTTTTAATGATTGTGTAAATCATATTTAATGTGGAGGCATAGTGGGGTTTGGTCTTTATACATGAGTTCATTTAACTTAATTGCAATTATTGTCTTGTATGTTTTAATGATAATATGTTATCTTATTTCATGTGGAGGCAAAGTTGGATTTAGTTTTATGATTTTCATGTACTAAATGTTGTGATGAGCACAATTGAACACATACACCTATTTTTGTATTCACATTCTTTCTCTACCTCCTATGGGGTTTAGTTTTATTGCTGATTTTTCAATTCATTGGGCATTTTAGTGTAGTTTTGATCATAACTAATTTCTCTCCTTTCTTTCCCACTCCCTTCGAACTAACCATAGTCGACACACCTCCCAGTGGATCGACCCGTATTTTCCACCACTTCAATATGGTCGTGTACTTGCGGTTATTTAAAACATTCAATCAGTCGACCAATAAAAACTAGCACTATGGGGTTCAAGAGCTGTCTATGTTCGGTCGACTGAAACTATGTCCACGGTCGACCGGTTGTCAAAGGTATTTTCTGGGGATGTATAAAAATGTGATTACGACCGTTGGTATAATACGACAAGTCTAACGGTCAAATGACACGTGTAGACGGTCAAGCGGTTAAAACACTATTGGTTAAAAGATCACGAATGAAGGTGGTTCGGTCGACCGAAATTGCACTGGCAGTTCAGGTTTTGTTTAGTTATTTTCAGTCTAAGTTTGGGTGACCCATTGAAGTCCAAATGATCTGAGATTTTATGTGACTTCTATAAGGAACCTAGTGTGTATGTGATTATTATTTACTCTAGTATGTTCAAGTATACACAATTTCCTAAGACTCAAAAGAAATACATAATTACATGTCTTCAAAAAGCTTGATTACATGTCTTGACTTGGATTCATTTCTTCCTTGAGTCTTGATCACCTGTAGATGTTAGCACAAAGCAATATATGTGCTATGCAACATGTGTGCTACTCTACATTGATTTTTATTAAGATTAGGTTGATTAAATCATCAAAACATGGATTAAGGCCTAAAAGCCAACAATCTCCTCCTTTTTTTTATGGGAACCTACATCTTAATTACTTGAAATTTAGAGAAGTAAACTATGTATATAAATGCTCCCCTATGAGTGTGCATAGTTTTTGTTCAATTTTCAATCCAATTTCAAGTTACCACTAATATTCTCTCCCCTTTTACATCTATCAAATGTTTTGCAATGAATTCATTCTCTCCCCCAAAGTTCTTGTAATGAAGTTCCTCCCCTTTAATTTTGTACTTCCTTACCCTTTCTAGATAACGATTTTCATTAAGCTCCCCCTATCATTATAGATATGACATGACAATTAAGTTCAACTCTATTCTCCCATTTTATTATATGTGCAATGAATGATATCATTGATATGACAATTTAGCATTCAATATCCAAGATTAGAACCAATCTAATATCAATGTAGAGGATAGATAAATTTTACCCAATTTGATCCTTGAATTGGTTCCAATCTCCTTTCGATAGTGCAACCGGCTTTGAATTTGACTCTTCAAGCTTGCCCGGTCACTACCGATCTCCTTCCTCCTAGGTACCTACAAGTGTAGATTTTGGTACCCATTTTTGTTTGGGTCCATTCAATTTAGCCTTTGGTACCCATACCCAAGTGTATTTAGGTACCCAAACACTTGAGGTTGTTTTCATGGCAATATCATACTTTCCATTTATACTATCATGAACAATATGGTTTTCACATAAAAGACATTATATCCTGATGAGAATTAAATTTATACCGCAAGTGCACGGTGTCAATGAAGACGTGGCAAATACGGGTCGAACACAAGGAGGGAGAGATATTGTTATTTTTTTGGATTTTCGATTAGAGAGAGAGAGAGAACAATAATAAGGTTGGTTTTGAGATTTTTGGGTTTTAATTATCTAAAGCAAGAAACATGAACAAATAAAACTAAAACAAGAACAAAGATGGTGAATTCCGTTGGGTGGAGGTTTAGATATCGGGTTTAGATTAGAGAATTCTGAAACTTATAATAAATCATATTAGTTATAAAGCATTACATGATAAATGATTTAACATAAACTCAAGTAATCAAAACATACTAATACGAAATTAAAATAATAACATCTTCTCTTCTCATCACCCTAAATCCGTCACCCCCACCCTTTGGAAAGAGTTAGAAACTCATAGATGGAGGGAGGGAGAAGGGGTCCTAGAGAAACTAAGAAAAGAAAATTAAAAACATAAAATAAAAGAAACATAATTTTATTGCTAAATTATGGAACAAAAGGAAGAACTCCTCACAACATCGTTCTCGGGGCTATTTATAGCCGATACAAGGGACCTAAGCATGAAATAAGAAAGTACACGCGTCAACACGCAACCGGTAAAATTTTTAGAGCATGAATCTAATTTGGTGCGGCGGAATCGCCACCTTTTTGGCTCAGAAACGACCCGGATTTTTCCTGTGCGTTTATGGTATGATTTCAATGTCATTTGCGTGTCTGGATTGATTCTTGCATATGTTTGGAGATCCGAATTAATTTCTTCATATATTTGGAGATCCACATTGATTTTTCTTTATATTTTCTCCATAATAATAAAAGCTACTCGTGATTTGCAATTAGGTCCTTGACTTTTTGCAATTAAGTCCCCGGCTACTTTTGTGCTTAAGTCCTTGTTCTTTTCGTAATTAGGTCTTGAATGCTTTTATGCTTGGATACATTTCCATTTGAAACCCGATAAACTTGAACTTGGTCTTTATGATAGAAACGAGTCTTTTGTACGCGTTTATGCTCGGGATGTGGGTAAATTGCATTCAGGTCCCTGTATTCTGTAAATAAGACTAAACACATACCTTAGTAGCATTTATTGATGTAAAAGTAATCTAAATGAAAGACATATGATGCAATGTATGCAATGATCAAATACCCCCACACCTAGATTTTGCTAGTCCCTAGCAAAACAGAATATAAGAAAAATAAAAACAGGGAAATCCTAACTCACTTTCGTAGGAATCACGGTTGCACTTAGCATGTGCAACAAGCCTTTAAACCTCCAGGTTGCCTTAGAGGACGAGTTTTGTCTCGTGAGGGTTTTCAGTTGACACACCCACAAAGTCTTAATTCAACATTCCATTAATAGCTCTTAATATTTCTGCCTTAACCTTATACATCTCACTTAAAGTTCTCGCATGCTCATTATACAGTTCTAACTTATAAAAAGTTTGACTTGGTCTTTATTCCTCCAACATTCACACTACTAACCCCTCTACACATGTTATCACATGAATTATTTTGCACGCCTCCTCTGGTGGTGAAGTATCATTTGGATCAACCATGGCATGGATCATTCCTTTAGCTTTGGGCCTTGAGTATCTTAAAGTATTTATTTATTTTTTTCCTTTTTCCGTGATTCAACACATTTGCTTTTCTTTTTAACACTTATACCCTTTTTGCATTCGTGTAGCGAGTTTGGTCGATAATCCCGAGCTGGCAGACTCAAGTTACCGGGTTTCAAGATACCCCTACGGACCAGTGACTCGAAGGCTTGGGCTTTTGTAATCATTTTGCAAAATGTGTTTTCCTCACTTTATTTTTATTTTATTTTACTTTTTATTTTCCTCAAGGCTTAATTGCTATTAGAAGTCCACACTTCCCGGTATATTTTCCTCAACCTCTGCTTTTTATCAACCACTTCAAAGATTTGATTCATCCAATTTAAGTGCATACATGTCTTACAAGGGCCATGGGTTATTTCTTTGGAACTTAGATTTATGTCATAATTTCTACAAGCAGAACTATATAATAAGGAACAAAAACTTAATGCAATTTGTACACGGGTTTTGGCAGTTCAATCTTAAGCTATGTCATAGAATATTGAATTTTTATTATTATTATTATTATTATTATTATTATTTTAAATAAAGCATAACAGAAAATCAAATAGATAGATATGTACATATATAAACACCCCCCCACACCTAAATCATGCATTGTCCTCAATGTATGCATAGATAAAATAAATGCACTTATTACCTGCGTCAGCTTGCGGTAGAGGGGTTGAGTTTGCTCAAAGCCAACCATAATCAGAACTGGATTGAATGACACCATGTTGGTGCATGTATCCAGTTGAATTGTTCCCCATGTTGACTTGAGGAAAAGATTCCACTCTTCTCACTTGAATTGGTTCGCTTGTTTGCTCAAGTGATGGTGGTTGGGTAAATGAATTACTCCCTTTTTTCTTACATCCTTTTTGCTTATGTGATGATTTATTTGATTCAGAATTCTGATAAATACGTGCTCTCATCACAACATCACTTGGGTTGCATATTATTTCTGGCTCATTATCAATATGGAAGATATTAAATTCTGCTTTTAAGTTCCCGAAAGATAATTGCATGAGCCCATTTCGACAATTTATTAATGCTTCCGAAGTGGCTAAAAAGGGTCTACCTAAAATTACAGGGATTTGTCGATTAGGATTTACAACAGGTTCAGTATCAAGTACGACAAAATCCACTGGATAAATGAAGTCACCAACCTTAATCAAAACGTCCTCTACTATACCTCTCGGTTTCTTAACAGAACAATCAGCGAATTGGAGGGTTGTCTTAGAGGGTTTCAGTGGACCAAGGTTGAGTTGCTCGTAGACAGAAAATGGGAGTAAGTTAACGCTTGCACCTAGGTCTAGAAGGGCTTTATTGATAAACGTATCTCCTATTGAACATGAAATTGTGGGACACCCGGGGTCCTTATATTTTATAGGAGATCTGTTGGAAAGAATTGAGCATATGTTTGCAGTTAAGAATGCTTTCTTTGGTACATTCGTTTTTCTCTTCTTAGTGCACAAATCTTTTAAGAATTTAGCATAAGCAGGTATTTGTTGAATCATGTCTAAGAGTGGAATGTTTACCTTAACTTGCTTAAATACTTCCAAGATTTTCTCTATTTGTGCACTAGAGTTCTTTTTGAGTCTATTGGGAAATGGGGCTTTAGGCACATAGACTCGCTCAGGTTCAGGTTGAGCTACAGGTTCAGGTTGAGCTACAGGTTCAGGTTGGGTAGGTGGATTGGGCTTTTCAATTTGGACGTCGGGTTCAATGGTCAAGTCATATGTGGGTGCTTGATGGCTAGATTGATTAGTCATTCTAGGGTTTACCACATTATTGTCAATTTGTCTTCCGGACCGTAATGATACCACAGCATTGATTTGTTGGAACGGTCCTTCCTCATTAACCATTTGAACCGGTCTAGGGTTGTTATTTCCTGAAGGTGGTTGATAAGATTGATATTGATTATTAGTTCTGGGGTTCACCTCTGGTTGACTTGGAAATTGGCCCTTTTCTCTTTCACCTATTATCTGTGCTAATTGGCTGACCTGTGTCTCTAGCCTTTGGAATGATTGGTTGGTTGTTTGTATAAAAGTTGTCATTAAATTTTCTAATTTTGTCAACCTAACCTCATGATTTCCATTGTTATTACCCCCAGATGATGTATTATTTTGGTTATATGGGGCTGGTTGTTGTCAAGGAGGTTGTCCTTGTTGGGTCCACGAAAAATTGGGATGATTACGCCAACCTGGGTTATAGGTTGATGCGTAAGGATCATTTCTAGAATTGTTAAATATGGCATTAACATGTTCCAGGTCCACACAGTCCTCCATTAAATGACCAGTCTGACCACATCTAGAGCAGGGGATAGACAAGGGTTGATTCATTCGGGGTTGATTTTGTAGCTCTAGACTTTCCATTCTACGCATTAGGGTAGCTAGTTTTGCCTCAGCCGCTATGTTGGAGTCTACAGCTAAGACACCTGGTCGGAGTTGACTCGCTATTCTAGATCCAATACTCGGGTTGATGGGTGTTCTAGCATTGTCCCATTGCATACTATTTTCAGCTAAATCCTCAAGAAAAGTCCAGGCATCATTTTCATTTTTGGACATGAAGTTCCCTTGGCTCACAGATTCTAGCATAACTCTAGATGTGGGTGTCAATCCCTCATAAATAATTTGGCATAATTGCCACTTCGGAATTCCGTGATGAGGGCATTGGGTCAAGACACTCTTAAATCTCTCAAGATAGGAATAGAACGGCTCGCTCTCAGACTGAACGAATGCAACAATTTCATTCCTAATCTTCATAGTCTTATGGTTGGGGAAATATTTTTTTAGGAAAACTTGAACAAATTCGGCCCAACTTCTAATAGATCTTTCGGCTAGACTATATAGCCATTTCTTAGCGTCGTCTTTCAGTGCTAGAGGCACGAATTTCAGACGCACTGCCTCTTCAGGGATATGCTGGTATTGCATAAGAGAGCAGATTTCCTCAAATTCTCTAAGGAAGAGATATGGATCTTCCCTAGAGGTGAACTTAGGCAGCATACTCATGTATTGTGCCTTAAGTTCGAAGTCGCGACCCGGTATGGTGGGCATGACGATGCACGATGGCTGAGCAGTCATCGCTGGATAGCATCGATCCCTCAGAGTTATAGGTTGTGCAACAGGCGGGTCCACTACGTTCTCACCCATTGGATCCGGGTGAGGTGGTGCAACAGGTGGATTGGGGTTAAGTTCCAGACTGGAATCTAGAAGAACTCGTGAGAGTCGATTACTCAAGTCCCGAATCCAAATCTGAGTGCACCGGGTTGAATCAATTTTTGAATTCAAATTCGAAATTTAAATTCCAAATTTAATTTCAAGAATTAATTACAATTTTTTTTTTAATTTTCGTTTTTTTATGTTTTTTTTCTTCAAAAGGGAACAAACAATAGAATGGGGCAAGATGAGAAAGGAATCCTAATCTAGAGAATTTAGGTGAGAAGACAAAGAAGACTCAGATGAGAAAGGAAACTTAACTCTAAAGATAGAAAAGAGGGTTGGTCAGAAATTTCCTAAGAAAGCACGATTCAAACAATCCTAGACCTAGTGTCACTTAAATCTAGACGACTCCTAACTGGTTGAGTCGAATTGATTCGCTTGATTCACCTCCCTCACTAATCAAACCAAATTGGCCAGGTAGTGTATAGCTAGTGGGGGCGCTTCCGACAGAGTCGGTGCCAATTAGACAACCACTTCGCTTGGAAGACTTTCGTCAACACAAAAACACTTCCTAGACACCAAATTGAATTCGATCGGCTTCAGGTCATGGCAAGTCAAACCAATTCTTCTCCTTAATTGAGTCCGAGTCCTTAGGGGCCAATGTCTAATTGATTTTAAATTTTAAGGCTTGGGTGACACTTTAGGATTGTGATTTGTGGGCCACGGAAGGGTGATGAAATCCCCACCGTATCTTTTCCTACGGAGTTGCCCTTAAGATAATTTAACTTAGATCTAACAAAGATAGTCAAACAATGGTCTTTTTAATTGGGGCAATTGCAAGGTTGTATGCAAATTAAATTATATGCTTAAATGCAATCGTTAAAAACCGCGATACGTACCTTGCCTCCAGCACTCTTCAACAGAAATTGATTTGCAAGAATTTAGCAAGAATAATGCAAACAAAACATTATATGATGCATGCACTAAGGTCTTTCTAATTTTGCGAATTTTAGGTCAGAGTTGAAATATTGCCAATTATGGAATTTAAGCTTAACACGTGCAATTCTAATAAAAGGAAATTTTCTGAAACTAGAAATTACGAGGAAAAAGGCAACGAAGGTTACCTACGCAATGCTCAGTCGGGTTCGCCGCCCGCTCTCGAAATTTCAGTAGCTTTACGCGTCCACCCAGAGATGAGTCGCGTCCCAGAAAAAGTTGAAGCCCAGAAGCTCCAAGTGTGCGGCGGATTCGCCGCAAGTTGTTCTTCAGGTGCGGCGATTTCGCCGCTCGTTTAGCTCAAATGGTGCTCGGATTTCGCCGTGCACTCTGTTGTCTCCTGAAACACAAATCCAAATACTTAGATCGCGCACAAGATAAACAGGATAAAATCGAAATACAAAAACAACAAAATCTGCGTCGCCTCCCCGGCAACGGCGCCAAAAACTTGATGAGAATTAAATTTATACCGCAAGTGCACGGTGTCAATGAAGACGTGGCAAATACGGGTCGAACACAAGGAGGGAGAGATATTGTTATTTTTTTGGATTTTCGATTAGAGAGAGAGAGAGAACAATAATAAGGTTGGTTTTGAGATTTTTGGGTTTTAATTATCTAAAGCAAGAAACATGAACAAATAAAACTAAAACAAGAACAAAGATGGTGAATTCCGTTGGGTGGAGGTTTAGATATCGGGTTTAGATTAGAGAATTCTGAAACTTATAATAAATCATATTAGTTATAAAGCATTACATGATAAATGATTTAACATAAACTCAAGTAATCAAAACATACTAATACGAAATTAAAATAATAACATCTTCTCTTCTCATCACCCTAAATCCGTCACCCCCACCCTTTGGAAATAGTTAGAAACTCATAGATGGAGGGAGGGAGAAGGGGTCCTAGAGAAACTAAGAAAAGAAAATTAAAAACATAAAATAAAAGAAACAGAATTTTATTGCTAAATTATGGATGGAACAAAAGGAAGAACTCCTCACAACATCGTTCTCGGGGCTATTTATAGCCGATACAAGGGACCTAAGCATGAAATAAGAAAGTACACGCGTCAACACGCAACCGGTAAAAATTTTAGAGCATGAATCTAATTTGGTGCGGCGGATTCGCCGCAATTTGCTCTTGAGGTGCGGCGGAATCGCCACCTTTTTGGCTCAGAATCGACCCGGATGTTTCCTGTGCGTTTATGGTATGATTTCAATGTCATTTGCGTGTCTGGATTGATTCTTGCATATCTTTGGAGATCCGAATTAATTTCTTCATATATTTGGAGATCCACATTGATTTTTCTTTATATTTTCTCCATAATAATAAAAGCTACTCGTGATTTGCAATTAGGTCCTTGACTTTTTGCAATTAAGTCCCCGGCTACTTTTGTGCTTAAGTCCTTGTTCTTTTCGTAATTAGGTCTTGAATGCTTTTATGCTTGGATACATTTCCATTTGAAACCCGATAAACTTGAACTTGGTCTTTATGATAGAAACGAGTCTTTTGTACGCGTTTATGCTCGGGATGTGGGTAAATTGCATTCAGGTCCCTGTATTCTGTAAATAAGACTAAACACATACCTTAGTAGCATTTATTGATGTAAAAGTAATCTAAATGAAAGACATATGATGCAATGTATGCAATGCATCATATCCTAAACCATGTTTGTCTAATTATTGTCTTTGATTTCCTAGAAGCATATCAAGGTTCTTCTTGCCATTTGTGAACTTATGCATATCGTTAATCAATGTTTCATTTTTGGCAATAAGTTCTTTATTTTTAAGCACAAGAGATTCATTTATGCATTTTAGTTTTTCAATTAAAGAAATGTGCTTGTCATTCATTTGATCCATGTGCATCTTGAATTCAATAAGTTCTTACTTTCAAGATTTGATTCTTCAAGTTTCTTAAGCAAGTCATTCTTTTCATTTTCAAACGTATGACTATCAATGACATGAGATGAGTTGGGTTTAGTTTTCAATTTCTCTCTCATCTTTTAATCATGCATTCTCCAAAATGATTTTATCAAGTTTATCAAGAAAATCATTTTTCTCATTTAAGAAAGATTCATTTTGACAATGAAGATCATGATTTACTTTTCTAGCTAACTTGTTCTTTTGACAAAGTAGCTCATATCTTTCAACAAGCTCATGGAATCAATTTTGTAGTTCTTTAAAAGAATATGAGTCATTGTTAGAACTAGAGCTAGATCAACTAGATTTGGAAGATACCTCACTTTCTTCATCTTCTATTACAATGAGGCATGCGTGGGCATCTTCTCCTTTGGATGATCTTAACGAGGAATATGATGTAGATGTTTTCTTGTCCCATCTCTTCATGAGCTTCATCCAATTGGCTTGATCCTCCCTCTTTCCCGGTTGGTGATTCTTAATTTTCACCATTATTAGCTTGAAGCATTTGCCAAATATCATGTGCACTTTCACAAGATGAAATAAGGTCAAAAAGTTCATACATCAGTGCACAATGTAATACATTTATAACATTGGCATTCAAGCAAGCTAATTTCTGCTCTTCTAAGCTCCATTGTTTATAATCATATTTAGGCTATGACATGTAGTTATAATCATGGACGCCATATCTAAATTAGTGATGGATTTCAAGTATATCTTCATTTTACTCTTCCATGAATAGAAATTTGTTCCATCAAAATATGGTGGTCAAGAAGAGCATGTAGGTGATTCTAAATCATAAAGGTAGATGTGGATGCAATTTCGGTCATGCTTACAACGGTTAAGTAGTTGATTTAAGCACCTACGCTCTGATACCAAATGTCGGATCGTTATGGGTCGCTAATTTAATTAATTTCAAGTTTATTCTCTACTTGCTTAACAAACAAAGATACACATTGGAATTTAAACAAGCAAGTAAGTAAAGAAGGATAATATGCAAACCACAAAGGACAGAGGGACATTTTTCGGCCTCCCGCCTATTTCTTCTCTTGCAAGCTCCGTTCGACTCCACGAGCTTCGCTCACGACTTCACTATCGGCTCCCCGATCCAGGCTGAGAGACAAACCCTTACAATCTTCAAGCTAGCGAACAACCATCGCCTAGCTTCGAATCCTCTTCTCACAACCGAGAAGGATGCTTCAGGCTTTCACCGGAGCCTTTACAAACTTTGCTTGAGTGGATCACACTCTCTAAACTTGAGCGGATCACACTCTCTAAACTTGAGTGGATCACATTCTCTAAACTTGAGCACACTTTGAGTAGGATTTGGATATGATCAAATGTGTGCAATTCAGGCTTAGAGTGTAGTGTAGGAGCTTTTGGGATTGGGAGACTTTTCTCTAATGTATGAGACAATTGTGTCTAGGAGAGTTCTACAAACAATGCGTTAAATCCTCAATTTATAAGCTCCTAAGGTGTTATAGTTGTTGTGACAAAAGTGGTAGATGAATGTGTTAGAAACACAAAACAGAAAAGCACATGTCATTGTTATGGTTAAGTTCGGTCGACCGAACCGGGTAAAATGGTCGACCGAATTCTGTCCAAAAAAGGCATCCAGATAGTTCCAGAAAGAAACGGTCGACCGCACAAGGGCGGTCGAATGAACATGGCAATAACTTAAGTGAACGGTTGAACAAAAAGTGGGATGGTCGACCAATTAGGCAGACCATAATTATTGTCCAGGAAAGTCCAGGGACAAACGGTCGAACAAAATGGTTGATTCGGTCGACCGATAAAAACTAGCATTACGGGGTTCAAGAGATGTCTATGTTCGGTTGAGCGAAACTAGGTCCACGGTCGATCGGTGGTCAAAGGTATCTTGCAGGGATGGATAAAAATGGGAATACGACCGTTGGTATAATACGACAAGTCTAACAGGTCAAATGACACGTGTAGACGGTCGACCGAAAAAGATCACTGTCGACCGATTGAGCAGTTGAAAACACTATTGGTTAAAAGTGTAGGATCTACTAGGCCCTAATATTAGTCTAAAGGGGGGTGAATAAACTAATTACAATCTTTTAAAAACAACTATGTCAAATTAAAAGTTAAGCAAACAAAGATGAAGTAAAGGAATGCAAACCACTGGATCTATATATAGAGGTTTGGATCCACCACTGGATTCTAGTCCTCTCTTACGAAATGATCTTCCTCGAGCAACTTTGCATCCTCCAATAAATCCAATCTCCGTTGCGGGCCGAGATCAAGCTTTTACACAACAAGCTTGGACCACCATGTCAGAATCCGAGAAGAGCTTCACTCCGGAAGCTAGTACAACTCTTGAATGAAAAGCTTCGACAAACTAATCTTAGGCACTTGAAACGAATGATGCAATCGATGAGCTAGCTTCAAGTGGAAAGATTTGAGCAAAAATATGTTTAGAGCAAGTTTGGGAGTAGTAGTAAGATTTGATCTTGGACAAAGATTGGGTAATCTTGGAAGTGTGTTCTCAGCTCTATTTATAAGCTCTAAACCTAATCTACCCGTTGGGATTAAATTAGAAAGAGATTGTGTAAAGATACACAAGCCAATGAATGACAAGACACATTTCGGAAAAAACCAATGGTTGGCCGGATCGGGTCAATCGGTCGACCAGTATGTGAAAATAAAGAATTCAGTCAAGCAAAGTTGCAGACGGTCGAACCAATAGGGCTAGAACTTAAGTGGACGGTCAAACGTATAACGAGGATCGGTCGATCGTTTGGAAAATTTGGTCTAGAAAAACTGTGCAAAAGGATAACGATCGAACATAATGGATCATTGGTTCGACCGGAAACTTCCATTAAGTCCTGGAGCTAGGAAGTTTCATGAACCGGTCGACTGTAAAAAGAGTTTTGGTCGACCGAAAGACCAAATCTAAATGATGGGGTCATGTGAGTGTAGGTATATAACCATTGCAAAATACGACAATCTTAACGGTCATATTTATGCAAAAATGGAAATACAATCGGTCGAACAAAATAAAGTTTCGGTCGACCAGTGTTCACACTAACCGAGACACATGTCAACAAACGATAACGTGAGATGATTTGTATCGGTCGAGCTGAGTTCTATCGGTTGGCAATAGGAAACGGTCGAATGGAAGAGGGATTACGGTCGACCGATTTAGACTGGGAAACCTGATATTGAATCGGTCAAACGAAAAGAAGTTCCTGGTCGACCGTTTATGAAACAAAAAGGCTCTGTTGAAATCCGGTCGAACCAGATGGTTGTACCGGTCGACCGGTTTACCTAGAATCCTGTTCTAAGGGATTTTCTATGTTTCGTCGATTTCCTATTGAAGTCAAATTGATATGGACTTAATTGTAGGACTACTATAGGTTCCCTAATGGTCAAAAAATGCAATCTATCAAAGATTTCAAGTGCCAAGTTACATTATAACCTAAGTACAAGAAATATAAACTTATCTAATCTTCATTCTTGATTTTTGTCTGGATTCAACTTGATTCCTTAAATGTTAGAAATACAATGTATGCATGCGATGATTTTAAGGGAATGCATGTGTTTATTGATATGTTAGTTAATCATCAAAACGGATTAACAATTATTAACCAAAAAGCCAACAATCTCCCCATTTTTGATAATGACAACTTATCATTCTAAATACATGTTCTTTTCAAATTTTATCATCATTAAGCAATTATAATGCCCCTATCTTATAGATCCCCCTCTCTATAAGCATGTATTTATTTCTCCCCCTTTGGCATGATCAAAAAGATGGTACTTATGAAATATAATATCAAATTAAGGCTTATCATGAGATAAAATAACGGAATTCCAGAAAATGCCAAAAAAACACAATCATAGACAAACAAGCCAAATGAATCTCAAAACCTAAATTCATTCAATTTAGCAAAGCACACATCATAATGTCATAAGAGGCAAAACAAAGATCCAACAAAAATAAAAAACCACACAATCAACCAAATGTGTAGAAGAAAGGACAGATCACATGCTTCAAAGCAATCAACAAACACAAACAAACAAACTACAAGAGATCAAAAACAGTCAACCAAACCGCTGATCACGAAGCAACGAGGAGAGGGAGTCAAGCGAACCTTCTATGCGTGTAAGCTGAGTGGAGGAGGCAGAGGCGATCGTCTTGAGTTCATTGTACCGAGCATTGGAGGAAGCTCAAAAGCATCAAAGCGATCAGAGAGCTGCTGAAAGGAATGAGTGTCGTTTGAGCTCGGACGATCCACGGTCTATCTACCACCATAAGTCCATGCATTTGCATCGTCGGTTCACCTAGAAATCATGTTCCAAGGAATTTTCTATGTTTCGTCGATTTCCTATTGAAGTCAAATTGATATGGACTTAATTATATGACTTCTATAGGTTCCCTAAGGGTCAAGAAATGCAATCTATCAAAGATTTCAAGTGCCAAGTTACATTATAACCTAAGTACAAGAAATATAAACATATCTAATCTTCATTCTTTATTTCTTGTCTTGATTCAACTTGATTCCTGAAATGTTAGAAATACAATGTATCCATGCGATGATTTTAATGGAATACATGTGTTTATTGATATGTTAGTTAATCATCAAAACGGATTAGTAATTATTAACCAAAAAGCCAACAATCTCCCCATTTGTGATGATGACAACTATCATTCTAAATGCACGTTATTTTAAAATTTTATCATCATTAAGCAATTTCTAATGCTCCCACTATCTTATAGCTCCACCTATCTATAAGCATGTATAAATTTCTCCATCTTTGGCATGATCCAAAAGATGGTACTCATGAAAAATGATGTACAATTAAGTCTTATCATGAGATAAAATAACGGAAGTACAAAGAAATCCCAAAAAGACACAAACGTAGCCAAACAAGCCAAATGAATCTCAAAACCATAAATTCATTCAATTTAGCAAAGCACACATCATAATGTCATAAAAGGCATACCAAAGATCCAACAAAAATCAAAAACCACACAATCAACCAAATGTGTAGAAGAAAGGACAATTCACATGGTTCAAAGCAATCAACAAACACAAACTAACACACTACAAGCGAACAAACACAGTCAACCAAGCCGCTGATCACGAAGCAACGAGGAGAGGGAGTCAAGCGAACCTTCTATGTGAGTAAGCTAAGCAGAGGAGGCAGAGGCGATCGTCTTGAGTTCATCGTACCGAGCATTGGAGGAAGCCTCGAAAGCATCAAAACGATCAGAGAGCTGCTGAAGGGAATGAGTGTCGTTTGAGCTCGGACGATCCACAGTCAATCAAACACCATAGGTCCATGCATTCGCATCGCCTTCGCCCCAAGGTGGAGATGGCTCCCAAGGCTCCCGAGGCCTTCGCCCTGGGCATATGAGAGCAATCTCATCAATATCATCGGGTTCCCCAAGGGACCTATCGCAGGCACATACGGCCTTACGGAGAGTACGTCACGCACCCCACTCGCGACTATACTAATCATGAGGGTTTGGTGAGGATCGCAACACTTCCACGTCACAGATACAGATCTGATCTTGTGGACAACACCACACCCGTTGGAGCCATCACTCGCTGGACTGTCAATTCGCCTTGTTGTGCCACATCCGGGTTACCTGCCAGAATAATTGTCGGTCAATCATCTCCGTTGCCACCAAGGTCGGTTGGTCATCTCCGCCACCACAGAGGGCGGTCAGTCATCACGCTCCATGGAACTGGGTGACAATGCAATGCGTGTGGATCCATGATCCCTCTGGTCTACGACCTAGAGTGTGTTAATGAGATGTAAAATGTCGTACAAAGCTCATAAAATAAAGAGGCACGTGTATCAAGTGTCTACACTCTTATGCCCTTGGGTCCCCGGGCAGGCAATCTCACTGCACCTACCGTCACCTCCAGGCTCACGACCAAGCGAGGATAGGGGTTTCCAAGGAAAACAGCATGACAAAAGACACAAGGCAAAAAAACAAAACATGGCACAAACAGTCAACCGGAAGTGGCAAATTGTTCGATCGTTTCCTAATGAATAAGGAAACATTCGGACAACAACACAAGTCGGTCGAATGCTAGGTCTGTGATTTAAGTGAATCGGTCAAACCATGGTCAAAGGTAGTCAACCATTCAGATGGTCTTAGCCTGGAATAAACATTTAATAATAAGGAACGGTCTTACCCAAAGGGAACACCGTCCGACCGAAAATAACAGCAACTACACAAGTTCGGATTCCTCTACAACCGGTCGAAGGCTTGTAGTGTGTTTGTTGGTGTTTGTCCTCGTCACAAGACGGAGATGGCTCCTGAGGCTCCTAACGAGGCAACCATCTCATATTAGCTTCAGCTTCTGCTTCAATGTCCTCGTCGAAGGATGGAGGAGAGGAAGCGGCGATCGTCTTCGTTTTGGATAAGGTGGTCTTACAGATACAAAAGTTGTAGACCACCGAAAGGAATGCAAAGATATTGATCTTCCAATGAGCAAAAAGTGCTGAGAGACACATAGGATAAGGAAGATATGTCCCTTTCCGATGACCCAAGTGCAGGATGATGAAGTGCGGCCAATCCACCAAAATTTTCTTAAAGATATAGTAAATGCAAAAAAACTCCATATTTGAAATCTCATTATGGTGGCCAAATTTCGGATAAAGGTTATAGGATACTATTTGGGCAAGGATTCTGGGTAATGGATGTAAAAGAGAGCCATTATGTTTAAATCGTCCATTTAACCGGGGAGGTGGAATAACATACAACTCATGAACCACTTTCTCAACTTCGATAGCCTAAACAGGGAGAACGGCTTGTCGTTGGTCTAAATAGATGTGAATACCAAAGGACTCTAGACCTAGAGTTTCAGCTATCAAGTCGGATGTAATCCAATATTCAATCTTTTATCATAGTAGTGAAGATGTGTCGATCGGGGACTTTTCTGAGATTACAGTAGAATTGTTGCACTAAGAAGGGATAATAAGGTTTAGATGCTAGTTTTGTGTGAGAATATGTGAGCTTAATTGCATCTAAGTAAGATCTTAAAGAAAAGTTGATGAAATACGCTACCTCAACCTTACGACAATGTATGAAGGAAGCAACCAAGAATTCGTCGTCCCAAGCCATTTGAGCGGCATCATCGACCGGAAAGAAGTGAAACAAAGGACTAACCGGAGGACCCGGAGCATGTGAAGAATACGGTTGGGTGTCTTGTCTCTTTTTTTAACAAAGTTTGGTGGCGACAAGCTCCGAAGCACTGTGCCTTTTGGAGATGGACATCTTTTGGCGACCCATCGACGAGAGGATGGTGGAGAACGAAAACGGAGGGTGGAAATGGGTAGAGGAAGGCGAGGGGAGACAAATGGTGGAGGAAAAACGAGCGGTGGACTTCCGGAATGGGACGGGCGGTTGACCAGAGGGAGTCGGGTGGCAACTAGGGTTTGAAAAATGGTAGAGTAAAGTGAGTTAAAACACCAATTTACCTTGAAAGGAGCTGAAATGACGGGAATGGTCGACCGATCGGGTACAACGGTCGACCGAAAGGTTAAAATATTTAAAGAAAAATGGTCAATTGAGCAACCACATAGAGTCTGGAAATTTCCGGTCGTACGAGGCGAGCAAGCCGGTCGACCGAACAGGTGAGGGAGAGGAAAATGGGCATGTACTGGAAATTATTGGTCAGACTAGAGGTATGGAACGGTCGACCAAATCACAAAAATAGAGAAGATGTCGGACCAGATGAAAAATTCGGTCGAACGAAAAAGTGAATGAGAAAGCATAATCGGCCGACCAAAGTAGGGTTAGTTAGACCGATCACTTAAGTGAACTTAAGGATCAGTTCGAGCAGGAGGCAATCGGTCGAACGGAAGGCCTAGTCCGGTCGACCGAAACTAAACAAGTTAAAACAAGCTCAAAATACGTTAGAATAGTTGAATGGAATGCCTATTCTGGTCGACCGAAACTAAACAGAAGATAAAACAAGCTCAAAACACATTAGACCCTCGAACGGAACAACTATTCTGGTCGACCGAAAAAAGTTTGAACAAGACACACAACTCACAACCACATCAAAAATCCAAGATACTTAAAGATGAAAACTATCAAGATTTAATTTTTAAAGTTATGGCACGACATTTTGAAATTAAAGATCATTTAAATTACACATGCCTAGATTTAGTCTAATGTGATAGAATTGATCAACATTTAGAGGTTTTGTGAAGATATCCGCAAGTTGATCATTTGTGGGGACAAATATAAGTTTGATGTCTTCCTTAGTTGCATGATCTCTAAGAAAATGATGTCTTACTTCAATGTGCTTAGTTCTTGAATGCAAATTAGGATTTTTTGAAAGATTGATTGCACTCGTATTATCACAGAAAATAGGGGTAGTTTGAAACTTAAGTTGCAAGTCCATGAGGGTTTGCCTCATCCATAGGACTTGTGCACATGCACAACCGGCGGCGATATATTCGGCATCGGTTGTAGATAATACAACACTATTTTATTTCTTACTAAACCAAGAGACAAGAGATTTTCCCAAACATTGGCAAGTACCACTAGTGCTTTTACGATCTAGAATGTAACCGGCATAGTCGGCGTCTCTATAAGCAACAAGATCAAAAGCCCTAGTCTTGGGGTAAAACAAACCAAAATCTTGAGATCTTTTGAGATATCGAAAAATTTGTTTCAAATATTTAAGTGAGATTCTTTTGGGCATGCTTGAAAATAAGCACATAAGCATACGACAAACATGATATCGGGGAGACTAGTAGTAAGGTAGAGAAATGATCCGATCATACCTCAATATTTCTTGATATCCACATCTTTGCCATTTTCAACTTTGTCCAATTTAGTGCTAGTGCTCATGGGAGAGTCTTGTATGACTTGCTATCTTTAAGACCAAAGCGTTTTAGAAGTTCTTTTGTGTACTTTGCTTGGTGTATGAAGTTTCCATCAAGAGTTTGCTTGATTTGAAGTCTGAGAAAGAAGTTTAGTTCACCATTTAGGCTCATCTCGAACTCGCCCTGCATAGACTTAGAAAGTTCTTCGCAAAGACGCGGGTTACTTGCACCAAATTTAATATGATCCACATATATTTGTACCACTAATAGATCATGATCATAAGATTTCACAAAAAGGGTGGTATCCACTTTACCCACAAAGAAACCTTTGTTGATTAAGAAGTTCTTCAACCACTCATACCAAGCTCTAGGAGCTTGTTTTAGCCCATAAAGAGTCTTCTTAAGCTTAAAAACATGGTTTGGGTAAGCTCCATTTACAAAGCCGGGGGGTTGAGCAACATAAACTTCTTCATTAATAAATCTATCTAGAAAATGACTTTTGACATACATTTGAAAGAGTTTGGTATCCATAAAAGATGCATATGCTAATAACATGCGTATGGCTTTCGTGCGAGCAACGGGAGCATAAGTTTCATTAAAGTCTATACCCTCCTCTTGGCGATAGCCTTGAGCAACTAGTCTAGATTTGTTTCTAACTACATTCCCATCTTCATTAAGTTTGTTTCGAAAGATCCATTTGGTTCCAATAACCGTTTGGTTGGTTGGGTTTTCAACTACCCAAACATCATTTTGAACAAATTGATTTAGCTCTTCATGCATAGCCATTAGCAAAAACTCAACATTACATGCTTGTTCTACTTTTTCGGGTTCTAATGTTTAGATAAATGCATAAGAGTCACAAACTACATGAGCTCTAGAATGTGTTGTCACACCTTGAGAAACATCTTCTATCACAAAGTCCTTTGGATGATCCTTTCTATAGGTCCAATCCTTGGGAAGTTCCTCTTTGTCCTTTTGTGGAGAACTTGGAGGTTCTTGATTAGTGTCAAGTGTGGCATCTTGTGTTGATATGTGTCTAATGATATCTATGCAATCATCATAAAGAGAGGAGTTATCTACACATGCCAATTTATCAAAGTTGATGTGTAGAGATTCATCGACACAACTAGTTCGTTTATTGAAGACTCTATATGCTTTACTCCTATCGGAATACCATAAAAAGATGGCCTCATTGGATTTCACATCAAATTTATCAAATTATCTTTAGTGTTGAGGACAAAACATTTTGAACCAAATGCTTTGAACTACGAGATTTAAGGAATACGGTCATGTCAAAGATCAAAATGGGTTTTCTTCAAAATAGGTTGAATAAGAACATGGTTTAAAACATAGGAAGATGTATTAATGGCTTCGCACCAAAAATATTTTGGAAGTCCTTTTTCCACAAGCATGGTTCTTGCCGTTTCTTGAAGAGTTCTATTTTTCCTCTCAACAACCCCATTTTGTTAAGGAGTGCGAGGAAAGGATAAATTATGTTCAATTCAATATTTTTCACATTTTTTTTGAAACGATTCATTTTCAAATTCTCCGCCATGATCACTTCGAATAGCGATTATGTCAGAATGTTTTTTCCCTTTGAACACGTTTGTAAAAACTTTTAAATCTTTCAAATACATCATATTTGTTTACTAAAAACAAGACCCAAGTGAATCTTGAAAAATCATTAACGATCACAAAGGCATATCTTTTCCCTCCTAAACTCACGGTCCTTGAGGGTCCAAAAAGATCTAAGTGTAAAAGCTCAAGGGGTTTTGAAGTTGACACCACATTTAAAGATTTGAAACACGATTTAAATTGTTTTCCAAATTCGCATGCATCACAAAGCTTGTCCTTTTTGAAATCGATTTTAGGTAGTCCTCTTATCAATTCATGTTTGGATAATTTATGCAATTGTGACATACTAATATGTCCCAAATGGTTATACCATAACCAAGCTTCGTCATGTGAGGCAACTAGAGAAGTTTCAACATTTAAATTGCTAAGGTTATCAACATGCACAATGTAAATATTATTTGATCTATAACCTTTGAAAATGATTTTCATGTCATGTTTGGAAATGATATGGCATGTAGGTTTATCAAACACAACTAGGAAATTCTTATCGGTTGATTGACTAACACCTAGTAAGTTATGTTTCAAACCATCTACTAATAAAACTTTTTCAATAGTTGGAGTAGAAGTGTTGCCAATATTACCAATGCCGACATTGTGATCTTTAGAGTTGTCTCCAAATGTGACGGTTCCTCCCTTCTTAGGCTTTACGCTTGATAAAACTTAGGAGTCTCCCGTCATATGACTCGAGCACCCGCTATCGAGAATCCACTTGTCCTTTCTCCTTGCTTTTATCTACAAATAAGGAAACAAGTGAAGACTTTGGTACCCAAATTTGTTTGGGTCCTTGAGGATTAGCTTTTGGTACCCAAACTTGGGTGGTCTTAGGTACCCAAATATTTAAATAATTTACTTTCTTAACAAAGGACTTGTTCATTCTAACAAAGTATGAGGTCAATATCTTTTGTTTACCTCCATTGTATCCTAAGTCATGTTTTGTTAGGGATTGAGTTTGGGTGCCAAGAAGCATGTTAAACATTTTTTTCCTAGGGTGAATTTCTCTAGATCTTTTGTGAGTTGTTCATTCTTGGCAATAAAATCTTCATTTACATGACATTCTATTATAGATTTCACGGTCTTTATTTCATCGTTTAGAAAATCATTCTCTTTGACCAAAGTGTCACATTTGATAGATAAATCTTGATGTACTTTTCTTCCTAATTTATTTTTATGACATATCATTTCATACCTTTCAGCAAGTTCATGAAATGCATTTAATAGATCATCATATGAGATTTCCTCACGAGAAGTTACCTCATCGTCATCGATTTCCACCACTTGTTGTTGATTGTTTTCCTTTGGTGATGGAGGTGAGCTTGAATCCAAATCCAGATTGGTTTCCATGAAACACATGTGGGCTTCCTCTTCTTAAGAGTACTCGGAGTTGGAGTCCTTTGATGAGCTAGAATCATCCCAAGTGGCCTTGAGGACCTTCTTCCCATTTTTCGCACGATGATTCATTTTCTTGTTATCATCTCGATCTCGTCTTCTTGGCCTCTCATCTTTGTCTCTTCTTGAGTGTCTTTCTTCATTATCTCTTCTTGGTTTGTCCTACCTTTCTCTCCTAGGAGGATATCTCTTCTCTTCTCTTCGTTCACGATCTCTTGGCCTAAGCAAGGGGCAATCCTTCTTTATGTGGCCAGTTTTGTTGCATTCATAGCAAGTGAATGGTCGAGATGATTCTCCTTTTCTTCCAAATTTTTCTTTGGAGAGGAGCTTCTTGAAGTGTCGGGTTAGGAAGGCGACGTCTTCATCGGTGTCCTCGTCTTCGATTGTTTTTGAATCTGAGGTGGCTTTCAAAGCAATCCTTTTTTCTTTCTGTCTTGATCCTTCACGTTCCTTCTCCTTCTCTCTTGTTTCTTCCATTTGAATATCATAGGCCATGAGGCTTCCTATGATATCTTCCATTTTCAGTTTTGAGATATCTTTGGCTTGTTCAATAGTCGTAGTTGTTTTCTCCCAATCCAAGTTCAAAGACCTAATAAACTTTCATACCCTATCACTTTCAAGCACAACCTTATCAAGGTTCTTCAAGGAGTTAGTAATAAGAGTAAAGTGAGTATGCATCTTGCTAATGGATTCATTTAGTTTCCTAGCAAACATTTCATATTTTTGCATGAATGAATCTATCCTAGTTTCCTTAATGTATGATCGACCTTCCAAGTGACTTTCTAACATATGTTATACCACACATGCATTAATTCTACTATATTTTTCTTCGGTTAAACCACACATAAGTTTGTTCATGAGTTTAGCATTCATTTGAATCATGGCTAATTCATCATCATCCATGAGTTCTAATTGTTTGTTTTGAATGTATGATAATTTAAAGAACACCCATAGTTTAACATCATACGATTGTATGAAGGTGGTAATATGATTCTTCCAATATGCATAGTTGGTTCCATCAAACAATGGAGGTCTACCAGTGTGGAATCCCTCGCATTGTAGGGTCATTGCTACAAATGTGAATTTGTCTAAATGCAATCTACAAGGTTCTGATACCAAATGTAGAATCTATTAAGACCTAATATTAGTCTAAAATGGGGATCAATATACTAATTACAATCTTTTAAAAACAACTATGTCAAATTAAAAGTTAAGCAAATAAAGATGAAGTAAAGGGATGCAAACCACTGGATTGATATATAGAGGTTTGGATCCACCACCGGATCCTAGTCCTCTCTTACAAAATGTTTTTCCTCGAGCAACTTCGCGTCCTCCACTAAATCTAATCTCCGGTGCGGGCCGAGATCAGACCTTTACACAACAAGTTTTTTGAACACCATCGCCTAGCTTGGACCACCTTCTCACAATCCGAGAAGAGCTTCACTTCGGAAGCTAGTACAACTCTTGAATGAAAAGCTTCAACAAACTAATCTTGGACACTTGAAATGAATGATGCAATCAATGAGCTAGTTTCAAGTGGAAAATTTTGAGCACAAATATGTTTAGAGCAAGTTTGGGAGTAGTAGTAAGATTTGAGCTTGGATAAAGATTGGGTAATCTTAGAAGTGTGTTCTCAACTCTATTTATAAACTCTAAACTTAATCTAGCCATTGGTATTAAATTAGAAAAAGATTTTGTAAAGATACACAAGACAGTGAATGACAGGACACATTTCTGAACACCAACGGTCGACCAGATTGGGTCAATCAGTCGATCGGTATGTGAAAATAAAGAATTCGTCAAGCAAAGGTGCAACCGGTGGAACCAACATGGCTAGAACTTAAGTGGACAGTCGAACGTATAACTAGGTTCGGTCGACCATTTGGAAAATTTAGTCTAGATAAAACTATGCAAAAGGATAACGGTTGAACAGAATGGATCGTGGGTTAGGCCGGAAACTTCCAGTAAGTCCTGAAGCTGGGAAGTTTCATGAACCAGTCGACCATTAAAAGAGTTTTGGTCGACCGAAAGATCAAATCTAAATGAGGGGGTTAGGTGAGTGTAGGTATACGACCGTTGTAAAATACGACAATCTTAACGGTCATATTTATGACAAATACGAAAATGCAATCGGTCGAACAAACAAAGTTTCGGTCGACCGGTCGTCACACTAACCGAGACACGTGTCAACAAACGATAGGTGAGATGATTTGTATTGGTCGAGCTGAGATCTATCAGTTGACAATAGGAAACGGTCGAACGGAAGATGGATTACGGTCGACCGATTTAGACTGGGAAACCAGATATTGAATCAGTCGAACTAAAAGAGGTTCCGGGTCGATCGTTTGGGAAACAAAAAGGCTCTGTTGAAATCTGGTCGAACCAGATGGTTCTACCGGTCAACCGGTTCACCTAGAAATCCTGTTCCAAGGAATTTTCTATGTTTCGTCGATTTCCTATTGAAGTCAAATTGATATGGACTTAATTGTAAGACTTCTATAGGTTCCCTAAGGGTCAAGAAATGCAATCTATCAAAGATTTCAAGTGCCAAGTTACATTATAACCTAAGTACAAGAAATATAAACATATCTAATCTTCATTCTTGATTTCTTGTCTTGATTCAACTTGATTCCTGAAATGTTAGAAATACAATGTATCCATACGATGATTTTAATGGAATACATGTGTTTATTGATATGTTAGTTAATCATCAAAATTTATTAGTAATTATTAACCAAAAAGCCAACAATATCCCCATTTGTGATGATGACAACTATCATTCTAAATGCATGTTCTTTTCAAATTTTATCATCATTAAGCAATTTCTAATGCTCCCTCTATCTTATAGCTCCCCCT
Organism: Triglochin maritima; assembly: GCA_963682175.1. NCBI lineage: Eukaryota > Viridiplantae > Streptophyta > Magnoliopsida > Alismatales > Juncaginaceae > Triglochin > Triglochin maritima. Next base: position 27,650,200 of record OY821788.1, on the reverse strand, counting down.
ATCTATAAGCATGTATTAATTTCTCCATCTTTGGCATGATCCAAAAGATGGTACTCATGAAAAATGATGTACAATTAAGTCTTATCATGAGATAAAATAACGGAAGCACAAAGAAATGCCAAAAAGACACAAACGTAGCCAAACAAGCCAAATGAATCTCAAAACCATAAATTCATTCAATTTAGCAAAGCACACATCATAATGTCATAAAAGGCATACAAAGATCCAACAAAAATCAAAAACCACACAATCAACCAAATGTGTAGAAGAAAGGACAATTCACATGGTTCAAAGCAATCAACAAACACAAACTAACACACTACAAGCGAACAAACACAGTCAACCAAGCCGCTGATCACGAAGCAACAAGGAGAGGGAGTCAAGCGAACCTTCTATGCGAGTAAGCTAAGCAGAGGAGGCAGAGGCGATCGTCTTGAGTTCATCGTACCGAGCATTGGAGGAAGCCTCGAAAGCATCAAAGCGATCAGAGCGCTGCTGAAGGGAATGAGTGTCGTTTGAGCTCGGACGATCCACAGTCAATCAAACACCATAGGTCCATGCATTCGCATTGCCTTCGCCTCAAGGTGGAGATGGCTCCCAAGGCTCCCGAGGCCTTCGCCCCGAGCATAGGAGAACAATCTCATCAATATCATCGGGTTCCCCAAGGGACCTATCGCAGGCACATACGGCCTTACAGAGAGTACGTCATGCACCCCACTCGCGACTATACTAATCATGAGGGTTTGGTGAGGGTCGCAACACTTCCACATCACAGATACATATCTGATCTTGTGGACAACACCACACCCGTCGGAGTCGTCACTCGCTGGACGGTCAATTCGCCTGGTTGTGCCACATCCAGGTTACCTGCAAAAATAATTGTCGGTCAATCATCTCCGCCGCCACCAAGGTCGGTCGGTCATCTCCACCACCACATAGGGTGGTCGGTCATCACGCTCCGTGGAACTGGGTGACAATGCAATGCGTTGGCTACCTAGAGTGTGTTAATGAGATGTAAATTGTCGTACAATGCTCAAAACATAAAGAGGCACGTGTATCAAGTGTCTACACTCCTATGCCCGGGCGTCCCTAGGCTGGCACTCTCAATGCACCTACCGTTACCTCTAGGCTCACGACCAAGCGAGGACACAAGTTTCCAAGAAAAACAGCGTGACACAAGACACATGGCAAAAAAACAAAACATGGCACAAAAAGTCGACCGGAAGTTGCAAACTGTTCGGCCGTTTCCTAATGAATAAGGAAACATTCGAACAGAAGCACAAGTCGGTTGAACGTTGGGTCTACGATTTAAGTGAATCGGTCGAACCAAGGTCAAAGGTAGTCGACCGTTTAGATGGTCTTAGCCTGGAATAAACATTTAATAATAAGGAACGGTCAGACCCAAAGGGAACACCGTCTGACCGAAAATAACAGGAACTACACAAGTTCGGATTCCTCTACAACCGGTCGAACCAATGTCTATGGGCAGTTGACCATTTGGGAGGTCTAGGCCAAGTTCGACTAAGTAAACAAAGCAACGGTCAAACACCAAAGGGGTCTCATCCGACCGAAAATATTAGGGACTTCACAAGTCCCTAATCTAACTACATCCGGTCGACCGCCACCATGGCAGCAGTCAACCGGTGCCTGGGCTACGCCAGGCAGCGCCCAAGCGTTGCCTTGTTGTGTTTGGGGACGCCTAGCCATCTGGTCGCCCCTCGTCACCGGCGAGGCCTCCGTCGACGACCCCCAAACCTCTCACATGCCTTGTGTGAGCGAAACTAGAGACTTGGCACACCTTTCTTTGATCGCTAGATTTCGCCTAAGATCCCTCGACGCCGGCAGCTGCCACCCTTGCCTTCTTGCACCCCAACAGTCCATGACACGTAACCACCTCCTTGATCGTAGCCCCACTCGGCCTTGCCTCACGAGTCGCAACCACCGTTGCCCCTACTCCTCTCTGACCTCCAAGCTCGCTGCACATTGCCGCTCGCCGAAGCTCTGACTGCCACTGTCGTAGGAAGAAGAGAGGAAAAGAGAGGGATGAGATGGAGGGAGAGAAGGAGTAGACGTGGAATGAGAAATGGGAGTTGTGGGTGCTTTCTCTCCACAAGCACACCAACCACAACAAGGTCAACTACACCATCCCCATGCCTCCCATACCCCTCAACCATGCCTACCTCATACCCCATCCAATCAAAGCACCCTAAACACACTTAAACACTAAAGCACAAGGTTAGGGTTAAACAAGATTTGTCGAACAAGCTAGTCTAAGATTTGGATCTAGAGATATTTTCCCCTCTTCCAAGAAATATAGGTCTATCACATGAATGGATTAGGAAAAGGCTGGTGGACATCATCATACTCGAAAATAACCACACACAGGTCTCTGGTCAAGTTCCATTATTTGGTGTTTTGTCGTTGTGCTCCCCATCCGATTATTGCTTCATTCACTAGTCGTCGATCACCTCGTCAATACATTTTTTTCTTCTTTCTTGCATCTCACTTTTGTTTCTGTTTGGAAATTTGTAGCCTTCTTATTAACATTTATAATTTAGAGGGTTAATTACAATTACCTATTTGAACTATGCTTTGATATCACTTGTCACCTTTAGACTTTAAAATGTAACACTTACCCTCTCTCCTCCTCCTGAACTTTCATTTTGTAATGTTTTATCTCCCAAAACTTTAAAAATCTATTATTTAAACATGCATTCGTAGTATTTTTGTAACTGAATTTGACCCAAATTTCAATAATATTTGACATCTGATTCGATCCGAACTTTCATGTAAAACTAGGTTTATGAGTGTATGAGGGATACATCGCAAAAAAATGCAAAAAAACAAACATATGTTTAGATTATGAATTTTAAAGCTCAGTGGCGTAAGGTGTAATCTTTAAAAGTCCAAAGGTAAAAATGATATCAAGATATAGTTCAAAAGAGCAAACTATAATTAACCCTAATCTAGGACTCCAAGCATAGTGGCTTGTTGAAAACATAAGTGTTGCCGCTTCTCAAGCCTTGTTTAAGAGTTTAATCCCTCCATCACATATACTAGTATCAAAACGTTAACACTTGATTTTTCTTTTGCTGCCTCTTCTAGGTGATCTTTTTGGTTGGAACTTCTAGATTGGGATGTGTATTTTTTTAGTTTTTTTTTGCTTGGGTGCACTACCAAAACACGATATTGTATTTTTGCATTTGTTATAACGTAGATTTTTGGGTGATACACTTGTGAAACATAAAAATTATATATGCTAACATGTGGGCCCCACTTTCATCCTTAGTTTTATAATATGATAATACAAAATTTGCATCCACGCCCAAACAAACACATTATTTAGGAAATCTTCCCTAAATAAGTTTATAAATATGATTAGATTAAAATTAAACCCACTATTTACCGACAATCTCTTTCTTACCTCTCTTCTCTCTACTAGCTATGTTCTCTCTCTCTCTATACAGATGAACTTTACATTTGCATTCATAAAGATCCAATATTGTTGTTTTCGAAGTGCACCCAAGCTGAACAACCAATTTTGTTTTCATGTATTTTAGTAATTAAACAATAGTTATTTTCTTAATGCTTATTTAGCAACGTCGATTGAACGTAGGATATCTTCAAAAAAATCCTTACTAGTGGGCCAATGTTCCCAAACAACCCATTTTTGACTTGTGAGAAGCTCACCTGGTTACGTCACCGTTGGAAAATTAGTCTACCACGTCGGTTAATTAGAAACCAACGTGGTAGGGGGTCTTTCACGTCGGTTTATTAAAACCAACATAGAAGAACTCCCCCCCCCCCACCATGTCAGATTTAGTAAACCAACCCCTACTTCATATTATTGAATTGATTATCTAACTACCATAGGATGCGATTATAGACTTTTGAGATTTTATATCTGCTGCTCATTTTGCGATTTTTTTCCTTTTGGATTTGTGGATTCTTTGGCTTTTACGTGTATGATAAATATCAGAAAAATGATAATCATTTGGTGGAGCAATTGCTATTTTTGATATCCTACCAATGGAAAAAACCTAACGGAACTTTGTCGATATGTTGAATGAATGCTGCAAGAAATGTATGTGAATTTGAATGTTACTGATTTGAATATTAATGTTGAAGGGACATATCAAATTTAAAAAATTAAAAAAAAATAAAAAACGAAAAATAAAAAATACCTACAACGCTGGTTTCATACAATCAACGTGGTAGACCCACTACTGCAGAAAATGGAATATACGTCGGATGTACGGGGGTATATACGTCAGATATAAGCACCAGGGTCGTCTCGGGAATTTTTGAGGTCCTGTGCGAAAATCAATAATGAGGCTCCTAAATTTGAAAAAAATTGTCCTCCTAGTTTAAATAATAAAAATTTCACTAACTTATTGTAATATTACTTGAAAAAAAATTGTCCTCCTAGCATTCTTTGAGACAAATTTATCTATATTTATGTGATATCTATGTGTTAGCACTAATATTCTTTACAACCCAATAAGTCCATGTACATAAATAATTTTTTTTAGGCCCCCTCAAAATGAGGCCCAGAGCAGGAGCTCACCGTGCTCCTGCTATGGGCCGAGCCTGATAAGCACTCCCATATCTGATGTCTATGTGTACGTTGTCTATACATAGACGTCGGTCGTGCAAAATCCGACCTCTATTCCTAAAGAATAGACGTCGGCTGTATGTATCAGCCGATGTCTATACTTAACGAATAGACGTCGGCTCTTATATAGGACCGACATCTATTCTTTAGGTATAGACGTCGATTAAATAACAGATGACGTCTATTTGTTAGGAATAGACGTCGTCTGATACATACAACCGACGTCTATACCTTTCTTCAGAGGAATAGACGTCCGCGAATAAAAACATCTGACTTCTATTCCTAAACCTGGACAAAAAATAGCATCCTGCACACTTGTATTTAGTCATCGTATTTGTAATTCGTGTACATACAACCACTACTAAATTCGTTCACAAATACATACACACTTTGATCCACATGTACATACAAGCATACATGCACAAACATACAAGATACATGCACAAACACAAACATATAAGCATACACAATCATTCAACACACTTGGAATTAATTCATACATAAACAATTGACATTCATCTAAAATTGAGGTGATTATATTAAGGCACATGTTATCTGTGGACTTAGTTATCTCATGAGCAAGTTACCAACAAACTCCATTAAAAATGATTATTGACAAATACATAACTAAGTGGACACAAACATACAATTTATTACTTATATATTTTATTTCTTCCAAACATATTACAATGCATCAGTTTTCAACACACAACGAAAAAATTACTAACAACAATTCAAACTAAGAGACAAAATGAATGGAATCACGAACCAGCAAACGTGCGTCCTCCTTCTTGTCGAACGCGCGTCCTCCCTTGAATCTGCCAAATATGGATAGATCTAAACCACACTTGACTCGTAATTGATTAATCAGATAACACATAAACCACATAAAACAACAACAAACCATGTATTTAATCACAAACTAAATGATTTTCAACCAACACAAGACCACAAACAAATCATAAATAACCAACACCAAATCCGACATGTAAAAAAATCAATTTCACACAATTAACACCCAAATGCATCACAAATCTCCACAAACTATAAACAAATAAACAATGTACACAACACAAACCCTACCGAATTCGTTCCAAACACAGAAACAAAAAACAGAAGAACATGTTATCAACATTTCAACTCAACTGAAAAATCCAAAGACGGATCAAGAGCAAAAATCAAAATGGGGGAACGGTGCGAGTTGGCGTTGGATCCGAACGAGAAGAGAAGTTTACCAAGACAGACATGACACATAACTCCACCTAAACTAACCAAAACTAAACAAAACTCTTACGGTGGTTAGGGATGTGGAGAAAGACGGAGAAGAGGGTCGGAGAAAGGGAGGAGAGGTTGGGACGTCGCGGCGGTGCCGGAGAATGTTGCCGATCGGTCGAAGATTGGTCGCGGAAGAGGGTTTGGTCACGGAACGACTAGGGTTTGGTTAGGTTTTTGTCTGGAATGAATGACAGAAAACGGAACTGTTCGATTTCTTTAAGACCTATAGATGTCGGAAGTTATCGACAGCCGACGTCTATACCCCGACGTCTATATGCATGGGGGTATAGACGTTGACCGTCTATAACATCTGACGTCTATAGGTTGACGTCTATAGGGGTATAGACGTTGGATGAAATGGGTATTCCAACAATCGACATCTATAAGTCGACGTCTATAGGGTATAGACGTCGGATACAATGGGTATTCCAACCGCCGACGTCTATAGTACCCCATAGACGTCAGTGTCGTTAACGCCTGACGTCTATGCTATCTTCGCCAAACTAGACGTCGGCTGTTAAAACAACCGACGTCTATTAAGCGACGAGTAAAAACTATTCTGCACTAGTGACCACCACTACCACGTAAGATGTTAGACCGACGTGAAAGAGGTCTCCCGTATAACGTCCCCCACTTAATACGTCGGTCAAGTAAGGTGTTCAACCCGACGTTGCACCCCCTTAATATCCGACGTTATAGCCTTTTGTTTCTAGTAGTGCATGAAGAAAGGGTTGCAACCTACAAGCTCGCGTACCCGAGCTTTCGGAGAAGAGTTTGCAAACATTAGACAGCATAGAGTTAACCTCGTTAACTCTTTAAAAAAATTATATAGAAAAGATGTATGATTGTCAATAATTTTTTATTTTTTTCCACTAGGAAGTCACTAAAATTGGTAACAATGAGAAATATTTAATTTCATGAAATTTACGACAAACTTCATTGCTTACAACTAACAAATGATATTTCTTAGAAATTTAACTGTTACGTGCGGCTTACAATTTTCGTGTTACACTGTACAACTATATATTTATCATGATCAACATGATATTTTACATTTTACAATTTTCATTATTTATTATAATTATGTTCTTTGTTACAATTCCCACTTCAAGTTCCAAACCTCCGATTACAATTTCAACTTTACAAAGTTCATTTTACTTATTACAATTTAAAATTTCAATAATTGCAATTCTTGTTATCCCTTACGATTTCTCGGTTCAACTTCTGCTTACATAAACACATTTACAATTTACATTTACACTATGGGGCTAATAGAGCTGAGCTATCATGTGCTTGCGAGGAATTCGTTTGTGGAAATAGTCTATATATTAAGGTAATGTTTTGAATAGGATAGTTTTTTGGTATGGTCTTGTAATCAATACCAGCATAGATATGGAGTTACAATGCAAAATTAAGGTAATGGTGTCTTAAAGGATTGGACTGGAGATGGTCCAGTTCCTATTGAAATGGAGGGGATCCTGCTCCTTTATCAACAGCTCGATTGACTATGCATGCCAAAGTATGTGTTCAACCATAGAAACTATACGTGCCTTGCTGCAATTAGTCGGCCTACAGGAATTAATGGCCCGATGTCTTGATAGTCAACTCTTTAATTTGCATTTTGTCGAAAAATGTACAAATTGGCAATTGACTTGTGCAATCCCCCTCCCTCTCCTCCCCGTCGGGAGGCAGCCTTATTCAGTCGGGGGTTGACAATTGCGGTTATAACAAAATAGGAAAGTTCCATTTCTTTTAGTACGAGATCGCTGAACACCAAGTTATACGTACATATATTTTGTCTACTTTACTGAGATTATTGATCGACATTAAATGATCTCAGTGTCTCCCCTATGTTTTGATATGTTACTCACTAATCTACCTCATGAGTAAAATATTTTGCCATAGTTACTACGAAGTACATCAAAAACAAGAAAAGTCACATCAAAACCTATAAAGAAAAAGAAAAAACGTACTGGAAATGCAAGAGTGCAAACCAAAAGATGATCGAATTGAAGTTTAATTGTCAGAAAGTTGAATATTACAAGTTATTCTCTACTTTAATTGCGGTGATAAGAATTAAGGAGGGAGGGGAGACTAAAGTTTTTCAAACTTTAGCGTTTTGTATTTTTTAAGCGGATGAAATGTAAACCCCCATGAGCACTAGAAGAAAAGAAATAAAATCTTAGTTGCCTTTCGGCTATTGCGATTTGAACCTACAACTTTTTGTTGAGAAAAAACCAAAGACTAATTGTGTGATCTCAACTTGTTAACAAAAAATTAGAATTAAATGTTCATTATATAGAGTTTTTTTTTTCAAGTAGCAAAATAATAATAATTTAGATCCAGGTTTTATTTGAACAATCAATATTCACCTTCTTTTGATATCATAGCGTATGCAAGTGTGTGGACACCCTCACATGACAATCAAGTCAAGTAAACGTCCACTAAAACGTAAAAAACACTCAAGGGTATAGAAAACCTATCTTTCCTTCAAGCTTGCCTTAATTAATTTTTGAGTGAAAATGAACTTTGATTCCTGCCTCATATTGTTATATCCCTAACCCTTTTTAGGATTAATTGGTGATTAAAGAGGAGAGAAGGAGGTATGGTGGGGCTTGACTTTTGTGGAGAGAGAGAGAGAGAGAGGTGATGGCGTAGGGGATGGGCTGGAGTGTAGGGGTGTGGTGTGGGGTGGGGTGGGTTGATGGGTGGGGATTTAAGGAGGGGAGCATCCATCTTCTTCTTCTTCTTCTTTCCCATTCCATTCTTCCACCACCTTCCTCACACTCTCCTTTCATTTCCGGCGGCAGTGGAGGAGAACGGAGCTCGCGAGGTCGGTGACGGAGGCGGAAGATCGGCTCCGGCGTGAGGAGGTCATCGCGGGGAAGAGGTCGCGCGTGCGGAGGTGACGGAGGCGCGAGCGTTGCTCCGGCATTTCGTCGTCTTGGTGAAAGGTATGTCGACTCATTTGTGTGGTTTTGTGTTGTTAACCCTTGTGAAGGGTTGTGTTGGTCAGACGGGAAGGTCGGAGACCTCCTCGGCGTTGTTTTCCGTGGAAAACCTCGGCTGGTGCGAGGTTGGAGACGACCAACGGTCGACCGAATGTAGTATTTTTGCCCAACTTTAACCTTCACCGGTCGAACGATGCCTGGTGGCGGTCGACCGGTAGTGCATATTGCTGGTGAGTTGGGACATTTCTGCCTGTTGTCGGTCGACCGGCGCTTTGGGTCGTTCGACCGGAACTTAAGTGTACTGGATTTTATTGCATGTTTGTTCGACCGATTGTATATTGCGTTCGACCGATTGTATGTTGTTTGACCGTTGGAGGTTTGCGTTCGACCGATTATATGACTTAGAATAATAGGTTGACCCTGTCTGTTTTCGGTCGACCGAGACCCCTGAGTCGGTCGACCGATAGAATTGAATTTAATGTTGACCAGACTCCGGATTTTGACCTCGTTCGGTCGACCGGTTTTAGACCTTTGTTCGACCGTTGGGGATTGTGTTTTGTGCGCAGCGGTAGACCGTTTTAGGCGTACGGTCGACCGATTCCTTTCTGGAAACGGTCGACCGAATCACCTCTTCCGGTCGACCGTTTGGGCCCAGGACAGAATTCCTGGTTCCTTTTGAATGCCAACCTTGTCCACGGAAACCCGTGTCCTCGCCTTGTGCGTGAGCCGGGAGGTGACGGTGGGCGCATTCCGCGTTCCTGCCCAGGGACCGTCGTGTGGAAAGGTGTGGGTGTTCGGTACGCGTCACGTCCATGTATGGACCGTGACTCAGATGTTGGATTGATTGGACTCATGGTAGTATAGCAGGCCTGAGGGATCGCGGATCCCAATGTTTGATGTTTGTGCGGGCACGCAACTGGCGTAGGGTGAGGTGACTACCGGCCCACGGGCTACGGAGGTCGCTGCCCTGCTTTTATAGCGGCGCGGTTGGTGTTTGCGGCTCGAGGAGCTTGATGACCTGGCAGACTTCGGTCTGGACCCGTCCGATGTTGTGCCGGACGTTGTGATGGACCACCGATGTTGTGCCGGTGTTGCCGCCAAGGTTGTGCCGGCGATGATGATTGTTGGGCCGAGGCTGTTCCGGCTATGTTGATTCCTCGACTGGGCACCTATCGAGATGATGTTGTTATACCTTCCTGGCGACGGCCCCGTTGGTCCCTGTGGCTCCGACCACTGAGATTTGCATATTTGTATTCTATCGGCGCGCAGGCGTGACAGAGGCTCCCTGCCGAACCCTTGAGTAGTGTAGCCGCGTGTGGGGGTGCGATGTCGCGTGCTGTAAGGCTGCATGTGCCTGCAGTAGGTCTCCTCGGGAGACTCGTTGTTGACTGACGGACTGATGTCCTGTTTTACCCTTCGGGGGAACTATTTTCCTTTCTGTCGATGTCATGACACGCTACTAGTATGATAGGTTCATTTGTGTAATGCATGCATATATATAGGGAGTTGGCATACGGGGTTTCCTTCTGGAAACTCAGGCATTGTTGTTGCATTTTTTTAGGACCGTTGTAGGTCCAGTTGGGTGGTGATCGGCGGGCACGCGCATTTTGGAGTCGGATCCCTCTTCTCGGACCGCTGAGGTCGACGTGATTATATTTTATCTTCTTTTGTCGTTTTGTTGTAATCATGTATCATTTTGACAAACTTTGATGTATTCTGGTGTACCGTTATTTGTTTATGAGAAGTAGCAGTCCCGCCTTTGATTATTATGCTCTTTGTCTTGATTATGAATTTTATAAAATTTTCCGTTGTATCGGGTTGTTACACATATTGATTCCGGATGTGGATTAATCCATATCCAATTCGAGTTCGTCAAATATCTTTAAGGTTATCATTTTCATATTCATAGATAATCAACATATGTATTTGTATTCATGTTTCTATGCATGCCGATGTGGATATAAATACCAATATTCGCCACGTATCCACTGTGATATTATTACCTAGACTTAGGTATAGATGCAAAAGTTTGGGAGAAATTTCCAAACTTCCATATTTTTGCAATTTTCTCTCCGCCCATGCGTGTCAAAAGGTCCATTTATTAGTTGAAAACACGTGTAGATATCGGTTTGACCTTTCTGCAAAAAGTGATTAAGAGTTGAGTTCAATTTTTATATGTTTTAGGTACCCGGACTCAGTGCTTAGGAATGAGGCCAATGCGCCCGCATAATTCGGTCAATGTGGGAAGTTACCGCACCGCATTTCTCCAATGCGGTCGAAGTAATCTTGGGCCACATTATGCAGCCCAAAACCCATGATACCCACACATAATGCGGTGATTATGTGCCGCATTTCAGAAGACGGGTTTTAAAATTTAATTAGGTGTAAAAATATCACATTAAGAATACATTTAACCGTTTTTTATGTTCCTATGTTCTAATCCGTATTAGTAAGGTTTTATTTTTCTATGTCCCTACATTTTAATCCATTTTTTCTCACAATATTTAAAACTAATTACATAAAATACATCTTAAATATTTTAAAGCTTAATATAATTTGCATAATTATTATTTTATTATTGAAAATTCGAAGCACATATGCACCTACATAGTTCCCACACCCTACATATGTGTTATGTGATTACTTACCGTATTGGATATGCATCGCACGTTCCTCTATCTTACCCCTTACTAGGGGTGTCAACAGAACAGATCAGATACGGATCAGATATAGATATATTCATATTCGCATCGACATTAAATTTACGTATGCAAATACGAATTGTTTGCGGATATGAGAAGTCTATATCCGTTCGGATATTTGACGGATTCGAAGCAGATACAGACAATATCCGCATCTGGAAATATAATAACCCACCTCAAAACATTTTCCTTTTCCACTTAGAAAAAATATTATACATAGTCGCCATTATTTAGTTTCAAATGTTAATTTATTTTATGTTAACTTCTAGCTTCATATTCTGAAAACAATATCAATATTCAACACTTCAATAGATAATCAAGTGCATATATTTTTATTTGAGTAAATAAATTAAAAATATTATATTCAAAATATTATCATACAAGGTGGAAATATTACTTTTTAGTTGTACTAATGTAGTGTATAAGTATACATATACAAATACGAATATGTAATGCTAGAGTGGATGTTATGGGGATCAAATAAACCAATATCCATATTCGCTCCGCGATTGATAAATACTTCATTCCATATACGAATACGGATTCGCAGATATGAGTAGTACATTAATAGTGATTCTTTTTCCCAGATAAATTGTTCAATTTCGGATTTCAGATTTAGGTATCCATTGACACCTTACCATTTTTAAAGGGCAAGTATATATTTTTTGAAAGCTAGGGCAAAGTACATGTATTGGTTTTACCAAACAACCCATCTACGGATCTACTTTTTAATATACTACTCTACTCTCTACTGCTAACTTACATAATATTTAATACCCCCACAGCAAATTTAGAAGTTTTGACTAGCAAAAAAGAGTCTGGCTGGTGTCAGAACGCTTGAATGAGATCTTGCAGGGTTCCAGTTCAGATGTTGCACTGTTACTGGGTCATGTCAGGACATTGCGAGATCCATTTGTGTGTGACTGCAGAACCGAGCAAAAGGAAGTGCAACACTGCTGCATGCCAATGTGTTACGGAAGCGAAGGAACAGGAAGAGTCCAAAGAAAGTTGGCCATGCTGCAGTTGGTGCATTAATTGGAGAAACAGCAACGGCCATGAAGTTGACAGTGGGAGGTCTTGGCTAGGTGGTGGGCTTGTTTCTTGACTAGTCTTTTTTTAAAAGAATCTTTCTTAACTATTCTTGTTCCAATGCATCCGATCGTTAGCTTCTGATTATTGATGCTCGTGAGCTACTCATACTAGTTCTGGTTTGGTTGTGCTTTTCAATGAAAACATTAAAAAGAGTAAATTGATTTTATAGACCGTTTTTTAAGGTTAATTTTGAATTATCTAGGTGAGTCACTTAACCGTAGTCTACCCACGTTCTCACAGCATCATTAACCATGATTCGTACGACATAAGTCATCCACTTTTTCTCTCTTCTCTCTCTCCTCCAAATGACTTGCCACGTCATCATGACTCAACATCATCTTTCTTCTTCACTATTCACTCATTAACCATAACATAAGTCATCACACTCTTTTTCATCTACATCATTAATTTCTTTCTCAACTTTTATTTTATTCCAACGTCATTTATATTTTCCAAAAAAATTAATAATCTATTTGGAAAAATCAAAATACCAATAAATCTCGTATTTCCAAATTGCATATACTTTATTTATTTAACCATCAATGATTACCAAATACTAAATACCATTAATCACTAGTGCAGAATGCACAATTAGACGTCGGATATCCAAACATCTGACGTCTATAAGTTTGTATAAACGTCGGTTTCTGTAGTATAACCGATGTCTATACCTCTTTAAATAAGAAAAATATTTTTTGTATATTTTTTACGATTTATTTCGTATAAGAATTTATGTGGATTTATTTCGTATAAGAATTTATGTGGATTTATTTTGTATAAGAATTAACGCAATTTCATACTTCGTAGAAAATAATGTGAATTATTTGGATTGATTTAAAAATAGTTGCATCAATGTAATTATCCCACGTGTGTTGATGTACATATGTGTGTTTATGACCATATGTGTTGAAATTTAGTCTTAAATTGAAGAATTTTTTGTTGTTGGTAGAGTTGACGTACTCCACCACTCCTTTACTTTTCAAATGGAGTTGGGTACCACACCATATTACAATAGGCAAATGTGATAGATATATATATTTAATAGTTAAAAGATTGTCATTTGGGGCACTTACCGACGTCTATAGGTCGTAATGGTTTAGTCCCATATCGGCCAAATTTTTTTTGTTAGTGTGGTTGATGTACTCCACCACTACTCTACTGTTGAATGAGATCGAGTTGGGGCACTTGGGTATCTTGGGCTTGATGTACGTGGTTATTGGCACTTGGGGCACTTGGGCTTGATGTGCGTGCGTTGAATGTCTGCTATATGCTGTAATATATTCTTTTGTGTTATTTAAAGGTTTAATAGACGTCGGTCGTATATAGCCGACATCTATATAGCAGGGCATAGGCGATAGGGAAATATACGTCGGGTACTTGGATCACCAAAATCTGTCGTATTTACCCATGCATATTCGACATATATGAACCTTTTTGCACTAGTGAATATTAAGAAAGCAAATTTTACATTAATTTAAGCAAACGTAAGCTTACATAATTCAAATACACGACACGACATAAACCAAATAATGTACGACATAATTCAAATATTACATGACATAGACCAAATACACGACAAAAACAAATAATACATGACATACTTCAAATATTACACGACATAAACCACAAAACACTTTCAATACATACTAATAAAACACACTTAAGTGTGAGATGCTGGGTTCTATCATGAACGCAATCTTTGTTGTCCATGTAGGGTATTAATATCCAGATCCTATGTAATGGAGTAAGGTATGTATCATAAATCATGGAATAAGAGTCACGATATCCAGAACCTATGTAATGGAATAAGGTATGTATCATAAATCATGCAATCTCGATATGTCGCGATCCTGCTCAAACTCAGTTGTATCATAAATCATGGAATAAGAGTCACGCTCGTCCTCCACGACCATGTTGTGCATTATGATGCATGCAGTGATTATTTTGTTTAGGAGGTCAGCATTCCACGCAAGAGATGACCTCCTTAGGATTGCTCATCGTGCCTGCAATACTCCAAACGCGCATCCTACATCTTTACTCACAACTACGCACACTTCCAGTCTCTTCAGGTCGTGGCCTCAGTCAAACAGGTTGAAATTGCGCTACAACGAGAGAAGATAGCGTTGCAATGGGAGAAAGAACAAACCCGTCGGGCTGTAGGAGTTCGTGCCCTATACTTGTGTATAATTTTTAAAAAATTATCAAGCATTTAAGATCGTTTTTCATATTTTCAATAATTTTCATGTACAAAACATAGACTATACAATTTAACATATATACCCTACATAAATATTAAATTGTATAAGAGAAAATCATACCCAAAATGTTCTCTAAATCCTTTTCGAAGATCTAGAGTCCTGGATCTTCGAAAATGTTATACTTATACACTATTTTGCTTCATCTATTTGTCTAGATTTTATCGATTTTAAACTTAAGAACGAACATAGTCAATAAATTTTCCCAAACAATTACTTTGTGTTTGGACTTTGGATATTGGAATTTGAGTTGTAAGGAAAAAAATCAACTTAACTGATGTGTCGTGTTTTATGGTTGCAATTATTTTTGGATGTTTGAATTTTAATACATTTAAGTTTGGAAAAATGTTAAAAATATGAAGGATATTTTCAATTTTTTATTTTTTAATTAATTAAATTATTTAAAGTATTATCTTTAAGTTGTGAGTCCTCCAAAAAAAATTCGAGTATAGAAGCAGCCGGGCTTAATTTTTTTTATGGATCTGCCCCTTAAAATAGTTACACATTACTTGTGAATAACGAGCCCGGCTTAATGTGTCAGATGTATGAATAAGTTAAATTGGTTTAAATGGTTAAATTAATTTAGATTTTTATGTTGTTTTGTTCGGTTCACTTTTCATAATTATGTCATTTTGTTAGCATGTGATACAACTTATTTTATTATAAGCTAGATTTAAATTTGGACAACTTGTTTTACGGTTTGGTTTCAAATGTGATGTGAATTTAATGTTAATATAATATAAATTTGAACTAAATCATATTTAAATTTTAATTTAACTTCATTACAAAGTTAGGTTACAAACTCTCACGAAATAATACAAAAATAAAAACTAACAGTGAATATATTAACTATCAATTTAGCTAAAAAATTTAAACTAAAATCGATGCATAATTCAGAGAGAAATACTAAGTCACTCTAATTTGTCTGAAGTACAAACTAACATAAGTCTTAACTACCGTCTGTGCTCTGTACTAACACCGTCCTCTTCTCTCTCCTTTTCTGACTTCACTCACTGTTGAATCTTGACATATGAGCCTACAAAGACTGGCCATTACCCACACCCTTCTGTAGTACACTAAGTCCCCCAACTTTAGCATCTTTCCTCTATTTCAGGAAACACTTCTCTAGCAATATGGAAGTAAGTGAAAAACTTCTTCTTTGAAAGCTCTAAATATGGTTTGAATGTTTCCATAGTTTGTTTTCTGATTTGCTGGTAATGTTTCAGGATGTGATGATGAATAGACAAGTCCCATCATTTGGGCGGTGGAATTTAAGTGATGAGATCCCCACTAACCACTACTATGATCCTACAAAGCCATCAAACCTGCTCCATGACCACTTCTGCCACCAAGAAGTGGACCTTTTCAAGGTTCCACCAACTCCAGTGCATCATCACTACTACAAGGTTTGTCTTCCATTCTTGCAGATTGTGTCTTTTGTTTGTGATTTTTCTGGGTGTCGTATTTTTTGGTATTTTGAGTGAAGGGTTGTAGGTTTGGTTTTGAAATTTTGATCTTGGATTTTTATTTCAGCCAAGAAAGACAGCTGAAAGGAAACTGCAGCAATTGGAAGAGAGGAAAGAAGCTAAAATGTCCGATGCTCTTAGGAAGCAAAGAGCAACTCCCAAAGCAGTGGATGAAGACTTGTATAAGATACCACCAGAGTTCCTCTACCAAAAACCCAAGAAGGTAAGGACATGTAATTATGTTTATCAAGTAAATTACTGTTTTTTTCAATTTAAATACAAGAAAAGGAAAAGAGAAAGATAGTTAGGAAAAAGAATCCTACATTTTGATTGCTAATATCTAAATGTTACATGTTAATCAAAAATAACATACACAAAATAAAAAGAGGAAAGTAAATTCCAAATGCAGAGCAGATAGAAAAAAGTTTGATTTTTTTTCCAGACTTTATTTCTAGTATATGTATAAATAAATTCAAAAGTGAGATGAAAAAGCACGAGGCAGAAGTCATTTTGTTTGATCTTTTCTTTACCTATCATATTAAAAAAAACTGTGGCCATCTTTTTTTAATCTTTTCACTTTATTACTACACATAACATAACAAAAACACCACCGAGGAATCTGGTTTGGTCAGAAAGGTCTTGTGTCAAATTGTCAATGTCATGTGTTCATATCTCTGCTTGCAGAGGGCTGTGGGGTGTGACGTGTGGTGGAGATGCCTGGGGCTGAGCTGCATTGCATGAGAAAGAGTACATTGGGTTTTTGGACAATTGCATGAGAAACTTTGTGCAATTTTTAGTTTGTACTATTCTGTTGGTGTTTGTACAATGTTAAACTTGATTGTTGTCTTCTTGCTAAATGCTGACTTAGCCTTTTGATTAATGAAGACTTATCGTTTGGACTAAATTGCTGTTGATCACATGTGTTAAGAGTTAAGACCCTTCAACTGTCAGATGTTGTTTTATGCCTGGCTAATTGGCAAGATCAAGACAAAATCATGTGCATGTTGCTAAATGCTTACATGCACCATTTTTCAAGTCAAAGATAGCACTTACGCTAATATAGAAGAATATTGTTTTTAATTGGGGTGCGAAGACTTCGGTAGTCGAAGTGAGACCATATTTGGTCATTTGTTTATATTTATTCGAAACTACGTATTAGCACGCGCTTAAAATTAGAAATTTTCTCACACGTTTTATTTCTTCTTGCAACAGTGAGACAAAAACAAAAATAAACTCAAGATTAAGGAGTGGTCATTCTGTCAATAAAGTGTACTTATAAACATCAATACGTAACGGTTGACAAACAAAACTTGAGAATTGATGGTCTGAGTGCGTGATCTGAAATTTTCGAAGTGCTGGAATTGACTACTTGGGTCGTTCAAACACTACTAGAAAACACATGTTTCTGCGACGAATAGGTATCCATTGGTGAAATGTTGTTGGTGGAAATATCAAATTATTAATATACACTGACATGAGACTGTTCGGTACAACTTGTTTTGTGAGAACGACTCAGTTCGTTTGGTGAAAACAAGACAACTCGTTGGTGAAAACGAACAAACTCATTTGGTGAAAACTACCCAGCTCGTTGGTGCGTCCCAGCTTGTTCGGGGGGGGGGGGGGGGGGGGGGGGGACGATCCAACTTGTTTGGTGGGAAAAACGACCCAGCTCGTTTGGTGGAAAAAACAATTTAGCTTGTTTTATATTCCCTCCAATTAGCAGTCTTCTGCTATTGCATCCCGCCGCATGAGACTGGTGTGTTTTCAATGCCCTTTATGAGCCCATTAGATTCCTAATTTGAAAATATGTTAAATAAAAAAAGTTTTTTTCTCAAAATCTTTTTTGTAATGAATCTTGAATCGTCTTATTTGGAAATTGGAGAAGAAAGTTATGTACAAATTATTGAAGATCTTTCGATTGTTCAGTTTCCAAATACGGTCTGTCTTCATACACGTTTTTCACCATTGTATCATCGGAATTTGGAGAGTCAAAGACAAATGAATATGTGCTCCTTTCAATTGTCTTTCCAACGGATCTGAAATCATCAAGCTTTATTTTTAGATGTGGAAGGTATGAATAAAATGACTCAGCTCATTTGGTCGAACAATCTACCTAGTTTGGTGAAAACAACCCAGCTCGTTCGGTGAAAATGATCCAGCTTTTTTGGTGAAAATGACCCAGCTCATTTGGGAAAAACGATGCAGCTCTTTCGGCCAAAACAACCCAGCTCGTTTGGGGAAAATGACCCAGCTCAATTGATGAAAATGACGCAGCTCCTTTGGTGAAAACGACGCAACTCGGTTGGTGAAAACGACGCAAAGGAGTTGAGTGATTTTATTCATACATGGACGCACTGTTCAACTTGTTTGTTGAAAACAAGCCAACTCATTTTGTAGAACGAACCTACTTGTTTGGTTATTTTTACAACTCGTCTATATTGATTCAGTGTGTCCAAGTAACATGTTGCTTTGTCATGTCTCATTGTTCATGTGCATCCAAGCTAACTTGTAACAAGTTGGTTTTTGATATTTTTCACTTGTTTGTCTTTATTGAATTTAAATCTAAGAACCGTGTTATAAAGTTGTTTGAAAATATATGATTTTTCATAACAACGCAAATAATTTAGAAATGGAACATAAGAAGTCTACTTAAGAAATTAAATTGTATACATATTAATGTTCTATCACTAAAAAATAATCATCTGTAATTGTACAGGTTGCTTATTTCAATTGTTTTTCCAACGGATCTGGAATCATCAAATTCCGTATTTGGATGTAGATGTTGAATAAAACCACTGGTATGTCACATGCAGGACTATTGTGTCCCGAACGGGACACACTTGCGTCTCGAGCGGGGCTGGTGTGTCTTCCACGCTTTTTTGAGCTCATTATGTTCTTATTTTGGAAATATATAAATAATAAAGTTTTTCTTCTCGAAATCTTCTTTCTAACAAATCTTGAATGACCTTCTTTGGATATCAGATGAGAGAGTTATGCACAAATTATTGAAGATTTGTCGATTGTTCAGTTTCCAAATACGATATGTCTTGAGACACATTTTTAACCATCTTTATAATCGGAATTTGCCAAGTCGTAAGAAAATCGAATGTGTACTCTTGTGAATTGTCTTTTCAATGGATCTGGAATCATCAAATTCCATATTTGGGTATGGATGTTACAAATAAAACAAGTGATATGACGCACGTAGGATTGTTGCGTCCCGAGAGGGACACACTTGTGTCCCGAGCAAGACACTTGTGTCCCGAGTGAGAGACACTACCGTTCCGAGTAGGACACACTTGCGTCCCTAGCAGGACACTTGCGTCTTCCATGCCTTTTATGAGCCCACTAGGTTCTGAATTGGAATTATATAAAATATCAAATAGACAAACCGATACATGATTTTACGGGTAAACCAAGTATATGGTATGCGGATCTGCGGATCGACTTGCTCCCAATGCTTCGATTTGCTTGCCTAACCTCTTATATTCAATGAACCATGAAACTATTCTTAAATCAAACTTGTAACATTAACGAATACGTTCCCAAAACACAAATCGAATTTCAGGCAACACGACTCCCTAGCAACGACACCAAAAACTTGATGAATTTTAAAATTAGCCGCAAGCGTACGGTGTTGTACCACTCGGGTAGAACACAAGGAGGTGATGGTGGAATCTAATTGAATGATTTATGCAACTAAACTAACATGCATGTCAAAGCCTATGGTGGACAGAAGTTAATTTTTTTCTTTTTCAATGAATGATGCACCAAATGATTTAACTTAATGATGCATTGCATACATTGCATCATATGTCTTTCATTTAGATTGCTTTTATATCAATAAATGCTACTAAGGTATGTGTTTAGTCTTATTTACAGAATACAAGGACCTGAATGCAAATTACCCACATCCCGAGCATAAACGCGTGCAAAAGATTCATTTCTATCACAAAGATCAAGTTCAAGTTTATCGGGCTCCAAATGGAAATGCATCCAAGCATAAAAGCATTCAAAACCTAATCACAAAAAGAACAAGGACTTAAGCACAAAAGTAGTCGGGGACTTAACTGCAAAAAGTCAAGGACCTAATTGCAAATCACGAGTAGCTTTTATTCTCTTGGAGAAAATATATAGAAAAATCAATGTATATCTCCAAATATGTGAAGGAATTAATCCGGAGCTCAAAAGAATAGAAAGAAGCAATCCAGACGCGCAAAGAAGGATCAAATCATACCATAAACATTCAACCAAAATCCGGACAAAATCAGGCCAGATTGTGCGGCGTTTCCGCCGCACCACACATACAATATGCGGCGTTTCCGCCGCCCAAGCATCGATCCGTGTGCTCCAATTTCGTCCAGTCGTGTCTGGACACGTGTACTTTCCAATATTATACCTAGATCCCCTGTAGCAACTATAAATAGACCCGAGAACGATGTTAGAAGGGTCCTTGGCCTTAGACCTAGTTTTTAGTTGTTGTTTTTATTTGTCTTTATTTTAGTAATAAAATTCTGTCTTTTATTTCTTGTTTTTACTTTTCTCTTGTAATGCCTCTAGGACCCCTTCTTCCTCCCTCCATGAGTTTCTAACTCTTTCCAAAGGGTGGGGGTGACGGATTTAGGGTGATGAGAAGAGAATAAAAGTTATTATTTTAATTTCGTATTAGTATGTTTTGATTACTTGAGTTTATGTTAAATCATTTATCATGTAATGCTTTATAACTAATGTGATTTATTATAAGTTTCAGAATTCTCTAATCTAAACCTTAAATCTAAACCTCCACCCAACGGAATTCACTTCTTTATTCTTGTTTTCGTTTTAATTGTTCTTGTATCTTACTTTAGATAATAAAAAATTAAAAATCTCAAAACCAACTTATTTCTTCTCTCCTTCTTTCCCGCAATCGAAATCACACTAATAACAAATCTCTCCCTCCTTGTGTTCGACCCGTATTTGCCACGTCTTCATTGACGTCGTGCACTTGCGGTATAAATTAAAATTCTCAACAAGTTCGAGTTCTGACTCGAACCTCATAGTTGACCACATACCTGATACCATGGAACAAGCTTTCCATACGTTCATGACAACTACTCAACAGTCTGTAGACAATATGGTATTACAATTGAGTCAAATGTCGCAGCAATTAAGTGAGGAAAGTAACTTTTCGTGTCAACATGAGGATTCATCTTTTAGTATCGAACCACCACCACATACACAAATTCAAAGCACAATCTTTCAAAGTCAAATTCCTAGTCGGTCTGAGGGACTTGGGATTTCAATTCACGATCACTTAGTGGAGGATTCGATTTATATTGAGAAAAACATGGACCAATTTCATTATGAGTCGGCACAGGATTGTGCCCTATCTTCTTGTCCCGTGGCCCTTGAGCCACATGATCTTCATGTTGCATCTCTTAAGGACTCAACTCTGGTGGAGCAAGAGCTCCCTAGCACCCTCAATTTCAAACAACCTGGTGAGAGTCTGCCTCTCACCATTGTTCCTGATCATCTTGGAAATGATGGAACATCAAACAACCACATAGCTCATGAGGGTATTAGAAGTTCCTTAGAAGATACCTTGGGTATGAGACCCACTTTTTGTTCGCCTGGTGTGTCGGACATGCCTAACAAGGTTCTTGACCTCGTTCCGACACACCAGCCAGTTGGTTGGAGAGTTTGGATTGATGATCATAACTTCAACACCGCAACGGGAGAAACTCCTCTTCTGTTGCCCCTTAATTCCCAAACTCTCGAGAGGTTCAAGCTCTTTCAGTTTGATCCTTTGAATGACACGTCTTTGCGTCCAATTCATGAACCTCTCAATTCATCTAGCGTTTTTTGTGAAGGCGGGCCCACACATGCATTTTCTGGCCCCACGTGGTGTCATGTTTCCTTTTCAGGTGCACTGACCCACTCTTGAAATTTCCATTTGATGTCTCTTGACAAATGAAGATGGGAACTTATGTTTGTACATAGTTATATATATAATAAATAAATAAATAAATAAATAAATCATTTGTAGTATTTATCCCTTCTTTAGTATCTCACAGGTTTTTGAGGGAATTCGGGTTTTTGTCCATCAACAGAGCCATGAACTTTCCTTTGTACTTCACGTTGGTGAGATCTTTCCTTTTTTTATGCATAAATCCATGTAGTATCTTGCTCACATTCATTGAGGACAATGCATGATTTAGGTGTGGGGGGGTGTTTATGTATATATTTATCTATATATCTGTCTTTTATTTAAAAAAAAAAAAAGAGTTTCATGACATAGTTTAAGATGGAACTACCAAAACCCGAGTACAAATTGCATGGAACTTTTTGTTCCTTATTATATAGTTCTGCTTGTAGAAATTATGACATAAATCTAAGTTCCAAAGAAATAACCCATTACCCTTTAAGACATGTATGCACTTAAATTGGATGAATCAAATCTTTGAAGTGGTTGATAAAAAGCAGAGGTTGAGGAAAATATACCGGGAAGTGTGGACTTCTAATAGCAATTAAGCCTTGAGAAAAATAAAATTAAAAATAAAGGAATGAAGTGAGGAAAGCACATTCTGCAAAATGATTACAAAAGCCCAAGCCTTTGAGCCACTGGTCCGTAGGGGTATCTTGAAACCCGGTAACTTGAGTCTACCAGCTCGGGATTATCGACCAAACTCGCTACACGAATGCAAAAGGGTAAAAGTGTCAAAACGCGAATGTGTTGAATCACGGAAGAAAAGAAAAGAAAAAAATAATAATACTCAAGGCCCAAAGCTAAAAGAATGATCCATGCCATGGTTGATCCGAATGATACTTCACCACCAGAGGAGGCGTGCAAAATAATTCAAGTGATAAACATGTGTATAAGGGTTAGTGGTGTGAATGTTGGAGGAACATAAAGACCAAGTCATATTTTTAATGAGTTAGATTTATATAATGAGCATGCAAAAATTCTTAGTGAGATGTATAAGGTTGAGGTAGGGATATTGAGAACTATTAATGAAACGTTGATTTAGGATTTTGTGGGTATATCCGCTGAAAACCCTCAGGAGACAACACTCCTCCTCCTTGGCAACAAAGAGGTTTAAAGGCTTGTTGCACATGCTAAGTGCAACCGTGATTCCTACGAAAGTGAGTTAGGATTTTCCTGTTTTCATTTTTCTTATATTTTGTTTTGCTAGGGACTAGCAAAATCTAGGTGTGGGGGTATTTGATGCATTGCATACATTGCATCATATGTCTTTCATTTAGATTGCTTTTATATCAATAAATGCTACTAAGGTATGTGTTTAGTCTTATTTACAGAATACAAGGACCTGAATGCAAATTACC
Organism: Triglochin maritima; assembly: GCA_963682175.1. Taxonomy (NCBI): domain Eukaryota; kingdom Viridiplantae; phylum Streptophyta; class Magnoliopsida; order Alismatales; family Juncaginaceae; genus Triglochin; species Triglochin maritima. Next base: position 27,626,521 of record OY821788.1, on the reverse strand, counting down.
CACATCCCGAGCATAAACGCGTGCAAAAGATTCATTTCTATCACAAAGATCAAGTTCAAGTTTATCGGGCTCCAAATGGAAATGCATCCAAGCATAAAAGCATTCAAAACCTAATCACAAAAAGAACAAGGACTTAAGCACAAAAGTAGCTGGGGACTTAACTGCAAAAAGTCAAGGACCTAATTGCAAATCACGAGTAGCTTTTATTCTCATGGAGAAAATATATAGAAAAATCAATGTATATCTCCAAATATGTGAAGGAATTAATCCGGAGCTCAAAAGAATAGAAAGAAGCAATCCAGACGCGCAAAGAAGGATCAAATCATACCATAAACATTCAACAAAAATCCGGACAAAATCAGGCCAGATTGTGCGGCGTTTCCGCCGCACCACACATACAATATGCGGCGTTTCCGCCGCCCAAGCATCGATCCGTGTGCTCCAATTTCGTCCAGTCGTGTCTGGACACGTGTACTTTCCAATATTATACCTAGATCCCCTGTAGCAACTATAAATAGACCCGAGAACGATGTTAGAAGGGTTCTTGGCCTTAGACCTAGTTTTTAGTTGTTGTTTTTATTTGTCTTTATTTTAGTAATAAAATTCTGTCTTTTATTTCTTGTTTTTACTTTTCTCTTGTAATGCCTCTAGGACCCCTTCTTCCTCCCTCCATGAGTTTCTAACTCTTTCCAAAGGGTGGGGGTGACGGATTTAGGGTGATGAGAAGATAATAAAAGTTATTATTTTAATTTCGTATTAGTATGTTTTGATTACTTGAGTTTATGTTAAATCATTTATCATGTAATGCTTTATAACTAATGTGATTTATTATAAGTTTCAGAATTTTCTAATCTAAACCTTAAATCTAAACCTCCACCCAACGGAATTCACTTCTTTATTCTTGTTTTCGTTTTAATTGTTCTTGTTTCTTGCTTTAGATAATAAAAAATCAAAAATCTCAAAACCAACTTATTTCTTCTCTCCTTCTTTCCCGCAATCGAAATCACACTAATAACAAATCTCTCCCTCCTTGTGTTCGACCCGTATTTGCCACGTCTTCATTGACGCCGTGCACTTGCGGTATAAATTAAAATTCTCAACACTTAAGCTAAACTAAGAATGCTTGAGATGAGAATTCAGATATTAAAAATGGATACGAGGCATATGGATTTCGGATTGATGATAGTTCAATGTTGAGAAGAAAAGATTTTGATTATAGAAACTAAGCATCACACAAAACAACTTGTTCTTAAGTGATCAAAATTTACTACAACTTTAGATCTAACAAGATTAAGTAGTATATTCTTATGAGATTTTATCTTTGTTTTTAATATTTCAATAATAAAACACATATAGTTAAACTCACTAAAACAAAACAAATAGAAGATTAACAACAACAAAAACAACTACACTTTTAAACACAATTTTCTCAATCGATCCTTTCATTCCTATGAAGTTGATCTATCTACCTCATCCCACTGAGGGCTTAATTATTCATTGCAGTGAGTAGCATGAAAGAATCATAGGATAAAACAAGATTAAGTAGAGGAAAAAAAATACTACAAAGGACCAATTATAATAAAAACTGCGCAAACATGAAACTGCTAATACTAGAGCAAAAGAAATAACAAGTAGAATAAGAGAACTAATTTTATTGATTCAAGAAATCACAAAATTTGGTCATTACACCTTTGAAAATTATAAAAAAAACAAGAAACAACAAAGGTAGGGTGGTGGAGGAGGAGAGACTCTCTCCATTCCACCCCTTTGTATAGCAAATACAATTATACAGGGTATTTTGTCCTCTCAATTCAGCAGTCTTCACTCCCTTTACTAGAGAAATATTAAAAATGAGAAAAGTTGTTTTTATGGAAAATTTCTTTGTAACGAGGCTTGAATCGTCTTATTTGGATATTAAAGAAGAAGGTTATGCACCAATTACTGATAATTTGTTAATTGTCCAGTTTCCAAATACAATATGTCTTTACACGTGTATTTCACATTCGTTCCATTGGCACCTTGCAAGTCTTAAGAGACATGAATGTTTTGTTCTTTAAATTGTCTTTCCATGACGTATTGAATCAATGGATTTGGATTTCTGTAGTAAATGTAATGACATAGTTTGTGAGGTGTTCTCTCGAATCAAATCTTTCCAAATTCATAATTATCGCTTAATCAAATTTCAAAAATGTATGTTGGATCTTTTGTCATTATTAGGGATGACAACACATCGGTTCCGGTTTGGGTATTAGTAGAACCGGAACCATATCCATATTGTAAATTGGGATCCAGATCAGTTCCCATCTTGGATACCCAGAACCGGATCCATTTGGTTGAAGGGTATTCAGATTCGGATCCGGTGGAACCGGATCCGGTATGCAAAAATTATCCCCCCCTAAATTTACATGTATATTTCATCTCCACAGCAACAACTTTTCAACTCTAAACCATCCAAATAATACTCCACAACAATTGTTTATTACAACCAAATTGACTGGGATTTCCCCACTCAACTGCACAAAACCGATCAATTGCCCTAATCTGAAAGCTTAACACCATCAACGCTAAAAAGACCACCATGAACTATGAAAATCTTTTCATTGATGACATGAGCCAACGGTAGACAGCAGAAAACCTCAGCAAAGAGTTCCACAAAAATTTCACATAGCTTTGACCTGACCTCCCCCTCGAAGCCATAGATTTTGTTTATACTTTTGATTTCATGGTTTCCTCTAGACAAGTGAATTGCTGAAATGCCAGAAAAGAGGACAAGTCAATTCAATCTCACAAACTTAAGTTGCACAACCATTACTGATGGCAACTTTGAATTAGGACAACAAATTACTGGAACCATGTACCTAATGGACACATGCACTTGAATGAAAATAAAGTAAGAATAACTTCTAGAGAGAATGATCCTCTATCCACAAAGTCTGCATTAAAGAGATAAAGATTTTCTTCTGAAGGAAGCCCATTTAGCTCAAAAATGTTTAACAGATCATAGAACTGTAAGATAACAAGATCTGAGATCATAGTGGTATCATATTAGAGAAGAGAAGAAACACCCTAACAAGTATATATCAAATTGTACTTGTAAGATCCTAATCCTAATTGGGTTTGGATGTTGTTTAGCTGGTGATTAGGGGAGATGACGATGGACGGCTGGGATTGAAGATGGTTGGATGAGGGGTTGAGATGGAGTTGAGGTGAGATGAGTGGTGGAGATGGATGGAATGGATGGATGGTGAGGATTGGTTTGGGAGGAGATATTTATTTGGTGATTCTCTCTCTCCCTCTTACCTTACTCTCACTCACGTCTCTCTCTCTCTCTCTCTCTCCTAGGTTGATCTCCGGCAAGAGGATGAGCTCCGGCGTGAAGGAGTGTGCTCCGGCGAAGGGAGGGTCGGCACGAGTGGTGGTTGGAGGTGAGTTCGTTGTTGTGCCAACTTGTTCTTTTGCATTTGGCTTTCCCTCTCCCTCGACCTAATGTGTTTCTGGGGTCGTGGTTGGTCGGTGGAGGGTGCCGGAGGTGGAATCGTGAGTGTGGATCGTCGAGGAGGTGTTGATCGTCGTTTGGACGCGAAGTTAGTCGACGGATCGTGATTTCGGGAGACGTGCTCGTGAAGGCATCGTCGTGGTTCTTCTAAGGCTTCTTCAAGCCTTCTGGTATGTCAAGCTCTCTCACTTAATTATCGTTAGTATTTGGAAGTCGACGGTAGGCCTTTCGGCTCGTCGTAAGTAAATGTGCAGAAGATTTCACTGCCTGTTCGGTCGACCGGTTGGTGCAAATGGTCGACCGTTCGTGAAGAGAATTCGGGTTCTGCCTCACATCGGTCGAACGATGCCCTTGGGGCGGTAGACTGATCGTGCATAGGAGGCAAGCCTGGTGAGATTCGTTCGACCGGGTCCCCTTTGCCGGTCGACCGTGTGCACTGTCATAGGTCGGTTGGGGGCGTTGACCATCCAAACGGTCGACCGCTCGTTGACTTCGTCCGACCGTGACTTAAGTGAGAATAGTGGTCGGTTCGACCGAAGGTGGTTTCGGTCGACCATACTTGTGTGCTGAGCGTGGGGAACGCTCTGGAGGAATTCAGCGACCGAGGAGGGCTAGACATTTGACCGGATTCGTGGGGAGTGAGAGGGATTACTCCCTGGAGGAATTCGGTCGACCGAGGAGTGCTCGGAGTTCGACCGAATGGTCGTTTGTTCGTTGAACCTGGGAGTTGACCATCTAAACGGTCGACCGTCCCTTGACTTTGGTTCGACCGAACGAGTGCGGTTGGTGGGAATCGGTCGACCGATGGAGTGTCGGTCGATGCGATTGCCCTGTATTTGCTTGATTCGGTCGACCGAGACTTTTGTTTCGGTCGACCGTTTGTGTCCCGGTTCGCACTATGGAGGTGCTGATGTTGTGGTCATCAGTGTGGGGCGAGTTGTGGTGCCGATGTTCTTCCAGCAAGTGTGCTAGGATGCACGAGTGTTGCGGTGGTTGGTTGAAAAAGACCTGGAGCCCCGACACTGTGTGAAAGCTTGGGATTGGATGAAAAAGGCCTGAGGCCCAGCTTAGAATGTGGTGTTGCGGTGGTTGATTGAAAAAGACCTGGAGCCCCGTAACTGTGTGAGAGCTGCGGTTGGTTGAAAAAGACCTGGAGCCCAACTAGTCTGTGTGGGTTGGTTGAAAAAGACCTGGAGCCCCGTAGTGCGTTCAGGTTGGCTGAAAAAGGCCTGGAGCCTCAGCAGGGACCGCGTGTAGGGGTTGGTTGAAAAGAACCTGGAGCCCTTAGACGTTTGGGTTGGTTGAAAAAGACCTGGAGCCCTTGGTCGTGTCGTGGTAGCTGCGGTTGGTTGAAAAAGACCTGGAGCCCAGCTTTGCGACAAGTGTGTGATGCTATGGTTGGGTGAAAAAGCCCTGGAGCCCAGCCCATTGAGATGTTTTTCTTGTTTCGTAGAATTGCATGCTAGGGTGCCTTTCATTTCATGCATTGTAGAGTTTGGCATACGGGATTTCCTTCTGGAAACTCAGGCATTGTTGCATGTTTACTTTCAGGCCGTGATCGACGATAGGGGGTGGTGACCGAGGAGAGGAGCACCGCTACAGGATACAACTTTCTTTCAGTTGAGGTCGAGTTATTACTGCTATCTTTGTTTAGACTTTTGATGTAATCACAACTTTTGAAATACTCTGATGTTCACATATATATTATATATATGTTGGTGCACCTGTTCCTTTTATTTGCGTAATATCTTCTGTTGATTAAGTGTTATAAATTTTTTAAATTTTCCGCTGTGTTGAGGATGTTACAGTACTTGCATTGCATATAGCATCTCCAATTTCTTAAAAGTATTAACAATAAGCATTGTGAAAGACATCAGAAACTAAAGTTGCATCTCAAGCTTGAGCACAAAATGACCCAGACTCTAAAAAAACAGAGAGATATCCTACTAGCATTTATTAGGAAAAAATATTTTTCGATTAAATGAAAAAATAAACTATTATTTTTAGATTAAATCCAGTGAGTGCACTAAAATAATACCTGACCGTGTACGTCACCACACACTGTGAAATGTTCACCATCTGGAACAGTTACATCAACTAAAGAAGGTAAGGATTGCTAGTAGAATACTTTTTTACAAAAAATGAATATGATTAGTGGTCTGATTAGTGGAGCAATGAATATGTTTCACTCATTAGTGGAGAGCATGGTGCACACAAAAATATAAGATCAGACAACAAGGATATGCTAGGAATAGTTAGAAAAATATCCTTTCATTTTACTAATGGGAACCAATCATTTCTTGGAAATCAGAAACCTAAACAAATACGAGTAGCTTATACTCAGAAGTACTGAAATATTGAAGGCATTGACCAATGCAGTGAATGTTGAAAGACCATAGTTGTAGAAGTAATGATATTCACGTAAATTGCGTACAAATTGATATTCACGTAAATCATTGAGTAAATCCAACGAACAGGAAACAATGAAAATTTCCTTGCAAAAAACTCAACGCACCAAACAATCGGAGGGTAAGTTTAGTTGTTCCTTACCGGAAATCAAACCTTCCCAACTGAAGCTTTTCTGAGATCTTGAAGAAATCAGAGACGTGTGTCGCATGGAGAAACCAGAGGGGCGTGGAGAATGTAGGATCGTGAGGGTCTCTAATTCTAATCACTTTTAAGCTAATTACCTACTTGTTTAATCTATCAAAGATATGCAGCGGAATTTAAAACTAAACAAGCAAGTAAAGGAATGGAAAATGCAAACACAATGGAGACGGGGGATTTTACAGAGGTTCGACACTTCACTGGGGTCCTAGTCCTCTCTTGAAAGCTCCGCTCACGACTTCACTAACTACTCCCCGTTCCGGGCCGGGAGAGAACGCCTTTACAACACAAGCACCGCGAACACCCTCACTTGCTTGACCTTCTTCCTCGCACAATCCGAGAGGGAATACTTTGGGCTTTCATCGAAATCCTTGCTTCTTGAACAACAAATGAGTGGGACAACACACTCTAAATATTGAGCACACTTTGAGTATGATTTGGCTATGATCAAATGTGTGGAATTTAGGCTTAGAGTGTAGGATTAGGGAAATTAGAGCTTCAGAGTTTCTCTCTAGCGTATGTGACAAATGGAAGTGTTAGAGATGTGTTACAATGTGTTTTACAACTCTATTTATAAGCACTAGAGAGAATATAGCCGTTGGGGTTAATTCGGTAAGAGTTGGTGTTAGATACACAAAACAGAAACTTGCAGGACCCAATTCTAGAAGAGTTCAGTCGACCGAAACGGGCAAAACGATCGACTGTTTGGCAAAAATGAACTCAGTTCGGTCGACCGGTTAAGGAACGATCGACCGTCAAAGGCTATGTTCTAGGTACACTTAAATTATCGGTCGAACACCGAGATAGGTTCGGTCGACCGAAAACTAACATGCTTTTCTGGGTTGACAAACATGATTAAATTCGGTCGACCGAAACAAGGTCCACGGTCAATCAAAAACCAAAAGGAAGTTTTGGTTTGTCGAGATGTCTTAGTTCGGTCGACTGAACAAGGTCATCGGTCGACCGATACACTAAATGTATTTGGGGGTATTTAGGAATAATACGAATACGACCGTTGGGTATATATGACAAACAAACGGTCGGAAATTTGTTGTTACTCGGTCGACCGAAATTGGGCAGTAAAACACTAACAGGATATAAGATCACTCGGTCGACCGAACGGTCTGTTTCGGTCGACCGAATGTGGGCAGACAGTTTGGGTTAAAGTTTGGTGTTTTCCGGTCTAAGTTTGGGTGATCTATTTAAGTTCCAATTATATGAAATTTTGTGTGTGACTTCTATAAGGAACCTAGTGTGTGTTTGAGTAGGTTTTAGCTGAAGTATGCTCAATTTACACAATGTTCCTAAGACTCAAAAAAATGCAAATTATATGTCTTCAATAGAGCTTGATTACATGTCTTGACTTGAATCCTTTCTTTCTTGAGTCTTGATCATCTGTAGAAGTCAGCACATTGCAATATATATGCAATGCAATATGTGTGCTACTCTACATTGATCACAATTAAGATTAGGTTGATTAAATCATCAAAACATAGATTGAGGCCAAAAAGCCAGCACAGAAGACCAGAGGGGCCGGGTGGAGAACTAGAGAGTGAGAGTGAGACGGAGAGTGAGAGGGAGAGGAAGTGGGAGAGGGAGTGGAGGGGGCGATCATCGCGCAGTGGAAGACGGCGTGGAGGCGGCGGTGGAAGAGGAAGATAGGGTTTCGGTGGTAAAAGGGAGTGGAGACTGGGTTTCGATGTCACGTGTATAGGTCTAGGTTTTAAAAAAAAAAATTTAACTGGATCTAGTTCCGGATCTTGTTCCATTGGTAAGAACCAGATCCGAACCGGATCTGGGTCGATTTTGAAAATTAAAATCCATATCCGATCCATATCCATTTTATCCCGATTCGGTACCACCGGATCCGGTTCGGTTTGACCGGTTCCGGATACCTATTGCCACCCTTTAGTCATTATTTGAAGCACACAAAAGCACATAAATATGTGGAGTGTTTATTTTGCAATGACTCTCAATTTTCTTTTTATCCATATGCATTTAAGTCCATTCGTACTCTGATATTTGTGACAATTTCACGTATTTCCTTGAAACCTACAAAATCAAACAAACATACCCGACATAGTATTATTAAAATACAAGAATAAGATAATAGTAAAGATAAAAATGATAAACTATGATATTTATCAGCTACTACCCTCGTTAGTTGCGGAATTGAGCCAGAGAAACCTTGGTAACGTGATTCGGCTAGCCGTCGACAAATATGACAACTTCAAGAGGTTATTTGTCTACCTTGAAACGTGTAGGAAGGGTTTCCTAGTGAATTGTGGACCTACAATTGGCCTTGATGGGTGTCTCCTAAAACACATATACAAGAGCGCTTACTTGTCTTCAACAACTAATGATACAAAGAATGGGATTTTCCTAGTTGCCTTTGCAATTGTAGAGGGGGAAACATTGAAGCATGGAAGTGGTTTTGGGGCACCTCTGGGACTCTATAGGACAACCAATTAGGTTTGTTATTATTATTCATCAGTGCAAAGGCCTTGAAGAAGTAGTTGGCAACTACTACGTACCTAACCTGTGAACACAGGACTTGCATGCACCATTTGTATGAGAATTTCAATAAGAGTGTGTTTGGATGCATAAATTGCAAATTTCATGGAACTTTGAAATGATTGAAATCGCAAATCCTGAGATTTCTAAATGACGTCATTTGTTTTCATCTTGTTTTGGTAAGTATGTCATTTCAAAATGATGGCATTTACAAATCTCATCATTTGATTTTGCTTTGTTTGGAAGAAGCTTGGAAATATCAAATTCTATGTATATACTAAACTAAAAAAATACAAGGACATGTCTGGTTGCACGTATATATAATAAAAAGGTTGGATTATCAATTCATCACAATCAACCCGTCATGCATGATGGATAAGCAAGATCAATCAAATTGTTAGATAATTTTTTATATCAACCTACATCACTAATAATATGATAACGAAATAAACACAGCATAATAGAATAACAAACAAATAGTAGAATGTGTTACTTGAGATTTTAACAAACAAATAGTAAAATCGTGAGACACTTTAAAGTAACAAACAAATAGTTAAACATGAAACCTTGAATTGTTCCAACATCCAAGACTTTAACTAATAGTGTGTCAACATATATGTCAAAAAATGACAAGTCAACAAAAATATAACAAACAAACTCTTGAGTTTTCTAATCTCTAGAACATAACTTGTCACAAGAGATGCAAATCTAAATCAACATCTATATAAAATTCTTCTTTTACTCAATTGGAAGCTCCTTCAGAAGTTGTAGTTGCTTTTCATTTTTCGTAAACCAAACACAACCCTTTAAGCCTTCTTCCTCATTCAAGTTTGCCACAATATAAACCTGCTTATAGACATCACGTGCATCTACATTCAATGTGTTAGATTTTAGGAACTTTTCAAGTGTAGAAGGCACCTTAAATACCGTTGAAGCAAGCAAATTCTTTCCTTTTTTCCCATAAACATTACTCAAAGTTTGATCTTTCTTTGGTTTGCATGAAGAAGATGGTGTCTTTTAAACTCCTATATTTTCAATCTCTTGTACTCCACTAAATTGGTTCACATTAACCATGTCATTCCAACTTGACGTTTCCACACCCTCTTTTGCGGTTTCACCACCTTCACCTATAGCTCATTCTTTGGCACATATTGTTGGTTTTCTTGCCTTAATCCATCGTAATTTTGATGATTAATGAAACTAATCTTAATTATTCAACCTAATCAATCAAAGTGAGCAAACATAATTACATGCACTGCATACATACTTGTATACTTGCAATCATCTTAATAGGTTGATCAAAGATAATCAAGAAAAAGAGCATTGGGACAAAGACATCAAGACTCAAGCCTTGTAATCAAAGCACTAGACCAAGACATGTAATTTTATATTTATTGAGTCCATAAGCTTTAATGTAAACTTTAGCACTAGGACTCTGTCCCGTAAAGATTTGGTAAACCGGACCCTTAGGGGTCAACCGAAATCTTCCCAGTTCGGTCCACCAAACACCTATCGGTTACCCGAATCTTTCCCATTAGTAAACCATAAGATGCTCTCTGGAATTGTCCTGATGGATGACCAAAATACCTTTGGTCGACCGAATAGACTTGGATCATTTTTGGACTTTGGTCCAATGATCGCATTTCAATCAAGCCTTTAGAGCCCAATAGACTTGTCCTAATTCAGACGACTGAATGCCTATCTGTCAACCAAGTTTTTCTTGGCTTTTGGGGCCCAACGACTATTTACACGTGACACTTGACCGTTGTACCCAATGACTATTTGAGCCTTAATTATTAGACCAAAACCCGTGCTAACTTCGGTCTACTAAACTATACACGGTCAACTGAACTGTAGTAATCAGAGCCCAACCATCTTATTGTCCAACTTCGAATGGTGAACCAAATGGAATTCGGTTAACCGAAATTAAATAGGGCTAAATTGAAAATAATTACTATAAGTTGGTGAACGGTGCTCCGAACATTGTTCGGTCAACTGAAAGCTTAGTTTAGACCAATCCTTTTGTAGTGTCTTGGACTACAGTTACATGAATGGTCGACCGAACCTCGTCTAAAATATGTTCGATCTTATTTCACATCTTGCTTCTCATTGGTACATTTCTTCACCAACTTCCCATAGCTAGTAGAGCTTGAAGGCTTATAAATAGAATCCTATTTGTTGGTTTAGAACTCTTGAACACTTCCTATCAATCCCATGCTCAAAGTCAAAACCTCTTCATCTTCAAGTTCTCATTCTTCTATACTCAAGCCTAACTTCACCACTTGCATATCCATTCCATATCAACATCCAAGTATGCTCAAGTATAGAGTGTTAGATTGTGATTCCATTTTCATATCCAAAAATCACCAAGTTGTAAAGATTTGAGGAAGCTCCCTCTCGGGTTGTGAGACGTGACACAAGCGAGACAAGGATTGTTCGCGAGGCTCGGTGTTGTAAACAATTTTGATCTCGGCCCGGAACGGAGATCGGTTAGTGGAACCGTAAGCGAGACTCAGGAGATCACGTGAGGCTTGCGAGGAGGACTAGGACCGGGGTCCGGTTTCGAACCTCTCTATACTCCAGTGTTGACGATTTTGTGGTTTGCAATTGTCTTCTTACTTAATCTTTCACTTAGTTGTTTTAATTCAACAATTAGTTTAGTGATTAGAGGGTCATCGATCCTAACACATATATCCCCAATGTCATCCCAGTTCGATATCTCCTTTCATCGGAACTTTTTGGCATCTGTATGGGACTGTTAAGATAAACAAATTCAATAATAAAGTTAATAATATGAGATTATGTGATTGCGTAAGACATGAACTATATATAGATAACAAACATAGTCAACCACCATATGAAATGAATGCATTTGTACCTTTCTCTACTGGAAAAAAGGTATTACATCGCCATCACTACGTCAGAATGTAAGAATCCGACGTGATATTAGGTGGTCCACGTGGGCAGCTTAAAATCCAACGTGATGTTAGACTTATCACGCCAACAAAAATATGTTCAACGTTCATCGACGTGGTTTGTTGGTTTATCACGTTGGATAGTTTATGACTGATGAGAATGTCACATTAACACGTCGTTGGTCATTATATGTTCGATGTGCACCAACATGGGTTTAGGTCAATCACGTCGGATAGGTTACAACCGACGTGAATGTTCACTTTACCACATCGGTCAAATTATGTTCACCGAAATCTGACATGGTGGACATACATATCCTGTAAAGGACATATGTGTCCTTTCAACGACATACGTATCCTCTACGGACCGAATGCCTTTTGGTTTTCCAAATTGGTGATTCTAGTTAACGGTCTCAGTGGAACAAATTATGTTTGGTCGTCTGAATCGGGCCCGACGACAACTCTACATAGCTGCGCTAATCGGGCTTCACCCGAAGTAATCCCTCTACAAAGGAATCAAACCATCAACCTTACCGGTCTAAATCACAAGTGGGTTATTCAACAGTGACCCACCGCTTGGCACAAAGCAGTCTTCCAGATTGACATCCCAACTCACGGAAAGTGATCTACATGGTGCCATCGCGACGTTGGGTCTGCCCGTCCTGTAGCAAATGGCAACGTGGCTGCAGGTTTTATTTTACACCGGACCTCTCTACATAGAGGTCTTTGCGAATAGGCCTCTCTACATAGAGGTCCGCCTCGTGGCCCGTCGGCCCAGAATCAAACGTTCCTAGAGTTTATTTATTATTAAATGCAATGTAAGCTATCTATAGATCTACTTATCTTCATTGCTATATCAACCATAACCCAATGTGATGAGTATGCAAATACTCTCCTCACAGCTCTAGACCAATCAGGAATAATCTACTCAATTTTGCAACCAAACTATGCTAGTAAAAGCAAACGACCATAACACATTGCGATTAAACAACATGGCAAAACTTAGTCATCTACGGGTCATGCATAGAAGTTATGGAGTAGAATCCTAAGTGGCAACACACATTCACGCAAAGATACTCAGATCAGTAAGATATATGGCATTGAGCATGGAGAAATATGCACAATAATCATTAGAGATCATGATTCGGATGCTACAAGTGTCACATGGCATACTCGTCTAGTTATTCCACCTTGACGCATTTATTTGCCAAAAAATAGAACATAATCAAATATTGCAAGAGTATGAATATACATACATACATGCATGCAAACATACATACATGCATGCATGCATACATACATACATACATATCAGTAACTCATCACGTTAAAACGTGCATGTGAAGTTCAGAAACCCAAGTGTATCCATATATATTCCATACATGCATGAGTAACGAATAGCATACAACAACATGGCATATAGTGAGTTGCATAATCTATAAATGCATTCAGATTCCATTCTCATACGAAGTGCATATATATCTAGATATAGATATCAGAATAATTTCAAGTATCATATTATGACATGAACAACCACCGCCACAACAAAATCAAAATCACTAACACATCAATAAATCGACAAGCACACAATAGCTAGAGATATAACCACAAATGAAGCCAAATCATGCATGCAATCCCTCTGGATACATCTCTTGACCTCCTGAACTCACCCTTCTAGACTCCCCGAGGCAAAGAATATGAGCACATAGTAAGGCAAGTCAGATCAGCCAACCCACACCGCAGGAAACATATCCATGATGTTAACCGGGTTCACGACTAGCACCAATCTGCACCCGCGTGTTGACCAGACCCTCCACCACCACAGCTGTGCCCCCACCCCTATCCTCTAGGTTCTCATGGTTGGAAGAAGGCCTAACCCCACCAGAGCTCACCGGAGCTCTAGCATCAACCACAACCACGCAGGAAGCCTCCTGCGTCTATTGGCTGCTGGCGTAATGGTGCAATACTTGCACCACCAGCCACCTCAGGTGATGACCAACCCTCTGACCACCACCCCCACCTGTCATCTCAACCAAGGACCAGGAGCATACAAAACCTCAAACATACAATCAAACAATGTACAAACAAGCATTACAATGAAGAAGGACCTTATTCATATAACATGAGAGCGAGTCTTACATCCACCCCCTTAAATAAATTTCATCCTCGAAATTTACTATCCCTAACTCTTAAAAAAGAGCTCTGAATACAAACTCCTTACATTATCCTCCAGACTCAAACTTCGCAGTAACAACATAAACAAGGCACAACACAATAACCTTGCCAACAACGGTCATGAGACAATAACTATAGTATTGAATTCTTGACCTATAAACATTTTTCCACATCATCACACTCAAACAACAACAAAAATAGCTATAAGATGATGAAATACAAATGCTGTGACAACCATAGATTCTGTGAACAAATCATGTACAAATCATATGAATCTAACAACTAATTACAAAAAAATATGACATGTCCACAGTAAATAAATCACAAAGCTCGCATAAATCGAGCAACTAATAACCCATATACGTATGACATAACGACAACAAGCTAATCATGTATATTGCATAAAATCCAGCAATTAATAACATATATACCTATGACATAATGACAGTAAACTAGCTAGGAAGGTCACATAAAAGACAACCACTAAACATACCTGAACATATAACATATTTATATCTGCATGCACATGGTGTAGGAGAACAACAAATAAAACATGAAATTAATTACAAGATCCTGATAGACAATACTCATGCACAAGATATATCTAGGCAACAATTAAATCATGTAATAATAATAAGATCTTTATGGATTTCTATATTTACATGTACACGATTTATGAGGACAACAATTAAAATGTGTAATTATAATAAGATCTTGATGACTAAAAATACATGTCCATGATGTATACAAACAACCAATAAATCATGAAATCATAGTCATAACATCATAACTTGAAGTTACTTGCATGTACGTACATCATCATACACATAATAGAAGCAACAACAATTATAATACATTAGGTAAAGCACATGCCATAATAATCGTAGATCATGGGAATTAAACATGCAACCTGCAAGAGCTATGGGTCATGAGATGAATGCACATCACTTACTTCACTCTATTATAACACATTCATGGGTTTAGAATTTATTCATGCATGAATCTAAGTATATTCAGGAGATATATGAGACTATAACATGACTGATTTGAGGCCTCATCATGCAAGACATCGAGGCTGTAAACTCAACCTCTAGTCGCATACAAGCACCTGAAATTTTGCATTACTTGCACAATCTTAAACGACCCAAGATTGAGACTATATTTATAATATAAGATCCCACGATGCAATCATGATAATATGAGTGATAGACATACATGCATGAATGGATGGCAAGTTGCTTCTGATTTCAACATTTCAGAGCATATAGCACATGCACATAGCTGAATTAAAACTGTTCGGTTAGCCTTTTCATGTAGTGCAATTTCCGATTTCCAGCAACTATGTCATGCATGCCAGTATAACTTCCTAACAACAATCTAATCATGAATAGTCCCATAAATCTAGTAGCTAAATAATACATAGGCATGAAGCATCTTAACAACAACTTAGTTAGGAAAGAATCACATGTATTTAGCAACTAAAGCCACGTCAGCATGTAGCAATTAAAGGGAAACAAAGTCATGCAATAATCTCATAAAGTTGATGACAAAACTATACCCAATTATGCATCACGTAATAGTTACTAACTCATGAAATAACCTATAATCCAGCAACTGAGATTACCATATACATGCGGCATCCCAACAACAATTATTCATAAGTGCTCATGCAAATTCAGTAGCTAAGGTATATGCATGAACGTAGCTAACTTGGCGTCAAAACTTGAAGGAATACTAGCATGATTCCAGCAGCAACATGCATGTAAACATGTGATTAGCCAGCAAATTCTTACATGTTAAGGAAAGACAAGATCTCTATAAGTGAGCTTACATGCACATGATGACTTTAGGAAGCAAGTAACTATGGATGAAAATAGAATCTGAACGGGTTTACATTCACATGCACCTGATGAGTATTGACAACAATGCAACTTGAAAGGTTACTGAATTTTGATGAATCAAATACATGCACGGTTGTTTCTAGTCAGCAATGAGTCCCCAATGATGACATGATCGTAGATTGAAATCATGCTTACAAGTGATATGCCTAAACAACAACAAAAATTAGGTTACAATGATAAGGTATCAATATGTTGACATTACAAGCCCACGCAATATCTAACAATAAAAATTCTAAACACACTCCTTCGGTCGTCACAGAGGTCTCTGATCGCGACACTTGTGTTGGTCTCCCGGTGTGCATACCCATGAGATCTGGGGTGTTACAACTTGGTATAAGAGTGGAAATAAACCCAAAATTAAGGAAACGAAGATAAACTCATGCATAATGAACACTTGTATTTCATGTTAAATGAAGGGGAATACAATAGGGTAATGGGTTGTGAAAGTGCTTATGACATTTGACATACATTAGAATTGCACCATGAGGGTTCATGTAGAATGAAAGAAACTAGGATGAGCTTACTTATGCATAAATATAAACTTTTTCGTATGCAATCCGGTGAGAACATAAGCGAGATGCACACTCGCTTCACCGAGTTCATTAATTCTCTTAAAGCACTTGGCAAAAATTTTAGTAAGGGAGAAATGACTCGAAAGATCCTCCGATCACTCACTGATGATTGGGAGGAGAAGACAACCACTATTGAAGAAGCACAAAATCTCACAAAGTTGTCAGTCGAGGAGTTTATGGGTAGTGTCATGACATATGAGATACAAATGAAAGACCAGAAGGAGAAGGAAGCCAAGAAATCCAGGTGTTACATGCCGTCGCCAATTCCAACAAAGGAGATAGTGACATTGAAGAAGAATTGGTGACACAACAATTCTAGGAGTCCTCAAGGAAGAAAAAGAAAGGAGAAAAGAAAAGAAGAAGAGCAAGAGAAAAGAGAAGAAGAAATCTCTCAAAGCAACTTGGGACGATTCATCATCTTCATCAATTGAAGGCGAATTTGCCTCGATGTGCTTCATGGCAATAGAAGATAAAGATAATGAGGTATCTTCTTGCTCTAGACGTGATTCAATTGATTCAAATTCATATAATGAACTTCAAATTGAATGCAATGAATTGCTTGAGAATTATGAGAAAATTTCTCAAAGGAACAAACTAGCTAGGAAGAAAATCAATGAGCTAAAATCTCAAATTGAATCTATCATGAATGAGAAAAACGATTTGCTTGCTAGTCATGACAAAATTGCATTAGAGAAATCTCATTTGATTCATGAATGTGCAACTCTAAATGCAAAACCTTCATGTAGTGATGATACACAAGATCTTATTGCTAAGAATGTTCAATTACAAAAAGATCTTAAAAGATTCACAAATGGAAAGAAAATGCTTGATATGCTCATAGGTAGTCAAAAACAATCTTTAGTAAGCATGGTCTAGGCTATTATGTTAATAACTACAAAAACCATGTTATTCATACTACCATGAATGGAAATCATTTTTTTGTGAATAAGAGTTCTTCAAGTGTTTGGGCACCGAAAACCAAAATGGTTGGGGTACCAAAAATTAATGTCGAATGACCCAAGGTTGTTTGGGTACCAAAACCTTCACTTGTAGGTACTTAGAAGGAGGATGATCGGTAGCGATCGTCTTAAGAAAGAAAAGATCGATTCCAAGCTTCAAAGAAAACATTTGGTTCGAAATCATAAAGTTATGGTCACTATCGAAAGGTGGTTGGAACCAATGCCAAATCGAGGATCAAAAGTTGGGTAACATTCTCAATCCTCTTAATTTTAACAATTGGTTCTAATCTAGGGATATTGGATGGTTAATTGATAACATACATCATTGGATAAGATATAGTAATTTTGATGATTAATGAAACTAATCTTTACTATTAAACCTAATCAATCAAGGTGAGCAAACACGATTACATGCATTTCATACATACTTGTATACTTGCAATCATCTTAATAGGTTGATCAAAGATAATCAAGAAAAGGAGAATTGGGACAAAGATATCAAGTCTCAAGCTTTGTAATCAAAGCACAAGACCAAGACATGTAATTTTATATTTATTGAGTCCATAAGCTTTTATATAAACTTGAGCACTAGGACTCTGTTCCGTCAAGATTCGGTAAACCGGACCCTTAACGGTCAACCAAAATCTTCCCAGTTCGGTCCACCGAACACCTGTCGGTTACCTGAATCATTCCAATCAGTAAACCATAGGATGCCATCTGGAATTGTCTTGACAGGACGACTGAAACACCTTCGGTCGACCGAATAGCCTTGGATCATTTTTGGACTTTGCCCCAACGATCGCATTTGCATCGAGCCTTTAGAGCCCAATAGACTTGTCCAAATTCAGAAGACGAAATGCCTATCGGTCAACCGAGTTCTTCTTGGCTTGAGGCGCCCAACGACTATTTACATGTGGCATTTGACTATTGTACCCAATGACAATTTGAGCCTTAACTGTCAGCCCAAAACTATCGCTAACTTCGGTCTACCGAAGAATAAATGATCAAGCAAACATGAGTAATCAGAGCCCAACCAATCTTATTGTCTAGCTTCGAATGGTGAACCAAATCGAATTCAGATACCTGAAATTAAATAGGGCTAAATTAAAAATAGTTACTAAAAGTTGGTGAAGGGTGATCCGAACCTTGTTCGGTCAACCGAATGCTTGGTTCAGACCAATCATTTTTGTAGTGTCTCAGACTACCGTTACATGAATGGTCGGCCAAACCTAGTCTAAAATCTGCACGATCTTATTTCACATCTTGCTTCTCATCGGTCTATTTCTTCACCAACTCCCCACGGCTAGTAGAGCTTGAAGGCTTATAAATAGGATCCCATTTGTTGGTTTAGAACTCTTGAACACTTCCTATCAATCCTACGCTCAAAGTCAGAACCTCTTCATCTTCAATCTCTCATTCTTCTACACTCAAGCCTAACTTCACCACTTGCATATCCATTCCATATCAACATCCAAGTATGCTCAAGTATAGAGTGTTAGATTGTGATTCCATTTTCATATCCAAGAATCACCAAGTTGTAAAGATTCGAGGAAGCCCCCTCTCGGGTTGTGAGATGAGACACGAGCTAGGCGAGGATTGTTCATGAAGCTAAGTGTGGTAACCGACGTTGATCTCGGCCCGTAACGATGATCGATTAGTGTAACCGTAAGCGAGGCTCAGGGGATCGAGCGAGGCTTGCAAGAGGGACTAGGATGGGGTCCAGTACCGAACCTCTCTAAACTCCAGTGTCGACGATTTTGTGGTTTACAACTGTCTTCCTACCTAATCTTTCACTTAGTTATTTTAATTCCACAATTAGCTTAGTGATTAGACGGTCAGCGATCCTAACAAATATATCCCTAGTCTAATCCCAGTTCGGTATCTCCTTTCATCACAACTTTTTGGCATCTGCATGGGACTGTTAAGATAAACAAATTCAACAATAAAGTTAATAATATGAGAAAATGTGATTGCATAAGGCATGAACTATATATAGATAACAAACTTAGTCATCCACCATATTAAATGAATGCATTTTTACCATTATTTGTTGGAAAATAAGTGTATTACGTCGCCATCACTAAGTCAGAATGCAAGAATCCAACGTTGTAATAGGAGGTCCATGTGGCCAGCTTAAAATCCAACGTGATGTTAGACTTACGACTCCAACAAAAATATGTTCGACGGTCATCGACGTGCTTTGTTGGTTTATCACGTTGGGTAGTTTACGACCGATGAGAATGTTCGCATTAACACATCGTTGGTCATTATATGTTCGACGTGCACCAACATGGGTTTAGGTCAATCACGTCGGATAGGTTACAACCGACGTGAATGTTTGCTTTACCACGTCGGTCGAATTATGTTCACCGAAAATCAACGTGGTGGACATACGTATCATGTAAAGGACATATGTGTCCTTTCAACGACATACGTATCCTCTACTGACTGAATGCCTTTTGGTTTTCCGAACTGGTGATTCTAGTTAACAGTTTCAGTGGAACAAATTATGTTCGGTCGTCCGAATAGTACGTTACATCGACATAGGGATTAAGCACGTCATTAGATCCACATACTTGTTCATGATGGGTCTCTAATTCCAATCACTTTTACATTCGTGAGGGTCTCTAATTCTAATCACTTTTAATCCTAATTATCTACTTGTTTAATCAATCAAAGATATGCAGCGGAATTTAAAACAAACAAGCAAGTAAGGAGGGAGATAATGCAAACCACAATGGAGACGGGATAATTTACAGAGGTTCGGCACCCCACCCAGGTCCTAGTCCTCTCTTACAAGCTCTGCTCGAATCATCGAGCTCCACTCATGACTTCAATAACCACTGCCCATTCCGGGCCGGAAGAGAACACCTTTACAACACAAGCACCGCGAACACCCTCGCTTCCTTGACCTTCTTCCTCTCACAATCCGAGAGGGAACACTTCGGGCTTTCATAGAAATCCTTTCTTCTTGAACAACAAATGAGTGGGACAACACTCTCTAAATATTGAGCACACTTTCAGTATGATTTGGATATGACCAAATGTGTGGAATTTAGCTTAGAGTGTAGGATTGGGGAAATTGGAGCTTGGGAGTTTCTCTTCAATGTATGTGACAAATGGAAGTGTGAAAGATGTGTAATTGTGTCAAGGGAACACCTATTTATAAGCTCCTAAGGTATTATAGCCGTTGGGGTTAAGTTGGGTAACAGATGTGTAAGATACACAAAATAGAAATCCGCAGGACCCAAAACTGAGTAAGTTCGGTCGCCGGATCGGGCTGAACGGTCGATCGTTTGGAAATTTTGAACTTGGTTCGATCGACTGGTTAAAAACGGTCGACTGCCAAAGGCTATAATCTAGGTACACTTAAGTTATCGGTTGAACACCGAGATAGGTTTGGTCGACCGATTTATAACAAGCTCTTTCGGATTGACAAACAAGATCATATTCGGTCGACCGAAACAAGGTGTACGGTCGACCAAAAACTTACAGGTAGTTCGGGTTTGGCAAGACATCTAAGTTCATTCGACCGAACAAGGTCCTCGGTCGACCAATGGGGAAAAGTATTTTTGGGGTATTTGGAAATAATATGAATACAACCGTTGGGTATATACGACAAAACAAGGGTCATAAATTTGTTGTTACTCAGTCGACCGAAAAGGTCTGGACGGTCGACCGAACTTGGGCAGTAAAACACTAACAGGATACATGATCACTCGGTTGACCGAACGGTCTGTTTCGGTCGACCGAATGTGGGCAGACAGTTCAGGTTAAGGTTTTGTGTTTTCCGGTTTAAGTTTGGGTGATCTATTGAAGTCCAAATTATATGAAATTTTGTGTGTGACTTCTATAAGGAACCTAGTGTGTGTTTGAGTAGGTTTTAGCTCAAGTATGCTCAATTTACACAATGTTCCTAAGACTCAAAGAAATGATAATTACATGTCTTCAATAGAGCTTGATTACATGTCTTGACTTGAATCCTTTCTTTGTTGAGTTTTGATCACCTGTAGAAGTTAGCTAGCAATATATATGCAATGAAATATGTGTTCTACTCTACATGATTACAATTAAGATTAGGTTGATTAAATCATGAAAACATAGATTAAGGCCAAAAAACCAACAAACACATCTCTTCTCCCTTATTTTGCCAGTTGATTTCTGACAAACCAGAGACCACTTACCTCCTTGTCGATTGACCCATACTTGCCCCGTCTTCACCAATGGCTGTGCACTTGCAGTTAATAAAATGTTAATAGTGTCAAAATTGTTAAAATTAGTGCAAAATGAAACACACAATTAATTAACTGGATATTTAAACACTGAAAATACTTAACTACTGCTGAGTTAAAAGCTTTTAATATTTTAGACGTACTGCTGTCTCCTTGATGGAATAGGACTTATTGTGTCCTCCGATGTCAATTATGGTGTTGGAGTATGCATTTAACGCATGTCAACCTATCGTGACTGACAAGAGGCAAAACATGTCCGACAAGTGATTAGTAGCATATCATCCATCATATTCATGCTATATATCCTTTATTTTACCCTAATATTTTGCTACTCAAGTGTTTGTTGTTATATTTATGGTATTAGGTAAAAAGAATAGAATGGAAAAGATAAATGACTGAAACGTAAGAAGAAATGACTTAAATTAAACAAAATGGACCTCTCTATCATGCAGAAGGACGAAATAGCAAACCGAGAAACTCCACACCATCATGAGGAGTATTTTGGCAATTAGATTCGGGCACAGACTCAAACAACCAATCCGAGTGCACTCGACGTGCAAAATTGAAGTAATGAAGAAGCCAACCGAAACTGGGTCGTAGCCGACCAAAAGTGACTGCCAATTGTCGGTCAAATATGTTCAGGATCCGATCTGGCTTCTCGTAGGTGTGTATTATGTTGTTTGTATCCATTTATAGAAGTTTCATTAGTCCCACACCGAGGGATTGTCCCCAGTTGCATTTTTCATGCCTATGAATATAACTCTTCTTCCTCCTTTATAATACTACCCATTTCTTGGTGACCATTCTCTCTACTTGGAGTAAATCCTTGTAACAAAACTCCAGTGGAGAAAAATGCTACTTGTAATGTGAGTCATGTAAATAAAATATTTTTTAGTTTAGTTTTAATGTTGTTTCTTTTAATGCTTGCATAATTATATTTAGTATAATTAGTTATATTGTTTCTTTTCCTTAGTATAATTGTTAGTTTAATGTGTAGTGAGTAGTTCCATCTCCCTTTGGGGGTGGAGATGATGTTTATACATGTAATGAGCAATCAGAATGAATGTTATCTTATGTAATATGTGATGAATGTGAATGTATGCTTCTTTGTTTAAATGAGAATACTAACTTGATGGATTTTGCCATAATCATTAGGTACTTCCCATTCTTGTTTAGGTTCTTAATAACCAACTTGTTTATGCTCATGTTAATCAACTAGGTTAGTGATTGGAATGATAGGTTTTGCCACAACCATTAGGTACTTCCTATGCATGAAAACACAACACACACTTGTGCCTTATTGAATGCATTCTTCACCACCTTGTCACATGTGTACACACACTCCACCCTTAGTGGTTTTCCTTACTGAATTTCATCTTTCTTGTTTGTTAGTTGCTTAGTTTAGTTTTAGTTAGTCTTATGCTTTCATCTTTCCCATTTGTTAGTTGTTAGTTTAGTGTAATCAAACTTCTTCCCCTTATATTTTCCACTTGATTTCTGAAGAACCAGAGGTGACATACCTCATTGTGGACTCGACCCATACTTTCCACCACTTCATCGCGACCGTGCACTTACGGTATTATAATTGAATCAGTCAAGTTTTTGGCGCCGTTGCCGGGGAGGTGTGATTGACATCATATCATGCATATATTTGTGTCTGATATCCTCTAATTTTAACCTAAGCATTGTTACGTAACGAGTTTTATGTTTAAGTTTCAGGAATAAAACAAGTGAGAAGAAGAGACACAAAAAAGACCTAAGAGCAAGAGAAAGAACTGAATTGTAAGACTTATGGATTAAGGTGCACGAGAGAAAGACCCGGATATAAACCAAAAGGTCCAATGAGAAAATCAAGAAGCTCCACACCATCATGAGGAGTATTTTGCCAATTAGATACAGGCCTAAGCTCCAACAACCAATTCGGGTGTACAAAACATGAGAAAATCCATCCACAAAAGGCTCCACCAAAGCACAACACGATCAGCCCATTCCAGGCCACCATTTGGCTGTCCCAAACCGCCAATTGGTTGTCCATTTGGTACCAAACCCGATTAGGTTTAGCCGGGTGTTAGAATAATGTGTTTTATGTCCATTTATGGTATGCGTTTAGTCCCATACTGAGAGATTGTCCCTGGTTACCTTTTTTCATGGTTATAAATAGAACTCTTCTTTCTCCTTTGTAATCACCAATTGCTTGGTGGCATTCTCTCTACTTAGAGTAAGCCTTGGAGCAAAACTCAAGTGGAGAGGAATGCAACTTGTAATGTGAGTCATGTAAATAAAATAATTTTTTAGTTTGTTTTAATGTTGTCTTCTCTTTTAATTCTTGTTTGCATAGTTAATTTTATTTGTCTTAATCTTAGTAAAAGTAATTATCATGTCTCATTTTCCTATCTTAATTAGCTCAATTTCTTTTTGTCTTCTTTTAATGAGTAGTGAGTTGTTTCATCCCCCTTTGGGGGTGGAGTTGATGTTTATAAATGTCATGATGAATGGAATGAATGCTTATGTTGTTTTATGTGATGAATGTGAGTACGCTTGTTTGAATTAGAGGGAATACTTAAATTGATGGTTTGTGCCATATTAATTAGGTACATTCCATGCTTGTTTAGGTTCTTGATAACAAACTTGTTTATGCTCACATTAATAACCTAGGTTAGTGATTTTAGATGACAGATCTTGCCAACCACTATGTACTTCCTTTGCATAGAAACACTACCTACACTTGTGCTCTATTGAATGCATTCATCACCACTTATTCCATATGTACACACACTCACTCTTTAGAGATCTCTCTTCCTGAATTCCAGCCTGCCTTATTAGTTAGTTTGGTTTCATTATTGCTTGCTTTTGTCGTCTTTGTTTGTTGCTTACTAGTGTAGCATAGCATTTTAGAGTAGTTTAGTGTAATCAACTTCTTGTCCCTTCTTTTTCCCACTTGCCTTCGAACGAACCAGAGTCGACACACATCCCTGTTGATTGACCCGTACTTGCCTGTCTTCACCGACGACCGTGCACTTGCAGTTAAACATAAATATCAATCAAGGTGCTATATCCAGACTTTGGTTTGGATGATTTGAGTGGATTTGATCTTTTATTTTTAGTGTTGTTTTATTTCAAGATGCTTAAAGTTCATTGGGGAAGACTCTGGACGAATCTTGGAGCATTTAAATCTACCAAGACCGCCAGATACCGGTCTGGTGAGCTCCTTTCTCCCCCAGTTTTCTTCATGTTGTTGGTAATGATACTGTAGTTGTCTGGGAGTTCAATTTTGCATTTTGTTACCTTTAGATTGCTCCTAGATCAATCAATAAACAAAATAACACCCTGTTTAATCAACTTGGCCTTTGAAATCAAAAGCAAAAGATTAGGCATTGTTGCTTGTTCAAGTCATGCATCATGTACTTGACTTAGGCATATAGCTTGCCTTTCATTTAGCTTTACTTTCAGTTGTTGATTGCTGGCGTGAGGTAGTTCACCCATTCTCTCAGTCAAGCATGGTTAAAACATGCATTAGTTAGTAAGGTGCATTGGAACAAGAGTGAGGTGAGTGCTTGTTTGGTGAGTTGCTTGCTAGCTTAAGATTTCAAAACATCTTTAAGGGGCACCACCTATAGTCTTATAGATAAGGTGGGGGATTTCATCACCCCTCCTTTAGCCTCACAAACCAAACTCAAGTAAGGCATTAATTTAAAATGAAGTAGACATTGGCAACTAGGACTCGAGCGCATTAGGAGAGTGATCCAGTCACGACAGTCATAGCTTGATTGGCGTCACCCACTTTGTCGATAGTAGGAGAGACGAGATCTCTGGATCTTGGCTACTTTCTAGTCTTTGTGGTCTTCGTCATAGGGAGGTGAGATGTGTTGAGGTCGTGTAACTTCGCAGTTAGGTGTCGTCTCCTAGCTGTAAGGACCTATAGTGAACTTAGGATGCTTGAGCCGTGTTTGCTAGATTAGGCTTCTACCCTTATCCACTACCTACGAGTCATCTTATTCTCACCTACTTCTACGTTCTAGTCTCCTCCCCTTTACACTCTCTATAAGCTTTTTATGGTCTAGTCGAACACTTTTTGCTAGCTTGGCCTCATGGTGGTGAGAGTGGTTGACTCGAGAGTACTTTGTCGAGATGGACGGTTACAGGAGTGACCATCCATTTCATTGTTGGGACCAGGACTATTCTCCCTGGTATTCCGGACCTATGCATCTTGAGTTGCCTCAGACTAACACCGAGCATGGTTGGGACAATTTTTATTGTGTGGCTGAGCAGATCTCAGATTGGAGTAATATGAGAGAGGCACCAACTGCTAGACCACCATCTAGTTGTGTCAGATCATATGTTGGTCAACAAATAGAGCCATTATAAGAAACTTTGGCCTCCTTCATGCGTGCGGTAGAGGATAAAAGTGCACTGGTGGCTCCAATAGCCGTACCGTATGATCGTTGTTGGTTGAGTGGTCACGTTATCAGGGATTGTCCTTATGTTCTCCCAGAGCCTGAGTATGAGCGTACCTTTTCCCAAACTGATCAATGTGACCTTTATGCATCCGCGTACAACCCAAGAGGGAGGAATTCCTGGGGAGACAATACTGATTCAAAATTTTAAACATCATACCCACCCTATTATTCTCCTCCTGAATACCCACATCCCTTCCAGCCACCACCCATGACCACAAGGACTCAGCCGATAAACACCCAAACCTAACAATTTCTCAAATTCTGAGTTGAGCCTCACAGTTGACCACAAACATGATTCCTTGAAACAAACTGTCCTAACGTTCGTGGAAACCACTCAAAATTCCTTGCAAAATCTGTCAATGCAAGTGAGTCAGATGATGCAACAATTAAGTGAACGTGAGGAAGGTGACCTTGCTTGTCAACATGAGGATTCATCTTTTGATATCGAATCACCATGACATCCACAAATTCAAAGCACAATCTTTCAGAGTCAAACTCCTAGTCAGTCTGAGGGACTTGCGGTTTCAATTCATGATCACTTGGTGGGGGGATTCGATCCGAATTGAGAATAACATGGACCAATTTCATTATGAGTCGGCACAGGATTGTGCCTTATCTTTTTGTCCCGTGGCCCTTGAGCCACGTGATCTTAATGATGTGACTCTTAAGGACTCACCTTTGGTGGAGCAAGAACTCCCTAATACCTCTTATTTCGTACGACCTTGTGAGAGTTCGCCTCTCTTTATTGTTCCTGATCATCTTGAAAATGAAGGGACACCAAACAACTACACTGTCGATGAGGGTATTGGGAGTTTCTTAGAGGATACCTTGCGTAAGAGACCCACTTTCATTTTGCCTGGTGAGTCGGGCAAGCATAACGTGGTTCTTGACCTCGTCCCGGCCCATGAGTTTGTTGGTGGGAGAGTTTGGATTAATGATCTCGATTTTAATACCA
Organism: Triglochin maritima; assembly: GCA_963682175.1. Classification (NCBI taxonomy): domain Eukaryota; kingdom Viridiplantae; phylum Streptophyta; class Magnoliopsida; order Alismatales; family Juncaginaceae; genus Triglochin; species Triglochin maritima. The sequence continues at coordinate 27,599,738 of OY821788.1, read as the reverse complement.
CAACGGGGGAAACTCTTCTTCCGTTGCGCAATATTTTCCAAAGTCTTGAGAAGTTCAAGGTCTTCAAGTTTGATCATTTGAATCAGACGCTTTGCGTCTAATTCATGAACCTCTCCTGTTTTCTTGTGCACTTTGTAATGGGCGGCTCACACATGAGTATTTTCGCCCCGCGTGATTTCATGTTCCCATTCCAAGTACATTGACCCACTTTTAAGGTTCATAATTGATGTCCTTTGACAAATGAAGATGTGAACTTATTTGTGTACAAAGTTATATTTTAAAAAGAAGAAGAGAAAAAAAGGTTCCAAGAGTGAGCATAGTGTTGGCTGTTAGGCCTTAATTCATGTTTTGATGATTTATCAATCTAGTTTTTGTAATAATCAATGTAGAGTAGCACAGATATTGCATAGGATATATATTACTTTGTGCTAACATCTACAGGTGATCAAGACTCAAGGATGAATGGAACTCAAGTCAAGACATGTAATCAAGATATTCAAGACATGTTTGTATGTCATTTGAGTCTTAGGAATCTATGTAATTTTGAGCATACAAGAGTTAAAATCCATTCACGTAGAGACTAGGTTCGTTATAGAAGTCACACACAAAATCTCAGATCATTTGGACTTCAATAGGTCACCCAAATTAGAAATCACTAAACTAAACCTTAACTAGCTGTGCCAATTTAGTCGACCGAACCACCTTTGTTCGACCGATTGATCTTTAACCAATAGTGATTTTCACTGCTCAACCGATCGACCGTCTACATGTATCATTTGACCGTTAGAGTTTTCGTATTATACCAACTGTCGTATTCACATTTTTAGCCATACCCTTGAAATACATTTGACTACCGGTAGACTGTGGACCTAGTTTCGGTCGACTGAGCATAGACATCTCTTGAACCCCGTAGTGCTAGTTTTTATCGGTCGACCGAATAAACCTTTTTGTTCGACCGTTTGTCCTTGGACTTTTATGGACAATAACTCTTGACTGCCTAATCGGTCGACCGTTCCACTTTTGGTTCGACCGTTCACTTAAGTTATAGCCATGTTCGTTCGACCGCCCCTTGTTCGGTCGACCGTTTGTTTCTAGAATTGTCTGGACGCCTTTTCTGGACAGAATTCGGTCGACCGTTTGACCCATTTTGGCCGATCGAACTTAACTAGAACAATGACCTGTGCTTTTTTGGTTTGTGTTTCTTACACATTCATCTACCACTTATGTCACAATGGCTATCACACCTTTGAAGCTTATAAATAGAGGATTGAACACATTGTTTAGACAACTCTCCCACACACAATTGTCCAATACATTAGAGAGAAGTCTGCCAATCCCAAAAGCTCCTACACTACAATCTAAGCCTAAATTCCACACCTTTGATCATATCCAAATCCTACTCAAAGTGTGCCCAAGGTAGAGAGTGTTATTCCACTCAATTGTTAGTCAAAGAAGCAAGGGTCTTGGTGAAAACCCAAGACAAAGAGTATAGATTTTGGTGAAAGCCCGAAGTGTTCCTTCTCGGATTGTGAGAAGAGGAGATCAAGTTAGGCGTTTGTTCGCTAGCTTGCTGTGGAAGGGCTTTATCTCGGCCCAGAACGAGATTGATAGTGAAGTCATGAGCGGAGCTCGTGGATTCGAGCGGAGCTTGCAAGAGGGGAAGTAGGCAGGAGGCCAAACCTCTATAAAAATCTCCCCGTGTCCTTTGTGGTTTGCATATTATCCTTCTTTATTTGCTTGCTTGCTTGCTTAAATTCCAATGTGCATCTTTGTTTATTAAGAAAATAGAGAATAAACTTAAAATTGATTAGAATTAGTGACCCATAATGATCCTACATTTGGTATCAGAGCGTAGGTGCTTAAATCAACTACTTAACCGTAGTAAGCATGACCGAAATTGAATCACATCTACCTCTTATGATTTAGAATCACCTACATGCTCTTCTAGACCACCATATTTTGATGGAACAAATATCTATTCATGGAAGAGTAAAATGAAGAGATACTTGAAATCCATGACTAATTTAGATATGCGGTCCATGATTATAACTACATGTGATATGCCTAAATATGATTATAAACAATGGAGCTTAGAAGAGGAGAAATTAGCTTGCTTGAATGCCAAGTTTATAAATGTATTACATTGTGCACTTAAGTATGAACTTTTTGACCTTGTTTCATCTTGTGAAAGTGGACATGATATTTGGCAAACGCTTCAAGCTCGTAATGGTGAAAATGAAGAATCACAAACCGAGAAAGAGGGAGGATAAAGCTCATGAGAGATGGGACAAGAACACATCTACATTATATTCCTCGTTAAGTTCATCCAAAGGAGAAGTTGCCCACGCATGCCTCATTGCAATAGAAGATGAAGAAAAAGATGTATCTTCTAAATCTAGTTCATCTAGCTATAGTTCTAACAATGACTCATATTCTTTTAAAGAACTACAAAATGCATTCCATGAGCTTGTTGCAAGATATGAGCTACTTTGTCAATACAACAAGTTAGCTAGAGAAGTAAATCATCATCTTCATTGTCAAAATGAATCTATCTTACATGAGAAAAATGATTTGCTTGCTAAACTATAAAATCATTTTGGAGAATTCATGATTAAAAGATGAGAATGAGAAATTGAAAACTAAACCCAACTCATCTCATGTCATTGATAGTCATACGCTTGAAAATGAAAAGAATGACTTGCTTAAGAAACTTGAAGAATCAAATCTTGAAAGCAAGAAATTATTGAATGACTTGAATTGCATATATGACAAATTTATTGAATTCAAGATGCACATGGATGAAATGAATGACAAATACATTTCTTTAATTGAAAATCTAAAATGCATAAATGAATCTCTTGTGCTTAAAAATAAAGAACTTATTGCCAAAAATGAAACATTGATTAACGATCTGCATAAGTTCACAAAGGGCAAGAAGAACCTTGATATGCTTCTAGGAAATCAAAGACAATAATTAGACAAGCATTATGTTTAACCGTTTAAAATACCGTAAGTGCACAACATCGGTGCAGACGCGGCAAATACAGGTCGATCCGCGAGGAGGTGAGTAGATTCTGGTTTTCACGAAATCAAGTGGTGGAAAGAAGGGAAGAAGTTGGTTATACACTAACTAAACTACACTAAACTGGCGTGAAACAATCAAAGAAGATGAAAACACGACACGAAATAAAACTAAACAAAATGTCTAATAAAAGGAAGCTGGAAATCAGAAAAAGAGACTCCTGAGGGGTGGAGTGAGTGCACACATGCAATAAGATGGGGAAGAATGCATTTAATAGACACAAATGTAAGTAGTGTTTTCATGTATAAGAAGTGTCTAATGATTATGACAAAACCTATCAATTCAATCACTACCTAGTTGATTAACAATCATATACACAAGTTGGTTATTTCAGAACCTAAACAAGTATGGGAGGTGTCTAATAGTTGTGGCAAAACCCATCAAGTGAAGTGTTCTACTCTAAACAAGCAAGCATACATTCACATTTATCAACACATTTCAAAATAAAGCATTCATTTCCATTCTTTATTGCATGTATAAACATCATCACCACCCCCCAAAGGGGGATGAAATTACTCACTCATTATTACACTAACATGCATATTAAGGAAAGAAAATATGCTAATTAATTCTATGATTAAAACAAACAAAGTTAACTAAGCATGCAAGAATTGAAAAAAAGACAATGAAAAACTAACAAAACATCTTTTATTACTCACTCACACTACAAGTAGCCTGTCTCCACCAGAGTTTTGCTTCAAGGCTTCAGACCTAGTAGAGAGAATAGTCACCAAGAGACGAGATGTCTACAAAGGAAGGTGAAGAGTTCTATATATAGGCATAGAAAAAGTTAATTTGTGACAATCCACCAGTATGGGACTAAAAGAATACCACAAATGGACTCAATACAACATAATCTAACACCCGACCAAGGCATATACGTTCTGAAGAAAGCTTGACCGCCGATTGGCTATCTGGGACCGCCAATTAGCGGTCTGGATTTGTCTGATCGGGTCTGGATTTGTTTGGCTTTGTTGTAGCTTGATTTCTTGGTGTTTGATGAACCCAATTTGGTTGTTGATGGTTGGTCCTGGATTTAATTGCCAAAATACTCCTCATTAAGGTGTGGAGCTTCTTGATTTCCTCATTGGTCCTTTTGGTTTTACATCTTGGTCCTTCTCTCTTTCATCTCAGTCCATAAGTCTTGCAACTTAGTCCTTTTCTGCGTTTGAGTTCTTTTTGTGCATTTTCTCCTCAAGTTTGCTTATTTCGTGTCCCTATGTATGTATATATTTTAAAATTTTAATACAACATACAAGATCGATTTTCATATTTTCAGCAATTTTATGTACATAGTTTTGTGATTATTCTAATAACATGCAATCCTACATTTATTAAAATAATCCACAAAGGTAGAATCATACCTAAAGGTTCTCTAAAACCTTTTTGATGATCCGGAGTCGCGTTGCACGTTGAGTTGTCCATGGAATTGCCTCCGAGTGTTCACCAAACTCTAAACAAGATTAGAGAGAAAGAAGCTACCCAATCAATCTCTAATAAGGTTTAGAATCTAGCTAATAACCCCTCTTTAAGTCTCCTAAGATTCTGATCTCCAAACATAATTTTACTAAGAGTATTTTCGTGGTGATTAGGGAGAGATTAATGAGAGAAAGATTTTGCATTAGTCTTAAAAAGTAGGAATAGGTGCCCTTTCATAGGCTCCCAAAACATCCTTATCAAGAGCTATTATTTAGCCATGATCCATTGTTTTTCTCTCCTAAAATTAATCTCCAAATTCCACATAATCACCCACAAAAAACGTTTTAATTAAATCTGGAATTATTCCACCCATGATTTAATTAATCTCTTAAAAATTCAGGCATGATCGTTCTTGTTCGGTAGACCAAGTATTATTCGGTCAACCGAACCATTCGGTTATAACACATGTTCGGTGCACCGTGAGCTAGACGGTCGACCGAATCCGTATGAGAAAAATTCCCTAGAAAAATTCGAACAAACCACGTCTTGTAATCGGTTTACCTTTGACCCACCAAAATCGCTCCTGGAACATAGTCATCAGATAACCGGGTCACCTTCGGTCGACCGAAAATGCTACTTCTCGGTTGACCGTTTCCAATCGATTAACCGAACCCGATTGTCCAGGCACTCTGGGCAATCTCGGTCAACAAATTGCGCTTACCCGTTCCCTATTCGGTTAACCGATCTGAAGATGCCCCGGTCGACCGAACCATGAATGGTTCACCGTGTTTGACCCCGTCTTGCCTTTGTCAAATTTTGGATTTATTTCCAACAAATTTTAATCTTTTGGGGTTTTTAGCAATTCACATCCTATATATATTATCATATGTAATATTAAATTATTACACCCCATAATATATACCTCATATGAATTTATTATGATTCTAATTATGTTAATTCTCATAACATATTGATTTTAATTAAGTCACCACATGTGTCCCATTTTCACAAGAAACCCGACACATCATATGAACTTAAAATCAAACCTCTTGTTTCCCAGTTTTGTGGTGTGACCTATAGGAGGATCTAAGCCAAATTGGCAGTGATATTAAACACTTAATATCTCAAACTATAAGCGGTATCTAGCTACACATTATAGTCACCCAATTAGCATAGATGTCCTTGTTCAACCTGAACCAAAACATGATCCATTTAGTGATGTAAGTGCACCACTTGTGTCCGTCCCTTGCCTCATGATATTAAGAATATATATAAAGCAGAAATGTGTCACCTTTGTATTATATTAATTTCTTGATCTCTTTAAGCTAATTATAACTATGTGACTTAACTCAAGTCACATTGTGCACATTATAATTTTGCTTTATCAAGGGGCACACTAATATCATCACTCAATTAAGAGAGACAATGATAATCGTTTGACTAGCTATCTTTTCCAGCGCAAGTCATGTGCAACCAACTACTGTCGTTATCACTACACTCATTGGTAGCTTTTGACAATAATCAAATTAAGCACTTCTTGAGTGAAAAGATATAAGTCTCATATCTTAGGATCCAAGACACAGTAAAAACATTAATGACACGAAACACAATTCCATAATGTTTTACTTGTTAGGTCTATTCAATAAATAAAAGTAATCTTTTCCTCTTTTATATACTCGTGTCGTCAATTACTTGTAGAGCTACAACAATCGATGACCAACACGACAATCTTATCTCGGTAATTAATGTTCCATGTTAATTACCATGATTGCGAATAACTTTTGATTTATGTAAACCATTATCTTTTAGAGCTCTACGGTTAAGGACCAAGCGCCTCTTCCTTAACACTTCCAAAAGACGAATATCATAATCAAGGAACAAAATGTTTGCACATTCAATTCATAATAATTGACATATAAAAGTAAAACTTTTAGAACACATTCCTTTCACTAAGTCCCCTCAGACCTAATTTCCCGAGTGATAGGAAACGTACAAGAAGAGAGAACACAACTTATTTATTTATTTATCTACATGGGAACAAAAACCTGTACACTTAAAGTTTGACAACAAAATTTTTAGGGTCCCTGACTACGACAAACTTCCTTATACTAACATACACGAATTATTTGACTCACTAGGTTCAGGGTGGACTTCTTTATTTGTTTGAGTACTGAAACCCTATGATTACTCGCCCCCCCGAGGGAAGACCGGGGTGCATCCTTACGACTCGATAAGACCTAAAACCAGTATACTAGATATCCTAACGCATCATGTTCAAGTCAATTCTGGGAGCTTCTCTTTTGATTGCCTCAAAATGGTTTTGCATACGCTAAACACATACACGAACCACACAAAACATTTTATTTCACAAACACATTAGATTTTTGAAAGAAATAGGAAATGAAAGCACTGTGGAAAACAAAAGATAACAAGGCACCCAAGGATCATGGAAAGCAGATATATTGATATTAAATGTAGCACACTAACATAACCCCGGAAAGGTAAACAAAAGAAAGCGAAATAAAACAAAAGACACAAAATATGTACATACGTGAAAACACCCCCCACACCTAATCCATGAATAGTCCTCAATGTATAGTAAAATGGTGCCAACGCATGGATATGGTCTACTGGACTAATGATGGGGGCCAAAGGTGCTTGAAGAGGTACCTCGCTCAAGAGCCAATAACTTCCTATAAATCTTCTAGTTTTGCTTGGGCAAAATGACATTTTGCTGCTCAACAACCATCTCAGATATGTCGGTGTTAAAGAGTGTTCCCGATATCACAGATGAGTTTGGGGAACTGGCTCTCAGATCCTCCTCCATGTAATCAGGCACCCATGCCTCCTGAAGGCAATGGCAATATTGCGGGGTCATCTTCTCAACCTCGAGGTCTATGCCTTAGCACTGCAGCAAGTGCTCAAACCGTGGGATGTCCAACATTCCACACAATTTGGTCACCAGAGTAGGCAAACAATGTATTTCTTTAAGTTTGGTGTTCACCATCACATTGAACAACGTTCGACAAATACAGTGAGGTGAACCATCCGTGAAATTATACACTATTCGCAAACTAGGTGTGAAGAATGTGGAGGTCCGCTCTTGGCCCAACATATTCCTACACACCCACCTGGCAACAATGTGCACATTGGAGTAGATGTGCGCATTGGGTATTCCTCCATGTGATGAAATGGGTTGCCCATGCCCAAGCATAGATAAGTAAAAATTAATGTCCCAAGTGGGCGTGAGATCATCGACTAAGGGGATCCTAGTCGTGTCGGAGATAAATTAGGGTGTCACGGTGTGTTTAACCCCTCTAAGGGTAACACTAAACTCGAGTTGTCCGGTCTGGTCATACTCGAGTTTAGAATAAAACTCACGTACGAGAGGTTCTACGTACCTGGTTTTATCACTCTCATACATCAAATGACTCCACCCTTGTGCTACGATTCTATCGTAGAAGGGTTCTCCGAAATCGCGAATCAGGGAGGTAAAATTAAGTTCTGGAATTAAATGTGGGCTGGCCATACGTGTACCTACCTTGGCGAGCTTTGACAAAGGAACAAGCGGCAGCAGAGACGAACACGACGCTCGAGGGGTGGAGACCACAGCACGTCGACACAAGCAGTACAAAAAAAACTCAAAACCAACAGAAACCGACTGACCCGAACAAAATAAACTCCACGTAAAAGATCCAAGAGCATGTCTGCTCAATAGGTTGTTGATTGGCGGTCTAGTTATTAGATATAGGGGAAAAATTCTTGGGTGACGTCCTGGAAGGAAAAACACGTTTTGGTTGGGGTGGATGATCGGTAGGGTAAAGAACATGCGTTTTTAACCAAGAAGCATGGAAAAATATCAAAAGACACTTCTATTTTTTATTTTCTTCTTTTTCTATTTTTTTAAAGATATGTACAATAAAATGAAAGGATGAATCGCGTCAAGTGATCACATCCTCGGGCAGTTCGTGTGAAGACACGACTTCCGCCTCGACCTCTGTCGTGGTCCCTTTCAAGTACGGTTTTAGCCGGTGTCCATTAACTTTGAACACATCGTTGGTACTTGGGTTATGAATCTCAACCGCTCTATGAGGGAAATTGGTTAAAACAATAAAGGGTCCAGACCAACGACTCTGAAGTTTCCCGGGAAACAAGTGGAGACGAGAGTTATACAACAAGACCTTTTGTCCCACCATCATGGTTTTGATTCTGACCAAGTGGTCGTCGAAAATTTTAGTGCGAGACTTGTAGAGCTTGTCATTCTCATAAGTTTCATTTCACAACTCCTCCAACTTGTTGAGGTCTAGCTTGCGATTGGCACCGGAAACATCAAGACTCATGTTAAGATGTTTGATTGCCCATACTGCTCGGTGCTCAAGCTCTACCGGAAGATGGCAAGATTTGACATAAACTAGTGGATAGGGGGACATGGCAAGGTTGGTTTTAAATGCAGTGCGGAAGGTCCACAATGCATCATTAAGCTTAACCGACCAATCTTTCCTCAAAGCATTAACCATTTTGTCTAGAAATTGCTTGAGTTGACGGTTTGAAATTTCCACCTCGCCACTGGTTTGAGGATGATAAGTTGTGGCAAACTTGTGCATGATGGAATATTTCCTCAACACTGACTCGAGGGATTGGTTCACAAAGTGTGCCCCCTGATCACTTATGATAAAATGAGGTGTCTCAAACCTCGCAAAAATGTGTTCTTTAATAAATTTGATCACAACCTTGCGATCACTAGTGCGAGTGGGGATTGCTTCAACCCACTTCGACACATAATCCACTGCCACGAAAATGTCGGTGTGACCATGGGACACAAGGAAAGGGCCCATAAAGTCAATTCCCTAAATATCAAAGATGTTGACCACTAGGATAAGATTGAGTGGTATCCTATTACGTCTTCCAGTGTGGCCCACACATTGACACCTATCGCATGCTTTGCAAAATGCAAAAGCATCTTGGAACAATGTGGGTCAGTCAAAACTGTATTGGAGCACTTTGGCAGCGGTTTTCTTGGCACCAATGTGCCCACCACATGCCTCCTTATGGAAAAAAGACAAGACACTCTGAATCTCGTCGTTAGGAATGCATCCTCTTATGATTTGATCGGCACAATACTTAAACAAGTAGGGATCATCCCAATAGAAGTGCTTGACTAACGACTTGAATTTGACTTTCTCGTTTTGTATCCAATGAGCAGGCACCTGCCTGGTTGCTAAATAGTTCACAGTGTCAGCGAACCAGGGGGGTGAGGCTATTGCCATAAGGTTCTTGTCACGAAAGAACTCGTTCACCGGTGGATCTGATGAAAGCTCAACTGGAATGCGAGAAAGGTGATCTGCCATGACGTTCTCGTATCCCTTCTTATCCCGTATCTCAAGGTCGAATTCTTGCAACAACAAGATCCAACGAATGAGACAGGATTTCACATCCTTTTTGGACAAAAGGTAGCGAAGAGCTGAATGATCAGTGTTGATGATGGCGTGCGACCCAATGAGGTACTGACGAAAATTTTCCAACGCAAATATGATCGCGAGGAACTCTTTCTCAGTAACGGAGTAGTTAAGCTGGGAGTCGTTGAGAGTACGACTTGCATAATATATCACATGAGACAATTTGTCGACTTTCTGACCCAACACTACTCCTATCGCATAATCAGATGCATCGCACATCAACTTGAAAGGTAGAGTCCACCCAGTGCCTTAATGATAAGAGTGGAGGTCAACTCACGCTTCAAAAACTCAAAAGCAGTCATGCACTCGGGTGTGAACTCAAAGGATGTGCCTTTAGCAAGAAAGCTCGTCAAGGGGCGAGCTATCTTGCTGAAATCTTTAATAAAATGCCGATAAAACCAGCATGTCCAAGGAATGACCAGATTTCTTTTACCGAGGTGGGTGGCAGAAGCCTAGAAATAAGCTCAATCTTTGCCCTATCCACCTCGATACCATCTCGAGATACCAGGTGACCCAATACGTTGCCTTTTGTAACCATGAAATGAAACTTTTCCCAATTAAGGGCTAAGTTCATTTCCGAACACCTCTTGAGAACAAGACTCAGGTGGTGCAAGAACTCATCAAAGCAGGTGCCATGAACCAAAAAATCATCCATGAAAATCTCAAGGAAGTTCTCGACCATGTCGGAAAAGATACTTGATATGCAACGTTGGAATGAATGACGCAACAATTACGTGAATGTGAGGAGAGTAACTTTTCTTGTCAACATGAGAATTTATCTTCTGATATCGAACCACCACCACATCCACAAATTCAAAGCACAATCTTTCAAAGTCAAACTCCTAGTCAATCTGAGGGACTTGAGGTTTCAATTCACGATCACCTAGTGGAGGATTCGATTCAAATTGAGAATAACATGCACCGGCTTCATTATGAGTCGGCACAGGATTGTGCCTTACCTTTTTGTCCCGTGGCCCGTGAGCCACATGATCTTCGTCTTGCGCCTCTTAAGGACTCACCTCTGATGGAGCAAGAGCTCCCAAGTACCCTTAATTTCAAACAACCTGATGAGAGTTTGCCTCTCACTATTGTTCCTGATCATCTTGGAAATGATGGAACATCAAACTACTACATTGCTAATGAGGGTATTAGGAGTTCCTTGGAGGATACCTTGGGTAAGAGACCACTTTTTGTTCGCCTGGTGAGTCGGACATGACTAACAAGGTTCTTGAACTCGTTCCGACCCACCAGCCTGTTGGTTGGAGAGTTTGGATTGACGATCATAACATCAGCACCACAACGGGAGAAACTCTTATTCCGTTGCCCCTTATTTCCCAAACTCTTGAGAGGTTCAATCTCTTTCAGTTTGACCCTTTGAATGAGACGCCTTTGCATCCAATTCATGAACCTCTCCTTTCATCTTGTGATCTTTGTGGGGGGGGGGGCAAACATGAGTATTTTGGCCCCACGTGGTGTCATGTTCCCTTTCCAAGTGCATTGACCCACTTTTGAGGTTCTCATTTGATGTCATTTAACAAATGAAGATGATAACTTATTTTTGTACATAGTTATATTAAAAAAAAGTACAATAAAAGACTCCTTCAGTGAGCATCGATTGTTGTATAGGCTCCAAGCCCTTGAGTATTTTGGCACATTTCTTTCACGTATTTGTATCCCTTCTTTAGCATCTCACAGGTTGAGGGAATTCAGGTTTATGTCCATCACTATAACCATGAACTTCCTGTTGCGCTTCATATTGGTGAGATCTTCCATTTTTCATGCATAAATCCATGTAGTGTCTTGCTCGCATTCATCGAGGACAATGCTTGAAGTAGGTGTGGGGGGTGTTTTACGTGTGTACTAGAGTCGTTTTCCTTTGATTTTGTTTTCTTTTGTGTGCATTGTTAGGGTCATGTTAGTGTGCTACATTTAATATTGATATATTTGCTTGCCATGATCCTTGGGTGACTTGTCTTCTTTTACTTGCCTAGCGATTTAAATTTTCACATTTCTGTCAAAATCTTCATGTGTTTGCGAAAGAAAATGTTTTGCGTGTGTTTAGCATGTGCAAAACCATTGAGAGGCAAAGTAAAAAGAAAGCTCCCAATATTGTCTTGAACTTTATGCATTAGGATATCTAGTACAGTGGCTTTAGGACTTATCTAGTCGTTAGGATGCAGCCCGGTTTTCCCTCGGGGGGTGAATAATCATAGGGTTTCAGTACTCAAACAATTAAAGAAGTCCACCCCGAATCTAGTGAGTCAATAATTCGTGTCTGTTTATTTAAGGAAGTTTGTTGTAGTCAAGGACCCTTTAAATCTTGTTGTGAGACATTAAGTGTAGGGGTTGTTGAACGTTTTAATTTAAACCGCAAGTGAACGACGTCAGTGAAGACGTGGCAAATACAGGTCGTTCTCAGAGAGGTGAGCAACCTCTCGTTTGCACGAAATCAAGTGGAAAAATAGGGAAGAGAGTTTGATTATCCTACTCTAAGCTAAACTACACTACGAAGTACGAAATGCGAAAGAAAGCAACAAACGATGAACTACCAAACTAAACTAAGAACTAAATAAGTACTGGAATTCAGAAATAGAAAACCCCTAAGGGGTGGAGTGAGTGCACACATGCAAAGAGGTGGGTGTTGAACACATTCTTTAAGCACAAATGAAGGTGGTGTTATCATGCATAGGAAATGTCTAAATGTTATGGCAAAACCTATCAATCCATTCACCATCCTAGTTGATTAACATTTACATATACAAGGTGTTTATTTCAGAACCTAAACAAGCATGATAGGTGTCTAATTATTTTGGCAAAACTCATCAAGTTATAAATTTTATCTTAAACAAGCAAGCATACATTCATGTTTTATCAACACATTGTAAATAAAGCATTCATTCCATTCTCTAATGCATGTATGAACATCTACTCCCCCCCCAAAGGGGATGAAACTACTCACTACACATTAGACTAATTATTAAACTAAGCAAGGAAAGCATATTAACTAAGCTACTAAAACTAATGAAATGAAATTAAACAAAGTAAAACAAGGAACATGAAACAAACAACATAATAAAGAAACTTTTATTAAAGTGACTCACAATTCAAGTAGCATCCTCCTACTTTAGTGTGTGCTTCAAGGCCTCACTTCTAGTAGGAAGAATAAGCAGTCAAAATGTGAAGTGATTACAATAGAAGGTGAAGAGTTCTATTTATAGCCATAGAAAAAGGTAATCCGGGACAATCCCCCGATATGGGACTAAACAAATACAAGAAATGGACTAAATACACACTAATACGCGACCCACCAAAATCTTAGCGGATTTGGGCCAAAATAGACCGCCAATTAGCGGTCTATATGGTTCAGATGATGCTGGATTTTCTTCTGGGCTTATCTGGATGTCTTTGGTGATCTTTGATGTATCTACTTTGCTTGTTGGAGCTCCGACCCGAATAGAATTGCCAAAATACTACCCATGATGGCGTGGAGTATTTTGTTTTGCTCTTTGGTCCTTCGGTCTTACGTTCAGGTCCTTCTCCCTTGAATCTTAGTCCCCACGTTTCACAATTCAGTCCTTTTTCCCTGCTTTTGGGTCCTTTTATGCTTCATCTCTTAAAACCTATTTATTCCTGAAAACTAAATATAAAACTCGTTACATAGCATTGTTTAGGTGAAAGATAATTGATTGACATCATTTCATGCTCATATTTGTATCTTATATCCATTATCTTACACCTAAGCAATGCTACGTGACGAGTTTTATGTTTAGTTTTCAGGAATAAAGAGGTTTGAAGAGAAGAGCCATGAAAGGACCCAAAAGCTAGGAAAAAGGACTGAATGGTGAGATCTAGGGACCAAGATGCAAGGGAGAAGGACCTGAATGTAAGACAGAAGGACCTAAGAGCAAAACAGAATACTCCACACCATCATGGGGAGTATTTTACCAATTCTATTCGGGTCGGAGCTCCAACAAGTCGAGTAACCGCATCAAAGACCAACAATACCAGAAAGCAAAGCCCACAACAAATTCCAACACGATCCGACAATTTTGGACCGCCAATTGGCGGTCTTGGACCGCTAATTGGCGGTCCATATTGCTCAGGATCCGTCGAAATTTCTCCTGGACTTGTATTAATGTTCGTTTAGGCTAGTTTTGGTATTTGTTTAGTCCCACATCGGGGGATTGTCCCCGATTAGCTTTTTCCATGCTTATAAATAGAACTCTTCACCTTCCATTGTAATTACCCATTGTTTGGTGGCATTCTCTCTACTAAGGAGTGAGCCTTGAAGCAATAACTCAAGGTGGAGAAGGATGCTACCTTCAATGTGAGTCATTGTTAATAAAAGTTTATTTGTTTCTTTTAATCTTGTTTTGTTATGTTGTTTGTTTTGTGTGGGTTGTTTTACTTTGTTTAATTTCTTGTTTAGTAATTTTAGTATCTTAGTTAAATGTTTTCTTTACTTAGTCTAATCAGTAGTGTAATGAGTAGTGAGTAGTTCCATCCCATTTTGGGGGTGGAGAAATATGTGATATAATCATGTAGTGTATTAAGTGTGTGTTATTTTTATCCCTTGAGCTTTATATGATTTCCATAACCATCTAATGGGTCTCCACTCTTATCTTTGATAGGCTAATGCTCTTGAATGAAGCTTAGCTTATGCTTTGATTAGTGGACCTATTTTATGGGGAATGATAATGTTAGGATATGGATGAAGTTAATGTTGGAAACACAATTTGTAGTGTATGTGCTCTTGTTGCCTTTACCTTAGCTAATGTCTTGTATGTTTTAATGATGTAGTGAAATCTTAATTCATGTAGAGGCATAGTAGGGTATAGTCTTTATACTTGAGTTCATGTAGCTTCATTCCAATTAATGTCTTGTATGTTTTAATGATGTAGTGAAATCTTAATTCATGTAGAGGCAAAGTTGGATGTAGTTTTATGATTTCATGCACTACATGTTGTGAGGAGCTTAATGAACACACACACACTTCTTTATGTCACATTATTTCTCTACCCCCTTTGGGGCTTAGTTTATTGCTTATCTCCATTTCCATTTGCATCTTAGTGTAGTTTAGTGTAACCAACCTTTCTTTCCTTTCTTTACCTCTCGCCTTCGAACAAACCAAGTGTCGACACACCTCCCAGTGGACGACCCGTATTTGCCACCGCTTCAACGCGGCCGTGCACTTGCGGTTAAATATAAAACGAGATCAATCAAGTTTTTGGCGCCGTTGCCGGGGAGGTGCTCTGTCCAGACCTTGGTTTGGACGATTCGAGGGGTTTTTAATGTTTTGTTTCCAGTGTTTCTTAGTTTCAGGGAACCAGCACATCAAGGGGAGGCTACTGAAGAAGTTTGAGGAAGAGAAACCACAAAAGGACCGCCAATCAGCGGTTGGAGCCCGCCAATTGGCGGCCTGGTAAGGATTTTCTGCTTCCAAATTTTTTGTGGTAGTTAGTTCTGTAATTGGTGTTATCTGGGAGTCCAATTTTGCATGTTGTGACTTCGTGTTTGCTCCCAGATCATTAATCACTCCCCCTTTAATCAACTTGGACCATAAAACTCAAAGCAAAAGATTAGACTCTTTGCCATCTAGGTCATGCATCATATGTAGACCTTGCATGCATCTTTCTTTTCTTTGCTTTACATTTTGTCGTTGATTGCTGGAGCGAGGTACGCATTCCTTATCACTCATTCACGCATTAGGACATTCATTAGTGAGTAAGGTTTGCATCGAAACAAGAGTGAGGTGAGTGCTTGTTTGGTGAGTTGCTTGCTAGCCTAAGATTTCAAAACATCTTTAAGGGGCATCACCTATAGACTTCAAAGATAAGGTGGGGGATTTCATCACCCCTCCCTTAGCCCCAAAAAGCACACTCAAGTAAAGCCTTAACTAAAAGCAAGTAGACATTGGCCCTAGGAATTCGGACGCACTAGGAGAGTAATCTAGTTGAGACCGCCATGACCTGATCGGCGTTGCCTACCTTGTCGATAGTAGGAGGTACTGGATCTCCGGATCTGGTATCACTTGCTGGGCATTGTGGTCCTCGTTGTAGGGAGGTGAGGCGTGTCGAGGCTAGTGACCTCGAAGTTAGGCGTCGTCTAGCCTAAGGACCCATTGCCTTACATTGTTTGAGCCATGCTTGCTAGTTAGGCTTCTACCTTCACCTTGTACCCTCGCTAGCTCTAGGGATTCTTCCCTTCTCCTCTGAGTCATCTTCTTCTCACCTTCTTCTACGTTATAGTCTCCTCCCCTTTACACTCTCTGTTAGCGTTTAGGGTCGAGTCGAGCACTTTTTGCGAGCTTAGCCTCGTGGTGGTGAGAGTGATCGACTCGAGAGTTTTTCTTGAGATGGATGGTTACATGGGCGACCATTCATATCATTGTTGTGACCAGGACGATTCTCCCTGGTATTCCGGACCCATGCAACCTGGGGTGGCTCAGACGAACACCCCGTACGGTTGGGATGATCTTCATTATGTGACTGAGCAATCTTCATATAGGGGTGATATGAGAGAGGCACCGACGGCTAGATCTCCATCTAGTTATGTTGGATCATACTCTGGGCAACAAACTTTGGCCTCTTTCATGCATGCGGTAGACGACATGAGTGCACCAGTGGCTCCAGTAGCCATACCGTGCGATTGTTGTGGGTTGAGTGGTCATAATATCGGGGAATGTCCTTATGTTCCCCCAGAGCCTGAGTATGAGCATACATTTTCCCAAAATGCTCAATATGACCATTACGCATCCGCGTACATCCCGAGAGTGATGGATTCATGGGGAAACAATTCTTATTCAAATTCTTATACTTCATATTCACCCCAGTATCCTCCTCCCGAATACCCAGAATTCTACCAACACCCCACTCCAAATCATTGGACTCATTCTCAGCCCATCAACACCCAACCTCAAAATTTCCCAAGCTATGACTTGGACCTCATCGTTGACCGCATACCTGATTCCTTGAAACAAACTTTCCTTACTTTCATGGAAACCACTCAACAGTCCATACAAAATATGACACTGCAAGTGAGTCAAATGTCACAGAAATTACGTGAATGTGAGGAGAGTAACCTTTCTTGTCAACATGAGGATTCTTCTTTTGATATCGAACCACCACCACATCCACAAATTCAAAGCACAACCTTTCAAAGTCAAACTCCTAGTCAGTCTGAGGGACATGGGGTTTCAATTCACGATCACTTAGTGGAGGATTCGATTCAAATTAAGAATAACTTGGACCAGCTTCATTATGAGTCAGCACAGGATTGTGCCTTATCTTTTTGTCCCGTGGCCCTTGAGCCACATGATCTTCATATTGTGCCTCTTAAGGACTCACCTCTGGTGGAGCAAGAGCTCCCTAGTACCCTCAATTTCAAACAACCTGATGAGAGTTTGCCTCTCACTATTGTTCCTGATCATCTTGGAAATGATGGAACATCAAACAACTACATTGCTCATGAGGGTATTAGGAGTTCCTTGGAGGATACTTTGGGTATGAGACCCACTTCCTGTTCTCCTGGTGAGTTGGACATGCATAACGAGGTACTTGACCTCGTTCCGACCCACCAGCCTGTTGGTTGGAGAGTTTGGATTGATGATCATAACTTCAGTTCCGCAACGGGAGATATTTTTCTTCCGTTGCCCCTTATTTCCCAAACTCTCGAGAGGTTCAAGCTCTTTCAGTTTGATCCTTTGAATGAGACGCCTTTGCGTCCAATTCATGAACCTCTCATTTCATCTGGTGCTCTTTGTGAAGGGGGCCCACGCATGCGTATTCTGGCCCCGCGTGGTGTCATGTTCCCTTTCCAAGTGCATTGACCCACTCTTGAGGTTCCCATTTGATGTCTTTTGACAAATGAAGATGGGAACTTATGTTTGTACATAGTTATAAAAAAAGAAAAAAAAGAAGAAAAAAAAAGAAAAAAAAGAAGTACAATAAAAGACTCCTTCAGTGAGCATTGATTGTTGTGAGCCCCAACCCTTGTGTATTTGGGCTCCATTTCTTTCACGTATTTGTATCCCTTCTTTAGCATCTCACAGGTTTTGAGGGAATTCGGGTTATGTCCATCAACATGACCTTGCACTTCCCTTTGTACTTCATGTTGGTGAGATCTCTCCTTTTTATGCATCAATCCATGTAGTATCTTGCTTGCATTCATTGAGGACAATGCATGAAGTAGGTGTGGGGGGGTGTTTTACGTGTGTACATAGTCGAGCCTTTTTCCTTTGATTTTGTTTTCTTTTGTTTGCATTGTTAGGGTCATGATAGTGTGCTGCATTTAATATCGATATATCTGCTTGCCATGATCCTTGGGTGACTTGTCTTCTTTTGCTTGCCTAGTGCTTCAAAATTTTCACATTTCTTTCAAAATCTTCATGTGTTTTCGAAAGAAAATGTTTTGTGGGTTTTGCGTGTGTTTAGCATGTGCAAAACCGTTGAGAGGCAAAGTAAAAAGAAAGCTCCCAAAATTGTCTTGAACTTGATGCATTAGGATATCTAGTACGTGGCTTTAGGATTTATCGAGTCGTTAGGATGCACCCCAGTTTTCCCTTGGGGGTGAGTAATCATAGGGTTTCAGTGCTCAAACATTTGATGAAGTCCACCCTGAACCTAGTGAGTCAATAATTCGTGTCTGTTAACTTAAGGAAGTTTGTTGTAGTCAAGGACCGTCTAAATCCTGTGGTGAGACATTAGTGTAGGGGTTTTGGTTCATGTGTAGATAAGAAATAAGTGAGTAGGTGTTCTCTCTTCTCGCACGGCTCCTATCACTCGGGAAAGTAGGTCTGATGGGACTTTGTGCCTGGTGCTTTCGAGTCATCTGACTTGGGATGCGCCGACTGAACTCCCGTTACACGGGTGGTAGGGATTGCCCTATGTGGAGATGTGAGGAAAGGTGTACGTGATAGTGTAAGTCCTCATGGGCAATGATGCACGGAACCTGAACCTGGGAGAATGAAGCTCCAACTAATAAAAAGTAAAAGAAAAAAAAATGTGAAAAGAAACAAAAAGAAAAAAAATATGATAATGCAAATAAGAACCTTAATGGACTTTACACTTTGTAGCACTTGAGGATGTTGAGGTTGTCCATGTCTTTCACATAATTCCTTATTTAACTTGCTCGAATGGTTCATTAGGGTAGAGGTGTGGACTGATCACCTATATAGAGTCGGCCCGTAGCATTACCGCGTCCATTGATCGACAAAATATTTCCAACGAGTCGAGTGTCTAGATTGAATAATGCATCTTGTTCGGATTTTGAGGGTGTATCCGCTGAAAACCCTCAGGAGACAACACTCCTCCTCCTTGGCAACAAAGAGGTTTAACGGCTTGTTGCACGTGCTAAGTGCAACCGTGATTCCTACGAAAGTGAGTTAGGATTTCTTGTTTCTCGTTTGTTTTTCTCTTTCTTTGTTTTGCTCGAGACTAGCAAAAACTTAGGTGTGGGGGTATTTGATTGACATCATTTCATGCTCATATTTGTATCTTATATCCATTATCTTACACCTAAGCAATGCTACGTGACGAGTTTTATGTTTAGTTTTCAGGAATAAAGAGGTTTGAAGAGAAGAGCCATGAAAGGACCCAAAAGCTAGGAAAAAGGACTGAATGGTGAGATCTAGGGACCAAGATGCAAGGGAGAAGGACCTGAATGTAAGACAGAAGGACCTAAGAGCAAAACAGAATACTCCACACCATCATGGGGAGTATTTTACCAATTCTATTCGGGTCGGAGCTCCAACAAGTCGAGTAACCGCATCAAAGACCAACAATACCAGAAAGCAAAGCCCACAACAAATTCCAACACGATCCGACAATTTTGGACCGCCAATTGGCGGTCTTGGACCGCTAATTGGCGGTCCATATTGCTCAGGATCCGTCGAAATTTCTCCTGGACTTGTATTAATGTTCGTTTAGGCTAGTTTTGGTATTTGTTTAGTCCCACATCGGGGGATTGTCCCCGATTAGCTTTTTCCATGCTTATAAATAGAACTCTTCACCTTCCATTGTAATTACCCATTGTTTGGTGGCATTCTCTCTACTAAGGAGTGAGCCTTGAAGCAATAACTCAAGGTGGAGAAGGATGCTACCTTCAATGTGAGTCATTGTTAATAAAAGTTTATTTGTTTCTTTTAATCTTGTTTTGTTATGTTGTTTGTTTTGTGTGGGTTGTTTTACTTTGTTTAATTTCTTGTTTAGTAATTTTAGTATCTTAGTTAAATGTTTTCTTTACTTAGTCTAATCAGTAGTGTAATGAGTAGTGAGTAGTTCCATCCCATTTTGGGGGTGGAGAAATATGTGATATAATCATGTAGTGTATTAAGTGTGTGTTATTTTTATCCCTTGAGCTTTATATGATTTCCATAACCATCTAATGGGTCTCCACTCTTATCTTTGATAGGCTAATGCTCTTGAATGAAGCTTAGCTTATGCTTTGATTAGTGGACCTATTTTATGGGGAATGATAATGTTAGGATATGGATGAAGTTAATGTTGGAAACACAATTTGTAGTGTATGTGCTCTTGTTGCCTTTACCTTAGCTAATGTCTTGTATGTTTTAATGATGTAGTGAAATCTTAATTCATGTAGAGGCATAGTAGGGTATAGTCTTTATACTTGAGTTCATGTAGCTTCATTCCAATTAATGTCTTGTATGTTTTAATGATGTAGTGAAATCTTAATTCATGTAGAGGCAAAGTTGGATGTAGTTTTATGATTTCATGCACTACATGTTGTGAGGAGCTTAATGAACACACACACTTCTTTATGTCACATTATTTCTCTACCCCCTTTGGGGCTTAGTTTATTGCTTATCTCCATTTCCATTTGCATCTTAGTGTAGTTTAGTGTAACCAACCTTTCTTTCCTTTCTTTACCTCTCGCCTTCGAACAAACCAAGTGTCGACACACCTCCCAGTGGACGACCCGTATTTGCCACCGCTTCAACGCGGCCGTGCACTTGCAGTTAAATATAAAACGAGATCAATCAATAATGAATATAAGATACAAATATAAGCATGAAATGATGTCAATCAAATACCCCCCACACCTAACTTTTGCTAGTCCCGAGCAAAACAAAGAAAGAGAAAAGCATACGAAAAACAAGAAATCCTAACTCACCTTAGCACGTGCAACAAGCTGTTAAACCTCCTTGTCGCCAAGGACGATGAGTGTTGTCTCCTGAAGGTTTTCAGCGGATACACCCACAAAATCCGAACAAAGATGCATTAATCAATCTAGCTACATGACTCGTTGGACTTATTTTGTCGATCATGGGACGCGGTAATACAAGGGGTCGACTGTATATATGTAATCCGTCCACACACCTAGCCTAATGAATTATTCGTGAAAGTTAGTTAAGGACTTATGTGAAAGACATGGGCAATCTTAACTTCTGAATGTGATACAATGTGTAAAGTCCATTAAGGTTCTTATTTGACTCTTTTCTTCTTCTTTTTTCTTTTTCTTTGGAGCATTTTATTGGTTGGTGTTTGATTCTCCTAGGGTCAGGTTTCATGCATCATTGCCTATGAGGACTTACACTATCACGTACACCTTCCCCCAAATCTCCACATAGGGCGATCCCTTCCACCCGTGTAACGGGAGTTTGGTCGGTGCATCCCAAGTCAGATGACTCGAGAGCACCAGGCACAAAGTCCCCTTAGACCTACTTTCCCGAGTGATAGGAGCCGTGCGAGAAGAGAGAACACCACTTATTTATTTATCAACATTGGAACCAAAACCCCTACACTTAAGTTTCACAAAAAGAGATTAAGGGCCCTTGAGTACGACAAAGTTCCTTATAATAACAGACACGAATTATTTGACTCACTAGGTTCAGGGTGGACTTCTTTAAATATTTGAGTGCTGAAACCCTATGATTACACGCCCCCAAGGGAAAACCAGGGTGCATCATAACGACTCGATAAGACCTAAAGTTAGTAAACTAGATATCCTAATTATGCATCAAGTTCAAGACACTTTTGGGAGCTTTCTTTTTACTTTGCCTCTCAACGGTTTTGCACATGCTAAACACACCCAAAACCCACAAAAACATTTTCTTTCGCAAACACATGAAGATTTTGAAAGAAATGTGAAAACTTTAAAGCACTAGGCAAGCAAAAGAAGACAAGTAACCCAAGGATCATGGCAAGCTGATATATCGGTATTAAATGCAGCACACTAACATGACCCTAACAATACAAACAAAAGAAAACAAAATCAAAGGAAAAAGACTCAACTATGTACATACGTAAAACACCCCCCACACCTACTTCATGCATTGTCCTCAATGAATGTGAGTAAGATACTACAGATTTAGGCATAAAAAATGAAAGATCTCATCAACATAAAGCGCAAAAGGAAGTTCGTGGTTATGTTGATGGACACAAACCCGAATTCCCTCAAAACCTGTGAGATACCGAAGAAGGGAGACAAATACGTGAAGAAGTGGGGCCCAAGTACACAAGGGTTGGGGCCCACAACAATCAATGCTCGCTCATGGAGTCTTGTATTACTCACTTTTTTCTTTTTTACAAGGTATATACATCAACAAAGATATTCTCATAATCATTTTGTCAAGGAACATCAAATGAGAATATCGAGTTATGAGGACCACAGACTTGCCGAGATGGGCAGACTTCACTGGTACTCTGAGTTGTCATGAGGGGTGAAAGGTCAAAGCTGAAAGGCTCGAACCCCTCATGATTTGGTTGGGTGTAGGCAACATGAAAGAGTGGAGTCGTGTTGCCTTACTAGGGTTTAGTTGCTCATCGAACAAAACCCTCCAACCAATAGGTGGGTGTATCAGAAAGAGTTCCTCATGCTCATTCGATGTATGCAGCAGACCTGCATCACTAAGAATGGGGCTTCCGCCCAAGTCATCCAACAAGGACCTCCAACCATCATTTATATCATCAAGCATAATCTCGGTCGTAGGTGGGTCCTTGTTGAAGTCAAGATGAAGCTCCAATGGCTCAATAGCCAAGGGACTTGAGACAGAGACACCTTTTGGTATAGGCATATGATGAGGTGTCCCACTCTCACTAGTAATCTCAACTGAATCATGAAACGAACACTCCTTTTGGACATTCATGTTTGATGCAATCTCACTCTGGTGCATTGCAAAGACAGGCAATGAGTTTTCGCTGGGCCCACAAACATTCTCAATGGGTTGCATTGGTATTAGGGGTGTTCGTTGATTTGGTGGTGCTTTCTCTAATTGGCGGATGAGATTGAGATTTAAAGGTTGGTCCATGGGCTCCCGTTGCCTACCACCCAGAGTTGAACACATGAAACTCGGCACTCATGTTACCGAATGAGAGTTTCATCAGACCATTTCTACAATTAATTAAGGCATTGGAGGTTGCCAGAAATGGTCTACCCAAAATCAAAGGTATTTGAGAGTGGGTGTTTGCAACAGGATTGGTATCGAGGACGACAAAATCGACTGGAAATATAAAATCTCCAACTTTGATAAGCACGTCCTCGATAATCCCTTGGAATACGAATGGATCTATCTGCCAATTGGAGGGTGATCTAACTTGGTTTCAATTCTCCCATTTTCAACTGTTGATAAACAGAAAGAGGGAGGAGGTTTACCGCCGATCCTAAATCAAGCAATACATTACTCCTGCTAGTGTCCCCTATCGTACACTGAATAGTAGGACACCCAGGGTCCTTGTATTTTGTGTAGGCGGGATTGGACAAAAGTGAGGTTACATATTGCAGCCGAGAATGCTTTCTTAGGAACATTGGTCTTCCTTTTGGTTGTGCAGAGATCCTTCAACACTTTGGCATATTGAGGTATTTGTTGGATGACATCCAACAAGGGGATGTTAACCTTCACTTGCTTGAACACGTCTAATATCTTATCCATTGTGTCACTCTGCTTTTTGGTTAACCTACTTGGATAGGGAGCTTTTGGCAGGTATGTTTTCTGCGGTGCCTGACGTTGGTGTATTACCCTCACCCTCAGCCTCTTCTTCACCACCATTCCCACTGAGGGGCTGCATAGATGGTGGTGGTGGCAAGAAAATGTGATTGTCAACCTGCTTTCCATTCTAAAAGGTTACAATGACATTGACATGGTGAACAGGTTCCTCCACATAGTTCACTTGCCGCCCCTGATGTACCACATTCTCATTTTGCATGTGTTGTTGTTGGTACATGCGGGGGTTAACCTCAGGCTGGCTAGGCAAAGACCCTCTCTCTTTTTCATGTACAGACTGAGCCAATTGGCCATCTGAAGCTCTAGAGATTTGATGGTCAGCTGATTTTAAGTGAGAACTTGACTCGTGGTTGACATAAAAAATTTCATTGAGTTTTCAAGTCCACGAGTCAAGGTCTCAAGCGAATTGAATCGGGTTTCCATATTATTGGAATTTGGGAAACCCGATTGATTGGTGCTTTGAGCTTGGGGTGGCTGATCAGATTGTGCATGCATGGGAGGTTGGTATTATTGCTTAGGTGGTCGAGAGGAGTTTGAAGGACCACCCGGGGCATTATTTTGGTTCCATGAAAAATTGGGGTGGTTCCTCCATCCAGGATTATAAAATGATGAGTATGGGTCATTCCAAGCTTTATCATACATGGCGTTGACATGTTCCATCTTAGGAGGAATGGACGCACACTTGCTTTCTACATGACCTATCCTACTATATGAATAACAGGGAACTCGACCAAACGTGGACGTGTGAGGTGCACCTTGTCGGTTTTGGAGCTCAATCGAATCCATACGACGCATCAAGGCCGCCATGCGTGCCTCGGTGGGCGTAGTGGTATCGATAGCAAATGCAGCACCTGATCTAGTCGAGTTTGCATTCGCGATCCTCGCCCCTATGCTAGATGATGTAGGTGGTTCCCTTACACTCTCCCATTGCATGATTTTCTCAGTGAGGTCTTCTAGGAAAGCTCATGCCTCCCTTTCATCCTTTCCTAAGAACTCTCCTTGACACATGGACTCGAGGAGCGTTCAGGACAGGATGTGAAGACTCTCGTAAACAATCTGACAAAGACGCCACAACTCAATGCCATGGTGGGGGCATGAGGATACTAGCTCCTTGAACCTCTCTAGATATGCATGAAATGTTCCGGTCTCAAGTTGATAGAACGAATCGATTTCGTTCCTTAATTTTGAGTCCGATGGTTTGGAAAGTACGTCTTTAGGAATGCAGATTGAAACTCATCCCAAGTCCTAAAGGAATTCGCCTGGTTTCTGTACAACCACTTCTTGGCATCATCCTTTAATACGAAAGGAACAATCCTAAGATGGATGGAGTTTGTGCTAAGTTTTTGCAGGTTGAACATAGCACATACCTCCTCAAATTTCTTGAGAAAGCTATAGGGGTCACCTTTCCCAGTGAAGTCAGGGAGCATGGAAATAAACTGAGGCTTAACCTCAAAATGGTTCCCATTTGCCTATGGCAATACGATGCACGAGGGTAGAGAGGTACGGCTCGGGTAGCATTGATCACGTAGAGGTATGGGAGCCACAACAGGAAGCACAGGTGGAACAGGTGGGTCCAGCAACCGCTCCTCCTCACGGAAATGAGCAGCCATTGAACCCGGACTATGTGCAACAGGAGAGGAGGAAGGTGTCGAGAAATCGACCACTGAAGCTGGGTTGACAACGCACCTCTTAAAACGAACACTCTCGTCTCGTGCCCACGACAGCATTCACAAAGGTGCACACACAAACCAAAACTTCTTTTAACAAAGAATGTGCGTAGAGGAGAAGATGGGGGAACACATGAGAGAATGAATGACTCAGGAATGACTTAGGAGAGAAGGGAAGAAGTCCTTATGCTACGGCAGATGGGTATAGGTAGAAGCACACAAGCAAACAAGGCTCAAGCAATCCTAAGGTCGCTATAGGTCTTTACAGCTAGACGACACCTAACTGCTAGGTCACACAACCTCAACACGCCTCACCTCCCTACGACGAGGACCACAAAGCCCAGCAAGTGAGCCAAGATCTGGAGATCTCGGCTCTCCTACTATTGACAAAGTGGGCAACGCCGATCAGGCCATGACGGTTGTGACCGAATCACTCTCCTAATGCGTCTGAGAACCTTAGGGCCAATGTCTACTTGATTTTAAAAATTAGGCTTTTGATTAATGTGGTTTGTGGGGCGAAGGAAAAGGTGATGAAATCCCCCACCTTATCTTTTATGGGACAACCCCTCCTTAGTAGCGTTTTGGAGTCTTAATCTAACAATCAACTCTCCAAACAAACGCTTAACTCACACTTGTTTCAATGCACTTCCTACTAACTAATGCATGTTCATATGAAATGCATGAATGAGAGTAGAAGGTACGGACCTCACGCCAGCACTCAGCAAGTGAAAATAAAGCTAAAATAAAAGACAATCTACATGCCTAAGTCACATACATGATGCATGACCTAAACAAGAAAGAATGCCTAATCTTTTGCTTTGTGTTTTAGGGTCCAAGTTGCTTAAAGGAGGTTTGATTATTGATCTGGGAACAAACTATAAGTCAAAACATGCCAAATCAAGTCCCAGATCACTACATCAATTATGAAAACACGCCAAAAAAAGAAGAGAGTAAATGAAGCTCACCAGACCGCCAATTGGCGGTCTTAGGCCGCTGATTGGAGGTCTACAACGCTCAGGTTGCCTCAAAACTTCTCCAGTTGTTTCTCCTGGTGATTCCAAGTCTCCTGAAACAAAGAAAAACTACAAAACACAAATTAAATCCACTCGAATCGTCCAAACAAGAGTCTGGACTGACACCTCCCCGGCATGGGCGCCAAAAACTTGTTGAATGTTTTAATTTAAACCGCAAGTGCACGGCGTCGGTGAAGACGTGGCAAATACAGGTCGTCCTTAGGGAGGTGAGCAGCCTCTCGTTTGCACGAAATCAAGTAGCAGAAATAGGGAAGAGAGTTTGATTATCCTACTCTACGCTACACTACACTACGAAGTAAGAAATGCGAAAGAAAGCAACAAACGATGAACTACCAAACGAAACTAAGAACTAAATAAGTGCTGGAATTCAGAAATAGAAAACCCCTAAGGGGTGGAGTGAGTGCACACATGCAAAGAGGTGGGTGTTGAACACATTCTTTAAGCACAAATGAAGGTGGTGTTATCATGCATAGGAAGTGTCTAAATGTTATAGCAAAACCTATCAATCCATTCACCATCCTAGTTGATTAACATTTACATATACAAGGTGATTGACATCATTTCATGCTAATATTTGTATCTTATATCAATTATCCTTCACCTAAACAATGCTATGTAACGGGTTTTATGTTTAGTTTTTAGGAATAAATAGGTTTGAAGAGATGAAGCATAAAAGGACCCAGAAGGTGGGAAAAAGACTGAATTGTGAGATCTAGGGACTAAGATGCAAGGGAGAAGGACCTGAACGTAAGACCGAAGGACCAAAGAGGAAAACAAAATACTCCACACCATCATGGGGAGTATTTTGGCAATTCTATTCGGGTCGGAGCTCCAACAAGCAAAGTAGATACATCAAAGATCGCCAAAGACATCCAGAAAAGCCCACAAGAAAACTTAGCGAGATCCGAACCATATAGACCGCCAATTGGCGGTCCAAGACCGCTAATTGGCGGTCTATTTTGGCCCAAATCCTCTAAGAGTTTGGTGGGTCGCGTATTAGTGTGTATTTAGTCCATTTCTGGTATTTGTTTAGTCACACATCGGCGGATTGTCCCGGATTACCTTTTTCTATGGCTATAAATAGAACTCTTCACCTTCTATTGTAATCACTCCATATTTTGAGTGGCTATTCTTCCTACTAGAAGTGAGGCCTGACAGCACACACTAAAGTAGGAGGATGCTACTTGAAATGTGAGTCATTTGTTAATAAAAGTTTCTTTGTTATGTTATTAGTTTCAATTTGCTTGCTTCACTTTGTTTAATTTCATTTCATTAGTTTTAGTAGCTTAGTTAATATGCTTTCCTTGCTTAGTTTAATAATTAGTCTAATGTGTAGTGAGTAGTTCCATACTCTTTGGGGGTGGAGTAGATGTACATACATGCATTAGAGAATGGAATGAATGCTTTATTTATAATGTGTTGATAAAACATGAATGTATGCTTGCTTGTTTAGGATAGAATTTATAACTTGATGAGTTTTGCCAAAATGATTAGACACCTCTCATGCTTGTTTAGGTTCTGAAATAAACAACTTGTATATGTAAATGTTAATCAACTAGGTTGGTGAATAGATTGATAGATTTTGTCATAACATTTAGACATTCCTATGCATGATAACACCACCTTCTTTTGTGCTTAAAGAATGTGTTCAACACCCACCCCTTTGCATGTGTGCAGTCACTCCACCCCTTAGGGGTTTTCCACTTCTGTATTCTAGCACTCTTCTTTCTTCTTAGTTAGGTTTTAGTTAATCATTTGTTGCTTTCTTTCGCATTTCATACTTCGTAGTGTAGTGTAGCTTAGCATAATCAACTCTCTTCTCCATTTTTTCGCCACTTGATTTCGTGCAAATGAGAGGCTGCTCACCTCCCTGAGGACGACCCATATTTTCCACCGCTTGAACGCGGTCGTGCACTTGCGATTTAATTAAAACGTTCAACAAGATTTTGGCGCCGTTGCCGGGGAGGTGCCAGTCCAGACTCTTGTTTGGACGATTCGAGTGGATTTGATTTTTTGTTTTAGTTTATTTGTTGTTTCAGGACGTTTGAGATTCAAAGGGAAAGAAACAGGAAAAGTTGGGAGCACTTCAAGCCTTCAAGACCGCCAAATAGCGGTCTGAGACCGCTGTTTGGCGGCTTGATGAGATTTTTTCACCCCCAATTTTCTTCTGTTCGTTTCTATGTACATCTTTGTTATCTGGGAGCCCAATTTTGCATGTCTGAACCTATAGGTTGCTCCCAGATCAGTAAATAACCAATCAACCCTCCTTTAATAAACTTGGACACTAAAACCTAAATCAAAAGATTAGGCATTTGCTATGTTTAGGTCATGCATCATCTAGTAATGACTTGAGCATGTTAATTGTCTTCTCTTAGTTTTAATTGGTGTCGTTGATTGCTGGAGCGAGGTACGCATTCCATAACACTCATTCACGTATTAGGACATTCATTAGTGAGTAAGGTTTGCATCGAAACAAGAGTGAGGTGAGTGTTTGTTGGTGAGTTGCTTGCTAGCTTAAGATTTCAAAACACCTTTAAGGGGCATCACCTATAGTCTTCAAAGATAAGGTGGGGGATTTCATCACCCCTCCCTTAGCCCCAAAAAGCACACTCAAGTAAAGCCTTAATCTAAAAGCAAGTAGACATTGCCCATTAGGACTTGGGCGCATTAGGAGAGTGATCCGGTCATGACTGTCATAGCCTGATCGGCGTCGCCCACTTTGTCGATAGTAGGAGAGACGAGATCTCCGGATCTTGGCTCACTTGCTGGGCATTATGGTCTTCGTCGTAGGGAGGTGAGGCGTGTTGAGGTCGTGTGACCTCGTAGTTAGGCGTCGTCTAGCTGTAAGTACCTATAGTGACCGTAGGTTGCTTGAGCCATGTTTGCTAGACTAGGCTTCTACCCTCACCCTTTACCCACGCTAGTTTTTAAAGATTCGTCCCTTCTCCTCTGAGTCATATTCTTCTCACCTACTTCTACATTTTAGTCTCCTCCCCTTTACACTCTCTATTAGCGTTTTTGGGTCTAGTCGAGCACTTTTTGCGAGCTTGGCCTCGTGGGGGTGAGAGTGATCGACTCGAGAGTTCTTTGTCGAGATGGATGGTTACATGGACGACCATCCATATCCTTGTTGGGACCAGGACAATTCTCTCTGGTACTCCGGACCCATGCATCTTGGGGTGCGTCAGACAAACACCCTGTATGGTTGGGACAATCTTCATTCTTTGACTGAGCAATCTTCATATTGGGGTAATATGAGAGAGGCACCGACTGCTAGACCATCATCTAGTCACGTCGGATCATATGTTGGTCAACAAAATCAGACATTACAAAACCCTTTGGCCTCTTTCATGCACGTGGTAGATGACATGAGGGCACCAGTGGCTCCAGTAGCCGCACCATGTGACTGTTGTGGGTTGAGTGGTCATGTTATCGGGGAATGTGCTTATGTTCCCCCGGAGCCTGAGTATGAGCATGCATATTCATAAAATGCTAAATATGACCATTACGCATTCGCATACAACTCGAGAGGGATGGATTCGTTGGGAGACAATTCTTATTCAAATTCTTATACATCATTCTCACTCCAGTATCCTCCTTCTGAATATCCTGAATTCTACCAACACCCCACGACCAATCTTTGGACTCATTCTCAGCCCATCAACACCCAACCCATCCATTTCCCAAATTCTGACATGAACCTCACAGTTGACCCCAAACTTGAATCTTTAGTACAAGCCCTCCAAACGTTCATGGAAACCACTCAAAATGTGTTGAAGTCCAATCATGATTCCCTGCAAACTATGGATATGTATGTGACTCAAATTACACAACAATTAAGTAAACGTGAGGAGGGTTACATTTCTTGTCAACATGAGGATTCATCTTTTGATATCGAACCACCACCACATTCACAAACTCAAAGCACAATCTTTCAGAGTCAAACTCCTAGCCAGTCTGAGGGACTTGGGGTTTCAATTCATGATCACATTATGGGGGATTTGATCCAAATTGAGCATAACTTGGACCAATTTCATTATGAGTCGGCACAGGATTGTACCCTATCTTTTTGTGCCGTGGCCCTTGAGCCACTTGATCTTCATGTTGTGCCTCTTAAGGACTCACCTCTGGTGGAGCAAGAGCTCCCTAGTACCCTCAATTTCAAACAACATGATGAGAGTTTGCCTCTCACTATTGTTCCTGATCATCTTGGAAATGATGGAACATCAAACAACTACATTGCTAATAAGGGTATTAGGAGCTCCTTAGAGGATACCTTGGGTATGAGACCTACTTTTTATTCGCCTGGTGAGTAGGACATGCCTAACGAGGAGCTTGACCTTGTTCCGACTCCCTAGCCAATTGGTTGGAGAGTTTGGATTGACGATCATAACTTCAGCAGCGCAGCAGGAGAAACTCTTCTTCCGTTGCCCCTTATTTCCGAAACTCTCGAGAGGTTCAAGCTCTTTCAGTTTGATCCTTTGATTGATACGCCTTTGCGTCCAATTCATGAACCTCTCATTTCATCTTGTGCTCTTTGTGAAGGGGGCCCACACATGAGTATTCTGGCCCCGCGTGGTGTCATGTTCCCTTTCCAAGTACATTGACCCACTTTTGAGATTCCCATTTGATGTCTTTTGACAAATGAAGATAGGAACTTATGTTTGTACATAGTTAATAAAAAAAGCAATAAAAGACACCTTCAGTGAGCATCGATTATTGTGGGCCCCAACCCTTGTGTACTTGGGCCCCATTTCTTCAGGTATTTATCTCCCTCCTTCAGTATCTCATAGATTTTGAGGAAATTCGGGTTTGTGTCGATCAACATGACCATGAACTTCCCTTTGTACTTCACGTTGGTGAAATCTATTTTTTTTCATGCATAAATCCATGTAGTATCTTGTTCACATTCATTGAGGACAATGCATCAAGTAGGTGTGGGGGTGCTTTACGTGTGTACAGAGTCGAGTCTTTTCTTTTGATTTTTTGTTTTCTTTTGTGTGCATTGTTAGGGTCATGTTAGTGTGCCGCATTTAGCATTGATATATCTACTTGCCATGATCCTTGGGTGATTTGTCTTCTTTTGCTTGCCTAGTGCTTTAAAATTTTCACATTTCTTTCAAAATCTTCATGTGTTTGCGAAAGAAAATGTTTTGTAGGTTTTGCGTGTGTTTAGCATGTGCAAAACCGTTGAGAGGCAAAGTAAAAAGAAAGCTCCCAAAATTTTCTTGAACTTGATGCATTAGGATATCTAGTTTACTGGCTTTAGGTCTTATCGAGTCGTTAGGATGCACCCTGTGTTTTCCCTCAGGGGGCGTGTAATCATAGGGTTTCAACACTCAAACATTTAAAGAAGTCCTCCTTGAACCTATTGAGTCAAATAATTCGTATCTGTTAGTATAAGGAAGTTTGTCGTAGTCAAGGGCCCTTAATCTCTTTTTGTGAAACTTAAGTGTAGGGGTTTTGGTTCCCATATTGATAAATAAATAACTAGTGTTCTCTCTTCTCGTAAGGATCCTATCACTCGGGAAAGTAGGTCTAAGGGGACTTTGTGCCTGGTGCTCTCGAGTCATCTGACTTGGGATGCACCGACCGAACTCCCGATACACGGGTGGTGGGGATCGCCCTATGTGGAGATTTGGGGGAAGGTGTACGTGATAGTGTAAGTCCTCCTAGGCAATGATGCACGAAACCTGACCCTGGGAGCATCAAACACCAACCAATAAGATGCTCCAAAGAAAAAGAAAAAGAGAAAAAGAAAAAGAAAAAAAAAAGAAAAAAAGAAAAGAAAAAAAGAGTCAAATAAGAACCAAAATGGACTTTACACATTGTATCACATTCTGAAGTAAGGTTGCCCATGCCTTTTCACTTAAGTCCTTAACTAACTTTCACGAATAACTCATTAGGCTAGGTGTGTGGACCGATTACATATATATATTCGACCCGTAGTATTACCGTGTCCCATGATCGGCAAAATAAGTCCAACGAGTCGTGTAGCTAGATTGATTAATGCATCTTGTTTGGATTTTATGGGTGTATCCGCTGAAAACCCTTAGGAGACAACACTCCTCCTCTTTTGCGACAAGGAGGTTTAACAGCTTGTTGCATGTGCTAAGTGCAACCCTGATTCCTACGAAAGTGAGTTAGGATTTCTTGTTTTTCGTATCCTTTTCTCTTTCTTTGTTTTGCTCGGGACTAGCAAAAGTTAGGTGTGGGGGTATTTGAATGACATCATTTCATGCTTATATTTGTATCTTATATTCATTATCTTTCACCAAAACAATGCTATGTAACAAGTTTTATGTTTAGTTTTCAGGAATAAGTAGGTTTGAAGAGATGAAGCATAAAAGGACCCAAAAGCTGGGAAAAAGGACTGAATTGTGAGATCTGGGGACTAAGATGCAAGGGAGAAGGACATGAACGTACGACCGAAGGACCAAAGAGCAAAACAAAATACTCCACACCATCATGGGGAGTATTTTCGAAATTCTATTCGGGTCAGAGCTCCAGCAAGCAAAGTATATACATCAAAGATCACCAAAGACATCCAGAAAAGCCCACAAGAAAACGTAGCAAGATCCGAACCATATAGACCGCCAATTGGAGGTCCAAGACGGCTAATTGGCGGTCTGTTTTGGCCCAAATCCTCTAAGATTTGGTGGGTCGCGTATTAGTGTGTATTTAGTCCATTTCTGGTATTTGTTTAGTCCCACATCAGGGGATTGACCCGGATTACCTTTTTCTATGGCTATAAAAAGA
This sequence comes from Triglochin maritima, assembly GCA_963682175.1. Classification (NCBI taxonomy): domain Eukaryota; kingdom Viridiplantae; phylum Streptophyta; class Magnoliopsida; order Alismatales; family Juncaginaceae; genus Triglochin; species Triglochin maritima. The sequence goes on along the minus strand of OY821788.1, from coordinate 27,566,361 downwards.
ACTCTTCACCTTCTATTGTAATCACTCCATATTTTGAGTGGCTATTCTTCCTACTAGAAGTGAGGCCTTGAAGCACACACTAAAGTAGGAGGATGCTACTTAAAATGTGAATCATTTGTTAATAAAAGTTTCTTTGTTATGTTATTAGTATCATTTTGCTTGCTTTACTTTGTTTAATTTCATTTCATTAGTTTTCGTAGCTTAGTTAATATGCTTTCCTTGCTTAGTTTAATAATTAGTGTAATGTGTAGTGAGTAGTTTCATCTCCTTTGGGGGGTGGAGTAGATGTACATACATGCATTAGAGAATTGAATAAATGCTTTATTTACAATGTGTTGATAAAACTTGAATGTATGATTGCTTGTTTAGGATAGAATTTATAACTTGATGAGTTTTGCCAAAATGATTAGACACCTCTCATGCTTGTTTAGGTTCTGAACTAAACAACTTGTATATGTAAATGTTAATCAACTAGGTTGGTGAATAGATTGATAGGTTTTGCGATAACATTTAGACACTTCCTATGCTTGATAACACCCACCTTTTTGCATGTGTGCACTCACTCCACCCCTTAGGGCTTTTCCACTTCTGTATTCCAGCACTCTTCTTTCTTCTTAGTTAAGTTTTAGTTAATCGTTTGTTGCTTTCTTTCGCATTTCATACTTCGTAGTGTAGTGTAGCGTAGCTTAGCATAATCAACTCTTCTCATTTTTCACCACTTGATTTCGTACAAACGAGAGGTTGCTCACCTCTCTGAGGACGACCCGTATTTGCCACCGCTTCAACGCGGCCGTGCACTTGCGGTTTAATTAAAACGTTCAACACAAGGTGTTTATTTCAGAACCTAAACAAGCATGAGAGGTGTCTAATCATTTTGGCAAAACTCATCAAGTTATAAATTCTATCATAAACAAGCAAGCATACATTCATGTTTTATCAACACATTGTAAATAAGCATTCATTCAATTCTCTAATGCATGTATGAACATGTACTCCACCCCCAAAGGGGATGGAACTACTCACTACACATTAGACTAATTTTTAAACTAAGCAAGGAAAGCATATTAACTAAGATACTAAAACTAATGAAATGAAATTAAACAAAGTAAAACAAGCAACAAGAAACAAACAACATAATAAAGAAACTTTTGCTAAAATGACTCACAATTCAAGTAGCATCCTCCTACTATCGTGTGTGCTTCAAGGCCTCACTTCTAGTAGGAAGAATAGGCACTCAAAATGTGAAGTGATTACAATAGAAGGTGAAGAGTTCTATTTATAGCCATAGAAAAAGGTAATCTGGGACAATCCCCTGATGTAGGACTAAACAAATACCAGAAATGGACTAAATACACACTAATATGCGACCCACCAAAATCTTAACGGATTTGGGCCAAAATAGACCGCCAATTAGAGGTCTATATGGTTCGGATGATGCTGGATTTTCTTCTGGGTTTTTCTTAATGGCTTTGTCGGTCTTTGATGCATCTACTTTGTTTATTGGAGCTCCGACCCGAATATAATTGCCAAAATACTCCCCAAGATGGTATGGAGTTTTCTGTTTTTCTCTTTGGTCCTTCGGTCTTACATTCAGGTCCTTCTCCCTTGCATCTTAGTCCCCAGGTCTCACAATTTAGTATTTTTTCCCTGCTTTTGGGTCCTTTTATGCTTCAGCTCTTCAAACCTATTTATTCATGAAAACAAAACATAAAATTCATTACATAGCATTGTTTAGGTGAAAGATAATGGATATAAGATACAAATATAAGTATGAAATGATGTCAATTATTTTGGTTCATATATAGATAAGAAATAAGTGAGTAGGTGTTCTCTCTTCTCGCACGACTCCTATCACTCGGGAAAGTAGGTCTGAGCGGACTTTGTGCCAGGTGCTTTCGAGTCATCTGACTTGGGATGCGCCGACCGAACTCCTGTTACACGGGTGGAAGGGATTGCCCTATGTGTAGATTTGGGGAAAGGTGTACGTGATAGTGTAAGTCCTCATAGGCAATGATCCACGAAACCTTACCCTGGGAGAATGAAGCTCCAACTAATAAAGAGAAAAGAAAAGAAAAATAAGAAAAGAAAGAAAAAATGGTAATGCAAATAAGAAAATTAATTGACTTTACACTTTGTATCACTAGAGGATGTTGAGGTTGTTCATGTCTTTCACTTAATTCCTTATTTAACTTGCACGAATGGTTCATTAGGCTAGGTGTGTGGACTGGATACATCCATAGAGTCGGCCCGTACGATTACCGCGTCCAATGATCGATAAAAATGAGTCCATCGAGTCGAGTTTCTAGATTGAACAATGTATCTATGTTCATATTTTATGGGTATATACACCTAAACCCTCAGGAGACAACACTCCTCCTCCTTGGCGACAAGAGGTTTAACGACTTGTTGAACGTGCTAAGTGCAACCGTGATTCCTACGAAAGTGAGTTAGGTTTTCCTTGTTTTTCGTATGCTTTTTCCTTTCTTTCATTTTTCTGTTTCTTTGTTTTGCTCGGGACTAGCAAAAGTTAGGTGTGGGGGTATTTGATTGACATCATTTCATTCATATCTTTGTGTCTTATATCCATTATCTTTCACCCCAAACAATGCTATGTAACGATTTTAATGTTTAGTTTTTAGGAATAAGTATGTTTGAGAAGGAGAGACTATAAATGGACCTAATAGCTGGGAAAAGGACTGAGTTGAGAGACTCGAGGACTAAGATGCAAGATCGAAGGACCTGAATGTAAGATAGAAGGACCAATGAGCAAACAAGAATACTCCACACCATCATGGGGAGTATTTTGGCAATTCTATTCGGGTTGGAGCTCCAACAAGCTAAGTAGATGCATCAAAGACAAGCAAAGCCATCCAACAAAGCCCAGAAGAAAATCCAGAGCGATCCAAACCATGTAGACCGCCAATGAGCGGTCTAGGACCGCTGATTGGTGGTCCGGGTTGCTCCGGATCCGCTAAGATTTATGTGGGTCGTGTAATAGAGCGTATTTAGTCTATTTTTGGTATTTTTTTAGTCCCATACTGGGGGATTGTCCCGGATTACCTTTTTCTATGGCTATAAATAGAACTCTTCACCTTCTATTGTAATCACCCATTTCTTGGTGGCATTCTCTCTACTTGGAGTAAAAGCCTTGAAGCAAAAACTCAAGGTGGATAAGAATGTCACTTGTAATGTGAGTCATGTAAATAAAATAATTGTTCTTAGTTTCTTTTAATTCTTGCATGCTTCTTTAGTTTTAGTTTCCTTTCCTTTTAGCTTCTTTAATATTTCTTGCTTGCTTACGTTAATTTTATTTCAGTAAAATGTTTCATTGCAATCACAGATTGCTTAGTGTAATGATTAGTGAGTAGTTCCATCCCCATTTGGGGGTGGAGAAATATGTGATATGATCATGTTATGTATGAGGTGTGTGTTATCTTAATCCCTTGAACCTTATATGATTTCCATAACCATCTAATGAGATTTCACTTTTGTCTTTGATATGCTAATGCTCTTGAATGAAGCTTAGCTTATGCTTATATTAGTGGACCTATGTTATGGGGAATGATAAGGTGAGGATATGGATGGAATTGATGAAGGAAACATGATTTGTAGTTGCATGTACTCTTGTTTCCTTTACCTTGGTTAATGTGGGATCTTGAGCCTAATCCTATCCTAATTGAGTTTTGATGTGTTTAGGTGGTGAGTAGGAGGAGATGGAGATGGACGGCTGGGATTGAAGGGCGATGAATTTGGAAGGCTGTGATGGAGTGTGTTGGATGAGTGGTGGAGATGGAATGGATTGGAATCAATGGTGAGGATTTGGTCTGGGGGAGATATTTATTTGGTGAGTCTCTCTCTCCCTCTCTCACACCTTGCTCTCTCACGTCTCACTCTCTCTCTCCCCCTCAGTGTGCTCCAGCGTGGAAGAAGAGGATGATCTCCGGCGAGTGGAGTTCGAAGCCGTGCGTGTTGGAGGTGAGTTGGTTGGTTGGTAGCTCATCTCGTTGGTTTCTCGTTTGGGTTTCTCTCCCTCGACCTTACTTGTGTTCTGTGGTCGTGGTGGTAGAGGTTGCCGGTGGTGTTGGAGTGCTCGAGTGTGTCGAGAAGAGTTGATTGTGGTTTAGTCATGAGGATCGTCGACGGATCGTGATTTTGGGAGGCGTGCTCGTGGAGGCGTCGTGAGGGTTCTTCAAAGGTTTCTTCAAACCTTCCGTTATGTCAACTCGCTCACTTAAGTAGTGTGAGTATTTGGAGGTCGACGGTAGGCCTTCCGGCTCGTCGCAAGTAAACCTGCAGCAGATTTCACTGCCTGATCGGTCGACCGATTGGTGCAAACGGTCGACCGTTCGTGAAGAGAATTCGGGTTCTGCCTCACATCGGTCGAACGATGACCTTGGGGCAGTCGACCGGTTTTGCATGGGAGGCAAGCCTGGGGAGATTCGGTCGAACGGGTCCCCTTTGCCGTTCGACCAACCGTCATGGGTCGGAGAGGGCATTGACCATCTAAACGGTCGATCGCCTGTATGACTTCGTCCGACCGTGACTTAAGTGGACTGAGTGGTTGGTTCGACGGCAACATCGAGAGCACTTGAGAGTGGTAATTTCAGGCCGTGATCGGTGATAGCGGGTGGTGACTGAGGAGAGGAGCACCGCTACCGGATCCGGCTTTCTCTTAGTTGAGGTCGAGTGATTACTGCTTTCGTTGTATAGTCTTTTGATGTAATCACAACTTTTGAAATACTCTGATGTTCATATATATATTATATATGTGGTGCACCTATTTTCAGTATTTGCGTAATATCCTCTGTTGATTGTGTGTTATTAAAAGTTAATGTCTTGTATGTTTTAATGATTGTGTAAATCTTATTTCATGTGGAGGCATAGTGAGGGTTTGGTCTTTATACATGAGTTCATTTAGCTTCCTTCCAATTATTGTCTTGTATGTTTTAATGATATTGTGTTATCTTAATTCAGGTGGAGGCAAAGTTGGATGTAGTTTTATGATTTTCATGCACTACATGTTTTGATGAGCTTAATTGAACACACACACATACACATATATTTTTATTCACACTCTTTTCTCTACCCCCTATGGGGTTTAGTTTTATTGCTTCTCTTCCATTTCCTTTTTGCATTGTAGTGTAGTTTGACCATAACTCCTTTCTCTCCTTTCTTTCCCACTCGCCTTCGAACAAACTAAAGTCGACACACCTCCCTATGGATTGACCCGTATTTGTCACCTCTTCAACGCGGCCGTGCACTTACGGTTAATTAAAACATATCAATCACTGGTCAAGCTTGAAGAGTCAAATTCGAAGCTCGTTGCACTATCAAAAGGAGATTGGAACCAATTCGAGGATCAAATTGGTAAAAAATTATATGTCCTGTACATTCATATTAGATTGGTTCTAATGTAGGACATATTGAATGCTTAATTGTTATATCTTTTATCACATTCTTTGATAAATTAGGATATACTTCATGTAAATCATTAGGGGGAGAAAAATGATTACATTGCCTAATTGAAATCATTCATTGCACATATAATAATAGAGGAGAATAGATTTGAACTTAATTGTCATATCATATCCATATTGATAGGGGGAGCTTAATGAAAATCTTTATCTAGAAAGGGTAATGAAGTGCAAAATTAAGGGGGAGCAACTTCATTACAAGAAATTTGGGGGAAAGAATGAATTCATTGCATATTTTTGATAGATGTCAAAGGGGAGAGGATTAGGGGATAACTTGAAATTGGATTAAAAATTGAACAAAAACTATGCACACTCATAGGGAGAGCATTTTTATGCATAGTTTAGATCTCTAAATTTCAAGTAATTAAGATATAGGTTGTCATCATCAAAAAATGGAAGATTGTTGGCATTTAGGCCTTAATCTATGTTTTGATGATTTAATCAACCTAATCTTAATAATAATCAATGTAGAGTAGCACACATATTGCTTAGTATATATATTGCTTTGTGCTTACATCTACAGGTGATCAAGACTCAAGGAAGAAAGGAACTCAAGTCAAGACATGTAATCAAGCTATTGAAGACATGTAATTTTGTATTTCATTTGTGTCTTAGGAATCTATGTAATCTTGAGCATACAAGAATTAAAATCCATTCACATAGACACTAGGTTCCTTATAGAAGTCACACACAAAATCTCAGATCATTTGGACTTCAATAGGTCACCCAAACTTAGACCGGAAATCGCTAAACAAAACCTGAACTTTCTGTGCCGATTCGGTCGACCAAACCACTTTCGTTTGACAGATGATATTTTAACCAATAGTGATTTTAACTGCTCGACCATGACCTTTTTTGGTCGACCGTCTACACGTGTCATTTTACCGTTAGATTTTTTGTATTATACCAACGGTCGTATTCACATTTTTAGCCATACCTCAGAAATACATTTGACCATCGGTCGACCGTGGACCTAGTTTCGGTCGACCGAACATAGACATCTCGTGAACCCCGTAGTACTAGTTTTTATCGGTCGACCGAATAAACCTTTTTGTTCGACCGTCTGTCCTTGGACTTTCCTGGACAATAATTCTGGACTGCCTAATCGGTCGACCGTTCCACTTTTGGTCGACTGTTCACTTAAGTTATAACCCTATTCATTCGACCGCCCCTTGTTTGGTCGACCGTACGTGTCTGGAACTGTTTGGACGCCTTTTCTGGACAGAATCCACTCGACTGTTTGACCCATTTCGGTTGACCAAACGTAACCAGAACAGTGACCTGTACTTTTCTGGTTTGTGTTTCTCTTACATTCATCTACCACTTTTGTGACAACGCCTATAACACCATTGGAGCTTATAAATAGAGGATTGAACACATTGTTTAGACAACTCTTCCACACACAATTGTCCAATACGTTAGAGAGAAGTCTCCCGATCCCAAAAGCTCCTACACTACACTCTAAGCCTAAATACCACACCTTTGATCATATCCAAATCCTACTCAAAGAGTGCTCAAGTTAGAGAGTGTTGTTCAACTAAATTGTCTGTCAAAGAAGCAAGAGTCTTAGTGAAAGCCCAAGGCAATGAGTATAGATTTTGGTGAGAGACCAAAGTGTTCCTTCTCGGAACGTGAAAAGAGGAGACCAAGCTAGGCAAGGTTTGTTTGTTGGCTTGCTGTGTAAGAGCTTTATCTCCGCCTGAAACGAGATTGATAGTGAAGTCGTGAGCGGAGCTCGTGGAGTCGAGCGGAGCTTGCAAGAGGGAAGTAGGTGGGAGGCCGAACCTCTATGAAAATCTGCACGTGTCCTTTGTGGTTTGCATATTATTCCTGTTTACTTGCTGGTTTTTTAAAATTCTGATGTGCATCTTTGTTTGTTAAGAAAATAGAGAATAAACTTAAAATTGATTAGAATTAAGGGCCATCGACCCTTACACATAGGTTATTGTCGGATCCAATTCTTGTGTATTTGGGCGGATCGGTTGCGCTTACACAGATTGTTGTGGGATCCCTTCTTAAGTATCTTACAGGTTTTTTGGAAATCGGGTTTATGTCGATCCACATAATCATGAACTTTGCGCTTCGGGTTGGTGAGATCTTTTCTTTTTCATGCAAAAATCCATGTAGTATCATGCTCACATTCATTGAGGACAATGCATGAAGTAAGTGTGTGGGGGTGTTTTACGTGTGTACATAGTCGAGTCATTCTCCTTTTCTTTTGTTCGCATTGTTAGGGTCATGTTAGTGTGTTGCAATTAATAACTATATATTTGCTATACCATGATCCTTAGGTGACTTGTCTTCTTTTGCTTTCCTAGTGCCTTAGAATTTTCACATTTCTTTCAAAATCTTCATGTGTTTGCGAAAGAAAATGTTTTGTGAGTTTTACATGTGTTTAGGATGTGCAAAAAAGGAAGCTCCCAAATTGACTTGAACTCGCTATACTAGAGGTTGAAGGGCTAGGAACGTCCGCAGTATTGGTTGTGCCATCAGCTATATGTGGAGTATTTATTGATCGTTCTAATAACTGCAAGTGCACGACGATGGTGAGACGTGGCAAATACGGGTCGAACCTCAAGAAGTTGTACGTTGTGACTACCATACTCGAGTGGGAAAGGAGAAGAGAATGAGGGGATTTTGCTATACTAACTACACTAAATGATGAATGAATCAACAATTAAACTAAAGCCCCATGGAGTGGAGTTGTGTCTGTGTGTGTGAGGGAGAGGGAGAGAGAGTGAGTGGTTCTGTATTACATGAGGCACAAGTGTGTAAAGTAGGTGAAATCAACTAGAAATTAGTGTGGAGTCTAATTAAAGTCAACTACATTTACATGACTAATATAGTTAGACATGAAGTTAAGATGCACTTTAGGTTCTCAAGAATGAACTAAGTACCTAGTGTGGCTATTAGGACATCAATTAACCTTATATACAAGTCCGTACATTCATGCATTCTCTACTAATGAAGCATCCTTACATAACAAGCAAATCCCATACAAAGATAAACCATTACAAGCAACAAGATAAACTCTAGATCTAGCAAGAGACAAGTACCTAGTGTTTCCATTATCCCTTCGAATACAAGTTGAAGCATGCTACAAATATAGATCTACATTAAGAACATGGAAATGACACAAAATAAGAAGAACCTATCATCACACAACACATAGTATACATCGCCTCCACCCCAAATGGGGTGGACCTACTCTCTACTCATAACAACAAGCATTGAAAGTAACAAAATCTACACGAAACATGGCAAGAATAGGAAACTACTAAATCAACCAACATATTGCAAAAGTAATTGCATAGAAAGAAAGCTAAAGAAGAAAGGAACTTCAATCCAACCTTAGATTAAAGAAAATGTGAGATTACAACCTTCATCCATCTTCCTCTACTTGCAGTCAAATTGGCTAAAACCTAACCTACTTTAATGGTGGAAGTGGAAAGTATGAGAAATGTAGGAGAAACATTGCTATTTATAGAAGGAGTGGTACAGATCAATCTGGTAGCAATCCGATGACTGTAATCGATTTGTCTATGGTACAGATGAATCTGGAAGCAATCCGATGACTGTAATCGATTTCTCTATTGTATAGATGAATCTGGAAGCAATCCCACTGTTGTAATCGGAAAATTAGGGCGTGTTTGGACCAGATTGATCTGCAAGTGATGGATTATTTGAGTCTGATCAGCCCTAATTTTCTCGAGCAACGTAAGTTCTTCATTTTACACGTGGGGTGCACTCGAGGTCCGTTGGTCTGAGCCCGTTTGATCTTAGTTTCCCAAATGTGTTCCTCATTGTAATGAGGGATTTTTGAGCTAGAAAGGTGTTCCTTTTGTTCAAGTCCCTCCGATTATCATTTGGGTCATTCGTGAATTACAGATGGGTCCTTGAGAATGACAAACAGGTCCAGGATGCTTCAATAAGGTCCTTTCTTCTTGCATTTAGGTCATTTTTTTCTTCCTTTCTCTTATTTATTACCTAAAACCTGAAACACATCAAAGAAATACTCGAGTGGTACAAATTAAATTGGGGTAAAATAAAGGATATATAGCATGAATGTAATGTATGATACTAATCAGGTATCCTCTCCTTGACGTTGTCAATGTCTACGCCTATCACCATCTCCCACAGGGTGCCGTGGTGAAAATAACGTCTTGAGATTCCCAAATTATGAAGTAATTTAATTTATAACCAACTGCATAATGTTATTTATAAACTAAAAATCTATTCATACATATATTGGGTTTGTCATTACAAATAGTGCATGTCCCTCAAGGTATACTACTCGACCACTGGTTCTAAATCTGGTCTAACAAAATCAACCAAATGAATATCATCTAATTCGACTCTATCTTGTACAAAATTTCCTCACCCGTACTCAGGGAAATGGGATGGTTTGTCCTTTATGCTATATAAATCCCTTGGCAACATTTGCACAATGACCAACCATTGGTTGTCACTTTGTCTTTCTTTGGGCTTTGCAACATAAAATACTTGCTCTATTTAGGATTCAAGTAAACTCTTCTGGTTTCAGAAATCTATTGGCATTCACCAATGTAAACCCATATTCATCACATCTAGTGGTATTGTCCCGACCTTGAACGTCGTACCACTTGCACTTTAACAAGACATATTTCACATCACCGTAGTATTGAAGTTTAATTATGACTTACAATACACCAAAGTAGTCGATTGATGCACTGATAGGATTGTTTTCTCGTGTTGCTGAGTAACTTTCTATTGTTGTCGTCACAAACACACCATAAATTTGAGTTTCCCTTTTGGACTCTTGTTTCTCTCTGCAAAATCAAAACCCATTGATGATATATCTTGAATATTTCTTTGCCACGATATGCAAACCTCGAGAAAATTCTACGATTTCAATACACTCATTGTTTTCATTTCACACGGTCTCCTTGAACCAATCACTAAATTTCTTATGTCATGTATTTGATTGTTGTCTTCGATTACAACGTAAGCCTACTCCCATGAAAGAATTGTAATGGTTAAAGTGCATGTAAACGACAAATTTCTTTGTTAGCGATCAAATATTCAAATTTAAGAAATGAGCAAAGCAACAAAACTTTTGTTCACTTACTCTTGATGTTCTTCAACAATGGCAGTGTTATTCAAAACCCAATTATGAGCTTTCTCTTGTTCAACAATGTCAGGGACAGTCATTCGAGCGTGCAGAGTCTTGGTTTGAGCAGGAAGTGTCGCAAGAGTGCCATCGCAATTCTTTTGCTCTTTTGGGCCCAAGCATTTCCAATTTCTTCTTCATCTCCCCCTTCACGGTTACCCAATGAGAGTCAGCTTTTTCACAACATGTGTTAGTTGACAGAACATGAGTCAGGTTTTTCATTTTCTTTCCAGTACAACATGCAATGATTCTTGCAAAGGTGAAAATTTTCATAATGAAAACCCAAGTTGGCAACCCATTATTCGTTTCATATGTATCCTTCGGAAAATAAGCTCCATCTAGAAGTAATTATGTTTGATACACTAACCACTTATCAAACACAATGGCCATCCATCTACTTGTGCACTTCATGTGAAACGCTTTGATGACGAATGATAATTTCGTGAATTCTGGTTTGCACCCGGGATACAATGGTTGATCTCCATCTTTCATGTGGGTAAGAAACTTCTGAGCATGATTTGTTATCCCTATCTTGATGGCTCGGTTGTGGTGTTTCCACCTTCTACCACTTCGTGTATCATCCCCTCTATGTCATCTACGTCATCCTCTCTAGACTAAATCTTTGTTGGTTGTGTTGTAATTGTCGTGGCAACTTGTACACTCAAACTGTCAATACTTTCCCCGTGAAAAATAGACTACTTGTAATTACCAGCAAAACCATTTATGATGATATCATCGACGACGTCACCTCCAGTCTTCCACTTATTGTTACAACACTCTTGCATGGGCATAAGATTGTATTTCCATCATGAACGTATTGGTTGCGAGGACCAAAGGTGAGGTTCAGGAATGACTTCGGATTTTCCATGAATTTCTGAGTAATTCTCATACATCCAACTTTTGTCTGCTCTCATAATTCTATTGATTTAAAACAAAACATGTTAAACATAACACGTTTAGCCCTTACCATAAATATTATTTCGAACCAACCTTAAATTAAATTTGTACCAAAACTACTACATACAACTAATTGTCAACTAACACATCCGGCATATTCCACTCATTCTAATTACCACATTCAACTCATCCAAATCAATTCAAATAACCAATCTAACAATCAAGTAATAGATCCAACACAATCCAACTATCTCAATCCAAATGAATATAACTAAACCGTAAATATAAAATAACAATTTATTATAAAAAATGGCAGCACCTCCCCTATATTTTCATAAATGAATTTTTTTTTCAAATCCTGCATTGACAAGGAAAATGGTTATTTGCTTAGGTGCAATTGCAAAATGGTGTTATTGGATCTGTACATTTGAGTTTTCAGATTTTACTTGGGTGCACTTTCATAAAAACCATATTGGTTTTGTGCACTCTAAATTGACGATGCCAAAAGGCCTGACCTCCTTCTGGCAACATGTCACCACACCAATGGCACTCTCGGTGAAGACCTCAAAGGCGGAGATTTGGTGGAGGTGAGGACCAACTAACAAACGGAAGAGGTTGTGAGCGAGTTGGAGGAGTCGGGGATGACGTTGTAATTAAGGGACGTTTGAGTCCATGATGAGTTTTCGTCTGGAGGAGGTGGTTGGGAATAGTAACATGACAGAGGGATAACGATATCTATGACAGTAAAGTGACGGAGTGGAATGTCGTCCATTTGGAGTGCACAAAACCAATATGGTTTTTATGCAAGTGCACCCAAGTAAAATCCAAAAGCTCAAGTGCATAGATCCAATATCACCACTTCACAACTACACCCCCGCAAATAACCCAAACAACCCAAGGTAAAACACATTTATATTCATATCATGCATTCACAAGGATGTCCAACTAATCAAAAATCTAAACCAATTTTCAAATCCAAAATTAGATTTTAAATAAAAAATAAAATCTAAAATCTAATACACCAACCCCAACATCCAATTCTCTTATCCTTACAACAAATCTTGTTTCCAATCTAGCCTACATATAATCCAAAATTTTAAATCCAAAATGCAATTTTAAACACAAAATACAAAACTAAATACTAAATCTAATACACCAATCCCAACTTCCAATCCTAAAACGATATATATTCCGATAGGATGTACTTCGGATCTTCTGTTTGACTATAATGCACAAGACGGAAAAACTTGTTTGACTTCAAATTTCGTTTAATTTTATAGGGGACTCAATAACGTATTATTTATTACAATTTTCTACCAATTTTTTATAAATTCGGCAGAACCTCCACTATAAATCAAAAAAAAATCTTTAAATCCCTAGATACACAAAAAGAATATCACAATGCATATAAACATTGCATTTCACATTCACAAATCTAAACTACATTCCAAATATATTTCAACTATATTCCAAGTATATTTGAAGTTACATTGAAATTAATAAAATTCAAAATACATTCAAACCAAAATAAATAATCTAAATTTATCAAAACAGATAATCTATACTATAATCTTGACAATAGCAACTTATTGTTAATCTAAAAAGAATTATATATTAATTTATCAAAACAACCTAAATTTATAACATTTAAATTATAATGTAAACTAAAAACAATTGAAATTTATAAAAATAATTTCAATTTATAAAAACAATCTTAACAAATAATCTAGACAAGTCTGAGGGCGGGTTAGGGGTCAAGGTTGAGGCTCGAGGGTGAGTTTGGGGTTGTGGTAGTGGCAGGGGTTGGGGTTCACGGACGGGTCTGGGGTCGGCGAGGGAGGCCTCGCCAAGGGACATGTCAGGTTGGGGTTCGGGGACGGGTATGTTACTGGGGAGGGGGAAGGGTGGGGCATGGGGTCGAGTTAGCGGTGGGAGGGGTCGTGGAGGGACAAATTGGGGAAGAGGGAGGGGTGGGTTCGAGGAGGGATTGGTCGGGGAATAGGTAGGCTTATAGTGCAGTGAGCAGGCGCGACGAGGAGCGACGACGTGAGGAAGCGACGACGAGGGGGAGACGACTTGGCGTTTGGGTTTGGTTGGATAAAATGGGGAAAAGTGAAGGGGGAAGTCCGAAGCCGCTTTTAATAAAAACCTACACTGAGGGACGGTATCCATCAGTGCTTAATCTATGATATGTCGAAGTATGTAATCGTATTAACTTGAACAGACATTTTTTGAAACCTATCCATCGGTGTTGCTAACACTCACCGATGACTATATCCATCGGTGTAGGTTTTGTATCCGTCAGTTTCCAGGAAAAAAATTCATTTAACTGCGAATTCGAAATCTTCACCGATCGATGCTATCCATCAGAGTCTATGAGTAAGTCACTCAAGCATATATCCGTCGGTGTAGGTTACCACATCTGTTGGTGTAAGTTTTTCCATGAAAAGTTTCACTTTGCCGCGTATTCAAAATCATCACCGATGGACCTATCCATCGTTGTATGTTTCTGCTATGATGAATACTATGAAAACTTCTTCCGATGGGCTTGCGTCGTCGGAGTTATCAAGTGGTTGCGTCGGTGGAAGTGTACACCGACGGCCTACCCATCTATTGGTGTATGTAACTATACACTGACAGATGTTTCTCCGACAGAAGTTTTTTCTGTCAGTGAAACCAATATTTCTAGTAGTGGGAAAACTACACCCCTGCAAAAGGTGTTGTGGTATCTTGCATTAATTCCGAGGTTTAAGCATTAGTTTGCATGCTCTAAGACTCGAAAAACCTAACATGGCATGCAGACTGAGAGAAAGCAAATAACCAGTTGCTTCGGCAACTTGTAGATTCTCCCCATTGGCATAAAATTAATTCTGACTTCCTGTTATTTGGTGAAGAATCCACAAACCTCAGACTTGGTTTGAGTACCGACTGAATAAATTCTTATGGTAGTTTGAGTAGCCTTCATAGTTGGTGGCATGTTTTGTTTGTTATTTACATCTCCCACCGTGGTTAAGCATGAAACACAGATACGTGATGTTGTGGTTAATGATTCTGGGTCCAAAACAACCAGGAAAAAACATCGAGTGTACTTGAGACCTTTATTTACTGACCTACAGACACTGTCGAAGAATGGTGAGTAAGTGTGAGAAGCCCATCGACAACAGTCATTTACTATGTCTGCGATGATGTGCTGCACAATATATGACTTTCTCGCATATGGTAATATGTCTGGATATTCCATAAAAGTCCACGAAGCATGTCCATGTTGGGAAAAGAACACTTGTTCTTTGCAGCTAGTGCATGGCGGCAAGACGATGTATCTTGGTCATCAGAGATTCCTTCCTATAAATCATACTTGTCGTAGATTGAAAAAGGAATTTAAGTTAAAGCAGGAATATAATGAACCACCCTAATTAGTAGTTTTGTTTCGATAAATGATTTGAGACAACTTGGTTTGAAATCACATGATTGCCATATATTGATGCAACAACTTCTTCCTGATTCTGTTAGATCAATATTACGAACACACGTTAGACACTCAATTATTAAACTTTATTCTTTACAAGATTTGCAGCAAAGTATTTGATCAGAACTACTTGGATAAGTTGCAGAATAAAGTGGTTGTTAGAATATGTCAGTTTGAGATGTACTTCCCCCCATCATTTTTTGACATATGGTGCATTTGCTGGTTCATCTAGTTTGAGAAATTAAATTAGCTGGTATGGTATTTCTAATGTGGATGTATAGGGTGTGTTGAAGGGTATTATAACAATCGACGAAGGCCCAATACCAGCATTGTTGAAGGCTACATAGCTTAGGAGGCTATTAAGTTCTGTAATGAGTACCTAACTCATACAAAAAGTGTTGGATTTCCTAAGATTTGTCACGAAGATAGGGTTGGAGGTACATGTACACATGATGCAAAATTGATAAGTCCAGAGGGCGAGAATCTCTATAAGGAATTTTTGTGTTATACAATTCCGACGAAGTTCAACCATTTTTGAAAGAGGACATCTCCCTAATGATGGAAAAATATCCAAATGGAATGATCAACAAAGAGTTAATACTCACAATAAAATATTCATTGAGTGGTTCAGGAAAATGGTGTAGAACCGTAATGTTTCCGAGACTTTGAAATTGTTCACCGATAGGAGTAATCCTATTGTCACATCTTATAGTGGTTACGATGTCAATGGATACTCATTCTACACTAAAATGGAATACAACAAAAGCACAAGGCAAAACATCGGGGTTTGTTTAGTTGTTGAGGCTTTGTATATCTCTCGTTCGAAAGATAAAAATCGTATTTATACAAAGATATCATACTATGATCAAATTAAAGATATATGGGTGTTGAACTTCACCCAATTCGATGTGGCAATATTTAATGCAAGTGGGTGAATAATCGTGACCGACTTCCGGTGGATAAATTGGGATTTACTTTGGTAAACCTAAACAAACAAGGATTCAATGACGAACCTCTTTTATTTTCGCATCTCAAGCAAAATAATATTTTTATGTAGCAGACCCTTGTGATAATCACTAGTCGATCATTTTAGAAGGAAAATGACAGATTATTTCTCAAGAGGATGTCAATGATATTGAAGAAATTCCCCCATTTTCAACACAAGTGTCTGGATTGAAGTCAATCGATGATGATAGAAATACTGATAAATTACTTATTGGAGAGGATCATGATGAAGGAATATGGATTGAAGGTCCTGATAACAAAAAAAGAAATTCTTAACCTTGTGTTTTATTAGTTTATGTTATGAATTGACTAGCTTACAATGTACATTGAGTTCATTCTTGTTTTTTTATTCTTTATGAAATTATAAGAAAACATTTTTTTGCCCAGAAATGATTTTTTTATAAAAACACGTTGGTTTTAAGGCTACAATTTGACGTGACATGTCCCTTTTATTTGTTCCCTGTAAAGGACATACGTCTCATTTAAATGTCATTAGTACCCTTTAAAGGATAAACCAGCCCTTTAAAGGACTTGTGTTTTGAGGGACCCTTTCGAGTTTAGAGACCACCAAGTATGTGTTTTAAAGGACACCCATTTAAAGGATACACGTGTCCTTCAAAGGACTCTTTATTTCGAGGCAAAAAGAGTTTGAATCGTCTTCCGAGTTTCAAGGATAGACTCGTGCTTTAAAGGACAAACCAAACATTTTATAGATACACCTGTCCTGTAAGGACCCTTTTGAGATAATGAACTGACTAGTCCTTTACAGGATATTTGTTTTGGTATAGGTGTCCTTTAAAGCACAACCTTGTGGTTTAAAGGACCCTTTTCGGGCTTTCAAGAAAAGGAAAATTTATAATTTATAATTTGTTGCCTTAGAAAAGTGTCAAACAATTACAATTTCAGAGTTGCAATGTTGTATACCAAAAAAAATTACAATTGAAAATAAAAAAAAATCCATATAACTACGATTAACAAAATTCCACATCAATTTTTTTCCATCGAAAATTGGCTTTTGAAGTTTGAGTCCCTAAGCAAACACATTGTCATTTTACCTTCGACTGAGTGCAGATATTTGTTGTTCAGTTTAGCCGTAGGATGTTTATCTTGTTGGCTTTTTGGCTAATAATTGTTAATTTGTTTTGATGATTAATTAACATATAAATAAATACATGCATTTCTATGATTACATCACATGCATATGTACACGTATATTTCGTTTATTAACCTTTTGCGGAGACAAGTGTTACACAAGATAAAAAATCAAGTTGAAGAATAGATATGATTTATGTTTCTTGTTCTTTGGATTCAAATGTAACTTGGGCCCTTGAACATTTGATTGAATTGCATTGCATGGTCCATAAAAACCTAGAGAAGTCTCATAAATATTTCCATATCAAACCGACTTTGTTAGGTGACCGATAACACAAAATTCCACTTAAAACTGAAATTTTGCTTGATTCGATCGACCGGTAGACCATATGCTTCGACCGAATTTAACAGACTCTCAGTTCCTTCCTAGAATTGTCAAACGGTTAGACCAATTTAAACGGGTTTTACCCTGTCTAAAACGGTTGACCGATTTTTCATCTTAGTTCGACCGTTATCATGTGTCAACCGATATATCCTAGTTCGACCGATTTGATCTTTCTCATAGGTTATATCTTGACACGTGTCGCGGTAGTATGCAAATTGGTCGACCAAAACATGACTTTGGTTCGACAATTTGACCCTTTGTATTTTGTTTAATCGTTTTAAATACTACAAGTGCACGACCGCGTTGAAGCGGTGGCATGTACGGGTCGATCCTCTGGGAGGTGAGTAGCCTCTGGTTTTTCAGAAGTCAAGTAGCAACAAAAAGGGAGAAGAGTTTGTCTATGCTAATCTACACTACACTAAACTACTAAGAAGAAAAATGCAAAGTAAAGCAACTAACGATTACTTCAAATAAAAATTAGAAGAATGTAAAACTAAGCTGGAATCTAGAAGAGAAAGATCCCTAGGGGTGGAGTGTGTACACATATGTAAAAAGATGGTGAAGAATGCATTCTATAGGCACAAATGTAGGTAGTATTTTCATGCATAGGAAGTGTCTAAAGGTTTTGGCAAAACCTATCGATCCATTCACTAACCTAGTTGATTAACATTCATATACACAAGCTGGTTATTTCAGAACCTAAATAAGCATGGGTGGTGTCTAAGATGTGTTACAAAACCCATCAAGTGTAGTATTCTACTCTAACAAGCAAGCATACATTCACATTTATCAACTCAATCAAAATATAAAGCATTCAAATCCATTCTTTAATGCACATATGAACATAATATTCACCCCCAAAGGGGATGGATCTACTCACTACACATTACTCTAACAATTAAACTAAAGAAGAAAAGAAACATTCTAACTACTTTAGCCTACAATCAAAGAAATAAAACTAAGCTAAGCATGCATGCATAAAGAAACAGCATAAGAACAAAACAATGGAAAAATTATTTTATTAGATGACTCACATTGAAGGTAGTATTCTTCTCCACCATGAGATTTTGCTCCAAGGCTTACTCCAAGTAGAGAGAATGCCACCAAGCAATGGGTGAATACAATAGAAGGTGAAGAGTTCTATTTATAGCTATAGAAAAAGGTAATCCGGGACAATCCCCCGGTATGGGACTAAACAAATACCATAGATAGACTAAATACACACTAATACACGTCCCACTGAAAGCTTAGCGGATCTGGAGAAAAACAGACCGCCAAGTAGTGGTCTTGGACAGCCAATTGGCGGTCTATATGGTTCGGATCACGCTGGATTTTCTTCTGGGCTTTTCTGGATGGCTTTGCTTGTCTTCGATGCATCTACGTCGCTTGCTGGAGCTTCGACCCGAATAGAATTGCCAAAATACTCCCCATGATGGTGTAAAGTATTCTTGTTTGCTCATTGGTCCTTTGATCTTACATTCAGGTCCTTCGATCTTGCATCTTAGTCCTTGAGTCTCTCAACTCAGTCCTTTTTCATGCTTTTAGGTCCTTGTATGCCTCTTCTCTTCAAACCTATTTATTTCGTAAATTCAAACATAAAACTCGTCACGTAGCATTGTTTAGGTGAAAGATAATGGATATAACATACAAATATAGGCATGAAATGATGTCAATCAAATACCCTCACACCTAACTTTTGCTAGTCCCGAGCAAAACAAAGAAAGAGAAAAGCATACGAAAATATGAAATCCTAACTCACTTTCGTAGGAATCATGGTTGCACTTAGCACGTGCAACAAGCCGTTAAACCTCCTTGTCGCCAAGGAGGAGGAGTGTTGTCTCCTGATGGTTTTCAGCGGATACACCCACAAAATCCTAACAAAGATGCATTATTCAACCTAGCTACATGACTCGATGTCTCATTTTGTCGATCATTGGACGCGGTAATGCTGCGGGCTGACTCTATATATGTCCACACATGTATACAAAAAAACACTTACTTCGCTTGCACGTCGATAATCATGATACACAACGAATCCATCGCCATGAACTGCATGATATCCTCTTTGGTGACGTACAAAGCGGTAGGCATCCCTTTATCCCCCTCCAAGTCCCAGGTACTTAAGGATTGTGCTTCCCTACGTACCATACATTGATACAACATTTTGCACCTACTTGGAAGCGAATTAATGTTGATCGGAGATTGGTTGTTTGACCCTTTGCTCCGGGGGCTTGACACCTTACAGATATGTATACAACCGTTAAAATAAAATTGTTAACAAATCTAGTCTCAGGGAGACTAGATGGGCAATGACATTCAGGCCATAACGTTCTTAAACGGTTTCCTCTCCTTAATGCGTCCGAAAATCGTAGGGGCCAACGTCTAATTGATTTTATTAAGACTCTTTTATTAAGTGGTTTCTGGGCCAAGGAAAGGGTGATGAAATTCCCCACCTCATCTCCTATAGGTGACTGCCCCCTAAGTGTTTTTCATACCTTAATCTAACAAACAACACACCAAACAAACACTCACCTCACTCTTGTTCCAATGCAAGTCCTACTAACTAATGCGTGCTTTGTAATGAATGATGAGTGAAAGATAGTACGTATCTTACGCCAGCAATCTACGACAGAAATCGTAAATAATAAAAAAATACAATACATGCAAATCCTATATGATGAATGACTTAGCAAATATTGTCTAATCTTTTGCTTTGGGTTATTAAAGGCCAAGTTTTTTAAGGGGGGCAATGAGTTTTATCATAATATTAAAAATTAAAAAAATCAAGGCAATAAATATTTAAAATATTAAAAGCAAGTATTAAAAATAATTACTTGGATTGACAGAAAAACATTTTAAACACAAACTATCATGTTATTAATAATAATTGGGAATAAAATTTTATTGAAATTTTGGTAGAACCTCCACTTAAAATTTGATATGTAAAATTCTTCAAATCCTGAAATCAAACCAAACCAAACCAATCCAATCCAATCCATGTCATTACATCACATTCACATTACATTACATATCTAAGATAGCAAACCAAACCAATCCAAGTCATATATACTCATTTAAATCATCCAACCAACCCAACTCAATCCAAACGAAATCAATCTAATGCATGAGTCAAATCAAATGAATTAAACATTCACACAATCACACTCCATTCTAGTCAACCAAACTTTGTTTTCACCAATAAACTTTGTTGAAAATTCTTCACCAATATCTCTATATAAGTAGTGTATGTTTTCATGGGATCTTCACTCTTTCTTAACATATCTAAACATATCAAATTTTTTTACAGGTTAAAGAATATTTCTAAACACCACAATCTAAACATATCTAAACATATCCGAACACCATGAGAACCTAATCAAACAATATGATTTTTGTACAGGTGGTTAAGCACGAACCAGAGGAGGGGAAAGATGTGATGCCGGAGGAGCTCTTTGTGGTTCGGTGACACGAGATGGTGCGGTGACGGCTGTAAACGACACGAGATTGTGCGGTGATGGCTGCAAACGACACGAGAATAAGGCTAACGTAGAAATAATATGTGGAGAAAAATGGAGGACGGAGGAAGACGAACTTAAACAATAAAAAATGAACTTAAAACATACATGTGGAGAAAGACGGAGGAAGAACGAGAAGAGGGCCGGAGAAGTGGAGGAGAGCCTGGGAGCTCGCTGCGGTGCCGGAGACGGTGCAGATCGGTCAGAGATCGGTGGCGGAGGAGAGTTCGGTCGTGGGACGGCTAGGGTTTGGGTGGGTTTCGTCTGAAATGAATGAAAGAAAACGCGTCTATCCGTTTTCTTTAAGACATATAGACGTCGGATGTTATATAACGCCGACGTCTATACCTCGACGTCTATATGCATGGAGCATAGACGTCGGTCGTATATTATATACTATTGGCTTTTTAGCCTTAATCTTTATTTAGTTTTGATGATTAAGTAATCTAATCTTAATCTATATTTAATCAATCAACCTAGACAATCAAAGTAAGCAAACATGAATACATGCATTGCATATATATTCGTGTACTTGCGATATTCTTAATAGGTTGATGAAGAATCAAGCTAAGGAGCTTGGGGACAAGAAAATAAAGACTCAAGACATGTAATCAAGCTTTGGACCAATATGTAATGTAGTATAATTTGAGTCCTAAGGATTAATGTAAACTTGAGCACATTAGGATTCTGTCTCGTATCCCCACGGTTAACCGATCCCTTCTCGGTAAACCGAATATTGTAGAGTTCGGTCCACCGAACACCTTGCGGTCAACCGTGTAGAATCCTTTAGGTGTTCCCTGGAATAACCACCTCGGTATACCGAATCGCCTTCGGTAGACCGAATTAGCCTGGACCGGTTTTGGACTTTGCTCCAACGGTCGTATTTAAATCTTGACCTAAAGCCAAATTGACTTATCCATATTCGGTACACTGAACTTCACTCGGTCGACCGAATCATATTGCTTTAGGAGCTCAACGGCTATTTAACTTGACCGTTATTGGTAAACCAATCTCCCAAGCTTTGTCAGCGCAATTCCCGCGCTACTTCGGTATACCGAAGTATACACGGTCAACCGAACTTGAGTAGATCAGAGCCCAATCAATTCTACTGTCCACCTTGGAACGGTGAACCGAATGGACTTCGGTGAACCGAATTTAATTAGGGCTAAATAGATAAAAGTTACTGGAGGTTGGTGAACGGTGATCCGATACATAATCGGTCAACCGAGTTCTTTGTTCAGACCAATGTTTCGGACTACCGTGTGGATAACGGTCGACCGAATCTGTCTCGATTTCTAGCCGAGCTTAAGTCACATCTTGCTTTCTCATTGGTCCATTCCCCACCAACTCCCAAACGGCTAGATGAGCTTGAAGGCTTATAAATAGGACCTCATTTGGTTGCTTTGGACATCTTGAACACTTCCTATCTATCCAATACTCAAAGCCAAATCCTCTCCATCTTCAAGCTCTCAATCCACAACACTCAAGCCTAAACTTCACCACTTGCATATCCAATTCCATATCATATCCAAGTGTGCTCAAGTATAGAGTGTTAGTTAGATTGTGATTCCAATTCCTTATTCAAGAATCACCAAGTTGTAAAGCTTCGAGGAAGCTCCCTCTCGGGTTGTGAGAGGAGACACGAGCGAGGCGAGGTTGTTCGCGAGGCTCGGTGTTGTAAACGGCGTTGGTCTCGGCCCAGAACGGAGATCGGTTAGTGGAACCGTAACCGAGGCTTGCGAGGAGGACTAGGACCCGGGTGTGGGTGCCGAACCTCTCTAAAATCCGGTGTCGACGAATTTGTGGTTTGCAATTGTCTCTTCCTTAATCCTTCGATTAGTATTTTTTTAATTCCGCATTTTTCTATCGATTAGAGGGCCATAGATCCTAACAATTGGTATCAGAGCATTAGGTTGCTAATTTCATTTACTTAATCATAATTTAGCATGGCATCTACTTCTAATCATTGTGAAGGATTATCTACATCTAAGCCACCATTGTTTAATGGGTTAAATTATGACTATTGGAAGAAAAGAATGAGAATATATTTGCAATCAAATGATTTGAAATATTGGACATTCATATTAAACTCATACACACCTCCTAATGATGATGAAATTGTATCTTTAACAAAACCCAAAATTAAGGAAGCGGAGATGAATTCCCACATTATGAATATCTTGTATTGTGGGTTAAATGAAGGGGAATACAATAGGGTAAGAGGGTGTGAAAGTGCATATGAAATTTAGCACACATTAGAAATGCATCATGAGGGATCCACTAGATTAAAAGAAACTAGGATTAATCTACTCATGCATAAATATGAATTGTTTCATATGCTACCCGGTGAAAACATAAGCGAGATGCACACTCGCTTCACCGAAATTATTAACTCCCTTAGTGCTCTTGGAAAGATTTTTAGCAAGGGAGAAATAACAAGGAAGATTCTCCGGTCTCTCAACGACGATTGGGAAGAAAAGACAACCACAATAGAAGAAGCGCAAGATCTAACAAAATTGTCGGTTGAAGAACTCATGGGAAGTCTCATGACATATGAGATACAAATGAGAGACCAAAATGAGAAGAGAGTCAAGAAATCCTTAGGGCTACACGCCTTCGCCAATTCGATAAAAGGAGATAGTGATATCGAGGAACAATTGGCTACACAACAATTTAAGGAATTTCTCAAAGAAGAGAAAGAAAGGAGAAAACAGAAGAAGAAGAGCAAGAGAAAAGAGAAGAAGAAGAAAGCTCTTAAAGCTACTTGGGACACTTCATCATCTTCATCAATTGAAGGCGAATTCGCCTCAATGTGCTTCATGGCAATAGAAGACGATGATAGTGAGGTATCTTCTTGCTCTAGTCATGATTCAATTGATTCAAATGCATATAATGAACTTCAATGTGAATTCAATGAATTGCTTGAAAATTTTGAGAAAATTTGTCAAAAGAATAAACTAGCAAGAAAGAAAATCAATGAGATACAATCTCAAATTGAATCTATCATGAATGATAAGAATGAATTACTTGCTAGTCATGATAAAATTGCATTAGAGAACTCTCAATTGATTGATGAAATTGCAACTCTAAATGCAAAACCTTCATGTAGTGTTGATATTCAAGATCTAATTGCTAAGAATGTTCGATTACAAAAGGATCTTGAAAAATTCACAAGTGGAAAGAAAATGCTTGACATGCTTATTGGTAGTCAAAGACAATCACTAGATAAACATGGTATAGGTTTTTATGCTAATAACTTTAAGAACCATGTTATTCACACTACTTTGAAAGGAAAGCATTTTGTAGTGAATAAAACTTCCTCAAGTATTTGGGCACCTAAAACCAAAATGGTTTGGGTTCCAAAAACTAACATGATTGGACCCAAGCAAAAATGGGTACCAAAATCTTCAATTGTAGGTACTTGAGAGAGGAAATCGGTGGTGACTGGATGAGCGTCAAAGAAAAATTTAAAGCCGGTTGCATCACCGAATACGGGTTGAGTCAATTCGAAGCGCCACGACGGTATAAATTTTGATTGATTCTAATCTAAATTTTAGAGCTTAATTGACATATCTTTTACCCATTCATTGCATATCTTATACCCTATTCATTGCATATCATATACCACATCCATAATCATAAATGTAAAATTGTAAAATGGATGTTAAATAGGCTAAGAGGGAGAATAGAAATGCACTTAATTGTTAATACTCATTATTGCTATTTAGCCTAATTGATAGGGGGAGCCTTAAATTACAAAATCATATAATTAAGGGGGAGAGTTAGATATCTCTTACATTTGTATCAAATGCTTAATGTTTGCTTTTTGATTGATGTCAATGGGGGAGAAGAATTAAGATGAGCTTCAATTTTAAATAAACTATGCATGTTGTTAGGGGGAGAAATCTTGTAAATGCATATATTACATATATGTTAAGAAACAAAACATATAGAAAGTGGAGAAATACAATTGAACTCAAAATATTAAGATATAGATTTGCCATCATCAAAAAGGGGGAGATTGTTGGCTTTTTAGCCTTAATCTTTATTTAGTTTTGATGATTAAGTAATCTAATCTTAATCTATATTTAATCAATCAACCTAGACAATCAAAGTAAGCAAACATGAATACATGCATTGCATATATATTCGTGTACTTGCGATATTCTTAATAGGTTGATGAAGAATCAAGCTAAGGAGCTTGGGGACAAGAAGATAAAGACTCAAGACATGTAATCAAGCTTTGGACCAATATGTAATGTAGTATAATTTGAGTCCTAAGGATTAATGTAAACTTGAGCACATTAGGATTCTGTCCCGTATCCCCACGGTTAACCGATCCCTTCTCGGTAAACAGAATCTTGTAGAGTTCGGTCCACCGAACACCTTGCGGTCAACCGTGTAGAATCCTTTAGGTGTTCCCTGGAATAACCACCTCGGTATACCGAATCGCCTTCGGTAGACCAAATTAGCCTGGACCGGTTTTGGACTTTGCTCCAACGGTCGTATTTAAATCTTGACCTAAAGCCAAATTGACTTATCCATATTCGGTACACTGAACTTCACTCGGTCGACCGAATCATATTGCTTTAGGAGCTCTACGGCTATTTAACTTGACCGTTATTGGTAAACCAATCTCCCACGCTTTGTCAGCGCAATTCCCGCGCTACTTCGGTATACCGAAGTATACACGGTCAACCGAACTTGAGTAGATCAGAGCCCAATCAATTCTACTGTCCACCTTGGAACGGTGAACCGAATGGACTTCGGTGAACCGAATTTAATTAGGGCTAAATAGATAAAAGCTACTGGAGGTTGGTGAACGGTGATCCGATACATAATTGGTCAACCGAGTTCTTTGTTCAGACCAATGTTTCGGACTACCGTGTGGATAACGGTCGACCGAATCTGTCTCGATTTCTGGCCGAGCTTAAGTCCCATCTTGCTTTCTCATTGGTCCATTCCCCACCAACTCCCAAACGGCTAGATGAGCTTGAAGGCTTATAAATAGGACCTCATTTGGTTGCTTTGGACATCTTGAACACTTCCTATCTATCCAATACTCAAAGCCAAATCCTCTCCATCTTCAAGCTCTCAATCCACAACACTCAAGCCTAAACTTCACCACTTGCATATCCAATTCCATATCATATCCAAGTGTGCTCAAGTATAGAGTGTTAGTTAGATTGTGATTCCAATTCCTTATTCAAGAATCACCAAGTTGTAAAGCTTCGAGGAAGCTCCCTCTCGGGTTGTGAGAGGAGACACGAGCGAGGCGAGGTTGTTCGCGAGGCTCGGTGTTGTAAACGGCGTTGGTCTCGGCCCGGAACGGAGATCGGTTAGTGGAACCGTAAGCGAGGCTCGGGGGATCGAGCGAGGCTTGCGAGGAGGACTAGGACCCGGGTGTGGGTGCCGAACCTCTCTAAACTCCGGTGTCGACGAATTTGTGGTTTGCAATTGTCTCTTCCTTAATCCTTCGATTAGTATTTTTTTAATTCCGCATTTTTCTATCGATTAGAGGGCCATAGATCCTAACATATACAACGTCTATAGGGCGACGTCGATACCCTATAGATGTCGGATTCACAAGGTACTCAAACAACCGACGTCTATAGGTCGACGTCTATACCCTATAGACGTCGGCTAAACCTGGTATTCCTACACCCGACGTCTATAGTACACAATAGACATTGGCCTCGCTAAGGACCGACGTCCATTCGGTATTCTCCCCACTAGACGTCGGTGGTTATAACGGCCGACGTTTATTTTGCGACGAGTAAAGCCTATTCTGCACTACTGTCCTCTTGGTTGTGCAAAGATCTTTTAACACTTTGGCTTATTAAGGTATTTGTTGGATGACATCCAACAAGGGGATGTTAACCTTCACTTGCTTAAACCTCTAATATCTTATCCATCGTGTCACTCTGCTTTTTGGTTAACCTACTGGGATAGGGAGCCTTTTGCAGGTAGGTTTTCTGCGGTGCCTGAGAAAGAGGTGTTGGTGTATTACCCTCATGCTCAACCTCTTCTTCACCACCATTCCCACTAAGGGGCTGCATAGATGGTGGTGGTGGCAAGGAAATGTGATTGTCAACCTGCTTTCCATTCCTTAAGGTTACAATGGCATTGACATGGTGAATAGGTTCCTCCACATGGTTCACTTGTTGCCCCTGAGGTACCACATTCTCATTTTGCATGTGTTGTTGCTGGTACATGTGGGGGTTAGCCTCAGGCTGGCTAGGCAGAGACCATCTCTCTCTTTCATGTACAGACTGAGCCAATTGTCCCATCTTAAGCTCTAGAGATTTGATGGTCTGGTGATTTGAAGTGAGAACTTAACTTGTGGTTGACATAAAAAAATCCATTGAGTTTTCAAGTCCACGAGTCAAGGTCTCAAGCGAATTGAATCGGGTTTCCATATTGTTGGAATTTTGGAAACCCGATTGATTGGTGATTTGCGCTTGGGTGGCTGATAGGATTGTGCATGCACGGGAGGTTGGTGTGGCTAGTTAGGTGGTCGAGAGGAGTTTGAAGGACCACCCGTGGCATTATTTTGGTTCCATGAAAATTTGGGGGTGGTTCCTCCATCCGGGATTATAAGATGATGAGTATGGGTCATTCCTAACTCTATCATAGATGGCGTTGACATGTTCCATCTCAGGAGGAGTAGACGCACACTCGCTTCCTACATGACCTATCCTACCACATGACTGACAGGGAACTGGACCAGATTTAGACACATGAGGTGCACCTTGTTGGTTTTGGAGCTCAATCGAATCCATACGGCGCATTAAGGCCGCCATGCGCGTCTCGGTGGTCGCAGTGGTATCGACAGCAAATGCGGTACCCGATCTAGTCGAGTTTGCATTTGCGATCTTTGCTCCTATGTTTGATGATGTTGGAGATTCCCTCACACTCTCCCACTGCATGGTTTTCTCAGCGAGGTCTTCTAGGAAGGCCCATGCCTCCCTTTCTTCCTTTCCTAAGAACTCTCCTTGACACATGGACTGAAGGAGCGTTCGGGACGGGATGTGAAGACCCTCGTAGACAATCTGACAAAGGCGCCACAACTCAATGCCATGGTGAGGGCATGAGGATAGTAGCTCCTTGAATCTCTCTAAATATGCGTGAAATGTTTCAGTCTCAAGTTGATAAAACGAATTGATTTCGTTCCTCAATTTTTGAGTCCGATGATTTGGAAAGTACTTTTTGAGAAATGCATATAGAAATTCATCCCAAGTCCTAAAGGCATTCGCCTGGTTTCTGTACAACCACTTCTTGGCATCATCCTTTAGTGCAAAAGGGACCAGCCTAAGATCGATGGAGTCTGTGCTAAGTTGTTGCAGCTTGAACATAGCAAAAACATCCTCAAATTCCCTGAGAAAGATATAGGGGTCACCCTTCCCAGTGAAGTGAGGGAGCATGGAGATAAATTTAGGCTTAACCTCAAAGTGGTTACCATTCGCCTTTGGTAATACGATACATGAGGGTAGAGCGGTACGGTTCGGGTAGCGTCGATCACGGAGAGGTATGAGAGCAAGAATAGGAAGAACAGGTGGAACAGGTGGGTCCAACAACTGCTCCTCTTCGTGAAAATGAGCAGCCATTGAACCTGGACTGTGTGCAACACGAGAGGAGGGAGGAGTCGAGAAATATACTACCGAAGCAGGGTTGACGACATGCCTCGTCAAACGGTCACTATTGTCTCATGCCCAAACAAGCATGCAAAAAGGTGTACACACACAAACCAATTTTTTTTTCAAAATAAAGAATGTGCGTAGAGGAGAAGATGGGAGGACACAGAAAAGAGGGAATGACTCAGGAGAGAAGGGAAGAAGTCCTTATGCTACTGCGGTTGGATACAGGTAGAAGCACACAAGCAAATAAGGCTCAAACAGTCCTAAGGTTGCTATAGGTCCTTACAGCTAGACGACGCCTAACTGCGAGGTCACACGGCCTCAACACGCCTCACCTCCCTACGATGAGTACCACAAAGCCCAGCAAGTGAGTCAAGATCCGGAGATCTCGACTCTCCTACTATCGACAGAGTGGGCGATGCCGATCAGGCCATGACAGTCGGGACCAGATCACTCTCCTAATGCGCCCGAAATCCTTAACGTCAATGTCTACTTGATTTTAAAATTAGGCTCTTGATTAGTTTGGTTTTTGGGGTGAAGGAAAGGGTGACGAAATCCCCCACCTTATCTTATATGGGACAACCCCTCCTCAGTAGCGTTTTGGAGTCCTAATCTAACAATCACTCTCCAAACAAACGCTCAACTCACACTTGTTGCAATGCACTTCCTACTAACTAATGCATGTTCATACGAAATGCATGAATGAGAGAAGGAAATGTGTACCTCACGCCAGCACTCAGCAACTGAAAGTAAAGCTAAAAGAAAATACAATCTTCGTGCCTAAGTCGAGCACATGATGCATGACCTAAACAAGAAATAATGCCTAATTTTTTGCTTTGGGTTTTAAGGTCCAAGTTGCTTAAAGGGAGATTGATTATTGATCTGGGAGCAATCTAATAGTCAGAACATGCAAAATCGAGTCCCAGATTTCTAATTCAGTAATAGCAACACTCCACAGAAATAAAGAGATGAAAAGAGATTACCAGACCGCCAGTTGGCGGACTCAGGCCGCTGATTGGCGCTCTTGGAGTCCCAGATCGTCTCCAAGCTGCACCAGAAACTTCCCCTTCCCAATGTGAGTAACCTGAAACAAAGAAAAACAATAAAACACAAGTAAAATCCACTCGAATTGTCCAAACCAGAGTCTGGACTGGCACTTCCCCGGCAACGGTGCCAAAAACTTGTTTAATCGTTTTAAATACCGCAAGTGCACGGTCGTGTTGAAGTGGTGGCATGTACGGGTCGATCCTTAGGGAGGTGAGTAGCCTCTGGTTTTTCAGAAGTCAAGTGGCAACAAAAAGGGAGAATAGTTTGTCTATGCTAATCTAGACTACACTAAACTACTAAGAAGAAAAATGCAAAGTAAAGCAACTAACGATTACTTCGAATCAAAATTAGAAGAATGTAAAAATAAGCTGGAATCAAGAAGAGAAAGACCCCTAGGGGTGGAGTGTGTGCACACATGTAAAAAGATGATGAAGAATGCATTCTATAGGCACAAATGTAGGTAGTGTTTTCATGCATAGGAAGTGTCTAAAGTTTTTCGCAAAACCTATCAATCCATTCACTAACCTAGTTGATTAACATTCATATACACAAGTTAGTTATTTCAGAACCTAAAAAAGCATGGGAGGTGTCTAAGATGTGTGGCAAAACCCATCAAGTGTAGTATTCTACTCTAACAAGCAAGCATACATTCACATTTATCAACTCAGTCAAAATATAAAGCATTCTTATCCATTCTTTAATGCATATATGAACATCATCTCCACCCCCAAAGGGGGATGGATCTACTCACTACACATTACTCTAACAATTAAACTAAAGAAGAAAAGAAACATTCTAACTACTTTAGCCTACAATCAAAGAAATAAAACTAAGCTAAGCATGCATAAAGAAACAACATAAGAACAAAAAATTGGAAAAAATATTTTATTAGATGACTCACATTGAAGGTAGAATTCTTCTCCACCATGAGATTTTGCTCCAAGGCTTACTCCAAGTAGAGAGAATGCCACCAAGCAATGGGTGAATACAATAGAAGGTGAAGAGTTCTATTTATAGTCATTGAAAAAGGTAATCCGGGACAATCCCCCGGTATGGGAATAAACAAATACCAGAAATAGACTAAATACACACTAATACACGTCCCACAGAAAGTTTAGCGGATCTGGAGCAAAATACACCGCCAAGTAACGGCCTTGGACCGCCAATCGGTGGTCAATATGGTTCGGATCACGTTGGATTTTCTTCTGGGCTTTTCTGGATGACTTTGCTTGTCTTTGATTCATCTACTTCGCTTGCTGGAGCTCCGACCCGAATAGAATTGCCAAAATACTCCATGACGGTGTGAAGTATTCTTGTTTGCTCATTGGTCCTTCGATTTTACATTCAGGTCATTCGATCTTGCATCTTAGTCCTTGAGTCTCTCAACTCAGTCCTTTTTCGTGCTTTAGGTCCTTTTATGCCTCTTCTCTTCAAACCTATTTATTTCTGAAATTCAAACATAAAATTCGTCACGTAGCAATGTTTAGGTGAAAGATAATGGATATAAGATACAAATATAGGCATGAAATGATGTCAATCATATTTCATTGAAATATGACCTATACTTGTCGTATTTTACAACTGTCATATACACATACTTCAACTAACCCAATTCATATTTTTGGCCACCAGTCGAACAATGCAAAAACGGCGGTAGACCAGATCAGGAATAATTTGAACTCCCAAGCTTCCTATTACTTTTGGTCGAACTGGATTCTTACTTGGTTCGACTGTTACCTCAATTATTTATTATTATTCTGGCCAAAACCCTGTGAACCGTTGACTGTTTCTTTATCTGGTTCGACCGTTCACTTAAGTTCTTGCCTTGGGGGTTTGACTTGTATGCTTTTCATCTCGATCGTTTTCTTATTTACAGGAAACGGTCGACCGATGAGCCAGATCTGGTCGACCGTTTGTGTCCTGATTTGAGTTCTAAACTTGTCTGTTTTATGTATCTTACGCAAATTTCAATCCCAATGGTTAGATTAAGTTTGGAGCTTATAAATAGAGCTTCGAACAACCTTTCAATGTCACCAATACTTTCTCTAATGCTCATACTCTCGTACTACTCTCAATTGCTCCAAACTTCTCTTTGTGCTCAATCTTTCCACTTGAATCATTCATTGCATTCATCAAACTTTCACGTGCTTGACATTCGAAGTGGTTACTGAAATTCTACTGCAAAGCGTTGTATTAGCTTCAAGTGTAAAGGCTTTATCTCGTCCCGGAATGGAGATCGGAATAGTGGAGTACGCGAAGTTGCTCAAGGAAGAGCAATTTGTAAGAGAGGACTTGGATCGATAGTTGGATCCAAACCTCTATACATTGGTCTTGTGGTTTGCATCCATTTTCTCTATATCTTCATATTGTTCTTGTTTTAATTGCTTATGTTTTTTAAGAACTTAATTAGTCTATTCACCCCCTTAAGACTAATTCTAGGGCTATCAGATCCTACACATCTAATAATAAGCATTTTATCTAGTGAAAGACATACACTCCACAATCCTCGTAATTGGTTGCTTGGCGTAGGTACTTTTCCCTTTCAAAGGAAAATTTCCAGTCGATGTTAAAGTAGGTTCTCAAAAATTTTGTCATTACCACCGCATATTATTCATTGACACACACAGTTGTTTGATCATTGTCTCTATCAACCCAGGGAAGGTTGTTAAGGTGTGTTATTTGTATAGTTCTTCCGTCCACAATCAGGAATGTCCAGTGGGATTTGTTTATCAATGGTTGTGCAATGACTGTGTCATTTGGGTCCATGGCATCTACTTTTTCCCTAAGGCTGAAAATAACTCATAGCAGTTGTCCTCGATCGCAGTGGCGGTCGGGTAGGTAACGAGAATCACCTTATTTTGGTAGCATCCCAGCTTCTGTTTTTGTTCCAACAGAGCAAGCAATGTGTCTATTAACTGTCCATTGCAATGGATTAACCCAAAATTGATTCACAACATTGAAATATACTTACTTCCATTGGTAGATCTTTGCCTTTAGTGATAAGATCTGGTAAATCTTTTAGGTTTACTGACCCTGCTCTGTCCTTTGACCACACGACATTATCCAACTCTTTTCCCAATGCTGTTAAATTAAGAAGCAATTTTTTTCCTCTATTGTCAACCCAACAATGGCTTTCATGTTGCTTCAAAGGTAGCACGAGGTAGTTGTGGCCTTCCTTGCGATTGGGTGCACCGGGGATTCACCGCAGGTTGACTCTGCAACTGACGCTTCTCACGTTTATGGAGCTAATGAGCCAACTGGCTAACATGCACTTCCAAAGTTTTGATCGAACTTTGCAAGCTCTACATGAATGCTTGAAGGGTTTGTTCAAGAGTGGAGTCCTTTGCGTCAACCCGTTGGGGTGGAGTTTGGCAAGAATAACCCGAAGATGAGGACTGAGGATGTTGTTAAGTATGGGGCTGAGACCTTTGATATAGGGGTTGGTAGGGCACTGATGGGCGTAGAGGGTGACAAGGTGGACGTTGGGGTAGAGCGTGCAAGCTCTGACTGTGGCCCCCACTAGGCCCCTAAGAGAAGTTAGGGTGGTTTCACCATCCCGGGTTGCAGGAGTTACTAGGCGGATCATTATGGGGTTGTTGTTGATACATCACATTTGCATGCTCAGTATCGCTTGAAGCGTAAGGACATTCCAAATCACTATGTCCCGTAAGTCCACACCTACTACAAGCAAGAGTAGCGACCTGAGCTACAGAAGCTCAGTCCAACTTTAAACTCTCAATCCTACGCATGAGAACGACCATTTTTGTCTCACACGCGATAGTTGACTCAATTTGGTAAAATCCAACTCAACCAGAAGACCTTGTGGCTGGTGGCTCTCTCATGGTGTCCTACTCAAGGGTACATTCAACCATTAATTCAAAAGTATCTCATGCCTCATCAATGAGTTTCATTTGGAAATCACTTGGCACATCGACTCCAATTATGTGCGGATGTCGTAGCTCAAGTCCATGATGAGGGCACTGCAGGAGAAGATATTTGAACCTCTCAAAGAAAGCATGAAACGATTCGGTCTCAGTTTGATACATATGATGTATCTTGTACCGTATCTATTGAGTCTTCCTTTGGGGAAAGGATCCCTTCAGAAAAACGATCACAAATTCATCCCAAGACTAAATCGAGTTGGCTGGGAAGCTGTATCCTTCAATGCGAAAAAATCATTCTCAACCGGACATAAATCTCGTCAAATTGTTGATGCTTGAACATGGAGCATGCCTCCTCGAATTAACGTATAAAGATATACAAATCCTCCTTATTCACAATGAAGGTAGGAAGCATCCTCACATATTGAGGTTTTAATTCATAGTTGTTCCTGCGAGCAGGCGGGAGAACTATGCAAGCAGGCTGCGCAGCCTGAACAGGATGGGTCCGCTCCCATAGAGTCACTAGTCTATCATGTCGAGTTAAAGGTGGTGGTGCACCCAGAACTCTTTCCTGGTCAAATCCCTTTTCCTCGAGACGAAGGAAGAGGAGGAGGAGGAGGAGGTCTACGTAGTGGTGGGGTGGACCGAGGTAATCCATGTATGAAGGTCGGTCTCACCCACCTCCATGACACGACTCGGCCTCGTGCTCGAAAGGAGCTCGACGCGGAGATGGGCGATCACCTAGAAAAATGTACTCTCTCAAGTTGAGTGCTCTCACCAGAACGAGCCCAACCTCACATAAAACGATCGACTTGACTCACAAAAACTAGACACAATAGAAAGTGTAATAATAGGAGGAGACTAATCGAAGAATATAGAGGAGGAGGAGAAGACTCAGGTGAGAAGGAAAGAATCCCTAGATCTTGCGTGAGTAGTGGGTGAGGGTATTAGCCTAATCTAGCAAATATGGCTCAAACAAGCTTAAGCTGGCCATAGGTCCTTAAGCTAGTCGACGCCTAACCGCGAGTCCCCACACTCCCGAATGCCTCACCTCCCTTGGTTGAAGGTCACAAAGCCGAATGAGAAAGTCAAGACCCCAAGGACCCAAAAGTCTCAATGCAACTAAACAAACGACGATGTTTAGGCCTTAACGTCGGGGACTGTCTCCTAAGTGCACCCGATTCGTAGTGGCCAATGTCTACTTGAATTTAGATTATCATTTTTTATTATGAGTCATTTTTAGGGCTAAGGAAAGGGTGATGAAATCTCACACCTTATCTTGTACGGAACGACCCCCTTCAGGTTGTTTTTGTTGGCTTTTTAGCCTTAATCCGTGTTTTGATGATTTAATTAATCTAATCTTAATCACAATCAAATGTAGTGTAGCACACATATTTGCATAGAAGATATATTGTATTCTGCTAACATCTACAGGTGATCAAGACATAAGAAGAATGGATTTGAAGTCAAGACATGTAATCAAAGCTATTTGAAGACAAGTAATTTTACTTTATTTTGAGTCTTAGGAACTTGTGTAATCTTGAGTATACAATAGTTAAAACTTACTCACATACACACTAGTTTCCTTGTAGAAGTCACACACAAAATTTCACATCAATTGGACTTCAATAGATCACCCAAACTTGGACTAGAAAATCACCTAAACCTAATCCAAATCTTCCTATGAGCAACGATCGACCGAACCCAGCTCTCTGTTCGACTGTTTCAACCAGTTATCATACGGTGATTTTACCTAACTCCTCTGGTCGACCGATTGGACCTTTTCGGTTAACCGATCTTGTATTTTTTGGATGACCGTTAACCTTGTCTTATTACACCAACGGTTGTATTTGTATTTTTATCTTACCCCCTTAAGACATTTGATCTCCGGTTGACCATAGACCTTGAAACAGTCGACCGAATATGAACCTTTCTAAAGACCAAAAGTTCTTGTTATAAGTCGATACACCCTTTGTTCGACCGATCATATTTTTACCCTATACAAATCTCCCTATTCGGTCGACCGCCACATGTTTGGTCGACTGTTCACTTAACTCACAGACCGATTGAGTTCGACCGAAGCATAGACTTGTTCAACCGTTTCCTTATACTTAGGGAACCGGTCGACCGACATCCCGTTTCGGTCCCGTTGAGTGACAAAATTGCTGAACCTTGATTTCTGTTTGTGTGTTCTTCACACCAATCTATCAATTCCTCCCAAACGGCTAGAAAACATCAGGAGCATATAAATAGAGGATCAAACACATTACTTAGAGAGCTCTCTTATTCAAATTGTCTCATACACTGGAGAGAAGTCTCCCAATCCTCAAACCTGCAAAATATACACTCCAAGCCTAAACATCCACATCTTTGATCAATTCCACATTATACTAAAAGTGTGCTCAAGCTAGAGAGTGTTGTTCCACTCAAGTTCTTTATTCAAAAAGGCTCTGAAGAATGTCCGAAGCATCTTTCTCGGATTGTGAGAAGAGGATTCCGAGCTAGGAGAGGGTTGTTCGCTAGTTTGAAGATTGTAAAGGCGTTATCTCCCGGCCGGAACGGGGAGTGGATAGTGAAGTCGTGAGTGGAGCTCAAAGTGTCGACCGGAGCTTGCAAGAGAGGACATAGGCGGGTGGCCGAACCTCTGTAAAAATTCCCGAGTTACTTGTGGTTTGCATTGTTTTTCCCTACTTTGTTTAAATTGTTTCCCCAACACATCTTGTTTGTTTTAATAGGGATTAAGCATAATTTGATTAGATAATTAGGGGCCATTACGATCATACATTTGGCATCATAGCATAGGTGCTAAATTTCATATACTTAATCTTATTTTAGCATGGCATCAACATCATCTAATCATAGCATGACAATGACCAACTCCCCGGCAATGGCGCCAAAAACCTGATTGGATCAGTTATGTTACCGCAAGTACACGTCGTCAGTGAAGACGCGGCATGTATGGGTTGTGTCCACGAGCAATTGTGCGTATTGTTGTTATTACAATACTCATGTGGGAAGAGAAATAGACGGAGAGATGTTGGCTAATCTAACTGAACTAAACTAAGATATAAGAAAACAATCTAACTAAACCCCTTGGAGTGGAGGTGTTAGTGAGGTGTGTGTGCATGAGGGTGTCCAACCATTAAGCATATGTGTAAGAGTGTATGTTTAGAAGTAGGAGCTAGTGTGGAACCTATGTGTGAAACACTTACAATTACATGGTATACATGACTAGGATAGGTTAGCATGAAGTAAAGATCAATTGTATGGATTTTCAAGTATGTAATAAGCACCTAGTGTGACCATTAAAGCATCAATCAATCAAAAGCATAACCAAATCAAGCAACCATTCATTTCAAGTCAATTCCATCATCAAATAAAACCCATCACACACAACATGTCAAAAATAGATCTAGCATGAAACAAGTACCTAGTATGACCATTATCTCATCTGTAACAAGATTAACATGCTTCAAGATTTAGATCTAACATTAAGCACATGGAAATGACACAAACTTAGGAACCCATCATACATTTCACCATCAACAATATTGCATCCACCCCAAATGGGGTGGATCTACTCACTAATCATAATAACAAGCATGGAAAGCAAGAGATTAAGACTAAATAATGGCATAAAACTATAACTACAAAACTAACCAACAAAACCAAAAACTAATTACATAGAAATAAAGTTAATGACAAGAGGAACATGAATCAAACCTTATATTAATGAAAATGTGATATTACAACCTTCATCCACATTCCCCTACTGGCAACCAAAGTGGGTAAAAACTAACCTACTAAAATGGTGGAAGCGGAGAAGAGAGAAAGGAAGGAGAAATATTGTTATTTATAGAAGAAAGAGTGGTATAGATGAATCTGTGAGCAATCTGACGGTTGTAATCTCTCTTTTTTGTAGTCTGGTGCATCCAAATAAACAAGCACACGCCACGAAAGAAATTAGGGGCGAATTGGGCCAAATGATCTGCCACTAGCGGATCTTTTGTGCCTGATCGGCCCCAATTTCTTCCAGGAGCTTAAGTGTCATATTTTACGCGTGGGGTGCACTCCTGGTCTGTTGGTTCAGGCTCATTTGTCTTTAATTTCCCAAATACTACACAATATCATGGTTTCGAAGGATTTTTGCACCGAAAATCTTTTTTGTGCGTTCAGTTCCCTCTGAATTTCATCTGGGTCCTTCCTGATTTATAGATGGGTCCCCATGCATGACAAAGATGTCCTCTTTGCTTCATTTGAGTCATTTCCTCTCCATTTCTCTTCTTTATTACCGAACACCTGAAACACTCAAGTAGTACAAAATTAGGGTAAAATAAAGGATATATATAATGAAATGTATGATATGCTACTAATCAACAACCATTACTTCATAAGCGATGGTTGAGTCGGTTGTAGTAGTGTGTTTCCAGCTATGTCAACTCACGACTCCATCATTTAGAAGAAAGACATATCTTGATTGGGACCTCTTATCGTCTGGATCACTCATAAAAATTGCATCCGAGTAACCCTCAACTACTAGCTCCCTTTGTCCTCCATAACCAAGAAACTTACCTTTGGTCTGGTTAAGGTACCTTAGAATATTCTTAACCGCAGTCCAATGTTCAGGACATGCGTGGGATTGGTGACGGCTTGTCACGCTTAGAGCATACATGACATCGGGTCTTGTGCAAGTCATCACATACATGATCGATCCTATTGTTGAAGCATAAAGAATATCGTTCATGTACTCTAAGTCCTTATGTAATATTGCACGTTGAGACTTCTTCAGTTGCATACCCATACTCATTGGCACATTGCCCTTTTTGTAGTTGTTCATATTGAACCTTTCCAAGACCTTGTCAATGTATATACATTGACATAGGCCAATAAGCCTATGGGATCTATCTGTATATATCTTGATCCCTAAGATATATTGAGTCTTGCCCATGTCTTTCATCGAAAATGTAGATTTCAATGAACTTGTCGTTTGCACTAACAAAGGGATATGATTTCCCATAAGGAGTATGTCATCGACATATAAATAAGAAACACTTTGTGACTCCCACTAACATTCTTGTATATAAAGGTTCTTCCTTACTTTAAACGAAGTGAATCTTTTTGACTTCTTCGTCAAAGCGTTTGTTCCAACTCCTTCATGTTTGCTTCAATCCATAAATGGATCTTTGAAGCTTGCATACTTTCTCGCTATTCTTTGGATCCTTAAAACCTTGAGGTTGTACCATGTACACGTTCTCCTTCAAGTTCATGTTAAGGAATGCTGTTTTGACATACATTTGTCATATTTCATAATCATTAAATGCGGCAATAGCGAGCATAATCCGAATAGATTTAAACATGGCAACCGGTGAAAAAGTTTCATCATAGTCAATTCCTTGAAATTGAGTGAAACCTTTCCCTACAATTGTTGCCTTTTAAGTTGTCAAATTACCATCCATGTCCATCTTTCTCTTAAAAATCCATTTATTTTGAACGGTTTTCTTTCATTGAGGAAGGTCAACCAAGTTCAATACTTGATTGTCATACATGGTTTGTATTTCGGATTCCATGGCATTAAGCCATAGTTTCAAGTTTTTGCTTCTTGAAAGGTTGAGGGATCATCGATATCGAGTACCAAGATTTTGTAAAGTTCCAAATACATATCGGGCTTCTTCCTTTCCCTCGTTGACCTTCTATGTTCTATTGGTTTTAAATGTATTTCTTGAACTTCTTCCATAATTTCTTGCAGAATTTGTTCAAGTTCATTTCTTGAACGAACACTATGTGGTGATGATTGAGTTTTACTCACAATTGCTTGTGAGGAGTTGCTCATTCACACTCCCACTAACCAAAGGAACCTCTGTTGGGTCTTCATAATCCTGAATGTTATTTTTCACATCCTGATCTCAACTACAATTCTACTCCCACTATTTTTTTTCTTTCGAGAAACTCTTTCTCTAAGAACATGGCGCCCCTCTCTACTATCACTCTATTGGAGGTTTTATGACAAAAGTTGTATCCTCTTGTTTAACAAGGATAACCTATAAAGAAGTGCTTATCAGTTTTTGGTTGAAGTTTTCTTGACATCAATCTTTTGACGTAGGCCTCACAACCCCAAATCTTGAGAAACTTGAGCTTGGGTATTTTACCACTCTGCAACTCATATGATGTTTTCTCTACGGATTTGGATGGAACATTATTTGGTGTGTAAGCCACAGCTTGTAGTTCATAACTCCAAAAGCAAAGGGGCAATTCAGCTTGACTCATCATCATTGATCAAACCATGTCGACCAATGTCCTCTTTCTCCTTTTAAATAAACCATTCCATTGTGGTGTTCCGGGTGGAGTGAGTTGTGGTATCATACCACACTCCTTTTGGATTAAGTCGAATTCAGTACTCAAGTACTCACTGATTGACATCATTTCATGTTTATATTTGTATCTTATATCCATTATCTTTCACCTAAACAATGCTATGTAACGAATTTTAGGTTTAGTTTTCAGAAATACATAGGTTTGAAGAGATGAAGCATAAAAGGACCCAAAAGCTGGGAAAAAGGACTGAATTGTGAGATCTGGGGACTGAGATGCAAGGAAAAAGGACCTGAATGTAAGACCGAAGGACCTAAGAGCAAAACAGAAAACTCCACACCATCATGGGGAGTATTTTGGCAATTCTATTCGGGTCGGAGCTCCAACAAGTCAAGTAACGCATCAAAGATGAACAATACCAGCAAAAAAAGCCCAATACAAATTCCAACACGATCCAAGGTTTATTGATCGCGAATTGGCGGTCCAGAGCACTCTGGATCCGCCCAAATTTCTCCAGCACATGTATTAGAGGATGTTTAGGCTATTTTTTGTATCTGTTTAGTCCCACATCGGGGGATTGTCCCGGATTGCCTTTTTCTTTGGCTATAAATAGAACTCTTCACCTTCTATTGTAATCACTCCATATTTTAAGTGGCTATTCTTCCTACTAGAAGTGAGGCCTTGAAGCACACACTAAAGTAGGAGGATGCTACTTGAAATGTGAGTCACTTTAATAAAACTTTCTTTATTATGTTTTTTTTTCATATTTCTTGCTTTACTTTGTTTAATTTCATTTCATTAGTTTTAGTAGCTTAGTTAATATGCTTTCCTTGCTTAGTTTAATAATTAGTCTAATGTTTAATGAGTAGTTCCATCCTCTTTGGGGGGTGGAGTAGATGTACATACATGCAAATGAGAATGGAATGAATGCTTTATTTCCAATGTGTTGATAAAACATGAATGTATGCTAGCTTGTTTAGGATAGAATTTATAACTTGATGATTTTTGCCAAATGATTAGACACCTCTCATGCTTGTTTAGGTTCTGAAATAAACAACTTGTATATGTAAATGTTAACAACTAGGTTGGTGAATAGATTGATAGGTTTTGGCATAACATTTAGACACTTCCTATGCGTGATAACACCAACTTCATTTGTGCTTAAAGAATGTGTTCAACACCCACCTCTTTGCATGTGTGCACTCACTCCACCCCTTAGGGGTTTTCCCATTCCTGAATTCCAGCATCTCGTTCTTAGCTTAGTTCATATTTCATCGTTTGTTTCTTTCTTTCGCATTTCGTACTTCTTAGTGTAGTGTAGCGTAGAGTAGGATA
Source organism: Triglochin maritima (assembly GCA_963682175.1). Classification (NCBI taxonomy): domain Eukaryota; kingdom Viridiplantae; phylum Streptophyta; class Magnoliopsida; order Alismatales; family Juncaginaceae; genus Triglochin; species Triglochin maritima. The sequence goes on along the minus strand of OY821788.1, from coordinate 27,525,169 downwards.
ATCAAACTCTTTCCTCCTATTTTTTCCACTTGATTTCGTGCAAACGAGAGACTGCTCACCTCCCTGAGGACGACCCATATTTTCCACCGCTTCAACGCGGTCGTGCACTTGCGGTTTAATATAAAACGTTCAACAAGTTTTTGGTGTCGTTGCCGGGGAGGTGCCAGTCCAGACTCTTGTCTGGACGATTCGAGTGGATTTAATTTTTGTCTTGTAGTTTTCTTTGTCTCAGGAGACTCAAATTGAGAAGGGGAAGCATCTGGTGAAGTGAGGCAAGCGGAGAGAAGAAGACCGCCAACTGGCGGTCTGGTAATTTCTGTTCACCTCTAAATTTCTGTGGAGTATTTTTTTTATCTGATATAGTGATCTGGGACTCGATTTGTCATGTTTTGACTTATAGTTTGTTCCCAGATCAATAATCAAACCTCCTTTAAGCAACTTGGACCTTAAAACCCAAAGCAAAAGATTAGGCATTCTTTTTGTTTACGTCATGCATCATGTATGTGACTTAGGCATATAGATTGTCTTTCATTTTAGCTTTATTTTCAGTTGCTGAGTGCTGGCGTGAGGTACGCACCTTCTACTCTCATTCATGCATTTCGTATGAACATGCATTAGTTAGTAGGAAGTGCATTGAAACAAGTGTGAGTTGAGCATTTGTTTGGAGAGTTGATTGCTAGATTAGGACTCCAAAACACTACTAAGGAGGGGTTGTCCCATAAAAGATAAGGTGGGGGATTTCGTCACCCTTTCCTTCGCCCCACAAACCACACTAATCAAGAGCCTAATTTTTAAAATCAAGTAGACATTGGCCCTAAGGATTTCGGGCGCATTAGGAGAGTGATCTGGTCCCGACCGTCATGACCTGATCGGCATTGCCCACTTTATCGATAGTAGGAGAGACGAGATCCCCGGATCTTGGCTCACTTGCTGGGATTTGTGGTCCTCATCGTAGGGAGGTGAGGCGTGTTGAGGCCGTGTGACCTCGCAGTTAGGCGTCGTCTAGCTGTAAGGACCTATAGCGACCTTAGGATTGCTTGAGCCTTGTTTGCTTGTGTGCTTCTACCTGTACCCTTCCGCTGTAGCATAAGGACTTCTTCCCTTCTCTCCTGAGTCATTCTTTCTCTCCTGTGTCCCCCCGTCTTCTCCTCTACGCACATTCTTTGTTAAAAAAAGGTTTTGGTTTGTGTGTGTGCACCTTTGTGCATGCTTTCGTGGACATGAGACGAGAGGGGTCGTTTGACGAGGAGCGTTGTCAATCCGGCTTCGGTAATCGATTTCTCGGCGCCTTCCTCCTCTTGTGTCGCACACAGTTCGGGTTCAATGGCTGCTAATTTCCGTGAGGAGGAGCAGTTGCTGGACCCACCTGTTCGACCTGTCTTCCAGTTATCGTTCCCATACCTCTCCGTGATCGATGCTACCCGAGCCGTACAACTCTACCCTCATTCATCGTATTGCCAGAGGCAAATGGGAACCATTTTGAGGTTAAGCCTCAGTTTATTTCCATGCTCCCTCACTTCACTGGGAAAGGTGACCCCTATATCTTTCTCACGGAATTTGAGGAGGTCTGTGCTATGTTCAAGCTACAACAACTTAGCACATTCTCCATCCATCTTAGGCTTGTCCCCTTTGCACTGAAGGATGACGCGAAGAAGTGGTTGTAAAGCAACCATGCGAATCCTTTAGGACTTGGGATGAGTTTCAATCTGCATTCCTCAAGAAATACTTTCCAAATCATCGGACTCAAAAATTGAGGAACGAAATCAATTCATTCTATCAACTTGAGACCGAGACATTTCATGCATATCTAGAGAGGTTCAAGGAGCTACTTTCCTCATGCCCTCACCATTGAGTTGTGGCGCCTTTGTCATGTTGTTTACGAGGGTCTTCACATCCCGTCCCGAACCCTCCTTGAGTCCATGTGTCAAGGAGAGTTCTTGGGAAAGGATGAAAGGGAGGCATGGGCTTTCCTAGAATACCTTGCTGAGAAAACAATGCAATGGAAGAGTGTAAGAGAATCACCTGCATCATCTAGTATAGGAGCGAGGATCGCGAATGCAAACTCGACTAGATCGGGTGCCGCATTTGCTATCGATGCCACTACGGCCACCGAGGCACGCATGGCGGCCTTAATGCGCCGTATGGATTCGATTGATCTCCAAAACCAACAAAGTGCACCTCACATGTCCACATCTGGTCGAGTTCCCTGTCATTCATGTGGTAGGATAGGTCATGTAGAAAGCGAGTGTGCGTCAATTCCTCCTGAGATGGAACATGTCAACGCCATCTATGACAGAGCTAGGAATGACCCATACTCATCATCTTATAATCCTGGATGGAGGAACAACCCCAATTTTTCATGGAACCAAAATAATGCCCCGGGTGGTCCTTCAAACTCCTCTCAACCACCTAACCAATCATACCAACCTCTCATGCATGAACAATCTTATAAGCCACTCCAAGCTCCAATCACCAATCAATCGGGTTTCCCAAATTCGAAAAATAGGAAACCCGACTCAATTCGCTTGAGACCTTGACTCGTGGACTTGAAAACTCAATGAAAAAATTTAAGTCAACCACAAGTCAAGTTCTCACTTCAAATCAGCAGACCATCAAATCTCTAGAGCTTAAGATGGGCCAATTGGCTCAGTCTGTACATGAAAGAGAGAAAGTGTGTCTTTGCCGAGCCAGCCTGAGGCTAACCCCCGCATGTACCTGCAACAACACATGCAAAATGAAAATGTGGTACCTCAGGGGAGGCAAGTGAACCATGTGGAGGAACCTGTTCACCATGTCAATTCCATTGTGACCTTAAGGAATGGAAAGCATGTTGACAATCACATTTCCTTGCCACAACCACCACCATCTATGCAGCCCCTTAGCTGCAATGGTGGTGAAGAAGAGGCTGAGGGTGAGGGTAATACACCAAGGCTTCCTTCTCAGGCACCGCAGAAAACCTACCTGCCAAAAGCTCCCTGTCCAAGTAGGTTAACCAAAAAGCAGAGTGACACGATGGATAAAATATTAGAGGTGTTCAAGCAAGTGAAGGTTAACATTCCCTTGTTGGATGACATCCAACAAATACCTCAATATGCCAAAGTGTTGAAAAATCTCTGCAAAACAAGAGGAAGACCAATGTTCCTAAGAAAGCATTCTTGGCTGCAAATGTAAGCTCACTTTTGTCCAATCCCGCCTACCCAAAATACAAGGACCCTAGGTGTCCTACTATTCAGTGTACGATAGGGGACACTAGCATGAGTAATGTTTTGCTTGATTTAGGGTCAGCGGTCAACCTCCTCCCATTCTCTGTTTATCAACAGTTAAATTTGGGACAATTGAAACCAACTAAGATCACCCTCCAATTGGCGGATAGATCCATTCGTATTCCAAAGGGGATTATCGACGACGTGCTTATCAAAGTTGGAGATTTTATATTTCCAGTCGATTTTGTTGTCCTCGATACCTATCCTGTTGCGAACACTCACTCTCAAATACCTTTGATTTTGGGTAGACCATTTCTGGCAACTTCCAACGCCTTAATTAATTGTAGAAATGGTCTCACGAAGCTCTCATTCGGTAACATGGGTGCCGAGTTTCATGTGTTCAACTCTGGTAGGTAACAGGGGCCCATGGATCAATCTTTAAATCTAAATCTCATCCGCCAATTGGAGAAAGCACCACAAAATCAACAAACACCCCTAACACCAATGCAACCCATTGAGAATGTTTGTGGGCGCAGCGAAAACTCATTGCATGTCTTTGCAATGCAACAGAGTGAGCTGGCATCAAACATAAATGTCCAAAAGGAGTGTTCGTTGCATGATTTAGTTGAGAGTACTAGTGTGAGAGAGACACCTCATCATATGCTTATACCAGAAGGTGTCTCTACCTCATGTCCCATGGCCATTGAGTCATTTGAGCTTCATATTGACTCCAACAAGGACCCACCTATGACCGAGCTTATGCTTGATGATCTAAATGATTGTGGGAGGTCCTTGTTGGATGACTTGGGGAGAAGCCTCACTCTTAGTGATGCAGGTCTGCTGCATCCATCGAAAGAGCTTGAGGAACTCATTCTGATGCACCCACCTATTGGTTGGAGGGTTTTGTTTCATGAGCAACTAAACCCTAGTGAGGCAACACAACTTCATTCATTCATGTTGCCCACACCAAACCAAAATCATGAGGGGTTTGAGCCTTTCAGCATTGACCTTTCACCCCTCATGACACCTCAGAGTACCGGTGAAGTTTGCCCATGTTGGCAAGTCTCTGGTCCTCATGGCTTGATGTTCTCATTTGATGTTCCTTGACCAAATGATTATGAGAATATCGTTGTTGATGTACATATCATGTTAAAAAAAGTTTAATAAAAGACTCCATGAGCGAGCATTGATTGTTGTGGGCCCCAACCCTTGTGTACTTGGGCCCCATTTCTTCACGTATTTGTCTCCCTTCTTCAGTATCTCACAGGTTTTGAGGGAATTTGGGTTTGTGTCCATCAACATAACCACGAACTTCCTTTTGCGCTTTATATTGGTGAGATCTTTCATTTTTCATGCATAAATCCATGTAGTATCTTGCTCACACTCGTTGAGGACAATGCATGAAGTAGGTGTGGGGGTGTTTTACGTGTGTACATAGTCGAGTCTTCCTTTTACGTGTGTATTTAGTCCATTTCTGGTATCTGTTTAGTCCCACATCGGGAATTGTCCTGGATTACCTTTTTCTATGGCTATAGATAGAACTCTTCAACTTCTATTGTAATCACTTCATATTTTGAGTGGCTATTCTTCCTACTAGAAGTGAGGCCTTGAAGCACACACTAAAATGGGAGTATGCTACTTGAAATGTGAGTCACTTTAATAAAAGTTTCTTTATTATGTTGTTTGTTTCGTATTTCTTGCTTTACTTTGTTTAATTTCATTTCATTAGTTTTAGTAGCTTAGTTAATATGCTTTCCTTGCTTAGTTTAATAATTAGTCTAATATTTAGTGAGTAGTTCAATCCCCTTTGGGGGGTGGAGTAGATGTACATACATGCAAATGAGAATGGAATGAATGCTTTATTTCCAATGTGTTGATAAAACATGAATGTATGCTTGCTTGTTTAGGATAGAATTTATAACTTGATGAGTTTTGCCAAAATGATTAGACACCTCTCATGCTTGTTTATGTTCTGAAATAAACAACTTGTATATGTAAATGTTAATCAACTAGGTTGGTGAATAGATTGATAGGTTTTGCCATAATATTTAGACACTTCCTATGCATGATAACACCACCTTAATTTGTGCTTAAAGAATGTGTTCAACACCCACCTCTTTGCATGTGTGCACTCACTCTACCCCTTAGGGGTTTCCATTTCTGAATTCCAGCACTCTTATTTCATTCTTAGTTAAGTTTTTAGTTAATCATTTGTTGCTTTCTTTCGCATTTCATACTTCGTAGTGTAGTGTAGTGTAGCGTAGCGTAGCATAATCCACTCTCTTCTCCATTTTTCTCCACTTGATTTCTGATAAACAAGACGTTGCTCATCTCCCTGAGGATGACCCGTATTTGCCACCGCTTCAACGTGGCCGTGCACTTGCGGTTTAATATAAAACGTTCAACAAGTAGCGACCTGAGCTACAGGAACTCGGTCCAACTCTAAACTCTCAATCCTACACATGAGAGCAGTCATTTTCATCTCAGACGCGATAGTTGACTCAAGTTGATATGATCCAGCTCGACCAGAAGACCTGGCGGCTGATGGCTCTCTCATTGTGTCTCACTCAAAGGTACGTTGAGCCATTAATTCAAAAGTGTCTCATGCCTCATCGATGGGTTTCATTTGGAAATCACCTTGACACATTGACTCTAACAATGTGTCGGTGTTGTAGTTGAAGCCCTCATAAACAATTTGGCATAACTGCCACAACTCAATTCCATGATGAGGGCACTGCAAGAGAAGGTCCTTGAACCTCTTAAAGAAAGTATGAAACGATTCGGTCTCAGTCTGATACATTTGGTGTATCTGGTGCCATATCTGTTGGGTCTTCTGTTAAGGGAAGAATCTCTTTAGAAAGACAGTCACGAAGTCATCCCAGGACCGAATCGAGCTCGCCGGGAGGGTGTACATCCAATTTGTTGCCTTCAACGCAAAAGAAATCATCCTCAACCGGATTGAATCCTCATCAAGCTGTTGAAGCTTGAACATGGAGCATACCTCCTCGAATTCACGTATAAAAATATATGGATCCTCCTTATTGGTAGTGAAGGTAGGAAGCATGCTCACATGTTGAGGTTTCAGCTCATAGGTGTTCCCGCGAGCCGGCGGGAGAACTATGCAAGAAGGTTGTGCGGCCCGAACAGGATGGGTCTACTCCCATAAAGTCATCGGTCTATTCCGTCAAGCAAAAGGTGGTGGTACACTAAGAACTCGATCCTGACCGAATCTCTCTTCCTCTCGAGTCAGAGGAGGAGGAGAAGGAGGTCTACGTGGTGGTGGGAGCGAACCAAGGTAATCCATCTATGGAACTCGGTCTCCCCCATCACCACGAGATGACTCGGCCTCATGCTTTGGAGCATGAGGTGGAGATGGCCAATCACAAAGACCGTCCATCTCAGACAAATGCACTCTCTCAAGTCGAGCGCTCTCACCAGAACTAGCCCAACCTCGCATAAAACGCTCGACTCGACTCTAAAATAACACACAACAGAAGGTGTACTCAGAGGAGGAGACTACTCATAGAATATAGATGAGGAGAGGACTCAGATGAGGAAGGAAGAATCCTTAGAACTAGCGTGGGTAATGGGTGAAGGTAGAAGCCTAAATTAGCAAGCATGACTCAAATAATTTATGGTTATGGGTCTTTAGGCTAGACGACGCCTAGATTCGAGATCCCTAGTCTCGACACGCCTCACCTCCCTACAATGAAGACCACAATGCCCAGGAAGTGATAGCAGATCCGAAGATCCAGTACCTCCTACTATCGACAAGGTAGGCAACGTCGATCAGGCCATGACGGTCTCAACAAGATCACTCTCCTAGTGCGTCCGAAATCCTTATGGTCAATGTCTACTTGCTTTTGGAATTAAGGCTTTTATTAAGAGTAATTTTTGGGGCAAAGGAAAGGGTGATCAAATCCCCCACCTTATCTTGTATGGACAGCCCCTCCTTAGTAGCATTTTGATCCTTGATCTAGCAATCAACTCTCCAATCAGACGCTCACCTCACTCTTCTCCCGATGCACCTTACTAACTAATGCATGTTTTAACCATGCATGAATGAGAGAATGGGTGCACGTACCTCACGCCATCAATCGACAACAAGAATGTAAAAGAAAAGAAAAGAATTGTAAGGTCTACAATTGATTCATGACCTAGATGGCAATCAATCTAATCTTTTGCTTTGAGTTTTAAGGTCCAAGTTGTCTTAAAAGGGGGAATTGATTAATTTGGGAGCTAACTACAGGTTGAAGCATGCAAAATGGAACTCCAAGACAACTAAATTGAAGAAACAAACAACTACAACGAAATTTGGAGCAAAACAAACTGACCTGGCGGCCAATTGGCGGTTTTAAACCGCTGATTGGCGGTCAATTTAGCTTATTTTTCTTTCGAACTTCCCCAGTTGCCGCCCCTTGATCCTTAGAATAACTAAAACAAACAAATACTAAAAACAAAAAATTAAAACCATTTGAATCGTCCAAACCAAAGTGTGGACAGAACACCTCCCTGGCAACGGTGCCAAAAACTTGATTGAATATTTTAAATAACCGCAAGTGGACGCCCACGCTGAAGCGGTGGAAAATACGGGTCGATCCACAAGGAGGTGTGTCGACTATGGTTAGTTCAAAGGCGAGTGGGAAAGAAAGGAGAGAAATGAGTTATGATCCAAACTACACTAAAATTCGAAAGGAATTGAAAAATCAGCAATAAAACTAAACCCCATAGGGGGTAGAGAAAGAATGTGAATACAAAAATATGTGTATGTGTATTTGTTCAATTGTGCTCATCACAACATTTAGTACATGAAAATCATAAAACTAAATCCAATTTTGCCTCCACATTAAATAAGATAACATATTATCATTAAAACATACAAGACAATAATTCGAATGAAGCTAAATGAACTCATGTATAAAGACCAAACCCCACTATGCCTCCACATTAAATATGATTTACACAATAATTAAAACATACAAGACATTAACCAAGGTAACGACAACAAAAGTACATGACACTACAAATCATGTTTCCTTTATCAATTCCATTCATATCCTCACCTCATCATTCCCCATAAAATAGGTCCACTAATCTAAGCATATGTTAAGCTTCATTCAAGAGCATTAGCATATCAAAGACAAGAGTGAAATCCCATTAGATGGTTATGGAAATCATGTAAGGTTCAAAGGATTAAGATAACACACACCTAATACATACATAATCACATCACATATTTCTCCACCCCCAAATGGGGATGGAACTACTCACTAATCATTACACTACAACCTACACTAACAAAATGAAACATTCTACTGAAAGGAAATTAAACTAAGCAAGCAAGAAATATTAAAGAAGCTAATTGAAAGGACATAAAACTAAAGAAGAATGCAAGACAAATGAAATGAAATTAAACTAAGAAAGAAACAACATAACTAAAGGAAAACTTTATTAATTTCAAACTCACAATAAAAGTAGTCTCTCCCTACTTGAGATTTCGCTCCAAGGCTCACTTAAAGTAGAGAGCATGGCCACCAAGCATGTGTAGAATACAAGGGAGGAGGAGGAGTTCTATTTATAGTCAAACAAAAAGGCAATCGGGAACAATCCCTCGGTATGGGACTAAACATATACCAAAAATAGACTAAATACACCCTAATACATGATGCGACTAAACCGCATCGGATCTAGACCAATCCATACCGCCAATTGGCGGTCTATAAGGTCCAGATCGGGTCAGGTGTTGGGGTGAGGTTGTCTTGCTCGATTTCTTCATGTTTGATGCACCCTAATTAGTTGTGTAGGTTGCGACCCAAATCTAATTGCCCAAATACTCCTCATGATGGTGTGAAGTTTCTTCATTTGCTCATTGGTCCTTTGGTTTTGCATTCGGGTCCCTCTCTCTTGCATCTTAGTCCATAAGTCTTGGAACTTAGTCCATTTTCTTGCATTTAAGTCCTTTTAGAGTCTCTTCTTCTCAAACCTATTTATTCCTGAAACTTAAACATAAAACTCGTTACGTAGCATTGCTTAGGATAAGAATAAATGATATAAGACACAAATGTATGCATGATATGAAGTCAGTCATCAACAAAATCAACCATTTTGTTCGATCGTTTGTCCCCGGACTTTCCTGGACAATAATTCCGGACTTCCTAATCGGTCGACCGTCCAACTTTTGGTTCGACCGTTCACTTAAGTTATAGCTATGTTCGTTCGGCCGTCCCTTTTGCGGTCAACCGTTTGTTGGTTGTAAAAGTCCATAATGTAATTAACCTGAGGAGTAATTTAACAATTAAGATCAAATAGGCTCGAGACAGGGGATCAGGGCTCGACCTCACGTGCAACAAAGTAACATTAATCTGCTAGAGAAATTTCAGACAGATCAGAGCTATAGGATCCGCCAGTGGCGGACGGTTCTGCTCTGTGTGTGTCGTAATTTCTCTAGTGGATGGGGTTGTCGGGTAAGAGCAACAGGAAATATCCAAATTTGATTTACAGTCGTCCGATCTCCCCCAGATTCATCCAAACCCTCTAATATTCTATAAATACACTTGTAATCCTTTCATTTTCCTTCTTCCTTATTCTTCTGATTAGGCTAGGTTTTATTTTCTTACTTAGTAGTGTAGTGCAGGAGAGGAAGAGAACATTGCAATCTTTTCTTCTTCATTAATCAAAGTTATTTATTTCTAGTCTTAATCTAGTTTGTTTTACTTCTTATGTGTTGTTTTTATGTTGTTTTGTCTTTGGTTAATATGTTGATTAGTGTGTTATCCATCTCCATTGGGGGGTGGAGAATGATATGAAGTGTGAATGTTGTGAGATTGGTGCGTGTTTTAATCTAAATCTTGGAGCTTCACATGATTTCCATAACCATTTTCTTAGGTTCCTTAGTCTTACCTTTGATTTGTTAATGGTCTTAATTGATGCTTAGCATAATTTTTGATAGTGGACCCACTTTATGGGGAATGATGAGGTGAGGATAAGGTTGGATTTGGTAAAGAGATAAGGATGACATGTGGAGCATGTGCTCTTGTTGGCCTCATCTTAATTAATATCTTGCATGTTTTAATGATAATGTTAAATATTAATTCATGTGGAGGCATTGGGTTTTGATCATTATGGATTTCATGTTATGCATGTCATGAGCACTAAATTGTTTACACACACAAGTTACACATCTACACTTTTGCATTCATTCTCCACCTCCTAAGGGACTCATTTTTTATTTACATCGCATTCGTTACTTGGTTTAGATACCCTCAATCCCTTTCTCATCCCCCACTCGGGTATGGCCGTCATCGACCCACACTCCCTCCTCGAGGACACAACCCGTATTTGCCGCCACTCCAACACGATCGTGCAGTTGCGGTTTTGAACTTTAAAATTTCCAACATCAAACCATTCTCAAGAAATAAGATCTTCAACATAGCATACAAGCAAGCTCTAGGAGCTTATTTGATAACATAAAGAGCCTTCTTGAGCTTGTACACGTGGTCTGGGTGACTAACTCACAAACTCGGGAGGTTCCTCCATAATAATATCATTCAAAAATGTAATTTTCACATCCATTTGAAAAAATTTAATTTCCATGTATAATGCTTAGGCTACTAACATTCTAATGGCTTCCTATCAAGCTACAAGAGCATAAATCTCATCAAAGTCTGTCCCTTCTCCTTAGCGATAGCCTTGAGTGACAAGTCTAGCTTTGTTTTGACTATGTTTCCTTTTTTCATAAAGTTTGTTTTGAAACACCCACTTGGTGCCAATGATGGTTTGATTTTTGGGTCTTAGGACAAGTTCCTAAGCATTCTGTACAAATCAATTTAGCTCTTCATGCATAGCCATTAGTCAAAATTCATCTTCACATGCTTGTTCAACCTTCTTATGTTCAAGTTGAGAGATAAAGGCATTTGAATCACATACAACAAGAGTCGTAGATCGTGTCACCACCAACCGAGATACATCCCCTATTACTAGGTCCGGAGGATGATCCCTTTTATCGGTCAAATCCTTTGGAAGTTCCTCAAAGTCATCTTTTGGAGGTTCTTAAGGTGACTCAAGAGGATGGTTTTGTGACGATACGTTTCAAAATACTTCCATGTAATCATCATTTTGAGGAGAGTTGTCCACTTGTTCCAACTCATTAAAGTTGACATGAAGAGATTTCTCCCCACAATGAGTTCTTTTATTGTTATGCTTTACTTCTACTCGAATAGATTAGGAATATAGCCTTATCGGATTTGCCATCAAACTTGTCTTAATTATCCTGAGTGTTGGAGATAAAATATTCAGAACCAAAAGCCTTAAAATTGGACACCTTAGGAACTTTTCTATGCCACAATTCAAAGAGGTTTTGTTTAAGATTGGTCGAATGTCAACACGGTTTAAAACATAGCTAGCGGTGTTGACCGCTTACACCAAAATTATTTCGACAGCACCTTTTCACGAAATATGGTTCTTGTCATCTCTTAGAGAGTTTTATTGTCCAAGTATGGTGCAGATGACGTAGATGGCATTCATCTATTCTTTTGCTCTAAGTTTTATTGTCCAAGTTGTCTTAAATTGGGGAATATGCATGTTAAATTAATTTCTAGCATCAACATAAAGCATATATCAAGTGAACAGTGGCACATACCAACTATAAATAACAAGACAAAGCTACAGGTGAAACAGAAAGTGAAACAAGCTCACCCAATCCTCTACTGGCAGATTGTTTAGGGAATATGGTCTCCAATCTTCTCTGAGATGCTCTTTTGCCTTGGTGTAGTTCCCCGCTCCACATGGAGTTATGCGTGCACGACATCAGTAAAGATTCGGCAAGTACGGGTCAGTCCACAAGGAGTTGTGACTGTTGTTGTGACTACCCTACTCGAGTGGGAAAGAAGAGGAAAATGAAGGGATTATGCTAAACTAACTACACTAAATGATGAATTAATCAACAATTAAACTAAACCCCCATGGAGTAGAGGTGTGTGGGTATGTTTGTGTGTGAGTGGTTCTTGATTACATGATGCACAAGTGTGTAAAGTAGGTGAAACCAATTAGAAACTAGTGTAGAGTCTAATTAACATCAACTACATTTACATGAATACATGACTAATATAGTTACACATGAAATTAAGATGCACTTTGGGTTCTCAAGAATGAACTAGGTACCTAGTGTGACCATTAGGACAACAATTAACCATCCATACAACTCAATACATTCATGCATTCTCTACTAATAAATCATCCATACATAACAAGTCATTTGACATAACAAGATGATCAATTACAAGCAACAAGATAAACTTTAGATCTAGCATGAGACAAGTACCTAGTGTAGCCATTATCCCATCTAATACAAGTTTTAGCAAGTTACGAGCAGAGATCTACATTAAGCACATGAAATGTGACAAGATAAGAGGAACCCATAACTAACACATCACATAATCTACATCACCTCCCCCCGAATGGGGTGGATCTACTCACTAATCATAATAACAAGCATGGAAAGAAAGAGATTAAGACTAAACATGGCATAAATTTCTAACTACAAAAATAACCAATAAAATCAAAAGCTAATTGGATAGAAAGAAAGCAAATGACAAGAGGAATCCAAATCTACTTTAGATTAGCACAATAGTAACATTACAAACTTGAAAGTCCTTCTCTACTGCCCAAATTTGGTAAACCTAACCTATTCTGATGGTGGAGGCTGAGAAGTAGAAGAAAGGTAGGAGAAACATTGCTATTTATAGAAGAAATAGTGGTGTAGATGAATCAAGATGCAATCCGACGGGTGCAATCAACTTCACTTTGGTCTAGTGCACCCAAATAAACGTGTTTGAACCACATGAGAAATTTGGGGGGATTCGGACCAAAATGATCTGCCACTGGAGGATGTTTTCTCTCCGATCCGCCCCAATTTCTTCCAGAAGCTCAAGTGATGTATTTTATACGTAAGGTGCACTCGTGGTCCGCGGGTTCGAGCCCGTTTGGTCTTAATTTCCCAAATACACTTCAAGATCATGGTATTGAGGGACCTTTTCTCGAAAAAGTCCTACTCCCGAGAAGTCAAAGACATTCGACTCATCTTGTCCCTCCTAGGGACCAGGCTTGTGCGGTTAAGGTTGTTCTACTCTACCGACCTTCCCCCGGTGGGACTCTTTCCATCTTCATTTTTTGATGGAGGAGCTTCCGAAAGAGGGATTTTTTCTGTCAAAATGTTTTTGTTTCATTCAAGTCCCTTCGTGTTTCATCTAGGTCCTTCCTGAATTGCAGATGGGTCCTTGAGCATGACAAACAGGTCCAAGAAACTTCAATAAGGTCATTTCTTCTTGCATTTAAGTCCTTTTTGGTTCCTTTCTCCTCTTTATTACCTAAAATCTGAAACACATCAAACAATCACTCGAGTATTACTAAATTGGGGTAAAATAAAGGATATATAACATGAATGTAATGTATGATATGCTGCTAATCAATGCCATCAACATACACTACATAGATATTACGTTGCGTAGTTCCTCTAAAAGTGGTTTTTGGGTTGCTTTTAGAGATTGTATAACACATGGGTTGATAAAAACAACTAAGTAGTTTTTATTTGTAAGTTTACTACCACTCCAAAGACTATGTTGTGATTCATCTAATGAGAGAATATTTTCAATATGAGGAGAAGAATTGTGACTGACATTACCAATGTTGATGATAAACCCTTCTGCGTCATCTCCAAACGTGACGATACCCCCCCCCCCCCCTTTCTTGATTCCAAATTTGAGAATACTGAGGGGTCTCTCGTCATATGCCTTGAGCATCTACTATTTAAGAACTACTTCCCCTTCTCCTCTTGTTGACCTATTATTCTTCACCCTGAAGCATGTGGCAAGAGTTAAAGTCATTTCTTGAACAAGATGTGATGCTACAAATAGCTCCAACTGTTCTTCTTGAGACATTAAGTACATGTTGGACTCTTCCTTCTCAGATTCACTTATAGAAGAATATTGAGAAGCAAGAATCATCCCAGGTAGTATCTATGACTTGTTGGTTTTCTGACCTTAATCTATGTTTTGATGATTTAATCAACCTAATCTTAATCACAATCAAATGTAGTGTATCACACATAATGCATAGAACATACATTGTATTGTGCTAACATCTACAGGTGATCAAGACTCAAGGAAGAATGGAATTGAAGTCAAGACATGTAATCAAGCTTATTGAAGACATGTAATTTTGCCTTTATTTTGAGTCTAAGGGTTTTATGTGAACTTGATCATACAAGAGTTAAAATCCATTCACATAAACTCTAGGGAACATATATATAGCTCACATACAAATTTTCATATTAATCCGACTTGAATAGGCAACCCAATTCCGTAAGATAACCAAGTTGTATAGAACTGTCTGCACTCAGACGGTCGACCGATCTTGTTCCGGTCGATAACTTGAATTGTGCAAATTTAGCCTTGGTTCGGTCGACCAATCACCCGTATTTTCCGAACGACTGTTAACCTTGTCGTATTCTACAATGGTCATATTCGTATTTTTATCTAACCCCAAAATACATTAGATCACTGATCAACCGTGGACCTAGAAACGCTCGACCGAATATAAACATTTCGAGACACCAAAAGTCTGTTATTTTTGGTCCACCATATTCTGTCTAGAAAAGGCGTCCAGACAGTTCTAGAATCAAACGGTCGACCGAACAAGGGGCGGTTGAACGAATAAGGCTATAACTTAAGTGAATGGTCGAACCAAAAGTGGAACGGTCGACCGATTAGGTAGGCCAGAATTATTGTCCAGGAAAGTCCAGGGACAAACGGTCGAACAAAATGGTTAATTCAGTCGACCGATAAAAATTGGCACTACGGGTTCAAGAGATGTCAATGTTTGGTCGACCGAAACAAGGTCCACGGTCGACAGGTGGTCATCTGTATTTCTATGGTATGGATAAAAATGTGAATACGACCGTTGGTATAATACGATAAGTCTAACGGTCAAATGACACGTGTAGATGGCCGACCGAAAAAGGTCTTGGTCAACTGGTCGAGCAGTTAAAATCACTATTGATTGAAATATCAATCAGTCAAATGAAGGTGGTTCAGTCGACCGAATTGGCACAAACAGTTGAGGTTTGGTTTAGTGATTTCTGATCTAAGTTTCGGTGACCTATTAAAATGATCTAAGATTTTTTGTGTGACTTCTATAAGGAACCTATTGTATGTGTGGGTAGTTATTTAACTCTAGTATGCTCAAGTACACAAAGTTCCTAAGACGCAAAAGAAATGAAAAATTACATGTCTTCAATAGCTTGATTACATGTCTTGACTTGAGTTCCTTTCTTCCATGAGTCTGGATCACCTGTAGATGTTAGCACGAAGCAATATGTATGTTATGCAATATGTGTGCTACTCTACATTGATTATTATTAAGATTTGGTTGATTAAATAATCAAAACAAGGATTAAGACCTAAAAGCCAACAAAATGCTACTTGTAATGTGAGTCATGTAAATAAAATAATTTTTCATAGTTTTGTTTTAATGTTGTCTTCTCTTTTAATTCTTGCTTGCTTAGCTTAATTTTGTTTTATCTTAGTAGAAATAATGAGAATGTTTTCTTTTCTTAATGAAGTTTGTAGTTTAATAAGTAGTGAGTCATTTCATCTCCCTTTTGGGGGTGGAGATGATGTACATTTATGTTTTGAGGTTTTGAATGTTTGACAAATTTAGATTGTGTAGACTTGAATGTTTGTATGTTCATCGGGTTTGCTTTATTCATCTACATGTTGGGGGATTTTTTATGGGTTTTGCCACAAGATTTAGACACTTCCCATGCTTGGTTTCCTCATGTTTATTGGCTGAAATTTTCTGTTGGATATGCTACATGTTAGTCATGTGTTTGTATTAGTGTTTGCTCGCTTGATTGATTGAAGAAACTTTGTTTTGATGGGTTTTTCCCTAACATTTACACGCTTCCCATGCTTAGCTTTGTTCTTCACATGAGTTCCAGGAGTTTGATGAGTCTTGCCATATCTGTAGACACTTCTCATGCTAAGCCTCGTCTTATGATAATCAAGTAGTAATTTGTTGAACGTTTTATTTTAAACCGCAAGTGCACGGCCGCGATGAAGCGGTGGCAAGTACGGGTCGTCCTCAGGGAGGTGAGCAGCCTCTTGTTTATCAGAAATCAAGTGGCAAAAATTGGGGGAGAAAGATTGATTATGCTACTCTACACTAAACTACTCTAAGAAGTTTGAAATGCGAACGAAAGAAACAAACAATGAAATGACAACTAAGCAAAAGAACAAAAGAAGAATGCTGGAATACAGAAATGGGAAAACCCCTAAGGGGTGGAGTGAGTGCACACATGCAAAGAGGTGGGTGTAGAATACATTCTTTAAGCACATGAAGGTGGTGTTTATCAAGCATAGGAAGTGTCTAAATGTTATGGCAAAACCTATCAATCTATTCACCAACTTAGTTGATTAACATTTACATATGCAAGTTGTTTATTTCAGAACCTACACAAACATGAGACGTGTCTAATCATTTTGGCAAAACTCATCAAGTTATAAATTCTATCCTAAACAAGCAAGCATACATTCATGTTTTATCAACACATCAAAAATAAAGCATTCATCCCATTCTCTAATGTATGTATGTACATCTACTCCACCCCCAAAGGGGATGGAACTAGTCACTAACCATTACACTAATTATTAAACTAAGCAAAGAAAGCATATTAAAACTAAGCTAGAAATAAAAGACGATTAAACTAAAACATGCACAAACCATAAAAGAAGCATAAAACAAACAATGAAAGAAACACAAAACTTTATTTATAAAATGACTCACATTAAAAGTAGCATCCTCCTACTTTAGTGTGTGCTTCAAGGCCTCACTTCTAGTAGGAAGAATAGCCACTTAAAATATGGAGTGATTACAAAAGGAGGTGAAGAGTTCTATTTATAGGCATGGAAAAAGCTAATCCGGGACAATCCCCCGATGTGGGACTAAACTAATACCAAAAATACACTAAGCATACACTAATACACGTGCTACAGAAAACTAAACGGATTCTGGGCCATCTGGACCGCCAATTGGTGGTTCCAGACTGCCAATTGGCAGTCTATATGGTTTAGATCCGTTTGGTTTTCTTTGTGGGCTTTGCTTGAAGTGTTTGTTGGTCTTAGATGCATCTGGTTGGTTTGTTGGAGCTCCGACCCGAATCCAATTGCTAAAATACTCCCCATGATGGTGTGAAGTATTCTGTTTTGCTCTTAGGTCCCTCTGTCTTGCGTTCAGGTCCTTCTCCCTTGCATCTTGGTCCCCAGATCTCACAATCCAGTCCTTTTTGCCAGCTTTTGGGTCCTTTTATGCTTCATCTCTTCAAACCTAATTATTCCTGAAAACTAAACATAAAACTCGTAACATAGCATTGTTTAGGTGAAAGATAATGGATATAAGATACAAATATAAGCATGAAATGATGTCAATCAAATACCCCCACACCTAACTTTTGCTAGTCCCGAGCAAAACAAAGAAAGAGAAAAGCATACGAAAACAAGAAATCCTAACTCACTTTCGTAGGAATCACGGTTGAACTTAGCACGTGCAACAAGCCGTTAAACATCCTTGTCGCCAAGGAGGAGGAGTGTTGTCTCCTGAGGGTTTTCAGCGGATATACCCACAAAATCCGAACAAGATGCATTAATCAATCTAGCTACACGACTCGTCGGACTCATATTGTCGATCATGGGACGCGGTAATACTACGGGTCGACTCTATATATGTAATCGGTCGACACACCTAGCCTAGTGAGTTATTCGTGAGAGTTAGTTAAGGACTTAAGTGAAAGACATGGGCAACCTTAACTTCTGACTGTGATACAATGTGTAGAGTCCATTTTGGTTCTTATTTGCTTTTTTTTCTTCTTTTTTTCTTTTTTTTTCTTTGGAGCATTTTATTGGTTGGTGTTTGATTCTCCCAGGGTCAGGTTTCGTGCATCATTGCCTATGAGGACTTACACTATCACGTACACCTTCCCCTAAATCTCCACATAGGGCGATCCCTACCACCCGTGTAACGGGAGTTCGGTCGGTGCATCCCAAGTCAGATGACTCGAAAGCATCAGGCACAAAGTCCCTTCAGACCTACTTTCCCGAGTGATAGGAGCCGTGCGAGAAGAGAGAACACGACTTATTTATTTATCTACATGGGAACCAAAACCCCAACACTTAAGTTTCACAAAAGGAGATTAAGGGCCCTAGACTACGACAAACTTCCTTATACTAACATACACGAATTATTTAACTCACTAGGTTCAGGGTGGACTTCTTTAAATGTTTGAGTATTGAAACCCTATGATTACACGCCCCCCCAGGGAAAACCGGGGTGCATCCTAACGACTCGATAAGACCTAAAGTCAGTAAACTAGATATCCTAATGCATCAAGTTCAAGACAATTTTGGGAGCCTTCTTTTTACTTTGCCTCTCAACGGTTTTGCACATGCTAAACACATGCAAAACCTACGAAAACATTTTCTTTCGCAAACAAATGAAGATTTTGAAAGAAATGTGAAATTTTTTAAAGCACTAGGCAAGCAAAAGAAGACAAGTCACCCAAGGATCTTGGCAAGCATATATATCAATGTTAAATGTGGCACACTAACATGACCCTAGCAGTACACACAAAAGAAAACAAAACCAAAGGAAAAAGACTCGAATATGTACACACGTAAAACACCCCCCCACACCTACCTCATGCATTGTCCTCAATGAATGAACAAGATACTACATGGATATATGCATGAAAAAGGAAAGATCTCACCAACATGAAGTACAAAGGGACGTTCAGGGTCATGTTGATGGACACAAACCCAAATTCCCTCAAAACCTGTGAGAAGCTGAAGAAGGGAGATAAATACGTGAAGAAATTAGGGCCCAAGTACACAAGGGTTGGGGCCCACAACAATCGATGCTCACTCAAGGAGTCTTCTATTACACACTTTTTTTCTCTTCTTTTTTTTTCTTCTTTTTTTTACATGATATGTACAGGAACAACGATATTCTCATAGTCATTCGGTCAAGGAACATCAAATGAGAACATCAAGTCATGAGGACCAGAGACTTGCCGAGATGGGCAAACTTCACCGGTACTCTGAGGTGTCATGAGGGGTGAAAGATCAAAGCTGAAAGGCTCGAACCCCTCATGATATTGGTTGGGTGTGGGCAACAAAGAATGAAGTTGTGTTGCCTCACTAGGGTTTAATTATTCATCGAAGAAAACCCTCCACCCAATAGGCGGGTGCATCGGAATGAGTTCCTCAGGCTCATTCGATGGATGCAGCAGACTTGCATCACTAAGAATGGGGCTTCTCCCCAAGTCATCCAACAAGGACCTCCCACCATCATTTAGATCATCAAGCATAAGCTCGGTCATAGGTGGATCCTTGTTGGAGTCAATATGAAGCTCAAATGGCTCAATGGCCATGGGACATGAGGTAGAGACACCTTCTGGTATAGGCATATGATGAGGTGTCTCACTCTCACTAGTACACTCAATTGAATCATGCAACGAACACTCCCTTTGGACATTCATGTTCGAGGCCAGCTCACTCTGTTGCATTGTGAAGACAGGCAATGAGTCTTCGCTGGGCCCTCGAACATTCTCAATGGGTTGCATTGGGGTGAGGGGTGTTCGTTGATTTTGCGGTGCTTTCTCCAATTGACGGATGAGATTTAGATTTAAAGGTTCATCCATGGGTTCCTGTTGCTTACAAGAGTTGAACACATGAAACTCGGCACTCATGTTACCAAATGAGAGCTTCATGAGACCATTTCTACAATTAATCAAGGCATTGGAGGTTGCCAGAAATGGTCTACCCAAAATCAAAGGTATTTGAGAGTGGGTGTTCGCAACAGGATTGGTATCGAGGACAACAAAATCGAATGGAAATATAAAATCTCCAACTTTGATAAGCACGTCCTCGATAATCCCCGTGGGAATACGAATGGATCTATCCGCTAATTGGTGGGTGATCTTAGTTGGTTTCAATTCTCCCAAGTTCAACTGTTGATAAACAGAGAATGGGAGGAGGTTGACCGCTGATCCTAAATCAAGCAAAACATTGGTCATTCTAGTGTCCCCTATCGTACACTGAATAGTAGGACACCCCGGGTCCTTGTATTTTGTGTAGATGGGATTGGACAAAAGTGAGCTGATATTTGCAGCCAAGAATGCTTTCTTAGGAACATTGGTCTTCCTCTTGGTTGTGAAGAGATCCTTCAACACTTTGGCATATTGAGGTATTTGTTGGATGACATCCAACAAGGGGATGTTAACCTTCACTTGCTTAAACACCTCTAATATCTTGTCCATGTTGTCACTCTGCTTTTTGTTTAACCTACTTGGATAGGGAGCTTTTGGCAGGTAGGTTTTCTGCTGTGCCTGAGAAGAAAGCTTTGCTGTATAACCCTCACCCTCAGCTTCTTCTTCACCACCATTCCCACTGAGGGGCTGCATAGATGATGGTGGGTGTGGCAAGGAAATGTGATTGTCAACCTGTTTTCCATTTCTTAAGGTAACAATGGCATTGACATGGTGAACAGGTTCCTCCACATGGTTCACTTGCCTCCCCCGAGGTACCACATTCTCATTTTGCATGTGTTGTTGCTGGTACACACAGGGGTTAGCCTCAGGCTGGCTAGGAAAAGACCCTCTCTCTCTTTCATGTACATACTGAGCCAATTGGCCCATCTGAAGCTCTAGAGATTTGATGGTCTGCTGATTTGAAGTGAGAACTTGACTCGTGGTTGACATAAAAAAATTCATTGAGTTTTCAAGTCCACGAGTCAAGGTCTCAAGCGAATTGAATCGGGTTTCCATATTGTTGGAATTTGGGAAACCCGATTGATTGGTGGTTTGCGCTTGGGGTGGCTGATAGGATTGTGCTTGCATGGGAGGCTGGTGTGATTGGTAATGTGGTCTAGAGGAGTTTGAAGGACCACCCGGGGCATTAGTTTGGTTCCATGAAAAATTGGGGTGGTTCCTCCATCCAGGATTATAAGATGATGAGTATGGGTCATTCCTGGCTCTATCATAGATGGCGTTGACACGCACCATCTCAGGAGGAATGGACTCACACTCGCTTTCTACATGACCTATCCTACCACATGAATGACAGGGAACTGGACCAGATGTGGACATGTGAGGTGCACCCTGTTGGTTTTGGAGCTCAATCGAATCCATACGGCACATTAGGGCCGCCATGCGCGCCTCGGTGGCCGTAGTGGTATCGACAACAAATGCGGCACCAGATCTAGTCGAGTTTGCATTCGCGATCCTTGCTCCTATACTAGATGATGCAGGTGGTTCCCTCACACTCTCCCATTGCATGGTTTTCTCAGCGAGGTCTTCTAGGAAAGCCCATGCCTCCTTTTCATCCTTTCCCAGGAACTCTCCTTGACACATGGACTCAAGGAGCGTTCTTGACGGGATGTGAAGACCCTCATAAACAATCTGACAAAGGCGCCACAACTTGATGTCATGGTGAGGGCATGAGGATAGTAGTTCCTTGAACCTCTCTAAGTATGCATGAAATGGTTCGGTCTCATGTTGATAGAACGAATTGATTTCGTTCCTCAATTTTTGAGTCCGATGATTTGGGAAGTACTTCTTAAGGAATGCAGATTGAAACTCATCCCAAGTCCTAAAGGCATTCGCCTAGTTGCTGTACAACCACTTCTTGGCATCATCCTTTAGTGCAAAAGGAACGAGCCTAAGATGGATGGAGTCTGTGCTAAGTTGTTGCAGCTTGAACATAGCACAGACCTCCTCAAATTCCCTGAGAAAGATATAGGGGTCACCTTTCCCAGTGAAGCGAGGGAGCATGGAAATGAATTGAGGCTTAACCTCAAAATGGTTCCCATTAGCCTCTGGTAATACGATGTATGAAGGTAGAGCGGTACGACTCGGGTAGCATCGATCACGAAGAGGTATGGGAACGACAACTGGAAGAACAGGTGGAGCAGGCGGGTCCAGCAACTGCTCCTCCTCACGGAAATTAGCAGCCATTGGACCCGAACTACGTGCGACACGAGAGGAGGAAGGCGTCGAGAAATCGGTGACCGAAGCCGGATTGACAACGCTCCTCGTCAAACGACCACTCTCGTCTCGTGTCCACGAAAGCATGCACAAAGGTGCACACCCACCAAAACCTTTTTTTTTCCAACAAAGAATGTACGTAGAAGAGAAGACTGGGGAACACAGGAGAGAAAGAATGACTCAGGAGAGAAGGGAAGAAGTCCTTATGCTACAGCGGATGGGTACAGGTAGAAGCACACAAGCAAACAAGGCTCAAGTAATCCTAAGGTCGCTATAGGTCCTTACAGCTAGACGACGCCTAACTGCGAGGTCACGCGGCCTCAACACGCCTCACCTCCCTACGACGAGGACCACAAAGCCCAGCAAGTGAGCCAAGATATGGAGATCTCGTCTCTCCTACTATTGACAAAGTGGGCAACACCGATCAGGTTATGACGGTCGGGACCGGATCACTCTCCTAATGTGTCTGAATTCCTTAAGGCCAATGTCTACTTGATTTTAGAAATTAGGCTCTTGATTAGTGTGGTTTTTGGGGCAAAGGAAAGGGTGATGAAATCCCCCACCTTATCTTTTACGGGACAACCCCTCCTTAGTAGCGTTTTGGAGTCTTAATCTAACAATCAACTCTCCAAACAAAACGCTCAACTCACACTTGTTGCAATGCACTTCCTATTAACTAATGCATGTTCATACGAAATGCATGAATGAGAGTAGAAGGTGCGTACCTCACGCCAGCTCTCAGCAACAGAAAATAAAGCTAAGATAAAAGACAATCTAAATGCATAAGTCACATACATGATGCATGGCCTAAACAAAAATAATGCCTAATCTTTTGCTTTGAGTTTTAGGGTCCAAGTTGCTTAAAGGAGGTTTGATTATTGATCTGGGAACAAACTATAAGTCAAAACATGTCAAATTAAGTCCCAGACCACTATATCAGATAAAGTAAACAGACCAAAGAAATAAGAGAGCGAGTTGAGCTTACCAGACCGCCAATTGGCGGTCTATAGTGCCCAGATTGCTTCAAAACTTCTCCAGGTGTTCCTCCTGCCGACTCCAAGTCTCCTGAAACAAAGAAAAACTACAAAACAAAAATTAAATCCACTCGAATCGTCCAAACAAGAGTCTGGACTGGCACCTCCCCAACAACGGCGCCAAAAACTTGTTGAACGTTTTATTTTAAACCGCAAGTGCACGGCCGCGATGAAGCGGTGGCAAGTACGGGTCATCCTTAGGGAGGTGAGCAGCCTCTTGTTTACCAGAAATCAAGTGGCAAAAATTGCGGGAGAAAGATTGATTATGCTACTCTACACTAAACTACTCTAAGATGTTTGAAATGCGAACGAAAGAAACAAACAATGAAATGACAACTAAGCAAAGAACAAAAGAAGAATGCTGGAATACAGAAATGGGAAAACCCCTAAGGGGTGGAGTGAGTGCACACATGCAAAGAGGTGGGTGTAGAATACATTCTTTAAGCACATGAAGGTTGTGTTTATCAAGCATAGGAAGTGTCTAAATGTTATGGCAAAACCTATCAATCTATTCACCAACTTAGTTGATTAACATTTACATATGCAAGTTGTTTATTTCAGAACCTACACAAGCATGAGACGTGTCTAATCATTTTGGCAAAACTCATCAAGTTATAAATTCTATCCTAAACAAGCAAGCATACATTCATGTTTTATCAACACATCAAAAATAAAGCATTCATCCCATTCTCTAATGTATGTATGTACATCTACTCCACCCCCAAAGGGGATGGAACTACTCACTAACCATTACACTAATTATTAAACTAAGCAAAGAAAGCATATTAAAACTAAGCTAGAAATAAAAGACGATTAAACTAAAACATGCACAAACCATAAAAGAAGCATAAAACAAACAATGAAAGAAACACAAAACTTTATTGATAAAATGACTCAAATTAAAAGTAGCATCCTCCTACTTTAGTGTGTGCTTCAAGGCCTCACTTCTAGTAGGAAGAATAGCCACTTAAAATATGGAGTGATTACAAAAGGAGGTGAAGAGTTCTATTTATGCTTTTGGGTCCTTTTATGCTTCATCTCTTCAAACCTAATTATTCCTGAAAACTAAACATAAAACTCGTAACATAGCATTGTTTAGGTGAAAGATAATGGATATAAGATACAAATATAAGCATGAAATGATGTCAATCATAATTGCTAGTATGTTGTCTGAATGGATTGATGGGTTTTGTCATATCTTTAGACACTTGCTATGCATGAAGACACACATATGACACACACATGCATACATGCATCATTCATCACTTCTCTAACATCATATATATTCACACTCCACCCCTTGGTTCCTCAATTTTATCTTGATTTTGATTTCTCTCGCTTTCGATTTCTCTCATTTTTGTTTACCTTGTTTGATGCTTTCTAGTTAAGTGTAGTTTAGGGTAACCACATTTCTTCTCCCGTCTTTTCCCACTTGCCTTCGAAAGAACCAGAGTCGACACACCTCCCTCATGTGGATAAACCCGTATTTGCCACGTCTTCACCGACTGTCGTGCACTTGTGGTTTAAACTTAATATAAATCAATTTTTTGGCACCGTTGCCGGGGAAGTGTTCAGTCCAGACTCTGGTTTGGATGATTTGGGTGGATTTGATTTTTTTTTTAGTTTTGGTTTGTGACAGGACATCTCAAGACTCAGTGGAGGCACCTGGACAAATTAGAGGAAAAAAAACACTAGAGTGACCGCCAATCAGCGGCCTGGGACCGCCAACTGGTGATGTGGTGAGCTTCATTCGCTTCCTAATTTCTTTGGTCTGTTTTACTTCAACTGTAATGGTCTGGGAGCTCAATTTGGCATGTTATGACCTGTAGTTTGCTCCCCGATCAATCAATAAGTAATCCCCCCTTTAATCAACTTGGTCATTAAAACCCAAAACAAAATATTAGGCATTCTTGCTTATTTAGATCATGCATCATGTATTCAACTTAAGCACATAGCTTGTCTTTTACTTTAGCTTTATTTTCAGTTGTTGAATGTTGGTGTGAGGTACGCATTTGCTACCCTCATTCATGTATTTTGTATGATCATGCATTAGTTAGTAGGAATTGCATTGGAACAAGACTGCGATGAGTGTTTGATTGGTGAGTTGCTTGATAGATTAAGGAATCAAAATATCTTTAAGGGGCACGACCTATAGTTTTCAAGAAAAGGTGGGGGATTTCAACACCCCCTTCCTTCAGCCCAACAAAACACCTCTCAAATAGCATAATTTTAAAATCAAGTAGACATTGACCCTTAGGGATCTCGGGCACATTAAGAGAGTGGTCCAGTCGTGACCGTCATGGTCTGATCGGCGTCGTCCACCCTGTCAATAGTAGGAGAGACGAGATCTCTGGATCTTGGCTCACTTGTTGGGCTTGGTGGTCTTCGTCGTAGGGAGGTGAGGCGTGCTGAGGCCGCGTGACCTCGCAGTTAGGCATCGTCTACCTGTAAGGACCTATAGTGACCTTAGGTTGTTTGAGCCTTGTCTGCATGTGTGCTTCTACCATTACCACTTGTTGTAGCATAAGGACTTCTTCTGTTCTCTCCTGGGTCATTCCATCTCATTTGAGTCTTCCCATCATCTCCTCTACGCACCTTCTATTTTAATTGTTCAGGAAAAAAAGTTTTTTTACATTTTTGTGTGACTCGTGTGGTGTGCAACTTTGTGCATGGTCACGAGATGCTGAGGGTCGTTTGACAAGATACGACATCGATCTATCCTCGATTGTCGACTTTTCGAACGCATCCCTGTCCCGTGTCCTACACTGTCCCGGGACCATGACCAGTCGTTAACCACACGAAGGCAACCCAGATTTTTGATCCACACCACCTTCTGGTCCAGAAGGTGGGCCACAATCTCACCAATTGGTTTCCCAGGTTCCTATCCCCCTCGGCGATTGATGCTACCAGAGTCGTACTGCTCTACCTTGTTGCATCGTATTGCCAGAGGCGAATGGGATGCACTTTGAGGTTAAGCCTCAGTTTATCTCCATACTCCCTCACTTCACTGGGAATGGTGACCCCTATATCTTTGTCATGGAATTTGAGGAGGTATGTGTGATGTTCAAGTTGCAACAACTTAGCACAGACTCCATGCCAAGAAGTGGTTGTACAGCAACCAGGCGAATGTCCTTAGAACTTGGGATGATTTCCAATATGCATTCCTCAAGAAGTACTTTGCAAATCATCGGACTCAAGAACTGAGGAACGAAATCAATTCGTTTTATCAGCATGAGGCTGAATCATTCCATGCATATTTAGAGAGGTTCAAGGAGCTACTATCCTCATGCCCCCACAATGGCATTGAGTTGTGGTGCCTTTGTCAGATTGTCTACAAGGGTCTTCACATCCCATCCTGAACGCTCCTTGAGTCTATTTGTCAAGGAGAGTTCTTAGGAAAGGATGAAAGGGAGGCATGAACTTTCCTAGAAGACCACGTTGAGAAAACCATGCAGTGGGAGAGTGTAAGGGAACCATCACCATCACCTAGCATAGGAATGAGGATCTCAAATGCAAACTCGACTAGATCGGGAGCTGCATTTGCTATCGATACCACTAAGGCCACCGAGGCACGGGTGGCGGCCTTAATGCGTCGTATGGATTCGATTGACTTCCAAAACCAACGAGGTGTGTCTCATGGGTCTGGATCTAGTCTGGTTCCTTATTATTTATGTGGTAGGATAGGTCATGTAGGAGACAAGTGTGCATTCATTCCTCCTGAGATGGATCAGGTCAATGTCATCTATGATAGGACAAGGAATGACCCATATTCATCATCATATAACCCTGGTTGAAGGAACCACCCTAACTTTTCCTGGAACCAAAATAATGTCCAGGTTTGTCCTTCAAACTTCTCTCGACCACCTAACCAACCATACCAACCTCCCATGCATTCACAATCTTATAAACCACCCCAAGCTCAAATCGCCAACAAACCATGTTTCCCAAATTCCAACAACATGGAAACCCAGTTCAATTTGCTTGAGAACTTGACTAGTGAACTTGAGAACTCAATTAAAAGCTTCATGCCATCCACAAGTCAGGTTCTCACTTCAAATCAGCAGACCATCAAATCTCTTGAGCTTCAGATGGGTCAATTGGCTCAATCTGTCCATGAGAGAGAGCGAGGGACTCTGCCTAGCCAGCCTGGGGCTAATCCCACATACACAAAGTACAACTAAGAGGAAGACAATGTTCCTAAAAAAGCATTCTTAGCTGCAAGTGTGAGCTTACTTTTGTCCAAACCCACATAGAAAGTACAAGAACCCTGGTTGTCCTACTATTCAATGTATGATAGGGGACACTAGAATGACTAATGTATTGCTTGATTTAGGATAAATGGTCAACTTCCTCCCATCTTCTGTTGATGAACAGTTGAACTTGGGAGAATTGAAACCAACTAAGATCACCCTCCAATTGGCGGATAGATCCATTCGTGTCCCAAAGGGGATTATTGAGGACGTGGTCATCAAAGTTGGAGATTTTATATTTCTAGTAGATTTTGTCGTCATCGATACCAACCCTGTTGCGAACACCCAGTCTCAAATAGATTTGGTTTTGGGTAGACCATTTCTGGCAACCTTCAATGTCTTAATTAATTGTTGAAATGGTCTCATGAAGCTCTCATTCGGTAACATGAGTGTCGAGTTTCATGTGTTCAACTTTGGTAGGCAAGAGGAGCCCTTGGACGAACCTTTAAATCTCAACCTCGTCCGCTGATTGACATCATTTCATGCTCATATTTGTATCTTACATTTGTATATGTGTGGAGTCGAGTCTTTTTCATTTTGTTTTTCGTTTTCTTTTTTTTGTATTGTTAGGGTCATGTTAGTGTGCTGCATTCGATATTGATATATCTGCTTGCCATGATCCTTGGGTGACTTGTCTTCTTGTGCTTGCCTAGTGCTTTAAATTTTTCACATTTCTTTCAAAATCTTCATATGTTTGTGAAAGAAAATATTTTGTGGGTTTTGCGTGTGTTTAGCATTTGCAAAATCGTTGAGAGGCCAAGTAAAAAGAGAAGCTCCCTAAATTGACTTGAACATGATGCATTAGGATATCTAGTATACCGACTTTAGGTCTTATCTAGTCGTAAGGATGCACCCCGATTTTCCCTCGGGGGTGAGTAATCATAGGTCTTATCTAGAAGTCCACCACAAACCTCGTGAGTCAAATAATTCGTGTCTGTTAGTATAAGGAAGTTTGTTGTAGTCAGGGACCCTTAAACCCCTATTGTGAAACCTTAAGTGTAACGGTTTTGGTTCATCTGTAGATAAGAAATAAGCAGTAGGGTGTTCTCTCTTCTCGTACGGCTCCTATCACTAGGGAAATTTGGTCCGAGGGGACTTTGTGCCTAGTGCTTTCGAGTCATCTGACTTGGGATGCACCGACCGAACCCCCATTACACGGGTGTTAGGGATGGCCTTATGTGGAGATTTGGGGGATGTATGTGACAGTGTCAGTCCTCATAGGCAATGATGCACGAAACCTGATCCTGGGAGAATTAACACCAAGTAGACAAAAATAAAATCAAAAAAAAGAAAAGAAAAAAAAGGTAATACAAATAAGAACCTTAATGGACTTTACACAATGTATCACTTTAGGATGTTAAGGTTGCTCATGTCTTTCACTCAAGTTCCTAACTAACTTGCACAAATGATTCATTAGGCTAGGTGTGTAGACTGGATACATATAGAGAGTCGACCCATATGATTACCGTGTCCATTGACCGACAAAAATGAGTCCATCGAGTCATGTTGCTAGGTTGAATAATGCATCAATGTTCAGATTTTATGGGTATATCCGCTGAGAACCCTCAGGAGACAACACTCCTCCTCCTTGGCGACAAGGAGGTTTAACGGCTTGTTGCACATGCTAAGTGCAACCGTAATTCCTATGAAAGTGAGTTAGGATTTCCCTGTTTTGCGTATGTTTTTCCTTTCTTTCAGTTTTCTCTTTCTTTGTTTTCCTTGGGATCAACAAAAACTAGGTGTAAGGGTATTTGATTGACAACATATCATGCATATACTCGTGTCTTATATCCTCTATTTTGAACCTAAGGAATGCTACGTAACGAGTTTTATGTTTAAGTTTCAGAAATAAATATGTTTCAGAACAAGAGACACAAAAAGGACCTGAAAGCAAGAAAAATGACTGAATTGTGAGACTTATGAACTGATATGCAAGAGGGAATGACCCGGATGCAAACCAAAAGGACCAATAAGCAAATAGAGAAACTCCACACCATCATGAGGAGTATTTTCACAATTACATCCGGGCCTAAACTCCAATAACCGATCCGAGTGAACCCCACCGGACGAATTGAAGCACTAAAGACGATATCTAAAAATGGGTCAGATACGTGAATAAGTGACCGCCAATTAGTGGTCCATTTTTCTCAGAATCTGACCCGGTCACGCGTGGATATGAGTTATGTGTTTATGTCTATTCTAGGAATGTTTGCATCAGTCCCACATCGGGGGATTGTCCTTAGTTTCCTTTCTTCATGACTATAAATAGAACTCTTCCTCCTCCCTTGTAATCTACTCATTGCTTGGTGGCATTCTCACTACTTGGAGTAAAGCCTTGGAGCAAAATTCAGTGGAGAAGAATGCTACTTGTAATGTGAGTCATGTAAATAAAATGATTTTTAATAGTTTTGTTTTAATGTTGTCTTCTCTTTTAATTTTTGCTTGCATAGCTTAATTTTGTTTTATCTTAGTAAAAGTAATGATAATGTTTTCTTTTCTTAATGTAGTTTGTAGTTTAATGAGTAGTGAGTAGTTTCATCCCCCTTTGGGGGGTGGAGATGATGTACATTTATGTTTTGAGATTTTTAATGTTTGACAAATTTAGATTGTGTAGACTTGAATGTTTGTATGTTCATCGGGCTTGCTTTATTGATCTACATGTTGGGGGATTTAGCGACATCTTTAGACACTTCCTATGCATGAAGACACACACATGACACACACACACGTACATACATGCGTCATCCATAACTTCTCTCACCTCATATATGTTCATACTCCACCCCTTAGGGGGGTTTATTCTTGAATTTTATCTTGATTTTGATTTATCTCGCTTTCGATTTCTCTCGTTTTCGTTTTCCTTGTTTGATGCTTGCTAGTTAAGTGTTGTTTAGCGTAACCGCATTTCTTCTCCCCTCTTTTCCCACTTTCCTTCGAAAGAACCAGAGTCGACACACCTCCCTCATGTGGATCAACTCGTATTTGCCACGTCTTCACTGACAGTCGTGCACTTGTGGTTTAAACTTAATATCAATCACTCTTCATGCATAAATATGAAATTTTCACTATGCAATCCGGTGAGAAAACATAAGTGGGCTGAACACTCCCTTCACCGATATCACAAACTCTCTTTGTGTTCTTGGAAGAAAATTAGTGAAGGATAAATGAAAAGAAAGTTCCTTCGATCGCTCAACAACAATTGGGAAGACAAAGTCGTTGCAATTGAGGAAGCACATGACCTTTCCAAACTAAAGATGAGGAGCTAATTGGAAACCTCGTGGCTTATGAACTGCAAATAAATCATCGAAAGGAGCAGAAGCCTCCAAGATGAAATCAACCTTGGCAATACATGCGAATTTCGATGAACCAAGAATGAAAGTAGAAGATGAGGATATTGATGTCCTCGCCAAAGACTTGTTGGCATTTTGGCCTTAATCTATGTTTTGATGATTTAATTAACCTAATCTTAATCACACAAATGTAGTGTAGCACACATAATGCATATAACATACATTGTATTCTACAATGATCGTATTCGTATTTTTATATAACTCCCAAAATACATTTGATCATCGGTCGACCGTGGACCTAGAAACGGTCGATCGAATATAAACATTTCGAGACACCAAAAGTGCATCTTATTTTCGGTCGACCGGACCTTCCTTTTGTGGTCGACCGATATATCCTTTAAACTAGCCAGAACCCTAATTTTGGTCGACCGCCCCATTTTTTCAACCGACCACTTAAGTCATAAACCAAATAGGTTTGACCGAAGCGTTATGCGGTTTGAACGTTTCCTTACTATTAAGGAAACGGTCAACCGTTTACCCCAATTCGGTCGACCGTTGCGGTACAGAATTGCAAAACTTCAATTTCTGTTTTTTGTATCTTACACACAACTCACCCAATTCTTCTCCAACGGCTATATCTCTCTAGGAGCTTCTAAATAGATGTCCATACACCTTATTCACACATCTCTCGCACTTCTATTAGCTCAATACACTAAAGAGAAATCTCCCAATCCTCAAAGCCCAAAATCCTACACTCTAAGCCGTATACTTCCACACCTTTGTTCAATTCCATATCATACTCAAAGTGTGCTCAAGTTAGAGAGTGTTGTGATCCACTCAACCATTTGTTGTTAAGAATCAAAGATTTTGGTGAAAGCTCGAAGTGTTCCTTCTTGGATTGTGAGAAGAGGAATCCAAGCAAGCGAGGCTTGTTCTCGAGGATTTATGTGTAAAGGCGTTCTATCCCGGCCAGGAACGGGGAGTGGATAGTGAAGTCGTGAGCGGAGCTTGCAAGAGAGGAAGTAGGTGGGTGACCAAACCTCTATAAAATGCCCCCATTTCCATTGTGGTTTGATTTTCTCTACTTGTGTTGTATTGTTTATTTCCGCTGCATCTATTGTTGAATCAAGTAGAGAATTAACTTTGTGATTAGAATTATTAAGGGTCATCGATCCTAACACAAATTTCTTGTGATCTTTCTCCCCATGGTCTCTTATTTTTTACCTCTTCTCTTTGTCATCCCTATCTCTCTTTTTATGCCTCTCTTCTTTGTCTTCTTTCTCCCTCATTGGGTATGTTCTTTCTCTCCTTTCCTCCCTTTCATTTATCTTGATCAATGGACAGTCCTCTTTGAAATGTTCGATCTTGTTACATTCATAGAACAAAGGGCCTTCGGAGGATTCTCATTTGTTTGTAAGGTGTTGTTCTTTCTTTAGATACTTCTTTAAATGTCATGTCAAGATAGCAATGTTGTCGCTCTCACCCTTTCTCGATTCAACATCGTAGTTAGAGATGGCCTTATAAATCATGGACTTGTAATTCTTTATTGTGCTCTCTCTTTCTTTATCATATTCTCTTCTCTCATATATTTGGATCTGACAGGCCATGAGGCTTTCAATGAGATCTTCCATCTTTAGCTTTGAGAGATCTTTAGTTTCCACGATTGTGGTAGTCTTCTTTTCTGACTCGCTTGAGAGAGATCGTAGGAACTTCCGCACCCTATCACTTTCAACAATTACCTTGACAAGATTCTTGAGAGAGTTATTTACGAGCAATGTAAGTGTTCATATCACTAATTGTTTCAAAGGATTTAATTGGTTCATTTGATGAATATGTTAAGCAGTTTAGTATTCATTTCGACCATGTGAACCTCATCGTCCATCATGGTTTGGAGTTGTTTAGCATGAGTGTAGGGAACTAGAAGGAAGACTCCAATATTAATTTTAAAGGATTGAATGAATATGCTCATGTGTTTCTTCCAATAAGCATTGTTGTTACATGTAAACATGAGTGGCATAGATGTAAGCATGCCTTCTCTACTTTGAGTTATTTTGCTTACTATGATTAAGTAGATGAACTAAGTACTACATATGATACCAAATGGAGGATCTAAATAGCCCAATGTGAGGTCAAAAGATGGGCGAATATGTTAGGATCTATGGCTCTCTAATCACTAGATAAATGCAGAATTAAAAATATTAATCAAAGGAGGACATTACTTGGTGTAGCTTGCTCTGTAGCAAGAGAGCAATAAGAGATTTTAGCAAATGATTGATTAAGATTAGTTTAATTAATCATCAAAATTAATATAGATTAAGGCCAAAAAGCAAACAGAATAAACTAAATGTGATGCTAAGAGAAAATTAAAAGGTAATAAGAAAGAGGATCACAAACCACAAATACGCAATGATAAAAATAGGTTCGGCACCCTGAACTGGGTCTGAGTCATCTCTTACATGCCCCACTCGATCTTGAGCCCTGCTTACCTATTCACTATTTCATCTCCATTCCGAGCTGAGATTGCACCTTCCTTACAACACAATAACCCAGATGATCCCCACGATCCTTGAGTTTCTCCCACAACCCGAAAAGATACTCCAACTAGTGCTACAACCTTTTAATCAGAAAGAACTAGAGAACTCTAACTTGGACACTTGAATCACAATGATGAGCTAAGTGCTGGTGATCAAG
Source organism: Triglochin maritima (assembly GCA_963682175.1). NCBI lineage: Eukaryota > Viridiplantae > Streptophyta > Magnoliopsida > Alismatales > Juncaginaceae > Triglochin > Triglochin maritima. Next base: position 27,491,611 of record OY821788.1, on the reverse strand, counting down.
TGAGAGTGGACGCTTAGAGTGGTGAGCAAGAGAGCAATAAGAGATTTTAGCAAATGTAACGGATTGTTGTCTTTTTGGCCTCATTACTCTTACTTTTGATGATTAACAAATTCACATTATCATATTGTCAAATTACATAAATATTGGATTGTTCTAAGATTGTAGGTGCTCAAACTGAAGAAGTAAACAAATTCAAGATAAGGCTCAAGACTTCTAACCAAAGACATGTAATTTTTTACTTTACTTGAATCTTAGGATTAAATCTTCACTTGATACACCAAAGGTTTTTTTGACAGCAATCAGTTGACTGTTAACTAAAATCATTGTTCCAACCTTACTGAGATGCTCGTTTTGGTCCTCCGACGTACCCTCGGTCATCTGACATATTTGGTTAGAGAAATTGTTATCCTTGTTGGCTTTTTTGCCTTAATCCGTATTTTGATGATGTATTTCAACCTAATCTTAATTAGGACATGTAGATTAGCACATGTAGTATAATGGTATACATGTTGTATTGTGCTAACATCTACAGGTGATCAAGACTCAAGAAAGAAGAAAAATCAAGTCAAGACATGTAATCAAGCTAGGATTGAAGACATGTAATTTTACCTTTCTTTGAGTATTAGGAACTTATGTGAATTGAGCATAACTTAAGATAATATGCATGCATTCACACACTAGGTTCGTTGTAGGAGTCACACACAAAATATCATATCATTTGGACTCCATTAGATCACCTAAACACCTAAAAACATTGGTCGCCAGTCAGCCTGAGTTCGGTCGACCGTTCACCTTTTGGTCGACCGGTTATACACAATATTTGTTATACCAGACCAATCAGTTCAACCGATCACACTTATGTTAACCGTTTACCCAGACCTGTTCGGTCGACCGGTAGACCTTCGGTCAACCGATTCGTTTGCTATTTCTGGTAAAAATACGACTGTTATCCTTGTTGTATTATACAACGGTCGTATACACATTTTTCTCTTAATAGACCCCCAAATACTTTTGAACCGGTCGAACAAAATACCTTGTTCGGTCGACCATTCCATTAGGGAAAATCTACCTGCTATCAGTCGACACAAGTTTAGTTCAACCGATCGAGTTTTCCTTCTACCGAACCCAGAAGTTCGGTCGACCAGTACCTGTTCGGTCGACCGCTGACTTATAGAACTTAAGTGATTAGGTCGACCAATACCTTTGTTCGGTCAACCGATCCATTAACTTACTCAAGGGTTCGGTCGACCGTTTCGGGACAAATTTCTGAATCCAATTTTCTGTTTTGTGTGCTTTGCACAAACCCCAATCAAATCTTGTCCAAATGGCTAGAAATTTTTAGGACCTTATAAATAGGGGTTCACACTTAGTTTTCCACAAGATTTCACAACTCCAAAGTGTCAAACTTATAGTGAGATTTTCCACAACCTCAAAGCTCCAAATTAGCCATCCAAAGCCTAATTTCCACATCCTTCATCAATCATCATACTAGCAATTGTTGTGCTCAACTAGAGAGTGAGTTCCACTCAAGATTACCTCTGTTGTAAAGTGAGCAAGGGTCTTGGTGAAAGCCCAAGACAAGAAGCAAGGATTTCGGTGAAAGCCCGAAGTGTTCCTCTCGGATTGTGAGAGGTGGTGCCAAGCTCGGCCAGGGTTGTTCGCGAGCTTGAAGACTTGTAAAAGGCGTTGCTCTCGGCCCGGAACGGGGAGGCATAGTGAAGACGCAAGAGGAGCTCGAACGGAGATTCGAGAGGTGCTTGTAAGAGAGGACGTAGGCGCGGCCGAACCTCTATAAAACCGACGTTTCTTCTTGTGGTTTACATTACTTTCTTACTTGCTCGTTTAATTGTTTAAATTCCGCTGCATGTAACTCTATCGATAAAACGAGTAGGTGATTAGATTAATAGTGATTAGTGGGCCCATAACCCACACGATCCTACAATCCTTACTAAATTGCTCGTTTCTGTCATCTGACGTTCACTCAGTTAATTGAAATCTTTGATCATAGAAATTTTTACTGAAACTTCTGGTTTGGTGAATTGACATCACTCGGACATCCGAGTTTCATAACGATCAAATTCAAACGTGGATTGCACTCTTTGACCGACGTGGCAAAGATCTGTTAAGGACTCTCAATAGACTTATATATTATCGTCACGTACAAATCTTTGAAAACTCATATATTTTAGTCTACCAATCCTTCCTTGGTCGACCGTTTCCTTTTTGGTCTCTGGCACGCAATGACTTTTTTCACGTGTCAATATTTTCGTTCAACTCACAATGGATATTTAATTTCCATTTGTTGATGCTAAAAGAAAAATTATTGATCTGGACGACCAAATTGGTCTCGGACGACTAAAATTGTTTGATCAGAGTCCGACGAATTCTTACTGTCCACCTTGGAACGACTAGCTAAACCATGTTCGGTAAACCAAAATTTAATTGGTTGAAATTGGAAAATGTTACTGGAAGTTGGTGATCTATTAACCGAACCTTGTTCGGTCATCCAAACCCATTATTTGGACCAAGTCAACTTTTTTATTTCAGTGAATCGTTCTTACAAACGGTCGACCGAATATGTGAAGATTTATGCCCAAGCTTGAGGCAAACCATTTTTTTCATTGGTCTAAATATCACCAACTCTCCCAATGGCTAGTTGAGCTTGAAATATTATAAATAGGAGTTCATTCATAAGTTTGTGTCCAAACTTCAAATACTTTCATCCCCCGTTTATTAACACTCAAAAGCCTAATCTTCACAACTTGTGTATCAATTCCAATATCATATCCAAGTGTATTCAAGTCTATAGTGTTTGATCATGTTTTCAAGTTCCACATTCAATAATCCCAAAAGTGTTGTAAAGCTTCGTGGAAGATCCTTCTCAGGTTGTGAGAGAAGAAAGAGAGGAAGGTGACATTGTTCGCAAGTTCATGGTGTAAAGGTGTTGATCTTGGCCCGAAACAGAGATAGGATAGTGAATACTCGAGTAGGGATTGGTGGATCAATCGAAACTCGAGGAGAGGATTAGATCATGATGGTTGCAACCTTAACATCCTCAAGTGATACAAAGTGTAAAGTCCATTAAGGTTCTTATTTGTATTACCATTTTTTTTCCTTTTTTCTCATTTCATTTTTTTTACTAGTTGGTGTTTATATCCTTTAATTTGTGTCTTATATCCTATAATTTAGCCTAAACAATGCTACGTAATGAGTGTTATGTTTATGTTTCAGGAATAAATAGGTTTAGGAAGAAGAGACTCAAAAAGGACTCAAATGCAAAGAAAAGGACTAAGTTGCAAGATTTATGGACTGAGATGAAAGAGAGAATGACCCAGATGTAAAACCAAAAGGATTAATGAGTAAATCAAGAAGCTCCACACCTTAATGAAGAGTATTTTGGCAATTAAATCTGGGCCCAACCATCAACAACCAAATCAGGTTCATCAAACACCAAGAAATCAAGTAAGAACAAAGCCAAAGAAATTCAGACCCGATCCGAAGAATATAGACCGCTGATTAGCGGTCCCAGGCTGTCAATCAGCGTTCAAGATGTCTTCAAATCGCACATGCTTTGGTTGGATGTTAGATTAGGGTGTATTTAGTCTATATTTGGTATGCTTTTAGTCCCATATCGGGGGATTGTCCCGGATTAGCTTTTTCCATGCCAATAAATAGAACTCTTCACCTTCCTTTGTATTCACCCATTGCTTGGTTGCATTATCTCTACTTGGAGTAAGCCTTGAAGCAAAACTCAAGGTGGAGAAGAGTGTTACCTTCAATGTGAGTCATTTTAATAAAATAATTGTTCTTAGTTTCTTTTAATCTTGTCTTTTAATTCTTGCATGCTTCTTTAGTTTTACTTTCCTTTCCTTTTAGCTTCTTTAATATTTCTTTCTTGCTTAGGTTAATTTCATTTCAGTATAATGTTTCATTTTGTTAATGTAGTTAGTGTAATGAGTAGTGAGTAGTTTCATCCCCATTTGGGGGGGGGAGAAATATGTGATACAAATAATGTCATGTATTAGGTGTGTGTTATCTTAATCCTTTGAACCTTACATGGTTTCCATAACCATCTAATGAGATTTCACTCTTTTCTTTGATATGCTAATACTCTTGAATGAAGCTTAGCATATGCTTAGACTAGTGGGCCTATTTTATGGGGAATGATGAGGTGAGGATATGGATGGGATTAATATTGGAAACATGTCTTGTAGTTGCATGTACTCTTGTTGCCTTTACCTTGGTTAATGCCTTGTATTTTTTAATGATAATGTGCTATCTTAATTCATGTGGGGGCATAGTAGGGTCTAGTCTTTATACATGAGTTCATTTAGCTTCATTCCAATTATTGTCTTGTATGTTTTAATGATATGATCTTATCTTATTTCATGTGGAGGCGAAGTTGGATTTAGTTTTATGATTTTCATGCACTACATGTTGTAATGAGCATAAATTGAACACACACTTACACACTTCTTTGCATTCACATTATTTCTCTACCCCCTTTGGGTTTAGTTTTATTGCGTATTTTTCATTCCTTTCGCATTATAGTGTAGTTTGATCGCAATTCCTTTCTTTCCCACTCGCCTTCGAACAAACTAAAGTCGACACACCTCCCTGTGGATCGACCCGTATTTGCCACCGCTTCAACACGGACGTGCACTTGTGGTTAATTAAAACGTTCAATCATTGATGTTTAATTCTCCCAATGTCAAGTTTTGTGCATCATTGTCTATGAGGACTTACACTATTACGTACATCTTCCCCCAAATCTCCACATAGGGAAATCCCTACCACCTGTATAACAGGAGTTCGGTTAGTACATCCCAAGTCAGATGACTCGAAAGCACCAAGCACTAAGTCCCCTCGTGTTAGTGTTTATGATCTAGGAGCAAATCATTAGATGATTGTATGTTTATGTTCATAATTATGGATGATTATTTATATGATTTGTCTCCTTGAGTTATTTTGTACTTTTATAGATATTAGAGTTGATAACTTGGATTTGAAACTCTATAATAGTATATGATAATTTTCTCTAAAGTGTCCCTAGTCTTGGTAATCAGCAAGGAACATTGATTGACCACAAAAGGATTAGTATGTGGATTATGGTTGGCTGTGTTTCACAACCCATATTTAATCACATATATGTATGTTTTGAACATACATTGGACAGACCATTAAATGAAATATAATAAGGATTGTGTTAATGTCATTTATCTTTCATTTGTGTTGGATTCTATAGTTTACATGTGCATCATACTTGAGTAGGAAATATGTGTTTGTGGTTAGAACCCAACGCTAACCATAACGGGTAGCCATACAGGCTTAGCTCAATACATAGGACTTATGCTAAGTGATAGTGTCCATCAAGAAATTGTTGTCCCTCTTGATTGAGTGATGATATCATCAGGCCCCTGATAGGAATACGATTGTATGTGCACAATATGATTAGGTCATATGTACAATCAATTTTGGTATCAAGTAAAGAATAATGTCGCAACGATGGCACACTCCTACCTTGGACTTATTTGTGATATCATGTGACAAAAGAATTAACACAAAAAAATTGTTCCGGGAACAATTTTGTTATGGATCATAATAATATGTTTGGTTGCATATCATCTAAGTCAATTGGGTGGTCATAATGTATTGCTAGATATTGCTTATGACTTATGGAACTAAATTGGATTTAATTTCATTGCCAACATGACATGGATCCCAATGGGTCACACCTAGAGGAGCACTATCTAGACACTCATGATTTTAGATATAAACGTGATAACAAATTAAATATATTATATTGGATATATATTGAATTTAATTGATCGTACGTATTATATCAAAATCGTTGTCATTGGATGACAACGTAATCCTAATCAATTCTCAGATCATCATGAGAAGAAAATAAAATAGAATAATTATTTGGAATAATTATACTTTTGTATTAGATACAAAATGGTTAAATAAGGAAAGGAATAATAATAGAAATGCTATGCATTTGCTATTAATGGCAACAAATATAATTAGTGGGCTGTTATATGCATGTGACGCGTATATACACACTAATTAGAATTGGTAAAACGGTTAGAACATTGGAAGGCAACTTCTTACATATTTTCCATGATTTACTACATGATCTTCCACTAATTACTTCTATAAAAGGGGTGTTAATTTGTGGAGATTGTTTCTAATGCAAATTTCCTTATTCTTCCTATTTCTCCCATTCTCTCTCATGCGTTGAGAACAACCACCACCCAAATTAGTTTGAGAATTAATTTTCTTTGTGCGGAAATTAGGGTAAAGAGAGGGCTTTCGATTTGCTAGCACAAGAAAGAAAGTTGTCTAGTTAACTCTTGGTGGATTTCGTTGGAGGCTTCATTCGTTTGGAGCTTTCAAAAAATCAAGCAACCGGAGCATCAACTATTCGAGAAGGTAAAATTTTTATCTTCTTGTTTCTATATCACATTAAGAGGAATTAATACGCAACATTTAACATGTTTCGAGGGATTTTGATATTAAATAAAATTCCGCACTTATTTGATTTCTCTCGAAAAACTAACACCTCGGACCTAATTTCCCGAGTGATAGGAGTCGTGTGAGAAGAGAGAATATCATACTGAATTATTATTTCTTATCTACACAGGAACCAAAACCCCTACACTTAAGGTTTCACAACATGAGTTTAATGGAAAAACATGATTAACACTATAAAAATGTAGTAGTACACCACACCACCACTAATTGTACATTTGTGAACATGAATAGTCGAATACGAGTATGTGGTCAATTGAATGGAACACTAGAGTAGTCACATGTAATTCACACGAGTAAACAACAAGTGAGTAGTCAATTGAAATGTAACACAAAAAAGAATACTATTACACAATTTTGCATGCAACAATCACAAGTCAATCAGGAGGTCAATACACCATAAAATGGAACATTGGAGAGAGTAGTACATTTGGTAAGAGATTCCATTTTGTGGATTCTTGATCAGTATATTCAGCTAGTTATCTTGACATATAGTTAGTTTTTCAAGGGAGGCTCTCTTGACTTATAAATTCGTTTTGACTTCGTGGATGGGGTTGTTTTTGCACTCTTGGGAATCCATGCCCACTTTTCCTTTTCCTTTCTCAACGTTTGAGATTAGAAATCAACAAAAACCCATCGTATGTGGTCGACCAAAAACATTGCAGTCCACCAAAACGTGCCAAACGGACGACCGAACAAATCGATACATCGAATGAATAAATGTGCTAGTTGTCTGGCTTGTTCATATTGCGAAGGAAATTCATGATCTCATTTTGAGAATTGATCAGATACTTGGTTGTTGATTTCGTTGAGCGAATTTGATGTCGTAAACTGAAAAGCATGGAAATTGTCGGTGAGCTTTTCTATTCCTTGGTAGTTTTTATCCATTAACCCACAAACTTGGTAGTTTTTATTCGAGCCGATAAGCCCACGAGGGTTTATTCGATTGAGCATCCAAACTGGATGGTCATTCAGGGCTAGTGTAGCATCGAGGACTACGAGTCGATTTGGGATCCCATCTTGGATCAATCGCGGGTTCGATTAGAGTGGGAGATAAAGATTGAGCGTCGACCATCTCTTCGTCATTCTGGGATTGGTCATTATTGGTGGAGTTGTCTTCTTCATTTCCGGGAGTGCTTCACCTGTGGCTTTTTGCTCCCCAAATGTTATCCGTTTGAGCGTATATTTGTCGATGACAGTTCAAGATGATTTGAACTAATAAGAGTCGGAGCCTACTTTGAAGTGCTTGCCAAATAGGGAGATAATCATCGGAAAATGAAGAAAATTAAGGTTGCGCTGAGAGACATAGCATATGTGATTGATAATAAATAGAGACCAATTTGTGTGAGTCTCGGTGCAAAGATTGAATAAGCATTTCATCATTTGATGAGCTTTACGAATGAAAAGATTGTAGGAGATGAATTGGCAAAGGACTTTATCAATGATCGGTAGATGAGTGGCGGAGAGATTTTGTCATGGTGGCACCATTGGTTTGGTAACATTGACGAATTGATCGATGGAGCCACGTACCTCCTCTCAAGCCAAGTTGTAGATGTTGTCTCCAACACTTGGAAGATCAATGATCTCCCCCAATAGTGAGGTTGTGAGAGTGAAAAATACATTGTTGAATGTTTTATATTAAACCGCAAGTGCACGACCGCGTTGAAGCGGTGGCAAATACGGGTCGTCCTGAGGGAGGTGAGCAGCCTCTCGTTTTGCATGAAATCAAGTGGCAAAAATGGGGAAGAGAGTTTGATTATCCGAATCTACGCTATACTACACGACGAAATAACGTATGCATAAGCAAACAACAAACGATTAACTAAAACTTAACTAAGAACAAAATAAGAGTGCTGGAATTCAGAAATGGAAAACCCCTAAGGGGTAGAGTGAGTGCACACATGCAAAGAGGTGGGTGTTGAACACATTCTTTAAGCACAAATGAAGGTGGTGTTATCATGCAAAGGAAGTGTCTAAATGTTATGGCAAAACCTATCAATCCATTGACCAACCTAGTTGATTAACATTTACATATACAAGTTGTTTATTTCAGAACCTAAACAAGCATGAGAGGTGTCTAATCATTTTGGCAAAACTCATCAAGTTATAAATTCTATCCTAAACAAGAAGCACACATTCATGTTTTATCAACACATTGTAAATAAAGCATTCATTCCATTCTCTAATGCATGTATGAACATCAACTCCACCCCCCAAAGGGGATGGAACTACTCACTACACATTAGACTAATTATTAAACTAAGCAAGGAAAGCATATTTACTAAGCTACTAAAACTAATGAAATGAAATTAAACAAAGTAAAACAAGCAACATGAAACAAACAATCTAATAAAAAAACTTTTATTAAAATGACTCACAATTCAAGTAGCATCCTCCTACTTTAGTGTGTGCTTCAAGGCCTCACTTCTAGTAGGAAGAATAGCCACTCAAAATGTGAAGTGATTACAATAGAAGGTGAAGAGTTCTATTTATAGTCATAGAAAAAGGCAATCCGGGACAATCCCCCGATGTGGGACTAAATAAATACCACAAATAACCTAAACAAATACTAATACAAACGCTCCAGAAATTGTAGCGGATCCGGGATGATCTAGACCGCTAATTGACGGTCTACAGGATCCGGATCTCGCTCATTTTTGTTTGGGGCTTTCCTTGATATATTTGCTAGTCTTGGATGCATCTACTTCGCTTGGTGGAGCTCTGACCCAAATCGAATTGCCAAAATACTCCCTATGATGGTGTGGAGTTTTCTGTTTTGCTCTTAAATCCATCGGTCTTACGTTCAGGTCCTTCTCCCTTGCATCTCAGTCCCCAGATCTCACAATTCAGTCCTTTTTCCCAGTTTTTTGGTCCTTTTATGCTTCATCTCTTCAAACCTATTTATTTCTGAAATTCAAACATAAAACTCGTAACATAGCATTGTTTAGGTGAAAGATAATGGATAGGATACAAATATCAGCATGAAATGATGTCAATCAAATATCCCCACACCTAACTTTTGCTAGTCCCGAGCAAAACAAAGAAAGGAAAAGGCATACGAAAAAACAAGAAATCCTAACTCACTTTCGTAGGAATCACGGTTGCAGTTAGCATGTGCAACAAGCCGCTAAACCTCCTTGTCGCCAAGGAGGAGGAGTGTTGTGTCCTGAGGGTTTTCAGCGGATACACCCACAAAATCCGAAGAAAGTTGCATTAATCAATCTAGCTACACGACTCATTGGACTTATTTTGTCGATCATGGGACGCGGTAATACTACGGGTCGACTCTATATATGTAATCGGTCCACACACCTAGCCTACTGAATTATTCGTGAAAGTTAGTTAAGGACTTAAGTGAAAGACATGGGCAACCTTAACTTCTGAATGTAATACAATGTGTAAAGTCCATTAAGGTTCTTATTTGACTTTTTTTTCTTTCATTGGAGCATTTTATTGTTTGGTGTTTGATTCTCCTAAGGTCGGGTTTCGTGCATCATTGCCTATGAGGACTTACATTATCACGTACACCTTTCCCCAAATCTCCACATAGGGCGATCTCTACCACCCGTGTAACGGGAGTTCGGTCGGCGCATCCCAAGTCAGATGACTCGAAAGCACCAGGCACAAAGTCCACTCAGACGTACTACTTCCCGAGTGATAGGAGTCGTGCGAGAAGAGTGAGCACCCTTTATTTATTTATTTATCTACATGGGAACCAAAACTCCTACATTTAAGTTTCACAAAAATAGATTAAGGGTCCTTGACTACGACAAACTTCCTTATACTAACATACACGAATTATTTGACTCACTAGGTTCAGTGTGGACTTCTTTAAATGTTTGAGTGTTGAAACCCTATGATTACACGCCCCCTGAGGGAAAACCAGGGTGCATCCTAACGACTCGATAAGACCTAAAGCCAGTAAATTAGATATCATAATGCATCAAGTTCAAGACAATTTTGGGAGCTTTCTTTTTACTTTGCCTCTCAATGGTTTTGCACATGCTAAACACACGCAAAACCTACAAAAACATTTTCTTTCGCAAACACATGAAGATTTTGAAAGAAATGTGAAAATTTTAAAGCACTAGGCAAGCAAAAGAAGATAAGTCACCCAAGGATCATGACCAGCAGATATACCAATGTTAAATGCAGCACACTAACATGACCCTAATAATGCACACAAAAGAAAATAAAATCAAAAGCAAAGACTCGACTATGTACACACGTAAAACACCCCCCACACCTACTTCATGCATTGTCCACAATGAATGTGAGCAAGATACTACAGGGATTTATGCATGAAAATGGAAGATCTCACCAACATGAAGCGCAAAAGGAAGTTCGTGGTTATGTTGATGGACACAAACCTGAATTCCCTCAAAACCTGTGAGACAAATACGTGAAGAAATAGGGCCCAAGTACACAAGGGTTAGGGCGCACAACAATGAATGCTCGCTCAAAGAGTCTTTTATTACTATCTTTTTTTTATTTTGATTTTGTACAACATATATACATCAACAAAGATATTCTCATAATCATTTGGTCAAGGAACATCAACTGAGAACATCGAGTTTTGAGGACTAGAGACGTGCCGAGATGGGCAAACTTCCCTAGTACTCCAAGGTGTCATGAGGGTTGAAAGGTCAAAGCTGAAAGGCTCAAACCCCTCATGATATTGGTTGGGTGTAGGCAACATGAATGAGTGCAGTTGAGTTGCCTCACCATGATTTAGTTGCTCATCGAACAAAACCCTCCAACCAATCGGTGGGTGCATCGGAATGAGTTCCTCAAGCTCATTCGATGGATGCAGCAGACCTGCATCACTAAGAATGGGGCTTCTCCCCAAGTCATCCAACAAGGACCTCCCACCATCATTTAGATCATCAAGCATAAGCTCGGTCATAGGTGGGTCCTTGTTGGAGTCAATATGAAGCTCAAATGGCTCAATGGCCATGGGACATAGGGTAGAGACACCTTCTGGTATGGGCATATGATGAGGTGTCTCACTCTCACTAGTAATCTCAACTGAATCATGCAACGAACACTCCTTTTGGATATTACGCAAATACTGAAAACAGGTGCACCAACATATATAATATATATATGTACATCAAAGTATTTCAAAAGTTGTGATTACATCAAAAGGCTATACAACGAATACAATAATCACCCAACCTCAACTGAGAAAAAGCTGGATCCGGTAGAGGTGCTCCTCTCCTCGGTCACCACCCCCTATCGTCGATCACGGCCTGAAAGTAAACATGCAACAATGCCTGAGTTTCCAAAAGGAAACCCCATATGCCAAACTCTACAATGCATGAAATGAAAGGCACCCTAGCATGCAATTCTACTAAACAAGAAAAGCATCTCAACAGGCTGGGCTCCATGGTTTTTTCAACCAACCCAAACGTCCAAGGGCTCCATGTCTTTTTCAACCAACCCCTACACGCGGTCCCTGCTCAGGCTCCAGGCCTTTTTCAGCCAACCTGAATGCACTACAGAGCTCCAGGTCTTTTTCAACCAACCCCGCACAGACTAGCTGGGCTCTAGGTCTTTTTCAACAAACCGCAGCTCTCACACAGTTACGGGGCTCCAGGTCTTTTTCAACCAACCACTGCAGCACCACATTCTAAGCTAGGCTCCAGGCCTTTTTCAGCCAACCCAAGCTTTCACACAATTACGGGGCTCCAGGTCTTTTTCAACCAACCACCGCAACACTCGTGCACCCTAGCACACTTGTCGGAAGAATCGGCACCATAACTCGCCTCACACGGACGACCACAACAACTGCACCTCCATAGTGCAAAATTGGACACAAACGGTCGACCGAACAAAAAGTCTTGGTCGAACGAATCATGGAAACACAAGGCAATCGCCTCGACCGACACTTCCTCGGTCGACCGATTCCTACCAACTGCACTCGTTTGGTTGAACCAAAGTCAAGGGACGGTCGACCGTTTAGATGGTCAATTCCCAGGTTCCACAAACAAAATGACCAATTGGTCGAACGGCAAAGGTGGCCCGTTCGACCGAAAGTCACCAGGGACAAATCCTACAATCTCAACAACGAATTCGGTCGAACCCCCCGAGCACTCTCAGTCGACCGAATCCCACCAGGGAATATTCCCTCACTCGCACCACGAATCCGGTCGAACCCCCGAGCACTCTCGGTCGACTGAATTCCACCAGAGTGTTCCCCCACGCTTAGCCACAAGTCCGGTCGACCGAAACCACCTTCGGTCGAACCGACCACTATTCTCACTTAAGTCACGGTCGGACAAAGTCAATGAGCGGTCGACCGTTTGGATGGTCAACGCTCCCAACCGACCTATGACAGTGCACACGGTCGAACGACAAAGGGGACCCGTTTGACCGAATCTCACCATGCTTGCCTCCCATGCACAATCGGCCAACTGCCCCAAGGGCATCGTTCGACCGATGTGAGGCAGAACCGGAAATCTCTTCATGAACGGTAGACCGTTTGCACCAACCGGTCGACCGATCAGGCAGTGAAATCTACTACACGTTTACTTGCGACGAGCTGGAAGGACTCGTTTGCACCAACAGGTTGACCGATCAGGCAGTGAAATCTACTGCACGTTTACTTGCGACGAGCCGGAAGGCCTACCGTCGACTTCCAAATACTCACACTACATAAGTGAGCGAGTTGACATACCAGAAGGTTTGAAGAAACCTTTGAAGAACCGCGATGATGCCTCCATGAGCACGCCTCCCAAAATCACGATCTGTCGACGATCCTCGCGGCTAAACCATGATCAACACCTCCTTGACGATCCACACTCGCGATTCCACCTCTGTCAACCTCCACCACCCAACCGGAGCAACCAAGACCACCGAAACGAGTTAGGTCAAGGGAGAGGACCCAAGCAAAAGGGACGGAATAGCACACAACCCAACTCACCTCCACCCACCAACCGGAGCCGACCACCACTCGTCGGAGATCAACTTCTCGCCAGAGCACACTGTGGGAGAGAGAGAGAGACGTGAGTGAGAGAGTAAGGTGAGAGGGAGAAAAACACCAATAAATATCTCACCCCAACTCCATCCTCACCATCCATCCAAATCCAATCCATCTCAACCCTTCATCCATCTCCACCCTTCATCCATCAACTTCCAATCCCAGTCGTCCATCTCCCCCTAATCACCACCAAATAACATCATTAGGCACAATTAGGATTAGGATCTCACAATCCACCCTCCCAAAAGAATTTCGTCCTCGAAATTAAAACTGAAGTTCACCAAATAACTCCAGGAACTCCTTCCGGACCTCCTCCTCAATCTCCCAAGTGGCCTCTCGCTCACTGTGGTGCTGCCATCTGACCTTCACCATAGGAATGGTCCTCCTCCTCAACTGATGCTCTATCTGATCCACAATCTCAACCGGTCTCCTCAAGAGACAAATCCTGACGGATCTCTGGAACCTCCAACTGAATCACATGAGAACGATCTGCTATGTACTTCCTCAACATCAAAACATGGAAGACGTTGTGAAGACCCGAAAACTGCGGCTGCAACGCAACTCTGTAGGCAACCTCTCCAACCCGATCAAGAATCTCAAACGGTCCGACATACCTCGGACTAAGCTTCCCCTTCTTCCCGAACCTCATCACTCCTCGAGATGGTGAAATCTTCAGGAAGACATGGTCACCTACCTCAAACCTCAGCTCTCGCCTACGCCTATCAGCGTAGCTCTTTTGCCTACTCTGAGTTGTCGCTAGTCTCTGCCTGATCACATCTACCTTCTCAGCATACATCTGCACAATCTCAGGACCAACTAGCTGTCTCTCGCCTACATCACTCCAGCATACCGGTGATCTACACGGTCTCCCGTACAGAGCCTCGTATGGTGCCATCCCAATGCTCGAATGGTAGCTGTTGTTGTAGGCGAACTCGATCAACGGCAGATGCTCATCCCAATGACCTGCCCAATCCAGAATACAAGCTCGCAACATATCCTCTAGCGCCTCGATGGTCCTCTCAGACTGACCGTCTGTCTATAGATGAAATGTCGTACTGAACTTCAACCGAGTCCCTAAGGCCTGCTGCAAACTCCCCCAGAATCTTGAAGTGAACCTCGGATCTCGATCCGAAATAATACTCACGGGCACTCCGTGCAGTCTGACGATCTCCTCAATATACAACTTAGCTAGACCCTCCAGAGGTAAAGTGGTCCGGATAGCTAAGAAATGTGCCGACTTGGTCAGTCGATCGACTATCACCCAAATCGCGTCATGGATTCCTCTCGTCCTCGGCAGCCCGGTGACAAAATCCATCGTCACGTGCTCCCACTTCCACTCTGGAAGCTTGATCCTCTACATCGGCCCTGCAGGTCTCTGGTGGTCGATCTTCACCTGCTGACAAATCATACATCTATCAACGAACTCTGCGATCTCCGTCTTCATCCTCTTCCACCAGAAATTCCTCTGAAGATCTCTATACATCTTCGTGCTGCCCGAGTGGATCGAATAACGGGATCTGTGCGCCTCCTCCAGAATATCCTTCCTCAGGTCTCCTCCCTTCGGCACCCAGACACGACCTCTGAACCTCAGCCCACCATCAACTCCAATACTGAAGTCTGGCCCATCTCTGGCGGCTAACTGTAAAAAACCGGCAAACTCATCATCAGCCTGAACAATACTCTGAGCAAACTCATCATCCAGGAGTGGAAGATCTCTATACATCACCAGCACTCTGAGCCTAAAACAATACTCAAGACCAACTGAGGCTCCACTCTCAGCCCGGCAATCACCGCACCTCGCGACTCATCGGTAAACGGTCTCCATTCGGTCAACGCCTCAAGCAGATTCCACTCCTCGATACAAAGACCTGCTGCGGTAACCTCCACATTCCTGCTTAAAGCATTAGCAACAGAATTTGCCTTCCCCGGATGGTACGAGATGGTGAAATCATAATCCTTAATCAGCTCGAGCCATCTACGTTGCCTCATATTCAGCTCCTTCTGCGAAAATAGATACTTCAGGCTCTGATGATCTGTGAACACCTCGAACTGCTCGCCATACACATAATGCCTCCAAGTCTTCAACGCGTGCACCACTGCCTCCAACTCCAAATCATGAGTGGGGTAGTTCCTCTCGTGCACCTTCAGCTGCCTCGAAGCATAAGCAACCACTTGCCCGTGCTGCATGAGTACGCATGCCATTCCAACGCCTGACGCGTCACTGTAAATCACAAATCCACCACAGCCACTGGGAAGTGTCAGAACTGGAGCAGTCGTCAGCCGACTCTTCAGTTCCTAGAAACTATCCTCGCACTTCTGGGACCACACGAACTTGACGCCCTTCCGCGTCAGAGTTGTCAACGGCGAAGCCAACCTGGAGAAATCCTGAATAAGGCGACGATAATAACCCACCAGCCCCATAAAACTTTTGATCTCTGCCACACTAGTAGGGCTCTCCACTGCGTCACGGCCTCAACCTTCGCTGGATCTACTGAAATCCCAACTCTCGATACAATGTATCCTAGAAAGGCGACACTGCTCAGCCAGAACACGCACTTCAAAAGCTTGGCATACAACTGATGGTCCCTCAAAATGCCAAGTGCAACTCTCAAGTGCTCTCGATGCTGCTCCACATCTGGCGAATAGACCAAAATGTCGTCCACGAAGACAATCACAAACCGGTCGAAGTACTGACTGAACGTCCTGTTCATCAAATCCATAAACGCAGCAGGCACGTTCATCAACCCGAACGGCATCACCAAAAACTCGTAATGCCCGTACCTCGTCCTGAACGCTGTCTTCTGCACATCTGCCTCTCTGATCCTCAACTGATGATAACTGGATCGTAGATCAATCTTCGAGAAGACCTTTGCTGACTGTAACTGGTCAAACAGGTCCTCGATCCTGGGCAAAGGATACCGATTCCTAACGGTAACCTTGTTCAGCATCCTGTAGTCAACACACATCCGCAGCGATCCATCCTTCTTCTTCACGAAGAGTACTGGCGCTCCCCAAGGTGAGACACTGGGGCGGATAAACCCCATATCCATCAGATCGTGCAACTGCTTCTTCAGCTCTGCCAGCTCACCAGGTGCCAACCGATATGGTGCCTTCGACTGTGGTGTAGTCTCAGCCACCAAATCAATCCCAAACTCGATCTCTCTCTGAGGCGGCAACCCGGAGAATCTCCTCGCCTCTGGATCTGGAACTACCAGAGTGACCACGAAAGCTCTGCAACCCTGCTGCAACAACTTCTGTGCCCTCACTGCTACCACTCTGCCTCCTCTATCCTTCGTCCCCCTGATCACCACATCAAGTAGACCCTTCCTCGGGATCAGAATTTTCTTCTCCCGGCACAACACTCACACATCGTACCAGGATAGCCAATCCATCCCCAGTACGACGTCGAAGTCCTCCATCGACAACAAGATCAGGTCAGTCGGAAACTCCTGATCTTCCGAAACAATCGTGGCACTGGGGAGAAAGCTCACCACAATGCCCACCAGACCCAAGGGTGTGCTGACTTCCAACGTTGCAGTCAACATCGCAGTGGTACGACCCAACACGCTCGCAAATTTCTCCGAAATGAACGAGTGTGTGGCCCCACAATCAAACAGTACTCTCGTACCCAACCCAGCAATAAAGAGCGTACCTTCCACCACGGTGCTGGCGTCTCTCGCCTCATCCGTCTGGATGGTAAAGACCCGTCCAGTCCTCTGACCCTGCTGTGGCGGCGCAAAAGGTCGGCGACCTCTGCCTCTACCTGCTACTGGAGGCCCTGAATGCCTGCTGGACCCACCTGACCCACTCAGACAATCACGCACAAAGTGGCCTGGCTTGCCACACCCGTGACAAACTCTACGGCCCCAACACTCTCCGGAGTGAACTCTGCCATAACCTCTACACGCTTCAGGCTGGCGTGATCCACCTCCTCCAATCCAGGGCCTCTTCCCTGGGTTCCCTGCTAGCGGAGCACCCGGACATCCACTGACCTTCCCCGGTGCTCTCCTGGCCTCAACATAATTCTGCTGGTAATCCTGATCAATGATCGTGGCGAATCTCACGGCATCGGTCAGCGTCTGTGGCATACCGTATGTCACCTGAGTACGGAGGTGCTTCCTCAGCCCCCGTATAAACTTCCTCGCCCTTTGCAGTGGCGTCACACACATCTCCGGACAGTAACGCTCCAGCACGTTAAACCTCCGGGTATACTCAGCCAGGGTCACCTCTCCCTGCTCCAAGGTCATAAACTCCTCTCTCCTCCCATCTCTGACATGCTCTGGAAAATACTGCTCATTGAACTCCCGTAGGAATTCCTCCCAGCTAACCTCAGTCCTGCCCTCAAACACCACTACATATGTGGTCCTCCACCAGTTCGACGCGTCTCTGCCCAACACATACGCTGCCAAGCCTGCTTGCCTCTCCGGCAGGCACTCAATCGCTTGAAGGATCTCCTGAATCTTAAGGACCCAGTCCTCTGCAGCCTCAAACTCTCCTCTACCATCGAAGGAAGGTGGGTGTTGTCTCATAAAGCGGTCGAGCATTGCTCCTGCCGCTGCTGGCTCTCGTCTGTCTAACTAGCGATCCAACATCGCTCCCAGTCGCCCCACCGTGTCATAGAGCATCCGCCGCTCCTCTGCCCAGTCCGTGCCCCCAGTCTCACCGCTGGTGCTACGGTCCCGTTAGGGAGGTCTCACGCGTCTCGGAGGCATCTATACACAAAGAAAACATCACCATCAAAACCATGAATGCATGAACTAATGCAGACTCTAAAACTTAAAGGGTGGTTTCTTTGGATAATGACACTGGAACCGACCGCTCTGATACCAAGTTGTAACATCCTCAACAAAGCGGAAAATTTAAAATTTTAATAACACACAATCAACAGAGGATATTACGCAAATACTGAAAATAGGTGCACCAACATATATAATATATATATATATACATCAGAGTATTTCAAAAGTTCTGATTACATCAAAAGGTTATACAACAAATACAGTAATCACCCAACCTCAACTGAGAGAAAGCTGGATCCAGTAGCGGTGCTCCTCTCCTCGGTAACCACCCCCTATCGCTGATCACGACCTAAAAGTAACCATGCAACAATGCCTGAGTTTCCAGAAGGAAACCCCGTATGGCAAACTCTACAATGCATGAAATGAAAGGCACCCTAGCATGCAATTCTACTAACCAAGAAAAGCATCTCAACAGGCTGGGCTCCAGGGTTTCTTCACCCAACCACCGCATCACACACTCGTCTTTTTCAACCAACCGCAGCTACCACGACACGACCAAGGGCTCCAGGTCTTTTTCAACCAACCAAACGTCCAAGGGCTCCATGTCTTTTTCAACCAACCCCTACACGCGGTCCCTGCTCAGGCTCCAGTCCTTTTTCAGCCAACCTGAAAGCACTACAAAGCTCCAGGTCTTTTTCAACAAACCCCGCACAGACTAGCTGGACTCTAGGTCTTTTTCAACCAACCGCAGCTCTCACACAGTTACGGGGCTCCAGGTCTTTTTCAACCAACCACCGCAGCACCACATTCTAAGCTAGGCTCCAGGCCTTTTTCAGCCAACCCAAGCTTTCACACAATTACGGGGCTCCAGGTCTTTTTCAACCAACCACCGCAACACTCGTGCACCCTAGCACATTTGTCGGAAGAATCGGCACCACAACTCGCCTCACACGGACGACCACAACAACTGCACCTCCATAGTGCAAAACTGGACACAAACGGTCGACCGAACCAAAAGTCCTGGTCGAACGAATCACGGAAACACAAGGCAATCGCCTCGACCGGCACTCCCTCGGTCTACCGATTCCCACCAACTGCACTCGTTTGGTCGAACCAAAGTCAAGGGACGATCGACCGTTTAGATGGTCAACACCCAGGTTCCACGAACAAAATGACCAATTGGTCGAACGGCAAAGGGGCCCCGTTCGACTGAAAGTCACCATGGACAAATCCTACAATCTCAACAACGAATTCAGTCGAACCCCCGAGCACTCTCGGTCGACCGTATCCCACAAGGGAATATTCCCTCACTCGCACCACGAATCCGGTCGAACCCCCGAGCACTCTCGGTCGACCGAATTCCACCAGAGTGTTCCCCCATGCTCAGCCACAAGTCTGGTCGACCGAAACCACCTTCGGTCGAACCGACCACTATTCTCACTTAAGTCACGGTCGGACAAAGTCAATGTGTGGTCGACCGTTTGGATGGTCAACGCCCCCAAACGACCTATGACAGTGCACACGGTCGAACGACAAAGGGGACCCGTTTCACCGAATCTCACCAGGCTTGCCTCTCATGCACAATCGGCCGACCGCCCTAAGGGCATCGTTCGACCGATATGAGGCAGAACTGGAAATCTCTTCACGAACGGTCGACCGTTTGCAACATCTGGTCGACCGACCAGGCAGTGAAATCTACTGCACGTTTACTTGCGATGAGCCGGAAGGCCTACCGTCGACTTCCAAATACTCACACTACATAAGTGAGCGAGTTGACATACCAGAAGGTTTAAAGAAACCTTTGAAGAACCGCGATGATGCCTCTACGAGCACGCCTCCCAAAATCATGATCCGTCGACGATCCTCGCGACTAAACCACGATCAACACCTCCTTGACGATCCACACTCGCGATTCCACTTCCGTCAACCTCCACCACCCAACCGGAGCAACCAAGACCACCGAAACGAGTTAGGTCGAGGGAGAGGACCCAAGCAAAAGGGACGGAATAGCACACAACCCAACTCACCTCCACCCACCAACCGGAGCTGACCACCTCTCGCCGGAGATCAACTTCTCGCCGGAGCACACTGTGGGAGAGAGAGAGACGTGAGTGAGAGAGTAAGGTGAGAGGGAGAAAAACACCAATAAATATCTCACCCCAACTCCATCCAAATCCAATCCATCTCAACCCTTCATCCATCAACTTCCAATCCCAGCCGTCCATCTCGATCTCCCCCTTATCACCACCAAATAACCTCATTAGGCACAATTAGGATTAGGATCTCACAGATAAGCACGTCCTCGATAATCCCCTTTGGGATACGAATGGATCTATCCGCCAATTGGAGGGTGATCTTAGTTCGTTTCAATTCTCCCAAATTAAACTATTGATAAACAGAAAATGGGAGGAGGTTGACCGCCGATCCTAAATCAAGCAATACATTACTTAAGCTAGTGTCCCCTATCGTACACTGAATAGTTGGACACCTAGGGTCCTTGTATTTTGTGTAGGCAGGATTGGACGAAAGTGAGCTTACATTTGCAGTCAAGAATGCTTTCTTGGGAACATTGGCCTTTCTCTTGGTTGTGCAGAGATCCTTCAACACTTTGACATATTGAGGTATTTGTTGGATGACATCTGTTGAACGTTTTATTTAAAACTGCAAGTGCACGGCCGCGATGAAGCGGTGGCAAGTACGGGTCGTCCTCAGGGAGGTAAGCAGCCTCTTGTTTGCACGAAATCAAGTGGCAAAAATATAGAGAAGAGAGTTGTTTATGCTACTCTACGCTACACTACACTACGAAATACGAAATGTGAAAGAAAGCAGCAAACGATTAACTAAAACTTAACTAAGAACAAAAGAAGAGTGCTGGAATTCAGAAGTTGAAGAACCCCTAAGGGGTGGAGTGAGTGCACACATGAAAAGAGGTGGGTGTTGAACACATTCTTTAAGCACAAATAAAGGTGGTGTTATCATGCATAGGAAGTGTCTAAATGTTATGGCAAAATCTATCAATCCATTCACCATCCAAGTTGATTAACATTTACATATACAAGTTGTTTATTTCAGAACCTAAACAAGCATGAGAGGTGTCTAATCATTTTAGCAAAACTCATCAAGTTATAAATTCTATCCTAAACAAGAAAGCATACATTCATGTTTTGTCAACACATTGGAAATAAAGCATTCATTCCATTCCCTAATGCATGTATGAACATCTACTCCACCCCCAAAGGGAATGGAACTACTCACTACACATTACACTAATTATTGAACTAAGAAAGGAAAGCATATTAACTAAGCTAGATTTAATAAAAGACAATTAAACTAAAGCATGCACAAACAATAAAAGAAGAACAAAACAAAGAAAACTTTATTGATAAAATGACTCACATTTCAAGTAGCATCCTCCTACTTTAGGGTGTGCTTCAAGGCCTCACTTCTAGCAGGAAGAATAGCCACTTAAAATATGGAGTGATTACAATAGGAGGTGAAGAGTTCTATTTATAGCCATGGAAAAGTTAATCCGGGACAATCCCCCGATGTAGGACTAAACTAATACAAAAATAGCCTAAACAAACATTAATACAAGTCCAGGAGAAATCTTAGCGGATCTGGGATGATCCAGACCGCCAATTGGCGGTTCCAGACCACCAATTGACGGTCTAAAAAGTCCAGATCCAGTTGAATCTTGTTCTGGGCTTTGCTTGGTGTATTTGGTGGTCTTGGATGCATCTACTTTGTTTATTGGAGCTCCGACCCGAATCAAATTTCTAAATACTCCCCATGATGGTGTGGAGTATTCTGTTTTGCTCTTAGGTCCTTCTGTCTTGCAATCAGGTCCTTCTTCCTTGCATCTTGGTCCCCAGATCTCACAATTCAGTCCTTTTTCCCAACTTTTGGGTCATTTTATGCTTCATCTCTTCAAACCTATTTATTCCTAAAAACTAAACATAAAACTTGTGACATAGTATTGGTTAGGTGAAAGATAATGGATATAAGATACAAATATAAACATGAAATGATGTCAATAAAATACCCCCACACCTAACTTTTGATAGTCGCGAACAAAACAAAGAAAGGAAAAAGCATACGAAAAAAACAAGAAATCCTAACTCACTTTCGTAGGAATCACGGTTGCACTTAGCACGTGCAACAAGCCATTAAACCTACTTGTCGCTAAGGAGGAGGAGTGTTGTCTCCTGAGGGTTTTCAGCGGATACAGCCACAAAATCCG
This sequence comes from Triglochin maritima, assembly GCA_963682175.1. Classification (NCBI taxonomy): domain Eukaryota; kingdom Viridiplantae; phylum Streptophyta; class Magnoliopsida; order Alismatales; family Juncaginaceae; genus Triglochin; species Triglochin maritima. The sequence continues at coordinate 27,469,116 of OY821788.1, read as the reverse complement.
AACAAGATGCATTAATCAATCTAGCTACACGACTCGTTGGACTCATATTGTCGATCATGCGACGCAGTAATACTACGGGTCGACTTTATATATGTAATCGGACCACACACCTAGCTTAATGAGTTATTCGTGAAAGTTAGTTAAGGACTTAAGTGAAAGACATGGGCAACCTTAACTTCTGAATGTGATACAATGTGTAAACTCCATTTTGGTTCTTATTTGACACACTTTTTTTCTTTTTTTTCTTTCTTTTTCTTTGGAGAATTTTATTGGTTGGTGTTTGATTCTCCAAGGGTTAGGTTTCGTGCATCATTGCCTATGAGGACTTACACTATCACATACATCTTCCCCCAAATCTCCACATAGGGCTATCCCTACCACCCGTGTAACGAGAGTTCGGTCGGCGCATCCCAAGTCAGATGACTCGAAAGCACCAGGCACAAAGTCCCCTCAGACCTACTTTCCCGAGTGATAGGAGTCATGCGAGAAGAAAGAACACCACTTATTTATTTATCTACATGGGAACCAAAACCCCTACACTTAAGTTTCACAAAAAGAGATTAAGGGCCCTTGACTACGACAAACTTCCTTATACTAACAAATACGAATTATTTGACTCACAAGGTTCAGGGTGGACTTCTTTAAATGTTTGAGTGCTAAAACCCTATGATTACACGCCCCCGAGGGAAAATTGGGGTGCATCCTAATGACTCGATAAGACCTAAAGCCAGTAAACTAGATATCCTAATGCATCAAGTTCAAGACAATTTTGGGAGCTTTCTTTTTACTTTGCCTCTCAACGGTTTTGCACATGTTAAACACACGCAAAACCTACAAAACATTTTCTTTCGCAAACACATGAAGATTTTGAAAGAAATGTGAAAATTTTAAAGCACTAGGCAAGCAAAAGAAGACAAGTCACCCAAGGATCATGGCAAGCAGGTATATCAATGTTAAATGCGGCACACTAACATGACCCTAACAATGCACACAAAAGAAAACAAAAAAATCAAAAGAAAATACTCGACTATGTACACACGTAAAGTACCCCCCCCCCCCCACACACACCTACTTCATGCATTGTCCTCAATGAATGTGAACAAGATACTACATGAATATATGCATGAAAAAGGAAAGATCTCACCAACATAAAGTACAAAGGGACGTTCAGGGTCATGTTGATGGACACAAACCCAAATTCCCTCAGAACCTGTGAGAAGCTGAAGAAGGGAGATAAATACGTGAAGAAATTGGGCCCAAGTACACAAGGGTTGGGGCTCACAACAATCGATGCTCACTGAAGGAGTCTTTTATTGCTTTTTTTCGAAAAAAAATTAGTATGATATGTACAGCAATAACGATATTCTCATAATCATTTGGTCAAGGAACATCAAATGTTAACATCAAGTCATGAGGACCAGAGACTTGCCGAGAAGGGCAAACTTCACTAGTACTCTGAGGTGTCATGAGGGGTGAAAGGTCAAAGCTGAAAGGCTCGAACCCCTCATGATATTGGTTGGGTGTGGGCAACAAAGAATGAAGTTGTGTTGCCTCACTAGGGTTTAATTTCTCATCGAAGAAAACCCTCCAACCAATAGGCGGGTGCATCGGAATGAGTTCCTCAGGCTCATTCGATGGATGCAGCAGACTTGCATCACTAAGAGTGGGGCTTCTCCCCAAGTCATCCAACAAGGACCTCCCACCATCATTTAGATCATCAAGCATAAGCTCGGTCATAGGTGGGTCCTTGTTGGAGTCAATATGAAGCTCAAATGGCTCAATGGCCATGGGACATGTGGTAGAGACACCTTCTGGTATAGGCATATGATGAGGTGTCTCACTCTCACTAGTACTCTCAACTGAATCATGCAATGAACACTCCTTTTGGACATTTATGTTTGATGCCAGCTCACTCTGTTGCAAAGACAAGCAATGAGTTTTCGCTGGGCCCACAAACATTCTCAATGGGTTGCATTGGTGTTAGGGGTGTTCGTTGATTTTGTGGTGCTTTCTCCAATTGGAGGATGAGATTTAGATTTAAAGGTTGATCCATGGGCTCCTGTTGCCTACCAGAGTTGATCACATGAAACTCGGCACTCATGTTACCGAAACTTAACTAAGAACGAAATAAGAGTGTTGGAATTCAGAAATGGAAAAACCCCTAAGCGGTGGAGTGAGTGCACACATGCAAAGAGGTGTTGAATACATTCTTTAAGCACAAATGAAGGTGGTGTTATCATGCATAGGAAGTGTCTAAATGTTATAGCAAAACATATCAATCCATTGACCAACCTAGTTGATTAACATTCACATATACAAGTTATTTATTTCAGAACCTAAACAAGCATGAGAGGTGTCTAATCATTTTGGCAAAACTCATCAAGTTATAAATTCTATCCTAAACAAGCAAGCATACATTCATGTTTTATCAACACATTGTAAATAAAGCATTCATTCCATTCTCTAATGCATGTATGAACATCAACTCCACCCCCCAAAGGGGATGGAACTACTCACTAGACATTAGACTAATTATTAAACTAAGCAAGGAAAGCATATTTACTAAGCTACTAAAACTAATGAAATAAAATTAAACAAAGTAAAACAAGCAACATGAAACAAACAATCTAATAAAGAAACTTTTATTAAAATGACTCACAATTAAAGTAGCATCCTCCTACTTTAGTGTGTACTTCAAGGCCTCACTTCTAGTAGGAAGAATAGCCACTCAAAATTTGAAGTGATTACAATAGAAGGTGAAGAGTTCTATTTGTAGTCATAGAAAAAGGCAATCCGGGACAATCTCCCAACGTGGGACTAAAGAAATACCAAAAATAGCTTGAACAAATACTAATACAAACGCTCCAGAAATTGTAGTGGATCCGGGAAGATCTGGACCGCCAATTGGCAGTTCCAGACCGCTAATTGACGGTCTACAAGATCCAGATCTCGCTCATTTTTGTTTTGGGCTTTCCTTGATATATTTGCTGGTCTTGGATGCATCTACTTCGCTTGGTGGAGCTCCGACCCGAATCAAATTGCCAAAATACTCCCCATGATGGTGTGGAGTTTTCTGTTTTGCTCTTAGGTCCTTTGGTCTTACGTTCAAGTCATTCTCTCTTGCATCTCAGTCCCCAGATCTCACAATTAAGTTTTTTCCCCAGCTTTTAGGTCCTTTTATGCTTCATCTCTTCAAACCTATTTATTTATGAAATTCAAACATAAAACTCGTAACATAGCATTGTTTAGGTGAAAGATAATGGATATAAGATACAAATATCAGCATGAAATGATGTCAATCATACACCATTGATTTTGGATGTGAGGTCCTTTTGAGTGTCATATTGAGTGGTGATTTCTACAAAGTTTACATAAAACTACCTGCAATCTTCGGAGGAATTTTTTTATCAGAAGCTTGTCTTGGAAGAAATCCGAAGATTATCTTTGGCGAGAAAAGTTGAGAGACTGATTTCCTTGAGATATTTAATTACGATCTTCCGTTTTGGAATAGGGTTGACACTGCTAATCACTCTGAAGTGTCGCTCTGCCTTTTGGTGGATGAAAATGTAGGATGGCGAGTAAGGGACAACTTTTCCAGAATTTCTTCTATCAGTGTCGTCGAGGTGGATTGGATGTCGCGATTAAGATGACTTTTCTTCGGGGGAGTGACTGACTTCTTTCCTTTCTTCTCGGTAGGTTTCTTAGTAGGGGCCGCCTCTTCTTTGAGGAAAGAGGCTTCTTAGGATCCATTGAAAAATGGTGAAGATAGCAGGGATTGGAAGAATTTGAGTAGAAGAAAGAGTTTAGAATATTGTAGAAAAGATGGATGAAAAAAAGTGTGAATGGGGTCTTGTTTATATAGAAAATATCAAGGGCAAATTGGGAAATTTACGCCCAATGGTCGTCCATTAATGGTGTAGATGACCGTTGGGGAGCTGTAACGGCTAAATTTTGTAGCGCTTCGGTCGACCGCAACTGGTTCAGTCTATCAAAACATGTTGACAGTGAATTTCAAATTTGCATATCGAATTTCAGAACAGACGTCCTTGGAGAGGGGTTACTTCACTTGTTTGTGCATTCCTAGGAATCCATGCTCAATTTTCATTTCCCTTTATCAACGTTTTAGGTCTAAAAGCAAAAAAAAACTCATCGTTTGTGGTCGTCTGAAAACATTCAGTCCACTAAAACGTGTTATCCGGACAAACAAAACCGCGTGTCACTAGCCATGTCAACCAATTTTGAGGATTTTTTATAGCAATTGAAAATTTATTTTACGATAGAGTGGAAAATAGTTGGGTTCCCAAAAAAGTGGTGGGACCTAAGACTGTTCAAATTCTTTCCAGATCAACAAAATCTGGCTAAATCACAAGTTTCCAAAGAACTACCTTTCCAAACAAACTGGAAATCTTCCTCTGTTACGCCAACCTCAATAACAAACCAAAATCAAAGAAATGACCTCAAACATGGAAGCAGATGAGGTGGTATGTGAATATGGCCATATGGGTTTGGAAGAATGAAGGAGAAGCCTCCATCAAAAGAGCTCTTGGGTTTCACACCCAAGGTAAAAGTAGAAGGTTTCACACGGAAAGCTTCGGAGGCTATCTAGGCAGGAGCAAGGGGTAGGACGATTTGGGATTTGAAATTCAAAAAACCCGATTTTGGTTCAGGAGCATGGACTTGAACCTCATTAATGGCATCGTAAAGCATGGCTTGTGTACGCCATGGTTGTTATTGCTGAGGGGGTGTATTCTGGAGAGAGATAAAAAGTATGTATTTAGGTGAGATAAGTTGTAATTGGCTGGAGGTTGATTTTTTGAGAAAGTGTGTATTGAAGAGAGAGAAAGTGTCAATTCTCGAGGAGTAGTTGACAGAATGATCAAGAAGTCTGTCTTCTCATGTGAAAAGCCTCCCATTATATAGGCAATAATGTGAGTTACATACAAGGACCTATACATAATTACAAAATAAATACAAGCCAATTATGGGCATAATAACACACCTAATTTCCTAGAGTAATGACATGCTAAATGGGGACAACGATTACATAATTTAATTGGCTAGGAGACAATCATGGCTTGACACCCCCTTCAAATTGATGTGGCTTCTCCACAAGCATCAATTTGTTGATCAAAAAATTATGTCTTTGTTGCGTTAAGGCCTTGGTAAAGATATCAGCTACTTGAAGAGTGTTAGGTATGTGGTAGAGAAATAATATTTGACACAAATGCCTCACGAATGAAGTGGCAATCAACCTCGATGTGCTTAGTGCGTTCGTGAAAAATGGGATTAGTCGTGATGTGTATGTCATTTGTATTATTTGCATGGAGACAAATTGGATGATGTGGAGGAAAACCAAGTTCAACCAATAACCTACGAATCCAATATATCTCTGCACATGCGTGAACTCGGTATTTAGATTCAGTAGAGGACTTAGAGACACAATCTTGTTTCTTGCTTTTCCAGGAAATAAGAGTCTTGCAAAGAAACATACACCATTTTGTAGTTAAGTGATTGACATCATTTCATGCTTACATTTGTATCTTATATCCATTATCTTTCACCTAAACAATACTACGTAACGAGCTTTATGTTTGAATTTGAGAAATAAATAGGTTTGAAGAGAAGAGGCATGAAAGGACCTAATAGATAAAAATTGAGTTTTAACAAAGGCTACAAATAATTGGAACAAGGAGAAAAAAACTTTTGATTTTTGCCTCAAAAAATAAACGCAAGTAGATCTACTGTAGTCATCAATAAAGGTAACAAAATACTTGTATTGAACATGAGAAATGATAGGGCTAACACAACAAATAATACTATGAATGAGTTCAAATTTGTGCGTTGCTCCACACAGATCAGAAGGAAATGGTAAAATCTTACTTTTACCTAGTTTGCAAGTTGCAAAACATGAAACACAATGGGAGAAGTATGCTCTTGATTAGGAAACATACAAGATTTAAACAATGAGATAAGCTCCTAAAGTGAGGATGACTCAACCATTTATGCCAAACTTCTGGTGATACACTGGACTTATTACAAAGTAACGATAAAACTGGAGGAGGTGAGCTAAGAGGAATAGGTCGGTGCAATGTAAAGAGACATTCATGCCTAGGCCCCTTCGCTACCACTTGCCCTGACATTTGATCCTGCACAATAGATCCAATATTAGAAAATTATACCCGATATTTTTTTTTCCACAAGTTGGCCCACAGAAATTAGATTTGTAGACAAATCGGGAGATACAAAAACATCCTTAATGTGAGAGGATGCCATCACCAATGGCTGTGATAGGTAGATTACTACCTTTTGCGGTTTGAATATGTGATGAGCCACTATACTTTCTGATATTACTTAGACCACGCAGAGAATTCGTCATGTGGTTAGAAGCTCCCAAGTCTAAGATTCAAGAAGTATAAAGGAGTGTTACCTTGGAGGCCAAGTGCTGAAAATGCATTCACAATCATTGCTTGAACTGCCTTGTGAGTAAGACATGGAGCTGAAGTAACAGGAATGGTTGTTGGGGCTGCAACAAGGGTAATATCAACATGATAGGTTTTGTTGGAGCGTGGTGAACGAGTAGAACAACCTTTAATTATATGCCCAGATTTCTGGCAATAGTTGCAAAAAAAATTAGGACAATTGGGAGCAATATGTCCATAATTTTTGCAACTATAGCATTGAATCATACTCATGTCACGACCCTTCCCTTTGCCATGCACAGTATAGGCAACTGAGACTGTGTTAATAGCAACACGAATCTATTCCATATTGTTTTGAGCATGGATTTGTTGCTCCTCGTGCAGAACTTCTCCAAAACAGACCTCCAATGTCGGGACATGAACTCCATTCACCAAAGATACACAAATAAGTTCATATTCAAGCCTCAATTTCATGAGAAATTGATCTCTCCAACTGGTTCTATGTACTTATTGTACAACCTGCAATCCTTCTCCAGAGACCTTGGCTAAAGCAAGATCTGAATAATCACTCCATAATGTCAGAAAACCAGAATAAAACTCTGGAATGGATAGATCTCCTTGGGTGTAGTTAGCAATGTCTAACTCAAGTTGAAAATGCCTAGCATTGTTGTCTTGATTATAAACTTGCTTGAGAAAATCCCACATAGCCTTTGCAAACTCGTGAGGACGCAAAGAAAGAACCAAATGTGGTTCGACAAAACTTAAAAGCCAAGACATGATTTGATTCTCTTTGGCAGCTCATGCTACTTTGGTAGTCTCTTTGGCAGCTCATGCTACTTTGGTAGCTATCAGAGGCTTTTGTGATGTCATCTATGTGGCCCTAAAGCTCTTTACCATTGAGAAAAGTCTCCAACTGAAACTCCCGAGCAGCATAATTTCTTCCAGAGAACTTGATACACATATCATCTGATTTTTCAATGGCCATGACTAAAAAACGAAGATGGGGGTTGGCGGGGGGCTATGACTAGAAGAAGCTATGAGACTAACTAAGACAAGAGATTATGACTGAGATTTTGTTGAACCTGGTTGTGAACCCATGATAGAATGATCAAGAAGTATGTCCTCTCATGTGAGAAGTCTCTCATTTTATAGGCAATAATGTCAGTTACATACAATGACCTATACATAATTACAAAATAAATACAAGCTAATTATGAGCTTAATTACACACCTAATTTGCTAGAGTAATGACATGCTAAATGGGGATAGCGATCACAGAATTTAATTGGTTAAGAGACGATCATGGCATGACAATAGTTTTGATGGTGAGGTAGTTTGGTGACTCAGCAAGACATGATGAGTTGATGTCCAATTGAGTGTGCTTGAGTTTTAGGTGGGAATCTGAGTAGAATACTACTTATCCAAAATCTAAAGCCCAAATCTTACATGGGAAACATCACACTTTCGCAAGTATAATTTCTTTTATAACTTTATTTTAGCGTAAACGAAAACACGACCCAAAAATCAAAACCAATAGATGATAAACATAAAAAATATCGATTTTAGTATAGACCATTAGCAACATTGACTTTATTTTAGAAGAAAAGTTCACACAAAAGACTTTTTGAAAAGTAAGGTGCATTCAAAAGACCAATAAAAATACCATCCCAAAGTCATACATCCAACCCAAATGATAACAAAGTGTGTTTTGCTTTAGAGAGGGAATCCAGTTTGTCAATTACAACTTTCCAGCGGTCGAGACATCCTAGCGGGGGATAAAAATCAAGGAATATGAGCTACACAGTCTAATTGTCGGGGACCAAAAAATCCATTAAAACTCTATATATGATAAATTGGAAAGGAAAATGGGTGTTTGAACTTCACGAGTCTTCAAACCTCAATGTGAATTTTGACGGACCAGCTACGGCCCATATAAAGCCCACCACTCTTCCCGTTTCGCTGCCACTCCGCCCAACCCAATGTGCGGCAGAACCCGCTGCACAATAAACCCGCAAACCCTCGCTAGGGTTTGCGGCTTCCAACCGGACGCCGTCACCACCCTCGACGTCGACTGGTACTATCCGTTCCTCCTTCCTCCCACCTCCCAACCACTAATCCTTCCTCTCCTGCAGCTTCCGCCCGTCCTACAACGTCTCTCCCGGGTCCTTCCTTCCGGTCCTGCACCAGAGGGGCGAGGAAGCGGGGGAGGAGGTGGTTGTGCGGAGCATGAAGTGGGGGCTTGTCCCGGGGTTCACGAAGAAGATCGAGAAACCCGATCACTACCGGATGGTATGGTAGCTCTTGAAGTTGTTAGAAGTGTAGTTTTTTGGGTAGATGAGTGCTCTGTTGGGTTTTGAGAAATCTGGTTTTTGGGGCTGGATGGTTGCTCTGTTGTTATTAAAAATGTGCTTTTGTTGGTGTAGATGTTTTTCTGTTGTTTTTGTTAACAATTATCCATGTAGTGTTTTTTTGATAGGTGGTTGGTGAAAATGTGGTTTTTTTTATGGTAGATTGTTGCTCTGTTGTTATCAAAAGTGTGAATTGTTTTTGGGGTGTTGATTTTTTGTGGGGGTTGATGGTTTTTGTTGATATTGTTCAGAATTTGACTTCTTCAGTTGATTGTTGATTTGTTTTTTGTTTTGTTAAAATGTAATTTTTTAAAGTTGATAGTTTTTGTTGTTATTGAGATGGTTGTTTCTGTGTGTTTTGGTTGCTCGGTGGTACTTTTAAAGGTGTGGTTTGGAAGTGATGTTAATTGGTTTTTGTTCAGAAATGGAGTGCCTGAAAATGTTGTAAAATTGCTGACTTTAGATTAGATTCCTTTAACATGATTGACAAAGTGAAGATGTCATTGTCAATGATGACAGCAAAGGACATGAGCCACAGCAACTAATTGTGCACCTAAGGTTTATTAACCTGGGGTTGCTGCTGGTGGGGATTAATGTGCCATAATGCTAATCTGAGGCTATCAGCTCCTCTGTTTTATCTCTCTGTGGTACTTACTGCAATCTATCCATAGTAAATTGCTAACAACAATGTTAGAAGTGATTCTCATCGGTATGTGGGTACCCAAAGGAAATATCATTAGCATGCTATTATTTGCAAGTAGCAGAACAATAACTTTTTCAAGCTTGTCCTTGCAGATTTTGGTCCCTAGTTTCTCTTGTGGTCCTCATCCAGTTAATGTGTTCATTGATTAAAAAGTTCTAGGTCTGACTTTTCAATGGTAGTTTGATGAGATCAAATTTTGTTGGTGATTAGCTGGGTTCCTGTATCTTGGCTTGCTTTGTTTATCTGGTGCAGTGACAGTAGTAAAAAAGTGGTATAAAATCAGTTGGTGGTTGAGATGGGCCTCAGGTTTCGACCCCGAGGTTTTTTTGTTTGTACCTGGCTAGTCGGTGACGCTGTGGTGAAATTGATATGCTCTAACTTGTAGCCTGAGTTCTATATTTTGTTCTCTCTTTATTTTCAATAGTGTCTACTTCATGTTATTATAAATCTATCATACGTATCTACCAGTGCTATCAAGGTGCAGCGCCTGGGCGACCAGGTGAGACTTTTTTCAGACCTGTCGTCTCTCAGTTTAGAGAGGCGACTGGTTTCAAAAAGTCGACCGCCTGGGGACCTTTTTAGGCTCCTGGGTCACCTTAAGGCCCGAAGGCCTTTTAAGCCTCATTGAATTATTTTAACCCGCCTAGAACAACTAATTGGATCATGGTCTGATCCACTTTTTATGCTGATTTTTGCTAATGTTTACAGTATAAAGCTCTTCTATTATTTTTCTCTTTTTTGGTGTTCCAAACATTTTAACTATTGTCTATTGCTTATTTGATGTTTCTTATTGCTTTTTACTGTTTAGTTGGATTTTCTCTGTTTTCTCTGCTTCTCTTGTGTTTTTACAGGTTTCTTCTTGTAATGTTTTGTTTGCTAATGTTTATTTCTTATATCTGTTTATTTGCAGTTTTTACGGCATTTTCTATTTTTTATGCTAATGCTTACTGGTTTTTATTGGTTTTAACTAGACTTGTGGACTTGTGGTTTGTTTGCGTTTTTGAATTAGACTTCTTGTTTGCTATAGATGTGTTTTTAATGAATTTTAAGCTTTAAACTCGAATTTAGTGTTTGTTTTATGTTTATTTAAAAAATAGTGTCTTTCTTCAATCAGGCGAGCGCCTTGCCTCTCGCCTTGATTCCCATGCTAATATTGAGTTCATCGTCTCGGTATCGCCTTTTGCCTTGATGGCACTGGTATCTGCAGAAGTGGGCACTAGCATGCTAAAGCTTCAGTATCCCATTATTTGATTGCAAACAACAATTTTTTACTCAAGCATTTAACATTGGGAGATCCCCATCTCTGTGGTTCTCTCTTAGGTATTATTCTTTTATGTCTGAAATTTGGTAGTTTTTAGTGGTGAGTCGGTTATGATTTTGGCGTGTTTTTTGTCTATATAATTAAGCATGATGACTTTGTCAGTAGTTAAATGCGCCAACAAATAATGCACCCAAGGTTCTTTATGTATCGGGTGAATGCTGGTGAGGCTAATGTGCCTTAATGCTAAACTGAACCTTCAGATCATTTTTTCTTTTCATTCTCTTCGGTAGTGATTGTATTACGTCCTGACTATTCACAATTACAATTTTGGAAGTACTTTGTTTTGCATATGGTTTACCTATAAAGTTCAGCATTAGTATCTTATACTTTATGTTGTCATGGCAAAATCCTCCAAGTTGTGTCTGTTATGTGGTTTCAAAATTTGGTTTACTCATATGGTACGCTTATGGTTGTTTCATCTTTCTAGGTAATTACCTTTACGATTATTTATTGAGAGTTTGCCTTGTTTTCCTATTGAGTGTATTGGTATTTTTTTGCCAATGGTTGCCGTTGATGACAGCTTAGCACTGAGCCACAGCAATAAATTGCGCACCTAAGGTTTTGTTTACCTGGTGTTGCTGTTGGCAGAGATTAATGTGCCATAATGCTAATCTGAGGCTTGGGTTCAGTTTTGTTCTCTGATCTCTCAATTGTTTTCCCTCTGTTCTGTTGTTGATACTTGAATCTTTGATGAATCCTGAACTTAGATCTAAAGTATTTCTTGTCTTGTCTTGTATATGGTATTATGGGTTACTTAAAGATGTAATTATTAGCATCTTATAGGTTATTAGCCTTCCTGTTGTTTGGAAGCAGTTTTTCTCCATTATTCTTTCACAGATTTGATTGATCCTCATTTGCTCTTCTTTTGTCTCCTTTGAGTGGTTGATCGTCTATACTTTTAGATTGTTGCTTTCTACTGGTAATTCCATGAAATTGTTGTTTTAAAATGTGACATGATCATTTTGTTTGGTATAAAAAATGTATAACTTGTCTACTTAAAATTATGATAACCTCCAGTATAAAGTTTTCTATTGTAGTTTTGGACATCTGGAAAATTAATTCCAATCCATCTTTTGCAGTTCAATGCTAGGTCAGAATCTGTGCAGGAAAAGGCATCTTTTCGAAGGCTTATTCCAAAAAACCGCTGCATTGTTGCAGTAGAAGGGTAAGAAGTAAGAAACATATGATTTCTGTTGCATGCATGTATTACTAGTAGTTATTGAAACAGTAGGTGTAGCTACCACGATGAATTTATATATGGGGATTTATTGATGCGTGGTGAGAATCCTAATTATGTTGTGCAAAAATCATGCCTACTTTTGGCAATTAGAGAAGCATGATACATTGATAGTTTGATACTCATAGTAAGAGTTATAAAATCAAGTGTGTGCTACTTCTCTTGTTTTATCATGTTGGAATTTGTTTTCTGAAGAATAAACGGTGCAAATAGAAAATCCATAAATCATAATAGAAGGTTTATTATACGGTGGTATTATTTATCATGAGAAAGCATTTATATTTCTTTTTGGCAATATGTTATTGTATGGCATCAATTGTCAGCTGCATTTATCTATTGGAGGAGCATACCTTGTGACTTTGATCCTTACATGCTCTTTAGTGGCGCTCAATATTAGTTAAGATGATTTATACCAGTCATTTGCATTAAATTAAAAAAACAACTGCTATTTTCTTGGCTTTTTTTTCCATTTTCACTATACCCTCCTCATAGCTCAATCCTTGGCCTCTGTTTTCAATTGTCAAAGGTTTTATAACGATAGCTTGTTCCTTTGAGGCAAACCACCACCTGTCCTTGTCTGACGCAGTACAAAACAAGCAAAGGACAACCTAGATCAAATCAAAGCTATTGTGGCGACTCCCCTCCCCAATCTCAAAGTTGTGAGGCAACTTTTAAATTAGGCTATCATGCTAGGTTGTTTTGGTCACCTCTTCCAATTGAAAGACATAGGGCCTTGGTGGCCTTTGGAAAGTACCCTGAAGGATTTCAAAAAACTTGGATGTTGGATGAATATCCATTTGCGGGTCCATGTACCATAAATTCACCATACAGTTAGGAACTTGGGATTCTCTCCACTTCAAATATACCATCATATCATTCCAACCCTAAAACTCTTGCTGCCTCAGCACTTCTATCAACCTAACTGATGATCTCTCCAACCTCCAGTAAGGTATTTTGGTATGTATCTGCTGTTCTTGGTCACTTCCAATCGTGTTTCATTTTCTTATGTTTTTCCCATTATCGAAATAAACACGTGGTTTGTAAAATTTGTTGTTCTAAGTTCTATTTGGAGTGTTTAGTAAAGGACTTCGTTTTGAGTTCTGTTCACTGTTATGAATCAGAACTCAGTCTCATTAATTTTTTGTTTGTTATCTTTGACTTGTTATTGTTTTCCTTTGTATCATTTGTTTCTTCTTTTTGTATAGGCAAAATCACTTTTTTGATTTTATACGGTTTTTTAAGTATGATTACTCATTGTCACTATCTTATCCGCTTACGTTTTACTTCACTGTTTTTTGTATATGTATTATGTAATATCTTTCCTCGTTGTTTTTCGTAAATCGTAAACCATACTCGTTAAGTTTAGGACATTTATCAGAAACTAGTGTACGTTTCTTAAAACTCAAACATCGAGTTGGCAGATTGTCTCACACCTCACGGCCTTGATTCCCGAGGTAATTTCTGGGCCATCACCTTGACAGTCGCCTTTGCCTCAAAAGCTTAGTCAACCCCAGTAAACTAATTTTTTTGGTTTGGTTGTTGACCAACCATTGATTTTCTTGTTCAACCAAAATTAAACCTTATAATATATTGTTAAATTATTAATCCAAAGCAAGAAATGGAAGAAAAAACCACAACATTCATCTCACCCCCTTTTCTAACCTATTATCCCTTCTTGCTGTCTGCTGGTGGCCTCTACCTGTGTCTGTCTCCTGTCTCTTCATGGTCCTCTTGTCATGTAACACGTTGGCTTGCTTTTTGCTCCTATCGTAACACTTTCTAATTCCTCCATATCCCGTCTCACTTGTATATGTTATGTTGTCAAGTAATTTTATGTTAACTATAATGGTAGATAACATTGCTTATGAGTCAATTCAGATATTACTGGTCAATTGGTTTGTAATTTGCTGATCCAACCATCTGGTGCCTTGACTAGGTCGACTCCCAGTTGGTTTGAAAAGCATGATTATTTGTTCCATATAACTGCGTTTAGTTCAGATTTGGCATTTTGTTGAAGACCGATACTTTCTAAGAATACTTCCATCACAAAAAAAGTTACTTAGATGAAAAGCTGTGAAGGCTGATAGTTATCTTGTATTTGGCTATCTTACCTATAGAAGTGAGCTAAAACTGTGCTGTAGTTATGTGCTAGTCGACAAATTACATTGCTTTTTTATTTAAAGATTTATTATTGTTTTTGATTATTTTAAAGTTCTGCCCCTGTGCTTCTTGTTATGTTACCATTCTATATATTTCATTAGCATTTATTTTGTTTAAATTTGGGAGTACAGGTTCTATGAGTGGAAAAAGGATGGATCCAGAAAGCAGCCCTATTATATTCATTTCAAAGATGAAAGACCCCTTGTTTTTGCAGCCCTCTTTGACCAGTGGCAAAATGCTGGTGGTAGATATTTCTTTTAGTTCTGCCTTGATTATTTTTCTAGTCTTAAAGTGAAGGTGTTGGTGCTACAGTGCAGGACGAGTATTTTAGTGTGAAACCTCATTGAATAGCATATAGTTGGTAGTACTTTATTATTTTTTGATCCAATTCTTAGTAGTTTTCGGGGTTGGTGTAATTAATTCTGTTGTATTTATTTCTTTTGCATGTCAATTACCTCTAGCTTCTTTAACTCTTTTGCAGTCCTTGATTAGATATATTTGAGAAAAAACACAACATTTATTTAAGATTTAAGTGATGTTAAGGGATCGTTTCATTGGTGTGGAAGCTGTTGTTAATTGTTATCTATTGATTTTTATTAGATTATCTGCAATTGTCTTCTTACAATTCTTTCATATATATACAAACGAGCATTGGATTAATTGTTTGATGTGTAATTTTGAATTTTCCAGGGAAGATACTTCACACCTTCACAATTTTGACAACCAGCTCTTCATCAACTTTGCAGTGGCTGCATGGTTAGTGTCTCTGAAAATGCTATATAACTCTTATCTGTTTCATCAATTGCGAAGTCTTGATAGTGGATTAAATAGTTAAGTTACATTAATGACTTTTTAGTGATGCTTGATTACAAGAAATAAGAGAAGAGTTTGGAGAATGCTGAAGCTTTCAACATGTTATCTTTGTTCTTGTCAGAAAAGTATCAGATTGTCTACTAACTGCTTCACTCCACTTGGTATGACACCACAAGTCCATGGTCACCCAAATTTTCTTCAATCATTGACATTTATATATTAAAATAAATTTTGAAAACATGTTGGTTCTTGGGAATGACTTTAAATTTAATTATAACATCTATATCGTGAAAATCCCACTTTACACTAAGAAATGACTGCTACTTGATAGCAGCCAGTTCAAGTTTGTGCACTGCTTATTCGTCCAGAGGCATTGCTTTCAACCATTGTAGCATGTTAAGTTTCTCATTGTCATAAGTTGATTTGCTAACGTGCAGACAGAATGCCAGTAATTTTAGGAGACAAGACATCCATTGATCACTGGCTTGATAATTCAGCATCTAAGTTTGACACAGTGCTTAGACCATATGAAGGGCCTGATCTGGTAAGTTTTCAAGAATATGCTGCATTATCTTATTGTTGCCTATTTTCCTTGATCTTTAGTGGCTTGTACAATGATTTCCATGCAAAACATAATTCTAGTTGTTTCAATCTCTTATGATCCTGTAACTTAATTGTTTTCTTTATTTGAAATCAAACTCTCCTTCCTAGGTATCGTATCCCGTTACTCCTGCAATGGGCAAAACTTCTTTTGAGGGGCCTGAGTGTGTTAAGGAGGTAAAAATTGTAGCACTATGCTTGTCAAAGATCTTAAATATTGTCATGGCTTTTAAATATTATATCTTGCTTTTTATTTGAAATCGGAAGAGGGAGCTTTTTTATCCTCATTGCAAAAGGTAATGTTGAGAGGATTGTTCTCCTGAATGTTAAATTTCTTCGGATTTAAATATGGCTTCTAGAGATCACTATTTCATTTACTTACCAACTTTTCTGCTCATTTCTGTTAAATATGGAATATCCTGAGAAATCTGTTATTGATTGCAGATTCGGGTGGGGTTGGTTGAAAGTAACCTGATCTCAAAGTTCTTTTCAAAGCAAATTGATGTTGTGAGTCAAACTGGGTCTGATGTTAAAAGCCAACTTGAAATCCCTAATTTTCCTCATCTGACTAGAAATTTGAAAGATGAGGCTTCAAGTCATGAAAGCAAAGACTACCCTAGTAAATTTGATCACTATGATCTCAAGAAGAAAGTGAACCTCCCTGCCAGCATAGAAGGAAACACCTGTGGCGGAGAGGTTAAGGAACCACAGGAGAAATTTCAAGACAGTGAAATCAAGACAGACATTGGCGTGAAACGGGACCATGAGCAAATGGCTCTTGCATCTATACATTCCATGCAGAATATCAACGAGCCAATCAAGCCATCTACTAAGAAGAATAATAGAGGCACCAAGGGTGCAGGTGATGGGCAGTCTACGTTGCTTTCGTTTTTCGGAAGAAGCTGATGTAAAGGACCTCTTGTATACCTGACAAGCTAACTGTAGGTGTAGGTAATATGTAATATATGTTGTAAATTAAGCCCTCAAGGGAGTAGATTCCGATTTTGTTTCATTGGCCAGTCGGTGTTACTCCCATGGTTGGTTGAAATGTATGTTATTAAAGTTGCCATGTGATGCTTAGTACTCAGCGTGGGTTGGTGGATTCTCTAGTTTTGAGCATCAGACTTGAGTTTGGGCTGTGGTTTTGTTTGTTTTGTGCATTTGTAAGTCAGTGGGATCAGTCAATTGAGGCAGAATTATTTACATCGAAGATTCATACATTGCCATTTCTTTGTCAAGTGGATCTCTCGCAAAGCCTTTTTACTGTATGATTGGAAATTGTAAGAAACCACCGGAGATTGGTGAAGTAGCCCGTGTCCGTGTTAGAAGAATTTCGTTTGGTTTTCACGTGCTGTTCTGGCGACAGCACAATATTAATTTGTAAATTAAATTGGTCGGTTGATGTGAAGTACAATTTTCATGTAAATTTGGATTGAAAAAAGTAAAAACAAGTAGGCCCTGACGATCCATTTCACCAATGTTTGTCCATTTAAATTGGTTGAAAACGCCCAAAAGTTGTTTGTTAAGCCTTTTACGTGAGTGCTGAGTATATATAGGCTATATAGCAATCCAATTTGGAGAGCAGATTCGGGGAATATGCTACGTTTGTTTCATATGAAAATGAGCATACGCATGATTTTGAAAGTAAGTTGCGTGTAATGAACATTAGACAAGCTTCTTACATCACGCAATCAACCACCTTCCTGTCCTGTAAGAGCATCACTGACGGTGCCTTTTTCAACCTCACGACCGGGTCGTGACAAGAGATGACCGGTCGTGCTTTTCTTAACGCAGGTCGTCCCAGGACAAACCAAGGTTGTTAACGCCCAGGTCGTCGACCCGGTCGATGAATATTTTAATATTTTTTGGTTTTTGTTTTGATTTTTTTGTTTTATTTTTGGAAAATACGTTTTATAATTGTTTTGATTTTTTAGAATTTTTTTAATTTTTTTTAATTTTTTTCCAATATGGACCCCAAAATGATGTGGATGAGAGAGATATGTTGTTGTAGGTTGTGGTTAAGATGTGAATAGTGTAGGAAAGAGAAAAAAGTGGGTTGGGGAGAGAGAAATGTGATGTGGAAGAGAGAGAAAAGAAAGAGAATGTTCGTTACTAGGTCGTCTGAGGTCATGATTAGTGATGACCTAATAAAACTCAGTCAATTCCCTCCAAACAAACACATCCAGATTGAGAGTTTCTCCCAGAAACATTCCTTATCATGGACTCGTCAGAAACACACCAACTACACCAAAACCATCTAATACCACACACCCCTCCATCTTTCCTTCATCCAATTCAAAACTCAATACAACAAGATGAAAGTAACAGCGGAAGTGCCTCATGTCATGGAGGGCCCGTCTCGCCCTAATCCTTGACTATATCCTAGTTCACACACTTTCCGTTTTTCTCCTTCTCCTTGATCTCATCTTCACCATCGTAGACTTGTCAACGTCTCTCAACCCACAGGGCACAAATCGTAGTGGAGAAAAGTATGCCGGTGGGGAGGAATTGTAATCCTAAGCATTCTCTTAGTCAAGTATGATAGCAGTCAAAATAAATAAAGTGACGTGGCCAATCGTAATTGGTCTAATACACTTGATGAGGATTGATGACTTGACATATTTTCATTGGGTGCTTGGAGGTCATATGGATTCCATGTTAGTTAGAGTTAGTTTTAGTAATTAGAGTTAGTTGATTGAAGTGGTTGTTGTTGAAATGAATGTGTTCTAAAAGTTTTACTATATGTCAATTGTTATGAATTGGATGTGCAAGCATTTTGTTCCTTGATTATGATATTCGTCTTTTGGAAGTGTTAAAGAAAAGACGATTGGTTCTTAACCATAAAGCTCCAGAATATAATGGTTTACATAAATCAAAAGTCATTCACAATCATGGTAATTAACATGGAACATTAATCACCGAGATAAGATTGTCGTGTTGGTCATCGATTATTGTAGCTCTACAAATAATTTACGACACGAGTATATAAAAGAGGAAAAATACTGTTATATATTGAATAGACCTAATAAGTAAAACATTATGGAATTGTGTTTCGTGTCATTAATGTTTTACTGTGTCTTGGATCCTAAGATAGGAGACTTATATTTTTTCACTCAAGAAGTGCTTAATTTGATTATTGTCCAAAGCTATCAATGAGTATACTGAGAAATGTAATAGTTGGTTGAACATGACTTGTGCTGGAAAAGATAGCTAGTCGAACGATTATTATTGTCCCTCTTAATTGAGTGATGATATTAGTGAGCCCCTTGATAGAGTAAACTTATAATGTGCACAATGTAACTTGAGTTAAGTTACATAGTTATAATTAGCTTAAAGAGATCACGAAATGAATATAATACAAAGGTGATACATTTCTATTTTGTATATATTCTTAATATCATGAGGCAAGGGACAGACACAAGTGATGCACTTACATCACTAAATGGATCGTGTTTAGTTTGAGTGGAACAAAGACATCTATGCTAATTGGGTAACTATAATGTGTAGCTAGATATCGCTTATAGTTTATGGTATTAAGTGTTTAATATCATTGTCAATCTAGCTTATATCCTCTTATAGGTCACACCACAATACTGGGATACAAGAAGTTTGATATTAAGTTCATATGATGTGTCAGATTTTCATGTGAAAAGGAGACACATGTGGTGAATCAATAAAATCAATATGTCATGAAAATTGACATAATGAGAATCATTAATAAATTCATATGAGGTGTATATATTATGGGGTGTATTAATTTAATATTACATAGGATAATATATTACATAAGATATGAATTTGCAAAAACTCCCAAAAGATCAAATTTTGTTGGAAATAAATCCAAATGATTGACCGAAATTGTCTGGAGTGCCTGGGCAATTGGATTCGGTTAACCGAGAGAAAATATTCAGGAGCTATCTTGGGATATTTGCGGTAGACTGAATGTGACACGGTCTTCCGAAGAAGATTCGCCAGGAGAAATTTTAGTGGGTCAACGGTCGACAGGAGCAAGACGCGGATTGTCCAAATTTTTCCAAAGAATTTTTCTCATGAATCTTCGGTCGACCGTCGAGCTCACGGTCAACCGAACATGTGTTAAAATCTAATGGTTCGGTCAACCAAGAAGAATTCTCGGTTAACCGAACAACACGATTTTTGCCTGAATTATTAAGAGAATAATTAGATCATGGGTTGGATTAATTCCATATTTGATCAAACGTTTTTTAGGATGCTTATGTAGCAATTTGGGATTAATTTTAGGAGAGAATAAGCAAGAGATCATGACTAGAGAATAGTTCTTGATAATGATGTTTTGGGAGCCTATAAAAGGACCCCTCGTCCTACTTGTTTATGTTATGGCATACATTTTTTCTAATTAATCTTTCCCTTAATCACCACGAAAATCTCCTAATAGTTTTAAGTTTTGGAGATAGAAATCTCAGGAGCTTAAAGAGGGGTTATTATCAAGATTCTAAGCTTAATTAGAGATTGGTTGGTTAGCTCCTTTCTCTCTAATCTTATTTAGAGTTTGGTGAACATTTGGAGGCAAATCAGCGGGCGATTCGACGAGCAACGGAACTTCGGATCTTCTGAAAGGTTTTAGAGAACCTTTGGGTATGATCCTCTTTTTTGTTTATTTTAATATGTGTAGGAATGTATGATATTAGAATAAACATATACATGTACGTAAAATCAATGAAAATATGAAATCGATCTTGTATGTTTGTATTAATTTTTTTAAAATATATGCATACATAGGGACACAAAATCCTGCAGTGGTATCAGAGCATTTAGTTCATATTTTCAATGATTAGACTATATAATTAATTTTAGTTTACCATCTACCATCGAGACAATTCATGTTCTGTCTTTTTCGGGTTTTCCGATAGTTTTGTTGATTTAATTCTAATTGATTCTTTTGATAGTTTTAAATGTTTTGAAACACATCATGTGAATGTTTGAATTAAAATTTAGACTTATGTCTAATATATAAATTTTCGTTTTTAATTAAATGATTATTTTATATGGAATCGACAAAACGAAAAGGTAAATGTTTATCTTTCCTTAAAAAAATTATTTTTGGAAATCGGATAAATAGCGGTTCAAATATTTTGTGTTTTGAACTATGGATGCATAAAATCATTTTTAATGGATTTCAAATGGTTTTAGAATTGTTTGATTTAGAAAAGTATGATAAACTAAATCGAGTAATTTATAGTATATGTACATGTTGCTCGAGTTCTCTAATGCAGGGATATGTGAGTTTGTATGTTCCGATGAAGTCATGTGTGAATGAATGTGTATGTTATTATTATTCAATCATAGGGGCTTATGTATATGTAAAAGCCAAATTTCTATTTCTATGTATATGCATGCATATGAGAGGGTTTTACATAGGACTTGCACTAGACAATTTTCGAAATTGTGATATGCATGTTTATATTTTTGCAATATCAACATTCATGGTGCAAGAGGAAGTCGTGGAGAAGACGCAAAAGTCAAGGACGCGTGAACATATAAACTCACGTCAATGTGTGTGTGAATGAATATATTTAGTTTGTGTGCTTGACATGTATGTGATTGTATGGATGAATGTTAGGATGTGTATAGATGATAAATATGCATGATCACCTAAATTCTAAAATCACATATAAATGTTTAAATTGTCCAACCAAAAATTAAGAGTATTTTTCATTCTTATTTCATCCACTAGCAGCCATCGATCGAGAGATATTCTGCTCGCCCTTAGCGGGAGATAACTTCCTTCATCTTTGGGAATAGTAGGAGATACAAGGTTGTCTATTATTGTGCCATGAATATATGTACGAGGTGCGATTAACCCTTAGTGGACACCGAGTATATTTGTTTGTGAATACAATGGACAAACGTATCTCGTATCAAATGAAATAAGTTTTCTTAACAAGACCCGAAGCCCTAGCTTGGCTTTGAGAAAGAGAGTTTTTCTTACGAGAATTGGTCAAATTCCCTCCTAATTAAAACGACAAGAGTCATAAGAATTTGAAAATGCAAATGTTGCAAAATTTCGAAATGGTTATGATTAGAAAATGTTTTCTTACCTTGATTTTATAATATATCCGATAACCCTTAGCTAGTTTATATTATAATTGATAGGATCTTGAATTGCTACATTTATGGACAAATTTTTATTTGCGGTATTGATTTTTAAAAAAACATAAAATTGACATTAAATCCCATATAATTTATTTTGTAGAAATGTCGAATATTCAACCTATTTTGCGATCTATGATTGAAAAACATCATTTGGCAAATGATGGCTTAAACTTCATAAGCTGGCAACTCAAACTCAATATCGTGTTGAAGTTTGAGAAACTATCTCATATTTTGGATGGTGAAATCCCAAAATTAAATGAGAAGTCAACCGATAACGAGAAAAAGGAAAAAAGCCAAGTGGGAAGACCAAGAGAACCAGGTTCACGGTCTAATTTTGGCCTCCATGGGTGACTCGCTTGAAGCGAAATACTTGGATTCATAACCCAATAAGACCATGGAAGCTTTAACAAATATGTTCATGGATAGTGCTAGAAAAGAGCGTTATAAAACCACCATCGCACTCACAAGGTGCCACATGGCGGAGGGAACATCGGTATCCATGTATTTTCTCACGATGCAAAGATACCTTGAGAAGTTGTCGAAGCTCTCTTCCCGATACTCGATGACATTGCGGAAGATTTGATTCTTAGCTCTCAAGCCCTGTCCTACAAGGATTTCATTATGCACTATCTGAAAGGAATGTGTTCTAAAAGTTTTACTTTTATATGTCAATTATTAGGAATTGAATGTACAAATATTTTGTTCCTTGATTATAGTATTCGTCTTTTGGAAGTGTTAAGGAAGAGGCGTTGGGTCCTTAACCGTAGAGCTCTAAAAGATAATGGTTT
This sequence comes from Triglochin maritima, assembly GCA_963682175.1. Classification (NCBI taxonomy): domain Eukaryota; kingdom Viridiplantae; phylum Streptophyta; class Magnoliopsida; order Alismatales; family Juncaginaceae; genus Triglochin; species Triglochin maritima. The sequence continues at coordinate 27,446,595 of OY821788.1, read as the reverse complement.
ACATAAATCAAAAGTTATTCACAATCCTGGTAATTATCATGGAACATTAATTACCGAGATAAGATTGTCGTGTTGGTCATCGATTGTTGTAGCTCTACAAATAATTGACGACACAAATATATAAAAGAGGAAACGATTACTTTTATATATTGAATAGACCTAACAAGTAAAACATTATGAAATTGTGTTTCGTGTCATTATTGTTTTTATTATGTCTTGGATCCTAAGATATGAGACTTATATCTTTTCACTCAAGAAGTGCTTAATTTGATTATTATCAAAAGCTATCAATGAGTGTAGTGATAATGGCAATAGTTGGTTGAGCATGACTTGTGCCGGAAAAGATAACTAGTCAAACGATTATCATTGCCCCTCTTAATTGAGTGATGATATTAGTGGGCCCCTTGATAAAGCAAAATTATAATGTTCACAATGTGACTTGAGTTAAGTTACATAATTATAATTAGCTTAGAGAGATCAAGAAATAAATATAATATAAAGGTTACATATTTGTACTTTGTATATGTTCTTAATATCATGAGGCAAGGGACGGACACAAGTGGTGCACTTACATCACTAAATGGATCATGTTTTGGTTCGGGTTGAACAAAGACTCTATGCTAATTGGGTGACTATAATGTGTAGCTAGATACCGCTTATACTCTGAGATATTAAGTGTTTAATATCACTGCTAATTTGACTTAGATCCTCCTATAGGTCACACCACAAAACTGGGAAACAAGAGGGTTGATTTTAAGTTTATATGATGTGTCAGGTTTCATGAGAAAATAGGACACATGTGGTGAATTAATTAAAATCAATATGTTATGAGTATTAACATAATTAGAATCATAATAAATTCATATGATATTTATATATATTATGGGGTGTAATAATTTAATATTACATAGGATAATATATTACATAAGATGTGAATTTGCTAAAAACCCCAAAAGATCAAATTTTGTTGGAAATAAATCCAGAATTTGACAAAGGAAAAATTGGGGTCAAACACGGTGAACCGTTCATGGTTCGGTCGACCGGGGCATCTTTGGATCGGTTAACCGAATGGGGATCGGGTAAGCACAATAGGTTGACCAAAGATTGCCCAGAGTGCCTGGACAATCGGGTTCGGTTAACCGATTGGAAACGGTCAACCGAGAAATAGTATTTTCGGTAGACCGAAGGTGACCCGGTCATCCGATGACTATGTCCTATGAGCGATTTTGATGGGTCAACGGTAGACCGAGTAAAAGACGTGGTTCGACCGAATTCTTCCACGGAATTTTTCTCATGCGGACTCGGTCGACCGTCTATCTCACCGTGCACCGAACACGTGTTATAACTGAATGGTTCGGTTGACCGAATAATACTCAATCTACCGAACAAGAACGATTCTGCCTGAATTAGTAAGAGATTAATTAAATCATGGGTGAATTAATTCTGGATTTAATTAAAACGTTTTTTGTGGGTGATTATGTGGAATTTAGAGATTAATTTTAGGAGAGAAAAACAAGGGATCATGGCTAAATAATAGCTCTTGATAAGGATGTTTTGGGAGCCTATAAAAGGGCACCTATTCCTACTTGTTTTAAAAACTAATGCAAAATTCTTTCTCTCATTAATCTCTCCCTAATCACCACGAAAATCTCTTAGTAAAAATTAAGTTTAGAGATAAGAATCTCATGAGACTTAAAGAGGGGTTATTAGCTTGATTCTAAACCTTATTAGAGATTGATTGACTAGCTCCTTTCTCTCTAACCTTATTTAGAGTTTGGTGAACACTCGGAGGCAATTCCGTGGACGATTCAACGGGCAACACGACTCCGAATCTTCAAAAAGGGTTTAGAGAACCTTTAGGTATGATTCTACCTTTGTGGATTACTTTAATAAATGTAGGTTGCATGTTATTAGAATAAAACACAAATAGATGTACATAAAATTGCTGAAAATATGAAAATCGATCTTGTATGTTATATTAAAATTTTAAAAAATAAACATACATGGGGAAACGAAATCCTACACCATCATGTGCGTGAGAAAGGGGTGAGTCTTGAGGAACTTCACAACGCTCTCAAAACAACTTAAGTTTGTTGGCTTTTTGGCCTTAATCTATGTTTTGATGATTTAATTAACCTAATCTTAATTATGATGATGTAGAGTAGCACACATATTGCATTGCATATATATTGTATTGTGCTAACCTCTACAGGTGATCAAGACTCAAGAAAGAAGAAAATGAAGTCAAGACATGTAATTAAAGCTAAATCGAAGACATGTAATCTTGATTTATTTTGAGTCTTAGGAACATGTGTAAATTGAGCATACAAGAGTTAAAAACCAATCACATACACAATAGGTTCCCTATAGAAGTCACACACGAAATTTCACATTATTTGGACTTCATTAGATCACCCAAACCTTAGTCGGAAATCACTTATAAACTTAAACCCAAATTTCCTGTGTGAACCGGTCGACCGAACCAGTTCTCAGTTCGACCGGTTTATAACAGACTCTCCACAGTGATTTTACCGAACTCTACCGGTCGACCAGTTCTACATTTTCGGTCGACCGATTCCGGATTTTCATATGACCGTTTTTTTGTCGTATATGCCCAACGGTCGTATTCGTATTAAAACTATATACACCTCCATATACTTAACCAAACGGTTGAACCATGTGCCATGTTCGGTCGACCGTTTAACCTTGTCAAAAATTCCCTGCTATCGGTCGATACGATTTCGTTCAACCGATCCAATTTTCCCTCTACCGAAACGCTTATTCGGTCGACCGGTAACCCTGTTCGGTCGACCGTTTTCTTAATAGACTTAAGTGTTCGGTCGATCTATTCATATTTCAGTCGACCGTATTCTTATCGAACCCAAGCGTTCGGTCGACCGTTCCTCGTTTCGGTCGACCGGTTCTGGACAGATTTGCAGCCCGATTTTCTGCTTTGTGTATCTTGCACAAAACCCAATCAAATCTATCCCCAAACGGCTAGAATACCTTAGGAGCTTATAAATAGAGGATCAAGACTTGTTGTTAATACAACTCTCCAACTCAAATTGTCCCAATACATTAGAGAGAAACCTCAATCCTCAAAGCTCCAAATTCTACACTCCATAAGCCTAAACTTCACACATTTGATCATATACTCATCCTACTCAAAGTGTGCTCAATTAGAGAGTGAATCCCACTCAGTTACAAGTGTTGTCAAAAGGAAGCAAGGACTTCGGTGAAAGCCCAAAGTGTCCCTCTCGGATTGTGAGAGGAAGATTCCAAGCTCGGCGAGGGTTGTTCGCGAGTTTGACGGTTGTAAGGCTTTGTCTCCCGGCCCGGAACGAGGAGCGGATAGTGAAGTCGTAGGCGGAGCTCGGTGATCCGAGCGGAGCTTGCAAGAGAGGATTAGGACCCGGGTGGGGTGCCGAACCTCTATAAAAATCGACCCGACTTCTTGTGGTTTGCATATTTCCTACACTTGCTTGTTTTGTTTTAAATTTCCGCTGCGCATATCGATTGCTTAAACAAGTAGGTGATTAGATTAAAAAGTGATTAGTGAACCCATAACCCACACGATCCTACATTTGGTATCAGAGCCTTGTTAGCTAAATTCTATACTTAATCGTATTTTTAGCATGGCTAGCACATCTAATCACTTAGAGGGTTTATGCACCACAAGGCCTCCTTTGCTTAATGGGTCAAATTATGATTATTGGAAAAATAGAATGAAAATCTTTTTAATATCAAATGACCTTAAGTATTGGAAGTTTATTCAAAATCCATACATACCCCCAAATGAAGATGATTTAGATTCTCTATCTAGGGCTCAAATGAAAGAAATTGAAATGAACTCTAAAATCATGAACATTCTTTATTGTGGCCTTAATGAGGGAGAATACAATAGAATTAGGGGATGTGAAAGTGCAAATGAAATATGGCATAGGTTACAAATGCATCATGAGGGTGATAGCAAAACCAAAGAAACTAGGATAAGTCTCCCCATGCATAAATATGAAATATTTTCTATGCAAATCGGTGAGAACATAAGCGACATGAACACTCGCTTCACCGATATTACTAACTCTCTTTTGATTCTTGGAAGAAGGATAAATGAAGGAGAGATGACTCGAAAATTCCTCCGGTCATTGAGCAACGATTGGGAAGACAAGGTCGTGGCAATCGAAGAATCGCACGATCTTTCAAAATTGAAGATGGAGGAACTCATTGGAAATCTCATGGCCTATGAGCTCCAATTGAATCATCGAAGAGAGAAGGAAGCTTCAAAGAAAAACTCCGTGGTGGCATTACATGCAAATTTTGATGAGCCAAGGAGGGTGGAAGAAGAGGACATTGAGGTCCTTGCCCAAGACTTCTTCAAATACCTCAAGAGGGATAAGGGAGAAAAGAATGAAAGAAGAGGTAGAAGAAGTGAGAAAAGAGAAAAAGAAAAAGAGAGGGAGGAGAGTGGAAATGAGAGAAGAGAAGGGGAGAAGAAAAAGGAGAGAAGGGAGAGGAGAAAAGAAAAGGAGAAGAGCAAGAGAAAAGAAAGGAAGGAGGAAGCACACAAGGCTACATGGGATGATTCTTCATCACCATCTTCATCGTCGTCTTCCTTGCAAAGTAGAAGAGAAGTGGCTCACTCATGCTTCATGGCTATTGAAGATCAAAGTGAGGTAGATTCTAACTCTTGTTCTAGTAAGTCATGCTCAACTAAGTCATATTATAGTGATAGCTCACATTCTAGTGCTAATGAAGAAACTTATACACATGATGAGCTTCAAAATGCATTTCATGACTTAGTTAAACAATATGAGATCATTTGTGAAAAGAACAAAAATGCTAGAAAAACTATAAATGATCTCAAATGCCAAATTGAATTAATCATGAATGAAAAGAATGAGGTGATTGCTAGACTTGAATCAAATGAATCATCACTTGCTAGTCTAAGTAAAACACCCATTATTGATGAACATGTAGATCTTAAAGCTTCAAATATGCAATTAAGAAAAGATCTTGAAATGTTCACTAAAGGGACAAAAATGCTTGATATGCTTTTGAGTAGTCAAAGACAATCATTAGCTAAACATGGTTTAGGATACAATGTGCATTTGAAAACCATGTATCTCATACTACTTTAAATGACAAGCATTTATTTGTTAAATCTAGTTCCTCAAGTGTGTGGGCACCCAAAACCAAAATGGTTTGGATCCCAAAAGCTAATGTTCAAGGACCCAAAGTTGTTTGGGTACCTAAGTCTACACTTGTAGGAGCTTGAGGAGGAGATTGGTGGTGACCGCGTGAGCTCAGGAGTCAAATTCAAATCCGGTTGCATCACCAAATGAGATTGGAGCTAAATTCGAATTCAACATTGGTATAAATTCCTATCTATACAATTCATGTTAAATTAGCTCTAATCTAGCTTCATATGCTTAATTGACATATCTTTAGAATGCAATTCATTGAAAATCATTAACTCTATTCCTTGCAAATCATTTATCACATCCATTGATTCTAAATGTCAAATTTTTAAATGGATGTTAGAATAAGGCTTAAGTTGAAACTTAAATGAACTTAACTTGAATCATACTCATTGTTTCCATTTAACCTTATTGATAGGGGGATCTTAAATGTTATATCTTTTAGAGTAATGAAGTGCAAAATTTAGGGGGAGTAACTTCATTACAAGACATCCAAATTCTATGCTTAAAGTCATATTTATTTTTATTTTTTTGATGGATGTCAAAGGGGGAGAGATAATTAAGGGGGAGAGATAATTAAGGGGGTAACTTGGAATTTGGCATAAAATTGAACAAAAACTATGCACATCCATAGGGGGAGCATTAATATGCATAGTTTACATATACAAATTCCATGTACTTAGATAGAATTAAGATATAGGTTGCCATCATCAAAAAGGGGGAGATTGTTGGCTTTTTGGCCTTAATCTATGTTTTGATGATTTAATTAACCTAATCTTAATTATGATGATGTAGAGTAGCACACATATTGCATTGTATATATATTGTATTGTGCTAACCTCTACAGGTGATCAAGACTCAAGAAAGAAGAAAATGAAGTCAAGACATGTAATTAAAGCTAAATCGAAGACATGTAATCTTGATTTATTTTGAGTCTTAGGAACATGTGCAAATTGAGCATACAAGAGTTAACAACCAATCACATACACAATAGGTTCCCTATAGAAGTCACACACGAAATTTCACATTATTTGGACTTCATTAGATCACCCAAACCTTAGTCGGAAATCACTTATAAACTTAAACCCAGATTTCCTGTGTGAACCGGTCGACCGAACCAGTTCTCAGTTCGACCGGTTTATAACAGACTCTCCACAGTGATTTTACCGAACTCTACCGGTCGACCGGTTCTAAATTTTCGGTCGACCGATTCCGGATTTTCATATGACAGTTTTTCTTGTCGTATATGCCCAACGGTCGTATTCGTATTAAAACTATATACACCTCCATATACTTAACCAAACGGTCGAACCATGTGCCATGTTCGGTCGACAGTTTAACCTTGTCAAAAATTCCCTGCTATCGGTCGATACGATTTCGTTCGACCGATCCTATTTTCCCTCTACCGAAACGCTTATTCGGTCGACCGGTAACCCTGTTCGGTCGACCGTTTTCTTAATAGACTTAAGTGTTCGGTCGATCTATTCATATTTCAGTCGACCGTATTCTTATCGAACCCAAGCGTTCGGTCGACCGTTCCTCGTTTCGGTCGACCGGTTCTGGACAGATTTGCAGCCCGATTTTCTGCTTTGTGTATCTTGCACAAAACCCAATCAAATCTATCCCCAAACGGATAGAATACCTTAGGAGCATATAAATAGAGGATCAAGACTTGTTGTTAATACAACTCTCCAACTCAAATTGTCCCAATACATTAGAGAGAAACCTCAATCCTCAAAGCTCCAAATTCTACACTCCATAAGCCTAAACTTCACACATTTGATCATATACTCTTCCTACTCAAAGTGTTCTCAATTAGAGAGTGAATCCCACTCAGTTACAAGTGTTGTCAAAAGGAAGCAAGGACTTCGGTGAAAGCCCAAAGTGTCCCTCTCGGATTGTGAGAGGAAGATTCCAAGCTCGGCGAGGGTTGTTCGCGAGTTTGACGGTTGTAAGGCATTGTCTCCCGGCCCGGAACGGGGAGCGGATAGTGAAGTCGTAGGCGGAGCTCGGTGATCCGAGCGGAGCTTGCAAGAGAGGATTAGGACCCGGGTGGGATGCCGAACCTCTATAAAAATCGACCCGACTTCTTGTGGTTTGCATATTTCCTACACTTGCTTGTTTTGTTTTAAATTTCCGCTGCGCATATCGATTGCTTAAACAAGTAGGTGATTAGATTAAAAAGTGATTAGTGAACCCATAACCCACACGATCCTACAAAGTTGACATGGGCAAGGGTCGGGACAAGCACGTCCAAGCCGTCCATGGAGGGAGCGAGAAGATCACCATAGGTAAAGGCAAATTCACCAAAAGCAAGAGCAAGAGCAAGAGAGTAGGAGGTGCTCGTATGAGTGTCTCGAGGGGGAATTCTTCGAAATCTCTGACACCCAACACGGAGTGCTTTCACTGCGGTGAAAAGAGACACATCCGGCCAAATTGCCCCAAGTACAAGGAAGAAATTGACAATGGAGTGATTGAGTGTAAGCGCCCCCAAAAGGCCAAAGGTATATGTTTTATTGAGATAAATTTAGCCCACCTCTGTCCATGATTGGGTAATTGATACCGGATCTTGTGCTCACATAATTTCTAATGTGTAGCTACTAAAGGATAGGAAGGAACTCGTGAAGAACGAGATGATTTTGAAGGTCGGAAATGGTGTGAGCGTTACTGCGATTGCACAAGGTTCTATGGAGCTTCAATTATCTAGTGAATTAAATTTATGTTTAAAGAACGTTTATTATGTGCCTTCAATTAACAAGAATATTATTTCTATATCATGTTCGGATATTGATAATTTTAATATAATTATTTCAAATTCTTGTTTGTCTATATCGAAGAATATATTTTCTATGCAAATGCATTTGTGAGGAATAATCTCTATTTGCTTTAATTGAATAATAGACAAATCTTAAACATCAATAACAAAAGGCTTAAAACTACTCACGTGAATGATACACTCTTGTGACACTATCGTCTTGGTCACATAAATGAAAAACGCATCAAGAAATTGCAAGAAGCTAACCTTCTTGGTCAACTTGATTTTAAATCATTGGAGACGTGCGAACCTTTCCTATTGGGCAAAATGACCAATAGGTCTTTCAAGAAGAAAGGACCGAGAGCGAATGACTTGTTGGATTTGATACATTCCGATGTATGTGGTCCGATGAGTACTAGTGCAAGAGACGGTTTTAGGTACTTCATTACGTTCACGGATGACTATAGTCGTTATGGCTATATTTATCTAATGGGAAACAAAAGTGAATCCTTTGACAAGTTCAAAGAATTCAAGAATGAAGTAGAGAACCAACTCAACAAGAAAATCAAGTCTCTACGAACGGATCGTGGAGGTGAGTACCTAAGTACCGAATTTGACTCATTCCTAAAGGAGTGTGGTATTGTACCACAACTCACCCCTCCCGGTACACCTCAGTGGAATGGGGTATCTGAAAGGACGAATATGACATTTCTCGACATGGTTCGATCCATGACGAGTCAAGCTGAATTGCCGCTTTACTTTTTGAGTTATGCACTAGAAGCTGCGGCTTACACACTAAATAATGTTTCATTCAAATCCGTAGAGAAAACGCCTTATGAGCTATGGAGTGGTAAAACACCTAAGCTCAATTTTCTCAAGATTTGGGGTTGTGAGGCCTACGTCAAGAGATTGATGTCGACCAAACTTCAACCAAAAGTGGATAAGTACTTCTTTATAGGTTTTCCTCGTGAGACAAGAGGATACCACTTTTGGCATATAACCTCCAATCGAGTGATTGTAGAGAGGGATGCTGTATTTCTAGAGAGGGAATTTTTGGAAAGAATAAAAAGTAGTGGGAGTATAGTTGTGCTCGAGGAGACTCAAGATATTCTACAAGATCATGATATGAATGGTGACATTCAAGATCATGAAGGCCCAACCGAGGCTCCTTTGGTTAGTGGGAGCATGAGTGAGAGACCCTCGCAAGAAATTGTGAGAGAAACTCTATCTTCCCCACCTAGTGTACGTTCAAGAATCGAACACGAACCAATTCCAAAACAAAATTCTGGAAGAAGTTCGAGAAGTACACGTAGAACCAAAAGAACTTAGAAGGTCAACGAGGGAAAGGAAGAAACCCGATATGTATTTGGGACTTCATGAGATCATGGTACTAGATACCTGTGATCCCTCGACCTTTCAAGAAGCAATGGAAAGAGAGGACTCCAAACTATGGTTTAATGCCATGGAATCCGAAATAGAATACATGTATGATAATCAAGTGTGGAACTTGGTTGACCTTCCTCAAGGGAAAAATGTCATTCAAAATAAATGGGTTTTCAAGAGGAAGATGGACATGGATGGGAACTGGACAACCTACAACACGAGGCTTGTAGCAAAATGTTTCACTCAAGTTCAAGGAATTGACTATGATGAAAGTTTTTCACCGGTTGCCATGTTCAAGTCTATTCGGATTATGCTTGCTATTGCCGTATTTCATGATTATGAGATATGGCAAATAGATGTCAAAACGGCATTCCTTAATGGGAACTTGGAGGAGGATGTGTACGTGGTACAACCTCAAGATTTTGAAGATCCAAAGAATAGCGAGAAAGTATGCAAACTTCAAAGATCTATTATGGATTGAAGCAAGCATCAAGGAGTTGGAACAAGCGCTTTGACGAAGAAGTCAAAAAGATTCACTTCGTCCAAAGTAAAGAAGAACCTGTAGGATCGTGAGTGTCTCTAATTCTATTCACATTTAAGCTAATAACCTACTTGTTTAATCGATCAAATGTATGCAGCAGAATTTAAAACTAAACAAGCAAGTAAAGTGCAAATCACAATGGAGACGAGGGATTTTACAGAGGTTCGGCACCCACCCGGGTCCTAGTCCTCTCTTGCAAGCTCCTCTTAGATCACCGAGCTCCGCTCACGACTTCACTAACCACTTCTCGTTCCGGGCTGGGAGAGAATGCCTTTTCAATCTTCAAACTCGCGAACAACCCTCGCCTAGCTTGGCTCCTCCTCTCACAATCCGAGTGGGACACTTCGGGCTCTTACTGAAGTCTATACTCTTGTCTTGGGCTTTCACCAAGACCCTTGCTTCTTTGACAATCAATGAGTGGAACAACACTCTCTAATCTTGAGTACACTTGAGTGAGAATAGGATTTAAGACTAAAGTATGGAAGGTTTGAGGTTTGGAGTGTTTGAAGCTTTCTCTCTAATGTAGGGGACAAATAGTAGTGGGAGAGTTGTGTTAAAATGTGTTTTACAACTCTATTTATAAGCTCCTAAAGAGTTATAGCCGTTGGGGATGAAATAGGTAAAGATTGTGTAAGATATACAAAACAGAAACTGACAGGATCCAACTCTGATAAAGTTCGGTCGAACGAATCGGGCACCACGGTCGCCGTTTAGTAATTTTGACCAAGGTTTGGTCGACCAGTTAAGGAAAGGTCGACCACCAAAGGATATGACTCAAGTACACTTAAGTGATCGGTCGAACACCGAGATAGGTTCGGTCGACCGATTTCTAACAGGCTCTACGAGGTTGACAAACAAGATCATATTTGGTCGACTGAAAACCAACATGCACTTTGGGTTTGTCGAGGTGTCTTAGTTCGGTTGACCGAACAAGGTCCTCGGTCGACCGAACAAGGTCCGACCTATACATTAAATGTATTGGGGGCATTTAGAAATAATACGAATACGACTGTTGGGTATAATACGACAAGTCTAAAGGTTGAATAAATATGTTAACTCGGTCGAACAAAATTGTCTGGATGGTCCACCGAAACTGGGCAGTAAAACACCAACTGGGTAATTGATCACTCGGTCGACCGATTGTGGGCAGACATTTCAGGTTAAGTGTTTAGTATTTTTCGGTCTAAGTTTGGGTGATCTATTGAAGTCCAATTTATATGAAATTGTGTGTGTGACCTCTATAGGGAACCTAGTGTGTGTTTGAGTTGATTTGAGCTAAATTATACTCAATTACACATAGTTCCTAAGACTCAAAATAAATCAAGATTACATGTCTTCAAATAAGCTTTATTACATGTCTTGACTTGATTTCCTTTGTTCCTTGAGTCTTGATCACCTGTAGAGGTTAACACATAGCAATATATATGCAATGCAATATGTGTGCTACTCTACATGATTACAATTAAGATTAGTTTGATTAGATCATCAAAACATAGATTAAGGCCAAAAGGCCAATAGAACCTTGCATATACAAGAAGGTTAGTGGAAACCACATAGTGGTCTTGATATTATATGTCGATGACATACTCCTCATGGGAAATCATAAACCTTTGCTTGAGCAAACGAGAAGTTCATTGAAATCTGCATTTTCAAAGAAAGACATGGGTGAGGCTCAATACAACTTGGGAATCAAGATATATAGAGATAGATCTCGTAGACTCATTGGCCTAAGTCAACGTACATACATTGACAATGTCTTGGAAATGTGTAGTATGAACAACTCCAAAAAGGGCAATGTGCCAATGAGTATGGGTGTGCAACTCAAGAAGTCTCAACGTGCTGAATCACGTAAAGACTTGGAGTACATGAAAGATATCCCTTATGCTTTGGGAATATGATCGATCATGTACACGATGACTTGCACAAGACCCGATGTCTCATATGCTCTAAGCATGACAAATCGTCACCAATCCAACGCAGGTCCTAAGCATTGGACTACGGTCAAGAATATTCTGAGGTACCTTAACTGGACCAAAGATAAGTTTCTTGTTTATGGAGGACAAAGGGAGTTAATAGCCGAGGGCTATTCAGATGCGAGTTTCATGAGTGATCCCGACGATAGGAGGTCGCAATAATGACATGTCATCATTTTGGAAGGTGGAGCCATGAGCTAGCGTTGTTGGAGTCAAATCACTACGACCGACGAAGGCAAAATAAATTTACTATGGGTGGACACAAATAACAGCACAGTTATCCATTCAACAAACCCTCGTACCAAGCCAAAAGACGAAATGCATTTCGAGTCCATGGGTCTGAGGAACCATGTAGATTGGCTTGATAAGTTATTAGAGAGGGTTACCCTAGTTATTATCGTTTAATACATTGAGAATGTATGTGAAAGAAAACTTTGATAACAAGTGGGAGATTGAAAGGAATGTGTTCTAAAACGTTTACTTTTATATGTCAATTATTATGAATTGGATGTGCAAACATTTTGTTCCTTGTTATGGTATTCGTCTTTTGGAAGTGTTAAGGAATAGGCGCTTGGTCCTTAACCGTAGAACTCTAAAAGATAATGGTTTCATAAATAAAAAGTCATTCACAATCATGGTAATTAACATGGAACATTAATCACCGAGATAAGATTGTCGTGTTGGTTATCTATTGTTGTAGCTCTACAAATAATTGACGACACGAGTATATAAAAGAAGAAAAAATTACTTTTATATATTGAACAGACCAAACAAGTAAAACATTATGGAATTGTGTTTCGTGTCATTAATGTTTTACTGTGTCTTGAATCCTAAGATACGAGACATATCTTTTCACTTAAGAAGTGCTTAATTTGATTATTGTCAAAAACAATCAATGAGTATAGTAATAAAGGCAATACTTGGTTGAACATGACTTGTGCTGGAAAAGATAGCTAGTCAAACGATTATCATTGTCCCTCTTAATTGAGTGATGGTATTAGTTGGCCGCTTGATAGAGCAAACTTATAATGTGCACAATGTAATTTGAGTTAAGTTACATAGTTATAATTAGCTTAAAGAGATCAAGAAATAAATATAATACAAAGGTGATACATTTCTATTTTGTATATATTCTTAATATCATGAGGCAAGGGACAGACACAAGTTGTGCACTTACATTACTAAATGGATCGTGTTTAGTTTGAGTGGAACAAAGACATCTATGCTAATTGGGTAACTATAATGTGTAGCTAGATACCGCTTATAGTTTGAAATATTAAGTATTTAATATCGCTGCCAATTTAGCTTAGATCCTCCTATAGGTCACACTACAAAACTGGGATACAAGAAGTTTGATTTTAAGTTCATATGATGTGTCGGGTTTTCATGTGAAAAGGGGGCACATGTGGTGAATCAATAAAATCAATATGTCATGAAAATTGACATAATGAGAATCATTAATAAATTCATATGAGGTATATATATTATGGGGTGTATTAATTTAATAGTACATAGGATAATAAATTACATAAGATATGAATTTGCTAAAACCAACAAAAGATCAAATTTTGTTGGAAATAAATCCAAAATTTGACAAAGGCAAAATCGGGATCAAAACGGTAAACCATTTTGGGTTCGGTCGATCGAGGTGTCTTAAGGAACGATCAACCGAACAAGGGTCGGATAAAGCAAATGATTGACCGAAATTGTCTGGAGTGCCTTGGCAATTGGATTCGGTCAACCGAGAGAAAATATCTAGGAGCTATCTTGGGATATTTGCGGTAGACCGAATGTGACGGTCTTCCGAAGAAGATTCGCCAGAAGAAATTTTAGTGGGTCAACGGTCGACCGGAGCAAGACGCGAATCGTCCGAATTTTTCCAAAGAATTTTTCTCATGAATGTTCGGTCGACCGTCGAGCTCACGGTCAATCGAACGTGTGTTAAAACCTAATGGTTCGGTCAACCGAGAAGAATTCTCGGTTAACCGAACAACACGATTTTTGCCTGAATTATTAAGAGAATAATTGGATAATGGGTTGGATTAATTCCATATTTGATAAAACATTTTTTAGGATGCTTATGTGGCAATTTGGGATTAATTTTAGGAGAGAATAAGCAAAAGATCATGACAAGAGAATATATATATACATACGTAGGGACACGAAATCCTACATTTATCACTACTCGGGAATATGTTAACTTTTAAAATATACATATAAAATGGTTTTTTGCTTGGGTATATATCCATTCAAAACACCAAAAGTGGTGTGCTGCCCATGCTTTTGGTACCTTTCACCTACATTGAAAATTGCTACCAGGCACATCCATTAGTGCGGGATGTGGGCTTCGCACTAACGGATGTGCATAAGAACAATTTGTCATCTTTCAAATGGGTACCATGTCAATTTTGATATCTCCAGTGGGTACCTAAGAAAAAAACTTATTTAATTTCCCTCATTGAGATGTAATCTCCAATCAATTTTGATACCTCCTTGAGATTGGACGACCGAACCCTAGCAAGCTGGTCAACGAATTCCTTATTATCGGAGGTTTGAGGCTTACTGGAAGGTGAAAATCGGACGATCGATACTAGAGAGAAGTGTTAACACTTTCAAGCTCCTGTTTCACATACTCAAATCCTGAACTTCACCATTTGTGTTATCCATTTCAAATCATATCCAAGTGCTTAAGATGACTATTTGAGATTAGATGAAGATGAAAAATCGATTGAGCGATTGCTCGATGGTCATCCAATTCGGAGAGCGTATTATCCATTCATAATTTGATTTTTTGCTTGGGTACCTATCCGAAAGATAAAAATTGATGTGGTGCCCATCTGAAAGATGCAAATTTGGTCACATACACATCATTAGTGTGGGGTCCACATCCGTTAGGCTCATCGTCACAAGAGCCTAACGGATGTGGACCCCACAAACGAGAGTCTAACAGATGTGGGCCACACACTGACGGATGTGTATGAGAGCAATTTTTAGTTTAGGTGATGGGTACCAGGAAAAAATACCAGAAGTATGAGTGTCACGCTAATTTTAGTCATTTCGATGGTTATCCAGACAAAAAATAGAATGTAAATTCATGCTCTATTGTCACATCGTGACATGTGGCAACAACGAGACTTTGTGGAGGGGAACTCAATATTCTGAATGTATGAGTTCTAATGGTGTTGGGTGATTATGGATACAAAAGTTATTTCTTAATTCCTAGTTTTGATAGGATCACTCGACTGCCGAGTTCCTTAAATAAGACTTGACATTGCAATTGCTGACTTTTATTCATCGAACTTTATGTTGCGGTCGAATTCTAACCAAAAGTAATAATAATAATATACGTTACCTTGAGGAATTTCCAAAAGATAAATTGGATCGTGATGATGACATATTCAAATTTGAACGACATCTTCGGATTCAACTAGGACAAACTGAAATATGCCACATGTATGTGGGAGAAAAGGCTAAAGGTTTTAGTTTCACTCATACAATACAATAAACAATCCTTTCTTATATAGGGTTACAATAAGGTTTACCGGTTACAATAACGTTTACTATAGGCAAAGGTATAAGGGGTTACAATAAGGTTTAACAGTTACAATTGGCGGTCCAAGACCTCTGATTGGAAGTCTGTTTTGGTCCGGATGAGATAAAACTTTGGTGGGTCATGTATTTGAGTGTTTTATGTCTATTTTTAGTAGTACATTAGTCCCACATCAGGGGATTGTCCCATATTTCCTTTTTCTATGACTATAAATAGAAAATTTTCTTCTCCTTTGTAAACCACCCATTGCTTGGTGACATTCTCTCTACTTGGAGTAAGCATTGGAGCAAAAGCTCAAAGTGAAGAAGAATGCTACTTGTAATGTGAGTCATGTAAATAAAATAATTTTTCTTAGTTAGTTTTATATTGTCTCTTTTTGCATGCTTAGTTTAATTTTGTCTTTCTTTCTTAATAAGTAGTGAGTAGTTCCATCCCCATTTGGGGTGGAGGTAATGTAGAATATGTGATGTTTGTGGGTTCTTTTAATTGTGTCATTTCATATGCTTAATATATATCTATACTTGTAACACGATTAAACTTGTATTAGATGGGATAATGTCCACACTAGGTAAATGTCAGCTTTAGAGTTTATCTTGTTGCTTGTTATGATTTGATGAGAATGACATGTTATGTATGGATCCATGTTTGGTGCATATTTACATGAATGATTCAGGTTTATGTAGGATTGATTGATTCTCTAATGGCCACACTAGGTAATTATTGCATGCTTGAGAATCTAAAATCAACCTCAACTTTATGTGAGATATGCATGTTCATGGTTTGTCATGTAGTGTTGTGTATCCTACACTTAGATTCTACACTAGCTTCTACTTGTATGTCACACAAACTACACTTGTTTCTAATTGAAAAGAAGAACCACTCACACACACATACCTACACGCCTCCACTCTATGGGGTTTAGTATTATTGTTTGCTCATTCTTAGTTTAGTGTAGTGTAATCACAACTTATTTCCATTTTTTCTCACTCGCCTTCAAACTAAGGAAAGTCGACACACCTCCCTGTGGATCGACCCGTATTTGCCACCGCTTCAATACTGTCGTGCACTTGTGGTTATTATAACTGATTCAATCACTCAATAGTTGGATTAATTGCAAAGAAAATCCTGGATTTTATGAATATTGCTAGAATAAATTAATCTCAGTTAATTAATAGCATATCATGCATTATATTCTTGCTATATATCCTTAATTTTACCCAATATTTTGTTAGTCGAGTGTTTGTTGTTATATTTCAGGTATTAAGTAATAAAAAAGAGAAGGGAAGAGAAAAAAGATTGAAACGTAAGAATAAATGACTTAAATGAAGCATAATGGACATCTCTGTCACGCACAATGACCCATCTGCAAGAGGGAAGGACCTGGGCGTAAGCCCAGATGGACCAAATAGCAAATCAAGAAACTCCACACCATCATGAGGAGTATTTTGGTAATTAGATTCGGGCCCAAACTCCAATAACTGATCCGAGTGCACCACACGTGAAGGATTGAAGCACTAAATAATATATCTAAAATCAGGTCAGATCCGATAAAGAAAAAAAACGCCAATTGGTGATCCCTTTTGGTCAGAATCCAATCCGATTTCACACAGATATGAGTTATGTGTTTATATCTATTATAGGAATGTTTCATTCGTCCCACATCGGGGATTGTCCCTAATTGCCTTTTTCATGTCTATAAATAGAACTCTTCTTCCTCTTTTGTAACCTACCCATTGCTTGGTGGTCATTCTCTGTACTTGGATTAAAGCCTTGGAGTAAAACTCAAGTTGAGAAGAATGCTACTTTTAATGTGAGTCATGTAAATAAAATATTTTTTCTTAGTTTTGTTCTAATGTTGTGTCTTTTAATGTTTAGCTTAGTTAATTTTGTTCTCTTAATCTTAGTATAATTAGTAGAATGTCTTTTTTCCTTAATACAATTGTTAGCTTAATGTGTAGTGAGTAGTTTCATCCCCCTTTGGGGGTGGAGAATGTTTACACATGTACTGAAGAATGTAAATGAATGTTATCTTACGCAATATGTAATGAATGTGATGTGTGTTTGTTTGTTTAAAAGAGAATATTTAACTTGATGAGTTTTTCCATAATCATTAGGTACTTCTCATGCTTGTTAGGTTCTCAATAACCAATTTGTTTATACTCATGTTAATCAACTAGGTTAGTGATTGGTATGATAGGTTTTGCCACAACCATTAGGTACTTCTTATGTATGAAAACAAAACCTAACTTGTCCCTCATTGAATGCATCATTCATCACCTTACTACATGTGTACACACACTCCACCCCTTGTGGATTTTTCTTGCTGAATTTGGATTTGTTTTGATAGTTACTTAGTTTAGTTTTAATTCTTCTCATGCTTTCATCTTGCTTGTTTGTTGCTTGCTTGTTTAGTGTAGCTTAGTTTAGTTTAATCAAATTCTTCTACCCTTTATTTTTCAGTTGATTTCTGAAGAATCAGAGTTGACACACCGTCTTGTGGACTCGATCCGTATTTGTCACCGCTTCATCGCCGTCGTGCACTTGCGGTATTTAACTGAACGAATCATCAGCTCGCCAGCGTTGTTACGGGTGACCATTGGAGCTGGGCTCGTGGGCTTGGGCGTGTGACTGGTGTAGGGCGTTGTCTTGTGGGCCGGATGCGCGGTCTTGTGGAGGGTGTACGCTCGGCCAAACTGGGCGCGTGGTCGCCTTGGGACGTGTGACAATTCTGCTGTGAGAGCGGGCTGTGTTGCCTTGTGGATCGGATGCGTGGTGTGGTCAAGGTGCACGCTCGACTTTGCTGGACGCGTGGTCGCCTTGGGACACAAGACAAGTGTGAGCCGTCAGGGACGGATAAACCTTGGAGGGCATCGGGTTGGGGTGGTGTACTAAGTCTTGATTTGAGACTCATGCATGACTGGTGGTGTGCAGGTGGGACGCGGTAGGCAGCTGAAGGTGACTTGGCTTGGGCCGCGTGGACTAGATCGGTTGAGCTCAGTTGTCATGTATTTTTTGCTCCTCTTAGTAGCCATATAGTAGGAGTTCAGAGCTTCTTGTATTTCTCGTCCGCATTGTACTCTGACATTGTCACATTGTTATATTATTATTATTATTATTGAGGCATCGACTTAACTATTTTTAGTTAATGTCCATTTTTTGCTTGATTTTAATTTGTATTGACTACTGTGTCCCGAGTGTAGATTATGAGCCTTACAATCCTAGTTCATATACTTTCGGTCTTTCTCCTTCTCCTTGATATCAACTCACAATTGTAGACTTGTTACTGTTCCCAACCTACAATGCACTGAAATAGGTGGAGAAAATATATATGGTTGGGGATGAATTGTAGAGAATCCTCTTAAGTCAGTCTAGGGCTCATGGTAACAAGATTGCAGTGATAGTAGCTGGAGTTGCTCTCGAAAACAGTGGTCTTTGTAGGTATGAGCCTGTGGTGCATCCTGAGATTGATCGAGAGTGCATATGAAATCAGCAATCAGAAGATCGAATCTGAAATCAAAGCAATTAAGGTGCAATTCCATTTATTAGGCCAAGAAAATTCTCAGCTGAAATCTTCCTTATCGACCATACCAGTTTATTGTTTGTCTAAAGATAAGCATCAAGAGAAAAGCTCAATGATTAATAATAATAGGTCTGGACAATAAGCAAAGGAAATATTTAACAAACCATTCTTCATATCATGTGTAAAGACCTGAAGAGAGAGAGAGAGGTATGGGGTGGATGTGATGGAGGTGTGGTGAGGGTATGGAGGGAGGTATGGTTGGGGTGTAGGGTTGGTGAGGGGTTTTGGTTTAAAAACCACCCAACTCATCTCCTTCTTCTTCTTCTTCTTCTTCTTCTTCTTCTTTTCTGTCCATTTTCTTCCCCACTCATCACTCCCTCATTTTCTTCCCTTGTTCCGGCGACCCGAAGGAGGAGAGGATCTCTGACGGCGTGGTGGAGGCGAGCACGAGGAAGGAGTGTGCGGAGGTGCGGAAGTTGGTACGTGAGGAGGTTTTCGGAGACAGCGGTGCGCGAGCAAGGCTCCGGTGGGTCTTCGTCATCTTGAGAGGTATGCCAAGTCTTCATAGTAACTCCCCAAGAGGCGTGGGAGTGTAGGGGGCGGCGTTGGTGCCGTTTTCCCGGTGAAAACACGACTGGACAGAGGTTGAAGACGCTCTGTTAGGTCGACCGATTGAGAGTTCGGTCGACCGAACAACGTCTAGATGATGCCTGTCCAGAAGGGAAATGTATGTTTCGATTGACCAGTGGTTGGGTCGGTCGACCGAGTTTAGTGAATATTAACTTACTGTCCGAAAACGGTCGAACAACGTCTGTGTGACGGTCGACCGTTTATGCCAAATTTTAGCAGGAATCTAAGGGTTATATTAGCCGGTCGACCGGTGGTTATTCGGTCGACCGAATCCCAATAGATAGGTTAGACAGACCTTCGGCCGACCGAGTGTGTGTCTCGGTCGACCGAACTGCGCAAAGTCGGTCAAGAGCGTTGACCATCTAAACGGTCGACCACTCGTTGTGATCCGGTCGACCGGAAGAGTTTCGGTCGACTGAATACAGTGGGCAGGATTCAGGCAGGTTTTCTTATCGGTTGAACGGACCCTGGTTCGACCGACAAGATATATATGTATATAAAACGTATAGCGTAAACCTTCCAAACGGTCGACTGGTAGATTGACCTTATTCGACCGGTGGGTCGAATTATCATTGGTGATTTTCACATTAGGCGAGGGCGATTTCAGTTGGACCCCTTGTGCCTGTGCGGCAGAGGGAGGCCTTCCATGCCTGTGTGGGTGGGAGACGCCTTCTTCCTTGTGTAGGGAGGGGATGCACTTTCCGTGTGTCGGAGAGCGAGGTCCTTTGTGCCTGTGCGGCAGAGGGACGCCTTCTTCCTTGTGTAGGGAGGGGATGCACTTTCCTTGTGTAGGAGAGCGATGGGCAGTCTGTGGGCCCGAGGTGGTTTTGCATTGCATGTGCATTCTTGACATTTTCGTCTATATTTCTGTATATGATAGGAGATGTTGGCATACGGGGTTCCTTTCGGTAACTCAGGCGGATTTTGTGTTTCATTTTCAGGGAGCAGGCAGTCGTAGGTTGGTGGTGACCGAGGGGAGTACCTCCGGGATCGGGTCCTGTCATCTTATCGTTTTTGTAGAGGTAGTGATTATAGTAGTTATGTATTAGTCATGATATCACACTTTTGACACTCTATATTATGACTTCCACGTGGAGATATTTTATATATATATTCAGTTGACTTTTCTGGTAACGTGCCCTCCTTGACCGTTGACGGTCGTATGTTTAATTTAAAAATTTCTTCCGCTGTTTTGGGAGTTACAACTTGGTATCAGAGCTTTTATTTCGGCGTACTTTCCCAAAGAAACCACCATCGAGTTAGGATTAGAGTCTAGAGGTCCATGGCATGCATTCATTGATCTTTCTGACGTGATATTTTTGTCCTGTAGAGTGATGCCTCCGAGACGGGTCGTGCCTGCGGTTGAGACTCGCGATTCGAGTGAGACTGGGAGAGAGGAGGCCCGGCAGGCAGAGCGCAGGGTCCTGCTCGATACCGTGGAGCGGTTGAGGGGGATGTTGGAGCGCCAGCAGCGCAGAGTGCGCAGACGGGGGCCGGTGCGATGCACGACCGGTTCATGAGGCAACACCCTCCAACTTTTACTGGACAGATGGATGCAGAGGCAGTCGAGGAGTGGATCTTCACTATGCAGACGATCTTCAGGGCCATCGACTGTACTCCGGAGAAGAAGGTGGACCTGGCCACCTACGTGCTGAGAGGAGCTGCAACGAACTGGTGGAGGTCGACGTCAGCAGTTTTGTTCGTCGGTCGAGAGGACATGTCGTGGGAGGAGTTCGTTGAGGAGTTCAACGAACAGTACTTTCCGGAGCACGTGCGAGACAGGAAGAGTGAGGAGTTCCTGGCCCTGGAACAGGGGAGCATGACACTGGAGGAGTACATTGGGAAGTTTAACGCCCTTGAGCGTTACTGTCCGGAGATCTTCGTCACTCAGGTGTAGAGGTCGATGAAGTTTGTGAGGGGACTCCGGAAGCAGTTGAGGACCCGAGTGCTGTCGAGCATGCCGCGTACCTTGGCGGATGTTGTGAGGAGTGCCACGATTATGGAGAGGGACTACCGGGAGAATTACCAGGATGAGAGGAGACCAGTCGGGAGATCCTCAGGGTGGCCAGGAGGGTAGAGTTCGGGGAATCGGGGCAAGAGGCCCCGGATCGAGGCAGCTGGGGCGCCGCAGCCAGAGGCGTGCAGGAGTTGTGGCAGAGTGCACACTGGGCGCTGCTTTGGGCTGGGTACTTGTCATGGTTGTGGTCAGCTGGGCCACTTTGTCAGGAATTGCCCTAGCAAGGGCGCTAGACCGAGCAGACCTCCGAGACTTCCGATTGCCAGTGGAGGCGGAGCTAGGAGACCTGCAACACCTCAGCAGGGTCAGCGCACTGGACGAGTCTTCACTATCCAGGTGGAGGAGGCGAGGGACGCTAGCACTGTCGTGGAAGGTACACTTCTTGAGGTAGGTTTAGAAGCTAGGGTGCTTTTTGATTGTGGCGCGACACACTCGTTCATCTCGGAGCGATTTGCGGGAGTGTTGGGCTGTACCCTTGCGATGTTGACTGCCACTTTGGAGGTCAGCACACCCCTGGGTCTGGTGGGCACTGTGGGAGCTTCGTCCCCAGCGCCACGATTGTTTCGGGAGACCAAGATTTTCCGGCAGATCTGGTCTTGCTACCGATGGAGGACTTCGACGTTATTCTTGGGATGGACTGGTTGTCCCAGCATGACGTGCGTGTCCTTTTCCTTGAGAGGAAGGTTTTTATTCCGAGGAAGGGGTTGCCTGATATCATGATTAGAGGAGTTAGGAACAGAGGGGGCCGCATTGTGGTGTCAACTTTGAGGGCTCAGAAGTTGATGCAGCAGGGTTGCAGAGCATTCCTAGCGACGCTGGTTGTTCCAGAGGCTGAGTCACTGAGGTTGGACGAGATAGATGTGGTGCGGGAGTTTACAGAGGTGTTTCCAGATGATAACCCAGGATTGCCGCCTCCACGAGAGATGGAGTTTTTCATTGAGATGGCAGCAGACACCTCACCACAGTTTAACCCCCGTACAGGATGGCGCCCGCAGAGTTGGTAGAGTTGGAGAAGCAGCTACAGGAGCTGATGGAGGCTGGTTTCATCAGACCGAGTGTCTCTCCTTGGGGTGCGCCAATGTTGTTTGTGAAGAAGAAGGACAGGTCATTGCGGATGTGCATTGACTATATGATGCTGAACAAGGTCACCATCAAGAATAGGTATCCCCTACCTAGGATTGATGACCTGTTCGATCAGTTGCAGTCAGCGAAGGTCTTCTCTAAGATAGACCTACGTTCAGGATACCATCAGCTGAGGATCCGAGAGGAGGATGTCCAGAAGACAGCATTCAGGACCAGATATGGGCACTATGAGTTCCTGGTGATGCCTTTTGGGTTGACGAACGCTCCGGCAGCTTTCATGGATCTGATGAACCGGACGTTCAGGCAGTACTTGGATAGTTGTGTCATTGTCTTTGTGGATGATATCCTGATCTACTAACCCGATGTGGAGCAGCACAGAGAGCACCTGCGGATATTACTTAGCATTTTGAGAGACCAAAAGTTGTATGCTAAGTTCTCGAAGTGCGATTTCTGGTTGGACAGAGTCGCATTTCTTGGTCACATTGTTTCTGCGGAGGGTATTTTGGTTGATCCGGCGAAGGTAGAGGCAGTGACTGAGTGGAGAGCCCCTACGAGTGTGACGGAGATCAGAAGCTTTGTTGGATTGGAGGGTTACTACCGTCGCTTCATCAAAGACTTCTCGAGGTTAGCTGCACCACTGACTGCCCTGACGCAGAAGGGAGTCACTTTTGTTTGGTCCCAGAAGTGCGAGGACAGCTTTCAGGAGCTGAAGAGACGACTGACGACAGCTCCAGTTTTGACTCTGCCGAGCGGCACAGGAGGTTTTGTGGTCTACAGTGATGCGTCAGGCGTTGGTTTGGGTTGCGTGTTGATGCAGCACGAGAGGGTGATTGCATACGCTTCGAGGCAGCTGAAGACTCATGAGAAGAATTACCCTACGCATGACCTGGAATTGACAGTCGTTGTGCACGCATTGAAGACATGGAGACACTACCTGTATGGTGAGCAGTTTGAGGTATTCACCGATCACCAGAGTCTGAAGTACCTCTTCTCCCAGAAGGAGTTGAATATGAGACAACGCCGTTGGTTGGAGTTCATTAAGGACTATGATTTCACCATCTCCTACCACCCGGGGAAGGCAAATTCAGTTGCAGACGCCTTGAGTAGGAGAGTGGAGGTATCAGTTGCATGCTTGTGCCTTCAGGAGTGGAGACTGCTTGAGTCATTGGCAGAGTGGAGGTCGTTCGCTGGAGACTCTGAGGGAGCAGTGTTAGCTGGGTTACGGGTGGAGCCACAGACAGTCTCACAGGTAGTGCAGGCACAGGGTGAGGATGATGAGTTGGCCAGTCTGCTGGAGTTGACTGCCAGAGAGGGGTCAGATTTCAGTGTTGGGGTCGATGGAGGTCTGAGATTCAGAGGACGGATCTGGGTGCCGAGGGTTGATGGGATGAGAGATGACATCATGGAGGAGGCACACCGAGCGAAGTACACCATCCATCCAGGGAGCGCGAAGATGTATAAAGACCTGCAGTGGAACTTTTGGTGGAGAGGCATGAAGAAGGAGAATGCAGAGTTCGTGAGTCGTGCTTGATCTGTCAGCAGGTGAAGATTGAGCACCAGAGGCCAGCTGGGCCTATGCAGAGTGTCGAGCTTCCAAAGTGGAAGTGGGAGCACGTGACGATGGGCTTCGTTACGGGGCTACCGAAGACGAAGCGGTTCCATGACGCGATTTGGGTGATAGTCGATAGACTGACCAAGTCGGCACACTTCCTGGCCATTAGGACCACCTTGCCTTTGGAGAGTCTGGCGAAGCTGTATGTAGAGGAGATCGTCAGATTGCACGGAGTACCGGTGAGCATCATCTCTGATAGAGATCCGAGGTTCACATCCAGATTTTAGGAGAGTCTACAGCAGGCACTGGGACACGTCTGAGGTTCAGTACAACTTTTCACCCTCAGACAGACGGCCAGTCAGAGAGGACTATCCAGACTTTGGAGGATATGCTGAGGGCTTGCACGCTGGACTGGGCTGGACACTGGGATAAGCATCAACCTCTGATTGAGTTCACCTACAACAACAGCTACCATGCTAGTATTGGGATGGCACCGTATGAGGCGTTGTACGGGAGGCCATGCAGATCACCGGTATGCTGGAGTGACGTAGGTGAGAGGCAGTTAGTGGGCCCGGAGCTTGTGCAGATGTACGCAGAGAAGGTTGACCTGATCAGGAGGAGGTTGGCTACAGCACAGAGCAGACAGAAGAGTTATGCTGACCGACGCAGGCGGACTTTGAGCTTCGAGGTTGGAGATCACGTCTTCCTAAAGATTGCACCAGCTCGGGGAGTGATGAGGTTCAGGAAGAAGGGGAAGCTCAGTCCGAGGTATGTCGGACCTTTTGAGATCTTAGACCGTGTCAGGGAGGTCGCCTACAGAGTTGCTTTGCCACCACAGTTCTCTGGCCTTCACAACGTCTTCCATGTTTCTATGTTGAGGAAGTACATTGCAGACCCGACACACGTGATAGAGATTGCAGTGCCTAAGATTCGGCATGACTTGTCACTTGAGGAGAGGCCAGTTGAGATCATCGATCGGATGGACCATCAGCTCAGGAGGAGGACCATTCTGATGGTTAAGGTCAGATGGCAGCATCATAGTGAGCGCGAGGCCACCTGGGAGATCGAGGAAGAAGTTCAGAAGCAGTATCCGGAGCTTTTCGGTAAGTTACTTTTCTGATTTCGGGGCGAAATCCTTTTAAGGAGGGTGGATTGTAAAGACCTGAAGAGAGAGAGGTATGGGGTGGATGTGATGGAGGTGTGGTTAGGGTATGGAGGGAGGTATGGTTGGGGTGTAGGGTTGGTGTGGGGTTTTGGTTTAAAAACCACCCAACTTATCTCCTTCTTCTTCCTCTTCTTCTTCTTCTTCTTTTCTCTCCATTTTCTTCCCCACTCATCACTCCCTCATTTTCTTCCCTTGTTCCGACGACCAGAAGGAGGAGAGGATCTCCGGCGGCGTGGTGGAGGCGAGCACGAGGAAGGAGCGTGCGAAGGTGCGGAAGTTGGTACGTGAGGAGGTATGCCAAGTCTTCATAGTAACTCCCCAAGAGGTGTGGGAGTGTAGGGGGCGGCGTTGGTGTCGTTTCCTCGGCGAAAACCCGACTGGACAGAGGTTGAAGACGCTCTGTTTGGTCGACCGAACAACGTCTAGATGATGCATGTCCAGAAGGGAAATGTATGTTTCGATTGACCGGTGGTTGGGTCGGTCGACCGAGTTTAGTGAATATTAACTTACTGCCCGAAAACGGTCGAACGACGTCTGTGTGACGGTCGACCGTTTATGCCAAACTTTAGCAGGAATCTAAGGGTTATATTAGTCGGTCGACCGGTGGTTATTCGGTCGACCGAATCCCAGTAGATAGGTTAGACAGACCTTCGGCCGACCGAGTGTGTGTCTCGGTCGACCGAACTGTGCAAAGTCGGTCAAGAGCGTTGACCATCTAAACGGTCGACCGCTCGTTGTGATCCGGTCGACCGATCGCGTGCAATTTTCCTGCAGTGAAGTGCTTGTTGATCCGGTCGACCGGAAGAGTTTCGGTCGACCGAATACAGTGGGCAGGATTCAGGCAGGTTTTCTTATCGGTTGAACGAACCCTGGTTCGACCGACAAGATATATATGTATATAAAACGTATAGCGTAGACCTTCCAAACGGTCGACTGGTAGATTGACCTTATTCGACCGGTGGGTCGAATTATCATTGGTGATTTTCACATTAGGCGAGGGCGATTTCAGTTGGACCCCTTGTGCCTGTGCGGCAGAGGGAGGCCTTCCATGCCTGTGTGGGTGGGAGACGGCTTCTTCCTTGTGTAGGGAGGGGATGCACTTTCCGTGTGTCGGAGAGCGAGGTCCTTTGTGCCTGTGCGGCAGAGGGATGCCTTCTTCCTTGTGTAGGGAGGGGATGCACTTTCCTTGTGTAGGAAAGCGATGGGCAGTCTGTGGGCCCGAGGTGGTTTTGCATTGCATGTGCATTTTTGACATTTTCGTCTGTATTTCTGTATATGATAGGAGATGTTGGCATACGGGGTTCCTTTCGGGAACTCAGGCGGATTTTGTGTTTCATTTTCAGGGAGCAGGCAGTCGTAGGTTGGTGGTGACCGAGGGTAGTACCTCCGGGATCGGGTCCTGTTATCTTTTCGTTTTTGTAGAAGTAGTGATTACAGTAGTTATGTATTAGTCATGTAATCACTCTTTTGACACTCTGTATTATGATTTCCACGTGGAGATATTATATATATATATTCAGTTGACTTTTCTAGTAACGTGTCCTCCTTGACCGTTGACGGTCGTATGTTTAATTTAAAAATTTCTTCCGCTGTTTTGGGACGTTACATCATGTTTTGAGTCTTTCTAGTACACATACAAGGTTGCATTACAGAAACATTACTACGTAAACCTCACAACTCATTTATTCTCACAGTTATTCATAAACCAAAGATCTCATGTTTATTGGCTTCCAAGGATAATTAGGGCCAGTTGGTGCAGCTTCGGCGCCGAACACAAAAATTTCATACTCCTTTCCATGAAGACAAGGCTGGGGTATCTGACTGCATCCATGTAGCCACAGTATAACCATATCGATCGCCTTTTACAGCATCTGCAGTAGCATAAGACTCGAGCTCAGCCATTTCTTCTGGTGTCAGTTTGACCGACAGAGCCCCGCAGTTGAGGTTCTCAACCTTGGTTGTGCCTGGAATGGGGCAGACATCGTCTCCCTGGTGGTGAACCCAAGCAAGTGCAAGCTGGGACGGCGTACAACTTTTCCTCTTAGCCATTTCGTTCACACATTCGAAGATGGTGGCATTCTTCTCCATGTTCTCTTCCTGGAATCGTTGCATGGTCTGCCCATTTTCGTATCGATGTATAAACAAGATTAGTAAAATCGACACATGGAGGGCATTAGGTGTATCATTCGAAATTACGAGCATAAATATAAACACATACAGAAATGCACAAAGAACTCCATGAAAGTATTGTAGAATTTGAAATGCTAATGATGGTTTGTTTTGTGTAATCACAACATTATTAGTGCAAAACTACATGTTCCACAACAAAGATTCAAACAATATTAGGATTCTATTGAGTTTTACAACAGAATGACAAGCTAATGATTTAGTTTAAGTAGGTGGTTGATGTACTACGACAAAAATAGCTACATGTTTGAGAACATGAAATTATTATATGGTAAAATCAAGAGTTGTTATTACCAGGACCTAAATAATGGCTGAGGAGAAACTGCAAAGAGAAGAGATACGATTATCCTATATTACACACAATTCTCTTGACAAAAGCAGACTTTTAAATGTATCAGTTATACAAGAATGTCATTATGCATATAATGCAAGTCTTACAGAAATTAGAACAAAAAGTTGCAGGTAAAGAAACAGAATATGTGACAGAAACAGAAACAAGTCGCAATATTGTGTTGCGGTTTTGATTGATATCAGGCTGTTACTCTACAACTGATTTCAGAAAAAAGTTTCATTAAACGTAAAGCATGATCTGATTACATGCAGCGATGTGACTTCCAGAGAAGCTGCAAGAAGAACAGATCATGAGATATAACCAACAACAGAGCTCAAACAATAATTGTAATTATTATGGACTCCAACTGCGACAACTATCACATTTTTTATTCTAATATACCTTACGGTAGTCCTGTTCTCCTAACTCAGCAGCCATCTTAGGTCCAGAGGCAAGGAAACCCCTTCCCAGGGGACTATAAGCAACAATACCTATGCCAAGTTCTCCGGAAAGCAAATTACGTTTTGGCTTTAGGCATGCACATGATAACCTATACATAATAATATCCTTTCAGAAAATTTAATTATTTCGTACAAGACTCACCTGCAAGTGGGAACTATTTCTTCTTCAATATTTCTTGTCCATAAAGACCATTCCAATTGTACTGCAGTTATAGGATGGAGAACATGTGCCCGCCTAATTGTTGAAGCTGATGCCTCCGACAATCCAATATACTTGATCTTCCCCTCTTCAACTAGCTTTTTTAGTTCTCCCACCTTGTCAAGGAATTTATTAGTTGTTAAGTTCCTCAAATGCTTAAGAAGGAAGAGACATAAATTGATGAGACGATGTGTCAAGTTATAGCCATTTTTTGCTCCAGAAGGTCCTAGGGCTGTAAACCGAGCCGGAGTGAGCAAAGCCATCTCGTCCTCTCGTTTATTTTTTAACATGCTAGTGGCTCTCTCTGCACTTTTGATTCGAGCACAAAAATTATGCTCATGCTCGGCTCACTGCTAGCTCACACGCCGCTCGACTCGACTCGACTCGTTCAGTTGCTCGGCTTGTTGGCTAGGATCCATAACCGGACGGATAATTATTTCACATCCAAATCCACCTCGGAATTGGATATTCTCGTCGAACTAAATGTTTGAGACGAAATAAAATTTCACCACCACACCCACCACCTACAACCTGGGTGTGGGTTGAACCTCGGTCTTTAGAATGTCGTACCTACTACCTAAACCACCACATCATTCAAGTGTTTGTTAACTTTCAGAGTTAATAAATATATATTGTACATAAACACAACATTACTTCCCTTATACATATATAAAAAATATATTTAAAATTACGGATATATATACGGATACAAATATGAATGTTATACGGATATGCAATTCTGGATCAGATATTATACGGATCGGATGTACCAATATCCATATTTACTCCGCGAGTTTTCTGATACGAATACAGTCTTACAGATTTTCTTCCTCAGACCGGATGTTCAAATTCGAATATGGATGCGAATGAATTTCCGGATTTCGAACATCCATCGACATTTCTAGCAGCCATGCTCTAATGCACAACATTGGTAACTTGTGCATAGAGACAAACTCATTATATAGGGTGTGGTGGAAAGTAATGTTTTGGATTTTTCGAGGTGGAACTAAATGTCTAACACTCCGTAACAAATTTAGATTGTTGATATATTTTTAATGGTTTTCCTTTACAATAGGACCCCGTGATTGGTTCATTGGTTAACTTCAGATATTTGTAATGTGCATGTCATGTATGTATAGGGATGTATGCTCGTATGCGTATATACGAGCAACCAAGTCGAGTAAGTGAGCCAGCAAAGTTTCGGTCAGCTTGGCTCATTTATTTTTGCCGAGCAGATTTTTTTGCTCATGTTTGACTCGTTAACAATAAAGTCGAGTTGTTGAGCGAGTGAAACCGAGCGAGTCTCGGGCGAGTCAACGAGCGTGAGCAGACAACCCTATTAGAAGCCTAATCCTATCAATTTTGGTTAAATATTATATTTATTTTGATTCCAAAGATCCTATAATAACCTTAGAGAATTTGGACAGCAGAAAAAGTTAAAATGCTGTAAAAAAAGGGTGTACAACTCGGCAACTTGCATATAGAAGAGGAAGGTCCGGAAAGTATACGGAAAAATTATCTGCATGATGTATATGAGTATTTAACATGGTCCTATGGTTTGAATAATATGAACATACACTAGTGCAAAATTGGATTTACTCGTCACCCAATAGACGTCGGCCGTTACAACCACCGACGTCTATTGTGGAGTGGACAGAATAGACGTCGGTTGTAATGGAAGACGACGTCTATGTGACATTATAGACGTCGGGTGTGGGAATAACACGTTTAGCCGACGTCTATAGTGTATAGACGTCGACCTATAGACGTCGGTGTTTTAGTACCTTGTGAATCCGACGTCTATAGTGTATAGACGTCGGCTTATAGACGTCAGACGTAATGGAAGAACGACGTCTATACGCCAACCATATAGACGTCGAGGTATAGACGTCGGTGTTATGGAACATCCGACGTATATAGGTCCTAAAGAAATCGGACAGACGCGCTTTCTTTCATTCATTTCAGTCGAAACCCACCCAAACCCTAGCCGTCCCGCGACCGAACTCTCCTCCGCGACCATCCTTTGACCGATCCGCACCGTCTCCGGCACCGCAGCGAGCTCCCAAGCTCTCCTCCACTTCTCCGGCCCTCTTCTCCTTCTTCCTCCGTCTTCCTCCGTCTCTCTCCACATGTAGGTTTTAAGTTCGTTTTTGGTTGTTTTAAGTTCGTCTTTCTCCACATATTCTTTCTAACTTAGCCTCCTCCGCATGTAACTTCCTTGTGTCGTTTACAGCCGTCTCCTCCGCGACGTCTTCGGGAACCACAAAGAGCTCCTCCGGCATCACAACTTTTCCCTCCTCTGGTTCCTGCTCAATTTTAGATCCTTAATTTAGGATTAGTTTAGACCAAGAATCCAACGCCAAATTAGGATTAGTTCACAATAATAACATATTGATGCAAATATTGGTTAATGTGATAATCATTATTGGTTAATGTGATAATCTAAGTGTATTGATGCAAATATCAACATTTAGAATTCCTTTTATTTTCCAAGTTAATTAATGATTCAATTTGTTGGTGTGTAGCAAATGGTTTCCAAAGTAGAAAAAAAGAAATCAAAATTATGGATTGATGATGTGTAATGGCACGAGTTGTATGGTCTTGATGTGGATGTACACTCTTGACATGTGGACGTGATAAGCAACTTCTTCTCGGAGTTTTTTTGCATGTGTGTTATGTGTTGATATTTGATAAACATATTCATTGGATTGATTTGGTTTGGATTGAGTTGGGTTGGTTTCAAGATTTGAAGAATTTTACATGATGTGAATGTGAGTAGATAACTAGATATACGTTTTTCTTGTTGATTTAAGGATTTGAAGAATTTTACATATCAAATTTTAAGTGGAGGTTCTGCCAAAATTTCAATAAAATTTTATTCCCAATTATTATTAATAACATGATAGTTTGTGTTTAAAATGTTTTTCTGTCAATTCAAGTAATTATTTTTAATACTTGCTTTTATATTTTAAATGTTTATTGCCTTAATTTTTTGAATGTTTAATATTATGATAATAACTCATTGCCCCCCTTAAACAACTTGGCCTTTAATAGCCCAAAGCAAAAGATTAGACAATATTTGCTAAGTCATTCATCATATAGGATTTGCATGCATTGTATTTTTCTATTATTTACGATTTCTGTCGTAGATTGCTGGCGTAAGGTACGTACTATCTTTCACTCATCATTCATTAGAAAGCACACATTAGTTAGTAGGACTTGCATTGGAACAAGAGTGAGGTGAGTGTTTGTTTGGTGTGTTGTTTGTTAGATTAAGGTATGAAAAACACTTAGGGGGCAGTCACCTATAGGAGATGAGGGGGGGGGGGGGGGGGGGGGGCTATTTCATCACCCTTTCCTTGGCCCAGAAACCACTTAATAAAAGAGCCTTAATAAAATCAATTAGACGTTGGCCCCTAGGATTTTCGGACGCATTAAGGAGAGGAAACCGTTTAAGACCGTTATGGCCTGAATGTCGTTGCCCATCTAGTCTCCCTGAGATTTTAGGAACCTCCGGGTTCTTGATTTCCTATAGATTAGTGGTCCTCGATGTTTAAGACCGTTTCGGCCTGAACGTCGTTGCCCATATAGTCTCCCTGAGATATTAGGGACCTCCGGGTTCGTGATTTCCTACAGACTAGTGGTCCTCGGTGGGACCTCGAAGTTAGGCGTCGTCTATTACTAAGGACCTATAGTGGACTTTAGGTTTGTTTTGGCCTTGATTGTTTAGTTAGATTTCTAACCTTCCTTATTCCACGCTAGATTAAGGACTTCATCTCTTCTCCTCTGAGTCATTCTTTTCTCATCTTAATGTCTCTGAATCTTCTCATCTACGAACACATTCTTTTAAATTGAAATTTTATTTATTTTCTGCAATAATAACTATCATTTTTGCCTCTGTTTAGATTGAAATGGATCGAGAGTGGATTGTTTCAAACAGATTGAGTGATGAGTATGAGAACGGAGTGAATATGTTCTTAGAGGTTGCCAAAAAACATTCTAAGAAAATGAAAGACAACGACATGGCGTATTGTCCGTGCAATAAGTGTCATAATATGTCAGTGTTGACTTTTCGGAAAATAAAAGATCATTTGTTTGAGAAAGGTTTCGACCCAAATTACAGACGGTGGATATGGCACGGCGAAAATGAATCATGTAGTCGTTCCAAGAATGATGGAGAAGATGTTAGTGTGGAAGATCACTTAGAGGAAATGGTTCAGGATATGGCTAAAAAGTTTTCGTCCAACCCCGATTTACTTGGTAATTTGTTGAGTGACAATGAGAAGCCGTTGTATAAGAATTATACCAAATTCACTAGATTGTCAGCGGTGTTGAAGTTGTACAATTTAAAAGCTGGAAATGGTTGGTCCGATGTGAGTTTCACATCAATGTTGAAGTTAGTGAAAGAGATGCTTCCAGATGATAATGAGTTGCCAGATAGAACTTATGATGCAAAGAAAGTGTTGTGCCCTATGGGAATGGAATATAGGAAGATACACGCATGCCCGAACCATTGTATATTGTATAGGGGTGAGTTTGAAAACTTACATTCCTGTCCCAGGTGTAATGTTTCAAGATACAAAATGAAACGTAGTGGACCAAACCACAATGAAGAGGCTGATGAGATGAAAATCAAAGGACCTCCTGCTAAGATTTTGTGGTATCTTCCGATAATACCAAGGCTTAAACGTTTGTTTGCGGGTAAAGAGGATTCCAAGAACATGACATGGCATGCTGATCGTGAGAAACAAATGATCAGTTGCTACGTCACCCTGCAGATTCACCTCAGTGGAAAAAAATAAATGTCGACTTTCCTGTGTTTGGTGAAGAATCGAGGAATGTACGACTTGGGCTTTGTACTGACGGAATGAATCCTTTCCGTAGTTTGAGTAGCATTCACAGTTCTTGGCCCGTTCTGCTTGTAATTTACAATCTGCCCCCGTGGTTATGCATGAAACGCAAATATATCATGTTGTCCTTAATGATTTCTGGTCCGAAACAACCTCGAAACGACATCGATGTGTATTTAAGATCTTTAATTGATGACCTAAAGAGATTGTGGGATGACGGAGAGTCAGTTTTTGATTCTTATCGTCAGGAGTCGTTCGTAATGCGGCCAATGATATTTTGCACGATTAATGACTTTCCAGCTTATGGTAATCTGTCTGGATATTCAGTCAAAGGTCATAAAGCTTGTCCAATTTGCGAAGAAAATACATGTTCTTTGCAACTAGTTAATGGTTCTAAGACTGTCTATCTCGTTCATCGGAGATTTTTTCCGAACTCTCATCCTTATCATAGGTTGAAGAAGGCATTTAACGAAAAACAGGAGTTTCAGAATCCGCCAGTTGAAATCATCGTCGAAAAGGCGTATGAACGTGTAAGGAACATTGAATGTGAATTTGGAAAACTGTACAAACGAGCAAACGACAAAAGTAGTTGGAAAAAAAGTTCAATATTTTTTGATCTCCCTTACTGGAAAACTTTAGAAGTTAGACATTGTATTGATGTGATGCACGTAGAAAAAAATGTTTGTGATAGTCTTGTTGACACTCTGTTGAACATACCTGGTAAAACCAAAGATGGATATAATGCAAGACTTGATCTTGTTGATATTGGTATACGAGCAATGTTAGCACCAGTGAAGAAAGGAGATCAGAATTACTTACCTCCAGCTAGTTATATATTGTCTAGAAAGGAGAAAAGAATTCTATGTCAGTGTTTGCACGATGTAAGGGTTCCACAGGGTTATTCTTCAAATATCAGTAATCTTGTTGTTATGAAGGATTTGAAACTTGTGGGGATGAAGTCTCACGATTGTCACACTTTAATGCAGCAGTTGTTACCTGTAGCACTGAGATCCATATTACCGAAAGATGTTAGACAAGCAATAATAAAGTTGTGTTCCTTTATCAATAAGATTTGCAGTAAAGTGGTCGATCCTGTGCAGTTAGACAAGTTACAGAATGAAATTGTGGTCACATTATGTCAGTTGGAGATGTTCTTCCCCCCGGCTTTTTTCGACATTATGATTCATCTTGTTATTCATTTGGTTAGAGAAGTTAAATTGTGCGGACCAGTTTTCTTAAGGTGGATGTATCATTTCGAGCGTTATATGAAAGTGTTGAAAGGTTATTGCAAAATTCGTCAAAGACCAGATGCTAGTATTCTTGAAGGATACATAGCTGAGGAGGTTATCGAGTTTTGCACTGGATACCTAGCAAACACCAAAACTGTTGGACTTCCGAAGAATCGTCATGATAAATGTGCCGATGGTAAAGGGATACGTGGGATGAAAATGTTAAATCCAAATGGCGATGACTTAATGACAGCATATTTTTATGTGTTGTGCAATTCGAATGAA
The DNA here is from genome assembly GCA_963682175.1 of Triglochin maritima. NCBI lineage: Eukaryota > Viridiplantae > Streptophyta > Magnoliopsida > Alismatales > Juncaginaceae > Triglochin > Triglochin maritima. The sequence goes on along the minus strand of OY821788.1, from coordinate 27,411,686 downwards.
GTTCAACCATACCTAAATGAACACATGAAGTTTCTAAAGGAAAGAAATCCTTTGTGGAGTGATCAACAAGTAATTAATAGTCACAATACGAATTTCATCTCTTGGTTCAAAAATCTAGCATACAAGCGTGATATTTCTGAGACAATACAGTGGTTGGCTTACGGTCCGCATTCTGTTGTTATAAGTTACAGTGGTTATGATATCAATGGATATTCTTTCTACACAGTCTGTGAAGATTCGAAAAGTGCTGTTCAGAACAGTGGCATCACCTTAATAGCAGAGTCTTTGCATGTGTCTAGTTCTAAAGATAAGAATCCTGTATACGCCGACATGTCCTATTACGGTGTAATTGAAGATATATGGGAGCTAGACTTTGTTAAATTCAAAGTACCTATATTTAGATGCAAGTGGGCTGATAATAAAACAGGAGTTCGAGTGGATGACTATGGCTTCACTTAAATTGATTTTTCAAAACAATGGTATAAAGGAGAACCTTTTATTCTAGCTTCCCAAGAGAAACAAGTCTTCTATGTGGCTGATCCATGTGATAAGAAATGGGCAGTAATTTTGGAAGGGAAGAAAAAAATTGTATCAGATGATAGTCTGATCGAGTACGAAGAGACACCACCTTTCTCTAAGCAAGCACCTGAGTTGAACTCAGTAGATGAAGAAATAAATGTTGAGACTTGTATGTTTAGAGATGACCACGGTGAGGGTATATGGATTGAAAATCCATTAAGGAAAAAAACAGTAAATGTGCAAATTTTCTGTTGTAACACATTGTAATAGACATTTAATCCATGTCTTTACCTTATTTAATTACTTGAATTTATCTTTTATAGTATAATGGCTCCGAAAAAGAAACCCACTTCCTCCGAGTCTGAAGGTTCGAAGACATACAGTACACGAGGTCCTTGTCTCATGAAAGAATTCGTGGGCAGAAGAACTAGAGACGGTAGAGTTCCAATCCAGTTTGATGACCGTCTTGAGCCCTTAGGCATGCTGTCTGATAATTGGAAAAGTTTTCTGGGTAGCTAAGCGAGGGCCAAAGTTGACATTTGTTTATCCAGTTGGGCTGATGTAGATGAGAAGTTGAAGGACACAATATGGGATAATGTGCAGGTAATGGTTCCATTATAGATTTCTATAGTTTTAGTTGAACTTTTGATATATATAAAGTTAACGTGTTGTAGGAATCTTTTGAGTTCCAATCCACTGACAAGTTGAAGAAAAAGTGGATGACATACCTGTCAGTTCGTTGGAGGGATTTCAAAACAAATTTAACGAACAAGTACATATTCGGAGACTACCAGGATAGAAATCCATGCGATCTCTATAACTTTATCACTCCGAATCAATGGGAGCTATTCAGAAAATTCAGAGATAGCCCGGAGTTTGAGGTAACTAAATTTAATTTATAATATAGTAACTGAGTTTCAAAACAAACTTGTTAGTTATTGATTTTAGTGACAATCTAATAAACTTGATTTTAGGCCATCCGAGCAAAAAACCAAAAGATTAGATCTTCTAACAAGTATACCCATCATATGTCTCGAGCGGGGTACCACAAGTTAGAAGCACAAATGATGGCTGAAAAAATTGCTCAGAAGAGACAGGAGGCAATTGACTCCGGTATGAGTGAGGAGCAAGCAAGTAACCTATCTCCTCCTTCTCCCGTAGCTCGTTGTGATTCTTGGAAGAGAGCGAGAGTAAACTCCAGAGGGGAATACGTCACAGACGAGTCGCAAGCTATCGGCTCGAAGATAGTAAGTTGCATCACTTATATATATGTTATTAATTCAGAATCATTAATTTTATATTTTTCAAATGATAGTAAATATTGTTTTAAACTTAGGACTCTCTGAAGTTGAGAGAATCTCAAGGCGAATTTGCTTCCGATGGTCGGAATGATATTCTACGCGAGGCCTTGGGAAACGACGAACACCCCGGTCGTGTGCGAGGGGTAGGGAGTAGAGTTGGACTTCGACAATATTATGGGAAGACTCAACGGTCTACTTCGACGACTGGTCATACCAAATGCCAGCAAGAGATCGCAGATTTGAAGAATACGTTGCAACTTGTTTTGGAGAGATTGGATCGTTTGCCTACTTCTCCTACCCGTCGTAAGACCGGTTCTTCCACGGAGACTACTCCAGTTCCGCCAGTGTTCCACCCTCATCGACAAGATGATTTCGTGTCTCATTCTCGAGAATTGGCCCTCGTCGACGGTCCCTCATTTGGAAAGTTCGCGGATGGATCTAGATGTGCTTTATTTGTCGAAGACCCTGATCGAAGATTGGTGGGACAAGGGAAAGTTTATAACATCTCCAGACACCACTTCACAGAGGTAGGAGAGGGAGAATTGAAGGTTGCAGTTGAGAGTTGCTTAGATCCTGATGCTTTTGTGCCATTTCCGGAAGAAGAGATTGTTACTCTCGGCGATGCTATCGGTGGGTTCGTGCGTTGGCCTAGTTATTTAGTAGAGCTAAACGACAAACATGAGGTATAGTTTAACTTTGAAAGACTTTAAACTTCAAATTTGTTAACAATTGTATTTTAACGGTTCTATACATATTTGTAAGGTGTCAAGCCCCCGGAGCAAAGGGTCAAACAACCAATCTCCGATCAACATTAATTCGCTTCCAAGTAGGTGCAAAATGTTGTATCAATGTATGGTAGGTAGGGAGGCACAATCCTTAAGTACCTGGGAGTTGGAGGGGGATAAAGGGTTGCCTCCCGCTTTGTACGTCACCAAAGAGGATATCATGCAGTTCATGGCGATGGATTCGTTGTGTATCATGATTATCGACGTGCAAGTGAAGTAAGTGTTCTTTTGTATACAATGAAAAATATTGAATAATTTTATCAAAACTGTAATAAATTATAATTTTTATACTTGTAGACATCTTTACGACGCCAGAAGGTCAATCTTTCCCGAGGATCAAGTATTTGGATTTATCAGTCCATCTACATATATATACGGGAATGACGATAAATCGGGTCAACTAGGGACATTCTTTAAAGAAGAAGACAAGAAATATTATCTGCTCCCTTATCATGAGAGGTAAACTTTGTAATTCAAAGTGAAATTTTATTTTGTAATAAACTTCTAATTATATATATAACACAGGGCTCATTGGATGCTTGTCGTTGTATGCCCAACGACTAATTCGGCATATTGGTTTGATCCGTTGGTGTCGAATAAACCAAGGGACTCAATAAAGAAACTTCTAAATATGTAAGTTCGTTTAGTCGTGAATAAAGTAATTCGTGGATTTTTATTAGTATCATTGATTGATATTTTATTTTGTGCTACTCAGGGCAATTAAGGTTTACAGAGCTTTAGGTGGTAGGAGAACAACCACAAAATCAGGAATAATATGACATGAAATGAGAGTAAGTTCTATCCCATTTTTGTTAATTAAGTTAGGAACAAATATTTAGCGAATTCCTATGTTTGTAGTACCGGAAGCAGGTTGGAAAATACGGAATGCGGTTACTACGTGATGAGATAGATAGAGGAAATCCTCGATGTGGTAACTCAAGACATATGTCTAACCGAGGTAATGTAGATCGTTATTCAACTGTATAGTTGTGTAGTTTCAATATTTAGTTATTAATATTCAACACACTTCTATTTTTTTGATAGGTTTTCCCAAAAAGTAGTGATCCGTTCTCGCAACAGGAGCTCGATGAAACTCGCGACCGATGAGCTCGTTTTTTTATCAGAAACATGCTGACGAACTAAGAGGTTCTCCTGCCAATTGTATTTTTTGTAATTTAGTTAACAAGTGCAGTTGTATTACAAACCTACACTTTTTGCCTTAATATAATCGCCTTAATTTTAGAATGAATTAATTGCAAGTGTGTTGAATGTCAATTGTGTATGCTTTGTATGTTTGTGCATGTATGGTTGTATGTTTGTGTTTGTGTTTGTGCATGTATGCTTGTTTGTTTGTACTTGTATGAAATTGTGGATGTATATGGATGTATGTGGATGAAATTGTGAGTATTTGTGAACAAATTTATAGGTGAACGAATTTGGTGCAGTTGTATGTACACTAATACGACGACTAAAAACAATTTCGTCGGATGCTATTTATTTTTTTTGTCCAGGTTTAGGAATAGACGACGGCCGTTACTATAAGCCGACGTCTATTCCTCTGAAGAAAGGAATAGACGTCGGCTTTATATTGAATCCACCGTCTATCCCTTTGGTATAGGCGTCGTATGTTCGTTAACCGACGTGTATTCGTTAATGTATAGACGTCGTATGTTATCTAACCGATGTCTAGCCCTAAAGTATAGGCGTTGTATGTTAGTTAACCGACGTCTATACATTAAAGAATACACGTCGGTGTATAATTACAGCCGACGTATATACGTTAGGTATAGACGTCGGCTATACGATGGCCGACGTCTATGTATAGACGACGCATACCTAGACGTCGGATAGGGGTGTGCTTATATCCGACGTGTATAGCCCCGTACATCCGACGTATATTCCCTTTTCTGTAGTAGTGATAATTTTCTTGCACCACTTCTGTATATAAAAAACAAACTCCACTTACTAATTGCTCTATTGACAACTCGGATTTTATTATACTATTAGGACCAAAAGCTCGAAAACGTCCTCAAATTCGTTGCTTGCGGTGGATGGAACCTTTTATGCTCCCAAAATTTGGTAAACTGTTAGTTTTTTCTTCTTAAAGAAATCCTAAACTGCAGTGGACTTTCTGAACAAACAAATTGTCATTTTCATTTCTACATAAATATACTTCTAATAACCTGTGATACGTATAAAACGGGAAAATAATAATTCAGCGGGAGAAAATTGGGCGCGACCCAATTTCTTTCACGTGATGAATAACTAATGCCATGTAAGATTTGCACACACCTTAAATCTTGAAGAAATCTATTAAGATTAAATTGAGAGAATCACGTGATAATCTCACCTTAACCCAGCCGTGACCATTAACCTTTTAAATTTGGAATGACAATTTGGGTCATGACATGATCATCTGACACAAAACCGACACGAAAAATGCAATTTGAGTTTGATATAAGTGAGTTTAGGTCATAATCAGGTTGACATGATTAACATGACAATTAAATGAGTTTACTTTGGGTTTAGCACGTGTAACTCGTGTCCAACCCGTTTATAGATATCTATATAATATCTATCTATCTATATATGTATGTATTTGTATTTATAATATTATATATAGTTACAAAATTAGTAAATATTTTTATACATTTCATTTTTTTAAGTTGAAATATTTTAATTAACAATCAACAACTAATTGCATAGCTATTTATGGTATTTTTCATAATCTTCTTCAAGTCAAATTGCAACTATTGTTGAGTTTTGTCGTAAATAACGGTTAAATAGGTAAGAATTAATTCGTGCATGAATACAATTCATTTAAAAAACAAGATAGATGGGTCGGGTCGGGTTGACATAATTTTAGATGGGTCAGGTTTTCATTTTCATTTTCAACCCATATAATAAATGGGTCAGGTTTGAGTTTGTATAAATTGGGTCGAGTTGTAAATAAGTTTGACGAGAACACAACACGTACATGGATGTTCTTTTCTAAATTGGCAACCTTCCTTTTCAATTTTCATTTCTTTGCGACATTGTGGCCTGCAACAAAATTTGTTTGGCTCGGATATTTCAATATTAAAGGTATGTTGTTTATCTTATTTGTTTGGCTTGGAATATTCCTGCTTTGAAGATTTTAGTTTCCAAGAATTGCTACCGGTTAGTTTGTACTTGTATTATTAATTTATCTGCTTGAGTCTAGTATGGTTTCAAATAATTTTTTAGTTGTGTTTTGAAAAATAATAATTAGCAATTCAAAGATCCAACCTAAAATAGCATGTCAGGTAATAATTTTATCAATTTCTTATAATCAAAATTTTCTTGTATCAGGTGATCTTAATCCAAATTTGTAGAGAGAAAATGGTAGGACCGTATGTTTTATGCAACAAGAGTGACAAGATTGTAACAATTGAAGCTTATTGGCAGTGTAAAGTGTGAAACATGTCACATAAAATTGTCCACATGTGGTGTTTTAGTAAACAAATAACTTGTGTTATCTCTCCAGTTTTAGTAACAAAATCACTTGTTTAGAACTTCATCGATGGTACTCCAGGAAATATGTTGTCTGATTTGGAAGGTCTCCATATACTAAGATGATTTTGAGAAACCATATTTTGATGCTTCAATCATATTTTAGAATGGAAATTTGACCATTTTATTTATCTGGTGACTGGAGTGAATGGTCCAGAGATGCTACAAACTCTTCTGGATTTTAGAAATGTGGTGGTTGATCGACTAAAGCATCTTGTGGATATTTGGTGACTGCGGCACTAGTACAAAATAAGCTTTCTACGTCGGTTAAATAAAAACCGACGTGGTGTTGTCTTCCCTTTTACGTCTTCCACTTAACATGTGGGTATATTAGACTAGTAAAATCGACGTGTTATGGTCAAAAAACAAATTGAAAACACTATTTTCCAGTAGTGTGGTGAGTATGGTTGTCGATTGAAAATTTTGATGACGTAATAATATGATGGCGTTTGACTGTTTGAAAATCTCTGGCGATATAGATGTAAAAGAAATAAAGCAATATAGAAGTAACTGAAACAACAAGAAAAAAAAATCATATTTGTATATATTTAAGACCGAAGACTTCTATACGAATAGAATACTAAAAAACTTTCTTAAGTTTTTTAGAGAAAAAAAGTTGGAATGGTCAAGAGTGAGTATATAGCAGATGGAGTTGAAAGTTTCACCACAACAGAAATTACAAAGAATATGGCAAACTAGTCGTAAGTGTTAACTCCGTCCATTGTCCGACTTTGTGCAGACATTTAGAGTCCCAAGTGTTAACTCAAATTACATGATAAAACATATTTATCACATAAAAATGATACTAAGATACAAAGAATAGAAGTAAGAAAATATTCATTAAACCAAGGATGTTGGTTGCTATTTGTGTGGCTGAATTATACAACATTTATATAAAAATCTATAAGTGTAATTTAGAAATCAAAAACTACAATATGAGTCTCATATGTAAAGCAAAAAATGATACTAGAGCATACAAAAAAAGTTAAAATATTTTTCTTTTTATCAAACAAAGGAAGTTAGAAGATAGTATTTGCTGTTGATGTTAAAATAACTTAAATAATTCACGTACATAAATTTAGGAATTTCAAAACTATGTGGTCTGACTGCAAAATCCCACAAACAACCGAAACCAAGCCTGAAGCTAGTTGTGTAAACAAGACGGATAATACCCGTATACTCGGTCACTCGTTCCGGCCGGGTACGGGTACGAAAAACCGTATCCGTATAAAAATTCATACTCGTACCCGTTTACCCGGTTAATAAACGGTACGGGTACAAAATATCATACATGTTTAAAAATTCATACATGTATACCCGTACCCGTTTACCCTGTTAATAAACAGGTCGGGTACCTGTATACGCATTACCTGTACCCGTTTATTATATATTTATATATTATATATTAAATATATTTTTATATATTATATGTTATTTTTTTATATATTATATATTATACCCGTTTACCCGTTCCGTACCCTCTAACTTAACAGATACAAGTATAATGTTTTGGCTGAGTATATATCCATACTCGCTAATTTAGTTCGATACGGATACGGGTAGTGGCATACCCTACATGTATTCGACCCGTTTACCGGCCTACCTGAAGCCTCCCTGGCTCTCAATAGACGTTCCTACAACCAATCCGTGGTTGAAAGCTCGAATCGCGCCCCGTTCACGTCCTAGCATGTCGCGTTAAAAAAATCTCCGTATAAAACAAAGGGTAAATTACAGTTCCTTAATACTCTGGTGTTTTCAGAGATTCTGAATTTTATATAATCTGGTGAGACTATCAATACAAATTATTTTTCAGATTTATTATTTCTAGAAATCGATTGACTAGGATAACTGAAGTATTTCGAGTCTACCACATTATTTGATTTGGATCGATAAACCATAGTTGAGCAGCGTTAGAAATAGTTCCTTGTTTTTCAAGTTCTTCGTTCAAGTAAGTATTTCCTGAGCTTGGGGCGTGACAATCGAAATAAAAAAGGATTACAAATCTAAGGGGTCAAAATCCAAAGGATTTGAAAATTCCAATGGATTGAAGCTGAGTCCTTATAGACGGCCGTGCGCGTCCAGGACGCGGCTTACGTGGCATCTAGTCAGCAGCCCAGTCAGCTGCCCAATCAACGAAAATTAAAGCGCGTGTTTTTTTCGAAAAATGGAAAAACAGCTGCGGCTTTCGTGCGACGATTCCCTCTCTGACGTATCGATAAGACCGGGAAGGGACATCAGACGCGCCTGTTCACATCCCGACTTGCGAAAGAAAACCAAAAACGTTTCTGATCTTTCTCACATTTCCTTTCTCAACTTTTCTCCGATTCATCACCCCAGTTCTTCACCGTAACCCTAGATGTCCGTCGACCAAATGGATTCTACATTTCAAGCGTCTATTTCGGGGGTTGTGGTGCACCAGGTTTGTCGTTTTTACCGTAACATTGAATTGCGATACTCTAAAAAGGAATGTTCTCATACGGTTGATGTCTTCCTAGGCTTCTACGCATTACTTTCAGCCCTCCAAATGTTCGTGGACCCCAATAGAGAAGGTCTTTGGGAAGTTGAGGGACGCAGAGAAAGACACCTTCCGGGCTATCCCCTTCGGTCACTTCATCAACCTCTCCAACGTTCCTGTCGATAATGACATTAACGACTGGTTCGTGGAACACTATGACCCCGAGGAGGTGGGGTTGAGGATAGGCTCTGGGGTAGTACACTTCACCGCCGAAGACGTTGCCCTAATTTTGAGGCTCAGATTACATGGGAAGGCTGTCAGAATGCATCCGAAGGAAGTCGCAACCTGACAGGGGGAGATTATGAACAACACCCAACTATCTGCCCAGATGATGGCTACGAGATATTTGGTTGATGAGGATGAGGAGTACGTCCGGCTACTCATTTGTTACATCTTCAGCCATTTTTTGTTCTGCGATGGCACCCATCGAACCAAATTTTGGTTCCTCGACCACTTGGCCGACTTCACTAGGCTACACAAGTACGCGTGGGCCGAGGCTGTTCACCAGGCTCTTGTGACGGGCCTGAAAGGAACATACATCCCTTAAAAAGGAACAAACATCTCTTAAAAAGGAACAGACATCCCCAAAAAAGGAACATACATCACTTAAAAAGGAACAGACAACACTAAAAAAGGAACACAAATCAGTTAAAAAGGGACAGACATCACTTAAAAAAGAACAAAAATCGCTTAAAAAGAAACAGACTTCAGTTAAAAAGGAACATACAACACTTAAAAAGTAAACGAGGTCACTTAAAAAGGAACCGACTTCACATAAAAAGGAACATATATCACTTAAAAAGATACAAGTCAGAGTTAAAAAGGAGAACCGTAAACTTAAAAGGGAACTTTACACTCACAATTAAAAGGGAACTTTACACTTAAGAATAACTGTTGTCTTACAAAAAAGTACAAAATTCAAAGACCAAGCCTTGGTGCATAATTAAGGAGCAATTTGGTCGTAATACAACTTCATGTCCCAATCGTCAAAATCTGGATCCCCTCCTGGTCTAGGTGCGACCTGATGCATAGGTGATTTGCCCTTCCTTCGATACTTGCTCTTTTCTGCTGTGAGGCCATTTTTTTGGCTTCTTTGAAGAATTCTCTCGGCTAAGGAAACCCGACGTCTAGTAGGCGGTCTTCCTGGACGGGTTACTTTGTCTGGATTGCGCAAAGAGGTACCGCTGGCCACAACTTCATCAACTATGGGAGGGGCTTGGGGAATGTTAATACGAGACCTGAGCCACTCCATACACTTCACGTCCTTAAGATAGCTTTCATGAGAAATGAATGCTTCCTGTGCAATCCAAAGAGTGCGACCCATTATGTCGGCGTGACGACTCAGCGCATCTTTCTCCAATACGCCATCGGCTTGGTACATCTTTTCTCCATAGCTCCGACGAATATCCTTCTGCCATCGATCGGTGATGTAAGACGGCGGGAGTAATGCATTAGGATCTAGCCGTGCAAATACGACCAGGAGGTGACAGCAAAGAATACCAACACGCTTAAACAGTTTACAATCGCATGTCAAGTTCAGACCTGTCCTCTCTACAAGGAAACGTTTTGATAATAGTTGCTCACCGACCAGTACACGTTCAGTCACCTTGTAATGAAACGCGTCGGCTGATTGCAACTCCTCGGTTAGGTCGTAGTTCATCATCTTACCAATTTGTAACTGTACTTTCTTGAAAACCCCTACGGTATACAACTCGCTCATTTGACTCTCGAAGGGATATATTGAAACCATTTGGGGTTTCTTATGCAGGCAATTGAAATCCGATTGAGTTCGTTCTCGTACTTGTGACGTAGAGCAAGTTCGTATTGTTGAACGAACTGCTTATGGGTGGTTCTAGAAGATAAGTACTTGTCGAAGAAGGAGTTCATACTTTCGCTTCTTTGGGTAGAAGCCATTCCAGCGAAAAAACAATCACACAAGTAGGCAGGTACCCAAGACTCACGGATACCGTAAATTGTTTGGAGCCAACTATGTTCTTGAAGGTCAAAATCAACCAGGAAACCGTGCCAATTCCGCTCAAATTCAGCTGGGTTCTTTGAGTCATAGACAATCAAATATAGATCAAATAACATGTGCTGTCGATACTTTGTCGGCAACTTCACGGGAGCTTTGTTCATTATGTGCCAAATGCAAAATCGGTGTCTGGCATTTGGGAAGACATTCCTTACAGCAGCAGTAATGGCCCCACATTGGTCCGTTATGATAGCTGGTGGAGGGATATCTGCAAGGAAAAAATAATCGCTATAAAGGAAACGAGGTCACTTAAAAAGGAACTGACATCAATTAAAAATGAACAGACTTCACTTAAGAAGGAACAGAAATCACTTAAAAAGGAACAGAAATCACTTAAAAAGGGACAAACATCACTTAACAAGGAACAAAGCACACTAAAAAAGGAACATAAATCAGTTAAAAAGGGACAAACATCACTTAAAAAGGAACATACAACACTAAAAAGGAACAGACTTCACTTAAGAAGGAACATAAATCACTTAAAAAGGAACATACTACACTTAAAAATGAACAAACATAACTTAAAAAAGAACAGACTACACTTAAAAAGGAACAGACTTCACTTAAAAAAGATCAGACAACACTAAAAAGGAACAGACTTCACTTAAGAAGGAACAGAAATCACTTAAAAAGGAACAGACTACACTTAAAAAGGGACAGACATAAGTTAAAAAGGAACAGACTTCACTTAAAAAGGAACATACTTCATTTAAAAAGGGACAAACATCACTTAAAAAGGAACATACTTCACTTAAAAAGGAACATACATCACTTAAAAAGAGATAGACAACACTTAAAAAGGAACGCACATAACATAAAAAGGAACATCATCAGTTAAAAAGTAACAGACTTCACTTAAGAAGGAACAGACTTCACTTAAAAAGGAAACGAGGTCACTTAAAAAGGAACAGACTTCACTTAAAAAGGGACAAACATCACTTAACAAGGAACAGAGCACACTAAATAAGGAACAGATATCAGTTAAAAAGGGACAAACATCAGTTAAAAAGGAACAGACATCACTAAAAAGGAACAGACTTCGCTTAAGAAGGAACAGAAATCACATAAAAAGGAACAGACTACACTGAAAAAGTAACAGACATAACTTAAAAAGGAACAGACTACACTTAAAAAGGAACATACTTCACTTAAAAAAGAACAGACAACACTAAAAAAGAACAGACTTCACTTAAGAAGGAACATAAATCACTTAAAAAGGAACAGACTACACTTAAAAAGGAACAGACCAGAGTTAAAAAGGAACAAACTTCACTTAAAAAGGAACAAACTTCACTTCAAAAGCGACAAACAACACTTAAAAAGGAACGCACATAACATAAAAAGGAACATACATCAGTTAAAAAGTAACAGACTTCACTTAAGAAGGAACAGACTTCACTTAGAAAGGAAACGAGGTCACTTAAAAAGGAACAAACTTCACTTAAAAAGGGACAGACATCACTTAACAAGGAATAGAGCACACTAAAAAAGGAACAGAAATCAGTTAAAAAGGGACAGACTTCACTTAAAAAGGAACAAACATCACTAAAAAGGAACAAACTTCGCTTAAGAAGGAACAAAAATCACTTAAAAAGGAATAGACTACACTTAAAAAGGAACAGACATAACTTAAAAAGGAACAGACTACACTTAAAAATGAACATACTTCACATAAAAAAGAACAGACAACACTAAAAAGGAACATACTTCACTTAAGAAGGAACAATAATCACTTAAAAAGGAACTGACTACACTTAAAAAGGAGCAGACCAGAGTTAAAAAGGAACAGACTTCACTTAAAAAGGAACAGACTTCACTTAAAAAGAGACAGACAACACTTAAAAAGGAACGCACATAACATAAAAAGGAATATACATCAGTTAAAAAGTAACAGACTTCACTTAAGAAGGAACAAACTTCACTTAAAAAGGAAACAAGATCACTTAGAAAGGAACAGACTTCACTTAAAAAGGTACATACATCACTTAACAAGGAACAAACAACACTAAAAAGGAACAGACATCAGTTAAAAAGGAAACAAACTTCACTTAAGAAGGAACAAACATAAGTTAAAAAGGAACACACAGTCACTCAAAAGGTTTTAGAAAGAAGTTGAAAATGAACAGGCACAACTAAAAAAGGAACACACAACACTTAAAAAGGAACACACATCACTTAAAACGGAAACCAATAACTCAAAAATCATAAAGGACAACTCTACATACGTACCTCCCATACACGAAAGCCACGTCTGAAAGAGCCATATGTAGTTTTCAGTGGTCTCGGAAGACAGCAAAGCACAACCGAGTAACACAGACTCGAAATGGTGATTAACTCCCACAAATGGTGCAAAGGGCATGTCATATTTGTTTGTGAGGTACGTAGTGTCAAAACATATAGCATCCCCAAAGTATGAATAGGCCGCCCTGGAACGGCAGTCGGCCCAGAAAACGTTCCTTAGTCTTCCATCGTCATCCATATCCACGACATAGAAAAACATTGCATCAATCTTCTACATCTTAATGAAATAGTTCTGAAGAGCTTGTGCATCGCCGGGTCCCATTTTCAAATTCCTTACTTCGGTTATAACATTCCTGCACACACAAAAAATATTAAGGCCGCAGATTTCTACAAACAAAATAACGTACAAAAGTCTTCAAACTTTAGGTCTCTATCGTTAAAAGTAAGTTTGTCATGCCCCCCAGCCTCAACAACAAACGATTGCATGGTCTTAGCAGCAGAGATCCCAGAAGCATCATTGCACGCTATTCGTGCTTTGGCGGCCTCAGGTACAAATCGTTTCTGTCTTAGAAAACGCATCTGGTGCTCCTGCAGCATTTCATGGTTATGATTGAGATCGACAAAGTTAATCTGGTATTACCTTGCTGGGTTTCCAGAAACCCTGATGCGAGCCGTGCACTGAACTCTACTAGATAAAAGTGGCTTCATTATGCGTTGACCTTGGTCTGTTGGTGCGTTACCCTCCTTGGAACAAGTAAGAGTAGCCCGGGTAACCACACCAGCGTCGTAATGAGTATGTCGTAGCTTAACACCAAAACCACAAGCATCAGCATAGTCGTTGTAAAAGGCTCTTGCTCCCTTGAAAGAGGGGAAAATCATCTTCTCCTTAGGAACGTTTAATGTCATTTCCATTTGAGTGAAGATTTCTCTCAAAGCGAAGAGAAATGAACGAAAATGAAAAAGAAAGGAAGAAGTGACGGTGGTCATTCCGTGCTTCTTTGTCAAAAAGAGGTATGGAGCAGGTTGGAGCGCCAAAAAGAATGATATGATTTGGAGCACGTCTGATTTGAGATGCATTAAATGCAGCTGCCCCCTCTGCCCGCCAAAAATATTAAACTTTGGCTGAGCTGGATTTGTCCAACTAGCAGCGTCCCGCTACAACGTCCCGGAGAGCGGCTACTAAACATTTCCCTTTTACAAATTGTAGTTTCATCCCAAAATCGTGGGAGCCCGACACCACCCCTTGTCAACTCATGCCCACATGTTAAACCAGTGACATTCACCGTTGTAATCACCTTAACAGTTGACTAACTATTCATTCAAAAGCGATCAAAAGTAAACCAAACCAAACACAAAATTTTCCCATAAAAAATAAAAGATAATTCGTGAAATTGTGAGCACCAACCGTGACCTCAATGGGGATTCTAGACTTCTAGTGTGAACCCAATGCTGATAATAAAGCTCAACGCAACTGACTCCGAGCCTACGCAAGCTCCCCTCGCATGCCCTCCTAACGTACTCCGGATCCCCTCTGATCTCCTTCTTCCCGACTGCAGTATTAATCCCGAACTTCGTCGCAAGCTCCACTTTTCCCCTCCAGTCCTCAATCGCAACCGCCTTCCCGACAAGGACCTCGTTGGTGTGAGGCCCGTAGATGTCGGAGGTGTCAAGGAGAGTGATGCCACGAGAGACGACATGGTGGATCAGGGAGATCATATCGGAGTCGGGTTTTGGCGAGCCGTAGAAGGCCGACATGCCCATGCAGCCCAAGCCTTGCTTGGAGACCTCTAGGCCTTGGCTGTCGAGACGGATGCGGGGGAAAACAGGGAGGGATGGGTCAGCCATTCGCGCAGTGGTTGTGGAGTGAGGAGGAGGAGATTAAGACTCTTTTAACGACGGTTTTATAGATCGATCACCTTGACAACTTGAATGGAGATTTATTGGAAGAGGAAGTGGTTAACAACGGTCTTTTTTATTCACTTTGGCAACTCGCTCGCTGGTTCTACCAACTAGAGGTTGTTCATGATAGCTAGATTCTTACTGACTTAGTCATGATTTTGTATTAGAGATTGAATCTTATCATCGTGATGATCTAAACACGTTGCTATTTAATTTAAGAATTATATAATTAATACTTTAGAGATCAAGCATGCACGTTTGGTGACGGCTGGTGGCATGTTTCACGTCTAGCCAAATAAGATGACATATAGGATGAGCGATTCTAGGAATCTTTGTATTAAAATTGATATGGTTTCTATTTGTCAAGGGAATCTCTACTCCGTTACAACCACAAAATTGGCCAATATTGAGTCATTCACGTCGTCTCGTTGATTTGACGTCCTACCATATATAGCTAACAACCCCACCATTTCCGACCTCCATTGAGGAGTTGAGATCTGGGGGTCGATCACGGCGAATCGGAGGCATCCGGAATATCTAGATCTAATTTGCAGTTGTCCGATTGCGTCTAGATTAATCCAGACTTTCTAATTTTTATAAATACACTTGTAATCCTTTCATTCTTCTTTTCTTCTTCATACTTCTCTTCATTAGGTTAGATTTATTTCTTGCTTAGTAGAGTAGTGGAAGAGATGAGAAGAACACTTGTAAGTTGTAATTTTGTTTCATTAATCAGATATTTGTTGTTGTATACATCTTGTTTTGATTAGATCTAGCTTTCTCTATATGTGGATGTGTTATTTTTATTTTGTTGTTTCCTTTGTTAACACGGTGATTAGTGAGTAATACATCCCCATTATCAGTTGAGGATAATGTGAAGTGTGAATGTTGTTAGATTTGTGTGTTTTTTAATCTTAATCGTGGATCTTCAAATATTGATGAGTTTCTCACTAGCTATTGCATTTGATGAGTTAATGATCCTAATGGATGCTTAACACATGCTATGGTTAGTATGCCACTTTATGGGGAATGATGAGGTGACGATAAGATTGGAGTGGAAAAATAGATAAGATTGATATGTAATCTTGTGGTTATCTTTAACATTATTTTGAGTAGTATTTTGTATGTTTTAATGATAGTGATAAATCTTAATCCACGTGGAGACACATTTATGGTTGATTTATATGGTATGCATGTAATTAGGGTTTAATTGCAAACACACATGAATCACATATCTACACTTTTACATGCATTCTCTACCCCTACGAGATAATCATCTTAGGTTCATTTAAGAATTTGTGTCACATTAGTTAAATTTGTGTGTTTTAATTATAGACAATTTATGCACAGGTGTTTTATGCACAAGTAACAAACAATTTCACAATTAAGTCTATCTTGGTAGTTATCGAAAAGTTAATTATAGATGTTAGTTGTATAATCACACTTGATTTTTGGAGATCAAAATTTCATTCCTAAAATGTGATGCCAAACATACCCTATTTTTTTCTTCTAAAGATTCATAGAAATTCAAATAACCACTTTTCTTAATATTAATATTTAGAACCCAAGCAAAACAAGTAAACCACAAAGTGGACTGCGCTGACTTATGAGAAAAGAGAAATTTAGCAGCTTATCTCTTTGAATTATGAGCACACAAAGTAATCCACCACATAGCAAAATCAAATTAGAAACGATTTAAAACTACATTGTGTTCCAAACAACAAATCCATCTATTAACATGTATAATTACATCAAACTAAAGTTATTTGCATGTAATATAGTCTAAATAACAACGTCGACTCCATTTATCCGACCTTCTCCAACTTCACACTAGTATTTATCATAACAGACCATTCAACCATGTGTAGTTCGTATCACTCAGAGAAATCATAGATATCATCCTTAATAGGCACTTAGAAATCAAACCCACCAGTATGCCCCTTTTTTACAAGTGTGACACGATCAAAGCAGGAAATACTCTTTTATAGTAAACATATAAGACTCTTTCATGAAATAAAATATGAGAAGTGATATACATGCTCTAAATTGGGCTCCCAAAATAGTGTGGTAGTGGATGTGGTCGTTTTGGCAAAAAACTCACCCCAAAAAATCCCGAAATGAAGAGGACTTTTACGGAAATTAACGAAAAGTAATTGTTCAATGGTTGCTCAATGTTTGATGGCTCACGTCAAATCATACTTGGGCGGACAAAACCACATTTGATCGAAGAAACCACCATTTCGTTTTCCTCCCACGATTGTGGTCCACCAAAACCCTTCCAGTGGTGACTTGTCCTTCCCTCTCCACTCTGACACCAATGCTCCCGTTCAGGCCCATAGCCCCACTCGTCCCTGTCGCTCCCGCTCTGGCCCACAGGCACGGTTTCTTCATTCGAAGGTTGCGATGACTCAAGAAGAAGGAATCATAGGTTGGTTTTCCGCGTTAACTGTAAAACTCCTAATTGTTTTTTCTTTCTTTTTATTTGTTGAAGTTATGGTTTCTTGATAGATATGTATGGAATTTGTTTGGGTGCGTTTCAGAAGGAGAACGATATCTGGACATGAAGCTTGTATTTTGGAAATTTGTGGACATTTAGGGTTCCGTTACGTTTAGGGTCGTTGGGTGATTTAAATCTGATAATATTTGCCCTTATATTGTTACTTTTATATTTGCATAGTTATATCTGGATTTGATAACTCACAGACGGTCTGGATATTTAATAATCCTAGATAAGTAATAGTTTTGTTCAGAGCATGTTTAGTTTGTATAAGTAATTATTTGTTTGGATATTTGTGTGTAGATATTTAATAGTTTTGTCTAGAGCAGATTTAGTTTGTGTAAGTTCATATTTATCTAGATATTTATGTCTGGATTCCTTTCAGCCACCTCTCGAGTCTGTTATATCTGGATATTTTGTAAAATGTAATCTATGGGATCTGTTATATATGTTATCTCTGTTACATCTGGATATTTTGTAAAATGTAATCTATGGGATCTGTTATATATGTTATCTGTTTGTTATATCTGTTATATCTAGATAATGGAATATGTTATTCGATGAAGTTATGTCTATATTTCATTATAACATTTAATAACTGAATATTTTTGTATATCATAAGGTAATATATAATATGTAGATCAAAATGTTGTGTTATGTCTTGATATCCGAGATTTAATAGAATGATATTGCAGTCAAATTTAATTCTATTAAATCTCCTCACTCTATTAAATCATTTTGATAGGTGATCCGAAAGACTCCCGGACAAGATGCACAATCACGAAGACTCTGACCTACCTCGACAATATGAGTACGAAGCAAAAAAAGCTATTTATGGAGACACCATTTGACTTCCTATTTGATCTACAAGGGCCATCATCTGATCATAGATTATTTTCTGAGATAGTGGACGTATTTGACCGAGAAGCAAAGACTTTTTAGATTTGTGGGAAGAAGCTGCCAGTCAATGATCGGGAATTCGAACTGATCATGGGCCTAACGTTAGAGGGAGAAGCAGTGGACTGGGGATTAAAGTCCATATACCTAAAACTCAAGTATCTCAACCACTTGGAGATTCTGTCAATACTATAGCTTGACACATAGGCAAACGCATCAAAAGTGACAAACCGGAAGACTTGAACGACTTCGTAAGGATGTTGATTTTGTTCTTCTTTGTGCAATATTTATTTGCACGGTCGAACCATCGATGAGGCACTGTTGACAGCGGTAGAGGATGGGGAGTTACTACATAGCATCGCATGGGGTAAGGAAGTGTATAAATTTTAGGAGGAGGATTTCCAAAGATATAAGAAAGGAAAGGAAGATCAGACCAGTTTGGGCTATATGAACGGTTGCACTACATTCCTTGTGGTATGCATCTTCTACATTTAGAGTTGAAATATTTTATTAAATCGTGATATTAACAATAGAAAATTAATGTTGTATTTGTTAGGATCTATGACCCACTAATCGTAACCCGAGAGGGAGCTTCCTCAAAGCTTTACAACTCTTTGGTGATTCTTGAATATGGAGATGGAATCACAATCTAACTAACACTCTATACTTGAGCACACTTGGATATGCATACAGAATTGGATGTGCAAGTGGTGAAGTTTTGGCTTGAGTGTTGAGGATTGAGAGCTTGAAGATGAACATGATTTGGCTTTGGGGATAGAATAGATAGGAAGTATTCAAGTGTATCAAAACCAACAAATGGGGTCCTATTTATAAGCCTTCAACCTCTACTAGTTGTTTGGGAGTTGGTGGGGAAATGGGCCAATGAGAATGCAAGATGTGACTTAAGTTCGGGCAGATTTCTATGCATATTCGGTCGACCATTACCTAAACGGTAGTCCGAAGGATTGGTCTGAATTAAGCATACGGTTGATCGAAAGTGGTTCGGATCACCGTTCACATACTTGTAGTAGCTTTTAACAATTTAACCCTAATTAAGTTCGGTTAACCGAATTCCATTCGGTTCACCGTTCCAAGGTGGACAGTAAGATTGGTTGGGCTCTGATCTACTCAAGTTCGGTTGACCGTGTACACTTCGGTTGACCAAAGTTCACACAGGTTTTGCGCTGACAGTTATAACTCAAATAGTTGTTGGGTACAATGGTCTAGTGGCACGTGTAAATAGCCGTTGTGCACCTAATAGGTATTCGGTCGTCCGAAGTGGGACAAGTCAATTGGGCTCTAGGGCCTCGATTAGAATACGACCGTTGGAGCAAAGTCCAAAACTAGTCCACGACTATTCGGTTGACCGAAGGTGGTTCGGTCTTCCGTCAGGGCAATTCCAGATAACACCTAAGTTCTACTAGTGGGAAGTATTCGAGTAACCGATAAGTGTTCGGTGGACCGTCTGGGGTTCGGTGTACTGAATATCGACGGGACAAAATCCTAGTGCTTAAATTTACATTAAACCTTATCGACTCAATAAATACAAAATTCCATGTCTTGGTCCGAAGATTTGATTACAAGTCTTGAATCTTGATGTCTTTGTCCCAATGCTCATTTCCTTGATTGTCTTGATCAACCTATTAAGATGATTACAAGTATACAAGTATGTATGCAATGCATGTAATCATGTTTGCTCACTTTGATTGATTATGTTGATTGATTAAGATTAGTTTGATTAATCATGAAAATTAATATAGATTAAGGCCAAAAAACCAACAATATTTCAGACATGGTTCCTTGAGAAGGTGGAGATTTTAGGAGTGGAGGGAGATAAGGCAAAGGTACCAAGGGCAATGCAATGGAATGAGGCTTACAAGCATAAAGTAATAAGTAATGTCGAGTTGGACAAGATCGATGAAAGTATGATAAAAGGTGTGGAACTGAAGGCCACTGATTGACATCATTTCATGCTTATATTTTTATCTTATATCCATTATCATACACATAAGCTATGCTACGTGATGAGTTTTATGTTTGAATTTTAGAAATAAATAGGTTTGAAGAGATAAAGCATAAAAGGACTCAAAAGCAGGGGAAAATGACTGAATTGTGAGACCTGGGGACCTGGGGACTAAGATGCAAGGGAGTAGAACCTGAACGTAAGACCAAATGACCAAAGTGCAAAATAGAAAACTCCACACCATCATAGGGAGTATTTTGGCAATTCGATTCGGGTCGGAGCTCCAATAAACGAAGTATATGCATCAAAGACCAACAAAGACATCCGAAAAAGCCCACAACAAATTAGAGATGGATCCAGAACCGATAGACCGCTAATTGGTGGTCTGTTTGGCTCCGAATCTGCTAAGCTTTAACGGGCATGTGTATTAGAGTGTGTTTATTCTATTTCTGGTATATGTTTAGTCCCATACCGGGGGATTGTCCCGGATTACCTTTTTCTATGGCTATAAATAGAACTCTTCACCTTCCATTGTAATTACCCATTGTTTGGTGGCATTCTCTCTACTAGAAGTAAGGCTTGAAGCAAAACTCAAGGTGGAGAAGAATGCTACCTTCAATGTGAGTCATTTTTAATAAAATAATTCTTCTTAGTTTTTTTAATCGTTTCTTTTAATTTTGCATGCTTCTTTAGTTTTATGTCTTTTAGTTAACGTGTTGTTTAGTCTTCTTATAATTAGTTTAATCATGTCTTGTTTCCTTAGTATAAATATTAGTTTAAATATGTGCGAGTAGTCCCATCCCCTTTGGGGGTGGAGTAGATGTGTGTACATGTTATGTAGATGGTATGAATGCTAGATATTATTGTTTGTCAGAGATATTAGTATGCTTGCTTGAATTAATAAGAACTTTACTTGATGGTTTCTGCCATAGTTAGGTACATTCTATGCTCGTTATGTTCTTAATAACAACCTTGCCATGCTCATATTAATCACCTAGGTTAGTGTTGTAAATGATAGATCTTGCCATTAGGTACTTCTTATGCATTAACAAACACTAACTAAACTTGGGCTTCTTGTATGCATTCACCACATATTTCATGTGCACACACACACTCCACCCCTTAGGGGTTTTCCAATCCTGAGTTTTATCTTCCTTCATTAGTTACTTAGTTTAGTTTGTTTTGTGATTTCATTTCATCCTTTCTAGTTTAGATTAGTGTAGTTTAGTGTAATCAATCCTTTAGCTCCTTTCTTTCCCACTCGCCTTCGTACAAACCAAAAGTCGACACACCTCCCTGTAGATCAACCCATATTTGTCACCGCTTCAATGCGTCCGTGCACTTGCGGTTAATATAAAACGAATCAATCAGCCACAAAAACCAAACAACAATGGATGGAACAAAGGAAGGCTATTATGAAAGAAGGGGCAACAAAGTACCGACTGGAGAAGATGAAAGCAAAGGAAATCATGGGGAAGGACCAATCCAGCATCTCAAGAGGTGGTAGTGAAGATATAACAAGGGGATTGTCGAAAGACATTGTGCAGACAGACGTGAAGAGACACGTCGTGAAGAAGGAGAAACAAACAAAAGTGAAACTGAAGAGTGTGGTGATTGAGGGAGAACAAAAATAGGAAATACCATGGAGGAAGGTGTCTCCAAGGAAGACAAGGAAGGTGATGGCATTAAAGAGGGAAGAAATGATGCCCACTTTCAAGAGCCCCAGAAACTTGGAGACTTCAAAGAAGGAACGAAAGAAATTGCAGTTGGAAGAGGTGGAGATTGTGCTTATATCTGAAGAAGTAGAGTCATCAGAGGAGACTGCTGAGAGGGACGAACGTATTGAGACATCAATTTTCCAGACATTACCATGGGATGTGCAAGTAAGGTAGAGACGAGGGTATTTGAGGTAGAAGTTATGGACATGTTAAAACAACCAACTCTTCAAGAGGAAGACCCTAGACTTCCACTTGTAGTGATATCCAGACAACAAACAGTTGCCATGTCCAGACAACAGACTTCTGCAGAAAAGGCACCATCGGATATCTGATCAGATATAAAAAGCCCGAGACAAATCCCAGCTGCCAAGATGCCTAGGAAACCATCCAATGCAGATCCTACATCCCCAGTTTCAGCGCGGACTACCGGGTTTGTTACAGAACAGGACTCTAGGGAAATTGGTCGTTCGTTAAATGAGATGGATTTGGAAAGGAAATGGATGCTGGAAACACTCGAGAGGATAGAGGAGGAGGATTTTTTTTTTACAAAACAACAATTACAACAATGCAGGAAGAGTATGAGAGGAAGTTGGGAGACTACAAAATCAAATAAGATAGTTGAGAGAAGTAGGAGGAATTGCTGGAGCGGTATGAGATAAAGATAAGGGAGGTGGAGTTGAAGTACAATGACCAGATGACAAAACGAGAGACCAAACTCATAGACGAGTATGAGTCTGAAATCCTCAAATCGAAAGAGACTATGAGAAAGAACGAAACAAAGTATAATGAGGTTGTGGCAGAGATGGAGAAACGGTTCACAAAGGATATGAGGGAGAAAGATGACATGCTAATATCGTACGTTGGCATGCTTCAAAAGAGAGAGAAAGAGGTGGACACGGTTACACAGAAGCTAAGAAAAAAGGAGGAGGAAATAAACATCATTCGATTATCAGGGACAAGTAAAGGACAAAACAAGGATGTCCCACATGTTTCCACTTCTCCGAAGACAAATGACGGCACTGAAATGAAGACGAGGGAATCTAAGTATTAAATTTTGATATTAATATATTATAAAGAAAGTCACAATAACTATTTTGTTTGTAATATATGACAAAGTTAATGACAGGTCCGACAAAAGCAGTAACATGGCGGGGAAAGATAGGGAAGGTCTACACACGCAACCCCAGATGAAAAATCACCAGAGGTGAGAGGCTTGATTTGACTAATCATTCTTTTTTGGATTGCTGATTTGTTTTTTAATTCTCTGTGTCGACTTGTAACAGGTTAGCGATGACAACAACCAATGAGGATGTACTGTTGTTGCGAAGGAATCCCAAACGTTCCAAAAGGGCAAAACATGGGGTAGAGACACGGGTCAGGAAGGAGAAGAAGCAAAAGTCTAGTTTGGAACCGATAGACAAGGAGAAAGAGTGAGAATCTATCAACACAACATGCAGGGACACAAAGAAGGTGTTCGAAAGAAAGGGAAACAAAGGGAAGACAGTGGACCGGGAAGTAAAGGGAAAGACTAAAATGGTGGAGGAAGAAGACACAATCAACAGCCAAGTGGTAGAGCAGATACAAAGGCAGACCTAATTAGTTGAAGACAAAGAAAATGTACATTTTAGTTGTTTTGGTTAGGTATCTCTATGAAGGTCAGTACCTAATGATAGTGGATTTGTCTGGACAAACAAGAGCAAGAGAAGGAGCCAAGCTTGGAGAAGGAATGGAATGCTTCTACACCCACTGTGAGTCCCATACAAAATATGTAGCTTTGGGGAATCATATTTGCGGATGAGATGTATTCTCTTTGTTAGTTTATAACATTACCTTGTCTATTTGATTTTATAGACTACTGGAACTTTATTATGGTGTTATTTTTTCTTGTTTTGGAATTGTTTATGTTAGGATATCAGCATCTAAGTGGAAAAACAAATGTATGGACTCGTGGTTATTTTATATATCTATGAACATCTGTTACTGGTATCTGGATATTTATGGACATAAGTTGTTGTGGTGATTGTCTGGACATAAGTTGTTATGGATACATGCTGACTGGATATGTAGGACATGTGTCTAGATATTTTTGAACACAGAGACTGCTGTCTGGATATATAGAGCACTTGTGTCTACTGGTAATGTCTAGACTGGTGGGCCAAAATGTACAAACGATATATAAACATGATTGAACGGAATTGAGGAACGTTTGGTGAAGAAAGTTGCTTATTGTTTCAGGTGGCTGAAACCAAGGAACAGTCTCCACCAGCAAAAGCTGAGGTGATACAAAGCCAAGAAAGGAGTTTTGGGAGAATTTATTCAAACTTGGTGGCTCAGTAGGATGTGTACAAAAAACTTGACCAAATTGCAATAGGATTTCAAAAGATCGGACATAAAACTATGTTGGAATATGTGACTACAACAAGTAAGGATGTTATGTGTCGGCCAATGGAGTAGTTCTGAGGAGATCAGATTTCCGCATACTCTTGCAATGGGAGCCCAGTGGCAGCTGAGGTACCTTCTGTAATGAGTTAATTAATTTTTGGTCATGGAAAATTTTGATAATTGTCCTGGATAAATCTGTTAGATGATGGTTTCTTTTTTTAAACTATTAGACAACAACTTTCGGATGGGAAAGTTGCAATCTCGGGTGGTATTTATGGACACAAGTATGTCTGATGAGATATTGAATCATCCATCGCAATCTCAAATTGAGAACATAGATCGAAGAATCATAAAAAGTTTCAAGGACATCAAGGAAGCAAGGTATATAATGGAGGTGGTCAATTGTTTGGGAAAGTGGCATCGTTTTGTGATTGACCTGGTGCAAGGAAGAATGCATGGCTTCAACATCACATTTAGATTTGTTAAGGAGGACGATGGACAAAAACCGAAAGGACAAATTTATGCAGCATTGTTGAGGGCGAAGTCGTTTTGGAAGCGGTTCTTGAACAAATATATGGATGTTGCTGAAGAGAACGTACTTCCTTTTACATTTGAAAGATCATGCAAAACAGAGTATAGTAATAGTGATGGCAGTGGTGTTTTAGTCATGCATTGGATGGAATGCTTCACAATGCATAAGAACTCCTTGGAGCTTAGGGACTTCAAGACCTTACATGGGATGAGGGGACGTGTGCTGATTAGTCTTATTAGAGATACGAACAACATCACCGAAAACATCTTCAAGTATTGATG
Source organism: Triglochin maritima (assembly GCA_963682175.1). NCBI lineage: Eukaryota > Viridiplantae > Streptophyta > Magnoliopsida > Alismatales > Juncaginaceae > Triglochin > Triglochin maritima. Next base: position 27,386,593 of record OY821788.1, on the reverse strand, counting down.
GACTGCTTATGTATAGTCTATGTCTGATGAATGCGGTCAGGTAAATCTTTTGGGGGACATAGCTGATATTGTCCGGGACTCTGTTTCTGTTTATTATAGTGTGAATGTCTGGCTTTTTGGGTGATTGTCCATATCATATATTGTCTGACTTTTTGTGTAACTACCAATAGAATTTTACTTGTTAATGTAGATCCAGACATATGAATATAGAGAAGGTATATTTTGGAAGAATATCAAACATGTTATGAATATGTAGACATGTTATGAACATGTATGCCTAAACTGATTCTTGTTCACAAGTTTGATTACAATATCTCTTTTCAATTTATGCATTTGTCCATACATGTTTGCCATGTCCAGAAAGCACAAGTGTAGGAAAATGTATGTGTGGAATAGTGATGATACAATTTTTTGTAGGTGTAGACATATTACCAACCTATATCCGAATAATTGGATATCTAGATATTTCCTGACATGTCCAACAACGCTAAACGGGCGGACATCGATATGTCGCCAATAAATTTGTATTTGTCTGAACACCCTATACATCAAGACACCCTATACATAGATGGTATATGTCTGGATAAGTGATGATACAAGATAATTGTGTATAGTCCAGTTGTTTTATACCATCTATGTATGTCCTCCCAAATTTGTTTTTTGCAGAATGTTTATCAAACATGTTATCTATATGTAGCCATGTGCACATGTATCTCAAAAAATCATGGTTGTTCAGAAATTTGATGACGAAATCTCTTTTTAATTTATATATTTTATGTCCAGACATGTTTAACATGGCCACCAAGCAGAAGCATAGGGCAATATATGTCTGGAATAGTGATTATAAAAGTTTTGGTAGGTGTAGACATAGTAGCAACATATATTTGAATATCTGGATATCCAGATACTTGATTACCATATATCTTGTTAAAAGATATATATGAATAAGTGGATATCTAGAAATTTCCTGACATGTCCAGCAAATCCAAATGGCAGACATCGATTTGTCGCCAATAATCATATCCAGCAATTGTCTTGTTAATCTATATGCCAATGATAAATGTAGATACCCTATAGACTTTCAGACCTCATACTGATTTGGAAAAGGTTGGGTGATATATGTCTGGATAAGTGATGATACAAGACAAAAATTGACCCGCCCTGCCCCACTTACCAGCCGAACTTTGGCGGGCAGGTTGCGGTCGGTGCGAAACCCGCCCCGCCCCGTTTGTACCCCTAACCATATATACTTTCAGACCTCATACTAATTTGGAAAAGGTTGGGTGATATATTTCTGTATAAGTGATGATACAAGACAATTGTGTATTGTTCAGCTGTTTGATACCGTTTATGTATGTCTAGACAAAGATAGTTACCCATCGAAAAAGGAAATGGTATCCAGATAGATGAATAGAGAGAAGGTATATTTTAGAAGAATGTTTATCAAACCTGTTATGTATGTGTAGACATGTTATGAACATGTATGCCTAAAACTGATTCTTGTTTGGAAATTTGATTATGATATCTCTTTTGGATTTATGCATTCTATGTCTAGACATGTTTGACATGTCCAGAAAGAACAAGTGTAGGGCGATGTGTATGTGGATTAGTGATGATATTTTTTTTGTAGGTGTAGACATATTACCAAGCAATATTCGAATAACTGGATATCTAGATATTTCCTGACATGTCCAGCAACTTTAAACGGCAGACATCGATTTGTCATCAATAATTTTGTATATGTTTGGACACCCTATACATAGATGATATATGTCTGGATAAGTAATGATATAAGATAATTGTGTATAGTCTAGTTGTTTTATACCATCTATGTATGTCCTGAGATTTTTCTTTTTGGCAGAATGTTTATCAAACATGTTATCTATACGTAGACATGTGAACATGTATCCCAAAAAATCATTACTGTTCAGATATTTGATGATGAAATCTCTTTTTAATTTACACATTTTATGTCCAGACATATTTAACATGGCCAGCAAACAGAAGCGTAGGGCAATATATGTTTGGAATAGTGATGATAAAAGTTTTGGTAGGTGTAGACATATGTTTAATCGTTTTATTTAAACCGCAATTGTACGGTCGCGTTGAAGCGGTGGCAAATACGGGTCGTCCACTGGGAGGTGTGTCGACGCTTGGTTTGTGCGAAGGCGAGTGGTAAAAAATGGAGAGAAAGGTTGATTACACTAAACTACACTAAGATGCAAAAGGAAATGAAAGATAAGCAATAAAACTAAACCCCATAGGGGGTAGAGAAATAATGTGAATAGAAAGATGTGTGTGTGTGTGTGTTCAATTAAGTTCCTCACAACATGTAGTGCATGAAATCGTAAAACTACATCCAACTTTGCCTCCACATGAATTAAGATAAGACTACATCATTAAAACATACAAGACAATAATTGGAATGAAGCTAAATGAACTCATGTATAAAGACTAGACCCTACTATGCCTCCACATGAATTAAGATAAGACTACATCATTAAAACATACAAGACATTAACTAAGGTAAAGGCAATAAGAGTACATACACTATAAATTGTGTTTCCAATATTAATTCCATCCATATCCTAACCTTATCAATCCCCATAAAATAGGTCCACTAATCAAAGCATAAGCTAAGCTTCATTCAAGAGCATTAGCATATCAAAGATAAGAGTGAAAACCCATTAGATGGTTATGGAAATCATATAAAGCTCAAGGGATTAAGATAACACACACTTAATACACTACATGATCATATCACATATTTCTCCACCCCAAGTGGGGATAAAACTACTCACTACTTATAACACTAACTATATTAACAAAATGAAGCATAATACAGAAATGAAATTACACTAAGCAAGCAAGAAATACTAAATAAGCTTAAAAGGAAAGGAAAGACAAAACAAACATGCACAAATTAAAAGACAAGATTAAAAGAAACTAGAAGAATTATTTTATTAACAAATGACTCACATTGAAGGTAGCATTCTTCTCCACCTTGAGTTTTTGCTTCAAGGCTCACTCCTTAGTAGAGAGAATGCCACCAAACAATGAGTGATTACAATGTAAGGTCAAGAGTTCTATTTATAGGCATGAAAAAAGCTAATCCGGGACAATCCCCCGATGTGGGACTAAACCAATACCAAAAATAGCCTAAACAAACATTAATACAAGTCCAGGCGAAATCTTAGCGGATCTAGGATGATCCAGACCGCCAATTGGCGGTTCCGTCTGTTTTTTGTGTTGGGCTTTGCTTGAAGTATTTCTTGGTCTTGGATGCATCTACTTGGTTTGTTGGAGCTCCGACCCGAATCGAATTGCCAAAATACTCCCCATGATGGTGTGGAGTTTCCTGTTTTGCTCTTAGGTTATTCGGTCTTACGATCAGGTCCTTCTCCCTTGCATCTTAGTCCCCATGTCTCACAATTAAGTACTTTTTCCTGCTTTTGGGTCCTTTCATGGTTCCTCTCTTCAAACCTCTTTATTCCTGAAAACTAAACATAACACTCGTCATGTAGCATTGCTTAGGTGTAAGATAATGGATATAATATACAAATATAAGCATGAAATGATGTCAATCAAATACACCCACACCTAAGTTTTTGCTAGTCCCGAGCAAAACAAAGAAAGAGAAAAGCAAACGAGAAACACGAAATCCTTACTCACTTTCGTAGGAATCACGGTTGCACTTACCACGTGCAACAAACCGTTAAACCACTTTGTTGCCAAGGAGGAGGAGTGTTGTCTCATGAAGGTTTTCAGCGGATATATCCACAAAATCCGAACAAGATGCATTATTCAATCTAGACACTCGACTCGTTGGAAATATTTTGTCGATCATTGGACGCGCTAATCCTACGGGCCGACTCTATATAGGTAATCAGTCCACACCTAGACTAATGAACCATTCGTGTAAGTTAAACAACGGATTAAGTGAAAGACATGGACAACCTTAACATCCTCAAGTGATACAAAGTGTAAAGTCCATTAAGGTTCTTATCTGCATTACCATTTTTTTCTTTTTGTTTCTTTTTATTCGTTGGAGCTTCATTCTCCCAGGGTCAGGTTTCGTGCATCATTGCCCATGAGGACTTACACTATCACGTACACCTTTCCCCAAATCTCCACATAGGGCAATCCCTACAACCCGTGTAACGGGAGTTCGGTCGGCGCATCCCAAGTCAGATGACTCGAAAGCACCAGACACAAAGTCCCCTCAGACCTACTTTCCCGAGTGATAGGAGCCGTGCGAGAAGAGAGAACGCCTACTCACTTATTTCTTATCTACACATGAACCAAAACCCCTACACTTAATGTCTCACAACAAGATTTAAATGGTCCTTGACTACAACAAACTTCCTTAAGTTAACAGACACGAATTAGTGACTCACTAGAGATATACCTTGGGTGGCATTCCAGCATTGTGGCATGCAAGAGTACCCCTTATTAAAACACCATTTTCCCAGACACAATGAAGTTTTTTATGTAAGTTAATCGGTCACTAATCTAGAGGGGGGTGAATAGATTATCTCCTAATTTTCTTATACTATTGCACAATTAAAACAATAAGGGAAAGAATGCAAACCACAAGATGACTCCGGAGATTTATAGAGGTTCGATCACACCACCGTGATCTAGTCCTCTCCTCAAGTTCCGATCGATCCTCCGATCCCTACTCGAGAATTCATTATTATCTTCGTTCCGGGTCGAAGATAAACCCTCTTACAATCGGAGCCTTGCGAACACCCTCGCCTTGCTCGGATCTCCTCTCACAACCCGAGAGGGTGCCTCCTCGAAGCTTTACAACACAATGAAAATTGAATGTGGTTGTTGAACTCTAACTTGAATGCACTCAAGGATATGATTTAGGCTTGGAGTGAATTAAGTGGAAGTATGACAGTTGGTGGAGCTTTGAAGGCTTGACGATTGAGAGCACAAGAGTAGGATTGGTATTTGGCAAGTAAGGTTATGAATGTGTCTCTTAAGTGAAGCTTATATAGCCTTTAAAACAAATAGAACCGTTATGGTAAGTTGGTGAGGAGTGGACCAAGTGAAAACAAGATGTGACTTAAGCTCGGGCAGAAATCGAGACATATTCGGTCGACCGTTGGAAACATGGTAGTCCGAAGAAATGGTCAGAAACAAGAACTCGGTTAACCGAATATAGGTCGGATAACCGTTTACCAACTTCCAGTAACTTTTTCCTAATATCGGATAATTAATTTCGGTTGACCGAGATCACTTCGGTGCACCGTTCAAGAGTGGACAGTAAAGATTTGGTGCGACTCAGTGAACATGTTCGGTAGACCGTGATATGTTCGGTTGACCGATACATGTGCGTATTTTTGGCTGACATAGTGTGTGAAATTGGTTTATCGATAACGGTCGAAATATTACGTGGAAAAATAGCCGTTACGATCTTATATCTAAGAACAACTCGGTAATCCGACAATCCATCGGTAGACCGATATGGATGTTTCAAAGATGTGGCTAAACGACAAAATATAAGTCTGGTGGAGTTAGTTGTGCCACGTGGGCCAATAAGATGAAGTCGGTTTAGGCCTAAAGACACATAGAAGGTCGGATGACCGAGCTCTCTTCGGAAGACCGAATAGAGAAGTCCAGAGAAGTATTCGAAGCTACTGGGAATAGGGACACGGTCGACTGGGTAAGGTTCGGTACACCGAAACAATGTTTCCAGGAGATCAAGTTTTCTACTGATTCTAAGAAGACGGTTGACCGAACAACTTTCGTACACCGAAACGAGGATTCCAGGAGATCAAGTTTTACTGACTCTATAGGGAACGGTTGACCGAATAAGGTTCGGTATACCAACACAAGGGTTCCAGGAGATCAAGGGTTTACTGACTCTATAAGGAACGGTTCACCGAGAGACACTCGGTTATCCGTTGGGAACCTTGTTCGGTAAACCGATGTGGATATGGTCGACCGCGGCAGACGGGTTTATCCTTTTGTGCATCAAGTGTACATTTGATCCTACAACTCAAATAAATGGAAAATTACATATGAAGTCCTTGAGCTTTGATTACAAGTCTTGAGCCTTGATCTTGAAGTTGATTAGTCCCTTGGTTTGATCACCTACATTGTTAGGAATACACAATATCTATGCAATTTGATAATATGATGTGTGTGATGTTGTAATTGAAGTTATGCATACTATTAGTTTGTTAATCATCAAAATTAAGATTAAAGGGCCAAAAAACCAACAATCTCCCCCTTTTTGATGATGACAAACTAATGTCAAATTGTGTAAGTGCTCCCCCTATCAATATGCAAAATATATGTTAACTCCCCCTTACTCAATGCATGAGTTTCATATATTTGAATTAGGCAATTTGTATCCATTTGGTCTCCCCCTTTTGACATCCATAAAAAAGAACATTGCAATGAAAGTTGGGGACAAAAAGACACACAATATGAAAAAAAATGAAATTTCATTACTTAAGAGGGAAGATAAGGCATAAAGCCAATGCAAAAGCAAACACACATAAGCAAATAACAGAGCAAACAAACACAACAAACAACAATAAGCAAGAACAAGCAACAAAGATAGGCTAGTTGTCTGGCTTGTTCATGTTTCGAAGAAGCTCCATCATCTCATTTTGCGAGTCGAAAAAGGCTTGACGTGAGTCTCCAACCTCACGAATTTGATTGTGGATGTCGTTCAGCGAGTTTGACGTTGATAATTGGAAGTTTTGGAAGTCGGAGGTGAGGTCTTGAATACCTTGATAGTTACGATTTACCAAACTCCTAACTTCGTGAATCTCTTCGCAATTCCGGTCCAAGAGCTTCTCATGACGATAGGCCCATGCCGGTTGGTTCCATTGAGAATCGGTGCCGGATGACCATTCGGGACGAACGTATCTCCGTGGACCACGAGACAAGCTAGGATCCCAATTAGGATTCACTTCGGCATCATATGGAGGAGGAGACCAACGTGGAGCATCGGTAGAGACATCATCATCCTCATTTTCAGAGGAGTCGTCTTCCACTTCTTCTTCGACATGTGCTTGCTTCCCCGAGCACATCCTTTTGAGAGTGTATTTGTCGATGACCGTCTTGGATGATTTGAAGAGATCGCGGTCGAATTGGATGTTGAAGTGATCGATTATCAGCGAAATCAGCATGGGGAAAGGGAGAAAGTTACGCTTCTTCCGGGAAATGTATATCATGTGATTGATGATAAACAAGGGCCAATTTGTGCGTGTTCCGGTAGAGAGGTTGAAAAGGCACTTCATCATTTGATGTCCAAGCTCGTCGAGGTGCCCTTTGCGCACAAAAAGGTTGGTGGAAATGAAGCGGCAAAGAATACGGCCAACAACCGGAAGATGAGGAATGGAAAGCTTGCATTTCTTGAAGAGTTCTATTCTTCCTTTCAACTACCCCATTTTGTTGAGGAGTTCTTGGGAAACAAAAGGTATGTTCTATACCATTAGAATCACAAAATTCCTCAAAACCTTCATTTTCAAATTCACCACCATGATCACTACGAATTTTCAAAATCAAAGACCCTTTTTCTCTTTGAATTCGTTTTGTAAATTTTTCAAATTGCTTCAAAGCTTCATTCTTATTTGCAAGAAACAACACCCAAGTAAATTGAGTAAAATCGTCAATGATGACAAATGCATATCTCTTGCCACCTAGACTTAACGTTCTAGATGGACCAAAGAGATCCATATGCAAGACTTCCAAAGGTTTTGAAGTAGAAACCATGTTAATAGACTTGAAAGAACTTTTAAATTGTTTTCCAAATTCACAAGCATTGCAAAGTTTATTTTTCTTGAAATCCAATTTGGGCAATCCTCTTACCAAGTCAAATTTAGCAAGTTTATGAAGTTGGCTCATACTAATGTGGCCTAACCTCTTATGCCATAACCAAGATTCGTCATTTGAAGCAACTAAGCATGTTTCCTTAGAAAATGAGTCAATGCTATCGACATGCACAACATAAACATTTCCATATCTATATCCTTTAAAAGTGGTTTTCAAAGTAGCTTTAGAAATGATGTATACGATGTGTTGATCAAAGACAACTAAGAATTCTTTATCGGTTAATTGACTAACACTAAGTAAATTATGTTTTAAACCATCAACAAGAAGCACATTTTGAATTTGAGTAGTAGAGTCATTACCAACATCGCCGATGCCAATAATGTGACCTTTAGAATTATCCCCAAATGTGACGGTTCCACCTTTCTTTGATTTCAATGTTTTGAACATAGAGTGGTCTCCCGTCATGTGCCTCGAACATCCGCTATCTACGATCCACTTCCCCTTCTTTTTCACCTACATTCAAAGAAGAAGAAGATAACTTTGGTACCCATATTTGTTTGGGTCCTTTGGGGTTAGCTTTAGGTACCCAAACTTGTTTGGTTCTAGGTACCCAAACATTTGAAAAGAAATTCTTTTTCACTATACCATTTAAAGCATGCACAAAATAACTCTTAGAGTTTTTCTTTTGATTCATGTATCCTAAACCATGCTTTTCTAAAGATTGAATTTGACTACCAAGTAACATGTCTAGCATCTTCTTCCCTTTGGTGAATTTCTCAAGATCAATTCTTAATTGCTTATTGCATTCTCTAAGATCATGTATTTCTTTAGCATGAGATTCAACATTGAGTTCTTTTAAGCTTTTATTTTCTAACACAAGCTTATCAACATCATTTGATAATGATTCATTTATACAAGCTAGATCATGATTAGCTTTCCTAGATAATTTACTTTTATGCCTTAGTATGTCACATTTTTCAAGCAATTCATGAAAAGCATCTAGTAATTCATCATATGAGTTTGATTCATGAGTTGAGATTACCTCATTTTCTCCATCTTTGGCGACATTGCAAGTGTTGGGTTCGTCTTGCTCGCTTGATGAAGATGCACCATCTAATTCTCCATCGATTTCTTCTTGAGTGTAGAGACATAGATGGGCTTCTTCATTTTCCGACTCACTTGAAGAGCCGGAGGATGACTCGGATGATCCATCCCAAGTTGCTTTGAGGGCCTTTTTCTTCTCCTTATACTTCTTCTCTCATCTTTTGAATCTCCTTTCCTTTTCTTCATTCTCTCTTCTCTTTTTCTCTTTCCTTTCCTTGGATTGGATCAAGGGACAATCTTTCTTTATATGTCCAATTTTATCACATCCATAACAAATAGGACCTTTTGAGCTTTCTCCATCATCCCTTCTCTTTCTTTGAAATTTGTCTTTTATCCATCGCTTCTTGAATCTCTTAACCATCATTGCAAGCGCTTCATCACTCTCATCGTCATCCGATTTTTCGGATTCAAGGTTGGCCTTAAGAGCAATGACTTTTTCTTTCTTTTTCGAGCTCTCCGTCTCTTTTCTCCCATTCATTTGAATCTCATAAGCCATAAGGCTTCCGATGAGATCCTCCATCGATAATGTGTTGAGATCTTGAGCTTCCTCAATGGCGGTTGTCTTTTTCTCCCAATCGTTTGAGAGAGATCGAAGAATCTTTCTCACCTTGTCACCTTCATTTACCTTCTTACCAAGATTTTTCAAATTGTTAGTAATCTCGGTGAAGCGAGTGTTCATCTCGCTTATACTTTCACCGGGTTGCATAGAGAATAATTCATATTTACACACAAATATATCAACCCTAGTTTCTTTCATTCTAGATGATCCTTCATGATGAGATTCAAGTAATTTCCATATCTCATAAGCGGTATCACATCCGCTAATCCTACCATATTCTTGAGTATCTACTCCACAAGCAAATATGTTCATGAGTTTTGCATTCATCTCCGCATTAGCAATTATATCATCGGTTAATGTTGCTAATTGCTCACTAGTGGGTGGAACATATTTACTACCAAGGAATATCCACATTTTTAAGGAAATTGATTGGATGTAGATTCTCATTCTATTCTTCCAATGTGCATAATTATTTCCGGTAAGCAACGGGGGTCTAGTGGTAGATAATCCTTCTCTAAGTCTATTAGTGCTAGTCTCCATGGCTAAATGGATTAGATGAGTAAACCTTTGCTCTGATACCAAATGTAGGTTAATCGGTCACTAATCTAGAGGGGGGTGAATAGATTATCTCCTAATTTTCTTATACTATTGCACAATTAAAACAATAAGGGAAAGAATGCAAACCACGAGATGACTCCGGAGATTTATAGAGGTTCGATCACACCACCGTGATCTAGTCCTCTCCTCAAGTTCCGATCGATCCTCCAATCCCTACTCGAGAATTCACTATTATCTTCGTTCCAGGTCGAAGATAAACCCTCTTACAATCGGAGCCTTGCGAACAACCTCACCTTGCTCGGATCTCCTCTCACAACCCGAGAGGGTGCTTCCTCGAAGCTTTACAACACAATGGAAATTGAATGTGGTTGTTGAACTCTAACTTGAATGCACTCAAGGATATGATTTAGGCTTGGAGTGAATTAAGTGGAAGTATGAGAGTTGGTGGAGCTTTGAAGGCTTGAAGATTGAGAGCACAAGAGTAGGATTGATATTTGGCAAGTAAGGTTATGAATGTGTCTCTTAAGTGAAGCTTATATAGCCTTCAAAACAAATAGAGCTGTTATGGTAAGTTGGTGAGGAGTGGACCAAGTGAAAGCAAGATGTGACTTAAGCTCGGGCAGAAATCGAGACATATTCGGTCGACCGTTGGAAACACGGTAGTCCGAAGAAATGGTCAGAAACAAGAACTCGGTTAACCGAATATAGGTCGGATAACCGTTTACCAACTTCTAGTAACTTTTTCCTAATATCGGATAATTAATTTTGGTTGACCGAGATCACTTCGGTGCACCGTTCAAGAGTGGACAGTAAATATTTGGTGCGACTCGGTGAACATGTTCGGTAGACCGTGATATGTTCGGTTGACCGATACATGTGCGGATTTTCGGCTGACATAGTGTGTGAAATTGGTTTATCGATAACGGTCGAAATATTACGTGGAAAAATAGCCGTTACGATCTTATATCTAAGAACAACTCGGTAATCCGACAATCCATCGGTAGACCGATATGGATGTTTCAAAGATGTGGCTAAACGACAAAATATAAGTCTGGTGGAGTTAGTTGTGCCACGTGGGCCAATAAGATGAAGTCGGTTTAGGCCTAAAGACACATAGAAGGTCGGATGACCGAGCTCTCTTCGGAAGACCGAATAGAGAAGTCCAGAGAAGTATTCGAAGCTACTGGGAATAGGGACACGGTCGACCGGGTAAGGTTCGGTACACCGAAACAATGTTTCCTGGAGATCAAGTTTTCTACTGATTCTAAGAAGACGGTTGACCGAACAACTTTCGGTACACCGAAACGAGGATTCCAGGAGATCAAGTTTTACTGACTCTATAGGGAACGGTTGACCGAATAAGGTTCGGTATACCAACACAAGGGTTCCAGGAGATCAAGGGTTTACTGACTCTATAAGGAACGGTTCACCGAGAGACACTCAGTTATCCGTTGGGAACCTTGTTCGGTAAACCGATGTGGATACGGTCGACTGCGGTAGACGGGTTTATCCTTTTGTGCATCAAGTGTACATTTGACCCTACAACTCAAATAAATGGAAAATTACATATGAAGTCCTTGAGCTTTGATTACAAGTCTTGAGCCTTGATCTTGAAGTTGATTAGTCCCTTGGTTTGATCACCTACATTGTTAGGAATACACAATATCTATGCAATTTGATAATATGATGTGTGTGATGTTGTAATTAAAGTTATGCATACTATTAGTTTGTTAATCATCAAAATTAAGATTAAAGGGCCAAAAAGCCAACATTTTATGCCAAAACCAATAGATGTCGCAGACGTCTCAAAGAACACTAGAACTAGTTCAAAGGTGGTAAAAGTCATCCCAACTGTTGGGATATCTGATCCACAAGGTGAAGACATGTGAAGGTCTGATTAACAAATATCTGGATAGGGCTTCTGCATTGTACAATCTTCTGGTAAGGATGTATCATCGGCATGTCCGTCCAAGTCTCTACTGAGGTTGTTCGCCTCTAAGTCGACTTCATCTTCAGATCACTCATGGTCTGACTTATGAACCTACACACAAAACACCAAGTCAATGTCTACATAGACATAAACAAGTAATTCATGGATATGTCTGGATAATATCCATATAAACCAAAGGAGGTTAAACAAATGGTTTACTGATTGATCGTTTTATATTTAACCGCAAGTGCACGGCCGCGTTGAAGCGGTGGCAAATATGGGTCGTCCACTGGGAGGTGTGTCGACACTTAGTTTGTGCGAAGGCGAGAGGTAAAGAAAGGGAAGAAAGGTTGGTTTGATTACACTAAACTACACTAAGATGCAAATCGAAATGGAAATGGAAAAGAAGCAAGAAAAACTAAACCCCAAAGGGGGTAGAGAAATGATGTGAATATAAAGATGTGTGTGTGGTGTGTGTGTGTAATTAAGCTCCTCACAACATGTAGTGCATGAAATCATAAAACTACATCCAACTTTGCCTCCACATAAATTAAGATTTCACTACATCATTAAAACATACAAGACAATAATTAGAATGAATCTAAATGAACTCAAGTATAAAGGCTAGACCCTACTATGCCTCCACATGAATTAAGATAAGACTACATCATTAAAACATACAAGACATTAGCTAAGGTAAAGGCAACAAGAGTTCATACACTACAACTTGTGTTTCCAATATTAATTCCTATCCATATCCCAACCTTATCATTCCCCATAAAATAGATCCACTAATCAAAGCATAAGTTAAGCTTTATTCAAGAGCATTAGCATATCAAAGATAAGAGTGAGACCCATTAGATGGTTATGGAAATCATTTAAAGCTCAAGGGATTAAGATAACTCACACCTAATACACTACATGATTATATCACATATTTCTCCACCCCCCAAATGGGGATGGAACTACTCACTATTCATTACACTAACTATATTAACAAAAGCAAGCATAATACTGAAATGAAAATATACTAATCAAGCAAGAAATATTAAAGAAGCATAAAACAAAACAAGCAACAAAACAAACACATAAAAGGAAATCAACTAAGCAAGAATTAACAAGCTAACGAAAACATCTATGATTAACTCACTCAAATTACAAGCAGCTCTTCCTCCACCAGAGTTTTGCTTCAAGGCTTCACTCTTCGTAGGGAAGATGCCACCAAAGAGAGAGATGGATACAATGGGAGGTGAAGAGTTCTATTTATAAGCATCGAAAAAGCTAATCCGGGACAATCCTCCGATGTGGGACTAAACCAATACCAAAAATAGCCTAAACAAACCATAATACACGTCCAAGAGAAGACTTATCGGATCTGGAATGATCTAGACCGCCAATTGGCGGCCTATAGGATCCAGATCGATCTGGATTTATTTGTGGGCTTTTCTTGAAGTGTGTCTTGGTCTTGGATGCATCTACTCGGTCTGTTGGAGCTCCGAGCCGAATCGAATTGCCAAAATACTCCCCATGATGGTGTGGAGTTTCCTGTTTTGCTCTTAGGTCCTTCGGTCTTACGATCAGGTCCTTCTCCATTGCATCTCAGTCCCTAGGCCTCACAATTAAGTCCTTTTTCCTGCTTTTGGGTCCTTTCATGGCTCTTCTCTTCAAACCTCTTTATTCCTGAAAACTAAACATAAAACTCGTCACGTAGCATTGCTTAGGTGTAAGATCATGGATATAAGATACAAATATGAGCATGAAATGATGTCAATCAAATACCCCCACACCTAAGGTTTTGCTAGTCCCGAGCAAAACAAAGAAAGAGAAAAGCAAACGAGAAAGAAGAAATCCTAACTCACTTTCGTAGGAATCACGGTTGCACTTAGCACGTGCAACAAGCTGTTAAACCTCCTTGTTGCCAAGGAGGAGTGTTGTCTCCTGAGGGTTTTCAACGGATATACCCACAAAATCCGAACAAGATGCATTATTCAATCTAGACCTCGACTCGTTGGAAATATTTTGTCGATCAATGGACGCGGTAATCCTACGGGCCGACTCTATATGGGTAATCAGTCCACACCTAGCCTAATAAACCATTCGTGCAAGTTAAATAAGGAATTAAGTAAAAGACATGGACAACCTCAACATCCTCAAGTGCTACAAAGTGTAAGGTCCATTAAGGTTCTTATTTGCATTACCATTTTTTTTTGTTTCTTTTTTTTTCTTTTCTATTTATTAGTTGGAGCTTCATTCTCCCAGGGTCAGGTTTTGTTGCATCATTGCCCATAAGGACTTACACTATCACGTACACCTTTCCCCAAATCTCCACATAGGGCTATCCCTACCACCCGTGTAACGAGAGTTCGGTCGGCGCATCCCAAGTCAGATGACTCGAAAGCACCAGGCACAAAGTCCCTTCAGACCTACTTTCCTGAGTGATAGGAGCCGTGCGAGAAGAGAGAACACCTACTCACTTATTTCTTATCTAGACATGAACCAAAACCCCTACACTTATGTCTCACAACAAGATTTAGAAGGTCCTTGACTACAACAAACTTCCTTAAGTTAACAGACACGAATTATTGACTCACTAGGTTCAGGGTGGACTTCTTTAAATGTTTGAGCACTGAAACCCTATGATTACTCACCCCAAAGGAAAACTGGGGTGCATCCTAACGACTCGATAAATCCTAAAGTCACTGTACTAGATATCCTAATGCATCAAGTTCAAGACAATTTTGGGAGCTTTCTTTTTACTTTGCCTCTCAACGGTTTTGCACATGCTAAACACACGCAAAACCCATAAAACATTTCCGTTCGCAAACACATGAATATTTTGACAGAAATGTGAAAATTTTGAAGCACTCGGCAAGCAAAAGAAGACAAGTCACCCAAGGATCATGGTAAGCATATATATCGATATTAAATGAAGCACACTAACATGACCCTAACAATGCACACAAAAGAAAACAAAAACAAAGGAAAAGACTCGACTATGTACACACGTAAAACACCCCCCACACCTACTTCATGCATTGTCCTCAATGAATGTGAGCAAAATATTACATGGATGTATGCATGAAACAGAATAGATCTCACCAACGTGAAGTACACAAGGAAGTTCATGGCTATGTTGATGGACACAATCCAACTTCCCTCAAAACCTGTGAGATGCTAAAGAAGGGATACAAATACGTGACAGAAATGTGGCCCAAATACTCAAGGGTTGGGGCCCACTACAATCGATGCTCACTGAAGGAGTATTTTTTTTCTTTTTTTTGTAACATATATACACATGAATGCTCAACCGCTCGTGTAGGAGCATGAATGGTTGAGTGCGAGGGAGGTTCATGAAGGAACATGACCTCCTGGACTTCGGCTGGTGCCCCCTCCAAGTAGGGTTTGAGGCGTTGTCCATTAACTTTGAACACGTCCCCATTCCCTGGGTTCAAGATCTCAACCGCTCCATGAGGATAGACGGTTTGGACAATAAATGGGCCAGACCAGCGACTGCGGAGCTTACCTGCAAATAGATGAAGCCGGGAATTGTAGAGCAACACCTTCTGCCCGGCCGTAAACACCTTTCGCATAATCATGCGATCATGAAACATCTTGGCTCGGGACTTATGAATTTTGGCATTCTCGTACGCATCATTGCGTAGCTCTTCCAATTCCACAATGTCGAGCTTACGTTGTACTCCCGCTTGATCAAGATCCATATTCAGGTTCTTGATGGCCCAGAAAGCACGATGCTTAAGCTCGACGGGCAGGTGGCAAGCCTTGCCGTACACTACCCGATATGGGGACATACCCAAATTGGTCTTGTACGCGGTGCGGAAAGCCCACAATGCGTCATTCAACTTGGTAGACCAATCCTTCCTCGAGGAACTAACCGTCTTCTCAAGAATTTGCTTTAATTGACGGTTAGAGATTTCGACCTGCCCACTAGTTTGTGGATGGTATGGGGTCGCAAGCTTGTGGGTGATCGAATATTTCCTCATAAGCGCTTCAAAGGAGTGATTACAGAAGTAGGTATCCCTATCGCTGATTATGGTACGAGGAGTACCAAATCGCGCAAAAATGTCCCTCAAGAATGTGGTGACCACCTTGTTGTCATTCGTCATTGTGGGTATAGCCTCAACCCACTTAGACACATAGTCAACGGCCACCAGAATGTAAACATTCCCGAACGAGTTCGGGAAGGGACCCATGAAATCGATGCCCCACACATCGAAGATGTCGACAACAAGGACATTTTGCAAAGGCATCATGTCACGTCGACCAATCCTGCCAAGGCGCTGGCACCTATCACATTGCTTACAAAAGTCGTAAGCATCCTTGAAAAGAGAGGGCCAGTAGAATCCAGATTGGAGCACCTTGGCAGTAGTTTTCTTTGTTCCAAAGTGTCCTCCACATGCCTTGGAATGGCAGAAGTGGAGTACACTTTGGCACTCGGTATCTGGGACGCACCGCCTGAAAATTTGGTCAGAGCAGTATTTGAATAGGTTGGGGTCGTCTCAGTGGAAGAATCTGACATAAGATCTAAATTTGGATTGGTCAGATTTTGACCAACCCACAGGAAGTTGCTCGGTCACGAGATAGTTCACGATGTCGGCAAACCAAGGGTTATCTTTGATCGTGAACAACTACTCGTCCGGAAATTTGTCATCAATGATTTGGTCCTGTGGGTTGGTCGTCTCTAGACAAGACAAGTGGTCAGCTACAACATTTTCACACCTTTT
The DNA here is from genome assembly GCA_963682175.1 of Triglochin maritima. Classification (NCBI taxonomy): domain Eukaryota; kingdom Viridiplantae; phylum Streptophyta; class Magnoliopsida; order Alismatales; family Juncaginaceae; genus Triglochin; species Triglochin maritima. The sequence goes on along the minus strand of OY821788.1, from coordinate 27,369,900 downwards.
TTTGTCCCGAATCTCGAGATCGAATTCTTGTAACAACAAGATCCATCTCAAGAGTCGGGATTTTGCATCTTTCTTCGCCATGAGGTGCTTGATGGCTGTGTGGTCAGAATAGATAATCACGTGGGAGCCAATCAAGTACGACCGGAATTTCTCCAAAGCAAATATGATTGCTAAGAATTCCTTCTCGGTCACAGTGTAGTTCAATTGGGCATCATTGAGTGTTCTACTGGCATAGTAGGTCACATGAGGCAATTTGTCCAATCGTTGCCCAAGCACTGCTCCCACAGCGAAGTCGGATGCATCACACATTAACTCAAAGGGTTCAGTCCACACCGGTGCCTTAATAATGGGAGCTGAAGTCAACTCTTTCTTCAAGGTCAAAAAGGCATGGTGGCAATCCGGTGCGAACTCAAAAATGGCATCCTTAGCCAACAAGGCGGTGAGAGGTTGAGCAATTTTGCTAAAATCCCGAATGAACCACCGATAGAATCCAGCATGCCCCAAAAAGTCGCGGATATCCTTCACATTACGTGGCGGTGGGAGATTAGCAATGATACCCACTTTGGCGGGATCAACCTCAATTCCCCTACTTGAGACCACGTGTCCAAGTACAATCCCTCGCTTCACCATGAAGTGACATTTCTCCCAATTGAGAGAGAGGTTCTTCTCACGGCATCGCTTGAGGACAAGGCTCAAGTGATGAAGGCACTCATCAAAGGAAGCGCCAAATATGGAAAAGTTGTCCATGAAGATCTCAAGGAAATGCTCAACCATATCGGAGAAGATGCTGATCATACACCTTTGAAACGTTGCCGACGCATTACATAACCCAAAGGGCATGCGACGGTAGGCAAACGTGCCAAAGGGACAAGTAAATGTGGTTTTCTCTTGATCCTCGGGGGCGATGGGAATTTGGTTGTAACCGGAGTATCCATCAAGAAAACAATAATACTCATGTCCGACCAACCTTTCCAACATCTGATCAATGAATGACAACGGGAAATGATCTTTCTGCGTTGCCGCATTGAGCTTGCGATAATCAACGCAAACTCGCCAGCCAGTTTGCAGGCGTGTCGGGATAAGCTCATTATGCTCATTCTCCAACTCGTCACGCCTGACTTCTTGGGAACCACATGGACAGGACTCACCCACGAACTATCAGAGATAGGATAGATTATGCCATGATCCAAGCACTTAAGAACCTCCTTTCGGACGGCTTCTTTCAGTACAGGATTCAATCTTCGTTGTGGGTCCCTGCGGGGCCTAGAATCCTCTTCCATGTGGATCTGATGCTGAACAATACCAGGGCTAATTCCCTTGATATCCTTCAAGGACCACCCGATCACCTCTTTGTTTTCAAAGAGTACTCTTTTGAGGGCAACCTCTTGATCGTTTTCAAGATCAGAAGCAATAATGAGTGGCAAGGTCTCATTATCCCCTAAAAAGATGTACTTTAGGTTATCGGGGAGCGGTTTAAGCTCGACCAGAGGTGGGTCCTTGTCGGATTCAGAGTTACTTTCAAGTGGCTCAAGGGCCACGGGGTAGGAGGAGCAAGCACCCAGATTTGCCTCCTCATCCAGAGATATGCTGGCGGATTCCTCAAGATCCTCTTCACTCGCAACCTGATCATTAGGCACCTCAATAATATGTCGATGTGAGTCGAACATGCCTAATGAATCAGGCTCATCCGTGTCCTGGATGAAATTGGCTCCGACAGTGTCGTCGAAGAGCCCAGGTTGCTTAGCAAGAGTGAAGATGTTGAAATTCGCCGTTAGGTTTCCAAAAGACAACCTCATCAAGCCATTGCGACAATTGATCAAAGCATTAGATGTCGCAACAAATGGCCTCCCAAGGATCACAGGAATCTGTCCTTGTGGGTTGGACACGGGTTCGGTATCCAAGATGATGAAATCAAATGGAAATACAAACGCACCCACTTTGATAAGGACATCCTCCACACTCCTTCGTGGAATTTTGACGGATCTATCAGCCAACTGGAGGGTTGTCCTTGTTGGTTTAAGATCGCCTATTCCAAGGTTGACATAGACAGAGTAAGGAAGGAGATTCACAGATGCCCCCAAATCCAATAAAGCTTGAGAGATTGTCACATTCCCAATCATGCAAGAGACAGTTGGACAACCTGGGTCCTTGTACTTGACGTGCATGGGCTGTGTCAATATGGAGCTCACATTGGCGGCCAAAAAGGCCTTTTTGGGCACATTTGTTTTTCTCTTAGTGGTGCAAAGGTCCTTGAGGAACTTGGCATACGGTGGCATTTGTTGAACAACGTCCAACAACGGAATGTTCACCTTTACTTGCCTAAGTACCTCAACGATCTTATCCCAATGCTCATCACGTTTTTTAGTCAACCGATGAGGGAATGGTGCCTTGGGGACATAAGAATCACGAGGAGGAGTCTCAGAATTAGGTTCCTTGACAGGCTCAAGACTCTCCTCGGAAGTCTTGCCAACAGGGTTGGCTTCCAGCATTTTCACATTGTTGTCAACGACCCTTCCCGATCTCAAGGTATGAACAACATTGGCATGTTGGGAAGGGTCACTTTCAACATTGTGTACATTTTGCCTGGTATGAGCAGGCTGACCCCTGGGATTAACCACAGGTTGACTCGGGAACTGACCCTTCTCGCGTTCATGGACTTGATGAGCCAACTGGCTAACTTGCATTTCCAAAGCCTTGACTGTACTTTGCATGCTCTGCATGAACGCTTGAAGGGTCCTTGGGGTCAACCCGCTGAGATGGTGGAGTCTGGTTAGAATAACCCGACGAAGAGGCCTGACTAGGTTGGTAATTTTGGTGCTGAGACCTTTGATGTGGGGGTTGGTAGGTCGCCGATGGGCGTGGAGGTTGATAAGGTGGAGGTTGAGGTTGAGCGTGCGAGCTCTGACCGTGGCCTCCACTAGACCCCCAAGAGAAGTTATGATGGTTACGCCATCCCGGGTTATAGGAATGACTGTACAGGTCATTCCGGGGCCTTTGTTGATACATCACATTTGCATGCTCAGTATCCCTTGGAGCGTAAGCGCACTGCAAGTCATCATGTCCCGACAGTCCACACCTAGTACACCCGGGAGTAGCGACCTGAGCTACAGGAGCTTGGTCCATCTCCAAACTCTCTATCCTACGCATGAGAGCAGCCATTTTCGCCTCAAACGCGATAGTCGACTCAACATGATATGATCCAGCTTGACCAGAAGACCTGGCGGCTGGTGGCTCTCTCATGGTGTCCCACTCGAAGGTACGCTCAGCCATAGACTCAAAAGTGTCCCATGCCTCCTCGATGAGTTTCATTTGGAAGTCACCCTGACACATTGACTCCAACAATGTGCGGGTGTTATAGTTGATGCCCTCATAAACAATCTGGCACAACTCCCATATCTCAAGTCCATGATGAGGGCATTGCTGGAGAAGGTCCTTGAACCTCTCAAAGAAACCATGAAACGATTCGGTCTCGGTCTGATACATTTGATGTATCTGGTGCTGTATCTGTTGAGTTTTCCTTTGAGGGAAAAATCTCTTCAGAAAGATGGTCACAAAGTCATCCTATGACCGAATCGAGCTCGCCGGGAGGCTATACATCCATTTCTTCGCATTATCCTTCAATGCGAAATAAATCATCCTCAACCGGACTGAATCCTCGTCAAGCTGTTGAAGCTTGAACATGGAGCATACTTCCTTGAATTAGCGTATAAAGATATATGGATCCTCCTTATTGGCAGTAAAGGTTGGAAGCATGCTCACATATTGAGGTTTCAGCTCATAGTTGTTCCCACGAGCAGGGGGAACAACTATGCAAGAAGGCTGCGCGGCCCGAATAGGATGGGTCCGCTCCTACAAAGTCATCGGTCTATCATGTCGAGATAAAGGTGGTGGTGCACCAAGAACTCGATCCAGACCAAATCTCCCTTCCTCTCGAGACAGTGGAGGAGGAGAAGGAGGTCTACGTGGTGGTGGGAACGGACCGAGGTACTCCATGTATGGAACCCGGTCCCCCTCGCCACCACGAGACGACTCGGCCTCTTGTTCCAAAGGAGCACGAGGCGGAGATGGTCGATCACCAAGACCGTCCATCTCAGAAGAATGCACTCTCTCGAGTCGAGCGCTCTCACCAGAACGAGCCCAACCTCGCATAAAATGCTCGACTCGACTCTAAACGACACACAACAGAAGGTGTACTAGAGGAGGAGACTATACGTAGAGAATAGATGAGGAGATGACTAAGGTGAGGAGGGAAGAATCCCTAGAGCTAGCGTGGGTAGAGGGATCAGGAAGAAGCCTAACTAGCAAGCACGGCTCAAACAATGTAAGGCAATGAGTCCTTAGGCTAGACGGCGCCTAACTTCGAGGTCACTAGCCTTGACACGTCTCACCTCCCTACAATGAGGACCACAATGCCCAGCAAGTGATACCAGATCTGGAGATCCAGTACCTCCTACTATCGACAAGGTAGGCAACACCGACCAGGTCATGACGGTCTCAACTAGATTACTCTCCTAGTGCGCCTGCAATCCTAGGGCCAATGCCTACTTGCTTTTAGTTAAGGCTCTATTAAGAGTGGTTTTTGGGGCCAAGGGAAGGGTGATGAAATCCCCCACCTTATCTTTTATGGGATATCCCCTTCTTAGTAGCGATTTAATCCTAGATCTAGCAATCAATCGCTCCAATCAAACGCTCTCTCACTCTTGTCCCGATGCACCTTACTAACTAATGCATGATCGAAACATGCATGAATGAGAGATTTGGGTGCACGTACCACACGCCAGCAATCAACAACAAAATGTAAAGAAAAGAAAAGACTAATGCATGCAAGGTCTACACATGGTGCATGACCTAGATGGCAAGGAGTCTAATCTTTTGCTTTGAGTTTTATGGTCCAAGTTGATTAATGGGGGAGTGATTAATGATCTAGGAGCAAAAGAGAAGTCATAGCATGCAAAATATGACTCCCAGATAACACAAATTAAAGCACTAACTACCAGAACAAATTTTGAAGCAGGAAACCCTCAGCAGGCCGCCCATTGGCGGTCTCCAACCGCTGATTGGCGGTCCTTTTTGAGCTTCTGGTCCTCAAACTTATCCAGTAGCCTCCCCTTGCTCCGATGGTTCCCTGAAACTAAGAAAAATTGGAAACAAAAAATCAAAGCCCCCTCGAATAGTCCAAACCAAGGTATGGACATAGCACCTCCCCGGCAACGGCGCCAAAAACTTGATTGATCGTTTTATATTTAACCGCAAGTGCACGGCCGCGTTGAAGCGGTGGCAAATACGGGTCGTCCACTGGGAGGTGTGTCGACACTTAGTTTGTGCGAAGGCGAGAGGTAAAGAAAGGGAAGAAAGGTTGGTTTGATTACACTAAACTACACTAAGATGCAAATGGAAATGGAAAAGAAGCAAGAAAAACTAAACCCCAAAGGGGGTAGAGAAATGATGTGAATATAAAGATGTGTGTGTGGTGTGTGTGTGTGTAATTAAGCTCCTCACAACATGTAGTGCATGAAATCATAAAACTACATCCAACTTTGCCTCCACATGAATTAAGATTTCACTACATCATTAAATCATACAAGACAATAATTGGAATGAAGCTAAATTAACTCAAGTATAAAGACTAGACCCTACTATGCCTCCACATGAATTAAGATAAGACTACATCATTAAAACATACAAGACATTAGCTAAGGTAAAGGCAACAAGAGTTCATACACTACAACTTGTGTTTCCAATATTAATTCCTATCCATATCCTAACCTTATCATTCCCCATAAAATAGATCCACTAATCAAAGCATAAGCTAAGATTTATTCAAGAGCATTAGCATATCAAAGATAAGAGTGAGACCCATTAGATGGTTATGGAAATCATTTAAAGCTCAAGGGATTAAGATAACTCACACCTAATACACTACATGATTATATCACATATTTCTCCACCCCCCAAATGGGGATGGAACTACTCACTACTCATTACACTAACTATATTAACAAAAGCAAGCATAATACTGAAATGAAACTATACTAATCAAGCAAGAAATATTAAAGAAGCATAAAACAAAACAAGCAACAAAGCAAACACATAAAAGGAAATCAACTAAGCAAGAATTAACAAGCTAAAGAAAACATCTATTATTAACTCACTCAAATTACAAGCAGCTCTTCCTCCACCAGAGTTTTGCTTCAAGGCTTCACTCTTAGTAGGGAAGATGCCACCAAAGAGAGAGATGGATACAATGGGAGGTGAAGAGTTCTATTTATAAGCACGGAAAAAGCTAATACGGGACAATCCCCCGATGTGGGACTAAACCAATACCAAAAATAGCCTAAACAAACCATAATACACGTCCTGGAGAAGACTTATCGGATCTGGAATGATCCAGACCACCAATTGGCGGCCTATAAGATCCAGATCCGTCTGGATTTGTTTGTGGGCTTTTCTTGAAGTGTGTCTTGGTCTTGGATGCATCTACTCGGTCTGTTGGAGCTTCGACCTGAATCGAATTGCCAAAATACTCCCCATGATGGTGTGGAGTTTCCTGTTTTGCTCTTAGGTCCTTCAGTCTTACGATCAGATCCTTCTCCATTGCATCTCAGTCCCTAGGTCTCACAATTAAGTCCTTTTTCCTGCTTTTGGGTCCTTTCATGGCTCTTCTCTTCAAACCTCTTTATTCCTGAAAACTAAACATAAAACTCGTCACGTAGCATTGCTTAGGTGTAAGATAATGGATATAAGATACAAATATGAGCATGAAATGATGTCAATCATTTACCTATGGAGTCCATTAAAGAGTGTTGGTGGAGAGTTTGATCAGCAATGAAGGACTCCACTGAGCAATCAATGGCGGTTTTCATGTTTGGTGAAGGAAGAAGAAGTCAAATGGAGTGTTGGGGAAGATTGCATTAAATTTGTATGGGACGTGTGATGATTGCTTGTATTTTTTAAAGTAAATTATTTGAGGTAAGAGTAATGAAGGCAAGAGTGCTAAAGAAGATTGTAGGGAGAGATGGGACTGACATTTGTGATGATGGGTGACGATTGTCTATATTTCTATCAAATATATATACTCTCCGGTTTACTTCATCCACGTTTCACAAATAAAAACATGTTTAACATGCCAATCCGAAAGTTGTAATTGCCAGATAATTTCTAAAAAATCTCTTTTATTTAAAATATCATAGATTTATAACAATTTTAACATATAATTTGGAATCAAAATAAAAAAACCAATACTTACCTTAAAAAGCAATCACTAGTAAGTACCTCTGTTTTAAAGCCGGTCCGAACCGGCGGTCAGACCGAGAACCCTAGCTAGACCGGTTCGGTCCATGGAAAAAACCACTCCCCACCTTAACCGGAGCGAACCGAAAAAACCCCAAAAAATCGATCGAACCGGTCGGTTATTCAGTTTGGTCGAACCGGGTGCGACCGATTTTCTTTTATTAAACAAAAATTACAAAATCAATAATTTTCCTAATTTTTTAGTGTCCACCCCCGCCTCCTCCGGTCCCGACTCCACCCCCACCTCCTCACTCCCAACTCCATCCCTACCTCCTCTCTCCTCAGTCCCGACTCCACCTACGCCTCCTCTATCCTGACTCCACCAGTCCATCTCGTCTCCTGTACTTAGTCCCAACTCATCAAAATTCAAACTTGTTGGTTTTTTTTTAATGCTTAGCATGTGTGGATAATTTTGTTTAATGCTTAGTATATGTGGTTAACTGGATTGGTCACTGAAATGATGGTAATTAGGGTATTAAAAATATTCTTATAGTTATTTCTACGTTCGGAGCAACGTGGTTTCAGTTTTACATCATTTATTGATTATTTTTTATTCTTCTCCTTTTCATCTAAATAGAAACCAAGTGTTCTTGGTTCGAAAATGTTGAATATTTTATTTAAAAATTATATGTGTTTATCTTAAAACTGGTTCAATCGGTCGAACCGTCGGTTGAACCGTCCCTGGAGTCGGTTCAGTTCAACCATCAGTTCACAAAATGCTGATGTCATGCTGACGTCATCATCGGTTCGACCGGGTCGAACCGTCGGTTGGACCACTTTGAACCAAACCGAACTGTTTTCGGTTCACTCTTCGGTTCGCTTTTTAAAACATTGGTAAGTACATGATTTACAAACATCCTCAGGAAAAGTAGTGTAAAAAGAATGGAACATGGTTAACTAACACAATTTGTTTTTTTATTTATGATAGAACTTGAGTGCAAGAGTACAACTTTTTCCTTTCGGAAAAAGAGCAATTAAATTCAAAGCAGACTCAATTCCATTTTTAGAGGACATAATATGATATATAAGATTATCCGGCTAGTCTACACCACGAACAAAAACAAAGCCTTTAAACAACAACAGTTTTATCATCTGGCTAGTTTACCATCTCGTAATGAATATTCTGAATACAAGATAATATCAACTGCATAGAAGATAAATTATGCATTTGGATTTCTTTGGTTGAACCATCTAATATCTGTTTTTTTCTAGCAGCAAAGGGATGAGTATATCACATCGTGGATATGCTTCCTATTTAAAAGATTACGTCTAAGCTAGATCTTAACAATAGTGTGGTAAATCCTTTGTAAGCAACTAACGATTCTACAGGTTCATGAGTACCTTTCTTGGAGAGAACCTGTGGCAGCGGAAGGAATATCGGAGGTCACCTTACGGAATCCTTCTCACCGGTCGGTCTTCTACTCTCTTGGAGAAGAAGCACGTGTCCACAACCCAAGAGTCTACGGATTAGCTTGGTGGATGTGGAGGGACGAATGGGAGAGGGAGGGAGAGGTGGCAGCTAGGGTTTGGTGGGGCTAGGGTTTGCAAACAAGAATTTTTTCCATCCAATGGGAGGCTCCCCTCCTTATATAGATGGCCCCACCCAAAACCCTAATGCGCAACCAATGAGAGTGCGCCACGTGTCAGTGCTTTGGGCAAACATCATCTTAATCCTTAGATTAATCCAATATCTCCCACTTGCACAACAACACGTCAACAACACGTCATCTTCTTTTGTGTCCCTGACACATACGTATATATCCCCGATACATACAATCATAAGATGGCAATGTGTCACCTCTTCATGTGTCCCTGACACATATGTATACATCCCTGATATATACAACTATTTCTCTCTTCCAAGAATGCATCCACAATACGCAAGTCTCTGATCATGTATCCCTGATACAAGACCATATGTGTCCCCGACACATGTACTCTTCCGATCATACGGACAAATGGGTCGTGCGACCAGTGATGCACCTGCAATTTAGGAGTCTCAAACTAGAAACCTTACTAGAAGGGCAGAATGACAACATCCTCACAAAAATAACAATTAAGCAGTCAAATGCACATCACTGTTCCCCAGGTTTACTCAGAAACTCACTTGACATGAACGGTATCTCGATCCCTCGGAGAGAATACCTTCTTGTCCTCAAGGTACTTGCTACTGTATCCAATACAGTTGGGCCCAGCAAATACTTTTAGTGCAGTCGAGTCAAACCTTTCCCTTCACCCCAGACCACCATTACACTCAGAGTTGACTCATTTCCCGAAGATGCCTCTTTAGACCGAATCTCTCATGGTCATAGATAACATCGCAAAGTAACCACATCAACTCTTTGCTTCATGGTGTCGTCGAAGGTCACTGAGGGAAAATAAATGACAATCAAGTCTTGGACTCACACAGAGAAGGAGCAGGGATCCATCCTTTCACTTCCAAATGGTCGCTCAGCACATGTATGACAAACATGCTATGGTGGATCATACTGCACACAACAGTATGTCTGTCTCTCAACACCATACAAGTCTTAGTCCAGTCGCACCCCTCTGCGCCTGACCCGAGCTTCAACATTGTCGCCTTAACACCATACAAGTGTCACCTGGCGCCACATGTGATGCTCGCACTTGGCTTCTATAAGTCACATGAATCGTGGGAACATTCATGTCAATCCTCACCAACATAGAGGATCTCATCTTGATTCCTAATCAAGGCGACTGTCCTATCATGAACTACTCTGGATCTATCATACAAGATCTCTTCATGATCAGTCTCATCTCTGCTCGCTATCAAAAGCACCAGAGGCGAATGCTCGTGTGAGTGAGCATTCTTCAGCCTATTGACAAAATAATATTTTATGCTAGAACAACTACATCAACCAAACAGATATAGTTGAAAGGAAAAACACAATCACTCATAAAAGGAAGTTAGACATGCCAATACATCAAAGTCTGCGTAAGCCTAAGGACTTCACATGACACACAAACGAGTCCTTAGCTATAGCCTTGGTTAGAGGGTCAGCTACCATAAGACTAGTAGACACATGTCTCAACTCAACTTCCTTTCTCGCTATAATGTCCTTGACAAAGTGGAACCTTGTCCATTTTGGCCTTCTCTTCAGGAGTCTCAGGATGCTTTATCAAGGCTTAAGTGCAAACCCTTCTCAACAGGAGTGTCGATTGGTTTGCATTTGTCCCTATTGTATTTCTTCAAGATGTTGTTAATGTAAGTCTCTTGAGACAATCCCAGAAGTCTCTTGCACCTATTTCTAACTATCTTGACACCAAGGACGTAGCTAGCTTCACCCATGTCCTTCGTATCAAACATGGAGGACAACCACTCCTTAGTGGATTTCAGCAGCTCTTTGATATTGCCAGCCATGAGTATGTCATCAACATACAAGGTCAGAATGAAAAATTTACCATTGGATCTCTTAACGTACACACAGTGATCTTCCTCAAGCATAGAGAATGTATTCTCTGTTATAGCTTGATGGAAGCGAATGTTCCACTGTCTAGACGCTTGTTTTAAGCCATACAAGGACCTCTTGAGCTTGCACACTTTGCGCTCTTGTCCTTTGACTTCAAAACCTTGAGGTTGATCCATGTAGATCTCTTCCTCAAGTTCTCCATGGAGAAGACCAGTCTTTACATCCATTTGGTAAAGCTCTAAGTCCATCTGAGCTACAATAGCTAGTAGAAGGCGGATGGAGGCAAACCTAACCACGGGTGAAAAGGTTTCCTCAAAATCCACGCCTTCTCTTTGGGTGTAGCCTTTAGCTACCAGTCTAGCTTGAATTTATCAATAGAACCATCTGCCTTCCTCTTAATCTTGAGGATCCACTTGGCCCCAATGACCTTTCGGTTCGGCGGTAAATCGACCAAGTCCCAGACTCGATTAACTTTCATCGACTCCAACTCTTCCTTTATAGCTTCTAACCACTCTTTAGCATTTGGACCTTCCAAAGCCTCTTTCAAGGTCTCCGGTTCTTGCTCATCGATTACTGTCATCCCGGATGATTCATAATCAATTTCTTCTTGAGCTATCATGAGGGCCTCTTCCTCTAAGCGAAACCGCCTATGAGGAATGAGCCAGTGCTTGCTTCGACGCAGATGGATATCTGATGGCTCATCCTCCATGAGAGCTATCAGATCCTCAGCATTGCTGGTCCCACTAGGATCGACTGGTGGAACCTCATGTTCAACTTCCAGATCATGATCCCGTGGAGTGGCAATGTCCTCATCTTGTTGTTCAAAGAAGTCCACTGACTCTTTGATAGCTCCAGCAAGGGTTGGAAAATCATTTTCCAAGAATGTGGCATCCCTAGACTCAAGTTCCGTCCTTCTTTCATTCTCGTCTACCTCGATAAAAACATAACCTTTGGAGAAATCACTGTATTTTACAAAGATACACTTTTTCCCTCTAGGTCCTAGTTTTCCATATCGGTGACTAGTAGAATGAATGTATGCCGCACATCCCAAAGGACGCAGCAGACTAAAATCAGGCTTCCATCCTGTCCATAACTCATATGGAGTTGAGGGAACCGATTTTGTTGGAACTCTATTGAGGATATAGGCAGCAGTCATTAGAGCATCTCCCCAAAATGAAATTGGAAAACTCGCATGCGCCATCATGGATCTAACCATGTCTAGAAACGTTCTATTCCTTCTCTCGGCAACACCATTTTGCTTAGGAGTATAAGGCATAGTGAGTTGTCTAGATATCCCCTTTTCATCACATAACTCCTTGAACATTATGGAGAGATATTCACCACCTCTATCCGTTCTAAGAGTTTTTATCTTATTATCCAACTGATTCTAAACTAAGCTCATGAATTTCTTAAAACATTCTAGAGCTTCTGAGTTGTGAGAAATAAGATAAATATGACCATATCTAGTGAAGTCATCAATGAATGTGATGAAGTAACTTTGTCCATGTCTAGTACGCACATTCAAAGGTCCACAAATATCTGAGTGAATTAGTTCTAAAGGAGAAGTATCCCTAATGGCTTTTCCGAACGATTTTCTAGTTGCCTTTCCAGCTAGACAAGATTCACAGGTCGGCAATTCAAATTTGGAGCATTCTCCTAATACGCCCTCCTTTGCCAACCTATTCATCCGGTCAACACCAATGTGACCTAGTCTAGCATGCCACATAACTGAATCATTACTCATGGAACTTTGGCTCATAAAGGCACTAGCATTATGATTGAAATCATAAATTGCGTCCAACACAATAAAACCGTCAGAAAGAAAAGCACGTCCATAATAAATGTTAGAAAGGTATAAACCCATATCATTGTTCTCAAAAACAACTTTAAAAACATGTCTCATCAAGACAACAACAGAAATAATATTTCGCCGTATAGCTGGTGCATACAACACGTCGTGAAGTAATAGGATCCGGCCACTTCGCAAAGTCACTTTGCATGTGCCAACTCCAAGAACTTCAATGCTAGTGTTGTTTGCCATGTTTATTCGCCTCCCACTTGGAACACGGTGATATTCCACGAAGGCAGAACGATCATTTGTTACGTGGTCTGTGGCACCTGAATCCATAATCCACACAGGATAATGATCAGTGAGCATCACAGAACTAGTCACGTTACAATTCGAGGGATTACACACAGTAATTACCTTTTGCTCAGTGCACTCACGAGAAAAATGTCCAGTCTTTCGGCAGTTAAAACAAGTCACATTAGACTTATCTTTCCCACCTCCGGATCCTCGAGGTCGTTTCTTTCCAGCTTTGTTTTCTGTTTTGCTTGCATTTGCACCCTTCTTGCCTTTAAAACCCTGAGCTCTATCTCTTTTGCGCTTAAAACCTGTACTCCTCCGAGGAGCGCCACCTTCAGCTGCAAACACTTCAGTTATGCGGTCCTCCTCCAGCTCTAGGTGTTTTGCGGCCTGGTCAAATGTCCTGATGTCATCAGCATGGGTCAGATGGACCTTCATATGCTCCCAACTCTTCGAAGGCAATGATCTGATGAGAGCAGACACTTGCTCCTCATCGGTCTTAGCACGACTGGCAGCACTCAGCTCACTAATCATGTTTGACATTGCGGTAATATGCTGCCTCATTGTGTGACCTTGGCGCATTTTATACCCATCAAACATAAGCCCAAGCTGACGGGCCCTTGTGATGGAGGTCACTCCGCACTGAAACTTCACAACTTCCCACAAGGCCTTTGCAGTTCGAAACTTTTCGACCGCAGTAATAGATCGTCCCTCATTGAACTTAGAATTGTGATTCGAGCAATTCGGTCTTTCTTTTTCCATGCATTATAAACATCTAAGTTTCTGCGATGTTGCGCAGTATTCCCCTCCTCGGGGGGAGACTTAGATTGGTTTATGTTTTCTAACATGTCCTGATCCTCTAAGAGATACTCAATTTTACGATGCCACAGATCGTAATTTCTTTCATTGAGTTTATCTCCTCAAGTCAGATCAGCGACAATGCTTTTGGAAGCAGCCATAAAGAATCTAGGACAATCAAAATACATAGCGATACATGAGTTCTAGCATAAAATATAACGAGCTACAATAATGATAAAGAATAAACTGACTTAATAGTTATAGCATTCAGACCGAAAGAAAACATAAAGCATTCGATCAAATCTTCATGCAATAGTTAATAAAGCCATTTTACTAATCTAGATATTGAGCTCCATCATGATTTAATGACAAAAAAAACATTTTAAATCATGGTAAATCAGCAAATAAAAAATTATTTGCCGCCGGTTGCAAGGTGGTTTACACAAAACACTTAACCTTGCAACTCCCACTAGGCATGCGAGTTCCCAAAAAAACGGTTTTCAAAAAAAAAAAAAATCAACATCACACAGATATGATTACTACATTACTTCCATATCGAGCTAATGATCCCCATTAGGGATTTAGCCTCGTCGACGGGAACCTGCATGAGTCTTATAGCAATAATATCGCAATAATAAAAAAAATAAAGGAGCCACTCGTCTCCTTAGGGCAATAAACAGTCCACAGTCCATAAATATTACAGTCCATTGCGATAACTATTGCAAATGGAAATAAATGAATGAAATTACACTCATCTCTCAATAAGGCAGTAAATAAAATCAGGAATCATTCATTCCACATAGCCACAATCTTTCCATACGTTAGCACAATCCGACGTATGAAAAATACCATAAAGTGTGCACCTCATTCAAACAATACGGAAGTAATGCATAAGGAAACAATGCATGAATGGGGCACGAAAATAGGAAAAAAACGTGTTAGGTTATGATAACCAATCTCCACAATAATCATTCTCAAAACAGAATTTTTTTCTTCTTTCCATAATCAATATAGTCATGCAATCAATAATAATTATGCTACTTCTAATGGAAAGAAAAAATTCGAAATTATATGGTGGAGAACAACACATATTTTTTGCATCAAAGGAAAGCATCCAAACATATTTTTAAGGCAATAAAATTTCAGCCCATAATATCTTTCTAAAAATTTCAGAATTAGCCAATCTTTCCATAATCAATATAAGCATGCAATCAACAATAATTATGCTACTTGTAATGGAAACAAAAATTCGAAATTCTTTGGTGGATGGCATCACATATATCCACATTTGATGAAAAGGAAATATTTCAAATGAAATGCATGTAATCATCCCAAAAGAAAACCGAAATATCTTTAATGAGATTAACATATATGTGCATTCAATCATAAAGGAAATATTTCAAATGAAATTCATGCAATTATTCCAAAAGAAATCCGAAATATCCTTAATGAGATTAACATATATGTGCATTCAATAATAAAGGAAATATTTCAAATGAAATGAATGCTCTCATTCCAAAAAAAAAAACGAAATATACAATATGGTAACTCAATATTCATGTATACATGCTCAAAGATTAGAATAAATAATATCTAACCCTAATTCGTAAAAATCAGGAAAAATATACATCTTATTTCATGTATACATGTGCATGATTTAGAAGAATCAACATGGAAAATAACTTCTGATTTTATCTAATACATGCACAAAGAATAGAGGTAACATCACAGAAAAAAACAGAATTCTGGTCACATCTATGTATGTGCAATGATAGGAGAGCAACATATCATATTGGCTCGAAATAAAATCAGGAAAAATCCATCTTAAACCATGCACAAATGCGCAAGAATGGAGGAGCAAAATCTTACCCTAGATGCATGCTCTAATGAACCATAACATGCACAACATGTAGAAACTAGTCTAAACCCTAATTGCATGTTAGAAAGAAATCAGCAAACATGCACGACTTATATCTCTAAATGAATGATCATATTATTTCATTTAAAGATAAAAAACCTCTGAGTTTTCATTTCCAGAATATGAAAACGAATTTGAATGAAAAAAAATCATGAACAATCAACATATATAACATGCGCATCATGTAAATAAGCAATGCTGATTTTCTGTTTTCTTTCTTTCTCCAAAAACATAACCACTGAATATTTTGTTTTTATCTCAAAATAGATAATCATAAAACAAAAATTCGTCAAGCATGGTGAGTATTCGAAGGTAACCGAGATGGCTCTGGTACCAATGTAAGCAAATAACGATTCTACAAGTTCAGGAGTACCTTTCTTGGAGAGAACCTGTGGCAGCGGAAGGAAGATCGGAGGTCACCTTACGGAATCCTTCTCACCGGTCGGTCTTCTACTCTCTTGGAGAAGAAGCACGTGTACACAACCCAAGAGTCTACGGATTAGCTTGGTGGATGTGGAGGGACGAATGGGAGAGAGAGGGAGAGGTGGCGGCTAGGGTTTGGTGTGGCTAGGGTTTGCATACAAGAATTTTTTTCCATCCAATAGGAGGCTCCCCTCCTTATATAGATGGCCCCACCCAAAACCCTAATGCGCAACCAATGAGAGTGCGCAACGTGTCAGTGCTTTGGGCAAATATCATCATAATCCTTAGATTAATCCAATATCCTTAACTTGTAATTTGGAGATACCGTTTCAGCCGGAAGAGGTAGACAAACGCAAAAGAGGCAAACGATTAATGGAGTTTGTGGATTTAACTATTTAATTTCTATTCTGTTTTCCCCACAACATGGTTTGAAATCATAGCATTACTGTTAAGTTCATCAACCATATATTTACTGGTGATAGCTTTTATAAGTAATTGACTAATTGTTATCTCAAATCTCGATTCTCAATTATATATTTATATTGTCATAAATATGACTGTAATTAAAAAGGATTCCGTAAACAAAGTTCGTTTCATTCTTTCCTTCATTTTTTTTCTTGTCTAAGAAAATTCAATTCCTTCCAAAAGTAACATAATATATCCACCTCAAGCGAGAGAATTCACTCTCTGGTCTCTAAGTCACTTCCTCGGGATCGTAGCCACCGTCAAACACACATTTATTGAGTTAATGGATCGAGACTGACAAGGTGTTGTTTCAGATAGTTTCGCTGTAACATCCTGAAACAGCGGAAATTTAAAATTTTAAACAATCAAGAGATTATCAGAATAAACTCATCAACGGGAATGTTACTCATATAAATCAACAGTCGGTGCACCAATAATACAACAGAGTTTGTCAAAAGACGTGATTACAACAATCAATGAAAAGACAGGTACAAGCAATCACGACGACCTCGAAGAGTCCGAAGAGGTTCCTCACCCCAAAATGTGTGTGCCCGTTTTCACCACCCGACAGAACCTACTGCGGTTCTGAAACATGAATCAAGCAATGATGCCTGAGTTTCCCATTAGGAAACCCCGTATGCCAAACTCGCCTATATGAATGCAACAGTACGGTAAATGAACCTATCATACTAGTAGCATGTCATATCACATATGCAATGCATCAAATCCCTCCAAGGGTAAATGGGACCTCCGTCCAACAACAACAACGACCCTCAACAGGGTCCACAAGGACATCAGTCCAGCAACAACAATGGGTCTCCCTCGGAAACCTACCGTAGGCACATACGGTCTTACGGACAGTACGCGACGCACCCCCCAAACGTGACTACTCAAGCCAAAGGGATCGGTGAGGGGCGTCTGCACTTCCGCGCAAGGAACCACGTGGTTTACACCACCTTTGACGGAGTCGTAGCCCGATCAGTCAACATCCAAAGATAGGTGCCCAATCGGGGATCATCACCGGAACAACATTGGCGGCATCACCGGCACAACATCGGTGGTACAACATACGTTCGACACAACTTCGGACGGCACAACCACAAGCCAGAACATCGTCGGCACCATCATCGTCGGCAAAAACCTCGGCGGCATCGCCAGCACAACCTCGGCGGTACAACATACGTTCAACACAACATCGGACGGGTCCAGACCGTAGTCTGCAGGGTCATCATGCTCCATGAGCCAAACGTCAACACGCATTAGGATCCGCGATCCCTCAGGTCTGCTACTCAACAAAGAGTAAGGCAACAATACGTCACACCACGGAGGTGGTGCGACCCAAGTGTCCACACTCTTCCACACGATGGTCCCTGGGTAGGCACGAGCACGTACCCACCGTCATCTCTCGGCTCACGCTCTAAGCGAGGACACGGGTTTCCGTGGACAGAGTTGGCACAACACAAGACCAGGAATTCAGTTCTGCACACAAACGGTCGACCGAAAAGGCCTAACCGGTCGAGCGTCCCCAATAGGTTTGGTCGACCAAAAGTCTACAACTGTCCAACTATTCTACGTGTCACTTAAGTCCAAATGGTCGAACAACAGTCTAAAACTAGTCGATCGAACACGAGGTCAAAATTCGGAGTTGGTCAAAATCAACAAGTCTATTCGGTCGACCGACTCAGGGGTCCCGGTCGACCGAAAACTACCAGGGTCATCCTAATAGTCTACATCATATAACGGTCGAACAATATATATAAATCGGTCGAACAACATGCATAATCATCAAGTACACTTAAGTTCCGGTCGACCCAAAAATAAGGAATGTTCGACCGAAATCCGAAAGTAAGCCTCCAACTCACCAGCACATATGCAACCGGTCGACCGCCACATTGGCATCATTCGACCAGTGTTGGTTCAAGTCGGGTCAAAAGGTAAAACCGGTCGACCGCCCGAAGGCACCGGTTGACCGTTGGTCGACAGCAACCTTGCGTCAGCCAAGGATTTTACGCCGTTTCTCGTCGCCGGCGAGGTCTCCGACCTCCCTCGACCGACCTCAACTTCCCACCAACGTGGGACAACACAAAACCAGACTAAAAGCTGACATACCTCTACAAAGTGATCGATGACGCCCGTCGAAGAGCTCAAGACACCACCTCTGGTCCACAACCGCACGCCCGCCTCCTCGCACGCCGACCTCCGCGCCTCACGCGGAGTCTCCTCAGCCACCCCTGGTTGGCCGGAAAGGAAGAGAGAATGTGAGAGAATGCAAGAGTGAGAGATGGGTGTGGTTTTCTCTTCATCAAAGCACAAAACCCAACCAACCCATCATCCTACACTCCTCAATCACACCACACAGCCAACCACTATTCCGTCCCTCCTTCTCCATGCAAAACCCACTAATCGCGGGATTAGCCCTAAACAGGGGTTAGGGACTCAACATTCGCGATCCTAGCAAAGTTAAAGTTCATGTCTGACTATTGAACATGTTCTATAAATTTGGTTGACTTGTGATGATTGTGGTTGCTGATTCTTTTGTAATTTAAGATCACAAATTCTCAATATTTGGGTATGCCAATCTTTTAGATTCACGGTCACAAGTACGTGGAGACCATCTCATTGCTTAATTCCAACTAAATATCGTTCTAATATCTCCGAAGCACATATAAGTATCGAATGAAACACCAAATAGATCAGATATTGGTGTACATTATAAATGAAATTTTACTTTCACTTCAGGAAGCTAAAAACTTCATTTTCTAAGTTAATTTTGTTTTCTATTTCTGAATTATAAATCACAAAGATAACAATCACAAAGGCATAAGAAATTAAATTCATTGTTAAGATTATGAGGTGTTTATTACCTTAAGATAGATATGATATAGAGACCCTCAAATAAGGCTTAAGAAGTCATCCCCGATATGGTGGTGCAGTACCCAAATTCAGCGAGTTCCACAAAAATAGATTAGTGACACTCTACTTCCCTAAAATAAATTAATCAAACAGATTAAGAAAAGTAAATTGGAAACATGAACTCATAACCAAATTTAGTTAATGGGAAAGAAAGGTTGAAGTATAAATCATTCCAAACGATGCAAACTTGAAACAAATAAAGAACGTCGTTTTAGTTGCGGTGGAGCAAAACATGGTTAATGAGTGAAGAAAGGACCAAGAAAGACGACTTCGTTCATAACTTCCAATTTTAAAAAGCATGTGTTACATCCATTGGTTTTCCTGTTGACCCTAACAACCTGTTGTTAGGTCGACAAAGTGCATTCATACCTGGTAGTTATGTTCTGCGGTATTTTTCCATGAGTCGACTAACACTTCAATGTAGAAGACATCCTTTCCAACACCTGCTTGATTATCGACATTATCGGGTAGTTAAATTTTCAACCCCACACTTGATGTCACCCTCGAAACGTGATATAAAGCTGAATAATGTCAGAACTCGGTTGTATATGTGAGCAAGTAATGCGAAAGCTAAATTTGATTGACACTGTTTATTTTTCAAATAATATTTGCTATGCTTTGGTGCCATTTAAACTTTTCAGATGGAATTTGATTTGTGTTGGTGGGTTTTGGTGGCTATGGTGGATTTTCATAAAGGATGGGGTGTGCTTATGTAACATCCTCAACACAGCGGATAATTTAAAAAATTTATATCACACAATCAACAGAGGATATTACGCAAATACTGAACACAGGTGCACCAACATATAATATATATATATGATCATCAGAGTATTTCAAAAGTTGTGATTACATCAAAAGACTATACAAATGGAAGCATTAATCACTCAACCTCAACTGAGAGAAAGCTGGATCCGGTAGCGGTGCTCCTCTCCTCGGTCACCACCCCCTATCACCGCTCACGACCTGAAAGTAAACATGCAACAATGCCTGAGTTTCCTGAGGAAACCCCGTATGCCAAACTCTAAATACATGAACTGAAAGATGCCCTAGCATGCAATTCTACTAAACAAGAAAAGCATCAAAATAAACGGTTGGGCTCCAGGGCTCTTCCACCCAACCACAGCACATACCACGGTCACGGGGCTCCAGGTCTAATCTCAACCAACCACCGTACCACTCACTCGTCGCCAAGCTGGGCTCCAGGTCTTTTTCAACCAACCGCAGCTACCACGACACGACCAAGGGCTCCAGGTCTTTTTCAACCAACCCAAACGTCTAAGGGCTCCAGGTATTTTTCAACCAACCCCTACACGCGGTCCCTGCTCAGGCTCCGGGGCTTTTTCAGCCAACCTGAACGCACTACGGAGCTCCAGGTCTTTTTCAACCAACCCCGCACAGACTAGCTGGGCTCCAGGTCTTTTTCAACCAACCGCCGCAACACCACAATTCTAAGCTGGGCCTCAGGCATATTTCAGCCAATCCCAAGCTCACACACGGTTACGGTGCTCCAGGTCTAATCTCAACCAACCACCGCAACCCTCGTGCACCTAGCACACTTGCCGGAAAAACATCGGCACCACAACTCGCCCCACACGGACGACCACCACAACACATCCATAGTACAAAACTGGACACAAACGGTCGACCGAACCAAAAGTCCCGGTCGACCGAATCAAACAAATACAGGGCAATCGCATCGACCGACACTCCATCGGTCGACCGATTCCCACCCACCGCACTTGTTCGGTCGAACCACAGTCAAGGGACGGTCGACCATTTAGATGGTCAACTCCCAGGTTCACCGAACAAAACGACCATTCAGTCGAACGACAAAGGGGCCCCGTTCGACCAAAAGTCACCAGGGGCAAATCCCACAACTCCACAACGAATTCGGTCGAACACCCGAGCACTCTCGGTCGACCGAATCCCACCAGGGAATAATCCCTCACTCGCACCACGAATCCGGTCGAACGCCGAGACCTCCTCGGTTGACCAAATTCCACCAGAGCGTTCCCCACGCTCAGCACACAGGTCCGGTCGACCGAAACTACCTTCGGTCGAATCGACCACTATTCTCACTTAAGTCATGGTCGGACGAAGTCAACGAGCGGTCGACCGTTTGGATGGTCAACGCTCCCAACCGACTTAAGACAGTGCACACGGTCGAACGGCAAAGGGGACCCGTTCAACCGAATCTCACCAGGCTTGCCTCCCATGAATAATTGGTCGACCGCCCCTGGGCATCGTTCGACCGATTTGAGGTAGAACCCAAATTCTCTTCACGAACGGTAGACCGTTTGCACAAACCGGTTGATGCATTGCATACATTGCATCATATGTCTTTCATTTAGATTACTTTTACTTCAATAAACGCTACTAAGGTATGTGTTTAGTCTTATTTACAGAATACAGGGACCTGAATGCAATTTACCCACATCTCGAGCATAAACGCGTGCAAAAGACTCATTTCTATCATAAAGACCAAGCTCAAGATTATTGGGTTTCAAATGGAAATGTTTCCAAGAATAAAAGCATTCAAGACCTAATTACAAAAAGAACAAGGACTTAAACACAAAAGTAGCCGGGGACTTAATTGCAAAAAGACAAGGACCTAATTGCAAATCACGAGTAGCTTTTATTATCTTGGAGAAAATCTAAAGAAAAATCAATGTGGATCTCCAAATATATGAAGGAATTAATCTGGAGCTCAAAAGAGTGGAAAGAATCAATCCAGACGCGCATAGGAGGATCAAATCATACCATAAACACACAGCAAAAATCCAGATTAAATCAGAGGAGATTATGCGGCGAAATCGCCGCATATTACATGCATTGTGCGGAGGAAACGCTGCCCCCTTGGCGATCCGTGTGCTCCAATTTTGTCCAGTCGTGTCTGGACACGTGTACTCTCCAATTCTATACTTAGGTCTCTTGTAACAACTATAAATAGCCCCAAGAACGATGTTAGAAGGGTCCTTGGCCTTAGACCTAGTTTTTAGTTGTTTTTTTTTCAGTTTTGTACTCTTCACTTTAGTAATAAAATTCTGTCTTTTATTTCTTGTTTTTACTTTTCTTTTGTAATGTCTCTAGGACCCCTTCTTCCTCCCTCTATAAGTTTCTAACTCCTTCCAAAGGGTGGAGGTGACGGATTTAGGGTGAAGAGAAGATGAATGAATGTTATTATTTTAATTTCGTGTTAGTATATTTTGATTACTTGAGTTTATGTTAAATCATTTATCATGTAATGCTTTATAACTAATATGATTTATTATAAGTTTCTGAATTCTCTAATCTAAACCATAAATCTAAACCTCCACCCAACGGAATTCACCTCTTTGTTCTTGTTTTAGTTTTAATTGTTCTTGTTTCTTGCTTTAGATAATTAAAAATCAAAAATCTCAAAACCAACTTATTTCTTCTCTCCTCCTTTCCCCCAATCGAAATCACATTAATAACAAATCTCTCCCTCCTTGTGTTCGACCCGTATTTGCCACGTCTCCATTGACGTCGTGCACTTGCGGTATAAATTTAATTCCCATCACCGGTCGACCGATCAGGCAGTGAAATCTGTTGCACGTTTACTTGCGACGAGCTCGAAGGCCTACCGTCGACTTCCAAATACTCAGACTACTTAAGTGAGCGAGTTGACATACCGGAAGGCTTGAAGAAGCCTTTTAAGAACCGCGACGACGCCTCCACGAGCATGTCTCCCCAAAACATGATCCGTCGACGAACCTCGCGTCCAACCGACGATCAATCGCCTCCTCGACGATCCAAAGGCACAACACCACCTCCGGCAACCTCCAATCACCAACCACAACCACCGAAACACAAGTTAGGTAGAGGGAGAGAGAACCCAAAACGGAAACCACGAGATGAGCTAACAACCGACCAACTCACCTCCACCACAAACGGCTCCGAACTCGACTCGCCGTAGATCACCTCTTCTTCACCGGAGCACAACTGCAGGAGAGAGAGAGAGAGAGAGAGAGAGAGAGAGAGAAATCGCAGGTGAGAGAGAGAGCTACGAGAGAGAGAGAGAGGGGAAACTCCTAAATATCTCACCAAAACACATCCTCACCATCCATTTCCTTCCTTTCCATCTCCACCACACATCTCATCTCCTCTCCATCTCAACCCTCCATCCATCTCTTTCAATCCAAGCCATCCATCATCATCTCCCTTAATCACCCCCTAAACAACAACAAAACACAATTAGGATTAGGATTTGGATAGAATCCTATAGCTTAAGTGTCACAATTTAAGTCCCAATCTTAAGTCAATTTCTTTAGTAATTTTTCCTTGACATCAAATTTTCAATCTCATTTGATAAAAATCCATCTCATTAGTTGGGTTGTGATTGATTGATCAACCCTAGAAATTATATCTACAATTAGCTGCAATAAGAGTCTTTTCTTTCTATTTCACCATTTGAGTCACCAATGTCCAGAAAATCCAGTCACAAACTAAAGTAAATTTTTAGATAGGATTTTGTGACTTTAACTGGTCTCAGTATCAGCACATTTAGTTTTCAGATAGGATTTAACGTCTTAATGGGTTAATGGATGATTTTCATATCATAGTTGGTGTGGTTTCGTCAACTTTGTTAAATTTATGTCTGTTCTGGGTCAGTTTTTTTGGACTTATGTTAGTTTTGTCGTGGTATTGATATTTGAATATTCAGAACAAACGACATAACCAATTAGTAGCTATAAATATAATAGCAGTCCAATGTGATGTATATTTTTTTGTAAGATGAAGGTGTTACATACCTTTTTTAGTGTATAATACTAATGTGAGTAATTAGTCAACATCACTACAAACACAAAAATAATGCTGGCCTTTTTTGGGGCGACGATACAAATAATGCCGGCCTGAGAGGAAGATCGTGGTTGTGGCTCTACGGAGCGGGTGCCTTGTGTGCAAGTTGTTGTGGCTCTACGGAGCGGGTGCCTTGTGTGCACGTGTGATTGTGGGGTTGGGGTGAGAGGACCCTTGAGACCCATGGCTGATGATTTTCCGGCGGTGCATTGTATGCACATGTGTTGTAGTTGCCTATGTTTTCCGGCGGTGCCTGGTGTGGACGGGAGTTTGATATGCTTTTACTGCACTCTTCATTTCATGTTTCATATACACATGTTATCTTCATATTTTAGGGGTTTGGCATATTGGGTTTCCCTACGGGAAACTCAGGCATTGTTTGTTTACATGTCAGGTCGTGCACGTCAGTTGGAGGTAGTGACTGCGGGCAGGGGCCCCCAGACCGGATCCTATACCTTTTAGTTCTTCGAGGTGGATGATTTTCCCTTGTACATACGTTGTATATCTTTTGTGTTGGGTTGTAATCATCTTTGACTCTTGTATTGTACAGTTTACCACCTTATATTATATATATACTTGTGGTTTGGTGACGACCCCAGTGTTGATTCTGATCTGTTTAAACTTTTAATTTTTCTGCTGTTTTGGGATGTTACAATTTGGTATCAGAGCTTTCGGTCCCGGTGTGCTTGTCCAATGAAACCACCTTCGAGGTCATGCATTTAGTTGTCATTCATCATGCATTCATTCATAATCATTAATTCATTGTCGTTTCCTGTCCTCTTGTGTAGATGCCTCCGAGACGTGTGAGGCCATCTTCACGTTATAGGGATGCCAGTGAGGAGACTGGTAGGGAGGACAGGGAGGAGGAGGAGAGGAGGACCCTTCAGGGAACTCTTGGTAGGCTGGGTGAGTTTCTCAAGTTCCAGTCTGCACAGTCTGAGCAGGCAGGGGCGGGGGCAGTGCTGGATCGGTTTATGCGACAACACCCTCCTTCCTTTAACGGCAGTGGTGAGCCGGAGGCAGCTGAGGATTGGGTCTTCAAGATCCGGAAGGTCTTCAGAGCGATTGGATGTCCTTCTGAGAGGCAGGTGGATCTGGCCACCTATGTGTTGGACGGAGAGGCGGCCAACTGGTGGAGGTCCACGTCGGCTGTTGTTTTTGAGGACAACGAGGAGGTGGGCTGGGAGGAATTCCTCGCGGAGTTCAACCAGTAGTATTTTCCCCAGCATGCGCGGGATAAGAAGAAGGAGGAGTTCCTAGCACTCGAGCAGCGAGAGATGACGCTGGCGGCTTACATTAGCAGGTTTCACGCCCTGGAGCATTACTGCCCGGATACTTATGTGACACCGGAGCAGAGAGCTTGGAAGTTTATCCGAGGGTTGAGGCCGCAGTTCCAGTCTCGTATGACCACGAGCATGCCGCTGACTTTAGCTGATGCGGTGAAGTTCGCGACGATTATGGAGCAGGACTACCAGGAGACGGTAGAGGCCAGGAAGGTGCAGACGAAGGCCAGTGTGCGACCTGGAGATCGGACTTCGGGAAATCCAGGCAAGAGGCCCCGGATTGATAGTGGTGGATCTCAGCAGGCAGGGCAGTGAAGGCAGTGTGATAGAGTTCACCCCGGGCGCGGGTGTGGGGCTCGATCAGGTGCATGCCATGGTTGTGGACAGATGGGTCACTTCATTCGTTCCTGCCCGAGTAGGTCAGGTGGACCTAGTGGATGACCGGGTTCCTCCTTAGCTAGTGGAGTTGGACCGAGTCGACCAGTTGCACCCTCCCAGCAGGGGAAGAGTGTGGGACGTGTCTTCACCGTTCAGGCAGAGGAGGCTAGGGATGCCAGTGCTGTGGTGGAAGGTACGCTTTATGTTGATGGCTTAATTGCTAGAGTGCTTTTAGATTGCGGGACCACACACTCGTTCATCTCTGAGAAGTTTCCGAGCGTGTTAGGCCGTACCACTGCGATGTTGACTGCCACGTTGGAAGTCAGCACACCCTTGGGTTTGGTGGGCATTGTGGGGAGCTTCCTCCCCGGCGTCAAGGTTGCTTCGGGAGACCACGAGTTTCCGGCAGACCTGGTCTTATTACCGATGGTAGACTTCGATGTCATACTTGGGATGAATTGGCTGTTCCAGTACAATGTTCGAGTCTTGTGCCGAGAGAAGAAGATTCTGATCTCGAGGAAAGGTCTTCCTGATTTTGATTCACCCGGGTTGTAGAGCGTTCATAGCGACGCTTGTGGTACCAGATTTTGAGGTGAAGAAGTTGGAAGATATTGTGGTTGTTCAGGATTTTCCTGAGGTATTTTCTGATGAGATCACCGGGTTACCGCCTCACAGAGAGATCAAGTTTGGTATCGATCTGGTAGCAGAGACTAAACCACAGTCGAAGGCTCCGTATAGGATGGCGCCTGCGGAGTTAGCTGAGCTGAAGAAGCAGTTGCAGGATCTGCTAGATTCAGGTTTGATCAGGCCCAATGTTTCACCCTGGGGGCTCCAGTGCTCTTCGTGAAGAAGAGGGATGGCTCGTTGAGGATGTGTATTGATTATCGGATGATGAATAAGGTTACCATTAGGAATCGGTATCCTCTACCTAGGATCGAGGATCTGTTCGACCAGTTGCAGTCAGCGAGGGTCTTTTCGAAGATCGATCTACGATCCGGTTACCATCAGTTGAGGATTCGGGATGCAGATGTCCAGAAGACAACGTTCAGGACGAGGTACGGGCATTATGAGTTTTTGGTGATGTCGTTTGGACTGACGAATGCACCTGCAGCGTTTATGGATCTGATGAATCAGACTTTTCAACTGTATCTCGGCAGGTTTGTGATTGTCTTCGTGGATGATATACTGGTATACTCACCAGACAGAGAGCAACATCGGGAGCACCTGGGGATTGTGCTTAGCATTCTAAGAGATCAGCAGCTCTATGCTAAGTACAAGAAGTGTGATTTCTGGCTAGATCAGGTGGCCTTTCTGGGACATGTGGTGTCAGCAGATGGGATATCTGTGGTTCCAGAGAAGGTCGAGGCTGTGACTCAGTGGAGAGCTCCGACCAGTGTGTCAGAGATCCGGGGTTTTGTGGGTTTAGCAGGTTATTATCGTTGGTTTATTCAGGACTTTTCCAGACATGCTTCCCCACTGACAACCTTGACACAGAAGGGTGTCAAGATAGTTTGGTCCCAGAAGTGCGAGGACAGTTTCCAGGAGCTGAAAAGGCGACTGACTACAGCACCAATTTTGACGTTACCGAGTGGTAGCGGAGACTATGTTATTAATAGTGATGCTTCTGGCATTGGTCTGGGTTGCGTGTTGATGCAGCACGGGAAGGTGGTCGCTTATGCTTCGAGGCAATTGAAGGTTCATGAGAACAATTACCCGACTCATGATCTCGAGTTGGCAGCGGTGGTTTACGCGCTGAAGACCTGGAGGCATTACCTATATGGAGAGCAGTTTGAGGTCTTCACAGATCACCAGAGTCTGAAGTATCTATTCTCGCAGAAAAAATTGAATATGAGGCAGCGCAAATGGCTAGAGTTCATAAAGGATTATGACTTCACCATTTGGTATCATCCGGGGAAAGCAAATTCTGTCGCAGATGCCTTGAGTAGGAAGGTGGAGTTGTCAGCTGCCAGCTTATGCATTCAGGAGTGGAGGTTGCTTGAGGCCTTGACGGAGTGGAGACCTTTTACAGAGGACTCTGAGGGGGAAGTGATTGCGGGACTTCGAGTGGAGCCGCAGACAGTTTCGGGAGTTGTTCGGGCTCAAAGAGCACATGATGAGCTGGTCAGTCTGATGCAGTTAGCTGCTAAGGACGGATCAAACTTCGGTGTCGTAGTCGGTGGGGGCTTGAGATTCAAGGGTCGGATCTGGGTACCGAGAGCAGCTGATCTGAGGGACACTATCATGGAGGAGGCACATAGAGCCAGATATTCCATTCACCCGGGGAGTACCAAGATGTATAAAGATTTACAACGGAGTTTCTGGTGGAAGGAGATGAAGCGGGACATAGCAGACTTTGTGTCCAAGTGCTTGGTTAGTCAGCAGGTGAGGATTGAGCACCAGCGGCTAGTAGGGCGGTTGCAGAGTATAGATCTGCCAGAGTGGAAGTGGGAGCACGTGCGAGAAGAGAGAACACCTACTCACTTATTTCTTATCTACACATGAACCAAAACCCCTACACTTAATGTCTCACAACAAGATTTAAAGGGTCCTTGACTACAACAAACTTCCTTAAGTTAACAGACACGAATTAGTGACTCACTAGGTTAAGGGTGGACTTCTTTAATTGTTTGAGCACTGAAACCCAATGATTACTCACCCCAAGGGAAACTGGGGTGCATCCTAACAACTCGATAAATCCTAAATCCACTGTACTAGGTATCCTAATGCATCAAGTTCAATACAATCTTGGGAGCTTTCTTTTAACTTTGCCTCTCAACGGTTTTGCACATGTTAAACACACACAAAACCCACAAAACATTTTCTTTCGCAAACACGTGAAGATTTTGAAAGAAATGTGAAAATTTTGAAGCACTAGGCAAGCAAAAGAAGACAAGTCACCCAAGGATCATGGCAAGAAGTTATATCGATATTAAATGCAGCACACTAACATGACCCTAATAATGCACACAAAAGAAAATAAAATCAAAGGAAAAAGACTCAACTATGTACACACGTAAAACACCCCCCCACACCTACTTCATGCATTGTCCTCAATGAAAGTGAGCAAGATACTACATCGATTTATGCATGAAAAAGGAGAGATCTCACCAACATGAAGTACAAAGGGAAGTTCAAGGTCATGTTGATGGACACAAACTCGAATTCCCTCAAAAGCTGTGAGATGCAAAAGAAAGGATACAAATACGTGAAAGAAATGGAGCCCAAATACACAAGGGTTGGGGCTCACAACAATCGATGCTCACTGAAGGAGTCTTTTATTGTACTTTCTTTTTTTCGATTTCTTTTTATTATTATATATAACTATGTACAAACATAAGTTTCCATCTTCATTTGTCAAAAGACATCACATGGGAGCCTCAAGAGTGGATCAATGCACTTGGAAAGGGAACATGACACCACGCGGGGCCAGAATACGCATGCGTGACCCCCTTAACAAAGAGCACCAGATGAAATGAAAGGTTCATAAATGGGACGCAAAGGCGTCTCATTCAAAGGATCAAACTGAAAGAGCTTGAACCTCTCAAGAGTTTGGGAAATGAGGGGCAACGGAAGAAGAGTTTCTCCCGTTGTGCTGCTGAAGTTATGATCGTCAATCCAAACTCTCAAACCAACAGGCTGGTGCGTCGAAACGAGGTCAAGAACCTCGTTAGGCATGTCTGACACACCAGGCGAACAAAAAGTGGGTCTCATACCCAAGGTATCCTCCAAGGAACTTCTAATACCCTCGTGAGCTACGTAGTTGTTTGATGTTCCATCATTTCCAAGATGATCAAGAACAATAGTGAGAGGCAAACTCTCATCAGGTTGTTTGAAATTGAGGGGACTATGGAGCTCTTGCTCCACCAGAGGTGAGTCCTTAGGAGGTACAACAATAAGCTCATGTGGCTCAAGGGCCACGGGACAAGAAGATAAGGCACAATCCTGTGCCGACTCATAATGAATTTGGTCCTTGTTTATCTCAATTTGAATCGAATACTCCACTAAGTGATTGTGAATTGAAACCCCAAGTCCCCCAGACTAACTAGGAGTTTGACTTTGAAAGATTGTGGTCTGAATTTGTTGATGTGGTGGTGGTGGTTCGATATCAAAAGATGAATCCTCATGTTGACAAGAAAAGTTACTCTCCTCACGTTCACGTACTTGCAGCGACATTTGCTCACTTGCAGTCCCATATTTTGTATGGACTGTTGAATGGTTTCCATGACCGTAAGGAAAGTTTGTTTCGAGGAATCAGGTATGTGGTCAACTTTGAGGTCCAAGTCAGAGCTCGAGAATTTTTGGGGTTGGGTGTTAATGGGCTGAGAATGAGTCCAATGATTAGAAGCGGGGTGTTGGTAGAATTCTAGGTATTCAGGAGGAGGATACTGGGGTGGAAATGAAGTATAAGAATTTGAATACGAATTGTCTCCCCACGAATCCATTCCTCTCGGGTTGTACGCGGATGCGTAATGGTCATATTGAGCATTTTGGGAAAATGTATGCTCATACTCATGCTCTGGGGGAACATAAGAACATTCCCCGAAATCATGACCACTCAACCCACAATATTGACACGTTACGGCTACTGGAGCCACTAGTGCACTCATGTTCTACCACATGCATGAAAGAGGCCAAAGGTTCTTGCAATGTCTCAGTTTGATGACCAACATATGATCCGACGTAACTAGATCGTGGTCTAGCAGTCGGTGCCTCTCTCATACTACCCCAATATGCAGATTGCTCAGTCACACAATTAAGATTGTCCCAATCATACGGGGTGTTAGTCTGAGCCACCCCAAGATGCATGGGTCGGGAGTACTAGGGAGAATCGTCCTGGTCCCAACAATGATATGGATGGTCGCCCATGTAACCATCCATCAAAATAGAGAACTCTAGAGTCGACCACTCTCACCACCACGAGGCTAAACTCGCAAAAAGTGCTCGACTCAACCCTAAAATGCTACCAGAGAGTGTAAAGGGGAGGAGACTATAACGTAGAAGAAGGTGAGAAGAAGATGACTCAGAGGAGAAGGGAAGAATCCCAAAAGCTAGCGTGGGTAACGGGAGAGGGTAGAAGCCTAATCTAGCAAGCACGACTCAAACAATGTAATGCAATAGGTCCTTAGGCTAGACGACGCCTAACTTCGAGGTCACTAGTCTTGCCACGCCTCACCTCCCTACAACGAAGACCACAATGCCCAGCAAGTGATACCAGTTCCGGAGATCCAGCACCTCCTACTATCGACAAGGTAGGCAACGTCGATAAGGCCATGACGGTCTCAACTAGATCACTCTACTAGTGCGTCCAAAATCCTTAGGGCCAATGTCTACTTGCTTTTAGAATCAAGGCTTTGAGTAAGCATGATTTTTGGGGCCAAGGAAAGGGTGATGAAATCCCCACCTTATCTTTTATGGGACAACCCCTCCTTAGTAGCGTTTTGAGCTTAAATCTAGCAATCAATCACTCCAATCAAACGCTCAACTCACACTTGTCCCGATGCACCTTACTAACTAATGCATGATCGAAACATGCATGAATGAGAGATTTGGGTGCACGTACCTCATGCCAGCAATCAACAACAAAATGTAAAGCAAAGAAAAGACAAATGCATGAAAGGTCTACACATGATGCATGACCTTGATGACAAGAAGTCTAATCTTTTGCTTTGAGTTTTATGGTCCAATTTGATTAAAGGGGATTGAAATTAAATCTGGGAGCAAACTAAAAGTCACAGCATGCAAAATGGTACTCCCAGATAACTAAAATGAACCAACAAGCAACCAGAACAAAACTGAGAGAAAATGAGGCTCACCAGGCCGCCAATTGGCGGTCCCAAGCTGCTGATTGGCGGTCCGTTTTAGGTTATTGACTCTCAAATTCCTCCAGTCGCTTCCCCTTGATCCTCAGAATGCCTGAAACACACAAAAACTAAAAAAAAATTAAAACCACTCGAATCGTCCAAACCAAAGTCTGGACAGAGCACCTCCCTAGCAACGGCGCCAAAAACTTGATTGATCGTTTTATATTAACCGCAGGTGCACGACCGCGTTTAAGCAGTGGCAAATACGGGTCTTCCACTGGGAGGTTTGTCGACGCTTGGTTTGTGCGAAAGCGAGTGGTAAATAAAGGAGAGAAAGGTTGGTTACACTAAACTACACTAAGGTGCAAATGGAAATGGAAAAGGAGCAAGAAAACTAAACCCCAAAGGGCATAGAGAAATAATGTGAACATAAAGATGTGTGTGTGTGTGTTCAATTAAGCTCCTCACAACCTGTAGTGCATGAAATCATAAAACTACATCCAACTTTGCCTCCACATGAATTCAGATAAGACTACATCATTAAAACATACAAGACAATAATTGGAATGAAGCTAAATGAACTCATGTATAAAGACTATACCTTACTTTGCCTCCACATGAATTAAGATAAGACTATATCATTAAAACATACAAGACATTAACTAAGCTAAAGACAACAAGAGTACATACACTACAAATTGTGTTTCCAATATTAATTCCATCCATATCCTAACCTTATCGTTCCCATAAAATAGGTCCACTAATCAAAGCATAAGCTAAGCTTCATTCAAGAGCATTAGCATATCAAGGATAAGAGTGAAACCCCATTAGATGGTTATGGAAATCATATAAAGCTGAAGGGATAAAGATAACACACACTTAATACACTACATGATTATATCACATATTTCTCCACCCCCCAAATGGGGATGGAACTACTCACTACTCATAACACTAACTATATTAACAAAATGAAGCATAATACTGAAATGAAACTACACTAAGCAAGAAAGAAATACTAAAGAAACTTAAAGGGAAAGGAAAGACTAAACAAGCATGTACAAATTAAAAGACAAGATTAAAAGAAAATAGAAGAATTATTTTATTAACAAATGACTCATATTGAAGGTAGCATTCTTCTCCACCTTGAGGTTTTGCTTCAAGGCTCACTCCTTAGTAGAGAGAATGCCACCAAGAAATGGGTAATTACAATCAAAGGTGAAGAGTTCTATTTATAGGCATGGAAAAAGCTAATCTGGGACAATCCCCTGATGTGGGACTAAACCAATACATAAAATGGACTAATAATACACTAATACACGTGCCCCATAAATATGAGAGGATCCAGAATAATTTGGACCGCCAATTGGCGGTCTATTGGATCTGGATTCATCTGGGATTTGTTGTGGGCTTTGCTGGTGGTCTTTGTTGGTCTTTGATGCATCTACTTTGTTTATTGGAGCTCCGACCCGAATCGAATTGTCAAAATACTCCCCATGATGGTGTGGAGTTTCCTGTTTTACTCTTAGGTCCTTCGGTCTTACGATCAGATCCTTCTCCCTTGCATCTCAGTCCCTAGGTCTCACAATTAAGTCCTTTTTCCTGCTTTTGGGTCCTTTCATGGCTCTTCTCTTCAAACCTCTTTATTCCTGAAAACTAAACATAAAACTCGTCACGTAGCCTTTCTTAGGTGTAAGATAATGGATAAAAGATACAAATATGAGCATGAAATGATGTCAATCAGTCAACTAATGACAATCAAGTCTTTGACTCACACAGTGAAGGAGCAGGGATCCATCCTTTAACTTCCAAATGGTCACTCAGCACATGTTGTATGACAAACATGTTGTGGTGGATCATACTGTACACAACAATATGTCTGTCTCTCAACACCATACAAATCTTAGTCCAGTCGCACCCCCTCTGCGCCTGACCCGAGCTTTATCATTGTCGCCTTAACACCATACAGGTGCCACCTGGTGCCACATGTGATGCTCGCACTTGGCTTCTATAGGTCACATGAATCGTGGGAACATTCATGTCAATCCTCACCAATATAGAGGATCTCATCTTGATTCCTAATCAAGGCGACTGACCTATCATGAACTACTCTGGATCTATCATACAAGATGTCCTCATGATCAGTCTAATCTCTGCTCTCTATAAAAAGCGCCAGAGGCGAATGCTCGTGTGAGTGAGCATTCTTCAGCCTATTGACAGAATAATATTTTACGCTAGAACAACTACATCAACCAAACAGATATAGTCGAAAGGAAAACACAATCACTCATAAAAGGAAGTTAGACATGTCAATGCATCAAAGTCTGCGTAAGCCTAAGGACTTCACATGGGACACAAACGAGTCCTTAGCTACAGCCTTGGTAAGAGGGTAAGCTACCATAAGACTAGTAGACACATGTCCTAACACAACTTCCTTTCTCGCTATGATGTCCTTCACAAAATGATACCTAACCTGTATATGTTTGGTCTTTCCATGATATTTGGGGTCTTTCACATAACAAAGGGCAGCCATGCTGTCACAATAAACAACAACAGGCCCATCCGATGTCTCTACTAGCCCAGTATGTTGTAAGAACCTCCTCAACCAAACTGCCTCCTGTACTGCTGCAGAGCATGCAACATACTCTGCTTCCATAGTCGACAGGGCTATACAGGTTTGCTTCTTGCTGGACCATGACATGGCCCCATTTGCAAGCTAGAAAGCATAACCAGAGGTAGACTTCCTTTCATCAATGTCTCCAGCCCAATCGGCATCACAATAGCCAATCAGGTGGCGATCTGATGCTTGGTAACACAACATGTAGTTACTCGTTCCTCTGAGGTATCTCATGATTCTCTTGACTGCCTTCCAATGCTCCATGCTTGGGCTAGACTGGCATCGACTCACCATCCCCACAACATAACAAATGTCTGACCTAGTACACATCGTAGCGTACATAAGGCTTCCCACAACATTTGAGTATGGAACCTTGCTCATTTTGGCCTTCTCTTAAGGAGTCTCAGGATGCTTATCAAGGCTCAAGTGCAAACCCTTCTCAACAGGAGTGTCGATTGGTTTGCATTTGTCCATATGGTATTTCTTCACGATGTTGTTAATATAAGTCTCTTGAGACAATCCCAGAAGTCTCTTGGACCTATTTCTAACTATCTTGACACCAAGGACGTAGCTAGCTTCACCCATGTCCTTCATATCAAACGTGGAGGACAACCACTCTTTAGTGGATTTCAGTAACTCTTTGCTATTGCCAGCCATGAGTATGTCATCAACATACAAGGTCAGAATGACAAATTTACCATTGGATCTCTTAACGTACACACAATGATCTTCCTCAAGCATAGAAACGCATTCTCTGATATAGCTTGATGGAAGCGAATGTTCCACTGTCTAGACGCTTGTTTTAAGCCATACAATGACTTATTGAGCTTGCACACTTTGCGTTCTTGTCCTTTGACTTCAAAACCTTGAGGTTGATCCATATAGATCTCCTCCTCAAGTTCTCCATTGAGAAAAACAGTCTTTATATCCATTTGGTAAAGCTCTAAGTCCATCTGAGCTACAATAGCTAGTAGAAGGCGGATGGAGGCAAACCTAACCACGGGTGAAAAAGTTTCCTCAAAATCCACGCCTTCTCTTTGGGTGTAGCCTTTAGCTACCAGTCTAGCCTTGAATCTATCAATAGATACATCCGCCTTCCTCTTAATCTTGAGGATCAACTTGGCCCCAATGGCCTCTCGGTTCGGCGGTCAGTCGACCAAGTCCCAGACTCGATTAACGTTCATTGACTCCAACTCTTCCTTTATAGCTTCTAACCACTCTTTCGCATTTGGACCTTCCAAAGCCTCTTTCAAGGTCTCCGGTTCTTGCTTATCGATTACTGGCATCCCAGATGATTCATAATCAATTTCTTCTTGCGCTATCATGATGACCTCTTCCTCTAAGCGAAACCTCCTACGAGGAATAAGCCCGCGTTTACTTTGACGCAGATGGGTATCTGAAGGCTCAACCTCCGTAAGAGCTATCGGATCCTCAGCATTGCTCCTCCCACTAGGATTGACTGGTGGAACCTCATGTTCAACTTCGAGATCCTGATCCCGTGGAGTGGCAATGTCCTCATCTTGTTGTTCAAAGAAGTCCACTGACTCTTTGATAGCTCCAGCAAGAGTTGGAAAATATTTTCCAAGAATGTAGCATCCCTAGACTCCAGTTTTGTCCTTCTTTCATCCTCGTTTAACCCGATAAAAACATAACCTTTGGAGAGATTACTGTATTTTACAAAGATACATTTTTTCCCTCTAGGTCCTAGTTTTCCATATCGGTGACTAGTAGAATGAATGTATGCTACGCATCCCCAATGATGCAGCTGACAAAAATCAGCCTTCCGTCCTATCCATAACTCATATAGAGTTGAGGGAACCGATTTTGTTGGAACTCTATTAAGGATATAGGCAGCAGTCATTAGAGCATCTCCCCAAAACAAAATTGGCAAGCTCGCATGCGCAATCAAGGATCTAACCATGTCAGCACTGTTCTATTCCTTCTCTCAGCAACACCATTTTGCTGAGGAGTATAAGGCATAGTGAGTTGTCTAGATATCCCCTTTTCATCACATAACTCCTTGAACATTATGGAGAGATACTCCCCACCTCTGTCCATTCTGAGAGTTTTTATCTTATTATCCAATTGATTCTCTACCAAGCTCATGAATTTCTTAAAGCATTCTAGAGCTTCTGACTTGTGAGAAATAAGATAAATATGACCATATCTAGTGTATGTAGGATTTCTAGTTTAATTGCACATATATATTTTCGAATTTTTTATGCACAATAAGGATCAATTACAATTTTCTATGATTTGTTTCATGCATGCATCGGTTTGTTTCAATAACTAGTTCCAAAACTTTATTAAAACAAACATGGGCTTCAAATTTCATGTTAATTAAAACAAACTTAACTTGGTAATTAATGTCCCATGTTAATTACCATGATTGCGAATATCTTTTGTTTAATGTAAACCATTATCTTCTAGAGCTCTACGGTTATGGAGCAAGAGCCTCTTCCTTAACACTTCTAAAAGACGAATAACATAGACAAGGAACAAAATGATTTCTCATTCAATTCATAATAATTGACATTTAAAGGTAAAACTTTTAGAACACATTCCCTTCAATCTCCCACTTGTCATTAAAGTATTCTTTCACATACATACTCAATGTATAAAACAATAATAACCAAGGTAAACCCCATTACATATCAATCATCAAGCCAATCTACATGGTTCCTCAATCCCATGGACTCGAAATGCATTTCGGCCTTGGCTTGGGATAAGGGTTTTGTGAATGGATCAGCTGTGTTGTTGTTGGTGTCCCATGTTAATTACCATGATTGTGAATGTGGCCTTCGTCGATGAAGTCATGTGTGACAAAAGACTTTCGATCCATGTACTTCACTTTGTGGTGTGATCTAGGATCCTTGATTTGCGAGATAGATGCACTATTATCGCAAAATAGCTCAATGGGTCCCACGCTCGTGGGAACTACTCCAAGCTCTTCAAGGAACTTCTTGATCCACACTCCTTCCTTGCTCGCTTCAGCGACAACCATTACTTCTGAAGTGGTGGTTGAATCGGCCGTACTGGTTTGCTTCCAGCTACGCCAACTCACAGCTCCACCATTGAAAAGAAAGACATATCCTGATTGTGACCATTTATCGTCTGGATCATTCATGAAACTCGCATCCGAGTACCCTTTGGCTATCAATTCCCTTTGTCCTCCATAAACAAGAATCTTATCCTTAGTCCGATTAAGGTACTTCAGGATGTTCTTTACCGCAGTCCAATGCTCAGGACCTTCGTTGGATTGGTGACGGCTGGTCACGCTTAGAGCATATGAGACATCGGGTATTGTGCAAGTCATCGTGTACATGATCGACCCAATTGCCGAAGCATAAGGGACATCCTTCATGTACTCTAAGTCCTTACGTGATTGCGCACGTTGAGACTTCTTGAGTTGCACACCCATACTCATTGGCACACTGCCCTTTTTGAAGTTGTTCATCTTGAACCTTTCCAAGACCTTGTCAATGTATGCACGTTAACTGAGGCCAATGAGTCTACGCGATCTATCTCGATATATCTTTATTCCCAAGATGTATTGAGCTTCACCCATATCTTTAATTGAAAATGCAGATTTCAATGAACTTCTAGTTTGCTCAAGCAAAGGAATATGATTTCCCATGAGCAATATGTCATCGACATATAAGTTTAGGAATACTACATGGCTCGCACTAACCTTCTTGTATATACAAGGTTCTTCCTTACTTTGAATGAAGTGAAGCTTCTTCACTTCCTCGTCAAAGCGTTTGTTCCAACTCCTTGATGCTTGCTTCAAACAATAAATGGATCTTTGAAGCTTGCATACCTTCTCGCTATTCTTTGTATTTTCAAAACCTTGAGGCTGCATTATGGACACATCCTCTTCCAAGTTCCCATTAAGGAACACCGTTTTGACATCCATTTGCCATATTTCATAATCATGAAATGCAGCAATAGAGAGCATTATCTAGAAATGAATACTAATACAAAGATGACACAGTACTAGTTTGTGTGTATTCTTAATATCATGAGGCAAGGGACGGACACAAGTGGTTCACTCCATCACTAAATGGATCGGGTTTTGGTTCGAGTGGAATTAAAACATCTAACTAATTGGGAGCTATAATGTGTAGCTAGATACCGCTTATAGCTTGTGATATTAAGCTCTTAATATCACTGTCAACTTAGTTTAGATCCTCCCATAGGTCACACCACAAAACTGGGAAACAAGAAATGGGGATTTTGAGTTCATAAGGCGTGTCGGGTTTTCATGTAGAAAATATGACACATGTGGTGAACAAGAAAAATCAAAATTATGTTGTGATTAATAACATAATTAGAATCTAAATTAAATTCATATGTGATGTAAATGTTATGGGGTGTAATGATTAATCATTACATAGGATAATATGTAACATAAGTTGTGAACTTACTACTAATCCCGAAATGTCAAATTTTGTAGGGGTTAAATCGAAACTTGACAAGTCTGCAAGTACTGTGCAAAAATGGTTGACCGCTAAATGCTAAACGGTTGACCGAATGTTGCCCCGGTAACAGGAATTTCGTCTGTTCGTTTTCGGTCGACCGAGTATAATCGGTCGGTCGACCGAATATCGCGATGAAATATTTTTGTTACGAACGGTCGACCGAGTTATGAACGGTCGACTGAAACTCGTTCTAAACGGTCGACCGTTCCAGACGGTTTTATGCAGAATTAATTAGATCATGCGTGGAATTGGTCCATGACTGATTTTATTCGTGGCTAAGATTATTTGTTAGCAAATAATGGATGGGTAGATGGAAGTTTGCATGAAATCATGGGCAAGAGGTTGCACATGATAGGTAATTTGGAGAGAACTTATAAATACAAGTTTATCTCATTACCTTGTTAATTAATTCATTATCTTCTTGTGCAAACATCTCTCTCCATAATTCTCCACGAATTTCTATTGATTCTTGAGTATTAGTTTTAGTTTTCAGAGATCTTCTTCTCAAGGGAACTAAAGAGGGGTTAGTAGTTAGATTCTAAACCCTGTTGGAGATTGAGAGGCTAGCTTTTCTCCCTCCGGTCTTATTTAGAGTTTGGTGAATACTCGGAGGCATCCGGCGCAGCGACAAGCATCCTCAACGTCTCCGGATTGTCAAGAAGTTTTAGAGAACTTATAGGTATGAAATTCGGAGCCCATGTTTGTTTTAATAAAGTTTTGAAACTAGTTATTGAAACAAACCGATGCATGCATGAAACAAATCATAGAAAAATTGTAATTGATCCTTATTGTGCATAAAAATTCGAAAATAAATATGTGCAATTAAACTAGAAATCGTACAGTGGTATCAGAGCTTAGGGTTCAATTTTCTAATGATTTGAAACTATAAACAAATTTATTTTACCATCTAGGGTTCGAACAATTCGATTTTCCAGTTTTTCGGTGTTTAAAAGTTTTGTTGGAATAATTCTTTGTAATAATTCGTTTTGAATGTTTTAAGTGGTTTAAAACATGCCATGTAATTATTATAATTATGATTTAGACATAAGTCTAACTTGCAATAATTTTGTTTTAACGATTGTTTTGTAAGAGAATCAACAAAACCGAAAAACTGCGGTTCGTCTTTCCTTTTAGGAAATTGGATGGACAGAGGTTCAAAATTATTTTTGAAATTGCGTATGGATGAAAAACGTTCTTAATGGATTTCAGAATGTTTTTCAAAGAATTGTTTGGGATTCTAGATGATTGATAAACTAGGTTTATAGTTTATAGCAATATTGCGTGCATGGATGCTCGAGTTGTCTTTGTAGGAATTGTGAGTTTATATGTTCCAAATCAGCACCTATGAATGTTTGTAATTATTATTATACAGGGGTTTGTTTGTATATAAAAGCCAAATTCTCTCTTTCTATCTCTAGATAATTGCATTGCATTTGAGAGGTTTTACATAGGACTTGAACTAGTCGATTTTTATCGAATGTGAGGAGCATGTTTATTTTCTGTAAAATCTACATCTCCAGTGCAAGAGGAAGTCGCCGCTGAAGCGCATCGATTGAGGATCGAGGATCAGGGATCAAAGGGAACATATAAACTCACACGATGTGGATTGTGTGAATGGTTTAATTTCTGTTATAAATGTGATGAATGTGATTGAATGTTAGGATGTGTATGAATGATAATATGCATGATAACCTAAAATTCCGAATCACATGTTAATATATGAAATTGTCCAACAAAATTAAGGGTAATTTTCCTTCTTATTTCATCCACTAGCAGCCATCGATCGAGGGATACTCTGCTCGCCCTTAGCGGGAGATAGCTACCTCCATCTTTGGGAATAATGGGAGATATAATGGTTGTCTATTTTTGTACCACGATTAGATATATGAGGTGCGTTTCACCCTAGTGAACCCCAAGTATGCTTAGTTGTGAATACAATGGATAAATGTATCTCGTATCAAATGAAAATATGTTTTCTTAACATTACCTAGAGCCCTCTCTCGGTTTTGGGGAAAAGTTTTTCTTACGAGGATAGGTCATATTCCCTCATAATTAAAACGACAAGAATCACAAGAGTTTGAAGATGCCAATGTTGCTAAAATTCAAAAAGGTTGTGATTAGAAAATGCATTTCTTACCTTAATATTGTAATGTATTCGATAGCCCTTAGCTAGTCTATATTACAATTGATGGGATCTTGGATTGTTGCATTTATGGGCAAGATTTTTATTTGCATCATTTACATTTGTATGTATGTATGATAAACATAAAATTGGCATTAAAATCCTGTATGATTTATTTTGTAGAAAATGTCGAACATCCAACCTATCGTACAATCCATGATAGAAAACACCCTTTAGCAAATGATGGCTCAAACTTCATAAGTTGGCACCTCAAACTCAACATCGTGTTAAAGTTTGAGAAACTATCTCACATTTTGGAAGGTCCAATCCCAAAATGGAATGAGAGATTAACTAATGAAGAGAAAGAGGCTAAAGTCAAGTGGGAAGACCAAGAGAACCAAGTTCACGGTCTCATGCTAGCATCCATGGGTGACTCGCTTCAAGCGAAATACTTGGATTCATAACCCAAGAAGACCATGGAGGCTTTGTCTAAGATGTTCATGGATAGTGCCCGAAAGGAGCGCTATAAGACCACCATCGCACTTACAAGGTGCCATGTGGCGGAGGGAACATCGGTATCCATGCATTTTATCACGATGCAAGGGTACATTGAGAAGTTGGGAAAGTTCTCTTCACCAATGCCCGGGGACATTGCTGAAGATATGATTCTTGGCTCTCTTGCGCCGTCCTTTATGGACTTTGTGATGCACTATCACGTGCGTGAAAAAGGGGCGAGTCTTGAGGAGCTGCACAACACTCTCAAAACTGCTGAAGTTGACATGGGCAAGGGTAGGGACAAGCATGTCCTTGCCGTCTATGGGAGGAGCCAAAAGATTGGTAAAGGAAAGGGCAAATCTACCAAAAGTGGTTCAATCAAGAGCAAGGGAGTAGGAGGTGCTCGTGCGAGTGGCTCAAGGGGAAAATCTCAGAAATCTCCAACTCCCAATACGGAGTACTTTCACTGCGGTGAAAAAGGACACATCCCGCCAAATTGCCCCAAGTACGAGGAAGACCTTGACAACGGAGTGATTGAACGTCAGCGCCCCAAAAAGGCCAAAGGTATATTTGTTATTGAAATAAATTTAGCCACCTCTGTCCAGGATTGGGTAATTGATACCGGATCTTGTGCTCACATAGTTTCTAATGTGCAGCTACTCACGGATAGGAAGGAACTCGTAAGGAACGAGGTGGAATTGAAGGTCGGAAATGGTGCGAACGTTTCTGCGGTTGCACAAGGTTCTGTGGTGCTTCAATTATGTAGTGGTTTAAATTTATGTCTAAAGAATGTTTATTATGTGCCTTCGATTAGCAAGAACATTATTTTTGTATCATGTTTAGATATGGATAATTTTAATATAAATATTTCAAATTCTTGCTTGTCTATACCGAAGAATGGTGTTTTCTATGCAAATGCATTCATAAGGAATGATCTCTATTTGCTTGAATTGAATAATAAACAAATCTTTAATATCAATAACAAGAGACTTAAGACCACTCACGAGAATGATAATCTCTTGTGGCACTATCGACTTGGTCACATAAATGAAAAACGCATCAAGAAATTGCAAGAAGCTAACCTTCTTGGTCTACTTGATTTTAAATCATTGGAGACGTGCCAACCATGTTTAATAGGAAAAATGACCAA
This sequence comes from Triglochin maritima, assembly GCA_963682175.1. NCBI lineage: Eukaryota > Viridiplantae > Streptophyta > Magnoliopsida > Alismatales > Juncaginaceae > Triglochin > Triglochin maritima. Next base: position 27,327,425 of record OY821788.1, on the reverse strand, counting down.
AAGGCCTTTCAAGAAGAAAGGTCCAAGAGCGAGTGGCTTGTTGGATTTGATATATTCCGACGTATGTGGTCCAATGAGTACTAGTGCACGAGATAGTTTCAGGTACTTCATTACGTTCACGGATGATTATAGTCATTATGGCTATGTTTATCTAATGAGAAACAAAATTGAATCCTTTGACAAGTTCAAAGAATTCAAGAATGAAGTAGAGAACCAACTCGACAAGAAAATCAAGTCTCTACGAACGGATCGTGGAGGTGAGTACTTAAGTGCCGAATTTGAGTCATACCTAAAGGAGTTTGGTATTGTACCTCAACTCACCTCTCCCAGTACACCTCAGTGGAATGGGGTATCCGCAAGGAGGAATAGGATATTGCTCCACATGGTTCGGTCAATGACGAGTCATGCGGAATTACCTCTTTACGTTTGGAGTTATGCACTACAAACTGAGGCTTACACACTAAATAATGTTCCATCCAAAGGCGTGGAGAAAACTCCTCAAGAGCTATGGAGTGGTAAAACACCCAAGCTCAATTTTCGCAAGATTTGGGGTTGTGAGGCTTACGTCAAGAAATTGATGTCGACCAAACTTCAAGCCAAAACGGATAAGTGCTTCTTTATAGGTTATCCTCGTGAGACAATAGGATATTACTTTTGTCATATCACCTCCGATCGAGTGATTGGAGAGAGGGATGCCACATTTCTGGAAAAAGAATTTCTGGAAAAAGAATTTCTGGAAAGAGTAAAAAGTAGTGGGAGTAGGGTTGTGCTTGAGGAAACTCAAGATACTCTACAAGATCATGACATGAATGATGACATTCATGATCATGAAGGCCCAACTGAGATTCCTTTGGTTAGTGGGAGCATAAGTGAGAGACCCTCGCAAGAAATTGTGAGAGAATCTCAATCATCCCCACCTAGTGTACGTTCAAGAGTTGAACGTGAACCCACTCCTCAAGAAATTGTGGAAGAAGTTCGAGAAACACGAGAAGAACCAAAAGAACTTAGAAGGTCAACGAGGGAAAGGAAGAAACCCGATATGTATCTGGGACTTCGTGAAATCATGGTACTTAATACCAGTGATCCCCTGACCTTCCAAGAAACAATGGAAAGGGAAGACTCCAAACTATGGGCTTAAGGCCATGGAATCCGAAATAGAATCCATGTATGATAATCAAGTGTGGAACTTGGTTGACCTTCCTCAAAGGAAAAAGGCCATTCAAAATAAATGGGTTTTCAAGAGAAAGATGGACATGGATGGGAACTTGACAACATACAAAGCGAGGCTTGTAGGAAAGGGTTTCACTTAAGTTCAAGGAATTGACTATGATGAAACTTTTTCACCAGTTGCCATGTTCAAGTCTATTCGGATAATGCTCGATATTGCTGCATTTCATGATTATGAAATATGGCAAATGGATGTCAAAATGGCGTTCCTTAATGGGAACTTGGAAGAGGATGTGTACATGGTACAACCCCAAGGTTTTGAAGATCCAAAGAATAGCGAGAAGGTATGCAAGCTTCAAAGATCCATTTATGGATTGAAGCAAGCATCAAGGAGTTGGAACAAACGCTTTGACGAGGAAGTGAAGAAGCTTCACTTCATTCAAAGTAAGGAAGTACCTTGTATATACAAGAAGGTTAGTGGGAGCCATGTAGTATTCCTAATCTTATATGTCAATGACATATTGCTCATGGGAAATCATATTCCTTCGCTTGAGCAAACGAGAAGTTCATTGAAATCTGCATTTTCAATGAAAGATATGGGTGAGGCTCAATACATCTTTGGAATCAAGATATATCGAGATAGATCCCGTAGACTCATTGGCTTCAGTCAACGTGCATACATTGACAAGGTCTTGGAAATGTTCAAGATGAACAACTCCAAAAAGGGCAGTGTGCCAATGAGTATGGGTGTGCAACTCAAGAAGTCTCAAGGTGCACAATCACGTAAGGACTTAGAGTACATGAAGCATGTCCCTTATGCTTCGGCAATTGGGTCGATCATGTACGCGATGACTTGCACAAGACCCGATGTCTCGTATGCTCTAAGCATGACAAGTCGTCACCAATCCAACGGAGGTCCTGAGCATTGGACTGCGGTCAAGAATATCCTGAAGTACTTTAATCGGACTAAGGATAAAATTCTTGTTTATGGAAGACAAAGGGAGTTGGTAGCCGAAGGGTACTCGGATGCAAGTTTCATGAGTGATCCAGACGATAGAAGGTTGCAATCAGGATATGTCTTTCTTCTGAATGGTGGAGCTGTGAGTTGGTGTAGTTGGAAGCAAAGCACTACGGCCGACTCAACCACTGCTTCCGAAGTAGTGGTTGTCGCTGAAGCGAGCAAGGAAGGAGTGTGGATTAAGAAGTTCCTTGAAGAGCTTGGAGTAGCTCCCTCGAGCGAGGGACCAGTAGAGCTATTTTGCGATAATAGTGAATCTCTCTCGCAAATCAAGGATCCCAAATCACAACACAAAGTGAAGAACATGGATCGTAAGTACTTCGTGACACGTGACCTCATCGACGAAGGCAAAATAAATCTTTTATGGCTGGACAACAACAACAACACTGCTGATCCATTCACAAAACCATTATCCCAAGCCAAGAGCGAAATGCATTTCGACTCCATGGGATTGAGGAAACATGTAGATTGGCTTGATGATTGATATGTAATGGGGTTTACCCTAGTTATTATTGTTTTATACATTGAGAATGTATGTGAGAGAAAACTTTAATAACAAGTGGGAGATTGAAGGGAATGTGTTCTAAAAGTTTTACTTTTAAATGTCAATCATTATGAATTGAATGAGAAATCATTTTGTTCCTTGTTTATTTTATTCGTCTTTTAGAAGTGTTAAGGAAGAGACTCTTGGTCCTTAACCGTAGAGCTCTAAAATATATTGGTTTACATAAAACAAAAGATATTCCTAATCATGGTAATTAACATGGGACATTAATTACCGAGTTAAGATTGTCGTGTTGGTCATAGATCATTGTATCTCTACAAGTGAGTGACAACACGGGTACACAAAAGAGGAAAATACTACTTTTGTATACTGAATATACCTAATAAGTAAAATATTATAGAATTGTGTTTTCTGTGTCATTAATGTTTTACTGTGTCCTTGGTCCTTTGATATGAGACTTATGTCCGATCACTTAAGAAATGCTTGATTAGACTAGTGTCTTGAGCTATCGATAAGTGTAGTGTAAAGGCATTGGTTGGTTAAGTATGACTTTTGTTGGAGAATATAGTTAGTCAAAAGATTATCATTGCCCCTCTTAATTGAGTAATGATATTAGTGGGCCCCGTGTTAAAGCAAAGTTATAATGTGCACAATGTGATTTGAGTTAAGTCACATATTTATAACTAGCTTAAAGAGATCAAGAAATGAAAACTTATACAAAGATGACACAATACTAGTTTATGTGTATTCTTAATATCATGAAGCAAGGGACGGACACAAGTGGTGCACTCTATCACTAAATGGATCGGGTTTTGGTTCGAGTGGAATTAAGACATCTAACTAATTGGGAGATATAATGTGTAGCTAGATACCGCTTATAGCTTGTGATATTAAGCTCTTAATATCACTGCCAACTTAGTTTAGATCCTCCCATAGGTCACACCACAAAACTGGGAAACAAGAAATGGGGATTCTGAGTTCATAAGGTGTGTCGGGTTTTCATGTAGAAAATATGACACATGTGGTGAACAAGCAAAATCAAAATTATGTTGTGATTAATAACATAATTAGAATCTAAATTAAATTCATATGTGATGTAATATTATGGGGTGTAATGATTAATCATTACATAGGATAATATGTTACATAAGTTGTGAACTTACTACTAATCCCGAAATGTCAAATTTTGTAGGGGTTAAACCGAAACTTGACAAGTCTGCAAGTACTGTGCAAAAACGGTTGACCGCTAAATGCTAAACGGTTGACCGAATGTTGCCCCGGTAACAGGAATTTCGTCTGTTCGTTTTCGATCGACCGAGTATAATCGGTCGGTCGACCGAATATCGCGATGAAGTATTTTTGTTACGAACGGTCGACCGAGTTATGAACGGTCGACTGAAACTCGTTCTAAACGGTCGACCGTTCCAGACGGTTTTATGCAGAATTAATTAGATCATGCATGGAATTGGTCCATAACTGATTTAATTCGTGGCTAAGATTATTTGTTAGCAAATAATGGATGGGTAGATGGAAGTTTGCATGAAATCATGGGCAAGAGGTTGCACATGAATAGGTAATTTGGAGAGAACTTATAAATACAAGTTTATCTCATTACCTTGTTAATTAATTCATTATCTTCTTGTGCAAACATCTCTCTCCATAATTCTCCACGAATTTCCATTAATTCTTGAGTATTAGTTTTAGTTTTCAGAGATCTTCTTCTCAAGGGAACTAAAGAGGGGTTAGTAGTTAGATTCTAAACCCTATTGGAAATTGAGAGACTAGCTCTTCTCCCTCCGGTCTTGTTTAGAGTTTGGTGAATACTCGGAGGCATCCGACACAGCGACAAGCATCCTCAACGTCTCCGGATCGTCAAGAAGTTTTAGAGAACTTCTAGGTATGAAATTCGGAGCCCATGTTTGTTTTAATAAAGTTTGAGACTAGTTATTGAAACAAACCGATGCATGCATGAAACAAATCATAGAAAAATTGTAATTGATCCTTATTGTGCAAAAAAATTCGAAAATAAATATGTGCAATTAAACTAGAAATCCTACACCTGAAACCTTCTCGTGCACTAGTACTCATTGGACCACATACATCGGACTGTATCAAATCCAACAATCCACTCGCTCTTGGACCTTTCTTCTTGAAAGGCCTTTTGGTCATTTTTCGCATTAAACATGGTTGGCATGTCTCCAATGATTTAAAATCAAGTAGACCAAGAAGGTTAGCTACTTGCAATTTCTTGATGTGCTTTTCATTTATGTGACCAAGTCGATAGTGCCACAAGAGAGTATCATTCTCGTGAGTGGTCTTAAGTCTTTTGTTATTGATATTAAAGATTTATTTACTATTCAATTCAAGCAAATAGTGACCATTCCTTATGAATGCATTTGCATAGAAAACACCATTCTTCGATATAGACAAGCAAGAATTTGAAATATTTATATTAAAATTATACATATCTAAACATGATACAGAAATAATGTTCTTGCTAATCGAAGGCACATAATAAACATTCTTTAGACATAAATTTAAACCACTACATAATTGAAGCACTACAGAACCTTGTGCAACCACAGAAACGTTCGCACCATTTTCGACCTTCAATTCTACCTCGTTCCTTCCTATCCGTGAGTAGCTGCACATTAGAAACTATGTGAGCACAAGATCTGGTATCAATTACCCAATCCTGGACAGAGGTGACTAAATTTATTTCAATAACAAATATACCTTTGGCCTTTTTGGGGCGCCGACGTTCAATCACTCTGTTGTCAAGGTCTTCCTTGTACTTGGGGCAATTTGGCTGGATGTGTCCTTTTTCACCGCAGTGAAAGCACTCCGTATTGGGAGTTGAAGATTTCTGAGATTTCCCCCTTGAGGCACTCGCACGAGCATCTCCCACTCCCTTGCTCATGATTGAATCACTTTTGGTAGGTTCGGTCGCCCGTTTGGACCAAGTTTCGGTCGACCGTTCATAACTCGATCGTTCGTAACTCGGTCGACCATTCGTAATAAAAATTTATTTCATCGCAATGTTCGGTCGACCGACCGATATACTTTGGTCGACCGAAAACGAACAGACGAAATTCCCTGTTACGATAGAGACACATCCGGTCGACCGTGCAATATTTCGGTCAACCGTGCAACATTCGGTCGACCGTTTACCGTTTAGCGGTCGACCGTTTTTGCACAGTCTTGCAGACTGGTCAAATTTCGGTTTTAACCCCTATAAAATTTGACATTTCGGGATTAGTAGTAAGTTTACAACTTATGTAACATATTATCCTATGTAATGATAAATCATTACACCCCATAATATTTACATTACATATGAATTTAATTTAGATTCTAATTATGTTATTAATCACAACATAATTTTGATTTTGCTTGTTCACCACATGTGTCATATTTTCTACATGAAACCCGACACACCTTATGAACTCAAAATCCCCATTCCTTGTTTCCCAATTTTGTGGTGTGACCTATGGGAGGATCTAAACTAAGTTGACAGTGATATTAAGAGCTTAATATCACAAGCTATAAGCGGTATCTAGCTACACATTATAGCTCCCAATTAGTTAGATGTCTTAATTCCACTCGAACCAAATCCCAATCCATTTAGTGATGGGGTGCACCACTTGTGTTCGTCCTTTGCCTCATTATATTAAGAATACACACAAACTAGTATTGTGTCATCTTTGTATTAGTATTCATTTCTTGATCTCTTTAAGCTAGTTATAAATATGTGACTTAACTCAAATCACATTGTGCACATTATAACTTTGCTTTATCAAGGGTCCCACTAATATCATTACTCAATTAAGAGGGGCAATGATAATCTTTTGACTAACTATCTTCTCCAACAAAAGTCATACTTAACCAACCAATGCCTTTACACTACACTTATCGATAGCTCAAGATACTAGTCTAATCAAGCATTTCTTAAGTGATCGGATATAAGTGTCATATCAAAGGACCAAGGACACAATAAAACATTAATGACACAGAAAACACAATTCTATAATGTTTTACTTATTAGGTCTATTCAGTATACAAAAGTAGTATTTTCCTCTTTTGTGTACCCGTGTTGTCACTCACTTGTCGAACTACAGTGATCTATGACCAACACGACAATCTTAACTCGGTAATTAATATCCCATGTTAATTACCATGATTGCGAATATCTTTTGTTTTATGTAAACCATTATCTTTTAGAGCTCTACGGTTAAGGATCAAGAGCCTCTTCCCTAACACTTCTAAAAGACGAATAACATAGACAAAGAACAAAATGATTTCTCATTCAATTCATAATAATTGACCTTTAAAAGTAAAACTTTTAGAACACATTCCCTTTAGTGTAGTCAACAATAAATGTGATGAAATAACTTTGTCCATGTCTAGTACGCACATTCAAAGGTCCACAAATATCAGAGTGAATTAGTTGTAAAGGAGAAGTAGCCCTAATGGCTTTTCCTAACGGTTTTCTAGTTGCCTTTCCAGCTAGACAAGATTCACAGGTCGGCAATTCAAATTTGGAGCATTGTCCTAATACCCCCTCCTTTGCCAACCTATTCATCCGGTCAACACCAATGTGACCTAGTCTAGCATACAACATAATTGAATCATTATTCATGGAACTTTGACTCATAAAGGCAGTAGTGTTATGATTGAAATCATAAATTGCGTCCAACACAATAAAACCGTTTGAAAGAAAGGTGTGTCCATAATAAATGTGAGCAAGGTATAAACCCATATCATTGTTCTCAAAAACAACTTTAAAACCATGTCTCATAAAAAAAATTAATAATATTTCGCCGTATAGCTGGTGCTTACAACACGTCGTGAAGTAATATGATCCGGCCACTTCGCAAAGCCACTATGCATGTGCCAACTCCAAGAACTTCAATGCTAGTGTTGTTCGCCATGTTTATTCGCCTCCCACTTGGAACACGGCGATATTCCCCCATAAGGATTTAGCACTGTAGATGGGAACCTGCATAAGCCTTATAGCAATAATATCGCAATAAGAAAAATAAAGGAGCCCCTCGTTTCCCTAGGGCAATAAACAGTCCACAATTCATAATTATTACAATTCATAAATATTACAGCCCATTGCGATATTTATTGCAAATGGAAATGAATGAATGAAATTACGCTCAACTCTCAATAAGGCAGCAAAAATAAATCAGCATCCATTCACACCATTCATACCATACAAGCGCAATCTTTCCATACGTTAGCACAATCACACGCATGAATAAAGTGTACACCACTTCCAAATAAGAAGAAAGTAATATATAAGGAAACAACGCATATATGGAGAATAAGAAAAACGTATATGGAAATACCAATCAATCTCCATAATAGTATCTCAAAATAGAAATTTTGTTTTCTTTCCCCAATCAACAAAATCATGAGAGCGTAAAAATTATCCTACTCGCATTAGGAAAAATTTCCGGAAAAAAACCTCAATGAGATCAACACATGTATGTGGATTTAATCACAAAGGAAATATTTCAAATGAAATGCATGCTATCATTCCAAAAAAATCCGAAATTCCTTAAATGAGATCAACACATATATGTGCATCAAAGGAAAGCATTCAAAAAATACTTTTAAGGCAACAAAACTCCAGCCCACAATATGCTCTAAAAAAATTCAGAATTTGCCAATCTTTCCTTAATCAATATAAGCATGCAATCAACAATAATTATGCAACTTGTATTGCAAACTAAAAAATTCGAAATTTTCAAGAGAACAGCAAGCATGTATGCGCATTTTTCAGTAAGGAAACCATTCAATCACATGCATGTTAATGCTCCAAAAACAGCCATATCCGAAATTCTTTGGAGCAACAAGGCAACACAATTATCATGCATATGCATATGGAAATAAACATCTACTCTAGATGCATGCTCATATTGAAAAATGCTAAATAAACAAGGATATACACGAAATTCCAGCAAACATGAGATCTAGTCATGCATGTACACGAATAAGAGATAACAACATTTGATCCATCCATGCAATCCGACATGCATGATGATATACAAATGACATACAAACATTATCATCTAATTCAAGCATGAAAAATATCAGAGCATTAAACTACTGATTATCATATAAAACATGCGCAAAAACAGAAGATCATCATGATAGGATTAACACAGATTTCATGTATACATGCTCAAGGATTAGAATAAATAATATCTAACCCTAATTCGGAAAAATCAGGAAAAATAGACATCTGATTTCTTGTATATATGTGCATGATTTATAAGAATCAACATAGAAAATAACTTCTGATTTTATCTAATACATGTGCAAAGCATAGAGGTAACAACACAGAAAAAACAGAATTCTGGTCACATCTATGTATGTGCAATGATAGGAGAGCAACATATCATATTGGCTCGAAATAAAATCAGGAAAAATCCATCTTAAACCATGCATACATGCGCAAGAATGGAGGAGAAAAATCTAACCCTAGATGCATGCTCTAATGAACCAAAACATGCGCATCATGTAAATAAGCAATGCTGATTTTTCTGTTATCTATTTTCTCCAAAAACATAACCACCGAATTTTTATCTCAAATCAGATTATCATGAAACAAAAATTTGTCAAGCATGGTGAGGATTCGAAGGTAACCAACCTGGCTATGATACAAATGTTAGCAAACAACGATTCTACAAGTTGAGGAGTACCTTTCTTGCACTAAACCTGTGGCAGCGGAAGGAAGATCGGAGGTCACCTTACAGAATCTTTTTCACCGGTCGGTCTCCTACTCTCTTGGAGAAGGAGCGTGAGTCCACAACCCAAGAGTCCACGGAATGAGCTTGGTGGAGGTGGAGGGACGAAATGGGAGAGGGAGAAGGTGGCGGCTAGGGTGGGTGGAGGCTAGGGTTTGCACACTTGTTCTACTATCCAATGGGAGGCTCCCCTCCTTATATAGATGGCTCCACCCTAAACCCTTAATATGTGTAGTCCAATAGTGACGCGCCATGTGTCAGTGCTTTGGGCAAATATCTTATTAATCCTAGATTAATCAAATAAACAACAATTTCATATTTCATACGGACTAGCGTTAATGGGATTGGACTAAATAATGAGGGCACAAGCAACTTACACTATTCTCAATATATCATACGGGCGCAAGCAACGTATATGATAATTATACCTATGTTCGGCACATGAGCATTCATAACAAGAAGTCAATAACACATTATAAGATATGCTATTAGATCTTTACAACTTACAACTCTCCCAACGATGATTTTGAACTGTAAGAAGAATTATCTACTAGATTCAATCACATGTAGCGAGCAACCACCATACATGCAACAATGAATATGCATTAAGAACAAATTGTAGGATTTTGTCCCTATTGCATTTCAATATAATGTATACTATATAATATTTAAAACACATAAATTAGTTCATACCTAAAAGGATTTGTCAAACCCTTTTGAATCGTCGGAAGTAGAGTTGCAATCTGAATCATCTGAAGCACCTCATCCAAGTGTTTTCCAAACTCTAAATAATATTAGAATGATTGAAGCTACCCAATAAAATCTAATGCAAGGTTAGAATCTAGTGATATATCAAAATGATATCAAAACGATAAAAGGCATGTGGAGTGGTGTACTTGAAGGGGAAGATGTGGTACAATTGGGAATGAGGTGTGGTATAGGGGATGTAGTGGTTGTTAAGTTTTGGTTAGATAGATGGGTTAGCCAAGCGTCACTTATGGTTACTTTTCCTCTACTTTATAGGTTAGCGATGGATAAGGAGGTGATGTGTTCGTTTTAATACCACAAATGCACGACCGTCGGTGAAGACGGGGCAAGTACGGGTCGATCCACAGAGAGGTGTGTCGACTCTCGTTCATTCGAAGGCAAGTTGGAAACAAAGGGGAAAAGAGTTGTGATTACACTAGCTAAACTACACTAAACTAGAAAGCATCAAACAAGGAAAACGTGAAGGATTTTGTGTCCATATGCATGTATATATTTTTAAAAATTTAATACAACATACAAGATCGATTTCATATTTTCAACAATTTTTATGTACATTACTTTGTGTTTACTCTAATATCATGCAATCCTACATATATTAAAATAAATCACAAAGAGAGAATCATACCTAAAGATTCTCTAAAACCTTTTGAAGATCCGAATTCACGTTGCCCGTTGAATCGCCCACCGATTCGCCTCCAAGTGTTCACCAAACTCTAAACAAGATTAGAGATAAAGGAGCTAGCCAACCAGTCTCTAATAAGGCTTAGAATCTAGCTAATAACCCCTCTTTGAACTCTTGAGATTTCTATCTCCCAAACTCAAAATTAATAAGAGATTTTCGTGGTGATTAGAGGAGAGATTAGTGAGAGAAACAATTTTTGCATTAACATTAACAAGTAGGAGGAGGGGTCCTTTTATAGGCTCCACAACATCCTTATCAAGAACTATTCCTTAGTCATGATCTCTTGTTTATTCTCTCCTAAAATTAATTTCTAATTGCCACATAAGCATCCTCTAAAACGTTTTAATTAAATCTGGAATTAATCCACCCATGATCTAATTAATCTCTTAATAATTCAAGCATAAATCGCACTGTTCGGTTGACCGAGAATTTTTCTTGGTTAACTGAACCATTCAGTTATAACACATATTCGGTGCACTGTGAGATAGACGGTCAACCGAATCCGCATGAGAAAAATTCTCTGGAAAAATTCAGACGAACCACGTCTTCTCTTCGGTCGACCGTTGACTCACCAAAATTTCTCCTGGAGCATAGTCATCGGATGACCGTGTCACCTTCGGTCTACCAAAAATTCTCTTTCTTGGTTGACCTTTCACACTCGGTTAACCGAACTCGATTGTCCAGACACTCTAGACAATTTCGGTCAACCAATTGTGCTTACCCGTTCCCCATTCGGTTAACCGACCCCAAGATTCCCCGGACGACCGAACCCTGAACGGTTCACCGTGTTTGACCACGATTTTGCCTTTGTCAAATTTTGGATTTATTTCCAACAAAATTTGATCTTTTGGGGTTTTTAGCAAATTCATATCTTATGTAACATATTATCTTATGTAATATTATTACACCCCATAATATATATAACTCATATGAATTTATTATGATTCTAATTATGTCAATTCTCATGACATATTGATTTTATTCGTTCTCCACTTTTGTCCCATTTTCATATGAAACCCGACACATCATATGAACTTAAAATCAAGCCTCTTGTTTCCCAGTTTTGTGGTGTGATCGATAGGAGGATCTAAGGCAAATTGGCAGCGATATTAAACACTTAATATCTAAAACTATAAATGGTATCTAGCTACACATTTTAGTTACCCAATTAGCATAGATGTCTTTGTTCCACCCGAACCAAAACACGATCCATTTAGTGATGTAAGTGCACCACTTGTGTCCGTCCCTTGCCTCATGATATTAAGAATATATACAAAGTAGAAATGTGTCATGTTTGTATTATATTCATTTCTTGATCTCTTTAAGCTAATTATAATTATGTAACTTAACTCAAGTTACATTGTGCACATTATAATTTCGTTTTATCAATGGGTCAACTAATATCATCACTCAATTAGGAGGGGCAATGATAATCGTTTGACTAGCTATCTTTTCCAGCACAAGTCATGTTCAACCAACTATTGCCTTTATCACTATACTCATTGACAATTTTTGACAATAATCAAATTAAGCACTTCTTGAGTGAAAATATATAAGTCTCATATCTTAGGATCCAAGACATAGTAAAACATTAATGACAAGAAACACAATTCCATAATGTTTTACATCTTAGGTCTATTCAATATATAAAAGTAATCTTTTCCTCTTTTTTATACTCGTGTCGTCAATTATTTGTAGAGATACAACAATCGATGACCAACACGAAAATCTTATCTCGGTGATTAATGTTCCATTTTTAATTACCATGATTGTGAATAACTTTTGATTTATGTAAACCATTATCTTTTATAGCTCTACGGTTAAGGACCAAGCGCCTCTTCCTTAACACTTCCAAAAGATGAATACCATAATCAAGGAATAAAATGTTTGCGCATCCAATTCATAATAATTGACATATAAAAGTAGAACTTCTAGAACACATTCCTTTCAAAATGAAAGCGAGGGAAATCGAAAGCAAAATAAAATTCACGAAAATAAACCCTAAGGGGTGGAGTGTGTGCACATATGAAGTGAAATAAGTAATGAATGACACATGTAAGCATGTTTGTGTGTGTGTCATGTGTGTGTCTTTATGCATAGGAAGTGTCTACAGATGTGGCAAAACCTATCAATCCATTCACACAACGATCGGCAATTACTACTTCATTAACATAAGACTAGGTTCAGCATGATAGGTGTCTAAATGTTATGGCAAGACTCATCAAAACCAAGAACTCATGTGAAGAACAAAGATATGCATGAGAAGTGTCTAAATGTTATGGCAAAACCCATCAAAGCAAAGTTTCTTCAATCAATCAATCAAGCAAGCACAAATACAAACACATAACTAACATGTAGCATATTCAACACTAAATTTCAGTCAATAAACATGAGGAAACTATGCATGGGAAGTGTCTATATCTTATGGCAAAACCCTTAAAAAACCAACATGTAGATGATTAAAATACCCTTGATGAATATATAAACATGCAAGTCTACACAATACAAAATTCATCAAACATCAAAACTTCTCAACATATATCTACATCATCTCCACCGCCAAAGGGGGATCGAACTACTCACAAATCATTAAGAAAAGAAACAAAACAAAATTAAACTAAGCATGCAAGAATTGAAAGAATTAAAGGAGACAATATGACACGAACTAAGAAAATTATTTTATTAACATGACGCACATTACAAGTAGCATTTTTCTCCACTTGAGTTTTGCTTCCAGGCTTTACTCCAAGTAGAGAGAATGCTACCAAGCAATGAGGTGAATACAAATGAGGAGGAAGAATTCTATTTATTAGCATGAAAAAAGGTAACCGGGGACAATCGCCCGGTATGGGACTAATGCACTACTAAATATAGACATAAAACACTCTAATACATGACCCGCCTAAACCTTATCAGATCTGGAGCAAACAGACCACCAATTGGCGGTCTATATGGTCTTGATCTGGTCATGTTTTGGAGTGTGGTTGTCTAGCTTGATTTCATCATGTCTGATACACCCTAATCGGTTGTGTACGTTGCGACTCAAATTCAATTGCCAAAATACTCCTCATGATGGTGTGGAGTTTCTTCATTTGCTCACCGGTCCTTTTGACTTTACATCTGGGTCCTTCTCTCTTTCATCTCGGTCCAAAAGTCTTGCAACTTAGTCATTTTCCTTGCTTTTGAGTCCTTTTTGGGCATCTTCTCCTCAAACCTGCTATTCCTGAAACTTAAACATTAAACTCGTTACGTAGCATTGTTTAGGTGAAAGATAACGGATATAAGACACAAATGTATGCATGATATGATGTCAATCAGGAGGTGTGGGTTGTTGATCTCCTGACAAGGTAGGATTCATTACCATTTTGGAATCTTTCTTTTTCCCGGACCCTTATGGACCAGGAATCCCTTCATTTTTGCTCTCTTTTGGATTTGTAAAATCATGCTCTATCTCTTATACTGTTGCTGACTCCCTTATTTGGATTTTCCAATCTAACTTTTCTTTCTCAGTCAAATCCCCCTATCATATTCTTCTTGGCTCAAGGTCATCTTTAGACCTTGTATCGCTGATTTGGAACAAGAACGCACAGCCAAAAGTTTGTTTCTTGGCTTGGCTAATTTTTCATGGTAAGACTCTGACGGAGATCACCCAAGAATCCAGGGGATGGTGTTGGACTAGTTGATGCCCACTTTGTTGGGTGGTGGAAGAACATAATGATTACCTCTTTAGAGATTGCGAGGTTACAAGATTGATTGACATTATTTCATGCTTATATTTGTACCTTATATCCATTATTTTACACCTAAGCAATGCTACATGACGAGTTTTATGTTTAGTTTTCAGGAATAAAGAGGTTTGAAGAGAAAAGCCATGAAAGGACCCAAAAGCAGGAAAAAGGACTTAATTGTGAGACCTGAGGACCAAGATGCAATGGAGAAGGACCTGATCGTAAGACTGAAGGACCTAAGAGCAAAACAGGAAACTCCACACCATCATGAGGAGTATTTTGGCAATTCGATTCGGGTCGGAGCTCCAACAAACAAAGTAGATACATCAAAGACCAACAAAGACCACCAGGAAAGCCCACAACAAAAACCAACTCGATCTGGATCATATAGACCGCCAATTGGCGGTCTTGGACCGGTAATTGGCGGTCCATATGTCTCCATATCCGCTAAGATTTGTGCTGGGCTTTTATTAGTGTATTCTTAGTCTATTTTTGGTATTGGTTTAGTCCCACATCGGGGGATTGTCCCAGATTAACTTTTTCCATGCCTATAAATAGAACTCTTCACCTTCCATTGTAATCACCCATTGCTTGGTGGCATTCTCTCTACTAAGGTTAGGATATGGATGAAGTTAATATTGGAAACACAATTTGTAGTGTATGTGCTCTTGTTGCCTTTACCTTAGCTAATGTCTTGTATGTTTTAATGATGTAGTGAAATCTTAATTCATGTGGAGGCATAGTAGGGTATAGTCTTTATACTTGTGTTCATGTAGCTTCATTCCAATTATTGTCTTGTATGTTTTAATGATGTAGACTTATCTTAATTCATGTGGAGGCAAAGTTGGATGTAGTTTTATGATTTCATGCACTACATGTTGTGAGATGCTTAATGAACACACACATACTTCTTTATGTTCACATTATTTCCCTACCCCCTTTGGGGTTTAGTTTTCTTGCTTCTTTTCCATTTCCATTTGCGTCTTAGTGTAGTTTAGTGTAACCAACCTTTCTTCCCTTTCTTTACCTCTCGCCTTCGCACAAACCAAGTGTCGACACACCTCCCAGTGGACGACCCGTATTTGCCACTGCTTCAACGCGGCCGTGCACTTGCGGTTAAATATAAAACGATCAATCAAGTTTTTGGCGCCGTTGCCGGGGAGGTGCTCGGTCCAGACGTTGGTTTGGACGATTCGAGGGGTTTTTAATTTTTTGTTTTCAGTTTTTCTTAGTGGCAGGGAACCTGAGGATCAAGGGAAAGAGACTGGAGGAGTGGGAGAGCAAAAGACCCCAACGTGACCGCCAATCAGCGGTCTGGGACCGCCAATTGGCGGCCTGGTGAGCCTCAATTGCTCTCAAATTTGTTCCAGTTGTTATGTTGTTCATTTTAGTTATCTGGGAGCACAATTTTGCATGCTGGAACTTCTAGTTTGCTCCCAGGTTTAATTTCAATCCCCTTTAATCAACTTGGACCATAAAACTCAAAGCAAAAGATTAGACTCCTTGCCATCTAGGTCATGCATCATGTGTAGACCTTGCATGCATTTGTCTTTTCTTTTCTTTACATTTTGTTGTTGATTGCTGGCGTGAGGTACGTGCACCCAAATCTCTCATTCATGCATGTTTCGATCATGCATTAGTTAGTAAGGTGCATCGAGACAAGAGTGAGAGAGCATTTGATTGGAGCGATTGATTGCTAGATCTAGGATTAAATCGCTACTAAGTAGGGGTTGTCCCATAAAAGATAAGGTGGGGGATTTCATCACCCTTCCCTTGGCCCCAAAAACCACTCTTAATAAAGCCTTAACTAAAAGCAAGTAGACATTGGCCCTAGGATTGCGGGCGCACTAGGAGAGTAATCTAGTTGAGACCGTCATGACCTGATCGGTGTTGCCTACCTTGTCGATAGTAGGAGGTATTGGATCTCCGGATCTGGTATCACTTGCTGGGCATTGTGGTCCTCGTTGTAGGGAGGTGACACGTGTCGAGGCTAGTGACCTCGAAGTTAGGCGTCGTCTAGCCTAAGGACCCATTGCCTTACATTGTTTGAGCCGTGCTTGCTAGTTAGGCTTCTTCCTGATCCCGTTACCCACGCTAGCTTTAGGGATTCTTCCCTTCTCCTCTGAGTCATCTTCTTCTCACCTACTTCTACGTTTTAGTCTCCTCCCCTTTACACTCTCTAGTAGCGTTTTAGGGTCGAGTCGAGCACTTTTTGCGAGCTTAGCCTCGTGGTGGTGAGAGTGGTCGACTCGAGAGTTTTTCTTGAGATGGATGGTTACATGGGCGACCATCCATATCATTGTTGGGACCAGGACGATTCTCCCTGGTACTCCGGACCCATGCAACCTGGTGTGGCTCAGACTAACACCCCGTATGGTTGGGATGATCGCAATTGTGTGACTGAGCAATCTTCATATTGGGTTAACATGAGAGAGGCACCGACTGCTAGACCACAACCTAGTTTCGTCGGATCATACACTGGTCATCAAACTGAGACATTGCAAGAAACTTTGACCCCTTTCATGCGTGCGGCAAATGACATGGGTGCACCGGTGGCTCCAGTAGCCACACCGTGTGAGTGTTGTGGGTTGAGTGGTCATGTTATCGGGGAATGTCCTTATGTTGCCCCTGAGCCTGAGTATGAGCACACATTTTCCCAAAATGCTCATTATGACCATTACGCATCCGCGTACAATCCGAGAGTGGTGGATTCATGGGGAGACAATTCATATCCAAATTCTTATACTTCATGTTCACCCCAGTATCCTCCTCCCGAATACCCAGAATTTTACCAACACCCCACTCCAAATCATTGGACTCATTCTCAGCCAATCAACACCCAACCTCAAAATTTCCCAAGCTCTGACTTGGACCTCATCGTTGACCGCATACCTAATTCCTTGAAACAAACTTTCCTTACGTTCATAGAAACCACTCAACAGTCCATACAAAATATGGCACTGCAAGTGAGTCAAATGTCATAGGAATTACGTGAACGTGAGAAGAGTGACATTTCATGTCAACATGGGGATTCTTCTTTTATATCGAACCACCACCACATCCACAAATTCAAAGCACAACCTTTCAAAGTCAAACTCCTAGTCAGTCTGAGGGACTTGGGGTTTCAATTCACGATCACTTGGTGAACGATTCGATCCCAATTGAGAATAACATGGACCAGCTTCTTTATGAGTCGGCACAAGATTGTGCCTTATCTTCTTGTCCCGTGGCCCTTGAGCCACATGATCTTATTGTTGTACCTCCTAAGGACTCACCTCTAGTAGAGCAAGAGCTCCATAGTCCCCTCAATTTCAAACAACCTGGTGAGAGTTTGCCTCTCACTATTGTTCCTGATCATCTTGGAAATGATGGAACATCAAACAACTACATTGCTCATTAGGGTATTAGGAGTTCCTTGGAGGATACCTTGGGTATGAGACCCACTTTTTGTTCGCCTGGTGTGTCAGACATGCCTAACGAGGTTCTTGACCTCGTTCTGACGCACCAGCCTGTTGGTTAGAGAGTTTGGATTGACGATCATAACTTCAGTACTGCAACGGGAGAAACTCTTCCTCCGTTGCCCCTTATTTCCCAAACTCTCGAGAGGTTCAAGCTCTTTCAGTTTGATCCTTTGAATGAGACGCCTTTGCGTCCAATTCATGAACCTCTCATTTCATCTGGTGCTCTTTGTGAAGGGGGCCCACGCATGCGTATTCTGGCCCCGCGTGGTGTCATGTTCCCTTTCCAAGTGCATTGACCCACTCTTGAGGTTCCCATTTGATGTCTTTTGATAAATGAAGATGGGAACTTATGTTTGTACATAGTTATTAAAAAAAAGTACAATAAAAGACTCCTTCAGTGAGCATCGATTGTTGTAAGTCCCAACCCTTGTGTATTTGGGCTCCATTTCTTTCACGTATTTGTACCATTTCTTTAGCATCTCTCAGGTTTTGAGGGAATTCGGGTTGTGTCCATCAACATGACCTTGCACTTCCCTTTGTACTTCACGTTGGTGAGATCTATTCTTTTTCATGCATAGCTCCATGTAGTATATTGCTCGCATTCATTGAGGACAATGCATGAAGTAGGTGTGGGGGGGGGTGATTTACGTGTGTACATAGTCGAGTCTTTTCTTTTGATTTTGTTATCTTTTGTTTGCATTGTTAGGGTCATGTTAGTGTGCTGCATTTAATATCGATATATCTGCTTGCCATGATCCTTGGGTGACTTGTCTTCTTTTGCTTGCCTAGTGCTTTAAAATTTCCACATTTCTTTCAAAATCTTCATGTGTTTGCGAAAGAAAATGTTTTGTGGGTTTTGCGTGTGTTTAGCATGTGCAAAACCGTTGAGAGGCAAAGTAAAAAGAAGGCCCCCAAAATTGTCTTGAACTTGATGCATTAGGATATCTTACAGTGACTTTAGGATTTATCGAGTCGTTAGGATGCACCCCAGTTTTCCCTTGGGGGTGAGTAATCATAGGGTTTCAGTGCTCAAACATTTAATGAAGTCCACCCTGAACCTAGTGAGTCAATAATTCGTGTCTGTTAACTTAAGGAAGTTTGTTGTAGTCAAGGACCCTCTAACTCCTGTTGTGACACATTAGTGTAGGGGTTTTGGTTCATGTGTAGATAAGAAATAAGTGAGAATGTGTTCTCTCTTCTCGCACGGCTCCTATCACTCGGGAAAGTAGGTCTGAGGGGACTTTGTGCCTGGTGCTTTTGAGTCATCTGACTTGGGATGCGCCGACCGAACTCCCGTTACACGGGTGGTAGGGATTGCCCTATGTGGAGATTTTGGGAAAGGTGTACGTGATAGTGTAAGTCCTCATGGGAAATGATGCACGAAACCTGACCCTGGGAGAATGAAGCTCCAACTAATAAAATGAAAAAAAAATGTGAAAAGAAAAATAAAAAAAAGGAAAAAAAAATGCAAATAAGAACCTTAATGGACCTTACACTTGTATTACTTGAGGATCTTGAGGTTGTCCATGTCTTTCACTTAATTCCTTATTTAACTTGCACGAATGGTTCATTAGGTTAGGTGTGTGGACTGATTACCTATATAGAGTCGGCCCGTAGGATTACCGCGTCCATTGATCGACAAAAAATTGTCCAACGAGTCGAGTGTTTAGATTGAATAATGCATCTTGTTCGGATTTTGTGGGTATATCCGCTGAAAACCCTCAGGAGACAACACTCCTCCTCCTTGGCAACAAGGAGGTTTCACGGCTTGTTGCACGTGCTAAGTGCAACCGTAATTCCTACAAAAGTGAGTTAGGATTTCTTGTTTTTCGTTTGCTTTTCTCTTTCTTTGTTTTGCTCGGGACTAGCAAAAACTTAGGTGTGGGGCTATTTGATTAACATCATTTCATGCTTATATTTGTACCTTATATCCATTATCTTACACCTAAGCAATGCTACATGACGAGTTTTATGTTTAGTTTTCAGGAATAAAGAGGTTTGAAGAGAAGAGTCATGAAAGGACCCAAAAGCAGGAAAAATAACTTAATTGTGAGACCAGAGGACCAAGATGCAATGGAGAAGGACCTGATCGTAAGACCGAAGGACCTAAGAGCAAAACAGGAAACTCCACACCATCATGAGGCGTATTTTGGCAATTCGATTCGGGTCGGAGCTCCAATAAACAAAGTAGATGCATCAAAGACCAACAAAGACCACCAGGAAAGCCCACAACCAAAACCAACTCGATCTGGATCATATAGACCGCCAATTGGCGGTCTTGGACCGGTAATTGGCGGTCCATATGTCTCCATATCCGCTAAGATTTGTGCTGGGCTTGTATTAGTGTATTCTTAGTCTATTTTTGGTATTGGTTTAGTCCCACATCGGGGGATTGTCCCGGATTAACTTTTTCCATGCCTATAAATAGAACTCTTCACCTTCCATTGTAATCACTCATTGCTTGATGGCATTCTCTCTACTAAGGAGTGAGCCTTGAAGCAAAAACTCAAGGTGGAGAAGAATGCTACCTTCAATGTGAGTCGTTTGTTAATAAAATAATTCTTCTCGTTTCATTAAATCTTGTCTTTTAATTTGTGCATGTTTGTTTAGTCTTTCCTTTCCTTTATGTTTCTTTAATGCTTCCTGCCTTCTTAGTTAACTTTCATTTCAGTATTATGCTTTCTATTGCTAATATAGTTAGTGTAATGAGTAGTGAGTACTTTCATCCCCATTTGGGGGTGGAGAAATATGTGATATACTCATGTAGTGTATTAAGTGTGTGTTATCTTTATCCCTTGAGCTTTATATGATTTCCATAATCATCTAATGGGTTTTCACTCTTATCTTTGATATGATAATGCTCTTGAATGAAGCTTAGCTTATGCTTTGATTAGTGGACCTATTTTATGGGGAATGATAAGGTTAGGATATGGATGAAGTTAATATTGGAAACAAAATTTGTAGTGTATGTGCTCTTGTTGCCTTTACCTTAGCTAATGTCTTGTATGTTTTAATGATGTAGTGAAATCTTAATTCATGTGGAGGCATAGTAGGGTATAGTCTTTATACTTGAGTTCATGTAGCTTCATTCCAATTATTGTCTTGTATGTTTTAATGATGTAGTCTTATCTTAATTCATGTGGAGGCAAAGTTGGTTGTAGTTTTATGATTTCATGCACTACATGTTGTGAGGAGCTTAATGAAGACACACACACTTCTTTATGTTCACATTATTTCGCTACCCCCTTTGGGGTTTAGTTTTCTTGCTTCTTTTCCATTTCCATTTGCGTCTTAGTGTAGTTTAGTGTAACCAACCTTTCTTCCCTTTCTTTACCTCTCGCCTTCGCACAAACCAAGTGTCGACACACCTCCCAGTGGACGACCCGTATTTGTCACCGCTTCAACGCGGTCGTGCACTCGCGGTTAAATATAAAACGATCAATCAAAGAGCTATGTTGGAAAAGCTTGCTTCTAAGCTTGGCATGGGTGTGGTAGATGTGGGTGCAGATTTTAGAGTTTTTTTCTGTCAACTGGATCTCAAAGACTCCTAACGGTCCCGTCAAGCATGCTGGATTTCTTGGGCTCTTGGCCCTCTTGCTTTATGGTGGAATATTTGAGTTGCACGTAATATATTACGGTTTGATAACAAGAGAATTGTATTTGGGGAGATATGACGAAAGATTGTTCAGGATGTCTGTCTGTGGATTTTCTGATTTAAAACCGCATTGGTTTTGGGCTGGGTGACTGGAGTGTTGTTTTTTATATACTGTTTCCCCCACATCTTGTGGGTTTTTTCTTGCTCATTTTTTTCCTTCTGTTTTGGCTGTGTCGGAATCCTGTTCCCAGCTATTTGTTGCTTTATTTTCCAGTTATCTTTGTATGTCTTTGTCACCTCTTGTATCTCATTACTCTATAAATGATAAAAAATCATTTACTTTGTTTAAATTTGGGAGTACAGCCCTATTATGTTCACTTCAAAGATGAAAGACCCCTTGTTTTTGCAGCCCTCTTTGACCGGTGGCAAAATGCTGGTGATGGTGCTACAGTGCACGACGAGTATTTTAGTGTGAAACATCATTGAATAGCATATAGTTGGTAGTACTTTATTATTTTTTGATCCAATTCTTCGTAGTTTTCAGGGTTGGTGTAATTACTACTGTTGTATTTATTTCTTTTGCATGTCAGTTTTCTTGTCATGCTAGCTTCTTTAAACCTTTTGCAGTCCTTGATTTATATATATTTGAGAGAAATCACAACATTTTTTTAAAGATTTTAAGTGATGTTACGGGACCGTTTCAGTGGTGTGGGTGCTGTTGTTAATTGTTATCTATTGATTTTATATTAGATTATCTGCAGTTGCCCCCTCACAATTCTTTCATATATATACAAACAAGCATTGGATTAATTGTTTGATGAGTAATTTTGAATTTTACAGGTGAGATACTTCACACCTTCACAATTTTGACAACCAGCTTTTCATCAACTTTGTAGTGGCTTCATGGTTTGTAACGTCCCCGAAAGAACATAAAATTTAAAATTTAAAACATAATATCACTAGAAATAAGATCCAAAATAGCGTGAACATTACTCATAAAAATATTCAAGAGGTGCACCATTTTACATCAGAGTTGTCAAAAGGTATGACTACATCAGAGTAGAAGAAAATGTAAATACAAGTAATCATTCGACCTACGAAAATAAGATAGGAGGATCCGATCCTAGAGTGTCATCGTTCTCGGTCACCACCGGCCAGAACCTACTGCGGTCCTAAAATGCAAATTTAACAACAATGCCTGAGTTTCCATATGGAAACCCTGTATACCAAGCTCGCCTAAATGCATGCTAAGTTCAATGAAATGAACATGTTATACTAGTATAGAATTACAAGATATGATGCAATCAGTAAACAATTTCCCCCAAGGGTACATAAGGACATTTGTCCCACATCCATCATTGGGTCTCCCATAGAGACCTACCACATGCAAATACGATCTTACGGAGAGTACGCAACGCACCCCACACGCGGCTACACTAATTATCGGGTTTGGTGGGGGCACCTGTATGTCTGCATCACTAGAATTAGCTGAATCTTGAGGTCAACACCTCATCGACGGATCCGTTTCTCAGGTCGGTCAACTCACCTTGTTGTGTCATAGCCAAGCTACCTGCCAGAATATCGTCGGACAATCACTGCCACCATCAAGGTCGCGTGGTCCTCTTCATCACCACTCGGTCGCTCGGAGGAATCCTCACCCGACTGTCTATCAGAACAAGCTACCAACACCGCCGCCATCAAGGTTGCAGGTCAAATCATCGCCCTTAAGGCTGGTCGATCATTTCCGTAGCCCACAGGATGGCCAATCGAGTAATCCGAACCGAAGTCCGCAGGGTCATCCTGCTTCGTAGAGTCGTGCAACATCGTGCATTGGGATCCGTGATCCTGCTTGTTTCTACTCTAGTAAAAGTCCAGTAAAGCTCTAAGCTACGCCACAGTCTATAACACAGAAGTGGCACGTCCCAAGTATCCACTAGGCGGTCCCTGGGTAGGCACAATCACCGCACCCACCGTCACCTCCTGACTCTTGCTTTAGGTGAGGACACAGGCTTCCGTAGATAGAGTTGACACTTCACAAGGACTAGGACTCAGTTCTGACACAAATGGTTGACTGAAAATGGCAAACTGGTCGACGGTTCCCAATGAATAAGAAAACGTTCGAACGGGCACCTCAACTGGTTGAACCCTGCGCACACAACTTAAGTCCCAAACGGTCAAACTAAAGGTGGATGGCAGTCGACCACTTAGATAGTTGATTGACATCATATCATGCATATATCCTTTATTACCCTAAGAAATGCTACGAAATGAGTGTTATGTTTTATGTTTCAGGAATAAATAGATTTGGGAAGAAGAGACCATAAAAGGACTTCAAAGCAAGAAAAAAGACCGAGTTGCAAGAGGGAAGGACCCGGATGTAAGCGAAAGGACCAATGAGGAAATCAAGAAAATCCATATCATCATGAGGAGTATTTTGGCAATTCGATTCGGGCCTTAACTCCAACAATCAACCTGGGTCCATCATACATTGTGAAATCAAGCCAGACGACACCACACAAAATCCATGCCGGATCCAAACTCTGTCGACTATTGATTGACGGTTGGGTCGGCTCCGGATCCGACAAGCTTCGGGCAAATCATGTATTAGGGTGGTTTATGTCTATATCTGGTGTTTTATTAGTCACACATCGGAGGATTGTCCCTGATTACCTTTTTCTATGACTATAAATAGAACTCTTCATCTTCCCTTGTAATCCACCCATTGTTTGGTGGCATCTCTCTACTTGGAGTAAGCCTTGGAGAAAAAACTCAAAGTGGAGAAGAATGCTACATGTAATGTGAGTCATGTAATTTTTTTCTTAGTTAGTTTTATATTGTCTCTTTTTGAATGCTTAGTTTAATTTCATTTGGTCTTTCTTTCTTAATGAGTAGTGAGTAGTTCGATCCCCATTTGGGGTGGAGGTACTGTAGAATATGTGATGTTTGTGGGTTCTTTTATTTGTTTCATTTCATATGCTTAATGTATATATACTTATAGCATGATTAAACTTGTATTAGATGGGATAATGTCGACACTAGGTACTTATCTCATGCTAGCTTTAGATTCTATCTTGTTGCTTGTTATGATTTGATGGGAATGACTTGTTATGTATGGATCCATGTTTGGTGCATATTTACATGAATGATTCAGGTTGTATGTAGGATTGATTTATGCTCTAATGGACACACTAGGTACTTATTGCATGCTTAAGAATCTAAAATCAACCTCAACTTTATGTGAGATATGCATGTTCATGGTCTGACACGTAGTGTTGTGTATCCTACACTTAGAATATACACTAGCTTCTACTTGTATGCCAAACAAACTAGACTTGTTTCTAATTGAAAAGAAGAATCACTCACACACATACCTACACACCTCCACTCCATGGGGTTTAGTTTTGTTGTTTGCTCATTCTTAGTTTAGTGGAGTGTAATCACGTCACTTTCCCTCTTTTTCTCACTTGCCTTCGAACTAACCAAAGTTGACACACCTCACTGTAGATCGACCCATATTTGTCACCGCTTTAATGCGTCCATGCACTTGCGGTTATTATAACTGATTTCAATCAAGTTTTTGGCACCGTTGTCGGGGAGGTGCTCTGTCCAGACTTTGGTTTGGACGATTCAAGTGGGTTTAATTTTTTATTTATTTCAGGGATATCCAGGCATCCATGGGAGGTAGGTGGAGAAATTGGAGGAAGAAGGACACTGAAGTGACTGTTAATCAGCGGTCTGGGACCGCCAACTGGCGGCCTGGTGAGCCTTGATTGCTCTAATATTTGTTCTGGTTGTTTGTTTGTTCATTTTAGTTGTCTGGGAGCTCAATTGTGCATGTTGTGACATGTAGTTTGCTCCCAGATCAATCAATTGCCCCTTTTAAAAAAACTTGGATCATAAAACTAAAAGTAAAAGATTAGACTAATTGCCATCTAGGTCATGTATCACCTGTAGACCTCACATGCACATTGTCTTTCAATTGCTTTAAATTCCTGTTGTCGATTGCTGCCGTAAGGTACATGTACTCATTCTCTCATTCATGCATGTTTAGAGCATGCATTAGTTAGTAAGGTGCATTGAAACAAGAGTGAGGAGTGCTTGTTTGGTGAGTTGCTTACTAGCCTAAGATTTCAAAACATTTTTAAGGGGC
The DNA here is from genome assembly GCA_963682175.1 of Triglochin maritima. NCBI lineage: Eukaryota > Viridiplantae > Streptophyta > Magnoliopsida > Alismatales > Juncaginaceae > Triglochin > Triglochin maritima. Next base: position 27,301,593 of record OY821788.1, on the reverse strand, counting down.
ATCACCTATAGTCTTCAAAGATAAGTTGGGGATTTCATGACCCGTTGTGTAGCCCCAAAGAACATACTCAAGTAAAGTATTAATCTAAAAGCAAGTAAACATTGGCCCTAGGACTCGGGCGCATTAGGAGAGTGATCTGGTCACGACCGTCATGGTCTGATCGGCGTCGCCCACTTTGTCGATAGTAGGAGAGATGAGATCTCCAGATCTTGACTCACTTGCTGAGCTCTGTGGTCTTTGTCGTAGGAAGGTGAGGCATGTTGAGGCTTTGTGACCTCGTAGTTAGGTGTCATCTAGCTGTAAGTACCTATAGTGACCGTAGGCTGTTTGAGCCGTGTTTTCTAGACTAGGCTTGTACTCTCACCCTTTACCCACGCTAGTATTTAGGGATTCTTCCCTTCTCCTCTGAGTATTGTTCTTCTCACCTACTTCTACGTTCTAGTCTCCTCCCCTTTACACACTATGTTAGCGTTTTAGGGTCGAGTCGAGCACTTTTTGCGAGCTTGGCCTTATGGTGGTGAGAGTGGCGACTCGAGAGTTTTTCGTTGAGACGGATGGTTACATGGGTGACCATCCATATCATTGTTGGGACCAGGAAAATTCTCCCTGGTATTCGGACCCATAAAACCTGGGGTGGCTCAGACAAACACCCCGTATGGTTGGGACAATCTTAATTGTGTGACTGAGCAATCATCATATAGGGGTAATATGAGAGAGGCACCGACTGCTAGACCACCATCTTGTTACGTCAAATCATATGTTGGTCATCAAACTGAGACATTGCAAGAACCTTTGGCCTCTTTCATGCATGTGGTAGATGACATGAGTGCACCGGTGGCTCTAATAGTCGTACCGTGTGTCTGTTGTGGGTTGAGTGGTCATGTTATCGGGGAATGCCCTTATGTTCCCCCAGAGCCTGAGTATGAGCATACCTTTTCCCAAAATGCTCAATATGACCATTATACATCCGTGTATAACTCGAGAGGGATGGATTCGTGGGGAGGTAATTCTTATTCAAATTCTTATACATCATTTTCACCCAGTATCCTCCTCCCGAATACCCAGAATTCTACCAACACCCCACTCTGAATCATTCACCTCATTCTTAGGCCATCAACACCCAACCCCAAAATTTCCCAAGCTCTAACTTGGACCTCATAGTTGACCGCATACATGATTCCTTGAAACAAACTTTCCTTACATTCATGGTAACCACATAACAGTCCATACAAAATATGGCACTGCAAGTGAGTGAAATGACGCAACAATTACGTGACTGTGAGGAGGGTAACTTTTGTTGTCAACATGATGATTTATCTTCTGATATCGAGCCACCACCACATCCACAAATTTAAAGCACAATATTTCAAAGTCAAACTCCTAGTCAGTCTGACGGACTTGGGGTTTAAATTCACGATCACATGGTGGGGGATTCGATCCAAATTGAGAATAACATGGACCAACTTCATTATGAGTCGGCACAGGATTGTGCCTTATATTTTTGTCCCGTGGCCCTTGAGCCACATGATCTTCATTTTGTGCCTTTTAAGGACTCACCTCTGGTGGAGCAAGAACTCCCTAGTACCCTTAATTTCAAACGACCTGATGAGAGTTTTTCTCCCACTATTGTTCCTCATCATCTTGGAAATGATAGAACATCAAACAACTACATTGCTACTGCAGGTATTAGGATTTCCTTGGAGGATACCTTGGGTATGAGACCCACTTTCTGTTCTCCTGGTGAGTCGAACATGCATAACGAGGTTCTTGACCTCGTTCCGACCCACCAGCCTATTGGTTGGAGAGTTTGGATTGATGATCATAACTTCAGTACCGCAACGGGAGAAACTCTTCTTCCATTGCCCCATATTTCCCAAACTCTTGATAGCTTCAAGCTCTTTTAGTTTGATCCATTGAATGAGACGCCTTTGTGTCTAATTCATGAACATCTCCTTTCATTTTGTGCTCTTTGTGGGGCCCAAACATGAGTTTTATGACCCCGCTTGGTGTCATGTTCCCTTTCCAAGTGCATTGACCCACTTTTGAGGTTCTCATTTGATGTTCTTTGACAAATGAAGATGTGAACTTATTTTTGTACACAGGAAAAAGAAAAAAAGAAGAAAAAAGAAAAAAAAGTACAATAAAAGACTCCATAAGCGAGCATTGATTGTTGTGGGCCCCAACCCTTGTTTATTTGGGCCCCCATTTCTTTCACGTATTTGTATCCCTTCTTTAGCATCTCACAGGTTTTGAGGGAATTCGGGTTTGTGTCCATCAACATAACCATGAACTTCCCATTCCGCTTCATGTTGGTGAGATCTTTCCTTTTTTATGCATAAATCCATGTAGTACCAAGCTCACATTCGTTGAGGACAATGCATGAAGTAGGTGTGTGTGTGGGGGGGGGGGTGTTTAGGTGAGTACATAGTCGAGTCTCTCTCATTTTGTTTTCTTTTCTTTTGTTGTTATTGTTAGGGTCATGTTAGTGTACTGCATTTGATATCGATATATCTGCTTGCCATGATCCTTGGGTGACTTGTCTTCTTTTTCTTGCGTAGTGCTCTAAGATTTTCACATTTCTTACAAAATCTTCATATGTTTGTGAAAGAAAAAGTTTTGTGGGTTTTGCGTGTGCTTGGTGTGCAAAACCGTTGCGAGCCAAAGTAAAAGGAAGCTCCCAAAATTGTCTTGAACATGATGCATTAGGATATCTAGTATACTATCTTTAGGTCTTATCGAGTCGTTAGGATGCACCCTGGTTTTCCCTCGGGGGGAGAGTAATCATAAGGTTTCAGTACTCAAATAAATAAAGAAGTCCACCCTGAACCTTATGAGTTGAATAATTCGTGTCTGTTAATATAAGGAAGCTTGTTGTAGTCAAGGACCCTTAAACTCCTGTTGTGAGACATTAAGTGTATGGGTTTTGGTTCATGTGTAGATCAGAAATAAGTGAGTAGGTGTTCTCTCTTCTTGCACGACTCCTACTACTAGGGAAATTAGGTCTGAGGGGACTTTGTGCCTGGTGCTTTCGAGTCATCTAACTTGGGATGCATCGACTGAACTCTCGTTACACGGGTGGTAGGGATTGCCTTATGTGGAGATGTGGGGAAAGGTGTATGTGATAGTGTAAGTCATTATACCCAATGATGCACGAAACCTGACCCTGGGAGAATTACACACCAACTAGTAAATAAAAAAGAAGAGAAAAAAACCAAAAAGAAAATAAAAATGGTAATGCAAATAAGAACCATAATGGACTTTACACTTTGTATCACTTGATGATGTTAATGTTGTCCATGTCTTTCACTTAAGTCCTTAATTAACTTGCACGAATGATTCATTATGCTAGGTGTAACGCCCCCGATGTTGTGGGTACGCACACTGGGAAAGACTACAAGTGTCGCGATCAGAGACCTCCGCGACGACCGAAGGAGTTACAAAAGACAAACCAAACAATGACTCGACAATAAATAGAGAGATCATACATGGATAGACTAACATGAAACATAACTAAAAAGTGAGAGATTATCCAAATATGGTAACAAGGTCAAATACATTTCATCGAGTTCAAAGGTGGTCATTCGACAGTGACCCACCGCTCGGCACAAAGCGGTGCGCCGGATAAGTGTCCCAATTCGTGGCAAGTGACCTACATGGTGCCATCGCGAACTTGGGAACACCTACCCTGAGACATAATGGCAGTGTGCCTGCCCAGGACTTATCTTATGCCTAACCTTCCAACGTGAAGGTCTTATGTGAATGACCTCTGGAGCTAGAGGACCCACTCGTGGCCTGTCGGCCCAGAAAACTGAACGTGCCCTGAATTATTAATCAGATTAAATGCAATGCAAGCTACTTAAGCATCTAAAATCTAATGCATCTATAGTGTGTGTAACGAGCTCAAGGAAAGGTATCCGGATACCCTCCTAACAGCCCCCAAACAAATCAAAATCAGAATATCCCAATCAGGAATAAACGAAACTCACAACACCAAGCAATCATAACCGGATCGGCAAATCAAGATAATAGCTAATCGAGTCATCTATGGGTCATGATAAGGATGTTATAAGGTCTGATATCCTCAGGGTCATACATAACCATATCATAACACTTCACTTCAGTAACATATAGACATGAAAGTCGCAATAGGATGATGCATTACAACTAGATATATCAAAATCAAACTCCCCAATAAGCGATAGCATGCATCCTTAATTTCAGAGTGTATATGCGATGATAACTGAAATCTCAGAGCATGATCAGAGTTTATATGGGTATGGATTACATGTATATCAGTAGGATAATCATGTTGGAACATGCATAAAATATCAGTAGACAATATAGATCTCTAAACTTGCATACATGCGTGCAATGGGTTAATATGTTGCTTTAGAATATGACGCAATTAGCACATGATATGGAAGAGCCCGTTTACATTCATAAGTGCATGCATGACTACAACATCAGGAATACACACAAACCAGATCATATAACGATATTATAATTGCTACTGAAACACAACAAGTCATATATAGCAAAACACATTCAACACATAGAACACGATAACTTGCAATAGGCAAGCTAAGAAGTTCAATCAACTCACAACCAGATGTATGAGCCCCTGACCACTCCAACCCATGTGCTTAGAGTATCCCTCTCAGGAGGTCTGTGGTGGGAGAGGGTCAGTAGAGATCCATCCAAGCAGCTCAGCCCAACAACCGAGCAAGTTGATGCACATGGTGCACTAACCGCATGGCTAGCCCATTCAAGAGCACCCTGCACAGACGGAGCTAGCCCATCCAGATTCCCCTCACCCTTAGCCTCCCTAGGGTTGTTCCACACCTTTTCCTGACCCCTACCACCGTCTAGAAGGGCTGGACTAGCCCGCCAATCCAACAAAGAGTCAAAGAGGGTTGAAGACAAATCCTAGTCGGATCTTGTGTGCACCAGCCACACCCAACCAGATCCGTGTCCACCCCAAAACTCAACCCAGAAGAAACCTCATCAGTCCTGGTCGGACCTCACCGGAGCTCGCCAGAGCCCTGGTCCCTTTGTCTGTCCTACAACTAGCCCCATCTAGCGCATGCTCCATGCACACGCTAGAAGGGAACTCGGTTGATGGTGCAACCGATTGCACCAACCACCAACGTGGTGCTGGCTGGCTCTCCAGCCAACACCCCCTCCCATACAACTCTTCAAGGGTCAGGAGCATACCTGATCAGCAAGGAAGATTGCTTGAACTTAGCCGGAGATTCTGCCCACCAAACTTCTAGCCGCACCACAGGTTGCACTAGACGTCGCTTCTATCCTCGCTGGATTTGACGTTTGCTGGAGCACCACCTGAGTGGCCTGACCACGTGGATGAGGAATGGAAGAGGAGGAGGAGAGTGAGGAAGTGGAATGTTTGTGCAAGGGTCAGATGGAGGGAGATCTTTTGTTTGCTACAACTCTCCAACTTCCATACTCTTCATGGTTATTAAAACCCCCCTCAAGCATGCCAAAAATGGCACCAAGAAAAGGCATCCAAAAGACACGAAATTATGTACATCCAAACCCCAAGTGCAACCCTTCCAATTCCACATCACCCCAACATGGGCTCAGACTAAACTCGCACCATAGGCTCACTCGGACCCAAATTGAGTCGATCGAGTCAAACCACAGCGCACTAGCCCGATGTGTCGCACCCGATCGACCAACAAGAGATCTGATCAAATGTACCCAAACAAGCATGACATAACACAATTTGACATTCCAAGAAGTCAATTACGCATAACTACGGAGAGTGGACTTATTATTATTATAGCAGGAGAGCGGGTCTTACCCTAGGTGCGTGGACTGAATACATATACAGAGTCGGCCCGTAGGATTACGATGTCCAATGATCGACAAAAATGAGTCCATCGAGTCGAGTTTCTAGATTGAATAATGCATCAATGTTCGGATTTTGTGGGTATATCCAATAACAATCCTCAGAAGACAACACTCCTCCTCCTTGGCGACAAGGAGATTTAACGGCTTCTTGCACGTGCTAAGTGCAACCGTGATTCCTATGAAAGTGAGTTAGGATTTCCCTATTTTACGAATGATTTTTTTCCTTTCTTTCCTTTGTCCCCTTTACTGTTTTGCTCGGGACTAGCAAAAGTTACGTGTAGGCGTATTTGATTGACATCATATCATGCATATATTTGTGTATTATATCCTTTATTCTTAGCGTAAGCAATGCTACGTAACGAGTGTTATGTTTATGTTTCAGGAATAAATAGGTTTGGGAAGAAGAGACTATAAAAGGATCTAAAAGAAAGAAAAAAGACTGAGTTGCAAGAGGGAAGGACCTGGATGTAATCCAAATGACCAAAGAGCAAATCAAGAAACTCAATATCATCATGATGAGTATTTTCGCAATTCGATTCGGGCCTTAACTCCAACAGCCAACCTGGGTGCATCATACATTGTGAAATGAAGCCAGACGAGACCATACAAAATCCAGGCCAGATCCAAACTCTGTCGACTGCCAATTGGCAGCCTGGGATCGCTGATTGATGGTCAGGTTGGCTCCGGATCCGACAAGCTTCGGGCAAATCATGTATTAGGGTGGTTTATGTCTATTTCTGGTGTTTTATTAGTCCAACATCGGTGGGTTGTCCCTGATTACATTTTTCTATGACTATAAATAGAAGTCTTCATCTTCCATTATAATCCACCCATTGCTTGGTGGCATCCACTCTACTTGGAGTAAGCCTTGGAGCAAAAACTCAAAGTGGAGAAGAATGCTACTTGTAATGTGAGTCATGTAAATAAAATATTTTTTCTTAGTTAGTTTTATATTGTCTCTTTTTGCATGCTTAATTTAATTTTGTTTTGTCTTTATTTCTTAATGAGTAGTGAGTAGTTTCATCCCCATTTGGGGTTGAGGTAATGTAGAATATGTGATGTTTGTGGGTTCTTTTATTTGTCATTTCATATGCTTAATATATATCTATACTTGTAGCATGATTAAACTTGTATTAGATGGGATGATTTCCACACTAGGTACTTATATCATGCTAGCTTTAGAGTTTATCTTGTTTCTTATTACGATTTGATGGGAATGACTTGTTATATATGGATCCATGTTTGGTGCATATTTACATGAATAATTCAGGTTTGTGTAGGATTGATTGATGTTGTAATGGCCACACTAGGTACTTATTGCATGCTTGAGAATGTAAAATCAACCTCAACTTTATGTGAGATATGCATCTTCATGGTTTGCCATGTAGTGTTGTGTATCCTATACTTATATTCTACACTAGCTTCTACTTGTATGCCACATAAACTACACATGTTTCTAATTGAAAAGAAGAACCACACACACACACATACCTACACACCTCCACTCCAAGGGGTTTAGTTTTATTGTTTGCTCATTCTTAGTTTAGTGTAGTGTAATCACAACACTTTCCCTCTTTTTCCCACTCGCCTTCGAACTAACCAAAGTCGACACACCTCCCTGTGGATCGACCCGTATTTGCCACTGCTTCGACGCGGCCCTGCATTGGTGGTTATTATAACTAATTTCAATCAATAGTCAATGTCAGACTGAAACTAAGTCAAATAAGGAAACCGTCGAACATCTCAGGGGCCCCCTTCGAGAAAAAATAGTAGAGTCTTCCCTATTTAACCATGTCATTATCGGTCGGACCATCAATCAAACTGTCGAAGTAACATTCGATACGCTTAAGTTACCGATCAGACGAAAGTCTAGAGAGGTCGACCGTTTAGATGGAAAACACTCGGTACAAACCAAAATTACAAGGAAACGATCGAACGACTCAGGGGTTCCATTCGAGCAAAAATAACAAACTCTCCAACCTAACAAATATTGACAACCAGTTGACCGCCGAGACGACATCGTTCGACCGCTGTTAGGCAAAAGTGGAGAAATACACTACGCCAGGTCGACCGCCCAAAAGGCACTGATCTACCGTTAGTCACTAGCTACCTGGTTCTACCAAGTACATCTTGCTGCCCTCGTGTGAGCAAAACTCTAATGCAATGAATTGGCATATCTTTCTTCTTGTCGCAGTTCGCCGTAGGTCACACAATGCCGACAACCACCACTTAGCCTTCTTGCGCACCCTCACGCCTCAAAGCTACGACCAACGCCGTCCTCCTCGCCTGCTTGCCGCAGCTGCTGCTCGCCGGAAGAACGGGGGAGAGAAGAAGCTGTGGTGAGTGAGAGAGGGAGAGTGATGTGAGAAAAGGGGAGATGGTTGTGTTTCTTCTCTTAAAAACAAAAACCCAAGCACACCCACCCACGCCCCCATCACATCACCCTACCTCCACCCCAGACCCAGCCATACCCAACCATAACTCCCATCACCTCAAGCCAAAACCACCTAATCCGAGTTTAACCTCTAATTGGGTTTAGGATTTAACATGGTTAGTGTCACTGCACATGTTTTATAACTCTTATCTTGTTTCATCAATTGTGAAGTCTTGATAACAGATTAAATAGTTGAGCTACATTAATGACTTCCTAGTGATCCTTGATTACAAGAAATAAGAGAAAAGTGGAGAATGCTGAAGCTTTCAACATGTTATCTTTGTTATTGTCAGAAAAATATCTGATTCTCTACGAACTGCTTCAGTCCTTCACTTACTATGACACCATAAGTCCACGATCACCCAAGTTTTATTGAATCATTGACATTTATATATTAAAATAAATTTTGAAAACATATTGGTTCTTGGGAATGACTTCAAATTTAATTATAACATCCATATCATGAAAAACCCACTTTACACTGAGAAATGACTGCTACTAGATAGCAGCCATATCAAGTTTGTGCATTGCTTGTTCATCCATAGGCATTTCTTTTGACCAATGTAGCATTTTAAGTTTCTCGTTGTCATAAGTTGATTTGAGTTCTAATGGTGTTGGGTAATTATGGATACAAAAGATATTTGTTGACTCCTAGTTTTAATACTTAAGATCACTAGACTGCTGAGTTTATTAAATATGACTCGGCATTGCAATTGCTGACTTCTATTCATTGACCTTTATGTTGTGGATGTTGAACTTCATCAATTTATGTATCTTCCTTCTAGAATCAATTCTTACAAAAATCACAAAATTCTGAGTGTTCATGTGAAATTGATTATTCATCTGATGTATTTTGTTACTTTGATTCTCTCAAATTTAAAATGACTTACGTATCCTTCAGACTGTAAAAATATAGTGAAATGAAATAATTCAATAAAGTTCATAACCTTTGTAATTTACAGTAGAACTTATATGTTAAACTTTGCATGTTTTGTTGTACTTTGAAGCTTATCATGAGTTTTTTGTACTTGTTATGGTTAACATATCAAGTAGTAATAATTATTGTTATGAAGTATATCGTATCATGTTACCTTTTGGTGATTATTATTCTTACATATTTGGTTGATCGTTTAAATAACTGCAAGTGCATGGTGTCAATGAAAACGTGACAAATATGGGTGGAACCTCAAGGAGTTGTGAGTGTTGTTGTGACTACCATACTCTAGTTGAAAAGGAGAGGAGAATGAGGGGATTATGCTAAACTAACTACACCAAACGATGAATTAATAAACAATTAAACTAAACCCCGATGGAGCGGAGGTGTGTAGGTATGTGTGTGTGTGAGTGGTTCTTGATTACATGAGGCACAAATGTGTAAAGTATGTGAAATCAACTAGAAACTATTCTGGAGTCTAATTAACATCAACTACATTTACATGAATACATGACTAATATTTTAGGCATAAAGTTAAGATTCACTTTGGGTTCTCAAGAATGAACCAAGTCCTCTTGTGGACATTAGGACATCAATTAACCATCCATACAACTCAATACATTCATACATTCTCTACTAATCAAACATCCATACAAAACAAGCCATTTACCAAAACAAGATCATCATTTACAAGCAACATGATAAACTCTAGATCTAGCATGAGACAAGTACCTAGTGTGACCATTATCCCATCTAATACAAGTTTTACCAAGTTACAAGTTAAGCTCTACATTAAGCAAATGAAATGACACAAGATAAGAGAAACCCATCACGAACACATCACATAATTTGTTGGCTTTTTGGCCTTAATCTATGTTTTGATGATTTAATTAACCTAATCTTAATTATGATCAATGTAGAGTAGCACACATATTGCATTGCATATATATTGCTTTGTGCTAACCTCTACAGGTGATCAAGACTCAAGGAAGAAAGGAAATCAAGTCAAGACATGTAATCAAGCTCAATTTGAAGACATGTATTTTGTAGTTCTTTGAGTCTTTAGGAACTTATGTATTTTGAGCATACTTGAGCTAAAATCAACTTAAACACATACTAGGTTCCCTATAGAAGTTGCACGCAAAATTTCACATTATTTGGACTTCAATAGATCACCTAAACTTAGACCGGAAAACACTAAACCTGAACCCTAACTGTCTGCCCACATTCGGTCGACCGCAACAGGCCGTTCGGTCGACCGGATGATCAAGTATTTTGTTTTGTGTTTCCCTATCTGTTTTTGGCCGACCGCACCATCTCTTTCGGTCGACCGTTTGAACTTAATTTTCCAACCGTTACTTTTGTCGTATATACCCAACGGTCCAATTCGTATTAAACCAAAAATACCCCAAATATATTTCTTGTATCGGTCGACCGAGGACCATGATCGGTCGACCGTTTGTCCATCTCTTGACAAACCCTAATCTCCTGTTGAAAAATGGTCGACCGCTAGACCTGTTTCGGTCGACCGAATATCTGTTTGTTTGTCAACCCCAAAGTGCCTGGTACAAATCGGTCGACCGTTTCCCCTTAGGTGTTCGACCGATAACTTAAGTGTACCTAAGTCGTAGCGTTGGGTGGTCGACCGTTGCTTAACCGGTCGACCAAACTTAGTGCAAAACTGCCTAACGGTCGACCGTTCATCCCGATCCGGTCAACCGATTTCTTCCAGAATTGGGTCCTGTAGGTTCTGTTTTGTGTAATCACACATCAACTCATACCCAATCAATCCCAACAACTCTATTCTCTCTAATACCTATATAAGGAGTTGTAAAACACATTTTAACACAACTCTTCCATACAAACTTGTCCCAAACATTAGAGAGAATCCCAAACACTCAAAGCCTCCAATTTCCACACTTTAGTCTCAATTCCAATCTTTCTCATGTGTGCTCAAGTTAGAGAGTGTATTCCACTCAAGTTCTCAGTTGTAATAGAAGCAAGGACTTTGGTGAAAGCCCGAAGTATTCCTCTCGGATTGTGAGAGAAGAAAGTCAAGCTCGCGAGGTTGTTCGCGGAGTTTGTTTTGTAAAAGGCGTTCTCTCCCGGCCCAGAACGGGGAGTGGATAGTGAAGACGCGAGCGGAGCTCGAAGTGTCAGCGGAGCTTGCAAGAGAGGACGTAGGTGGTGGCCGAACCTCTGTAAAAACCCCCGACGTCCATTGTGGTTTGCATATTTCTTACTTGCTCGTTTAGTTGTTTAAATTCCGCTACATATAACTCGATCGATAAAATGAGTAGGTAATTAGTTTAAAAGTGATTAGTTGACCCATAACCCACACGATCCTACATTTGGTATCAGAGCCTTGTGCGCTAAATCGTATACTTAATCGTATCTTTACCATGGCTAGTACATCTAATCACTTAGAGGGATTATGCACAACTCGACCTCCGTTGCTAAATGGGTCTAACTATGATTATTGGAAGAATAGGATGAAGATTTTCCTAATTTCAAATGACCTCAAGTATTGGATGTTTCTCCAAAATCCATACACACCCCCAAATGAAGATGAATTAGATTCACTTACAAGACCCAAAATGAAAGAAAACGAAATGAATTCGAAAATCATGAACATCTTGTATTGTGGCCTTAATAAGGGTGAATATAATAGGATTAGAGGTTGTGTCACTCAGTGAAAACATAAGCGAAATGAACACTCGCTTCACCGATATCACTAACTCTCTTTTGGTTCTTGGAAGAAAAATCAATGAAGGAGAGATGACAAGGAAGTTCCTCCGGTCACTTAGCATCGATTGGGAAGACAAAGTCGTCGCAATTGAAGAGGCACATGATCTTTCTAAATTAAAGATGGAGGAACTCGTTGGAAATCTCATGGCGTATGAACTCCAAATCAACCATCGAAAGGAGAAGGAAGCCTCCAAGAATAAACACACCTTCGGATTACATGCAAACATTGACCAACCAAGGAAGAGTTCAGAAGATGAGTACATTGAAGTCCTAGCAAAAGACTTCTTCAAATACCTCAAGAAGGATAAAGAAGAAAAGAATGAAAGAAGAGGTAGAAGGAGTGAAAAGAGAGAAAAGAAGGAGAAGGAAGAGAGTGGAAATGAGAGAAAAGAGAAGGAGAAGAAAAATGAGAGGAGGGAGAGAAGGAGAGAAAAAGAGAAGAGTAAGAGAAAAGAGAAGAGGTTGGAAGCTCACAAGGCTACATGGGACGATTCATCGTCTTCATCGTCATCCAAATCTACCACACCTTCATCAACAAAATAATATGCACACATGTGCTACATGGCCATTCAAGATGAAGGAAGTGAGGTAGAATCTAACTCTTGCTCTAATAATTCATGCTCAACTAAGTCTTATTATAGTGATAGCTCACATTCTAGTGTTAATGAAGAAACTTATACACATGATGAGCTTCAAAATGCATTTCATGACTTAGTTAAACAATATGAGATCATTTGTGATAAAAACAAAAGTGCTAGAAAGTTAATCAAAGATCTCCAAAGCCAAATTTAAACATGCATGAATGAGAAGAATGAGGTGATTGCTAAATTTTAAAAGAATGCATCAAATATTGATAAATTAAGAGCAACACCCATAGATTGTGATCAACTAAATCTTCAAGCTTGTAATTTGCAATTAAGAAAAGATTTAGAAAGATTCACAAATGGAACTCATATGCTCAACATGTTATTAGGTAGTCAAAGGCAATTCTTGCAAAAACATGGTTTAGGTTACATTTCAAAATTGAAAAACCATGTATCTCACACTACACTAAATGGCAAGCATATGTTCTTTAACCATAGTTCCTCAAGTGTGTGGGCTCCTAAAACCAAAATGGTTTGGGTTCCCAAAACTAACATTCAAGGACCCAAAGTTGTTTGGGTACCTAAATCTACACTTGTAGGTGCTTAAGGAGGAGATTGGTGGTGACCGGGTGAGCCAAAGCGTCAAATTCGAATCCGGTTGCATCACCAAGTCAAGATTGGAGCTAATCAAATTCAAGTTTGGTATAAAATTTCTATCATAGAATTTTTGAAAAATTAACATCAATCCAGTTAATATGCTTAATTGTCATATCCTTAGATGTTTAATTCATTGCAAAACATTAACCATATTCATTGCAAATCATTTATCACATTTGTTGAACGTTTTAATTAAACCGCAAGTGCACGGCCGCAATGAAGCGGTGGCAAGTACGGGTCGTCCTCAGGGACGTGAGCAGCCACTTGTTTATCAGAAATCAAGTGGCAAAATTTGGGGAGAAAGATTGATTATTCTACTCTACACTAAACTACGCTAAGAAATATGAAATGCAAACGAAAGAAACAAACAATGAAATGACAACTAAGCTAAGAACAAAAGAAGAATGCTGGAATACAAATATGGGAAAACCCCTAAGGGGTGGAGTGAGTGCACACAAGAAAAGAGGTGGGTGTTGAACACATTCTTTAAGCACAAATTAAGGTGGTGTTATCATGCATAGGAAGTGTCTAAATGTTGTGGCAAAACCTATCAATCTATTCACCAATTTAGTTGCTTAACATTTACATATGCAGGATGTTTATTTCAGAATCTAAACAAGCATGAGAGGTGTCTAATCATTTTGGCAAAACTCATCAAGTTATAAATTCTATCCTAAAAAAGCAAGCATACATTCATGTTTTATCAACACATTGGAAATAAAGCATTCAATCCATTCTCGTTTGCATGTATGTACATCTACTCCACCCCCCAAAGGGGATGAAACTACTCACTAAACATTACAGTAATTATTAAACTAAACAAAGAAAGCATATTAACTAAGCTAATAAAACTAATGAAATGAGATTAAGCAAAGCAAAACAAGAAAAATACAACAAACAACATAATAAAGAAAACTTGCATTAAAATGACTCACATTAAAAGTAGCATCCTCCTACTTTAGTGTGTGCTTCAAGGCCTCACTTCTAGTAGGAAGAATAGCCACTTAAAATATGGAGTGATTACAATGGAAGGTGAAGAGTTCTATTTATAGCTAGAGAAAAAGCTAATCCGGGAAAATGGCCCGATGTGGGACTAAACAGATACCAAAAATAGCCTAAACATCCTCTAATATGTGTGCTGGAGAAATGTTTTAGCGGATTTGGGCCAAAATGGACCGCCAATTGGCGGTCTATATGGTTCAGATCCTGCTCATTTTGTTGTGGGCTTTTCTTGGTATATTTGCTGGTCTTGGATGCATTCACTTGGTTTGGTGGAGCTCCTACCCGAATCGAATTGCTAAAATACTTCCCATGGGTGTGGTGTATTCTGTTTTGCTATTAGGTCCTTCTGTCTTACACTCAGGTCCTTCTCCCTTGCATCTTAGTCCCCAGATCTCACAATTCAGTCCATTTTCCCAGCTTTTGGGTTCTTTTATGCTTCATCTCTTCAAACCTATTTATTCCTGAAAACTAAACATAAAACTCGTAACATAGCATTGTTTAGGTGAAAGATAATGGATATAAGATACAAATATAAGCATGAAATGATGTCAATCAAATACCCCCACACCTAACTTTTGCTAGTCCCGAGACAAACAAAGAAAGGAAAAAGCATACGAAAAACAAGAAATCCTAACTCAATTTCGTGGGAATCACGGTTGCACTTAGCATGTGCAACAAACCGTTAAACCTCCTTGTCGCCAAGTAGGAGGAGTGTTGTCTCCTGAGGGTTTTCAGCGGATATACCCACAAAATCCGAACAAGATGCATTAATCAATCTAGCTACACGACTCGTTGGACTTATTTTGTTGATAATGGGACGCGGTAATACTACGGGTCGACTCTATATATGTAATCGGTCCACACACCTAGCCTAATGAGTTATTCATGAGAGTTAGTTAAGGACTTCAGTGCAAGACATGGGCAACCTTAACTTCTGAATGTGATACAATGTGTAAAGTCCATTTTGGTTTTTATTTGACTTTTTTTTTCTTTTCTTTTCTTTTCTTTAGAGCATTTTATTGGTTGGTGTTTGATTCTCCCAGGGTCAGGTTTCGTGCATCATTGCCTATGAGGACTTATACTATCACGTACACCTTCCCCCAAATCTCCACATAGGGCGATCCCTACCACCCGTGTAACGGGAGTTCGGTTGGTGCATCCCAAGTCAGGTGACTCGAAAGCACCAGGCACAAAGGCCCCTCAGATCTACTTCCCGAGTGATAGGAGCCGTGCGAGAAGAGAGAACACCACTTATTCATTTATCTACATGGTAACCAAAACCCCTACACTTAAGTTTCACAAAAAGAGATTAAGGGCCATTGACTACGACAAACTTCCTTATACTTACAGACACAAATTATTTGTCTCACAAGGTTCAGGGTGGACTTCTTTAAATATTTGAGTACTAAAACCCTATGATTACACACCCCCCGAGGGAAAACCGGGGTGCATCCTAACAACTCTATAAGACCTAAAGCAAATAAACTAGATACGCTAATGCATCAAGTTCAAGACAATTTTGGGAGCTTTCTTTTTACTTTGCCTCTCAACGGTTTTGCACATGCTAAACACACGCAAAACCTACAAAAACATTTTCTTTCACAAACACATGAAGATTTTGAAAGAAATGTGAAAATTTTAAAGCACTAAGCAAGCAAAACAAGACAAGTCACCCAAGCATCTTGGCAAGCAGATATATTGATATTAAATACAGCACAATAACATGACCCTATCAAAACACACAAAAGAAAACAAAATCAAAGGAAAAAGACTCGACTATGTACACACGTAAAGCACCCGCACACCTACTTCATGCATTGTCCTCAATGAATGTGAGCATGATACCACATGGATTTATGCATGAACAATGGAAGATCTCACCAACATGAAGCGCAAAAGGAAGTTCGTGGTTATGTTGATGGACACAAACCTGAATTCCCTCAAAACCTATGAGATACTGAAAAAGGGAGACAAATACGTGAAGAAATGTGGCCCAAGTACACAATGGTTGGGGCCCAGAACAATCAATGCTCGCTCATGGAGTCTTTTATTACACACTTCTTTTTTCTCTTCTTTTTTCTTCTTTTTTTCAATTTTTTTACATGATATGTACAGCAACAACGATATTCTCATAATCATTTGGTCAAGGAACATCAAGTCATGAGGACCAGAGACTTGTCGAGATGGGCAAACTCCACTGGTTCTCTGAGGTGTCATGATGGGTGAAAGGTCAAAGCTGAAAGGCTTGAACCCCTCATGATATTGGTTGGGTGTGGGCAACAAAGAATGAAGTTGTGTTGCCTCACTAGGGTTGAATTGCTCATCGAAGAAAACCCTCCAACCAATAGGCGGGTGCATCGGAATGAGTTCCTCAGGCTCATTCGATGGATGCAGCAGACTTGCATCACTAAGAATGGGTCTTCTCCCCAAGTCATCCCACAAGGACCTCCCACCATCATGTAGATCATCAAGCATAAGCTCGGTGATAGGTGGGTCCTTGTTGGAGTCAATATGAAGCTCAAATGGCTCAATGGCCATGGGACATGAGGTAGAGACACCTTATGGTATAGGCATATGATGAGGTGTCTCACTCTCGCTAGTACTCTCAACTGAATCATGCAACGAACACTCCCTTTGGACATTCATGTTCGAGACCAGCTCACTCTGTTGCATTGCGAAGACAGGCAATGAGTTTTCGCTGGGCCCACAACCATTCTCAACGGGTTGCATTGGGGTTAGGGGTGTTCGTTGATTTTGTGGTGATTTCTCCAATTGGCGGATGAGATTTAGATTTAATGGTTCATCCATGGGTTCCTGTTGCCTACCAGAGTTGAACACATGAAACTCGGCACTCATGTTACCGAATGCGAGCTTCATGAGACCATTTCTACAATTAAACAAGGCATTGGAGGTGGTCAGAAATGGTCTACCCAAAATCAAAGGTATTTGAGAGTGGGTGTTCGCAACAGGATTGGTATCGAGGACAACAAAATCGACTGAAAATATAAAATCTCCAACTTTTGATAAGCACATCCTCGATAATCCCCATGGGAATACGAATGGAACTATCCGCCAATTAGAGGGTGATCTTAGTTGGTTTCAATTGTCCCAAGTTCAACTGTTGATAAACAGAGAATGGGAGGAGGTTGACCGCTGATCCTAAATAAGGCAAAACATTGCTCATTCTAGTGTCCCCTATCGTACTCTAAATAGTAGGACACCCAGGGTCCTTGTATTTTGTATAGGTGGGATTGGACAAAAGTGAGCTGATATTTGCAGCCAAGAATGCTTTCGTAGGAACATTGGTCTTCCTCTTGGTTTTGCAGAGATCCTTCAACACTTTGGCATATTAAGGTATTTGTTGGATGACATCCAACAAGGGGATGTTAACCTTTACTTGCTTAAACACCTCTAATATCTTGTGCATGTTGTCACTCTGCTTTTTGGTTAACCTACTTGGATAGGGAGCTTTTGGCTGGTAGGTTTTCTGCAGTGCCTGAGAAGAAAGCTTTGGTGTATTACCCTCACCCTCAGCCTCTTCTTCACCACCATTCCCACTGAGGGGCTGAATAGATGGTGGTTGTTGTGGCAAGGAAATGTGATTGTCAACTTGTTTTCCATTCCTTAAGGTCAAAATGGAATTGACATGGTGAACAGGTTCCTCCACATGGTTCAGTTGCCTCCCCCGAGGTACCACATTCTCATTTTGCATGTGTTGTTGTTGGTACATACAGGGGTTAGCCTCGGGCTGGCTAGGAAAAGACCCTCTCTCTCTTTCATGTACAGACTGAGCCAATTGGCCCATCTGAAGCTCTAAAGATTTGATGGTCTGCTGATTTGAAGTGAGAACTGGACTCGTAGTTGACAAAAAATTTCATTGAGTTTTCAAGTCCACGAGTCAAGGTCTCAAGCGAATTGAATCGAGTTTCCATATTATTGGAATTTGGGAAACCCGATTGATTGGTGGGTTGTGCTTGGGGTGGCTGATAAGAATGTGCATGCATGGGAGGTTGGTGTGATTGGTAATGTGGTCTAGAGGAGTTTGAAGGACCACCCAGGGCATTAGTTTAGTTCCATGAAAAATTGGGGTGGTTCCTCCATCCAGGATTATAAGATGATGAGTATGGGTCATTCCTGGCTCTATCATAGATGGCGTTGACACGCTCCATCTCAGGAGGAATGGACTCACACTCGCTTTCTACATGACCTATCCTACCAAATGAATGACGGGGAACTGGACCAGATGTGGACATGTGAGGTGCACCTTGTTGGTTTCGGAGCTCAATCGAATCCATACGGCGCATTAAGGCCGCCATGCGCGCCTCGGTGGCCGTAGTGGTATCGACAACAAATGCGGCACCCGATCTAGTCGAGTTTGCATTCGCGATCCTTGCTCCTATGCTAGATGACGCAGGTGGTTCCCTCGCACTCTCCCATTGCATGGTTTTCTCAGCAAGGTCTTCTAGGAAAGCCCATGCCTCCCTTTCATCCTTTCCCAAGAACTCTCCTTGACACATGGACTCAAGGAGCGTTCTTGACGGGATGTGAAGACCTTCGTAAACAATCTGACAACGGCGCCACAACTCGATGCCATGGTGAGGGCATGAGGATAGTAGCTCCTTGAACCTCTCTAAGTATGCATGGAATGGTTCGGTGTCATGTTGATAGAATGAATTGATTTCGTTACTCAATTTTTGAGTCTGATGATTTGGGAAGTACTTCTTGAGGAATGCAGATTGAAACTCATCCCAAGTCCTAAAGGCGTTCGCCTGGTTGCTGTACAACCACTTCTTGGCGTCATCCTTCAGTGCAAAGGGGACAAGCCTAATATGGATGGAGTCTGTGCTAAGTTGTTGCAGCTTGAACAAAGCACAGACCTCCTCAAATTCCCTGAGAAAGATATAGGGATCACCTTTCCCAGTGAAGTGTGGGAGCATGGAAATAAACTAAGGCTTAACCTCAAAATGGTTCCCATTAGCCTCTGCTAATACGATGCATGAGGGTAGAGCTGTACGGCTCAGGTAGCATCGATCGCGTAGAGGTATGGGACCGACAACTGGAAGCACTGGTGGAGCAGGTGGGTCCAGCAACTGCTCCTCCTCACGGAAATTAGCAGCCATTGAACCCGGATTGCGTGCGACACGAGAGGAGGAAGGTGTCGAGAAATCGATGACCGAAGCCAGATTGACAACGCTCCTCGTCAAATGACCCCTCTCGTCTCGTGTCCACGAAAGCATACACAAAGGTGCACACACACAAACCAAAACTATTTTTTCTTTTTTTTTCTTTTTTCTTTCAAAGAATGTGCGTAGAGAAGAAGACGGGGGAACACAGGAGAGAGAGAATGACTCAGGAGAGAAGGGAAGAAGTCCTTATGCTACGGCGGATGGGTACAGGTACAAGCACACAAACAAACAAGGCTCAAGCAATCCTAAGGTCGCTATAGGTCCTTACAGCTAGACGACGCCTAACTGCGAGGTCACACGGCCTCAACACGCCTCACCTCCCTACGACGAGGACCACAAAGCCGAGCAAGTGAGCGAAGATCCGGGGATCTCGTCTCTCCTACTATCGACAAAGTGGGTAACGCCGATCAGGTCATGACGGTCGAGACCGGATCACTCTCCTAATGCGTCCGAATTCCTTAAGGCCAATGTCTACTTGATTTTAAAATTAGGCTCTTGATTAGTGTGGTTTTTGGGGCGAAGGAAAGGGTGATGAAATCCCCCACCTTATCTTTTATGGGACAACCCCTCCTTAGTAGTGTTTTGGAGTCCTAATCTAGCAATCAACTCTCCAAACAAACGCTCAACTCACACTTGTTTCAATGCACTTCCTACTAACTAATGCATGTTCATACGAAATGCATGAATGAGAGTAGAAGGTGCGTACCTCACGCCAGCTCTCAGCAACAGAAAATAAAGCTAAGATAAAAGAGAATCTAAATGCCTAAGTCACATACATGATGCATGACCTAAACAACAAGAATGCCTAATCTTTTGCTTTGAGTTTTAGGGTCCAAGTTGCTTAAAGGAGGTTTGATTATGGATCTGGGAAAAAACTATAAGTCAAAACATGCCAAATCAAGTCCCAGATCACTACATCAATTATGTAAACACGCCACAGAAATAAGAGAGTACAATGAGCTCACCAGACCGCCAATTGGCTGTCTGAAGTGCCCACAATGCCGTCAAATTTCTCCAGGTGCTCCGCCTGGCGACTCCAAGTCTCCTGAAACAAAGAAAAACTACAAAACACAAATTAAACCCACTCGAATCGTCCAAACAAGAGTCTGGACTGACACCTCCCCGGCAACGGCGCCAAAAACTTGTTGAACGTTTTACTTAAACCGGAAGTGCACGGCCGCGATGAAGCGGTGGCATGTACGGGTCGTCCTCAAGGAGGTGAGCATCCTCTTGTTTATCAGAAATCAAGTGGCAAAAATTGGTGGACAAAGATTGATTATGCTACTCGTTACTAAACTACGCTAAGAAGTATGAAATGCGAACGAAAGAAACAAACAATGAAATGACAACTAAGCTAAGAACAAAAGAAGAATGCTGGAATACAAATATCGGAAAACCCCTAAGGGGTGGAGTGAGTGCACACAAGCAAAGAGGTGGGTGTTGAACACATTCTTTAAGCACAAATTAAGGTGGTGTTATCATGCATAGGAAGTGTCTAAATGTTGTGGCAAAACCTATCAATCTATTCACCAATTTAGTTGCTTAACATTTACATATGCAGGATGTTTATTTCAGAATCTAAACAAGCATGAGAGGTGTCTAATCATTTTGGCAAAACTCATCAAGTTATAAATTCTATCCTAAAAAAGCAAACATACATTCATGTTTTATCAACACATTGGAAATAAAGCATTCAATCCATTCTCATTTGCATGTATGTACATCTACTCCACCCCCCAAAGGGGATGAAACTACTCACTAAACATTACACTAATTATTAAACTAAACAAAGAAAGCATATTAACTAAGCTAATAAAACTAATGAAATGAGATTAAGCAAAGCAAAACAAGAAACATAAAACAAACAACATAATAAAGAAAACTTGCATTAAAATGACTCACATTAAAAGTAGCATCCTCTTACTTTAGTGTGTGCTTCAAGGCCTCACTTCTAGTAGGAAGAATAGCCACTTAAAATATGGAGTGATTACAATAGAAGGTGAAGAGTTCTATTTATAGCTAGAGAAAAAGCTAATACGGGACAATCCCCCGATATGGGACTAAACAGATACCAAAAATAGCCTAAACATCCTCTAACACATGTGTTGGAGAATTTTTTTAGAGGATTTGGGCCAAAATGAACCGCCAATTGGCGGTCAATATGGTTCAGATCCTGCTCATTTTTGTTGTGGGCTTTTCTTGGTATATTTGCTGGTTTGGATGCATTCACTTGGTTTGGTGGAGCTCCTACCCGAATCAAATTGCTAAAATACTCCCCATAATGGTGTGGAGTATTCTGTTTTGCTATTAGGTCCTTCTATCTTACATTGAAGTCCTTCTCCCTTGCATCTTAGTCCCCAGATCTCACAATTCGGTCCTTTTTCCCAGCTTTTGGGTTCTTTTATGCTTCATCTCTTCAAACCTATTTATTCCTGAAAACTAAACATAAAACTCGTAACATAGCATTGTTTAGGTGAAAGATAATGGATATAAGATACAAATATAAGCATGAAATGATGTCAAACAACATCCATTGATTATAAATGTCAAAATTTTAAATGGATGTTAGAATAAGGCCTAAGTTGAAACTTAAATGAAATTAACTGGAATCATATTCATAGTTTTCATCTAGCCTTATTAATAGGGGGAGCTTAAATGTTATATCTTTTATTAGTGTAATGAAGTGCAAAATTTAGGGGGAGCAACTTCATTACAAGACATCCAAATTCTATGCTTGAAGTCATAATTATTTTTGTTTTTGATGGATGTCAAAGGGGGAGAGATAATTAAGGGGGTAACTTGGAATTTGGCATAAAATTGAACAAAAACTATGCACATCCATAGGGGGAGCATTAATATGCATAGTTTACAAATACAAATTCCATGTATTTAGATATAGTTAAGATATAGGTTACCATCATCAAAAAGGGGGAGATTGTTGGCTTTTTGGACTTAATCTATGTTTTGATGATTTTTTAACCTAATCTTAATTATGATCAATGTAGAGTAGCACACATATTGCATTGCATATATATTGCTTTGTGCTAACCTCTACAGGTGATCAAGACTCAAGGAAGAAAGGAAATCAAGTCATGACATGTAATCAAGCTCAATTTGAAGACATGTATTTTGTAGTTCTTTGAGTCTTTAGGAACTTGTGTATTTTGAGCATACTTGAGTTAAAATCAACTTAAACACACACTAGGTTCCCTATAGAAGTAACACACCATTATTTGGACTTCAATAGATCACCCAAACTTAGACTGGAAAACACTAAACCTGAACCCCAACTGTCTGCCCACATTCGGTCGACCGCAACAGGCCGTTCAGTCGACCAGATGATCAAGTATTCTGTTTTGTGTTTCGCTGTCTATTTTCGGTCGACCGCACCATCTCTTTCGGTCGACCGTTTGAACTTAATTTTCCGACCGTTACTTTTGTCGTATATACCCAACAGTCGTATTCGTATTAAAACAAAAATACCCCAAATACATTTCTAGTGTCGGTCGACCGAGGACCATGATCGGTCGACCGTTTATCCATCTATTGACAAACCCGAATCTCCTGTTGAAAAACGGTCGACCGCTAGACCAGTTTCGGTTGACCGAATATCTATTTGTTTGTCAACCCCAAAGTGCATGGTATAAATCGGTCTTCCGTTTCCCCTTAGGTTTTCGACCGATAACTTAAGTGTACCTAAGTCGTAGCGTTGGGCGGTCGACCGTTGTTTAACCGGTCGACCGAACTTAAGTCCAAAACTGCCTAACGGTCGACCGTTCATCCCGATCCGGTCGACCGATTTCTTCCAGAATTGGGACCTGCAGGTTCTGTTTTGTGTAATCACACATCAACTCATACCCAATCAATCCCAACGGCTCTATTCTCTCTAATGCCTATATAAGGAGTTGTAAAACACATTTTAACACAACTCTCCCACTACAAACTTGTCCCAAACATTAGAGAGAATCCCAAACACTCAAAGCCTCCAATTTCCACACTTTTGTCTCAATTCCAATCTTTCACAAGTGTGCTCAAGTTAGAGAGCGTATTCCACTCAAGTTCTCAGTTGTAATAGAAGCAAGGACTTCAGTGAAAGCCCGAAGTGTTCCTCTCAGATTGTGAGAGAAGAAAGTCAAGCTCGCGAGGTTGTTCGCGGAGTTTGTTTTGTAAAAGGAGTTCTCTCCCGACCCGAAATGGGGAGTGGATAGTGAAGACACGAGCGGAGCTCGAAGTGTCGAGTGGAGCTTGCAAGAGAGGACGTAGGCGGTGGCCGAACCTCTGTAAAAAACCCCAACGTCCATTGTGGTTTGCATATTTCATACTTGCTCGTTTAGTTGTTTAAATTTCGCTGCATATAACTCGATCGATAAAACGAGTAGGTAATTAGTTTAAAAGTGATTAGTGGACCCATAACCCACACGATCCTACATAATCTACATCACCTCCAACCCAAATGGGGTGGATCTACTCACTAATCATAATAACAAACATGGAAAACAAGAGATTAAGACTAAGCGTGACATCAAATTCAGGCTATAAAACTAACCAACAAAATCAAAACTAATTGGATAGAAAGAAAGCTAATGACAAGAGGAATCCAAATCTACCTTTAGATTAGCAAAAAAGCAACATTACAAGCTTCAAAACCCACATTTCTACTGGCCAAATTAGGTAAAACCTAACCTATTCTAATGGTGGAGGCTGAGAACAAGAAGAAATGTAGGAGAAACATTACAATTTATAGAAGAAAGAGTGATGTAGATGAATCTGGAAGCAATCCAACAACTATAATTGTTTTCTTTATAGTCTGGTGCACCCAACTAAACAAGCTCGAACAACAGCAAAAATTGGGGCACGTTTAGGCCAAAATGATCCTGCTGTGGCGGATATTTTGTGTCTGATCCGCCCTGATTTTCTTCAGCAACTTAAGTTCTCTATTTTGCACGTGGGGTGAACTCCCGGTCTGCTGGTTCGAGCCCGTTTGGTCTTAATTTCTGAAAAACTCTTCAAGATCATGATATTGAGGGATTTTTGCTCCCAAAATGTTTTTCTTTCGTTCAGGTCCCTCCCGGCCCAGAACGGGGAGTGGATAGTGAAGACGCGAGCGGAGCTCGAAGTGTCAGCGGAGCTTGCAAGAGAGGACGTAGGTGGTGGCCGAACCTCTGTAAAAACCCCCGACGTCCATTGTGGTTTGAATATTTCTTACTTGCTCGTTTAGTTGTTTAAATTCCGCTGCATATAACTCGATCGATAAAATGAGTACGTAATTAGTTTAAAAGTGATTAGTTGACCCATAACCCACACGATCCTACATTTGGTATCAGAGCCTTGCGCGCTAAATCGTATCTTTAGCATGGCTAGTACATCTAATCACGTAGAGGGATTATGCACAACTCGACCTCCGTTGCTAAATGGGTCTAACTATGATTATTGGAAGAATAGGATGAAGATTTTCCTAATTTCAAATGACCTCAAGTATTGATGTTTCTCCAAAATCCATACACACCCCGAAATGAAGATGAATTAGATTCACTTACAAGACCCAAAATGAAAGAAATCGAAATGAATTCGCAAATCATGAACATCTTGTATTGTGGCCTTAATGAGGGTGAATATAATAGGATTAGAGGTTGTGTCACTCAGTGAAACATAAGCGAAATGAACACTCGCTTCACCGATATCACTAACTCTCTTTTGGTTCTTGGAAGAAAAATCAATGAAGGAGAGATGACAAGGAAGTTCCTCCGGTCACTTAGCATCGATTGGGAAGACAAAGTCGTCGCAATTGAAGAGGCGCATGATCTTTCTAAATTAAAGATGGAGGAACTAGTTGGAAATCTCATGGCGTATGAACTCCAAATCAACCATCGAAAGGAGAAGGAAGCCTCCAAGAATAAACACACCTTGGGATTACATGCAAACATTGACCAACCAAGGAAGAGTTTAGAAGATGAGTACATTGAAGTCCTAGCAAAAGACTTCTTCAAATACCTCAAGAAGGATAAAGAAGAAAAGAATGAAAGAAGAGGTAGAAGGAGTGAAAAGAGAGAAAAGAAGGAGAAGGAAGAGAGTGGAAATGAGAGAAAAGAGAATGAGAAGAAAAATGAGAGGAGGGAGAGAAGGAGAGAAAAAGAGAAGAGTAAGAGAAAAGAGAAGAGGTTGGAAGCTCACAAGGCTACATGGGACGATTCATCGTCTTCATCGTCATCCAAATCTACCACACCTTCATCAACAAAATAATATGCACACATGTGCTACATGGCCATTCAAGATGAAGGAAGTGAGGCAGAATCTAACTCTTGCTCTAATAATTCATGCTCAACTAAGTCTTATTATAGTGATAGCTCACATTCTAGTGTTAATGAAGAAACTTATACACATGATGAGCTTCAAAATGCATTTCATGACTTAGTTAAACAATATGAGATCATTTGTGATAAAAACAAAAGTGCTAGAAAGTTAATCAAAGATCTCCAAAGCCAAATTTAAACATGCATGAATGCGAAGAATGAGGTGATTGCTAAATTTTAAAAGAATGCATCAAATATTGATAAATTAAGAGCAACACCCATAGATTGTGATCAACTAAATCTTCAAGCTTGTAATTTGCAATTAAGAAAAGATTTAGAAAGATTCACAAATGGAACTCATATGCTGAACATGTTATTAGGTAGTCAAAGGCAATCCTTGCAAAAACATGGTTTAGGTTACAATTCAAAATTGGAAAACCATGTGTCTGACCTTGCCGTGGCGGATATTTTGTGTCTGATCCGCCGTGGCGGATATTTTGTGTCTGATCCACCCTGATTTTCTTCAGCAACTTAAGTTCTCTATTTTGCACGTGGGGTGAACTCCCGGTCTGCTGGTTCGAGCCCGTTTGGTCTTAATTTCCGAAAAACTCTTCAAGATCATGATATTGAGGGATTTTTGCTCCCAAATTTTTTTTCTTTCTTTCAGGTCCCTCTGGGTTTTATCTGGTCCTTCTAGAATTGCAGATGGGTCCTTGAGCATGACGAACAGGTCCAAGATGCTTCAATAATGTCATTTTTTCTTGCATTTAGGTCTTTTTTGGTTCCTTTCTCATCTTTATTACCTAAAACTTCAAACACACAAACAAACACTCGAGTAACACAAAATTGTGGTAAAATAAAGAATATATAGCATGAATGCAATATATGATGTGTTATTAATCAATGTTATTTCAAATGTTACCAAATTTAGCTTATGTACGTAAGAGATACGAAATAGCATCTAAAAAAATAATGTCCAATTGATTTTTTTAAGGTAATGCCAATTTTGTAATTTTTTTACCAACTAATACAACGAATAAAGGCAATAGAGTAATATAATATCAAGAATCCATGAAAATTTCAACCGAAAAATAATTATAAGGCAATTGATTGGGGGTCTATTTATTTGAGGGTCATTCACGTTTTCTGGACTTAAAAAGAATACCAAATGTCACATTTACCCTTGTTTATTTTGTCCTAATTACAAATCATATCATACTTCTTCCCAACATCCCTATTTCTCCCATAAATCCAACAACCTCACTCCAACCATCCTACTAAATACACCAAAGTATTAAGATCGATTTTCCTTATGTAAGCTTTAATTTGGTATCTTTTTTCGGTTTTAACACAAAAAGGACCAAACGAGCCAAACGACCTAGGTCGGTGTCGACCAAATGACCTGGGTCATTTGCACCGAACGAGATGGTTCATTTCCACCAAACGAGCTGAGTCGTTTTCCCAAACAACCTGGGTGATTTTCAACAAATGAGCTATGTTGTTTTCCCAAACAACTTGGGTCTTTTCACCATACAAGCTGAGTCATTTTCCCAAACGAGCTGGTTCATTTTTTCATAACATCCATATCCAAAAATGGAATTCGATGATTCTATATCCGTTGAAAACACAATTGAAAGGACCACATATTTCTTTCTCTTATGATTTTGCGATGATATGAGGGTGAAAAACGTGTCTCAAGATAGATCGTATTTGGAAACTAGACAATCAACATATCTTGAATAATTTGTGCAGAACTCTCTCCTCTGATATCGAAATAAGGCTATTATAGACTCGTTACAAAGAAAATTTCGAGAAGAAAAACCTTTATATTTTACATACTTTCGTATTCGGAAGCAAATGAGTCCATAAATGGCGTGCAAGACGCACTAGTCGAACTCGAGACGCACATGTCCTCGGGACACTCATCTTGCGCGTGACACATCACTTGTTTTACTCATAATATCCACATCAAAATATAGAATTTGATGACTCTAGATCCTTTAGAAAGATAATTGAAAGAAGAACATATTATTATTATTATTATGACTTGCAAAAAAACCGGTCATACAAGGGTGCAAAGTGTGTGTGAAGACAGACCCGTATTTGGAAACTCGACAATCGATAGATCACCATTGATTTAAGCATAACGCTCTCCTCCGATATCTAAATAAGGCGATTCAAGATTTTTTACATATAAAATTTTGTGACGCAAAACTTTAATATTTAATATATTGCCAAATTAGGTACCTAATGAGCTCATAACGTTCATCCTGCGCGGGACGTACTACTCCGGCTCAGGACACACTCGTCCCGCACGTGAAACATCACTTGTTTTAGTCATAACATCCACATACAAATATAGAATTTGATGATTCTAGATATGTTGGAAAGATAATTGAAAGAATAACTTATTAGTCTGTCTTATGACTTGCAAAATGCCGATGATACGAGGGTGAAAATGTGTCTCAAGACCGGTCGTTTTTGTAAACTGGAAAATCGACAGATCATGAATAATTTGTGTCTAACACTCTCCTCTTATATCCAAATAAGGTGATTCAAAACTCATTACAAAGAAACTTTTGAGATGAAAAATGTTCCTATTTAACATATTTCCAAATTCGGAATCTAATGAGCTCATAAATAGCGTGGAAGACGCACTAGTCAACCTCAAGACGCACTTGTCCCACCATTGACACATTACTTGTTTTAATCATAACTGTAGGATTTCATGTCCCCATGTGTGTATATATTTTAATTTTGTTAAAACAAACATACAAGATCAATTTCATATATTCATTGATTTTACGTACATGTATTTGTTTATTCTAATTCCATGCATTCCAACACATATTAAAATAAAGAAAGGATAGAGGATAATACCCAAAAGTTCTCTAAAACCTTTCAGAAGATCTGGAGTTCCACTGCTCGTCGAATCGCCCGCCGATTTGCCTGCAAGTGCTCACCAAAATCTAAACAAGATTAGAGAGAAAGGAGCTAGCTAATCAATCTCTAATTAAGTATAGAATCTAGCTAATAACCCCTCTTTAAGCTCCTGAGATTTCTATCTCCAAAATTAAAACTATTAAGAGATTTTCGTGGTCATTAAGGGAGAGATTAATGAGAGAAAGAATTTTTGCATTAACATAAACAAGTAGGATGAGGGGTCCTTTTAGAGGCTCCCAAAACATCCTTATCAAGAATTATTCCTTAGTCATGATCTCTTGCTTATTCTCTCCTAAACTTTATCTCAAATAGTCACATAAGCATCCTAAAAAATGATTGATCAAATCTGGGATTACTCCATCCCATGATCTAATTATTCTATTAGTAATTCAGGCAAAACTCGTGATGTTCGGTTCACCGAGAATTCTTCTCGGTCAACCAAACCATTCAGTTTTGACACATGTTCGGATGACCGTGAGCTTGACGGTCGACCGAATATGCATGAGAAAAATTCTCACGAAAAATTCAGACGATCCGCGTCTTGCTCTGGTCGACCGTTGACCCACCAAAAGTTTTCCTGACGAATATTTATCGGACGACCGTATCACCTTAGGTCTACCGAAATTATCCCAAGATAGCTCCTGGATATTTTCTCTGGGATGATCGTTCACGCTCGGTTGACCGAACCCAATTGTCCAGGCCTCCAGACAATTTCGGTCAACCAATTGTGTTTACTTGTTCCCCGTTCGGTTGACCGTTCCGAAGACACCTCGATCGACCGAACCCTAAACGGTTTACCGGGTTTGACCCCGATTTTGCCTTTTTCAAATTTTGGATTTATTTCTAACAAAATTTGATCTTTTGGGGTTTTTAGCAAATTCATATCTTATGAAATATATTATGCTAGGTAAATGTTTGTTGAACGCTCGCGTCACGGACGCTGCTAACCCAGTCAGCACACTCGCTGATTTAGGCAACCCAGTCAGCAGACGCGGCTGAGTGCGCACTCAGCCCAGAAACATTTTTCCTTTCTTTGTTTAGTTTATTCCTCGTTTCGTACAAATTTCTCCATCCCACATTAATGCGTCTCAAATCACTCACTTCATTTTGCCGCTCCTACACAGACTGAAGACTAGTTACTCAACCTCCGTCCTCCTATTTTTTCCCTTCTCTTTATTAATAAATTCATTTTTTTCCGGACACACACATCAGTCATTTTCTTTAGTTTCTGGACTAACGCAAAACTTATTCCGGACACAGTTACTATTTATTCCGGACAGTTAGAACACTTATTCCGGACAGACGTACTACTTACTGCTGATTTTTTTTGGTGTTGTTTTATTTTCCCGATGCGTCCACCATCGCATTTAATGCTTTTCAAATCAGCACGTCCTCCGTCTTCTTTCTTATTCTTTGGCGCTTCACGGAGATACAAATATTAGTGTCTTGGTTATTCCGATCCTACGAACCATTCCTTCTTCTCTCCTTCCTCCATTTGTGTTTTACTGTAATGGCACTCGTAAATGTGTCCTCACAGCCGGATCATGCCTCCAACGTCCCTCAAGTGATGATGAATTTTCCTTCCTTCGAAGAAGCCAAAGCATTTTACGTTTCATACGCCGATTCCTGTTGTTTTGGTGTGAAGATAAGGCAATCTCATTACGATCATGGTGTTGTAATACGGGCCACTCTTACTTGCTCAAAGGAGGGTAATGCTCCCGGAAACCAAGGTGAAGGTAGACCGAAACATAGGTTATCCGGTAGGGTCGAATGCCCTGCTCGGATTAGGGTCTCCGGTAATCCATCCAGAGGCTACGTAATTAACTACGTAGATCTCGAACATAATCACGCCATGCTGTCAGAAGACCAGATGCGCTTCCTCCGACAAAAACGATCCGTCCCGGAGTCCACCAGAGCACGCATTTCGTGCAATGATGTTGTCGGTATATCTGCCGCCAAGACCATGCAATCTTTTGTGGTCGAAGCTGGAGGTCACGATAAATTGTCTTTCAACGAGCGGGACCTAAGGTTATTTATTCTCCACTTAACCTGGTTGAAGTTACGCATTTAGCTTTGTCATAAAAATTATGTTTCGCAGGAATGTTGTGAACGAGGTTAGAAACCTCAAAATGGGACCAGGAGAGGCGCAAGCTATCCAAGATTATTTCATCAGGATGCAGAAGAATGATTCCCGCTTCTTTTACGTAATGGATATGGACGACGAAGGAAGACTACGAAATGTGTTCTGGGCCGACAGTCGTTCTCGAGGTGCTTACTCTTACTTTGGAGATGCAATATGTTTCGACACAACATACATAACAAACAAGTATGACATGCCTTTTGCCCCATTTGTGGGGGTAAATCACCACTACCAGTCCGTCCTACTCGGTTGCGCACTCCTCTCTTCCGAGACGACACAAAATTACATTTGGTTGTTCCAAACATGGTTGACGTGCATGAACGGTACGTGTTTTATTTTGTCCGGCTTTGTCCGTTTTACGTTATGTGCCTGTCCGGTTAACCTTTACGTCTGTCCGGTTTACGTCTTTTGCTCGTCCGGTTTATCCCTTACGTCTGTCCGGTTTACGTTTTTTGCTCGTCCGGTTTACCCTTGACGTCTGTCCGGTTTACGTTATTTCTGCCCGGATTAACATATGTTTTTATCTTGATCGCGTTGTGTGCAGATACAAGCCCCCCGGTGATCATAACAGACCAATGTGGCGCCATAGCTGCGGCTGTGAGGACTGTGTTCCCTGAAGCGCGGCACCGATTTTGTATATGGCACATAATGAATAAGGCCCCTGTGAAGCTGCCCACGAAGTACGGGGAGCATACGTTGTTTGACCTCAACAACTGTGTATTCGATTCCAAGACTCCGGCAGAATTCGAGCGGAATTGGTAGGGTTTTCTAGATGATTTCGAGTTCCACGACAATAATTGGCTCCGATCCATTTATGCAATTCGAGAGCGCTGGGTACCTGCATTTTGGAGGGATTGTTTTTCCGCAGGAATGGCATCAACCCAGAGAAGTGAGGGTATGAACGCCTTCTTCGATAAGTACCTCACATCAAGGACGACACTTAAGCAGTTCGTGAAACAATACGAACTCGCAGTACGCCACAAGTATGAGAAGGAAGCTCAGTCTGATTTCGATTGTCAGCATAAGGCTCCACAATTGATTTCGAAATATCCATTCGAGAGGCAATTGAGCGAGTTGTATACGGTGGGTGTCTTCAAGAAGGTGCAGTTAGAAATTAGGAAGATGATGTACTGCGACATCAAGGATGAGTTCAACGAGGACGACACATTGCACTTCAACGTGACCGAACATGTATTGACACATATCCTCCCATTGTCGAAACGGTTCACAGTGCAAATTAGAGATGAGAAGTGGGTATGCGATTGCAGAATGTTTGATCACG
The DNA here is from genome assembly GCA_963682175.1 of Triglochin maritima. Lineage (NCBI taxonomy): Eukaryota > Viridiplantae > Streptophyta > Magnoliopsida > Alismatales > Juncaginaceae > Triglochin > Triglochin maritima. The sequence continues at coordinate 27,269,522 of OY821788.1, read as the reverse complement.
TCGGTATCCTATGTTGTCACGTTTATGTTGTTGTTGCCCGAATACGTCCAAACGCTTTGCTCCCCGAGTCTTACATCGTCCACCGATGGAGGAAGGATATCCGAAGGAGCTATGGAGTCAAGTTTCCCCTTCAAAGTGGCACAACGAGGAGCGATGCACTTCGTCGCCACGACGACATAATGGGTCATGCGGTTTGGATCGCCGAGGCCGCTTTCGACTCAAACGACAGATATCTTCAGGCGGTAGAGGCACTTGAGTTGCTTAAGGAACGTATGCAACGACCTGATGCTGTGTTCGATGGTACATCCGTTCTCAATCCGGATAAGACAAGAAGGAAAGGCAGACCGCCGAGCAAACGACTGATTTCTTTGTCTGAGAAAATAATTAAAAGTAACGTTAAGAAAAGAGTCATCAGGAATAAGGTTCTACCCCCGTCACACCCTGCAGCACCCAAACCGGGGGATCACGATTTCGATGACTGGGACATGAATTTGCATTACGAGGGAGTTCCTCCTTGATTATTGTACTTGTCCTTGGTTGGAATTATTCCTATGTAATTTTGTTGAAAGTCATTGTATGTTTGTCCGTATTATTTCATAAGATTCAACTCTTTCTTTGCTTGTTCGTTTGTGAATTAATTTCTGATGGCGACAAATATATTTAACTATTTTTGGTTTGTTGGATGTCTGTCCGGAATTAGTGTATTTGTTGTCCGGTTTAACAATAAAGTGTGTCCAGAAACGGAACATAAAGTTTGTCCGGAATAAGTGTATTGGCTGTCCGGAATAAGTGTATTTGTTGTCCGGAATAAGTGTATTTGTTGTCCGGTTTAAGAATAAAGTGTGTCCCGAAACGGAACATAAAGTTTGTCCAGAATAAGTGTATTTGCTGTCCGGAATAAGTTTATATTCTTTCCGGAATAAGTGTATTTGTTGTCCGGAATTAGTGTATTTGTTGTCCGGTTTAACAATAAAGTTTGTCCAGAAACGGAACATAAAGTTTGTCCGGAATAAGTGTATTTGCTGTCCGGAATAAGTGTATTTGTTGTCCGGAATAAGTGTATTTGCTGTCCGGAATAAGTGTATTTGTTGTTCCGAATAAGTGTATTTGCTGTCCGGAATAAATGTATTTGCTGTTCAGAATAAGTGTATTTGTTGTCCGGAATAAGTGTATTTGTTGTCCGGTTTAAGAATAAAGTGTGTCCGGAATAAGTTATATTTATGTCCGGAATAAGTGTATTTGCTGTCCGGAATAAGTTTATTTGCTGTCCGGAATAAGTGTATTTGTTGTCCGGAATTAGTGTATTTGTTGTCCGGTTTAACAATAAAGTGTGTCCAGAAACGGAACATAAAGTTTGTCCGGAATAAGTGTATTTGCTGTCCGGAATAAGTGTATTGGCTGTCCGGAATAAGTGTATTTGTTGTCCGGAATAAGTGTATTTGTTGTCCGGTTTAACAATAAAGTGTGTCCAGAAACGGAACATAAAATTTGTCCGGAATAAGTGTATTTGCTGTCCAGAATAAGTGTATTTGTTGTTCAGAATAAGTGTATTTGTTGTCCGGTTTAAGAATAAAGTTTGACCAGAAACGGAACATAAAGTTTGTCCGGAATAAGTGTATTTGTTGTCCAGAGTAAGTGTATTTGTTGTCCGGAATAAGTGTATTTGCTGTCCGGAATAATTGTATTTGTTGTTCAGAATAAGTGTATTTGTTGTCCGGAATAAGTGTATTTGTTGTCCGGAATTAGTGTATTTGTTGTCCGATTTAACAATAAAGTTTGTTCAGAAACGGAACATAAAGTTTGTCCGGAATAAGTGTATTTGCTGTCCAGAATAAGTGTATTTGTTGTCCGGAATAAGTGTATTTGTTGTCCGGATTACCTATCATGTTGGTCCGGAAACAAGAAAATAATTTTATACATGTCCTTGTATTGATAATTTAACCCAACACCAAATGTCCTTGTATTGATAAATCATTCCAATAGTATATGTAATTTTAACATTTATACATGTATAACTTTGTAAAAAAATTTAAAACATCCAGAGTCGTTTATTGTTGATCGCACATCCCAGAGTCTTCGAGTAAGAAATTGGCCAAATCGCCTCTAAACCGGTGAATAACCTTGCTCTGCTTCGGCTTCGTCGGATCAACATTCTCCATCAAACGCTTCATCCAGTACAAAACGTATGGCCCGCAGTCGTTACTCCCCGGTTGCTGTCGTTAGCTACCCTTCCTCTCAACTCTTAGCGGCCACTCGACCTTCAACAACCCTCGCCAGAATCCCGCTATCTTAGACGTGGTGCATTCATGAGTTCCGACTAAACGGTTAGGATTGTCACCTCTTTTAAGTGTGCGGGAGAGGCTGTTGTACTGAATGAACTCTGATCGAGGTCCGTGGGCAACGAACAGAGTCCAGTGGCCGGCCAAACAGCATGGTTGTGCGATGATGACTTCCTCCACATTTATTCCTTCAATTTTTGGGAGTAAATAATCTTTCCTTATATCTTCTCCCTGTCCCTCCACAATCATTTGCGATTCGAAGGATGATAAGCAAACCACCTTTTGTTGCCCTCCTCTTCTGAGGAGTACCTCAATTAGGCCGTCAAGAGTTTCGTTGGTGAATTCTGTTTGGGCAGAAATTATTTCCTTGAGATCACCCCTGGTGATATTGCTCAGAACCCCCTCCAGATAATATCTTTGGCTTCTCATTCGGGAGCCGTTGCCTTCAATAAACGACGTACCTCATCATTGGTCAGCGTTCTCAAGGCGGTCGCATCCACATCGGGTCTCGTGGACGAAACATGGGCGGCCTCTTATATTTCTTCACTGGCTTCTTCGGCCCCTTTTGTTTTTGTGGTGACTTCTTCGGCCTCCTTTATTTCTTCTTGTTTTTCTACGGCATTCTTCTGTGCCTCATCTTGGCCAGATTTGCTTTGTGCTTCGTCTATATGTTCTGTGCGCAAGCGTGGTTTAATGGTCCGCATTTTTTGAGGGTACAAAAGCAGTAGCGATACCACAGCCTTCCTCTTTCTTTCCTGCTGTCTCCTCTTCTCTTCCTCCTCCCTCGTCTTCTCTTCCTCCTCCCTCTTCTTCCTCTCCTCCTCCACCTTCCTCGTCTTCTCTTCCTCCGCCCTCCTCTTCTTCTCTTCCTCCTCCCTCTTATTTCTCTCTTCCTCCTCCCTCCTCTTCTTCTCTTCCTCCTCCCTCTTATTCCTCTCATCCTCCTCCCTCTTCTTCTTCTCTTGCTCCACCCTCTTCTTCCTCTCTTCGTCCTCCCTCTTCTTCCTCTCTTCCTCCCTCCTTTTTTTTCTCTCTTCCTCCTCTTTTTCTCTTCCTCCTCCCTCTTATTCCTCTCATCCTCCTCCCGCTCCTCCCTCTTCTTCCTCTCTTCCTCCTCCCTCTTCTTCCTCTCTTCCTCCCTCCGCTTTTTTCTCTCTTCCTCCTCCTTCCTCCTCCTCCTCTTCTTCTCATCCTCCTCCCTCCTCTTCCTCTCATCCTCCTCCCTCCTCTTCTTCTCATCATCCTCCCTCTTCTTCTTCTCTTGCTCCTCCCTCTTCTTCCTTTCTTCCTCCTCTCTCTTCTCCCTCTCTTTCTCCTCTGTCTTCTTCCTCTCCTCCGCCTCCCTCTTATTTCTCTCTTCCTCCCTCTTTTCCCTCTCCTCTGCCTCCCTCTTATTTCTCTCTTCCTCCTCCCTCTTTTCCCTCTCTTCTTCCTCCCCACGGACTCTCAGCCTACGACACTCTTCTTGAGAGATCCGGAGTTCTTCCTCCAGGTTGTTAATTTTAACGGTCGCCTCCCGAAGTGCTGCTTCGGCTCGCAGCCAATTCGTCTTCACCTCACTAAGTTCCAACTCTTGTAGCAGTGGGTCACAAGGAATGCTACATTCACTGAGTTGTACCCTTGGTAGAGTGGATGTTGAAGGTGTTTCCTTCGAGGCAACCTTTGCTGCGGGAGTCGCTTCTGCAGTAGGAAATTGATCCTCTGACAACAGTGAATGCTCCCGCGCACTGAGTTTTGGTGTGCCGTTCAACTGAAATTGACCCGAGTAAATCCGGGACAAGTTGATGCCTCGATCTTCCCATTTTCTAAGGATTTGGCGTCTGCTAAACATTTCCGTCCAACACTTGAACCGTGGAAATGCTGACCGGGGATCCCCCAATTTGAACTTCTCGCAAAGCCACACCTGAAAACAGGAATGAGTTAAAAACCAGAAACATAACTTCCCCAGGACAGACACAACTCTTATTCCGGACAGACACAACTCTTATTCCGGACAGACGCAACACTATTCCGGACAGACACAACTCTTATTCCGGACAGACGCAACACTATTCCGGACAGACGCAACACTATTCCGGACAGACGCAACACTATTCCGGACAGACAAAATACTTATTCCGGACAGACGCAACTCTTATTCCGGACAGACTCAACACTATTCCGGACAGACAAACTCAATACGTATTCCGGACAGAAGCAACACTATTCCGGACAGACAAACTCTTATTCCGGACAGACAAAACTATTATTCCGGACCGACAAATTGCTTATTCCGGACAGATGCAACTCTTATTCCCGACAAACTCAACACTATTCCGGACAGACAAACTCAATACGTATTCCGGACAGACGCAACACTATTCCGGACAGACAAACTCTTATTCCGGACAGACAAACTCTTATTCCGGACAGACAAACTACTTATTCGGACAGACACAATACGTATTCCGGACATACAAGATACTATTCCGGACAGACAAAATACGTATTCCGGACATACGTAATACTTTCCACCACTCTTACTCCGGACAGACGCAACTCTTATTCCGGACAGAGACAACACTATTCCGGACAGACACAAGACTTATCCCGGACAGACAAAACACTTATTCTGGACATAAACCAAGACTACTCCGGACTGACACAACACTCATTCCGGACCAAGATGCTTACTTGTAATACGGCAACGCAACCATACACGTAGCCCTGCTTCATAGAGAAGTTCACTGACAATCTCCTCCTCGAGAGGTCCCGTTGGGCTTCCTCCAGGCCTTCAACCAAGAAAGTGTGAACCGCATTTGCCCACGCATATCTCTTCAGGCGCTTGAGGTTCTTAAGGTGCTTCGTGTACCACGCTTTACTTCGCAGTGATCCATCGAAGAACAAAAAATGATTGAAAATCATAGAAATAAGGAGTCGGACGTGCTCCTCCTCCTCGCCCATCTTGCTCGTGGCGGTAAGATGACCCAGTAGTTGGGTGTTGTCGAGGTTCACCCCGTCACGTTTCTCTACGTACATGGCTTCCATATCCACTCTCTGCCCATGTGTTCTTAGTCCAAGTAGAAGGGCGACGTCTTCTACAGTAAATGGGACCACCCCACTGGCTATTCTCAGACCGACTTCATTGGCGTCGAAGTGTTCGACGAGCCAACCCAGTATCTCGTTGTCAGTTGTGACGTGAGGAAATGAGAGGAAGTGACCGAAAGGCGTCCGTTGGAAGACATTTTTCTCCTCCTCCTTCATCCGGTCGAACTGCTTGTGAAGGGCCGTCAAACCGCACTTGGTTTCGCGGAAGTAGTACGTGCTTCCCTTAAACCACCAAAAAAATTGTTAGAAGCCAATAATGGATCTTAAAATGAACCAGAAAGAACGTGGTTGACACAACACCTGCGCGGCTACAATTTCAGGAGCGATGGAGGTTTCAGGTAGAGAAGGATCCATTTTCGCCTGGTTATAATTTTCGTTCGACTAAAACAGGAATGAAGGTTTTGGATGAGCGTATGGAAAGGAACTCCGGGTGAAATGGGAAATGGAAAAGGAGAAGACTTGGGAAGAAAGTTACTCGAATGCTGTCCACCGCTAATGATGTATGTGAAGTTTAAACGTCTAATCGTGATTTCGGGAAATGAACCGTCTCACCAAATAATTCGTAATTTAATTTTCCCCGCGCAGAAGTTTTGACTGACTGGACGCTGAACTGGCAGCTGACTTGTCCGTCCACGTAGGAAGCGTCACGGACGCGCGCGTCCGTGTATAACTACTCATTATGCTATGTAATATCAAATTATTACACCCCATAATATATACACCTCATATGAATTTATTATGATTCTAATTATTTCAATTCTCATGACATATTAATTTTATTCATTCACCACATGTGTCCCTTTTTCACATGAAACCTAACACATCATATGAACTCAAAATCAAACTTCTTGTTTCCCAATTTTGTGGTGAGACCTATAGGAGGATCTAAGCCAAATTGGCAGTGATATTAAACACTTAATATCCCAAACTATAAGCGGTATCTAGTTACACATTATAGTTACCCAATTATCATAGATGTCTTTGTTCTACTTGAAATAAAACACGATCCATTTAGTAATGTAAGTGCATCACTAGTGTCCGTCTCTTGCCTCATGATAATAAGAATATATACAAAGTAGAAATGTGTCACCTTTATATTATATTCATTTCTTGATCTCTTTAAGCTAATTATAACAATGTAACTTAACTCAAGTTACATTGTGCACATTATAATTTTGCTTTATCAAGGAGCCCACTAATATCATCACTCAATAAAGAGGGGCAACGATAATCGTTTGATTAGCTATCTTTTCCAGCACAAGTCGTGTTCAACCAACTATTTCCTTTATCACTATACTCATTCATAGCTTTTAACAATAATCAAATTAAGCACTTCTTGAGTGAAAAGATATAAGTCTCATATCTTAGGATCCAAGACACAGTAAAACATTAATGACACGAAACACAATTTCATAATGTTTTACTTGTTAGGTCTATTCAATATATAAAAGTAATCTTTTCCTCTTTTATATACTCGTGTCGTCAATTATTTGTAGAGCTACAACAATCGATGACCAACATGACAATCTTATCTCGGTGATTAATGTTTCATGTTAATTACCATGATTGTGAATAACTTTTGATTTATGTAAACCATTATATTTTTGAGCTCTACAGTTAAGGACTAAGTGTCTCCTCCTTAACACTTCCAAAAGACGAATACTATAATCAAGGAACAAAATGTTTTCACATCAAATTCATAATAATTGACATATAAAAGTAAAACTTTTAGAACACATTCCTTTCAATCTCCCACTTGTTGTCAAAGTTTTCTTTCACATACATTCAGAATGTATAAAACAATAATAACTACTGTAACCCTCTGTAATCACTCATCAAGCCAATCCACATGGTTCCTCAGACCCATGGACTCGAAATACATTTCGCCATTTACTTGGGATAAGGGTTTGTTGAATGGATGAGTTGTGTTGGTGTTTGTGTCCACCCATAATAAATTTATTTTGCCTTCGTCGGTGGTTGAGTTGGCCGTAGTGATTTGACTCCAACAATGCTAGCTCATGGCTCCACCTTCCAGAATGATGACATATCATTATTGCAATCTCCTATCTTTGGATCACTTATGAAACTCGCATTCGAATAGACCTCGGTTATTAAATCCCTTTGTCCTCCATAAACAAGAAACTTATCTTTGGTCCGGTTAAGGTACCTCAGAATATTCTTAATCGCAGTCCAATGCTCAGGACCTGCATTGGATTGGTGACGACTTGTCACGCTTAGAGCATACGAGACATCAGGTCTTGTGCAAGTCATCGCGTACATGATCGATCCTATTGCCAAAGCATAAGGGATATCTATCATGTACTCCAAGTCTTTCCGTGATTCAGCACGTTAAGACTTCATGAGTTGCACACCCATACTCATTAGCACACTGCCTTTTTTGGAGTTTGTTCATGTTGAACCTTCCAAGACCTTGTCAATGTATGTACATTGACTTAGGCCAATGAGTATACGAGATCTATTGACCGACATCATTTCATGCTTATATTTGTATCTTATATCCATTATCTTTCACCTAAACAATGCTATGTAACGAGTTTTACGTTTATTTTTCAGGAATAAATAGGTTTGAAGAGATGAAGCATTAAATGACCCAAAAGTTCGGAAAAAGGACTGAATTGTGAGATCTGGGGACTGAGATGCAAGGGATAAGGACCTGAACGTAAGACCAAAGGATCAAAGAGCAAAACAGAAAACTCCACACCATCTTTGGTAGTATTTTGCCAATTAGATTTTGGTCGGAGCTCCAATAAACAAAGTAGATGCATCCAAGACCGACAAACGAATCCAGAGAAACCCAGAATGAAATTTAGCCGGATCCAAATCTTATGGACCGTTAATTGGCGGTCTGGATCCTTCTAAATCCGCTCACATTTCTCCAGCACATGTATTAGAGTATGTTTAGGCTATTTTAGGTATTTGTTTAGTCCCACATCGGGGGATTGTCCCGGATTGTCTTTTTTTTTGCTATAAATAGAACTCTTCACCTTCTATTGTAAGGACTCCATATTTGGAGTGGCTATTCTTCCTACTAGAAGTGAGGCCTTGAAGCACACACTAAAGTAGGAGGATGCTATTTGAAATGTGAGTCATTTGTTAATAAAAGTTTCTTTGTTATGTTATTAGTTTCATTTTGCTTGTTTTACTTTGTTTAATTTCATTTCATTAGATTTAGTAGCTTGGTTAATATGCTTTCCTTGCTTAGTTTAAGAATTAGTATAACGTGTAGTGAGTAGTTCCATCCCCTTTGGGGGGTGGAGTAGATGTTCATACAAGTATTAGAGAATGGAATGAATGCTTTATTTACAATGTGTTGATAAAACATGAATGTATGCTTGCTTGTTTAGGATAGAATTTATAACTTGATGAGTCTTGCCAAAAGGATTAGACACCTCTCATGTTTGTTTAGGTTCTGAAATAAATAACTTACATATCTAAATGTTAATCAACTAGGTTGGTGAATGGATTGATAGGTTTTGCCATAACATTTAGACACTTCCTATGCATGATAACACCACCTTCATTTGTTCTTAAAGAAGGTGTTCAACACCCACCTCTTTGCATGTGTGCACTCACTCCACCTCTTAGGGGTTTTCCATTTCTGAATTCCAGCACTCTTCTTTCATTCTTAGTTAAGTTTTTAGTTAATCGTTTGTTGCTTTCTTTCGCATTTCATACTTCGTAGTGTAGTGTAGCGTAGCGTAGCATAATCCATTCTCTTCTGCATTTTTTCGGCACTTGATTTCGTGCAGACGAGAGGCTGCTCACCTCCCTGAGGATGACCCGTATTTGCCACCGTTTCAACGTGGCCGTGCACTTGTGGTTTAATTAAAACATTCAACAAGTTTTTGGTGCCGTTGCCGGGGAGGTGCCAGTCCAGACTCTTGTTTGGACGATTTGAGTCGATTTAATTTGTGTTTTGTAGTTTTTCTTTGTTTCAGGAGACTTGGCGTGGCGAGGAGGAGCAGCAGGATAAGTTGGAGGCCTACCAGGGCACTTTAAACCGCCAATCAGCGGTCTGAGACCGCCAATTGGCAATCTGGTAAGCTCTGTTTACCTTCTAATTTCTTTGTGTTGTTACCATAATTCATGTAGTGATCTGGGACTTGATTTTGCATGTTTTGACTTATAGTTTGTTCCCAGATCAATAATCATACTTCCTTTAATCAACTTGGACCCTAAAACCCAAATCAAAAGATTAGGCATTCTTTTTGTTTAGGTCATGCATCATGTATGTGACTTAGGCATGTAGATTGTCTTTTATCTTATCTTTATTTTTAGTTGCTAAGAGCTGGCGTGAGGTACGCACCTTCTACTCTCATTCATGCATTTCCTATGAACATGCATTAGTTAGTAGGAAGTGCATTGAAACAAGTGTGAGTTGTGCGTTTGTTTGGAGAGTTGATTGCTAGATTAGGATGACACCAAGAAGTGTCCCCTTAGGCTTGTCCCCTTTGCGCTGAAGGATGACACCAAGAAGTGGTTGTCCAGCAACTAGGCAAATCAACTTCTAGATTAGGATGACTCCATCCATCTTAGGCTTGTCCCCTTTGCGCTGAAGGATGACACCAAGAAGTGGTTGTACAACAACTAGGCGAATGCCTTTAGGACTTGAGATGAGTTTCAATCTGCATTCCTCAAGAAATACTTTCCAAATCATCGGACTCAAAAATTGAAGAACGAAATCAATTCGTTCTTTCGACTTGAGTCCGAGACATTTCATGCATATCTAGAGAGGTTCAAGGAGCTACTATCCTCATGCCCTCACCATGGCATTGAGTTGTGGCGTCTTTGTCAGATTGTTTACGAGGGTCTTCACATCCCGTCCTGGATGCTCCTTGAGTCCATGTGTGAAGGAGAGTTCTTAGGAATGGATGAAAGGGAGGCATGGGCTTTCCTAGAAGACCTTGCTGAGAAAACAATGCAATGGGAGAGTGTAAGGGAACCACATGCATCATCTAGTATGCGAGTGAGGATCGTGAATGCAAACTCGACTTGCTCGGGTGCCGCATTCGCTATCGTTACCACTACGGCCACCGAGGCACGCATGGCGGCCTTAATACGCCGTATGGATTCGATTGAGCTCCAAAACCAACAAAGTGCACCTCACATGTCCACATCTGGTCGAGTTCCATGTCATTCATGTGGTAGGATAGGTCATGTAGAAAGCGAGTGTGCGTCCATTCCTCCTGAGATGGAACATGTCAACGCCATCTATGATAGAGCTAGGAATGACCCATACTCATCATTTTATAATCCTAGTTGGAGGAACCACCCCAATTTTTCATGGAACCAAAATAATGCTCCGGGTGGTCCTTCAAACTCCTCACGACCATCTATCCAATCATACCAACCTCCCATGCATGCACAATCTTATCAGCCACCCCAAGCACCAATCACCAATCAATCGAGTTTCCCAAATTCCAATAATATGGAAACCCGATTCAATTCGCTTGAGACCTTGACTCATGGACTTGAAAACTCAATGAAATTTTTTATGTCAACCACAAGTCAAGTTCTCACTTCAAATCAGCAGACCATCACATCTCTAGAGCTTCAGATCGGCCAATTGGCTCAGTCTGTACATGAAAGAGAGAGAGGGTCTTCGCCTAGCCAGCCTGAGGCTAACCCCCACATGTACCAACAACAACACATGCAAAATGAGAATGTGGTACCTCGGGGGAGGCAATTGAACAATGTGGAGGAACCTGTTCGCCATGTTAATTCCATTGTGACCGTAAGGAATGGAAAGCAGGTTGACAATCATATTTCCTTGCCACCACCACCATCTATGCAGCCCCTCCGTGGGAATGGTGGTGAAGAAGAGGCTTAGGGTGAGGGTAACACACCAATGCCTCCTTCTCAGGCACTGCAGAATACCTACCTGCCAAAAGCTCCCTATCCAAGTAGGTTAACCAAAAAGCAAAGTGACACAATTGATAAGATATTAGAGGTGTTTAAGCAAGTTAAGGTTAACATCCCCTTGTTGGATGTTATCCAACAAATACCTAAATATGCCAAAGTGTTGAAGGATCTCTGCACAACCAAGAGGAAGACCAATGTTCCTAAGAAAGCATTCTTGGCTGCAAATGTAAGCTTACTTTTGTCCAATCCTGCCTACACACAATACAAGGACCCTGGGTGTCCTACTATTCAGTGTACGATAGGGGACACTAGCATGAGTAATGTTTTGCTTGATTTAGGATCAGCGGTCAACCTCCTCCCATTTTCTGTTTATCAACAGTTAAATTTGGGGGAAATGAAACCAACTAAGATCTGTTGCCTTTTTAGCCTTAATCTTTATTTAGTTTTGATGATTAAGTAATCTAATCTTAATCTATATTTAATCAATCAACCTAGACAATCAAAGTAAGCAAACATGAATACATGCATTGCATATATATTCGTGTACTTGCGATATTCTTAATAGGTTGATGAAGAATCAAGCTAAGGAGCTTGGGGACAAGAAGATAAAGACTCAAGACATGTAATCAAGCTTTGGACCAATATGTAATGTAGTATAATTTGAGTCCTAAGGTTTAATGTAAACTTGAGCACATTAGGATTCTGTCCCGTATCCCCACGGTTAACCGAACCCTTCTCGGTAAACCGAATCTTGTAGAATTCGGTCCACCGAACACCTTGCGGTCAACCGTGTAGAATCCTTTAGGTGTTCCCTGGAATAACCACATCGGTATACCGAATCGCCTTCGGTAGACCGAATTAGCCTGGACCGGTTTTGGACTTTGTTCCAACGGTCGTATTTAAATCTTGACCTAAAGCCAAATTGACTTATCCATATTCGGTACACCGAACTTCATTCGGTCAACCGAATCATATTGCTTTAGGAGACCAACGGCTATTTAACTTGACCGTTATCGGTAAACCATTCTCCCACGCTTTGTCAGCGCAATTCCCGCGCTACTTCGATATACCGAAGTATACACGGTCAACCGAACTTGAGTAGATCAGAGCCCAATCAATTCTACTGAATGGACTTCGGTGAACCGAATTTAATTAGGGCTAAATAGATAAAAGCTACTTGAGGTTGGTGAACGGTGATCCGATACATAATCGGTCAACCGAGTTCTTTGTTCAGACCAATGTTTCGGACTACCGTGTGGATAACGGTCGACCGAATCTGTCTCGATTTCTGGCCGAGCTTAAGTCACATCTTGCTTTCTCATTGGTCCATTCCCCACCAACTCCCAAACGGCTAGATGAGCTTGAAGGCTTATAAATAGGACCTCATTTGGTTGCTTTGGACATCTTGAACACTTCCTATCTATCCAATACTCAAAGACAAATCCTCTCCATCTTCAAGCTCTCAATACACAACACTCAAGCCTAAACTTCACCACTTGCATATCCAATCCAATATCATATCCAAGTGTGCTCAAGTATAGAGTGTTAGTTAGAGTGTGATTCAACTTCCATATCAAAGAATCAAAGAGTTTTAAAAGCTTCGAGGAAGCTCCCTCTCGGGTTGTGAGAGGAGACACGAGCGAGGCGAGGTTGTTCGCGAGGCTCGGTGTTGTAAACGACGTTGGTCTCGGCCCAGAACGGAGATCGGTTAGTGGAACCGTAAGCGAGGCTCGGGGATCGAGCGAGGCTTGCGAGGAGGACTAGGACGCGGGTGTGGGTGCCAAACCTCTCTAAACTCCGGTGTCGACGAATTTATGGTTTGCAATTGTCTCTTCCTTAATCCTTCGATTAGTATTTTTAATTCCGCATTTTTCTATCGATTAGAGGGCCATAGATCCTAACAATTGGTATCAGAGCTTTAGGTTGCTAATTTCATTTACTTAATCGTAATTTAGCATGGCATCTACTTCTAATCATTGTGAAGGATTATCTACATCTAAGCCACCATTGTTTAATGGGTTAAATTATGACTATTGGAAGAAAAGAATGAGAATATATTTGCAATCAAATGATTTGAAATATTGGACATTTATATTAAACTCATACACACCTCCTAATGATGATGAAATTGTATCCTTAACAAAACCCAAAATTAAGGAAGCGGAGATGAATTCCCGCATTATGAATATCTTGTATTGTGGGTTAAATGAAGGGGAATACAATAGGGTAAGAGGGTGTGAAAGTGCATATGAAATTTGGCACACATTAGAAATGCATCATGAGGGATCCACTAGATTAAAAGAAACTAGGATTAATCTACTCATGCATAAATATGAATTGTTTCATATGCTACCCGGTGAAAACATAAGCGAGATGCACACTCGCTTCACCGAAATTATTAACTCCCTTAGTGCTCTTGGAAAGATTTTTAGCAAGGGAGAAATAACAAGGAAGATTCTCCGATCACTCACCGACGATTGGGAGGAGAAGACGACCGCCATCGAAGAAGCACAAGATCTCACAAAATTATCGGTCGAGGAGCTAATGGGTAGTCTCATGACATATGAGATTCAAATGAAAGACCGCATTGAGAAGAGAGTCAAGAAATCCTTAGGGCTACACGCTGTCGCCAATTCGATAAAAGGAGATAGTGATATCGAGGAACAATTGGCGACACAACAATTTAAGGAATTTCTCAAAGAAGAGAAAGAAAGAAGAAAAGAGAAGAAGAAGAAGAGCAAGAGAAAAGAGAACAAGAAGAAAGCTCTTAAAGTTACTTGGGACACTTCATCATCTTCATCAATTGAAGGCGAATTCGCCTCAATGTGCTTCATGGCAATAGAAGACGATGCTAGTGAGGTATCTTCTTGCTCTAGTCATGATTCAATTGATTCAAATGATTCAAATGCATATAATGAACTTCAATGTGAATTCAATGAATTGCTTGAAAATTTTGAGAAAATTTGTCAAAAGAATAAACTAGCAAGAAAGAAAATCAATGAGCTACAATCTCAAATTGAATCTATCATGAATGATAAGAATGAATTACTTGCTAGTCATGATAAAATTGCATTAGAGAACACTCAATTGATTGATGAAATTGCAACTCTAGATGCAAAACCTTCATGTAGTGTTGATATTCAAGATCTAATTGCTAAGAATCTTCAATTACAAAAGGATCTTGAAAAATTCACAAGTGGAAAGAAAATGCTTGATATGCTTATTGGTAGTCAAAGACAATCACTAGATAAACATGGTATAGGTTTTTATGCTAATAACTTTAAGAACCATGTTATTCACACTACTTTGAATGGAAAGCATTTTGTAGTGAATAAAACTTCCTCAAGTATTTGGGCACCTAAAACCAAAATGGTTTGGGTTCCAAAAACTAACATGATTGGACCCAAGCAAAAATGGGTACCAAAATCTTCAATTGTAGGTACTTGAAGGAGGAAATCGATGGTGACCGGATGAGCTTAAAAGAAAAATTTAAAGCCGGTTGCATCACCGAATACGGGTTGAGTCAATTCGAAGCGCCACGACGGTATAAATTTTGATTGATTCTAATCTAAATTTTAGAGCTTAATTGACATATCTTTTACCCTATTCATTGCATATCATATACCACATCCATAATCATAAATGTAAAATTGTAAAATGGATGTAAAATAGGCTAAGAGGGAGAATAGAAATGCACTTAATTGTTAATACTCATTGTTGCTATTTAGCCTAATTGATAGGGGGAGCCTAAAATTGCAAAATCATATAATTAAGGGGGAGAATTAGATATTTTTTACCTTTGCATCAAATGCTTAATGTTTGCTTTTTGATTGATGTCAAAGGGGGAGAAGAATTAAGATAAGCTTCAATTTTAAATAAACTATGCATGTTGTTAGGGGGAGAAATCTTGTAAATGCATAGATTACATAAATGTTAAGAAACAAAACATATAGAAAGGGGAGAAATACAATTGAACTCAAAATATTAAGATATAGATTTGCCATCATCAAAAAGGGGGAGATTGTTGGCTTTTTAGCCTTAATCTTTATTTAGTTTTGATGATTAAGTAATCTAATCTTAATCTATATTTAATCAATCAACCTAGACAATCAAAGTAAGCAAACATGAATACATGCATTGCATATATATTCGTGTACTTGCGATATTCTTAATAGGTTGATGAAGAATCAAGCTAAGGAGCTTGGGGACAAGAAGATAAAGACTCAAGACATGTAATCAAGCTTTGGACCAATATGTAATGTAGTATAATTTGAGTCCTAAGGTTTAATGTAAACTTGAGCACATTAGGATTCTGTCCCGTATCCCCACGGTTAACCGAACCCTTCTCGGTAAACCGAATCTTGTAGAATTCGGTCCACCGAACACCTTGCGGTCAACCGTGTAGAATCCTTTAGGTGTTCCCTGGAATAACCACATCGGTATACCGAATCGCCTTCGGTAGACCGAATTAGCCTGGACCGGTTTTGGACTTTGCTCCAACGGTCGTATTTAAATCTTGACCTAAAGCCAAATTGACTTATCCATATTCGGTACACCGAACTTCATTCGGTCAACCGAATCATATTGCTTTAGGAGACCAACGACTATTTAACTTGACCGTTATCGGTAAACCATTCTCCCACGCTTTGTCAACGCAATTCCCGCGCTACTTCGGTATACCGAAGTATACACGGTCAACCGAACTTGAGTAGATCAGAGCCCAATCAATTCTACTGTCCACCTTGGAACGGTGAACCGAATGGACTTCGGTGAACCGAATTTAATTAGGGCTAAATAGATAAAAGCTACTGGAGGTTGGTGAACGGTGATCCGATACATAATCGGTCAACCGAGTTCTTTGTTCAGACCAATGTTTCGGACTACCGTGTGGATAATGGTCGACCGAATCTGTCTCGATTTCTGGCCGAGCTTAAGTCACATCTTGCTTTCTCATTGGTCCATTCCCCACCAACTCCCAAACGGCTAGATGAGCTTGAAGGCTTATAAATAGGACCTCATTTGGTTGCTTTGGACATCTTGAACACTTCCTATCTATCCAATACTCAAAGCCAAATCCTCTCCATCTTCAAGCTCTCAATACACAACACTCAAGCCTAAACTTCACCACTTGCATATCCAATTCAATATCATATCCAAGTGTGCTCAAGTATAGAGTGTTAGTTAGAGTGTGATTCAACTTCCATATCAAAGAATCAAAGAGTTGTAAAAGCTTCGAGGAAGCTCCCTCTCGGGTTGTGAGAGGAGACACGAGCGAGGCGAGGTTGTTCGCGAGGCTCGGTGTTGTAAACGGCGTTGGTCTCGGCCCGGAACGGAGATCGGTTAGTGGAACCGTAAGCGAGGCTCGGGGATCGAGCGAGGCTTGCGAGGAGGACTAGGACCCGGGTGTGGGTGCCGAACCTCTCTAAACTCCGGTGTCGACGAATTTGTGGTTTGCAATTGTCTCTTCCTTAATCCTTCGATTAGTACTTTTAATTCCGCATTTTTCTATCGATTAGAGGGCCATAGATCCTAACAAGATCACCCTCCAACTGGCGGATAGATCCATTCGTATTCCAAAGGGGATTTTCGAGGACGTGCTTATCAAAGTTGGAGATTTTATATTTCCAGTCGATTTTGTTGTCCTCGATACCAATCCTGTTGCGAACACCCACTCTCAAATACCTTTGATTTTGGGTAGACCATTTATGGCATCTTCGAACTGCTTAATTAATTGTAGAAATGGTCTCATGAAGCTCTCATTCGGTAACATGAGTGCCGAGTTTCATGTGTTCAACTCTGGTAGGCAACATGAGCCAATGGATCAACCTTTAAATCTAAATCTCATCCGCCAATTGGAGAAAGCACCACCAAATCAACGAACACTCCTAACACCAATGCAACCCATTGAGAATATGTGTGGGCCCAGCGAAAACACATTGCATGTCTTTGCAATGCAACAGAGTGAGCTGGCATCAAACATAAATGTCCAAAAGGAGTGTTCGTTGCATGATTCAGTTGACAGTACTAGTGAGAGTGAGACACCTCATCATATGCCTATACCAGAAGGTGTCTCTACCTCATGTCTCATGGCCATTGAGCCATTTGAGCTTCATCTTGACTCCAACAAGGACCCACCTACGACCGAGCATGTACTTGATGATATAAATGATGGTGGGAGGTCCTTGTTGGATGACTTGGGGAGAAGCCCCATTTTTAATGATGCAGGTCTGCTGCATCCATCGAATGAGCTTGAGGAACTCATTCCGATGCACCCACCTATTGGTTGGAGGGTTTTGTTCGATGAGCAGCAAAACCCTAGTGAGGCAACACAACTTCATTCATGTTGCCCACACCCAACCAATATCATGAGGGGTTCGAGCCTTTCAGCTTTGACCTTTCACCCCTCATGACAGCTCAGAGTACCGGTGAAGTTTGCCCATCTTGGCAAGTCCTTGGTCCTCATGACTTGATGTTCTCATTTGATGTTCCTTGACCAAATGATTATGAGAATATCGTTGTTGATGTATATATCATTTAAAAAAAAAGTAATAAAAGACTCCTGGAGCAAGCATTTATTGTTGTGGGCCCCAACCCTTGTGTACTTGGGCCACATTTCTTCACGTATGTGTCGCCCTTCTTCAGTATCTCACAGGTTTTGAGGGAATTCGGGTTTGTATCCATCAACATAACCATGAACTTCCTTTTGCGCTTCATGTTGGTGAGATCTTCCAATTTTCATGCATAAATCCATGTTGTATCATGCTCACATTCATTGAGAACAATGAATGAAGTAGGTGTGGGGGTGCTTTACGTGTGTACATAGTCGAGTCGTTTTCCTTTGAGTTTGTTATCTTTTGTTTGTACTGCTAGGGTCATGTTAGTGTGCTGCATTTAATATCGATATATCTGCTTGTCATGATCCTTGGGTGACTTGTCTTCTTTTGCTTGCCTAGTGCTTTAAAATTTTCACATTTCTTTCAAAATCTTCATGTCTTTGCGAAAGAAAATGTTTTTTTGGTTTTTGCGTGTGTTTAGCATGTGCAGAAATCGTTGAGAGGCAAAGTAAAAAGAAAACACCCAAAATTGTCTTGAACTTGATGCATTAGGATATCTAGTTTACTGGCTTTAGGTCTTATCGAGTCGTTAGGATGCACCCTAGTTTTCCCTCGGGGGGCGTGTAATCATAGGGTTTCAGTACTCAAACATTTAAAGAAGTCCACCCTGAACCTAGTGAGTCAATAATTCGTATCTATTAGTATAAGGAAGTTTGTCGTAGTCAAGGGCCCTTAATCGCTTTTTGTGAAATTTAAGTGTAGGGGTTTTGGTTCCCATGTAGATTAGTGAATAAGTGGTGTTCTCTTTTCTCGCACGGCTCCTATCACTCGGGAAAGTATGTCTGAGGGGACTTTTTGCCTGGTGCTCTCGAGTCATCTGACTTAGGATGCACCGACCGAACTTCCGTTACACGGGTGGTAGGGATCGCCCTATGTGGAGATTTAGAAGAAGGTGTACGTGATAGTGTAAGTCCTCATAGGCAATGATGCACGAAACTTGACCCTGGGAGAATCAAACACCAACCAATAAAATGCTCCAAAGAAAAAAGAAAAAAAGAAAAAATGTCAAATAAGAACCAAAATGGACCTTACACATTGTATCACATTCAGAAGTTAAGGTTGCCCATGTCTTCCACTTAAGTCCTTAACTAACTTTCATGAATAACTCATTAGGCTAGGTGTGTGGACCGATTACATATATAGAGTCGACCCGTGGTATTACCGCGTCCCATGATTGACAAAATAAGCCCAACGAGTCATGTAGCTAGATTGATGTTCGGATTTTGTGGGTATATCCGCTGAAAACCCTCTGGAGACAACACTCCTCCCCCTGCGACAAGGAGGTTTAACGGCTTGTTGCACGTGCTAAGTGCAACCATGATTCCTACGAAACTTAGTTAGGATTTCTTGTTTTTTGTATGCTTTTCTCTTTCTTTGTTTTGTTCTGGACTAGCAAAAGTTAGGTGTGGGTGTATTTGATTGACATCATTTCATGCTTATATTTGTACCTTATATCCATTATTTTTAACCAAAACAATGCTATGTAAGGAGTTTTATGTTTACTTTTCAGGAATAAATAGGTTTGAAGAGATTAAGCATAAAAGGACCCAAAAGCTCGGAAAAACGACTGAATTGTTAGATCTGGGGACTGAGATGCAAGGGAGAAAGACCTGAACGTAAGACCAAAGGATGAAAGAGCAAAACAGAAAACTCCACACCATTTTGGGGAGTATTTTGCCAATTAGATTCTGGTCGGAGCTCCAATAAACACAGTAGATGCATCAAAGACCGACAAACGAATCCAGAAAAGCCCAGAATGAAATTTAGCCGGATCCAAATCTTATGGACCGCCAATTGGCGGTCTTGGACCGCTAATTGGCGGTCTGGATCCTTCTAAATCCTCTCATATTTCTCCAGCACATTTATTAGAGTATGTTTAGGCTATTTTAGGTATTTGTTTAGTCCCACATCGGGGGATTGTCCCGGATTGTCTTTTTTTTGTTATAAATAGAACTCTTCACCTTCTATTGTAAGGACTCCATATTTGGAGTGACTATTCTTCCTACTAGAAGTGAGGCCTTGAAGCACACATTAAGGTAGGAGGATGCTACTTGAAATGTAAGTCATTTGTTAATAAAAGTTTCTTTGTTATGTTATTAGTTTCATTTTGCTTGTTTTACTTTGTTTAATTTCATTTCATCAGATTTAGTAGCTTGGTTAATATGCTTTCCTTGCTTAGTTTAAGATTTAGTATAATGTATAGTGAGTAGTTCCATCCCCTTTGGGGGTGGAGTAGATGTTCATACAAGCATTAGAGAATGGAATGAATGCTTTATTTACAATGTGTTGATAAAACATGAATGTATGCTTGCTTGTTTAGGATAGAATTTATAAATTGATGAGTTTTGCCAAAAGGATTAGACACCTCTCATGCTTGTTTAGGTTCTGAAATAAACAACTTGCATATGTAAATGTTAATCAACTAGGTTGGTGAATGGATTGATAGGTTTTGCCATAACATTTAGACACTTCCTATGCATGATAACACTACCTTCATTTGTGCTTAAAGAATGTGTCCAACACCCACCTCTTTGCATGTGTGCACTCACTCCACCCCTTAGGGGGTTTTCCATTTCTGAATTCCAGCACTCGTATTTCGTTCTTAGTTATGTTTTAGCTAATCGTTTGTTGCTTTCTTTCGCATTTTGTATTTTGTAGTGTAGTGTAGTGTAGCATAATCCACTCTCTTCTCCATTTTTTTGGCACTTGATTTCGTGCAAAGGAGAGGCTGCTCACCTCCCTGAGGACGACCCGTATTTGCCATCACTTCAACGCGGTCGTGCACTTGCGGTTTAATTAAAACGTTCAACATCTATCTCTATATATCTTGATTCCCAAGATGTATTGAGCCTCACCCATATCTTTCATTGAAAATGCAGATTTCAATGAACGTCTCATTTGCTCAAGCAAAGGTATATGACTTCCCATGAGGAGTATGTCATCGACATATAAGATCAAGAACACTATGCGGCTCCCAGTAACCTTCTTGTATATACAAGGCTCTTCCTTACTTGGACGAAGTGAATCTTTTTGACTTCTTTGTCAAAGCGCTTGTTCCAACTCCCGAATGCTTGCTTCAATCCATAAATGGATCTTTGAAGCTTGCATACTTTCTCGTTATTCTTTGGATCTTCAAAACCTTGAGCTTGTAACATGTACACATCCTCCTCCAAGTTCCCATTAGGGAACGCTGTTTTGACATCTATTTTCCATATCTCATAATCATGAAATGCGGCAATAGCAAGCATAATCCAAATAGACTTTGACATGACAACCGGTGAAAAAGTTTCGACATAGCCAATTGCTTGAACTTGAGTGAAACCTTTTGCTACAAGCCTTTCTTTTTAGGTTGTCAAGTTCCCATTCATGTCCATCTTCCTCTTGAAAGCCCATTTATTTTGAATGTCTTTTTTCCCGTGAGGAAGGTCAACAAAGTTCCACACTTGATTATCATACATGGATTCTATTTCGGATTCCATGGCCTTAAACCATGTGGAGTCCTCTCTTTCCATTGCTTCTTCAAAGGTCGATGGATCATCGGTATCTATTACCATGATCTCATGAACTCCCAAATACATATTGGGTTTCTTCCTTTCCCTCGTTGACCTTCTAAGTTCTTTTGGTTCTACTTGTGCTTCTCGAACGTACACTAGGTGGGGAAGATTGTGTTTCTCTCACAATTTCTTGTGAGGGTCTCTCACTCATGATCCCACTAACAAAAGGAACCTCGGTTGGGCATTCATGATCTTGAATGCACCATTCATATCATGATGTTGTAGAATATCTTGAGTCTCCTCAAGCACAACTCTACTCCCACTACTTTTTATTCTTTCCAGAAATTCCTTTTCTAGAAATACGACATCCATCTCTACAATCACTAGATTGTAGGTTATATGCCAAAAGTAGTATCCTCTTGTCTTACGAGGATAACCTATAAAGAAGCACTTATCTGCTTTTGATTGAAGTTTGGTCGACATCAATCTTTTGACGTAGGCCTCACAACCCCAAATCTTGAGAAAGTTGAGCTTAGGTGTTTTACCACTCTATAGCTCATAAGGCATTTTCTCTACGGACTTTGATGGAACATTATTTAGTGTGTAAGCCGCAACTTCTAGTGCATAACTCCAAAAGTAAAGCCGCAATTCAGCTTGACTCATCATTGAACGAACCATATCGTGTAATGTTCTATTCCTCCCTTCGGATACCCCATTCCACTGAGGTGTACCAGGAGGGGTGAGTTGTGGTACAATACCACACTCCTTTAGGAAGGAGTCAAATTCGATACTTAGGTACTCACCTCCACAATCCGTTCGTAGATACTTGATTTTCTTATTGAGTTGCTTCTCTACTTCATTCTTGAATTACTTGAACTTGTCAAAGGATTCACTTTTGTTTGTCATTAGATAAATATAGCCATAACGACTATAGTCATCCGTGAACGTAATGAAGTACCTAAAACCGTCTCTTGCACTAGTACTCATCAGACCACATACATCGGATTGTATCAAATCCAACAAGTCATTCGCTCTCAGTCCTTTATTCTTGAAAGGCCTCTTGGTCATTTTTCCCACTAGGCAAGGTTCGCACGTCTCCAATGATTTAAAATCAAGTTGACCAAGAAGGTTAGCTTCTTGCAATTTCTTGATGTGTTTTTCATTTATGTCACCAAGACGATGTGCCACAAGAGTGTATCATTCACGTGAGTAGTTTTAAGCCTTTTGTTATTGATGTTTAAGATTTGTTTATTATTCAATTCAAGCAAATAGAGATCATTCCTCGCGAATGCATTTGCATAGAAAATACCATTCTTCGATATAGACTAGCCAGAATTAGAAATATTTATAATAAAATTATCCATATCCAAACATGATATAGAAATAATATTCTTGCTAATCGAAGGCACATAATAAACATTTTTAAACATAAATTCAAACCACTAGATAATTGAAGCTCCACAGAACCTTGTGCAATCGTAGCAACGCTCGCACCATTTTAGACCTTCAAAATCATCTCGTTCTTAAAGAGTTCCTTCCTATCCTTTAGTAGCTGCACATTAGAAATTATGTGAGCACAAGATCTGGTATCAGTTACCCAATCATGGACAGAGGTGGCTAAATTTATCTCGATAACAAATATACCTTTGGCCTTTTTGGGGTGCTCAATCACTCCATTGTCAAGGTCTTCCTTGTACTTGGGGCAATTTGGCCGGATGTGTCCCTTTTCACCGCAGTGAAAGCAGTCCGTGTTGGGATTCGGAGATTTCGAAGAATTCCCCCTCGAGGCACTCACACAAGAACCTCCTACTCCCTTGCTCTTGCTTGACGTAGTTTTGGTGAATTTGCCTTTACATTTGGTGATCTTCTTGCTCCCTCCCATGGACGGCTAGGACGTGCTTGTCCTGACCCGTGCCCATGTCAACTTCAGTCATTTTGAGAGCATTGTGAAGTTCCTCAAGACTCACCCGTTTCTCACGCATATGATAATGCATAATGAAGTCCTTGTAGGATGGGGCTAGAGAGCCAAGAATCAAATCTTCCGCATTGTCATCAGGCATCAGGAAGAGAGCTTCGATAACTTCTTAAGTGTTGGCTTTTTGGCCTTAATCTATGTTTTGATGATTTAATCAAGCTAATCTTAATTGTGATTATGTAGAGTAGCACACATGTTGCATTGCATATATATTGCTCAGTGCTAACCTCTACAAGTGATCAAGACTCAAGGAAGAAAGGAAATCAAGTCAAGATATATAATCAAGCTCATTTGAAGACATGTAAGTTGTATTTTTTGAGTCTTAGGAACTTTGTGTAATTGAGCATACGTAAGCTAAAAACTACTCAAACACACACTAGGTTCCCTATAGAAATCACACACGAAATTTCATATAATTTGGACTTCAATAGATCACCCAAACTTAGACCGCAAAAACACTAAACCAAAACTTGAACAGTGTACCCACATTCGACCGACCGAAACATACCGTTCGGTCGACTGAGTGATCATATATCTTGTTAGTGTTTTACTACACAAGTTCGGTTGACCGTCCAGACCTTTTCGGTCGACCGAGTATCAACAAATTTCCGATCGTTTGTTTTGTCGTACTATACCCACGGTCGTATTCGTATTATCTCCAAAAACCCCAAATACATTTTGTGTATCGGTCGACCGAACTTATTTTCCTTGACCAACTCAGTTTTCGGTCGACCGTGGACCTTGTTTTGGTCGACCAAATATGATCTTGTTGTCAACCCCAAAGTGCCTAGTGTGAATCGGTCGACTGAACCTATCTCGGTGTTCGACCGATCACTTAAGTGTACCTAGATTATAGGCTTTGGCGGTCGACCATTCTTTTACCGGTCGACCAAACCTTAATTAAAATTTCCAAACGGTCGACCGTTCAGCCCAATCCAGTCGATCGAACTTACTCAGAATTGGGTCTTGTCAGTGGCTATTTTGTGTATCTTACACAATCTTTACCCAATTCATCCCCAACGACTATGATACCTTAGGAGTTTATAAATAGGTGTTCCCTTGACACAATTAGACAACTCTTACACTTCCATTTGTCAAATACACCTAAGAGAAACTCCCAAGTCTCCCATTCCCCAAATCCTACTCTCCAAGCTTAAACTTCCACATCTTAGCATCAATTCCACATCCTAAGCTAAGTGTGCTCAAGTTAGAGAGTGTGTTCCACTCAAGATCTCAGTTGTAAAGAAGCAAGGACTTTGGTGAAAGTCTAAAGTGTTCCTCTCAGATTGTGAGAGAAGAAAGTCAAGCTCACGAGGGTGTTCGTGGAGCTTGTTTTGTAAAAGGCTTAATCTCGGCCCGGAACGAGGTTGATAGTGAAGACGCGAGCGGAGCTTGCAAGAGAGGAAGTAGGCGGGAAGCCGAACCTCTTTAAAAATCCAGTGTCATTGTTGTGGTTTGCTTTACTTACTTGTATTTGTTTAAATTCCGCAGCATATCTTTGATCGTTAAACAAGTAGGTAATTAGGGATAAAAGTGATTAGAATTAGAGACCATCACGATCCCACATCAAGGTATCCTTTCATCGTGAGAAAATGCAAGGATACTGATGTTCCCTCCGCCATGTGGCACCTTGTGAGTGCGATGGTTGTCTTATAATGCTCTTTTCTAGCACTATCCATGGACATCTTTGTTAAAGCTTCCATGGTCTTCTTGAGTTTTGAATCCAAGTATTTTGCTTGAAGTGAGTCACCCATGTAGGCCAACATTAGACCGTGAACCTGGTTCTCTTGGTTTTCCCACTTGGCTTTTGCCTCTTTCTCGTTATCGGTTGCCTTCTCATTTAATTTTGGAATTTCACCATCCAAAATAAGAGACAGTTTCTCAAACTTCAACACGATATTGAGCTTGAGTAGCCAGCTTATGAAGTTTGAGCCATCATTTTCCAAAGGATGTTTTTCAATCACAGATCGCACAATAGGTTGAATATTCGATATTTCTACAAAATAAGTTATATGGGATTGAATGTCAATTTTATGTTTTAAAAATTCAATACCACAAATAAAAATTTGTCCATAAATGCAGCAATTCAAGATCCTATCAATTATAATACAAACTAGCTAAGGGCTATCAGATATATTATAAAATCAAGGTACGAAAATATTTTCTAATCATAACCATTTCAAAATATCGCAACATTTGCATTTTCAAACTCTTATGACTCTTGTCGTTTTAATTAATAGAGAATTTGACCAATCTCGTAAGAAAAACTCTTTCTCAAAACCGAGCTAGGGCTCTGGGTCTTGTCAAGAAAACTTATTTCATTTGATACGAGATTCATTTATCCATTGTATTCACAAACAAATATACTCGGTGTCCACTAAGGCTGAATCGCACTTCGTACATCTATTCAAGACATAACAATAAACAACCTTATATCTCCCACTATTCTCAAAGATGGAGGAAGCTATCTCCCGCTAAGGGCGAGCAGAATATCCCTCAATCGATGGTTGTTAGTGGATGAAATAAGTAAGAAAAATACTCTTAATTTTTGGTTGGACAATTTAAACATTTACGTGTAATTTTAGAATTTAGGTGATCATGCATATTTATCATCTATACACATCCTAACATTCATCAATACAATCACATACATATCAAACACACAAACATAAATATATCCACACACACACATTGTGTGAGTTTATATGTTCCCGCATCCTTGATCCTTGTGCTTCTTCAACGTCTTCCTCTTGCACCATGGATGTTGATATTGTAAAAAATATAAACATGCATCTCTCAATTTTGAAAATTGTCTAGTGCAAGTCGTATGTAAAAATCATCTCATATGCATGCATATACATAGAAATAGAAATTTGGCTTTCGCATATACATAAGCTCCTGTGATTGAATAATAATAACATACACATTCATTTATTCACACATGGCTTCAACGGAACATACAAACTCACATATCCCTGCATTAGAGAACTCGAGCAACACATGTAGATATACTATAAATTACTCGATCTAGTTTATCATGCATCTCTAAATCAGACAATTCTAAAACCATTTCAAATCCATTAAAAATGATTTTATGCATCCATAGTTCAAAACACAAAACAATTGAACCGCTGTTTATCCAATTTCCTAAAATAAAATTTAAGGAAAGATAAACATATGTCTTTTTCGTTTTGTCCATTCCTTATAAAATAATCATTTAATTAAAAACGAAATTTTTATATATTAGACATAAGTCTAAATTTTAATTCTAACATTCACATGATGTGTTTCAAAACATTTAAAACTATCAAAAGAATCAATTAGAATTAAATCAACAAAACTATTGGAAAACGTGAAAAAGAGAGAACATGAATTGTTTCGATTGTAGATGGTAAACTAAAATTAATTATATAGTCTAATTATTGAAAATATAAACTAGATACTATGATACCACTGTAGGATTTTGTGTCCTCATATTTTCATTGATTTCACGTACATGTATTTCTTTATTCTAATATCATGCATTCCTAAACATATTAAAATAAAAAAAGATAGAGGATCATATTCAAAGGTTCTCTAAAACCTTTCATGTGATCCGGAGCTAATAACCCCTCTTTAAGCTGCTGAGATTTCTATCTCCAAAAGATAAAACTATTAAGAGATTTTCGTGGTGATTAAGGGAGAGATTAATGAGAGAAAGAATTTTTGCATTAACATAAACAAGTAGGATGAGAGGCCCTTTTATAGGCTCCCAAACATCCTTATCAAGAACTATTATTTAGTCAAAATCTCTTGCTTATTCTCTCCTAAAATTAATCGCAAATTGCCACATAAGCATCCCAAAAAATATTTTATCAAAGCTGGGATTAATCCAACCCATGATCTAATTATTCTCTTAATAATTCAGGCAAAAATCGTGATGTTCGGTTAACCAAGAATTCTTCTCGGTCAACCGAACCATTTGGTTTTGCACATGTTCGGATGACCGTGAGCTAGACGGTCGACCGAATATGCATGAGAAAAATTCTCTGAAAAAATTCAGACGATCTGCATCTTCTCCGGTCAACCGTTGACCCACCAAAATTTCTCCTGGCGAATATTCATCGGACGACCGTGTCATCTTCGGTCTACCAAATATCCCAAGATAGCTCGTGGATATTTTCTCTCGGTTGATCGCTCACGCTCGGTTAACCTAACCCAATTGTCCAGGCCTCCAGACAAATTCGGTCAACCAATTGTGTTTACTCGTTCCCCGTTCGGTTGACCGTTCCGAAGACACCTCGGTCGACTGAACCCTAAACGGTTTACCGAGTTTGACCCCGATTTTGCCTTTGTCAAATTTTGGATTTATTTCTAACAAAATTTGATCTTTTGGGGTTTTTAGCAAATTCATATCTTATGAAATATATTATCATATGTAATACTAAATTATTACACCCGATAATATATACACCTCATATGAATTTATGATGATTCTAATTATGTCAATTCTCATGACATATTGATTTTATTCATTCACCACATGTGTCCCTTTCTCACATGAAACCTGACACATCATATGAACTCAAAATCAAGCTTCTTGTTTCCCAGTTTTGTGGTGTGACCTATAAGAGGATCTAAGCCAAATTGACAGTGATAATAAATACTTAATATCCCAAACCATAAGCGGTATCTAGCTACACATTATAGATACCCAATTAGCATAGATGTCTTTGTTCCACTTGAAATAAAACACGATCCATTTAGTGATGTAAGTGCACCCCTTATGTCCGTCCCTTGCCTCATGATATTAAGAATATATACAAAGTAGAAATGTGTCACCTTTGTATTATATTCATATCTTGATCACTTTAAGCTAATTATAATGATGTAACTTAACTCAAGTTACATTGTGCACATTATAATTTTGCTTTATCAAGGGGCCCACTAATATCATCACTCAATAAAGAGGGGCAACGATAATCCTTTGACTAGCTATCTTTTCCATCACAAGTCATGTTCAACCAACTATTGCCTTTATCACTATACTCATTGATAGCTTTTGATAATAATCAAATTAAGCACTTCTTGAGTGAAAAGATATAAGTCTCATATCTTAGGATCCAAGACACAGAAAAACATTAATGACACGAAACACAATTCCATAATGTTTTACTTGTTTGGTCTATTCAATATATAAAAGTGATCTTTTCCTCTTTTATATACTCGTGTTGTCAATTATTTGTAAAGCTACAACAATCGATGACCAACACGACAATCTTATCTCGGTGATTAATGTTTCATGTTAATTACCATGATTGTGAATAACTTTTGATTTATGTAAAACCATTATCTTTTAGAGCTCTACGGTTAAGGACCAAGTGTCTCTTCTTTAACACTTCCAAAAAATGTATACCATAATAAAGGAACAAAATGTTTGCACATCCAATTCATAATAATTGACATATAAAAGTAAAACTTTTAGAACACATTCTTTTCAATAACATCCACATCCAAATATAAAATTTGATGATTCCAGATTTGTTGGAAATATAATTGAATGAAGCACATATTTGTCTTTCTTATGACTTTCCATATTCTGATGATACGAGGGTGAAAAAAGTGTGTCAAGACAGGTCGTACTTGGAGACTAGAAAATCGGCAGATCACCAATAATTTGTGTATAACTCTCTCCTCCGATATTCAAAGAAGGTGGTTCAAGATGTTTTACAAAGAGGATTTTGAGACGTAAAACTTTATTATATAACATATTTCTAAATTCGGAACTTAATGGGTTAGAAATGGCGTGGTAGATGCAGCAGTCCAGCTCGGAACGCAGCAGCCCTGCTCGGGACACACTCGTCCCGCGCGTGACATATCACTTGTTTTTCTCATAACATCCACATCCAAATATCGAATTTGAATATTCTAGATCCATTGGAAACATAATTGAATGGAGAACATATTACTCTGTCTTAAGACTTATCAAATTTTGATAATATGATCAATATGATCCATAAGTTCATCATCAAAGTTAGAATTATCCTTACATGGTTCTTCTTAAAAGTGAACATGCATGGATTCTTCTACACAACTAGTTCCCTTGTTATAAACTCAATATGATTTACTCCTACTTGAATATCCCAAAAATAGGGCTTCATCCGATTTAGCATCAAACTTGTCTAAATTATCCTTGGTATTGAGGACAAAACATTTAAAACCAAAATCTTCGAAATAAGAAATTTTCGATGGTTTTCCAAACCAAAGTTCAAAAGGAGTTCTATCTAAGTTTGATCAAATCAAAATACAATTAAGAAGATAACAAGCGGTGTTAACTGCTTCACCCCAAAAGTACTTTGGTAAATCATTTTCACAAATCATTGTTCTAGACATTTCTTAAAGAGTCATATTCTTCCTTTCAACTACCCCATTTTGTTGAGGAGTTCTTGGGAAAGAAAACATATGTTCAATACCATGAGAATCACAATCTTCAAAGCCTTCATTTTAAAATTCACCACCATGATCACTACAAATTTTCAAAATCAATGACCATTTTTCTCTTTGAATTTGTTTCGCAAAATTTTCAAATTCTTTGAAAGCTTCATTCTTGTTGGCAAGAAACAAAACCCAAGTAAATCGAGAAAAGTCATCAATGATGACAAATGCATCTCACTTGCCACCTAGACTAAAGGTTCTAGATGTACCAAAAATATCCATATGCAAGAATTCCAAAGGTTTTGAAGTAGATACCATGTTAATTGATTTGAAAGAACTTTTAAATTAGTTTCTAAATTCACAAACATCGCAAGCTTATTTTTCTTGAAATTCAATTTGGGCAATCCTCTTACCAAGTCAAATTTAGCAGCTTTATGAAGGTTGCTTATACTAATGTGGCCTAACCTCTTATGCCATAACAAAGACTCGTCATTTGAAGCAACTAAGCATTTTCGTTAGAGAATGAGTAAATGCTATCAACATGCACAACATAAACATTTTCATATCTATAGCCTTTAAAAGTGGTTTCAAAACTTACTTTAGAGATAATGTATATAATGGGTTGATCAAAGAGCACTAAGAATCCCTTATTGGTTAATTGACCCACACTAAGCAAATTATGTTTTAAATCATCGACAAGAATCACATTTTGTATTTGGGTATTAAAATCATTACCAATATTACTTATGCCAATAATAGGACCTTTAACATTATTCCCGAATGTGACAATTCCACCATGATTTCAAGGTTTTGAATATAGAGTGGTCTCCCGTCATGTGCCTCAAACACCCTCTATGCACGATCCACTTCCCCTTCCTTTTCACCTACATCCAAAGAAGAAGAAGAAAATTTTGGAACCCACATTTGTTTGGGTCCTTTGGGGTTAGCTTGAGGTACCCAAACATTTGAAGAAAATTTCTTTTTCATTACACCATTTGAAGCATGCACAAAATAACGCTTAGAATTTTTCTTTTCATTCTTATAGCCTAAACCACGCTTTTCTAATGATGGAATTTGGCTACCAAGCAACATGTCTAGTGATTGACATCATTTCATGCTTATATTTGTGTCTTATATCCATTATCTTTCACTTAAACAATGCTATGTGACAAGTTTTATGTTTAAATTTCAGAAATAAATAGGTTTGAAGAGATGAAGCATAAAAGGACCCAAATGCAGGGAAAAAGGACTGAATTGTGAGACCTGGGGACAAAGATGCAAGGGAGAAGGACCGGAACGTAAGATCGAAGGACCAAAGAGCAAAACAGAAAACTCCACACCATCTTGGGGAGTATTTTGGATATATTATTTGGGCCGGAGCTCCAACAGGTGGCGTAGATGCATCAAAGACCAACAAAGACATCCAGAAAAGCCCAGAATAAAATCCAGCGTGATCCAGACCATATAGACCTCCAATTGGCGGTCTGTTTTGGCCCAAATCCGCTAAGATTTTGGTGGGTCGCGTATTAGTGTGTATTTAGTCCATTTCTTGTATTTGTTTAGTCCCACATCGGGGGATTGTCCCAGATTGCATTTTTCTATGGCTATAAATAGAACTCTTCACCTTCCATTGTAATCACTTCACATTTTGTGTGACTATTCTTCCTACTAGAAGTGAGGCCTTGAAGCACACACTAAAGTACTAGGATGCTACTTGAATTGTGAGTCATTTTAATAAATGTTTTTTTATTATGTTGTTTGTTTCATGTTGCTTGTTTTACTTTGTTTAATTTCATTTCATTAGTTTTAGTAGCTTAGTTAACATGCTTTCCTTGCTTAGTTTAATCATTAGTCTAATGTGTAGCGAGTAGTTCCATCCCCTTTGGGGGTGGAGTAGATGTTCATACAAGCATTACAGAATGGAATGAATGCTTTATTTACAATGTGTTGATAAAACATGAATGTATGCTTGCTTGTTTAGGATAGAATTTATAACTTGATGAGTTTTGCCAAAAGGATTAGACACCTCTCATGCTTGTTTAGGTTCTGAAATAAACAACTTGCATATGTAAATGTTAATCAACTAGGTTGGTGAATGGATTGATAGGTTTTGCCATAACATTTAGACACTTCCTATGCATGATAACACTACCTTCATTTGTGTTCAACACCCACCTCTTTGTATGTGTACACTCACTCCACCCCTTAGGGGTTTTTCCATTTCTGAATTCCAGCACTCGTATTTCGTTCTAAGTTAAGTTTTAGCTAATCGTTTGTTGCTTTCTTTCGCATTTCGTATTTCGTAGTGTAGTGAGTGTAGCGTAGCATAATCCACTCTCTTCTCCATTTTTTCGGCACTTGATTTCGTGCAAACGAGAGGCTGCTCACCTCCCTGAGGATAACCAATATTTGCCATCACTTCAATACGGTCGTGCACTTGTGGTTTAATTAAAACGTTCAACATCTATCTCTATATATCTTGATTCCCATGATGTATTGAGCCTCGCCATATCTTTCATTGAAAATACAGATTTCAATGAACTTCTCGTTTGCTCAAGCAAAGGTATATGATTTCCCATGAGGAGTATGTCATCGACATATAAGATCAAGAACACTATGCGGCTCCCACTAACCTTCTTGTATATACAAGTCTCTTCCTTAATTGGACGAAGTGAATCTTTTTGACTTCTTTGTCAAACTGCTTGTTCGAACTCCCGAATGCTTGCTTCAATCCATAAATGGATCTTTGAAGCTAGCATACTTTCTCTTTACTCTTTGGATCTTCAAAACCTTGAGCTTGTGTCATGTACACATCCTCCTCCAAGTTCCCATTAGGGAACGCCATTTTGACATCCATTTGCCATATCTCATAATCATAAAATGCGGCAATAGCGAGCATAATCCAAATAGACTTTGACATGACAACCGGTGAAAAAGTTTCAACATAGCCATTTGCTTGAACTTGAGTGAAACCTTTTGCTACAAGCCTTTCTTTGTAGGTTGTCAAGTTCCCATTCATGTCCATCTTCCTCTTGAAAACCCATTTATTTTGAAATATTTTGGTACTTTAATTTGCAGTCGGGTCCTCGACTTTTTGCAATTAAGTCCCTGGCTACTTTTGTGCTTAAGTCCTTCGCCTTTTTGTAATTAGGTCTTTGAATGCTTTTATGCTTGGATGGACTTCCATTTGAATCCTGATAATTTTGACTTGGTCTTTATGATAGAAATGAGTCTCTTGCACGTGCTTATGCTCGGGATATGGGTAATTTGCATTCAGGTGCCTGTATTCTGTAAATAACACTAAACACATACCTTAGTAGCATTTATTGATATAAAATTAATCTTAATGAAAGACATATGATGCAATGTATGCAATGCATCATTGCCATAATTGATTTAGGAATCGGGGACTCAATTTTGCATGCTCTGACTCTTAGATTGCTCCCAGATTAATAATCAACTTCCTTTAAGTAACTTGGACCCTAAAACCCAAAGCAAAAGATTAGACATTCTTTCTTGTTTAAGTCATGCATCATGTATGCGACTTAGGCACGTAGATTGTTTTTTATTTTAACTTTATTTTTAGTTGCTGAGTGCTGGCGTGAGGTATGCACCTTCTACTCTCATTCACGCATTTTGTATGAACATGTATTAGTTAGTAGGAAGTGCATTGAAACAAGTGTGAGTTGAGCATTTGTTTGGAGAGTAAATTGTTAGATTGACTCCAAAACACTACTAAGGAGGGGCTATCCCATACAAGATAAGGTGGGGGATTTCATCACCCTTTCCTTCGCCCCACAAAACACATTAATCAAGAGCCTAATTTTTAAAATCAAGTAGCCATTGACCCTAAAGATCTCGGACGCATTAGGAGAGTGATCTGGTCACGACCGTCATGGCCTTATCGGCGTTGCCCACTTTGTCGATAGTAGGAGAGACGAGATCTCCGGATCTTGGCTCACTTGTTGGGCTTGGTAGTCCTCGTCGTAGGGAGGTGAGGCGTGTTGAGGCCGTGTGACCTCGCAGTTACGCGTCGTCTAGCTGTAAGGACCTATAACGACCTTAGGATTGTTTGAGCCTTGTTTGCTTGTGTGCTTCTACTTGTACCCATCCACCGTAGCATAAGGGCTTCTTCCCTTCTCTCCTGAGTCATTCTTTCTCTCCTGTGTCCCCCCGTCTTCTCCTCTACGCACATTCCTTATTAAAAAAAGTTTTTGTTTGTGTGTGGGCACCTTTGTGCATGCTTTCGTGGGCACGAGACGAGAGTGGCCGTTTGACGAGGCGTGTTGTCAACCCAGCTTCGGTAATCGATTTCTCGACACCTCCCACCTCTCGTGTCGCACACAGTCCAAGTTCAATGGCTGCTAATTTCCGTGAGGAGGAGCAGTTGCTGGACCCACCTGTTCCACCTGTGCTTCCTGTTATGGCTCTCATACCTCTACGTGATCGATGTTACCCGAGACGTACTACTCTACCCTCATGCATCGTATTGCTAGAGGAAAATGGGAACCATTTTGAGGTTAAACCGCAGTTTATTTCCATACTCCCTCACTTCATTGGGAAAGGTGACCCCTATATCTCTCTCTGGGAATTTGAGGAGGTCTGTGCTATGTTCAAGCTGCAACAACTTAGCACAGACTCCATCCATCTTAGGCTTGTTACTTTTGCACTAAAGGATGACGCAAAGAAGTGGTTGTACAACAACCAGGCGAATGCC
Organism: Triglochin maritima; assembly: GCA_963682175.1. Lineage (NCBI taxonomy): Eukaryota > Viridiplantae > Streptophyta > Magnoliopsida > Alismatales > Juncaginaceae > Triglochin > Triglochin maritima. The sequence goes on along the minus strand of OY821788.1, from coordinate 27,235,059 downwards.
TTTAGGACTTGGGATTAGTTTCAATCTGCATTCCTCAAGAAGTACTTCCCAAATCATCGGACTCAAAAATTGAGGAACGAAATCAATTCGTTCTATCAACTTGAGACCGAGACATTTCATGCATATCTAGAGAGGTTCAAGGAGATACTATCCTCATGCCCTCACCATGGCATTGAGTTGTGGCATCTTTGTCAGATTGTTTACGAGGGTCTTCACATCCCGTCCCGAACGTTCCTTGAGTCCATGTGTCAAGGAGAGTTCTTAGGAAAGGATGAAAAGGAGGCATAGGCTTTCCTAGAAGAGGTAGGATATGGAACATGTCAACGCCATCTATGACAGAGCTAGGAATGACCCATACTTATCATCTTATAATCCTGGATGGAGGAACCACCTCAATTTTTCATGGAACCAAAATAATGCCCCGGGTGGTCCTTCAAACTCCTCTCGACCACCTAACCAATCATACCAACCTCCCATGCATGTCCAATCTTATCAGCCACCCCAAGCTCCAATCACCAATCAATCGGGTTTCCCAAATTCCAATAATATGGAAACCTGATTCAATTTGCCTGAGACCTTGACTCGTGGACTTGAAAACTCAATGATTTTTTTTATGTCAACCACAAGTCAAGTTCTCACTTCAAATCAGCAGACCATCAAATCTCTAGAGCTTCAGATGGGCCAATTAGCCTAGCCAGCCTGAGGCTAACCCCCGCATCTACCAGCAACAACACATGCAACATGAGAATGTGGTACCTCAGGGGAGGAAAGTGAACCATGTGGAGGAACCTGTTCACGTTGTCAATTCCATTGTAACCTTAAGGAATGGAAAGCAGGTTGACAATCACATTTCCTTGCCACCACCACCATCTATGAAGCCCCTCAATGGGAATGATGGTGAAGAAGAGGCCGAGGGTGAGGGTAATACACCAACGCCTACTTCTCAGGCACCGCAGAAAACCTACCTGCCAAAAGCTCCCTCTCCAAGTAGGTTAACCAAAAAGCAGAGTGACACAGTGGATAAGATATTATAGGTGTTTAAGCAAGTGAAGGTTAACATCCCCTTGTTGGATGTCATCCAACAAATACCTCAATATGCCAAAGTGTTGAAGGATCTCTGCACAACCAAGAGGAAGACCAGTGTTCCTAAGAAAGCATTCTTGGCTGCAAATGTAATCTCACATTTGTCCAATCCCACCTACACAAAATACAAGGACCCTGGGTGTCCTACTATTCAGTGTACGATAGGGGACACTAGCATGAGTAATGTATTGCTTGATTTAGGATCAGCATTCAACCTCCTCCCATTTTCAGTTTATCAACAGTTGAACTTGGGAGAATTGAAACCAACTAAGATCACCCTCCAATTCATGGATAGATCCATTCGTATTCAAAAGGGGATTATCGAGGACGTGCATATCAAAGTTGGAGATTTTATATTTCCAGTCGATTTTGTTGTCCTCGATACCAATCCTGTTGCGAACACCCACTCTCAAATACCTTTGATTTTGGGTAGACCATTTCTCGCAACCTCCAATGCCTTAATTAATTGTAGAAATGGTGTCATGAAGCTCTCATTCGGTAACATGAGTGTTGAGTTTCATGTGTTCAACTCTGGTAGGCAACAAGAGCCCATGGACCAACCTTTAAATCTCAATCTCATCCTCTAATTAGAGAAAGCACCGCAAAATCAACGAACACCCCTAACACCAATGCAACCCATTGAGATTGTTTGTGGGCCCAGCGAAAACTCATTGCCTGTCTTTTCAATGCAACAGAGTGAGCTGCCATCAAACATGAATGTCAAAAATGAGTGTTCATTGCATGATTCAGTTGAGATTACTAGTGAGAGTGAGACACCTCATCATATGCCTATACCAGAAGGTGTCTCTATCTCACGTCCCTTGGCCATTGAGCCATTTGAGCTTCATCTTGACTCCAACAATGACCCACCTACGACCGAGCTTATGCTTGATGATATAAATCATGGAGGGCGGTCCTTGTTGGATGACTTGGGGAGAAGCCCCATTCTTAGTGATGCAGGTCTGCTGCATCCATCGAATGAGCTTGAGGAACTCATTCCGATGCACCCACCTATTGGTTGGAAGGTTTTGTTCGATGAGCAACTAAACCCTAGGGAGGCAACACAACTCCACTCATTCGTGTTGCCTACACCCAACCAATATCATGAGGGGTTCGAGCCTTTCAACTTTGACCTTTCACCCCTCATGACACCTCAGAGTACCACTGAAGTTTGCCCATCTCGGCAAGTCTCTGGTCCTCATAACTTGATGTTCTCATTTGATGTTCCTTGACCAAATGATTATGAGAATATCTTTGTTGATGTATATACCTTGTAAAAAATGTAATAAAAGACTTCTTGAGCGAGCATTGATTGTTGTCGGCCCCAACCCTTGTGTACTTGGGGCCCATTTCTTCACGTATTTGTCTCCCTTCTTCAGCGTCTTATAGGTTTTGAGGGAATTCGGATTTGTGTCCATCAACATAACCACGAACTTCCTTTTGCACTTTATGTAGGTGAGATCTTTCATTTTTCTTGCATAAATCCATGTAGTATCTTGCTCACATTCATTGAGGAGAATGCATGGATTAAGTGTGTGGGGGGGGGGGGGGGGTGTTTTACCTTTGATTTTGTTTTCTTTTGTGTGTATTGAGAGGGTCATGTTAGTGTGCCGCATTTAATATCGATATATCTGCTTGCCATGATCCTTTGGTGACTTGTCTTCTTTTGCTTACCTAGTGCTTTAAAATTTTCACATTTCTTTCAAAATCTTCATGTGTTTGCGAAAGAAAATGTTTTTGTGGGTTTTGCGTGTGTTTATCTTGTGCAAAACCATTGAAAGGCAAAGTAAAAAGAAAGCTCCCAAAATGGTCTTGAACTTGATGCATTAGGATATCTAGTTTACTGGCTTTAGGTCTTATCGAGTCGTTAGGATGGACCCCAGTTTTCCCTCGAGGGGCGTGTAATCATAGGGTTTCAGTACTCAAACATTTAAAGAAGTCCACCCTGAACCTAGTGAGTCAATAATTCCTGTGTGTTAGTATAAGGAAGTTTGTCATAGTCAAGGGCCCTTAAACTCTTTTTGTGAAACTGTAAGGGTAGGGGTTTTGGTTCCCATGTAGATAAGTGAATAAGTGGTGTTCTCTCTTCTCACACGGCTCCTATCACTCGGGAAAGTAGGTCTGAGTGGACTTTGTGCCTGGTTCTCTCAAGTCATCTGACTTAGGATGCACCAACCGAACTCCTGTTACACTAGTGGTAGGGATCGCCCTATGTTGAGATTTGGGGGAATGTGTACGTGATAGTGTAAGTCGTCATAGGTAATGATGCACGAAACCTGAACCTGGGAGAATCAAACACCAACTAATAAAATGCTCCAAAGAAAAAAAGAGAAAAAAGAGAGTCAAATAAGAACCTTAATGTACTTTACACATTGTATCACATTCAGAATTTAAGGTTGCCCATGTCTTTCACTTAAGTCGTTAACTAACTTTCACGAAAAATTCATTAGGCTAGGTGTGTGGACCGATTACATATATAGAGTTGACCCGTAGTATTACCGCGTCCCATGATCGACAAAATAAGTCCAACGAGTCGTGTAGCTAGATTGATTAATGCATCTTTGTTCGGATTTTGTGGGTGTATCCGCTGAAAACCCTCAGGAGACAACACTCCTCCTCCTTGGCAACAAGGAGGTTTAACGGCTTGTTGCACGTGCTATGTGCAATCGTGATTCCTACAAAAGTGAGTTAGGATTTCTTGTTTTTCGTATGCTTTTCTCTTTCTTTGTTTTGCTCGGGACTAGCAAAAGTTAGGTGTGGGGATATTTGATTGACATCATTTCATGCTTACATTTGCATCTTATATCCATTATCTTTCACCTAAACAATGTTACGTGACGAGTTTTATGTTTGAATTTCAGAAATAAATAGGTTTGAAAAGATGAAGCATAAAAGGACCCAAAACCAGGGAAAAAGGACTGAATTGTGATACCTGGGGACTAAGATGCAAGGGAGAAGGACCTGAACGTAAGACCAAAGGACCAAAGAGCAAAACAGAAAACTCCACACCATCATGGGGAGTATTTTGGCAATTCTATTCGGGTCGGAGCTCCAACAAGTCAAGTAACCGCATAAAAGACAAACAATACCAGCATGGAAAGCCCAGACTAAAGCCCAGGACGATCCGGATCCTGTAGATCGCCAATTGGTGGTCCGAGTTGATCCGGATCCACGGAGATTTTTGTGGCACATGTATTAGAGGGTGTTTATTCTATTTCTGGTATTTGTTTAGTCCCATACCGGGGGATTGTCCCGGATTACCTTTTTCTATGGCTATAAATAGAACTCTTCACCTTCTATTCTAATCACTTCACATTTTGAGTGGCTATTCTTCCTACTGAAGTGAGGCCTCGAAGCAAACACTAAAGTAGGAGGATGCTACTTGAATTGTGCGTCATTTTTAATAAAAGTTTTCCTTATTATGTTGCTTGCTTGTTTCATGTTGTTTACTTACATAGTTTAATTTCATTTCATTAGTCTTAGTAGCTTAATTAATATGATTTCGTTGCTTAGTGTAATAATTAGTTTAATGTGTAGTGAGTAGTTCCATCCCCTTTAGGGGGTGGAGTTGATGTTCATACATGCAAAAGATAATGGAATGAATGCTTTATATTTTTATTGTGTTGATAAATGTGAATGTATGCTTGCTTATTAGGATAGAACTTATAACTTGATGAGTTTTGCCCAAATGATTAGACACCTCTCATGCTTGTTTAGGTTCTGAAATAACCAGCTTGTGTATGTAAATGTTAATCAACTAGGTTAGTGAATGGATTGATAGGTCTTGCCATAACATTTAGACACTTCCTATGCATGAAAACACTACCTTCATTTGTACTTAAAGAATGTGTTCTTCACCACCTCTTTGCATGTGTGCACTCACTCCACCCCTTAGGGGTTTTCCCATTTCTGAATTCCAGCACACTTATTTCGTTCTTAGTTAAGTTTTAATTCATCGTTTGTTGTTTGTTTATGCATGTGTTACTTCGTACTGTAGCATAGCGTAGGTTAGAATAATAACATCTCTTCCCTCTTTGTTGCCACTTCATTTCTGATAAACAAGAGGCTGCTCACCTCCCTGTGGACAACCCGTATCTACCACGTCTTCACCCACGCCGTGCACTTGCGGTTTAATTAAAACGTTCAACACTCCACAATAGAATGGAGTTGCTGATAGGAAACATCGGCTTATAAGGGATATGGGACTCACTTTAGTTGCTAATAGTGGTGTTCCAAAACATTTTTGGGTGGAAGCGTTTAGGACCTTAGTGTTTTTGTTGAATAGAATACTTGATTCAAAGGGCCAAGTTCCTTACTTCTGCTTGTTTACAAAGAAACCAGACTATCATTGTTTAAGATTTTTTGGTTGCTAGTGTTTTCCCTGCTTGAGAGATCACGTTCCAAATTAGTTATCTGATATATCTATTGCTTGTGTTTTTTTCGGATATAGTATTATACATAAAGGGTTACATATGTTGAGATCCTCTGAAAAATAACATATATTTGTCTCTACTTGTTATTTTTTATGAACATTATTTTCCTTATGTCAAGACACATATTTTACCCATGTCTACTGATTGTCGACCTTTTTTTTTGCAAAGCAAAAGAGAGACTTAGCCTCGAATTTTATAAACTAAGTAAAGTTTACAACCTACAAAATTTGGTTCAAAACTGAAACCATAATGAACGCGGGTGTATGCCACATGCATACCCGGCCTCTACTCTACATTACACTATATATCACTTCAGCATGGTAGGTTTTCATGACTATACAAACAACAAGGGTGAACAACAAACTATCTCCACGTGAGCTGGGATCGGTGATGCATTGCATACATTGCATCATATGTCTTTCATTTAGATTACTTTTACATCAATAAATGCTACTAAGGTATGTGTTTAGTCTTATTTACAGAATACAGGGACCTGAATGCAATTTACCCACATCCCGAGCATAAACGCATGCAAAAGACTCATTTCTATCATAAAGACCAAGTTCAAGATTATCGGGCTACGAATGGAAATGTATCCAAGCATAAATGCATTCAAGTCCTAATTGCAAAAAGAACAAGGACTTAAGCACAAAAGTAGCCGGGGACTTAACTACAAAAAGTCAAGGACCTAATTGCAAATCACGAGTAGCTTTTATTCTCTTGGAGAAAATATATAGAAAAATCAATGTATATCTCCAAATATGTGAAGGAATTAATCCGGAGCTCAAAAGAATGGAAAGAATCAATCCAGACGCGCAAAGAAGGATCAAATCATACCATAAACATTCAACCAAAATCCGGACAAAATCAGGCCAGATTGTGCGGCGTTTCCGCCGCACCACACACACAATGTGCGGCGTTTCCGCCGCCCAACCATCGATCCGCGTCTCCCAATTTCGTCCAGTCGTGTCTGGACACGTGTACTTTCCAATATTATACCTAGATCCCTTGTAGCAACTATAAATAGACCCGAGAAAGATGTTAGAAGGGTTCTTAGTCTTTAGTGGTAGTTTTTATTCTTAATTTTAGTTTTGTATTCTTCCTTTCATTAATAAAAATTCTGCCTTTTATTTCTTACTTTTAGTTTTCTTTTGTAATGTCTAAAGGACCCCTTCTTCCTCCCTCTATGAGTTTCTAACTCCTTCCAAAGGGTGGGGGTGACGGATTTAGGGTGATGAGAAGAGAATAAAGTTATTATTTTAATTTCGTATTAGTATGTTTTGATTACTTGAGTTTATGTTAAATCATTTATCATGTAATGCTTTATAACTAATGTGATTTATTATAAGTTTCAGAATTCTCTAATCTAAATCCTAAATCTAAACCTCCACCCGACGGAATTCACATCTTTGTTTGTGCTTTAGTTTTAATTGTTGTTGTTTCTTGCTTTAAATAACTAAAACCCAAAAATCTCAAAACCAAATTTATTCTTCTCCCTCTTCCTTTCCCTTAATCGAAATCACACTAATAACAGAATCTCTCCCTCCTTGTGTTCGACCCGTATTTGCCACGTCTTCATTGACACCGTGCACTTGCGGTATAAATTTAATTCACATCAAGTTTTTGGCGCCGTTGCCGGGGAGGCGACGCAGATTTTGTTTTTTGTTGATTTCGATTTTATTCTGTTTATCTTGTGCGCGATCTAACTATTTGGATTTGTGTTTGTTATCTGATATATCTATTGTTCTTAGTTAAGTTTTAATTCATCGTTTGCTGTTTCTTTATGCATGTGTTACTTCGTACTGTAGCATAGCGTAGGTTAGAATAATAACATCTCTTCCCTCTTGGTTGCCACTTCATTTCTGATAAACAAGAGGCTGCTCACCTCCCTGTGGACAACCCGTATCTGCCACGTCTTCACCGACGCCGTGCACTTGCGGTTTAATTAAAACGTTCAACACTCCACAATAGAATGGAGTTGCTGATAGGAAACATCGTCTTATAAGGGATATGGGACTCACTTTAGTTGCTAATAGTGGTGTTCCAAAACATTTTTGGGTGGAAGCGTTTAGGACCTTAGTGTTTTTGTTGAATAGAATACTTGATTCAAAGGGCCAAGTTCCTTACTTCTGCTTGTTTACAAAGAAACCAGACTATCATTGTTTAAGATTTTTTGGTTGCTAGTGTTTTCCCTGCTTGAGAGATTACGTTCCAAATTAGTTATCTGATATATCTATTGCTTGTGTTTTTTTCGGATATAGTATTATACATAAAGGGTTACATGTGTTGAGATCCTCTGAAAAATAAAATATATTTGTCTCGACTTGTTATTTTTTATGAACATTATTTTCCTTATGTCAACACACATATTTTACCCATGTCTACTGATTGTCGACCATTTTTTTTGCAAAGCAAAAGAGAGGCTTAGCCTCGAATTTTATAAACTAAGTAAAGTTTACAACCTACAAAATTTGGTACAAAACTGAAACCATAATGAACGCGGGTGTATGCCACATGCATACCCGGCCTCTACTCTACATTACACTATATATCACTTCAGCATGGTAGGTTTTCGTGACTATACAAACAACAAGGGTGAACAACAAACTATCTCCACGTGAGCTGGGATCGGTGTCTGTGTTTTCTGTTTGGTTATGTGAAAATGATGGTATTCCCACCCAAATGAATGGTAACTCTTCAATTCAAACCCTACATAATGAGGGTTTTCATACTCAATTACGTACATTTCAAAATCGTGACGCTTTAGACTACAATGTGTTGCCCCCTACTACTCCAATTGTTGCACCCATTCAAGGGGAGCTGGTGTAAGGGCCTGGAAATAAAGATGACAGTTCATCTGAGAGTCAGGAAGATATCCTTGCTATTGGTGTCGAATATGATGGGGACTTAAGTCCTACTAAATGTAATGCCTCTGATCCATCACAAATGGATTTTCCAAGCACTATAGTTGAGGAAGCAAATGTCAATGATGAGAATGGAGCACCTGATGATCACAACATAGGAGGCTTCACACCAGTGGAACCCCATATTAATGATGAGTTGCATCGTTCTGAGACTCCTGTACATCCCATGGTAACACGGTCAAAGGTTGGAGTAATCAAACCCAATCCCAAATATGCTCTCTTCCATAACGTTATTCCTCTACCTTCTGAACCATCTACTATTGCAGAAGCTTTATATCATTCAGGTTGGTTTCAAGCCATGAAAGATAAGTTACAGGCTTTGGAAGACAATGACACATGGGATCTTGTTCCAAGAAGACAAGGAATGCATACTATTGGATGCAAATGGGTATTCAGGGTCAAGTAGCAAGCTGATGGCTCAATTGATAGGCTCAAGGTAAGGCTTGATTCTAAAGGCTACAAACAAGTAGAAGGGGTGGACTATGTTGAAACATTCTCTCCTGTGGTAAAATTCTCTACTGTTAGACTAGTTTTGAGCCTATCTGCTATGCATAATTGGACCATCAAACAGTTACATTTTAAAAATGCATTTTTAAATGGCAAAATTTAAGAAGAGGTCTACATGACACAAGTACCTTGCTTTTTTACTAAACAAAAACCTAAACATGTTTACAAATTTAAAAGAGCTTTATATGGTTTACAACAATCTCCTAGGGCATGGTTTGAATGATTTGCTAGCTTTATTTTATGTCAAGATTTTTTAGTAGCAGCTTTGATACTTCTCTGTGAATTTGCTTCTCTACGTTGATGATATTGCTATCACTGGATCAAATCCTACTGCTGTTCAAAATTTGATTAATTCTTTAGCACGTGAATTTGCTTCGAAAGATCTAGGTGATCTTTATCATTTTCTTGGTATAGAGGTCTCCAAAGATCATATTGCACCTACACTTACTCAACAAAGGTATGCTGCATCCATTCTTTCCAAGGCAAACATGTTGTTTGCCAAATATATAGACTCTCGTTTACCTCTCAGATTTGATAAAATTAGAAATAATGAATTTTTTGCTGATCCAACTTTGTTTCGACAACTTTTAGGATCGTTGCAATATCTTACGCTAACCAGAATAGACATAACTTTTGTTGTCAATCATGTTTGTCAATACATGCGTAATGCTTCAAAAAGGATTAAAAGCAAGAAAATGATTGATTTGCAAGACTTATGGACTAAGATGCAAGAGAGAAGGACCCGGATGTAAAATAAAAAGGACCAATGAGCAAATCAAGATGCTCCACACCATCATGAGGAGTATGTTGGCAATAAGATCCAGGCCTAACCATGAACAACCAAATCGGGTACATCAAGTTTCAAGAAATCAAGCCAGAATCTAGCCACCCAAAACCAGACCCAATCAACCCAACCCAAACCGCCAATTGGTTGTCCCAGACTTCCAATTGGAGGTCCATTTGGATCGAACCCCGATAAGACTTAGCCATGTGTTGTATTAGTATGTATTTAGTCCATTTATGGTATGAGTTAGTCCCATACTGGGGGATTGTCCCGGGTTACCTTTTTCTATGCCTATAAATAGAACTCTTCCTCCTCATTTGTAATATATCTCCTATCTTGGTGGCCATCCTCTCTACTAGGAGTAAAGCCTTGGAGCAAAACTCTGGTGGAGAGAGGCTACTTGTAATGTGAGTGAGTAATAAAAGATGTTTTGTTAGTTTTTTCATATTGTCTCTTTTCAATTCTTGCATGCTTAGTTAACTTTGTTTGTTTTAATCATAGAATTAATTAGCATGATTTCTTTCCTTAATATGCATGTTAGTCTAATAATGTGTGAGTAGTTTCATCCTTCTTTGGTGGGTGGAGATGATGTTTATACATGCAATAAAGAATGGAAATGAATGCTTTATTTTGAAATGTGATGATAAATGTGAATGTATGCTTGCTTGTTTAGAGTAGAAAACTTCACTTGATGGGTTTGCCACAACTATTAGACACCTCCCATACTTGTTTAGGTTCTGAAATAACCAACTTGTGTATGTGAATGTTAATCAACTAGGTAGTGATTGGATTGGTAGGTTTTGCCATAATCATTAGACACTTCCTATACATGAAAATACTACTTACATTTGTGCATATTGAATGCATTCTTCTCCATCTTCTTGCATGTGTGCACTCACTCCACCCCTTAGGGGTCTCTCTTCCTGATTTCCAGCTTGCTTTTATTAGACATTTAGTTTAGTTTTATTTCGTCTCGTGCTTTCATATTCTTTGATTGTTTCGTGCTAGTTTAGTGTAGTTTAGTTAGTGTAAACAATTCCTGCTCCCCCCTTTTTGCTACTTGATTTCGTTAAAACTAGAATCTAATCACCTCCCCACGGATCGACCCGTATTTGCGGCATCTTCAACGACGCCATGCAGTTGTGGTAAATAGAAATGATTAAACAACTACTAAAAAATATTAGAAAAGCCTCAGAAATGAAGAGCAGAGAAGTCGCAAATTTGGCGGTCGACGGTCGGTTTGTTGCTTCAAGCTTCATGCATTAGCTCAAACTCGACCCGTCACCATCAAAATCAAAGCAATTAGAGAAACTGAGAAAAATTAGAGAAGATTTGGAGAGATTTGTGTGAAGAGAATGGGAGAAGTTGAGTTTCGTGTGAAAAGAATGAGAGTGGTTGGGGGGTTTATATAGGCTAAGGGAGGGTAGTTTAGGTATTAAAAAAACTCCAATGGCTCTCAAAGCCGTTGGAATAGTGTCGTGCCAGCACGACACGGGGCTGGCCCGGTTCCCATGTCTACTTCAAGGTGAAGTTTTTCATGCAAGAGTTGGATCTTAGTGTGGTTTTGTACTTTTCTTAGGACCTTCACTGCAAGTAGCCCAAGAAAACAACCAACCACCGTAACAACTTCTTTGCCTCCAATTCTTGATGTGCCACCATCTTGTATGGTCGTGCATGCTCTTTGATCAACATGGGGATGCCGATGAAGTGGTGATCGATCGACAACAGGATGAAAGTACTTCCGCTCCAATTCGACACTCTCGTAGTTGCCAATGATCTTCTTGAATTACACAAATTTCTTCTTGTTGCGCCTCATCTTGGTCCTCCTTTTTGGCCCCCAATCAAAACTCCAAAGCTCGTAGAAAATCCAACCATGTGGAAGCTTTTGAATGAGTGTGGTACCACGACTGAAACCATTCATATGCCTTCTCAATGAGATAATAACATGCCACAAGGACTTGTTGGGATTCACGTATTTTATTGGAACCGAAATACTCCCCCATCTTCAAGATACAACACTCAACCCTTCATCACCGCAACCCTTTGTCACATCAATGATTGGAACCCTAAACATTGTTGATACCTCATTCAATCTTTTGTGAACGGATGTCATCTCCTCCTTTAAGACTCTTAGAAACTGCACCAAAGAAGTGATTTCTTCATCGTAGTTCTGTCTAGAGAAGGCTCTGATACCAATTTGATAGCGCTTGATGGATACTCTCCGGACGGAAGCGCGAATGCAATCACTTACTATGAACACGATATGATTAGTGCTCTTTGAGTGACACCAAACTCTATACAAACACAATAACCCCAAACTAAGATTTCATTATACAAATTGATGATCCATGCAAGTACATGTGATGGCCTATTTATAGGCTACAACAACTAACTCCAAGTACCAAAACTAACTCTAACATGGGATCCTTGTGACCTCCAAGCACCCAATCAAAATATGTCACGTCATCAATTCACACCATATGTATAAGTCCAATCACAAGGTGCAACGTCACCTATATATTTTAACCGCTAACAAAACCTATTGAAGTACTCATCACTTCTCGCTTCCCGACGAAGGTTGGATTCATTGTTGTAAACTGGATGCATGCCCATTTGAATCTCGCTCTCCTCTTGAAGACTTTTTGGTAATCGAAAGCAGGAATAGAAACATCCAAAAAGGCCTAGAAATGGAGGATCTTAAAGTAATTTCTTTTAGAGAGGGATACGTACGGAACCTAAGATCAGACCAGCGGTCGCCGATCGAACGGGGGATGGTCGTTAGGGTATTGGTATGGCTAGTGCTAGAGAGGTGTTTGGGTTTAAAAGTGTGGTGATTGGAGAAGGGACGATTGAGAGATGAACGGTATATGTATTTTACGGGGACACGTGTAGAGATTGGATTTGTAGAGGGACCAAAAGTAAGTCCAATTACGGGACACTATATATTTGTGTAAGATTGAAGGATCTGACATGATAGTAAGTGTGAAGGGTTTAGATTGACGTAGGGATTGGTGTGGTTGATTGGATGGTAAGGATAGTTTTGCTCGGGACTAGCAAAAGTTAGGTGTGGGGATATTTGATTGACATCATTTCATGCTTACATTTGCATCTTATATCCATTATCTTTCACCTAAACAATGTTACGTGACGAGTTTTATGTTTGAATTTCAGAAATAAATAGGTTTGAAAAGATGAAGCATAAAAGGACCCAAAACCAGGGAAAAAGGACTGAATTGTGATACCTGGGGACTAAGATGCAAGGGAGAAGGACCTGAACGTAAGACCAAAGGACCAAAGAGCAAAACAGAAAACTCCACACCATCATGGGGAGTATTTTGGCAATTCTATTCGGGTCGGAGCTCCAACAAGTCAAGTAACCGCATAAAAGACAAACAATACCAGCATGGAAAGCCCAGACTAAAGCCCAGGACGATCCGGATCCTGTAGATCGCCAATTGGTGGTCCGAGTTGATCCGGATCCGCGGAGATTTTTGTGGCACATGTATTAGAGGGTGTTTATTCTATTTCTGGTATTTGTTTAGTCCCATACCGGGGGATTGTCCCGGATTACCTTTTTCTATGGCTATAAATAGAACTCTTCACCTTCTATTCTAATCACTTCACATTTTGAGTGGCTATTCTTCCTACTGAAGTGAGGCCTCGAAGCAAACACTAAAGTAGGAGGATGCTACTTGAATTGTGCGTCATTTTTAATAAAAGTTTTCCTTATTATGTTGCTTGCTTGTTTCATGTTGTTTACTTACATAGTTTAATTTCATTTCATTAGTCTTAGTAGCTTAATTAATATGATTTCGTTGCTTAGTGTAATAATTAGTTTAATGTGTAGTGAGTAGTTCCATCCCCTTTAGGGGGTGGAGTTGATGTTCATACATGCAAAAGACAATGGAATGAATGCTTTATATTTTTATTGTGTTGATAAATGTGAATGTATGCTTGCTTATTAGGATAGAACTTATAACTTGATGAGTTTTGCCCAAATGATTAGACACCTCTCATGCTTGTTTAGGTTCTGAAATAACCAGCTTGTGTATGTAAATGTTAATCAACTAGGTTAGTGAATGGATTGATAGGTCTTGCCATAACATTTAGACACTTCCTATGCATGAAAACACTACCTTCATTTGTACTTAAAGAATGTGTTCTTCACCACCTCTTTGCATGGGTGCACTCACTCCACCCCTTAGGGGTTTTCCCATTTCTGAATTCCAGCACACTTATTTCGTTCTTAGTTAAGTTTTAATTCATCGTTTGTTGTTTGTTTATGCATGTGTTACTTCGTACTGTAGCATAGCGTAGGTTAGAATAATAACATCTCTTCCCTCTTTGTTGCCACTTCATTTCTGATAAACAAGAGGCTGCTCACCTCCCTGTGGACAACCCGTATCTGCCACGTCTTCACCCACGCCGTGCACTTGCGGTTTAATTAAAACGTTCAACACTCCACAATAGAATGGAGTTGCTGATAGGAAACATCGGCTTATAAGGGATATGGGACTCACTTTAGTTGCTAATAGTGGTGTTCCAAAACATTTTTGGGTGGAAGCGTTTAGGACCTTAGTGTTTTTGTTGAATAGAATACTTGATTCAAAGGGCCAAGTTCCTTACTTCTGCTTGTTTACAAAGAAACCAGACTATCATTGTTTAAGATTTTTTGGTTGCTAGTGTTTTCCCTGCTTGAGAGATCACGTTCCAAATTAGTTATCTGATATATCTATTGCTTGTGTTTTTTTCGGATATAGTATTATACATAAAGGGTTACATATGTTGAGATCCTCTGAAAAATAACATATATTTGTCTCTACTTGTTATTTTTTATGAACATTATTTTCCTTATGTCAAGACACATATTTTACCCATGTCTACTGATTGTCGACCTTTTTTTTGCAAAGCAAAAGAGAGACTTAGCCTCGAATTTTATAAACTAAGTAAAGTTTACAACCTACAAAATTTGGTTCAAAACTGAAACCATAATGAACGCGGGTGTATGCCACATGCATACCCGGCCTCTACTCTACATTACACTATATATCACTTCAGCATGGTAGGTTTTCATGACTATACAAACAACAAGGGTGAACAACAAACTATCTCCACGTGAGCTGGGATCGGTGATGCATTGCATACATTGCATCATATGTCTTTCATTTAGATTACTTTTACATCAATAAATGCTACTAAGGTATGTGTTTAGTCTTATTTACAGAATACAGGGACCTGAATGCAATTTACCCACATCCCGAGCATAAACGCATGCAAAAGACTCATTTCTATCATAAAGACCAAGTTCAAGATTATCGGGCTACGAATGGAAATGTATCCAAGCATAAATGCATTCAAGTCCTAATTGCAAAAAGAACAAGGACTTAAGCACAAAAATAGCCGGGGACTTAACTACAAAAAGTCAAGGACCTAATTGCAAATCACGAGTAGCTTTTATTCTCTTGGAGAAAATATATAGAAAAATCAATGTATATCTCCAAATATGTGAAGGAATTAATCCGGAGCTCAAAAGAATGGAAAGAATCAATCCAGACGCGCAAAGAAGGATCAAATCATACCATAAACATTCAACCAAAATCCGGACAAAATCAGGCCAGATTGTGCGGCGTTTCCGCCGCACCACACACACAATGTGCGGCGTTTCCGCCGCCCAACCATCGATCCGCGTCTCCCAATTTCGTCCAGTCGTGTCTGGACACGTGTACTTTCCAATATTATACCTAGATCCCTTGTAGCAACTATAAATAGACCCGAGAAAGATGTTAGAAGGGTTCTTAGTCTTTAGTGGTAGTTTTTATTCTTAATTTTAGTTTTGTATTCTTCCTTTCATTAATAAAAATTCTGCCTTTTATTTCTTACTTTTAGTTTTCTTTTGTAATGTCTAAAGGACCCCTTCTTCCTCCCTCTATGAGTTTCTAACTCCTTCCAAAGGGTGGGGGTGACGGATTTAGGGTGATGAGAAGAGAATAAAGTTATTATTTTAATTTCGTATTAGTATGTTTTGATTACTTGAGTTTATGTTAAATCATTTATCATGTAATGCTTTATAACTAATGTGATTTATTATAAGTTTCAGAATTCTCTAATCTAAATCCTAAATCTAAACCTCCACCCGACGGAATTCACATCTTTGTTTGTGCTTTAGTTTTAATTGTTGTTGTTTCTTGCTTTAAATAACTAAAACCCAAAAATCTCAAAACCAAATTTATTCTTCTCCCTCTTCCTTTCCCTTAATCGAAATCACACTAATAACAGAATCTCTCCCTCCTTGTGTTCGACCCGTATTTGCCACGTCTTCATTGACACCGTGCACTTGCGGTATAAATTTAATTCACATCAAGTTTTTGGCGCCGTTGCCGGGGAGGCGACGCAGATTTTGTTTTTTGTTGATTTCGATTTTATTCTGTTTATCTTGTGCGCGATCTAACTATTTGGATTTGTGTTTGTTATCTGATATATCTATTGTTCTTAGTTAAGTTTTAATTCATCGTTTGCTGTTTCTTTATGCATGTGTTACTTCGTACTGTAGCATAGCGTAGGTTAGAATAATAACATCTCTTCCCTCTTGGTTGCCACTTCATTTCTGATAAACAAGAGGCTGCTCACCTCCCTGTGGACAACCCGTATCTGCCACGTCTTCACCGACGCCGTGCACTTGCGGTTTAATTAAAACGTTCAACACTCCACAATAGAATGGAGTTGCTGATAGGAAACATCGTCTTATAAGGGATATGGGACTCACTTTAGTTGCTAATAGTGGTGTTCCAAAACATTTTTGGGTGGAAGCGTTTAGGACCTTAGTGTTTTTGTTGAATAGAATACTTGATTCAAAGGGCCAAGTTCCTTACTTCTGCTTGTTTACAAAGAAACCAGACTATCATTGTTTAAGATTTTTTGGTTGCTAGTGTTTTCCCTGCTTGAGAGATTACGTTCCAAATTAGTTATCTGATATATCTATTGCTTGTGTTTTTTTCGGATATAGTATTATACATAAAGGGTTACATGTGTTGAGATCCTCTGAAAAATAAAATATATTTGTCTCGACTTGTTATTTTTTATGAACATTATTTTCCTTATGTCAACACACATATTTTACCCATGTCTACTGATTGTCGACCATTTTTTTTGCAAAGCAAAAGAGAGGCTTAGCCTCGAATTTTATAAACTAAGTAAAGTTTACAACCTACAAAATTTGGTACAAAACTGAAACCATAATGAACGCGGGTGTATGCCACATGCATACCCGGCCTCTACTCTACATTACACTATATATCACTTCAGCATGGTAGGTTTTCGTGACTATACAAACAACAAGGGTGAACAACAAACTATCTCCACGTGAGCTGGGATCGGTGTCTGTGTTTTCTGTTTGGTTATGTGAAAATGATGGTATTCCCACCCAAATGAATGGTAACTCTTCAATTCAAACCCTACATAATGAGGGTTTTCATACTCAATTACGTACATTTCAAAATCGTGACGCTTTAGACTACAATGTGTTGCCCCCTACTACTCCAATTGTTGCACCCATTCAAGGGGAGCTGGTGTAAGGGCCTGGAAATAAAGATGACAGTTCATCTGAGAGTCAGGAAGATATCCTTGCTATTGGTGTCGAATATGATGGGGACTTAAGTCCTACTAAATGTAATGCCTCTGATCCATCACAAATGGATTTTCCAAGCACTATAGTTGAGGAAGCAAATGTCAATGATGAGAATGGAGCACCTGATGATCACAACATAGGAGGCTTCACACCAGTGGAACCCCATATTAATGATGAGTTGCATCGTTCTGAGACTCCTGTACATCCCATGGTAACACGGTCAAAGGTTGGAGTAATCAAACCCAATCCCAAATATGCTCTCTTCCATAACGTTATTCCTCTACCTTCTGAACCATCTACTATTGCAGAAGCTTTATATCATTCAGGTTGGTTTCAAGCCATGAAAGATAAGTTACAGGCTTTGGAAGACAATGACACATGGGATCTTGTTCCAAGAAGACAAGGAATGCATACTATTGGATGCAAATGGGTATTCAGGGTCAAGTAGCAAGCTGATGGCTCAATTGATAGGCTCAAGGTAAGGCTTGATTCTAAAGGCTACAAACAAGTAGAAGGGGTGGACTATGTTGAAACATTCTCTCCTGTGGTAAAATTCTCTACTGTTAGACTAGTTTTGAGCCTATCTGCTATGCATAATTGGACCATCAAACAGTTACATTTTAAAAATGCATTTTTAAATGGCAAAATTTAAGAAGAGGTCTACATGACACAAGTACCTTGCTTTTTTACTAAACAAAAACCTAAACATGTTTACAAATTTAAAAGAGCTTTATATGGTTTACAACAATCTCCTAGGGCATGGTTTGAATGATTTGCTAGCTTTATTTTATGTCAAGATTTTTTAGTAGCAGCTTTGATACTTCTCTGTGTCATATCTCATGAAAATGGTCATGTCTTCTTGCATCTCTACGTTGATGATATTGTTATCACTGGATCAAATCCTACTGCTGTTCAAAATTTGATTAATTCTTTAGCACGTGAATTTGCTTCGAAAGATCTAGGTGATCTTTATCATTTTCTTGGTATAGAGGTCTCCAAAGATCATACTGCACCTACACTTACTCAACAAAGGTATGCTGCATCCATTCTTTCCAAGGCAAACATGTTGTTTGCCAAATATATAGACTCTCGTTTACCTCTCAGATTTGATAAAATTAGAAATAATGAAATTTTTGCTGATCCAACTTTGTTTCGACAACTTTTAGGATCGTTGCAATATCTTACACTAACCAGAATAGACATAACTTTTGTTATCAATCATGTTTGTCAATACATGCATAATGCTTCAAAAAGGATTAAAAGCAAGAAAATGATTGATTTGCAAGACTTATGGACTAAGATGCAAGAGAGAAGGACCCGGATGTAAAATAAAAAGGACCAATGAGCAAATCAAGATGCTCCACACCATCATGAGGAGTATGTTGGCAATAAGATCCAGGCCTAACCATGAACAACCAAATCGGGTACATCAAGTTTCAAGAAATCAAGCCAGAATCTAGCCACCCAAAACCAGACCCAATCAACCCAACCCAAACCGCCAATTGGTTGTCCCAGACTTCCAATTGGAGGTCCATTTGGATCGAACCCCGATAAGACTTAGCCATGTGTTGTATTAGTATGTATTTAGTCCATTTATGGTATGAGTTAGTCCCATACTGGGGGATTGTCCCGGGTTACCTTTTTCTATGCCTATAAATAGAACTCTTCCTCCTCATTTGTAATATATCTCCTATCTTGGTGGCCATCCTCTCTACTAGGAGTAAAGCCTTGGAGCAAAACTCTGGTGGAGAGAGGCTACTTGTAATGTGAGTGAGTAATAAAAGATGTTTTGTTAGTTTTTTCATATTGTCTCTTTTCAATTCTTGCATGCTTAGTTAACTTTGTTTGTTTTAATCATAGAATTAATTAGCATGATTTCTTTCCTTAATATGCATGTTAGTCTAATAATGTGTGAGTAGTTTCATCCTTCTTTGGTGGGTGGAGATGATGTTTATACATGCAATAAAGAATGGAAATGAATGCTTTATTTTGAAATGTGATGATAAATGTGAATGTATGCTTGCTTGTTTAGAGTAGAAAACTTCACTTGATGGGTTTGCCACAACTATTAGACACCTCCCATACTTGTTTAGGTTCTGAAATAACCAACTTGTGTATGTGAATGTTAATCAACTAGGTAGTGATTGGATTGGTAGGTTTTGCCATAATCATTAGACACTTCCTATACATGAAAATACTACTTACATTTGTGCATATTGAATGCATTCTTCTCCATCTTCTTGCATGTGTGCACTCACTCCACCCCTTAGGGGTCTCTCTTCCTGATTTCCAGCTTGCTTTTATTAGACATTTAGTTTAGTTTTATTTCGTCTCGTGCTTTCATATTCTTTGATTGTTTCGTGCTAGTTTAGTGTAGTTTAGTTAGTGTAAACAATTCCTGCTCCCCCCTTTTTGCTACTTGATTTCGTTAAAACTAGAATCTAATCACCTCCCCACGGATCGACCCGTATTTGCGGCATCTTCAACGACGCCATGCAGTTGTGGTAAATAGAAATGATTAAACAACTACTAAAAAATATTAGAAAAGCCTCAGAAATGAAGAGCAGAGAAGTCGCAAATTTGGCGGTCGACGGTCGGTTTGTTGCTTCAAGCTTCATGCATTAGCTCAAACTCGACCCGTCACCATCAAAATCAAAGCAATTAGAGAAACTGAGAAAAATTAGAGAAGATTTGGAGAGATTTGTGTGAAGAGAATGGGAGAAGTTGAGTTTCGTGTGAAAAGAATGAGAGTGGTTGGGGGGTTTATATAGGCTAAGGGAGGGTAGTTTAGGTATTAAAAAAACTCCAATGGCTCTCAAAGCCGTTGGAATAGTGTCGTGCCAGCACGACACGGGGCTGGCCCGGTTCCCATGTCTACTTCAAGGTGAAGTTTTTCATGCAAGAGTTGGATCTTAGTGTGGTTTTGTACTTTTCTTAGGACCTTCACTGCAAGTAGCCCAAGAAAACAACCAACCACCGTAACAACTTCTTTGCCTCCAATTCTTGATGTGCCACCATCTTGTATGGTCGTGCATGCTCTTTGATCAACATGGGGATGCCGATGAAGTGGTGATCGATCGACAACAGGATGAAAGTACTTCCGCTCCAATTCGACACTCTCGTAGTTGCCAATGATCTTCTTGAATTACACAAATTTCTTCTTGTTGCGCCTCATCTTGGTCCTCCTTTTTGGCCCCCAATCAAAACTCCAAAGCTCGTAGAAAATCCAACCATGTGGAAGCTTTTGAATGAGTGTGGTACCACGACTGAAACCATTCATATGCCTTCTCAATGAGATAATAACATGCCACAAGGACTTGTTGGGATTCACGTATTTTATTGGAACCGAAATACTCCCCCATCTTCAAGATACAACACTCAACCCTTCATCACCGCAACCCTTTGTCACATCAATGATTGGAACCCTAAACATTGTTGATACCTCATTCAATCTTTTGTGAACGGATGTCATCTCCTCCTTTAAGACTCTTAGAAACTGCACCAAAGAAGTGATTTCTTCATCGTAGTTCTGTCTAGAGAAGGCTCTGATACCAATTTGATAGCGCTTGATGGATACTCTCCGGACGGAAGCGCGAATGCAATCACTTACTATGAACACGATATGATTAGAGCTCTTTGAGTGACACCAAACTCTATACAAACACAATAACCCCAAACTAAGATTTCATTATACAAATTGATGATCCATGCAAGTACATGTGATGGCCTATTTATAGGCTACAACAACTAACTCCAAGTACCAAAACTAACTCTAACATGGGATCCTTGTGACCTCCAAGCACCCAATCAAAATATGTCACGTCATCAATTCACACCATATGTATAAGTCCAATCACAAGGTGCAACGTCACCTATATATTTTAACCGCTAACAAAACCTATTGAAGTACTCATCACTTCTCGCTTCCCGACGAAGGTTGGATTCATTGTTGTAAACTGGATGCATGCCCATTTGAATCTCGCTCTCCTCTTGAAGACTTTTTGGAAATCGAAAGCAGGAATAGAAACATCCAAAATGGCCTAGAAATGGAGGATCTTAAAGTAATTTCTTTTAGAGAGGGATACGTACGGAACCTAAGATCAGACCAGCGGTCGCCGATCGAACGGGGGATGGTCGTTAGGGTATTGGTATGGCTAGTGCTAGAGAGGTGTTTGGGTTTAAAAGTGTGGTGATTGGAGAAGGGACGATTGAGAGATGAACGGTATATGTATTTTACGGGGACACGTGTAGAGATTGGATTTGTAGAGGGACCAAAAGTAAGTCCAATTACGGGACACTATATATTTGTGTAAGATTGAAGGATCTGACATGATAGTAAGTGTGAAGGGTTTAGATTGACGTAGGGATTGGTGTGGTTGATTGGATGGTAAGGATAGTTTTGGGAGACCAGGAAATGTGGAGATTGGAGAAGGGAAGGTTGCTTCAAATCGTCACACCGACGATTTCCTCGTGATTGGAGAAGGAACGAAAGATGTGTGTTATGGGGTTCGATCAGATTTTTTATGTAGAGATTGAAATTGTTGGGGTTGGATAGTGACGATGGTTGTGGGAGACAAGGAAATTTGAGTACCATGTTGAAGAGTTAAGATGTGAGGTTTGAGTAAATCAATGGTCAAGATTTAATTTAAGGACTAGGAAAAGACTAATTTATCCCAAACCAATTTTTTTTTTGAAGTAATCACAAAAAAATCAAATTGGAAGTGTTATGAAACAACACATATATAATATGGATGAGTCACCTTATCACTTGGTGTTACAACTTCTTCTAACCTCCACATTCAAATGTAATGTAATTCTCTCATTGATGAATATTATGTCTCATTCATTAACTTGTTATTGCATTGTAACATCTATATCTCTTCTCTAGTTCAGAAAGCACAATAGCCATCACACAATAGACGTCGGATGTCCAAACATCCGACGTCTATAGGTATAAACGTTGGATGTTTGGATATTCGACGTCTATTGTGTGATCTAGATGTGGAATGGACGTCAGTTGTTTGACATCCGACGTCTATATGGCTATCCAGTTTAGTCCCACATACAAAAAATTGTTGTTGGTGGTGTGGTTGATGTACTCCATCATTCCTTTACAGCTGAATGAGATAGAGTTGGGGAACTTGAGCATCTTAGGCTTGATGTACTTGTTAATGGTAAAAATATTTGCACTTGGGGCACTTGGGCATCTTGGGTTTGATTACTATACCGGTTGAATGCCTGTTATAGGCTGTAATGTACATTTTTTGGTTATTTAAAGGTATAGACGTCGGTCGTATATAACTGACGTCTATACACCATGGTATAGGCGTCGGGGAAATATATGACGATTATATATACCACCAAATCCGTCGTATATACCCCCTGTATATCTGACGTATATGGTCTTTTCTGCACTAGTGCTTGTCTATATATAGAGTCTCATTTGTATTGTTTATGAGATAGTATTGAAAAGTAATTATCATTCTCTCCCAAATCTTCATGTCATTTCATTTCATAACACGTTATCAGCACGACTTCGCTTGAAGTGGCGAAGTGATTAACTCAAACATTAGTTGTTCATCATTTGATTAAGGTAGTCTACATTAGGTGGTAATCATATTGAGGTAGTCTTTTACAATTTATAATATCATTAATCTATTTACTTGTTGAATATACTCACACTATATTCTTAAATGTGATGTATATGTCTAGAAATTATTGTTGCAAAATCTTGGTTTGAAATATCATATTATGCATGTTTATATATATTCTTAGACGATGGACTGTTAACTTTTGTCTTATTATGATGGTAAAATTTAAATCATGCACATGACATTATAGATGCATATGAGTATGTTATTTGGTAAATATGCATTAATACATGTTTATAATAATTTTTGTTTTGCAAAAGTTGATCACGACTTGACATTCCAATGATAATGACATAATTTTTTTGTGCATATGTCATATCTAATTTTTTCTGGCCTACCCCAACTAGTTTGGGATAAAAGGCTTTGTTGTTGTCATATCTAATGCATTTTGTTTTGTTAGAAGATATAAGTAGGGTTGAGCACCGGTCTGGAACCGAACTGGACTGGACCCCAATGCTCTTCGGGGTCCGAACCGGTCAGATCTGGTCCGGACCGAACCCGGACCGATCGGTTCGGTCCAAAAACCCAGGTTTTTATATTAAAATATGGGTTTTGGAATGGGTTTGGACCGGACCATGCCGAAACCGGACCCGCCCCAGGGTCAAGACCGGACCGATTTCTGCTCTCCCCTACTATAAGTGTTTCTTTTTATCCTTTTTATTTTGTGTAATCTTTTATATGATGTTGATCATCTTGATCATTGAAAAAAGTTAAATATACAAATTTTGATATAATGGACAATATTTTTAGTTGTCGTGATTTGAATGTTGAAATCCAACATGTTGCTCTTGGAAATACAAATGATAAAGAAAAAAAAAGAAACAAAATCAAATCAAGATAAGGTGAAAGTTGTGTTTTCGGCTTTACAATCATTAAAATGATTTCGGAAATATCATGATCTAATCTCGTGCCCGAGTGTGGCTGAGTTGAATATTGAGTTATCGATAAAAAGTCACGTAATCCGTCCAATTGATTTGCTCCATTTTTAGAAGTGAATGCATGAGCGTGTGAAAAGTCTTACAAAAGTCTAGTATAATAATTTTGTAGCCATGATTGTGGACGTGAATGTGGATGAGATGAACAACAAAATAATTGATGTCCTTATGGTATATAAATTCGACAATCAAAATGAGTTGTCAAAGTAACTCTCCACGAATTTAATATATTCTAGTTATGTGTGTTTTATATGATATTTTATATAAGTAATACATACTCTGTTTAGTAGATATGCATGACCATACGCTGGAATATTAATATCACAAATGGGCATCATATATACAAATATTTTGTTTAATATTCTTGAGGTTCATCCGATTATCATATTTTCATAATTATTATCTTTAAGCTTTGATTTAGTTCTTATTTCAGTTGAAAGTATTTTATATTGGTTAGTGCTCTCATTAGTCGAATATATTTCCATACTTGTGGTTTTTATTCACTTACAATGAGATTCTTCTAGATATTAATAATACACATGCGTATGTTGCTAGCATATTGACTATTTATGCATATCATTATAATAAGTCTTTTAATGTTCTTTGGCAAAGATAGTATTTGCATTTATCATCTTAAAATGACAAAATATACATGCATATGGTAACATGTTGATATGCATAATTTCTATCTAAAATATTTATACCAAGTTACGTTGAAATTAATTGACCTTGATATGATTTAATGCATGGTTCTTATTTTGATTATATTGGTCATTGAATGAACCTGATCATTTATTTTGTAATAGTTGCATAAATAATTTATTTGCAACAAATATTTTATTTGACTTGAAATGAAGATTATGGATATTCTTCGGTCTCATATTTGATTTAAGATCTGGAAAGACGATGTATGCATCATGTATAGTGTTGTCATGCACAATATATTAAGAGATAAGTATCTTGCTAATTTGATAATAAGAAAAGTCAAATCCACTACTGTACGTGGTCGTACAAGATTAATAGAAAGCCTCAGAAGAGTCATATCTACCGTTACGTGTAATTATCTTGTCTTTAAATGATGCATTTTATTTATTAGCTATCAAGAAACTTATTGAGTATCAAATCGCCAGAATGACTTGTTGATCCTTAGGTGACTTGTCTTCTTTTGCTTTAATTTTTCCATTTCTTTCAAAATCTTCATATATTTGCGAAAGAAAATATTTTGTGGTTTTTGCGTGTTTAGCATTTGCAAAACCGTTGAGAGGCAAAGTAAAAAAAGGAAGCTCCCGGAATTGACTTGAAAATTATGCATTAGGATATCTAGTACATTGGCTTTAGGTCTTATCTAGTCGTAAGGATGCACCCCAGTTTTCCCTGAGGAGGAGAGTAATCATAACGTTTCAGTACTCAAACAAATAAAGAAGTCCACCCTGAACCTAGTGAGTTGAATAATTCGTGTATGTTAGTATAAGGAAGGTTGCGTA
Organism: Triglochin maritima; assembly: GCA_963682175.1. NCBI lineage: Eukaryota > Viridiplantae > Streptophyta > Magnoliopsida > Alismatales > Juncaginaceae > Triglochin > Triglochin maritima. The sequence continues at coordinate 27,209,634 of OY821788.1, read as the reverse complement.
GTGAGGGACCTTTAAACTCCTTTCGTGAAACCTTAAGTGTAGGGTTTTGGTTCATGTGTAGACAAGAAATAAGTGAGTACGTGTTCTCTCTTCTCACACGGCTCCTATCACTTGGAAAATTAGGTCGGAGGGGACTTAGTGCCTGGTGCTTTCAAGTCATTTGACTTGGGATGCACCGACTGAACTCCCATTACACAGGTGTTGGGGATCACCCTATGTGGAGATGTGGGGGAAATGTGTACGTGATAGTGTAAGTCCTCATAGACAATGATGCACAAAACCTGACATTGAGAGAATTACACACCAACTAGTAAAAAAATAAAAAAGGAAAAAAAGAAATGGTAATGGAAGTAAGAACCTTAATGGACTTTACACTTTGTGTCACTTGAGGATGTTAAGTTGCCCATGTTTTCACTTAGGTCCTTAATAAACTTGCATGAATGATTCATTAGGCTAGGTGTGTGGACTAAATACATATATAGAGTTGGCCCATAGTCTTCCCATATTCAATGATCGACAAAAATAGGTCCATCGAGTCGAGTTGCTAGGTTTAATAATGAATCAATGTTCAGATTTTATTGGTATATCCGTTGAAAACCCTCAGGAGACAACACTCCTCCTCCTTGGCGACAACGAGGTTTAACGGCTTGTTGCACATACTAAGTGCAACCGTGATTCCTACGAAAGTGAGTTAGGATTTCCCTGTTTTTCGTTTGTTTTCCCTTTCTTTCATTTTTCTCTTTCTTTCTTTTTCACGGGACTAGCAAAAACTAGGTGTAGGAGTATTTAATTGCCATCATATGACGCATATATTCGTGTCTTATATCCTCTATTTTAAATCTAAGCAATGTTATGTATCGAGTTTTATGTTTAAGTTCCAGGAATAAACAAGTTTGAGAAGAAAGAGACACAAAAAGGACCCAAACGCAAGAAAAATGACTAATCAGTGAGACTTATGGACTGATATGCAAGAGAGAATGACCTAGATGCAAGCGAAGAGGACAAATTAGCAAATCTTGAAACTCCACATGATCATGAGGAGTATTATGACAATTCCGCTCGCATATAGATCCACATGGCCAAACCGAGTGCACCTAACATTAATAATTGAAGATGGAAAGGCACCAGGTGAATACTAGTGGGATCTGACGTTTTTGGACCGCTAATCAGCAGCCATGGACCACAAATTGGTGGCCCATTATGATCCAAATTTAACCATCTTTGGCTCAGATGTTGGTTATGTTGTTTATATCCATGTTTGCAAGGCTTCATTAGACTTGCAAGTGCACGATTGTCGGTGAAGATGAGGCAAGTACCGGTCGATGCACAGGGAGGTGTGTTAAATCTAGTTCTTTCGAAGGCAAGTGGGAAAAGAGGGGAGAAGAAATGTGGTTACACTAAACTAAAATACACTAAACTAGCAAGCATCAAACAAGGCAAACGTAAATGAGAGAAATCGAAAGCAAGATAAAATTTAGGAATAAAAACCCCAAGGGGTGGAGTGTGAACAGATATGAGGTGAGAGAAGTGATGAATGACGCATGTAAGAATTTGTGTATGTTTGTCATGTGTGTGTCTTCATGCATAAGAAATGTAGCATATCCAACAGGAAATTTTAGCCAATAAACATGAGGAAACTAAGCATGGGAAGTCTTTAAATTTGATGATAAAACCAATCAAAAATCCGCCAACATGTAGATGAATAAAACAAACCCGATGAACATACAAACATTCAAGTCTACACAATCTAAATTTGTCAAACATTCAAAACCTCAAAACATAAATGTACATCATCTCCACCCTCAAACGGGGACAAACTACTAACTACTCATTAAGCTAGCATTTATATTAAGAAAAGAAGGCATTATAACTGATTATACTAAGATTACTAAAACAAGATTAAGCTAAGCATGCAAGAATTAAAAGAGACAACATGAAACTAACAAAGATATATTTTATTACTCACTTACATTACAAGTAGCATCTCTCCAATAGAGTTTTGCTCCAAGGCTTTACTCAACGTAGATAGAATGACCACCAAGCAAGGAGTGCCTTACAAGGGAGGAGGAAAAGTTCTATTTATAGTCATAGAAAAAGGTAATCGGGGACAATCCCCCAATGTGAGACTAATGAACCTTGCAAACATGGATATAAACAACATAACCAACATTTGAGGCAAAGATGGTTGAATTTGGATCATAATGGGCCGCCAATTTGCGGTCCATGGCTGCTGATGGTGGTAAAAAAAAGTCGGATCCCATTAGTATTTGCCGGGTGCCTTTCAATCTTCAATTACTAATGTTAGGTGCACCCAGTTTGGCCATGTGGATCTAGATGCGAGCAGAATTGTCATAATACTTCTCATGATGGCGTGGAGTTTCTCGATTTGCTAATTGGTCCTCTTGGCTTGCATCCAGGTTCTTCTCTCTTGAATATCAGTCCATAAGTCTCATTGATTAGTCCTTTTTCTTGTGCTCTGGTCCTTTTTGTGTCACTTCTTCTCAAACTTGTTTATTCCTGAAACTTAAACATAAAACTCTTTACATAGCATTGCTTAGATTTAAAATAGAGGATATAAGACACGAATATATGCATCATATGATGTCAATCACTTATATTGAGACTACAGTTGAAGTAAAGAAGAATATTTTTATAATTACTACAATCATGTCAGGCATGAAAGATGGTATTGAGAAAATTACCTGACTTTTGAACAATGTGTCATTGCACACGTAGTGGCTTGGTCAAAATACTTGCACTGGTGAATCAAATAAAGATTGATTCTAATAACATATGATATGACCGATTGGGTCAATGATGATTAGATATAATGAAAAAAATTATTAATATTTCATATGATCACCAATTGAAGAATGAGAAAATTCTTCAACTAAGTGGGTATCCACGGACTCTATCTTTTTGTCGGATAAGATTACTTGTGTTATGCATTACATGTGATTGAAATTCATATGCATAAGTTATTTTAAAATCACAATATCTACCCTCGTATTTTGGCTAATGTGCCCAAAGCACACGTTACGAAGCATCGTGAAAGAAAAGAGCATACGCGATGCAAAAGTAAATTGTGCAAATATGAAGTAATAAGAGATTTAAATGACTCTCAAACTAGTTAACTAGACATACCAACCCAGAAGTGCCTAAATGAAGTTATCATTTGTTTTTATTATGGGTATCGATAGTGATCCTTTTTTTATTATAACTTAATTGACATTTACTAGTTAAACAAAAATGAGGTCATGTTTGTCAGCCAATTTGCACCATAAAATGAGAGTACCTCTGTTTATAAAATATCTCTTAATATGGATAATTTTGGGATCATATCTATCAATATTTTTTATATTAGACCAAGATCATATTATAAATACTCCCATATTTTATATACTTGTATGATATTGAATGAAATGTTTCCCATCTGCGATTTATTTTACAAAATGTTTTTGGTTACCACCTCCACAATGTAATGACTTCAACTTAAATTGGACATTTCATCAGAATTCATATTCATGATAATATGAAAATATTTGAAGCCCCTAAAAGACGATGTATTTGATTGTCTATTCCAACAATTATATATACAGACATTTTTTGGCATTAGGAGGAGAAAGCCAGAAGCTTAAAGAATACCAAGACAATGTATTATATTTAATATGAAGTTCATAAGAGAATATACGTACAAGTAAGATTGAACGTGAAGTTCATAAAATAATTAACTTGCAATATCTAGAAAGTAATTGTCATGCGTATTTATTGATCACAAATGAGTGACTTAGTCTTCTATTACTAGACATAAAACACATAATATAAAGTGGAGATCTCCACATGATAAAATATATTTGAGCACAACAAACGCCAGAAGTGTGGACTAGAACACATATTATTTGTAGAAATGAAAATAAAAGTTAGTCACTCATTACACTTCCTGAAGATTATAAACTCGGTAAAATAAATCCAGTTGCTAGCAAATGTAACAATTCTGCGAATCCATAATTGTCAAATCCTAGCATTTTGGGAAACGACTATGATTTAATTATTATAAAAGTTGCAATGAACTATGTTGATACAAGAGAGAAACAAAAAATAATTAAAGTTATTGTCGACGAATAGTTCGCCTTCTTAGTAGCATGCTAATTCAAGAGAAAATCTGGATCCAGAACCTATAATATTATAATAATTCCAAAAGCATTCAAATTTGAAATGAATAAATGAAGGCGAACAATGTAAAACTAGACTCGCCTAATAAAAATGTTGTTTGGACTTGTAGTCCTGATTTCTGAAGAATATGAACAAAAATCACATTACAATAACATGATGGTACATTATAAACCGAGTAGTGACACACGGGTCTTTCTCTAGACCCAACATCCATTATGATGTTACTCATTCTCTCGAAATGTATAATATTACGTTATGTTACTTGATTAGCATGACATAAATATAGATAAGCATATGAGATATGTTGTGACTGCAAATGTGTATAAGTCACTTGATATTGATATGAGAGTCCTTAAAGGACTAAATTGCCCAAGGAAAATATAAAGAAGAGATGAGATATAATTTATTAAAAGATCAACATATGAACAAACAAAGAGAATGTGCATATCATCTCGAAGAATGATATGAAAGGAACTCCTGAAGAAATTAAACACGTACCCTTGTAAGATTTGAATTTTGAAATAAATGACTAGAGAAATGTCAACTATTTTTTGACCTGGAGTTCGAACATTCTTTAGAAGAGAATTGTTACAAATATTCATATATATAAAGAGAGATTATACAAAGAACGTTCACCTGGAAAACACAACAATGACAGATTGTATGTATTGTGTAAACAAAGTTCCAGTTATATATATATATATATATATATATATATATATATAAAGAGGTTGGACTAGGACCTGAAGCCCATTTCCTAGAACATCATAAAATATATTGCATATAAAACTAGACCTAATACATTCACAATGATTATTTATATAGGCATAATGTTTCTTCGAAAACATTCAAATGACGTTCAACATATTTTCTGTTACCTCTTTACAGATCAATCAAATATACTTACTGTATTCATGAGGTAAATATTTACTTAAGTTATGCTTCCTATATGTTTGATCCACAATAACAACAACAAAATTGTGTTATTGTGGAGACGTTGCAATCTTGATGCAAGTCGGTGAACTACGAATCCGGGGGTCCAGATTTCTAATTATCATCCTTGAAATACGATTATTCCTGAAGCATCACTACAGTAGAAAAGGGAATATACGTCAGATATAAGGCTCCCCAGACCCGACGTCTATGTATACGTCATATATACATAGACGTCGGTCACTTAAAGGCCGACGTTTATACAAACAATTGACATCTATTCCTAAACCTGGACAAAAAATAGCAATCATCCTGCACAAAATTCATCCTGCACCAAAGACACCGCATAGCAAACACATTCAACCTGGACAAGAAAAACATTCATGTGGCACCAAAATCATTCACAAATACATGCACATAATCATTCAACACACTTGGCATTCATACACAAACACTTGGCATTCTCATTCTAAAAAAGAGGCAATTATATGAAGGCATACCATTTTATGTTTGTAATACAAGTAAACTAGCTAAATAAATTTAAAAAATGTGTTAGTGATATGAGAACCTCTTAGTTCATTAACATATTTCTGATAAAATAGCGAGCTCATCGATCGCAAGTATCATCAAGCTCCTGTTGCGAGTAGGGATCACTATTCTTCTGGATGACCTATAAAAATACAAGTTAAAAATATTAAATCCAGATAATGAAACTACAATTATACAACTGAATAACGATCTATATTACCTCGGATAGGGATACGTGTGGAATTGCAAATTTGAGGATTTACTCCGTGTATCTCATCACTAGTAACCACATTCCGTATTTTCAGTCTGCTTGTGATACTACAAACATATAAATTCACTAAATATATGTTCCATTACTTAACTTAATTAACAAAAATGGGAGAAAGAACTTACTCCCATTCCATGTCATGCTACTCCAGCTTTTGGGGTTGTTCTCCTGCCACCTAACGCTTTGTATGCTTTCATTGTCCTGAGTAGCACAAGTTATTGAACATGAATTCAATAATACTAAAAAAATCCACGGATTACAAACCCGATGATTAGAACGAACTTACAGATTTAAAAGTTTTTTATGGAGTCCCTTGATTTACTCTACCCCAATGGATCAAACCAATATTCCGAATTAGTCGCGGGGCATACAACGACAAGCAACCAATGAGCCATGTTTATATATATAATTAGAAGTTTATTACAAAATAAAATTCCACTTTGAATTAACACGTTTACCTCTCATGATATGGGAGCAGATAATATATTTTGTCTTCTTCTTTCATGAGAGTCCCAAGCTGACCCGATTTATCGTCATTCCCGTATATATAGGTAGATGGACTGATAAATCCAAATAGTTGATCATCGGGAAAGACTGACCTTGTAGTGTCATAAAGGTGTCTACAAGAGTAAAAATTACATTTTATTATAGTTACGATCAAATTATTCAATACATTTCATCTTATACAAAAGAAAACACTTACTTCACTTGCACGTCGATAATCATGATGCACAATGAATCCCTCGCCAAGAACTGCATAGCATCCTCTTTGGTGACATATAAAACCGAAGGCAAGCCTTTAACCCCCTCATCCAAATCCCAGCTACTTAAGGATTGTGCTTCCCTATGTACCATACGTTGATACAACATTTTGCACCTACTTGGAAGCAAATTAATGTTGATCAGGGGTTGGTTGTTGGACCCTTTGCTCTGGGGGCTTGACACGTTACAGATATATATACAATAGTTAAAAATACAATTGTTAACAATATTGAAATTTACAGTCTTTCAAAATTGAAGTATACGTCGTGTGTATCATTAAGCTCTACTAAATAACTAGGCTACCTCACAAACCAACTGATAGCATCGCTGAGGGTAACGACCTCTTCTTCCGGAATTGGCACTAGAGCACCAACATCTAAGCAACTCCCCACTGCAACCTTAACTTCTCCCTCTTCCACCTCTGTGAAGTGGTGTCTGGAGATGTTATAAACATTGTCGTGTCCCACCAATCTTCGATCAGGGTCTTTGACAAATAGAACACATCTATATCCATCCTTGAACTTGCCAAACAAGGGACCACCTATGAGGGCCAATTCTAGAGAATGAGCCACGAAATCATATTGCCGATCGGGGTTGAACACTGGATGCACTGGAGGAGTGGTCACCAGGGAAGAAGTTGTCCTACGGCGGGTAGGAGAAGTAGGTAAATCGCGATCCAATCTCTCCATAAAAAGTTGTAATTTATTTTCCAAATCTGCAATTTGTTGCTTGCATTTGGTATGAGTTGTCGACGAAGTTGATAAATATTGTCGCAGTCCAACCCTACTCCCTACCCCCCCCTGTACATGACCGGGATGTTCATCATTTCCCAAGGCTTTGCGTAGAATGTCATTTCGACCATCAGAAGCAAATTCGCCTTGGGATTCTCTCAACTTCAGAGAGTCCTAAAATTTCACGAAAAATGTTACCAACAATTGAAAAATATAAAATTATTGAATGTGATTTAATAACATATACATGTGATATAACTTACTATCTTCGAGCTGATCGCTTGCGACTCGTCTGTGATGTACTCCCTCTGGAATTTACCCTCGCCCTCTTCCAAGAATCACAACGAGCTACAGGAGAAGGAGGAGACAAGTTGCTTGCTTGCTCCTCACTCATACCGGAGTCAATTGCCTCTTGTTTCTTCAGGGCAACTTTTCAGCCATCATTTGTGCTCCTAACTTTTCGTACCCTGCTCGAGACATACGATGCGTATACTTGTTAGAAGATCTAATCTTTTAGTTTTTTGCTCGGATGGCCTAAAACCAAGTTTATTAGATTCCCATTTAAAATATTAACTTAATAAGTTCATATTCTAAATTAAACTCAGTTACCTCAAACTCCTGACTATCTCTGGATTTTCTGAATTGCTCTTATTGATTCAGAGTAATAAAGTTATAGATATCGCATGGATTTCTATACAGGTCGTCTCCGAATGTGTACTTGCTGGTTAAATTTGTTTTGAAGTCCCTCCAACAAACTGACATGTTTTTCATCCACTTTTTCTTCAACTTGTCAGTGGATTGGAACTCAAAAGTTGCATACAACACGTTAACAACTTTATATATCTCAATGTTCAACTAAAACTAAAGAATTTTATATTGGACTCATTACCTACATATCATCCCATATTGTGGCCTTCAACTTCTCATCAACATCAGCCCAACTTGACAAATAAATGTCAAATTTGGCCCTCTCTAGGCTATCCAGATAACTTTTCCGGTTATCAGAGAGCATGCCTATCGGCTCAAGACGGTCATCAAACTGGATTGGAATTCTACCGTCTCTATTTCTTTTCTCTACGAATTTTTTCATGAGGCAATGACCTCATGAACTGTATGTCTTCAAGCCTTCAGACTCAGATGGAGTGAGTTTCTTTTTTGGAGCCATGATACTATAAATGGTAAACTCAAGACATTAAATGGTTATTAAATTTTGTACCTTTAGGGGTTTTTTTCTTAATGGATTTTCAATCCATATACTTTCACCGTGTTCGTCTCTAAACATACAAGTCTCAACATTTATTTCCTCGTCTACTGAGTTCAACTCATGTGCTTACTTAGAGAAAGGTGGTGTCTCTTCATACTCGATAAGACTATCATCTGATACAATATTTTTCTTCCCTTCTAGAATTACTGTCCATTTCTTATCACATGGATCAACCACATAGAAGACTTGTTTTGCTTGGGAAGCGAGAATAAAAGGTTCTCCTTTATATCTTTCTTTTGAAATGCCCACTTGCATCTAAATACAGGTACTTTGAATTTAACAAAATCTAGCTCCCATATGTCTTCAATTACACCGTAATAGGACATGTCAGCGTATACAAGATTCTTGTCTTTAGACGTAGACACATGCAAAGACTCTGCTATTAAGGTGACGCCACTATTCTGAATAACACTTTTGGAATCTTAACAGACTATGTAGAATGAATATTCATTGATATCATAGCCACTGTTACTTATAACAGCAGAATGCAGACCGTAGGCAAACCACTGTATTGTCACAAACATCACGCTTGTAAGCCACATTTTTGAACCAAGAGATGAAATTTTTATTGTGACTATTTATTACTTGTTGAACACTCCATAAAGGATCTCTTTCCTTTAGAACCTTCATGTGTTCATTTAGGTAAGGTTGAACTTCATTAGAATTGCACAACACATAAAAATATGTTGTCATTAAGTACTCGCCATTTGGATTTCACATTTTCATCCCACGTGTCCCTTACCATCGGCACATTCATCATGATGATTCTTTGGAAGTCCAACACTTTTTGGTGTTTGATAGGTATCCAGTGAAAAACTCGATAACCTCCTCAGCTATGTATCCTTCCACAATACTAGCATATGGCTTTTGACGATTTTTACAATAACATTTCAACACTTTCATATAACGCTCGAAAGGATACATCCACCTTAAAAAAACTGGTCCACACATTTTAACTTCTCTAACCAAATGAATAACTAGATGAATCATAATGTCGAAACAAGCAGGTGGGAAGAACATCCCCAACTGACATAATGTAACCACAATTTCATTCACCAGCTTATCTAACTGCACGGGATCGACCACTTTACTGGAAATTTTGTTGAAAACGGAATACAACTTTATTATTGCACGTCTAACATCTTTCGGTAATATGGATCTCAGTGCTACAGGTAACAACTGCTGCATAAGAGTGTGACAATCGTGAAACTTCATCCTCACAAGTTCCAAATCCTTCATAACAACAAGACTACTGATGTTTGATGAATAACCTTGTATAACCCTTAGATCGTGCAAACACTGATAGAGAATCTTTTTCTCCTTTCTACACAATGTATAACTAGCTGGAGGTAAGTAATTCCGGTCTACTTTCTTCTCTGGTTCCAGCATTGCTCGTATACCAAGGTCAACAAGATCAAGTTAGCATTATATCCGTCTTTTGTTTTACCAGGTATGTTCAACCGAGTGCCAACAAGACTATCACAAATGTTTTCTCTACGTGCATCACATCAATAAAATGTCTAACTTCTAATGTTTTCCAATAAGGGAGATCAAAAAATCTGGATTTTTTCCAAAGACTTTTGTCATTTGCTCGTCTGTACGGTTTTCCAAATTCACATTCAACGTTCATTACACGTTCATACACATTTTCAACGATGATTTCAACTGGCGGATTCTTAAACTCCTATTTTCCATTAAATGCCTTCTTCAACCTACGATAAGGATGAGACTTCAGCAAAATTCTCTGATGACCAAGATAGACTATTTTAGAACCATTAACCAGTTGCAAGGAGCATGTATTATGTTCGAAAATTGGACAAGCTTTACGACCTTTGACCGAATATCATGAAAGATTACCATAAGATGGAAAGTCATTAATCGTGCAAAATATCATTACCCGCACTACAAAATGACTCCTAACGATAAGAATCAAAAACTGACTCTCTGTCATCCCACAATCTCTTTAGGTCATCAATTAAGGGTCTTAAATATACATAAATGTTGTTTCCAGGTTGTTTTGGACCAGAAACCATTAAGGCCAACATAATATATTTGCGTTTCATGAATAACCACGGGGGCAGGTTATAAATTACAAGCAGAACATGCCAAGAACTGTGAATGCTACTCAAACTACCGAAATGATTCATTCCGTCTGTACAGATTCCAAGTCCTACATTCCTGGATTCTTCACCAAACACAGGAAAGCCGTAATCTATTTTTTCCACTGAGGTGAATCTGCAGGATGATGTAGCAACTGATCATTTGGTTTCTCATGATCAACATGCCACGTCATGTTCTTTGAATTCTCCTTACCCGCAAACAAACGTTTAAGCCTTAGTATTATCGGAAGATACCACAAATATCTTACCATGAGGTCCTTTGATTTTCATCTCATCAACCTCTACATTGTGGTTTGGTCCACTGGGTTTCATTTTGTATCATGAAACATTACACCTGAGACAAGAATGTAAGTTTTCAAACTCACCCCTATACAATATACAATCGTTCGGACATGCATGTATCTTCCTATATTCCATTCCCATAGGACACAACATTTTCTTAGCATCATAAGTTCTGTCTGACAACTCATTATCATCTGGAAGCATCTCTTTCAATAGCTTGAACAGTTATGTGAAACTGACATCGGTCCAACCATTTCTTGCTTTTAAATTGTACAACTTCAACATTGCTGACAATCTAGTAAATTTTGTGCAACCCTTACACAATGGATTCTCATTGTCACTCAACAAACTACCAAGTAAATCGGGATTGGACGAAGCCTTTTCATCCATGTCTTGAACCATTTCCTCTAAGTGATCTCCCACACTAACATTATATCCGTCATTCTTGGAACAACTAAATGATTCATTTTCGCCGTGCCATATCCACCGTTTGTAACTTGGGTCAAAACCTTTCTCAAACAAATGATTCTTTTATTTTCCGAAAAGTTAGCACTGACATATTATGACACTTATTACACGGACAATATGCCATGTCTCTATCATTCGGCGTTTTTAGTGTTTTTTGGCAACCTCTAAGAACATATTCACTCCATTCTCATACTCATCCCACAATTGGTTTCAAAGTATCCACTCTCGATCCATTTCAATCTAAATATTAAGAAAATTGTAGTTATTATTGAAGGAAATAAATAAAATTTCAATTTAAAAGAAGAAGTTCGTAGATGAGAAGATCCAACGACATAAAGATGAGAAAAGAATGACTTGGGAGAGAGGAGTTGAAGTCATTAATCTAGTGTACGAATAATGAAGGTTAAAAACCTAACTAAGCAATCAAGGCAAAAGCAAGCCTAAGTCCACTATAGGTCCTTAGCACTAGACGATGCCTAACTTCGAGGTCCCACCGAGGATCACTAGTCTGTAGGAAATCAAGGACCCGGAGGTCCCTAAAATCCCAGGGAGACTAGATGGGCAACAACGTTCAGGCCGAAACGGTCTTAGACATTGAGGACCACTAGTCTGTAGGAAATCAAGAACCCAGAGGTTCCTAAAATCGAAGGGAGACTAAATGGGCAACAACGTTACAGCCATAACGGTCTTAAACGTTTTCCTCTCCTTAATGCGTCCAAAAATCCTAGAGGCCAACATCTAATTGATGTTATTAAGGCTCTTTTATTAAGTGGTTTTTGGGCCAAGGAAAGGGTGATGAAATCCCCCACCTCATCTCCTATAGGTGACTGCCCCCTAAGTGTTTTTTATACCTTAATCTAACAAACAAGACAACAAACAAACAATCACCTTTGTCTTGTTCCAAAGCAAGTCCTACTAACTAATGTGTGCTTTCTAATGAATGATGAGTGAAAGAGATTACGTACCGTACGCCAACAATCTACGACATAAATCGTAAAATAAATAATAAATACAATGAATGGAAATCCTATATGATGAATGACTTAGCAAATATTGTCTAATATTTTGCTTTAGGTTATTAAAGGCCAAGTTGGTTAAGGGGGTCTCTAAGTTATTAGAAACTAAACATTTCACTAAACATAAATAAACTTTTAACATAAATAAACATTTAACTAAAATAAATAATTAACTAAACTAAATCATAAATTAAAATAAACATTTAATTAAATAAGAGAAATTTATATTCTTATCCTTTCTCTCAATTTCTCTTGCGTTCAAGCACACGATTAAGGATTTCGCATTAATACTCATTTAATCAAATGATATCCTTTAGAAAAGCAATTAATCAAGACCTTAGATAGCAAACTCAACCAATCCAACTCATTTATACTCATTTAAATCAACCAACCAACCCAACTCAATCCAAACCAACCCAATCCAATGAACTAGTGAAATCAAATGATATCTCATTAGTAAAGGCCTCATCCATCATCATAACATATATCAATAACATATAAAAAAAGGAATTAAACATTCACAGAATCACACTCCATTCTCGTACCAAACAAATCCAAAATTCACAATCTCCACAACCAACTAAAAAAATCCAAATCCCAACACCACAATCTAAAATCCAGATCCAAACACCACAATCTAAACATATTAAATATGAGAACCTAATCAAACAATATACAAGACAAGGCTAGTAGATTTCCTCTTGGCTTCACTTGAAGTTATTCGACGTGGACATTGGAACTACTACAAGTATTAATTTTTCTACATGTGGTTAAGCATGAACCAGAGGAGGAGGGGAAAGCCGCTGTCGATGTCACAGAGGAGGGGATGTTGTTGTGGAGGTGGAGGGTGCGATGACGGTGGTCGCGGAGGCTACGGTGGTTGGGAAAGTCGAGGAAGATGGTCGGGGTCGCGGAGGCTGTGCTGGTCGAAGATTAGTTGGAGATTTGTCGGAGTTGTCGAAGTAGAGGAAGACGTGCGGCTACGGTTTTGTTTGGTTGTGATAAAAGATAAAATCTGAAGTCCTGTTTGAATTATAAGACCAATAGACGTCGGATATATGCTATAGCCGACGTCTTGAAGTCGACGTTGTCGGAGTATAGACGTCATCTATAGCATATATCCGACGTCTATAGGTCATGAAGGATAACCGTCGGGGTTTAGACATCGGGTTCAATGCATGTTCCAATAGGCCGACATCTATACCCCGACCTCTCACACAATAGACGTCGGCCGTATTAAGAGTCGACGTCTATAGGTATAGACGTCGTCTGTTAATACGGCCGATGTCTATTGGGTGACGAGTATACATTGTTCTGTACTAGTGCATAAAGCATAAAATGCCTATAGTTGTACTCTTTTTCACTTTATCAACTTTTGTCCTATAACATTTTTATTGGTTAAAGGTCTTTAACGAGGCAGCTTGTATAATTGTGTTAGCGTATGTCATTCACTCTTTCTCCCTTAGCTATTTTCTCACTAGGTTTTGTAGTAGAGTTTTTAACGAGACATGAACATAATGCCATATTATTTAAGAGAGTTTGTAAATGTATATTAACCTAGAGGGGAGAATTATACGCTCTGCATTTTTTTTACTCCACCAAGTTTTTGTCCCACAGGGTTTCTACTTGACAAGGTTTTTAATGAGACAGACCAAATAGCGTATAACAAAAGGTGATCATCCAAAGGGGAGTGTTATGAAACAAAAAATATATAATATGGATGAGTCACCTTATCACTTGGTGTTACAACTTCTTTTAACCTCCACATTCAAATATAATGTAACTCTCTCATAGATGTATATTATATGTCTCACTCATTAGCTTATTATTTCATTGTAACATCTATATTTGTTGTCTATATATAGAGGCTCATTATATATTTATGAGATAGCAATGAAAAACATTTATCATTCTCTCCCAAATATCCATGTCTTTATATTTCATAACATGAAGAATATAAAGATATAAAACTTATTTGGCAAAATATGAGCCAAAAAATGGCACATGTGATATCATTTTTCATTAAAGATAAAAAAAATATGTTGTTTTTTCCTTTTTTGAAAAACGGCATCATAGGTGTCATTTTTCTGAAATGATTTTTTTTGCATACCACAAATGAAGAGTCAACATTAGTACATAAAAGACCAAAAAAACACCAAAATGGATTTTTTATTATAATACATAATTTGACTAGTACGAGCGAACAAAACTCACAAAAAGGCAAATCTGGCCAAGTGGGAAACAATTTGAATTTCACGAATATTAATGTATTCCAATTAGATGTGATTGGATCCTAGGATTTTAATTAAATCCCCATTGACTATGATTGAATCTTAAGATATAATTGAATCTTAATTGAATATACTTGAATCTTAAGATATAATTAAATCTTAATGGGATCATAACTAGAGTGAATTGATCTAAAACTTAATGGAATGTGATTAGATCCTAAGATATCTTGATGGACTATAATTGATTAAGGAGTTCATTTTACATGCAACAAATCTAAATCATAATATACCTTTCACAGAGGAGGGGATGTTGTTGATTGGTATAATTCTTGTCTTTGCCTTTTTGGATATAGAAAATAATTTTCGTGCTAATTGCAGTCAAAACTCTTTAGTATTTGTCCTTTGGGTAATTCCGAGTAAATCCAAGTTTTGTAGGATTTCCTCTAAATTACCCAAGAGTTGCACGAACCCTCATGTTTTTTATATCTCAGAGATTGATTTTTCCAATTCACAAACATAACTTTTGCAATCTAAGAAAGCTTTTGGAATAATAAGTCAACAATGATGACATTTTAGTTACAGTACTAATCGAAAATAATACGATCGAATAAATTTTCTCAGAGGTGTAAACATTTTCATCATATTTGAGTTTTTTTGAGGTCTTTAATTTGTATCACGTAGTTTTGTATAGAAATTTTGCCTCTGACTAGATACTTAGCGGCTTTGGATCCATTAACAAAACTCATGATCCGAGAATCTTTCTTTAAATTCATTTTCTTACAATTTCAAAACGTATACAAAAAAGACAATTGTAATGTATGTACTTGAGTAGTAAAAAAATTTAAGATCTTTATTTTGTAGCACAAATGTGGTGGAAATTTTCCACTGGTGGTATTAATGTAACACAAATTAATTTTTCCATTTTTTGTTTTTTTTTGTCTTTTATGTATTACTGTTGACTTTTAATTTGTGGTATGCAAAAATATTTCCTTTCCTGAAAAACGACATCTCTCTGAAAAAGAAAAAAAACGACATTTGTGATGTTTTTTGTTAATGAAAATGATATCACATGTGTCATTTTTGAGTATCATATTTTACCAAATAAGTTGTCAAGGTTTATATTCTTTCAATTTTTGATTTTTACATGAATATTTCAAAAACTTTTCCTATTATATATATGGTTTCCTATGTTTTTTCTTGGTATTTTACTTCATCTCATCCATCCATTCATACTAGAATTTAATTGACCTTTGGTTGGTTTTCCTGGTCTCTTGAAATCCACATCCATTCATTTTTAGGTAGGAAACGAACTAAAAAAAAACTTTGCAGACTTATAATTTCATGTTGTTATGATGTCGATATATGTTTACCAATGTATCACTTCTAATTGATCTATGTTGTCAGTTTCTGCAGGTGCATGGCAAAATACAAAAAAATATACACGCATATACGATAAAACATTTGTTAACGTCAGTGGATGTCAAGTTAATGATCTGCCTTCTCCAATCGGAATGTCATATACAACCATCTCAATAAAGTACAACCATTTCACTGATTTAGATAGGAAACAATGATATCAAGAAAGTTCATTTTTGTGACTAACTATTGTGAATATAATACTAACAACTAAATATAATTTGTCGATACGTTATTGTCCTATTGAACTTCCCTAATGTTGTATATTAATGTTAAAATATTTTTAGAACTTGCTTTCAGAACTTTCCTTCCAATTACAGTATAAGCCAAGCAAAAATTGCATGTGCTTAGTTCTCATTGTCTTTCTACTAATGTGATATATGTAAAATCCGAAACAGCAGAAATTTTTAAAATTTAAACAATCAAGAGAATATCAGAATAAACTCATCAACGAGAATGTCACTCAATAAATCAACCGTCGGTGCACCAATAATACAACAAAGTTTGTCAAAAGGCGTGATTACAACAATATAATGAAAAGACAGATAAAGTTATCACGACGACCTCGAAGAGTCCGATGAGGATCCTGGCCCCAAAATGAGTGCGCCCGCGGTCACCACCCGACAGAACCTACTGCGGTCCAGAAAACATGAATCAAACAACAATGCCTGAGTTTCCCATTAGGAAACCCCGTATGCCAAGCTCACCTATATGCATGCAATAGTACGGTAAATGAACCTATCATACTAGAAGCATGTCATGTCACATCTGCAATGCATCAAGCCTCTCAACAGGGTAAACGGGACCTAAGTCCAACAACAACGACCCTCAACAGGGTCCACAAGGACATCTGTCCAACAACAACAACGGGTCTCCCTCGGAAACCTACCGTAGGCACATGCGGTCTTACAGACAGTATGCGACGCGTCCCCCAACACGCGACTACTCGCGCCAAAAGTATCGATGAGGAGCGTCTGCACTTCCGCGCAAGGAACCACGTGGTCAACACCACCTTTGACAGAGTCGTAGCCCGGTTGGTCAACATCCCATGATAGGTGCCCAATCGGGGATCATCGCTGGCACCTCATCAGCGGCATCGCCGCCACAACATCGACGGTACAACATACGTCCGGCACAACATCGGACGACACAACCACAGGCAGGAACATCGTCGGCATCATCATCGCCGGCATCACCGGCACAACATCGGCGGTACAACATACGTCAAGCACAACATCAGGCGGGTCCAGACCGAAGTCTGCAGGGTCATCATGCTCCACGAGCCACGTGTCACACGCATTGGGATCCGCGATCCCTCAGGTCTGCTACTCATACGATGAGTCCAATAAATCCATCAAATTAGTCACGATCCATACATGAAGTTGACGCGTCCCGGACACCCACACTCTTCCACATGGAGGTCCTTGGGCGGGCACGCGTAACGCACCCACCGTCACCTCCCGGTTCACGCACAAGGTGAGGACACATGTTTCCGTGGACAGAGTTGACATCAAAAGGGAACCAGGAATTCTGTCCTGTGCAAAACGGTCGACCGAAAGAGACGACACGGTCGACCGTTTCCTCATGGGAATCGGTCGACCGAAAGTGACATCCGGTCGACCGCTTCCACAAGGGAATCTGTCGACCGAAGCGTCTGCAACGGTCGAACTATTTGCGCAAAACATAAGTCCTAACGGTCTACCGAAGGTCTAAAACCGGTCGACCGAAACGAGGTCAAAATTCGGAGTCAGGTCAACATTAAATTCAAAACTATCGGTCGACCGACTCAAGGGTCTCGGTCGACCAACTACTAACATGGTCAACCTATTATTTCTACGTCAAAACGGTCGACCGCAAGCACATGCTTAATACTAGTACACTTAAGTTCCGGTCGACCGAATACAAGAGACCGGTCGACCGAAACACAACAGACAGTTGAAAATGCACTACTTCGGTCGACCGCCCGAAGGGCCCGGTCGACCGTTGGTCGTCTTCTACCTCGTGCCAGCCGAGTTTTTCCACGGAAAACAATGCCGAAGAGGTCTCCGACCTCCCCGACCGACCAACACGACCCTCCCACGAGGGTGAGCAACAACAAATCAAACTAAGAACCAGCATACCTCGACGAGAGGAACGATGAAGAACAGCGGAGTCGCTCGACGTCACCCGCGACCGCAACCTCCGATCCCGCACGTCAGGCTCGTGCCTCCGCTGCTCCCAGCACGCCTCCACACGCCGGAGCAACCCCCACGACCTCTGGATAACCGGGAAAAGAAGAAGAAGAAGAAGAAGAAGAAGAAGTGAGAGAGGGAGATGGCTGCACTAAGGAAGGAGAGAGAGGATGTTTTTTCTTTTAAAAGCCAACCCAACAGAAATCTCTCCACGTCTACAGTACCCAACCCCCCACTCTACTCCCCCATCACCTCATCTCCTTCAACTTCCCATGCACAACACTATGCACTCACTTCCCCATGCTAATCCTTCTCTTAATCACCATCAAACCCTAATCAAGGGTTAGGGATCTAACAATATATATGGTCAGCCCGTGGGAAGAATAAAGAAGCCTGAAAAACATATAGACGGAAGGATGACAAACATGTTATTAATGTCAATGATCATAATGTAAAAGACCTACCTTCAACACTAGGTACGTATTGGTGTTCTTCCCATTTAAATTTTGCACCAAACTTGATTACCAAATAGCCACTCATCTGCTAGCTTAAAGTCATTTATTTTTACTTATCAGAGAAATATGAACTCAATCCACCTGCTGACCGATTATCATCCAAGACATCATTGTCTCATAGCTTGCAAAACATTAAAGTTGAAGAAGATGGTCGAACAAGATGTGAAGTCAAACACTCAAAAGCATGAATTCGTGATAGATCAGAAGGAATAAAAAAATTCGACGTGAAAGACGACGGTACTTCAAACGCTAAAGTTGCAATTGACTGCAAAAATCGTGGTAAGTATAATTTTTAAACTTTTGGATTTAGAAGTCTCTCATGATTTACTATAAAACCAACCAATTACTTAGTAATGATTAGTTGCTTTTACACCAATTACATAGTAATGATTGGTTGCTTTTACATCAATTACATAGTAATAATTGGTTGCTTTTACATTTTATTTCGATGCGCATATGAAATTTGCTTATCTCATATATAACAATTAAAACCTGCAACCCCCTTTGTTTAGCACTAGATATTCATTATAGCATTACTCTAGCTTTCACTTTTGTTTACTCAACTAAGTAAGATTGCAGCCCTAAAATAAGGGATTCGAATGGAGGAGAGGAAGGGTACCTGCAGGCAGATTCCTGAACATTTGAAGCATCTTTATAAACAGAGGGGATCAACGCATATGTGGATGATATTTATTTGGTTCTACATGTATATAAGCAATAATTAAGGATGAAATTAGAACGTAACATGTTTTATTTACACAAAAATAATTAGAATGGTAAACCAACATCAGCACATAACTATTTTGTAGAATCAAAAGACGTCATGTTAGGAAGGGAATGTTTTCTAAAAATGCAACTTCAAAGTTTGGATAAATAAATTATGGCATGGACACATTTTTCGTGAGAAGATAAGGAAAATTCTTAGTTTCTTGGTCACTGATGAACAAGTAATTATCTGTATGTGAAGTTTGAGGGGTAACAATTTTGAGTGTCTAATATTTTTAATGGATTTTTAGGGGGACGAAATGCAAGTCTTTGTAAATGATCCCAACCTTGATAAATGGGCAAACAAGTTTCAAAAAGGTTCCATATACATTCTGCAAAATGTTGGGTTCTCATCGGGCCAAAGGAAATACGTAATAGTGAAGGCAAACTACTATATGACTATAGAGGCAACATCCATTGCAATCATGTTACTAGACGACAATTCTATCCCATCAACAAAGTATTACCTAACTCCTCTGGATATGTTACATACCATTGATAGCAAAGCCGGTCATGTATGTAACATCCCGAAACAGCGGAAAATTTAAAAATTCATAAACAAGATCAAAAGCACACTAATCAAGGCGGGACTGTTACTTTTCATAAATAAATAGGCGGTGCACCAAAATACATCAGAGTTTATCAAAAGATACATGATTACAGCAAAACGACAACAGAAGATAAAAAGTAATCATGTCGACCTCAGCGGCCCGAGAAGAGGATCCAACTCCAAAATGCGCGTCCCCGCCGATCACCACCCAACTGGACCTACTGCGGTCCTGAAAATATATAACAACGATGCCTGAGTTTCCAGAAGGAAACCCCGTATGCCAACTCACCTAAATGCATGCATCACATAATGAACCTATCATACTAGTGGCATGTCATGGCATCGACAGAAAGTAAACCAGTTCCCCCGAAGGGTAAAACAGGACATCAGTCCGACAATCAATCATCGGGTCTCACGAGGAGACCTACTGCAGGCACATGCAGTCTAGTAGCCCGCGACATCGCACCCCCCACACGCAGCTACACTACTCAAGGGTTCGGCAGGGAGCCTCTGTCACGTCTACGCGCCGATAGAAACAGATCTGTAAATCTCAGTGGTCGGGGCCACAGGGACCAACGGGGCCGTCGCCCGGAAGGTATAACAACATCATCTCGGTAGGTGCCCAGCCGAGGAAAACAACAAGCCGGCACAGCCTCGGCCCAACAATCATCATCGCCGGCACAACCTCGGCGGCATCACCGGCACAGCATCGGTGGTCCAACAGTCCGGCACAGCATCGGACAGATCCAGACCGAAGTCTGCCAGGTCATCGGGCTCCTCGAGCCGCGATCACCAACCGCGCCGCTATAAAAGCAGGGCAGCGACCTCCGTAGCCCCAAGGGCCGGTAGTCACCTCACCCAACGCTAGTTGCGTGCCCGCACAACATCAACATTGGGATCCGCGATCCCTCAGGCCTGCTATACTACAAAGTGCCAACAATCATCTCAAAAGTCACGGTCCATACATGGAGGTGACGCGTCCCGAACACCCACACTCTTCCCAACGGCGGTCCCTGGGCAGGCACGCATCTCGCGCCCACCGTCACCTCCCGGCTCACGCACAAGGCGAGGACACGGGTTTCCGTGGACAAAGTTGGCGTTCAACAAGGGAACCTGGGATTCTGTTCTGTGCCCCAACGGTCGACCGAAAGAGGTGATTCGGTCGACCGGTTCCATAAAGGAATCGGTCGACCGTACTCCTATAACGGTCTACCGCTGCGCTCAAGACAGAACCCCCAACGGTCGAACCAAGGTCTAAAACCGGTCGACCGAACGAGGTCAAAATCCGGAGTCTGGTCAACATTAAATTCAACTCTATCGGTCGACCGACTCAGGGGTCTCGGTCGACCGAAAACAGACAGGGTCAACCTAGTATTCTACGTCATCAAACGGTCGAACGCAAACATGCTACCGGTCGAACAAACATGCAATCGGTCGAACGCAATATAAATCGGTCGAACAATCAAACAATAATAATCAGTACACTTAAGTTCCGGTCGAACACAACAAGGACCGGTCGACCGATAACAGGTAGAAAATCCCAACTCACCAGCAATAATGCACTACCGGTCGACCGCCACAAGGCATCGTTCGACCGGTGAAGGTTAAAGTCGGGCAAACAGTGCTAAAACGGTCGACCGCCCGAAGGATCCGGTCGACCGTTGGTCGTCTTCAACCTCGCGCCAGCCGAGGTTTTACGAAGAACGCGTCGCCGGAGAGGTTCCCAACCTCTCCCGACCCGACCAACGCCTCCCCCACGCTTGGGTGAGCAACAAACCACACTAATAAGTTGACATACCTCAACCAACGACGACGAAACGCCGGAGCTCGCTCACGCACGTCGCCTCCGGTAGACCTCGAGCACGCGCCGCGCCTCCTCTGGACGTCCGACCTCTGCCCGCGCGTCGTCCTCGTCTCCTCCGATCGGCGCCTCAGCTGGAAGAAGGAGAAGATGAGTGAAATGGAGAGAATGAGAGAGAGAGAGAAGAAAACGCGATTTAAACCCCCAACCCATCTCTTCTCCACAGTAACCCGCAACTCTACACCTCTCACCCATCACCAGACCACTGTAGCTCGCCTCTTCCCCATGCAACCCAACTTCCCATGCCAAGCAAACCCTAATTCTCCTCTAATCTCCATTAGCCTCCTAATCTCGGTTAGGGACATAACAATCCACCCAACTTAAAAGGATTTCGTCCCGAAATCAAAGCAAACTACTCACCGAAAAGCTCTGGATACTGCCTCCTGACATCCTCCTCGATCTCCCACGTGGCCTCGCGCTCACTGTGATGCTGCCACCTGACCTTCACCATCGGAATGGTCCTCCTCCTGTGCTGATGATCCATGCGATCGACAATCTCAACTGGTCTCTCCTCGAGTGACAAGTCCTGCTGAATCTCTGGTACTGCTATCTCGATGACGTGCGACGGATCTGCCACATACTTCCTCAGCATCGACACATGGAAGACATTATGCAGACCTGAAAACTGCGGCGGCAACGCAATCCGGTAGGCAACCTCTCCAACCCGGTCGAGGATCTCAAACGGTCCAACATACCTCGGACTGAGCTTCCCCTTCTTCCCAAACCTCATCACACCTCTGGCTGGGGAAATCTTCAGAAACACATGGTCGCCTACCTCGAAACTCAACTCACGTCTGCGTCGATCAGCATAACTCTTCTGCCTGCTCTGTGCTGTGGCCAGTCTCCTCCTGATCACATCAACCTTCTCTGAGTACATCTGCACAATCTCTGGCCCCACTAACTGCCTCTCGCCCACCTCACTCCAGCATACCGGTGATCTGCAAGGCCTCCCGTACAGCGCCTCGTACGGTGCCATCCCAATACTCGAATGGTAGCTGTTGTTGTAGGCGAACTCTATCAGTGGCAGGTGCTCATCCCAGTGCCCTGCCCAATCCAACGTGCATGCTCTCAGCATATCCTCCAAGGTCTGAATCGTCCTCTCTGACTGACCATCTGTCTGCGGATGGAACGCTGTACTGAACCTCAGACGCGTCCCCAAAGCCTGCTGCAGACTCCCCCAAAATCTGGAAGTGAAACGAGGATCTCGATCTGAGATGATGCTCACCGGCACTCCATGCAACCTGACTATCTCCTCCACGTACAACTTAGCTAGACCCTCCAACGGCAACGTGGTCCTGATCGCTAAGAAATGCGCCGACTTGGTCAGTCGATCGACTATCACCCAAATCGCGTCGTGGAATCTCCTCGTCTTCGGCAATCCTGTGACAAAATCCATCGTCACGTGCTCCCACTTCCACTCAGGAAGCTCAATACTCTGCATCGGTCCTGCCGGCCTCTGATGCTCAATCTTCACCTGCTGGCAGACCAAGCATCGCTCCACAAACTCTGCAATATCCCTCTTCATGCCCTTCCACCAGAAGTTCCGCTGCAGGTCCTTATACATCTTCGTGCTCCCCGGGTGAATGGTGTATCTAGCTCTGTGTGCCTCCTCCATGATGTCATCTCTCAGCTCATCGCTCTTCGGCACCCAGATTCGACTCCTGAACCTCAAACCACCATCAACCCCTATACTGAAATCTGACCCCTCTCTGGAAGCCAACTGTAGCAGACCATCTAACTCATCATCCCCAAGCTGAGCCTGCACCACTCGTGAGACAGTCTGCGGCTCCACCCGAAGCCCAGCAATCACTGCTCCCTCTGAACCCTCTGTGAACGGACTCCACTCGGAAAAAGCCTCGAGTAACCTCCACTCCTGGATGCACATACTCGCAACTGAAACCTCCTCCTTCCTGCTCAGCGCGTCTGCAACCGAATTCGCCTTCCCCGGATGATAGGAAATGGTGAAGTCGTAGTCCTTAATGAACTCGAGTCATCTGCGCTGCCTCATATTCAGCTCCTTCTGCGAGAACAAGTACTTCAGACTCTGATGGTCGGTGAAGACCTCGAACTGCTCGCCATACAGATAGTGCCGCCAGGTCTTCAACGCATGAACTACTGCTGCTAACTCCAGATCGTGAGTCGGGTAGTTCTTCTCGTGCACCTTCAGCTGCCTCGAAGCGTACGCGACCACCTTCCCATGCTGCATCAGAACACAACCCAAGCCTATCCCTGATGCATCGCTGTAAATCACGTAGCCTCCACTGCCACTCGGTAGCGTCAGAATAGGTGCTGTCGTCAATCGCCTCTTCAGCTCCTGAAAGCTGTCCTCGCACTTCTGGGACCAAACGAACTTGACGCCCTTCTGCGTCAACGCTGTCAGCGGCGACGCCAGTCTGGAGAAATCCTGGATGAACCGTCTGTAATACCCTGCCAGTCCAACGAAACTCCTGATCTCCGTCACGCTCGTCGGGGCTCTCCACTGAGTCACTGCCTCGACCTTCGCCGGATCCACTGAAATCCCATCCGCTGACACAATATGCCCCAGAAAAGCCACCTGATCCAACCAAAACTCGCACTTCGTGTACTTGGCATATAGCTGCTGATCCCTCAAGATGCCAAGCACAATCCTCAGGTGCTCTCGATGCTGCACCCTGTCAGGCGAGTATATCAAAATGTCGTCTACGAATACCACAACAAAACTGTCGAGGTACGGCTGGAAGGTCCTATTCATCAGATCCATGAATGCTGCAGGTGCATTCGTCAGTCCAAATGGCATCACCAAGAACTCGTAGTGGCCGTACCGCGTCCTGAAGGCTGTCTTCTGAACATCTGCCTCCCTGATCCGCAACTGATGATAACCCGAACGCAGATCGATCTTCGAGAACACTCTCGCCGTCTGCAACTGATCAAACAAATCATCAATCCTGGGCAAAGGGTACCGGTTCCGAACGGTAACCTTATTCAGCATCCTGTAGTCGATACACATCCGCAACGATCCGTCCTTCTTCTTCACGAAGAGCACAGGCGCTCCCCATGGAGAAACACTCGGTCTGATGAACCCGGACTCCATCAACTCCTGCAACTGCTTCTTCAACTCTGTCAACTCAGCAGGTGCCATACGATACGGTGCCTTCGACTGAGGTGTCGTACCCGCTACCAGCTCGATGCCGAACTCAATCTCTCGGTGCGGCGGTAATGCTGGAATCTCTGCTGGAAATACATCCGGGAACTCCTGCACAATCTCTATATCCTCCAGCCTCCTCCTCTCAGAATCAGGAACTACCAGCATGGCCACAAACGCGCTGCATCCCTGCTGTACCAGCCTCCGTGCCTTAACTGCAGACACAATCAGACGACCGTCTCTTCTCCTCGTACCTCTGATCAAAACATCTGGCTCGCCCTCCATCGGAATCAGAATCTTCTTCTCACGGCAAAAGACTCGCATGTCGTACTGTGATAGCCAGTCCATCCCCAGTATGACGTCGAAGTCCTCCATCGGTAACAAGACCAGATCTGCCGGAAAATCGTGGTCTCCCGAAGCAACTGTGGTGCCGGGGAAAAAGCTCCCCACAGTGCCCACCTCACCCATGGGCGTGCTGACCTCCAAAACATCAGTCAGCAGCACAGGGGTCCGACCCAACTCGCCAGCAAACTTCTCCGAGATGAAGGAGTGAGTGGCGCCGCAATCAAACAACACACGCGCTACTGAACCAGAAACTGAAAGCGTACCTTCCACGACGGTGTTGGAGTCCCTCGCCTCCTCAGCCTGGATAGTGAAGACTCGCCCAGTCCTCCTGCTCTGCCCCGGTGCCACAACTGATCGGCTGCCTCCGCCTCTGCCTACTGCTGGTGGTCCCGGCCTCCTGCTCGGCTCTCCCTGCCTCTGAGGACAATCACGGACAAAATGCCCCATCTGGCCGCAACCCATACATGCTCCAGTCCGACGGGGACACTCCTGCCCCGGATGGAACCTCCCGCAGTAAGTGCACGCTCCTGACTGACGTGCTCCTCCACCATCGAACCTGGGCCTCTTGCCCGAGTTCCCTGCTCCACGACCAGCGACTCTGCTGCCGGTGCTCACTGGCGCCTTCCGCGCCTCCTGAATACACTCCCTCTGGTCCTGCTCGATGATCGTAGCATGCTTCACCGCATCAGCAAGGGTCCACGGCATGCTGTTGGTCACCCGAGATCGAAGCGGCTGTCTCAGTCCCTTCACGAACTTCCTCGCCCGCTGCTCTGGGGTCACACAAATCTCCGGGCAGTAACGCTCCAAAGCGTTGAACCTGCTGATGTAGCTCGTCAGTGTCATGTCCTTCTGCTCGAGCGACATAAACTCCTCCCTCTTCTGATCCCTGACATGCTGGGGGAAGTACTGCTCGTGAAACACCTCCAAGAACTCCTCCCAGCTAACATCCACACGATCATCAAACAACACTGTGGACGTAGATCTCCACCAGTTGGCAGCCTCGCCATCGAACACGTAGGTGGCCAGCTCCACCATCCTCCCAGGTGCTACACCAATAGCACGGAAGATCTTCTCCATCCGGAAGATCCAATCCTCCGCAACCTCTGGGGCCCTCCTGCCATCAAACGTCGGCGGGTGCTGACGCATGAACCGATCGTGCTCAGCCCCCACTCCGCCCTGGGCGCTCTGAGCTGCCTGACGCTCCAGAAACTCGCCCAACCTGTCCCACTGTGCACCCGATGTGTCATCACTGGGATCACGATCGCGTGGAGAACTCCTCACACGCCTAGGTGCCATCTGCCAGAAGAAACAATCACAACTTCAGCCATGTATGCATGCTAAAAGAAAAATGCATGAATCCTATTACTACAAGGGTGATTTCATTGGGAACCGCATAGGAATCGACCGCTCTGATACCAAGTTGTAACATCCCGAAACAGCGGAAAATTTAAAAATTCATAAACAAGATCAAAAGCACACTAATCAAGGCGGGACTGTTACTTTTCATAAATAAATAGGCGGTGCACCAAAATACATCAGAGTTTATCAAAAGATACATGATTACAGCAAAACGACAACAGAAGATAAAAAGTAATCATGTCGACCTCAGCGGCCCGAGAAGAGGATCCAACTCCAAAATGCGCGTCCCCGCCGATCACCACCCAACTGGACCTACTGCGGTCCTGAAAATATATAACAACGATGCCTGAGTTTCCAGAAGGAAACCCCGTATGCCAACTCACCTAAATGCATGCATCACATAATGAACCTATCATACTAGTGGCATGTCATGGCATCGACAGAAAGTAAACCAGTTCCCCCGAAGGGTAAAACAGGACATCAGTCCGACAATCAATCATCGGGTCTCACGAGGAGACCTACTGCAGGCACATGCAGTCTAGTAGCCCGCGACATCGCACCCCCCACACGCAGCTACACTACTCAAGGGTTCGGCATGGAGCCTCTGTCACGTCTACGCGCCGATAGAAACAGATCTGTAAATCTCAGTGGTCGGGGCCACAGGGACCAACGGGGCCGTCGCCCGGAAGGTATAACAACATCATCTCGGTAGGTGCCCAGCCGAGGAAAACAACAAGCCGGCACAGCCTCGGCCCAACAATCATCATCGCCGGCACAACCTCGGCGGCATCACCGGCACAGCATCGGTGGTCCAACAGTCCGGCACAGCATCGGACAGATCCAGACCGAAGTCTGCCAGGTCATCGGGCTCCTCGAGCCGCGAACACCAACCGCGCCGCTATAAAAGCAGGGCAGCGACCTCCGTAGCCCCAAGGGCCGGTAGTCACCTCACCCAACGCTAGTTGCGTGCCCGCACAACATCAACATTGGGATCCGCGATCCCTCAGGCCTGCTATACTACAAAGTGCCAACAATCATCTCAAAAGTCACGGTCCATACATGGAGGTGACGCGTCCCGAACACCCACACTCTTCCCAACGGCGGTCCCTGGGCAGGCACGCATCTCGCGCCCACCGTCACCTCCCGGCTCACGCACAAGGCGAGGACACGGGTTTCCGTGGACAAAGTTGGCGTTCAACAAGGGAACCTGGGATTCTGTTCTGTGCCCCAACGGTCGACCGAAAGAGGTGATTCGGTCGACCGGTTCCATAAAGGAATCGGTCGACCGTACTCCTATAACGGTCTACCGCTGCGCTCAAGACAGAACCCCCAACGGTCGAACCAAGGTCTAAAACCGGTCGACCGAACGAGGTCAAAATCCGGAGTCTGGTCAACATTAAATTCAACTCTATCGGTCGACCGACTCAGGGGTCTCGGTCGACCGAAAACAGACAGGGTCAACCTAGTATTCTACGTCATCAAACGGTCGAACGCAAACATGCTACCGGTCGAACAAACATGCAATCGGTCGAACGCAATATAAATCGGTCGAACAATCAAACAATAATAATCAGTACACTTAAGTTCCGGTCGAACACAACAAGGACCGGTCGACCGATAACAGGTAGAAAATCCCAACTCACCAGCAATAATGCACTACCGGTCGACCGCCACAAGGCATCGTTCGACCGGTGAAGGTTAAAGTCGGGCAAACAGTGCTAAAACGGTCGACCGCCCGAAGGATCCGGTCGACCGTTGGTCGTCTTCAACCTCGCGCCAGCCGAGGTTTTACGAAGAACGCGTCGCCGGAAAGGTTCCCAACCTCTCCCGACCCGACCAACGCCTCCCCCACGCTTGGGTGAGCAACAAACCACACTAATAAGTTGACATACCTCAACCAACGACGACGAAACGCCGGAGCTCGCTCACGCACGTCGCCTCCGGTAGACCTCGAGCACGCGCCGCGCCTCCTCTGGACGTCCGACCTCTGCCCGCGCGTCGTCCTCGTCTCCTCCGATCGGCGCCTCAGCTGGAAGAAGGAGAAGATGAGTGAAATGGAGAGAATGAGAGAGAGAGAGAAGAAAACGCGATTTAAACCCCCAACCCATCTCTTCTCCACAGTAACCCGCAACTCTACACCTCTCACCCATCACCAGACCACTGTAGCTCGCCTCTTCCCCATGCAACCCAACTTCCCATGCCAAGCAAACCCTAATTCTCCTCTAATCTCCATTAGCCTCCTAATCTCGGTTAGGGACATAACAATGTAACTGGTAAATTTTGTTCACCCAAGCTCATGTCCAAAGACAAAAATTTTGCCATTATGTACTAATTATTATATCTTTCTTGAGAAGATATCTTCCCTATAGTCCTCCATGTAGAACCATTAGCACCAATAAAGACCCAACAAGGAAAGCTCGCCGACAAATGAGTGTCACAATCATAGACAACAAGTTCATTCTAGTTAAAAATATTTTGTTTCTTGGTTTGAACAACACAAATGATAATCATTTTCCTTTATAGGAAACACAATGAAATTAACAATATTGGGGGGGGGGGGGGGGGGGGGTGGGGCTTGCCAATGACAATTGAACATTAACTTAGGGATGCTCAGGAATTTCGTAGAACCATTTTGGCTACTCAACAGTAAAAATCTTTGAAGGTAAAATTAATAAAGATTTTCACATTCAAGATGGTTTGGTTTTTGTTTTGATACTAACCTTCCATGTCGATCAACAAGTTTGTATCATGTGGCAACAACAGGTCATTCGGATATCAAAATTGATCCACCTCAGTTGAAGAAAAAGGAAGAGTTCGCTCATTTTTTCATACACAAAATATGTTCAACGTGACATTTATATTCAACACTACGTATTTAAATATAAATTCATAATGCAACTTCTAACTCACACATTTTTTCGTCTTTAAATTCCAGGTTCAACACTACATACTCCTCAGATGAAGTGAAGACATTAGCATTATCCAACTATACTTCCAACCCATTGCATATTAATGAGATAACTAAGCATGCATAATTGAAATGTTGGCAAGTTGTACTACATTTCCTGAAAAAGGTAAACCTTACCGATTTAGAATACTTGGCATACAAATACGACCATAAACAACTACTAATTTTGTTTCCCTTTTTGTAGACATTAACTTTCGTGATAACTGGAACAATAACTATGATATATATTGGATTAATCTAGGACTAATAAGATATTTTCCAAAAGCACTGACACATGGCGCGTCCCTATTGGACTACACATTTAAGGGTTTAGGGTGGAGTCATCTATATAAGGAGGGGAGCCTCCCATTGGATAGAAGAACAAGTGTGCAAACCCTAGCCTCCACCCACCCTAGCCACCACCTTCTCTCTCTCCCATTTCGTCCCTCCACCAACACCATGCTCATTCCGTGGACTCTTGGGTTGTGGACTCGCGCTCCTTCTCCAAGAGAGTAGGAGAACGACCGGTGAAAAGGATTCCGTAAGGTAACCTCCAATCTTACTTCCACTGCAACAAGTTCTCTCCAAGAAAGGTACTCCTGAACCTGTAGAAACGTTGTTTGCTAACATTGGTACCAGAGCCATCTCGGTTACCTTCAAATCGTCACCATGCTTGACGAATTTTTTTTCATGATAATCTGATTTGAGATAAAAATTCGGTGGTTATGTTATTTGGAGAAAGAAAGATAACAGAAAAATCAGCATTGCTTATTTACATGATGCGCATGTTTTGGTTCATTAGAGCATGCATCTAGGGTTAGATTTTGCTCCTCCATTCTTGCGCATGTATGCATGGTTTAAGATGGATTTTTCCTGATTTTATTTCGAGCCAATATGATATGTTGCTCTCCTATCATTGCACATACATAGATGTGACCAGAATTCTGTTTTTTCTGTGTTGTTACCTCTATTCTTTGTGCATGTATTAGATAAAATCAGAAGTTATTTTCCATGTTGATTCTTCTAAATCATGCACATGTATACATGAAATCAGATGTCTATTTTTCCTGATTTTTCCAAATTAGGGTTCGATATTATTTATTCTAATCTTTGAGCATGTATACATGAAATCTATGTTAACCCTATCATGATGATCTTCTGTTTTTGCGCATGTTTTATATGATAATCAGTAGTTTAATTCTCTGAAATTTTTTCATTCTTGAATTAGATCATAATGTTTG
This sequence comes from Triglochin maritima, assembly GCA_963682175.1. NCBI lineage: Eukaryota > Viridiplantae > Streptophyta > Magnoliopsida > Alismatales > Juncaginaceae > Triglochin > Triglochin maritima. The sequence continues at coordinate 27,178,567 of OY821788.1, read as the reverse complement.
TATGTAATTTGTATATCATCATGCATGTCGGATTGCATGGATGGATCAAAGGTTGTTATCTCTGATTCGTGTACATGCATGACTAGATCTCATGTTTGCTGGAATTTCGTGTATATGCTTGTTTATTTAGCATTTATCAATATGAGCATGCATCTAGAGTAGATGTTTATTGCCATATGCATATGCATGATAATTGTGTTGCCTTGTTGCTCGAAAGAATTTCGGATATGGCTGTTTTTGGAGCATTAACATGCATGTGATTGATTGGTTTCCTTACTGAAAAATGCGCATATATGCTTGTTGTTCTCTTGAAAATTTCGAATTTTTTCTTTCCAATACAAGTAGCATAATTATTATTAATTGCATGCTTATATTGATTAAGAAAAGATTGGCAAATTCTGAAATTTTTAGAGCATATTATGGGCTGGAGTTTTGTTGCCTTAAAAGTATTTTTTGAATGCTTTCCTTTGATGCACATATATGTGTTGATCTCATTTAAGGAATTTCGGATTTTTTAGAATGATAGCATGCATTTCATTTGAAATATTTCATTTATGATTAAATCCACATACATGTGTTGATCTCATTGAGGATTTTTCTTTCCTAATGCGAGTAGGATAATTTTTACGCTCTAATGATTATGTTGATTGGGGAAAGAAAATAAAATTTCTGTTTTGAGATACTATTATGGAGATTGATTGGTATTTCCATATACGGTTTTCTTATTCTCCATATATGCGTTGTTTCCTTATATATTACTTCCTTCTTATTTGGAAGTGGTGTACACTTTATTCATGCGTGTGATTGTGCTAACGTATGGAAAGATTACGCTTGTATGGTATGAATGCTTGCTGATTTATTTTTGTTGCCTTATTGAGAGTTGAGCGTAATTTCATTCATTCATTTCCATTTGCAATAAATATCGCAATGGCCTGTAATATTTATGGACTGTAATAATTATGGACTGTGGACTGTTTATTGCCCTAGGGAGACGAGGGGCTGCTTTATTTTTATTATTGCGATATTATTGCTATAAGGCTTATGCAGGTTCCCATCTACAGTGCTAAATACCTATGGGGGATCATTAGCTCGATATGGAAGTAATGTAGCAATTAATTTGTGTGTGATCTTGATTGGAATGTTCTGAACGGAACGTTTTTTTTCGAACTTGCATGCCTAGTGGGAGTTGCAAGGTAGAAGTGTTTTGTGTAAACCAAATTGCAACCGGCGGATAATTATTTATTTGCTGCTGATTTGCCATGATTATACGTTTTTAGGGTTATTAAATCATGATGGAGCGCAATATATGAATTGGTAAAATAGCTTTATTAACTATTGCATGAGGATTTGATTGAACGCTTTATGTTTTCCTTTGGTCTAAATGCTATAGTTATTAAGTTAGTTTATTTTTTATGACTATTGCGGCTCGTTGTATTTTATGCTAGAACTCATGTATCGCTATGTGGTTTTTGTCTTAGATTTTTATGGCTGCTTCCAAAAGCATTGTCGCTGATCTGACTCGAGGAGATAAACTCAATGAAAGAAATTACGATCCGTGGGATCGTAAAATTGAGTATCTCTTAGAGGATCAGGACATGTTAGAAAATATAACCCAAACTATGTCTCCCCCCGAGGAGGGGAACACTGTGTAGCATCGCAGAAATATGGATGTCTATAATGCATGGAAAAAGAAAGACCGTATTGCTCGCATTACAATTCTGAGTTCGATGCGAGATGATCTGTTACTGCGGTTCGAACTGCAAAGGACTTGTGGGAAGTTGTGAAGTTTCAGTACAGAGTAACCTCCGTCATAAGGGCCCGCCAGCTTGGGCTCATGCTGGATGGGTATAAAATGCACCAAGGTCACACGATGAGGCAGCATATTACCGCAATGTCAAACATGATAAGCGAGCTTAGCGCTGTCGGTCGTGCTAAGACCGATGAGGAGCAAGTGTCTGCCCTCATCAGATCATTGCCTTCGAAGAGTTGGGAGCATATGAAGGTCTATCTTACACATGCTGATGACATCAGGACATTTGACAAGGCCACAAAACACCAGGAGGTGGAGGAGGACCACATGCTTGCGGAAGCCCCTCTAACTGAAGTGTTTGCTGTTGAAGCTGGCACTCCTTGGAGGGGTGCATGTTTTAAGCGCAAAAGATATAGAGCTCAGGGTTTTAAAGGCAAGAAGGGTGCAAATAAAAACAAAACAGAAAACAAAGTTGGAAAGAAAGGACCTCGAGGATCCAGAGGTGGGAAAGATAAGTCTAATGTGACTTGTTTTAACTGCCGAAAGACTGGACATTTTGCTCGTGAGTGCACTGAGCAAAAGGTAATTACTGTGTGTAATCCCTTGAAATGTAACGTGACTAGTTCTGTGATGCTCACTGATCACTCTCCTGTGTGGATTGTGGATTCAGGTGCCACGTACCACGTAACAAAGGATCATTCAGCCTTCGTGGAATATCGTCGTGTTCCAAGTGGGAGGCGAATAAACATGGCGAACAACACTAGCATTGAAGTTCTTGGAGTTGCCACATGCAAAGTGGCTTTGCGAAGTGGCCGGATCCTATTACTTCACGACGTGTTGTACGCACCAGCTATACGGCGAAATATTATTTATGTTGTTGTTTTGATGAGACATGGTTTTAAAGTTGTTTTTGAGAACAATGATATGGGTTTATACCTTGCTAACATTTACTATGGACGTGCCTTTATTTCAGACGGTTTTATTGTGTTGGACGCAATTTATGATTTCAATCATAACACTAGTGCCTTTATGAGTCAAAGTTCCTTGAATAATGATTCAGTTATGTGACATGCTAGACTAGATCACATTGGTGTTGACCGGATGAACAGGTTGGCAAAGGAGGGGGTATTAGGAGAATGCTCCAAATTTGAATTGCCGACCTGTGAATCTTGTCTAGCTGGAAAGGCAACTAGAAAACTGTTCGGAAAAGCCATTGGGGCTACTTATCCTTTAGAACTAATTCACTCGGATATTTGTGGACCTTTGAATGTGCGTACTAGACATGGACAAAGTTACTTCATCACATTTATTGATGACTACACTAGATATGTCATATTTATCTTATTTCTCACAAGTCATAAGCTCTAGAATGCTTTAAGAAATTCATGAGCTTGGTAGAGAATCAATTGGATAATAAGATAAAAACTCTGAGAACGGACAGAGGTGGGGAGTATCTCTCCATAATGTTCAAGGAGTTATGTGATGAAAATGGGATGTCTAGACAACTCACTATGCCTTATACTCCTCAGCAAAATGGTGTTGCCGAGAGAAGGAATAGAACGTTGCTAAACATGGTTAGATCCATGATGGCGCATGCGAGCTTGCCAATTTCGTTTTGGGGAGATGCTTTAATGACTGCTGCCTTTATCCTCATTAGAGTTCCAACAAAATTGGTTCCCTTAACTCCATATGAGGTATGGACAGGACGGAAGCCTAATTTTAGTCTGCTGCATCCTTGGGGATGCGTGACATACATTCATTCTACTAGTCACCGATATGGAAAACTAGGACCTAGAGGGAAAAAGTGTATCTTTGTAAAATACAGTAATCTCTCCAAAGGTTATGTTTTTATCGGGTTAGACGAGAATGAAAGAAGGACGGAACTGGAGTCTAAGGATGCCACATTCTTGGAAAAATGTTTTCCAACTCTTGCTGGAGCTATCAAAGAGTCAGTGGACTTCTTTGAACAACAAGATGCGGACATTGCCACTCCACGGGATGAGATCTAGAAGTTGAACATGAGGTTCCACCACTCAATCCTAGTGGGAGCAGCAATGTTGAGGATCCGATAGCTCTCACGGAGGATGAGCCATCAGATACCCATGTGCGTTGAAGTAAACGCGGACCCATTCCTTGTAGGCGGTTTCGCTTAGAGGAAGAAGCCCTCATGATAGCTCAAGAAGAAATTGATTATGAATCATCTGGGATGACAGTAATCGATGAGCAAGAACCGGAGACCTTGAAAGAGGCTTTGGAAGGTCCAAATGCGAAAGATTGGTTAGAAGCTATAAAGGAAGAGTTGGAGTCGATGAAAGTTAATCGAGTCTGGGACTTGGTCGACTTACCGCCGAACCGAAAGGCCATTGGGGCCAAGTGGCTCCTCAAGATCAAGAGGAAGGCGGATGGATCTATTGAAAGATTCAAGGCTAGACTGGTAGCTAAAGGCTACACCAAAGAGAAGGCGTGGATTTTGAGGAAACGTTTTCACCCGTGGTTAGGTTTGCCTCCATCCGCCATCTACTAGCTATTGTAGCTCAGATGGACTTAGAGCTTTACCAAATGGATATAAAGACTGCTTTTCTCAATGGAGAACTTGAGGAGGAGATCTATATGGATCAACCTCAAGGTTTTGAAGTCAAAGGACAAGAGCGCAAAGTGTGCAAGCTCAATAAGTCCTTATATGGCTTAAAACAAGCGTCTAGACAGTGAAACATTCGCTTCCATCAAGCTATATCAGAGAATGCGTTATCTATGCTTGAGGAAAATCACTATGTGTACGTTAAGAGATCCAATGGTAAATTTGTAATTCTGACCTTGTATGTTGATGACATACTCATGGCTGGAAATAACAAAGAGTTGTTGAAATCCACTAAAGAGTGGTTGTCCTCCACATTTGATATGAAGGACATGGGTGCAGCTAGCTACGTCCTTGGTGTCAAGATAGTTAGAAATAGGTCCAAGAGACTTCTGGGATTGTCTCAAGATACTTATATTAACAACATCTTGAAGAAAATAACATATGGACAAATGCAAACCAATCGACACTCCTGTTGAGAAGGGTTTGCACTTGAGCCTTGATAAGCATCCTGAGACTCCTGAAGAGAAGGCCAAAATGAGCAAGGTTCCATACTCAAATGCTGTGGGAAGCCTTATGTACGCTATGATGTGTACTAGGTTAGACATTTGCTATGTTGTGGGCATGGTGAGTCGATGTCAATCTAGCCCAAGCATGGAGCACTGGAAGGCAGTCAAGAGAATCATGAGATACCTCAGAGGAATGAGTAACTACATGCTGTGTTACCAAGCATCAGATCTCAGCCTGATTGGCTATAGTGATGTCGATTGGGCTGGAGGCATTGATGAAAGGAAGTCTACCTCTGGTTATGCTTTCTTGCTGGCTAATGGGGCCATCTCATGGCCCAGCAAGAAGCAAACCTATATAGCCCTGTCGACTATGGAAGCAAAGTATGTTGTCTGCTCTGCAGCAGTACAGGAGGCAGTTTGGTTGAGGAGGTTCTTACAACATACTGGGCTAGTAGAGACATCGGATGAGTCTGTTGTTGTCTATTGTGACAGCATGGCTGCCCTTTGTTATGTGAAAGACCCCAAATATCATGGAAAGGCCAAACATATACAGGTTAGGTATCATTTCGTGAAGGACATCATAGCGAGAAAGGAAGTTCTGTTAAGACATGTGTCTACTAGTCTTATGGTAGCTGACCCTCTTACCAAGGCTATAGCTAAGGTCTCGTTTGTGTTCCATGTGAAGTCCTTAGCTTACACAGACTTTGATGCATTGACATGTCTAACTTCCTTTTATGAGTGATTGTGTTTTCCTTTTGACTATATCTGTTTGGTTGATGTAGTTGTTCTAGCATAAAATATTATTCTGTCAATAGGCTGAAGAATGCTCACTCACACGAGCATTCGCCTCTGGCGCTTTTGATAGCGAACAGAGATGAGACTGATCATGTGGAGATCTTGTATGATAGATCCAGAGCAGTTCATGATAGGACAGTCGCCTTGATTAGGAATCAAGATGAGATCCTGTATGTTGGTGAGGATTGACATGAATGTTCCCACGATTCATGTGACCTATAGAAGCCAAGTGCGAGCATCACAGTGGCTCCAGGTGGCACCTGTATGGTGTTAAGGCGACAATGATGAAGCTCGGGTGTGACTGGACTAAGACGTGTATGGTGTTGAGAGACAGACATACTATTGTGTACAGTATGATCCACCATAAAATGTTTGTCATACAACATGTGCTGAGCGAACATTTGGAAGTGAAAGGATGGATCCCTGCTCCTTCACTGTGTGAGTCCAAGACTTGATTGTCATTAGTTGCCCTCAGTGACCTTTGACGACACCGTGAAGCAAAGAGTTGACGTGGCTACTTTGGGATGTTATCTATGACCATGAGAGATTCGGTCTAAAGAGGCATCTTCGGGAAAGGAGTCAACTCTGAGTGTAATGGTGGTCTGGGGCGAAGGGAAAGGTTTGACTCGACTGCACTAAAAGTATTTGCTTGGCCGAACTGTATTGGATACAGTAGCAAGTACCTTGAGGACAAGAAGGTATTCTCTCCGAGGGATCGAGATAACGTTCATGTTAAGTGAGTTTCTGAGTAAACCTGAGGAACTGTGATGCGCATTTTGACTGCTTATTTGTTGTTTTATGAGGATGTTGTCATTATAGCCTTCTAGTAAGGTTTCTAGTTTGAGACTCCTAAATTGCAGGTGCATCACCGGTCGCACGACCCATTTGTCCATATGATCGGAAGAGTACATCTGTCGGGGACACAGATGGTCGTGTATTGAGGATACATGATCAGAGACTTGTGTATTGTGGATGCGCACTTGGAGAGAGGAGTAGTTGTATGTATCAGGGATATATACATATGTGTCGGGGACACATAAGAGGTGACATATTGCCATTGTGTGATTGTATGTATCAGGGATATATGCCAAGAACTGTGAATGCTACTCAAACTACCGAAATGATTCATTCCGTCTGTACAGATTCCAAGTCCTACATTCCTGGATTCTTCACCAAACACAGGAAAGTCGTAATCTATTTTTTCCACTTAGGTGAATCTGCAGGATGATGTAGCAACTGATCATTTGGTTTCTCATGATCAACATGCCACATCATGTTCTTGGAATTCTCCTTACCCGCAAACAAACGTTTAAGCCTTAGTATTATCGGAAGATACCACAAATATCTTACCAGGAGGTCCTTTGATTTTCATCTCATCAACCTCTACATTGTGGTTTGGTCCACTGGGTTTCATTTTGTATCATGAAACATTACACCTGAGACAAGAATGTAAGTTTTCAAACTCACCCCTATACAATATACAATCATTCGGGCATGCATGTATCTTCCTATATTCCATTCCCATAGGACACAACATTTTCTTAGCATCATAAGTTCTGTCTGACAACTCATTATTATCTAGAAGCATCTCTTTCAATAGCTTGAACAGTTATGTGAAATTGACATCGGTCCAACCATTTCTTGCTTTTAAATTGTACAACTTCAACATTGCTGACAATCTAGTAAATTTTGTGCAACCCTTACACAATGGATTCTCATTGTCACTCAACAAACTACCAAGTAAATCGGGATTGGACGAAGCCTTTTCATCCATGTCTTGAACCATTTCCTCTAAGTGATCTCCCACACTAACATTATATCCGTCATTCTTGGAACAACTAAATGATTCATTTTCGCCGTGCCATATCCACCGTTTGTAACTTGGATCGAAACCTTTCTCAAACAAATGATTCTTTTATTTTCTGAAAAGTTAGCACTCACATATTATGACACTTATTACACGGACAATATGCCATGTCTCTGTCATTCAGGGTTTTTAGTGTTTTTTGGCAACCTCTAAGAACATATTCACTCCATTCTCATACTCATCCCACAATCGGTTTCAAAGAATCCACTCTCGATCCATTTCAATCTAAATATTAAGAAAATTGTAGTTATTATTGAAGGAAATAAATAAAATTTCAATTTAAAAGAAGAAGTTCGTAGATGAGAAGATCCAACGACATAAAGATGAGAAAAGAATGACTCGGGAGAGAGGAGTTGAAGTCATTAATCTAGTGTACGAATAATGAAGGTTAAAAACCTAACTAAGCAATCAAGGCAAAAGCAAGCCTAAGTCCACTATAGGTCCTTAGCACTAGACGATGCCTAACTTCGAGGTCCCACCGAGGATCACTAGTCTGTAGGAAATCAAGGACCCGGAGGTCCCTAAAATCCCAGGGAGACTAGATGGGCAACAACGTTCAGGCCGAAACGGTCTTAGACATTGAGGACCACTAGTCTGTAGGAAATCAAGAACCCAGAGGTTCCTAAAATCTAAGGGAGACTAGATGGGCAACAACGTTACAGCCATAACGGTCTTAAACGGTTTCCTCTCCTTAATGCGTCCAAAAATCCTAGAGGCCAACATCTAATTGATGTTATTAAGGCTCTTTTATTAAGTGGTTTTTGGGCCAAGGAAAGGGTGATGAAATCCCCCACCTCATCTCCTATAGGTGACTGCCCCCTAAGTGTTTTTCATACCTTAATCTAACAAACAAGACAACAAACAAACAATCACCTCTGTCTTGTTCCAAAGCAAGTCCTACTAACTAATGTGTGCTTTCTAATGAATGATGAGTGAAAGAGATTACGTACCGTACGCCAACAATCTACGACATAAATCGTAAAATAAATAATAAATACAATGAATGGAAATCCTATATGATGAATGACTTAGCAAATATTGTCTAATGTTTTGCTTTAGGTTATTAAAGGCCAAGTTGGTTAAGGGGGTCTCTAAGTTATTAGAAACTAAACATTTCACTAAACATAAATAAACTTTTAACATAAATAAACATTTAACTAAAATAAATATTTAACTAAACTAAATCATAAATTAAAATAAACATTTAATTAAATAAGAGAAATTTATATTCTTATCCTTTCTCTCAATTTCTCTTGCGTTCAAGCACACGATTCAGGATTTCGCATTAATACTCATTTAATCAAATGATATCCTTTAGAAAAGCAATTAATCAAGACCTTAGATAGCAAACTCAACCAATCCAACTCATTTATACTCATTTAAATCAACCAACCAACCCAACTCAATCCAAACCAACCCAATCCAATGAACTAGTGAAATCAAATGATATCTCATTAGTAAAGGTCTCATCCATCATCATAACATATATCAATAACATATAAAAAAGGAATTAAACATTCACAGAATCACACTCCATTCTCGTACCAAACAAATCCAAAATTCACAATCTCCACAACCAACTAAAAAAATCCAAATCCCAACACCACAATCTAAAATCCAGATCCAAACACCACAATCTAAAAATATTAAATATGAGAACCTAGTCAAACAATATACAAGACACGGCTAGTAGATTTCCTCTTGGCTTCACTTGAAGTTATTCAACGTGGACACTGGAACTACTACAAGTATTAATTTTTCTACATGTGGTTAAGCATGAACCAGAGGAGGAGGGGAAAGCCGCTGTCGATGTCACAGAGGAGGGGATGTTGTTGTGGAGGTGGAGGGTGCGGTGACGGTGGTCGCGGAGGCTACGGTGGTTGGGAAAGTCGAGGAAGATGGTCGGGGTCGCGGAGGTTGTGCTGGTCGAAGATTAGTTGGAGATTTGTCGGAGTTGTCGAAGTAGAGGAAGACGTGCGGCTACGGTTTTGTTTGGTTGTGATAAAAGATAAAATCTGAAGTCCTGTTTGAATTATAAGACCAATAGACGTCGGATATATGCTATAGCCGACGTCTTGAAGTCGACGTTGTCGGAGTATAGACGTCATCTATAGCATATATCCGACGTCTATAGGTCATGAAGGATAACCGTCGGGGTTTAGACATCGGGTTCAATGCATGTTCCAATAGGCCGACATCTATACCCCGACCTCTCACACAATAGACGTCGGCCGTATTAAGAGCCGACGTCTATAGGTATAGACGTCGTCTGTTAATACGGCCGATGTCTATTGGGTGACGAGTATACATTGTTCTGTACTAGTGCATAAAGCATAAAATGCCTATAGTTGTACTCTTTTTCACTTTATCAACTTTTGTCCTATAACATTTTTATTGGTTAAAGGTCTTTAACGAGGCAGCTTGTATAATTGTGTTAGCGTATGTCATTCACTCTTTCTCCCTTAGCTATTTTCTCACTAGGTTTTGTAGTAGAGTTTTTAACGAGACATGAATATAATGCCATATTATTTAAGAGAGTTTGTAAATGTATATTAACCTAGAGGGGAGAATTATACGCTCTGCATTTTTTTTACTCCACCAAGTTTTTGTCCCACAGGGTTTCTACTTGACAAGGTTTTTAATGCGACAGACCAAATAGCGTATAACAAAAGGTGATCATCCAAAGGGGAGTGTTATGAAACAAAAAATATATAATATGGATGAGTCACCTTATCACTTGGTGTTACAACTTCTTTTAACCTCCACATTCAAATATAATGTAACTCTCTCATAGATGTATATTATATGTCTCACTCATTAGCTTATTATTTCATTGTAACATCTATATTTGTTGTCTATATATAGAGGCTCATTGTATGTTTATGAGATAGCAATGAAAAACATTTATCATTCTCTCCCAAATATCCATGTCTTTATATTTCATAACATGAAGAATATAAAGATATAAAACTTATTTGGCAAAATATGAGCCAAAAAATGGCACATGTGATATCATTTTTCATTAAAGATAAAAAAAAATATGTTGTTTTTTCCTTTTTTGAAAAACGGCATCATAGGTGTCATTTTTCTGAAATGATTTTTTTTTGCATACCACAAATGAAGAGTCAACATTAGTACATAAAAGACCAAAAAAACACCAAAAATGGATTTTTTATTATAATACATAATTTGACTAGTACGAGCGAACAAAACTCACAAAAAGGCAAATCTGGCCAAGTGGGAAACAATTTGAATTTCACGAATATTAATGTATTCCAATTAGATGTGATTGGATCCTAGGATTTTAGTTAAATCCCCATTGACTATGATTGAATCTTAAGATATAATTGAATCTTAATTGAATATAATTGAATCTTAAGATATAATTAAATCTTAATGGGATCATAACTAGAGTGAATTGATCTAAAACTTGATGGAATGTGATTAGATCCTAAGATATCTTGATGGACTATAATTGATTAAGGAGTTCATTTTACATGCAACAAATCTAAATCATAATATACCTTTCACAGAGGAGGGGATGTTGTTGATTGGTATAATTCTTGTCTTTGCCTTTTTGGATATAGAAAATAATTTTCGTGCTAATTGCAGTCAAAACTCTTAAATATTTGTCCTTTGGGTAATTCCGAGTAAATCCAAGTTTTGTAGGATTTCCTCTAAATTACCCAAGAGTTGCATGAACCCTCGTGTTTTTTATATCTCAGAGATTGATTTTTCCAATTCACAAACATAACTTTTGCAATCTAAGAAAGCTTTTGGAATAATAAGTCAACAATGATGACATTTTTGTTACAGTACTAATCGAAAATAATACGATCGAATAAATTTTCTCAGAGGTGTAAACATTTTCATCATATTTGAGTTTTTTTGAGGTCATTAATTTGTATCACGTAGTTTTGTATAGAAATTTTGCCTCTGACTAGATACTTAGCAGCTTTGGATCCATTAACAAAACTCATGATCCGAGAATCTTTCTTTAAATTCATTTTCTTACAATTTCAAAATGTATACAAAAAAAGACAATTGTAATGTATGTACTTGAGTAGTTAAAAAAATTAAGATCTTTATTTTGTAGCACAAATGTGGTGGAAATTTTCCTTTGGTGGTATTAATGTAACACAAATTAATTTTTCAATTTTTAGTTCTTTTTTGTCTTTTATGTATTACTGTTGACTTTTAATTTGTGGTATGCAAAAATATTTCCTTTCCTGAAAAACGACATCTCTCTGAAAAAGAAAAAAACGACATTTGTGATGTTTTTTGTTAATGAAAATGATATCACATGTGTCATTTTTGAGTATCATATTTTGCCAAATAAGTTGTCAAGGTTTATATTCTTTCAATTTTTGATTTTTACATGAATATTTCAAAAACTTTTCCTATTATATATATGGTTTCCTGTGTTTTTTCTTGGTATTTTACTTCATCTCATCCATCCATTCATACTAGAATATAATTGACCTTTCGTTGGTTTTCCTGGTCTCTTGAAATCCACATCCATTCATTTTTAGGTAGGAAACGAACTAAAAAAAAACTTTGCAGACTTATAATTTCATGTTGTTATGATGTCGATATATGTTTACCAATGTATCACTTCTAATTGATCTATGTTGTCAGTTTCTGCAGGTGCATGGCAAAATACAAAAAAATATACACGCATATACGATAAAACATTTGTTAACGTCAGTGGATGTCAAGTTAATGATCTGCCTTCTCCAATCGGAATGTCATATACAACCATCTCAATAAAGTACAACCATTTCACTGATTTAGATAGGAAACAATGATATCAAGAAAGTTCATTTTTGTGACTAACTATTGTGAATATAATACTAACAACTAAATATAATTTGTCGATACGTTATTGTCCTATTGAACTTCCCTAATGTTGTATATTAATGTTAAAATATTTTTAGAACTTGCTTTCAGAACTTTCCTTCCAATTACAGTATAAGCCAAGCAAAAATTGCATGTGCTTAGTTCTCATTGTCTTTCTACTAATGTGATATATGTAACATCCCGAAACAGCAGAAATTTTTAAAATTTAAACAATCAAGAGAATATCAGAATAAACTCATCAACGAGAATGTCACTCAATAAATCAACCGTCGGTGCACCAATAATACAACAAAGTTTGTCAAAAGACGTGATTACAACAATACAATGAAAAGACAGATAAAGTTATCACGACGACCTCGAAGAGTCCGATGAGGATCCTGGCCCCAAAATGAGTGCGCCCGCGGTCACCACCCGACAGAACCTACTGCGGTCCAGAAAACATGAATCAAACAACAATGCCTGAGTTTCCCATTAGGAAACCCCATATCCCAAGCTCACCTATATGCATGCAATAGTACGGTAAATGAACCTATCATACTAGAAGCATGTCATGTCACATCTGCAATGCATCAAGCCTCTCAACAGGGTAAACGGGACCTAAGTCCAACAACAACGACCCTCAACAGGGTCCACAAGGACATCTGTCCAACAACAACAACAACGGGTCTCCCTCGGAAACCTACCGTAGGCACATGCGGTCTTACAGACAGTATGCGACGCGTCCCCCAACACGCGACTACTCGCGCCAAAAGTATCGATGAGGAGCGTCTGCACTTCCGCGCAAGGAACCACGTGGTTAACACCACCTTCGACAGAGTCGTAGCCCGGTCGGTCAACATCCCATGATAGGTGCCCAATCGGGGATCATCGCTGGCACCTCATCAGCGGCATCGCCGGCACAACATCGACGGTACAACATACGTCCGGCACAACATCGGACGACACAACCACAAGCAGGAACATCGTCGGCATCATCATCGCCGGCATCACCGGCACAACATCGGCGGTACAACATACGTCAAACACAACATCGGACGGGTCCAGACCGAAGTCTGCAGGGTCATCATGCTCCATGAGCCACGTGTCACACGCATTGGGATCCGCGATCCCTTAGGTCTGCTACTTATACGATGAGTCCAATAAATCCATCAAATTAGTCACGATCCATACATGGAGTTGATGCGTCCCGGACACCCACACTCTTCCACATGGAGGTCCTTGGGTGGGCACGCGTAACGCACCCACCGTCACCTCCCGGTTCACGCACAAGGCGAGGACACAGGTTTCCGTGGACAGAGTTGACATCAAAAGGGAACCAGGAATTCTGTCCTGCGCAAAACGGTCGACCGAAAGAGACGACTCGGTCGACCGTTTCCTCATGGGAATCGGTCGACCGAAAGTGACATCCGGTCGACCGCTTCCACAAGGGAATCTGTCGACCGAAGCGTCTTTAACGGTCGAACTATTTGCGCAAAACATAAGTCCTAACGGTCTACCGAAGGTCTAAAACCGGTCGACCGAAACGAGGTCAAAATTCGGAGTCTGGTCAACATTAAATTCAAAACTATCGGTCGACCGACCCAAGGGTCTCGGTCGACCGACAACTAACAGGGTCAACCTATTATTTCTACGTCAAAACGGTCAACCGCAAGCACATGCTTAATACTAGTACACTTAAGTTCCGGTCGACCGAACACAAGAGACCGGTCGACCGAAACACAACAGACAGTTGAAAATGCACTACTTCGGTCGACCGCCCGAAGGGCCCGGTCGACCGTTGGTCGTCTTCTACCTCGTGCCAGCCGAGTTTTTCCACGGAAAACAATGCCGAAGAGGTCTCCGACCTCCCCGACCGACCAACACGACCCTCCCACGAGGGTGAGCAACAACAAATCAAACTAAGAACCAGCATACCTCGACGAGAGGAACGACGAAGAACAGCGGAGTCGCTCGACGTCACCCGCGACCGCAACCTCTGATCCCGCGCGTCAGGCTCGTGGCTCCGCTGCTCCCAGCACGCCTCCACACGCCGGAGCAACCCCCACAACCTCTGGATAACCGGGAAAAGAAGAAGAAGAAGAAGAAGAAGTGAGAGAGGGAGATGGCTGCACTAAGGAAGGAGAGAGAGGATGTTTTTTCTTTAAAAAGCCAACCCAACAGAAATCTCTCCACGTCTACAGTACCCAACCCCCCACTCTACTCCCCCATCACCTCATCTCCTTCAACTTCCCATGCACAACACTATGCACTCACTTCCCCATGCTAATCCTTCTCTTAATCACCATCAAACCCTAATCAAGGGTTAGGCATCTAACAATATATATGGTCAGCCCGTGGGAAGAATAAAGAAGCCTGAAAAACATATAGACAGAAGGATGACAAACATGTTATTAATGTCAATGATCATAATGTAAAAGACCTACCTTCAACAGTAGGTACGTATTGGTGTTCTTCCCATTTAAATTTTGCACCAAACTTGATTACCAAATAGTCACTCATCTGCTAGCTTAAAGTCATTTATTTTTACTTATCAGAGAAATATGAACTCAATCCACCTGCTGACCGATTATCATCCAAGACATCATTGTCTCATAGCTTGCAAAACATTAAAGTTGAAGAAGATGGTCGAACAAGATGTGAAGTCAAACACTCAAAAGCATGAATTCGTGATAGATCAGAAGGAATAAAAAAATTCGACGTGAAAGACGACGGTACTTCAAACTCTAAAGATGCAATTGACTGCAAAAATCGTGGTAAGTATAATTTTTAAACTTTTGGATTTAGAAGTCTCTCATGATTTACTATAAAACGAACCAATTACTTAGTAATGATTAGTTGCTTTTACACCAATTACATAGTAATGATTGGTTGCTTTTATATCAATTACATAGTAATAATTGGTTGCTTTTACATTTTATTTCGATGCGCATATGAAATTTGCTTATCTCATATATAACAATTAAAACCTGCAACCCCCTTTGTTTAACACTAGATATTCATTATAGCATTACTCTAGCTTTCACTTTTGTTTACTCAACTAAGTAAGATTGCAGCCCTAAAATAAGGGATTCGAATGGAGGAGAGGAAGGGTACCTGCAGCCAGATTCCTGAACATTTGAAGCATCTTTATAAACAGAGGGGATCAACGTATATGTGGATGATATTTATTTGGTTCTACATGTATATAAGCAATAATTAAGGATGAAATTAGAACGTAACATGTTTTATTTACACAAAAATAATTAGAATGGTAAACCAACATCAGCACATAACTATTTTGTAGAATCAAAAGACGTCATGTTAGGAAGGGAATGTTTTCTAAAAATGCAACTTCAAAGTTTAGATAAATAAATTATGGCATGGACACATTTTTCGTGAGAAGATAAGGAAAATTCTTAGTTTCTTGGTCACTGATGAACAAGTAATTATCTGTATGTGAAGTTTGAGGGGTAACAATTTTGAGTGTCTAATATTTTTAATGGATTTTTAGGGGGACGAAATGCAAGTCTTTGTAAATGATCCCAACCTTGATAAATGGGCAAACAAGTTTCAAAAAGGTTCCATATACATTCTGCAAAATGTTGGGTTCTCATCGGGCCAAAGGAAATACGTAATAGTGAAGGCAAACTACTATATGACTATAGAGGCAACATCCATTGCAATCATGTTACTAGACGACAATTCTATCCCATCAACAAAGTATTACCTAACTCCTCTGGATATGTTACATACCATTGATAGCAAAGCCGGTCATGTAACTGGTAAATTTTGTTCACCCAAGCTCATGTCCAAAGACAAATTTTTTGCCATTATGTACTAATTATTATATCTTTCTTGAGAAGATATCTTCCCTATAGTCCTCCATGTAGAACCATTAGCACCAATAAAGACCCAACAAGGAAAGCTCGCCGACAAATGAGTGTCACAATCATAGACAACAAGTTCATTCTAGTTAAAAATATTTTGTTTCTTGGTTTGAACAACACAAATGATAATCATTTTCCTTTATAGGAAACACAATGAAATTAACAATATTGGGGGGGGGGGGGGGGGGGGGGGGGGGGGGGCTTGCCAATGACAATTGAACATTAACTTAGGGATGCTCAGGAATTTCGTAGAACCATTTTGGCTACTCAACAGTAAAAATCTTTGAAGGTAAAATTAATAAAGATTTTCACATTCAAGATGGTTTGGTTTTTGTTTTGATACTAACCTTCCATGTCGATCAACAAGTTTGTATCATGTGGCAACAACAGGTCATTTGGATATCAAAATTGATCCACCTCAGTTGAAGAAAAAGGAAGAGTTCGCTCATTTTTTCATACACAAAATATGTTCAACGTGACATTTATATTCAACACGACGTATTTAAATATAAATTCATAATGCAACTTCTAACTCACACATTTTTTTGTCTTTAAATTCCAGGTTCAACACTACATACTCCTCAGATGAAGTGAAGACATTAGCATTATCCAACTATACTTCCAACCCATTGCATATTAATGAGATAACTAAGCATGCATAATTGAAATGTTGGCAAGTTGTACTACATTTCCTAAAAAAGGTAAACCTTACCGATTTAGAATACTTGGCATACAAATACGACCATAAACAACTACTAATTTTGTTTCCCTTTTTGTAGACATTAACTTTCGTGATAACTGGAACAATAACTATGATATATATTGGATTAATCTAGGACTAATAAGATATTTGCCAAAAACACTGACACATGGTGCGTCCCTATTGGACTACACATTTAAGGGTTTAGGGTGGAGTCATCTATATAAGGAGGGGAGCCTCCCATTGGATAGAAGAACAAGTGTGCAAACCCTAGCCTCCACCCACCCTAGCCACCACCTTCTCTCTCTCCCATTTCGTCCCTCCACCAACACCATGCTCATTCCATGGACTCTTGGGTTGTGGACTCGCGCTCCTTCTCCAAGAGAGTAGGAGAACGACCGGTGAAAAGGATTCCGTAAGGTAACCTCCAATCTTACTTCCGCTGCCACAAGTTCTCTCCAAGAAAGGTACTCCTGAACCTGTAGAAACGTTGTTTGCTAACATTGGTACCAGAGCCATCTCGGTTACCTTCAAATCGTCACCATGCTTGACGAGTTTCATGATAATCTGATTTGAGATAAAAATTCGGTGGTTATGTTATTTGGAGAAAGAAAGATAACAGAAAAATCAGCATTGCTTATTTACATGATGCGCATGTTTTGGTTCATTAGAGCATGCATCTAGGGTTAGATTTTGCTCCTCCATTCTTGCGCATGTATGCATGGTTTAAGATGGATTTTTCCTGATTTTTTTCCGAGCCAATATGATATGTTGCTCTCCTATCATTGCACATACATAGATGTGACCAGAATTCTGTTTTTTCTGTGTTGTTACCTCTATTCTTTGTGCATGTATTAGATAAAATCAGAAGTTATTTTCCATGTTGATTCTTCTAAATCATGCACATGTATACATGAAATCAGATGTCTATTTTTCCTGATTTTTCCAAATTAGGGTTCGATATTATTTATTCTAATCTTTGAGCATGTATACATGAAATCTGTGTTAACCCTATCATGATGATCTTCTGTTTTTGCGCATGTTTTATATGATAATCAGTAGTTTAATTCTCTGATATTTTTTCATTCTTGAATTAGATCATAATGTTTGTATGTAATTTGTATATCATCATGCATGTCGGATTGCATGGATGGATCAAATGTTGTTATCTCTGATTCGTGTACATGCATGACTAGATCTCATGTTTGCTGGAATTTCGTGTATATGCTTGTTTATTTAGCATTTATCAATATGAGCATGCATCTAGAGTAGATGTTTATTGCCATATGCATATGCATGATAATTGTGTTGCCTTGTTGCTCGAAAGAATTTCGGATATGGCTGTTTTTGGAGCATTAACATGCATGTGATTGATTGGTTTCCTTACTGAAAAATGCGCATATATGCTTGTTGTTCTCTTGAAAATTTCGAATTTTTTCTTTCCAATACAAGTAGCATAATTATTGTTAATTGCATGCTTATATTGATTAAGAAAAGATTGGCAAATTCTGAAATTTTTAGAGCATATTATGGGCTGGAGTTTTGTTGCCTTAAAAGTATTTTTTGAATGCTTTCCTTTGATGCACATATATGTGTTAATCTCATTTAAGGAATTTCGGATTTTTTAGAATGATAGCATGCATTTCATTTGAAATATTTCCTTTATGATTAAATCCACATACATGTGTTGATCTCATTGAGGATTTTTCTTTCCTAATGCGAGTAGGATAATTTTTACGCTCTAATGATTATGTTGATTGGGGAAAGAAAAGAAAATTTCTGTTTTCAGATACTATTATGGAGATTGATTGGTATTTCCATATACGGTTTTCTTATTCTCCATATATGCGTTGTTTCCATATATATTACTTCCTTCTTATTTGGAAGAGGTGTACACTTTATTCATGCGTGTGATTGTGCTAACGTATGGAAACATTACGCTTGTATGGTATGAATGCTTGCTGATTTATTTTTGTTGCCTTATTGAGAGTTGAGCGTAATTTCATTCATTCATTTCCATTTGCAATAAATATCGCAATGGCCTGTAATATTTATGGACTGTAATAATTACGGACTGTGGACTGTTTATTGCCCTAGGGAGACGAGGGGCTGCTTTATTTTTATTATTGCGATATTATTGCTATAAGGCTTATGCAGGTTCCCATCTACAGTGCTAAATCCCTATGGGGGATCATTAGCTCGATATGGAAGTAATGTAGCAATTAATTTGTGTGTGATCTTGATTGGAATGTTTTGAAAGGAACGTTTTTTTTCGAACTTGCATGCCTAGTGGGAGTTGCAAGGTAGAAGTGTTTTGTGTAAACCAAATTGCAACCGGCAGATAATTATTTATTTGCTGCTGATTTGCCATGATTATACATTTTTTAGGGTTATTAAATCATGATGGAGCGCAATATATGAATTGGTAAAATAGCTTTATTAACTATTGCATGAGGATTTGATTGAACGCTTTATGTTTTCCTTTGGTCTGAATGCTATAGTTATTAAGTTAGTTTATTTTTTATGACTATTGCGGCTCGTTGTATTTTATGCTAGAACTCATGTAACGTTATGTGGTTTTTGTCTTAGATTTTTATGGCTGCTTCCAAAAGCATTGTCGCTGATCTGACTCGAGGAGATAAACTTAATGAAAGAAATTACGATCCGTGGGATCGTAAAATTGAGTATCTCTTAGAGGATCAGGACATGTTAGAAAATATAACCCAAACTATGTCTCCCCCCGAGGAGGGGAACACTGTGTAGCATCGCAGAAATATGGATGTCTATAATGCATGGAAAAAGAAAGACCGTATTGCTCGCATTACAATTCTAAGTTCGATGCGAGATGATCTGTTACTGCGGTTCGAACTGCAAAGGACTTGTGGGAAGTTGTGAAGTTTCAGTACAGAGTAACCTCCGTCATAAGGGCCCGCCAGCTTGGGCTCATGATGGATGGGTATAAAATGCACCAAGATCACACGATGAGGCAGCATATTACCGCAATGTCAAACATGATAAGCGAGCTTAGCGCTGTCGGTCGTGCTAAGACCGATGAGGAGCAAGTGTCTGCCCTCATCAGATCATTGCCTTCGAAGAGTTGGGAGCATATGAAGGTCCATCTTACTCATGCTGATGACATCAGGACATTTGACAAGGCCGCAAAACACCTAGAGGTGGAGGAGGACCACATGCTTGCGGAAGCCCCTCTAACTGAAGTGTTTGCTGCTGAAGCTGGCACTCCTTGGAGGGGTGCATGTTTTAAGCGCAAAAGATATAGAGCTCAGGGTTTTAAAGGCAAGAAGCGTGCTAATAAAAACAAAACAGAAAACAAAGTTGGAAAGAAAGGACCTCGAGGATCCAGAGGTGGGAAAGATAAGTCTAATGTGACTTGTTTTAACTGCCGAAAGACTGGACATTTTGCTCGTGAGTGCACTGAGCAAAACGTAATTACTGTGTGTAATCTCTTGAATTGTAACGTGACTAGTTCTGTGATGCTCACTGATCACTCTCCTGTGTGGATTATGGATTCAGGTGCCACGTACCACGTAACAAAGGATCATTCTGCCTTCGTGGAATATCACCGTGTTCCAAGTGAGAGGCGAATAAACATGGCGAACAACACTAGCATTGAAGTTCTTGGAGTTGCCACATGCAAAGTGGCTTTGCGAAGTGGCCGGATCCTATTACTTCACGACGTGTTGTACGCACCAGCTATACGGCGAAATATTATTTATGTTGTTGTTTTGATGAGACATGGTTTTAAAGTTGTTTTTGAGAACAATGATATGGGTTTATACCTTGCTAACATTTATTATGGACGTGCCTTTATTTCAGACGGTTTTATTGTGTTGGACGAAATTTATGATTTCAATCATAACACTAGTGCCTTTATGAGTCAAAGTTCCTTGAATAATGATTCAGTTATGTGACATGCTAGACTAGATCACATTGGTGTTGACCGGATGAACATGTTGGCAAAGGAGGGGGTATTAGGTGAATGCTCCAAATTTGAATTGCCGACCTGTGAATCTTGTCTAGCTGGAAAGGCAACTAGAAAACTGTTCGGAAAAGCCATTGGGGTTACTTCTCCTTTAGAACTAATTCACTCGGATATTTGTGGACCTTTGAATGTGCGTACTAGACATGGACAAAGTTACTTCATCACATTTATTGATGACTACACTAGATATGTCATATTTATCTTATTTCTCACAAGTCATAAGCTCTAGAATGCTTTAAGAAATTCATGAGCTTGGTAGAGAATCAATTGGATAATAAGATAAAAACTCTGAGAACGGACAGAGGTGGGCAATATCTCTCCATAATGTTCAAGGAGTTATGTGATGAAAATGAGATGTCTAGACAACTCACTATGCCTTATACTCCTCAGCAAAATGGTGTTGCCAAGAGAAGGAATAGAACGTTCCTAGACATGGTTAGATCCATGATGGCGCATGCGAGCTTGCCAATTTCGTTTTGGGGAGATGCTCTAATGACTGCTGCCTTTATCCTCATTAGAGTTCCAACAAAATCGGTTCCCTTAACTCCATATGAGGTATGGACAGGACGGAAGCCTGATTTTAGTCTGCTGCATCCTTGGGGATGCGCGACATACATTCATTCTACTAGTCACCGATATGGAAAACTAGGACCTAGAGGGAAAAAGTGTATCTTTGTAAAATACAGTAATCTCTCCAAAGGTTATGTTTTTATCGGGTTAGACGAGAATGAAAGAAGGACAGAACTGGAGTCTAGGGATGCCACATTCTTGGAAAAATGTTTCCAACTCTTCCTGGAGCTATCAAAGAGTCAGTGGACTTCTTTGAACGACAAGATGCGGACATTGCCATTCCACGGGATCAGGATCTGGAAGTTGAACATGAGGTTCCACCACTCAATCCTAGTGGGAGCAGCAATGTTGAGGATCCGATAGCTCTCACGGAGGATGAGCCATCAGATACCCATGTGCGTCGAAGTAAACGCGGACCCATTCCTTGTAGGCGGTTTCTCTTAGAGGAAGAATCCCTCATGATAGCTCAAGAAGAAATTGATTATGAATCATCTGGGATGACAGTAATCGATGAGCAAGAACCGGAGACCTTGAAAGAGGCTTTGGAAGGTCCAAATGCGAAAGATTGGTTAGAAGCTATAAAGGAAGAGTTGGAGTCGATGAAAGTTAATCGAGTCTGGGACTTGGTCGACTTACCGCCGAACCGAAAGGCCATTGGGGCCAAGTGGCTCCTCAAGATTAAGAGGAAGGCGGATGGATCTATTGAAAGATTCAAGGCTAGACTGGTAGCTAAAGGCTACACCAAAGAGAAGGCGTGGATTTTGAGGAAACGTTTTCACCCGTGGTTAGGTTTGCCTCCATCCACCATCTACTAGCTATTGTAGCTCAGATGGACTTAGAGCTTTACCAAATGGATATAAAGACTGCTTTTCTCAATGGAGAACTTGTGGAGGAGATCTATATGGATCAACCTCAAGGTTTTGAAGTCAAAGGACAAGAGCGCAAAGTGTGCAAGCTCAATAAGTCCTTATATGGCTTAAAACAAGCGTCTAGACAGTGGAACATTCGCTTCCATCAAGCTATATCAGAGAATGCGTTATCTATGCTTGAGGAAAATCACTATGTGTACGTTAAGAGATCCAATGGTAAATTTGTAATTCTGACCTTGTATGTTGATGACATACTCATGGCTGGAAATAACAAAGAGTTGTTGAAATCCACTAAAGAGTGGTTGTCCTCCACATTTGATATGAAGGACATGGGTGCAGCTAGCTACGTCCTTGGTGTCAAGATAGTTAGAAATAGGTCCAAGAGACTTCTGGGATTGTCTCAAGATACTTATATTAACAACATCTTGAAGAAAATAACATATGGACAAATGCAAACCAATCGACACTCCTGTTGAGAAGGGTTTGCACTTGAGCCTTGATAAGCATCCTGAGACTCCTGAAGAGAAGGCCAAATTGAGCAAGGTTCCATACTCAAATGCTGTGGGAAGCCTTATGTACGCTATAATGTGTACTAGGTTAGACATTTGCAATGTTGTGGGCATGATGAGTCGATGTCAGTCTAGCCCAAGCATGGAGCACTGGAAGGCAGTCAAGAGAATCATGAGATACCTCAGAGGAACGAGTAACTACATGCTGTGTTACCAAGCATCAGATCTCAGCCTGATTGGCTATAGTGATGTCGATTGGGCTGGAGACATTGATGAAAGGAAGTCTACCTCTGGTTATGCTTTCTTGCTGGCTAATGGGGCCATCTCATGGTCCAGCAAGAAGCAAACCTATATAGCCCTGTCGACTATGGAAGCAGAGTATGTTGTATGCTCTGCAGCAGTACAGGAGGCAGTTTGGTTGAGGAGGTTCTTACAACATACTGGACTAGTAGAGACATCGGATGAGTCTATTGTTGTTTATTGTGACGACATGGATGCCCTTTGTTATGTGAAAGACCCCAAATATCATGGAAAGACCAAACATATACAGGTTAGGTATCATTTCGTGAAGGACATCATAGCGAGAAAGGAAGTTCTGTTAAGACATGTGTCTACTAGTCTTATGGTAGCTGACCCTCTTACCAAGGCTATAGCTAAGGTCTCGTTTGTGTCCCATGTGAAGTCCTTAGGCTTACGCAGACTTTGATGCATTGACATGTCTAACTTCCTTTTATGAGTGATTGTGTTTTCCTTTCGACTATATATGTTTGGTTGATGTAGTTGTTCTAGCATAAAATATTATTCTGTCAATAGGCTGAAGAATGCTCACTCACACGAGCATTCGCCTCTGGCGCTTTTGATAGCGAACAGAGATGAGACTGATCATGTGGAGATCTTGTATGATAGATTCAGAGTAGTTCATGATAGGACAGTCGCCTTGATTAGGAATCAACATGAGATCCTCTATGTTGGTGAGGATTGACATGAATGTTCCCACGATTCATGTGACCTATAGAAGCCAAGTGCGAGCATCACAGTGGTGCCAGGTGGCACCTGTATGGTGTTAAGGCGACAATGATGAAGCTCGGGTGCGACTGGACTAAGACGTGTATGGGGTTGAGAGACAGACATACTATTGTGTACAGTATGATCCACCATAAAATGTTTGTCATACAACATGTGCTGAGCGACCATTTGGAAGTGAAAGGATGGATCCCTGCTCCTTTACTGTGTGAGTCCAAGACTTGATTGTCATTAGTTGCCCTCAGTGGCCTTCGACGACACCATGAAGCAAAAAGTTGACGTGGCTACTTTGGGATGTTATCTATGACCATGAGAGATTCGGTCTAAAGAGGCATCTTCAGGAAAGGAGTCAACTCTGAGTGTAATGGTGGTCTGGGGCGAAGGGAAAGGTTTGACTCGACTGCACTAAAAGTATTTGCTAGGCCGAACTATATTGGATACAGTAGCAAGTACCTTGAGGACAAGAAGGTATTCTCTCTGAGGGATCGAGATACCGTTCATGTTAAGTGAGTTTCTGAGTAAACCTGAGGAACTGTGATGCGCATTTTGACTGCTTATTTGTTGTTTTATGAGGATGTTGTCATTCTAGCCTTCTAGTAAGGTTTCTAGTTTGAGACTCCTAAATTGCAGGTGCATCACCGGTCAGATGACCCATTTGTCCGTATGATCGGAAGAGTACATGTGTTGGGGACACAGATGGTCGTGTATCGAGGATACATGATCAGAGACTTGCGTATTGTGGATGCGCACTTGGAGAGAGGAGTAGTTGTATGTATCAGGGATATATACATATATGTCGGGGACACATAAGAGGTGACATATTGCCATTGTGTGATTGTATGTATCAGGGATATATGCATATGTGTCGGGGACACAAAAGCAGATGACATGTTGTTATCGTGCTGTTGTGCAAGTGGGAGATATTGGATTAATCTAGGATTAATAAGATATTTTCCCAAAGTACTGACACATGGCGCATCCCTATTTGACTACACATTTAAGGGTTTTGGGTGGAGCCATCTATATAAAGAGGGAGCCTCCTATTGGATAGAAGAACAAGTGTGCAAATGCTAGCCTCCACCCACCCTAGCCGCCACCTTCTCTCTCTCCCATTTCGTCCCTCCACCTCCACCATGCTCATTCCGTGGACTCTTGGGTTGTGGACTCGCGCTCCTTTTCCAAGAGAGTAGGAGACCGACCGGTGAAAAGGATTCCGTATGGTGACCTCCGATCTTCCTTCCGCTGCCACAGGTTCTCTCCAAGAAAGGTACTCCTGAACCTGTAGAAACGTTGTTTGCTAACAATATATACAACGAATGACTTATGGTATCAAATATGTCCAAAGTGCAACTCAACATTTAAGCTTGGGGATAATGGTTTGAATTGCATTACTACAATGAACATGCACCAACCCATGTCCCAAGGTAACCACAAATTGAATTTTTTGTCATAATTTCAAAATAAGATGTTTGATATCACCTGATGTATGATAAGCAAAAGTAAAATTACAAGTCACTGATAGCACAAGTCAAGTTGTTTTAACGGTATTTGGCAAAGATAACAACAAGATTTTCAGCATATCAACAACATCACTTCTGCAAATTGTAACCAAGGTTAACACTCCAAAGTTTATATTTAACCAACTAAAAAAATTGATTTGAGATTAAAATGACTTCTCTCAACCTATAAATCTACTGTTCAAAGTCATTATGATACATCATTTCGTATGTCCATAATAAACTTACCCATTATTTTATCATAATAATATTATTATTTTATTTTTTGAAATGTAGGAAAACAATGTTGATGAGATGAAAGATATGATTGAGTCAAACCTATGGAAGTACTCATTTACTATCAAAGTGACAACAAAAAATCACAAGTATGCCTTATCTTGAAGCTTCATTGCATTCAGTGTTGATGAAGTCGAAGAGAAATCGGAGTAGACAAAACCCCAACAAGATAGATGCTTGACTTGACTTGATGATTGATTCACTTAGAATACCGCAAGTGCACGACTACGATGAAGCAAGGCAAGTACCGGTCGAGTCCACAAGGAGCGCGTGTGAGTCTAAGTCTACAATACTCGAGTGGGGGAGAAGGAGAGAAAGGGATGCGACTGGAATTAAACTATGATGTGAGTGAAATCAAAAATTGATAAAATAAAACCTCTTAGGGGATAGAGAAAGAATGCGGAAATGAAAATATGTGTTGTGTGTGTGTTCAATTGTGTTCATCACAACATGTAATAAATGAAATCCATAAACCAAAACCAACTTTGCCTCCACATGAAATAAGATAAAACATTATCATTAAAGCATACAAGACAATAATTGAAATAAGACTAATGTGAGCACATGTAAAATAACCATATCCAACTTTGTCTCCACATGAAATAAGATTTGACACAATAATTAAAACATACAAGACAATAATTAGGACGAGGTCAACATGAGCACATGCATGCATATGTCATGTTTCCTTCTTCCACTCCATCATTATCCTCACCTCATCAATACTCATAAAATAGGCCCATTAATCTAAGCATGTGCTAAGCTTCACTCAAGAACATTAGCACATCAAAGATAGGAGTAAAAATCCCATTAGATGGTTATGGAACTCATGTGAGGTTCAAAGGTCGGATTAACACACACACACTAATACATCAATAATCACAACACCTTCCTCTCCACCCCCAATAGGGATGGACTATTCTGTACTCATCTCTAAACTAAAGAAAGCATAAAAACAACCCAAAACCATACTGCAAAATTCAGAAAACTAGATAAAGGAAAATAAGCACAAAGGAAATGGCATCAAAGGAAAGACACCAAGATAAAGAACAAGACTACACTATATTAAAATGAAAGCTTACAAAGCTTGCTTTTGTTCTCCTCCTTGACACTACTAAACAAGAAATAAAACCTACTCTACTAAACAAGAAAGGAAACAAACCTAAGGAGGAGAGGGAGGAAGAAGAAAAAGGATGCATTACAAGTCTATTTATACAAGTTTGGATGGATCTGGAAGTAATCTGACAACTGTAATACCTTTCTCTATAGTCAGGTGCATCCAATTAATCAAGTTTGAGCCACGTCTAAAATTTGAGAGGATTTGGACCAAATTGATCTGCTAATTGCGGAATCAGATTGGTCTAATCCCCCCCCCCCCACACTTGCTCAGTATCTTAACTGATGTATTTGGTATGTGGGTGCACTCCTGGTCCGCTGGTTTGAGCTCGTTTGGTCTTAATTGCCCAAATACTCTTGAAGATCATGGTATTGAGGGATTTTTGCTCCCAAAATGTTTTCCGTGCGTTCTGGTACCTCTGGGTCCTTCCTGATTTGCAGATGGGTCTTTGTGCATGACAAACATGTCCATTTTGCTTCATTTGAGTCATTTGTTCTAATATTTCAGTCATTTTCTCTTCATTTCTCTTCTTTATTACCTAATACCTGCAATACCACAAACAAACACTCGAGTAGCACAAAATTGGGGTAAAATAAAGTATATATAGCATCAATGTGATGTATGATATGCTACTAATCAGTTAACTTGACAAAAAATCACAAGAGACATTGTAACATGACTTTACTTGCTATTATAGCAAACCTTATTTTGCTTTTATGCTATTGTAATGTAATATGGATGGACTCTCTGGAGCCATAAACCTTTTAGAACACTTGTTCGTTTTGTATTAGATTAATGCTTGTGAATCATGGTCATTCCACTTATTTTATATCAAGTGAACGATCAACCTTTCAAAAATAATTCAGTCGAACTTTTGGAATTGTGATATTAATTAATCTCTAATCAATTGTTAATCTTCACCACCAAAACTCAAATATACTTAAACTTTTTCAACAACGTAACATGTGGTTTGATGTGAACGCATAGTAACACGGCTTAACACAAAGAGTGAAATTCAAAAACTAAGAACTTTAATGTTTCCCGAAGCATCAACTTTCTTTCATCTAGCAGAAATGGCAGCAACAACCCTCCCCAGATGCCTCACCAACAATATGGATCCATCAAAACTTCTTGCTTGAGTAATGTGTACCACATGTGCTTAATAGATATAGGAAATACATCAACGCAATTGAAAATTAACATAGAGATTCGACGACCTATGCAAATAGATCTGGGTTAATTGAGTGTTTAGTTAATGTCGTCTTGTCATTGGTCATAATACTTTATCACATCAAAAATTTCATTCGAGTCAAAACCTTATAAGTTTACTTAAATGTAAACATTGAGATATCATTGTATAACTACGTTTAAGTGAAAATTTCTCATTCTTATTTTCCAAAAATATGAAAGTTTTCTAATCTCACCTTATTATTGCAGTGCAAAAAACAGATACTTCAAATTAATTGGCTAATGCTAGATTAATATCCTATTCAAAAATTTCACAACACATTTAATATATGAAAGTAGCATGTCAAAAATTATAACTCCTTAAAAAAGGAATTTAGTTAAAATTAGGTAGAATTGTTTCATGGACTACATCTAGCAACCAAAATTTTAATAATTTAGGGACCATTAATTTTAACAACCACCCAAGCTACTTTCTCGATTACTCTTTATTATAAGTAGTATGCCTTCAAGACAAACACAGTTACAGAGGACCTCAACAGCCAATAAATGTTATAAAAAGAACTTACATGTTTCTTCTATCCTGTCAACACAATCAATTTCTCTTTATTCATTTCGTCTAAAGCGAAAATATGTACAAGGTCTTAGAGACACCTACATAGAAGAAACGAAATGCACAAAGAGACAAACATAAAGGTTATGGCCCTACTCGGAAAAAAATATATTAAAGTTAACTACCTCATCAAAGGTCATTATAAAAATATGCAATGATGAGGACTTTTGAATTTTCAATTTAATCATTTCTCCAATAAACTTATCGCGAAATGTATCTGCCTCTTTTAATCATAAATAAAAAATAACTATTGTTAAATTTTTGGTTGAATTCCTTTTATATGTCAAATCTACAAATTTTTCATTGAATGCATTCATGCCACACACTCGCCTAATGCTACTATAGAATAGCTGCACACATGGGTCTAATGCTAGTATAATGACACTATTGTAGAAGAGCTGCAAGAGCACCATATTCTGTCATTCATGTGATGGAGCATCAACTTGTTTATTTATATTTTTTATTTAAATATATCGTGTATGGTAATTACTATGTCCCAGTATTTTACTCATGTGTTTGTATGATATGCTACATGTTACTCATGTGTTTGTATTAGTGTTTGCTCGCTTGATTGATTGAAGAAACTTTGTTTTGATGGGTTTTGCCATAACATTGAGACACTTCCCATGCTTAGCTTTGTTCTTCGCATGAGTTCCTGGTTTTTTATGAGTCTTGTCATATCTTTAGACACTTCTCATGCTGAGCCTCGTCTTATGATACTCAAGTAGCAATTGCTAGTATGTTGTGTGAATGGATTGATAGGTTTTGCCACATCTTTAGACACTTCCTATGCATGAAGACACACACGTTCATACATGCATCAATCATCACTTCTCTAACCTCATATATGTTCACACTCCACCCTTTGGGGGGTTTTATTCCTGAATTTTATCTCGCTTTTGTTTTCATTGTTTGATGCTTGCTAGTTTAGTGTAGTCTAACTAGTGCAATCACAACTCTTCTCCTCTTTTTTCCCACTTGCCTTCAAAAGACCCAGAGTCGACATACCTCCTTGTGGATTGACCCGTTTTTGCCACGTCTTCACCGACGTCGTGTACTTTCGGTATTTCAAACAAACACATCACCCATCGATGAGGCGTGTGACACTTTTGAGTTAATGGCTCAACGTACCTTTCACTGAGACACCATGAGAGAGGTACCAGCTGCCAGGTCTTCTGGTCGAGCTGGATCATATCAAGTTGGGTCAACTATTGCGTCTGAGGCGAAAATAGCTGCTCTCATACGTAGGATTGAGAGTTTAGAGTTGGACCGAGCTCCTGTAGCTCAGGTCGCTACTCCCGCGTGTAGTAGGTGTGGATTTACAGGACATAATGACTTGGAATGTGTTTACACTCCAAGTAATACTGAGCATGCAAATACGATGTATCAACAGAGGCCTCATAACGATCCGTACAGTCACTCCTATAACCCAGGATGACGAAACCACCTTAACTCCTCTTAGGGGCCTAGTGGGGGCAACGGTCAGAGCTCGAATGCTCAACCTCCACCTCATCACCCTCCACGCTCATCGGCGACCTACCAACCCCCACATCAGAGGTCTCAGCCCCACACTCACCAACCTATTTAGGCTTCACCATTGGCTTATTCTAGTCAGATTCTACCTCAGCGGGTTGACCCATGGGACTCCACTTTAGAAAAAACCCTTCATGCATTCATGTAGACCCCGCAAACCATGCTTGCGGCCAATAAGTCCACGGTCAATGAGTTAGCCAGTTGGCTCATCAGCTCCATGAACGTGAGAAGTGTCAATTCCCAAGTCAACCCGAGGTGAATCTCAGAGGTACACAATCTCAAGGAAGGCCACCAGTTCCTCAAGCTACCTCTTAACCGACCCATCATGTTAATGTGATTCCAACTTTTAGGTTCGGTAAGGAGGTGGACAACCAAATTGGGTTGCCTATCTTGCAATCACCATCTTTTACTGTCACTCGACCTGTGGTGATACCTGTATCTATGAGGGAGCAGGATCTTGAGATTCCCTCAACATATACATCTAGGAATGAGCTTGATCCTGGGGTTCCTTCTACATTTATTTCGACAATGGGGCCGAACCCTGAGGTCCCCTTGTCTTCGAAAGACCCTTATGCCCCGAAGGTGCCATTCCCTGAACGCCTTAAAAAGAAAACTTCAGATAAGCATGAAAAGATGCTTGAGATCTTTCGGCAAGTAAAGGTGAACATCCCTCTGTTGGAGGTGATTCAGAAAATGCCACCTTATGGCAAGATTCTCAAGGACTTATGCACCAAGAAGAGAAAAACCCATGTTCCCAAGAAAGCTTTTCTTACGGCTAATGTGAATTCATTGTTGGCACAACCTACGCAAGTCAAATACAAGGACCTTGATTGTCCTACTATCTCTTGTGTGATTGGTGACGTGTCTATACATCGAGCTTTATTGGACCTAGGTGCATCTGTCAATCTTTTGCTGTATTGGAGACCTCAAAGAAACAAAAACAACTTTTCATTTTGCTAATAGGTCAATGAAGAAACCGAGGGGCGTGGTGGAAGATGTCCTGATCAACGTGGGTGAGTTCATTTATCCAGTTGATTTCTTTGTTTTGGATACTGAACCTGTACCAAACCCACTTGGACAAATTCCTGTTATTTTGGGGCTACCAATTTTAGCGATTTCCAATGCCTTGATCAATTGTTGCAATGGTCTGATGCGTTTGAGATATAGTAGTCAGTGTGCTGATTTCAATATCTTCACCATCGGCAAGAAGTCAGGTGCCTTTGATGACCCTGTTATGGTCAACCTTATCCAGGGCACGAATGAGATTGAAGTCGAAGGCACCTTCAAGTATTTTGGAGAGTTGTTCGACAAAGATCCTGATGGTGGTGAAGATGTTTCACATGGGCTGGAACAAGGAGGTGCCTTATCTTATGATCATGTGGCATGTGAGCCACATCCTTTCAAGAATATGGCTTTTGAGCCACAAGATACCATTTTTGTGGCCTATGTGCCACCTTCTCTTCACTCTGTGTCTATTGAGGACCCAATGTGGGTTAAGAATCAACTACCTGATACCCTACATTTCAAACAACTAGACAGAGGTTCACGTCTGATTCATGCCTCCGATCTTGCTCATTCTCAAGAGGCATCAAACGACCACAATGCTTATATAGGTGTCAGGTGGTCAAGCAATTATGTTTCTGGACTTTGCCATCTCAGTAATAAGTTCAATGTGTCACCTTGTGTAGATGAAATGATCCCGGTGCACCTAAATGTCGGTTATTGATGACCCTCAGCTTTGTCTTGGAACGGAAACATATTTGTTTCCATTTCCTTTCACCAACCCTGGTTTTGAATGGCATGAACCACCATTCGTTGCTCCTAAACCTCTCATTAATCCTCCTGTTTCTTATGTTGCAAGCCCATGCAAGTGCATTTCTGGATTGAGAGATGGTGGGTTCCCATTTGATGTCCCTTGACCTATGAAGATGGGAGCCCATTTTTGTACATAGTTATATTTCAATAAAAAAACTCCACAAGTGAGCATTGGTTGTTGTGGGCGCTAACTCTTATGTATTTGGGCCCCATTTCTTTCACGTATTTGTTGTCTTCCCTAGTATTTCACAGGTTTCGAGGGGACTTTGGGTTTGTGTCCATCAACATAACCATAAACTTCCCTTTGCGCTTCACGTTGGTGAGATATTATCTTTTTCATGCATAAATCCATGTAGTGTCATACTCACATTCATTGAGGACAATGCATGAAGTGTGGGTAGGGGTGTTTTATGTGCGTACATAGTTGAGTCCTTCTCCTTTTGTTTGAATTAAGGTCATGTTAGTGTGATGCATTTAATATCGATATATCTGCTTGCCAAGACCTTGGGTGTCATGACTACTTTTGCTTGCCTAGTGCTCTAAATTTTCACATTTCTTTCAAAAATCTTCATGTGTTTGCGAAAGAAAATGTTTTGTGGGTTTTGCGTGTGTTTGACATGTACAAAACCGTTGAGAGGCAAAGTAAAAGGAAGCTCCCACAATTGTCTTGACTTGATGCATTATGATATCTGGTATACTGACTATAGGCCTCATCTAGTCGTTAGGATACACCCCGATTTTCCCTTGGGGGAGAGTAATCATAGGACTTCAGTACTCAAACAAATAAAGAAGTCCACCCTGAACCTGGTGAGTTGAATAATTCGTGTCTGTTAATATAAGGATGTATGTTATAGTCAAGGACCTATAAACTCCTGTTGTGAGATATTAAATGTAGGGATTTTGGTTCATATGTAGATAAGAAATAAGTGATAGGTGTTCTCTCTTCACGCACGACTCCTATCACACGGGAAATAAGGTCCGAGGGGACTTTGTGCCTGGTGCTTTCGAGTCATCTGACTTGGAATGCACTGACCAAACTCCCTTTACACGGGTCGTAGGGATCACCCTATGTGGAGATTTGGGAAAGGTGTACGTGATAGTCTAAGTCCTCATAGGCAATGATGCACGAAACCTGACCCTGGGAGAATTACACACCAACTAGAACAAGAAAAAAATGAAAAAAATCAAAAGAGAAGAACAAAAAGAAAAAGAGAGAAAATGGTAATGCAAATAAGAACCTTGATTGACTTTACACTTTTAATCACTTTAGGATGTTAAGGTTGTCCATGTCTTTCACTTAAGTCCTTAATTAACTTGGACGAATGATTCATTAGGCTAGGTGTGTGGACTGGATACATATATAGAGTCGGCCTGTAGGAATACCGTGTCCAATTATTGACAAAACTATTGTTCCATTTATACCTTTTTTATAAAATATAATACAAAAACATGTCCACATTCTTATAAAATACAAAATAAAATATAAAATAAATACATAATTGATCCACGTCAAGGTCTGAAATTTTGATAGAACAGGTCGACGACCCATTCATCCCTGAAAGTCTGTATGTGTTTTGTCTGTGATGGTGATGAGAGGAAGATTCATCACACGATGCTCTATATACTTAATGGTGTACATGCCACAATATCTGCTGCAAAATTAATAGCATTAACTGTAAACATATCAGATAAAAGCATTAACCAACTGAAGTAATCACGAAATTTACCTATTCCGTGTTTAGGGGACCTCCTCCGATGTCAGATGGTGCCACTCGAACTCCGGCGGTTTGCGTCCTTTAGAGGATATGAACAGCGAGGAAGCCTTAATCAGAGAAGGAAGGAGGTGACACCAGGGCCTAATTATATTCTTGAGCTCTACCTCAGAAATGATTGTATGACCATCATCATAGATTGTCAACTTATAGTCCGGAATTTAGAGCTTGACAGCAAACCAATGTTGGTTCTTGTAGCTTTGGCACTAGTACACATAGTCATTTCCCTTCCAAGAAGGCATGACCTGATCCTCCATCTAGGTGTGGAATGACAGACACAATGGATCCCAAGTAAACTTCCCTGGATTGTTGTTATACAAGTCGTACATGCCTGGAATCCATTGACAGAAAAAAGGCTCATAACCACAACAACTTTGCGGTATGGACCTGGGAGGCAAATGAGATGCCTCCTCATCATGTGCTATGCTGCGTCAATATGCTACGAAAATATCAACATGTTGAAAGTCAAAAATGAAAGGAATGTGTTCTAAAAGTTTACTTTTATATGTCTTTTATTATGAATTGAATGTAGAAACATTTTGTTTCTTAATTATTGTATTCGTCCTTTAAAAGTGTTAAGGAAGACGCTTTTGGTCCTTAACCATAGAGGTCTAAAAGATAATGGTTTACATAAATCAAAAGGTAATTCACAATCATGCTGATTAATTAACATGGGACATTGATTACCGAGTTAAGATTATCATGTTGGTTAAAGGATATTGTAGCTCTACAAGTATTTAATAACATGAGTATATGAAATAGAAAATATTTATTTCAATATTGAATTGACCTAACAAATGAAACATTTTGGAATTGTGTTTGTGTCATTAATGTTTCATTATGTCTTTGAATCCTAAGATATGAGACATATATCTTTTCACATGAGAAGTGTATAATTTTATTAATATCAAAAGTTGTCATTGATTATAGTGATAAAGATAGTAGATGGTTATACATCACTTGTGCCGGAAAGAATGATATGTCAATAGATTATTATTTCCCCTGTTGGCTTGAGTGATGATATTGCTAGGCGCCTTGATAAAGCAAAATTATAATTTGCACAATGTAACTTATGTATAGTTACATATTTCTAATTTGCTTTAGACACTAGTGCAGAAAATGGAATAGTCGTCGCCTAATAGACGTCGATCGCCCATATAGCCGACATCTACAGGTATGGACGTCAGCTATTAAAACAGCTGACGTCTATAGGGAACTTTAGACGTCGGTTGTTTGAATAACCATTGAAACTGATGTCTATACCCCGACGATTTCTACTTTGTATAATATAAAGCACAAAGATCAAGAAATGAATATATAATACAAAGATGACACATTTCTACTTTGTATAATATTCTTAATATCATGAGGCAATGGATGGAAACAAGTGATATTACTTAAGTGGATCGGGTTTAGTTTAGGTGAACGAAACATCTTTGTTATTTGGGTAACTGTAATGTGTAGCTGGATACCGTTTATAGTTTATGATATAAAGTGTTTTATATTATTGTCAACATAACTTCGATTCTCCTATAGACCAAACCACAAAACTGGGAAATAAGAAATATGATTTTACATTGTATGTGATGTATTGAAATACATGTGGTGAAATAATAAAATCAATATGTTGTAATAACGACATTGTTAGAC
Organism: Triglochin maritima; assembly: GCA_963682175.1. Lineage (NCBI taxonomy): Eukaryota > Viridiplantae > Streptophyta > Magnoliopsida > Alismatales > Juncaginaceae > Triglochin > Triglochin maritima. Next base: position 27,143,196 of record OY821788.1, on the reverse strand, counting down.
TATCAAATAAATTTGTATGACATGTGTATATATTAAGTGGTATAATGTTTGACATTATATATGATAATATATTACATAATATAATGTCATCCACAACATTATAACACACAAATTTGCTAAAACCCCAAAGCTCAAATTGTTGGATGTTAATCCAAAATTTGTGAGAGGCAAAAGCAGAGGAAAATGGTAAACCGTTTCGTGCCTGGTTCACCGAGTGCTTCGGAACGAACCAATCCGCTATCAGAGCTCATTACTTAGGGTCTACAAAATCTACATTTAATACATAAAAATAATAATCATATATTTACTATACATGCATTACATTTCATATCGATATCAAAAAACCAAAGGAAAACCAATCTGAACTTTGCATGTCGCCGGAGAGAGGGAGTAGTGGGGAGTGGGGAGTGATTTGGAGGTGGGAGGACGAAGAGGTGGCCGGAGGCCCCTTTTCTGCCCTATGTAAGAAGGCATCCCTGATGCTATTTTTACCTAGAATGAAAATGAAATTCGTCATTAAGGGATAAAAAAAATTGTGATGCTTTTTTTGTTAATGAAACGGCATTAAAGGTCCCATTTTTGTGCCTCATATTTTGCCAATTAAGTTTTCCAGCTTTATATTTTTCCAATTTTTTTAATATTCCATGATTATTTTAAAAAAAAATCCTATTAACAATCTTTATGAACTCCATGGTTATGTATATTTGGTAAGTTATCGAATTCGTCGGAATTTGTTGAAGTAATTATGAACTCCAGTTACTAGAATGTGATTTGATAAACTTGTATTGTGGAAATCTGATATTGGTAATTAATGTCCTACAACAAGCTTCTGAAGCAGTTAATATTGTTCATACATTGTGATATGTTTAACTATGTGTAGAGTCTATATGTCTTCGTCATGGTTACATCAAATTCTCTTTAGATTCTGTGATGTAGTTATGATAGTTATAACTGCAATAACTTCTTTATAGGTCAAATTTCAAATCCGACCATAGAAATGACGGGTTTGGATCAGACATCGAAAAACATAAAGCACAACCCAACTGTTTGTAGGATTTCATCCCTATGCTTGTGTGTGTGTATATATATATATTTATACACAAGCGAGATCATTTGTTTCATATTTACTCAATAATTATGTACAATACTGCTTCAAGCATTTTAATAGAATGTATTCTACATAATATTAAAATGTATAAAGTGTAACATACCTAAAAAGATTGTCAAACCCTTTTCGATGATCCGGAGTCGAGTTGCACATTGAATCGCTCAAGGAGCTTTCTCCAAGTGTTCACAAAAATCTAAACAAGATCATATTGATTGAAGCTAGCCAATCAACTCTAATGCAAGGTTAGAATCTAGCTAATGACCCATTTATGCCAACAAGAATTTAATCTCCAACACTTAACTAAGAGATTGATGGAGGGATGGAGAAAATATGGAGGAGAGAAGATTTTGTATCAATCAACAAAAGGAAGGAGAGACCTATTTATAGAGCATTCTCCAAACCACATCATGTGTAAATCCACCTACACATGAACCACGTTAATTTCTCCTCTCTGCCAATCATATTTTGACACATCATCCTCTAACCAAAACAAGGGTTGAATCCCTCCATTAATTTAGCAATGATCTTTAAATTAATAAAAGCAAAATCCAGGGAAAAACGGTGGACTGAACCGCCTTGCCGGTCGACCATTCCTTTACCACGAAAAGTTCCTGATAATTTCGGTCGGACTGAGTTTCATTTCGGTCGACCACTCCCTTACCAAGAAAGCTGCTGATAATTTTGGTTGAACCAAGTATGACATCGGTCGACCGTTCCCTTACCAGGAAAGCTTTTGATAATTTCGGTCGAAACACATGTCCAGCCAGGCGACCGTTTCCAATCTCAAAAGAATTTGGTTGACCGGTTCCCGAATATCACTTTATATTATGTAATATATTATCATATATAATGTCAAACATCATATCCCATAATATACATACATCTCATATAAATTTATTTGTTATTCTAACAATGTCGTTATTACGACATATGTATATTATTTCATATCACATGAAATTTGATACGTCTCATAAAATATAAAATCATACTTATTGTTTCCTAATTTTGTGGTGTAACCTACAAGAGGATCTATGTTATGTTGTCAATGATATAAACACTTTATATCATAAACTATAAGCGGTATCTAGCTACACATTATAGTTACACAAATGACAAAGATATTTTTGTTCATTTGAACATAACACGATCCATTTAGTGATATGTAATAATATCACTTGCGTCTTTCGCTTGCCTCATGATATTAGGAATATTATACAAAGTAGGAATGTGTCATCTTTGTATTATATATTGTTTTTTCTTGATCTCTTAAACTAATTATAAATATGTAACTATACATAAGATACATTGTGCACGTTATAATTTTGCTTCATCAAGGGGGACAATAATATCATCACTTAAGTCGAGAGGGGCAATGATAATCTTTTGACGTACGATCTTTTCCAACACAAGTCATATATAACCAACTAATATTTGTATCATTATATGTAATGATAGTTTTTGATATTAATCAAATTATACACTTCTCATGTGAAAAGATATAGGTCTCATATCTTAGGATTCAAAGACACAATGAAAACATTAATGACACAAATACAATTCCATAATGTTTCATTTACTAGGTTTATTTAATATATAACAGTAAACATTTTCTCTTTTATATAGTCATGTTGTTAAATACTTGTAGAGCTACAATATTATTTAACCAACATGACAATCTTATCTTCGTAATTAATGTCTCATGACAATCACAATGATTGCAAATTATTTTTTATTTATGTAAACCAGTATCTTTTAGAGCATGATTAGTAGCATATCATACATCGCATTCATGTTATTTATTCTTTCTTTTACCCCAATTTTGTGCTACTCGAGTGTTTGTTAGTGGTGTTTCAGGTGTTAGGTAATAAAAAAGAGAAAGGAAGAGAAAAGGACTGAAATACAAGAGGAAATGACTCAAATGAAGCCAAGAGGACCTGTTTGTCATGCATAAGGATCCATCTGCAAATAAGGAAGGATCCAAATGAAATCCAGAGGGACTTGAACGCATGAAAAAGATTTTGGGTGCAAATATCCGTCAAAACGATGATCTTGAGGAGTATTTGGCAATTAAAGACAAATGGGCTCGAACCAGCGGATCCAATGGGTCCAATTGGTCCCCAATTTATCTCGTGGCTTCGTCTTGATTATATGGGTGCACCCGACTATAGAGAAAGTTATTACATCCGTCAGATTGCTTCCAGATCCATCCAAACCTTTATTTCTTCTAAAAATAGACTTGTAATGCCTCCTTTCTTCTTCTTCCTCTCTCTCCTCCTTAGGTTAGTTTCATTTCTTGTTTAGTGGAGTAGGTCTTATTTCTTGTTTATTAGAGTAGGTTTTAGTTTCTTAATTAGTAGCGTAAAGGAGGAGAAGAGGAGCAACCTTGTAATCTTTCATTTTAATCTAGTTTTCTACATCTCCATTATTGTTTTGGGTTGTTTTTATGTTTTCTTGAGTTTAGAGATGAGTAGGGAGTAGTCCATCCCCATTGGGGGTGGAGAAGAAGGTGATGTGATTGTGTGATGTATTAAGTGTGTGTTAATCCTAACCTTTGAACCTCACATGAGTTCCATAACCATCTAATGAGATTTTTCACTCTTATCTTTGATTTGTTAATGCTCTTTACTGATGCTTAGCACATGCTTAGACTAGTGGGCCTATTCTATGGGGAATGATGATGTGAGGATAATGATGTAACATGACATGTGTATGCATGTGCTCATGTTGGACTCATCCTAATTAATGTCTCATATGTTTTAATGATTGTGTTAAATCTTATTTCATGTGGAGACAGTGGGAATTCGTCATTATGCATTTCATGTTAGCCTCATGTTAATTATTGTCTTGTATGTTTTAATGATAATGTTTTATCTTATTACATGTGGAGACAAAGTTTGATTTGGTTTTTATGGATTTCAAGTATTACATGTTGTGATGACCACCAATGAACACATACGTACACATATTCTCATTTCCACATTTTTTCTCTACCCCCTTAGGGGTTTATTTTTATTGTTTGTTTTCTGATTTAGTACGCATCATAGTATAATTCCAATCTCATATCTCTCTTTTCCTTTCCTCACTCGAGTATTGTGGACTCTGACTCGCACGCGCTCCTCGTTGACATGACCCGTACTTGTTGTGTCTTCACCGACGTCGTGATATTGTGGTACTATAACTAAAACAATCATAGCTCTATGGTTAAGGACCAAGAGTTGTAGGATCGATGACCCTTAATTAATCTAAGTAAATTAGTCTAATCTCTACTTACTTCAACAATAGATGGAGCGGAAATAAACAATACAACACAATTAGAGAAAAGCAAACCGTAATGGACAGAGGTTTTTATAGAGGTTCTGCCTCCCAAGTACTTCCACTCTTGCAAGCTCCACTCGACCCCACGAACTCCGCTCACGACTTCACTATCCATTCCCCGTTCCGGGCCGGGAGAGAACACCTTTACACAACAAGCCTCGCGAACAACCCTCGCTAGCTTGGATTCCTCTTCTCACAATCCGAGAAAGAACACTTCGGGCTTTCACAAAAATCTTTGCTTCTTGACAACAAATGGTTGGGTGGATCACAACACTCTCTAACTTGAGCACACTTTGAGTATGATATGAAATTGATCAAAGGTGTGGACGTATAAGCCTTAAATTGTACGATTTGAGTCTCTGAGGATTGGGAGACTTCTTTCTAGTGTATTTAGCAAATAGAAGTGTAAGAGGTATCTAAATAAGGTGTATGGACATCTATTTATAAACTCCTACAAATATATAGTTGTTGGGGAAGAATTGGATGAGTTGTGTGTAAGATATACACAAATCACAAATAATGTTCTGCAATTCTGTCCCTCAATGGTGGACCGAATCGGGCAGCACGGTCAACCATTTCCTTAAGTATAAGGAAACTTTCAAACCAAATAATGCATCGGTCAAACAAGCTTAGATTATGAATTAAGTGATCGGTCGACTGAAAGAGGGGCGGTCGACCGAAACCAGGGTTTTGGTAGGGTTAACGGATATATCGGTCGCCACAAAAGGAAGGTCCAGACAACTGAAAATAACAGACACTTGGGGTGTTTTGAAATGTTTATATTCAGTCAACGGTTAAAGGTGTACGGTCGATCGGTGGCCAAATGTATTTGGCGTTTAGATGAAAAATATGAATACCACCGTTGTAGAATACAACAAGGTTAACGGTCGTCCTAAAAATACTGTGATCGGTCGACCGGAAGGTCAAAAACGGTCGACCGAACCAAGGCTAAAAATGCAAGGACAACCGGTCGACTGGATAACTGACGGTTGACCGTCTGGGTGCAGACAGATATATTAGGCTTGGTTGTCTATGGAATTGGGTTGCCTATTTAAGTCGTATTGATATGGAAATTTGTATGTGACTTCTATAGGTTCCCTAGAGTCTATGTGAATGTATTTTAACTCATATATGCTCAAGTTTACGTAAAATCCTAAGACTCAAAATAAAGGCAAAATTACATGTCTTCAATAAGCTTGATTATATTTCTTGACTTTAATTTCATTCTTCCTTAAGTCTTGATCATCTATAGATGTTAGCATAATACAATATATGCTTTTATGCATAATGTGTGCTACACTACAATTTGATTGTGATTAAATCATCAAAACATATATTAAGGCCCAAAAGCCAACAAGAGTCACTTCCTAAACTCTTCTAAAATACGAATACATTAATCAAGTAACACAATATTATACATTCAATTCATAACAAAAGACATATAAAAGAATACTTTTAGAACACACATTCCTTTCATTGTTGTCAAGTCCTCTACAAAAAACAATCTCCGTTGCACATTATAAATAATAAGTTATAAAATAATAAAATGACATGACACCCATGTCTTGTTTGGGTTAAAAATGAAATTATTTTTCCACACATGGTTTTGTTTTTATGGGAGCACAAGACAACACAATAGTGGTATTGTATTGTATTTCTATTCATATTAGGTATCGTCGTGGAATAGTTGCTTGAGATTGAAGAAAACCACTCCAAAATTAAAACCATGGACGATATAAAAATATTAATGGTGCATTCAGAAAATTGTATTGTATATATTGTACTTCTATTTCTATTAGTGGGCTCCCAAAACCAAAACATCCATCCATTCTAGAATGAAACTAAACCATGGGCTGGAATGACAGCCTAAGGAAATTATTTAACAATAGATATAACAACATATCATATAGTGAAGCCGCCACAATTTTGTTGTGGTCTGGTTTTCAACCTTTTCTTCGTCACCTTCGTATTATTATCTTATCTTCGATCAATTATTGCTTTCTTAAATGACAATTGGACTTATGAGTTTTCGTGATAGTTTAAGCAAGAGAAGCTGAAAGACTCTGTGAGGAAGGAGAGAGAAACTCATCTTCGGTGTCGGTGTTGAATTCGATGTCCTCAAGCAACATGCATAGTCTTCTTTGACTGTTTCACATTCATTTACAATTTATAAAACTCTAATAAGTATGCTAACCCTCTCATCTTACTCATCAAGTCACTCTATATGGTTCTTCAAACCCATGGACTCGAATTGTATTTTGCCTTAGGCTTGAGATAAGGGTTCGGTGAATGGATCGGCGTGTTGTTGTTGGAGTCCACCCATAATAAATTTATCTTGTCTTCGCCGATGAAATCACGGGTGATAAAATAGTTGCGATCAATGTATTTCACATTGTGATGTGATTTAAGATCCTTGATTTGCAATATATATGCACTATTGTCGCAAAACAACTCTATGGATCCTTACATTTGAGGGAACTACTCCAAGCTCTTCAAGGAACTTCTTAATCCACACTCCTTCCATGCTCGCTTCAGCGACAACCATCACTTCTGACGTTGTGGTTGAGTAAGCAGTTGTGGTATGTTTCCAGCTACGCCAACTCATGGCTCCACCATTTAGAAGATAGACACCTCGTGATTGAGACCTCCTATCGTCTGGAACACTCATCAAACTAGCATCCAAGTAACCCTTGGCTACTTGCTCCATTTGTCCTCCATAAATCAGAAAGTTATCTTTGGTTCGGTAAAGGTATCTCAAAATATTTTTAACCGCAGTCCAATGATCAAGACTTCCATTGGATTGGTGACGGCTTGTCACACTCACAGAATACGAGACATCAGGTCTTGTGCAAGTCATTGCATACATGATCGATCCTATTGCGGAAGCATAAGGAATGTCTTTCATGTATTCTAAGTCTTTACGTGATGTTACACGTTGGGACTTCTTGAGTTGCAGACCCATACTCATTGGCGCATTGTCCTTTTTGTAGTTGTTCATATTGAACTTTTCCAAGACCTTGTCAACGTATGTACGTTAACTTAGTCCAATGAGTATACACGATCTATCTCTATATATCTTGATCCGAAATGTGTATTGAGCATTGCCCATGTCTTTCATTGAAAATGCAGATTTCAATGAGCTTCTCATTTGCTCTAGAAAATAAAGGCAAAATTACATGTCTTCCATAAGCTTGATTACATGTCTTGACTTTAATTTTATTCCTCCTTGAGTCTTGATTATCTGTAGATGTTAGCATAATACAATATATGTTCTATGCATAATGTGCGCTACACAACATTTGATTGTGATTAAGATTAGGTTGATTAAATCATGAATACATAGATTAAGGCCAACAACAACATCTTCCTTAACTCTTCTAAAAGACGAATACATTAATCAAGTAACACAATATTTATACATTCAATTCTAACAAAAGACATATAAAAGAATACTTTTAGAACCCACATTCCATTCATTGTTGTCAAGTTGTCTAAAAAAAAATCTCCGTTGCACATTATAAATGATAAGTTATAAAATAATAAATTGACATGACACCCATGTCTTATTTGGGTTGAAAATAGTATTATTATTCCGCACATGGTTTTGTTTTGATGGGAGCACAACACAACACAATAGTGGTATTGTATTGTATTTCTATTCCTATTAGGTATCGTCGTGGACTAGTTGCTTGAGATTGAAGAAAACCACTCCAAAATTTAAACCATGGACGATATAAAAATATTAATGGTGCATTCAGAAAATTGTATTGTATATATTGTACTTCTATTTCTATTAGTGGGCTCCCAAAACCAAAACATCCATCCAATATTCTAGAATGAAACTAAACCATGGGCTGGCATGACAGCCTAAGGAAATTATTTATTCCTTTCGCTAGCTGGCACTCCAAGTAAAAAATAGAATAGAGTGTCTATCTGTCGCCACAAACAAGCACGTCAAAACCAAACAATCCAGAACCCATATTTTTAGAAAAAAATTGCAATGACAAACAAGAACTTACATTAATTAACAATAGCTATAACAACATATCATATAAGTGAAGCCGCCACAATTTTGTTGTGGTCTGGTTTTCCACCTTTTCTTCGTCACCTTCACATTATTATCTTATCTTCAATCAATTATTGCTTTCTTAGATGAGAATTGGACTTCTGAGTTTTCATGATAGTTTAAGCTAGAAAAAGTGAAAGAGTCTGTGTGGAAGGAGAGAGAAACTCATCTTCGGTGTTGAATTCGAGGTCCTCAAGCCACATACATAGTGTTCTTTCACATTCATTTACATTTTATAAAACTGTAATAACTATGGTAACCCTCTCATTTTACTCATCAAACCACTCTATATGGTTCTTCAAACCCACGGACTCGAAATGTATTCACTTTAAGCTTGAGATAAGGGTTCGGTGAATGGATCGGTGTGTTGTTGTTGGTGGCCACCCATAAAAAAATTATCTTGCCTTCGTCTATGAAATCACGGGTGATAAAATACTTGTGATCCATGTATTTCACACTGTGATGTGATTTAGGATCCTTGATTTGCAATATAGATGTACTATTGTCGCAAAACCGCTCTATAGATCCTTCATTTGAGGGAACTAGATTTGCAATATAGATGTACTATTGTCGCAAAACCGCTCTATAGATCCTTCATTTGAGGGAACTTCTCCAAGCTCTTCAACGAACTTCTTAATCCACACTCCTTCCTTGCTCGTTTCAGCGACAACCATCAGTTTTGATGTTGTGGTTGAGTCAGCAGTTGTAGCACGTTTCCAGCAATGCCAACTCATGGCTCCACTATTGAGACCTCCTGTCGTCTGGATCACTCATCAAACTCACATCCAAATAGCCATTGGCTACTAGCTCCTTTGTCCTCCATAAATCAAAAAGTTATCTTTGGTTGGGTTAAGGTGACTCAGAATATTCTTAACCGCAGTCCAATGATCAGAACTTGCATTGGATTGGTGACGATTTGTCACACTCAGAGAATATGAGACATCATGTCTTGTGAAATTCATTGCATACATGATTGATCATATTGTAGAAGCATAAGGAATTTCTTTCACGTATTCTAAGTCTTTACGTGATGTTATACGTTGAGACTTCTTGAGTTGCAGACCCATACTCATTCGCACATTGCCCTTTTTGGAGTTGTTCATATTGAACTTTTCCAAGACGTTGTCAACATATGTACGTTGACTTAGTCCAATGAGTAAATACGATCTATCTCTATATATCTTGATCTCCAAGATGTATTGAGTCTTCCCGTGTCTTTCATTGAAAATGCAAATTTTATTGAGCTTCTCCTTTGCACTAGCAAAGGGATACGATTTCTCATGAGAAGTATGTCATCGACATACAAGATCAGAAACATTATGTGACTCCCACTGACCTTCTTGTATATACAAGGTTCTTTGTTGTTTTGGACGCAGTTAATCTTCTTAACTTCCTTGTCAAAACGCTAATTCCAACTCCTCGATGCTTGCTTCAATCCACAAATGGATCGTTGAAGCTTGCATACTTTCTTACTATTGTTTGGATCTTCAAAACCTTGAGGTTGTACCATGTACATGTCCTCCTCCAATTTCGCGTTAAGGAATGCGGTTTTGACATCCATTTGCCATATTTCATAATCATGAAATGCGGCACTAGCGAGCATAATCCGAATAGATTTAAACATGGCAACCAGTGAAAAGTTTCATCATAGTCAATTCCTTGAATTTGAGTGAAATCTTTCGCTACAAGTCTTGCTTTGTAGGTTGTCAAGTTCTCATCCATGTCCGTCTTCCTCTTGAAAACTTGTTTCTTTTAAACAACTTTCTATCCTTGAGGAAGGTCAACCAAGTCTCATACTTGATTCTCATATATGAATTGCATTTCAGATTCCATCGAAGTAAATCTTAGTTTCGAGTCTTTCCTTTTGATTGTTTCTTGGAAGATCGAGGGATCATCGGTATCGAGTACCATGATCTCCTGAAGTCCCAAATATATATCATGTTTTTTCTTTCCCTCATTGACCTTCTAAGTTTTACTGGTTCTACATGTACTTCTTGAACTTTTTCCACAATTTCTTATAGAATTTGTTCAGGTTCAGTTCTTGAATGAACACTAAGCGGGGATGATTGAGTTTCACCCACAATTGGTTGCGAGGGTTGCTCACTCATACTCCCACTAACCAAAGGAACCTCGGTTGAGTCTTCGTGATCTTGAATGTTATCATTCACATCATGATCTTGTAGAGTATCTTGAGTTTCCTCAAGCAAAATTCTACTCCCACTACATCTTATTCTTTCGAGAAATTATTCTCGAAGAATACGACATCCCTCTCGACAATCACTCGATTGGAGGTTTTATGCCAAAAGTAGTATCCCCTTGTCTCATAAGAATAAACTATAAAGAAGTATTTATCTATTTTTTGTTGAACTTTGGTCGACATCAATCTTTTGACGTATGCCTCACAACCTCAAATCTTAAGAAACTTGAGCTTGGGTATTTTACCACTCCACAACTCATATGGTGTTTTCTCTACGGATTTGGATGGAACATTGTTCAGTGTGTAAGTTGTCACTTGTAGTGCATAACTCCAAAAGTAAAGTGGCAATTCAGCTTGACTCATCATTGATCGAATCATGTCGAGCAACGTCCTATTCCTCCATTCGGATACACCATTTCACTGAGGTGTACCGGGCGGAGTGAGTTGTGGTATAATACTACATTCCTTCAGGAAAGAGTCGAATTCGGTACATAAGTACTCACCTTAGCGATCGGTTCGTAGAGATTTGATCTTCTTATTGAGTTGGTTATCTACTTCATTCTTGAATTCTTTGAAATTGTCAAGGGATTCACTTTATTCTTCATTAGATAAATGTAACCGTAATGGCAATAATCATCTGTGAGCGTTATGAAGTACCTATAACCATCTCCTGCACTAATACTCATTGGACCACATACATCGAAATGTATCAAATCCAGCAAGTCATTTGCTCTTGGCCCTTTCTTCTTGAAATGTTGCTTGGTGATTTTGCCCAGAAGACAAGGTTCGCATGTCTCCAATGACCTTTCTTCTTGAAATGTTGCTTGGTCATTCTTCCTTAAGTCTTGATCATCTATAGATGTTAGCACAATACAATATATGCTTTTATGCATAATGTGTGCTACACTACAATTTGATTGTGATTAAATCATCAAAACATATATTAAGGCCCAAAAGCCAACAAGAGTCACTTCCTAAACTCTTCTAAAATACGAATACATTAATCAAGTAACACAATATTATACATTCAATTCATAACAAAAGACATATAAAAGAATACTTTTAGAACACACATTCCTTTCATTGTTGTCAAGTCGTCTACAAAAAACAATCTCCGTTGCACATTATAAATAATAAGTTATAAAATAATAAAATGACATGACACCCATGTCTTGTTTGGGTTAAAAATGAAATTATTTTTCCACACATGGTTTTGTTTTTATGGGAGCACAAGACAACACAATAGTGGTATTGTATTGTATTTCTATTCATATTAGGTATCGTCGTGGAATAGTTGCTTGAGATTGAAGAAAACCACTCCAAAATTAAAACCATGGACGATATAAAAATATTAATGGTGCATTCAGAAAATTGTATTGTATATATTGTACTTCTATTTCTATTAGTGGGCTCCCAAAACCAAAACATCCACCCATTCTAGAATGAAACTAAACCATGGGCTGGAATGACAGCCTAAGGAAATTATTTATCCCTTTCGCTAGTTGGCACACCAAGTAAAAAATAGAATAGAGTGTCTATCTGTCGCCACAAACAAGCACGTCAAAACCAAACAATCCAGAACCCATATTTTTAGAAAAAAATTGCAATGACAAACAAGAACTTACATTAATTAACAATAGCTATAACAGCATATCATATAAGTGAAGCCGCCACAATTTTGTTGTGGTCTGGTTTTCCACCTTTTCTTCGTCACCTTCACATTATTATCTTATCTTCAATCAATTATTGCTTTCTTAAATGAGAATTGGACTTTTGAGTTTTCATGATAGTTTAAGCAAGAAAAAGTGAAAGAGTCTGTGTGGAAGGAGAGAGAAACTGTAACATCCCGAAACAGCGGAAATTTAAAAATTCATAAACAAGACACATGAACTCAATAATCAAGACGGGACTGTTACTTCACATAAACAAATAGCGGTGCACCAAAATTACATCAGAGTTTGTCAAAATAATACATGATTACAACAAAATGACAACAGACGATAAAACGTAATCATGCCAACCTCAGTGGTCCGAGAAGAGGATCCGACTCCAAAATGCGCGTGCCCGCCGATTACCACCCCAATGGACCTACTGCGGTCCTGAAAATATAAACAACAATGCCTGAGTTTCCAGAAGGAAACCCCGTATGCCAACTCACCTACATGCATGCATTACATAATGAACCTATCATACTAGTATCATGTCATGACATCGACAGAAAGGAAAACAGTTCCCCCGAAGGGTAAAACAGGACATCAGTCCGACAATCAACAACGAGTCTCCCGAGGAGACCTACTGCAGGCATATGCAGCCTTACAGCACGCGACATCGCACCCCCCACATGCAGCTACACTACACAAGGGTTCGACAGGGAGCCTCTGTCACGCCTACGCGCCGATAGAATACAGATATGCAAATCTCAGTGGTCGGAGCCATAGGGGCCAACGGGGCCGTCGCCCGGAAGGTATAACAACAACATCTCGGTAGGTGCCCAGCCGAGGAAAACAACACAGCCGGAACAGCCTCGGCCCAACAATCATCATCGCCGGCACAACCTCGGCGGCATCACCGGCACAGCATCGGTGGTCCATCACAACGTCCGGCACAGCATCGGACGGGTCCAGACCGAAGTCTGCCAGGTCATCGGGCTCCTCGAGCCGCGAACAACAACCGCGCCGCTATAAAAGCAGGGCAGCGACCTCCGTAGCCCGTGGGCCGGTAGTCACCTCACCCAACGCCAGTTGCGTGCCCGCACAACATTAACACTGGGATCCGCGATCCCTCAGGCCTGCTATACTACAAAGTGCCAACAAACATCACAAAAGTCACGGTCCATACATGGAGGTGACGCGTCCCGAACACCCACACTCTTCCCAACGGTGGTCCCTGGGCAGGCACGCATCACGCGCCCACCGTCACCTCCCGGCTCACGCACAAGGCGAGGACACGGGTTTCCGTGGACAAAGTTGGCGTTCAAAAAGGGAACCAGGAATTCTGTTCTGGGTCCAAACGGTCGACCGGAAGAGGTGATTTGGTCGACCGGTTCCAGAAAGGAATCGGTCGACCGTACTCCTAAAACGGTCTACCGCTGCTCTCAAAACAGAACCCCCAACGGTCGAACAAAGGTCTAAAACCGGTCGACCGAACGAGGTCAAAATCCGGAGTCTGGTCAACATTGAAATCCACTCTATCGGTCGACCGACGCTGGGGTCTCGGTCGACCGAAAACAGACAGGGTCAACCTATTATTCTAAGTCATATAATCGGTCGAACGCAACCCTCCAACGGTCGAACAACAAACAATCGGTCGAACGTCACATGAAATTGGTCGAACAAATCATGCATAACTAACAGGTACACTTAAGTTCCGGTCGAACAAAACAAGGACCGGTCGACCGACAACAGGCAGAAAAATCCCAACTCACCAGCAATAATGCAGTACCGGTCGATCGCCACAAGGCATCGTTCAACCGGTGAAGGTTAAAGTCGAGCAAACAGTGCTAAAACGGTCGACCGCCCGAAGGATCCGGTCGACCGTTGGTCGTCTTCAACCTCGCGCCAGCCGAGGTTTTACGAATAAACGCGTCGCCGGAGAGGTCTCCGACCTCCCCCGACTCGACCAACGCATCCCTCACATGAGGGTTAACAAACAAACCACACTAAGGAGCGGCATACCTCAACGAAGACAACGCAACCGCCGGAGCTCCGCTCGCGCCCGTCGACTCCGGTGACCTCCTTGCGCGCGACCCGCGCATGCCTCACGCAACTGGCGTCGTCTCCTCCTCAGCTGCTCGCCGTACAAGAGAAAAGGGAGAGAATGAGTGAATGGAGAGAAAATGAGAGAGAGAGAGTGAAGAAATCACGTTTTAACCCAACACACTCCCCCGCTACAATGCCCTACTTGGCAGCCCACGCCTCCCCCTCACGTCCACAGTACGCGCCTCACCTCCTCTTCCCCATGCACACCCATTCCCCATGCAAAGCAAGCCCTAAACCTCCACTAAACCAAGCTTAACCCTAAACAAGGGTTTGGGTTCTTACAGAAACTCATCTTCGGTGTTGAATTCGATGTCCTCAAGCCACATACATAGTGTTCTTTCACATTCATTTACATTTTATAAAACTGTAATAACTATGGTAACCCTCTCATTTTACTCATCAAACCACTCTATATGGTTCTTCAAACCCATGGACTCGAAATGTATTCACTTTAAGCTTGAGATAAGGGTTCGGTGAATGGATCGGTGCGTTGTTGTTGGTGGCCACCCATAAAAAATTTATCTTGCCTTCGTCTATGAAATCATGGGTGATAAAATACTTGTGATCCATGTATTTCACACTGTGATGTGATTTAGGATCCTTGATTTGCAATATAGATGTACTATTGTCGCAAAACCGCTCTATAGATCCTTCATTTGAGGGAACTACTACAAGCTCTTCAACGAACTTCTTAATCCACACTCCTTCCTTGCTCATTTCAGCGACAACCATCAGTTTTGATGTTGTGGTTGAGTCAACAGTTGTAGCATGTTTCCAGATATGCCAACTCATGGCTCCACTATTGAGACCTCCTGTCGTCTGGATCATTCATCAAACTCACATCCAAATAGCCATTTGCTACTAGCTCCCTTTGTCCTCCATAAATCAAAAAGTTATCTTTGGTTGGGTTAAGGTGACTCAGAATATTCTTAACCGCAGTCCAATGATCAGAATTTGCATTGGATTGGTAACGATTTGTCACACTCAGAGAATATGAGACATCATGTCTTGTGCAATTCATTGCATACATGATTGATCATATTGTAGAAGCATAAGGAATTTCTTTCACGTATTCTAAGTCTTTACGTGATATTATACGTTGAGACTTCTTGAGTTGCAGACCCATACTCATTCGCACATTGCCCTTTTTGGAGTTGGTCATATTGAACCTTTCCAAGACGTTGGCAACATATGTACGTTGACTTAGTCCAATGAGTAAATACGATCTATCTCTATATATCTTGATCTCCAAGATGTATTGAGTCTTCCCGTGTCTTTCATTGAAAATGCAAATTTTATTGAGCTTCTCCTTTGCACTAGCAAAGGGATACGATTTCTCATGAGAAGTATGTCATCGACATACAAGATCAGAAACATTATGTGACTCCCACTGACCTTCTTGTATATACAAGGTTCTTCGTTGCTTTGGACGAAGTTAATCTTCTTAACTTCCTTGTTAAAACGCTTATTCCAACTCCTCGATGCTTGCTTCAATCCACAAATGGATCGTTGAAGCTTGCATACTTTCTTACTATTGTTTGGATCTTCAAAACCTTGAGGTTGTACCATGTACATGTCCTCCAATTTCGCGTTAAGGAATGCGGTTTTGACATCCATTTGCCATATTTCATAATCATGAAATGCGGCAATAGCGAGCATAATCCGAATAGATTTAAACATGGCAACCAGTGAAAAGTTTCATCATAGTCAATTCCTTGAATTTGAGTGAAATCTTTTGCTACAAGTCTTGCTTTGTAGGTTGTCAAGTTCTCATCCATGTCCGTCTTCCTCTTGAAAACTTGTTTCTTTTAAACAACTTTCTATCCTTGAGGAAGGTCAACCAAGTCCCATACTTGATTCTCATATATGGATTGCATTTCGGATTCCATCGAAGTAAATCTTAGTTTCGAGTCTTTCCTTTCGATTGTTTCTTGGAAGATCGAGGGATCATCGGTATCGAGTACCATGATCTCCTGAAGTCCCAAATATATATCATGTTTTTTCTTTCCCTCATTGACCTTCTAAGTTTTACTGGTTCTACATGTACTTCTTGAACTTTTTCCACAATTTCTTACAGAATTTGTTCAGGTTTAGTTCTTGAATGAACACTAAGCGGGGATGATTGAGTTTCACCCACAATTGGTTGCGAGGGTTGCTCACTCATACTCCCACTAACCAAAGGAACCTCGGTTGAGTCTTCGTGATCTTGAATGTTATCATTCACATCATGATCTTGTAGAGTATCTTGAGTTTCCTCAAGCAAAATTCTACTCCCACTACATCTTATTCTTTCGAGAAATTATTCTCCAATAATACGACATCCCTCTCGACAATCACTCGATTGGAGGTTTTATGCCAAAAGTAGTATCCCCTTGTCTCATAAGGATAAACTATAAAGAAGTATTTATCTATTTTTTGTTGAACTTTGGTCGACATCAATCTTTTGACGTAGGCCTCACAACCTCAAATCTTAAGAAACTTGAGCTTGGGTATTTTACCACTCCACAACTCATATGGTGTTTTCTCTACGGATTTGGATGGAACATTGTTCAGTGTGTAAGTTGTCACTTGTAGTGCATAACTCCAAAAGTAAAGTGGCAATTCAGCTTGACTCATCATTGATCGAATCATGTCGAGCAACGTCCTATTCCTCCATTCGGATACACCATTTCACTGAGGTTTACCGGGAAGAGTGAGTTGTGGTATAATACTACATTCCTTCAGGAAAGAGTCGAATTTGGTACATTAGTACTCACCTTCACTATCGGTTCGTAGAGATTTGATCTTCTTATTGAGTTGGTTATCTACTTCATTCTTGAATTCTTTGAAATTGTCAAGGGATTCACTTTGTTCTTCATTAGATAAATGTAACCGTAATGGCAATAATCATCTGTGAGCGTTATGAAGTACCTATAACCATCTCTTGCACTAATACTCATTGGACCACATACATCGAAATGTATCAAATCCAGCAAGTCATTCGCTCTTGGACCTTTCTTCTTGAAATGTCGCTTCGTCTGATGCGTTTGAGATATAGTAGTCAATGTGCTGATTTCAATATCTTCACCATCGGCAAGAAGCCAGGTGCCTTTGATGACCCTGTTATGGTCAACCTTATCCAGGGCACGAATGAGATTGAAGTCGAAGGCACCTTCAAGTATTTTGGAGAGTTGTTCGACGGAGATCCTGATGGTGGTGAAGATGTTTCACCTGGGCTGGAACAAGGAGGTGCCTTATCTTATGATCATGTGGCATGTGAGCCACATCCTTTCAAGAATATGGCTTTTGAGCCACAAGATACCATTTTTGTGGCCTATGTGCCACCTTCTCTTCACTCTGTATCTATTGAGGACCCAATGTGGGTTAAGAATCAACTACCTGATACCCTACATTTCAAACAACTAGACAGAGGTTCACGTCTGATTCATGCCTCCGATCTTGCTCATTCTCAAGAGGCATCAAACGACCACAATGCTTATATAGGTGTCAGGTGGTCAAGCAATTCTGTTTCTGGACTTCGCCATCTCGGTAATAAGTTCAATGTGTCACCTTGTGTAGATGAAATGATCCCGGTGCACCTAAATGTCGGTTATTGATGACCCTCAGCTTTGTCTTGGAACGGAAACATATTTGTTTCCATTTCCTTTCACCAACCCTGGTTTTGAATGGCATGAACCACCATTCGTTGCTCCTAAACCTCTCATTAATCCTCCTATTTCTTATGTTGCAAGCCCATGCAAGTGCATTTCTGGATTGAGAGATGGCGGGTTCCCATTTGATGTCCCTTGACCTATGAAGATGGGAGGCCATTTTTGTACATAGTTATATTTCAATAAAAAAAACTCCACAAGTGAGCATTGGTTGTTGTGGGCGCTAACTCTTATGTATTTGGGCCCCATTTCTTTCACGTATTTGTTGTCTTCCCTAGTATTTCACAGGTTTCGAGGGGACTTTGGGTTTGTGTCCATCAACATAACCATAAACTTCCCTTTGCGTTTCACGTTGGTGAGATATTATCTTTTTCATGCATAAATCCATGTAGTGTCATACTCACATTCATTGAGGACAATGCATGAAGTGTGGGTAGGGGTGTTTTACGTGCGTACATAGTTGAGTCCTTCTCCTTTTGTTTTGTTTTCTTTTGTTTGTATTAGGGTCATGTTAGTGTGATGCATTTAATATCGATATATCTGGTTGCCAAGACCTTGGCTGTCATGACTACTTTTGCTTGCCTAGTGCTCTAAATTTTCACATTTCTTTCAAAATCTTCATGTATTTGCGAAAGAAAATGTTTTGTGGGTTTTGCGTGTGTTTGACATGTACAAAACCGTTGAGAGGCAAAGTAAAAGGAAGCTCCCACAATTGTCTTGACTTGATGCATTATGATATCTAGTATACTGACTATAGGCCTCATCTAGTCGTTAGGATACACCCCGATTTTCCCTCGGGGGAGAGTAATCATAGGACTTCAGTACTCAAACATATAAAGAAGTCCACCCTGAACCTGGTGAGTTGAATAATTCGTGTCTGTTAATATAAGGATGTTTGTTGTAGTCAAGGACCCGTAAACTCCTGTTGTGAGATATTAAATGTAGGGATTTTGGTTCATATGTAGATAAGAAATAAGTGATAGGTGTTCTCTCTTCACGCACGACTCCTATCACATGGGAAATAAGGTCTGAGGGGACTTTGTGCCTGGTGCTTTCGAGTCATCTGACTTGGAATGCACTGACCAAACTCCCTTTACACGGGTCGTAGGGATCACCCTATGTGGAGATTTGGGAAAGGTGTACGTGATAGTCTAAGTTCTCATAGGCAATGATGCACGAAACCTGACCCTGGGAGAATTACACACCAACTAGAACAAGAAAAAAATGAAAAAAAGAGCAAAAGTGAAGAACAAAAAGAAAAAGAGAGAAAATGGTAATGCAAATAAGAACCTTTATTGACTTTACACTTTTAATCACTTTAGGATGTTAAGGTTATCCATGTCTTTCACTTAAGTCCTTAATTAACTTGCACGAATGATTCATTAGGCTAGGTGTGTGGACTGGATACATATATAGAGTCGGCCTGTAGGAATACCGTGTCCAATTATTGACAAAACTATGTCCAACAAGTAGTGTGGCTAGGTTGCTTACTGCATCAATGTTCAGATTTTGTGGGTATATATGTTGAAAACTCACAAGAGACACCACTCCTCCTTGGCTTCAAGGAGGTTTAACGGCTTGTTGCACAAGCTAAATGCAACCGTGATTCCTACGAATGTGAGTTACGATTTCCCTGTTTTTTGTATGTTTTTCTTTTCTTCATTTTTCTTTCTTTCCGTTTTGCTCGGGACTAGTAAAAGGTAGGTGATGGTAGAAGTACAAAAGAAAACAAGGCTCAAATAGCCTAAGGTCACTATAGCTACTTACAACCAGCAGACGCATAACTGTGAGGTCACGCAGCCTCTACATGCCTCACCTCCCTATGACAAAGACCACAAAGCCCAACAAGTGAGCCGAGATCCAGAGATCTAGTCTCTCCTACTATCGACTGAGTGGGCGATACCGATTTTTGGCTATGAAAATCGTGACCGAATCACTCTCTTAATGCGCCTGAGGTCCTTAGGGGTTAATTTCTACCTGATTTTAAAATTTGAATTTTTGAGAGGTGTTTTGTGTTGGCTTTTGGTCTTAATCTATGTTTTGATGATTTAATCAACCTAATCTTAATTATGATCATGTAAAGTAGCACACATGTTGCATTGCATATATATTGCTTTGTTCTAACCTCTACAGGTGATCTAGACTCAAGGAAGAAAGGAAATCAAGTATGACATGTAATCAAGCTCTTTTGAAGACGTGTATTTTGTATTTTCTTTGAGTCTTAGGAACTTGTGTAAATTAAGCATACTTGAGCTAAAAACTACTCAACCATACACTAGGTTCCCTATAGAAGTCACACACAAAATTTCACATAATTTGGACTTCAATAGATCATCCAAACTAAAACTGGAAAACTCCTAAACAATACTTGAACTGCCTGGACCAAAACGGTCGACCGTTTAAACCTTTTTGTTCGACCGTTCACACGTGTCACATGACCTTTTTTTTTGTCATATTTTACCCAACGGTCGTATTGGTATTATTCCCAAATACCCCAAAATTACCAACCATTCGGTCGACCGAATCTTTCCTAGCGGTCGACTGAACCAACAAAATTTGGTCTCTCAGAAGTGCCTGGACTTATTCGGTCGACCAATCCCTTGAGCCCGTTCGACCGTTAACTTAAGTGAACTTAAGTCAAAGCTGAATTTTGACCAAATGGTCGAACGACATACCCGTTTCGGTCGACCATTTTTAGGCAAAATTGGGTCCTGCAAGTTTCTATTTTGTGCATCTTACACCAACTCATACACAATCAATCCCAACGGCTTTATTCTCTCTAATGCCTATATAAAGAGTTGTAAAACACATTTTAACACAACTCTCCCACTACTACTTGTCCTATACATTAGAGAGAGACTCCCAAACTCATTTTCCCCAATCCTACACTCTAAGCTTCCATTTCCACACATTAGCATCAATTCACATGATCCACATGATCCTCCAACATTTGGTATCAGAGCCTTGTGAGCTAAATTGTTTACTTAACCGCAATTTTTAGCAATGGCTTATACATCTAATCACATAGAAGGATTATGCACCACTAGACCTCCTTTACTTAATGGGTCAAACTATGATTATTAGATAAATAGGATGAAAATCTTCCTAATTTCAAATGACCTAAAATATTGGATGTTTCTTCAAAATCCATAAATCCATACACACCCCCAAATGAAGATGAAATAGATTCACTTAGTAGGCCTAAAATGAAAGAAATTGAGATGAACTCAAAAATCATGAACATCTTGTAATGTGGCCTTAATGAGGGTGAGTATAATAGGATTAGAGGGTGTGTTAGTGCATATGAAATTTGGCATAGACTACAAATACATCATGAGGGGGATAGCAAAACTAAGGAAACCCGCATTAGTCTCCTCATGCATAAATATGAAATATTTTTTATGCAAATCGGTGAAAACATAAGCGAAATGAACACTCGCTTCACCGATATCACTATCTCTCTTTTGATTCTTGGAAGAAGATTAAATGAAGGAGAGATGACAAGGAAATTCCTTCGGTCTCTAAGTCACAATTGGGAAGATAAGGTGGTCTCAATTGAAGAAGCACACGACCTTTCCCAACTCAAGATGGAGGCGTTAATTGGAAATCTCATGGCCTGTAAGCTCCAAATTAACCATCGAAAGGAGAAGGAAGCCTCCAAGAACAAACCAACCTTGGAATTACATGCAAATATTGACCAACCAAGGAGGAGTGTAGAAGATGAGGACACTAAAGTACTAGCCAAAGACTTCTTCAAATACCTCAAGAAGGATAAAGAAGAAAAGAATGAAAGAAGAGGTAGAAGAAGTGAAAAGAGAGAAAAGAAGAAGGAGAAGGAAGAGAGTGAAAATGAGAGAAAAGAGGAGAAGAAAAATGAGAGAAGGGCGAGAAGGAGAGAAAATGAGAGTAGTAAGAGAAAGGAGAAGAGGTTGGAAGCTCACAAGGCTACGTGGGACGATTCATCGTCTTCATCATCATCCAAATCAACTGCACCTTTATCAACAAAGGAATATGCACATATGTGCTACATGACAATTCAAGATGAAGGAAGTGAGGTATCTTCTTACTCTTACTCTAGTAGATCACATTCTTGCTCATCTAAGTCATATGCTAGTGATAGTTCATGTTCCAAAGAAGAAACATATTCTCATGAGGAACTTCAAAATGCATTTCATGATTTAGTTAAACATTGTGAGATTATTTGCGAAAAGAACAAAAATTCTAGAAAGCAAATAAATGATCTCAAATGCCAAATTGAAATAATCATGAATGAGAAGAATGAGGTGCTTGCTAAACTTGAAACTAATGCATCAACTCTTGACAAGTTAAAAGCAACACCTATAGATGTTGAACAATTAGATCTTCATGCTTGCAATGTGCAATTAAGAAAAGATCTAGAAAAGTTCGGAAATGGAACTAAGATGCATAACATGATATTAGGGAGTCAAAGACAATCTTTGCAAAAACATGGTTTAGGATTTAATGTTAAATTGAAAAACCATGCATCTTATACAACTTTAAATGAAAGGCACTTAGTTGTAAAGAATAGTTCCTCAAGTGTGTGGGCTACTAAAACCAAAATGGTTTGGGTTCCCAAACCTAACATTCAAGGACCCAAAGTTGTTTGGGTATCTAAATCTACACTTGTAGGTGCTTGAGGAAGAAATCGGTGGTGATCGGGCGAGCTTAAGAGTCGAATTGAAAGCCGGTTGTATCACCGAATGAAGGGTAGAAACAATTCAAGCTTCAAGTTGGTATAATTTCATATCCTCTAAATTTTTTGATAAAATTGGTTCTAGTCTAGGTTTATATGCTTAATTGACATATCCTTTTATTCATTCATTGCAAATCTTAAATGCTTGAATAACATTGATAGTTTTAGAGTCAAATTTTTTAAAAGGATGTAAATTGGGGAAATGAAAACATCACATGCTTAATTGTAGTATTTACTTGATGTTAATAGGGGAGAAATAGAAATGAACTTAATTGACAGATCATATTCATATCTATAGGGGGAGCTTAATGAATATCATTTTCTTAGAGTAATGAAGTGTAAAATTTAGGGGGAGCAACTTTATTACAAGGCATTCACATTGAACTCAAATCATATGATTTTTTTATAAATATCATTTTTGATGGATGTCAAAGGGGGAGAGATAATAAAGGGAGTAAAACTTGGAATTTGAGTTAAATTGAAGAAAAACTATGCACATCCATAGGGGGAGCATTTATATGCATAGTTTACTTATAAAAATTCCATGTATTAACATATAGTTAAGATATAGGTTGCCATCACCAAAAAGGGGGAGATTGTTGGCTTTTTGGCCATAATCTATATTTTGATGATTTAATCAACCTAATCTTACATGTAGAGTAGCACACATGTTGCATTGCATATATATTGCTTTGTGCTAACCTCTACAGGCGATCAAGACTCAAGGAAGAAAGGAAATCAAATCAAGACATGTAATCAAGCTCCTTTGAAGATATGTATTTTGTATTTTCTTTGAGTCTTAGGAACTTGTGTAAATTGAGCATACTTGACCTAAAAAACTACTCAACACACACTAGGTTCCCTATAGAAGTCACACACAAAATTTCACATAATTTGGACTTCAATAGATCATCCAAACTAAAACTGGAAAACACCTAAACAATACTTGAACTGCCTGGACCAAAACGGTCGATCGTTTAAACCTTTTTGTTCGACCGTTCACACATGTCACATGACCGTTTGTTTTGTCGTATTATACCCAACGGTCG
The DNA here is from genome assembly GCA_963682175.1 of Triglochin maritima. Lineage (NCBI taxonomy): Eukaryota > Viridiplantae > Streptophyta > Magnoliopsida > Alismatales > Juncaginaceae > Triglochin > Triglochin maritima. Next base: position 27,119,339 of record OY821788.1, on the reverse strand, counting down.
TATTGGTATTATTCCCAAATAGCCCAAAATTACAAAACATTCGGTCGACCGAAACTTTCCTAGCGGTCGACTGAACCAACAAAATTTGGTCTCTCAGAAGTGCCTGGACTTATTCGGTCGACCAATCCCTTGAGCCCGTTCGACCGTTAACTTAAGTGAACTTAAGTCAAAGCTGAATTTTGACCAAATGGTCGAACGACATACCCATTTCGGTCGACCATTTTTAGGCAAAATTGGGTCCTGCAAGTTTCTATTTTGTGCATCTTACACCAACTCATACACAATCAATCCCAATGGCTTTATTCTCTCTAATGCCTATATAAGGAGTTGTAAAACACATTTTTACACAAGTCTCCCACTACTACTTGTCCTATACATTAGAGAGAAACTCCCAAGCTCATTTTTCCCCAATCCTACACTCTAAGCTTCCATTTCCACACATTAGCATCAATTCACATCCTAAGCTAAGTGTGCTCAAGATTAGAGAGTGTGTTTCACTCAAGTTCCCATTGTTGTAAAATAAGCAAGGACTTCGGTGAAAGGCCGAAGTGTTCCTCTCGGATTGTGAGAGAAGAAAGTTGATTGATTCGTTTTATATTAACCACAAGTGCATGGCCGCATTGAAGTGGTGGCAAATACGGGGCGTCCACTGGGAGGTGTGTCGACATTTGGTTTGTGCGAAGGCGAGTGGTAAAGAATGGAGAGAAAGATTGATTACACTATATTACACTAGAATGCAAGAGGAAATGAAAGATAAGTAATAAAACTAAACCCCATAGGGGGTAGAGAAATAATGTGAATATAAAGATGTGTGTGTGTGTGTTCAATTAAGCTCCTCAGAACTTGTAGTGCATGAAATCATAAAACTACATCCAACTTTGCCTCCACATGAATTAAGATAAGACTACATCTTTAAAACAACAAGACAATAATTGGAATGAAGCTAAATGAACTCATGTATAAAGACTAGACCCTACTATGCCTCCACATGAATTAAGATAACCCAATATCATTAAAACATACAAGACATTAACTAAGGTAAAGGCAACAAGAGTACATACACTACAAATTGTGTTTCCAATATTAATTCCATCCATATCCTAACCTTATCATGCCCCATAAAATAGGTCCACTAATCAAAGCATAAGCTAAGCTTCATTCAAGAGCATTAGCATATCAAAGATAAGAGTGAAAGCTCATTTGATGGTTATGGAAATCATATAAAGCTCAAGGGATTAAGATAACACACACTTAATACACTACATGATCATATCACATATTTCTCCACCCCCAAGTCGGGATGGAACTACTCACTACTCATTACACTAACTATATTAACAAAATGAAACATAATACTGAAATGAAACTACACTAAGCAAGCAAGAAATACTAAATAAACTTACAAGGAAAGGAAAGACTAAACAAGCATGCACAAATTAAAAGACAAGATTAAAAGAAACTAGAACAATTATTTTATTAACAATGACTCACATTGAAGGCAGCATTTTTCTCCACCTTGAGTTTTTGCTTCAAGGCTCACTCCTTAGTAGAGAGAATGCCACCAAGAAATGGGTAATTACAATGGAAGGTGAAGAGTTCTACTTATAGGCATGGAAAAAGCTAATCCGGGACAATCCCCCGATGTGGGACTACACCAATAAAGAGTTCTTGTGGGCTTCTGTTGATGTATTTGTTGGTCTCGGATGCATCTACTTCGCTTGTTGGAGCTCCGACCCAAATAGAATTGCCAAAATACTTCACATGATGGTGTGGAGTTTTCTGTTTTGCTCTTTGGTCCTTCTGTCTTAGATTCAGGTCCTTCTCCCTTGCATCTTAGTCCCAGATCTCAAAATTCAGTCCTTTTTCCCAGCTTTTGGGTCCTTTTATGCTTCATCTCTTCAAACCTCTTTATTCCTGAAAAGTAAACATAAAACGCGTCATGTAGCATTGCTTAGGTGTAAGATAATGGATAGAAGATACAAATATGAGCATGAAATGATGTCAATCAAAAATCAAGCTAACGAGGGTGTTCGTGGAGCTTGTGTTGTAAAAGGCTTAATCTCGGCCCGGAACGACATTGATAGTGAAGACGCGAGTGGAGCTCGAGGGAGATCGAGTGGAGCTTGCAAGAGAGGAAGTAGGCGGGAGGCCGAACCTCTATAAAAATCCGGTGTCGTTCCATTGTGGTTTGCTTTACTCGCTTGTCTTTCTTTTAAATTCCGCTGCATCATCATTTGACTTGCAAGTAGAGTTTGTTTAGGATTAAAAGGTGATTAGAGATTGTGGATCCATAACCTACACGATCCTCCAACATTTTGTAGGCCTGATGGAAGGGGTGATAAAATTCTCCACCTTATCTTAAAGACTATAGGTGGTGCCCATTAAAGATGTTTTAAATCCTTAATCTATCGAGCAACTCACCAAACAAACACTCGCCTCACTCTTGTTCTAATGCAAGTCCTACAAACTAATGAATGAATGATAGTAGGAGATACATACCTCACGCCAGTGCTCAACAACTAAAAGTAAAGCTAAATAAAAGCCAAGCTACGTGCCTAAGTCAAGTACATGATGCATAACATAAACAAGAAAGAATGACTATTTTTTTGCTTTAGATTTTAATAGTCAAGTTGATTAAAAGGGGAATTGATTGGTTTCTTGCTTAATCTGGGCGCAGTCTACAGGTCAAGACATGCACATTTGGGCTCCCAGACCACTATATTGTGGTTACGAACAACTAGAAGAAAATAAAGGGCAAAATGAACTCAACAGACAGTCAAATAACGGTCCCAGACAGCTTCTTGGCGGTCTTAGTAGCTTGAAATGCTCCCAAATTCATCAAGGTGCTTCCCTAGTAAACCGCAAGCAAACTTAGATAAATGGGCCGTGAATTATTGGTCACGGACTGCTAAATGGCAGTCTGGAGTGCTCAGAAAGTTCCCATGCTTCTTTAGAGACCTCCCTTTATTCCTGAGACTCCCTACAACACAACAAAACTTAGAAAAGTCAAATCCATTCGAATCGTCAAACCAGAGTCTGGACAAAGCACCTCCCCGGTAATGGTGCCAAAAAATTGTTTCGATTAAGCTTAAATTGCAAGTGCACGACCGCGATGAAGGGTGGCGAGTACGGGTCGAATCCACAAGGGGGTGTATCAACTCTGGTTCTTCCGAAATCAAGTGGAAAATAAGGGGAGAAGAGATTTGGTTACACTAAACTAGCAACTAACAAACGAGAAGGATGACAGTACAAGACTAACTAAAACTAAACTAAGCAACTAACAAAGCGAGATGAAATTCAGTAAGGAAAACCCCCAAGGGGTGGACTGTATGTACACATGTAACAAGGTGGTGAATGCATTCGATATTGATTGACATCATATCATGCATATATTTGTGTCTTATATCCATTATATTAAACCTAAACAATGCTACGTAACAAGTTTTATGTTTATGTTACAGGAATAAATAGGTTTGGGAAGAAGAGACTCCAAAAAGGACTTAAAAGCAAGGAAAATGACTAAGTTGCAAGACTTATGGACTGGGGTGCAAGAGAGAAAGACCCAGATGTAAAGCCAAAAGGACTAATGAGGAAATCAAGAAGCTCCACATCATTATGATGAGTATTTTGGCAATTAGATTCGGGCCCAAACATCAACAACCAAATCAGGTTCATCAAACATCAAGAAATCAAGCCAGAAACGAACCATCAAATTCCAGACTAAATCCAAGCAATCTGGACTGCCAATTGGCGGTCCAAATTGTTCCAAATGTTCCATGGTTGAGTCGGGTCGTGGATTATGTTGTTTTATGTCCATTTATAGTATGTGTTTAGTCCCATATTGGGGGATTGTCCCTGATTACCTTTTTCTAGCACTATAAATAGAACTCTTCATTTCCTTTTTATTCACCAATTGCTTGGTAGAATTCTCTGTACTTGGAGTAAAAGACTTGAAGCAAAAACTTAATGTGGAGAAGAATGTCACTTGTAATGTGAGTCATGTTAATAAAATAATTCTTCATAGTTTTGTTAGTTTTATATTGTCTTTATTTTGATGCTTGCATGCTTCTTTAGTTTAATCTCCTTTCATTTTGCTTCTTTAATATTTCTTGATTGTTTAGTTTAATTTCCTTTCAGTATAATGTTTCCTTTTGTTAATGTAGTTATTGTAATGATTAGTGAGTAGTTCCGTCCCCATTTTGGGGTGGAGAAATATGTGTTGTGATTATGTTATGTATTAGGTGTGTGTTATCTTAGTCCTTTGATCCTTACATGATTTCCATAACCATCTAATGGGATTTCACTCTTGTCTTTGATATGCTAATGCTCGTGAATGAAGCTTAGCATATGCTTATACTAGTGGACCTATTTTATGGGGAATGATGAGGTGAGGATATGGATGAAATCAATAAAGTAAACATGACTTGTAGATGCATGTACTCTTGTTGCCCTTACCTTGGTTGATGTCTTATATGTTTTAATGATTGTCTAAATCTTATTTCATGTGGAGGCATAGTGAGGTTTGGTCTTTATACATGAGTTCATTTAGGTTCATTCCAATTATTGTCTTGTATGTTTTAATGATATTGTGTTATCTTATTTCATGTGGAGGCAAAGTTGGATTTAGTTTTATGATTTTCATGCACTACATGTTGTGATGAGCATAATTGAACACACACACATACACATATCTTTGTATTCATATTATTTCTCTACCTCCTATGGGGTTTAGTTTTATTGCGTATTTCCAATTCATTTCGCATTTTAGTGTAGTTTAGATCATAACTTCTTTCTCTCCTTTCTTTCCCACTTGCCTTTGAACAAATTAAAGTTGACACACCTACTTGTGGATCGACCCGTATTTGCCACCGCTTCAACGTGATTGTGCACTTGCGGTTAATTAAAACGTTCAATCAGATATGGCAGGAGTATAGATTGTGTTTTCATCCATGGGAAGTGCCTAATGGTTGTGGAAAAATCTATCAATCCAATCACTAACCTAGTTGATTAACATGAGCATAAACAAGCTGGTTATTAAAAATCTAAAAAGCATGAGAAGTGTCTAAAAGTTGTGGCAAAACCCATTAAGTTGAGTATTCTAATTTAAACAAACAAACATACATTCACATTCATCACATATCGCACAAGATAACATTCATTCCCGTTCTTCAAATATGTATAAACATCATCTCCACCCCAAAGGGGGATGAAACTACTCGCTACACATTAATCTAACAATTATACTAAGAAAAAAAGACATCAAAGATTAAGAAAATAAAACTATGCTACACATACAAGCATTCAAAAGAAACAACATTAAAACAAAACTAGAAGAAATTATTTTATTGATAACTCACATTAGAAGAAGTATTCCCTCCACCCGAGTTTTGCTCCAAAGGCTCACTCCATGTAGAGAGAATGATCACCAGGAAATGAGTAGTTTACAAAGGAAGAAAATGAGTTCTATTTATAGACATTAAAAAGGTAACTGGGGACAATACCCCGGTGTGAGACTACTGAAAAATGCGTAAAACAGATATCAACAACATAATACACAACCACAAGAAGCCAGATCGGTTCATGACCAAACTAGACTGCTAACTCGGGGTCAGAATTGGTCTGATTTCGGAAGCATTCTTAAATGCTTCAGTTATTTACGTGGGGTGCACTCAGATTGGTTGTTTGAGTCTGGGCCCGAATATAATTGCGAAAATACTCTTCATGATGGTGTGGAGTTTCTATTTGGTTCTTCAGGCTTACATCGAGGTCCTTCCGTCTTGCAGATTGGTTCATAGGTCTCACAATCAGTCTTTTTTCTTTTGTTTTAGTATTTTTTTGTCTTCTTCTTCTTAAACTTGTTTATTCCTAAAACTTAAACATAAAACTCGTTACATAGATTTTCTTATGCTCAAAATAGAGGATATATGACATAGATATATGCATGATATGACACTAATCAATACCCAAGAAAAAAACTTATTTAATTTCCCTCACTGTCTCTCCTTAAAATCCTTGAGATCCCACGATCGAACCGTAGTTGGTCAATCGAATTCATTATGGTTTGAGGTCTGAGACTTACTGAAAGGTGAATATCGGACGACCGATACTAGAGAGAAGTGTTAACATTTTCAAGCTCCTATTTCACATACTCAAGTCCTGAACTTTACCACTTGTGTTACCCATTTCAAATCATATCCAAGTGCTCAAGATGACTATTTGATTTTAAATGAAGATGAAAAATCGGTTGATCGATTGCTTGGCGTTCATCCAATTCGGAGAGCGTATTATCCACTCATAATTGGATTTTTTGCTTGGGTACCTATCCGAAAGATGAAAATTGATGTTGTGCCCATCCGAAAGATTCAAATTTGGTCTCCTACACATCATTAGTGTGGGATCAACACCCATTAGGCTCATCATCACGGGAGCCTAACGAATGTGGGCCCCACGAACAAGAGCATAACGGATGTGGGCCACACACTAACGGATGTGTGTGAGCGCAATTTTTAGTTTAGTTGATGGGTACTCGGAAAAAATACCAGATGTATGTGTACGACGCCAATTTTAGTCATTTCAATGGTTTTCCAAACAAAAAACACATTCGTAAACCCATGCTCTATTGACTCATCACGACATGTGGCAGCAACGAGACTTTTTGGAGGGAACTTAATATTATTTATTTCTGAGTTCTAATGGTGTTGGGTAATTATGGATACAAAAGTTATTTGTTAACTTCTTGTATTGATACTTAAGATAACTACACTTCATAGTTCATTAAATTGGACTCAACATTGCAATTGTTGGGTTCTATTCATTGAACTTTATGTTGCGGATGTTGAATTCTAACCAAAATTAAAAGTAATATATGTTACATTGAGGAATTTCCAAAACTCAAACCGGATCATGATATTAACATATAGACATTTGAACGACAATATTTGGATTCAACTCGAACAAACTAAAATATGTCGCATGTATGTGGGAGAAAAGGCTAAAGGTTTTATTTTCTCTCATACAGTACAATACACAATCTTCTCCTTATATAAGGTTACAATAAAGTTTACAATAGGCAAAGATATGAGGGGTTACAATAAGTTTTAACAATTACAACATTCAACTGCTAAAATTGTTACAATTGTTATATCATTATAACAATTACATTAATTGTTATGTCGTTATGAAAGTTACATTCATTTATACCCAAATAACAACTTTAATAATATTCTTAAGCCTTTCAAAAAGAAAAACATGAAGAGCTAATCCGGAGCAAATGATGTGTTTCCTTCGGGTGAAAACGCACGTAGATGCATGGATAATAGTTGTGTGTTACAAACACTAATCAAGGAGGCATTTAGATTAGCTTATAGGAGTTGACCCTTCCTTCCAGAAAATCGATTCTTACAGAAAATCTCAAAATTCTGAGTTTTCATGTTAAATTCATTATTCATGTGATGTATTCGTTACTTTGTTTCTCTTAAATTTAAAAGGCAAATTTGACTTTCAATGCTCCAAGTGACCCAAAATTGAAAAAAACTCACATTGACATCCTCTGAAAAACATGTTTATGTTTCCATTTCTCCCCACAGTACCCCTGTATAAACCATGGGATCATTCCCCTCTTTCTCTCCCTCTCTCTTTGTTTATTTATCTTTCTTTCTCTCTTTCAGATGTTTCGAGCTCAGATTTTTAAATTGGGAGTGAAGACCAAATTGAGCCCACAGTAACCAGTATTGACCTGAGATCATCCTTTTCTGACTCCCGACGGACCCCCACTTGAATGCACATGTTGTTTTAGTATTCTTGGTGGAGAAACAGGTCAATAAAGAGAATGTGTAAGAGAAATTATAAAAACATTGACGTGGGTGTTACTTTGTTGCATTCTCTTTCAATTTTAAAACTGATCTGTCAATGTCATGATGTGTTTTGTTGGTTTGTTCTAGTTTTATTTGAATCTTCCTTTTGTGGGGCAGTTGTGATCAATCCAGCTCGATAGAGCTCGATGAATGACAATTTCTGATGGTTGAAGACGATGCCAGACGGTACTCAATGGTACTCCAGGATACTCGATATATAGGCTCAATGGGTTTGCTTGATAGTTAAAATTGTTTTAGAGTTCCATCGAGTTCTAGTCAACTCGACGATACATGAAGGTGTGGATCGATGTGTATGCTCAATAGTTATACTTGGTTACAGTTCGATTGTATTAGATATGCGTTCAATAGAAACTCGATAGAACTCGATGGGTTATGATTATTATTCTGCATTCCATTGTTTTGACCTTTTTTGTCATTTTAGGTTTGGTTGTTAACATATTTCCTGTGTACAATGGTGTTTGGCAAATGGATGGAAGAGATTAACTTTTCAAGGATGACAAGAGTAAAGGCACCACGATAGAAAATGATGTAACATACTTGCAACTGCTTGAAATTTTGCATAAGGCATTTCATGTTGATTAGTCAAAGTATGAGCTCACACTAGAGGCCCCTTACAAAACATAGGGGCAGCCATTTAGACCTGTTGAAATTACAGACCATGTTGATGTCCGTTTCTTCGTCTCTAAAATATTACAAGACAAGATCCCTTTATGTGTGACTCTAGTTAAGAGGAATGCACCTGTAGGAGTCAGGTTGGGACATTTGTTCCCCAAACATTATCTCATGGCTACTGGAGGTGAGATAGTTGTTCCTGAAGTTGATGTTCCCCACCAATTGAGTGAGTATGAGCCCTATGTGAATGACGATCTTGCTGCGAACTTAAGTGTTTCACCACCACCCCCACCTTTCTCTCTCCCACAAACCCATATCCCATGTGCCATCTCCTTCCTCCCCACTCCCTTATTCTTCTCTACCCATTCCTAAACCCACCAAATTCTCACCTAACCCAACCTCCTAGCGGCAACGACGACAAGGACAACGATGAGGATCTTCGGCGATGTCACGTCGATGAAGCTCCGGCAAGGTATGCTACCCACCTCATTATTTATGGGTCCTTGGGCAAGGAAACTCCGACGAAGGGGAAGTCCAACTGGACGGTACGTGGGCCGGGGCTGTGTGAAGGGAATGTGTTCCAAAAGTATTCTTTTATATGTCAATTATTATGAATTGGATGAGCAAACATTTTGTTTCATGATTAATGTATTCATCTTTTGGAAGTGTTAAGGAAGAGGCTCTTGTTCCTTAACCTTTGAGCTCTAAAAGATAATGATTTACATAAATCAAAAGTTATTCACAATCATTGTAATTGACATGGAACATTAATTACCAAGATAAGATTGTCCTGTTGGTTAAAGAGTATTGTAGCTTTACAAATATTTAACGACACGAGTATATAGAAGAGGAAAATGGTTACTTTTATATATTGAATAAATCTAGCAATTGAAACATTATGGAATTGTGTTATGTGTCATTAATGTTTCACTTTGTCTTGAATCCTGAGATGTGAGACTTATGTTTTTTCACATGAGAAGTGTTTAATTCGATTATTGTCAAAAGCTATCAATGAGCATAGTGATAAAGACAATAGGTGGTTGAGCACGACTTGTGCTGGAAAATATAGTTCGTCAAAAGATTATGATTGTCCCTCTTTACTTGAGTAATGATATTAGAGCAACCCTTGATAAAGCGAAATTATAATGTGCACAAAAGTGACACATTTCTACTTTGTAACTTTACTTGAGTAACTTGTGTTAAGTTACATATTTATAATTAGCTTAAGAGATCAAGAAAGGAATATAGAATACAAAAGTGACACATTTCTACTTTGTATAATATTCTTAATATCATGAGGCAAGGAATAGAAACAAAGTGATGTTCATACATCACTAAATGGATCGTGTTTAGTTCGAGTGAACATGAAATCTTTAGTAATTGGGTAACTAAAATTTGTAGCTAGATACCACTTATAGTTTGTGATATTAAGTGTTTGATATCATTGCCAATATAGCTAAGATCCTCCTATAGGTCACCCCACAAAACTGGGAAACAAGAAGTTTGAGTTTATGTTCATATGATGTATCGAGTTTCATGTGAAATAGTATACATGTGGTAAATCGATAAAATCAATATCTTGTGAAAACAACATAGTTAGAATCATAAATGATTTCATATGAGATGTGTGTTGGTTGTGTTCGTTTTAAATACCGCAACTGCACGACATCGGTGAAGACGTGACAAATACGGGTCATGCCCACATGGAGGTGTGTCAACTTTGGTTCTTCAGAAATTGAGTGGGAAAAGAGGGGAGAAGGAATTGATTACACTAAACTAGACTAAACTATGCTACGCTACGCTACACTAGTACGAAACAAACAAAGAAGATAAAAGCACGAGACAAATAAAACTAAACTAAGTGACTAATAGAAGCAAGTTGTAAATCAGGATGGAAAACCCCTAAGGGGTGGAGTGTGTGGACACATGAAATAAGTTGTGATAAATGCATTCAATAAATCACAAGTGTAGGTAGTGTTGTTATGCATAAGAAGTACCTCATGACAAGACCTATCATCCAAATCACTACTCTACGTGATTAATATGAGTATGAACAAGTTTGTTATTCAGAACCTAAACATGCATGGAATGTACCTAAAGATTATGGCAGAAACCATCAAATTAAGTATTCTCTTTAATTCAAACAAGCACACTCACATTTCTCACACACAACAACATTTAGCATTCATTCCATTCCACATGACATGTATAAATATCAATTCCAATCATTTTCGCATGTCATTTTGGTTTTATATCCGGGTCCTTCTCTCTTGCATCTCAATCCATAAGTCTTGCATCTTAGTCATTTTCCTTGCTTTTAAGTCCTTTTAAGTCTCTTCTTCTCAAACGTGTTTATTCCTGAAAGTTAAACATAAAACTCGCTACATAGCATTGCTTAGGCTAAAAATAAAGGATATAAGACCCAATATATGCATGATATGATGTCAATCAAATAACCCTACACCTAGTTTTTTCTAGTCCCGAGCAAAACAAAGAAAGAGAAAAATGAAAGAAAGGAAGAACATTCACAAAACAGGGAAATCCTAACTCACTTTCGAAGGAATCACGGTTGCACTTAGCACGTGCAACAGGACATTAAACCTCCTTATTTCCAAGGAGGAGGAGTATTGTCTCCTGAGGGTTTTCAGTGGATATACCCACAAAATCCGAACGTTGATGCATTATTCAATCTAGTGACATGACTCGTTGGACTCATTTTCGTCGATCATTGGATACGGTAATTCTACTGGCCGACTCTATATATGTATTCAGCCCACACACGTAGCCTAATAAATCATTTGTTCAAGTTAATCAAGGACTTAAGTGAAAGACAAGGGAAACATTAACATCCTAAAGTGATACAAAGTGTAAAGTCCATTAAGGTTCTTATTTGCATTGCCATTTTTTTGGTTCTTCTAGGTTTTCCTTTTTTCCTAGTTGGTGTGTACTTCTCCCAGGGTCAGGTTTTATCCATCATTGCCTCTGAGGAATTACACTATCACATACACCTTTCCCCCACATATCCACATAGGGTGATCCCTACCACCCGTGTAATGGGAGCTCGGTCGGTGCATCCGAAGTCAAACGACTCGAAAGCACCAGGCACTAAGTCCCTTCAGATCTAATTTCTTCAGTGGTAGGAGTCATGCGAGAAGAGAGAACACCCTACCGACTTATTCATTAACTACACATGAACCAAACCCCTACACCTAAATTTTCACAATAAGATTTTAAGGGTCCCTGACTACGACAAACTTCCTTATTCTAACATACACGAATTAATTGACTCAGTATGTTTAGGGTGGACTTCTTTATTTGTTTGAGTACTGAAACCCTATGATTACACGCCCCCCGAGGGAAAATCGGGTTGCATCCTTACGACTAGATATGACCTAAAGTCATTGTACTAGATATCCTAATGCATCAAGTTCAAAACAATTTTGGGAGATTCCTTTTACTTTGCCTCTCAACAGTTTTGTCCATTAACTTTAAACACATCCCCGTTCCTTGCGTTCAAGATTTCAATCACTCTATGAGGAAATACGAGTTGCACAATAAAAGGGTTAGACCAGCGACTGCGGAGCTTACTCGCAAACAGATGAAGTTGGGAATTGTAGAGCAACACCTTCTGCCCAATCGTAAACACCTTTCACATAATCATGCAATCGTGAAACATCTTGGCCCGGGACTTACGAATTTTGGCATTTTGATACGCATCATTGCGTAGCTCTTCCAATTCCACGATGTCGAGCTTACGGTACACCCCTGCTTGATCAAGATCCATATTCAGGTTCTTAATCGCCCAGAAAGCACAATGCTTAAGCTTGAGTGATTGGTGAAAAGCCTTTTCATACACTACCTGATATGGGGACATACCCAAATTGGTCTTAAAAGTGGTACAGAAAGCCCACAATGTGTCATTCAACTTAGTTGACCAATCCTTCCTCGAGAATTAACCGTCTTTTCAAGGATTTGCTTTAATTGACAGTTAGAAACTTCGACCTGCCCACTAGCTTGCAGATGATATGGGTTCGCAATCTTTTGGGTGATCAAATACTTCTTCATAAGTACTTCAAATGAACGAGTGCGGAAGTGGGTACCCCTATTGCTGATTATGGTACGAGGAGTACCAAATCGTGCAAAAATATCCTTTAAGAATTTGGTGACCACCTTGTTGTCATTGGTCATCGTGGGGATAGAGCCTCTACCCACTTATACACATAAACAATGACCACCAGAATGTAATCATTCCCGAACAAATTCGGGAAAGGACCCATAAAGTTGATGCCCCACACATCAAAGATGTCGACGACAAAGACATTTTGCAAAGACATCATATCACGTCGCCTAATCCTGCCAAGGCGCTGGCAACTATCGCACTGCTTACAAAATTAATAAGCATCTTTGAAAAGAGAAGGCCAGTAGAATCCAGATTGAAGCACCTTGGCAGCAGTTTTCTTTGCTCAAAAGTGTCCACATGCCTCAGTGGCAAAATTGGAGCACACTTTGGAACTCGTTATTCGGGACGCACCGCATGAAAATTTTGTCAGAGTTGTATTTGAATAGATAGGGGTCGTCCCAGTGAAAAATATGACATAGGATCTAAATTTGGTTTGGTCTGATTTTGACCATCCCACAGGAAGTGGCTCTGTCACGAGATAGTTCACGATGTCGGCAAACCAAGGGTTATCTTCGATCGTGAATAATTGCTCGTCAGGAAATTCTTCATTAATAATTTGGTCATGTGGGTTGGTCATCTCTAGTGGAGAGAGTAGTCAAACATGCTCAATGACTCAAGCCAATCTGTGTCCTGAATGAAATTGGCTCGAGTACATCGTCGAAGAGTCCAGGTTGCTTACCAAGAGTGAAGACGTTGAAATCCGTCGTGAGATTCCAAAAGCATTAGATGTCACCAGAAATGGCCTCCCAAGGATCACTAGAATTTGTCCTTGTGGGTTAGACACAAGTTCAATAAACAAGATGATGAAATCAACTGGGAATACGAACTCGCCCACTTTAATAAGGACATCCTCCACACTTTCTCAAGGAATCTTGACGGATCTGTCAGCCAAATGGAGGGTTGTCCTCGTTGGCTTAAGATCACCTATTACATGGTTGACATAGACAGAGTAGGGAAGGAGGTTCACAGATGCTCCAAAATCCAATAGAGCTTGAGGAATTGCCACATTACCGATCATGCAAGAAACAATTGGACAACTGGGGTCCTTGTATTTGACTTGCATGGGTTGTGTCAATATCGAGCTCAAATTGGCGGTCAGAAATGCCTTTTTGGGAACATTTGTTTTCCTCTTAACGGTACGAAGGTCCTTAAGGAACTTGACATATGGTGGCATTAGATGAATGACGTCCAACAACAGAATGTTCACCTTGACTTGCCTAAGTACCTCAACGATTTTGTCTCAATGCTCATCGTGTTTTTAGTCAGCCATTGAGGGAATGATGCCTTGGGGACATAACTATCATGAGGAGGAGTCTCAGAATTGGGTTCCTTGAAAGACTCACGACCCTCCTCAACAGAGTCACCAACAGGGGGTGATTCAGGCATTTCCACATTGCTGTCAACAACGTATGGACAACATTTGCATGTTGGGAAGGGTCATTTTCAAACTGTGCACATTTTGCCTAGCATAAGCGGGTTGACCCCAGGGATTTACCACAGGTTGACTTAGCAACTGACCCTTCTCACGTTCATGGAACTGATGAGCCAACTAGCTAACTTGCATTACCAAAGCTTTGACTGTACTTTGCATGCTCTGCATGAACACTTGAAGGGTCGGATCACTAGAGTGGTCATTTGGGTCAACCTGCTAAGGTAGTGGAGTTTGGTTAGAATAACCCGACGACGAGGCCTGAGGAGGTTGGTAATTATGGTGCTGAGTATTTTGATGTGGGGGTTGGTAGGACGTCGGTGGGCATGGAGGGTGATAAGGTGGTGGTTGAGGTTGAACGTGCGAGCTCTGACCGTGGCCCCGACTAGTCTCCCAAGAGAAATTACGGTGGTTATGTCATCTCGGGTTGTAGGAGTGACTATACGGGTCATTACGGGGCCTTTGTTGATATATCATATTTGCATGCTTAGTGTTTCTTGGAGGATAAGCACATTCGAAGTCATCATGTCCCGTAAGTCCACACCTACTGCACGTGGGAGTAGCGACTGGAGCTATAGGAGCTCGGTCCAACTCTACATTCTCAATCCTACGCTTGAGAGCAGCTAATTTCGCCTCAGATTCGATAGTTAACTCAACTTGATATGATACATGAGGCTGGTGGCTCTCTCATGGTGTGCCACTCAAAGGTACGTTCAGCCATAAATTCAAAAGTCTCCCATGCCTCATCGATGAGTTTCATTTGGAAATGACCCTGACACATCGACTCCGACAATGTACGAGTGTTGTAGTTGAGGCCCTTATAAACAATCTGGCACAGCTGCCAAAACTCAAGTCCATGATGAGGGCACTACTGAAGAAGGTCTTTGAACCTCCCAAAGAAAGCATGAAAAGATTCAGTGTTAGTTTGATACATTTGATGTATCTGGTGTCGTATCTATTGAGTTTTTCTTTGAGGGAAAATCTCTTCAGAAAGACAGTAACAAAGTCATCCCAAGACCGAATAGAGATCGTCGGGAGGCTGTACATCCATTTCTTCGTGTTATCCTTCAACGAGAAAGAAACCGTCATCAACCGGACTGAATCCTCGTCAAGCTGTTGAAGCTTGAACATGGAGCATACCTCCTCGAATTCACGTATAAAAATATACGGATCCTCCTTATTAGCAGGGAAGGTAGAAACAGTGCTCACATATTAAGGTTTCAGTTCATAGTTGTTCCCGCAAGCTGGTGGAAGAACTATGCAAGAAGGTTCCGCGGCCCCTACAGGATGGGTCCGCTCCCACAAAGTCATTGGTCCATCCCATCGAGCTAAAGGTGGTGGCGCACCAATAACTTGATCTCGACCGAATCCCTCTTCCTCCGACTCCTCTTACTCCCGAGTCAGAGGAAGAGGAGAAGGAGGTCTACGTGGTGGTGGGAGTGGACCGAGGTAATCCATGTATGGACCCTTGTCTCCCGCATCTCCACGTGACGACTTGGTCTCACGCTCCAAAGGAGCTCGAGGCGTAGATGGGAGATCACCTAAACCGCCCATCTCAGAAAAATGCACTCTCTCAAGTCGAGCGTTCTCACCAGAACTAGCCCATCTTCGCATAAAACGCTCAACTAGACTCTAAAGCAACACACAACATGTGTAAACAGAGGAGGAGACTATAACAAAGAATATAGAGGAGGAGAAGACTCAGATGAGAATGGAAGAATCCCTAGATCTAGCATGGGTACTGGGAGAAGGTAGAAGCACACAAGCAAATAAGGCTCAAACATCTTATGGCTATAGGTCCTTAGGCTAGGCTACGCCTAAGTTCGAGATGACTATCCTCGACACGTCTCACCTCCCTACAACAAAGACCACAATGCTCAGGAAGTGATACCATATCCAGAGATCCAGTACCTCCTGCTATCGACAAGGCAGGCAACGCCGATCAGGCCATGACGGTCTCAACTCGATCACTCTCCTAGCGCGTCTGAAATCCTTAGGGCCAATGTGTACTTGCTTAGGGCCATGACGGTCTCGGTTAAGACGTGGCAAATACGGGTCATGCCCACAAGGAGGTGTGTCAACTTGGGTTCTTCAGAAATCAAGTGGGAAAAGAGGGGAGAAGGAATTGATTACACTAAACTAGACTAAACTATGCTACGCTACATTAGTACGAAACAAACAAAGAAGATAAAAGCACGAGACAAATAAAACTAAACTAAGTGACTAATAGAACAAGTTGTAAATCAAGATGGAAACCCCTAAAGGGTGGAGTGTGTTGACACATGAAATAAGTTGTGATGAATGCATTCAATAAAGCACAAGTGTAGGTAGTGTTGTTATGCATAAGTACCTCATGACAAGACCTATCATCCAAACCACTACTATAAGTGATTAATATGAGCATGAATAGTTTGTTATTAAGAACCTAGACATGCCTGGAATGTACCTAAAGCTTATGTCAGAAACTAACAAGTTAAGTATTCTCTTTAATTCAAACAAGCATACTCACATTTCTCCCATACAACAACATTTAGCGTTCATTCCATTCTACATGACATGTATAAATATCAACTCCACCCCCAAAGGGGGATGAAACTACTCACACATTATTAATCTAACATTCATATTAAGGAAAAGAAACATGCTAATTTAATTCTACGAAGATTAAAACAAACAAGATTAACTAAGTATGCAAGAACTAAAAGAAACAACAATTAACTAACAAAACATTTTTTATTGCTCACTCGCATTACAAGTAACCTCTCTCCACCACAGTTTTTGCTCCAAGGCTGTACTCCAAGTAGAAAGGATGGCCACCAAGAGAGGAGATGTATTACAGAGGAGGAGGAAGAGTTTTATTTATAGCCATGAAAAAAGGTAACCCGAGACAATCCCCCGCTATGAGACTAAACACATACCACAAATAGACTAAATACACACTAATACACCACCGGACTGAGGCTTATTGGTTTTGGATCCAAATAGAGTGCCAATTGGCGGTTTGGGACAGCCAATAGGTGGTCTGGGTTGGGCTGATCGGGTTGTGCTTTGGTGGAGACTTTTGTGGATCGATTTATTCATATTTTTGTACCCGAAGTGGTTGTTGGAGCTTAGACCCGGATCTAATTGCCAAAATACTCCTCATGATGGTGTGGAGCTTCTTAATTTGCTCATCGGTCCTTTTGATTTTAATCATGATCCTTCTCTCTTGCATCTCAGTCCATAAGTCTTGCATCGTAGTCATTTTCCTTGCTTTTAAGTCCTTTTGAGTCTCTTCTTCTCAAACATGTTTATTCCTAAAACTTAAATATAAAACTCGTTACGTAGCATTGCTTAGGCTAAAAATAAAGGATATAAGACGCAAATATATGCATGATATGATGTCAATCATGTATATTATGGGGTGTAATGTTTTGACATTACATATGATAATATGTTACATGATATATGAATTTGATAAAAGCAAAAATTAGACAAAACAGTCGAACGTTTTCGGAGACCGGTCGACCAGAAATTCAAAGTAGTTGTTGCGTATGTGAATGGTCAACCGGAATGAAACATGGGTCGACCAAAAAATTCCAGGAACTATTTTTGGAATTGATCGGTCGACTGGTAGAAGTCATGATTCGACCGAAAACTTGTAGGAGGTTCCGCAAATTCTTCTTGGTAGTAATCGGTCGATCGACTTGTAGCTCAGTCCGAACAAAAACTTCTAGTAGCCGTTTCTCGTGTTCAATCGGTCGATCGTTTATATGTTTTGTTCGACCAAAAAATAACAGTAGCTATGGTAGCGTGTGATGGGTCGACCGCCCAGTTTAATGGTCCAACCAAAACCTCTATTAACTACCAATCGGTTGACCGATTGGCAAGTTTCGGTGGACCACTAAATCCAATTTTGCCAGAATTAATTAAGGGATTGGTGTTGCTCATGGGTTGGATTTATTCCAATTGTGGTGAAACGTTAATGAGGATGATTATGTGTCAATTTGTGATTGGTTTAGGGAGAGAAAAGAAAGAGATCATGGGTTAGTGGATTGCCCATGATGTGGGTGTTTGGAGAGTCTCTAAATAGGCCTCCTCTCCCTACTTGTTTCATTGGAATGCAAAAATTCTCTCTCTCCCAAACCACCCCATTAATCCTCCGAAAATTCTCTTAATTATTTAAGTTTCTGGAGATATTCTCAGGAGCTTTAGAGGGGTTATTATCTAAATTCTAACCTTGATTTAGAGATTTATTGGCTAGCTCATTTCTCTTTAATCTTGTTTAGAGTTCGGTAAACACTTGGAGGCGAAACGACGAGCGATTCGACGAGCAACGCAATTCCAGATCTTCATAAAGATTTTAGAGTACCTTTGGGTATGATCCTCTTCTATTTATTTTAATGTATATGTAAATTACTATGTATTAAAATAGTATATAGAATAATATACATAAAATCATCGAATATATGATAATCGATCCTGCATGCATGTATAAAATTCGAAAAATATATACATACATAGGGGCACGAAATCCTACACCGCGTGCGTCCAAATACGGTTGCACGAGCCCCTTGTGGCTTGACCGGTCGACCTCGGCGCCCTATTAGTCTGGGCGGCGGCACGGGATGGCCGGCTGGCGGTGTCGATGGTTGGGTCGGTTGGGGATAAAGATTGGGCATTTTGCATATTATTCATGAACTTTAGTTGAATTTGGTTAGTGATTCAATGATTGAATAATTTACGAAATAAACCCTGAATTTAATGTATTTGATTAACTAATAATTAATTGCGAGAATTACAGAATAAACCCTCGATGTTGTAAGCATTTAGTTGAATAAGCTAATCTGGGTTAATTGTAGAATAAATCCTGTAATTTATTGGTATTGATTAAACTATGAATAACTATATTAATTGCCTTGAAAACAATGGAATTAATTATATTTGTTTAATTAATAATTGGAATATTTGCTGGAAAAACCTTGGACTTTTCATAATTGTGAGAAATCATTTAATTTAGGAGATATTGTTCTTGTTCCTTTGACTTTTCAAATATTTGTAGAAAATTACATTAGTTTGGTAATTTACTGCTTTTCCCGAACTTATGAGATTTATGATTTAAATGAAATTTTAGGGGAATTACACTTATACCCCTATAGCTTTGACTGTGGGTGTCGAGCTAGAGTTTTAGCCTACAACTTTGACGATCCTCTAGTCTGGTTTATGCTTATTTCTCTATATCTTATTGGGGGTTGCATAACCCATACTTTTAGGGTAAATAGCATTTACCCCATTGCCTTATGTATGTTTTGTGAGAGAGAGGTTCGTGGAACCGATTGCCCACCTACATTGTGACGAGTGGTCGTTTGAGCGTGGCTGATGGACTCGGGTGTGTGGTCGGGTAGGGTGGATGACGTGTGAGGCATGTATGACTAGATTTTAGGGTTTTTCCCTTGTGTTGTGGTGGTTTGGGAAGGGACCACTCCCATTGTGATGAGTGACCATTTGGGAGTGTTGCTCACAAACTCGAACGTGTGGTCGACTCTCGAAGCCTGATGCGACACCATTCAGTGCACCAGCATTGTGATGAGTGACCATTATGGAGCATTGCTCAAGGGCTCGGGCACGTGGTTTGAGTAGGGTGCACGCTCGGCCTGGTTGGGACGTGTGGTCGCCTTGTGACGTGTGACAATTCTGCTATGAGAGCGGGTTGAGTGTGGTCTTGTGGATTGGATGCGCGGTGGAGTCGAGGTGAACGCTCAACTTCGTTGGGATGTGTCATCGCCTTGGGACACGAGACCAGTGGGAGCCGTGTGGACTACGTTGCCTAGTTTTTTGTCATTTGGACAATGTGGATCTAGTGGTGTCAGGTTGGGGTGGTGTACGATGTCTTGATTTAAGACTTAGGCGTGATTTCTGTGTGAAGGTGAGACACGATAAGTGGTTGGAGGCGACTTGGGCTTGGGACGCGTGGACTGGATCTGTTGAGCTCAGTTGTCATGTATTTTCCTACTCCTCTTAATAGCCATGTACTAGGAATTTCAGAGTTCTTGTATTTCCCTTCCGCATTGTACTCTGATCTTGACTTTATGGTATGTTTTTAATTGAGGCATCGACTTGATTATTGTTAGTTAATGTACCTTTTTTGCTTGTTATAGTTGTGATTGATTGTTGTGTCCCGAGTGTGGACTAGGGGTGCTACATTAAGTGGCGAAGATGGAAATTGAGAAAATGATTCCGAAGGAGAAGGTAGAGAAGACTTGCCACTCCCACACTTTCAACCCCAACGAAAAGACACCCACAACCCAGAAATCCGGGAAACAAAACACTGGGGACAAGTAGCAGTCATCCAAGTAGAACGGAAAATAACACTGGACGAAGTTCTCAATTCATTTCACTAGAACATAACAAAAATTGAGTGGTACAATGTTTACAATAGAAGATATATTGGATTCTAGCCACACTCATACGTCCTCTGTCGACGAATCATCAAGAGAATTCCACCTTGGTAAGACTTTTCGAAAGCAATGGTGAATTGAAAACCAAAGCTGCTCTCTTTGTAATGAAGAAGTCTGGTAAGGAGGTGTGGTATATCAGTTGCATGGATCTTAATTATGCTAGGAGATTGAGGGGCAAAAAACAAGTGCGCTCACCCATGTCTGAGCTTAACGTCTTCCACAATGTACATAATTGCACATTAGACCTCGGACTAAAAGACCACCAACAAGCACGACCTTGGGTAGTTTGCCACTTAATCAGGAACAAATATGCCAATGACGGTACTAAATACTTGGCAAAAGATATAAGGGAGGATGTGAAGGAAGAATACGACATAAATATGAGTTACGAAAAGGTGTGGAGATGCAGAGAGAAGGCACTTACGTATGTGAGGGGGACACCTGAGGAATCTTATTCAAAGTTACATGCATACCTGTACATGTTGGAGCAAAAGAATCCAAGCACAATCACTCATTTTCTCATAGAAGATGGTCACTTTCTATATTACTGCTTCTCTCTTGGAGCATCAAGATGGGGATTTAGAAGGTATCGTCCTGTGATAGGTGTCGATGACACATTCTTGAAGACCAGATACAGTGGGTACATGTTATGTGTTGTTGCATTGGATGCAAACGACCACTTGTATCATATTGCGTTTGCACTGGTGAACAGTGAGAATCACAACTCTTGGACCTATTTCACGAATAAATTGAAGGAAGCCATTGGGGAAGTCAAGAACCTAGCTTTTATATCAGACGGTCATGCTAGCATTATTCATGCATTGTAGACGGTATTTCCAGATGCTGATCATGGTGCATGCTACCTCCATATTTGTATGAATGTGGTTGCAAAGTTCAAGACAGACGACTACCATGAAAAGACGTGGTGTGCGACATACGCATTCCGAAAGTTAGATTTCCACAAGAACTGTGATACGATAAAAGAAATTGATCCTCTCGTAGCGGAATATCTTAAAGACATCGATTTCAATAAGTGGACTCGTTCTTACTTTCTTGGGAATCGGTACAATTTAATGACCAACAATTATGCTGAAAGCCTGAACAACAAAACCAGGGAGGCAAGAACATGGCCAGTCATGACTTTTGTGGAGTACATTCGGTTCACACATCAAACATGGTTTTTTGAACGATGAGCTATTGTCGAGATGAGCATAACCAAATTGTCACCTCTCATAGAGTGTGATCTATTTGGATTAGCTGACAAAGCAAGGTTCTTGACAGTCCACAACCTTTTACGGTTGTTGAAGCTCTTGATCGGGGAGTTAATATCTACTCTCTGTGTTCCTCATTTTACATCACTGAGTCGTGGAGGGAGACATATAAATAAACAATTTACCTTTGTGGTAACGAAGACGAATTGACTGCTCCTGATGACATAAATAATATGCAAGTGAAAGTGCGTGTTGAAAATATCCAGGTGGTCATCCATCGATGAAATAGTAGGAAGGATAAAGAGAAAACGTTTACCATCTCTATGGGTAGTTGTGGTCAAATCGCGCGAGTGCAGTAGATGCGGTAGAAGTGGACACAATAAGAGGGAATGTCAAGATAGATTATAAAGCTAGTAACCTACTTCAAAACTAATTAAATTATATTGTTTTGAACAGATACTCGATAGACCTTCATACAAGCTTGATGGAAGCTCGACGGTGCTGATGCTTTATGACTTAAAGAACAAGCTTAAGTTGATTTTTTTATTAATGTTGTGCTCGATAGGCTTGATATGATCTCGATATAGATTGATGGTTGTTTTCCTATCAAGTTTATATTCGTTTAGATCTGTTCTGTCCTTGTACTCGATATCAACTCGATGGATGCTCGACTGTGATCAATGCTTTATGACTTAACGAACGCTCTTAAGTCGACTTTTTAAATGGTTTGCTCGATAATGGTCGATATAGATCCATGGTTATTCCCCTATGTAGATGAGTTCATTTAGATCCATTCTATTCTTGTACTCGATCGAGAGCAATGGAAGCTCGATGGTGCTTGATGCTTTATAACTTAAGGAACAAGCTTAAGTTGATTTTTTTATTAATGTTGTGCTCGATAGGCTCGATATGAGCTCACCATAAATCGATCCTTGTTTTCCTATGAAGTTGATGTGCATTTAGACATGTTCTGTCCATGTACTCGATATGAGCTCGATAGAAGCTCGACAGTGATCAATGCTTTATGACTTAACGAATGCTCTTAAGTTGATTTTTTAAAATGTTGTTCTCCTCGATAGGAGATCGATGTAAATCGATGGTTATTCTCCTATGTAGTTGAGTCATTTAGATTCGTTGAGTCTGATATGAGCTCGATAGTTAACAAATTCAAACATTCACAACATTAACATTCACTACTACAGAAAATGGAATATACATCGGATGTACGGGGCTATATACATCGGATATAAGCACTCTCAGATCCGACGTCTATGTGTGCGTCGTCTATACATAGACGTCGGCCTTCATATAGACCGACGTCTATACCTAAAAAATATACGTCGGCTGTATATATAAGACGACGTCTATTCTTTAACGTATAGACGTCGGGTGTTATATGGACCGACATCTATTCGTTAGGTATAGACGTCGGTTCAATAAGCGACAACGTCTATTCCTAAAGCATATATGTCGGTTCAATAAGAGACGACGTCTATTCCTAAAACATATACGTCGGATTCATACTACAGCCGACGTCTATTCCTTTCTTCAGAGGAATAAACGTCGGCTAATTAAAACAACCGACTTCTATTCCTAAACTTGGACAAAATAAAAATAGCATCCGACGAAATTGTTTTTAGTCATCGTATTCGTGTACATACAACTGTACCAAATTCGTTCTCCTATAAATTTGTTCACAAATACTCACAATTTCATCCACATGTACATACAAGTACAAACACACAAGCATACATGCACAAACACAAACATACAACCATACATGCACAAACATACAAGCATACACAATTGACATTCAACACACTTGCAATTAATTCATTCTAAAATTAAGGCAATTATATTAAGGCATGAAGTGTAGGTTTGTAATACAAGTGCACTTGTAAACTAAATTACAAAAAATACTAGTAGCAGGAGAACCTCTTAGTTCGTCAACATGTTTCTGATAAAATAGCGAGCCCATCTGTCACGAGTATCATCGAGCTCCTGTTGCGAGAAGGGATCACTACTTTTTGGGAAGACATATCAAAAAATACAAGTGTGTTGAATATTAATAACTAAATATTGAAACTACAATTGAATATACAAATGAATAACGATCTACATTACCTCGGTTTGACATACGTCTTGAGTTGCCACATCGAGGATTTCCTCCATGTATCTCATCACGTAGTAACCACATTCCGTATTTCCAACCTGCTTCTGGTACTACAAACATAGAAATTCGCTAAATATATGTTCCTAAGTTAATTAACAAAAATGAGATCGAACGTACTCTCATTCCATGCCATGTTATTCCTGCTTTTGTGGTTGTTCTCCTACCACTTAAAGCTCTGTAGGTCCTTTGATGTTCATCTCATTAGCCTCTTCATTGTGGTTTGGTCCACTATGTTTCATTTTGTATCTTGAAACATTACACCTGGGACAAGAATGTAAGTTTTCAAACTCACCCCTATACAATATACAATTGTTCGGGCATGCGTGTATCTTCCTGTATTCCATTCCCATAGGGCACAACACTTTATTAGCATCATAAGTTCTAGCTGGCAACTCATTATCATCTCGAAGCATCTCTTTCACTAACTTCAACATTGACGTGAAACTGACATCGGACCAACCATCTCAAGCTTTTAAATTGTACAACTTAAACATCGCTGACAATCTAGTGAATTTGGTACAATTCTTATACAACGGCTTCTCATTGTCACTCAACAAATTACCAAGTAAATCGGGGTTAGACGAAAACTTTTCCGCCATATCCTGAACCATTTCCTCTAAGTGATCTTTCACACTAACGTCTTCCCCATCAGTCTTGGAACGACTAAATTATTATTATTGGAGACAATAAATAAAATTTCAATTTAAAAGAATGTGTTCGTAGATGAGAATATTCGGAGACATTAAGATGAGAAAAGAATGACTCAGAGGAGAGGAGATGAAGTCCTTAATCTAGCGTGGGAATAAGGAAGATTAGAAACCTAACTTAGCAATCAAGGCCAAAACAACCTAAAGTCCACTATAGGTCGTTAGTAATAGACGACGCCTAACTTCGAGGTCTCACCGAGGACCACTAGTCTGTAGGAAATCAAGAACCTGGAGGTCCCTAATATCTCAGGGAGACTAGATGGGCAACGACGTTCAGGCCGAAACGGTCTTCAACATCGAGGACCACTAATTTGTAGGAAATCAAGAACCCGGAGGTCCCTAAAATCTCAGGGAGACTAGATAGGCAACGACATTCAGGCCATAACTGTCTTAAACGGTTTCCTCTCCTTAATGCGTCCGAAAATCCTAGGGGCCAACGTCTAATTGATTTTATTAAAGCTCTTTTATTAAGTGGTTTTTGGGCTAAGGAAATGGTGATGAAATCCCCCCACCTCATCTCCTATAGGTGACTGTCCCCTAAGTGTTTTTCATACCTTAATCTAACAAACAACACACCAAACAAACACTCATCTCACTCTTGTTATAATGCAAGTCTTACTAACTAATGTATGCTTTCTAATGAATGATGAGTGAAAGATAGTACGTACCTTATGCCAGCAATCTATGACAGAAATTGTAAATAAATAATAAATATGATGAATGCAAATCCTATATGATGAATGACTTAGCAAATATTGTCTAATCTTTTGCTTTGGGTTATTAAAGGCCAAGTTGTTTAAGGGGGTTAATGAGTTAAACATAAAACTTTCTAAATAAAAGAATATCTTAAGTATAAATAAACATTTAGCTAAATAAACATGTAACTAAATTTTAATCTATAACCTTAAACATAAAAAGCTAGGCTCGGATATAACATGCAAGCAAGGCATAGCAAAAATTAAAAAACCAAAGATTTTCAATTAGGGTACCAATGTTATACCACTATTCCAAAGCAACCTACACAAATAAAACATCAACGAAAATTCCTCATTTAGTATTACAAAACACACTAAAGCATATGTATGAAGGAATATCCTGTAGAAAAACAAAGAGAAACCAAAACTATGAGAAACTGGAGCCCAAATTAATTCACTACCAAATTAACTTTCTAGAAGTTTTACGAGGTCAACTTTCTTTAGCTTTGAGTAACCTTTAACTCCCCTACCAAATGATTTCTACCAAATTAATCCACTACCAAATTAACAATTTCAAGTAAATTACGAGTCCAAAAGACTTCGATCAAAAGCTTAACTAGTTCAAGCTAGCAAGAGACTCCATTTCTTTCAAGAGCATACAAAATATCAACAAACTTAAGCGTAAATCATGAAAATACGAATATATTCAACATTAAAACCAAAAAATTGAAATGTTGCATTCACCAACAATAAACGAGAGGAGAAGTTTACTAACATTGAAAAGAATCGTAACTACAAGAAAAAACCGAAAACAAACCAACAAAAACGAACTTAACACTTACATTGGTTAGGATGAAGAGGAAGACGGAGGAAGAAGGAGAATAGGGCCGGAGATGGGGAGGAGAGCTTGGGACGTCGCTGCGGTGCAGGAGACGGTGCAGATCGGTCGAAGATTGGTCGCAGAGGAGAGTTTGGTCGCGGGACGGCTAGGGTTTGGGTGGGTTTCGTCTGAAATGAATGACAGAAAACGCATCTGTTCGATTTCTTTAAGACCTATAGACGTCGGATATTATAGATATCTGACGTCTATACCTCGACGTCTATATGCAGGGGGTAGAGACGTCGGTCGTCAATAACAGCCGACGTCTATAAGTCAACATCTATACCCTATAGATGTCGGATTCACAGGGATTCTAACACCCGACGTCTATAAGTGGACGTCTCTAACATATAGACGTCGGATAAAATCAGTATTCCAATAGCCGACGTCTATAGTACCATATAGACATCGGCCTTGGTAACGACCGACGTCTATGTTATCTTCGTCCAACTAGACGTCGGCTGTTATAACAACCGACGTCTATTGGGCGACGAGCAAAGATTATTCTGCACTAGTGATTAACAACAAACATTAACCAACAAAAATTAACAACATTCACCAATTGAGCACAACATTTAAACAGATTCAAAAACATTAACTAACAAAAGAGCATGTAACTTCAACATTTACTTCATTAACATCCACAACATTAACATCACTAACAAAATAAAAGTTGTAACTTATAAAACAACATCAACTAAAATAACTTCGCTTGTTTCCTTGTCCACCCAGTGTGGTCTTCATAGCCAGGAGGCACGTCAGGAACTGGGAGGTCGGGTGGTTAGGGATGGGTGTCTCAGTGAGGCAGGTCATCCCGTAGTTGGCGCAGTTGTGATACAAGGAGGGGGTGTTGTTGTTGGTATCTTCGGGATGGACACTACCCAATTAAAATAAGGAAATATCAGTCGTTATTATAACAACATTAATGTATAACAACTTGTAAGTCATAAATAACAAAAACATATCACTGTCGATAAGGAGGCCTAAATGGCGGTCTAGATCGCCTACCGATCGGGTGAGTTATGCCATGGTCTGATTGACCTACTGGAGTGGTTCCAGGTGTGACAGTAGTTGTGACACGGCATCACGAACATAAAAAGTGCATTTGTTGTGGCCTAGTGCCCCATACCGCTAGGTCACTTGCAAGACCCCAGTCATGGTCCCGACACACACACATTGTGCAGGGTAACCGCACATGCATAGGAAGTCATCAAGAAGCATGACCTTGGTGATGTCATCGTTACATAGCATTCTTGGACTTGAATCTGAAGTTCACGAAGGTTGAGGGGAGATGGCGGTGGCAAGCAAAGTGGAATGACCTAATGCCAAAAGAAGGGAAGGAAACCAATCCGTCGAAAACATTTCAATAATCATGCCAGGAACAGTTGTGTAAACTACCGAGTGCATATTGATCTCATTGATCCCAACAAAGTGGACTCTCTTACTTCATCATATCGAGGTCATATCAAACCACCCATTCGTACAATTTTTTCACACATCGCTCATAACTGAGGTGGAGTTTTTAGGGAAGGAAACCAAACCATGGAAAACACCCTCATCAATAACCACACCATAAACAATCGCATAATTTATAAAGCTCATATTGAGTGCATATCAAGTTCATCGATCCCAACAAAGTGGACTCTCTTACTTCATCATATCGAGCTCACATCGAATTGGCCATTGGTCCATTTTTTTCACACTTCGTTCATAACTGACGTGACGTTTGGATGGAAGGAAACGGTTCCGATTCTGAGATGCAAAAAATGCTATCAAAAACCTTGCAGGAACAGTGGTGTATTTTTAAAAAATCTTAATTATTGAGGTCATATCTTACGCATATCGAGTTAATATCAAGTCAATTGAGGTTACAGTTCTCCACTCTCAAATGTGAACAAGAGCATTTTTTCAAAAAATGGAGGCAGTTTCAATGTCAAGGTCATATCGATGTCCTCGACCCCAAGAAAACTAATATCAACACAATATAGCTACTATCGAGCGACGTCAAAAACACGGGAAAATGCTCCGAAATTGACATGGAATTCATAATTGTTCCATTTCTATACTTGTATTATAAAATAAAATACAAAAATAGTTCCACATTATGAAAATTACTGAGACTATTGAGCACAACAATCGAGTACCTATCGTACTAGTATCGAACCTATCGAGCTAATATCGCTACTAGATCTCCCTCAGAAATTATCGAGCGAACCGAGGACAACAATCGAGTGCGTATTGAACTAGTATCGAAGCTATCGAACTAATATCGTTACTAGATGAAATTGCCACATTTGAATTCATAATTGTTCCATTTATACCTTTTTTATAAAATATAATACCAAAACATGTCCACATTCTTATAAAATACAAAATAAAATATAAAATAAATACATAATTATTCCACGTCAAGGTCTGAAATTTTGATAGAACAGGTCGACGACCCATTCATCCCTGAAAGTCTGTATGTTTTTGTCTGTGATGGTGATGAGAGGAAGATTCATCACACGATGCTCTATATACTTAATGGCGTACATGCCACAATATCTACTGCAAAATTAATAGCATTAACTGTAAACATATGGGATAAAAGCATTAACCAACTGAAGTAATCACGAAATTTACCTATTCCGTGTTTAGGGGACCTCCTCCGATTTCAGATGGTGCCACTCGAACTCCGGCGGTTTGCGTCCTTTAGAGGATATGAACAGCGAGGAAGCCTTAATCAGAGAAGGAAGGAGGTGACACCAGGGCCTAATTATATTCTTTAGCTCTACCTCAGAAATGATTGTATGACCATCATCATAGATTGTCAACTTATAGTCCGGAATTTAGAGCTTGACAGCAAACCAATGTTGGTTCTTGTAGCTTTGGCACTAGTACACATAGTCATTTCCCTTCCAAGAAGGCATGACCTGATCCTCCATCTAGGTGTGGAATGACAGACACAATGGATCCCAAGTAAACTTCCCTGGATTGTTCTTATACAAGTCGTGCATGCCTGGAATCCATTGACAGAAAAAAGGCTCATAACCACAACAACTTTGCGGTATGGACCTGGGAGGCAAATGAGATGCCTCCTCATCATGTGCTATGCCGCGTCAATATGCTACGAAAATATCAACATGTTGAAAGTCAAAAATGAAAGGGATGTGTTCTAAAAGTTTACTTTTATATGTCTTTTATTATGAATTGAATGTAGAAACATTTTGTTTCTTAATTAATGTATTCGTCCTTTAAAAGTGTTAAGGAAGACGCTTTTGGTCCTTAACCGTAGAGGTCTAAAAGATAATGGTTTACATAAATCAAAAGATAATTCACAATCATGGTGATTAATTAACATGGGACATTGATTACCGAGTTAAGATTATCATGTTGGTTAAAGGATATTGTAGCTCTACAAGTATTTAATAACATGAGTATATGAAATAGAAAATATTTATTTCAATATTGAATTGACCTAACAAATGAAACATTTTGGAATTGTGTTTGTGTCATTAATGTTTCATTATGTCTTTGAATCCTAAGATATGAGACATATATCTTTTCACATGAGAAGTGTATAATTTGATTATTATCAAAAGTTGTCATTGATTATAGTGATAAAGATAGTAGATGGTTATATATCACTTGTGCCGGAAAGAATGATATGCCAATAGATTATTATTTCCCCTCTTGGCTTGAGTGATGATATTGCTAGGCGCCTTGATAAAGCAAAATTATAATTTGCACAATGTATCTTATGTATAGTTACATATTTCTAATTTGCTTTAGACACTAGTGCAGAAAATGGAATAGTCGTCGCCTAAAAGACGTCGATCGCCCATATAGCCGACATCTACAGGTATGGACGTCATCTATTAAAACAGCTGACGTCTATAGGGAACTTTAGACATCGGTTGTTTGAATAACCATTAAAACTAATGTCTATACCCCCAACGATTTCTACTTTGTATAATATAAAACACAAAGATCAAGAAATGAATATATAATACAAAGATGACACATTTCTACTTTGTATAATATTCTTAATATCATGAGGCAATGGATGGAAACAAGTGATATTACTTAAGTGGATCGGGTTTAGTTTAGGTGAACGAAACATCTTTGTTATTTGGGTAACTGTAATGTGTAGCTGGATACCGTTTATAATTTATGATATAAAGTGTTTTATATTATTGTCAACATAACTTCGATTCTCCTATAGACCAAACCACAAAACTGGGAAATAAGAAATATGATTTTACATTGTATGTGATGTATTGAAATACATGTGGTGAAATAATAAAATCAATATGTTGTAATAACGACATTGTTAGAATATCAAATAAATTTGTATGACATGTGTATATATTAAGTGGTATAATGTTTGACATTATATATGATAATATATTACATAATATAATGTCATCCACAACATTATAACACACAAATTTGCTAAAACCCCAAAGCTCAAATTGTTGGATGTTAATCCAAAATTTGTGAGAGGCAAAAGCAGAGGAAAATGGTAAACCGTTTCGTGCCTGGTTCACCGAGTGCTTCGGAACGAACCAATCCGCTATCAGAGCTCATTACTTAGGGTCTACAAAATCTACATTTAATACATAAAAATAATAATCATATATTTACTATACATGCATTACATTTCATATCGATATCAAAAAACCAAAGGAAAACCAATCTGAACTTTGCATATCGCCGGAGAGAGGGAGTAGTGGGGAGTGGGGAGTGATTTGGAGGTGGGAGGATGAAGAGGTGGCCGGAGGCCCCTTTTCTGCCCTATGTAAAAAGGCATCTCTGATGCTATTTTTACCTAGAATGAAAATGAAATTCGTCATTAAGGGATAAAAAAAAATTGTGATGCTTTTTTTGTTAATGAAACGGCATTAAAGGTCCCATTTTTGTGCCTCATATTTTGCCAATTAAGTTTTCCAGCTTTATATTTTTCCAATTTTTTTAATTTTCCATGATTATTTAAAAAAAATCCTATTAACAATCTTTATGAACTCCATGGTTATGTATATTTGGTAAGTTATCGAATTCGTTGGAATTTGTTGAAGTAATTATGAACTCCAGTTACTAGAATGTGATTTGATAAACTTGTATTGTGGAAATCTGATATTGGTAATTAATGTCCTACAACAAGCTTCTGAAGCAGTTAATATTGTTCATACATTGTGATATGTTTAACTATGTGTAGAGTCTATATGTCTTCGTCATGGTTACATCAAATTCTCTTTAGATTCTGTGAGGTAGTTATGATAGTTATAACTGCAATAACTTCTTTATAGGTCAAATTTCAAATCCGACCATAGAAATGACGGGTTTGGATCAGACATCGAAAAACATAAAGCACAACCCAACTGTTTGTAGGATTTCATCCCTATGCTTGTGTGTGTGTATATATATATATATATTTATACACAAGCGAGATCGTTTGTTTCATATTTACTCAATAATTATGTACAATACTGCTTCAAGCATTTTAATAGAATGTATTCTACATAATATTAAAATGTATAAAGTGTAACATACCTACAAAGATTGTCAAACCCTTTTCGATGATCCGGAGTCGAGTTGCACATTGAATCGCTCGAGGAGCTTTCTCCAAGTGTTCACAAAAATCTAAACAAGATCATAGTGATTGAAGCTAGCCAATCAACTCTAATGCAAGGTTAGAATCTAGCTAATGACCCATTTATGCCAACAAGAATTTAATCTCCAACACTTAACTAAGAGATTGATGGAGGGATGGAGAAAATATGGAGGAGAGAAGATTTTGTATCAATCAACAAAAGGAAGGAGAGACCTATTTATAGAGCATTCTCCAAACCACATCATGTGTAAATCCACCTACACATGAACCACGTTAATTTCTCCTCTTTGCCAATCATATTTTGACACATCATCCTCTAACCAAAACAAGGGTTGAATCCCTCCATTAATTTAGCAATGATCTTTAAATTAATAAAAGCAAAATCCAGGGCAAAACGGTGGACTGAACCGCCTTGCCGGTCGACCATTCCTTTACCACGAAAAGTTCCTGATAATTTCGGTCGGACTGAGTTTCATTTCGGTCGACCACTCCCTTACCAAGAAAGCTGCTGATAATTTTGGTTGAACCAAGTATGACGTCGGTCGACCGTTCCCTTACCAGGAAAGCTTTTGATAATTTCGGTCGAAACACATGTCCAGCCAGGCGACCGTTTCCAATCTCAAAAGAATTTGGTTGACCGGTTCCCGAATATCACATTATATTATGTAATATATTATCATATATAATGTCAAACATCATATCCCATAATATACATACATCTCATATAAATTTATTTGTTATTCCAACAATGTCGTTATTACGACATATGTATATTATTTCATATCACATGAAATTTGATACGTCTCATAAAATATAAAATCATACTTATTGTTTCCTAATTTTATGGTATAACCTACAAGAGGATCTAAGTTATGTTGCCAATGATATAAACACTTTATATCATAAACTATAAGCGGTATCTAGCTACACATTATAGTTACACAAATGAGAAAGATGTTTTTGTTCATTTGAACATAACACGATCCATTTAGTGATATGTAATAATATCACTTGCGTCTTTCACTTGCCTCATGATATTAGGAATATTATACAAAGTAGGAATGTGTCATCTTTGTATTATATATCCTTTTTTCTTGATCTCTTAAACTAATTATAAATATGTAACTATACATAAGATACATTGTGCACGTTATAATTTTGCTTCATCAAGGGGGACAATAATAACATCACTCAAGTCAAGAGGGGCAATGATAATCTTTTGACGTACGATCTTTTCTGACACAAGTCATATATAACCAACTAATATTTGTATCATTATATGTAATGATAGTTTTTGATAATAATCAAATTATACACTTCTCATGTGAAAAGATATAGGTCTCATATCTTAGGATTCAAAGACACAATGAAAACATTAATGACACAAATACAATTCCATAATGTTTCATTTACTAGGTTTATTTAATATATAACAGTAAACATTTTCTCTTTTATATAGTCATGCTGTTAAATACTTTTAGAGCTACAATATTATTTAACCAACATGACAATCTTATCTTCGTAATTAATGTCTCATGACAATCACAATGATTGCAAATTATTTTTTATTTATGTAAACCAGTATCTTTTAGAGCTTGATTAGTAGCATATCATACATCGCATTCATGTTATTTATTCTTTCTTTTACCCCAATTTTGTGCTACTCGAGTGTTTATTTGTGGTGTTTCAGGTGTTAGGTAATAAAAAAGAGAAAGGAAGAGAAAAGGACTGAAATACAAGAGGAAATGACTCAAATGAAGCCAAGAGGACCTGTTTGTCATGCATAAGGATCCATCTGCAAATAAGGAAGGATCCAAATGAAATCCAGAGGGACTTGAACGCATGAAAAAGATTTTGGGCGCAAATATCCGTCAAAACGATGACCTTGAGGAGTTTTTGGGCAATTAAAGACAAATGGGCTCGAACCAGCGGATCCAATGGGTCCAATTGGTCCCCAATTTATCTCGTGGCTTCGTCTTGATTATATGGGTGCACCCGACTATAGAGAAAGTTATTACATCCGTCAGATTGCTTCCAGATCCATCCAAACCTTTATTTCTTCTAAAAATAGACTTGTAATGCCTCCTTTCTTCTTCTTCCTCTCTCTCCTCCTTAGGTTAGTTTCATTTCTTGTTTAGTGGAGTAGGTCTTATTTCTTGTTTATTAGAGTAGGTTTTAGTTTCTTAATTGGTAGCGTAAAGGAGGAGAAGAGGAGCAACCTTGTAATCTTTCATTTTAATCTAGTTTTCTACATCTACATTATTGTTTTGGGTTGTTTTTATGTTTTCTTGAGTTTAGAGATGAGTAGGGAGTAGTCCATCCCCATTGGGGGTGGAGAAGAAGGTGATGTGATTGTGTGATGTATTAAGTGTGTGTTAATCCTAACCTTTGAACCTCACATGAGTTCCATACCCATCTAATGAGATTTTTCACTCTTATCTTTGATTTGTTAATGCTCTTTACTGATGCTTAGCACATGCTTAGACTAGTGGGCCTATTTTATGGGGAATGATGAGGTGAGGATAATGATGTAACATGACATGTGTATGCATGTGCTCATGTTGGACTCATCCTAATTAATGTCTCATATGTTTTAATGATTGTGTTAAATCTTATTTCATGTGGAGACATAGTGGGATTTCGTCGTTATGCATTTCATGTTAGCCTCATCTTAATTATTGTCTTGTATGTTTTAATGATAATGTTTTATCTTATTACATGTGGAGACAAAGTTTGATTTGGTTTTTATGGATTTCATGTATTACATGTTGTGATGACCACCAATGAACACACATACGTACACATATTCTCATTTCCGCATTTTTTATCTACCCCCTTAGGGGTTTATTTTTATCGTTTGTTTTCTGATTTAGTACGCATCATAGTATAATTCCAATCTCATATCTCTCTTTTCCTTTCCTCACTCGAGTATTGTGGACTCTGACTCGCACGCGCTCCTCGTGGACATGACCCGTACTTGTTGTGTCTTCACCGACGTCGTGATATTGTGGTACTATAACTAAAACAATCATAGCTCTATGGTTAAGGACCAAGAGTTGTAGGATCGATGACCCCTAATTAATCTAAGTAAATTAGTCTAATCTCTACGTAATTCAACAATAGATGGAGCGGAAATAAACAATACAACACAATTAGAGAAAAGCAAACCATAATGGACAGGGGTTTTTATAGAGGTTCTGCCTCCCTTGTACTTCCACTCTTGCAAGCTCCACTCGACCCCACGAACTCCGCTCACGACTTCACTATCCATTCCCCGTTCCGGGCCGGGAGAGAACGCCTTTACACAACAAGCCTCGCGAACAACCCTCGCTAGCTTGGATTCCTCTTCTCACAATCTGAGAAAGAACACTTCGGGCTTTCACAAAAATCTTTGCTTCTTGACAACAAATGGTTGGGTGGATCACAACACTCTCTAACTTGAGCACACATTGAGTATGATATGAAATTGATCAAAGGTGTGGACGTATAAGGCTTAAATTGTACGATTTGAGGCTCTGAGGATTGGGAGACTTCTTTCTAGTGTATTTAGCAAATAGAAGTGTAAGAGGTATCTAAATAAGGTGTATGGACATCTATTTATAAACTCCTAGAAATATATAGTTGTTGGGGAAGAATTGGATGAGTTGTGTGTAAGATATACACAAATCACAAATGATGTTCTGCAATTTTGTCCCTCAATGGTGGACCGAATCGGGCAGCACGGTCAACCATTTCCTTAAGTATAAGGAAACTTTCAAACCAAATAATGCATCGGTCAAACAAGCTTAGATTATGAATTAAGTGATCGGTCGACTGAAAGAGGGGCGGCGACCGAAACCAGGGTTTTGGTAGGGTTAACGGATATATCGGTCGACCAGAAAAGGAATGTCCAGTCAACTGAAAATAACAGGCACTTGGGGTGTTTTGAAATGTTCATATTCAGTCAACGGTTAAAGGTGTACGGTCGATCGGTGGCCAAATGTGTTTTGGGGTTTAGATGAAAAATATGAATACCACCGTTGTAGAATACAACAAGGTTAACGGTCGTCCTAAAAATATTGTGATCGGTCGACCGGAAGGTCAAAAATGGTCGACCGAACCAAGGCTAAAAATGCAAGGACAATCCGGTCGACTGGATAACTGACGGTTGACCGTCTGGGTGCAGACAGATATATTAGGCTTGCTTGTCTATGGAATTGGGTTGCCTATTTAAGTCGTATTGAAATGGAAATTTGTATGTGACTTCTATAGGTTCCCTAG
This sequence comes from Triglochin maritima, assembly GCA_963682175.1. Lineage (NCBI taxonomy): Eukaryota > Viridiplantae > Streptophyta > Magnoliopsida > Alismatales > Juncaginaceae > Triglochin > Triglochin maritima. Next base: position 27,083,285 of record OY821788.1, on the reverse strand, counting down.
AGTCTATGTGAATGTATTTTAACTCATGTATGCTCAAGTTTACGTAAAATCCTAAGACTCAAAATAAAGGTAAAATTACATGTCTTCAATAAGCTTGATTATATTTCTTGACTTTAATTTCATTCTTCCTTAAGTCTTGATCATCTATAGATGTTAGCACAATACAATATATGCTTTTATGCATAATGTGTGCTACACTACAATTTGATTGTGATTAAATCATCAAAACATATATTAAGGCCCAAAAGCCAACAAGAGTCACTTCCTAAACTCTTCTAAAATACGAATACATTAATCAAGTAACACAATATTATACATTCAATTCATAACAAAAGACATATAAAAGAATACTTTTAGAACACACATTCCTTTCATTGTTGTCAAGTCGTCTACAAAAAACAATCTCCGTTGCACATTATAAATAATAAGTTATAAAATAATAAAATGACATGACACCCATGTCTTGTTTGGGTTAAAAATGAAATTATTTTTCCACACATGGTTTTGTTTTTATGGGAGCACAAGACAACACAATAGTGGTATTGTATTGTATTTCTATTCATATTAGGTATCGTCGTGGAATAGTTGCTTGAGATTGAAGAAAACCACTCCAAAATTAAAACCATGGACGATATAAAAATATTAATGGTGCATTCAGAAAATTGTATTGTATATATTGTACTTCTATTTCTATTAGTAGGCTCCCAAAACCAAAACATCCATCCATTCTAGAATGAAACTAAACCATGGGCTGGAATGACAGCCTAAGGAAATTATTTATCCCTTTCGCTAGTTGGCACACCAAGTAAAAAATAGAATAGAGTGTCCATCTGTCGCCACAAACAAGCACGTCAGAACCAAACAATCGAAAACCCATATTTTTAGAAAAAAATTGCAATGACAAACAAGAACTTACATTAATTAACAATAGATATAACAGCATATCATATAAGTGAAGCCGCCACAATTTTGTTGTGGTCTGGTTTTCAACCTTTTCTTCGTCACCTTCGTATTATTATCTTATCTTCAATCAATTATTGCTTTCTTAAATGACAATTGGACTTATGAGTTTTCGTGATAGTTTAAGCAAGAGAAGCTGAAAGACTCTGTGAGGAAGGAGAGAGAAACTCATCTTCGGTGTCGGTGTTGAATTCGATGTCCTCAAGCCACATGCATAGTCTTCTTTGACTGTTTCACGTTCATTTACAATTTATAAAACTCTAATAAGTATGCTAACCCTCTCATCTTACTCATCAAGTCACTCTATATGGTTCTTCAAACCCATGGACTCGAATTGTATTTCGCCTTAGGCTTGAGATAAGGGTTCGGTGAATGGATCGGTGTGTTGTTGTTGGAGTCCACCCATAATAAATTTATCTTGTCTTCGTCGATGAAATCACGGGTGATAAAATAGTTGCGATCAATGTATTTCACATTGTGATGTGATTTAAGATCCTTGATTTGCAATATATACGCACTATTGTCGCAAAACAGCTCTATGGATCCTTCACTTGAGGGAACTACTCCAAGCTCTTCAAGGAACTTCTTAATCCACACTCCTTACATGCTCGCTTCAGCGACAACCATCACTTCTGATGTTGTGGTTGAGTCAGCAGTTGTGGTATGTTTCCAGCTACGCCAACTCATGGCTCCACCATTTAGAAGATAGACACCTCGTGATTGAGACCTCCTATCGTCTGGAACACTCATCAAACTAGCATCCAAGTAACCCTTGGCTACTTGCTCCATTTGTCCTCCATAAATCAGAAAGTTATCTTTGGTTCGGTTAAGGTATCTCAAAATATTTTTAACCGCAGTCCAATGATCAAGACTTCCGTTGGATTGGTGATGGCTTGTCACACTCAGAGAATACGAGACATCAGGTCTTGTGCAAGTCATTGCATACATGATCGATCCTATTGCGGAAGCATAAGGAATGTCTTTCATGTATTCTAAGTCTTTACGTGATGTTACACGTTGGGACTTCTTGAGTTGCAGACCCATACTCATTGGCGCATTGTCCTTTTTGGAGTTGTTCATATTGAACCTTTCCAAGACCTTGTCAACGTATGTACGTTAACTTAGTCCAATGAGTATACACGATCTATCTCTATATATCTTGATCCGAAATGTGTATTGAGCATTGCCCATGTCTTTCATTGAAAATGCAGATTTCAATGAGCTTCTCATTTGCTATAGAAAATAAAGGCAAAATTACATGTCTTCCATAAGCTTGATTACATGTCTTGACTTTAATTACATTCTTCCTTGAGTCTTGATTATCTGTAGATGTTAGCACAATACAATATATGTTCTATGCATAATGTGCGCTACACAACATTTGATTGTGATTAAGATTAGGTTGATTAAATCATGAATACATAGATTAAGGCCAACAAGAACATCTTCCTTAACTCTTCTAAAAGACGAATACATTAATCAAGTAACACAATATTTATACATTCAATTCTAACAAAAGACATATAAAAGAATACTTTTAGAACCCACATTCCATTCATTGTTGTCAAGTTGTCTAGAAAAAAAATCTTCGTTGCACATTATAAATGATAAGTTATAAAATAATAAATTGACATGACACCCATGTCTTATTTGGGTTGAAAATAGTATTATTATTCCGCACATGGTTTTGTTTTGATGGGAGCACAACACAACACAATAGTGGTATTGTATTTTATTTCTATTCCTATTAGGTATCGTCGTGGACTAGTTACTTGGGATTGAAGAAAACCACTCCAAAATTTAAACCATGGACGATATAAAAATATTAATGGTGCATTCAGAAAATTGTATTGTATATATTGTACTTCTATTTCTATTAGTGGGCTCCCAAAACCAAAACATCCATCCAATATTCTAGAATGAAACTAAACCATGGGCTGGCATGACAACCTAAGGAAATTATTTATTCCTTTCGCTAGCTGGCACTCCAAGTAAAAAATAGAATAGAGTGTCTATCTGTCGCCACAAACAAGCACGTCAAAACCAAACAATCCAGAACCCATATTTTTAGAAAAAAATTGCAATGACAAACAAGAACTTACATTAATTAACAATAGCTATAACAACATATCATATAAGTGAAGCCGCCACAATTTTGTTGTGGTCTGGTTTTCCACCTTTTCTTCGTCACCTTCACATTATTATCTTATCTTCAATCAATTATTGCTTTCTTAAATGAGAATTGGACTTCTGAGTTTTCATGATAGTTTAAGCTAGAAAAAGTGAAAGAGTCTGTGTGGAAGGAGAGAGAAACTCATCTTCGGTGTTGAATTCGAGGTCCTCAAGCCACATACATAGTGTTCTTTCACATTCATTTACATTTTATAAAACTGTAATAACTATGGTAACCCTCTCATTTTACTCATCAAACCACTCTATATGGTTCTTCAAACCCATGGACTCGAAATGTATTCACTTTAAGCTTGAGATAAGGGTTCGGTGAATGGATCGGTGTGTTGTTGTTGGTGGCCACCCATAAAAAAATTATCTTGCCTTCGTCTATGAAATCACGGGTGATAAAATACTTGTGATCCATGTATTTCACACTGTGATGTGATTTAGGATCCTTGATTTGCAATATAGATGTACTATTGTCGCAAAACCGCTCTATAGATCCTTCATTTGAGGGAACTAGATTTGCAATATAGATGTACTATTGTCGCAAAACCGCTCTATAGATCCTTCATTTGAGGGAACTTCTCCAAGCTCTTCAACGAACTTCTTAATCCACACTCCTTCCTTGCTCGTTTCAGCGACAACCATCAGTTTTGATGTTGTGGTTGAGTCAGCAGTTGTAGCATGTTTCCAGTTATGCCAACTCATGGCTCCACTATTGAGACCTCCTGTCGTCTGGATCACTCATCAAACTCATATCCAAATAGCCATTGGCTACTAGCTCCTTTTGTCCTCCATAAATCAAAAAGTTATCTTTGGTTGGGTTAAGGTGACTCAGAATATTCTTAACCGCAGTCCAATGATCAGAACTTGCATTGGATTGGTGACGATTTGTCACACTCAGAGAATATGAGACATCATGTCTTGTGCAATTCATTGCATACATGATTGATCATATTGTAGAAGCATAAGGAATTTCTTTCACGTATTCTAAGTCTTTACGTGATGTTATACGTTGAGACTTCTTGAGTTGCAGACCCATACTCATTCGCACATTGCCCTTTTTGGAGTTGTTCATATTGAACTTTTCCAAGACGTTGTCAACATATGTACGTTGACTTAGTCCAATGAGTAAATACGATCTATCTCTATATATCTTGATCTCCAAGATGTATTGAGTCTTCCCGTGTCTTTCATTGAAAATGCAAATTTTATTGAGCTTCTCCTTTGCACTAGCAAAGGGATACGATTTCTCATGAGAAGTATGTCATCGACATACAAGATCAGAAACATTATGTGACTCCCACTGACCTTCTTGTATATACAAGGTTATTTGTTGCTTTGGACGCAGTTAATCTTCTTAACTTCCTTGTCAAAATGCTAATTCCAACTCCTCGATGCTTGCTTCAATCCACAAATGGATCGTTGAAGCTTGCATACTTTCTTACTATTGTTTGGATCTTCAAAACCTTGAGGTTGTACCATGTACATGTCCTCCTCCAATTTCACGTTAAGGAATGCGGTTTTGACATCCATTTGCCATATTTCATAATCATGAAATGCGGCAATAGCGAGCATAATCCGAATAGATTTAAACATGGCAACCAGTGAAAAGTTTCATCATAGTCAATTCCTTGAATTTGAGTGAAATCTTTCGCTACAAGTCTTGCTTTGTAGGTTGTCAAGTTCTCATCCATGTTCGTCTTCCTCTTCAAAACTTGTTTCTTTTAAACAACTTTCTATCCTTGAGGAAGGTCAACCAAGTCTCATACTTGATTCTCATATATGAATTGCATTTCGGATTCCATCGAAGTAAATCTTAGTTTCGAGTCTTTCATTTTGATTGTTTCTTGGAAGATCGAGGGATCATCGGTATCGAGTACCATGATCTCCTGAAGTCCCAAATATATATCATGTTTTTTCTTTCCCTCATTGACCTTCTAAGTTTTACTGGTTCTACATGTACTTCTTGAACTTTTTCCACAATTTCTTACAGAATTTGTTCAGGTTCAGTTCTTGAATGAACACTAAGTGGGGATGATTGAGTTTCACCCACAATTGGTTGCGAGGGTTGCTCACTCATACTCCCACTAACCAAAGGAACCTCGGTTGAGTCTTCGTGATCTTGAATGTTATCATTCACATCATGATCTTGTAGAGTATTTTGAGTTTCCTCAAGCAAAATTCTACTCCCACTACATCTTATTCTTTCGAGAAATTATTCTCGAAGAATACGACATCCCTCTCGACAATCACTCGATTGGAGGTTTTATGCCAAAAGTAGTATCCCCTTGTCTCATAAGAATAAACTATAAAGAAGTATTTATCTATTTTTTGTTGAACTTTGGTCGACATCAATCTTTTGACGTAGGCCTCACAACCTCAAATCTTAAGAAACTTGAGCTTGGGTATTTTACCACTCCACAACTCATATGGTGTTTTCTCTACGGATTTGGATGGAACATTGTTCAGTGTGTAAGTTGTCACTTGTAGTGCATAACTCCAAAAGTAAAGTGGCAATTCAGCTTGACTCATCATTGATCGAATCATGTCGAGCAACGTCCTATTCCTCCATTCGGATACACCATTTCACTGAGGTGTACCGGGCGGAGTGAGTTGTGGTATAATACTACATTACTTCAGGAAAGAGTCGAATTCGGTACGTAAGTACTCACCTTAGCGATCGGTTCGTAGAGATTTGATCTTCTTATTGAGTTGGTTATCTACTTCATTCTTGAATTCTTTGAAATTGTCAAGGGATTCACTTTGTTCTTCATTAGATAAATGTAACCGTAATGGCAATAATCATCTGTGAGCGTTATGAAGTACCTATAACCATCTCCTGCACTAATACTCATTGGACCACATACATCGAAATGTATCAAATCCAGCAAGTCATTTGCTCTTGGACCTTTCTTCTTGAAATGTTGCTTGGTCATTTTGCCCAGAAGACAAGGTTCGCATGTCTCCAATGATTTAAAATCAATTTTGACCAAAAAGGTTAGCTTCCTGCAATTTCTTGATGTATTTTTCATTGATGTGACCAAGGCGATAGTGTCATACGATTGTATCATTTATGTGAGTTGTCTTAAGCCTTTTGTTATTGATGTTCAACACTTGTCTATTACTCAATTCAAGCAAATAGATTCCATTTCTTATGAAAGCATTTGCATAGAAAGTTCCATTCTTCGATAAAGACATGCAAGAGTTTTAATATTTAAATAAAAAGTCATCCATATCTAAACATGATACGTATATAATATTCTTGCTAATCGGAGGCACATAATAGACATCTTTAAAACTTAAAATTAAACCACTAGATAAATGAAGATTCGCGGAGTCTTGTACAATCGTAGCAACGCTTGCACCATTTCTAACCTTCAGAATCAGCTCGCCTTTTGCGAGTTCCTTCCTATCCTTCAATAGACGCACATTTGAAATTATGTGAGCACAAGATCCGGTATCTAGTACCCAATCATGGATAGAGGTGGATAACTTTATTTCAATAACAAATATACCTTTGGCCTTTTTAGGGTGCTTGCTCGCAATCACTCTATTGTCAAGGTCGTCATTGTACTTGGGGCAATTAAGGCGGATGTGTCCTTTTCCACCGCAGTGGAAACACTCCATGTTGGGAGTTGGAGTTTTTTAAGATTTCCCCCTTGAGACGCTCGCATGAGCATCTCCTACCCCCTTGCCCTGGATTGGTGTCTTTTTGGTTACTTTGTTCTTGCCTTTCCCTTTACCTTTGGCGATCACTTCCACTAGACGGCTAGGAAATTCTTGTGTCTGCCTTTACCTATATCAACTTCAGCAGTTTTGAGAGCATTATGAAGCTCCTCAGGACTCACCCCATTCTCACCCACACGGTAATGCATGATATAAATCATTGTAGGACGGGGGTAGAGAGCCAAGAATCAAATCTTCCACAAGTCCTTGTGCATCGGGGAAGAGAGTTTTTCTAACTTCTCAAGATATCCTTGTGAGAAAATGCATGGACACAGATGTTCTGTCCGTCGCACCTTGTGAGTGCTACGGTGGTCTTATAACGCTCATTTCTAGCGCTATCCATAAAAGTCTTTGTAGGAGCTTTCATGGTCTTCTTGGGTTTTGAGTCCAAGTATTTTGCTTAAAGCGAGTCAACTATGGAGGCAATCATGAGACCATGAACTTGGTTCTTTTGGTCTTCCCACTTTGCTACAGCCTCACACTCAGCATCAGTTGCCTTCTCACTTAATTTTGGGATTTCACCATCCAAAATGTGACAGTTTTTCAAACTTTAACATAATATTGAGTTTGATTTTCCATCAATGGCTAGCGAATGTTTCTTGATCATGGATCACACAATAGGTTGAATGTTCGACATGCTACAAAATAATTTATAAAGTTTTTACGTTAATTTTATGTTTATAAAATTTGTACTGCAAATAAATAAATATGTCCATAATTGCAATCATCCAAGATCCTATCATTTATAACATAGACTAGCTAAGGGATATCGTTTATGTAATAAACTCAAGGTAAGAAAGCATTTTCTAATCATAATCATTTTGAGATTTCGCAAGCTTTTGCGTTTTTCAAACTCTTATGATTCTTGTTGTTTTAATTAAGAGGGAATTTGTCCAATCCTCCTAAGAAAAACTATGTTTCTCAAAATCGAGCGAGAGCTCAAATTTTGTTAAGAAAAGTTATTTCAATTGGTACGAGATACGATTGTCTATTGTATCCATGAACAAATACACTTGGTGTCCACTAATGGTGAAACTCACTTTATGTATTTATTGATGTCCTAACAATGACTATCCTAATATCTCCCACTATTTCCAAAGATTGAGGACATTGTCTCCCGCAAAGGGTGAGTAGAACATTTCTCAATCAATGGCTTTAAGTGGATGAAATAAGAAAGAAACATCTTCTTAATTTTTAGTTTGGACAACTAAACAATTCATAGGTGACACTAGAATTTAGGTAATCATGTATGTATCTATTCATACCTATCCTAACCATTCAATCACCTACAAGCCAAGTACAGAAACATAAAATAAATTCATTCACACATTGGTGTGAGTTTATATATTTCCACGTCCTTGACCTTCGCTTTTTCTTTTTGCACCATGGATGTAAATATTGCACAATATTTAAACATGCATCTCCCAATTAGAATCTTATCAAAATAAAATTGGCTAATGCAAGTCCTATAAAAAAGTCTTCTCTTATGCATGCATATAAAAAATAAAGGTTTTTACAAATATATCAAGCCTCGTGACTAATTAATAAAAACAACTTTATTAATTACACAAATGATCTACATATCATACATTCACACATGACTTTGATATGAACATATAAACTCACTTATAAATGCAAAAAACACAATAAGTTCCACAATTGTACAGATGCAATTTTTTACACTATTTAATTGATTGTTCATCTCTCAATTAAATAATTTAAGAATCATTTGAAATCCTCTAAAATGATTCAAGCATTCAATGTTCAAGATATAAAAATATTTGGACCAAAGTTTATCTATAATTCCCAAAAGAGAAACTTCAAGGAAAATAAAGTCATCTGCACCTTTTGTTATTATCAATTGCAGGTAAAATAATCATTTAAACAAAATGAAAATTCAACACCATTAGATAGAAGTCTATAAATCCGATTCCAACATTCATATGACATGTTTTAAAACATTTAAAAATCTCAAGAGAATAATTGGAATCAAAATTGACAAATCAATCCTAGATGAGGCATGTATAATCACACTAGATTTTTGGGAATAAAAATTTGATTATTAAAATGTAATTCCAGACATACCACATAGCAAAATCAAATTAGAAATGTTTTAAAACTAAGTGTTCCAAACAACAAATAGAAATCCATATATTAACATGTATAATTAATTACATCAAACTAAAGCTATTGCACGTAATATAGTCTAAAATAACATCACTGACTCCATTTACCTGTCCTTCTCCAACTTCACGTTAGTATTGATCATACCAGACCTTTCAGCCATGCGTGGTTAAAATAACTCAGACAAATAATAGATATCATCCTTGATAGGTGCTTGGAAGACAAACCCACTAGCATGTGAAATTTTTACACATGTGACATGATCAAAGCAGGAAAATACTCTTTTATAGTAAACATATAAGACACTTTCATAGAATAAAATATATATACTTTTCGGATTACTTCATCCACGTTTCACAAATAAAAACCTGTTTAACCTGCCAATCCGTAAGTTTTACTCATCTGATAATTTTTTAAAAGTCACTTTTAATATTAAAAAATCATAGATTTATAACAATGTAAACATATAATTTGGAATCAAAATAAAAAACCAATACTTACGTTAAAAACCAATCACCAGTAAGTACGTGATTTACAAACATCCTCAATGGAAGCAGTGTAAAAAGAATGGAACGTGATTAACTAACACATTTTTTTTAATTTCTGATAGAACTTGGGTGCAAAAGTGCTAATTTTTCCTTTCAGAAAAAGTGAGCAATTAAATTAAAAGCACTCTCAATTCCATTTTTAGAAGATATAATATAATATATAAGATTATCCGGCTAGTCTACAACACCACCAACAACATCAAAGCCTTTGAACAACAAAAGTTTTATCATCTGGCTGGTCTATCATCTGGTAATGAATATTTTGAATATAAGATAATATCAACTGCATAGAAGATAAATTATGCATTTGGATTTCTTTGGTTGAACAACCTCTTATCATAGTTCATTTTTTTCTAGCAGCATGGATATGCTTCCTATATTTAAAAGATTACGTGTAAGCTAGATCTTAACAAAAGTGTAGTAAGTGAGACCTAAACTTGTAATTTGGAGATACATTTTCAGCCCAAAGAGGCAGACAATTGGAGATACCAAATGACGCAAACGATTAATGGAGTTAGCGGATTTAACTATTTAATTTCTATTTTTTCCCCACAATATGGTTTGAAATCGTAGCATTACTGTTAGGTTCACCAAAAGTGTTTCCATGTACTGGTGATAGCTTTTATAAGTAATTGACTAATTGTTATCTCATATCTCGATTCTCAAATGTATATTTACATTGTCATAAATGACTTTTTAATTAAAAAGAACTCTCTAAGAAAAGATAGTGTCATTCTTAATTTCCTTCATTCTTTTTTGTCTAACAAATTTCAGTTCCTCCCAAAAGTAACATAATGCATCCACCTCAATTGAGACAATTCACTCTTTGATCTCTAAGTCACTTCCTTGCAGTCTTAGACACTGTGAAACACAGTGGCGGATCCAGGGGTGGACACACGTAGGCACGTGCCCATGCATGGATTCTATTATTCATTTAAATAGTATACTTGGTGTCTTGTGCCAATTGGAGGAAAAAACTCATATATTATTACTTCAGGTATTTATTAAGTTCAGTTTTTAAACGAAAAGATCACCATAATATTATTTGCTAGGGTACTACATTCATTTTAAAATCATTTAAAAAAATAAATAATCACAAAAATAAGCCCAATAATAAGAAAAAGCTCAAAACTGAAGTTCAACTTTCATTTGTCTCTAATTCTAAGGCAACTTCTTGTTTACCTTTCATATTCCTAAAATATTCCTATTTGTCCTTTCCTATTCCCAACCACACCAGATGTTATACCTTAATCTTCTCTTTCAAGTTTCAACTTTCCAAAGTAGAAGCCTAGCAGCAGGAAACGTGAAGAACAACAAGGATCGGCCAGACAGGAGAACCAACCACATCACTAGAGGTAATCATTTTTGTGGGGTTTATTTTCCTTTAAAGTTTAGTATATAACATAAATAAGTAACCGATCGATACTGCATTAGTAAATTTCAAATAAATATTTCATGGAGCTTATTGTTTGTTTACTTTTTGTGTTAGTTCAAGTTCAATTTACAAAGTTATAATAATGTCCAAATGTAGGTCATTAATAAGTTTCTAATAAAAAATCAAACATCAAGTCCATAGAAGTAGAATCCTCTCAAAAGCGAAGTCAGGTTGAACTGAATTTAAATGAATTAGTATCAGATCCTGGACAAAGAAAACGAATATCTGACTTTCATGCTAGTTTGCTAGATCAAGTTCATAGAGAGTATTATTTAAGAGTATCAAGTTGGCCTACATATCCTAAATTACTTTGTTGCTTAGCTTGTTTGAGTCCGAAAAAGTCATTCTTTGCGTTGACAAGCAAATATTACTTAAGCTGGCCAAATTTTATCCTACAGAATTTTCAGCGATTGATATTATTGTTTTTGGCAATCAATTGGAGACTTATGTCCATGATGTCAGATCTTATCAGACTTTGAGAATTTAAAGAGCTTAACAGAACTTGCAGAAAAGATGGTTCAGAGGAAAAAATATCACTTTTCCATTGGTTTTTTTGCTAATTACATTAGCTTTGGTTTTACCAGTTACAATGACAAGTGTCAAGAGATTTTTCATCTATGAATATCATGAAAAAATAGATTGCGCAATCAGATGGGAGATGATTGGATCAATGATGCTCTGGTTATGTATATTGATGAGATTTTTGACAGTATTGACAATGAAGGACATATAATACACATGCCGCTCAACTCCCGCCCAAGCTATGCTAAAAGAACAACAACTTATATATATCTAGCCGTATGGGATTTACCCGTTCTCTCCCCCGATCGAGATATCTTATACTTGGCCCGAGAAAAATTGGTTAAATCATCAATAATTCGAAGCGCGAAGTACAATGAGATAATTTTATTTTGGGGATAAAAATTTCAATTAGAAATATTTATGGTTGGCTTATAACAAGAAAGTATTTTAAATGATTTGGAAACCCAGGGGCACGCGGGGGAAGAATATCAAGCCGTACTTGAGATCATACCCCCATGAGGTCTGGTCCGGTACGGAATGAACTTATAATCTGATGATCGAGTTGATTCCATGATTATAAGTTCATAACCCCAGCCATTTCCTCCAAGGAAGGCGGAGTGTCATCCCCGTCGTTCCACTCCCGGATATTGAAAGGGGAGAGCACAGTTTTGGGGGAAGGCTCCCGGTTTAGATTGTTTGGTCTTTTCCTTGCTTGCAATTTTATGCTTTAGTGATCGATTGCTCCGCTTTCAATCCTCTATCTATGTCCCTTGTTCCTGAACGTACTCCATTGAACCGGACCCAGAAAGCTAGATGCTTAACACAGCCGGTGTCAGAGATTAGATGAGTACCGATTTATCTTTAAAGTCAGTGAGACGTGTTACGATTTTGTGAGAGGGGGGAGGTTGGTATTCCAGAGTTGGGTTGGGTCGTTGGTGGAAGTACCTTGCCCTACCTTCGCCTCCAAAAAGCCTTTGAGGTGCGTCAGAAGCGTCATTTTCGACGTGCCTGTGACTGACTACGGGGGACCTTTTCCCCAGCCTCCTCACCAAGGCGTCGGAGATACCGAATGGAGTTCTTCACGAAGTTCGAGACAAAGGTACAATCAATTCTTTCTCTATGGCCTCTTCGTTTTGAGACATTATGGCTTTCCCGCTATGTGAAAAAAGAGAGAGAAACACCCTTTAATGGCTAAATAATCCGTTCGTTACTTCGCTAACGCTAGCCAAAAGATTTCAAAGTATGAAAACTCACCTAGGAAAATTGTAACAAGAAAGTAAAAAGTATTTTTTTTTAAATGAAGAATGTATTTTTATTGTGCCCACCCATAGTTTCTCTCCTGGATCCGCCACTGGAAACACACATTGATTGAGTTAATGGATCGAGAGTGGCTAAGGCATTGTTTCAGATAGTTTTGTGATCCTTGCTAACTTAAATTCATGTCTGACTGCTATACATGTTCTATAAATTTGGTTGTGACTTGTGATGATGGTGGTTGTTGATTCTCTTGTAATTTAAGATCACAAATTCTCAAATTTGGACATGATATAATAATTGTATGCCAATCTCGTAGATTCATAGTCACTGCAAGTGGAGACCATCTATTGGTAAACTCCAACTAAAAACTATTCTAATATCTCCCAAGCAAAAATTTACTTTCACTTCAGGAAGCTAAAAACTAAATTTTCTTAGATGTGGCCCCAAAAGCCATTAAGTTAATTTTGTTTTCTATTTCTGAATTATAAATCACAAAGATAACAAACACAAAGGCATAAGAAATTAAATGCAGGTTTAGATTATGAGGTGTTTATTACCTTAAGATACATATGATATAGAGACCCTCAAATAAAGCTTGAGAAGTCATCCCGATACGGTGGTGCAGTACCCATATTCAGTGAGTCCTACAAAAATAAATTAGTGACACTCTACTTCCCTACAATAGATTAATGAAACATAATAAGAAACGTAAATTGGAAACATGAACTCGTAACCAAATTTAGTTAATGGAGTTATAGAAAGCATGAAGTAGAAATGATTCCAAGCGATGCAAACATGAAACAAATAAAGAATTTGGTTATGGTTGCGATGGAGCAAAACATGGCTTCATGTTCATAACTTCCAATTTTAAAAAGAAAGTGTTACATCCATTGGTTTTCCTCTTAACCCGACGACCTAGGTTGACAGAATGCATTCATACTTGGTTGTTATGTTCTGGGTCATTTTTCCATGTGTCGTCTAAAACTTCAGTGTAGATGACATCCTTTCTAGCACCTGCTTGATTATCGTCATTATCGGGAAGTTAAATTTTGAAACCTACCCTTGATGTCACCCTTGAAACTACGATATAAAGCTGAATAATGTCAGAACTTTGTTGACACTGCTTGATTATCGGGAACATATGAAAAGTGAAACCCGACAATCTGAACAACGTTAGATGAGATCCCCATAACTTCATGGAAACAACCGATCCATATTATTTTTCTGGAGGGTTTCGTAATAAGTTGATTCTCCATACGCAAGATTTTTTAGAGAATCTAACGGAACTTTGTAAATGTAGACAAACTAAATATACAACTAACCTAAATAAAAGTTAAACAAGCATGAACAAAGCAAAGCAATGTAACTCACCACAAAAGCTTGTCTTTTCCTATTCGTAGGCCCGTTTAGTATTCCGGGCTCACGCTGGACCGGGTCTGCCAAGTACCCAGGTCTACTTTTGTGCTTAATTTGTCTAGACTTTTTTTCTTTGTAGTTTCCCTAGAATATGGAAAGTAGAATAAATCCTAGATCCCTAATATATAGCTAACAATGTGCCATTTGTTATAAATAATAGAACAAAGAATAAAGATGATGGTGATTTAAGGGAGAATAATTATTTGTATTTTCCATCCACAAAGTATGACAATGGTCTCCTATTTATAGGCTAAAGGAGACAAATGAAATGATGTATATTACAAGAGTTTACAAATGAGAATGTAAGAGGTTGATGGAGTTATGGGATGAGAAGGTGAATCATCCAAGACCTTTGGATTTCATAGCACTCCCCCTTTGAGGATCACCTTTACACGTTCGGGATGCTGCCTCGTTAAAAATCTTACCAAGAAAAACCCGATGAGAGAAAAACTGGTGAAAGAAAAAAGAGTGCAGCGCCTCTGATGCTCCCCCTCACTTCAACATACATTCTTCAAACGACGAACACCAATTTTGAAGACAAACTTCTTAAAGACTTTGGTGGGCAATAACTTTGTAAATAAATCAACCAAATCCTCGCTTGATTGGATCTGATCAGTTGTCACTTGATTGATCTGCCTCATTAAAAACCTTGCCAAGTAAAACCCTGTGGGACCAAAACTTGGTGAAGGAAAAAAGAGTACACCGTATAACTGTCCCCCTCAATTCAACATATGTTTATAGCACTCCTTTAGATAATACGCATTATGTTTATGTCTCGTTAAAAACCTTGCTACAAAATCCTATGAGAAAAAGTAGCTAAGGAAAAGAGTGCATAACATACGCTAACAAAATTCCACAAGCTGCCTCATTAAAAACTTTTAACCAATAAAATCTTTTAGGACAAAATATGGAAAAAGGGAAAAAGAGTGCAACTACAAGCCTTCCGGGCTTTATCCTTCAGGGATATCCGTTCTTCAGAGACGATAAATACAAATTCACTCCCCTTGATTCGTAGTTTATCAAACTTGCGAATATATTTTACAAAGTTCTTAAACACAAAAGTGCATGGGGATTCAATAAACAAATACATGATAGTTTAACTAATTTAATAGACATTTACGATATTTCACTTAGATAATAAGATTGTGAAATATGTTTGTGCAATTTTTCACAAATAATATGCTGAGAGCAATACAAATTGTGGTAACTTTTGCAAAATATAAATATGTTACCTCAAAAGATATTACTTATGGACAATTTAAAGATGTCTCATAATTATACTGATGTCATAATGATATGAGATTGTAAGAATCAATAACTGATTCACCAACATACATAAAGTTGTAATGACTCCACGTAATGACACCAGGATTTGTGATAATGAAGTATTGGACATGTAGGAAATATCACTAATATATATTTATGTTGCATGACTAGAAATTTGTAGATCCATGAACGTCATATAAATATTTTCAGAAAAAACATTTAAATAGATGTCCTTTGTTAATTTGCTTTCAAGATGAGCATTTAATATAATATTTTTCTTCAATATTCCCTTTCTACAATTGAATATTGTACCAATTCTCTTCTGGAGAATGTTTGAACTTTAGGTCAAAAAACAATTGGTTTATCTCTATTCATTTATTTAAAAATCCGTCATTTAAATATTTGACAGTTTTTCAAAAACTCTGTTGGAGACCCTATGACATCAAGTCATGTATATAAATAATAGTAAATTTTGTTATTGGGTGAAACATATGGACGACTAAGATCAACTTGGTATCATTCTTCGGGATGACTTTGATTGAAGAGGTTTATACACATCTTACTTGTTTCTTCATATAGTGATCTTTGTATAGTGCATCTTTTGATTCTTGTTTATTATATAATATACTTTGTTATCTTTGTCCTTCAGGGACTCTCATATAAGTACCAATATTAAGTGACTTATAAAACTTTGAAGTTGCAACATATCTTATATGCATATCACATTGATCATGTAACAGAACGTATTATCAATACTACGAGAGAATGAGTAACATCACGTTGGATGTTGGGTGCTGCGAATACCTTTATATTTCTTCTCGCTTTATAATGTATCACATTGTTATTGTGATTTCTATTTGTATCCTTCAGGGATATAATTTCAAAAATCAGGACTACAAGTCCAAATAATATATTTATTCAGCGAGTTTATTCTATATTGTTCATCTTCTTTTGTTTATATCAAATACGAATGCTTCTGACATTCTTATAATATCATAGGTTTTGGATCCAATTTTTCTCTTGATATAGCATGCTATTAAGAAGGTGAATGAACTGTCGACAATAATTTTAATAATTATTTAATATCTCTCGTATCAACATATATAGTTGATTGCAAGTTTTACGTCAATAATAATCAAATCCTCGTCGTTTCCCAAAATTTTAGGATTTGACTGTTCTGTATCCCCGTAATTTCATTAATTTTTTGTTTAGCAGCTGCATTTATTTTTACGGGTTTATATTCTTCAGGAATAACCTCTTGAGGACTGCAATGAGAGTGACTAACTTTTATTTCATTTCCACAAATAATGTATGTTGGTTGAGCTCAAATATATTTGATCATATAAGTGGACATCTCCACTTTATATTATGTGGTTTATGTCTAGTAATATAAAGCTTAGTCTCTCTTTTGTGATCAATAAAAATATATGACAATTACTTGTTAGATATTGCAAGATAATGATTTTATAAACTTCAGGTTTAACCATACTTGTACGTATATTCTCTTATGAACTTCATGTTCAATATAGTACATTTTCTTGACATTCTTTAAGCTTCTAGCTTCTTTCGCTAATGCCAGAAAATGTACATCTTATATATATGATTATTGGATTGGACAATAAAATTTAGCCCTTCAGGAGCTTTAAATCGCAGGAGGGAAACAATTTATTCATTATTGTACAAGTAAAGTAGGGGAAGATTCATAACATGAAGATTCAAAATCTTGGTATAGTAGCATTTTATGAATATTAAGATATTCGCCTTCTGGGCAAATGCATATCATTTTCAATAACATTGATCACTTGTAACATGGTGTTTCAAATTCCACTATAATGTAGCACATTGTACTATATATATACATCTATCAAGATGAATATTATGTGCTCACGAGATGAATGCTCGTAACAACAAGTAACAATCGCATACTTGAACCACTTTACAAATACTCTTTTAATGAACTTGATACTAAGAATTCATATAACTTATACTGAGCAAGTGAATCGATACAAAGTTGCATGACATGTATATCATTTAATTTTAAAAGCACTATTAAATATGTAATATTTTTTTTCATGCTTCATTGGATCGAGAAATCATGAAATTTTGATCAACAAGTCAATGTTTTGTCTAACCACAAAAACTAACATGAGCTTAAATCATAAAACTTTTAAAATCATTTTAAAAAATAGGATAGCAAAAGAAAAACACAAACTCCATTTTATCTTGATTTGATGCTTCTTTTTCTAGTCATTGATATTTTAAAAGGCAATGAGTTGGGTTCAACATCCCTAATCCATGAGGAGAAGGTGAATCATTTAAGACCTTCTGATTTCATAACACCATTAGTATTGTTGTACATCCACTTCATTTTCACAACAATTACAGTCAAATTACACTGTTAAGTAAGTAACAATTGTCATAATTGTTAAGCAAATAGTAGTCTTATGACAGTTATAACTGTCTTAACTACCTCAGCAACTAAGATTTGGCTAACATTGAAATTTATTTATTTTATATGGTGGCTCTTCTCCTCTTCCCTACCGCATGTGACAAAGTGAGCACACGAAATCATGATATTTCAAGAACAACACGATTGGTGTAAATAGAAAGCCCCCAAAAAGCAACAATTTTTCATTTTGATATCCTAAACTCCATATATAAGCGAAAGATTTCATATAGATATGATACGTATATTTCTTGTTAGAAGGATAGGATTACGCAAATTCCAAATGATGATTTCCTTCAACTATCAAATGTTAAAATTTAGTAATGGATTATGGAGAGTTGTGTGTCATCTAACACCGAAATAGATGCGGACAATTCTCAACAATTTCTGCAATCATGCTAACCTCGAGTGATTCATGGTTTGATATGAGCTTAGCTTGTAAAAACATCTCTAATCAATTATTAAGTTTAATCTCCTCAAATTTACTTGTTTGACGAAATCGGGAACAAGCTAAAGTGACTTGTCATCTAATGTGAGCTTAAAGTCATGTGACGTTTCGTACAAAATGTGGCATATAAAATCTGGAGATACCGTTATCAAGTAAACAAAATTATGTTACGGAATCTCTTATTCTTGTGGAAGTTCACAGACAAATGTTGTCGTTAGAGACATGCATTCCTATTGTAACATCTCGAAACAGTAAAAATTTTAAAAATTTTAATTATCAAGAGATAATCAAATAAAACTCAACAACGGGAATGTTACTCATATAAATCAACAGTGGTGCACAAAATACAACAGAATTTATTAAAAGACGTGATTACAACAATACAATGAAAGACCAGTACAAGCAATCACGACGACCTCAAAGACTCCGAAGAGGATCCTGACCCCAAAATGTGTGAGTCCATCAAATACTTTTAGTGCAGTCGAGTCAAACCTTTCCCTTCGCCCCAGACCACCATTACACTCAGAGTTGACTCCTTTCCCAAAGATGCCTCTTTAGACCGAATCTCTCATGGTCATAGATAACATCCCAAAGTAGCCACATCAACTCTTTGCTTCATGGTGTCGTCGAAGGTCACTGAGGGTAACTAATGACAATCAAGTCTTGGACTCACACAGTGAAGGAGCAGGGATCCATCCTTTCACTTCCCAATGGTCGCTCAGCACATGTTGTATGACAAACATGTTATGGTGGATCATACTGTACACAACAGTACGTCTATCTCTCAACACCATAAAAGTCTTGGTCCAGTCGCACCCCCTCTGCGCCTGACCCGAGCTTCATCATTGTCGTCTTAACACCATACATGTGTCACCTGGCGCCACATGTGATGCTCGCACTTGGCTTCTATAGGTCACATGAATCGTGGGAACATTCATGTCAATCCTTATCAACATAGAGGATCTCATCTCGATTCCTAATCAAGGCGACTATCCGATCATGAACTTCTCCGGATCTATCATGCAAGATCTCTTCATGATCAGACTCATCTCTGCTCGCTATCAAAAGCACCAGAGGCGAATGATCGTGTGAGTGAACATTCTTCAGCCTATTGACAGAATAATATTTTATGCTAGAACAACTATATCAACCAAACAGATATAGTCGGAAAAAAAACACAATCACTCATAAAAGGAAGTCAGACATGCCAATACATCAAAGTCTGCATAAGCCTAAGGACTTCACATGAGACACAAACGAGTCCTTAGCTATAACTTTGGTAAGAGGGTCAGCTACCATAAGACTAGTAGACACATGTCTTAACACAACTTCCTTTCTCGCTATAATGTCTTTCACAAAGTGCTCCATGCTTGGGTTGGACTGATATCGACTCACCATGCCCACAACATAACAAATGTCTGGCCTAGTACACATCATAGAGTACATGAGGCTTCCCACAGCATTGGAGTATGGAACCTTGTCCATTTTGGCCTTCTCTTCAGGAGTCTCAAGATGCTTATCAAGGCTTAAGTGCAAACCCTTCTCAACAGGAGTGTCGATTGGTTTGCATTTGTCCATATGGTATTTCTTCAAGATGTTGATATAAGTCTCTTGGGACAATCCCAGAAGTCTCTTGGACCTATTTCTAACTATCTTGACACCAAGGATGTAGCTAGCTTCACCCATGTCCTTCATATCAAACGTGGAGGACAACCACTCTTTAGTGGATTTCAGCAACTCTTTGCTATTGCCAGCCCTGAGTATGTCATCAACATACAAGGTCAGAATGACTAATTTACCATCAGATCTCTTAACGTACACACAGTGATCTTCGTCAAGCATAGAGAACACATTCTCGGATATAGCTTGATGGAAGCGAATGTTCCACTGTCTAGACGCTTGTTTTAAGCCATATAAGGACTTATTGAGCTTGCACACTTTGCGCTCTTGTCCTTTGACTTCAAAACCTTGAGGTTGATCCATATAGATCTCCTCCTCAAGTTCTCCATTGAGAAAAGCAGTCTTTACATCCATTTGGTAAAGCTCTAAGTCCATCTGAGCTACAATAGCTAGTAGAAGGCGGATGGAGGCAAACCTAACCATGGGTGAAAATGTTTCCTCAAAATCCACGCCTTCTCTTTGGGTGTAGCCTTTAGCTACCAGTCTAGCCTTGAATCTATCAATAGATCCATCCGTCTTCCTCTTAATCTTGAGGATCCACTTGGCCCCAATGGCCTTTCGGTTCGGCGGTAAGTCGACCAAGTCCCATACTCGATTAACTTTCATCGACTCCAACTCTTCCTTTATAGCTTCTAACCACTCTTTAGAATTTGGACCTTCCAAAGCCTCTTTCAAGGTCTCCGGTTCTTGCTCATCGATTACTGTCATCCCGGTTGATTCATAATCAATTTCTTCTTGAGCTATCATGAGGGTCTCTTCCTCTAAGCGAAATCGCCTACGAGGAATGAGCCCGCGTTTACTTCGACGCAGATGGGTATCTGATGGCTTATCCTCCCTGAGAGATATCAGATCCTCAACATTGCTGCTCCCACTAGTATTGACTGGTGGAACCTCATGTTCAACTTCTAGATCCTGATCCCGTGGAGTGGCAATGTCCTCATCTTGTTGTTCCAAGAAGTCCACTGACTCTTTGATAGCTCCAGCAAGAATTGGAAAATCATTTTCCAAGAATGTGGCATCTCTAGACTCCAGTTCCGTCCTTCTTTCATTCTCGTCTAACCCGATAAAAACATAACCTTTGAAGAGATCACTGTATTTTACAAAGATACACTTTTTGCCTCTAGGTCCTAGTTTTCCATATCGGCGACTAGTAGAATAAATGTATGCCGCGCATCCCCAAGGACGCAGCAGACTAAAACCAGGCTTCCGTCCTGTCCATAACTCATATGGAGTTGAGGGAACCAATTTTTTTGGAACTCTATTGAGGATATAGGCAGCAGTCATTAGAGCATCTCCCCAAAACGAAATTAGCAAGCTCGCATGCGCCACCATGGATCTAACCATGTCTAGCAACGTTCTATTCCTTCTCTCGGTGATGAGAATTTTATTTATACCGCAAGTGCACGGCGTCAATGAAGACGTGGCAAATACGGGTCGAACACAAGGAGGGAGAGATATTGTTATTTTGTGATTTTCGATTAGGGAAAGAAGAAAGAGAAATAAGTTTGGTTTGAGATTTTTGGTTTTTAATTATTTTCTAAAACAAGTACAACAAAAACAAATTAAAAATAAAGTAAAGATAGATGGGAGTCCAGTGGGTGGAGGTTTAGATATCAGGTTTAGATTAGAGAATTCTGAAACTTATAATAAGTCATATTAGTTATAAAGCATTACATGATAAATGACTCAATATAAACTCAAGTAATCAAAATATACCAATACGAAATTAAAATAATAACTTTATTCTTCTTCTCATCACCCTAAATCCGTCACCCCCACCCTTTGGAGAGAGTTAGAAACTCATTGATGGAGGGAAGGTGAAGGGGTCCTAGAGAAACTAAAAAAAAAAGAAAACTAAAAACAAGAATTAAAAGAACAGAATTTTATTACTAAAATTTGGAACAAAAACTAAGACTCTTTACAACATCGTTTCGGGGCTATTTATAGCCGATACAAGGGATCCCAATATATAAACGGAAAATACACGCGTCAATACAACATTGGTAACAATTTGAGCACACGGATCAATGTTTGTGCGGCGGAATTGCCGCAATTTGTACATGAGGTACGGCGGAATCGCCACCTTTTTGGCTCAGAATCGACCCGGATTTTTCCTGTGTGTTTATGGTATGTTTTAGCTGTCATTTGCGCATCCGGATTAATTATTGCATATATTTGGGGATCCGAGTTAATTTATTCATATATTTGGAGATCCAAATTGATTTTTCTTTAGAACTTCTCCAAAATAATCTTTTGGTACTCGTAATTTGCAGTCGGGTCCTCGACTTTTGCAGTTAAGTCCCTGGCTACTTTTGTGCTTAAGTCCTTGGCCTTTTTGTAATTAGGTCTTTGCATGCTTTTATGCTTGGATGGACTTCCATTTGAATCCCGATAATCTTGACTTGGTCTTTATGATAGAAATGAGTCTTTTGCACGTGTTTATGCTCGTGATATGGGTAATTTGCATTCAGGTCCCTATATTCTGTAAATAAGACTAAACACATACCTTAGTAGCATTTATTGATATAAAATTACTCTAAATGAAAGACATATGATGCAATGTATGCAATGCATCAAATACCCCCACACCTAGATTTTGCTAGTCCCTAGCAAAACAGAATATAAGAAAAATGAAAATAGGGAAATCCTAACTCACTTTCGTTGGAATCATGGTTGCACTTAGCATGTGCAACAAGCCTTTAAACCCCCAAGTTTCCTTAGAGGACGAGTTTTGTCTCGTGAGTGTTTTCAATTGACACACCCACAAAGTCTTAATTCAACATTTCATTGATAGCTCTAAATATCTTCACCTCAACCTTATCCATCTCACTTAGAATTCTTGCATGCTCATTATACAAATCTAACTTATAAAAAGACTGACTTGGTCTTTGTTCCTCCAACATTCACACCACTAACCCTTCTACACATGTTATCACTTAAATTATTTTGCATGCCTCCTTTGGTGGTGAAGTATCATTCGGATCAACCATGACATGGATCATTCTTTTAGCTTTGGGCCTTGAGTATCTTAAAGTATTTTTTTCCTCCTTTTCCCGTGATTCAACACATTTGCCTTTTCTGACACTTTTACCCTTTTTGCATTCGTGTAACGAGTTTGGTCGATAATCCCGAGCTGGCAGACTCAAGTTACCGGGTTTCAAGATACCCCTACAGACCAATGACTCAAAGGCTTGGGCTTTTGTAATCATTTTGCAAAATGTGCTTTCCTTACTTGATTCCTTTATTATTTCTTTACTTTTATTTTCCTCAAGGCTTAATTGCTATTAGAAGTCCACACTTCCCGGTATATTTTCCTCAACCTCTGCTTTTTATCAACCACTTCAAAGATTTGATTCATCCAATTTAAGTGCATACATGTCTTAAAGGGTAATGGGTTATTTCTTTGGAACTTAGATTTATGTCATAATTTCTACAAGCAGAACAATATAATATGGAACAAAAACTCAATGCAATTTGTACACGGGTTTTGGCAGTTCAATCTTAAGCTATGTCATGCAATATTGAATTCTTTTTTTAAAGAACAAAACTAATAGATATATAGATAAACATCCCCCAACACCTACATCATGCATTGTCCTCAATGTATGCAAATATAAAGAAAATGCACTTATTACCTGGGTGAAGTACGGTGGATGGATGGAATTTGTTCAGACTCAACCATAATCAGAACTGGATTGAATGTCACCATGTTGGTGCATGTATCCAGTTGAATTGTTCCCCATGTTGCCCTGAGGTAAAGGTTCCACACCTCTCACATGTGTTGATTCTCTTGTTTGCTCGAGTGATGGTGGGTGTGTCGAAGAATTACTCCCCTTTTTTGCACTTTCTTTTTGATTTTGTGATGATTTATTTGATTCAGAAATCTTATAGATACATGCTCTCATCACAACATCACTTTGATTGCATATTATTTCTGGCTCACTATCAACATGAAAGATATTAAATTCAGCTTTTAAGTTCCCAAAAGATAGTTGCATGAGCCCATTTCGGCAATTTATCAAAGCTTCAGAAGTGGCTAGAAATGGTCTGTCTAGTATCACAGGGATTTGTCTCTTAGGATCGACAACAGGTTCAGTGTCTAGAACGACAAAATCCACTGGGTAAATGAAGTCACCAACCTTAATCAAAACATCCTCTACTGTCTCTTGGTTTCTTAATAGAGCAATCAGCAAATTAAAGGGTTGTGTTAGAGGGTTTTAATGGACCAAGGTTGAGTTGCTCGTAGACAGAGAACGAGAGTAAGTTAACACTAGCACCAACGTCTAGAAGGGCTTTGCTGAATAAAGTATCTCCTATTGCACATGAAATTGTGGGACACCCAGGGTCCTTATATTTTATAGGAGATGAATTTGACAGAATAGAGCTTATGTTTGCAGTTAAGAATGTCTTCTTTGGTACGTTCGTTTTTCTCTTTTTAGTGCACAGATCTTTTAAGAATTTAGCATAAGCAGTTATTTGTTGAATCATATCTAAGAGTGGAATATTCACCTTAACTTGCTTAAATACTTCCAAGATTTTCTCCATTTGTGCACTTGAGTTCTTCTTGAGTCTATTGGGGAATGGAGCTTTAGGAACATAGACTCGCTCAGGTTGAGCTATGGGTTCAGTTTGAGTAGGTGGGTTGGGCGTTTCAGATTGGACGTCAGGTTCAATGGTTAGGTCATACGTGGTTGCTTGATGGCTAGATTGATTAGACGTTCTAGGATTTACCACATTGTTATCGACTTGTCTTCCGGACCGTAACGATACTACTGCATTTATTTGTTGGAACGGTCCTTCCTCATTAACCATTTGAACTGGTCTCGAGTTGTTACTTCCTAAAGGTGGTTGATAGGGCTGATATTGATTATTAGATCTACGATTCACCTCAGGTTGACTTGGAAACTGACCCTTTTCTCTTGCACCTACAATTTGTGCGAGTTAGCTGACTTGTGTCTCTAGCCTTTGGAAGGACTGGTTGGTTGTTTGTATAAAAGTCTTCATCAAAATTTTCCAAGCTTGTCAACCAAACCTCATAATCTCCATTGTTACTAAACCCAGATGATGTATTATTTTGGTTATACGGGTTTGGTTGTTGTCTAGGAGGTTGACCTTGTTGGCTTGATGGGAAATTGGAATTATTATGCCAACCCGAGTTATAGGTTGATGCGTATGGGTCATTTCTAGTATGGTTAAGCGTGGCATTAACTTGCTCCCAGTCCGCACAATCCTCCATTAAATGACCAGTCTGACCACATCTAGAGCAAGGGATAGACGAGGCTTGATTCACTCGGGGTCGGGTTTGTAGCTCTAGACTTTCCATCCAATACTCGGGTTAAGCGGTGCTCTAGCATTGTCCCATTGCATACTGTTTTCAGCTAAATCCTCAAGAAAAGTCCAGGCATCATTTTCATTTTTGGACATGAAGTTCCCTTGGCTTACGGATTCTACCATAACCCTAGATGTGAGTTTCAATCCCTCATAAATAATTTGGCACAGTTACCATCATGGAATTCCATGATGAGGGCATTGGGTCACAGCACACTTTTAAATCTTTCTAGACAGGAATAGAACGGCTCGCTCTCAGATTGAACGAATGCAACAATTTCATTCCTAATCCTCATAGTCTTATGGTTGGGGAAATATTTTTTAGGAATACGTGAACAAACTCAGCCCAACTTTTAATGGATTTTTCGGCTAGACTATATAGCCATTTCAGTGCTAGATGCACGAATTTCAGACGCACTGCCTCTTCAGAGATATGCTGGTATTGCATAAGAGAGCAGATTTCCTCAAATTCTCTAAAGAAGGGATATGGGTCTTCTCTAGAGGGTAACTTAGGCAACATACTCATGTATTGTGCCTTAAGTTCGAAGTCGCGACCATGTATGGTGGGCATAACGATACACGATGGCTGAGCAGCCATCGCTGGGTAGCATCGATCCCTCAGAGTTATGGGCGGGTTCACAACATTCTCACCCATTGGATCCGGGTGAGGTGGTGCAACAGGTGGATTGGGGCTAAGCTCCAGACTGGAATCTAGATGAACTCGTGAGAGTCGATTACTCAAGTCCCGAACCCAAATCTGAGTGCACCGGTTTGAATCAATTTTTTGAATTCAAATTCGAAATTTAAATTCCCAATTCCAATTCAAGAATCAATTGATAATTTTTTTTTAAATTTTTTTTTCAAAATGGAAACAAACAATAGAATGGGGAAAGATGAGAAAAGAATCCTAATCTAGAGAATTGAGGTGAGAAGAGAAAGAAGACTCAGATGAGAAGGGAAACTTAACTCTAAAGATAGAAAAGAGGGTTGGTCAGAAGTTTCCTGAACAAGCATGGTTCAAACAATCCTAGACCTAGTGTCGCTTAAATCTAGACGACTCCTAACTGGTTGAGTCGAATTGATTTGCTTGATTCACCTCCCACACTAATCAAACCAACTTGGCCAGGCAGTGATAGCCAGTGGGGGCGCATCCGACAGAGTCGGTGCCAATTAGACAACCACTTCGCTTGGAAGACTTACGTCAACACAAAAACACTTTCTAGACACCAAATTAAATTCGATCAGCTTTAAGTCATAGCAAGTCAAACCAATCTCCTCCTTAATTGAGTCTGAGTCCTTAGGGGCCAATGTCTAATTGATTTTAATTTTAAAGCTGGGGTGACACTTTAGGATTGTGATTTGTGGGCCACGGAAAGGTGATGAAATCCCCACCGTGTCTTTTCCTACGGAGTTGCCCTTAAGATAGTTTAACTTAACTCTAGAAAAGATAGTCAAACAATGGTCTTTAGTGGGGGGCAATTGCAAGGTTGTATGCAAATTAGATTATATGCTTAAATGTAATCGATAAAAACCGCGATACGTACCTTGCCTCCAGCACTCTTCAACAAGAATTAATTTGCAAGAATTTATCAAGAATAATGCAAACAAAACATTATATGATGCATGCACTAAGTTCTTCTAGTTTTGCCAATTTTTAGGTCAGAGTTGAATTATTGCCAATTATGGAATTTAAGCTTAACACGTGCAGTTCTACAAAAGGAAATTTTCCGAAACTAGAAATTACGAGGAAAGAGGCAACAAAGGTTACCTATGCAATGCTCAGTCGGGTTAACCGCCCGCTCTCGAAATTTTAGTAGCCCCATGCGTCCACCCAGAGATGGCGCTAACCCTAGAGAAATTTAAAGCCCAGAAGCCTCTGTTGTGCGGCGGATCCACCACAGCTTGTGCTTGTTATGCGGCGATTTCGCCACCCTGCTTGCTCGGGCTGCGTTCAGATTTCACCGCGCACTCTGTTGTCTCCTGAAACACAAATCCAAATACTTAGATCGCGCACAAGATAAACAGAATAGAATCGAGAACACAACAATAAACAAAATCTGCGTCGCCTCCCCGGCAACGGCGCCAAAAACTTGATGAGAATTTTATTTATACCGCAAGTGCACGACGTCAATGAAGACGTGGCAAATACGGGTCGAACACAAGGAGGGAGAGATATTGTTATTTTGTGATTTTCGATTAGGGAAAGAAAGAGAGAGAAATAAGTTTGGTTTGAGATTTTTGGTTTTTAATTATTTTCTAAAACAAGAACAACAAAAACAAATTAAAAATAAAGTAAAGATGGATGGGAGTCCAGTGGGGGGAGGTTTAGATATCGGGTTTAGATTAGAGAATTCTGAAACTTATAATAAATCATATTAGTTATAAAGCATTACATGATAAATGACTCAACATAAACTCAAGTAATCAAAATATACTAATACGAAATTAAAATAATAACTTTATTCTTCTTCTCATCACCCTAAATCCGTCACCCCCACCCTTTGGAGAGAGTTAGAAACTCATGGATGGAGGGAAGGTGAAGGGGTCCTAGAGAAACTAAAAAAAGAAAACTAAAAACAAGAATTAAAAGAACAGAATTTTATCACTAAAATTTGGAACAAAAACTAAGACTCTTTACAACATCGTTTCGAGGCTATTTATAGCCGATACAAGTGATCCCAATATATAAACGGAAAGTACACGCGTCAATACAGCATTGGTAAAAATTTGAGAACACGGATCAACTTTTGTGCGGCGGAATCACCGCAATTTGTACATGAGGTGCGGCGGAATCGCCACCTTTTTGGCTCAAAATCGACCCGGATTTTTCCTGTGTGTTTATGGTATGTTTTAGCTGTCATTTGCGCATCCGGATTAATTATTGCATATCTTTGGAGATCCGAGTTAATTTATTCATATATTTGGAGATCCAAATTGATTTTTCTTTAGAACTTCTCCAAAATAATCTTTTGGTACTCGTAATTTGCAGTCGGGTCCTCGGCTTTTGCAGTTAAGTCCCTGGCTACTTTTGTGCTTAAGTCCTTGGCTTTTTTGTAATTAGGTCTTTGCATGCTTTTATGCTTGGATGGTCTTCCATTTGAATCCCGATAATCTTGACTTGGTCTTTATGATAGAAATGAGTCTTTTGCACGTGTTTATGCTCGTGATATGGGTAATTTGCATTCAGGTCCCTATATTCTGTAAATAAGACTAAACACATACCTTAGTAGCATTTATTGATATAAAATTACTCTAAATGAAAGACATATGATGCAATGTATGCAATGCATCACTCGGCAACACCATTTTGCTGAGGACTATAAGGCATAGTGAGTTGTCTAGATATCCCATTTTCATCACATAACTCCTTGAACATTATGGAGAGATATTCACCACCTTTATCCGTTCTAAGAGTTTTTATCTTATTATCCAACTGATTCTCAACTAAGCTCATGAATTTCTTAAAACATTTTAGAGCTTCGGACTTGTGAGAAATAAGATAAATATGACCATATCTAGTGAAGTCATCAATGAATGTGATGAAGTAACTTTGTCCATGTCTAGTACGCACATTCAAAGGTCCACAAATATCTGAGTGAATTAGTTCTAAAGGAGAAGTAGCCCTAATGGCTTTTCCGAACGGTTTTCTAGTTGCCTTCCCAGCTAGACAAGATTCACAGGTCAGCAATTCAAATTTGGAGCATTCTCCTAATACCCCCTCCTTTGCCAACCTGTCCATCCGGTCAACACCAATGTGACCTAGTCTAGCATGCCACATAACTGAATTATTATTCATGGAACTTTGGCTCATAAAGGCACTAGCGTTATGATTTAAATCATAAATTGCGTCCAACACAATAAAACCGTCTGAAAGAAAGGCACGTCCATAATAAATGTTAGAAAGGTATAAACTCATATCATTGTTCTCAAAAACAACTTTAAAACCATGTCTCATCAAAACAACCACAGAAATAATATTTCACCGTATAGATGGTGCATACAACACGTCGTGAAGTAATAGGATCCGGCCACTTCGCAAGCCACTTTGCATGTGCCAACTCCAAGAACTTCAATGCTAGTGTTGTTTGCCATGTTTATTCGCCTCCCACTTGGAACACGGCGATATTCCACGAAGGCAGAATGATCCTTTGTTACGTGGTCCGTGGCACCTGAATCCACAATCCACACAGGAGAATGATCAGTGAGTATCACAGAACTAGTCACGTTACAATTCAAGGGATTACACACATTAATTACCTTTTGCTCAGTGCACTCACGAGCAAAATGTCCAGTCTTTCGGCAGTTAAAACAAGTCACATTAGACTTATCTTTCCCATATCTGGATCCTCGAGGTTGTTTATTTCCAGCTTTATTTTCTATTTTGTTTGCATTTGCACCCTTCTTGCCTTTAAAACCCTGAGCTCTATCTCTTTTGCGCTTGAAACCAGCTCTCCTCCGAGGAGCGCCAGCCTCAGCAGCAAATACTTCAGTTAGAGGGGCTTCCGCAAGCATGCGGTCCTCCTCCAGCTCTAGGTGTTTTGCGGCATGGTCAAATGTCATGATGTCATCAGCATGAGTCAGATGGACCTTCATATGCTCCAAATTTAACGAAGGCAACGATCTAATGAGGGCAGACACTTGCTCGCTAATCATGCTTGACATTGCGGTAATATGTTGCCTCATTGTGTGACCTTGGCGCATTTTATACCCATCAAACATGAGCCCAAGCTGGCGGGCCCTTGTGACGGAGGTCACTCCGTACTGAAACTTCACAGCTTCTCACAAGGCCTTTGCAGTTCAAAACTTCTCGAACCGCAGTAACAGATGGTCCCTCATTGAACTTAGAATTGTGATTCGAGCAATTCGGTCTTTCTTTTTCCATGCATTATAAACATCCAAGTTTCTGCGATGTTGCGCAGTATTCCCCTCCTCGGGGGGAGACACAGATTGGTTTATGTTTTCTAACATGTCCTGATCCTCTAAGAGATACTCAATTTTACGATGCCACGGATCGTTATTTCTTTCATTGAGTTTATCTCCTCGAGTCAGATCAATGACAATGCTTTTGGAAGCAGCCATAAAGAATCTAGGACAATCAAAATACATAGCGATACATGAGTTCTAGCATAAAATATAACGAGCTACAATAATCATAAAGAATAAACTGACTTAATAGCTATAACATTCAGACCAAAAGAAAACATAAAGCAATCGATCAAATCCTCATGCAATAGTTAATAAATCCATTTTACTAATCTAGATATTGAGCTCCATCATGATTTAATGACCCCAAAAAAATGTTTTAAATCATGGTAAATCAGCAAATAAAAAAGATATTTGCCGCCGGTTACAAGGTGGTTTACACAAAACACTTCAACCTTGCAACTCCCACTAGGCATGCGAGTTCCCAAAAAACGGGTTTTCAAAAAAAAATCCAATCAACATCACACAGATATGATTACTACATTACTTCCATATCGAGCTAATGATCCCCATTAGGGATTTAACCTCGTCGACGGGAACCTGGATGACTCTTACAACAACAATATCGCAATAATAAAAATAAAGGAGCACCTCGTCTCCTTAGGGCAATAAACAGTCCACAGTCCATAATTATTACAGTCCATAAATATTACAGCCCATTGCGATAACTAATGCAAATGGAAATAAATGAATGAAATTACGCTCATCTCTCAATAACAGTAAATAAAATCAGCAATCATTCATTCCATACAAGCAAAATCTTTCCATACGTTAGCACAATCCGACGTATGAAAAAATACCATAAAGTGTGCACCTGATTCAAACAATAAGGAAGTAATGCATAAGGAAACAATGCATGAATGGGGCACGAAAATAGGCAAAAAAACGTGTTAGGTAATGACAACCAATCTCCACAATAATCATTCTCAAAACAGAATTTTTTTTTTCTTCTTTCCCTAATCAATATAATCATGATAGCACAAAATTATCCTACTTTGATTAGAAAAGAGAAATCCAAAATTATATGGTGGAGAGAAACACATATTTTTGCCTCAAAGGAAAGCATCAAAACATATTTTTAAGGCAATAAAATTCCAGCCCATAATATCTCCCAAAAATTTCAGAATTAGCCAATCTTTCCATAATCAATATAAGCATGCAATCAACAATAATTATGCTACTTGTAATGGAAAGAAAAATTCGAAATTCTTTGGTGGATGGCATCACATATATGCCATTTGATGAAAAGGAAATATTTCAAATGAAATGCATGCAATCATTCCAAAAGAAATCCGAAAATCCTTAATGAGATTAACATATATGTGCATTCAATCATAAAGGAAATATTTCAAATGAAATGAATGCTCTCATTCCAAAAATCCGAAATATACAATATGGTAACTCCATATTCATGTATGTGCATGATTTTGCAATCAACATCTAATCCTAGATGCATGCACATGTGATTAAAAATTACATATACATGAATAAGGCAACAAGCATCTAACCTTAAATGTATGTACAAGAGTTTAAAAAAAATGCAAAATCAAATCATACCATCCGAAATGTATGATCACATTATATGATACATGCAATAATTAACTTGTAAAATTATCATCATATTTCAAACAACATATATGCGCATATAATCAAGAACAAACAAACTTTAGCCGCAAGCTTCAAGGATGAAAGAAATATGCGCAACAAACATAAATTAACATGTAACCCTAGGTACATGCATAAAGTGAAATCTAAGCTATGCGTAAGAATGAAATAATGATGAAACTTGTAATACAATTCGCATGTAATGAACTGAATCAAGAAAAAACATGCGCAAGGGTGAGAAAAAATGCCATCAAACCCTAGGTGCATGATGAAGAGAAAAAACTACACATGTATGCGATTTCTCTCAAAAAGCTACCGAAATTATTTCAACATATATGAAATAAGAAAGTGCTCAAAAAATTCGGAGGTGACCAAGATGGCTCTGGTACCAATGTAAGCAATCTACGATTGAATCTACAGGTTCGGATTTACCTTTTTGCAGAGAACTTGTGGCAGCGGAATGGATCGGCGATCACCACACGGAATCCTCTGGAGCACCGGTCGATCTTCTACTCTCTTGGAGAAGAAGCACGAGTCCACAACCCAAGAGTCCATGGATTGGCTTGGTAGAGGTGGAGGGACGAATGGGAGAGAGAGGGAGAGGTGGCGGCTAGGGTTTGGTGGGGCTAGGGTTTGCACACATCAACATCCATCCAATGGGAGGCTCCCCTCCTTATATAGATGACCCCACCCTAAACCCTAAATGTGTAGTCCAATGGGGACGTGTCATGTGTCAGTGCTTTGGGCAAATATCATATTAATCCTAGATTAATCCAATAGTAAATGAACCTATCATACTAGTAGCATGTCATATCACATCTGTAATGCATCAAATCCCTCAAAGGGTAAATGAGACCTCAATCCAACAACACAAGTAACCTCAACAGGGTCCACAAGCCTGCAACAACAACGTGTCTCCCTCAGAAACCTACCGTAGGCACATACGGTCTTACGGACAGTATGCGACGCACCCCCACACGCGACTACTCGAGCCAAAGGGATTGGTGAGGAGCATCCGCACTTCCATGCAAAGTAACCACATGGTCTACACCACCTTGACAGAGCCGTAGCCCGGTAGGTCATCATCCCAAGATAGGTGCCTAATCAGGGATCATAACCGGAATAACATTGGCGGCATCTCCGGCACAACATCGGCGGTACAACATACGTCGATCACAACATACGTCCGTCACAACATCGGCGGTACAACATACGTCCGTCACAACATACGTCCGTCAAAATCACATAAGACTATTCGGTCGACCGACTCAGGGGTCCCGATCGATCGAAAACTATCAGCGTCATCCTAATAGTCTACGTCATATAACAATCGAACAATATATCTAAAATGGTCGAACAACATGCAATATTATCAAGTACACTTAAGTTCCGGTCGAACCAACCTTTACGAGCGGTTGATTGACATCATTTCATGCTTATATTTGTATCTTATATCCATTATCTTTCACCTAAACAATGCTATGCTACGAGTTTTATGTTTAGTTTTCAGGAATAAATAGGTTTGAAGAGATGAAACATAAAAGGACCCAAAAGCTGGGAAAAAGGACTGGATTGTGAGATCTGGGGACCAATATGCAAGGAAGAAGGACCTGAACGCAAGACAGAGGGACCTAAGAGCAAAACAGAATACTCCACACCATCATGGGGAGTATTTTAGCAATTGGACCAACCAGATGCATCCAAGACCAACAAACACTTCAAGAAAAGCCCACAAAGAAAACCAAACGGATCTAAACCATATAGACCGCCAATTGGCGGTCCAAATGGCCCAGAATCTGTTTAGTTTTCTGTAGCACGTGTATTAGTGTATGCTTAGTGCATTTTTGGTATTGATTTAGTCCCACATCGAGGGATTGTCCCGGATTAGCTTTTTCCATGCCTATAAATAGAACTCTTCACCTCCTTTTGTAATCACTCCATATTTTAAGTGGCTATTCTTCCTACTAGAAGTGAGGCCTTGAAGCACACACTAAAGTAGGAGGATGCTACTTTTAATGTGAGTCATTTTAATACAAGTGTTCTTTATTATGTTGTTTGTTTTATGTTTCTTGTTTTGCTTTGCTTAATCTCATTTCATTAGTTTTATTAGCTTAGTTAATATGCTTGCTTTGTTTAGTTTAATAATTAGTGTAATGTTTAGTGAGTAGTTCCATCCCCTTTGGGGGGTGGAGTAGATGTACATACATGCAAATGAGAATGGGATGAATGCTTTAATTTCAATGTGTTGATTAAACATGAATGTATGCTTGCTTGTTTAGGATAGAATTTATAACTTGATGAGTTTTGCCAAAATGATTGGACACCGCTCATGCTTGTTTAGGTTCTGAAATAAACACCTTGCATATGTAAATGTTAATCAACCAAGTTGGTGAAAAGATTGATAGGTTTTGCCATAACATTTAGACACTTCCTTTGCTTGATAAACATCACCTTCATGTGCTTAAAGAATGTATTCTACACCCACCTCTTTGCTTGTGTGCACTCACTCCACCCCATAGGGGTTTTCCATTCCTGAAATTCCAGCATTCATGTTTTGTTCTTAGCTTAGTTCTTATTTCATCGCTTGTTTGCTTCTTTCACATTTCGTACTTCTTAGCGTAGTGTAGTGTAGGTTAGCGTAATCAATCTTTCTCTTCCCTATTTTGCCACTTGATTTCTGATAAACAAGAGGCTGCTCACCTCCCTGAGGACGACCCGTACTTGCCACCGCTTCATCGCGGCCGTGCACTTGCGGTTAAATTAAAATGTTCAAGTTTTTGGCGCCGTTGCCGGGGAGGTGTCAGTCTTGACTCTTGTTTGGACGATTCGAGTGGATTTAATTTTTGTTTTGTAGTTTTTCTTTGTTTCAGGAGACTTGGAGTCAGCAGGAGGAACATCTAGAGATGTTTTGAAGCAAGCTGGGCACAGTAGACCGCCAATTGGCGGTCTGGTTAGCTCTGCTCGCTCTCTTATTTCTTTGGTCTGTTTACTTTATCTGATACAGTGGTCTGGGACTTAATTTGGCATGTTTTGACTTATAGTTTGTTCCCAAATCAATAATCAAACATCCCTTAAGCAACTTGGACCCTAAAACTCAAAGCAAAAGATTAGGCATTCTTTTTGTTTAGGCCATGCATCATGTATGTGACTTAGGCATTTAGATTGTCTTTTATCTTAGCTTTATTTTCTGTTGCTGAGAGTTGGCGTGAGGTACGCACCTTCTACTCTCATTCATGCATTTCATATGAACATGCATTAGTTAGTAGCAAGTGCATTGCAACAAGTGTGAGTTGAGCGTTGTTTGGAGAGTTGATTGCTATATTACGACTCCAAAACGCTACTAAGGAGGGGATGTCCCATAAAAGATAAGGTGGGGGATTTCATCACCCTTTCCTTCGCCCCAAAAACTACACTAATGAAGAGCCTAATTTTAAAATCAAGTAGACATTGGCCCTAAGGATTTCGGGCGCATTAGGAGAGTGATCCGGTCCCGACCGTCATGACCTGATCGGCGTTGCCCACTTTGTCGATAGTAGGAGAGACGAGATCCCCGGATCTTGGCTCACTTACTGGGCTTTGTGGTCCTCGTTGTAGGGAGGTGAGGCGTGTTGAGGCCGTGTGACCTCGCAATTAGGCGTCTTCTAGCTGTAAGGACCTATAGCGACCTTAGGATTGCTTGAGCCTTGTTTGCTTGTGTGCTTCTACCTGTACCCATCCGCCGTAGCATAAGGACTTCTTCCCTTCTCTCCTGAGTCATTCTTTCTCTCCTGTGTTCCCCCGTCTTCTCCTCTACGCACATTCTTTGTTAGAAAAAAAAGAGAAAAAAAAGTTTTGTTTTGTGTGTGTGCACCTTTGTGCATGCTTTCGTGGACACGAGACGAGAGTGGTCGTTTGAAGAGGAGCGTTGTCAATCCGGCTTCGGTCATCGATTTCTCGACACCTCCCTCCTCTCGTGTCGCACGTAGTTCGGGTCCAATGGCTGCTAATTTCCGTGAGGAGGAGCAGTTGCTGGACCCACCTGCTCCACCAGTGCTTCCAGTTGGCGTTCCCATACCTCTTCGTTATCGATGCTACCCGAGCCGTACAGCTCTACCCTCATGCATCGTATTACCAGAGGCTAATGGGAACCATTTTGCGGTTAAGCCTCAATTCATTTCCATGCTCCCTTATTTCACTGGGAAAGGTGACCCCTATATCTTTCTCAGGGAATTTGAGGAGGTATGTGCTATGTTCAAGCTGCAACAACTTAGCACAGAGTCCATCCATCTTAGGCTCGTTCCTTTTGCACTAAAGGATGACGCCAAGAAGTGGTTGTACAGCAACCAGGCGAATTCCTTTAGGACTTGGGATGAGTTTCAATTTGCATTCCTCAAGAAGTACTTTCCTAATCATCGGACGCAAAAATTGAGGAACGAAATCAATTCGTTCTATCAACATGAGACCGAACCATTTCATGCATATCTTGAGAGGTTCAAAGAGCTACTATCCTCGTGCCCTCACCATGGCATTGAGTTGTGGCGTCTTTGTCAGATTGTGTATGAGGGTCTTCACATCCCGTCCAGAACGCTCCTTGAGTCCATGTGTCAAGGAGAGTTCTTGGGAAAGGATGAAAGGGAGGCATGGGCCTTCCTAGAAGACCTCGCTGAGAAAACCATGCAATGGGAGAGTGTGAGGGAACCACCTGCATCATCTAGTATAGGAGCGAGGATCGCGAATGCAAACTCAACTAGATCGGGTTCCGCATTTGCTATCGATACCACTACGGCCACCGAGGTACGCATGGCGGCCTTAATGCGCCATATGGATTCAATTGAGCTCCAAAACCAACAAAGTGCACCTCACATGTCCACATCTGGTACAGTTCCCTGTCATTCATGTGGTAGGATAGGTCATGTAGAAAGCGAGTGTGAGTCCATTCCTCCTGAGATGGAGCGTGTCAACGCCGTCTATGATAGAGCCAGGAATGACCCATACTCATCATCTTATAATCCTGGATGGAGGAACCACCCCAATTTTTCATGGAACCAAACTAATGCCTTGGGTGGTCCTCCAAACTCCTCTAGACCACCTTACCAATCACACCAACCTCCCATGCATGCACATTCCTATCAGCCACCCCAAGCACAAACCACCAATCAATCGGGTTTCCTAAATTCCAATAATATGGAAACCCTATTCAATTCGCTTGAGACCTTGACTCGTGGACTTGAAAACTCAATGAAATTTTTTATGTCTACCACAAGTCAAGTTCTCACTTCAAATCAGCAGACCATGAAATCTCTAGAGCTTCAGATGGGCCAATTGGCTCAGTCTGTACATGAGAGAGAGAGAGAGGGTCTTTTCCTAGCCAGCCTGAGGCTAACCCCCGCATGTACCAACAACAACAAATGCAAAATGAGAATGTGGTACCTCGGGGGAGGCAAGTGAACCATGTGGAGGAACCTGTTCACCATGTCAATTCCATTGTGACCTTAAGGAATGGAAAACAGGTGGACAATCACATTTCCTTGCCACACCCACCACCATCTATACAGCCCCCCAGTGGGAATGGTGGTGAAGAAGAAGCTGAGGGTGAGGGTAATACACCAAAGCTTTCTTCTCAGGCACAGCAGAAAACCTACCTGCCAAAAGCTCCCTATCCAAGTAGCTTAAACAAAAAGTAGAGTGACAACATGGACAAGATAGTAGAGGTGTTTAAGCAAGTAAAGGTTAACATCCCCTTGTTGGATGTCATCCAACAAATACCTCAATATGCCAAAGTGTTGAAGGATCTCTGCACAACCAAGAGGAAGACCAATGTTCCTAAGAAAGCATTCTTGGCTGCAAATATCAGCTCACTTTTTTCCAATCCCACCTACACAAAATACAAGGACCCGGGGTGTCCTACTATTCAGTGTACGATAATGGACACTAGAATGAGCAATGTTTTGCTTGATTTAGGATCAACGGTCAACCTCCTCCCATTCTCTGTTTATCAACAGTTGAACTTGGGAGAATTGAAACCAACTAAGATCACCCTCCAATTAGTGGATAGATCCATTCGTATACCCATGGGGATTATCGAGGACGTGCTTATCAAAGTTGGAGATTTTATATTTCCAGTCGATTTTGTTGTCCTCGATACCAATCCTGTTGCGAACACCCACTCTCAAATACCTTTGATTTTGGGTAGACCATTTCTGGCAACCTCCAATGCCTTGATTAATTGTAGAAATGGTCTCATGAAGCTCCCATTCGGTAACATGAGTGCCGAGTTTCATGTGTTCAACTCTGGTAAGCAACAGGAACCCATGGATGAACCTTTAAATCTAAATCTCATCCGCCTATTGGAGAAAGCACCACAAAATCAACGAACACCCCTAACCCCAATGCAACCCATTGAAAATGTTCGTGGGCCCAGCGAAAACTCATTGCCTGTCTTCGCAATGCAATAGAGTGAGCTGGCCTCGAACATGAATGTCCAAAGGGAGTGTTCGTTGCATGATTCAGTTGAGAGTACTAGTGAGAGTGAGACACCTCATCATATGCCTATACCAGAAGGTGTCTCTACCTCAGATCCCATGGCCATTGAGCCATTTGAGCTTCATATTGACTCCAACAAGGACCCACCTATGACCGAGCTTATGCTTGATGATCTAAATGATGGTGGGAGGTACTTGTTGGATGACTTGGGGAGAAGCCCCATTCTTAGTGATGCAGGTCTGCTGCATCCATCGAATGAGCTTGAGGAACTCATTCCGATGCACCCGCCTATTGGTTGGAGGGTTTTCTTCGATGAGCAATTAAACCCTAGTGAGGCAACACAGCTTCATTCTTTGTTGGCCATACCCAACCAATATCATGAGAGGTTCGAGCCTTTCAGCTTTGACCTTTCACCTCTCATGAGACCTCAGAGTACCAGTGGAGTTTGCCCATCTCGGCAAGTCTTTGGTCCTCCTGACTTGATGTTCTCATTTGATGTTCCTTGACCAAATGATTATGAGAATATCTTGGTTGATGTATATATCTTAAAAAAATAAAAGAAAAAAGAAAAAAAAGTGTGTAATAAAAGACTCCTTCAGTGAGCATCGATTGTTGTGGGCCCCAACCCTTGTGTACTTGGGCCCAATCTCTTCACGTATTTATCTCCCTTCTTCAGCTTCTTACAGGTTTTGAGGGAATTTGGGTTTGTGTCCATCAACAGGACCCTGAACGTCCCTTTGTACTTCATGTTGGTGAGATCTTTCCTTTTTCATGCATATATCCATGTAGTATCTTGTTCACATTCATTGAGGACAATGCATGAAGTAGGTGTGGGGGGGTGTTTTACGTGTGTACATAGTCGAGTCTTTTCTTTTGATTTTGTTTTCTTTTGTGTGTATTGATAGGGTCATGTTAGTGTGCCGCATTTAATATCGATATATCTGCTTGCCATGATCCTTGGGTGACTTGTCTTCTTTTGCTTGCCTAGTGCTTTAAAATTTTCACATTTCTTTCAAAATCTTCATCTGTTTGCGAAAGAAAATGTTTTGTGGGTTTTGCGTGTGTTTAGCATGTGCAAAACCGTTGAGAGGCAAAGTAAAAAGAAAGCTCCCAAAATTGTCTTGACCTTGATGCATTAGGATTTCTAGTTTGCTGGCTTTAGGTCTTATCGAGTCGTTAGGATGCACCCCGGTTTTCCCTCGGGGGGCGTGTAATCATAGGGTTTCAGTACTCAAACATTTAAAGAAGTCCACCCTGAACCTAGTGAGTCAAGTAATTCGTGTATGTTAGTATAAGGAAGTTTGTCGTAGTCAAGGGCCCTTAATCTCTTTTTGTGAAACTTAAGTGTAGAGGTTTTGGTTCCCATGTAGATAAATAAATAAGTGGTGTTCTCTCTTCTCGCACGGCTCCTATCACTCGGGAAAGTAGGTATGAGGGGACTTTGAGCCTGGTGCTTTCGAGTCATCTGACTTGGGATGCACCGTCCGAACTCCCGCTACATGGGTTGTAGGGATCGCCCTATGTGGAGATGTGGGGGGAGGTGTACGTGATAGTGTAAGTCCTCATAGGCAATGATGCACGAAACCTGACCCTGGGAGAATCAAACACCAACCAATAAAATGCTCCAAAAAGAAGAAAAAAAGAAAGAAAAAAAAATCAAATAAGAACCAAAATGGACTTTACACATTGTATCACATTCAGAAGTTAAGGTTGCCCATGTATTTCACTTAAGTCCTTGACTAACTTTCATGAATAACTCATTAGGCTAGGTGTGTGGACGGATTAGATATATAGAGTTGACCCGTAGTATTACCGCGTCCCATGATCGACAAAATAAGTCCAACGAGTCGTGTAGCTAGATTGATTAATGCATCTTGTTCGGATTTTGTGGGTATATCCGCTGAAAAGCCTCAGGAGACAACACTCCTCCTCCTTGGCGACAAGGAGGTTTAACAGCTTGTTGCACAAGCTAAGTGCAACCGTGATTCCTACGAAAGTGAGTTAGGATTTCTTGTTTTTCGTATGCTTTTCTTTTTCTTTGTTTTGCTCGGGACTAGCAAAAGTTAGGTGTGGGGGTATTTGATTGACATCATTTCATGCTTATATTTGTATCTTATATCCATTATCTTTCACCTAAACAATGCTATGTTACGAGTTTTATGTTTAGTTTTCAGGAATAAATAGGTTTGAAGAGATGAAACATAAAAGGACCCAAAAGCTGGGAAAAAGGACTGGATTGTGAGATATGGGGACCAAGATGCAAGGGAGAAGGACCTGAACGGAAGACAGAGGGACCTAAGAGCAAAACAGAATACTCCACACCATCATGGGGAGTATTTTAGCAATTGGATTCGGGTCGGAGCTCCAACAAACCAACCAGATGCAGCCAAGACCAACAAACACTTCATGAAAAGCCCACAAAGAAAACCAAACGGATCTAAACCATATAGACCGCCAATTGGCGGTCCAGATGGCCCAGAATCCGTTTAGTTTTCTGTAGCACGTGTATTAGTGTATGCTTAGTGTATTTTTGGTATTGGTTTAGTCCCACATCAGGGGATTGTCCCGGATTAGTTTTTCCATGCCTATAAATAGAACTCTTCACCTCCTTTTGTAATCACTCCATATTTTAAGTGACTATTCTTCCTACTAGAAGTGAGGCCTTGAAGCACACACTAAAGTAGGAGGATGCTACTTTTAATGTGAGTCATTTTAATACAAGTTTTCTTTATTATGTTGTTTGTTTTATGTTTCTTGTTTTGCTTTGCTTAATCTCATTTCATTAGTTTTATTAGCTTAGTTAATATGCTTTATTTGTTTAGTTTAATAATTAGTGTAATGTTTAGTGAGTAATTCCATCCCCTTTGGGGGGTGGAGTAGATGTACATACATGCAAATGAGAATGGGATGAATGCTTTAATTTCAATGTGTTGATTAAACATGAATGTATGCTTGCTTGTTTAGGATAGAATTTATAAGTTGATGAGTTTTGCCAAAATGATTAGACACCTCTCATGCTTGTTTAGGTTCTGAAATAAACACCTTGCATATGTAAATGTTAATCAACCAAGTCGGTGAATAGATTGATAGGTTTTGCCATAACATTTAGACACTTCCTATGCTTGATAAACACCCCCTTCATGTGCTTAAAGAATGTATTCTACACCCACCTCTTTGCTTGTGTGCACTCACTCCACCCCTTAGGAGTTTTCCATTACTGAAATTCCAGCATTCTTGTTTTGTTCTTAGCTTAGTTCTTATTTCATCGCTTGTTTGCTTCTTTCACATTTCGTACTTCTTAGCGTAGTGTAGGTTAGCGTAATCAAGCTTTCTCTTCCCTATTTTTCCACTTGATTTCTGATAAACAAGAGGCTGCTCACCTCCCTGAGGACGACCCGTACTTGCCACCGCTTCATCGCGGCCGTGCACTTGCGGTTTAATTAAAACGTTCAACAGCGGTCGACCAAAAACCAACAGGATGCCTCCAACTCACCAGCACACATGCAACTGGTCGACCGCCACATGGCATCGTTCAACAAGTGTTGGTTAAAGTTGGGCAAAACAGTAAAACCGGTCGACCGCGCGAAGGCACCGGTCGACCGTTGGTCGACAACAACCTTGCACCAGCCAAGGATTTTACGTCGTTTTCTCGTCGTCGGCGATATCTCCGACCTCCCACGACCAACCTCAACTTCCCACCAACGTGGGGAAACAATGAAACCACACTATAAGCTGACATACCTCAACAAAGCGATCAACGACGCCCGCTGGAGAACCGACGAACCCACCTCCGATCCGCGACCGCACGCCTACCTCCTCGCACACCGACCTCTGCGCCTCACACCGGAACAACCTCCACTCCCCCTGGTCGCAGGAAGAGAAGAACAAAGTGAGAGGGATAAGTTTGTGTGAAGAAGAAAAGAAGAGGAATGAAGACATGAAGGGATGGTTTCTCCTCAAACCACACCACCAACAGTAACCGCCCCCTACACCCGTCACCGTCACTATGCCGCCTTCCCTTCCCCATGCAAAGCATCCACTAATCACGGGGTTTGTCCTTAAGCAAGGGTTAGGGTCTAACAACCCACCCTCCTTAAAAGGATTTCGTCCCGAAATCAAACATACAACTCACAGAAAAGCTCCGGGTATTGCTTCTGAACCTCCTCCTCGATCTCCCAAGTGGCCTCGCACTCACTATGATGTTGCGACCAGACCTTCACCATTGGAATGGTTCTCCTCCTGAGCTGGTTCGGAATGGTCCAAACCTCCTCCTCACGCTCTCCTCGAGCGACAAGTCCTGCTGGATCTCTGGCACTGCAATCTCAATCACGTGAGCTGGATCTACAACGTACTTCCTCAGCATTCATACATGGAAGACATTGTGAAGACCCGACAACTGCAGTGGTAATGCAATGTTGTAGGCAACCTCTACAACTCGGTCTAGGATCTCAAACGACCCGACATACCTCGGACTGAGTTTCCCCTTCTTCCCAAACCTCATCACTCCCCGAGCTGAGGAGATCTTCAGAAACACATGGTCACCAACCTCAAAACTCAATGCCCGTCTGCGTCTGTTGGCATAACTCTTCTGCCTGCTCTGTGCTGTGACCAATCTCCTCCTGATCACATCCACCTTCTCTGCATACATCTGCACAGACTCTGGCCCTACTAACTGGCTCTCACCTATATCACTCCAGCATACCGGTAATCTTCAAGGCCTCCCGTACAATGCCTCGTACGGTGTCATCCTGATTGATCGTTTTATATTTAACCGCAAGCGCATGGCCGCGTTGAAGCGGTGGCAAATGCTGGTCATCCACTGAGAGGTGTGTCGACACTTGGTTTGTGCGAAGGCGAGAGGTAAAGAAAGGTAAGAAAGGTTGGTTTGATTATACTAAACTACACTAAGATGCAAATGGAAATGGAAAAGAAGCAAGAAAAACTAAACCCCAAAGGGGGTAGAGAAATGATGTGCATATAAAGATGTGTGTGTGTGTGTAATTAAGCTCCTCACAGCATGTACTGCATGAAATCATAAAACTACATCCAACTTTGCCTCCACATGAATTAAGATTTCACTACATCATTAAAACATACAAGACAATAATTGGAATGAAGCTAAATGAACTCAAGTATAAAGACTAGACCCTACCATGCCTCCACATGAATTAAGATAAGACTACATCATTAAAACATACAAGACATTAGCTATGGTAAAGGCACAAGAGTTCATACACTACAACTTCTGTTTGCAATATTAATTCCTATCCATATCCTAACCTTATCATTCCCCATAAAATAGATCCACTAATCAAAGCATAAGCTAAGCTTCATTCAAGAGCATTAGCATATCAAAGATAAGAGTGGAGACCCATTAGATGGTTATGGAAATCATTTAAAGCTCAAGGGATTAAGATAACACACACTTAATACACTACATGATTATATCACATATTTCTCCACCCCCCAAATGGGGATGGAACTACTCACTACTCATTACACTAACTATATTAACAAAAGCAAGCATAATACTGAAATGAAACTATACTAATCAAGCAAGAAACATTAAAGAAGCATAAAACAAAACAAGCACCAAAGCAAACTCATTGAAGAAAATTAACTAAGCAAGAATTAACAAGCTAAAGAAAAACTTCTATTATGAACTCACTCAGATTACAAGCAGCCCTTCCTCCACTAGAGTTTTGCTT
The DNA here is from genome assembly GCA_963682175.1 of Triglochin maritima. NCBI lineage: Eukaryota > Viridiplantae > Streptophyta > Magnoliopsida > Alismatales > Juncaginaceae > Triglochin > Triglochin maritima. The sequence goes on along the minus strand of OY821788.1, from coordinate 27,039,193 downwards.
CAAGGCTTCACTCTTAGTAGGGAAGATGCCACCAAAGAGAGAGATGGATACAATGGGAGGTGAAGAGTTCTATTTATAAGCAAAGAAAAAGCTAATCCGGGACAATCCCCTGATGTGGGACTAAACCAATACCAAAAATAGCCTAAACAAACCATAATACACGTCCAGGAGAAGACTTATCGGATCTGAAATGATCCAGACCGCCAATTGGCGGCCTATAGGATCCAGATCCGTCTGGATTTGTTTGTGGGCTTTTCTTGAAGTGTGTCTTGGTCTTGGATGCATCTACTCGGTCTGTTGGAGCTCCGACCCGAATCGAATTGCCAAAATACTCCCCATGATGGTGTGGAGTTTCCTGTTTTGCTCTTAGGTCCTTCGGTCTTACGATCAGGTCCTTCTCCATTACATCTCAGTCCCTAGGTCTAACAATTAAGTCCTTTTTTCCTGCTTTTGGGTCCCTTCATGACTCTTCTCTTCAAACCTCTATATACCTGAAAACAAAACATAAAACTCATCATGTAGCATTGCTTAGGTGTAAGATAATGGATATAAGATACAAATATGAGCATGAAATGATGTCAATCAAATACCCCCACACCTAAGTTTTTGCTAGTCCCGAGCAAAACAAAGAAGGAGAAAAGAAAACGAGAAACAAGAAATCCTAACTCACTTTCGTAGGAATCACAGTTGCACTTAGCACATGCAACAAGCCGTTAAACCTCCTTGTTGCCAAGGAGGAGTGTTGTCTCCTGAGGGTTTTCAGCAGATATACCCACAAAATCCGAACAAGATGCATTATTCAATCTAGACCTCGACTCGTTGGAAATATTTTGTCGATCAATGGACGCGGTAATCCTACGGGCCAACTCTCTATAGGTAATCGGTCCACACCTAGCCTAATAAACCATTCGTGCAAGTTAAATAAGGAATTAAGTGAAAGACATGGACAACCTCAACATCCTCAAGTGCTACAAAGTGTATAAGGTCCATTAAGGTTCTTATTTGCATTACCATTTTTTTTCTTTTTGTTTTTTTTTCTCATCATTTTTTTTGTTTTTCTATTTATTAGTTGGAGCTTCATTCTCCCAGGGTCAGGTTTCGTGCATCATTGCCTATGAGGACTTACATTATCACGTACACCTTTCCCCAAATCTCCACATAGGGCAATCCCTACCACCCGTGTAACGAGAGTTCGGTCGGCGCATCCCAAGTCAGATGACTCGAAAGCACCAGGCACAAAGTCCCTTCAGACCTATTTTCCCGAGTGATAGGAGCCGTGCGAGAAGAGAGAACACCTACTCACTTATATCTTATCTACACATGAACCAAAATCCCTACACTAATGTCTCACAACATGATTTGGAGGGTCCTTGACTACAACAAACTCCTTAAGTTAGCAGACACGAATTATTGACTTACTAGGTTAAGGATGGACTTCTTTAAATGTTTGAGCACTAAAACCCTATGATTACTCACCCCCAAAGGAAAACTGGGGTGCATCCTAACAACTCGATAAATCCTAAAGCCACAGTACTAGATATCCTAATGCATCAAGTTCAAGACAATTTTGGGAGCTTTCTTTTTACTTTGCCTCTCAACGGTTTTGCACATGCTAAACACACGCAAAACCCACAAAACATTTTCTTTCGCAAACACATGAAGATTTTGAAAGAAATGTGAAAATTTTGAAGCACTCGGCAAGCAAAAGAAGACAAGTCACCCAAGGATCATGGCAAGCCGATATATCGATATTAAATGCAGCACACTAACATGACCCTAACAATGCACACACAAAAAAATCAAAGGAAACGACTTGACTATGTACGCACGTAAAAACACCCCCCACACCTACTCCATGCATTGTCCTCAATGAATGCGAGCAAAATACTACATGGATTTATGCACGAAAAAGGAAAGATCTCACCAATATGAAGCGCAAAAGGAAGTTCAAGGTTATGTTGATGGACACAAGCCCGAATTCCCTCTAAACCTGTGAGATGCTAAAGAAATGATACAAATACGTGAAATAAATGGGACACAAATAATCAAGGGTTCGAGCCCACAACAATCGACGCTCACTGAAGGAGTCTTTTATTGTACTTTTATTGTTTTGTTTTTTGTAATGTTTTTTTAATATAACTATGTACAAACATAAGTTCCCATCTTCATTTGTCAAAATACATCAAATGGGAACCTCAAGAGTGGGTCAATGCACTTGGAAAGGGAACATGACACCACGCGGGGCCAGAATACTCATGCGTGGCCCCCTTCACCAAGAGCACAATTTGTGGATGTGGTGGTGGTTTGATATCAAAAAATGAATCCTCATGTTGACAAGAAAAGTTACTCTCCTCACGTTCACGTAATTGCTGCGTCATTTGACTCACTTGCAGTGTCATATTTTGTATGGACTGTTGAGTGGTTTCCATGAACGTAAGGAAAGTTTGTGTCAAGGAATCAGGTATGCGGTCAACTATGAGGTCCAAGTCAGAATTTAAGAAATTTTGGGGTTGGGTGTTGATGGGCTGAGAATGAGTCCAATGATTTGAAGTGGGGTGTTGGTAGACTTCTTGGTATACTGGAGGAGGATACTGGGGTGGAAATGATGTATAAGAATTTGAATACGAATTGTCTCCCCACGAATCCATCCCTCTCGGGTTGTACGCAGATGCGTAATGGTCATAATGAGCATTTTGGGAAAATGTGTGCTCATACTCAGGCTCAGGGGCAACATAAGGACATTCCCCGATAACATGACCACTCAACCCACAACAGTCACACGGTACAGCTACTGGGGCCACCGGTGCACTCATGTCAACTACCACATGCATGAAAGAGGCCAAAGGTTCTTGTAATGTCTCAGTTTGATGACCAACATATGATGCGACGTAACTAGATGGTGGTCTAGCAGTCGGTGCCTCTCTCATATTACCCCAATATGAAGAATGTTCAGTCACACAATTAAGATTATCCCAACCATACGGGGTGTTTGTCTGAGGTACCCCAGGATGCATGGGTTGGGAGTACCAGGGAGAATTGTCCTGGTCCCAACAATGATGTGAATGGTCGCCCATGTAACCAACCATCTCAACAAAAACTCTCGAGGCGACCACTCTCACCACCACGAGGCTAAGCTCGCAAAAAGTGCTCGACTCGACCCTAAAACGCTAACAGAGAGTGTAAAGGAGAGGAGACTATAACGTAGAAGAAGGTGAGAAGAAGATGACTCAGAGGAGAAGGGAAGAATCGTAGAGCTAGTGTGGGTAATGGGATCAGGTAGAAGCCTAACTAGCAAGTACGGCTCAAACAATGTAAGGCAATGGGTCCTTAGGCTAGACGATCCTAACTTCAAGGTCACTAGCCTCGACACGCCTCACCTCCCTACAACGAAGACCACAATGCCCAACAAGTGATACCAGATCTGGAGATCCATTACCTCCTATTATCGACAAGGTAGGCAACGCCGATCAGGCCATGACGGTCTCAACTATATTACTCTCCTTGTGCATCCGAAATCCTAGGGCCAATGTCTACTTGCTTTCAGATAAGGCTTTATTAAGAGTGATTTTTGGGGCCAAGGAAAGGGTGATGAAATCCCCCACCTTATCTTGTATGGGACAACCCCTCCTTAGTAGCATTTTGATCCTAAATATAGCAATCAACGCTTCAATCAAACGCTCAACTCACTCTTGTCCTGATGCAATTCCTACTTACTAATGCATGGGCATACAAGATGCATGAATGAGTGTAGGAAATGCGTACCTCACGCCAACGCTCAACAACTGAAAATAAAGCTAAAAGAAAATACAACTACGTGCCTAAGTCAAGTACATGATGCATGACCTAAACAAGTAAGAATATCTAGTCTTTTGGTTTGGATTTTAAGGCCAAGTTGATTAATGGGGATTGGTTTAATGATCTGGGAGCAAACTAGAAGTCAGAGCATGCAAAATAGTGCTCCCAGATAACTAAAATGAAGCAAACAACTAACAGAAGAAAAATGAAAGCAAGAAAACCTCACGAGGCCGCCAATTGGCGGTCCCAGGCTGCTAATTGGCGGTCTCTGTTGGAGATTTTGTTCTCCAACTCGTCCAGTAGCCTCCCCGTGAGCTATAGTATCCCTGAAACCAACAAAAACTAGAAACCAAAAATTAAAGACCATTCGAATCATCCAAACCAAAGTCTGGACCGAGCACCTCCCCGGAAACGGCGCCAAAAACTTGATTGATTCGTTTTATATTAAACCGCAAGTGCACGACCATATTGAAGCGGTGGCAAATACGGGTCGATGCACAGGGAGGTGTGTCGACTTTTGGTTTGTACGAAGGTGAGTGGGAAAGAAAGGAGAGAAAGATTTATTACACTAAACTACACTAATCTAAACAAGGAAACAAGAAAGCATGAAATGAAATGACAAAACAAACTAAACTAAGCAACTAATGAAAGGAGATAAAACTCAGGAATGGAAAAACCCTAAGGGGTGGAGTGTGTTTGTGCACATGAAATAAGTGTGGTGAATGCATACAATAAGCTCAAGTGTGGTTAGTGTTTGTTCATGCATAAGAAGTACTTCATGGCAAGACCTATCATTTACAACACTAACTTAGGTGATTAATATGAGCAATGCAAGGTTGTCATTAAGAACATAACGAGCATGGAGTGTACATAACTATGGCAGAAACCATCAAGTAAAATTCTTATTAATTCAAGCAAGCATACTAATATCTCTCACAAACAATAATATCAAGCATTCATACCACCTACATAACATGTACATACATCTACTACACCCCCAAAGGGGATGGAACTACTCACTAATCATTACACTACCTACATTAACAAAATGAAATATTATACTGAAAGGAAATTTAGCTAAGCAAGAAGGGAGCATTAAAGAAGCTTAAAAGGAAAGGAAAGACTAAACAAGCATGCACAAATTAAAAGAAATTAGAACAATTATTTTGTTAACAATGACTCACATTGAAGGTAGCATTCTTCTCCACCTTGAGTTTTGCTTCAAAGCTTACTCCTTAGTAAAGAGAATGCCACCAAGCAATGGGTAGTTTACAATAGAAGGTGAAAAGTTCTATTTATAGCCAAAGAAAAAGGTAATCCAGGACAATCCCCCGATGTGGGACCAAACAAACACCAGAAATGGACTAAATACACACAAATACGCGACCCACCAAAATCTTAGCGGATTTGGGCCAAAACAGATCGCAATTAGCGGTCTTGGACCGCCAATTGGCGGTCTATATGGTCCAGATCACGTTGGATTTTATTATGGGCTTTTCTGGATGTCTTTATTGGTCTTTGATGCATCTACTTCACTTGTTGGAGCTCCGACACGAATAGAATTTCCAAAATACTCCCCATGATGGTGTGGAGTTTTCTGTTTTGCTCTTTGCTCATTCGGTCTTACGTTCAGGTCCTTCTCCCTTGCATCTTAGTCCCCAGGTCTCATAATTAAGTTTTTTTTCCCTGCTTTTGGGTCCTTTCATGCTTCATCTCTTCAAACCTATTTATTTCTAAAATTCAAACATAAAACTCGTCACGTAGCATTGCTTAGGTGTAAGATAATGGATATAAGATACAAATATAAGCATGAAATGATGTCAATCAAATACCAATCATGTCGGTTGTGGTTATGTTGTCTAATAATGAATAGGGTAGATCTACACAAATATGAACACCAGCATACTCTAGACCTAATACGGAAGTAATGAGACTAGGGACAATTTCAAATCTCTTATCATTAATCATAGTCCTATAAATGTGTCTTTCGGGATCATTTATAAGGTTACAATAGTATTGTTGGACTAAAAAGGATAATAAGGTTTAGGTAGGAGTTTTGTCACGCAATGAGTGAGGTTATTTGCATCTAAGTGCTCTCGTACAAGATGTTCGAAAAATCTGATATCTCAACCTTCTGACAGGGGATGAACGGAGCAGCCGAGTAATGGGTGTCGCAAGTGGCTTGGGCATCATCATCAATCGGGTAGAAGGTGTTTGTTGGAGGTACGGGTGGATGGCGAACATGTGGGTCGGTGGGGCCACGATCTTGAACCTTCTTTTTGCAGTGTTCAGTGGAAATAACGTCAGACTCGGGGGTGGCCGGCAACACTCCATCTTCTTCCTTCCACTCATGATGATAAAGAAGTGCAAAAAAATGGACGGTGGAAGTGATAGAGGCGGAATAAGTAGAGAGAAATATGGTTTTAAATCAATGAATCACCGGTCGGACGACATATAAGGTTGACCGAAAAGGGAGGGGCGACAGCTAGGGTAAGAGAGGTTGTGATAAAAGTGAATGGAATGTGTGTGTTTTCACCCTAGATGTAGCAGAAAACTGCCTCAACGGTCGATCAGACTCACACGGGCGGTCGTTTGAACAAATAAATTTGGGGGAGAAATTTTGTCGATTTGAGTGAGCGTTCGCCCGGAAACGAAACACAGTCGACCGAAAATAGAGGTAAAAATGCCTGTTATTTTTGGTGGAACAAGAAAGAAGCAACGGTCGATCGAAACAAGGCAGAAAGTGCATGTTATTTTCAGTCGAACGAGAAAGAGGTAACGGTCGGCCGAAACATGGCAGAAAGTGCCTGCTATTTTCAGTCAACAAGAAAGTGGCCACGGTCGAACAAACGTAAGAGGTACAAAGAGCTTGAAAACATCGGTCAAACTAAAGATAACCACAGTCGAATGGGGTAAAATGGTTCGACCGGTCACTTAAGTGAACTTAAGTGCCAGATCGAGAGAAGTCTAATCGGTCAAAAGGAACTCATTTTCTGGTGGACCGTTTTGAGCCTGAAATGCATGTTTGAGCTGAAACAAACTCCTAACTCATCAAACACATGTGAAACACAAAGAAGAACTCAATCAAACTGTGCAATTTTTGGAAGTATGAGACAATATGACCAAGTTTTATGTTATTTAAATTACACATTTTGTGAAAATGTCCACTAATTGATCATTTGTACGCACAACAACAAGTTTAATATCCTCCTTAGTTGCATGATCTCTAAGAAAATGATGTTTCACTTCTATATGCTTGGTTTTTAATGCAAAATTGGATTTTTTTGAAAGATTGATGGCACTAGTATTAACACAAAAAATAGTTGTAGTTTGAAACTCTAGTTTCAAGTCTTTGAGGGTTTGCCTCATCCATAAGACTTGTCCACACGCACAACTGGTGGTGATATATTCGTTCTCGGTTGTAGACAATGCAACATTATTTTTTTTCTTACTAAATCAAGAAGCAAGAGATTTTCCCAAAAATTGGCAAGTGCCACTAGTTCTCTTTCGATCTAAGATACAGCTGGCATAGTCGGCATCACTATATGCAACAAGATCGAAAGACCTAGTCTTGGGATAAAATAAACCAAAATCCGGAAAACCTTTGAGATATCAAAAACCCTTTTCAAAGCGGTTAAGTGAGATCTTTAGGACATGCTTGAAAACGAGCGCATAAACACACAACTAACATGATATCAGGGCGACTAGCAGTATGATGAAGTAAAGATCCGATCATACCCCGATATTTCTTGATGTCTACATCTTTGTCGTTTTCATCCGTGTCTAGTTTTAAGCCTGTACTCATGGGAGTCTTGTGGGGCTTGCTATCTTGAAGACAAAAGCGCTTGAGAAGTTCTTTTGTATACTTTGCTTGGTGTATGAAGTTCCCATCTTGAGTTTGCTTGATTTGGAGTCCAAGAAAGAAATTTAGTTCCCCCACTTAACCTCATCTCGAACACGCCCTGCATAGACTTAGAAAATTATTTGCAAAGACAAGGGTTACTTGCACCAAAAATGATATCATCTACATATATTTGTACCACTAATAAATTGTGATTAAGAGATTTTATAAATAGAGTGGTATCCACTTTACCAATTGTGAAACCTTTGTCAATGAAGAAGTTCTTGAACCTCTCATACCAAGCTCTAGGAGCTTGCTTGTGTTCCTAGAAAGTCTTCTTGAGTTTAAATACATGGTTCGGGTAGGTTTCATTTACAAATCCGGGTGATTGTGCAACATAGACTTCTTCATAAATAAAATCACATAGAAAAGCACTTTTGACATCCATTTGAAAAAAATTGATATCCATAAAAGATGCATAAGCTAAAAGCATACGAATGGCTTCCATACGAGCAATGTGAGCATAAGTTTCATTAAAGTCTATCCCCTCCTCTTGGCGGTAGCCTTGAGCAATGAGTCTAGTTTTTTTTCTAACTACATTTTTGTCTTCATCAAGTTTGTTTCGGAAGATTCAACAAGTTCCCAAATGTCATTTCTCACAAATTTATTTAGCTCTTCATGCATAGCCATTAACCACAATTCATCATTATATGCTTGTTCTACTTTCTTGGGTTCTCGTTGAGAGATAAATGCATAAGAGTCACAAACCACATGAGCTCTAGAATGTGTTGCCACACCTTGAGAGACATCTCCTATTACAAGGTCTTTCGAATGGTCCCTTACTGATTAATAGCATATCATGCATCATATTCATGCTATATATCCTCAATTTTACCCCAATATTGTGCTACTCGAGTGTTTATTATTATATTTTAGGTATTAAGTAATAAAAAAGAGAAGGGAAGAGAAAAATGACTGAAACATAAGAAGAAAGGACATTAATGACGTCAAATGGACCTCTCAGTCATACACAAGGACCCATCTGCCAGAGGGGAGGACCTACATGTAAGCCCAAAGGACTAAACTCCGCACAATCATAAGGAGTATTTTGGCAATTCGATTCAGACTTAGACTCCAATAACCGATCCGAGTACCCTCCACGTGACTAATTGAAGCCAAAAAGAAGATATGCAAAAATGGGTACGATCTGAGAAAACGTGACCGCCAATTGGTGGCTCAAGACCACCAACTGGCGATCCTTTTTTCTCAGAATCCGACACGGTTTTTGTGTGGATATGGGTTATATGTTTATGTCTATTCTGAGAATGTTCCATTAGTCCCACGTTGGGCGATTGTCCCTAGTTTTCTTTTTCTATGACTATTAATAGAACTCTTCCTCCTCCTTTATATTTACTACATCTTGGTGTCATTCTCTCTACTTGGAGTAAGCCTTCGAGAAAAACTCAAGGTGGAGAAGAATGCTACTTGTAATGTGAGTCATGTAAATAAAATAATTCTTCATAGTTTGTTTTAAAAATTGTCTTTGTTTTAATGCATGCATGTTTAGCTTTTTTGTTTTCTTTACCCCATGATCTCCCATGGTCGTTGAGCCTCATGATCTTCATCTTGACTCCAACAAGGACCCACCTGCGTCCGAGCTTATGCTTGATAATATAAAGAAGGTTGGGTGGTCCTTGTTGGATGACTTGGGGAGAAGTCACATTCTTAGTGCGACAGGTGTGTCACATCATACGAATGAGCCTGTGAAACTCATTATGATGCACCCGCCTATTGGTTGGAGAGTTTTATTTGACGAGAAACTAAACCCTAATAAGGCAACACAACTCCACTCAGTTACGTTGCCTACGCCCAACCAATATGATGAGGAGTTTGAGCCTTTCAGTTTTGATCTTTCGCCCCTCATAACACCTCAGAGTACCAATGAAGCGGGCTCATCATGGCAAATCTGTGGTCCGCAGGACTCAATGTTCTCATTTGACGTTCCTTGTCGAACTGATTATGAGAATATCTTTGTTGATGTATATATCTTGTTTATAAGAAAAAAAAGAAAAAGGAAAGAAAGCAAAAGACTCCATAGCGGAGCATTGGTTGTTGTTTGCTCCAACCCCTGTGTATTTGGGCCCCATTTGTTTCACGTCTTTGTCTCCATTCTTTTGTATTTCACAGGTTTTGGAGAATTTGGGTATATGTCCATCCACATAACCATGAACTTCCCTTTTTGCTTCACGTTGTGAGATCTTTTCTTTTTCATGCAAAAATCCATGTAGTATCATACTCACATTCATTGAGGACAATGCATGAAGTAAGTGTGGGGGTGCTTTACATTTGTATATATGTAGAGTCGAGTCTTTTTCATTTTGTTTTTTGTTTCTTTTGTTTTTATTGTTAGGGTTTGAATAGTGTGCTGCATTTAATATTGATATATCTATCTGCTATGATCCTTGGGTGACTTTTTTCTGCTTGCCTAATGCTTTAAATTTTCACATTTCTTTCAAAATGTTCATGTGTTTGCGGAAAAATGTTTTGTGGGTTTTGCGTGTGTTTAGCATGTGCAAAACCATTGAGAGACAATCAAAAGAGAAGCTCCCAAAAATTGACTTGAACATGATGCATTAGGATATCTAGTATACCGGTTTTAGGTCTGATCTTGTCGTAAGGATGCACCCTGGTCTTCCGTCGGGGGGTGTGTAATCATAAGGTTCAGTACTTATACAAATAAAGAAGTCCACCCTGAACCTAGTGAGTCAATCAATTTGTGTATGTTAGAATAAGGAAGTTTGTCGTAGTCAGGGACCCTTAAAATCTTGTTGTGAAAATTTAAGGGTAGGGGTTTTGGTTCATGTGTAGATAATGAATAAGTGGGTATGGTGTTCTCTCTTCTTGCACAGCTCCTACCACTCGGGAAATTAGGTCCGAGGGGACTAGGTGCCTGGTGCTTTCGAGTCATCTAACTTGGGATGCACCAACCGAACTCCCGTTACACGGGTGGTAGGGATCGCACTATGTGGAGGAAAGGTGTATGTGATAATGTAAGTCCTCATTGGCAATGATGTATGAGACCCGACCCTTGGAGAATCAAACAACAACTAGTGCAATTCATAATACCCCCAAAAGAGAAAAAAAATAAAAAATAGAGACAAATAAGAACCTTAATGGACTTTACACAATGTATCACTTCTAGAAGTTAACTCGCCAATGTCTTCCACTTAAGTCCTTAACTAACTTGCATGAATGGTTGATGAGAATTAAATTTATACCGCAAGTGCACGGTGTCAATGAAGACGTGGCAAATACGGGTCGAACACAAGGAGGGAGAGATATTGTTATTTTGTGATTTTCGATTAAGGAAAGAAAGACAGAGAAATAAGTTTGGTTGGAGATTTTTGGTTTTTAATTAATTTCTAAAGCAAGAACAACAAAAACAAATTAAAAATAAAGTAAAGATGGATGGGAGTCCAGTGGGTGGAGGTTTAGATATCGGGTTTAGATTAGAGAATTCAAAAAACTTATAATAAATCATATTAGTTATAAAGCATTACATGATAAATGACTCAACATAAACTCAAGTAATCAAAATATACTAACACGAAATTAAAATAATAACTTTACTCTTCTTCTCATCACCCTAAATCCGTCACCCCCACCCTTTGGAGAGAGTTAGAAACTCATGGATAGAGGGAAGGAGAATGAGTCCTAGATAAACTACAAAAGAAAACTAAAAACAATAATTAAAAGAACAGAATTTTATTACTAAAACTTGGAACAATAAACTAAGAACATCACTACAACAATGTTTCGGGGCTATTTATAGCCGATACAGGGGACCTAAGTATAAAATAGGAAAGTACATGTGTCAAGACACGATTGGAAAAAATCCGGAGCCACGGATCGCAAGGGGTGCGGCGGAATCGCCGCATTTTACATGTATGGTGCGGCGGAATCGCCGCACTTTTGACTCAGATTTAATCCGACTTTTTCCTGTGTGTTTATGGTATGATTTAGCTGTCCTTTGCGCGTCTGGATTGATTCTTTCCTTTCTTTTGAGCTCCGACTTTATTTCTTCATATATTTGGAGATCCAAATTGATTTTTCTTTAGAACTTATCCAAAATAATATTTTGGTACTTTAATTTGCAGTCGGGTCCTCGGCTTTTTGCAATTAAGTCCCTGGCTACTTTTGTGCTTAAGTCCTTGGCCTTTTTGTAATTAGGTCTTTGAATGCTTTTATGCTTGGATGGACTTCCATTTGAATCCCGATAATCTTGACTTGGTCTTTATGATAGAAATGAGTCTCTTGCACGCATTTATGCTCGGGATATGGGTAATTTGCATTCAGGTCCCTGCATTATGTAAATAAGACTAAACACATACCTTAGTAGCATTTATTGATATAAAATTAATCTAAATGAAAGACATATGATGCAATGTATGCAATGCATCAAATACCCCCACACCTAGATTTTGCTAGTCTCTAGCAAAACAGAATATAAGAAAAATGAAAACAGGGAAATCCTAACTCACTTTCGTAGGAATCACGGTTGCACTTAGCATGTGCAACAAGCCTTTAAACCCCCAAGTTTCCTTAGAGAACGAGTTTTGTTTCGTGAGGGTTTTTAGTTGACACACCCACAATGTCTTAATTCAACATTTCATTGATAGCTCTAAATATCTCCACCTCAACCTTATACATCTTACTTAGAATTCTTGCATGCTCATTATACAAATCTAACTTATAAAAAGTCTGACTTGGTCTTTGTTCCTCCAACATTCACACCACTAACCCTTCTACACATGTTATCACTTAAATTATTTTGCACGCCTCCTCTAGTGGTGAAGTATCATGCGGATCAACCATGGCATGGATCATTCTTTTAACTTTGGGCCTTGAGTATCTTAAAGTATATTTTTTCCGTGATTCAACACATTTGCTTTTTCTAACACTTTTACCCTTTTTGCATTCGTGTAGCGAGTTTGGTCGATAATCCCGAGCGGGTAGACTCAAGTTACTAGGTTTTAAGATACCCCTACGGACCAGTGACTCAAAGGCTTGGGTTTTTGTAATCATTTTGCAAAATGTGCTTTCCTCACTTGATTCCTTTATTATTTTTTTACTTTTATTTTCCTCAAGGCCTAATTGCTATTAGAAGTCCACACTTCCCGGTATATTTTCCTCAACCTCTGCTTTTTATCAACCACTTTAAAGATTTGATTCATCCAATTTAAGTGCATACATTTCTTAAAGGGTAATGAGTTATTTCTTTGGAACTTAGATTTATGTCATAATTTCTACAAGAAGAATTATATAATAAGGAACAAAAACTCAATGCATTTTGTACACGGGTTTTGGCAGTTCAATCTTAAGCTATGTCATGGAACATTGAATTTTTTTATTTTTATTTTTTTAAGAATATATATATATATATAGATAGATAGATAGATACATAAACATCCCCCCACACCTAAATCATGCATTGTCCTCAATGTATGCAAAGTTAAAGCAAATGCACTTATTACCTGCGTCAACTGTGGTGGAGGGATTGAATATGCTCAAAGTCAACCATAGTCAGAACTGGATTGAATGACACCATGTTGGTGCATGTATCCAGTTGAATTGTTCCCCATGTTGCAATGAGAGTCCTGAGTCACAGATTCCACACCCCTCACATGTATTGGTTCTCTTATTTGCTCGAGTGATGGTGGGTGTGTCGAAGAATTACTCCCCTTTTTCTCACTTCCTTTTTGATTTTTCGATGATTTATTTGATTCAGAAACATTATAGATACGTGCTCTCATCACAACATCACTTTGATTGGATATTATTTCTGGCTCACTCTCAACATGAAAGATATTAAATTCAGCTTTTAAGTTCCCAAAAGATAATTGCATGGGCCCATTTCGACAGTTTATCAATGCTTCAGAATTGGCTAAAAGGGTCTGCCTAGTATTACAGGGATTTGTCTATTAGGATTTACAACAGGTGCAGTATCTAGTATGACAAAATCCACTGGGTAAATGAAGTCACCCACCTTGATCAAAACGTCCTCGACTACACCTCTTGGTTTCTTAATAGAGCAGTCAGCAAATTGAAGAGTTGTCTTAGAGGGTTTTAGTGGATCAAGGTTGAGTTGCTCGTAGACAGAGAACGACAATAGGTTAACACTAGTACCAAGGTCTAGAAGGGCTTTGTTGATAAAAGTATCTCCTATTGCACATGAAATTGTGGGACACCCAGGGTCCTTATATTTTATAGGAGATGAGTTGGACAAAATAGAGCTTATGTTTGCAGTTAAGAAAGTCTTCTTTGGTACGCTTGTTTTTCTCTTTTTAGTGCACAGATCTTTTAAGAATTTAGCATAAGCAGGTATTTGTTGAATCATATCCAGGAGTGGAATATTCACCTTAACTTGCTTAAATACTTCCAGGATTTTCTCCATTTGTGCACTTGACTTCTTCTTAAGTTTATTGGGGAATGGAGCTTTAGGAATATAGACTCGCTCAGGTTGAGTTGTGGGTTCAGGTTTAGTAGGTGGGTTGGGCGTTTCAGATTGGACGTCAGGTTCAATGGTTAGGTCATATGTGGTTGCTTGGTACCTCAGACATGGGTTATATGTTTATGTCTATTCTGAGAACATTTCATTAGTCCCACATCAGGCGTTTGTCCCTGGTTACCTTTTTCTATGACTATAAATAGAACTCTTCCTCGTCCTTTGTATTTACTACATGCTTGGTGGCATTCTCTCTACTTGGAGTATGCCTTGGAGAAAAACTCAAGGTGGGGAAGAATGCTACTTGTAATGTGACTCATGTAAATAAAATAATTCTTCATAGTTTGTTTTAATGTTGACTTTGTTTTAATGCTTGCATGTTTAGCTTGTTTGCTTTCTTTATTGTAGTATAATTAGAATGTCTCCTTTTCTTAATGTAGTATAATTTAATGAGTAGTGAGTAGTTTCATCCCCCTTTGGGTGGTGGAGATGATGTTTATACATGCAATAAAGAATGGAAAAGAATGCTTTATTTTGAAATGTGTTGATAAATGTGAATGTATGCTTGCTTGTTTAGAGTAGAACAATTCATTTGATGGGGTTTGCCACAACTATTAGACACATGTCATGATTGTTTAGGTTCTGAAATAACCAACTTGTGTATGTGAATGTTAATCAACTAGGTTAGTGATTGGATTGATAGTTTTGTCATATCCATTAGACACTTCACATGCATGAAAACACAACCTACATTTGTGCGTATTGAATGCATTTGTCACCATCTTATTGCATGTGTACACTCACACCACCCCTCAGGGGTTTCTCTTCCTGATTTCCAGCCTAGTTATTAAGCTCTCTTAGTTTAATTTTAATCCATTGCTAGTTTTCTTTTTTGCATTTGTTACTTACTAGTTTAGTGTAGTTTAGCGTAGCATAAACAGATCTCTTCTCTCTTTATTCGTCATTTGATTTTGGACAAACCAGAAGCTACTCACCTCCCCGTTGATCGACCCATACTTTCCGCATCTTCACCGACGTCGTACACTTGCGGTCTAAACTTAATCGATTAAACACTTACAAAGGTCAAATCCTTGGGAAGTTCCTCTTTATCCTCTTGTGGAGGACTTGGGAGATCTTGTGAGACTCAAGGGTAGCATCTTGCGATGAAACATGTATAATGATATCCATGTAGACATCATCAAGGGAGGAATTATGTACATGTGCCAATTCATCAAAGTTGACGTGTAGAGATTCCTCGACATAAATAGTTCTTTTATTGTAAACTCTATAAGCCTTACTTCTATCAGAATACCCTAGAAAGATGTCCTCATCGGATTTAACATCAAATTTATCCAAGTTATCTTCAGTGTTGAGGACAAAACATTTTGAGCCAAAAGCTTTGAAATAAGAAATCTTTGGAATGCGGTTATACCAAAGCTCAAAAGGTGTTTTCTTTAAAATAGGTTGAATGAGAGCACAGTTCAAGACATAGCAAGAGGTATTAACGGCTTCATACCAAAAGTACTTTGGATGCCCTTTCTCCACAAGCATGGTTCTTGCCATTTGTCTAAGTGTTCTATTCTTCCTCTCAACTACCCAATTTTGTTTAGTAAGAGGAAAAGAAAAATTATTCTCAATGGCATATTTTTTGTTAAGTTTTTGAAATGAATCATTTTCAAATTCTCCTCCACGTTCACTATGAATAGCAATGATGTTGGAAACATGCAATTAATCAAGAATGGAGGAATAACAAATTCTCCTCCACGATCACTAAGCAAGCTATGTTTTAAACCCTCTACATGCAAAGAAACATGTGAAGACTTTTGTACACAAATTTGTTTAGGTCCTTAAGGGTTAGCTGTTGGTACCCAAACTTGAGTAGTCTTAGGTACCCAAATATTTAAATAATTAACTTTCTTGGCAAGGGAATTATTCAATTTAACAAGGTACGATGTAGGTTTCTTTGTTTCCCTCCCTTGTATCCTAAGTCATGCTTTATTAGATATTGAGTTTTGGTGTCAAGAAGCATGCCAAACATTTTTCCCTAGATCTTTTGTAAGTTGTTTATTCTTAGCAATAAGATCTTCATTAGTATTACAAACATTGGTAGATTTCAAGGTTTTATCTCATCATTGAAAAATTCATTTTCTTCCTGATTTGTTCTTATGATAAATTATTTGATAGCACTCAGCAAGTTCATGAAATGCATCTAACAAATCATCATAACAAAATGTTTCATCAGTGAATACCTCATCGTCTTCAATTTCCACAACTTGAGGTTGATCACTCTTCTCTTGCGATGAAGAATGGCTTGAATCCGAATCCTCATTAGAGGCCATGAAACAGATGTATGCCTTTTCATCTTGAGAGTACTCAGAACCGGAAGTCATGGATTAGCTTGAATCCCAAATGGCCTTTAGAGTCTTCTTGCAATCTTTCTCACGATGCTCTCTTCTTTTGTTATCATCTCGTTCTCTTCTTCTTGGTCTCTCCTCTTTGTCTCTTCTTGAAGCTCTTTCTTCTTATGGTTTCATTACATTGTAAAGAAAACATTTCATATTTTTGCATGATAGAATCTATCCTACTTTCTTTAACGGATGATCTTCCCTTGAAGTGAGTTTCAAGCATGAGTCGTGCCTCAAATGCAGAATCACATGTATTAATCCTATCATATTCTTCCTCTATTAACCCACACATGAGGATGTTCATAAGTTCAGCATTCATTTGAGCCATCTCGAGATCATCACCCATCATGAGTTCAAGTTCATTAGTTTTAATGTATGGAATTTGAAGAAACACCCATAATTTTATATCATATGATTTGATAATGTAATCTTGTGTTTCTTCCAATAAGCATAGTTTGTTCCATTAAACAAAAGAGGTCTACATGTGTGGCATCCCTCACGTTGTTGGGTCATTGCTACAAAAGTTAATTTGTTTAAATGCAATATACGAGGCTCTAATACCAAATGTAGGATCTAACTAGCCGTAGAATTAGTCTAAAGGGGAGGTGAATAGACTAAATGAGTTCTTAAAGAATTAATGTAATAATGCAATGAAACAGTAACAAGATTAAATGAGAGAGTAAAAAATCAAACCACAACACCGATGTATAGAGGTTTGGATCCACCAACCGGATCCTAGTCCACTCTTACGAATTGTTCCTCCTTGAGCAATTTCGCATTTTCCACTATCTGTCTCCCCATTACGGGCCGAGAGATCTTGTATTTACACTTCAAACTTGCGAACACCCCCGCCAAGCTTGGACCACCTTTTCACAATCCGAGAAGAGCTTCACTCTGAAAGCTATTACAACACTTTGCTGAATATTGTAGTAACCACCTCTAATCCTGAGCACTTGAATGATTGATGATAGCAATGAATCATTCAAGTGAAAGATTGAGCACAATGAGAAGTTTGAGAGCAATTTGAAGTAGTATGAGTATGACAGCTTTAGAGAAAGGATTGATGACTTTGTGAAGTTGTTCTAAGCTCTATTTATAAGCTCTAAACTTAATCTAGCCATTGGGATTAGATTTGGTAATAATTTGTGATTGAATCAGTTATAATAACCGCAAGTGCACGACCGTGTTGAAGTGGTGGAAAATATTGGTCGATCCACAATGAGGTGTGTCGACTTTAGTTAGTTTGAAGTCAAGTGGCGAATAGAGGGAGAAAAGATGTGATTATGCTAAATTTAACTACACTAAACTAGTAAGAAATATGAAAGAAAACAACAAAAGATTGAGAATCAAGAAGAGAAACCCCGAAGCGGTTGAGTGTGTGCACATATGAAGTGAAATAAGTGATGAATGAGGCATGTAAGCATGTATGTGTGTGTGTCGTGTGTGTCTTCATGCATAGGAAGTGTCTAAAGATGTGGCAAAACCTATCAATCACTAGTGCAGAATGCACAATAGACGACACAGAATAGACGTCGGATGGATATCCGATGTCTATAGGTTTGTATAAACGTCGATTTTTTATTATAACCGACGTCTATACCTCATGGAATAAAAAAATATTTTTTGCTTATTTTTGGGATTTATTTCGTATAAGAATTTATGTGGATTTATTTTGTATTAGAATTAATGCAATTTTTGGGATTTATTTCGTATAAGAATTTATGTGGATTTATTTAGTATAAGAATTTATGTGGATTTATTTTGTATAAGAATAATGTGAGTTATTTGGATTGATTTAAAAATAGTTACATCAATGTTACTATCACATGTGTGTTGATGTACACATGTGTGTTTATTGTCATATGTGTTGAAGTTTAGTCCCACATTGGAGAAAGATTTTTTGTTGGTGGGGTTGAAGTACTCCACCACTCATTTACTTCTAAATGGGAGTTGGGTACCATACTAGTTACAATAGGCAAATGTGATATATTTATATATATATAATGGTGAAAAGAATGGCACTTGGGGCAACTTGGGCTTGAGATGGTTGCAATGTTTTGTTTAAACTATTTACCTTGTATAGACGTCGGCTGTATAGGCTAGCCGACGTCTATAGGATTGATTTTTTTATTGTTATTTAAATGTATAGATGTCAGATGTATAGAGTGGCCAACGTCTATATGTCATACTGTATGTATAGACGTCGGTCACCCTATATATCTGACGTCTATAGGTCGTACATATTTAGTCCCACATCGGCCAAATTTTTGTTGTTGTTGTGGTTCATGTACTCTGCCACTCCTCTACAAACAAATTCGAACGTGTTTGGTCACTTGGGCAACTTGGGCTTGCTGTACGTGATTATTGATCAAACGATGGGCACTTGGGCAACTTTGTTTGGTTACTCTAGAGACTGGGTGCCTATTATAGGCGGTATTGTATCTTTTGGTAAATTGAAGGTATAATAGACATCAGCCATATATAGTCGACGTCTATACACTGTATAGACATCGGTCGTATATAGCCGACGTTTATACACAAGGGCATAGACGTTGGTGAAATATACGTCGGGCACTTGGATAGAAAAATCCGTTGTATATACCCATGTATATCCGACGTATATGGCTTTTTTTCCAGCAGTGAATCCATTCACACAACGTATCGGCAATTACTACTTGATTAACATAAGATTAGGCTCAACATGAGAAGTGTCTAAAGATATGGCAAGACTCATCAAAAACCATAACTCATGTGAAGAACAAAGGTAAGCATGGGAGGTGTCTAAATCTTATGGCAAAACCCATCAAAACAAATTTTCTTCTATCAATCATGCAAGCAAACACAAATACAAACACATAACTATCATGTAGCATATTCAACAAGAAATTTCAGTCAATAAACATGAGAAAACTAAGCATGGGAAGTGTCTAAATCTTAGGGCAAAACCCATCAAAATTCCCCAACATGTAGATGATTAAAATATCCCAATGAACATACAAAACATGCAAGTCTACACAATCAAAAATTCATCAACATCCAAACTTCACAATATATATGAACATCATCTCCACCCCCCAAAGGGGATGGATCTATTGACTACACATTATGCTATCAATTAAACTAAAGAAGGAAGGAGACATTCTAACAAATTTAGCCTAAGATCAAAGAAACAAGACTAAGCTAAGCATGCATGCATAAAAAAGAGACAACATGAGAACAAAACAATGAAAAATTATTTTATTAAATGACTCACATTACTAGTAGGATTCTTCTCCACCTTGAGTTTTTGCTCCAAGTCTTACTCCAAGTAGAGAGAATGCCCCCAAGCAATTGGTGAATACAAATGAGGATGAAGAGTTCTATTTATAGGCATGAAAAAAGGTAATCGGGGACAATACCCCGATGTGGGACTAATACAATACCAAAAATAGACATAAAACACACTTATACACGATCCGCCCGAGGCTTGTCAGATCCAGAGCCGACCCAACCGCCAATCAGCGGTCTACAGATTGTGGATCGGGTCTAGATTTCTGGTGTTGTTGCCTGGTTTGATTTCGCATTGTTTGATGCACCCAAGTTGGTTGTTGGAGTCAAGGCCCGAATCGAATTGCCAAAATACTCCTCACGATAGTATGGAGTTTCTTCATTTGCTCATTGGTCCTTTGGGCATACATTACGGTCCTTCTCCCTTGCATCATAGTCCCCAAGTCTCACAACTCAGTCATTTTTCTTGCGTTTAGGTCCTTTTATGCCTCTTCTCCTCAATCATGTTTATTCCTGAAACACAAACATAAAACTCGTTACATAGCATTGTTTAGGTTCAAGATAATGGATATAAGACACAAATGAATGAATGAATGAAATGATGTTAATCAATTTATGTAAAATACACAAAATAAGAAAAAATCAGAACACAAATATGGACACCAACGGTCGATAGTTACGGGGTCGACCATTTTCTTATAATTAAGGAAACGTTCGAGCTAAAGTACAAACCAGTCGAACCATCAAGGCTAGAATAAACCTTTTGATTTGGTCGAGTTGAAGTACTTCGACCGTTTTGAGGGTTTTGGCCAGAATAATAATAATAAATGAGGTAACGGTCGAACAAAAAGGAGAGTCCCATCCGACAGAAAATAACAGCTAGTTTGTAGCTTGAATTGTTCTTGATCCGGTCGACTGCCATCATGGCATTGTTCGGCCGATCGCCAACAACAAACTGGGGGTAGGTGAAGTATGTGCATACGACCATTGTAAAATACGACAAGTATAACAGTCATATTAAAATCAAGTACGAGATGTCAAATGGTCGAACAAAACTCAAGTTTCGGTCGACCAGTTGTCACACTAACCTTGACACATGTAAAGAAATAAACGATGAAGTAGAAATGAATAAGTTTAAGGCTTAAAGGATTGTGTTCTAAAAGTTGTACTTTTATATGTAAATTGTTATGAATTGGATGTGAAAACATTTTGTTCCTTGATTAATTTATTCGTCTTTTGGAAATGTTAAGGAAAAGGCTCTTGGTCCTTAACCGTAGAGCTCTAAAAGATAATGGTTTACATAAATCGAAAGTAATTCACAATCATGATGGTTAACGTGGAATATTAATGACCGAGATAAGATTGTCATGTTGGTTAAGAGAGATATTGTAGATGTACAAATATTTAACAACATGAGTATATCAAAATGGAAAATATTTCTTTCATATATTGAATTGACCTAACAAATGAAACATTATGTAATTGTGTTTGTGTCATTAATGTTTCATTGTGTCTTTGAATCCTAAGATATGAGACTTATATCTTTTGACGTAAGGAGTGTATGATTTGATTATTATCAAAAACTATCAATGAGTATAGTGATAAAGGTATTAGCTGGTTTTACATGTGCGAAAAAGATGATATGTCAAAAGATTATCATTGCCCCTCTTGACTTGAGTTATGATATTGCTGGACCCCTTGATAAAGAAAATTATAATGTTCACAATGTAGCTTGTGTATAGTTACATATTTATAATTAACTTGAGAGATCAAGAAATGAATATATATATACAAAGATGACACATTTCTACTTTGTATAATATTCCCAATATCATGAGGCAAGAGATAGACACAAGTGATATTTTATATATCACTAAGTGGATCGTGTTTAATTAGAGTGAGCAAAACATATTTGTTGTTTGGGTAACTATAATGTGTAGTTAGATACTGCTTATAGTTTATGATATAATGTGTTTTATATCATTGCTAACATAACTTAGATCCTCTTATAGGTCACACCACAAAACTGGGAACAAGAAATATGATTTTATATGATGCATTAAGTTTCATGTGTTATGAAATAATATACATGTGGTAAAATAATAAAATCAATATGTCGTAAAAAAGACATTGTTAGAATAATAAATAAATTTGTATGACATGTATATATATTATGGGGTATAATGTTTTGATATTATATATGATAATATATTAAATCATATAATGTGATTTACAACATTATAACATACGAATTTACTAAAACCCTAAAGTCCAAATTTTGTTGGATATGAATCCAAAATTTGGTGGAGTCAAAACCAAAAAAATGGTCCAACCATTTGACCACGTTTTTGCATATATTAATATGAGAAATTTTACTAATTAATGGTTGGATTTATTCCACCTTGGTCAAAAGTAATTATGTGATGATGATGTGGCAAAATAAACAAGAGATCATGTGCAAAGTGGTTTGTAGGGCATGTGGTTTAGTGGAGATGTAAACAAGAGATCATGTGTAAGTGATTTACACATGATGTGTTTAGTGGAGAGATTAACAACGGATTATGTGTAAGTGGTTTGCACATGATGTGGGTTAGAGGAAATCCTATAAATAGGTCCCTCCGCCCTTACTTGTTAAGACTAATGCAAAATTCTTCTCTCTCTAATTTTTCCATCATTCCATCCTAAATTCTCTTGGTTTTAATTGTGTCTTAGAGATTAATTTCTTTGGATCATAGAAGGGGTTATTGGCTAGATTCTAACCTTAATTTAGAGATAGATTGGTTAGCTCATTTCTCTTTAATCTTGTTTAGAGTTTGGTGAACACTTGGAGGCAAATCGGCGGACGATTCAACGAGCAACGCAACTTCGGATCTTCATAAAGGTTTTAGTGAACCTTTGGGTATGATCTCCTTTAATTTATTTTGATATGTATGTATATTACAAGATATTAGAATAAATATAAAATAATGTACATGAAATCGTCGAAAATATGGAAATCGATCTTGTATGCATGTATAGGATTTATTAATAGATTAATTAATCATCAAAACACGATTAACGAGTATTAGCCAAAAAGCCAACAACTTTAGGTTCAATTTGTTGCTTTGGCTTTTCTTCATAAACTTGTCCTCTAGAAGTTTCCAATATTCAGCCGCTGTCACCGCCGATTCCTCGAAGAGAAGATCATCGGAAAAGCACAATTCGATGATCCCTATCGCCCGGAGATTCAGCATCTCCCACTTCTCATTGGTCATCTTCGGTGACTTCTTCCCCTCACCGCCTAAAGTGTTCAGAAGTATGCCCGTATGAGACAACAACGTATGGGACCCTCCTTTGCGAGGTGGAAAAGTTTTGATTTTCTGATGAATTTCTCCACACAGAAATTTCGTGCGTCTTCCGCCATCTCTAGCAGCAACCTTGCTCTAATACTAGCTGTTTGGATATATTCTAACAATGACACTGCGACACGATGGGATTAAATGCACCAGCGGAATAGAAATACGAATATTGAATGTGGAATTGAACTTAACTTCTGTCCCTCCCAAACGAACAAGCAACAAACACACACAAGACAATAGACACAATCAATAAACGACAACAGACACCTGAAACAACCACGACACACATGATTTATAAGGTTCGGCAACGTGCCAACATCCTTGGGGTGTCCTCCACGGGTTTCATTTTCTTCTTCCTCTTCTCTAGCAAGAGAAGCAAACCAAGATTACAATGGTTGAAGGAGGCAATCTGTCCTCCAAAGCTCTCAAGATCTCTCCTTAACCCTAATCTCTTAAAAGGAAATTATAATGATGTCTTGTATACAAGAAAATGGTGAAAACCCCTTAAAATACTAGATTCCCCGTACAGAAAAACATGAAGATCGTGGGCAAATGATCGACCACTACCTTCCCCGGTCGACCATTCTTGATAATATCGATCGAACAATGTCCAACATTGGTCGACCGCTCCACGGTTATCTTCAGCTCGTCGTAGCTTTCCGGTTGACCGGTATGCCCATTCGATCGACCATTCCTGAACTCCCAAAAATACCTGAAAAAATTGGTCCAACGGTGTTTGATGAGAATTAAATTTATACCGCAAGTGCACGGCCGCGAAGAAGCGGTGGCAAGTACGGGTCGAACACAAGGGGGAGAGATATTGTTATTTTTGTGGTTTTCGATTAAGGAGAGAAAGAGAGAACAATAATGAGGTTGGTTTGAGATTTTTGGTCTTTTTAATTATCTAAAGCAAGAACAACAAAATAAACTAAGAAGAAAACAACTATGAATGGGAGTCCAGCGGGTGGAGGTTTAGATGTCGGGTTTTGATTTGAGAATTTTGAAACTTATAATAAATCACATTAGTTATATAAAGCATTACATGATAAATGACTCAACATAAACTCAAGTAATCAAAATATACTAATACGAAATTAAAATAATAACTTGATTCTTCTTCTCGTCACCCTAAATCTGTCACCCCCACCCTTTGGAGAGAGTTAGAAACTCATGGATGGAGAGGAGGAGAAGGGGTCCTAGAGAAACTAAGAAAGACAAGTAAAAAACACAAAATAAACCAACAGAATTTTATTGCTAAATAGTGGGACAAAGCAAGAACTCCTTTACAACAATGTTTCGGGGCTATTTATAGCCGATACAAGGGACCTAAGTATAAAATAGGAAAGTACATGTGTCAAGACACGACTGGACAAAATTCGGAGGCGCAGATCAACAGGGGTGCGGCGGAATCGCCGCACAATACACGTAACTTGCGGCTAAATCGCCGCACAATATGCTCTGATTGGATCCGGATTTTTGCTGTGTGTTTATGGTATGATTTAATCCTCCTTTGCGCGTCTGGATGATTCCTTTCCTTTCTTTTGAGCTCCGAATTAATTCTTTGTATATTTTGAGATCCAAATTGATTTTTTTAGAACTTCTCCAAAATAATATTTTGGTCCTTGCAGTCGGGTCCTTGGCTTTTTGCAATTAAGTCCCTGACTACTTTTGTGCTTAAGTCTTTGGTCTTTTTGTAATTTGGTATTTGAATGCTTTTATGCTTGGATGAACTTCCATTTGAATCCTGATAATCTTGACTTGGTCTTTATGATAGAAATGAGTCTCTTGCCGCATTTATGCTCGGGATATTGGTAATTTGCATTCAGGTCCCTGTGTTATGTAAATAATACTAAACACATACCTTAGTAGCATTTATTGATAAAAAATTAATCTAAATGAAAGACATATGATGCAATGTATACAATGCATCAGTGTCCAACATCGATCTACCATTTTTCTCTATTTCTGCCTTAACAAACCCGCTTACTAAAGGATGATGTCGTTTTGACAAACTTTATAAAATTAGGAATAGCATTCATCTAGTATCAAAATTATGAAACCAATTCATCATGCACTATGATTTTCACGTCAGATTATGTAACATCCCGGAACAGCTGAAAATTTAAACAATTTAACACAAAGAATAAGACCAAAAAGAACGGGAACGTTACTCAATAAAAATCACAAAAGGTGCACCATTACATTGATGTTTCAAAAGCTCTGATTACATCAGATTACGAGAAAGTAGAAATACAGGTAATCATACAACCTAGGAAAAAGACTGGAGGATCCAATCCCAGAATATGCTCATCCTTCGTCACCACCCAACCGACACCTATTGAGGTCCTGAAATACAAACATGAAACAATGCAATGCCTGAGTTTCCATAAGGAAACCTCGTATACCCATCCACATACATGCATGTGCAACTACAATACAATGAACCTATCATACTACTATACATGGCAAACATGAGTGCAACCAAAAATCTTTCCCCCTCCAGGGTACTTAAAGGACATAAGTCCAACCAACAACAATATCAGGTTTCCTGAGGAAGCCTACCGCAGACACATGCGGTCTTACGGAGAGTACGCAACACACCCTCACTCGCAACTATACTAATCATGAGGGTTCGGTGAAGATCACACGTACTTCCTCATAATAGATACAGATCTGATCTCCTGGCGCTCACAGAAGCTGTAATTGTGGTATTGCTCACACAAGTTGTAATCATCGGGCGCTCCCACAAGATGTACTCCCGGTATTGCTCACAATAGCTGAAAACATGGGTCGCTCACACAAGTTCTACTACCCCAGGGGTTGCTCACACAAGATGCACCACCCCTTCCACCGGCCAAAGCCCGGGCGGACATCTCGCTCCATGGAGTCGAGTACCATGCAATGCAATACATAAGGATTCATGATCCCACAGGTCTACTACACAGGGTGGGTCAATGCAAATGAAATGAGTCGTACACTACATACGAATAACCACAGGCACATACATCAAGTATCCACACTTTCCACCTGGAGGTCCTTGGGCAGGTGCGATCACCGCACCCATCGTCACCTCCCGACACACGCACGAAGTGAGGACACAGGTTTCCGTGGATAAAGGTGGCACCACAAGTAAAAACATGAAAAAACAATATTGGGCACAAACAGTCGACCGAAAAAGGAAAAGTTGTAGACTGTTGCCTCTTAAATCAGAGAGACAGTCGAACTGCAATCCCACTGGTCGAACAAACACAAGCACAGATGGTCGAACAAATGGTCACTAGCGGTCGACCGTTTAGATGGTCTAGGCCAAAATTAAAATTAAAATATACAATACAATGGTCGAACGCCAAAGGGGGGGCCATGTTCGACCAAAAATAACAGGAGTGTTCAACGTTCCACCAAACCAACATCCGTTCGAACTAAACATGTGTCGGTAGAATACTGATAGGGTATACCTAAGTTACCAGTCGAACAAAAGTCTATGGGCAGTCGACCGTTTAGATAGTCTTGGCCCAAAATTTACTAATCAAACAATACAATGATCGAACGACAAAGGGACCCCGTTCGACCAAGAATAATAGAGGCTTCTCCCGCCCAACAATTATGCATAATTGGTCGACCACCAAAGGCATCGTTCGACTGGTACTGGGCGAAACCTCACATTTACACTATAACAAGTAGACCGCCAAGGCATTTCGGTCGACTGATCATGACCCACACTTCTTGTCCATGGTCATCGGTGGCACCTCCGGCGACACCCACAACCCTCAAACACATCGTGCGAGCAAAACTATTGAACTTGGCATACCTTTACTCGAGATCGACGATGTTCAATTTGTCGCTTGCTACTTCCCTCCTTGTTGCCACACACGCGCCTTAGCTCCTCTCGGCAATGCCGCCACGCTTGCTGCCCACCGGCACTCGTCGGGGCTAGCCTCCAGCAGCTACCTCCGGTCCGCACCTTGAAGAGGAACGGAAGGTGATGAAGTTGAGAGGAAAAATGAGTGAGAGGAACAAGAAGGAGAAGGGTGTGTTTTTCTTTTTAAAACCATATCTCCAACAACCCCCCATACACCCGCTCACCTCCACCCATACTTCCATCACTTCACCACCCATCCAAGTCAAGCACACACCTAAACCGAGTTTAACACCCTAATTGAGATTTACGATTTAACAGATTATCTATCACACAATATTATGACATCACATTGTTGTAACTGAAGTTCATTATTAGTGAGAGAAACATTATAACCAAGAGTTAAAAACAAATACAACAAAGAGTATAAATGGCTCGGAATAAGTCATGCCATCTCATTATCTAATAATTGTAAAAACTCCACAACATACTATTACGAACATAATAATAGACATAATCATCTTACGACTAACACAAATTATTGAAACAAAAGCGTATTAAATAAATTCAAGTTGCATCATAGGAATTAACAACTCTTTATTGTCAAGCCTTGACATACACCAAAATGCAAAACAAACAAACTGGCAATCCCGTTAAAGGTGTGGTATATTTTGTTTAAGATGATCAATTTAGATGATTAACTTAACCTACTTCTAGGAAAATGGTTCATGTAGTTACCTCGATATGGTTGCTCTTGTAGTTGCTAATTTTTTCCAATGTTGTTTTTCATCTGATCCCCCTCCGAAAGATATTTTGTTGGAGGGCCTCGTATATATATCTCACCAATCATTAATTCCTCCTTCCAATTAAAGGTGGGTATCGGGCCGGGCCTGGAGAAAATTAATGGGCCGGTCTTTAGGTCCAGCCCGTTAAGGTAAATGGGCTTCGATGGGCCATGGTGCTGGCGGGCCGGCCTGTCGGGCCCGTTTAATCCAACGGCTCTTAGAGTCGTTGGACTGCTGACATCAGCAGTGACATCAACACACCAATGGCTCTAAGAGCCATTGGTTTTATATAATAAATAAAATTATGAAAATATCAACCATTAATTACAAAAATGTCATTACAAAAATCTATATAAACCGCCCATACCATTCATTTCTTCACACCAATTTTTCTTCTTCTCTTCCAAATTCCAATCTTGTTAATCTTTTACTAAGTGTTCTCATTGTGTTACAAGTGGGTCGAGACGTCGAGTTTGAGCAAATGCCTAAAGCTACTGCCCGATTCGCGACACGTTGAAACATCTTTTCCGTTTCTTGCCTTCTCGTTTGCATTTCTTTACCCATTTAGTTTATTTAGTATAATTAGTTTATTTGAGTTAATTATCATGAATTTCTCGTTGGTTAGAAAAATTAGTTTTTTTGTTTGACTACTTTTTAATTTAAATGGCATCTGAGCCATCAATGAATTCATCACCTGAACCTGAAGGGTAGTAATTCACATATTAGTGCATCAAGTAGAAGCAAAAGTACTAGAAAAAGAACTAGTAAGGTTTGAAATGACTGTGACTTATCATAAGATAATAATGGGCTATATGTAAAATATGTGGTGTTGAACTTACTGCAACTAATAGTCAAGGAGCTCCTCATCTAACCAGACATGCAAAAAAAAGTAAACTTAGGAATGTTTGAGCATCTACTTCACAACAATCTATTTTAGGCTCTTATTCTGGAACATTAAAAATAGGAAATACGATCCAATTAAATGTAGAGATGTAATTGTTGATTATATAATTAGAGATGAATCACCATTTAGCCAAGTTGAATCTCCAAATATTAGAAAGGCACTTAGTTACCATAATTCACAATTTCAACCAATTTCCCGATGCACATTAGGGGTTGCTGCAAATACAAATATGATAAGGGGAAAATATACCTAACTCATACATTTGCATCAATGCCTTAGAGGATAGCATTAACAAGTGATATTTGGACCTCAGAATCTGACTTTTAATTTTGTTGCGTAACTTCTATTTTTTAGATAATTCATGGGTTTTAAATAAAATTATTATATCTTATGCACCGATTTTGCACCCACATACTACTATAATTATATATACCAGATAAGAGATGTATTGCATGAATATTCAATAACAAATAAATTTTGTGCAATTTTTTTTGACAACGCTAGTAATAACTCTGGAGCAGTAGAATTACTTGTAAGATTAGGTAATCCACCCTTATATGATATTATTTTTCATATTAGATGTCATGTTTTAAACTTAGTTGTACAAGATGGACTTGAATTAATAAAACCTTATTTACAAAATGTTAGACATGTTATCACCTATTTAGGTAGTAATAGTACATGTAGATATCAAGAATTTAGATAATTGTGCTCTAGTAATGATGTTAGACCTAGAAAATTTAAATTAGATGTCCATCATCGATGGAACTCTACTTATGAAATGTTGAAATGTTGTTTTCCTTATAAATATTTAATTACAGGTTTTTATAATGAAAAACGAAATGATTTTTTTTAACTAATCTTGATTGGGAAAATTGTAAAATTATGTTAGGTTTTCTGAAACATTTTTTCAACTTCACTAACACATTAAGTGGAACATATTACACAACTAACTTATTTATATCTAAATTACTTCAAATTACTAAAGTATTTAAAAAATATATGAATAATGGTAGTTTTGTAGATATTATTAATGTAAAGGAGGCCAAGTTTAATAATTATTACAAACCTCCACCATTAAATTTGTGTTTAGCTTTTGTCATGGATCCTCGATTTAGAATGACGGTCTACAAGTTTACTTAGAAATTATTTTTGAAAACATGAATTATGAAGGTTGTGAAGATTACCTAAAATATATTAGAACTCACCTAAATAGATATTTTAGTTTATATGAACGATTAGATAATGTTAATAAAATTGGCTCAAACATTGCTAGTTCATCATCATCTCAACAACACCTACTTTTGGATGAAGATGATAATGATGAAAACTTTCAATGGAATTGGTTAAATAAAAAAAATTAAGATTTGAACAAAATGAAACACAGAACGAATTACTCTCTTCCTCACGTTCTTTTTCAAGTTATGGCAATTGTAGAATTAAATCCAACAGCTTCTATGTCCGTCTTAATATTATCCAGTCTGCCGTAAAATGGGGTGAGTAAGTTTTTTGGTTGGTTTTGATTTAGAGTAACATGTGTCTGTTAGTATATGAAACTCATTTCAAACATATTCAAATGCGAGTACCAAAAATGTGAATTACAGTGTCAGGTATTGATTTAGTTGATACAAAAGTAATATTTTGTTTACAACCGTAATATAACATTGTTAGCCGTAATATAGTGTCATTCTATGTTTGTTACATTGTAATATTGTTTCAATAACTACAATATCATTTAGCTCTCTTGAAATCCTTTACAACATACAAAATGTGAACTACAGTAACATGTAGCTATTTAGTTGAAACGAAAGTAATAATATGTTCGCAACCGTAATATCACATTGGTAGTCATAATACAGTGCAATTCTGTGGATATAACATTGTAATATTGTTTCAGTAGCTATAATATCATTTAGCTTTCCTATAACACCTTTTCAAAATACCAAAAATGTGAATTACAATCACATGTATCGATTTAGTTGAATGCAAGTAATATTATGTTCGCAACCGTAATATATAATTGTTACCTGTAAAAGAGTGCAATTCTATGCAACAATTGTATTGTACTAATAATTGTGCAACGATTTAGGATAATTTGGACAACCGGAATGTGGAGCATGCGAAAGACATTGTAAAACCTACATGCAATATTCCGACCATGACTCGAGAACATGTCCTATTACAAAGGATAAGAAAATGTGAGTAGTTAATGTTCTTTGTAAAAATGCATTATACTTGAGAATTGAATTATGTGTTATTTAATTTTTTGCAGGGTTATACTTGAAGATACAAGTAAAGGCCAGAAGTAAACTGGCAAATAACATTATCATACAGTTGTGGACGAGATAATACATGTGAAGAAGAATAAAATACGCCTACGGACCTACACATCATTTTGATTTTTTACGTACTTTGGGAAACTACTATGAATTTTTTGACGCAGAAGAATACAATGGTGATCCATTTTTCTGGAATATGTTAGGCTGTCCTATTTTTTGGACACGTAGAGTACACACTAGGATTTATCCATTTGCAAGGTGATGTTTTGAACATACATACTTTAATATATATTTTTATCAATGTAATAATATGGTACAATATTCCTCAAATAATGGTGCATGACTACAACTTATGTAACATGTGTCGCTATTCCTATTAAATATTATATTACATTCACAACCGTAATATAATGATGTTGCCGTAATATTAGTTTGTTAGCCATAATATACTGATTTTTAACTAAAGTCACATGAAGTGATGGATGACAACATCATGTGTAACCAAACTGTTGTTCATGAAAAGATTAATATTACATTCGAAACCGTAATATAATTTTATTGTAATAATATGATATGGTTAGCCGTAATATAATGTGATTTTGTTTAGTAACATTTCGCAAATACTGATGGATGACTACATTATGGTAACGAAAATCGTTGTTCGTAAAAAGATTAATATTACGTTCTAAACCGTAATATAATGTTGTTGCCGTAATATTAGTTTGTTAGCCGTAATATAATATATTTTTTACAAAGTTCATCAAATTTCAAGAAGTTGATTTCAATCCATTCATATAACGCATTCAAAAATAATTTGTTAGATGTGGAACATGAGAATTGAGCAAGCAAAATCTTGTTTCAGTACTTATAAATCACAAAAATAGGAAACTCGAACCATTTTAATGTCTATAATTGAAAAAGAGAAAAACTAATACGAAGGATGAGAGTGGAGCCTGTTACTAAAGATCTATAAATTAGAAGCCTCAATTTTCTAGTATGTAATATTCACTATAAGGAGTACATCATACAACAAATGCATGAATAATGTATCAATCAAGAAACACAAAATCCCAAAAAAAATTGTCATTTCATCAACACTAGTTTGAAGTTGTTCCACGAAGTATCATAACCACGAATTCTGCATGGATCTGAGTCGTATCTTCTTCCCCGAAATCAAATGTTTCTTTTCTTTTATAATGATGTTGTGCAAACTTCAATACATACAATCCACAATTCAAACTTGTAGCTGATTGTTGAGGACAAGACACGTGTTTTATGTTCCTGTTCTTCATATTCTCAAAATTATATGATAATTTGAAGTACTTAGCCACCCACTTAGACTGCCAAAAAAACTTTAAACTAATTAGTGGTAGAAACAATAAACTCTAAATCCATGCTTAATAGAAATCAAAAAACAGGAAGCGACGTACCCACTGAAAAACTCTAGTTTTTGCGTGTCCTGAATTTAGTCAATTGTAGGATTGCAAAGGTAATCAGTTGTGAAAGAAGTTCGACATAAGAAGTGGAGTTCCATATAAACCAAACAATGATTTAAATCATACCTACTAAATTCAGGAAACGAAAATAGTTGATTACTACAATATCAATAATAAATTGTAACAATATATGAAAAACAGTAAAATGAAATGATTAGCCGTAATATGACCAATCAAATCAAATATTAAACACGTATTTGGTTCAACTTTGAATTTGTAAGTTTAATCATCAGCATTACGAAATACTATTACCTAGATTCTTTTGTTAACTGTTTTACAAATATGGCAACATAAATTTGAAACAAATTTCATCTAAAAAGTGCAGTACAATCTCATTGACAGAATGAAGCAAAATGTGCACCAGCTTTGGAGAGAAAAAACTATCACAATTGAAGCGAAATCTGAGAAATTCAATAGATATCTGAATTAGAACGTAATTTACAATCTGATACAAGAGTTGGTATAATTGTATAGATTTTGAAGCAAATTTTGATGAGTATCTTCAACCAAATCTGAATCTAATTTGAATCATTATGTGAAGGAAAATTGTAGAAATCATGGCTTAATGCATCATGAAGTTCACAAAGACATCAAAGACACCATATCTATAAGCATCGTGACACAATTCATAATATTAAAAACCATAAATTTGTCAAAATAACATTGCATGTCATCGACGTCTCCCAACTTTCTTCTGCATAAATTTACCACCAATCATTAATTCCCCCTTCCAATTTGATCTCTCTTTAATATCGGACCCAATTTATTGCAGATTTTAGATCCCATATTTGGAACATGTTTACATGGTAATGCGTTTTTCCTGTTTTGGAAAAAGTATATCAGAATGCAAACCTTGTTTTTCCATGCAAACCTTCCTTTTCAATGCAAACCTTGTTTTGAAACCTTTCCATAGTTAAAATTTCACTGTGTTTGATTTTTGATTGGATGTGGAGTGAAGCATGGACGACTTTGGTGATTCTTGGGCTCTAGCCCAAATTTTATGACATTTCTTGTTTATAATATTAAAACAGTATGAAATTTCAAGTAATCGTTTCATAATCTTGAAATGTCGAGCCAACATGAATTGTGCACACACTCAACTAATATACACTCTCAAATCAACAGCTCTTCAACTGATATTCATAAATTTGAAGTGATCGAACTTGAAAGTCAAGTTTAAGTTGTTCCTTCTAACATGGAATCTCATCAACTTAATCGTTGTGTTTTATTAAATTTCAAGTACGCACATCCTCTAAATAAAAACGTCCTACTAAATTGAAATTTCAAGTCTTACATCAACATTTGAAATAAAACAGATTTACCTATCGATACAAAGTATGTCTCACTTTTTATGTCCAAAAAAGAAAATAATACGAAGCAATGATATCGGAAAGGTTCGACAAAGATAAGTAGTAACTTTATTATATAATATCGGAAAGGAATTTAATTGAGACTTGCCATTCATAGTCGTGCATGTTTAATTGAAAATTTTGATCGGTATTTTGTAAATATAACTCTATCTAGCATGGGCACTACAAAGTCAAAACTATAAACACTACAACTTTTTTACTTATTCATTTACTTTAATCCAACTTTACTTACACTTCACATTATAGTTCAAGTACTTAAAATCGGTCTCTTAATTGCACATAGATTGTATTATGGTATACTAGCTTACACTTCACATAATAGTTAAAATAGTTTGTACACAAATTGTATTACGGTATACTTGTGCAATTTCTAATAGGTATTGAACAACAAGAGCAATGAAACATGAATTGGAATGCGAGGGCACAAGAAAAACAACAAATAAGGCAAAACATTTATGTAAATAAGATTCACTGAATACTTGTAATTTTATATATATTGAATATATAAGAAAAACCTTATAAGTTTTGACAAATTTGGTGTTGGAGTCTTCTATAAAGCATTCCTGAAACGTCAACAACTGATAAATGACCTTTCCACATCAGACATCCATATTTCTCCATGATTAAATGAAATCGCATTTCAACACCAAATAATAAAGCACAATTTTAACATGAATTCACCCAAACTAGCATGCAAACATTTCATTTTTCATTTACAAACAACCTCAATCCAATAAAAAACAATTACAGAATAATGCAAACAAGCATATTCAAAATCATCTTGCTTTTTTGTATCTAGTTTGCAATCACAAAAATCAAATACATCAATACAAATTCATCGTTTCAGTATTGATTAAAGAACCGGTGTTCAGAAGACAAAAACCGTAACGTCCTCAGAACAGCGGAAAATTTAAAATTTAAAACATACAATCAAGTGAGGACATTACGAAAAGACATACACATACAGGTGCACCAACATATAATATATATATATGTGACCGAGTTTACAAAAAAATGTGATTACATCAAAAGCTCGTAAATAGAAAATATACATATGTAATCACAACCACCTCAAAAAGAAAGGAAAGCAGGATCCGGTCCTGAGTGCCTCCTCCGCAGTCACCACCCGCCTAACGCCGCTCTCGGCCTGAAAAGCAACATGACTATGCCTGAGTTTCCATAAGGAAACCCCCCATATGCCAAACCCTAACACATGAATGAACAATAAATATGAAAAACCATAAAAAGGCACAACTCGACCAGTTGAAAACCACCAACAATTGCCTCATATACCGGAGCCACGGTTTTGCGTCATTCACTGGAGCCACGGTTTTTACCTCATTCGCCGGAGCCACGACTTTGCCTCAATGTTACCGGAGTCACGGTTTTGCATCACTCGCCGGAGCCATGGCTTTGCATCACTCGCCGGAGCCACGACTTTGCCTCATTCGCCGGAGCCACGGCAATAACAATCACAACCCTCCTCAACGTGTCACCACTGAACGCTAGGGTCGGCATGTCCTTCCGTCGCCCCAACAGGGTCAGAGAACCTGTTGCCTTCTAGCCAATCAACGACAACAACTAAACACCAAACTGTGTAAAAACGGTCGAACAAAAGCAGTCCTTCGGTCGACCGAATCCTCACCTAGAGAACTGACTCAACCGAAAAACCCACCAATCGGTCGAACGTCAAAGGGGACCCGGTCGACCGAAAAGCACCAGTAACAAAACCATTTTCGCAAACCACGATTAAACGGTCGAACGACCCAAAACTTCCGGTCGACTGAAAACCTCCAATAGAACTCACCAACAATCCACACTACACTGTCGACCGAAACAACACTTCCGGTCGACTGACCATTTAGTTAACTTAAGTCGTCGGTCGGACGAGTCAAACAGGCGGTCGACCGTTTGGATGGTCAACGCCCCAACCGACCTACAACAGTACTTTCGGTCGACCGACAAAAGGGTCCCGTCCAATCGAAAGCACCCAGAGCCTCCATCTCTCGCTCAAATTGCACAACCGGTCGACCACCCCAAAGGTATCGTTCGACCGGTGCAAGGGATATTGCCCAAAATACACTATAACCGGTCGACTGAACCCAAACCACCAGTCGACCGTTTATAGTGCAGAAAGCAGTTGTGCAGGTCCAACGAGCCAATCGGCCTACCGTCGACCGCTCCCACCCCCACACTAATAATAGGTGAGCATAAAAGCAAGCTTGACATACCTTAAGGCTTGAAGAAGCCTTTGAAGAATCACGGTGAGCGCTTCCTTGCAAGACCTCCTCTCCTCCGACGAACACCTCAACTCAAACACCTCGACTCCGGCAACGTTCGAGCTCCTCCCAGCCACTCCAAACCAGAGCCTCCGGCTCGCCTACGGAAAAGAGAGAAATGAGCGGGAAAGAGAGAGAAGAGAGACGTGCGGGTGAGAGAGAGAAAAGATTTTAACTTTTATATACAATCTCCTCAATCCATCTCAGTCGTCCATTCCAATCTTCTCTAAACCTCCCCTAAACACAATTAAAACATTGAGCAAGGTTAGGATATAACAATCCATCCTCCTTAAAAGAATTTTGCCCATGAAATTAAATCCAGCGCCTACCTAACAACTCCGGATATAACTTTCGGACCTCTTCCTCGACCTCCCAAGTAGCCTCTCGCTCAGAGTGATGCTGCCACCTGACCTTGACCATCAGAATAGTCCTCCTCCTGAGTTGGTGCTCCATCCGATCCACAATCTCCACAGGTCTCTCCTCAAGAGACAAATCCTGCTCGATCTCTGGAACCTCAATCTGGATCACATGAGAAGGATCTGCTACGTACTTCCTCAGCATCAAAACATGGAAGACGTTGTGAAGACCCGAAAACTGTGGTGGCAGCGCAATCCGGTAGGTGACCTCTCCAACTGGGTCTAATATCTCAAACGGCCCAATATACCTCGGGTTGAGTTTCCCTTTCTTCCCGAATCTCATCATCCCACACGACGGTGAGATCTTCAGAAAGACATGATCGCCGACCACATAAATCAGCACACGCCTACGCCGATCCGCGTAGCTCTTCTGCCTACTCTGAGCTGTCGCTAGTCTCTACCTGATCACTTCAACTTTCTCAGCATACATCTGCACAATCTCAGGTCCGACTAACTGTCTCTCGCCGACCTCACTCCAGCATACTGGTGACCTGCAAGGTCTCCCGTACAAAGCCTCGTACGACGCCATCCCAATACTCACATGGTAGTAGTTGTTGTAGGCGAACTCAATCAATGGCAAGTGCTCATCCTTGTACCCTGCCCAATCCAGAGTGCAAGCTCTCAGCATGTTCTCTAACGTCTGAATAGTCCTCTCGGACTGCCCGTCTGTCTGTGGATGAAAAGTTGTACTGAACTTCAGCCGAGTTCCCAAAGCATGCTGCAAACTTCCCCAAAATCTAGAGGTGAACCTCGGATCTCGACCAAAATGATACTCACTGGCACCCCATGCAGACTTACAATCTCCTCGATATACAGCCTCGCCAGACCCTCAAAAGGTAGAGTAGTCCGGATAGCCAGAAAATGTGCCGACTGGGTCAGTCGATCGACTACAACCCAAATCGCATCATGGAAGCTCTTCGTCTTTGGCAGCCCGGTGAGGAAATCCATCGTCACATGCTCCCATTTCCACTCAGGTAGCTCTATACTTTGCATCGGTCCCACTGGTCTCTGGTGCTTGATCTTAACCTGCTGGCAAACCAAGCACCTAGCCACAAAATCAACCAAATCACGCTTCATCCCTCTCCACCATAAGTTCCGCTGCAGATCCTTATACATCTTCGTACTCCCCGGGTAAATGGAATATCTCGCTGGGTGTGCCTCCTCCATGATGTCATCTCTCAACTCATCGACCTTCGACACCCAGATCCGACTCCTGAACCTCAGACCTCCATCCACTTCCACAGTAAAGTCTGGTCCATCCCTGCCAGCTGATTGTAGTAGACTAGCTAACTCTTCATCACCGTGTTGAGCCTAAACAATTCGACTGATAGTCTGCGGCTCCACTCGAAGCCCTGCAATCACTGCCCCCTTGAGCTCTCTGTGAACGGCCTCCACTCTGACAATGTCTCGAGTAACCTCCACTCCTGAATACACAAACTCGCAACTGACATCTCTACTTTCCTGCTCAGTGCGTCTACAACTGAATTCACCTTCCCCGGGTGATAGGAGATGTTGAAATCAAAATCCTTAATCAGCTCGAGCCATCTGCGCTGTCTCATATTCAGCTCCTTCTGTGAAAAAAGGTATTTCAGACTCTGATGATCAGCGAAGACTTCAAACTGCTCACCATACAAATAGTGACGCCAGATCTTCAAAGCATGAATCACTGTTGCTAACTCTAAATCGTGAGTGGGGTAATTCTTCTCGTGCATCTTCAGTTGCCTCGAAGCATACGCCACTACCTCCCCATGCTGCATCAGTACACATCCCAAACCAACGCCTAAAGCGTTGCTGTAAATCATGAAACCTCCGTTGCCACTGGGAAGAGTCAGAACTAGAGCAGTCGTCAACCGACTCTTCAGTTCCTGGAAGTTATCCTTGCACTTCTGGGACCAAACAAACTTCACTCCTTTCTGCGTCAGCGCTGTCAGAGGTGAAGCAAGTGTCGAGAAGTCTTCGATGAACCGACGGTAATAACCCGCCAATCAAACAAAACTCCTAATCTCAGTCACACTCGTCGGGGCTCTCCATTGTGTCACTGCCTCGACCTTCGCTGGATCCACTGATAACCCAACTCCCGACACTATGTGCCCCCAAAAATGCCACACTGTGAAGCCAGAACTCCCATTTCGAAAACTTGGCGTACAATTGTTGATCTCTCAGAATGCCAAGTACAATCCTCAGATGTTCCAGGTGTTGCTCTATATCTGGTGAATAGACCAAGATATCGACCACGAAGACAATCACGAAACGATCGAGGTACTGATTGAATGTCCTATTCATCAAATCCATGAAAGCTGCAGGCGCGTTTGTCAACCCGAACGACATCACCAGAAACTCAAAGTGCATGTATCTCGTCCGGAAAGTTGTCTTCTGATCATCTGCCTCTCTGATCCTCAACTGATGGTACCCGGGTCGTAGATCAATCTTCAAGAACACCTTCGCTGACTGCAACTGGCCAAACATGTCCTCGATCCAGGGCAAAGGATACTGATTCCTCACGGTAACCTTATTCAACATCTGGTAATCTATACACATCCGCAACGAGCCATCCTTCTTCTTCACGAAAAGTATCAGTGCACCCCAAGGTGAGACACTAGGTCGGATAAACCCAATATCCATCAGAACCTGCAACTGCTTCTTCTGCTCAGGTAACCATGCAGGCACCATCCTATACAGAGCCTTCGACTGCGGTGTGGTCCCAGCTACCAAATCTATGCCAAACTTTATCTCTCTGGGTGGCGGCAAAGCAATGATCTCTGAATATACCTCTGGAAAATCCTGGACCACCCCAATGTCCTCTAAACTCTTCACCTCGGGATCTGGAACTAATAAAGTGGCCACAAAAGCTCTACAACCCTGCTGAATCAACTTCTGAGATCTAACTGCAGAAACCACCAACCGACCTCCTCTGCCCTTCATCCCTCTTATCAGCAGATCAGGAAAACCCTGCCTCAGAATCAAAATCTTCTTATCACGGCATAAGACTCAAACATCGTACTGGGACAGCCAATCCATCCTAAGTATAACATCAAAGTCTACCATCGGTAGCAAGACCAGGTCAGCCGGAAATTCCTGGTCTCCCGAAGCAATCGTGGCGCCGGGAAGAAATCTCCCCAAAGTGCCCACCAAACCGACGGGTGTGCTTACTTCCAAAGTGGCAGTCAACATCGCATGGGTACGACCTAACACACTCGCAAATTGCTTAGAGATAAACGAGTGTGTGGCCCCAGAGTCGAACAACACCCTAGCTACCAAATCATAAACGAGTAGCGTACCTTCCACCACCGTGCTGGCATCTCGAGCCTCCTCTGCCTCGATGGTGAACACGCGTCTGGCTCTCTTCCCTCGCTGGGGTGGTGCTGCTAAACGACTCGGTCCAGCTCCACCAGTTGTGGATGATCTCAGTCGAATAATAGGCACACCTGACCTACTTGGGCAAGAACGAATAAAGTTACCCAGCTAGCCACAACCATGACAAGCACCCGAACGGGGCCCGAAACCGCGTCCTGGATGAACTCTGCCTGCACTGCCTGCACTGCCCAGCTTGTGGCCTCTTGCCCAGATTCCCTGACAACTGACTCCCTGGACGCACTCCAATCTTCACCTGCGACCTCCTAGCCCCTTCGATCTCCTGCCTATCCTGATCCATGATGGTCGCAAACTTCACATCATCAGCTAACGTCTGTGGCATGCTCGTGGTGACACGGGCCCCGAACTGCGGCCTCAGACCGCACACGAACTTTTGAGCCCTTTGCTCCTATGTCACGTAGATCTCTGGACAATAGCGCTCTAAAGAGTAAAATTTTCCGATGTAGGTGATTGAACGTTTCATTTAAACCGCAAGTGCACGGCCGCGATGAAGCGGTGGCAAATACGGGTCGTCCTCAGGGAGGTGAGTAGCCTCTTGCTTGTACGAAATCAAGTGGCAAAAATAGGGGGAAGAAAGTTGTTTACGCTACTCTACTCTATACTACGCTAACAAGTACGAAATGTGAAAGAAGCAAACAAACGATGAAATAAGAACTAAGCTAAGAACAAAACAAAAATGCTGGAATTTCAGGAATGGAAAACCCCTAAGGGGTGGAGTGAGTGCACACATGCAAAGAGGTGGGTGTAGAATACATTCTTTAAGCACATGAATGTGGTGTTTATCAAGCATAGGAAGTGTCTAAATGTTATGGCAAAACCTATCAATCTATTCACCAACTTGGTTGATTAACATTTACATATGCAAGGTGTTTATTTAAGAACCTAAACAAGCATGAGAGGTGTCTAATCATTTTGGCAAAACTCATCAAGTTATAAATTCTATCTTAAACAAGCAAGCATACATTCATGTTTTATCAACACATCAAAAATAAAGCATTCATCCCATTCTCTAATGCATGTATGTACATCTACTCTACCCCCCAAAGGGGATGAAACTACTCACTAAACATTACACTAATTATTAAACTAAGGAAAGAAATCATATTAAAACTAAGTTAGAATTAAAAGACGATTAAACTAAAACATGCACAACAATAAAAGAAGCATAAAACAAACAATGAAAGAAACATAAAACTTTATTGATAAAATGACTCACATTAAAAGTAGCATCCTCCTACTTTCGTGTGTGCTTCAAGGCCTCACTTCTAGTAGGAAGAATAGCCACTTAAAATATGGAGTGATTACAATAGGAGGTGAAGAGTTCTATTTATAGTCATGGAAAAAGCTAATCCGGGACAATCCCCCGATGTTGGACTAAACAGATACCACAAATAGCCTAAACATCCTCTAATACATGTGCGGGAGAAATTTGAGAGCATTTGGGCCAAAAGTGACCGCTAATTAGCGGTCTACAGTGTCCGGATCGCTCTGGAATTTCTTGTGGGATTTTCTGGAAGGCTTTGTTGGTATTTGATGCATCTATTTTGCATGTTGGAGCTCCGACCCGAATAGAATTGTCAAAATACTCCCCATAATGGTGTGAAGTATTCTGTTTTACTCTTAGGTCCCTCTGTCTTACGATCAGGTCCTTCTCCTTTGCATCTTGGTCCCCAGATCTCACAATCCAGTCCTTTTTCCCAGCTTTTGGGTCCTTTTATGCTTCATCTCTTCAAACCTAATTATTCCTGAAAACTAAACATAAAACTCGTAACATAGCATTGTTTAGGTGAAAGATAATGGATATAAGATACAAATATGAGCATGAAATGATGTCAATCAAATACCCCCACACCTAACTTTTGCTAGTCCCGAGCAAAACAAAGAAAGAGAAAAGCATGCGAAAACCAGGAAATCCTAACTCACTTTCGTAGGAATCACGGTTGCACTTAGCACGTGCAACAAGCCGTTAAACCTCCTTGTCGCCAAGGAGGAGGAGTGTTGTCTCCTGAGGGTTTTCAGCGGATATACCCACAAAATCCGAACAAGATGCATTAATCACTCTAGCTACACGACTCGTTGGACTTATTTTGTCGATCATGGGACGTGGTAATACTACGGGTCGACTCTATATATGTAATCAGTCCACACACCTAGCCTAATGAGTTATCCGTGAGAGTTAACTAAGGAATTAAGTGAAAGACATGGGCAACCTTAACTTCTTAATGTGATACAATGTGTAAAGTCCATTTTGGTTCTTATTTGACTCTTTTTTTCTTTTTCTTTTTCTTTTTTTTTCTTTTTTTTTGAAGCATTTATTGGTTGGTGTTTGATTCTCCCAGGGTCAGGTTTTGTGCATCATTGCCTATGAGGACTTACACTATCACGTACACCTTCCCCCAAATCTCCACATAGGGCGATCCCTACCACCCGTGTAACGGGAGTTCGGTCGGTGCATCCCAAGTCAGATGACTCAAAAGCACCAGGCACAAAGTCCCCTCAGACCTACTTTCCCGAGTGATAGGAGCCGTGCGAGAAGAGAGATCACCACTTATTTATCTACATGGGAACCAAAACCCCTACACTTAAGTTTCACAAAAAGAGATTAAGGGCCCTTGACTACGACAAACTTCCTTATACTAACAGACACGAATTATTTACTCACTAGGTTCAGGGTGGACTTATTTAAATGTTTGAGTACTGAAACCCTATGATTACATGCCCCCCCGAGGGAAAACCGGGGTGCATCCTCACGACTCGATAAGACCTAAAGCCAGTAAACTAGAAATCCTAATGCATCAAGTTCAAGACAATTTTGGGAGCTTTCTTTTTACTTTGCCTCTCAACGGTTTTGCACATGCTAAACACACGCAAAACCCACAAAAACATTTTCTTTCGCAAACACATGAAGATTTTGAAAGAAATGTGAAAATTTTAAAGCACTCGGCAAGCAAAAGAAGACAAGTCACCCAAGGATCATGGCAAGCAGATATATCGATATTAAATGCGGCACACTAACATGACCCTAACGATGCAAACAAAAGAAAATAAAACCAAAGGAAAAAGACTCGACTATGTACACACGTAAAACACCCCCCCACACCTACTTCATGCATTGTCCTCAATGAATGTGAACAAGATACTACATGGATACATGCATAAAAAAGGAAAGATCTCACCAACATGAAGTACAAAGGGACTTTCAGGGTCATGTTGATGGACACAAACCCAAATTCCCTCAAAACCTGTGAGAAGCTGAAGAAGGGAGATAAATACGTGAAGAAATTGGGCCCAAGTACACAAGGGTTGGGCCCACAACAATCGATGCTCACTGAAGGAGTCTTTTATTACACAATTTTTTTGTTTTTTTTAATATAACTATGTACAATCATAAGTTCCCATCTTCATTTGTCAAAAGACACCAAATGGGAATCTCAAAAGTGGGTCAATGTACTTGGAAAGGGAACATGACACCACGCGGGGCCAGAATACTCATGCGTGGGCCCCCTTCACAAAGAGCATAAGATGAAATGAGAGGTTCATGAATTGGACGCAAAGGCGTCTCAATCAAAGGATCAAACTGAAAGAGCTTGAACCTCTCGAGAGTTTGGGAAATAAGGGGCAACGGAAGAAGAAAATCTTCTGTTGCGCTGCTGAAGTTATGATCGTCAATCCAAACTCTCCAACCAACTGGCTGGTGAGCCGGAACGAGGTCAAGAACCTC
The DNA here is from genome assembly GCA_963682175.1 of Triglochin maritima. NCBI lineage: Eukaryota > Viridiplantae > Streptophyta > Magnoliopsida > Alismatales > Juncaginaceae > Triglochin > Triglochin maritima. The sequence continues at coordinate 26,995,564 of OY821788.1, read as the reverse complement.
GTTAGCCATGTCTGACTCACCAGGCGAACAAAAAGTGGGTCTCATACCCAAGGTATCCTCTAAGGAACTCCTAATACCCTCATTACCAATGTAGTTGTTTGATGTTCCATCATTTCCAAGATGGTCAGGAACAATAGTGAGAGGCAAACTCTCATCAGGTGGTTTGAAATTGAGGGTACTAGGGAGCTCTTGCTCCACCGGAGGTGAGTCCTTAAGAGGCACAACATGAAGATCATGTGGCTCAAGGGCCATGGGACAAAAAGATAGGGCACAATCCTGTGCCGACTCATAATGAAATTGGTCCATGTTATTCTCAATTCGGATCGAATCCCCCACAATGTGATCGTGAATTGAAACCCCAAGTCCCTCAGACTGACTAGGAGTTTGACTCTGAAAGATTGTGCTTCGAATTTGTGAATGTGGTGGTGGTTCGATATCAAATGATGAATCCACATGTTGACAAGAAATGTCACCCTCCTCACGTTTACTTAATTGTTGTGTAATTTGACCCACATACATTTCCATAGTTTGCAGGGAATCGTGATTGGACTTCAACACATTTTGAGTGGTTTCCATGAACGTTTGGAGGGCTTGTTCCAAAGAATCAAGTTTGGGGTCAACTGTGAGGTTCATGTCAGAATTTGGGAAATGGATGGGTTGGGTGGTGATGGGCTGAGAATGAGTCCAATGATTGGTCGTGGGGTGTTGGTAGAATTCAGGATATTCAGAAGGAGGGTACTGGGGTGGGAGTGATGTATAAGAATTTGAATAAGAATTGTCTCCCCATGAATCCATCCTTCTCGGGTTGTACGCGGATGCGTAATGGTCATACTGAGCATTTTGGGAAAAGGTATGCTCATACTCAGGCTCTGAGGGAACATAAGGACATTCCCCGCAAACATGACCACTCAACACACAACAGCGACACGATACGGCTACTGGAGCCACCGGTGCACTCATGTCTTCTACCACATGCATGAAAGAGGCCAAAGGTTCTTGCAATGTCTCAGTTTGATGACCAACATATGATCCGACGTAACTAGATGGAGATCTAGCAGTCGGTGCCTCTCTCATATCACCCCTATATGAAGATTGCTCAGTCACACAATGAAGATTATCCCAACCATACGGGGTGTTTGTCTGAGCCACCCCAGGTTGCATGGGTCCGGAGTACCAGGGAGAATTGTCCTGGTCCCAACAATGATATGGATGGTCGCCCATGTAACCATCCACCTCGACAAAGAACTCTCGAGTCGATCACTCTCACCACCACGAGGCCAACCTCGCAAAAAGTGCTCGACTCGACCCTAAAACGCTAACAGAGAGTGTAAAGGGGAGGAGACTAAAACGTAGAAGTAGGTGAGAAGAAGATGACTCAGAGGAGAAGGGACGAATCCCTAAAAACTAGCGTGGGTAAAGGGTGAGGTTAGAAGCCTAGTCTAGCAAACACGGCTCAAACAAGCTTAGGCTAGCTATGGGTCCTTACAGCTAGACGATGCCTAACTGTGAGGTCACACGGCCTCAACACGCCTCACCTTCCTACGACGAAGACCACAATGCCCAGCAAGTGAGCCAAGATCCGGAGATCTCGTCTCTCCTACTATCGACAAAGTGGGCGACGCCGATCAGGCTATGACGGTCGTGACCGGTTCACTCTCCTAATGCGCCCAAGTCCTAATGGCCAATGTCTACTTGCTTTTAGATTAAGGCTTTACTTGAGTGTGCTTTTTGGGGCTAAGGAAGGGGTGATGAAATCCCCCACCTTATCTTTGAAGACTATAGGTGGTGCCCCTTAAGATGTTTTGATCCTTAAGCTAGCAAGCAACTCACCAAGCAAACACTCACCTCAGTCTTGTTTCGATGCAAACCTTACTCACTAATGAATGTCCTAATGCGTGAATGAGTGTTAAGGAATGCGTACCTCACTCCAGCAATCAACGACAAAGATTAAAACTAAGAGAAGACAATTAACATGCTCAAGTCATTACTAGATGATGCATGACCTAAACATAGCAAATGCCTAATCTTTTGCTTTGGGTTTTAGTGTCCAAGTTGATTAAAGGAGGGTTGATTGGTTATTTATTGATCTGGGAGCAAACTATAGGTTCACACCTGCCAAATTGGGCTCCCAGATAACTAAACTGTAAATAGAAACAAACAGAAGAAAACTGGGGGTGAAAAGGTTTCACCAGGCCGCCAAACAGCGGTCCCAGACCGCTATTTGGCGGTCTTGAGGGCTTGAAGTGTTCCCAATTTTTTCCTGCTGCTTTATCCTTGAATCCCAAATGTCCTGAGACAACACAAAACTAAAAAAAAATCAAATCCACTCGAATCGTCTAAACAAGAGTCTGTACTGGCACCTCCCCGGCAACGCCTCCAAAAACTTGATTGAACGTTTTATTTAAACCGCAAGTGCACGGCCGCGATGAAGTGGTGGCAAGTACGGGTCGTCCTCAGGGAGGTGAGTAGCCTCTTGCTTGTACGAAATCAAGTGGCAAAAATAGGGGGAAGAAAGTTGTTTACGCTACTCTACTCTATACTACGCTAACAAGTACGAAATGTGAAAGAAGCAAACAAACGATGAAATAAGAACTAAGCTAAGAACAAAACAAAAATGCTGGAATTTCAGGAATGGAAAACCCCTAAGGGGTGGAGTGAGTGCACACATGCAAAGAGGTGGGTGTAGAATACATTCTTTAAGCACATGAATGTGGTGTTTATCAAGCATAGGAAGTGTCTAAATGTTATGGCAAAACCTATCAATCTATTCACCAACTTGGTTGATTAACATTTACATATGCAAGGTGTTTATTTCAGAACCTAAACAAGCATGAGAGGTGTCTAATCATTTTGGCAAAACTCATCAAGTTATAAATTCTATCTTAAACAAGCAAGCATACATTCATGTTTTATCAACACATCAAAAATAAAGCATTCATCCCATTCTCTAATGCATGTATGTACATCTACTCCACCCCCCAAAGGGGATGAAACTACTCACTAAACATTACACTAATTATTAAACTAAGGAAAGAAAGCATATTAAAACTAAGCTAGAATTAAAAGACGATTAAACTAAAACATGCACAACAATAAAAGAAGCATAAAACAAACAATGAAAGAAACATAAAACTTTATTGATAAAATGACTCACATTAAAAGTGGCATCCTCCTACTTTAGTGTGTGCTTCAAGGCCTCACTTCTAGTAGGAAGAATAGCCACTTAAAATATGGAGTGATTACAATAGGAGGTGAAGAGTTATATTTATAGTCATGGAAAAAGCTAATCCGGGACAATCCCCCGATGTTGGACTAAACAGATACCACAAATAGCCTAAACATCCTCTAATACATGTGCGGGAGAAATTTGAGAGCATTTGGGCCAAAAGCGACCGCCAATTAGCGGTCTTGGACCGCAAATTAGCGGTCTACAGTGTCCGGATCGCTCTGGAATTTCTTGTGGGCTTTTCTGGAAGGCTTTGTTGGTATTTGATGCATCTATTTTGCATGTTGGAGCTCCGACCCGAATAGAATTGTCAAAATACTCCCCATAATGGTGTGAAGTATTCTGTTTTACTGTTAGGTCCCTCTGTCTTACGATCAGGTCCTTCTCCTTTGCATCTTGGTCCCCAGATCTCACAATCCAGTCCTTTTTCCCAGCTTTTGGGTCCTTTTATGCTTCATCTCTTCAAACCTAATTATTCCTGAAAACTAAACATAAAACTCGTAACATAGCATTGTTTAGGTGAAAGATAATGGATATAAGATACAAATATGAGCATGAAATGATGTCAATCAGTAGGCCACCAAAGTCATGTCCATCTGCTCTAAAGCTAGGAACGCCTCCCTCTTCCTGTCACGGGCGTGCTGTGGAAAATACTATTGGTTGAATTCCCCAAGGAAATCCTCCTAGCTCAACTCCTCGCTGTCCTCGAAAACCACAACAGAAGTAGACCTACACCAGCTAGTTGTACCGTCGTCCAACACGTAGGTGGCCAGATCTACCTTCCTCTCCGTAGGACATCCTATCGCCCGGAAAATCTATTGGTTCTTAAAGACTCAGTCCTCTGCTGCCTCGGGGTCGCCACGACCATCGAAGGATGGGGGATGCTGACGCATGAACCGATCCAGTACCGCACCTGCTCCTCCGTTCTCAACCTAGGCAGATTGGCGCTCTAGAAACTCACCCAACCTACCCAGCGTGTCCTAGAGCGTCTTCAACTCCTCCTCCCTACTCCCCTCACCTGCCTCATCACTGGTGCTACGGTCTCGAGGAGAAGGTCGCACGTGTCTCGGTGTCATCTACAAAAGAGACACAAAACATGAATCAAAACAATGCATCCATGCTCGACACAATTCCAAGGCTGGTTCCTTTGGACGAAGACACTGAAACTAACCGCTCTGATACCAAGTTGTAACGTCCTAAAAACATCGGAAAATTGAAAACATATAATCAAGTGAGGACATTACGAAAAGACATACACACACAGGTGCACCAACGTATAATATATATCTGTGATCGACTTTACAAAAGAATGTGATTACATCAAAAGCTCGCAAATAGAAAAGATACATATGTAATCACAACCACCTCAAAAAGGAAGGAAAGCAGGATCCGGTCCTGAGTGCCTCCACTAGTGCAGAATTGGCTTTACTTGTCGCCCAATAGACGTCGGCCGTTACAACCACCGACGTCTAGTGTGGAGTGGACAGAATAGACATCAGTTGTAATGGAAGACGACGTCTATGTGACATTATAGACGTCGGGTGTGGGAATAACACGTTTAGCCGACGTCTATAGTGTATAGACGTCGACCTATAGACGTCGGTGTTTTAGTACCTTGTGAATCTGACGTCTATAGTGTATAGAGGTCGGCTTATAGACGTCGGACGTAATGGAAGACCGACGTCTATACGCCAACCATATAGACGTCGAGGTATAGACGTCGGTTTTATGGAACATCTGACGTATATAGGTCCTAAAGAAATCGGGCAGACGCGTTTTTTTCATTCATTTCAGTCGAAACCCACCCAAACCCTAGTCGTCCCGCGACCGAACTCTCCTCCGTGACCATCCTCCGACCGATCCGCACCGTCTCCTGCACCGCAGCGAGCTCCCAAGCTCTCCTCCACTTCTCCGGCCCTCTTCTCCTTCTTCCTCCGTGTTCCTCCATCTCTCTCCACATGTAGGTTTTAAGTTCGTTTTTGGTTGTTTTAAGTTCGTCTTTCTCCACATATTCTTTCTAACTTAGCCTCCTCCGCATGTAGCTTCCTCGTGTCGTTTACAGCCGTCTCCTCCGCGACCTCTTCGGGAACCACAAAGAGCTCCTCCAGCATCATAACTTTTCCCTCCTCTGGTTCGTGCTCAATTTTAGATCCTTAATTTAGGATTAGTTTAGACCAAGAATCCAACGCCAAATTAGGATTAGTTCACAATAATAGCGTATTGATGCAAATATTGGTTAATGTGATAATCATTATTGGTTAATGTGATAATCTAAGTGTATTGATGCAAATATCAACATTTAGAATTCCTTTTATTTTCCAAGTTAATTAATGATTCAATTTGTTGGTGTGTAGCAAATGGTTTCCAAAGTAGAAAAAAAGAAATCAAAATTATGGATTGATGATGTGGAATGGCACGAGTTGTATGGTCTTGATGTGGATGTACACTCTTGACATGTAGACGTGATAAGCAACTTCTTCTCGGAGTTTTTTTGCATGTGTGTTATGTGTTGATATTTGATAAACATATTCATTGGATTGATTTGGTTTGGATTGAGTTGGGTTGGTTTCAGGATTTGAAGAATTTTACATGATGTGAATGTGAGTAGATAACTAGATATACATTTTTCTTGTTGATTTAAGGATTTGAAGAATTTTACATATCAAATTTTAAGTGGAGGTTCTGCCAAAATTTCAATAAACTTTTATTCCCAATTATTATTAATAACATGATAGTTTGTGTTTAAAATGTTTTTCTGTCAATTCAAGTAATTATTTTTAATACTTGCTTTTAATATTTTAAATGTTTATTGCCTTAATTTTTTGAATTTTTAATATTATGATAATAACTCATTGCCCCCCTTAAACAACTTGGCCTTTAATAACCGAAAGCAAAGGATTAGACAATATTTGCTAAGTCATTCATCATATAGGATTTGCATGCATTGTATTTTTCTATTATTTACGATTTATGTCGTAGATTGCTGGCGTAAGGTACGTACTATCTTTCACTCATCATTCATTAGAAAGCACGCATTAGTTAGTAGGACTTGCATTGGAACAAGAGTGAGGTGAGTGTTTGTTTGGTGTGTTGTTTGTTAGATTAAGGTATGAAAAACACTTAGGGGGCAGTCACCTATAGGAGATGAGGTGGGGGATTTCATCACCCTTTCCTTGGCCCAGAAACCACTTAATAAAAGAGCCTTAATAAAATCAATTAGATGTTGGCCCCTAGGATTTTCGGACGCATTAAGGAGAGGAAAGCGTTTAAGACCGTTATGGCCTGAATGTCGTTTCCCATCTAGTCTCCCTGAGATTTTAGGAACCTCCGGGTTCTTGATTTCCTATAGATTAGTTGTCCTCGATGTTTAAGATCGTTTCGGCCTGAACGTCGTTGCCCATCTAGTCTCCCTGAGATATTAGGGACCTCCGGGTTCTTGATTTCCTACAGACTAGTGGTCCTCGGTGGGACCTCGAAGTTAGGCGTCGTCTATTACTAAGGACCTATAGTGGACTTTAGGTTTGTTTTGGCATTGATTGTTTAGTTAGATTTCTAACCTTCCTTATTCCACGCTAGATTAAGGACTTCATCTCTTCTCCTCTGAGTCATTCTTTTCTCATCTTAATGTGTCTGAATCTTCTCATCTACGGACACATTCTTTTAAATTGAAATTTTATTTATTTTCTGCAATAATAACTATCATTTTTGCCTCTGTTTAGATTGAAATGGATCGAGAGTGGATTGTTTCAATCTGATTGAGTGATGAGTATGCGAACGAAGTGAATATGTTCTTAGAGGTTGCCAAAAAACATTCTAAGAAAATGAAAGACAGCGACATGGCGTATTGTCCGTGCAATAAGTGTCATAATATGTCAGTGTTGACTTTTCGGAAAATGAAAGATCATTTGTTTGAGAAAGGTTTCGACCCAAATTACAGACGGTGGATATGGCACGGCGAAAATGAATCATGTAGTCGTTCCAAGAATGATAGAGAAGATGTTAGTGTGGAAGATCACTTAGAGGAAATGGTTCAGGATATGGCTGAAAAGTTTTCGTCCAACCCCGATTTACTTGGTAATTTGTTGAGTGACAATGAGAAGCCGTTGTATAAGAATTGTACCAAATTCACTAGATTGTCAGTGGTGTTGAAGTTGTACAATTTAAAAGGTGGAAATGGTTGGTCCGATGTGAGTTTCACATCAATGTTGAAGTTAGTGAAAGAGATGCTTCCAGATGATAATGTGTTGCCAGATAGAACTTATGATGCAAAGAAAGTGTTGTGCCCTATGGGAATGGAATATAGGAAGATACACGCATGCCCGAACGATTGTATATTGTATAGGGGTGAGTTTGAAAACTTACATTCTTGTCCCAGGTGTAATGTTTCAAGATACAAAATGAAACGTAGTGGACCAAACCACAATGAAGAGGTTGATGAGATGAAAATCAAAGGACCTCCTACTAAGATTTTGTGGTATCTTCCGATAATACCAAGGCTTAAACATTTGTTTGCGGGTAAAGAGGATTCCAAGAACATGACAGGGCATGTTGATCGTGAGAAACCAAATGATCAGTTGCTACGTCACCCTGCAGATTCACCTCAGTGGAAAAAAATAAATGTCGACTTTCCTTTGTTTGGTGAAGAATCGAGGAATGTACGACTTGGGCTCTGTACTGACGGAATGAATCCTTTCAGTAGTTTGAGTAGCATTCACAGTTCTTGGCCCGTTCTGCTTGTAATTTACAATCTGCCCCCGTGGTTATGCATGAAACGCAAATATATCATGTTGTCCTTAATGATTTCTGGTCCAAAATAACCTGGAAACGACATCGATGTGTATTTAAGACCTTTAATTGATGACCTAAAGAGATTGTGGGATGACGGAGAGTCAGTTTTTGATTCTTATCGTCAGGTGTTGTTCGTAATGCGGACAATGATATTTTGCACGATTAATGACTTTCCAGCTTATGGTAATCTGTCTGGATATTCAGTCAAAGGTCATAAAGCTTGTCCAATTTGCGAGGAAAATACATGTTCTTTGCAACTAGTTAATGGTTCTAAAACTGTCTATCTCGGTCATCAGAGATTTTTGCCGAACTCTCATCCTTATCATAGGTTGAAGAAGGCATTTAACGGAAAACAGGAGTTTCAGAATCTGCCAGTTCAAATCAGCGTCGAAAAGGTATATGAACGTGTAAGGAACATTGAATGTGAATTTAGAAAACCGTACAAACGAGCGAACGACAAAAGTAGTTGGAAAAAAAGATCAATATTTTTTGATCTCCCTTACTGGAAAACTTTAGAAGTTAGACATTGTATTGATGTGATGCACGTAGAGAAAAATGTTTGTGATAGTCTTGTTGGCACTCTGTTGAACATACCTGGTAAAACCAAAGATGGATATAATGCAAGACTTGATCTTGTTGATATTGGTATACGAGCAATGTTGGCACCAGAGAAGAAAGGAGATCGGAATTACTTACCTCCAGCTAGTTATACATTGTCTAGAAAGGAGAAAAGAATTCTATGTCAGTGTTTGCACGATGTAAGGGTTCCACAAGGTTATTCTTCAAATATCAGTAATCTTGTTGTTATGAAGGATTTGAAACTTGTGGGGATGAAGTCTCACGATTGTCACACTTTAATGCAGCAGTTGTTACCTGTAGCACTGAGATCCATATTACCGAAAGATGTTAGACAAGCAATAATAAAGTTGTGTTCCTTTTTCAATAAGATTTGCAGAAAAGTGGTCGATCCTGTGCAGTTAGACAAGTTACAGAATGAAATTGTGGTCACATTATGTCAGTTGGAGATGTTCTTCCCCCGGCTTTTTTTGACATTATGATTCATCTTGTTATTCATTTGGTTAGAGAAGTTAAATTGTGCGGACCAGTTTTCTTAAGGTGGATGTATCCTTTCGAGCGTTATATGAAAGTGTTGAAAGGTTATTGCAAAAATCGTCAAAGACCATATGCTAGTATTGTTGAAGGATACATAGCTGAGGAGGTTATCGAGTTTTGCACTGGATACCTAGAAAACACCAAAACTGTTGGACTTCCGAAGAATCATCATGATAAACGTGCCGATGGTAAAGCGACACGTGGGATGAAAATGTTAAATCCAAATGGCGATGACTTAATGACAGCATATTTTTATGTGTTGTGCAATTCGAATGAAGTTCAACCATACCTAAATGAACACATGAAGTTTCTAAAGGAAAGAAATCCTTTGTGGAGTGATCAACAAGTAATTAATAGTCACAATAAGAATTTCATCTCTTGGTTCAAAAATCTAGCATACAAGCGTGATGTTTCTGAGACAATACAGTGGTTGGCTTACGGTCCGCATTCTGTTGTTATAAGTTACAGTGGTTATGATATCAATGGATATTCTTTCTACACAGTCTGTGAAGATGCGAAAAGTGTTGTTCAGAACAGTGGCATCACCTTAATAGCAGAGTCTTTGCATGTGTCTAGATCTAAAGACAAGAATCTTGTATACGCCGACATGTCCTATTACGGTGTAATTGAAGATATATGGGAGCTAGACTTTGTTAAATTCAAAGTACCTATATTTAGATGCAAGTGGGTTGATAATAAAACAGGAGTTCGAGTGGATGACTATGGCTTCACTTTAATTGATTTTTCAAAACAATGGTATAAAGGAGAACCTTTTATTCTAGCTTCCCAAGCGAAACAAGTCTTCTATGTGGCTGATCCATGTGATAAGAAATGGACAGTAATTTTGGAAGGGAAGAAAAAAATTGTATCAGATGATAGTCTGATCGAGTACGAAGAGACACCACCTTTCTCTAAGCAAGCACCTGAGTTGAACTCAGTAGATGAAGAAATAAATGTTGAGACTTGTATGTTTAGAGATGACCACGGTGAAGATATATGGATTGAAAATCCATTAAGGAAAAAAAATAGTAAATGTGCAAATTTTCTGTTGTAACACATTGTAATAGACATTTAATCCATGTCTTTACCTTATTTAATTACTTGAATTTATCTTTTATAGTATAATGGCTCCGAAAAAGAAACCAACTTCCTCCGAGTCTGAAGGTTCGAAGACATACAATACACGAGGTCCTTGTCTCATGAAAGAATTCGTGGGCAGAAGAACTAGAGACGGTAGAGTTCCAATCCAGTTTGATGACTGTCTTGAGCCCTTAGGCATGCTGTCTGATAATTGGAAAAGTTTTCTGGGTAGCTTAGCGAGGGTCAAAGTTGACATTTATTTATCCAGTTGGGCTGATGTAGATGAGAAGTTGAAGGACACAATATGGGATAATGTGCAGGTAATGGTTCCATTATAGATTTCTATAGTTTTAGTTGAACTTTTGATATATATAAAGTTAACGTGTTGTAGGAATCTTTTGAGTTCCAATCCACTGACAAGTTGAAGAAAAAGTGGATGACATACATGTCAGTTCGTTGGAGGGATTTCAAAACAAATTTAACGAACAAGTACATATTCGGAGACTACCAGGATAGAAATCCATGCGATGTCTATAACTTTATCACTCCGAATCAATGGGAGCTATTCAGAAAATCCAGAGATAGCCCGGAGTTTGAGGTAACTAAGTTTAATTTATAATATAGTAACTGAGTTTCAAAACAAACTTGTTAGTTATTGATTTTAGTGACAATCTAATAAACTTGATTTTAGTCCATCCGAGCAAAAAACCAAAAGATTAGATCATCTAACAAGTATACCCATCGTATGTCTCGAGCGGGGTACCACAAGTTAGAAGCACAAATGATGGCTGAAAAAATTGCTCAGAAGAGACAGGAGGCAATTGACTCCGGTATGAGTGAGGAGCAAGCAAGTAACCTATCTCCTCCTTCTCCCGTAGCTCGTTGTGATTCTTGGAAGAGAGCGAGAGTAAACTCCTGAGGGGAGTACGTCACAGACGAGTCGCAAGCTATCGGCTCGAAGATAGTAAGTTGCATCACTTATATATATGTTATTAATTCAGAATCATTAATTTTATATTTTTCAAATGATAGTAAATATTGTTTTAAACTTAGGACTCTCTGAAGTTGAGAGAATCTCAAGGCGAATTTGCTTCCGATGGTCGGAATGATATTCTACGCGAGGCCTTGGGAAACGACGAACACCCCGGTCGTGTGCGAGGGGTAGGGAGTAGAGTTGGACTTCGACAATATTATGGGAAGACTCAACGGTCTACTTCGACGACTGGTCATACCAAATGCCAGCAAGAGATCGCAGATTTGAAGAATACGTTGCAACTTGTTTTGGAGAGATTGGATCGTTTGCCTACTTCTCCTACCCGTCGTAAAACCGGTTCTTCCGCGGAGACTACTCCAGTTCCGCTAGTGTTCCACCCTCATCGACAAGATGATTTCGTGTCTCATTCTCGAGAATTGGCCCTCGTCGACGGTCCCTCGTTTCGAAAGTTCGCGGATGGATCTAGATGTACTTTATTTGTTGAAGACCCTGATCGAAGATTGGTGGGACAAGGGAAAGTTTATAACATCTCCAGACACCACTTCACAGAGGTAGGAGAGGGAGAATTGAAGGTTGCAGTTGAGAGTTGCTTAGATCCTGGTGCTTTTGTGCCATTTCCGGAAGAAGAGATTGTTACTCTCGACGATGCTATCGGTGGGTTTGTGTGTTGGCCTAGTTATTTAGTAGAGCTAAACGACAAACATGAGATTAGTCTAACTTTGAAAGACTTAAAACTTCAAATTTGTTAACAATTGTATTTTAACGGTTCTATACATATTTGTAAGGTGTCAAGCCCCCGGAGCAAAGGGTCAAACAATCAATCTCCGATCAACATTAATTCGCTTCCAAGTAGGTGCAAAATGTTGTATCAATGTATGGTAGGTAGGGAGGCACAATCCTTAAGTACCTGGGAGTTGGAGGGGGATAAAGGGTTGCCTCCCGCTTTGTACGTCACCAAAGAGGATATCATGCAGTTCATGGCGATGCATTCGTTGTGTATCATTATTATCGACGTGCAAGTGAAGTAAGTGTTCTTTTGTATACAATGAAAAATATTGAATATTTTTATCAAAACTGTAATAACTTATAATTTTTATACTTGTAGACATCTTTACGACGCCAGAAGGTCAATCTTTCCCGAGGATCAAGTATTTGGATTTATCAGTCCATCTACATATATATACGGGAATGACGATAAATCGGGTCAACTAGGGACATTCTTTAAAGAAGAAGACAAGAAATATTATCTGCTCCCTTATCATGAGAGGTAAACTTTGTAATTCAAAGTGAAATTTTATTTTGTAATAAACTTCTAATTATATATATAACACAGGGCTCATTGGATGCTTGTCGTTGTATGCCCAACGACTAATTTGGCATATTGGTTTGATCCGTTGCGGTCGAATAAACCAAGGGACTCAATAAAGAAACTTCTAAATATGTAAGTTCGTTTAGTCGTGAATAAAGTAATTCGTGGATTTTTATTAGTATTATTGATTGATATTTTAACTTGTGCTACTCAGGGCAATTAAGGTTTACAGAGCTTTAGGTGGTAGGAGAACAACCACAAATTCAGGAATAACATGGCATGGAATGAGAGTACGTTCTATCCCATTTTTGTTAATTAAGTTAGGAACAAATATTTAGCGAATTCCTATGTTTGTAGTACCGGAAACAGGTTGGAAATACGGAATGCGGTTACTACGTGATGAGATACATGGAGGAAATCCTCGATGTGGTAACTCAAGACGTATGTCTAACCGAGGTAATGTAGATCGTTATTCAATTGTATTGTTGTGTAGTTTCAATATTTAGTTATTAATATTCAACACACTTGTATTTTTTTGATAGGTTTTCCCAAAAAGTAGTGATCCCTTCTCGCAACAGGAGCTCGATGAAACTTGCGACCGATGGGCTCGCTATTTCATAAGAAACATGCTGACGGACTAAGAGGTTCTCCTGCTAATTGTATTTTTTGTAATTTAGTTAACAAGTGCACTTGTATTACAAACCTACACTTTTTGCCTTAATATAATCGCCTTAATTTTAGAATGAATTAATTGCAAGTGTGTTGAATGTCAATTGTGTATGCTTTGTATGTTTGTGCATGTATGGTTATATGTTTGTGTTTGTGCTTGTGCATGTATGCTTGTTTGTTTGTGCTTGTATGAAATTGTGGATGTATATGGATGTATGTGGATGAAATTGTGAGTATTTGTGAACAAATTTATAGGTGAACGAATTTGGTGCAGTTGTATGTACACTAATACGATGACTAAAACAATTTCGTCGGATGCTATTTTTTTTTGTCCAGGTTTAGGAATAGACGACGGCCGTTACTATAAGCCGACGTCTATTCCTCTGAAGAAAGGAATAGACGTCGGCTTTATATTGAATCGGACGTCTATCCCTATGGTATAGGCGTCGTATGTTCGTTAACCGACGTGTATTCGTTAATGTATAGGCGTCGTATGTTATCTAACCGACGTCTAGCCCTAAAGTATAGGCGTCGTATGTTAGTTAACCGACGTCTATACATTAAAGAATACACGTCGGTGTATAATTACAGCCGACGTATATACGTTAGGTATATATGTCGGCTATACGATGGCCGACGTCTATGTATAGACGACGCACACCTAGACGTCGGATAGGGGTGTGCTTATATCCGACGTGTATAGCCCCGTACATCCGACGTATATTCCCTTTTCTGTAGTAGTGCTCCTCCGCAGTCACGACCCTCCTAACGCCGCTCTCGGCTTGAAAAGCAACATGACTATGCCTGAGTTTCCGTAAGGAAATCCTGTATGCCAAACCCTAACACATGAATGAACAATAAAGACGAAAAACCATAAAAATGCACAACTCAACCAGTGGAAACCACCAACAATTGCCTCATATACCGGAGCCACGGTTTTGCCTCATTCACCAGAGCCATGATTTTTGCCTCATTCGCCGGAGCCACGACTTTGCCTCAATGTTACCAGAGCCACGGTTTTGCATCACTCGCCAGAGCCATGGCTTTGCATCACTCGCCGGAGCCACGACTTTGCCTCATTCGCCGGAGCCACGGCAATAACAATCACAACCCTCCTCAACGTGTCACCACTGATCGATAGGGCCGGCATGTCCTTCCGTCGCCCCAACAGGGTCAGAGAACCCGTTGCCTTCTAGCCAATCAACGGCAACAACCAAACACCAAACTATGTAAAAATGGTCGAACAAAAGCAGTCCTTCGGTCGACCGAATCCTCGCCTAGAGAACTGGCTCAACCGAAAAACCCGTCAATCGGTCGAACGTCAAAGGGGACTCGGTCGACCGAAAAGCACCAGTAAGAAAACCATTTTTGCAAACCACGATTAAACGGTCAGACGACCCAAAACTTCCGGTCGACTGAAAACCTCCAATAGAACTCACCAACAATCCACACTACACGGTCGACCGAAACAACACTTCCGGTCGACCGACCATTTAGTTAACTTAAGTCGTCGGTCGCACGAGTCAAACAGGCGGTCGACCATTTGGATGGTCAATGCCCAACCGACCTACAACAGTACTTTCGGTCGACCGGCAAAAGGGTCCCGTCTGATCGAAAGCACCCAGAGCCTCCATCTCTCGCTCAAATTGCACAACCGGTCGACCACCCCAAAGGTATCGTTCGACCGGTGCAAGGGATATTGCCCAAAATACACTATAACCGGTCAACTGAACCCAAACCACCAGTCGACCGTTTATAGTGCAGAAAACAGCTGTGCAGGTCCAACGAGCCAATCGGCCTACCGTCGACCGCTCCCACTCCCACACTAATAATAGGTGAGCGTAAAAGCAAGTTTGACATACCTTAAGGCTTGAAGAAGCCTTTGAAGAATCACGGTGAGCGCTTCCTTGCAAGACCTCCTCTCCTCCGGCGAACACCTCAACTCAAACACCTCGACTCCGGCAACGTTCGAGCTCCTCCCAGCCACTCCAAACCAGAGCCTCTGGGTCGCCTACGGAAGAGAGAGAAATGAGAGGGAAAGAGAGAGAGAGAAGGGAGACGTGCGGGTGAGAGAGAGAGAAAAGATTTTAACCTTTATATACAATCTCCTCAATCCATCTCAGCCGTCCATTCCAATCTTCTCTAAACCTCCCCTAAAGACAATAAAAACATTGAGCAAGGTTAGGATATAACAAAAACTACCTTAGAGGCAAAGAGGAGAAGATTATAAAAAGTATAGAGGACACCAGTGACTCAGTAAATAGTGGGTTATAGCTGACGGTCCTCTGGTTCCGCCGAAGTGAGGTTGTCGATCGATTGTTAGGGACTTAGGGATTTCCTTGACAACGTCACAAGCCGGGCATGAGACCTTTTTGTTGGGAAAAATTGAATAACCTCTTCTTCTTTTTTTTGCATTTTTTACCTTTGGTCATTTGCCCACCATCGCCAAAGTGGATTTCCCCTAGAGTCCTAGACAAAGCAAACAACAAACAAACACGCAAACAAAAGATTTACGTGGAAAGCTTGCGTGAAAAATCATGGTCACCACACGTTGTCTAATCCACTATATTTCCAATGATTACAACAAAAGGAAGGAAGACACAAGTATTTAATTATAGGAAAACGTATCCTACCACAATCCTAAGTTAAAGATAAACAGGTAAAAGGGTCAACATTGCACACTTGTTTATTGCAGGAGGTTGTTGCCCCCTGCGCCCCGCATTCACTGATCGTACAACATAGTCAGCAAATATTGTTACTGGTTCAATGTTGTGTGAAAAGTTACAAAAGGTCATGATTGTTTGGATGGAATGATTGAAGGAGAGGAAGGTTGTGTGAAGAAATTAAAGGAAGATGGAGAGTTGTTAGATAGATCTACGGTTAGTATTGCTTGTGTTAGGATTTAATGGGTGAGAATTTTCTTAGCCTTAAAAAGGGAAAGGATCGTGATTAAGGAATATGATCCAAGTACGGGTACCAATGACATAGAAGCAATGTATTTCATTAGAAGTGATCGATGATGATTTGATCGTGAAAGATACTAATTGGAGTTGGATATAGTCATCGGTCTCTAACTGTTATGTCTTTAACCCAAATTAGGGTGCTAATGAGGGTTTTGGAGTGGGTTTGCATGGGAAATGGAAGGATGAACAGGGGCAGGTAGGGTGATGGTGTAGGGGGTAGAGAGGCGATGGGTGGTGAGGGTTTTAAAGCAAAAATTCATCTCTCTCTCTATCACATTTACTATCTCTCACATTCTTCTTCCCTTTTTCTGGCGAACCAGAGGTGGTGGAGACGGCTCCGGAGAGTGGAGTCGAGCACGGAGTTGCGGACGTGAGGTGCGTTGGAGCGGAGGTTGTTGTCGGACGTCGAGCGAATCTCCAGCGTGCCCCGTCTTGCTTTTGAGGTATGCCGGTTTTTTTGTTTTATTGTGCCTTACCCACGTTCGGGTGATGTTTTGGTCGGTCGCAGGAAGTCGGAGACCTCGCCGGCGACGAGAAACGGTGTAAAATCCTCAGCTGACGTGGGCCTGCTGTCGACCAACGGTTGACCGGTGCCTTCAAGCAGTCGACCGGTTTATTGCTTTGCTCGACTTTAACCAACACCGGTCAAACGATGCCTTGTGTCGGTCGATCGGTTGCATGTGTGTTGGTGGGTCGGAGGATTTCCTGTTGGTTTTCGATCGACCGTTCCTATTTTTGGGTTCGACCGGAACTTAAGTGAACTTGATTATATTGCATGTTGTTCGGCCGATTATATATCTTGTCCGACCGATTTATGACTTAGACTATTAGGATGACCCTCGTAGTTTTCGGTCGACCGGGACCCCTGAGTCAATCGACCTAATAAACTTGTATGATTTTGACCAGACTCCGGATTTTAAACCCGTATTCGGTCGACCGGTTTTATATTGTTGTTCGACCATTGAGACTTAAGTGATGTTTAGAGAGTTCGACCATTGCAAACTTTCAGTCGACCGAACCTATTGGGAACGGTCGACCGGATAGCCTATTTCGGTCGACTGTTTGTGCGCAGAACTGAATTCCCGGTCTTGTGTTGTGTCAACTTTGTCCACGGAAACCTGTGTCCTCGCTTAGTGCTTGAGCCGGGAGATGACAGTGGGTACGTTGCTCGTGTCTGCCCAGTGGCCGTCGTGTGGAAGAGTGTGGATACTTGGGTCGTGCCACCTTCGTTGATGGATCGTGGTGTGACGTGTTATTGCTTGACTCTCTATAGAGTAGCAGACCTGAGGGATCGCAGATTCCAATGCATGTTGATGCATGACTCATGGAGAATGATGATCCTACAGACTACGGTCTGGACCCGTCCGATGTTGTGTCGGACGTATGTTGTACCGCCGAGGTTGTGCCGGTGATGCCATCGAGGTTTTTGCAGGCGATGATGTTGCCGACGATATTCCGGCTTGTGGTTGGGTCGTCCGATGTTGTGTCGGACGTATGTTGTACCACCGATGTTGTGTCGATGTTGTTCCGGCGATGATTCCTCGATTGGGCACCAATCAGGGGATGGTTTGACCGATCGGGCAACAACTCCGTTGGGGTGGTGTAGACCAAGTGGTTCGCTTTGCGCGGAAGTGCGGATGCTTCTCACCGATTCCTTTGGCTCGAGTATTCCCGTGTGGGGGTGCGTCGCGTACTGTTCGCAAGACTGTATGTGCCTACGGTAGGTTTCCGAGGGAGACTCGTTGTTGTTGCTGGACTGATGTCCTTGTTGACCCTTTGAGGGTATTTGTTGTTGCTGAGGGACTGAGGTCTTGTTTTACCCTTGGAGGGGATTTGTTCATTGCAGATAATGATATGACATGCTACTAGTATGATATGTTCATTACCGTACTGTTGCATTCATGTAGGTGAGCTTGGCATACAGGATTTCCTAATGGGAAACTCAGGCATTGTTATTTGATTCATGTTTCTTGACCACAGTAGGTTCTATCGGGTGGTGATAGCGGGCGCACACATTTTGGGGTAACGATCCTTCTCGGACTCTTCGAGGTCTTCATGATTACTTGTATCTGTCTTTCGTTGTATTGATGTGATCATGTATTTTGACAAACTCTGTTGTATTATAGTGCACCGACTGATTATATTTATATGAGTAATATTCATGTTTGATGACTTTTGTCTTGAGATCTCGTTTGTTTAAATTTTCAAATTTTCCACTATATCGGGATGTTACAGTAACCCCGTTGGTCGTGCTCTTTGGCCTAATTAAGTATAGGGACGTCAAATTACTTCCATAAGATATCAATGCAAAAGAAGTATATATGCATTGATTACAAACAAAAATGTCATACAAAAATCAAATAAAAACAAACATCAATTCCACATAAATGTCATTTCACATGCGCGATAAAGTACAAACGACACACAATTGTACACGATTAAGTACAAACGACACACAATTTGACGATAATTTAATATAAGTTTTTGTGACTTCAAATAGAATTCAACTTCATAGTCTTCATGCACCTGGAGCAAATAGATTCCGTAGCCTGACCACCCCAGACGACAAAGCTCTCCAATTGGTTCCGGAAACCCGTTAGAATCGCGTCCTCACCAAAAATCTTGGGATTCTTAACACAAACATGGAGCTTCTTCAAGGCTTTCAACTGGACCAACTCCACAAATGGAGCCAAATCCTTCCCAGCCTCCTCCTCCCACCCATCAAAGCTCCCATGCATGAACAAGTACTCCAACCCTACCAACTTTAGCACCACATTTGGTCTGATAATCTTTATCTTGGTATCCGACAAATCAAGCAACCTCAGACTAGTCAACTCTCCAAACCCTTCAGGCAATTCTCCCATTCTTATTCCACGTAAGCTAAGAGCTTTCAGTCGGACTAATGCTCCAATTCCACTAATAGCCTCCTCTTCCAATCCAACACAATGGTTCAAACACAAAGCTTGGAGCTTTGCTAGTAGTTTTAGAGAAGATGGTAACTTTGACATGTTGGTGCAACTCAAATCCAACACCGATATGTTCCTCATCATGCTAAAAAAATCCTCATGCAATCTACTAAGACCGATGTTGTTTTGCAGCAACAATGTCTCGAGCTTGTTGCACTCCAAGGTTAAGGGTAAATCCAAGATCTTGTTGGACATAAGTGAGATCTTGGTGTGATCTTTGACCGAATCCAACTTCTTGAACTCTGTCATCCCAACTCCAGCCTCGACGTGAAAGTCTTTGTGGGTTTCTAACAGCACTTCTCGGACCACGTCATGCGTTTTGACATGATGAGAGTTTTTTCCCTCCATCAACAGACCCGAATCCTTTAGATTCCCGACCACGTTTGAACATGTCTTGTCTTTGAAAAAGCCTTCTCCAATCCCATAACACAGGAGGTCGTTTGTGTCTATGTCCTCGTTCTCTGGATAGAGAGTGCAATAGAGCAAACATGACCGGTGGTCTTTATTTGGAAGATGATGGTAACCAAATAGAATGGCGTTTACGACGTTGTCGTCGTAACCTTCCATTGGAGTTGAACAGGAGCTTTGTAGGTATCTTAAAGCTGCCGTCCAAACATGTTCTTTTTCTTCCTTTCGAAGGGATTTTCCAACTATTGTGACCGCGAGAGGTGATCCCCTGCACAATTGCTTTACTTTGTCTGCGATTGGGGAGATAAAGGGCTTCGCAGAAGCACTACCAGTGCACGTTCTGAAGAGAATCCATGACTCTGTATCGGATAATCCGGTCATTTGTATTGTCTTGTTTGCACAGATTCCCTCACAAATGGTATGGCTTCTGCGAAAAGAAAATAATGTGCATTGCATTGGTTGTGGAAGGAAACTTAGATATAGTATGTAACGATCTCGCTATCCCGATCTCGATCTATTTACGCAATATAGTATGCAATGACCTGTCTTACATATCCAATGATTTATTACAATTATTTGACTTGTTTAGTTGAAATCGAACAATATATTAACCTTTAGTTATCAAAATTTTGGAACTAAACCCGTGCATATATTGACATGAAAACGTTCATTTCAACCAATCGGATTCGGACGAATTGTTTGGTGTCCAATTCTATTCATGAAGACGTACACCCATGTAAATAAACAAATACCTTGTGGTGACCAAAAGCTTGCAGCTGCTTCTGAACTCCCCAATAGGAATCCCAACATCAGCCAGCACTGATACATCCCATAGATCATCGACGATCACCAGGAAACTCTTTTCGAACTTCAACTTCCTATGGATCATATTTGCTCGGATTGAAATCCCGCTCCTCGGGTCAATCTGAAGTCCTATCGTCTCTGCTATCTCGTCTTGGATCCGTTTCACGGACGAGTTCCTCGATATGGTCACCATGGTGCAGTACTTGAACATGTTGGTCTTTTTCACTTGTGTTTGTATCTTGTGCATGAGAGTTGTCTTCCCCATTCCGCCCATCCCAATCACGGCTATCACTCGGAGTCTCCGATCCGATACAGCATGCATCACTTGATTTTTTATGTTCTCCATTGATGCTAGTTCTTCCATAGTGGTTGGTTTGCTGGTAAAACAGGCATGGATACAAGGGTGAATTGGAAAATTTAGAAGTCAGAGGGTCTAAAAACAATATTAAGAATATAAGAAAATATTATAAATACAAATTTCCCGGGCTTGCTGTTGTAGAAAGGAAATAACCCGTTGCTGGAAGGGAAACAACTATTGAATAATGATAATGACAATGATCCATCAAATTTCTGGTAAAACTCACTTATATATCTGACTTCCTGCGATATGGGAGGGAGTTTGTGAGAAAAATGTACAGTTCACGAGGAAACCACTGTGGAGGGTTTGTACATGTAGGCGTTGTGATAGGAATATCTCTGTGACAAGCAAAGAAAAGAATGATCATAACTTTAGGAAGATGTTTTATTTTAGTCAGTTAGAAGAAAGGAATATGCTTAGTAAAATATGCTATTACATGTATTTCTTCACCAAGACTCCATTCTTCAATTAATTGAAAAATAGGTTTACCAACCGAAATGATCAGTGTGAGGCTTCCGACTGTGTTTTATGGAAGATTGCTCGCCAACTGCACTGCTGACCCTTTCTGCATGTTTAGGCCTTGTGCAAGATATATGACATTTTTTGCAATTCAGACGCTTTGTGATTCTAAAATGTAAAGTGCAATGACTGTTGAATGTTTTATTTAAAACTGCAAGTGCACGGCCACGATGAAGCGGTGGCAAGTACGGGTCGTCCTCAGGAAGGTGAGCAACCTCTTGTTTATCAGAAATCAAGTGGCAAAAATTGGGGGAGAAAGATTAATTATGCTACTCTACACTAAACTACGCTAAGAAGTAAGAAATACGAACGAAAGAAACAAACAATGAAATGACAACTAAGCTAAGGACAAAACAAGAATGCTGGAATACAGAAATGGGAAAACCCCTAAGGGGTGGAGTGAGTGCACACAAGCAAAGAGGTAGGTGTTGAACACATACTTTAAGCACAAATAAAGGTGGTGTTATCATGCATAGAAAGTGTCTAAATGTTGTGGCAAAACCTATCAATTTATTCACCAACTTAGTTGCTTAACATTTACATATGCAAGATGTTTATTTCAGAATCTAAACAAGCATGAGAGGTATCTAATCATTTTGGCAAAACTCATCAAGTTATAAATTCTATCCTAAACAAGCAAGCATACATTCATGTTTTATCAACACATTGGAAATAAAGCATTCAATCCATTCTCATTTGCATGTATGTACATCTACTCCACCCTCAAAGGGGATGAAACTACTCACTAAACATTACATTAATTATTAAACTAAACAAAGAAAGCATATTAACTAAGCTAATAAAACTAATGAAATGAGATTAAGCAAAGCAAAACAAGAAACATAAAACAAACAACATAATAAAAAAAACTTGTATTAAAATGACTCACATTAAAAGTAGCATCCTCCTACTTTAGTGTGTGCTTCGAGACCTCACTTCTAGTAGGAAGAATAGCCACTTAAAATATGGAGTGATTACAATGGAAGGTGAAGAGTTCTATTTATAGCCATGGAAAAAGGCAAACCGGGACAATCCCCCGATGTGGGACTAAATAGATACCAAAAATAGCCTAAACATCCTCTAATACATGTGCTGGAGAAATTTTAGCGAATTTGGGCCAAAATGGACCGCCAATTGGCGGTCTATATGGTTCAGATCCTGGTCATTTTTGTTGTGGGCTTTTCTTGGTATATTTGCTGGTCTTGGATGCATTCACTTGGTTTGTTGGAGCTCCGACCCGAATCGAATTGCTAAAATACTCCCCATGATGGTGTGGAGTATTTTGTTTTGCTCTTAGGTCATTCTGTCTTACATTCAGGTCCTTCTCCCTTGTATCTTGGTCCCTAGATCTCACAATTCAGTCCTTTTTCCCAGCTTTTGGGTTCTTTTGTGCTTCATCTCTTCAAACCTATTTATTCCTGAAAACTAAACGTGAAACTCGTAACATAGCATTTTTAGGTGAAAGATAATGGATATAAGATACAAATATAAGCATGAAATGATGTCAATCAATGAAAATTTATTGGTATTTAAGTGAAGAACATGCAAGGTATTTTATGAAAGTAAACATATTACTTGTTGATGAGTGGAGAGACTCTTCAACTTATAATATAGGAGAAAATCCTTAAATTCATCAATGTGAGAATATTCTCTAACACTACTTGACCGAGCTTATTTTCTTTCGTGTTTACGCATGAACATGGATAGATGCACTTAGCTGACCGTTGGGCTTTTTTGGCGTTCGTACCATATTGAAGTATGAGTATGCAACTCAAAACAAATTGTGATGAGTGAAAGTATCATTCACTTTGGAGTAGAAGCGGAGGAAATCATCCATAGTGCAAAATGATAAGGTTGTAGAACTCTTAAAAAAAGAGGAGAGAAAGAGAAGAGAAACGAAAAGAAAAGATTAGGTGTGAAGAGAAAAGAAGAGGAGAAAGTTTGTTTTCTTTTGTTTGGATAGCTAGGAGAGAAAATGAAATGAGTAAATACGAAATGACAAAATAACATATACTTTTATTTCAATGCATCATACTAATCAACGTATTATAAAACTAGTATGTAATAAATAGTTCTAATATTGTAGGTAATATTCCCAATAATTTGTAATAATTTTGTTTCACAATTTCAAAAACTCTAATGTAAAAATCACATGTAGAAATAATATTTTTGATTTTTGCATTAAACAATCAAACAAACCAAATTACAAAAAAAAACTCCCTTGCACAATATTCATGCTCTCGTGTGATGAATAGTTAAAAAACATATTTTAAAAATAAACCAAACCTTAAAAATTGCATGTGAACAAGGGTGCTAAACACGGGTTATCAAGGAGAGCAAACATTGGTAAATATTTTGTCGAAATGAGTAAGGGTAATTTTGGCATGAAATTTGTTTCCCAACTTTCTATCCATCTCTCTCCAATTTTGAAGCAAAAGTTGAGAGACCAAATTGTACAAGAGAATTTCTCTCTGTTTCTCTTATTTTCTCTTTCTAAAATCATATCCAAACAAGAGAAACCCTACTTTCTCTCTATTTCCCTTCTTTTCTCTCGATTTCTCTCCTATCCAAACACACCAATAAAGCCAATGCATTTGTATTGAACAAGAATCCTTCTTTCGATGAAACTACATAAGCTATAGGTCTTTTAACACGCAAACGTACGTGTGAATAGGGGCGGAACCACGCCCCGAGAGGCAGCTGCCCCACCCAGATTTTTCCAAAATAAAACCCAAAATATTTTGCAAACTTGATCCCTACCAGCCCAACCGACTCCTCCTCCTTTCCTCCCAAATACCTTAACCCTAAATCTCTGATCTCCTCCTCAACTCCCTCCTCCGTGTGGCTTTGATCTCCTCCTCAGCTCCTCCGTACGGCCTTGCTCCTCCCAGTTCCCACTCGCCCTCCCCGCCTCCTAACCTCCCCTACTCTGTGCGGTTTGGAAAGTGTTTGTTGATCGGTTCATCGGTTCATGATTTTACACTTTAGTGTTGGGTTTTCCGATTTTGGATTCTTTTAACTTAGGTGTTTGTGGAAATCACAGTAGTCAGTAGAGGACACCTTTGGTGTGGAACTGTGGAAGAGTAAAATCCAATTCAGTTATGGATATTTTTATATGTTTTTTTCCCAAAAAAAGTTTGTTATTTGATTGTTGAGTTGTGATATTATTTTAATTGACACACTATATCAGTTGGTCATGTTTCATCACTGGATGTGGTATTGCGTGGCTGTATCTGTTTTTTTGCGATGTTTATATTCATGTTAACCGGATGTGGAAAGAAAAATATATATAAGTTGAACATCACAGTCCACGATGTCCATTCTAGTATGTTTATATTCAGTTTGGATATGAATATAATCGTTATTTTTATATCTAATGATTACTTAAAGATACTGATCTTCCATGTACTTTTTAGAATTAGAATGTTTGAGTATTCGGATCTTGTAGTTGAGATCTGATTTATATTAATTTGCCTTCTTCATCAGAGTATGTGTTCAATTACTAGATATGTTGAACGATTTGGCAGTGTTCTTTTCTAGCAAAGTTATTTTTATGTTAAACTCTTTGTGTTTGGATATTGAAATTTGAGTTGTAAGAATAAATTCAATTTGAGATGTTAATGTGTGATACATGTTGTCTAAAAGAATTTGGAAATTTTTAAATAGGATGGAAAAATTTATTGGAACATTTTTTACAAGTTCAAGGGTGAGTAAACATTCTAAATCTGAACCTTCGACTGTTGAACTCACTCAAGAGTCACGTAATAAATGTCAATCCTCAAATGAAGTTAATCCGATGGGCGATGATATTGTTGCAGACCTGGGTCTAAGATGTCTTATTTCTAAGCTTGCAAAGAACTCTGCTGAATTGGAGAATATTCGGAGGTCGTATATCATCAAAGGTCATCATCAACCAATACTTGACAACTTTCCTAAAACAAAAATTTACAGAATAAATCGTAAATTCAATACTAATTTGTATAAAGAGTACAATTGGTTGGAGTACAGTGAATCGAAGGATGCAACATTTTGTCTCTATTGCTATTTATTTAGTGTTGAGCTTGGACATGGTGATCATGAAGCATTTGTTAAGGAAGGTTTCAGGTATTGGAAAGGAAAAAAAGGTTGACAAATCATATGGGAGATGTTAGAAGCACCCGCAATTTCTGCTTTATGACCGCTGAAGATTTGATGAATCGATTCGGCATATTGATATCATCATGTCTGATGTATCTGATAAAGCCAAACGAGATTACCACACTCGTCTAAAGGCAAGTGTTGAATGCGTTCGATGGCTTCTAGCAAAGGAATGTTCTTTACGAGGACATGATGAGTCAGAGACCTCATCTAGGCCAGGTAAATTCCTCTCACTCCTAAAGTACTCAGGAAAATTGAATGAGGGGATACAGAGAGTGACATTAAAGAATGCACCTGAAAATCTGAAATTGGTAGCATCGTCGATTCAAAAAGATATTGCCCATGTTGCTGCCACTTTAACTACTCGAGCTATTGTTGAAGATATCAGGGATAGTTTTTTCACTTTACTCATTGACGAAGCTAGGGATGCAGTAGATAAAGAACAAATGGCAGTTGCTTTGCGATATGTGGACAAACATGGTTGCATTGTGGAGCACTTTCTTGGTGTTGTTCATTTTATGGATACCACGGCTAAGTCAATTAAAGTTGTCATTGAGTTGATTATCAGTAAGCATGGTCTGAGCTTGTCCAATGTTAGAGGTCATGGGTATGATGGTGCAATTAACATGTCTGGTCAGTTCAACGGTCTGAAAAGCTTAATTTTGGCAGAAAACAAGTTTGCTTTCTATGTGCATTGCTTTGCTCGGCAACTTCAATTGGCAATGGTAGCAGCCGCTAGCAACATTAAATCCCTTTTAGACTTCTTTGATTATGTTTCCTTGATTTGTAATGTGGTCGGTGCTTCTTGCAAGAGAAAAGATATATTGAGAATCAAACGGATACAACAAGTAATTGATGGTGTGAGTAGTGGAGACCTCGAAACAGGTCAAGGTTTGAATCAAGAATTGTGTTTGTCACGACTAGGCACCACACACTGGAGTTCCCATTATTGTTATGTTGTGAGTTTGTTAACTTTGTTCAACCCTATAATCGATGTTTTGCAGGTTGTAGCAGATAATGGTGCAAATGGGCAGAAAAACATGGAAGTGATTGGTGTCTTGAAATAGATGTAGACTTTTGAATTTGTGTTGCTCTTGAATTTAATGTTTAGAGTGTTGGGATTAACAAACAACTTGTCACAGGCACTCCAGAGGAGAGATCAAGATTTGGTCAATAGCATCAAACTTGTTAATCTGTCAAACGATCTATTACAACAGTTGAAACTGTCATCTGTTTAAGAAAGCTTGTGATTTATGTGTGAAGAAACATATAGATGTCCCTGATATGGATTGTATACTTGCGGTTCAAGTAAGGACAAAACATGGAGGTCGGGCAATTATGCAGCTCCATTACTTCATATATGCATCTCCATTACTTCATGAATGACATTTTCCATGTAGTGATTGACACCCAACTTCAGGAGTTTAATGATCGATTACCGATATTAATAATGAATTACTCCTCTGTATGGCATGTTTGGATCCGCGTAAGTACTTCTTCGAATTCGATGTAAAGAGATTATGTGAATTTGCTACCTTGTATCCCGTGGAGTTCAATGAGAATGCACTTCTAATGCTTGAAGCTCAACTTGATGTCTACATTGCTCATGTGAGAAGCAGTCCAGACGTTTCAAATTTCACGGGCATTGCTGATCTTGCGAGGAAGATGATTGAGATTAAGGGAATAGATAAGGCATATCCTTTGGTTTATTTTGCTTATCAAGATAGCCTT
Source organism: Triglochin maritima (assembly GCA_963682175.1). NCBI lineage: Eukaryota > Viridiplantae > Streptophyta > Magnoliopsida > Alismatales > Juncaginaceae > Triglochin > Triglochin maritima. The sequence goes on along the minus strand of OY821788.1, from coordinate 26,968,499 downwards.
AAATTTGCCGATAGCAACCACAACAGTTGAGAGAGCATTCTCGACTACGAAGATTGTCAAGACCAGATTTCGTGCTACCATAAGTATTCGTGCTACCATAACTTTGCCGGTAGAACATGATATATAGTCATCGTATTCGTGTACATACAACCTGCACCAAATTCGTTCACATATGCTCACACTTTCATGCACATGTACATATAAGCACAAACACACAAGCATACATGCACAAACACAAACATACAACCATAAATACACAAACACAAACATACAAGCATACACAATTGACATTCAACACACATGCAATTAATTCATAAACAATTGACATTCATTCTAAAATTGAGGAGATTATATTAAGGCATAAATTGTAGGTTTGTAATACAAGTGCACTTGTTTTGTTAACTAAATTACAAAAAATGATAGTGACAGGAGAACATCTTAGTTCATCAACATGTTTCTGAAAAAATAGCAAGCTCATCGGTCGCGGTTTCATCGAGCTCCTGTTGCGAGAAGGGATCACTACTTTTTTGGAAGACCTATAAAAAAAATACAAGTGTGTTGAATGTTAATAACTAAATATTGAAACTACAACTATACAATTGAGTAACGATCTAGATTACCTCGGATAGGCGTACGTCTTGAGTTGTCAATTCAAGGATTTCCTCCATGTATCTCATCACGTAGTAACCACATTCCGTATTTCCAACCTGCTTCCGGTACTACAAACATAGAAATTCGTTAAATTTATGTTCCTTAATTAACAAAAAATGGAGAGAATGTACTCTTATTCCATGTCATGTTATTCCTGCTTTTGTGGTTACTCTCCTGCCACCCAAAGCTCTGTAAACCTTAATTCTCCTGAGTAGCACAAGTTAAAATTTCATTCAATAATACTAATAAAAATCCACGAATTACATTTCCCACGACTAAAACGAACTTACAAATTTAGAAGTTTCTTTATTGAGTCCCTTGGTTTATTCGACCCCAACGGATCAAACCAATATGCTGAATTAGTCGTGGGGCATACAACGACAAGCATCCAATGAGCCCTGTTATATATATAATTAGAAGCATATTACAAAATAAAATTCCACTTTGAATTACAAAGTTTACCTCTCATGATAAGGGAGCAGATAATATCTTTTGTCTTCTTCTTTAAGGAATGTCCCAAGCTGACCCGATTTATCGTCATTCCCGTATATATATGTAGATGGGCTGATAAATCCAAATACTTGATCGTCGGGAAAGACTGACCTTCTGGTATCATAAAGATGTTTACAAGTATAAAAATTATACTTTATTACAGTTTCGATAAAATTATTCAATACCTTTCATTGTATAAAAAAAAACACTTACTTCACTTGCACGTCGATAATCATGATACACAACGAATCCATCACCAAGAACTGCATGATATCCTATTTGGTGACGTACAAAGCCGGAGGCAACCCTTTATCCCCCTCAAACTCCCAGGTACTTAAGGATTGTGCTTCCCTACCTACCACACATTGATACAAAAATTTGAACCTACTTGGAAGCGAATTAATGTTGATCGGAGATTGGTTGTTTGACCCTTTTGCATGCTTTCTAATGAATGATGAGTGAAAGATATTACGTACCTTACGCCAGCAATCTACGACAGAAATCGTAAATAAATAATAAAATACGATGAATGCAAATCCTATATGATGAATGACTTAGCAAATATTGTCTAATCTTTTGCTTTGGGTTATTAAAGGCCAAGTTGCTTAAGGGGTTGACGAGTTAAACATTAAAACTTTTCTAAATAAAAGAATATCTTAAGCATAAATAAACATTTAACTAAATAACATGTAACTAAATAAACGTTTAAAATTTAGAATTGAATGTTTATTAGTGTCATATTTGAATCCAAGTTACAAGTAATTGTTTCAAAATTACTTTAGATACTTCACATTAAAAAATGTAAATGCATGTGAGAAACAAAAAATTCAGGATTTCACAAACTTGAATCCAAGTTTGAAGGAATTGATTCAAAATTACTATAGACACTTTACTTATAGCATAATATTGTTGTGTAAGATAGAAAGCTTAAGATTTCTTTTAACTAAATGATTCATATTTCAACAGCAAAATTTAAAATTTCTGAATCCATATTTCAACAGCATTTGAATCCATATTTCAACGTCCATTTGAATCCATTTCAACAGCAACATTTGAATCCATTTCAACAACAACATTTGAATCCATTTAAAATTTCTACCATAAATTTATATCATGCACTTATCATCCCAAACAAAATACACATACCAAATCAAATAGAAAACCAAAATGTTAAGTTTAACTCCAAATCACGAAAATACGAATATATTCAAGATTAAAACCAAAAAAATCAAAATGTTGCATTCACCAACAATAAACGAGAGGAGATGTTTACTAACATCGAAAAGAATCGTTACTACAAGAAAAATCCAAAAATAAACCAAAAAAATGAACCTAACACTTACATTGGTTAGGATGTGGAGGAAGACGGAGGAAGAAGGAGAAGAGGGCCGGAGAAGGGGAGGAGAGGTTGGGACGTCGTTGCAATGCCAGAGACGGTGCAGATCGGTCGAAGATCGGTCGCAGAGGAGAGTGCGGTCGCGGGACGGCTAGGGTTTGGTTGGGTTTTCATTTGAAATGAATGAGAGAAAATACGTCTGTTCGATTTCTTTAAGACCTATAGACGTCGGATGTTATAGAGGTCTGACGTCTATACCTCGGCGTTTATATGCAAGGGGTATAGACGTCGGCCGTCTATAACATCCGACGTCTATACCCTATAGACGTTGGATAAACGTGGTATTCCAATAGCCGACGTCTATTGTACCACAAAGACGTCGGCCATAGTAACGACCGACGTCTATTCTTTCCTCTCCCTACTAGACGTCGGTCGTTATAATGGCCGACGTCTATTGGATGACGAGTAAAGCCTATTCTGCACTAGTGCCACTAATGCCAAGAAAATGTGCCTCAGTATATATATATATATATATATATATATATATATATATATATATATATATATATAATTATTGCACTACACAATAAACACCTAGCCCTTCAAGAAGTTCAACTACTTTGATATTATCAAGAAATCAAAGACTAAAATGTCCAGTCATATTAGAGGCCATTTCCAAACATTGTACGGAGGTGGTAATAAAAAAATTATGTAAAAGAAATCATAGATAGGAAACATTTCATTAAATATCGTACAAGTAAAATAGGAGAACATTCATAACATGATATATATCTAACATAATAATTATTATTTTATGAATAATTCAGCAGGTATGCATATTAATATATCATGTATAAATTTTAAGATCTCATAATGATCCATATTGAGAGATATTTATAAACCGATGGACTCTCATTATATTGTGCTAATCGATTGACCAACTTGACCTCATTTTTGTTTAACTAGTAAGGGACAATTAAGTTATCAAAAATGCAGGATCACTGCTGATACTCATAATGAATACAAATGATAACTTCATTTAGGTAATTCTATGTCGGTATCTCTAGTTAACTCATTTGAGAGTAATTTAAATATCTTATTACTTCATTTTTGCATAATTTCTTTTTCCACCGCATATGCTCTTTTCTTTCACGATGCTTTGTAATGTGTACTTCGGGCACATGATCCAAAATAAAATAGCAGATATTGTGATTTTGCAATAACTTATGCTTATGACTTTCAATCATAAGTAATTACGCAAAAACTTGTGATTTTTTTGATTTCGTACTACTACTGGAGTATCGGGTCATTAAGTTGTAAAATGGATTGAAAATTTTCCTTTTACATCTCAACTCTCTATGGTCTTCTGGTCATGTATAGAGTTAGATTAGGGAATGAGTTTAATGGATTTATGCAACTTTGACATTTGCACATCCTTTTGATGGTCATAAGAATCCTGCAAGTATTGTTATACATTTTCATAACCCTCTTCAAATGAATATACAATCTTGATATCATTATATACTTGCACCTCATGAATATTAAATGTTTTTGCCCGTTCAGGCCTGAAGTACTTATTTTTCAATAATAGCTTGACATATGGTTAATAATTACTTTTATAATATGGAAACTCAATTTTTGTTGCAATATACCACATTATATCAATTATATAATTGCATAAATAAATCACATGTGCTGGAATGAAGAACCATAATATTTTTAGATGTGATGCAATGAAATAACATCGAATTTTTATGTGGCATAATATGATAACCTAATGAGATGCATCAAATATTAGCTTTGCAAAAAAAAAAGATGCATCAAATATTATTGAAACTAGTATTTCATCACAAGAATAATATGGTATAATATCCAAGCTTTTTTGGGGTGCACAAGTTAAAAGCAATAATCACAAATTATATATTTCACGAGTACACTTTTATAGGAGAAAAATGTACTTTTTGCAAGTTTCCATTATTCCAAAAGATATCTAACTTTTGCAAGAGTTATTTTGTTTTCATGACAACTGAATACCAAGAAATATTAATCAATAAATGACAACTAGAATTATAAACTCACAAGTTGTACAACAGAAGAATTGTTATATGAAAAACAAAATCTACAAATCAATGCAAACTTAATTGCACCTAAAAATATTTTAACATGAACTAGAATCACAATTGCTAGCTCATGACTCTACCATTTATCGACGGTCATAAACAAGTATAATGTGCAAATTTAAAACAAAAATAATCATAATCATGACCATGACCATGACCATGCAGTAGCTTCACTCATTATATGCACATGATGGCATTAAGCTAGTATTTACATGTGAATCATCTCCATAAATCAATAAATCACATTTTATTGATACATTAATTAGTTATCCCAAAAGAAATGCAGGATGCTTAATTTGAGGACATACATACTAGTGAATCCTCACGAGATAACTATCATTCAACCAAAATAGATAATCATGAGGTTAAAATTAATAGAGATCAAACCGAACATATACAACACAATTGCAAAGAATATGTATATCATAGACAAGGAAAAACCTTGGGGAGTTATGAAGGTATGATCCACAACAATATTAAATCTATTACCATTACAGAAAGAGTCAAAATAAATAATAATAATAATAATAATAATAAAATTGTAACTCTTTGGTTACCATCCGTCCATAAATCCCATAACTTTTCTCTGTTATAGAATTAAAGCTAAAATGAAAAGAATGGTTCGAAGTCTATTAACAACAATTAAAACATGACTACCAGATGCGGGGAAATTAACTCCCACGTAAACAAACATTTTGAAAATTTCTGAATCTTATTAGTAAACATTTAAGCCATTACTAATTTTCAAATTCTAATGTTTAATTTTTCTAATACCAATACAATTATACAACAAAAGGAGAAGATTATTCACACACCTTCTGGCACCATATGCACGCTCCACACACCATGCAATCTAGCGTTTATTTCTTTCTTGATTAAAATAGACAAAATAGAATACTACATGAATGATCTGATTTATTCATGCGCACAGAATAAATATCCAAAATTAAGTAAATATTGACGGAAATCTTCTCACATCGTATCTAGATTTTGTCTTGCAAAGGATTCATGGGAAAATCCAGTTGGAAATAAAATGTAAAAGAAACCTTCAACAACTTTAGTCAGAAACATGTCAGAAACGTAACAATTACTAAAACATGTCCGAGAATACAAATCCATGAACGTAGTGAAAGAAAAATGTTCTCAAACATGTTTGCACATTGACAATTTCATGATTTCTCATATGATACAACTAAAAGGTAGAGTATGTACCTTGGTTTGTAATTTACCATTAATTTGGACCTCACAAATTAGAGAAAACAACATTTTTTTTGAGAAATTGCCAAGATTATAATTAGCCCATGCTCCGGTTGATCATACAAGAAAGTATCGTGTTAATAACATGTTATAAAATAATATAATAAGGAACAAAGAAGATGAAGATTTGGGGGAGAACAATTGTATTTCATCCTCCCCAAAGTATTACAATAGTCTCTTATTTATAAAGTAAAAATTAAGGAGTTACAATAAACATAATGGTGGAAATTACAACACCATAATGAGAATTGAAATCTACATCAATGAGAGAATTACATTGCATTTGAATGTGGAAGTTACAAGAAGTTGTAACACCAAGTAATAAGGTGACTCATCCATATGGTATATTTGTTGTTTCATAACACAAATAATGAATATAGGTGTTATGAAATTACAACAAGTGGACGAGTGACCTTATAATTTTTTTACAGATTCATATTGTAACCTCCAAAATGTTGTATTGCATAATATCCTCATTGATCGCATTTATCTTGTATTTACTTCCTTGTAGTTGTTGTAAATGTCATGCCTCATTCATCTGTTTATAAGAGACCATTGTAATATGATTCAAGATGCAACAAAGAGATCTCTCTCACCGTCCCCCATCTTTTCATCTTGCAAAACTTTATTTTACAACACATTATCAGCAAGATCACGTCTCTAGAAGAACCAATTGAGTTTGATGAGCATGGGATGATTTTGTCAACTCGTTGATCGACTCGAAGGAGCAGCACGAACGTAGATCATGATCAATATGAGAACCAACATATGCACGACTCATCTCACGAAGTAAGGTCGTTCATAGAAAAGGAGAAATTTTTCTAATTTACGTTGACATTTTTCTTGATCATATTTTATTATAGAAATGTAAGAATATAACTCAGATATCATTGAAGATGTTAAATATGTATACTTCATGTAAACAATTTGATACTCCTGGGTATCACATTCATCTGTCCATACAAAAGCAAAAAAAAATTAATGGATTTCCTTTTCTATGATATATCACAGTGATTCTATTGTAAATATTGAAAAGCTTTATAGTATGGAGACTTTTTCTTGTTGTTCTTTCCTGTAATTTCCTTCTCTGTATTGCCCAGATAAAAGGAATTAGTAGAATTACTGTTTTTCATCAAAATGTGTGGTTAGTAAAAGATAAGTAGCTAAATGGATGTAGAATGGGTCATGAGATGATGTGTTGGGATTTTTCAATTAAAAAAATCAAAATTAGATTTTCTTGTATCTAAATTAATTCATTATTGTTGTAAAATGAACGGTGAACGACTATTACAATGTCATGTTGTTGCAGCCATTACAATTGTTATATCGTTACAACAATTACATATGTTTAATCGTTACGTTTGTTACATCCATTTCTAGCCAGATAAAACTCCGAATATTAAGGTATATTTATTTAGTAATGTTCACATTTCCAACAATTATTATTTTCTTCAAAAAAATATCAACATATATCTTTTTACATCGTGATTGCATATTATAAGGTTTTATGAGATGATTATGATGACTTTTAGACCCTTAGTATTGTCTTGAGAATGATGGAAAACATTAATACATCTTCAAATGTATACATATATTTATTGTTGTGGAGTTGGCATCATGCACCATCATATTATAGAAAATATTTTGAACGGATTTGAGTTATTCACATGCGAAGGAAATTTCTTCTTTTTCACTATTAACGTCAGGCCTGCTAAAAATCGATTTTGCCATATATTTTCTTCATCATCCGATTTAATCTGCATAAGTAACAATAGGAACCGAATGTGTCCTTCCTTTCCTAGATATCTAATGTGTTAACTTTTCAGTGATGGTAATGTCGCTAGCATCATCCATACTTGTTTAAAAGTGCTTGTTTTTTTAACGATTGGTTTGGAATAGCGTGTCCTCTATTTGCTTTTCCATGTAGTGTACCTGTAACACTGAACGGCTACTTCGTAAGGAGTATGGTAACGACTGCTCTTGTTCAATGGTTTCATTTACCAAATACCATTTTGCATTATCTCAAAATCGATAAGAGCAGCTAGTATGAAAATTGATTACTCAATGTGCTAAAGGTGGCTATCAACAATTCAATGATAGACACATGTGGTTTTATTTTGCATTGGTTGAGAAATAACGGTCTCTAAACTCCCCCGCATGTGTCACCGAGATTTATTTTTTCACAGTGTCTACACGTGGATAACAATAAGGGTGAATGTGTCAAGCCGGTCGTTTTCGATTTGAGGCTCTAATACCATATTGAAATGTGAGTATCCAACTCAAAATCAATTGGTAATGAGTGGATGAATCCTACAACTTATAACCCAGGAGAAAGTCCTCATTTTAATCGACGTGAGATTATTCTCTAACAAATATTATATTGTTTAATGTGGTTCTAAATTGAAATAATTTAGATATTATACAAAACAAGGAATGTTTTATATCTCGTGTGATTTTCGTTAAGATTCACTTGCTTAGCATCTTTATACAAATCGTAATATATCCATGTTAAATAAAAGTGCATTTGTAGTTTGGTACACGCATGTGATTATTACTTACAAGTTTATGGTTAAGAGAAGAAGCAAAATTACTTAAGTTTATACCATATTTGATTTCCACAAAATAGAATTTTCTTTGATATTTTGATGTATCACATCTGCAACTATTAAGAATATTCATTTATGTAAGTGCCATAAATTTGTCAGTTTAGAACATGTGATTTATTTTTACGAAGAATATATAAATGATTTAACGTGGTATAACGCAAATTCGAATTTCATGTTATGATATTGATTCTTTACATTCAATAATATTATTATTGAAAAAGAAGTACTTCAACCCAAAATGTGAAAACTTTGATCTTCAAGTGATATTGTTATATATGGATTTCATGATTGAAATTTTATTTAAAAAGGGTTATGAAGTTTTAGAACAATCCACGGAAGATTCTTATGACGAATAAAGGATATGCTAATGTCAAATTGAGTAAAAGTTACACAAGTATTCCATTGAATTCATCCCAAATCTAACTATATGACTCGAAAGCCATAGAGAGTTGAGATGTAAAGGGAAAATATTTTATAGACCTTACAAGTCAATAACCTGATATTCTACTTGTAGTACGGGTCAAAAACCACAAGTTTGTGTGTTGATATATGCATTACCTCTGGTTGAAAATCATGAGCGTTAGTTACTGCAAAATCACAATATCTTCCGTCGTAATTTTCTCTGTGTGCATGAACGACGCACTACAAAGCATTGTGAAAAAATAGTATGAGCGGTGCCAAAACAAATGGTGTAAATATGAAGTAAGATATTTACATGACTCTAAATGAAGTCATTTAGTCAAAACAAACCTAGAACTGCTTCAATAAAGTTGTCAATAATATCAATTATGTGTGTCACAATATGTGACAATGGTCCTGTATTTTTCATACTTTGGATTACTTTGTTGATTTCTATTAGTCGAATAAATCTGAAATCAATTTTGTTGGTGAATGTGCACAATGAAATGAAAGTCCCTTCGTAGATACCAACCCTCACAATATTGATGTTTTTGGGATTTGATAATAGAAACCCCATCAAACATTTCGATTTTTGTGCTTAAATTTGTGTGAATTTAGACATGATTCCTATATGTGCATAGCTTTTGATACAAATTTTAAATAATCTTTTCTCATGAAAATCTTACATCATATATGAATGTTCTCATATTTTACTTGTACAATAATGAATAAAATGCTGTCCTCGTGCCATTTCTTTTGTATGTAAATTTTTACTACCACCTCCATAATGTTTATAATGGCCTCAAATTTAACTACATATTTTAGTAATATTTGAGTTCCTAATAATATCGAAGTATTTTAAGCCCTTCAAGGACTAAATGTTTATTATCCAATCCAGTAATATATACATCTATATCTATATATATACATATATATATATACATATATATACATATATATATATATATATATATATATATCTTGAGGCACATTTTCTGACATTTGGGGAAAGCCAGAAGCTAAAATAATTACAAGAAAATATATTATTTTGAACATGAAGTTCATAAAAGAATATACGTGCAATTATAATTGAACCTGAAATTCATAAAATAACTTACTTGCAATATCTAACAATTAATGTCATACATGTTTATTGATCACAAAGGAGTGACCAAGTCTTGTATTACTAGATATAAAACATATGACATAAAGTAGAGTTCTTCACAAGATAAGAAAGTTCAACCAACGCCACGAGTGTGGATTAGAAAATATATTAGTTGTGAAAATGGAAATAAAAATTAGTCGCTCATTGCGTCTATTGAAGATGTTATTTCTGAAGAATGTAAACCTGGTAAAATAAAAGTAATTGTCCAACACATCAATCTCGGAAATACAAAATGGTCAAATTCTAATGTTTAGATAAACAACGAGGATTTGATTATTATTGACATAAAAATTACAATCAACTTTGTTTATACGAGAGAGAAATATAAAATAACTAAAAATTATAACCGACGACTAATTCGCCTTCTTAGTAGCATGCTACTTCAAGAAATATTATGCAAAGAAAGCTCACCTTGAAAGCATACTTATAATAATTCCTATGTTGTACATAGACAAAGATCCAATTGTAATATAGATTAAAATAAAGAGGTTGGAATAGGACCTGAAGTTCCTTACCTAAATGTCATGAAAATCTTATTATACATTGCAAATCATACCAAACCCTAGTAAGATTAGTGACAAATGTTTTATTTAATCATAATGTTTATTTGAAAACATTTTAAATGTTATTTAACATATTTTTTACTACCTCTTCACGGATCTACCAAAATTAGTGATTCTTCCTATTTGTTGATTCACATCAATCAAAAGCACAAACTATTTTGTGTTATATCGTGGGGATATTGCAATTTTTATGCAAATTTTGGTAAGTCAATTATTGGTCTTCACATTCTCATATGATTAGGAGATAAATAGAAATGTGAGGCACCTTTACATTGTCTATAGATAATATTTTTGAGTAATATATTAATATTTTGCATGAGTTACCCTCAATTTTTATTTTTCCCAGTCTAATATTTGAGAACAATTGCATAAACATATTTCACCATCTTATATAAGTGAAATATGGTAAATATCCATTAAATCCGTTTGAATGATAATATATTTGTTTACTGAACCGCTACGTGTCTCTACATTTAAGAACTTAATTTGTAAAAGATTTTATAGGTTTGGTGAACTACAAATCAAGGGGAGCAGATATGTATCCCTGAAGGATAAAACCTAGAAGGATTGTAACTATATTGTTTTTCTATTTTTCCAATTATTGTCCCACAAGATTTTTATTGGTTAAAGGTTTTTAACAAGGTAGCTTAAGTAATTTTTTAGCTTATATCATGCAGTTTTTTTCCTTAGCTAATTTACCCCACGAATTTTTTAGTAAGGCTTTAATGAGACATGAACATAACACTAATTGTCCAAAGTAGTGTTATAAATTTATGATGAAACGATGAAGAGATTTATTTGCTCTACATTCTTTTCTCCTTCACCAAATTTTCATCCCAGATAATTTTCTTGGCAAGGTTTTAACGAGAGAAGTCAAAAAGTGTATAACAACAGATGATCATCGAATGGGTTTGAAATTTTTCTTTCCTATCGGGTAAGAAAATGGGTGTTTACGTGCCTAGGTCATAATATGTTTGTCAGTTTGTGTGTGTGATTTTGGGTTGAGTATCAAATATAACGTGATATTAGAATTTACTAAAACAATTAGAGTTTACCACGTCGGTTAACATAAGCAACGACATGGTTAATCCTTGTATGGACGTAATGTGCTAACCGGACAATCGAATCCAATTCACTTCACAGAAACCGCTAACTAGAATCACAAGTACAAAAAACTGAAAGGCATTCGCTCAATATAAGACAAATGCTTGGGAAATATGATGCTATGATGGCCAAAATATACCACGTCGGTTTTCGATGAACATAATACGCAGACTTGGTAATGTGAACATTCACATCGGTCGTAAATTACTCAGTGTTATAAGCCTAAAACAACGTCAGTGTGCATCAAACATATAACGACCGACGTGGTAACGCAAACATTCACGTCGGTCGTAAACTAGCCGACGTGATAAGCCAAAAACCGCATCAATGCACATCGAACATATTTTGACCGACGTGGTAAGTCTAATATCATGTTGGATTTTAAGCGGTGATGTGATCTGCGTAATACCACATTGGATTCTCAAATTCCGACGTAGTTAGGGCGCCAATATACCCTTCAACTCCGTCTGGAAGTAATTTTGTTAGGTACGCTAACCATTTAAGGTGAAACACTTTGATGACGGAAGACAATTTCGTCAATTTTGGTTTGCATCCGGGTTATAATGGATGATCTCCATTCTTTATGTAGTCAATAAACTTATGAGCATATGGTGTGATCCTTGGGTGTGGCATTATCACCTTCGACGACATCGTGTATCATCCCCTCTATGTCGTCAACATCATTCTCTTCTGACTCATTGTTTGTTTGTTATACTACCATTGTCATGACTTCTTTGGCACAAATATAATACCTTCCCAGTGAAAAACCCATTGCGCGTAATTACAAGGAAATCCATTTACGACGACATCATTGATGACGTCGCTTCTCGTCACTCACTTGGTGTTACAACATTTATTACATGGGCATAAGATCTTACTGTCACAAATGTATTGGTTGTGGGGACCAACTGCAACGTTAAGAGATGACTTCAGATTGTTAGTGAATGTTTGACTAATTCTTTTGTCGTACATACAACTTCTGTGTGAGTCCATGATTCAATTGATTTAAGACAGAAAACATGTTAATCCTAAAATTTATAATAATTTGTATTACATATATTTTGGCACAATCTCGCCTATATTTCTAATAATGAAAAATCTTCAAAATCCTAGATTTATAGGAAAAAACACATATTTTTGGATATCCAATACATTTACATTCATGTCATCTATTCACAAGCAACATAAAATCATTAATTCTCAATTGTTATGCTTGCAATGCTTATGTATACAATCCTCATTTTTTCTCTTTCCTTCATTTTCAATCTCATTGATCAAATTAATCACACATACTAAAGCAGACCAACACTACTACAGTACAACTATATAATGACATCCACTAGCCGTTGGGGTTAGACAACTCTATTTATAAGCTCCTAAGGTGTTATAGCCACTGGGGTTAATTGGGTAAGTATTTGTGTAAGATAAGCAAAATAGAAACCTGCAGGATGCAATTCTGAATAAGTTTGGTCGACCGAATTGGGCTGCACGGTCAACCATTGGGCAATTTTGAACAAGGTTCGGTCAACCGATAAAAGGAATGGTCGATTGGATGACGCTATAACTTAGGTACACTTAAGTTAATGGTCGAACACCGAATAGGGCTCGGTCGACCGAAAATAAATAGGCTCTACGGGGTTGATAAAAATGACCAAGTTCGGTCGACCGATCCGAAGTCTTCGGTCGACCGGAAACGTCCAGGCAGTTGTACAATTTGGAGACAATTAAGTTCGGTCGACCGAACAGGTACACGGTCGACCGAACAGAAATTATGTATTTTGGGGTATTTGTGAATAATTTGAATACGACCGTTGGTGTAATACGACAAGTCTAACGGTCAGAAAATTATATTGATTCGGTCAACCGAAAAGGTCTGCACAGTCGACCGAATGTGGGTAGACAGTTCGAGTTTAGTTTTAGTGTTTTCTGGTCTAAGTTTGGGTGATCTATTGAAGTACAAATGATGTGAAATTTTGTGTGTGACTTCTATAGGGAACCTAGTGTGTGTTTGAGTTGATTTTAGCTTAAGTATGCTCAATTACACAAAGTTCCTAAGACTCAAAAGAAATGCAAATTACATGTCTTCAAATGAGCTTGATTACATGTCTTGACTTGAATCATTTCTTCCTTGAGTCTTGATCACCTGTAGAGGTTAGCACAAAGCACTATATATGCTATGCAATATGTGTGCTACTCTACATTGATTACAATTAAGATTAGGTTGACTAAATCATCAAAACATAGATTAAAGGCAAAAAGGCACATCTATTACGACAAACCAAGTTTTCTTACTGTTAACGACATAATATTACAACATTTTATTATAGTCAAATGATGTTTTAATAACTTTCTTCCATAGTTTTTTTTAACAGAATATGTTGATATTATGGCACCCCAAGTTTTCTTACTGTCAACGACATAATATTACAATTATAGTCAATCGTTGTTCTTTCATTACACCATTTTATTATGGTCAATATTATGTCTTCTTTGGTACATGCACTATTTTATATGTTACAACTAACTTTTATTTTTGTTAAATATTTTGTAGGTATGGTTATATGAGCACATCACTTTGTTTAAACCAATTTTTCCTGAATTTAAGCCGAGGATTAGAAAGTGGGCTTCTGTTGTGGAACGAAAGTTGAAGCACCTATCTGACGTGGTTGATGATATGGTATGTTGAATTAAACTTATATTCCTTTTGCGAATTTGGCTTTATCATCTTCTTGTACGGATTGTGGCCCCCACTGTTTGGTCCTCTGTTTATACATACTTGATTGTGGGGCTCCTGCATGGGTGGATTCATTACAAAATTTTGAATAATCAAACTATTTTTCCTTTGCAGATTTCTATAACATCCTTGTGGATGAAAATGATATATTCAAGCTTCTCCCTAATGAGCAAAATTTACCTCCTCTTAATGTTGCGACAATAAAGAAGATCCGAAGTCAAAAAAAATTAAGGATCACTTAGACAAGGTTTCAGATGGTATAGAGTTTGATAACAACGAAGTCCAACATCTGAAGAAAAGAAATGAACAATTAAATTCTAAGGTGAAATTGTTAAAAGAAAGAGTTGTCATTTTGGAAGTTAAGAATTCTGAGATGGAGTTCTTAAAAAAGAGAGTTATTGGTTTGGAAGTCGAGCTCTCTATAGCTTGAAGAAGAAATCCAAAAATCCGAAGTTGCGTATTCTAACTTTCAGGTTGGGGCTTTCTCAAATGTCACAAGACAATACAAATTCTGTGGAGGAGACAGACATTGCAGATCAACAGTTGAATCAGTCAAATTTAGTTGATGTTGTAATTGATGACGAAAACCCGACTTCCACCCACATAGAGGCTAAAAAATCTGATGAAGCTTCATGTGATAATGTAAACGTGTCTGCTGCACCTCCTCCCTACAAAAGAGTATATAATAGAAAAGTGGCAACAGCAAATACATTTGAAATTTTGTTAACAAGGCGTATGAAAAATAGAGTTAATCGGAAACCAAGCATTTTGCTTGAAGATGGTGTTATTCCAAGGCAAGGTCCAAGACCTTCGTTGATGAAAAGGTATTATTCTTGTTTCATTAATTAACATTTTAACTTCACATGTGTTTAATATTACGGCTAATCAAATCATTTTACTGTTTTAATATATTGTTACAATTTAATATTGATATTGTAGAAATCATCTGATTTCGTTTCTTGAAATAAGTAGGTATGATTTGAATCATTGTTTGGTTTATATGGAATTCCACTATTTATGTTGAACCTCGTTCACAACTGATTATCTTTTCTCTTATGTTTTTTTAGGTTTCACTTAAAGGTTGTAAAAATTATTGTGGGTTTTCATTGATCTCGTTAGATGAAAAGGTTTGTATCGATCAATTCCTAACTGATCCTAGAGACATGTAAGCTTTTTGAACGATACATTTTAACATTGTACTCTCATCAACTTTAACTTTTTTCCAAGATCCATGTAAGTTTGTTAAGATTTAGATTTTAACATTCCACTCTCATTTTCTTACATTTCAGGAGTGCAACAAATTATAGAACAACAAAAAGTACTTTTTGCATAGGCTCACATTTGCTCGATGTGTTGGATAGAAAAATAGTTTCTGCAGATGTAAGTGAACATTAATTTTTGCACATGTTTGATCAAGCATTGCTAAAAAAATTCCCTTTTAGGTATTAGAAGTGGCATTTGAACTGCTTGAAATCAAATCAAAAGTTGCAGATCGTGCTGATTTTTTTATTCTCTTATGTTTACCCTCAGGTTAAATTTTTTTTGGGTTTATTTGTTGTAAAATATTTCATTCTTTTGTTTACCCTCAGGGTAATTTGTTGAACATAGTTTTTTTGGACTTCTCATTTGATTGTAGACAAAGTTGTAGACATGTCTCGATGACCTTACTGATGAAATGAAGAAAAAGCTTTGTGACTGTTTAAATTGTCCAAGTTATATTTTGGGAATAGGTAAATTACTATTTCATGATTTTGCTTACGAGTAGTCACTAGCATTTTTTGTCATCAACTTTCAAGAAAGACGATTTCAATCCTACAATTCACTAAATTCAGCCCGGGCAAAAGCTAGAGTTCTTCAGTGGGTATGTCCTTTCCTGTTTTTTGGTTTCTATTAAGCATGGATTTAGAGTTTATTGTTTCTACAACTTATGAGTTTAAATGTTATTTTTCGCAGTCTAAGTGGGTGGCTAAGTACTTCAAAATGTCACATAATTTTGAGAATATGATGAACTGGGAACTAGAACATGTGTCTTGCCCCCAACAATCAGCCACAAGTTTGAATTGTGGATTGTATATATTGAAGTTTCCAGAATATCTTCTAGAAGGAAAAGAAATATTTGATTTCGGAGAAGAAGATATGGCTCGGATCCGTGCAGAATTGTAGACATTAAATTGATTCAAGTTTCCTATTTTTTGGAATTAAATTTACTGAAACCAGATTGAAATCAAATTCTTGGCATTTGAGGAACTTGTATAAACAAACTAACATTAAATTACAGCTTATGACAGCATATTATTACACTAACTTTACTATATTACGGCTAACAAGATAATATTACAACAATATCGTTATATTACGGTTGTGATCGTAATATTAATTTCTATACGAACAGAGATATTTGTTACACATGATTTAGTCATCCGTCACTATTTGCGAAACATTAGTAACGCTTGCAGGTAACGACAATATATTATTACAATATTATATTACTGTTGTGAACGTAATATTAATTTTATACAAACAGTAACACATGTTACTCATGATTAAGTCATCCATCATTTTTAATGGGTCGTAATTACAGTAATTTTACTATATTAGGGCTAACAAGATAATATTACAACAATATCATTATATTACGGTTGTGATCGTAATATTAATTTCTATACGAACAGAGATATTTGTTACACATGATTTAGTCATCCGTCACTATTTGCGAAACGTTAGTAACACTTGCGGGTAAGGACAATATATTATTACAATATTATATTACCGTTGTGAACGTAATATTAATTTTTATACAAACAGTAATACATGTTACCCATGATTCAGTCATCAATCATTTTTAATGGGTCGTAATTACAGTAATTTTACTATATTACATCTAACAAAATAATGTTACAGCAACATCATTATATTATCGTCGTGAACGTAATATTGATTTCTATACGAACAACAATACATGTTACTCATGATTTAGTCATCCCTCATTTTTAATGTGACGATAGTAAAAATAATATACTATATTACGGCTAACAAAATAATATTACAGCAATCATTATATTACGGTTGTGATCGTAATATTAATTTTTATACGAACAACATGATTTAGTCATCCATCACTATTTGTGAAACGTTAGTAAACAACTTTACATTATATTATGGCTAACGACAATATATTATTACAACATCATCATATTACCATTGTGAACGTAATATTAATTTCTTTACGAACATCAAATATGTATGTTCAACACATCACCTCTAAAACTGATGTGCTTTATGTGTGCAAAGAATAGGAAAAAGCCTAACATATTCAAGAAAAATGAATCACTATAATATGTAGCTATAAAAATTAGTAGTTTCCCAGAGTATGTATACCAAAAAAATCAAAATGATGTGTAGTTCCGTAGGCGTATTCTAATCTTCTTTACATGTATTATCTTGTCCACAACTGTATACTAATCTTCTTTGCAAGTTTATTCATGGTATTTACTTGTATCTTCAGCTATAACCCTGCAAAATATCAATTAAGACATAATTCAATTCTCAAGTATAATGCATTTTTAGAAAGAATATTAAATACTACGTTTTCTTATCGTTCCTAATAGGACATGTTCTCGAGTCGTGGTCTGAATATTGCATGTAGGTTTTACATTGTCTATGACTTTCTTTTTCAAGGTCTGATTGAATGCGATTACTACTCAATTTGGGTCTTCCACCTCTTCCGCTGGTTTTCGTTTTCGCTTTATCGGACTGATGAACTTGTATTTTCGCTTCACATGTTCTGGATTTTTGCCTATTGTTTAATCATTTATAATACCGCATGTGCACGGCGTCGGTGAAGACATGGCAAATACGGGTCGATCCACGGGGAGGAGAGAACTCTCTGGTTTTTCAGAAATCAAGTGGCAACAAAAAGGGGGGAGAGTGTTGTTTATGCTAATCTACGCTACACTAAACTACTAAGAAGAAAATGCAAAGGAAAGCAACTAATGATTACTTCGAACAAAACTAAAAGAACTTAATACAAAGATTGGAAATCAGAAAGCGAAAGGCCCCTAAGGGTGGAGTGTGTGCACACATGTAAAAAGATGGTCAACAATGCATTCTATAGGCACAAATGTAGGTAGTGCTTCATGCATAGGAAGTGTCTAAAGGTCATGCCAAAACCAATCAATCCATTCATTAACCTAGTTGATTAACATTCATATACATAAGCTGGTTTTTTCAGAACCTAAACAAGCATGGGAGGTGTCTAAGATGTGTGGAAAAACCCATCAAGTGCAGTATTCTACTCTAATAAGCAAGCATACATTCACATTTATCAACACAATCAAAATAAAGCATCCATATCCATTCTTTAATGCATGTATGAACATCATCTCCACCCCCAAAGGGGGATGGATCTACTCACTACACATTATTCTAACAATTAAAGTAAAGAAGAAAGGAAACATTCTAACTACTTTAGCCTACAATCAAAGAAAGAAGACTAAGCTAAGCATGTATAAAGAAACAACATAAGAACAAAATAATGGAAAATTTATTTTATTAAATGACTCACATCACTATCAACATTTGATTGACATCATTTCATGATTATATTTGTATATTATATCCATTATCTTTCACCTAAACAATGTTATGTAACGAGTTTTATGTTTAGTTTTCAGGAATAAATAGGTTTGAAGAGATGATGCATAAAAAGACCCAAAAGCAGGGAAAAAGGACTGAATTGTGAGACCTAGGGACTAAGATGCAAGGGAGAAGGACCAGAACGTAAGACCGAAGGACCAAAGAGCAAAACAGAAAACTCCACACCATCTTGGGGAGTATTTTGGCAATTCGATTCGGGTCGGAGCTCCAATAACCAAAGTAGATGCATCAATGACCGACAAAGTCATCCAGAAAAGCCCAGAAGAAAATCCAACGTGATCCGAACCATATAGACCGCCAATTGGCGATCCAAGACCGCTAATTGGCGGTCTGTTTTAGCCCAAATCTGCTAAGATTTTGGTGGGTTGCGTATTAGTGTGTAGTTAGTCCATTTCTGGTATTTGTTTAGTCCCACATCGGGGGATTATCCCGGATTACCTTTTTCTATGACTATAAATAGAACTATTCACCTTCTATTGTAATCACTTCACATTTTGAGTGGTATTCTTCCTACTATAAGTGAGGCCTTGAAGCACACTAAAGTAGGAGGATGCTACTTGAATTGTGAGTCATTTTAATAAAAGTTTCTTTATTATGTTGTTTGTTTCATGTTTCTTGTTTTACTTTGTTTAATTTCATTTCATTAGTTTTAATAGCTTAGTTAATATACTTTCCTTGCTTAGTTTGATAATTAGTCTAATGTGTAGTGAGTAGTTCCATCCCCTTTAGGGGGTGGAGTTGATGTTCATACATTCATTAGAGAATAGAATGAATGCTTTATTTACAATGTGTTGATAAAACATGAATGTATGCTTGCCTGTTTAGGATAGAATTTATAACTTTATGGGTTTTGCCGAAATGATTAGACACCTCTCATGCTTGTTTAAGTTCTGAAATAAACAACTTGTATATGTAAATGTTAATCAACTAGGTTAGTGAATGGATTGATAGGTTTTGCCATAACACTTAGACACTTCCTATGCATGATAACACACCTTCATTTGTGCTTAAAGAATGTGTTCAACACCCACCTCTTAGGGGTTTTCCATTTCTGAATTCCAGCACTTATTTAGTTCTTAGGTTAGTTTGGTAGTTCATCGTTTGTTGCTTTCTTTCGCATTTCGTACTTTGTAGTGTAGTGTAGCGTAAAGTAGGATAATCAAACTCTCTTCCCTATTTTTTCCACTTGATTTCGTGCAAATGAGAGGCTGCTCACCTCCCTGTGGATGACCCGTATTTGCCACTGCTTCAACGCGGCCGTGAACCTGCGGTTTAATATAAAATGTTCAATCAAGTTTTGGCGCCGTTGCCGGGGAGGTGCTAGTCCAGACTTGTTTGGACGATTCGAGTGGATTTAATTTGTGTTGTGTAGTTTTGCTTTGTTTCAGGAGACTTGGAGTCGCAAGGGGAGGCAGCTGGAGAAGTTGGGGGCCAACCTGGGCACTTTGGACCGCCAATCAGCGGTCTGGTGAGTGTTGTTTGCCTTCTTTTTTCTTTGTGTTGTTGCCAGAATTCATTTAGGAATCTGGGACTTGATTTGACATGTTCTGACTCTTAGATTACTCCCAAATTAATAATCAACTTCCTTTAAGCAACTTGGACCCTAAAACCCAAAGCAAAAGATTAGGCATTCTTTCTTGCTTAGGTCATGCATCATGTATGTGACTTAGGCATGTAGATTGTCTTTTATTTTAGCTTTATTTTCAGTTGCTGAGTGTTGGCGTGAGGTACGCGCCTTCTACTCTCATTCATGCATTTCGTATGAACATGCATTAGTTAGTAGGAAGTGCATTGAAACAAGTGTGGGTTGAGTGTTTGTTTGAAGAGTTGATTGTTAGATTAAGACTCCAAAACGCTACTAAGGAGGGGTTGTCCTATAAAAGATAAGGTGGGGGATGTCATCCCCCTTTCCTTCGCCCCAAAAACCACACTAATCAAGAGCCTAATTTTAAAATCAAGTAGACATTGGCCCTAAGGATCTTGGATGCATTAGGATAGTGATCCGGTCACGACCGTCATGGCCTGATCGGCGTTGCCCACTTTGTCGATAGTAGGAGAGACAAGATCTCCGGATCTTGGATCACTTGCTGGGTTTTGTGGTCCTCGTCGTAGGGAGGTGAGGTGTGTTGAGGCCGTGTGACCTCCCAGTTAGGCGTCGTATAGCTGTAAGGACCTATAGCGACCTTAAGAATTCTTGAGCCTTGTTTGCTTGTGTGCTTATACCTGTACCCATTCGCCGTAGCATAAGGACTTCTTCCCTTCTCTCCTGAGTCATTCTTTGTCTCCTCTGTTCCCCCGTCTTCTCCTCTACGCACATTCTTCATTATAAAAAAATGTGGTTTGTGTGTGTGCACCTTTGTGCATGCTTTCGTGGGCACAAAACGACAGTGGTCGTTTGACGAGGCGCGTTGTCAACCCTGCGTCGGTAGTCGATTTCTCGATGCCTTCGTCCTCTCGTGTCGCACACAGTCCGGGTTCAATGACTGCTAATTTCCGCGAGGAGGAGAAGTTGCTGGACTCACCTGTTCCACCTGTTCTTCATGTTGTCGCTCCCATACCTCTACGTGATCGATGCTACCCGAGCCGTACTGCTCTACCCTTATGCATCATATTACCAGAGGCAAATTGGAACCATTTTGAGGTTAAGCCTCAATTCATTTCCATGCTCCCTCATTTCACTGGGAAATGTGACCCCTATATCTTTCTTAGGGAATTTTAGGAGGTCTGTGCTATGTTCAAGCTGCAACAACTTAGCACAGACTCCATCCATCTTAGGTTTGTTCCTTTTGCACTGAAGGATGATGCCAAGAAGTGGTTGTATAGCAATAAGGCGAAGTCCTTTAGGACTTGGGATGAGATTCATTCTGCATTCCTCAAGAAATACTTTCCAAGTCATCGGACTCAAAAATTGAGGAACGACATCAATTCGTTCTATCAACTTGAGACCGAAACATTTCATGCATATCTAGAGAGGTTCAAGGAGCTACTATCCTCATGCCCTCACCATGACATCGAGTTGTGGCACCTGTGTCAGATTGTTTACGAGGGTCTTCACATCCCGTCCCGAACGCTCCTTGAGTCCATGTGTCAAGGAGAGTTCTTAGGAAAGGATTAAAGGGGGGCATGGGCTTTCCTAGAAGACCTTGCTGAGAAAACAATGCAATGGGATAGTGTAAGGGAACCACCTGCATCATCTAGCATAGGAGCGACGATCGCGAATGCAAACTCGACTAGATTGGGTGCCGCATTTGCTATCGATACCAATACGGCCACCGAGGCGCGCATGGCGGCCTTGATGCGCCGTATGGATTCGATTGAGCTCCAAAACCAACAAGGTGCACCTCACATGTCCACATCTGGTCGAGTTCCCTGTCATTCATGTGGTAGGATAGGTAATGTAGAAAGAGAGTGTGCGTCCATTCCTCCTGAGATGGAACATGTCAACGTCATCTATGACAGAGCTAGGAATGACCCATACTCATCATTTTATAATCATGGATGGAGGAATCACCCCAATTTTTCATGGAACCAAAATAATGCCCCGGGTGGTCCTTCAAACTCCTCTTGACCACCTAACCAATCATACCAACCTCCCATGCATGCACAATCTTATCATCCACCCCAAGCTCAAATCACCAATAAATCGGGTTTCCCAAATTCCAATAATATGGAAACCCAATTCAATTCTCTTGAGACCTTGACTCGTGGACTTGAAAACTCAATGAAATTTTTTATGTCAACCACAAGTCAAGTTCTCACTTCAAATCAGCAGACCATCAAATCTCTAGATCTTCAAATGGGCCAATTGGCTCAGTCTGTACATGAAAGAGAGAGAGGGTCTTTGCCTAGCCAGCCTGATGCTAACCCCTGCATGTACCAGCAACAACACATGCAAAATGAGAATGTGATACATCAGGGGCGGCAAGTGAACTATGTGGAGGAACCTGTTCACCATGTCAATGCCATTGTAACCATAAGGAATGGAAAACAGGTTGACAATCACATTTCCTTGCCACCACCACCACCATCTATGCAGCCCCTCAGTGGGAATGGTGGTGAAGAAGAGGCTGATGGTGAGGGTAATACACCAACGCCTCCTCATGCAACGCAGAAAACCAACCTACCAAAAGCTCCATATCCAAGTAGGTTAACCAAAGAGCAGAGTGACACAATGGATAAGATATTAAAGGTGTTTAAGAAAGTGAAGGTTAACATCCCCTTGTTTGATGTCATCCAACAAATACATCAATGTGCCAAAGTGTTGAAAATGATCTCTGCACAACCAAGAGGAAGACCAATGTTCCTAAGAAAGCATTCTTGGCTGCAAATGTAAGCTCAATTTTGTCCAATCCCGCCTACACAAAATACAAGGACCCTGGGTGTCCTACTATTCAGTGTACGATAGGGGACACTAGCATGAGTAATGTATTGCTTGATTTAGGATCAGCGGTCAACCTCCTCCCATTCTCTGTTTATCAACAGTTGAACTTGGGAGAATTGAAACCAACTAAGATCACCCTCCAATTGGCGGATAGATCCATTCGTATTCCAAAGGGGATTATCGAGGACGTGCTTATCAAAGTTGGAGATTTTATATTTCCAGTCGATTTTGTTGACATCGATACCAATCCTGTTTCCAACACTCACTCTCAAATACCTTTGAGTTTGGGTAGACCATTTCTGGCAACCTCCAACGCCTTAATTAATTGTAGAAATGGTCTCACGAAGCTCTCATTCGGTAACATGAGTGTCGAGTTTCATGTGTTCAACTCTGGTAGGCAACATGAGCCCATGGACCAACCTTTAAATCTCAATCTCATCCGCCAATTAGAGAAAGTACCGCAAAATCAACCAACACCCCTAACACCAATGCAACCCACTGAGAATGTTTGTGGGCCCAGCGAAAACTCATTGCCTGTCTTTGCAATGCAACAGAGTGAGCTGACATCAAACATGAATGTCCAAAAGGAGTGTTCGTTGCATGATTCAGTTGAGATTACTAGTGAGAGTGAGACACCTCATCATATGCCTATACCAGAAGGTGTCTCTATCTCATGTCCATTGGCCATTGAGTCATTTGAGCTTCATCTTGACTCCAACAAGGACCCACCTACGACCGTGCTTATGCTTGATGATATAAATGATGGTGGGAGGTCCTTGTTGGATGACTTGGGGAGAAACCCAGTCTTAGTGATGCAGGTTTGCTGCATCCATCGAATGAGCGTGAGGAACTCATTCCGATGCACGCACCTATTGGTTGGAGGGTTTTGTTCGATGAGCAACTAAACCCTAGTGAGGCAACACAACTCCACTCATTCATGTTGCCTACACGCAACCAATATCATGAGGGGTTTGAGCCATTCAGCTTTGACCTTTCACCCCTCATGACACCTCAGAGTACCAGTGAAGTTTGCCCATCTCTGCAAGTCTCTGGTCCTCATACCTCGATATTCTCATTTGATGTTCCTTGACCAAATGATTATGAGAATATCTTTGTTGATGTATATACCTTGTACAAAAAAAATGTGTGTAATAAAAGACTCCATGAGCGAGCATTGATTGTTGTGGGCCCCAACCCTTATGTACTTGGGCCCCATTTCTTCACATATTTGTCTCCCTTCTTCAGTATCTCACAGGTTTTGAGGAACTTTGGGTTTGTGTCCATCAACATAACCATGAACTTCCTTTTGCGCTTTATGTTGGTGAGATCTTTCATTTTTCATGCATAAATCCATGTAGTATCTTGCTCACATTGATTGAGGACAATGCATGAAGTAGTTGTGGGGGGTGTTTTACGTGTGTACATAGTCGAGTTTTTTTCCTTTGATTTTGTTTTCTTTTGTGTGTATTGATAGGGTCATGTTAGTGTGCTGCATTTAATATCGATATATCTGCTTGCCATGATCCTTGGGTGACTTGTCTTCTTTTGCTTGCCTAGTGCTTTAAAGTTTTCACATTTCTTTCAAAATCTTCATGTGTTTGCGAAAGAAAATGTTTTTGTGGGTTTTTGCGTGTGTTTAGCATATGCAAAACCGTTGAGAGGCAAAGTAAAAAGAAAGCTCCCAAAAGTGTCTTGAACTTGATGCATTAGGATATCTAGTTTACTGGCTTTAGGTCTTTTCGAGATGTTAGGATGCACCCCGGTTTTCCCTCGGGGGGCGTGTAATCATAGGGTTTTAGCACTCAAACATTAAAAGAAGTCCACCCTGAACCTAGTGAGTCAAATAATTCGTGTCTGTTAGTATAAGGAAGTTTGTCGTAGTCAAGGGTCCTTAATCTCTTTTTGTGAATCTTAAGTGTAGGGGGTTTTGGTTCCCAAGTAGATAAATAAATAAGTGGTGTTCTCTCTTCTCACACGGCTCCTATCACTCAGGAAAGTAGGTATGAGGGGACTTTGTGCCTAGTGCTTTCGAGTCATCTGACTTGGGATGCACCGACCGAACTCCCGTTACACGGGTGGTAGGGATCGTCCATGTGGAGATTTGGGGGAAGGTGTACGTGATAGTGTAAGTCCTCATAGGCAATGATGCACAAAACCTAACCCTGGGAGAATCAAACACCAACCAATAAAATGCTCCAAAGAAAAAAAAAGAAAAAAAGAGAGTCAAATAAGAACCTTAATCGACTTTACACATTGTATCACATTCAGAAGTTAAGGTTGCCATGTCTTTCACTTAAGTCCTTAACTAACTTTCACGAATAATTCATTAGGCTAGGTGTGTGGACCGATTACATATATAGATTCGACCCGTAGTATTACCGCGTCCCATGATCGACAAAATAAGTCCAACGAGTCATGTAGTTAGATTGATTAATGCATCTTTGTTCGGATTTTGTGGGTGTATATGCTGAAAACCCTCAGGAGACAACACTCCTCCTCCTTGGCGACAATGATGTTTAACGGCTTGTTGCATGTGCTAAGTGCAACCGTGATTCCCACGAAAGTGAGTTAGGATTTCTTGTTTTTTGTATGCTTTTCTCTTTCTTTGTTTTGCTCGGGACTAGCAAAAGTTAGGTGTGGGGTATTTGATTTACATCATTTCATGCTTATATTTGTATCTTATATCCATTATCTTTCACCTAAACAATGCTATGTAACGAGTTTTATGTTTAGTTTTCAGGAATAAATGGGTTTGAAGAGATGAAGCATAAAAGGACCCAAAAGCAGGGAAAAAGGACTGAATTGTGAGACCTGGGGACTAAGATGCAAGGGATAAGGACCTGAACGTCAGACCGAAGGACCAAAGACAAAACAGAAAACTCCACACCATCTTGGGAGTATTTTGGCAATTAGATTCGGGTCAGAGCTCCAATAAACAAAGTAGATGCATCAAAGACCGACAAAGTCATCCAGAAAAGCCCAGAAGAAAATCCAGCGTGATTCGAACCATATAGACCACCAATTGGCGGTCTGTTTTCGCCCAAATCTGCCAAGATTTTGGTGGGTTGCGTATTAGTGTGTATTTAGTCCATTTCTGGTATTGTTTAGTCCCACATCGGGGGATTGTCCCAGATTACCTTTTTCTATGACTATAAATAGAACTCTTCACTTTCTATTGTAATAACTTCACATTTTGAGTGGCCATTCTTCCTACTAGAAGTGAGGCCTTGAAGCACACACTAAAGTAGGAGGATGCTACTTGAATTGTGAATCATTTTAATAAAAATTTCTTTATTATGTTGTTTGTTTCATGTTTCTTATTTTACTTTGTTTAATTTCATTTCATTAGTTTTAATAGCTTAGTTAATATACTTTCCTTGCTTAGTTTGATAATTAGTCTAATGTGTAGTTGATGTTCATACATGCATTAGAGAATGGAATGAATGCTTTATTTACAATGTGTTGATAAAACATGAATGTATATGCTTGCTTGTTTGTGATAGAATTTATAACTTGATGGGTTTTGCCAAAATGATTAGACACCTCTCATGCTTGTTTAAGTTCTGAAATAAACAACTTGTATATGTAAATGTTAATCAACTAGGTTGGTGAATGGATTGATAGGTTTTGCCATAACACTTAGACACTTCCTATGCATGATAACACACCTTCATTTGTGCTTAAAGAAGGTGTTCAACACCCACCTCTTTGCATATGTGCACTCACTCCACCCCTTAGGGGTTTTCCATTCCTGAATTCCAGCACTTATTTAGTTCTTAGTTTAGTTTGGTAGTTCATCGTTTGTTGCTTTCTTATGCATTTCGTACTTCGTAGTGTAGTGTAGTGTAGAGTAGGATCATCAAACTTTCTTCCCTATTTTTGCCACTTGATTTCGTGCAAACGAGAGGCTGCTCACCTCCCTGTGGACGACCAGTATTTGTCACCGCTTCAACGCGGCCGTGCACTTGTGGTTTAATATAAAACGTTCAACACCATTCTACTCCACCTTGAGAATTTGCTTCAAGGCTTACTCCAAGTAGAGAGAATGCCACCAAGCAATGGGTGATTACAATAGAAGGTGAAGAGTTCTATTTATAGCCATAGAGAAAGGTAATCCGGGACAATCCCCTGGTATGGGACTAAACGAATACCAGAAATAGACTAAATACACTCTAATAAACGACCCACATAAAGCTTAGCGGATCCGGAGCAACCCGGACCGCCAATCAGCGGTCTACAGGGTTTGGATCGCTCTGGATTTTCTTCTGGGCTTTTCTGGATGGCTTTGTTTGTCTTTGATGCATCTACTTAGCTTGTTAGAGCTCGGACCCGAATAGAATTGCCAAAATACTCCCCATGATGGTGTGGAGGTCTTGTTTGCTCATTGGTCCTTCTTGTCATCTTCTTGTTACCAATGTTTTTAAAAATTGCCAAACTATGTTGACATGAAAGACCTTGAAATTCCATAAAGTGACAGTTACATGCAGGCACATCATCAAGACCTTTGAAATTTACTTGCATCTTTCCATTGTCTTCATCAATTTTGCTGACATTGTATGTAATTGAATCTCCATCATTTTTGTCAATACTAACGTTGCACATAAAACTTTCTTGAACTCCTTCTGAAAGATGTGAAAGATATTTCTAGTGTATATTTCTTCCATTTCAGCTTCAAGTTTCCATTCAGTCAGAAGTTCTGCCTTCTTATTATTGCCGTTGTAATCCCACCTATTTTCATTCTCTCTTTGATGCTTGAGAGCCACTTCAAATCTACATAATAATAAAAACAAGTTTGCTTTATTTATAACTTCATATTCCACTAAATTCTATCATGTTATTGCAGGAAAAAATTTCAGAAAAAAATCATATCCGTTTATGTACAAATATTTAATATTAAATAACATAATAAAGTGTTACAATTAGAACAATTATGTTACAACACAACCAATATATATATACAAGTATATAAAGAAACGAAAGTGGAATTGTACCTGCGTAAGAACTAGAAGAGAGTGTTTTGTCGCGTTATGTACGTTTTTAAAAATACATTCATGGATTAACTTCTTTGAATAGTCTTCATACCAGTAAAGAAAATATTTTGCATGTAAGCCAGAACCCATTTCTTCTGTATCGCAAACAACGACTTCAACCATATTGAATCATCAAACTAATTTTCGATAATGATTCTTCTCCACCTACATTCAAAGTATTTGATGTTCTTTGTATACCACACACAATCGTGAAATGCTTGAATAACAGTTCCTTTGTTTTTCACTCCAATTTTCTTTTGCAATTTATACAGTATGTGTCACGTGCAAAACCGATGAACGGTTCTGGGGTATCCCTTGTGCCAATGACGAATTCATAGTTGGATCTTGATCAGTAACGATAGCAGCAAGTCCTTCACCCATACAACTCTTTATTTCCAAGAACAACCAATTAAACGATGATATGCTTTCATCATTTAGCAAACCCATTCCGAAGAAGATTTTTTGTCGGTGATGATTCATACCAAAAAATGCTCTAAATATCATTGAATACTTGTTCGTACAATAGGTGGTATCGAATGTGACCGCTTTTTCAAAATGCTTACAAATTTCCTGACAAGTCCCATCAGCCCAGAACAAGTGACTCAATTTACTTTGTTCATTCTTTTGATAAGCATAGTAGAAGGATTTGTCCTCTTTCTTTTGACTCTCTAAGTGCTCTAGTACTAAATCTGCATCATACCCTTCAGTTTCATATCTTCCTGAAGCATTCATATTAAGTATATCTCTATAGGTGAATCCAATTTTGTCATACTCACCACTTTCATTTCCTAACATCACAGCTTGTTTTACAACATGTATGTTTACTTCACTCATGGATTTCAACATTCTTTGAGTAACGGGCGGTATGCTACGCTTGTTTCGTAGGTAATGTCTTTGAGTGGAGCTCGTCATTTCATGAATATGTCCTTCAACAAAGTTCAGCACAAACCACTTATTATTATCTCGATCAAATTTGATTTTTAATTTGGCTTGACATTCACATCTTGACATTACAACTTTCCTCTTCTTTACTGTTATGGACACTTCATTGACATCGTTTTTTTTGTGCTTCTTGAACATGATGAGTCTTCTCTAGAGCAAACAAACTTTTCAAGATCACCTCCCTGGAGTTATTATTTGATGCTTCATTATACTTCGTTGACGTTTTACGCACAATAAACCCTCCGGCATTTGCATAAGTCTTATAATAGTTGTAAGCTTCTTCTATTGAGTAAAACTCCTCCCCAATTGTTGGTTTGAGCTCATTTTCAACATCGGGTATGAAATCAAACTCTTTGACATTTTGATGGTCCAAATAATCCTAAATAGAAAACAATCAATCGTACAATACAATGTATGTTGGTTGGTTGTTTCATTAGAGCTAAATTGTATTACAGCTACTGAAACAATATTACAATATTACAATGTTACATCCACAGAATGACATTATATTACAACTAACACTCTTATATTATGGATCCAAAAATAATATTATTTTCGTTTCAACTAAATCAATACATGTTAGTGTCATTAACATTATTTGTATGTTGAAAAAGTGTTACATGAGAGCTAAATGATATTATAGCTATTGAAACAATTTTACAATATTACAACGTTACATCCACATAATAACACTATATTACGACTAACAATCTTATATTACGTTTGATGGCTTTATGGCCTTAATCTATGTTTTGATGACTTAATCAACATAATCTTACTTGTGATCATGTAGATTAGCATACATGTTGCAATGCATATATATTGCTTTGTGCTAACCTCTACAGGTGATCAAGACTCAAGGAAGAAAGGAAATCAAGTCAAGACATGTAATCAAGCTCATTTGAAGACATGTATTTTGTATTTTTTTGAGTCTTAGGAACTTTGTGTAATTGAGCATACTTGAGCTAAAAATTACTCAGACACACACTAGGTTCCCTATAGAGGTCACACACAAAATTTCATATATTGTGGACTTCAATAGATCACCCAAACTTAGACCGGAAAACACTAAACCAAAACCTGAACAGTCTGCCCACATTCGGTCGACCGAAACAAACTGTTCGGTCGACCGAGTGATCATATATCCTGTTAGTGTTTAACTGCCCGAGTTCGGTCGACCGTCCTGACCTTTTCGGTCGACCGAGTATCAAGAAAACAAACGGTCGACCAAACCCATAAGTGCCTATCGGTTTTCGATCGACCGTGGACCATGTTTCGGTCGACCAAACTTAATCTTGTTTGTCAACCCCAAAGTGCCTGGTGTGAATAGGTCGACCGAACCTATCTCAGTGTTCGACCGATCACTTAAGTGCACCTAGATTATAGCCTTTCACGGTCGACCGTTCTTTTACCGGTCGACCGGACGGAGTTCTAAATTGCCAAACAGTCGACCAAACAGTCTGATCCGGTCGACCGAATTTACTAAGAATTGGGTCCTGTCAGTTTCTGTTTTGTGTATCTTACACAATCTTTTCCCAATTCATCCCCAGCGGCTATAACTCTTTTGGAGCATATAAAGAGAGTTGTAAAACACATTTTAACACAACTCTCCCACCACTTTTTGTCCCCAACATTAGAGAGAAGCTCCACACACTCAAAAGCTCAAAACCTTCCATACTTAGTAATCAATTACATATTCTACTCAAGTGTACTCAAGTTTAAAGAGTGTTGTTCCACTCAAGATCTCAATTGTTCAAGAAGCAAGAGTCTTGGTGAAAGCCCAAGACACGAGTATAGGCTTCGGTGAGAGCCCAAAGTGATTCCTCTCGGATTGTGAGAGGAGGAGCCCAGCTCGGTGAGGGTTGTTCGTGATTTTGAAGATTGTAAAGGCGTTCTCTCCCGGCCCGGAACGGGGAGTGGTTAGTGAAGTCGTGAGAGGAGCTCGGTGATCCGAGCAGAGTTTGCAAGAGAAGACGTAGGCGGTGGCCGAACCTCTGTAAAATCCCCCGTGTTCCTTGTGGTTTGCATTATCCTCTTCCTTACTTGATTGTTTTGTTTGAATTCTGCTTCATATCTTTGATCGTTAAACAAGTAGGTAATTAGGGTTAAAAGTGATTAGAATTGTAGACCCTTACGATCCCACAACGTTTGCGAATAGAATATTACTTTCGTTTCAACTAAATTGATTCATGAAACTGTAATTCACATTATGTACTCGCATTTGAATAGGGTTGAAATGTGTTTCATATACTAATAGTCGCATGTTATTCTAAATTCAAAACCAATGGAAAAACTTACTCACCTGATTTTGCGGCAGGCTGGATAATATTGAGGCGGACATAGAAAATGTTGGATTTGTTTCTACAATTGTCATAGCTTGGATCTGTGGATTCGGAAATTGAATTGGTTTTTCAATGTTGTAATGTAGAGTTGGTTTGAAGAACATTGTGAAGAAGGGAGTCCAATTGAAATCAAACCAAAACAAAATCCAACTGAATTCCTCTAAACAACAAAATCCAAAACCAAACCAAACAAAATCATCAAATCTAATCCCAAATCAAATATCCATGAAATCAACCCATGTTCTCTAAAAAACAAAATCCAAAACCAAACCAAACCAAACCCAATCCGAAAATCCAATCTGAAACCAAATTTCCACAAAACCTACCAAATCTCTTCGGATGCAAAAATCTTTGGAGTTCCCACTAATTCTGGTGTAGTGGAGGATAGACGTGGAGGATTGGGAGGGAGAGGAGGAATACAATGACTGAATTGGAAGGCTCGAAGTAGAAGGCGTTAGAGGAGTCGTGGAGGAGGGAGTAGGAGGAGCCGTGGGTGGAAGTTTGGGAGGGAGTGGGAGAAGAAGAGAGCAACGAAATTTGAAGGGGAAAGATTTGTAAGAAATTACAATAATTTCTGGAATTAATTTGGGATGAGTGGGAAAGACTATTTACTTTACTATCCTCTCTTAAAGTAGATGACTCACAACCATTCAATTTGAGATCAATGGTTAGATCTTTGGGGGCTCACAAAGCTCATTCTATCCTTACTCTTCATATATATATATATATATATATATATATATATATATATATATATATATATATATATATATATATATATATATATATATATACACACACACACACACGAGGGCTTATAGTAGCCGTTGAAGAGGATTACAACTTTATATGTTTCCTAATTTGATTGTATAATGCGGGGATGTGATTTGGTTGCCTTTAGGAAAGATTGTGCTTAATTGGCGAGGATGAGCTTGTGCCAATTCGGATTTTGCCTTGATTTGGTCTTGCTGTTTCAACATGACGTCTACACAGTTATGACTCTCTCATCCCCTGTTTAGATGTGTGACCTCTTTACTGTAGCTTCTGGACTTTGCCTCCTAGATAAAATCCAATTACTACTTCTAAAGACCAAATTCTTCTTCTTGACAGACCCTAACAGTGGATACCTTGGTTTAATATGTTTGCTTCGTTTAGGTGGGTCTTGACACTCTTAACTTCACTGACGTAAACTTTTTTTTCTTTACGTGTGGTGGGTGTATGCATTATTTCTGCTTTTACAGTTTTGGGTGGCTTCATATATATTTCCAAAGGATGAGAAGATGGGTTTATGGAAGATTTGGTTGACTGCATTTGGTTAGTTCAAGCTGCTTTAAGTTTGATTTTGTTAGAGCTACGTGGACTTCTTTATGTATGTCAACTAAAATTTGGTTTGTTTTTGTTTTGACATGTTATTATATTCACCACCGACCGTTTGACGAAATTTGTGTGAGAAATCAAATTATTGCAACACCATACGCCGAGTATTGTTTACTAACAATGTCTATATTGCCAAATTATAGGAGCACGAAGCAGGTAGAAGAGCATTGTTAATGGCGTTGCATAATAGATCTCATTATTGAATTGTGGGTATTCAGCTAAAAAACAATTGGTGATGAATTGAGGACTTCAACTTATAGTGTTAAGACCCTAACCTTGATTAAGGTTCTAACGATGATTAGGTGGGCTAATGATGTTGTTTGCATGGGAAGTTGAGGAGGGAATAGGAGGGTGTTGTTGGTGATGTGGGGGTGACGTGAACAGTGGGTGCTAGGGTGTAGGATGATGGTGGAGGCATGGGTTGAAGAAGGGAAGCACACCTCTCCCTCTCTCTCTCTCTCACGTTTTCTTCTTCTTCTCTTCTTCTTCTTCTTCTAACCTTCCTCCTCTCCATCACTTTCCTTCCTCTCCATTTGGGGCTTGGGCAGTGGTGGTGTGTGCGGGGCTGTTGAGGCGCGAGGAGACAGAACAAGGAGAGTGGGCGTGAGGTGCAATCCGGAGGCGTCGTTGGAGCTCCGGTGAAGTTCGTTGTTCGTCGCAAAAGGTATGCCAAGTTCTTGCATTAGAGGCCTTAGTGATCACCCACGTTGGGGTGATGTTTTGGTAGGTCACGGGTGGTCGGAGACCTCGCCGGCGACGAGTTTCATCGTCAAAATCTCGGCTGGCGCGAGGTTGAAGACGTCTGTTGGTCGACCGAACGTAGTGTTTTTTTAGACTGCCTGGTGTGTTTTGGTCGACCGGGTCCTTGTGTTCGGTCGACCGGAACTTAAGTGTACCAGACCCTTGGTGTGGTTACGGTCGACCGTTTATGACATAGAAAATAATAGGTTGACCCTGTAAGGTTTCGGTCGACTGAGACCCCTGAGTCGGTCGACCGATAGATTGGATTTTGATGTTGACCAGACTCCGGATTTTGACATCGTTCAGTCGACCGGTTTTAGACCTTCGGTAAACCATTAGGAATTATTGTGTTGCGCAAATAGTTCGACCGTTACAGACGCTTCGGTCAACCGATTCCCTTGTGGAAGCGGTCAACCGAGCTGTCACTTTCGGTCGACCGATTTCCCTTGTGGAAGCGGTCGACCAAGCTGTCACTTTCGGTCGACCGATTTCCCTTGTGGAAGCGGTCGACCGGTTGTCACTTCGGTCGACCGATTCCCTTGAGGAAAACGGTCGACCGAGTGTCTCTTTCGGTCGACCATTTTGCACAGGACAGAATTCCTGGTTCCGCTTAGGATGCCAACTCTGTCCACGGAAACCCGTGTCCTCGCCTTGTGCGTGAGCCGGGAGACGGTGGGCGCGTTACGCGTGCCTGCCCAGGGACCGCCGTATGGAAGAGTGTGGGTGTCCGGAACGCGTCACCTCCATGTATGGATCGTGACAAATCTGGTGGATCGTTTGACTTGCGTTAGAGTAGCAGCCTGAGGGATTGCGGATCCCATTGCTTCAGCGGGCACACAACTGTCGTTGGGTGAAGTGACTACCAACCTGAGGGGCTACGGAGGCCGCTGCCCTGCTTTTATAGCGGCGGAGTTGGTGTCTGCACGTGGAGCTTGTTGACCCTGCGGACTTCGGTTCGGATCTATCGATTGTCTGGCTTTTGTGTGGCGGATATGTTCGACTGGCCTTAACAGCAGTGATTGCACGTGACGTGCGGCCTGTGTGGCGGCGGTAGGGCCCCTATGCGGCCTGTGTGGCGGCAGGGAGGATCGCGCGTGGCTTGTGTGGTTGCGGCGATGGACTGCCGATGATGTGTTCCGGCAGGTAGCTCGATTGGGCACCTGTCGAGTGAGATCCCGTGCGGTCTGTGTGGCGCCGGTTGATGGACCGACCTTAGCGACGGCTCCGTTGGTGTGGTGGTGGACCACGATGTTTTCAGATCTGATTCTACCTGCGCGGAAGTGCGAACGCCTCCTCACCGATCCCTTGGCTTGTGTAGTCGCGTGTGGGGACGTGTTGCGTACTGTCCGTTAGACCGTATGTGCCTACGGTAGGTCTCTACAGGGACCCGATGTTGGACCGTGCGGCCTGTGTGGCGGCGTTGATGTTTGACTGTGTGGCTTGTGTGGTACCGGTGGTTGTTGGACCGTGCGGCCTGTTTGGCGACGGCAATGTTGCGGACCGTGGGGCCTGTGTGGCAGCGGGAACGATTAAAGGATGGATGTCTGGTTTACCCTTGTGGGTGTTTACTGCTTTGTATTTCATGACATGCTATACTAGTATGTTAGGGCATATAGGTGAGCTTGTCATATGGGGTTTCCTTATGGAAACTCACGCATTGTTGTTGCTTCTTTTTCAGGACGGCGTTAGGTTCCGGCGGGTGGTGACCGAGGGAGATTGCACTTTGGGACTGGATCCTGTCATCTACCTACTTTAGATTGTCGTGATTACATGTACTATGTGTTTTGTGTTATGATGTAATCACTCTTTTGACAAAGTCTTATGTAATATGGTGCACCAGACGTATTTATGTATTTCTTTCAGTAATGTCCCCACTCTTGATGGTTTTATCCACGTGTTTCCCTTGATTTTAAAAGTTTAAATTTTCCGTTGTTCGGGGATGTTACATATAGTCCAAGAGAAAATCCCTAAATGTTTGTATTCAATTACAATTTACTTCTTTCCAACTAATTTTTTTAATCTCATATTTAAAGAACCGTAAGATGTAACTGGGAGAGATATAAACATAAATTTTGGTTCCTCTGGTCAAGCAAGCTTGTTTGAGTACAACATTTGCTATATTTCGAGCACTTTAATTTTAATAATTTTTTTTTGGTTGGTTATCAATGAACCTTATTTGTTGATTTTTTGATTTACAAGGTCATAATGTAAAAGTAAAACGGTCTTCTTGTAATTTTCTAAGGTCCAAGTATCTAACGAATTGGTCCTCGTGTGGTGAGACGATTGTAAAACTCAATTAGCATATGTGACTTGACGAAGAATCACATCACATTCACAAAATTCATACTCATTACAATTAATACTTGTGTCAAAGGGTACTTGAACCACAAGGTACTTACCAATAGGCACACGGTTTGGAGGTCCAACAAATAGTCATGGTCCCTTAACGAATGGACTTCAAGCTTGTGTCGTGAGTAGATTCTAGAACCCAATTAGCATCCGTGACCCTATGAAGAATTACAATATCTTTGTCAAAATCATGCTCCTTACAACTAATACTCGGGTCAAAACATACTAAAACTACATGGTATTAATCATTAGCACACGGTCTGGATGTGTTAATGGATAGGTTCTCGTCCCTTAACTAATGGATTTTATGCTCGTGTTGTGAGACGATTTATTAGTGGCATATCGTACATTGCATTCATGCTATCTATCCTTTATTTTACCCCATATTTCTGTTATTCGAGTGTTTGTTTGATGTGTTTCAGAGTTTAGATAATAAAGAAGATAAAGGAAGAGAAAATGACATAAATGCAAGAAGAATAGATTGATTTGGAAGGTTTTTGGACCTGTTTGTAATGCCTAAAGACTGGACTAAAAACGCAGAGGGACCCAAGTGAAAACCCAGAGGGACCAAAGTTTAAAGAAATATATTATGTCACAAAAGTCCATAACTTGAGGAGTAAATCAACAATTAAAATCAAATAGGCTCAAGACAATGGACCAAGGTTCAACCCCACGTGCA
This sequence comes from Triglochin maritima, assembly GCA_963682175.1. Lineage (NCBI taxonomy): Eukaryota > Viridiplantae > Streptophyta > Magnoliopsida > Alismatales > Juncaginaceae > Triglochin > Triglochin maritima. The sequence continues at coordinate 26,931,575 of OY821788.1, read as the reverse complement.
AAACACCGAACTTAACCTTTTGGAGAAAGTAGGGGTTGATCGGGGTCATTTGATCAGCCAGTGGTGGATTCCGGGGATCATTTTGCTCCATTTCAGCCACAATTTTGCCCTTCGGTCGGGTTGTCGGGTCAAAGAAATATGCAACATCCAGATATAAGTTACAGTCGTCCGATTATGCCTAGATACATCCAAACCCTCTAATCATCTACAAATAGACTTGTAATGCCTCCTTTCTTCTTCTTCCTCCCTATCCTCCTTAGGTTAGTTTCCTTTCTTGTTTAGTAGAGTAGGTTTTATTTCTTGTTTATTAGAGTAGGTTTTAGTTTCTTGCTTAGTAGAGTAGTAGAGGAGAAGAGGAGCAATCTTGTAACCTTTCATTTCAATCTAGTATTTTTGTTCTTTACATTGATGTTTTCTATTTGATCCAATACCTTTCATGTTTGTTCCTTAATCTAGTTTTCTACATTTCATTATGGTTTTGTGTTGTTTTTATGTTTTCTTGAGTTTAGATATGGGTAGGGAGTAGTCCATCCCCATGTGGGGGGGGGGGGGGGGGGGGGGAGGGAAAATGTGATGTGATTATGTGATGTATAAGTGTATGTGTGTGTTAATCCTAACCGTTGAACCTCACATGATTCCATAACCATATAATGGGAATTTTACTCTTATCTTTGATGTGTTAATGCTCTTGAGTGACGCTTAGCACATGCTTAGATTAGTAGGCTTATTTTATGGGGAATGATGACGTGGGGATAAGGATGGAGTGGATAATGAGGAAACATGACATGTGCATGCATGTGCTCATGTTGGCCTCATCATAATTAATGTCTTGTATGTTTTAATGATTGTGAAAAAAATTATTTCATGTGGAGACAAAGTGGGGTTTTGTTATTATGCATGTGTTCATATTAGCCTCATTTCAATTATTCTGTTGTATGTTTTAATCATAATATTTTATCTTATTTCATGTGAAAATAAAGTTGGATTTGGTTTTATGAATTTCATGTATTACATGTTGTGATGAGCACAAATGAACACACATACATATTTTCATTTTCGCATTCTTTCTCTACCCGCTAAGGGGTTTATTTTTATCGTTTGTTTTCTTGTTTTATAGGCATCGTAGTGTAATCCGACCTCATTTTTCTGTCTTCTTTCCTCACTCGAGTATTGTGGATTTCGACTCACACGCGCTCCTTGTGGACTCAACTTGCACTTGCTACCGATTCATCGCGACCGTGCACTTGCGGTATTATAACTGAATCGAAACAAGTTTTTGGCTCCGTTGCCGTTAACTGGATAGGTTCTCATCCCTTAACTAATTGACTTTATGCTCGTGTTGTGAGACGATCCTAGAACCAAATAACATAAGTGACCTGACGAAAGACTCGTCCAATTACGAGGTCGGCATGTAACTATATAGAAGTCATGTTCCAATTTATAAGGTCCTAATATAAAAGTAAAGGGTCATGTTGTCAATTTACAAGGTTCAAATATAAAAGTGTAAAGTCGTGTATAGTAGTAAACCATGAGGAATTCATATAAAAAGGTCAATAACATATACCACAGGGTCATTACTACTGATTTCACTAATAACCCACTAAAGAAAAATGACGATCTTAAAAAAATATTTAAAACATGACGAATGGATTATTAAATTGATCAACTGGATGAGAGGAACCTCAATATCTATTTACATATATTAAAAACATGTTGTCGTTCATTAAATATGAAATTAAAGTAAATGATTTGGAAATATTTGATATGTCGTACAAAAATAGAGGGACTCCACCGCAAAAAAAAACAAAAATAATTAAACAGTAAAAAACAACTACACTCTTGATTCTCACATTCACGTGAGGTGTGTGTGTGAAGCGGGGCGTGTGTTAAGACATTGCTCTTTTAGAAATGGAAAATGTTCAAATTGGTCTTTGAGAAATTCGGAATAAAATTTATATTCAAAAATTAAAATTATTCGAGTTCAAACTTTGATAGCTAAATTAAATTCAGTATGAACTTGAATTTGGTAAGAATTTACAAAACACGTAGAAGATGGTTATGAAAACAAAGTTGCCAATTTGTCAAGCACAACACAACCAAAATAACACAACAATAAACTAGTGTCAAGTTAAACAACACCAACAATATAATTAACACAAAAAAGCTTGCTAGTCAAAAAGTCATTGGCTGATGGCTGATGGCTGATTTTTGTGGTCGGAGTTATGACCAGTGGTAGGTGGTGTCGTTGTAGTTGACATGACTGAACTTCAATGTGTGATGGTGGTGTGCGAAAGCTTAAATCACCACGATTGTTCAATGAAAGTGGAGCTTAAAGTGAGATGATTGGGTAGAGGATGAAGTTGTTGGAAAATTCGACGATGATTGTAACGACTGAAAGATTACATGTATAAAAACCACTACTTCTCATGATCGGTGGTCACTGGAATAAAGGACGCATCGGTTGTGGTGAAGAGATGTGTTGGTGGCTGGAAAGATGCATGGATTTACTGTTTTGGAAGGGGGAATTTTTGTTTGCGTTGGGTTGGGAAATGTTACTGTTGCATGGATTTACCCAAAAGATGTTAGCCTAACCAATTTAACTAACAGTAATAGGGTCGGACCCCCTCCCATCTATCCCTCCATCTGATCTGCTCGAATCAGACAACATCCAAAGAACCTGGACAGCTGACTTAAAATCCATCGGAAGGTCGTTACAGATCTGGCAGGTGGTATCCATCGGCTAAGGAATCAAGCCAACAGAATGTGGGTCCCACGGATGTTGGTTGCAACTGCTAGGGATTTGTTAATGTTCATCTTCTTCCCACGTAGCTGGCATTTTTAGGGGTTTATTGATTGTTTTGTTATTCGTTAAATAGGTTGTGCAAGTACGTTAGAATTCTTGTAACGAACCTTCCTGTACTTTTGATTGGTATAAATAAGACATAACGACCACCATTGGGTCGTGATTGATTTTTTACCAGAGAACTAGGGTTTCCCAAATCTGGAGCTATCGATTGCTCGAAACTCGAATCCCGTTTTCCACTTCCATTCTAGTAGGTTTTCATCCCCTTTCCCATCAAAACGACGTACTACACTCGTCGTCGAGCCCACTCGACCCCTGCCACCGTCGTCGGAGGTCCGGGAGCTAACATTTTGGTATCAGAGCTTCCAACGACACCTATGGCGGAGGAAGAGGATAACTACGACTTGTTCAAGAACCTTTTGAGGGAGGAGATTGCGGTGATTAACCCCTGGATGGACAAGATGGAAGAGGGTTGGAGATCCAAGTCTCCCGAGGGTGTTGATCATAGATCAGGCCGCCCTCCACACTCTGATTCCTTATCCTTCTACGTTAAACCCGTTCTGCTCCAGTTTCCGACCTACTCCGTGGAGGACGAGCCCTACGATGGGATCTTGAAGGCGGAGGAGTATTTTGAGGTCCACCAAACGCCCGAGCACCAGAAGGTCAGACTCATGGGATTCTACTTAGAGGGAAAAGCTCTGAAGTGGTTCTGATGGACGACGCGTAACGCCAAACCTATGGATTGGAGGCAGTTGGTGGAGGCCATGGATGGGAGGTTTGGTCTCCAAGGAGATGATACATTGTCCCTATATAAGCATCACGTTCAAACTAGAACTCTTGAGGACTACCAGAGCCGTTTTGAGGATCTCACCAATCGAATAGACGATCTTCCGGAGAAACACCTCCTCAACCACTTTGTAGGAGGGTTGAAGGCTGATCTGGAGAGAAAGGTAAGGGTGGTGGAGCCAAAATCGATTCGGGAGGCAATCCAATTGGCACGATTGTTCGAAAGAAAGGCCCAGTTAGCAACCCGAAGAAGCCAGTTTCCTGCACATTTGGCTGAACCTTCTCGGGCTAAACTTGCACCCCTGACCAGACCCCATCAGATAGTCACCTTCACCATGGGTGAGCTAGAGAAAGAGAGGCTTAGAAGGAGCACTAAGGGTCTGTGCTACCACTGTGATGAGAAGTGGTCCAGAAACCATAAATGTGATCCTAATAAGGTCTTTCTCATAAGTCTGGACAGAGGGGAGGAAGCAAGTGAATTAGAGGGGACACCTGAAGTTGCGGAGGAAGAAAACCTCCAAGAACCTGAAATCTCTGTCCAGGCAATTAGTGGGGCTTAAAGGGACACCACCATGGTGGTCACCGGGCAGATGAAGGGAAGGACTGTATATTTCTTCATGGACACAGGCAGCACTCATTGCTTCCTGGATCCAATGGTGGTGAGGCTCACTAATTTACCTTGTGATACCACTCAACTTAAGACTGTGACTGTGGCCAATGGGGATAGAGTAAAGGGTGTGGGTTACTGTGTTGTTGTACCTCTAGTCTTGCAAAAGTTGTCTCTTAGTTGGGATTTCAATGTCATGACCCTAGGCGGGTGTGATGCAGTAATTGGAGTGAACTTACTGAAGCAACTTGGGACCATTAGGTGGAATTTCACTGACCTTACTATGGAGTTCTAGTTTAAGAATAAGGAGTGGAAGTTGTTGGGGAGTGCCATTCCGCAAATATCTCTATTGGAACCACAAGATCTCGAGAAAAACCTCACACAGGCCAAGCAGGTTTATTTGCTCAACACCCAGCCAGTAAGGGAAGAGTTCACAGCAAATGAAGAATTGTGGAAGCAAGTGGAATCACATCCTTCCACTGAGCTAAAAGAGTTGTTGCACCATCACCTCAACCTGTTTGCTCCTCCCAAGGAGCTACCACTCAAGAGAATGTGACCATGCAATTCCCTTGAAGGAAGGTACCAACCCAATTTCTCTTGCTCCTTACAGGTATCCCCCTTATCAGAAGTCTGCTATAGAAGAGATAATTAAAGAGGCCCTCACTAGTGGATTCATTAGACCTAGCAACAACCCCTATTCTTCACTTGTTCTCCTTGTCAAGAAACTTGACTGGTCATGGAGGATGTGTGTAGATTATAGGGTATTAAATCAAGCCACCATAAAAAACAAGTACCCTATTCTAGTGGTAGATGACTTGTTAGATGAACTACATGGGTCTAGAGTGTTCTCCAAACTAGACTTGAGGGCTGGGTACCACCAAATTAGAATGAAAAAGGATGACATTCACAAAACTGCTTTTAAAACTCATGAGGGTCACTATGAGTTTGTAGTTATGCCATTTGGCCCCACCAACGCCCCCATCCACCTTTCAAAGTCTCATGAATAACATTTTTAGACCCTACTTAAGACAGTTTGTGTTGGTTTTCTTTCATGATATCTTGATTTATAGTCCCAGCGTGCAACAACATTTAAGTCACTTGAGACAGGTGTTCAGTTTGCTTCAAAGGAACCAGCTATTCCTTAAGATATCCAAGTGCGAGTTTGCAGTGACACAAGTAGAATTTTGGGGCATGTGATTCAGGAAGGGTAGGTTGCAATGGACACACAGAAGGTGGAAAAAATGGTGCAATGGCTTGTCCCAAAAAATACCAAAGCTTTGAGAGGCTTCCTGGGGTTAACCGTAAATACACGAAGTTTGTCAAAGACTACGGGGCTATTGCTGAACCTCTCACTCAGTTGCTAAAGAAAAACTCTTTTCAGTGGAGTGAAGTTGCTGAGAAAGCATTCAATGCCCTCAAACAAGATTGATTTCAGCCTCTGTACTAGCCCTCCCAGATTTCTCACAAGCCTTCACAGTGGAATGTGATGACAGTGGGGTGGGTATGGGAGTTGTACTTATGCAGCAAAGAAGACCCATTGCATTTATAAGTCAGGCTTTTTGATTGATATGTTTTAATTAACCGCAAGTGCACGGCCGCGTTGAAGCGGTGGCAAAAATGGGTCGATCCACAGTCAGGTGTGTCGACTTTTGGTTTGTGTGAAGGCGAGTGGGAAATAAAGGAGAGAAATGAGTTACGATCTACACTAAACTACAATGCAAAAGGAAATGGAATATAAGCAATAAAACTAAACCCCAAAGGGGGTAGAGAAAAGAGTGTGAATACAAAGATATGTGTATGTGTGTGTGTTCAATTAAGCTCATCACAATATGTAGTGCATGAAAATCATAAAACTACATCCAACTTTGCCTCCACATGAATTAAGATAACACAATATCGTTAAAACATACAAGACACTAATTGGAATGAAGCTAAATAAACTCGTGTATAAAGACTAGACCCTACTGTGCCTCAACATGAAATAAGATAGCACATTATCATTAAAACATACAAGGCATTAACCAAGGTAAAGCAACAAGAGTACATGCAACTACTAATCATGTTTCCTTCATCAATTCCATCTATATCCTCACCTTATCATTCCCCATAAAATAGCTCCACTGATCTAAGCATAAGCTAAGCTTCATTAAAAGACATTAGCATATCAAAGACAAGAGTGAAATCTCATTAGATGGTTATGGAAATCATATAAGGCTCAAGGGATTAAGATAACACACACCTAATACACCACATGATCATATCACATATTTCTCCACCCCCCAAATGGGGATGGAACTACTCACTTATCATTACACTACAACCTACATTAGAATGAAACATTCTACTGAAATGAAACTAAACTAAGCAAGCAAGAAATATTAAAGAAACTAAAAGGACATAAAACAAAAGAAGCATGCAAGCATATGAAAGGAAATTAAACTAAGAAGAAACAACATACTAATGGAAAACATCTATTATTACTCACTCAATTACAAGTAGCCTCTCTCCACCTCGGTTTTTGCTTCAAGGCTTTAACTCCTAGTAGAGAGGATGGCCACCAAGAGAGAGATGGGGTACAAGAGAGAAGGGAGAGTTTTTATTTATAGCCCAAGAAAAAGGTAATCTGGGACAATCCCTCGGTATGAAACTAAACAAATACCATAAATAGACTAAACACACTCTAATACATAACCCACAGAAATATTAGCGGATTCGGAGCAACCCAGACTGCCAATTAGCAGTCTACAGGGTTTGGATCCATCTGGTTTTTGTTCTGGGCTTTTCTGGATAGATGTGTTGGTCTTTGATGCATCTACCTCGCTTGCTGGAGCTTCGACCCGAATAGAATTGCCAAAATACTCCCATAATGGTGTGGAGTATTCTTGTTTGCTCATTGGTCCTTCTATCTTGCATTCAGGTTCTTCGATCTTGCATCTTAGTCCTTAAGTCTCTCAACTCAGTCTTTTTTCCTTCTTTTAGGACTTTTCATGCCTCTTCTCTTCAAACCTCTTTATTTCTAAAATTCAAACATAAAGCTTGTTACGTAGCACTGTTTATGTGAAAGATAATGGATATAAGATACAAATGTAAGCATGAAATGATATCAATTAAATACCCACACACCTAACTTTTACTAGTCCCGAGCAAAACAAAGAAAGAGAAGCATACGAAAAACAAAAATTCCTAACTCACTTTCATAGGAATCACGGTTGCACTTAGCACGTGCAACAAGCTGTTAAACCTCCTTGTCGCCAAGGAGGAGGAGTGTTGTCTCCTGAGGGTTTTCAGCGGATATACCCACAAAATCCGAACAAGATGCGTTATTCAATTTAGACACTCGACTCGTTGGACATATTTTGTCGATCATTGGACGCGGTAATCCTACGGGCCGACTCTATATAGGTACTCAGTCCACACACCTAGCCTAATGAACCATTCGTGCAAGTTAAATAAGGACTTAAGTGAAAGACATGGACAACCTCAACATCCTCAAGTGAGACAAAGTGTAAGGTCCATTACGGTTTTTATTTGCATTACCATTTTTTTTCTTTTTTTTCTTCTTTTCTTTTTATTAGTTGGAGTTTCATTCTTCGAGGGTCAGATTTCGTGCATCATTTCCTATGAGGACTTACACTATCACGTACACCTTCCCCCAAATCTCCACATAGGATAATCCCTACCACCCATGTAATGGGAGTTCGGTCGGTGCATCCCAAGTCAGATGACTCGAAAGCACCAGGCACAAAGTCCCCTCAGACCTAATTTCCCGAGTGATTGGAGCCGTGCTAGAAGAGAGAACACCTACTCACTTATTTCTTATCTACACATGAACCAAACCCCCTACACTAATGCCTCACAACAAGATTTAAAGGGTCATTGACTACAACAAACTTCCTTATATTAACAGACAAATTATTGACTCACTAGGTTCAGGGTGGACTTCTTTAAATGTTTGAGTACTGAAGCCCTATGATTACTCGCCCCCCGTGGGAAAACCGGGGTGCATCCGAATGACTCGATAAGTCCTAAAGTCATTGTACTAGATATCCTAATGCATCAAGTTCAAGACAATTTTGGGAGTTTTCTTTTTACTTTGCCTCTCAATGGTTTTGCACATGCTGAACACACACAAAATCCACAAAACATTTTCTTTCACAAATACATGAAGAATTTGAAAGAAATGTGAAAATTTCGAAGCACTAGGCAAGAAAAAGAAGACAAGTCACCCAAGGATCATGGCAAGCAGATATATTGATATTAAATGCAGCACACTAACATGACCCTGTCAATACACACAAAAGAAAACAAAATCAAAGGAAAAAAACTCAACTATGTACACACATAAAACACCCCCCCCCCACACACCTACTTCATGCATTGTCCTCAATGAATGTGAGCAAGATACTACATGGATTTATGCATGAAAAGGGAAAGATCTCACCAACATGAAGCACAACAGGAAGTTCATGGTTATAGTGATGGACACAAACCTGAATTCCCTCAAAAACCTGTGAGATGCTAAAGAAGGGATACAACTACGTGAAAGAAATGGGGCCCAAATACTCAAGGGTTGGAGCCCACAACAATTTTTTTCTTTTTTTCCATGTACAACAATGGGCTCCCATCTTCATATGTCAAGGGACATCAAATGGGAACCCGCCATCTCTCAAGCCAGAAATGCACATGCATGGGCTCGCAACATACAAAACAGAATTGCTTGACCACTCGACACCCTTTTAAGCATTGTGGTCATTTTATGCCTCTTGAGAGTGAGCAATACAAGTGGCATGAATGAGAGGTGAAACTCTGTCTGGTTGTTTCAAATGAAGGGTATCAGGTGGTTGATTCTTAACCCACATGGGGTCCTCAGCAGATACAAAATGAAGAGCATGTGGCCCAGAGGCCATAAAAATGGAATCTTGTGGCTTAAAACCCACATGATCAAAAGGATGTGGCTCAAAGGCCACGGGATCAAAAGGATGTGGCTCAAAGGCCACGGGATCAAAAGATAAGGCACCTTCTTGTGCCGGCCCAGGTGAAACATCTTCACCACCTTCAGGATCTCCGTTGAACAATTCTCTAAAGTACTTGAAGGTGCCCTTGACTTCAATCTCATCCATGCCCTGGATAAGGTTGGCCCCAACAGGGTCATGGAAGGCACCTGGCTTCTTGTCGATGGTGAAGATGTTGAAATCAGCGCATTGATTACCATAAGTCAAGTGCATCACACCATTGCGACAATTGATCTAGGCATTGGAAGTCGCTAGAAATGGTCGCCCAGAATGACAGGAATTTGTCCAAGTGGGTTTGGCACAGGTTCAGTATCCAAAACAAAGAAATCAACTGGATAAATGAATCTCCCACTTTGATCAGCACATCTTCCACCACACCCCTCGGTTTCTTCATAGACCTATCAGCCAATTGAAGAGTGGTTTTTGTTTGTTTGAGGTCTCCAAGACCGAGGTGGACGTAGACAGAATATGGCAGAAGATTAACAGATGCACCAAAGTCCAATAAGGCTCGATGTATGGACACATCACCAATCACACAAGAGATAGTAGGACAATCAGGGTCCTTGTATTTGACTTGCATGGGTTGTGCCAACAAAGAACTCACGTTAGCTGCAAGAAAAACTCTCTTTGGAACATGAGTTTTTCTTTTCTTGGAGCATAAGTCCTTGAGAACCTTGACATAAGGTGGCATTTGCTGAATCACCTCCAACAGAGGGATGTTCACCTTAACTTGCCAAAAAATCTCACGCATCTTGTCATGCTGATCTGAGGTTTTCTTTTTAAGGTGCTCAGGGAATGGCACCTTCGGGGCATAAGGGTGTTGCGAAAGAACCTCAGAATTCTAGTCCAAAGAAGCATAAGTGGGGACCTCAGAATCTGATTCTTTCGACACAAGAGGAGACAAGGGGAGCTCAGGGTTCAGCCCATTGTCGAAGAAAATGTAGAAGGAACCTCAGGATCCGGCTCCCTCGGAGATGCATGTATCACCTCAGGTCTGGTGACACCAAGAGATGGTGATGACAAGGAAGGTACCCCAATGTAGTTATCCACCTCCTTACCAGACCTCAAAGTATGAATCACATTAATATAATGGGTCGGTTTAGAGGTAGCATGAGGCACTGGTGGCCTTCCTTGAGAATGGGTACCCCGAGGATTCACCTCGGGTTGACTCGGTAACTGGCCCTTCTCGCGTTCATGGAGCTTATGAGCCAACTGGCTAACTTGCATTTCCAATGCTTTGACCAAATTGTTACTGGTCGTAAACATGGATTGCGTGCTCTGAATGAACGCTTGAAGGGTTTGTTAAAGAGTGGGGTCCTTCGAGTCAACTCGTTGGGGTAGTGGAGTTTGGTTAGAATAACCCGACGATGAGGTATGAAGAGTTTGGTAATTATGGTTCTGAGACCTTTGATGTGGAGGTTGGTAGGTCGCCGATGGGCGTGGAGGTTGATAAGGCGGAGGTTGAGGTTGAGCGTGCGAGCTCTGACCGTTACCCCCACTAGGCTCCCAAGAGAAGTTAGGATGGTTACGCCATCCCGGGTTGTAGGAGTGACTGTACGGGTCGTTATGGGGCCTCTGTTGATACATCGCATTTGCATGCTCAATATCCCTTGGAGCGTAAGCACATTCCAAGTCATCATGGACCGTAAGTCCACACCTCCCACATCCGGGAGTAGCGACCTGAGCTACAGGAGCTCAGTCCAACTCTAAACTCTCAGTCCTACGCATGAGAGCAACCATTTTCGCCTCAGACGCGATAGTTAACTCAACTTCATATGATCCAGCTCGACCAGAAGACCTGGCAGCTGGTGGCTCTCTCATGGTGTCCCACTCAAAGGTACGTTCAGCCATTAATTCAAAAGTGTCCCATGCCTCATCGATGGGTTTCATTTGGAAATCACCTTGACACATTGACTCCAACAATGTGTGGGTTTTGTAGTTGAGGCCCTCATAAACAATTTGGCATAACTGCCACAACTCATTTCCATGATGAGGGCACTGCAAGAGAAGGTCCTTGAACCTCTCAAAGAAAGCATAAAACGATTCGGTCTCAGTCTGATACATTTGGTGTATCGGGTGTCGTATCTGTTGAGTTTTCCTTTGAGGGAAAAATCTCTTCAGAAAGACGGTCACAAAGTCATCCTAAGACCGAATAGAGCTCACCGGGAGGCTGTACATCCATTTCTTCGTGTTATCCTTCAACGCGAAAGAAATCATCCTCAACCAGACTGAATCCTCATCAAGTTGTTGAAGCTTGAACATGGAGCATACTTCCTCGAATTCACGTATAAAAATATACGGATCCTCTTTATTGGCAGTGAAGGTAGGAAGCATGCTCACATATTGAGGTTTCAGCTCATAGTTGTTCCCGCGAGCTGGGGGAAGAACTATGCAAGAACGCTGCGCGGCCCGAACAAGATGGGTCTGCTCCCACAAAGTCATTGTCCTGTCATGTCGAGCTAAAGGTGGTGGTGCACCAAGAACTCGATCCTGACCGAATCCCTCTTCCTCTCGAGTCAAAGGATGAGGAGAAGGAGGTCTACGCGCGTGGTGGTGGGAGCGGACTGAGGTAATCCATGTATGGAACCCGGTCTCCCCCGTCACCACGAGAAGACTCGACCTCACGCTCCAAAGGAGCACGAGGTGGAGATGGCCGATCACTAAGACCATCCATCTCAGAAAAATGCACTCTCTCAAGTCGAGCGTTCTCACAAGAACGTGCCCAACCTAGCATAAAATGCTCGACTCGACTCTAAAATGACACACAACAGAAGGTGTACTAGAGGAGGAGACTACTCGTAGAAAATAGATGAGGAGAGGACTCAGATGAGGAGGGAGAATCCCTAGAGCTAACGTGGGCAATGGGAGAAGGTAGAAGCCTAATCTAGCAAGCACAGCTCAAACAACGTATGACAATGGGTCCTTAGGCTAGACGACGCCTAACTTCGAGGTCACTAATCTCAACACGCCTCAGCTCCCTACAACGAAGACCACAATGCCTAGCAAGTGATACCATATTCGGAGATCCAGTACCTCCTACTATTGAAAAGGTAGGCAATGCCGATCAAGCCATGACGGTCTCAACTAGATTACTCTCCTAGTGCGTCCGAAATCCTTAGGGCCAATGTCTACTTGCTTTTAGAATTAAGGCTTTTATTAAGAGTGATTTTTGGGGCCAAGGAAAGGGTGATGAAATCCCCCACCTTATCTTTTATGGGACAACCCCTCCTTAGTAGCGTTTTGATCTTAAATCTAGCAATCAACACTCCAATCAAACGCTCAACTCACTCTTGTCCCGATGCAATTCCTACTAACTAATGCATGGTCATACAATATGCATGAATGAGTGTACGAAATGCGTACCTCACGCCAGCACTCAACAACTGAAAATAAATCTAAAATAAAAGACAACTACGTGCCTAAGTCAAGTATATGATGCATGACCAAAACATGTAAGAATGTCTAATCTTTTGCTTTGAGTTTTAAGGTTCAAGTTGATTAATGGGGCTTGATTGTTAATCTGGGAGCAAACTATAAGTCAAAACATGCAAAAATGGAACTCGAGACAACCTACTGAATGTAGAAACAATCAGAAAAAATGGGAGAGAATTTAGAGCTCACCATGACGCCAATTGGCGGTTCAGAACCGCTGATTGGTGGTATGTTTTCTTCTGATTGTCTCTCGTCTTCTCCTGGAGACGTCTCTTCATCCTTGAAGCCTCCTGAAACAAACAAAACTAAAAACCAAAAATTAAAACCACTCAAATTATCCAAACCAAAGTATGGACAAAACACCTCCCCGGCAACGACACCAAAAACTTGATTGATATGTTTTAATTGACTGCAAGTGCACGGCCGCGTTGAAACGGTGGGAAATACGGGTCGATCCACAGGGAGGTGTGCTGACTTTTGGTTTGTGCGAAGGCGAGTGGGAAAGAAAGGAGAGAAATGAGTTACGATCTACACTACACTACAATGCGAAAGGAAATGGAAAATAACCAATAAAACTAAACCCCAAAGGGGGTAGAGAAAAGAGTGTGAATACAAAGATATGTGTATGTGTGTGTGTGTGTTCAATTAAGCTCATCACAATATGTAGTGCATGAAAATCATAAAACTACATCCAACTTTGCCTCCACATGAATTAAAATAACACAATATCGTTAAAACATACAAGACAATAATTGGAATGAAGCTAAATAAACTCGTGTATAAAGACTAGACCCTACTATACCTCCACATGAAATAAGATACCACATTATCATTAAAACATACAAGGCATTAACCAAGGTAAAGGCAACAAGAGTACATGCAACTACAAATCATGTTTCCTTCATCAATTCCATCTATATCCTCACCTTATCATTCCCCATAAAATAGGTCCACTGATCGAAGCATAAGCTAAGCTTCATTCAAGAGCATTAGCATATCAAAGACAAGAGTGAAATCTCATTAGATGGTTATGGAAATCATATAAGGCTCAAGGGATTAAGATAACACACACCTAATACACCACATGATCATATCACATATTTCTCCACCCCCCAAATGGGGATGGAACTACTCACTTATCATTACACTACAACCTACATTAAAATGAAACATTCTACTGAAATGAAACTAAACTAAGCAAGAAAGAAATATTAAAGAAACTAAAAGGACATAAAACAAAAGAAGCATGCAAGCATATGAAAGGAAATTAAACTAAGAAAGAAACAACATACTAATGGAAAACATCTATTATTACTCACTCAATTACAAGTAGCCTCTCTCCATCAGGGTTTTTGATTCAAGGCTTTAACTCCTAGTAGAGAGGATGGCCACCAAGAGAGAGATGGGGTGCAAGAGAGGAGGGAGAGTTCTATTTATAGCCATAGAAAAAGGTAATCTGAGACAATCTCCTGGTATGGGACTAAACAAATATCATAAATAGACTAAACAGACTCTAATACATAACCCACAGAAATATTAGCGGATTCGGAGCAACCCGGACTACCAATTAGCGGTCTACAGGGTTTGGATCCGTCTGGGTTTTGTTCTGGACTTTTCTGGATAGATGTGTTGGTCTTTGATGCATCTACCTCGCTTGCTGGAGCTCCGACCCGAATAGAATTGCCAAAATACTCCCCATGATGGTGTGGAGTATTCTTGTTTGCTCATTGGTCCTTCTATCTTGCATTCAGGTCCTTCGATCTTGCATCTTAGTCCTCGAGTCTCTCAACTCAGTCCTTTTTCCTTCTTTTAGGTCCTTTCATGCCTCTTCTCTTCAAACCTCTTTATTTTTGAAATTCAAACATAAAGCTCGTTACGTAGCATTGTTTATGTGAAGGATAATGGATATAAGATACAAATGTAAGCATGAAATGATGTCAATCACTTTTACAGGAAGGCAATTGGGACTGAGCATATATGAGAAGGAGATGGAAGTTGCCTTATTTGTCATTCAGAAGTGGAAATCTTATATGATATACCAACCTTTTGTACTCAGAACGGATCACCAAAGCTTGCAACACATGATGAAGAAAAAGATACACACATGAGCTCATGACTGGCTAAGTTGATGGGGTATGATTTCAAGGTTGAGTACAGATTTGCGCATCATAATCGTGCAGCAGATGCTCTATCAAGAGTTATGGAGGAGCCTACTGAAGAACTTCACACTTTGTCCCTCTGTGCTATTTCCTTACTGGTCACCTCCTGGCTGGATGAGTTAGAGCCATTTACCAGGAGCACCCAGAATACATTAGACTAAAAAAGAAATGGGACACCGGAGAGCTGGATAAGGACAGGTATGAGTGGAAGGAGGGAATCTTTTTTCACAAAGGAAGAAACAGATTGATCAAGAACTCCAGCCTTACCAAAAAGGTGTTGCAAGAGCTTCACTCTACCCCCTCAGTTGGGCATGATGGGTTTGATAAGACTCTTCACAGAGTTAAGCAAAAAAATTCCTGGAAGGGAATGATTTAGGAGATTAAAGACTTCATTAAAGAATGTGATGTGTGCCAACAAACCAAATATGAGTCCCTCTCCCCAACTGGGCTGTTGCAACCCCTTCCCACTCCTACTGAAGTCTGGACAGACATCTCAATGGATTTTTTGAGGATCTACCAAATTCAATGGGGTTTTCATGCATCTTAGTAGTGGTGGATCGACTTAGTAAGTAATCCCACTTTATTCCTCTAAAGCAACACTCTCTTCGCTAGCTTCTTTTGGCAAGAGTTGTTTAGAATGCAAGGAACCAAACTCAAATTAAGCTCAGCTTATCATCCCCAAACATATGGACTCACTAAAGTGGTCAATAGAAGTTTGGAGACTTACTTGAGGTGTTTTTTGTCACCACCAACAAGAGAAGTGGAAGGATTGGGTATTGTGGGTTGGATATTGGTACAACACTTCGAAGCACTCAGTCATTCAAATGACCCCCTATGAGGCCTTGTATGGCAAAACCCTACCATTCTCCTGTCATACATTCCAGGAACTACTAAAGTCGATCAGGGGGACGAAATTCTAGAAACCAGGGAGGAGATCTTGAAGTTATTGAAAGAGAACCTGGAAAGGGCTAAAAATAGAATGAAAATTCAGAGTGATAAGAGGAAAATGGACAAAGAATACCAGATGGGGGATTGGGTATTTCTCAAGTTACAGCCTTACAGCAAACTGTTTTGAGAATGAGTTCACACAAGTTAGGATTGAAGTATTATGGACCTTACCAAATCCGTGAGGGGGTTGGGGCTACTGCTTATAGGTTGGAACTCCCTCCTGGATCAAGGATCCACAATGTGTTTCATGTATCATTCTTAAAGAAGAAACATGGATACATTCCCATGCAGCAGACCCAGGTGCCAATTACTGAAATGCCCTCAAGAGAGCCCGAGTTAATACTGGGGAGGAGGATTTTTAAGAAGGACAATCGAGCCGGGGTGCAACTCTTGGTGCAGTGGTCGGATCGTCCAAACCAAAGTCTGGACAGAGCACCTCCCCGGCAACGGCGCCAAAAACTTGATTGATCGTTTTATATTAACCACAAGTGCACGACCGCGTTGAAGCGGTGGCAAATACGGGTCGTCCACTGGGAGGTGTGTCGACAATTAGTTTGTTTGAAGGCGAGAGGTAAAAGAAGGAGAGAAAGATGTATTACACTACACTACACTAATCTAAACTAGTAAACAAGCAAGCTGAAATGAAATAACTAAACAACTAAGCTAAACAACTAATGAAGAAGATAAAAAGACAGGAATGGAAACCCATAAGAGGTGGAGTGTGTGCACATGAAATAAGTGTGGTGTTGAATGCATACAATAAGCTCAAGTGTGGTTAGTGTTTGTTCATGCATAAGAAGTACCTCACGGCAAGACCTATCATTTACAACACTAACCTAGGTGATTAATATGAGCAATGCATGGTTGTTATTAAGAACATAACGAGCATGGAGTGTACCTAACTATTCCAAAAACCATCAAGTAAAGTTCTTATTAATTCAAGCAAGCATACTAATATCTCTCACAAACAATAAAATTTAGCATTCATACCACCTACATAACATGTACATACATCTACTCCACCCCCAAAGGGGATGGAACTACTCACACATATTTAAACTAACTACTCTAACAAAATGAAGCATTATACTGAAATAAAACTACATTAATCAAGCAAAAATATTAAAGAAACATAAAAGGAAAGGAAAGACTAAACAAACATGCACAGATTAAAAGACAAGATTAAAAGAAACTAGAAGAATTATTTTATTAACAAATGACTCACATTGAAGGTAGCATTCTTCTCCACCTTGAGTTTTTTCTTCAAGGCTCACTCCTTAGTAGAGAGAATGACACCAAGCAATGGGTGAATTACAATAGAAGGTGAAGAGTTCTATTTATAGCCATAGAAAAAGGTAATTCGGGACAATCCCCCGATGTGGGACTAAACGAATACCAGAAATGGACTAAATACACACTAATACGTAACCCAGAGAAATCTTAGCGGATTTGGGCCCAAAGTGACCGCCAATTAGCGGTCTACAGTGTTTTGATTGGTCTGGATTTTCTTGTGTGCTTTTCTGGAAGGTTTTATTTGTCTTTGATGCATCTACTTCGCTTCTTGGAGCTCCGACCCGAATAGAATTGCCAAAATACTCCCCATGATGGTGTGAAGTATTCTTGTTTGCTCATTAGGTTCTTCGGTCTTACATTCAGGTCCTTCTCCCTTGCATCTTAGTCCCCAGATCTCAAGATTAAGTCATTTTTCCTGCTATTGAGTCCTTTCATGGCTCTTCTCTTCAAACCTCTTTATTTCTGAAATTCAAACATAAAACTCGTCACGTAGCATTGCTTAGGTGTAAGATAATTGATATAAGATACAAATATAAGCATGAAATGATGTCAATCAAATACCCTCACACCTAAGTTTTTGCTAGTCCCGAGCAAACAAAGAAAGAGAGAAACAAACAAGAACAAGAAATCCTAACTTACTTTCGTAGGAATCACGGTTGCACTTAACACGTGCAACAAGCCGTTAAACCTCCTTCTTGCCAAGGAGGAGGAGTGTTGTCTCCTGAGGGTTTTCAGCGGATATACCCACAAAATCCGAACAAGATGCATTATTCAATCTAGACCTCGACTCGTTGGACAAATTTTGTTGATCAATGGACGCGGTAATGATACGGGCCGACTCTATATAGGTGATCAGTCCACACCTAGCCTAATGAACCATTCGTGCAAGTTAAATAAGGAATTAAATGAAAGACATGGACAACCTCAACATCCTCAAGTGCTACAAAGTGTAAAGTACATTAAGGTTCTTATTTGCATTACTTTTTTTTATTTTTGTTTCTTTTCTCATTTTTTTCTTTTTATTAGTTGGAGCTTCATTCTCCCAGGGTCAGGTTTCGTGCATCATTACCCATGAGGACTTACACTATCACGTACACCTTTCCTTAAATCTCCACATAGGGCAATCCCTACCACCCGTGTAATGAGAGTTCGGTCGACGCATCCCAAGTCAGATGACTCGAAAGCACTAGGCACAAAGTCCCCTCAGACCTACTTTCCCGAGTGATAGGAACCGTGCGAGAAGAGAGAACACCTACTCACTTATTTCTTATCTACACATGAACCAAAACCCCTACACTAATGTCTCACAACAAGATTTAAAAGGTCTTTGACTACAACAAACTTCCTTAAGTTAACAGACACGAATTAGTGACTCACTAGGTTCAGGGTGGACTTCTTTAAATGTTTGAGCACTGAAACCCTATGATTACTCACCCCCAAGGGAAAACTGGGGTGCATCCTAAGGACTCGATAAATCCTAAAGCCACAATACTAGATATCCTAATGCATCAAGTTCAAGACAATTTTGGGAACTTTCTTTTTACTTTGCCTCTCAACAGTTTTGCACATGCTAAACACACGCAAAACCCACAAAATATTTTCTTTCGCAAACACATGAAGATTTTGAAAGAAATGCGAAAATTTTGAAGCACTAGGTAAGCAAAAGAAGACAAGTCACCCAAGGATCATGGCAAGCAGATATATCGATATTAAATGCAGCACACTAACATGACCCTAAAATGCAAACAAAAGAAAACAAAATCAAAAGAAAAGACTCGACTATGTACACACGTAAAACACCCCCCCCCACACCTACTTCATGCATTGTCCTCAATGAATGTGAACAAGATACTACATGGATTTATGCATGAAAAAGGAGAGATCTCACTAACATGAAGTACAAAGGGAAGTTCAAGGTCATGTTGATGGACACAAACCCAAATTCTCTCAAAACTTGTGAGATGTTAAAGAAATGATACAAATACGTGAAAGAAATGGAGCCCAAATACACAAGGGTTGGGGCTCACAACAATCGATGCCCACTGAAGGAGTCTTTTATTGTACTTTCTCTTTTTTTCTTTTTCTCTTTTTTTATATATATAACTATGTACAAACATAAGTTCCCATCTTCATTTGTCAAAAGACATCAAATGGGAACCTCAAGAGTGGGTCAATGCACTTGGAAAGGGAACATGACACCACGCAGGGCCTGAATACGAATGTGTTGGCCCCCTTCACAAAGAGCACCAGATGAAATGAGAGGTTCATGAATTGCATGCAAAGGCGTCTCATTCAAAGGATCAAACTGAAAGAGCTTGAACCTCTCGAGAGTTTGGGAAATAAGGGGCAACGGAGGAAGAGTTTCTCCCGTTGCAGTGATGAAGTTATGATCGTCAATCCAAACTCTCCAACCAACAGGTTGGTGCGTCGGAACGAGGTCAAGAACCTCGTTAGGCATGTCTGACACACTAGGCAAACAAAAAGTGGGTCTCATACCCAAGGTATCCTCCAAGGAACTCCTAATACCCTCATGAGCAATGTAGTTGTTTGATGTTCCAGCATTTCAAAGATGATCAGGAACAATAGTGAGAGGCAAACTCTCATCAGGTTGTTTGAAATTGAGGGTACTAGGGAGCTCTTGCTCCACCAGAGGTGAGTCCTTAAGAGGCACAATATGAAGATCATGTGGCTCAAGGGCCACGGGACAAAAAGATAAGGCACAATCCTGTGCCGACTCATAATGAAGCTGGTCCAAGTTATTCTCAATTTGAATCGAATCCTCCACTAAGTGATCGTGAATTGAAACCCCAAGTCCCTCAGACTGACTAGGAGTTTGACTTTGAAAGATTGTGCTTTGAATTTGTGGATGTGGTGGTGGTTCGATTTCAGAAGATAAATCCTCATGTTGACAAGAAAGGTTACCCTCCTCACGTTCATGGAATTGTTGTGTCATTTGACTCACTTGCATTTCCATATTTTGCAAGGAATTCAAGTTGGACTTCAATAAAGTTTGAGTGGTTTCCATGAACGTTTGGAGGGTTTGTTTTAGGGAATCAAATTTGGGGTCAATAGTGAGGTCCATGTCAGAGCTTGGGAAATTTTGGGGTTGGGTGTTGATGGGCTGAGAATGAGTCCAATGATTTGAAGTGTGGTGTTGGTAGAATTCTGGGTATTCGGGAGGAGGATACGGGGGTGAAAATGAGGTATAAGAATTTGGATAAGAATTGTCTCCCCACGAATCCATCACTCTCGGGTTGTACGCGGATGCGTAATGGTCACATTTAGCATTTTGGGAAAAGGTATGCTCATACTCAGGCTCAGGGGGAACATAAGAATATTCTCCGATAACATGACCACTCAACCCACAACAGTCGCACGGTACGGCTACAGGAGCCACCAGTGAACTCATGTCGTCTTCCATACGCATGAAAGAGGCCAAAGTTTGTTGTAATGTCTCAGTTTGTTGACCAGCATATGATCCGACATAACTGGATTGTGGTCTAGCAGTCGGTGCCTCTCTCATGTTACCCCTATATGAAGATTGCTCAGTCACACAATGAAGATTATCCCAACCATACGGGGTGTTCGTCTGAGCCACCCCCAGTTGCATGGGTCCGGAATACCAGGAAGAATTGTCCTGGTCCTAACAATGATATGGATGGTCGCCCATGTAACCATCCATCTCAACAAACAACTCTCGAGTCGACCACTCTCACCACCACAAGACTAAGCTCGCAAAAAGTGCTCGACTCGACCCTAAAACGCTACCAGAGAGTGTAAAGGGGAGGAGACTAAAACGTAGAAGTAGGTGAGAAGAAGATGACTCAGACGAGAAGGGAAGAATCCTTAAAGCTAGCGTGGGTGAAGGGATCAGGTAGAAGCCTAACTAGCAAGCACGGCTCAAACAATGTAAGGCAATGGGTCCTTAGGCTAGACGACGCTTAACTTCGAGGTCACTAGCCTCGACACGCCTCACCTCCCTACAACAAGGACCACAATGCCCAGCAAGTGATACCAGATCCAGAGATCCAGTACCTCCTACTATCGACAAGGTAGGCAACGCTGATCAGGTCATGACGGTCTCAACTAGATTACTCTCCTAGTGCGTCCGCAATCCTTAGGGCCAATGTCTACTTGCTTTTAGTTAAGGCTTGATTAAGAGTGATTTTTGGGGCCAATGAAAGGGTGATGAAATCCCCCACCTTATCTTTTATGGGACAGCCCCTCCTTAGTAGCGTTTTGAGCTTAAATGTAGCAATCAATCACTCCAATCAAACGCTCAACTCACTCTTGTCCTGATGCACCTTACTAACTAATGCATGATCGAAACATGCATGAATGAGAGATTTGGGTGCACGTACCTCACGCCAGCAATCAACAACAAAATGTAAAGCAAAGAAAAGACAAATTCATGCAAGGTCTACACATGATGCATGACCTAGATGGCAAGAAGTCTAATCTTTTGCTTTGAGTTTTATGGTCCAAGTTGATTAAAGGGGATTGAAATTAAATTTGGGAGCAAACTAGAAGTCACAGCACGCAAAATGATACTCCTAGATAACGAAAATGAAACAACAAGAAACCAGAAAAAATCTGAGAGAAAATGAGGCTCACCAGGCCGCCAATTGGCGGTCCCAGACCACTGATTGGCGGTCACGTTTGCGTTATTGGCTCTCCAATTCCTCCAGTCGCTTCCCCTTGATTCTAAGAATGCCTCAAACACACAAAAACAAAAAACAAAAAATTAAAACCACTCGAATCGTCCAAATCAAAGTCTGGACAGAGCACCTCCCCGGCAACGGCGCCAAAAACTTGATTGATCGTTTTATATTAACCACAAGTGCACGGCCGCGTTGAAGCGGTGACAAATACGGGTCGTCCACTGGGAGGTGTGTCGACAATTGGTTTGTTCGAAGGCGAGAGGTAAAAGGAGAGAAAGATGTATTACACTACACTACACTAATCTAAACTAGTAAACAAGCAAGCTGAAATGAAATAACTAAACAACTAAGCTAAACAACTAATGAAGAAGATAAAAAGACAGGAATGGAAACCCATAAGAGGTAGAGTGTGTGCACATGAAATAAGTGTGGTGTTGAATGCATACAATAAGCTCAAGTATGGTTAGTGTTTGTTCATGCATAAGAAGTACCTCACGGCAAGACCTATCATTTACAACACTAACCTAGGTGATTAATATGAGCAATGCATGGTTGTTATTAAGAACATAACGAGCATGGAGTGTACCTAACTATGCCAGAAACCATCAAGTAAAGTTCTTATTAATTCAAGCAAGCATACTAATATCTCTCACAAACAATAAAATCTAGCATTCATATTTAAACTACACTAATCAAGCAAGAAATATTAAACTAACTACTCACACATCTACTCCAACCCCAAAGGGGATGGAACTACTCACACATATTTAAACTAACTACTCTAACAAAATGAAGCATTATACTGAAATAAAACTACACTAATCAAGCAAGAAATATTAAAGAAGCATAAAAGGAAAGGAAAAACTAAACAAACATGCACAAATTAAAAGACAAGATTAAAAGAAACTAGAAGAATTATTTTATTAACAAATGACTCACATTGAAGGTAGCATTCTTCTCCACCTTGAGTTTTTTCTTCAAGGCTCACTCCTTAGTAGAGAGAATGCCACCAAGCAATGGGTGAATTACAATAGAAGGTGAAGAGTTCTATTTATAGCCATAGAAAAAGGTAATCCGGGACAATCCCCCGATGTGGGACTAAACGAATACCAGAAATGGACTAAATACACACTAATACGTAACCCAGAGAAATCTTAGCAGATTTGGGCCCAAAGTGACCGCCAATTAGCGGTCTACAGTGTTTTGATTGGTCTGGATTTTCTTGTGTGCTTTTCTGGAAGGTTTTATTTGTCTTTGATGCATCTACTTCGCTTGTTGGAGCTCCGACCCGAATAGAATTGCCAAAATACTCCCCATGATGGTGTGAAGTATTCTTGTTTGCTCATTAGATCATTCGGTCTTACATTCAGGTCCTTCTCCCTTGCATCTTAGTCCCCAGGTCTCACGATTAAGTCATTTTTCCTGCTATTGAGTCCTTTCATGGCTCTTCTCTTCAAACCTCTTTATTTTTGAAATTCAAACATAAAACTCATCACGTAGCATTGCTTAGGTGTAAGATAATGGATATAAGATACAAATATAAGCATGAAATGATGTCAATCAAAGGACAATCGAGTCGGGGTGCAACTCTTGGTGCAGTGGTCGGGAGGCACTCCTGAAGATGCAACTTGGGAGGATATAGAAGAAATTAAGGCTCGATTTCCAGATATAAACCTTGAGGACAAGGTTTCATTCAAGGAGGGAGGAGTTGTTAGCCTAACCAATTTAACCACCAATAATCGGGTCAGGCCCCCTCCCATTTATCCCTTCATCTGATCCTCTCGAATCAAACAACATCCAACGGACCTAGACAACTGACTTAAAATCCATCAGACAGTCGTTACAGATCTGCCAGGTGGTATCCATCGGTTGAGGATTCAAGCCAAAAAAATGTAGGTCCCACGGACGTTGGTTGCAACTGCTAGGGATTTGTTATTGTTCGTCTTCTTCCCATGTAGCTGGCATTTTTAGGGGTTAGTTGATTGTTCTGTTATTCGTTAAATAGGTTGTGCAAGTCAGTTAGAATTCTCGTAACGAACCTTCTTGTACTTTCCACCATTGGGTCGTGATTGATTCTTGACGAGAAAACTAGGGTTTCCCAATGCTCGAAACTCGAATCTCGTTCTCCGTTTCCATTCTCAGAAGTTTTCATCCCCTTTCCCTAGCAAAACAACGTACTACACTCGTCGTTGAGCCCACTCGACCCTTGCCACTGTCGTCGGAGGTCCGAGAGCTAACAAAAGACCTCACTTTTAGACCAATGGAGGGTCGAGCATCCTTTTTTGAACACATCTGCTTCGACAAGAAACACCTTCGATGACTAAATCATGGTTTGGCTGAAAGTGTTGGCACCATTTTGCAGTGACAATGTAGTGGTAAAGAAAAAAAGTTATCTTCCCTCCAACACCCAACTTTAATCCAGACCACGTTTGAAGATAGTGATGTTTTTGCCTTGAAAAAAGTTTGCACCAACGCCACCACTTAGTAAGACCATTTCTTCAAAAACTCGTTTGGACGATGTTTTTTTGTTAAGGTCAATTAAAAAACATTCACCGCCATCGCCCATCGCAAGTCACACAAACGGACCATAAGAATGCCATTGAGCATATTGTAGACAAGAATGGTCACAAGAAAATGAGTAAGCTTGGAGTATTTTGTAGTTAGAGTAGCCATAGTAGATTTTTTAGGGTGATTTGCTTGGGTTGACCTCAAAATGTGCACAATTGTTAAAATACCCCACGCTTTCACTATTCACTTGGATGCACCTATATTTCAATACATATTGCTTGAATACCCTTGGGTTGTTTGTGGACCCGACAAATGGCAAACATTGTGTGCACTCCGTCAATGCCGTTTACTTAATCGTTGGATGGTTAGTTAAGTTTGGGTTATTAAGCTTAATACACACAAGCGTTGTACGGGACATTCTGGACGAGTCTGGACAGAGTTTGGACAAACGTGTCCACAATAACCATCTTTCGGCTAACCTAGCCTCCTCCGTCCCTCGGGACCAACAAGGGGTAGTACAGGAATATTCACCTGTTGTCCATCGACTACACCTTTCGGCTTGATCTTAGGCCCTGACTCACCCTCCGTGGACGAACCTTGTGGAGGAACCCTTACGTTTTCGAGGCATTGGATTCTCACCAATGTTTGCGTTACTCAAGCTGACATTCTCGCTTCCGCTTCGTCCACACCTGCTTGTGCGGGCAACTAGCTCAAAGACCCGTCGTGGACGTTTCCTTAAAGTTATAGTAAAATTACGCCACGTCTAGAAGACGGACCCAATCGTGTTGGTTGGCCAACACGTAGTGTCACAGATATTCCTCCAACATAGCGTTGATCCTCTCCGTCTGTCTGTTTGAGGATGGTTGCTTGTTGAAAGACAAAAAAGGACATGTCAGGGACAACGATTGATTTGCACTGTAGCCTTTACATTGTTACCGTACACCTCTATCTCATCGGAAGCAGCAAAGAAAGCTCCTACGAACTGAAACATCTGAGTAGCTACTGGATGTGCCTACTACTACTACACCACACTACACTTGGCTACGCGATCATGACAGGACTCGAGCTCCCCTTAAAAAAGGAATAAGATGCGACCGTATGACGCGAGAATATGAACTAAACAAGAAATGCTTGACGAAGTCAAATATGCATTCATGGAACCTTGAAGAGGGGGAAATTGATGTTTCAGTTGGCCGAAAGCTCATTGGGACATACAAGTCTTTTTGCATGACGCATTGGGTAGAACAGTCTTTCTCTTATGATGAAGCAATTCTCAGCTCACAAATCAGCCACAGCCAACACCCATTTTATTTTCTGATATCGAAAAAGGGCAAGGGAGGGAAGTCATAGGGATGCTAACGGCGTAATTCATATCGATCTCTGTGAATACCGGTAACTGGAAGAGGTAGGGATTTGAGTTCAATCACCCGCCCCGTCGTAGTTTGGAAAAGGCATCGAGTGCGCGAAATCTAGCTTCTTACTCAACCTAAAGGGGTGCAGCGGAGCAAGGATATCTGATTGATGAGCCTTCTTCGATTGCTGGAGTGGGCCAAGGCCGAAGGAGGAAAGGAAGTCAGATAGGTGGATGGTCATCTAGACGTTGTAAGAGGTGGTGGAACGGAGAGAGTCAAACGACGCAATCGAGGGGGGACTTGGAGGTGGCGAGGAGACGAAGGGGAGGGAGGCGATAGGACTATGCGTGGGGTGGGTTTTACCCGCCACTAGTGCAGAAAAGTCCATATACGTCGGATATACAGGGGTATAGACGTCGGATTTCGACGGTCCAAGTACCCGACGTCTATTTTCCCGTCGTCTATTCCTTATTGTATAGACGTCGGCTATATACGACCGACGTCTATACAGTGTATAAACGTCGGCTATATACGACCGACGTCTATTATATGTTAATTAACAAAAAAATACATTGGAACATATATCGGGCATTCTGCACTCACATTAATGAAGCCCAAGCTACCCAAGTGCCCCAAGTGCCAATCTTTTGACAAATAACCACGAATATCAAGCTCATCATAACCAGGTGCTCCAAGTCGTTCGCGTTCAGCAGTAAATGAGTGGTGGAGTACATCAACCACACTAACAAAAATAAATTCTCCGATGTGGGACTAAAGTATTACACCCAATAGACGTCGAATATTTATATTGACCGACGTCTATTCATACAGCACGACCTATAGACGTCGGTCATGCTATACATCCGACGTCTATACATTGAAATAACAATAATTAATAAAAAAATACGCCCTATAGACGTCGGCTACCATATACAACCGACGTCTATACATGAGTTAATAGTAAAAAAAAGACGTTGCAACCATTTGAAGCCCAAGTGCCCCAAGTGCCAATCTTTTGACCATTAAATATATATATGTATCTCACTTGCATTTTGTAATGTGGTACCAAACTACCATTTAGAAGTAAAGGAGTAGTTGAGTACTTCAACTCCACCAATAAAAAACTTTCTCCAATGTGGGACTAAACATGTCACCATACACACACATGTGTACAACACACATGTGATAGTTATAATTATGTAACTATTATTACACAAAATAATCCCCATAAATTATTACACAAAATAAATCCCAAAAAATTACGTTATTTCTTATACAAAATAAATCCCAAAAAATGTGTTAATTCTTACACGAAATAAATCCCAAATAAATGTGTTATTTCTGATACAAAATAATCCACATAAATTCTTATACGAAATAAATCCAAAAAAATAAACAAAAAATATTTTCTTCTTTTAGGAGGTATAGACGTCGGTTATACTAAACAACCGACGTTTATACAAACCTATAGACGTTGGATGTCCAAACATCCGACGTCTATACCAATAGACGTCAGATGTTTTTATATCCGACGTCTATTTGGTGACGTCTATTGAGCATTCTGCACTAGTGCGCCATCCCGCCCCGCCCCATTTGAGGCAGTAGCGGTCAAATTTTTGCTACCCACAAACCCACTTCAATAAACGAGGCAGGTTGTAGTTGTGTTCTAACGCGTGATCCCGTCAAATATTTATATATATATATAGATATATAATGTTTCAAATTTTAGGATTAACAAAATAAATCTTGTTTAATTATGTTGTGATTTTATTTGAAGCGTCTATATGTAGACTTGTAGTGAAATTGGACAGTCTTTGGTTTTATATTTTTTTATTTTTTTTATTATGCTTTTACAGGTTTTGAGTTTGTTATTGTTTTACAAGTTTTGATTCATAAAGATATATGTTATGGAAACAAAATTAATATTACATAAGAATCAACCCATTAACCCACCAAACCTACCCTGCCAAACCAACCCTTAAGTGGGACGAATAACGGAAAAAGTTAAACTCGCCCCCACCAGAGTTTAACAAGACGAGTAGCAATGGGAGATAAACCCGCCTTGCCCCACCCTATTTGTTGCCCTAGGGAGGCAGGGAGGGGGTCAAAGGAGGTGGGAGAGGTTGGGGCTTGCACTTGGTGGGTTGGTGGGGAGAGAGAAAGGGGGGGGAGAGAGAGAGGGAGAGACATTCGGCATGGTGGGAAAGTTTAGGGGGTGATTAGTAGGTAATGGACAAAAAACAAACCTATAACGAAGTTGTGCGCACTACTGCAGAAAAGAAAATATACGTCGGATGTACGGGGTATATACGTCGGATATAAGCATTCACAAATCCGACATCTATGTGTACGTCGTCTATACATAGACATCGGTCGCGCCAAATCCGACGTCTATACCTAAAGAATATACGTCAGTTGTCCATAACAGACGACGTCTATACTTAAAGCATAGACGTCGGCTATTAGACAGGACCTTCATCTATTTTTTAGGTATAGACGTCGGTTAAATAACAGCCGACGTCTATTCTTAAGGAATAGACGTCATGCTACATACATCCCACATTTATACCTTTTTTCAGAGGAATAGACGTCGACTAATACAAACATCCGACGTCTATTCCTAAACCTGGACAAAAAAATAGCAAACACACTTTCATCCACATGTACATACATCCTGCACCAAATTCGTATTAACAGTCGACGTCTATATCTCGACCTCTCATACCATAGACGTCGGTCGTATTAAGAGACGTATTCTGCACTAGTGTGCTAACATAATGACATGGTTGGAAGAAAAAAGAAATGACATTTGGACAACTTTCCTGGTTTTTCTATGGCATTGCACTAACTAGTAGAGTACCAAATAACACATGTCCAATTTCTATCCAATTTCGTAACTTTTTATTGACATGCAACTGTCACCCAAATTTTAATATTAAAACTATTCTTTCACTTAGGGGTGCACATGGGTCGGGTTGGGTCGGGTTTGGGCCTCAACCCGACCCAACCCGAAATTTTCGGGTTGGGAAAAAACCCAACCCAACCCAACCCGAACCGGAACCGGTTTGGGTTCAACCCAACCCGACCCGAAATTTTCGGGTTGGGTCGGGTTGGATCGGGTTGAACCCGAATTTGGAATTTTTCTCCCAAACTTGGTCGGGTTCGGTCGACCGGTGCTTAAACGGTCGACCGGTGGCTTGAAAATCCGAAATTTTCGGGTTGGAAACGGTCGACCGAATGATGTTCGGTCGACCGGTTTATTTGGGAAAAAATATAAAAAAATTAAAAAAAATTAAAAAAAAATAAAAAAATCGGGTTCGGGTTGGGTTGGGTCAACCCGACCCTCTCAACCCGAACCCGACCCGAAAATTCGGGTTTTTGATTTTCCAAATCCGACCCGACCCGAACCCCTCTCCAACCCCTACTTTCACTTATCTCAATAGAATAACACATCGAAACTTGTTATATATAAAATAATACATCTAACATCGAAAGCTCTTCGACAAAAGTTGTTGCCTCTGCTCAAAGTATTTCTTTGGATTCTTATAGGGAACTACTAAACGTCGCCCCAAAACTACTTAAATCGCCCCTTGAAATTACCAAATTGCCCTTAACAATATATTTAATACCCATATCGTCCCGTGTCTTTAAACTAGGTTATTGACTCAGTTTTACTAACATTCCTAGTACCAACACCACGAAAATGTCTGGCGAAACACCTAGACCAGGCGAAGTAACGGAGGCGGATTTTTTTTTCCGACACGAGCGTCTGGCTAAGACGCCTGTACCATCGTGGAGGCGTCTGGCTAAGACGCCTCCACCATCGTTGAGGCGTCTTAGCCAGACGCCTCCACGATGGTGCAGGCGTCTTAGCCAGACGCCTATACCATTGTCTAGGCGTCTGGTTAAGACGCCTCGACCATGGTGGAGGCGTCTTAGCCAGACGCCTCCACGATGGTACAGGCGTCTTAGCCAGACGTCCCATTTTTTTTGATTTTTTTTTTCAAATTAAAATTATACGGTGTGTTATCTCAAATTATTTGACGTTTCTTTGCAAGTTTTCGGTGGTAACCGGTCGGATTACAATGAGTTTTTTTGCAAGTGATAAAGATTCAAAAAAATTCCAGATCCAACATTTTTTAAGTTCCAAATCCCCCGGTGGTAAAACATCATGACTTACAAATACCACCTCGACAGGTCGTTCGGGGGTCTCGCTCCCCGGTGAGCGAGCGGCATTCCACCTAGGTTCAATCTGGTTGTCGGCATTCCCCGGTGAGTGAGCGAGTGGAAATTTTTTGGATTTTGAAATTGTTGGATCTGGAAATTTTTGAATTTTCGGTGTACCGAAGAGGTATCGGTCATCCGAATATAGTAATTATTAACTTATTAATTAATTTAACAATTATCTAAATTTATAATCATTTATCTTTTTAAAAAAATAATAAAAAATTACGGGCGTCTGACGGAGCCGCCCCCACGTAGGAGGGGGCGTCTGGCTAAGACGCCTTCCCCATGGAGGAGGCGTCTTACACAGACGCCTGTCCCATGGGCGGAGCGTCTGGGTAAAACGCCTCCCCGATGGGTAAGGCGTCTGGGTAAAACGCCGCCCCCATGGGGAAGGCGTCTTAGCCAGACGCCCTCTCCTACGTGGGGGCGGCTCCGTCAGACGCCCGTAATTTTTTATTATTTATTATTATTTTTTTATTAAAAAGATGTTAGATGTTTTACCAGATTCGAGTACACTGGGGCGTCCGTTAGTTCATTACTGACCTCCAAAACATTATTTTTTATGATTATAAGAGGAATATGAAGAGAGATGTGTGATAGGAGGGTAAAATGTCGCGTTATAGCAGTAGAAATGAGAGAAGGGCAAAATGGTAATTTCAAGGGGCGATTTAAGTAATTTTAGGGCGATGTTTAGCAATTCAGTTCTTATAATGTATGGTGGCTTCAGAGAATAATAAATATTGTTGCTCGATCCATAACAATTTTTAATGATATTTGATTGTCTCCCGGATCTTACAAACGAGTTTAAGTTATAAATCATAAGGTTATACGGTCACTTAGACAACTCAGTGAAAAACTTAAGTGGTCGTAACAAACAAGAACTACTACTGATCAAGCAATAAAGTTTATATTAAAACAACCACTAACAACTTCGAGATCGACCACTTCAAGTTACAGTCCAAGCTACCAAGCTAGTCCTTAAAAATGCAACCGATCAAAGGAACTTATTTAAAGATAAAAGACAACCAAAGCTAGTCCAACCTAGTCATTCCAAATTTCCAAGTGCAAAACCTTAACAAATGAAAAAACTTATAAGTTTTACAACGTTGAATTACTTAATCCGTTAATCGCGTCTAATCATCTTAGAAGAGAAACAAAAGTACTCCCGGGCAAAATAAAACCACGTTAACCAAGCCCAAGTACATAGTTGTGCAAGAGGAGAACTCGGAAATCCATGTAGAGTATGCCAAACATCAAAATCTACTAACAGGGACCGATTATACAACACAAATAATTTTATCTGTACCTGAACTACGTAGGCGTAAGAGTTATATCGCATGGGAGTTTTATTTCCATCCAAATATCTACTGACTGCATATCTTAGTAGGTGTCAGGGAACTTTTAAATCAAGTATCGAATAATAGTATGATTGGATAAGTATATCTTAGTAGGTGTCAGGGAACTTTTAAATTTTCAAGAGTGCAACCTCCAATATTAAAAGTAGATTCAGAAGCGATGGTTGATACAGGTAACGCAAGAATATATCGTAACGCACATGCCAGAATTGGATATCTATATTTATTCAAGCACCAGCACTCCGAAACATGGTCATCTACCTCAGACGATCACCCGAGATCGATCAAATATCGTTCGAACTCTGAAGTACTGGCCGAACTTTAGTTTTGTGAACCTAATTCATAATTGATTTCTTGAAGTCTGATGCAGTTCATTGCTCGTGGAGGTACCAAAAGGTCAAATATCTGTGTTATTCCCAGATTTAGAAAGCAAATGCACATACATCTTTGAACATTTTTCAAACAGTGAGGTTTTCTTTTGTCATTTTGTGACCTACTACAGGCTCTTACATACCATGTAGTTCAAGTTTAACACCTCTAACTTGAAAGTTAGATCAAGAATATCTCTCATGTACATCAAAGGGTTTCAAATTTTAGATGTTTCCCCAATATTTGTCAAAAATTTTCTTCATTTTCTTTGCCATGACATTTAAATCTTCATTGTTAGTGTTTAGCCAACTAATCTTCAGTCTTCATTATAGTAGGAGAAGTAGAAGTCTCTAATTCTAAGATCATTCAGAATGTTCATTGTACCGAAGATATCATGATATTTGATGGTGGCATCTGACATGGTGTAATTGAAATTTCACCTAGTTTCAACATCCAAGGACAAACTTTGCAGACTCTCAACCTTAAACTTCAAAACAAGGTCTTTAAATATTTGTAACTTACCAGGAGAACTTTAGATCTACTTTACGATCTCTCTTACTCTACCTAAACAAGCTACAATTTCCGGTAGTTTTAACTCATCCCAAACAATCAAGTTATATTAGATATTGAAACGTAATTTGGTTAGAACGGGTGTTGTCCACCGTGCATGTGAAAAGTTTGCTTTCTAGACCTTAGGTCATCTTACAATATTCAACACCCTTCCCAATAGTCTCTCCTTTGGGCATAGACATGGAATAAATTTTTTTTTGTGCAACTTCTATTCACTATCGATGAAGTGCTCTCATAAAATCCCGCAACCTCAACCTTTCAGCTAAGTATAGCTTATAACAAATTCGAGCATAACAATCCCAAGACAGTGATGAATGTTGCAAACAAACAAAAAAACTGATTTTTGTTTCAATGCTAGTCACAAAGGAGAGACTATCGAGAAGGGTATCGAGGATTGTATGATGTTCTGGGGTTTAGAAAGCATGTTTCACATGCATTGTTCCAAAGACATGGGTTTCAGGATCTAAAGAAAATGTGTCAAAAGTTCAATTGCATAAGGATCTGATGCATGTAAGGTGTGTGCCTCACATCATTAAGTTGACAATTCAAGATGATTTAGAATTTTCAAAAATTATATCTTGTTTAAGTAAAGTAGTTGTAAAGTGGATAAAAAAATCCTCCTCATAGGTTACAAACCTTTAAAAACCTTACTTTGAAGTTTATGGTTGAGAGTAGACAAGGTTTGCCCTAAGATGTTGTGCCCATATGGAATTACACTTACACCATGTTAGATTACGCCCTCAAGTATCAAGCTATCTTCAGTATAATAAACAATATGAAAGATTCCGAATTAGAGAGTTTTGGTGCTCCTATTGATGAAGATTCGATATTAGTGGGCAGACTAATGGTGCTTCTGAAAAATTTGAAAGACTTAACATATAATATATCCAGTACTTTGTATATCACAACGGTACATTTTTCTATATTGTAAATGTTCTTGCCTTG
This sequence comes from Triglochin maritima, assembly GCA_963682175.1. Taxonomy (NCBI): domain Eukaryota; kingdom Viridiplantae; phylum Streptophyta; class Magnoliopsida; order Alismatales; family Juncaginaceae; genus Triglochin; species Triglochin maritima. The sequence goes on along the minus strand of OY821788.1, from coordinate 26,898,548 downwards.
TTGAAGAGTTGAGTAAACACTAATGATTTTAATGGTATGGCACGAAAAGTATGGCAAACACTAGGGAATCACCGAAAATGTGAACTCTTCGGGTACATGTAAGTTATTCTTGATCAATGTTCTAGTGGGCGGTCGCCACACGTGTGTGGTCGCCTATGCAACCAGGCGAACACCTGGTCGCACAAGTTACTAGTCTTTGCAACGGTTAGTTTTTAAAAAAAAATTGAACGTCATTTTAAGAAAGAATACCGTACAACACTAACTAAAAATTGGCTAATTTTTTTTATGAATGTGGAATTTCTTTTAATGTTCTTAATACAACTAAATTTAAGGAAGACATTGTTGCTACCTCTATACACGGTACTTGCCTAAAACTCACCACTTATTATGAAGTTTGTGATACATGCCTAAGAAAAGAAATTGATTATACTAGGAATTTTCTAGATTCATATAAGCAAGATTGGAAATTATATGGATGTACAATAATGACAGGTGCATGGACCAAAAGGTCTTGTAGAATTGTCCGACAGAAACAATGTTTTTACGATCAGTTGATACTTCGAGGTACTCACACACAACTAACTACTTGTTGAAGTTCATTGACGAAATTGTTGAGGGGGGGGGGGGGGGGGGGGGGGGGGGCTAGTTTGTGGTTCAAGTTGCCACCGACAACGCAACCACGTATGTAGTCGTTGGGAAGATGATGCAAAAAGGGAGCATGAAGACTTCATTCCAACCGATAATGAAGAAACAGACAAGGAGGACGCCTATGTTGATGATCCAAACGATTCGGACACTGAAATTCCTAACTGCACTTTAGAACAATGTATCCAATTGAATGACTACGACAATTGTATTGTAATTTTTTGTCTTCAAAATTGTATTATTAACTCTACAATTAATACAATAAAATGCCTAAGTATTTGAGTGAGTAGAGGACGTACCTAGTGAGACTATGGTCTGGTGATCTAGGTGTATTTTTAAAGCCCAAACGAGTAAGAATTTTTTCTATAATTTACTTGTATTTTTTCTGTATTTTTCACTTTTTTAATTAAGAAAAAAAATAATTAAAAAAAATCGCCCACAACTGCGACCACATGATCACCTAGGATTGCCTAGGCGACTGAACATAGTTCTTGATCAGACTTTAAAGTTAAAGAGTGTTAAACTTAAAGCGCATTGTATGTACATGCCTGAAATGGGTGAGACTTTGAAGTTAAAGAGTGTTAAACTTAAAGCGCATCGTATGTACATGCCTGAAATGGGTGACGAACTGACTAAAACAATCAAACAAAGACAACTCATTGTTTGAACAATATGTGCATTTGCTTTCCAGATCTAGGAATAAAACGATGTTAGACATTTCGGTACAACACAAAAGGACAAAACCAAAACAAGACCAGACTGTATATTAAAAACCTAACACCGACAACCAGATTGAACCGAATATGGTATGTTCCACTTCCAAGCGGAATAACCGACCGGTGTTCAGCCCTAGCTGAAACACCTAAAACAACTATATCCAATTTCAACAATCTAAGATGCAAAGACAATCTTCAATTTACATGAAAAAAATCCAACACATGCAACAATTTCGTTCAGACCGTCACTACACAAATCTTTCTTCAAATCCTCATTCTTACAGTATTACATTTAAATATGTCTACAAAAGCCATATAGTACCACCTTACTTTCACTATGCCCATCTTTTGTTTGAAGTGTGAGAGTATATTGTCTTTGTATTGAACACTTAGTGCAATATGATATCCAATCGATTCCTAGTCATCCAATTTATTATACATATTGAACAAATCTCTAGCATTGCCCATATTAGGATAACTATAGTACAACACCACGATATGCGCAAAAATATCCAAACACCATCACACTTGTTCTAATCATCTCAATACTTCAAGTATTAAACAAACACAAGGCATTTAAGAAACACACAAAAGGATAAAATGTTGGAATCACACAATCAAGACAATTTTTTGAAGAAAAAAAATGTACTGCAAGACTTTTCTCACCACAGTGAATGAAATTTGTTATTTTCCATTTACTTAAAGTAGCAATCATATTCTTGTGGACTCAACCACCTTTTTAGGAATCATCAAGAACCTAATATAACCATGTTGGCTTCTAACCGTGTACTACGCACACACCAAAGCCCAGTTGCAGATTTGGGTGAAATATGAAGCGCCCAAATCAACAAATAAGAAAAAAATGAATGATAATTGCAAATACCATGTTTACCTACACAACTGGAAACACAAGTGTCTCAGTTAATAAAGCAATGTAATTCAAAAGCATTTCAAAATCCAATCACCTTAAAAGACTGCATCTCAGAATCTCCACAATACTAAACCAAGGTGAATGTTTTTGTTCCATGTGAGGGGGAACGCAAATATCGAAATTTGATCAAGCAATCCTTCTAAATTTTGGGATTTCAATTAGTTCATAAGGAATGGTCTCATGTTCAACACCTCGGATTTTCAACCATCATTGGATTTCAAGCCCCAACATTTATCCAAATACCACAATTAGATAATTAAATGAGATTTTCAAAGGGCCTAAATTTTATTGGATCGTCCTCATATTCAAAACCCCCTAAGGCCCTAACTTGAATTGCCGATGTCTACCTTATACAAGATCATGTGTCCCACCACCAAAACTCAACCTAACACACCACCAATAATAATATAAATGGACAAAACCCATCAAAAATACATTATTTGACACAAGCATCAAATTCACCATTAGTGTTGTTGTATCTTAGATGCGACACCCAACACAAAACTTAAAACAGATACATCTTACCAATTGGAAAGTCACTTGACTAATCTCTAGAATCGTTAACCATTGTGAAAGCAATTTTAAAAAACCCCAAATCAACAATTAATAAAAAATTGAATGATAACCATAAAATATCATGTTTACCAATACAAATACCAACAAAAGTGTTTCAATTAACAAACAATGAAATTGAAAAACAATTCAAATTCTGAAAACCTTATAAGCTAACATCTCATAATCTCCGGAATACAACCAAGATGGGTTTTTTTGGTTCCATGGGAAGGGGAATGCAAATATGGAAATTTGTGATCAGGCGAGACCCCTCTTGATTCTCAGATTTTGATTAATTCGTGAGGAACGTTCCATAATTCAACACCTCGGATTTTCAGCCCCATGGGATTTTGACCCTCTAGATTTTCCAAACACCATAAATTAGATAGGTAGATGATATTTTCATACACCCTGAATTTTTTGGATTATTTATTACAAATTCCAAACCCTAACTTAAATTCCCCAAATCACAGCTATCGCCACACTACCACAATAATTCCACAACACAAACCACTAGCAATAATAATAAATAATAATATAAATGGCCAAATACATCAAAAAAACGTTATTTAACCCAAGCATCCAATTCACCATCACATCCAAAACCTATAAAAACCAAAGACAACACCCAAAATAAAGACAAAAACCATGTATACCTAGAAATCGAACTCCGCTCTGACTCCATCCTCAGTACGAACCGCCTTTGCTGCTATGCAGAATCGATCCGAGCGTCCCGAGAACCGCAAACGCGAGCAACGGGCTAACGTCAAGCGTGTCGAATATCGGGGGGATAATATTCCGGAACAAGTTCAGGTACGGATCGCACAGATCCCTGATCGCCGACAGGGGCTGGCGGTCCCAGGGGATATTGGGGAACCAACTGAGCAGAACCCGGACCATGAGCACCCCGCTGTAGATATCGAGCCACTTGGCCATGCCGGCTGCGACGACGGTAAGCGGCGTGTTGAGGTACCCGGACGGGCGGTCCCGCATGGCGGCGAAGAAGAGGGGGCCGGCGGCCGGGAGGACGTTGTGGCGGAGGGCAGGGAGGAGAGGGGAGAGTTTTGCAAAGGTGAGTTTGGAGAGGGCGAAGGCGGCGGCGACGAGGGAGGTAATAGTGAGGGTGGAGGAGGAGAGGGTCGGGGTTGGGGAGAGGGAGGATCTAGGGTTTAGGCGGAGGGATTTGGGGGTGGTGGTGAGGAGGAGGGATGGGGATGAGAGGAATCTAGGGTTAGGGTTTCGGGTGAGGAAGGAAGATGAGAGAAGAGTAGAGGTTGCCATTTGGGTTGGGGTTTCGGAGTGCTTGCGTGAGGGGATAAGTGATTTCGGAGTGTTTGGGTGTTTATACTTTATAGTGGGTTTGGTTTGTTTTTTAGGGGGTAAGGATGATCTTGGGGGTCGATTTTGAAATTTAGAGCATCCTTAACGGGTCGAGCGCTCAGCGCCTTTTTCTTAACGGGGAGGGCGTCTGTCGGGCGGAGCACCCGAATGGATGTCTGGGCGCCCATCGGGCGGGGGCACGTGTTCCCCCACTTACGTTTGTCGAAATGTTTTTTTGTTTTTTTTATATTTTAGTGGATGTTTTGTTATTATAGTTAATTGATAATGTATTGGGTATTTTTTAGTAATGTGGGTGATAAATTTTTATTATTGTGGTAACGGGTTGGATTACAATGAGTTTTTTTGCAAGTGATGAAGATTCAAAAATTTTCATATCAAACAATTTCAAAATCCAAAAAAAATTCCCCCGAACGACCTATCGAAGTGGTTTAATAATATAGTCTAAGATGGTTAACTCATGGTCTAAACACATTGTTAGGGTTAATTGATAATGTATTTAGTATTAATTGATAATGTAGTAATTTCAATTAATAAAATGTAATTTGTTAGAATGTGGTGTAAGAATTAAAATTGTTTAATTAATAAATGATGTAGAGGAAAGAGAGTGTAGGGTGGGTGAATGTAGTCTGGGCATGGTTAATGTTTTTTTGTGGGTGGGTGAGTTGACGTGACGAAAAGAGAAGCTGACGTGGCGGAGAGAGGGAGCAGGCCACACGGGGGTAGCCCGGGTATGGTTAAACATGGTCTTGAGGGGGAAGGACAGTTTCGGAACAAAAAATTGAGATTGCATTTAGAAATTTGAAGTTCGTACCACCAAAATTCCATTTTTGCTTCTAAATTCTCCTATTTGTCGTTTTGATGTTCGAGTGATCAGAGGATTTAGTTGTATTAGATATGTCGTTTTTGGAAAAGTCAAGTATGGGATGAGTTTTGCAAAATGCATAAAAATTAGAACAGTTGGTCCCCAACAATTACACCACTTCTAAGTTCTAACCCATGTCTCTTTTAGTGTTAATGGACCAATTGTAATTCCTACCCATTAACTGATTAATGTTAATGTTTGAATGTAGGTTTAGTTTGATATTAGTGTGATACTATTGGTAGGTATGTATTTGCATGTTTACTATAGCTCTTTTAATGTTCAATATTTCAGAAATTAGATGATTGATAGTTATCCAACTTAGTAAAGTTGGACGTGCATCTTTAGCTCAATTTCAATATCCACAACTTCATTATTATATAAACAACAATAATAATTACTAATAATAACAAGAAGAAGAAGAAGAACGATGATGATGATGATGATGATGATGATAACTAGTAAGGTCTTCAAAAATATGTTATTTTTTAATGTCATTCATATTCAAAAATCAACAAAACACTTACAATGTGATATTTGAATCGAAAATAACAAATTGTGAATATGTTGTCCAAATACCAAAAACAAATTGTCATGTTTAAACCGAGCTTAAACAAATACTTATATATTGTCATGTTGTCATGACAATACTTCGATTTATATATTATTGAAAAAACTATATATAAACAAAATTGTCATGTTTTAAAAAAAGTCCAAATACTTCGATTTATATATTATTGAAAAATTATTTTTATATTATGTCCAATTTTTATATTTTGTCATGTTAACAACAACAATTTTTATATTTTTTTATATTACTTTTATATTACCAACAAAACACTTAAAATAATACTTGTATATCCTGATTTCTTTAAAATAAGGATGAAAACAATACTTGGGTTACTTTTTTTTACGTTTGAAAACGATCCACTACATTTTTTTATTTCTCATACTTTGCCAAAAAATTCAAAACTCTTGTAATCTGCCATTTTTATTTATTATTATTATTTTGAAAAATTTCCCAAAAAATAACTCAATTGTTATTCATCACCGGAAAACTACTTAAATCGCCCCCAACTAATTGTCATTTTGTCCTTCTGTCCTTTTTAGTTATATAATTCTCCATTTCACTCTCCTAATATCAGTTTTTTTATATTACACTCATATTCACCCAAAATCATGGCTCGGGTACCTGGAAAAGAGCCAACGGACGCCCCGGTCTATTCGAATCTAGTAAAATGTCTTGTTTAGTTTTTGTAAAAATTTTTAAAAAAATGGGTCGAGCGTTCGGGGAAACGCCCGACCCAACGTGTGAACGCCTACTGTAGTCGTCCCCCTCATGTACTGCCTGACTGAGAAACTGTTGAGCGGGATTCCTGTCTTCAGATTTCGTCATCCTCATGTACTCTCTGAAATTATAAATGTGACTCTGATTTCAATTATCCTCCGGGAATTTATCCTCTACTGCCAACAAGATGTTACGTGGTGTCGTTTGTGCCTCAGTTATATCACGAACAATTTGTTTTCCCCCAGAACTAAGACCGTTGATCTGTCGGAGACCCTCTGGATAAACTGCAAGTTTGTGGTTGTGTTGTCCATGAATACTATTATAAACAACGACCCATCCATCACGATCTCGTCGCTCGACTACGTTTACCAAAAAATGACAACCGCAACCTTTTCTTTTCGTGTTCTTCTGTAGTGTAATATTTGTATCCCGAGAACTCATTTCATTTCTTTGATCGCTTCTCAGATAACAATCCGTCTGATTATCTGCTTTTGATTTGTAGGATGATATTACCAAAAAAAATTCGGCTCCGATGATAACTTGTTTCGCTTATTTACACGTTTCCTCGATTGTTGTAAATATTTGTTTACTATCAAAAAAACTCACAATAATCTACTCCATCACCACCAAAATCTTGCAACGGAACCTGAAATAATTAAAATAACACAAAATAAATAAACTAAATTTTTAAAAAAATTCAGGGGCGTCTGGCTGGGACACCTCTACCTTGGAGGGGCGTCAGCTAGGATGCCCCATCCATGGAGGAGGCAGCAAAGCCAGACGCCCCGTCCTTGGATGGGGCGTCTGGCTAAGCCGCCGCCTCCAAGGTAGGGGCGTCTGGCTAAGCCGCCCCCGCCAAGGAGGAGGTGTCCCTACCAGACGCCCCATCCTTGGATGAGGCGACTTAGACAGACGTCCGAGACGGGAAAAAAATTTCGCCCCACTTACCACACCAGATCCAGTGCTTCGTCAGACATTTTCGTGGTGTTGGTACTGCGAATGTGAGAAAAACTGAGGCAAAAACTTTGTTGTAAGACACGAGACGAAATGAATATTAAATGAATTGTGAATGGCAAAAAAGTAATTATTTAGACGATTTAAGTAGTTTTCCGACGACGAATAATAGTTCCCAAAAATAATCCAACTGGTATTTTAGTTATAATTTCTGAAACATAATTAAGTACTTATGGCTTCTTACTCACACAATCCATGATAAAATAAAAATATTAGAAACATATTTTATTGTTTTAGGAAGGTCAGATGGTGTCATGTTGACCACCTTTTTTAAATATCATGATTCATGAGTTTACTGGTTTTAGCAAAGCACAACGGTGTTTCGAGCATTTCATATTGTCAGTAAGCTAGGAAGCACGGACACTTTTGAATGGTCGTCGTGTTCGAGTCGTGGCCGTGTCGGACACCGACACTCCTCGGACAAGCCTTGGACACGTGTCGGACACGCCAAATGGCGTGTCCGGGGCAGTTTTGACATTTCACAGTGGTGCCCACTCCTCGGATTATTTTTCGAATTATGCTTGTAGGATTTCATGTTTAATTATGCATGTATATTTTTCGAATTTTTATGCATAATAAGGACCAATTACAATTTTCTACAATTTATTTCATGCATCCATCGGTTTGTTTTAATAACTAGTTTCAAAAACTCATTAAAACAAACATGGGCTCTGAAATTCATACCTAGAAGTTCTCTAAAACTTCTTGATGATCCGGAGATGCTGAAGAAGACGATCGTCGCTTCCTGTTGCGCCGAATGCCTCCGAGTGTTCACCGAAACCCTAAACAAGGTTGGAGAGAAAGGAGCTAGCCAATCAATCTCCAAACAAGCTTAGAATCTAGCTACAAGCCCCTTCCTTAATCTCTGAGATTTCTCCTTCCAAAGACTTAGAAAACTAAGAGAATTTTCGTGGATTTTTGTGGTGAATTAGGAGAGAAAATATTTAACAAAACTTCTAACATAATTAAGGAGAATAATGACCTATTTATAGGCTCCAATCTTACTCTCAATCATGGCTATTCTTAAGCCACGAATTCTTGACATTTTCTCTAACAAACTAATTCCAAAATGCATTACATGCATCCACAAAACGTTTGACCAAGTTTGGAGCTAATCCAACCATCGATCAAATTAATCTCTTAATTATCAAAGGCAGAAAATCGATCGTGATTCGGTTTACCGAGTCCCACTCGGTTAACCGAATATGTCACGATTGTTTAACCGAGTACGCGACGGATGACCGAATATTAAGGAGAAAAATTCTCCTTAACCGATCGGACAGATTCTCGTCTAAGACCGAGTGTTATACGGTTAACCGAAAATATCGGAACTTGACATCGTTCGGTCGACCGTTTCTGGTTCTGTACACCGTACCAAAGATCCAGGCACCTTGGTCAAGTTCGGTCAATCAATTACGATTATCCGTTTCTCGTTCGGTTGACCGATCTATAGATCCTTCGGTCGACCGAACCATAACGGATTATCGAACTTCTACCCGATTTTGCCTTTTCAAATTTTGGATTTATTTCCAACAAAATTTGAACTTAAGGGGGTTTTAGCAAATTCACAACTTATGCAATATATTATCATATGCAACAATAAATTATTGCACCCCATAATGCATGCATCTCATATGAATTTATCATGATTCTAATTATGTTTATATACAACATAATTGATTTTACTCGTTCACCACATGTGTCATATTTTCTATAAGAAACCCGACACATCATATGAACCAAAAATCAAGCTTCTTGTTTCCCGGTTTTTGCGGTGTGACCTATGGGAGGATCTAAACTAAGTTGGCAGTGATATTAAGAGCTTAATATCACAAGCTATAAGCGGTATCTAGCTACACATTATAGCTCCCAATTAGTTAGATGTCTTAATTCCACTCGAACCAAAACCCGATCCATTTAGTGATGGAGTGCACCACTTGTGTTCGTCCCTTGCCGCATGATATTAAGAATACACACAAAGTAGTATTGTGTCATCTTTGTATTAGTATTCATTTCTTGATCTCTTTAAGCTAGTTATAAATATGTGACTTAACTCAAATCACATTGTGCACATTATAACTTTGCTTTATCAAGGGGCCCACTAATATCATCACTCAATTAAGAGGGGCAATGATAATCTTTTGACTAACTATCTTCTCCAACAAAAGTTGTACTTAACCAACCAATGCCTTTACACTACACTCATCGATAGCTCAAGACACTAGTCTAATTAAGAACTCCTTAAGCGATCGGATATAAGTCTCATATCAAAGGACCAAGGACACAGTAAAATATTAATGACACAGAAACACATTTCTATAATATTTTACTTATTAGGTCTATTCAGTATACAAAAGTAATATTTTCCTCTTTTGCATACCCGTGTTGTCACTCACTTGTAGAGCTACAATGATCTATGACCAACATGACAATCTTAACCCGGTAATTAATGTCCCATGTTAATTACCATGATTGCGAATATCTTTTGTTTTATGTAAACCAATATCTTTTAGAGCTCTACGGTTAAGGACCAAGAGTCTCTTCCTTAACACTTCTAAAAGACGAATAACATAAACAAGGAACAAAATGATTTCTCATTCAATTCATAATAATTGACATTTAAAAGTAAAACTTTTAGAACACATTCCCTTCAATCTCCCACTTGTTATCAAAGTTTTCTTTCACATACATTCTCAATGTATAAAACATTAATAACTAGGGTAACCTTCTTAAATCACCTATCAAGCCAATCCACATGGATCCTCAGATCCATGGACTCGAAATATATTTCGCCCCTTAGCTTGGTATGAAGGTTTGTTGAATGGATCGGTTGTGTCACTGTTGTGTCCACCCATTTATTTATTTTTTCTTTCGTTGGTGGTTGAGTTAGTCGTAGTGATATTACTCCTAACTACACTAGTTCATACCTCCACCTTCGAAAATGATGACGCATCATCATTCCAACCTCCTATTGTCAAGAATCCTTATGAGAATTGCATCAAAATAGCCCTCGGCTGTTTTCTCCTTTGTCCTCCATAAACAAGAACTTTATCTTTAGTCCGGTTAAGGTACTTCAGAATATTCTTGACCGCAATCCTATGCTTAGGACTTGCGTCGGATTGGTGACCATTTGTCACGTTTAGAGCATACGAGATATTGAGTCTTGTGCAAGTCATCGTGTAAATGGTCCTTCCTTTTGCTGAAGCATAAGGATACCTTCATGTACTCCAAGTCATTACGTGATTGGACATGTTTGAGACTTCTTGAGTTGCACACCTATACTCATACTTATTGGCACATCGTCCATATTGGAATTGTTCATCCCGAACCTTTCCAAGACCTTGTCAATGTATACACGTTGACTTAGACCAATGAGTCTATGAGATGTATCTCTTTATATCTTGATAATCAAGATGTATTGAGCCTCACTCACATCTTTTCATTGAACATACTGATTTCAACGAAATTTCTCGTTTGCTAATGCAAAGGTATATGATCGCTCATGAGCAATATGTCATCGACATATAAGATCAGAAGTACTACATGACTCCCACTAATCTCCTTGTATATACAAGGTTTCCTTTACTTTGAATGAAGTGAATCTTTTTCACCTCTTCGCCAAAGCGTTTGTTCCAACTCCTCGATGCTTGCTTCAATCCATAAATGGATCCTCGAAACTTGCATTTCTTCTCACTATTATTTGGATCATCAAAACCTTGAAGTTGTACCATGTACATATCCTCCTCCAATTTCCCATTTAAGGAACGTCATTTTGATATCCATCTTCCATATCCCACAATTGTGAAATGCGGTAACAGTGAGCTTAATCCGAATAGATGACAACCTCTCAAAAATTTCATCAAGGTCAATTTCTTGAATTTGAGTATAACTTTTGCTATAAGTCTTGCTTTGTAGGTTGTCAAGTTATTATCCATGTCAATCTTCCTCCTAAAAGCTCATTTATACTAAATGATATTTTCTCCTGAGGAAGGTAAATCAAGTTCCATACTTGATTGTCATACATGGATTCTATTTCGGATTCCACGACCTTTAGCCATAGTCTGGAGTCTTCCCTTTCCATTGCTTCTTGGAAGGTCGAGGGATCTTTGGTACCTAGTACCACGATCTCATGAAGTCCCACATACTTATTGGGTTTCTTTCTTTCCCTTGTCGACCTTCTCTATTCTTTTGGTTCTTCTCGTGTCTCTCGAACTTATTCCACAATTTCTTGAGGAATAGGTCCATGTTGAACGCACACTAGGTGGGGATGATTGAGATTCTCTCACTATTTCTTGCGAGGGTCTCTCACTCATGCTCCCACTAACCAAATGAATCTCGGTTGGGCCTTCATGAGTTGAATGCAATATTCACATCATGATCTTGTAGAGTATCTTGAGTTTCCTCAAGCTTAACTCTACTCCCACTATTTTTCTCTCTTTTCCAGAAATTCTAGAAAAACCATATCTCTCTCTACAATCTTTCGATTGGAGGTGATACATCAAAAGTAGTATCCTCTTGTCACACGAGGACAACCTATATAGAAGCACTTATCCGTTTTTGGTTGAAGCTTGGTTGACATCAATTTCTTGATGTATACCTCACAACCCCAAATCTTGAGAAAGTCGTGCTTAGGTGTCTTTCAACTCTATAGCTCACAAGACATTTTCTCCACGGACTTGGATGGAACTTTATTTAGTGAGTTTGTCATTATTTGTAGCGTATAATTCCAAAAGTAAATAGGCAATTTTAGATTGACTTATTATTGATCGAACCATGTCGAGCAATATCATGTTCCTACTTTAGGAATGAGTCAAATTAGGTATCCTAAGCACTCACCCCTACGAACCTATCGTATAGACTCGATATTCTTGTTGAGTCGGTTCACTACTCCATCCTCGAATTCCTTGAAGTCGTCAAAGAATTCACTTTTGTTTCCCATTAGACAAATATAGCCATAATGACTCTAGTTGTCCGTGAACAAAATGAAGTACCTTAAACCGTCTCTTGCACTTATACTTATCGGACCACATACATTAAAATGCATCATATCTAATTAGTCATTCGTTTTCGTTCCTTTCTTCTTGAAAGGTCTCTTGGTCATTTACTTGACCAATCCGATAGTGCTACAAGATTGAATCATTCATGTGAGTTATCTTAGTTTCCTTTTGTTATTGTTTGTTTGAGTTTGTTTATTATTCATTTCAAGCAAATAGAATCCATTCAATACGAACGTATTTGCATAGAAAATTCCATTCTTCGATATAGACAGGCAAGAATTAGAAATATATATATTAAGTTATCCATATCCAAAACATGATACAGAATAGTTCTTGCTAATCGAAGGCACATAATAAACATCCTTCAAAGCATAAATTTAAATCACTAGACTATTGAAGTTCCATAGAATCTTGTACAATCGCAGCAATGCTTGTACTATTTCCGATCTTCAATATTATCTCGTTCTCTACGAGTTCCTTCCTATCCTTCAATAGCTGCACATCAAAATTATGTGAGCACAAGATCCGGTAACCATTACCAAATCAAGGACAAAGGTGATTAAATTTATCTCAATAACAAATATACCTATGGTGTTTCTCGGGCGCCTACGTTCAATCATCCCATTTTCAAGGTCTTCCTTGTACTTGGGGCAATTAGGTCGGATGTGTCCCTTTTCACCGCAGTGAAAGCACTCCGTGTTGGGAGTTGAAGATTTCGAAGATTTCAAAGATTTCAAAGATTTCCCCCTTGAGGCACTCCTTTGAGCACCTCCTACTCCCTTGCTGTCGATTGACGTATCTTTGGTAAATTTGCCTTTACCTTTGTTGATCTTTTTGCTCCTCTCATGGACGGCTAGGACCTGATTGTCCCTACCCTTGCCCATGTCAACTTCTGCCGTTTTGAGAACGTTGTGCAGCTCCACAAGACTCACCCCTTTTTCACGCACGTGGTAGTGCATCACAAAGTCCTTGAAGGACGGGGCTAGAGAGCCAAGAATCATATCTTCAGCAATGTCCTCGGGCATTGGTGAAGAGAGCTTTGCCAACTTCTCAAGGTACCCTTGCATCGTGAGAAAATGCATGGATACCGATGTTCCCTCCGCCATATGGCACCTAGTGAGTGCGATGGTGGTCTTATAGCGCTCCTTTCGGGCACTATCCATGAACATCTTGGATAAAGCCTCCATGGTCTTCTTGGGTTTTGAATCCAAGTATTTCGCTTGAAGCGAGTCACCCATGGATGCTAGCATAAGACCGTGAACTTGGTTCTCTTGGTCTTCCCACTTGGCTATCGTCTCTTTCTCATTATCGGTTGTCTTCTCATTCAATTTTGGGATTTCACCATCCAAAATATGAGACAGTTTTTTCAAACCTCAACACGATATTAAGGTTGAGTTGCCATTTCATGAAGTTTGAGCCATCATTTTGCAAAGGATTCTTTTCGATCATAGATCGCACAATTGGTTGGATATTAGACATTTCTACAAAATAAATTATACAAGATTTTAATGTCAATTTTATGTTTTAAAACACATGCATACATATATCGAATATAAATGTAAATGTTGCAAATAAAAATTTTGCCCATAAATGCAACAATCCAAGATCCCTTCAATTGTAATATAAACCAGCTAAGGGCTATCGAATACATTACAATATCAAGGTAAGAAAACATTTTTTAATCACAACCTTTTTGAATTTTAGCAACATTAGCATCGTCAAACTCTTGTGACTCTTGTCGTTTTAATTATGAGGGAATACGACTTATTCTCGTAAGAAAAACTTTTTCCCAAAACCGAGCGAGGGCTCAGGTGATGTTAAGAAAACTTATTTTCATTTGATACGAGATACGTTTATCTATTGTATTCACAACTAAACATACTTGGGGCTCACTAGGGTGAAACACACCTCATATATTTAATTGTGGCACAACAATAGACAACCATTATATCTCCCACTATTCCCAAAGATGGAGGGAGCTATCTCCCGCTAAGGGCGAGCAGAGTATCCCACGATCAATGGCTGCTAGTGGATGAAATAAGATGGAAAATTTATTCTTAATTTTTGTTGGACAATTTAACATGTGATTTAGAATTTTAGGTTATCATGCATATTATTAATCATACACATCCTAACATTCAACACATTCATCACATGCATAGCAAGATAAAAACAGAAATTAAACATTCACACAATCCAAATTTACCACTGTAGGATTTCATGTTTAATTATGCATGTATATTTTTCGAATTTTTATGCATAATAAGGACCAATTACAATTTTCTACAATTTATTTCATGCATCCATCGGTTTGTTTTAATAACTAGTTTCAAAAACTCATTAAAACAAACATGGGCTCTGAAATTCATACCTAGAAGTTCTCTAAAACTTCTTGATGATCCGGAGATGCTGAAGAAGACGATCGTCGCTTCCTGTTGCGCCGAATGCCTCCGAGTGTTCACCGAAACCCTAAACAAGGTTGGAGAGAAAGGAGCTAGCCAATCAATCTCCAAACAAGCTTAGAATCTAGCTACAAGCCCCTTCCTTAATCTCTGAGATTTCTCCTTCCAAAGACTTAGAAAACTAAGAGAATTTTCGTGGATTTTTGTGGTGAATTAGGAGAGAAAATATTTAACAAAAATTCTAACATAATTAAGGAGAATAATGACCTATTTATAGGCTCCAATCTTACTCTCAATCATGGCTATTCTTAAGCCACGAATTCTTGACATTTTCTCTCACAAACTAATTCCAAAATGCATTACATGCATCCACAAAACGTTTGACCAAGTTTGGAGCTAATCCAACCATCGATCAAATTAATCTCTTAATTATCAAAGGCAGAAAATCGATCGTGATTCGGTTTACCGAGTCCCACTCGGTTAACCGAATATGTCACGATTGTTTAACCGAGTACGCGACGGATGACCGAATATTAAGGAGAAAAATTCTCCTTAACCGATCGGACAGATTCTCGTCTAAGACCGAGTGTTATACGGTTAACCGAAAATATCGGAACTTGACATCGTTCGGTCGACCGTTTCTGGTTCTGTACACCGTACCAAAGATCCAGGCACCTTGGTCAAGTTCGGTCAATCAATTACGATTATCCGTTTCTCGTTCGGTTGACCGATCTATAGATCCTTCGGTCGACCGAACCATAACGGATTATCGAACTTCTACCCGATTTTGCCTTTTCAAATTTTGGATTTATTTCCAACAAAATTTGAACTTAAGGGGGTTTTAGCAAATTCACAACTTATGCAATATATTATCATATGCAACAATAAATTATTGCACCCCATAATGCATGCATCTCATATGAATTTATCATGATTCTAATTATGTTTATATACAACATAATTGATTTTACTCGTTCACCACATGTGTCATATTTTCTATAAGAAACCCGACACATCATATGAACCAAAAATCAAGCTTCTTGTTTCCCGGTTTTTGCGGTGTGACCTATGGGAGGATCTAAACTAAGTTGGCAGTGATATTAAGAGCTTAATATCACAAACTATAAGCGGTATCTAGCTACACATTATAGCTCCCAATTAGTTAGATGTCTTAATTCCACTCGAACCAAAACCCGATCCATTTAGTGATGGAGTGCACCACTTGTGTCCGTCCCTTGCCGCATGATATTAAGAATACACACAAAGTAGTATTGTGTCATCTTTGTATTAGTATTCATTTCTTGATCTCTTTAAGCTAGTTATAAATATGTGACTTAACTCAAATCACATTGTGCACATTATAACTTTGTTTTATCAAGGGGCCCACTAATATCATCACTCAATTAAGAGGGGCAATGATAATCTTTTGACTAACTATCTTCTCCAACAAAAGTTGTACTTAACCAACCAATGCCTTTACACTACACTTATCGATAGTTCAAGACACTGATCTAATTAAGTATTCCTTAAGAGATCAGATATAAGTCTCATATCAAAGGACCAAGGACACAGTAAAATATTAATGACACAGAAACACATTTCTATAATATTTTACTTATTAGGTCTATTCAGTATACAAAAGTAATATTTTCCTCTTTTGCATACTCGTGTTGTCACTCACTTGTAGAGCTACAATGATCTATGACCAACACGACAATCTTAACCCGGTAATTAATGTCCCATGTTAATTACCATGATTGCGAATATCTTTTGTTTTATGTAGACCAATATCTTTTAGAGCTCTACGGTTAAGGACCAAGAGCGTCTTCCTTAACACTTCTAAAAGACGAATAACATAAACAAGGAACAAAATGATTTCTCATTCAATTCATAATAATTGACATTTAAAAGTAAAACTTTTAGAACACATTCCGTTCAGTTTTGACATTTCACAGTGGTGGACACTCCTCGGACACTCCTTGGACACTCCTTGGTCTCGATTTTGGGTTTTGACTTTTTTTTCTTCCTACTTTTCGGTACCAGAATGTTTATATAGAGGAGGAGAAGAAGATAAACCATTGGGTTAAGGAAGTTTCAATACAACCCTTGAAATATATTATTTTATTGGGTAGTAATCAGTTTGTTGCCCTTTAAGAATATGCCTAATGACTACTTTTGTCATGGACAATGAGGATGCAACATGAAACAACGTATATTATTTTATTATGAACATTTAACATTTATGAGTAATTATTTTTTACAAGTATATTATTATTTATTTATATATATTATAATTTTTAATTATAATTTTAATGTCATGTCCGTGTTCTACTTTTTAGAAAAATACTGTATCCCCGTGTCCGTGCTTCTTAGTCAGTAAGTTTTTAGTCACTAAACTTCATAATCATTGGGGTTTTTCAAAAGCACAACATTATGAAAATACGGAAATGTTGTGGCAAAAATTTGATTACAATTCAAAGAAATTATGGTTTGCTTCTAAATTCCAAAATGTATAAGAAAAAAAGTACAGAAACAAACTGGGAAATAGGAATATTGGTGTTTGTATCCCTATCTACTTAAAAATGCATATTGGTATGCATATCCCTATCTAAAAACATTAATTTTATTTAATTTGTAATATATATATGCCCTGGTAATTAAATTTAATACCTTTATCCTTAAAAAACATAATACAATTTTGGCCTATCGATAAGTACTTCGTATCTTTGCATTTCTTCTAACAGGAGTACATTGTTGCCTTTTGGATCAACTTATATTAGTTAATAATGACTCACATTATTAAAATCAAGCATGAACTGGAGGCATCAAGCGTTGAAGAACAAATGCACGATGAAAACAAAAACATCAAACCATCTACTTCATCAACAAAAATAGGAACACATTTCATCAGCAATTACATTTTTATCTGTTAAGAAACTTACATCCATAAAAGCAAGAAACTTCATTGCTCGAAGAACATCTGTTTTGGTCCACTAATTTGGATAATAAAACCACTATTACAGTACAAGGGCCTATTAATTGAATAGTATGAATCAAAAATAAATTGAAAGTGTGTTAGGATAGGTAATACAAAACTACAAACTGTACATCATTCTTCACCATATTTTGTTAGTAGAAGACTGTCTGTTACCGTTATTCAAGGGATGACTCAGATGCAGAATCATCCATGGTGGTGCTTGAAGCGGCCTCTGATAAATTACCGTTATCATTCTCTAGATTTACAGGGCCTTTTTCTGTTTGTTGCTTTAGATGCCAGTACATGATGCTTGCTGTAAGCGTAAGAATCATCTTTTGGTTTACCTGAGAAGATATATCTCAGTAAGATTTGTCATACTTAAAGCCGTGAAAGAATGTTTTGGAACAACATATAATGCTCTGATTACCTCCAATATATCTTCTGGAAGTAAGAATATTGAACATCCAAGCTTCCTGGCGCTGGAAATGATATATGTGGCATTGGACTTCTTCTCATCATCTACATCCATGGGGATACAAAATGCTCCATCAGTTGCAACTTATCATCACTTTGTTACATCATTTTTCAGAGTGGCAATCAAAAAAAATTCAGAGTGCCAATCAAAAAAATATCATAACGTAAGAACAATAAAATGTGAATTCAGTGAGTAATTTCTAGTACAGCCTATGTCAAATTATAACGCTATTGCGAACAGCACAACATTACTAAGAAGAGCAACTGTATATACCATCAATAAATTCTCTATACATCCTCATACGTATTGTATGGGGGAAGGAACTTCTCATTATAGGGCTATTATCCTCTCTCATAATTGTGTAAATACAATGGGTAACTTCCATTTGCATATTTGATGGAAAAATAAAGTCCCAAAGACTAATTTCCCAACTCAATATGGCCTAAACGGCCATCATGTCATGGGAACATATTTTTTAATTACTTCCCAATATAGCCATCTACACGACCATCATGTCATGGGACATTTTTTTTAATTACTTCCCAACAGAACCATCTAAACGGCCATCATGTCATGGGAACATAGTTTTTAATTACTTTCCAACAGCCACCAACTACCTCTTCCAATATAAGCTCCTCCTTGGACTCCTTACCTGCAGCTTCCCTTCATTTCCTGGCATCGACCTCCATATTAACAATAAGCTACATCCTACAGACCACTCATCTGAAGTGCCTTCTCTCGATTTAAAAAAAGAATTGGCATCACTGTGGACACCAGACACCTCTACGCCCCTTCTAAATTCAATCAGAAACTAAGACGACTAGACACACACTTAATGACACCTATAACATATTGATGACTCACGATAAACTTGCCCTTTGGATGGATGCTTTACTTCATTGATTCAACAACTTATTGGCAATTGGGAGTGACACGTCCATCATTGCATAGACAACCTTACCACAAAGATCACAACGGTAAGATTTAATTATGATTGACTCTCATATTTATGTAGTCACTATTGGTAATTTCCATTTGTACATCATATGTGAACTCTAAATTAGCTTCCGTAAAATCACCCCATACACGATAGAATTCGCAACTAAACAGTTAAGTAAGTTACTACTATATTATGAATTGAATGATAATAAAGGAATTGCTAATGGGGTATTCCATTTTTTACCCTTTTTGCAACTGAAATTTAAGGGTGGAATTTATAAACTAATATATCAAAGTATATAGTCTAAAAAAACTTTAGAACAGGAGCTCATCACAACTCTCATTTTATAAATAAATAAAACGAATGTTTAATTACAGTTTGCCTTCCTTAACTATGCTTCAATTTCATTTTGCCCCCCTAAACTTTAAAAGATGACAATCAACCCCTAAATACTTTCGTTTTGTAAAATTTTGCCCCCGTGAACTTTAAGAAACCATTATTTTTCCACATATTCGCCTTATTTTTTCACGTTGTGTCTAATGCACTCATAGTCCTAATTTTATGTTCTAGTTATGGTCAAATTGGAAGTCAGATATGATTTGAATTTTAGCATGTTTGGATATCATTCCGACCAAATTTCAACCAAATCAGATCTTTGATTTGATCCTAATTTTAACGTAGAGCTAGCAATATATAATTACCATAAAATTTAAAAATTAATGTACCATTTTCTCCTTTTGTCACAAGACTCCAATTGACAATTCTGGGTTCCACTGCACTGAGCAGATCAAGGAAAAAAACACCACTTGAAAGACATCTATCCTGTGAAGTTTAGAAAATGTAAGCAATGAAGATTCTTAACTCTAAGAAGTCTATGTAGATTACTCCAATAATACACCATCTCTTTCAAACACAAACACTCAGATGAAAGATTATACTCTCAACGCATTTATTGAATAATGCAACATAGTTTACATACTAAGTAACACAAACACGGAAGGGATGATTAAAATGGGTCAAGATTGGAAAGAAATAGTTACATATTTAAAAAAATAGTCATTTAAGGGTATGACGAACACTATTGCATAGTTGCACTGTTTTTAATTGGTACAAGTTTCAATAAAGTACCGAACACTTACTGTTATCAGATGCACACCAATATTTTGGAATGAAAGGTTTAATTAATTAAATAACAAGTCAATGATGAAGAGGACAGTTCACAAACATCTATATCGACTAAATCATGGACCAATATATCAATTTTTGAAATGGCGATGATATCAACCACCATGCCTAAAAGTGTTCAGTAGATATTTGCACTGACATTCTCCCGAGGAAACAAGCAAAACGCCACTATCAACAGATAATTACTATATATGCTTGCATAGGAATTGTCAGTTATCTCTGACTAGTTATAAAACAATTATAATCTTAGGTTCCTTCTTGCAACCTTTCTGGCATCATTATAAAACATTAAAACAGTTTTTTACACATCGTTAGATTCCTTCTGGCATTTATCTTTCTAAGGCATAAGAATCTCTCTAACCGTAAGAATGACAAACTTTTGTAAGGACTCCTTAATCTTCAAAACAAATTTATTAGTCCAACTAACATGATATAACTACAATTGTAGATTTTAGTAAGGTAACACAAATAGAGTAAAACAATCTCACTGCAACTTATATGCTAGAACACAAATCTACCTTGAAACTTTCCATTCGTGAACATCTTCTGGCACCCTTCACTTTGGAATTTGCCCATTTTAAAATGTCCATATCTGTGATCTCCTTGCCGTGAGAATGATACCGCAAATTCTTCAAAAGTTGCAGGATATTGAATCGCATCAATTGCCACAAGAAAGCTGGTAGAGGGTACAGATATAAATTGACGACCAATGATCAAACGTAAGGAACAAGGCAACCTTAAAGTATTAATATGTGACACTACTAATTAATCACCAATCAACTTTCAATTTGCCATCCTATAAAGACAAATAAATGAATACTTGCTTATAAACAATGTGACAGTTTAAAATGATAACCAAGGAGCAAAAACTTTCAAAAGAGATGACAACTAGCAGCAAACAAAATGGGCATCAAAGACATACCAAGAATGAGTTTTTTGTTTCCTTGCACAATATCATTCCCAGCAACGTTAACCAGAGAAAACTTCAATTGCTTCCCAATCTCAACAACTTGATTACAATTCTCTACTTTCTTAAATGGCATTTTCATGGGAGGCTTGTTTGCAACTTTCCAACAGACTATCCCAGGAGAAACTTTGTCAAGGGCTTGTAAGAGAATCCAACTGTAAAAGAAAGTAGCAACACATGCATTGGAAGCAAATTCGCAAATAAAATATCACATAATAAGCTACAGATGTACTCTGAAGTCTCACCCATTTCTTAGATCTTCAAAAACATTTGTGATGTACGTTGACAATCCAAGACTGTTGATCCATAACCTAAAGGATCTCTCTTCCCTAGAAACTTGAGCATCATCAGAATTTTCCAGGAAGTTAATTGGCTTTGCCTTAGAAGAGAGACCATTCCTGCAGAAAGAATATACTGAAATTTAGGAAATGTAGGAAACAAGAAAAACATTGTAAACCAGAAGGTTACAACACTGCCACATCCACCAGTGCAATTCCAAGAGGTAATTTTTCTACAGTCATGGACAGACTAAAAAAAAAACCTAATAGAGGGGAGAGAGAAAGAAAATAGTTTCTTAAAGAGTTGAATAAGAGCTACTAAGGATTACTTTTGCATGGCAGCAAAAATCGCCAAGAACATGACAAGCATAAAATGCTTTTTAACAAAAAATTGCTAATCTCCATTTTAATTAATTGTTCTCCACCTTAGATTTGACGCCACACAGAATTTCATTGGCGAAATGGCACTATCATTAAATCTGCTCCGAAAATTCAGAGTCATCGCATTTCGTGCAACTTTGATTCTCAAATTTACATCCCTAAATGGGTCAATAGTCTTGAGCTGCACCGAAACCCATCAAACTGAGTAGCCATTGTGGGTTATCAAGAAAAGAGATCAAAATTGCAATTGGGATTTTACTTCTGCTTGTACCAAACTGCTGAGTGCTGCCATCCATAAAGCATCTATATGATTGACAAAAAATGCACTATGTGGTTTGGATTGGATAAAACATCAATCTGATTAATGATTTTCAACTACAATGCCAATACTGGACACAACAAGAAATCTTCAAAGCTTCAACATATTTTTAGCTTTACAAAATATAAGCAGTTGTACTTTGCTGAAAAGTGTAAACATTTATTCTCTTAGGGTCTAAATCATTGATGGATCTTATAAAAAAATTTAAGGTTGTCTATAGGCTGTACACTATAAGAAACTTCACCTTTTCTGGAAAATGTGTGCAACGAAAGCAAGATTCAGATTTGGTAACCCTTGAACAATGTCCTTTGCTGTCAAATATCTTTTGCAACCCATTCTGTCTGCATGTTCAAGGACTAATCTTGCTCTCTCCAAAGATTCTTTGGCACTGATAGCAGCCTGTTTGTTACTGTGCTCAGGGGCAAGAATGTTTAAAAGATGGGCATAAGCCTCTGCATCCTAAAAAAACAGCATATGCATATTAATGCTAAGATAAGCCTTAGAAAAATAACATAATGCCGTAGTCAAAATTTAGCATGCAGGAAACAAATAGATTGAAACAAAAGTAAAAAAAAAGCTGCAAATATGATACAACAACAACAAAGCCTTAAATCCCAAACTAATTGGGGTAGGCTAAAAAGGTGCATATATAATTAATAAATATGGTTCCTTTTGCTTTCTCCAATCTGTTAGAACTGTCATAATAAGATATGAAATATTCTGTTACTCGCTTGAGGATATCGAAAACATGGTGTTATTTCTGCTTGTTCACAAACGTATAAACATTATTCAAGTGAAGTTTCACACATAACAAGATCTACACCTGGTGTTTGTACACGTTCTAGAAAACAAAAATAATTTCTCTTTGTTTCCTTTTGGAATCTTGTGTGTCGAAATTTTAAGAATAATTTTCTCATGACTCCTCTTAGGAAACAAATGAAAATTGTTGAAACCTTAAAAAATATGTATAAACCTATTAAATAACTTAATAACCATAATATAAATAATATATGAATTGTCCATCTCCACTGTGTTAAAGATTAAGTTATTTTTTGACATTTGGAGCATCATGGACTATATCAAAGGACTATTTAAACGATCTGCATTTCTTTTATTATGAAATCGCAGATGGTCAGTTGCATTTGCATCATTTGGGTCAACTGGAAACAACCTCACTGTTTTACAGTGGTAGGGTTGCGTACATCCGACCCCCCTTACCTCGCTTAGGCGGGAGCCTCTTCTGAGGCATTGGGGTTATGTTGATGTTGATGTATAAATAATATATGAAACGTTTAATAAAAATCAAGAAATTTCGTTTGATAATTGAAAACAGAAATTACATAATTATGTTTAAATATTCA
This sequence comes from Triglochin maritima, assembly GCA_963682175.1. Classification (NCBI taxonomy): domain Eukaryota; kingdom Viridiplantae; phylum Streptophyta; class Magnoliopsida; order Alismatales; family Juncaginaceae; genus Triglochin; species Triglochin maritima. The sequence goes on along the minus strand of OY821788.1, from coordinate 26,874,920 downwards.
TAATAATATATAATAAAATTATTAAAAAGTATATAATGAAAATTAGCTATAATAATATAAAATATTGTCTTACTCATAATAATAGTTTAAAAATTATTTTTAATTTTCCAACAAATTTAAGTAGCATGCATTGTTAGTTTTGTGCCTTGAAAACATGTCGGGAATGGTCGACCGATTGGCAATGGTCGACCGAATATTGGGCAATAATAAAATCTGAATTTTCTGGACTGGCCAAAAACGGTCTACCTATTCCAATGCAGGCAACCTATTTTTTCAGGACAGACTTGACTTGAAGTTACTGTATTTTCAAATTCGATTGACATATTTTGTCAGGACATACTCGATTTTCAAGTTCGGTCGACCATTTCTGGGCAACAACAGAACTTACTAAAGGCTATTTTGGGCATTCCTTCTCCACCATTTATGTGCCCTAAGCTCAATATATATACCCATTTACTCTCTAGGGTTTGGGGTATGGAAAACCACCACCAAGTATGGTCTCCTTTGTCCTAGCACCTCCATAACGCCACCAAGAGTGGATTCCTATCTCATGGAGCATCTCCTTAGAACCACCTAGTGTGAATTTCATAGCTCAATGAGTCGTCAAGTTGAGAAAGTTATTGGAGTCAACAAAAGATGAACTTTGAGAGATTGGAAAAGGCTAATGGAAGTGAGAGATTTTGTCATATACTTAACATTTGTTGATCTCTATGTTGCTTGAAAATTGGAAATTCGAGAGGACGGGTTTTTTGGTAACTATTGGTGCTCTTTTGAGGTTTATAATTCTCCATGCTCTCTCATTTTATTAGATTGCTAACCTATACTCTCGTCTTGTATGGAGATTAGATTAATCTTATTAAGCTTATAGTTTGTTGATTGGGGGTTTATTGTACTCGGTGATTAGGGTTGTAAATGGGTAGGATTTTACCCGCAACCCGCCCTGCCCTGCCTAATGCGGGTAGCGGACAAAAAAATGTTACCCGCCCCGCATAACCCACAACTCGCCTAATCAAATATATTATTATTTTTTTATATACCAAAATCATTTAATTGTTTCAATTTTACTCATAACCATTAACCTACTGTACCAAGTCACTATTCAACACTCACCAAATGTCTAATTTTTCACTCACCACACATCTAATATCTTTTCTACGCACCACTTGCCTATCTAATATAATCTTCTCTTCATCGGTATTAACGGTACCGAAACAACACTTCATATATTCAGTTTTAGATCTACTTAGTTTAAAACCTTTTGTTTCTAAAGTACTTCTCCACAACTCTAGTTTTCTCTTCACACCTACCATATTCTCGTCAATTAATACTACATTATCCGCAAAAAACATACACCATGAAACCTCACATTGTATGTCTTTTGTCACATCGTCCATTACTAAAGCAAAGAGATATGGACTTAAAGCTGAACCCTGATGAAGTTCAATCTTAATCGGAAAAGCTTTAGTCACACAATCACAATTCTAATGCTAGTTTCAACTCCTTCGTACATATCTTTAATTAAATTCACATATTTTGTTGATACATTTTTCTTCTCTAGGGCCCACCACGTAACATTTCTTGGATTCTATCATATGCCTTTTCTAAATCAATAAAAACAATGTGTAGATCTTTCTTTTGTTCTCTATACCTCTCCATAAGTTGTCTAATAAGAAATATGACATCTATCGTTGACCTTTCAGGCATGAAACCAAATTGATTATCTCTAACACATGTTTTTTTCCTTAGACGGTGCTCAATTACTCTTTCCCACAATTTTATACTATGACACATGAGCTTGATACCTCTATAGTTAGTGCAATTTTGAATATCTCATTTATTCTTGTAAATTGGCACCAAAATACTCATTCTCCACTCATTTGGTATTTTATTTTTCTCAAAGATACTACTAAACAATTTAATTAACCACATTACTGTTTTATCCCCAAGACATTTCAACACCTCAATCGAGATCTCGTCTGGTCCTAAAGTCTTACCAACTTTCATCCTTTTTAAGGCTTCCTTAACCTCAACTTCTCTTATCCTCCGTACAAATCGATTATTAGATTCCTCAATTGTATCATCTACTTCAAAAGTGTCGTTGTCATCTTCTCCATTAAACAACTTATCAAAATACCCTCTCCACCTTTCTTTGACATTCTCCGCCTTAACTAAAAGGTTATTATAATCATCTTTAATGCATTTAACTTGATTAAGGTTTTTATTTTTCTTCTCTCGTATTTTAGCCAACTTATATATTTCAACATCTCCCTCCTTTGACCCCAACTTTTGGTATAAATTCTCATAAACAACCCTTCTAGCCTCTCTTTTGCTTTTTAGCCTTTTTATTAGTCAACCTATACTCTTCTAAGTTAGTTTCATTTTTATCTTTAAACCACATCTTATAACATTCTTTCTTAGTTTTAATTGCATGTTGTACATCATTCCACCACCACGTGTCTCTCGAATCTAGTCTACCTCCTCTACTCTCCCCATAAACTTCTTTAGCCACTCGTCGAATGTAAGATGACATACCCTCCCACATACTATTAGCGTCTCCTAGAACATCCCAAGGTCCATCTTCCATAAGTCTATCCCTAAATCTAATACATTTTTCTCCTTTAAGATTCCACCACTTAATCTTCACATCTTTATTACACTTATTTCGTACCACACCAATACGAAAGCGAAAATTCACTACTACCAACTTATGTTGGGTCACCACACACTCTACAGGTATTACCTTACAATCTATACAAGATACTCGATCCTCTTTTCGAGTAAGCACAAAATCAATTTCCTTTGATTAATGGAATTTTTTTTGGCAGTTTACAAGTGCACAAATGGGGCCTTAAGCTCCACCGTGTTGCTTTACTTGTTTGGCTACCCACCGAGTACCCACATCAATGGAAAGGTTTCTTTGTTATACCATATATCTTTATTATATAGATAAGTTCCGATTTGCATCCCACAACTAGTTCTTATATGTCCCTGCCTTGATCTCAATTTTTTAACAAAATTGTGTTCCATTTTCAGATGTTGTATATATCTGACCAGCAAAATTCACACTCTTGACCGGTGACTCTTTCATTGAGCATACGGAACTATGCCAATCATTTCCTGACGATTTTGCAATCCTCACCACTCGCCACCTTATTGTTCCCCCATCACATGCTTCAAACATGTTGTGTTGGTTTCTATTTGCGCAAATATGGACTGAACTACAAAGGGGATCCAGTACTTTCCTCCTGAAGATGTAGTCATGTATACCACATGTAACAAAATTCACCCCTTTCAGATTCATACTACCTTCTTTTTTTCCCCATAAACACCATTTTGCTCAGGTCTCCCCCCTAAACCACCATTTCATGCAACTAAGGCAAGCAAGCCACCTCTTGAATTGGCACTCCTCCACATGTCTTTCCTCTTTAACACAATTTATCAATGACACAGCAAGTAAGGGTCAAGGCTTCTAGGCTCTAGCACGTAAATCATCCCCTTCCACTTGTTTTTGCCCATGGCTGAATCTTGGGAAATATTAAAATCATTCATGTCGTTTGATTAATTCCTCCAAATTAATCTTAGCCTACTTTTACCTCCCCTTTGGTCTTCCCCATGAACCAAAACTATCTTCTCATTGGTGACTCCAAAGCTCTATGTTGGATAAGTCAAACAAAATCCCAAGTAGTGTTGTACAAGCTTCTCTTCTATAGGAGCTAGTCCAACATTTTCTTGAATTTATCATGCAACATTATAAGGGAAAATACTCTTTGCATGACTGAAATGTTTATTTGAAACAAAAGAAATATGTTACTCCTATTGAAACGTATTTTTATGTTTTTCACTACAAACTGAAGCTCATTTGCTCTTTAGTATATTGAAAGATAGAGCTATCATTTGTCAAACGATTTAGAAAAATATAACCGTGAAAGAACAATAACAACAATTTCACTGAAACTGACAGACAGTCTTATTGATTGAAACATCGCATAGCATAGCATAGCAAAGCATAGTGAAACAAAAGCTTGGAATAACAAAACATATGGAAAATTATAAATGTAAGGTATACTTCATTCGACTTGACAAGACTCACTTTTACATCTGATGAGAAGTTTGTAATTACTCTCTTGAAGCAACATTTCTTTAACTGAAAGTTCATCCACCTAAGCAGCATTTTTTCTGGCGATAAGTTTAATAATTCCTCCAAATCCTGCGAAGAAAATAAGACTTGGATGCAATAAGCTTGTGAAATCATTTCATCCAAATAAATTTGCAGCCAAAATAAGATCTTTCTGGCCTCTAGAACTATTAACAAGATACAACTTATAATATATACATACTTTACTATCCTCAACCAACTCTGCCAATTGAGGTGTTTTCTTCAAGTTGATATCTGCCAGAAGTTGAATCTGTAGCAAAAGCAATTTTAAAAAAAATACAAACACCAGGGTAAGAGACAAAGAAATCATCATTCAGTTGAAAGACTACAAGATTTGGTTCTGCAATTTTTAGAATCCTAAATATTGACTACATATATTCAAATGTCCAACTGAAAATAATAAACCAGCATACCTTTATAATTTGAGAGATCAATCCAAGAACGAGATGAGGCTGTCAAGAATTAACCACAAAGCACATTAGTCTTTAAATAACTAAACTAACTCTTAGCATTCAAATAATCTATTAAAAGCAATCAAAATGAAGTCACTAGGAACCAAGCCAAAAGCTAGCTAGCATCTTTTTCAGCACTGAAATTGTTCATGCTCACTTTACTGACTTAAAATCTAGGAACATTGCATCAGCAGAAAACAAACTGGTAAGCTTGAAAATCACAAATTTAAGTACTTATCATCCAAGTATAAACAAACATGATCTGTGCCCTACTTCCAATGACAGATAACCACATAACATCAGGTTACAGTTACTTCAGGTCGTTTGGTTTCAAAGATTCAATGTATAATTCTTACATGCAAAATCATTGTCGAAGTTGTTCAATTTCCCACCAATCCTCAGACTCAAACAATCTTTTAAGACATCTTTCTATTACAATAACCAAGATGGACATTACTGTATCTTCAAGTTGCAGGTGGTGTCTGAACACATGTGTGTAGAAGGTGAGAGAATACCACACTTGCAAATTTAAATTCCCATGGTCAGTATTCAAGTACCAAGTATGTTAAGAATCTGACAGCAACATTTTGTGATTCTGCAGGGGTAGCTTTCTCAATACAAATCAATGAAGGCATTACAAATCAATGACAAACCCAGCTGAACTTTTCTGAGAAACTTGATTACTAAAATTTTAGATAAAAGCCCATACTATGTCTTTCAACGACTAACCCAGTTGAATACTGAACTAACTTCCTACCCCTCAAATAGTTTGGAGCGTGTGGATCCCAATCTACAAGTTAACTGATAGACAGAGGAATATAGCTACTACTTACAATATTTTCGTTTGTAGGAGGGCCTACATGACAAGAAGGATAAAGGGAATAACTAAGGAATATGCTTCAAGAGAAATTTCAAAAATTTCCAAGCCTATCCCGTCCCCACAACAATATTAACGTACATGTTTCCTAAAAATGTATTAGCAGTCATACAAAAACGAAATAATGCTTGACTAGATAAACAGACTTACTCGTCCCTCGATCAGGTCCTGCGCCCCAATGTTGACAACTGAACAACCAATGGCTTTTGCAGAGTTAAGACAAAGAGTATGGTTCTCATTTCTTTCCCATGGATTTAATACCCTTTTAGTATTGATGGCCCGCTCATCTATGGTACCCGGAACAGCAACATTGATCAACTTACTGCAAAAAAGCCCACCACTAACAATTCGTCCCTACAAGCCTCCAACCCAAATTATAAATCCAAAAAGTTCAAGCAAAACATACCATAATAGAACACCATCCTTGGAGAGCTCAAAGAGATCATCAGTTGCGGGATCTATGGGAAGGCATTGCTTGAGGAATTTGTCATCACCAAGATAACTATTGATGTGTGCGACATAAGATGCTTTCTCCGACTCACTAATCGTGTGAAGTGTGGTTGTGCCAGCCTTAAGAAAGGCTGATGATGAATTCTTGGCTCCAATGTTGCCCTGGAGCTTCAGATAAACCTGAAATAACGAACATCCCCAAACTTACTTCTAACCACCATTACGGACACAAATACATCAATCTAAAAACAGAAGCAGTGACAGAAGGTAATCACATCAAAAATCTCACTTTGACTACCACATCAGATCTCAACAAGAACAGAAGCATGAAATGAATGAAACCAAGTCATAATTTCTATTTGGATCACCAATGCCGAGCTAAAGACATCATCTTTACAAATAGGAACACTCAGAAGGGTTTGACACACATCATAATGTAATTCACAAATTACCGGTAGATATCTAGACATCTGAGATACAATCTCATAGGACTCTAGAATATTAACCACATCAAAATGTTGACTTACAACCACCATTAGAGAAATAAAGATAACAGAATGAGAGTGATGTCTTGGACAAGAAATGGGCATTGGGAATGCTCACTTCAAAGTGCCATTAATGGCATAAAGACGAAAATACTCAAGAACCAGAACAGCACCAACAGTTAAGTAACCACATCGTGATCTTAAAATAAGTGAGCATGGACCATGCAAACATCATATTTTGTGAAAAAGAATTGCCTTCATCTAACTTCTTACCACCATTACTAGATTAAATATATGAACTAAACAAATCACGATAGCAATAAGAGTCCACCAATCAAATCAAGCCCCTTATGGACGTGAAAATCTCAACTTTTTTGCTAACAACACTATCCAAGTCTCACATCATGATTCATCACGAGTTCACCACCCAATACATAAAAGATAGTCACACTTCAAACAACTTCTAATTCCTACAGACATGAAAGAACTTCTATGGAAGGACAACAAATCTCAATTCAAATTACTATCCAAAGTTTAAAAAAAAAAGAATCAGAGAAGAAAGAAAAGTCAAGAAACTACACCCCCTTCTAATCCCTACAGACATGAAGATGTCAAACTTTTGCAAACAATATCAACGACCAATCTCACTTCAAACCACCAACCAAAGCCATAAAGATGATGTTTCATGAATTAGAGCAGAAATAACAGTTAAGTTACCACAACACGGTCTCACTTTCAACCACCTCTAGTCCCTAAAGCAATGAAAACATCAGCCATTTATTTTTTTAATTTCTAAACAAAATAGCAACCTTTTGTGAACAAGAGCATCCAATCTCTCTCCAAACCTCAACCAAATGCATAAAGGCGCTAGTTTTTTAAATCAGAGAAGAAACAAGAGCAGAACACTCACATTGCAATATGACTATCAAACACCTCTATTCCCAACAAACATGAAAAATATCAACCACTTGTTTTTCTGTTCTAAAGCAAGATATCAGACTTTTTGTGAAAAAGAACAAGAACACCCAACCTCAACCAAAACAAATAACTCTAGTTTACAAATCAGAGAAGAAACAACAGTCAAGTAACCTCATACCAGTCACACTTTTAATCACCTCTACTACCCACATATAGGAGTGTGCACAATCCGGTCTGGAGCTGAATTCGGACCTGAACCGGACCGGAATTGACCGGACCAAAGGATTCAGGTCCGGTCTCCGGTCCATGGAAATCTCTGATTCCGGGTTTCCGGTATGGTCTCCGGTCTATGGAAATCTCTGATTCCGGGTTACGGTCCGGTCCGGGCAAAACCCGGAATATTCCGGTCCGGACCAGTGACCTGATTTTAGAAATAAAAAAATAATCATGTGCACACGGCACACGGGACTTGAAACATTTTTCCGGGCCAGCCAATTCTCCATCTCTTCCCTAGGTCAACGCAACACACCTAGGAGGCTAGGACCTGAATATTTCGCCGGCTCCTTCTCTTTTGTTAGCCCAACGCCAGCATCTGCCCGTCACCACTCACCACCGCTCGGTATTTACCCATCTCCTCTAATTATTTCCATTGTATTTTCGTGTTTTCTCGGAATAAATCAGTGTTGTGAACCTGTGGTATTTCGGTTGGAATGTTCTTCTGATTTTGCCTCTTAGGTTCGCAACGAATACATCCAGACAGGGGCAAACTGCAAACCCTAGAGTTCGATTCCTTGATTAAGTCAATTTGGAGCTTGGCAAGTAGCAACAACGGATTCATTTTCTTGCAATGTAAGATTCTTTTGCAACATGTTATGCATTGTGAATCTGTGATGTTACTTAGTCAATTATTACTTTATTTATGTATATGTTATAATGCTGATGCAATTTTTCGTACATGGAGAGCTCCCAATCCAAAAGTGCACAAACACTATCGGATGCTGCTAGCAAGACAAATATTGAAGAGTTGCGCAAGTCCTTGCCTTCGGGTAAGAAGCTAATGGAGGGACTCCAATATTTGGTTAGAAAAAGTAAGAGGAAAGCAGCTTATTGGGATTACAACCTAGAGTACATAGAAGATGGAAAACTACGGGCTGAATGTAAGTTTTGTGACAAAACTTTTGCTGCTGATGGTAATCTCAATGGATCAAAAAATGTTAAGAATCATGCGGAAAAATGCCTTGATAATCCTGCTAACAAAATTCAGTGTAAAGGAAACCAAACTGAATTGTATTTTCAACCTGGGAAAGGAGACAATGATAATGAGGATGGTGACGGGAAATTGAAATATGGAACTGTGAATTTAAAAGATGTTAGTGAAGCATTAATTCATATGATCATTGTTGATGAGCTTCCTTTTAGATTTTTAGAGAAAGCTGGCTTCAAGTTTTTTATGGGTGTTGCTTGCCCTAGATTTCCCATTCCATCACGTACCACTATTGCTCATGATTGTCTTCAACTTTATTATAGTGAAAAGTCAAAGTTGAAAGACATGCTAAAGAATTGCCAAAACATTTGTGGGACAACTGATACTTGGACATCAATTCAAAGAATTAATTATATGTGTCTCACCGCTCATTTCATTAACAATGATTGGAAATTGCATTAAAAGATCAGAATTTTTTGTCCAATTTCTAGTCATAAAGGTGAGGTTATTGGAAAAGTAGTTGAGGCATGTTTGGAATCTTGGGGTATTGAGGATAAACTTTTTACTGTCACAGTTGATAATGCTAGTTCTAATGATCTTGCTTGGGCACACTTAAGAAGAATGGTTCAACGAACTGGATGTCATAGTGAGGGGAAATTTCTCCACATTAGATGTATTGCTCATATTATAAATCTTATTGTGTAGGATGGCATTAAAGAGCATGGTGTGTGCATAGATAGGGTTAGAAATGTTGTTAAGTATGTTAAGAATTCTCCTACAAGAATACAAAGGTTTAGAGATCTTGTTCAAAAAGCTTAATATAGAAATGTTGTTAAGTATGTTAACAATTCTCCTACAAGAATACAAAGGTTTAAAGATCTTGTTCAAAAAGCTAATATAGAAAGCAAATCTTCCTTGTCTTTTGATGTCCCCACCCAGTGGAACTCAACCTTTACAATGTTGGACACGGATTTGAAATTTCAACGTGTTTTTAATGGGTTATCTCTACCTGATGGGGAGGGCTTGAAGGATAATGAAAAGCCCCCTGAAACTGATGATTGGAAAAAGTGGAGAGGTTGGTAGTGTTTTTAAAAGGGTTTTTTTGTTAAAGATGACTTTTTACTCGTCGCATTTTTGGTCCTCTTTATGTGACAAGTAATAAAGGTATGAGATCGCTGCCATATATGATATGTTGAATAAGTGGGAGAAAAGTTTGGATGCGAATTTTACAGCTATGGTCATTTCAATGAAAAAAAGGTATGATAAATATTGGGGGAATGTGGAGAAAATGAATTGGTTGATTTATATTGCCACAATACTTGGTCCTCATTCCAAATTTTTAGTTGTTGAATTGACACTTACCGACATGTATGGTAAGGAAACTGGCATGAAACTTGCTAATGATGTCAAGGACTTTGCTTACTCTTTATTTGATGAGTATAGAAGTTTGTATTCTTCTTCTGTTCCTCAAAGTGGGCAAAGTAATGATGTTATGGAAATTGACTCAAATGAGGATGATCGTATGGGAGGGGGGAACTGACTACATGAAAAGTCTTAAAGATAGAGCTAAAAGGCTGAAGGGAACAAGTGGATATGTAAGGAGTGAGTTTGAGAGGTACTTAAATGAACAATTAGGGGCGGAGGAAGACGAAATGGATGCATTGTCTTGGTGGGGTATTAATGGGCATCATTTCCCGTTGTTCACGCATGGAACGAGACATACTAGTCATCCCATTGTCTACGGTTGCATCAGAATTCGCTTTTAGCGTGGGAGGTCGTCATCTTGATCCATTTAGGAGTTCATTGACTCCTAAGGTAATGCATTTTTTTTATTTAACAAATACAATTTATTTATTTCATTTTATTTATACATTAAGCTTTAATGTGTTGGATTTTAATTTCATGTTCATGAAAGATGGTACAAGCTCTCATATGTACACACGATTGGCTCCAAGCAAAGGGAATGTCGGGAATCGATATGGAGGAAAATTTGCGAGAGTTAGAGGAAATTGAGAAAGGTAATAACGAGTTTGTTTATTTTTTATAATATTTTTTAACTCATAATTTTGTTATTTTGTATTAATAATCTATTTTTCCCCTTGTTCACATATTTTCAAAATAACAATTTGGATGGCAACGACATCGTATATGTGAACTCCATGATATGATTTCTTATGTTTGGTGGAGCAAGAAAGAATGTCATATTAAACTCTTATTATCAAATTTCATGTTAAAAAATTGTATTTGGTGAAGCTTTACGTAATCGTATATTTGTACTTGTTTTTATTGTTAAACCATTGAATTTGGATATGTTTTACAGGGCAAAACACGTCCATATTAGCCATCCCTTTGGCGATTTTTAATTTGCAAATGTTGGAAAAAATGAAGCAGCTCCAAACATGTACCCAAAACCGGACCGGACCTGAATAATCAGGTCTGGACCGGAATTATTCAGGTCCGGTCCTTGGTCCACAAAAAAAAGCAGATTCCGGTACACCGGTCCAACCGGTTCCGGTCCGTTTTTGGACCTGTGCACAGTCCTACCCACATACATGACAACATCAACCATGTACAGCAAAACATCAACTTTTTGCAAACAAGAACACTCAGTCTTACTTCAATCGGACGCTAATCTTACAAATCAGACAAATAATGGTCAAGTAATAAGATTCTAGGCTCACTTCGAACCACTAGCAAAGCCATCAAAATGCTACTTTTATGAATTACAGTGACCACACCGCAGCCAACCGCCTCTAATCCTTACCAAAACAAAAACACCAACCAGTATTCCAAAGAAAAAAAATCAACTTTTTTTTCAAACAAAAACAACCCAATCCACTTCAAATGACCACTAAATCCACAAAGACGCAAACATCCCCATTTCAAACCATGAACCTAATCTCAAACCCACAAAAACATCGATGCACCCGGATGAAGATCTCAAAGTCGATCTGGGAGCAGTCGGAGGTTTCTATAAGTGGAGGAAACTCCAAAATTCTAGTTCTCTAACTTCTTAAGGTTTCAGAGTAGAAAGCTAGGAAGTCTTCTAAAGTACAAAAAATTACATCAACATCATGTTGGAACAACAGTTCCAAGAGTTCAAGGTATACTAAAAAGCAATCACCATAAACCATTTTGGAAGTCTAATTCCTTCATTTTCTTAATATTTTCCTTCAGTCACACTTTCGAGCAAAAAATTAACCTTCCGAAAACAAAAAAAAACATCCAACCCCACATCGAACCAACATCCGGTCCACAAAGACGCAAACTTTTTTTGGATCGGTACATAAAGATGCAAACTTTACCACTCCAAAGCACAAACTCCATCCCAAAACTAAAAAGACCTCCGTAACGGAAAATCTCAAAGTCTGTCATATGACAATGTGGGTTTCTAAAAGTAGAGCAAAGTCAGGGACTCAGTTCTCCATCTTGCTTTGGTTTCATAGTGGAACTGTGGGAAGTCACCAAAAGTACAAAAATCCAAGACATTGAGATCGAATTGGAATTCTGGTTGTAGGATTTCATTAGTTTTCCTGAAATCAGTCTCAGAAATTATTTTGAAAGTCCAATTTCGTCACTTTCTTGATGTTTTCCTGTAATGGAAAAAAAGATATCAACCTTTAGTGAACAAAACACTGAATCCCACCTCAAACCGCTTCCAAATCCACAAAGATGCAAACCTTACCGCTCCAAACCACCAGCGCCACCCTTGAAACCACAACAACCACCACGAACCAAAGGAAGATCTCAAAATCGAACTTAGAACATTTGGAGGTTCCCAAAAGTGGAAGAAACTCTAAATTCTAGTTCCAATACTCCAAAACGTTTGGGTGATCGGTAGCCAGAAGAACTTTAAAAAATCTACATACAGAAGGAGTTCCATGAATTAAAAAGCGTATTCAAATTGAGCTCCCTCACTTCCACTCTAAAATGAAATTCACGAGAGCGGAGTTCTAAACTTCGTTCCAATTCCTAGCTACCAATAACTGTAAAGCCAAAATAAATCAACATTTTGGTAATAAAAGCACCCAATCCCACTTCAAACCACCATTAAATCCACAAAGATGCAAACTTTCGCACTCTAAACCAAAACTCCATCACAAAACCACAAAAACCTCAATGCACCCGGAGGAAGCTCTCGAAGTCGATCCGAGAGCAGTGAATGAGTGGTTTGTAGGGAGTGAAGGACCTTCAGAACTCCAGTTTCATAACTTACCTAAAATTTGGAGTGAAGTCAGCAAAGTCGATCCAAATATAATTTTTAGAAGACTTAAACTCTCAGAACTGGACTTCCAAAACTTCATTAAGTTTCCCTACAAGACGATGGTTCTAGAAGTTTGCTTCCCACTTTCTGGATATTTTCCCACAAACCAATCACAAAAGCTAAATCACTCAACCCCACCTCAAACCACCAACAAATTCACTAGAAACAACAAAAACCACAACGCATCCGGAGGAAGGAGTTCCCTCACTTCCACTCTAAAATGAAAATCATGAGAGCGGACTTCTAAACTTCTTTCCACTTTCTAGCTACCAATCACTCTAAAGCCAAAGGATCAACATTATGGTAACAAAAAAAAACCAATCCCACTTCAAACCACCAAAAATCCAGTCAAAACAGCAAAAACCAAAACGCACCCGGAGGAAGATCTCGAAGTCGACGTGGGAGCAGTCGGGGGTTTCGACGGTGGAGGCAAGGTTGGATCCAGGGGAGAATTTGGAGGCGAGGTCTGACAGGGTGACGGCGCCGCCGCCCTCCTCCCGCATGGACTGGAACTGTTGGGACAAAATCGGTTAGAGAGGGAGAGGGAGAGGGAGAGGAAGAGTTGGTTTGAATTTTGGGAGGAGTTTGTAATTACTTGGGTTTTGAGGGAGCGGAGCTCGAGCTGCGTGAACTGGTTCTGGAGCCATGGATCTGAGATGAGGACTCCCAAGTATCCACTCGCCATTGCAATTTGCTACCCCTCTCTCTCTCTCTCTCTGGAGTGGGGGCGTAGAGAAAGGAGAGAGGTGAGAGAGAGGAGAGTGAGGAGGCAGTTGGGTGTAAATAGGGATTATGGAGTGAGGGGTTAACAGCTTTGTTAGTTCAAATTTCTGCGGATTAGCGGTTTGTTAAACAGTACAAGATCCTGTTTAAAACTGAACAAAAAAAAATTAAGGGTGTTTTTCTGTCCAAAAGGATTCGTTGTTATCGAGTGTGTACTAGGTTTTGTTTGTATTACCTGCAACGTGAATAAGGAAGTTATTTTTGTAAGAGAGAATATTAGGTGATGTGTTTAACAAAGAGAATAAAGGATGTGTTTAATATTAGGTGATGTGTTTAACAAAGAGAATAAAAGCAAGAGCAAAAGTTTGGGAAAAACCATAACAACATATCCTACATCTACATGAGTCTCAAGCCAGACTTGACTGATTTTGTTTTACATATGAGTCGCAATACCTTACGTTTTACTTTATCATTCTTTTTAAAATGTGTGCATGAAACTGTATCACTTTTTGAAGCAAGTATCAATCTTATCAATCAAGTACGGTAAAAACTCATATTAGCATATCCTTGTCATTTTTAGGAGTTTTTCGAAGATATAAGAAGCATATGGATTACAACTTATAAACTTACAAGTCATGGTAAAGAATGAGATAACGTTGAGTTTCACAAATTTCATTAAGAATATATCAAATATGCAAAATAAAATACTGGTGGATTTAATGAACTCTTAGCCTTTCGGTTGTCGGACGTCTTTTTTATTGGAATTTTAGTGTTTTTGTGAACAATTTCTATAATCACACGTCATTTTTTGTGACTCTTCGTGGATTAAAAATATCTTCTTAAAATGCTTATAAAGTTCCTAGTGTATATGAGTTTAAGAGTAGCTTTCTGAAATTTGCCCATCACTATTTATGCTTTTACTAATTTAATTATCGTGCATAAATAGTGATCATCAATTTTAGTAATAGAAGAATGACTATCAACTAAGACTTAATTAATTGTTTACATAGTTTTTTAGCAATAGAAGTTAGAGTTGAATATTTTGTATCCATTATATTATTTAAAAGGGTGCACGTTGACGAAAGTTGGATGAAAAATCGACCAAAAGACAATAGATTAGTTTGGAAACTTTTGGTCCGAACAATGTCAATATGTCCCAATATTATAGGAGCGAAAATGTGAGTCACATTCAGATGTACGAGTCAAGTTTTTATGTGGTGAAGCAAAACTTTTTATCCATTTAAATTTATTTGACAAAAAGACAAAAATTGAAGCAATTTGATTTTATCTACTCTACTCTCATATCCTTATTTTAATTCTCAACATCCTGAACATTAGAATGAGACTGCGTGCGCTCACCCTAGTTGATGAAGTATAGATAATTTCAAGGGATCTCTCAGAGACTGCGGAGTGCCTACTTGAATATACAATTTTATGGTCATAATTTCTACCATAATCTTTGACAATTATACTATGTTGTCTATAACATTTTTAGGTTTCGTATTTCTGGGTTGGACATGATTTTTATGACTGAAAATTGTATTATTATAGAAAATGCAAAAGGAGAAGTTGGGAAAATGAGTTGGGTATACATATATTGACTTCTCAACTTGCGAAGACCTGTATTTTGCAAGAACAAAAAATATATTTGTAAAGGGACTAATCCAACACATTTGTTATGAAAGTCTCGAGATTTTGCATGATCACAGTTGTTATTTATTGTATGAATGCTTTACATCACTACAATTTGATTGCTTCACGTAAAAGAATATATTCATCATTGCGAATAAGATTGGTTGAGCCCCATTCATCTTCAATAGAGGATTTCCTTGCTGTTCTTGCTTTTGGACATGGATTTATTTACCAAGAAAAAGAAAGTTTATTCTAATGGAGCACTTATTTGGCGCATTGTGATGTTTTTAGATTCCCAGACATATTGAGTTTGATGGGTCGATAACAATAATTCTGGGTTGCTTTCAAAAACAATACTTATAATTTGGATTTCCTCAACAAATGACATAGAAATATTGGATTGTATATTAACACCAACACAATTTTCTATTTATATGGTAAACCCAAAAGTATATTAATTTTGCCAAATAAAACCTGTCTAATTTGACATTATATTTTTACTTACGAAATTGAAGATATGTCATCTGAAAATAGCTCTTTGGTCTAATGTCAAAGAAAAATACAAACATTTGCTACCATGTCATTACGTTTTTTTGGTCGTGTCATTTTGTTAACATTGACAATAAATTTTGTTAGTGATAAAAATATTTTATGGAAATTTTACAGAAACACCCTTAAATAAACTCAGAATTCATAATTTTAATTTCTTTGTTATAAATTTTACAAATAATCAAATAATTTGTTAAATGTTTTTCAACTATCTACTCTCTCTCACCTCTCTCTGTCTCTCCTCTCTCATCTTCTCTTTCTCTCACTAATGTTTAATGTTTGATTATTAAACTATTCAATATGATATTTTGAATTTTAAATTAATAAAATATTTTACAATATTTAAAAAAACTAAATATTTATTATAAAATATATTTATTATAAAAATAATTAATTATTTTGTAATTCTAAAATATAAATATTATTGGATTTCATTAGTTCAGTAACCGATTATTTAAGTTTAGGGAAAGAAAAAGAAAAGATGAGAGAGGAAAGAGAGAGATGGGAGAGAGCGAGAAAATTAATAGGTGAAAAGTAGTTAATCAATTATTTGAGTGATTTTTACAAAAGTTACAAATACATATAATGAAATTTATAAATTCTCAATCTATTGACTGTGATTCAGCAAAAATTCAATTAAATATTAATATAACTAATAGAAATTAACGAAAAAGTTAACAGAATGACATAACCAAAAAAAGTAATGATATAGTAGCTAATGTCAGTCTTTTTTTAGCATTAGACCAAATAATTTTAGATGAGATGTTAGATGATAAACCTTGATTAGGCTTAATCTCGGATTAGGGTGCTAATGGGAGGTTTGCATGGGGAATGAGGTTGAGGTGATGGGGTAGGGTGATGGGTGAGTGTTGGTTTGGTTGGCTTGGTGAGAGAAAAACCAACTCATTCTCCCTCGCTCTCACTCTCGTCTCACTTTTTCTTCTCTCTCCCTCCGCTCCTTTCCGGCGACCAGAGAAGGCGACGACTCTGGTGGCGATTGGCGATTGTGTTCGTGAGGCGTGGAGGTTGCGGTCGACGGGCGACGTTGTGTGATCTCCGACGTGCTTTGTCGAACTCGAAGGTATGCCGGTTCATTAGAGTGTTTTGGTTTTGCTCACACTCGTGGGTGTGATTTTGATCGTCGTTGGATGGTCGGAGACCTCGTCGGCGACGAGGGTAGCAAGAGATACCCGACAGATTGGTTGCGGTGCATGGTTGCGGTTGACCGGTTTAGTGTATTTTTGCCCGACTTTAACCAACACTGGTCGAACGATGTCATGGGGCGGTCGACCGATTGTGATTTTGCTGGTGGGTCGGAGGAGTGTCTGGAAGTTTTTGGTTGAACGAGACCCCTGAGCCGTTCAACCGTTGCTTCATGTTTCGCTCGGACCGGACATTGACCATATAAACGGTCGACCGTTCCTGACTTTTGGTCCGACCGGAACTTAAGTGAACTTATGTAACTTATTTGTTGTTTGACCGATTGCGATATATTGTTCGACCGATAGATGACTTAGAACTACTAGGTTGCTCTGGTAGTTTCCGGTGGACCGGGACCCCTGAGCCGGTCGACCGTTGCCTTATTTGTTTTTTACCAGACTCCGCATTTTGACCATGTTCGGTCATCCGGTTTTATACTTTGGTCCGACCGGTGGGACTTAGGTGATGCGCAGAGTGTTTGACAATTTCAGACTTTCAGTCAATTGAACCACATGGGAACAGTCGACCAGATTACCAATTTCGGTCGACCGTTTGTGCGTAGAACCCGATTTCCAGTCCTTGTGATGTGCCAACTCTGTTCACGAAAACCTGTGTCCTCGCATAGCGTGTGAGCCAGGAGGTGACGGTGGGTGCGTGATCGCGCCTGCCCAGGGACCGCTGAGTAGAAGAGTGTGGGTACTTGGGGACGAGCCACCTCTGTTGATAGACTGTGGCGTGATGTTTTGCTGTCTTGACTCATAGTAGAGTAGCATACCTGAGGGATCGTGGATCCCATTGCATGTTGATGCATGGCTCTTGGATCATGATGACCCTGCGGACTACGGTCTGGAACCGTCCAATGTTGTGTCAGACGTATGTTGCACCGCCGATGTTGTGTCGGCGGTGCCGCCGATGTTTGTGTCGGCGATGATGTTGCCGACGATGTTCCGGCAATAATGCCAATGATGTTTTCGGCGATGATTCCTCAATTGAGCACTTATTGAGGGATTGTTGGACCGACCAGGGTACGACTTTGTTGGTGTGGTGTAGACCACGTGGTTTCGTTTGGCGTGGAAGTGCAGACACTCCTCATCGATCCCTTGGCTCGAGTAGTCGTTTGTGGGGGTGCGTCGCGTACTGTCTGTAAGACCGTATGTGCCTACGGTAGGTTTCCGAGGGAGATCCGGTGCTGTTGTAGGATTGATGTCCCATTTTACCCTTGGAAGGGATTTATTTGTATTGTTGTTGATGACATAACATGCTACTAGTATGATAGGTTCATTACCGTACTGTTGCATTCATATAGGTGAGTTTGGCATACGGGGTTTCCTAATGGGAAACTTAGGCATTGTTGTTTAATTCATGTTTCAGGACCGTAATAGGTTCTGTGTGGTGGTGACAGTGGACACACACATTTTAGGGTCATGATCCTCTTCGGACTATTCGAGGTCGTCATGATTACCTGTATTCTTTTCGTTGTATTGTTGTAATAATGTAATTTTGACAAACTCTGTTGTATTTGGTGCACCAACTAGTTATTTATTTGAGTAATATTCCTGTTTGATGAGTTTTGTCTTGATATATATGTTATTGTTAAAATTTCAAATTTTCCGTTGTTTCGGGATGTTACATAACATATCTCAAATTTCGTAACTTGTAAGTGATATGCAAGCAAATCATCGTTCCTTTTACTACGAATATTCAAGACTTGGATGGATATAACACTTTAGGTAACGGGTATTAAATGTATGAAGTGATCTTTTTTTTACTTTTATGCCGACTTCTATTTAGTCTTAATCTTACATGAATTGATGCTTTGATTGAAAGCGATTAAGTAGATATCTAAATCATGTATACGTAGATGAATGCAACTGTTTTATAGTGTAAAAAAAACTAAACTTAAGTGTGAAGTAAATTGCTGATGTAAACAAAAATTTAACGCTAACTTTATTACATTAATGAATTTTTACCAACTGAAGACAGAAGATAGAAACATGGGAACCAAAAAAAGAAAAAAGGGTGGTAATATATGTATTCTCAAAATTATATAGAGGGATTGACAATTTCATAATGATCCTAGAATATCATGTTAGTTCTCATCATAAAAGGTTGATAATTAATCAAGTGTCCCCACCATGTGCTGGTGTTCCTCCATGTCACAGCCCACTGTTATCAGCTCATGTGTTCTGTTCTTTCCATTAAAAATTTCCAAACCCCCTCTAATTAATTATAGTTAAACCTTATAATTTAATGTTAGAAAACTAACAACTAACAAGATCCAATTGGTCGTTCTTGTGTTCTGTGGTGGGGATCTCATTTCGGATTGAGATCTCAAGCCCAACTTGGAAGATTCGAATCGGCTTTTGTCCCAACAAAACTGTTATTTTCTCTTCAAAAGTGTCCTTTTTCCTTTGAACCATATTAGGAGTTAAGCTTTAGTTAGGAACACCTGGTCCACATCAATCTTTCCAAGAATACCGAATACATGCTAATCATGCCTGTCTAGGCGTGCACTCGTGTAGTTCATGTTGTTCGGATAGGAAGGAAAAGGACTTGTAAATAATGATGAACTAAACAAAATGGATTGGATATGAAACACTTTGATAGAAAAGAATTAGAAATGTAACAATGATGAACTAAAGAAAATTGGGTTGGAAATGCTACACTTTGAAAGAAGAGAATTAGAAGTGTTACAATTCTTTTAATAATATATGTATTTTTAATTAAATCCAAACCTATAATCACATGCTTGAGAGTTGAGATTGATTCTTGATCCTAATCAATCGAAGATTAGTAATCTACCAAGTGAGCTATTCCAGTTGGTGACATGTTACAATTTTCTTTAAGTTATTTTGTTCTTTCCTCTGTTTATTGCATGCAATATATATATAAGGTGGTATTAGAACGAGACCAGGTCTCAATTTAATATAATGAGACCATAAACATACACCATCAAGATCTAATCTAAGGGTGACAGAGAAAAAAATGTAATTTCGTAATCACCACGTCTCCTTCTTCCTCCCCTCCTTTCCTTCCTTCCCAATCGAACTCATCCCGTCCTCCTTCTTCCTCCCCTCCTTCGGTCCTTCCCAATCGCACCCAACCGCGCTTGATGCCTCGAACAAGCCAGAGTTAGCACATCTCCTTCCGATCTCCGACCTCGTTGTCTTTTTTCCAAATCCATGTCTCGTAATCTTCCTTTTCCCACTTACAGATTATTACTCTTTCTCGCATTCCTTCCAATCCGGACTCGAAATTCTATTTTTTTCTCGGAAAATGAAAAATGTACTTGTTCTCTGATCGCGCTTTAACTCTGGATCTCACCTCCATTTTCGTTCTTTTCAAAGATTCTTTTTATGCCTAAAAACAAGATAGATAGTTAGATTCGACTTGTTACGAACTATAACTCAGAAAAACCAATTTTAGATATGTAGATTTGTGAGATAATCATCGTCGCCTTCAGGTTTGTAGACTTGCAAAATTCTGCGGAATATCATTCTTTCTACTACTTATTTCGGTCAGATGTAGTGTTTAGATCTGGTTATACGTTCTGGAGAACTTTTGTCATAAAATGATACCGTTGTATATTGGAATGATATATTGGTGTATTAAACATATACTGTTGTGTATTGAACGCATATAGATGTGTATTCACTGGAAGTTTAATTTAAGAAAGTGATACAATTTTGTAGAGTGCTCCATGTCATTTCTATCCCAACATCTCTTTTTCTTCTTTCTCTCTTTCTTATATAAAAATATGCCCTACTATAGTAATTTAGTCTCTGTCGGGTGTAGTGTTCAGATATGGTTATACATTTTAGAGAACTTGTATAATAAAATATTTTATTATACGTTCTACTACTTAAACAATCTAGATTTGTACTCCTGATCTAGATTTATTATAACCAAAGAAGTTGTGGAGTTTTTTCTAAATATTTTTTAATTTTTCTTTGGATGTGATTCCTTGATCTTACATTTTGGCCAGCATGTTTTGAAAATATGTGGTGGATTAGTATGACATCTGTAATTTTTAATCTAAATGCAATAACAGGAATACAATATTTAATACACAAAATATAACAGTTTAATAATAAAACATAATGGTACTATTACAATACATAACTACACTAGTTCAATAGACAATTGTCATAGTACAATATATAACTACAATAGTTCAATACATGACTATTATTATTTCTATAGGTTGAATTGAACTCCACAAGAAATCATATTGGTGTTCAACAAACATTTCCTATTACACCTATTCTAAGTATTCTTTTTGAAATATTCTATAATCTGGTTTAGTTGTTTAATATAGTAATGTGATTGTTATTCTTTATATATGTGGAAACAACATCGATGGAAAACCATTTGTTTGTTCAACCAACATCTCAAGTGACATCTATTATAAGTATTATTATTGTTAAGCTATATTTAAAGTAATATACTGTCATAGTTGTTCAATAGTGTGATTTACTTCATTAATTTACTAAACCTATTGTTTAGTAAAATTAGTTAGTTGTGTATTAAAATGGCAAACATTTATGTTACACTAGAAAATTGTTTGATAAACTATTGTTAATTAGTATAAACTACTTTTACAAACTAACTGTCTTGTCTACTCTAGGTAATAAACAATGATAGTTAGAAATGATTTTGTTGTTGCTTGACAGATTTCTATGAAGGATTTGTAGAACTTGTGTAACAAAATGATACCATTGTGTATTGAAATGATATATTGGTGTATTAAACATATCTGGTTGTGTATTGAACGCATATAGATGTGTATTGACTTGAATTTTTATTTAGGAAAATGATGCAGTTTGGTAGAGTCTTCCATGTCATTTCTATCTCCCACATCTCTCTGACCTCTCTTTATCTCTCTCTCTTTCCTATAAAAAAACATGCGACACATATCTTTCCTATAGTCTTCCATCCCATACTATAGTAATTTAGTCTTATGTAACAAATTGCTTGATAGTTTTTTTGAAATGATTTTGTTGTTGCTTGACGGATTTCTATGAAGAAGTTGTTAAACTTGTGTAATAAAATGATACCATTGTGTATTGAAATGATATATATTTGTGTATTAAACATATACTATTGTGTATTGAACGCATATAGAAATGTGTCAGGAATTGCAATGCAACAATTGCATATCAGCGTGAAATTGATGAACAAGCATTTCAACGAGCAGATCGAAGTGTGTAAAATTGCAAAGTTCATAATACATAAATGTCAATTTAATTTCATACAATCATGCACATAAGATAGGAAAAGCAAATAAGATTTAATTAGCTTGAACTCTAACATCACCATAGTACCATACACGTTGAACCATGAACACTGTAAACATGTTCATCTATATATACATGTAAAGGCTACAAGAAGACCTTGCAGACTACCACAGTTGAGAAACATATGCAACCACTTTATCCAAACATTCATCTGATTGTAACCTAACCTGTTACAAGAAATAGCACCTGAATTACGATTTTGTCACGAAATGATATATTGGTGTGTTAAACATATATTGTTGTGTATTAAAACGCATATAGATGTGTATTCACTGAAAGTTTTATTTAAGAAAGTGATGCAATTTTGTAGAGTGCTTCATGTCATTTCTATCTCCAACATCTCTCTTTCATCTCTCTCCTATAGGAAAAATATGTCATACTATAGTAATTTAGTCTTATATGAGCCCATTAGCATCTATGGTAAACTTAATTGGGGCCTAAGTTGACTTAAATTAATCATTTATATGTATGACCATAAAAATATACAAAATCAAACATTTCACCTCTCCCCAACACTAATTAATGCCTTAACTCTCATACCATGCCTTAATATACACAACTTTTGGTTAGCATACCAAATGTGTTAAGTGAGTACATAGTTGTGACTCCTACTATATATCACATTGGTTACAAGTATATAACAACAACAAAAGGATGATATCTACTACAATTCTACTTAACTCAGATATTATCACTATTTTGTGGTAACTATTTCCACAAATTAAGTCAGATATATATATCATCAATACTTCCACAACCACCATGGCTGTTCTAACAAGGAATTTTAGTAGACACCACGACTACTTCCACAGAAGGCAAAACTCTTGACCACAAAGACAAAAACTCCAGATGTCCAAAGAAGGCAGAAACTCCAATAGTCCAAACAAACCAAAAACTCCAGAACATTGTCAAGAATGATCAACCTGTAATATAAGTCTCAGTTCAAACTCTTGGGACGCATGGATCTCCTTGTTGATTATCTGACAAAATACCATTCTAAATTAGGCACCAAACAATATTAGTTTATTCTTGGGAGTGAATAATTTATTTTTGGAAGTGAAAGCCTACTGAATATTACTTTATAATAAGACAACATTAAACAACAACTACTAAGGATCTAGACATGTAATCTAATATCATACACGATAAGTTAACTTATGACTTGTAGACAACCACAGGGGACTGTTCAAAAATTTAAAATTTAGAAGTTCAGAAACTGGGATGCAAATGTGCATGTTTAATAAGTTGAGAGGTAACATTTAAAAAAGCCCAGAAAGAATAAATATAGAATATTTAATGCAAATGTAGAAACCTTTGGGATTTACACTTCATATTTGGTGGAATACATAACTACACAAGTTCAATACACAACAATGATATAATAATACACAACTACATTACTACAATACATAACTACACGAGTTCAATACTAACCATTAAGCAGGCAGTGCATCTAATGATTTATGCTGAGACCTTGTTCTTTAATCCTTTTCTCTTTTCTTAAATCTCTTCAAAAAATTTCAAAAAGGCAATTGACTCGATTTGCATTGCATAGAGGATAAGATAACCTTATCATTTAAAAACCCCGATTAGGATGAAAAGTCAATGAAATCAAATAAGTGTGAGATGTAATAATTGTGGTTTCATGGAAAATGGTCACTCCAAGTAGGTTCATCCTGCATAATAGGGACTCGAAGCAAAAACCATATCTCAATACCTTGAATGTTATGAACCATCACTGGATTAATACATTCCAAACAAAATAAAACCCATCATAAAAATAATTTTCCAAATATTACATCCGAAAGAAAATTATTTCATTAAATTAGTGGCTCGGACTTAAAACCAACTTTTTCAAACGACGAGTCAGAAGCACATTAAGAAGCATGAACCATTGTTTCGTTTAAAAATTTAACAATAAGTCAGAAGCTTAGTCACAAGGTGAAAATGGAGACTTTAAATACCTACGATAGCTTCCTTTGCTTGAGGATGTTTGCATTTATCAGGATAAACCAACAAGGAAAGCTGCCAAAAGCAACAACAAAGTGAACAACATTTATGAATGAAAAGTTGGCCAAAAATATATAAAAAAACTCTCAAGCAAAATTTTACCTTCCTGTACTGCCTTTTCACTTCATCAGGTGATGAATCAAAAGACAAATTAAGATGCTCAAAAAGATTTAACTTGAATACACGAAACACCCAGCAAAAATTAGGATTAAGGAAGATAAGCAAAGAGATGTTAGTGGAACAGAAACAACTAACAAAGATGTCTACGTATGTTAGTTTTACTCTTTATTGTTTTAAGTATCTTGTTGAATTGATTCCTATCTATCTTGCCAAAATATTTTGCTGTAAACACATGGGCACATTATATCATGGTCTAATAGCGAGGCTGAGTTAGAGAGAAGGATAAGGGAATAACATGATAAATACCTATATTCTTAATCCATAGCAAATACCACAGAGGTTTGTTTGGTTGCACAAATTTGAAAACAAAAGGTTTTAGTGTTGGTAGGTTGGCATACTTGTTCTAACACCGGGAGTGGGCAACTGGAATAGGTGGAAACGGAGAGGTGATAGAGACTACAGAATGGAGAAAAAGAGGAAATAGGAAGCACCCATTTATTGAACGGGTTCCGAGCCAGAGAGACGTCCTGGAGGGAGGAAAGCCTCCAAAGAAGCCAACCGGAACGGAGGAGAAGCTGTTTTCGTGGAGGAGGACCTGGAGGGACTTCAGCCCGGAGAGGTCCGGGAGGGGGCTGGAGAGGAGGTTCTCCTGGAGCTCGAGGAGGGTGAGGGAAGTGAGGTTGGAGAGGGACGGGAGAGTGCCAGATAAGGAGAGGTTGCCGAGCTTGTTGGCGGTGATCCGGTCGCTGGAGCAGGTGATCTTCGTCCAGGTGCAGGGGTCCGGGGTAGTGGGGAAGGTGAAGGACGGGGAGGTAAGGGTGGTCGAGAGGTTAGGATGGTGGGTGTCGGAGGGTTAGAAATGGGAAGAAGACGGTGTGGTGTGATATGTTTGTGTGATTACCATATTACCTTTTGGTTGTATAAATTGAATGTTAGATAAATCAACCGTTGAATCTAGATCTAAGGGAGAAAATTATGGGGTCTCATTTTATTACAATGAGACCTGGTCTCATTGTAATGTTTCTGTATATATATACAAGAATTCTCTAGTGAGCCCAGGGCCTAACTTTTCGAAATTAAGCCCCCACAATATTCATCACTCATTTCAAATTGTAAGGTAGATTAAAAAAACGGTTATGCTAATGAATGGTGAGATTAACTGTAAATAAGATCCAATGGTGAGATTGTATGGGGCTTAAACTAAATTTGATGAGCCCTGGGCTCACTAGAGCTTGACCCTATATATATATTGGTTGTAGACCCCAAAAATGTCATAACAACGTTCCTAATTGTGCTTGAAGATATGCATGGTTTGGGCAATAGGAACTAGTAGGGTTATCCGCCTGCAAAAATATCAGCTTACGTACGTAATGTGGGTGCCCCTATCTAAGACATTACCGATAACAAAGGATCCAAGTTGAATAAAATCGGTTTTATCACATTCTCGGCAAGGATAACCCAATGCTTAGAACCATCATATGTAGTTTGCCTAAACTAGGTTACCCTTTGCCCTTTGAAGACACCTTGTTAGATAGGTTTATCTCAACACTTCCGTATCACCAAAATTTTACTAATCATGACATTAATGGTGAGTTGATTTGTCGTTTACATATATGGTTAGGTGATTTCAATACCATTAACTATGAAAAGGTATTAATGACAATACATGTGTGTTGTGAGTCTTGTGACATCATGACATTATATCCATGATATGATATGGAAATCGCCTCCTCGCCTCTCTTCAAAGCTATGTAAACCTTGACGTGGTAGCCAGAGGGAAGGATTAAAAGGTGAGGCAATTTCAATTGGTCGGATACTTGGATTCCTGGATCCGTATTCAAGAGCTAGACCACTCTAGAGTGGTGAAACCTTTCACAAGCTACCTGAAGACACTTCTTTGTAGCTCTTTGTTGAGAAGCATATTTGATTTTCAGTAGTAGGACTAAGGATCTAGTGAAGTAAATAAATGAAATCCAATGGTTGAAGTATGGAGGGGATTGTTAATATTTTGTTTGTAGTCCATGTATTTAAGTGTCTTAACTTTATTAAATTAATAATATTACGAGGCTAAAATTAAATGATTAATTTAAGAGAGATTTTAGGTTAGTTGGTAGTTACACTTTGATGAGTGGTTACACTCACACTCCCATAAATAAGGCTGATCATCAATCTTCTCCACAAAAGAATGAATTGTAGTTTTTCCATCAAAATTCAATCAAACACTAAAGGGGTTAAGATGGAGAAATCAGTCTTGCAAAAGAAGTAATGTCTCTTCATCAAAAGGTGAAACATGAAACAATATATGTATCTTGTCTATCATTAAGTTAGGGTTGTGGAAATAATTTGTTTAAGATCTATAATGTGCAATTAGAATTTTATCGTGCACTAATGATGAAACAAATCAACTTACATTTGGTACCAGAGCCGTGATTTTAGAACTTATATAAACCGTAAAAAAGGGAATATACATCGGATATACGAGATATATACGTCGGATATACGACTCCCCAGACCCGACGTCTATGTATACGTCGTATATACAAAGAAATCCCCCACATCATCTCCTATAGGTGACTGCCCCTAAGTGTTTTTCATACCTTAATCTAACAAACAACACACTAAACAAACACTCACCTCACTCTTGTTCCAATGCAAGTCCTACTAACTAATGCGTGTTTTCTAATGAATGATGAGTGAAAGAGATTATGTACCTTACGCCAGCAATCTACGACAGAAATCGTAAAATAAATAATAAATACGATGAATGGAAATCCTATATGATGAATGACTTAACAAATATTGTCTAATATTTTGCTTTAGGTTATTAAGGTCAAGTTGCTTGAGGGGGTCAATGAGTTATTAGAAACTAAACATTTAACTAAACAAAATAAGTTTTTTCCAGCATAAATAAACATTTAACTAAACATAAATAAACTTTTAACTAAAATAAATATTCAACAAAACCAAATCATAAACTAAATAAACATTTAATTAAATAAGAGAAATTTATATTCTTATCTTTTCTCTCAATTTCTGTCGCGTTCAAGCACACAATTAAGGATTTTGCATTTTCAGAAAACTAAAAAAAAATCTTTTAGATAAGCAATTGATCAAGACCTAAGATAGCAAACCAAACCAATCCAACTCATATATACTCATTTAAATCATCCAACCAACCCAACTCAATCCAAACCAAACCAATCCAATCCATTGAACGAGTGAAATCAAATGATATCTCATTAATAAAGGTTGTATTCATCATCATAACATATAACAATAACATATAACAAAATGAATTAAACATTCACACAATCACACTCCATTCTTGTCAACCAAACAAATCCAAAATTCACAATCTCCACAACCAACTAAATAATCCAAATCCAAACACCACAATCTAAAATCCAAATCCAAACACCACAATCTAAACATATTAAATATGAGAACCTAATCAAACAAGATACAAGACAAGAGGCTAGTATATTTGCACTTGGCTTCACTTGAAGTTACTTTTCTACAAGTGGTTAAGCACGAACCAGAGGAGGAGGGGAAAGCTATTGCCGACGTCGCGGAGGAGGTGCGGTGACGGTGGTCGCGCCCACAACAACACCCACAACTACACCAAATAAAAAAAACTAAATAAAAACAACTCAATCCACAAGTACACCAAACGTATGAGCACGAACCAAAGGAGGAGGAGGTCGTGGCTGCGGTGATGTCTCGTGAACTATAAACCTTCGGTCTCGAGCACCAAACAGTCTGCCCACATTCGGTCGACCGAAACAGACCAATAGAATAAACCTTCTTGCTAGTCTCGAGCAAAACTAAGAAGGAGAAAATATGAAGGAAATGAAAAGCATACGAAAAACAAGAAATCTTAACTCACTTTCATAGGAATCACAGTTGCACTTAGCACGTGCAACAAGCCGTTAAACCTTCTTGTCGCCAAGGAGGAGGAGTGTTGTCTCGTGAGGGTTTTCAGTGGATATCCCCACAAAATCCTAACATTTATGCATTATTCAACATACCAACACGACTCGATGGACCTACCGATCATTGAACATGATAATCGTATGGACTGACTCTCTATATGTATCCAGTCCACACACCAAGCCCAGTGAACCATTCGTGCAAGTTAATTAAGAGCCGAAGTGAAAGGCATGGGCAACCTTAACATCCTCAAGTGATACAATGTGTAAAGTCCATTAAGGTTCTTATTTGTATTACCTTTTTCTTTTCTTTTTTCATTTTAAGTTTTTTACTGGGTGTTTAAATCTCCCAGGGTCAGGTTTCGTGCATCATTGCCTATGAGGACTTACACTATCATGTACACCTTCCCCCAAATCTCCACATAGGGCGATCTCTACCACCCGTGTAACGGGAGTTCGGTAGGTGCATCCCAAGTCAGATGACTCGAAAGAACCAGGTACTAAGTCCCTCAGACCTAATTTCCCGAGTGATAGGAGTTGTGCGAGAAGAGAGAACACCTACTTAATTATTTCTTATCTACATATGGACCAAAATCCCTACACTTAAGGTTTCACTAAAGGAGTTTAATGGTCCCTAACTACGACAAACTTCCTTATACTACAAACACGAATTATTCGACTCACTAGGTTAATGTAGGATTTCGTGCCCCTATATATGTATATATTTTAATTTTTTTATACATGCATACAAGATCGATTTCCATATTTTCGACGATTTCATGTACATTTATTTTATATTTATTCTAATATCAAGTGATCTACATATATATTAAAATAAATAGAAGATGATCATGCCCAAAGGTTCTCTAAAACCTTTATGAAGATTCGGAGTTGCGTTGCCCATTGAATCGTCCGCCGATTCGCCTCCAAGTGTTCACCTAACTCTCAACAAGATTAGAGAAAAAGAGCTAGCTAATTAATCTCCAAATCAAGGTTAGAATCTAGCTAATAACCCCTCTAAAGCTCCTAGGAATTTAATCTCCAAAATTTTGGATAATTAAGATAATTTTTAGATAGATTAATGGGGTGGTTAGGGAGAGAGAATTTTTGCATTAGTATTAACAAGGGAGGGAGGAGAGACCTACACATGATCCCTTATTAATCTCTCCACTAAAGCACATCATCTGCAAACCACTTTGCACATGATCTCTTATTTATTTTGCCACATCATCATCTCATAACTACATTTGGCCAAGGTGGATTAAATGTAGCCATTAATTAGTAAAAAGTCTCTTATTAATATATGCAGAAACGTGGTCAAACGGTTGGACCATTTTCACTGTTTTTGACTCTACCAAATTTTGGATTAATATCCAACAAAAATTTGGACTTTGGGGTTTTAGCAAATTCATATGTTATAATGTTGTAAATCACATTATATCATGTAATATATTATCATATATAATGTCAAAACATTATACCCCATAATATATACATCTCATATGAATTTATTTATTATTCGAACCATGTTGTTTTTACGACATTGATTTTATTATTTTACCACATGTATATTATTTCATAACACATGAAACTTAATACATCATATAAAATAAAAAAATCATTTTTTTGTTTCCCAGTTTTGTGTTGTGACCTATAGGATGATCTAAGTTATGTTGAGAATGATAGAAAATACATTATATCATAAACTATAAGCGATATCTAGTTACACATTATAATTACCCAAATAACAAAGATGTTTTGGTCACTCGAACTAAACATGATCCACTTAGTGATATGCAAAATATTACTTGTGTCAATCCCTTACCTCATGATATTGAGAATATTATACAAAGTAATATTATGTGTCATCTTTGTATTATATATTCGTTTCTTGATCTCTCAAGCTAATTATAAATATGTAACTATACACAAGTTATATTGTGCACATTATAATTTTTCTTTATCAAGGGGCCCTGCAATATCATAACTAAAGTCAAGAGGGACAATGATAATCTTTTGACATATCATCTTTTCCAACACAAGTCATGTATAACCAACTAATACCTTTATCACCATACTCATTCATAGCTTTTGATAATAATCAAATCATACATTCCTTATGTGAAAAGATAAAGGTCTCATATCTTAGGATTCAAAGACACTGAAACGTGAATGACAGAAACACAATTCCATAATGTTTCATTTGTTAGGTCTATTCAATATATAAAAGTAACCATTTCCTCTTTTATATACTCGTGTCGTTAAATATTTGGAGAGCTACAATACTCTTTAACCAATACGACAATCCTATCTCGGTAATTAATGTTCCATGTCAATTACCATGATTGTGGATAACTTTTAATTTATGTAAACCATTATCTTTTAGAACTTTACGGTTAAGGACCAAAAACCTCTTCCTTAACACTTCCAAAAGTCGAATACATTAATCAAGGAACAAAATGTTTTCACATTCAATTCATAATAATTGACATATAAAAGAAAAACTTTTAGAACACATTCCTTTCAGGCTCAGTATGGATGATTGATTCGTTTTATATTAAACCGCAAGTGCACGACCGCGTTGAAGCGGTGGCAAATACGGGTCGTCCTCAGGGAGGTGAGCAGCCTCTCGTTTGCACGAAATCAAGTGGCGAAAAAATGGAGAAGAGGGTTGATTATGCTACTCTACGCTACATTACACTACGAAGTATGAAATGCGAAAGAAAGAAACAAACGATTAACTAAAACTTAACTAAGAACGAAAGACGAGTGCTGGAATTCAGAAATGGAAAACCCCTAAGGGGTGGAGTGAGTGCACACATGCAAAGAGGTGGGTGTTGAACACATTCTTTAAGCACAAATG
The DNA here is from genome assembly GCA_963682175.1 of Triglochin maritima. Classification (NCBI taxonomy): domain Eukaryota; kingdom Viridiplantae; phylum Streptophyta; class Magnoliopsida; order Alismatales; family Juncaginaceae; genus Triglochin; species Triglochin maritima. The sequence continues at coordinate 26,843,791 of OY821788.1, read as the reverse complement.
AAGGTGGTGTTATCATGCATAGGAAGTGTCTAAATGTTATGGCAAAACCTATCAATCTATTCACCAACCTAGTTGATTAACATTTACATATGCAAGTTGTTTATTTCAGAACCTAAACAAGCATGAGAGGTGTCTAATCATTTTGGCAAAACTCATCAAGTTATAAATTCTATCCTAAACAAGCAAGCATACATTCATGTTTTATCAACACATTGTAAATAAAGCATTCATTCCATTCTCTAATGCATGTATGAACATCTACTCCACCCCCCAAAGGGGATGAAACTACTCACTACACATTACACTAATTATTAAACTAAGCAAAGAAAGCATATTAACTAAGCTACTAAAACTAATGAAATGAAATTAAACAAAGTAAAACAAACAACAAGAAACAAACAACATAATGAAGAAACTTTTATTAACAAATGACTCACATTTCAAGTAGCATCCTCCTACTTTAGTGCGTGCTTCAAGGCCTCACTTCTAGTAGGAAGAATAACCACTCAAAATATGGAGTCCTTACAATAGAAGGTGAAGAGTTCTATTTATAGCCATAGAAAAAGGTAATCCGGGACAATCCCCCGATGTGGGACTAAACAAATACCAGAAATGGACTAAATACACACTAATACGCGACCCACCAAAATCTTAGCGGATCTGAGCCAAAACAGACTTCCAATTAGCGGTCTTGGACCTCCAATTGGCGGTCTATATGGTTCCGATGCTGCTAAGTTTTCTTCTGGGCTTTTCTGGATGTCTTTGGTGATCTTTGATGCATCTACTTTGCTTGCTGGAGCTCCGACCCGAATAGAATTGCCGAAATACTCCCCATGATGGTGTGGATTATTTTGTTTTGCTCTTTGGTCCTTTGGTCTTACGTTCAGATCCTTCTCCCTTGCATCTTAGTCCCCAGGTCTCACAATTCAGTCATTTTCCCATGCTTTTGGGACCTTTTATGCTTCATCTCTTCAAACTTATTTATTCCTGAAAACTAAACATAAAACTCATTACATAGCATTGTTTAGGTGAAAGATAATGGATATAAGATCCAAATATAAGCATGAAATGATGTCAATCAAATACCCCCACACCTAACTTTTGCTAGTCCCGAGCAAAATAAAGAAAGGAAAAAGCATACGAAAAAAACAAGAAATCCTAACTCACTTTCGTAGGAATCACGGTTGCACTTAGCACGTGCAACAAGCCGTTAAACCTCCTTGTTGCCAAGGAGGAGGAGTGTTGTCTCCTGAGGGTTTTCAGCGGATACACCCACAAAATCCGAACATGATGCATTAGTCAATCTAGCTACACGACTCGTTGGACTTACTTTGTCGATCATGGGACGCGGTAATACTACGGGTCAACTCTATATGGGTAATCAGTCCACACACCTAGCCTAATGAACCATTTGTGAAAGTTAGTTAAGGACTTAAGTGAAAGACATGGGCAACCTTAACTTTTGAATGTGATACAATGTGTAAAGTCCATTTTGGTTCTTATTTGACTCTTTTTTTTCTTTTTTCTTTTTCTTTGGAGCAGTTTATTGGTTGGTGTTTGATTCTCCCAGGGTCAGGTTTCGTGCACCATTGCCTATGAGGACTTACACTATCACGTACACCTTCCCCCAAATCTCCACATATGGCGATCCCTACCACCAGTGTAACGGGAGTTCGGTCGGTGCATCCCAAGTAAGATGACTCGAAAGCACCAGGCACAAAGTCCCCTCAGACCTACTTTCCCGAGTGATAGGAGCCGTGCAAGAAGAGAGAACATCACTTATTCATTTATCTACATGGGAACCAAAACCCCTACACTTAAGTTTCACAAAAAGAGATTAAGGGCCCTTGACTACGATAAACTTCCTTATACTAACAAACACGAATTATTTGACTCACTAGGTTTAGGGTGGACTTCTTTAAATGTTTGAGTGCTAAAACCCAACGATTACACGCCCCCCGAGGGAAAACCGGGGTGCATTCTAACGATTCGATAAGACCTAAAGCCAGTAAAGTAGATATCCTAATTCATCAAGTTCAAGACAATTTTGGGAGCTTTCTTTTTACTTTGCCTCTCAACGGTTTTGCACATGCTAAACACACGCAAAACCTACAAAAACATTTTCTTTCGCAAACACATGAAGATTTTGAAAGAAATGTGAAAATTTTAAAGCACTAGGCAAGCAAAAGAAGACAAGTCACCCAAGGATCATGGCAAGCAGATATATCGATATTAAATGCAGTACACTAACATGACCCTATCCAAACACAAAAAAGAAAATAAAATCAAAGGAAAAATACTCAACTATGTACACACGTAAAACACCCCCACACCTACTTCATGCATTGTCCTCAATGAATGTGAACAAGATACTACATGGATTTATGCATGATAAAGAATAGATCTCACCAACGTGAAGTACAAAGGGAAGTTCATGGTCATGTTGATGGATACAAACCCGAATTCCCTCAAAACCTGTGAGATACTGAAAAAGGGAGACAAATACGTGAAGAAATGGGGCCCAAGTACACAAGGGTTGGGCCCCACACAATCAGTGCTCACTCATGGAGTCTTTTATTACTTTTTTTTTATTTTTGTTTTTCATTTTTAACATGATATATACAGCAACAACGATATTCTCATAATCATTTGGTCAAGGAACATCAAATGAGAACATCAAGTCATGAGGACCAGAGACTTGCCGAGATGGGCAAACTTCACCGGTACTCTGAGGTGTCATGAGGGGTGAAAGGTCAAAGCTGAAAGGCTCGAACCCCTCGTGATATTGGTTGGGTGTAGGCAACATGAATGAGTGAAGTTGTGTTGTCTCACTAGGGTTTAGTTGCTCATCGAACAAAACCCTCCTACCAATAGGTGGGTGCATCAGAATGAGTTCCTCAAGCTCATTCGACGGATGCAGCAGACCTGCATCACTAAGAATGGGCCTTCTCCCCAAGTTATCCAACAAGGACCTCCCACTTTCATTTAGATCATCAAGCATAAGCTCGGTCATAGGTGGGTCCTTGTTGGAGTCAATATGAAGCTCAAATGGCTCAATAGCCATGGAACATGAGGTAGAGACACCTTCTGGTATAGGCATATGATGATGTGTCTCACTCTCACTAGTACTCTCAACTGAATCATGCAACGAACACTCCTTTTGGACATTTATGTTTGATGCCAGCTCACTTTGTTGCATTGCAAAGACAAGCAATGAGTTTTCGCTGCCCCCACAAACATTCTCAATGGGTTGCATTGGGGTTAGGGGTGTTCGTTGATTTTGTGGTGCTTTCTCCAATTGGCGGATGAGATTTAGATTTAAAGGTTGATCCATGGGCTCCTGTTGCCTACCAGCGTTGAACACATGAAACTCGACACTCATGTTACCGAATGAGAGCTTCATGAGATCATTTCTACAATTAATTAAGGCATTGGAAGTTGCCAGAAATGGTCTACCCAAAATCAAAGGTATTTGAGAGTGGGTGTTCGCAACAGGATTGGTGTCGAGGACGACAAAATCGACTGGAAATTTAAAATCTCGAACTTTGATAAGCACGTCCTCGATAATCCCCTTTGGAGTACGAATGGATCTATCCGCTAATTGGAGGGTGATCTTAGTTGGTTTCAATTCTCCCAAATTTAACTGTTGATAGACAAAAAATGGGAGGAGGTTGACCGCTGATCCTAAATCAAGCAAAACATTACTCATGTTAGTGTCCCCTATCGTACACTGAATAGTACGACACCCAGGGTCCTTGTATTTTGTGTAGGCAGGATTGGACAAAAGTGAGCTTACATTTGCAGCCAAGAATGCTTTCTTAGGAACATTGGTCTTCCTCTTGGTTGTGCAGAGATCCTTCAACACTTTGGCATATTGAGGTATTTGTTGGATGACATCCAACAAGGGGATGTTAACCTTAACCTGCTTAAACACCTCTAATATCTTGTCCATTGTGTCACTCTGCTTTTTGGTTAACCTACTTGGATAGGGAGCTTTTGGCAGGTAGGTTTTCTGCGGTGCCTGAGAAGGAAGCCATGGTGTATTACCCTCAGCCTCTTCTTCACCACCATTCCCACTAAGGGGCTGCATAGATGGTGGTGGGTGTGGCAAGGAAATGTGATTGTCAACCTGCTTTCCATTCCTTAAGGTCACAATGGAATTGACATGGTGAACAAGTTCCTCCACATGGTTCACTTGCCTCCCCCGAGGTACCACATTCTCATTTTGCACGTGTTGTTGCTGGTACATGCGGGGGTTAGCCTCAGGCTGGCTAGGAAAAGGCCCTCTCTCTCATTCATGTACAGACTGAGCCAATTGGCCCATCTGAAGCTCTAGAGATTTGATGGTCTGCTGATTTGAAGTGAGAACTTGACTTGTGGATGACATAAATTTTTTCACAGAGTTCTCAACTCCACGAGTCAAGTTCTCAAGCGAATTAAACCGGGTATCAAAGTTGTTAGAATTTGGGAAACCTGGTTGGTTGGTGCTTGGAACTTGGGGTTGTTGATATGAATGAGCATGCATGGGAGGTTGGTGTGGTTGATTAGGTGGTCGAGAGGAGGTTGAAGGACCACCCAGGGCATTATTTTGGTTCCATGAAAAATTGGGGTGGTTCCTCCATCCAGGATTATAAGATGATGAGTATGGGTAATTCCTAGCTCTGTCATAGATGACGTTGACATGTTCCATCTCAGGAGGAATGGACACACACTCGCTCTCTACATGACCTATCCTACCACATGAATGACAGGGAACTCGACCAGATGTGGACATGTGAGGTGCACTTTGTTGGTTTTGGAGCTCAATCGAATCCATACGGCGCATTGAGGCCGCCATGCGTGTCTCGGTGGCCGTAGTGGTATCGATAGCAAATGCGGTACCCGATCTAGTCGAGTTTGCATTCGCGATCCTCGCTCCTATACTAGATGATGCAGGTGGTTCCCTTACACTCTCCCATTGCATTGTTTTCTCAGCAAGGTCTTCTAGGAAAGCCCATGCCGCCCTTTCATCCTTTCCCAAGAACTCTCCTTGACAATGGACTCAAGAAGCGTTCGGGACGGGATGTGAAGACCCTCGTAAACAATCTGGCAAAGACGCCACAACTCAATGCCATGGTGAGGGCATGAGGATAGTAGCTCCTTGAACCTCTCTAAATATGCATGAAATGCTTCAGTCTCAAGTTGATAGAACGAATTGATTTCGTTCCTCAATTTTTGAGTCCGATGATTTGGAAAGTATTTCTTGAGGAATGCAGATTGAAACTCATCCCAAGTCCTAAAGTCATTCGCCTGGTTGTTGTACAACCACTTCTTGGCGTCATCCTTCAGCGCAAAGGGGACAAGCCTAAGATGGATGGAGTCTGTGCTAAGTTGTTGCAGCTTGAACATAGCACAGACCTTCTCAAATTCCCTGAGAAAGATATAGGGGTCACCTTTCCCAGTGAAATGAGGGAGCATGGAGATAAACTGAGGCTTAACCTCAAAATGGTTCCCATTAGCCTCTGGCAATACGATGCATGATGGTAGAGCAGTACGGCTTGGGTAGCATCGATCACGTAGAGGTATGAGAGCGACAACTGGAAGCACATGTCGAACAGGTGGGTCCAGCAACTGCTCCTCCTCACGGAAATTAGCAACCATTGAACCCAGACTGTGTGCGACATGAGAGGAGGAAGGCGTCGAGAAATCGATGACCAAAGCCGGATTGACAACGCTCCTCGTCAAACGACCATTCTTGTCTCGTGTCCACGAAAGCATGCACAAAGGTGCACACACACCAAAACTTTTATTATTATTATAAATAATGTGCGTAGAGGAGAAGACGGGGGGACACAGGAGAGAAAGAATGACTCAGGAGAGAAGGGAATAAGTCCTTATGCTACAACGGATGGGTATAGGTAGAAGCACACAAGCAAACAAGGCTCAAGCAATCCTAAGGTCGCTATAGGTCCTTACAGCTAGACGACGCCTAACTGCGAGGTCACACGGCCTCAACACGCCTCACTTTCCTACGACGAGGACCACAAAGCCCAGCAAGTGAGCCAAGATCCGGAGATCTCGTCTCTCCTACTATTGACAAAGTGGGCAACGCCGATCAGGTCATGACGGTCGGGACCGGATCACTCTCCTAATGTGCCCGAAATCCTTAGGGTCAATGTCTACTTGATTTTAAAAATTAGGCTCTTTATTAGTGTGGTTTGTGGGGCGAAGGAAAGGGTGATGAAATCCCCCACCTTATCTTTTATGGGACAACCCCTCTTTAGTAGAATTTTGGAGTCTAAATCTAACAATCAACTCTCCAAACAAACGCTCAACTCACACTTGTTTCAATGCACTTCCTACTAACTAATGCATGTTCATACGAAATGCATGAATGAGAGTAGAAGGTGCGTATCTCACGCCAACTCTCAGTAACTGAAAATAAAGCTAAGATAAAAGACAATCTACATGCCTAACTCATATACATGATGCATGACCTAAACAAAAATAATGCGTAATCTTTTGCTTTGGGTTTTAGGGTCCAAGTTGCTTAAAGGAAGTATGATTATTGATCTGGGAACAAACTATAAGTCAAAACATGCCAAATCAAGTCCCAGATCACTACATGAATTATGGTAACAACACAAAGAAATTACAAGGTAAACAGAGCTCACCAGACCGCTGATTGGCGGTCCAAAGTGCCCAGGTTGGCCTCCAACTTCTCCTGCTGCTCCTCCTGGCCATGCCAAATCTCCTGAAACAAAGACAAACTACAAAACACAAATTAAATCCACTCGAATCGTCCAAACAAGAGTCTGGACTGGCACCTCCCGGGCAACAGTGCCAAAAACTTGATTGATTCGTTTTATATTAAACCGCAAATGCACGACCACGTTGAAGCGGTGACAAATACGGGTCGTTCTCAGGGAGGTGAGCAGCCTCTCGTTTGCACGAAATCAAGTGGCAAAAAAATGAAGAAGAGGGTTGATTATGCTACTCTACGCTACACTACACTACGAAGTATGAAATGCGAAAGAAAGCAACAAACGATTAACTAAAACTTAACTAAGAACGAAAGACGAGTGCTGAAATTCAGAAATGGAAAACCCCTAAGGGGTGGAGTGAGTGCACACATGCAAAGAGGTGGGTGTTGAACACATTCTTTAAGCACAAATGAAGGTGGTGTTATCATGCATAGGAAGTGTCTAAATGTTATGGCAAAACCTATCAATCTATTCACCAACCTAGTTGATTAACATTTACATATGCAAGTTGTTTATTTCAGAACCTAAACAAGCATGAGAGGTGTCTAATCATTTTGGCAAAACTCATCAAGTTATAAATTCTATCCTAAACAAGCAAGCATACATTCATGTTTTATCAACACATTGTAAATAAAGCATTCATTCAATTCTCTAATGCATGTATGAACATCTACTCCACCCCCCAAAGGGGATGAAACTACTCACTACACATTACACTAATTATTAAACTAAGCAAAGAAAGCATATTAACTAAGCTACTAAAACTAATGAAATGAAATTAAACAAAGTAAAACAAACAACAAGAAACAAACAACATAATGAAGAAACTTTTATTAACAAATGACTCACATTTCAAGTAGCATCCTCCTACTTTAGTGTGTGCTTCAAGGCCTCACTTCTAGTAGGAAGAATAGCCACTCAAAATATGGAGTCCTTACAATAGAAGGTGAAGAGTTCTATTTATAGCCATAGAAAAAGGTAATCCGGGACAATCCCCCGATGTGGGACTAAACAAATACCAGAAATGGACTAAACACACACTAATACGCGACCCACCAAAATCTTAACGGATTTGAGCCAAAACAGACCGCCAATTGGCGGTCTATATGGTTCGGATCCCGCTAAGTTTTCTTCTGGGCTTTTCTGGATGTCTTTGGTGATCTTGATGCATCTACTTTGCTTGCTGGAGCTCCGACCCGAATAGAATTGCCAAAATACTCCCCATGATGGTGTGGAGTATTTTGTTTTGCTCTTTGGTCCTTTGGTCTTACGTTCAGGTCCTTCTCCCTTGCATCTTAGTCCCCAGGTCTCACAATTCAGTCTTTTTTCCCTGCTTTTGGGTCCTTTTATGCTTCATCTCTTCAAACCTATTTATTCCTGAAAACTAAACATAAAACTCGTTACATAGCATTGTTTAGGTGAAAGATAATGGATATAAGATCCAAATATAAGCATGAAATGATGTCAATCAATGGACTTCTTTATTTGTTTTAGTGCTGAAACCATATCATTACTCTCCCCCAAGAGAAAACCGGGTAGCATCCCTACAACTAGATAAGACTTAAAGCTGATGTATTTGATATCCTAATGCATCACGTTCAAGTCAATTCTGGCAGCTTCCTTTTTTTACTTTGTCTCTCAACGGTTTTGCAAATGTAAACACATGCAAAACCCACAAAACATTTTCTTTCACAAACGCATGAAGATTTTGAAAGAATTGGAAAATTTAAAGCACTAGGCATGCAAAAGAAGACAAGTCACCCAATGATCATGGTATAGTAGATATATCAATGTAAATTGTAGCACACTATCATGACCCTAATAATACAAACAAAAGAAAAGACTCGACTCGACTCGACTATATACACACGTAAAAGACCACCCACACTTACTTTTGCATTATTCTCAATGAATGTGGGTATGATACTACATGAATTTGTGCAAGAAAAAGATAAGATCTCACCAACGTGAAGTGCAAACAAAAGTTCATGGTTATGTTGATGGACATCAACCCGAATTTCCAAAACCCTGTGACATATTTAAGAAGAGAATACAAGTATGTGAAACAAATGGAGTCGGAATACTTACGGGTTAGGGTCCACAACAATCAATGCTAACTTGTGGAGTTTTTTTGAACATGTATATTAACAAATTAAACCCCATATCCACATGGAGTGGGGCCTATGACAACCTATTCTTTTTTCTTTTCTTTTTTTCGTTTTTCTTCCTCTTTTATATGTATGTACACACATGAAATCCCAACCATTCAAACGGTTGAGTGCGAGGGAGGCTCATGAAGGATCATGACCTGCTCGACTTTAGCTGGTGCCCCCTCTAAATAAAGTTTGAGGAATTGTCCATTAACTTTGAACACGTCCCCATTCCTTTGGTTCAGGATTTCAACTGCTCCATGAGGAAATATGGTTTGCACAATAAACGGGTCAGACCAGCGACTACGGAGCTAACCAGCAAACACATGAAGCTGAGAGTTGTAGAGCAACACCTTCTGCCCGATCGTAAACACTTTTTGCATAATCATGCGATCGTGAAATATTTTGGCTCGGGACTTATGAATTTTGACATTTTCATACGTATCAGTGCGTAGCTCTTCCAATTCAACGATGTCGAGCTTACACTATACCCCTGCTTGATCAAGATCTATATTCAAGTTCTTGATCACCCAGAAAGCCTTACCGTACACTACCAGATATGGGGATATACCTAAATTGGTCTTAGACACGATGCCGAAAGCCCACAATGTGTCATTCTGCTTAATGGACCAATCCTTCAATGAGGAATTAACCATCTTCTCAAGAATTTGCTTTAATTGACGTGTAGAAACTTCAACCTGCCTAGTAGTTTGCTGATAATATGGGGTTGCAAGCTTGTAGGTAATCAAATACTTCCTCATAAGCTCTTCAAAAGAGTGATTACATAAGCGGGTACCTATGTCGCTGATTACAGTACGAGGCGTACCAAATCGTGCAAAAATGGCCTTTAAAAATTTGGTGACCACATTGTTGTCATTGGTCTTTCAGGGGATAGCCTCAACTCACTTAGACACATAGTCAACGTCCACCTGAATGTAAACATTCCCGAACAAATTTTGGAGAGGACCCATAAAGTCGACGCCCCATACATCGAAGATATCAACGACGAGGATATTTTTCCGACTTATTTTGCCAAGACACTGACACCTATCACATTTCTTAGAAAATTCGTATGCATCTTTGAAAATAGAAGCCCAGTAAATTCAAGATTGGAGCACCTTGGCGGTTGTTTTCTTTTCTCCAAGGTGTCCTCTGTTGGCATTTTGACCTTAATCTATGTTTTGATGATTTAATCAACCTAATATTAATCGTGATCATGTAGCGTAGCACACATGTTGCATTGCATATATATTGCTTTGTGCTAGCCTCTACAGGTGATCAAGACTCAAGGAAGAAAGGAAATCAAGTCAAGACATGTAATCAAGCTCATTTGAAGACATGTAATTTGTATTTCTTTAAGTCTTAGGAACTTTGTGTAATTGAGCATACTTGAGCTAAAAAGCTACTCAAACACACACTAGGTTCCCTATAGAAGTCACACATGACATTTCATATAATTTGGACTTCAATAGATCACCCAAAGTTAGACCAGAAAACACTAAACCAAAACCTGAACAGTCTGCCCACATTCGGTCGACCGAAACAGACCGTTCGGTTGACCAAGTGATCATATATTCTGTTAGTGTTTAACTGCCAAAGTTCGGTCGACCGTCTAGAACTTTTCGGTCGACCGAGTAACAACATTTTTTCAACTGTTTGTTTTGTCGTATTATACCCAACGGTCGTATTCGTATTATCTCCAAATATCCCAATTACATTTTGTGTATCGGTCCACCGAGGACCTTATTTGGTCGACCGAACTTATGTTCCTTGACAAATCCAAAGTGCCTGTCGGTTTTTGGTCGACCGTGGACTTTGTTTTGGTCGACCGAATATGATCTTGTTTGTCAACCCCAAAGTGCTTGGTGTGAATCGGTTGACTGAACCTATCTCGGTGTTCGACCGATCACTTAAGTGTACCTAGATTATAGCCTTTGGCGGTCGACTATTCTTTTATCGGTCGACCGAACCGAGTTCTAAATTGCAAAACGGTCGACCAAACAGCCCGATCCGGTCGACCGAACATACTCAGAATTGGGTCCTGTCAGTTTCCTTTTTTGTGTATCTTACACAATCTTTACCCAATTCATCCCCAACGGCTATAACTCTTTTGGAGCTTATAAATAGAGTTGTAAAACACATTTTAACACAACTCTCCGACTACTATTTGACCACTACATTAGAGAGAAAGCTCCAAACACTCCAAGCCTCAAAGGACATCAAATGAGAACCTCAAAAGTGGGTTGATGTACTTGGTGTTGGCTTTTTGGCCTTAATCTATGTTTTGATGATTTAATCAACCTAATCTTAATTGTGATCATGTAGAGAAGCATACATGTTGCATTGCATATATATTTATTTGTCCCCTACATTAGAGAGAAAGCTCCAAACACTCCAAGCCTCAAACCTTCCACACTTTAGTCTTAAATCTTATTCTCACTCCAGTGTGCTCAAGTTTAGAGAGTGTTGTTCCACTCATTGTTTGTTCAAGAAGCAAGGGTCTTGGTGAAAGCCCAAGACAAGAGTATAGACTTCGGTTAAAGCCCGAAGTATCCCTCTCGGATTGGGAGAGGAGGAGCCAAGCTCGACGAGGGTTGTTCGCGAGTTTGAAGATTGTAAAGGCATTTTCTCCCGGCCCAGAACGGGGAGTGGTTAGTGAAGTCGTGAGCGGAGCTCGGTGATCCGAGCGGAGCTTGCAAGAGAGGACTAGGATCCGGGTGGGGTGCCGAACCTCAATAAAAATCCCCTAACTCCTTGTGGTTTGCATTTGTCTTTCCTTTACTTGCTTGTTTAGTTTTAGATTTCGTTGCATATCTTTGATTGTGAAACAAGTAATTATGGTTAAAAGTGATTAGAATTAGAGACTCTCACGATCCTGCATCCTCCACATGCCACAGAAAGACAAAATTAGAGCACACTTTGGAACTCATTATTTGGGACGCACTGCTTAAAAATTTGGTCAGAGCGGTATATGAATTGGTAAGGGTCGTCCCAAGGAAATAATCTGACATTTGATCTAAATTTGGTTTGGTCATATTTTGACCAACTCATAGGAAATTGCTCGGTTACGAGGTAGTTCACGTTGTCAGCAAACCAGGGGTTATCGTCGATCGTGAATAGATGCTCGTCAGGAAATTTATCATTAATAATGTGGTCATGTGAGTTGGTCGTCTGAAGGCGAGACAAGTGGTTCACTACTACATTTTTACACCATTTTTGTCTCGAATCTAGAGATCGAATTCTTGTAACAACAAGATCCATCTCAAGAGTTGAGATTTTGCATCTTTCTTCACCATTAGGTGCTTGATGGTTGTGTGATTAGAGTATATAATCACGTGGGAGCGAATCAAGTACGATCGGAATTTCTCCAAAGCAAATATGGTTGCTAAGAAGTCTTTCTCGGTCATAGTGTAGTTCTATTGGGCATTGTTAAGTGTTCTACTGGCATAGTAGATCACACGAGGCAATTTGTCCAATAGTTGTCCAAGTACTGCTCCCACAACAAAGTCAGATGCATCACATATCAACTCGAAGAGTTCAATCCACACCGGTACCTTAATTATGGGAGCGAGGTCAGCTCTTTCTTCAAGGTGAAAAAAACATGGTGACCTCAATTCCCCTCACTGCTGGAAAAAGTCCATATACGTCGGATATATAGGGGTATATACGACGGATTTTTGCGGTCCAAGTGCCCGTGTACATTTCATCGACACCTATGCCTTGGTGTATAGACGTTGGCTATATAAGACGACGTCTATTATACCTTTAATTAACCAAAAATACGTTACCGCCTATAACAGGTACTCAGGCTCTATAGTAATCAAGCCCAAGTTGACCAAGTGCCCCCAAGTGACAACCTTTTGACCAATAACCACGTACATCAAGTCCAAGATGCCCAATTGCCCTAAGTCGATCTTGTTTAGCAGTGGTGGAGTACATCAACCACACCAAAAAAGAAAATTTCCGATGTGGGACCAAACGATTATGACCTATAGACGTCGGCTATACAGGGTGACAGGCGTCTATAGGTCGTAATGTATGTGTAGACGTTGGTCACCCTCTATAGCAAACGTCTATACCTTTAAACCGATGTCTATAAACCTTTAAATTAATGACTTATAGACGTCGGCTACCCTATAAAACCGACATCTATACAAGGGTAAATAATAATAAAACATTGCAACCATCTTCAGCCCAAGTTGCCCAAGTGCCCTAAGTGCCAATCTTTTGACCCTTAAATATGCTATTAATCAAATACCCCCACACTTACCTTTTGCTTGTCCCGAGCAAAACAAAAAAGGAGAAAAATGAAAGAAAGGAAAAAAACATACGAAAAACAAGGAAATCCTAACTAACTTTCGTAGGAATCACAATTGCACTTAGCACGTGCAACAAGCCATTAGACCTCTTTATCGTTAAGGAGGAGGAGTGGTGTCTCCTGAGGGTTTTCAGTGGATATAGCCACAAAATCCAAACATTGATGCATTATTCATCCTAGCAACTCGATTCACTGGACGTACCTTTGTCGATCATTGGACACAGTAATCCTACTGGCCGACTGTATATATGTGTCATGTCCACACACCTAGCGTAATGAATCATTTGTGCAAGTTAATTAAGTACTTAAGTGAAATACATGGGCAACCTTAACATCCTTAAGTGATACAAAGTGGAAAGTCCCATTAAGGTTCTTATTTGTATTTTTTTCCTTTTTTTGCATGTTTTATACTAGTTGGTGTTTAATTCTCCTAGGGTCCGGTTTCGTGCATCATTGCCTATGAGGACTTACATTATCATGTACACCTTCCCCCAAATCTCCACATACGGTGATCCCTACCACCCGTGTAATAGGAGCTCGGTCGGTGCATCCCAAGTCAGATGACTCAAAAGTACTAGGTACTAAGTCTCTTCAGACCTAATTTCCCAAGTGATAGGAGTCGTGCGAGAAGTAAGAACACCATACTTAATTATTATTTCTTATCTACATGGGAACCAAAACCCCTACACTTAAGGTTTCACAATAGGAGTTTAAGGGCCCCTGACTACGACAAACTACCTTATACTGACAGACACGAATTATTCGACTAGGTTCAAGGTGGACTTCTTTATTTGTTTGAGTACTGAAACCCTATGATTACTTTCCCCCGAGGTAGAACCGGGGTGCATCCGTATGACTACATAAGACCCAAAGCCGGTGTACTAGATATCCTAATGCATCATGTTCAAGTCAATTTTGGGAGCTTCCTTTTTACTTTGTCTCGCAATGGTTTTGCACATGCTAAACACACGTAAAACCCACAAAACATTTTCTTTAGTAAACACATGAAGATTTTGAAAGAAATGGAAAATTTAAAGCACTTAGCAAGCAAAAAGAAGGCAAGTCACCTAAGGATCATGGTATAGCAGATATATCATTGTTAAATTGCAGCACACTAACATGACCCTAACAATACAAACAAAAGAAAACAAAAGAAAAGGAGAAAGACGCGACTATGTACATATATAAAACACCCCCCACACTTACTTCATGCATTGTCCCCAATGAATGTAAGCATAATACTACCTGGATTTATGCATGAAAAAGGAAAAATCTCACAAACGTGAAGCGCAAAGTGAAGTTCATGGTTATGTGGATGGACATATACCCGAATTCCCGAAAACCTGTGAGATACTTAAGAAAGGAGACAAATACGTGAATGGAATTATGCCCAAATACACAAAGGTTCGGTCGACCGAGTGATCATATATGTTGTAAGTGTTTAACTGCCTAAGTTCGGTTGACCGTCCTGACCTTTTTCGGTCGATTGAGTTTCAACAAATTTCCGACTGTTTGTTTTGTCGTATATACCCAACGGTCGTATTCGTATTATCTCCAAATACCCCAAATATATTTTGTGTATCGGTCGACCGAGGACCTTGTTCGGTCGACCAAACTTATGTTCATTGACAAACCCAAAGTGCATGTCGGTATTCGGTCGACCGTGGACCTTGTTTCGGTCGACCGAATATGATCTTGTTTGTCAATCCCAATGTGCCTAGTGTGAATCGGTCGACCGAACCTATCTCGGTGTTCGATCAATCACTTAAGTGTACCTAGATTAGAGCCTTTGGCGGTCGACCGTTCCTTAACCGGTCGACTGAACCGAGTTTTAAATTGCAAAACGGTCGACCATTCAGCTCGATCCGGTCGACCTAACTCACTCAAAATTGGGTCCTGTCAGTTTCTGTTTTGTGTATCTTACACAATCTTTACCAATTGATTCCCAACGGCTATAACTCTTTTGCAGCTTATAAATAGAGTTGTAAAACACATTTTAACACAACTCTCCCACTACTATTTACCCCTTACATTAGAGAGAAAGCTCCAAACACTCCAAGCCTCAAACCTTCCACACTTAAGTCTTAAATCCTATTCTCACTCAAGTGTGCTCAAGTTTAGAGAGTGTTGTTCCACTCATTATTTGTTCAAGAAGCAAGGGTCTTGGTGAAAGCCTAAGACAAGAGTATAGACTTCGGTGAGAGCCCGAAGTATTCCTCTCGGATTGTGAGAGGAGGAACCAAGCTCGGCAAGGGTTGTTCGCGAGTTTGAAGATTAAAAAGACATTCTCTCCCGGCCCGGAACGGGGAGTGGTTAGTGAAGTCGTGAGCGGAGCTTGCAAGAGAGGACTAGGACCTGGGTGGGGTGCCGAACCTCTGTAAAATCCCCTGACTCCTTGTGGTTTGCATTGGTCTTTCCTTACTTGCTTGTTTATTTGTTTAATTCCGCTGCATATTTTTGATTGATTAAACAAGTAGGTAATTATGGTTAAAAGTGATTAGAATTAGAGACCCTGACGATCCCACACTTGGAAGGGGAACATGACACCACGCGGGACCAAAATACTCATGTGTGGCCCCCCTCACTAAGTGCACAAAAAAATGGAAGAAGTTCATGAATTAAATGCAAAAGCGTCTGATTCAAATGATCAAACTGGAAGAGCTCGAACCTCACAAGAGTTTGGTTGTAATTGATCAACGGAAGAAGAGTTTCTCCCGTTATGGCATTGAAGTTATGATTGTGAATCCAAAACTCTCCATCCAACAGGCTGGTGCACCGGCACGAGGCCAACAACCTTATTTTCCTTTCCCGATGCACCAAGCAAACATAAAGTGGGTCTCTTTCCCAATGTATCCTCTATGGAACTCCCAATACCATTATTGGCAATATAGTTGTTTGATATCCCTTCATTTTCAAGATGATCAGGAACAATAGTGAGAGAGACAAACTCTCACTAGGTCGTATAAAATTTTGGGTATTAGGGATCTCTTGCTCCACCAAATGTTAGTCCTTAAGAGGAACATTAAGATCATGTGGCTCAAGGGTCACGAGACAAAAAGATAAGCACAATCCTGTGCTGACTCATAATGAAATTTATCCTTGATATTCTCAATTTGGATCGAATTCCCCACAAAGTGATCGTGAATTGAAACCTCAAGTCCCTCAGACTGATGATTAGTAGCATATCATGCATCATATTCATGCTATATATCCTTTATTTTACCCCACATTTGTGTTCTACTCGAGTGTTTGTTTGATGTATTTCAGGGTTTAGGCAACAACGAAGGGAAAGGAAGAGAAAATGACCTAAACGCAAGAAGAATGGACTGATTTGGATTGTTCTGGACATGTTTGTAATGCCCAAGGACTGGATTATAACTCAGGAAGGACTCAAGTGAAATTCTAGAGGGACTTAAGTGTAAGGAAAATTATGTTGGTTGGAAAACTCCAGAATCTCCTGAAAATGAGGAGTAATTATACAATTAAAATCAAACGGACTTGAACCAACAGCTCCGGGTGCACCCCATGTGTTGATTATGTGAACTAAAGTTGTGGTTAAAATTTGGAGTCGATCAGAGAATATTGATCTGCCAGTGGCGGATGAAAATCCGCCATTGGCGGATCTGGTTAAGCTTTTGGCTCTCAAATTTTGATCGCAGGTCGGGTTGTCGGGTTAGAGCATTCCATGACCTCCATATTTGATTTACAACCGTCTTATTATGCCAAGATTCATCCAAACCCTCTAAGCTTCTATAAATACACTTGTAATGCCTCATTCCTTCTTCCTCCCTAACCCATTAGAGTAGGTTTTAGTTTCATGTTTTAGTAGTGTAAATAAGGGGGTTGTAGAGGAGCAAACTTTGTACTTTTATTTCTTAGTCTAGTATAGTTCTTGTTCTTTACATTAATGTCTTTACTTTGATGCAATTTCTTTTTTATGTTGTTGTTTGCTTAATCTTGTTTTTCTTCATTTGCATTATGAGTTTATGTTGTTTTTATGCTTTCTTTAGTTTAGATATGAGTAGAGAGTAGTGCATCCCCATTGGGGGGGGGGGGGGTGGAGAAGAATGTGATTTGATCATGTGATGGATTTGTGTGTGTTAATCTTAATCCTTTGAGCCTTACATGATTTCCATAACCATCTAATAAGATTTCACTCTTATCTTTGATGTGGTAATGTTCTTGAGTGAAGCTTATCACATGCTTAGATTAGCGGAACTATTTTTATGGGTAATGATGAGGTGAGGATAAGGATGGAGTGGAAGAAGGGAACAAGGCATATGCATGCATGTGCTAATGTTGGCTTTATCTTAATTAATGTCTTGTATGTTTTAATGATTGTGACAAATCTTATTTCATGTGGAGACAGTTGGATTTGAGTCATGATGCATGTGAACATATTAGCTTCATTTCAATTATTGTCTTGTATGTTTTAATGATAAGGTTTTATCTTATTTCACGTGGAGGCAAAGTTGGAGTTGAGTTTTATGGATTTCATGTATGACATGTTTTGATTAGCACATTTGAACACACACTACACATTTTCATTTCCATGTTCTTTCTCTATCCCCTAAGGGGTTTAGTTTTATTGCTTGTTTTCCGATTTCTTTTGCATTGTAGTGTAGTTTCAACCTTAATCTCCTTTTCTTTCCCCACTCGAGAATTACGAATTTGACTCGCCCATACTCCTTGTGGATCGACCAGTGCGTGCCACCACTTTGCACTTGCGATAATTTTAACTGATTCAATCAACTGACTAGGAGTTTGACTCTGAAAGGTTGTGCTTTGAATTTGTGGATGTGGTGGTGGTTCGATATCAAAATACAATCCTCATGTTGATAAGAAAGAGCACCCTCCTCACGTTCACTTAATTGTTGTGTCATTTGACTCACTTGCATTTCCATATTTTGCAAGGAATTCAAGTTAGACTTCAATAAATTTTGAGTGGTTTCCATGAACATTTGGAGGGTTTGTTTTAAGTATCAAGTTTGGGGTCAACATTGAAGTTCACATTTTGATTGTCACCGTTTGTAGGTTGGGTGTTAATAGGCTGAGAATTAGTCCATGTGGTCATAGATGGTGGCTGGTAGGGACGTGGGTAATTGGGAGGAGAATAATGGGGTGTTTATGATGTATAAAAGTTTGAATTAGTATTCTCTCCCCATGAATCCATCCCTCTTGGGTTGTACGGAGGCATAAAGGTCACATTGGGCATTTTGGGAAAATGTATGCTCATACTCAGGTTCTAGGGGAACATAAGGACATTCCCCGATAACGTGACCACTCAACCTGCATCAGTCACACGGTATGGCTACTGGATCCACCAGTGCACTCATATCCTCTACTGCACGCATGAAAGAGGCAAGAGTTTCTAGTAATATCTCAGTTTATTGACCAACATATGATCAGACACAACTAGATGATGGTCTAGCAGTCGGTTCCTCTCTCATATTAGCTCCACTGCTGGAAAAAAAGGTTTTCACGTCGGGTTTTTTGGCCATATCATGTCGGTTTTACTGGTCCAATATACCGACGTTGTAATTAGGAGATGTAATAGGGAAGAAGACATCACGTCGATTGTAAAACCGACGTGGTATGAGGGCATATCACGTCGGTTATTCAAAAACCAACGTGATAATGTAGACTTTCTACGTTGGTTTCCCTACAAACTGACGTGATATGGGTAGGCATATCATGTCGGTTTACTAAAAATCGACGTGATATGCATACCTTATCACGTCGGTTTTTATATATCTGACGTAGAAAGTCCTGCTGGAACAAATTTTTTTAAATATATTTCTTATATTATACATATATCTTATATCAGATATATATTAAAATATATATAAGAAGAATTCGAAGATCTAACCCCATGCTGCAAGATAATAAAAAAGATGAATGTTAAGCAACAATTGTGCAGATTAAGATAAATTTCATCGCAACTAAGCAACCCTTTCGCACGAACTGTGCAAATTAAGATAAAGTTCTTTAAAACTTTGCACTAAAGAGCCACCACATACACAATACAAGTGGCATACACATACATCGATATATCTCATGTAACAATAAGGATCATATAGAACAATAATAGTTGTAGTATTTACTCCTAACTCTTAACATGCTCACACACATACAACAACATGACAAGAACATTTTTACACGATATTTTTACAAAGAAACCCTAGAATAAGAATATGAAAACCAAAAAAACCATTAACTAATAGAAAAAACAATAAGAAACAATTTCTAACAAAAAACACAAAGAAAAAGATCAAAATATTATTAAGTAATTATACCTTTCGTTTCCCCAAATAATGTTAACCTTCAAAATCGGCACAACCAGCGCAACCCAAAGAATCCTCGCGATCACGATCACATCCACAAGTTGATTCCTCTGCTGGTTGAACCCCCCGGAAACATCCTCAACCAAGAATCTCCTCTTTTCCCCAACCACCCTTCGAGACGCGTTCCTATACTCCAAACTGAACTTTACAAACAAGGCCGGTACCCCGAGTCCTTCGGCTGCCTCCAAAACTTACGCTCCTTGTCCGACACATTGTGCCGGATATGGTGTAGGGAAAGATGGGGGAACGGCGTTTCGAGGAACTTCCTACGGTGCACCAACATGGGAACGTCAGCAGTGGAGAGGAGGAAGGCGGAAATGGTGAGGATTATAAAGAGGAGGAGGAGGGTGGGGAGGGGGTGGCGGTAGGGATGTTGTTTTCCAGGGGTTCGGTGGGAGTGTGATGGAGAGGAGGGTTTGGGGTTGAGAGGTTGGGAGGGGAGTTGGGAGATGTGGAAGTGGCAGCAGGAGAAGGAGAGAGGTTTGGAGATTGGAGTGGTTTGCCTGTTTTGTTAGATTCGGGAGAGACCTCTCACGTCTAAGTTTAGAAATTTGACTTCTTAATTTCACTTAAACAAAGAAAACACGTCGGGTTTTTTAAAACCGACGTGAAATCATGACCATTTCACGCCGATTTTTTAAAACTAATGTGAGAAGTTCCTTGTCAGTCGGTTTATTTAAAACCGACGTGATATGTTAGTATTTCACGTCGGTTTCTCTGAAACCGACGTGGTAAGGTCCTTTCACGTTGTTTTTTTTAAATCTGACGTGAAATGCCGACGTTATAATCCATTTTTCCAGCAGTGCCCAATCTGAAGATTGCTCAGCCACACAATTAAAATTGACTCAACCATGCTGGGTGTTTGTCTAAGGCACCCCATGATGCATGGGTCCGGAATACCAGAGAATAGTCATGGTCCCAACAATGAAATGGATGGTCGTCCATGTAACCACCCATCTCAACACAGTACTCTAGAATCGACCACTCACCACCACGAGGCCAAACTATCCAAAAGTTGTCGTCTTGACCCTAAAACGCTTAAAGAGAGTGTAAAGGGGAGGAGACTAGTGTTGGCTTTTTTACCTTAATCTATATTTTGATGATTTAATCAACCTAATCTTAATTATAATCAACGTAGAGTAGCACACATATTGCATAGCATATATATTGTATTGTGCTAACTTCTATAGGTGATCAAGACTCAAGGAAGAAAGGATTCAAGTCAAGACATGTAATCAAGCTCATTTGAAGACATGTAATTTGTATTTTTTTGAGTCTTAGGAACTATGTGTATTTGAGCATACAATAGTAAAATAACCACTCACATACACACTAGGTTCCTTGTAGAAGTCACACACAAAATTTCACATCAATTTGACTTCAATAAATCACCCAAACTAGGACCGGAAAACACTTAACACAAACCTGATATGCCAGTGCCAAATCGGTCGACCGAAATGAGTTCTTCGTTCAACCTACTGGCTATGTTAATACTGTTAGCCTAAGTGTAGTACCGGTCGACCGTTTGTACCTTTTCGTCTGATCGTCTACATGTGTCACTTGACCGTTAGATTTGTCATTTTCTACAACGGTAGTATTTCCCAAAGCCCCAAAATTCATTGACTTCCGGTCGACCGATGTATACCTAGCGGTCGACCGATTATATCAACTTTGGTCATCCTGAACACTCTGGAAGTTTCTGGTTGAACGTCTCCTAGATCTCGGTCGACCGAAACACATTTTCTCCTTGAACCCAGAAGTGCCTGGAAGTTTCCGGTCGAGCCGACCATTCATTTAACTTAAGTGAACCAAAGTTATAGCCAGATTTGATCGACCGGTCGACCGAATTTGATCTTAATTGTGACCTGCACTTCACTATTTTTTGTTTCTTACACAACCACTTACCTTTTTTATCCCCAACGACTATAACTCATCTAGAGCTTATAAATAGAGTTGCCCAAAACTTGTTTAAAAACCCCTCCAACACACAATTGGTCCACATATTAGAGAGAAGTCTCCCAATCCTAAAAGCTCCAAATCACATTCTCTAAGCCTTAAACTTCCACACCTTTGATCATATCCGACCCATACACGATCCTACAACTAGAACGTAGAAGTATGTGAGAAAAAGATGACTCAGAAGAGAAGGGAAGAATCTCTAAAGCTAGCGTGGGTAGTGGGTGAAGGTAGAAGTGTAATCTAGCAAACACAGCTCAATCAGCCTACGGTCACTATAGGTCCTTACAACTAGATGATGCCTAACTGCGAGGTCACACAACTTCTACACACCTCACCTCCCTACGACGAAGACCACAGAGCCCAGCAAGTGAGCCAAGATTTGGAGATCTCGTCTCTCCTACTATCGACAAAGTGGGGGACGCCGATCCGGCTATGATGGTCGTGACCGGATTACTCTCCAAATGTGCCAGAGTCTTCGTGGCCAATGTCTACTTGAGTTTAAATTTAGGCTTCACTTGAGTGTGGTTTGTGGGGCTAAGGGAGGGGTGATGAAATTCCCCACCTTATCTTTAAGACTATAGGTGGTGCCCTTTAAAGATGTTTTGAAATCTTAAGCTAGCAAGCAACTCACCAAACAAGCACTCTCCTCACTAACTAATGCATGCTCTAAACATGCATGAATGAGAGAATGGGTGCACGTACAACCTGTAGGATTTCGTGTCCCTATGTATGTGTATATTTTAAAATTTTAATACAAGCATACATGATCGATTTCATATTTTCAGCAATTTTATGTACATTGTTTTGTGTTTATTTTAATATCACGCAAACCTACATATATTAAAATAAACAAAAAAGAGAGGATCATACCCAAAGGTTCTCCAAGTGTTCACCAAAATCTAAACAAGATTAGAGAGAAATGAGCTAGCGAATTCAATCTCTAAATCAAACTTAGAATCAAGCTAATAACCCCTTTATGCTCCTTGAGAATTTAATCTCCAGAAGCTTGAAATAATTGAGGAATTTTTGGATGGATTAATATGGTGGTTACGGAGAGAGAAATTTTTGCATTAATTAAAACAAAGATGGAGAGAAGACCTATTTATAGGGTCTCCCAACACCCACATGATGGGCTAACCACTAACCTATGATCTCTTGTTTTTCTCCCTAAAATCAATCACAATTTGACACATAATCATCCACATCCACAATTAACCATAATTGGAATAATTCCAATACATGATTAATACTAATTCCTTATTAATTCGGGCAAAACCGTATTAACCATTTTTTGCCTTTTACCAAAATTTGGATTTATATCCAACAAAATTTGATCTTTGGGGATTTTAGAAAATTCATATATCATGTAATATATTATCCTATGTAATGTTAAATTATTACACCCCATAATATATACATCTTACATGAATTTATATTCATGATTACTATGTCAATTTTCATGACATATTGATTTTATTGATTCACCACATGTGTCCATTTTCGCATGAAACCCGACACATCATATAAACTCAAAAATCAAGCTTCTTGTTTCCCAGTTTTGTGGTGTGACCTGTAAGAGGATCTAAGACAAATTGGCAGTGATATTAAACACTTAATATCCCAAACTATAAGCGGTATCTAGCTACACATTATAGTTACTCAATTAGCATAGATGTCTTTGTTCCACTCGAACCAAAACACGATCCATTTAGTGATGTAAGTGCACCACTTGTGTCTGTCCCTTGCCTCATGATATTAAGAATATATACAAAGTAGAAATGTGTCACCTTTGTATTATATTCATTTCTTGATCTCTTTAGGCTAATTATAACTATGTAAGTTAAGTCAAGTTACATTGTGCATATTATAATTTTGCTTTATCAAGGGGCCCACTAATATCATCACTTATAAATAGGGGCAACGATAATCATTTGACTAGCTATCTTTTCCAGCACAAGTCATGTTCAACCAACTATTGCCTTTATCACTATACTCATTGATAGCTTTTGACAATAATCAAATTAAGCATTTCTTGAGTGAAAATATATAAGTATCATATCTTAGGATTCAAGACACAGTGAAAACATTAATGACACATAACACAATTTCATAGTGTTTCACTTGCTAGGACTATTCAATATATAAAAGTAACCATTTTCCTATTTTATATCAAATATTTGTAGAGCTACAATAATCGATGACCAACATGACAATCGTATCTTGGTAATTAATGTTCCATGTCAATTACCATGATTGTGAATAACTTTCGATTTATATAAATCATTATCTTTTAGAGCTCCACAGTTAAGGACCAAGAGCCTCTTCCTTAACACTTCCAAAAGACGAATACAATAATCAATGAAAAAATATTTGCACATCCAATTCATAATAATTGATATATAAAAGTAAAACTTTTAGAACACATTACTTTCAATCTCCCACTTGTTATCAAAGTTTTCTTTCACATACATTCTCAATGTATAAAACAATAATAACTAGGGTAACCCTCTCTAATCACTCATCAAGCCAATCCACATGGTTCCTCAGACCCATGGACTCGAAATGCATTTCACCCTTGGCTTGAGATAATGTTTTGGTGAATGGATCAGCTATGTTGCTGTTTGTGTCCACCCATAATAGATTTATTTTGCCTTCGTCGATGGTTGAGTCGGTCGTAGTGGTTTGCTTCCAGCTACGCCAACTCACGGCTACACCATTCAGTAGGAAGACATATCCTGATTGCGACCTCCTATCGTCGGGATCACTCTTGAAACTCGCATCCGAACAGCCCTCAGCTATTAACTCCCTTTGTCCTCCATAAACAAGAAACTTATCTTTGGTCCGGTTAAGGTACCTCAGAATATTCTTGACCACAGCCCAATGCTCAGGACCTGCGTTGGATTGGTGACGATTAGTCACGCTTAGAGCATACGAGACACCTGGTCATGTGCAAGTCATCGCGTACAAGATCGATCATATTGCCGAAGCATAAGGAATACCTTTAATGTACTCCAAGTCCTTACGTGATTCAGCACGTTGAGACTTCTTGAGTTGCACACCCATACTCATTGGCACATTGCCCTTTTTGGAGTTGTTCATGATGAACCTTTCCAAGACCTTGTCAATGTACGCACGTTGACTTAAGACAATAAGTCTACAGGATCTATCTCTATATATCTTGATTCCCAAGATATATTGAGCCTCACCCATGTTTTTGATTGAAAATGCAGATTTCAATGAACTTCTCGTTTTCTCAAGCAAAGGTATATGATTTCACATGAGGAGTATGTCATTGATATATAAGATCAAGAACACTATGTGGCTCCCACTAACCTTCTTGTATATACAAGGCTCTTCCTTACTTTGGACGATAGTGCCACAAGAGTGTATCATTCACGTGAGTAGTTTTAAGACTTTTGTTATTGATGTTTAAGATTTGTTTATTATTCAATTCAAGCAAATAGAGACCATTCCTCACGAATGTATTTGCATAGAAAATACCATTCTTCGATATAGACAATCAAGAATTTGAAATATTTATATTAAAATTATCCATATCCAAACATGATACATAAATAATTTTTTGCTAATCGAAGGCACATAATAAATGTTCTTGAATCATAAATTTAAACCACTAGATAATTGAAGCTCCACAGAACCTTTTGCAATCGTAGCAACACTCGCACCATTTCCGACCTTTAAAATCATCTCGTTCTTCATGAGTTCCTTCCCTTCCTTTAGTAGCTGCACATTAGAAATTATATGAGCACAAGATCCGGTATCAATTACCCAATCATAGACAGAGGTGGCTAAATTTATCTCAATAATAAATATACCTTTGGCATTTTTTGGGGCGCTTACGCTCAATCATTCCATTGTCAAGGTCCTCCTTGTACTTGTGGCAATTTGTCCGGATGTGTCCTTTTTCACCGCAGTGAAAGCACTCTGTGTTGGGAGTCGGAGATTTCAAAGAATTCTCCCTCAAGGCACTCACACGAGCACCTCCTACTCCCTTGCTCTTGATTGGCGTCTTTTTGGTGAATTTTCCTTTACCTTTGGTGATCTTCTTGCTCCCTCCATGGACGGAAAGGACGTGCTTGTCCCGACCCTTGCCCATGTCAACTTCAGCCGTTTTGAGAGCGTTGTGAGCGAAGCTCCTCAAGACTCACTCATTTCTCACGCACATGATAGTGCATAATGAAGTCCTTGTAGGACGGGGATAGAGAGCCAAGAATCAAATCTTCCGTAATGTCATCAGGCATCTGGAAGAGAGCTTCGACAACTTCTCAATGTATCCTTGCATCGTGAGAAAATGCATAGATACCGATGTTTCCTCCGCCATGTGGCACCTTGTGAGTGCTATGGTGATCTTATAACGCTCTTTTCTAGCACTATCCATGAACATCTTTGTTAAAGCTTCCATGGTCTTCTTGGGTTTTGAATCCAAGTATTTCGCTTGAAGTGAGTCACCCATGGAGGCTAACATTAGACCGTGAACCTGGTTCTCTTGGTCTTCCCACTTGGCTTTTGCCTCTCTGTCCCAATCGGTTGCCTTCTCATTCAGTTTTGGGATTTTACCATCCAAAATATGAGATAGTTTCTCAAACGTCAACACGATATTGAGCTTGAGTTGCCAGCTTATGAAGTTTGAGCCATCATTTGCCAAAAGATGTTTTTCAATCATAG
Organism: Triglochin maritima; assembly: GCA_963682175.1. Taxonomy (NCBI): domain Eukaryota; kingdom Viridiplantae; phylum Streptophyta; class Magnoliopsida; order Alismatales; family Juncaginaceae; genus Triglochin; species Triglochin maritima. The sequence goes on along the minus strand of OY821788.1, from coordinate 26,817,591 downwards.
ATTGCATAATAGGTTAAATATTCGACATTTCTATAAAATAAATTATATGGGAGTTAATGTCTATTTTTATGTTTGAAAATCAATGCTGCAAATAAAAATTTGTCCATAAATGCAACCATTCAATATCCAATCAATTATAATATAAATTAGCTAATGGCTATCAGATATATTATAAAATCAAGGTAAGAAAACAATTTCAATCATAACTATTTTGAAATATTGAACATTTGCATTTTCAAACTCTAATGACTCTTGTAGTTTTAATTAAGAAGGAATTTGACCAATCCTTCTAAAGAAAACTCTTTTTCTCAAAACCGAGCTAGGGCTCCGGGTCTTGTTAAGAAAACTTATTTCATTTGATACGAGATACTTTATCCATTGTATTCACAAACAAATACACTCGGTGTCTACTAAGGGTAAATCACACCTTGTACAACTATTAATGGTACAACAATAGACAACATTATATCTCCCACTATTCCCAAAGATAGAGGAAGTTATCTCCCGCTAAGGGCGAGCAGAATATCCCTCGATCGATGGTTGCTAGTGGATGAAACAAGAAAGAAAAATACTCTTAATTTTTGGTTGGACAATTAAACATTTATATGTGATTTTAGAATTTAGGTGATCATGCATATTTATCTCTACACACATCTTAACATTCATTCATACAACCACATACATGTCAAGCACACAAACATAAATATATCCATTCACACATATCAGTGTGACTTTATATGTTCCCACGTCCTTGACCTTTGCGTCTCCTCAGTATCTTCTCCGTGATTTCCTCTCGCATCATGGATGTAGATATTGAAAAATATAAACATGCATCTCACAGTTTTGAAAATTGTCTAGTGCAAGTCTTATGTAATCCGACTTGACAGAGTGGTCCGAAGGTGGGTATTAAGTGCTACGATACACGAATGCTGGCATGAGTGGAACCGTAGGATTTTCGAGGGCGAGAGGCATCAACCGAAAGCTACCATTGCTGTAGTCAAAGACATAATCCGGTGCATGGGAGATCAAGCTACCAAACTTGCGAAAGATGAAGGAGAAGCGCGACATTTTTAGGACACTTGGAACTAACTCCAACTTCTGATGGTTGATGAGATGTAATTGTTCCTTAAACTACTTGTGCTTAACGTGATTTCAATAGGTGGTAGGTAGAAGCCGGTTATGCATGTGGCATATACCCGCGAACTCAACGAAAATTTTGTAGATGTAAACAGTTCTTTAGTAATAAAATCTTAGAGGCTAAGCCTCCCTTTTGCTTTGCAAAAAAAAGTCTTACGTAAAAATCATCTCATATGCATACATATACATAAATAATTGATTTTTACATATACATAAGCCCTTGTGATTGAATAATAATAACATACACATTCATTCATGCACACATGGCTTTGTTGGAACATACAAACTCACATATCCCTGCAAAAGAGAACTCGAGCAACGCATGTACATATACTATATATTACTCGATTTAGTTTATTCTTCATCTCTAAATCAAACAATTGAAAAATCATTTGAAATCAATTAAAATGATTTTATACTTCCATAGTTCAAAATACAAAACATTTGAACCGTTGTTTATCCAATTTCCAAAAGAATTTTTTTAAGGAAAGATAAACATATGCCTTTTCCATTTTGTTGATTCCTCATAAAATAATCATTTAATAAAAACGAAAATTTCATATATTATACATAAATCTAAATCTTAATTCTAACATTCATATGATGTGTTTCAAAGCATTTAAAACTATCAAAAGAATCAATTAGAATTAAATCAACAAAACTCTCGGAAAAAATCGAAAAAAACATCAAACATGAATTGTTTCGATTGGAGATAGTAAACTAAAATTAATTATATAGCCTAATCATTGAAAATGCAAACTAAATGCACTGATACCGCTGTAGGACTTCATGTCCCTATGTATGTGTATAATTTAAAATTTTAATACAAGCATACATGATCGATTTCATATTTTCAGCAATTTTATTTACATTGTTTTGGGTTTATTCTAATATCATGTAAATCTACATATATTAAAATAAACAAATAAGAGAGGATCATACCCAAAGGTTCTCTAAAACCTTTTCGAAGATCTGGAGTTCCATTGCCCGTCGAATCGCCTGCCGATTCACCTCCAAGTGTTCAGCAAACTCTAAACAAGATTAGAGAGAAAGGAACTAGTCAATTCAATATCTAAATCAAGCTTAGAATCAAGCTAATAACCCCTTTATGCAACCTGAGAATTTAATCTCTAAAAGATTGAAATAATTAAGGAATTTCCGTATGGATTAATATGGTGGTTAGGGAGAGAGAATCTTTGCATTAATTAAAACAAAGCGGGAGAGAAGACCTATTTATATCTCTGATTTAAAAACCAAACCGAATTGACGGTCGGACCGAGTTGGACTGTGAACCGGTAGCAGACCAGTCGGTTCTGTCAAAAAACTGGTCCCAATCATAAGCCAGAGCCAACCAAAGAAAACCAAAAAAACTGATCGAACTGATCGGTTTTTTCGGGTTGGTCGAACCGAAAGGAACTGATTTTTTCAATTTAAACAAAATTTGATTTAACTGTTTTGTTCTTGGTTCAATTTTGACCCAAATTCTAGGGTTTTTAGTTTTATCTTTTACCACTCCTTCCCCAACACTCATCGCACCTCCACCCGCTCCTTCACCAACCCCTCACCGGCTTCCACCCATCGTCGCGCCTCCAACCCTCGCGATCTCCACCCCTCACCGTGCCTCCACCCCTCGCAATCTCCAACCTTCACCATGCCTCCACCTCTCACCGCGCATCCACGCCTCACGATCTCCACCCCTGCATCTTCACCCTCACAGCCCCATCCACCCTCGTGGCCCCGTTTTCGACTCCACTTCACCCCCACCTCAACTCCCACCCAAGCCCACAGTCCACCACCCCCGCCTTCACCCTCACGAACTCATCCACTTCCTGCGTGCACCCCTCACCTCCGCCCCCAATTCCATCCAGATCGACTCCCACTTCTCCTCTAGTCCGAGCAGCATCCGATCCACTCTCCACTCCATCCAGTCGGACCAACATCCACCGAGGCACCGACTAGCATCCGATCCACTCTCCACTCCAGTTCAACCAGCCTTCAGTTCTGATGGAAGGTGATCTTGGTCTCCATGACCTTGAAATTGAGGGTGAGCTTGTTCAAAATACTCCTAGTACTTTAGATGTTGAAGTAAATGTTTGTTCATCTGTTAGAAGAAAGACTGATATTGCTTGGTCACATGTTACAATGATAGGAATAAATGCTATGAAATGTATTTACTGTAACAAAGTTTTCAAAGGAGGTGGAATTCATAGAGTAAAAACTCATCTAGCTAAAGTAAAAGGAGAGTCTACATTTTGTAGTCGAGTACCCGCACATGTGCAGTATCAAATGGAATCATCTCTGAAAAGTTTTAATGAAGGAAAAAGGAAAAGAAGTGATGCATCTATTTGTCAAAGTGTAAATTTTGATGAGATTGCTGAATGCAGTAGAAAAAATGCTAGTGATGATGGACCTCCCATTAAGAAGACTAGTTTGGAGAGTTATTTTCCTTCTTCAACTCCAGGGTCCCAACCATCTATAAAAAGTGTTATGGCAGCTAAAGAAACAGTAGGTGCTGTTGATTTTGCTATATAGATAGATGGATGTATGATGATTGCATTCCTTTTAATGCCATAAACTCCGTTCATTTTCAAAAAATGGTGGACGCAATCGCTTCAATTGGGTTTGGGTACAAGGCATTAACATATCATGCCATTAGGGGTCCTTTGTTAGAAAAGAATATGACAGATTTGTCAGAGTACATTACAACATTTAGGAAACATTGGGAGATGTATAGGTGTACCATAATGGCAGACGGGTGGACATATACTAGACAAAGGACTCTCATAAACTTTCTTGTATATTGTCCGGAGGGGACGGTATTTCTGAAATCAGTTGATGCATCACATGAGTCTAAAACTGTAGAAATGTTGTTTGAATTGTTTAAGGAAGTGATTGAGTATGTTGGTCCAAAAAATGTGCTTCAAACTACAAGAGTGCTGGGAAAATGTTGCAAAGGCATTATGGTAACATGTTTTGGAGTCCTTGCAGTGCGCATTGTCTTGATTTGATGCTTGAAAAAATCGATAAACTTCCTGCAGTTAGTGAGGTTATTAGTAGTGCACGAGTCATTACAAAGTTCATGTATAATCATTGTTTTGTGCTGCAATTAATGAGGAAGTGTTTCCAAAGGAATTTGCTTTGACCTGCCACTACTAGATTTACAACCAACCTTTTGACATTGCAAAGTCTTTTTAGTCAGAAGGATGCTTTGATAACTATGATAACTTCTAAAGAATTGTCAGAAAGTAAAATCTCAAAAACCCAAATTGCTATTCAAGTGAAAGAATTGATAATGAGCATGTCTTTTTGGAATTCATGCAATATTGTTTTCAAAGTGACTGAACCACTTGTCAAAGTTCTGAGGATGGTAGATAGTGATGAAAGACCGTCTATGGGTTACATTTTTGAAGGAATGAGAAGGACAAATGAAGCAATAAAGGCTGCTTTTAATGGCAATGTAGATGAATATGGGGTTTATGTCAGTATTGTTGATGATAAGTGGGAAGGACAACTAGGACATCCTTTACATTCTGCGGGGTTTCTTTTGAATCTAGAGTTTTTTTACAAAGATGTTGCAAATGCTACTAATCACAAAATTTGGAGTGGTTTTCTTGATGTTGTGGAAGTCATGTATTGCAATGATGAGGCAACGATTGATAAAATCAATGCTGAAATAGAACTTTATAGAAAGGCAGCTGGTGACTTTGGGCGTGGATCTGCAATTAGAAATCGTGACAAAATGCTTCCAGGTTATAAATTGTTTTAATTTGTTGTGTTGTCAATTTTAATTTTGTTTGTCCAGTTTTTTAGTTCGTGTGCTAATGAAAATATTAACATGTTTGCAGCATTGTGGTGGCAAAACATTGGAGGTGGGACTGAAAATTTGAAAAATATGGCTATTCGGGTTCTGAGTCAAACTTGTATAGCATCTGGTTGTGAACGCAATTGGAGTGTCTTCGAGCGTATACATACGAAAAAGAGAAACAAACTAGAACATGCAAGGTTGAACAATCTAGCTTTCATCCATTGCAACTTACGTTTGAGGTAATGAATTGAAGTCTACTTCTTTCATAGTTAAGAGAACTTATTGTTATTTTAACATGTACAAAAATTGATTTTGTTTGGTAGGGAACGTGATATAGCAAATAGAAATTTTGATCCAATATCCTTAGATTCCATACATTTGTTTGATGATTGGATTGAAGAACCTTCGATCACACATGAAGATATGGATGGTTGGCTAGACGGAGCTCTTATGTGTGCAAGTGATAGTAGCGTTGAGGTACATATGGTTTACTTGCTGAATTTTATGTTCAATTTTTTTCAAAGCAAGATAATAATCTGAAATTATTGTTGATGTTGGTTTTATATAGCTAGGGGCCTTCAAGAATAGATGCTTGTTCTTATCATCCCTTTCCATTTATGTTCTGCCGTGAAATTGATGCTTGTTCTTATCATTATTCATTAAAATATAAAGTGCATGCCTGAAGTACCGAGAGATGCTATGGTTATTATGAAATTACTTTAATTCCTCAACATTGCTGCACACAAACATAGTTTACCTCTGCGCTTAGATCTGCCACATAAGTTTTCTCATTACAATATAATGCATGTAATTATAGATCCATTATTAGAAGTAATACCCGAGTACTGCTTGAATTCCGATGCAGTTAGTTGACAATAACTTCAATCTGTGTTTCTCTTTTCTAACTCAGATTCCTTCATTCTTGTAAGGGAACCTTGAGGCAATTGTATCTATATCTGCTGCAGCACCTTTCAGCTCTCATGCCTCTTTTGTCATTACCTTTGCTTGAATGAAGTTTACCTAAACTTAAAATAGCTAAGATGACTCTCAATTTTTTTCAAAGCAAGATAATAATCTGAAATTATTGTTAATGTTGGTTTTATATATCTAGGGGGCTTCAAGAATTTGCTAGGACTTGAGGAGAAAAGAGAAAACGCCAAAGACAAGGCAAATGAAGTTGACTTGAAATTGGAGTGTTGACGTTTTTGGTGTAATGAAAGAAAAAATGGAACTCTGTTGGAATCATTTTTTGTGAACTCTGCTATTATATTTGAACTTTGTGTTTTAATTTCGTTGTTGGTTGTGGAGTTTCTTTGTTGTTGGCTACTTGTTAAACAGTTAAACATGAGTCTAGACTTAAATTGTTAAATGATAGTCTTGGTTAATTATTATTTGTAGGTTTAATGTAAGTTTTATGCTTGCATTCAAATTTTTATGATAATCACTTCATTTTTGTTTACATTTTTTAATTAAGTTATTTTACAGATGCATAATTTTGGTTGAATTATTTATAATTTAGGTATTTGGTTATTACTTATTCTGCAACAAAATAATAAGAAACATCGATTCAATCGGTTGGACCGTCGCTACGAAGTCAGTTCGGTTCAACCCTCGGTTCACAAAATGCTGATGTCATGCTGACATCATCATCGGTTGGACCAGGTTGAACCATCGGTTCGACCACTTTGAACCAAACCGAGCTGTTTTCGGTTCACTCTTCGGTTCGGTTTTTAAAACATTGATTTATAGGGTCTCCCAACACCCACATCATGTGTTAACCACTAACCTATGATCTCTTGTTTTTCTCTCCCAAAATCAATCACAATTTGACACATAATCATCCACATCCACAATTAACCATAATTGGAATAATTCCAATACATGATTAATACTAATTCCTTATTAATTCGGGTAAAACCGTATTAACCGTTTTTTGCCTTTTACCAAATTTTGGATTTATATCCAACAAAATTTGATCTTTGGGGTTTTTAACAAATTCATATATCATGTAATAGATTATCCTATGTAATGTTAAATTATTACACCCCATAATATATACATCTTATATGAATTTATTCATGATTCTAATTATGTCAATTTTTGTGACATATTGATTTTATTGATTCACCACATGTGTCCATTTTCACATGAAACCCGACACATCATATGAACTCAAAAATCAAGCTTCTTGTTTCCCAATTTTGTGGTGTGACCTATAGGAGGATCTAAGCTAAATTGGAAGTGATTGATTCAGTTAAAATAACCGCAAGTGCAAGACCGTGTTGAAGTGACGACAAATACAGGTCGATCCACAAGGAGATGTGTCGACTTTGATTAGTTCGAAGGTGAGTGGAAAACAAGATTGGAGAAAAAGTAATTACACTAATCTAGACTAAACTACACTACACGAGTAAGCAACAAACAAGATGAAAGTGCGAGAAGAAATGAAACTAAGTGACTAATAGAAGAATCTAGAAATTAGGAATGGAAGACCCCTAAAGGGTGAAGTGTGTGTACACATAAAATAAGTGGTGATGAATGCATTCATTAAGCACAAGTGTAGGTAGTGTTTACTATGCATAAGAGGTACCTCATGTCAAGACCTATCATCCAAATCACTAACCTAGGTGATTAATTTAAGCATGACAAGTTTGTTATTAAGAACCTAAAAAAGCATGGAATGTACCTAAATATTATGGCAGAAACCATCAAGTTAAGTATTCTCTTTAATTTAAACAAGCATACTAACATTTCTCACATACAACAGTATTTAGCATTCATTTCATCTACATAACATGTATAAACATCAACTCCACCCCCAAAGAGGGATGAAACTACTCACACATTAAACTATAAACTACATTAAGAAAAGAAGACATTCTATTTATACTACGATAAAGAAGACAAAACAAACTAAACAAGCAAGCATTAAAACAAAGACAACATTAAGACAAACTATCAAGAATTATTTTATTTACATGACTCACATTACAAGTGACATTCTTCTTCACCTTGAGTTTTTGCTCTAGGACTTACTCCAAGTAGAGAGAATGCTACCAAGTAACGAGTGAATACAAAAGGAGAGGAAGAGTTCTATTTATAGGCATGAAAAAAGGTAATCCGGGACAATTCCCTGGTATGGGACTAATGCACTACTAAAAATAGACATAAAATACTCTAATATATGACTCGCCAAAGTCTTATCAGATCTGGACCAAAATAGACCGCTAATCAGCGGTATTGGACCGCCAATTGGCGGTCTATATGGTTTAAATCAGGTCACGTTTTGGAGTGTGGTTGTCTGGCTTGATTTCTTCATGTCTGATGCACCCTAATCGGTTGTGTAGGTTGCGACCCGAATCCAATTGCCAAAATACTCCTCATGATGGTGTGGAGTTTCTTCATTTGCTCATTGGTCCTTTTGGTTTTACATCCGGGTCCCTCTCTTGCATCTCAGTCTATAAGTCTTGCAACTTAGTCTTTTTTCTTGCTTTTAAGTCCATTTATAGTCTCTTCTTCTCAAACATGTTTATTCCTGAAATTTAAACATAAAACTCGTTACATAGCATTGCTTAGGCTAAGAATAAAGGATATAAGACACAAATATATGCATAATATGATGTCAATAAAATACCCCCATGTAGGATTTCGTGTCCCTATGTATGTATATATTTTAAAATTTTAATACAACATACAAGACCGATTTTCATATTTTCAGCAATTTTATGTACATCTATTTGTGTTTTATTCTAATAACATGCAACCTACATTTATTAAAATAATCCACAAAGATAGAATCATACCTAAAGGTTCTTTAAAACCTTTTTGATGATCCAGAGTCGCGTCGCCCGCTGAATCGTCCACGGAATTGCCTCCGAGTGTTCACCAAACTCTAAACAAAGTTAGAGAGAAATGAGCTAGTCAATCAATCTCTAACAAAGTTTAGAATCAAGCTAATGACCCCTCTTTAAGCTCCTGAGAATCTTATTTCCAAAACTTAAATTTACTAAGAGATTTTCGTGGTGTTAGGGAGAGATTAATGAGAGAAAGAATTTTGCATTAGTATTAAAACAAGTAGGAATAGGTGCCCTTTTATAGGCTCCCAAAACATCATTATCAAGAGCTATTATTTAGCCATGATCGCTTGTTTTTCTCTCATAAAATTAATCTCTAAATTCCACATAATCACCCACAAAAAACGTTTTAATTAAATCTGGAATTATTCCACCCATGATTTAATTAATCTCTTAATAATTCACGCAGAATCGTTCTTGTTTGTTAGACCGAGAATTATTCGGTCAACCGAACCATTCGGTTATAACACGTGTTCGGTGCACCGTGAGATAGACGGTCGACCGATTCTTTATGAGAAAAATTCCCTGGAAGAATTCGGACGAACCACGTCTTTTAATCGGTCTACCTTTGACCCACCAAAATCGCTCCTGGGACATAGTCATCGGATGACCGGGTCACCGTCGGTCTACCGAAAACTTTGACCGGGTCACCTTTGACTAGCTATCTTTTCATCCATAAGTCATGTTCAACCAACTATTGCCGTTATCACTACACTCTTTGGTAGCTTTTGACAATAATCAAATTAAACACTTCTTGAGTGAAAAGATATAAGTCTCATATCTTAGGATCCAAGACACAGTAAAAACATTAATGACACGAAACACAATTTCATAATGTTTTACTTGTTAGGTCTATTCAATATATAAAAGTAATCTTTTCCTCTTTTATATACTTGTGTCGTCAATTATTTGTAGAGCTACAACAATCGATGACCAACACGACAATCTTATATCTGTAATTAATGTTCCATGTTAATAACCATGATTGTGAATAACTTTGATTTATGTAAACCATTATCTTTTAGAGCTCTACGGTTAAGGACCAAGCGCCTCTTCCTTAACACTTCCAAAAGACGAATAATATAATCAACGAACAAAATGTTTGTACATTCAATTCATAATAATTGACATATAAAAGTAAAACTTTTAGAACACATTTCTTTCAATCTCCCACTTGTTATCAAAGTTTTCTCTCACATACATTCTCAATGTATAAAACAATAATAACTAGGGTAACCCTCTCTAATCACTCATCAAGCCAATCCACATGGTTCCTCAGACCCATGGACTCGAAATGCATTTCGCCCTTGGCTTGGGATAAGGGTTTGGTGAATGGATTAGTTGTGTTATTGTTTGTGTCCACCCATAACAGATTTATTTTGTCATCGTCGATAAAGTCACGTGTGACAAAGTACTTACGATCCATGTACTTCACTTTGTGGTGTGATTTGGGATCCTTGATTTGCGAGTTAGATGCACTATTATCGCAAAATAGCTCTACTGGTCCCTCGCTCGAGGGAACTACTCCAAGCTCTTCAAGGAACTTCTTAATCCACACTCCTTCCTTGCTCACTTCAGCGACAGCCATTACTTCGGAAGCGGTGGTTGAGTCGGCCGTAGTGCTTTGCTTCCAACTACGCCAACTCACAACTCCACCATTTAGAAGGTAGACGTATCCTGATTGCGACCTTCTATCGTCGGGATCACTCATGAAACTCGCATCCGAATAGCCCTCGGCTATTAATTCCCTTTGTCTTCCATAAACAAGAAACTTATCTTTGGTCCGGTTAAGGTACCTCAGAATATTCTTGACCGCAGTCCAATGCTCAGGACCTGCGTTGGATTGGTGACGACTTGTCACACTTAGAGCATACGAGACATCGGGTATTGTGCAAATCATCGCGTACATGATCGATCCTATTGCCGAAGCATAAGGGATATCTTTCATGTACTCCAAGTCTTTACATGATTCAGCACGTTGAGACTTCTTGAGTTGCACACCCATACTCAATTGCACACTGCCCTTTTTTGAGTTGTTCATGCTGAACCTTTCCAAGACCTTGTCAATGTATGTACGTTTTCTAAGGCCAATGAGTCTACGGGATCTATCTCTATATATCTTGATTCCCAAGATGTATTGAGCCTCACCCATATCTTTCATCGAAAATGCAGATTTCAATGAACTTCTCGTTTGCTCAAGCAAAGGTATATGATTTCCCATGAGGAGTATGTCATCGACATATAAGATCAAGAACACTATGTGGCTCCCACTAACCTTCTTGTATATACAAAGTTCTTCCTTACTTTGGACGAAGTAAATCTTTTTGACTTCTTTTTCAAAGCGCTTGTTCCAACTCCTTGATGCTTGCTTCAATCCATAAATGGATCTTTTAAGCTTGCATACTTTCTCGCTATTCTTTGGATCTTCAAAACCTTGAGGTTGTACCATGTACACATCCTCCTCCAAGTTCCCATTAAGGAACGCCATTTTGACATCCATTTGCCATATCTCATAATCATGAAATGCGGCAATAGCGAGCATAATCCGAATAGACTTGAACATGGCAACCGGTGAAAAAGTTTCATCATAGTCAATTCCTTGAACTTGAGTGAAACCTTTTGCTACAAGCCTCGCCTTGTAGGTTGTCAAGTTCCCATCCATGTCCATCTTCCTCTTGAAAACTCATTTATTTTGAATGACCTTTTTCCCTTGAGGAAGGTCAACCAAGTTCCACACTTGATTATCATACATGGATTCTATTTCGGATTCCATGGCCTTGAGCCATAGTTTGGAGTCCTTTCTTTCCATTGCTTCTTGAAAGGTCGAGGGATCATCGGTATCTAGTACCATGATTTCATGAAGTCCCAAATACATATCAGGTTTCTTCCTTTCCCTCGTTGACCTTCTAAGTTCTTTTGGTTCTACGTGTACTTCTCGAACTTCTTCCACAATTTCTTGCAGAATTGGTTCGTGTTCGATTCTCGAACGTACACTAGGTGGGGAAGATTGAGTTTCTCTCACAATTTCTTGCGAGGGTCTCTCACTCATGCTCCCACTAACCAAAGGAATCTCGGTTAGGCCTTCATGATCTTGAATGTCACCATTCATATCATGATCTTGTAGAATATCTTGAGTCTCCTCAAGCACAACTCTACTCCCACTACTTTTTATTCTTTCCAGAAATTCCTTTTCTAGAAATACGACATCCCTCTCTACAATCACTCGATTGGAGGTTATATGCCAAAAGTAGTATCCTCTTGTCTAACGAGGATAACCTATAAAGAAGCACTTATCCGCATTTGGTTGGAGTTTGGTCGACATCAATCTCTGGACGTAGGCCTCACAACCCCAAATCTTGAGAAAATTGAGCTTAGGTGTTTTATCACTCAATAGCTCATAAGGCGTTTTCTCTACGGATTTGGATGGAACATTATTTAGTGTGTAAGCTGCAACTTCTAGTGCATAACTCCAAAAGTAAAGCGGCAATTCAGCTTGACTCATCATTGATCGAACCATGTCGAGTAATGTCCTATTCCTCCTTTCGGATACCCCATTCCACTGAGGTGTACCGGGAGGGGTGAGCTGTGGTACAATACCACACTCCTTTAGGAATGAGTCAAATTCGGTACTTAAGTACTCACATCCACGATCCGTTCGTAGAGACTTGATTTTCTTGTTGAGTTGGTTCTCTACTTCATTCTTGAATTCCTTGAACTTGTCAAAGGATTCACTTTTGTTTCTCATTAGACAAATATAGCCATAACGACTATAGTCATCTGTGAACGTAATGAAGTACCTGAAACCGTCTCTTGCACTAGTACTCATCGGACCACATACATTTGAATGTATCAAATCCAACAAGTCATTCGCTCTCGGTCCTTTCTTCTTGAAAGGCCTCTTGGTCATTTTGTCCATTAGGCAAGGTTCGCACGTCTCCAATGATTTAAAATCAAGTTGACCAAGAAGGTTAGCTTCTTGCAATTTCTAGATGTGTTTTTCATTTATGTGACCAAGACGATAGTGCCACAAGAGTGTATCATTCACGTGAGTAGTTTTAAGTCTTTTGTTTTTGATGTTTAAGATTTGTTTATTATTCAATTCAAGCAAATAGAGACCATTCCTTACGAATGCATTTGCATAGAAAATACCATTCTTCAATATTGACAAGCAAGAATTTGAAATATTTATATTGAAATTATCCATATCCAAACATGATACAGAAATAATATTCTTACTAATCGAAGGCACATAATAAACATTCTTTAAACACAAATTTAAAGCACTAGATAATTGAAGCTTCACAGAACCTTGTGCAATCGTAGCAACGCTTGCACCATTTCCGACCTTCAAAATCATCTCGTTCTTCACGAGTTCCTTCCTATCGTTTAGTAGCTGCACATTAGAAATTATGTGAGCACAAGATCCGGTATCAATTACCCAATCATAGGCAGAGGTGGCTAAATTTATTTCAATAACAAATATATACCTTTGGCCTTTTGGGGGCGCTTACGTTCAATCATTCCATTGTCAAGGTCTTCCTTGTACTTGGGGCAATTTGACCGGATGTGTCCCTTTTCACTGCAGCAAAAGCACTCTGTGTTGGGAGTCGGAGATTTCAAAGATTTCCCCTTTGAGGCACTCGCATGAGCACCTCCTACTCCCTTGCTCTTGATTGACGTATTTTTGGTGAATTTGCCTTTACCTTTGGTGATCTTCTTGCTCCTCTCATGGACGGCTAGGACGTGCTTGTCCCGACCCTTGCCCATGTCAACTTCAGCCATTTTGAGAGCGTTGTGAAGTTCCTCAAGACTCACCCCTTTCTCACACACATGATAGTGCATAATGAAGTCCTTGTAGGACGGCGCTAGAGAGCCAAGAATCAAATATTCCGCAATGTCACCGGGCATCGGGGAAGAGAGCTTCGACAACTTCTCAAGGTATCCTTGCATCGTGAGAAAATGCATGGATATCGTTGTTCCCTCCGCCATGTGGCACCTTGTGAATGCGATAATGGTCTTATAACGCTCTTTTCTAGCACTATCCATGAACATCTTTGTTAAAGCTTCCATGGTCTTCTTGGGTTTTGAATCCAAGTATTTCGCATGAAGCGAGTCACCCATGGAGGCTAACATTAGACCGTGAACCTGGTTCTCTTGCTCTTCCCACTTGGCTTTTGCCTCTCTCTCGCTATCGGTTGCCCTCTAATTTAAATTTGGGATTTCACCATCCAAAATATGAGACAGATTCTCAAACTTTAAGACGATATTGAGCTTGAGTTGCCAGCTTATGAGTTTGAGCCATCATTTGCCAAAGGATGTTTTTCAATCATAGATCACACAATAGGTTGAATATTCGACATTTCTACAAAATAAATTATATGGGATTTAATGTCCATTTTATGTTTTTAAAATCAATAATACCGCAAATAAAAATTTGTCCATAAATGCAGCAATCCAAGATCCTATCAATTATAATATAAACTAGCTAAGGGCTATCAGATATATTATAAAATCAAGGTAAGAAAACATTTTTCTAATCATAACCATTTCGAAATATCGCAACATTTGCATTTTCAAACTCTTATGACTCTTGTCGTTTTAATTAGGAGGGAATATGACAAATCCTCGTAAGAAAAACTCTCTTTCCCAAAACCGAGCTAGGGCTCCGGGTCTTGTTAAGAAAACTTATTTCATTTGATACGAGATACGTTTATCCATTGTATTCACAAACAAATATACTCGGTGTCCGCTAAGGGCGAATCGCACCACGTACATCTATTTGTCGCACAACAATAGACAACCTTATATCTCCCACTTCTCCCAAAGATGGAGGAAGCTATCTCCCGCTAACGGCGAACATAATATCCCTCGATTGACGACTGCTAGTGGATGAAATAAGAAAGAAAGATACTCTTAATTTTTGGTTGGACAATTTAAACATTTATATGTGATTTTAGAATTTAGGTGATCATGCATAATTATCATTTATAGACATCCTAACATTCATCCATACAATCACATATATATCAAGCACACAAACATAAATAAATGCATTCACACAAACATTGTGTGAGTTTATATGTTCCCGCGTCCTTGATCCCTGATCCTTGATCCTTGCGCTTCTTCAGCGTCTTTCTCTTGCACCATGGATGTTGATATTGCAAAAATATAAACATGCATCTCTCAATTTTGAAAATTGTCTAGTGCAAGTCCTATGTAAAAATCCTCTCATATGCATGCATATACATAGAAATAAAATTTGGCTTTTACATACATAAGCCACTGTGATTGAATAATAATAACATACACATTCATTCATTCATTCATTCACACATGGCTTCGATGGAACATATAAACTCACATATCCCTGCATTAGAGAACTCGAGCAACACATGTACATATACTATATATTACTCGATTTAGTTTATCATGCATCTCGTAAATCAATCAATTCTAAAATCATTTGAAATCCATTAAAAATGATTTTATGCATCCATAGTTCAATTCATAAAATATTTGAACCGTTGTTTATCCAATTTCTAAAATTAAACATTTAAAGAAAGATAAACATATGCCTTTTTCGTTTTGTTGATTCCTTATAAAATAATCATTTAATTAAAATGAAAATTCTATAAATCAGACATAAGTCTAAATCTTAATTCTAATATTCATATGATGTGTTTTAAAACATTTAAAACTATCAGAAGAATCAATTTAGAATTAAATCAACAAAACTATCGAAAACTCGAGAAAGACAAAAAACATGAATTGTTTTGATTGTAGATGGTAAACGAAAATTAATTATATAGTCTAATTGTTGAAAATATGAACTAAAAGTTCTGATACCACTGTATGATTTCGTGTCCCTATGTATGTATATATTTTAAAATTTTAATACAACATACAAGATCGATTTTCGTATTTTCAGAAATTTTATGTACATCTATTTGTGTTTTATTCTAATAACATGCAACCTACATTTACTAAAATAATCCACAAAGATAGAATCATACCTAAAGGTTCTCTAAAACCTTTTTGATGATCCAGAGTCACGTCGCCCGCTGAATCGTCAATGGAATTGCCTCCGAGTGTTCACCCAACTCTAAACAAAGTTAGAGAGAAAGGAGCTAGTCAATCAATCTCTAACAAGGTTTAGAATCAAGCTAATGACCCCTCTTTAAGCCCCTGAGAATCTTATCTCCAAAACTTAAATTTACTAAGAGATTTTCGTGGAGATTAGGGAGAGATTAATGAGAGAAAGAATTTTGCATTAGTATTAAAACAAGTAGGAATATGTGCCCTTTTATAGTCTCCCAAAACATCTTTATCAAGAGCTATTATTTAGCTATGATCCCTTGTTTTTCTCTCATAAAATTAATCTCTAAATTCCACATAATCACCCACAAAAAATGTTTTAATTAAATCTGGAATTATTCCACCATGATTTAATTAATCTCTTAATAATTCAGGCAGAATCATTCTTGTTCGGTAGACCGAGAATTATTCGGTCAACCGAACCATTCGATTATAACACGTGTTCGGTGCACCGTGAGCTAGACGGTCGACCGATTCTTTATGAGAAAAATTCCCTGGAAGAATTCGGACGAACCACGTCTTTTAATCGGTCTACCTTTGACCCACCAAAATCGCTCCTGGGACATAGTCATCGGATGACCGGGTCACCTTCGGTCTACCGAAAATACTATTTCTCGGTTGATCGATTCCAATCGGTTAACCGAACCCGATTGTCCATGCACTCTGGGCAATCTCGGTCAACCAATTGCGCTTACTCGTTCCCTATTCGTTTAACCGATCCGAAGATGCGCCGGTCGACCGAACCATGAACGGTTCACCGCGTTTGACCCCGATTTTACCTTTGTCAAATTTTGGATTTATTTCCAACAAAATTTGATCTTTTGGGGTTTTTAGCAAATTCATATCTTATGTAATATTATCCTATGTAATATTTAATTGTTACACCCCATAATATATACACCTCATATGAATTTATTATGATTCCAATTATCTTAATTCTCATAACATATTGATTTTAATTAATTCACCACATGTGTCCCATTTTCCTAAGAAACCCGACACATCATATGAACTTAAAATCAAAACTCTTGTTTCCCAGTTTTGTGGTGTGACATATGGGAGGATCTAAGTCTAATTGGCAGTGATATTAAACACTTAATATCTCAGACTATAAGCGGTATCTAGCTACACATTATAATCACCCAATTAGCATAGATGTCTTTGCTCCACCTGAACTAAAACACGATCCATTTAGTGATGTAAGTGCATCACTTGTTTTCGTCCCTTGCCTCATGATATTAAGAATATATACAAAGTAGAAATGTGTCATCTTTGTATTATATTCATTTCTTGATCTCTTTAAACTAATTATAACTATGTGACTTAACTCAAGTCACATTGTGCACATTATAATTTTGCTTTATCAAGGGGCCCACTAATATGATCGCTCAATTAAGAGGGGCAATGATAATCGTTTGGCTAGCTATCTTTTCCAGCACAAGTCATGTTCAACCAACTATTGCCGTTATCACTACACTCTTTGGTAGCTTTTGACAATAATCAAATTAAACACTTCTTGAGTGAAAAGATATAAGTCTCATATCTTAGGATCCAAGACACAGTAAAAACATTAATGACACGAAACACAATTTCATAATGTTTTACTTGTTAGGTCTATTCAATATATAAAAGTAATCTTTTCCTCTTTTATATACTCGTGTCGTCAATTATTTGTAGAGCTACAACAATCGATGACCAACACGACAATCTTATCTCGGTAATTAATGTTCCATGTTAATAACCATGATTGTGAATAACTTTTGATTTATGTAAACCATTATCTTTTAGAGCTCTACGGTTAAGGACCAAGCACCTCTTCCTTAACACTTCCAAAAGACGAATAATATAATCAAGGAACAAAATGTTTGTACATTCAATTCATAATAATTGACATATAAAAGTAAAACTTTTAGAACACATTCCTTTCACCCCACACCTAACTGTTGCTAGTCCCGAGCAACACAAAGAAAGGGAAAAATGAAAAATGGAAAAATCATTCGTAAAACAGGGAAATCATTTCGTAGGAATCACGGTTGCACTTAGCACGTGCACAAGCCATTAAACCTCCTTGTCGCTAAGGAGAAGGAGTGTTGTCTACTGAGGGTTTTTAGCGGATATACCCACAAAATCTGAACATAGATGCATTATTCAAAATCACAAATTTTTGTTTACACGTATTTTGACGAACCAGACTCGAGCGCATCATTTTAAAAGGCAAGTTAAGATTGTTCCATGTTATGTCAAAGCATCGAACACTGTCGAGGTTAGATCACTCTCGATGACGGTCTTGCTTAGATCTCTCTCGTTCGAGTAGAAGGACAGAGCATACCCAAACAAACCCAACCTCAAAAGAAAAGAAAGAAAACGACCTTCGAGCACTTGACAAGCACTTGTTGGGGTATTCGATCGAGCACTAGTCTATCACGTTCGATCGAGTACACCAACAAAATAGAGAATAACGAACTCAAATGTTATTGGAGAACGTCCATCGAGCTAAATCTTGCGTCATCGATCACTATCCAACGTAACTTTAAAACATATCTAAACAATAACTTTACAGACTAACTTTAAATCCCCTCTTATTGTGTCCACTTCCATCGTATCTATTGCACCTGCGCGATTAGACCACAACTTCCCTTAAAAATGGTAGACATTTTCTCTTTATCCTTCCTGCTTTAATCTTCTTCGGTCGACCAACTGGATTTCCTTCAACATGCACTTTTACTTCCATATTTTTTATGTGATCAGGAGCAGTCCAATCATCCTCATTGTCACAAGGATACATTGTTTCTTTATATGTGTCCCTCCATGACTCATTGACATAAAATGGGGAACACAATGTGTACAGATTGACCCCACGATCAAGAGCTACAGCAGCCACATGAACACAAGGTATTCCAATAATTTGAAACATGCCACAAGAACACTCGTTTGTCATCAAATTAACCTCACCATTGCCATCCCGACCTAACACATGAAATTCAAACTAATTAACCTTGTGGACTTTCAAGAACCTTATTTTGTTAGCTATTCCAGCTATATCACGTTCCATGAGAGGTGACAATTTGGTTGTGCTTGCCTTGGCAACAACTCGTCGTTCAAAAAACCAGGTTTGGAGTGTGAACCGAATGTACTCCACAAAAGTGGTGACTGGCCATGTCCTTGCCTCCCTGGTTTTGTTGTTCAGGCTTTCAGCATAATTGCTTGTCATTAAATTGTACCGATTCCCAGGAAAGTAAGAACGAGCCTACTTATCAAAACCGATGTCTTCAAAATATTCTGCTAGGGAGGATCAATTTCTATTATCGTGGCAAAGTGCTGGTGGAAATCTGACTTCAGGAATGTGTATGCCGTACAAAACATCTTTTGATGACAGTGGTCCATCTTAAACTTTGCAACCACATTCATACAGATGTGGTGGTAGCATGCACCAGGATGGGCATCTGGAAATACCGTCTCCAAAGCATGAACAATGCTAGCATGCCTATCCGATATAAAAGTTAGGTTCTCAACGTTCCCAATGACTTTCTTCAATTTATTCATGAAATAGGTCCAAGAGTTGTGATTCTCATTGTCCACCGGTGCAAACAAAATAGGATACAGTGGTCGTCTACATCCAATGTAACGACACATAACATGTGCCCACCGTATCTGGTCTTCAAGAATGTGCCATCAACACATATCACAGGACGACACCATTTAAATCCCTTTCTTGAAGCTCCAAGAGAGAAGAAGTAATATAGGAAGTGGCCATTTTCTATGAGAAAATGAGTGTCTGTGCCTGGATTCTTTTGCTCCAATATGTACAAGTACGCATGTAACTTTGAATAAGATTCCTCAATTGTCCCCCTCACATACGTAAGTACCTTCTCTCTGCATCTCCACGCCTTTTCGTAAATCATATTTATACCGTATTGTTCTATCACCCTTTTACCATACTTCTTCACTACAAACTCAAAATTATTCTTCTTGCAAAGATAGCAGCTTTGGTTTTCAATTCAACCTTGCTTTCAAAAGTCTTGCGAATGTGGAATTTGGAGGATCATTCACCAGTAGAGGACATATAAGTCTGGCTAGAATCCAATATATCTTCTCTTGTTAGCATTGGAGAAGTCCATTTTTGGTGATCTTCTAATGAAAATAATTGAGAACTTTGTCTTGTGTTATTTTCCGTTCTACTTGGATGATTGCTGCTTGTCCCAAGTGTTTGGATTCTTGGAGTTTCGGGTTGTGGGTGTCTTTCCGTTGGGTGTTGTGAGTAAGGGAGTGGTAAATCTTCACTTAAGTTCACATGGAGTTCATACCCATTGAATTGGTCGGGGACATCTGACCCATACGCGTCCGCATATAACCCAGGGAGCACATATTCATTGGGAAACCTATCCTAGTATCATACATCATGCCCACCCCAGTATCCTCCACCTGAATACCCAGAACTCTACCAACACCCAACTACCAATCATTGGACTCATTCTCAACCCATGAACACCCAACTACCAATCGTTGGACTCATTCTCAGCCCATGAACACCCAACCAAAAAAAATCCTAAATTCTAACTTGAACCTCATAGTTGATCCAGACTTGATTCCTTAGAAAATTTGTCCAAATGTTCATGCAAACCACTCAAAATTTGCTCAAGTCCAACAAGACTTCCTGGCAAACTTTAGAAATGCAAGTGAGACAGTTGACACAATAATTAAGTGAACGTGTGTAACCTTTCTTGTCAATATGAGGATTCATCTTCTGATATCGAACCACCACAATATCCACAAATTCAAAGCACAATCTTTCAAACTCAAACTCCTAGTTAATTTAAGGGACTTCAGTTTTCATTTCACGATCACTTGCTGGAGGATTCGATCCAAATTAAAAATAACATGATCCAACTTGATTTTGAGTTGTCACAGGATTGTGCCTTTTTTGTCTTGTGGCCCTTGAGCCACATGATCTTAATGTAGGGTTTCATACCCCTATGTATGTATATATTTTAAATTTTTATACATGCATACAAGATCGATTTCCATATTTTCGAGGATTTCATGTACATTATTTTATATTTATTCTAATATCATGTAATCTACATATGTATTAAAATAAATAAAAGAAGATTATACCCAAATGTTCTCTAAAACCTTTATGAAGATCCGGAGTTGCAATGCCCGTTGAATCGTCCGCCGATTCGGCTCCAAGTGTTCACCAAACTTTAAACAAGATTAGACAGAAAGGAGCTAGTCAATCAATCTCTAAATCATGGTTAGAATCTAGATAATAACCCCTCTAAAGATCCTAAGAATTTAATATCCAAAAACTTGAATAATTAAGAGAATTTTCGGATAGATTAATGGGGTGGTTAGGGAGAGAGAGAATTTTTGCATTATAATTAACAAGGAAGGGATGAGGGACATATTTATAGTTTTTCCTCTAACCCACATCATGTGCAAACCACTTACACATGATCCTTCGTTTATATCTCCACTAAACCACATCATTTGCAAACCACTTTGCTCATGATCTCTTATTTATTTTGCCACATCATCATCCCATAACTACCTTTGACCAATGTGGATTAAATCCATCCATTAATCAGTAAAAATTCTCTTATTAATATATGCAAAAACGTGGTCAAACGGTTGAACCATTTTTTACTATTTTGACTCCACCAAATTTTTGATTAATATCCAACAAAATTTGGACTTTTGGGTTTTAACAAATTCATATGTTATAATGTTGTAAATCACATTATATCAGGTAATATATTATCATATATATTGTCAAAACATTATACCCCATAATATATATACATCTCATACAAATTTCTTTATTATTCTAACAATGTCGTTTTTATAACATATTGATTTTATTATTTTACCACATGTATATTATTTCATAACACATGAAACTTAATACAACATATAAAATATAAAATCATATTTCTTGTTTCCCAGTTTTGTGGTATGACCTATAGGAGGATCTAAGTTATGTTGGCAATGATATAAAACACATTATATCATTAACTATTTGAAAGTTATGTTACCCAAATAACAAAACTGTTTTGCTCACTCGAACTACACACGATCCATTTAGTGATATGTAAAATAGCTCAAGTCAAGAGGGGCAATGATAATCTTTTGACTAATTATCTTTTCCAGCACAAGTCGAGCTCAACCAACTACTGTCTTTATCACTATGTTCATAGATAACTTTTGACAATAATCAAATTGAACACTTCTTATGTGAAAAGACATAAGTCTCATATCTTATGATTCAAGACACAGTGAAAACATTAATGACACATAACACAAATCTATAATGTTTCACTTGATAGGTCTATTCAATATATGAAAGTAACCATTTTCCTCTTTTATATACTCGTGACGTAAAATATTTGTAGAGCTACAATAATCCATGACAACCACGACAATCTTATCTCGGTAATTAATGTTCCATGTCAATTACCATGATTGTTAATAACTTTTGATTTATGTAAACCATTATCTTTTAGAGCTCTACAGTTAAGGACCAAGAGTCTCTTCCTTAACACTTCTAAAAGACGAATACATTAATCAAGAAACAAAATGTTTGCACATTCAATTCATAATAATTGACATATAAAAGTAAAACTTTTAGAATACATTCCTTTCACTTAATGGCATGGCCCTCAAGGTTCTTAAAGGATATCTAGTGTGAAAGACCAACTTTCTATTCGCCTGGTATGTTGGGCATGCATAACGAGGTTTTTGGCCTCGTTCCGACACACATCCTATTGGTTGCAGAATTTGGATTGGTGATCATGATTTGAGACTCACCCATATCTTTCATCGAAAATGCAGATTTCAATGAACTTCTCGTTTGCTCAAGCAAAGGTATCTAAAATAGTCATCTGTCATCTCGTTTCTTTCACAATTTCGTAAAACAGTCATCCGTGAATGTAATGAAGTATCTAAAATAGTCTCTTGTACTAGTACTCATCGGACCACATACATCGGAATGTATAAAATATAACAAGTCATTCGCTCTCGGTCCTTTATTCTTGAAAGGCCTCTTGGTCATTTTTCCCATTAGGCAAGGTTCGCACGTCTGCAATGATTTAAAATCAAGTTGACCAAGAAGGTTAGCTTCTTGGAATTTCTTGATGCGTTTTTCTTTATGTGACCAAGACGATAGTGTCACAAGAGTGTATCATTCACGTGAGTAGTTTAAGCCTTTTGTTATTGATGTTTAAGATTTGTTTATTATTCAATTCAAGCAAATAGAGATCATTCCTCACGAATGCATTTGCATATAAAATACCATTCTTCGATACAGACAAGCAAGAATTTGAAATATTTATATTAAAATTATACATATCCAAACATGATACAAAATTAATATTCTTGCTAATCGAAGGCACATAATAAATGTTCTTGAAACATAAATTTAAATCACTAGATAGTTGAAGCTCCACAGAACCTTGTGCAATCGCGGCAACGCTCGCACCATTTCCGACCTTCAAAATCATCTCGTTCTTCAGGAGTTCCTTCCTATCCTTTAGTAGTTGCACATTAGAACAAATATACCTTTGGCCTTTTTGGGGCGCTTACGCGCATCACTCCATTGTCAAGGTCTTCCTTGTACTTGAGGCAATTTGGCCGGATATGTCCCTTTTCACTGCAGTGAAAGCACTCCGTGTTGGGAGTCGGTGATTTCAAAGAATTCCCCCTCGAGGCACTCACACGAGCATCTCCTACTCCCTTGCTCTTGATTGACGTATTTTTGGGGAATTTGCCTTTACCTTTTGTGATTTTCTTGCTCCCTCCATGGACGTCTAGGACGTGCTTGTCCCGACCCTTGCCCATGTCAACTTCAGCCGTTTTGAGAGCATTGTGAAGTTCCTCAAGACTCACCCCTTTCTCATGCACATGATAGTGCATAATGAAGTCTTTGTAGGACGACGGGGCTAGAGAGCCAAGAATCAAATCTTCTGCAATGTCATCGGGCATCAGAGAAGAGAGCTTCGACAACTTCTCAAGGTATCCTTGCATCGTGAGAAAATGCATGGATACTGATGTTCCCTCCGCCATGTGGCACCTTGTGAGTGCGATGATGGTCTTATATCGCTCTTTTCTAGCACTATCCATGAACATCTTTGTTAAAACTTTAGTGGTCTTCTAGGGTTTTGAATCCAAGTATTTAGCTTGAAGCGAGTCACCCATGGAGGCCAACATTAGACCGTGAACCTGGTTCTCTTGGTCTTCCCACTTGGCTTTTTCCTCTTTCTCGCTATCGGTTGCCTTCTTATTTAATTTTGGGATTTCACCATCCAAAATATGAGATAGTTTCTCAAACTTCAACACGATATTGAGCTTGAGTGTCAGCTTATCAAGTTTGAGCCATCATTTGCCAAAAAATGTTTTTCAATCATAGTTCGCACAATAGGTTGAATATTCGACATTTCTACAAAATAAATTATATAGGATTTAATGTCAATTTTATGTTTTAAAATCAATACCGCAAATAAAAAAAATTATCCATAAATGCAGCAATTCAAGATCCTATCAATTATGATACAAACTAGCCAAACACTACCAGATATATTATAAAATCAAGGTAAAAAAATATTTTCTAATCATAACCATTTCGAAATATCACAATATTTGCAATTTTCAAACTCTTATGACTCTTATCGTTTTAATTAAGAGGGAATTTGACCAAACATTGTAAGAAAAACTCTCTTTCTCAAAACCGAGCTAGGGCTCCGGGTCTTGTTAAGAAAACTTATTTCATTTAATACGAGATACGTTTATCCATTGTATTCACAAACAAATATACTCGGTGTCCACTAAGGGTGAATCGCACCTCGTACATCTACTCATGGCACAACAATAGACAACATTATATCTCCCACTATTCCCAAAGATCGAGGAAGTTATCACCCGCTAAGGGCGAGCAGAATAACCCTCGATCGATGACTGCTAGTGAATGAAATAAGAAAGAAAAATACTCTTAATTTTTGGTTGGACAATTTAAACATTTATGTGTGATTTTAGAATTTAGGTGATCATGCATATTTATCATTTATACACATCCTAACATTCATCCATACAATCACATACATGTCAAGCACACAAACATAAATATATCCATTCACACACACATTGTGTGAATTTATATGTTCCCGCATCCTTGATCCTTGCGCTTCTTTAGCGTCTTTCTCTTGCACCATAGATGTTGATATTGCAAAAAATATAAACATGCGTCTCTCAATTTTGAAAATTGTCTAGTGCAAGTCCTATGTAAAAATCCTCTCATATGCATGCATATACATAGAAATAGAAATTTGGCTTTCACATATACATAAGCCACTGTAATTGAATAATAATAACATACACATTCATTCATGCACACTTGGCTTCATCGGAACATACAAACTCACATATCCCTGCATTAGAGAACTCGAGCAACGCATGTACATATACTATAAATTACTCGATTTAGTTTATCATGCATCTCTAAATAAAACAATTCGAAAATCATTTGAAATCCATTAAAAATGATTTTATGCATCCATAGTTCAAAACACAAAACATTTGAACCGCTGTTTATCCAATTTCCAAAAATAAAAATTTTACGGAAAGATAAACATATACCTTTTTCGTTTTGTCGATCCCTTATAAAATAATCATTTAATTAAAAACGAAAATTTTATATATTAGACATAAGTCTAAATTTTAATTCTAACATTCACATGATGTTTTTCAAAATATTTAAAACTATCAAAAGAATCAATTAGAATTAAATCAACAAAACTATCGGAAAACTCGAAAAAGACATAGAACATGAATTGTTTCGATTGTAGATGGTAAACTAAAATTAATTATATAGTCTAATCATTGAAAATATGAACTGAATTCTCTAATACCACTGTAGGATTTCGTGTACCTATGTATGTATATATTTTAAATTTTTTAATACAAACATACAAGATCGATTTGATATTTTCATTGATTTTACGTACATATATTTGTTTATGCTAATATCATGCATTCCTACACATATTAAAATAAACAAAGGATAGATGATCATACCCAAAGATTCTCTAAAACCTTTCAGAAGATCTGGAGTTCCGTTACTCGTTGAATCACCCGCCGATTCGCCTCCAAGTGTTCACCAAACTCTAAACAAGATTAAAGAGAAATGAGCTAGCTAATCAATCTGTAATTAAGCTTAGAATCTAGCTAATAACCCCTCTTTAAGATCCTGAGATTTCTATCTCCAAAACATAAAACTATTAAGAGTTTTTAGTGGTGATTAAAGGAGAGATTAATGAGAGAAAGAATTTATGCATTAACATAAACAAGTAGGATGAGATGTCCTTTTATAGGCTCTCAAAACATCCTTATCAAGAACTATTCTTTAGTCATGATCCCTTGCTTATTCTCTCCTAAACTTAATCTCAAATTGCCACATAAGCATCCTAGAAAACATTTGATTAAATCTAGAATTAATCTAACCCATGATCTAATTACTCTTAATAATTCAGGCAAAAATCATACTGTTCGGTTTTGACACATGTTCAGATGACCGTTAGCTAGACGGTTGACCGAATATGCATGAGAAAAAACCTCTGGAAAAATTTGGACGATCTCCGTCTTGCTCAGGTCGACCGTTGACCTACCAAAATTTCTCCTGGCGAATATTCATCGGACGACCGTGTCACATTCGGTCTACCAAAAATATCCCAAGATATCTCCTGAATATTTTCTCTCGGTTGACCGTTCACGCCCGGTTGACCGAACCCAATTGTCCAGGCACTCCAGACAATTTCGGTCAACCAATTGTGTTTACTCGTTCCCTGTTCGGTTGACCGTTCCGAAGACACCTCGGTCGACCGAACCCTAAACGGGTTACCGTGTTTGACCCCGATTTTGCCTTTGTCAAATTTTGGATTTATTTCCAACAAAATTTGATCTTTTGGGGTTTCTAGCAAATTCATATCTTATGTAATATATTATCCTATGCAATATTAAATTATTACACCCCATAATATATACATCTCATATGAATTTATTATGATTCTAATTATGTCAATTCTCATGACATATTGATTTTATTCATTCACCACATGTATCCCCTTTTCACTTGAAACCCGACACATGATATGAACTCAAAATCAAGCTTCTTGTTTCCCAGTTTTGTGGTGGGACCTATAAGAGGATTTAAGCCAAATTGACAGTGATATTAAACACTTAATATCTCAAACTATAAGCGCTATCTAGCTACACATTATAGTTACTCAATTAGCATAGATGTCTTTGTTCCACTCGAACCAAAACACGATCCATTTAGTGATGTAAGTGCACCACTTGTGTCCGTCCCTTGCCTCATGATATTAAGAATATATACAAAGTAGAAATGTGTCGCCTTTGTATTATATTCATTTCTTGATCTCTTTAAGCTAATTATAGCTATGTAAGTTAACTCAAGTTACATTGTGCATATTATAATTTTGCTTTATCAATGGACCCACTAATATCATCACTTATAAAGAGGGGCAACGATAATCGTTTGACTAACTATCTTTTCCAACACAAGTCATGTTTAACCAACTATTGCCTTTATCACTATACTCATTGATAGCTTTTGACAATAATCAAATTAAGCACTTCTTGAGTGAAAAGATATAAGTCTCATATCATAGGTCCAAGACACAGTAAAACATTAATGACATGAAACACAATTCCATAATGTTTTACTTGTTAGGTCTATTCAATATATAAAAGTAATATTTTCCTCTTTTATATACTCGTGTCGTCAATTATTTGTAGAGCTACAACAATCGATGACCAACACGACAATCTTATCTCGGTGATTAATGTCCCATGTTAATTACCATGATTGTGAATAACTTTTGATTTATGTAAACCATTATATTTTAGAGTTCTACGGTTAAGGACCAAGTGTCTCTTCCTTAACACTTCCAAAAGACGAATACCATTATCAAGGAACAAAATGTTTGCACATTCAATTCATAATAATTGACATATAAAAGTAAAACTTTTAGAACACATTCCTTTCAGTTCTCTCTTCTCACATGGCTCCCATCACTTGGGAAATTAGGTCAGAGTGGGACCTTAAGTGAGTTAGGATTTTCCTTTTTGTATTTTCTCTTTCTTTGTTTTGCTTGAGACTAGCAACAGATAAGTGTGGGGTATGTGATTAGTAACATATCATAAAGTATATTCATGCTATATATTATTTATTTTACCACATATTTGTGCTACTCAGGTTGTATTTCATACATTTCAGGGTTTAGGTACTAAAAAAGTGAAATGAAGCAAAAAAAACCTAAATGCATGAACAAAAGACTGATTTTGAAACCTTCTAGACATGTTTGTAATGCTCAAGGACTAAATTGCAAGTCAAGAAAGACCTACCTGAAAACCTAGAGGGGCCTCATTGTAAAGAAAATAAGTTGGTCGTAAAAGTTCATAATCTCATGAACCTAAGGAGTAATTAAAAAAATTAAGACCAAACAGACTCGAACCAACGACTCGAGTAAACCCCGCGTGTAAACTTGGTTAACTTAAGATGCTAGTGAAATTTGGAGCTAATCTGACCTAAATGATCCGCCAATGGCGGATCCAAATCCACTACGGGCGGATGCAGTTGGGCGATAGGCGCCCCAATTTGTCCAATGAGTCGGCTATTTGGGTAAAAGCACTACGGAGCATCCATATCTGATTTGCAGCCGTCCGATTGCAACAAGATTAATCCAAACCTTTTAATTTTCTATAAATACACTTGTAATCTTTTGTCCTTCCTTCTTCTTCCTTCTTGTCCTCCTTAGGGTGGGTTTAATTCTTGCTTAATAGAGTAGTGGAGGAGAGGAGAAGACAACCATTTGTAGGCTTCTTTTATTAATCTTGTTTTGGTTTATTGTTATCCACATTCTTGTCTTGATTATATTTAGTTTTCTTTACTTGTTCATAAGTTGTTTTTACTTTATAGTTTTCTTTGTTAATGAGATGATTAGTGAGTAATCCATCTCCACTAGGGGGAGGATGATGTGAAGTGTTCAAAGTTAGATTTGTATGTGTTTTAATTTTAATCTTGAAGCTTCAAATGATTTCCATAGTCATTTTGATGGGTTTCTCACTCTTGCCTTTGATGTGTTAATGGTCCTAATGGATGCTTAGCACATGCTTTGGATAGAGGGCCCAGTTAATGGAGAATGATGAGGTGATGATAAGATTGAAGTGGGTAAAGAGATAAGAATGACATGTGGAAGCATGTGGCCATGTTGACCTTATCTTGATGAATATCTTGTATGTTTTAACGATGGTGTTAAATCATAATTCATGTGGGTACATAGTTGGGTAGTGGTCATTACGGATTCCTGTGTTCTTTATGTCATTAAAGATATAAAATTGACATGTAAACATGTGGTTGTCTTTGTCCTTATCTTGAGTAGTGTTTTGTATGTTTAATGATGGTGATAAATCTTAATCCATGTAGAGATACATTTTGGATTGTGGCCTAAACTTTCATGTTATGCATGTCATTAACACTTAATTGTACACACACATGTATCACACATTTACACTTTTGCATGCATTCTCCACCCCCTACGAGGCTAGTTGTAATAGTTTTTTTGTTGATTTACGTCGCATTCGTTAATTAGTTTAGATACTCTCAATCTCCATTTTATTCTCCCAGTCGAGTATGGTCGACGACGACCCACACTCGCTTCTCATGGACATGACTCGTACTTGCCACTACTTCAACGTAGTCGTGCACTTGCGATTTTGAACTTGAAATCTCAATGATCCCCACATTTTGGGACCCATCCATTCTAATGTGATTGATTGTTTCTCTCCCTTAGATTCACAGGTGTTGGTGCATGAATATTTCTTTATGTGCTTAAACCTTGGTGAGATCCGTTCTACTTATGCATGTCATGTAGGTCGTATTACCAAACATTACGGACAATGTTTGACATAAGTGTGTGTGTGTGTGTGGAGGGGGTGTTTTACCATTTGTATATACATTGAAGTCATGTTTTTTTTCCTTTGTTTTTGTTTTCTTTTGATTGTGTTATTATGGTCATGTTAGTATGTTGCACTTAATATTGATATATCTGTTACAACATGATCGATGAGTTGTCTTATTTTTGCTTGCCTTAGTGCTTTAATTTTCAATTTTTTCAAGAACTTCATCTGTTTGCGAAAGAAAATGTTTTATGGGGGTTTTGCACGTGTATTTACCATGTGCAAGACTGTTTTGGGACAATTTAAAAAGAGGAGCTCCTAGAATTGACTTGAACATGATGCATTAGAATATCTTAAATACCTGCTCTAGGTCTTATTTCGAGTCCTGAGAATGCACCCCAACTTTTGCCTCGGGGGTGAGGCATCATAAGGTTATAATGATGCACAACATGTGAACCTATGAGACACCAAAAACAAAGAGGGAACATATGAGAAACAAAAAACGAAGAGGCAAAAAAAAAACCATTCAAATTTCTAAGGGTATAAGCCTATAAATGAAATGAAACCAAATGGCTTAAAAGGCCCTTCAAATGCTCTCAGTGAGAGGCAAAAACCTCATTAGGTGAATTAAGGATAGAAAGATAGGTAAGAAGGGGGTACACAAACTTATTCTCACTTTAGGAAGTTAAGGTCGTCCATGTTATCACTTAAGTCCTTAACTACCGTGCACAAATGGTTCACTAGGCTAGGAGTGTGGATGAGAATGAAGTAGTAGAGTCGCCCCGAATTATTTCCCATGTCTTATTATCAATAAAAGTTGGTCTATTTATTTGTGTTGTTAGGTTGATATATGAATTGATGTTCAGATTTTGTCGGTGTATCAACTGAAAACCCTTATGAGATAAAACTTCTCTTTCGTGACAATGAGGTTTAACGACTTGTTGCATATGCTAAATGCAATCGTGATTCCTACAAAATCTGAGCATTTTGCGTATGTTTTCCTTTCTTTTATTTTTATTTTTCTTTATTTTGCTCAGGACTAGTAAAGATAAGTGTTCAGATAGTTGATTAATGACATATCATGCATCACATTCATGTTATATTTATATATTTATTTTTCGGTCTAGTCCGGTTCAAATGTTCTCAATCTTACGTGGTATGAACTTGGTATTTTATTTGTTATTTTAATTTTATTTTGTCATGTTACTTTTAGATTTGTGAAGTATATTTCTATTTTTATTTCCAAACAAATCCTAAATTAGTGCTAGCCTAAAATAAATTAAATCTTAAATTCAAAATTTTGAACATAAACTAATCTTAGAGAATAACTTATATTATATTATATTAATACAAATAAAAATAATAAAAGGAATCATATCCACTCCATACATAATAAAATGGAACCTTTCATTGTCCCAATTTTCTTTTGAAGCGTGGTATTATCATATTATTCTACTACCCAATTTTCGTTCCACCAATGTTACGCCCGACCCGACCCACACTAACTCACCCCGAAAGCCGAAACCCTACAAGGCTATAACCACCACTCCATCTTGATCCATGCCACCGTTCATTCGCCAACTATTAAGGAAAGATTGAGGAAGGTCGTCGTCCGGTACGAGCTTGTAAGTCTGAAGCATTTGAGATGGAGCCGAAAAAGGCGATCGTCCTCCCACCTGGTCCGGAACGCGTAATCTACAAGGTGATCCATGACAAGCGAGAAATGGGCATATGGATGGCGGATATCCGTGCCCTGACCAAACTCACCCAACCCATCATCAACAAAGCCCTAAAAGCCCTCCAAGCCAAGGGCCTCATCGCTGACGTTGTAGACATCCGCAACAAGAAGCGGAAGACCTTCATCTCCACCTCCTTCAGCCCTTCCGCCACCCTCACCGGAGGCGGCTGGTACAATGCCGCTGGCGACCTAGACACCGAATTCATTAACATCCTCCGCGCGCTCTGCCGGAGGTTCATCGACGACCAGCGCGTCACCACCTCGGATGCTATTGCGGAGCACTTGAGCAAATCCGAGGTTGTGAAGATGGAGCTTAGTGGGGGGCAGGTGAGGGAGATTCTCGAGGCGATGGTGCTGGAGAGGGAGGTGGAGGAGTGCCGGAGCAGCGGGGATGGGGAGTTCAAGGGGATCATGAGAGGGAAGTTGTGTTATAGGTCGATGAAGGGGAGGGAGGGGAAGGGACGGGGGTTGTTCGCTTCGGTGCCGTGCGGTGTCTGCCCGAGGATTGCTGAGTGCTCGCCTGGCGGGATTGTTTCGCCGGAGACCTGCGAGTTCTATAACAAGTGGCTCGACTTGCAGTTTTAGAATGGACTGTCAGGTAATTGCCAACCCAAACGTTCATGGTACATCTAATTGTCATTAAATGTGATGTAGTGTGGCCTTTTTTGCTTTGTGTGGTGGATTTTGATTCTTTCTTTTTTCTTGTTTTAATTATGATTCACGGATTTATGTCTTTATCTTCTAATCATGTGATTCAACAATGCAGTGTGGCTATTCTCAGGCTTCAGCCAGTTGTATTTCTTTATTTTGTTTTATAACTTTTTTTGTTTATTGTAGCTTTACAAGAACTGGTTTTGCGGTTATCTGAGTCTTTACCATTGGAAAAACATGTCTTTTCTCTTAAAAGATAAGATCCTCAATTTGGTTTGGCGGATGCCTCATGTTCTGGTAGTTCAAACTTGTCAGTTAACACTGCCTTACAAGTTAACATCTTTGAATTGCATGTTAATATAGGGTTATGATACCTAAACTCCAAAACTCGGCAGCGGAAGATTTCTTTTCCTAATCTCTAATTAGATATATCCTTTAATACAGGTGAAATAGGAAGTGTCATATGAGGGTTATCTGAGTGTGGGTTATATCATCTGGAATCCTAAAGTGGAACTTATGTCCTCAAAGTAAGAAGTGAGGTGTGTAAGTGAATATACATTGTTAGTCGTCCAAACACCTTTGGATGCAATTAACTTAAAAAACATTTAAGTGCTAAAGATAACATGTAGAGCTTGCTTAAGCAGACCTAATGTTCCTGAAGTTTATTTATTAAAAACATTAACTTTTAGAATGGGGATGTAGAATGTGTTTTTTTTTGCAGTGCCTTTCCTGTTTCTGCAACCATTCTTTGGTTCACTTTGAATGTTGGAAGTCAGAACAGAAGCTTGTTTGGATGTTTGTCTTTTTGTTCTGTGGATTTTATCAAGTGAATTCTTACTGGAAGTATGAGTCATTTTGCAAGCCACAACTTATTTCACCTTCTTAATTTGTAGCCATTTTTGCACCATACAAATTGTCACATCTTAGAATTAATTTTCACTTCTACTTGTGAAAAACTTATTTGGATGTTAGTCATTCGGTTCTGTAGATTTCATCAAGTACTTACTGGAAGTTGTTGTTGTGTTTTGTAAGTCACTTATGTCACCCTGTTAATTGGTAACCTATTTTGCTCCACACAAATTGTCACATCTAACAAAAATTTAGAAGTGATTGTCATAGTTCCAGTTGTGTAAAGTTAGTTCTTCTGAAAGTTGTAGTCATGTTTCATAAGTAACTTAACGTGTGTCACCTTGTTAATTGATAATCACTTTTGCTAAATTCATGCTGACACATAACAAGAAATTTAGAAGTACTGTGCCGTGAAAAAGTTTCCATTGGGTTTGCTAAGTGGAGGTTCTTGATAAAATAAAATTTGTACTTTAGTGCTATCTCTATTTATGCCGGAACGTACGCTGGAAACTAAAAAATACTGAGCTGATGGTGACCATTAAATCTAACAGGAGCTCTCTCTTCCCCCTCTTATGTTCATCACCTTTTGAGATAGTTAATTTTGTTATTGACTGGAGGAAGAATTTTTCTTCTGAAGTTTAGCATTTTGCTCTTTACTTAGTCATCTCATTCAAATATTTTCATTTATAGGTATAGAAGTTCTAGTGAGTTCAGAGATTTTCTTATTTAGTTTAAGCTCCCTAAAATCTCACTATTGGATTTTATTTACAGTTAATCTCACAATTAATTAGCATAACCGTTTTCCTCTTAATCTACCATACAATTTCAGGGGAATTGTGGATATGGTGGGGGCTTCAAATAAGAAATTAAGTCCTAGATTCACTAGATAATTCTTGTATAGGTATATATATGTGATGGTATATGATTGGAGTATGTGATCTCGTCCAGTTAATGTGTTGTCTTTCTATCATCTGTCATGCTATGACTAAACTTTTTACAGCAATTCTTGCTCCATGTTCAGAAGTTTGCAGTTGGTCATGGTCTGATTGGGATGCTTCGGAATTCTAGATTGAAAGAAGTTTGAGTGATCCTTGTGCCTCTGAAACTGGTAGAACGGGCTCATTGCGACGAAAATGAAGGTTTTTAAAATAATTTATGACAGACTCCACGAAAATGAAAACGTATTGCTGCACAAATGATTTTGGTGTAAGGGAAGACATTTCAACGCCGGGTTGTGACTGTTGCAGCATGTTAATGCTGGAAGTTGTATGCTTATTGTCGATGGAACAACTGGACCTCTACTAGGTGGGATTGGCTTGATTGGTTTCTTTTGCTGTTGAAAACATTGTGTATTTGCATAACGAATAGACCGTCACAAATAATCCAATAACTGTTTAAGCAAGCGACCCCTTGAGCTGTCAAAACAAATTGACAAGAATTTGTCACGTCAATTTGCCATAAAATATTTCGAAATAAGTTACTGATTATTTGTTGTATCATTTTTACTGATTATTCATCGGAAGGATCATAGATTTAGCAACGGTGTTGTGACTCTGAGTAACTTATGCTAAATAAGCTATAGATACGACTGATGTTGTGTTAACTCTATATTATAATAGATAGTATTAACTTTTGAAATCACACACGACGAGATACACTACCTTTGAAAAGTGTTTAACACAAATTTGAGAATCGGAAATAACTTTATTCTTAACTCCAATTAACATATTCAAACCGTAAAACTTGTTTTATAACATAAGAGCACAAATAACAACGCCCAGGCTACCCGGGGCGTCTTGTACTCACTCTCTGCCACGTCAGTTCATCCAATCCATCAAAAAAAACTCTTATCCATGCCCAGACTACTCCCACCTATCATACGCTCTCTTTCATCCGCATCATTTCTTAATTAAACAATTATAATTTTCACACAACATTTAACAAATTACATTTTATATAATTCTAATTCTAATAATATTACAATTCTATTTTAACTCGAAATATTGTTAATAATTACTGCTAAATCATGAAATTATTATTAAATATTACGGAGCAACATTACATTTAAGATAAACTGAAATATGAAATATTACGCTCAAAGTTAAGAAATAACAGTACATATTACATAAACTAAACTTTCAAATACTACATTAGCAACTACGTTGGGAGGGTTTGGATGTATCTGTTGCACAGTTTACTCATTGGAAGCGTGATTAAAGTGCACGCGTGATTAAATAGTGCACTTGTGTTTGCTCAGTGGAAGCGTGATTAAAGTGCACGCGTGATTGAAAATAGTGCACGCGTGTTTGCCAGTGAAAGCACGATTAAAGTACACGCGTGATATTAGACCATACTATTAAACCACCTCGACAGGCCGTTCGGGGGTCTCGTTCCCCGGTGAGCGAGCGACATTCCACCTCGCCGGTGAGGTGGTAAGGGGGCATCGCCCCCTGGAAATTTTTTGGATATTGAAATTGTTGGTTCTGGAATTTTTTGAATCTTTATCACTTGCAAAAAATTATTACCCCACATTAATAACAAATACTCAATCCATTAATAACAAAACATCCATTAAATAATTAAAATCTAAAAAAAATCGACGAATGAGGGGGGGACACGTGTCCCCCACTCGAGGGTGCCCCGGGCGTCTGCCCGGGACGCCCAACGCCCGGGCAAGCACCCGGGTGGGCGTCCCGGGCGGGCACCCGAGGGGCGCCCGGGCGTGGTACCCCTGTTAAGGGTGCCCTAATATTAGTATGCATGTTAGAAAATTATAAAATTTAAATGATATTTTATGAAAAATCTAATGATGTCAAATTTGCAATGAATCTCGTGCATTGATTTTTTGATCCTTAAATATCAAATGATATTTGTAATGGTTCATATTTTCAAGAGTTAAATTTTATGCTATGGACGAGAGTAAATTGATGCCAATATTATTTTAAGGGTGGTAAAATATGCGACGAACCATAAAGTTCAGAAATCATAATGTTCGAAAGTCATTTTATATGATATTTGATGAATGAAAAAAAAATCAATGCATTGGGTTTATATCAAACTTGGACATCATTTGATCTTGTATAAAAAGTCCTTCGGATATTATGATTCTTTACCTGCATACTAATTGTGTGTTATATAACAAAATTTACCATTTAGAATTTCAATTTATACTTTAAATTTATGTTTAAGTGAATGTGAAACTTGTTTAACACCTTTCAAGGGTAGTGAATCCGTTACACACACGTGTGTGTGCGCGACCGTGTGTGTATACAGAAATTTTAAACTAAGGCTTGTGCTTATTAAGTTTAAATAAGCTCCCTGAACATCCATCGTCAATTTAAAATCCTAAGGTTGATATATCATATATATGAGTTCATTTCATTTTTAGTCAGAAAAGGATAAAATTAGAAATCACATTAGCCACACTCCTCACTCCTTTTCTCTCACGACTCCGACCCATCCTTTGAACCCAAATCCTGGTTTTGGCTCCCTTTTTCTCATCGCCTGCTCCTTCACCTCGTCCGAGTTTTTGTCACCGATCCTCACAGTGTCTAGAACTTTGAAATGGGGACGTCACCATCTCGTAGTGGAGACGACAACCCCCCAATGGAGACGTCACCATCGCGCGCGACACCGTCACGAATGCCGGCCATCAGACTTGCTTCCAACACCAATGGTAAGTGTCGCTTGAAACTTTAGTTCCCATAACCTCTCCACCAATGATTTCCATTAGATTTAGTACAAAAAACCCCATATTTAATATAACTCGAAATCACTTTTGCTTTGGGAAATAGCTCGCCTTCCAGACCTTGCCTTGCTTGGTAAAATCACATTTAGTATTTATTTAACTTATGCTGCATTGAAAATTTGAAACACAGAAAATATCGAACTTGTACTTCGAATGCATGACAATGTGACTAAATTTTCTTGTCAAAGTGATAAATATTGCTACGTATTATTGTTCATATGTGGTGAGGGTGACACCTCTGATTTGTGATTTGATGATGAAAACCGAAAAGGTAAACGTAATAACAACACTACAGCAATAAGGGGCTTCACCGACGAAAGGTATCCGGTGCTTATCGTCATTTGTCGGTGTTACATGCGTTGGTGTAAATCTTCTCCGACGGATATATACCGTCCGTGGTACTTTTGTCGGTATAGTTAATACACACTGATGGCTCTATCCGACGGTATAGGTTTCCCTAGCCGTCGGTGCCTGTATTTCCACGGAATAAATTCATTTGACCTTGATTCGAACTCTTCACCGACGGATCATAGCCGTCACAGAAGTTGAGTGAGGCACCGACGCCTACCTATCCATCGGTGAAGGTTATGACAGCTGTCAGTGTAGGTTTTTTGTGAAAAAAATTCATTTTGCTGCGCATTCAAAATCTTCACGGAGAAATCTGTTGGTGAATGTTTATGCTATGACGAATACTCTGAAAACGTTTACCGTCGGGGCATTTCCATCAGAGATGTCGACCTGTTCCGTCGGTGGAAATGTACACCGACGACGTTTGATATCTGTCGGTGTATGTAAGTGTACACCAACGGATATTACTCCGACGGTGAAACCTATATTTCTAGTAGTGCAAATTCAAGATTCTAAAGTAAGTCTATGTCTGGATATAAATGTTGAATAAGTTTGATGTCTGTCATATTTGATCCTTATATGTTTTCTTAAAGAGTAATCACATTCTTAAGAGTTTGTTTAACTTGTATGGGAGTATGACCTATATTTCCGAGAATTTCTTGTTCAAGTTTCTCCGTAATAAGAAGTTGGTACTGTAATGGTGACATAGAGCTTCTCTAGAGAGTGATTAGGGTACCTATTGTTTACATTATTCCTCCAAATATGCTCTATGGTGAGTTGAAAAAGAAATTGTTTTTTTTTGTGTGTTGATAAAACTACAAAGAAAACCTGCAAAATCATTGCCACAAAAAAGGCAACACGAACAGAAATGAAAAAGAGAAAGAAATGGCAAGAACGGGGAAAGCAAAGCCCTATCTTATTACAAAAAACGAAGCATGACAAGAAAATAGACGAGAAATGGAATAACAATGGTGAAAGTTCATATAATCCTTATGGTAAAGCTGCAGGTATAAAATATTTTTACCCTTTGAATACATTTACATTTGTAGATTTGGTAGTTGAATGAAACGTAATTATATTTTCTTGTTTTGCTGCAGTTTACTATTTTGTGAACTACCATTGCTATGTGAAGCAATTTGTGTAATTTGTAGAAAAATATAAGCCTAGTGATACACACCTGAAACACATTTCAGTGGCTCATCTTAAGAAACTTCTTCATATTCTTGCTTTAGATGTCAATAGATGCATGGTTGTCAAAAGTTCTATTTAGCGGACATGTTCATGCAACATATTTCACATTGGTGGGATTGACTTAGAATTCTTCATTATGGGTGTGGGTGTTATATTAGGTTATTCTTCTTCCGGTCACAAAGTTAAGATTAGAGGAAGTGGGAAACCATCCTTGTTAGATGCAAAATACAAACAAGAAAAAACACTTAACTTTTAATACAACAAATATCCAAAACGTTTGGTTACTTTACATGATAAAGATGAAGAGTCGGTTGAGGACCATGTCAAGTTCTTGATTTTATTGATGTTTCCAAATTTCTTATTGC
Source organism: Triglochin maritima (assembly GCA_963682175.1). NCBI lineage: Eukaryota > Viridiplantae > Streptophyta > Magnoliopsida > Alismatales > Juncaginaceae > Triglochin > Triglochin maritima. The sequence continues at coordinate 26,778,842 of OY821788.1, read as the reverse complement.
CCGAGTCTGGGTCAAATGCTCCAGAAGCTGCATTGCCAAATTTTGACAAATTAGAGACCATGAAATTTTACAACTGGTTTGAGGCTGGCTATTCATAGCTTAGCAATGGAGAGATTCTTCAATAGACGGACAAATTTTAAGCAAAACGACAAGTAATGAGGCTATGAGCACCTATTTGCTTAGCTCATACATATGTTTTATGGTAATTCGTTTAATTATTTGTTTTCATTATTTTTTTCCATTTGATACCTTTTTTTTACTTAAATACAATACAAGTATGAATATATGAGCACATCATTTCATTTAAACTAATATGCCCTGAACTTAAACCGAGGATTAAAAAAATGACCTTTCTTGTGGAACCAAAGTGAAGCACCTATTTACATTTGATGATATGTTGATTTAAATGTTATCTTCTAAATACCTATTATGATTATTAAAATTTTGAACTTCAAACTTTTCCTTTAGTTGTAGATTCTTTGCACCATTCATGCTGATGCATATGATATCTTTAAGCTTATTCCTAATGAGCAAAATTTACCTCCTGTGAAAGTCTCGACAACAAATCTGAAGGCAAAACCAAAAAGCATCAAGGACCACTTAGACAAGGCTTCTAATGGTGTAGAGTCTGATCATAATCAAATCCAACATCTGAAGAAAAGAAATGAGGAATTAGAATTTGAAGAAGAGTTGTTAAGAGATAGAATTTGTGCTTTAGAAGCCGAGCTCTCAACTTTGAAAAGTAAATACAAAATCCCAAAGTCTCATTTTCTATCAGCCTGGGTCTTTCTCAAATATCTAAAGATAATGTTGTTGAGGAGAATATCACACATGTAATTTCTGCGGAAGAGAAGCGTTGTAAAATTAGATGTTAGAACTGAGGTCTGTCTAATCACAAACTAAATGAACACTAAATGCGGGATTAAGACTATGTAAGAGAGAGCAATCAAACCAAAAGTCAACATTGGATTTTTATAGAGGTTCGACACGCCAACCATGTCCTAGTCCTCCCTTTCAAGTCCTGCTCGGTCATTCGAAGTCCGCTGGAGTTTCCACTAACTGATCTCCATTTTGTGATGAGATTTCCACCTTTTTAACACAAACCTTAGTGAACAATCATCGCCTAGCTCGATTCGCTTGTCATAACTAGAGAGGATACCTTGGTGATATAGAATTTGGAATCACAAGCACTCTAATACTTGAGCATACTTGGATATGATATGGAATGGATACACAAACAATGAGTGTGGAGTATGAGAATTTAAAAGTGTTTGGTGTTTGGACACAAACGATATGAGTATAGACAATTGTGTTGTTGTCTTAAAACTCGTGTACAAACTCCTATTAATAAGCTCTTAAATCAATATAGTAGTTTGAGTGAGTGAGAAAGTTGAAGCAAGAAAGGACAAAAATCTGTCTGAATTCAGTTGTCCGAATTCTTTTCGTTGACCTGGTCAAAATCAAGAGTTTGGTTGTCCTAAGTGAGTTTGGTTAGCTGATCCAAAATGATAGTATTGATTTTGTCGATCTATGTCAACTGTGATTGGGTCGTTCAAAACCAATGCGGTTTTCCATATCATAAGTTTGTCTTTGACGCCAACGACTAGAATTTATATATTTGTTGAGGGTTCAATGACTATATTTGTGTAGGATTTCGTGCATGTACTTGCATATATATAAAAAAACATTACAATCATTTAGGATCGATTTTCATGATTTTCGACATTTTTTGTACAAAATTCCTAATTGTATTTTAATACATATATAATAAATTATTTACTATTGAAATACATAGATTGGATCATACCTAGGGTATTATTAAATCTCTTTTACCAATAGGAAGATAGGTTGCACGTCAGATCGCCTCGGAATTTCTCCAAGTGTTCACCAAACTCTAAACAAGATTAGAGAAATCAAAGTTAGTCAATCAATCTCTAATTCAAGGCTAGAATCTAGTTAATTACCCCTTCAATGCTCCAGAAAATTTAATCTCTCAAACACACAACTAACAAGGGATTTTTCAGATGGATTTGGTGGAGAAATATGGAGAGGAGAAATTGTTGCATTTACGTGAACAAGGAAGAGATGATTGACCTATTTATAGGGTTTCGTTTACTCACATCATGTGCAAACCACATACACACAATACATTATTAATCTCTCCACTAAACCACATCATATGCAAACCACTTTGCACATGATCTCTTGTTTATTTTGCCACATAATCATCTCATAACTACATTTGATCAATGTGGATTAAATCTAGCCATTAATCAGTAAAAATTCTCTTATTAATATATGTAAAAACGTGGGCAAATGGTTGGACCATTTATCACTATTTTTGACGTTACCAAATTTTGGATTAATATCCAACAAAATTTGGACTTTGGGGTTTTAACAAATTCATATGTTATAATGTTGCGTATCACATTACATCATGTAATATATTATTATATATAATGTCAAAACATTATACCTCATAATATATATACATATCAGACGAATTTATTTATTATTTTAACCATGTCGTTTTCACGACATATTAATTTTGTAATTTACCATATGTATTTAATTCCATATCATATGAATTTTAATACATCATATAAAATACAAAATTATATTTCTTGTTTCCCAGTTTTGTAGTGACATATAGGAGGATCTAAGTTATGTTGACAATGATATAAACACATTATATCATCAACCACAAGCGGTATCTAGCTACACATTATAGTTACCTAAATAACAAAGATGTTTTTCTCACTCGAATACACACGATCTATTTAGTGATATGTAAAATATCACTTGTGTCTATCTCTTGCCTTTTGATATTGAGAATATTATACAAAGTATGAATGTCTCATCTTTGTATTATATATTCATTTCTTGATATCTCAAACAAATTATAAATATGTAACTATACATAAGCTACATTGTGCGTATTATAACTTTGTTTTATCAAAGGACTTAGTAATATCATAACTTAAGTCAAGTGGGACAATAATAATAATATTTTGACATAATATTTTCCGACACAAGTCATGTATAACCAATTATTATCTTTATCACTATACTCAATGATAGTTTTTGATAATAATAAAATAATATATTTCCCATGTGAAAAGATATAAGTCTCATATTTTAAGATTCAAGACACAACGACATTACAAATATAATTCCATAATGTTTTCATTTGTTAGGTCAATTTAATATACGAAAGAAACGTTTCCTATTTCATATACGTTCTCTTCGCTAGATGTCTCGTCTCGTCAAAATCCCCGAAGTGCCCTCCAAATACTTACGCCCTCCACTACTTGCTTCCACCCCAATCAAACCACATCACCCCCTTCGATCCTGCAAATATCGACTGACGACCAATGTTAACTTGGCTGGCCCTTCAACTCGCATTGAACCCCTATCAGCGGTCCCCTTTTGCTTTTGTGGAGTGCCAACGAAGATTTGGAGAAGAGTTGAAGATGTTCCAACTAGTGTGTTTTCTTAGTGCAGTCGTGATTTGGTTAGTCGTAATACTTGATTCGAAGGTCATTTCCATATGTTATTTGATTTGTTTTTCATAGTGATCAGTTGATGGGTGTACTTATTGTTGCTATTTCGTGTACCAGCTAGATCACACTCGTTGCCATTACATGTTGTCTGAAGAGTTGGTTGTCGCCACGGTTGGTGGTGCCGTAACTCACCTTGACGAGCAACTTGAAAAGCTGGAGAAGGCTCTCTTAGGAACGGTGGAGGGTGTTGTGGAGTACGTCGTTGAGAGGGTTGTCGAACGTGTGAAAGAAGAGGCAACAACCCCCTCCCAATCGTTGTGGTAAGCATTTCACCTACACTCGAGTAACAATTTGTGTTTCATCTGTACAAGTCGTGGAATGCATGCTTGGTTTGGCTTGTCTTAAGACTAACTGATTTAGATGATGTACTTAACGAATCAATGGGTTTGTAACCACATTATATAGTTGTTTTTCTATTGGATTTATAACTTCAAAGTTATTCATTTATAAATTGTTGTTCAATTTAGCTTATCGAGTTTATAAATGGACAGTTTAAATTGGGGAGACTTGATTGTTTAGGGAATCATCAGTAAAAAATGCCATCAAGAATCCTTCCCTCTATGCAACTAGTTGACAATTTATATGGTGCTTAATTGCGATGATTAACCTAAGAACTCTCTCTTCTCATTTCTGACAGTGAGTAGTCAATGCCTAATGTTTTGTTGGTAAATAATATAGTACAAATTTGAGCTCCATTGTGACAAAATGATCTATAATATATGGTAAAGCAATGAAGGTGGTAGTATTTGAAATGCTGAATTGAAGATGAGAATATTAGTGCAAGTAAAGCAGAACAATCTTTGAGAAATATGCATCAATTGAGAAATGAAAACATATAAGCCATTGCAGTTGGTGCATTAGGTTCCTAAATAGTTCGCCACTAAAGTTGGTGTATTAGGTACTAAAAAGTAATTGCTCAGTTCGTGTATTAGGTACCTAAATAGTATTGTCACTGCAGCATGAATGGGTTGGTTTTGGAAAAAAAGAGACTAGGAGTACCACACTTGGTGTATTTTGTCAAGGGAACAAAGTGATCCATAATATACGGTAAAGCAATGAAGGTGGTAGTATTTGAAATGCTGAATTGAAGATGAGAATATTAGTGCACCTAAAGCAGAACAATCTTTCAGAAATATGCAGCAATTCAGAAATGAAAACATAAAAGCCACTGCAGTTGGTGTATTAGGTACCTAAATAGTTTGCCAATAGAGTTGGTGTACTAGGTACTCAGAAAGAAATCGCTCAGTTGGTGTATTAGGTAGGTACCTAAATAGTATTGCCATTGCAGCATGAATGGGATGGTTTGAAAAAAGAAGAGTAGGAGCCACTGGATCGGTGTATTCAAAACACATCGGCTGTATCAGTATCTTGTCATAAAATGCACAATACACTTTGTTATTTCATCTTGCTGGATTAATATATAATTTAGCATGTTCTGCATTTGGTTTTATTAAGTTTCTGGCTTAACATAAGAATCATTTACACATAAGAATTAGTAAATCTAATGTAGTCAAGTACATTAACCTACTTCCATCAATTAATTCATTGGAAGATTTTTTAATTTTTTGGGTTGGTTCTGAAGTTAATCGATTTGTGCATCTGTTAGATGACCTTAACAACCTGCGTATCACTGCTTGGGCATCCAACTCCCCCAACATTTGAGGAGATGCTTCGAGACCATGAAATGACTAGGCTTGGGGAAGAGGAAATAGAAAGACAATGGCGTCAGGATATGGTCACTCATGCATCGGACGACCGCAACAATGACTAAATGAAGGAGTCCTAATTTACACAGTTGTTAATATTGTTAGGAATCACTATATGTTATGGTTGACTCTACGAATGATTTATCTAAATTTCAAACCTTCGTTTGTAAGACACTGGTGTATGACTCCTATTGCAATAAACAACATAAATTTCAGGTGGTCATCATACTTGATACATGAATTGCAAAATACAGTTTTGCTTCTATGTTTACCTTGAATGCTTCATGATTAGTGTCATATCATGCATATATTCAGATCATATATCCTCTATTTTGAGTCTAAGCAATGTTATTTAACGAGTTTTATGTTTAAGTTTCAGGAATAAACATGTTTAAGAATAAGAAAACATAAAAATGACTAAAACACAAGAAAAAGTGATCTGTGAGACCTATGGACCTATATACAAGAGGGAATGATCCGGATATAAGCCAGAAGGACCAAATAGCAAACTGCGAAACTCTACACCATCACGAGGAATATTTTGGCAATTAGATTCGGGCTCAAACTCAAACAACCGATCATTGTGCACTCCACTTGAAAAATTGAGGGTGGAGATGATGTTTATACATGTATGAACAATTAGAACGAATGTTATCTTATGAAATATGTGATGAATGTGATTGTATGCTTGTTTGTTTAAATGAGAATACTCAACTTGGTGAGTTTTGCCACAACTTTTAGACACTTCTCATGCGTGTTTAGGTTCTTAATAACCAACTTGTTTATGCTCATATTAATCAACTAGGTTAGTGATTAGATTGATAGGTTTTGCCACAACCATTAAATACTTCTTATGCATGAAAACACAACCTATACTTGTGTCATATCAAGTGCATTTTTTGTAGGATTTCGCGTCCCTATGTATGTGCATCTTTTAAAAAATTTAATACAAACATACAAGATTGATTTCATATTTTCATTGATTTTATGTACAGGTATATGCTTATTCTAATATCATGCATTCCTACACATATTAAAATAAACAAAAGAGATGATCATACTCAAAGGTTCTCTAAAACATTTCAGAAGATCTGGAGTTCCGTTGCTCGTCGAATCGTCCGTCGATTTGCCTCCGCGTGTTCACCAAACTCTAAACAAGATTGGAGAGAAATGAGCTAGTCAATCAATCTTTAATTAAGCTTAAAATCTAGCTAATAACCCCTCTTTAAGCTCCTAGGATTTATATCTCCAAAACTTGAAACTATTAAAAGATTTTTGTGGTGATTAAGGGAGGGATTAATGAGAGAGGATTTATGCATTAACATAAATAAGTAGGATGATGGGTCCTTTAATAGGCTCACAAAATATCCTTATCAAGAACTATTCTCTAGTCATGATCTTTTGCTTATTCTCTCCTAAAATTAATCTCAAATTGCCATATAAGCACCCTAAAAAACGTTTGATCAACTATGAAATTAATTCAACCTATGATCTAATTATTCTCTCAATAATTCAGGTAAAATTTGTGTTGTTCGTTTAACCGAGATTTCTTTTCGGTTGACCGAACCATTCGGTTTTAACGTATATTCGGTTGACCGAACATTCATGAGAAAAATTCTCTGGAAAAATTCGGACGATCCGTCTTGCTCCGGTCGACCGTTGACCCACCAAAATTTCTCCTAACGAATTTTCTTCGAAAGACCGTGTCACATTCGGTCTACCGCAAATATGTCAAGATAGCTCCTGAATATTTTCTCTCGGTTGACCGATTAAGCCCGGTTGACCGAATCCAATTACCCAGGTACTCCAGACAATTTCGGTTAATCATTTGCTTTAACCGACCCTTGTTCGGTGGACTGTTCCTTAAGACAGCTCGATTGACCGAATCCAAAATGGTTTACTCGATTTTGCCTTTGTGAAATTTTGGATTTATTTCTAGCAAAAATTGATATTTTGGGGGTTTTTAGCAAATTCATATCTTATGTAATATATTATCCTATGTAATGTTAAATTATTACACCCCATAATATATATATACCTCATATGAATTTATTAATGATTCTAATTATGTCAATTCTCATGACATATTGATTTTATTGAATCACCACATATGTCCATTTTCACATGAAAACCTGACACATCATATGAACTTAAAATCAAGATTCTTATTTCTCAGTTTTGTGGTGTGACCTATACGAGGATATAAGCTAAATTAGCAGCGATATTAACACTTAATATCTCAAACTATAAGTGGTATCTAGCTACACATTATAGTTATCCAAGTAGCATAGATGTCTTTGTTCCACTCGAACTAAACACAATCCATTTAGTGATGTAAGTGCATCACTTGTGTCCGTCCCTTGCCTCGTGATATTAAGAATATATACAAAGTATAAATGTCTTATCTTTGTATTATATTCATTTCTTGATCTATTTAAGCTAATTATAACTATGTAACTTAACTCAAGTTACATTGTGCACATTAGAATTTTTCTCTATTAAGGGGCGCACTAATATTATTACTCAATTAAGAGGGGCAATGATAATCGTTTGACTAGTTATCTTTTCCAGCACAAGTCATGTTCAACCAACTATTGTCTTTATCACTATACTCATTGATAACTTTTGACAATAATCAAATCAAGCATTTCTTGAGTGAAAAGATATAAGTCTTATATCTTAGGATCCAAGACACAGTAAAACATTAATGACACGAAACACAATTCCATAATGTTTTACTTGTTATGTCTATTTAATATATAAAAGTAATTTTTTTCCTCTTTTATATACTCATGTCGTCAATTATTTGTAGAGCTACAATAATCGATGACTAACACAACAATCTTAGCTTGGTGATTAATGTTCCATGTTAATTACCATAATTGTTCCATCTCAGCAAGTTTTAATTTTTTTGGTTGTACCTAGTCTTGCCCCCATCAACCGTCATGTTATGTAACGACAAACAACAACCCAAGTACCGTGGTATATGTAAATTATTTAAATATTTCTGCTTGAAGTTCAGCAGTTAATTGCATTCATACTGCAATTGTTACCATTGCAAAATAGAATGTATTTTGGTTGGTTACGTTTGTGTTGATAGGTGCAGCCAAAATGTACATAATTGACTTTTTGCTTCTTGTCTTCAATTGGTTTGAACAATAAGCTAAATGTTTGAAAGCTTCAAACTTTAAATTGCACAACTTGAACTGAATTCAACCATGACAGCATGTGTTGTAATTGAAACTCTTAAATTCTGAACCAAAAAAAGACGTCTGCCAATTTGCTTTCAAGTTGTTAAATGCATACTATTGAATCGTATGGATGATAGAACCATGAATGTTGAAATTGCCATGCTGCTACCCTTCTTCTCCCACTACCACTGGAGCATGAGGAGAACGTCACTGGTTCTGGTAATTTAGCCTAGCTATTGCAAGAAGCACGACCACTTTGGCTGCAAGGATCCATGCAAAATTGGGTCATTACGTTTAAGAGTCATGCAGAATTTAGACTCACAGCCAAACTAAATCAATGACTCGCTGCTCGAAAGACAACCGCAAGGATCCAATTCCAACTCTGAAAGTCATATTATGTTGCGTAGTAATGTTACACCATAAGTAACACCCATAATCATTCCATCAGCACTAAAACATCTCACATAATCAATACGAACCCAGGAATAGAATGGTCAATAGCATCTCAGTTATCGCAATACGGCCATTCAACCAAATTCGTACAAGTTTTGTTCAAGAACTAGTTCAACTATTCTGGGTGAAAAAGGTCAATCTTTAAGCTCTTCCTAAAGACAAAAGATACACTTTTCACTTGCACTAGTGCAGAATAGTCTTTTTTCGTCGCCCAATAGACGTCGACTGTTATAACAGCCGACGTGTAGTTGGACGAAGATAACATAGATGTCGGTCGTTACCAAGGCCAACGTCTATATGGTACTATAGACGTCGGCTATTGGAATACTGATTTCATCTGACGTCTATACGCTATAGACGTCGACTTATAGACGTCGGGTGTTAGAATCCCTGTGAATCCGACGTCTCTAGGGTATAGACGTCGACTTATAGACGTCGGCTGTTATAGACGACCGACGTCTATACCCCCTGCATATAGACGTCGAGGTATAGACGTCGGATATCTATAATATCCGACGTCTATAGTTCTTAAAAAAATCGAACAGACGCGTTTTTTGTCATTCATTTCAGACGAAACCCGCCCAAACCCTAGCCGTCCTGCGACCGAACTCTCCTCCGCGATCGATCTGCACCGTCTCCGGCACCGCAGCGACGTCCCAAGCTCTCCTACCCGTCTCCGGCCCTCTTCTCCTTCTTCCTCCATCTTCCTCTTCATCCTAACCAATGTAAGTGTTAAGTTCGTTTTTGTTGGTTTGTTTTCGGATTTTTCTTGTAGTTACGATTCTTTTCAATGTTAGTAAACTTCTCCTCTCGTTTATTGTTGGTGAATGCAACATTTCGATTTTTTGGTTTTAATCTTGAATATATTCGTATTTTCGTGATTTACGCTTAAGTTTGTTGATATTTTGTATGTTCTTGAAAGAAATGAAGTCTCTTGCTAGCTTGAACTAGTTAAGCTTTTGATCGAAGTCTTTTGGACTCGTAATTTACTAGAAATTGTTAATTTGATAGTGGATTAATTTACTAGAAATTGTTAATTTGGTAGTGGATTAATACTAAATGAGGAATTTTCGTTGATGTTTTATTTGTGTAGGTTGCTTTGTAACAGTGGTATAACATTGGTACCTTGAATGAAAATCTTTGGTTTTTTAATTTTTGCTATGCCTTGCTTGTATGTTATATCCGAGCCTAGCTTTTTATGTTTAAAGTTATAGATTAAAATTTAGTTACATGTTTATTTAGTTAAATGTTTATTTATGCTTAAGATATTCTTTTATTTAGAAAGTTTTATGCTTAACTCATTAACCCCTTAAACAACTTGGCCTTTAATAACCCAAAGCAAAAGATTAGACAATATTTGCTAAGTCATTCATCATATAGGATTTGCATTCATCATATTTATTATTTTTTTACAATTTCTGTCGTAGATTGCTGGCATAAGGTACGTACTATCTTTCACTCATCATTCATTAGAAAGCACGCATTAGTTAGTAAGACTTGCATTATAACAAGAGTGAGGTGAGTGTTTGTTTGGTGTGTTGTTTGTTAGATTAAGGTATGAAAAACACTTTGGGGGCAGTCACCTATAGGAGATGAGGTGGGGGATTTCATTACCCTTTCTTTAACCCAAAAACCACTTAATAAAAGAGCCTTAATAAAATCAATTAGACGTTGGCCCTTAGGATTTTCGGACGCATTAAGGAGAGGAAACCATTTAAGACCGTTATGGCCTGAATGTCGTTGCCTATCTAGTCTCCCTGAGATTTTAGGAACCTCCGGGTTCTTGATTTCCTACAGATTAGTGGTCCTCGATGTTGAAGACCATTTTGGCCTGAACGTCGTTGCCCATTTAGTCTCCCTGAGATATTAGGGACCTCCGGGTTCTTGATTTCCTACAGACTAGTGGTCGTCGGTGAGACCTCGAAGTTAGGCGTCGCCTATTACTAAGGACCTATAGTGGACTTTAGGTTGTTTTGGCTTTGATTGCTTAGTTAGGTTTCTAATCTTCCTTATTCCCACGCTAGATTAAGGACTTCATCTCCTCTTCTCTGAGTCATTCTTTTCTCATCTTAATGTCTCCGAATATTCTCATCTACGAACACATTCTTTTAAATTGAAATTTTATTTATTGTCTCCAATTAAGGACCATTTTTTTTGTATACTATGAAAAGTATTGAATAAGTTTATCAAAACTGTAATAAAGTATAATTTTTATACTTGTAGACATCTTTACGACGCTATAAGTTCAATCTTTCCTGAGGATCAAGTATTTGGATTTATCAGTCCATCTACATATATATACGTGAATGACGATAAATCAGGTCAGCTTGGGACATTCTTTAAAGAAGAAGACAAAAGATATTATCTGCTCCCTTATCATGAGAGGTAAACTTTGTAATTCAAAGTGAAAATTTATTTTGTAATAAGCTTCTAATTATATATATATAACAGGGCTCATTGGATGCTTGTCGTTGTATGCCCCACGACTAATTCGGCATATTGGTTTGATCCGTTTGGGTCGAATAAACCAAGGGACTCAATAAAGAAACTTCTAAATATGTAAGTTCGTTTAGTCGTAAAAAAAGTAATTCTTGGATTTTTATTAGTATTATTGAATGATATGTTAACTTGTGCTACTCAGAGCAATTAAGGTTTACAGAGCTTTAGGTGGTAGGAGAACAACCACAAAAGCAGGAATAACATGGCATGGAATGAGAGTACGTTCGATCTCATTTTTGTTACTTAACTTAGGAACATATATTTAGCAAATTTCTATGTTTGTAGTACCGGAAGTAGGTTGGAAATACGGATTGTGGTTACTACGTGATGAGATACATGGAGCAAATCCTCGATGTGGCAACTCAAGACGTATGTCTAACCGAGGTAATGTAGATCGTTATTCAATTGTATATTCAATTATAGTTTCAATATTTAGTTATTAATATTCAACACACTTGTTTTTTTTGATAGGTCTTCCCAAAAAGTAGTGATCCCTTCTCGCAACAGGAGCTCGATGAAGCTCGCAACCGATGAGCTCGCTATTTTATCAGAAACATGTTGACGAACTAAGAGGTTCTCCTGCCACTAGTATTTTTTGTAATTTAGTTAACAAGTGTACTTGTATTACAAAGCTACACTTTATGCCTTAATATAATCGCCTTAATTTTAGAATGAATTAATTGCAAGTGTGTTGAATGTCAATTGTGTATGCTTGTGTATGTTTGTGCATGTATGGTTGTATGTTTGTGTTTGTGCATGTATGTTTGTGTGTTTGTGCTTGTATGTACATGTGGATGAAATTGTGAGTATTTGTGAACAAATTTATAGGTGAACGAATTTGGTGCAGTTGTATGTACACGAATACGATGACTAAAAATAATTTCGTCGGATGCTATTTTTTTGTCCAGGTTTAGAAATAGACGTTGGCTGTAGTATGAATCTGACATATATGCTTTAGGAATAGACGTCGTCTCTTATGGAACTGACGTATATGTTTTAGGAATAGACGTCGTTGCTTATTGAACCGACGTCTATACCTAACGAATAGACGTCGGTCCATATATCAACCGACGTTTATACGTTAAATAATAGACGTCGTCTTATATATACATCCGACGTATATTCTTTAGGTATAGACGTCGGTCTATATGAAGGCCAGTGTCTATGTATAGACGACACACACATAGACATCGGATCTACGAGTGCTTATATCTGACGTGTATAGCCCCGTACATCCGACGTATATTCCATTTTCTGTAGTAGTACCACAAGCACAAAGGTATGTTGTGTTGATAAATTTTTGAACTTCTAACACAAGTTTTGTCTCTACTACCGGGTTGAACACCACACTCCTGCAACAGTTGTACACATAACTCAATGTTGTATTTATTCTAGTCCCGGTTCTATCCTCCCTCAAGCTTCTTATCTTTGAAACTTCCACTTGAATGCAAGTGAGTTTGGACATGATTGCAGTAGCTACAGGCACCGGTATTGGTTTCTGATGCTTCACACTGCCACTCCCACTATATCGTTAGACTGTCGAGTGTTCATTTTTTCCCTTATCTAACTGAGTTGTGTCTTCAACTTCATAGTCATCGATGCCAGTGATGTAGGAGGTGGTTGACTTCCCTACTATAAGTTTCTACTTCAATCCATGTTGTCTAGGTGTGAATTGTTTGTTTCTCTGTCAGTTATATCTTCATCAAATATGACATATAGTTCATCCTCAAACTCAAACCTTGGCTCTTAAACCTCTCGACCTTATCCATTTTTGCATTAAGATTACATGGTTTGGAAGACTTAGCATGTGCAACAACAAAAAATTAAAGAGGAAGCAAAGTTTGTTGTACTACCATAAAGATGGATTTCCACCATTCGTCATCTGCAATGAACATCTTTTTTTCATCATCCCATCCAATTCCTATTTGCTTCTTCAACCATTCCCAATTGTGATAGGCTTTTCTTGTTTTATCCCAGTGGTTCTTGTGTTGTGCCTGAGTGTAGTCGTGCCAGTTAGTCTGAAGAAATTTTGTGTAATTTTTTTTCTTATCGTTACTTGTTAGGACATTGTCAACCTTGTTGCTGGCATGTATAGGATCGATGTTGGTCGCTAAATCTAATCAATTTTAAGCTTTAATCTCCCTAAATAATCAAAGATGCAGTGGAAACAATAAGGACAAATAGAGACTAGAAATATGCAAACCACAATGGCAAGGGGATTTTTATAGAGGTTCGGCCTCCCACCTACTTCCTCTCTTGCAAGCTCCGCTCCGCTCGACTCGACGAGCTCCGCTCACGACTTCACTATCCGCTCCCCATTCCAGGCTGGGAGACAACGCCTTACAATCTTCAAGCTAGCGAACAACCCTCGCCTAGCTTGGATGCTTCAGGCTTTCACCGAAGCCTTTACAAACTTTGGTTGACTGAGAACTTGAGTGAATCACACTCTCTAAACTTGAGCACACTTTGAGTAGATAAGTAATTGATCAAATGTGTGGAATTTAGGCTTGAAGTGTATGATTTGGAGCTTTGAGGATTGTGAGACTTCTCTCTAATGTATTGGATAATTGTGTGTGAGAGAGTTGTCTAAACAAGGTGTCCAATCCTCTATTTATAATCTCCTAAGGTGTTATAGCCGTTGTGACAAAGTTGTAGATGAATGTGTGAGAAACACAAAACAGAGAATCACAGGTCATCGTTCTGGTTAAGTTCGGTCGACCAAAACGGGTCAAATGATCGACTGGGTTTTGTCCAGAAATGGCGTCCAGACAGTTCCAGAAACAAACGGTCGAACTAACAGGGCTATAACTTAAGTGAACAGACGAACCAAAGGAGGAACGGTCGACCGATTAGGCAGTCCAGAATTATTGTCCAGGAAAATCAAAGGAGGAACGGTCGACCGATTAGGCAGTCCAGAATTATTGTCCAGGAAAGTCCAAGGACAAACGGTCGAACAAAATGGTGTATTCGGTCGACGGATAAAAATTGGCACTACGGGGTTCAAGAGATGTCTATGTTCGGTCGACCGAAACTAGGTCGACCAGTGGTCAAATGTATATCTGGGGTATGGATAATAATGTGAATATGATCGTTGGTATAATACGACAAGTCTAACGGTCAAATGACACGTGTAGACGGTCGACCGAAAAAGGTCACAATCAACCGGTCGAGCAGTTAAAATCACTGTTGGTTAAAAGATCAATCGGTCGAACGAAGGTGGTTCGGTTGACCAAATTTGTACGGACAGTTCAGGCTTGGGTTTAGTGATTTTCGGTCTAAGTTTGGGTGACCTATTGAAGTTCAAAAGATCTGAGATTTTGTGTGTGACTTCTACAAGGAACCTAGTGTATGTGTGATTAGTTATTTAACTCTAGTATGCTCAAGTACACAAAGTTCCTAAGACTCAAAAGAAATACAAAATTACATGTCTTCAATAGCTTGATTACATGTCTTGACTTGAGTTTCTTTCTTCCTTGAGTCTTATATATGTTAGCACAAAGCAATATATATGTTATGCAATATATGTGCTACTCTACATTGATTATTATCAAGATTAGGTTGATTAAATCATCAAAACATGGATTAATGCCTAACAACCAACAACACAAACCTCATTCATGCACAACATAACCGAAGTCCTATGGTGGGAAGATGACCAATGAGCCTTGCTTCTTTGGGGTTCTATAGTCACTTTCTTCTTAGTTGTTTTTGCATCACAACTACGATCCTCAATGTCTTCAATAGGCTAGACTTGTGGAGATTCAGAAGAAGTATTGTTCAATGAACCTAATTGACTACTGCATTGGTGGACAAAATGTGTATCGGACAGAATACTAGTGTGTGTTGAGCAAATAGTCCCACATTGCTAAACATAAGTTGTGTGCAACACTCTATAATAGAGTTGAGTCCATTACCATTCACCTAAGTGCTTAGGTTTTGTTGAAGTGGTGTACCAAACAAATTTAGCGTGGTATCAGAGCAAGTCGATTGACCTGTGGGGGTCCACTCCAACCTATATTGTTCACGCATAAACACAGAGAAAATTATTCCGGTCACACGTGCGGGGGAGTGTTGAGCAAATAGTCACACATTGCTAAACACAAGTTGTGTGCAACACTCTATAATAGAGTTGAGTCCATTACCCTTCACTTAAGTGCTTAAGTTTTGTTGAGGTAGTGGACCAACCAAATTTAACAGTGTGTTCGTTTGAATGGGAGTGTAGGAACTCTTTTGTGAACCAAACTGAATGGTTTGGCTTTATCTTTGTAATGAAGTTTATATATCCATCGGATTGATATTATCATAGAGGACCTTCACTTGCTATTACTAAGCCTCCATTCTGGATTTAAAGGGTGTTGTTCAAACATTCTAAATTTCAATTCATCATTAGTTGGGCATTTGTGTGTGTTTTCGAATGAATTGGCTTTATTTTGTAACGAAGTTTATATATCAATTGGAAATATACTATCTTAGGGGACTTCCTCTTGCTATTACTAGCTCGCCGATATAGATTAGAAGGTCATTACTAGGGTTCAAACATTCTAAGTTTCAATTCTTAATACACAAATAAAATCAAAGTTATTTTGTGCGATCACAATATCGCTAGAAAAAAACATCAAAGAAGGGTCGATGATCACTTAGATTTGAAGTGTAATCAAATTAACATGAAATGGTAATAATATCATACATGTACTATCTCTATAGGTACGGGAACGTATAATAGGTTCCTACGATGTAAATAACAATAATTCGCGATCCCAATATAAAATAATGTAACAATGACACTAATATATAAACAAAATTGCAATATCTCACGAAAAGTGAACAAAACAACTTGGAGAAACAAAAGGTAATAACATTTAATGAACACTTACTTGTGAATAACATTTAATGAACACTTACGAACTAAAGAAAGAAGATTTGCGAGCTAAAGTATGGGAACATAAAAGCATTTATTGCATTCAACTAACGTTCCTTTGGATTCCCTCGGAGCTGAACCAACTCAATAAATGAGAATCACAAAATGGAAACATCATAGGAAAACTATCAGTGAAACCCAACATACACCAACATATTACCTCCGACGGAAAAAGGAAGGCAATGGAATTCGGGGTGGCACGATCTTGGGGAGAGCAATAGGGAAATCGAGAATCGGACGATCAATGGTAATGGAAGCTGCTCTACAAATACTTAGGAAGTACATGCTACGTTGCAGTAAAGTAGTGGTAAGTGAAACATCTCAGGTACAAATTACAATATTACCAATTCGTAATGTGGTTCAAGCCCAAAACACAATGTTCCTACTTCATCGATGACTGCATATTAAATTATTATATTTAACTTGGCAATCATATACTAGTATACAAGTAAATATAAGTTATATATGATTTGAAGTTACATTGCTACAAAAAAAAAATGGAAAGTAGAGATAGAAGCACCAAAAGGATTATAAAGATCGGCAACAACCTCAACTGTAGGGTCAATAACTAAAAAGACAAACTAGTGTCACATTGACCATACTAGAAAGGGACTTTATACACGGCCGTGTGCGTCTTGGACGCTGCTGACGTGGTCAGCAATCCAGTCAGCACAGAAATTCATTTAATAACATGTTAGTGTCACATGCAATCTTTAATTTCCCAATGCAACATTACTTTCTCACTGCAACGTTTGGTTTCCCCATGCAACTTTTACTTTCTCACTGCAACGTTTGGTTTCCCCATCCAACTTTTACTTTCTCACTACAACGTTTGATTTCCCCATGCAACTTTTACTTTTCCCAACGCAACTTTTGGTTTCCCCAAACAACAACTTAAAAAGGCAAAATATTTTCCTTTTTAACATCTACGTCTATCTTTTTTAAGTTTGTGGTTCACATTTTTAACTGTGAGTTGTACCTTTTTAAGTGATGTCTGTTCCTTTTTAAGAATTGTTTGCTCATTTTTATGTTTGAGGTTCTCCTTTTTAACTGTGAGTTGTACCTTTTTAAGTGTGAAGTTTTCATTTTTAGTGTTTTTTGTTCCTTTTTAAGTGTACTACTTCACACTTAAGTACTACTTCATCCTTTTTAAGTTTCTAATTTTCCTTTTTAAGTATTGCTTCATCCTTTTTAATTTTCTGTTGTTTCTTTTTAAGTTGATGTTTTTCCTTTTTAATTTTTATGTTTTTCCTTTTTAATTTTCTATTGTTGTTTTTTAAGTTATGTTTGTTCCTTTTTAAGTTGTTATTTTCATTTTTAACAAAACCAAAAACTTTAAATCAACCACAAAGAAACAAACTTTTTCTCAAAAACTCAACACAAAAAAACCCAAATCAGCTACAAAGAACCACACTTCCAAAAAAATGAAGATCAATCAATTATAGAACAAAACCAAAAACTTCAAATCAGTCACGAAAACCAAACTTTCCCCAAAAACCACCACACAAAAAACTCAAATCAGTTACAAAAAACCACATTTCTCCTCATCCGCAAAAACTCAACACAAAAAAACTCAAATCAGCTACAAAAAACCATGTTTCTGAAAAACCCAAGATCAATCCATCACATAACAAAACCCCAAAACTTCAAATTAGCCACGAAAACCAAACTTTCCCCCAAAAACATCATACAAAAAACTAAAATCAGTTACAAAAAATCACATTCCTCCTCCTCCTCGCCTCGAGAAAGATTCCAACGCCGACCATTTCCTCCTATTCCTCGCCGACCAACTACATCGTGACGTCCTAACCAACGATGTCGGCGTCCCAACCTCCTTAAGACTCACTCCCGTGTCATCTCCTCGGCATCCCTCTTACCGATCTCGTCTTCCATCGGGAGAAAATGATGGAGAATGAAAGGTTTGGGGGGATAATGAAAGATTTTGAGAATATATGTATGTTGAAAACCAAATGTCACAGAGTTCTGCGTGCGTGTGATGTGACACAAAATGTAACGCCCCGAAACAGCGGAAAATTTAAAACTTTAAACAGATAAGAATCAACACCGGGGTCGTCACTAAACCACAAATATATATATAATATAAGGTGGTAAACTGTACAATAAAAGAGTCAAGGATGATTACAACCCAACACAAAAGATATACAACGCATGTACAAGGGAAAATCATCCACCTCGAAGAACAAAAAGACAAGATCTGGTCTGGGTGCTCCGGTCCACAGTCACCACCTCCTAATGCTGCCTATGACCTGACATAAAACATGAATATGCCTGAGTTTCCCGAGAGGAAACCCCGTATGCCAAACCCCTAGAATATGAACATAATATGCGTAATGAAACATGAAATATAAATGCAGTAAAAGCATATCAATCTCCTGTGCACACAAGGCACCGCCGGAAAACATCGGCCACGGGTCTCAAGGGTCCTCTCACCCCAACCCCACAATCACACGTGCACACAAGGCACCCGCTCCGTAGAGCCACAACAACGATCATCCTCTCAGGCCGGCAATGTCTGTACCGTCGCCCCAAAAAAGGCCGGAGACTCGTTGCCCTCGAGGCGGATCCAACCACACACGACACAAGCATCCATATGCAAACTGTGCCCAAACGATCGAACGGAAGACCCCAAACGGTCGACCGAACACCACAACTACCGCGGAAAAACCGAAATAACGTCCAACCGGTCGAACGGCAAAGGGGCCCCGTTCGACCGAAATCCAACAGGGAAAATCCTCTCTTGCTCAAAAGCACCAACGGTCGAACGACCTAAAATCACGGTCGACCGATTCCCTCCAGTAAGATTCACCAACAAAAACCGCACTACACGGTCGACCGAAACCACACTCTCGGTCGACCGGCCAATAAGTTAACTTAAGTTCTGGTCGGACGAAGTCAACGAGCGGTCGACCATTTTGATGGTCTACGCCCCCAACCGACTTACAACAGTGCTTTCGGTCGACCGGCAACGGGGACCCGTTCGACCGAAAACACCCAGAGCCTTTTTCCCTTGCTAAAACGTTCCACCGGTAGACCACTCGAAGAGTATCGTTCGACCGGTGCAAGGAAAACTGCCCGAAACAACCTACGCCCGGTCGACCACGCCAACCCGCCGGTCGACGGTTGCAGAGCAGAAAAGCTGCTGCAAGGTTCTCGACGAGCCTTTCGGCCTACCGTCGGCCCCTCCAATCCTCGCAAAGGCTAAAAGAGGATATAAACTAAAGCTTGACATACCTTTAAGGCTTAAAGAAGCCTTTGAAAAACCCACGAAGGTCGCTTCCACGAGCACCTCCTCAACTCCTCCGACGAACTCCTCGCTCGCGATCACCTCTACTCCGGCACTCAACGGCGCTTCACCTCGCTAACCGATCGTCCACTCCACCACGACTCCAAGGCTGGAAGAGAAAGGATCGAGAGAGAGAGAGACACGCGTGAGAGAGAGAGAGAGAGAGACAAGTGAGGGAAAGGGAGAGAAAACCAACCCTTTATACCTCTCCTCCTTCAATCTCCACCATCCACCACCTCATCTCCCATCAAGCTCAGCCATCCATCTAAACTTCTTCTAATCCTTCACCTAAAACACAATCAATCCATTAATAAGGGGTTAGGATGTAACAATCTACCCTCCTTAAGGAATTTCGTCCTCGAAATTAGAACCAAATCCTCACCGAACAATTCCGGATACTTTTTCCGGACCTCATCCTCGACCTCCCAAGTGGCTTCACGCTCGCTTTGGTGCTGCCACCTGACCTTCACCATCGGAATGGTTCTCCTCCTGAGTTCGTGCTCCATCTGGTCTACAATCTCCACGGGCCTCTCCTCGAGAGATAAGTCCTGACTGATCTCGGGAACACAGATCTCAATCACATGCAACGGATCGGCAACGTATTTCCTCACCATAGAAACATGGAAAACATTGTGAAATACCCGAAAGCTGTGGCGGCATGGCAATACGGTAGGCAACCTCTCCTACACGATCAAGGATCTCAAACGGTCCGACGTACCTTGAACTGAGCTTCCCTTTCTTCCCGAATCTCATCACTCCACGAGCTGGTGAAATCCTCCGGAAAACGTGATCGCCCACCTCAAATCTCAACTCTCGTCTACGTCTATCTGCGTAACTCTTTTGTCTGCTCTGAGCCGTCGCTAAACTCTGTCTGATTACGCCAACCTTCTCAGCATACATCTGAGCAATCTCTGGTCCAACCAGCTGCCTCTCGCCTACCTCACTCGAGCATACCGGCGATCTATAAGGCCGTCCGTACAGAGCCTCGTACGGTGCCATTCCAATGCTCGAATGGTAGCTGTTGTTGTAGGCGAACTCGATCAACGGCAGATGTTCATCCCAAAATCCTGCCCAATCCAGAGTACACGCTCTCAGCATATCCTCTAGCGTCTGGATAGTCCTCTCTGACTGCTCGTCTGTCTGCGGATGAAAAGTTGTGTTGAACTTCAACTGAGTCCCCAAAGCCTTCTGCAGACTACCCCAAAATCTGGAGGTAAACCTCGGATCTCGATCAGAGATAATACTCACGGTACACCATGTAACCGGACTATCTCGTCGATGTACAACTTCGCCAAACCCTCCAAGGGTAAGGTGGTCCTGATCGCCAGAAAATGCGCCGACTTGGTCAGTCGATCAACTATGACCCAAATCACGTCGTGAGATCTCCTCGTCTTCGGCAATCCGGTGACGAAATCCATCTTCACATGCTCCCACTTCCACTCTGGCAGATCAATACTCTACAACTACCCTGCTGGCCGCTGATGCTCAATCCTCACCTGCTGACAAACTAGACACCTGGACACGAAGCTCGCTATGTCTCGCTTCATCCCCTTCCACCAGAAACTCCGCTGTAAATCCTTATACATCTTGGTACTCCCCGGGTGAATGGAATATCTGGCTCTATGTACCTCCTCCATGATAGTATCCCTCAGATCACCTACTCTCGGTACTTAGATCCGACCCCTGAATCTCAAACCCCCATCGACTCCGACCCCGAAGTCCGATCCGTCCTTATCTGCTAGCTGCATCAGACTGACCAGCTCATCATCTGCTCTCTGAGCCTGAACAACTCCCAAAACTATCTGCGGCTCCACTCGAAGTCCCACAATTACTGCCCCCTCAGAGTCCTCTGTAAAAGGTCTCTACTCCGTCAAGGCCTCAAGCAACCTCCACTCCTGAATGCATAAGCTGGCAGCTGACAACTCCACCTTCCTACTCAAGGCATTTGCGTTAGAATTCGCCTTCCCCGGATGATACGAAATGGTCAAGTCATAATCCTTTATGAACTCTAGCCATCTGCGCTGCCTCATATTCAACTCTTTCTGCGAGAACAGATACTTCAGACTCTGGTGATCTGTGAAGACCTCAAACTGCTCTCCATATAGGTAATGCCTCCAGGTCTTCAGCGCGTGAACCACCACTGCCAACTCCAGATCATGAGTCGGGTAATTCTTCTCATGAACCTTCAACTGCCTCGAAGCATAAGCGACCACCTTCCCGTGCTGCATCAACACGCAGCCCAGACCAATGCCAGAAGCGTCACTGTAAATCACATAGCCTCCGCTACCACTCGGTAACGTCAAAATCGGTGCTGTAGTCAGTTGCCTCTTCAGCTCCTGGAAACTGTCCTCGCACTTCTGGGACCAAACGAACTTGACACCCTTCTGTGTCAAGGTCGTCATTGGGGAAGCAAGTCTGGAAAAGTCCTGAATAAACCGACGATAATAACCTGCTAACCCCACAAAACTCCAGATCTATGACACAGTGGTCGGAGCTCTCCACTGAGTCACAGCCTCGACCTTCTCTGGATCCACAGAAATCCCGTCTGCTGACAGCACATGTCCCAGAAAGGCCACCCGATCTAGCCAGAACTCACACTTCTTGTACTTAGCATAGAGCTGCTGATCTCTCAGAATGCTAAGCACAACCCTCAGATGCTCCCGATGCTGCTCTATATCTGGTGAGTATACCAGTATATCATCCACAAAGACAATCACAAACCTGTTGAGATACGGCTGAAAAGTATGATTCATCAGATACATAAACGCTGCAGGTGCATTCGTCAGTCCAAACGACATCACCAAAAACTCATAATGCCCGTACCTCGTCCTGAACGCTGTCTTCTGGACATCTGCATCCCGAATCCTCAACTGATGGTAACCGGATCGCAGATCGATCTTCGAAAAAACCCTTGCTGACTGCAACTGGTCGAACAGATCCTCGATCCTGTGTAAAGGATACTGATTCCTAATGGTAACCTTATTCAGCATCCGATAATCAATACACATCCTCAGCGAGCCATCCCTCTTCTTCACGAAGAGCACTGGAGCTCCCCAGGGTGAAAAACTGGGCCTGATCAAACCTGAATCTAGCAGATCCTGCAACTGCTTCTTCAGCTCAGCTAACTCCGCATGCGCCATCCTATACAGAGCCTTCAACTGTGGTGTAGTCTCTACTACCAGATCGATACCAAACTCGATCTCTCTGTGAGGCAGTAACCCAGTGATCTCATCAGAAAATACCTCAGGAAAATCCTGAACAACCTCGAAATCTTCCAACCTCTTCACCTAAAAATCTGGTACCACAAGCGTCGCTAAGAACGCTCTACAACCCTAGTGAATCTTCTTCTGAGCCTTCACTGCCGAAACTAAAATTCGACCATCTCCACTCTTAGTCCCTCTGATCAGCAAAACAGGAAGACCTTTCCTCGAGATCAGAATCTTCTACTCTCGGCACAAGACTCGAACATCATACTGGGACAGCCAATCCATCCCAAGTATGACATCTAAGTCTACCATCGGTAATAAGACCGGGTCTGCCGGGAACTCCTGGTCTCCCGAAGCAACCGTGGCGCCAGGGAGGAAGCTTGATTGATCGTTTTATATTAACCGCAAGTGCACGACCGCGTTGAAGCTGTAGCAAATACGGGTCGTCCACTGGGAGGTGTGTTGACACTTGGTTTGTTCGAAGGTGAGAGGTAAAAGAAGGAGAGAAAGGACGTATTGATTACACTAAACTACACTAAGGTGCAAATGGAAATGGAAGAAAAGCAAGAAAACTAAACCCCAAAGGGGGTAGAGAAATAATGTGAACATAAAGAAGTGTGTGTGTGTTCATTAAGCTCCTCACAACATGTAGTGCATGAAATCATAAAACTACATCCAACTTTGCCTCCACATGAATTAAGATAAGACTACATCATTAAAACATACAAGACAATAATTGGAATGAAGCTACATGAACTCAAGTATAAAGACTATACCCTACTATGCCTCCACATGAATTAAGATAAGACTACATCACTAAAACATACAAGACATTAGCTAAGGTAAAGGCAACAAGAGCACATACACTACAAATTGTGTTTCCAATATTAACTTCATCCATATCCTAACCTTATCATTCCCCATAAAATAGGTCCACTAATCAAAGCATAAGCTAAGCTTCATTCAAGAGCATTAGCATATCAAAGATAAGAGTGAAAACCCATTAGATGGTTATGGAAATCATATAAAGCTCAAGGGATAAAGATAACACACACTTAATACACTACATGATTATATCACATATTTCTCCACCCCCCAAATGGGGATGAAACTACTCACTACTCATTACACTAACTATATTAGCAAAAGAAAGCATAATACTGAACTGAAAGTTAACTAAGAAGGCAAGAAGCATTAAAGAAACATAAAAGGAAAGGAAAGACTAAACAAACATGCACAAATTAAAAGACAAGATTAAAAGAAACTAGAAGAATTATTTTATTAACAAATGACTCACATTGAAGGTAGCATTCTTGTCCACCTTGAGTTTTTGCTTCAAGGCTCACTCCTTAGTAGAGAGAATGCCACCAAGCAATGGGTAATTACAATGGAAGGTGAAGAGTTCTATTTATAAGCATGGAAAAAGCTAATCGGGGACAATCCCCCGATGTGGGACTAAACCAATACCAAAAATAGCCTAAACACATGATAATACAAGTCCAGGAGAAAGCTTAGCGGATCTGAGGCCATATGGACCTCCAATTAGCGGTCGAAGACCGCCAATTGGTGGTCTATAAACTTCAGATCGCGTTGCTTTTGCTTGTGGGCTTTGCTTGATCGATTTGTTGGTCTTGGATGCATCTACTTGGTTTGTTGGAGCTCCGACCCGAATCGAATTGACAAAATACTCTCCATGAAGGTGTGGAGTTTTTTGTTTTGCTCTTAGGTCCTTCGGTCTTACGATCACGTCCTTCTCCCTTGCATCTTAGTCCCCAGGTCTCACAATTAAGTCATTTTTCTCCTGCTTTTGGGTCCTTTTATGGCTCTTCTCTTCAAACCTATTTATTCCTGAAAACTAAACATAAAACTCGTAACATAGCATTGTTTAGGTGAAAGATAATGGATATAAGATACAAATATAAATATGAAATGATGCCAATCAAATACCCCCACACCTAAGTTTTTGCTAGTCTCGAGCAAAACAAAGAAAGAGAAAACCAAACGAGAAACAAGAAATCCTAACTCACTTTCGTAGGAATCACTGTTGCACTTAGCACGTGCAACAAGCCGTTAAACCTCTTTGTTGCCAAGGAGGATGAGTGTTGTCTCCTGAGGGTTTTCAACGGATATACCCACAAAATCCGAACAAGATGCATTATTCAATCTAGACCTCGACTCGTTGGAAATATTTTGTAGATCAATGGACGCGGTAATCCTACGGGCCGACTCTATATATGTAATCAGTCCACACCTAGCCTAATAAACCATTCGTGCAAGTTAAATAAGGAATTAAGTGAAAGACATGGACAACCTCAAGATCCTCAAGTGATACAAAGTGTAAGGTCCATTAAGGTTCTTATTTGCATTACCATTTTTTTCTTTTTGTTTCTTTTCACATTTTTTTTTCTTTTTCTTTTTATTAGTTGGAGCTTCATTCTCCTAGGGTCAAGTTTCGTGCATCATTGCCCATGAGGACTTACACTATCACTTACACCTTTCCCCAAATCTCCACATAGGGAAATCCCTACCACCCGTGTAACGGGAGTTCGGTCGGCGCATCCCAAGTCAGATGACTCGAAAGCACCAGGCACAAAGTTCCTTCAGACCTACTTTCCCGAGTGATAGGAGCCGTGGGAGAAGAGATAACACCTACTCACTTATTTCTTATCTACACATTAACCAAAACCCCTACACTTAATGTCTCACAACAGAATTTAAAGGGTCCTTGACTACAACAAACTTCCTAAATTAACAAACACGAATTATTGACTCACTAGGTTCAGGGTGGACTTCTTTGAATGTTTGAGCACTGAAACCCTATGATTACTCACCCCCAAGGGAAAACTGGGGTGCATCCTAACGACTCGATAAATCCTTAAACCACTGTACTAAATCTCCTAATGCATCAAGTTCAAGACAATTTTGGGAGCTTTCTTTTTACTTTGCCTCTCAACGGTTTTGGACATGCTAAACACACGCAAAACCCACAAAACATTTTCTTTCGCAAACACATGAATATTTTGAAAGAAATGTGAAAATGTTGAAGCACTAGGCAAGCAAAAGAAGACAAGTCACCCAAGGATCATGGCAAGCAGATATATCGATATTAAATGCAGCACACTAACATGACCCTAACAATGCAAACAAAAGAAAACAAAATCAAAAGAAAAGACTCGACTATGTACACACTTAAAACACCCCCACACCTACTTCATGCATTGTCCTCAATGAATGTGAGAAAGATACTACATGGAGCTATGCATGAAAAAGAATAGATCTCACCAACGTGAAGTACACAGGGAAGTTTCTGGCTATGCTGATGGACACAACCCAAATTCCCTCAAAACCTGTGAGATACTAAGTAAGGCATACAATTACGTGAAAGAAATGTGGCCCAAATACTCAAGGGTTGGAGCCCACAACAATCGATGCTCACTAAAGGAGTCTTTTATTGTTTTTATTGTTTTTTTTAATTATAACTATGTACAAACATAAGTTCCCATCTTCATTTGTCAAAAGACATCAAATGGGAACCTCAAGAGTGGGTCAATGCACTTGGAAAGGGAACATGACACCACGTGGGGCCAGAATACACATGTGTGGGCCCCCTTCACAAAGAGCACCAGATGAAATGAGAGGTTCATGAATTGGACGCAAAGGCGTCTCATTCAAAGGATCAAACTGAAAGAGCTTGAACCCCTTGAGAGTTTGGGAAATAAGGGGCAACGGAAGGAAAATATCTCCCGTTGCGGAACTGAGGTTATGATCATCAATCCAAACTCTCCAACCAACAGGCTGGTGGGTCGGAACGAGGTCAAGTACCTCGTTATGCATGTCCAACTCACCAGGAGAACAGGAAGTGGGTCTCATACCCAAAGTATCCTCCAAGGAACTCCTAATACCCTCATGAGCAATGTAGTTGTTTGATGTTCCATCATTTCCAAGATGATGAGGAATAATAGTGAGAGGCAAACTCTCATCAGG
Organism: Triglochin maritima; assembly: GCA_963682175.1. Classification (NCBI taxonomy): domain Eukaryota; kingdom Viridiplantae; phylum Streptophyta; class Magnoliopsida; order Alismatales; family Juncaginaceae; genus Triglochin; species Triglochin maritima. Next base: position 26,752,018 of record OY821788.1, on the reverse strand, counting down.
TTGTTTGAAATTGAGGGTAGTAGGGAGCTCTTGCTCCACCAGAGGTGAGTCCTTAAGAGGCACTACTTGAAGATCTTGTGGCTCAAGGGCCACGGGACAAAAAGATAAGGCACAATCCTGTGCCGACTCATAATGAAGCTGGTCCAAGTTATTCTCAATTTGAATCGAATCCTCCACTAAGTAATTTTGAATTGAAACCCCAAGTCCCTCAGACTGACTAGGAGTTTGACTTTGAAAAATTGTGCTTTGAATTTGTGTATGTGGTGGTGGTTCGATATCAAAAGATGAATCCTCATGTTGACACGAAAAGTTACTCTCCTCACTTAATTGTTGCGTCAGTTGACTCACTTGAAGTGTCAGATTTTGTATGCGGTCAACGAGGAGGTCCAAGTCAGATCTTGGGAAATTTTGGGGTTGGGTGTTGATGGGCTGAGAATGAGTCCAATGATTTGAAGTGGGGTGTTGGTAGAATTCTGGGTATTCGGGAGGAGGATACTGGGGTGGAAATGATGTATAAGAATTTGAATATGAATCGTCTCCCCATAAATCCATCATTCTCGGGTTGTACGCGGATGCGTAATGGTTGAAGGGAATGTGTTCTAAAAGTTTTACTTTTAAATGTCAATTATTATGAATTGAATGAGAAATCATTTTGTTCCTTGTTTATGTTATTCGTCTTTTAGAAGTGTTAAGGAAGAGGCTCTTGGTCCTTAACCGTAGAGCTCTAAAAGATATTAGTTTACATAAAACAAAAGATATTCGCAATCATGGTAATTAACATGGGACATTGATTACCGGGTTAAGATTGTCGTGTTGGTCATAGATCATTGTAGCTCTACAAGTGAGTGACAACACGGGTACACAAAAGAGGAAAATATTACTTTTGTATACTGAATAGACCTAATAAGTAAAATATTATAGAAATGTATTTCTGTGTCATTAATATTTTACTGTGTCTTTGGTCCTTTGATATGAGACTTATATCTAATCACTTAAGGAATACTTAATTAGATCAGTGTCTTGAACTATCGATAAGTGTAGTGTAAAGGCATTGGTTGGTTAAGTACAACTTTTGTTGGAGAAGATAGTTAGTCAAAAGACTATCATTGCCCCTCTTAATTGAGTGATGATATTAGTGGGCCCCTTGATAAAGCAAAGTTATAATGTGCACAATGTGATTTGAGTTAAGTCACATATTTATAACTAGCTTAAAGAGATCAAGAAATGAATACAAAGACAAAGATGACACAATACTACTTTGTGTGTATTCTTAATATCATGAGGCAAGGGACGGACACAAGTGGTGCACTCCATCACTAAATGGATCGGGTTTTGGTTCGAGTGGAAATAAGACATCTAACTAATTGGGAGCTATAATGTGTAGCTAGATACCACTTATAGCTTGTGATATTAAGCTCTTAATACCACTGCCAACTTAGTTTAGATCCCCTCATAGGTCACACCGCAAAACTGGGAAACAAGAAATGGGGATTTTGAGTTCATAAGATGTGTCGGGTTTCATGTAGAAAATATGACACATGGGGTGAACAAGCAAAATCAAAATTATGTTGTGATTAATAACGTAATTAGAATCTAAATTAAATTCATATGTGATGTAAATATTATGGGGTGTAATGATTGATCATTACATAGGATAATATGTTACATATGTTGTGAATTTACTACTAATCCCGAAATGTCAAATTTTGTAGGGGTTAAACCAAAATTTGACAAGTCTGCAGAACAGTGCTCAAACGGTCGACCGGATAGCAGTAAACGGTCGACCGATCGGGCACGGTTGACCGGACATGTCTCGACCGATAACAGGGAATTTTCATCTGTTCGAACGGTCGACCGAATATGATCGGTCGGTCGACCGAAAATTGCGATGGAATAGTTCCTGTTACGAACGGTCGACCGAGTTAGAGAACGGTCGACCGAAACCTGGTTCGAGCGGTCGACCGAACCTCCAAACGGTCGACCGGTCCATACGGTTTAATGCAGAATTAATTTAAGAATTAATTAGATCATGCATGAAATTGGTCCATAATTGATTTAATTCGTGGCTAACATTATTTATTATTAAATAATGGATGGTTAGATGGAATTTTGCATGAGATCATGGGCAAGGGGTTGCACATGAATATGTAATTTGGAGAGAGCTTATAAATACAAGCTTATTTCATTACCCAATTAATTCATTCATTATTTCTTGTGCAAAAATTCTCTCTCCATAATTCTCCACGAAAATCCCTTAATTCTTAAGTTTAGTTTTAGTTCTTAAGAGATCATCTTCTCAAGAGAATTAAAGAGGGGTTAGTAATTGGATTCTAAGCCCTATCGGAGATTAAGAGACTTGCTTCCCTCTCTCCGATCTTGTTTAGAGTTTGGTGAATACTCGGAGGCATCCGGCGCAGCGAGGAGCATCCCCAACGTCTCCGAATCTTCAAGAAGTTTTAGAGAACTTCTAGGTATGAATCTCGGAGTCCAAATTTGTTTTAATAAGATTTTTAAACTAGATATTGAAACAAATTGATGCATGCATGAAATAAATTATAGAAAATTGAAAATTGATCCTTATTATACATAACAAATTCCAAAATATATATGTATAATTAAACATGAAATCCTACAATGGTCATATTGAGCATTTTGGGAAAAGGTATGCTCATACTCAGGCTCTGGGGGAACATAAGGACATTCCCCGAAAACATGAGCACTCAACCCACAACAGTCACACGGTATGGCTATTGGAGCCACCGGTGCACCCATGTCATCTACCACATGCATGAAAGAGGCCAAAGGTTCTTGTAATGTCTCAGTTTAATGACCCATATATGATCCGACATAACTAGATGGTGGTCTAGCAGTCGGTGCCTCTCTCATATTACCCCAATATGAAGATTGCTCAGTCACACAATGAGGATTATCCCAACCATACGGGGTGTTAGTCTGAGCCACCCCAGGTTGCATGGGTCCGGAGTACCAGGGAGAATCGTCCTGGTCCCAACGATGATATGGATGGTCGCCCATGTAACCATCCATCTCCAGAAAAACACTCGAGTTGACCACTCTCACCACCACGAGGCTAAGCTCGCAAAAAGTGCTCGACTCGACCCTAAAACGCTGCCAGAGTGTGTAAAGGGGAGGAGACTAAAACGTAGAAGTAGGTGAGAAGAAGATGACTTAGAGGAGAAGGGAAGAATCCCTAAAGCTAGCGTGGGTGAAGGGATCAGGTAGAAGCCTAACTAGCAAGCACGACTCAAACAATGTAAGGCAATGGGTCCTTAGGCTAGACGACGCCTAACTTCGAATTCACTAGCCTCGACACGCCTCACCTCCCTACAACGACGACCACAATGCCCAGCAAGTGATACCAGATCCGGAGATCTAGTACCTCCTACTATCGACAAGGTAGGCAACGTCGATCAGGCCATGGCGGTCTCAACTAGATCACTCTCCTAGTGCGTCCGAAATCCTAGGGCCAATGTCTACTTACTTTTAGAATTAAGGCTTTATTAAGAGTGATTTTTGGGGCCAAGGAAAGGGTGATGAAATCCCCCACCTTATCTTTTATGAGATAGCCCCTCCTTAGTACCGTTTTGATCCTAGATCTAGCAATCAATCGCTCCAATCAAACGCTCAACTCACTCTTGTCCTGATGCAATTCCTACTAGCTAATGCATGAGCATACGAAATGAATGAATGAGTGTAGGAAATTGCGTACCTCACGCCAGCACTCAACAACTGAAAATAAAGCTAAAAGGAAAGACAACTATATGCTTAAGTCAATACATGATGCGTTACCTAAACAAGTAGAACGTCTAGTCTTTTGCTTTGGATTTCAGGGCCAAGTTGATTAATGGGGGAGTGATTAATGATCTGGGAGAAAATGAGAAGTCACAGCATGCAAAATAGGGCTCCCAGATAACACAAATTACAGAACTAACTAGCAGAAAAAATTTGAAAGCAGAAAACCCTCACCAGGCCGCCAATTGGCGGTCTCCAACCGCTGATTGGCGGTCCTTTTAGAGCTTCTGTTTCTCCAACTTCTCCAGTAGCCTCCCCTTGATCCAATGGTTCCCTGAAACTAAGACAAACTGGAAAGAAAAAAATTAAAAACCCCTCGAATCGTCCAAACCAACGTCTGGACAGAGCACCTCCCCGGCAACGGCGCAAAAAACTTGATTGATCGTTTTATATTAACCGCAAGTGCACGGCCGCGTTGAAGCGGTGGCAAATACGGGTCGTCCACTGGGAGGTGTGTCGACACTTGGTTTGTTCGAAGGCGAGAGGTAAAAGAAGGAGAGAAAGGATGTATTGATTACACTAAACTACACTAAGGTGCAAATGGAAATGGAAGAAAAGCAGGAAAACTAAACCCCAAAGGGGGTAGAGAAATAATGTGAACATAAAAAAGTGTGTGTGTGTTCATTAAGCTCCTCACAACATGTAGTGCATGAAATCATAAAACTACATCCAACTTTGCCTCCACATGAATTAAGATAAGACTACATCATTAAAACATACAAGACAATAATTGGAATGAAGCTACATGAACTCAAGTATAAAGACTATACCCTACTATGCCTCCACATGAATTAAGATAAGACTACATCACTAAAACATACAAGACATTAGCTAAGGTAAAGGCAACAAGAGCACATACACTACAAATTGTGTTTCCAATATTAACTTCATCCATATCCTAACCTTATCATTCCCCATAAAATAGGTCCACTAATCAAAGCATAAGCTAAGCTTCATTCAAGAGCATTAGCATATCAAAGATAAGAGTGAAAACCCATTAGATGGTTATGGAAATCATATAAAGCTCAAGGGATAAAGATAACACACACTTAATACACTACATGATTATATCACATATTTCTCCACCCCCCAAATGGGGATGAAACTACTCACTACTCATTACACTAACTATATTAGCAAAAGAAAGCATAATACTGAACTGAAAGTTAACTAAGAAGGCAAGAAGCATTAAAGAAACATAAAAGGAAAGGAAAGACTAAACAAACATGCACAAATTAAAAGACAAGATTAAAAGAAACTAGAAGAATTATTTTATTAACAAATGACTCACATTGAAGGTAGCATTCTTGTCCACCTTGAGTTTTTGCTTCAAGGCTCACTCCTTAGTAGAGAGAATGCCACCAAGCAATGGGTAATTACAATGGAAGGTGAAGAGTTCTATTTATAAGCATGGAAAAAGCTAATCGGGGACAATCCCCCGATGTGGGACTAAACCAATACCAAAAATAGCCTAAACACATGATAATACAAGTCCAGGAGAAAGCTTAGCGGATCTGAGGCCATATGGACCTCCAATTAGCGGTCGAAGACCGCCAATTGGTGGTCTATAAACTTCAGATCGCGTTGCTTTTGCTTGTGGGCTTTGCTTGATCGATTTGTTGGTCTTGGATGCATCTACTTGGTTTGTTGGAGCTCCGACCCGAATCGAATTGACAAAATACTCTCCATGAAGGTGTGGAGTTTTTTGTTTTGCTCTTAGGTCCTTCGGTCTTACGATCACGTCCTTCTCCCTTGCATCTTAGTCCCCAGGTCTCACAATTAAGTCATTTTTCTCCTGCTTTTGGGTCCTTTTATGGCTCTTCTCTTCAAACCTATTTATTCCTGAAAACTAAACATAAAACTCGTAACATAGCATTGTTTAGGTGAAAGATAATGGATATAAGATACAAATATAAATATGAAATGATGCCAATCAAATACCCCCACACCTAAGTTTTTGCTAGTCTCGAGCAAAACAAAGAAAGAGAAAACCAAACGAGAAACAAGAAATCCTAACTCACTTTCGTAGGAATCACTGTTGCACTTAGCACGTGCAACAAGCCGTTAAACCTCTTTGTTGCCAAGGAGGATGAGTGTTGTCTCCTGAGGGTTTTCAACGGATATACCCACAAAATCCGAACAAGATGCATTATTCAATCTAGACCTCGACTCGTTGGAAATATTTTGTAGATCAATGGACGCGGTAATCCTACGGGCCGACTCTATATATGTAATCAGTCCACACCTAGCCTAATAAACCATTCGTGCAAGTTAAATAAGGAATTAAGTGAAAGACATGGACAACCTCAAGATCCTCAAGTGATACAAAGTGTAAGGTCCATTAAGGTTCTTATTTGCATTACCATTTTTTTCTTTTTGTTTCTTTTCACATTTTTTTTTCTTTTTCTTTTTATTAGTTGGAGCTTCATTCTCCTAGGGTCAAGTTTCGTGCATCATTGCCCATGAGGACTTACACTATCACTTACACCTTTCCCCAAATCTCCACATAGGGAAATCCCTACCACCCGTGTAACGGGAGTTCGGTCGGCGCATCCCAAGTCAGATGACTCGAAAGCACCAGGCACAAAGTTCCTTCAGACCTACTTTCCCGAGTGATAGGAGCCGTGGGAGAAGAGATAACACCTACTCACTTATTTCTTATCTACACATTAACCAAAACCCCTACACTTAATGTCTCACAACAGAATTTAAAGGGTCCTTGACTACAACAAACTTCCTAAATTAACAAACACGAATTATTGACTCACTAGGTTCAGGGTGGACTTCTTTGAATGTTTGAGCACTGAAACCCTATGATTACTCACCCCCAAGGGAAAACTGGGGTGCATCCTAACGACTCGATAAATCCTTAAACCACTGTACTAAATCTCCTAATGCATCAAGTTCAAGACAATTTTGGGAGCTTTCTTTTTACTTTGCCTCTCAACGGTTTTGGACATGCTAAACACACGCAAAACCCACAAAACATTTTCTTTCGCAAACACATGAATATTTTGAAAGAAATGTGAAAATGTTGAAGCACTAGGCAAGCAAAAGAAGACAAGTCACCCAAGGATCATGGCAAGCAGATATATCGATATTAAATGCAGCACACTAACATGACCCTAACAATGCAAACAAAAGAAAACAAAATCAAAAGAAAAGACTCGACTATGTACACACTTAAAACACCCCCACACCTACTTCATGCATTGTCCTCAATGAATGTGAGAAAGATACTACATGGAGCTATGCATGAAAAAGAATAGATCTCACCAACGTGAAGTACACAGGGAAGTTTCTGGCTATGCTGATGGACACAACCCAAATTCCCTCAAAACCTGTGAGATACTAAGTAAGGCATACAATTACGTGAAAGAAATGTGGCCCAAATACTCAAGGGTTGGAGCCCACAACAATCGATGCTCACTAAAGGAGTCTTTTATTGTTTTTATTGTTTTTTTTAATTATAACTATGTACAAACATAAGTTCCCATCTTCATTTGTCAAAAGACATCAAATGGGAACCTCAAGAGTGGGTCAATGCACTTGGAAAGGGAACATGACACCACGTGGGGCCAGAATACACATGTGTGGGCCCCCTTCACAAAGAGCACCAGATGAAATGAGAGGTTCATGAATTGGACGCAAAGGCGTCTCATTCAAAGGATCAAACTGAAAGAGCTTGAACCCCTTGAGAGTTTGGGAAATAAGGGGCAACGGAAGGAAAATATCTCCCGTTGCGGAACTGAGGTTATGATCATCAATCCAAACTCTCCAACCAACAGGCTGGTGGGTCGGAACGAGGTCAAGTACCTCGTTATGCATGTCCAACTCACCAGGAGAACAGGAAGTGGGTCTCATACCCAAAGTATCCTCCAAGGAACTCCTAATACCCTCATGAGCAATGTAGTTGTTTGATGTTCCATCATTTCCAAGATGATGAGGAATAATAGTGAGAGGCAAACTCTCATCAGGTTGTTTGAAATTGAGGGTAGTAGGGAGCTCTTGCTCCACCAGAGGTGAGTCCTTAAGAGGCACTACTTGAAGATCTTGTGGCTCAAGGGCCACGGGACAAAAAGATAAGGCACAATCCTGTGCCGACTCATAATGAAGCTGGTCCAAGTTATTCTCAATTTGAATCGAATCCTCCACTAAGTAATTTTGAATTGAAACCCCAAGTCCCTCAGACTGACTAGGAGTTTGACTTTGAAAAATTGTGCTTTGAATTTGTGTATGTGGTGGTGGTTCGATATCAAAAGATGAATCCTCATGTTGACACGAAAAGTTACTCTCCTCACTTAATTGTTGCGTCAGTTGACTCACTTGAAGTGTCAGATTTTGTATGCGGTCAACGAGGAGGTCCAAGTCAGATCTTGGGAAATTTTGGGGTTGGGTGTTGATGGGCTGAGAATGAGTCCAATGATTTGAAGTGGGGTGTTGGTAGAATTCTGGGTATTCGGGAGGAGGATACTGGGGTGGAAATGATGTATAAGAATTTGAATATGAATCGTCTCCCCATAAATCCATCATTCTCGGGTTGTACGCGGATGCGTAATGGTTGAAGGGAATGTGTTCTAAAAGTTTTACTTTTAAATGTCAATTATTATGAATTGAATGAGAAATCATTTTGTTCCTTGTTTATGTTATTCGTCTTTTAGAAGTGTTAAGGAAGAGGCTCTTGGTCCTTAACCGTAGAGCTCTAAAAGATATTAGTTTACATAAAACAAAAGATATTCGCAATCATGGTAATTAACATGGGACATTGATTACCGGGTTAAGATTGTCGTGTTGGTCATAGATCATTGTAGCTCTACAAGTGAGTGACAACACGGGTACACAAAAGAGGAAAATATTACTTTTGTATACTGAATAGACCTAATAAGTAAAATATTATAGAAATGTATTTCTGTGTCATTAATATTTTACTGTGTCTTTGGTCCTTTGATATGAGACTTATATCTAATCACTTAAGGAATACTTAATTAGATCAGTGTCTTGAACTATCGATAAGTGTAGTGTAAAGGCATTGGTTGGTTAAGTACAACTTTTGTTGGAGAAGATAGTTAGTCAAAAGACTATCATTGCCCCTCTTAATTGAGTGATGATATTAGTGGGCCCCTTGATAAAGCAAAGTTATAATGTGCACAATGTGATTTGAGTTAAGTCACATATTTATAACTAGCTTAAAGAGATCAAGAAATGAATACAAAGACAAAGATGACACAATACTACTTTGTGTGTATTCTTAATATCATGAGGCAAGGGACGGACACAAGTGGTGCACTCCATCACTAAATGGATCGGGTTTTGGTTCGAGTGGAAATAAGACATCTAACTAATTGGGAGCTATAATGTGTAGCTAGATACCACTTATAGCTTGTGATATTAAGCTCTTAATACCACTGCCAACTTAGTTTAGATCCCCTCATAGGTCACACCGCAAAACTGGGAAACAAGAAATGGGGATTTTGAGTTCATAAGATGTGTCGGGTTTCATGTAGAAAATATGACACATGGGGTGAACAAGCAAAATCAAAATTATGTTGTGATTAATAACGTAATTAGAATCTAAATTAAATTCATATGTGATGTAAATATTATGGGGTGTAATGATTGATCATTACATAGGATAATATGTTACATATGTTGTGAATTTACTACTAATCCCGAAATGTCAAATTTTGTAGGGGTTAAACCAAAATTTGACAAGTCTGCAGAACAGTGCTCAAACGGTCGACCGGATAGCAGTAAACGGTCGACCGATCGGGCACGGTTGACCGGACATGTCTCGACCGATAACAGGGAATTTTCATCTGTTCGAACGGTCGACCGAATATGATCGGTCGGTCGACCGAAAATTGCGATGGAATAGTTCCTGTTACGAACGGTCGACCGAGTTAGAGAACGGTCGACCGAAACCTGGTTCGAGCGGTCGACCGAACCTCCAAACGGTCGACCGGTCCATACGGTTTAATGCAGAATTAATTTAAGAATTAATTAGATCATGCATGAAATTGGTCCATAATTGATTTAATTCGTGGCTAACATTATTTATTATTAAATAATGGATGGTTAGATGGAATTTTGCATGAGATCATGGGCAAGGGGTTGCACATGAATATGTAATTTGGAGAGAGCTTATAAATACAAGCTTATTTCATTACCCAATTAATTCATTCATTATTTCTTGTGCAAAAATTCTCTCTCCATAATTCTCCACGAAAATCCCTTAATTCTTAAGTTTAGTTTTAGTTCTTAAGAGATCATCTTCTCAAGAGAATTAAAGAGGGGTTAGTAATTGGATTCTAAGCCCTATCGGAGATTAAGAGACTTGCTTCCCTCTCTCCGATCTTGTTTAGAGTTTGGTGAATACTCGGAGGCATCCGGCGCAGCGAGGAGCATCCCCAACGTCTCCGAATCTTCAAGAAGTTTTAGAGAACTTCTAGGTATGAATCTCGGAGTCCAAATTTGTTTTAATAAGATTTTTAAACTAGATATTGAAACAAATTGATGCATGCATGAAATAAATTATAGAAAATTGAAAATTGATCCTTATTATACATAACAAATTCCAAAATATATATGTATAATTAAACATGAAATCCTACAATGGTCATATTGAGCATTTTGGGAAAAGGTATGCTCATACTCAGGCTCTGGGGGAACATAAGGACATTCCCCGAAAACATGAGCACTCAACCCACAACAGTCACACGGTATGGCTATTGGAGCCACCGGTGCACCCATGTCATCTACCACATGCATGAAAGAGGCCAAAGGTTCTTGTAATGTCTCAGTTTAATGACCCATATATGATCCGACATAACTAGATGGTGGTCTAGCAGTCGGTGCCTCTCTCATATTACCCCAATATGAAGATTGCTCAGTCACACAATGAGGATTATCCCAACCATACGGGGTGTTAGTCTGAGCCACCCCAGGTTGCATGGGTCCGGAGTACCAGGGAGAATCGTCCTGGTCCCAACGATGATATGGATGGTCGCCCATGTAACCATCCATCTCCAGAAAAACACTCGAGTTGACCACTCTCACCACCACGAGGCTAAGCTCGCAAAAAGTGCTCGACTCGACCCTAAAACGCTGCCAGAGTGTGTAAAGGGGAGGAGACTAAAACGTAGAAGTAGGTGAGAAGAAGATGACTTAGAGGAGAAGGGAAGAATCCCTAAAGCTAGCGTGGGTGAAGGGATCAGGTAGAAGCCTAACTAGCAAGCACGACTCAAACAATGTAAGGCAATGGGTCCTTAGGCTAGACGACGCCTAACTTCGAATTCACTAGCCTCGACACGCCTCACCTCCCTACAACGACGACCACAATGCCCAGCAAGTGATACCAGATCCGGAGATCTAGTACCTCCTACTATCGACAAGGTAGGCAACGTCGATCAGGCCATGGCGGTCTCAACTAGATCACTCTCCTAGTGCGTCCGAAATCCTAGGGCCAATGTCTACTTACTTTTAGAATTAAGGCTTTATTAAGAGTGATTTTTGGGGCCAAGGAAAGGGTGATGAAATCCCCCACCTTATCTTTTATGAGATAGCCCCTCCTTAGTACCGTTTTGATCCTAGATCTAGCAATCAATCGCTCCAATCAAACGCTCAACTCACTCTTGTCCTGATGCAATTCCTACTAGCTAATGCATGAGCATACGAAATGAATGAATGAGTGTAGGAAATTGCGTACCTCACGCCAGCACTCAACAACTGAAAATAAAGCTAAAAGGAAAGACAACTATATGCTTAAGTCAATACATGATGCGTTACCTAAACAAGTAGAACGTCTAGTCTTTTGCTTTGGATTTCAGGGCCAAGTTGATTAATGGGGGAGTGATTAATGATCTGGGAGAAAATGAGAAGTCACAGCATGCAAAATAGGGCTCCCAGATAACACAAATTACAGAACTAACTAGCAGAAAAAATTTGAAAGCAGAAAACCCTCACCAGGCCGCCAATTGGCGGTCTCCAACCGCTGATTGGCGGTCCTTTTAGAGCTTCTGTTTCTCCAACTTCTCCAGTAGCCTCCCCTTGATCCAATGGTTCCCTGAAACTAAGACAAACTGGAAAGAAAAAAATTAAAAACCCCTCGAATCGTCCAAACCAACGTCTGGACAGAGCACCTCCCCGGCAACGGCGCAAAAAACTTGATTGATCGTTTTATATTAACCGCAAGTGCACGGCCGCGTTGAAGCGGTGGCAAATACGGGTCGTCCACTGGGAGGTGTGTCGACACTTGGTTTGTTCGAAGGCGAGAGGTAAAAGAAGGAGAGAAAGGATGTATTGATTACACTAAACTACACTAAGGTGCAAATGGAAATGGAAGAAAAGCAGGAAAACTAAACCCCAAAGGGGGTAGAGAAATAATGTGAACATAAAAAAGTGTGTGTGTGTTCATTAAGCTCCTCACAACATGTAGTGCATGAAATCATAAAACTACATCCAACTTTGCCTCCACATGAATTAAGATAAGACTACATCATTAAAACATACAAGACAATAATTGGAATGAAGCTACATGAACTCAAGTATAAAGACTATACCCTACTATGCCTCCACATGAATTAAGATAAGACTACATCACTAAAACATACAAGACATTAGCTAAGGTAAAGGCAACAAGAACACATACACTACAAATTGTGTTTCCAATATTAACTTCATCCATATCCTAACCTTATCATTCCCCATAAAATAGGTCCACTAATCAAAGCATAAGCTAAGCTTCATTCAAGAGCATTAGCATATCAAAGATAAGAGTGAAAACCCATTAGATGGTTATGGAAATCATATAAAGCTCAAGGGATAAAGATAACACACACTTAATACACTACATGATTATATCACATATTTCTCCACCCCCCAAATGGGGATGAAACTACTCACTACTCATTACACTAACTATATTAGCAAAAGAAAGCATAATACTGAACTGAAAGTTAACTAAGAAGGCAAGAAGCATTAAAGAAACATAAAAGGAAAGGAAAGACTAAACAAACATGCACAAATTAAAAGACAAGATTAAAAGAAACTAGAAGAATTATTTTATTAACAAATGACTCACATTGAAGGTAGCATTCTTGTCCACCTTGAGTTTTTGCTTCAAGGCTCACTCCTTAGTAGAGAGAATGCCACCAAGCAATGGGTAATTACAATGGAAGGTGAAGAGTTCTATTTATAAGCATGGAAAAAGCTAATCGGGGACAATCCCCCGATGTGGGACTAAACCAATACCAAAAATAGCCTAAACACATGATAATACAAGTCCAGGAGAAAGCTTAGCGGATCTGAGGCCATATGGACCTCCAATTAGCGGTCGAAGACCGCCAATTGGTGGTCTATAAACTTCAGATCGCGTTGCTTTTGCTTGTGGGCTTTGCTTGATCGATTTGTTGGTCTTGGATGCATCTACTTGGTTTGTTGGAGCTCCGACCCGAATCGAATTGACAAAATACTCTCCATGAAGGTGTGGAGTTTTTTGTTTTGCTCTTAGGTCCTTCGGTCTTACGATCACGTCCTTCTCCCTTGCATCTTAGTCCCCAGGTCTCACAATTAAGTCATTTTTCTCCTGCTTTTGGGTCCTTTTATGGCTCTTCTCTTCAAACCTATTTATTCCTGAAAACTAAACATAAAACTCGTAACATAGCATTGTTTAGGTGAAAGATAATGGATATAAGATACAAATATAAATATGAAATGATGCCAATCAAATACCCCCACACCTAAGTTTTTGCTAGTCTCGAGCAAAACAAAGAAAGAGAAAACCAAACGAGAAACAAGAAATCCTAACTCACTTTCGTAGGAATCACTGTTGCACTTAGCACGTGCAACAAGCCGTTAAACCTCTTTGTTGCCAAGGAGGATGAGTGTTGTCTCCTGAGGGTTTTCAACGGATATACCCACAAAATCCGAACAAGATGCATTATTCAATCTAGACCTCGACTCGTTGGAAATATTTTGTAGATCAATGGACGCGGTAATCCTACGGGCCGACTCTATATATGTAATCAGTCCACACCTAGCCTAATAAACCATTCGTGCAAGTTAAATAAGGAATTAAGTGAAAGACATGGACAACCTCAAGATCCTCAAGTGATACAAAGTGTAAGGTCCATTAAGGTTCTTATTTGCATTACCATTTTTTTCTTTTTGTTTCTTTTCACATTTTTTTTTCTTTTTCTTTTTATTAGTTGGAGCTTCATTCTCCTAGGGTCAAGTTTCGTGCATCATTGCCCATGAGGACTTACACTATCACTTACACCTTTCCCCAAATCTCCACATAGGGAAATCCCTACCACCCGTGTAACGGGAGTTCGGTCGGCGCATCCCAAGTCAGATGACTCGAAAGCACCAGGCACAAAGTTCCTTCAGACCTACTTTCCCGAGTGATAGGAGCCGTGGGAGAAGAGATAACACCTACTCACTTATTTCTTATCTACACATTAACCAAAACCCCTACACTTAATGTCTCACAACAGAATTTAAAGGGTCCTTGACTACAACAAACTTCCTAAATTAACAAACACGAATTATTGACTCACTAGGTTCAGGGTGGACTTCTTTGAATGTTTGAGCACTGAAACCCTATGATTACTCACCCCCAAGGGAAAACTGGGGTGCATCCTAACGACTCGATAAATCCTTAAACCACTGTACTAAATCTCCTAATGCATCAAGTTCAAGACAATTTTGGGAGCTTTCTTTTTACTTTGCCTCTCAACGGTTTTGGACATGCTAAACACACGCAAAACCCACAAAACATTTTCTTTCGCAAACACATGAATATTTTGAAAGAAATGTGAAAATGTTGAAGCACTAGGCAAGCAAAAGAAGACAAGTCACCCAAGGATCATGGCAAGCAGATATATCGATATTAAATGCAGCACACTAACATGACCCTAACAATGCAAACAAAAGAAAACAAAATCAAAAGAAAAGACTCGACTATGTACACACTTAAAACACCCCCACACCTACTTCATGCATTGTCCTCAATGAATGTGAAGAGTTCTATTTATAAGCATGGAAAAAGCTAATCGGGGACAATCCCCCGATGTGGGACTAAACCAATACCAAAAATAGCCTAAACACATGATAATACAAGTCCAGGAGAAAGCTTAGCGGATCTGAGGCCATATGGACCTCCAATTAGCGGTCAAAGACCGCCAATTGGCGGTCTATAAACTTCAGATCGCGTTGCTTTTGGTTGTGGGCTTTGCTTGATGGATTTGTTGGTCTTGGATGCATCTACTTGGTTTGTTGGAGCTCCGACCCGAATCGAATTGACAAAATACTCCCCATGAAGGTGTGGAGTTTTTTGTTTTGCTCTTAGGTCCTTCGGTCTTACGATCAGGTCCTTCTCCCTTGCATCTTAGTCCCCAGGTCTAACAATTAAGTCCTTTTTCTCCTGCTTTTGGGTCCTTTCATGGCTCTTCTCTTCAAACCTATTTATTCCTGAAAACTAAACATAAAACTCGTAACATAACATTGTTTAGGTGAAAGATAATGGATATAAGATACAAATATAAACATGAAATGATGCCAATCAAAGCTCCTCACAATGCCCCCAAACCCAAGGGTGTGCTGACTTCCAACGTCGCAGTCAACATCGCAGGGGTACGGCCTAACACGCTCGCAAACTGCTCAGAGATGAACGAATGTGTGGCCCCGCAATCGACAAGCACTCTAGCAATTAAGTCATCAACATAGAGTATACCTTCCACCACAGCACTGGCATCCCTAGCATCCTCCGCCCGAATGGTGAAAACACGTCCCACACTCTTCCCCTGCTGGGGGGTGCAGGTGGTCGACTCGGTCCAGCTCCGCTAGCTGAGGAGGAACCCGGACGTCCACTAGGTCCACCTGCCTTACTCGGGCAGGAACGAATGAAGTGACCCATCTGGCCACAACCATGGCATGCACCTGATCAAGCCCCACACCCGCGCCCGTGGTGAAGTCTACCACACTGCCTGCACTGCCCTGACTGCTGAGATCCACCACTATCAATCCGGGGCCTCTTGCCCGGATTTCCCGAAGTCTGATCTCCAGGTCGCACACTGGCCTTCGTCTGCACATTCCTGGCCTCTACCGTCTCCTGGTAGTCCTGCTCCATAATCGTCGCAAACTTCACTGCATCAGCTAAAGTCTGCGGCATGCTCGTGGTCATACGAGAGCGGAACTGCGGCCTCAACCCTCGGATAAACTTCCGAGCTCTCTACTCCGGTGTCACATAAGTATCCGAGTAGTAACACTCCAGGGCGTGAAACCTGCTAATGTAAGCCGTCAGCGTCATCTCTCGCTGCTCGAGTGCTAGGAACTCCTCCTTCTTCCTATCCCGCGCATACTGGGGAAAATACTGCTGGTTGAACTCCGCGAGGAATTCCTCCCAGCCCACCTCCTCGCTGTCCTAAAAAACAACAACTGACGTGGACCTCCACCAGTTGGTCGCCTCTCCGTCCAACACATAGGTGGCCAGATCCACCTGCCTCTCAGAAGGACACCCAATCGCTCTGAAGATCTTCCGGATCTTGAAGACCCAATCCCCAGCTGCCTCCGGCTCACCACTGCCGTCAAAGGAAGGAGGGTGCTGTCGCATAAACCGATCCAGCACTGCCCCCGCCCCCGCCTGCTCAGACTGTGCAGACTGGTGCTCAAGAAACTCGCCCAGCCTACCAAGAGTCCCCTGAAGGGTCCTCCTCTTCTCCTCCTCCCTGGCGCCCCTATAACGTGAAGGTGGCCTCACACATCTCGGAGGCATCTACACAAGAGGACAGGAAATGATAATGAATTAATGATTATGAATGAATGCATGATGAATGACAACTAAATGCAAGACCTCTAAGGTGGTTTCATTGGACAAGCACACCGGGACCGAAAGCTCTGATACCAAATTGTAACGCCCGGAAACAGCGGAAAATTTAAAACTTTAAACAGATAAGAATCAACACCGGGGTCGTCACTAAACCACAAATATATATATAATGTAAGGTGGTAAACTGTACAATACAAGAGTCAAGGATGATTACAACCCAACACAAAAGATATACAATGCATGTACAAGGGAAAATCATCCACCTCGAAGAACAAAAAGACAGGATCTGGTCTGGGTGCTCCTGTCCGCAGTCACCACCTCCTAATGCTGCCTATGACCTGACATAAAACATGAATATGCCTGAGTTTCCCGAGAGGAAACCCCGTATGCCAACCCCTAGAATATGAACATAATATGCGTAATGAAACATGAAATGTAAATGCAGTAAAAGCATATCAATCTCCTGTGCTTACAAGGCACCGCCGGAAAACATCAGCCACGAGTCTCAAGGGTCCTCTCACCCCAACCCCACAATCACACGTGCACACAAGGCACCCGCTCCGTAGAGCCACAACAACGTGCACACAAGGCACCCGCTCCGTAGAGCCACTACAACGATCATCCTCTCAGGCCGGCAATGTATGTACCGTCGCCCCAAAAAAGGCCGGAGACCCGTTGCCCTCGAGGCGGATCCAACCACACACGACACAAGCATCCATATGCAAACTGTGCCCAAACGGTTGAACGGAAGACCCCAAACGGTCGACCGAACACCACAACTATTCCGCGGAAAAACCGAAATAACGTCCAACCGGTCGAACGACAAAGGGGCCTCGTTCGACCGAAATCCAACAGGGAAAATCCTCTCTTGCTCAAAAGCACCAACGGTCGAACGACCTAAAATCACGGTCGACCGATTCCCTCCAATAAGATTCACCAACAAAAACCGCACTACACGGTCGATCGAAACCACACTCCCGGTCGACCGGCCAATAAGTTAACTTAAGTTCCGGTCGGACGAAGTCAATGAGCGGTCGACCGTTTTGATGGTCTACGCCCCCAACCGACTTACAACAGTGCTTTCGGTCGACCGGCAACGGGGACCCGTTCGACCGAAAACACCCAGAGCCTTTTCCCTTGCTAAAATGTACCACCGGTCGACCACTCGAAGAGTATCGTTCGACCGGTGCAAGGAAAACTGCCCGAAACACACTACGCCCGGTCGACCACGCCAACCCGTCGGTCGACCGTTGCAGAGCAGAAAAGCTGCTGCAAGGTTCTCGACGAGCATTTCGGCCTACCGTCGGCCCCTCCAATCCTCACAAAGGCTAAAAGAGGATATAAACTAAAGCTTGGCATACCTTTACGGCTTGAAGAAGCCTTTGAAAAACCCACGAAGGTCGCTTCCACGAGCACCTCCTCAACTCCTCCGACGAACTCCTCGCTCGCGATCACCTCTACTCCGGCACTCAACGGGGCTTCACCTCACTCACCGATCGTCCACTCCACCACGACTCCAAGGCTGGAAGAGAAAGATCGAGAGAGAGAGAGACACGCGTGAGAGAGAGAGAGAGACAAGTGAGGGAAAGGGAGAGAAAACCAACCCTTTATACCTCTCCTCCTTCAATCTCCACCATCCACCACCTCATCTCCCATCAATCTCAACCATCCATCTAAACTTCTTCTAATCCTTCACCTAAAACACAATCAACCCATTAATAAGGGGTTAGGATGTAACACAAAATAAATAAATAATATGTGATTTAATTAATCTTTTGTTTTTGCTGACTGGATTGTCCACGTCAGACGGCGTCCCGGACGCACCGTGGCCATAAAACATTTCCCTACTAGAAAGACTGGTCTTATTTAGGAGGATCGGTCATCATACTTCATTTTTAGGACTTGCTTTAGCCTTATCCTTTACGGTAATAACATCAGTCATGGATTTTTGACTCTTTCTTGAAGGACGACCGACATGTCAATTCCGAATTGGATCCTTCTCACCCACCCGAGTAGAAGTTCCAACTCCTTTGGTTCCTACAGAGGAACGAGTAGCTTGGGCCCTATCAACGAACCTTTTACATAACTCCTTCAAAACCTTCATCATGTACTCACAACTTTTTTAAGAACAAAGACCTCATCCCTGAGGGACTTACGATTGGAAATGGCCATGTTCTTTCTTGACACAACATCCATTTTTTAAGGAATACCACCACCACCATCGTGGTGGTTCCTACGAAAGTCCTTCCACCAGCGGTCGAGTATATACTCATCTGGAACACGATACATATTATAATCGAAAACAACTACTACTTCGCTGCAAATAATGCCGCAATAATGGAGCATCCGACAACTGCACGATCACATTTGAATTGTACAACTTACATCTTATGCTTCCATGGTGAAGTGCGTTTACTTTTCCTAGACATCATGTGAAACGAGAAATATAGAGGACACCATATCTTCACCAATGTCACTGGACTACAACATATCATGACTTTCCTTTAAAATAGCTTGAAAATTGACAAAGTGTATACTTCTTCGAACTATTTATCATTGTCTGGTTTGGTCATAAGTGGAGCCAGTTATTGTGATCAGCTTGAGCTTCTTTCTCGTACTTGTGCTAGGAGCCAACTTTTATTGTGAGATCCTAATCCTAATTGGGTTTTAATTATTCTTTAGGTGGCAATTAGGAGGAGTTTGGAGTGGACAGCTGAGATTGAGTGGGGTTGGATGGATGGTTGAGATGAGAAGATGAATGGTATATAGGTGGAGCTCTCTCTCTCTCACGCCTCTCTCATTCCTCACTCCCTCTCCCTCCATTAGTGTTGTGCCCCGACGAGCTAGTGGTGTTCTGGCGAGTGGTGCTGAGCTCCGGCAATGTTGCGGTGTGCGGCAAGTGTTGGTTGGTGGAGGTGAGTTCATTGTTTTTCTAAACTCATTCTGCTTTCTTTGGCTCTCTCTCTCTCTCAACCTACCTCGTTTTCAGTTGTTATGGTTGGTGTGGTTGTGAAACAGCGAGGAGGTGCGATCGTTGATCGAGCGAGCGTTCGTCGGTGGATTGTGATTTTGGGGAGAAGTTCTCGTGGAAGCGTCGTCGAGGTTCTTCGAAGGTTTCTTCAAACCTTCACGGTATGTCAAACTAGTTGTTGTAGCTCACTTCTGTTGCGTGAGTATTTGGAAGTCGACGGTAGGCCGAAAGGCTCGTCGCAAGAAAACGTGCAGCAGATTTTACTGTTGGATCGGTCGACCGATTGGTGCAAACGGTCAACCGTTCCTAATGAGAATTTGGGTTTCTGCCTCACACTGGTCGATCAACCGGTTGTGCATTTGAGTCAAGCCTGGTTGGTTTCGAACGAACGGGGGTCCTTTGCCGTTCGACCATGTGCACTATTGTAGGTCGGTTGGGGCGTTGACCATCCAAACGGTTGACCGCCTATTTGACTCGTCCGACTGATGACTTAAGTTGAATAGTGGTTAGGTTCGACCGAGAGTGCTCCGGGGTTCGACCGGTGTTGATGTTGAGCGATGGTGGATTTCACTGGTGGGTTTCGGTCGAACGGGTCCTATTTGCCGTTCGACCGATTGGTCGTTATGTTCGTTGAACCTGGGAGTCGACTTTCTAAACGGTCGACCGGTCCCTGACTTTGGTTCGACCGAATGTATGTTGTTGGTGGGAATTATTCGACCAATGGAGTGTCGGTCGAGGTAATTGCCCTGTTTTAGTAAGATTCGGTCGACTGGGACTCTTGGTTCGGTCGATTGTTTGTGTCCAGTTTTGCACATTGGAGGTGCGGTTGTTGTAGTTGTCCGTGTGAGGCGATTTGTGGTGCCGATGTTCTTCCGGTAAGGGTGCCAGTGAGCACGGGTGTTGTAGTGGTTGGGTGAAAAAGCCATAGAGCTCCGTAACTATTGTGAGAACTGCGGTTTGGTTAAAAAAGCCCTGGAGCCTAGCTAGTCTGTGCGGGGTTGGGTGAAAAAGCCGTAGAGCTCCGTAGTGCGTTCAGGTTGGGTGAAAGAGCCCTGGAGCCTGAGCATGGACCGCGTGATAAGGGTTGGGTGAAAAAGCCTTGGAGCCCTTAGACGTTCGTGTTGGGTGAAAGAGCTCTGGAGCCCTGGACGTGTCGTGGTAGCTGCGGTTGGGTGAAAGAGCCCTGAAGCCCAGCTTGGCGACGTTGAGTGTTATGGTGGTTGGGTGAAAAGGCCCTGGAGCCCCGTAACAGTGGTGTGTTGTGGTTGGGTGAAAAAACCCTAGAGCCCAGCCTTGTTGTTTGTGCTTTTCTTGTTGGTAGAATTGCATGTTAGAGTGTTTCAATTTCATTCATTGAAGAGTTTGGCATACAAGGTTTCCTTCTGGAAACTCAGGCATTGTTGCATGTTTGCTTTTTAGGTCGTGATCGTCATTAGCAGGTGGTGACCGAGGAGAGGAGCACCGCTACCAGATCCAGTTTTCTCTCATTTTGAGGTCGGAGTGATTACTTCTATTTGTCATATAGCCTTTTGATGTAATCACACTTTTGAAATACTCGGATATATATATTATATATGTTGGTGCACTTGTTTCCTTGTACTTGAGTAATATCCTCTGTTTGATTGTATGTTATAAAATTTAAATTCTTCCACTGTTTGGGGATGTTACACATATTGGTTAACAAATTGTTTAAGGGAAGTGCTAGATTTTAAGAACCCATTAAAAAGGCATTCATGTTTTTGCTTCTTTGTGTCGAACACATACCTACATGATGGTAAATAATTACATTGTAAAGAAAATCAAGACAAAAAAACCTAAATTAGACAGGGCTTGTGTGGTAGGAGAGGGGGCAACACAATTGAAGTAAGGAAGGACAATTAGTACCACTACGGGGAGCTAACGTTAAATTAAAAGGCCGAAGTGTTTGAGAATTTATCGTCCCAAAAGATATCATTAAGGTTGGTTGGTACCCACATCCTATGAATCAAAAAAATCGAATCCAACCACCTAGATTCAAATTCATCAGGATTTAAGAAATAAAAAACATTACGTATTTGAGCGTGGGCATGCGGGTAGTGAGTCGACGGTACTTTCTGGCAGAGTTTGAAGGATGTGCCAGAAACATAGCCGATATTATGTAAGTGGGAAAATAATTTCCACAACTTTCATAATTGCCCTAGATTCTCCCAACATGAAATTTCAATTACCAAAAATAATGTCTCGGAGAGCAGGAAATGCGTCAATGGACGCACCGTTAGATTCCAAAAATTAGGAAGGCGTTTCCGGCGGACACCCCTCCTAATTTTTTTAAGTAATTAGTAATTGGTGATTAGTTATTAATAATTAGTAATTTTGTAAATTTAGTAACTTAATTTCATTTAACAAAATTTTATTTCTAAAATGTAATTAATAGTCATCGAGTCACCATGCACGAAAAGGAAAATCAATATCATTTCGCTCTGTGAGACCTTATGAAGGTGATTCAAGTGCTCTTCATGCACATACACGTGGTGTATCTGCTTCAGTTAGGAGGGAGATGGAGATTGGTTTCTGGCATGAAGCGTAGGGCAAAAGATGGTAAGGATTACAAAAGACAAAAGAGTAAAGGGATGTGAAATTTGGATCGAAAGGACTAAGCAAATGAAGTATATACCGCACATGCAAGCCAACCAGGGTTCAAATAACCAAACATAGTTTTTGGTCGTCTTCGAACCCAAAGGATGCAACCTAGCAACATCGAATGGTCGTGGTAATTTATAGCAACAAATGGAGAGATTGGCATGTCATATTTGTTAGTAAAATAGGTTGTATCAAAGGAAACTACAATGCCAAAGTACTAGTATGAAAAACGTGATGGATGATCTGCTCAGAAAACTTTTCAAAGCTGACCATCGGTATCCAAATCAATAGGATAGAAAAAAAATTAGTTGAGGGACTACATTTGTCAGAAATAGGAAACCAAAGCATCAACGTCATCCTCACCAAGCTTCGGCTTACGAGACACCTTCAAAACGTCCACGAGAATGAGCAACGGTGACTACGTATCAAAATAAGCTTTAAAGGTAGACAAAGAAGAAATTAAAGATAAATAGAAACTCAAACCTGGCATTACACTCGGTGAAAGACAAACCCTAAAAAACAATTGCTTCGACAACTAAGGATACCATCGTCATGCAAGGACGTATCTCAGGCACATTGTTCATAACATTTCTCCTTTGATTGTTATCAGTTATAATAACCGCAAGTTCACGACCGAAGTGTGTCGACTTTGGTTAGTTCGAAGGCGAGTGGGAAACAAAGGAGAGAAAGGAGTTATGATCGAAACTACACTAAAATACGAAAGAAATTGGAAAATAAGCAATACAACTAAACCCCATAAGGGGTAGAGAAAGAATGTGAATACAAAAATATGTGTAAATGTGTGTTTGATTGTGCTCGTCACAACATGTAGTGCATGAAAACCATGAAACTAAATCCAACTTTGTCTCCACATAAATAACATAACACGTTATCATTAAAACATACAATACAATGATTGGAATGAAGTTAAATGAACTCATGCATAAAGACCAACCCCACTATGTCTCCACATCAAATAAGATTTACACAATCATTAAAACATACAAGACATTAATCAAGGTGAGGGCAACAAGAGTACATGAAACTACAAGTAATGTTTCTGATTGACATCATATCATCCATATATTTGTGTCTTATATCCTCTATTTTTAGCCTAAGCAATGCTATGTAACGAGTTTATGTTTAAGTCCAGGAATAAATAGATTTGAGAAGATGAGATTCAAAAAGGAGTCAAAAGAAAGGAAAAGTACTATGTTGCATGACTTATGGACTGAGATGAAAGAGAGAAGGACTCAGATGTAAAACCAAAATGATCAATGAGAAAATCTAGAAGCTCCACACCTTAATGAGGAGTATTTTTGCAATTCAATCCGGGCCCAACCATCAACAACCACATTGGGTTCATCAAACACCAAGAAATCAAGCCAAACCCAAGCCACCAAAATCCAGACTCGATCAAACACATATAAACCGCCAATTGACGGTCCAAGACCGTCAATCAGCGGTCCAAATATGGCCAAATGCTACATGCTTTGGTCGGGTGGTGTATTATGTTGTTTTATGTCCATTTATAGTATGTAATTAGTCCAATACCAGGTATTGTCCCGGATTACCTTTTTCCATGCCTATAAATAGAACTCTTCCTCTCCTTTTGTATTCACCCATTGCTTGGTGGCATCCTCTCTACTTGGAGTAAGCCTTGGAGAAAAAACTCAAGGTGGAGAAGAAGGCTACTTGTAATGCGAGTCATGTAAATAAAATAATTCTTCATAGTTTGTCTTAATGTTGTCTTTTTTTAATGCTTGTTTGTTTTGTTTGTTTTGTTTTCTTTATCGTAGTATAAATAGAATGTCTTCTTTTCTTAATGTAGTTTATAGTTTAATGACCAGTGAGTAGTTACATTCCCCTTTGGGGGTGGAGATGATGTTCATACATGCATTAAAGAATGGAAATGAATGCTTGATTTTGAAATGTGTTGATTAATGTGAATGTATGCTTGCTTGTTTAGAGTAGAACACTTCACTTGATGGGTTTTGTCATAACTATTAGACAACTCTCATGTTTGTTTAGGTTCTAAAATAACCAACTTGTGTATGTGAATGTTAATCAACTAGGTTAGTGATTGGATTGATAGGTTTTGCCATAACCTTTAGACACTTCCTGGGCATGAAAACACTACTTACATTTATGCCTATTGAATGCATTCTTCAACATCTTATTACATGTGTGCATACAGTCCAGCCCTTCGGGGTTTTCCTTACTGAATTCCATCTTCCTTTTCTTAGTTGTTTATCTTACTTTAGTAGTCTTGTGCTTTCATCTTTCTCCTTTGTTTGTTTCTAGTTTAGTTTAGCTTAGGTTAGCATAATCACGTCTCTTCTCCTTTATTTGCCACTTGATTTCTTAAGAACCAGAGTCGACTCACTTCCCCGTGGATCGACTCGTACTTGTCGCGTCTTCACCGATGCCGTGCACTTGCGGTCTAAATTTAAAACGATCAATCAAGTTTTTGGCACCGTTGTGTGGGAGGTGTTCTGCCCAGACTCTGGTTTGGACTATTTGAGTGGGTTTAATCATTTGTTTTTAGTTTGTTTTTGTTTCAGTGACATTGACACATTTAGGGGACACACCAGGAGAAATTTTGAGCAGAGAGCAGCCCTTTGGACCGCCAACTAGTGGCCTGGTGAGCTGCTTTTGCTCCAATTTTTGTTGTGGTTGTTTGTTTGTTCATTGTAGTTGTCTGGGAGCCCGATTTGCTTGTTTTAACATGTCGTTTACTCCCAGATCTATTAATAATCAATCCCCTTTCTATACAACTTGGACCTTAAAACTCAAAGCAAAATATTAGTTCGATTGTCATCTAGGTCAT
Source organism: Triglochin maritima (assembly GCA_963682175.1). Classification (NCBI taxonomy): domain Eukaryota; kingdom Viridiplantae; phylum Streptophyta; class Magnoliopsida; order Alismatales; family Juncaginaceae; genus Triglochin; species Triglochin maritima. The sequence continues at coordinate 26,726,962 of OY821788.1, read as the reverse complement.
GCATCATTTGTAGACCTTGCACGCACTCGTCTTTCTTTTCTCTACATTCTTGTTGTTGATTGTTGGCTTGAGGTACATGCACTTATTCTCTCATTTATACATGGTTAAAGCATGCATTAGTTAGTAAGGTGCATCGGGACATGAGTGAGGTGAGCGTTTGTTTGGAGAGTTGATTGCTAGATTAAGACTCAAAACGCTACTAAGGAGAGGTTGTACCATACAAGATAAGATGGGAGATTTCATCACCCTTTCCTTTGCCCCAAAAATCACTCTTAATCAAAGCCTTGATTCTAAAAGCAAGTAGACAGTTGTTCTAAGACTCGGACGCACTAGGAGAGTGATCGAGTTGAGACTGGCATGACCTGATCGGCGTTGCCTGCCTTGTCGATAGTAGGAGGCACTAGATTTATGGATTTGGTATCACTTGCTGGGCATTGTGGTCTTCGGTGTATAGAGGTGAGGCATGTTGATACTAGTGATCCCGAAGTTAGGCGTCGTCTAGCCTAAGGACCTATAGCCATAGGTTGTATGAGCATTGTTTGCTTGTCTACTTCTACCCTCTCCCACTACCCACGCTAGATTTAGGGATTCTTCCCTTCTCCTCTGAGTCGTCTTCTTCTCACCTACTTCTACGTTCTAGTATCCTCCACTTTACACTCTCTGTTAGTGTTTTAGGGTTGAGTCGAGCACTTTACACTCCCTTTTACACCTCGTGGTGGTGAGAGTGATCGACTCGAGAGTTCTTTGGCAAGATCGATGGTTACATGGGCGACCATCCATATCATTATTGGGACCAGGACTGTTCTCCTTGGTATTCCGGACCCATGCAACTTGTGGTGGCTCAGACAAACACCATGTATGTTGGGACAATCTTAATTGTGTGGCTGAGCAATCTTCATATTGGGGTGATATGAGAGACGCACTGATTGACATCATTTCATGCTTATATTTGTATCTTATATCCATTATCTTACACCTAAGCAATGCTACATGACGAGTTTTATGTTTAGTTTTCAGGAATAAAGAGGTTTGAAGAGAAGAGCCATGAAAGGACCCAAAAGCAGGAAAAAAATGACTTAATTGTGAGACCTAGAGACTGAGATACAATGGAGAAGGACCTGATCGTAATACCGAAGGACCTAAGAGCAAAAAAGGAAACTCCACACCATCATGGGGAGTATTTTGGCAATTCGATTCGGGTCGGAGCTCCAACAGACCAAGTAGATGCATCCAAGACCAAGAAACACTTCCAGCAAAGCCCAACAGAAAACCCAGACGGATCTGGGCTTTATAGGCCGCCAATTGGCGGTCTGGAACCGCCAATTGGCGGTCTGAATCATGCCAGATCCGCCCAAACTTGTCCTGGACTTGTATTAATGTTCGTTTAGGCTAGTTTTGGTATTGGTTTAGTCCCACATCGGGGAATTGTCCCGGATTAGCTTTTTCCATGCTTATAAATAGAACTCTTCACCTCCCATTGTATCCATCTCTCTCTTTGGTGGCATCTTCTCTACTAAGAGTGAAGCCTTGAAGCAAAACTCGGGTTGAGGAAGACCTGCTTGTAATTTGAGTGAGTTAATAATAGATGTTTTCTTTAGCTTGTTAATTCTTGCTTAGTTGATTTCCTTTTATGTGTTTGCTTTGTTGCTTGTTTTGTTTTATGCTTCTTTAATATTTCTTGCTTGATTAGTATAGTTTCATTTCAGTATAATGCTTCATTTTATTAGAGTAGTTAGTTTAAATATGTGTGAGTAGCTCCATCCCCATTTGGGGGGTGGAGAAATATGTGATATAATCATGTAGTGTATTAAGTGTGTGTTATCTTTATCCCTTGAGCTTTATATGATTTCCATAACCATCTAATGGGTTTTCACTCTTATCTTTGATATGCTAATGCTCTTGAATGAAGCTTACCTTATGCTTTGATTAGTTGACCTATTCTATGGGGAATGATAAGGTTAGGATATGGATGAAGTTAATTTTGGAAACACAATTTGTAGTGTATGTGCTCTTGTTGCCTTTACCTTAGCTAATGTCTTGTATGTTTTAATGGTGTAGTCTTATCTTAATTCATGTGGAGGCATAGTAGGGTCTAGTCTTTATACTTGAGTTCATGTAGCTTCATTCCAATTATTGTCTTGTATGTTTTAATGATGTAGTCTTATCTTAATTCATGTGGAGGCAAAGTTGGATGCAGTTTTATGATTTCATGCACTACATGTTGTGAGGAGCTTAATGAACACACACACACACACACATCTTTATGTTCACATTATTTCTCTACCCCCTTTGGGGTTTAGTTTTCTTGCTTTTCTTCCATTTCCTTTTTGCATCTTAGTGTAGTTTAGTGTATCCAACCTTTATCTCCTTCTTTTTACCTCTCGCCTTCGAACAAACCAATCGTCGACACACCTCCCAGTGGACGACCCGTATTTGCCACCGCTTCAACGCGGTCGTGCACTTGTTGTTTAAATAAAACGATCACCAAGTTTTTGGCGCCGTTGCCGGGGAGGTGCTCTGTCTGGACTTTGGTTTGGACGATTCGAGGGGTTTTTAATTTTTTGTTTCCAGTTTTTCTTAGTTTCAGGGAACCATCGGATCAAGGGGAGGCTACTGGACATGTTTGAGGACCAGAAGCTCCAAACGGACTGCCAATCAGCAGTTGAAGACCGCCAATTGGCGGCCTGGTGAGGGTTTCCTGCTTCAAAATTTGTTTTGGTAGTTAGCTCCACATTTTTCGTGGCTTTTGGGAGGCCCTTGCTTGGTGCCACTTTTGGCATGGTTGAGGTGGCTTGAATGGCCATGAAGAATGTGGAAGTTGGAGAGTTGTTGCAAACAAAAACCCCCTCACCAAGCCATCCCTCTCCAGCCTCTTCCTTTCTCACACACACTTCTCCTCAGACCACTCATCCTCTCCTCGCCATCTTGTTGGTGGGCTGATCTCCGGCGAGTTTGTGGAGCTGCGTCTAGTGCAGCTTTGTGCTGCTAGAAGTAGAGTTGGTGGGTATAATCTCCGGAAAGCTCAGGCAATCTTCTTGCTGACCAGGTATACTCCTATCCCTTGTTGAGTTTTATGGGAGGGGATGTAAGCTGGAAGGGCCAGCCAACATCACGTGGTTGCTGGTGCAACAGTTGCACCATTAACCGGATCTCTTCTAGTGTGCATGGTTGCATGCGCTAGAAGGGGGCTGGCTGTGGATAGCCAGGGGGACCAGAGCTCCAGAGAGCTCTGGTGAGGTCAGACCACCTCCGGTCAGACATCTCAGAGGGGTCATGGTGGCTCCATTGGGAGGCTAGGGTGGCAGGTGCACCCGATCTCCACCTATGGTTTCTTGTTGGTGCGGATTCTAGTTCCCGGACTGCCGGCTGGTGCGGCTGGAATCCGGTGGTGGCTGGACCCTAGATGCATGAAAAGTGACTTAAGGGAAGGAGGAGGTAGCACTACTACAGAAAAGGGAATATACGTCAGATGTATGGGGCTATAAACGTCGGATATAAGCACTCCCCGATCCGACGTCTATGTGTGCGTCGTCTATACATAGACGTCGTCTATACATAGACGTCGTCTATTATATCACCGACGTCTATACCTAAAGAATAGACGTCGGCTATACGTAGAAGCCGATGTGTATTCGTTAACGCATAGACGTCAGTCTAGACAAAAACCGACATCTATGCTTTAGGTATAGATGTCGGTGATATAATAGACGACGTATATGATTTAGAGTAGACGTTGGTTATGTCACAGACGACGTATATTCTTTAGGGATAGACGTCGGTGAACTAACATGCGACGTCCATTCGTAATGAATATACGTCAGATTCCATAGAAAGCCGACGTCTATTCCTTTCTTCAGAGGGATAGACGTCGGATAATAATAACGGTCGTCGTCTATTCCTAAACCTGGACAAAAAAAAAGCATCCGGCGAAATTGTTTTTAGTCATCGTATTCGTGTACATACAACTGCACCAAATTCATTCACCTATAAATTTGTTCATAATACTCACAATTTCATCCACATATACACACAAGCACAAACAAACAAGCATACATGCACAAACACAAACATATCATACATGCACAAACATACAAAGCATACACAATTGACATTCAACGCACTTGCAATTAATTCATTCTAAAATTAAGGCGATTATATTAAGGCATAAAGTGTAGGTTTATAATACAAGTGCACTTGTTAACTAAATTACAAAAAATACAATTGGCAGGAGAAACTCTTAGTTCGTCAGCATGTTTCTGATGAAATAGCGAGCCCATTGGTTGCGAGTTTCATCGAGCTCCTGTTGCGAGAAGGGATCACTACTTTTTGGGAAAACCTATCAAAAAAATACAACTGTGTTGAATATTAATAACTAAATATTGAAACTACACGACTATACAATTGAATAACGATCTACATTACCTCGGTTAGACATACGTCTTGAGTTACCACATCGAGGATTTCCTCCATGTATCTCATCACGTAGTAACCGCATTCCGTATTTCCAACCTGCTTCTGGTACTACAAACATAGGAATTCGCTAAATATTTGTTCCTAACTTAATTAACAAAAATGGGATAGAACGTACTCTCATTCCATGCCATGTAATTCCTGCTTTTGTGGTTGTTCTCCTACCACCTAAAACTCTGTAAGCCTTAATTGCCCTGAGTAGCACAAGTTAAATATCATTCAATAATACTAATAAAAATCCACGAATTACTTTATTCACGACTAAACGAACTTACATATTTAGAAGTTTCTTTATTGAGTCCCTTGGTTTATTCGACCCCAACGGATCAAACCAATATGTCTAATTAGTCGTGGGGCATACAACGACAATCATCCAATGAGCCCTGTGTTATATATATAATTAGAAGCTTATTACAAAATAAAATTTCACTTTGAATTACAAAGTTTACCTCTCATGATAAGGGAGCAGATAATATCTTTTGTCTTCTTCTTTAAAGAATGTCCCAAGTTGACCCGATTTATCGTCATTCCCGTATATATATGTAGATGGACTGATAAATCCAAATACTTGATCCTCGGGAAAGATTGATCTTCTGGAGTCGTAAAGATGTCTACAAGTATAAAAATTATAATTTATTACAGTTTTGATAAAATTATTCAATACTTTTCATTGTATACAAAAAAACACTTACTTCACTTGCACGTCGATAATCATGATACACAACGAATCCATCGCCATGAACTGCTTGATATCCTCTTTGGTGACGTACAAAGAGGGAGGCAACCCTTTATCCCCCTCCCCCTCCAAGTCCCAGGTACTTAAGGATTGTTCTTCCCTACCTACCATACATTGATACAACATTTTGCACCTACTTGTAAGCGAATTAATGTTGATCGGAGATTGGTTGTTTGACCCTTTGCTCTGGGGCTTGACACCTTACAGATATGTATACAACCGTTAAAATACAATTGTTAACAAATTTGAAGTTTGAAGTCTTTCAAAGTTAAACTATACCTCATGTTTGTCGTTTAGCTCTACTAAATAACTAGGCCACCGCACGAACCCACCGATAGCATCACCGAGAGTAACAATCTCTTCTTCTGTAAATGGCACAAAAGCACCAGGATCTAAGCAACTCTCAACTGCATCCTTCAATTCTCCCTCTCCTACCTCTGTGAAATGGTGTCTGGAGATGTTATAAACTTTCCCGTGTCCCACCAATCTTCGATCAGGGTCTTCGACAAACAAAGCACATCTAGATCCATCCGCGAACTTTCCAAACGAGGGACCGTCGACGAGGGCCAATTCTCGAGAATGAGACACGAAATCATCTTGTCGATCAGGGTGGAAGACTGGCGGAACTGGAGTAGTCTCCGCGGAAGAACCGGTCTTACAACAGGTAGGAGAAGTAGGCAAACGATCCAATCTCTCCAAAACCAGTTGCAACGTATTCTTCAAATCTGCGATCTCTTGCTGGCATTTGGTATGACCAGTCGACGAAGTAGACCGTTGAGTCTTCCCATAATATTATCGAAGTCCAACTCTACTCCCTACCCCTCGCACACAACCGGGGTGTTCGTCGTTTCCCAAGGCCTCGTGTAGAATATCATTCCGACCATCGGAAGCAAATTCACCTTGAGATTCCCTCAACTTCAGAGAGTCCTAAGTTGAAAACAATATTTACTAACATTTGAAAAATATAAAATTAATAATTCTGAATTAATAACATATATATAAGTGATGCAACTTACTATCTTCGAGCCGATTGCTTGCGACTCGTCTGTGACGTACTCCCCTCTGGAGTTTACTCTCGCTCTCTTCCAAGAATCACAACGAGCTACGGGAGAAGGAGGAGATAGGTTACTTCCTTGCTCCTCACTCATACCGGAGTCAATTGCCTCCTGTTTCTTCTGAGCAATTTTTTCAGCCATCATTTGTGCTTCTAACTTTTGGTACCCCGCTCGAGACATACGATGGGTATACTTGTTAGAAGATCTAATCTTTTGGTTTTTTGCTCGAATGGCCTAAAATCAAGTTTATTAGATTGTCACTAAAATCAATAACTAACAAGTTTCTTTTGAAACTCAGTTACTATATTATAAATTAAACTCAATTACCTCAAACTCCGGGCTATCTCTGGATTTTTTGAATACCTCCCATTGATTCGGAGTGATAAAGTTATAGACATCGCATGGATTTCTATCCTGGTAGTCTCCGAATATGTACTTGTTTGTTAAATTTGTTTTGAAATCCCTCCAACGAACTGACATGTATGTCATCCACTTTTTCTTCAATTTGTCAGTGGATTGGAACTCAAAAGATTCCTACAACACGTTAACTTTATATATATCAAAAGTTCGACTAAAACTATTGAAATCTATAATGGAATCATTACCTGCACATTATCCCATATTGTGTCCTTCAACTTCTCATCTACATCAGCCCAAATGGATAAACAAATGTCAACTTTGGCCCTCGCTAAGCTACCCAGAAAACTTTTCCAATTATCAGACAACATGCCTAACGGCTCAAGACGGTCATCAAACTGGATTGGAACTCTACCGTCTCTATTTCTTCTGCCCACGAATTCTTTCATGAGACAAGGACCTCGTGTACTGTATGTCTTCGAGCCTTCAGACTCGGAGGAAGTGGGTTTCTTTTTCGGAGCCATTATACTATAAAAGATAAATTCAAGTAACTAAATAAGGTAAAGACATTAAATGTCTATTACAATGTGTTACAACAGAAAATTTGCACCATTACTGGTTTTTTTCCTTAATGGATTTTCAATCCATATACCTTCACCGTGGTCATCTCTAAACATACAAGCCTCAACATTTATTTCTTCATCAACTAAGTTCAACTCAGGTGCTTGCTTAGAGAAAGGTGGTGTCTCTTCATACTCGATCAGGCTATCATCTGATACAATTTTTTTCTTCCCTTCCAAAATTACTGCCCATTTCTGAAGGGAATGTGTTCTAAAAGTTTTACTTTTAAATGTCAATTATTATGACTTGAATGAGAAATCATTTTGTTCCTTGTTTATGTTACTCGTCTTGTAGAAGTGTTAAGGAAGAGACTCTTGGTCCTTAACCGTAGAGCTCTAAAAGATATTGGTTTACATAAAACAAAAGATATTCACAATCATGGTAATTAACATGGGACATTAATTACCGGGTTAAGATTGTCGTGTTTGGTCATAGATCATTGTAGCTCTACAAGTGAGTGACAACACGGATATGCAAAAGAGGAAAATATTACTTTTGTATACTGAATAGACCTAATAAGTAAAATATTATAGAAATGTGTTTCTGTGTCATTAATATTTTACTGTGTCTTTGGTTCTTTGATATGAGACTTATATCTGATCACTTAAGGAATACTTAATTAGATCAGTGTCTTGAACTATCGATAAGTGTAGTGTAAAGGCATTGGTTGGTTAAGTACAACTTTTGTTGGAGAAGATAGTTAGTCAAAAGATTATCATTGCCCCTCTTAATTGAGTGATGATATTAGTGGGCCCCTTGATAAAGCAAAGTTATAATGTGCACAATGTGATTTGAGTTAAGTCACATATTTATAACTAGCCTAAAGAGATCAAGAAATGAATACTAATACAAAGATGACACAATACAACTTTGTGTGTATTCTTAATATCATGAGGCAAGGGACGGACACAAGTGGTGCACTCCATCACTAAATGGATCGGGTTTTGGTTCGAGTGGAATTAAGACATCTAACTAATTGGGAGCTATAATGTGTAGCTAGATATCGCTTATAGCTTGTGATATTAAGCTCTTAATATCATTGTGAACTTAGTTTAGATCCTCCCATAGGTCACACCGCAAAACTGGGAAACAAGAAATGGGGATTTTGAGTTCATAAGATGTGTCGGGTTTCATGTAGAAAATATGACACATGGGGTGAACAAGCAAAATCAAAATTATGTTGTGATTAATAACATAATTAGAATCTAAATAAAATTCATATGTGATGTAAATATTATGGGGTGTAATGATTGATCATTGCATAGGATACTATGTTACATAAGTTGTGAATTTATTACTAATCCCGAAATGTCAAATTTTGTAGGGGTTAAACTGAAATTTGACAAGTCTGCAAAATAGTGCTCCAACGGTCGACCGGTTAGCAGTAAACGGTCGACCGGACATGTCTCGACCGATAACAGGGAATTTTCATCTGTTCGAACGGTCGACCGAAAGTAATCGGTCGGTCGACCGAACATCGAGATGGAATAATTCCTGTTACGAACGGTCGACCGAGTTATTGAACGGTCGACCGAAACATGGTTCGAACGGTCGACCGAACCTCCAAACGGTCGACCGGTCCAGACGGTTTTCAGCAGAATTAATTTAAGAATTAATTAGATCATGCATGGAATTGGTCCATAATTGATTTAATTCGTGGCTAATATTATTTATTATTAAATAATGGATGGTTAGATGGAATTTTGCATGAAATCATGGGCAAGGGGTTGCACATGAATAGGTAATTTGGAGAGAGCTTATAAATACAAGTTTATCTCATTACCTCCAAAAATTCATTCATTATTTACTTATGCAAAAATTCTCTCTCCATAAATCTCCACGAAAATCCCTTAATTCTTAAGTTTAGTTTTAGTTCTTAAGAGATCATCTTCTCAAGGGAATTAAAGAGGGGTTAGTAATTGGATTCTAAACCCTATCGGAGATTGAGAGACTAGCTTCCCTCTCTCCGATCTTGTTTAGAGTTTGGTGAATACTCGGAGGCATCCGGCGCAGCGAGGAGCATCCCCGACGTCTCCGAATCTTCAAGAAGTTTTAGAGAAATTCTAGGTATGAATTTCGGAGTCCATATTTGTTTTAATAAAGTTTTGAAACTAGTTATTGAGACAAATTGATGTAGGCATGAAATAAATCATAGAAAATTGTAAATTGATCCTTATTGTGCATAAAAATTTCGAAAATAAATATGTACAATTAAACATGAAATCCTACAGTGGTATCAGAGCACAAGGTTCAATTTTCTCATGATTTATGGCTGTAAACGAATTTAGTTTACCATCTAGGATTTAAACAATTCAATTTACCTGTTTTTTCGGTCTATGAATGTTTGTTGATGTAATTCTCCATAATAATTCGTTCTGAATGTTTTAAGTGTTTTAAAACATGCCATGTAATTATTAGAATTAAGATTTAGACATTTGTCTAACTTGCAATAATTTCGTTTTAAGTATAAACGATTATTTTGTAAGAGAATCAACAAAACCGAAAAACTGCGATTCATCTTTCCATTGGAAATTGGATGGACAGCGGTTCATAATTAATTTTTGAACTATGGATGCATGAAAAACATTTTTAATGGATTTCAAAATGTTTTTCAAAGAATTGTTTGGGATTCTAGATGCTTGATAAGCTATGTTGGATAGTTTATAGCGATATTGCATGAATGGATGCTCGAGTTGTCTTTGCAGGAATTGTGGGTTTATATGTTCCAAATCAGCAGTTATGAATGTATGTAATCATTATTATACAGGGGCTTATGTATGTAAAAGCCAAAATTTTCTCTCTTTCCGTCTTTTAGATAGTTGCATTTGCATATGAGAGGTTTTTACATAGGACTTGCACTAGTCAGTGTTTATTGAATGTGAGGAGCATGTTTATTTTCTGTAAAATCTACATCTCCTGTGCAAGAGGAAGTCGCCGCTGTAGCGCATCGATCGAGGATCGAAGATCAGGGATCGAGGATCGAAGGGAACATATAAACTCACACGATGTGGATTGTGTGAATGTTTAATTTCTGTTTTTATCTTGCTATGCATGTGATGAATGTGTTGAATGTTAGGATGTGTATGATTAATAATATGCATGATAACCTAAAATTCTAAATCACATGTTAAATTGTCCAAAAAAAAATTAAGAATAAATTTCCTTCTTATTTCATCCACTAGCAGCCATTGATCGAGGGATACTCTGCTCGCCCTTAGCGGGAGATAGCTCCCTCCATCTTTGGGAATAGTGGGAGATATAATGGTTGTCTGTTGTTGTGCCACAATTAAATATATGAGGTGTGTTTCAGCCTAGTGAACCCCAAGTATGTTTAGTTGTGAATACAATGGATAAACGTATCTCGTATCAAATGAAAATAAGTTTTCTTAACATTACCTAGAGCCCTCGCTCGGTTTTGGGAAAAGTTTTTCTTACGAGGATAGGTTGTATTCCCTCATAATTAAAACGACAAGAGTCACAAGAGTTTGAAGATGCTAAATGTTGCTAAAATTCAAAAAGGTTGTGATTAGAAAATGTTTTCTTACCTTGATATTGTAATGTATTCGATAGCCCTTAGCTAGTCTATATTACGATTGATGGGATCTTAGATTGTTGCATTTATGGGCAAAATTTTTATTTGCAACATTTACATTTATATTCAATATATGTATGCATGTGTATTAAAACATAAAATTGGCATTAAAATCCTATATGGTTTATTTTGTAGAAAAATGTCGAACATCCAACCTATCGTACGATCCATGATAGAAAAACACCCTTTAGCAAATGATGGCTCAAACTTCATTAGTTGGCAACTCAAACTCAACATCGTGTTAAAGTTTGAGAAACTATCTCACATTTTGGAAGGTCCAATCCCAAAGTGGAATGAGAGATTAACCGATGAAGAGAAAGAGGCTAAAGCCAAGTGGGAAGACCAAGAGAACCAAGTTCACGGTCTTATGCTAGCATCCATGGGTGACTCGCTTCAAGCGAAATACTTGGATTCAAAACCCAAGAAGACCGTGGAGGCTTTATCAAAGATGTTCATGGATAGTGCCCGAAAGGAGCGCTATAAGACCACCATCGCACTCACAAGGTGCCATATGGCGGAGGGAACATCGGTATCCATGCATTTTCTCACGATGCAAGGGTACCTTGAGAAGTTGGCAAAGCTCTCTTCACCAATGCTCGAGGACATTGCTGAAGATATGATTCTTGGCTCTCTAGCCCCGTCCTTCAAGGACTTTGTGATGCACTACCACGTGCGTGAAAAAGGGGTGAGTCTTGAGGAGCTGCACAACGCTCTCAAAACTGCTGAAGTTGACATGGGCAAGGGTAGGGACAAGCATGTCCTTGCCGTCCATGGGAGGAGCCAAAAGATTGGTAAATGAAAGGGCAAATCTACCAAAAGTGGTTCAATCAAGAGCAAGGGAGTAGGAGGTGCTCGTGCGAGTGCCTCGAGGGGGAAATCTCAGAAATCTCCAACTCCCAATACGGAGTGCTTTCACTGCGGTGAAAAAGGACACATCCGGCCAAATTGCCCCAAGTACAAGGAAGACCTTGACAACAGAGTGATTGAACGTCGGCACCCCAAAAAGGCAAAATGTATATTTGTTATTGAAATAAATTTAGCCACCTCTGTCCAGGATTGGGTAATTGATACCGGATCTTGTGCTCACATAGTTTCTAATGTGCAGCTACTCATGGATAGGAAGGAACTCGTAAGGAACGAGGTAGAATTGAATGTCGGAAATGGTGCGAACGTGTCTGCGGTTGCACAAGGTTCTGTGGTGCTTCAATTATATAGTGGTTTAAATTTATGTCTAAAGAATGTTTATTATGTGCCTTCGATTAGCAAAAACATTATTTCTGTATCATGTTTAGATATGGATAATTTTAATATAAATATTTCAAATTCTTGCTTGTCTATATCGAAGAATGGTGTTTTCTATGCAAATGCATTCATAAGGAATGGTCTCTATTTGCTTGAATTGAATGATAAACAAATCTTTAATATCAATAACAAAAGACTTAAAACCACTCACGAGAATGATACTCTCTTGTGGCACTATCGTCTTGGTCACATAAATGAAAAGCGCATCAAGAAATTGCAAGAAGCTAACCTTCTTGGTCTACTTGATTTTAAATCATTGGAGACGTGCCAACCATGTATAATGGGAAAAATGACCAAAAAGCCTTTCAAGAAGAAAGGACCAAGGGCGAGTGGCTTGTTGGATTTGATACATTTCGATGTATGTGGTCCAATGAGTACTAGTGCACGAGATGGTTTCAGGTACTTCATTACGTTCACGGATGATTATAGTCGTCATGGCTATGTTTATCTAATGAGAAACAAAAGTGAGTCCTTTGAGAAGTTCAAAGAATTCAATAATGAAGTAGAGAACCAACTCGACAAGAAAATCAAGTCTCTACGAACAGATCGTGGAGGTGAGTACTTAAGTGTCGAATTTGACTCATACCTAAAGGAGTTTGGTATTGTACCTCAACTCACCCCTCCCGGTACACCTCAGTGGAATGGGGTATCCGAAAGGAGGAATAGGACATTGCTCGACATGGTTCGGTCAATGATGAGTCATGCGGAATTACCTCTTTACTTTTGGAGTTATGCACTACAAACTGCAGCTTACACACTAAATATTGTTCCATCCAAATCCGTGGAGAAAACTCCTTATGAGCTATGGAGTGGTAAAACACCTAAGCTCAGTTTTCTCAAGATTTGGGGTTGTGAGGCTGATTGATCGTTTTATATTTAACCGCAAGTGTACGGCCGCGTTGAAGCGGTGGCAAATACGGGTCGTCCACTGGGAGGTGTGTCGACACTTGGTTTGTGCGAAGGCGAGAGGTAAAGAAAGGGAAGAAAGGTTGGTTACACTAAACTACATTAAGACGCAAATGGAAATGGAAAAGAAGCAAGAAAACTAAACCCCAAAGGGGGTAGAGAAATAATGTGAACATAAAGAAGTGTGTGTGTGTTCATTAAGCTCCTCACAACATGTAGTGCATGAAATCATAAAACTACATCCAACTTTGCCTCTACATGAATTAAGATAAGACTACATCATTAAAACATACAAGACAATAATTGGAATGAAGCTACATGAACTCAAGTATAAAGACTATACCCTACTATGCCTCTACATGAATTAAGATTTCACTACATCATTAAAACATACAAGACATTAGCTAAGGTAAAGGCAACAAGAGCACATACATTACAATTGTGTTTCCAATATTAACTTCATCCATATCCTAACCTTATCATTCCCCATAAAATAGGTCCACTAATCAAAGCATAAGCTGAACTTCATTCAAGAGCATTAGCATATCAAAGATAAGAGTGGAGACCCATTAGATGGTTATGGAAATCATATAAAGCTCAAGGGATAAAAATAACACACACTTAATACACTACATAATTATATCACATATTTCTCCACCCCCCAAATGGGGATGGAACTACTCACTACTCATTACACTACTGATTAGACTAAGTAAAGAAAACATTTAACTAAGATACTAAAATTACTAAACAAGAAATTAAACAAAGTAAAGCAACCCACACAAAACAAGGAACATAACAAGACAAGATTAAAAGAAACAAATAAACCTTTATTAACAATGACTCACATTGAAGGTAGCATTCTTCTCCACCTTGAGTTATTGCTTCAAGGCTCACTCCTTAGTAGAGAGAATACCACCAAACAATGGGTAATTACAATGGAAGGTGAAGAGTTCTATTTATAAGCATGGAAAAAGCTAATCGGGGACAATCCCCCAATGTGGGGCTAAACCAATACAAAAAATAGACTAAGAATACACTAATACAAGCCCAGCGCAAATCTTAGCGGATCTGGAGACATATGGACCGCCAATTGGCGGTCTATAAGCTTTGGATTCATCTGGGATTTGTTGTGGGCTTTGCTGGTGGTCTTTGTTGGTCCTGGATGCATCTACTTGGTTTGTTGGAGCTCCGACCCGAATCCAATTGCCAAATTACTCCCCATGATGGTGTGGAGTTTCCTGGTTTGCTCTTAGGTCCTTCTGTCTTACGATCAGGTCCTTCTGTCTTGCATCTTGGTCCCCAGGTCTCACAATTAAGTCTTTTTTCCTGCTTTTGGGTCCTTTCATGGCTCTTCTCTTCAAACCTCTTTATTTCTGAAAACTAAACATAAAACTCATCACGTAGTATTGCTTAGGTGTAAGATAATGGATATAAGATACAAATATAAGCATGAAATGATGTCAATCAAATACCCCCACACCTAAGTTTTTGCTAGTCCCGAGCAAAACAAAGAAAGAGAAAAGCAAACGAGAAACAAGAAATCCTAACTCACTTTCGTAGGAATCACGGTTGCACTTAGCACGTGCAACAAGCCGTTAAACCTCTTTGTTGCCAAGGAGGAGGAGTGTTGTCTCCTGAGGGTTTTCAGCGGATATACCCACAAAATCCGAACAAGATGCATTATTCAATCTAGACCTCGACTCGTTGGAAATATTTTGTCGATCAATGGACACGGTAATCCTACGGGCCAACTCTTTATAGGTAATCAGTCCACACCTAGCCTAATAAACCATTCGTGCAAGTTAAATAAGGAATTAAGTAAAAGACATGGACAACCTCAAGATCCTCAAGTGATACAAAGTGTAAGGTCCATTAAGGTTCTTATTTGCATTACCATTTTTTTTCTTTTTGTTTCTTTTCACACATTTTTTTTCTTTTTATTAGTTGGAGCTTCATTCTCCCAGGGCCAGGTTTCGTGCATCATTGCCCATGAGGACTTACACTATCACGTACACCTTTCCCCAAATCTCCACATAGGGCAATCCCTACCACCCGTGTAACGGGAGTTCGGTCGGCGCATCCCAAGTCAGATGACTCGAAAGCACCAGGCACAAAGTCCCCTCAGACCTACTTTCCCGAGTGATAGGAGTCGTGCGAGAAGAGAGAACATCTACTCACTTATTTCTTATCTACACATGAACCAAAACCCCTACACTAATGTCTCACAACAAGATTAAGAGGGTCCTTGACTACAACAAACTTCCTAAATTAACAAACACGAATTATTGACTCACTAGGTTCAGGGTGGACTTCTTTGAATGTTTGAGCACTGAAACCCTATGATTACTCACCCCCAAAGGAAAACTGGGGTGCATCCTAACGACTCGATAAATCCTAAAGCCACGTACTAGATATCCTAATGCATCAAGTTCAAGACAATTTTGGGAGCTTTCTTTTTACTTTGCCTCTCAACGGTTTTGCACATGCTAAACACACGCAAAACCCACAAAACATTTTCTTTCAAAAACACATGAAGATTTTGAAAGAAATGTGAAAATTTTGAAGCACTAGGCAAGCAAAAGAAGACAAGTCACCCAAGGATCATGGCAAGCAGATATATCGATATTAAATGCAGCACACTAACATGACCCTAACAATGCAAACAAAAGAAAACAAAATCAAAAGAAAAGACTTGACTATGTACACACGTAAAACACCCCCACACCTACTTCATGCATTGTCCTCAATGAATGCAAGCAAGATACTACATGGATTGATGCATAAAATGGAGAGATCTCACCAACATGAAGTACAAAGGGAAGTGCAAGGTCATGTTGATGGACATAACCCGAATTCCCTCAAAACCTGTGAGATGCTAAAGAAGGGATACCAATACGTGAAAGAAATAGAGCCCAAATACACAAGGGTTGGGGCTCACAACAATCAATGCTCACTGAAGGTGTCTTTTATTGTACTTTTTTTCTTTTTTTCTTTTTTTTTTGTTCTTTTTTTATATAACTATGTACAAACATAAGTTCCCATCTTCATTTGTCAAAAGACATCAAATGGGAACCTCAAGAGTGGGTCACTGCACTTGGAAATGGAACATGACACCACGCGGGGCCAGAATACGCATGCGTGGGCCCCCTTCACAAAGAGCACCAGATGAAATGAGAGGTTCATGAATTGGACGCAAAGGCGTCTCACTCAAAGGATCAAACTGAAAGAGCTTGAACCTCTCGAGAGTTTGGGAAATAAGGGGCAACAGAAGAAAAATATCTCCCGTTGCGGAACTGATGTTATGATCATCAATCCAAACTCTCCAACCAACAGGCTGGTGGGTCGGAACGAGGTCAAGCACCTCA
Organism: Triglochin maritima; assembly: GCA_963682175.1. Taxonomy (NCBI): domain Eukaryota; kingdom Viridiplantae; phylum Streptophyta; class Magnoliopsida; order Alismatales; family Juncaginaceae; genus Triglochin; species Triglochin maritima. The sequence continues at coordinate 26,710,555 of OY821788.1, read as the reverse complement.
TTATGCATGTCCAACTCACCAGGAGAACAGGAAGTGGGTCTCATACCCAAAGTATCCTCCAAGGAACTCCTAATACCCTCATGAGCAATGTAGTTGTTTGATGTTCCATCATTTCCAAGATGATCAGGAACAATAGTGAGAGGAAAACTCTCATCAGGTTGTTTGAAATTGAGGGTACTAGGGAGCTCTTGATCCACCAGAGGTGAGTCCTTAAGAGGCACAATATGAAGATCATGTGGCTCAAGGGCCACGAGACAAAAAGATAAGGCACAATCCTGTGCCGACTCATAATGAGGCTGGTCCAAGTTATTCTCAATTTGAATCGAATCCTCCACTAAGTGATCATGAATTGAAACCCCAAGTCCCTCAGACTGACTAGGAGTTTGACTTTGAAAGGTTGTGCTTTGAATTTGTGGATGTGGTGGTGGTTTGATATCAAAAGATGAATCCTCATGTTGACAAGAAAAGTTACCCTCCTCACGTTCATGGAATTGTTGTGTCATCTGGCTCACTTGCATTTCCATGGTTTGCAAGGAATTCAAGTTGGACTTCAATAAGTTTTGTGTGGTTTCCATGAATGTTTGGAGAGTTTGTTTCAAGGAATCAAATCTGGGGTCAACAGTGAGGTCCAAGTCAGAGCTTGGGAAATTTTGGGGTTGGGTGTTGATGGGCTGAGAATGAGTCCAATGATTTGAAGTGGGGTGTTGGTAGAATTCTGGATATTCGGGAGGAGGATACGGGGGTGAAAATGAGGTATAAGAATTTGGATAAGAATTGTCTCCCTACGAATCCATCACTCTCGGGTTATACGCGGATGCGTAATGGTCACATTGAGCATTTTGGGAAAATGTATGCTCATACTCAGGCTCAGGGGGAACATAAGGACATTCCCCGATAACATGACCACTCAACCCACAACAGTCGTACGGTACGGCTACTGGAGCCACCGGTGCACTCATGTCGTCTGCCATACGCATGAAAGAGGCCAAAGTTTGTTGTAATGTCTCAGTTTGTTGACCAGCATATGATCCGGCATAACTAGATTGTGGTCTAGCAGTCGGTGCCTCTCTCATGTTACCCCAATATGAAGACTGCTCAGTCACAAAATTGCGATCATCCCAACTATACGGGGTGTTAGTCTGAGCCACCCCAGGTTGCATGGGTCCGGAGTACCAGGGAGAATCGTCCTGGTCCCAACAATGATATGGATGGTCGCCCATGTAACCATCCATCTCAACAGAGAACTCTCGAGTCGACCACTCTCACCACCACGAGGCTAAACTCGCAAAAAGTGCTCGACTCGACCCTAAAACGCTACTAGAGAGTGTAAAGGGGAGGAGACTAAAACGTAGAAGTAGGTGAGAAGAAGATGACTCAGAGGAGAAGGGAAGAATCCCTAAAGCTAGCGTGGGTAGAGGGATCACGAAGAAGCCTAACTAGAAAGCACGACTCAAACAATGAAAGGCAATGGGTCCTTAGGCTAGACGACGCCTAACTTCGAGGTCACTAGCCTCGACACGTCTCACCTCCCTACAACGAGGACCACAATGCCCAGCAAGTGATACCAAATCCCGAGATCCAGTACCTCCTACTATCGACAAGGTAGGCAACGTCGATAAGGTGATGACGGTCTGAACTAGATTACTCTCCTAGTGCGCCCGCAATCCTAGGGCCAATGTCTACTTGCTTTTAGTTAAGGCTTTATTAACAGTGACTTTTGGGGCCAAGGAAAGGGTGATGAAATCCCCCACCTTATCTTTTATGGGACAGCCCCTCCTTAGTAGCGATTTAATTCTAGATCTAGCAATCAATCGCTCCAATCAAACGCTCTCTCACTCTTGTCCCGATGCACCTTACTAACTAATGCATGAACGAAACATGCATGAATGAGGGATGTGGGTGCACGTACCTCACGCCAGCAATCAACGACAAAATGTAAAGCAAAGAAAAGACAAATGCATGCAAGGTCTACCAATGGTGCATGACCTAGATGGCAAGAAGTTTAATCTTTTGCTTTGAGTTTTATGGTCCAAGTTGATTAAAGGGGATTGAAATTAAATCTGGGAGCAAACTAAAGATCACAGCATGCAAAATTGGGCTCCCAGATAACTAAAGTAAAGCAATAAACCACCAGAAGAAATTTGAGAGCAGGAAGCCCTTACCAGGCCGCCAATTGGCGGTCTCCAACCGCTGATTGGCGATCTCTTTGTGGCTTCTGTTGCTCAAACTTCCCCAGTAGCCTCCCCTTGATGTTCTGGTTCCCTGAAACTAAACAAAACTGGAAACAAAAAATCAAAATCCCCTCGAATCGTCCAAACCAAGGTCTGGACAGAGCACCTCCCTGGCAACGACGCCAAAAACTTGATTGATCGTTTTATATTTAACCGCAAGTGCACGGCCGCGTTGAAGCGGTGGCAAATACGGGTCGTCCACTGGGAGGTGTGTCGACACTCGGTTTGTGCAAAGGCGAGAGGTAAAGAAAGGGAAGAAAGGTTGGTTACACTAAACTACACTAAGATGCAAAAGCAAATGGAAAAGAAGCAAGAAAACTAAACCCCAAAGGGGGTAGAGAAATAATGTGAACATAAAGAAGTGTGTGTGTGTTCATTAAGCTCCTCACAACATGTAGTGCATGAAATCATAAAACTACATCCAACTTTGCCTCTACATGAATTAAGATAAGACTACATCATTAAAACATACAAGACAATAATTGGAATGAAGCTACATGAACTCAAGTATAAAGACTATACCCTACTATGCCTCTACATGAATTAAGATTTCACTACATCATTAAAACATACAAGACATTAGCTAAGGTAAAGGCAACAAGAGCACATACATTACAAATTGTGTTTCCAATATTAACTTCATCCATATCCTAACCTTATCATTCCCCAAAAAATAGGTCTACTAATCAAAGCATAAGCTAAGCTTCATTCAAGAGCATTAGCATATCAAAGATAAGAGTGGAGACCCATTAGATGGTTATGGAAATCATATAAAGCTCAAGGGATAAAAATAACACACACTTAATACACTACATAATTATATCACATATTTCTCCACCCCCCAAATGGGGATGGAACTACTCACTACTCATTACACTACTGATTAGACTAAGTAAAGAAAACATTTAACTAAGATACTAAAATTACTAAACAAGAAATTAAACAAAGTAAAGCAACCCACACAAAACAAGCAACATAACAAGACAAGATTAAAAGAAACAAATAAACTTTTATTAACAATGACTCACATTGAAGGTAGCATTCTTCTCCACCTTGAGTTATTGCTTCAAGGCTCACTCCTTAGTAGAGAGAATGCCACCAAACAATGGGTAATTACAATGGAAGGTGAAGAGTTCTATTTATAAGCATGGAAAAAGCTAATCGGGGACAATCCCCCGATGTGGGACTAAACCAATACCAAAAATAGACTAAGAATACACTAATACAAGCCCAGCGCAAATCTTAGCGGATCTGGAGACATATGGACCGCCAATTAGTGGTCCAAGACCGCCAATTGGCGGTCTATAAGCTTTGGATTCATCTGGGATTTGTTGTGGGCTTTGCTGGTGGTCTTTGTTGGTCCTGGATGCATCTACTTGGTTTGTTGGAGCTCTGACCCGAATCCAATTGCCAAAATACTCCCCATGATGGTGTGGAGTTTCCTGGTTTGCTCTTAGGTCCTTCTGTCTTACGATCAGGTCCTTCTGTCTTGCATCTTGGTCCCCAGGTCTCACAATTAAGTCCTTTTTCCTGCTTTTGGGTCCTTTCATGGCTCTTCTCTTCAAACCTCTTTATTTCTGAAAACTAAACATAAAACTCGTCACGTAGCATTGCTTAGGTGTAAGATAATGGATATAAGATACAAATATAAGCATGAAATGATGTCAATCAGAGGCTTATGTCAAGAAATTGATGTTGACCAAACTTCAACCAAAAGCGGATAAGTGCTTCTTCATTGGTTATCCTCGTGAGACAAGAGGATACTACTTTTGGCATATCACCTCCAATTTAGTGATTGTAGAGAGGGATGCCACATGTCTGGAAAAGGAATTTCTAGAAAGAGTAAAAAGTAGTGGGAGTAAGGTTGTGCTTGAGGAAACTCAAGATACTCTACAAGATCATGACACGAATGATGACGTTCAAGATCATGAAGGCCCAACCGAGATTCCTTTGGTTAGTGGGAGCGTGAGCGAGAGACCATCACAAGAAATTGTGAGAGAATCTCAATCATCCCCACCAAGTGTACGTTCAAGAATTGAACGTGAACCAACTCCTCAAGAAATTGTGGAAGAAGTTCAAGAGACACGAGAAGAACCAAAAGAACTAAGAAGGTCAACAAGGGAAAGAAAGAAACCCGACTTATATTTGGGACTTCATGAAATCATGGTACTAGATACCAATAATCCCTTGACCTTCGAAGAAGCAATGGAAAGGGAAGACTCCAAACTATGGCTTAAGGCCATGGAATCCGAAATAGAATCCATGTATGATAATCAAGTGTGGAACTTGGTTGACCTTCCTCAAGGGAAAAAGGTCATTCAAAATAAATGGGTTTTCAAGAGGAAGATGGTCATGGATAGGAACTTAACAACCTACAAAGCGAGGCTTGTAGCGAAGGGTTTCACTCAAGTTCAAGGAATTGACTATGATGAAACTTTTTCACCGGTTGCCATGTTCAAGTCTATTCGGATAATGCTCGCTATTGCTGCATTTCATGATTATGAAATATGGCAAATGGATGTCAAAACGGCGTTCCTTAGTGGGAACTTGGAGGAGGATGTGTACATGGTAGAACCTCAAGGTTTTGAAGATCCAAAGAATAGCGAAAAGGTATGCAAGCTTCAAAGATCCATTTATGGATTGAAGCAAGCATCAAGGAGTTGGAACAAACGCTTTGACGAGGAAGTGAAAAAGCTTCACTTCATTCAAAGTAAGGAAGAACCTTGTATATACAAGAAGGTTAGTGGGAGCCATGTAGTATTCCTAATCTTATATGTCGATGACATATTGCTTATGGGCAATCATATTTCTTTGCTTGAGCAAACGAGAAGTTCATTGAAATCTGCATTTTCAATGAAAGATATGGGTGAGGCTCAATACATCTTGGGAATCAAGATATATCGAGATAGATCTCGTAGACTCATTGGCCTCAGTCAACGTACATACATTGACAAGGTCTTGGAAAGGTTCAAGATGAACTAGTCCAAAAAGGGCAGTGTGCCAATGAGTATGGGTGTGCAACTCAAGAAGTCTCAACGTGCGCAATCACGTAAGGACTTAGAGTACATGAAGGATGTCCCTTATGCTTCGGCAATTGGGTCGATCATGTACGCGATGACTTGCACAAGACCCGATGTCTCGTATGCTCTAAGCGTGACAAATCGTCACCAATCCAACGCAGGTCCTGAGCATTGGACTGCGGTCAAGAATATCCTCAAGTACCTTAACCGGACTAAGGATAAGATTCTTGTTTATGGAGGACAAAGGGAATTGATAGCCGACGGGTACTCAGATGCGAGTTTCATGAGTGATCCAGACGATAGAAGGTCGCAATCAGGATACGTCTTTCTTCTGAATGGTGGAGCTGTGAGTTGGCGTAGTTGGAAGCAAAGCACTACGGCCGACTCAACCACTGCTTCCGAAGTAATGGCTGTCGCTGAAGCGAGCAAGGAAGGAGTGTGGATTAAGAAGTTCCTTGAAGAGCTTGGAGTAGTTCCCTCGAGCGAGGGACCAATAGAGCTATTTTGCGACAATAGTGCGTCTATCTCGCAAATCAAGGATCCCAAATCACACCACAAAGTGAAGTACATGGATCGCAAGTACTTCGTGACGCGTGACCTCATCGACGAAGGCAAAATAAATCTTTTATGGGTGGACACCAACAGCAACACAGCTGATCCATTCACAAAACCCTTATCCCAAGCCAAGGGCGAAATGCATTTCGAGTCCATGGGATTGAGGAACCATGTAGATTGGCTTGATGATTGATATGTAATAGGGTTTACCCTAGTTATTATTGTTTTATACATTGAGTATGTATGTGAAAGAAAACTTTAATAACAAGTGGGAGATTGAAGTGAATGTGTTCTAAAAGTTTTACTTTTAAATGTCAATTATTATGAATTGAATGAGAAATCATTTTGTTCATTGTTTATGTTATTCGTCTTTTAGAAGTGTTAAGGAAGAGGCTCTTGGTCCTTAACCGGAAGAGCTCTAAAAGATATTGGTTTACATAAAACAAAAGATATTCGCAATCATGGTAATTAACATGGGACATTAATTACCGGGTTAAGATTGTCGTGTTTGGTCATAGATCATTGTAGCTCTACAAGTGAGTGACAACACGGGTATGCAAAAGAGGAAAATATTACTTTTGTATACTGAATAGACCTAATAAGTAAAATATTATAGAAATGTGTTTCTGTGTCATTAATATTTTACTGTGTCTTTGGTCCTTTGATATGAGACTTATATTTGATCACTTAATGAATACTTAATTAGATCAGTGTCTTGAACTATCGATAAGTGTAGTGTAAAGGCATTGGTTGGTTAAGTACAACTTTTGTTGGAGAAGATAGTTAGTCAAAAGATTATCATTGCCCCTCTTAATTGAGTGATGATATTAGTGGGCCCCTTGATAAAGCAAAGTTATAATGTGCACAATGTGATTTGAGTTAAGTCACATATTTATAACTAGCTTAAAGAGATCAAGAAATGAATACTAATACAAAGATGACACAATACTACTTTGTGTGTACTCTTAATATCATGAGGCAAGGGACAGACACAAGTGGTGCACTCCATCACTAAATGGATCGGGTTTTGGTTCGTGTGGAATTAAGACATCTAACTAATTAGGAGCTATAATGTGTAGCTAGATACCGCTTATAGCTTGTGATATTAAGCTCTTAATATCACTGCCAACTTAGTTTAGGTCCTCCCATAGGTCACACCGCAAAACTGGGAAACAAGAAATGGGGATTTTGAGTTCATAAGATGTGTCGGGTTTCATGTAGAAAATATGACACATGGGGTGAACAAGCAAAATCAAAATTATGTTGTGATTAATAACATAATTAGAATCTAAATAAAATTCACATGTGATGTAAATATTATGGGGTGTAATGATTGATCATTGCATAGGATACTATGTTACATAAGTTGTGAATTTACTACTAATCCCGAAATGTCAAATTTTGTAGGGGTTAAACCGAAATTTGACAAGTCTGCAAAATAGTGTTCCAACGGTCGACCGGTTAGCAGTAAACGGTCGACCGGACATGTCTCGACCGATAACAGGGAATTTTCATCTGTTCGAATGGTCAACCGAAAGTAATCGGTCGGTCGACCGAACATCGAGATGGAATAATTCTTGTTACGAACGGTCGACCGAGTTATTGAATGCTCGAACGAAACATGGTTCGAGCGGTCGACCGAACCTCCAAATGGTCGACCGGTCCAGACGGTTTTCAGCAGAATTAATTTAAGAATTAATTAGATCATGCATGGAATTGGTCCATAATTGATTTAATTCGTTGCTAATATTATTTATTATTAAATAATGGATGGTGATTGATCGTTTTATTTTAACCGCAAGTGCACGGCCGCGTTGAAGCGGTGGCAAATACGGGTCGTCCACTGGGAGGTGTGTCGACACTTGGTTTGTGCGAAGGCGAGAGGTAAAGAAAAGGAAGAAGGGTTGGTTACACTAAACTACACTAAGATGCAAATGGAAATGGAAAAGAAGCAAGAAAAACTAAACCCCAAAGGGGGTAGAGAAATAATGTGATTATAAAGAAGTGTGTGTGTTCATTAAGCTCCTCACAACATGTAGTGCATGAAATCATAAAACTACATCTAACTTTGCCTCCACATGAATTAAGATAAGACTACATCATTAAAACATACAAGACAATAATTGGAATGAAGCTACATGAACTCAAGTATAAAGACTATACCCTACTATGCCTCTACATGAATTAAGATTTCACTACATCATTAAAACATACAAGACATTAGCTAAGGTAAAGGCAACAAGAGTACATACTCTACAAATTGTGTTTCCAATATTAACTTCATCCATATCCTAACCTTATCATTCCCCATAAAATAGGTCCATTAATCAAAGCATAAACTAAGCTTCATTCAAGAGCATTAGCATATCAAAGATAAGAGTGAAAACCCATTAGATGGTTATGGAAATCATATAAAGCTCAAGGGATAAAAATAACACACACTTAATACACTACATGATTATATCACATATTTCTCCACCCCCCAAATGGGGATGGAACTACTCACTACTCATTACACTAACTATTCTAACAAAAGAAAGCATTAATACTGAAATGAAACTAATCTAAGCAAGCAAGAAATATTAAAGAAATTAAAAGAACATGAGACTAAAGAAACATGCAAGACATTGAAATTAACTAAGCAATGTAAAAACTAAAGCAAACAACAATTAACTACAAAACTTCTATTACTACTCACTCCAAATTACAAGCAGCCCTTCCTCCACCAGAGTTTTGCTTCAAGCCTTCACTCTTAGTAGGAAAGAAGGCCACCAAGAGAGAGATGGATACAATGGGAGGTGAAGAGTTCTATTTATAAGCATGGAAAAAGCTAATCCGGGACAATCCCCCGATGTGGGACTAAACCAATACCAAAAATAGACTAAGCACACATTAATACAAGTCCAGGAGAAAATTAGGTGGATCTGGGCCAATCCAGACCACCAATTGGCGGTTCTAGACCGCCAATTGGCGGCCTATATGATCCAGATCCGTCTGGATTTGTTTGTGGGCCTTCCTTGTTGTGTGTCTTGGTCTTGGATGCATCTGGTTGGTTTGTTGGAGCTCCGACCCGAATCGAATTGGCAAAATACTCCCCATGATGGTGTGGAGTGTTCTGTTTTGCTCTTAGGTCCTTCTGTCTTGCAATCAGGTCATTCTTCCTTGCATCTTGGTCCCCAGATCTCACAATTCAGTCCTTTTTCCCAGCTTTTGGGTCATTTTATGCTTCATCTCTTCAAACCTATTTATTCCTGAAAACTAAACATAAAACTCATGACATAGCATTGTTTAGGTGAAAGATAATGGATATAAGATACAAATATAAGCATGAAATGATGTCAATCAAATACCCCCACGCCTAACTTTTGCTAGTCCCGAGCAAAACAAAGAAAGAGAAAAGCATATGAAAAAACAAGAAATCCTAACTCACTTTCGTAGGAATCACGGTTGCACTTAGCACGTGCAACAAGCCGTTAAACCTCCTTGTCGCCAAAGAGGAGGAGTGGTCTCCTGAGGGTTTTCAGCGGATATACCCACAAAATCCGAACAAGATGCATTAATCAATCTAGCTACACGACTCGTTGGACTTATTTTGTCGATCATGGAATGCGGTAATACTACGGGTCGACTCTATATATGTAATTGATGCATTGCATACATTGCATCATATGTCTTTCATTTAGATTACTTTTACATCAATAAATGCTACTAAGGTATGTGTTTAGTCTTATTTACAGAATACAGGGACCTGAATGCAATTTACCCACATCCCGAGCATAAACGCGTACAAAAGACTCGTTTCTATCATAAAGACCAAGTTCAAGTTTATCGGGTTTCAAATGGAAATGTATCCAAGCATAAAAGCATTCAAGACCTAATTACGAAAAGAACAAGGACTTAAGCACAAAAGTAGCCGGGGACTTAATTGCAAAAAGTGAAGGACCTAATTGCAAATCACGAGTAGCTTTTATTATTATGGAGAAAATATAAAGAAAAATCAATGTGGATCTCCAAATATATGAAGAAATTAATTCAGATCTCCAAAGATATGCAAGAATCAATCCAGACGCGCAAATGACATTGAAATCATACCATAAACACACAGGAAAAATCCAGGTCGATTCTGAGCCAAAAAGGTGGCGATTCCGCCGCACCTCAAGAGCAAATTGCGGCGAATCTGCCGCACCAAATTAGATTCATGCTCTAAAAATTTTACCGGTTGCGTGTTGACGCGTGTACTTTCTTATTTCATGCTTAGGTCCCTTGTATCGGCTATAAATAGCCCCGAGAACGATGTTGTGAGGAGTTCTTCCTTTTGTTCCATAATTTAGCAATAAAATTCTGTTTCTTTTATTTTATGTTTTTAATTTTCTTTTCTTAGTTTCTCTAGGACCCCTTCTCCCTCCCTCCATCTATGAGTTTCTAACTCTTTCCAAAGGGTGGGGGTGACGGATTTAGGGTGATGAGAAGAGAAGATGTTATTATTTTAATTTCGTATTAGTATGTTTTGATTACTTGAGTTTATGTTAAATCATTTATCATGTAATGCTTTATAACTAATATGATTTATTATAAGTTTCAGAATTCTCTAATCTAAACCCGATATCTAAACCTCCACCCAACGGAATTCACCATCTTTGTTCTTGTTTTAGTTTTATTTGTTCTTGTTTCTTGCTTTAGATAATAAAAACCAAAAATCTCAAAAACCCAATTTATTCTTCTCTCCTTCTTTCCCCCAATCGAAATCACACTAATAACAAATCTCTCCCTCCTTGTGTTCGACCCGTATTTGCCACGTCTTCATTGACATCGTGCACTTGCGGTATAAATTTAATTCTCATCAGTAATCAGTCAACACACCTAGCCTAATGAGTTATTCCTGAGAGTTAACTAAGGAATTAAGTGAAAGACATGGGCAACCTTAACTTCTGAATGTGATACAACGTGTAAAGTCCATTTTGGTTCTTATTTGACTCTTCTTCTTCTTTTTTCTTTTTTTTCTTTTTTTTTCTTTTTCTTTGGAGCATTTATTGGTTGGTGTTTGATTCTCCCAGGGTCAGGTTTCGTGCATCATTGCCTATGAGGACTTACACTATCACGTACACCTTCCCCCAAATCTCCACATAGGGCGATCCCTACCACCCGTGTAACGGGAGTTCGGTCGGTGCATCCCAAGTCAGATGACTCGAAAGCACCAGGCACAAAGTCCCCTCAGACCTACTTTCCCGAGTGATAGGAGCCGTGCGAGAAGAGAGAACACCACTTATTTATTAATCTACATGGGAACCAAAACCCCTACACTTAAGTTTCACAAAAAGAGATTAAGGGCCCTTGACTACGACAAACTTCCTTATACTAACAGACACGAATTATTTGACTCACTAGGTTCAGGGTGGACTTCTTTAATTGTTTGAGTACTGAACCCCTAGGATTACACGCCCCCCCGAGGGAAAACCGGGGTGCATCCTAACGACTCGATAAATCCTAAAGCCATGTACTAGATATCCTAATGCATCAAGTTCAAGACAATTTTGGGAGCGATCTTTTTACTTTGCCTCTCAACGGTTTTGCACACGCAAAACCCACAAAACATTTTCTTTCGAAAACACATGAAGATTTTGAAAGAAATGTGGAAATTTTAAGGCACTAGGCAAGCAAAAGAAGACAAGTCACCCAAGGATCATGACAAGCAAATATATCGATATTAAAAGCAGCACACTAACATGACCCTAACAATGCAAACAAAAGAAAACAAAATCAAAAGAAAAGACTCAACTATGTACACACGTAAAACACCCCCCCCCCACACACACCTACTTCATGCATTGTCCTCAATGAATGTGAGCATGAAACTACATGGATTTATGCATGAAAAAGGGAAGATCTCACCAACATGAAGTACACAGGGGAGTTCATGGCTATGTTGATGGACACAACCCAACTTCCCTTAAAACCTGTGAGATGCTAAAGAAGGGATACAAATACGTGAAAGAAATGGGGCCCAAATACTCAAGGGTTGGGGCCCACAACAATCGATGCTCACTGAAGCAGTCTTTTTTTTTCTTTTTCTTTTTTTTCTTTTTTTTTAACTATGTACAACAATAGGCTTCCATCTTCATATGTCAAGGGACATCAAATGGGAACCCACCATCTCTCGAGCCAGAAATGCGCATGTATGGGCTCGCAACATACACAACAGAATTGCTCGACCACCTGACACCCTTATAAGCATTGAGGTCGGTTGATGCCTCTTTAGAGTTAGCAAAAGAGGAGGCATGAACGAGAGGTGAACCTCTATCAGGTATAAGGGTATCAGGTGGTTGAATCTTAACCCACATGGGGTCCTCAGCAGATACAGAATGAAGAGCATGTGGCCGAGAGGCCATAAAAATTGTATCTTGTGGCTCAAAAGCCACGTGCTCAAAAGGATGTGGCTCAAGGGCCACGTGCTCAGAAGAATGTGGCTCAAGGGCCACGTGATCAGAAGAATGTGGCTCAAGGGCCACGTGATCAAAACATAAGGCACCTTCTTGTGCCAGCCCAGGTGAAACATTTTCACCACCTTCAGGATCTTCATTGAACAATTCTCTGAAGTACTTGAAGGTGCCCTCAACTTCAATCTCATCCAACCCCTGGATAAGGTTGACCTCAACAGGGTCATTGAAGGCACCTGGCTTCTTGCCAATGGTGAAGATGTTGAAATCAGCGCATTGACTACCATAAGTCAAGCGCATCAGACCATTGCGACAATTGATCAAGGCATTGGAAGTCGTAAGAAATGGTCGCCCCAAAATGACAGGAATTTGTCCAAGTGGGTTTGGCACAGGTTCAGTATCCACGACAAAGAAGTCGACTGGATAAATGAACTCTCCCACTTTGATCAGCACATCGTCCACCACACCCCTCGGTTTCTTCATGGACCTATCAGCCAATTGAAGAGTGGTCTTTGTTTGTTTGAGGTCTCCAAGACCGGGGTGGATGTAGACAGAATATGGCAGAAGATTAACAGATGCACCAAGGTCCAATAAGGCTCGATGTATGGACACATCCCCAATCACACAAGAGATAGTAGGACAACCAGGGTCCTTGTACTTGACTTGCATGGGTTGTGCCAACAAAGAACTCACGTTAGCCGCAAGAAAAACTTTCTTTGGAACATGAGTTTTTCTCTTCTTGGTGCATAAGTCCTTGAGAACCTTGGCATAAGGTGACATTTGCTGAATCACCTCCAAAAGAGGGATATTCACCTTAACCTGCCGAAACATCTCAAGCATCTTGTCATGCTGATCAGATGTTTTCTTTTTAAGGCGCTCAGGGAATGGCGCCTTCGGGGCAAAATGGTGCGAAGGAACCTCAGAATTCTAGTCCAAAGAAACATGAGTGGGGACCTCAGAATCTGGTTCCTTCGACACAAGAGGAGACAAGGGGACCTCAGGGTTCAGCCCCTTTGTCGAAGGAAATGTAGAAAGAACCTCAGGATCTGGCTCCTTCCTGGAAGTATTTGTGTAGGGAGCCTCAGGATCCGGCTCCCTCAGAGATGGTGATGACAAGGAAGGCACCCCAATGTGGTTGTCCACCTCCTTACCAGACCTCAAAGTATGAATCACATTAATATGATGGGTCGGTTCAGAGGTAGCATGAGGTAAAGGTGTCCTTCCTTGCGAATGGGTACCCCGAGGATTCACCTCGGGTTGACTCGGTAATTGGCCCTTCTCGCGTTCATGGAGCTGATTAGCCAACTGGCTAACTTGCATTTCAAAGGCTTTGACCGAATTGTTGTTGGCCGAAAGCATGGATTGTGTACTCTGAATAAACGCGTGAAGGGTTTGTTCAAGAGTGGAGTCCTTAGGGTCAACCCGTTGGGGTTGTGGAGTTTGGTTATAATAACCCGACGAAGAGGTCTGAGGAGGTTGGTAATTGTGGTTCTGAGACCTTTGATGTGGAGGTTGGTAGGTCGCCGATGGGCGTGGAGGTTGATAAGGCGGAGGTTGAGGTTGAGCGTGCGAGCTCTGACCATTACCCCCACTAGGCCCCCAAGAGAAGTTATGATGGTTACGCCATCCCGGGTTGTAGGAGTGACTGTACGGGTCGTTTTGGGGCCTTTGTTGATACATCGCATTTGCATGCTCAGTATCCCTTGGAGCGTAAGTGCATTCCAAGTCATCATGTCCCGACAATCCACACCTACTACACTCGGGAGTAGCGACCTGAGCTACTGGAGCTCGGTCCATCTCCAAACTCTCAATCCTACGCATGAGAGCAGCCATTTTCGCCTCAGACGCGATCGATGACTCAACCCGGTTCAAGAGTGGAGTCCTTGGGGTCAACCCGCTGGGGTGGTGGAGTCTGGTTGGAATAACCCGACGATGAGGCATGAGGAGGTTGGTAATTATGGTGCTGAGACCTTTGATGTAGGGGTTGGTAGGTCGCCGATGGGTGTGGAGGTTGATAAGGTGGAGGTTGAGGTTGAGCTTGCGAGCTCTGACCGTGACCCCCACTAGGCCCCCAAGAGAAGTTAGGATGGTTACGCCATCCTGGGTTGTAGGAGTGACTGTACGGGTCGTTACGGGGCCTCTGTTGATACATCGCATTTGCATGCTCAGTATCCCTTGGAGCGTAAGCGCATTCCAAGTCATTATGGCCCGTAAGTCCACACCTACCACACCCGGGAGTAGCGACCTGAGCTACAGGAGCTCGGTCCAACTCTAAACTCTCAATCCTACGCATGTCAGCAGCCATTTTCGCCTCAGACGCGATTGCTGACTCAACTTGATAAGATCCAGCTCGACCAGAAGACCTGGCGGCTGATGTCTCTCTCATGGTGTCCCACTCGAAGGTACGCTCAGCCATAGCCTCAAACGTGTCTCATGCCTCCTCGATGGGTTTCATTTGGAAGTCACCCTGACACATCGACTCCAACAATGTGCGGGTGTTGTAGTTGATGCCCTAATAAACAATTTGGCACAACTGCCATAACTCAAATCCATGATGAGGGCACTGCTGGAGAAGGTCCTTGAACCTCTCAAAGAAACCATGAAACGATTCGGTCTCGGTCTGATACATTTGATGTATCTGGTACCGTATCTGTTGAGTTTTCCTTTGAGGGAAAAATCTCTTCAGAAAGACGGTAAAAAGTCATCCCATGACCGAATCGAGCTCGCCGGGAGGCTATACATCCATTTCTTCGCATTATCCTTCAATGCGAAAGAAATCATCCTCAACCGGACTGAATCCTCGTCAAGCTGTTGAAGCTTGAACATGGAGCATACTTCCTTGAATTCACGTATAAAGATATACGGATACTCCTTATTGGCAGTAAAGGTTGGAAGCATGCTCACATATTGAGGTTTCAGCTCATAGTTGTCCCCGCGAGTAGGGGGAACAACTATGCAAGAAGGTTGCGCGGCCCGAACAGGATGGGTCCACTCCCACAAAATCATCGGTCTATCATGTAGAGCTAAAGGTGGTGGTGCACCAAGAACTCGATCCTGACCGAATCTCCCTTCCTCTCGAGTCAGAGGAGGAGGAGGAGAAGGAGGTCTATGTGGTGGCGGAAGCGGACCGAGGTACTCCATGTATGGAACCCGGTCTCCCTCGCCACCACGAGACGACTTGGCCTCTTGCTCCAAAGGAGCACGAGGCGGAGATGGTCGATCACCAAGACCGTCCATCTCAGAAGAATGCACGCTCTCAAGTCGAGCGCTCTCACCAAAGCGAGCCCAACCTCGCATAAAATGCTCGACTCGACTCTAAACAACACACAACAGAAGGTGTACTAGAGGAGGAGACTATACGTAGAGAATAGATGAGGAGAGGACTCAGGTGAGGAGGGAAGAATCCCTAGAGCTAGAATGGGTAGAGGGATCAGGAAGAAGCCTAACTAGCAAGCACGACTCAAACAATGTAAGGCAATGGGTCCTTAGGCTAGACGACGCCTAACTTCGAGGTCACTAGCCTCGACACGTCTCACCTCCCTACAACGAGGACCACAATGCCCAGCAAGTGATACCAAATCCGGAGATCCAGTACCTCCTACTATCGACAAGGTAGGCAACGCCGATCAGGTGATGACGGTCTCAACTAGATTACTCTCCTAGTGCGCCCGCAATCCTAGGGCCAATGTCTACTTGCTTTTAGTTAAGGCTTTATTAAGAGTGGTTTATGGGGCCAAGGGAAGGGTGATGAAATCCCCCACCTTATCTTTTATGGGACAGCCCCTCCTTAGTAGCGATTTAATCCTAGATCTAGCAATCAATCGCTCCAATCAAACGCTCTCTCACTCTTGTCCCGATGCACCTTACTAACTAATGCATGATTGAAACATGCATGAATGAGAGATTTGGGTGCACGTACCTCACACCAGCAATCAACAACAAAATGTAAAGAAAAGAAAAGACAAATGCATGCAAGGTCTACACATGATGCATGACCTAGATGGCAAGGAGTCTAATCTTTTGCTTTGAGTTTTATTGGTCCAAGTTGATTAATGGGGGAGTGATTAATGATCTGGGAGAAAAAGAGAAGTCACAACATGCAAAATATGGCTCCCAGATAACACAAATTACAACACAATTCCATGCCATCTCAACATGGTTTCAGCCCAAACTCTAACCATTCACCCACCTGGATCCAGATTGAGTCGATCAAGCCAAACAAATGCGTACTTGCCCGATGAGTCGCACTCGATCGGCCGACAAGGAACCCAATTAAAATTAAGCATACAAACACACCACAAACATGATTAGGTAAGATAAGAACTAAATTTTTCATAAACGAGGAGAGTGGACTTATTAGTATTATAGCAGGAGAGCAAGTCTTACAACCTACCCCCTTAAATAAATTTATTCCTCAAAATTTTCTAGCCCTGACTCTCGACAAAAAGCTCGGGAACAAACTTCTCACATCATCCTCACAATCCCAAGAGGCCTCACTCACATTGTGGTGCTGCCAATGGACCTTAACCACAGGAATGGTTCGACACCTCAATTGTCGCTCCGCGCGCTATAGATTCTCCACTGATCACTCCTCCAAGGTCATGTCACTCTGAATCTCTGACAGCTCATGCAAAATCACATGCGACAGATCGCCGACATATCTCCTCAGCATTGAGATGTTGAACACATTGTGAAAGCTTGCAAACTGTGGGGGGTAAAGCCAAACGATATGCTACTGCACCAATACGTTCCAGAATCTCGAACGGGCCAACATATCTCAGACTCAGCTTTCCCTTCCGTTCGAATCTCATCACGCCGTTTGCAGGGGAGACCTTCAAAAAGATGTGATGACCAACCTCAAACTGCATCTCTCGACGTCTCCTATTAGCATAGCTTTTCTCCCGGTCCTGAGCTGCAACCAACCTGCACCGAATTATCTCAGCCAGGTCCAATGCTCAAGCCCTAAGCATGTCCTCCAGAGTCTGAATCGTCCTCTCAGACTGCCCATCAGTCTGAGGATGGAATGTCGTGCTAAACTTCACCTTTGTCCTCAATGCCTTATGCAAGCTCTCCCAGAATCTCGAAGTGAAACGAGGGTCCCAATCCGCGATGATAGATGCTAGAACTCCTTGCAACCTGACTATCTCCAAGATGTAGAGCTTCGTAAAAGCCTCCAGGGATGCAGTCACCCGCGTTGCCAGAAAGTGAGCGGTCTTGGTCAGGCGATCCACGATCATCTAAATAGCGTCGTGTGAACGACTGGTCCTTGGCAACCTAGTAACAAAGTCCATAGTCACATGCTCCCACTTCCACTCTGGAAGTTCAATTCTCTGCATCACGCATGCCGGATGCTGGTGCTCGATCTTGACCTGTTGACAGACCAAACACTTCAACACGAACTCAACAACATCTCACTTCATCCCCTTCTACCAAAAACTTCTCTCTGGGTCCTTATACATCTTAGTACTACCGGGATGCACGATGTACCTTGAGCCATGAGCTTCTCCAAAATTTCGCGCCTCAATCCATCAACATTTGGAACCCACAGACGATCCCGAAAATGTAGACCTCCATCCACTGCGACCCTCAACTCAGAACCCTCAACCTCGGCCGCCTGAATTAGGCAACTTGCCTTCGGATCCTCACTCTGCCTCTGTACTATCCTATGGACGATAATTGGCTCGACTCGCAGACTCACCAACTCCACTCGACCAGTCTTCTCCATGAACAGGTGCCAATCCGCCAGATCCTGCAAGAGTCTCCACTCCTGGACCCTTAAGTGGGCAATCGAGCCTTCCCACTTCCTGCTCAGCGCATCCGCAATGGAAGTAGACTTCCCCAGGTAGTATGAAATAGTGAAGTCGTAGTCCTTGATGAATTCCATCCACCGTCGGTGCCTCATATTCATCTCTTCCTGCGAGAACAGGTACTTCAGACCCTGGTGATCGATGAACACCTCAAATTGCTCCCCATACAGATAGTGCCTCTAAATCTTCAAAGCGAGGACAACGGCTGCAAGCTCCAAGTTGTGCGTGAGATAATTCTTCTAATGTACCTTCAGCTGCCTCGATGTATAGGCCACAACCCTCTCATTCTGCATGAGCACACACCCCAAGCCCGAACCTGAAGTGGCAGTGTAGATCACAAAACCACCTGATCCACACGGAAGTGTCAAAACTGATGTCGTAGTCAACCTCCTCTTCAGCTCCTGGTCAACGCCGTCAATGGGGTCGCAATTTTAGAGAAGTCTTGAATGAATCGCTGGTAATAACCCGCGAGTCCAACAAAACTCCAGATCTCTGAAACATTGGTTGACGCCTTCGAGTCTAGGACCGCCTTAACCTTCCCAGGGTCCACCATAATGCCATTCTTCGACACCACGTGCCCAAGGAATGACACTTGCTCCAACTAGAATTCACACTTCGAGAACTTCACGAATAGTTGTTCCTTCCTTAAGATTTTGAGTACCACCCTAAGGTGCTTCTCATGCTGCTCCAAGTCTGGCGAGTAGATCAAGGTATCATCCACGAACACAATCACGAACTGATCCAGAAAAGGCTTGATCGCTCGGTTCATCAGATCCATAAAAGCCATTGGCATGTTGGTCAGTCTAAAAGGCATCACTAAAAACTCGAAGTGACCAAAGCACGTCCCGAATGCAGTCTTCGAGACATCCACGCCCTTGATCCTCAACTGATGATATCCAAACCTTAGATCTATCTTGGAGAACACCTCCGCCGAACGTAGCTGGTCAAACAAGTCATCAATTCCTTGATAGGGGATATCGATTCTTGATCGCCACCTTGTTTAGGATCCTATAGTCGATACACATCCACATCGACTCGTCCTTCTTCTTCATTAATAGCACTAGAGCTCCCCACGGAGAAATACTTGGCCTGATGAAACCCTTATCCAAAGGTTCCGCAGTTCCTTCAATTTTGCCAATCTAATTCAAGCAAGATGTCGAAAACTAACATCGTAACACAATGAGGTCAGCCAGAAAGCCCTGATCTACGAAGACCACCGACACCGTTGGAAGGTACGTCCTCCCAACGAAGACGTCACCACCAGCGTACTGACTTCAAGCCTGAAAGTTAGTTCCACTGGTGTCCTAATCACTACAGCTGCAAACTCCTCTGAGGTGAAGGAATGTTGTTGACATGAAAAAATACATCTCAAATGAAAAGAAGTTTCCTAATGATGGTCGACCAATTGTCATCTCAGCTTAGTGGAAATATATGCAATTTGGAACTCTATTGAGATGTAAACTAAGCAATAGCATCAAAATGAAAATTAAGGAATTATTAATTTCTTGATCTATGCTTGTTAGATTGGACATGGAAATAGAGTCAAAACATTAATAGATGTGGAATATCACGATATTCAAAGGTGAAAATGAAATATTCCACTAAATAAGAATCAAATAAAAATTTGGAATTTTAATCCACGTAACATGAGGAAGACGTGGATTACTATATTATTTTGAAAACAAAAAAAGGAGAAAAGGTCATGCACGCTCATGCATGCAATCTTCCACCTCATACTCACGTTCAACAGACTAATACCATACTCCACGTTAACCCATGATCCTCCGCATCAACCATAACCTCCCATGCTAATTCAACCTTATAAAGAGACATTCCCTGATCATGAGAGACGGTTACACACACGACACCATACTCCACATTGACCCCATCTCCGTCAAACTCAAACCAATCTTCACGACCACTTACACGTCAACCCCATCTCCTTCTTATGCTCATCCCCACCTCAACCACTTCCCCTCACGATCGCACATAACCACCCATAATGCTCATCCACTTCCTTATCTCAATTCACTATAAATACCCTTCCGTTGCTCCATCACAAGGGTGACAATTCCAGTGACAACTCCATACATACACCCACAAAACACACACACACACACCAAAGTGAGAGGAAGAGAGATCAATAGGTTACACGTACATACATCAAAATCAAAAAAAGTGAGAAGAGAAGAAGGAAGGTCAATACATAAACCCATGAGACCACAAACACCCCACCCATCGCAAGCCTGCAGCCTCTCGGGCTCCTTCTTCAATTCACAACTCTGACGCGAACTCCAGTTTCCTCCAACAACCATACCCACTCCATCAATTCCAACTTCGCAGCCGCGTCGAATCCAACAACGACTCCGGCAAGTGCAGTAGCGCTGACTTTATCTTAAAAAAAACAACGATCATTCCAACCACCTTTCTTTTGAGGAATTGTCCCCGGATAATCGTTTTAGCAAACACAATCATTCCAGCCACCTTCCTTTTGAGGAATTGTCCCCGGATGATTGTTAAACACGGTTATTCTGACCACCTTCCTTTTGAGGAATTATCTCCTGATAATCGTTTTACCAAACATAATCATTCCGGCCACCTTCCTTTTGAGGAATTGTCTCCGGATTGATTGATTATATTCTGGCAAATAAAAAGGACGCCGGAAGGCTGCCGAAATTTAGCCAGAAAATGACCAAATACTTGAACCGATATATATATATATATATATATATATATATATATATATATAAATCAAGGGTTTCAATTAACCAAAACCATATCAAAGTCAAATTGTATCACTACCAAAATCACATAAGAAGTCAGGGTTTTTACACTTGAATTGGATGTCAAAATGTCGTCCAAATGCCATCAGATTTGAGTCAAAATAATGCTAAAATAATAATCAGGATTGTAACCGTTTTCAATATACAACAAATAAAAATTCGAATCCCTTGTCGTTCCAAAACTCTAATCTGAAAAGAACTTTAAAGAGAGACCATTGGGATTTATAATGTGAGTGAATTCCTACGTTGGAAGTAGTTATCATATAAGGGTATCTAGATTGAATCTTTATGTTACATATCATCACATTAATTTGATTCAAATCGTATATGTAACATCCCGAGACAGTGGAAATTTTAAAATTCATAATCAAGACAATGGAACTCAATAATCAAAGACGGAACTGTTACTTCTCATAAAACAAATAGCGGTGCACCAAATTACATCAGAGTTTGTCAAAAACGATATATGATTACTACAGAATAACAGGGAAGATAAATGTAATCATGTCGACCTCAATGATCCGAGTAGAGGATCCGACTCCAAATGCGCGTGCCCGCCGATCACCACCCAACTGGACCTACTGTAGTCCTGAAAAATATATAACAACAATGCCTGAGTTTCCAGAAGGAAACCCCGTATACCAACTCACCTATATGCGTGCATTACACAAATGAACCTATCATACTAGAAGCATGTCATGGCATCAACAGAAAGGAAAACAATTCCCCCGAAGGGTAAAACAGGACATCAGTCCGACAGTCAACATCGGGTCTCCCGAGGAGACCTACTGCAGGCACATGCAGTCTTACAGCACGCGACATCGCACCCCCACACGCGGCTACACTACTCAAGGGTTCGGTAGGGAGCCTCTGTCACGCCTGCGGGCCGATAGAATACAGATCTGCAAATCTCTGTGGTTGGAGCCACGGGGACCAATGGGGCCGTCGCCCGGAAGGTATAACAACATCATCTCGATAGGTGCCCAGTCGAGGAATCAACATAGCCGGAACAGCCTCGGCCCAACAATCATCATCGCCAGCACAACCTCGGCGGCATCACCGGCACAGCATCGGTCATTCATCACAAACGTCCGGCACAGCATCGGACGGGTCCAGACCGAAGTCTGCCAGGTCATCACGCTCCACGAGCCGCAAACACCAACCGCGCCGCTATAAAAGCAGGGCAGCGACCTCCGTAGCCCATAGGCCGGTAGTCACCTCACCCAACGCCAGTTGCGTGCCCGCACAACATCAAACATTGGGATCCGCGATCCCTGAGGCCTGCTATACTACAATGAGTCCAATCAATCCATCAACTTAGTCACAATCCATATATGGAGGTGACGCGTCCCGAACACCCACACTTTTCCACACGGTGGTCCCTGGGCAGGCACGCAAAACGCGCTCACCATCACCTCCCAACTCACGCACAAGGTGAGGACACGGGTTTCCATGGACAAAGTTAGCATTCAAAAAGGGAACCAGGAATTCTGTCCAGTGCAAAAACGGTCGACCAAAAAAGACCACTCGGTCGACCATTTTCCTCAAGGGAATCGGTCGTCCGGAAGTGACATCCGGTGGACCACTTCCACAAGGGAAATCGGTCGACCGAATGTGACAGCTCGGTCGTCCGAAGCGTCTGCAACGGTCGAACTATTTGCGCAACACAAAAATCCTAACGGTCTACCGAAGGTCTAAAACCGGTCGACCGAACGAGGTCAAAATCCGGAGTCTGGTCAACGTCAAAATCAACACTAACGATCGACCGACTCAGGGGTCTCGGTCGACCGAAAACTAACAGGGTCAACCTATTAATTCTACGTCATAAAACGGTCGACCGAACGAAAACCAACGTCCGAACATCATGCATAATAAACCAATAAACTTAAGTTCCGGTCGACCGAACACAAGGACCCGGTCAACCGAAACACAACAGACAGACAAAATACATGCATTCGGTCGACCGCCCGAAGGGCCCGGTCGACCGTTGGTCGTCTTCAACCTCGCGCCAGCCAAGGTTTCTTCACCAAAACTCAACGTCGAAGAGGTCTCCAACCTCCTCCGACCGACCAACACAACCCTCTCGTGAGGGTTAACAACCAAACCAAACTAAGGAGCGGCATACCTCACACGAAGATGGAGAAACGCCGGAGCAACGCTCACGCCTCCGTCCCCTCCTCACGCGCGACCTCCTCTTCGCAACGACCTCCTCACGCCGGAGCCTCCGAGTCCGCTGCCTCCTTTGGACGCCAGGAAAGAAAAGAAATGAGAGAGAGCAAGTGAGTGAGAGAGAGAACAAAACCCAATTTAAACCCAACAATTCAACTCGCGTCTACAATAGCCTACACAACCAAACCATCCCCCTCCACCACGACAACAGTGCACGTCCCTCCTCTTCCCCATGCAAAACACCTCTTTAATCCATGATTAACCGTAAACCGGGTTAGGGTTCTAACAGTATATGTTCTCTTTGATTAAATCATAACAACCAAAGTTGAATTCGATCCACGTGATTGCATATGATCACCTTATATCGTGGCGCATAGTGTTTTACGATAAATAAATAAATAAATGTTTCATGCCTTAAACTTGATCTGGATTGGTCTTGAGTCACGTATATGACAAAGACATCTTGAATCCTAATAATGCACTACATATCGGAGACAACAATTAAGTTCTACGTGTGTGTACGTGCATAACCATGAACAAATAGGGATCATGAAATGAAATTAAAATTGAAAGTGAATTAAGAACGGTAGTTACTTATGTCATGAACTGAGAATGTTCTGGAGACTAATAGATTTTATATTTACCAATCTAAAAGACCAACAGGATTGCATGTCCCTGATTCTTATCATTATCCGATCATATATTATTTACAAATAATGACACTTGAATCTAATACTTGTGCATATCTTGTACGTGCATGCGCGTAAGTGCGGATTTCCCATATTTTCATTTATAAAATTTCAAAGGAGCTCAATTCTTCTCCATATACGTAAACATGCAGGGAGCCATGGATCTTGCCACACAAGTGGGGTCCTTTTGCACATTGGGTCCAAACTAGATAATTATAATGGAAGTCCCCATGTTAGACTTAATCTAAAGAAAAAAGAGGACAACACCGTAATAACACAATGGTGAATTTACAAATTAGTCCCCTTAAAAGGACGAATCGCAAACCCACCCCTAAATGTGGATAAATTGCAACAATATATAATTTGTACCAACGGATTTGCAAAATCAATCCTAAAATACAAGTAGTCCACCTAAATAGACAAAATCACAAATCCTCCCCTAAATGTGGATAAATTGCAAAATAAATCTTCAAAGTTGTAAAATATGTCAATATTGACTGCTCTAATAATAAGAGAGGATGCACGTCAAGCTGGATCTTGGGTTCCCTCTCTCTTATCGTTGGAGTGATCAAAAATTAAAATATGGACTACCTTAGTCGTAAGTGATGATGCACGTCAAGCTTGATCTTGGGTTCCCTTGTTGGATTTCGTGCCCTATAGTATGTATATATTTTTCGAAATTTTATAAACATATAGGATCGAAACATTCATATTTTCTTCGATTTTCATATAGACATGCATTTGTTTGTCCTAATTATTTAACATGCATTAGAACAAACAAACAATTGCAATTAGAATCATACCTAGTGGTTCTCTAAAACCTCTTGAAGATCCGGAGTCGCATTGCCGGTCGAATCGCCCAGTGGATTGCCTCCGAGTGTTCACCAAACTCTAAACAAGGTTGGAGAGAAAGGAGCTAGCCAATCAATCTCCAAACGGGTTTAGAATCTAGCTAATAACCCCCTTTTTCTTTCCTGAGATTTTACTCTCCAAAAACTCAAATTAACTAAGGAATTTCGGATGGATTAATTGGGGTGGTTTGAGAGAGAGAATTTTGCATATATTTATTTTTAATGAAGGAAATTAGGCCTATTTATAGGCTCCTTTAATTTCCACATCATGGGCTATGCATTGACCCATTCTTCCATGTTTTTCTCTCTTAAGACCAATTCTCAATATTAAATTTATTAATCCACATCCAAATTTAATCATAATTGACCAAGTCAAAACCATGATCAATAATTCCTTAATTAATTTGCCTTTATCGAATTTTGGATTAATTCCCAACAAAATTTGTTTTTTTGTTTTAGGAAATTTAATTAATTTGCCTTTATCGAATTTTGGTCTAATTCCCAACAAAATTTGTATTTGGGGTTTTAGCAAATTTAATTAATTAATTTGCCTTATCGAATTTTGGATTAATTCCCAACAAAATTCGATCTTTGGGGTTATAGCTAATTTATATATCCTATGCAATATATCATCATATGTAATATCAAACAATCACACCGCATGATATATTTACATCTCATATATAAATTCATGATTCTAAATATGTCATTTTCATGACATAATGATTTTATCGATTCACCACATGTATACGAAACTCGATACATCATATGAACATAAAATCACCTTCTTGTTTCCCAGTTTTATGGTGTGACCTATGGGAGGATCTAAGCTAAATTGACAGTGATATTAATAGCTTAACATCACAAACTATAAGCGGTATCTAGCTACACATTATAGTTCCCAATTAGCTAGATGTCTTAATTCAGCTCGAACCAAAACCCGATCCAATTAGTAATGGAGTGCACCACTTGTGTCCGTCCCTTGCCTCATGATATTAAGAATACATACAAAGTAGTATTGTGTCATCTTTGTATATTAGTATTCATTTCTTGATCTCTTTAAGCTAGTTATAAATATGTGACTTAACTCAAATCACATTGTGCACATTATAACTTTGCTTTATCAAGGGGCCCATTAATATCATTACTCAATTAAGAGGGGCAATGATAATCTTTTGACTAGCTATCTTCTCCAACAAAAGTTGTACTTAACCAACTAATGCCTTTACACTACACTCATCGATAGCTTAAGACACTAGTCTAATTAAGAACTCCTTAAGCGATCGGATATAAGTCTCATATCAAAGGACCAAGGACACAGTAAAATATTAATAACACAGAAACACATTTCTATAATATTTTACTTGTTAGGTCAATTCAGTATACAAAAGTACTATTTTCCTCTTTTGTGTACCCGTGTTGTCACTCACTTGTAGAGCTACAATGATCTATGACCAACACGACAATCTTAACTCGGTAATTAATGTCCCATGTTAATTACCATGATTGCGAATACCTTTTGTTTTATGTAAACCAATATCTTTTAGAGCTCTACGATTAAGGACCAAGAGCCTCTTCCTTAACACTTCTAAAAGACGAATAACATAAACAAGGAACAAAATGATTTCTCATTCAATTCATAATAATTGACATTTAAAAGTAAAACTTTTAGAACAGATTCCCTTCATCCCTCTCCCTTACTGGCAATGGAGTCTTCATTTAACAAATCAAATAAACAAAACAAAATACATACATACAAAATCCCTCCAGGTTACGAGACTAAACTGACCAAAATATTATAATATCTATATCAAAAATAATAATTATCCAAACCAGTCAAATACACATAAATATCACCTCCTTGGTTACGAGGCTAAACTAATAATCTAACCTTTAGCGACATTTAGTAATGAGAAAAACTAAAGTCATTACACTCAAACAAAGCATATACGCAATGTTCACCCGAGCAAGAGAATAAAATGTTTACGATGTCCCCCAAATATGAGACTACACCATACATAGTTCACCTCCTAGGTTATGAGGTTAAACTAACCGTTTGTACGATATTATATTACAAGAATTTTCGTTGATAAATCAAATATATACCCATCCTCCTTGTGATGAGGTTAAACTCACTAATATTAGGTTGTCTTCGTGATAAAGTTGAAGCACCAAAACATATATACAAAACCTCCGGGTTATGAGGCTAAACTGCCCAAGTTACCACGATATTGATACCAAAAGAATAATCGTCTAAATAATATACATATATACAAAATACCTCCTAGGTTATGATGCCAAACTAATCGTTTGTACGATATTCTAATATAAGAATTATCGTTGATAAGTCATATACATACACAACCCCTCCTAGTTATGAGGCTAAACTAACCATTTGGTGATATTCTAATATAAGAATCATCATCTCCATAACCCAATATGTACATAAATCTCTCCTTCATTATGAGGCTAACCTAATGTTTTGTTCGATGATCTCTTATAATGAGAAACTCGTACAATAACATACAAACTTAAAATTACTCTAATACATAAGAGTATATTGCAATGATACGACGATCCATTTCTATAAATAAAGGAAAAAATAGTCAAATCCCATATGAAACTCAACATACCAAATCCCTCCTAGGTAACGAGGTTAAACTAACTATTGGGCGATATTACAACAAAAGCATTATCGTCAATATAACAATACATATGCATAAATTCCCTCCATGTTATGAGGTTAAACTAGCTAAATGTTGGTGATCATGATAAAGACAAGCACCAAACCAACTCTAAGCAAACAAACAAAATTGCTATACACGACGCCCCCCTTCAAATAAATAAGGGAATGAATCGTCAAATCACAAATGGAATACATAGGTCAAATGATTGCCTTGGTTATGAGATTAAAGCTAACCATTGCTTGATAATCTCTCCTTATCAGAGATAAACTTGTCGAACGATGGAATATATATGCTTGAATCTCTCAAGACAAATAAGCTAAATTATCGTAGCAAGATGGACCCTTTAGATATGAAAAGGAGCAAACCATCAGCCCCCAAAAACTCGAAACCAAATTGTCGCAGCAATAGGGTTCCTTGAAATAGAAGAAGGAATAAGTCATCAAGCTCTGACTCTGAACGAGACTCTATACAAATGCATCATCTCTGGCATGAGCTCAACTGCCACGTTCTCCAAGCTATTTGATATATGTAATAGTTTGTGAAATATGTATCATGTATTCATCTTTTGTACACCATATAAATGTGTCAAAGTTCATGTATTCCTATATCGAATGAAATGGAATATTGAATTTATATCATTTTGTTGTCATTTGCATTTTCTTTACTTAGCGTTACAAAGGGTGGCACAATCGTGACAATAACGAGGCATTCTTCTATACGAAGTTGTAAGGTGTGGAATTCCATTATGAATTCTTGAGAGATTTTCGCAACACCAATATATAATAACAAAAGAACAAAAATCCCACATTCAATAGAATGGCACGCCCGGTGGGACCTCTCATCCTCTTTGTCACCTATATACGTCATGTCGATGTAACGCTACTGGAGGCTGGTGCAAATGATATTTAAGGAAGGATTTCATTCTCTTTCAAGATTTCTAATATGCCTATTCAGTGGGACCTCGCATCCTCTTTGTCACCTATATATGTTGCACCAATGTAGTGTAGCCTTTTTGGCCTTAATCTATGTTTTGATGATTTAATCAACCTAATCTAAATTGTGATCATGTAGAGTAGCACACATGTTGCATTTCATATATATTTCTTTGTGCTAACCTCTACAAGTGATCAAGACTCAAGGAAGAAAGGAATTCAAGTCAAGACATGTAATCAAGCTCATTTGAAGACATGTATTTTGTATTTCTTTGAGTCTTTAGGAACCTTGTGTAATTGAGCATACTTGAGCTAAAAACTACTCAACCACACACTAGGTTCCCTATAGAAGTCACACACAAAATTTCACATAATTTGGACTTCAATAGATCATCTAAACTAGAACCAGAATACACCTAAACAAAACTTGAACTTCCTGGACCAAATCGGTCGATCGTTTACACATTTTTCGTCGACCATTCACACATGTCACATAACCGTTTGTTTTGTCATATTATACCCAACGATCGTATTGGTATTATTCCCAAATACCCCAAAATTAACAAACATCCGGTCGACCGAAACATTCCTAGCGGTCGACCGAACCAACACAATTTGGTCTCCCAGAAGTGCCTGGAATTATTCGGTCGACCTATCCCCTGAGCCCGTTCGACCGTTAACTTAAGTGAACCTAAGTCAAAGCTCAATTTTGACCAAACGGTCGAACGACATACCCATTTCGGTCGACCGTTTTTAGGCAGAATTGGGTCCTGCAGGTTTCTGTTTTGTGTATCTTACACCAACTCATACCCAATGAACCCCAACGGCTATATTCTCTCTAATGATTATAAATAGAGTTGCAAAACACATTCTAACACAACTCTCCCACTACATACTTGTCCAATACATTAGAGAGAATCCCAAACACTCCAAGCCTCCAATTGCCACACTTAAGATCCATTCCAATCCTTCTCAAGTGTGCTCAAGTTTAGAGAGTGATTGTCCCACTCAAGTTTGTTGCTGTCAAAGAAGAGTAAAGGTTTTGGTGAAAGCCCGAAGCATCCCTCTCGGATTGTGAGAGGTGGAGCCAAGCTCGGCGAGGGTTGTTCGCGAGCTTGAAGATTGTAAAGGCGTTCTCTCCCGGCCCAGAACGGGAGTGGTTAGTTAAGTCGTGAGCGGAGCTCGGTGATCTGAGCAGAGCTTGCAAGAGAGGACTAGGACCCGGGTGGGGTGCCGAACCTCTATAAAAATCTCCCGTCGCATTGTGGTTTACATTTCTATTCTTTACTTGCTTGTCTTATTTTCAATTCCGCTGCGCGTAACTCGATCGATCAAACGAGTAGGTAACTAGTTTAAAAGTGATTAGCATAGCCGACCCTCGATCCTACATGTAGTTCTACTAGATGATGATGCAAATGATATCTTCAGACAAATGCATTCTCTTTCAAGAGTTATAATATGCTTCTTCGGTGGGACCCGTCATCCTCTTTCTCACCTATATATGTCACGCTGATGTAACGCTACTGGATGCTAGTGCAAATGATACCTTCGGAAAAATGCATTCTCTTTCAAGAGTTCTAATATGCTTCTTCGGTGGGACCTCTCATCCTCTTGGTCACCCATATATGTCGCACCAATGTAGTGCTACTGGATGCTAATGCAAATGATATCTTTGGAAGACCGCATTCTCTTTCAAGAGTTCTAATATGCTTCTTTGGTGGGAAGATGAGCTTGGTCACGTCATCATATTGATTATCTATCTTACAATGATGTGCACAGCACATGCTCCAATACCCTCTGATATCATGTGGGCGGACACCGTATATCTACATATATGTCTGGAGCAACTATTGGTCAATAAATGAGGTTTGGGGCAAATGACATTTTATATATATTATTTCAGGAATATAATAATGCGTCGTATATTGTCGTGTCAACTGACTCCATTGTTGGAAGGATAAATTCCTCGATGATGCTTATGATAACCAAACATACATCCAAAGCACTCAAATAGGGGAATGCCTATGATAACCAAAGATGAAAAAAGTTATCAATTTGGAAACTGGCAATGCTCGAAAATACTACGCTCCAAATTTTGCAACAATGTGGATCATTATTTTTGCTTTTGACGTTATATACCATCAAAGCAAACATAATAGCAAATTTTTGTATCAAGAATCAATTATTCTAGCTACATGCATTTGGTGGTTGTATTGTCTTCTTCTGGAGATGCCTTCTCCACCTCGTCACCTGAGCCCACGTACAAAGCCAGGTCGGGTTGCAGAGACCTCTTTGCAAACATTTTTACGAACTGAGAATGTTGCGGCTTTTCTGATGCTATACCAGGAAAAGAATTTTGGAGCGAAATATCTCGTCCCTACTCATATATTATTTCAACCTCCTAAATAATGATGATAAACTTATTCAAACGAATTCAACCTCTTGAATAATGAGGATAAACTTATTCGAATATATTCAACCTCGCGAGTAACGAGGATAAATTTACTCATCTATTTCAACCTCTTGAATAATGAGGATAAACTTATTCAAACATATCCAACCTCGTGAGTAACAAGTATAAATGTACTCGCATAATCCAACCTCCTGAATAATGAGGATAAACTTATTCAAAATATTCAATCTCGTGAGTAACGAGGGTAAACTTACTCATCTATTTCCACCTACTGAATAATGAGGATAAACTCATTCAAACATATTCAATCTTGTGGGTAGCGACGATAAATTTACTTGCATATTTCAACCTCCTGAATAATGAGGATAAACTTATTCAAACATATTCAATCTCCTGAGTAACGAGGATAAACTTACTCATATAATCCAACCTCCTGAATAATGAGGATAAACTTATTCAAACATATCCAACCTCGTGAGTAACGAGGATAAATGTACTCGCATAATCCAACCTCCTGAATAATGAGGATAAACTTATTCAAATATGTTCAACCTCGTGAGTAACGAGGGTAAACTTACTCATCTATTTCAACCTCCTGAATAATGAGGATAAACTCATTCAAAAATATTCAATCTTGTTGGTAACGACGATAAATTTACTCGCATATTTCAACCTCCTGAATAATGAGGATAAACTTATTCAAACATATTCAATCTCACAAGCAACAAGGATAAACTTACTCGTATATTTCAATCTCCTGAATAATTATGATAAACTTATTTGAATATATTTAATCTCGTGAGTAACGAGGATAAATTTACTCACATATTTCAACCTCCTGAATAATGAGGATAAACATATTCAAACATATTCAATCTCGCGAGTAACGAGGATAAAGTTACTCATATATTTCAGCCTCCTGAATAATGAGGATAAACTTGTTCAAACATATTCAATCTCGTGAGTAACGAGGATAAACTTACTCATATATTTCAACCTCTTGAATAATGAAGATAAAGTTATTCAAATATAATCAATCTCGTGAGTAACGAGGATAAATTTACTTGCATATTTCAACCTCTTGAATAATGAGGATAATCTTATTCAATTATCTTCAGTCTCTTTCTCGGAAGCAAGAATTTGATGCATCTTTTTGGAGCTATATTCATGTTTAAACAACAGAGCACTTCTCACAAACACCATCGAGCACATTCTGGAGTTGTTCCAGCTGAAGTGTAAGGTGGTCATCCTCAGTTTCAAGCTCACCTACAACTCGTATAGTGGTTGTAATCTCTTCGTCGATGGGCCTTTGTTGTACTTCCAACTCTTCAATATGTTGAAATCTCGAACAAATTCAATTTTCTAAAGCAGTAATGGAATGCTTGAGTTGAACAAGTTGCTCATCACATAGGCCTATACGACACTGATCTCGTCACCACCATACATGATATACTAAAGATTACACGTTGAACCTCCGTTTGGACACCAACATACCCGAAGACTACAAGTGTCGCGATCAGAGACCTCCGCGATGACCGAAGGAGTTACAAAAGGCAACCAAACAAGACGACTCGACAAGACATAAAGGATATACATGGATAGACAACTTACAAAAATAACTGAAGCAATAAATTATCCATATATTAAAAGGTTCAACAACAATATCCGAGTCTCAAAAGAAATACAATAACAATAAGCGTAAGTAAGACAAACTCAAGACTCTGGTCGACATGTCCCTCGTGTACAGAATCTTCGACTACTCGTCCAGGCTGCCATGTAGGAAACTAAGTACTTGTAAGCACCGTATTAACATATGCGTGAGTTTTCTATAAATAAAACCCATTATCTCCAGTCCAAGGAGAGTTCTACAGAAGAATGCATGCAATCTAACTAAGACAAAAGCATCAGAAACATAGCAGAAAAGCATCAAATGCAGCAGAAGGCCACGACTCCATAAGCCGTGTCGGTCGGGCACACCCGGACCCATTCCTCGAGAGGAACCAGAACACCAACCTCGCTTGTCAAAAGCGGTCACTCGACAGTGACCAACCGTTCGGCGCAAAGCGGTGGGCCGGATAAATGTCCCAATTCGTGGAAATGAACCTACATGGTGCCATCACAAACTTGGGAACATCTACCCAGAGACAGAATGGCAGCACGCCTACCCAGGACTTATCTTACGCATGACCTCCCAACGTGAAGGTCTTATGTGAATGGACTCTGAAGCTAGAGGACCCACTCGTGGCCCGTCGGCCCAGAAAACAGAACGTGCCCAAAATTATTAATCAGATTAAATGCAATTCAAGCTACTTAAGCATCTAAGATCTAATGTAGCTACAGGATACAGAAAGAGGTCAAGGAAGAGTATCCGGATACCCTCCTAACATCCCTAAACAAATCAGAATCAGAACACCCCAATCAGGAATCAAACGAACTCACAACATCAAGCAATAATAACCGGATCAGAAAATCAACTCAACCACAAATCAATGTCATCTACGGGTCATGCATAAAAGGTTATGAGGAACATTACCTAAGGGGTACATGCAACTACCAATCATCACATCAGATTAGAAACATGCACACCAAGGCAAGCATTAACAAGCATCATAGTAAAAGATATCAATAATGAAGACATAACGATATTCATACTATATGAACACTAAATTTCATAACATAAGTAAGAATAGTGGTGCAACTTAGCTCACGATCAGATGTGACACGAACATGCATTAATATTTATCAATAACCTGTCATGATACAACACAAACTTCAGATCAGATGTCCAATTATATCTACAAGTTATTATGTATGCACGTGGATTGAATTACATATGACTAGATGGCATAATGACTTGGGAACGTAATTTCAGAATCGTACTTGCATGCACGCATGTGAATATATATATGAGTCTCAGAATTTTAGTAAGACGTGAGATGCAAATCAGACTCTTAAATTAGGATTTCGTACAAGATATCATAAATGAATGTGCACATGAGCTATACAAATCACAATGGCATTGTATATATGCATCGCATGGTAAAATAATAAGCACATAATATACTACTCAAAAATTCAGACAACATGCATAACATTCAGAGACACGATCCAACATGTAACAATTTTCATATATACGAATTCCGTGGTAGAATATGCACACATACGGTTAGCACAACCACCACAAACAAAATCAAAACATATATACCTAGACCCGACAGGCCTAGATTTAGCTCATGCATGCCCCCAACTTCCAGATGCATACCAGCCTTTCCAGACCTCCCTTTAGATATCTTATAGGGTGGTGGTCATGGCTGAAGTGATGCAACAAGGTCTGGACAAGCACAAGACTTGATAGGACACCCGGGTGACTAATTCAACAATAGGATGGTCACGCATGTCTCTCCCTAGCCTTGGACCTCCCACGCCCAATTCACCTCCGCTCCAGCCTACCTCCCCCTTCCCTTAAGTCACTTTTAATGCGTCTAGGGTCCAGCCACCACCGGATTCCAGCCGCACCAGCCGGCAGTCCGGGAACTAGAACCCGCACCAACAAGAAACCCTAGGTGGAGATTGGGTTCACCGGCCAACCTAGACACCCTCTGGAGCCACCATGGCCCCTCTGAGATGTCTGACCGGAGTTGGTCAGGCCTCATTGGAGCTCTCCAGAGCTCTGGTCCCCCTGGCTATCCACAGCCAGCCCTTTTCTAGCACATGCAACCATGCGTGCTAGAAGATGCAACTGTTGCACCAGCAACCACGTGATGTTATCTAGCCCCTCCACCCTACATCCCCTCCCATAAAACTCAACAAGGGATAGGAGCATACCTGATCAGCAAGAAGATTTCCTGAGCTTTCCGGAGATTATGCCCACCAACTCTTCTTCTTGCAGCACAAAGCTGCACTAGACGCAGCTCCACAAACTCGCTGGAGATCAGCCCACCAACCAGCTGGCGAGGAGAGGATGAGTGGTCTGAGGAGAAGTGTGTGTGAGAAAGGAAGAGGCTGGAGAGGGGCAGTAGGGGGGGGGGGGGGGGGGGGGGGGGGGGGGGGGGGGGGGGGGGGGTTGTTTGCAACAACTCTCCAATTTCCACATTCAAGCCAAGCCACCTCAACCATGCCAAAAGTGGCACCAAGCAAGGGCATCCCAAAAGCCACGAAAAATGTGCATCCAAACCCCAAATGCAACCCTTCCAATTCCACACCATTCACCCACCTGGATCCGGATTGAATCGATCAAGCCAAACAAATGTGTACTAGCCGGTAAGTCGCACTCGATCGACCGACAAGGAACCCAATTAAAATAAAGCATACAAACACACCACAAACACGATTAGGTAAGATAAGAACTAAATTTTGCATAAATAGGGAGAGTGGACTTATTAATATTATAGCAGGAGAGCGGGTCTTACATATAAGGTCTAGATCGGGTTGTGTTTTGGAGTGTGGTTGTCTGGCTTGATTTCTTCATGTCTTATGCAACCTAATCGGTTGTGTAGCTTGCGACCCAAATCCAATTGCCAAAATACTTCTAATGATGGTGTGGAGTTTCTTCATTTTCTCATTGGCCCTTTGGTTTTGCATTCGGGTCCCTCTCTCTTGCATCTTAGTCCATAAGTCTTGCAACTTAGTCCCTTTCTTGCTTTTAAGTCCTTTAGAGTCTCTCCTTCTCAAACCTATTTATTCCTGAAACTTAAACATAAAACTCGTTACATAGCATTGCTTAGGCTAAGAATAAATGATATAAGACATAAATATATGCATGATATGATGTGTATCAGCCTTCTCTAGCCCTTGGAGATACGATGTTTAGAATGAACAAACTTCAATCTATTGGGTGTGAGCATTGGATGATTGTGCAAGAGATGCACGTTGGTAATGGATAGTTTGCCATTGTCAGATGTAGAAAGCAAGATATGAGCACTGCAACCATGAAGACTGATCAAACATGCCTTCTCCGAAATGTCGCTTGATTGATTCATTTAAATACCTTAAGTGCACGTCGTCGGTGAAGACGCGACAAGTTTAGGTCGAGTCCACAGGGAGGTGTGTCAACTCTGGTTCTCTAGAAATCAAGTGGATAATAAAGGGGAAGAAGGAGTTTGATTACACTAAACTAACAACTAACAAACGGGAAAGATGAAACCACAAGCCTAACTAAAACTAAACTAGGCAACTAACTAATAAGAAAGATGAAATTCAGGAAGGAAAACCCCTAAGGGGTGGAGAGTGTGTACACATGTGATAAGGTGGTGAAGAATGCATTCAATAAGGCACAAGTGTCGGTTGTGTTTCCATGCATAGGAAGTGTCTAATGGTTATGGAAAAACCTATCAATCCAATCACTAACCTAGTTGATTAACATTAACATACATAAGTTGGTTATTTAAGAACCTAAACAAGCATGGGAGGTGTCTAATAGTTGTGGAAAAACCATCAAGTTAAGTGTTCTACTCTAAACAAGCACACATTCACATTTTTAACACATTTCATAACAAATCATTCATTTCCATTCTTTATTGCATGTATAAACATCATCTCCACCCCCCAAAAGAGGATGGATCTATTCACTAATCATTAAGCTAACTATTATGTTAAGAGAAGAAAACATGTTAACTAATTCTACTAAGATTAATGAAAGGAAATTAAGCTAAAAATGCAAGAAACATAAGAGAGATAACATAAACTAAAAAAATTAATTAA
Organism: Triglochin maritima; assembly: GCA_963682175.1. Taxonomy (NCBI): domain Eukaryota; kingdom Viridiplantae; phylum Streptophyta; class Magnoliopsida; order Alismatales; family Juncaginaceae; genus Triglochin; species Triglochin maritima. The sequence continues at coordinate 26,674,284 of OY821788.1, read as the reverse complement.
TTTCATACTCACAATACAAGTAGCATCTCTCCACTTGAGTTTTTACTCCAAGGCTTGACTCTAAGTAGAGTGATTGGCGACCAAGCATGTAGTAGATTACAAGGAAAGAGAAAGAGTTATATTTATAGTCATAGAAAAAGGTAATCGGGAACAATCCCCCGATGTGGGACTAATACACTACTAAAATAGACATAAAACATTTTAATACATGACCCACCTAAATATTATCGGGTGTGGAGAAGACCCGACCACCAACCTGCGGTCAGAGGTCTCTAAGGCTTGGATCTCGTCCCAGTTTGGAGAGTGTTTTGCTGAGATGATTTCTTCATCTGTAGTGCACCCGAGTTGGTTGTTAGAGTTTACGCCCGAATCGAATTGCCAAAATACTCCTCATGAAGGTGTGAAGTTTCTTTATTTACTTCTAGGTCCTTTTGGTTTACATCCGGGTCCTTTCTTCTTGCATGTCAGTCCATAAGTATTACAATTCAATTTTTTTCTCTTGCGTTCAGGTCCTTTTTGTGTCTCTTCTTCTAAAATTGTTTATTCTTGAAACTTAAACACAAAACTCATTACGTAGCATTTCTTAGGTTCAAAATAGAGGATATAAGACATGAATATAAGCATGATATGATGTCAATCAAATACCCTTCACCTAGTTTTTGCTAGTCCCGAGCAAAACAACGAAAAGAAAAAAAAATACGAGAGGGAAAAAATGGAAAACAAGATAAATCCTAACTCACTTTTGTAGGAATCACGGTTGCACTTAGCATATCCAACAAGTCGTTATACCCCCTTGTTACCAAGGAGGAGGAGTGGTGTCTTCTGAGGGTTTTCAGCGGATACACCCACAAAATCCGAACATAGATGCATTATTCAACCTAGCAACAAGACTCGATGGGCTCATTTTCGTCAATCATTGGACACGATAATTCTACGGGCCAACTCTATATACATAGTCAGTCCACACAACTCGCCTAATGAATCATTCATGAAAGTTAATTAAGGACTTAAGTTAAAGACATGGGCGACCTTAACTTCTTAAAGTGATACATAGTGTAAAGTCCAATAAGGTTCTTATTGTCTTTTTTTCTTCTTTTCATCATTCATTTTTTTTCTTTTGGGGGTATTATGAATTACACTAGTTGGTGTTTGATTCTCCCAGGGTCGGGTTTCGTGCATCATTGTCTGTGAGGACTTACAATATCACATACACCTTCCCCCAAATCTCCACATAGGGCGATCCCTACCACCCGTGTAACGAGAGTTCGATCGGTGCATCCCAAGTCAGATGGCTCGAAAGCACCAGGCACTATGTACCCTCGGACCCAATTTCCAGAGTGATAGGAGTCGTGCGAGAAGAGAGAACACCACTTATTTATTATCTACATGGGAACCAAAACCCCTACACTTAAAGTTTCACAACATGAGGTTAAGGGTCTCTGACTACGATAAACTTCATTATACTAACAAAAATGAATTATTTGACTCATTGGGTTTAAGGTGGACTTCTTTAATTGTTTGAGTACTGAAACTCTATGATTACTCGCCCCTCGAGGGAAGACCGGGGTGCATCCTTACAACTCGATAAGACCTAAAGATAGTATACTAGATATTCTAAGTCAACAAGTTCAAGTCAATTCTGGGAGTTTCTCTTTTTGATTGCCTCAAAACGGTTTTGCATACGCTAAACACATACACAAACCCCACAAAAATATATTTTTTTCTTTCGCAAACACTTCAGATTTTTGAAAGAACTGGAAAATGAAAGCACAACAACAAACAAAATAAGAAAAGTCACCCAAGGAACATGGTATAGCAAATATATCAATATTAATTGCAGCACACCAACATGATCCTAGCAAAGCAAACAAAAGAAGCGAAACAAAACAAACAAAAAAAACAAAAACACAGAAAACTATGTACATACGTGAACCCCCCCCCCCCCCCCTCACACACACACACCAAATCCATGCATTGTCCTCAATGTGTGAAAGAATGGTGCAAATGCATCGATAGGGTGTACCAGACTAACGACGGCAGACAGAGGTGCTAGAAGAGGCACCTCTCTCAAGAGCCGATAACTTCTTATAAATCTTCCAGTTTTGTTTAGCCAAAATGACGTTTTGCTGCTCTACCACCATCTCGGATATGTCGATGTTAAAGAGAGTTACCGAGCTCATAGATGAGTTTGGGTAAGGGGCTCTAACATCCTCCTCCATGTAATCAGGCACCCATGCCTCTTGAAGACAATGCGATATGACGAGGTCATTTTCGCAACCTCGAGGTCGATGCCTTGGCGCTGCAGCAAGTGCTCAAATCGTGGGCTGTCCAACATTCCACAAGCTTTGGTCACTAGAATAGGCAAACAGTGTATTTCTTTAAGCTTGGCGTTCACCAGAACGTCGAACAACGTTCGACAAATGCCGTGAGGTGAACCATCCACGAGACTATACATTATTCGCAAACTAGGTGTGAAGAATGTGGAGGTCCGCTATTGGCCCAACACATTCCTACACACCCACCTGGCTACAGTGTACAAATTGGAGTAGATGTGCACATTGGGTATTCCCCCATGCGATGAACTGGGTTGCCCACGCCCAAGCATAGATTGGTAAAAATTAATGTCACGGGTGGGCACGAGATCATCGACTAAGGGGATTCCAGTCGCGTCGAAGATAAATTGAGGTGTCACTGTGTGGAGAAGACCTGACCGCCAACTGATTGACATCATTTCATGCTTATATTTGTATCTTATATCCATTATCTTTCACCTAGACAATGCTATGTTACGAGTTTTATGTTTAGTTTAGGAATAAATAGGTTTGAAGAGATGAAACATAAAAGGACCCAAAAGCTGGGAAAAATGACTGGATTGTGAGATCTGGGGACCAAAATGCAAGGGAGAAGGACCTGAACGCAAGACAGAAGGACCTAAGAGCAAAACATAATACTCCACACCATCATGGGGAGTATTTTAGCAATTGGATTCGGGTCGGAGCTCCACTAAACAAAGTAGATGCATCCAAGACCACCAAATACACAAAGAAAAGCCCAGAACAAGATTCAACTGGATCCGGACCTTTTTGACCGCCAATTGGCGGTCCAAGACCGCTAATTGGCGGTATGTTTTGGCCCAAATCTGCCATGTTTTCTCCTGGACGTGTATTAATGTTTGTTTTGGCTATTTTTGGTATCTTTTTAGTCCCACATCGGGGGATTGTCCCGGTTTGCCTTTTTCATGGCTATAAATAGAACTCTTCACCTTCCATTGTAATCACTCCATATTTTAAGTGGCTATTCTTCCTACTAGAAGTGAGGCCTTGAAGCACACACTAAAGTAGGAGGATGCTACTTTTAATATGAGTCATTTTAATACAAGTTTTCTTTATTATGTTGTTTGTTTTATGTTTCTTGTTTTGCTTTGCTTAATCTCATTTCATTAGTTTTATTTAGCTTAGTTAATATACTTTCTTTGTTTAGTTTAATAATTAGTGTAATGTTTAGTGAGTAGTTCCATCCCCTTTGGGGGTGGAGTAGATGTACATACATGCAAATGAGAATGGATTGAATGCTTTATTTCCAATGTGTTGATAAAACATGAATGTATGCTTGCTTGTTTAGGATAGAATTTATAACTTGATGAGTTTTGCCAAAATGATTAGACACCTCTCATGCTTGTTTAGGTTCTGAAATAAACATCTTGCATATGTAAATGTTAATCACCTAAGTTGGTGAATAGATTGATAGGTTTTGCCACAACATTTAGACACTTCCTATGCATGATAACACCACCTTAATTTGTGCTTAAAGAATGTGTTCAACACCCACCTCTTTGCTTGTGTGCACTCACTCCACCCCTTAGGGGTTTTTCCATTTCTGTATTCTAGCATTCTTCTTTTGTTCTTAGCTTAGTTGTCATTTCATTGCTTGTTTCTTTCGTTCGCATTTCATACTTCTTAGTGTAGTTTAGTGTAGAGTAGCATAATCAATCTTTCTCCCCCAATTTTTGCCACTTGATTTCTGATAAACAAGAGGCTGCTCACCTCCCTGAGGACGCCCCGTACTTGCCACCGCTTCATCGCGGTCGTGCACTTGCGGTTTAATTAAAACGTTCAACACCAACCAACGGTCTGGTACTGCCAATTGGGGGTCTCTAAGACTCGGATCATGTCCCGGTTTGGAGAGTGTTTGCTGGGTTGATTTCTTCATGTGTAGTGCACCTGAGTTGGTTGTTGGAGTTTAGGCCCAAATCGAATTGCCAAAATACTCCTTATGAAGGTGTGAAGTTTCTTGATTTGCTTCTACGTCCTTTTGGTTTACATCTGGGTCCTTCCCTCTTGCATGTCAGACCATAAGTATCTGAATTCAATCTTTTTTTCTTGCATTCAGATCCCTTTTGTGTCTCTTCTTCTCAAACATGTTTATTCCTGAAACTTAAACATAAAACTCGTTACGTAGCATTGCTTAGGTTCAAAATAGAGGATATAAGACAAGAATATAAGCATGATATGATGTCAATCAGATATACCCACAAAATCCGAGCATCATTTTTGTCGATCATTGGATACAGTAATACTACGGGACAACTCTATATACGTAGTTAGTCCACACACCTAGCCTAATGAACCATTCGTGCAAGTTAATTAAGGACTTAAGTGAAAGACATTGGCAACCTTAACATCCTAAAGTGATACAAAGTGTAAAGTCCATTAACATTCTTAATTGTCTCAGGGTCAGGTTTCGTGCATCATTGCCTATGAAAAGGACTTACATTATCACGTACACCTTCCCCCACATCTCCACATAGGGCAATCCCTACCACCTGGTTTAACAGGAGTTCAGTCAGTGTATCCCAAGTTAGATGACAAGAAAGCACCAGTCATTAAGTCCCCCTGGACCTAATTTCCCGAGTGATAGGAGTCGTGCGAGAAGAGTGAACACCTACTCACTTATTTCTTATCTACACATGAACCAAAACTCCTACACTTACGGTTTCACAAAAGGAGTTTAAAGCTCCCTGACTACGACAAACTTCTTTATACTAACAAACACTAATTATTTGACTCACTAGATTCAGGGTGGAATTCTTTATTTATTTGAGTACTGAAACCCTATGATTACTCTCCCCCTGAGGGAAAACCGAGGTGCATCCTTACGACTAGATAAGACCTAAAGCCGGTATACTAGATATCCTAATGCATCATGTTCAAGTCAATTCTGGGAGCTTCCTTTTTACTTTGCCTCTCAACGGTTTTGCACATGCTAAACACACGCAAAACCCACAAAACATTTTCTTTTGCAAACACATGAATATTTTGAAGGCAAGCAAAAGAAGATAAGTCACCCAAGGATCATGGAAAACAGATATATCGATATTAAATGCAACACACTAACATGACCCTAATAAATACACACAAAAGAAAATGGAAAATAGAAAAACAAAAGCTATGTACACACATGAAAACACCCCCACACACACCTAATCCATGCATTGTCCTCAATGAATGCAAGCATGATACTACATGGATTTATCATGAAAAAGAAAATATCTCACCAATGTGAAGCGCAAAGGGAAGTTCATGGTTATATGGATGGACATAAACCTGAATTCCCTCAAAACTTGTGAGACACTTAAGAAGAGAGACAAAAACGTGAAAACATGGGGCACAAATACACAAGGGTTGGGGCCCACAACAATCAATGCTCACTAGTGGAGTCTTTTTTTCTTGTTTTATTACAAGTATGTACAAACATAAAATCTCAATCATTCATGCAGGCACATAAATGGTGGAGTGCGATAGAGGTTCATAAAGGAACATGACATCCTCGACTTCAACTGGTGCCCCCTCCAAGTAAGGTTTGAGGTGTTGTCCTTTAACTTTGAACACGTCACTATTTCTTGGGTTCAGGATTTCAACCGCTCCATGAGGAAACACGGTTTGGACAATAAAAGGGCCAGACAAGCGACTACGGAGCTCAGCCGCAATTAGATGAAGTCGAGAATTGTAGAGCAACACCTTCTGCCCGGGCATAAACACCTTTCGCATAATAATGCAACCGTGAATCATCTTGTCTCGGGACTTATGAATTTTGGCATTTTCATATGCATCATTGTGTAGCTCTTCCAGTTCCACAATATCGAGTTTACGTTGCACCCTTGCTTGATCAAGCTGCTCTTCAGGTTCTTGATCGCCTATAAAGTACGATGCTCGAGCTCGACGGGTAGGTGGTAAGGTTTGTCGTACACTACCCGATATGGGGACATACCCAAATTGGTCTTATATGCAGTGCGGAAAGCCCACAACGCGTCATTTAGTTTAGTCGACTTATCCTTCCTCGAGGAATTAACCATCTTCTCAAAGATTTACTTTAATTGATAGTTAGAGAATTCAACATGCCCACTAGTTTGCAGATGGTATGGAGTCGCAAGCTTGTGGTTGATCGAATACTTCCTCATAAGCGCTTCAAATGAGCAATTGCAGAAGTGGGTACCCTCGCCGCTGATTATGGTACAAGGAGTACCAAATCACGTAAAAATGTTATTTAAGAATTTCGTGACCACCTTGTTGTCATTGGTCTTTGTGGGGATAGTCTCTGCCTACTTAGACACATAGTCAACAGCCACCAGAATGTAAACATTCCCCAATGAATTCGGGAAAGGGCCCATAAAGTCGATGCCCCGCACATCGAAGATGTCGACGACAAGAATATTTTGCAAAGGCATCATATCACGTTGACTTATCCTCCCAAGTCTCTACCACCTATCACATTGTTTACAAAATTCGTAAGCATCTTTGAAAAGCGAAGGCCAGTAAAATCCAGATTGGAGCACATTGGCGGTAGTTTTTTTGGCTCCAGTCTCCTACACATGCCTCCAAGTGGAAAAATTGGAGCACACTTTGGAACTCGTTATTTGGGACGCACCGCCTGAAAATTTGGTCAGAGCAGTATTTGAATAGATAGGGGTCATCCCAGTGAAAGAATCTGACATAAGATCTAAATTTGGTTTGGTTAGACTTTGACCAACCCACAGGAAGTTGCTCGATCACGCGGTAGTTCACGATGTCGGCAAACAAGGGGTTATCTTTGATCGTGAACAATTGCTCGTCAGGAAATTTGTCATTAATAATTTGGCTTGTGGGTTGGTCGTCTCAAGAAGAGACAGGTGGTCTTTTACAACATTTTCACACTTTTTTTGTCCCGAATCTCAAGATCGAATTCTTGTAACAATAAGATCCATCTCAAGAATCTAGATTTTGCATCTTTCTTTCCCATGAGGTGCTTGATGGTTGTATGATCATAATAGATAATCACGTGGGAGTCAATCAAGTACGACCAGAATTTTTTCGAAAGTGAATATGATCGCTAAGAATTCTTTATCAATCACAGTCCAGTTTAATTGGGCATCATTGAGTGTTCTACTGGCATAGTAGATCACATGAGGCAATTTGTCCAATCGTTGCCCAAGCACTGCTCCCACAGCAAAGTCAAATGCATCACACATCAACTCGAAGGGTTCCGTCCACATCAATGCCTTAATTATGGGAGTTGAAGTCAACTCTTTCTTCAAGGTCAAAAAAGCATGGTGGCAATCCAATGTGAACTAAAAAATGGAATCCTTAGCCAACAAGGCGGTCAGAGGTCGAGCAATTTTACTAAAATCCCAAATGAACCGCCTATAGAATCCAGCATGCCCCAAAAAGGCGCATATATCTTTCACATTACATGGCGATGGGAAATTATCAATAAGTCCCACTTTGGTGGGGTCGACCTCAATTCCCCTACTTGAGACCACATGTCCAAGTACAATACCTCACTTCACCATGAAGTGACATTTCTCCCAATTAAGAGTGATGTTCTTCTCACGGCATCGCTTGAGGACAAGGCTCAAGTGATGAAGGCACTCATCAAAGGAAGCGCCAAATATTGAAAAGTCGTCCATGAAATTCTCAAGGAAATGCTCTACCATATCGGAGAAGATGATGATCATACACCTTTGAAACGGTGTCAGCGCATTACATAACCCAAAGTATATGCGACGGTAGGCAAACGTGCTAAAGGGACATGTAAATGTGATTTTCTCTTGATCGTCGAGGGCAATGGGAATTTGGTTGTAACCGGAGTATCCATCAAGAAAACAATAATACTCATGTCTTACCAACATTTCCAACATCTGATCAATGAATAGCAACATGAAATGATCTTTCCGCGTTGCCGCATTGCGTTTGCAATAATCAACATAAACTTGTCAGCCAGTTTGTAGGCGTGTTGGTATAAGCTCATTGTGCTCATTCTCAACAATCGTCATGCATGACTTCTTGGGAACCACATGGATAGGAATCGCCCACGAACAATCAGAAATAGGATATATTATACCATGATCTAAGCACTTAAGAACCTCTTTTTGGACAGCTTCTCTCAGCACAGAATTCAATCTTCGTTGTGGGTCCCGGCGGGGCCTAGAATTCTCTTCCATGTGGATCCAATGCTGGACAATAGCAGGGCTTATTCCCTTGATGTCCTTCAAGTACCACCCGATAGCCTCTTTATTTTCAAAGAACACTTTTTGAGGGTAGCCTCTTGATCTTTTGCAAGATCAGAAGCAATAATGAGTGGCAATGTCTCATTATCCCCTAAAAAGATGTATTTAAGGATATCTGGAAGTGATTTAAGCTCGACCGGTGGTGGGTCCTTGTTAGATTCAGAGTTAATATCAAGTTGCTCAAAGGCCACAGGCAAGAGGAGTAAGCACCCAGATGTGCCTCCTCATCTAGAAGTTTACAGGGGGATTCCTCAAAATCATCTTTAATCGCAACCTGGTCATTGGTCACCTCAATAATATGTCGATGTGATTCGAACATGCCCACTGACTCAAGTTCATCCGTGTCCTGAATGAAATTAGCTCCTCCAGGATCGTCGAAGAGCCTAGGTTGCTTACCAAGATTAAAGATGTTGAAATCCGCTGTGAGGTTTCCAAAAGATAACCTCATTACGCCATTGAGACAATTGATTGAAGCATTATATGTCGTAAGAAATGGCCTCCCAAGGATCACTGGAATTTGTATTTGTGGGTTGGACACAGGTTCAGTATCCAAGATGATGAAATCAAGTAGGAATACAAACTCACCCACTTTAATACGGACATCCTCCACACTTCCTCGTGGAATCTTGACAGATTTGTCAGCCAACTGGAGGGTAGTCCTCGTTGGCTTAAGATCGCCTATTCCAAGGTTGACGTAGACAGAGTAGGGCAGGAGGTTCACAAATGCTCCCAGATCCAATAGAGCTTGAGGAATTGTCACGTTACCGATCATACAAGAAACAGTTGGACAACTGGGGTCCTTGTATTTGACTTGCATGGGTTGTGTCAATATCAAACTAACATTGGCAGCCAGAAATACATTTTTGGAACATTTGTTCTCCTCTTAATGGTACAAATGTCCTTAAGGAACATGGCATTGTAGGATTTCATGTTTAATTATACATATATATTTTCGAAATTTTTATGTATAATAAGGATCAATTACAATTTTCTTTGATTTATTTCATGTATGCATCGGTTTGTTTTAACATCTAGTTTCAAAACTCTATTAAAACAAACAAGGGCTCCGAAATTCATACCTAGAAGTTCTCTAAAACTTCTTGAAGATTTGGAGACGTTGGGGATGCTCCTCGCTGCGCCGGATGCCTCCGAGTATTCACCAAACTCTAAACAAGATCGGAGAGAGGGAAGCTAGTCTCTCAATCTCCGATAGGGTTTAGAATCCAATTACTAACCCCTCTTTAATTACCTTGAGAAGATGATCTCTTAAGAACTAAACTAAACTTAAGAATTTGTGGAATTTTCGTGGAGAATTAAGGAGAGAGATTTTACATGATCGACCGTTCAATAGCTTGGTCGACCGTTCGTAACAGGAACTATTCCATCGCAATGTTCGGTCGACCGACCGATCACTTTCGGTCGACCGTTCGAACAGATGAAAATTCCCTGTTATCGGTCGAGACATGTCCGGTCGACCGTGCCCTACCGGTCGACCGTTTACTGCTAACCGGTCGACCGTTTGAGCACTGTTTTGCAGACTTGTCAAATTTCGGTTTAACCCCTACAAAATTTGACATTTCGGGATTAGTAGTAAATCAACAACTTATGTAACATATTATCCTATGTAATGATCAATCATTACACCCCATAATATTTACATCACATATGAATTTAATTTAGATTCTAATTATGTTATTAATCACAACATAATTTTGATTTTGCTTGTTCACCCCATGTGTCATATTTTCTACATGAAACCCGACACATCTTATGAACTCAAAATTCACATTTCTTGTTTCCCAGTTTTGTGGTGTGACCTATGGGAGGATCTAAACTAAGTTGGCAGTGATATTAAAGGCTTAATATCACTAGCTATAAGCAGTATCTAGCTACACATTATAGCTCCCAATTAGTTAGATGTCTTAATTCCACTCGAACCAAAACCCGATCCATTTAGTGATGGCGTGCACCACTTGTGTCCGTCCCTTGCCTCATGATATTAAGAATACACACAAAGTAGTATTGTGTCATCTTTGTCTTAGTATTCATTTCTTGATCTCTTTAAGCTAGTTATAAATATGTGACTTAACTCAAATCACATTGTGCACATTATAACTTTGCTTTATCAAGGGGCCCACTAATATCATCACTCAATTAAGAGGGGCAATGATAGTCTTTTGACTAACTACCTTCTCCAACAAAAGTAGTACTTAACCAACCAATGCCTTTACACTACACTGATCGATAGTTCAAGACACTGATCTAATTAAGTATTCCTTAAGTGATTAGATATAAGTCTCATATCAAAGGACCAAAGACACAGTAAAATATTAATGACACAGAAACACATTTCTATAATATTTTACTTATTAGGTCTATTCAGTATACAAAAGTAATATTTTCCTCTTTTGCATACTCGTGTTGTCACTCACTTGTAGAGCTACAATGATCTATGACCAACACGACAATCTTAACTCGGTAATTAATGTTCCATGTTAGTTACCATGATTGCGAATATCTTTTGTTTTATGTAAACCAATATCTTTTAGAGCTCTACGGTTAAGGACCAAGAGCCTCTTCCTTAACACTTCTAAAAGACGAATAACATAAACAAGGAACAAAATGATTTCTCATTCAATTCATAATAATTGACATTTAAAAGTAAAACTTTTAGAACACATTCCCTTCAGGCATACGGTGACATTTGCTGAACAGTGTCCAACAACTGGATGTTCACCTCAATGATTTTGTCACAATGCTTATCGTATTTTTAGTCAACATATGAGGGAATGGTACCTTGGGGACATAAATATCATGAGGAGTCTCAGGAATGGGTTCCTTGCAAGACTCACGGCCCTTCTCGGAAGAGTCACCAACAGGGTTGGATGCAGACATTTCCACATTGTTGTCAACAACCCTTACCGATCTTAAGGTATGGACAATATTTGCATGTTGGGAAGGGTCATCTTCAGCACTGTGCACATTTTGACTAGCCTGAGCGGGTTGACCCCTGGGATTTACCACTGGTTGACTCGTCAACTGACCTTTCTCACGTTCATGGAGCTGATGAGTCAACTGACTAACTTGCAGTTCCTAAGTTTTAACCGAACTTTGCATGCTCTGCATGAACGCTTGAAGGGTTTCATCAATAGAGGGGTCCTTTGGGTCAACGCGCAGGGGTAGTGGAGTTTGGTTAGAATAACCCGATGGTGAGGCCTGGGGAGGTTGGTGATTATGGTGCTGAGACCTTTGATGTGGGGTTGATAGGTCGCCGATGGGCGTGGAGGATGATAAGGTGGAGGTTGAGCGTGCAAGCTCTGACCATGGCCCCCACTAGGCCCCCAAGAGAAGTTAGGGTGGTTTTGTTATCCCGGGTTGTAGGAGTGACTATACGGGTTGTTACGGGGCCTCTATTGATATATAGCATTTGCATGCTCAGTATCCATTGGAGCATAAGCACATTTCAAGTCATTATGTCCCGTAATTCTACACCTACTACACGTAGGAGTAGCGATCTAAGCTACACCTCTAAACTCTCAATCCTGTGCATGAGAGCAGTCATTTTCGTCTCAGACGTGATAGTTGACTCAACTTGATATGATCCCGCTCGACCAAAAGACCTGGCGGCCGGTGGCTCTCTCATGGTATCCCACTCAAAGCTACGTTCAGCCATTAATTCAAAAGTGTCCCACGCCTCATCGATGAGTTTCATTTGGAAATCACCCTGACACATCAACTCCAACAATGTGTGGGTATTGTAGTTGATGCCCTCATAAAAAATCTGGCACAGCTACCATAGCTCAAGTTCATGATGAGGGCACTGCTGGAGAAGGTCTTTGAACCTCTCAAAGAAAGCATGAAAAGATTCAGTCTCAGTTTGATACATTTGATGTATCAAGTGCCGTATTTTTTGAGTTTTCCTTTGGGGGGAAATCTCTTCAGAAAGACGGTCACAAATTCATCGTAAGACCGAATAGAGCTCGCCGGGAGGCTGTACATCCATTTCTTTGCATTATCATGCCTAACTGTGAGGTCCTTACAGCTAGACGACACCTAACTGCGAGGTCACATGGACTCAACACGCCTCACCTCCCTACGAAGAAGACCACAGAGCCCAGCAAGTGAGCCAAGATCCGGAGATCTTGTCTCTCCTACTATCAACAAAGTGGGCAACACCGATCAGGCTATGACGTTCGTGATCGGATCACTCTCCTAATGCGCCCGAGTCCTAGTCGCCAATGTGTACTTCATTTTAGATTAAGGCTTTTGATTGGGAGTGATGTTTGAGGCAAAGGAAATGGTGATGAAATCCCCCACCTTATCTTGTATGGGGACAACCCCTCCTTAGTAGTCTTTTGAGTCTTAATCTAGCAATCAACTCCCCAAACAAACGCTCACCTCGCTCTTGTCCCGATGCACCTTACTAACTAATGCATGCTTTAACCATGCATTAATGAGAGAATAGGTGCACGTACCTCACGCCAACAATCAACAACAAGAATGTAAAAAAAAGACAAATGCGTGCAAAGTCTACAAATGATGCATGACCTAGATGGCAATCGGTCTCATCTTTTGCTTTGAGTTTTAAAGTCCAAATTTATTAAAAGGGGATTGATTATTTATGGATCTGGGAGCAAACTAAAGGTTAAGACATGCAAAATTGGGCTTCCAGACATTTATATTTCAATATAGAACCAACAGAAGAAAGCAGGAAGAAAACACTCCTCACCAGAATACCAACTGGCTGTCTCAAGCTGTTGATTGGTGGTCAGCTTAGCTTCTTGCTGCCTGTAATTTCTCCTGGAACCGCCCCTTAACTTTGAGAATCTCTGAAACAAACCAAAACTAAAAACAAAATATTAAATCCACTCGAATCGTCCAAACCAGAGTTTGGGCAGAATCCAATTGCCAAAATACTCCTCTTGATGGTGTGGCATTCTTGATTTGCTAATTGGTTCTTTTGGCTTGCAGACGCGGTCCTTCCCTCTTGTATATCAGTCCATAAATCTCACTGATTACTCCTTTTTCTTGCGTTTAAGTCCTTATGTGTCTCTTCTTCTCAAACTTATTTATTCCTGAAACTTAAACATAAAACTCATTACATAGCATTGCTTAGATTCAAAATATAGGATATAAGACACGAATATATGCATGATATGATGTCAATCATCAGTTTCATCCTGATAAGGAGATGTACGACATGAAAGACAAGAAGGACGGTTAAAAGAAAAAAATAACTACTAAGGTTTAGCAAAAAAATAAAACCATGAATAAACTAAAAGGGACCTGTAGAATAGTGTACAGGTACCGAAAGAACAAAGTAAATGTTTTAGGATCAATATGGCCCTAACTATATCTACTTAATTTAACAATCTCTACTTAAATATGCAGCGGAAACAATAATTAAAAACAAGTAGAGAAAACAATGCAAACCACAAATGAAGAATTTGTTATATAAAGCGGTGATTTATATAGGTTTGGCACCCCACCAGGGTCCTACTTCCTCTCTTGCAAGCTCCGCTCGATCCCACGAGCTCTCCCTACGTCTTCACTAACCACTCTGTTCCGGTCCAGGAGAGAACGTCTTTACAACACGAACTTGCGAACAATCCTTGTCGAGCTCAATTTCTTCCTCTCACAACCCGAGAGGGATGCTTTGGGATTTCCCCGAAACCTTTACAACTTTGACAAACAAAGGGACTGAGTAATGAACACTCTCTAACTTGAGAACACTTTGAGTATGATAAGAATTCGGTACTAAAGTATGGAGTATTCTCTTTAATGTAGGAGGCAAATAGAAGTTGGAGAGTCTTATTAATAAGGTGTGTGAACCTCTATTTATAAACTCCTAGAGAGATATAACTGTTTGTGAAGATTTGGTAATGGTTTGTGTAAGATACACAAAATAGAAACTAAGTTCAACAAAACTATCTATTACCGGTCAAACGGTACAAGATGAACAGTCGATTGTTTCCATGAAGATAAGGAACGTTCAAGCCAACAAGACCACGGTTGAACCTAAATGGCTATAACTTAAGTTATCGGTCGAACTAAATGTGGGGGACGGTTGACCGATTAGAGGGTTTTGGGCAGGTAAAAGATTAGTGGTCGAACACAACAAGAAAGTTCGTCCGAAATAATAGACACTTTTGGCGTACACAATTGTCTACATCCGGTCGACCGTCGTCAAGGCATGGTTCAACCGGTGGCCAAAAATATTTTAGGGGTATTTAAGAAAATACGAATACGACAGTTGGGGTATACGACAAGTATAACGGTCGTCCAGAAATTACTGGTTAACCGGTCGATCGAAAGGTCAAAAGAAGTCGACCGGTTGGACTGTGAAAACTCACTTTTGGTTAACTGTTTAACAGGGAAAAACGGTCGAACGGAAAACTGATTTAGGTAGACCATTTCACACAGACAGTTTAAGGGTTAGATGTGTGATTTTCAGACCTAGGTTTGGGTGATCTATTGAAGTTTAAATGATGTGAAATTTGGTGTACGACTTCTACAAGGAACCCAGTGAGTATGTGAATAGGTTTTAACTCTTGTATGTTCAAATTCACATATATTCCTAAGACTTAAAAAATGCAAAATTACATGTCTTCAAATAGCTTAATTACATGTCTTGACTTCATTCCATTCTTCTTTGAGTCTTGATCACTTGTGGATGTTACCACAATACAATATATATTTCATGCCTAATGTGTGATATACTACATTTGATTGTGATTAAGATTATGTTAGTTAAATTATCAAAACACGGATTAATGCCAAAAATCCAACAAATGTCCCTTATCTACCTCTTTGGATTTTCTGGCTCGTTTGTAGCACATGTAACACGTTTGACCTTATAGTCTTGCCGATGCGAAGTCAAAATATTAATCGCGAACAGTGGTGTTCAGCATAGCCATCATAATATGAAGGTACTAGATTGAAGGAATCGAATTCTATTCCGATGGTGGGGTAAGAGGGGTGTAAATTCCACTAGGGCGAATGAGAACGAGGGAAGCACAATCCATATTATGGAAAAATTTGTTGAAAACACTTTGAAAATGACTTTGAAATATCAAATTTTACTATAATTATTTGTGATCAACAAACAAAGGTCACAGTAAAATACAATCATTAAACCCACCGGCATTAAATGCAGGAAATGACGTCACAATTTGAAAAAAAAGAAAAGAAAAGAAGAAAACTAGGAAACAAAAACCAAGCCGAAACCGGATGATCTGTCGACTCATCCGCTACAAAAACATTCCACAGTCTCACTTAAAGGGACTTCCAATATCACGTCATTTATAAAGGTGTCTTTTAGTGTCGCAAAATAGCGTACGTTTCTAATTTTCGTATTAACAAGCATAACTTTTCATTAGACTTCTCTGCATCACATTGACCGTATCATCCTCAAACTTTCCCCAATAGCTATGAGACTCAAAGAGTATAAATATGAGTTCCGACTCTCATTTGGAAAAGGTTTTTACAAAGGATTATTTTGATAATAATCCGAGACGCGCGTCGACGTTGTCAGTGCATTCGGTAAAAGTCAAATATTTTTTTTTCTTTCTGAAATTAATTAAATAACATATTTATTTTGTATCACATGCAACATTTAATTTCTAATGCAACATTTGGTTTCCTCATGTAACATTTGGTTTTCCAATACAACATTTGATTTCCCCACGTAATATTTAATTTCCGCATGGACAGACTCACATGTTAAAATGGTTAGACCCACAACTTAAAATAGACAGACTCACACCTTAAAATGGACATACTTAAACCTTAAACTAGACATTCACTTAAACTAGACAGACTCATATCTTAATTTGGACAGACCCACAACTTAAACTAGACACACACACCTTAATCTGGACAGACTAACAACTTAAACTGGACATACCCAAACCTAAATCTAGAAAGACCCAAACCTAAATCTGGACAGACCCACACCTTAATCTAGACAGACTCACATTAATCTGGACAGACTCACAACTTGAAATGGACAGACCTAAGTTTGTCCATTTTAAGTTGTGGGTCTGTCCATTTGAAGTTGTGAGTGCCCATTTTAAGTTATGGGTATGTCCAGTTTAAGTTGTATGTCTGTCCAGATTAAGGCATGGATCTGTCAATTTTAAGATGATAGTTTGTACATTTTAACATGTGAGTATGTCCATGGAGAAATTAAATATTACATGGAGAAACTAAATGTTGTATTGGGAAAGTAAGATTGCATGTGACACAAAATAAACATGTTTTTAATTTATCTCAGAAAGTACAAATAACATTTGACTTTTGTTGACTATACTAACCACCTCAGAAGCATTCGGGAAGCTAATATCTATTAATCATTTTCCTAAGATAGAACCTTACGGTGGAGATTGATCCAACAAGGCAATAATAATTTCTAAACCGTGCAAACACCTCCCCGTTTCAGATTCTCTCTCCACCACGATATATTCTCTCTCCCCGTCCCACAAGTTAGAGTCCAAAAAGTGTTTGACCAAAGGGTCCCTAGATACTTCTCATCTATAGGATATAGAATAAGAAATTGAAACATGAACGACCAAAGCATTTCAACAACAAAATGAAGAACTTGCAAGAAAGACATTCTGAAACATATAAATAAATCCCTTGTCGTACAGTAACAATCCAAATTTTAACACAATTACAGATGTAACTACAGATCCTTTTCTCCCCTTTCCACTTGCATACATAATGGGATGTATTCACAAGAAATGCTAAAAGGTGGAGCAAATTCGAACATATGTACACACGCAATCTTGAAAAACGAGTCTGCCTCCCTTCATCCCTTAAATGATGTCAGACATCTACAAATGAAATATGAATTGGCACCGTCGAATGACTTGAAGCAGAGACTTCAGATATACACCTCTATGAGGAGATCACGTGGACAGCATTCTCAAACATTTGCAGACGAAAACAATTCATCTGTGATCGAGAATCTTCTTCCTTCCTTGGGCTTCAAGCGTCTAAATATACAAGCCTAGATGGCGAAGAATGTAAGAATCAAGCAGCACAATAACAAGAAAAACAAATTTCATGGTTTGTTGAAATATGGGTACAAGAATGAAGTTGCACGATAAGAAGAAATAAATTTCATAATTTGTTGAAACCGGTACATATATACACTTTTGTATGTTAGAGTGCAAACGAAATAACTTATGGAACAATTTGGTTAGACTGTTACATCTACTCCCGAACTAATGACGCTCTTAATTTGGTTAATAATTAACTACAAGAATGCAACAAAAATGCGAGAAAATAAAGAGGGTTGTCGGAAGGGAGGGTGAACAGTGCTGGGTCGGCTTATCTGGTCGGTAATCGAATTGATCTTCCTCCTTCTATGAAGTCACACGATCGAACTTAAGTACTCAAACCCCCACCGTTGGATCCAACCAAAAGCCAACTCAACCACTCAACCGATTCCAGCTCCCGAGGGTCCCACGTAACAACTAACAGAAAACGTCTTCTACTCGCAACAGTAACAGACTGTTGTCGCCCTTGGATGCGAATAATGTCTCACGTACTCTATAGATATCATCCTACAGTTGTAAGCCCATATCTCTAAGGCCATCTTTGCTTCCTCGTAATTAAATTACATTCCCATGAATTTAATTCTTTGTAACACCAACGACCTTGACTAGAAAACACTATGTTACAAGATTACACAAAATAGGCAATCAACGGATTGGGGATCCCTGTATAACCATCAGAATCTTGATGAAAACAACCAAACACTAAATGAAACTCACTTTCATCTCAAAACACGATACTATGTTATAACAACACATCTTACTGCTGTACACTAATTCATATTGCATCTTGACATCTCATTTTGGTACGCACAAAGGACTTACCAAAAGTAATTTGTAAACTAGTACAAAGTTCAATTGATCTTGACCCATATCTTCAAAATCCGCAAACCAAACAAACTCCAACTAATCCTTCCTACATCCTAACCACACTCCCTTCTTCCCTAGCAACAGGTCACCAATCTCAATCGTGGTAGATTGGGATTACAAACTCAGTTTGAATAGGAAGGGCCAAGTTAAACTCAAATTGTGGTAGATCGAACCCATTTCAGGATGTGGTGGTATCTTTTCCAGAAAAGGAAACTTCAGGTAGGCCAAAATCTATTTTTAAGTACATGCAAAATGAGTACCACTACTTGAGGACATGTTTCCGTACTTAGAAGGCATAGAGACTACAGATGGTTATTCACTTAATTCAGGTAAATTCCCATAGAAAAACAAACCAAACCAAGATTTCACATGAAGTCAAAAGTCAGCCAGAAATAATAAGTTTGCACCTTTCCTGTAAGATACTTCAAGTGGAGTTTGCTGACGACTGGGCTGCCTTTACAACATCAACCGATTTTCCAATAGGTTTCTGCATAAAAAATCATAATTTGACAATCTCTTTGCACCAAATCTATAGTTTATGTTGCGTGACAAAAAAAATGGTTGTAACATAAAGGTTTTACCATTTCAACAGCAGCATTTTTTGTTCCAGCATGATTTCGTGAGGCTTGCTTAACTTGGTGTTTTTTTTCTCGCACAGATTTAGCTTCAGGGAAAGAATTTAACATGCTACAACACCTTGATGTGGTCACATGTTCTTCCTCCAAATTGTTAACGCCCCATGTGTACATAACATATTTACGCACCTAGTAGCGATCCATAACTAGTCAAAATTGTTCATAATTGAGAAAGAATTTGAAGTGTAGGTACCTTATTCCAATGCTTCCTAGCTCGATTCCGGCTGATAGTATTCCAAAAGACAATATCTTCATTACGGATCCTCTTGGAACGTGATTCAAACTGATAATAACAAAAAAATGCTAGTCATTTCTTTATAATTGTTTAAGAGTTGCTTAACAATAAAGAGCAATTTCCAAAAGCAAGTTTATTCTTTTTTTATCAATAAAAGCAAGTTTACTCATATTGTTATGGATTAATTACAAATCAAACAAAAATAGTTTATCATAAAATTACACAGTTTAATTTGATTCAAACCTATACAACAGCAAAATTTAAGCATGTACACTATTCGAGATATGTTCTGCTAATAAGTTAGAATAATTAATTAAGTTAAATTAATTTGATGTCTATTAATTCTAAATCATATATAAGCTCTACTAATTAAACTTTATTATGTATATATTAATTTTTTTTATCTTGACTGGTTGGTGGGGTGAATATATCAACCCATAGCCACTTTAGGTGGGTTGGGTTGGCATGTTGAACCCGTGCCAGGTATAACCCCATTTACTTTGTTCCGGTTACAAGCAAGGTTTTGAATTCGCATATGCGACCCAGTGACGCTGGGTGCCCAAGGGTCGCATAAGTGGCCGCACAAATGTAAAAAAAAGTACTTTTTTTTAAAAAAAAATTGAATATAAAAAATCGAAAAAACATCGAAAATTTCTGAAAAACAGTTGTCCCCCCCCCCCCCCCCCACAACACATTCCTTCTTCTTCCTCATCTTCCTTCTTGACCTCATCTTCCCCTCTCTTTTTTCTTTTCAAAACTCATCTCCCATCTCCACCTACCCCGCCGCCCCCTCCACCAAGCCTTGTGTGACCGCATGTGCGGCCTGTGTGGGGGTCGCATATGCGACCCCAGCCCGCCGGACCGCACTGTGCGGCCGCACATTAAAACACTGGTTACAAGCCAACAAATCATAGAACTAAAACCAACGTGCTGACTCTGATCAGAGTAGTTCCAAATATTGCTTGGAACTAGTGATACCCAAAAGCATTTGAAACAAAAGCTACAACAAAATAGAAGAGAAAACAATACGTTTGCTAAGGTAGAAGAAATAATTTGAAATTAAAAGGTTAGAACTTACCTGCAATAGGAAGAATAGGAAAATGGCAACACTAAAGGCAAGAAGACCACCAACATTTGCAAAAAAAGTAACTGCAATTTATGACGTAATCTTAGATAACATGCCACAAGTTTTTTAAACTAGAATAACATAAACTTGAGAAAATCATAAATAAATTCCACCAAACATGTCGGCAAAAGTCTAAAAACCTAGATTACATCCCAAAAGTTTTAAACCAGAATAACATGAAATTTAAGTAAATCATAAATATATTCACCAAACATGTCAGCAAGAGTCTAAAGTCCTAGTCCTATTCTTTAATTTGGATTTTACCCTGAACCATAATTATGTTATTCATGTCATTTAATTTAAAGCACAATTTATTCGGCAAGAAATATATATGCTAGGGAACCACTACTTCGCTAACTATTTTTAAATCCACTACAACTATAAAGCGAAAAAGGTTGTCTTTCTTATTCGTCTACACTTCCACCAACATGGGATAGGAGATTGGCTAGATGTAGTATATTCATGCGTAGACTCAAATTTGTCATAACATGAATCAGAGTGTCACTATTAAATATGACAAACATCATGATTCTGAACATGCACAATTCACTTAACGAGCATCACATTCCAATATTCCAGTGCTTTTCTTTTGTTTATTGATTTTATAGCATTATTTTTATTTATTATTGAAAGTATGAATTTGTACAAAAATAAAAGAAATTTTGTCCTAGGAAAATTCTATTGGAGAAACTCGTGATGCTGTCCTAATATACAATGTAAACTATCAACTCCCACAACTATCGAAGCTATTTTTATATATCACATTTAATGATATTATGGGGAGAGAATAAGCATATGATACCCAAATTGATGTGTCATGAGAACATCTTAGGCTACAAGTATACTTTTTTAAGTAAAAACAACCATACCAAGTCCCAAAATATTTTGCTGGTCTATCTCCAAGATGTAGTCAGAAAGAAATCTGACATGAAGTGTTGTGTTGACCAAACCATTGCTGGAGTTTTGAAGAGAGGCCTGAAGTTGACTTGCCCCAGCGAAAGTTGAACCCGGTAAGAAGTCATGAAATAAAGGCTGGATTATATTTATATTCTGCCGCTTACGGTATACTTTGGGAAACAAATGAACTTTCAGAATATTAACATCAGGTCCCCTGAAAGTTCTAGGTGAATCATCCATGAATCTCCCAGATTTTACAGTTGCACTAACATAGTTTGTTAGCCTGCTCTGATTATGGTCCTTGGATGTAAGATTGAAATGAAATGCCACTGCGCTTGCAGGATGATTTGGGAGATCAATGAAGTTCCATGAAATAAAGAAGTTTCCAAGAGGAATTTGACATTGGCTGCATCTGATGGTAATAGTTGGACCCCTGGTTGTGTTGTAGCAGGAATAATTAGCATAATTAGTCAATGGTGACATTATGAAGTCCACCCCTGGAGTCCCTGTCATCACAGTACCAAGATCTCGCAGATTAGAGCAGCTCATGCTAGAAACTGCAGTTATGTTGAATTCCATATCATTCACGAAAGAGAGAAAATCTGGAGCATTAGATGGTTTCACTCTGTGCATTTCAATCTTTCTTTTAGTAATGACTTGGTAGAGCAACCTGGTGGATAAGACCATCAAAAGATAATCAGCAGAAAAAACATATGATAGTAGACAGAATAACTGAGAAATCCAGAGAATATCTTTCTTAATTTTATTGGGAAATATTTGAGATTAGCTTACCAATACTATCAGTAAAATACTGGAGGGATTGATTGGTAGCTGTGACAATCTAGAATTTGTCTCTAAAAGTTCTTGTCATGTGAAAAATGTTTAATTTGCAGAACAGCAGTCGACATAAGGCCCAACAGTTCAATACAACATGCACGAATCAAGGTTTCAGTATTATCAGTTTTGTCATTATCTTTTACACTACTAACATTTACAAGCTTCATCCCACCAAAGCATAGAGCAAACAAACAAAAAATTGATGCAGTTCAAGGTTCAGGTAACGCCTAGGCGACCGGACTTGCCCAGTCACCTAGGCAATTGGGCGGTCGCCCAGCCCTTTTCTGTTTCAATTAAAAAAATAGGGAAAATTAGAAAAAATATAGGAAAATACAAATAAAATATAGAAAATAAACATTACATGTTTGGGTTTAAAAAAGACACTTAAATCACTGACTCACTAGGTATTTATAGGAATGGAAGAGGGGTGTAAAAAAACAAAAAAACAAACGGTCAAGATTGCATCACACCAAAACAACCACTTTATATATAACCCTCCCTCCCCCAAACCCTAACCCATTCGTGGCCGCCACCCTCTCTAATCTCTCCCCCAAACCCTAACCCAGTAACCCTAATCTTCTGCTCTCTCACTACCACCAGTGGCGGCAGCGGACAGGAAGAGAAGATGGCTCGCGGCATTGTTGCCCCGGCGAAAGGAGGGTAGAAGAAAGGTACCACAACCTTTGTCGGCAAAAGGAGGCAAGAAAAACTAGTCGTTGTTGGGCACAGCAGTGCAAAGCACATGGTTGCCTAGGCGACAACACAAACCGCACCCTTGTGTGCGGTGTGCGGGTGGTCGCATAGGCGACCACCCGAAGGGGCGGTCGCCTATTCGCATAAGTGACCGCCCACCTGAACGTTGTTGTAATTCATATAAGAACTAGAACTACTTTATTGAAACCTGAGTTTAATAAATGAAGACAAAAAAAGAAACACCATTAACCATTTCAGATAAGTTGGTTGTCTGCACTTAATAAAAGCCTTAGAAGAAACCGCAGAATAAAAGATGCTAGAATAACTGATAACTTGACATAACTAATGGTAGGGTCAAATAGCACAATTATCATTATGCACATTCCATCAAGGCCCATACCACCATGATAAAACGGCAACAAGGCATCATGAACCGGTACAACTGAAATTTAACAAAGCCTCATGTTCAGCTGCCAACCTACTCTTCAACATAACAACAAAGTCCTCAATAAAGTACCTACAGAAAAGATGACATAATAGTAGTTACATTTTACGAAGTTCATCCAGACATAAAATGTCCAACAAGAGGACAATATGGTCTAGAAAAAGTAGGTTTCTACTGGGTCAACTTTGCTCAGGTTTTACAAATATACAATTTTGTGTAGAGAGATAAGAATATGTGCAACACAATGGGAAGTATGTTAAATGTATCAAATATGTCTTTGTTGTCTGCGCTCACGTGCAAATACATAGAACAAATAAGTCACGTAGACATATATATAGAGGATAAGTCAAGAAGATACAATCTTTCAAAAGAACAAATACAAATTTGAGCCAAAGATTAAAAAATATAAAATAACTCAACAATGAATCACTTCCTACGATAAAACGATAAACATTTATAGTAAATAGCACACACGCATTTTATACAAGTAATAAGTCAATGAACCACAATCGTTCAAGAGAACAAATACAAATTCGAGCTGAATGAACTTAAGATTAAAAAGCAGAAAATAACTGCAAGATTAATCATTGATGTGCTAAACAAGTGAACATTAATAATAACAATAGCACGTGACAAATCAATAATAGAAAAATAAATTGATATATAATTTCTTTTCATAACTAATAATACTAGTAGCCCTAAGAAAGGTGTAATCGGGCGACCTAAGCTCAAGTTCGCTTGACACTAAAATCCTAGAACTCATTACTTTGCTTGATATCAAACTGAGCAAATTTATCAAAGTCAACCTTGACTTGCCTCAAGTTAGCAAGCTAACCGCTCATCTTGTTGGCCTATTAAAACTTTTTTTCTAAGCACAACCAAGAAAGAGGTCAAGCTTGTTTGGGGTGAGGACCTAAGGCAACCACCGTATATATATTAGTCATTGGGAGGTGTTCTTCGTAATAGATGATGTGGGCAAAACATGAGAAAATTGGAGAGAAAAAGGACACATCAACAATTTAAGGATAAATAATTGCGTCAGTAGGATTCGAGCCCGTGTTTCCAGCACCATACTCACATGGTCTTACCATTTCACCAACTCAAGTAGGTTAACATTATGTTGGTGAAATGATAAGATTGTGTGTAAGGTGCTTGAGTTGGAAATTCCGTTGATGCAATACTTCCCTTATATTGTTAACATTTTCATTATCTTTTCTTCAAATTTTTGTGTTTAGTTTCACATCGCATATTGCAAAAGAACACTTCCTAGTGGCGCATATATTGAGTAGAGGTGGACGCTTTCGGACAAGCTTGATCTCTTATTTGATTGCGCTTGGGAGACAAAAAAGTTCTTAACGAGCCAACGAGATAAGTCGAGCAGCATGCTAACGAAAGTCAAGTTTGAGAGGTTGAGCTTAATAAATTTACTCAATTCGATCTTGAGGCAACTAACGAGTACCAATATTTCAGTGTCGAGTCAAGCATATTTAAGTGTAGGTCCCTCAAACTTGGCTCAACCCATGGTGATACAATACGTTTAGTGGCTTGATAGATGAATTTGCCAATGGTTTGTTTATATTTTTTCCTTTTTTTAATTTCTAGTGCTAAGTGGCTAATTTAACTTATATATACAATGATGTCTTGAAAGTTGTAAGTTGCACTTATTTGACACAAATCTTGAACCACCAATGCTCTTGAATAACTTAGAGCTTTAATACTAAAATTACTAGAACCCTTCAGTAGAAACATAAAAAGAACTACTAGGATACTGGTCAAGTAAA
Organism: Triglochin maritima; assembly: GCA_963682175.1. NCBI lineage: Eukaryota > Viridiplantae > Streptophyta > Magnoliopsida > Alismatales > Juncaginaceae > Triglochin > Triglochin maritima. Next base: position 26,649,164 of record OY821788.1, on the reverse strand, counting down.
ACAAAGATACTAATAACAATGAGTGCCATCAATACTCACGCTGACAACAATCCAAGGAACAATATCCAACTTGCGGTAGAAAAGGTTCCCCCAATCTCCGTTTTCCTCTTCATAACCACTGTACGGTCATCCTAGAGAGAGATGTATGTGTAATATAAGTAAGATGTTAAACTAATTACAGCCACTTTAACAGGGGATAAGTATTTTGTCATTGTTTTATACAAAATAAGCAACCACACAAGCTAAGCAAAACCTAATATTTGTTTTCAAAAACAATAAAAAAAGGAAGAAAAATATCAACTTATAACAATATAATACATATTAGCAAATGATTGATATGGCAAGAGGCAACATCTTTTGTCAGTACTGAAAAATTTCATAAGATAAAACGAGGTCACTTTTCATCATAACACTGTCTTATATCACAATTGATGGTGGTTGAGTGACTAGGAGTATCACGGCTCATTTTAACAAGTATGCTCTAAAAAATTTACAATTAAAGGGAAAACTGAACTACTACCAGGCGAAAAGTGAAATTCCAAATTAACTTCCAAAACTAAATATCTCAAATCTATGTTCTTTTTATCAATATCTTATTGAAATGATAAAACAACGTCAATGTCAATTTCAAATCACAACTTAACTTCAACAACAAACAAACCATGAACCAAAGGAAATATCAATTTTCTGCATCATATACTTTTGGAGTGACAACTTCAAGAACTTGATCTTCTAATTTGATACTTTTCCATATTTTCTAATAAAATATAGGGGCATGATAGGTCTAAAATTATGAATGAGAGAAAATTAGAGGAATCAGTCAAATCAAAGTAAGTTGGACTTAGGTACTTATCCCCGATGACGTAACCAATATTGCCAAAACCCTTTCAAACTTAATTAAAAGTTAAAACCATCAAAGACAACTTTCCGATGAATATCTCAAAGCATGGAAAAATGGGCAAAACCACAGGAGTTGGGTCCTTTAAACAACTTTCACAAACTGTCCAATTTCATCTACTGAAAGTTGCTATCATCAAATTCACTATTATTTCACCCAAATTCAATTCAAAATCCATCTGCTATCTATTCTACGGTTGGCTTTTCCGACCATGTCACTGTTAACTTAAACTAACCGAGAACGGCATTAACCATAATCAATAATTGTAACATTTCGAGAGTCACAGGCCCACAAAATAAACAACAAATCACTTCACAAACATAAACCAACCAAAAACCTGAAAATTTAAACCATTCAACCACACTCACCGTCCAATGCCTGGTCGAGAAGAAGAAGTCCAACCGACTGACCCACCACCTGACCCGGAACCAAACACTCATCCCTCCCCTCAGTCTCCCGAACCTAATAGCCCCGCAGAAAACCAACCACGCCACAAGCGCAACCGCGGTAGCGAGCAGAAACACGGCCTGCGACCTCGTGGACCGCCGGATCCCGTCGATCCCGAACACGCTCCACCACACCGACGGCTCGTCGACGAGCGAGGATTTCACCTCGAAGTCGCCGACAGAGGGGAGGGCGAAGAGGACGCATCGGCCAGCCGAGAGGAAGTGTCCGGGGTTGCAGGAGCAGAGGGTGGTGTTGTATCGGAAGGCGTTGGCTGGACACGGTGGGTCCATCGCCGGCGATTAGGGTTTTCCGGTGGAGTTTGGGTTTGGGTTTGGAATCGTTTGCTTGCTTTTGGCGTGGAGGTGTGTGGTAGCTTTCAGCGTTGGTCGAGGTGGGAAAATTACTGGAATGCCCTTTGGATTTGACTTCTCGGAGGTTTGAAGTTGAAACTTGGATTTATTAAAGGGTTAATTACAATTTGAATTATGTCTTTGTTTCGTCTTATACTCCTGAACTTTCAAAGTTAACCAGTAATTCCCATGAATTTTTATTTTGTAATATTTTACTCTTCCGAACTTTAAAAATCCATTATTTAAATACACATTTATCGTTTTTTTGTGTTTTTTGTTGTATCCCTAATACACTCCTAAACATATATTTACGTGAAAATTTAGATTAAAACAAGTTTCAGATATTGTTGGAATTTGGGTCGGATTGATACTAAATTTGACCCAAATTCCTACCAAATGTATCATTCATTTCGATCTGAACTTTCATATAAATATAGGTTTATGAGTGTATTAGGGATAAAACGAAAAAATTACAAAAAAGATAAATGTGTATTTAAATAATAGAATTTTAAAATTTAATGAGACAAAGTATTACAAAATGAAAATTTAAGGGGATTACTGTTAACTTTGAAAGTTCAAAAGTGCATACGATGTTAAGACATAATCCAAGAACACAAACCGCAACCCTTTAATAAATAACCGGTGATTTAACTTCGTGGAGGTTTGGGTTTTACAGAAGGGAGAGTGATTGTACTTTTTTTTAATAAATAATATAATGATTTTTACATGTTTTTTGACTGTCAGCTTTATGTGTTAGGTGAGTGGGTGATTCCATCCACAACTAATATACTTTAAAAAAAACTTATATAAATGGGTTGTTTGCTAATGTGCCACTTAAAGATAGTCGATTTCCTAAACTTTTTGTATTTTCTTGCATGTCACTTAAAAACATGGTTAACATTCAGAATGTCATTATATTTTCGAATTTGTGTAGATTTGCATCTCCGTTAACTTTTCGGTACGTGGCGTTACTATAGTTAAAAAATTAATATTTAAAAGTAAAATTTACAAATTCACCCCTAAAAACTTAATTAACATTTCTTTTTTCTCTCCCTTCTAACTCTTTTCTCCTCTCTCTACTCTCTCTATTCTCTATTTCCTCTCTATTCTCTCCTCTCATTCGTCTCACTCTCCTCTCTTCCTCTTCTTTGGCTCTCCTCTCTCTTTGAACAATAGAAAGGAGAGAGAGGAGAGAGAAGAGAAAGAGAAGAGAGGAGGAAGAAAGAAGAGATAGAAGAAAGAAAGAAAGGAATGTTTGTTAAGTAATTCAGGGGTGTATTTGTAAAAATTACAATTAAAAATTAATTTTTTAACACCATTAGAATAGTTCGCTAATGGAAATGTCAACGGAAATCCACACCAATTCGAAAATATAATGCCATTTCTGGATATTAACTATGTTTTGTAGTGACATCTAATACAATAGTTGTAATTGGATGGTATTTTGGGTTTTTTTAGCGGCACAATAACAAAAAAACCCTATATAAACTCATAATTAGCATCAAACATAAACAGGTGATTGAGCTCGGAGATGATTTTGCTTGTAGAGTGGGGTTTGTTTGGAATCTTGTTCTGCATTCAGCAGGTATGTTTGGCAACAATGTGGGATTTGTAAAATGAGAAAGTGTTTTTAAAGTGTAACGCCAACGTGGACAAGCTATATTTTTGCTTTAAGCATGTTTGTTTCCTTTACTCATTCATATTTTTGCACCCCAACAACTCCTGAAGTTGGGTCCACAAGACAACTTACGTAAATAGACCATCCACTATGGGAGGTCATCCTCCGATGACCGACCCAGTGGAGGTCGCCACCTCAGCGCCCGACTTGGTCATGGGGAGGATGACCCAGTCATCAATCGATCGGGTCATCGACTAGGTCACTGGAGCGACCTGGTCATGACCAAGGTCGGTCGGGTTTTTTTACAATGTTTTGTTTATGTTTTTGGTTTTGTTTTGTTTTGTTTGTTTAAAATTATTTTTAATTATTTTTATTTAAATACGTGTTATAATTGTTTATATTTTTCAAAAAAAATAATTATTTTTTTAATTATTTGCAAAATCAACCTCCAAATGATGTGTAAGAGGGAGGAGCTTATTGAAAAGTTGGGGTCAATTCAGGAAAAAAATAACAAAATAATTTAAAAAAATAGAAAATAAAAACAAATTAGAAAACATATTTTAAGAAAATATGATTTAAAAACATATTAAAAAAATAACAATACAAGATTTATTGGTATTTGTTATAATAATTAGGAGTTTATATTTTGATAAATAGTTAGGATTTAAGTACGAAATTTATATTGAAATACACTAACTTTTCTGAAATAAAAAACATTGTACTAAATTTAAAGAGAAACTTACGGATGATATTTATCCGTAGTGGGCGGCATTCGTGAGGTTCATCCCGTTTCCACAAACTCAGAAGGATAGGTGTTTTGCACAACACTAGGAGGCAGTGCGTAAAGACGTAGAACGCGCGTTTGGAGTGTTGCAGGAAAGATGGGCAATCCTAAGGAGGTCATCTCTTGCGTGGAATGTTGACTTCCTAAACAAAATAATAATTGTGTGCATCATAATGCACAACATTATCGTGGAGGACGAGCGTGACTCTTATTCTATTATGGTTTATGATACAACTGAGTTTGAGCAGGATCGCGACATACCAAGCCTGGGACCAACACCTTACTCCATTGCACGGGTTCCTGACATTACCAGTTATATGGTGAACATAGACCTTATTCGTGATAAAACTCAGCATCTCGCACTAAGTATGAATTTGATAAAAAAACATCTGACATCGATTCGGCGGTAGTGACGCTTAAGTGTGTTTTATTAATATGTATTGTAGGTGTTTTGTGGTTTGTGTCGTTTAATATTTGATTTATGTCGTGTGTTATTTTGTTTATGTTGTGTATTTCGTTTATCGCTTCGGGTAATGTAAGCTTACGCTTGTTTAATTTAATGTAATATTTGTTATATTAATATTAATGATATTTACTATTTGCTAATCATTGATGGTTAAATAAAAAAAATTATATGTAATTTGGAAATACAAGATTTATTGGTATTTTGGTTTTTCCAAATAGATTATTAATATTTTTGGTAAATATAAATGATTTTGGAATAGAATAAAAGTTGATAAAGAAATTAATGATGTGGAGGAAAGAGAGTGTGATGACCTAGGTCATGGTAAATTGGTGAATAGTGAAGGAAAATGAGGAGGTTGATCATGATGACGTGGCAGAAAGAGAAAGGAAGAGAGATTGTGTGCATGACCTAGGTCATGATAGGTTATGCTCTTATATTTATTGCATAAAAAAGGGCTCATAGCATTATGGTGGGCAACATTAGTGGTTTTGGAATAGGTTGTCGGAGCTCCAACGTACTTCCAGCAAGATCATAATTGAGTTTCGATCATTTGACATTATTTGAGTATTTTGAACCAAGTTAATCACATAGCAATGTAATTGTTTAGTGGTTGTTATTGTTAGAGTGGTTGTTAGAGTGGTATGTTGTGAACCATGGATACTAGTTCCCTAGGATGCTCAGCTGGACGAGCCATGCAAAAAACATCCCGCAGATGGCTGTTGTTGCACAATTGTTTTCTTCAAAAAGAGGTGTAAGTTCATCTTCATTGTTGTTAATTCATGTTTTTATTTACTGGACTACTTAGTTTGCTCGATAGGCTTGATAGGAGTTCGATAGACCTCGATAATTTAGATATGTTGTTAGTTATTGGAGTACTTACTTTGATCGATGGGTTTGATAAGCGCTCGATATGAGTTCGACAGACCTCGATAGTTTAGATTTGTTATTAGTTACTGGAGTATTTAGTTTGCTCGATGGGTTCAATATGATCTCAACATGACCTCGATAGTATAACTTTACTTACATTGTAACCTAACATAATGTTTTATATTCATCGCAATTGACTGTGTACCCTTATTTGGCGCACCGTACATCAAAGGCTGATTAAAACAACAACCTTACAAGGGGTGATGACCCCTACCTCTCGGGCTCAATGAGGGTGTTGATGAGGGTGATGATGACACTAGAACAACCCCTGATGTGTTGAAGGTGGCTGAACATTGTGGAAGTTTAAGCTTGAATTGTATGGGAAGTTTGGAAGTTTAAGCTTGAAGTGTATGGGATTTGGGATCCTTGAGTGTGAGAGTTTCTCTCTAATGTATAGACAAATGGAATTATAAGAGATGTGTAACTAAGGTGTGTGAACCTCTATTTATAAGCTCTTAGAGAGATATAGCCGTTGGGGAAGATTTGGAAAAGGTTTGTGTAAGATACACAAAACAGAAAACGAAGTTTAGCAAATCTGTCCAATATTGGTCAATTGACACGGGATGAATGATCGAACGTTTCCATAAAAATAAGGAAACGTTCGAAACAACTAAAGACACGGTCAAACCAATTGGTTGTAACTTAAGTTAACGGTCGAACTAAATCTAAGGGCGGTCCACCATTCTGAGGGTCTTGGCCAGGGTAAAAGTTAATCGGTCAAACACAAAAATAGAATACGTCCGACCGAAAATATCAGGGACTTTGACACTCAAAATTGTCTACATCTGGTTGACCATTTTCTTGGCAACGTTCGACCGGTGTCCAAATATTGAATATGGGTTAGGTGTATATATACGAATACGATCATTGAAGAATACAACAAGTATAATGGTCATCCGGAAAATACGGGTGAACTGGTCAACCGAAAGGTTAAAAATTGGTTGGTCGATAAATCTGGGAAAAATCACTTTAGTGTGTTGGCTTTTTGGCCTTAATCTATGTTTTGATGATTTATTTAACCTAATCTTAATTATGATCATGTAGAGTAGCACACATAGTGTATTGCATATATATTGCTTTGTGTTAACCTCTACAGGTGATCAAGACTCAAGGAATAAAGGAATTCAATTCAAGACATGTAATCAAGCTCATTTGAAGACATGTATTTTTGTATTTCTTTGAGTCTTTAGGAACTTGTGTATTTTGAGCATACTTGAGCTAAAATCAACTTAAACACACACTAGGTTCCTTATAGAAGTCACACACAAAATTTCACATAATTTGGACTTCAATAGATCACCCAAACTTAAGATCGAAAAACACCTAAACCTGAATCCTAACTGTCTGCCCCACATTCGGTCGACCGATACAGGCCGTTCGGTCGACTGGATGATCAAGTAATCCAGTTTGTGCTTTCCTGTCTAGTTTCGGTCAACCGCACCATCTCTTTCGGTCGACCGTTTAACCTTACTGTTCCGACCGTTATTTTTGTCGTATTTACCCAACGGTCGTATTCGTATTAAAACCATATACACCTCCATATACTTTACCAAACGGTCGAACCATTTGCCCAGTTCGGTCGACCGTTTAACCTTGTCAAAAATCCCTGCTATCGGTCGATACGTTTTCGTTCAACCGATCCATTTATCCCTCTACCGAAACGCTTATTCGGTCGACCGGTAACCCTGTTCGGTCGACCGTTTATTTAATTGACTTAAGATTTCAGTCGACCTCTCCATATTTCGGTCGACCGTATTTTTAAAGAACCTAAGCGTTCGGTCGACCGTTTCTGGACAGATTTGCAGCCCGAATTTTCTGCTTTGTGTATCTTGCACAAAACCCTATCAAATCTTGTCCCAACGGATCTATTCTCTCTAATGCCTATATAAGGAGTTGTAAAACACATTTTAACACAACTCTCCCACTACAAACTTGTGCCAAACATTAGAGAGAATCCCAAACACTCAAAGCTTCAAACCTTACACACTTAGTGATCAATTCCTTAATCCTACTCAAGTGTGCTCAAGATTTAGAGAGTGTTGCTCCACTCAAGTTCTCATTTGTTGTCAAAAGAGTATAGGCTCCGGTGAAAGCCCGAAGCATCCTTCTCGGATTGTGAGAAGAGGATTCCAAGCTCGGCGATGGTTGTTCGCGAGTTTGACGGTTGTAAAGGCGTTCTCTCCCGGCCCGGAACGGGGAGTGGTTAGTGAAGTCGTGAGCGGAGCTCGGTGATCCGAGCGGAGCTTGCAAGAGAGGACTAGGACCCGGGTGGGGTGCCGAACCTCTATAAAAATCCCCGACTTCTTGTGGTTTGCATTATTCTTCCTTTACTTGCTTGTTTGCTTTAAAATTCCGCTGCATTTCTTTGATCGATTAAACAAGTAGGTGATTAGATTAATAGTGATTAGTGGACCCATAACCCACACGATCCTACATAGTGTACCGGTTAACTGATAGAAATGGTCGAACAGAAAAGTTGTTTTGGTCAACCGTTCTACATAGATGGGTTAAGGTTTAGTTCGAGTGATTTCCCGACTTATGTTTGGGTGATCTATTGAAGTCCAAATGATGTCAAATTTGGTGTGCGACTTCTACAATGAACCTAGTGTGTTTGTGAATATGTTACAACTCTTGTATTCTTAAGTTCACACAGATTCCTATCAAATAAAAGTAAAATTACATGTCTTCAATTAACTTGATTACATGTCTTGACTTCATTTCATTCTTCCTTGAGTCTTGATCACATGTAGATGTTAGCACAATACAATATATATCCTATGCATAATGTGCGATACACTACATTTGATTGTGATTAAAATTAGTTTAGTTAAATCATCAAAACATAGATTGAGGTAAAATAGCTAACAAACTGGTCATCTCCAAAAGTAGTGAGGCAGTGAGAGTGCAAGAAATACCATTGATTTTGGATGTGATGTCCTTTTGAGTGCCATCTTGTCTTCAAAGAAATCACCTAGATGATCTTTCATGAGAAAGTTGACACTGCTAATCGATAGGAAGTGTCACTCCGCCTTTTGGTGGATGAAGATGTAGGATGACGAGTAAGGGAAGAGCTCTTCGGGAATTTCTTCCATCAGTGTCGTCGATGTGGATGGGATGTCGAGATTAAGACATTTTTTCTTCCCCGGAATTTCCAACTTCTTGTCTTTCTTCGTAATCGGGGCCGCCGCTTTCTGTGAGGCAAGAACATTCTTAGTTGAAAAGTGGTGAAGATAGTAGGTATTTGAGGAATTTGAGTAGAAAAAGAGTTTAGAATGTTTATAGAATAGATGGATGAAAAAAAGAGTGAATGGGAACTTGTTAATATAAAAAAACATCAAGGGTGAATCCAGAAGTTTACGTCCAACGATCGTCCATTAATGGTGCAGAAGACCGTTGGGGAGCTCTAACGGTTGAATTCTGCAGTGCCTCAGTGGAGCACAACTAGTTTGTGTAGGATCATAATGGGGGCTTAGTTCTAATCACTTTTAAGCTAATTACCTACTAGTTTAAGCAATCAAGTATATGCAGCGGAATTAAAAACTAAACTAGCAAGTGATTGACATCATTTCATGCTCATATTTGTATCTTATATCCATTATCTTTCACCTAAACAATGCTATGTCATGAGTTTTATGTTTAGTTTTCAGGAATAAATAGGTTTGAAGAGATGAAGCATAAAAAGACCCAAAAGCTGGGAAAAACGACTGAATTGTGAGATATAGGGACCAAGATGCAAGGGTGAAGGACCTGAACGCAAGACAGAAGGACCAAAGAGCAAAACAGAATACTCCACACCATCATGGGGAGTATTTTAGCAATTCGATTCGGGTCGGAGCTCCAATAAACGAAGTAGATGCATCTAAGACCACCAAATACACTAAGCAAAGTCCGGCACAAATTCCAGATGGACCAGACTTTTTAGACCGCCAATTGGCGTTCCAAGACCGCTAATTGGCGGTCACTTTTGGCCCAAATCCGTTAAGATTTCTCTGGATTACGTATTAGTGTGTATTTAGTCCATTTCTGGTATTTGTTTAGTCCCACATCGGGGGATTGTCCCGGATTAGCTTTTTCCATGCCTATAAATAGAACTCTTCACATCCTATTGTAATGACTCCATATTTTAAGTGGCTATTCTTCCTACTAGAAGTGAGACCTTGAAGCACACACTAAAGTAGGAGGATGCTACTTGAAATGTGAGTCATTTTATCAATAAAGTTTTGTGTTTCTTTCATTGTTTGTTTATGCTTCTTTTATTGTTTGTGCATGTTTTAGTTTAATAGTCTTTTATTTCTAGCTTAGTTTTACTATGCTTTCTTTGCTTAGTTTAATAATTAGTGTAATATTTAGTAAGTAGTTTCATCCCTTTTGGGGGGTGGAGTAGATGTACATACATGCATTAGAGAATGAGATGAATGCTTTATTTTTGATGTGTTGATAAAACATGAATGTATGCTTGCTTGTTTAGGATAGAATTTATAACTTGATGAGTTTTGCCAAAATGATTAGACACCTCTCATGCTTGTTTAGGTTCTGAAATAAACAACTTGCATATGTAAATGTTAATCAATTAAGTTGGTGAATAGATTGATAAGTTTTGCCATAACATTTAGACACTTCCTATGCTTGATAAACACCACATTCATTTGCTTAAAGAATGTATTCTACACCCACCTCTTTGCATGTGTGCACTCACTCCACCCCTTAGGGGTTTTCCCATTTCTGTATTCCAGCATTCTTCCTTTGTTCTTAGCTTAGTTATTATTTCATTGTTTGTTTCTTTCGTTCGCATTTCATACTTCTTAGCGTAGTTTAGTGTAGAATAACATAATCAATCTTTCTCCCCCAATTTTTGCCACTTGATTTCTGATAAACAAGAGGCTGCTCACCTCCCTGAGGACGACCCGTAATTGTCACCGCTTCATCGCGGCCGTGCACTTGCGGTTTAATTAAAACGTTCAACAAGTTTTTGGCGCCGTTGCCGGGGAGGTGTCAGTCCAGACTCTTGTTTGGACGATTCGAGTGGATTTATTTTGTGTTTTATAGTTTTTCTTTATTTCAGGAGACTTGGAGTCGCCAGGAGGAACACCAGGAGAAATTTGGAGGCATTCTGGGCACTTCAGACCGCCAATTGGCGGTCTGGTGAGCTCATTTTACTCTCTTATTTCTGTGGCTTGTTTACATAATTGATGTAGTGATCTGGGACTTGATTTGGCATGTTTTGACTTATAGTTTGTTCCCAGATCCATAATCAAACCTCCTTTAAGCAACTTGGACCCTAAAACTCAAAGCAAAAGATTAGGCATTCTTTTTGTTTAGGTCATGCATCATGTATGTGACTTAGGCATATAGATTGTCTTTCATTTTAGCTTTATTTTCAGTTGCTGAGTGCTGGCGTGAGGTACGCAACTTCTACTCTCATTCATGCATTTCGTATGAACATGCATTAGTTAGTAGGAAGTGCATTGAAACAAGTGTGAGTTGAGCGTTTGTTTGGAGAGTTGATTGCTAGATTTAGACTCCAAAACGCTACTAAGGAGGGCCTGTCCCGTAAAAGATAAGGTAGGGGATTTCATCACCCTTTCCTTTGCCCCCACAAACCACACTAATCAAGAGCCTAATTTTAAAATCAAGTAGACATTGGCCCTAAGGATTTCGGGCGCATTAGGAGAGTGATCCGGTCCTGACCGTCATGACCTGATCGGCGTTGCCCACTTTGTCGATGGTAGGAGAGACGAGATCCCCGGATCTTGGCTCACTTGCTGGGCTTTGTGGTCCTCGTCGTAGGGAGGTGAGGCGTGTTGAGGCCGTGTGACCTCGCAGTTAGGCGTCGTCTAGCTGTAAGGACCTATAGCGACCTTAGGATTGCTTGAGCCTTGTTTGCTTGTGTGCTTCTACCTGTACCCATCCGCTGTAGCATAAGAACTTCTTGCCTTCTCTCCTGAGTCATTCTTTGTCTCCTGTGTTCCCCCGTCTTCTCCTCTACGCAAATTCTTTGTTAAAAAAAAAGTTTTGGTTTGTGTGTGTGCACCTTTGTGCATGCTTTCGTGGACACGAGACGAGAGTGGTTGTTTGACGAGGAGCGTTGTCAATCCGGCTTCGGTCATTGATTTCTTGACACCCTCCTCCTCTTGTGTCGCACATAGTTTGGGTTCAATGACTGCTAATTTCCACGAGGAGGAGCAGTTGCTGGACCCACCTGAGCGTCCTGTTATCGTTCCCATACCTCTACGTGATCGATGCTACCCGAGCCGTACTGCTCTACCTTCATGCATCGTATTGCCAGAGGCTAATGAGAACCATTTTGAGGTTAAGCCTCAGTTTATCTCCATGCTCCCTCATTTCACTGGGAAAGGTGACCCCTATATCTTTCTCAGGGAATTTGAGGAGGTTTGTGCTATGTTCAAGCTGCAACAACTTAGCACAGACTCCATCCATCTTAGGCTTGTACCCTTTGCGCTGAAGGATGACGCCAAGAAGTGGTTGTACAGCAACCAGGCGAATGCCTTTAGGACTTAGGATGAGTTTCAATCTGCATTCCTCAAGAAGTACTTTCCAAATCATCGGACTCAAAAATTGAGGAACGAAATCAATTCGTTCTATCAACATGAGACCGAACCATTCCATGCATACTTAGAGAGGTTCAAGGAGCTACTAACCTCATGCCCTCACCATGGCATCGAGTTGTGGCGCCTTTGTCAGATTGTTTACGAAGGTCTTCACATCCCGTCAAGAACGCTCCTTGAGTCCATGTGTCAAGGAGAGTTCTTGGGAAAGGATGAAAGAGAGGCATGGGCTTTCCTAGAAGACCTCGCTGAGAAAACCATGCAATGGGAGAGTGTGAGGGAGCTACCTGCATCATCTAGTATAGGAGCAAGGATCGCGAATGCAAACTCGACTAGATCGGGTGCCGCATTTGTTGTCGATACCACTACGGCCACCGAGGCACGCATGGCGGCCTTAATGCGCCGTATGGATTCGATTAAGCTCCAAAACCAACAGGGTGCACCTCACATGTCCACATCTAGTCCAGTTCCCTGTCATTCATGTGGTAGGATAGGTCATGTAGAAAGCAAGTGTGTGTCTATTCCTCCTGAGATGGAGCGTGTCAACGCCATCTATGACAGAGCTAGGAATGACCCATACTCATCATCTTATAATCCTGGATGGAGGAACCACCCCAATTTTTCATGGAACCAAACTAATGCCCAGGGTGGTCCTTCAAACTCCTCTAGACCACCTTACCAATCACACCAACCTCCCATGCATGCATAATCAAATCAGCCACCCCAAGCGCAAACCACCAATCAATCGGGTTTCCCAAATTCCAACAATATGGAAACCCGATTCAATTCGCTTGAGACCTTGACTCGTGGACTTGAAAACTCAATGAAATTTTTTATGTGAACCACGAGTCAAGTTCTCACTTCAAATCAGCAGACCATCAAATCTCTAGAGCTTCAGATGAGCCAATTGGCTATGTCTGTACATGAAAGAGAGAGAGGGTCTTTTCCTAGCCAGCCTGAGGCTAACCCTTGTATGTACCAACAACAACACATGCAAAATGAGAATGTGGTACCTCGGGGGAGGCAAGTGAACCATGTAGAGGAACCTGTTCACCATGTCAATGCCATTGTTACCTTAAGGAATGGAAAACAGGTTGACAATCACATTTCCTTGCCACACCCACCACCATCTATGCAGCCCTGTGGGAATGGTGGTGAAGAAGAAGCTGAGGGTGAGGGTATTACACCAACGCTTCCTTCTTCTCAGGCACTGCAGAAAACCTACCTGCCAAAAGCTCCTTATCCAAGTAGGTTAACCAAAAAGCAGAGTGACAACATGAACAAGATATTAGAGGTATTTAAGCAAGTGAAGGTTAACATCCCATTGTTGGATGTCATCCAACAAATACCTCAATATGCCAAAGTGTTGAAGGATCTCTGCACAACCAAGAGGAAGACCAATGTTCCTAAGAAAGCATTCCTGGCTGCAAATATAAGCTCTCTTTTGTCCAATCCCACCTACACAAAATACAAGGACCCTGATGTCCTACTATTCAGTGTACGATAGGGGACACTAGATTGAGCAATGTATTGCTTGATTTAGGATCGGCGGTCAACCTCCTCCCATTCTTTGTTTATCAACAGTTGAACTTGGGAGAATTGAAACCAACTAAGATCACCCTTCAATTGGCGGATAGATCCATTCGTATTCCCATGGGGATTATCGAGGATGTGCTTATCAAAGTTGGAGATTTTATATTTCCAGTCGATTTTGTTGTCCTCGATACCAATCCTGTTGCGAACACCCACTCTCAAATACCTTTGATTTTGGGTAGACCATTTCTGGTCACCTCCAATGCCTTGATCAATTGTAGAAATGGTCTCATGAAGCTCTCATTCGGTAACATGAGTGCCGAGTTTCATGTGTTCAACTCTGGTAGGCAACAGGAACCCATGGATGAACCTTTAAATCTAAATCTCATCTGCCAATTAGAGAAAGCACCACAAAATCAACGAACACCCCTAACCCCAATGCAACCCGTTGAGAATGTTCGTGGGCCCAGCGAAAACTCATTGCCTGTCTTCGCAATGCAACAGAATGAGTTGGCCTCGAACATGAATGTCCAAAGGGAGTGTTCGTTGCATGATTCAGTTGAGAGTACTAGTGAGAGTAAGACACCTCATCATATGCCTATACCAGAAGGTGTCTCGACCTCATGTCTCATGGCCATTGAGCCATTTGAGCTTCATATTGACTCCAACAAGGACCCACCTATGACCGAGCTTATGCTTGATGATCTAAATGATGGTGGTAGGTCCTTGTTGGATGACTTGGGGAGAAGCCCCATTCTTAGTGATGCAAGTCTGCTACATCCATCGAATGAGCCTGAGGAACTCATTCCGATGCACCTGCCTATTGGTTGGAGGGTTTTCTTCGATGAGCAATTAAACCCTAGTGAGGCAACACAACTTCATTCTTTGTTTCCCACACCCAACCAATATCATGAGGGGTTCGAGCCTTTCAGCTTTGACCTTTCACCCCTCATGACACCTTAGAGTACCAGTGAAGTTTGCCCATCTCGGCAAGTCTCTGGTCCTCAAAACTTGATGTTCTCATTTGATGTTCCTTGACCAAATGATTATGAGAATATCTTGGTTGATGTATATATCATGTAAAAAAAATAAAAAAAAGAAAAAGAAAAGAAAAAAAAGTGTGTAATAAAAGACTCCTTCAGTGAGCATCGATTGTTGTGGGCCCCAACCCATGTGTACTTGGGCCCAATCTCTTCACGTATTTATGTCCCTTCTTCAGCTTCTCACAGGTTTTGAGGGAATTTGGGTTTGTGTCCATCAACTTGACCCTGAACGTCCCTTTGTACTTCATGTTGGTGAGATCTTTCCTTTTTCATGCATATCTACATGTAGTATCATGTTCACATTCATTGAGGACAATGCATGACGTAGGTGTGGGGGGTGTTTTACGTGTGTACATAGTCGAGTCTTTTTCTTTTGATTTTGTTTTCTTTTTGTGTGTATTGTTAGGGTCATGTTAGTGTGCCGCATTTAATATCGATATATCTGCTTGCCATGATCCTTGAGTGACTTGTCTTCTTTTGCTTGCCTAGTGCTTTAAAATTTTCACATTTCTTTCAAAATCTTCATGTGTTTGCGAAAGAAAATGTTTTTGTAGGTTTTGCGTGTGTTTAGCATGTGCAAAACCGTTGAGAGGCAAAGTAAAAAAGAAAGCTCCCAAAATTGTCTTGAACTTGATGCATTAGGATTTCTAGTTTATTGGCTTTAGGTCTTATCGAGTCGTTAGGATGCACCCTGGTTTTCCCTCGGGGGGCGTGTAATCATAGGGTTTCAGCACTCAAACATTTCAAGAAGTCCACCCTGAACCTAGTGAGTCAAATAATTCGTGTCTGTTAGTATAAGGAAGTTTGTCGTAGTCAAGGGCCCTTAATCTCTTTTTGTGAAACTTAAGTGTAGGGGTTTTGGTTCCCATGTAGATAAATAAATAAGTGGTGTTCTCTCTTCTCGCACGACTCCTATCACTCGGGAAAGTAGGTCTGAGGGGACTTTGTGCCTGGTGCTTTCGAGTCATCTGACTTGGGATGCGCCGACCGAACTCCCGTGACACGGGTGGTAGGGATCGCCCTATGTGGAGATTTAGGGGAAGGTGTACGTGATAGTGTAAGTCCTCATAGGTAATGATGCACGAAACCTGACCCTGGGAGAATCAAACACCAACCAATAAACTGCTCCAAAGAAAAAGAAAAAAAAAAAGAAAAAAGAAAAAAAAGAGTCAAATAAGAACCAAAATGGACTTTACACATTGTATCACATTCAGAAGTTAAGGTTGCCCATGTCTTTCGCTTAAGTCCTTAACTAACTTTCACGAATAACTCATTAGGCTAGGTGTGTGCACCGATTACATATATAGAGTCGACCTGTAGTATTACCGCATCCCATGATCGACAATATGAGTCCGACGAGTCGTGTAGCTAGATTGATTAATGCATCTTGTTCGGATTTTGTGGGTATATCCGCTGAAAACCCTCAGGAGGCAACACTCTTCCTCCTTGGCGACAAAGAGGTTTAACGGCTTGTTGCAAGTGCTAAGTGCAACCGTGATTCCTACGAAAGTGAGTTAGGATTTCTTGTTTTTCGCATGCTTTTTTCTTTCTTTGTTTAGCTCGGGACTAGCAAAAGTTAGGTGTGGGGGTATTTGATTGACATCATTTCATGCTCATATTTGTATCTTATATCCATTATCTTTCACCTAAACAATGCTATGTCATGAGTTTTTTGTTTAGTTTTCAGGAATAAATAGGTTTGAAGAGATGAAGCATAAAAGGACCCAAAAGCTGGGAAAAAGGACTGAATTGTGAGATCTAGGGACCAAGATGCAAGGGTTAAGGACCTGAACGCAAGACAGAAGGACCTAAGAGCAAAACAGAATACTCCACACCATCATGGGGAGTATTTTAGCAATTCGATTCGGGTCGGAGCTCCAATAAACAAAGTAGATGCATCTAAGACCACCAAATACACTAAGCAAAGCACGACACAAATTCCAGATGGACCGGACTTTTTAGACCGTCAATTGGCGTTCCAAGACCGCTAATTGGCGGTCACTTTTGGCCCAAATCTGTTAAGATTTCTCTGGGTTACGTATTAGTGTGTATTTAGTCCATTTCTGGTATTTGTTTAGTCCCATATCGGGGGATTGTCCTGGATTAGCTTTTTCCATGCCTATAAATAGAACTCTTCACATCCTATTGTAATGACTCCATATTTTAAGTGGCTATTCTTCCTACTAGAAGTGAGACCTTGAAGTACACACTAAAGTAGGAGGATGCTACTTGAAATGTGAGTCATTTTATCAATAAAGTTTTGTGTTTCTTTCATTGTTTGTTTATGCTTCTTTTATTGTTTGTGCATGTTTTAGTTTAATAGTTTTTTTATTTCTAGCTTAGTTTTAATATGCTTTCTTTGCTTAGTTTAATAATTACTGTAATGTTTAGTGAGTAGTTCAATCCCCTTTGGGAGGTGGAGTAGATGTACATACATGCATTAGAGAATGAGATGAATGCTTTATTTTTGATGTGTTGATAAAACATGAATGTATGCTTGCTTGTTTATGATAGAATTTATAACTTGATGAGTTTTGCCAAAATGATTAGACACCTCTCATGCTTGTTTAGGTTCTGAAATAAACAACTTGCATATGTAAATGTTAACCAAGTAGGTTGGTGAATAGATTGATAGGTTTTGCCATAACATTTAGACACTTCCTATGCTTGATAAACACCACCTTCATTTGCTTAAAGAATGTATTCTACACCCACCTCTTTGCATGTGTGCACTCACTCCACTCTTAGGGGTTTTCTCATTTCTGTATTCCAGCATTCTTCCTTTGTTCTTAGCTTAGTTATTATTTCATTGTTTGTTTCTTTCGTTCGCATTTCATACTTCTTAGCGTAGTTTAGTGTAGAATAGCATAATCAATATTTCTCCCCCAATTTTTGCCACTTGATTTCTGATAAACAAGAGGCTGCTCACCTCCCTGAGGACGACCCGTACTTGCCACCGCTTCATCGCGGTCGTGCACTTGCGGTTTAATTAAAACGTTCAACAGCAAGCCAAGGAAGAGATAATGCAAACCACAAAGAAGGCACCATATTTTATAGAGGTTCAGCCTCCCGCCTACTTCCTCTCTTGCAAGCTTCGCTCGAACTCCCTCGATCTCCACTCGCGTCTTCACTATCAACCTCATTTTAGGCCGAGATTAAGCCTTTTACAAAACAAGCTCTGTGAACACCCTCGCGAGCTTGACTTACTTCTGTTACAATCCGAGAGCAACACTTCGGGCTTTCACCGAAGTCCTTGCTTCCTTGAACAACAATGTCGAGTGGAACACACTCTCTAAATTGAGCACACTTAGCTTAGGATGTGGAATTGATACTAAAGTGTGGAAGTGTAAGCTTGGAGAGTAGATTTGAGGAATGTGAGACATGGAGTTTTCTCGTAAGTGTATACGACAAATGGAAGTGTAAGAGTTTGTGTCATAGGAACACCTATTTATAAGCTTCTATGGTGTTATAGCCGTTGGGGTTAAGTTGGGTAAGGTTTGATTGAGAATCATAAAACAGCAACCTATAGGACCCAATTTAGACGACGTTTGGTCGGCCGAATCGGGTAGAACGGTCGACTGTTTGGCAATTTTGAACACGGTTCGGTCGACCGATAATGGAACGGTGGCCCGAATCAGGCTATAACTTAGGTACACTTAAGTTAACGGTCAAACACTGAGATAGGTTCGGTTGACCGAAAATATCCAGACTCTACGGGGTTGGCGAAAATGATAAAGTTCGTGTAAGATCGTGTGGGTCGGCTATGCTAATCACTTTTAAGCTAATTACTTACTTGTTTAAGCAATCAAGTTATGCACAGCGGAATTTAAACAAACAAGCAAGTAAAGGGAAGGAATAATGCAAACCACAATAAGTTGGGGGATTTTTATAAAGGTTCGGCACCCCACCCGAGTCCTAGTCCTATCTTGCAAGCTCCGCTCGGATCACCGAGCTCCGCTCACGACATCACTAACCACTCCCCGTTCCAGGCCGGGAGAGAACGCCTTTACAATCTTCAAACTCGCGAACAATCCTCGTCGAGCTTGGCTCCTCCTCTCACAATCCGAGAGGGATGCTTCGGGCTTTCACCGAAACCTTTACTCTTCTTTGACAACAACAAACTTGAGTGGGACAATCACTCTCTAAACTTGAGCACACTTGAGAAAGATTGGAATTGATCTTAAGTGTGGAAATTTGAGGCTTGGAGTGTTTCGAATGATCTCTCTAATGTAGGAGGCAAATATGTGTGGGAGAGTTGTGTAGAAATGTGTTTTACAACTCTTTATATAGGCATTAGAGAGAAGATAGCCGTTGGGGTTGATTGGGTGAGAGTTGGTGTAAGATGCACAAAACAGAAACTTGCAGCCCACACACTTGAGGAACTATACTTTACAACTAAATGCCTTCCATTTAAAGTTGTATAAGACACATGCTTTTTCAATATAGCATTAAATCCTAAACCATGTTTTGCAAAGATTGTCTTTGACTCCCTAATAACATGTTAAGCATCTTAGTTCCATTTGTGAACTTTTCTAGATCTTTTCTTAATTGCACATTGCAAGCATGAAGATCTAATTGTTCAACATTTGTAGGTGTTGCTTTTAACTTGTCAAGAGTTGATGCATTAGTTTCAAGTTTAGCAAGCACCTCATTCTTCTCATTCATGATTATTTCAATTTGGCATTTGAGATCATTTATTTGCTTTCTAGCATTTTTGTTCTTTTTGCAAATAATCTCATATTGTTTAACTAAATCATGAAATGCATTTTGAAGTTCCTCATGAGAATACGTTTCTTCTTTGGAACATGAACTATCACTAGCATATGACTTAGATGAGCAAGAATGTGATCTACTAGAGTAAGAGTTAGAAGATACCTCACTTCCTTCATCTTGAATTGCCATGTAGCACATATGTGCGTATTCCTTTGTTGATGAAGGTGCAGTTGATTTGGATGATGATGAAGACGATGAATCGTCCCACGTAGCCTTGTGAGCTTCCAACCTCTTCTCCTTTCTCTTACTCCTCTCATTTTCTCTCCTTCTCTCATTTTTCTTCTCCTTCTCTTTTCTCTCATTTTCACTCTCTTCCTTCTCCTTCTTCTTTTCTCTCTTTTCACTTCTTCTACCTCTTCTTTCCTTCTTTTCTTCTTTATCCTTCTTGAGGTATTTGAAGAAGTCTTTGGCTAGGACTTCAATGTCCTCATCTTCTACACTCCTCCATGGTTGGTCTATATTTTCATGTAATCCCAAGGTTGGTTTGTTCTTGGAGGCTTGCTTCTCATTTCGATGGTTAATTTGGAGCTTATAAGCCATGAGATTGCCAATTAACTCCTCCATCTTGAGTTGGGAAA
Organism: Triglochin maritima; assembly: GCA_963682175.1. NCBI lineage: Eukaryota > Viridiplantae > Streptophyta > Magnoliopsida > Alismatales > Juncaginaceae > Triglochin > Triglochin maritima. Next base: position 26,629,181 of record OY821788.1, on the reverse strand, counting down.
TGTCATTTGCTTCTTCAATTGCGACCACCTTATCTTCCTAATCGTGACTTAGCGACCGGAGAAATTTCCTTGTCATCTCTCCTTCATTTAATCTTCTTCCAAGAACCAAAAGAGAGTTAATGATATCGGTGAAGCGAGTGTTCATTTCGCTTATGTTTTCACCGATTTGCATAGAAAATATTTTATATTTATGCATGAGGAGACTAATGCGGGTTTCCTTAGTTTTGCTATCCCCCTCATGATGCATTTGCAGTCTATGCCAAATTTCATATGCACTAACACACCCTCTAATCCTATTATACTCACCCTCATTAAGGCCACAATACAAGATGTTCATGATTTTTGAGTTCATCTCAATTTCTTTCATTTTAGGCCTACTAAGTGAATCTAATTCATCTTCATTTGGGGTTGTGTATGGATTTGAAGAAACAACCAATACTTTAGGTTGTTTGAAATTAAGAAGATTTTCATCCTATTTTTCCAATAATCATAGTTTGACCCATTAAGTAAAAGAGGTCTAGTGGTGCATAATCCTTCCATGTGATTAGATGTAGAAGCCATTGCTAAAAATTATGGTTAAGTAAATGATTTAGCTCACAAGGCTCTGATACCAAATGTAGGATCGTGTGCGTCGGCTATGCTAATCACTTTTAAGCTAATTACCTAATTGTTTAAGCAATCAAGTTATGCACAGTGGAATTTAAACAAACAAGCAAGTAAAGGGAATGAATAATGCAAACCACAATAAGTCAGGGGATTTTTATAGAGGTTTGGCACCCCACCCGGGTCCTAGTCCTCTCTTGCAAGCTCCGCTCACGACTTCACTAACCACTCCTCGTTCCGGGCCGAGAGAGAACACTTTTACAATCTTCAAACTCGCGAACAACCCTCGCCGAGCTTGGCTCCTCCTCTCACAATCCGAGAGGGATGTTTCAGACTTTCACCGAAACCTTTACTCTTCTTTGACAACAACAAACTTGAGTGAGACAATCACTGTCTAAACTTGAGCACATTTGAGAAAGATTGGAATTGATCTTAAGTGTGGAAATTTGAGGCTTGGAGTGTTTCGAATGAGCTCTCTAATGTAGGAGGCAAATTTGTGTGGGAGAGTTGTGTAGAAATGTGCTTTACAACTCTTTATATAGGCATTAGAGAGAAGATAGCCGTTGGGGTAGATTGGGAGAGAGTTGGTGTAAGATGCACAAAATAGAAACGTGTAGGACCTAATTCTCCCTAAAAACGGTCGACCAAAACGGGTATGTCGTTCGACCGTTTGGTCAAAATTCAGCTTTGACTTGAGTTCATTTAAGTTAACGGTCGAACGGGCTCAGGGGATTTGTCGACCGAATAAGTCCAGGCACTTCTGGGAGACCAAATTGTGTTGGTTCGGTCGACCGCTAGGAAAGTTTTGGTCGACCAGATGTTTGGTAATTTTGGGGTATTTGGGAATAATACGAATACGACCGTTGGGTATAATACGACAAAACAAACGGTCATGTGACACGTGTGAACGGTCGAACAAAAAGGTTTAAACGGTCGACCGTTTTGGTCCAGGCAGGTTCAAGTATTGTTTAGGTGTTTTCCGGTTTTAGTTTGGATGATCTATTGAAGTCCAAATTATGTGAAATTTTGTGTGTGACTTCTATAGGGAACCTAGTGTGTGGTTGAGTAGTTTTTAGCTCAAGTATGCTCAATTTACACATGTTCCTAAGACTCAAAGAAAATACAAAATACATGTCTTCAAAAGAGCTTGATTACATGTCTTGACTTGATTTCCTTTCTTCCTTGAGTCTTGATCACCTGTAGAGGTTAGCACAAAGAAATATATATGCAATGCAACATGTGTGCTACTCTACATTATCATAATTAAGATTAGGTTGATTAAATCATCAAAACATAGATTAAGGACAAAAAGCCAACAATCTCCCCCTTTTTGATGATGGCAACCTATATCTTAACTAAATCTTAATACATGGAATTTTTATAAGTAAACTATGCATATAAATGCTCCCCTTATGGATGTGCATAGTTTTTGTTTAATTTAACTCAAATTCCAAGTTTTACCCCCTTTATTATCTCTCCCCCTTTGACATCCATCAAAAATGATATTTAAAAAAAATCATACGATTTGAGTTCAATGTGGATGCCTTGTAATGAAGTTGCTCCCCTAAATTTTGCACGTCATTACTCTAAGAAAATGATATTCATTAAGCTCCCCCTATCGATATGAATATGATTTGTCAATTAAGTTCATTTCTATTTCTCTCCTATTAACATCAAGTAAATACTACAATTAAGCATGTGATGTTTTCATTTCCCCTATTTACATCCATTACAAAAATTTGTCTCTAAAACTATGGATGTTATTCAAGCATTTAAGATTTTCAATGAATGAATAAATGATCTGTCAATTAAGCATATAAACCGAGACTAGAACCAATTTTATCGAAAAATTTAGAGGATATGAAATTATACCAACTTGAAGCTTGAATTGGTTCTACCCTTCATTCGGTGATGCAACCGGCTTTCAATTCGACTCTTAAGCTCGCCCAGTCACCACCGATTGCTTCCTCAAGCACCTACAAGTGTAGATTTAGGTACCCAAACAACTTTGGGTCCTTGAATGTTAGCTTTGGGAACCCAAACTATGTTGGTTTTAGGAGCCCACACACTTGAGGAACTATTCTTTACAACTAAGTGCCTTCCATTTAAAGTTGTATAAGATGCATGGTTTTTCAATTTAGCATTAAATCCTAAACCATGTTTTTGCAAAGATTGTCTTTGACTCCCTAATAGCATGTTAAGCATCTTAGTTCCACTTGTGAACTTTTCTAGATCTTTTCTTAATTGCACATTGCAAGCATGAAGATCTAATTGTTCAACATCTGTAGGTGTTGCTTTTAACTTGTCAAGAGTTGATGCATTAGTTTCAAGTTTAGCAAGCACCTCATTCTTATCATTCATGATTATTTCAATTTGGCATTTGAGATCATTTATTTGCTTTCTAGCATTTTTGTTCTTTTCGTAAATAATCTCATATTGTTTAACTAAATCATGAAATGCATTTTGAAGTTCCTCATGAGAATATGTTTCTTCTTTGGAACATGAACTATCACTAGCATATGACTTAGATGAGCAAGAATGTGATCTACTAGAGTAAGAGTTAGAAGATACCTCACTTCCGGCCTTCATCTTGAATTGCCATGTAGCACATATGTGCATATTCCTTTGTTGATGAAGGTGCGGTTGATTTGGATGATGATGAAGACGATGAATTGTCCCACGTAGCCTTGTGAGCTTCCAACCTCTTCTCCTTTCTCTTACTCCTCTCATTTTCTCTCCTTCTCTCATTTTTCTTCTCCTTCTCTTTTCTCTCATTTTCACTCTCTTCCTTCTCCTTCTTCTTTTCTCTCTTTTCACTTCTTCTACCTCTTCTTTATCCTTCTTGAGGTATTTGAAGAAGTATTTGGCTAGGACTTCAATGTCCTTATCTTCTACACTCCTCCTTGGTTGGTCAATATTTTCATGTAATCCCAAGGTTGGTTTGTTCTTGGAGGCTTCCTTCTCCTTTCGATGGTTAATTTGGAGATCATAAGCCATGAGATTTCCAATTAACTCCTCCATCTCGAGACATGTGCATGCCGGTGCTAATTTTGGCCTCATCCTAATTATTATTTTGTATGTTTTAATGATTGTGTCAAATCTTATTTCATGTGAAGACAAAGTTGGATGTGGTCATTTTACATGTTCTCACATTAGCCTAATTTCAATTATTGTCTTGTATGCTTTAATGATAATGTTTTATCTTATTTCATGTGGAGGCAAAGTTGGATTTTGTTTATGGATTTCATGTATTACATGTTGTGATGAGCACAATGGAACACAAACACTACACATATTTTCATTTCCACATTCTTTCTCTACCCCCTACAGAGTTTAGTTTTATTGTTTGTTTCCTAATTTCATACGCATTGTAGTGTATTTCTAACCTCATTTCTGTCTTCTTTTCCCACTCGAGTATGATGGATTTTGACTCGCACGCGGTCCCTGTGGACTCGACTTGTACTTGCCACCACTTCATCGCGGTCGTGCACTTGCAGTATTATAATAGATCAATCACTATACTAAACTATGAATGAATCAACAATTAAACTAAACCCTCATGGAGTGGAGGTATGTAGGTATGTGTGTGAGTGGATTTTCACTTCATTAAGCACAAGTGTGTAAAGTAGGTGATATCAACTAAAAGCTAGTGTGGAGTCTATTTCATATCAACTACATTTACATGGAATACATAACTAATTTAGTTAGACATGAAGTTAAGATGAACTATGAGTTCTCAAGAATGCACTAAGTACCTAGTGTGGCTATTAGAGCATCAATTAACCCCTTCATACAACTTAATTCATTCATGCATTCTCTATTAATCAAACATCCATACATGACAAGCCATTTTCCATAACAATATAAATCATTACAAGCAACAAGATCTAGCATGAGACAAGTACCTAGTGTGACCATTATCTCATCTAATATAAGTTTTAGCAAGTTACAAGTATAGATCTACATTAAGCACATGAAATGACGCAAGATAAGAAGAACCCATCACCAGCACATCACATATTCTACATAACCTCCACCCCAAATGGGGTGGATCTAGTCACTAATCATCATCATAAACATGGAAATGAACAAATTAAGACTAAATATGACATAAAACTCTAACTAGAAAACTAACAAACAAAATCAAAAACTAATTGGATAGAAAGAAAGCTAATGACAAGAGGAAAAATATTCTTCTATTAGATTAAAGAAAGCACTAGTTACACGCTCCATCCACCTCCTTATTCTTGCAGTCCCAATGGGTAAAACCTAAGTTATTCTAATGGTGGAGGTGGAAAAGAGAAAGAAAGGTAGGAGAAACATTGCTATTTATAGAAGAAATAGTGGTGTAGATGAATCTGGAAGCAATCTGACAGCTGTAATCAACTTCTCTTTTGTTTGGTGCACCCAAATAAACACGTTCGAGCCACAGGAGAAATTTGGGGCAATTTTGAGTAAAATGATCCGCCAGTGGCAGATCCAAATCTGCCACTAACGGATGTTTTGGTTTTGACCCTCCCCTCCTCGATTTCTCCCATAAGCTTAAGTGATGTATTTTGCACGTTGGGTGCACTCGTGGTCCGCTGGTTCGAGCCCGTGTGGTTTTAATTTCCCAAGTACTCTTTAAGATCATAGTATTGAGGGATTTTTGTTCTTAAAATGTTTTTTTCGTTCAGGTCCCTCTAAATTTCATCTAGGTCCTTCCTGATTTACAGATGGATCCTTGTGCATGATAAACATGTCCACTTTGCTTCATTTGAGTCATTTCTTCTTGAGATGATAGTGAAGATTTCCCACTCCCACACTCATAGCCCCCAACAAATAGACACCGACAACCCGGAAGTCCAGGAAACACACTTGGGACAAGCAACAATCGTCCAAGTAGAACTAAAAATAACACAGGGTGGGGTTCTCAATTCAATTCATCAGAACATCAAGAAGATGGAGTGCTCCAATGTTAACAAAAGAAGATATATTGGATTCTAGCCACAATCATACATCCTCTGTCGGCACATCATCTAGAGAATTTTACCTTGGTAAGACTTTCGAAAACAATGTTGAATTGAAAACTGAAGTTGCTCTCTTTGTAATGAAGAATAATTTTGAGTTTGTAGTGAAGAAGTATGGTAAAGGGGTGTGGTAAATCACTTGCAACAATCCTATTGTGGTTGGAGATTGAGGGGCAAAAAGAAGTGCGCTCACCCATGTTTGAGCTTACTGTCTTCCATACTGTACATAATTGCACATTAGAAGTCAGACAAATAGACCACCGACAAGCAGCACATTGGTTAGTTGTCCAGCTAATCAAGAACAAATATGTCAGTGACGGTACTAGTTAATTGGAAAGAGACGTAATGGAGGATATGAAGGAACAATAAGGCATAAATATGAGTTACGAAAAGACGTGGAGATGCAGAGAGAAGGACTTACGTATGTGAGGGGGACGCATGAGGAATCTTATTCAAAGTTACTTGCGTACTTGTACATGTTTGAGCAAAATAATCTAGGCATGATCACTCATTTTCTCACAAAAGATGGCCACATCCTATATTTCTTCTTCTCTCTTATAGCTTCAAGAAGGGGATTTATATGGTGTTGTCCTATGATATGTGTCGATGGCACATTCTTGAAGACCAGATATGATGGGCACATGTTTTGTGTCGTTGCATTGGATGCAAACGACCATTTGTATCCTATTGTGTTGGCACTGGTGGACAATGAGAATCACACATCTTGGACCAATTTCATGAATAAGTTGAATGAAACCATTGGGGACGTCAATAATCTAGCTTTTATATCAGACATGTATGTTAGCATTATTCATGCTTTGGAGACGGTATTTTGGCTGCCCATCATGGTGTATGCTACCACCACATATGTATGAATGTCGTTGCAAAGTTCAAGATGGACCACTATCATGATAAGATGTGGTGTGCGGCATACGCATTCCGAAAGTCATATTTCCACAAGCACTTTGAAACGATAAAAGAAATTGATCCTCCCCTTGCAGAATATCTTGAAGGCATGGGTTTCGATAAGTGGACTCGTTCTTACTTTCCTGGGAATCAATTTGAATATGGAACAACCTTAATTTGAATTTGTATTAATGTTGCACTCGATAGTGCTCGATGGACGCACGATATAACTTGATGTTCATTTATGTATGACGTTGAGTTTGTTTTCCTATGTTATGTTGTTGTACTCCATCAAGAGTGATGGAAGCTCGACAATGCTCGATGTTTTATGACTTTAACGTGGAATCGATAGGTTTGATTTGTTGTTATTTACTGAAATATCTATTGTTGCGTTTGGATGTCTAAAAACTACCTTCAGTTTTTGAAAAGACATGAGTGTTCACAAAATTCAAACTTTCTCCTTCCGTCCAATCGAGCACTACATTCAAATAGATTAAAAAAACATTAACCAACAAACATTAACAACATTAACCAAAATTTTGTATGTAACTTCAACATTAACAACATTAACCCAAAAACAATTTGTAACTTATAAAACAACATTAACCAAAAAAAATTGTGATTTCAAAACATGCAAATTAAACCTCAAAACTTTTCCCATTTCTCGGTCCACCCAGACTGGTCTTCATAGCCAGGATGCACGTCAGGCACTGGGGAGGTCAGGAATGAGTGTCTTGGCGAGGCAGGTCATACCGCAGTTTGGGAGGTTGTTTTCCAGGAAGGGGGATCATGTTGTTGGTGTTTTCATGGATTAGAAACCTAAACAAAAAGATAAACCACAAAACCATTTATCAACACAGAAAAACCAAAATAACCTCAACGTCCGGTGCCCCACACCGCCATGACACCTGCACCACCCCGATCATTGTCTCGACACACAAACATTGGGCGGGGTAACTGCACATGCATATCAGCTCATCAAGACCCATAACCTCCACGATGTCATCATTACACACCATTCTTGGACTTGAAGAGTGAAGTGAAAATAAGTAACAAAAGAAGGAAAGGGCGTTGTAACTTATATCTAAGGTGACGTTTGGAGGTAAGGAACTGAATCGTCAAAAAACACCCTCAAAAACCGTGTCGTGAACATTCACGTTTTTTCCAAAAAATCTAAACATATTGAGACCATATCGAACTCATATCAAGCCCATCAAGGTTACAGTTCTTCACAGTCAAACTAATCCTACTGAGCTCATATTTGAGGTGACGTTTAGAGGGAAGGAAACAGTTGGAATTCCGAACTGTCAAAAAATGCTCTAAAAACCGTGCCATGAAAGGCTACAAACAAATGAAACTATCGAGTGCATATTGAGCTCATTGAGCCTAACAAAATGGACTATCTTACTTCATCATATCGAGTACCTATTGAACTAATACGGAACCTATCAACCTTCGTCGGAAACACGAAAAATTGGTCCATCTTCCATTGATTCAAAAACTCCAACCCAGTTGGCAAAGGTCCGATCTAATCCCATTGATTTCACATGTTGAAGGAATCCAGCCCATCGAGCACAACAACCGAGTATCTATCGAACCACGATCGAACGTATTGAACTTCGTCAAAATCACGAAAAAATGGTCCAAACTTAACATGGAAGAAATATTGGCATATTTGAATTCTAATTGTTCCATTTAATCTACATTGACAAAATAAAATACAAAAATTAATTCACGGTCTGACATTAACATTAAATTTTTATGTTCCTAATTTGTCATATTAAATATTTTAATGTCATTAAATTTTATGACATATTTAATGACATTAAATATTTTAATATGTCACATTAAAATATTAAATATTTTAATCTGTCACATTAAATTTTTATGTTCCTAATCGGTCACATTAAATATTTTATGACGAAGAAACAATATATGATTATGGAGAAACATGATGTCGCAATAAATTCTAATAAAAAGGATATAAAAGGCACAACTCCTAATATGATGATACATGTTTTGGTGGCTTATTGCATTAGCAATCGTTACGACGAGAGACAACCTTTCAGTTCATGGTATGCCATGAGACTCAACCTTCCATTCCTTCTCTAAAATCATCGGTGGTAGTGTATTTCATTCGTACTTGATAAACCCTTAATGTAATCTGTCATTCGTCCCCCTGAAAGCCCACTTCTTGAAGTGACCTCCATCAACTTGCACGCAAACCCCACTCTCTTCCACCACACGTCCACTTGCTTTTGTGGTTTGTAGGCAAAGCATGACCAAGTGGGGACGTCGGAAGCCCCCGGTCCCTGGTTTTTCGCCTACCCCACTCCTCCAAATAAGGTGGCATCTTTTGTGCGTTCTTCATCATAAGTTTTTTATATTTTGGTTGGTCCTAACATTTATTTTAGATTAATTTTTTGTAGGGAGTCCCCCATTGTGTCTTTCTATTTATGAAGACCCATTGACTGTGCCCCTGATTGATTCGTTTTATATTAAACCGCAAGTGAACGATCGCGTTGAAGCGGTGGCAAATACGGGTCGTTCCACAGGGAGGTGTGTCGACGTTTGGTTTGTTCGAAGGCAAGTGGTAAAGAAAGGAGAGAAAAATTGATTACACTAAACTACACTAGAATGCAAAAGGAAATGAAAGATAAGCAATAAAACTAAACCCCAAAAGGGGTAGAGAAATAATGTGAATATAAAGATGTGTGTGTGTTCAATTAAGCTCATCACAACATGTAGTGCATGAAATCATAAAACTACATCCAACTTTGCCTCCACATGAATTAAGATAACACTATATCATTAAAGCATACAAGACAATAAATGGAATGAAGATAAATGAACTCATGTATAAAGACTAAACCCTATTATGCCTCCACATGAAATAAGATATCATATTATCATTAAAACATACAAGACATTAACCAAGGTAAAGACAACAAGAGTACATACACTACAACTTGTGTTTCCAATATTAACTTCATCCATATCCTAACCTTATCATTCCCCATAAAATAGGTCCACTAATCTAAGCATAAGCTAAGCTTCATTCAAGAACATTAGCATATCAAAGACAAGAGTGAAACCCATTAGATGGTTATGGAAATCAAATAAGGCTCAAGGGATTAAGATAACACACACCTAATACATTACATGATTATATCACATATTTCTCCACCCCTCTAATGGGGATGGAACTACTCACTAATAATTACACTACAACCTACATTAACAAGAAACATTCTACTGAAATGAAATTAAACTAAGCAAGCAAGAATTATTAAAGACTAAAATGACATAAAACAAAACAAGGAAGCATGCATATGAATGGAAATTAAACTAAGAGAGAAACAACACAATTAAAGGAAACACATCTACTATTAACTCACTCAATTACAAGTAGACCTTCCTCCACCAGAGTTTTGCTTCAAGGCTTTACTCTTAGTAGGGAAGAAGGCCACCAAAGAGAGAGATGGGATACATGAGAGGATGGAGAGTTCTCTTTATAGCCATAGAAAAAGGTAATCCGGGACAATCCCCCGATGTGGGACTAAACAAATACCAAAAATAGCCTAAACAAACACTAATACATGCGCTCCAGAAATCTCAGCGGATCCGGACAGCCAATTGGCGGTTCTAGACGGCCAATGGGCGGTCTACAGGATCTGGATCTCGCTCATTTTTTTGTGGGCTTGTCTTGATGTATTTGTTGGTCTTGGATGCATCTACTTTGCTTGTTGGAGCTCCGACCCGAATAGAATTGCCAAAATACTCCCCATGATGGTGTGGAGTTTTCTGTTTTGCTCTTTGGTCCTTCGGTCTTACGTTCAGATCCTTCTCCCTTGCATCTTAGTCCCCAGGTTTCACAGTTAAATCCTTTTTCCCTTCTTTTGGGTCCTTTAATGACTCTTCTCTTCAAACCTCTTTATTTCTGAAATTCAAACATAAAACTCGTCACGTAGCATTGCTTAGGTGTAAGATAATGGATATAAGATACAAATGTGAGTATGAAATGATGTCAATCAGCCCCCACATAATTTTCCAATATATAGACAACATTCAACTCCACATGGATGACGTGGACCGACTTCAGGAGAGGTTGGTATCACTGGAGGAGGAGGCCGCCTGATTAGTAGCATATCATGCATCATATTCATGCTATATATCCTTAATGTTACCACAATATTGTGCTACTCGAGTGTATGTTGTTATATTTTAGGTATTAGGTAATAAAGAAGAGAATGGAATAGAAAAAAGACTGAAACGTAAGAAGAAAGGACTTAAATGAAGCAAAATGGACCTCTTGGTGATATACAAGGACTCATCTGCAAGAGGGAAGGACCTGGACGTAAGCCCGAAGGGACCAAATAGCAAACCGAGAAACTCTGCACCATCATGAGAAGTATTTTGGCAATTAGATTCGGGGCCAGACTGTAATAACCGATTCGAGTGAACCCCACGTGAAGAATGGAAGCACAAAAGAAGTTATCCGAAAATGGATCCGATCCGACAAAAAGTGACCGCAAATTGGCGGTCCCTTTTCCTTAGAAGTGGACAGTTTTGCGTGGATATGTGTTATATGTTTATATCTATTCTGGGAATGTTTGATTAGTCCCACATCGGGGGATTGTCCCCAATTTCCTTTTTTCATGCCTATACATAGAACTCTTCTTCCTCATTTGTAATCTACCCATTGCTTGGTGGTCATTCTATTTACTTGGAGTAAGCCTTGGAGCAAAACTCAAGTGGAGAAGAATGCTACTTGTAATGTGAGTCATGTAAATAAAATAATTCTTCTAGTTTTATCTTCATGTTAGCTCTTTAATGTTTGCATGTTTAGCTTGAATTTATTTTCTTAATCATAGTATAATTAGAATGTCTTCCTTTCTTAATATGATTGTTAGCTTAATAGGTAGTCAGTAGTTCCATCCCCTTTTGGGGTGTAGATGATGTTTATACATGTAATGAAGAATGAGAATGAATGCTATCTTATGTAATATGTGATGAATGTGAGTGTATGCTTGTTTGATTAAAAGAGAATACTTAACTCGATGAGTTTTGTCATAATCGTTAGGTACTTTCCATTCTTGTTTAAATTCCTAATAACCAACTTGTTTATGCTCATCCTAATCAACTAGGTTAGTGATTGGGATGATAGGTTTTCCACAACCATTATTTACTTCTTATGGATGAAAACACAACCTACATGTTGAACGTTTTAATTAAACCACAAGTGCACGATGTCGGTGAAGACGTGGCAAATACGGGTCGTCCACAGGGAGGTGAGCAACCTCTCGTTTGCACGAAATCAAGTGGCAAAAAATGGGAACGAGAGTTTGATTATCCTAATTTACACTATACTACACGACGAAATAACGCATGCATAAGCAAACAACAAACGATGAACTAAAGCTTAACTAAGAACGAAATAAGTGTGCTGGAATTCAGAAATGGAAAACCCCTAAGGGGTGGAGTGAGTGCACACATGCAAAGAAGTGGTGAAGAACACATTCTTTAAGCACAAATTAAGGTAGTGTTTTCATGCATAGGAGGTGTCTAAATGTTATGGCAAAACCTATCAATCCATTCACTAACCTAGTTGATTAACATTTACATACACAAGCTGGTTTATTTCAGAACCTAAACAAGCATGAGAGGTGTCTAATCATTTTGGCAAAACTCATCAAGTTATAAGTTCTATCCTAAACAAGCAAGCATACATTCATGTTTTATCAACACAATGTAAATAAAGCATTCATTCCATTCTCTAATGCATGTATGAACATCTACTCCACCCCCAAAGGGGATGGAACTACTCACTACACATTAGACTAATTATTAAACTAAGCAAGGAAAGCATATTAACTAAGCTACTAAAACTAATGAAATGAAATTAAACAAAGTAAAACAAGTAACATGAAACAAACAACATAATAAAGAAACTTTTATTAAAATGACTCACAATTCAAGTAGCATCCTCCTACTTTAGTGTGTGCTTCAAGGCCTCACTTCTAGTAGGAAAAATAGTCACTCAAAATGTGAAGTGATTACAATGGAAGGTGAAGAGTTCTATTTATAGCCAAAGAAAAATGCAATCCGGGACAATCCCCCAATGTGGGACTAAACAAATACAAGAAATAGAATAAATACCCTCTAATACATGTGCCCGCGAAGTTTGAGCGGATCCAGAGAGATCCAGACCGTCAATTAGCGGTCCATAAGATCTGGATCTGGTTGGGATTCGTTGTGGGCTTTTCTGGTTTTCTTTGTCGGTCTTTGATGCATCTGCTTTGTTTATTGGAGCTCCGACCCGAATCTAATTTCCAAAATACTCCCCAAGAGGGTGTGGAGTTTTCTGTTTTGCTCTTTGGTCCTTCGGTCTTGCGTTCAGGTCCTTCTCCCTTGCATCTTAGTCCCCAGGTATCACAATTCAGTCCTTTTTCCCTGCTTTTGGGTCCTTTTATGCTTCATCTCTTTAAACCTATTTATTTCTGAAATTCAAACATAAAACTCGCCACGTAGCATTGTTTAGGTGAAAGATAATGGATATAAGATGCAAATGTAAGCATGAAATGATGCCAATCAAATACCCCACACCTAACTTTTGCTAGTCCTGAGCAAAACAAAGAAAGAGAAAAGCATACGAAAAACAAGAAATCCTAACTCACTTTTGTAGGAATCACGATTGCATTTAGCACGTGCAACAAGCCGTTAAACCTCATTGTCGCCAAGGAGGAGGAGTGTTGTCTCCTGAGGGTTTTCAGCGGATACATCCACAAAATCCGTACAAATATGCATTGATCAATCTAGCTACACGACTCGTTGGCTCATTTTGTCGATCATGGGACGCGGTAATACTACGGGCCGACTCTATGTATGTAATCAGTCCACACACCTAGCCTAATGAATCATTCGTGAAAGTTAATTAAGGACTTAAGTGCAAGACATGGACAACCTCAACATCCTCAAGTGATACAAAGTGTAAGGTTCATTAAGGTTCTTATTTGACTTTTTTTTCTTTTTCTTTTTCTTTGGAGCATTATATTGGTTGGTGTTTGATTCTCCCAGCGTCACGTTTCGTGCATCATTGCCTATGAGGACTTACACTATCATGTACACGTTCCCCCAAATCTCCACATAGGGCGATCCCTACCACCCGTGTAACGGGAGTTCGGTCGGTGCATCCTAAGTCAGATGACTCGAGAGCACCAGGCACAAAGTCCCCTCAGACCTACTTTCCCGAGTGATACGAGCCGTGCGAGAAGAGAGAACACCACTTATTCACTTATCTACATGGGAACCAAAACCCCTAGACTTACAGTTTCACAAAAAGAGTTTAAGAGACATTGACTCTGATAAACTTCCTTATACTAACACACAAATTATTGACTCACTAGGTTCAGGGTGGACTTCTTTAAATGTTTGAGTACTGAAACCCTATGATTACACGCCCCCCGAGGGAAAACCGGGGCGCATTCTAACGACTCGATAAGACCTAAAGCCAGTAAACAAGATATCCTAATGCATCAAGGTCAAGATAATTTTGGGAGCTTTCTTTTTACTTTGCCTCTCAACGGTTTTGCACATGCTAAACACACACAAAACCCACAAAACATTTTCTTTCGCAAACACATGAAGAGTTTGAAAGAAATGTGAAAGTTTTAAAGCACTAGGCAAGCAAAAGAAGACAAGTCACTCAAGGATCTTGGCAAGCAGATATATCGATATTAAATGCAGCACACTAACATGACCCTATCAATGCACACAAAAGAAAACAAAATCAAAAGAAAAGACTCAACTATGTACACACGTAAAACACCCCCCACACCTACTTCATACATTGTCCTCAATGAATGTGAGCATGATACTACATGGATTTATGCATGAAAAAGGGAAGATCTCACCAACATGAAGTGCAACAGGAAGTTCATGGTTATAGTGATGGACACAAACCCAAATTCCCTGAAAACCTGTGAGATACTGAAGAAGGGAGACAAATACGTGAAAGAAATGGGGCCCAAGTACACAGGGGTTGGGCCCCACAACAATCAATGCTCGCTCATGGAGTCTTTTATTGTACTTTTTTTGTTTTTTTGGTACAAGATATATACATCAACCAAGATATTCTCATAATCATTTGGTCAAGGAACATCAAATGAGAACATCGAGTATGAGGACCAGATACTTGCCGAGATGGGCAAACTTCCCTGGTACTCTGAGGTGTCATGAGGGGTGAAATGTCAAAGCTGAAAGGCTCGAACCCCTCATGATATTGGTTGGGTGTAGGCAACATGAATGGATGAAGTTGTGTTGCCTCACTAGGGTTTAGTTGCTCATCGAACAAAACCCTCCAACCAATAGGTGGGTGCATCGGAATGAGTTCCTCAAGCTCATTCGATGGATGCAGCAGACCAACATCACTAAGAATGGGGCTTCTCCCCAAGTCGTCCAACAAGGACCTCCCACCATCATTTATATCATCAAGCATAAGCTCGGTCGTAGGTGGGTCCTTGTTGGAGTCAAGATGAAGCTCAAATGGCTCAATGGCCAAGGGACATGAGATAGAGACACCTTCTAGTATAGGCATATGATGAGGTGTTTCACTCTCACTAATAATCTCAACTGAATCATGCAACGAACACTCCTTTTGGACATTCATGTTTGATGCCAGCTCACTCTGTTGCATTGCAAAGACAGGCAATGAGTTTTCGCTGGGCCCACAAACATTCTCAATGGGTTGCATTGGTGTTATGGGTGTTCGTTGATTTTGTGGTGCTTTCTCTAATTGACGGATGAAATTGAGATTTAAAGGTTGATCCATGGGCTCCTGTTGCCTAGCAGAGTTGAACGCATGAAACTCGGCACTCATGTTACCGAATGAGCTTCATGAGACCATTTCTACAATTAATTAAGGTGTTGGAAGTTGCCAGAAATGGTCTACCCAAAATCAAAGGTATTTGAGAGTGGGTGTTCGCAATAGGATTAGTATCGAGGACAACAAAATCGACTGGAAATATAAAATCTCCAACTTTGATAAGCACGTCCTCGATAATCCCCTTTGGAATACGAATGGATCTATTCACCAATTGGAGGGTGATCTTAGTTGGTTTGAATTCTCCCAAATTCAACTGTAGATAAACAGAAAATGGGAGGAGGTTGACCGCTGATCCTAAATCAAGCAATACATTACTCATGCTAGTGTCCCCTATCGTATACTGAATAGTAGGACACCCAGGGTCCTTGTATTTTGTGTAGGCAGGATTGGACAAAAGTGAGCTTACATTTGCTGCCAAGAAAGCTTTCTTAGGAATATTGGTCTTCCTCTTGGTTGTGCAGAGATCCTTCAACACTTTGGCATATTGAGGTATTTGTTGGATGACATCCAACAAGGGGATGTTAACCTTCACTTGCTTAAACACCTCTAATATCTTATCCATTGTGTCACTCTGCTTTTTGGTTAACCTACTTGGATAGGGAGCTTTTGGCAGGTAGGTTTTCTGCGGTGCCTGAGAAGGAGGCGTTGGTGTATTACCCTCAGCCTCTTCTTCACCGCCATTCCCACTGAGGGGCTGCATAGATAGTGGTGGGTGTGGAAAGGAAATGTGATTGTCAACCTGCTTTCCATTCCTTAAGGTTACAATGGAATTGACATGGTGAACAAGTTTCTCTAGATGGTTCCATACTTTTCTTGTTTATTTGTGATATGAAGAAGGTGTTGAATTTATGAATGTCCACAAGTCAATACTTCCAGATGTGATACGACCATTTTATTGGATTTCCTGCATAAACCAATAAATATTATATTGTTACATATGTTATTTAATAATAAATTTCCATACAACCAAAAATATAATTTAGATTATTACAAATCATATCAGAGATCTATTTATAATACACAAAACTATTATATTGATAGTGACAAACGCCATACGTATTAGAGAACATATATGTATATATATTACACAAACGAAAACACAAACACAAATAGACACAAAAACCCAAACCCAAACACACAAAAAATTATAACACTCTTCCAAGTGAAATGGAAGAGAGTGATCCAATCAAATGTCGCCTGCAAGCTTATTAGGATTTTAAAAGTTCAAAACAACAAGTGCATGACGTCGGTGAAGATGCGACAAGTACGGGTCATACCATGAGGAGTTGTGTGTGTCATTGCTACCACCATACTAGAATGTGAGAGAAAAGGAGATGGAGAGGATTCTGCTAAACTAACTAAATTGGACTAAGAATGAATCAACAAGATAAATAAACACCCTTGGAATGGAGGTGTGTGTTTGAGTGGGTGTTTAATGCAATTAGGCACAAGTGTAGTGTGTGTGGCGTACAAGTAGAAACTAGTGTATAATCTATGTATAGGACACACAACACTATATGACAAACCATGAACATGCATATTTCCGATAAGGTTTAGGTTGATTTTAGATTATCAAGCATGCAATACGTACCTAGTGTGAGCATTAGAGTATCAATAAATCCAACCTACAACCTATATCATTCATGTAAATGTGCATCAAACATGGATCCACACATTTCAAGCCAATTTCATAACAAAGATAAACCATTACAAGCAACAAAATAAACTCTAGATCTAGCATAAGACAAGTTCCTAGTGTGACCATTATCACATCTAATACATGTTTAAGCATGCTACAAGTATAGATCTACATGAAGCACATGAAAATGACACAAATAAGAAGAATTCATCACTAACACAACACATGGTCTACATCACCTCCATCCCAAATGGGGTGGATCTACTCTCTACTCATAACAACAAGCATGGAAAGCAAGAAATCTACACTAAACATGGCAAGAATAGGAAACTACTAAATCAACCAAAAAATGTAAAAATAATTGCATAGAAACAAAGCTAGAGAAGAGACGAATCAAAATCTACCTTTAGATTAACAAAATAGTAACATTACAAGCTTCAAATCCTTCGAGGTTGGAAAGCAACAAAAGGGCAAAACCCCATCGTATGCGGTCAACTGAAGATCTGTCGGTTAACCAAAATGTGCTACATCAGCGACCGAACACATAACGGTCCACTGATATCACTAACTAGAATCACCTGTTTTGAGTCTTTTGACAACTGAAATGCATTCAGTTAATAAAAGACAAATTCGATGTGGACATCCTTTTTAGCACATTCTATTTTTTTAACAATGCAACATATATAACATGTCGAATATTATGTTAACGGACAACGTGAGATGTCATTTTTATAAGAAGTTATTGCGAGGTTATTCTTTAAAGGAATAAATGACACACTCAATTTTTAATGGATAGACTTGGGGTTAAAAGCAAATTGATCTGTAAAGGACTCGTGTGTCCTTTACAAGACATAAGTTGTCTTTGTTAGGATATAATTTTTTTAGAAGGAAACAATCGATGTTAAAGGACACATGTGTCCTTTAAAATAGGGGCTTGTTATTTAAGGACATGCTCAATTTTTAAAGTACATACTTGGAGTTTACAAAACATATTCGTGGGTTTAAAAGGACAATATTTCTAACTTCTAAGTCATTTTCACTTTAAGTTTTAACTTTTAACCGCCAATAATTTTCATTTGCGTGCCAGGAATTTTTGCCATTGGAAACGTCCGAGTTGTGACACCCAGTTTCATGTTTTGCCCTGAGCGTGCTGGCTGGTGGGCGTGGTCGTTGTGGGTACTCCAGCTGAGGAAGTCCCACGCCATGGTCACAACAACAAAGATGCCGAGTTGATTGAGGGTCTACAGAGATAAATTGTTGAGCTAACCCAACGTCTTACTGCGCAAGATCCAGGCCATCGTGAGACTGAAGATCCTGATTTCGATGCAAGCTCGAACCTCAACAACATGTTCCACGATCATGGTGCTGGCCAAGGACATCGTGGTTGGGAAGATCGTCATGGAGACCTCGGTTTCAAGATGGAGTTGCCAGGATTTTCTGGTACGTTACATGCGGATGCTTTTGTCGACTGGTTGAATGAAGTCAAACAAGTATTCGATTACAAAGAGGTTTCAGAGCACATGAAGGTTAAATTAATCACGCCGACTCAAAGGGAGAGCATCTGCGTGGTGGAACAACTGAGGTGCACACGAGAAAGGCAAGGTAAGGCCAAGCTGACCGAATGGTGCAAGATGGAAAAAAAGTAAAGGAACACTTCCTTCCTTTTGGCTACACTCAATCTTTGTTTCAGTGGCTTCATTCATTGAGGCAAGGTGCGAGGTCGGTGGACGAATACACGGAAGAATTCTATCAGTTGGTGGCTCGAAATGATTTATCCAAATCAGAGGAGCACTCGGTGGCGTGATACTTGGGGGGTTATGACAATCCCTACAAGATGCCCTCAGTCTCCACTCGTTGTGGATGGTTTCTGAGGCCTATCAGTGTGCCCTCATAGCGGAGAAACAACAAAAAAGGTGAGTCACCACCAGCCACGACCCAAAACAGCCCAACCAGACTGCTAGACCGTAAGAAGCGTGCCCTCATCAACCACCGCTCCCTGGCAAGCGAAAGACAAGTCTGAAATGCTATAGGTGTGGAGAAGAAGGTCACATCGCGTCCATCTGTGGGAAAACCACCATCAAGGGATGCAAGAACCTCTTGATCAAGGATGACCTGGGGTTGAGGACGAGATAGTTGACGAGCCCGTGTTCGATGAGTATGAGGACTTAGGCGGGGTGTTGTATGGTGATGGACCAGAAACTCTAGTCATCCGCAAGAGTCTTCTAACCTCTAGAGGTGGGTCAGGAGATGAGTGGTTGAGGCATAATATTATTCGTACCACTTGCACGGTCGCGGACAAGGTGTGCAAGATGATCATCGATAGCGGCAGTTGCGAGAACGTGGTTGTCCGAAGAGGCAATTTGGAAATTGTAGCTGAGAACCGATACTCATCCCAAACCCTACAAATCATGTTGGCTGAGAAAGGAGACGGAAATAAAGATGGATAAGAGGTTCTTGGTGTCATTTTCAATTGGAAGAAAATATTTTGATAATGCATAGTGCGATGTGGTGGCCTTGGATGCTTGTCACCTACTGCTAGGACGACCGTGGCAGGACGATTGAAGTGTCGTTCATGACAGAGGGAAGAACACCTATACCCTTAGTATCAAGGGGAAAAGGATTGTCTTGGTGCCGGGTCAAGAGGAAACTCCTTAGATCAAGGAAGCTCCCAACAACAACTTGCTTTCTATATCTAACTTTTTGGCCGAAATGAAACGAGAAGAGGTGGTTTATACGCTGCTACCCTGGGAAGGAGGAGAAGATAGCCTAAACCCAGACGTACCAGAGGAGGTCAAGAAAATCCTCCAGGAGTTCTCCGAGCTGATGCCCAAAGATCTCAGCCCCAGACTACCACCGTTGAGGGACATTCAACACCAAATCGATCTTATCCCAGGATCGACACTTCCAAACCGACTGGCGTCTCATCTCAGCCCTAAAGAATCTGAAGAACTACAATGACAAGTGGTGGAGCTACTAGAGCGAGGCTTTGTCCGTGAGAGCATTAGTCCTGGTGTCGTTCCTGCCGTGTTGGTGCCAAAGAAAGATGGTTCCTGGTAGGGTTGTAAATGGGCAGTTCGTGGGCGGTTATAGGGCTTACCCATGACCCTACCCGCCTAATTAAACGGTTCGCGGTTCGGTTAGAAACTCGATTATTTTTACCTCTACCCATGACCCTACCCGTTTAATTTAATTAAACGGTTTTGGGCGGTTAAATGGTTATATGATTAAAACTTAATGGATACTAAAATCGATATAAGAATTGGGTAAATGGATAAAAACTTGTCAAACTTATTAAAAACATCAAACATCCATAAATTTATAATCAAAATCTCAAAAAATCCATAATCAAAATATTCACAAATTCATAAAACAACATCAAACATCCACACATAATGACAATAATAATACAAAACATTATATGTATATAGTATATATAACAAAATATTATATATATTCATTATGTTTCGTGGTTAAACGAATGGGTTAAATCATGGAACCTTATCTCCCCATTTATTAAACGGTTATAATTTTTACAACCCGTGACTCTACCCGTCGGTTCGGTTAGAGCGGTTAAACGGAATTGACCCTACCCATTTACAACCCTAGTTCCTGGCGTATGTGCATAGACAACCGAGCTATCAACTGTATCACCATGAAGTATCGATTCCCGATTCCCCGCTTAGATGATATGTTGGACCAGCTGTCCGGTTCCACAATCTTCTCGAAGATTGACCTTAAG
Source organism: Triglochin maritima (assembly GCA_963682175.1). NCBI lineage: Eukaryota > Viridiplantae > Streptophyta > Magnoliopsida > Alismatales > Juncaginaceae > Triglochin > Triglochin maritima. The sequence goes on along the minus strand of OY821788.1, from coordinate 26,608,401 downwards.
AGTGGGTATCATCAGATACAGATCAGACTGGGAGACGAGTGGAAGACGACATTCAAAACGCAGCATGGGTTGTATGAGAATGGTTGGTTATGCCATGCACCAGGTTCTCCATCCTTTCATTGGGTAATTCGTTGTCATTTATTTCAACTACATCCTCATCTATAGCAACACTCCCATGTTGCATGTGGGACACCTACGTGCAGTTTTTGACAAACTGATGTCCGAATGTTTGTTCATTAATCGAAAAAAATGTTTGTCCTTCACAACCTTAGTTACCTTCCTCGGATTTCTGGTATCTATCGATGGTGTTCATGCTGACCCCGCCTAGGTGAACGTAATTTCTGAGTGTCCCAGACCAAAAATCGTTGCATGATGTCCGGAGTTTCCACGGTTTGGCTTCTTTCTACCGACGGTTAATCAGAAATTTCAGCACCATGATCGCTCCCATCACCAAGTGTCTCAAGGGCAGGGATGTCAAGTGGTCTGAGGAGGCAAAGGCTAGCTTCCAGCTGGTCAAGCATAAGATGACCGAAGCACCAATTTTGGCGTTGCCCGACTTCGAACAAGTGTTCGAACTGAATTGTGACACATCGAGAGTGGGTATCGGTGGAGTTTTGAGTCAAGTAGGACGTCCCATAGCATTTATTTTGTGCTTGGACTACCTCGTACACAATGAACAGCGGATACCATTTTTGTGATAGTTGATCGGTTCTCTAAGATGACACATTTCGTAGAATGTAAGAAAACGATGGATGCCACCCGAATTGCTCATCTCTACTTCAAAGAAGTACGTTTTCATGGAGTTCCTCACTTGATTACCTCTGATTGTGACACCAAATTCATCAGCAACTTCTGGAAGAGCTTATAGGAAAAATTGGGGACTCGTCTGAATTTCAGTAGTGCATAACATGCCCAGACGGACGGCCAAACCAAAGTAGTCAACCCGAGTTTTGGCAATCTCCTACGTAGTTTGGCTGGCACTAAACCTAAGTAGTGTGACTTAGCCTTGCCTTAAACGGAGTTTGCGTATAACCAATCAATAAACAAGACCACCGGGCTGAGCCCATTTGCAACTGTTTATGGGTTTAATCCTCCCGGCATGCAAGATTTGGTGCTCATTCCGCGTGTCGGTCGATTCCACCCCAAGGCTGATGAGATGACTACGCACCTTCAGGACATTCATGAACATGTGAAGCAAGCCATTCGTGAGAACAATACCAAATACAAGAGACATGCAGAGAGTCATCGCCATCAAGTACTTTTTAAGGAAGGTGATTTTGTGTGGGATGTCCTAGCGCGAGATCATTTTCCTGGTTGAGAATACAACAAGCTCAAGGAGCGGAAGGTCGGGCCTTGTGAGATACTTCAGAAAATTAATGATAACGCCTACAGGTTGCCTCTGCCGAAGCATTTAAAGACCGCTGATGTGTTTAATGTGAAGCATCTCAGCCCGTACTTCAGAAACGAGGGCAAACTGAGGCAAACTCGAGGATTAGTTCTTCCCAACCAGGGGCGACTTATGCAGGAGTTGTTAGATCTTTGATGATAGAGTCGTTGGATCATGCAAAGGATCTTTCTCCATCACCTTCCGAACATTGGAGCCAGGTCAGCAAGGAAGGTTCCCTCCAACCGCACAGCCAAGTCAGCAAGGAAGTTTCCCTCCAACCGCACATGTGATTCAAGTTGTTTCCAATTAGGTTTATGGAAGGTTTCCAGAATATTTACTTCCCTATACTAGAGAATTTGGTAGCTACATTATTTCTTTTGCTATTATTAGTTTCCTGAATTTTATTTCCGTAGACCAGTTAATTAGGTAGTCAATTATTTCCTTTGCTGAAATCTCCTTTTGTTGTTGCAAAATAAAGGAGTTACCTTGTCGATTAACTTCCTAATCTCTAAACGTATGGAAGTCTATAAGACCTGGCTTGTAGGTCAATAAAAGGCATTATTTTCATTTTGAATTAATACACAAAAATCAGAGATAGTTTTATCTCAATTCAGTGTTTGTCTATTCAATTCTCTTGTAGTTGGGGTGTCATACACTTGTAGAATCCATCATAATTCTACCCGGTGTCAAATAGTTAGATCATTATTATCCAGATTTTCTTTTAACTTAATTCCTTTCTTTACAGGTTTTTCTCTAATCAATACTACTTTTCTTTCTTTCGTGTTGCAGAAATAAATCATTTTCCAGTCAACTAAAGAGTTGAGAAAGAAGTGGATATCGTTTGTGGGTGCTCGGTGGAAGGATTTCAAAATAAAGTTGATGTCCAATTTCATTTTGGAAAGTATATGGATCGAGATCCATGAAAAATTTATAATTTAATTAGTTAGATGACATGGGCTGAATTCAAAAGCTCAAGGCTAACTCCAGATTTTTTAGTAAAATATACATTCATACTTCCTTAACACGTTGAAATGTTAAATATGATAACTAATCTCCTTTTTTGATTTATAGGAACTACGAGCGCTCAACCAAGAATGACAATCGAAGCAAGTTTTCACACAAATTGTTGTGTGTGTGTGTGTGGGGGGGGGGGGGGAACTGGAGAAGCGATGATGGCCGAAAAGGTTGCCCAAAAAAGCTTGGAAGCTTTAGAGGTTGGTTTGAGTGAAGACCAAGCCATAAATTTGGTGTTAGTTTGTTTATATTAGGAATATGTACCAAATGTCGAATGACAAAAAGTATGGTTATGTGTGTCCCACTCTATTGATCAAACGAGGACCTCCAAGTAAAAGCAACAGATCTACAAAGTTTGCAGAGGTGTTGCAAGCATCAAGAAAGACTTCTTATTTTCTAGTACAATATTTGGAGAAGTAGCTCATTATATTTTTATAATACCTTCAATTGGATGAAGTAATTTAACATGAGTGGATTTCAATGAACATTGTATGTTAGTTGTGGTAGAACAGTTTACGTGGACAACCTACTGGTTTGATCGTATGACATCAAAGAATCCCTTGGAAGGTTTAGTGAACATTTTTCAAACGTAAGTTATTTAGAATAATTCCATTCATAGTTTAAGGTATTTTGTTGTTATTGAAAATTTGAATCCATTTTTTGAGAATTTACATATTTTGTAACCTAAGTCCTCAATCTTATATTTCTCGTGACCTACGTCCTCAGTCTTATATTTCTTGTCAAGTTCATCCCATTAATCTTTTGCAGTGGAGGAGAACGATGAACTGTAGACATCAAAAAGCATGTTGGACAAAGCCAACAATATGCATCCTTAACATAGTTTGTCTATCTCAATCCACATCTCATGATTTTCTATATTTGTGGCATCATCCAAATTAATAAGAGGGAAAACATATTCAATTACATCATCCTACCCTATTGTGGTCAACCAGATTTTCATTCGTTGTTGCCAACATTTGAAGTTTTGCCCTGCAACTTTTTCGGGCATTCCTTACATGCCAAATTTAGGGGCAAACCATTGATTACTCCACATAATGAATAATTTCTCCAAAATTGTTAATAAAAATATTAATAATTTTCATAACAATGGGGTACACTGGTCGATTATCAAGTTCGTTACAATCCAAATAAAGCCAATTAACAAATCCATGCAGGCAAAACAACAAAAACAAAGTTAAGTACAGAGAACAACTCAACCGAGCCGCCTTTTTAGACTCCCTTTAGATAAATTATCGCCCCCAAGTACCAGTGCAATTGGGTGCACACACTTTCTTCGAGGATAGAATAGTTGCAGTCTTTGTCGTCGCAGTACGACTCCGACAAACCATGTGAGAAGATCGAGATCCGCAAGATCGCTTTCAACAGGAAACATAGGGTGGAGAGAGAGAAAACTCGTTAGTATATTATGTCTTATTCTGAATGGAGTGCAGGTCCTTTATAGTATAATATTAGTATTTGTGTATTATTATGAATGGAGTGCAAGTCCTTTTATAGTATAATATGACATAAGAAAAAACCAGACTCATGACCCACGATCACTGGCCCACGACCACGATGGGACACACGGGCATGTGCGTGGGTGTGCGTGTGTGATATGTCCATCCACTTATCCACTCCTCTGAAATTCAAGGAAGGGAAAAGGGTATTATAAACCTTTTCCCCATCCCACATCTTCTGACGTAGGACTTAACCCAGACATGGATTTAATATTCTAACCATAACATGTCTACAACCACCCATTTAAGATGAACAATGAAGATTTTGAGAATTGGATAACTCCAATTCTTATGGATTTGGAGAGGATCCCTATGGTCTTTCAAGTGAACAATATTTTTTTTAGTGTAAACAAATTTTACCAACTAAATGGCAGTTGTCAACACATAAGCCAGAAATACGTACAAGGAGGATACTGTGTCCACAGGAGGACATTACAATTACATTTAATAGTATGTTTAGTCATCACTTGCAAGTGGAATTCTTGTCAACGTGTCGTCAAAGGAAGAGGCAGTGGTGCATCTGTCAGGAGGTAGAACGTCAAGGGGGACATGTTGGCGGTGAGTTTGTGCCACATACTTTTGCCTAATTGTGCCATAGCTCTAAAGATGCAGTCGTTCTTTGTCCTCCATGTGGTCCAACATTATGGGAATAGTATGGTGCACCAAGCCTTATGTCCCATCCTTCTTCAGTTAGAACCTCGGTAAGTAAGAAGGTCGTGTATTTTGCTAGATGTTGAGTAGCGCGCATTGGATGATGGCCCTAAAATATTTGCTGGAATGGGTGAGGTGAGGTAGCATCCTAAGAAGATGTGGTTCACTGATTCGATATTGATTTTGGGCAACAACTTGGCCCCCTAATGCAATTTTGTTGTGAAGCACTTATTGACATCATATCATGGATGTATTTGTGTCTTATATACTTATTTTTCGCCTAAGCAATGCTATGTAACGAGTTTATGTTTAAGTTTTAAGAATAAATAGGTTTGAGAAGAAGAGATTTAAAAAGGACTCAAAACCAAGGAAAATGACTAAGTTGCAAGACTTATAGATTGAGATGAAAGAGAGAAGGACCCGGATGTAAAACCAAAAGTATCAATGAGCAAATCAAGAAGTTTCATACCTTAATGAGGAGTATTTTGACAATTAAATCCGGAACCAACCATCAACAACCAAATCAGGTTCATTAAACACCAAGAAATCAAGTTAGAACCAAGCCAAACAAATCCAAACCACATCAGATCAGACAAATACAGACCACTAATTAGCGGTCCCAGACCGCCAATCAGCGGTCAAGATTGCTTCAAAACGCACATGCCTTGGTTGGGTGTTAGATTAGGTTGTATTTAGTTCATATTTGGTATGCTTTTAGTTCCATACCGGGAGACTGTCCTGGATTAACTTTTTTCATGCCTATAAATAAAACTATTCACTTTCCTTTGTATTTTACTCATTGCTTGGTGGCATTCTCTCTACTTGGAGTAAGCCTTGGAGCAAAACTCAAGGCGGAAAAGAATGCTACTTGTAATGTGAGTCATGTAAATAAAATAGTTCCTCATAGTTTGTTTTAATGTTGTGTTTGTTTTAATGCATGCTTGTTTAGCTTGTTTTGTTTGTCTTAATCTTAGTAGAAGTAATTAGCATGTCTCCCTTTCCTATCTTAATTACCTTAATTTCGTTTTGTCTTCTTGTAATGAGTAGTGAGTGATTCCATCCCCCTTTGAGGTGGAGATGATGTTCATACATGCATTAAAGAATGAAAATGAATGTTTTATTTTGAAATGTGTTGATAAATATGAATGTATGTTTGCTTGTTTAGAGCAGAACACTTCACTTGATGGGTTTTGCCACAACTATAAGACAACTCCCATGCTTGTTTAGGTTCTAAAATAATCAACTTGTGTATGTGAATGTTAATCAACTAGGTTAGTGATTGGATTGATAGGTTTTGTCATAACCATTAGACACTTCCTGTACATGAAAATACTACCTACATTTATGTCTATTGAATGCATTCTTCACCATCTTATTGCATGTGTGCACTCACTCCACCCCTTAGGGGTCTGTCTTCCTGATTTGCAGCTTTACATTAAGTTCTCTTAGTTTAGTTTGAATCACTCGTTAGTTGCTTTCTTTCACATTTCTTCTTACTAGTTTAATGTAGCTTAGATTAGCATACTCAAATCTCTTCTCCCTTTATTCGCCACTTGATTTCGTACCAACAAGAAGATACTCACCACCTCGTGGACACGGCATGTACTTGCCGTGTCTTCACCAACGTCGTGCACTTGCGGTAAATATAAATGATTAAACAAGCACAAATCAAACGAAGATTTTAATCTTCAGTGGGCACTTGTTTTTACAAGTTTCCAATGCCTGAGAATGGTACCTCCAAAGTATAGAAACTAGTAAAAAAGATTTGATAGAGTTTAAATTATCTCGGTTGAGTAGCCATATTGGCCTACAATCAATGTACGTTATTGGCATTTTGCGAACGTGTTATCCTGAATAGCATCGAACATCACAAGAAATTATGTCTTAGATTCTAAGTGCAGATTCCAATTCCAATAATTTCCAAGTGAAGCTATAATGTTATTTGGGTAACATAACGTGTATATACCGCTTATAGTTTATAATATTAAATGTTTAATATTATTGCCAACATAACTTAGATCATCATATAGGTCACACCACAAAATTAGGAAACAATATATGTGATTTTATATTTTATATGATGTATTAAGTTTCATGTGTTATGAAATAATATACATGTGGTAAAATAATAAAATCAATATGTCCTAATAACGACATGGTTAGAATAACAAATAAATTCGTATGAGATGTATATATTATGGGGTATAATGTTTTGACAATATATATGAGAATATATTACATGATATAATGTGATGTGCAACATTATAACATATGAATTTTCTAAAACCCCAAAACACAAATTTTGTTGGATATTAATCCTATAACCGTTTGCCCACATATTTGCATATATTAATAATAGATTTTTATTGATTATTGACTGGATTTAATCCACATTGGTCAAAGATAGTTATAGGATGATGAGAGGAGAAATATACAAGAGATCATGTGCAAAGTGATTTGCACATTATGTGGTTTAACGGAGAGATTAACAAGGGATCATGTGTAAGTGTTTTACCTATGATGTGAGTTTGAGGATGCCCTATAAATAGGTCCCTCCTCCCCTCCTTTGTTTAATTAATGCAAAACATTCTCCTCTCCATATTTTCTCCATCATTCCATCTGATTTTCTTCCTATTAATTGAGTGCTTGAGAGATTAAATTCTTTGGAGCATAGTAGCTGTTATTATCTAGATTCTAACATTGAATTAGAAATATTGATTGACTATCTTTGATCTCTCTAATCTTGTTTAGAGTTTGGTGAACACTTGGAGGTGATTCCGAGGCAATTTGATGTGCAACCTGACTTCCGATTGGTAAAAGGATTTTATAATCCCCTAGGTATAATCCAATCTATGTATTTCAATATTAATTAGTATACAATATATATCGAAATACAATTAGGAAGTTTTGTATATAAAATTGTGGAAATATATGAAAACTGATCCTAATTGCTTGTAAAATTTTAAAAATATATATACAAGTATGGCCACGAAAACCAACACTTTATGAACCAAAAGGGGGTATCCCTTCCATTGTTTCTCTGGAAGGAAATGTTTCTTTGAAGTTGATTGTTCGTTTTAATAACCGCAAGTGCACGACGTCGGTGAAGACGTGACAAATACGGGTCGAACCTCATGGAGTTGTGTTGTTGTGACTACCATACTCGAGTGGGAAATGAGAGAAGAATGAGGGGATTATGCTAAACTAACTACACTAAACGATGAATTAATCAACAATAAAACTAAATCCCTATAAGTGGAGGTGAGTAGATATGTGTGTGTGAGTGGTTTTTTATTACATGAGGCACACATGTGTAAAGTAGGTGAAATAAAATAGAAACTAGTGTGGAGTCTAATTAACATCAACTACATTTACATGAATACATGACTAATATAGTTAGACATGAAATTAAGATGCACTTTGGGTTCTCAAGAATGAACTAAGTACCTAATGTGGCCATTAAGACATCAATTAACCATCCATACAACTCAATACATTCATGTATATTCTACTAATCAAGCATTCATACATAACAAGTCATTTCCATACAAAGATAAATCATTACAAGTAACGAGATAAACTCTAGAACTAACAAAAGGCAAGTACCTAGTGTGACCATGTCCAAGATGCTTCAATAAGGTCACTTCTTCTTGCATTTAGGTCATTTTGGTTCATTTCTTCTCTTTATTACCTAAAACCTTAAACAGATTAAAAAAACTCGAGTATCACAAAATTAGGGTAAAATAAGGGAACTACTATTCGTCGCCCCAAAATTACTTAAATCGCCCGTCTAATTACCATTTTGCCCTCTCACAATTCATTTAATACCCATTTCGTCTCATCTATTAAACTAACGATTATGTCTACATTTTCCTCACTTTACGAGTACCAACACCACAAAAATATTTGACGAAGCGTCTCGATCCGGTGAAGTAAGCCTAGCAAAAAAATAAATCATGTCGGGTGTCTGTGTAAGCTGCCCCCCATGGTGGCTCCCGCGGACGCCCACCCCAATATTTAAAAAATAAAATAAATGAGACATTTTACCAAATCCGAGTACACCGGGGTGTCTGCTGGTTCATTTCCTAGCCTCCGAGACATTCTTCTTGATGATTATGAGAGGAAGATGAAGAGAGAGTGGTGGTAGGAGAGTGAAATGGAGAGATATAAAAGTAGAAATGAAAGAAGGGCAAAACGTAATTCGCACTGGCAATTTAAGTAATTTTCGGGCGACGTTTAGCAGTTCAGTAAAATAAAGGATATATAGCATGAATGGAATGTATGCTATGTTACTAATAAGAAGTTGTCGAATATTTTAAGAAATGATTTGCAGAATGGAGAATGATGTGCTTTTGGAAATACAGATAGTCCTAGAAAGGTATATTTTTTGAGGTATTTGTGCGATAATTTTAGTGACCATGTTTTTTTACCCGTCCAATAGTTTCCATATGATCTTTGCTTTAAGAGATTTGGAGAATTAGTTTATGTTGATTACTCCCATTAGGGTTGAGCACCGGTCCGGAATCGAATCAAACCTGGATGCCCTCCGGGTCCGGACCGGTCAGATTCGGTCCCAACCAATTGGTGTTTAGGATTATCAAATAGTCAATTGTGATTCATGTTGATAGGGATGAAAATGGTGTGGATATCTCTTATTGATTTCTTATTCTTATTTCCTTGTTTTGTTTGTTGTTCTCTGATATTTCAAATTATTTTACCAGTAAAAAAATTGGGTAGCGGCTTCGTGTTTGTGAAGTTGCTGAAATGGGAGTTAGATTCTATGCTGGAATTCTTAAAGAAGAGGTGTTTACTCATTTTTATTTCTATGTCGTGGGCCCGTGGCAGAGCGGTTGGGAAGATGGAGACCTTGATCTATGTTTTCATGGTTCTCTTGGTTTGTTGGAATCTCATATTCTTGTATGGAAGGTTCATAGTTCACATGTTAGTTTCTTGGAACTGTTATTTAAGGGAACTACTATTCGTTTTTGGAAAACTACTTAAATCGCCCCCAACAATTACCATTTTGCCATTCACAATTCATTTAATACTCATTTCGTCCTGTGCCTTAAAACAAGGTTTTTTCACAGTTTTCCTCACATTCCCAGTACCAACACCACAAAAATGTCTGACGAAACGCCTGGATCTGGGGAGGTAAGTGGGGCGGATTATTTTTTCCGTCGGATGTCTGTCTAAGCCGCCTCATCCAAGGATGGGGAGTCTGGCAGGGACGCCTCTTCTTTGGCGGGGGCGGCTTATCCAGACGCCCCATCCATGGTGTAGGCGGCTAATCCAAGGTAGGGGCGTGCCAACCAGATGCCCCTGAATTTTTTTGAAATTTTTAGTTTATTTATTTTGTGTTATTTTTAATTATTTCTGGTTTTGTTGTAAGATTTTGGTGGTGATGGAGTAGATTACAGTGAGTTTTTTGATAGTAAACAAATATTTACAACAATCGAGGAAACGTATAAATGGGCGAAACAAGTTGCCATCGGAGCCGGATTTTTTTGGTAATATCATCGTACAAATCAAAAGCAGATAATCAGACGGATTGTTATCTGAGATGTGATTGAAGAAATGAAATGAGTTCTCGTGATACGAATATTGCAATATGGAAGAACACAAAAAGAAAAGGTTGTGGTTGTCATTTTTTGGTAAAGGTAGTCGAGCGACGAAATCGTGATGGATGGGTCGTTGTTTCTAATAGTACTCATGGGAAACACAACCACAGACTTGCAGTTTATGCAGAGGGTCACCAACAGATCATCGGTCTTAGTTCTGGGGCAAAGCAAATTGTTCGTGATATGACTGAGACACAAGCGAGACCACGTAACATCTTGTTGGCAGTAAAGGGGAAATTCCCGGAGGATAATCCAAATCAGAGACACATTTATAACTTCAGAGAGTATATGAGGAGGACGAAATGTGAAGACGGGAATTCCGCTCAGTAGTTTCTCAGTCAGGCAGCGCAGTTTAAGTACTTACATTGGATTCTTGCAGCTAAAGAAACTAATATTCTCACTTACGTATTTTTGGCACATCCTACGTCAGTTCAGTCGTTACCGACATACCCTTTCGTAATTTGCATGGATTCGATGTATAAGACGAACAAGTATAAGATGCCTTTGTTTAAGATGGTTGGGGTTACTCCAACAAACATGAATTTCCTCGTCGGTTATGCGATTTTGAAGGATGATACCGAGTCTAGTTACCGGTGGGTGTTGGAGAGGTTGCAAGATTTGTTATTGGATACTGTTAGCCCGACTGCAATAATAACGGAACAAGAGTTGGGTTTGATGTGACCAGTGGTAGAGGTTTTTCCTCAGCGTGCTCATTTACTTTGCACCTGACATATCAACAAAAATGTGTACAACTACGCATACCACGTATTCGGCAAGAGCAAGCAGCTTGCAAAGAGTTTTAGGCGTAGAAAGTGGAGGAGGGTCATGCTTTCTGATTCAAAGATGGATTATGATAGAGCAATCCGCAATCTGAAAGATTCTTTCCATTCCTGGTCAGTGCTCACGGAGTATCTGGAAGACACTTGGTTAGTGCATAAAGAAAAGTTTGTGTTGAATTGGACGAATAAAGTCCTTCATTTCGGCAACACTACGAACTGTAGGGTGGACAGTGCTCATTCGGCTATGAAAGAGTGGATTACTACATCGACTGCAGCTCTGGACACTCTTTTCGACCGCGTGAACTCGGCCATTGAAATGCAGCTGATGAATATTTGGAACTTTCTTGAAGATTCGAGATGTCGAAATTTGACAAACTATATAGGTATTTTGTGTCATCATATAAATGGTCGAGTTTCGCTTCACTTCTTGTAATTATTGACTCGGGAGTTGAAGAGAATGCAGGACTTAAGCAATCATGTTAAATATCATTGTGGGTGTGCTTTTCTGACATCACATGGGATTCCTTGTGCATGTACCATGCACGATTGTATTGTGTCAGGTGATGCAATTTATTTAGAACAGATTCATCCATTCTGGAAAACACTTGTGATTGGAGAAGGAGTTCAGATTGTCAGAGTTTGTGGATCAGTCAACACAAGATCTCGAGCATTTTCGGAAGCTTGTTGATGAGATTTCGGGGAGCGACCCTGCAGTAATTTGTAGTGCCTCTCGTATTTTATACACATAGTTACACCCAGAGCAGTCAAACTATCAAGAACCCGTACAAAGTACTAAGGTACGAGGTCGATCAAGGGGAAAGTCGACACGTCGGGACCCGAGTGCCTTTGAGTATGCTGAGCGAGGTAGTGGTCGGTCTTCCAGTAGTGGGAGCAGGGGTCGTGGTCGGTCTTCCAATTCATCTCGATCGTTCGCCACCACGAGCGCAGGATCTGGTATGACTATATGTTTGTTGTTACTATTATTACTTAGTTGTTTGTTGTTATTAATATATATACCAAATTGCTATTTTTCCATCTTATATTGTCCGGACGGATTGACGTGGATAACTTCCCATATGTTGATAGACTGCCAGGAATCATTTTACCATTTCTAGAGAGGTGGAATGACGTACGTCCTGATGGCAACTGTGGATTTCAATGTGTTGCCGATGTCTTCCATGGTGGTCAAGACAATTAGTTGGCCATTGCTTATTTAGGGAGTTACAAACATTTTATTTGCTTGGAATTAACTGACAGATTCCCAGTACCTCCTATAGCGACCCTGTGGTATCAAATGCGAGATGAGAGTGTTGCTGGATGGGAGGCCCCGTACGAAAGTAGAAGAGTGTACTGGGACCGGTTACGTAGTACATTTTTATTGTAATTTGTAATGAATTTGTAATGTATAATATATCGTGTATTTGTACTTATATCGTGTTGTTTTTTTATCAGATTTTAAATTTAAATTACATTACATATGCCAAACAGGTATACGATATGCTCGTGAGAAATAAATAATAAAAATACAACAGATAAACAAATAAGGAGAAAATATGTTCGTTAGAAATAAATAATAAGAGTACAACAGATAAGCAAATAACAACAAATGTAGTAACAGTTCAACATCTAATAAAATAAATAAGTTGCTAGCCAACTACAACTCATTATCCGAATCCTAGTCCGAGATGCTCAACCGATTGTTCCACTTCTCAATGAGGTCATCCCAATCTGTACATGCAGCTCTCGTCACCTCGTCCGGCTGCGTATACCATATCGCCCTACTCATCCATTGTAAGTAACATAAACATTAGCGTATATTAACAATAAAAACAAAATATACATTAAAAATAAAAATTAAATTAGATAAATTTACCGCATCGCCACATGTCCTTTCCAGTGGTCTCTCCGGTCTCGGTGTGGTACCGCGAATGATAACTGGACGTGAGCACCTACCGAACCACTGCAAATAATCTGCATCACAAGTTGAGGGGTCGCGACTACACCTCAGATCGTCCAGGTGAAGTCGTCCTACTCTCGGAAATGTCCTCCAAACCGATTCCGTGCGCGAAGCGCTGTGCCTGACGTCGTACGTTGTCGCAATCGCAGACCGTATTGGATGCTCTGGTGTCGGGATGTCAACCGGAATCACCTGAACGTACCCTAACTGATGCAAGACGCGATCTGGTAAATAAGACTCTGTGATATCCCGATAACGAATAACGCCCATAAATGTAGTCCTCGACACAGCTACAGCAGGCGGAGGACCATACGACAACCACTCCACCTAAATGTTTATACGTTAATAATAATATACTTGAAATTTAAATAAATGTGAATGATATATAAATTTTATACCTACGATGCAGTCATCTGATCTAGCCGTCTACGAATGGAAAGAAGTCGTCCCTCGCTCTTATCCTCGGTCCGGACAACCCACATATGCGAACGAGGATGACCATCCTCAATGATCTTCCGTTCTCGATGCGGCCGGAACGCAGGAAAATACTCGTATATCCAAGCCTGCAGCAACGTAAGACAACCAGTAATGTCAGAACAATCAGCACATCTCGCTATCCCTAACTGGCGATACAGATATGTCAACGTCGCCGACCCCCATGAGTAGTGACCAATGGTATCTGAGTCCCTCGCCTCCAATAGGTCGTGTGGTATGACTCTGCAACCGCTCTTATCGACAAACAAGACACAGCCTAGCAGTAAGAAGAGGTAAGCAGTCATCTGTGTATCCTCACTCTGTGGTGGTCATCCCCGTCTGCAACAGTCGTCCACAGCGTTGATGCTAACACCACCGCCACTCCACAATGAGCTATCCCACCCAAGACCATCGAGGCTGACCCTGAGCAACTCTGATACATACATCTTCAGCTCAGACATCGGTGCCTGAGCACTGATCGTACGACCCACAACAGGAATGCGCAGAATCTGGAAGACGTCATGCAACATGATCGTCATCTCTCCGAAAGGAATGTGGAAAGTGTTGGTGTCAGGCTGCCACCGCTCCACGAATGCCGAAATTAACGGCATGTCAAGGCAGGAGAACATGTTGTACGACAAGTGACCCAATCCACTATCACTAATGGTCACTGTCATATCATCAGTCATCACTGAACGCCAAGCCTGCAATGACGTACAAGTTTTGTGCCGATTAGGGCACTTCAGAACCTTCCGATCCTCGCCCTCCTAAATGCATCTAGCGATGTGGCCTCTGAAATGCGGAATGACGCTGCCATCTAGAGGACCACCGGACATCATACCCGTCACGATCCAAGAATCGTCCTCAACCCTCTTCTTTTTCTTCTATGCTCGGGCATCTACAGTGCACGAACTCAAATCACCGGTCACAAACCGGCCACCTCGACCCTTCCTAATGACCCACTCAGCCGAAGGACTACAATGTCGCCCTCGTCCTAGACCATACTTTTGTCTCGCCTCCTCCTGCGGTCCAAGTCATACTGACCCCTATCGTCACTCTCATCGTGACTCCCCATCTCATCTGAATCATCCTCGTCGTCGAAAGAATCCTCAGGTGTCTGACGACGACGTAAAATATCTTTGTCCTCCTAACTGAAGCAGAAATACCCCGTCTACGTGGATGACAGGGACTTGACTCATCTGCTAGACTATGTACAACGCGTAAGGGAATTGATTTCCTTTTTCCTCCACGGTAACCCGATGACTATTAATTCAATTTTAGAAATAAAATTCCGTTAATGGATTTACAAATTGATAATGAAACTAATTATCATAATTGATCAATTTAACTAATTACTAATCTAATTTAACTAATTATTAACTTAATAATCAATTTATTTAGCATTTATCACAAATTATAATCTATTTAAATTTAAAAAATCTGAAAAAATGGGGGGGGGGCGTCTGACAGAGCCGCCTCCCCTAAGGGAGGGGCTGCTCCGGCGGACGCCCCCCTGTTGGGGTCGGGCGTTCGGGGGAGATGCCCGACCCAAAACATTTTTTTTAATTTACAAAACCTAAACAAGACATTTTACCAGATTTGAATAGACTGGGGCGTCCGCTGACTCTTTTCCGGGCATCCGAGACATGATTTTGGGTGAATATGAGTGTAATATGAAGAGAGAGTGATGTTAGGAGAGTGAAATGGAGAGTTATATAAGTAAAAAGGAAAAAAATGCAAAATGAAAATTGTTTGGGGCGATTTAAGTAGTTTTCCAACGATGAATAGCAATTCAGTTATTTAATCCCTTCTCTTCATAAATTTGATGATTGGATGTCGCTTGGACTTGGGGCTTTTGACTGTTGAGATTCGAAAATATTGGTTCGTGACCGAGGATAGTTTATATTCTTGTCTAATTAGAGGAGTGATTGACATCATTTCATGCTTATATTTGTACCTTATATCCATTATCTTACACCTAAGCAATGCTACGTGACGAGTTTTATGTTTGAATTTCAGAAATAAAGAGGTTTGAAGAGAAGAGCCATGAAAGGACCCAAAAGCCGGAAAAAAGGACTTAATTGTGAGACCTGGGGACTGAGATGCAAGAGAGAAGGACCTGAACGTAAGACAGAAGGACCTAAGAGCAAAACAGGAAACTCCACACCATCATTGGGAGTATTTTGTCAATTCGATTCGGGTTGGAGCTCCACTAAGCAAAGTAGATGTATCCAAGACCAAGAAACACGCCAAGCAAAGCCCACAAGCAAAACCAACCGGATCTGAGTTTTATAGGCCGCCAATTGGCGGTCTGGATCAGCCCAGATCCGCTAAGCTTTCTCATTGACTTGTATTAATGTGTGTTTAGGCTATTTTTGGTATTGGTTTAGTCCCACATCGGGGGATTGTCCTGGATTAGCTTTTTCCATGCTTATAAATAGAACTCTTCACCTTCCATTGTATCCATCTCTCTCTTTGGTGGCCTTCTTCCCTACTAAAAGTAAAGCCTTGAAGCAAAACTCTGGTGCAGGAAGGGTTGCTTGTAATTTGAGTGAGTTAATAATAGATGTTTTCATTAGCTTGTTAATTCTTGCTAGTTAATTTCCTTTAATGTGTTTGCTTTGGTGATTGTTTTGTTTTATGCTTCTTTAATATTTCTTGCTTGATTAGTATAGTTTCATTTCAGTATAATGCTTCATTTTATTAGAGTAGTTAGTTTAAATATGTGTGAGTAGTTCCATCCCCTTTGGGGGTGGAGTAGATGTGTGTACATGTTATGTAGATGGTTTGAATGCTTAATATGAATGTTTTGTGTTGATATTAGTATGCTCGCTTGAATTATTAAGAACCTTACTTGATGGTTTCTGCCATAACTTAGGTACATTCCATGCTTGTCTAAGTTTCTTAATAACAACCTTGAATTGCTCATATTCTTCACATAAGTTATTGTTGTAAATGACAGGTTTTGCCATTAGGTACCTCTTATGCATTAACAAACACTAACTAACTTGAGCTTATTGTATGCATTCAACACCACACTTATTTCATGTGCACACACACACTCCACCCTTTAGGGGTTTCCATTCCTGTCTTTCTATCTTCTTCATTAGTTGTTTAGCTTAGTTGTTTAGTTATTTCATTTCAGCTTGCTTGTTTACTAGTTTAGATTAGTGTAGTGTAGTGTAATACATCTTTCTCTCCTTCTTTTACCTCTCGCCATCGAACAAACCAATTGTCGACACACCTCCCAGTCGACGACCCGTATTTACCACCGCTTCAACGCGGCCGTGCACTTGCGGTTAATATAAAACGATCAATCAAGTTTTTGGCGCCATTGCCGGGGAGGTGCTCTGTCCAGACGTTGGTTTGGGCGATTCGAGGGGTTTTTCATTTTTTGTTTCCAGTTTTTCTTAATTTCAGGGAACCATCGGACCAAGGGCAGGCTACTTGACAAGTTTGAGGAACAGAATCTCCAAAAGGACCGCCAATCAGCGGTTGGAGACCCCCAATTGGCGGCCTGGTGAGGGTTTCGTCCTTTCAAATTTTTTCTGGTAGTTAGTTATGTAATTTGTGTTATCTGGGAGCCCTATTTTGCATGCTGTGACTTCTCGTTTTCTCCCAGATCATTAATCACTCCCCCATTAATCAACTTGGCCTTAAAATCCAAAGCAAAAGACTAGACATTCTTATTTGTTTAGGTCACGCATTATGTATTGACTTAGGCACGTAGTTGTCTTTTCTTTTAGCTTTATTTTCAGTTGTTGAGTGCTGGCGTGAGGTACGCAATTTCCTACACTTATTCATTCATCTCGTATGCCCATGCATTAGTTAGTAGGAATTGCATCAGGACAAGAGTGAGCGAGCGTTTGATTGGAGCGATTGATTGCTAGATTTAGGATCAAAACGCTATTAAGGAGGGGTTGTCCCATAAAAGATAAGGTGGGGGATTTCATCACCCTTTCCTTGGCCCAAAAAATCACTCTTAATAAAGCCTTAACTAAAAGCAAGTAGACATTGGCCCTAGGATTGTGGGCGCACTAGGAGAGTAATCTAGTTGAGACCGTCATGACCTGATCGACGTTGCCTACCTTGTCGATAGTAGGAGGTACTGGATATATGGATCTGGTATCACTTGCTAGGCATTGTGGTCCTCGTTGTAGGGAGGTGAGGTGTGTCGAGGCTAGTGACCTCGAAGTTAGGCGTCGTCTAGCCTAAGGACCCATTGCCTTACATTGTTTGAGCCGTGCTTGCTAGTTAGGCTTCTTCCTGATCCCACTACCCACACTAGCTCTAGGGATTCTTCCCTCCTCACCTGAGTCCTCTCCTCATCTATTCTATATGTATAGTCTCCTCCTCTAGTACACCTTCTGTTGTGTGTTGTTTAGAGTCGAGTCGAGCAATTTTTATGCGAGGTTGGGCTCGTTCTGGTGAGAGCGCTCGACTCGAGAGAGTGCATATTTCTGAGATGGACAGTCTTGGTGATCGACCATCTCCGCCTCGTGCTCCTTTGGAGCAAGAGGCCGAGTCGTCTCGTGGTGGAGAGGGAGACCGAGTTCCATACATGGAATACCTCGGTACGCTTCCGCCACCACGTAGACCTCCTTCTCCTCCTCCTCTGACTCGAGAGGAAGGGTGATTCGGTCAGGATCGAGTTTTTGGTGCACCACCACCTTTAGCTTGACATGATAGACCGATGACTTTGTGGGAGCGGACCCATCCTGTTCGGGCCGCGTAGCCTTCTTGCATAGTTGTTCTCCCTGCTCGCGGGAACAACTATGAGCTGACACCTCAATATGTGAGCATGCTTCCAACCTTTACTGCCAATAAGGAGGATCCGTATATCTTTATACGCGAATTCGAGGAAGTATGCTCCATGTTCAAGCTTCAACAACTTGACGAGGATTCAGTCCGGTTGAGGATGATTTCTTTCGCATTGAAGGATAATGCGAAGAAATGGATGTATAGCCTCCCGGCGAGCTCGATTCGGTCATGGGATGACTTTGTGACCGTCTTTCTGAAGAGATTTTTTTCCCTCAAAGGAAAACTCAACAGATACGACACGAGATACATCAAATGTATCAGACCGAGACCAAATCGTTTCATGGTTTCTTTGAAAGGTTCAAGGACCTTCTCCAGCAGTGCCCTCATCATGGACTTGAGCTATGGCAGCTGTGCCAAATTATTTATGAGGGCATCAACTACAACACCCGCACATTGTTGGAGTCGATGTGTCAGGGTGACTTCCAAATGAAACCCATCGAGGAGGTATGGGACACTTTTGAGGCTATGGCTGAGCGTACCTTCGAGTGGGACACCATGAGAGAGCCACCAGCCGTCAGGTCTTCTGGTCGAGCTGGATCATATCATGTTGAGTCAACTATCGCGTCTGAGGCGAAAATGGCTGCTCTCATGCGTAGGATTGAGAGTTTGGAGATGGACCGAGCTCCTGTAGCTCAGGTCGCTACTCCCGGGTGTAGTAGGTGTGGACTGTCGGGACATGATGACTTGGAATACGCTTACGCTCCAAGGGATACTGAGCATGCAAATGCGATGTATCAACCAAGGCCCCGTAACGACCCGTACAGTCACTCCTACAACCCGGGATGGCGTAACCATCCTAACTTCTCTTGGGGGTCTAGTGGAGGCCACGGTCAGAGCTCGCACGCTCAACCTCAACCTCCACCTTATCAACCTCCACGCCCATCGGCGACCTACCAACCCCCACATCAAAGGTCTCAGCACCATAATTACCAACCTGGTCAGGCCTCTTCGTCGGGTTATTCTAACCAGACTCCACCACCCCAGCGGGTTGACCCTAAGGACTCTACCCTTGAACAAACCCTTCAAACGTTCATGCAGAGCACTCAATCCATGTTTGCGGCCAGCAATAATTCGGTTAAAGCATGTTAGCAAGTTGGCTCATCAGCTCCATGAACGTGAGAAGGGTGAGTTACCGAGTCAACCTGTGGTTAATCCCAGGGGTCAGCCCGCTCATACCAGGAAAAATGTACACAATGTTGTTCATACCTTGAGATCGGGAAGGGTCGTTGACAACAATGTGAAAATGCCAGAAGCCAACCCTGTTGGTGAGACTTCCGAGGAGAGTCTTGAGCCTGTCAAGGAACCTAATTATGAGACTCCTCCTCGTGATTCTTATGTCCCCAAGGCACCATTCCCTCATCAGTTGACTAAAAAACGTGATGAGCATTGGGATAAGATCGTTGAGGTACTTAGGCAAGTAATGGTGAACATCCCGTTGTTGGACGTTGTTCAACAAATACCACCATATGCCAAGTTCCTCAAGGACCTTTGCACCACCAAGATAAAAACAAATGTGCCCAAAAAGGCCTTTTTGGCCGCCAATGTGAGCTCCATATTGACACAACCCATGAATGTCAAGTACAAGGACCCAGGTTGTTCAACTGTCTCTTGCATGATTGGGAATGTGACAATCTCTCAAGCTCTATTGGATTTGGGGGTATCTGTGAATCTCCTGCCTTACTCAGTCTATGTCAACCTTGGAATAGGCGATCTTAAACCAACGAGGACAACCCTCCAGTTGGCTGATAGATCCGTCACAATTCCACGAGGGAGTGTGGAGGATGTCCTTATCAAAGTGGGTGAGTTCGTATTTCCAGTTGATTTCATCATCTTGGATACCGAACCCGTGTCCAACCCACAAGGACAGATTCATGTGATCCTTGGGAGGCCATTTCTTGCGACATCTAATGCTTTGATCAATTGTCGCAATGGCTTGATGAGGTTGTCTTTTGGAAACCTCACGGCGGATTTCAACATCTTCACTCTTGGTAAGCAACCTGGGCTCTTCGACGACACTGTCGGAGCCAATTTCATCCAGGACACGGATGAGCCCGATTCATTAGGCATGTTCGACTCACATCGACATATTATTGAGGTGCCTAATGACCAGGTTGCGAGTGAAGAGGATCTTGAGGAATCCGTCAGCGTATCTCTGGACGAGGAGGCGCATCTGGGTGCTTGCTCCTCTTACCCCGTGGCCCTTGAGCCACTTGAAAGTAACTCTGAATCCGACAAGGACCCACCTCTGGTCGAGCTTAAACCGCTCCCCGATAACTTAAAGTACATCTTTTTAGGGGATAATGAGACCTTGCCACTCATTATTGCTTCTGATCTTGCACAAGATCAAGAGGTTGCCCTCAAAAGAGTACTCTTTGAAAACAAAGAGGCGATCGGGTGGTCCTTGAAGGATATCAAGGGAATTAGCCCTGGTATTGTTCAGCATCGGATCCACATGGAAGAGGATTTTAGGCCCCGTTGGGACCCACAATGGAGATTGAATCCTGTACTGAAAGAAGCCGTCTGAAAGGAGGTTCTTAAGTGTTTGGCTCATGGCATAATCTATCCTATCTCTGATAGTTCGTGGGTGAGTCATGTCCATGTGGTTCCCAAGAAGTCAGGTGTGACGGTTTTGGAGAATGAGGATATCCCGACACGCCTGCAAACTGGCTAGCGAGTTTGCGTTGATTATCGCAAGCTCAATGCGGCAACGCGGAAAGATCACTTCCCGTTGCCATTCATTGATCAAATGTTGGAAAGGTTGGCCGGATATGAGTATTATTGTTTTCTTGATGGATACTCCGGTTACAACCAAATTCCCATCGCCCCCGAGGATCAAGAGAAAACCACATTTACTTGTCCCTTTGGCATGTTTGCCTACCATCGCATGCCCTTTGGGTTATGTAATGTGCCGGCAACGTTTCAAAGGTGTATGATCAGCACCTTCTCCGATATGGTTGAGCGTTTACTTGAGATCTTCATGGACGACTTTTCCATATTTGGCGCTTCCTTTGATGAGTGCCTTCATCACTTGAGCCTTGTCCTCAAGCGATGCCGTGAGAAGAACCTCGCTCTCAATTGGGAGAAATGTTACTTCATGGTGAAGCGAGGGATTGTACCTGGACATGTGGTCTCAAGTAGGGCAATTGAGGTCGATCCCGCCAAAGTGGGTATCATTGCTAATCTCCCACCGCCACACAATGTGAAGGATATCCGCGCCTTTTTGGGGCATGCTGGATTCTATCGGCTGTTCATTCGGGATTTTAGCAAAATTGCTCGACCTCTCACCGCCTTGTTGGCTAAGGATGCCATTTTTGAGTTCACGCCGAATTGCCACCATGCTTTTTTGACCTTGAAGAAAGAGTTGACTTCAGCTCCCATTATTAAGGCACCGGTGTGGACTGAACCCTTTGAGTTAATGTGTGATGCATCTGACTTTGCTGTGGGAGCAGTGCTTGGGCAACGATTGGACAAAATGCCTCATGTGATCTACTATGCCAGTAGAACACTCAATGATGCCCAATTGAACTATACTGTGTCCGAGAAGGAATTCTTAGCGATCATATTTGCTTTGGAGAAATTTCGGTCGTACTTGATTGGCTCCCACGTGATTATCTATTCTGATCACACAGCCATCAAGCACCTCATGGAGAAGAAAGATGCAAAATCCCGACTTTTGAGATGGATCTTGTTGTTACTAGAATTCGAACTCGACATTCGGGACAAAAAGGGTGTGGAAATGTTGTAGCCGACCGAGTTCCAAAGCGTACTCCACTTCTGCCATTCCAAGGCATGTGGAGGACACTTTGGAGCAAAGAAAACGGCTGCCAAGGTGCTCCAATCTGGGTTCTACTGGCCCTCTCTTTTCAAGGATGCTTACGACTTTTGTAAGCAATGTGATAGGTGCCAGCGCCTTGGCAGGATTGGTCGACATGACTTGATGCCTTTGCAAAATGTCCTTGTTGTCGACATCTTCGATGTGTGGGGTATCGATTTCATGGGTCCCTTCCCGAACTCGTTTGGGAATGTTTACATTCTGGTGGCCGTTGACTATGTGTCTAAGTGGGTTGAGGCTCCACAAAGACCAATGACAACAAGGTGGTCACCAAATTCTTGAGGGACATTTTTGCGCGATTTGGTACTCCTCGTACCATAATCAGCGATAGGGGTACCCACTTCTGTAATCGCTCATTTGAAGCGCTTATGAGGAAATATTCAATCACCCACAAGCTTGCGACCCCATATCATCCGCAAACTAGTGGGCAGGTCGAAATCTCTAACCGTCAATTAAAGCAAATTCTTGCGAAGACGGTTAGTTCCTCGAGGAAGGATTGGTCAACCAAGTTGAATGACGCGTTGTGGGCCTTCCGCACCGCGTACAAGACCAATTTGGGTATGTCCCCATATCGGGTAGTGTACGGCAAGGCTTGCCACCTACCCGTCGAGCTTGAGCATCGTGCTTTCTGGGCGATCAAGAACCTGAATATGGATCTTGATCAAGCAGGAGTACAACGTAAGCTTGACATTGTGGAATTAGAAGAGCTACGCAATGATGCGTACGAGAATGCCAAAATTCATAAGTCTCGAGCCAAGATGTTTCACGATCGCATGATTATGCGAAAGGTGTTTACGGCCGGGCAGAAGGTGTTGCTCTACAATTCCCGGCTTCATCTGTTTGCGGGTAAGCTCCGCAGTCGCTGGTCTGGCCTGTTTATTGTCCAAACCGTCTATCCTCATGGAGCGGTTGACATCTTGAACCCAGGGAATGGGGACGTGTTCAAAGTTAATGGACAACGCCTCAAACCCTACTTGGAGGGGGCACCAGCCGAAGTCGAGGAGGTCATGTTCCTTCATGAACCTCCCTCGCACTCAACCATTCATGATCCTGCATGAGTGGTTGAGCTTTCGTGTCTGTTAAAATAAAATAAAAAACTCCTTCAGTGAGCATCGATTGTGTGGGCCCCAACCCTTGAGTATTTGGGCCCCAATTCTTTCACATATTTGTACCCCTTCCTTAGCATCTCACAGGTTTTGAGGGAATTTAGGTTGTGTCCATCAACATAGCCGAAACTTCCCTGTGTACTTCACGTTGGTGAGATCTATTCTTTTTCATGCATAGCTCCATGTAGTATCTTGCTCGCATTCATTGAGGACAATGCATGAAGTAGGTGTGGGGGGGTGTTTTACGTGTGTACATAGTCGAGTCTTTTCTTTTGATTTTGTTTTCTTTTGTTTGCATTGTTAGGGTCATGTTAGTGTGCTGCATTTAATATCGATATATCTGTTTGCCATGATCCTTGGGTGACTTGTCTTCTTTTGCTTGCCTTGTGCTTTAAAATTTTCGCATTTCTTTCAAAATCTTCATGTGTCTGCGAAAGAAAATGTTTTGTGGGTTTTGCGTGTGTTTAGCATGTGCAAAACCGTTGAGAGGCAAAGTAAAAAGAAAGATCCCAAAATTGTCTTGAACTTGATGCATTAGGATATCTAGTACTGTGGCTTTAGGATTTATCGAGTCGTTAGGATGCACCCCAGTTTTCCTTTGGGGGTGAGTATTCATAGGGTTTCAGTGCTCAAACATTTAATGAAGTCCACCCTGAACCTAGTGAGTCAATAATTCGTGTCTGTTAACTTAAGGAAGTTTGTGGTAGTCAAGGACCCTCTAAATCTTGTTGTGAGACATTAGTGTAGGAGTTTTGGTTCATGTGTAGATAAGAAATAAGTGAGTAGATGTTCTCTCTTCTCGCATGGCTCCTATCACTCGGGAAAGTAGGTCTGAGGGGACTTTGTGCCTGGTGTTTTCGAGTCATCTGACTTGGGATGCGCCGACCGAACTCTCGTTACACGGGTGGTAGGGATTGCCCCATGTGGAGATTTGGGGAAAGGTGTACGTGATAGTGTAAGTCCTCATGGGCAATGATGCACGAAACCTGACCCTAGGAGAATGAAGCTCCAACCAATAAAAAGAAAAAGAAGAAATAAATGTGAAAAGAAACAAAAAGAAAAAAAATGGTAATGCAAATAAGAACCTTAATGGACCTTACACTTTGTATCACTTTAGGATGTTGAGGTTGTCCATGTATTTCACTTAATTCCTTATTTAACTTGCACGAATGGTTTATTAGGCTAGGTGTGGACTGATTACCTATATAGAGTCGGCCCGTCGGATTACCGCGTCCATTGATCGACAAAATTTGTCCAACGAGTCGAGTGTCTAGATTGAATAATGCATCTTGTTCGGATTTTGTGGGATATTAAACGTGCATTATAATAACTAGACTTCGAAATTAAAATGTGAATATTTACGGATAATTGAATAAATAAATGTGAATATTTACGGATAATTGAATATTTACGGATAATTCGAAATTAAAATGTGAATATTTACGGATAATTGAATATTAAACGTGCATTGTTCGGATTGAATAAATGTGAATATTTACGGATAATTGAAAATAAATTTTATTAAATATTAAACGTGCATTATAATAACTAGACTTCGAAATTAAAATAAAACACAATTAATAAAAATCATTATCATTCCCCATGTTGTCTGTAGCACTGCCAGATGTGATCAAGTCCTCTTTGAGTTGCAATTGTTAATGATGGTCCTGGACGCGATCTCTATTGTCCAAGTACATGTTGATATCAACAACGCGGCCAGACAAGAACTTAAAGAGCTAATCATCAGAAATTCTATCGGAAGAAATCGGTTGATCCTGGACGAATTCGGATCTATCTCCGAAATTAGCATATGTGTCTCGCTCATCCTCCACTATCATGTTGTGCATTATGATACTCGTCATCATGACATTGTTTGAAATATTATGATTCCATGCGAGTGATGGTCTCCTAACAATTGCAAAGCGTGCTCATTCTACATCCTTAGGAACTGCCTCCTGATGCTTGGAAAATAATCTGTCTCGTGGAGTTTGTGGCAAAATGACGGATTGTAGTACCCCATATCGTACAAATTATTGATGTATACAATCAATGAGATATACAATCAGTGAGATAATAGTACCCCATATCAGTACGAATCTAGTCCATTGCGGATATATACAATCAGTGAGATAATAGTAGCCCATATCGTACAAATGACTGTTTACCTCAAAATTCACAAGGGGTGCCCATCCTTCTAGAACGTCGTTAAAAAAAGGGGATCGATGGAGGACATTGAGATCATTACATGACCTTAGGATGCCAAAAAAGGAATGCCATATCTACAGATCGTAGGAGGCAACAACTTCAAGGACAAGTGTTGCCTTCCTGCTCCGCCCTTGATATTGTGCTTTCTAAGCAGCTGTGCAATTCTTCCACTCCCAGTGCATGTAATCAATGCTCACCATCATACCTGGAAAACCACGTCACTTACCAACGTCAAGTAGCCTAGTTAGGTATGTTGGTGTAGGCCTTCTTAGGTATTCCTCTCTGAAGTTGTTGATGACACATTCTGTGAACTTTTGGAGGGAGTTTCTTGCCGTTCCTATGCCTAGACGTAGGTACTCATCCACCTTATCATGTGACACTCCGTATGCCAACCTTTGCATAGCCGCAATGCATTTTTGTAAGACCGATATCCCAACTTTACCTACTGCATCCGGTTAGCGTTGAAAGAAGGCATCAGACAGACAATGACATTTACTATCCGAAGAAACACATGCTTTTCCATTCTGAATTTTTTTCTGAGTAATTGATCATAGTACATAGGATTTTCAGAAAAATAATCAGAAAATAGACGGTCGTACCCTTCATCATGATCACGAGGAGGGTTGTGAGGTGTAGTAGAGGGTCATCATTGCCTCAATCGGTTTGCCTGCAACAGTTCGGGCAGTACAAATGAAAATTATCCCTATGAATTGTTCGATTTTGTTGTCGAAGTCCGCAAGAAGGACCTCATCCTCTGATTCGGAAGGTGACCCAATAGGTGAGTCTGGATAATTATCTTATCCAACAAACTCCATGATGCTTAATGAAAATTAGGATTGATTGGAATGAATTATCAATTGCCGTACGTGTGAATACTGTGAAGCGAAGTTACGTCTTTAAAGTTGTATTGATTTGATTTAAAGTTGAAGAGATTCACCCTCGAGATTCGCTATCCGACACTATATGATTAAAGCAGGAGAGATTTGATTTAAAGCTGGAGAGATTCACCCTCAAGTTCTCTATCCGACACAATTTGATTAAAAGATGGAGAGATTTGATTTTAAGCTGGAGAGATTCGCCCTTGAGATTTGTTGTCCCACAGGATTTGATTTAAAGTTGGAGAGATTTAATTTAAAGCACTATCGATTTCAATTATTAACCTTCGAGTTTTGAATTATAAAACAAAGACCCCCAAGCACCACCAAACACACTAACTGTCTTCCCTTAACCACACCAGTCATAGCTTCTTAGAATATGTTCCCCTGACTACAATACCGACTGTCGGCGTGGAAACAACCAACGTCGGTTGTTTCGAGGTGGAGCTGCTCACCCACATCCATATGGACGTTCGTCTTTCCCTCTGCATTACGGAGAATTCTCAAACTACCCAAGCTACTATCACTACCAATTCCATTTCCACCATTCCCCCCTCAAACCCGACTCAAACATACAACATGTACTCCCAATTCCTCTGTAGGGAAGGTAGTAGTTCGTACGAGAATCCAGTTGACAAGGACGAGGAAGAAACTATGGCGGGTGGAAGTGACGAGGAGGATCCATGCCCAATGAATCTCTCACAGCACTAATTGGCTCCAACGTCATGTGGAAATTGGACCAATACTATTGCAATGAAAAGACCTCGGTCAACAGACGAAGATGAGGCCCTAATCTCCTCCTTCATCATGACCATTAGTTGTGATGCTATCGTCAGCAATAACCAAAAAATCGATCAACGGTGGAGGAAAATCAAGGACGCATACGACTTGGTTTGCGAAACTAATTAACCCGAACATCAGAGCAGGAAACATAGACTCGCTGAATGGTCATTGGCGAAGAATTGACACCGAATGGTTGCACACCGTCGTAGCAGCATGAACGAAGAGGACGTCATAAGGGAAGCTTACGCCATTCATGAGCTTGAACATTGAACGTGGCCGCCCGCAGAGGTTTTCCCCCGCCACACCAAGCCCGAAATCCAGTAGTAGCGGGAGAAGAACATGAACTGATGACTTTGGTGACTTCCCAACACCAACCGTAGATATGAACTTTGGGGAGCCTTAACCTTATGTGTGATCGGAGGGTGTCAAGAAAGTCGTCCAGGAATCTTCCAATAATGTTACAACTTTGAGCGAGAGAATTCGCTATAGTGCTGACCAAAAGTGTCGGGTTGAGAAGAAAAAAATTGATTTTCTCTGAGAGAAACTCAAAATGAAAGAACGCAAAATGAACTTAAAATGACTGAAGAGTCTGTGGGGAAATCTATCGTTGACCGAGGAGAAGAAGAAACAAAAAAAAGTTGGCTGACGAACTGAACGAGAAGTAAGACCAGAAATTATGCTGCATTTTAGTAATATAATATAATAACATTATGTTTCCTTCCATTGCCCGTATTGCACTTACGTACTTCTTGTATGCTCGTAATTAGATTTTATTAATTTTATTGCTAGTCTACTTTTGTTATATTTAATTTAGATGTTTATCTAATGAAATATAACAAAAATTAAGAAACATAATTACAAAAATAATTAAACTAATTAATTACAATATAAATTTAATTAAACCAATAAATTTAATTAACAAAAAAATTAATTATCAATAATATTAATTAAACTATTTCAACTAATTAATTTACAAATTAAACTAATTTTAAACTAATTAATATAAACTTTAAACTAAATTTAAAACAAAAAAATTCCACGAATGGGTGGAGGCCACGTGGCCTCCACCTGGGCGCTGAAACCAGGAGCCACAACGCCTGGTTTTGCTCCCCCATTAAGGGGGCAACAAAATGCCACCCATGGTAGGCATTTTGTTTAGGCGACCATTGAACATGGCCTTAGTGCAAACATGTTTGGTTTTGATAATAGCAACATAATTGTTACTAACGTAATTGTTATGTGTTTCAGGACATAAATGTAAATCGTTAAATGAAAAGTCTAAATTTACACCGATAAAAAAAAGTCCAATTATACTTCCAAAATGCATATTCAAATTTACACCAAAAGAGAGTCATTCATATAAGCAAATCATAAAGACATCAAGATCTTAATAGATTTACATCTGTTACTGTAATTTGGATTTTATTATGAAGTAGATTAGGAGTAGCAATTAATATTTTTACGTAAGCCAAGCTCCAAGATTATGCCTCATCACAATCCACCTGGATCCTAATTAGTATTCATCACAATATCTTTAGAATCCATCTACATCCTATCAATCATGTCCTTTCAAGATCTAGTCAGATCACATCAAATCAAATCAAATAAGTACTAAACTGGTAAAATACAAGTAACACGTTGCACCTTATTACGCGAGATTTTGTAACACGACGTAATATGGGCCTTACCGAGATCAACGTTCGACATACCACGTCGGATGTCGAACAATTGACATGGTATTAGGCTTACCGCATCGGTTGTCAAAAATCCGACCTGGTATTAGCTTACCACGTCGGGTATAAGGTAATTGACGTGGTATATATGGATTAACCTAGTTGGTTTGATAGGAATTCGACGTGGTGATGTTTTTAATAAATTTGTAATGTATTTTTATTTTTATTTTCACCCCAAAATCAAACACACAAACCACTCTGAGCCAAACCTGACCGACCACATTCCCATCCCCGTTCCCACCCTAGCCGGCCCAGCCCCGCCACCTAGCCCGACTAGCCCCATCCCACCCGATCAGCCCTTCCCACCAACTCCTCTCACTGGGACGTCTTCGGATCCTTCGAGGTCCAGATCAGTCAGGCATTAAGAATTAGTATGCTCGCGATCGATTAGCTTCTTTTCTATTTGTTGTTTGATGTTTATTTTGGAATTATCAATGTTTTAATTGGCGTCGTTGAGGTGATATGGTATTACAGTGATTCAATATTGATCATCAACCGCTCATCTAGGATAAGTGAGGATAAATATAAGAGCATCGATAATTGATATCATCTATTAATGTTATTGCTTAACCTTAAACCATATGTTATTGTATATGCTTGTGTTGTGTCTCGCAATGAAGCACCTATGCTTTGTAAGATTTGCACATATGAAGCACCTAATAATCATGGAAGTATCCAAAGTAGCGTCAATGCAAGAGTTTAGAAGTTGAGGTGATCTAGCACAAGTACACGCGCGTCCTTCCTGTTCCTTTCGAAACATAGAGATAGACAAGTTAAGTAATCAAGATTGGAAGTATATTATATCTTGGTTCATTAGTCACCTTACAAACATATTCTTCCATTGTTTTCATGGCATGCTCTAAAAGAATGTTAATTATTCTTATCTCTTTAGGGATATGTTAGTAATTAGCAATATATATAGTCTCACATAATTGTCAAAAAAATTGTTAACATGATATACTATAACTTAATTGGTCTGTATAGGTGTATGACACATTATATATATAGTAGAGTAGGATTCTCTATTTTACACATTTGTGCGCGCGTAAGTTGTAAGAAGGCAGTGAACCCCACAAAATGTAAGTCCGTGAAGGTATCATGATTACAAATACAAACAACTGCACATCACTGTTTTGGCTTCTTGTCATTTAGTTAAATGATATTACTTGTCATATTTGAAGATGATAAAATCATCATGCTAATTTGATTCACTTCAGTAACTGCATCATCTAAATTTAGGTAAGGTAACATGTAATAACCTAATCTAAAACATCTTAATTAACAAAACCTAAACCTAATTAATACTAATCTAATCTTGGAACAGTGAAGCATGAGGTGTTGGAATGTGAGAGGAGAGAGAATTGGTGGGTTTGGATTGGTTGAGGTGTAGGTTGGTTTGCCTATTTAAGGAGAAGTTGTGAAGGAGTTTAGGGTTGGCGTTTTTCTTCACCTAAACCCTATCCAGAGCGTGAATGAGGTGAATTCGGAGAAGAAGAAGAAGGTGAAGAAGAAGAAGAGGAGAAGAAGGAAGAAGAAGAGGAGTGAAGTGACTCAAGCTTGGGAGGCTTCCACAACCGTCAAAAAGGTATGCCAAATCTTCAATATAACTCACTTATGCCTTGTGAGTGTTGGGGATCGACGTTGGTGTCGAATTCCCCGTCGGATTTCAACCAATTCGGAGGTTGAAGACGACGATCGGTCGACCGGTGCCTGTGGGCAGTCGACCGATCCTATTATTATATTGATGTTTACCCGCGAACGGTCGAACGATGTCTTAGGACGGTCGACCGTTATGCCAGATTTGTGCGGGAAAAAGGGGTTATGCTGTTATCGGTCAAACGAGACCACTTAGCCGGTCGACCGAATAACAATGAGAATGGGTCGGTTGGGGGTTTTGACTTATTAAACGGTTGAACGCCCTTAACCTTGTTCGACCGATCCATTCGATGCTAAGTCGGTTGGGAGCTTTGACCATCAAAACGGTCGACCGCTCTTTAACTTTCGGTCGACCGACTGAGCATTTTAATTAAGCAGTAGAGTGTCTGTGATGTTTCGGTCGAACTGTATAGCAGTTCCGGTCGACCGAATGTCACTTGGGCAAGATACTGAGAAGTCATGTTATCGGTTGAACGACCCCTTGGTTCGACCGATCGGATATATATATTATATAAATTTGTATAGCGTAGACCATCCAAACGGTCGACCGCTAGATGACTTTTGTTTGACCGATTGGTCGGTAATTCGGTTGGCGTGGTTCGACCGGTAGACTTGTTTGTACAGTACTGTGTACTGTGTGGAGGACCGGTCGACCGGTGTGCTTTTAGCGGTCGACCGATCTGCCGCAGGTTGGTGGATTTATCCACACGCGATCCGTTGAGTATAGGTCGACTACCGGTTCCGAGACGACGGTTGATTACCAGCTTTGAGAGCTACGGATTTCACCTTCGACGAAGGCGTATTATTGTACTACTGTTACCTCCCTTACCGAGCGGGGTGTGAGGGATGTGTACCGTAAACCTTGGGCAGTTTGCGAGGGTTTAGCGGTAGGCCGAGGATGTTCCGGCAGGGTGCGCGCTTGGCGGCTCTTGGGGGAGCAGCGGCTGTCGTCTGACCCGAGTTGTGTATTCGGCGGGCTGACTCGCTCCTTGGGTGGCGGCGTGTACCGGGGGTTCCTTCCTGCACTTTTGGGGAGCAGTGGTGTCGACTGACCCTGGTGAGGCAGCGGTGGACTGACTTGACCCTAGTGACAGGAGTGGTTCAGTGCCGCGGAGGCGGTGAGGGCATTATTGTGGGCCCGAGGTGGATGATCATGTGCATAGCATTGCATTGTCTTTAATTCCTTTTTATATTTTAGGAGGCTTGGTATACGGGGTTCCTTCAGGGAACTCAGGCATGTTTGTTTGTTTTCATTTCAGGTAGCGAGTAACATTAGAGTCAGGTGGTGACCGAGGAGAGTGCCCCCGGGATTAGATACTGTTCTCTTTTATATCTTCTTTTGTTTGAAGTAGTGATTACATGTATATTCACTTTTGTTGTAATCACAGTTGACTCATTTATATAGTTTGATTTCCACGTGGGTCTGTATCTTATATATTTTATATATATGTTGGTTTGTTTTCCCGTGATGTGCCCTGTGTTGACCGTTGACAGTCTTTATTATTGTTTAAATTTTCCGCTGTTTTCAGGTACGTTACATAACACTTGCCACGTATGGCAAGTATGCCAAGTATAGGGAAAATATCAAAAACGGCAAGTTCATGAATGGAAGGCAACATTTCTGTTGAGCTATCTATATTTCAAAAATATTACTTATTGTTTTTGTTTGCTCCATCAAATCACTTAGTTTTGATCACAATCATCCTAACTGCATGAAGTTGACAAACCAACTAACGAGTACCCACTCATAACCTACAACTCGTTTTGTGTTTTGCCTTAATCCTAAACTGTAGTTAATTGGTTAGTTAACTGAACACTAGGCTTCTTCTCATTATTGTGGTTTTAAAAAACTTGTAAGTAGTATATTCGGATATGTACATGTCATATAAAAAATATTTGGAATACATATTTATCCGTTGAAGATAATAATGTGTTTTAATGGTTGTTCTACTAAAATTTATCCAATCCAACTAAGGCCACCTTGATAAGATACAAAAGTTTAAACAAAACATGAAGTGCTATGCATCTTCCAAGAAACTTCTATCTTCATCCACTGTATATGTATCAATGGATCTTTGTGGCTTGTGTTATACAACCTGCAAAAATATGTAACTTCATGTACTAGTTTTGAACAGACTAAGTTATGTACTCAAAAATAAAAAACAGAATCGATCTAATTGTTGTTTCAGTCTACAATCCTAAATAATTCTAAAGCCAAGCTAGTTAGCAATACCAAATTCTACAAAAAAACACCCACCCACCCACCCACAATTACAGAAGCTTAGAAGCTAATAAAATTGAAAAAGTTTATCAGAAAAAGGTAGTAATATTAATAAAGACAATATATTCTGCCAACCACTACACCTATACGTATCTAAAAACTAAGAGAATAATCCGTGACCATCTCACCAAACACATCATATGATTAACAAACTTAGTGGCATTGATCTTGATTTGGATCTCAACCTTCTATGATCTTACATAGGAAAAAACATACTGTACAAATCCAAAGCACGCATAGGTGATTGGAACAACACCAAGATATGTTCTTGGGTTTCTAAAACATGAGAAAAATAAAAACAACAACAAGATAACAAATACTCCCATTATAAATATTACTTCTTACCCATAAACCACTATTTCTTAGGGATGTAGTCAGCTATGCTCTGCATAAGCCTCACCTGAGCACTAAGGCATTGGATGTAGTGACCAGTCTCACCCAATAGGGTCCCAAATTCCATACTTCTACCGCCCGGCACGAGACGATGAAGCTCGCCTTCTCGACTACCCTTCTTTGATGAGCTCATCATACATGTCTTTTCCTCAATCTGTTCTTCGAAATTCGTCGAAGTTTACTCGGCTTTTTGAGGCGACGGAGCAAGGCTCGGCTCCAGGCCATTTTCGGCCCAGCAGCATAGGCCATGGAGGTGTAAGCAGCTCGGTGAATAGACCTCCGACGGTGCATAGTGGACGGATGATTCACGAGTGCGAGGGAGCGTAGGAAATAGAGGGTTTGAATGGAGTTGTGATGAAAAGGATTAGGGTTAGGGTTGCAAAATAGAGAAGAGAGAGAAGGGTGGAAATTGATTTGCATGGTGATGTGGTGGGAACACTGGTATGTCAGAGAATGGAAGATTTGGTTCTGACACAAGAGGGTCCGGTCCTGTCAGTGTTTTTT
Source organism: Triglochin maritima (assembly GCA_963682175.1). Classification (NCBI taxonomy): domain Eukaryota; kingdom Viridiplantae; phylum Streptophyta; class Magnoliopsida; order Alismatales; family Juncaginaceae; genus Triglochin; species Triglochin maritima. The sequence continues at coordinate 26,574,815 of OY821788.1, read as the reverse complement.
GGGGGAAAATTTTTCAAAATAAATTTTTTTTTAAAAAATTTTACCAAAATAAACCTCCACTAAAAGTAATTTCCAAACTAGACCCGCTGCCACCACGTGGTGACACGTGGCGGCGGCGGGTTTTGTTTTTTTGTGCATAGAGAACTCGGCATCACCAGTGCCGAGTTCATCTTTTGAGAACTCGGCACTGGTGATGCCGAGTTAAACTGGTATAACTCGGCATGGGTGATGCCGAGTTCAACTTTGGTAGAACTCGGCATGGATGATGCCGAGTTCAACTTTGGTATAACTCGGGATGGGTGATGCCGAGTTCTACTTGGTTTTTTATTGGCCAACACTTGCGACATTTTTATGGTGCCGAATATATGGTGCCGAAGAAGACAGTTTTAAAGATTTGCGAAGGTTCGTCACAGTTCTCTGTCAGAACAATGAAGGATCTGTTGTCGAAATAGAGTCTGTCCAGGTAAATTCAGACGAGGAGATGTTTAAGCGTGTGTTTTGGGCGTTCGGGCCTTCAATTAGTGGGTTTCATTATTGTAGACCCGTTGTCAGTGTGGATGGAACGCACCTCTAGAGCAAATATAGAGGTTTATTGCTAATTGCTGTGGGCACGGATGCAAACAACGGAATTTTTCCTTTGGCATTTGCTGTTGTAGAGAGCGAGAATACAGAGTCGTGGACGTGGTTCCTTCATTTGCTGGCAAGTAGAGTTACAAGGCGACCCGATTTGTGTATTATCACCGACAGATTTTCGGGAATAAATGCTTGTGTGCGAGCCGCATTTCCACCTTCGGAGGGCCATGTACATCGATTCTGTCTTCGACACATGAAAGCAAATCTTGCTAAACATCGAAATTGTAAGGAAAGATTGGGACAAATCAAGTTTTACGAAGCGGGTAAAACTCATTCATTTATGAAATTTGAAGAGTTAATGAAGGCTATTGCAGAGGAACATAAACCAATATATGAGTGGATTCAACATCAAGGTCATTTGGAAAGATGGACTTGTTGTCACGACGGGGGTCGGCGTTTCGGATGTATGACAACAAACATGTCAGAAAGCTTCAACAATGTCTTACGAGGGGCACGCGGTATGCCAATTACAACCATGATTTTGATGACCTTTCTCCGCTTGAACAAATTCTTTGTGAAAAGAAGGGACGTCGCCGAGTCGTGGAATGAAACATATGTACCGACAGTCCACAAAAAATACCTCGTCAAATTTGAAGAACACATACAGTAACTCGGTACCACCAGCTGATGTATCAGGTTGAAGCCAATGACCACAAAAAATACCTCGTCAAATTTGAAGAAGGAGTTATTACTTGCACTTGTGGATACATAATTGCAATGCACGTCCCATGTTCACATGTACTAGCAGTTTGCAGTGGCAGACATGCAAATGTCAACACTTCACATCTGGTGTCCCCGTATTATGAGGTTCAAATGTACAGGGAGGCGTACAAACCGATATTTGTCCCAATTCCTGATGTGAGGTTCTGGCCAGATCGAGGCAACATCACAATGAAGCTTCCCCAAACCAAAAGACCTCCCGGTCGGCCTAAATCAACGCGAATCCGAAACGAGATGGACGAACACTCTGGAAGAAAGGTAAGGTGTGGGAGATGCGGCGGTATAGGGCATAACCGAAAGTGATGTAAAGAACCTATATAGCAAAATATTTTGTATGTGAGACGAATGAATGTAAGAGTTGATTAATTGTAAGACTTGTAATGTATTTTGTTATGACTTGAATGAATGTACGAAGACTTAAATCCTTTTTAAGAGTTGATTAATTGTAAGACGAATGAATGTAATGCATTTTTTAGGACGCAAATTTGCAAACTCACTTTTTCTCAGGTGAAATCGGCGTACTCGGCGTTAGCAACGTGAAGTTCTTCCTTTAGAACTCGGCACTTAGAGTGCCGAGTTCTATTTAAGTAACTGTTCTCCTGGCAATCAATCTCATACACGATCTGATCGACAGGAGAAGTTTCTTAAATAGAACTCGGCACTCTAAGTGCCGATTCCTATTAGAGCCAATCACCGAAGAAAAAATGTCGCAAGTGTTGGCCAATAAAAAAACCAAGTAGAACTCGGCATCACCCATCCCGAGTTATACCAAAGTTGAACTCGGCATCATCCATGCCGAGTTCTACCAAAGTTGAACTCGGCATCACCCATGCCGAGTTATACCAGTTGAACTCGGCATCGCCAGTGCCGAGTTCTCAAAAGATGAACTTGGCACTGGTGATGCCGAATTCTCTATGCACAAAAAAAATAAAATCCGCCGCCGCCACGTGTCACCACGTGGTGGCAGCGGGTCTAGTTTGGAAATTACTTTTAGTGGATGTTTATTTTGATAATTTTTTTAAAAAAAAAAATTATTTTGAAATTTTTTCCTTTTTTTGGTTTCCGGAAGACAAACCTCGTCTTCTCTGACACACAATATAAAAGGGTACTAAAGCAAACATGAACACCTTTTCTACTCTCTTTCACATGCTTGGCTGATCAAAGAGAATATTCATCTTTTTCTCTCTGGTCCACATGGGAAAATGGTAGCTAGGGTGTTTGTGGGTCATGCATGTCAGATAAGAAAGTGTGGAATTTTCAATTTTTTTGAAAAGTATGGAAATTTCATTTTACTCTGCAAAAAAGTATTGAAGTTTTTGGTTTAGCTCCTATTATTTTTCAATTTGCTACGTCTGTACTTATTTAATATACTCTCTAATTTTATCTTAAAAATCTGAATTACCTATTGTATGTTATATAATATAAATTATTTAAATGTTCTCTAGATATCATTTAGTACGAGGGCAACAAAAGACGATGACCAAGGGATTAAAAGAATCGTATAAGAAAAGGAATTATATTGTTACATAAAAAAGTTACCTCAATCAAAAGTTCCTATACCACTACTGCCCTTGTTGCAAGCGATACCTTAGAATAGAAACTCTTGAAGTATATTGCCTAATGTCTACCCTAATAAGTGTCTGTAATCACACTGCAAGTCAAGAGCTGGCTTTTTATATAGATTCTTTACTTTTGTACTCTTATCTCAGGTCGATGATTTATAGGACCCATACATCTTCTAAAACGATAGAAGGAGAGGAAAGAACTACTACATGTTTAAGATTCACGACGGGTTTGGGTGGCGGGACAACATCCTCACTAATGGGGATTGATGTTTCTAAGATTTCGTAGAGTTCTTCGGTTGAAGGTTAAGAATAAGTGGATGCATGGAGGATAGATTAATCTGACTTTTCACCTCTACACTTTAATGGAGAACATTAACTGAATAATGGATTGAGATGAAGTTAATTTTTTTGAAGCAGGGCTTAAGTGTTCTCGAAAAAAATTAACATTTTGATTATTTAACAAAGCAAATGTAAACACATTAACAAGGGCTTAAGTGTTAAGTCCAAGCTGTAATTTATAGAAGTAATTCGTTAAGCACTAGAGCTTTAAGAATTTCAGAACTTCAGATCAATGGATTGCAGTTAAATAAAATAAAGTCTTCTGTTTTTGGTATTCATTACTTTATGTATGGATTCTCGTTGATTAGTAACAATATGAAATATATCCACACCTTCTCCTGTAAGCATAGCTGCACTTCAATATTAATGTCAAAAGGATCCAACATACAACAATTTTTTCTTCTTCTAAAGAACAAGCTGAATTTTTAGTCTAGACTTTGCACAAAGGTTCTCTTCTAATTTGCACAAAGGCTTTATCAAGAGGAGAGTTTTTCTGCTTGGCATGAATTTCGTTAGGGTAATTAGATAGCAAAATGATCGTTGCTTCAAAAGCATGAGACGTAAATATGGCACCCCCATCATTGCACTATTGTGTTGAGTAAGATGAAATATTGAATTTTGATTTTATATGGTAAATAACTTTTTTATGAAAAAAACCTTCTCAAACATTTGATGAGATACCAAAAAGTGCCACTCTATAGGTAGAAGCCTAGTGGAAGATGTGAGAAAGTGGTGAGGAAATGTCCAACAATGGACGTTTTATTTTAGGAATTTTTTTCAAAATAATAACCTAATAATAAAAAATTGGAAGAATATGCACATTGAAAACTTAATTGACAAATTATGCACATTGAAAACAGCACTTGTCATGCCGTTTTCATTAACTAAAAACGACACCAGTGATGTCATTTTTACCTAGGTAAAAAAGAAATAGTGACGGGTAGATCGTGGGTCTCGTTCTCCGGGAAACAGGTAAACTATCAATCGATGCATTAACTTAAAATTAAAAATGCGTCAACCCTAGTTTATTATGGTTATGAGAGTGGAAACAAAACTCACATCTTACTCTCATCTAGTTGGTGACCAAGTCAGCTAAGATACATATCTTTTGTAATTTACGTCGAATCTTTATCAAAATTGTATGAATCAACTCAAATTATTATATCCAAGTAGTAATTCCTGTGGGGTAAGATGCTTTGCGGATTGTTATGATTACTACTTGCCACACAGTGGGAGGCGTCTTGTTATGATTACTCACACAGTGGGAGATTTGCTGAGTCTATGAGTTTGTGCGGGGTGGCAAGGGCCGACAACCCCTGCGTGTGTTTTTTTTTTGTTTCGACACTCTATTATTGTATTCCGGATATTGATCCGTTTACCCGTTTATATTTTTTAATGTAGGTAAACAGATCAATATATGAAATACAATAATATGGAGTCAAAACAAACTCACGTCCCCCGCAGGGGTTGCCGCCCCCTGCCACTCTCGCACAACTTATAGACTCAACAAATCGCCCACTATGTTTTTTACCCCACAAGAATTACGTTTAGGAAAAAAATAGCATCTCACATTTCATTTTTATAGCGTTGTTTTCGTATAAAACACAACATTTCGGATTTCTTTTTACCTCACTGATGTCGTTTTTACCTAGGTAAAAACGACATCAGTGATGTCGTTTTCATTTAGGGTAAAAACGACAGCCGTTTTTAGTTAATGAAATCGACATCACATGTGTTATTTTCAATGTGCATACTTTGCCGTTAAATTTTCAACGTGCATATTTTTCCAATTCTTTATTATTAGGTTATTATTTTGAAAAAAAATCATTATTTTATGGGTCGTATGGGTTGCATTACACTATAAGCAAGAGGGGAGAAGCATCATTAACACGGTGACACTAGCCTACATACCATATATTTAGTTGATGACTTAATGTGTTCCTTTTTGAAAGTTTACTTGATGACTTATTGTCACGGGTGGAGGTGGATGAGAGGCGGTATATTATACATCTAGTATAGTAGTATGTTTATTTATTCAACCAAAAACAAATACTACCTAGAGAGAGAAAGTTAATAATCAAGGTGCCATAAGCACAATGGGACTTTAGAGAGAGAATGACGAGGGAAGTTGGTCCAAATATAGTAGGGAAGACAAACCACCACATGTTTGCACATGGGTTTGAGTGATCCACTTGGGTTTGATAGACAGAGAGCTATTATATCTTTCCTTCACTTCCCCTTTATTATTCCACAGTTTTCTCTTCTTATATCCATATAATATAAAGTTATCTTCTTCGTGTGGTTGGTCGTCTGGTCATCGATCATTAAACGAATCGTGGTATTTGTCTGGAGAACAAAATGCTTTGATTACACGAATATTAATGATATAGAATTAGGATAATGGATCCGCTCAAATCTTTGATTGACTATATATGTTTGTTTGTATCCTCCGCTTATGTTTGATTACGTGACAAAATGTTAATTTGGATGTTACTTAGGCATGTAGACACTAGATACACTGTGTTGTGTTTGATTCCACAAGGCATCTTTTGGATGAAGAGGACCCATGTCCATGTGCATCTAGTTTTGGTATCACTAATCCTCACCGATATCATTAGTATTTTCAAGTAAAATCTATAGGATATGATACAAAATGGATTCTATGATAACCGTCTGTGACTAAAATAGAACTTAAGATTGGCATTGGTCCGACTACAAGAATATGAAAACTAAAATTTTGTAATACCCTAAATTATGTATAGAAAATGTATAATTTCAAAAAGATAGAAATAAATTTATTGTCGTGGGACTAAAAAATCTAAGGCTTGTACTACCATGTTACATCCACAGTAAACGTATATAAGTCCAAGTCACTTTGTATTATATCTCTAATATTCACTGCTAGAAAAATATGTTTCACCGACAGATAGTTATCCGTTGGTAAAACATCCATCGGTGTAGGTATATTTCCACCGACGGGAAAAAAATGTCGATGCTAATATACACCAATGAATATGCTTATAAACACCGCGGAAAACATCAATCAACCAATAATTTCATAGCTTTCATCAGATCAGCAACATACATTAACATATATCTACCATCGGTGTACGTATCAGAAAAATTAAATGGCGGGAAAATAAATTTTTGGATCAATAAGATCCTTGGATGAGTTAGTTACAATTCACCGACGGATACATCCATCACTCTTTACACACGAACATACACCGACGGATATTATCCATCGGTGAATCGTTTGAAAATAAACTGCTACGAACCTAATCCCCTTGTATATATGCACCGACGAATAATACAGAAAATCACCGACAGATGAGTACAGTCGGGGAAACTTTATATTAGTACCCAAAATGGTCTTCCCTTCTACTATTTTCTTCTCCCAAACCCTAACCAAATTCCTACGATCATAGACCATCGGGTGGAGTAGGCACCAGAGGTTTGACGACATAGTTTTTGTGTTATTCTACTATCATTGTTAAGCTTTGTGCGACTACTTTCTGAGTTGAAAAGTTAATTTCAATATAGTTACAACTTTTGTAAATGTAGTTTGTTGTTTGAATAAATATGTTTGAGATGAGATGGATGCATATATGAGTTTTTTTGTTTATATGTTGTGGATTAATTCATGAATTTGTTGTGGATGAATGATAAAAATTATTGATTCTTTTAATCAGAGAAATTTGAACCCGAAGAGATCCGATAGGTTTTTTTCATGGTTCTAGAATGGACGTAAACCGACAGATACAATACGTATCCGTTCGTGTAAGTTTCATCAATTTGTCAGGTATCCTACATCAACGATACTTACCGTCGATGGAGGTTACCCATAATTCACCAACGACACTTATCCGTTGGTGGAGGTTACCAACAATATTCACCCTTGACTCTTATTTGTCAATGATACTGGGGAGGAAGTATTACTTGGTGTAGCTTATGCTGACGGATACGTCTGTCGTTGCTTCCCCGTCGGTGTTCTTTGGTCTGACGAAACAAGGCAATTTTTTTGAGGAAAATATTGTGCAAATTTAACACCCATGACATTTATCCGTCAGAACACCTGTCGGTGAAACTAAATACCAATGCAGGCAATACTGACAGTAGGTATATCCGTCGATGTTTACCTCTACCGACAGATGGTGATCAACCAACACCGACGGATAGATACCGTCGGTAAAAAGTTGTTATGGTGTAGTGATTATTATTTGATTGTACCTAAAAACCATTAACGTGGTTGTTATCTTCACATGCATTATTCATCATCCAAGCTCTTAAAATAGATGATTGAGATCTTAAGTATTGGATCTCTTTGATCCGTTTTGAATTGAAAAAGAATCTAGGTTCTGACACTAAGATATATTTTTGTTATTGGAATCAACCCTAAAATATTTCAAATATCTCTTGGAAAATTATTATATGGCAAAAGCCAAAACTTTTAAACTCTATAGAGAGAAATATTGGATTCGAAAATGGTGGTACTCCTGACTCAATGAACTGCCCAGACTCTATAATCCATTTCTTATAAGTGTAAGAGAGTTTCATCCTTAATGTCCTCCTTGTTAGGGATTTCAGGAACCTCATCTACAATAGTAACATCAAACAAATGAATTTACGAGATTGTAACATCAAAGAACAAGAGATTGGGCCCCTTGCATAGCTCAATCGGTGAACAGTAGTGATTTCGTTGCTATATGGTCATTTGTTCGAGCCCTAGCAGTGATCACTACTACAGAAAGGGAGTATACGTCGGATGTACGGGGATATATACGTCGGATATAAGCACTCCCCGATCTGACATCTATGTGTGCGTCGTCTATACATAGACGTCGGCTATCGTATAGCCGACGTCTATACCTAAAGAATATACGTCGGCTATACGTGGAAGCCGACGTTTATTCGTTAACGCATAGACGTCAGTCTATACAACACCCGACGTCTATTCTTTAGGGATAGACGTCAGTGATATAACAGACGACGTATATTCTTTAGGGATAGACGTCGGTTATATAACAGATGACGTATATTCTTTAGGGATAGACGTCGGTGAACTAACATGCGACGTCCATTCCTAATGAATATATGTCGGATTCCACATAAAACCGACGTCTATTCCTTTCTTCAAAGGAATAGACGTCGGCTAATACAAACAGCCGTCGTCTATTCCTAAACCTGGACAAAAAAAATAGCATCCGACGAAATTGTTTTTAGTCATCGTATTCGTGTACATACAACTGCACCAAATTCGTTCACCTATAAATTTGTTCACAAATACTCACAATTTCATCCACATATACATACAAGAACAAACACACAAGCATACATGCACAAACACAAACACAAACATACAACCATACATGCACAAACATACAAAGCATACACAATTGACATTCAACACACTTGCAATTAATTCATTCTAAAATTAAGGCGATTATATTAAGGCATAAAGTGTAGGTTTGTAATACAAGTGCACTTGTTAACTAAATTACAAAAAATACTATTGGCAGGAGAACCTCTTAGTTCGTCAGCATATTTCTGATGAAATAGCGAGCCCATCGGTCGCGAGTTTCATCGAGCTCCTGTTGCGAGAAGGGATCACTACTTTTTGGGAAAACCTATCAAAAAAATACAAGTGTGTTGAATATTAATAACTAAATATTTAAACTACACAACTATACAATTGAATAACGATCTACATTACCTCGGATAGGCATACGTCTTGAGTTGCCAATTCGAGGATTTCTTCCATGTATCTCATCACGTAGTAACCGCATTCCGTATTTCCAACCTGCTTCTACAAACATAGGAATTCGCTAAATATTTGTTCCTAACTTAATTAACAAAAATGGGATAGAACGTACTCTCATTCCATGCCATGTTATTCCTGCTTTTGTGGTTGTTCTCCTACCACCTAAAGCTCTGTAAACCTTAATTGCCCTAAGTAGCACAAGTTAAAATATCATTCAATAATACTAATAAAAATCCACGAATTACTTTATTCACGACTAAACGAACTTACATATTTAGAAGTTTCTTTATTGAGTCCCTTGGTTTATTCGACCCCAACGGATCAAACCAATATGCCGAATTAGTCGTGGGGCATACAACAACAAGCATCCAATGAGCCCTGTTATATATATAATTAGAAGCTTATTACAAAATAAAATTTCACTTTGAATTACAAAGTTTACCTCTCATGATAAGGGAGAAGATAATATCTTTTGTCTTCTTCCTTAAAGAATGTCCCAAGTTGACCCAATTTATCGTCATTCCCGTATATATATGTAGATGGACTGATAAATCCAAATACTTGATCCTCGGGTAAGATTGACCATCTGGCGTCTTTAAGATGTCTACAAGTATAAAAATTATAATTTATTACAGTTTTGATAAAATTATTCAATACTTTTCATTGTATACAAAAAACACTTACTTTACTTGCACGTCGATAATCATGATACACAACGAATCCATCGCCATGAACTGCATGATATCCTCTTTGGTGACGTACAAAGCGGGAGGCAACCCTTTATCCCCCTCCAACTCCCAGGTACTTAAGGATTGTGCTTCCCTACCTACCATACATTGATACAACATTTTGCACCTACTTGGAAGCGAATTAATGTTGATCGGAGATTGGTTGTTTGACCCTTTGCTCCGGGGGCTTGACACCTTACAGATATGTATACAACCGTTAAAATACAATTGTTAACAAATTTGAAGTTTAAAGTCTTTCAAAGTTAAACTATACCTCATGTTTGTCGTTTAGCTCTACTAAATAACTAGGCCACTGCACGAACCCACCGAAAGCATCGCCGAGAGTAACAATCTCTTCTTCCGGAAATGGCACAAAAGCACCAGGATCTAAGCAACTCTCAACTGCAACCTTCAATTCTCCCTCTCCTACCTCTGTGAAGTGGTGTCTGGAGATGTTATAAACTTTCCCGTTTCCCACCAATCTTCGATCAGGGTCTTCGACAAATAAAGCACATATAGATCCATCCGCGAACTTTCCAAACGAGTGACCGTCGACGAGGGCCAATTCTCGAGAATGAGACACGAAATCATCTTGTCGATTAGGGTGGAACACTGGCAGAACTGGAGGAGTAGTCTCCGCGGAAGAACCGGTCTTACGGAGGCTAGGAGAAGTAGGCAAACGATCCAATCTCTCCAAAACAAGTTGCAACGTATTCTTCAAATCTGCGATCTCGTGCTGGCATTTGGTATGACCAGTCGACGAAGTAGACTGTTGAGTCTTCCCATAATATTGTCGAAGTCCAACTCTACTCCCTACCCCTCGCACACGACCAGGGTGTTCGTCGTTTCCCAATGCCTCGTGTAGAATATCATTCCGACCATCGGAAGCAAATTCGTCTTGAGATTCTCTCAACTTCAGAGAGTCCTAAGATTAAAACAATATTTACAAACATTTGAAAAATATAAAATTAATGATTCTGAATTAATAACATATATATAAGTGATGCAACTTACTATCTTCGAGTCGATCGCTTGCGACTCGTCTGTGACGTACTCCCCTCTGGAGTCTATTCTCGCTCTCTTCCAAGAATCACAACGAGCTACGGTAGAAGGAGGAGATAGGTTACTTGCTGCTCCTCACTCATACCGGAGTCAATTGCCTCCTGTTTCTTCTGAGCAATTTTTTCAGCCATCATTTGTGCTTCTAACTTTTGGTACCCCGCTCGAGACATACGATGGGTATACTTGTTAGAAGATCTAATCTTTTGGCTTTTTGCTCGGATGGCCTAAAATCAAGTTTATTAGATTGTCACTAAAATCAATAACTAACAAGTTTGTTTTGAAACTCAGTTACTATATTATAAATTAAACTCAGTTACCTCAAACTCCGGGCTATCTCTGGATTTTCTGAATAGCTCCCATTGATTCAGAGTGATAAAGTTATAGACATCGCATGGATTTCTATCCTGGTAGTCTCCGAATATGTACTTGTTCGTTAAATTTGTTTTGAAATCCCTCCAACGAACTGACATGTATGTCATCCATTTTTTCTTCAACTTGTCAGTGGATTGGAACTCAAAAGATTCCTACAACATGTTAACTTCATATATATCAAAAGTTCGACTAAAACTATAGAAATCTATAATGGAATCATTACCTGCACATTATCCCATATTGTGTCCTTCAACTTCTCATCTACATCAGCCCAACTGGATAAACAAATGTCAACTTTGGCCCTCGCTAAGCTACCCAGAAAACTTTTCCAATTATCAGACAGCTTGCCTAACGGCTCAAGACGGTCATCAAACTGGATTGGAACTCTACCGTCTCTATTTCTTCTGCCCACGAATTCTTTCATGAGACAAGGACCTCGTGTACTGTATATCTTCAATTACACCGTAATAGGACATGTCGGTGTATACAGGATTCTTGTCTTTAGAACTAGACACATGCAAAGACTCTGCTATTAAGGTGACGCCACTGTTCTGAACATCACTTTTCGCATCTTCACAAACTGTGTAGAAAGAATATCCATTGATATCATAACCACTGTAACTTATAACAACAGAATGCGGACCGTAAGCCAACCATTGTATTGTGTCAGAAACATCACGCTTGTATGCTAGATTTTTGAACCAAGAGATGAAATTCTTATTGTGACTATTAATTACTTGTTGATCACTCCACAAAGGATTTCTTTCCTTTAGAAACTTCATGTGTTCATTTAGGTAAGGTTGAACTTCATTCGAATTGCACAACGCATAAAAATATGTTGTCATTAAGTCATCGTCATTTGGATTTAACATTTTCATCCCACGTGTCCCTTTACCATTGGCACGTTTATCATGACGATTCTTCGGAAGTCCAACAGTTTTGGTGTTTGCTAGGTATCCAGTGCAAAACTCGATAACCTCCTCAGCTATGTATCCTTCAACAATACTAGCATCTGGTCTTTGACGATTTTTGCAATAACCTTTCAACACTTTCATATAACGCTCGAAAGGATACATCCACCTTAAAAAAACTGGTCCGCACAATTTAACTTCTCTAACCAAATGAATAACAAGATGAATCATAATGTCGAAAAAAGCAGAGGGGAAAAACATCTCCAACTGACATAATGTGACCACAATTTTATTCTGTAACTTATCTAACTGCACATGATCGACCACTTTACTGCAAATCTTATTGAAAAAGGAACACAACTTTATTATTGCATGTCTAACATCTTTCGGTAATATGGATGTCAGTGCTACAGGTAACAACTGCTGCATTAAAGTGTGAGAATCGTGAGACTTCATCCCCACAAGTTTCAAACCCTTCATAACAACAAGACTACTGATATTTGAAGAATAACCTTGTGGAACCCTTACATCATGCAAACATTGACAGAGAATTCTTTTCTCCTTTCTAGACAATGTATAACTAGCTGGAGGTAAGTAATTCCGATCTCCTTTCTTCTCTGGTGCCAACATTGCTCGTATACCAATATCAACAAGATCAAGTCTTGCATTATATCCATCTTTGGTTTAGCAGGTATGTTCAACAGAGTGCCAACAAGACTATCACAAACATTTTTCTCTACGTGCATCACATCAATACAATGTCTAACTTCTAAAGTTTTCCAGTAAGGGAGATCAAAAAATATGGATCTTTTTTTCCAACTACTTTTGTCGTTTGCTCGTTTGTATGGTTTTCCAAATTCACATTCAATGTTCCTTACACGTTCATACACCTTTTCGACGCTGATTTCAACTGGCGGATTCTGAAACTCATGTTTTCCGTTAAATGCCTTCTTCAACCTACGATAAGGATGGGAGTTCGGTAAAAATCTCCGATGACCGAGATAGACAGTCTTAAAACCATTAACTAGTTGCAAAGAACATGTATTTTCCTCGCAAATTGGACAAGATTTATGACCTTTGACTGAATATCCAGACAGATTACCAAAAGTTGGAAAGTCATTAATCGTGCAAAATATCATTGCCCGCATTACGAACGACTCCTGACGATAAGAATCAAAAACTAACTCTCCGTCATCCCACAATCTCTTTAGGTCATCAATTAAAGGTCTTAAATACACATCGATGTCGTTTCCAGGTTGTTTCGGACCAGAAATCATTAAGGACAACATGATATATTTGCGTTTCATGCATAACCACAGGGGCAGATTGTAAATTACAAGCAGAACGGGCCAAGAACTGTGAATGCTACTCAAACTACCGAAAGGATTCATTCCGTCAGTACAGAGTCCAAGTCGTACATTCCTGGATTCTTCACCAAACACAAGAAAGTCGAAATCTATTTTTTCCACTGAGGTGAATCTGCAGGGTGACGTAGCAACTGATCATTTGGTTTCTCACGATCAGCATGCCATGTCATGTTCTTGGAATCCTCTTTACCCGCAAACAAACGTTTAAGCCTTGGTATTATCGGAAGTTACCACAAAATCTTAGCAGGAGGTCCTTTGATTTTCATATCATCAGCCTCTTCATTGTGGTTTGGTCCACTACGTTTCATTTTGTATCTTGAAACATTACACCTGGGACAGGAATGTAAGTTTTCAAACTCACCCCTATACAATATACAATCGTTCGGGCATGCGTGTATCTTCCTATATTCCATTCCCATAGGGCACAACACTTTCTTTGCATCATAAGTTCTATCTGGCAACTCATTATCATCTGGAAGCATCTCTTTCACTAACTTCAACATTGATGTGAAACTCACATCGGACCAACCATTTCCAGCTTTTAAATTGTACAACTTCAACACCGCTGACAATCTAGTGAATTTGGTACAATTCTTATACAACGGCTTCTCATTATCACTCAACAAATTACCAAGTAAATCGGGGTTGGACGAAAACTTTTCAGCCATATCCTGAACCATTTCCTCTAAGTGATCTTCCACACTAACATCTTCTCCATCATTCTTGGAACGACTAAATGATTCATTTTCACCGTGCCATATCCACCGTCTGTAATTTGGGTCGAAACCTTTCTGAAACAAATGATCTTTCATTTTCCAAAAATTCAACACTGACATATTATGACACTTATTGCACGGACAATACGCCATGTCGATGTCTTTCATTTTCTTAGAATATTTTTTGGCAACCTCTAAGAGCATATTCACTCCGTTCTCATACTCATCACTCAATCTGTTTGAAACAATCCACTCTCGATCCATTTCAATCTAAACAGAGGCAAAAATGATAGTTATTATTGCAGAAAATAAATAAAATTTCAATTTAAAAGAATGTGTTCGTAGATGAGAAGATTCAGAGACATTAAGATGAGAAAAGAATGACTCAAATGAGAAGAGATGAAGTCCTTAATCTAGCGTGGAATAAGGAAGGTTAGAAATCTAACTAAGCAGTCAAGGCCAAAACAAGCCTAAAGTCCACTATAGGTCCTTAGTAATAGACGACGCCTAACTTCGAGGTCCCACCGAGGACCACTAGTTTGTAGGAAATTAAGAACCTGGAGGTCCCTAATATCTCAGGGAGACTAGATGGGCAACAACGTTCAGGCCGAAACGGTCTTAAACATCGAGGACCACTAATCTATAGGAAATCAAGAACCCGGAGGTTCCTAAAATCTCAGGGAGACTAGATGGGCAACGACATTCAGGCCATAATGGTCTTAAACGGTTTCCTCTCCTTAATGCGTCCGAAAATCCTAGGGGCCAACGTCTAATTGATTTTATTAAGGCTCCTTTATTAAGTGATTTCTGGGCGAAGGAAAGGGAGATGAAATCCCCCACCTCATCTCCTATAGGTGACTGCCCCCTAAGTGTTTTTCATACCTTAATCTAACAAACAACACACCAAACAAACACTCACTTCACTCTTGTTCCAATGCAAGTCCTACTAACTAATGCGTGCTTTGTAATGAATGATGAGTGAAAGATAGTACGTACCTTACGCCAGCAATCTACGACAGAAATCGTAAATAATAGAAAAATACAATGCATGCAAATCCTATATGATGAATGACTTAGCAAATATTGTCTAATCTTTTGCTTTGGGTTATTAAAGGCCAAGTTGTTTAAGGGGGGCAATGAGTTATTATCATAATATTAAAAATTCAAAAAATTAAGGCAATAAACATTTAAAATATTAAAAGCAAGTATTAAAAATAATTACTTGGATTGACAGAAAAACATTTTAAACACAAACTATAATTACCTTAATCTAAAAACCAACCACCAATTCAGTACATAAACTATTGGAACTTGTATTTTGACCAAATGAACTTAAAATATCTGTAAATAGACTAAATACTTTACCTTATTTCAAAAACTCTAGTTTAGTTCAAAAATCAGAAACTCCAATGAGATGTCTTAATAGTTTTAAATACATTTTTGTTCGATATTTTGAGGTGCTGAATTGATAACTCCATAGTTTAAGATCTATAAAAAAGTGATTTGATACCAAAATGATGTGTTTTATGTAAGTAGAAATAACAAAGTGAATTTTGACATAGCAGATGCTTGAAGGTTCAATTCTTTGTAGTTCAGAGTAGACTAACTATGGAAACTTTTCCTTCGAGCTTTAAAATTACTGTCCGCTACAAAGCAAGAAATCAATCAAATATTCAAATGATTTATGTGGAATGGTCATAGTTGAGAGTAAGTTTGTTTTGGATAAAATTTTGCTATTAGATAAAAAAGATGCTGCAGAACAGAGCTTATAAACTCGTCTTTTACGCAAAAATACTTAATAAGTTTTATTACACAGCCGAGTTGTTAAAATATACTAGTTGAGAGTTATTATCTACAGGTGATTAAGCACGAACCAGAGGAGGGGAAAGATGTGATGCCGGAGGAGCTCTTCGTGGTTCGGTGACACGAGATGGTGCGGTGACGGCTGTAAACGACACGAGATGAAGGCTAACTTAGAAAGAATATGTGGAGAAAGACGGAGGACGGAGGAAGACGAACTTAAACAACAAAAAACGAACTTAAAACTTACATGTGGAGAAAGACGGAGGAAGACAGAGGAAGAAGGAGAAGAGGGCCGGAGAAGTGGAGGAGAGCTTGGGAGCTCGCTGCGGTGCCACGAGACGGTGCGGATCGATCGGAGATCGGTCGCGGAGGAGAGTTCGGTCACGGGACGGCTAGGGTTTGGGTGGGTTTCGTTTGAAATGAATGAAAGAAAATGCGTCTGTCCGATTTCTTTAAGACGTATACACGTCGGATGTTATATAACGCCGACGTCTATACCTCGACGTCTATATGGATGGAGCATAGACGTCGGTCGTATATGATATACGACGTCTATAGGGCGACGTATATACCTTATAGACGTCGGATTCCCAAGGTACTCCGCACCCGACGTTTATGGTTCGACGTCTATACCCTATATACGTCGGCTAAACTTGGTATTCCTAAACCCGATGTCTATAGTACCACATAGACGCCGGCCTCGAGAAGGACCGACGTCTATTCTTTCCTCTCCCCACGAGACGTCGGTGGTTATAACGGCCGACGTCTATTTGGCGATGAGTAAAGCAAATTCTGCACTAGTGGATGTTGGGTAAAGTTCTCTTGGTGCACATGGTGTATGTCACCCCCAATTTGGAACTATAGCCCATTTGTCCCAAATTAGAGGATGGTGCAGGTCATAAAAAATAGAAATTATTATGAGGTGTGAAAACGTTACCCTAGAGATATCTTGATCGAAAAAACTTCCTATATAGGTTTCATTTATGAGAAAACAAATGCACAAATATATCCCCTCATAAGTCACTACCTATTCCTATGGACATAGTGAAGCACCGAAACAAAAATGAGGTAGCCCTTCAACACTTGTGTATCGTTTGTTTAATTGATTGAATAAAATCTTAGATGAACATTATTGGAGTTTTTCCCTCGAGTTAGGGTGGATTTTTCCAATTATTCGATTTGGTGTTTAGACTACATTTGGATATAAGGGATTCCAGTTCGTGGGTGTCGTGGGAGCTGCTACAGTCTGATAGAGTAATCCAAACAAGATGGGGGAACTACTGGGGAAACCTCTCAGCCCGATTCCCGATGGTGTGTTTTACACTTGGTAGCAGAAGCTCAGCACTTGAGCTTCTCGTAGCTCCTCGTGAGTGTCAAATGTTGGTGTTTTTTGACGAGAATGCCCCTATTATTTTGGGAAATGACTGGAATTGTCTCACTCAATACTTCGTGAGAGGATATGGTTTACATTTTTTAAGATCCATACCATGTTCAATATTACCATTACTACATCTGGGCATTAAAAGCAAGGTAAGTTATTGTTGTCTCCTACTGTGATCAAGGCTTAGCCCCCTCGCACTGTTGGAAAATAAGGGTATTACGTCACTCTGAGTATGTCAAAATTTGAGAATCCTACGTGGTATTAGGGACCACGTCGGCAGCTTAAAATCCGACGACGAGATGATAGACTTACCACTTCGGACAAAATAAGTTCGACGCACATCGACGTGGTTTTTGGCTTATTAAATCGGCTAGTTTATGACCGACGTGAATGTTCGCATTACCACATCGGCCGTTATGTGTTTGACGTGCACTGATGTGGTTTTAGGCTTATCACGTTAGATTATTTACAACCAACGTGAATGTTCGCGTTACCACGTCTGCCCTATTATGTTCATCAACAACCGATGTGGTATATTTTGGCTATCGTAGCAAAATATTTCCCAAGCATTTGTCTTCTATTGATCGAATGTCATTCGGGGACAACTGGTGATTCTTGTTAGCAGTTTTGGTGGACAAAATTGTGTTTGGTCATTCGGTTAGCTCGTTAGGTCCATATAGGTTAATATTCAATCCAAAATCACACACACGAACTGACAAACCTCTTTACGAACTACGCGTGCAAACCCCCATTTTCTTTCCCCATCCCCCTTGTAAGCTCCACCCGACCGATCGACCCTTTCAGACCGATCGATAGACCCTTTCAAACCGACCGACCTTGACTAATCACTCCTACCCAACCTGCCCCAACCATCTTTTACATCCAGCACTTGCTCATTGATTGGCATCATTTCATGTTTATATTTGTATCTTATATCCATTATCTTTCACCTAAACAATGCTATGTTATGACTTTTATGTTTATTTTTCAGGAATAAATAGGTTTGAAGAGATGAAGCATAAAAGGGCCCAAAAGCTCGGAAAAAGGACTGAATTGTGAGATCTGGGGACTAAGATGCAAGGGAGAAGGACCTGAATGTAAGGTAGAAGGACCTAAGAGCAAAACAGAATACTCCACACCATCATGGGGAGTATTTTACCAATTCGATTCGGGTCGGAGCTCCGACAAGTCAAGTAACCGCATCAAAGACCAACAATACCAGAAAGAAAAGCCCACAACAAATTTTAACGAGATCCGAAGTTTTTGGACCTCTAATTGGCGGTCCATATTACTCAGGATCCGCCCAAATTTCTCTGGGACTTGTATTAATGTTCGTTTAGGCTATTTTTGGTATTGGTTTAGTCCTATATTGGGGGATTGTCCCCGATTAGCTTTTTCCATGCCTATAAATAGAACTCTTCACCTCCTTTTGTAATCACTCCATATTTTAAGTGGCTATGCTTCCTACTGGAAGTGAGGCCTTGAAGCACACACTAAAGTAGGAGGATGCTACTTTTAATGTGAGTCATTTTAATACAAGTTTTCTTTATTATGTTGTTTGTTTTATGTTTTTTCTTTTGCTTTTCTTAATCTCATTTCATTAGTTTTATTAACTTAGTTAATATGCTTTCTTTGTTTAGTTTAATAATTAGTGTAATGTTTAGTGAGTAGTTCCATCCCCTTTGGGGGGTGGAGTAGATGTACATACATGCAAATGAGAATGGATTGAACGCTTTATTTCCAATGTGTTGATAAAACATGAATGTATGCTTGCTTGTTTAGGATAGAATTTATAACTTGATGAGTTTTGCCAAAATGATTAGACACCTCTCATGCTTGTTTAGGTTCTGAAATAAACATCTTGCATATGTAAATGTTAATCAACTAAGTTGGTGAATAGATTGATAGGTTTTGCCACAACATTTAGACACTTCCTATGCATGATAACACCACCTTTATTTGTGCTTAAAGAATGTGTTCAACACCCACATCTTTGCTTGTGTGCACTCACTCCACCCCTTAGGGGTTTTCCCATTTCTATATTTCAGCATTCTTCTTCTGTTCTTAGCTTAGTTGTTATTTCATTGTTTGTTTCTTTCATTCACATTTCATACTTCTTAGCGTAGTTTAATGTAGAGTAGCATAATCAATCTTTCTCCCCCAATTTTTGCCACTAGATTTCTGATAAACAAGAGGCTGCTCACCTCCCTGGGGACGACCCGTACTTGCCACCGCTTCATCGCGGTCGTGCACTTGCGGTTTAATTAAAACGTTCAACAAGTTTTTGGCGCCGTTGCCGGGGAGGTGCCAGTCCAGACTCTTGTTTGGACGATTCGAGTGGATTTAATTTTTGTTTTGTAGTTTTTCTTTGTTTTAGGAGACTTGGAGTCGAAAGGAGAGGCATCTGGAAAAATTTGGAGGAAAGCTGGGCAGTTTGGACCGCCAATCAGCGGCCTGAGACCGCCAATTGGCGGTCTGGTGATCTGCTTTTGCCTTCTTATTTCTTTGTCGTGTTGCCATAATTGATGTAGTGATCTGGGACTTCATTTGGCATGTTTTGACTTATAGTTTGTTCCCAGATCCATAATCAAACCTCCTTTAAGCAACTTGGACCCTAAAACTCAAAGCAAAAGATTAGGCATTCTTTTTTTTAGGTCATGCATCATGTATGCGACTTAGGCATATAGATTGTCTTTCATTTTAGCTTTATTTTCAGTTGTTGAGTGCTGGCGTGAGGTACGCACCTTCTACTCTCATTCATGCATTTCGTATGAACATGCATTAGTTAGTAGGAAGTGCATTGAAACAAGTGTGAGTTGAGCGTTTTGTTTGGAGAGTTGATTGTTAGATTAAGACTCCAAAACGCTACTAAGGATGGGTTGTCCCGTAAAAGATAAGGTGGGGGATTTCATCACCCTTTCCTTCGCCCCAAAAACCACACTAACCAAGAGCCTAATTTTAAAATCAAGTAGACATTGGCCCTAAGGATTTCGGGCGCATTAGGAGAGTGATCTGGTCCCGACCGTCATGACCTGATCGGCGTTGCCCACTTTGTCGATAGTAGGAGAGACGAGATCCCCGGATCTTGGCTCACTTGCTGGGCTTTGTGGTCCTCGTTGTAGGGAGGTGAGGCGTGTTGAGGCCGTGTGACCTCGCAGTTAAGCGTCGTCTAGTTGTAAGGACCTATAGCGACCTTAAGATTGCTTGAGCCTTGTTTGCTTGTGTGCTTCTACCTGTACCCATCCGCCGTAGCATAAGGACTTCTTCCCTTCTCTCCCGAGTCATTCTTTCTCTCCTGTGTTTCCCCGTCTTCTCCTCTACGCAAATTCTTTGTTAAAAAAAAGTTTTGGTTTGTGTGTGTGCACCTTTGTGCATGCTTTCGTGGGCACGAGACGAGAGTGGTCGTTTGACGAGGTGCGTTGTCAACCCTTCTTCGGTAGTCGACTTCTCGACGCCTTCCTCCTCTCGTGTCGCACATAGTCCGGGTTCAATGGCTGCTAATTTCCTTGAGGAGGAGCAGTTGCTGGACCCACCTGTTCGACCTGTGCTTCCAGTTATCGCTCCCATACCTCTACGTGATCGATGCTACCCGAGCCGTACCGCTCTACCCTCACGCATCGTATTACCAGAGGCTAATGGGAACCATTTTGAGGTTAAGCCTCAGTTTATTTCCATGCTCCCTCACTTCACTGGGAAAGGTGACCCCTATATCTTTCTCAGGGAATTTGAGGAGGTCTGTGCTATGTTCAAGCTGCAACAACTTAGCACAGACTCCATCAATCTTAGGCTTTTCCCATTTACGCTGAAGGATGACGCCAAGAAGTGGTTGTACAGCAACCAGGCGAATGCCTTTAGGACTTGGGATGAGTTTCAATCTGCATTCCTCAAGAAGTACTTCCCAAATCATCGAACTCAAAAATTGATGAACGAAATCAATTCGTTCTATCAACATGAGACCGAACCATTCCATGCATACTTATAGAGGTTCAAGGAGCTACTATCCTCATGCCCTCACCATGGCATCGAGTTGTGG
Source organism: Triglochin maritima (assembly GCA_963682175.1). Taxonomy (NCBI): domain Eukaryota; kingdom Viridiplantae; phylum Streptophyta; class Magnoliopsida; order Alismatales; family Juncaginaceae; genus Triglochin; species Triglochin maritima. The sequence goes on along the minus strand of OY821788.1, from coordinate 26,553,424 downwards.
CGCCTTTGTCAGATTTTTTACGAGGGTCTTCACATCCCGTCAAGAACGCTCCTTGAGTCCATGTGTCAAGGAGAGTTCTTGGGAAAGGATGAAAGGGAGGCATGGGCTTTCCTAGAAGACCTTGCTGAGAAAACCATGCAATGGGAAAGTGTGAGGGAACCACCTGCATCATCTAGCATGGGAGCGAGGATCGCGAATTCAAACTCGACTAAATCGGGTGCCGCATTTGTTATCGATACCACTACGGCCACCGAGGCGCGCATGGCGGCCTTAATGCGCCGTATGGATTCGATTGAGCTCCAAAACCAACAAGGTGCACCTCACATGTCCACATCCGGTCCAGTTCCCTGTCATTCATGTGGTAGGATAGGTCATGTAGAAAGGGAGTGTGAGTCCATTCCTCCTGAGATGGAACGTGTCAACGCCATCTATGATAGAGCCAGGAATGACCCATACTCATCATCTTATAATCCTGGATGGAGGAACCACCCCAATTTTTCATCGAACCAAACTAATGCCCTGGGTGGTCCTTCAAACTCCTCTAGACCACATTACCAATCACACCAACCTCCCACGCATGCACATTCCTATCAGCCACCCAAAGCGCAAACCACCAATCAATCGGGTTTCCCAAATTCCAATAATATGGAAACCCGATTCAATTCGCTTGAGACCTTGACTCGTGGACTTGAAAACTCAATGAAATTTTTTATGTCAACCACGAGTCAAGTTCTCACTTAAAATCAGCAGACCATCAAATCTCTTGAGCTTCAGATGGGTCAATTGGCTCAGTCTGTACATGAAAGAGAGGATCTTTTCCTAGCCAGCCTGAGGCTAACCCCCGCATGTACCAGCAACAACACATGCAAAATGAGAATGTGGTACCTCGGGGGAGGCAAGTGAACCATGTGGAGGAACATGTTCACCATGTCAATTCCATTGTGACCTTAAGAAATGGAAAACAGGTTGACAATCACATTTCCTTGCCACCACCACCATATATGCAACCCCTCAGTGGGAATGGTGGTGAAGAAGAGACTGAGGGTGAGGGTAATACACCAAGGCTTCCTTCTCAGGCACCGCAGAAAACCTACCTGCCAAAAGCTCCCTATCCAAGTAGGTTAACCAAAAAGCAGAGTGACAACATGGACAAGATATTAGAGGTGTTTAAGCAAGTAAAGGTTAACATCCCCTTGTTGGATGTCATCCAACAAATACCTCAATATGCCAAAGTGTTGAAGGATCTCTGCACAACCAAGAGGAAGACCAATGTTCCTAAGTAAGCATTCTTGGCTGCAAATATCAGCTCACTTTTGTCCAATCCCACCTACACAAAATACAAGGACCCTGGGTGTCCTACTATTCAGTGTACGATAGGGGACACTAGAATGAGCAATGTTTTGCTTGATTTAGGATCAGCGGTCAATCTCCTCCCATTCTCTATTTATAAACAGTTGAACTTGGGAGAATTGAAATCAACGAAGATCACCCTCCAATTGGCGGATAGATCCATTCGTATTCCCATGGGTATTATCGAGGATGAGCTTATCAAAGTTGGAGATTTTATATTTCCAGTAGATTTTGTTGTCCTCGATACCAATCCTATTGCGAACACCCACTCTCAAATACCTTTGATTTTGGGTAGACCATTTCTGGCAACCTCCAATGCCTTGATTAATTGTAGAAATGGTCTTATGAAGCTCTCATTCGGTAACATGAGTGCCGAGTTTCTTGTGTTCAACTCTGGTAGGCAACAAGAACCCATGGATGAACCTTTAAATCTAAATCTCATCTGCCAATTGGAGAAAGCACCACAAAATCAACGAACACCCCTAACCCCAATGCAACCCGTTGAGAATGTTCGTGGGCCCAGCGAAAACTCATTGCCTGTCTTCGCAATGCAACAGAGTGAGTTGGCCTCGAACATGAATGTCCAAAGGGAGTGTTCGTTCCATGATTCAGTTGAGAGTACTAGTGAGAGTGAGACACCTCATCATATGCCTATACCAGAAGGTGTCTCTATCTCATGTCCCTTGGCCACTGAGCCATTTGAGCTTCATCTTGACTCCAACAAGGACCCACCTATGACCGAGCTTTTGCTTGATGATCTAAATGATGGTGGGAGGTCCCTGTTGGATGACTTGGGGAGCAGCCCCGTTCTTAGTGATGCAGGTTCGCTGCATCCATCGAATGAGCTTGAGGAACTCATTCCGATGCACCCGCCTATTGGTTGGAGGGTTTTGTTCGATGAGCAACTAAACCCTAGTGAGGCAACACAACTTCATTCTTTGTTGCCCACACCCAACCAATATCATGAGGGGTTCGAGTCGTTCAGCTTTGACATTTCACCCCTCATGACACCTCAGAGTACCAGTGAAGTTTGCCCATCTCGACAAGTCTCTGGTCCTCATGACTTGATGTTCGCATTTGATGTTCCTTGACCAAATGATTATGAGAATATCATTGTTGCTGTATATATCATGTAAAAAAATTCGAAAAAAAGAACAAAAGAAAAGAAAAAAAAGGTGTGTAATAAAAGACTCCATGAGCGAGCATTGATTGTTGTGGTCCCCAACCCTTGTGTACTTGGGCCCCATTTCTTCACGTATTTGTCTCCCTTCTTCAGCTTCTCACAGGTTTTGAGGGAATCTGGGTTTGTGTCCATAAACATGACCCTGGACGTCCCTTTGTACTTCATGTTGGTGAGATCTTTCCTTTTTCATGCATATATCCATGTAGTATCTTGTTCACATTCATTGAGGGCAATGCATGAAGTAGGTGTGGGGGGTGTTTTACGTGTGTACATAGTCGAGTCTTTTTCTTTTGATTTTGTTTTCTTTTTGTGTGTATTGTTAGGGTCATGCTAGTGTGTTGCATTTAACATTGATATATCTGCTTGCCATGATCCTTGGGTGACTTGTCTTCTTTTGCTTACCTAGTGCTTTAAAATTTTCACATTTCTTTCAAATCTTCATGTGTTTGCGAAAGAAAATGTTTTTGTAGGTTTTGCGTGTGTTTAGCATGTGCAAACCCGTTGAGAGGCAAAATTGTCTTGAACTTGATGCATTAGGATTTCTAGTTTACTGGCTTTAGGTCTTATCAAGTCGTTAGGATGCACCCCGGTTTCCCTCGGGGGGCGTGTAATCATAGGTTTTTAGGACTCAAACATTTAAAAAAGTCCACCCTGAACCTAGTGAGTCAAATAATTCGTGTCTGTTAGTATAAGGAAGTTTGTCGTAGTCAAGGGCCTTTAATCTCTTTTTGTGAAACTTAAGTGTAGGGGTTTTGGTTCCCATGTAGATAAATAAATAAGTGGTGTTCTGTCTTCTCGCACGACTCCTATCACTCGGGAAAGTAGGTCTGAGGGGCCTTTGTGCCTGGTGCTTTCGAGTCATCTGACTTGGGATGCACCGACCGAACTCCCGTTACACGGGTGGTAGGGATCGCCCTATGTGGAGATTTGGGGGAAGGTGTACGTGATAGTGTAAGTCCTCATAGGCAATGATGCACGAAACATGACCCTGAGAGAATCAAACACCAACCAATAAACTGCTCCAAAGAAAAAGAAAAAAAGAAAAAAAAAGAAAAAGAAAAAAGAGAGTCAAATAAGAACCAAAATGGACTTTACACATTGTATCACATTCAGAAGTTAAGGTTGCCCATGTCTTTCACTTAAGTCCTTAACTAACTCTCACGAATAACTCATTAGGCTAGGTGTGTGGACCGATTACATATATAGAGTCGACCTGTAGTATTACCGCGTCCCATGATCGACAAAATAAGTCCAACGAGTCGTGTAGCTAGATTGATTAATGCATCTTGTTCGGATTTTGTGGGTATATCCTCTGAAAACCCTCAGGAGACAACACTCCTCCTCCTTGGCGACAAGGAGGTTTAACGGCTTGTTGCACGTGCTAAGTGCAACCGTGATTCCTACGAAAGTGAGTTAGGATTTCTTGTTTTTCGTATGCTTTTCTCTTTTTTTGTTTTGCTCGGGACTAGCAAAAGTTAGTGTTGAACGTTTTAATTTTAAACCGCAAGTGCACGGCCGCGATGAAGCGGTGGCAAGTACGGGTCGTCCTCAGGGAGGTGAGCAGCCTCTTGCTTGTACGAAATCAAGTGGCAAAAATAGGGGGAAGAAAGTTGTTTATGCTAATCTAGACTACGCTACACTAAGAAGTATGAAATGCGAACGAAACAAACAAATGATGGAATAACAACTAAACTAAGAGCAAAGAAAGAATGCTGGAATACAGAAATGGGAAAACCCCTAAGGGGTGGAGTGAGTGCACACATGCAAAGAGGTGGGTGTAGAATACATTCTTTAAGCACATGAAGGTGGTGTTTATCAAGCATAGGAAGGTGGTGTGTGCTTCAAGGCCTCACTTCTAGTAGGAAGAATAGCCACTTAAAATATGGAGTGATTACAATAGGAGGTGAAGAGTTCTATTTATAGGCATGGAAAAAGCTAATCCGGGACAATCCCCCGATGTGGGACTAAACCAATACCAAAAATAGCCTAAACAAACATTAATACACGTCCAGGAGAAAACTTGGTGGATTTGGGCCCAAAGTGACCGCCAATTGGCGGTCCAAATTTTCCGGATCGAGTTGAATCTTGTTCTGGGCTTTGCTTGGTGTATTTGGTGGTCTTGGATGCATCTACTTTGTTTATTGGAGCTCCGACCCGAATCCAATTGCTAAAATACTCCCCATGATGGTGTGGAGTATTTTGTTTTGCTCTTAGGTCCTTCTGTCTTGCGTTCAGGTCCTTCTCCCTCGCATCTTGGTCCCCAGATCTCACAATCCAGTCCTTTTTCCCAGCTTTTGGGTCCTTTTATGTTTCATCTCTTCAAACCTATTTATTCCTGAAAACTAAACATAAAACTCGTGACATAGCATTGTTTAGGTGAAAGATAATGGATATAAGATACAAATATGAGCATGAAATGATGTCAATCAAATACCCCCACACCTAACTTTTGCTAGTCCCGAGCAAAACAAAGAAAGAGAAAAGCAAACGAAAAACAAGAAATCCTAACTCACTTTCGTAGGAATCACGGTTGCACTTAGCACGTGCAACAAGCCGTTAAACCTCCTTGTCGCCAAGGAGGAGGAGTGTTGTCTCCTGAGGGTTTTCAGCGGATACACCCACAAAATCCGAACAAGATGCGTTAATCAATCTAGCTACACGACTCGTTGGACTTATTTTGTCGATCATGGGATGCGGTAATACTACGGGTCGACTCTATATATGTAATTAGTCCACACACCTAGCCTAATGAGTTATTCTTGAGAGTTAACTAAGGAATTAAGTGAAAGACATGGGCAGCCTTAACTTCTAAATGTGATACAATGTGTAAAGTCCATTTTGGTTCTTATTTGACTCCTTTTTTTTCTTTTTCTTTTTCTTCTATTTTTTTCTTTTTTTTTCTTTTTCTTTGGAGCATTTTATTGGTTGGTGTTTGATTCTCTCAGGATCAGGTTTCGTGCATCATTGCCCATGAGGACTTACACTATCACGTACACCTTCCCCCAAATCTCCACATAGGGCGATCCCTACCACCCGTGTAACGGGAGTTCGGTCGATGCATCCCAAGTCAGATGACTCGAAAGCACCAGGCACAAAGTCCCCTCAGACCTACTTTCCCAAGTGATAGGAGCCGTGCGAGAAGAGAGAACACCACTTATTTATTTATCTACATGGGAACCAAAACCCCTACACTTAAGTTTCACAAAAAGAGATTAAGGGCCCTTGACTACGACAAACTTCCTTATACTAACAGACACGAATTATTTACTCACTAGGTTCAGGGTGGACTTATTTAAATGTTTGAGTACTGAAACCCTATGATTACACGCCTCCCCCGAGGGAAAACCGGGGTGCATCCTAACGACTCGATAAGACCTAAAGCCAGTAAACTAGAAATCCTAATGCATCAAGTTCAAAACAATTTTGGGAGCTTTCTTTTTACTTTGCCTCTCAACGGTTTTGCACATGCTGAACACACGCAAAACCTACAAAAACATTTTCTTTCGCAAACACATGAAGATTTTGAAAGAAATGTGAAAATTTTAAAGCACTCGGCAAGCAAAAGAAGACAAGTCACCCAAGGATCATGGCAAGCAGATATATCGATATTAAATGCGGCACACTAACATGACCCTAACAATGCAAACAAAAGAAAATAAAACCAAAGGAAAAAGACTCGACTATGTACACACGTAAAACACCCCCCCACACCTACTTCATGCATTGTCCTCAATGAATGTGAACAAGATACTACATGGATACATGGATGAAAAAGGAAAGATCTCACCAACAGGAAGTACAAAGGGACGTTCAGGGTCATGTTGATGGACACAAACCCAAATTCCCTCAAAACCTGTGAGAAGCTGAAGAAGGGAGATAAATACGTGAAGAAATTGGGCCCAAGTACACAAGGGTTGGGGCCCACAACAATCGTTGCTCACTGAAGGAGTCTTTTATTACACACTTTTTTTTTTCTTTTTTTTTTCAAGATATATACATCACCCAAGATATTCTCATAATCATTTGGTCAAGGAACATCAAATGAGAACATCAAGTCATGAGGACCAGAGACTTGCCGAGATGGGCAAACTCCACTGGTACTCTGAGGTGTCATGAGGGGTGAAAGGTCAAAGCTGAAAGACTCGAACCCCTCATGATATTGGTTGGGTGTGGGCAACAAAGAATGAAGTTGTGTTGCCTCACTAGGGTTTAATTGCTCATCGAAGAAAACCCTCCAACCAATAGGTGGGTGCATCGGAATGAGTTCCTCAAGCTCATTCGATGGCTGCAGCAGACCTGCATCACTAAGAATGGGGCTTCTCCCCAAGTCATCCAACAAGGACCTCCCACCATCATTCAGATCATCAAGCATAAGCTCGGTCATAGGTGGGTCCTTGTTGGAGTCAATATGAAGCTCAAATGGCTCAATGGCCATGGGACATGAGGTAGAGACACCTTCTGGTATAGGCATATGATGAGGTGTCTCACTCTCACTAGTACTCTCAACTGAATCATGCAACGAACACTCCCTTTGGACATTCATGTTCGAGGCCAGCTCACTCTGTTGCATTGCAAAGACAGGCAATGAGTCTTCGCTGGGCCCACGAACATTCTCAATGGGTTGCATTGGGGTTAGGGGTGTTCGTTGATTCTGCGGTGCTTTCTCCAATTGGTGGATGAGATTTAGATTTAAAGGTTCATCCATGGGTTCCTGTTGCCTACCAGAGTTGAACGCATGAAACTCGGCACTCATGTTACCGAATGAGAGCTTCATGAGACCATTTCTACAATTAATCAAGGCATTGGAGGTTGCCAGAAATGGTCTACCCAAAATCAAAGGTATTTGAGAGTGGGTGTTCGCAACAGGATTGGTATCGAGGACAACAAAATCGACTGGAAATATAAAATCTCCAACTTTGATAAGCACATCCTCGATAATCCCCATGGGAATACGAATGGATCTATCCGCCAATTGGAGGGTGATCTTAGTTGGTTTCAATTCTCCCAAGTTCAACTTTTGATAAACAGAAAATGGGAGGAGGTTGACCGCTGATCCTAAATCAAGCAAAACATTGCTCAGTCTAGTGTCCCCTATCGTACCCTGAATAGTAGGACACCCCGGGTCCTTGTATTTTGTGTAGGTGGGATTGGACAAAAGTGACCTGATATTTGCAGCCAAGAATGCTTTCTTAGGAACATTGGTCTTCCTCTTGGTTGTGCAGAGATCCTTCAACACTTTGGCATATTGAGGTATTTGTTGGATGACATCCAACAAGGGGATGTTAACCTTTACTTGCTTAAACACCTCTACTATCTTGTCCATGTTGTCACTCTGCTTTTTGTTTAACCTACTTGGATAGGGAGCTTTTGGCAGGTAGGTTTTCTGCTGTGCCTGAGAAGAAAGCTTTGGTGTATTACCCTCACCCTCAGCTTCTTCTTCACCACCATTCCCACTGGGGGGCTGCATAGATGGTGGTGGGTGTGGCAAGGAAATGTGATTGTCAACCTGTTTTCCATTCCTTAAGGTCACAATGGAATTGACATGGTGAACAGGTTCCTCCACATGGTTTATTTGCCTCCCCCGAGGTACCACATTCTCATTTTGCATTTGTTGTTGTTGGTACATGCGGGGGTTAGCCTCAGGCTGGCTAGGAAAAGACCCTCTCTCTCTTTCATGTACAGACTGAGCCAATTGACCCATCTGAAGCTCTAGAGATTTCATGGTCTGCTGATTTGAAGTGAGAACTTGACTTGTGGTAGACATAAAATTTTTCATTGAGTTTTCAAGTCCACGAGTCAAGGTCTCAAGCGAATTGAATCGGGTTTCCATATTATTGGAATTTGGGAAACCCGATGGATTGGTGGTTTGCGCTTGGGGTGGCTGATAGGAATGTGCATGCATGGGAGGTTGGTGTGATTGGTAAGGTGGTCTAGAGGAGTTTGAAGGACCACCCGGGGCACTATTTTGGTTCCATGAAAAATTGGGGTGGTTCCTCCATCCAGGGTTATAAGATGATGAGTATGGGTCATTCCTAGCTCTGTCATAGATGGCGTTGACACGCTCCATCTCAGGAGGAATGGACTCACACTCGCTCTCTACATGACCTATCCTACCACATGAATGACAAGGAACTGGACCAGATGTGGACATGTGAGGTGCACTTTGTTGGTTTTGGAGCTCAATCGAATCCATACGGCGCATTAAGGCCGCCATGCGTGCCTCGGTGGCCGTAGTGGTATCGATAGCAAATGCGGAACCCGATCTAGTTGAGTTTGCATTCGCGATCCTCGCTCCTATACTAGATGATGCAGGTGGTTCCCTCACACTCTCCCACTGCATGGTTTTCTCAGCGAGGTCTTCTAGGAAGGCCCATGCCTCCCTTTCATCCTTTCCCAAGAACTCTCCTTGACACATGGACTCAAGGAGCGTTCTGGACGGGATGTGAAGACCCTCATACACAATCTGACAAAGACGCCACAACTCAATGCCATGGTGAGGGCACGAGGATAGTAGCTCTTTGAATCTCTCAAGATATGCATGAAATGGTTCGGTCTCATGTTGATAGAACGAATTGATTTCGTTCCTCAATTTTTGAGTCCGATGATTAGGAAAGTACTTCTTGAGGAATGCAGATTGAAACTCATCCCAAGTCCTAAAGGAATTCGCCTGGTTGCTGTACAACCACTTCTTGGCATCATCCTTCAGCGCAAAGGGGACAAGCCTAAGATGGATGGAGTCTGTGCTAAGTTGTTGCAACTTGAACATAGCACAGACCTCCTCAAATTCCCTGAGAAAGATATAGGGGTCACCTTTCCCAGTGAAATGAGGGAGCATGGAAATGAATTGAGGCTTAACCTCAAAATGGTTCCCATTTGCCTCTGGCAATACGATGCATGAGGGCAGAGCTGTACGGCTCGGGTAGCATCGATCACGAAGAGGTATGGGAACGACAACTGGAAGCACAGGTGGAACAGGTGGGTCCAGCAACTGCTCCTTCTCACGGAAATTAGCAGCCATTGGACCCGAACTACGTGCGACACGAGAGGAGGAAGGTGTCGAGAAATCGATGACCGAAGCCGGATTGACAACGCTCTTCGTCAAACGACCACTCTCGTCTCGTGTCCACGAAAGGATGCACAAAGGTGCACACACAAACCACAACTTTCTTTTTTTTTCTTTTTTTTGTTTTTTTTTTCAAATGAAGAATGTACGTAGAAGAGAAGACGAGGGAACACAGGAGAGAAAGAATGACTCAGGAGAGAAGGGAAGAAGTCCTTAAGCTACGGCGGATGGGTACAGGTAGAAGCACACAAGCAAACAAGGCTCAAACAATCCTAAGGTCGCTATAGGTCCTTACAGCTAGACGACGCCTAACTGCGAGGTCACACGGCCTCAACACGCCTCACCTCCCTACAACAAGGACCACAAAGCCCAGCAAGTGAGCCAAGATCTGGGGATCTCGTCTCTCCTACTATCGACAAAGTGGGCAACGCCGATCAGGTCATGACGGTCGGGACCGGATCACTCTCCTAATGCGTCCAAGATCCTTAGGGCCAATGTCTACTTGATTTTAAAATTAGGCTCTTGATTAGTGTGGTTTTTGGGGAGAAGGAAAGGGTGATGAAATCCCCCACCTTATCTTTTATGGGACAGCCCCTCCTTAGTAGCGTTTTGGAGTCCTAAATCTAGCAATCAACTCTCCAAACAACGCTGAACTCACACTTGTTGCAATGCACTTCCTACTAACTAATGCATGTTCATATGAAATGCATGAATGAGAGTAGAAGGTGCGTACCTCATGCCAGCTCTCAGCAACAGAAAATAAAGCTAAGATAAAAGACAATCTAAATGCCTAAGTCACATACATGATGCATGCCTTAAACAAGAATAATGCCTAATCTTTTGCTTTGAGTTTTAGTGTCCAAGTTGCTTAAAGGAGGTTTGATTCTTGATCTGGGAATAAACTATAGGTCAAGACATGCTAAATCGAGTCCCAGATCACTATAACAGTTAAATAAATACTCCACAAAAATTTAGAGGCGAAATGAAGCTACCAGACCGCCAGTTGGCGGTTGAATACCGCTGATTGGCGGTCTTCTTCTCTCAGATCACCTCCAAACTTGACCAGATGCTTCCCCTTCTCAATGTGAGTCACCTGCGACAACGAAAACTACAAGACAAAAATTAAATCCACTCGAATCGTCCAAACAAGAGTCTGGACTGGCACCTCCCCGGCAACGGCGCCAAAAACTTGTTGAACGTTTTAATTTTAAACCGCAAGTGCACGGCCGCGATGAAGCGGTGGCAAGTACGGGTCGTCCTCAGGGAGGTGAGCAGCCTCTTGCTTGTACGAAATCAAGTGGCAAAAATAGGGGGAAGAAAGTTGTTTATGCTAATCTAGACTACGCTACACTAAGAAGTATGAAATGCGAACGAAACAAACAAATGATGGAATAACAACTAAACTAAGAGCAAAGAAAGAATGCTGGAATACAGAAATGGGAAAACCCCTAAGGGGTGGAGTGAGTGCACACATGCAAAGAGGTGGGTGTAGAATACATTCTTTAAGCACATGAAGGTGGTGTTTATCAAGCATAGGAAGTGTCTAAATGTTATGCCAAAACCTATCAATCTATTCACCAACTTAGTTGATTAACATTTACATATGCAAGTTGTTTATTTCAGAACCTAAACAAGCATGAGAGGTGTCTAATCATTTTGGCAAAACTCATCAAGTGATAAATTCTATCCTAAACAAGCAAGCATACATTCATGCTTAATCAACACATTGAAATTAAAGCATTCATCCCATTCTCTAATGCGTGTATGTACATCTACTCCACCCCCCAAAGGGGATGGAACTACTCACTAAACATTACACTAATTATTAAACTATGGAAAGAAAGCATATTAAAACTAAGCTAGAATTAAAAGACGATTAAACTAAAACATGCACAAACAATAAAAGAAACATAAAATAAAAAATGAAAGAAACACAAAACTTTATTGATAAAATGACTCACATTAAAAGTAGCATCCTCCTACTTTAGTGTGTACTTCAAGGCCTCACTTCTAGTAGGAAGAATAACCACTTAAAATATGGAGTGATTACAATAGGAGGTGAAGAGTTCTATTTATAGGCATGGAAAAAGCTAATCCGGGACAATCCCCCGATGTGGGACTAAACCAATACCAAAAATAGCCTAAACAAACATTAATACACGTCCAGGAGAAAACTTGGTGGATTTGGGCCCAAAGTGACCGCCAATTGGCGGTCTTGGACCGCCAATTGGCGGTCCAAATTTTCCGGATCGAGTTGAATCTTGTTCTGGGCTTTGCTTGGTGTATTTGGTGGTCTTGGATGCATCTACTTTGTTTATTGGAGCTCCGACCCGAATCCAATTGCTAAAATACTCCCCATGATGGTGTGGAGTATTTTGTTTTGCTCTTAGGTCCTTCTGTCTTGCGTTCAGGTCCTTCTCCCTCGCATCTTGGTCCCCAGATCTCACAATCCAGTCCTTTTTCCCAGCTTTTGGGTCCTTTTATGTTTCATCTCTTCAAACCTATTTATTCCTGAAAACTAAACATAAAACTCGTGACATAGCATTGTTTAGGTGAAAGATAATGGATATAAGATACAAATATGAGCATGAAATGATGTCAATCAGTTAGGTGTGGGGGTATTTGATTGGCATCATTTCATGTTTATATTTGTATCTTATATCCATTATCTTTCACCTAAACAATGCTATGTTACGAGTTTTATGTTTAGTTTTCAGGAATAAATAGGTTTGAAGAGATAAAGCATAAAAGGACCCAAAAGCTGGGAAAAAGGACTGAATTGTGAGATCTGGGGACTAAGATGCAAGGGAGAAGGACCTGAATGTAAGGCAGAAGGACCTAAGAGCAAAACAGAATACGCCACACCATCATGGGGAGTATTTTACCAATTCAATTCGGGTCGGAGCTCCAACAAGTCAAGTAACCGCATCAAAGACCAACAATACCAGAAAGAAAAGCCCACAACAAATTCCAACGCGATCCGAAGTTTTTGGACCGCCAATTGGCGGTCCATATTACTCAGGATCCGCCCAAATTTCTCCTGGACTTGTATTAATGTTCGTTTAGGCTATTTGTGGTATTAGTTTAGTCCCACATCGGGGGATTGTCCCCGATTAGCTTTTTCCATGCTTATAAATAGAACTCTTCACCTTCCATTGTAATCACTCCATAATTTAAGTGGCTATTCTTCCTACTAGAAGTGAGGCCTTGAAGCACACACTAAAGTAGGAGGGTGCTACTTTTAATGTGAGTCATTTTAATACAAGTTTTCTTTATTATGTTGTTTGTTTTATGTTTCTTGTTTTGCTTTGCTTAATCTCATTTCATTAGTTTTATTAGCTTAGTTAATATGCTTTCTTTGTTTAGTTTAATAATTAGTGTAATGTTTAGTGAGTACTTCCATCCCCTTTGTGGGGTGGAGTAGATGTACATACATGCAAATGAGAATGGATTGAATGCTTTATTTCCAATGTGTTGATAAAACATGAATGTATGCTTGCTTGTTTAGGATAGAATTTATAACTTGATGAGTTTTGCCAAAATGATTAGACACCTCTCATGCTTGTTTAGGTTCTGAAATAAACATCTCGCATATGTAAATGTTAATCAACTAAGTTTGTTAATAGATTGATAGGTTTTGCCACAACATTTAGACACTTCTTATGCATGATAACACCACCTTTATTTGTGCTTAAAGAATGTGTTCAACACCCACCTCTTTGCTTGTGTGCACTCACTCCACCCCTTAGGGTTTTTCCTATTTCTGTATTTCAGCATTCTTCTTCTGTTCTTAGCTTAGTTGTTATTTCATTGTTTGTTTCTTTCATTCGCATTTCATACTTCTTAGCGTAGTTTAGTGTAGAGTAGCATAATCAATCTTTCTCCCCCAATTTTTGCCACTTGATTTGTGATAAACAAGAGACTGCTCACCTCCCTGAGGACGACCCGTACTTGCCACCACTTCATCGTGGCCGTGCACTTGCGGTTTAATTAAAACGTTCAACACTCATGAAGGTGCGATCAATGCTTCCATTTTTGCAAGGAAGAATGTGATCATAGTGACCGGTTATGGGATATGAATCAAGTTATTTCTGATAATTATTGTGATAAACCCGATGTACTTGGTAGTCTACTGTCTCACAATGAAAATTCTTTGTATCCAAGTTGCATCGACCGAGTTTAGCAGGTTGTCCGTAGTTTTAAGGTTGTCTACCTTGAAAGTAGTAAACGGTTGGAGTGAAGTCAGTTTCATTGCTCTGCTGAAGTTGTCGAAAGCGATTCTTCCAGATAGCAACAAAAACTTCTGAATCGTATCTACGAGGCTATAAGATATTGTATCCCATAGGGATGCAATATAGGAAAATACATGCATGTCCTACTAATTGTCAAATCCATATGGGTGATTCTGAAAACCTGCATTATTGTCCTATTTGTAATATCTCACGATAAAAACAAAAGATAAATATGAGTGCTGATGAGAAGGGAAAACTACAAGGTCCCCCTGCATAGGTGTTGTGGCATCTTCCGATAATTCCAAGGTTGAATAGTTTGTTTGCATGTTTTGAGGACTCGAAGAACATGACATGGCATCTAGATCTAGAGACAACAAATGATTAGTTGCTTCAGTAGCCTGCAGATTCTCCCAGCGGAATAAAATTAATTTCAACTTCCCGTTATTTGGTGAAAAATCCAGAAAGCTGACACTTGGTCTGTGTACTGACGGAATGAATCCTTATGGTAGTTTGAGTAACCTTCATAGTTCATGCCATGTTTTACTTGTTATTTACAATCTTGCACCATGGTTAAGCATGAAACACAGATACATGATGTTGTCGTTAATGATTTCGGGTCCAAAAGAACCGGGAAACAACATCGATGTGTACTTGAGACCCTTAATTGATGACATAAAGATATTGTGGGAAGATGGTGAGAAATGTCGGAGAGACATCAACAACAATTATTTACTATGTGTGCGATGGTCTTCTACACAATAAATGACTTTCCCGTATATGGTAATCTGTCGGGATATTCCACGAAAGGCCACAAAGCATGTCCGAGTTGTGAAGAGAACATGTGTTCCTTGCAGCTAAGTGGTAAGATGGTGTATCTTGGTAATCAAAGATTCCTTCCTATAAATCATATGTACCGTAGATTAAAGAAGACATTCAACGGAAAGCAGGAATATAACGAAGCACCCAATGTAATCAGTGCTAGACAAGTATATGAACGTGAAAAGAACATTAAATGTGAATTTAACAAGCCTTAGGACCACAGAAATGGCAAGAGCAGCTAGAAAAATAAATTCACGTTTTTTGACCTACCATTTTGGCAGACTTTCGAAGTTAGACACTATATTGATGTCATGTATGTAGATTTTTTTGTGTGTGAAAGATTACTACGAAGTCGTTTGAATATACAAGGTAAGACTAAAGATGGTTATAAGGCTAGACTTAATCTAATAGAACTTAATATGCGAGAAAGAGGATAAGGGTACTGATTAGTAGCATATCATACATTGCATTCATGCTATATATCCTTTATTTTACCCAAAATTTGTGCTACCTGGGTGCTTGTTTGATGTGTTTTAGGTTTTAGATAATAAAAGAGAGAAAGGAAGAGAAACGATTAAAATGCAAAAAGAAAGAACCTTATTGAAGCATCTTGGACCTATTTATCATGATCAATGACCCATCTGCAAATTAGGAAGGACCCAGATGAACCCTGAGCGACCTGAACGTAAGGAAAACATTTTGGGATTTTTGCTTGGGTGCACTTGTAAAACATCTTTGTTGGACCTTTGCTCCCCTATAGTTTTATATTGGCCATGTTTGCGTTTATGCACCGATATTTACGTTTATGCACTTCCAACAATTTTCCGTTAGAATCCTACTGACGGCGTTTCACCACCATAAGTCAAGTTTAACCACGTTAGTTGCACCATCTATTAAGAATAATCCCTAAGTTCTTAATTGGGATTTTTGCTTAGTGTGATATAGTGATTTCTTAATTGGGATTTAATCAATAAAGATTTCAACTCTCTATTCTTTCTCCCCCAAAATCCCTGATTCGTCCAAACCCTACCCAACCAAAATCCCGATCACTCCACTTAACCAACAGAAAATTAGGGTAGGGTTTGGACGAATTAGGGTTTTGACCAATGTGATGTATCAACAACGGCCCCGTAACCCGTACAGTCACTCCTACAACCCGAGATGACTAAACCACCCTAACTACTCTTTGGGGCCTTGTGAGGGCCACAGTAAGAGCTCGCATGCTCAACCCCAACCCCCATCTTATCAGCCTCCACGTCCATCGGTGACCTACCGACCCGCACATGAAAGGTCTTAGCCCCATACTTGGGAAGGTCAAGGTAAACATTCCATTGTGGGATGTTATTCGGGAAATGCCATCATATGCCAAGTTTCTTAAGGATCTTTGTACCCAAAATGGGAGAACAAATGTCCCCAAAAAGATATTTTTAGACACCAATGTAGGTTCGATATTGACACAACCCATGTAAGTCAAATACAATGACCCTGGTTGTCCTACTATTTTTGTGGTCAGTGACATGACTATCCATCGAGCTTTGTTGGATTTGGGAGCATCGGTAAACCTCCTCCCTTACTCTGTCTATGTCAATCTCAAATTATATGATCTTAAGCCTAATAGGACTACCCTATGTTTTTGCTACTTGAGGGTTTGGTTGATGTGTTTTAGGTGTTAGGTCATAAAGAAGAGAAAGAAAGAGAAAATGACTGATTTGGAACCAACAACTCCAGGCGCACTTAACGTGTTCAATATGTTAACTAAAGCCGTTGTCAAAATTTGAGGCGATCAGACTAATTAGTAGCATATCATGCATCATATTCATGCAATATATCCTTTATTTTACCCCAATATTGTGTTAGTCGAGTTGTTGTTTGTAGTGTTTCACAATTTAAGTAATAAAGAAGAGGAAGGGAGCAAAAGGAGTTAAATCTAAGTATGGAGTGATTTGGAAGGTTCTGGACCTATTTTTAATGTACAAGGACTAGATCGCAAATCAGGAAGGACCCAAGTGCAAACCTGGAGGGACCTGATTGTGAAGTGCAAAATATGGTGACAAATGACTTGAATCAGATAAGTATTTTGCCAATTAAACTCAAAGTGATTCGAGCCCGCAGACCTGGACTTCACCCCACGTGCCAAATAAAGAAATAAAGTGGGACACGAAATGTCAGACCGATCAGATCCATTTGATCCGCCACTGGCGGATCAAAATGGTCCAAATGGTCTCCAATTTTGGTTGCGGTTTGGGTTGTCGGGTCAGAGCATTCTTGGACTATCACATGTAATTTAAAGCCATCCGATTATTCCCAGATTAATCCTAACCATGTATTAGACTATATATACCATTGTAATCCCTCCGCTCCACCTTCTTCCTCCTTCCCCAATTAGAGTAGGTTTTAGTTTCCTGTTTTAGTAGTGTAATAAGGGGGTTGGAGAGGAGCAAACTTGGTATTTTTGTTTCGTAATCTAGTTTTGTTCTTGTTCTTTACTTTAGTGTCTTTACTTTGATGCAATTTCTTTTTAATTCTTGTTTCCTTAATCTTATTTTGCTTGATTTCTATTTTGGGTTTATGTTGTTTTTATGCTTTCTTCAATGTAGAGATGAGTAGAGAGTAGTGTATCCCCATTGGGGGTGGAGAAGAAGGTGATTTGGTCATGTGATGAATGAGTGTGTGTTAATCTAATCCTTTGAGTTTCACATGATTTCCATAACCATCTAATGTGATTTCACTCTTGTCTTTGATGTGCTAATGCTGTTGAATGAAGCTTAGCACATGCTTAGATTATGGGCCTATTTTATGGGGAATGATGAGGTTAGGATAAGGATGGAGTGGAAGAGGTGAACAAGGCATGTGCATGCATGTTCTCATGTTGGCTTTATCCAAATTAATGTCTTGTATGTTTTAATGATTGTGATTAATATTATATCATGTGGAGACATTGTTGGATTTGAGTCATTATGCATGTGAACATATTTACTTCATTTCAATTATTGTCTTGTATGTTTTAATGATAATGTTTTATCTTATTTCATGTGGAGGCAAAGTTGAATTTCAGTTTTATGGATTTCATGTATGACATGTTTTGATGAGCACAAATAGACACACCACGCCACACATTTTCATTTCCATGTTCTTTCTCTACCCCCCAAGGGGTCTAGTTTTATTGCTTATTTTCCCGACTTCTTTCACATTGTAGTGTAGTTTCGACGCTCATCTCTTTTTCTTTCCACACTCGAGTATCGCGAATCCAACTCACGCACGCTACCTGTGGATCGACCTGTGCTTGCCACCGCTTCAACACGGTCGTGCACTTGTGGTAATTCAACTGATTCAATTATGTTTTTGTCACCGTTGCCAGGGAGCGTCATTTTCGTAGTCGAGTTCGCCATTTCGGTGGGGTTTTCCTCTTTTTTCCATTTTATTTTCTCTTTTGGTTACTAGATGGGGCCACAAGTGGAGCAACGTACACAATGGAGCGTGGGAGCATTCTGGGAAAGTATGGGGACCAGAATCCCCAGACAATCCACCAGTACTGGATTTCCATCCACCACTGGAGGCTCTGGTGAGCCATCTTGAATCTCTATTTTTCCAGTAGCTTCCCTTTCCTATCTTTAGTTGTTCCATTCACTGTTGATGCCATGCATGCTCTGTTTTAGTGTTAAAAATTAATTTGGCTTGCATGACCCCTTGTTAAGACAACTTGGACCATAAAACTCAAAGCAAAAGATTAGACTTATTGCCATCTAGGTCATGCATCATTTGTAGACCTTGCATGCATTTGTCTTTTCTTTTCTTTACATTCTTGTTGTCGATTGTTGGCGTGAGGTATGTGCACCCGGTCCCTTATTCAGGCATGTTTAGATCATGCATTAGTAAATAAGGTGCATTGTAACAAGAGTGAGGTGAGTGCTTGTATGGTGAGTTGCTTGGTAGCTTAAGCTTTCAAAACATCCTTAAGGGGCACCACCTATAGTCTTCAAGAAAAGGTGGGGGATTTCATCACCCCTTCCTTAGCCCCACAAACCATACTCAAGTGAAGCTTAAATTCTAAATGTAAATAGACATTGACCCTAAGGATTTCGGACGCACTAAGAGAGTGATCGAGTTGAAACCGTCATGACCTGATCGGCGTCGCCTGCCTTGTCGATAGTAGGAGGTATTGGATCTCCGGATTTGGTATCACTTGCTGGGCATTGTGGTCTTTGTTGTAGGGAGGTGATGCATGTCGAGACTAGTGATCTCGAAGTTAGGCGTCATCTAGCCTAAGGACGTATAGCATAAGTTCTTTGAGCCATGTTTGCTAGATTAGGCTTCTACTTTCACCCTCTACCCACGCTAGTTCTAGGCATTCTTCCCTTCTCCTCTGAGTCATCTTCTTCTCACCTACTTCTACGTTCTAGTCTCCTCCCCTTTACACTCTCTGTTAATTTTAGGGTCGAGTTGAGCACTTTTTGCGAGGTTGGCCTCGGGGTGGTGAGAGTGGTCGACTCGAGAGTTCTTTGTCGAGATGGGTGGTTACATGGGCGAACATCCATATCATTGTTGGGACCAGGACTATTCTCCCTGGTACTCCAGACCCATGCATCCTGGGGTGCCTCAGATAGAAACCATGTATGGTTGGGACAATTTTTATTGTGTGACTGAGCAATCTTCATATTGGGGTAATATGAGAGAGGCACCAACTGCTAGATGATTGACATCATTTCATGCTCATATTTGTATCTTATATCCATTATCTTTCACCTAAACAATGCTATGTCACGAGTTTTATGTTTAGTTTTCAGGAATAAATAGGTTTGAAGAGATGAAACATAAAAGGACCCAAAAGCTGGGAGAAAGGACTGGATTGTGAGATCTGTGGACCAAGATGCAAGGGAGAAGGACCTGAACGCAAGACAAAGGGACCTAAGAGCAAAACAGAATACTTCACACCATCATGGGGAGTATTTTAGCAATTGGATTCGGGTCGGAGCTCCAACAAACGAAGTAGATGCATCAAAGACCACCAAAAGAACAAAGAAAAGCCAGAATAAAACTCAACTGGATCCGGACATTTTGGACCGCCAATTGGAGGTCTGGATTAGCCCAGATCCGCCAAGATTTCTCCTGGACTTGTAGTAATGTTCGTTTAGGCTATTTTTGGTGTTGGTTTTGTCCCACATCGGGGGATTGTCCCGGATTAGCTTTTTCCATGCCTATAAATAAAACTCTTCACCTCCTATTGTAATCACTCCATATTTTAAGTGGCTATTCTTCCTACTAGAAGTGAGGCCTTGAAGCACACACTAAAGTAGGAGGATTCTACTTTTAATGTGAGTCATTTTAATACAAGTTTTCTTTATTATGTTGTTTGTTTTATGTTTCTTGTTTTTCTTTGCTTAATCTCATTTCATTAGTTTTATAAGCTTAGTTGATATACTTTCTTTGTTTAGTTTAATAATTAGTGTAATGTTTAGTGAGTAGTTCCATCCCCTTTGGGGGGTGGAGTAGATGTACGTACATGCATTAGAGAATGGGATGAATACTTTAATTTCAATGTGTTGATTAAACATGAATGTATGCTTGCTTGTTTAGGATAGAATTTACAACTTGATGAGTTTTGCCAAAATGATTGGACACCTCTCATGCTTGTTTAGGTTCTGAAATAAACAACTTGCATATGTAAATGTTAATCAACTAAGTTGGTGAATAGATTGATAGGTTTTGCCATAACATTTAGACACTTCCTATGCTTGATAAACACCACCTTCATGTGCTTAAAGAATGTATTCTACACCCACCTCTTTGCATGTGTGCACTCACTCCACCCCTTAGGGGTTTTCCCATTCCTGAATTCCAGCACTTCTATTTTGTTCTTAGCTTAGTTTTTATTTGATCGTTTGTTTCTTTCTTTCGCATTTCGTACTTCTTAGCGTAGTTTAGTGTAGAGTAGCGTAACCAACTCTCTTCTCCATTTTTTCGCCACTTGATTTCGTGCAAACAAGAGGCTGCTCACCTCCCTGAGGACGACCCGTACTTGCCACCGCTTCATCGCGGCCGTGCACTTGCGGTTTAATTAAAACGTTCAACAAGTTTTTGGCGCCGTTGCCGGGGAGGTGCCAGTCCAGACTCTTGTTTGGACGATCCGAGTGGATTTAATTTTTGTTTTGTAGTTTTGCTTTGTTTCAGTAGACTTGGAGTCATCAGGAGGAACGCCTGGAGAAGTTTGGAGTCAAGCTGAGCACTTCAGACCGCCAATTGGCGGTCTGGAAAGCTCTGTTGGCTCTCTTATTTCTTTGGTCTGTTTGCCTAATTGATGTAGTGATCTGGGATTTAATTTGGCATGTTTTGACTTATAGTTTCTTCCCAGATCAATAATCAAACCTCCTTTAAGCAACTTGGACCCTAAAACTCAAAGCAAAAGATTAGGCATTCTTGTTGTTTAGGTCATGCATCATGTATGTGACTTAGGCATTTAGATTGTCTTTTATCTTAGCTTTATTTTCTGTTGCTGAGAGCTGGCGTGAAGTACGCACCTTCTACTCTCATTCATGCATTTCGTATGAACATGCATTAGTTAGTAGGAAGTGCATTGCAACAAGTGTGAGTTGAGCGTTGTTTGGAGTGTTGATTGCTACTACGCTACTAAGGAGGGGTTGTCCCGTAAAAGATAAGGTGGGGGATTTCATCACCCTTTCCTTCACCCCAAAAACCACACTAATCAAGAGCCTAATTTTAAAATCAAGTAGACATTTGCCCTAAGGATCTTGGACGCATTAGGAGAGTGATCCGGTCCCGACCGTCATGACCTGATCGGCGTTGCCCACTTTGTCGATAGTAGGAGAGACGAGATCCCCGGATCTTGGCTCACTTGCTGGGCTTTGTGGTCCTCGTCGTAGGGAGGTGAGGCGTGTTGAGGCCGTGTGACCTCGCAGTTAGGCGTCGTCTAGCTGTAAGGACCTATAGCGACCTTAGGATTGTTTGAGCCTTGTTTGCTTGTGTGCTTCTACCTGTACCCATCCGCCGTAGCTTAAGGACTTCTTCCCTTCTCTCCTGAGTCATTCTTTCTCTCCTGTGTTCCCTCGTCTTCTCTTCTACGTACATTCTTTGTTTGAAAAAAAAGAAAAAAAGAGAAAAAAGAGAGAGTTGTGGTTTGTGTGTGCACCTTTGTGCATGCTTTCGTGGACACGAGACGAGAGTGGTCGTTTGACGAGGAGCGTTGTCAATCCGACTTCGGTCATTGATTTCTCGACACCTTCCTCCTCTCGTGTCGCACGTAGTTTGGGTCCAATGGCTGCTAATTTCCGTGAGGAGGAGCAATTGCTGGACCCACCTGTTCCACCTGTGCTTCCAGTTGTCGTTCCCATACCTCTTCGTGATCGATGCTACCCGAGTCGTACCGCTCTACCCTCATGTATCGTATTACCAGAGGCTAATGGGAACCATTTTGAGGTTAAGCCTCAATTCATTTCCATGCTCCCTCATTTCACTGGGAAAGGTAATTCCTATATCTTTCTCAGGGAATTTGAGGAGGTCTGTGCTATGTTCAAGCTGCAACAACTTAGCACAGACTCCATCCATCTTAGGCTCGTTCCTTTTGCACTAAAGGATGACGCCAAGAAGTGGTTGTACAACAACCAGGCGAATTCCTGTAGGACTTGGGATGAGTTTCAATCTGCATTCCTCAAGAAGTACTTTCCTAATCATCGGACTCAAAAATTGAGGAACGAAATCAATTCGTTCTATCAACATGAGACCGAACCATTTCATGCATATCTTGAGAGGTTCAAAGAGCTACTATCCTCGTGCCCTCACCATGGCATTGAGTTGTGGCGTCTTTGTCAGATTGTGTATGAGGGTCTTCACATCCCGTCCAGAACGCTCCTTGAGTCCATGTGTCAAGGAGAGTTCTTGGGAAAGGATGAAAGGGAGGCATGGGCCTTCCTAGAAGACCTCGCTGAGAAAACCATGCAGTGGGAGAGTGTGAGGGAACCACCTGCATCATATAGTATAGGAGCGAGGATCGCGAATGCAAACTCGACTAGATCAAGTGCCGCATTTGCTATCGATACCACTACGACCACCGAGGCACGCATGGCGGCCTTAATGCGCCGTATGGATTCGATTGAGCTCCAAAACCAACAAAGTGCACCTCACATGTCCACATCTGGTCGAGTTCCCTGTCATTCATGTGGTAGGATAGGTCATGTAGAAAGCGAGTGTGAGTTCATTGCTCCTGAGATGAAGCGTGTCAACGCCGTCTATGATAGAGCCAGAAATGACCCATACGCATCATCTTATAATCCTGGATGGAGGAACCACCCCAATTTTTCATGGAACCAAACTAATGCCCCGGGTGGTCCTCCAAACTCCTCTAGACCACCTTACCAATCACACCAACCTCCCATGCATGCACATTCCTATCAGCCACCCCAATCACAAACCACCAATCAATCGGGTTTCCTAAATTCCAATAATATGGAAACTCGATTCAATTCGCTTGAGACCTTGACTCGTGGACTTGAAAACTCAATGAATTTTTTTATGTCTACCACAAGTCAAGTTCTCACTTCAAATCAGCAGACCATGAAATCTCTAGAGCTTCAGATGGGCCAATTGGCGCAGTCTGTACATGAGAGAGAGAGTCTTTTCCTAGCCAGCCTGAGGCTAACCTCCGCATGTACCAACAACAACAAATGCAAAATGAGAATGTGGTACCTCGGGGGAGGCAAGTGAACCATGTGGAGGAACCTGTTCACCATGTCAATTCCATTGTGACCTTAAGGAATGGAAAACAGGTTGACAATCACATTTCCTTGCCACAACCACCACCATCTATGCAGCCCCTCAGTGGGAATGGTGGTGAAGAAGAGGCTGAGGCTGAGGGTAATACACCAAAGCTTTCTTCTCAGGCACAGCAGAAAACCTACCAGCCAAAAGCTCCCTATCCAAGTAGGTTAAACAAAAAGCAGAGTGACAACATGGACAAGATATTAGAGGTGTTTAAGCAAGTGAAGATTAACATCCCCTTGTTGGATGTCATCCAACAAATACCTCAATATGCCAAAGTGTTGAAGGATCTCTGCACAACCAAGATGAAGACCAATGTTCCTAAGAAAGCATTCTTGGCTGCAAATATCAGCTCACTTTTGTCCAATCCCACCTACACAAAATACAAGGACCCTGGGTGTCCTACTATTCAGTGTACGATATGGGACACTAGACTGAGCAATGTTTTGCTTGATTTAGGATCAGCGGTCAACCTCCTCCCATTCTCTGTTTATCAACAGTTGAACTTGGGAGAGTTGAAACCAACGAAGATCACCCTCCAATTGGCGGATAGATCCATTCGTATTCCCATGGGGATTATCGAGGATGTGCTTATCAAAGTTGGAGATTTTATATTTCCAGTCGATTTTGTTGTCCTCGATACCAATCCTGTTGCGAACACCCACTCTCAAATACCTTTGATTTTGGGTAGACCATTTCTGGCAACCTCCAATGCCTTGATTAATTGTAGAAATGGTCTCATGAAGCTCTCATTCGGTAACATGAGTACCGAGTTTCATGTGTTCAACTCTGGTAGGCAACAGGAACCCATGGATGAACCTTTAAATCTAAATCTCATCCGCCAATTAGAGAAAGCACCGCAAAATCAATGAACACTCCTAACCCCAATGCAACCCGTTGAGAATGTTCGTGGGCCCGGCGAAAACTCATTGCCTGTCTTCGCAATGCAACAGAGTGAGCTGGCCTCGAACATGAATGTCCAAAGGGAGTGTTCGTTGAATGATTCAGTTGAGAGTACTAGTGAGAGTGAGACACCTCATCATATGCCTATACCAGAAGGTGTCTCCACCTCAGATCCCATGGCCATTGAGCCATTTGAGCTTCATATTGACTCCAACAAGGACCCACCTTTGACCGAGCTTATGCTTGATGATCTGAATGATGGTGGGAGGTCCTTGTTGGATGACTTGGGGAGAAGCCCCATTTTTAGTGATGCAGGTCTGCTGCATCCATCGAATGAGCCTGAGGAACTCATTCCGATGCACCCGCATATTGGTTGGAGGGTTTTCTTTGATGAGCAATTAAACCCTAGTGAGGCAACATAACTTCATTCTTCGATGTTGCCCACACCCAACCAATATCATGAGGGGTTCGAGCCTTTCAGCTTTGACATTTCACCCCTCATGACACCTCAGAGTACCAGTGAAGTTTGCCCATCTCGGCAAGTCTCTTGTCCTCAAAACTTGATGTTCTCATTTGATGTTCCTTGACCAAATGATTATGAGAATATCTTGGTTGATGTGTATATCTTGTAAAAAAAAAGTGTGTAATAAAAGACTCATTAGTGAGCATTGATTGTTGTGGGCCCCAACCCTTGTGTACTTGGGCCCAATCTCTTCACGTATTTATCTCCCTTCTTCCGCTTCTCACAGGTTTTGAGGGAATTTGGGTTTGTGTCCATCAACATGACCCCGAACGTCCCTTTGTACTTCATGTTGGTGAGATGTTTCCTTTTTCATGCATATCTACATGTAGTATCTTGTTCACATTCATTGAGGACAATGCATGAAGTAGGTGTGGGGGGTGTTTTACGTGTGTACATAGTCGAGTCTTTTCTTTTAATTTTTTGTTTTCTTTTGTGTGCATTGTTAGGGTCATGTTAGTGTGCCGCATTTAATATAGATATATCTGCTTGCCATGATCCTTGGGTGACTTGTCTTCTTTTGCTTGCCGAGTGCTTTACAATTTTCACATTTCTTTCAAAATCTTCATGTGTTTGCGAAAGCAAATGTTTTTCTGGGTTTTGCGTGTATTTCGCATGTGCAAAACCGTTGAGAGGCAAAGTAAAACGAAAGCTCCCAAAATTGTCTTGAACTTGATGCATTAGGATTTCTAATTTACTGGCTTTAGGTCTTATCGAGTCGTTAGGATGCACCCCGGTTTTCCCTCGTGGGGCGTGTAATCATAGGGTTTCAGTACTCAAACATTTAAAGAAGTCCACCATGAACCTAGTGAGTCAAATAATTCGTGTCTGTTAGTATAAGGAAGTTTGTCGTAGTCAAGGGCCCTTAATCTCTTTTTGTGAAACATAAGTGTAGGGGTTTTGGTTCCCATGTAGATGAATAAGTGGTGTTCTCTCTTCTCGCACGGCTCCTATCACTCAGGAAAGTAGGTCTGAGGGGCCTTTGTGCCTGGTGCTTTCGAGTCATCTGACTTGGGATGCACCGACCGAACTCCCGTTACACGGGTGGTAGGGATCGCCCTATGTGGAGATTTGGGGGAAGGTGTACGTGATAGTGTAAGTCCTCATAGGCAATGATGCACGAAACCTGACCCTGGGAGAATCAAACACCAACCAATAAAATGCTCCAATGAAAAAAAAAGAAAAAAAAGAAGAAAAGAAAAAAAAGTCAAATAAGAACCAAAATGGACTTTACACATTGTATCACATTCAGAAGTTAAGGTTGCCCATGTCTTTCACTCAAGTCCTTAACTAACTTTCACGAATAAACTCATTAGGCTAGGTGTGTGGACCGATTACATATAGAGAGTCGTCCCGTAGTGTTACCGCGTCCCATGAATGACAAAATGAGTCCAACGAGTCGTGTAGGTAGATTGATTAATGCATCTTGTTCGGATTTTGTGGGTGTATCCGCTGAAAACCCTCAGGAGACAACACTCCTCCTCCTTGGCGACAAGGAGGTTTAACGGCTTGTTGCACGTGCTAAGTGCAACCGTGATTCCTACGAAAGTGAGTTAGGATTTCTTGTTTTTCGTATGCTTTTCTCTTTCTTTGTTTTGCTCGGGACTAGCAAAAGTTAGGTGTGGGGGTATTTGATTGACATCATTTCATGCTCATATTTGTATCTTATATCCATTATCTTTCACCTAAACAATGCTATGTCACGAGTTTTATGTTTAGTTTTCAGGAATAAATAGGTTTGAAGAGATGAAACATAAAAGGACCCAAAAGCTGGGAGAGAGGACTTGATTGTGAGATCTGGGGACCAATATGCAAGGGAGAAGGATCTGAACGCAAGACAGAGGGACCTAAGAGCAAAACAGAATACTTCACACCATCATGGGGAGTATTTTAGCAATTGGATTCGGGTCGGAGCTCCAACAAACGAAGTAGATGCATCAAAGACCACCAAAAGAACAAAGAAAAGCCCAGAATAAAACTCAACTGGATCCGGACATTTTGGACCGCCAATTGGCGGTCTGGATTAGCCCAGATCCGCCAAGATTTCTCCTGGACTTGTAGTAATGTTCGTTTAGGCTATTTTTGATGTTGGTTTAGTCCCACATCGGGGGATTGTCCCGGATTAGCTTTTTCCATGCCTATAAATAGAACTCCTCACCTCCTATTGTAATCACTCCATATTTTAAGTGGCTATTCTTCCTACTAGAAGTGAGGCCTTGAAGCACACACTAAAGTAGGAGGATGCTACTTTTAATGTGAGTCATTTTAATACAAGTTTTCTTTATTATGTTGTTTGTTTTATGTTTCTTGTTTTGCTTTGCTTAATCTCATTTCATTAGTTTTATTAGCTTAGTTAATATGCTTTCTTTGTTTAGTTTAATAATTAGTGTAATGTTTAGTGAGTAGTTCCATCCCCTTTGGGGGGTGGAGTAGATGTACGTACATGCATTAGAGAATGGGATGAATGCTTTAATTTCAATGTGTTGATTAAACATGAATGTATGCTTGCTTGTTTAAGATAGAATTTACAACTTGATGAGTTTTTCCAAAATGATTAGACACCTCTCATGCTTGTTTGTGTTCTGAAATAAACAACTTGCATATGTAAATGTTAATCAACTAAGTTGGTGAATAGATTGATAGGTTTTGCCATAACATTTAGACACTTCCTATGCTTGATAAACACCACCTTCATGTGCTTAAAGAATGTATTCTACACCCACCTCTTTGCATGTGTGCACTCACTCCACCCCTTAGGGGTTTTCCCATTCCTGAATTCCAGCACTTCTATTTTGTTCTTAGCTTAGTTTTTGTTTGATCGTTTGTTTCTTTCTTTCGCATTTCGTACTTCTTAGCGTAGTTTAGTGTAGAGTAGCGTAACCAACTCTCTTTTCCATTTTTTCGCCACTTGATTTCGTGCAAACAAGAGGCTGCTCACCTCCCTGAGGACGACCCGTACTTGCCACCGCTTCATCGCGGTCGTGCACTTCCGGTTTAATTAAAACGTTCAACACTAGACCACCATGTAGTTATGTTGGACCATATGTTAGTCAACAAACTGAGACATTACAAGAACCTTTGACCTCTTTCATGCATGTGGTAGACGACATGAGTGCATCGGTAGCTCCTGTAGCTGTACCGTGTGACTATTGTGGGTTGAATGGTCATGTTTTCGGGGAATGTCCTTATGTTCCGCCAGAGCTTGAGTATGGGCACACCTTTTCCCAAAATGCTCAATGTGACCCTTACGCATCCGCGTACAACCCGAGAGGGATGGATTCGTAGGGAGACAATTTTTATTTAAATTCTTATACCTCATTTCCGCCCTAGTATCCTCCTCCCGAATACCCAGAATTCTACCAACACCCTACTCCGAATCATTGGACTCATTCTCAGCCTATCAACACCCGATCCCAAAATTTCCCGAGCTCTGACTTGAACCTCACAATTGACCACATACCTGATTCCTTGAAACAAACTTTCCTTATGTTCATGGAAACCACTCAAGAGTCCGTACAAAATATGGCAATGCAAGTGAGTCCATTGACGCAGCAATTACGTGAACGTGAAGAGGGTAACTTTTCTTGTCAACATGAGGATTTATCTTCTGATATGGAACCACCACCACATCCACAAATTCAAAGCATAATCTTTCAAAGTCGAACTCCTAGTCAGTCTGAGGGACTTGGGGTCTCAATTCATGATCACATGGTAGGGGATTCGATCCAAATTGAGAATAACATGGACCAGCTTGATTATGAGTCAACACATGATTGTGACTTATCTTTTTGTCTCATGGCCCTTGAGCCACATGATCTTTATGTTGTGCCTCTTAAGGGCTCACCTCTGGTGGAGCAAGAGCTCCCTAGTACCCTTAATTTGAAACGACCTGATGAGAGTTTGCATCTTACTATTGTTCCTGATCATCTTGGAAATGATGGGACATCAAACAACTACATGGTCAATGAGGGTATTAAGAGTTCCTTAGAGGATACCTTGGGTAAGAGACCTTCTTTCTGTTCTCCTGGTGAGTCGGACATGCATAACATGGTTCTTGACCTCGTTTCGACCCACCAACTTGTTTGTTGGAGAGTTTGGATTGACAATCACAACTTTAGTACTACAACGGGAGAAACTCTTCTTCCGTTGCACAATTTTTCCCAAACTCTTGAGAGGTTCGAGCTCTCTCAGTTTGATCCTTTGAATGAGATGCCTTTGCGTTTAATTCATGAACCTCTCATTACATTTTGTGCTCTTTGTGAGGAGGGCCCACACATGAGTTTTCTGGCCCCGCGTGGTGTCATGTTCTCATTCCAAGTACATTGACCCACTTTTGAGGTTCTCATTTTATGTCCTTTGACAAATGAAGATGAGAACATATATTTGTACATAGTTATATTTCAAAAAAAAGAAATGAAAAAAAGAAAAAAAGAAAAGAAAAAAACTCCAAGAGTGAGCATTGATTGTTGTGGGCCCCAACCTTTGTGTATTTGGGCCCCATTTTTTCACGTATTTGTCTCCCTTCTTAAGTATTTCATAGGTTTTTAGGGAATTCAGGTTTGTGTCCATAAACATAACCGTGACTTCCCTTTGTGTTTCATGTTGGTGAGATCTTTTCTTTTTCATGCATAAATCCATGTAGTATTATGCTCACATTCATTGAGGACAATGCTTGAAGTAAGTATGGGGGGTGTTTTATCGTATGTACATAGTCGAGTCTTTCTCCTTTTGTTTTGTTTGTATTGTTAGGGACATGTTAGTGTGTTGCATTTAATATCGATATATTTGCTTGCCATGATCCTTGGGTGACTTGTCTTCTTTTGCTTGCCTAGTGCTTCAGTTCTTCCATTTCTTTCAAAAATCTTCATGTGTTTGCGATAGAAAATGTTTTGTGAGTTTTGCGTGTGTTTGGCATGTGCAAAACCGTTGAGAGGCAAAGTAAAAGGAAGCTCCCAAAATTGACTTGAACATGATGCATTAGGATATCTAGTACAACGGCTTTAGGCCTTATCTAGTTGTTAGGATGCACCCCGGTTTTCCCTCGGGGGCAGAGTAATCATAGGGTTTCAGTACTTAAACAAATAAAGAAGTCCACCCTAAACCTAGTGAGTTAAATAATTCATGTCTGTTAATATAAGGAAGTTTGTTGTAGTCAAGGACCCTTAAACTCCTGTTGTGAGACATTAAGTGGAGGGGTTTTGGTTCATGTGTAGATAAGAAATAAGTGAGTAGGTGTTCTCTCTTCTCGCACGACTCCTATCACTCGAGAAATTAGGTCCGAGGGGACATTGTGCCTGGTGCTTTCGAGTCATCTGACTTGGAATGAACCGACCGAACTCCCGTTACACGGGTGGTAGGGATCGCCCTATATGGAGATGTGGGGAAAGGTGTATGTGATAGTGTAAGTCCTTGTAGGCAATGATGCACAAAACCTGACCCTGGGAGAATTACACACCAACTAGAAAAAGAAAAAAAAAGTAATGCAAATAAGAACTTTAATGGACTTTACACTTTGTATCACTTAAGAATGTTAAGGTTGTCCATGTTTTTCACTTAAGCCCTTAATTAACTTGCACAAATGATTCATTAGGCTAGGTACGTGGACTGGATACATATATAGAGTCGGCCTGTAGTATTACCGTGTCCATTGATCGACAAAAATAAGTCCATTGAGTTGAGTTGCTAGGTTGATTAATGTATCAATGTTCGGATTTTGTGGGTATATCCGCTGAAAAACCTCAGGAGACACCACTCCTCCTCCTTGGCGACAAGGAGGTTTAACGGCTTGTTGCACGCGCTAAGTGCAACTGTGATTCCTACGAAAGTGAGTTAGGATTTTCCTGTTTTTTCGCATGTTTGACTTCCCTTCATTTTTCTCTTTCGTTGTTTTACTCAGGACTAGAAAAAGGTAAGTGTGGGGGTATTTGATTAGTATCATATAATGCATCATATTCATGCTATATATCATTTATTTTACCATAATATTGTGCTACTCGAGTTGTTGTTTGTAGTATTTCAAGAGTTAGGTAATAAAGAAGAGGAAGGGAGAAAAAAGGAGCTAAATGTAACAAGTATGGACTGATTTGGAAGTTTCCGGACCTATTTGTAATGCACAATGACTGGATCGCAAACCAGGAAGGACCCAAGTGCGAACCTGGAGGGACCTGATTGTAAAGTGCAAAATATGGTGACAGATGAGTTGAATCAGATCAGTATTTCCCCAATTAAACTCAAACTAATTCGAGCCAACGGACCTGGACTTCACTCCACGTGCCAAATGAAGAAATAAAGTGGGACACAAAATTTCAGACCGATCGGATCCATTTGATCCGCCACTGGCGGATCAAAATGGTCCAAATGGTCTCCAATTTTGGTTGCGGTTCGGGTTGTCGGGTTAGAGCATTCTTGGACTATCATATGTGATTTAGAGCCATCCGATATTCCCAGATTAATCCTAACCATGTATTAGTCTATATATATCATTATAATCCCTCCTCTCCACCTTCTTTCTCCTTCCCCCCATTAGAGTAGGTTTTAGTTTCCTGTTTTAGTAGTGTAATAAGGGGGTTGGAGAGGAGCAAACTTGGTATTTTTGTTTCTTAATCTAGTTTTGTTCTTGTTCTTTACTTTAGTGTCTTTACTTTGATGTAATTTCTTTTTAATTCTTGTTTCCTTAATCTTATTTTGCTTGATTTCTATTTTGGGTTTATGTTGTTTTTATGCTTTCTTCAATGTAGAGATGAGTAGAGAGTAGTCTATCCCCATTGGGGGGTGGAGAAGAAGGTGATTTGGTCATGTGATGAACGAGTGTGTGTTAATCTAATCATTTGAGCTTCACATGATTTCCATAACCATCTAATGGGATTTCACTCTTGTCTTTGATGTGCTAATGCTGTTGAATGAAGCTTAGCACATGCTTAGATTATGGGCCTATTTTATGGGGAATGATGAGGTTAGGATAAGGATGGAGTGGAAGAGGCGAACAAGGCATGTGCATGCATGTTCTCATGTTGGCTTTATCCAAATTAATGTCTTGTATGTTTTAATGATTGTGATTAATATTATATCATGTGGAGACATTGTTGGATTTGAGTCATTATGCATGTGAACATATTTACTTCATTTCAATTATTGTCTTGTATGTTTTAATGATAATGTTTTATCTTATTTCATGTGGAGGCAAAGTTGAATTTCAGTTTTATGGATTTCATGTATGACATGTTTTGATGAGCACAAATAGACACACCACGCCACACATTTTTATTTCCATGTTCTTTCTCTACCCCCTAAGGGGTCTAGTTTTATTGCTTATTTTCCCGACTTCTTTCGCATTGTAGTGTAGTTTCGACGTTCATCTCATTTTCTTTCCCCACTCGAGTAGCGCGAATCAGACTCGCGCACGCTCCTTGTGGATCGACTCGTGCTTGACACCGCTTCAACACTGTCGTGCACTTGCGGTAATTAAACTGATTCAATCAAGTTTTTGTACGCTCCCTGTGGATCGACCCATGCTTGCCACCACTTCAACGTGGTCGTGCACTTGCGACAATTAAACTGATTCAATCAAGTTTTTGGTGTCGTTGCCGGGGAGCATTGTTTTTGTAGTCGAGTTTGCCATTTCTCCATTTTGATTAGGCTAGACGACGCCTAACTGAGACTCCCCACAATATGCAATGCCTCACATCCCTCAGCCACAAGTCCTGAAGCCGAATAAGAAAGTACAGTCCTGGAGGTCTCAAAATCTCAATGCAACTAAGCAAACAACGATGTTCAGGCCATTACGTCGAGAATATGATTGTCTCCTATGTGCGCCCAAAGTCCGTTGGGCAGTTGTATACTTCTTTTAGTTAGGGCTTCAGATAAGTGTGATTTTTGGGGCGAAGGATGGAGTGTTGAAATCCCCCACCTTATCTTGTAAGGGACAACTCCGCCTTAGTAGCATTTTAACTCTTAAGTCTTGCAATCAACTCTTCAATCAAATGTTCACCTCACACTTGTCACGGTGCACCTTACTAGCTAATACATGCTTTAACCATGCATGTAGAAAGGAAAGATGCACGTACCTCACACCAACAATGGACAACAGAAATGTAAAGAAAAGAAAAGATGAATGCATGTGATTGACATCATTTCATGCTTATATTTGTACCTTATATCCATTATCTTACACCTAAGCAATGCTACGTGACGAGTTTTATGTTTAGTTTTCAGAAATAAAGAGGTTTGAAGAGAAGAGCCATGAAAGGACCCAAAAGCAGGAAAAAAGGACCTAATTGTGAGACCTGGGGATCAAGATGCAAGGGAGAAGGACCTGATCGTAAGACAGAAGGACCTAAGAGCAAAACAGGAAACTCCACACCATCATGAGGAGTATTTTGTCAATTCGATTCGGGTCGGAGCTCCACTAAACAAGTTAGATGCATCCAAGACCAAGAAACACACCAAGGGAAGCCCACCAGAAGACCCAGACGGATTTGGGCTTTATAGGCCGCCAATTGGCGGTCTGGATCATGAAGGATCCGCCCCAACTTCTCCTGGACTTGTATTAGTGTTCGATTAGGCTATTTTTGGTATTGGTTTAGTCCCACATCGGGGGATTGTCCCGGATTAGCTTTTTCCATGCTTATAAATAGAACTCTTCACCTCCCTTTGTAATCCATCTCTCTCTTGGTGGCCTCCTTCCCTACTAAGAGTGAAGCCTTGAAGCAAAACTCTAGTGGAGGAAGGGCTGCTTGTAATCTGAGTGAGTTCCTAATAAAAGTTTTCATTAGTTTGTTAATTCTTGCTTAGTTAAATTCCTTTAATGTTTTTGCTTTGATGCTTGTTTTGTTTTATGCTTCTTTAATGTTTCTTGCTTGAGTAGTATAAATTTCATTTCAGTATTATGCTTTCCCTTGCTAATTTCGTTAGTATAATGAGTAGTGAGTAGTTCCATCCCCATTTGGGGGGTGGAGAAATATGTGATATAATTATGTAGTGTATTAAGTGTGTGTTATTTTTATCCTTTGAGCTTTATATGATTTCCATAACCATCTAATGGGTCTCCACTCTTATCTTTGATATGCTAATGCTCTTGAATGAAGCTTAGTTTATGCTTTGATTAGTGGACCTATTTTATGGGAAATGATAAGGTTAGGATATGGATGAAGTTAATATTGGAAACACAATTTGTAGTGTATGTACTCTTGTTGCCTTTACCTTAGCTAATGTCTTGTATGTTTTAATGATGTAGTGAAATCTTAATTCATGTAGAGGCATAGTAGGGTATAGTCTTTATACTTGAGTTCATGTAGCTTCATTCCAATTATTGCCTTGTATGTTTTAATGATGTAGTCTTATCTTAATTCATGTAGAGGCAAAGTTGGATGTAGTTTTATGATTTCATACAATACATGTTGTGATGAGCTTAATGAACACACACACACTCTTTTATGTTTACACTATTTCTCTACCCCCTTTGGGGTTTAGTTTTATAGTTTCTTCTCAATTTAATTTCAGCTTTGTAGTGTAGTTTAGTGTAATACATCTTTCTCCTTTCTTTTACCTCTCGCCTTCGAATAAACCAAGTGTCGACACACCTCCCAGTGGACGAACCGTATTTGCCACTGCTTCAACGCGGCCGTGCACTTGCGGTTAATATAAAACGACCAATCAAGTTTTTGGCGCCGTTGCCGGGGAGGTGCTCTGTCCAGACCTTGGTTTGGACGATTCGAGAGGCTTTTGATTTTTTGTTTCCAGTTTTGTTTAGTTTCAGGGAACGAGAACATCAAGGGGAAGCTACTGGGAAAGTTGGAGCAAAAGAATCCACAAATGGACCGCCAATCAGCGGTTGCAAACTGCCAATTGGCGGCCTGGTGAGGTCTGCCTCCTCTCCAATTTCTTCTGGTGGTTTATTGCTTTACTTTAGTTATCTGGGAGCCCAATTGTGCATTCTGTGATCGTAGTTTGCTCCCAGATTTAATTTCAATCCCCTTTAATCAACTTGGACCATAAAACTCAAAGCAAAAGATTAGACTTCTTGCCATCTAGGTCATGCACCATTGGTAGACCTTGCATGCATTTGTCTTTTCTTTGCTTTACATTTTGTCGTTGATTGCTGGCGTGAGGTACGTGCACCCACATCCCTCATTCATGCATGTTTATTTCATGCATTAGTTAGTAAGGTGCATCAGGACAAGAGTGAGAGAGCGTTTGATTGGAGCGATTGATTGCTAGATCTAGGATCAAATCGCTACTAAGGAGGGGCTGTCCCATAAAAGATAAGGTGGGGGATTTCATCACCCTTTCCTTGGCCCCAAAAACCACTCTTAATAAAGCCTTAACTAAAAGCAAGTAGACATTGGCCCTAAGGAATTCAGACGCACTAGGAGAGTAATCTAGTCGAGACCGTCATGACCTGATCGGCGTTGCCTACCTTGTCGATAGTAGGAGGTACTGGATCTCCGGATCTGGTATCACTTGCTGGGCATTGTGGTCCTCGTTGTAGGGAGGTGAGGCGTGTCGAGGCTAGTGACCTCGAAGTTAGGCGTCGTCTAGCTTAAGGACCCATTGCCTTACATTGTTTGAGCCGTGCTTGCTAGTTAGGCTTCTTCCTGATCCCACTACCCTCGCTAGCTCTAGGGATTCTTCCCTCCTCACCTGAGTCATCTCCTCATCTATTCTCTACGTTTAGTCTCCTCCTCTAGTACACCTTCTGTTGTGTGTTTGTTAGAGTCGAGTCGAGTATTTTTATGCAAGGTTGGGCCCATTCTGGTGAGAGCGCTCGACTCGAGAGAGTGCTTATTTCTGAGATGGAAGATCTTGGTGATCGACCATCTCCGCCTCGTGCTCCCTTGGAGCAAGAAGGCGAGTCGTCTCGTAGTGGCGAGGGAGACCGGGTTCCATACATGGAGTACCTCGGTCCATTCCCACCACCACGTAGACCTCCTTCTCCTCCTCCTCTGACTCGAGAGGAAGGGAGATTCGGTCAGGATCGAGTTCTAGGTGCACCACCACCTTTAGCTCGACAGGATAGGCCGATGACGTTGTGGGAGCGGACCCATCCTGTTCGGGCCGCGCAACCTTCTTGCATAGTTGTTCCCCCTGCTCGCGGGAACAACTATGAGCTGAAACCTCAGTATGTGAGCATGCTTCCAACCTTTACTGCCAATAAGGAGGATCCGTATATTTTTATACGCGAATTCGAGGAAGTATGCTCCATGTTCAAGCTTCAACAGCTTGACGAGGATTCTGTCCGGTTGAGGATGATTTCGTTCGCATTGAAGGATAATGCGAAGAAATGGATGTATAGCCTCCCGGCGAGCTCGATTCGGTCTTGGGATGACTTTGTGACCGTCTTTCTGAAGAGATTTTTCCCTCAAAGGAAAACTCAACAGCTACGGCACCAGATACATCAAATGTATCAGACCGAGACCGAATCTTTTCATGGTTTCTTTGAGAGGTTCAAGGACCTTCTCCAGCAATGCCCTCATCATGGACTTGAGCTATGACAGCTGTGCCAGATTGTTTATGAGGGCATCAACTACAACACCCGCATATTGTTGGAGTCGATGTGTCAGGGTGACTTCCAAATGAAACCAATCGAGGAGGCATGGGACACTTTTGAATCCATGGCTGAGCGCACCTTCGAGTGGGACACCATGAGAGAGCCACCAGCTGCCAGGTCTTCTGGTCGAGCTGGATCATATCATGTTGAGTCGACTATCGCGTCTGAGACGAAAATGGCTGCTCTCATGCGTAGGATAGAGAGTTTGGAGATGGACCGAGCTCCTGTAGCTCAGGTCGCTACTCCCGGGTGTACTAGGTGTGGACTGTCGGGACATGATGACTTGGAGTGCGCTTACGCTCCAAGAGATACTGAGCATGCAAATGCGATGTATCAACAAAGGCCCCGAAACGACCCGTACAGTCATTCCTATAACCCGGGATGGCGTAACCATCCTAACTTCTCTTGGGGGTGTAGTGGAGGACACGGTCAGAGCTCCCACGCTCAACCTCAACCTCCACCTTATCAACCTCCACGCCCATCGGCGACCTACCAACCCCCACATCAAAGGTCTCAGCACCAAAATTACCAACCTGGTCAGGCCTCTTCGTCGGGTTATTCTAACCAGACTCCACCACCTCAGCGGGTTGACCCCAAGGACCCTTCTAGTGATCCGACCCTTCAAGCATTCATGCAGAGCATGCAAAGTACAGTCAAGGCTTTGGAAATGCAAGTTAGCCAATTGGCTCATCAATTCCATGAACGCGAGAAGGGTCAGTTCCCGAGTCAACCTGTGGTAAATCCCAGGGGTCAGCCTTCTAATACCAGGCAAAATGTACACAATGTTGAAAGTGACCCTTCCCAACATGCTAATGTTATTCATACCTTGAGATCGGGAAGGGTCGTTGACAACAATGTGAAAATGCCGGAAGCCAACCCTGTTGGTGAGACTTCCGAGGAGAGTCTTGAGCCTGTCAAGGAACCTAATTCTGAGACTCCTCCTTGTGATTCTTATGTCCCCAAGGCACCATTCCCTCATCGATTGACTAAAAAACGTTATGAGCATTGGGATAAGATCGTTGAGGTACTTAGGCAAGTAAAGGTGAACATCCCGTTGTTGGACGTTGTTCAACAAATGCCACCGTATGCCAAGTTCCTCAAAGACCTTTGCACCACCAAGAGAAAAACAAATGTGACCAAGAAGGCCTTCTTGGCCGCCAATGTGAGCTCCATATTGACACAACCCATGAATGTCAAGTACAAGGACCCTGGTTGTCCAACTGTCTCTTGCATGATTGGGAATGTGACCATCTCTCAAGCTCTATTGGATTTGGGGGCATCTGTGAATCTCCTGCCTTACTCAGTCTATGTCAACCTTGGGATAGGCGATCTTAAACCAACGAGGACAACCCTCCAGTTGGCTGATAGATCCGTCAAAATCCCACGAGGGAGTGTGGAGGATGTCCTTATCAAAGTGGGTGAGTTCGTATTTCCAGTTGATTTCATCATCTTGGATACCGAACCCGTGTCCAACCCACAAGGACAAATTCCTGTAATCCTTGGGAGGCCATTTCTTGCGACATCTAATGCTTTGATCAATTGTCACAATGGCTTGATGAGGTTGTCTTTTGGAAACCTCACGGCGGATTTCAACATCTTCACTCTTGGTAAGCAACCTGGGCTCTTCGATGACACTGTCGGAGCCAATTTCATCCAGGACACGGATGAGCCTGACTCATTAGGCATGTTCGACTCACATCGACATATTATTGAGGTGCCTAATGATCAGGTTGCGAGTGAAGAGGATCTTGAGGAATCCGCCAGCATATCTCTGGATGAGGAGGCACATCTGGGTGCTTGCTCCTCTTACCCCGTGGCCCTTGAGTCACTTGAAATTAACTCTGAATCCGACAAGGACCCACCTCTGGTCGAGCTTAAACCGCTCCCCGATAACCTTAAGTACATCTTTTTAGGGGATAATGAGACCTTGCCACTCATTATTGCTTCTGATCTTGAAAAAGATCAAGAGGTTGCCCTCAAAAGAGTACTCTTTGAAAACAAAGAGGCGATCGGGTGGTCCTTGAAGGATATCAAGGGAATTAGCCCTGGTCTTGTTCAGCATCGGATCCACATGGAAGAGGATTCTAGGCCCCGCAGGGACCCACAACGGAGATTGAATCCTGTACTGAAAGAAGCCGTCCGAAAGGAGGTTCTTAAGTGCTTGGATCATGGCATAATCTATCCTATCTCTGATAGTTCGTGGGTGAGTCCTGTCCATGTGGTTCCCAAGAAGTCAGGCGTGACGGTTGTGGAGAATGAGCATAATGAGCTTATCCCGACACGCCTGCAAACTGGCTGGCGAGTTTGCGTTGATTATCGCAAGCTCAATACGGCAACGCGGAAAGATCATTTCCCGTTGCCATTCATTGATCAGATGTTGGAAAGGTTGGCCGGACATGAGTACTATTGTTTTCTTGATGGATACTCCGGTTACAACCAAATTCCCATCGCCCCCGAGGACCAAGAGAAAACCACATTCACTTGTCCCTTTGGCACGTTTGCCTACCGTCGCATGCCCTTTGGGTTATGCAATGCGCCGGCAACGTTTCAGAGGTGTATGATCAGCATCTTCTCCGATATGGTTGAGCGTTTCCTTGAGATCTTCATGGACAACTTTTCCATATTTGGCGCTTCCTTTGATGAGTGCCTTCATCACTTGAGCCTTGTCCTCGAGAGATGCCGTGAGAAGAACCTCGCTCTCAATTGGTAGAAATGTCACTTCATGGTGAAGCGAGGGATTGTACTTGGACATGTGGTCTCAAGTAGGGGAATTGAGGTCGATCCCGCCAAAGTGGGTATCATTGCTAATCTCCCACCGCCACGTAATGTGAAGGATATCCGCGCCTTTTTGGGGCATGCTGGATTCTATCGGCGGTTCATTCGGGATTTTAGCAAAATCGCTCGACCTCTCACTGCGTTGTTGGCTAAGGATGCCATTTTTGAGTTCACACCGGATTGCCACCATGCCTTTTTGACCTTGAAGAAAGAGTTGACTTCAGCTCCCATTATTAAGGCACCGGTGTGGACTGAAGCCTTTGAGTTAATGTGTGATGCATCTGACTTCGCTGTGGGAGCAGTGCTTGGGCAACTATTGGACAAATTGCCTCATGTGATCTACTATGCCAGTAGAACACTCAATGATGCCCAATTGAACTACACTGTGACCGAGAAGGAATTCTTAGCAATCATATTTGCTTTGGAGAAATTCCGGTCGTACTTGATTGGCTCCCACGTGATTATCTATTCTGATCACACAGCCATCAAGCACCTCATGGCGAAGAAAGATGCAAAATCCCGACTCTTGAGATGGATCTTGTTGTTACAAGAATTCGATCTCGAGATTCGGGACAAAAAAGGGTGTGAAAACGTCGTAGCTGACCACTTGTCTCGTCTAGAGACGACCAACCCACAGGACCAAATCATTGACGATAAATTTCCTGACGAGCAGTTGTTCATGATCGAAGATAACCCTTGGTTTGCCGACATCGTGAACTACCTCATGACCGAGCAACTTCCTGTGGGTTGGTCAAAATCTGACCAATCCAAATTTAGATCGTATGTCAGATTCTTTCACTGGGACGACCCCTACCTATTCAAATACTGCTCTGACCAAATTTTCAGGCGGTGCGTCCCAGATACCGAGTTCCAAAGTGTGCTCCATTTCTGCCATTCCAAGGCACGTGGAGGACACTTTGGAGCAAAGAAAACTGCTGCCAAGGTGCTCCAATCTGGATTCTACTGGCCCTCTCTTTTCAAGGATGCTTACGACTTTT
This sequence comes from Triglochin maritima, assembly GCA_963682175.1. Taxonomy (NCBI): domain Eukaryota; kingdom Viridiplantae; phylum Streptophyta; class Magnoliopsida; order Alismatales; family Juncaginaceae; genus Triglochin; species Triglochin maritima. Next base: position 26,513,267 of record OY821788.1, on the reverse strand, counting down.
GTAAGCAATGTGATAGGTCCAGCACCTTGGCAGGATTGGTTGACGTGACATGATGCCTTTGCAAAATGTCCTTGTTGTCGACATCTTCGATGTGTGGGGCATCGATTTCATGGGTCCCTTCCCGAACTCGTTCGGGAATGTTTACATTCTGGTGGCCGTTGACTATGTGTCTAAGTGGGTTAAGGCTATACCCACAAAGACCAATGACAACAAGGTGGTCACCAAATTCTTGAGGGACATTTTTTCGCGATTTGGTACTCCTCGTACCATAATCAGCGATAGGGGTACTCACTTCTGTAATCGCTCCTGTGAAGCGCTTATGAGGAAATATTCGATCACCCACAAGCTTGCGACCCCATACCATCCGCAAACTAGTGGGCAGGTCGAAATCTCTAACCGTCAATTAAAGCAAATTCTTGAGAAGACGGTTAGTTCCTCGAGGAAGGATTGGTCTACCAAGTTGAATGACGCGTTGTGGGCTTTCCGCACCGCGTACAAGACCAATTTGGGTATGTCCCCATATCGGGTAGTGTACGGCAAGGCTTGCCACCTACCCGTCGAGCTTGAGCATCGTGCTTTCTGGGCGATCAAGAACCTGAATATGGATCTCGATCAAGCAGGAGTACAACGTAGGCTCGACATTGTGGAATTAGAAGAGCTACGCAATGATGCGTACGAGAATGCCAAATTTCATAAGTCCCGGGCCAAGATGTTTCACGATCGCATGATTATGCGAAAGGTGTTTACGGCCGGGCAGAAGGTGTTGCTCTACAATTCCCGGCTTCATCTGTTTGCGGGTAAGCTCCGCAGTCGCTGGTCTGGCCCGTTTATCGTCCAAACCGTTTATCCTCATGGAGCGATTGAGATCTTGAACCCAGGGAATGGGGACGTGTTCAAAGTTAATGGACAACGCCTCAAACCCTACTTGGAGGGGGCACCAGCCAAAGTCGAGGAGGTCATGTTCCTTCATGAACCCCCCTCGCACTCAACCATTCATGCTCCTACATGAGTGGTTGAGCTTTCTTGTGTATATATGTTGAAAAAAAAAACTCCTTTAGTGAGCATCGATTGTGTGGGCCCCAACCCTTGAGTATTTGGGCCCCATTTCTTTCACGTATTTGTATCCCTTCTTTAGCATCTCACAGGTTTTGAGGGAAGTTGGGTTGTGTCCATCAAACATAGCCATGAACTTCCTTGTGTACTTCACGTTGGTGAGATCTCTCCTTTTTATGCATCAATCCATGTAGTATCTTGCTTGCATTCATTGAGGACAATGCATGAAGTAGGTGTGGGGGGGGTGTTTTACGTGTGTACATAGTCGAGCCTTTTTCCTTTGATTTTGTTTTCTTTTGTTTGCATTTTTAGGGTCATGTTAGTGTGCTGCATTTAATATCGATATATCTGCTTGCCATGATCCTTGGGTGACTTGTCTTCTTTTGCTTGCCTAGTGCTTCAAAATTTTCACATTTCTTTCAAAATCTTCATGTGTTTTCGAAAGAAAATGTTTTGTGGGTTTTGCGTGTGTTTAGCATGTGCAAAACCGTTGAGAGGCAAAGTAAAAAGAAAGCTCCCAAAATTGTCTTGAACATGATGCATTAGGATATCTAGTACGTGGCTTTAGGATTTATCGAGTCGTTAGGATGCACCCCAGTTTTCCTTTGGGGGTGAGTAATCATAGGGTTTCAGTGCTCAAACATTCAAAGAAGTCCACCCTGAACCTAGTGAGTCAATAATTCGTGTTTGTTAATTTAGGAAGTTTGTTGTAGTCAAGGACCCTCTTAATCTTGTTGTGAGACATTAGTGTAGGGGTTTTGGTTCATGTGTAGATAAGAAATAAGTGAGTAGATGTTCTCTCTTCTCGCACGGCTCCTATCACTCGGGAAAGTAGGTCTGAAGGGACTTTGTGCCTGGTGCTTTCGGGTCATCTGACTTGGGATGCGCCGACCGAACTCCCGTTACATGGGTGGTAGGGATTGCCCTATGTGGAGATTTGGGGAAAGGTGTACGTGATAGTGTAAGTCCTCATGGGCAATGATGCACGAAACCTGACCCTGGGAGAATGAAGCTCCAACTAATAAAAAGAAAAAAAAAAGAAAAAAATGTGTGAAAAGAAACAAAAAGAAAAAAATGGTAATGCAAATAAGAACCTTAATGGACCTTACACTTTGTATCACTTGAGGATCTTGAGGTCGTCCATGTCTTTCACTTAATTCCTTATTTAACTTGCACGAATGGTTATTAGGCTAGGTGTGGACTGATTACCTATATAGAGTCGGCCCGTAGCATTACCGCGTCCATTGATCGACAAAATATTTCCAACGAGTTGAGGTCTAGATTGAAAAATGCATCTTGTTCGGATTTTGTGGGTATATCCGCTGAAAACCCTCAGGAGACAACACTCCTCCTCCTTGGCAACAAGGAGGTTTAACGGCTTGTTGCACATGCTAAGTGCAACCGTGATTCCTACGAAGTGAGTTAGGATTTCTTGTTTTTCGTATGCTTTTTCCTTTCTTTGTTTTGCTCGAGACTAGCAAAAACTTAGGTGTGGGGGTATTTGATTGACATCATTTCATGCTTATATTTGTACCTTATATCCATTATCTTACACCTAAGCAATGCTACGTGACGAGTTTTATGTTTAGTTTTCAGAAATAAAGAGGTTTGAAGAGAAGAGCCATGAAAGGACCCAAAAGCAGGAAAAAAGGACCTAATTGTGAGACCTGGGGACCAAGATGCAAGGGAGAAGGACCTGATCGTAAGACAGAAGGACCTAAGAGCAAAACAGGAAACTCCACACCATCATGAGGAGTATTTTGTCAATTCGATTCGGGTCGGAGCTCCACTAAACAAGTTAGATGCATCCAAGACCAAGAAACACACCAAGGGAAGCCCACCAGAAGACCCAGACGGATTTGGGCTTTATAGGCCGCCAATTGGCGGTCTGGAACCGCCAATTGGCGGTCTGGAACCGCCAATTGGCGGTCTGGATCATGAAGGATCCGCCCCAACTTCTCCTGGACTTGTATTAGTGTTTGATTAGGCTATTTTTGGTATTGGTTTAGTCCCACATCGGGGGATTGTCCCGGATTAGCTTTTTCCATGCTTATAAATAGAACTCTTCACCTCCCTTTGTAATCCATCTCTCTCTTGGTGGCCTCCTTCCCTACTAAGAGTGAAGCCTTGAAGCAAAACTCTAGTGGAGGAAGGGCTGCTTGTAATCTGAGTGAGTTCCTAATAAAAGTTTTCATTAGTTTGTTAATTCTTGCTTAGTTAAATTCCTTTAATGTTTTTGCTTTGATGCTTGTTTTGTTTTATGCTTCTTTAATGTTTCTTGCTTGAGTAGTATAAATTTCATTTCAGTATTATGCTTTCCCTTGCTAATTTAGTTAGTATAATGAGTAGTGAGTAGTTCCATCCCCATTTGGGGGGTGGAGAAATATGTGATATAATTATGTAGTGTATTAAGTGTGTGTTATTTTTATCCTTTGAGCTTTATATGATTTCCATAACCATCTAATGGGTCTCCACTCTTATCTTTGATATGCTAATGCTCTTGAATGAAGCTTAGTTTATGCTTTGATTAGTGGACCTATTTTATGGGGAATGATAAGGTTAGGATATGGATGAAGTTAATATTGGAAACACAATTTGTAGTGTATGTACTCTTGTTGCCTTTACCTTAGCTAATGTCTTGTATGTTTTAATGATGTAGTGAAATCTTAATTCATGTAGAGGCATAGTAGGGTATAGTCTTTATACTTGAGTTCATGTAGCTTCATTCCAATTATTGCCTTGTATGTTTTAATGATGTAGTCTTATCTTAATTCATGTAGAGGCAAAGTTGGATGTAGTTTTATGATTTCATACAATACATGTTGTGATGAGCTTAATGAACACACACACACTCTTTTATGTTCACACTATTTCTCTACCCCCTTTGGGGTTTAGTTTTATAGTTTCTTCTCAATTTAATTTCAGCTTTGTAGTGTAGTTTAGTGTAATACATCTTTCTCCTTTCTTTTACCTCTCGCCTTCGAATAAACCAAGTGTCGACACACCTCCCAGTGGACGACCCGTATTTGCCACCGCTTCATCGCGGCCGTGCACTTGCGGTTAATATAAAACGATCAATCAGCATGCAAGGTCAGCAAATGATGCAGTCCAAGATGGAAATCAAACTAATCTTTTGCTTTGAGTTTTAGGGGTCAAGTTATCTTCAACGGGAGAGATCATGCACTTTTAATATGTTCTAACATTAGCATAGAGCATGTATTGAGTGAATAGGAATTTGAATAGTAAATCAGCACATTAAGAAACCATTACTGAAAAATGAAACGCAGAACACGCACCAGATCCGCCACTGGCGGATAAACATCCACTACGGGCAGTTGAAAACGCTCTACTAGGCAATGAGGTTTGTCTAGAGTGATATCTTGTTCATTTGAGCCCCCTGTTCACCATAATCCCCTGCATAAAATTCCAAACAAAAAACCAAAACAAAAAATGAAACAACCATCGAAATGGTAAACACGACAACCGCAAACTTGTTGGGAAATTTGTATGTTCATAATAGCAAGTACACGACCGCATATAAGCGGTGGTAAGTACGGGTCATGTCTACGAGGTGCAAGTGGGGGTCGTCGTAGACCATACTCAAGTTGGGGAGTAAAATGAAGATTTTGTGTATCAAAACTAACTAACTAATGCAACACGAATAGATTAAAGAATTCTAGTATGACTAGTCAAGATGGATACATTGTGTAGATGTGTGATACGTTAAAGTATGACTAGTATTAAGCACTAATGACATGCACAAGATGGAAATCTTCAATTTACAACAATCCTAAGTGCGTCTCTACGTGGATTAAGATTTAACACTATCATTAAAACATACAAATCACTACTCAAGATAAGACAAAGAAAATAACAAGCTTACATTTGAATCTTGTTTCTTTATCCACTCAAATATTATCCTCACCTCATCATTCCCCATTAAGTGGGCCCACTAACCAAAGCATATGCTAAGCATCCATTAGGACCATTAACACATCAAAGGAAATAGTGTGAAAACCTATCAAAATGGCAATGGAAATCATTTGAAGCTCCAAGATTAAGATTAAACCACATACAAATCTAACTACATCCACAATTCACATTATCCTCCACCCCTCAATGGGGATGGATTACTCACTAATCATCTCATTAACAAAGAATATAACAAAGTAAAACCAACACATGAACAAATAAAGAAAACTAAATCTAATAAAGACAAGAATGTAAACAACAACAACAAACTTTTAATTAATGAAAGAATATTAGAAGTTGAGTTTCGTCTCCTCTCCTCCCCTACCCTACTAAGCAAGAAAATAAACCTAACCGGATGAGGAGAAGAAAGAAGAAGCAAAGAAATGGAATGATTACAAGTAAAAATTAGAAGGTCTGGATTAATCTAAGAGAAATTAGACGACTACAAATAAGATCTGAATACCCCAGAGTGCTTCTACCCAAATACCTAACCCGCTCCAGCAATTCAGGTGTCCACTCCTAATCGGTCCCGCCACAGGAAGATTTGGATTTGCTATTGGCAGATGGTTTGGATCGGATCTGCCTCAAACTTTAATACCAGCTTACGTTCACCAATTAAGCACGTTAGGTGCACTATTATTCGTAGGTTTGAGCCCATTTAGTCTGAATTGTCGAATTTCTCTACAGACTCTTTAAATTATGGACTTTTTGTAACCAAAATATTTTCTTTACAATCAGGTCCTTGACCATGGCAAACACGTCCAAAAAGCTTCGAAATAAGTAATTTTTTCTTGCATTTGAGTTCGTTTTGCTTCATGTTTCTTATTTATTACCTAAACCTTGAAATGCATGAAACAAAAACCCGAGTAGCACAAGTATAGGGTAAAATAAAGGATATGTAGCTTGAATACATCAAATGATATTGTTTGAGATTAAGTTTAAACCGCAAGTGCACAGAAGCGATAAAATGGTGGCAAGTACGGGTCAATCCACAGGAAGGCGTGCCGTCTCTGGTTCTTCGAAAATCAAGTGGCAAAAAAGGGGAGAAGAGGTTTGGTTACACTAAACTAGAAACTAATAAATGAGAAAGATGGAAACACAAGACTAACAAAACTAAACTAAACAACTGACAAAGAAAGATGGAATTCAGTAAGGAAAACCCCTAAGGGGTGGAATGTGATGTACACATGTGATAAGGTGAGGAAGAATGCATTCCATAAGGCACAAATGTAGGTTGTGTTTTCATGCATAGGAATTGTATAATAGTTGTGGCAAGACCTATCAATCCAATCACCAACCTAGATTATTATAATAAGCATACACAAGTTGGTTATTAAGAACCTAAACAAGCATGAGACGTGTCTAATAGTTGTGGTAAAACTCATAAAGTTTAGTGTTCTAATCTAAACAAACAAGCATACGTTCACATTCATCAACACATTTCATAAGATAACATTCATTCCCATTCTTGATTACATGTATAACATCATCTCAAGCCCCAAAGAGGAGTGGAACTACTCATTAATTATAAGACAACAATTATGTTAAGAAGAGAAAACATGCCCACTACTTCCACTAAGGTTAAGAAAACAAGATTAAACTAAGCATGCAAGAAGTAAAGATGCAACATGTAACTAAGAAAGATTCATTTTATTTATGACTCACAATGCAAGTAGCATCTCTCCACTTGAGTCTTTACTCTGGGGCTTTACTCTAAGTAGAGGGATTGGCCACCAAGCAAGTAGTAATTACAAAGGAGGAAGAAGAGTTCTATTTATTGGCATGAAAAAAGGTAATCGGGGACAATCCCCCAATGTGGGACTAATGTACCTACTAAATATAGACATAACACACTAATACACAACCAAGCAAAACCATATCAGATATGGAGCAGAACCAACCACCAATCAACAGTCTGGAGCCGCCAATTGGCGGTTTGGAGTGCTATGTTCCGACCCATTTTCGGATGGTTCTTTCATTGTTTGATTTCTTCACGTAGAGTGCATCATAATCGGTTGCAACATGTAATAAAGAAGTATTTATCTGCTTTTTGGTTCAAGCTTGGTCAACATCAAACGTTTGACGTAGGCCTCACATCCCCAAATTTTGAGGAAAGACAAGTTAGGAGTTTTTCCTAACCATAACTCGAATGGAGTCTTTCAACATATTTAGATGGAACAACATTTAGTGTGTAAGTCATTGTTTGGAGTGCATATTCCCAAAAATAAAGAGGCAATTCGGCTTGGCACATCATTGATCGAACCATGTCGAGCAATGTTCTATTCCTCCACTCGGACAAACCATTCCATTGTTGTCCCAGGTGGAGTGAGTTGTTGTATGACACCACACTCGAATTATGTGCCGAATTCATTACACAAGTATTATCCTCCATGATCAGTTTGTAGAACTTTAATTCTCTTGTTGAGTTGGTTCTCTATTTCATTCTTGAATTCTTTGAACTTGTCAAAAGATTCACTTTTATTCTTCATTAGATATATATAGCCAAAGAGACTATAGTCATCTATGAAAGTAATGAAGTATCTATATCCATCTCTCATATTTGTGCTCATTGGACCGCATACATCATATTGTATCAATTCTAATAAGTCTTTCACTCTTGAACTTTTCCTTTTGAAAGGTTTCTTGATCATCTTCCCAATTAAACAAGGTTTGCATGTCTCTATTTCTTTGTAGTCAAGGAGACCAAGAAGATTAGCTTCTTGCAATTTCTTAATGTGTTTCTCGTTTATGTGACCAAGACGATAGTGTCATAAGAGAGTCTTATACTCATGAGACATCTTGAGACTTTTGTTATTGATATTTAGAATTTCTTTACCACTCAATTCAAGCAAATATAAGCCATTACGAATAAAAGCATTTGCATAGAATAAACCATCTTTCGAAACATTACAACATGCATTCAAAATAGTAATGTTAAAACCATCTATGTCCAAACACGACAGAGATATAATGTTTTTACATATTGATGGAACATAGTAAACATTGTTCAAAACTAAAACTAAACCACTAGGCAAGTGAAGGAAGATGTTTCCAATTGCAACCACTGAGACTTTTGCACCATTTCCAGCCTTCAACACCACTTCTCCCTTCACGAGAGTCATTCTATCCTTTAATGATTGCATATTTGCACAAATACGAGCACATGATTTGGTATTAATTATCCAATCGTGGATAGATGTGGTTAAGTTTACTTCAATAAGAAAGATACCTTTGGGAGCCTTGGGACGCTTACGTTCCACTTTGCCACTTCCAAGTCAGCCTTGTATTTGGGGTAATTCGCCTTGAAATGCCTCAACTCATGACAATAGAAACATTCGGTTTGGGGAGTAGGCTTCCTACTCTTGGAGGTGCTTTTTTGAGCAACTCCCTTCCCCTTGCCATGGGTTGGCATCTTGGCTACCTTTTTACCTTTGTTCTTGTAGATCATTTTACTCCCTTCAGATACCACCAAGACGTTTCTTTCACCCTTTCCTTTGTTAAGGTCTACCTTGGCTTGCTTGAGACTTTGATGGATCTCATCCATGGTTGGTGCCTCTTCACGCATATGAAGGTGCATGATAAAGTCCTTCTAAGAGCGGGCAATGAACCAAAAATTATATCCTCCGCAATGTCTCCTGGAATTGGTTCTTTAAGCTTCTCCAATTTCTCGAGGTACCCCATCATTTTTAACATGTGCAGGAGGTGTGCCTCCTGCCATCTCGCACCCAATGAAGGCTAGGGTGGTCTTATAATGCTCCTTGCGAGCACTATCTGGAAATGCCTTGGAGAGTTGTGTAATCATGTTCTTTGGAGTGTACTCGAGATACTTCCATTGAAGTTCACTCGCCATACTCGCAAACATGCAGCTTTCTCTTATGTAGTGGCATTCTCTCTTAGTATTGGGGATTCATCATCCAACACATATGAGAGGTCCTCTTGTCTCAATATTTAAATTGAGTTTGATGTCCCAATGCAGAAAATTGGAACCATCACTCTCAAGATGGTGTTTTTCGATAATAGAGCGGACAAAAAGATTACTTGTCATTCTACAAAATATAAAAAGTTTTCTATGTTAATGTTTATGTAAAAATAAATTTATCAAAACTTCATACTACATTTGAAAAATTGTCCCTCAATGCAGTAATCCAAGATCCCATCGTACAAGAAATGAACTCATCCGAATCATAAACTCAAGGTAGGTAATCTATTACCAATCATAACTTTTAAGAAAATATTGCAAGCATTTGCATTTCTCAGACTTAATGACTCTTGTCGTTTATTAAGAAATCATTTCCATAATAAACTACATTTCCCAAGATACATGAACTCATCTGATTTCTTGTTAAGCAAACACATTTTATTTGGGCAATGTGGTGGATTGCACCATCTCCATCAAACAAACGAGTCAAGTGCCACACACAAGACCCACCCATTAATGGCCAGATGATACATCCAAACACATTCCACAATTTCTACAAATGGAAATGACACTCATGCTAAATTCACTTGTAGCTTAAAGTGGAATAAAATGAGAAGGAAACATGCTTAATTTTTCATGGGACTTATTTATGTCATAATAGGCTTTGATAGGTCATGTAATCATACATCTGAACCTATCCTAATTATTTCATCACAAATAATATTCAAGCATATAATATAAAATCACAACACAAGATGCAAGTTTGTATTGCAAACACATGCACATTTGCACCTTTTAGTTAATTTCATTGTCTCAAGCACATGCGGTTCACTAAATCATTTAAATCCCTTTCAAAATGATTTATTATTCTATGTTACAAGTCGTAAACCAACTTGCACCATGATTTACAAAACATATCTTTAGGCATATAAAGGAAATGCAAACCTCTATGCATGCTTTGTTTAGTCAATCCAATAGAAAATTCATTTATTACTCAATAGACTTTCTAACAGTTCTAACCAAAGAACAAATAGTTTCTAACATTTATATGAACCATTTTAAGCAAAAGTCATATAGAAGCTTTATAAATTATTGATTGACAAACAAACTTCAGCCGGCCATTAAAACTGTTCTGACCACTGACCATTGATCATCAAATCTTGAACAAACCACATTAATATTGTAAAGAGAAAATATGTTCTCTGGAAACTAGACTTTCATACAGATCGGACTGAAAACCCGAACTATAATTTTTCTGCCCTTCTATACATCATAAACTGATGGCATAATTTTCGAAACAACAAAAATAACCCATCCAAAATCCAGAATAATTTAAATCCGAAAATGAGCTCAAAACAGGCACAACTTGAACCACAAGACAAGAGATAGATTAACTAAGCCCTTATGCATCAAACCACATGATTAAAATGTTCTCATTAACATAATAGAGTACCCTAATGCTCTGATACAACTGTTGGGATTTCAGGAGGATTATAGAGGTGGACAAAAACTTTTCTTTCATCTCCTTTAATCGTCAAAATGGATTGTCTGTATTGCTAACATTAAACAAATAATCAATCAAGCATTTTGCATACAAGATTAAAAAACTAATCTACACTTATGCAAATACATCTAAATCGAGATTCAAGATTTAGATTTCATACATTTGCCTAGTGAAAATGAATTTCTCTAGGACTCTTGAAGAATCTTCACACCTTTGCCTCTACGGCTCACCTTAAACCAAACAAGGACTAGTTCAAGATCTTGCTAGACATCTACTAGCATTTCCTTCATCAATCACTATTGAATGAGAATATGCGCACCAACTAATCATGGGAGAGAAGAAAGGTGGCTGAAAACTTCTTAAAACTTGCTATCCAAGTTACATTTTTCTTCTCCTTTTATAGGTGCAAGTTAGGGCAAATCCTAACCACAAGATGGCTTAATGAGACCATGACCCGTTAGATCCATGACCAATTAGTTCCATATTCCATTCCTAATTGAATGATTAAAGGGTTAAGTTTTTACAAATTCATGTCAAGACAATGTGACATTCATTATCATACTATGTGCCATAAATATTATGTTATGTAGTATACATTACACTTCTCCAAATAATATTATGCACACATCTCATGAACTCATATTAAATGTTACAACATGTAACACTTTATTTCATCATCTTATCACATGCATTTAATTTCATATCATATGAAATATAACACATCATATAAAATATGTAAAATACTTCTCGTGTTTCTTGTTCAGTTGGTGTGACCTTTATTGAGGATCCGGGTTGGATTAGTAATGGCATAAAGCATTTTATTGCCATAAACTATAAGTGGTACTCTAGTTGTACATTATAGTCAACAATGAACACAGATGAAATGTAATCATTTTACAAAACACGATCTTCTAGAAATATTATAAATAATCAGAGAAGGAAGAAAATTGAGCTTGTGGTAAGAGACACAACACATGTGATTGATGATAAAGAGAACCCAATTTGTGTGAGTCCCAGTGCAAAGATTGATTAAGCATTTCATCATTTGATGACCCAGTTCATCTTGATGACCTTTGCGATTGAAAAGATTGTAGGAGATGAATCGACAAAGTGTTAGGATCGATGACCCTCTAATCTCGAACGAAATGCGGAATTAAAAATAATAAGCAAGGGATTAAGAAATAAACAAGCAAACCACAAATTCAACGTCGGAGTTTAGAGAGCTTCGGCACCGCACCCATTCCTAGTCCTTCTCTCATGCCCCGCTCAATCCTCCAAGCCCCGCTTATGGTTCCAGTACTCGGTCTCTGTTCCGGGTCGAGATCAACACCTTCTACAACCACCGAGGCTCGCGAACAACCTCGCCTCGCTAGTGTCTCCTCCCATAATTCGAGAGGGAGCTTCCTCGAAGTTATACAACTTGGTGATTCTTTGATATGGAAGTTGAATCACAATCTGACTAAACACTCTAAGCACACTTGGATATACGATTGGAATGGATATGGAAGTTGTGAAGTTTTGGCTTTGAGTGTAGGAAGATGAAAGCTTGAAGACGTATAGGATTTGGCACTAGAGTATATTTAAATAGGATAAATAGGGAGTGTTCAAGACTTCTAAAACAAAGATATGAGACCTTATTTAAAAGCCTTCAAGCTCTACAAGTCGTTTGGTAGTTGGTAAGATTTGGGCCAATGAGAAGCAAGGATGTGGTTAAAGCTCGAGAAAATTTTTGAGCTAGTTCGGTCGACCGTTCAAGGGATGGTAGTCTAACGGAAGATAATTAGCTAGGTCAGAATGAAGCACTCGGTTGACCGAATAAGGTTCGGATCACCATTCACCAACTACCAACAACTATTTTCAATTTAGCCTTATTTAATTTTGGTTCACCGAATTACATTTGGTTAAATGTTCCAAGGTAGAGTAAGAATAGTTGGGCTCTGATTAAACAGGTTTGGTAGACTATGTATACCTCGGTTGACCAAAGTTAGCATGGTTTTGCACTGACAGATAAGACTCAAATAGTCATTTGGGAGTTGATATGAGACCCTATTTATAAGCCTTCAAGCTTTAGTAGTCGTTTGGGATTTGATGTTATTTTGGACCAAGTTTAGTAGACCGTTCTCTATTCGGATGACCGAAGTTAGCACGGATTTTGATAGTTAAGGATCAAATAGTCATTCAGTACAACGGTCAAGTGCCACGTGGAATAGTCATTGGGCACCTAAAGCCAAGAAGAGATCTATTGACCGACATGCATTCGGTTATCTGAAATTGGACAAGTCAATTGGGCTCTAAGGCTTGATTCAAATGCGACCATTGGAGAAAAGTCCAAAACCGGTCTGAGGCACTTCGGTTGACCGAAGGTGTCGATCATTTGACTGGACAATTCCAGAGAGCATCCTAAGGTCTACTGTTGTAACATGGTCGGGACAGAATCCTAGTGCTCAAGTTTTCACTAAACCTTATGGACTCGATATATATAAAATTACAAATCTTGATCTGAAGCTTTGATTACAAGTCTTCATTCTTGAGTCTTTGTCCCAATGCTCCTTCTCTTGAATATCTTGGTCAACTGATTGACATCATTTCATGCATACATTTGTGTCTTATATCCGTTATCTTTCACCTAAACAACGCTACGTGACGAGTCTTATGTTTGAATTTCAGAAATAAATAGGTTTGAAGAGAAGAGGCATAAAAGGACCTAAAAGCATGAAAAAGGACTGAGTTGAGAGACTCAAGGACTAAGCATGTAACGCCCCGAAAACAGCGGAAAATTTAAACAATAATAAAGACCATCAACGGTCAACACAGGGCACGTCACGGGAAACAAACCAACATATATATATAAAATATATAAGATACAGACCCACGTGGAAGTCAAACTATATAAATGAGTCAACTGTGATTACAACAAAAGTGAATATACATGTAATCACTACCTCAAACAAAAGAAGATATAAAAGAGAACAGGATCTAATCCCGGGGGCACTCTCCTCGGTCACCACCTGACTCTAATGCTACTCGCTACCTGAAATGAAAACAAACAAACATGCCTGAGTTCCCTGAAGGAACCCCGTATACCAAGCCTCCTAAAAATATAAAAAGGAATTAAAGACAATGCAATGCTATGCACATGATCATCCACCTCGGGCCCACAATAATGCCCTCACCGCTTCTGCGGCACTGAACCACTCCTGCCACTAGGGTCAAGTCAGTCCACCGCTGCCTCACAAGGGTCAGTCGATACCACTGCTCCCCAAAAAGTGCAGAAAGGAACCCCCGGTACACGCCGTTTGAAAGGTCTACGCTATACATTTTATATACATATATATCCAATCGGTCAAACCAGGGTCCGTTCCACCGATAAGGAAAACTACCTAAATCTTGCCTACAGCATTCGGTCGACCGAAACCTACCTTCCGGTCGACCGATCTACAGGCACATCACTGCAGGAAAACTGCACGCGGTCGGTCGACCGGATCCAGAGCGGTCGACCGTTTAAATGGTCAACGCTCGTAACCGACCTTGCGCAGTTCGGTCGACCGAGACACACACTCGGTCGGCCGAAGGCTTGTCTAACCTATCTACTGGGTTCGGTCGACCGAAACAACACCGGTCGACCAGCTAATGTAACCCTTCATTTCCAGCGAAATTTGGCATAAACGGTCGACCGTCACACAGACATCGTTCGACCGTTTTCGGGCAGTAAGTTAATATTTATAAATATCGGTCGACCGACCCATATACCGGTCGACCGAACAATACATCTTCCCACTGGACAGGCATCATTTAGACGTTGTTCGGTCGACCGAAACACTCAACGGTCGACCGAACCAGTCGTCTTCAACCTCCGTCCAGTAGGGTTTTCACCGGAGAAACGGCACCAACGCCGTCCTCTACACTCCCACACCTCTTGGGGAGTTAATATGAAGACTTGGCATACCTTTTTGACGGTTGTGGAAGCCTCCCAAGCTCGAGTCACTTCACTCCTCTTCTTCTTCCTTATTCTCCTTCTTCTCCTCTTCTTCTTCTTCACCTTCTTCTTCTTCTCCAAAGAAATCTCCTCTCTCTCACTCTCTGATAAGGTTCAAGTGAAGAAAACGCCAAACCCCTATCTCTCTACAACTTCTCCTTAAATAGGCAATCCAACCTACACCTCATCCAATCAAAACCCACCATCTCTCTCCTCTCACGTTCCAACAACTCATCTCTCATCCTTATCCCCTCACCTCTTCATTAGCATGCATAATTAGGGTAAGTCAGGTTTAGTTAATTAAGGTGTTTAGATTAGGTTATTACAATCTACCCTCCTTAAAAGAATTTCGTCCGCGAAATTCGAAACAACTGACTTACCGGAATAACTCTGGATACTACTATCTCTATCACATGAGCTGGATCGGCCACGTACTTCCTCAGCATAGAAACATGGAAGACGTTGTGAAGTCCTGCGAACTGTGGTGGTAGTGCAATCCTATATGCCACCTCACCGACCCGATCCAATATCTCAAAAGGTCCAACATACCTCGGACTCAGCTTTCCCTTCTTCCCGAATCTCATCACCCCTCTGGAAGGTGAGATCTTCAGGAAGACATGATCTCCTACCTCAAAAGTCAGCTCACGTCTCCGCGTATCAGCATAACTCTTCTGCCTGCTCTGCGCCGTAGCTAATCGTCTCTGAATCACGTCAACCTTCTCTGAATACAACTGGATAATGTCAGGTCCAATTAGCTGTCTCTCGCCCACATCACTCCAGCATACCGGCGATCTACACGGTCTCCCGTATAATGCCTCATATGGTGCCATCCCAATACTCGAGTGGTAGCTGTTGTTGTAGGCGAACTCTATCAGCGGCAAATGCTCATCCCAATGCCCGGCCCAGTCAAGTGTGCACGCTCTCAGCATGTCCTCTAATGTCTGTATCGTCCGCTGGAAAAACATCCGCGAACTCCTGCACCACCTCTATGTCCTCTAGCCTCTGAGACTCTGCCTCCGCAACTACAAGTGTCGCCCAAAAAACGGTGCACATCCCTGCTGCAACAGCCTCTGAGCTCTCACGGCAGATACAATAATGCGACCCCCTCTGTTTCTGATCCCTCTGATCAGAATATCAGGCAAACCCTTCCTCGGGATCAAAATCTTCTTCTCACGGCACAAGACTCAAACATCATATTGGGACAGCCAAACCATCCAAAGTATGATATCAAAGTCCTCCATCGGTAGCAAGACCAGGTCTGCCGGAAACTCCTGATCTCCCGAAACAATCGTGGCGCCGGGGACAATTCTCCCCACAGTGCCCACCAGACCTAGGGGTGTGCTGACCTCCAACGTGGCAGTCAACATCGCAAGGGTACAACCCAACACTCCCGCAAATCGTTATGAGATGAATGAGTGTGTCGCGCCACAATCAAAGAGCACCCTAGCTACTGACCTGCGACAAGAAGCGTACCTTCCACAACGGCGCCTCCATTACGAGCCTCCTCTGCCTGGATGGTGAAAACTCTGCCAGTGCGCTGCCCCTGCTGTGGTCTGAAAGGTGGTCTACCTCCGCCTCCACCTCTGCCTGGTGCTGGTAAACCCGGTGGTCTGCTCGGTCCAGCTCCTCGGCTCGGACAGCCCCTAATAAAGTGGCCCGGCTGGCCACAACCATGACATGCTCCGGGGGTGAAGCACGGCCCGGAGTGAAACCTCCCACAAATACCACAAGGCTCAGGTCGTGGTACCGCAGCTCCTACTCCCTCGAATCGGGGCCTCTTGTCCGGATTTCCCCCAGTCTGACCTTCCGGCCGCCCAGAGAACCTACCCGATGGCCTCCTCTCATCCTGGTAGTTCTCTCTGTAGTCACGATCGAGAACAGTAGCACTCTTCACTGCATCGGCTAATGTGCGTGGCATATGTGTCAGCACCTTCGTCCTCAACTGCTTCCGGAGCCCTCGGACGAACTTCCCCGCTCTCTGCTCCTGTGTGAAATACATCTCGGGACAGTAACGCTCAAGGGCGTTGAACTTCCCGATGTAGCCCGCCAGGGTCATGTCTCCCTGCTGAAGACTCAGAAACTCCTCCCTCTTCGCGTCCTGAACATGCTGCGGAAAGTACTGCTCGTTGAACTCGCCAACGAACTCCTCCCAGGCTATATCATCCCGATCCGCAAACACCACTGCAGATGTGGACCTCCACCAGTTGGATGCAGCACCGCCCAAAACATAAGTAGCCAGGCCCACTCTCGCCTCTGGAGGACAACCAATAGCACTGAAGATCTTCTGCATCGTGAAGATCCACTCCTCCGCAGCCTCTGCGTCATACTGCCCCAGAAAGGTAGGCGGATGCTGGCGCATAAACCGGTCATGCATAGCGCCAGTCCCCGTCTGCCCAGCCTGTGCTGTCTGCTGCTGTAGCATCTCTGTCAGACGTCCGACCGTATCGAACAATGTCCGACGCTCATCCTCCCACGCCTCATCCCTCGCAATCTCACTCTCACCGCGAGTATGGGCAACAACCTTCCCCCGTCTAGGAGGCATCTGCCAAAGAAAACAAGACAATATCAATATAATCTGTGCATGCATGATCCTCTAGACCTAACTCCTAACTCAAAGGTGGTTTCTTTGGACAAGTACGCCGAGATCAACGCTCTGATACCAAATTGTAACACCCCGAAAACAGCAGAAAATTTAAACAATAATAAAGACTGTCAACGGTCAACACAGGGCACGTCACGGGAAACAAACCAACATATATATATAATATATAAGATACAGACCCACGTGGAAGTCAAACTATATAAATGAGTCAACTGTGATTACAACAAAAGTGAATATACATGTAATCACTACCTCAAACAAAAGAAGATATAAAAGAGAACAGGATCTAATCCCGGGGGCACTCTCCTCGGTCACCACCTGACTCTAATGCTACTCGCTACCTGAAATAAAAACAAACAAACATGCCTGAGTTCCCTGAAGGAACCCCGTATACCAAGCCTCCTAAAAATATAAAAAGGAAATAAAGACAATGCAATGCTATGCACATGATCATCCACCTCGGGCCCACAATAATGCCCTCACCGCCTCCGCGGCACTGAACCACTCCTGCCACTAGGGTCAAGTCAGTCCACCGCTGCCTCACAAGGGTCAGTCGATACCACTGCTCCCCAAAAAGTGCAGGAAGGAACCCCCGGTACACGCCGCCACCCAAGGAGCGAGTCAGCCCGCCGAATACACAACTCGGGTCAGACGACAGCCGGTGCTCCCCCAAGAGCCGCCAAGCGCGCACCCTACCGGAACATCCTCGGCCTACCGCTAAACCCTCACAAACTGCCCAAGGTTTACGGCACACATCCCTCACACCCCGCTCGGTAAGAGAGGCAACAGTAATACAATAATACGCCTTCGTCGAAGGTGAAATCCGTAGCTCTCAAAGCCGGTAATCAACCGTCGCCTCGGAGCCGGTAGTCGACCTATACTCAACGGATCGCGTGTGGATAAATCCACCAACCTGCGGCAGATCGATCAACCTCTAAAAGCACACCGGTCGACCGGTCCCCCACACAGTACACGGTACTGTACAAACAAGTCTATCGGTCGAACCACTCCAACCGAATTACCGACCAATCGGTCGAACAAAAGTCATCTAGCGGTCGACCGTTTGGAAGGTCTACACTATACATTTTATATACATATATATCCAATCGGTCAAACCAGGGTCCGTTCCACTGATAAGGAAAACTGCCTGAATCCTGCCTACAGCATTCGGTCGACCGAAACCTACCTTCCGGTCGACCGATCTACAGTCACATCACTGCAGGAAAACTGCACGCGGTCGGTCGACCGGATCCAGAGTGGTCGACCGTTTAAATTGTCAACGCTCGTAACCGACCTTGCGCAGTTCGGTCGACCGAGACACACACTCGGTCGGCCGAAGGCCTATCTAACCTATCTACTGGGTTCGGTCGACCGAAACAACACCGGTCGACCGGCTAATGTAACCCTTCATTTCCAGCGAAATTTGGCATAAACGGTCGACCGTCACACAGACATCGTTCGACCGTTTTCGGGCAGTAAGTTAATATTTATAAATATCGGTCGACCGACCCATATACCGGTCGACCGAACAATACATCTTCCCACTGGACAGGCATCATTTAGACGTTGTTCGGTCGACCGAAACACTCAACGGTCGACCGAACCAGTCGTCTTCAACCTCCGTCCAGTAGGGTTTTCACCGGAGAAACGGCACTAACGCCGTCCTCTACACTCCCACACCTCTTGGGGAGTTAATATGAAGACTTGGCATACCTTTTTGACGGTTGTGGAAGCCTCCCAAGCTCAAGTCACTTCACTCCTCTTCTTCTTCTTCCTTCTTCTCCTTCTTCTCCTCTTCTTCTTCTTCACCTTCTTCTTCTTCTCCAAAGAAATCTCCTCTCTCTCACTCTCTGATAAGGTTCAAGTGAAGAAAACGTCAAACCCCTATCTCTCTACAACTTCTCCTTAAATAGACAATCCAACCTACACCTCATCCAATCAAAACCCACCATCTCTCTCTCCTCTCACGTTCCAACAACTCATCTCTCATCCTTATACCCTCACCTCTTCATTAGCATGCATAATTAGGGTAAGTTAGGTTTAGTTAATTAAGGTGTTTAGATTAGGTTATTACAAAGCAAGATTGAAGGACCTGAATGTAAGATCAAAGGATCAATGAGCAAACAAGAATACTTCACACCATCATGGGGAGTATTTTGGCAATTCTATTCGGATCGGAGCTCCAACAAGTGAAGTAGATGCATCAAAGACCAACAAAGCCATCCAGAAAAGCCCAGAAGAAAATACAGCGTGTTCCGAACCATATAGACCGCCAATTGGCGGTCCAAGACCGCTAATTGGCGTCTGTTTTGGCCCGAAGCCGCTAAGATTTTGGTGGATTGCGTATTAGTGTGTATTTAGTCAATTTCTGGTATTTGTTTAGTCCCATACCGGGGGATTGTCCCGGATTACCTTTTTCTATGGCTATAAATAGAACTCTTCACCTTCTATTGTAATTAACCATTGCTTGGTGACATTCTCTCTACTTGGAGTAAGCCTTGGAGTAAAATCTCAAGGTGAAGAAGAATGCTACCTTCAATGTGAGTCATTTAATAAAATCATTTTTCCATTGATTTGTTCTTATGTTGTTTCTTTATGCATGCTTAGCTTAGTTTTATTTCTTTGATTCTAGGCTAAGGTAGTTAGAATGTTTCTTTTCTTCTTTAGTTTAATTGTTAGAGTAATGTGTAGTGAGTAGATCCATCCCCCTTTGTGGGTGGAGATGATGTTCATACATGCATTAAAGAATGTATATGAATGCTTTATATTTTGATTGTGTTGATAAATATGAATGTATGCTTGCTTGTTAGAGTAGAATATTACACTTGATGAGTTTTGCCACACATCTTAGACACCTCTCATGCTTTGTTTAGGTTCTGAAATAACCAGCTTGTGTATATGAATGCTAATCAACTAGGTTAGTGAATGGATTGATAGGTTTTGCCATAACCTTTAGACACTTCCTATGCATGAAAACACTACCTACATTTGTGCCTATAGAATGCATTCTTCACCATCTTTCTACATGTGTGCACACACTCCACCCCTAGGGGTCTCTCTCCTCTTGATTCCAGCTTAGTTTTACATTCTTTTAGTTTTGATTCGAAGTAATCTTTAGTTGCTTTACTTTGCATTTATCTTCTTAAAAGTTTAGTGTAGTGTAGATTTGCATAGACAAACTCTTCTCACCTTTTGTTGCCACTTGATTTCTAAAAAACAAGAGGCTACTCACCTCCCTGAGGATCGACCTGTACTTGCCACCGCTTCAACGTGGGCGTGCACTTGCGGTATTTAAACGATTAAACATCGACCTATTAAGATAATTGACAAGTATATGTAATGCATGTAATCATGTTTGCCTACTTTGATTGACTAGGTTATTGATTAAGATTAGTTTGATTAATTATCAAAATCAATATAGATTAAGGCCTAAAAGTCAACACAAAGGACTTTACCAATGATTGGTAGATGAGTGACAGAGAGCTTTTATTGTGGTGGCACCATTGGTTTGGTAACTTGGAGCCTCATACCTCCTCCCAAGCCAAGTCATAGATGTCGTCTCTGACGCTTGGGAGATTAGTGATCTCCCCAAGTAGTGAGGCGGTGAGAGTGAAAGAAACACCGTTGATTTTGGATGTGAGAGCCTTTTGAGTGGCATCTTGGGCGGTGATTTCTACAAGGTTAGCATAAAATTGTCGACAATTTTTGCAAGAAAATTTCACCGAAAGCTTGTCTTTGAAGAAATCACTCATATGATCTTTGGTGAGAAAAGTTGAGAGGTTGTTTCCTTGAGATCGTTTATTACGATCTTCTACTCCGGAATAGGGTTGGCACTGCTAATCGATAGAAAGTGTCTCTGCCTTTTGGTGGATGAAGATGTAGGATCTTCAGGAATTAAGTCAACTTCACCAGATGGACCGACTTCTTGTCTTTATTCTCGATCGATTTCTTAGTGAAATCCGCCACTTTCTTTGAGACAAGAACGTTCTTAGAAGACAATTAAAAGTGGTGAAAATAGTAGGGATTGGAAAATTTTGAGTAGAAGAAAGAGTTTTGAATGTTTGTAGGAAAGATGGATGAAAAATAAAGTGAATGGGGACTTATTTATATAGAAAACATTGAGGGAAAATTAAGAAATTCACATCCAACAGTTGATTGATCATTTTAGTTTACCGCAAGTGCACGACATCGGTGAAGATGCAGCAAGTACGGGTCATACCACAAGGAGTTGCGCGCGTTGTTGTTATCACCATACTCGAATGAGAAGAAAAATAAAAGGAGATATTTAGGCTAAGCTAACTAAACTAAAATAGAAGAAAACAATCTAACTAAACCCCTTGGAGTGGAGGTGCAATAGTGAGGTGCAGTGTGTGTGCATGAGGGTGTCCAATCCATTAAGCATATGTGTAAGAGTGTGTTTACAAGTAGAAGCTAGTGTGAAATCTAAGTGTGAAACACATACAATTACATGGTATACAAGACTAGGATAGGTTAGCATGAAGTTAAGATCAATTTTATGGATTCTCAGGTATGCAATAAGCACCTAGTCTGGCCATTAAAGCATCAATAAATCCTAAGCATAATCTTACTTCATTCATGCAATATAAACCAAATCAAGCAACCATTGATTTCAAGTCAATTCCATCATCAAATATAACTCATCACAAGCAACATGTCAAACATAGATCTGACATGAAACAAGTACCTAGTGTGGTCATTATCTCATCTACAACAAGGTAAACATGCCACAAGTTTTAGATCTAACATAAAGCACATGGAAATGACACATAAGAAGAATCTCATCATACACTTCACCATCAACTACATTGCCTCCACCCCAAATGGGGTGGATCTACTCACTAATCATAATAACAAGCAAGAAAACAAGAGATTAAGACTAAACATGGCATAAACTCTAACTAGAAAACTAACCAACAAAATCAAAAACTAATTGGATACAAAGAAAGTAAATGACAAGAGGAATCCAAATCTACCTTTAGATTAGCAAAAGTGTAACATTACAAGCTTCAAAGCCCACCTTCTCTACTGCCCAAATTGGGTATACCTAAGCTATTCTAATGGTGGAGGCTGAGAAATAAGGGAAAGGAAGAAGAAACATTGGTATTTATAGAAGAAATAGTGGTGTCGATGAATCTGGGAGCAATATAACGACTTTAATCGCCTTCTTTATAGTCTGGTGTACCCAAATAATTGAGATCAAACCATGGGTGAAATTGGGGCACATTTGAAGCAAATTGATCCGCCATTGGGGGATTGTTTGTTTCTGATCTGCCCCATTCTTCTCCAGCAACTTAAGTGTTGTATTTTGCACATGGAGTGCACTCCTGGTCTGCTGATTCGAGCTCGTTTGTCTTTAATTTTCCAAATACTCCTCAAGATCATGGTATAGGTCCCCATGGATTTCATCTGGGTCCTTGATTTGCAGATGGGTCCTTCTGCATGACAAACATGTGCATTTGCTTCATTTGAATCATTTCTTCTTGCATTTCAGTCATTTTCTCTTCCTTTCTCTTCTTTATTACCTAATACCAGAACCACCACAAACAAAAACTCGAGTAGCACAAATTGGGGTAAAATAAAGGATATATAGCATGAATGTGATGTGTGATATGCTAGATCAACGATTGTCCATTAATGGTGCGGATAATTATTGGTAAGCTCTAACGGTTAAATTCTGCAACGTCTCGGTCAACCGCAACCGGTTTGATCCTTGGAAACGTGCATACATTGAATTCCAAATTCGCATATCGAATTTTGGAACAGACTTCCGTGGAGGGGGTTGTTTTACCTGTTTGTGCACTGAATCCATGCCCAATTCTCCTTTTGGTCGGAAAGCATCAGAAACCTATCGTATGTGGTCAACTGAACCCATTTCGGTCCCCTGAAACCCCTAACTAGAATCACAAGTTCGGACAACCAAAACAGATTCGGTCAATATAAGACAAATGTTTGGGAAATATTGTGCTAGAATGGTCAATGTAAGACATGATAAGATTATATGCAACAATAAGTTAAAGAATAATATGGATTTTTTAGCGAAAGAAGAAATTCAAGAATATGGATTGAAAAAATTCTACACGATTAAGTTTTTTTTTGTAAAGTTGTAACTTGTAACACAATTAATAAACAGATGTTTGATATATATATATATATATATATATATATATATATATATATATATATATATATAGATGCAATGGAAAAATACTATTAACACTATAAAGATACATACGTCCTTTAAAGCACACGAGTTTGTTCTTTAAACTCAAAAGGGTCCTTAAACCACAAGCCTCCCCTATACATGAATTGATACAAACAAATGTTTGCAATAGGATTGATACATAGACACCGTGTGTCACCACTCACTAGTCACGTCAACCAATTTTAAGGATTTGTTTTGGATATTTTCAAGCAATTCAAAAACAATCTCCGATAGAGTGGGAAACAATTGGTTTCGCAAAGAAGTGGTGAGAATAATTCTTTCCATAACAACAAAATCGGGCTAAACCGCAACTTTTCAAAGAACTGCCTTTTAGTTTTAAAAATAAAATGTAAATCTTCCTTCGCTATGCCAAGTCACCGACCCCAACAGAAAACCAAAACCAAATAAATGGCATCAAACATGGAAGTCCCGAGTACCAACGGTAGAAAGTAGGTGAGTTGGTCATCGTGAAAACAGCATCGTCATTTTCACTGGTCTAGGGTTTTCTTGATTTTGTTTAAATTAAGCTTTCGACCACCAAGGTGTGGTTGTGTTAAGTTCGTCGTGGTGTGTCCTTTTAATAATGGAGTTGTGCCCTTTAAGAGTCAGGGGCTTTGTGCAGTTATAGGTACTTATATTGATGGGTTTAATATGTTCCTCTAGAGTTAATTTTCTGTCTTTTGTACTTCCTTAAGTTGAATCTAGGTTGGTGCGGGAATTTTCATAATCACCTTCGCTAATTCCATAAAAAATATAGAAATGGTTGAAAAGATTGAAAAAATGCAGTGAGATCTCCACCAACTCTTACATGTATTGCAGTATTTGTAAAAACAACATGTTCGACCACTAAATATGCATTTCATATGTTCTTTCCACACTTGTGTTCATATGCTCATTTCATCACAACAAAAAATAAGGATGTCTATCTTGATAGCAAAGTGTAAAGTTTATCATATATTGTCTAAAAATAAATTTCTTTGTTCTTGCTTGCTCTCATGTGTGATTGACTATAACAAAAATAAATTCTATTCGGTGGTTCCGACTTGTGATTCCATGTATGATTCGAAATTGAATTGTATTTTTTCATTTGTCATTTGAGTTTTATAGAATGAACTATTCTCTTTTACCGACATTGCAGATTACTGACTAAAAAAGAACTCTTCTTGAAGGAGCAAACTGAGAATTTTTTTATTGAATTGTATTTTTAATTTTTGTTACATTTAAATGGATGAAAAATTTATCCTTAATTATTTGTGTTTATGTTCTTATATTATTTATTTGTATTTGTTTTAATGTTCATTTATCCTTTCTCTGTTTGTAAATACCAATAACAAAATTTCATTATTTTTACATTTTCGTCAAACAGAATTTAAATTCCGCTGGATTCTGCTTTCCATTGCTTTGCTTTTGACTCCCAGAATCTACTTTAAACCGGATTCTTGTGCACAAACACCCCCTTATTAGGGTATGATATGTCCTTTAAGCCATTTTGTGTTAATGAATGAAAATGTTTATATTGCAGACTTTCAACTGTTAAAGTGTACGTGGGAATCATTCAAGAATGAGGCTCCACTCATTATTGACAACCAATGGTCAATATATTCCAGACGACAATGCTCTCTAAATTCCAGAGTTTGCAAAGAATCATTGTAGATAATGACATCCTCGACTTCATGATTGAAAATTTTGAGGTGGAAGAAGGTGGGTTCAGGATAGGGAATAAATTTCTGAATTTCAACACCACCGATGTGGTAGTCATATTAGGACAGGAAAAGGGATGAATGTCAGTCGACATGAGTAAAAAGCAATTGACCAGATGCCTTGGTCAGAGACTAGAGAAGAAGGAATTAAAAATACAACTGAGGGAGGTCAGGGAAAGAGGAAATGACATTGGATATATCAAACTACTGAACTATCTTCTTTTTACTACATTCCTATTTTACTACGACACAAATAAAGCAAAGGAATAGTACTTGTCATCCGTTGAAACACTGGAAGACATGAGTATGTCTGGCAAAAGGTGATTTTTGAGTTCTTAGATGTTGGCAAAATAAAAGCCAGTAGAACTTGAGAAAATCAAATCTTCAAGCAACCTTACCCCAAAGAAGGGGAACGTTGCTGGATACGTAGCTATACTTCAGGTTTGAAAAATCAGATTTGCAATATTTGCAAAACATTTTATGTTTTAATAGGTTTTTGTGACACCAAATAACAACATATTGCTACATGTATGACTGTGTGAGAATGTAACAATTGAGAATGTAAAGCGACCTTGCATTCCAAGAGTCAATAGATGGGGTTCTTGGCTTGGGTCAGGGAAGATGCTTAAAATACTAGAAAAGCAGGGCATCACCATCAAAAAAAGCCAGTGGACAAGTGGAAGTCAAACACTTAGAAAAGCTGGAACAACCTGGATATGTAGACAAGTGTGGTCAACGAACAGGTTGACACTTATACTACTAGCGAGCAAAGAATGGACACCATTTCACGAGACACAGAGCCTCAAAGAATAACCATTGGAGCTACGAAATCCCAAGAGATCCACTACAAGATGTGGTGGACTTCACGGAAATGAAATTGAGGTGGTTGAAGGCAGAGCAGACAAACCAAGAGCTCAATCAAAAGTTGGCTGAGAATGCAAAAAAAAAAATACAGCTCTCGAAAGATAGATCAATGGAGAATGCAAAACATTGTACCCAATACACACCAGCAGATCCACCTACTCCGGTAGGAGAAAGAAACGAAGAACTTGGAGATGAGAGCTTAAGAATGCCTACTGAAGGTGCCTCAACATCCCAATTTGAAGCCGCAGAATTGTACATCAATGTAATGGAATGTTCTTGTAAACCCACGACCAAGTACACGTACAGGAAAATTAAAGTTCAAAACCGCAAGTACACGACCATGTTGGAGTGGTGGCAAGTACGAGTCGTGTTCACGAGGAGTGAGTACGGGTCGTCGTTGACCAAACTCGAGTGAGGGAAGAAAATCAAGAGTGAGTGGGTGTACCTACACTAAATTACCTGAAATACAATTTGTAAAATAAATGCGATTAATCTCATAGGAGGTGGAGAATGTGTGTAATAATGTAGATATGTGACGCGTGTGTGTACAATTGTGCTCTCATGACATGAATTAATATGGACATCAATAATGACCATTATCCTAAGTGTGTTTTCACATGGATTAAGATTTATCATAATGATTAAAACAAACAAAACACTACTTAAGATAAAACTAAAGATGACCACATGCTCACATGCATGTCAATCTTATCTCTTTATCCACTCCATTCTCACCTCATCATTCCCCATAAAGTGGGCCGACTCACCAAAGCATGTGCTAAGCATCAATTAGGACCATTAACACATCAAAGGCAAGAGTGACAAACCCATCAAAATGGCTATGAAAATAATTTGAAGCTCCAAAATTAAGTTTAAAATACACAGAAATCTAACAACATTCACGCTTCACACCATCCTCCACACGCCAATAGGGATGGATTACTCACTAATCATATCCATAACAAAGAAAAGAACAAAAGAAAAACACCACATGAACAAGTAAAGGAAACTAAATATAACCAAAGAATGCAAAAAAATTGCATCAAATGAAAGACAAGAACATAAAGAACATGAAAGAAATATTACAAAATGGTTTCACTTCTCCTCCACTACACTACTAAGAAAGAAATAAAACCTACAACTAAGCGAGAAATAAAACCTACTACTAAGCAAGAAATAAAACCTACTCTATGCACGAAATAAAAACCTACTGTAATGGGGGAAGAAGGGAGAAGAAGAGAAGAATGGAGAAATGATTACAAGTGTATTTATATAAGATTAGAAGGTCTGGATTAATCTGGAAGCAACTGAATTGCTACAAATCCGATCTGGGTATCCAAATTGTGAACCCACGACCAATGTAATTGAAATACAATTAGAAAATCATGCACATAAAATTGTTGAAAAATATGAAAACGATCTTGCTTGCATGTATAATTTTTTTAAAATATACACATAAGCAAGAGACGAAATCCAACACAAACTACATTTCCATTATTCGTCGGCTAAGTCTTTATTGTCTATAAATATTAATAGTGTCAATAGTTGTAAACGTGGAATCAAAACAAATTGTGATAGTGGAGACTCATTAAAATTATGACACTATTGTTTAGGTCATATTTCTAGAGAGAAAATGCAACAACTCCTAAAAGATGAAATTCTTCGTACATTAAATTTTTCTGATTTTGATGATTGCGTTGAATGAATTAAAGGAAAATATATTAAAGGAACTAAGAAATGGGCTACTCAAAGTGGGGGACTTTTGGAAATTATCCACACAGATATATGTGGACATTTTCCCACTCTGAGTCTTAACGGACATAGATTGTTCATTACGATCATTGATTCTATAAATAAAGGTTTTTGGTACCAATTGTTGCTTTAGTACATATTCAGCCATTGTCTTCCTGAATTTCTCCCAATAAGAGAATCATTAATCATCAAGTCTAGCGAAAACAATTAAAGATCAATACCCTAAGGTTTCACTTGTGCATCAAGGTTCCATAATGTCTTTACTACTCAATTACAAGTATTTATTTATTTTTATTTTATATCGATTTTATGGATTTTGGGGTTATCTCTTGTATTCTTGATCTCATTGAACACACTTATTTCTAACAAAATCATCCCAAAAACTACTCCACGATGTCACACTAAGCTCCCACAATTCACCACACCTTCGTCCCGACGTCACCAACAACTCTCACTATGATGTCTTTCACTTTAAACAACATTTATCTCCACTCGCAGTAATCCTTTACCAAATAGACCTATCCAAGTATCACAAATTTAAGAATTGACTCTCATATCACTTATAAATGTACTCATCCAAAAAAATAACAGACAAATGAGATAACTTATTGGGCTATAACTAAGAGTGGCAACAGGTATCCGAAACCGGTCAAACCGAACCAGATCCGGTGGTACCGAACCGGGGCAAAATGGATATGGGTCGGATATGGTTATCAAATTTCAAAACTAACCTAATTCCGGTTCTAACCACTGGACCTCGAACCGGATCCAGAACTGGATTTTCTAAAAAAATAGTTGTCTCTAATGACTTTTACCATTCCACCAACTCACAAGAGTTATTGATTAATGTTCTGCTATATAGATATTGCTCTGTCAACGAGATTGAACTGTGTGAAATTAGTCGCACATCGGAACAATTAGATTTTCCTCTCCCATTCCAACCTATATATAATCTCACCATAGACAAATGAGTTGAATAATTCTTTTGGTATGAGTTTTCTTGGAGCAGATAAGTCAAGAATCTCTTGAAAAATACAAGTTTTGTACCAGATCCGTTTCTAGGTATTCGTGGTCCCATCGGATCCAGTTCTGGGTACCCAAGTTGGGAACTGACTCGAATCCAATTCGGTTATGGGTATCCAAATAAAAATCAGAACTGATCCGTTGTCATCCCTAACTATGACCCACAACGAACATCCGATACCACCTAAGGTGGGATTAAACTCAACCATGAGATCCTAATAACGTTTGTTTTCCCAAACAAACAAACAACGCAAACAAAAGCCAAAAAATACAAAACTTAAAGGCCATTCCCAGATAAAAGGCCCTAGTTACGGTTCCGAATCAAACCCAAACAAGCATCAACGAAGCCATGAAAAATAATAAAAACAACAAATGCAAGAAGAAAATAGCACAAATATTTTTGACAAAAAACAAAAGAGAGCAAGATTTTCGACCAAAATAAGACTAAGAACAGAAACGTCAACAGAAGAAGACTATTTCGTGTCAGGTTAGAGTAAGAATGAGTCGATCGAAGAAATGATGGAGGAATGTCTGCTTCTGCTCCAACCAAACCAAAGCAATCACGAGGGGCGATGGCGGCGTTTTGGATTTTGAACTTGTGTTATTGGATTGCCAAACCGGATCCGGGTATCCACTTAACCAACCGTTTAGGGGGAAAAAATGCGTGACGTTTTGACTAATCTACCCTCAGTATCGAGGAACTTAAGTTAGGGCATTTCTGTCATTCCACATGAGTAGATATTTCTCCGGGACGGTCTTCCTTCTCGAAGAAACCTAACGCCGAAGCTCGCCGGAGGTCGATCAATCTCGCCGGACATCAACCGATCGCGTCGGAGCTCGATCAAGGTCGTCGATCGCGAATTTGGTCCTTGGAGAGAGCACTTCTGCTTGGAGATTCGAAACGAGGTATGCCACTGAAACCAACTTGAGGTTTTTGCCACATCTGGAAATCAAACCTTGTGCGATTGAAGCTTGAGTGAGATGTTGGATTGAAGTAATTTCTCAAATGAAGTTGTTTTAGATGGGATCTTAAGAAAAACTAACCTTTTAATTGATCAAAAAATAAAAAAAGAACATTTAACTTTTTGAGTCTTGACTCTTGAGAGTTTTTGGGAGTTTCTGGATTGTTTTTTGTTTGTTTGCTTGTTCTAGAATGATGAGGCATAGATGGAGGAGAGACCTAATGACCCATTTATAGTTGTAATTTACATTGTCACCAAAATTAATCAGTGTTTTCTTGTAGGAATTAGAATGGGAGATCCCTAGTTGAGATAGTGGACAAAGGATTGAAGTCAATCAGTCTCATTTGCATGCTTGGGATGTTTGAGGTTTAATATGGGGGTGCCGTGGTAGAGTAGATAAAATAAAAATTCTAGAAGTTATTGAAGACTACATGCATCATAACATGACATATCCCTTGTGCAATAAAGGTCCTCTTTAAAACTAGTAGACTGGTGTATTGGTGGTGAATACGTTCTCACGAGATTGTGTCAGCATTTGTTTGAACTACCTTGGGGTTTCACTTTCATATCAAGGAATTTATTTGTTATGCTTTACAAGCAAACCCATGTATAAGGCTTGGATAGAATTCGACTTGATGAACAATGAACTTCAACCATTCAGGTTATTCAGCTTACTGAAACACGATTTGGAGTAGAAAAAGAGAGCCGGAAAGAGGATCGAAATGGGAGAAAGAGCGTGCTGCCATTGTTTCTTCCTACTAAGGCTGGTTGTGTTCCTCAACCTGGCACTGCAAATCCTAGGTTCGATCCACGAGTACAAGAAGGAAAATTTTTCTCCCCGCTCCAACTCCTTCTTCTTCCATGGAGGCAGTGAGGGGCTCTATGCCTCTATGCCCCCCTCCAATTCCACCTCTAGGGATGCCAAATCCTTCATCCGGTTTGATTCTATTACCTTTCAACGCACTAAGGAGTCAGCAGCACAGCATGATGAGATGCAACAGAAGACTGGATTGGTGGAAGCTATTATTCTTGAAATTCGAGATAGGGAAAAGATTGGGGGTTCCTATTTGAAGTCTGATGCCATATGCTGCACAGCCAGTCTGTTTGAACAGAAATCTTGCAAAGTTGGAGAAGTGATTATTCAACCTAATCCTGATAACCCTGAATGGCCAAAGCGTATTCAAACTTTTTTTGATGGAAAAAGTGAGGAAGTTGATATGGCCACTCAATCTGTTCAAATAAATAGCACCGGGATGTATTATCTGTATTTCATGTTCTGCGACCCCAAGCTTAAGGGTTTGACAGTCAGCGGGAAAACTGTTTGGAGAAACCGTGATGGATATCTACCTGGAAAGATGGCACCATTAATGATGTTCTATGGTTTCATGTCATTGGCCTACCTTGTGCTTGGTTTGATATGGTTTCTCCAGTTTGTGCGTTTTCTGAAAAATGTATCTCAGTTGCACTACTATATTACAGCAGTTATTGCCCTAGGAATGTGTGAAATGGCTTTTTGGTATTTTGAATATGTAAATTTGAACTCGACTGGCAGCAGGCCGATGGGCATCACTCTCTGGGCTGTAACTTTTACTGCTGTTAAGAAGACAGTCTCCCGCCTTCTCATTTTAATGGTCTCTATGGGCTATGGAGTTGTAAAGCCAACTTTGGGTGGAGTAACCTCCAAAGTTCTTCTTCTTGGTGTGGTATACTTTGGGGCTTCTGAGGCACTAGAGCTTGTGGAAAATTTGGGTAATATAAATGACTTTTCTGGAAAAGCAAGGTTGTTCCTTGTACTACCAGTTGTTTTTCTGGACGCGTGGTTCATCCTGTGGATATTCTCGTCATTGTCAAGAACTCTAGAAAAGCTTCAGTTAAGAAGAAGCATCATTAAGCTTGATTTGTATAGGAGATTCACGAATTCACTCGCACTGTCAGTGCTTGTCTCCGTTGTTTGGATTGGATACGAGTTGTATTTTAATGCTAGTGACCCCCTAAGTGAATTGTGGCAAAGAGCTTGGATGATCCCAGCATTTTGGAATGTTCTCTCGTTTCTACTTCTTGTTGTGATTTGCATGTTGTGGGCTCCTTCACAAAATCCTACACGGTATGCATACTCTGAGGACACCGGTGATGATATTAATGAGGAAGCTGTTTCACTTACTAATACTAGCACAAAGCCAGCCGGAGATACAGTAAAAGAAAGAAAAACAGCAAGTACCTCAGATCATGTGTTTGCATGTGGCGAGGATCTTGAGGAGGATAAACGAGAATAATTTTCTTCCTCTCGTAATTGCTGCTGTTGCATGGAAAAAGTAGTTAGTCTCTTTGCGCTTTGTTTATCTGAATCGAAGTTATAAGCATAAAGTATTCTGAAATCAACAAACAGTTTATCAAATGCTCAAGCATCAACAATCTGACGATGGATGGTGCCAATCTCATATCTTTTTCAATATCTACCATTATAACAACACTCCTAAATCTCTTTTTCGCAATGGTAAGTATTTATCATCTGGGTTTGAGGATCCGTGATTTGGTTCATGTAAATATACCAATTGGACCATGACTTTTGTCTGTAGAGAAAGGACTTCTGGTTTCAAACTTGATGAACTTTAATGGTTGGTTCTTGCTGAATGTTGAAATAGTAGGCATATGCAAGTTTAAGTTCAGCAGCACAGGAATTACGTTCATATTTCTTGATATGAACCCTGGTTGTTGCTTTCTAATTGTCTTTTGACAAATTCAACGATTTTGTGCAATGATAGCTTTGTCGCTTTTGAGAAGCTATGGATGTTGCTTAGGTGATAGTCTTATGTCTTGGTTGAATTGTTTCCTGTTTTAATTGTATATTTTGTTTTAAATTGGACCAATTTTTGATAAAATCTGAATATTACATTGTGGATTCAAAGAATCTTTATTATTATTGTTTTGGCAGCATGTCAATCCTTGAGCATGTGTCCATTTCGATTGGACATTGCAATGATGGAAGATGTAAGATTTGCTGTCGAATTGGAAGCGTTTTTGTTGACATGATTAAACCGAAGTACCCCACTTCGACATAAATACCATTGGTCATGTGTCTTATGTTTTGTCTTTCATGAATGTGGAGCGTAATGTGAAAGTGAAATGTTGTTTTTAGTTGGATGGTATAATTTAAAGAGATTGGGAAAAAAAATCTTATTTCTATCGTTCTCTATTTTGGCATAGAAAACAAACTTTTGGTGGCTGTTAATTGTGCGAAAGAGAAGTCCACAAGCGTGGATAAGAATGAAGCCTCTCGCTTAAGTTGTTATTGGATGGTTTTCTATACAGTTTAATGTTTTGTTATAAATATATTTATTTACCTTCCTGAAGCTCTTATGTGATTGCAAATTGGAATATATTTAGACATTGCTACAGCCTACAGGTGAACTGGGAAAGATGCATATTTTATCATGTCAAAGCTATTGCAATTGGAAACTAAAATAAATTGTGATGTAGTGTTTACCTTGTGGTCACGATGCATTGTTCAAGTAAATGGTCTTAAGTCTTAATTACTGTAGTGACTATATTATAATGAAAACTTATGACTATACTTAAGAAATGAATGGTCATGCAAATCTGGAATAGACGTCGGCCTTGTTCTAGCGTTCAGTTGATTAAGTGAAGGGTTGGGGTTGTCACTACTGGCTTTATATAAAATACTGGTCCGATAGGCCGGTGCTTTCTTTATGAGGCTAACATATGGTTGTGTGATCGTAGAGTTAGATCTAGTTGTATTGAGGTTTTACAGACATACTGGTCCAATAGGACAATACTCTTTTTTTGAGAATTAATTATGATATCTACCGTATTGACGCAAATTAGTATATAACGTCTTTCGAACTTAAAGAGTGTATTCAAAACTATATGTGTCTCATAATATTCCTAGCGATGGTGACTTTTGTACGATTGTGCACCGATGGGCACACGATCTGCGCGGTGGGGCCATTTTAATTTTAACATACTAGTTATGGAATTAATTAAAAATTAAATTCTCATACTTCGTATTTATATTGTTAAGTAGGGAATCTTTTTTACAGTATCATTAATGTTCTACATCAAGGTATAACGGTGGACACAATGCAAACTTGAGTATTAATTTTTATGTTTTCGTAAATACAAATTAGAATTCTGATGCAATACAAATACTATCCAAGACCTATACGTTATAGAAGGCGGAGCTCAAATAAGGGTCCACGACACTGTTATTTCATGTTTAGCACCGCGTCGTATTCATGTACCAACATGTTATCAAATTATCACATGATCCCCTAAATATTTCCTCATACTAGAAAACTAAAAATGTAAATTTTTGTAACTAAAACTTTGACTACAATATGCACATAAGAATCAACAATGCTGGAAGAGTGAAAATTAAATTTTTTGGTGTCACGAAAAAAATTTGTAAAAAAAATAATACTCACGCCAACATCAAGCATGCACACTATTGTTTTTATATTGGTTTAATTGTGTCATAGAGTCCCTTGTAGATAACAATAATACTACATAAATTTACTTTTCTGAAGTTAAATCATCTCCACCCGACATTTACCTCTGTATAATTGAGATTCAAAGAATTGGTCCTCTCCAATTCTTTGAGAATCAGAGAGGACCCTTGTCCCAAAATAGTAGAGGTCTAGCTTCCATCAGTCCCTCCTGCTCCAAATGCACTCTCCTCCACACTTTGCACGACCAAATTCACATGTCGGCGCAGGGTGACTCTCTCAGTGGTGTCGTGAGGGTCTGGAAAGGATGTCGGATTGTGCAACTATATTGGGATAGCACCGTGTGGAGAGCTAAGAGCAGTGTTGTGTCCGCACTTAGATTTCCAAAGTTTGTTGACGATACTACCTTACCTTTTTAAGGTCCCTGCCAAACACTCAAATAAATCAAAACAGTTGTTAAGAAGTTCCAAATATGATGTCAACAATTGTCAAAAAATCCTGTGATTTCTGTCTTTCCAAACAGTCCAACAAAACGCACTGACCAAAGTGTTCCGATGTAAACTCAATCTCAGCATGCTGTCGAGTTCCAATCCTCCAGAAGCTGTGGAACACGACCCCTTCTCATGCTTGCTGCACCTATATGAAGCGTAACTTAGCATTTCACATAAGCATATATTGTATTATGATTAAATTTTATTAGCAAAGGCCAAAGTGCCAGGAACGTCCCCACTATGGGAAGGATCGACAACACCATCGTCAATCCGTGGGGTATCAACTGCTGGGGCATCCTCCTCCTGACGTCGTCAACGTCTATGCTTTTCACTGCCTCCCTTAGGTACACGGTCTAGCGATGAAGGCCGAAGTGTAGTCATACCTAAATTCCAAAGTAGTGTAATTTATCATCAATCGCATAATAAATTTTAAACTACAAATCAAATAATTCATACAATGGTTTGTCATAACATTCATGGTCATAGATATTAAAATGTGCACTACTCCACCGGCTGCAAATTTAATATCCTCTAATTGGACTCTATCTTGTACAACATTTCCTCGACCGTACTCAGGAACTTTGGATGATTTGTCCTCCAAGCTATATAAATCTCTCGGCAACATTCGCACAACCACTAACCATTGATCCTCACATGCCCTTTCTTTGGGCTCTGCAACATAAAAAAGTTGCTATACTTAGGATGCAAGTACAAATGGTTCTTCCAGTTTCAAAAATTTATTCACGTTCACCAACGTGAACCTATATTCGTCGCTTCTAGTTGTATAGTCCCGTCCTAGAACGTCGTACCACTTGCACTTGAACAAAACATATTTCACATCACAGTAGTAGTGAATTTGTTACATCCTAAACCATTTATGTGGGCTAAGTGTGGTTAGTGGAAGATTAGGGTGATGGTGGAGGTTGGTTGTGTTTAAGAGGAAAACACAGACCTCCATTTCTCTTCCACCATTTTTCTTCCACCACACCTCTTCTTCTCTTCTTCACCACTTCCGGAGCTCCAGTGAGTGGCTTTGGGAGCAAGTAAGGAGACGTGGTCGGTGGAGAGCATGTACGTGCAGGTGTGGCTGGGTGGAGCTAGGCGCAAGGAGGAGGACGCACGAGCGTTAATAACTCGGGGAGGCTGATTGATATGTTTTAATTAACCGCAAGTGCACGGCCGCGTTGAAGCGGTGACAAATACGGGTCGATCCACAGGGAGAAAATCAGATAAGGCTCAAGGGATTAAGATAACACACACCTAATACACCACATGATACAATCACACATTTCTCCACCCCCCAAATGGGGATGGAACTACTCACTTATCATTACACTACAACCTACATTAAAATGAAACATTCTACTGAAATCAAACTAAACTAAGTGATTGATTCGTTTTATATTAAACCGCAAGTACACGGCCGCGTTGAAGCGGTGGCAAATACGGGTCGATCCACAGGGAGGTGTGTCGACTTTTGGTTTGTACGAAGGTGAGTGGGAAAGAAAGGAGAGAAAAGTTGGTTACACTAAACTACACTACAATGCAAAAAGGGAATGGAAGATAAGCAATAAAACTAAACCTCATAGGGGGTAGAGAAGTAATGTGAATATAAAGATGTATGTGTGTGTGTTCAATTATGCTCCTCACAACATGTAGTGCATGAAATCATAAAACTAAATCCAACTTTGCCTCCACATGAAATAAGATAAGACTATATCGTTAAAACATACAAGTCAATAATTGGAATAAAGCTAAATGAACTCATGTATAAAGACTAGACCCTATTATGCCTCCACATGAAATAAGATAACCCAATATCATTAAAACATACAAGGCATTAACCAAGGTAAAGGCAACAAGAGTAGATACACTACAAATTGTGTTTCCAATATTAATTCCATCCATATCCTCACCTTATCATTCCCCATAAAATAGGTCCACTAATCTAAGCATAAGCTAAGCTTCATTCAAGAGCATTAGCATATCAAAGATAAGAGTGAAATCTCATTAGATGGTTATGGAAATCATATAAGGCTCAAGGGATTAAGATAACACACAAGTAATACACTACATGATCATATCACATATTTCTCCACCCCCAAATGGGGATGAAACTACTCACTAATCATTACACTACCTACATTAACAAAATGAAACATTATACTGAAAGGAAATTTAACTAAGCAAGAAGGAGCATTAAAGAAGCTTAAAAGGAAAGGAAAGACTAAACAAGCATGCACAAATTAAAAGGCAAGATTAAAAGAAACTAGAACAATTATTTTATTAACAATGACTCACATTGAAGGTAGCATTCTTCTCCACCTTGAGTTTTGCATCAAGGCTTACTCCTTAGTAGAGAGAATGCCACCAAGCAATGGGTAGTTTACAATAGAAGGTGAAGAGTTCTATTTATAGCCATAGAAAAAGGTAATCCGGGACAATCCCCCGATGTGGGACTAAACAAATACCAAAAATAGCCTAAACATCTTCTAATACACGCGCTCCAGAAGTTTCATCGGATCCGGGAAGATCCGGACGGCCAATTGACGGTCTACAGGATCCAGATCGAGTTGAAATTTGTTTTGGGCTTGTCTTGATATATTTGTTGGGGCTCCGACCCAAATCGAATTTCCAAAATACTCCCCATGATGGTGTGGAGTTTCTTGTTTTGCTCTTAGGTCCTTCGGTCTTACGTTCAGGTCCTTCTCCCTTGCATCTTAGTCCCCAGGTCTCATAATTAAGTTTTTTTCCTGCTTTTCAGTCCTTTCATGGCTCTTCTCTTCAAACTTCTTTATTTCTGAAATTCAAACATAAAACTCGTCACGTAGCATTGCTTAGGTGTAAGATAATGGATATAAGATACAATATGAGCATGAAATGATGTCAATCACTAAGCAAGTAAGAAATATTAAAGAAACTAAAAGGACATAAAACAAAAGAAGCATGCAAGCACATGAAAGGAAATTAAACTAAGAAAGAAACAACATAACTAAAGAAAAACATCTATTATTACTCACTCAATTACAAGTAGCCTCTCTCCACCATGGTTTTTGCTTCAAGACTTTTACTCCTAGTAGAGAGGATGGCCACCAAGAGAGAGATGAGGTACAAGAGAGGAGGAAGATTCTATTTATAGCCACAGAAAAAGGTAATCCGAGACAATCCCCCGGTATGAGACTAAACAAATACCAAAAATAGACTACACACACTCTAATACATGCCCCACATAAATCTTAGCGGATCCGGACCAAAAGAGACCGCCAATTAGCGGTCTACAGTGTTCGGATCGCTCTGGATTTTTTCTGGACTTTTCTGGATGTATTTGTTGGTCTTTGATGCATCTACTTCGCTTGTTGGAGCTCCGACCCGAATAGAATTGCCAAAATACTCCCCATGATGGTGTGGAGTATTCTTGTTCGCTCATTGGTCCTTCTATCTTACATTCAGGACCTTTGATCTTGCATCTTAGTCCTCGAGTCTCTCAACTCAGTCATTTTCCTCCGTTTAGGTCTTTTCATTCCTCTTCTCTTCATACCTATTTATTTCTGAAATTCAAACATAAAGCTCGGTACGTAGCATTGTTTAGGTGAAATATAATGGATATAAGATACAAATGTAAGCATGAAATGATGTCAATCAGAGGTTTCGGCGAATGTGAACTTACTGATATTTTTTGTCAGACGGTTTTCTTTTACGTTCGACCGATTGCCTAATATTTATGCTCTGACCCTGGCTTAGACCTTCTAAACGGTCAACCGCCCTTGACCATGGGTCCGACTGGTAACTTAAGTTTAGGCCCAAAACGTGCGACTGAAGTGTGTTGTTGTTCGAACGTTCACTGTTGATAAGGAAATAGTGTGCCACATCCGGTCGACCGTTTGTGCCTTGTTTGGTTTTCTCACCTTGTGGCTTGTATCAGGCTTATTTCCTCGGAAACCCGTGTCCTTGCCTTGTGCATGAGCCGGGAGGCGCGGTGGGTGTGGTGAGCTTGATACACGTGTCATTTTATGTTGATGAGCTTTGTGTGGCATGTGCATTCGTGGAGTCACACTAGGTAGGAGACCTGATAGATCGTGGATCCCAATGCATTGCGTTGTTATGCAGCTCCGTGGGCAATGTGACTGTTGTCCTTGATGGCAACAAAGGTGATCGCCTTGCCTTAATGGTAACGGAGATGACTGTCCGTCGATTTAGTATGACATGTAGCTTGGCTGTGGGACAACCAAGTGAGTTGACCAATCGGTATGTGTGGTGGTGGGTATTGACTTTACGACCTTGATGACGATGGGGATGACTGACCGACGATGTATTCCGCCAGGTAGCTTGGCTCGGCATAACCAGGTGAGTTGACCGTCGAGTGAGCGAGGGCTCCGACTGGTATGGTGTTGGCCACGAGATCAGATCTATATCTATGACACGGATGTGCACGCGACCCTCACAGAACCCTCACGTTAGTTTAGTTGTGAGTGGGGATTAGTCGCGTACCTTCGTAAGACCGCATGTGCATGCGGTAGGTCCCGTTGGGGACCCAATGTTGTTGATGGAACTGTAATCATTTATGTTCCTAGATAGGGATGTCGTATTTTTCGTGTCATGTGATGCTAGTATGATAGGACATGCATCTTATAATTCATGTACATGTGGGAGTGCTTGGCATACAGGGTTTTCGTCATGAAAACTCAAGTATTGTATCATATTTGCATTTTAAGATTGTGAGCAGCACTGAGTGGGTGGTGACTGAGGATGATTGCACCTGGGGCCAGATCCTCTAGTCTCGTTTCATAGGTTGCTATTCGTATCAACATTTTGTACTCTATGTAGTAGATGTAACCATGTTTTGAAACTCCCGTGTAATGGTGCACCTTTTGAGTATTTATGAATAATGTCCTCGCTCTTTCAGGTTTTATTCCATGTAATATTTTGTTTAAATTTCCACTATTTCAGGGATGTTATAGAAGTTCGATTATGTCTTGCAATACACAAAGTAGTCAACTGGTACAATGACAAGATTGTTATCTTGTGTTGTTGAGTAACTTTTTGTTCTAGCGTTCACAAATACTCCACAATTTTGTGTTTTCCCTTTGGACTCATGTTTCTTTGTGCGAAACCTAAACCCATTGATAATATATCCCGAATACCTCCCTGCCATGGTGTTTGGACCTCGAGCAAGTGCTTGGATTTCACCACTTTCAGTGTTTTCATTTCAAATGATCTCCCTAAACCAATCGCTAAATTTCTTATGACATGCATTCGATTGTTGTCGTCGATTATGACGTACTCGGTTATATTTTTGGTTGTTAGGGTGATATTTGATATTAACCCACCCTAATCCCATCCCTTTAAATCCCTCACCAACCTTGTTAACGACATCTTTCTTTCTTCTCCAAACCCCTTTTCTTCCCTTCCAAGCCTTCCTCGTTTCCTTCAAAGACCTTCTCGAGCAGTGTCCTCATGCTTCCTCGTTTCCTCTTCTCTAAATCCTTTCATGATTTCTTTGAGATGTTCAAAGAGCTTCTTTAGTAGTGCCCTTATCATGGACTTGAGATATGGCAGTTGTGCCAGATTGTTTATGAGGGTCATAACTACAACACCTGCACATTGTGGGGTCAATGTGTCAGGGTGATTTCCAAATGAAACACATTGATGAGGCGTGAGACACTTTTGAATTAATGCTTGAACGTACCGTTGAGTGGGACATCATGAGAGAGAGCCACCAGCCACCACGTCTTCTAGGCGAGCTGGATCATATCAAGTTGAGTTAACTATAACATCTGAGGCAAAATAGCTGCTCTCATGCGTAGGACTGAGAGTTTAGAGTTGGACCGAGCTCCTGTAGCTCAGGTCGCTACTCCCGCATGTAGTAGGTGTTGACAGATGGGACATAATGACTTCGAATGTGCTTACGCTCCAAGTGATACTGAGCATGCAAATGCGATGTATCAACAGAGGCCCCGTAACGACCCGTACAGTCATTCCTACAACCTGGGATGACAAAACCTGTAACATCTTAGCCTATCATAGAATAAATAGTGTTAAGTAAAGAAAGGAATACAATGAGTGTTAGTTGTGTACTTAAGTGAACTAAGTGATTGTTTTGGACTAAGTGGACATAGTGGGTTCATCGGGGGCTAGACTGCAATTTTCCCACGTTTTAACCCCATCCAGCAGCCGACTGAGAAGAGAAGGGTTTTGTTTTGGGTCTTCTAAGGAAAGGGAAAAGAGAAGAGGGAGAAGAAAGGAGAGGTAGAGAAGAGGGTTTTGTCTTGGTTTAGTCGCCGCCATCGTCTTCGTCTTCTTCGGTTTCTTCTCGTCTTCTTCTATTGTTGGTTTTGGCTAAGGTATGCAAGGGTTCTAGTGGGTAGGAACCAAATCCACTTTTTTGTTTGGGTTAGAACTTCATTGATTTGGGCAAAACCATATTTGTGATGAAATTACTGAGGATCGAGACTTATAATCAACGTATGATTTGATTTTCTGATTTTTGCATTGTTCCTTGAATCATATGGATCTTAAGTTATAACAAAAGGAGTTAGATAAAGTTTCTCTTCTTGGTTATGCATGATTTTCATCTTTGTACTTATTTTCTATTGCTCAAGGAAATGCTTGTAGATGAATTAAACAAAAAAAGAGAGAAACAAAACACAATAGTTAGTGCATATTTGTATGTTGGATTAAGTTCTGAAATTTTCTGCTGCACTTGTAGTTTTGGAATTTAAGGTATTATATTTCATAATTTGAAATGTTTTATTTGTGAATTCCAAGTGTAGGTTGAGATTCATATTTGGAATGTGTGATGTATATTACATAGTCGTAAAAATGCTAGTTGATATCATTGCTATACAAATGAGGTGATTATTCTTTTAAACCTATGATTTCGATTTATTCGATTTTGTTAAGGGTTTTCGTTGTTAAATGAAGAATAATATTGTGCATATTAAAATATGATTATAATAACTAAATTGTTTGGCACTATTGGCTCTTCGGAGCATTTTGACTCTTCGGAGTATATTGGCTCTTCGGAGCATAGGCCAACGAGCTGGCCCGACGGGGCAACTGGATCCATAGTGGATCGTGTGGCAACGATAAGACCACAAGACTCAAATCTGATGTCAACTGATTGATACAGGTAGCGTATGAGGGCCTCACAAGAGTCTAATATTAGATCTATTTGGAAATTTAAAATATTGGGTGTGAGGTTGGCTTGTACGTTGACCGAAGACTGCAATGTGCCTGCGGTAGGGTGGTCCGGGTAAATATTAATTAATTTTCTGGATTAATCTGAACTGAACTGAATTCGAACCGTAGTGGATCGAAAATGATGATTTGAAATAGAGACGATTGATTTTTGTGTGTTATGCATTGAAATGCATGTAATTATTAAGGTATGAATTTGATGACATTTTTCTTGTTGCTCAATTTTGCCTGAAATCAAATTCTGAGAATTATATTTTTTATTTTAACTCATGTTATTGTATTGTTTTAATGGATTATTTGGAATTATTTGAACAAATCTCTGTAGCCTAACCTAAATAGTTAGGTGGATATTGCTTGCATGCTGAGTCTTTAATTTTAAAGACTCAGACAGATTTTTTCTGTCTTTCTTACAGATCTTGAAGCAGAATAGGTTGGTTCTAGCTAGCATCGGGTGGACGATATTGACTGACTGTACACGTGGAACCGTTTTCTAGTTGTATTTTTGTTGATAGAGTTTTTGAGTTCTATCGTGTCAGTAGTTTTTGTAACTGAATATTCTACAGGATTTTGTATTGTCCCACCTATATATATACTTATATATTGCTGACTGGTAACGTCTTGAGTTTTGTTTTAAAAAAAAATTGTTCGCTTCCGTATTTTATTGTTGAATTCAGGATGTTACAATTTGGTATCAGAGCTAAGGTTCCTGCGTGTATAGAGTCAATCACGTCCACCGTAAGTTAGGTGCAGTTACTGCATGTAGTTCATGTAAAATTGCATATAGGTTCTGTTTCTGTGGTATACATAATTTGTTTTATAATTATCATGTTTTAATCTGAATTGTTTAGATGGCTCCTCCGCCTCGTTTTCCTGGTGCTAAGGGAAGAAGGACTGGCAGCTCCTCCTCTGACTGGGAAGAGCGTAGTATGTTTCTTATGAATGTCGTGGAGAAACTTACTGAAACTGTCGGAGTGCGGAAGGAGCAAGGAGAGTCAAGTGGAGGAGTTACGATCGAGAGGTTCTTGCAGCTTAAGCCTCCTACATTTTGTGGTGAGCCAGATCCAGATATTGCAGAGTCATGGATCGAGGAGATCGAGAAAGTATTCCAGTCGTTGTTCTGCCCTGAGGAGAAAAAAGTTACGTTCGCAACATATGTGCTCAAGTCAGATGCAGAGTATTGGTGGAAAACGACTAAGAGTTGGAAGTATGACAATTCTACCATCATCTCTTGGGCAAACTTTTTGGGAGATTTCAAGGAGCAATATTTACCAGCGCATGTACGAGAGAAGAAGAAGCGTGAATTTTTGGACTTAAAGCAGAATGACCTATCGATTGCTGTTTATGCACGCAAGTTCTACAAGCTGGAAAGGTATTGCTCTGGTTTGTTCGAGACGCCAGAAGAGAGAGCAAACAAGTTTGTCTGGGGAGTTAATCCAGGATTGAGGGCCAAGCTGATGACTCGAGGACCGAGGTCGCTAGCTGAAGCAGTAGCTCTGGGTACGAAGTTGGAAGAGGAACATGAAGAAACACTTAAGGAGCTAAGGAGGACTCGACCGTATGGGATCAAGAAAAGTTTCCAGGAGAGTTCAGGGAAGAAGCCAAGGAAGGTGTACGAGCCACTCCGGAACCAGCAAACTGGCTTCTGCCCTCACTGTCATAACAAGCACTCTGGAGAATGTTACCGTCTGACTGGAGCCTGTTTGAAATGCGGGCAGAAAGGACATTTTGTCAAGGACTGTCCTAAGAAGAGCGAAGGTTATAAAGGATTCCAAAAAACCAAATGAGACGCAAAAGAAGGTGACTGGCCGTGTTTATGCTATCAGTGCGCAAGATGCTAAGAATTCAAATGCGGTAGTGGAAGGTACTTTGCTTGTCTCTAATCATATAGCTAAGGTCTTATTCGATTGTGGGGCAACACATTCCTTTATTTCTGAAAGATTTGCTGAGACCTTAGATTTAAGACCTGATATGTTGGCTTTTAGACTGGAAGTAACTACTCCTACGGGTGATAGTTTTGTTTCTAGGAAATATTTTGATGATATATCTGTGAAGGTTGAAGATCATGAATTGCCTGTTGACCTTGTCCTACTCCCGATGACGAGCTTTGATGTCATTTTGGGAATGGACTGGTTGACACGACATTATGCTTATGTGCATTGCCGAGAGAAAAAGATTGTTATTTCGAAGCCTGAATTATCTGAGATAATTATCAGAGGAATTACGCAAGAAGTAGGTCGACCATTCATCTCTGCTTTAAAGGCTCAGAAAATGTTGAATAAAGGATGTCAAGGATATCTTGCAAGTGTTGTAAAGACAGAATCATCACATGTACCTTTGAAGGAATTAGATGTTGTTCACGAGTTCGAGGATGTTTTTCCAGAAGATTTATCAGGGTTACCTCCACACCGAGACACTGACTTCTGCATAGAGTTATTGCCAGGAACAACGCCGATATCAAAAGCACCATACAGGATGGCACCTGCTGAGCTAGAGGAATTAAAGAAGCAGTTACAAGATTTAATGGATAAAGGTTTCATTCGTCCTAGTGTCTCACCATGGGGTGCACCAGTATTATTTGTTAGGAAAAAGGATGGATCGATGAGATTATGTGTCGACTATCGGATGTTGAATCAGGTGACAGTGAAGAATAAGTACCCGTTACCACGGATTGATGATCTCTTTGATCAGCTAAAGGATGCGACAGTGTTTTCGAAGATAGATTTGCGGTCTGGGTATCACCAGTTGAGGATACGAGATGTGGATATACCAAAGACTGCATTCAGAACTAGATATGGTCATTATGAATTTTTGGTGATACCGTTCGGATTAACCAATGCACCTGCGACATTCATGGATCTGATGAACAGAGTTTTTCGACCGTTTCTGGATTGCTTTGTGGTCATTTTCGTGGATGATATTTTGGTGTACTCAGAGAATGCAGCACAACATCAAGAGCATCTTCGAGTGGTGTTGGAAACGTTGAGGCAGAATAAACTTTTTGCTAAATTTTCTAAATGTGAATTTTGGTTGGATCAAGTGTCATTCCTTGGGCACGTGGTATCTAAAGATGGGATCTCTGTAGACCCTGCAAAGGTGGAGGCAGTTATGCGATGGAATCAACCGAAGAATGCATCCGAAATCAGGAGTTTCTTAGGTCTCGCTGGTTATTACAGGAGATTCATTAT
Source organism: Triglochin maritima (assembly GCA_963682175.1). Classification (NCBI taxonomy): domain Eukaryota; kingdom Viridiplantae; phylum Streptophyta; class Magnoliopsida; order Alismatales; family Juncaginaceae; genus Triglochin; species Triglochin maritima. The sequence continues at coordinate 26,468,381 of OY821788.1, read as the reverse complement.
GGACTTCGCGAAGATCGCAAATCCTTTAACTAGACTCACCAGAAAAGGAGTGAAGTTTGAGTGGTCTCAACGATGTGAAGAGAGCTTCCAAGAGTTAAAGCAAAGGTTAACCTCTGCACCAGTATTAGCAGTTCCCTCTGGTCATGGTGGATTTGTAGTGTATAGTGATGCCTCCGGGATAGGATTGGGTTGTGTCTTGATGCAACATGGAAATGTGGTAGCTTATGCATCAAGGCAACTGAAGACTCATGAAAAGAATTATCCGACTCATGATTTGGAGTTAGCAGCAGTTGTTTTTGCATTGAAAATCTGGCGACATTACCTATATGGTGAACAATTTGAAGTATACACAGACCACAAGAGCTTGAAGTACTTATTTTCACAGAAAGACCTGAATATGAGGCAGTGTAGATGGTTGGAATTTCTAAAGGATTATGATTTTTCAATTTTGTATCATCCGGGTAAGGCTAATGTGGTGGCTGATGCACTAAGCAGAAAATCAGGTGCACTTGTAGCTAGTATGATGATTCATGAATGGAAGTTGCTAAAAGAAGTTGTGGAATGGAAGCCGTCAATAAACAAGAGCAATGGTGGATTATTAGCAAATATCAGAATTCAATCAGGATTGATAGAAAAATTATTACAGGCCCAACAAAAAGATCCCAAGTTGGAGGAAATGTTAGTATTGGTTGAAAAGGAGAACTCGGAATTCAATGTAGCTTTTGATGGAGGGGTCCGTTTTCGTAATAGGCTTTCGGTACCAGACAACGAAGAGGTGAAAAAGGAAATTTTAGAAGAAGCTCACAGGTCTCAATACACAATGCATCCGGGATCCACGAAGATGTATAAAGACTTGCAACGAAACTTTTGGTGGAAAGGAATGAAAAATGATATTGCTGAGTTTATTTCGAAATGTTTAGTCTGCCAGCAGATAAAAATGGAACATCGAAGACCAGCTGGAAAATTGCAACCTATTGAATTGCCAGAGTGGAAATGGGAACATATTACTATGGATTTCGTAGTTGGTTTGCCTAAGACTAGACAAAAGCATGATTCCATCTGGGTAATCGTTGACAGATTAACTAAGTCAGCACACTTTCTGCCAGTAAGGGTTAATCAGTCTTTAGACCAACTAGCTAAGTTGTATGTGGTGGAAATTGTCAGGTTACATGGGATTCCAGTATCCATCATTTCTGATAGTGATCCGCGTTTCACATCTAGATTCTGGAAAAGCTTACAAGATGCATTGGGATCTCAATTGAGGTTCAGTACTGCTTTTCATCCTCAAACAGATGGACAATCAGAGCGTACAATTCAGACGCTTGAGGATATGCTTAGAGCGTGTGCTCTAGATTTTGCTGGAAGCTGGAATGAGCAATTGCCGTTGGTGGAGTTTGCATACAATAATAGTTTTCATACAAGTATTGGAATGGCTCCTTTCGAAGCTTTATATGGAAGACCCTGTAGATCACCTTTGTGCTGGTACGATGTGGGAGAAAGACAACTGATTGGTCCAGAAATCATTCAACAAGATGCAGATAAAGTGAAAATGATTAAGAAAAGGTTAGAAACAGCTCAAAGTAGAAAAAAAGTTATGCAGACAAAAGAAGAAGGGAACTCAAATTTGAAGTTGGTGAGCATGTCTTTTTAAAGATATCTCCTGCAAAAGGTGTGTTGAGATTTGGTCAGAAGGGTAAACTGACTCCTAGATATGTCGGTCCCTTCGAGATATTGGAACGAATCGGTGAAGATGCTTACCGAATTGCCTTACCACCGCAATTTGCTGGGATTCATAATGTTTTTCATGTTTCTATGTTAAGAAAGTATGTTCATGATCCTTCTCATATCATAGAGTTTGAGATTCCAGAAATCAGAGAAAATTTATCATTTGAAGAGAGGCCTATGGAGATTTTGGATCGGAAACAACATCAACTTCGTAGGAGAAGTATTCCAATGGTTAAAATTCGTTGGCAACATCACGGAGTCGATGAAGCTACATGGGAACTTGAAGAGGATATCAGAAAACTCTATCCGTTCTTGTTTGGTAAGTCAACTTAGTAAATTTCGAGGACGAAATTTTTGTTAAGGGGGATAAATTGTAACATCTTAGCCTATCATAGAATAAATAGTGTTAAGTAAAGAAAGGAATACAATGAGTGTTAGTTGTGGACTTAAGTGAACTAAGTGATTGTTTTGGACTAAGTGGACATAGTGGGTTCATCGGGGGCTAGACTGCAATTTTCCCACATTTTAACCCCATCCAGCAGCCGACTGAGAAGAGAAGGGTTTTGTTTTGGGTCTTCTAAGGAAAGGGAAAAGAGAAGAGGGAGAATAAAGGAGAGGTAGAGAAGAGGGTTTTGTCTTGGTTTAGTCGCCGCCATCGTCTTCGTCCTTCTTCGATTTCTTCTCGTCTTCTTCTATTGTTGGTTTTGGCTAAGGTATGCAAGGGTTCTAGTGGGTAGGAACCAAATCCACTTTTTTGTTTGGGTTAGAACTTCATTGATTTGGGCAAAACCATATTTGTGATGAAATTAGTGAGGATCGAGACTTAGAATCAACGTATGATTTGATTTTCTGATTTTTGCATTGTTCCTTGAATCATATGGATCTTAAGTTATAACAAAAGGAGTTAGATAAAGTTTCTCTTCTTGGTTATGCATGATTTTCATCTTTGTACTTATTTTCTATTGCTCAAAGAAATGCTTGTAGATGAATTAAACAAAAAAAGAGAGAAACAAAACACAATAGTTAGTGCATATTTGTATGTTGGATTAAGTTCTGAAATTTTCTGCTGCACTTGTAGTTTTGGAATTTAAGGTATTATATTTCATAATTTGAAATGTTTTATTTGTGAATTCCAAGTGTAGGTTGAGATTCATATTTGGAATGTGTGATGTATATTACATAGTCGTAAAAATGCTAGTTGATATCATTGCTATACAAATGAGGTGATTATTCTTTTAAACCTATGATTTCGATTTATTCGATTTTGTTAAGGGTTTTCGTTGTTAAATGAAGAATAATATTGTGCATATTAAAATAAGATTATAATAACTAAATTGTTTGGCACTATTGGCTCTTCGGAGCATTTTGACTCTTCGGAGTATATTGGCTCTTCGGAGCATAGGCCAACGGGCTGGCCCGACGGGGCAACTGGATCCATAGTGGATCGTGTGGCAACGATAAGACCACAAGACTCAAATCTGATGTCAACTGATTGATACAGGTAGCGTATGAGGGCCTCACAAGAGTCTAATATTAGACTATTTGGAAATTTAAAATATTGGGTGTGAGGTTGGCTTGTACGTTGACCGAAGACTGCAATGTGCCTGCGGTAGGGTGGTCCGGGTAAATATTAATTAATTTTCTGGATTAATCTGAACTGAACTGAATTCGAACCGTAGTGGATCGAAAATGATGATTTGAAATAGAGACGATTGATTTTTGTGTGTTATGCATTGAAATGCATGTAATTATTAAGGTATGAATTTGATGACATTTTTCTTGTTGCTCAATTTTGCCTGAAATCGAATTCTGAGAATTATATTTTTTATTTTAACTCATGTTATTGTATTGTTTTAATGGATTATTTGGAATTATTTGAACAAATCTCTGTAGCCTAACCTAAATAGTTAGGTGGATATTGCTTGCATGCTGAGTCTTTAATTTTAAAGACTCAGACAGATTTTTTCTGTCTTTCTTACAGATCTTGAAGCAGAATAGGTTGGTTCTAGCTAGCATCGGGTGGACGATATTGACTGACTGTACACGTGGAACCGTTTTATGGTTGTATTTTTGTTGATAGAGTTTTTGAGTTCTATCGTGTCAGTAGTTTTTGTAACTGAATATTCTGCAGGATTTTGTATTGTCCCTCCTATATATATACTTATATATTGCTGACTGGTAACGTCTTGAGTTTTGTTTTAAAAAAAAATTGTTCGCTTCCGTATTTTATTGTTGAATTCAGGATGTTACAAAACCACCCTAACTTCTCTTGGGGCCTAGTGGGCGCCACACTCAGAGCTTGCACACTCAACTACAACCTCCACCTTATCACCCTCGACACCCATCGACGACCTACCAACCCCCACATCAAATGTCTCATCCTCATACTCACCAACCTACTGAGGCCTCCTCTTCAGGTTATTCTAGTCAGACTCTACCCCAGCGGGTTGACCCTAAGGACCCCTCTCCTAACCAATCCCTTCAAGCATTCATGTAGAGCATGCAAAGTTCATTTGAAACTTTGGAAATGCAAGTCAGCCAGTTGGCTCATCAACTCAATGAACGTGAGAATGGACAATTTCCAAGTCAACCCGAGGTGAATCCCCGGGGTACTCATTCTCAAGGAAGGCCACAAGTTCCTCATGCTACCTCTGAACTAACCCATCATGTTAATGTGATTCATACTCTGAGGTTTGGTAAGGAGATGGACAACCAAATTGGGTTGCCTTCCTTGGAATCACCATCTCTTGGTGTCACCAGACCTGCGGTTATACCTGCATCTATGAGGCTGCCAGATCCTGAGGTTCCCTTAACAAATACTTCCAGGAAAGAGCTTGATCCTGAGGTTCCTTCTACATTTATTTCGACAATGGGGTCGAACCCTAAGGTTCCTTTGTCTCATCATGTGTCGAAGGAATCAGATTCTGAGGTCTCCACTCATGTTTCTCTGGACCATAATTCTGAGGTCCCTTCGAAAGATCCTTATGTCCCGAAGTCGCCATTCCCTGAGCGTCTTAAAAAGAAAACTTCAGATCAGTATGAGAAGATGCTTGAGATCTTTTGGCAAGTTAAGGTGAACATCCCTCTGTTGGAGGTGATTACGCAAATGCTACCTTATGCCAAGTGATGCATTGAATACATTGCATCATATGTCTCTCATTTAGATTAATTTTATATCAATAAATGCTACTAAGGTATGTGTTTAGTCTTATTTACAGAATACAGGGACCTGAATGCAAATTACCCATATCCCGAGCATAAATGCGTGCCAGAGACTCATTTCTGTCATAAAGAACAAGTTCAAGATTATCGGGATGCAAATGGAAATTCATCCAAGCATAAAAACATTCAAGGACCTAATTGCAAAAAGGCCAAGGACTTAAGCACAAAAGTAGCCAGGGATTGAATTATAAAAAGCCGAGGACCCGACTGCAATTAAAGCACCAAAATATTATCTTGGAGAAATTCTAAAGAAAAATCAATTTGGATCTCCAAATATATGAAGGAATTAATTCGGAGCTCAAAAGAAAGGAAAGAAATCAGCCAGACGTGCAAAGGATATTGAAATCATACCATAAACACACAGGAAAAATCCGGATTAAATCAGCGCATATATTGCGGCGAAATCGCCGCATCCTACGTGTATTGTGTGGCGGAAACGCCGCCCCCTTGTGGATCCGTGGCTCCGGATTTTGTCCAGTCGTGTTTCGCCACGTGTACTTTCCTATTTTATACCTAGGTCCCTTGTATCGGCTATAAATAGCCCCGAAACGTTGTGTAGAGGAGGTTCTTAGTTTATGTTCCTAATTTTAGTCTTAGTTTTTGTTCTTCTCTTTAGCAATAAAATTCTGTTATTTCTTGTTTTTAGTTTTCTTTTGTAGTTTCTCTAGGACCCCTTCTCCCTCCCTCCATCTATGAGTTTCTAACTCTTTCCAAAGGGTGGAGGTGACAGATTTAGGGTGAAGAGAAGAAGAATAAAAGTTATTATTTTAATTTCGTGTTAGTATATTTTGATTACTTGACTTTATGTTAAATCATTTATCATGTAATGCTTTATAACTAATATGATTTATTATAAGTTTCTGAATTCTCTAATCTAAACCCTATATCTAAACCTCCACCCAACGGAATTCACCATCCTTGTTCTTATTTTAGTTTTATTTGTTCATGTTTCATGCTTTAGAAAATTAAAAACCAAAAATCTCAAAACCAAACTTATTTCTTTTTTTTCTTTCCTTAATCGAAAATCACACAAATAACAATATCTCTCCCTCCTTATGTTCGACCCGTACTTGCCACCGCTTCGTCGCGGCCGTGCATTTGCGGTATAAATTTAATTCTCATCACCAAGGTTCTCAATGACTTATGCACCAAGAAGAGAAAAACCCATGTTCCCAAGAAAGTTTTTCTTGCAAAAAACGTGAGTTCATTATTGGCACAACCCACGCAAGTCAAATACAATGAACATGGTTGTCCTACTATTTCTTGTGTGATTGGTGATGTGTCAATACATCGAGCTTTATTAGACCTTGATGCATCTGTCAATATTCTGTCGTATTCAAACTACGTCCACCTAGGTCTTGGAGACCTCAAACAAACAAAAAACCACTCTTAAACTAGTTGAGAGGTCAATGAAGAAACCGATGGTCGTGGTGGAAGATGTTCTGATCAAACTGAGTGAGTTCATTTATCCAGTCGATTTCTTTGTTTTGGATACTGAACTTGTGGCAAACCCACTTGGACAAATTCCTGTTATTTTGGGGTGACCATTTTTAACGACTTCCAATGCCTTGATAAATTGTTGTAATGATATTATGCACTTGACATATGGTACTTAATGCACTGATGTCCTCATCTTCACCATCGGGAAGAAGTCAGGTGCCTTCGATGACCCTGTTGAGGTAAATCTTATACAGGACATGGATGAGAACGAAATTGAAGGCACCTTCAAGTATTTCAGAGAATTGTTTGATGGTGGTGAAGATGTTTCACCTGGGCTGGCATAATAAGGTGTCTTATCTTGTGATCATGTGGCCTTTGAGCCACATCCTTTCGATCATGTGGCTCTTGAGCCACAAAATACCATTTTTGTGGCCTCTGAGCCACCTGTTCTTCACTCTGTATCTGTAGAAGACCCTACGTGGGTTAAGAATCAACCACCTGATACCCTACATGTCGAACAACCAGACAGAGGATCATCTCTCATTCATGCCTCCTATTTTGTTCATACTCAAGAGGCATCAAATGACCACAATGCTGATAAGGGTGTCAGGTGGTTATGCAATTCTGTTTCTGGACTTAGCCATCTAGGTAATAAGTCCAGGGTGTCACTTGGTGTGGATGAAATGATCCTGGTGCACCAAAATGCTAGTTGGAGGGTATATATTGATGACCCTCAGGTTTGTCGTGGAATGGAAACATACTTGTTCCCATTTCCTTTTAGAGACCCCAGTATTGAGAGGCTTGAACCACCATTCTTGGTTCATAAACCTCTCAACAATCCTCTCGTTTCTTATGTTGCAAACCCATGCAAGTGCATATCTCGCTCGAGAGATGGTGGGTCCCATTTGATGTCCCTTGACATATGAAAATGGGAGCCCATTCTTGTACGTAGCTATATTTAAAAAAAGACAAAAAAGAGAGAAAAAAGAAGAAAAAGAGACTCCAAGAGTGAGCATTGATTGTTATGGGCCTCAACCCTTGTGTATTTGGGCAACATTTCGTTCACGTATTTGTCTCCCTTCTTAAGTATCTCACAGGTTTTTAGGGAATTCGAGTTTGTGTCCATCAACATGACCATGAACTTCCCTTTGCGCTTCACGTTGGTGAGATTTTTTATTTTTCATACATAAATCCATGTAGTATCATGCTCACATTCATTGAGGACAATGCATGAAGTACGTGTGGGGGTGTTTTACGTATGTACATAGTCAAGTCTTTCTCCTTTTGTTTTATTTTCTTTTGTTTGTATTGTTAGGATTATATTAGTATGCTGCATTTAATATCAATATATCTACTTGCAATGATCCTTGGGTGACTTGTGTTCTTTTGTTTGCCTAGTGCTTTAAATTTTCACAATTCTTTCAAAATCTTCATGTGTTTACAAAAGAAAATGTTTTATGGGTTTTGCGTGTGTTTAACATATGCAAAACCATTAAGAGGCAAAGTAAAAGGAAGCTCCAAAAATTGACTTGAACTTGATGCATTAGGATATCTAGAACATGGACTTTAGGTCTTATCGAGTTGAAAGGATGCACCCCGGTTTTCCCTCGAAGGGAGAGTAATCATAGGGTTTCAGTACTCAAACAAATAAAGAAGTTCACCCTGAACCTAGTGAGTCAAATAATTTGTGTCTGTTAGTGTAACATCCTCGAAAACGGAAGAAATTTAAATTTTTATTAAAACACAACACGAGGATATTACCGAAGAAAGTGGACAACTGGTGCACCAACATATATACAATATATATCTGAGAGTTTTACAAAAGTGTGATTACAACAAAAGCTAAGGAAAATATACATGTAATCACTCGGACCTCAAAAGAAGGAAAGTAGGATAGGGCCCCGAAAGCGCTCCTCCTCGGTCACTACCTCCTAATGCTGCTTACGACCTGACATAAAACATGAATATGGCTGAGTTTCCCGTGAGGAAACCCCGTATGCCAAACTTACATCACAATAAATCAACTAGACAGCTAAAACATGTATGATATGAAATGCAATAACCATCCATCGTCCCACTGCCCCCCCCCCCCCCCCCCCCCGGGAACTCGATCTCTCCCTACCACAGTAGACACCAAACAGTGACGGGTCTCGCGGGTCCTCTAGCCCAACCCTCACACGTGCCCCAGGCACCACAGCCGGAAACATCCTCGGCTACAACACACGTGCCCCAGGCACCACAGCCGGAAACATCCTCGGCTACAACACACGTGCCCCAGGCACCACAGCCGGAAACATCCTCGGCTAACACGCTGGATCACTCTCAGGTCGGTACCGTCTGTACCAACCGTCACCCCTCTAGGGCCGGGGGTCGTTGCCATCTTGAGCTGGCCCCACACACGAACCACCTTCAGGCCGGAACCGGTCACCCCTCTAGGGCCGGAGATCCGTTTCCATCTTGGACTGGCCCGACAACACTCATGAACCACTCTCAGGCCGGCACCGGTCACCCCTCTAGGGTCGGAGATCCGTTGCCATCTCAAGATGGCTCCACAACACAAAAACACTCAAAAACCGTACCAAACGGTCGAAGAAACCCCCCCAACTAGTCGACCGAATCCTCTCCACAGGACTGGCCCAACCAACAAAACTGTCAACCGGTCGAACGGAAAAGGGGTCCCGTTCGACCGAATTCGACCAGTGAAAATTCACTCCACAGTAAAACGCACCAACGGTCGAACCACACACAAACACTGGTCGACCGAAAACAGCAAGTACCAAATCCAAATCCATCAGAAAACTCTGGTTGACCGAACCAGCTCGTGGTCGAACAAAGTTTAAGTTATTTTAATTCGTCGGTCGAACGAGTCAACTAGGCGGTCGACCGTTTGGATGGTCAACGCCCCAACCGAACTACAATAGTGCTTTCGGTCGACCGGAAAAAGGGTCCCGTTCGACCGAAAACACGCAGAGTCTCCATCCCTCGCTCAAAATGTACTACCGGTCGACCACCACCAAGGTATCGTTCGACCGGTACAAGGGATTTCGCCCAATTTACTCTACGACCGGTCGACCGAACCATGCCACAGGTCGACCATTCACAGTGCAGAACGTAGCTGCACGGTCCGACGAGTCATCCGGCCTACCGTCGACCACTCCAACACTCACCAAAGCATAAGTGAGCATTAAAGTAAAGCTTGACATACCTTGAAGACTTGAAGAAGCCTTCGAAGACCCAACGGCGAGCTTCTCCTCACCAAACACCTTCTCCGACGAACTCCAACCGAGCAACGATTCTACCATCTCCGGAGAACGTCCGATCCTCACCTCGCCTTCGGAAACCCACGGCTCGAGCTCCTCCGCACACCGAAGATCTGATCAGAGAGAGGGAGAGGATTTGAGCGGGAGAGAGAGAAAAAATGCGAGAGAGAGAGAGAGAGTAACACTCACCACATATACTCTTCTCCTCTAATCTCCACCATCCATCACATCTCTTCCAAATCAATCCCAGCCCTCCATCAAAACCACCAATTAAGCACCTAATCAAGGCCAAAACATGATTAGTCCAAAGTAAGGATTTAGGATATTACAATCCACCCTCTTTAAAAGAATTTCGTCCACGAAATTAGGACCGAAACTCACCAAAAAATTCCGGGAACTCCTTCTGGACCTCTTCCTCAACTACCCAAGTAGCCTCTCGCTCACTATGGTGCTGCCACCTTACCTTCACCATCGGTATGGTCCTCCTCCTGAGCTGGTGGTCCATCCAATCCACAATCTCCACAGGTCTCTCCTCGAGAGACAAATCCTGCCGGATCTCCGGAACCTCTAACTGAATCACGTAAGAAGGATCTGCTACGTACTTCCTCAACATAGAAACGTGGAAGACGTTGTGAAGACCCGAAAACTGTGGCGGCAAAGCGATCCTGTAGGCAACCTCACCGATCTGATCGAGAATCTCAAACGGCCCGACGTACCTCAGACTGAGCTTCCCTTTCTTCCCGAACCTCATCACTCCTCGAGATGGTGAAATTTCAGGAAAACGTGATCGCCTACCTCGAACATCAATGCACGCCTACGCTTATCTGCGTAGCTCTTCTGCCTACTCTGAGTTGTTGCCAATCTCTGCCTGATCACATCAACTTTCTCGGCATACATCTGCACAATCTCAGGTCCGATCAACTGTCTCTCGCCTACATCGCTCCAGCACACTGGCGATCTACAAGGTCTCCCGTACAACGCCTCGTACGGTGCCATTCCGATGCTCGAATGGTAACTGTTGTTGTAGGTGAACTCTATCAGTGATAGATGCTCATCCCAGTGCCCTGTCCAATCCAGAGCACATGCTCTCAGCATATCCTCCCGAGTCTGGATCGTCCTCTCAGACTGCCCATCTGTCTGTGGGTGGAATGTTGTACTAAACTTCAACCGTGTCCCCAGAGCCTACTGCAGACTTCCCCAAAATCTGGAAGTAAACCTGGTGTCTCGATCAGATATAATACTCACTGGCACCCCATGCAATCAGACTATCTCATCAATGTACAGTCTAGCCAGGTCCTCCAAAGGTAATGTGGTCCGGATTGCCAGAAAATGCGATGACTTGGTCAGTCAATCAACTATCACCCAAATCGCGTCATGAGATCTCCTCGTCCTCGGCAACCCGGTGATGAAATCCATCGTCACATGCTCCCACTTCCACTCTGGCAAATCTATCCTCTGCATCGGTCCCGTGGGTCTCTGGTGCTCAATCTTCACCTGCTGACAAGCCAGACATCTGCCCACAAACTCTGCTATCTCAGTCTTCATCCCCTTCCACCAGAAATTTCTCTGAAGATCCTTATACATCTTCGTGCTACTCGGGTGGATGGAATAACGGGACCTGTGTGCCTCCTCCAAGATTTCCTTCCTCAGATCTCCCCAATTTGGTACCCAGACTCGGCCTCTGAATCTCAGACCTCCGTCAACTCCTATACTGAAATCTGATCCTTCTCTGGCAACCAACTGCAACAACCCAGCTAACTCCTCGTCAACCCTCTGAGCCTGAACAATACTCGTGACTATCTAAGGCTCTACTCTCAGTCCAGCTATCACCGCGCCCTCAAAGTTCGTGGTGAATGGCTTCCATTCTGACAATGTGTCGAGCAGTTTCCACTCCTGAATACACAAACCAACGGCTGAAATTTCGACCTTTCTGCTCAAGGCATCCGCGACTGTATTAGCCTTCCCCGGATGGTAGGAGATAGTGAAATCATAGTCCTTGATCATCTCAAGCCACCTGCGCTGCCTCATACTCAGCTCCTTCTGCGAAAACAGATACTTCAAACTCGGATGGTCCGTGAAAACCTCGAACTTCTCCCCGTACAAATAATGACGCCAGGTCTTCAGCGCATGAACTACTGCTGCCAATTCCAAATCGTGAGTGAGGTAGTTCCTCTCGTGCACTTTCAACTGCCTCGAAGTATAAGCAACTACCTGACCGTGCTGCATCAGTACACAACCCAACCCCACACGAGAAGCGTCACTATAAATCATAAAACCTCCACTGCCACTGGGAAGAGTCAAAACTTGAGCAGTGGTCAACCGACTCTTCATTTCCTGAAAACTGTCCTCGCATTTCTGGGACCAAACAAACTTTACTCCCTTCTGCGTCAGTGCCGTCAAAGGTGAAGCAAGCCTCGAGAAGTCCTTGATGAATCGACGATAATAACCCGCCAATCCAAAAAAGCTCGTGATCTCTGTCACACTCGTCGGGGCTCTCCACTGAGTCAGTGCCTCCACCTTCGCTGGATCCACTGATATCCCAGCCCCAGATACAATGTGACCAAGAAAAGAGACACTGTCTAACCAGAACTCGCACTTCTAAAACTTGGCGTACAACTGATGATCTCTCAGAATGCCAAGTACGATCCGCAAGTGCTCCTTGTGCTGCTCTACGTCTGGTGAATATACCAAGATGTCGTCTACAAAGACTACTACAAATCGGTCGAGGTACTGACTGAACGTCCTGTTCATCAGATCCATCACAGCTGCAGGCGCGTTCGTCAATCCGAACGGCATCACTAGAAACTCATAGTGACCGTATCTCGTCCTAAACGCGGTCTTCTGAATGTCTGCCTCTCTGATCCTCAACTGATGATACCCGGATTACAGATCAATCTTCGAAAATATCTTCGTTGACTGCAACTGGTCAAACAGGTCCTCAATCCTGGGTAAAGGATACTGATTCCTCACAGTAACCTTATTCAGCATCCTGTAATTGATGCACATCCGCAATGAGCCATCTTTCTTCTTCACAAAGAGAACCGGAGCTCCCCAAGGAGAGACACCGGGGCGGATAAACCCAGTATCTAACAAATCCTGCAGCTGCTTCTTTAGCTCAACCAACTCAGCCGGTGCCATCCTATAAGGAGCCTTCGACTGTGGAGTGGTCCCCGCCACTAAATCAATACCGAACTCCAGCTCCCTGTGAGGCAGAGATCAGAAACGTCTGAAAATACATCACCAAACTCCTGGACAATCTCTATATCCTCCAACGACCTCATCTCTGGATCTGGAGCAACAAAGGTAGCCACGAAAGCTCTGCAGCCCTGATCAAGCAGCTTCCGTGCCCTCACTGCTGACACTACGACACGACAACCACTGTCTTTCTTTCCCCTGATCAACAAATCAGGTAGCCCCCTCCTTGGGATCAGAATCTTCTTCTCCCGGCACAAAATCCGAACATCATACTGGGACAACCAATCTATCCCCAATATAACATCGAAGTCCTCCATCGGCAACAAGATCAGGTCAACCGAAAACTCCTGATCTTCCGAAACAATCGTGGTGCCGGGAAGGAAGCTCCCCACAATGCCCACCAGACCCAAGGGTGTGCTGACTTCCAACGTGGCAGTCAACATCACAGGGGTACGGCCCAACACACTCGCAAATCTCTCAGAAATGAACGAATGCGTGGCCCCACAGTCAAATAACACTCTGGCTACCAAACCAGCAATACAGAGCGCACCTTCCACCACAGTGCTGGCGTCCTTCGCCTCCTCTGCCTGAACGGTGAATACACGCCCGGTCCTCTGTCCCTGTTGAGGTGGTGTAACAGGACGACAACCTCCATCTCTACCCACCACTGGGGCTCTCGCTCGAGAACTGGACTCGCCTGGTCCGCTCCTGTAATCTCTAGCATAATGGCCTGGCTGACCACAACTGAAACAAACTCCAGGGCGGCTCCCACACTCTCGACCTGGGTGGACTCTGCCACACTTCCTGCACGGCTCAGGCTGGCGTGCACTGCTCCCCTCTATTCGGGGCCTCTTGCCCGGATTTCCTGCCAGTGGAACTCCCGGACGTCCACTGCTCTTCCCTTGAGGCCTCCTGGACTCTGTATAATTTTCCTGATAGTCCTGGTCTATGAGAGTCGCAAACTTCACAACATCTGCTATGGTCTGAGGCATGACATAAGTCACGCGAGTACGGAGTTGCTTCCGAAGTCCCCGAATAAACTTCCTCGCCCTCTAAATCGGGGTCACACAAAACTCTGGACAATAACTCTCCAAAGCGTTGAACTTCCGGACGTAATCCGTCAGTGTCATCTCACCCCGCTTGAGGCTCATGAACTCCTCTCTCTTTCCGTCCCTGACATGCTCTAGGAAGTACTGCTCATTGAATTCCCTGAGGAACTCATCCCAACTGATATCAATCCTGCCCGGAAATACCACTGCAGTAGTGGTCCTCCACCAGTTGGGCGCCTCGCCGCCCAACACATATGTGGCCAACCCCACCATCCTCTCCGGTGGACTCCCAATCGCCTGGAAGATCTCCTGGATCTTAAAGACCCAGTCCTCGGCAACCTCTGAATCTCCTCTGCCATCAAATGCAGCCGCGTGTTGAAGCATAAAATGGTCGTGCGCTGCTCCCACCCCTGCCGTCTCCTCTCTGCCAGACTGACGATCTAAAAGAACGGCCAGCCTCTGCATAGTGTCATAGAGCATCCGGTGCTCCTCAGCCCACTCTGTGGCTCCAGTCTCCTCACTGGTACTCGGGCCACGTGGGGGAAGTCTCTTGCGTCTCAGAGACATCTACACACGAGACAAGAAAACTGAAAATCAGATGATTATGGATGCATGCTCTAAAATGCAACTATCTAAAAGACATCTAAGGTGGCTTCTTTGGACAAGTGCGTCGGAACAGACCGCTCTGATACCAATTTGTAACATCCTCGAAAGCGGAAGAAATTAATTTTTTTAATAAAACACAACACGAAGATATTACCGAAGAAAGTGGACAACTGGTGCACCAACATATATACAATATATATCTGAGAGTTTTACAAAAGTGTGATTACAACAAAAGTTAAGGAAAATATACATGTAATCACTCGGACCTCAAAACAAGGAAACCAGGATCGGGCCCCGAAAGCGCTCCTCCTCGGTCACCACCTCTTAATGCTGCCTACGACCTGACATAAAACATGAATATGCCTGAGTTTCCCGTGAGGAAACCCCGTATGCCAAACTTACATCACAATAAATGAACAAGACAGCTAAAACATGTATGATATGAAATACAATAACCATCCATCGTCCCACTGAGTCCCTGGGAACTCTCTCCCTACCACAGTAGACACCAAACAGTGACGGGTCTCGCGGGTCCTCTAGCCCAACCCTCACACGTGCCCAAGGCACCACAGCCAGAAACATCCTCGGCTACAACACACGTGCCCCAGGCACCACAACCGGAAACATCCT
This sequence comes from Triglochin maritima, assembly GCA_963682175.1. Lineage (NCBI taxonomy): Eukaryota > Viridiplantae > Streptophyta > Magnoliopsida > Alismatales > Juncaginaceae > Triglochin > Triglochin maritima. Next base: position 26,453,254 of record OY821788.1, on the reverse strand, counting down.
CGGCTACAACACACGTGCCCCAAGCACCACAGCCGGAAACATCCTCAGTTAACACGCTGGATCACTCTCAGGTCGGTATCGTCTGTACCGCTGCCATCTTGAGCTGCTCCAGAAGACCACTCTCAGGCCGGCACCGTCACCCCTCTAGGGCCGGAGATTCGTTGCCATCTTGAGCTGGCCCCACACACGAACCACCTTCAGGCCGGAACTGGTCACCCCTCTAGGGCCGGAGATCCGTTGCCATCTTGGACTGGCACGACAACACTCATGAACCACTCTCAGGCCGGCACCGGTCACCCCTCTAGGGTCGGAGATCCGTTGCCATCTCAAGATGGCTCCACAACACAAAAACACTCAAAAACCGTACCAAACGGTCGAAGAAACCCCCCCAACTGGTCGACCGAATCCTCTCCACAGGACTGGCCCAACCAACAAAACTGTCAACCGGTCGAACGGCAAAGGGGTCCCGTTCGACCGAATTCGACCAGTGAAAATTCACTCCACAGTAAAACGCACCAACGGTCGAACCACACACAAACACCGGTCGACCGAAAACGGCAAGTACCAAATCCAAATCCATCAGAAAACTCTGGTTGACCGAACCAGCTCGCGGTCGAACAAACTTTAAGTTATTTTAATTCGTCGGTCGAACGAGTCAACTAGGCGGTCGACCGTTTGGATGGTCAACGCCCCAACCGACCTACAACAGTGCTTTCGGTCGACCGGAAAAAGGGTACCGTTCGACCGAAAACACGTAGAGTCCCCATCCCTCGCTCAAAATGTACTACCGGTCGACCACCACCAAGGTATCGTTCAACCGGTACAAGGGATTTTGCCTAATTTACTCTACGACCGGTCGACCGTTCACAGTGCAGAACGCAGCTACACGGTTCTACGAGCCATCCGGCCTACCGTCGACCACTCCAACACTTACCAAAGCATAAGTGAACATTAAAGTAAAGCTTGACATACCTTGAAGACTTAAAGAAGCCTTCGAAGACCCAATGGCGAGCTTCTCCTCACCAAACACCTTCTCCGACGAACTCCAACCGAGCAACGATTCTACCCTCTCCGGAGAACGTCTGATCCTCGCCTCACCTTCTGAACCCACGACTCGAGCTCCTCCGCACACCAGAGATCTGATCAGAGAGAGGGAGAGGATTTGAGCGGGAGAGAGAGAGAAAACACGCGAGTGAGAGAGAGAGAGTAACACCCACCACATATACTCTTCTCCTCGAATCTCCACCATTCATCACATCTCTTCCAAATCAATCCCAGCCCTCCATCAAAACCACCAATTAATCACCTAATCAAGACCAAAACATGATTAGTCCAAAGTAAGGATTTAGGATATTACAATCCACCCTCCTTAAAAGAATTTCGTCCACGAAATTAGGACCGAAACTCACCAAACAATTCCGGAAACTCTTTCCGGACCTCTTCCTCAACTACCCAAGTAGCCTGTCGCTCACTTTGGTGTTCCCACCTGACCTTCACCATCGGTATGGTCCTCCTCCTGAGCTGGTGGTGTATGCCTCGATTTATGCCCAAGCTTAAGTCACATCTTTCATTCTCATTGGTCCATTTCCCCACCAACTCTCCAACGGATCCCTAAGCTTTGAAGCCTATATAAACACCACTCTAGAGACACAAACAAACTCTAAACACCCTCTATTCACCAACTATCTTTGTGCTCTCAATTCCCAAACCTTCAAAGCTTATTCTTCAACACTCAAGCTTAAACTTCACCACTTTTTATCCAATTTTATATCCATATCCAAGTGTGCTCAAGTATAAAGTGTTAGATTGTGATTCCATCTTCATATTCAAAGAATCATCAAGTTGTAAAGCTTTGAGGAAGGTCCCTCTCGGATTGTGAGAGGATACACGAGCGAGGAGAGGATTGTTCGCGAGGCTCGGATATGTAAACGACGTTGATCTCGACCTGGAAGGGAGATCGGTTAGTGGAACAGTAAGCGAGGCTCAGGGGATCGAGCGAGGCTTGCGAGGAGGACTAGGACCCGAGTGTGGGTGTCGAACCTCTCTAAACTCCGGTGTCATCGATTTTGTAGTTTGCACGTCTTATCTCTTAATCCTTTGATTAGTATTTTCTAATGAGCTAGACATAGGCGCAACGAAGTAAACGAGCTATAAGATCAGGTTTCCCTAAGCTGAAGGCATGTTCAAACATATTGATAGGGTCTAATAGAGAGCAGCCCAACCAACCTGAGTGAAAGCGAAGACACTAGGGCATAGAGCACGGTTGAGCTATGAGCTAGAGGTTTTTTTCCACCAGGTATAAGTACGACTCCAACCTTTTCCTTGTTTGTGAAAGGGCATGTGTAGACAAAGATGGCTAACGATTAGTAAGTCATTGTCCTAAGCGCAAGACGGGTGATTAATGCCCAACAAGTTTCCCTGGAGGGTGGTATACCGACTTATCCCATAAGGGTGGTTTAGTGACTGATGTTCACTTTCCTATACAAGTACATGAGAGGATATAAATTGTTCACTTGTCATTGCCAGGTGCGGATTTTATTCCGCATTTATCTAGCGATTAGAGGGTCATAGATCCTAACAATTGGTATCAGATCATTAGGTTGCTAATTTCATTTACTTAATCGTAATTTAGCATGGCATACTTCTAATCATTGTGAAGGATTATCTACAACTAAGCCACCTTTGTTTAATGGGTTAAACTATGACTATTGGAAGAAAAGAATAAGAATTTATTTGCAATCCAATGACTTAAAATTTTGGACATTCATCTTAAACCAATACACACCTCCTATTGATGAGGAAATTCTATCCTTAACAAAACCCAAAATTAAGGAAGCGGAAATGAATTCCCGCATTTTCAACATCTTGTATTGTGGATTAAATGAAGAGGAATACAAGAGGGCAAGAGGTTGTGAAAGTGCTTATGACATTTGGCATACACTAGAAATGCATCATGAGGGTTTAACTAAATTGAAAGAAACTAGGATTAATTTTCTCATGCATAAATATGAATTATTTCGTATGGAATCCGGTGAGAACATAAGCGAGATGCACAATCGCTTCACCGAGATCATTAACTCTCTTAAAGCGCTTGGCAAAGATTTTAGCAAGGGAGAAATGACTTGAAAGATTCTCTGGTCACTCACCGACGATTGGGAGGAGAAGACGAACGCCATCGAAGAAGTACAAGATCTCACCAAATTCTTGGTCTAAGAGTTAATGGGTAGTCTCATGACATATGAGATACAAATGAAAGATCGCAAGGAGAAGGGAGCCAAGAAATCTTTGGGGTTACACATCGTCACCAATTCCAACAAAAGTTGGTAACATTGAAGAGTAGGCGACACAACAATTTAAGGAGTTTCTCAAAGAAGAGAAAGAAAGGAGAAAAGAGAAGAAGAAGCGCAAGAGAAAAGAGAAGAAGAAGAAAGCTCTCAAAGCAACTTGGGACACTTCATCATCTTCATCAATTGAAGGCGAATTCGCCTCGATGTGCTTCATGACAATAGAAGATGACGATAGTGAGGTATCTTCTTGCTCTAGTCGCGATTCAATTGATTCAAATAATTCAAATGCATATAATGAACTTCAATGTGAATTCAATGAATTGCTTGAAAATTTTGAGAAAATTTGTCAAAAGAATAAACTAGCAAGAAAGAAAATTAATGAGCTCAAATTGAATCTATCATGAATGAGAAGAATGAATTGTTTGCTAGTCATGATAAAATTGCATTAGAGAACACTCAATTGATTGATGAAATTGCAACTCTAAATGCAAAACCTTCATGTAGTGATGATATTCAAGATCTAATTGCTAAGAATGTTCAATTACAAAAGGATCTTGAAAGATTTACTAAGGGCAAAGAAATGCTTGACATGTTTATTGGTAGTCAAAGACAATCTTTAGATAAGCATGGTGTAGGCTATTATGTTAACGACTACAAAAACCATGTTATTCACACTACTATCAATGGAAGACATATCTTTGTGAATAAGAGTTTCTCAAGTGTTTGGGCACCTAAGACCAAAATGGTTTGGGTACCAAAAATTAATGTCAAAGGACCCAAGGTTGTTTGGGTACCAAAATCTTCACTTGTAGGTACTTAGAAGAAGGAGAATCGATAGTGGTCGACTCAAGCAATAAAAGATCGATTCCAAGCTTCAAGGAAATCATTTGGATTGAATTTATAAAGTCGTCGTCGCTATCAAAAGGAGATTGGAACCAATACAAAATCGAGGATCAAAAGTTGGGTAATATTTTTCAATCCTCTCAATTTTGACTATTTTAACATTTGGTTCTAATATAGGGATATTGCATGCTTAATTGATATCATACATCATTGCTTTTAGGCCTTAGTTATAGGGGGAGCATATAACGTTATATCATCTAATTAAGAGGGAAAATTATGTACTCCTATACCTTTACATCATATGTTTATCTTGTTTGCATTTGATTGATGTCAAAGGGGAGAATGATAAGGATTGAGCTTCAATTTACTCATACTATGCATATTGTTAGAGGGAGTATCTTAAGCATGCATAGTTTGCATATATAAAGGGGAGAACTTAAATTGAATCTCAAGTATTAAGATATAGATTTGCCATCATCAAAGGGGGAGATTAATGACTTTTTGGCCTTAATCTATATTAATTTTGATGATTAATTAAACTAATCTTAATCAATCAACCTAGTCAATCAAAGTGAGCAAACATGATTACATGCATTGCATACATACTTGTATACTTGTAAATATCTTAATAGGTTGATCAAGACAATCAAGGAAATGAGCAATGGGACAAAGACATCAAGACTCAAGACTTGTAATCAAAGCTTTGGACCAAGACATGTAATTTTGTATTTATTGAGTCCATAAGGTGTAATGTAAACTTGAGCACTAGGATTTTGTCTTGTCCCTTATCGATAAACCGACTACCATCGGTCAACCGAATTCTGTCTAGTTCGGTCTACCGAACACCTTTCGGATACTCGAATACTTCCCACCGGTAAAACTTAGGTGTTCTCTGGAATTACCCCAATGGAAGACCGAACCACCTACGGTCGACTAAATAGCCCTGGATCAGTTTTGGACTTTGCTCCAACGGTCGCATTCGAATCGAGTCCCTAGAGCCCAATTGACTTGACCCACTTCGGACGACCGAATACCTATCGGTCAACCGAGTCCCTCTTGGCTTTAGGTTCACAACGGCTATTGACACGTGTCACCGTACCATTGTACTCAACAACTATTTGAGCTATAACTATCAGCGCAAAACCCACGCTAACTTTGGTCTACCGAAGTGTACATGGTCAACCGAACTCGAGTAGATCAGAGCTTAACCAATCCTATTGTCCACCTTGGAATGGCAAACCGAATGGAATTCGGTTAACCGAACTTAATTAGGGATAAATTGATAAAAGCTTCTTGAGGTTGGTGAATGGTGATCCGATACATAATCGGTCAACCGAGTTCTTAATTCAGACCAATTCTTCGGACTACCATTTGGATAATGGTCGACCGAATATGCCTCGATTTATGCCCAAGCTTAAGTCACATCTTTCATTATCGTTGGTCCATTTCCCCACCAACTCTCCAACGGATCCCTAAGCATTGAAGCCTATATAAACACCACTCTAGAGAAACAAACAAACTCTAAACACCCTCTATTCACCAACTATCTTTGTGCTCTCAATTCCCAAACCTTCAAAGCTTATTCTTCAACACTCAAGCTTAAACTTCACCACTTTTTATCCAATTTTATATCCATATCCAAGTGTGCTCAAGTATAAAGTGTTAGATTGTGATTCCATCTTCATATTCAAAGAATCATCAAGTTGTAAAGCTTTGAGGAAGGTCCCTCTCGGATTGTGAGAGGATACACGAGCGAGGCGAGGATTATTCGCGAGGCTCGGATATGTAAACGACGTTGATCTCGACTTGGAAGGGAGATCGGTTAGTGGAACCGTAAGCGAGGCTCAGGGGATCAAGCAAGGCTTGCGAGGAGGACTAGGACCCGAGTGTGGGTGTCGAACCTCTCTAAACTCCGGTGTCATCGATTTTGTGGTTTGCACGTCTTATCTCTTAATCCTTTGATTAGTATTTTCTAATGAGCTAGACATAGGCGCAACGAAGTAAACGAGCTATAAGATCAGGTTTCCCTAAGCTGAAGGCATGTTCAAACATGTTGATAGGGTCTAATAGAGAGCAGCCCAACCAACCTGCGTGAAAGCGAAGACACTAGGGCGTAGAGCACGGTTGAGCTATGAGCTAGAGGTTTTTTTCCACCAGGTATAAGTACGACTCCAACCTTTTCCTTGTTTGTGAAAGGGCATGGGTAGACGAAGATGGTTAACGATTAGTAAGTCATTGTCCTAAGCGCAAGACGGGAGATTAATGCCCAACAAGTTTCCCTGGAGGGTGGTATACCAACTTATCCCATAAGGGTGGTTTAGTGACTGATGTTCACTTTCCTATACAAGTACAAGAGAGGATATAAATTGTTCACTTGTCATTGACAAGTGCGGATTTTATTCCGCATTTATCTAGCGATTAGAGGGTCATAGATCCTAACAATTGGTATCAGATCATTAGGTTGCTAATTTCATTTACTTAATCGTAATTTAGCATGGCATACTTCTAATCATTGTGAAGGATTATCTACAACTAAGCTACCTTTGTTTAATGGGTTAAACTATGACTATTGGAAGAAAAGAATGAGAATTTATTTGCAATCCAATGACTTAAAATTTTGGACATTCATCTTAAACCAATACACACCTCCTAATGATGAGGAAATTCTATCCTTAACAAAACCCAAAATTAAGGAAGCGGAAATGAATTCCCGCATTTTCAACATCTTGTATTGTGGATTAAATGAAGGGGAATACAAGAGGGCAAGATGTTGTGAAAGTGCTTATGGCATTTGGCATACACTAGAAATGCATCGTGAGGGTTTAACTAGATTGAAAGAATGCCCACCAACTCTTTAGTAGAGAGAATGCCACTAAGCAATGGGTAGTTACAATGGAAGGTGAAGAGTTCTATTTATAGGCATGGAAAAAGCTAATCCGGGACAATCTCCCGATGTGGGACTAAACAAATACCAAAAATAGACTAAGCATACACAAATACACGTGCTCCACAAATCTTAGCTGATCCAGAGCTATCTGGACCGCCAATTGGTGGTCCCAGACCGCCAATTCGCGGCCTATAAGCTCCAGATCCATTTGGATTTCGTGTTGGGCTTTGCTTGAAATATTTATTGGTCTTGGATGCATCTACTCTGCTTATTGGAGCTCCGACCCGAATCGAATTGTCAAAATACTCCCCATGATGGTGTGGAGTTTTCTGTTTTGCTCTTAGGTTCTTCAGTCTTACGTTCAGTCCCCAGGTCTCACAATTAAGTCTTTTTTCCTGCTTTTGGGTCCTTTCATGGCTCTTTTCTTCAAATCTCTTTATTTCTGAAATTCAAACATAAAACTCGTAACGTAGCATTGCTTAGGTGTAAGATAATGGATATAAGATACAAATATAAGCATGAAATGATGTCAATCAAATACCCCCACACCTAAATTTTTGCTAGTCCCGAGCAAAACAAAGAAAGAGAAAAACAAACAAGAAACAAGAAATCCTAACTCACTTTCATAGGAATCACGGTTGCACATAGCACGTGCAACAAGCCGTTAAACCTCCTTGTTGCCAAGGAGGAGGAGTGTTGTCTCCTGAGAGTTTTCAGCAGATATACCCACAAAATCCGAACAAGATGCATTATTCAATCTAGACACTCGACTCGTTGGACAAATTTTGTCGATCATTGGACGTGGTAATCCTACGGGCCGACTCTATATAGGTAATCAGTCCACACACCTAATCTAATGAACCATTCGTGCAAGTTAAATAAGGAATTAAGTGAAAGACATGGACAACCTCAACATCCTCAAGTGATACAAAATGTAAAGTCCATTAAGGTTCTTATTTGCATATTTTTTTGTTTTTGTTTCTTTTCTCTTTTTTTCTTTTCTTTTTATTAGTTTGAGCTTCATTCTCCCAGGGTCAGGTTTCGTGCATCATTGCCCATGAGGACTTACACTATCACGTACACCTTGTTGGCTTTTTGGCCTTAATCCTTGTTTTGATGATTTAATCAACCTAATCTTAATCATAAGTAATGTAGAGTAGCACACATATTGCATTGCATATATATTGCATGTGCTAACCTCTACAGGTGATCAAGACTCATGGAAGGAAGGAAATCAAGTCAAGATTTGTAATAAAGCTATATGAAGATTTGTAATCCTGATTTTATTTTGAGTCTTAGGAACATGTCTAAATTGAGCATACAAGAGCTAAAAACTTATCACATTCACACTAGGTTCCCTGTAGGAGTCATACACAAAATCTCATATCATTTGGACTCCATTAGATCACCCAAACCTTAGTCGGAAATCACTTTAAACCTAAACACAGTTTTCCTGTGTGAACCGGTCGACCGAACCAGTTCCCAGTTCGACCGGTTTATAACAGACTCTCCACAGTGATTTTTCCAAACTCAACCGGTCGACTGGTTCTACCTTTTCGGTCGACCGCTCCCGGATTTTATTATGGTCGTTACCTTTGTCGTATTCCTTCAACGGTCGTATTTGTATAAAACAAAATACACCCCCCATATACTTTAGAATCGGTCGAACCATTTGCCATTTCCGGTCGACCGGTTGATCCAGTCAAAAACTCCCTGCTATCGGTCGATACTATTTAGTTCAACCGATCAAAGTTTCCTTCTACCGAACCTTAAGTTCGGTCAACCGGTAACCTAGTTCGGTCGACCGTTTCATTAACAAATTTAAGAGTTCGGTCGACCATTCCATATTTCGGTCGACCGTGTCTTTAACGAACCTAAGAGTTTGGTCGACCGTTACACCTTTCGGTCGACCGTTTCTGGACAGATTTGCAGCCCGATTTTCTGATTTGTGTGCTTTGCACAAAACCCAATTAAATCTTGTCCAAACGGCTAGAAATCTTTAGGAGCTTATAAATAGAGGATCAAACTTAGTTTTACACACAACTCTCCAACTCCAATTGTCCCAATACATTAGAGAGAAACCTCAATCCACAAAGCTCCCATTTTTACACTCCATAAGCCTAAACTACACACACTTGTTCAATCGCTCATCCTACTCAAAGTGTGCTCCATTAGAGAGTGAATCCCACTCAATTACATTTGTTGTCAAGAGAGCAAGGGTCTTGGTGAAAGCCCAAGACACAAGTATAGACTTCGGTGAGAGTCCGAAGTGATCCTTCTCGGATTGTGAGAAGAGGATTCCAAGCTCGGCGAGGGTTGTTCCCGAGTTTGACGGTTGTAAGGCGTTGTCTCCCGGCCCGGAACGGGGAGTGGATAGTGAAGTCGTAGGCAGAGCTCGCAGAGTCGAGCGGAGTTTGCAAGAGAGGACTAGGACCCAGGTAGGGTGCCAAACCTCTATAAAATCCCCCGTGTCATTGTGGTTTGCATTATCTTCCTCTACTTGCTTGTTTAGTTTTAATTTCCGCTGCATTTCTTTGATTGTCTAAGCATGTAGGTAATTAGCATTAAATTGTTAATTAGAGTTTGTGGACCCATAACCCACACGATCCTGTAGGATTTCATGTTTAATTATACATATATATTTTTCGAATTTTCATGTATAATAAGGATCTATTACAATTTTCTTCGATTTATTTATGCATGCATCGGTTTGTTTTAACAACTAGTTTCAAAAACTTATTAAAACAAACACAAAGGGACTCCGAAATTCATACCTAGAAGTTCTCAAAAACTTCTTGACGTTTCAGAGACGTTGAGGAAGCCAATCTTCGCTTCTCGTTGCGCCGGATGCCTCCGAGTGTTCACCGAAACCCTAAACAAGGTTGGAGAGAAAGGAGCTAGCCAATCGATCTCCAAACAAGCTTAGAATCTAGCTACAAACCCCTTCCTTAGCCTCTGAGATTTCTCCTTCCAAAGACTTAGAAAACTAAGAGAATTTTCGTGGGTTTTTGTGGTGAATTAAGAGAGAAAATAATTATTGAATTGTGTGTCACAATTAGGGAGAATAAAGACCTATTTATAGGTTCCAATCTTACTCTTAATCATGGCTATTCTTTAGCCACATTTTCTTTACATTTTCTCTCATAAATTAATTCGTTAATGTATTACATGCACCCACAAAACGTTTGACCAAGTTTGGAGCTAATCCAACCATCAATCAAATTAATCTCTTAATAATCAAAGGCAGAAAATCAATCGTTGTTCGGTTGACCGAGACCCATTCGGTTAACCGAATATGTCACGATTGGTTGACCGAGTACTAGACGGATGACCGATTCTTAAAGGGAAAAATTCTCCTTAATCGATCAGACGAATTCTTGTCTAAGACCGAGTGCCATTCGGTTAACCAAAAATATCGGAACTTAACATTGTTCGGTCGACCGATTTTGGTTCGGTACACCGTACCAAAGTTCCAGGCACTTTGGTCAAGTTCGGTCAATCAAATATGACTATCCGTTCCATGTTCGGTTTACCGATCCACAGATCCTTCGGTCGACCGAACCTCAACGGATTACCGAACTTTTACCCGATTTTGCCTTTTTCAAATTTTGGATTTATTTCCAACAAAATTTGAACTTGAGGGGGTTTTAGCAAATTCACAACTTATGCAATATATTATCCTATGCAACAATAAATTATTGCACCCCATAATATATGCATCTCATATGAATTTATCATGATTCTAATTATGTTATATATAACATGATTGATTTTACTTGTTCACCACATGTGTTATATTTTCTATAAGAAACCTGACACATCATATGAACCAAAAATCAAGCTTCTTGTTTCCCGGTTTCTTGCGGTGTGACCTATGGGAGGATCTAGACTAAGTTGGTAGTGATATTAAGAGCTTAATATCACAAGCTATAAGCGGTATCTAGCTACACATTATAGCTCCCAATTAGTTAGATGTCTTAATTCCACTCGAACCAAAACCCGATCCATTTAGTGATGGAGTGCACCACTTGTGTCCGTCCCTTGCCTCATGATATTAAGAATACACACAAAGTAGTATTGTGTCATCTTTGTATTAGTATTCATTTCTTGATCTCTTTAAGCTAGTTATAAATATGTGACTTAACTCAAATCACATTGTGCACATTATAACTTTGCTTTATCAAGGGGCTCACTAATATCATCACTCAATTAAGAGGGGCAATGATAATCTTTTGACTAACTATCTTCTCCAACAAAAGTTGTACTTAACCAACCAATGCCTTTACACTACACTGATCGATAGTTCAAGACACTAATCTAATTAAGTATTCCTTAAGTAATTAGATATAAGTCTCATATCAAAGGACCAAAGACACAGTAAAATATTAATGACACAAAAACACATTTCTATAATATTTTACTTATTAGGTCTATTCAGTATACAAAAGTAATATTTTCCTCTTTTGCATACCCGTGTTGTCACTCACTTGTAGAGCTACAATGATCTATGACCAACACGACAATCTTAACTCGGTAATTAATGTTCCATGTTAATTACCATGATTGCGAATATCTTTTGTTTTATGTAAACCAATATCTTTTAGAGCTCTACGGTTAAGGACCAAGAGCCTCTTCCTTAACACTTCTAAAAGACGAATAACATAAACAAGGAACAAAATGATTTCTCATTCAATTCATAATAATTGACATTTAAAAGTAAAACTTTTAGAACACATTCCCTTCAATCTCCTTCTTGTTATCAAAGTTTTCTTTCACATACATTCTCAATGTATAAAACATTAATAACTAGGGTAACTGATTGATCTCGTTTTATATTTAACCGCAAGTGCACGGCCGCGTTGAAGCGGTGGCAAATACGGGTCGTCCACTGGGAGGTGTGTCGACACTTGGTTTGTTCGAAGGCGAGAGGTGAAGAAAGGGAAGAAAGGTTGGTTACACTAAACTACACTAAGATGCAAAAAGGAAATGAAGATAAGCAATAAAACTAAGCCCCATAGGGGGTAGAGAAATAATGTGAACATAAAGAAGTGTGTGTGTGTGTGTGTGTTCATTAAGCTCCTCACAACATGTAGTGCATGAAATCATAAAACTACATCCAACTTTGCCTCCACATGAATTAAGATAAGACTACATCATTAAAACATACAAGACAATAATTGGAATGAAGCTACATGAACTCAAGTATAAAGACTATACCCTACTATGCCTCAACATGAATTAAGATTTCACTACATCATTAAAACATACAAGACATTAGCTAAGGTAAAGGCAACAAGAGCACATACACTACAAATTGTGTTTCCAATATTAACTTCATCCATATCCTAACCTTATCAGTCCCCATAAAATAGGTCCACTAATCAAAGCATAAGCTAAGCTTCATTCAAGAGCATTAGCATATCAAAGATAAGAGTGAAAACCCATTAGATGGTTATGGAAATCATATAAAGCTCAAGGGATAAAAATAACACACACTTAATACACTACATTATTATATCACATATTTCTCCACCCCCCCAAATGGGGATGGAACTACTCACTACTCATTACACTAACTATATTATCAAAAGAAAGCGTAATACTGAAATGAAAGTTAACTAAGAAGGCAAGAAGCATTAAAGAAACATAAAAGGAAATGAAAGACTAAACAAACATGCACAAATTAAAAGACAAGATTAAAAGAAACTAGAAGAATTATTTTATTAACAAATGACTCACATTGAAGGTAGCATTCTTCTCCACCTTGAGTTTTTGCTTCAAGGCTCACTCCTTAGTAGAGAGAATGCCACCAAGCAATGGGTAATTACAATGGAAGGTGAAGAGTTCTATTTATAAGCATGGAAAAAGCTAATCGGGGACAAACCCCCGATGTGGGACTAAACCAATACCAAAAATAGCCTAAACGAACATTAATACAAGTCCAGGAGAAATTTCGACGGATCCTGAGCAATATGGACCGCCAATTAGCGGTCCAAGACCGCCAATTGGCGGTCCAAAATTGTCGGATCGTGTTGGAATTTGTTGTGGGCTTTGCTTTCTGGTATTGTTGGTCTTTGATGCGGTTACTCGACTTGTTGGAGCTCCGACCCGAATAGAATTGGTAAAATACTCCCCATGATGGTGTGAAGTATCCTGTTTTGCTCTTAGGTCCTTCTGTCTTACATTCAGGTCCTTCTCCTTTGCATCTTGGTCCCTAGATCTCACCATTCAGTCCTTTTTCCCAGCTTTTGGGTCCTTTCATGGCTCTTCTCTTCAAACCTCTTTATTCCTGAAAACTAAACATAAAACTCGTCACGTAGCATTGCTTAGGTGTAAGATAATGGATATAAGATACAAATATGAGCATGAAATGATGTCAATCAAATACCCCCACACCTAAGTTTTTGCTAGTCTCGAGCAAAACAAAGAAAGGAAAAAGCATACGAAAAACAAGAAATCCTAACTCACTTTCGTAGGAATCACGGTTGCACTTAGCACGTGCAACAAGCCGTTAAACCTCCTTGTTGCCAAGGAGGAGGAGTGTTGTCTCCTGAGGGTTTTCAGCAGATATACCCACAAAATCCGAACAAGATGCATTATTCAATCTAGACCTCGACTCGTTGGAAATATTTTGTCGATCAATGGACGCGGTAATGCTACGGGCCGACTCTATATAGGTGATCAGTCCACACCTCTACCCTAATGAACCATTCGTGTTAGTTAAATAAGGAATTAAGTGAAAGATATGGACAACCTCAAGATCCTCAAGTGATACAAAGTGTAAGGTCCATTAAGGTTCTTATTTGCATTACCATTTTTTTTTCTTTTTGTTTCTTTTCACACATTTTTTTTTCTTTTTATTAGTTGGAGCTTCATTCTCCCAGGGTCAGGTTTCGTGCATCATTGCCCATGAGGACTTACACTATCACGTACACCTTTCCCCAAATCTCCACATAGGGCAATCCCTACCACCCGTGTAACGGGAGTTCGGTCGGCGCATCCCAAGTCAGATGACTCGAAAGCACCAGGCACAAAGTCCCCTCAGACCTACTTTCCCGAGTGATAGGAGCCGTGCGAGAAGAGAGAACATCTACTCACTTATTTCTTATCTACACATGAACCAAAACCCCTACACTAATGTCTCACAACAAGATTAAGAGGGTCCTTGACTACAACAAACTTCCTAAATTAACAAACACGAATTATTGACTCACTAGGTTCAGGGTGGACTTCTTTGAATGTTTGAGCACTGAAACCCTATGATTACTCACCCCCAAAGGAAGACTGGGGTGCATCCTAACGACTCGATAAATCCTAAAGCCACGTACTAGATATCCTAATGCATCAAGTTCAAGACAATTTTGGGAGCTTTCTTTTTACTTTGCCTCTCAACGGTTTTGCACATGCTAAACACACGCAAAACCCACAAAACATTTTCTTTCGAAAACACATGAAGATTTTGAAAGAAATGTGAAAATTTTGAAGCACTAGGCAAGCAAAAGAAGACAAGTCACCCAAGGATCATGGCAAGCAGATATATCGATATTAAATGCATCACACTAACATGACCCTAAAAATGCAAACAAAAGAAAACAAAATCAAAAGAAAAGACTCGACTATGTACACACGTAAAACACCCCCCCACACCTACTTCATGCATTGTCCTCAATGAATGCAAGCAAGATACTACATGGATTGCTGCATAAAAAGGAGAGATCTCACCACCATGAAGTACAAAGGGAAGTGCAAGGTCATGTTGATGGACATAACCCGAATTCCCTCAAAACCTGTGAGATGCTAAAGAAGGGATACAAATACGTCAAAGAATTGGGGCCCAAATACACAAGGGTTGGGGCTCACAACAATCGATGCTCACTGAAGGAGTCTTTTATTGTACTCTTTTTTTTCTTTTTTTTTCTTTTTTCTTTTTATATAACTATGTACAAACATAAGTTCCCATCTTCATTTGTCAAAAGACATCAAATGGGAACCTCAAGAGTGGGTCAATGCACTTGGAAAGGGAACATGACACCACGCGGGGCCAGAATACGCATGCGTGGGCCCCCTTCACAAAGAGCACCAGACGAAATGAGAGGTTCATGAATTGGACGCAAAGGCGTCTCATTCAAAGGATCAAACTGAAAGAGCTTGAACCTCTCAAGAGTTTGGGAAATAAGGGGCAACGGAAGAAAAATATCTCCCGTTGCGGAACTGAAGTTATGATCATCAATCCAAACTCTCCAACCAACAGGCTGGTGGGTCGGAACGAGGTCAAGCACCTCGTTATGCATGTCCAACTCACCAGGAGAACAGGAAGTGGGTCTCATACCCAAGGTATCCTCCAAGGAACTCCTAATACCCTCATGAGCAATGTGGTTGTTTGATGTTCCATCATTTCCAAGATGATCAGGAACAATAGTGAGAGGCAAACTCTCATCAGGTTGTTTGAAGTTGAGGGTACTAGGGAGCTCTTGCTCCACCAGAGGTGGGTCCTTAAGAGGATCAAAATGAAGATCATGTGGCTCAAGGGCCATGGGACAAAAAGATAAGGCACAATCCTGTGCCGACTCATAATGAAGCTGGTCCAAGTTATTCTCAATTTGAATCGAATCCTCCACTAAGTGATCGTGAATTGAAACCCCAAGTCCCTCAGACTGACTAGGAGTTTGACTTTGAAAGGTTGTGCTTTGAATTTGTGGATGTGGTGGTGGTTCGATATCAAAAGAAGAATCCTCATGTTGACAAGAAAGGTTACTCTCCTCACATTCACGTAATTTCTGCGACATTTGACTCACTTGCAGTGTCATATTTTGTATGGACTGTTGAGTGGTTTCCATGAACGTAAGGAAAGTTTGTTTCAAGGAATCAGGTATGCGGTCAACGATGAGGTCCAAGTCAGAGCTTGGGATATTTTGGGGTTGGGTGTGGATGGGCTGAGAATGAGTCCAATGATTTGGGGTGGGGTGTTGGTAGAATTCTGGGTATTCGGGAGGAGGATACTGGGGTGAACATGAAGTATAAGAATTTGAATAAGAATTGTCACCCCATGAATCCATCACTCTCGGATTGTACGCGGATGCGTAATGGTCATAATGAGCATTTTCGGAAAATGTGTGCTCATACTCAGGCTCTGGGGGAACATAAGGACATTCCCCGAAATCATGACCACTCAACCCACAATAGTGACACGGTACGGCTACTGGAGCCACCGGTGCACCCATGTCATCTACCACATGCATAAAAGAGGCCAAAGGTTCTTGTATTGTCTCAGTTTGATGACCAACATATGATCCGACGTAACTAGATGGTGGTCTAGCAGTCGGTTCCTCTCTCATGTTACCCCAATATGAAGATTGCTCAGTCACACAATGAGGATTATCCCAACCATACGGGGTGTTAGTCTGAGGCACCCCAGGTTGCATGGGTCCGGAGTACCAGGGAGAATCATCCTGGTCCCAACAATGATATGGATGGTCGCCCATGTAACCATCCATCTCAACAAACAACTCTCGAGTCGACCACTCTCACCACCACGAGACTAAGCTCGCAAAAAGTGCTCGACTCGACCCTAAAACGCTACCAGAGAGTGTAAAGGGGAGGAGACTATAACGTAGAAGAAGGTGAGAAGAAGATGACTCAGAGGAGAAGGGAAGAATCCCTAAAGCTAGCGTGGGTAGAGGGATCAGGAAGAAGCCTAACTAGCAAGCACGGCTCAAACAATGTAAGGCAATGGGTCCTTAAGCTAGACGACGCCTAACTTCGAGGTCACTAGCCTCGACACGCCTCACCTCCCTACAACGAGGACCACAATGCCCAGCAAGTGATACCAGATCCGGAGATCCAGTACCTCCTACTATCGACAAGGTAGGCAACGCCGATCAGGTCATGACGGTCTCGACTAGATTACTCTCCTAGTGCGTCCGAATTCCTTAGGGCCAATGTCTACTTGCTTTTAGTTAAGGCTTTATTACGAGTGATTTTTGGGGCCAAGGAAAGGGTGATGAAATCCCCCACCTTATCTTTTATGGGACAGCCCCTCCTTAGTAGCGATTTGATCCTAGATCTAGCAATCAACGCTCCAATCAAACGCTCTCTCACTCTTGTCCTGATGCAAATCCTACTAACTAATGCATGGGCATACGAGATGCGTGAATGAGTGTAGGAAATGCGTACCTTACGCCAGCACTCAACAACTGAAATTAAAGCTAAAAGAAAAGACAACTATATGCTCAAGTCAATACATGATGCGTGACCTAAACAAATAAGAACGTCTAGTCTTTTGCTTTGGATTTTAGGGCCAAGTTGATTAATGGGGGAGTGATTAATGATCTGGGACCAACCAGAAGTCATAGCATGCAAAGTAGGGCTCCCAGATAACACAAATTAGAGCACTAACTAACAGTAAAAATTTCAAGGTCAGAAACTCTCACCAGGCCGCCAATTGGCGGTCTTCAACCGCTGATTGGCGGTCTGTTTAGCTCTTCTATTCCCCAAATTTCTCCAGTAGTCTCCCCTTGTTCTGATGGTTCCCTGAAACTAAGAAAAACTGAAAACAAAAAATTAAAAACCCCTCGAATCGTCCAAACCAATGTCTGGACAGAGCACCTCCCCGGCAACGGCGCCAAAAACTTGATTGATCTCGTTTTATATTTAACCGCAAGTGCACGGCCGCGTTGAAGCGGTGGCAAATACGGGTCGTCCACTGGGAGGTGTGTCGACACTTGGTTTGTTCGAAGGCGAGAGGTGAAGAAAGGGAAGAAAGGTTGGTTACACTAAACTACACTAAGATGCAAAAAGGAAATGAAGATAAGCAATAAAACTAAGCCCCATAGGGGGTAGAGAAATAATGTGAACATAAAGAAGTGTGTGTGTGTGTGTGTGTTCATTAAGCTCCTCACAACATGTAGTGCATGAAATCATAAAACTACATCCAACTTTGCCTCCACATGAATTAAGATAAGACTACATCATTAAAACATACAAGACAATAATTGGAATGAAGCTACATGAACTCAAGTATAAAGACTATACCCTACTATGCCTCAACATGAATTAAGATTTCACTACATCATTAAAACATACAAGACATTAGCTAAGGTAAAGGCAACAAGAGCACATACACTACAAATTGTGTTTCCAATATTAACTTCATCCATATCCTAACCTTATCAGTCCCCATAAAATAGGTCCACTAATCAAAGCATAAGCTAAGCTTCATTCAAGAGCATTAGCATATCAAAGATAAGAGTGAAAACCCATTAGATGGTTATGGAAATCATATAAAGCTCAAGGGATAAAAATAACACACACTTAATACACTACATTATTATATCACATATTTCTCCACCCCCCCAAATGGGGATGGAACTACTCACTACTCATTACACTAACTATATTATCAAAAGAAAGCGTAATACTGAAATGAAAGTTAACTAAGAAGGCAAGAAGCATTAAAGAAACATAAAAGGAAATGAAAGACTAAACAAACATGCACAAATTAAAAGACAAGATTAAAAGAAACTAGAAGAATTATTTTATTAACAAATGACTCACATTGAAGGTAGCATTCTTCTCCACCTTGAGTTTTTGCTTCAAGGCTCACTCCTTAGTAGAGAGAATGCCACCAAGCAATGGGTAATTACAATGGAAGGTGAAGAGTTCTATTTATAAGCATGGAAAAAGCTAATCGGGGACAAACCCCCGATGTGGGACTAAACCAATACCAAAAATAGCCTAAACGAACATTAATACAAGTCCAGGAGAAATTTCGACGGATCCTGAGCAATATGGACCGCCAATTAGCGGTCCAAGACCGCCAATTGGCGGTCCAAAATTGTCGGATCGTGTTGGAATTTGTTGTGGGCTTTGCTTTCTGGTATTGTTGGTCTTTGATGCGGTTACTCGACTTGTTGGAGCTCCGACCCGAATAGAATTGGTAAAATACTCCCCATGATGGTGTGAAGTATCCTGTTTTGCTCTTAGGTCCTTCTGTCTTACATTCAGGTCCTTCTCCTTTGCATCTTGGTCCCTAGATCTCACCATTCAGTCCTTTTTCCCAGCTTTTGGGTCCTTTCATGGCTCTTCTCTTCAAACCTCTTTATTCCTGAAAACTAAACATAAAACTCGTCACGTAGCATTGCTTAGGTGTAAGATAATGGATATAAGATACAAATATGAGCATGAAATGATGTCAATCAGTAACCTTCCTAAATCACCTATCAAGCCAATCCACATGGATCCTCGGTTCCATGGACTCGAAATATATTTCGTCTCTTAGCTTGGTATTAAGGTTTGTTGAATGGATCAGTTGTGTCACTGTTGTGTCCACCTATTCATTTATTTTGTCTTTCGTTGGTGGTTGAGTTAGCTGTAGTGATATTACTCCTAACTACACTAGCTCATACCTCCACCTTTGATAATGATGACGCATCATCACTCCAACCTCTTATTGTCTAGAATTCCTATAAGAATTGCATCAAAACAGCCCTCGGCTATTTTCTCCTTTGTCTTCCATAAACAAGAACCTTATCTTTAGTCCGGTTAAGGTACTTCAGAATATTCTTGACCGCAATCCTACGATTAGGACTTGCGTTGGATTGGTGACCACTTGTCACGTTTAGAGCATACGAGATATTGAGTCTTGTGCAAGTCATTGTGTACATGGTCCTTCCTTTTGCCGAAGCATAAGGGGTACCTTCATGTACTCTAAGTCTTTATGTGATTGAGCACATTGAGACTTCTTGAGTTGCACACCTATACTCATACTTATTGGCATATTGTCCATATTGGAATTGTTCACCCTGAACATTTCCAAAGACCTTGTCAATGTATGCACGTTGACCGAAGCCAATGAGTCTACAGGATGTATCTTAATGTATCTTGATTCTCAAGATGTGTTGAGCCTCATCCTTTTCTTTTCATTGAATACACTGATTTCAACGAAATTTCTCGTTTGCTAATGCAAAGGTATATGATTGCTCATGAGCAATATGTCATCGACATATAAGATCAGAAGTACTACATGGCTCCCACTAATCTCCTTGTATATACAAGGTACTCCTTTACTTTGAATGAAGTGAATTTTCTTCACCTCTTCGTCAAAGCGTTTGTTCCAACTCCTCGATGCTTGCTTCAATCCATAAATGGCATTTTCTCGCTACTATTTGGATCATCAAAACCTTGAGGTTGTACCATGTACATATCCTCCTCCCAGTTCCTGTTTAAGGAACGCCATTTTGATATCCATCTTCCATATCCCACAATTGTGAAATGCGGTAATAGTGAGCATAATCCGAATAGAGTTTAATATGGCAACTTCTCAAAAATTTCATCAAAGTCAGTTTCTTGAATTTGAGTATAACTTTTGCTACAAGCCTTGCTTCGTAGGTTGTCAAGTTACTATCCATGTCTATCTTCCTCCTAAAATCCCATTTATACTTAATGGCATTTTCTCTTGAGGAAGGCACATCAAGTTCTACACTTAATTATCATACATGGATTCTATTTCGGATTCCATGGCCTTAAGCCATTGTTTGGAGTCTTTTCTTACCATTGCTTCTTGGAAGGTTGAAGGATCTTTGGTATCTAGTACCACGATCTCATGAAGTCCCACATATTTATTGGGTTTCTTCCTTTCCCTCATTGACCCTCTTAGTTCTTTTGGTTCTTCTCGTGTCTCTCGAACTTCTTCCACAATTTCTTGAGGAATAGGTTCATGTTCGACTCTCGAACGCACACCAGGTAAGGATGATTGAGATTCTCTCACAATTTCTTATAAGGATCTCTCACTCATGCTCCCACTAACCAAATGAATCTCGGCTGGGCCTTCATGATCTTGAATGCAACATTCACATCATGATCTTGTAGAGTATCTTGAGTTTTCTCAAGCTCAACTCTACTCCCACTACTTTTCTCTCTTTTCCAGAAATTCCAGAAAAACATATCTCTCTCTAAAATCTTTCGATTGGAGGTGATATATCAAAAGTAGTATCCTCTTGTCATACGAGGACAACCTATATAGAAGCACTTATCCGCTTTTGGTTGAAGCTTGGTCGACATCAATTTCTTGATGTATACCTCACAACCCCAAATCTTGAGAAAGTCGAGCTTAGGTGTCTTTCAACTCCATAGCTCACAAACCATTTTCTCCACGGATTTGGATGGAACATTATTTAGTGAGTTTGTCATTATTTGTAGTGCATAATTCCAAAAGTAAATCGGCAATTTAAATTGACTCATTATTGATCGAACCATGTCGAGCAATATCCTATTCCTACTTTAGGAATGAGTCAAATTAGGTATCCTAAGCACTCACCCCTACGAACCGTTCATAGAGACTCGATATTCTTGTTGAGTCGGTTCATTACTTCATCCTCGAATTCCTTGAACTTGTCAAAGAATTCACTTTTGCTTCCCATTAGACAAATATAGTCATAATGACTATAGTTGTCCGTGAACAAAATGAAGTACCTTAAACCGTCTCTTGCACTTGTACTTATCGGACCACATACATTAGAATGTATCATATCCAATTAGTTATTCGTTTTCGTTCCTTTCTTCTTGAAAGGTCTCTTGGTCATTTATTTGACCAATCCAATAGTGCTACAAGATTGTATCATTCACGTGAGTTATCTTAGTTTCTCTTTTGTTATTGTTTGTTTGAGTTTGTTTATTATTTATTTCAAGCAAATAGAAATCATTCTTTATGAATGTATTTGCATAGAAAATTCCATTCTTCGACATAGACAAGCAAGAATTAAAATATTTATTAAAATTTATCCATATCTAAAACTTGATACAGAAATGTTCTTGCTAATCGAAGGCATATAACAAACATTCTTCAAAGCATAAATTTAAATCACTAGACTATTGAAGCTCTATAGAATCTTGTACAATCGCAGCGATGGTTGTACTATTTCCAATCTTCAATATCATCTCGTTCTCCACAAGTTCCTTCCTATCCTTCAATAGCTGCACATCAAAATTATGTGAGCACAAGATCCGGTAACCATTACCAAATCAAGGATAGAGGTGATTAAATTTATCTCAATAACAAACATACCTATGGCGCTTCTCGGGCGCCTACATTCAATCATCCCATTTTCAAGGTCTTCCTTGTACTTGGGGCAATTCGGTCGGATGTGTCCCTTTTCACCGCAGTGAAAGCACTCCGTGTTGGGAGTTGGAGATTTGAAAGATTTCCCCCTTGAGGTACTCCCATGAGCACCTCCTACTCCCTTGCTCTTGATTGACGTATCTTTGGTAAATTTGCCTTTACCTTTGTTGATCTTTTTGCTCCTCTCATGGACGGCTAGGACGTGATTGTCCTGACCTTTGCCCATGTCAACTTCAGCCATTTTGAGAGCGTTGTGAAGCTCCTCAAGACTCACCCCTTTTTCACGCACATGATAGTGCATCACAAAGTCCTTGAAGGACGGGGCTAGAGAGCCAAGAATCAGATCTTCGGCAATGTCCTCGGGCATTGGAGAAGAGAGCTTCGACAATTTCTCAAGGTATCCTTGCATCGTGAGAAAATGCATAGATACCGATGTTCCCTCCGCCATATGGCACCTTGTGAGTGCGATGGTGGTCTTATAGCGTTCCTTTCAGGCACTATCCATGAACATCTTTGTTAAAGCCTCCATGGTTTTCTTGGGTTTTGAATCCAAGTATTTCGCTTGAAGCGAGTCACCCATGGATGCTAGCATAAGACCGTGAACTTGGTTCTCTTGGTCTTCCCACTTGGCTTTAGCCTCTTTCTCTTCATCGGTTAATCTCTCATTCCACTTTGGGATTAGACCTTCCAAAATGTGAGATAGTTTCTCAAACTTTAACACGATGTTGAGTTTGAGTTGCCAACTAATGAAGTTTGAGCCATCATTTGCTAAAGGGTGTTTTTCTATCATGGATCGTACGATAGGTTGGATGTTCAACATTTTTCTACAAAATAAATCATACAGGTTTTAATGCCAATTTTATGTTTTAATACACATGCATACATATATCGAATATATAAATGTAAATGTTGCAAATAAAAGTTTTGCCCATAAATGCAACAATCCAAGATCCCATCAATTGTAATATAGACTAGCTAAGGGCTATCAAATACATTACAACATCAAGGTAAGAAAACATTTTCTAATCACAACCTTTTTGAATTTTAGCAACATTTAGCATCTTCAAACTCTTGTGACTCTTGTCGTTTTAATTATGAGGGAATACGACCTATCCTCGTAAGAAAAACTTTTTCCCAAAACCGAGCGAGGGCTCTAGGTAATGTTAAGAAAACTTATTTTCATTTGATACGAGATACGTTTATCTATTGTATTCACAACTAAACATACTTGGGGTTCACTAGGGTGAAACACACCTCATATATTTAATTGTGGCACAACAACAGACAACCTTTATATCTCTCACTATTCCCAAAGATAGAGGGAGCTATCTCCCGCAAAGGGCGAGCAGAGTATCCATCGATCAATGGCTGCTAGTGGATGAAATAAGAAGGAAATTTATTCTTAATTTTTGTTGGACAATTTAACATGTGATTTAGAATTTTAGGTTATCATGCATATTATCAATTATACACATCCTAACATTCAACACATTCATCACATGCATAGCAAGATAAAAACAGAAATTAAACATTCACACAATCCACATCGCGTGAGTTTATATGTTCCCTTTGATCCTTGATCTTCGATCCCTGATCCTCGATCCTCGATCAATGCGCTATTCGGCGACTTCCTCTTGCACCGGAGATGTAGATTTTACAGAAAAATAAACATGCTCCTCACATTCGATAAAAACAAACTAGTGCAAGTCCTATGTAAAAACCTCTCACATGCAAATGCAATTCTAAAGATAGAAAATAGAGAATATGGCTTTTACATACATAAGCCCCTGTATAATAATAATTACATACATTTGTAGTGTCTGATTTGGAACATATAAACTCACAATCCTGCAAAGCAACTCAAGCATCCATGCACGCAATTGCTATAAACTACAGAATATAATTTATCAATCATCCAGAATTCTCAACAATTCTTTGAAAAATATTTTGAAATCCATTAAAAACATTTTTCATTCATCCATAGTTCAAAACTATTTTTGAACCGCTGTCCATCCAATTTCCAATGGAAAGCTGAACTGCAGTTTTTCGGTTTTGTTGATTCTCTTTCAAAATAATTGTTTTTAAATAAAACGAAATTATTGTAAGTTGGACTAATGTCTTAATCCTAATTCCAATAATCACATGGCATGTTTTAAAACTCTTAAAACATTCAGACGAATTATTATGGAGAATTATATCAACAAAACATCCATACACCGAAAAATCGGTAAAACCGAATTGTTTAAATCCTAGATGGCAAACTAAATTCGTTTACAGCCATAAATCAGAAGAAAATTGAACCCTAAGCTCTGATACCACTGTAGGATTTCATGTTTAATTATACATATATATTTTTCGAATTTTCATGTATAATAAGGATTTATTACAATTTTCTTCGATTTATTTATGCATGCATCGGCTTGTTTTAACAACTAGTTTCAAAAACTTATTAAAACAAACACAAAGGGACTCCGAAATTCATACCTAAAAGTTCTCAAAAACTTCTTGACGTTTCAGAGACGTTGAGGAAGCCAATCTTCGCTTCTCGTTGCGTCGGATGCCTCCGAGTGTTCACCGAAACCCTAAACAAGGTTGGAGAGAAATGAGCTAGCCAATCGATCTCCAAACAAGCTTAAAATCTAGCTACAAACCCCTTCCTTAGCCTCTGAGATTTCTCCTTCCAAAGACTTAGAAAACTAAGAGAATTTTCGTGGGTTTTTGTGGTGAATTAAGAGAGAAAATAATTATTGAATTGTGTGTCCCAATTAGGGAGAATAAGGACCTATTTATAGGTTCCAATCTTACTCTTAATCATGGCTATTCTTTAGCCACGTTTTCTTTACATTTTCTCTCATAAATTAATTCTTTAATGTATTACATGCACCCACAAAACGTTTGACCAAGTTTGGAGCTCATCCAACCATCAATTAAATTAATCTCTTAATAATCAAAGGCAGAAAATCAATCGCTGTTCGGTTGACCGAGACCCATTCGGTTAACCGAATATGTCACGATTGGTTGACCGAGTATTAGACGGATGACCGATTCTTAAAGGGAAAAATTCTCCTTAATCGATCGGATGAATTCTCGTCTAAGACCGAGTGCCATTCGGTTAACCGAAAATATCGGAACTTAACATTGTTCGGTCGACCGATTTTGGTTCGGTACACCGCACCAAAGTGCCAGGCACTTTGGTCAAGTTCGGTCAATCAAATATGACTATCCGTTCCATGTTCGGTTGACCGATCCACGGTCCTTCGGTCGACCGAACCTCAACGGATTACCGAACTTTTACCCGATTTTGCCTTTTTCAAATTTTGGATTTATTTCCAACAAAATTTGAACTTTAGGGGGTTTTAGCAAATTCACAACTTATGCAATATATTATCCTATGCAACAATAAATTATTGCACCCCATAATATATGCATCTCATATGAATTTATCATGATTCTAATTATGTTATATATAACATGATTGATTTTACTTGTTCACCACATGTGTTATATTTTCTATAAGAAACCTGACACATCATATGAACCAAAAATCAAGCTTCTTGTTTCCCGGTTTCTTGCGGTGTGACCTATGGGAGGATCTAGACTAAGTTGGCAGTGATATTGAGAGCTTAATATCACAAGCTATAAGCGGTATCTAGCTACACATTATAGCTCCCAATTAGTTAGATGTCTTAATTCCACTCGAACCAAAACCCGATCCATTTAGTGATGGAGTGCACCACTTGTGTCCGTCCCTTGCCTCATGATATTAAGAATACACACAAAGTAGTATTGTGTCATCTTTGTATTAGTATTCATTTCTTGATCTCTTTAAGCTAGTTATAAATCTGTGACTTAACTCAAATCACATTGTGCACATTATAACTTTGCTTTATCAAGGGGCTCACTAATATCATCACTCAATTAAGAGGGGCAATGATAATCTTTTGACTAACTATCTTCTCCAACAAAAGTTGTACTTAACCAACCAATGCCTTTACACTACACTGATCGATAGTTCAAGACACTGATCTAATTAAGTATTCCTTAAGTGATTAGATATAAGTCTCATATCAAAGGACCAAAGACACAGTAAAATATTAATGACACAGAAACACATTTCTATAATATTTTACTTATTAGGTCTATTCAGTATACAAAAGTAATATTTTCCTCTTTTGCATACCCGTGTTGTCACTCACTTGTAGAGCTACAATGATCTATGACCAACACGACAATCTTAACTCGGTAATTAATGTTCCATGTTAATTACCATGATTGCGAATATCTTTTGTTTTATGTAAACCAATATCTTTTAGAGCTCTACGGTTAAGGACCAAGAGCCTCTTCCTTAACACTTCTAAAAGACGAATAACATAAACAAGGAACAAAATGATTTCTCATTCAATTCATAATAATTGACATTTAAAAGTAAAACTTTTAGAACACATTCCCTTCAGATCCAACACACATTTCCCCAAATCTCCACATAGGGCAATCCCTACCATCCGTGTAATGAGAGTTCGGTCGGCGCATCCCAAGTCAGATGACTCGAAATCACCAGGCACAAAGTCCTCTCAGACCTACTTTCCCGAGTGATAGGAGCCATGCGAGAAGAGAGAACACCTACTCACTTATTTTTTATCTACACATGAAACAAGACCCCTACACTTAATGTCTCACAATAAGATTTCAAGGATCCTTGACTACAACAAACTTCCTTAAATTAACAAACACGAATTATTGACTCACTAGGTTCAGGGTGGACTTCTTTAAATGTTTGAGCACTGAAACCCTATGATTACTCAACCCCCAAGGCAAAACTAGGGTGCATCCTAACGACTCGATAAATCCAAAAGTCATTGTACTAAATATCCTAATGCATCAAGTTCAAGATAATTTTTGGAGCTTTCTTTTTACTTTGCCTCTCAACGGTTTTGCACATGCTAAACACACACAAAACCCACAAAACATTTTCTTTTGCAAACACATGAAAATTTTGAAAGAAATGTGAAAATTTTGAAGCACTAGGCAAGCAAAAGAAGACAAGTCACCCAATGATCATGGCAAGCAGATATATCGATATTAAATGCAGCACACTAACATGACCCTAATAATGCACACAAAAGAAAATAAAATCAAAGGAAAAATACTCAACTATGTACACACGTAAAACACCCCGCCACACCCACTTCATGCATTGTCCTCAATGAATGTGAGCAAGATACTACATGGATTTATGCATGAAAAAGGAGAGATCTCACCAACATGAAGTACAAAGGGAAGTTCAAGGTCATGTTGATGGACACAAACCCGAATTCCCTCAAAACCTGTGAGATGCTAAAGAAAGGATACAAATACGTGAAAGAAATGGAGCCTAAATACATAAGGGTTGGAGCCCACAACAATCGATGCTCACTGAAGGAGTCTTTTAATGTACTTTTTTTTCTTTTTTTATAACAATGTACAAACATAAGTTCCCATCTTCATTTGTCAAAAGACATCAAATGGGAACCTCAAGAGTGGGTCAATGCACTTGGAAAGGGAACATGACGCCACACGGGGCCAGAATACTCATGTATGGGTCCCCTTCACAAAGAGCACAAGATGAATTGAGAGGTTCATGAATTGGACGCAAAGGCGTCTCATTCAAAGGATCAAACTGAAAGAGCTTGAACCTCTCAAGAGTTTGGGAAAAAAGGGGCAACGGAAGAAGAGTTTTTCCCGTTGCGCTGCTGAAGTTATGATCGTCAATCCAAACTCTCCAACCAACAGGCTGGTGCGTCGGAACGAGGTCAAGAACCTCGTTAGGCATGTCCGACACACCAGGCGAACATGAAGTGGGTCTCTTACTCAAGGAATCCTCCAAGAAAATCCTAATACCATCATGAGCAATGTAGTTGTTTGATGTTCCATCATTTCCAAGATGATCAGGAACAATAATGAGAGGCAAACTGTCACTAGGTTGTTTGAAATTGAGGGTACAAGGGAGCTCTTGCTCCACCAGAGATGAGTCCTTAAGAGGCACAACATGAAGATCATATGGCTCTAGGGCCACGGGACAAAAAGGTAAGGCACAATCATGTGCCGACTCGTAATGAAGCTGGTCCATGTTATTCTCAATTGGGATCGAATCGTCCACCAAGTGATCGTGAATTGAAACCCCAAGTCCCTCAGACTGACTAGGAGTTTGACTTTGAAAGATTGTGCTTTGAATTTGTGGATGTGGTGGTGGTTCGATTTCAGAAGATAAATCATCATGTTGACAAGAATAATTACTCTCCTCACGTTCACGTAATTGTTGCGACATTTGACTCACTTGTAGTGCCATATTTTGTATGGACTGTTGAGTGGTTTCCATGAACGTAAGGAAAGTTTGTTTCAAGGAATCAGGTATGTGGTAAACTATGTGGTCCAAGTTAGAGCTTGGGAAATTTTGGGGTTGGGTGTTGATGGGCTGAGAATGAGTCCAATGATGTGAAGTGGGGTGTACGTAGAATTCTGGGTATTCGGGAGGAGGATATTGGGGTGAAAATGAAGTATAAGATTTTGGATACGAATTGTCTCCCCACGAATCCATCACTCTCGGGTTGTACGCGGATGCGTAATAGTCATATTGAGCATTTTGGGAAAATGTATACTCATACTCAGGCTCAGGGGGAACATAAGGACATTCCCTGATAATATGACCACTCAACCCACAACAGTCGCACGGTACGGCTACTGGAGCCAACGGTGCACTCATGTTGTATGCCATACGCATGAAAGAGGCCAAAGTTTGTTGTAATGTCTCAGTTTGTTGACCAGCATATGATCCGATGTAACTAGATGGTGGTCTAGCAGTTGGTGCCTTTCTCATACTACCCCAATATGAAGATTGCTCAGTCACACAATTAAGATTGTCCCAACCATACGGGGTGTTAGTCTGAGCCACCCCAGGTTGCATGGTTCCAGAATACCAGGAAGAATTGTCCTGGTCCCAACAATGATATGGATGGTCTCCCATGTAACCATCCATCTCAAAAAAGAACTCTCGAGTCGATCACTCTCACCAACACAAGGCCAAGCTCGCAAAAAGTGCTCGACTCAACCCTAAAACGCTACCAGAGAGTGTAAAGGGGAGGAGACGATAACGTAGAAGAATGTGAGAAGATGATGACTCAGAGGAGAAGGGAAGAATCCTAGAACTAGCATGGGTAATGGGATCAGGTAGAAGCCTAACTAGCAAGCACGACTCAAACAATGTAAGGCGATGGGCCTTAGGCTAGACGACGCCTAACATCGAGGTCACTAACCTCGACACGCCTTACCTCCCTACAACGAGGACCACAATGCCCAGCAAGTAATACCAGATCCGGAGATCCAGTACCTCCTACTATCGACAAGGTAGGCAACACCGATCAGGTCATGACGGTCTCAACTAGATTACTCTCCTAGTGCGTCCGCAATCCTTAGGGACAATGTCTACTTGCTTTTAGTTAAGGCTTGATTAAGAGCGATTTTTGGGGCCAAGGAAAGGGTGATGAAATCCCCTACCTTATCTTTTATGGGATAGCCCCTCCTTAGTAGCATTTTGATCCTAAATCGAGCAATCAATCGCTCCAATCAAACGCTCAACTCACTCTTGTCCTGATGAAATTCCTACTAACTAATGCATGGGCATACAAGATGCATAAATGAGTGTAGGAAATGCGTACCTCACGCCAGCTCTCAACAACTGAAGATAAAGCTAAAAGAGAAGACGACTATATGCCTAAGTCAAGTACATGAGGTGTGACCTAAATAAGTAAGAACGTCTAGTCTTTTGCTTTGGATTTTAAGGCCAAGTTGATTAATGGGGGAGTGATTAATGATCTGGGAGCAAACTAAAAGTCATAGCATGCAATTTGAAAGCATGCAATTTGAAAATGACAGAACTAACTACCAGAAGAAATTTGAAAGCAAGAAACCCTCACCAGGCCACCAATTGGCGGTCCAAGTCCGCTGATTGCCGGTCCTTGTTGATGCTTAGATGCTCCCACTTCTCCAGTATCCTCCACGTGAGCTTTAGGATCCCTGAAACTAAGAAAAACTGGAAAGAAAAAATTAAAAACCACTCGAATCGTCCAAACCAAGGTCTGGACAGAGCACCTCCCCGGCAACGGTGCCAAAAACTTGATTGATTCATTTTATATTAAACCGCAAGTGCACGGCCGCGTTGAAGCGGTGGCAAATACGGGTCGTCCACTGGGAGGTGTGTCGACGTTTGGTTTGTGCGAAGGCGAGTAGTAAAGAAAGGAGAGAAAGATTGATTACACTAAACTACACTAGAATGCAAAAGGAAATGAAAGATAAGCAATAAAACTAAACCCTAAAGGGGGTAGATAAATAATGTGAATATAAAGATGTGTGTGTGTGTGTTCAATTAAGCTCCTCACAACATGTAGTGCATGAAATCATAAAACTACATCCAACTTTGCCTCCACACGAATTAAGATAGGACTACATCATTAAAACATACAAGACAATAATTGGAATGAAGCTAAATGAACTCATGTTTAAAGACTAGACCCTACTATGCCTCCACATGAATTAAGATAACACAATATCATTAAAACATACAAGACATTAACTAAGGTAAAGGCAACAAGAGTACATTCACTACAAATTGTGTTTCTAATATTAATTTCATCCATATCCTAACCTTATCATTCCCCATAAAATAGGTCCACTAATCTAAGCATAAGCTAAGCTTAATTCAAGAGCATTAGCATATCAAAGATAAGAGTGAAATCTCATTAGATGGTTATGGAAATCATATAAAGCTCAAGGGATTAAGATAACACACACTTAATACACTACATGATCATATCACATATTTCTCCACCCCCAAGTGGGGATGGAACTACTCACTACTCATTACACTAACTATATTAACAAAATGAAGCATAATACTGAAATGAAACTACACTAAGAAAGCAAGAAATACTAAATAAACTTAAAAGGAAAGGAAAGACTAAACAAGCATGCACAAACTAAAAGACAAGATTAAAAGAAACTAAAACAATTATTTTATTAACAATTACTCACATTGAAGGTAGCATTCTTCTCCACCTTGAGTTTTTGCTTCAAGGCTCACTCTTTAGTAGATAGAATGCCACCAAGCAATGGGTAGTTACAATGGAAGGTGAAGAGTTCTATTTATAGGCATGGAAAAAGCTAATCCGGGATAATCCCCCGATGTGGGACTAAACAAATACCAAAAATAGACTAAGCATACACAAATACACGTGCTCCACAAATCTTAGCGGATCCAAAGCTATCTGGACCGCCAATTAGCGGTCCCAAACCGCCAATTAGCGGCCTATAAGCTTCAGATCCATTTGGATTTCGTGCTGGGCTTTGCTTGAAGTATTTCTTGGTCTTGGATGCATGTACTCTGCTTATTGGAGCTCCGACCCGAATCGAATTGCCAAAATACTCCCCATGATGGTGTGGAGTTTTTCTGTTTTGCTCTTAGGTCCTTCGGTCTTACGTTCAGGTCCTTCTCCCTTGCATCTCAGTCCCTAGGTCTCACAATTAAGTCTTTTTTCCTTCTTTTGGGTCCTTTCATGGCTCTTCTCTTCAAACCTCTTTATTTCTGAAATTCAAACATAAAACTCGTCATGTAGCATTGCTTAGGTGTAAGATAATGGATATAAGATACAAATATAAGCATGAAATGAAGTCAATCAGATATCTTCGGTGAAAGACTTGTAGGATTGTATGGCCCTAATTAATCTAATTACTTTTGTAAATCTCTACTTGATTCAATCAAAGATGCAGTGGAAGTTAAACAAAAAAACGAGACAAGTAGAGAAAGCAAACCACACAAGTGACGCAATGGTTTTTATAGAGGTTCGGCACCCCACCTGGGTCCCACTTCCTCTCTTGCAAGCTCCGCTCGAGCTCTGCCTATGTCGTCACTAACCACTCCCCCATTTTGGGTTTGGAGAGAATGCCTTTAAAACACGAATTCACGAACAAACCTCGCCGAGCTCGATTTCTTCCTCACAATCCGAGAATGATGCTTCGGGTTTTCACCGAAACCTTTACAAGTTGACAACAACAATGTGGGTGGATCAAACACTCTCTAACTTGAGCACACTTTGAGTATGAGTAGGATTTGATTACTAAAGTGTGTAAGTGTAAGCTTTTGGGTTTCTTGAGATGGGAGGATTCTCTCTAATGTATGAGGAAAATAGAAGTTGGAGAGGTGGGTAAATAAGGTGTGTAAACCTCTATTTATAAGATCCTAAAGTGTTGTAGCCATTGGCAAAGATTTGGGTATAATTTGTGCAAAATACACAAAATAGAAAATTATGTTCTACAAATCTGTCCTAAATCGGTCAACCGACACGGAATAAACGGTTGACCATTTCCATAAGAATAAGGAAACCTTCAAACCAACATAAGAAACAGTCGAGCCAAACGGCTACAACATAAGTTAACGGTCGAACTAAATCTGGGGGCGGTCGACCGTTAAGAGGTTTTGGCCAGGTAAAAGGTTGGATGTCGAACGTAACAAAGAAGTTCGTCAGACCGAAAATAACAGACACTTTTGGCACACAAAACAATCTTCATCCGGTCGACCATCAATAAGGCATCGTTCGACCGGTGGACAAATGTATCTTAGGGGTTAGATAAAAATACGAATACGATCGTTGTGTAATACAACAACTATAACGGTCATCCAGAAATTATGGGTTAACCGGTCGACAGAAAGGTCAAAAGAGGTCGACTAACTGGACTGGGAAAACACTTTAGGTTAACCATTTAACTGGTACAAATCGTTGAATGGAAAACTAGTTTTGGTCGACCGTTTCACACAGACATTTTAAGGTTTAGATGTGTGATTTTAAGACCTAGGTTTGGGTGATCTATTGAAGTCCAAATGATGTGAAAATTGGTGTGTGACTTCTATAAGGAACATAGTGGGTTTGTGAATAGGTTACAACTCTTGTATGCTCAAGTTCACAAAGAATCCTAAGATTCAAATGAAAATAAAATTACATGTCTTCAATTAACTTGATTACATGTCTTGACTTTATTCTATTCTTCTTTGCGTCTTGATCACTGGTAGATGTTAGCACAATACAATATATATTCCATTCCCAATGTGTGTTGTACTACATTTGATTGTGATTAAGATTGGGTTATTTAAATAATCAACACACTGATTAAAGACAAAAGGCCAACAAGACCCACTTTCTGTTTGCCTGCTGTGTCGGGCAAGCATAATGAGGTTCTTGACCACGTTCTGAGACATCAACATGTTGGTTGGAGAGTTTGGAGTGATGATCATGATTTTAATACCATAACGGCGGAAACTCTTCTTTCGTTGAGTATTTGTTGTCAAACTCTTTCGAGACTCGATTTTCTCAATCGGGTTTGTGACCTACGACCGAGGGAGGGCGTTCGGCAGTGTGCATAGTCGTTGTTAGGCATCATCTAGCCTAAGGTCCTATAGTCAGCCTTTGGTTTGTTTGAGCTGTGTTTGCTAGCTTAGTCTTCTATGCGACCCCACTACCCACTCTCTTAGTGTTTTAGGGTCAAGTCGAGCACTTTTATGAGAGCTTGATCTGGTGTTGGTGAGAGTAGTCAATTTGAGAGTGTTATTGTTGCGATAGATGGTTACATGGGTGATCATTTGTCTCAATGTAGAGACCATGACTACTCTCCCTGGTATACCCAACCCATGCATCCTGGGGTGCCTAAGACAAACACCCAACAGGGTTGGGACAATTTCAATTATGTAGTTGAGCAGTCTTTAGATTGGGGTGATATGAGAGAGGCACCAACTGCTAGACCATCATCTAGTTATGTTGAATCACACGTTGGTGAACAAACTAAGTCATTACAAGAAACTTTTGCCTCTTTCGTGCGTGCGGTAGAGGGTATGACTGGATCAGTGATTTGATTGACATCATTTCATGCTCATATTTGTATCTTATATCCATTATCTTACACCTAAGCAATGCTACGTGACGAGTTTTATGTTTAGTTTTCAGGAATAAAGAGGTTTGAAGAGAATAGGCATGAAAGGACCCAAAAGCTGGGGAAAAAGGACTGAATGGTGAGATCTAGGGACCTAGATGCAAGGGAGAAGGACCTGAATGTAAGACAGAAGGACCTAAGAGCAAAACAGAATACTCCACACCATCATGGGGAGTATTTTACCAATTCTATTCGGGTCGGAGCTCCAACAAGTCGAGTAACCGCATCAAAGACCAACAATACCAGAAAGCAAAGCTCACAACAAATTCCAACACGATCCGACAATTTTGGACCGCTAATTGGCGGTCTTGGACCGCGAATTGGCGGTCTTGGACCGCGAATTGGCGGTCCATATTGCTACTGCTTCAACGCGGTCGTGCACTTGCGGTTAAATATAAAACGACCCGTATTTGCCACCGCTTCAACGCGGTCGTGCACTTGCGGTTAAATATAAAACGAGATCAATCAAGTTTTTGGCGCCGTTGCCGAGGAGGTGCTCTGTCCAGACCTTGGTTTGGACGATTCGAGGGGTTTTTAATTTTTTGTTTCCAGTTTTTCATAGTTTCAGGGAACTACTGGATCAATGGAAGGCTGCTGGACAAATTTGAGGAACAGAAGACCTAAAAGGACCGCCAATCAGCGGTTGGAGACCGCCAATTGGCGGCCTGGTGAGGGCTTCCTACTTTCAAATTTTTTCTGGTAGTTAGTTTTGTAATTGGTGTTATCTGGGAGCCCTATTTTGCATGATTTGACTTCTGGTTTTCTCCCAGATCATTAATCACTCCCCCATTAATCAACTTGGCCCTAAAATCCAAAGCAAAAGACTAGACGTTCTTATTTGTTTAGGTCACGCATCATGTATTGACTTAGGCATATAGTTGTCTTTTCTTTTAGCTTTATTTTTAGTTGTTGAGTGCTGGCGTGAGGTACGCATTTCCTACACTCATTCATGCATCTCGTATGCCCATGCATTAGTTAGTAGGAATTGCATCAGGACAAGAGTGAGAGAGCGTTTGATTGGAGCGATTGATTGCTAGATCTAGGATCAAATCGCTACTAAGGAGGGGCTGTCCCATAAAAGAGAAGGTGGGGGATTTCATCACCCTTTCCTTGGCCCCAAAAACCACTCTTAATAAAGCCTTAACTAAAAGCAAGTAGACATTGGCCCTAGGATTGCGGGCGCACTAGGAGAGTAATCTAGTTGAGACCGTCATGACCTGATCGGCGTTGCCTACCTTGTCGATAGTAGGAGGTACTGGATCTCCGGATCTGGTATCACTTGCTGGGCATTGTGGTCCTCGTTGTAGGGAGGTGAGGCGTGTCGAGGCTAGTGACCTCGAAGTTAGGCGTCGTCTAGCCTAAGGACCCATTGCCTTACATTGTTTGAGCCGTGCTTGCTAGTTAGGCTTCTTCCTGATCCCTCTACCCACGCTAGCTTTAGGGATTCTTCCCTTCTCCTCTGAGTCATCTTCTTCTCACCTTCTTCTACGTCATAGTCTCCTCCCCTTTACACTCTCTGGTAGCGTTTTAGGGTCGAGTCGAGCACTTTTTGCGAGCTTAGTCTCGTGGTGGTGAGAGTGGTCGACTCGAGAGTTGTTTGTTGAGATGGATGGTTACATGGGCGACCATCCATATCATTGTTGGGACCAGGATGATTCTCCCTGGTACTCCGGACCCATGCAACCTGGGGTGCCTCAGACTAACACCCCGTATGGTTGGGATAATCCTCATTGTGTGACTGAGCAATCTTCATATCGGGGTAACATGAGAGAGGCACCGACTGCTAGACCACCATCTAGTTACGTCGGATCATATGTTGGTCATCAAACTGAGACATTACAAGAACCTTTGGCCTCTTTCATGCATGTGGTAGATGACATGGGTGCACCGGTGGCTCCAGTAGTCGTACCGTGTCACTATTGTGGGTTGAGTGATCATGATTTCGGGGAATGTCCTTATGTTCCCCCAGAGCCTGAGTATGAGCACACATTTTCCCAAAATGCTCATTATGACCATTACGCATCCGCGTACAACCCGAGAGGGATGGATTCGTGGGGAGACAATTCATATTCAAATTCTTATACATCATTTCCACCCCAATATCCTCCTCCCGAATACCCAGAATTCTACCAACACCCCACTCCAAATCATTGGACTCATTCTCAGGCCATCAACACCCAACCCCAAAATTTCCCAAGATCTGACTTGGACCTCCTCGTTGGACACTTCAAGTGAGTCAACTGGCGCAACAATTAAGTGAGGAGAGTAACCTTTCTTGTCAACTTGAGGATTTATCTTCTGAAATCGAACCACCACCACATCCACAAATTCAAAGCACAACCTTTCAAAGTCAAACTCCTAGTCAGTCTGAGGGACTTGAGGTTTCAATTCATGATCACTTAGTGGAGGATTCGATTCAAACTGAGAATAGCTTGGACCAGTTCTATTATGAGTCGGCACAGGATTGTGCCTTACCTTTTTGTCCCGTGGCCCTTGAGCCACATGATCTTATTGTTGTACCTCCTAAGGACTCACCTTTGGTGGAGCAAGAGCTCCCTAGTACCCTTAATCTCATACGACCTTATGAGAGTTTGTCTCTCACTATTGTTCCTGATCATCTTGGAAATGATGGAACATCAAACAACTACATTGCTCATGAGGGTATTAGGAGTTCCTTGGAGGATACTTTGGGTATGAGACCCACTTCCTGTTCTCCTGGTGAGTTGGACATGCATAACGAGGTGCTTGACCTCGTTCCGACCCACCAGCCTGTTGGTTGGAGAGTTTGGATTGATGATCATAACTTCGGTTCCGCAACGGGAGATATTTTTCTTCC
This sequence comes from Triglochin maritima, assembly GCA_963682175.1. Lineage (NCBI taxonomy): Eukaryota > Viridiplantae > Streptophyta > Magnoliopsida > Alismatales > Juncaginaceae > Triglochin > Triglochin maritima. The sequence goes on along the minus strand of OY821788.1, from coordinate 26,416,277 downwards.
GTTGCCCCTTATTTCCCAAACTCTTGAGAGGTTCAAGCTTTTTCAGTTTGATCCTTTGAATGAGACGCATTTGCGTCCAATTCATGAACCTCTCATTTCATCTGGTGCTCTTTGTGAAGGGGGCCCACGCATGCGTATTCTGGCCCCGCGTGGTGTCATGTTCCCTTTCCAAGTGCATTGACCCACTCTTGAGGTTCCCATTTGATGTCTTTTGACAATTTAAGATGGGAACTTATGTTTGTACATAGTTATATAAAAAAGAAAAAAAAAAAGAAAAAAAAAAGAGTTCAATAAAAGACTCCTTCAATGAGCATCGATTGTTGTGAGCCCCAACCCTTGTGTATTTGGGCTCCATTTCTTTCACGTATTTGTATCCCTTCTTTAGCTTCTCACAGGTTTTGAGGGAATTTGGGTTGTGTCCATCAACATGACCTTGAACTTCCCTTTGTACTTCACGTTGGTGAGATCTAATCTTTTTCATGCATAGCTCCATGTAGTATCTTGCTCGCATTCATTGAGGACAATGCATGAAGTAGGTGTGGGGGGGTGTTTTACGTGTGTACATAGTCGAGTCTTTTCTTTTGATTTTGTTTTCTTTTGTTTGCATTTTTAGGGTCATGTTAGTGTGCTGCATTTAATATCGATATATCTGCTTGCCATGATCCTTGGGTGACTTGTCTTCTTTTGCTTGCCTAGTACTTCAAAATTTTCACATTTCTTTCAAAATCTTCATGTGTTTTCGAAAGAAAATGTTTTGTGGGTTTTGCGTGTGTTTAGCATATGCAAAGCCGTTGAGAGGCAAAGTAAAAAGAAAGCTCCCAAAATTGTCTTGAACTTGATGCATTAGGATATCTAGTACGTGGCTTTAGGATTTATCGAGTCGTTAGGATGCACCCCAGTTTTCCCATGGGGGTGAGTAATCATAGGGTTTCAGTGCTCAAACATTTAATGAAGTCCACCCTGAACCTAGTGAGTCAATAATTCGTGTATGTTAACTTAAGGAAGTTTGTTGTAGTCAAGGACCCTCTTAATCTTGTTGTGAGACATTAGTGTAGGGGTTTTGGTTCATGTGTAGATAAGAAATAAGTGAGTAGATGTTCTCTCTTCTCGCACGGCTCCTATCACTCGGGAAAGTAGGTCTGAGGGGACTTTGTGCCTGGTGCTTTCGAGTCATCTGACTTGGGATGCGCCGACTGAACTCCCGTTACACGGGTGGTAGGGATTGCCCTATGTGGAGATGTGGGGAAAGGTGTATGTGATAGTGTAAGTCCTCATGGGCAATGATGCACGGAACCTGACCCTGGGAGAATGAAGCTCGAACTAATAAAAAGAAAAAGAAAAAAAAAGTGAAAAGAAACAAAAAGAAAAAAAATATGATAATGCAAATAAGAACCTTAATGGACTTTACACTTTGTAGCACTTGAGGATGTTGAGGTTGTCCATGTCTTTCACATAATTCCTTATTTAACTTGCACGAATGGTTCATTAGGGTAGAGGTGTGGACTGATCACCTATATAGAGTCGGCCCGTAGCATTACCGCGTCCATTGATCGACAAAATATTTCCAACGAGTCGAGCTCTAGATTGAATAATGCATCTTGTTCGGATTTTGTGGGTATATCCGCTGAAAACCCTCAGGAGACAACACTCCTCCTCCTTGGCAACAAATAGGTTTAACGGCTTGTTGCACGTGCTAAGTGCAACCGTGATTCCTACGAAAGTGAGTTAGGATTTCTTGTTTCTCGTTTGTTTTTCTCTTTCTTTGTTTTGCTCGAGACTAGCAAAAACTTAGGTGTGGGGGTATTTGATTGACATCATTTCATACTCATATTTGTATCTTATATCCATTATCTTACACCTAAGCAATGCTACGTGACGAGTTTTATGTTTAGTTTTCAGGAATAAAGAGGTTTGAAGAGAATAGGCATGAAAGGACCCAAAAGCTGGGAAAAAAGGACTGAATGGTGAGATCTAGGGACCTAGATGCAAGGGAGAAGGACCTGAATGTAAGACAGAAGGACCTAAGAGCAAAACAGAATACTCCACACCATCATGGGGAGTATTTTACCAATTCTATTCGGGTCGGAGCTCCAACAAGTCGAGTAACCGCATCAAAGACCAACAATACCAGAAAGCAAAGCTCACAACAAATTCCAACACGATCCGACAATTTTGGACCACCAATTGGCGGTCTTGGACCGCGAATTGGCGGTCTTGGACCGCGAATTGGCGGTCCATATTGCTCAGGATCCGTCGAAATTTCTCCTGGACTTGTATTAATGTTCGTTTAGGATATTTTTGGTATTGGTTTAGTCCCACATCGGGGGATTGTCCCCGATTAGCTTTTTCCATGCTTATAAATAGAACTCTTCACCTTCCATTGTAATTACCCATTGTTTGGTGGCATTCTCTCTACTAAGGAGTGAGCCTTGAAGCAATAACTCAAGGTGGAGAAGGATGCTACCTTCAATGTGAGTCATTGTTAATAAAAGTTTATTTGTTTCTTTTAATCTTGTTTTGTTATGTTGTTTGTTTTGTGTGGGTTGTTTTACTTTGTTTAATTTCTTGTTTAGTAATTTTAGTATCTTAGTTAAATGTTTTCTTTACTTAGTCTAATCAGTAGTGTAATGAGTAGTGAGTAGTTCCATCCCCATTTGGGGGGTGGAGTAATATGTGATATAATTATGTAGTGTATTAAGTGTGTGTTATTTTTATCCATTGAGCTTTATATGATTTCCATAACCATCTAATGGGTCTCCACTCTTATCTTTGATATGCTAATGCTCTTGAATGAAGCTTAGCTTATGCTTTGATTAGTGGACCTATTTTATGGGGAATGATAAGGTTAGGATATGGATGAAGTTAATATTGGAAACACAATTTGTAATGTATGTGCTCTTGTTGCCTTTACCTTAGCTAATGTCTTGTATGTTTTAATGATGTAGTGAAATCTTAATTCATGTAGAGGCATAGTAGGGTATAGTCTTTATACTTGAGTTCATGTAACTTCATTCCAATTATTGTCTTGTATGTTTTAATGATGTAGTCTTATCTTAATTCATGTAGAGGCAAAGTTGGATGTAGTTTTATGATTTCATGCACTACATGTTGTGAGGAGCTTAATGAACACACACACACTTCTTTATGTTCACATTATTTCTCTACCCCCTTTGGGGTTTAGTTTTATTGCTTATCTTCATTTCCTTTTGCATTCTAGTTTAGCATTGTAGTGTAGTTTAGTGTAACCAACCTTTCTTCCCTTTCTTTACCTCTCGCCTTCGCACAAACCAAGTGTCGACACACCTCCCAGTGGACGACCCGTATTTGTCACCGCTTCAACGCGGCCGTGCACTTGCGGTTAAATATAAAACGAGATCAATCAAGTTTTTGAAGAGTGTTCGTATGTTCCTCCCGAACATGAATATGATGATGTTTTTTCTGCAAAGTAGTCATTATGACCTATATAGATTTGTGTATAATCCAAAGAGGACATACTTATGGGGAAACCACAAGAATCCTCAATATCATACATCATGTTTGCCCTGGTATCCCTCTCCCGAATACCCACAATTCTACGAACACCCAACTACCAATCAATGGACTCATTCTCGGTCATGAACACCCAACCCAAAAATTTCCAAAATTATGACTTGAGCCTCATAGTTGACCCCCGACTTGATTCCTTAAAACAAACCCTCCAAACGTTCATGCAAACCACTCTGATAAAGGTCAACATTAATTCCTTGCAAACTCAAAAAGTGAGTCAGATGACACAATAATAAAGTGAACATGAGGAGGGTGGCCTTTCTTGTCAACATGGTGATTCATGTTTTGATATTGAAACACTACCACATCCACAAATTAAAAGCACAATCTTTCCAAGTCAAACTCTTAATCAGTCTGAGAGACTTAGGATTTCAATTCACGATCACTTAGTAAAGGATTCGATCCAAATTGAGAATAACATGGACCAGCTTGATTTTGAGTTGACACATGATTGTGCCTTATCTTTTTGTCTCGTGGCCCTTGAGCCACATGATCTTAATGTTGTACTCCTCAAGAACCCACCTTTGGTGGAGCAGCAACTCCCTAATACTCTTATTTTCATAAAGCCTGATGAGAGTATTGGGAGGTCCTTAAATGATATCTAGGGGGAAAGACCCACTTTTTTGTTCGCCTGTTGTGTCGGGAAAGTATAACGAGGTTCTTGACCACGTTCTGACACACCAGTCTGTTGGTTGGAGAGTTTTGATTGATGATCATGATTTTAATACCGTAACGATGGAAACTCTTCTTTCGTTGAGCATTTGTTGACAAACTTTTGAGAGGTTCGAGATCTTTTAGTTTGATTCTTTGAATCAGACGCCTTCACATCCACTTCATGAACCTCTCGTGACATTTAGTACACTTTGTGAAGGGGCCCACACATGAGTATTTTGGCCCCACGTGCTGTCATGTTCACATTCCTACTATGAGGTTCTCATTCATTGTCCTTCGACAAATGACGATGAGAGATTCTTTTTGTAGATAGTTATATTTAAAAAAAGAAAACATTGGTTGTCGTGAGTCCCACTCCTTGAGGATTTTGACCATATTTGTTAACGTATTTGTATTCTCTTCTTCAGTATCTCACATGTTTTGGGGAATTCGGGTTTTGTCGATCAACAAGACCATAAACTTCCTTTTGCACTTCACGTTGGTGAGATCTTTCCTTTTTCATGCATATATCCATGTAGTATCGTACTCACATTCATTAAGGACAATGCATAAGTAAGTGTGGGGGTATGTATAAAGTCTACCTTTCTTTTGTTTTATTTTGTTTGTATTGTTAGGGTCATGATAGTGTGCTGCAATTTATATTGATATATCTTACTATGTCGTGATCCTTAGGTGCTTTGTCTTCTTTTGCTTGCCTATTTAATGTTCCATTTTCTTACAAAATTTTCATGTGTTCGCGAAAGAAAATATTTTGTCAGTTTTACATGTGTTTACCATTTGCAAAACAGTTAAGTGGCAATGTAAAAAAGGAAGCTCCCAAATGCAACTTGAATATGATGCGTTAGGATATCTAGTACACCAATTTTAGGTCATTTCTCTAGTCATTAGGATGTAGCCTGATTTCCCATTGGGGGAAAGTAATCATAGTGTTTCAGTACTTAAACAAATAAAGTTGTCCACCCTGAACCTAGTGAGTCTCCTTCTTTTGAAGGAATTCGTGTCGGTTAGTATAAGGAAGTTTGTTGAAGTTGGGGACTTTTAAACTCCTGTTGTGAAACCTTAAGTGTAGGTATTTTGGTTCATATGTAGATAAGAAATAATTTAGTATGGTGTTCTCTCTTCTCACGCGGCTCCTATAACTCGGAAAATTACGTCTGAGGGGATTTAGTACCTAGTTCTTTCGAGTCTCTGGCTTGGGATGCACTGACCAAACTTCTGTTACACGAGTGGTAGGGATCGCCCTAGGCGGAGATCTGGGGGAAGGTGTACGTGATATTGTAAGTCCTCACAAACAATGATGCACAAAATCAAACTGTGAGAGAATTAAACACCAACCTGTTTTAACTCTTTGTTATAAAAGAAAAGAATAAGAAAAAAGAATAAGAAAAAATATAAATAAGAACCTTAAAGGACTTTACGTGATATATCACTTGAGGATGTTAAGGTTGCCCATGTCTTTCACTTAAGTCCTTAACTAACTTACACGAATGGTTCCCTATGCTAGGTGTGTGGACAAGATACTTATATAGAGTCGGCACGTAGGATTACCGTGTCCAATGATCGACAAACTTAGGCCCACTGAGTCGTGTTGCTAGGTTGAATAATGCATCAATGTTCGGATTTTGTGGGTATATCCATTGAAAACCTTCAGGAGACACAACTCCTCTTTGGCGACAAAGGGGTTTAACGACTTATTGTACATGCTAAGTGCAACCGTGATTCCTACAAAAGTGAGTTACGATTTACCATTTCCAATGTTTTTATTTCTTTGTGTTGGCTCGGGACTAACAAAAGATAAGTATTGGCGTATTTGATTAGTAGCATATCATACAGGGCATTCATTCTATATATCATTTATTTCACTCCATATTTGTACTAGTCGGGTATTTGTTTCATACATTTTAGTGTTTAGGTAATAAAGAAGAAAAAATAAGCGAAAATGGCCTAAATGCAAGAAGAAATGACTGATTAGGAAGCCTTTTGGACATGTTTGTAATGCTCAAGGACTTGCTTGCAAGCCAGGAAGGACCTAGGTGAAAACCCGAAGAATTCTTATCATAAAGAAAATATGTTGATTGTAAAAGTCCATAATCTCACGAACCTGAGGAGTAATTCAACAATAAAAACCAAACGGGTTCGAACCAACGGTTCTCGGTGCACCCCACATGTGCAAATGATTAACGTAAGCTACTGGAGAAATTTGGGGGGGGGGGGGGGGGATCCGACCCAAATGATCTGCCATTGGCGGATTCATATTCGCCATTGGCGGAGTCGGTTGATCGGATTACGCTCAAATTTATCCAGTATGTTGGGTATTTGGGTCAAAGCACTCTGGGATATCCAGATCTAATTTGCAGTCGTCTGATAGTGCTCATATTAATCCAGACCTTCTAATCTTCTATAAATACACTTGTAACACTTCCATTCTTCTTCTTCTTTCCTTCTCCCCCCATTAGAGTAGGTTTTATTTCTTGCTTAGTATTGTAGTGGAGGAGAAGAGAAACATCATTTTGTAATTTTTCTTTCTTAATCAAGTTTTAGTTTCATGTTCTTTATGTTCTTGCATTTCATTTGATGCAATTTTTATTCCATTGTTGTGGTTATATTTAGTTTCATTTACTTGTTCATGTGTTATTTTTCTTGTGTTCTTTTCTTTGTTCTGGATATGATTACTCATGTGTTGTTTTTGTTGTGTTCTTTTCTTTGTTATGGATATGATTACTGAGTAATCCATCTCCGTGGGGGGTGAAGGATGATGTGAAGTGTGAATGTTGTTAGATTTGTGTGTATTTTAATCTTAATATTGGAGTTTCAAATGATTTTCATAGTCATTTTGATGGGTTTCTGTAACACCCCGATTTAGTCCCACATTGCTTAACATGAGAATGTTGGGGTGAGATATAATGACATGAGTCCACTACTAACACTTATCAACTTAAGTTCTATGGCAATATGTGGGTGTTGTGGGTCAGTGGACGCATGACTAATGGACCAAAACCTGAGCTCGATGCGGGCTCAGGGACGGGACGTTACAGATGGTATCAGAGCCTAAACCAGCCGGAATTGTGGGAACTAAGTGCTACACCAAAAGGGTGAGAGTCACCTATAGAATCCCACAATGCCTGGTGACTGATTGGCTTGACCCTGACGAGAACGTCAAGTGTTCAAGTGGGATATGTTGTAACACTCCCAAGTTTAGTCCCACATTACTTAACATGAGAATGTTGGGGTGAGTATAATGACATGAGTCAACTACCATAACACTTATCAACTTAAGCTTTGTGGCAATATGTGGGTGTTGTGGGCCAGTGGATGCATGAGTAACAGACCAGGACCCGAACTCGATGCGGGCTCGGGGACGGGACGTTACAGTTTCTCACTCTTTTCTTTGATGTGTTAATGGTCATAATGGATGTTTAGCACATACTTTGTTTAGTTGGTTCACTTTTTTGGAATGATAATGTGAGAATAATATTCGAGTGGATAGAAAGTTAAGAGTGACGTGAGAATGTGGTTATTTTTAGGTTTATCTAAAGTGGTATTTTGTATGTTTTATTGATTCTGATAAATATTAATCCATGTGGAAACACAATTAGAATAATGACCATTATAGTTATCCTTATTAATTCATGTCATTAGAGAAGAATTGTACACACACACGTCACTAGGGATGCAAATGATAATCGATTATCTGAGTATCTGATTCGAAAATTACAATTTAGTTGGTATTTGGTAAAGAAGGTTTTACCGAATACAATTTGGAATTGAAATTGGTTTAAAAAATTACAATTTTCAAATTCGGATACGAATTTGGATATATGTCAAATCATATCCGAATATACGAAAATACCAATTTTGACATCCAATATATGTGGTTATTAATATTTGTACTGAGTTAAAAAAATTAAGTTATTTCCTATGTAAAGATAAACATAATATAAATGCAAAAGCAAATTATAATATAATTTTCTTAAAACAACTTTCCAAAATATTTTAGATTATACAACAAAAGATATATAAAAATATGTTATAGGAATTAGAACATTATCCGAATTCAAAATGTTCTCAAATTCGGATATAATTGGTAAGCTATAAAAATTTAAATTCGAATTCGAATTTGGTATGCTTATTTGGAATTCGGATACAAGTTATATAAAATTCAAAAATATCCATTTGCATCCCTACGCGTCACACATTTACATTGTTACACGCATTCTCCACCTCCTAGGGGATTAGTCGTACTTATTTTACAAATTATTATTAGCATGATTTAGTGTTGATACACTCACTCTTCAATCCCCCCTCGAGTATGGTCGACGACGATCCGCACTGGCCCCTTGTGGACACAACCCGTACTTGTGACCGCTTCAACGTGGTCGTGCACTTTTGGTTTTGAACTTTAATTTGGTAAGAAACTCACGAAGTGCGAATATGGAGTCCAATGTGTCGGTTACGGTTCAAATGTAAACATGCAACAATTGATTTGGTAAAAAAAAAATTCCAAATTGTCTACAAATAGTATCTCATCAAGTCATCATTTCCTAAAAAGGAAAGATCAATGTTTCCAGTTGTAACAAATTATTGTTACCAACCAAAGGCAGAGCCACAGATGCATGAAACTAAAGTAGTTGTTGCTCGTTTTTGTAATCAATCAACTACAAAACTACTTTAAACGCTGAAACAAATTCACAAAATTCTCTATTTTTTTCATTTTATTCCACAATGAAGCGTGGTCTGGTTTTGATCATCGGTATGATGATGGTGTTGGTGGTGGGAAACGTTGCAAATTCGCAAATGGTGTTCGAGCTTCACCACAAGTTCGCCGGACGGCCGCTAAAGGAGACTATGGTGGAGCGCATCAAACACGACAAGACACGATTCGAACGCAAGCTTGCCACTGTGGATTTTGGGACACTAGGAAAGGGGAACTTAATGGATGGCATCGGGTACGTAGTAGAATTACCACCATAAGCTTCTTCAAATCAAGTTTTGTTAGAGCAAAGTTGATGCATATGTTCTGAAATTATTAATCTTCAAATGGCATATGCAAATTATCAATTGGATTGAGACTAACTGCGTTGGTAGAACTTTAATCATGGATTAGCCTGAACTAAGGATCTAATATACAAATTATATGGTAGTACTATAATTCATTAGTGTAGATGTAAGAATATATCCTTCTCCAACTTAACAATTTAACATATGATGTATGTGCTTTGTATATGCAAAACTAACATAGGTATGGAATTTTTTATCAACATATAACATCATATTGCAATGTATATGCATATATCGGTCCATTTGAAAATTCCAATTTAGATGCAACAATTTTTTTTAAGAAATTGGATTTTTCAAAAGAAAAAAGGGCAGTTTCGCATAAACAAGAAGCAACAATCTTGTTCTAATAACTATAATTAAAACAAAAAAACTTTAACTAAGGTTGTACTTGTTACAATTTTAACATATTTGTGACATGTCTTTAGGGCGTTCTTCACCAAGCTATCCATTGGCACCCCACCACAAGACTACATTGTAATGCTTGATTCAAGCAGGCCTCTCAGTTTCCTGCACTGCAAGGGCTGCTCAAAATGTCCTACAAAGTCGACCAGGTACGAATTCACTCTGAATATGTACGACATAAACAGGTCCAGTGCTGCCAAGAAGATTGGGTGTGATGACCCTTACTGCAGTGGGACACCATTCAAGACCATGTGTTCGAAAGACAAACAGCAGTTCTGTAGGTATGACTCTGAATATGATCTCTCCAAGGGGTACTTTGTGACGGACAAACTTAATCTCAACTTGGTGTCTGGAGATGAGCATAGATGGACTGAGACTACTGATATTGTGTTTGGGTAAGTCCATTCCGGTATCTTGTATTATTATTATTTTTTTAAAGCTTGTACATTTGTTAAATAAATCTGAACGTGTTGCTGGGAACTTAGATTACTACGGACATACATTAGCATAACCCCAATGCCTCAGAAGAGGCTCTCGCCTAAGCGAGGTAAGGGAGATCGGATGTGCGCAACCCTACTACTGTAAAACAGTGAGGTTGTTTCCAATTGACCCAAATGATGCAAATACAACTGACCGTCTGCGATTTCACAATAAAAAATGTAGATCGTTTAAATAACCCTTTAATATAGTCCATGATGCTCCAAATGTCAAAAAACAACTTAATCTTTGACACAGTGGAAATGGACAAATCAGGAATCGATCAATTAAGTCAAACTCTGTTGGTATTTTCTTGTAATATTTGTGCATGTATTTGTAACTTAAAGATATGTAATCTCTCAAGGGCAAGTATTTGTTGTTTTTAAAAAAATAAAAGAATAAAGTGTGTATAGCATCGGTAGGTGCAGATTTATGTCGATGAACTTAAGTAACACAAGTTCTAACGTGACTTGTTTCTATCGTGTTATGTACTAAGCATGCATACATCCATACATATATGTACGAAAATGCCCAATAGGCTGATAAAATAATACATCATACAAGTATAAATTAATAATTATTATTATATTGTCGGTCTAGGGTCGGTATGGTACAACCTGACTGTTGGAACCGAAACCGATCCGAGTTGGTCGATTCTAGATTTTTAAAACCAAACCCGAACCGATTTCAAAAAAAAATCCAACCCGACCCGACCAATTTGGCTCGGTTTCGGTCGATTTCGATTTCAACCTGACACACATGCACGCTCATGTGTATCCCATATTGTCATTGACTCATGGTTTTGTAGTTGTGACTTGTAACTCATAACTTATGGACAGTGGATCAAATCTCTTCAAGCAAAACAAAATCGTCTTTTGGTGACAAACATTATATTGAAAAGTGAACCTGGTCGATCATAGGTTATCGTGCTAATTCTATGTAGAATCGTTTATAATCCATGTAATAAATTTTCGTGTCCAATCGTGTAAACAAGCAGTTTCCCTGTACCTTATTGTGTCGTGTACTTTTTGTAAAACAACATGTACATAATGGGTTGTGTTACTGTATACACGAAAACAACCAGTTGAGCCGCAAATATCAATTGCTTATAGATTTTTATACGATATGAAACTACACCGCATGAACCAATAAATATACTTAGTCCAAAAACGCAAGTTCGAATCTTACCCCATCAGAACCCGTTGATAATTAAGGTGTAGATCAGCAATTCACGTAATTAATCAAATCAAGTCTATCGATCACTGATATAAAATAATAGACCCTTGAATAATTCAAGCATGTTACTTTTCTTTTCTTTTCTGAAAACATGCATATATTTTGTTACAAACTTCTGGACATTTTGAAATGTTATAGGTGTGGTATGGAACAGTCTGGGTATATGACGGAACCAATGATAGCAACAGATGGAGTTTTTGGACTATCACCATCAAATATCTCCCTGGTTTCACAACTGGCTGTCTCAAAGCTGGTGAAGAGAGAATTTGCTCACTGTTTTGACAACCAGGCGTATGGTGGAATTCTTGCTGTTGGAGAGGTACTCGAACCCAAGGTCAAGACCACTCCCATTGTCAGAAACGAGTACGTTTCTTCTCTCTTGTTAAAAAAAAAATCCTTGAAAATGACAAGACCATTTATGATACTCCAGAAATAAGCTCACATTTAACAATGAATTATAAGCATGTGGTTTACTTATAATGACATAGGTAAAAGTGACAACTTAAAAGGGGCGTGAGCCAGTGGAGTCATAAGTGACGGTAGCTTAATCTCCATAACACAACCTTGCATCAATTTTCTTCCTCTGAATTTATATACTCTACTGTCCAACAATTTAAATCCTAACATACCAAACATACGAATAAGACTGCTGAGATTATATCTTCGCAACTCAGCTGGTCACAGTTGGTCTACGTTGCATCCATTGGGGCTCATTGTGTCACTCGACTGTTTTAAGACTACGAATCTTTGATGTCTGAAGCTTAACAATTCTACTTTTTACAGATATATGTAGTTTGTAATTACAGTGGAGTTTGTAGTTTGTGGTAATGATATAAAGAGGACAAACAATGGAACCAATATTAATAATTCTTGTGAGATAATTACATTGATAGCTTCCAACTAAAAATGTTTTGGTAGTCAATTTACATGATATACATAGACTCGTTCGATTTTTGAAAATAACTTAAGGTTGCATCCTTAAATTGAATTTTCATTTAGGAATTATTTTCCACTGTGAAGCTAGAATAGTTAGAATAAGCATGATTGAAGTTTTTAAAGCTGATTCCAAATGAAGTTGGATTATTTAGGTCAAAACTAAGATGTAACGCAAGAGTTTAAATGACATTATAATTAGTATGCTTAGGGAAGTAGGAAAATAAAATAAGTTTGAGAGTGCATTTTCTTTCATCTAAAAAATGCTTTTCTCATGAAATACGGACGAGAATTGCAAAAGGACTCATAGTAGGGGAATAATTAAGGCATACAATTTTTTGCATTGACAAAGTATGTTTTCCTATTGAAGATATTTACCCCCTTAATTATTCACTTCATTCGAAACGATACTGGAATAAAAATATGCTTGTTATAGACTTGGGTGTCCTGCCGAGCCGGCATGTTACAGACCACAATTTTCTTCCAAAACAAAGTTGAAGTATAGATTAAAAAAATGGGGGCCATGCATTGCAAATACTATGCACACTTTAATTCTCATCTTTCTTGATCAAAAGGATTTTGTAACAGGACTGAATACCAAGTGAGCACGAAGGCAGTAGAAATTGATGGGAAAATTTTAGATTTTCCACCTGAAGTATTCAAGACAAGTAAGACCAGAGGGACAGTGATTGAATGTTCTACAATTTACAGCTACTTACCACCACCAGTTTACAACATTTTCAAGGCAAAGGTAAACCGATTCAACCAATTTTCGATTACTATATATAGATTGCCCATAGAGTTTATGAAAATACAGTTCGGTATTTACATAGAGTTTTGGGTTTCCCTTATTAAATAAAATAAGATTGTCTATTCGAATCCACGGGAAGTAAAAAAATTCATACCATATTATTTCAGCAAATTTTGGTCCAACTAATTTGATGTCATATACTCATATTTTACACCGTAAGAAAACTAAGGTACATGCAATCAAATTTGGAATATAGCATTAATATTTTTGATTATTTGAAATGAATAAAGTTAGACAAGATCAAGTGACGTTTTCACATTAACATTTCGACATGGAATTTGTTTCCAACAATTTCTGTACAAAGGTGATATTTTCAAGTATCATGAAAGATTTATTTTTGCTCAAGGGGATACCTCCAAACAAGTAATTAACAAATGACATGGTTTCAAATTACATAGGAACCCAAGTTAAACGACCACAACCAAACGCTAACCTTAATTATCTCACAAAACATTACAGAAATCTATCTTTTTATTTCATGCTTTTATAGGTTGGTGAAAAGGATCCAAGAGTCAAGTGGCACATAGTTGAAGAAGATATAGATTGCTTTTTCTACAGAGAAAGGTGAGGTATCTTGAACATGGTCTTTTTCCGATCAAAGTTGTATGTACACTTTTAACTTAATGAGTTTTTGTTTCTTGGTCTTATGATAAGTTTGAGTATATTTCCAACTGTAACACTCCATATGAAGGGAGGCCTCAAACTTACAGTTCACCCGCATCAATATTTGGTTAAATGGGCAGCGGTAAGAGACTTGGTTTTGTTGGCTTCTTTTTTAGGACTCATGGATAAGCATGGCAATTACTCTGAACATGACATTTAATGTAGTAGTGCAGTACATATTTTAAGCATTAAGGCAGAAGGCACGAAAATCCATGATTCCACCAAAACTTAAGCATTAGTTAGGATGACTTAAGAAAGACGAATACAATAATTAACACCAGTTGAGACGAAAAAACATCATGATAAATTTACTCAATTTTTACATTAAAATTGCATTTAGCGTCCTTTCTACATGACTCAGGAACACAATATGCGTAAGGTAAAGAATAGAGCGTATGCACCATGCGGGAGTACACATCGTAGTATACATGGTTAGGATTTAAAGAATAGAGCGTATGCACCATTCTTCCGGTTGAGACAGAGACCGAACCCCATATAGAGCTGCATTCCTGAACACTGATTTTCTAGGCTAACCAATTTCTTAATTTACTTGACCACAGATGATAGACCACAGTTGTAACATATTTGTCATTGATAAATGAGTATTAATATGATGAAATTTCATCAAATCATGGGTAAATATGCATGACCTAACGGACAAGAGTACACAATTGCCTGAACCGAATATAACATGACCCGATTCTTTGGTTGCTTTACTTTAATCATGATACCACTTCATTACACGATTAAGAATTGCTTCAAGAACTTGATAAATAAGTTGTAGTGCCGGATAAAACTCCTCGGGATATTAGTTTTCAGTTGAAGCATAAAAATATTTTACTTTTTTTGCTCTTCACCTAAACGCTCATGCTTTCAACAGGCCAATGAGTACTGTCTAGGTCTCATGAATTCTAAAACCTTAGGGGATGACTGGACTAATTTCTTCATCATTGGAGGTACTTAAATAATTTTTTTGAAATAAATTTATTATAAAAAATAATTTAAATAATTTGTCTCCTACAAAAATATTTAGCAAACTAAACATGCCTTCACCACATCGCAACATGTGGTAGAGGCAAACTTTTTTCTTTAAACTTCAGAGAACTAACATTACAATTACCGAGTTCTTTTCATTGAACCTGGTAATGGCAATGGCAAGTTCTGTTCAATCACTTCAATGAACTTGGCGATAGCATCATCGAGTTCTGAATTTTATATTTATTTTGCAATAAATTTTATATTTATAATTCAAATATAAAGTAAACTTAAAATAAATATTTTTTTAATAGACAAACACAAAACCTATTAATGTTTCACGCTTAAAAATGAAAATCTACCAGTTAAATGAAACTACATCTCTACTACTTTTTTTTAAAATGTTTTTTTGGTTGTGTTGTTTTGGAGTTGTTGTGAAGGAAAAAGATGGAATTATATTTTGGTGGAGTGGAAAATAAACGGTGTTGGTTTACACTTCGGTATTTTGAGTCTTACTAGTTTGTGTGTTTTGAGTTTGATTGATCAGTGACATTTATCATCTAATTAGTTTGAAATTTTAAGTTACATTTAAAGATCGTAGAAAAGCTTTAGAGTAAAGAAGTTTTCAGTGACGAATAAAATTGTGAACTAGGTCTTTATTCGGTGCACGTAAGTCTTGTGATTATTTAGAAGCATGGCACGTTCTTCACTTGATATAATAGAAGTTTAAACTTAAATTATGTGTTTCTTGTATGATACTTTAAAGAATGGAAGAGAAATAAAAAGAATATAAAAAAATATCTACCGAAAAGAAAGTCTCCTTTCCATTTCCTTCGTGTTTGTCTATTAAAAAAATATTTATTTTAACTTACTTCATGTTTGAATTGTAAATATAAAATTGATTGCAAAACAAGTATAAAAATCAGAACTCGACGATGTCATCACCGAGTTCATTGAGCAGAACTTGGCGTTGGCATTGTTGAGTTCTATTCATTGAACTCGGAAATGACAATACCGAGTTCATAATCGACTCAGCAATTGTAATGTCAAGTTCTCCGAAGCTAAAAGACAAAAAATTGCCTCTGCTACATATCACGACGTGGTGGATGAAGACCTAGTTTGCTAAATATTTTTGTGAGAGGTCTAATGCTAATTATTTTTTATAATAAATCTATTTCAAAAAATTCACCTTTTATTTTTGTTTTCAAAATCTTAAAAAAGGTCATTAAGTTCCGGGAACTGTTTTTCACCTATATGATTATTTATTGTGGCAGAACTACACATGTACAATCACCTGTTTGTTTATGACCTGGAAGAACAAACAGTTGGCTGGACAGATTACAACTGTGAGTTTCAAAAACCTCTTCAATTTTTTCATTTGTTTTAGCTCTTCAACTAAAGTTTACTGTATGATCATTTAGTTCCATTTTATTCAACTACTTGAAATAAAATTTTCAAATTGCCATAATTTGGTATGCAAATCTCCTTGGTGTTTAGAAAAGGAGAATAAGAGACACAAATGGGCACTTGGACCGACAACAAATGGGAAAAAGGACATAAATGTCGCTGAAAGTTTTTTTTCCAGAAGTGAAAGATAGTCCCTTAATTGAAATGTTTTTGACCAACATCTTCTCTAATGGCAGGTAGCAGCGGCATCAAAGTGGAAGGCCTTAAGAAAGGAACATCTTATGACTTGGAAGGTCATGTACTTGATGTTGATACTCCAACGATTACTAGTGCTACTCCGACTAGCAATGCCGTTAAACTTGGAAAGTTTCCACTGTTGTTGGTTCTAAGTGCCATTTTAAGTTTTTTGGCAGCTTGAGATGATCATGATCATGGTTGTTATATCATGGTTTCATGTTTGTTCCTTCAGAACCATCAATGTAAAATACATCGAAAAAAGAAAGGATGTAATACAACATATAATTGTCAACCATTAATCGGTTATGTGTTTCATTCTTGTCCATTTTAGAGTGAATATATATATCATGGTTTCATGTTTGTTCCTTCAGAACCATCAATGTAAAATACATCGAAAAAAGAAAGGATGTAATACAACATATAATTGTCAACCATTAATCGGTTATGTGTTTCATTCTTGTCCATTTTAGAGTGAATATAATGTCTTCATTGGGTGTGACTGAAATGTTGAAGGTCGTTATCAATTTGGTTAGGATTACCACGATGGCATATTGAATATAAAAATTGAAGGGTGCCAATGTAAACTAAAAAATGGTGATTGTTAATGTTGAGTGGCACAATACAAGGATAAGGTAAAATTGACTGGTATGTGTAGTTCGTAAAGAATACCAATGCAAATATGACCAGAACTGAGGGATTTATGAAAAACAAAATGCGGAACTTGTCTTCTTCAATTCAGGGTATTTATATGATAGACAAATAAACATGAAAACATACTTTCTTTTAATATAATTCGTTTTTTTTTAACATGAAACCAGAGTATGAAATGGACATTCTCATACCCATGCTTTTATCAAATAAATAAAGATCACACTATTCTAGTACATTTCTTGATGGAACACAAAAAAAGAAGATAATCTAGTAGTACCTGATCAGTTTAAAATTATCATTCTGCAATAATGCTCTATGGCTTAGTTCAACTGTTGCCACTATTGCTCGTTATCTTGTTCTGGATAGTTTTCTCAAGAACACCTACCTGTCTCTTAGGACAAAAAATTAACAGATAAGAAAATGTAACTGACATGTTCAAGAACATCAACCCCCTAATTGGAATACGACGAAGTACTGATCGATAAGGTAAAGAATTTGTATATTTTCTTTTGTGATTTTGGATGAGTTGGCAATTAACATTATGTAAACACTGTAACAGGTTTCACTCACAAAAATGTGCAATGTAATCACAATACCTATTTTTGGATGCTAAGTTCATTTTCTCATAGCGATTATCTCCTTGCATAACGATCAACCAATGGTTTTGCCTTTTCTGGTGCAAAGAACCTTGCCTGTGCATAAGGATGAATAAAAAACCAAGTACTGACACGGGGTGCAGATATGATCCAATACATAAAGTGGATACAACATTTACATGTAAAAGGGATATCATATGGTACGTTGATATTAAATTTTTATTTAATACATATATTATGTCATTGCACCCCAAAAGGAATTAATAATATTTATATACATTTAATTACAAAATGATTTAAGATGAAGGAATAAATGGTGATAAATAAACTTTCACAACAAAACTCAATACATAAGAGTTTATCAACGCATATACTCTATAAAAGATACTATAATAGGTATGTTATATTTTATATTATTTCAAAAATGTTATTGAAATTATCCAAGAAAAGTGTTGTAGTATCTAAGAAGTATCTCATACGTACCCGAATTAAAAATACGGTAGTTTAATAAAGATGCTCTAGATATATATCCAGAAGTATGGATATCAAACACGGGTACAATATAGACAAGTGTCTACACGCATCTATCCTTCCTATCTTCAAATAAACTCGTTGTGGGGGGTAACCCCATTCAAATCCACAACATATTGATAGAAACGCTATGGGACTCAATCAAATGAACAGTATTCCCTTTTTCGAAATGGATGAAATAATTGTTTCTCCAGTGAAGATATTATGCATTATTTCATACGAATCAAATCATATCAGATTCAATCTTTTCATTCAGATAAAGAAAAATGGATAAGTTATTAAAAATTAGAAGAAAACACTTTCTACAACAAACATTTACTTACTTGGATAAACATCCTTTCAGCATCTCCAGCCTTCCCATTTTCTTTCAAAAGTATACCCTGACCATGGACCGTAAAAAAAACTCCACGTAACTACAACACCCATTCAATGCAATGCATAGGAAAGGTACGAAGAACCACGTCTATAATCAAGACAACGAAGTCAAGAAGTTGATAATACTAATTTGAAAAACTGGGCATTTGCCTTCCTTCTTAATTAAGATATTACAGAACCTTATCTTGTGATATCATTCAACGTCGTTTAAATAACTTCTGGGGTAAGAAGTTGACCAACATATCTTCTAGAGCTTCAATAAAACTGTCTAAGAATGTGAGGGGTATGTGGTACGAAATGAAGGGCTTTTGAACTAGGAGATACAGTCCTGATTCAAAAGAAAAAGGAATATTGAATTTTGTCAAAATGTTTCAAGTTCAACTTTTGACCTAAGATTGTAATACCCAAAAATATTAAAATCTTATTTACAGAGATGTCGTTGTGATGTATAATATGTTGCCAATTCTAGAATAACGTCATCCCAATTAGCTAACTGCAACTTGAAAATAAATACATAAACAGATGTATATAACAACCCAGTCCAGACCTGACCACCAGATTCACATTGTTGTATTTATACGCCCACCCTGAGAGTATATACTAAAAAGTTGTGACATAGAGAATGGATCATGGTTTTGTTCCTGCTTGTGCAATCGTTGCCTATCAGGAGTTTTGGTTTTTTTTTCTGGAGTTTTCTCTCATTCACTAGTACTTGGAACTTGTTCTTCTACAAATTGAAGTGCTATCCTGTATCACCGTCATGGATCAAGTCATATTGACTGGGTCACTGGAGCAAAATAAATCCTTATGTTAGTCTGTAAATTATTATTGCTGTGCTCTTCTAATTGTGGTTTGTGTGCCTAGAGTAATCCCATTATTATGTGTACAGTTCCTAACATTTTGTGAGCAAGAAATCTATCTTGTTTTAGAACTGATATCGGTATTGTTTTGGAATTTGTATGGTATGTTTTATCTAAGCATGATCATGAAAAGTATAAAGAATACTCGAGGAATTCCACCTTCGCCAAATAGCCCCGGAAGTCAACTGGATACTTCGAAATAAGTTGATCATATACTGAGACAGCATCACCAACATGACCCCAGTCAGAATAAGCTTTTCCCAAAAGCAGTTGTACCTGCAGATCAAATAAAGTTCCATGTCATGACAACACCGTCTGCACCTATTAGTAGTTCCAGTTGTTGTGATAACATACACTAGCAGCTGGTTGTTCATCGGACAACTGCTGCAAGTTGCATCAAACAACTAGTTCCACAGAAGCAATTCTTGGATGGTAGAATGGAAAAAAGATCAATAGGTATTCTAAAAATTCTGTGAGAGAAAGCCCCAAGAACCCCCCAAAAAAACATAAAAGAATGTTTATTCAGCTTATCACCAACTTAATAAATATACATGATGTGGCCTAGTGAATTAGTTTTAGAGCTCACTTGGATTGGGTCAACTACAGGAATTTTCTGGCTTTGCTCGACACTTGCACCAGGATTATTGGGATTGACATCATTTAATCGCTCAGCAGAAGACAGAAGCACTTGAACAGCCTGCAAGGAGATTAATGTGTGTAACAAATAACACATTTTAAATTGATAATAAACATTAGCCCAAAAACTATTTTCCTTAAATTATTTGATAAATTTGTCTTCAAAGTATATAAAACTAAGTTTAGTTGTATATGCACTTTATCTCTACAATTTAGCATTTTGTCAATATTAAAATGCATTTTCCAGTGAGTTTGAATGAGTTTGCCCTCACTGAAGAGGCCCCTTCCAGCTGTTGAGCTATATATCTACCTACACACACATACATGTCTTCATAGTAAATAATTGATAACTAAAGCCATTAAGTTTGAATGACTTTGACAAGGTATCTCGTACACATTTATACATTGTCTTGATGACTTCAGTCTAATATTCGAAGTGTGATTTTGTCAGCCAGACAAGTAGACCAAGTACGATTTTTTTTTATTTGATCGGTAGTACGATTCATATAGTTACTGAAATAAAGTAAAATAATTGAACCAGATAAAAACAAAATTCTCCTAATGGAAAGCTTACTTCTTCAGGCTTCTTTGCAGCCAGCAATGCATTTGTGAGGCCACGAAGGGACTCAAAGTTCAGCTCTTCAGATGCCTGTAAAATGTCAATTTGGATGAGAAAACTAAAGAAATGAAACATGGGTGCTGCAGAAACTACCACTAAATCAATACAAGCTCTGGGATTAAGAATATAGAACCTAACAGGTGGAGTCCATGCTTCGTACTTATGATATAAAAATGTCAAACTACCCATTAGCATGAGGAACTCAGCTCCCTCCATATCCAAAACTCACCTTACATTCTCATATGATAAACCCATTGTGGGATCATATGTATGCTTCTAATTCTAATATGACAACTACCCATTAGCATGAGGAATCTTCCTCTCACATGCCTGCAAATATTTTGTTAAATTATTAAATCTAGAAGCTTAGTGGAATTGTCAGTTTATACCTTCGAATGATAACCATGATCAAACAAACCACCAAATTATGCACACAATAAGTATCTTTCATTCTAAAATCCCTGTAAAACAAGCAACACCTCCTATTCTAATTTTTTAATTGACACCTTATTCCTTTAACATTGGACAAAGAAAATTATCTAAGGAAGAAAATGAGAGTTTAGAGAATGGTAATGGTAAATGCAGCACACAGTGCTGGCACTACGTTGAACAAGAAAGTTGATGAAACAGAAAACTTAAAGCAAAAATAGTTAGAGAATGGTGTTTGTGACAACATTTTTTTCACAATTAGATCCAAAATCTGTGTCCTAAAGAAAAATTGCAAAAAAATAAGTTATAGTCGGTCACAATTAACATTATCTAAAACATGCTTAGAGACTTAAGTGGTTATGTTACGAATGTATAACGACATTAAGATTTAAGATGGAGTATGAATTTTTATTGCAAGCTTTCATGATTTAGCGAAACTATTTTGTTTCAACAAATTCTAAATAAATGTTATGATCATACTGACAGACAAAGAATTTTTGTATGCTGCTGCACTCTTGTCATAGTCCTTCAGTAAATATTTTACTTCACCTAGTAGGCGGTAAGCCTCAGGATCCTTTGGCCTCTCCTAAACACAAAATCAATTTCTGTTAGCAAAATAATTGTGTAGAATACCAAATATATTATATATACAACAGATACACACCCATAACAATTTAAAAATGAACTTGATTGAGAAAGAAGAGGCCTACACTTGTAAGCTTCTCAAGAAAATCAGAGGCTTGGTTATAGTCTCCCAAATCCACTGAGGTTACTGCTGCTCCCTGGAAAGTATGTCCATTTAGAGAAAGATACAATAGTTAAAAATGATGAAGTAACCGATTCAAAAGCCCACATTTTCCATTTGGGGCGTAGATCTCATTGGGCCCTGATATGAGAACAACCCCTTATTAAGGCTCTGGCATTGTCCAACCAAATAATAGCCTAAAGTGATCTTAAATACGAGGAATAACAACACCTAAGTATGATACTTATAAACTCCATTTATGAATTATGGTTGATTGGCGATTTAATATTTTTCTGGTGTTGACAGATCGGAATTACACATAAAAATAAATGGTCACACTCACCTCAAGAGCAGATAAGTCATTTGGTGAATCTTCAAGTGTTTCTTGGTATTGTTGAAGCCTTGCCTGCAGTGAATATAGAGATATAAGTGCCATATTAAGAACAAAAAGAGTACATATAGGAAATGTAGCTTTGCATACAAAAATAGCTCCCTATTAACAATTTAGAATTGTCCACGAAAATTTGGAAAGAACAATTTCAAAAAAAGGACTTTCATTTCTTATAATAAGAAAAATTACATAAATAATAATCACAATTTGATCTGTGCTATCACCAAAATGCAAATTGAGGAGAAAAACAGATCAAATGAATATGTATATTAGTAACTTGATCAACTATATAATTAAGGTTAGAATGATTTCAAATATATATTTGTATTACGAAACATTTGTGAACTGTATCTGTTGCAAAATGATTTAAAATATAGCCATGATATGCCACAAGGCAAGTTACATTATGTTTCTTTGAAAAAAAATGAGCTTGATAACTGATTGACCAGTCCACGAAGGAGAAATCGATAACATGATTGTTTCGTTCACCAAGTTTAATTTTTTTTTCTTCTTTTAAATATAATTTTAAAACACCTTGGGACCTTCACCAAAGAACGAAAAATGTGAGGGAATGTATGTTAAGTAAAAAGAGGAGACTAAAAAAAGTAACATTGAACAAGAATCTCCATGTCATGCCAACAATTAGGCCATACATATCTTTGTTTTATTACTAATATATAAAAAATTAACATCACTTAAGTTCCAAGTATTTTGCAATTTATGGTAATTCCAAAAATTACTATAGTTCAGTTTTTTGACTTTTTCACACTAATGATGAGCAGTTTTACCTTTGAGCATGGTACCATACCTGAACCAGGAATTGAATTCAGATCTTTAGATGTAACTATAAGTCCAACCATGTGTACGTTAAATTAAAGTTGGATCTTGAAAGTGATCTTCATTTTCATATAAAAAGCATTTTAAAGTGTTAAATTCTATTTTCACTTTTGAATTTAGAGAATTTTAGAATGTATTAGGACTTTTATAATTACCACACCTCGGGTAAAACTGAATGTATATCTTTTGCTATAAGGTCTATAGATCTCCTCTTTAACAAGTATGCTTTTCGGGTGAGTGCCTTGCTGGTAACAGAAGCATTATTAAATGGTAACAGAATATTAAAATGCCGTTGAAGCCTAATTGTTGTCGATGATAGGGAGAAACAAGTTCAAAATTCGAACCTAGGTGCTTTATCGTGTATGCTTAACATACATGTGCCAGCACTATTTCTTACATTTTAGATGCGTCATGTAAGATCCCAACACATTTCAAAAACAAATTACATTGAATAGTTAAATATAAATCTATATCAAACAACTTTTTGCTAACACCAGAAAAGGTTGATGCACATAAGCTTCATAAGCTTATTTGATGCACATAAGCTTCATTTTTAGTTAACAGTGGTAATACCTGAAGTGCCGCTTTCTCCTCAGGCTTAAGCTTTTTCTCATCAACTTGGCCATCCTCATTAGGATTTAAACTATGGCAGAAAACAAAATAATAAAAAAAATTAAAAACCAACTATTTTGAAGAACACAACTAAATTGAAAAGGGTAGTTGACTAATGACTATAAATATAATCATATTGTACTCTATGAAAAAATAGTTTATATATTCTTTCTTTCAGGGTACATACTGTTTAACCCTCAACTATGATCCTGTATTACTGATTTATGCCAAATGCACCCTCCCATTTACAACTGTTTCAATCCGTAAACCTCACTGTACCTAATAGAAATATTTATCTTACTCGTTGTACACTCATTTTTGTAAAACCAAGATTACCCCTTAAAACCTAAACAATTTACAACTTCTCTCTCGACAGTTTATAATTCTTAAACGACTGTCTGAAGTTTATTATCAAGCATATGGCTGATCAATCAAGGTTTTCCTTGTTTGCCTTTGTTAAACAACACCTTGCTTTTTGTTGAGAATAGTACAACATTGGACAACTCAGACTATTCTTATGAATTATAAGATCTTGGGTCACTCCACTCATAACCAATTGGTTTTGAGTTGGATACCCACATTTCAATACTTTTTATATCAAGCAACAGAACCCACTCCTTACACAAAATCAATTAACGAACCTCAGTGTTTTAATTTTGTTTGCTAACCACCCTCTCTAATGGAATATGATAGTAGAAGAACATATTTGAGAAGTGTGTTTGTCTTAACCCCTAAACAGGAAAGATATTTTTTATCGTTACGTAGCCAACAACTTCACCAACTACAAGAAACTATAGAAGTATAGAACCCTATTAGAGACCGTACTTGAAGATAGAAAATCATAATTTACCTTGTTTACTTTTATTGGGTGGGCTGAAAAAAATTAAAAATATGAAGTTGCTGCTTATAGCAAGGAAACACGACTCAAATAAAAGAAATCTGCCCTTGACCTTTCCAAACAAAATGGCCGAACGTACATAGGAAACAACTCTAGTTACTAGAAACAAGCACAAGGGTTCTCAACTAAAACACCTCTATATGTACAACAAGCATAATATTTGGAAAAAAACATGAATTGCCAACGTATTAATACATTAAAAAAAATATGGAATTGGTATATGGTGTGAGAGTTATTACCCTGATGGAAGAAAGTCACCAAGAGCAAATACTAGGCCAAATACAGCAACAGCGATGCCCACTCCTATCTGATTTACTTTAAATTGTCATTCATGAAAGAGGTGAGAATTTTCAAAATGAAATATAAGAGCAAATCATCGAACTTTTGTCAACCCACCCTAGTGCCAAGTCCTATGGTGTTTTTCTCCATTTCAATTGGTGCATCGTAATCAATAGTTCCAGTAGCCCTTTCCTCTTCGGTTTTCTTCTGCTCAATTGCTGACCTGAGAAGTAAATAACAAAAGATGATTCTCAAACTCTTTACTTACAACCTTAAGATATCAAAGGATTGGAAACTTCAGAGGGAAGTTGTAAGATTTATTTTTTATTTTCACTTCTTTATTAATCTTTTCAATGCGTTCTTGCATAAAGTTGAGATATATAAACTTTTTTATCATTAATAGTAAATGGAAAACAGGATATGTCCTGAGAAAAAATAAGAAAGGTAGAAATGATGCACCAGAGAGTAATTCTAGCACACCAGAAACAAAAAAAAACACAACATCACCCACGCGTTGTTGAGGCAAAACGGGAGGTCACCCCATCTCATTTCAAAATATCCCAGACATTACTAAAATACAAAATCAGCTTTCACCCCCTTCCCTAGAGCCAAAAGTAGACAGCTGGAATAGATTTGTTCCAGATATCCCTAATGACTGTATTATTGTTGTCAAAACGCAATCTATTTCTAGCCACACAAATGCTCCAGCTCCACCAAAGGGCTAGAAGGCCGATCTACCAAACCCAAACAGGTCCTTTAGGAAGATCCTCCAAGCTCCAACTAATTCTTCCAGAAGGTATGGCAATTCAAACTCAAATTCATGTCCACCTTTCCTAGTTTGGAACCAAACCCACATAAACTCTTATGTTGCTGATAACGAAACTATGTAGTTTTACCTGATTTTGAATGTACTAGGTTTGAACCAACATCGTTGCTGAATGCTGATATACTAGTATACTACAGCACAGTTGTCACTATAACTTTTGGTAGCATACCATTACGATCTTCATGGACCTAGACATATTGCAAGAATGTTAAAATTTTACCTCCTAACAGCCTCCAGTCTATCCATGAACTGACGGTCCGACAAAATATTTCCAGATTTTCCTTCTGAATCTCGGTTTATACCAGGTGCTTCAGCAACAAATATGTTAGTGTTACAAGATGCACAAAAAAAATGGTGTATCAGAAAGCAGATGTCATGGTAGCAACATTTCTCAACATTTCTCAAGTTTTTCTTGATTCTTAAGGTTCCTAAATTTTATAGAAAATCAGACGACCTGGTGTAAAATCTCTACTATTTGGTTGAAACAACCGAACGCAATAAAGGAAGCAACCAATTCCTAGGCATGGTGATGTAATGGAACGCAAAAGGAAAACCAAACATGTAAGTATCTGTCTATCAAAGTTCCAAAGATAAGGAAAATCATGTTATTTTCTACACGAATCAGAAGACAGAGTAAGATCCAGGGACCAAAAGAAAGTAGTGTTTCCTAGGGTGAATGTCCCAATCCCCACAAGATCATATGTCAGCTTTTGCACATGCTAAGCAAAACACTTACCCTAGATGGAAGATGCCAATTCAAACTCTTCCAACAGATTTAAAGAAACCAGTTGCTCCACGTATATTAACTGATTAGAAATTTCTTAAAGATGTGTGGTGTTCCAGTTCAACATTACATAAACAATGCATGTGTAAGTAAAAAGATTTCATTATTTGGACATGAACTTCGCTATCGTTGGGATAAACAAATGAAATGAACTTACTTCCAGAACTTGATGGAGGTTGCGTTGACAATATTTTGCTGCATCAAACGTAGAGAACCTTTGATAAATTAGTACAGATTGAAAAGGACATAACAAGAAAAACAAAGATATCAGAAAGGAAAATCCTCTAATAGCAAAGAGTTTATAAAATAGAAGGTATCATAGAAGTGCTGATGTCAAACTCAAAACCAGCTGGTTATAAATGGAGGGACCCATCCCTTTCCTATAAGTTGTCCCAATGTAGAACTATTCTCAATACTACCCAAACATGTTGTGTCTCGTAAGTCCAACACTAGAATGTTTAAAGACGAGTAGAAAAGTAAGTTGTCCAATGTACAACTATTCTCCACAGACGGTCACGATATAAGAGTAAAAAAAACAAAGAATGTGATTATGCATATTCGTTTAATGTGGAAACTCAACGGTGTAACTTCCGGTGTGTTTATTTTAATCGAGGAAGAATAATACCATTTTTTGATATTGTTGAGAAGTTGAAATAGGGGCAATAGTGTACATTCCCTGTGCTATGGAGCAGTGGCAGACCAATGAAATTTTTCAATAGGGACCAATAAATATATTTTTATCATTAATATAAAAGAAAAGAGGGCATGCAAGTGGTGAGAACAACAAAGAGCGGAAGTGGACTACCGGGAGTAGTACCAAAGACAAAAAGGGAAAAAACCAAAGGGAAAATAACACAAATTAAAACAAGCAAAACAGGATCAAAAAAGGCCAATATGACCACACTAGACCAAGAAGCATCTGGATGATTCAAGATTATCTTAGGAACCAGATATCATGCCCCACACATTGAGACCACGATATGATATATGATATCGACTTAGCCCTTAGTCTGCTAGGCTGAGGTTTATTCCCACTAAAGATGAAAGCATTCTTGTGTTTCCAAATATTCCACCATAATGCCATTGGAGCAACCCTTCCTATTGCACCATAAGAATTCTGCGCAAGTAAATGCGACCAGGAAAGCCAGAATCGTTTAAAAAGCTCCCACTTTCTCTGCTAGTTGAAAAAGCTCTAAAGTCACCTTGCATACACCAAACATATGAGAATTTAAATCTTCTACCACACAGTGATCAGCGACTTGCCAATAAATACTATAATTCAAAATTTTATATACTTGGGGGGCTATAATTGTACTACACAACCATAATATTTTTATGTAAACTTACCTCAAATTGGAAGTCTAATTCTATACATATGACCAAAATTTAAAATCGAGTGTGCCCACTGGGACCCTGGTGGGTCCGTCCCTACTATGGGGTGTTACGAATATTTGACTAGGAGTTGTAACGACTAGGGGAGCAAGGATAAGCAGATAAAAGGAATCTACATGCTAAAACCAAAGTGAACAATGATGTAAATTTTCATTTAAGTTACACATGAGGTAACATCTTGAAAAGTGAAAGATAATATTTCCATAGAAAAATATTGTTGAACCTTCATAGATATCCGACCGTAGGAGTGTGACTATCATTGCCACACCTATTGTCCATTTTTAACCCGAAAATTACCAAACTACTTTCAACCCGAAAATCCAAAGTCAACAACAAAAACATTAAAAATAACTCAGAAAACTATCTCGTCCATTTTTAACATTTTAAATTATCCGGTGGTTTTTTTGAAAATTTTCAGTGTTAATTTTGAATTTTTGGGTTAATGGCAGTTTGGACATTTTTTGGGTCGAAACCTAGCAAAAGGGGGAGCAAAGTGTCGACAAGGGAAAAATCAAGAGAGGTAATTACTACATTTTAAAGGTTAGGGGTGCAAAGTGCCAACAAGTGAGAATAAGGATCACATTGCAACGTTTTAAAGGGCGGAGCTAATTGTCAACGACTGAAAAAGGGGGCAAATTGCAATTAACCATAATTTAATATTATGGTTACAAAAAATAAAGTCAACAATAAGAACCCAACCAAGACCATAAATTGGAAAATTGTTAATTTTGGGCATAAGAACAACTAAAAGGTTGAAAAGCATAACTTCCTACCCACAATTCTAATAACTTATTTAATGTTTATAATTATACTTTTGATGGGAAGGAAATAAATTACTCCAATAAATGGCCATGCTACTATCTTATGGACTTTGTAATCTATATAAGATACCTTTGTTTGCGCTCATTTGGACTCTTGAAATTGCTACTCTGGAGCAGAATACATATATTAGAAAAAGAAGACACTATGGATACAAACTAAATTATTTCACTTAACAGATAATGGAAAGGGTAAATAATATCACCATACATTCAAAGCTTGACAACTGCTTGCATGATATCAGTGTGCAAGAGATATTAAATTCCCAGATATGACAAAAGAAAATTACTAGACTTTAGACAATGACTTAGTAATGGAAGTAAATCCAACCAGGAAGATGCATTGCTACAATCATCGTGCTTAGTTAAAAGTTTGTTCCAGAACAAATTACATAATGCCATAACCACTGGATGAGATAAGTAGGAAAATACATTAATAAAGTTACAGTACAGACTGGCAGGACAAAAAATCAAAAGGCTTAGAAGTAGTTATACTTATTCGAAATGAGACACTACAAAAATTCAGACACTTAAGAATGTGAGGGAAACAGAAGAATATAATGCAAGAAATGAATCTCTCAGGGAAAAAATAAGTTGACAACTAGACAAGAGGATAGTTTTTATGTCATCAACTCAAGTAAACACAAGGTACATGACAAGTACATTCAGAAAGCCATCCCTCTGCATGAAGGACTACACGTGAGATAGATAAATGTTATGCAGTCAAGGCATTTAAACATGGAATGATTAGAAAATAAGCATTGCCAAACTATATTGTCTGAAGTGCAAGATTTAACGGAACAAAAAGATTCATAATATATTAGAAGTGACTAAACATGCTATGCTAAAAGCAAAAAAACAGAATATTTAAAGAATGCAACTTGATACATCCCATGTCAAGTGGCGCAGAAACAAATAGCCCTCAAATTAAACATCGAGATTAGCTGTAAATGTAAATACCTCACCAAAAGCATTTTGGTAATAAAAACGAATTATCTGACAGTGACGAAATTAAAAGACTTTGTTGTTGTTGCTGATGATGATGATGATGATGATGATGATGATGAAAGTCTACATTTAAGAAAGTTTCAATTAAAGAAGCAGAGAAAGCAGATATTTTCTAGGATAAAAACTTTCACTTTCACATGGTATCATGAAGTGGATACCTTCTCCTTCCTTGCAGGTTCAGGACCAAAATCCTTCCCTTTTGAGGCAAAGCATGAAACACTAACATTCTTTCGACCACTATAGCCAATATTGTCTAGTCTGATTTTCTTCACAGGTGTGCCCACTTCAGGAACCATAACATTCCCCTGTGTTTCATATGGTTTATTTGTTAAGCAGAAGCATATATGAATACAGTAAAGTTCCAAAAAACAAACTATAGAAAAACATGTTTGTGTATACGTCTGACAGTATCTGAAAGCAAATTTTCGATCCAATTCTAGTTCTCACTTTGACACTAAATCCTGTCAACTAGTACACCAAATAAATATCCAATTGCTGACACTAAATCCTAACAACCTGTACACCAAATAAATAAAAAAGAAAACATAAGAAGTTTGATTATGTAGATCCTAGTTTGGAGGAAAAGCAAGCCTACATGTAGAGTAACCCTATTGGACCTACTTTGTTGGATTACTCGCAGAACTGAACAACATAGACCAACAATGTAATTTACCTATGTTGGTGATTATCCATTTATTTTATTACGTATTTCCTAATTATTTCCTGTTGTTTGCATTAATGTTATCAAAAAATACTTTACTAAGGCTTGTTGACACATTTACTCAAAATATGTGTACTATCAAAATGGACTACAAAATTAGCTTACCTAGGTATTTTATGGCTCCAAAGTCTTATCTGACTTTTCACTTGGTTTACATACTTTAAACAAAGTTCTCGGAAAAAACGGCCCAAAGAATGATAATTTTCAAAATTATATTCAGCAGTAGTCTAAATATCCATTTGGAATCACATTGAAAATCAAATTTTCTAAATCTAATCCAATCTTACAATCAGTTCTCAAACGTAACCTAGTCTTAATACGAGAGTGCCAAGTTCCTAGACTCCAATGGAAAATCACATTTGATTTTTGATGATCAGGAATCAAAATCTAATAGTCAATGTGATTCCAAAATAGACCTAAGAGTCCGTTTGGAATCACATTTCGAAAAACAAATATTCTAAAATCAGACCTCGGAATCAGTTCCCATATGTACCATAATCTTAGTACGAACATTCTAAATTTTCACACGACAATTGTGAATGACATTTGATTCTTGACTTTCGGGAGTCAAAATTGGATTATCAAAATGCAATGCCAAACAAACCTAAGGTTATGCTCGGTTCACTGTAATTGGATTCCATGAAATTCAATTCCATGTAATTAGATTACATTCCCATGAATTGAATTTCATGTAAACAAATTATGTTGCTTGATAACATTGGAATTCAGCACAGGAATTGCAATTTAAAAAAAAAAAATAAATCCGATAAATGTCCGGAGATGTTTTCGGAGTTCCGACATACTTCTAGTAAGCTTGAATTTTAGTCTTGAAGACTTGATAATGTTTAAGTAATTTGAAATGAGTTGATAACATTGCAATATAATTTGATTGCAACCTGCAGTGATGTAATCCAAGTACCTTGAAAGGGTGTGATTGGATTACCTCTGTAATTAGATGATAGAGTGATTACAACCTTCAAGTTTCTTAACCAGGCAACGTGATGTAATTAGAGATGTAATCAGATTACATAACACCCTTGATTACGGTGAACCAAGCATGGCC
The DNA here is from genome assembly GCA_963682175.1 of Triglochin maritima. Taxonomy (NCBI): domain Eukaryota; kingdom Viridiplantae; phylum Streptophyta; class Magnoliopsida; order Alismatales; family Juncaginaceae; genus Triglochin; species Triglochin maritima. The sequence continues at coordinate 26,384,789 of OY821788.1, read as the reverse complement.
TAAGTGTCGTTTGATAGGTCCATTTGGAATCACATTCTGATTATCAATTTAAAAGAAAAAATCCGAACAAATCTCAAAATCAGCTCCCATAACCCTAGCCTTGGTACGAAGATTCTAAGTTTTCACACAAAAATTCCGAATCACATCCGATTACTGTTTTCCGGGAATCAAAATCTGAATATTATTATTATTATTATTATCAAAATAGGAATTCCGGTGGTACTCGAGTTACAGAAGCAAACAACAGAACAAAGTGGAAAGTCGAACCGGTGAGCGTCCGAGAAAGCAAGAGCGCAGAGGAGGCGGTGAAGGGCGTCCGGCGAGAGTGAGAGGGTTAGGGAAGGAGAGGGGAAGAGTGGGAGAAGGTGTAAGATACATGATATTCATTGTCCTCTTGTCTCCGGCACTGGAAGGGGAGATACAAAAGAGGAGGAGCCAGAGAAGTTCAGTTGGATCGGAGACTGGAGGTGAGGGTCAGATTTCAGGTTGATTATCCAATTCTTTGAAATTTATTGTGCGCCACAACTGAATTATTTAACGAATACTAATGATTCTGTTCATATTAGGGGTGTAAGCGGGGCGGGTTTTTGGTCCACCGCTACCCGCCCCGCATAAGTTAAGAGGGTATGCGGGGTGGGGCGGGGCGGGTCAAAAATAAAAAAAACCGCTACCCGCCCCGCATAAGGTTGGACTAGGTGAGGCGGGGCGGGTTATGTGGGTTTGGCGGGTTTTTTAATTTTTTTTAAATTTTTCTAAGAAAAATAAGGGAACTACTAAACGTCGCCCCAAAACTACTTAAATCGCCCCTTGAAATTACCAAATTGCCCTTAACAATATATTTAATACCCATATCATCCCGTGTCTATAAATAAGGCATATGGTCTTGTATATTCATAATTTATCAGTAAAAACACCACGAAAATGTCTGACGAGGGTGATGCATCGGGTGAGGTAAGCCTGGCGCGGGGCAAATTTTGGGCCGAGCGTCTGCATTAGACGCCTCCCCCATGGTGAGGGCGTCTGCGTAGGACGCCCTCCCCATGGACTAGGCGTCTAACGCAGACGCCTCCCCCATGGGATAGGCGTCTTATGTAGACGTCCTCCCCATGGGTAAGGCGTCTGTAGTAGACGTCCTTCCCTTCGGTCAGGCGTCCTACGCAGACGCCTTACCGTTGGGGAAGGCGTTTAACACAGACGCCCCATCCATGGGGCAGGCGTGTAACACAGACGCCTATTTTTTTTTTTTTTTTTGATTTTGATTTTGTTTTTTTAATTTCGACATTATTTTTGAAATTTTTTAATTTCGAATTTATTTTTTTATTTTTTTTAATTTTGATTTTATTTTTGTAGGTTCCAGATTTCGGTGGTGATGGAGTGGATTACAGTGAGTTATTTCAAACTACACAAATCTTTGCAACAATCGATGAAGCATGTAAATGGGCCAAACAAGTAGCTATCGGAGCTGGGTTTTTTTTGGTCGTGTCATCGTACAAAACAAGATCAGATAGTCGGATGGATTGTTATTTGAGATGCGACCGGCGAAATCAAATGGAGTCTCGGGATATGGATACTGCACTTCGAAGAAACACCAAAAGAAAGGGTTGCGGTTGCCGTTTCTTAATAAAAGTGGTGGAGCGACGAGATCGTGATGGATGGGTTTTGGTTTTTAATAGTGCTCACGGACATCACAACCACAGACTGGCAGTTTATCCAGAGGGTCATCGTCAAATTAGTGGTCTAAGTTCTGGGGCGAAGAAGATTGTTCGTGATATGACAGAGGCGCAAGCAAAACCACGGAACATCTTGAAGGCAGTAAAAGAAAAATTCCCGGAGGACAATCCAAATCAAAGGCATATTTATAATTTCAGAGATTACATGAGGAGGACAAAATCTGAAGATCGGAATCCCGTCCAGCAGTTTCTCTACCAAGCAGTGCAGTGTGAGTACTTACATTGGATTATGGCGGATCCAGAAACTGATGTCGTCACTCACGCTTTTTTGGCACATCCGACGTCAGTCCAGTTGTTGCGGACATATCCTTTCGTTATCTGCATGGATTCGACTTACAAGACGAACAAGTATAAGATGCCTTTGTTCGAAATGATTGGGGTCACACCAGCAAACATGAATTTCCTTATTGGATATGCGATTTTGATGGATGAATCTTACTCCAGTTATTTGTGGGTGATGGAGAAGTTGAGAGATCTGTTATTGGGGACTGTCAGCCCGACTGCAATAATAACAGACCGGGAGTTAGGCCTTATGCGACCAGTGAGAGAGGTTTTTCCAGACTCTGCTCATTTACTCTGCACATGGCACATCAACAAAGACGTATTGAATTACGCGTACCACGTATTCGGCAAGAATAAGGAGATGGCAGAGACTTTGAGGCGTGGAAGATGGAGGAAGATCATGCTTTCTACTTCAGAAGCCGAGTATGATAGATCTGTGTATGCTCTGAAAGATTTGTATAGATCGTGGCCGGCTATCACGGAGTATCTGGACACCACGTGGTTGGTGCATAAAGAAAAGTTTGTGCTGAATTGGACGAACAAAGTCCTTCATTTTGGGAACACCACGAATTGTAGGGTCGAAAGTGCTCATTCGGCTCTAAAAGAGTGGATTTCTACATCGACTGCAGCTCTGGACACTCTTTTCGAGCGCGTCAACGCGGCTACTGAAATGCAGCTGACGAATATTCGAAACTTTCTTGAAGACTCGAGACGGCGAAATTTGACTAATTTCGGACATTCTCTATATCGTCACATAAATGGTAGAGTTTCGCATCACTGTTTGCAGTTGCTGAGTCAGGAGGTGAAGAGAATGCAACAGTTAGATGATGAAGTTGAATATCGTTGCGAGTGCGCTTTTCTGACTTCTCATGGGATACCTTGCGCATGTACCATCCGTGGATGTCTTGAATCAGAAAACGGAATTTACTTAGAGCAGATTCATTCGTTCTGGAGGACACTTGTCATTGGGGAAGGAGCCGGGAACGCAGAGTTTGTGTCTCAGGCAGCTCAAGACGCCGAACATTTTCGCAGTCTGGTTGATGAGATTGCAGGAAGTGACCCTACCGTAATTCGATCTGCCTCTCGGGTTTTATTCGAGCAGCTACACCCCGAACATTCGAATTTGAAAGAGCCTGCAGTAAAAACAAAGCTACGAGGTCGACCAAGGGGAAAGTCGACACGACGGGACCCTAGTGCGTTTGAGTATGCAGAGCGAGGTAGTGGTCGATCTTCAGGTAGTGGGAGTAGAGGTCGTGGTCGTTCTTCCGGTAGTGGAAGCAAAGGTCGTGGTCGATCTTCTGGTTCTTCGTCAGTGAGAGGAGGATCAGGTATACCATCCTTACATTTATTATTATTATTATTTTGTTATTTATTTCAGTAAATATGTATCTTTTGTTATTATATCTAACTGTATTTTTTGTTCATATTGTAGTGACTGGGCGGGCTGACGTAGACGACTTCCCATATGGAGATAGAATTCCAGGAATCATTATGCCATTCCTACACCAGTGGAATGATGTACGTGCTGATGGAAACTGTGGATTTCGATGTGTCGCCGATGTTTTCCACGGTGGTGAAGACAATTGGCAACTCGCCCGTCGTTCGATTTCAAATGAGATAGCTGCGAACCCATCTTTTTATGAGCACGTATACTACGACGGTGTGGCGGAGGCTCGTCACCGGATTAATTGGGGCGGGGGACCTTGTGGCGAGAATCACTATATGGAGACGTGGACGGACTTGTTTCCCATTGCAAATTTTTACAAGTGTGCAGTTATGTTCTTCTCTCTCGGAAATGATGGTTCGTTGTACCCATGTCTTACAGTTCTACCTTGGGAGAGTCCGCCTACCGTGACGAGACCGTGCAGAGAGTTGATTATTGCTCATTTAGGGAGTTACGCTCATTACATTCGTTTGGAATTGAATGAGGGATTCCCCGTACCTCCTATAGCGACTCTGTGGTATCAAATACGAGATGAGAGTGTTATTGGATGGGAGCTGGAGTACCAACATAGGATAGCATATTGGCAACAATTATGTAATATGTTTTGATATGTTTGTATAATTATGTAATATGTTTTGATATGTTTGTACATTATATAGTGTTGCTTTATTATGTAATATGTTTTGATATGTTTGCTTTATTTGCATTATATATAATAGTACGAAAGGTTATCAAACACAAATACAAATAATAAGGGTACAACAGATAAGCAAAACACAAATACAAACAATAAGCGTACGACATGTTAGCAAACACAAACACAAATAATAAATAATAAGCGTACAACAGATAAGCAAACACAAATACTAAGCGTACAACAGATAAACAAATATAAATGCAAATACTAAGAGTACGGTACAACAGATCAACCTACTCATCATCCGAATCATGGTCGGAGATGCCTAACTGAGTATGCCATGACTGTATGATCTGATCCACATCTCCGCATGCAGCTCTGGCATCGTCTGGCAGCTCATCCCTCATCTGCAAGATTGGCTCTACAGCCCGTATCATCTTACCCATCCACTGCACATAACATTAACATTAGCGTACATTAACAAATTATACGGTACAAATAAATTTAGATAAAATGAAAAAATTACCAGATCGCCACACGTCCTATCTGGTGGTCGATCTGCTCTCCGGGAGGCACCACGGACGATGATAGGATGTGAGTAACTACCGAACCAATCAAGATAACGTGCATCACACTCGGAGGGGTCGCGACTACGTCTGAAGTCGCCAAGGAACAATCGGCATGATCTCGGAAATGTCCGCCAAGTCGATTCCGCTGTAGAAGCGGGGAACCTGACGTCGTACGTCGCTGCTGTCGCAGACCGCACCGCATGCTCTGGTGTCGGAATGTCAACCGGGATCACCTGAACATATCCTAACTGACGCAAGACCCGATCGGGCATATAAGGCTCTATCTCTCGCCAGACCATCAGGTGTGACACCAAGCAACTCTGCCACATAACACCTCAGCTCAGACGTCGACCCCTGAGCACTAACCAGACGACCATCCACAGGAAGTCGCAGGATCTGGAAAACATCGTGAAGCATGATCGTCATCTCTCCGAAAGGCATGTGGAAAGTGTTGGTGTCAGGCTGCCACCGCTCCACAAACGCCGAAATCAAAGGCATGTCGAGATAAGGGAACATGCTGTACGGTAAGTGCCCCAAATGCGTGGCACTAATCTCCTCTCTGATATCAGCACTCAGTGTAGACCGCCAACCCTGTAGTGCTGTACAGGCTCTGTGCCGATTCTGGCACTTCAGAACCTTCCGATCCTCTCCGTCCCAGATCCGTCTAGCAATGTGACCCCAGAAACTAGGAATGACGCTCCCATCTAAAGGACCACCAGGCGTCATACTGCTCACGATCCAAGAATCGTCCTGGACCCTCTTCTTCTTCTGAGCGCGGGGATCAACAGTGCACGAGCTCGAATCCCCGGCCGTAAACCTCCCACCCCTACCCTTCCGCACCATCCATCCGGCGGAAGTAGAAGTACCCGCTCGACCACGTCCTCCGCTATAATCCCCCTGCCTCTCCACCTCCAGCCGCACATCATACGGGCCATCATCGTCGCTCTCGTCGTCGAAACTATCCACATGCTCATCATCGAAGGAATCATCCTCCTCCTCACGACGACGTAATGCCTCCCTCTCCCTCCTGACCGAAGCAGATATCCCCCGTCTACGTGGATGACGCGGTGCTGAATCATCCTCTAAAGAACGGAAGGCGTGTAATAGTATCGACTTGCCTCTCCCTCCACTGTGACCCGATGACTATTTATTGAAATTTTAAATACAAATTTGTTAAATTTGTTAAACTAAATTATCATATTTATCAAAATTGTTAAACTAAATCAAAATTTGTTAAACTTAATTATCAAAATTGTTAAACTAAATCAAAATTTGTTAAACTAAATTAAAACAATTGTTAAACTAAATCAAAATTTGTTAAAACTAAATATCACAAATGTTAAACTTAAAAAGAATTTGTTAAATTAATTTTTTTGATTTATCACTATTTATTAAAGTAATTATGATATTTATTAATTAAAAAAACAAAAAAGGCGGAGGCGTCTGCGAGAGACGCCTCCCGCAAGGTGGAGGCGTCTGTCGGAGACGCCTCCTCCTACGGGGAGACGTCTGCGGAAGACGTCTCCCCCATCGGGGAGACGTCTTCCGCAGACGTCTCCCGCTTCGGGTCGGCGTCCGAGGGAGACGCCCCCCGCATGGGTCGGGCTTCCTCGGAAGCCGCTCCCCCCATAGGGGGAGCGGCTTCCTCGGACGCCCGCCCCATGCGGGGGGCGTCTCCCTCGGACGCCGCTCCCCCCATAGGGGGAGCGGCTTCCTCGGACGCCCGCCCCATGCGGGGGGCGTCTCCCTCGGACGCCGACGACTTTTTTTTTTTTTTTTTTTTAAAAACAAATAAATAACGTAATGTTACCTCATACGGGTACACCGGGGGAACTGCTGGCTGCTTCCCTGGCCTCCGAGACATTCGTAATCTTGTGTAGTAGGTATAGGAAGAGAAAGTTTTGAAAAAAGAGTGAAATTGTGAGATATATAAGCAAAAATAGGAGGAAGGGCAATTTGGTAATTTCAAGGGGCGATTTAAGTAATTTTGGGGCGATGTTTAGCAGTTCAGAAAAATAAAAGAACATCAAAACTTGAAAAATAGTAATTACTCATTGTATTTTTTGGGAAATTTGATGTGTGTTGAGTGAAAAATTAGACATTTGGTTAGTGTTGAATAATGATTTGGTAAGGTGGGTTAATGGTTATGAGTAAAATTGAAACATTAAAATGATTTTGGTATATAAAAAATTAATAATATATTTGATTAGGCGGGTTGCGGGTTATGCGGGGCGGGTTACAAGACAACCGCAACCCGCCCCGCTTATTAGGCGGGTTATGCGGGTGGCGGGTTAGCGGGTTGGCGGGTAACATTTTTTTGTCCGCTACCCGCATTAGGCGAGGCGGGGCGGGGCGGGTTGCAGGTAAAATATTACCCATTTACAGCCCTAGTTCATATGTATGATTGTGGTTCTGGGATTTAAAGGGGAGTCGGTAGTTAGGGCTTTAAATGAGATTAGTATTATCCATTACCAGGCCCACTTAACTCATGGGTGTCTTGTCACACGTATGGTAGACCTGGGTACCATGGCCGGGCCCGTCGGTTCTCGGCCTAAACCAGTTGCGATGTATTTTTTTAGGTGTTTTTGTAATTTTTGGAGGTACTTTAGGGTATGTTGGGTTAACAACTTGAGGAGAGAAAAGAAAGGAAAAGAAAAAAAGTTGGGTTTTTCTCTCGTTTGGATAACGACTTAAGGAGAGAAAAAAATAAAAATAAAAATTGGAGAGAAATGTTATAATACAAAATTACAATTCAACTTTCTCTCCAATTTTGGAGAGAAATTGGGAGAAAGTGAGAGAAAGTGAAAAAATAATAATTTATTGACCAAAATATCCTTACTAAAAAACCTTACACTCGTAAACCCTAATTTACTACCTATAAATATTCATTCCTCGTTCCATCTTCCGTCACCCAATCGTTCTACCTTATTTTCGTCACCTCATAAACATTCCCTCGTACTCATCTTCTCATTTCTCACTCTCATTTGAAATAATCTACACCGATCGAGGTGAATTTTATTAACAGTATGATAGGATAAATATTGGAAAATTTCTATCATGTTAAAATCATTTGTAGTATTTTTTTATAATCTTTCAATTGAAAATTTTGAGTTGGAATAGAATTTGTTATTTTTTAATTTGATTTTTTTAATTTATTACGAATTTTTAGAATTTGAATTTGTTATATTACTACTTATGGGTTAAGATCTATATCCAAGTTAAAAATAAATATTGTTTTAACTTTAATTTTTATGTCGTAATAGAGTTTGTTGTTCTTCGAGTTTAATAATTTTTTATTTGATTACGGTTTTAAATTTTTTTAATCTACCGTACTCCTATTTTTTGGTTAAGATATTTTATCCCAATAGATTTTTTTACATTGATAATATGTAATTGTTTTCATGGAGAATATGTACCTTTTGTGTTGAAATAGAATTTGTTATTTTGGGATTTGATTTTTTTTAATTTGATTATGGAATTTGAGAATTTAAATTTTCTATACTACTATTTTCCTATTTCTCGGTTAATATATATATATATATATATATATATATTAGTTAAAAATAGTAATTTAAGATAGAATGGATTATTTGTATATGATGATGCGTGACTTTTAATTTATTTTAGATACTATTCATGTTAGAACGGTGAGAGGATGTTGTCTTTCAAGTGTTTTTATAGAATTCCTAAATAAATTTTTTGTTACAACAAACGTCACTGTTTTGGAAGAACAAAAAACGTTCATTTGAAGTATTTTCGAATAATTTGTATCTTTACTTTTTTTAATTTTACATGAGATTGTTTTTTATATTTTGTATACTACATTGTTTGTAACGTTACTAAATTTCTATAGCTTCAAATTTTCAGGTTTGGTGATATATTTTATTTGTAATAATTTATAATTCTGAACAATATTAAAAAATGTAGAATGATGTATGTTATTGTATAATACAAATAAAAGGGTATTTTTGTATTTTAGAATGTTTCTTTTCTTTTCTTTTCTCTCGTAAGATGTTAACCAAACGAGAGAAACTTATTTGTCATAATGGGTATCCAAACAAGAGAAAAGAAAAGAAAAGAAACACATTTTTTTCCTTTCTTTTCTCTTCATTTCTCTCCTAAATTGTTATCCAAACAGACCATTAGTTATTTTTTTGGAGCTAAGATACTACATGTTTGCATGTTTATTGTGCGTTTTGAGTCGGGTCGAAATAGAATGAAGGTGAGAATGGAATCAATGTGCAAATGGACTGGAATTGTGATTCATTTCTTGTGTTAGGTGGTCACACTTGGAAATTGACATAGGAAATAATTTTTATTTATTTCCATTCTTTTATTTAGTATCAGTTTTTTTTCAAAAAGAATCAAGTAGTAAATTATGTATTTCCTAATGTGACCTTGTATATAAGAGATTTTATCATAAAAATAAATACAATACTCATTGAATTACATTTTATAATACTTATATAAAAGTACTTTAAAGTAATATTTGTTGGCTTTTTGGCTTAATCTATATTAATTTTGATGATTAATTAAACTAATCTTAATCAATCAACCTAATCAATCAAAGTGAGCAAACACGATTACATGCATTGCATATATGTTTGTATACTTGCAATTATCTTAATAGGTTGATCAAAACAATCAAGAAATGAGCATTGGGACAAGGACATCAAGACTCAAGACTTGTAATCAGAGCTTTGGACCAAGACATGTAACTTTATATTTATTGAGTCCATTGAATTTTATGTAAACTTGAGCACTAGGATTCTGTCCCGTCATTTCTCGGTAAACCGAACTTATTTCGGTTAACCGAACTCTACCTAGTTCGGTCCACTGAACACCTGTCGGATAACCGAATACTTCCCAACAGTGAAACTTAGGTGTTCTCTGGATTTGCCCCAACGGAAGACCGAAACGCCTTCTGTCGACCAAATAGCCCTGGACCGGTTTTGGACTTTGGTCCAACGGTCGCATTCAAATCAAGACCCTAGAGCCCAAACTAACTTGACCCACTTCAGACGACCGTACACACTTCGGTCTACTGAATTCTTATTGGCTTTAGGAGCCCAACGGCTATTTAACTTGACCGTTATCGATAAAACAATTTTCCACGCATTGTCAGCGGAATACCCGCGCTACTTCGGTCTACCGAAGTATACACGGTAAACCGAACTTGAGTAGATCAGAGCCCAATCAATCCTACTGTCCACCTTGGAACGGTGAACCGAACGGACTTCGGTGAACCGAATTTAATTAGGGCTAAATAGATAAAAGCTACTGGAGGTTAGTGAACGGTGATCCGATACTTAATCGATCGACCGAATTCTTAGTTCAGACCAATGTTTCGGACTACCGTGTGGATAACGGTCGACCGAATCTGTCTCGATTTCTGGACGAACTTAAGTCACATCTTGCTTTCTCATTGGTCCATTCACCACCAACTCCCAAACGGCTATATGAGCCTGATGGCTTATAAATATGACTTCATTTGGTTGATTTGCAGATCTTGAACACTTCCTATCTATCCAATACTCAAAGCCAAATCCTCTCCATCTTCAAGCTCTCAATCCACAACACTCAAGCCTAAACTTCACCACTTGCATATTCAATTAAATATCATATCCAAGTGTGCTCAAGTATAGAGTGTTAGTTAGAGTGTGATTCAACTTCCATATCAAAGAATCAAAGAGTTGTAAAAGCTTCGAGGAAGCTCCCTCTCGGGTTGTGAGAGGAGACACGAGCGAGGCGAGGATTGTTCGCGAGGCTCGGTGTTGTAAACGGCGTTGATCTCGGCTCGGAACAGAGATCGGTTAGTGGAACCATAAGCGAGGCTCGGGGGATCGAGCGAGGCTTGCGAGGAGGACAAGGACCCGGGTGTGGGTGCCGAACCTCTCTAAACTCCGACGTCGTCATTTTTGTGGTTTGCAATTGTCTCTTCCTTAATCCTTCGATTAGTATTTTTAATTCCGCATTTTTCTATCGATTAGAGGGTCATAGATCCTAACAATATTCTAATTCAATATGTTGAATTTTTGAAAAAATTATGAGACGAGTTACAAAAATAATCCATTTTATAGATAAAAGCAAATTAAAAACTCAACTTATTAACTTCCAAATGACAATATATCTATCTATCTATCTACTATTATATATATATAAAGGAAAATGATTTGTAGACTTTTTTAACACACTATATGGCACGCTCCTAACGTGGAGGAACATAATTCATTGAAGCTTCTACCGACATGGAGCTATTTATCAGCTATTTAATTTGTTTCTAAATTTGATGGCATGTTTTTCTATGCGTTTGTTGGTTTCCAAATGCATGAGGCAATTGGCATTCCAAGATCTGCATGTGAAATTACAACGAATGTTATATCCTCCCTCTTTCATTCCTTTCTATCGTGCTCTTTACTTTTCCAGTTAACGTTAAAAAAATTGGTGCAATGAACATTGTTTCTTACGACGACCATGATGTTCCTCTCAATGCACAACTTTCTTCTCAGCCTTTGTTGGAATGTCCTTCAAATCGTTTGTTATATAGGGACACGATTGTCCCTCGTGTGTCACATTTGTCCTGCGTGGCACACATATGGCCTACGTGGGACACATTTGTCCCTCGCGGGACAATTATGCCCCTCACGGCACACATTGCCCCGCAAGAGATACATATGTCCTTCGCAGGACACGTCTCTCGTGGGTCAATTATATCCCTTGTGGGATATGTTTGTCCCTCGCAAGACAATTATGTCCCCCAAGCGACATGTTTGTCTGTCGTGAAAAAATTATGTCCCTCGCGTGTTGGACGACATGTTCGTGTGACACCTTTTCTCTCGAAGTATCCATTCTTCTTTGTTTTGATATTTTTATATGTTACTCACTCGTAGGAATTTATTAAATGAAGTGCACATCATAAAGTTTGGTTCAGGTGATGCTTAGGTGTTGCAGACCTATTTCACCAAGACGTAGATCTTGGATTCCAACTTTTTTAGGTTATTGACATCGGCAACGATGGTGGTCTGAGGAACGTGTTTTGGGCTAATTCTCGTTCTCTTGTTGTGTACGACTATTTTGGAGATGCAATATGCTTCGACACTACGTATCTTACTAAAAAATGTGACATGTTTTTTTCTCCATTTGTCGGTGTCAATCATCATTTTGAATTAGTACTTCTTGGATGTGCCATATTGGCTTGTGAAACAACCGAGAACTACATTTGGTTGTTTTGAACCTGCCTTTCTTGCATGGGAGGTCTGTTGTCAATATCACCAGAAACACTTTTCCTTTTATTTTTTTAGAGGATTGTCCAATTTTTCCTTATTTATCTTGTTTGATTAGGATCTCCATCAGCAGTCATCATAACTGACCAATGTCATGCTATTACTTCTGTCATTAAAAACGATTTTTCCACAAACAACACATATATTTTGTATATGACACATCATGAACAAGGCACCGTTCAAACTGCCTACCAGCAATCGTGTAGTTATCTTATCTCGTTTGAAGCAAGTGGTGTAGAAGACAATAAATGGGTTGCTTTCATTCAAGAATTCTCTCTTGAAAATAACTCATGGCTTCAATTAATATACCATCTTCGTGAGTCTTGGGTTTCTGCCTTCCTTCGCAATCATTTCTTTGATGTTTTCAACACAACGTAGCGAATGTATTAATTCATTCGACAAGTATCTCACTTAGAAGACGACTCTCACACATTTGTATTCCTTGGAATATATTTTAAGACTCAAATATATTTTCACCAAATACGATACATGTTTTTTAAATCAAATTTTAGGTGACGCGCATATTATTAAACTGCTTAGAATTCTAAAATTGTAAGTATCTTTTACTGGAGTTATGTGTGGATGATACATAATATTATCTTCTTTTCTAGTGAGCAATATTTTCTAAGTCCATTAGGCTAGTATCTTCATGTGATTTTTCCTGCATACCTTTTCCTTTTGTGTACTTCAAATATAACTTAAATTTATGGCTTTGCACTTTCATATTGATAGCTATGCACATTTGTATATCATCTCCAATCCATATTTGGTATATTTCCACTAGTATTGTTGGTATATAGACAATTTATCTTCGTCCTTAGTTTAGTACAACTGAACATCATACGAGAATGAGAGGTCTAATAATTCATAGAACACATGAGATGCAAATTGGCTACATATACGTCCATATAGGCTGCAAAGGTAGCCTCATGTTAAATGAGTTGTACATTTTAATTTAAGAAATAATTAATGTTGTGTTGTGTAGGTTTTGTTTTAGTTTATACCCACACTCGTTTTTTGTGGATACGACCCGTACTTGCCACCGCTTCAACACGAACGTGCATTTCTGGTTTTGAACTTTAAAATTTCCCAACAAGTGTTGGCGTCGTTGCCGGGGAGTGAGTTTCAGTTGTCGCGTCAACCAATTTGGGGGGCCTAGTTTCATTTTTTGTTCTTTTTGTTTTTTGTTTGATTGCTATGCAAGAGCTAAGGATGACAGGAGAACACACTAGACCAGGAGAGCATTGACTAGAAACTGCAGAGCCAAACACCCAAATCAATCTGCCAGTAGCGGATTTTCATCCGCCATTGGTGGATTGGGTGTGGATTAACACTCTGGTTTTTCAGTACATGCTTCCTGATATGCTTTAGTTATTTTAGGTTTCTTCTACACTCAGTACATGCTTCAGAATGCTATCAAAATACATTAAATATTCATGATTCCCCTTTTAACACAACTTGGCTCCTAAAACTCAAAGCAAAAGATTAGATTGTTTGTCATCTAGGTCATGCATCATTTGTAGACCTTGCACGCATTCGTCTTTCTTTCTTTACGTTTATGTTGTTGATTGCTGGCATGAGGTACATACATTCTTCTCTTCTACATGCATGGTTAAAGCATGCATTAGTTAGTAAGGTGCATCGGGACAAGTGTGAGGTAAGCATTTGTAAGGAGAGTTGATTGCTAGACTTAAGACTCAAAACACTACTAAGGATAGGTTGTCTCATACAAGATAAGGTGGGGGATTTCATCACCCTTTCCTTCGCCCCAAAAATCACATTAATCGGAAGCCCAAAATTAAAATCAAGTTTACATCGGCCCTAAGGACTTTGGGCACACTTAGGAGATAATCTCATTCTCTACGTCATGGCGTGAACATCGTTGTTTACTTAGTTACATTGAAACTTTTGGGACCTCCAGGTCTCAACCTTTTCATTCGGCTTCATGACCTGCGGCTGAGAAAGGTGAGGCATTTGGGAGTGTAGAGGTTGCAGTTAGGCATCGTCTAGCCTAAGAACCTATAGTTAACATTAGGTTCGCTCGTGTCGTGTTTGCTAGTTTAGGCTTTTATCCGACCCCACTACCCACACTAGTTCTTAACGCTTCTTCTCTTCTCACCCGAGTCATCTTCTCTTCTACTTCTATCGTTTAGTCTCCTCCCCTTTACACCTGCTCTTAGTATTTTAGGGTCGAGTCGAGCACTTTTATGCGAGCTTGATCTTGTGGTGGTGAGAGTAGTCGATTTGAAAGTATTATTGTCAAAATGGATGGTTACATGGGTGATAATTTATTTCATTGTTGGGACCATGACTACTCTCCCTGGTATACCCAACCCATGTATTCTGGGGTGGCTTAGACAAACACCCAACGGAGTTGGGAACATTTTAATTATGTACCTGATCAGTCTTTAATTAGGCACCAACTGCTAAATCATCATCTAGTTTTGTTGGATAATACGTTGGTGAATAAACTAAGTCATTATAAGAAACTTTGGCCTCTTTCGTGCGTGCGGTAGATAGTATGACTAGATCGGTAGTTCCAGAATCCACATCAGATGACTAGAGTGGTTTAAGTGGTCTGGTGTTCGTATATTCCTCTCGAACCCGAATATGATGATATTTTCTCCCAAAGTTCTCATTATGACCCAAATGCATTGGCGTATAATCCAGGGAGGACATATTCATTGGGAAACTATAGAAATACTCAGTATCATACATCATGCCTGCCCTAGTATCCTCCTCCCGAACACTCATATTTCTACCAACACCCAACTACCAATCACTGGACTCATTCTCAGCCCATCAACTCTCAACCCAAAAATTTCCCAAATTCTGACTAGAGCCTCACAGTTGACCCCAGACTTGATTCCTTAGAACAAACCCTCCAAATGTTCATGGAAATGAGTTAAAATTTAATGAAGTCCAACTTAAATTCCTTGCACACTCTGGAAATGCAAGTGAGTCAGATGACAAAACAATTAAGTGAACGTGAGGAGGATGACCTATCTTCTTAATATGAGGATTCGTCTTTTGATATCGAACCACCACATCCACAAATACAAAACACAATCTTTGAAAGTCAAACTCCTAGTCAGTGTGAGGGACATGGGGTTTTCAGTTTACGATCACTTGGTGGAGGATTCGATCCAAATTGAGAATAGCATGGACCAACTTCATTTTGAGTTGGCACAGGACTGTGCATTATCTTTTTGTCCCGTGGCCCTTGAGCCACATGATCGTAATGTCGTGCCCCTCAAGGACCCACCTTTGGTGGAGCAACACCTCCCTAATACTCTTATTTTCATAAGACCTGATGAGGGTATTGATAGGTCATTTGATTACTAGCATATCATACATTACATTTATCCTATATATCCTTTATTTCACCCATATTTTGTGCTACTCGAATGTTTGTTTGATGTGTTTCAGGTTTTAGGTAATAAACAAGCAAAATGAAGCAAAAAAACATAAATGTAAGAAGAAATGATTTATTTTGAAGCTTTCTTGACCTATTTGTAATGCCCAAGGACCAGATTGTAAGTCAGGAATGACCCAAGTGAAAACCCGGAGGGACCTAAGTGCAAAAAAAATATGTTAATTGAAAAAGTCATTAATCTCCTGAAACTGATGAGTAATTCAACAATTAAAACCAAACGGGTTCGAACCATCGACTCTGGGTGCACCCCACGTGCTAAAATAGTATGTTAAAGCTACTGGTGAAATTAGAGGTTGATTCGACCCAAATGATCCGCCAATGGCGGATTAAAATCCTCTATTGGCTAATCCGGTTTGTCAGATCGACTCCAAATTTCTCTGGTAGGTTGGGTTTTTGGGTCAGATAATTTTGCTACATTCAGATCTGATTTACAATCGTCTGATTGCGCCTTGATTCATCCAAACTCTCTAATCTTCTATAAATACTTTTGTAAACCTTCCTCCCCCTCTTCCTTCTTCCTTCCTCTCCTCCTTAGGTTAGTTTTATTTCTTATTTAGTAGAGTAGGTTTTATTTCATGTTTAGTAGAGTATGTTCAATTTCATGTTTAGTAGAGTATTGGGAGGAGAGGAGAAGCACATTTTGTAATCTTTCTTCCTTAATCAAGTTTTAGTTTCTTATTTTTTATGTTCTTGTCTTTCATTTGATGTAATTTTTATTCCATTTTTTTGGTTAGATCTAGTTTTCTTTAGTTGTTCATGTGTTGTTTTTATGTTGTTGTTTCTTTGATTTATATGTTGATTAGTGAGTAATCCATCCCATTGGAGGTGGAGAATGATGTGAAGTGTGTTGTATTAGTGTGTGTTTAATCCTAATCTTGGAGTCTCACATGAATTCCATAGCCATTTCCTCACTTTTGCCTTTGATGTGCTAATGGTCTTAATTAATGTTTAGCACATGCTTTGACTAGTGAGCCCACTTTATGGGGAATAGTGAGGTGAGAAGAAGGTTGGAGTGGTAAACAGATAAGGATGGCATGTTCTCTTGTTGGCATCATCTTAATTAATGTCTTTGTATGTTTTAATGGTAATGTTACATCTTAATTCATGTGGAGACTGTAGCATTTTGTGTCGCTATGTATGTGTATATTTTAAAAAAAATACCAACATACATGATCAATTTCATATTTTCATTGATTTTATGTACATGTATATGTTTATTCTAATATCATGCATTCCTACACATATTAAAATAAACAAAAGAGAGGATCAAACCCAAATGTTCTCTAAAACCTTTCAGAAGATACGGTGTTCTGTTGCCCGTCGAAGCGTCCGCCGATTTGCCGCCAAGTGTTCACCAAACTCTAAACAAGATTAGAGAGAAAACATGAGTTAGCCAATCAGTCTCTAATTAAGCTTAGAATCTAGCTAATAACTCATCTAAAAGCTCCTGAGATTTTTATCTCCAAAACTTAAAACTATTAAGAGAATTTTCGTGGTGATTAACGGAGAGATTAGGGAGAGATAATTTTGCATTAATTCTTATGAAACAAGTAGGGTGAGAGGACCTATTTATAGCCTCCCAAATCACCCACATCAAGAACTATTCTGTAGCCATGATCTCTTGTTTTTTCTCTCCTAAATTTAATCCCAATTTGCCACATAAGCGTCCTAAAAAATATTTGATCAAATCTGGAATTAATCTAACCCATGATTTAATTATTCTCTTAATAATTTACGCAAAAATCGTGTTGTTCGGTTAACTGAGATTTCCACTCGGTCGACCGAACCATTCGGTTTTACGTAAGTTCGGATGACTGTGAGCTAGACGGTCGACCGAATATTCATGAGAAAAATCCCTTGAAAAAGTTCGGACGATCCACGTCTCGCTCCGCTCGACCGTTGACTCACCAAAATTTCTCCTGGTCACTTTCGGTCTACCGAAATATCCCAAAGAAAGTTGTTGGATATTTCTTATCGATTGACCGTTTACGCCCAGTTGACCGAACCCAATTGTCCAGGCACTCCAAACAACTTCGGTCAACCAATCGCATTATCCGATCTTCATTCGGTTGACCGTTCCTAATAAACCTCGGTCGACCGAATCCAAAACGGTGGGCCGTTTTGACCCCGATTTTGCCTTTGTCAAATTTTGGATTTATATCCAACAATTTGATCTTTTGGGGTTTTTAGCAAATTCATATCTTATGTAATATAAAATTATTACACCCCATACTATATACACCTCATATGAATTTATCTATGATTCTAATTATGTTATTTTTCGTGACATATTGATTTTATTGATTCATCAAATGTGTCCCTTTTTCACATGAAAGCCGACACATCAGATGAACTCAAAAATCAAGCTCATTGTTTGCTAATTTTGTGGTGTGACCTATAGGAGGATCTAAGCCAAATTGGCAGCGATATTAAACACTTAATATCTCAAACTATAAACGGTATCTAGTTACCCAATTAGCATAGATGTCTTATTCCACTCGAACTAAACACGATCCATTTAATGATGTTAGTGCACCACTTGTGTCTGTTCCTTGCCTCATGATATTAAGAATATATACAAAGTAAAAATATGTCACATTTGTATCATATTCATTTCTTGATCTCTTTAAGCTAATTATAACTATGTAACTTAACTCAAGTTATATTGAGCACATTATAATTTTGCTCTATCAAAGGGCCCACTAATATTTTCACTCAATTAAGAGTGACAATGATAATCGTTTGACTAGCTATCTTTTCCAACACAAGTCATGTTCAACCAACTATCACTTTTATCACTATACTCATTGATAGCTTTTGACAATAATCAAATCAAACACTTCTTGGGTGAAAAGACATAAGTCTCATAACTTAGGATCCAAGACACAGTAAAACATTAATGATACGAAACACAATTCCATAATGTTTTACTTGTTAGGTCAATTCAATATATAAAAGTAATATTTTCTTCTTTTATATACTCGTGTCGTCAATTATTTGTATAGCTACAACAATCGATGACCAACACGACAATCTTATCTCGGTGATTAATGTTCCATGTTAATTACCATGATTGTGAATAACTTTTGATTTATGTAAACCATTATCTTTTAAAGTCAATGTTTGCGCTTTTTCCGGATCTTGTAATTGACTTAGATCTGGGTATTAAAAGCAGAATGTCTAAGAGCAGATTATTTAAGTTAACAATTTTCAAAACAACTTAAGAACATATCAACCACAAGGTAATCACGTGTTTATAAATTCCGTCAATTGATCCACATAGACAGGAAAAATTACAAGTTACGGTGCTTATAAAATTCTAAAGTTGTGTAATTATGTTGGAAAACTTATTTTACAAGGATCCCCTTCAAAATTTAGGATATCCTTTTGACCAATTGAAGGAGCAAGAGACAAAATTAGTTTTACGAGGAAGACTGAATCCAAATTAAAAAATGTTGAGGTCTGTTGAATGATAATAGTGGAGACTCAAAGCCATGTTGAGATTCCAAAAAAGTTATCTATTGTGCAAAAATGTATATTTACGTTGATTGGAATTACAAAATATCTATATTTATGTTTATGCCATTACAAAACTCTTTTATTTATACTTACACCACTAAATAAGGGGGGAGGGATTCTCGCATAACTTGTAATTTCTTCCCCAAACATCACTCTAATCAATGTAATCAACTATTTCTTCTCAAAACCAACTTGTGGCATCAATACTCTCCTTTTCCACACTAAAAATGCTAAAATATAGTCAGGTCAGATTTTAGGATTGCACATCCGAGTATAGCTTGGTTATTATACATGAATTGAGATTTTGATAAGAGTAGTTCAACTTTTATGAGTTCAACGTTTTGGGGACTAAATTTACACGGAGGAGAGAAAAATTGTAACCACTAATCGGACGACATAGGCATAAATAAAAGGATTTGGTAATGACATAAACATAAATATAGTAGTTTTCCGGTGGCATCAAAATAAATATGAATGCCACAATGACATAAACATAAAATAGGTGTTTTTAGGGGCATGATTGAAAATCCTATGATTTTATTTGTTGTCTTTCAATAGTTTTCGTGAATAGTATGCTTTTAAAGAGAAACTATTATGACCGAACCAATGTACCGAGATTGGCAAAAATGAAAATAATCAAATCGATATATTTTGAAAATTGTAAATATGAGATGATAGATGGAAAGTTTCAAATGTACGCCTCCCCTCCCAACAATTTATGATTTGTTTCGTTACCACGCTCCTTTAGGGACAACAATGCCGTTTTAGCATTTTAGGGAAGTATTTGACGAAAAATTAATTACGATCTTTCAAGTTTTGTCTATTATGTAGGCATCACAAGGAGATTCAAATCTTACCAATTTTTCTCCATTGAGACATTAAGATTAAAATTGTGACTATACTTCTAGAGGAAAGACTTGTCCGGAGGGGAATAAAAAAAACACTGGAAATTTTTTAAGACAGAAGATGTGGTCATCTTACCAATTCTTTTCTCATTAAGACATTAACTATACTTCTACAGAGAAGACTTGCTCGGAGGGGAATAAACACTACTTGCAATTTTTCGAGACAAAAAAGTGGTGGTTTGGTTATGGTGGGTTACCCTTAGTAATTGGGCTGGCTGAGCACCGATCCGTGATCCTTCCACTGTTCATAGCGGGAGGTAATGCTGCTCTGTGAAACCAGCCTCACACGGTTTCCCCCACTTCAGGAACAATGCAACCTTAGCTTTCGCTCAAGCCACATCGCTCAACTACAAACTTGGAACGGGCAGACCAGAAATGAGTTCAACCAGTCCCACCATAGGAACCACATCAAACCATTCCACCACAATAATACCCCCACTCGAGTTACAAGCAAGTGTTACCAAGCTCGGCAATAATTGATGCATAGTTCAAGTATATGAAGACAATGAGACAATTCTATTTTAACGATGTGGGACTATTCTTGGAGAGAAACTTTCGTAATGCAATAAAATGTGCTATTCATAAGTGTTAAATTTGCATAATATAAAGTCAATGTTTGCGCTTTTTCCGGATCTTGTAATTGACTTAGATCTGGGTATTAATAGCATAATGTCTAAGAGCAGATTATTTAAGTTAACAATTTTCAAAACAACTTAAGAACATATCAACCACAAGGTAATCACGTGTTTATAAATTCCGCCAATTGATCCACATAGAAAGGGAAAATTACAAGTTACGGTGCTTATAAAATTCTAAAGTTGTGTAATTATGTTGGAAAACTTATTTTACAAGGATCCCCTTCAAATTTTAGGACATCCTTTTGACCAATTGAAGGAGCAAGAGATAAAATTAGTTTTACGAGGAAGACTGAATCCAAATTAAAAAAGGTGGAGGTCTGTTGATTGATAATAGTGGAGAATCAAATTTATGTATGGTGCAAAAATGTATAGGGGATTGCATGGAGTGTTAGAATGTTTTTATACTAATGAGTATTTGATTTGTTTAAGAATTGTATGTTCGGTACATATTATGGTGATTGTGTGCGTCAGGGATGGAAGCGGGATTTGAGTACTGGGGACGAACTGAGAGAAAAATGATGCGGGTTATAATTTTGCATACCTACCACTGAAAACACCTGACGAACTGAGAGAAAAATGATGATAGCTATAATTTTGCATACCTACCACTGAAAATACCTATTTTATGCATGTGCTACAGTGAAATTATATTTATTATGATGTCATTACACAACATCTCTATTTATTGTTTATGCCATTACAAATGTTTTATTTTTGCTTGGGGGGGGGGGGGGGGGGATTGTTCCCAAACTTGTAAATTGTTTCCAAAACTAAAAATAGTCAGATTTGAGGATTACATATTTGTGTATAGCTTAGTGAGTGGTTTTGTAAGGATTTAAACATAAATATAATAGTTTTTTGGTGGCATCAAAATAAATGTGAATGCAACAATGACATAAACAAAAACAAGGTGTTTTTAAGTGGCATGGATGAAAAAATGCTGTGCTTTAATATATTATTTTAAAAGAAACTATTATGACTGAAACCAATGTAATGAGATTGGTGAAAATGAAAATAATCAAATTGATATATTGTGAAAATATTATTAAAAAACCATAGATTGAAAATTTCGAGGATTTTTTTGAAATGTTTTTCTTAGAGCATTGTCATTTAGAATGAGATGTTATATAGAGAGAATGAATATTTGGACTTTGAGAATCATTATTCATGATTAGAATCGAAAAGTCAAAGCAAATCAATACTCATAAAAGCTTTGAAAAGTATTTGGAGGGGGATTTGAATTATATTAGCACATATAAGATTTTTTAGTTCAACATAAATTTAGGGACCTATCTACAGTATTACTTTCTTTAAGTCAATGGAAAAGTAATTTAGTAATCTAAAATTTGAATTTCAGGTGTAAGTTTGTTAAAAATTCGAATAGCAATGGTGGTTTTTAAAAGTTTTTTATAAATTCTGAAAAGTGATAAAATATTGGGAGTCCGATCTTATTTAACTTTTGACATGCTAATAAACACTAATTGTATGTTGTAAAGTTAATATATTTAATTAAAAGATAATACTCAACTTAGAATTCTTGTATTCCAAAATATTGTCATAACTGCTCCTGTAAGTCAGTATTCGGAGCTAGGGATGCCTATATTTACTGAACTTTCTTGCTAATAATCATGGTCCGTCATATATTTATCAAATCATGCCTAATTTGAGGTGTAAATGCAACTTATATTTTATTGAGTTTTACAATTTGAATTTCAGATGAAAGTTTGTTAAATTGTTAAAAAGTTGAATAGCAAGGAGGTTTTTAAAAGTTTTTCTTATAATTCTGAAGAGTGATCAAATATTGGGAGTCCGATCCTATTTAACTTATCACATGCTAATGAAAACTAATTGTATGTTGTAAAGTTAATATATTTCATTACAAGAAAATTATTCAACTCCACTTAGAATTCTTGTATTGTAAATCATTGTCATAACCGCTCCTTTAAGTCAGCATTCAGAGCTAGGGATATGCCTATATTTATTGAACTTTCTTGCTAATAATCATGGACTGTCAAATATTTACTGCCGAATTTGAGATTGAAACTTATATTTTCTTGAGTTTGCAAAATAAAAGGTATTAACTTTCCTACTTGAGCATGTAGCCAAAGGCAACTAAGCTCGCTCTTTAAACAAGCCTTGACCAATTTGGGGATGCGTGGCTACTCGGGCTTATAGCCCAAGAACTAGGATTATAAATATGGCGAGTCCAACCCACCAATATGCAAAACCCGATCCGGTGGATCCACGTTAGAGTCACAATTTACAACTATTGAGAAATAAAACCTGCTAACCCTCTTCCTTATTAGGTCGAGTTAGGGTCGAGCAAAAACTCAAACCTGCTAAAATAAAATAATAAATAATAATAATAATAGTAGTAGTAGTATACATACATATAAATATATAATCTAACTTATAACTCTTAAACTTATTGCTAATTCCTAATCTAACAATTTAGAATTTAATCTAAACCTCTCAATTACTTTTTGAAACAGGAAAATCCACCAACCCAATACAATTTAGTCTTTCGTTTCGACATTTAGTAGATTCTGTTAGATTAACTCACTGAAATTCAACTCTTACACATGCAACCCATGAATATATCAATTACTGCATAAAGAAGAAAAAAACACAAATATGATATTTAACCAGGAGTCAAGATCCAGTGAGCCCAGAGCTCATCTTATTAATTTAAGGCTCATTCAATCTCACCGTTAGATCTAAATTACGGTTATTCTAGGTTAATATACAAATACAAATCTTACTAATTTAAGGCTCATTCATTTAGATTTTACCAATACAAATCAAATCCCCAAAAACAATTAATATAATGTCAATGTTAGTGATTCATTTTTTGTATGTTGGTTTAATCGATCCTATGTGAAACTCTAACGTTCTAATGTGTATGCTAACATTACATTTATTGTTATATATTTATATTATGTTAATGATTAAAGTATAAGTTTATCAATATATATAATATATATTCATTATAATTAAAATATTAAATGGGTATGGATAAGGTCATATCCATACCTACCCCGTTTGCGAAGCATGTAATGTGGGTTCATGAAATGGATACAATCTTTATTTGGTTACAAGAATCATATCTATTGGATTAATCTAAGGATTAAGATGATGTTTGTCCAAAGCACTGACACGTGACACACTCTCATTGGCTGCGCATTAGGGTTTAGGGTGGGGTCATCTATATAAGGAGGGGAGCCTCCCATTGGATGGATGATTCTTGTGTGCAAACCCTAGCTCCACCAAACCCTAGCCGCCACCCCTCCCTCTCCCTCAAATCCGTCCCTTCCAAGTAGGACTCTTGGGTTGTGGATTTGTTCTTCTTCTCCTAGAGAGTAGAAGATCGGCCGGTGCTCAAGAAGATTCTGTGAGGTGATCGCCGATCCATTCCGCTGCCACAGGTTCTCTCCACCAAAGGTAATTCCGAACCTGTAGACTAGATCGTAGTTTGCTAACATTGGTACCAGAGCCATCCTGGTCACCTCCGAGTTTTTGGTTTTTTGAGCACCTTTCTTTATTTCATTTGAGTTGAGATAATTTCGGTGATTCTTAGAAAGAAAAAATTGGATACATATGTTGTTTTTTTCTTTCTCTCCATTGATGCACCTAGGGTTTGATGGCATTTTTTTTTCTCACCCTAGCGCATGGGTTTTTTGATTCATCTTATACATGCAATTAGTATTACATGATTCATCATCCTTTTGCGCATAATATTTGTTTCATCTTTATGCATGCATCTAGAGTTGAATATGGATG
Organism: Triglochin maritima; assembly: GCA_963682175.1. Taxonomy (NCBI): domain Eukaryota; kingdom Viridiplantae; phylum Streptophyta; class Magnoliopsida; order Alismatales; family Juncaginaceae; genus Triglochin; species Triglochin maritima. The sequence goes on along the minus strand of OY821788.1, from coordinate 26,360,566 downwards.
CTTCATTCTTGCGCATAATGTAGCTTTCTTAATATGGATGTGCCTAGGGTTACATGTTCATTTATGATTATTGCGCATAATGTGTATTCCATCATTCAAGCATGTGGCAAGTTTTTATTTTTTCTCTGATTTTATGCGCATGTATGTTAAAGAGAAGGATGATGATTTTTATTACAAGAGTTGGATATTGCATATATCTCATGATGTGATCATATATTTCGGATTATGTATCATATTTGTCTTTCAAAAACTCTTGTTTATGCATCTAAGGATAAAAGGTTGTTGCCTTATTCTTGTGTGTGCATTTTTTGATCATATATGCATGCATCTAGATGATTGCCGAATTAGATGATAATTGCCGAATTATGTACATGTTTGTTGCTAACATTCGGCTATGGATTTCTTTTGGAATTATTGCATGCATTTCATTTGAAATATTTCCTTTTCATCAAATGTGCATATATGTGATGCCATCCACCAAAGAATTTCGATTTTTTCTTTCCATTACAAGTAGCATAATTATTGTTGATTGCATGCTATATTAATTATGGAAAGATTGGCTAATTCTGAAATTTTTGGAAGATATTATGGGCTGGAATTTTATTGCCTTAAAAATATGTTTGGATGCTTTCCTTTGATGCAAAAATATGTGTTGCTCTCCACCATATAATTTCGGATTTTTCTTTCCTAATCAAAGTAGGATAATTTTTGTGCTATCATGATTATATTGATTAGGGAAAGAAAAAAAAATCTATTTTGAGAATGATTATTGTGGAGATTGGTTGTCATTACCTAACACATTTTTTGCCTATTTTCGTGCCTCATTCATGCATTGTTTCCTTATGCATTACTTCCTTATTGTTTGAATGAGGTGCACACTTTATGGTATTTTTTCATACGTCGGATTGTGCTAACGTATGGAAAGATTGTGCCTATGTGGAATGAATGATTGCTGATTTTATTTACTGCCTTATTGAGAGATGAGCGTAATTTCATTCATTTATTTCCATTTGCGATAGTTATCGCAATGGACTGTAATAATTATGGATTGTGGACTGTTTATTGCCCTAAGGAGACGAGGGGCTCCTTTATTTTTATTATTGCGATATTATTGCTATAAGACTCATGCAGGTTCCCGTCGACGAGGCTAAATCCCTAATAGGGATCATTAGCTCGATATGGAAGTAATGTAGTAATCATATCTGTGTGATGTTGATTGCATTTTTTTTGAAAACCATTTTTGGGAACTCGCATGCCTAGTGGGAGTTGCAAGGTTGAAGTGTTTTGTGTAAACCACTTTGCAACCGGCCGCAAATAATTTTTTTTGCTGATTTACCATGATTTAAAACGTTTTTTTTGGGTCATTAAATCATGATGGAGCTCATATCTAGATTACTAAAATGGCTTTATTAACTATTGCATGAGGATTTGATTGAATACTTTATGTTTTCTTTTGGTCTGAATGCTATAGCTATTAAGTCAGTTTATTCTTTATGATTATTGTAGCTCGTTATATTTTATGCTAGAACTCATGTATCGCTATGTATTTTGATTGTCCTAGATTCTTTATGGCTGCTTCCAAAAGCATTGTCGCTGATCTGACTCGAGGAGATAAACTCAATGAAAGAAACTACGATCTGTGGCATCGTAAAATTGAGTATCTCTTAGAGGATCAAGACATGTTAGAAAACACAAACCAATCTATGTCTCCCCCCGAGGAGGGGAATACTCCGCAACATCGCAGAAACTTGGATGTTTATAATGCATGGAAAAAGAAAGACCGAATTGCTCGAATCACAATTCTAAGTTCAATGAGGGACGATATGTTACTGGGGTTCGAAAAGTTTCGAAGTGCAAAGGCCTTGTGGGAAGCTGTGAAGTTTCAGTACGGAGTGACCTCCGTCACAAGGGCCCGCCAGCTTGGGCTCATGTTTGATGGGTATAAAATGCACCAAGGTTAGGGCTGCAAACGGGGCGGGGCGGGGCGGGTTTGACTCCGCCCGCTACCCGCCCCACCAAAGTCAGGCGGGAAAACGGGGCGGGGCGGGTAAAAAAAATTGGGCCGCTACCCGCCCCGTTTAGTCTGGCGGGTTAACGGGTGGCGGGTTAACGGGTCACGGGTAGGAAAATTTTAATTTTAGAAGAAATGTTAGAAGTTTAATGAAATAACGAAAATTTTAATACATAAATATGTATTTTTTTTAATAATTATATTTGTAACGGGTAAACGGCTTAACGGGTTGGTAACACATTAACCGCAACCCGCCCCGTTTAGTCCGGCGGGTTAACGGGTCACGGGTAGGAAAATTTTCAACCGCAACCCGCCCTACGCGGGGCGGGGCAGGGCGGAGCGGGTTGGCGGGTCAAACCTGACCCACGAACAGCCCTAACCAAGGTCACACAATGAGGCAGCATATTATCGCAATGTCAAACATGATAAGCGAGTTGAGCGCTGCCGGTCGTGCTAAGACCGATGAGGAGCAAGTGTCTGCTCTCATCAGATCGTTGCCTTCAAAGGAGTGGGAGCATATGAAGGTACATCTGACTCATGCTGATGACATCAGGACATTTGACCAGGCCGCAAAACACCTAGAGCTGGAGGAGGACCGCATGCTTGCGGAAGCCCCTCTAACTGAAGTATTTGCTGCTGAGGCTGGCGCTCCTCGGAGGAGTGCAGGTTTTAAGCGCAAAAGCGATAGAGCTCAGGGTTTTAAAGGCAAGAAGGGTGCAAATGCAAACAAAATAGAAAACAAAGCTGGAAAGAAACGACCTCGAGGATCCAGAGGTGGGAAAGATAAGTCTAATGTGACTTGTTTTAACTGCCGAAAGACTGGACATTTTGCTCTTGAGTGCACTGAGCAAAAGGTAATTACTGTGTGTAATCCCTCAAATTCTAACATGACTAGTTCTGTGATGCTCACTGATCATTCTCCTGTGTGGATTGTGGATTCAGGTGCCACGGACCACGTAACAAAGGATCGTTCTGCCTTCGTGGAATATCGCCGTGTTCCAAGTGGGAGGCGAATAAACATGGCAAACAACACTAACATTGAAGTTCTTGGAGTTGGCACATGCAAAGTGGCTTTGCGAAGTGGCCGGATCCTATTACTTCACGACGTGTTGTATGCACCAGCTATACGGCGAAATATTATTTCTGTTGTTGTTTTGATGAGACATGGTTTTAAAGTTGTTTTTGAGAACAATGATATGGGTTTATACCTTTCTAACATTTATTATGGACGTGCTTTTCTTTCAGACGGTTTTATTGTGTTGGACGTAATTTATGATTTCAATCGTAATACTAGTGTCTTTATGAGCCAAAGTTCCATGAATAATGATTCAGTTATGTGGCATGCTAGACTAGGTCACATTGGTGTTGACCGGATGAACAGGTTGGCAAAGGAGGGGGTATTAGGAGAATGCTCCAAATTCGAATTGCCGACCTGTGAATCTTGTCTAGCTGGAAAAGCAACTAGAAAACCGTTCGGAAAAGCCATTAGGGCTACTTCTCCTTTAGAACTAATTCACTCAGATATTTGTGGACCTTTGAATGTACGTACTAGACATGGACAGAGTTACTTCATCACATTCATTGACGACTTCACTAGATATGGTCATATTTATCTTATTTCTCACAAGTCAGAAGCTCTAGAATGTTTTAAGAAATTCATGAGCTTAGTTGAGAATCAGTTGGATAATAAGATAAAAACTCTTAGAACGGATAGAGGTGGTGAATATCTCTCCATAATGTTCAAGGAGTTGTGTGATGAAAAGGGGATATCTAGACAACTCACTATGCCTTATACTCCTCAGCAAAATGGTGTTGCCGAGAGAAGGAATAGAACGTTGCTAGACATGGTTAGATCCATGATGGCGCATGCGAGCTTGCCAATTTCGTTTTGGGGAGATGCTCTAATGATTGCTGCCTACATCCCCAATAGAGTTCCAACATAATCGGTTCTGTCAACTCCATATGAGTTATGGACAGGACAGAAGTCTGATTTTAGTCTACTGCGTCCTTGGGGATGCACGGCATACATTCATTCTACTAGTCACCGATATGGAAAAAAAACTAGGACCTAGAGGGAAAAAGTGTATCTTTGTAAAATACAGTGATCTCTCCAAAGGTTATGTTTTTATCGGGTTAGACGAGAATGAAAGAAGGACGGAACTGGAGTCTAGGGATGCCACATTCTTGGAAAATGATTTTCCAACCCTTGCTGGAGCTATCAAAGAGTCAGTGTACTTCTTTGAACAACAAGATGAGGACATTGCCACTCCACGGGATCAGGATCTGGAAGTTGAACATGAGGTTCCACCAGTCGATCATAGTGGGAGCAGCAATGCTGAGGATCCGATAGCTCTCACGGAGGATGAGCCATCAGATACCCATATGCGTTGAAGTAAACGCGGGCTCATTCCTCGTAGGCGATTTCGCTTAGAGGAAGAGGCCCTCATGATAGCTCAAGAAGAAATTGATTATGAATCATCCGGGATGACAGTAATCGATGAGCAAGAACCGGAGACCTTGAAAGAGGCTTTGGAAGGTCCAAATGCTAAAGAGTGGTTAGAAGCTATAAAGGAAGAGTTGGAGTCGATGAAAGTTAATCGAGTCTGGGACTTGGTCGACTTACCGCCGAATCGAAAGACCATTGGGGCCAAGTGGATCCTCAAAATTAAGAGGAAGGCGGATGGATCTATTGATAGATTCAAGGCTAGACTGGTAGCTAAAGGCTACACCGAAAGAGAAGGCATGGATTTTGAGGAAACCTTTTCACCCGTGGTTAGGTTTGTCTCCATCCGCTTTCTACTAGCTATTGTAGCTCAGATGGACTTAGAGATTTACCAAATGGATGTAAAGACTGTTTTTCTCAATGGAGAACTTGAGGAGGAGATCTATATGGATCAACCTCAAGGTTTTGAAGTCAAAGGACAAGAGCGCAAAGTGTGCAAGCTCAACAAGTCCTTGTATGGCTTAAAACAGGCATCTAGACAGTGGAACATTCGCTTCCATCAATCTATATCAGAGAATGTGTTCTCTATGTTTGAGGAAGATCACTGTGTGTACGTTAAGAGATCCAATGGTAAATTTGTCATTCTGACCTTGTATGTTGATGACATACTCATGGCTGGCAATAGCAAATAGTTGCTGAAATCCACTAAAGAGTGGTTGTCCTCCACATTTGATATGAAGGACATGGGTGAAGCTAGCTACGTCCTTGGTGTCAAGATAGTTAGAGATAGGTCCAAGAGACTTCTGGGATTGTCTCAAGAGACTTACATTAACAAAATCTTGAAGAAATACCACATGGACAAATGCAAACCAATCGACACTCCTGTTGAGAAGGGTTTACACTTAAGCCTTGATAAGCATCCTCAGACTCCTGAAGAGAAGGCAAAAATGAGCAAGGTTCCATACTCCAATGCTGTGGGAAGCCTTATGTACGCTATGATGTGTACTAGGCCAGACATTTGTTATGTTGTGGGCATGGTGAGTCGATACCAGTCCAACCCAAGCATGAAGCACTGGAAGGCAGTCAAGAGAATCATGAGATACCTCAGAGGAACGAGTAACTACATGCTGTGTTACCAAGCATCAGATCTCCGCCTGATTGGCTATAGTGATGCCGATTGGGCTGGAGACATTGATGAAAGGAAGTCTACCTCTAGTTATGCTTTCTTGCTGGCTAATGGGGTCATCTCATGGTCCAACAAGAAGCAAACCTGTATAGCCATGTCGACTATGGAAGCAGAGTATGTTGCATGCTCTGCAGCAGTACATGAGACCGTTTGGTTGAGGAGGTTCTTACAACATACTGGGCTAGTGGAGACATCTGATGAGCTTGTTGTTGTCTATTGTGACAACATGATTGGCCTTTGTTATGTGAAAGACCCCAAGTATCATGGAAAGACCAAACATATACAGGTTAGGTATCATTTTGTGAAGGACATCATAGCGAGAAAGGAAGTTGTGTTAAGACATGTGTCTACTAGTCTTATGGTTGCTGACCCTCTTACCAAGGCTATAGCTAAGGACTCGTTTGTATCTCATGTGAAGTCCTTAGGCTTACACAGACTTTGATGTATTGGCATGTCTGACTTCCTTTTATGAGTGATTGTGTTTTTTCGTTTCGACTATATCTGTTTGGTTGATGTAGTTGTTCTAGCATAAAATATTATTTTGTCAATAGGTTGAAGAATGCTCACTCACACGAGCATTCACCTCTGGCGCTTTTGGTAGCGAGCAGAGATGAGACTGATCATGAGGAGATCTTGTATGATAGATCCAGAGTAGTTCATGATAGGACAGTCGCCTTGATTAGGAATCAAGATGAGATCCTCTATGTTGGTGAGGATTGACATGAATGTTCCCACGATTCATGTGACCTATAGAAGCCAAGTGCGAGCATCACATGTGGCGCCAGGTGACACCTGTATGGTGTTAAGGCGACAATGATGAAGCTCGGGTCAGACGCAGAGGGGGTGCGACTGGACCAAGACTTGTATGGTGTTGAGAGACAGATGTACTGTTGTGTACAGTATGATCCACCATAACATGTTTGTCATACAACATGTGTTGAGCGACCATTGGGAAGTGAAAGGATGGATCCCTGCTCCTTCACTGTGTGAGTCCAAGACTTGATTGTCATTAGTTACCCTCAGTGACCTTCGACGACACCATGAAGAAAAGAGTTGATGTGACTACTTTGGGATGTTATCTATGACCATGAGAGATTCGGTCTAAAGAGGCATCTTCGGGAAAGGAGTCAACTCTGAGTGTAATGGTGGTCTGGGGCGAAGGGAAAGGTTTGACTCGACTGCACTAAAAGTATTTGCTGGGCCCAACTGTATTGGATACAGTAGCAAGTACCTTGAGGACAAAAAGGTATTCTCTCCGAGGGATCGAGATACCGTTCATGTCAAGTGAGTTTCTGAGTAAACCTGGGGAACTGTGATGTGCATTTTTGACTGCTTATTTATTGGTTTTTTTAGGATGTTTTCATTCTGGCCTTCTAGTAAGGTTTCTAGTTTGAGACTCCTAAATTGCAGGTACATCACCGGTCGCACGACCCATTTGTCCATATGATCGGAAGAGTGCATGTGTCGGGGACACAAATGATCTTGTATCGGGGATACATGATCAGAGACTTGTGTGTTGTGGATGCGTTCTTGGAGAGAGAAATAGTTGTATATATCAGGGATGTATACATATGTGTTGGGGACACATGAAGAGGTGACACATTGTCATCTTATGATTGTATGTATCGGGGATATATACATATGTGTCAGGGACACAAAAGACGATGACATGTTGTTGACGTGCTGTTGTGCAAGTGGGAGATATTGGATTAATCTAAGGATTAAGATGATGTTTGCCCAAAGCACTGACACGTGGCGCACTCTCATTGGCTGCGCATTAGGGTTTAGGGTGGGGCCATCTATATAAGGAGGGGAGCCTCCCATTGGATGGATGATTCTTGTGTGCAAACCCTAGCTCCACCAAACCCTAGCCTCCACCTCTCCCTCTCTCCCATTCGTCCCTCCACATCCACCAAGCCAATCCGTAGACTCTTGGGTTGTGGACTCGTGCTTCTTCTCCAAGAGAGTAGAAGACCGACCGGTGCTCCAGAGGATTCCGTGAGGTGATCGTCGATCCATTCCGATGCCACAGGTTCTCTCCACCAAAGGTAATTCTGAACCTGTAGACTAGATCGTAGTTTGCTAACAATATCTATACGTGCGAATTAAATGGTGCAGGTAAACAAATAATACGTCATATTTACAACCCTACTTTTGTGCACTGACATAGGACTGCAATGTACTAAAGTGTTAATATACCATTTATGCCAAATGGTATATTAGTAATCCATTAAATAAGTGGCACAACACTACAAATAACTGATTGTCGAAACTTAATTACAAATTCATTCAACACTCGTATCAAACAACTTCTTAGAAAAAGAAGAAAAAAAACTCCAACAATTTTGAAACCATTCCCCTTGAGTTCCAACATATGATTCCAAGTCAGAAAGCACCCCTGCATGTCTAACAAACAATGCATATCGACCAACTTGTAAACATATTTTTTGCACCACCAAAAATGATTGCGTCGTCATTAAACTGTCAGACCGTTTCACGTACAAAGCTTTTGCGACGCTCTCCAGCCCACCGTGAAGAGATAGACAACGCTTCGTCACGTGCTTTAAGTCGAACACGTTGTCCCCAAACAAAAACCTAACTTGATAGAAGAAGTCCGGCCTTGATCCGATCCGGTAATATCTTGACAAGATACCTGAAATCGTACGCTCCTTGGAAAATTATCCAACGAATCTCATCATTATACAACAATCCGGTCGAAAACATTGCGAATGCATGCAAAAACTTTAACGTCGATACCATTTCTACAATTCTCCTCAAAATCCATACTGTTGTTCTTCAACAATTGAATGGACTCCGGCACATGAGGGTTTGTATCGGGGTCGAATTCGCGGAAGTTGAACTGCCAAACGAACTTATTGGTAAAATGTTGGTAAAACACAGACCTAACTGAATTAACGTTGTAAAATCTACATTTGCTTTTAGGTAACGATAACGTTCCGGAAGAGATTATATTGGTGGAAATATGAGGCGGGCGATCGATGGATTGTGCCGGGATACTCCGTATCGATCGACAAATGGATACCTAAACACTATCGATTTGATGAAATCGATTTCAGCTAACAAGTTGTGAGCCCAAACATTACGGACTTGAACATTAGACATTTGAGAATTCGTAAGAGGCAAGTACATCTACTTGATGTAGGGGTCGAACTAAAGGAAAATCTAGTACCACCATTTGACTCTAAGATCTATATATACACATTACGCCATAACCGTACGAGAAACTATTTTCTAAAGGGCGGGTTTGATATTCGGTTTTATCTGGTTATTCCAAATTTTGGGGATTTATATATGTATTTTTACAATAAAAAGGTAAAAATAATAATGTTTCGGTTACGAACACAAATGTTCTTTCTTCTATTAAAAATCAAAATCCAGTTTCGTATAAGTTAAAATAATAAATTTTTATTGCGATACGTTTTATGAAATCCAAATTGAAATATTCGGACTATTATTATTGACTATGTCTACCCTTATATTTTTATTTAATGTGTCATGTAATTCCACCTTTCATTTAATACTTCTGTCAAACGTTGACTACTACAAAATCAGTCTACAACGTCGCCCCTAGTACGTTGGATATTACCAAACCGATGTTGTAAGGGTCTGCCACATCGGTTTGGTAATATCCAACGTGCTACGGTCCAGTTTTCAAAAAAATAAAACCCGATCCAGTACGTGGATCCACGTTAGAGTCACAATTTACAACTATTGAGAAATAAAACCTGCTAACCCTCTTCTTTACTAGGTCGAGTTAGGGTCGAGCAAAAACTCAAACTCGATAAAATAAAATAATAATAATAGTATACATACATATAAAATTAAAAAATGATTTATATCATACCACGTCGGTGTTTAATTAATCCGACATGGTATGGGGTCTTATACGTCGGTGTTTAATTTATCCAACGTGGAAGGGTATTCGTAAACCCCAACAAAACCCCGAACCCAGAATTCAACAAACACAAACCCTTCCTCTCCCCGACTAGAGCATTCCACTCCCCGACCAGAGCATTCCTCTCCCCTTGCCCGCGCAACCTCCCTTTCCCGGCAACCTCCTTCCCTGAGCGACCTCTTTCCGGTAACACGTCATGTAAGTCTTTATGTGTCATGTTATTTGGCTATAAATTCTTTTGTTGGTTGAAAAAGTATTTTTCTGCTCGAAAACGATTGTTGGAAATCTGTGTAGTATGGAAAACGATTGTTTGGCTATAAACATACATGAAAATGCAGTACAGATTCGTATTTTAGGCATGTTTTGGGTCATCTACGTCGATGTTTAATTAATCCGACGTGGATGGCTATTCGTAAACCCAAACAAAATTGGGATATTAACTATCTAGATATGGTGAGTTTCTTTCAAATATCAGTAAATAACATACTTGGAAATGTTATGATTGTTGAGTGGTTTTGTATGGTCTGTTTTTTTTTGCTTTTTAATGTGCAATAGTGAAAATGACTTACACTTGTTGTCGTAGTCGATTTCTGATTGTTTTGTCGTGATTGTTTTTTTGTCTTCTTTCAGGTTAATGACTCCTAGCAAGAAGAACCGCTCCCAAACTGGCAAAGAAGGCACAACGTCGGTTCCTTCGTGTATAACAACTCTTATGTTAGAGTTGCAACAAAAAATAAAATGTGAATGTCCATTGCCTTTGGACTTTGATAGAGTCTTAGAGCCGATCAGAGAGAATAAAATTTACTGGCCTAGTTATTTGGGTACTCTCGCAAGAACCAAGGTTGATATTTGTATTGAAAAGTGGTCACAAGTTGATTCTTCTTTAAAAGAACAAATTTGGGAGGATGTAACTGTATGTCTTTGTTTATTAGTTATATTTAAAATTTCGCCTTTTATTGATTATTACATTTTTTTGGTTGTACAACAAATTCATTTTTCAATCCAGTAAAGCGTTGAATAAGAAGTGGATTTCATATGTTGGTAACCGGTGGAAAGACTTTAAAACAAAGCTCACGTACACGTTCATGCTTGGGGAATATAAGGATCATGACGCTTGTGCTATTTACAATTTCATTTCGCCGAGGTCATGGGCTGAGTTCAAAAGAACCAGACTTTCTCTAGAATTTATGGTAATATATACTCATTTTTTAATACGTACAATTTATTTTGATAATTAATCCATTAATTTCTTTTTTTAGGAAATACGAGAGCCGAACAAGAAACGACAATCTAGTAACAAGTTTCAACATAGATTGTCCAGAGGTGGTTACCACAAACTTGAGGAAGATATGATGATGGAAAAAAATTCCAAAAAAAAAGAAGAAGCTCTGGAAGCAGGTATGAGTGAAGAGCAGACAAGTAATTTGTCGCCTCCATCTCCGATATCTAGAGAAGAGAAGTGGAAGAAAGTGTGTATTTTCTGAGGGGTCTGAACTAGTTCTCTCCAAGTTCGTAAGTTTACTTTAATTTTTATGCTTTGTGTATAGGGTTATTAATTAATAATAAAATTTAAAATCATTTTTGTATAGGATGAACTTTCAATGAAAGCTTCTCAAGGAGAATTTGTTTCGGATGGAAGAAATGATATATTGTCCACTGATTAGTAGTATATCATACATTGCATTCATGCTATATATCATTTATTTAACCCCAATTTTGAGCTACTCGAGTGTTTCTTTGTGGTGATAGGTAATAAAGAAAAGAAAGGAAGAGAAAAAGACTGAAATGCAAGAAGAAATGACTTAATGAAGCAAAATGGACATGTTTGTCATGCACAATGACCCATCTGCAAATCAGGAAGGACTCAGATGAAATCCAGAGGGACCTGAACGCAAGGAAAACATTTCAGGAGCAAAAATCCCTCAATACTATGATCTTGAAGAGTATTTGGGATATTAAGACCAAACGGGCTCGCAGCAGCGGACTAGGAGTGCACGCCACATGCAAAATACAACACTTAAGCTCTTGGAAGTAATCGGGGCCAATCGGGCACAAAAGATCTGCCAGTGACAGATTTGGATACACCATTTGCCCCTAGTTTCTCCCGTGGCTTCACCTCGATCATTTGGGTGCATCAGACTATAGAGAAAGTGATTACAGTCGTCAGATTGCTTCCAGATCCATCCAAACTCTTATTTCTTCTATAAATAGACTTGTAATGTCTCCTTTCTTCTTCTTCATCCCTCTCCTCCTTAGGTTAGTTTCCTATCTTGTTTAGTAGAGTAGGATTTATTTCTTGTTTATTATCGTAGGTTTTAGTTCCTTAATTAGTTGTGTAAAGGAGGAGTGACCATGTAATCTTTCATTTTAATCTAATTTTCTACATTTCCATTATGGTTTTGGGTTGTTGTTATGTTTTCTTGAGTTAAGAGATGAGTAGGGAGTAGTCCATGCCCATTGGGGGTGGAGAAGAAGGTGATGTGATTATGTGATGCATTAAGTGTGTGTGTTAATCCTAACCTTTGAACCTCACGTGAGTTCCATAACCATCTAATGAGATTTTCACTCTTATCTTTGATGTGCTAATGCTCTTGAGTGATGCATAACACATACTTAGATTAGTGGGCCTACTTATGGGGAATGATGAAGTGAGGATAAATATGGAGTGGATAACGAGGTGTTCCTGTAGATTTTGTGTCCCTACGTATGTATATATTTAAAAAAATTTAATAAAACATACAAGATCGATTTTCATATTTTCAACAATTTCTATGTACATTACTTTGTGTTTATTCTAATAACATGCAACCCTACATTTATTAAAATAAATCACAAAGGTAGAATCATACCTAAAGGTTCTCTAAAACCTTTTTGAAGATCCGGAGTCGCGTTGCCCGTTGAATCGTCCACGGATTTGCCTCCGAGTGTTCACCAAACTCTAAACAAGATTAGAGAGAAAGGAGTTAGCCAATCAATCTCTAACAAGGTTTAGAATCTAACTAATAACCCCTCTTTAAGCTCCTGAGATTCTTATCTCTAGAACTTAAATTTACTAAGAGATTTTCGTGGTGATTAGGGAGAGATTAATGAGAGAAAGATTTTTGCATTAGTAGTTAAACGAGTAGGAGTAGGGGTCCTTTTATAGTCTCCCAAAACATCATTATCAAGAGCTATTCTTTAGCCATGATCTCTTGCTTATTCTCTCCTAAAATTAATCTCTAATTTCCACATAAGCACCCCACAAAAAACGTTTTAATTAAATCTGGAATTAATCCACCCATGATTTAATTAATCTCTTAATAATTCAGGCAGAATCGTTCTTGTTCGGTGGACCGAGTATAACTCGGTCAACCGAACCGTTCGGTTATAACACGTGTTCGGTGCACCGTGAGCTAGACGGTCGACTGAATCCGTATGAGAAAAATTCCCTGGAAGAATTCGGACGAACCACGTCTTTTACTCGGTCTACCGTTGACCCACCGGAATCACTCCTGGGACATAGTCATCGGATGACCGTGTCACCTTTGGTCTACCGAAAATACTACTTCTCGGTTGACCGTGCATACTCGGTTAACCGAACCCGATTGTCCAAGTACTCCAGACAATTTCGGTCAACCAATTGCGCTTACTCGTTCCCTATTCGGTTAACCGATCCGAAGATACCCCGGTCGACCGAACCATGAACGGTTCACCGTGTTTGACCCCGATTTTGCCTTTGTCAAATTTTGGATTTATTTCCAACAAAATTTGATCTTTTGGGGTTTTTAGCAAATTCACATCTTATATAATATATTATCATATGTAATATTAAATTATTGCACCCCATAATATATATACCTCATATGAATTTATTATGATTCTAATTATGTCAATTCTCATGACATATTGATTTTATTCATTCACCACATGTGTCCTATTTTCACATGAAACCCGACACATCATATGAACTTAAAAGCAAACCTCTTGTTTCCCAGTTTTGTGGTGTGACCTATAGGAGGATCTAAGCCAAATTGACAGAGATATTAAACACTTAATATCTCAAACTATAAGCGGTATCTAGCTACACATGATAGTTATCAATTTAGCATAGATGTCTTTGTTCCACCCGAACCAAAACACGATCCATTTAGTGATGTAAGTGAACCACTTGTGTCCGTCCCTTGCCTCATGATATTAAGAATATATAAAAAGTAGAAATGTGTCATCTTTGTATTATATTCATTTCTTGATCTCTCTAAGCTAATTATAAATATGTAACTTAACTCAAGTTACATTGGGCACATTATAATTTTGCTTTATCAATGAGCCCACTAATATTATCACTCAATTAAGATGGGGAATGATAATCGTTTGACTAGCTATCTTTTCCAGCACAAGTCATGCTCAACCAACTATTGTCTTTATCACTACACTCATGAAGGGAATGTGTTCTAAAAGTTTTACTTTTAAATGTCAACTATTATGAATTGAATGAGAAATCATTTTGTTCAATGTTTATGTTATTCGTCTTTTAGAAGTGTTAAGGAAGAGGCTCTTGGTCCTTAACCGTAGAGCTCTAAAAGATATTCGCAATCATGGTAATTAACATGGGACATTAATTACCGAGTTAAGATTGTCGTGTTGGTCATAGATCATTGTAGCTCTACAAGTGAGTGACGACACGGGTATGCAAAAGAGGAAAATATTACTTTTGTATACTGAATAGACCTAATAAGTAAAATATTATAGAAATGTGTTTCTGTGTCATTAATATTTTACTGTGTCTTCGGACCTTTGATATGAGACTTATATCCGATCGCTTAAGAAGTTCTTAATTAGACTAGTGTCTTGAGCTATCGATGAGTGTAGTGTAAAGGCATTAGTTGGTTAAGCATAACTTTCGTTGGAGAAGATAGTTAGTCAAAAGATTATCATTGCCCCTCTTAATTGAGTGATGATATTAGTGGGCCCCTTGATAAAGCCAAGTTATAATGTGCACAATGTGATTTGAGTTAAGTCACGTATTTATAACTAGCTTAAAGAGATCAAGAAATGAATACTAATACAAAGATGACACAATACTACTTTGTGTGTATTCTTAATATCATGAGGCAAGGGACGGACACAAGTGGTGCACTCCATCACTAAATGGATCGAGTTTTGGTTCGAGTGGAATTAAGACATCTAACTAATTGGGAGCTATAATGTGTAGCTAGATACCGCTTATAGCTTGTGATATTAAGCTTTTAATATCACTGCCAACTTAGTCTAGATCCTCCCATAGGTCACACCGCAAAAACCGGGAAACAAGAAGCTTGATTTTTGGTTCATATGATGAGTCGGGTTTCCTATAGAAAATATGACTCATGTGGTGAACGAGTAAAATCAATTATGTTGCATATAACATAATTAGAATCATGATAAATTCATATGAGATGCATATATTATGTGGTGCGATAATTTATTATTGCATAGGATAATATATTGCATAAGTTGTGAATTTGCTAAAACCCCAAAAGTTCAAATTTTGCTGGAAATAAATCCAAAATTTGAAAAAGGCAAAATCGGGTAGAAGTTCGGTAATCCGTTATGGTTCGGTCGACCGAAGGATCTATGGATCGGTCAACCGAACGTGGAACGGATAGACGTAGCTGATTGACCGAACTTGACCAAAGTGCCTGGATCTTTGGTACGGTGTACCGAACCAGTAACGGTCGACCGAACAATGTCAAGTTCCGATATTTTCGGTTAACCGAATAGCACTCGGTCTTGGACGAGAATTAGTCTGATCGGTTAAGGAGAATTTTTCTCCTTAAGATTTGGTCATCCGTCACGTACTCGGTTAAACAATCGTGACATATTCGGTTAACTGAGTGGGACTCGGTAAACCGAAGCACGATCAATTTTCTGCCTTTGATAATTAAGAGATTAATTTGATCGATGGTTAGATTAGCTCCAAACTTGGTCAAACGTTTTGTGGATGCATGTAATGCATTTTGGAATTAGTTTGTGAGAGAAAATGTCAAGAATTCGTGGCTTAAGAATAGCCATGATTGAGAGTAAGATTGGAGCCTATAAATAGGTCCTTATTCTCCTTAATTATGTTAGAAGAAGTTTGCTAATTATTTTCTCTCCTAATTCACCACAAAAATCCATGAAAATTCTCTTAGTTTTCTAAGTCTTTGGAAGGAGAAATCTCAGAGATTAAGGAAGGGGTTTGTAGCTAGATTCTAAGCTTGTTTGGAGATTGATTGGCTAACTCCTTTCTCTTCAACCTTGTTTAGGGTTTCGGTGAACACTCGGAGGCATCCGGCGCAACGGGAAGCGACGATTGTCTTCTTCAGCATCTCCGGTCATCAAGAAGTTTTAGAGAACTTCTAGGCATGAATTTCGGAGCCCATGTTTGTTTTAATAAGTTTTCGAAACTAGTTATTGAAACAAACCGATGCATGCATGAAATAAATCGTAGAAAATTGTAATTGATCCTTATTATGCATAACAATTCGAAAAATATACATGCATAATTAAACATGAAATCCTACAGTGGTATCAGAGCTTAGGGTTCAATTTTCTCATGATTTATGGCTGTAAACGAATTTAGTTTACCATCTAGGATTTAAACAATTCGATTTACCGTTTTTTCGGTCTATCGATGTTTGTTGATGTAATTCTCCATAATAATTCGTTCTGAATGTTTTAAGTGTTTAAAACATGCCATGTAATTATTATAATTAAGATTTAGACATTTGTCTAACTTGCAATAATTTCGTTTTAAGTATAAACGATTATTTTGTAAGAGAATCAACAAAACCGAAAAAAACTGCGATTCATTTTTCCAATGGAAATCGGATGGACAGCGGTTCATAATTAATTTTGAACTATGGATGCATGAAAAACGTTTTTAATGGATTTCAAAATGTTTTTCAAAGAATTGTTTGGGATTCTAGATGCTTGATAAACTAGGTTAGATAGTTTATAGCGATATTGCGTGCATTGATGCTCGAGTTGTCTTTGCTGGAATTGTGGGTTTATATGTTCCAAATCAGCAATTATGAATGTATGTAATCATTATTATACAGGGGCTTATGTATGTAAAAGCCAAAATTCTCTCTCTTTCCGTCTTTTAGATAGTTGCATTTGCATATGAGAGGTTTTTACATAGGACTTGCACTAGTCGGTTTTTATCGAATGTGAGGAGCATGTTTATTTTCTGTAAAATCTACATCTCCGGTGCAAGAGGAAGTCGCCGCTGTAGCGCATCGATCGAGGATCGAAGATCAGGGATCGAGGATCGAGGATCGAAGGGAACATATAAACTCACACGATGTGGATTGTGTGAATGTTTAATTTCAGTTTTTATCTTGCTATGCATGTGATGAATGTGTTGAATGTTAGGATGTGTATGATTAATAATATGCATGATAACCTAAAATTCTAAATCACATGTTAATTGTCCAAACAAAAATTAAGAATAAATTTCCTTCTTATTTCATCCACTAGCAGCCATTGATCGAGGGATACTCTGCTCGCCCTTAACGGGAGATAGCTCCCTCCATCTTTGGGAATATTGGGAGATATAATGGTTGTCTGTTGTTGTGCCACAATTAAATATATGAGGTGTATTTCACCCTAGTGAACCCCAAGTATGTTTAGTTGTGAATACAATGGATAAACGTATCTCGTATCAAATGAAAATAAGTTTTCTTAAACATTACCTAGAGCCCTCGCTCGGTTTTGGGAAAAAGTTTTTCTTACGAGGATAGGTCGCATTCCCTCATAATTAAAACGACAAGAATCACAAGAGTTTGAAGATGCTAAATGTTGCTAAAATTCAAAAAAGTTGTGATTAGAAAATGTTTTAGATATTGTAATGTATTAGATAGCCCTTAGCTAGTCTATATTACGATTGATGGGATCTTGGATTGTTGCATTTATGGGCAAATTTTTTATTTGCAACATTTACATTTATATTCAATATATGTATGCATGTGTATTAAAACATAAAATTGGCATTAAAATCCTATATGATTTATTTTGTAGAAAAATGTCGAACATCCAACCTATCGTACGATCCATGATAGAAAAACACCCTTTAGCAAATGATGGCTCAAACTTCATTAGTTGGCAACTCAAACTCAACGTCGTGTTAAAGTTTGAGAAACTATCTCACCTTTTGGAACGTCCAATCCCAAGTGGAATGAGAGATTAACCGATGAAGAGAAAGTGGCTAAAGCCAAGTGGGAAGACCAAGAGAACCAAGTTTACAGTCTTATGCTAGCATCCATGGGTGACTCGCTTCAAGCGAAATACTTGGATTCAAAACCCAAGAAGACCATGGAGGCTTTATCTAAGATGTTCATGGATAGTGCCCGAAAGGAGCGCTATAAGACCACCATCGCACTCACAAGGTGCCATATGGCGGAGGGAACATCGGTATCCATGCATTTTCTCACGATGCAAGGGTACCTTGAGAAGTTGGCAAAGCGCTCTTCACCAATGCCCGAGGACATTGCTGAAGATATGATTATTGGCTCTCTAGCCCCGTCCTTTAAGGACTTTGTGATGCACTACCACGTGCGTTAAAAAGGGGTGAGTCTTGAGGAGCTGCACAACACTCTCAAAACTACTGAAGTTGACATGGGCAAGGGTAGGGACAAGCATGTCCTTGCCGTCCATGGGAGGAGCCAAAAGATTGGTAAAGGAAAGGGCAAATCTACCAAAAGTGGTTCAATCAAGAGCAAGGGAGTAGGAGATGCTCATAAGAGTGCCTCGAGGGGGAAATCTCAGAAATCTCCAACTCCCAATACGGAGTGCTTTCACTGCGGTGAAAAAGGACACATCCGGCCAAATTGCCCCAAGTACAAGGAAGACCTTGACAACGGAGTGATTGAACGTCGGCCAAAGGTATATTTGTTATTGAAATAAATTTAGCCACCTCTGTCCAGGATTGGGTAATTGATACCGGATCTTGTGCTCACACAGTTTCTAATGTGCAGCTACTCATGGATAGGAAGGAACTCGTAAGGAACGAGGTAGAATTGAAGGTCGGAAATGGTGTGAACGTGTCTGCGGTTGCACAAGGTTCTGTGGTGCTTCAATTATGTAGTGGTTTAAATTTATGTCTAAAGAATGTTTATTATGTACCTTCAATTAGCAAGAATATTATTTCTGTATCATGTCTGGATATGGATAATTTTAATATAAATATTTCAAATTCTTGTTTGTCTATATCGAAGAATGGTGTTTTATATGCAAATGCGTTCATAAGGAATGGTCTCTATTTGCTTGAATTGGATAATAAACAAATCTTTAATATCAATAACAAAAGACTTAAGACCACTCACGAGAATGATACTCTCTTGTGGCACTATCGTCTTGGTCACATAAATGAAAAGCGCATCAAGAAATTGCAAGGAGCTAACCTTCTTGGTCTACTTGATTTTAAATCATTGGAGACGTACCAACCATGTCTAATGGGAAAAATGACCAAAAAGCCTTTCAAGAAGAAAGGCCCAAGGGCGAGTGGCTTGTTGGATTTGATACATTCTGATGTATGTGGTCCAATGAGTGCTAGTGCACGAGATGGTTTCAGGTACTTCATTACGTTCACGGATGATTATAGTCGTTATGGCTATGTTTATCTAATGAGAAACAAAAGTGAATATTTTGACAAGTTCAAAGAATTCAAGAATGAAGTAGAGAACCAACTCGACAAGAAAATCAAGTCTCTACGAACGGATCGTGGAGGTGAGTACTTAAGTGCGGAATTTGACTCATACCTAAAGGAGTTTGGTATTGTACCTCAACTCACCCCTCCCGGTACACCACAGTGAAATGGGGTATCCGAAAGGAGGAATAGGACATTGCTCGACATGGTTCAGTCAATGATGAGTCATGCGGAATTACCTCTTTACTTTTGGAGTTATGCACTACAAACTGCGGCTTACACACTAAACAATGTTCCATCCAAATCCGTGGAGAAAACTCCTTATGAGCTATGGAGTGGTAAAACACATAAGCTCAATTTTCTCAAGATTTGGGGTTGTGAGGCTTACGTCAAGAAATTGATGTCGACCAAACTTCAACCAAAAGTGGATAAGTGCTTCTTTATTGGTTATCCTCGTGAGACAAGAGGATACTACTTTTGGCATATCACCTCCAATCGAGTGATTGTAGAGAGGGATGCCACATTTCTGGAAAAGGAATTTCTAGAAAGAGTAAAAAGTAGTGGGAGTAGGGTTGTGCTTGAGGAAACTCAAGATACTCTACAAGATCATGACATAAATGATGACATTCAAGATCATGAAGGCCCAACCGAGATTCCTTTGGTTAGTGGGAGCGTGAGCGAGAGACCATCACAAGAAATTGTGAGAGAATCTCAATCATCCCCACCAAGTGTACGTTCAAGAGTTGAACGTGAACCAACTCCTCAAGAAATTGTGGAAGAAGTTCGAGAGACACGAGAAGAACCAAAAGAACTAAGAAGGTCAACAAGGGAAAGGAAGAAACCCGACTTGTATCTGGGACTTCATGAAATCATGGTACTAGATACCAATGATTCCTTGACCTTCCAAGAAGTAATGGAAAGGGAAGACTCTAAACTATGGCTTAAGGCCATGGAATCCGAAATAGAATCCATGTATGATAATCAAGTGTGGAACTTGGTTGACCTTCCTCAAGGGAAAAAGGTCATTCAAAATAAATGGGTTTTCAAGAGGAAGATGGACATGGATGGGAACTTGACAACCTACAAAGCGAGGCTTGTAGCAAAGGGTTTCACTCAAGTTCAAGGAATTGACTATGATGAAACTTTTTCACCGGTTGCCATATTCAAGTCTATTCGGATCATGCTCGCTATTGCCGCATTTCACGATTATGAAATATGGCAAATGGATGTCAAAACGGCGTTCCTTAATGGGAACTTGGAGGAGGATGTGTACATGGTACAACCTCAAGGTTTTGAAGATCCAAAGAATCGCGAGAAGGTATGCAAGCTTCAAAGATCCATTTATGGATGGAAGCAAGCATCAAAGAGTTGGAACAAACGCTTTGACGAGGAAGTGAAAAAACTTCACTTCATTCAAAGTAAGGAAGAACCTTGTATATACAAGAAGGTTAGTGGGAGCCATGTAGTATTCCTAATCTTATATGTCGATGACATATTGCTTATGGGCAATCATATTCCTTTGCTTGAGCAAAAGAGAAGTTCATTGAAATCTGCATTTTCAATGAAAGATATGGGTGAGGCTCAATACATCTTGGGAATCAAGATATATCGAGATAGATCTCGTAGACTCATTGGCCTCAGTCAACGTACATACATTGACAAGGTCTTGGAAAGGTTCAAGATGAACAACTCCAAAAAGGGCAGTGTGCCAATGAGTATGGGTGTGCAACTCAAGAAGTCTCAACGTGCGGAATCGCGTAAGGACTTAGAGTACATGAAGGATGTCCCTTATGCTTCGGCAATTGGGTCGATCATGTACGCGATGACTTGCACAAGACCCAATGTCTCGTATGCCCTAAGCGTGACAAGTCGTCACCAATCCAACGCAGGTCCTGAGCATTGGACTGCGGTCAAGAATATCCTGAAGTACTTTAACCGGACTAAGGATAAGATTCTTGTTTATGGAGGATAAAGGGAATTGATAGTTGAAGGTTACTCGGATGCGAGTTTCATGAGTGATCCAGACGATAGAAGGTCGCAATCAGGATACGTCTTCCTTCTGAATGGTGGAGCTGTGAGTTGGCGTAGTTGGAAGCAAACCACTACGGCCGACTCAACCACTGCTTCCGAAGTAATGGCTGTTGCTGAAGCGAGCAAGGAAGGAGTGTGGATTAAGAAGTTCCTTGAAGAGCTTGGAGTAGTTCCCTCGAGCGAGGGACCAATAGAGCTATTTTGCGACAATAGTGCGTCTATCTCGCAAATCAAGGATCCCAAATCACACCACAAAGTGAAGTACATGGATCGTAAGTACTTCGTGACGCGTGACCTCATCGACGAAGGCAAAATACATCTTTTATGGGTGGACACCAACATCAACACAGCTGATCCATTCACAAAACCCTTATCCCAACCCAAGGGCGAAATGCATTTCGAGTCCATGGGATTGAGGAACCATGTAGATTGGCTTGATGATTTATATGTAATGGGGTTTACCCTAGTTATTATTGTTTTATACATTATGTATGTGAAAGAAAACTTTAATAACAAGTGGGAGATTGAAGGGAATGTGTTCTAAAAGTTTTACTTTTAAATGTCAATTATTATGAATTGAATGAGAAATCATTTTGTTTATTGTTAATGTTATTCGTCTTTTAGAAGTGTTAAGGAAGAGGCTCTTGGTCCTTAACCGTAGAGCTCTAAAAGATATTGGTTTACAAAAAACAAAAGATATTCGCAATCATGGTAATTAACATGGGACATTAATTACCGAGTTAAGATTGTCGTGTTGGTCATAGATCATTGTAGCTCTACAAGTGAGTGACGACACGGGTATGCAAAAGAGGAAAATATTACTTTTGTATACTGAATAGACCTAATAAGTAAAATATTATAGAAATGTATTTCTGTGTCATTAATATTTTACTGTGTCTTCGGTCCTTTGATATGAGACTTATAACCGATCGCTTAAGAAGTTCTTAATTAGACTAGTGTCTTGAGCTATCGATGAGTGTAGTGTAAAGGCATTAGTTGGTTAAGCATAACTTTCGTTGGAGAAGATAGTTAGTCAAAAGATTATCATTGCCCCTCTTAATTGAGTGATGATATTAGTGGGCCCCTTGATAAAGCCAAGTTATAATGTGCACAATGTGATTTGAGTTAAGTCACGTATTTATAACTAGCTTAAAGAGATCAAGAAATGAATACTAATACAAAGATGACACAATACTACTTTGTGTGTATTCTTAATATCATGAGGCAAGGGACGGACACAAGTGGTGCACTCCATCACTAAATGGATCAGGTTTTGGTTCGAGTGGAATTAAGACATCTAACTAATTGGGAGCTATAATGTGTAGCTAGATACCGCTTATAGCTTGTGATATTAAGCTCTTAATATCACTGCCAACTTAGTCTACATCCTCCCATAGGTCACACCGCAAAAACCGGGAAACAAGAAGCTTGATTTTTGGTTCATATGATGAGTTGGGTTTCCTATAGAAAATATGACTCATGTGGTGAACGAGTAAAATCAATTATGTTGCATATAACATAATTAGAATCATGATAAATTCATATGAGATGCATATATTATGGGGTGCGATAATTTATTATTGCATAGGATAATATATTGCATAAGTTGTGAATTTGCTAAAACCCCAAAAGTTCAAATTTTGCTGGAAATAAATCCAAAATTTGAGAAAGGAAAAATTGGGTAGAAGTTCGGTAATCCGTTATGGTTCGGTCGACCGAAGGATCTATGGATCGGTCAACTGAACGTGGAACGGATAGTCGTAGCTGATTGACCGAACTTGACCAAAGTGCCTGGATCTTTGGTACGGTGTACCGAACCAGTAACGGTCGACCGAACAATGTCAAGTTCCGATATTTTCGGTTAACCGAATAGCACTCGGTCTTGGACGAGAATTAGTCCGATCGGTTAAGGAGAATTTTTCTCCTTAAGATTTGGTCATCCGTCACGTACTCGGTTAAACAATCGTGACATATTCGGTTAACTGAGTGGGACTCGGTAAACCGAAGCACGATCGATTTTCTGCCTTTGATAATTAAGAGATTAATTTGATCGATGGTTAGATTAGCTCCAAACTTGGTCAAACGTTTTGTGGATGCATGTAATGCATTTTGGAATTAGTTTGTGAGAGAAAATGTCAAGAATTCGTGGCTTAAGAATAGCCATGATTGAGAGTAAGATTGGAGCCTATAAATAGGTCCTTATTCTCCTTAATTATGTTAGAAGAAGTTTGCTAAATATTTTCTCTCCTAATTTACCACAAAAATCCACGAAAATTCTCTTAGTTTTCTAAGTCTTTGGAAGGAGAAATCTCAGAGATTAAGGAAGGGGTTTGTAGCTAGATTCTAAGCTTGTTTGGAGATTGATTGGCTAGCTCATTTCTCTTCAACCTTGTTTAGGGTTTCGGTGAACACTCGGAGGCATCCGGCGCAACGGGAAGCGACGATTGTCTTCTTCAGCATCTCCGGATCATCAAGAAGTTTTAGAGAACTTCTAGGTATGAATTTCGGAGCCAATGTTTGTTTTAATAAGTTTTCGAAACTAGTTATTGAAACAAACCGATGCATGCATGAAATAAATCGTAGAAAATTGTAATTGATCCTTATTATGCATAAAAATTCGAAAAATATACATGCATAATTAAACATGAAATCCTACAACTCATTGATAACTTTTGACAATAATCAAATTAAGCACTTCTTGAGTGAAAAGATATAAGTCTCATATCTTAGGATCCAAGACACAGTAAAAACATTAATGACATGAAACACAATTTCATAATGTTTTACTTGTTAGGTCTATTCAATATATAAAAGTAATATTTTCCTCTTTATATACTCGTGTCGTCAATTATTTGTAGAGCTACAACAATCGATGACCAACACGACAATTTTATCTCGGTAATTAATGTTCCGTGTTAATTACCATGATTGTGAATAACTTTTGATTTATGTAAACCATTATCTTTTAGAGCTTTATGGTTAAGGACCAAGCGCCTCTTCCTTAACACTTCCAAAAGACGAATATCATAATCAAGGAACAAAATGTTTGCACATTCAATTCATAATAATTGACATATAAAAGTAAAACTTTTAGAACACATTCCTTTCAGTTCCTACAAGAAGGATTTGAGCAGAACACTCTTGGCAATTTTGAGGTAAAATTACAATTTATAAGTATTTATTTTTCTTTTTGCGTTGTAGTACATGTGATAATTTCGTTTTGATATTTACAGGATGGAGCTGAATGTGAAGTCTTTGTGAATGATCTGGATATGTGACTTGTAGCATATGGGAAGGTAGACACACTGAAGTTGCATCACGGTAAACAAATTGGATTGAAGAATTTGAAGGTGACTTTGGATACATCTGTCTATGGTGATGCTGTCCTACCAATTCCTGAATCTGAAGTTCAGGTGGTGGGCGATGCTGAAGGATGGGTGTTGAAATGGCCTCGTTCATTGATTAAAATAAATGCGAATGCAAAGGTATCAACTTTAATTTTAATAATTGCATAAATGGTTGATATATAGTAATCATGTAAATATGTTCTAATAATATAGTTTTTAAATTTCATAAGGTTGAAGGTTCAACATCCAAACAATTTGAAAATGAAATTGTATTTGACGAGACACAATTTCCTCCGAATTGTCAATTGTTATACAATTTCATACGACATAAGGATGAAGATTCTACAGTTGAAAGTGTTATGAATAAAGCAATTGTAGGAGTCATAACCTACGATGGCATCGAACCTTAGTTGTATGTCGTAATAAGGGATGTCATGCAATTTTTGAGGATGGAAAATTTGTGTACAACAATCATCCAAGTTCAATTAAAACAAGTCATTTTGTCTTTTTATATATTTGATTAGGAATGATTTTAATATTAATTATGGTATATTAATTTTTGAACATGCTTCTCTACGAATTGCCTTCTGGGGAAAAATTGGTTATTTGTGTCCCACAATATTCTTCAATCCAGGCAATCAAACGATGACGCTAGACCGCAAAAGATTGCTAAGGTATGTGTGATTGCAAGAAGAAGAATTCTAGTATCATATTGGGAGGCATAAGTATTTCATTATATTTTATATTACTTGTTATATTAGTATTAAATGATTAATAAAGTTATTTAACATGATTGATTTACAGTGATCATTGGATGTTGGCCATTTTAGTTACCGATACGAATAATGCATATTGGTTTCATCCTCTAGCATCAGATAATCCGAGAAAATCATTGAAGAATGTTGTTCAGTTGTAAGTTACTTTTAGTATAGTTAATTTAAATTTGTTCACTAATTTCTCATTATTGCATATTTGAGTAAAACTTTCGAACATTTGTGTGATTTTGACAGAGCCATGAATATATATATATATAAAAGATGGGGGGAAATGACTCAGAAGAAGCTAACAACTTGGCATGCCATGAAGATAATAATATTCATTATTAAAGTAAACTCACGAAGTCATTAATATGTACTCATTTCATTATTTGGATATAATAATGAATATATTTTTGTTTGTAATTATTGTAGTACCGTAGACAAGTTGGAAATACTGAATGTGGTTACTACGTAATGACTTATATGGAACAAATTGTCAGTTTGGGATTGGAAGTTGGAGATTTACGACAGGTATCCTCGATATGTAACTTACATGCATGCTAGGTTATAACAGTTTTGTTATTTTAATTATTTAAAAATATAATGTTTTTTGTAGGTTTTTGAAGTAAATCCCCAACCATTTTTGCAAGAGAAGATAGATGGAACACGTGAGAGGTGATCTTCTTACGTTATTAGTTGTATGCTAAAAAACAAAGTGTAATTAATTGTTATTAAGAACTTGTATGTAAAAAGTGGATTATTCAAAATTTGTATTGAATGCATATGAGTATTCTGAATGCATTTGAGTGTATGAATGTTGGATTGTATACTGAATGCATTTGTTGAATTGTATATGAATGTTCTAGGGTTTGAGTTTGAATTACAACAATCAAACAAATAAAAAATCCAAAAAAACCCTACAACGTCGGCCTTTAGCTAAATCCGACGCGGTAAGGGGTCTACAACATCGGTGTTAAATTTCCAATGTGGAAGAGTCCATTTTTGAAAATAACATGGACTTCTGAGACCCAAATCTAGTGCCCACTATCACGTCAAAATTAGATACAACCCGACGTGGAAGGGTCCATTGTTGGAAAAAATTCAATTTTTTTCACACCCTACCACATCCGTGTTCAGTTAATCCGATGTGGTACGGTCCATTTTCAAAAAAAAACAAATTTTTTCATACCCTTCCACGTCGGTGTTAAATTAATCTGACGTGGTAGGGTGTCTTGAACGTCGGTGTTTAATTTAGCCAACGTGGAAGGGTATTCGTAAACACAAATAAAAAACTCAACCCAAAATTCAACAAACACAAACCCTTACTCTCCCTTAACCCTAGCCCTTCCCCGAGCGACCTCCCCTTCCCGGCAACCCCCTTCCCCTAGCGACCTCTCGTTCCGACAGCCGAAGTGTACTCCCCTTAACCCTATAACCCCTCAACTCATACCGCCACCCTATAACCCATCTGCAATCCAACCCACCCTGCATGTCCGAGCCTCACCACACCGAGCACCCTGCAGCCCCGCACGCACGCAGCCTTGCCGCCTCGCACGTTGGTAGCCAGCATGCCACGCTCTGGCAGCCCTCCATCATCTTGTCGAAACCCCATTCATCTACAAATGGTATTTTTTGTCAAATACATTTTTAGTTGGCAATGGAACGAATTGGGATGTTGAGTTTGAGGTTATCAGTGTTCAAAACTTGGACTGTCAACATTTTGTACTCGAAATACCATATTTGTGGTTACCAGCTAGAAGCTGAAATTTTAAAAACATTTAATGTACATTCTGAAATTTAATATAATCCATACCTATGATGTTGATTTTGTGTTAATATAAATGTGGGAAAGTTGATTTGGATGGTTTTTGATATATATAGTTGTATATGTTTCTGTTTTTTTTTCACAGGAATTTTTTTTGACTATTAAATTTAAGGAGAGGTTTTGCCGAAATTTTGAAAAATTCATTTTATAATTGATTCATTTTATATCACGATTGTTTGTGTTGTTGTGTAGATAACAATGAATTGAAATTAAATTTGTGCAAGTCGATTGAGTATGAGTACGGAGTTGATAAATTTCTAGAGTTTGCACAAAAGAATGCGCATTTTAGAAACGAAGGAGAGGTGTTCTGTCTATGTAGGAAGTGACATAACATGTTCTTAAGAGATGGAAGAGAGATCAGGGCTCATATGTTTGACACAGGTTTTGATGAAGGATACACACGTTGGATATGGCATGGTGAGAATGAAATACGTACAAAGGAAGAAAGTGATAGTGCTTCACAGAAAGATGTTAATGATGATGATCGGTTATAGGATATTAATCGAGATGTTTCCGATAAGTTTGATGATAATCCCCAAGTACTTAGTAGTTTTTCATCTGACAATGAAAAACTTTTGTATCCAGGATGCATCGATTTTAGTAGATTGTCTAAAGTGTTACAGTTATATACCTTGAAAGCCTCGAATGGTAGGAGTGATGTCAATTTTACTGTCTTACTTAAGTTGCTGAAAGAAATTTTTCCAGAAAACAATGAACTTCCAAACCGTACATATGAGGCCAAAAAAATCTTGTGTCCGATGGGTATGCAACATAGGAAAATACAAGCATGCCCTAATGATTGCATATTATATAGGGCCGAGTATAAAAATCTGCATTATTGTCCGATTTGTAATGCATCGTGGTTCAAACATAAGAAAAATGTGAGTTGTGATGTACCAGTACAAGGTCCACCTGCGAAGCTGTTGTGGTATCTTCCGATCATTCCAAGGTTGAAATGTTTGTTTGTCTGCCCCCACCGATTCAAAGAATCTGTCATGGCACACAGATCGTGATAAAGTGAATGATCAGATGCTTCGACATCATGCAGATTCTCCGCAGTGGAAGAAGATTGATTTGGACTTTCAGTTGCTCGATCAAGAATCCAAAAATCTGAGACTTGGTCTATGTATTGATAGAATGAATCCTTACGAGAGTTTGTGTAGCCTTCATAGTTCGTGAAGAAAACACATGTTCTTTGCAGCTTGTACATGGCAGTAAGACAATGTATCTTGGTCATTTGAAATTTCTTCCTATGAGTCATCCGCACCGTAAAATGAAAATGACATTTAATGGAAAGCAGGAATTCGAACAACCCCCTGCAGCAATCAATGTAAGACAAATTCTTGAGAGAGTAAAGAACATCCAATGAGAATTTGGCAAGCCTTACAAACACATAAATGATAAGAGTAGTTGGAAGAAAAAAATTCATTTTTTTAACCTTCCTTATTGGGAGACCTTAAAAGACAAACATTGTATTGATGTGATGCATGTTGAAAAAAATGTTTGTGACAGTTTGTTAGGAACTCTTCTGAACATACCGAGTAAGACTAAAGATGGATATAATGCAATATTTGATCTACTTGAACTTGGTATTAGAGCAAAACTAGCACCATAGAGTAAGGGTACTCGTAGGTATTTACCACCACCATGTTACACTTTGTCCAGAAATGTCCAGAAAGGAGAAATTAGCTTTGTGTCACTGTCTACATGGTGTCAAAGTGCCGCAGGGGTATTCTTCAAATATTAGTAGTCTTGTTTCATTGAAAGATTTGAAACTACTTGTTTTGAAGTCTCATGATTGTCATGTGTTGATGCAGCAGTTGTTACTTGTTGCTATTATGTCGATATTGCCGAAAAATGTTAGACATGCTATTATCAAATTTTGTTTGTTCTTCAACAAGATTTGCAGCAAAATAATTGATCCAAAGTATTTGGATTAATTGCAGAATGAAGAAGTTGTTATGATATGTCAGTTGGCGATGTACTTTCCGCCATCTTTTTTTTTGACATTATGGTTCATTTGGTGGCTCATCTCGTTGGAGAAGTTAAGCTACTTGGTCCGGTATTTTTGAGGTGGATGTATCCTTTCAAGCATTACCTGGGTGAGTTGAAAGATTATTGTAACAATCGACAAAGGCCAGATGCGAGCATCGTTGAATGTTACATAGCTCAAGAGGTAATTGAGTTTTGTAATGAGTACTTGACTCATACAAAGAGTGTCAGACTTCCTAAGAACCGACATGAAGATAGAATTGGAGGTAAAGATACGCTTGTTTCGAAGATGATAAGTCCAAAAGGTGAGGATATCTTAAAAGCGTATTTCTATGTGTTGTGCAATTCTGATGAAGTCCAACATTTTTTGGATGAACAGATGACCAGAGTGAAGGAAAATATCCTACATGGATTGATCAAGAAGTAATTAATTCTCACAATAAAGCTTTCATTGATTGGTTCAGGGAAATTGTGTACAGTCGTGATGTTTTGAAAATTTGAAGTGGTTGGCATATAGACCTAATCTTATAGTGACATCTTATAATGACTACGATATCAATGACTTTTCTTTTTATACCAAAATGGAGGATGACAAAAGCACAATACAGAACAGTGGGGTCACTTTGGTAGCCGAATCGTTGCACATTTCAAGTTCAAAAGATAGAAATCTCATATATGTCAATATGTTTTATTATGGTCAGATTGAAAAAATATAGAGCTGAATTTTACTAAATTCAGTGTTGTAGTATTTAAATGCAAGTGAGTGGACAATAAGAACAGTCTTTCAGTCGATGAGTTGGGGTTTATTTTGGTGAACCTTAAAAAAGAAGGTTTTAAGGAAGATCCTTTCATTCTGGCATCTCAAGCAAAATAATTTTTTTATGTAACAGACATGTGTGCTAATGAATGGTCGGTAGTTTTAGAAGGAAAATGACAAATCGTTTCTCAAGAAAATGTTAATGAGATTTCAGAAATTCTCCTGTTTGCAGAAGTACCTGAACTTAAATCGCTCGATGACGACAAAACTGTTGACAACTTACTTATCCGAGATGATCATCATGAAGGAATATGGATTGAGGATCCTATGAGGAAAAATTGAAAACGTCGGAAAATAAAGCTTCATAGTAATAGTTTCTTGTTTGCATTGTTGTAGTATTAATTAAGTGCATTTGTATGTTACATATGAGCTAGATATGAATGTTGTGCATTTCATAGATATGAATGTTGTGATTCTTTCTTGCGAATTACTGGATTGAATATAAATTGCAGGGTTTGAGTCTGAATTACATGCATCAAATAAATAAATAAAAATATAAAAAATCAAAAGAAATACCCTACAATGTCGGCTTTCCATAAAAACTGACGTTGTAAGATATTTATAATTTTTTTTAAAAATAATTCGTATGCTACCACGTCGGTTTCAAATTACGACTGATGTGGTAGATCTCTCAAATTTTTAAAAAAATAATTCATACCCTACCATGTCGGTTGTGTTAACCGACGTGGTAGGGTAAAGGTCTACCACGTCGGTCGTTGTTTGAACCCGACGTGGTAGGATAAAAATTAAGTAGAGGTCTACCACATCGGTCGTAATTCTTTGATTGACAACCCACGTACGTGGTAGACCCTAGCTACCATGTCGGATTTTAGACCGACGTGAAAGAGTGCTCCTGTATAACGTTCCCCTTTTACCACGTCGGTCAAGGAAGGTGTCAACCCGACATCGTACTCCCTTAATATCCGACGTTATAGTCATTTTATCCAGCAGTGGTCTTACCCTTACTTATACTTGGAAGTATTGGTATGTCTAAGAACATAGCCACCAACAATAATTACGGTAAAGGAAGAAAATGATAGTCATATTTAATGTGACCATTACATCCACGTATACAAAAAAACAGTGCTCCTTTAGGTAAGATTAAAAGCATTCCTTTTTTGTGAAACTTTTTTAAAAAGTTCTGAAATCTAAATGATACTGTATATGGGAACTACTATTCGTTTCCGAAAAGTACTTAAATCGCCCCCAACAATTACCATTTTGTCATTCACAATTCATTTAATACATATTTCGTCTCGTGTCTTAAAACAAGGTTTTTGGCTCAGTTTTACTCACATTCTCAGTATCAACACCACGAAAATGTCTGGCGAAGCGCTTGGATCCGGTGAGGCAAGGGAGTCGATTTTTTTTCCGTCTTGGGCGTTTGGCTAAGCCGCCTCGCCCATGGTGGGGGTGTCTGGCTAAGACGTCCCGCCCATGGCTGAGGCTTCTTAGCCAGACGCCCCCACCATGGGGGAGGCGTGGGCAATGCGTCTTAGCCAGACGCCTTATTTATTTATTTTGTGTTAAATTAATTTTTTTCACGTTCCGTTGCAAGATTTTGGTGGTGATGGAGTAGATTACAGTGAGTTTTTTGATAGTAAACAAATATTTACAACAATCAAGGAAGCTTGTAAATGGGTGAAACTAGTTGTCATAGGAGCTGAATTTTTTTTGCTTATATCATCATACAAATCAAAAGCAGATAACCGGACGGATTGTTACCTGAGATGTGATCGCAGACATGAATGGGTTCTCGTGATACGAGTATTGCACTACGGAAGAACACAAAAAGAAAAGGTTGTGGTTGTCATTTTTTGGTAAAAGTAGTCAAGCGACGGGATCGTGATGGATGAGTTGTTGTTTCTAATAGCACCCATGGGCAACACAACCACGCATTTGCAGTTTATTCAGAGGGTTACAGACAAATCAGCGGACTTATTTCTGGGGCCAAACAAATTGTTCGTGATATGACTGAGGCACAAGCAAGACCACGTAACATTTTGTTGGCAGTAAAGGAGAAATTCCCGGAGGATAATCTCAATCAGAGGCACATTTATAACTTCAGAGAGTAAATGAGGAGGACGAAATCTAAAAACAGGAATCTCGCTCAGCAGTTTCTGAGTCAGGCAGTGCAGAACCATTACTTACATTGGATTATGGCAGATGAAGAAACTAATGTCCACACTCACGCATTTTTGGCACATCCGACGCCAGTTCAGTTGTTGTGCACATACCCTTTCGTAATCTACATGGATTCGATGTATAAGACGAACAAGTACAAGATACCTTTGTTTGAGATGGTTGGGGTTACTCCAACAAACATGAATTTCCTCGTCGGCTATGCGATTTTGAAGGATCATACCGAGTCTAGTTACCAGTGGATGTTGGAGAGGTTGCGGGATCTGTTATTGGATATTGTTAGCTCGACTGCAATAATAACGGACCAGGAGTTGGGTCTGATGCGACCAATGGCAGAGGTTTTTCCTGAGTCTGCTCATTTATTTTGCACCTGGCATATCAACAAAGACGTGTATAACTACGCATACACCGTTTTTGGCAAGGACAAGAAGTCTGCAGAAATGTTTAGGCGTGGAAAGTGGAGGAGAGTTATGGTTTCTGATTCACAAATGGATTATGATAGAGCAGTCCGTAATCTGAAGGATTCTTTCCAGTCCTGGCAGTGCTCATGGAGTATGTGGAAGACACGTGGTTGATGCATAAAGAAAAGTTTGTGTTATTTTGGATGAATAAAGTCCTTCATTTCGGCAACACTACGAACTGTAGGGTGGAAAGTGCACATTCGACTCTGAAAGAGTGGATCACTACATCGACTGCAGCTCTGGACACTCTTTTCGACCGCGTGAACTCGGCTATTGAAATGCAGCTGGCAAATATTCGGAACTTTCTTGAAGATTCGAGACGTCAAAATTTGACAAACTACATATGTCCTTTGTTTCTTCATATAAATGGTCAAGTTTCACATCACTGCTTGTCATTATTGACTCAGGAGTTGAAGAGAATGCAAGACTTAAGCAATCAAGTTGAATATCGTTGCGGGTGTGTTTTTCTGATATCACATGAGATTCCTTGTGCATGTACCATGCACGAGTGTATTGCGTTAGGTGATAGAATTTATTTAGAGCAGATTCATCCATTCTGGAAAACACTTGTCATTGGAGAATGAGTCGAGATGTCAGAGTTTGTGGATCAGTCAGCTCAGACGTCGGCGCCTGCGCACTGACCATACGACCATCAACAGGAATGTGCAGAATCTGGAAGACATCATGCAACATGATCGTCATCTCTTCGAATGGCAAGTGGAAAGTGTTGGTGTCAGGCTGTCACCGCTCCACGAAGGCCGAAATCAACGGCATGTCAAGGCAGGAGAACATGATGTAAGGCAAGTGACCCAATCCGCTATAAGTAATGATAGTCGTCATATCATCAGTCATCACTACACACCAAGCCTGCAATGTAATAAACGATCTGTGCCGATTATGGCACTTCAGAACCTTCCGATCCTCGCCCTCCCAGATGCGTTTGGCGATGTGTCCTCCGAAACTCGGAATGACGTTGTCATCTAGAGGACCACCGGGCATCATATTCGTCATGATCCAAGAATCGTCCTCACCCCTCTTCTTCTTCTTCTGAGTTCAGGCGTCTGCCGTCCACGAACTCGAATCACCGGTCACAAACCAGTCACCTCGACCCTTCCTAACGACCTACTCAGTCGAAGTACTACATTGTCGCCCTTGTCCTCGACCATATTGTTGTATCGCCTCCTCCTGTGGCTCCAAGCCATACCGGTCCCCATCGTCACTCTCGTCGTGACTCCCCACCTCATCTGAATCATCCTCGTCGTCGAAAGAATCCTCACATGTCTCCCGACGACGTAAAATATCTCTCTCCTAACTGAAGCAGAAATACCCCGTCTACGTGGATGACTAGGACCTGACTCATCTGCTAAACTACGTACAACACGCAAGGAAATTGATTTCCCTTTTCCTCCACGGTAACCCAATGACTATTAATTCAATTTTAAATAAAATTTCGTTAATGGATTTACTAGAATAATTCAACTAATTATTAACTTAATAATCAATTTATTTAGCAATTATCACAATTTATAATCAATAATTGATTTACTAAACTAATTTAACTAATTATTAACTTAATAATCAATTTATTTAACAATTATCACAATTTATAATCAATTTAAATAATTTTTAAAAAAATGAAAAAAGGGCGTCTGGCGGAGCCGCCTCTCCCGCGTACGCCCGACCCAATTTTTTATTTTTTATTTTAAAATTAAAAAAACTAAACAAGACATTTTACGAGATTCAAGTAATTTGGGGCGTCCGCTGGTTCTTTTACTTGCCTCCGAGACATTTTTTTTGATGAATATGAGAGTAATATGAAGAGAGAGTGGTGTTAGGAAAGTGAAACGAAGAGTTATATAAGTAGAAATGGTAGAAAGGTAAAATGGTAATTCGTACGGACGATTTAAGTAGTTTTCCGACGATGAATAACAGTTCAGATTTAAAAACTGAACTACTAAACATCGCCCCAAAATTACTTAAATCGCCCCTTGAAATTACCAAATTGCCCTTCATCCTATTTTTGCTTATATATCTCAAAATTTCACTCTTTTTTCAAAACTTTCTCTTCCTATACCTACTACAGAAGATTAGGAATGTCTCGGAGGCCAGGCAAGCAGCCAGCAGTTCCCCCGGTGTACCCGTATACGGTAACCTTACTTTATTTATTTGTTTTTAAAAAAATAAAAAAAATAAAAAAAGTGGTCGGCGTCCGAGGGAGACGCCCCCCGCATGGGTCGGGCGTCCGAGGAAGCCGCTCCCCGCATGGGGGGAGCGGCTTCCGAGCACGGATTATCGATGGACGATTGTGTTCCATCCGCGCACTACTAGATCAGATGACTGCATCAGAGGTATCAAACTTTACACCATTTATTTAATTTTAAGATGTATTATTATTAATGTGTTAAACTTTAGGTGGAGTGGTTACCCTATGGTCCTGACCCAGCAGCGGATATCCCGAGGACTTTATTGATGGGTCTTATTCGTTATCGGGATATCATAGAGCCTTATATGCCCGATCGGGTCTTGCGTCAGTTAGGATATGTTTAGGTGATCCCGGTTGACATCCCGACACCAGAGCATGCGGTGCAGTCTGCGACAGCAGCGACGTACGACGTCAGGTTCCCCGCTTCTACAGCGGAATCGACTTGGCGGGCATTTCCGAGATCATGCCGACTGTTCCTTGGCGACTTCAGACGTAGTCGCGACCCCTCCGAGTGTGATGCACGTTATCTTGATTGGTTCGGTAGTTACTCACATCCTATCATCGTCCGTGGTGCCTCCCGGAGAGCAGATCGACCACCAGATAGGACGTGTGGCGATCTGGTAATTTTTTCATTTTATCTATTTTTATTTGTACCGTATATTTTGTTAATGTACGCTAATGTTATTGTTATGTGCAGTGGATGGGTAAGATGATACGAGCTGTAGAGCCAATCTTGCAGATGAGGGATGAGCTGCCAGACGATGCCAGAGCTGCATGCGGAGATTTGGATGAGATCATACACTCGTGGCATACTCAGTTAGGCATCTCCGACCATGATTCGGATGATGAGTAGGCTGATCTGTTGTACCGTACTCTTAGTATTTGCATTTATATTTGTTTATCTGTCGTACGCTTATTATTTGTATTTGTGTTTGTGTTTGCTAACATATCGTACGCTTATTATTTGTATTTGTGTTTGCTTATTTGTCATACGCTTATTATCGTACTATTATAGTACTATTATATATAATGCAAATAAAGCAAACATATCAAAACATATTACATAATAAAGCAACAATATATAGTGTACAAACATATCAAAACATATTACATAATTGTACAAACATATCAAAACATATTACATAATTGTTGCGAAGATGCTATCCTATTTTGGTACTCCAGCTCCCATCCAATAACACTCTCATCTCATACTTGAAACCACAGAGTCGCTATAGGAGGTACGGGGAATCCCTCATTCAAATCCAAACGAATGTAATGAGCGTAACTCCCTAAATGAGCAATAATCAACTCTCTGCACGGTCTCGTCACGGTAGGTGGACTCTCCCAAGGTAGAATTGTAAGACATGGGTACAACGAACCATCATTTCCGAGAGAGAAGAACATAACTGCACACTTGTAAAAATTTGCAATGGGAAACAAGTCCGTCCACGTCTCCATGTAGTGATTCTCGCCACAAGGTCCCCCGCCCCAATTAATCCGGTGACGAGCCTGCGCCACACCGTCGTAGTATACGTGCTCATAAAAAGATGGGTTCGCAGCTAGCTCATTTGAAATCGAACGACGGGCGAGTTGCCAATTGTCTTCACCACCGTGAAAAACATCGGCGACACATCGAAATCCACAGTTTCCATCAGCACGTACATCATTCCACTGGTGTAGGAATGACATAATGATTCCTGGAATCCTATCCGCATATGGAAAGTCGTCTACGTCAGCCCGCCCAGTCACTACAATATAAACAAAAAATACAATTACATATAATAACAAAAGATACATATTTACTGAAATAAATAACAAAATTATAATAACAATAAATATAGGGATGGTATACCTGATCCTCCCCTCACAGACGAAGAACCAGAAGATCGACCACGACCTTTGCTTCCACTACCGGAAGAACGACCACGACCTCTACTCCCACTACCTGAAGATCGACCACTACCTCGCTCTGCATACTCAAACGCACTAGGGTCCCGTCGTGTCGACTTTCCCCTTGGTCGACCTCGTAGCTTTGTTTTTTCTGCAGGCTCTCTCAAATTCGCATGTTCGGGGTGTAGCTGCTCGAATAAAACCCGAGAGGCAGATCGAATTACGGTGGGGTCACTTCCTACAATCTCATCAACCAGGCTGCGAAAATGTTCGGCGTCTTGAGCTGCCTGAGACACAAACTCTGCGTTCCCGGCTCCTTCCCCAATGATAAGTGTCCTCCAGAACGAATGAATCTGCTCTAAGTAAATTCCGTTGTCTGATTCAAGACATCCGCGGATGGTACATGCGCAAGGTATCCCATGAGAAGTCAGAAAAGCGCACTCACAACGATATTCAACTTCATCATCTAACTCTTGCATTCTTTTCACCTCCTGACTCAGCAATTGCAAGCAGTGATGCGAAACTCGACCATTTATGTGACGATATAGAGCATGTCCGAAATTAGTCAAATTTCGCCGTCTCGAGTCTTCAAGAGCGTTTCGAATATTCGTCAGCTGCATTTCAATAGCCGCGTTGACGCGCTCGAAAAGAGTGTCCAGAGCTGCAGCCGATGTAGAAATCCACTCTTTTAGAGCCGAATGAGCACTTTCGACCCTACAATTCGTGGTGTTCCCGAAATGAAGAACTTTGTTCGTCCAATTCAGCACAAACTTTTCTTTATGCACCAACCACGTGGTGTCCAGATACTCCGTGATAGCCGGCCACGATCTATACAAATCTTTCAGAGCATACACAGCTCTATCATACTCGGCTTCTGAAGTAGAAAGCATGATTTTCCTCCATCTTCCACGCCTCAAAGTCTCTGCCATCTGCTTATTTTTGCCGAATACGTGGTATGCGTAGTTCAATACGTCTTTGTTGATGTGCCATGTGCAGAGTAAATGAGCAGAGTCAGGAAATACCTCTCTCACTGGTCGCATAAGGCCTAACTCCCGGTCTGTTATTATTGCAGTTGGGCTGACAATCCCCAATAACAGATCTCACAACTTCTCCATCACCCACAGATAACTGGAGTAAGTTTCATCCATCAAAATCGCATATCCAATAAGGAAATTCGTGTTTGTTGGTGTGACCCCAATCGTTTCGAACAAAGGCATCTTATACTTGTTCGTCTTGTAAGTCGAATCCATGCAGATAACGAAAGGATATGTCCACAACAACTGGACTGACGTCGGATGTGCCAAAAAAGCGTGAGTGACGACATCAGTTTCTGGATCCGCCATAATCCAATGTAAGTACTGACACTGCACTGCTTGATAGAGAAACTGCTGGACGGGATTCCGGTCTTCAGATTTTGTCCTCCTTATGTAATCTCTGAAATTATAAATATGCCTTTGATTTGGATTGTCCTCCGGGAATTTTTCTTTTACTGCCTTCAAGATGTTCCGTGGTTTTGCTTGCGCCTCAGTCATATCACGAACAATCTTCTTCGCCCCAGAACTTAGACCACTAATTTGACGATGACCCTCTGGATAAACTGCCAGTCTGTGGTTGTGATGTCCATGAGCACTATTAAAAACCACAACCCATCCATCACGATCTCGTCGCTCCACCACTTTTATTAATAAACGGCAACCACAACCCTTTCTTTTGGTGTTTCTTCGAAGTGCAGTATCCATATCCCGAGACTCCATTTGATTTCGCCGGTCGCATCTCAAATAACAATCCATCCGACTATCTGATCTTGTTTTGTACGACGACACGACCAAAAAAAACTCAGCTCCGATAGCTACTTGTTTGGCTCATTTACATGCTTTATCGATTGTTTCAAAGATTTGTGTAGTTTGAAATAACTCACTGTAATCCACTTCATCACCACCGAAATCTTCCAACGGAACCTACAAAAAAAAAATCGAAATTAAAAAAATCAAAAAAAATTCCGGGCGTCTGTATTAAACGTCTACCCCATGGGAGGGGCGTCTGAGTTAAACGCCCTTCCCAAGGGTGAGGCGTCTGAGTAGGACGCCTGACCCTAGGGAAGGGCGTCTACTACAGACGCCTTACCCAAGGGGAGAACGTCTACATAAGATGCCTCTCCCATTGCGTAGGCGTCTGCGTTAGACGCCTCGGCCAAGGGAAGGACGTCCTACGCAGACGCCCTCACCTTGGGGGAGACGTCTAATGCAGACGCCCGGCCCAAAATTTGCCCCGTGCCAGACTTACCTCACCGGATGCATCACCCTCGCCAGACATTTTCGTGGTGTTTTTACTGATAAATTATGAATATACAAGACCGTAGGCCTAATTTATAGACACGGGACGATATGAGTATTAAATATATTGTTAATGGCAATTTGGTAATTTCAAGGAGCGATTTAAGTAGTTTTGGGGCGACGTTTAGTAGTTCCCTATAAAAACGGTTGTTTGAAGTTTTTCCCTTTGAAAATAGATGATATGTACCTTTAAAAACCTTGTATCGATCTCAATCGTATTTGGTTTATTTCCTATTTTTTAAAAACTAAAACCACAAATTAATTGATCTGGACGTCATTTGTGTGGTTCTCAAATTCGTCATGGCCTCTACACATTTTTAACGTTTGCTAACACGAAAATATCTTGATAAATATTTTCCTTTGTAATGTTTTTCATATAAAAAACATGAATTACGATATGATTCCAACTAATTATCCAACTATTTGGTTTGAATGGATTTTTTTCACAGTAATAATAAAATATAAAAATTGGGAAAGTATAAGAGTTATAAAGTTCTTTTGGTAAAATATAAAAATAAAAAAGGTACGGTAACAATATACTATTTGATAGAAGTGTACAGTTGGTGTACCATTTTCAAAAGTAGGAAAAGGTAAACTTACAAGGTATTCGATTTTATGATAAAAAAATCCAAAACAAGTCATCCCTTGCGACCTAAATATATATTTTTTGAACTAAACCGTAAGTGATTTAAGAACTAAGGTTAGGGCTGAGCATCGGTCCGATTCGGACCGGAAAAAAAATTCAGGTCCGGACCGGAAAAAATTCGAAGGATCGGACCGGAGACCGGACCGATTCGATCCGGTCCAAAAATCCGATTTTTTACCTTAATTTTTTTTTTTAAAAAGAATTGGACCGGACCAGATCCAAATTTTTTGTTTCGGTCCGGACCGGTTGGTTCCGGTCCTGACCAACCGGTCCTGTCCAAAAACCCAGACCGGACCGGGTTTTGCTCACCCCTAACTAAGGTGCAAGGGGTTTGAACCCTACCAATTATAAGAAGAAAAAAATCATGGAGGGGGAGAGAATCATCTGGGAAATTTGACTGGAATGTGAATAAGCTCACGACACCTATCTTCAACAATGATTGTAAACTCCCTTAACCAAGGTGGTCAAACTGGATCCATGGAGAATGTGATGCTTACTCTTCAGTTGAATTCAACATTAGTGGAAGATCTACTTGTGTGGATTTTTTAGAACTAAATAAAAAATAAACCATTGCGACAATGTACACAAGATTTGTTAAAAGTGATAGTAACTGAAAAAAAGAGTTAAGAAATGCTTATTGAGCAAAAGGAAAACCCTCCTGAGTTTCAGCAGTAGGCAGCTTCTGGTGTACAACTAAGCGCCTATATTATGGCAGCAATTTTAAATACAAAAATACTGATATTTGAGGTGACTATCTCCACCCAGGAATTTCCAAATGCGACCGAAATGATCAGAATGAAACAATTCAATTCACAAATCTTGATGCGAGAAACAGTGGGAAATTAAATGAAGTTCCTTATGTCCAACGATTTGGCACTGACTATCTGCTCATCCTGGAACTCCGGACTGTCAAAAACAAGAAAAAGAAAAATACTCAAATGGCAGAACAAGAGAATAGCATATTTAACATAGCGTAAGGTTTTAAGAAAACTATAACATCTCAATGAAACCAACCCAAAAGAGCTGATGAGGTGCTATGCAATCAATAGAGGTTAAATAACAAATATGGTCATTTATAGATTTGTCCATGTAGAAGCAATGGGTTCATTGGCATGACATGCATTTGAAGATGGTTTCCAAGTTTATAGTCGTCGCAAACAAAAAAAGTTAAATTACAGAGCTACAAGAAACACACCGTTTCAACTGAGTCTCCATAGCATCCTCGGCTTCCTTCTTTAGCTCCTGAAGTTGCTCTTTGGCAATTTTCAGTTCCAATTGCTCTTCATACTTGAGCAGATCTTCCTTCTTTATGCCAAGCCTAATTGTATATACAGAAGTGAAAAATAGACATAGAAGTTCATCAGATGGTGGTATTAAAAACAAAATGTAAGACTGCTTGAACCTAGCTGAAGGTTGCATGTGAACAGAATTGCCATAATGAGTACATATAACTTGCAAATGGTTATACATACTTCCAAGTCAAGTGGCCAAGATCGTCTTGGACTACATGAACAAGTTATGATATCTAACCAAGCTACTTATTCAAATACAGCCTTTACCAAGCAAAGGATCTAGCATATAGAGCAACTTAGGAATAATATAGAAATTTACTTAATCTTCCAACAAGAGTTAAGTCAAATTGAGAAATCAAAATAATAATTTGTAGAGCAAACTGTCCTACTTCTTCAGGTACTGACACTGATGAAGACTTGTAAAATTTCTTTACGATCAGTTAATGAAATCTGGAGCATCTCCGATTACTATTCTGTAAGATGTTTTTGTGGACACCTTTTTTTTGCTTTTGGCATACACAGTTCATG
This sequence comes from Triglochin maritima, assembly GCA_963682175.1. Taxonomy (NCBI): domain Eukaryota; kingdom Viridiplantae; phylum Streptophyta; class Magnoliopsida; order Alismatales; family Juncaginaceae; genus Triglochin; species Triglochin maritima. The sequence goes on along the minus strand of OY821788.1, from coordinate 26,319,099 downwards.
TAAACATCAGCATTCACATGCTTAAAAACATAAGCACCCAGTTCATGTAAAAGATCACTTGATGAATATCAAAGTTAAAGCTGACCAAGCAGGATACACTGAAACTTCAAATTAATTATTGGTTGATGGTTACGATATGAAAACTATTCTCGAATTCTAGGAGATAGTCAGAGATTGAAGCACTGAGGGGTGCCAACTATTAATGTTATGATTATATAAGGATAGACAAGCTTGAGAGAAGAAAATACAAGAAAGGTCGAGAAACTGCTTCCAATTTGTCAATTGGATGACAGCAAAAGAGACATAAGAATTAGCCTTTTGAGGATCTTAGATTGGAGTACAGGAAGGGAGAAAAGAAAATTGTAGAAGATCATAATCAAAACCTATCTTTAAACTCCAACTGCAGATTGCAAGCTGAGAGAAACTTCAATCTCCTGCTTTTTATTCTTGTCCTGTTCATTTTTCCTTGAACTGCTCCCCAGACAGAAAAAAGTAGGTTTCTATTCTTAAACTGCTCACTCACCAAAGCAGAGATGTACATGGACATGGTACCTCTTGAATTTCTTATTTAATAACAAAAAAAATCAGTAAGGTCACAACTTTGTGACCAAAAGGGTCATAGGTTTCAGGCACGAAAACAACCTCTTTGCCAAAAGGATCAAGGAAAGTTAATTTACGCTATTCTCAAACCCTGGCAAGGGAGCCCTGTGCACTGGTGCAGCTGCCCCTTCATTAAAAAACTCGCTTTCTTGAACCATGTTAACCACAAGGTACTACTACTCAGTTGAGCAGCTACTAGTGCATCTTCATACAATATACAAACAAATATGGGTCATGCAAACATGTTAGTGGTACTTACTTTTGGTTGATCTTGTCAAACTCAGACATGAGAAGGGTCATTCCCTTCTTATCAGATCTTAGAAGTGGCTTCTTCAGCTCTTTCTCAACTTTTTCTAAAGCATCCATCATCATAGCCTCTGCACCAAGGTCATCATTGAGACCTCTCCTGCAATACATTACTGTCATTGTAAGACGAGAAGAGCTAGTAAAATGTCATGGATGAATTATTAATTTTTAAACAGTAAAATGCCGTCGATGATATTGACATGAGTATGAAATAATAGAGAAACCATAGTAAATATCTCTTTGTGAAGAAAAAATGAATTTTTGAGAGATATACCATATTCGTTTAATTGTCACAATTGATTCCATTACTAAACACAACATAAATGTATTCTCTAGTGTAAAAGGACAGCTGACGAAATTACCAAAAAAAAAGAGTATAATGAAACACTGCAACAGCAGATTAAAATAAATCGAATACACAGACAACATGAAAAAGATTCTGTACAAATTCCATACTTCACCCTGATTTCCTTAAGTGTCATTAGATATGTCCGAGCATCAGGAATGCCTTCTGTCTGTTGCTGAATGGTGTATTCTACACGTTGGGCTTCAGAGAATAGATTTGCCCTGTTAAAAAAGAAAATCACAACATGACATCATCATCTTGCAAAATGGATCACCCGTGAAAAAATGAATTTCTTTGAAGAACAAGTGAGGTTATTTTCTGAAGAAATAGAATTTCATTTGCATCAGTTGTTTAAAAGAGCATGAACAGAAAAGGCAGGCTACCCACTTCGCAAAGCAGCAAAGGAGATTGACTGCACGAAAGTAAGCAAGACCAGCATCAAAAATCTATATGCTACTCAATAACCCCAACAAAGATCACTACTAAGGTTTGATGACATAAAGTCGGCATAAGAAAACTGACAGTAACTATGCTTTAAATGGTATCTGCAGTTGCCTGCCAATCATAGCAAGCATTAGAATACCAAAAGGGAAGAGAAAAATCTTCAAAATATATCAACTTTATAAACTTTACTTTAGTTGACATTCTGCAAACAAATTTGAGTTTCCAGAAGGGAAATCAACAGGGACCTAATCCCATAATAAGTCTAAAGTGTTAAAACAGTGCTAGATCTCATAACTGAGAAATGAAGAACCATTTGGTAAAAAAACCATGTAGTAAAATATTTAGCGATAAACATAGTGTTCCCTTCAGAAAACATACTTTTCTCTTATGGTTTTCATAACCTTCGCATAGTGAGATACTGCAGCTGAATCTTCAGGGTCTATGGTGATCTTCTCTGTCTTAAGGATCCCAAGAGCAACATCGAATTTCTTTTTCACCTCGAAAAAGATGTTCTTGAGTATCTCTAACAAAACACAATGTCACAATAAGATGTTATTGTGGGTTTTAAATTGAAACAACTACATCTTACTAAATCTGAAAGAACATATATTACTGGACTTATGACCAATCAACATTGCAATATTTTTTCTACACAAGTGAAATGCCAGCAATAAAGACATAAACATATTTATAAATGCCAAAAAGATGAAGAAGAAATCACACCATACGAACAACAGAAGAAATTCATAAAATGCGCGAACGAACATATTTCTTTCGAATATCCCAAGGCATGCAAGAATGAAAGAACAAGCTTTAACAAAACTAACTACACCATAATGACAATGATTTTAAAAGAAAGAAAACATGACTATTTATGCACCATGTTGCATAAGTATTTAGTATAAGAAAACATGACTATTTATGCACCATGTTGCATAAGTATTTAGTATACTAAATAGTACAACAGATTCTCATTAAAAACAACGTAAGCAGTTGTGCCAAATTACTTACCATCTCCCTTTGATGGGGCTTGTGGTGAAGCATCTTTTGCAAAGGAACGGGCTTGTACACCATGCTCGTGTTGCAGAAGAACTTGGGCAGAATACAACTGAAATGACATAAAATACAGAATAATTAATTTTAGAAAGAGCATTATTAAGGAATACAATATCTATGAGAAGCATATTATCCAGCTTAGTGAAATCAATCCCATAATTGTCTCAGCAAATGAAGGTGATGACTGCCTGACCCCAACCAAACAATTTAAATCCCTGCAAATGCACATAACTCAAAGGAAAAAAAAATCATAGAACACAATAATAGGTTACCAAAAACTCTGTCCTAATGTTGGATTCCCAGTCATCCGAAAAACACATTGCTGATATAGAATAATGTCGAAATTCTGGACCCTCACCCAAATCAGCGGTTTTAATGATGATTATTGGTACAATGGTCATAACAATGTCTGCAGTTAATTTAATCTGCAACCGGGTCCTGTTGACCTTAAATTAGTGACATGTAACTCACAAGCAAAATACAATAAGTGCACTCAAATTTACACCATAAATTTCCGCACTAGTGTTGCTACATTTAGCGATCTTGTCTACAATTGACAGTAATTCTAAACCTTCTAAACATTTCTTCAGTGCAATATTTTAGATCAAAAGAAACTAGACCAGTATGTCAAACTCCAATGTTTGAATAAAGCATGTATGACGTGATCTGAGTGATTTCCACACTAGTGTTGCTACATTTAGCAATCTTCTCTACAATTGACAGTAATTCTAAACATTCTAAATATTTCATCACTGCAACATTTCAGATCAAAGAAACTAGAGCATTATGTCAAACTCCAACGTTTGAATAACACGTGCATGATGTGATCTGTGTGACATGCACAAGTGGTGCATCTATAAGTGCACAAGTCGTAAGATGCCGCATGGTGTATGGCAAAAGAAAAAACCTAATGCAAAAACAGCTATAATTATTGACATGTAATTAAAAATTATAATACTGTTACAAGTTCACATGATACAAATTTGAACATAGCCAGGCTCATACCATCTCTGCTCCAATGGAAGCAGATCTCATGACATCTAATTGCAGCCAGGTTTACATCTCATTTTGTATTTGACTATTTTTTCAGAGCTTTTATCATTATTTTTTAAAATATTATTTGTATTTGTTTAAATTAATAAGTGTATGAAAATATTAGCAAACTATTGCACATTACTTCTTTAAATGGTTGTAAGTGTTGACGAAGAGTTGCCAAACAAAATAAACTTTTCTGATTTGCTCACTATTCTTGAAAGTAGAAGGTCCTTGAGAGTTTGATTGGGAGTTTCATGTCTCTCAAAGAAACCATTTTTCTTATCCTTACAAAAGTTAAACTATATTGAAACAATTGAGGCACCTGATAATAGTTATTACTTGGTTGGTCCAAAATCCCAATCAAAGAGGAAAAAGGACAAGTTTTACTCATAAACACAACTAACTATTCCTAAACACAAAATAAATGCAATAAAATAACAACAAAAGAAACTGAATAAATAAGCATTTCACTCGCATGCCACATCTAAAGTATGTAACACGGAAAACCCAGTAGTGAATGTCAAAAAGAAAAATTGAAAGGGGTTTTAGACTGAAACACATCTAGACTACTTGAAGTAACAGAAGAAGAAAAGTTAACATGATAAAATCAAAGATCACATCTTAAGTGTCTAAAGCAAGACAAATTAAATAGGAGAAGAGCATGTAGAGTAAAAAATAAAGCATAGAGAACATCTAAATTATTCTAAATAAGAAACAAGTACAACATGTAATACATAAAAAAAAATTGCAAAAAAAACATGAAGGAAAAAAAAACACAATTCCATGTTAATAATGCACACAAAATGTCACATATGAAGTGTGTAATATGAGAATAATAAATCGAAAACATGCAATAACATGTGGTCATCAATTAGAAGAAGGCAACAACAAAATGCAACGCACATAAGAATGAACACAGGAACACAACAAAATGAAGTGCACATAAAGATGAAGATGGGACCGCGATAAAAACGATTATACATTAACATCATATCCAAAATTCCACATCTTAAGCATCTAACATAAGAAGAAACCAAAACATGTGTAAACCATCCTAATGGCACAAAAGCAACAACAACAACAAAGCCTTTTATCCCAAACTAGTTGGGGTAGGCCCTAATAGCACAAAAGCACATAAAAATAATAAAGATGATTATTGAACATCTTAACCACGTGGAAAACATGTAAATCATCTAAAATACTGAACAGACACAATGTCATGCACATAAGTGTAAATTATCCTAACAATAAAAAGTGCAAATTATTCCATCATCTACAGATTCTAACACGAGCGAACTTTTTTTATTGTTCTAACATGAGGCAACTCAAATGGCAAATATCATAATTCATAACAAACAAAGCGTAATACTCATCAAAACAACTTCATAACAAACAACAAAAACGTGTACATTAATGTTAACTTCAGTCCAAAAACATCAAAGATGCGCAAATTGGAAATTGAATTACATTACCAAAACCAAAATACAGTAATTAAAACACACATGACAATGAAAAAAGAAATTGAAAAAAATAATCTACGTTGTCGACATTCCAATCGCCACATCCAAAACACCCCAATTGGAAAAAAATAATCAGAAAACATACACAGAAAAAGACGATTAATCACACAAAAAAGAAACATTCGTACGATAAAATCATCAAAAATGCCCCAAAAAATCACAAAAATTAACACGGATCGAAACGGAAACCCTCCAATTCGAGAAAACCAAAACGCCAAATATCACATAGAACAAACCCTAACACGCACTAAAACCACATCTGACGGAGGTCGAAATGGGTAGGTAGGGGAGGGGAAAATCGATACCTGTTTGGATCGGTTGAGGAGGCGAGAAGCCGTCATTGCCATGATCTGATGGGATCGGATCTGATTCTCGTCTGCTGTTGGAGGTGTGTTTTTGGGGAATCGATTGGTTTTTGTTTGCCCTAAACTTTGGAAGACGGCTGACACGTCGGATTTACGGTTACGTTGTGATTGTGAAACGAGGCACCGAGCGATTTGGGCCGCCCAATTGTTGACTTTTCGATCCCGATTAGCATTTGATGGGTTTGGGTAGTTTATGGTTCCGTTTGGATGGTTTAAAACGGACCTATTTTTTTAGAAAACACGATTTTTAGGTTTCAAGATATTTAAACAAAAAATGTCAGACTCCAATTTCGTAAACAATTGTATCTAGTTTTTAACATTGCTTGCGTTTCAAAAGCCGAGAAAGTTAGCTTTTCTACTTTTAGGTGGGGCCTACGTAAATTGTTCGGACCGTCTTCTGTACAATTGCATGTTTTGCCAATTGAATTTTTACTGTTATACTCCCAACATGATTATTATTTCATTGAATGTCCTTGCTAGCAATTAATCGACCCTACCCAAAATCCATTTTTTCCTAAATCCCAACCCGAAATCCACCCATTCTCCAATCATTCCCCTCTTACCATCGTACTCACCGTGATCGCCTACCCTCCCTATCGGTCTTTGGAAAACTTGTCGTTCACCCAAATTCAAGGTTTCATTGGTGACGTCTTTGTTCAACCATCACCGACAGTTGGCTTCTTTCTTCCCTGCAAAACACTACCAAAGCTCCAACAGTTAGTTTCGTAGGGGCTATTTATTTATAGCAAAGGAGACCACATACATTATTGTTGAGCAATTATTCTCACATTACTAAACACAAAATGTACGCAACATTATATGATATAGTTGAATCCACTACTCTTCACCTAAGTGCTCAAGTTTTGTTGAGGTGGTGGATCAACTAAATTTCACATGGTATCAGAACGGGTCAATTGACTTGTGGGAGCCCACTCCAACCTATATTGTACACGCGTGCGGGGGAGTGTTGAGTAATTATTCCCACATTGCTAAACACAAAATGTGTACAACACTATATGATATAGTTGAATCCACTATCCTTCACCTAAGTGCATATGTTTTATTGATGTGGTGACCAACCAAATTTCACAATTATTACCTTATATGTTAGGTTTTCAATTATTATTTTTTGGGATTTTGCTGTGACATTTCGATAGATTTAGTGATTTCAACTTGAGTATGCTTGAAATTGGGAGTACACTTGAAGGATAAAAAGTAAAGGTCTTTGCAAAAATTTAATCTATATTCACAATTATTTCATCAACAACGATTCATCTAAGTTATTTTATCCATTCTATTTTGAAGGGAATGTGTTTTAAAAGTTTTACTTTTAAAAGTCAATTATTATGAATTGAATGAGAAATCATTTTGGTCCTTGTTTATGTTATTCGTTTTTTAGAAGTGTTAAGGAAGAAGTTCTTGGTCCTTAACCGTAGAGCTCTAAAAGATATTAGTTTACATAAAATAAAAGATATTCGCAGTCATGGTAATTAACATGGGACATTAATTACTAAGTTAAGATTGTCGTGTTGGTCATAGATCGTTGTAGCTCTACAAGTGAGTGACAACACGGGTACACAAAAGAGGAAAATATTACTTTTGTATACTGAATAGACCTAATAAGTAACATATTATAGAAATGTGTTTCTATGTCATTAATATTTTACTGTGTCCTTGGTCCTTTGATATGAGACTTTTATCCGATCACTTAAGAATTGCTTGATTAGACTAGTGTCTTGAGCTATCGAAGAGTATAGTATAAAGACATTAGTTGGTTAAGTATGACTTTCGTTTGAGAAGATAATTAGTCAAAAGATTATCATTGCCCCTCTTAATTGAGTGATGATATTAGTGGGCCCCTTGATAAAGCCAAGTTATAATGTGCACAATGTAATTTTAGTTAAGTCACATATTTATAACTAGCTTAAAGAGATCAAGAAATGAATACTAATACAAAGATGACACAATACTACTTTGTGTGTATTCTTAATATCATGAGGCAAGGGACAGACACAAGTGGTGCATTCCATCACTAAATGGATCGGGTTTTGGTTCGAGTGGAATTAAGACATCTAACTAATTGGGAGTTATAATGTGTAGCTAGATACCGCTTATAGCTTGTGATATTAAGCTCTTAATATCACTGTCAACTTAGTCTAGATCCTCCCATATGTCACACCGCAAAAACCACGAAACAAGAAGCTTGATTTTTTGTTCATATGATGTGTCGGGTTTCTTATAGAAAATATGACACATGTGGTGAACAAGTAAAATCAATTAGTTGTGATATATAACATAATTAGAATCATGATAAATTCATATGAGATGCATATATTATGTGATGCAATAAATTATTGTTGCATAGGATAATATATTGCATAAGTTGTGAATTTGCTAAAACCCCCTAAAGTTCAAATTTTGTTGGAAATAAATCCAAAATTTGAAAAGGCAAAATCGGGTAAAAGTTTGGTAATCTGTTTATGGTTCGGTCGACCGAAGGTTCTGTGGATCGGTCAACCGAACGTGGAACGGATGGTCAAAATTGATTGACCGAACTTGACCAAAGTGCCTGGAGTTCTGGTACGGTATACCGAACCAGAAACGGTCGACCGAACAATGTCCAGTTCCGATATTTTCGGTTAACCGAATGGCACTCGGTTTTAGACGAGAATTCGTCCGATCGGTTAAGGAGAATTTTTCTCCTTAAGAATCGGTCATCCGTCTAGTGCACGGTAATACGAACGTGACATATTCGGTTAACCGAGTATGTCTCGGTAAACCGAACCCCGATCGATTTTCTGCCTTTGATAATTAAGAGATTAATTTGATTGATGGTTGGATTAGCTCCAAACTTGGTCAAACGTTTTGTGGATGCATGTAATGCATTATGGAATTAGTTTGTGAGAGAAAATATCAAGAGAACATGGCTTAAGAATAGCCATGATTGAGAGTAAGATTGGAGCCTATAAATAGGTCATTATTCTCCTTAATTATGTGAGATGTTTTTCTAATTATTTTCTCTCCTAATTCACCACAAAAAGCCACGAAAATTCTCTTAGTTTTCTAAGTCTTTGGAAGGAGAAATCTCAGAGATTAAGGAAGAGGTTTGTAGCTAGATTCTAAGCTAGTATGGAGATTGATTGGCTAGCTCCTTTCTCTCCAACTTTGTTTAGGGTTTCGGTGAACACTCGGAGGCATCCGGCGCAACGAGAAGCGACGATCGTCTTCCTCAACGTCTCTGAAACATCAAGAAGTTTTAGAGAACTTCTAGGTATGAATTTCGGAGTCCCTTGTGTTTGTTTTAATAAGTTTTTGAAACTAGTTATTAAAACAAACTGATGCATGCATGAAATAAATCGTAGAAAATTGTAATTGATCCTTATTATGCATAAAATTTCGAAAAATATATATGAACAATTAAACATGAAATCCTACAGTGGTATCAGAGCTTAGGGTTCAATTTTCTAATGATTTGAGGCTGTAAACAAATTTAGTTTACCATCTAGGATTTAAACAATTCGGTTTACCAGTTTTTCGGTCTTTAAATGTTTTGTTGAAATAATTCTTTGTAATAATTCGTTTTGAATGTTTTAAGTGGTTTAAAACATGCCATGTAATTATTAGAATTATGATTTAGACATAAGTCTAACTTACAATAATTTCGTTTTAAGCATAAACAATTGTTTTGTAAGAGAATCAACAAAACCGAAAAACTGTGGTTCGTCTTTCCTTTTAAGAAATTGGACGGACAGCGGTTCAAAATTGTTTTTGAACTTGTGGATGGATGAAAAACCTTTTTTAATGGATTTCAAAATGTTTTTCAAAGAATTGTTTGGGATTCTAGATGATTGATAAACTAGGTTGTATAGTTTATAGATTGCGTGCATGGATGCTCGAGTTGTCTTTGCAGGAATTGTGAGTTTATATATTCCAAATCAGCAACTATGAATGTATGTAATTATTATTATACAGGGTCTTATTTATATGTAAAAGCCAAATTCTCTCTTTCTATCTTTAGATAATTGCATTGCATTTGAGAGGTTTTTCATAGGACTTGCACTAGTCGGTTTTTTATCGAATGTAAGGAGCATGTTTATTTTCTGTAAAATCTACATCTCCGGTGCAAGAGGAAGTCGCCGCTGTAGCGCATTGATCGAGGATCAGGGATCGAGGATCGAGGATCAAAGGGAGCATATAAACTCACACGATGTGTATTGTGTGAATGGTTTAATTTCTGTTTTTAATTTCTGCTATGCATGATGAATGTGATTGAATATTAGGATGTGTATGAACGATAATATGCATGATAACCTAAAATTCCGAATCACATGTTAATATATGAAATTGTCCAACAAAATTAAGAGTAATTTTCCTTCTTATTTCATCCACTAGCAGCCATTGATCGAGTGATACTCTGTTCGCCCTTAGCGGGAGATAACTCTCTCCATCTTTGGGAATAGTGGGAGATATAATGGTTGTCTATTGTTGTGCCACGATTAAATATATGAGGTGTGTTTCACCCTAGTGAACCCCAAGTATGTTTAGTTGTGAATACAATGGATAAACGTATCTCGTATCAAATGAAAATAAGTTTTTTTAACATTATCTAGAGCCCTCGCTCGGTTTTGGGAAAAAGTTTTTCTTAGGAGGATATGTCATATTCCCTCATAATTAAAACGACAAGAATCACAAGAGTTTGAAGATGCTAATATTGCTAAAATTCAAAAAGGTTGTGATTAGAAAGAGTTTTTCTTACCTTGATATTGTGATATATTCGATAGCCCTTAGCTAGTCTATATTGCAATTGATAGGATCTTGAATTACTGCATTTACGGGCAAAATTCTATTTGTAGTATTTACATTTATATTCGATATATATGTATGTGTTTTAAAACATAAAATTGACATTAAAATCCTGTATAATTTATTTTGTATAAATGTCTAATATCCAACCAATTATGCGATCTATGATCAAAAAGAATCCTTTGCAAAATGATGGCTCAAACTTCATGAAATGGCAACTCAATCTTAATATCGTGTTGAGGTTTGAAAAACTATTTCATATTTTGGATGGTGAAATCCCAAAATTGAATGAGAAGGCAACCGATAATGAGAAAGAGGCGATAGCCAAGTGGGAAGACCAAGAGAACTAAGTTCACGGTCTAATGTTGGCATCCATGGGTGACTCGCTTCAATCAAAATACTTGGATTCAAAACCCAAGAAGACCATGGAAGCTTTAACAAAGATGTTCATGGATAGTGCCCGAAAGGAGCGCTATAAGACCACCATCGCACTCACAATGTGCCACATGACGGAGGGAACATCAATATCCGTGCATTTTCTCACGATGCAAGGATATCTTGAGAAATTGTCGAAGCTCTCTTCTCCAATGCCCGATGACATTGCCGAAGATCTGATTCTTGGCTCTCTAGCCCCGTCCTTTAAGGAATTTGTGATGCACTATCATGTGCGTGAAAAAAAGGTGAGTATTGAGGAGCTTCACAACGCTCTCAAAACGGCAGAAGTTAACATGGGCAAGGGTCGGGACAATCAGGTCCTAGCCGTCCATGAGAGGAGCAAAAGGATCAACCAAGGTAAAGGCAAATTTACCAAAGATACGTCAATCAAAAGCAAGGGAGTAGGAGGTGCTCATAGGAGTGCCTCAAGGGGGAAATGTTTCAAATCTCCAACTCCCAACACGGAGTGCTTTCACTGCGGTGAAAAGGGACACATCCGACCTAATTGCCCCCAAGTACAAGGAAGACCTTCAAAATGGGGTGATTGAACGTAGGCGCCCGAGAAACGCCGTAGGTATGTTTGTTATTGAGATAAATTTAATCACCTTTGTCCTTGATTTGGTAATGGTTACCAGATCTTGTGCTCACATAATTTTGATGTGTAGCTATTGAAGGATAGGAAGGAACTCGTTGAGAACGAGAAGATATTGAAGATCGGAAATAGTACAAGCACAAGCATAGCTGCGATTGTACAAGGTTCTATGGAACTTCGATAGTCTAATGATTTAAATTTATGTTTTGAGGAGTGTTTGTTATGTGCCTTCGATTAGCAACAACATTTTTGTATCTAGTTTAAGATATGGATAAATTTAAATAAATATTTTAATTCTTGTTTGTCTATATCGAAGAATGGAATTCTCTATGCAAATACATTCGTATGGAATGACTTCTATTTGCTTGAAATGAATAATAAACAAACTCAAACAAACAATAACAAAAAGAAACTAAGATAACTCACGTGAATGATTCATTCTTATAGCACTATCGGATTGGTCAAGTAAATGACCAAGAGACCTTTCAAGGAGAAAGGAACGAAAACGAATGACTAATTGGATATGATATGTTCTAATGTATGTGGTTTGATAAGTACAAGTGCAAGAGATGGTTTAAGGTACTTCATTTTGTTCACGGATAACTATAGTCATTATGGCTATATTTGTCTAATGGGAAACAAAAGTGAATTCTTTGACAAATTCAAGGAATTCGAGGATGAAGTAGTGAACCAACTCAACAAGAATATCGAGTCTCTATGAAAGGTTCGTAGGGGTGAGTGCTTAGGTTACCTAATTTGACTCATTCCTAAAGTAGGAATAGGATATTGCTCGACATGGTTCGATCAATGATAAGTCAATCTAGATTGCCTATTTACGTTTGGAATTATGCACTACAAGAAATGACGAACTCACTAAATAATGTTCCATCCAAATCCGTGGAGAAAATAGCTTGTGAGCTATGGAGTTGAAAGACACCTAAGCTCAACTTTCTCAAGATTTGGGGTTGTGAGGTCTACGTCAAGGAATTGATGTCGACCAAGCTTCAACCAAAAGTGGATAAGTGCTTCTTTATAGGTTATCCTCGTGTGATAAGAGGATACTACTTTTGGTGTATCACCTCCAATCAAAATATTGTAGAGAGAAATATGGTTTTTCTAGAATTTCTGGAAAAGAGAGAAAAGTAGTTGGAGTAGAGTTAACCTTGGGAAACTCAAGATACTCTACAAGATCATGATGTGAATGTTGCATTCAAAATCATGAAGGCTCAACCGAGATTCATTAGGTTAGTGGGAGCATGAGCGAGAGATCCTTACAAGAAATTGTGAGAGAATCTCAATCATCCCCACCTAGTGTACGTTCGAGAGTCGAACGTGAATCTATTCCTCAAGAAATTGTGGAAGAAGTTCGAGAGACACGAGAAGAACCAAAAGAATAGAGAAGGTCGACGAGGGAAAGGAAGAAACCCAATAAGTATGCGGGACTTCATGAGATCGTGGTACTAGATACCAAAGATCCCTCGACCTTACAACAAGCAATGGAAAGGGAAGACTCCAGACTATGGCTTAAGGCTATGGAATCCAAAATAGAATCCATGTATGACAATCAAGTATGGAACTTGATTTGACTTCCTCAAGAGAAAATGTCATTTAGTATAAATGAGCTTTTAGGAGGAAGATAGACATGGATAGTAACTTGACAACCTACAAAGCAAGGCTTGTAGCAAAAGTTATACTCAAATTCAAGAAATTGACCTTGATGAAATTTTTGAGAGGTTGCCATGTTAAAATCTATTCGGATTATGCTCATTATTGCCACATTTCACAATTGTGAAATATGGAAAATGGATATCAAAATGGCGTTCCTTAATGGGAACTTGGAGGAGGATATGTACATGGTACAACCTCAAGGTTTTGAAGATCCAAAGAATAGCGAGAAGATATGCAAGTTTCAAAGATCCATTTATGGATTGAAGCAAGCATCGAGGAATTGGAACAAACGCTTTGACGAAGAGGTGAAGAAGATTCACTTCATTCAAAGTAAAGGAGAACCTTGTATGTACAAGGAGATTAGTGGGAGCCATGTAGTACTTCTGATCTTATATGTCGAGGACATATTGCTCATGAGCAATCATATACCTTTGCATTAGCAAACGAGAAATTTCATTGAAATCGACATTTTCAATGAAAAGAAATGGATGAGGTTCAATACATCTTGAGAATCAAGATACATTGAGATACATCCCGTAAACTCATTGGCTTCAGTCAACGTGCATACATTGACAAGGTCTTGGAAATGTTCAGAGTGAACAATTCCGATATGGACAATGTGCCAATAAGTATGAGTATAGGTGTGCAACTCAAGAAGTCTCAACGTGCTCAATCACGCAAAGACTTGGAGTACATGAAGGTATCCCTTATGCTTCGGCGAAAGGAAGGACCATGTACACGATGACTTGCACAAGACTCAATATCTCGTATGCTCTAAACGTGACACGTAGGATTGCGGTCAAGAATATTCTGAAGTACTTTAACCGGACTAAGGATAAGGTTCTTGTTTATGGAAGACAAAGGAGAAAACAGCCGAGGGCTATTTTGATGCAATTCTCATTGGGATTCTTGACAATAGGAGGTTGGAATGATGATGCGTCATCATTATCGAAGGTGGAGGTATGAGCTAGTGTAGTTAAGAGTAATATCACTACAGCTAACTCAACAACCAACGAAAGACAAAATAAATAAATGGGTGGACACAACAGTGACAATACTGATCCATTCAACAAACCTTCATACCAAGCTAAGAGACGAAATATATTTCGAGTCCATGGATCAGAGGATCCATGTGGATTGGCTTGATAGGTGATTTGAGAAGGTTATCCTAGTTATTAATGTTTTATACATTGAGAATGTATGTGAAAGAAAACTTTGATAACAAGTAGGTGATTGAAGGGAATGTGTTCTAAAAGTTTTACTTTTAAATGTCAATTATTATGAATTGAATGAGAAATCATTTTGTTCCTTGTTTATGTTATTCGTCTTTTAGAAGTGTTAAGGAAGAGACTCTTGGTCCTTAACCGTAGAGCTCTAAAAGATATTGGCTTACATAAAACAAAAGATATTCACAATCATGGTAATTAACATGGGACATTAATTACCGAGTTAAAATTGTCGTGTTGGTTATAGATCATTGTAGCTCTACAAGTGAGTGACAACACGGGTACACAAAAGAGGAAAATATTACTTTTGTATACTGAATAGACCAAATAAGTAACATATTATAGAAATGTGTTTCTGTGTCATTAATATTTTACTGTGTCCTTGGTCCTTTGATATGAGACTTTTATCCGATCACTTGAGAATTCCTTGATTAGACTAATGTCTTGAGCTATCGATGAATATAGTGTAAATGCATTAGTTGGTTATGTATGACTTTCGCTGGAGAAGATAGTTAGTCAAAAGATTATCATTGCCCCTCTTAATTGAGTGATGATATTAGTGGGCCCTTTGATAAAGCCAAGTTATAATGTGCACAATGTGATTTGAGTTAAGTCACATATTTATAACTAGCTTAAAGAGATCAAGAAATGAATACTAATACAAAGATGACACAATACTACTTTGTGTGTATTCTTAATATCATGAGGCAAGGGATGGACACAAGTGGTGCATTCCATCACTAAATGGATCGGGTTTTGGTTCGAGTGGAATTAAGACATCTAACTAATTGGGAGCTATAATGTATAGCTAGATACCACTTATAGCTTGTGATATTAAGCTCTTAATATCACTGTGAACTTAGTCTAGATCCTCCCATAGGTCACACCGCAAAAACAGGGAAACAAGAAACTTGATTTTTGGTTCATATGATGTGTCGGGTTTCTTATAGAAAATATGACACATGTGATGAACAAGTAAAATCAATTATGTTGTGATATATAACATAATTAGAATCATGATAAATTCATATGAGATGCATATATTATGGGGTGCAATAAATTATTGTTGCATAGGATAATATATTGCATAAGTTGTGAATTTGCTAAAACCCCCTAAAGTTCAAATTTTGTTGGAAATAAATCCAAAATTTGAAATGGCAAAATCGGGTAAAAGTTCGGTAATCCGTTTATGGTTCGGTCGACCGAAGGTTCTGTGGATCGGTCAACCAAACGTGGAACGAATGGTCAAAATTGATTGACCGAACTTGACCAAAGTGCCTGGAGTTCTGGTACGGTATACCGAACCAGAAATGGTCGACCGAACAATGTCCAGTTCCGATATTTTCGGTTAACCGAATGACACTCGGTTTTAGACGAGAAGTCGTCCGATCGGTTAAGGAGAATTTTTCTCCTTAAGAATCGGTCATCCGTCTAGTGCACGGTAATACGAACGTGACATATTCGGTCAACCGAGTATGTCTCGGTAAACCGAACCCCGATCGTTTTTCTGCCTTTGATAATTAAGAGATTAATTTGATTGATGGTTGGATTAGCTCCAAACTTGGTCAAACGTTTTGTGGATGCATGTAATGCATTATGGAATTAGTTTGTGAGAGAAAATATCAAGAGAACATGGCTTAAGAATAGCCATGATTGAGAGTAAGATTGGAGCCTATAAATAGGTCATTATTCTCCTTAATTATGTGAGATGTTTTTCTAATTATTTTCTCTCCTAATTCACCACAAAAATCCACGAAAATTCTCTTAGTTTTCTAAGTCTTTGGAAGGAGAAATCTCAGAGATTAAGGAAGGGGTTTGTAGCTAGATTCTAAGCTAGTATGGAGATTGATTGGCTAGCTCCTTTCTCTCCAACTTTGTTTAGGGTTTCGGTGAACACTCGAAGGCATCCGGCGCAACGAGAAGTGACGATCGTCTTCCTCAACATCTCTGGAACATCAAGAAGTTTTAAAGAACTTCTAGGTATGAATTTCGGAGTCCCTTGTGTTTGTTTTAATAAGTTTTTGAAACTAGTTATTAAAACAAACCGATGCATGAATGAAATAAATCGTAGAAAATTGTAATTGATCCTTGTTATGCATAAAACTTCAAAAACTATATATGCATAATTAAACATGAAATCCTACATATTTCATCTAAGTTAAATAATCAATAATGTTTTGTCTAAGTTATTTCATCAATAATGTTTCATCAATTATTATATGATTCAATAAAAAAAACTTGAACATGTTAATTTGTCTAACTTCCACACTCAATGATCCTTTTAGTTAGACCCATCCACATTGATGGGAAAAAAAATCAAGGCCCTAATAACCTGTAATACTAGACAGTTCATAATACATCCAAGTTACTATGTGAAGCTCACAAGATAAGTAACTATGTGAACGGTAGTTGTTATTTGTGAATATCAGGTTCAGATGTCTGTGAATTGGAAACATTAGTTTTATTTATTTGTGAAAACCAATATTAGTTTGTATTTAATGAATTAGAAAGTGCAGTTCCAATCAGTTGTGAATATCAGTTAACGGTGTTTTTGAATGAATCAAAACTGCAGTTTCGGTTAGTTTTGAATATTTGTTTTAGATTTTTTTTCTAATGCATTTTTATCCATAATTTCTGCCAACATAGTTAAGTTGTAAATTATCCTAAAATTGTCACTCCTTTTATTTTTATTACCTTGATTTTTCCTGGACTACAACTTGTAATTCATAAAATATAACATATAAATTGTCTTCCATCGAAACCATTTCTAGGTCCGCATAATAGATTCATAAGTTTTCGCAGACATTTTGGACAAAGACGTGTTAGATCTAGTGATAGGTGACATCGAAATTGTGGAGAGTATGTTAAAATGTACATAAACAAGAATTTAGTACACATTGCACCAATGATCGGTAACCAAAAAACGTTGGACATGTTGAGGTGTCATTGGAGGGCGTGCTACGACGATTGTCGTATGCACCTTTCAACATTTCTAAACTTGTGCGACATTTTAAAAAATTCAAAGGTTACTGAGATACACTAGAGGAGTTAGTATTGAGGAACAAGTGCATATTTTCTTGTTTGCATTAGGACATACATATTCCAATCATAAACTTTAGGTTGAATTTCAACATTCTGGAAGTCCCATTAGTAGACATTTCAATAGTGTTCTAGATGCCCTAACAATATGGGTTTGTGATGTCATTAAGCCAATTGACAACCTCAACGAATACATAGTTAATTGATTAGGGTGAGAAATTCTATCCCTACTTCAAGGATTGTGTGGACGCACTAGACGGTACGTATGTGGACGCAATCATTCCTACGGAACACCAAAGTCGTTATCATTGTGGTCGTGATCCCAAACACACGAAACAAAATGTTCTGGGTGTTTGTGATTTCAAAATGAAATTCATATTCATTACGGTAGTCGCTCACGATAGTCGTATCCTCAACTATGCATTGTACGATCTGAACCAGAACTTTCTAGTTCCCCCAGGAGGTATGAGACTATTGTAAATATGGACTTATATTGGACCTTTGGATTAGTTAGGCTAACTTTTTTTTAAAACTTGTCAAATAAATACTACCTAGTTGACATTGGTTACGCCAATCGTAATGGTTTTCTTGCCCCGTACCGAAACACACGACATCATCTCTCTGCTTTTTGAGGCTCAATGCCATGTGGCATAGAGGAAGTGTTCAATAGAATGCACTCCTCGTTAAGAAATGTAATCGAAAGAGCTTTCAGGGTGCTAAAGAAGAGGTGGGCTATGTTGAGGAAAATGGGACCATTCCCTTTGGAATTCCAATCGAAAATAGTTGTTGTCGCCATGGCATTACATAATTTCATCATTGATAGACGAAATGATGAGATAGACCTTAACAATCCAAATGCAAATGTAGTTCAAGGGCCCAGAACAATGGATGCGAAACCTATGTCTATTGTTAGATATCGTATTCGTGATGCGATTGCGGAGGCTAGAGATTGATCTGTAATTCATGGCAATCAATGTATTGCAATATATGAAGTACATTGTTACAATAACTTCTTAATGATAGATTCCTACTTTACTTGATTTGTTTGGCTAATTTTTTCTTGCATTGTTCTCCCTGTACCTACCTAAATTTCCTATGCATTGTTTGGCGGACATTTATATACATTATATCCACCTTAATTAGTTAATCAGGAATGATAAGTACCCGCATTCGACCTGCACCTGCTGAAAGTGTAGTCTTGAGGGTATGCTAGTGTCACATCAACTATTTATGAGGAAGCACTCAAGTGAGCTGAATTGAGCTCACAATTTCTAAGCGTGGATGACATACCCACCCTTGAAAGTTGTCCGATGATTACATACAACATATCTCCTACAAAGGCCACTAAGGCAAAGAAAATGAGTGCAAGTAAACAACCAATTAGCAATGTCACCTTATCGGGAAACCCAAAAAGGCTAAGTGGACAAAGAGAAGACATGCAATATTCATTCGTCTTGTGCTTGACAAAGTGCATTATGGTAACAAACCTGATATTGTGTTGACTGTTGAGGGTAGACAAAATCTAGTAAGAAACTTTCATGAGGAGGTCGGTATACTACAAGTGGGATCAACACAAAAATCATTAGGAGAACATGAATGGTTGCAACTACAAACAGGGAAGGGATGGGACGACATGCACACTGTACACATGGAAGATGATTGGTGGAAACAAATGTGGTAATGTTGTTATTTATTAGTGTAAGTTTATTTTTGGTAAAATTCTGTTAATTTTAATGGCTGATGTGTGAGTTTTCCATGCTTGCAGCCACACTTAGGTCTTGAAAAATTTAGACACGAACCAATCCAATGTGAGCACGAGGTTGAGTTGATATTTGGTTGTGATATTTCTGATGGGGTTCTCCTACTCAATCCATATGAGGGTAGTAGAAAAAGCAATCTACCTTCAAAGCATAGTACATCCTCCCACTATAGTACCAAGACTGTTTCCCATAGAGTAGACACGACCAACTTAGGGGAAAAGGCTGGCAAGAGTGACACTCAATAGAGGGAGGAAGTGGCAACCGAGGATGAAAACAAACGTAAGGTAAGGATAGCTCATTCGCCTTGTCTTCTAAGTAATGGTTTATTATCCGTAGCAAATGTACTCAAAGAGAGGTCAAACCGAGTGGCACTTTATAGCGTGAGAAATGTTGGGATTTCATGGCGATTATGGAGGTAAAAACAAAAAAATCGCTCTTTTAATCATCAAAACGGTTTGTCTCGATCGCTAACTTTAAACAAACAATTAATCAAACACTTTGCTTACAAGATTACTAACCTGATCTACACTTATGCAAATACATCTAAATCGAGATTCAAGATTTAGATTCCATACCGCAACGATGCCAACAACTTGTTCAATCGATTAAGTTTAGACCGCAAGTGCACAGTCGTTGGTGAAGACGAGGCAAGTACAGGTCCATCCATAGGGAGGTGAGTAGTCTCTGGTTTGTCAGAAATCAAGTGACGAAATAAGGGAGAAGAGATGTGATTACACTAAACTAGTAGTTAACAAATGTAAAATGAAGCAACTAAAGATTGACTAAAACTAGCTAAAGACCTAATAAAGAGATTTGAATTCAGGAAAAGAAACCCCTAAGGGATGTAGTGTGTGCACATATGAAGTGAAATAAGTGATGAATGACGCATGTAAGCATTTATGTGTGTGTGTCATGTGTGTGTCTTCATGCATAGGAAGTGTCTAAATTTTGCTGGAAATAAATCCAAAATTTGACAAAGGCAAAATCGGGGTCAAACACGGTGAACCGTTTAGGGTTCGGTCGACCTAGGTGTCTTCGGAACGGTCAACCGAACGGGGAACGGGTAAGCACAATTGATTGACCGAAATTGTCTGGAGTGCCTGGACAATTGGGTTCGGTCAACCGAGCGGGAACGGTCAACCGAGAGAAAATATATTGGGATATTTTCGGTAGACCAAAGGAGACACGGTCGTCCGATGAATGTTCGATAGGATAAATTTTGGTGGGACAACGATCGACCGAAGCGAAGACATGGTTCGTTCGAATTATTCCAGAGAATTTTTGTCATGCATATACGGTCGACCGTCAAGCTCACGGTCCACCGAACACGTGTTAAAACCGAATGGTTCGGTTGACCGAGAAAAAATCTCGGTCAACCGAACAGTACGATTTTTGCCTTAATTATTAAGAGAATAATTAGATCATGGGTTAGATTAATTCCAGATTTAATTAAATGTTTTTGAGGATGCTTATATGACAATTTGAGATTAATCTCTTAGGAGAGAATAAGCAAGAGATCATGACTAAAGAATAGTTCTTGATGATGATGTTTTGGGAGCCTATAAAAGGACCCCTCATCCTACTTGTTTATGAAAATGCAAAAATTCTTTCTCTCATTAATCTCTCCCTTAATCACCACGAAAATCTCTTAATTAATTTATGTTTTAGAGATAGAAATCTCAGGAGCTTAAAGAGGGGTTATTAATTAGATTCTAAGCCTAATTAGAGATTGATTGGCTAGCTCTTTTCTCTCTAATCTTGTTTAGAGTTTGGTGAACACTTGGAGGCGAATCGGCGGACGATTCAACGAGCAACGTGACTCTGGATCTTCGAAAGTTTTTAGAGAACCTTTGGGTATGATTCTCTCTTTGTGATTTATTTTAATATATGTAGGATTGCATGATATTAGAATAAGCACAAAGTAATGTACATAAAATTGTTGAAAGTATGAAATTGATCTTGTATGTTGTATTAAACTTTTTAAAATATATACATACATGGGGACACAAAATCCTACAGTGGTATCAGAGAATTTAGTTCATATTTTCAATGATTAAACTATATAATTAATTTTAGTTTACCATCTACAATCGAAACAATTGACATTAAATGTCTATTGTCTTTTTCGAGTTTTCCGATAGTTTTGTTGATTTAATTCTAATTGATTCTTTTGATAGTTTTAAATGTTTTGAAACACAACATGTGAATGTTAGAATTAAAATTTAGACTTATGTCTAATATATAAATTTTCGTTTTAATTAAATGATTATTTTATAAAGAATCGACAAAACGAAAAAGGCATATGTTTATATTTCCGTATAAAATTTTACTTTTTTGGAAATTAGATAAATAGCGTTTCGAATGTTTTGTGTTTTGAGCTATGGATGCATAAAATCATTTTTAAGGGATTTCAAATGATTTTAGAATTGTTTGATTTAGAGATGCATGGTAAACTAAATCGAGTAATTTATAGTATATGTACATGCGTTGCTCGAGTTCTCTAATGCAGGGATATGTGAGTTTGTATGTTCCAATGAAGCCATGTGTGAATGAATGAATGAATGTGTATGTTATTATTATTCAATCACAAGGGCTTATGTATATGTGAAAGCCAACTTTCTATTTCTATGTATATGCATGAATATGAGAGGATTTTTACATAAGACTTACACTAGACAATTTTCAAAATTAAGAGATGCATGCTTATATTTTTGCAATATCAACATCCATGGTGTAAGAGGAAAACGCTGAAGAAGCACGAGGATCAAGGACACGCGAACATATAAACTGACACAATGTGTGTGTGAATGAATTTATTTATGTTTGTGTGCTTGACATATATGTGATTGTATGGATGAATATTAGGATGTGTATAGATGATAAATATGCATGATCACCTAAATTCTAAAATCACATGTAAATGTTTAAATTGTCCAACCAAAAATTAAGAGTATTTTTCTTTCTTATTTCATCCACTAGCAGCCATCGATCGAGGAATATTCTGCTCGCCTTTAGCGGAAGATATCTTCCTCCATCTTTGGGAATAGTGAGAGATATAAGGTTGTCTATTGTTGTGCCATGAATAGATGTACGAGGTGCGATTCACCATTAGTGGACACCGAGTATATTTGTTTGTGAATACAATGGATAAACGTATCTCGTATCAAATGAAATACGTTTTTTTAACAAGACCCGGAGCCCTAGCTCGGTTTTGAGAAAGAGAGTTTTTCTTACGAGGATTGGTCAAATTCCCTCTTAATTAAAACGACAAGAGTCATAAGAATTTGAAAATGCAAATGTTGCGATATTTCGAAATGGTTATGATTAGAAAATGTTTACTTACCTTGATTTTATAATATATCTGATAGACCTTAGCTAGTTTGTATTATAATTGATAGGATCTTGAATTGCTGCATTTATGGACAAATTTTTATTTACGGTATTGAATTTTTTAAAACATAAAATTGACATTAAATCCCATATAATATATTTTGTAGAAATGTCGAATATTCAACCTATTGTGCGATCTATGATTGAAAAACATCATTTGGCAAATGATGACTCAAACTTCATAAGCTGGCAACTCAAGATCAATATCATGTTGAAGTTTGAGAAACTATCTCATATTTTGGATGGTGAAATCCCAAAATTAAATGAGAAGGCAACCGATAGCAAGAGAGAGGCAAAAGCCAAGTGGGAAGACCAAGAGAACCAAGTTCACGGTCTAATGTTGACCTCCATGGGTGACTCGCTTCAAGTGAAATACTTGGATTCAAAACCCAAGAAGACCATGGAAGCTTTAACAAAGATGTTCATGGATAGTGCTAGAAAAGAGCGCTATAAGACCACCATCGCACTCACAAGGTGTCACATGGCGGAGGGATCATCGGTATCCATGCATTTTCTCACGATGCAAGGATACATTGAGAAGTTGTCAAAGCTCTCTTCCCCGATGCTCGATGACATTGCAGAAGATTTGATTCTTGGCTCTCTAGCCTCATCCTACAAGGACTTCATTATGCACTATCATGTGCGTGAGAAAGGGGTGAGTCTTGAGGAACTTCACAACGCTCTCAAAACGGCTGAAGTTGACATGAGCAAGGGTCGGGACAAGCACGTCCTAGCCGTCCATGGAGGGAGCAAAAAGAACACCAAAGGTAAAGGCAAATTCACCAAAAATACGTCAATCAAGAGAAAGGGAGTAGGAGGTGCTTGTGTGATTGCCTTGAGGGGGAATTCTTCGAAATCTCCGACTCCCAACACGGAGTGCTTTACTGCGGTGAAAAGGGACTCATCGGGCCAAATTGCCCCAAGTACAAGGAAGACCTTGACAATGGAGTGATTGAACGTAAGCGCCCCAAAAAGGTCAAAGGTATATTTGTTATTGAGATAAATTTAGCCACCTTTGTCCATGATTGGGTAATTGATATCGGATCTTGTGCTCACATAATTTCTAATGTGCAGCTACTAAATGATAGGAAGGAACTTGTGAAGAACGAGATGATTTTGAAGGTCGGAAATGGTGCGAGTGTTGCTGCGATTATACATGGTTTTGTGGGGCTTCAATTATCTAGTGGTTTAAATTTATGTTTATAGAACGTTTATTATGTCTTCGATTAGCAAGAATATTATTTATGTATCATGTTTGGATATGGATAATTTTAATATAAATATTTCAAACTCTTGCTTGTCTAAATCGAAGAATGGTATTTTCTATGCAAATGCATTCGTGAGGAATGATCTCTATTTGCTTGAATTGAATAATAAACAAATCTTAAACATCAATAACAAAAAGCTTAAAACTACTCACGTGAATGATACACTCTTGTGGCACTATCGTCTTGGTCACATAAATGAAAAATGCATCAAGAAATTGCAAGAAACTAACCTTCTTGGTCAACTTGATTTTAAATCATTTGAGACGTGAGAACCTTGCCTAATGGGCAAAATAAGAGGCCTTTCAAGAAGAGAGGACCGAGAGCAAATGACTTGTTGGATTTGATACATTCCGATGTATGTGGTCCGATGAGTACTAGTGCAAGAGATGGTTTTAGGTACTTCATTACATTCATGGATGACTATAGTTGTTATGGATATATTTATCTAATGAGAAACAAAAGTGAATCCTTTGAAAAGTTCAAGGAATTCAAGAATGAAGTAGAGAACTAACTCAACAAGAAAATCAAATCTCTACGAACGGATCGTGGAGGTGAGTACTTAAGTACCGAATTTGACTCATTTCTAAAGGAGTGTGGTATTGTACCACAACTCACCCCTCCCGGTACACCTCAGTGGAATGGGGTATCCGAAAGGAGGAATAGAATATTACTCGACAAGGTTCGATCAATGATGAGTCAAGCTGAATTGACACTTTACTTTTGGAGTTATGCACTAGAAGCTGCGGCTTACACACTAAATAATGTTTCATCCAAATCCGTAGAGAAAACGCCTTATGAGCTATGGAGTGGTTAAACACCAAAGCTCAATTTTCTCAAGATTTGGGGTTGTGAGACCTACGTCGAGAGATTGATGTCGACCAAACTTCAACCAAAAGCGGATAAGTGCTTCTTTATAGGTTATCCTCGTGAGACAAGAGGATACTACTTTTGGCATATAACCTCCAATCGAGTGATTGTAGAGAGGGTTGTCGTATTTCTAGAAAAGGAATTTCTGGAAAGAATAAAAAGTAGTGGGAGCAGAGTTGTGCTTGAGGAGACTCGAGATATTGTACAAGATCATGATATGAATGGTGACATTCAAGATCATGAAGGCCCAACTGAGGTTCCTTTGGTTAGTGGGAGCGTGAGTGAGAGACACTCGCAAGAAATTGTGAGAGAAACTCAATCTTCCCCACCTAGTGTACGTTCGAGAATCGAACACGAACCAATTCCGCAAGAAATTGTGGAAGAAGTTCGAGAAGTACACGTAGAACCAAAAGAACTTAGAAGGTCAACGAGGAAAAGGAAGAAACTCGATATGTATTTGGGACTTCATGAGATCATGGTACTAGATACCGATGATCCCTCGACCTTTCAAGAAGCAATGGAAAGAAAGGACTCCAAACTAGGTTTAAGGCCATGGAATCCGAAATAGAATCTATGTATGATAATCAAGTGTGAAACTTGGTTGACCTTCCTCAAGGGAAAAATGTCATTCAAAATAAATGGATTTTCAAGAGGAAGATGGACATGGATGTGAACTTGACAATCTACAAAGCGATCTTGTAGCAAAATGTTTCACTCAAGTTCAAGGAATTGACTATGATGAAACTTTTTCACCGGTTGCCATGTTCAAGTCTATTCGGATTATGTTCGCTATTGCCGCATTTTATGATTATGAGATATGGAAAATGGATGTCAAAACAGCGTTCCTTAATGGGAACTTGGAGGAGGATGTGTACATGGTACAACCTCAAGGTTTTGAAGATCCAAAGAATAGCGAGAAAGTATGCAAGCTTCAAAGATCCATTTATGGATTGAAGCAAGCATCAAGGAGTTGGAACAATCGCTTTGACGAAGAAGTAAAAAAGATTCACTTCGTCCAAAGTAAGGAAGAGCCTTGTATATACAAGAAGGTTAGTGGGAGCCACATAGTATTCTTGATCTTATATGTCGATGACATACTCCTCATGAGAAATCATATACCTTTGCTTGAGCAAACGAGAAGTTCATTGGAATCTGCATTTTCAAAGAAAGATATGGGTAAGGCTCAATACATCTTGGGAATCAAGATATGTAGAGATAGATCCTATAAACTCATTGGCCTAAGTCAACGTACATACATTGACAATGTCTTGGAAAAGTTCAACATGAACAACTCCAAAAAGGGCAATGTGCCAATGAGTGTTGGTGTGAAACTCAAGAAGTCTCAACGTGCTGAATCACGTAAAGACTTGGAGTACATGAAAGATATCCCTTATGCTTCGGCAATAGGATCGATCATGTACGCGATGACTTGCACAAGACCTGATATCTCGTATGCTCTAAGCATGACAAGTCGTCACCAACCCAACGCAGGTCATGTGCATTGGATTGCGGTCAAGAATATTCTGAGGTGCCTTAACTGGAACAAAGATAAGTTTCTTGTTTATGAAGGACAAAGGGAGTTAATAGTCGAGGGCTATTTGGATGCGAGTTTCATAAGTGATCCCGATGATACGAGGTCACAATAATGATATGTCATCATTTTGGAAGGTGGAGCCATGAGCTAGCGTAGTTGGAGTCAAATCACTACGACTGACTCAACCACCGACGAAGGCAAAATAATTTTATTATGGGTGGACACAAACAACAGCACAGCTGATCCATTCACCAAAGTCTTATCCCAAGCCAAGGGAGAAATGCATTTCGAGTCCATGGGTCTGAGGAACTATGTGGATTGGCTTGATAAGTGATTAGAGAGGGTTACCCTAGTTATTATTGTTTTATACATTGAGAATGTATGTGAGAGAAAACTTTGATAACAAGTGGGAGATTGAAAGGAATGTGTTCTAAAAATTTTACTTTTATATGTCAATTATTATAAATTGGATGTGCAAATATCTTGTTCCTTGATTATGGTATTCATCTTTTGGAAGTGTTAAGGAAGAGGCGTTTGGTCCTTAACTGTAGAGCTCTAAAAGATAATGGTTTATATAAATCAAAAGTTATTCACAATCATGATAATTAACATGGAACGTTAATCACCGAGATAAGATTGTCGTGTTGGTCATAGATTATTGTAGCTCTACAAATAATTGACGACACGAGTATATAAAAGAGGAAAAGATTTCTTTTATATATTGAATAGACCTAACAAGTAAAACATTATGGAATTGTGTTTCGTGTCATTAATGTTTTATTGTGTCTTGGATCCTAAGATATGATACTTATATCTTTTCACTCAAGAAGTGCTTAATTTGATTATTGTCAAAAGCTATCAATGAGTATAGTGATAAATGCAATAGTTGGTTGAACATGACTTATGCTGGAAAAGATAGCTAGTCGAACGATTATCGTTGCCCCTCTTTATTGAGTGATGATATTAGTAGGCCCCTTGATAAAACAAAATTATAATGTGCACAATGTAACTTGAGTTAAGTTACATAGTTATAATTAGCTTAAAGAGATCAATAAATGAATATAATACAAATGTGACACATTTCTACTTTTTATATATTCTTAATATCATGAGGCAAGAGACGGATACAAGTAGTGCACTTACATCACTAAATAGATCGTGTTTTAGTTCGAGTGGAACAAAGACATCTATGCTAATTGGGTGACTATAATGTGTAGCTAGATACGCTTATAGTTTGAGATATTAAGTGTTCAATATCGCTGCCAATTTCGCTTAAATCCTCCTATAGGTCACACCACAAAATTGGGAAACAAGAAGCTTGATTTTGAGTTCATATGATGTGTCGGGTTTCATGTGAAAAAGGGACACATGTGGTGAACGAATAAAATCAATATGTCATGAGAATTGAGATAATTGGAATCATAATAAATTCATATGAGGTGTATATATTATGGGGGTGTAATAATTTAATATTACATAGGATAATATATTACATAAGATATGAATTTTCTAAAAAAACCAAAAGATCAAATTTTGTTGGAAATAAATCCAAAATTTGACAAAGGCAAAATCGGGGTCAAACACGGTGAACCGTTAGGGTTCGGTCGACCGAGGTGTCTTCGGAACGGTCAACCGAACGGGGAACGGGTAAGCACAATTGATTGACCGAAATTGTCTGGAGTGCCTGGACAATTGGGTTCGGTCAACCGAGCGTGAACGGTAAACCGAGAGAAAATATATTGGGATATTTTTGGTAGACCAAAGGAGACACGGTCGTTCGATGAGTGTTCGCCAGGAGAAATTTTGGTGGGACAACGGTCGACCGAAGTGAAGACGTTGTTCGTCCGAATTATTCCAGAGAATTTTTCTCATGCATATTCGGTCGACCGTCTAGCTCACGGTCCACCGAACACGTGTTAAAACCGAATGGTTCGGTTGACCGAGAAAAATTCTCAGTCAACCGAACAGTGCGATTTTTGCCTGAATTATTAGCAGAATAATTAGATCGTGGGTTAGATTAATTCCAGATTTAATTAAATGTTTTTGAGGATGCTTATGTGGCAATTTGAGATTAATTTTAGGAGAGAATAAGCAAGAGATCATGACTAAAGTATAGTTCTTGATGATGATGTTTTGGGACCCTATAAAAGGACCCTCATCCTACTTGTTTATGAAAATGCAAAAAATATTTCTCTCATTAATCTCTCCCTTAATCACCACGAAAATCTCTTAATTAATTTAAGTTTTAGAGATAGAAATCTCAGGAGCTTAAAGAGAGGTTATTAGCTAGATTCTAAGCCTTATTAGAGATTGATTGGCTAGCTCATTTATCTCTAATCTTGTTTAGAGTTTGGTGAACACTTGGAGGCGAATCGGCGGGCGATTCAACGGGAAACATGACTTCGGATCTTCAAAAGGTTTTAGAGAACCTTTGGGTATGATTCTCTCTTTGTGATTTATTTTAATATATGTAGGATTGCATGATATTAGAATAAACACAAAGTAATGTACATAAAATTGTTGAAAGTATGAAATCGATCTTGTATGTTGTATTAATTTTTTTAAAATATATACATACATGGGGACATGAAATCCTACAATATTATCAGGTCTGGAGAAGACCCGACCGCCAACCAACGGTCTATAAGTCTTGTATCGCGTCCCGGTTTGGAGAGTGTTTTGCTGGGTTGATTTCTTCATGTTTAGTGCACCCGAGATGGTTGTTGGAGTTTAGACCCAAATCAAATTGCCAAAATACTCATCATGAAGGTGTGGAGGTTCTTGATTTTCTTCTAGGTCCTTTTTGGTTTACATCTGGGTTATTTCCTCTTGTTTCTCAATCCATAAACCTCACAATTCAGTCTTTTCTCTTGCGTTTAGGTTCTTTTTGTGTCTATACTTCTCACTTGTTATTCCTGAAACTTAGACATAAAATTCATTACGTAGAAATGCTTAGGTTAAAAATACAGGATATAAGAGACAAATATATGCATGATATGATGTCAATCACATACCATTGCCTAGTGAAAATGAATTTCACTAGAGCTCTTGAAGATTCTTCACACCTTTTCCTCTAAAGTTCACC
This sequence comes from Triglochin maritima, assembly GCA_963682175.1. Taxonomy (NCBI): domain Eukaryota; kingdom Viridiplantae; phylum Streptophyta; class Magnoliopsida; order Alismatales; family Juncaginaceae; genus Triglochin; species Triglochin maritima. Next base: position 26,289,760 of record OY821788.1, on the reverse strand, counting down.
TTGAACCAAACAAGGACTAGTTCAAGATCTTGCTAGAGATCTACTAATCTTTCCTTCATCAATCACTCTTGAATGAGAATATGCACCCACAAATCTTGAGAGAAGAAAGGTGGCTGAAAAAACACTAAAACGTGTGTTTTAAGTTACATATCTCTTCTCCTTTTTATAGGTGCATGTTAGGGCAAACCCTAACCGTAAGATGGGCTTAATGAGTCCATGACCCATTATGTGCATATTTCATTCCTAATTGTTTGATTAAAGGGCTACGCTTTTACAAATTCATGTCATGACAATGTGCCATAAATATTATGTTATGTAATATATATTACACTTCTCTAAATAATATTATGCACACATCTCATGAACTCATATTAAATGTTACAACATGTAACACTTCATTTTACCATCTTATCCCATGCATTTAATTTCACATCATATGAAATATACCACATCATATAAAACGTGTAAAAATACTTCACTTGTTTCTCGTTCAGTTTGTGTGACCTTTATCGAGGATCGGGGTTGGAATGGTAATGGCATAAAAAAAATTATTGCCATAAACTATAAGTGGTACTCTAGTTGTATATTACAGTCACCCATTCAACACAGATGAAATGTAACCTTATTACAAAACATGATCCTGAAGTAATATTATAAATAACATTACCTGTGTCCATTCCTTGCCTCAAGATGTCATGAATAACATACAAAGTAGGGTTGTGTCACCTTTGTATTATATTAGTTTATTGGTCTCTCTTGAGTTAATTATAAATATATAGTTGGTATCACTTCAACTATATTGCATGCATTTATAATTCTACTCTACTAAAGGGTCCAGTGACATCACTACTCATTATAGATGAGGGACAATGATATTGTTGACCTATAATCCTTTCCTCACAATCCATATATAAAGAACTATTACTTTTATCATCACTTGTAATAAGCAATTTTTAATTGTAATTGTGTTATACATTTCTCATGTGAAAAAATACAGTCTCATATCTTAGAATTCGTAGACATAGTGAAAACATTAATGACACAAACACAATCCATATAAGGTTTTCACTCGTTAGGTTATGTTCAATGTATGAAACCTTTCATATACTCATGTTATTAAATGATAATCTTTTATCAACATTTGTAAAACTACAATGTACTTTAATCAACACGACAATCTATTCATGATATAATAGTGTTCCATGCTAATTACCAAGACTGTGAACACTATAGAGTTTCATATTTGTTATCATATAGAGTTCTACGGTTCAAGACCAAGGGCATCTTCCTGAAAAATTCTATAAAACATCAAACTCATGGAACAAAAGATATATATATATATATACCTTCAATTCATAAACATAACATGTAAAAGCAATCAACAAAATAAAACTTTTAGAACACAAAACTAACAAGAAATGAGGTATTATATGCGCTTGGAGAAGTGAGTGGCCAGAGGGTTTGGTTGGTAAAGGAGCCTGTGAACGTGCAACTTCCTTTTATTATGCATAAATTGTTGTTTAGACGAAACATGTATTGAGAACCCTTTGATTGTTATGTTTTACTACTTATGTCTTTTTATTCGAATGTGGATGGTACTAACTTGTTATAATAAGCAAGTAATGACATACATATGCAGCGGGATTCATGATGTCCATACTTTCCTTTGATTTGTTCATTTGTCCAGCATGATCACTTTGATTTGTTCATTCAACTGAAAGGAAATTTGGTCGTCCAAATCCGAAACAGGAAAGTGGTGGATTCACTAGATTGGAATCGGACACCTGGAAAAAATCTAGTAGTCTAAAATATATGCAGTTTGTTGTCCGAAAAGTTCACAGTCATCTTAATTAAGGTGTGTATAGTGAGATATATATAATCTAGTCGTTGGGATACAATTCAAATCTCTGACCAAAGTAATGACTATATTTGGTATAACCACCTCTAATGAAATCAAGATTTAGACGACTGAAAAAGAGTTTGGTCATCTGAAATAAATCAAGGAAATGCAAAAGAAAATTGCAATAAATGATCAAATGACTGAAGAATAGTTTGGTTGTCCAAAATAATTTGGTCCATCGAAATCGAATGCCAAAGGCTCACACCAACATCGTGGATGTAGAATAGTGGTTTTAGGACTTTTGTTGATGGATCAGATGAGCGAGGCTTGGATTGGTCGTCTAAATTTAATTAGGGAAATGTTTGGAAATTCTAGTATTGAATAAGGCTTTGGTCGTCCGAATCTAGGTGGGATCAAATTTGGTGTTTACTGTTGAAGAGTTCGGACAACTGAAATTGGTTATGATCGTTCAAAATCGGATAGGTCAAAATGTTGATTTTTCTATTGAAGAATTTGGATGACTAAACATGGTTATGGTCGTCAAAATTCCCTCAGATTTCTACCCTATGAATTGTGCCAAGTTTACACTCAATCCTAGGACTTAATAAATAGAAAATACATGTCTTGATGAAGGTTGATTACATTTCTTTACTTCAAACATTCACTTCATGAGTCTTTTGCACCTTTTAAGATAAAGATATGCACAATACAAGTATATATGAAATGCATAGAATATGTGTTAAAAAACTTGATTGTGCATGATTAATGATTAGTAGCATATCATACATTGCATTCATGTTATATATCCTTTATTTTATCCCATATTTGTGCTACTCGAGTGTTTGTTTGATGGGTTTCAGGATTTAGGCAATAAAGAAAGAGAAAGGAAGAGAAAATGACTTAACGTAAGAAGAATGGATTGATTTGGAAGGTTTTGGACATGTTTGTAATGCCTAATGACTGGATTGTAACTCAGGAAGGACCCAAGTGAAAACCCAGAGGGACTTATGTGTAAAGAAAAATATGTTGGTTGCAAAAGTCCAGAATCTTCTGAACCTGAGGAGTAATTCGAGAATTAAAACCAAACGGGCTCGAACCAACAGCTCGGGGCGCACCCCACGTATTTATTATGTTAACTGAAGTTGTGGTTAAAATTTGAAGACAATCAGAGAAAAATGATCCGCTGGTGCCGGATTAAAATCCACCACTGGTGGATCTGGTTAAGCGATTGACATCCGGATTTCTAAGGTGGGTCGGGGTCTCGGGTCAGAGCAATATGCAACATCCAGATCTGATTTACAACCGTTTGATTGTTTCCAGATCCATCCAAACCCTATAAACTTCTATAAATACACTTGTAATGCATCATTTCTTTTTGTTCCTCCCTCTCCTCCTTAGGTTAGTTTCCTTTGTTGTTTAGTAGAGTAGGTTTTATTTCTTGTTTAGTAGTGTAGAGGAGGAGAAGAGAAGCAAACTTTGTAAGCTTTCATTTTAATATAGTTTAGTCTTGTTCTTTATTTTGATGTCTTTCCTTTGATGTCATTTACTTTGTGCTTGTTTTCATTCGTTTAATTTTCTGAATTTTGTATTATGGTTTTGGGTTGTTTTTATTCTTACTTTAGTTTACAGATGAGTAGAGAGTAGTCCATCCGCATTGAAGGGGGGTGGTAAAAGAAGGAGTTGTGATTATGTGATATATTAATGTGTGCCTTAATCCTACATTTGAATCTCACATGAGTTCCTTATCCATCTAATGGGATTTTCACTCTTATCTTTGATGTGTCAATGCTCTTAAGTGAAACTTAACACATGCTAAGATTAGTGGACCTATTTTATAGGGAATGATGAAGTGAGGATAAGGATTGAGTGGAAGAAGGAAACATGACATGTGCAAGCATGTGCTCATGTTGGCCTCATCCTAATTATTGTCTTGTATGCTTTAATGTTTGTGTCAAATCTTATTTCATGTGGAGAAAAAGTTGGATGTGGTCATTTTACATGTGTTCACATTAGCCTTATTTCAATTATTGTCTCGTATGCTTTAATGATAATGTTTTATCTTATTTCATGTGGAGGCAAAGTTGGATTGGTTTATAGATTTCATGTATGACATGTTGTGATGAGCACAATTGAACACACACACTACACATATTTTTACTTCCACTTTCTTTCTCTACCCTCCAAAGGGGTTTAGCTTTATTGTTTGTTTCCGATTTCATTTGCATTGTAGTGTAATTTTGACCTTAATCTTCACTTCTTCCCCCCACTCGAGTATCGTGAATCCCACTCGCACACGCTCCCTGTGGACCGACCCGTACTTGCCACAGCTTCAACGTGGTCGTGCACTTGCGGTATTTTAACTGATTCAAACAGTTATTATCAGGTTTTTACTAATCATAAAGAAACACAAGATTAAGTCCCAAACCCAATAAGAGTTGGGCATCGTAGACTCAAAATTCAAGCATACCCTCCATCAAAATTGGTCGACAACCTGCCATTGGTACTTCATTTTGAGCACTTGGCTTCCTTAATATTCATTTAACACCACCGGAATAGCTATCCATCAGTGAAACATCCGTCAGTGTAGGTACATTTCTACCGACAAATATAATTAATCGTTGGTGCTAATATACACCGACGGATATTCTTATAAACACAAATGGAAAATATTCGTCAGTCAATATTTTCGTAGCTTTAGTAAATCAACAACATACACCAATGGATATCTACTGTTAGTGTACGTTTCTGAAAAATTAGATGGTGGAAAAATAATTTTTTTTCCAACACCGATGGGTAATTTATAATGCACCAATGGATATATCTATCGGTCTTTACACACGAACATACATCGACAGATATTATCCATTGGTGGATCATTGGAAAATTAACCATTACAAACTTAATTCCCTTGTATTCACCGACGGATAATATAGACAATCACTGATGGATACGTCCCGTCGGTGGAATTTTATATATCAATAGCCTAAAACAAGCTTCCCATCTATTCTTCGCTTCTCCCAAACTCTCAAACCTTAACCTTCTACTCCCGCACGATGTTGTGTCACCACTCCCTCGACGCCGCCACTGCCTCTTGATTCACCACCTCCTCCCCTAGTTGCATTGTCGTCTCCTTCTCGACATGCCATCGACTTCTTAACGTCTCACTGTTGCTACCGCCGCCGGTGAGGCTCTCGCTTTCTACCTTCCTTGACTGCCGCGTCCTCCTCCCTGACCCTGACCCAAAGGTTAGGGGTGTAAGGGGGTAAGAGGAGTTTTTGCTCCACCGCTAACTGCCTCGCCTAAGTTAAGAGGGTAAGCGGGTGGGGCAAAAAAACTATTATTGGGTACAAAAAGATCAAAGCCAAATACAAAAAGATCAAACCTAAATACAATAAGGCAAACACATGTATGCGTTATTTGGTTATGCAGGTTGAGGGTTATGCGGGGCTGGTTGCAAGAAAACCGCAACTCATTGATTAGTATCATAATTTACCATTTTTACCTTCACTGTTATCTTATTTTTGTATTTGAATAATGTTGTGTCGAGTGTTTTGTTTTCATTTTGTAGGTTACAAGAAAATAGATATAATTGATGAAAATATTGAAAAGTGGAAGGACTAAAATGCAAAATCCAATATATATAGTAAAAGTTGAAAAACATGATACAAGAAATCCACTATTCCACGTGTTTATGCTCTTTATTGTGCTGCAAATTAATTCCACTTGTTTATGCTTTTTATTGTGCTGCAAATTAATGGGAAAATACTCAAATTATAGGTGCAAATTTTGATTATGAAATCAACATCAAATAAGAAAGTTTGGATAAGGAAAGTGTCGATTGCCAGCATGTGCTAGTTGTTTTTTTCATAACTTCCACATCGAAATACCAAATTCGATGCTTCTAGATCCATTAGAAAGACAATTTAAATTTATCTTAAGATGTTCCAAATTCCAAATATATGAGGGTGACAAATGCGTGTCAAGACAGACTTTATTGGGAAATCGGTCAATCAACAGAACATCAATAATTTGTACATAATATTCTCCTCCGAAATCCAAATCAAGTGATTCAAGAGGCATTGGAAAGATATTTGAAAGTATCACAATTCCTAATTCAGATGATACAGGTCTCAAACGGCACATGAAAGATAGCTGACCTGGGAGTGACATAATTCTATATAAAGCCTTGTATTCTCTAATCAAAGGGAGCTCTTCCCTTTTAGTTTAATTTTCGTTTTTTTCTATGGGGAGGGAGTCTCATATTGTATGTACTTAGTTTATATTTTTAGGGTCAAGTTCTAGTGAGCCCAGGGCTCATCAAATTTAGTTTAAGCCCCCTACAATCTCACCATTGGATCTTATTTACACTTAATCTCACCATTCATTAGCATAACCGTTTTTTTCCTAATCTACCTTACAATTTGAAATGAGTGGTGGATATTGTGGGGGCTTAATTTCTCTAGTTGAGCCCTGTGCTCACTAGAGAATTCCTGTATATTTTTATTATTAGGTAAATAACTTTTCTCTTTTCTTCTCATGTATCTTTTCTCTTCTTTTATGTTTTCTTTCATCATAACTAAATCCATCTCTTGGAAGGTGGAACTATGAGCTAGGATAAAATAAGAATTAGGGTTGCCATCATGTTCATCTTTTGATTTGTTATTACTTTTGCTAATTCGCTTGAAAAATGTAGATGATTTATAATTATTTGATAGGTTAATGTCACTTGTAAGTTTCTTAATCTATGCTTAGAATTATATCGTTGCTTCTTTGCTTGCAAGAATTTGTGAAGTTGTAATTAGATCTAGGTTAGTTATTGTTTGATGATTTGGTAGTCTAATCACTTCAAGTCATGCTTACAAAACCTATTCTCATGTGCTTAATGAAATGTGCAACACATTTCCCAATTCATGCCTATGCAAAATTTTCACCTCCTAAGTGTTTCATCTAATTGTAATTTTTTATTGCATTCTTATTATAAGAAAAACCCCAAAAAATATTTACGTTATCTTTTAATCTCTTCATAAAACAAAAGACCAAAAATATCAACCACCACTGAATCTATCATCATCATTACTTGTGCTTCATTGAAAAATATAATCGACTGATCCGACCCAATTTTGTCTGACTTGTTTGTAGCTCTGTTTCTTCTTCTGGAGTGTACCCTAATTGGTTGTGTGAGTTGCGACCCGAATCCAATTGTCAAAATACTCGTCATGAAGGTGTGGAGTGCTTGATTTTGCTAATTAGTCATTTTGGATTTACATCCGGGTCCTTCTCTCTTACATCTTAGTCCATGTCTTGCAACTTAGTCCTTTTCCTTGCTTTTAAGTCTTTTTTGAATCTCTTCTTCTCAAACTTGTTTATTCCTAAAACATAAATATAAAACTCGTTACGTAGCATTGCTTAGGCTAAAAATAAAGGATATATGATACAAATATATGTATGATATGATGTCAATCACTTGCAAAAGGTAGGGTCACAACGATGTGAGTTTATAAAACTCAGTATGCCAATGGATCCAATATAAACATCAATCTAATAGACATACAATTGAAAATAATAAACCATCAACGGGCAACAATGTATAAAATGGTATTTAACTTTATGCAAGCTATTCAAGTGCATTCACAATAAACATTGAAGAGTCACTAAACATTCAATGACCAAGATGGTCAGCAATTTTGGTCCATTCGATTTCAATTCGGTTCTTCTCAATCAATCAATGATACATAAATGTAACAGGAATTCCAAAGAATTCCCACCACTGGCACGTGCAGTCATTGAGTTAATGTTTGGGTCGTCCCCACTCCCATTCAATAATTCAAAATATTTTTAGAATGTTTTTCATTCTCAAACACCAATATTTTCAATTTATCGTGGAGTTCCATACATCAACTTGTGTCAATACGATAGATATCAGATCTGCATCTGCGGTCCTACAACCGCCAATTGCCTCGTCTGGCCCAATACTCCAAAGAGTCTAGTATGCTCTTAAAGAGTCATGCTTCGTAAAGACCAGTAGTGCCAAACTCCCATTCATTTTTCAATATTATGTCTTTAGTAATTCATCACTGGTTATTCCGTTGGAATAACTCACAATTTGGTCTATCAATAATCACTAACTCATTGGTTTGATAACATATCTTTGGTAATAATTAAATCCAGGTTACTCATAAACATCTGAGCAACAAGACCAATGATATAAAATTCAATACTTGTTGTCCATCATGGACGGTGATTAAACTAAAAGTCACTAGTTATACAAGTAAAGGATGCTAACATGTATTAGTTAATGGATTCATATTACATCAACCCAATGCTGGTAAAATACAATTATATTCAATAAAATCTAAACTGGATTGCCTCCAAGTTTCGCAAGAACATGGAAACAAAATACATTTTTATCATTATTCAAACTTGACAATGAAAGATCACAAGATCAGGTTAAGTAACCATCTTAATCTTTATTATCCGTTAACTATACAGAGTAAAATACATAAGAATCTAGTGACGACCACCAGATGCTATTAAGATATTTGATTCATTACAATTTCTTTCGGAAACAATCATAAGACATGAGATAGTTGCATGAAAATATCTACCGTGTAGTGCTCGAATAAGACAGTCATGCACTTTTAAACACTACTAAGTCATGTATAGTCAACTTGCAAAAATAGACATTCATCGGGTAAGCATGCATTTAACATTATGATGAGGACATTAATAATAACAATCAACTAATACACAAGTATAATGAGGTTAAACAATGCAAGTCCCAACACATGAGCAATTCACCTCCTCTAGTAGACCAACGGAAATTTGCATAGTCGACCTACTATAACCATGATTTCTGGGAAGTCCAAACTAATGAAAAGACAACCTAGAACTAATATGTTCATCTTTGAAGGTCATTTAACTTCAATAAACCAAAGATATATTCACTATGATTCCAACTAATTAACATCACATCAACAAACCAGTGGGCACCCAGCAAGACCTATTACGTAGATGGGCATTCATCCCTTAACTTGGAATACCATCTGAATCCACCATCATCTAGTTATGCAAGGCAGTGAGCAATTGATTCTATTGACTCCAATTAAGAAATTAACGAAGTGTGCTAAACCAACCAAAGGAAAAGATTGATTCAAGTCTCAAAGCTCTCATCTTGTGGCAACCAAACTTGCCTAAGTAGAAAACAACTATTACAATCAAATTGCTTCCAGTATTCCAACCATTTCTCAAATTATGGATACTCACATTAAACATGAGATTTCACAGATACTACTTATTATACACTTTTACCCAAGTTCACATAACCTTATTGTTAAGCAATTTAACTTCAATAATCTCAAACTCCAAGATAATAGAACATGGTAAGTGGTCATTACCAACTTAGAACACTTTGAGTGAAGTTTACAAGATCAACACTTAATCTAAATCAAGTTAGCAACCAAGTTCTGAGGTTCCTATTAAGGGATTTAATCTCAATGAGCAACACAAAATAACTTCCACTCATTTTCCCTATCCAACTTCATTGTTACGAAGGAACAAGTCAAGTGTCAATCTTGTTAAATTTAATTGTCATATCAAAGCTTAACACTCCACTCCCTTGACCTTCAAAATCCACATTATGAGACTATCTTACTCTAGAATCATAGGACGAATATAGATCATAAACAACTATGCTCTACTTTATGTACTACCTAGTAGAATATTTCACATGAAGCAACCCAAGTAAACATGTCACATGCATCTAGTAACACTCAAACATTTCTAGTTCCATGACATTGTGGAATGTTAGTGAATGATTCAATATTTTAATGGATTCATTTGAAAGTAGACAAAGAAACAACTCCAAGCACTTGCCACAAGACACATCCGTATATCATGTCAAATTTAAGCATTTAATATTCTTAAACAACCTCAATTACACTTAGAATCATCATTCACAACTTTCATTCCAATAGTTGGACTAACCAAAAATCGACAATGCCGAGTACTGATTGATCGTTTTATATTAACCGCAAGTGCACGACCGCGTTGAAGCGGTGGCAAATACGGGTCGTCCACTGGGAGGTGTGTCGACGCTTGGTTTGTGTGAAGGCGAGTGGTAAATAAAGGAGAGAAATGTTAGTTACACTAAACTACACTAAGATGCAAACGGAAATGGAAGAGAAGCAAGAAAACTAAACCCCAAAGGGGTAGAGAAATAATGTGAACATAAAGAAGTGTGTATGTTCATTAAGCTCCTCACAACATGTAGTGCATGAAATCATAAAACTACATCCAACTTTGCCTCCTGATGAGAATTTAAATTTATACCGCAAGTGCACGACGTCAATGAAGACGTGGCAAGTACGGGTCGAACACAAGGAGGGAGAGATTTCGTTGTTAGTGTGATTTCGATTGAGGGGAAGAAGGGAGAGAAGAATTAATTTGGGTTTTTGGGGTTTTTGGTTTAATTAACTAAAGTACGAAACAAAAGCAATTAAAATTAAAACAAGAACAAAGAGAGAAATCCGTGGGGTGGAGGTTTAGACTTAGGTTTAGAGTAGAGAATTACTGAAACTTATTGTAAATCATGTTAGTTATGAAGCATTACAAGATAAATGACTTAACATAAACTCAAGTAATCAAAATACACTAATCATGAACTTAAAATAATAACATGCATTCATCATTCTCTAACCCTAATTCCATCACCTCCACCCTTTGGAGAGAGTTAGAAACTCATGGAGGGAGGAAGAAGAAGAGGTCCTTGAGACATTAAAAGAAAACTAAAACAAGAATTAAAAGAACAGAATTTTATTAATAAAACTAAGGTACACAAATAAGAACAACAACCAAGGACCCTATTTACATCGTTCTCGGGTCTATTTATAGTTGCTACAAGGGACTTAGGTATAGAATTGGATAGTACACGTGTCCATACACGACTGGTCAAAATTGGAGCACACGGATCGACTAGGTGGCGGCGTTTCCGCCGCATGATGCATGTAATGTGCGGCGATTTCGCCGCAAGATCTCCTCAGATTTAATCCGGATTTTGGTTGAATGTTTATGGCATGATTTGATCCTCCTTTACGCGTCTGGATTGATTCTTTCCATTCTTTTGAACTCCGGATTAATTCTTTCACATATTTGGAGATATACATTGATTTTTCTATATATTTTCTCCAAGAGAATAAAAGCTACTCGTGATTTGCACTTAGGTCCTTGACCTGCAGTTAAGTCCCCGGCTACTTTTGTGCTTAAGTTCTTGTTCTTTTTGCAATTAGGACTTGAATGCTTTTATGCTTGGATACATTTCCATTCGTAACCCGATAATCTTGAACTTGGTCTTTATGATAGAAATGAGTCTTTTGCACGCGTTTATGCTCGGGATGTGGGTAAATTGCATTCAGGTCCCTGTATTCTGTAAATAAGACTAAACACATACCTTAGTAGCATTTATTGATGTAAAAGTAATCTAAATGAAAGACATATGATGCAATGTATGTAATGCATCAAATACCCCCACACCTAGATTTTGCTAGTCCCTAGCAAAACAGAAGATAAAAAATGAAAGCAGGGAAATCCTAACTCACTTTCGTAGGAATCACGGTTGCACTTAGCATGTGCAACAAGCCTTTAAACCTCTTTGTTGCCAAGGAGGAGGAGTGTTGTCTCCTGAGGGTTTTCAGCGGATATACCCACAAAATCCTTAATCAACATTTCATTACTAGCTCTCAATATCCCTACCTCAACTTTATACATCTCACTAAGAATTTTTGCATGCTCATTATATAAATCTAACTCATTAAAAATATGACTTGGTCTTTGTTCCTCCAACATTCACACCACTAACCCTTCTACACATGTTTATCACTTGAATTATTTTGCACGCCTCCTCTGGTGGTGAAGTATCATTTGGATCAACCATGGCATGGATCATTCTTTTAGCTTTGGGCCTTGAGTATCTTAAAGTATTTTTTTTTCTTTTTCCGTGATTCAACACATTTGCTTTTTTTTCTTTTTGACACTTATACCTTTTTTGCATTCGTGTAGCGAGTTTGGTCGATAATCCCGAGCTGGAAGACTCAAGTTACCGGGTTTTAAGATACCCCTACGGACCAGTGACTCAAAGGCTTGGGCTTTTGTAATCATTTTGCAAAATGTACTTTCCTCACTTTATTCCTTTATTTTTACTTTTATTTTCCTCAAGGCTTAATTGCTATTAGAAGTCCACACTTCCCGGTGTATTTTCCTCAACCTCTGCTTTTTATCAACCACTTCAAGGATTTGATTCATCCAATTTAAGTGCATACATGTCTTAAAGGGCAATGTGTTATTTCTTTGGAACTTAGATTTATGTCACAATTTCTACAAGCAGAACTATATAATAAGGAACAAAACTCAATGCAATTTGTACTCGGGTTTTGGTAGTTCAATCTTAAGCTATGTCATGAAACATTGATTTTTTTTTTTTTTTTTTTAAGAAGAAAAAAAAAAAAACAAATAGATATATACATAGATAAACACCCCCCCACACCTAAATCATGCATTGTCCTCAATGTATGCATAGATAAAATAAATGCATTTATTACCTGAGTCGGCTTGCGGTAGAGGGGTTGAATTTGCTCAGAGTCAACCGTAATCAGAACTGGATTGAATGACACCATATTGGTGCATGTATCCAGTTGAATTGTTCCCCATGTTGACTTGAGGAAAAGATTCCACTCTTCTCACTTGAATTGGTTCGTTTATTTGCTCAAGTGATGGTGGTTGAGTAATTGAATCACTCCCTTTTTTCTTACTTCCTTTTTGCTTATGTGATGATTTATTTGATTCAGAATTCTGATAAATACGTGCTCTCATCACAACATCACTTGGGTTGCATATTATTTCTGGCTCATTATCAATATGGAAGATATTAAATTCTGCTTTTAAGTTCCCGAAAGATAATTGCATGAGCCCATTTCGACAGTTTATTAATGCTTCCGAAGTGGCTAAAAAGGGTCTACCTAGAATTACAGGGATTTGTCGATTAGGATTTACAACAGGTTCAGTATCAAGTACGACAAAATCCACTGGATAAATAAAGTCACCAACCTTAATCAAAACGTCCTCTACTATACCTCTCGGTTTCTTAACAGAACAATCAGCGAATTGGAGGGTTGTCCTAGAGGGTTTTAGTGGACCAAGGTTGAGTTGCTCGTAGACAGAAAATGGGAGCAAGTTAACGCTTGCACCAAGGTCTAGAAGGGCTTTATTGATAAATGTATCTCCTATTGAACATGAAATTGTGGGACACCCCGGGTCCTTATATTTTATAGGAGATGTGTTGGAAAGAATTGAGCATATGTTTGCAGTTAAGAATGCCTTCTTTGGTACATTTGTTTTTCTCTTTTTAGTGCACAAATCTTTCAAGAATTTAGCATAAGCAGGTATTTGTTGAATCATATCTAAGAGTGGAATATTCACCTTAACTTGCTTAAATACTTCCAGGATTTTCTCTATTTGTGCACTAGAGTTCTTTTTGAGTCTATTGGGAAATGGGGCTTTAGGCACATAGACTCGCTCAGGTTCAGGTTGAGCTACAGATTCAGGTTGGGTAGGTGGATTGGGCTTTTCAATTTGGACGTCGGGTTCAATGGTCAAGTCATATGTGGGTGCTTGATGGCTAGATTGATTAGTCATTCTAGGGTTTACCACATTATTGTCAATTTGTCTTCCGGACCGTAATGATACTACAACATTGATTTGTTGGAACGGTCCTTCCTCATTAACCATTTGAACCGGTCTAGGGTTGTTATTTCCTGAAGGTGGTTGATAAGGTTGATATTGATTATTAGTTCTGGGGTTCACCTCAGGTTGGCTTGGAAATTGGCCCTTTTCTCTTTCACCTATTATCTGTGCTAATTGGCTGACCTGTGTCTCTAGCCTTTGGAATGATTGGTTGGTTGTTTGTATAAAAGTTGTCATTAAAGTTTCTAATTTTGTCAACCTAACCTCATGATTTCCATTGTTATTACCCCTAGATGATGTATTATTTTGGTTATATGGGGTTTGTTGTTGTCTAGGAGGTTGTCCTTGTTGGGTCCACGAAAAATTGGGATGATTACGCCAACCTGGGTTATAGGTTGATGCGTAAGGATCATTTCTAGAATTGTTGTATGTGGCATTAACATGTTCCAGGTTCACACAATCCTCCATTAAATGACCAGTCTGACCACATCTAGAGCAAGGGGTAGGGGATGCTTGTCGGGTTTGGTTTTGCAGTTCTAGACTTTCCATTCTACGCATTAGGGTAGCTAGTTTTGCCTCGGCCGCTATGTTGGAGTCTATAGCTAAGACACCTGGTCGGGTTTGACTCGCTATTCTAGATCCAATACTCGGGTTGATGGGTGTTCTAGCATTGTCCCATTGCATACTATTTTCAGCTAAATCCTCAAGAAAAGTCCAGGCATCATTTTCATTTTTGGACATAAAGTTCCCTTGGCTCACAGATTCTAGCATAACCCTAGATGTGGGTGTCAATCCCTCATAAATAATTTGGCATAATTGCCACTTCGGAATTCCGTGGTGAGGGCATTGGGTCAAGACACTTTTAAATCTTTCAAGATAGGAATAGAACGGCTCGCTCTCAGACTGAACGAATGCAACAATTTCATTCCTAATCTTCATAGTCTTATGGTTGGGGAAATAGTTTTTTAGAAACACTTGAACAAACTCAGCCCAACTCCTAATAGATCTTTCGGCTAGACTATATAGCCATTTCTTAGCGTCGTCCTTAAGTGCTAGAGGCACGAATTTCAGACGCACTGCCTCTTCAGGGATATGCTGGTATTGCATAAGAGAGCAGATTTCTTCAAATTCTCTAAGGAAGAGATATGGGTCTTCCCTAGAGGTGAACTTAGGCAACATACTCATGTATTGTGCCTTAAGTTCGAAGTCGCGACCCGGGATGGTGGGCATAACGATGCACGATGGCTGAGCAGCCATCGTTGGGTAGCACCGATCCCTCAGAGTTATAGGTTGCGCAACAGGCGGGTCCACTACGTTCTCACCCATTAGATCCGGGTGAGGTGGTGCAACAGGTGGATTGGGGTTAAGTTCCAGACTGGAATCTAGATGAACTCGTGAGAGTCGATTACTCAAGTCCCGAATCCAAATCTGAGTGCACCGGGTTGAATCAATTTTTGAATTCAAATTCGAAATTTAAATTCCAAATTTAATTTCAAGAATTAATTACTCTTTTTTTCGTTTTTTTTTTTTTTTTTTTTTAAAGGAAACAAACAATAGAAAGGTAAGGATGCGAAGGGAAAGAAGACTCAGACGAGAAGGGAAACTTAACTCTAAAGGATAAAAATTAGGGTTGGTCAGAAATTTCCTGAACAAGCACGATCAAAACAATCCTAGACCTAGTGTCACTTAGATCTAGACGACTCCTAACTGGTTGAGTCGAATTGATTTGCTTGATTCACCTCCCTCACCAATCAAACCAAGTTGGCCAGTTAGTGTATAGCTAGTGGGGGCGCTTCCGACAGAGTCGGTGCCAATTAGACAACCACGTCGCTTGGAAGACTTTCGTCGACACAAAAACACTTTCTAGACACCAAATTGAGTTCAATTAGCTTCAGGTCATAGCAAGTCAACCAATCTCCTCCTTAATTGAGTCCGAGTCCTTAGGGGCCAATGTCTAATTGATTTTAAATTTTAGGCTTAGGCGACACTTCAGGATTGTGGTTTGTGGGCTACGGGAGGGTGATGAAATCCCCACCGTATCTTTTTCTACGGAGTTGCCCTTAAGATAGTTTAACTTAAATCTAGCAAAGATAGTCAAACAATGGTCTTTTTAATGGGGGCAATTGCAAGGTTGTATGCAACTAAATTATATGCTCTAATGCAATCGATAAAAACCTCGATACGTACCTTGCCTCCAGCAATCTTCAACAAGTATTAATTTGCAAGAATTTAGCAAGAATAATGCAAGCAAAACATTATATGATGCATGCACTAAGGTCTTTCTAATTTTGCCAATTTTAGGTCAGAGTTGAATTATTGCCAATTATGGAATTGTAACCCTAACACGTGCAATTCTACGAAAGGGAACTTTTCAACTATTCAGATTTTACGAGAAGGGCAAGAAACGTTACCTCCGCAATGCTCAGTCGGGTTCGCCGCCCGCTCTCGGAGATTCCAGTAGCTCAATGCGACCACCCAGAGATGCCGACGATGCCCCAGAAATTTGAAGACCAGAGCCCTCGCTTGTGCGGCGATTCCGCCGCAAGTCCTCTTGAAGATGCGGCGATTCCGCCGCCCAAGTGTCTCAGAACGCTCCCGGATTTCGCCGCGCGCTCTGCTGTCTCCTGCTACACAAATTCAAATACTTAGATCGCGCATAAGGTAGACAGGATAAAATCGAAAACACAAAAACACAAAATCTGCGTCGCCTCCCCGGCAACGGCGCCAAAAACTTGATGAGAATTTAAATTTATACCGCAAGTGCACGGCGTCAATGAAGACGTGGCAAGTACGGGTCGAACACAAGGAGGGAGAGATTTCGTTGTTAGTGTGATTTCGATTGAGGGGAAGAAGGGAGAGAAGAATTAATTTGGGTTTTTGGGGTTTTTGGTTTAATTAACTAAAGTACGAAACAAAAGCAATTAAAATTAAAACAAGAACAAAGAGAGAAATCCGTGGGGTGGAGGTTTAGACTTAGGTTTAGAGTAGAGAATTACTGAAACTTATTGTAAATCATGTTAGTTATGAAGCATTACAAGATAAATGACTTAACATAAACTCAAGTAATCAAAATACACTAATCATGAACTTAAAATAATAACATGCATTCATCATTCTCTAACCCTAATTCCATCACCTCCACCCTTTGGAGAGAGTTAGAAACTCATGGAGGGAGGAAGAAGAAGAGGTCCTTGAGACATTAAAAGAAAACTAAAACAAGAATTAAAAGAACAGAATTTTATTAATAAAACTAAGGTACACAAATAAGAACAACAACCAAGGACCCTATTTACATCGTTCTCGGGTCTATTTATAGTTGCTACAAGGGACTTAGGTATAGAATTGGATAGTACACGTGTCCATACACGACTGGTCAAAATTGGAGCACACGGATCGACTAGGTGGCGGCGTTTCCGCCGCATGATGCATGTAATGTGCGGCGATTTCGCCGCAAGATCTCCTCAGATTTAATCCGGATTTTGGTTGAATGTTTATGGCATGATTTGATCCTCCTTTACGCGTCTGGATTGATTCTTTCCATTCTTTTGAACTCCGGATTAATTCTTTCACATATTTGGAGATATACATTGATTTTTCTATATATTTTCTCCAAGAGAATAAAAGCTACTCGTGATTTGCACTTAGGTCCTTGACTTTTTGCAGTTAAGTCCCCGGCTACTTTTGTGCTTAAGTTCTTATTCTTTTTGCAATTAGGACTTGAATGCTTTTATGCTTGGATACATTTCCATTCGTAACCCGATAATCTTGAACTTGGTCTTTATGATAGAAATGAGTCTTTTGCACGCGTTTATGCTCGGAATGTGGGTAAATTGCATTCAGGTCCATGTATTCTGTAAATAAGACTAAACACATACCTTAGTAGCATTTATTGATGTAAAAGTAATCTAAATGAAAGACATATGATGCAATGTATGTAATGCATCACCTCCACATGAATTAAGATAAGACTACATCATTAAAACATACAAGACAATAATTGAAATGAAGCTAAATGAACTCAAGTATACAGAGTAGACCTTACTATGCCTCCACATGAATTAAGATAAGACTATATCATTAAAACATACAAGACATTAACCAATGTAAAGGCAACAAGAGTACATACACTACAATTTGTGTTTCAAATATTAATTCCATCCATATCCTAACCTTATCATTCCCCCATAAAATAGGTCCACTAATCAAAGCATAGGCTAAGCTTCATTCAAGAGCATTAGCATATCAAAGATAAGAGTGGAGACCCATTAGATGGTTATGGAAATCACATAAAGCTCAAGGGATTAAGATAACACACACTTAATACACTACATGATTATATCACATATTTCTCCACCCCCCAAATGGGGATGGAACTACTCACACATATTTAAACTAACTACTCTAACAAAATAAAGCATTATACTGAAATGAAACTACACTAATCAAGCAAGAAATATTAAAGAAGCACAAAACAAAACAAACAAGCAATCATGCATATGAAAGGAAATTAAACTAAGAGAGAAACAACACAATTAAAGGAAAACATCTATTATTAACTCACTCAATTACAAGTAGCCCTTCCTCCACCAGAGTTTTGCTTCAAGGCTTCATTCTTAGTAGGGAAGATGGCCACCAAAGAGGGAGATTACAATGGAAGGTGAAGAGTTCTATTTATAGGCATGGAAAAAGCTAATCCGGGACAATCCCCCGATGTGGGACTAAACCAATACCAAAAATGGACTAAGAATACACTAATACACGTGCCCGACAAATCTGAGAGGATCCAGAATGATTTGGACCGCCAATTAGCGGTCCAAGACCACAAATTGGCGGTCTATTGGATCTGGATTCATCTGGGATTTGTTGTGGGCTTTGCTGGTGGTCTTTGTTGGTCTTTGATGCATCTACTTTGTTTATTGGAGCTCCGACCCGAATCGAATTGCCAAAATACTCCCCATGATGGTGTGGAGTTTCCTGTTTTGCTCTTAGGTCCTTCGGTCTTACGATCATGTCCTTTTCCCTTGCATCTCAGTCCCTAGGTCTCACAATTAAGTCTTTTTTCCTGCTTTTGGGTCCTTTCATGGCTCTTCTCTTCAAACCTCTTTATTCCTGAAAACTAAACATAAAACTCATCACATAGCATTGCTTAGGTGTAAGATAATGGATATAAGATACAAATATGAGCATGAAATGATGTCAATCAAGTACCATTAAAATGCAAACCTTACTAGCCTATAGATTTCTTTGTCAACTCCAATTCATCTTCACCTTTCAAAAAGAGACAACTCATCTATAAACGAGGGGTTAAGGACAATAGGAAATTTGTTGCATGAATGACCTCGACAAACCACATAATAGTCTAGATCCAAAGTGAAAATGCATACATAAAATCATTTAATTTTTCTTTTGATTTCAGATCATACCACACTATTAATCGCAACATGAAAATCAATTTCAGAAAATATAAACAATTAGTAATTTAATGTGAGTTTCACTTTACTTCAATATTACCATTCAAGGTCGATTCGATTAGCCATATGCCTAGACAAATGTTTGTTTAAGTGAATCCAAAGTCATACCTTAGGAGTGAACCCAACAAACTATTCTCCAAGCTTGATACAAACTCTGATGAAACTTCACAATGAGTTCCAGCGGACCAACGGCTTGTTCCACTGAGCTTCGACTAGCTCCCGTGAGGATCCAATGAGGCCTTATCTCTCCCTATCACACACTCTCCAGTTGTTAATAATGGACATTTGTGCCTTTAATTGGTACACATCTCTTGTCCAAATTGAGTCATCAACCTCCGATCTTTTCAACCAAGCCTTCTTCGTGGTTGAACGCCCTGCCTCGGTCAAGGAACTTATTTCCTTGTTGAGTTCAACCCATTCAGGTGCACAACCACGTTCTCTATGTCGGTCTCAGATATGATGGTGTTGGGGCGGTAGCGGAGCTCGGGCGGGAGCTTGTGGTCGTTGACGACATCGATGACGGAGGCGAGGCAGTGGGAGCTCTTCCTCTGTTGTTGTGCCTTTTAAGAGGAGGAAGATGAAGGATGGGGGTTGGGGAAGGATGAAACCTATTTGGATTTAGGCAAAAATGGGAAGAGAAGAAGTGATTTGGATTTTAGATTGGGAATGGGAGGAAGAGAGGCAAAATAGAGCCCTAGACATCCTCACGATCCAACCCAAATCTCCCAATCTAATTATGTTTATATATGTGTGTGTTTATATATATGTGTGTATGTTTATATATATATATATATATGTATGTATATATATATACATACACACACACACACACACACACACACACACACACACATATATATATATATATATGAGGAGGGATCCACTACCCTTAAATTTCATTAACACGCGGTTGCACTTGATATTAAAATAAAATCTCAATTCTAATTTGAAAATCCGAATGGTAGATCTTAATATACAACATAACTAGATTAATGATATCGAAAATCATAAAATTTGGAATATGTTTTACGCAATATCTAGAAATAAAAAATGAACGCACTACATTCGTTAAGAAACCTGATTTCAAGAACTCATATTAAACGATTACCAAATTTTATGATATTCGATATCCTTAATCTATATATGTTGTAGATCTATGGTTTGAATTTTAGATTTGATATTATTGTCAAGCGTAACTGTGTGTCAACGAAATTTAAGAGCAGTAGATCCCTATATATATGCTTATTTTAAATAAGCCCTAAGCTTACTTTAATATATATATATATATATATCTGTGTGTGTGTGTGTATTTATATATATACGTGTATGTATGTATATGTGTATTTATATGTATGTATATATAACATTGCTCGTTTTCTTATGTGTTGTATGACAATAGTACCATGTTTGAGTGTCTATAACAACAAGACACTTGATGTCAATCCACTTGGATGCATCACTTGACTTGTTATTTGTAGAGAAGAAAACAACAACCACATTATCACAAAATAACGTAAGTGGTCTCGAAATACTATCAACTACTTGGAGCCCAAGTATAAAATTAGCCTCGTAACATACCACAAATTCTGCTTGCATTATGGAAAATGACTGTAAAGACTACTTGGCAATCTTCCATGAAATTGGCCCCCTGCAAGCATATATATGTAACCCGATGTGGATTTCTTACTGTCAATGCATGCAGAAAAGTCAGACTCAGAATAACCAATGACCTCAATGTTATCTGCACAACCAAGAGGAAGACCAATGTTCCTAAGAAATCATTCTTTGCTGCAAATGTAAGCTCACTTTTGTCCAATCCCACCTACACAAAATACAATGACCCTAGGTGTAAGACCCGCTCTCCTGCTATAATATTGATAAGTCCACTCTCCTCGGTTATGCATAACTTAGTTCTTAGAGTGTCAGTTTGTGTTATGGTATGTTTGTTTAAGTAGATTTGATCGGACTTCTTGTTGGTCGATCGGGTGCGACACATCGGGCGAGCGCGCGGTTGTTTGACTCGATCAACTCAATTTGGGTCCGAGTTAGTGTAGGGTCGGTTTGGGCTAAACCCATGTTGAAGTGGCATGGAATTGGAAAGGGGTGCACTTGGGGGTTTGGATGTACATATTTCGTGGCTTTTGGATGCCTTTGCTTGGTGCTATTTTTGGCATGTTTGAGGTGACTTGAATAACCATGAAGAATATGGAAGTTGGAGAGTTGTAGCAAACAAAAGGCCCCCCTCCAGCTGACCCTTGCACAACCATTCCTCTTCCTCACATCTCCTCCACCTCTTCCACTACTCAGCCATATGGTCAGGGCACTCAGGTGGTGCTCCAATGAATTTAAAATCCATCAAGGCTAGAAGCAACGTCTGGTGCAGCTTCGTGCGGCTAGAAGAAGAGTTGATTGGTAGAATCTCCGAAAAAGATCAGGCAATCTTCCTTTCTGATCAGGTATGCTCCTATCCCTTGAAGAGTTTTATGGGAGGGGATGTTGGCTGGAGGGGCCAGCCAACATCAGGTGGTTGCTGGTGCAACGGTTGCACCACCAACCGATTCCTTTCTAGAGTGTGCAAGGAGCATGCGCTAGATGGGGCTGGCTGTGGGGTAACCGAAGGGACCGGACCTCCAGCGAGCTCTAGTGGGGTCCAACTAGAGGTGAAGGTGTTCCTTCTGGGCTGATTTTGAGGGTGGCCACGGATCTGGTTGGGAGTGGCTGGTGCACACAAGATCCAACTAAGGTTTGCCTTCGACCCTTTTGACTCCTAGCTTTGGATGGCTGGCTGGTGCAGCCATTCCAGATGGTGGGTGGGGTCAGGAGGGGGTGGGGATGGACCTTAGGGAGGCTAGGGGTGAGAGGAGTTGGATTGACTTGTTTGGTCTGAGCATTGTGCGCCAAAGTGATGTTAACCATGAGGTTGGTGCATCTTGCGCGCTTCTTGCTCGGTTGCTGGACCGAACGGCTTGGACAGACTTCCTCTGACCTTCTCCCACCTCAGACCGCCTGGGAAGGATGCTCTGAGCACGTGGTTTGTATGGGTCAGGAATCCATATGCATGGCTGTGAGGTTTGTATTTTTCTGTGATTTATTTGATGCTATCGGTTGCATAGTGTGCGATGGTTGTTGGGATTGGTGGTTTAGGTCATTTCTGGTCCAGCAGCACATATGATACATTCATGATCTGATTTTGGTTATATTCTCTGATATTTTGTATATGCATGCACTCAGGAACTAAATTGGACTCCTTCTTGTTATATGTTATTCATATTATATCTTAATGCAACACATGCTTTCGAATGTACGCATAGCTAATAATATTGCATAGATCGAGATATTATGTGCATGTTTCACCATGTTTTATTACTGATATATAAGCTATTTCATGCTGACATATTATCTGATCATATTCTGAGATTTTAATTTGATTCCATGTACGCTCTGAAATTGATAATTCATATCGTCGATTGTAGTGTGGTGCAATTTTGATATCTTCTACTATTTGAATGGTTATGTTATTCTATTCATGCTGATCTATGTCTGATGTGATGTGTTATGTTGTGCTCGTATATGACCCTAAAGATTTCAGACCTCATAACATCCATATCATGACCCGTAGAGTGACTAAATTAGTTGTTATATCGATTTACCGATTCGGTAATGTTTGTTTGTTGTTGTGAGTTTTGTTTGTTCCTGATTGGTATGTCTAATTTCCGAGTTGGTTCGGGGCTGCTAGGAGGGTATCCGGATACTCCTCCTTGAGCTCGTTCCATACACTGTAGATGCATTAGATTTTAGATGCTTAAGTAGCTTGCATTGCATTTTAATCTGATTAATAATTCTGGGCACGTTCTGTTTTCTGGGCCGACGGGCCACGAGTGGGTCCTCTAGCTCCAGAGGCCATTCTCATAAGACCTTCACGTTGGGAGGCCAGGCGTAAGATAAGTCCTGAGCAGGCGTGCTGCCATTCTTTCTCAGGGTAGGTGTTCCCAAATTCGCGATGACACCATGTAGGTCACTTGCCACGAATTGGGACACTTATCCGGCGTACCGCTTTGTGTCGAGCGGTGGGTCACTGTCGAGTGACCGCCTTTGACCAGCAAGGCTGGTGTTCTGATTCCTTTCGAGGAATTGTTCGGGTGCGCCTGACTGGCACGTCTTATGGAGTCGTAGCCTTTTGTTGCATTTGATGCTTTTCTGTTCTGTTCTGACCAGCCTGGCTGGTATTTTGGTTCCCTTGGAGGGATTTCTGCGGGTGTTACCCGATTGGCACCACTGATGGAGTTGTAGACTTCTGATGCATTATGTGCTTTTATGATTCTGTTTCAGATGCTTTTGTCTTAGATAGATTGCATGCATTCTTCCATATAACTCTAATTGGGCCAGGGGCATACTGGGTTTTCTTTATAGAAAACTCATGCATATGTTGATGCGGTGCTTACAGGTACTTAGATTCCTACAGGGCAGACTGGACGAGTAGTCGAAGATTCTGTACACGAGGGACACATCGACCAGATTTTTCAGTTTGTCTTTTGCTTCCGCATTATTTATGATGTATTTCCCTTTTGAACTTGATGTATTGTATTTGACCTTGTTATCATATATAGATAATCTCTCACTTTTCAGTTATGTTTTATGTTAGTCTATCCATGTATGATCTCTCTACGTATTGTCGAGTCGTTGTTTGGTCTGTCCTTTGTAACTCTTTCGGTCGTCGCGGAGGTCTCTGATCGCGACACTTGTAGTCTTTCCCAGTGTGCGTACCTGTGAGATTGGGGGCGTTACACTGGGTGTCCTACTATTCAGTGTATGATAGGGGACATTAGTATAAGTAATGTATTGCTTGATTTAGGATCGGCGGTCGACCTCCTCCCATTTTATGTTTATCAACAGTTGAGCTTGGGAGAATTGAAACCAACTAAGATCACCCTCCAATTGGCAGATAGATCCATTCGTATTCCAAAGGGGATTATCGAGGACATGCTTATCAAAGTTGGAGATTTTATATTTTTAGTAGATTTTATTGTCCTCGATACATATCCTGTTGCGAACACCTACTCTCAAATACCTTTGATTTTGGGTAGACAATTTCTGGCAACCTCCAACACCTTAATTAATTGTAGAAATGGTCTCATGAAGCTCTCATTCGGTAACATGAGTGCTGAGTTTCATGTGTTCAACTCTGGTAGGCAACAGGAGCCCATGGACCAACCTTTAAATCTCAATCTCATCCGTCAATTAGAGAAAGCACCGTAAAATCAACGAACACCCCTAACACCAATGCAACCCATTGAGAATGTTTGTGGGCCCAACGAAAACTCATTGCTTGTCTTCGCAATGCAACAAAGTAAGCTGGCATCAAACATGAATGTACAAAGGGAATGTTTGTTGCATGATTCAGTTGAGACCATTAGTGAGGGGGACACACCTTAGCATATGCCCATTCTAGAAGGTGTCGTCACCCCGTGTCCCAGGACTATTGAGCCATTTAAGCTTCATATTGACTACAACAAGGACTCATCTACGACCGAGCTTATGCATGATAATATACAGGAGGTTGGGTGGTACTTGTTGCAAAAACTTGATTGATCGTTTTATATTAACCGCAAGTGCACGACCGCGTTGAAGCGGTGGCAAATACAGGTCGTCCACTGGGAGGTGTGTCGACGATTGGTTTGTTCGAAGGCGAGAGGTAAAAAGAAGGAGAGAAAGGTTGGTTACACTAAACTACACTAAGATGCAAAAAGGAAATGAAGATAAACAATAAAACTAAGCCCCATAGGGGGTAGAGAAATAATGTGAATATGAAGATGTGTGTGTGTGTGTTCAATTAAGCTCCTCACAACATGTAGTGCATGAAATCATAAAACTACATCCAACTTTGCCTCCACATGAATTAAGATAAGACTACATCATTAGAAGAAAAAAAGACAATAATTGGAATGAAGCTAAATGAACTCAAGTATAAAGACTAGACCCTACTATGCCTCCACATGAATTAAGATAAGACTACATCATTAAAACATACAAGACATTAGCTAAGGTAAAGGCAACAAGAGCACATACACTACAAATTGTGTTTCCAATATTAACTTCATCCATATCCTAACCTTATCATTCCCCATAAAATAGGTTCACTAATCAAAGCATAAGCTAAGCTTCATTCAAGAGCATTAGCATATCAAAGATAAGAGTGAAATCCCATTAGATGGTTATGGAAATCATATAAAGCTCAAGAGATAAAGATAACACATACTTAATTCACTACATGATTATATCACATATTTCTCCACCCCCAAAAGGGGATGGAACTACTCACTACTCATTACACTAACTATATTAACAAAAGAAAGCATAATATTGAAATGAAAGTTAACTAAGAAAGCAAGAAGTATTAAAGAAGCTTAAAAGGAAAGGAAAGACTAAACAAACATGCACAAATTAAAAGACAAGATTAAAAGAAACTAGAAGAATTATTTTATTAACAAATGACTCACATTGAAGTTAGCATTCTTCTCCACCTTGAGTTTTTGCTTCAAGGCTCACTCCTTAGTAGAGAGAATGCCACCAAGCAATGGGTAATTACAATTGAAGGTGAAGAGTTCTATTTATAAGCATGGAAAAACTAATCGGGGACAATCCCCCGATGTGGGACTAAACCAATACCAAAAATAGCCTAAACGAACATTAATACAAGTCCAGAAGCAATTTGGGCGGATCCTGAGTAATATGGACCGCCAATTAGCGGTCCAAAAACTTCGGATCGCGTTGGAATTTGTTGTGGGCTTTTCTTTCTGGTAATGTTGGTCTTTGATGCGGTTACTTGACTTGTTGGAGCTCCGACCCGAATCGAATTGGTAAAATACTCCCCATGATGATTGTGGAGTATTCTGTTTTGCTCTTAGGTCCTTCTGTCTTTCATTGAGGTCCTTCTCCCTTGCATCTTAGTCCTCAGATCTCACAATTCAGTCCTTTTTCCCAACTTTTGGGTCCTTTTATGCTTCATCTCTTCAAACCTATTTATTCTTGAAAACTAAACATAAAACTCGTAACATAGCATTGTTTAGGTGAAAGATAATGGATATAAGATACAAATATAAACATGAAATGATGCCAATCAGATGACTTGGGGAGAAGTCTCATTCTTAGTGAAGCAAGTGTGCAACATCCCTCGAATGAGCCTGAGGAACTCATTCCGATGCACCCACCTATTGGTTGGAGGGTTTTGTTCGATGAGAAACTAAACCCTAGTGAGGCAACACAACTCCACTCATTCATGTTGCCTACACCCAACCAATATCATGAGGGGTTCGAGCCTTTCAGCTTTGACCTTTCACCCCTCATGACACCTCAAAGTACCAATGAAGTGGGCACATTTTTGCAAATCTCTGGCCCGTAGGACTCGATGTTTTTATTCGATGGTCCTTGACCAAATGATTACGAGAATATCATTGTTGATGTATATATCTTGTTTAGAAAAGAAAAGAAAAAAAAAGAAAAAAAAAGAGTAATAAAAGACCACCAGGGAGCAATGATTGTTGTGGGCCCCAACCATTGTGTATTTGGGCAACATTTGTTTGACGTATTTGTCTCCCTTCTTAAGTATCTCACAAGTTTTTGGGAATTCGAGGTTATGTCCATCAACATGACCATGAAACTCTCATTGTGCTTCACATTGGTGAGATCTTTTCATTCTCGTGCATAAATCCATGTAGTTTCATACTCACATTCATTGACGACAATGCATGAAGTAAGTGTGGGGGGTGCTTTACGTTTGTATATATGTGGAGTCAAGTATTTTTCATTTTCTTTTGTTTGTATTATTAGGGCCATGTTAGTGTGCTGCATTTAATATCGATATATCTGCTTGTCATGATCATTGGGAGACTTGTCTTCTTTTGCTTGTCTTGTGCTTTAAAATTTTGACATTTCTTTCAAAATCTTCATGTGTTTGCGAAAGAAAATGTTTTGTGGATTTTGCGTGTGTTAAGCATGTGCAAAACCGTTGAGAGTCAAAGTAAAAAGAAAGTTCCCAAAATTGTCTTGAACTTGATGCATTAGGATATCTAGTACAGTGGCTTTAGGATTTATCTAGTCGTTAGGATGCACCCCAGTTTTCTCTTAGGGGTGAGTAATCATAGGGTTTCAGTGTTCAAACATTTAAAGAAGTCCACCTTGAACCTAATGAGTCAATAATTCGTGTATGTTAATATAATGAAGTTTGTTGTAGTCAAGGACACTTTAAATCTTATTATGAGACATTAAGTGTAGGGGTTTTGGTTCATGTGTAGATAAGAAATAAGTGAGTAGGTGTTCTCTATTCTCGCACGACTCCTATCACTCGGAAAATTTGATCTGAGGGGACTTTGTGCCTAGTGCTTTCGAGTCATCTAACTTGGGATGCACCGATCGAACTCCCATTACACGGGTGGTAGGGATTGCTCTATGTTGAGATGTGGGGAAATGTGTACGTGATAGTGTAAGTCCTCATGGGAAATGATGCACGAAACCTAACCCTGGGAGAATTACACTCCAACTAGTAAGAAAAAAAAGAAACAAAAAGAAAAAAAATGGCAATGCAAATAAGAATCTTAATGGACTTTACACTTTTTATCACTTGAGGATGTTGAGGTTGTCCATGTCTTCCACTTAAGTCCTTAATTAACTTGCATGAATGGTTCATTACGGTAGGTGTGTGGACTAAATACCTATATAGAGTCGGCCCATAGTATTGTTGTGTCCAATGATCGACAAAAATGAGTCCATCGAGTCGTGTTGCTAGGTTGAATAATGCATCTATGTTCGGATTTTGTGAGTATATCCGCTGAAAACCCTCAGGAGACAACACTCATCCTCATTGGCGACAAGGAGGTTTAACGACTTGTTGCACATGCTAAGTGCAACCGTGATTCCTACGAAAGTGAGTTAGGATTTCCCTGTTTAACGAATGATTTTTCCTTTCTTTCATTTTTCTTTTTCTTTGTTTTGCTCGGGACTAGGAAACGTTAGGTGCGGGTTTTTGATTGACATCATTTCATGCATTCATTTGTGTCTTATATCCATTATCTTGAACCTAAACAATGCTACATAACGAGTTTTATGTTTGAGTTTCAGGAATAAACATGATTGAGGAGAAGAGGCATAATAGGACCTAAAAGCAAGAGAAAAGACTAAGTTGTGAGACTTTGGGACTAAGATGCATGGGAGAAGGACCCGAATGTAAACCCAAGGGACAAATGAGCAAATGAAGAAACTTCACACCATCATGAGGAGTATTTTGACAATTAGATTCGGGCCAACACTTCTATAACCGATCCGACTGCACCCCATGTGAAGAATTGAAGAAGTAAAGAACATATCCGAAAATGGGTCGCATCTGGGAAAAAGTGACTGCCAATTGGAGGTCCAAGTCTGCTAATTAGTGGTACGTTTGTCTCCGAATCCGACACGATTTCTCCATGACATGGTTTATTTGTTTATGTGAATTCTGGGAAGGTTTTATTAGTCCCACATCGGGGGATTGCCCCCGATTACCTTTTTCTATGACTATAAATAGAACTCCTCCTCCTCCTCTTTTTGTATTCACTCTTTGCTTGGTCGCATTCTCTCTACCTGGAGTAATCATTGGAGCAGAATGCTACTAGTAATATGAGTCATTTAATAAAATAATTTTTCATTATTTTGTTCTCATGTTGTTTCTTTTTTATGCATGCTTAGCTTAGTCTTATTTCTTTGATCTTAGGCTAAATTAGTTAGAATGTCTCCTTTCTTCTTTAGTTTAATTGCTAGAATAATGTGTAGTGAGTAGATTCATCCCCTTTGGGGGTGGAGATGATGTTCATATATATTGTGAAGATTGGATGTTTGATGAATTTTTGATTGTGTAGACTTGCATGTTTTGTATTTTCATTGGGGGTATTTTAATCATCTACATGTTGGGGAATTTTGATGGGTTTTACCATAAGATTTAGACACTTCCCATGCTTAGTTTTCTCATATTTATTGACTGGAATTTCCATGTTGAATATGCTACATGTTAGTTATGTGTTTATATTCGTGTTTGTTTGCTTGATTGATTGAAGAAACTTTGTTTTGATGGGTTTTGCCATAACATTGAGACACCTCCCATGCTTACTTTTGTTCTTCACATGAGTTTATGGTTTTTGATGAATCTTGCCATATCTTTAGACACTTCTCATGCTGAGCCTAATCTTATGTTAATCAAGTGGTAATTGCTTATACGTTGTGTGAATAGATTGATAGGTTTTGCCACATCTTTAGACATTTCCTATGCATGAAGACACACACAACACACACATACATGCTTACATGCATCTTTCATCACTTATTTCACTTCATATGTGCACACACTCCACCCCTTAGGAGTTTCTCTTTCTGATTTCCAATCTTTTGTGTTTTCTTTCGCATTTCGTACTTATTAGTTTAGTGTAGTTTAGCTTTAGCGTAATCACATCTTTTCTCCCTTTATTCGCCATCTGACTTCGGTCATACCAGAGGCTGCTCACCTCCATGCAGAAGACCCGTACTTGCCCAGTCTTCACTGATGGCTGTGCACTTGCGGTCTAAATTTAAAACGAACAAACATGTGCATTAATCCATCAAATTTTCTTTAAATTCAAAGTTAGTTATCACCTCATCAAACTCAAGATACTACTGTCTAGATGCTTGTTTTAACCCATATATGGATTTCTTTAATCGACGTCCCATGTGTTCCTTGCCTTTCATAACAAACCTTATGGTTGTCATGAAAAGTTCCTCTTAAAAGTCACCATTAAGAAATGCAGTTTTTACATCCATTTGACGTAACTCTAGATCATAATGAGCTACTAAGGCTAAAATAATTCTTAGTGAGTCTTTCTTTGAAACCGAAGAAAATATGTTATCAAAATGAACACCGTCCTTCAAGGTAAAGCCTTTAGAGACAAGCCGACCCTTAAATCTTTCGATGTTACCTTTCGAGTCGGTCTTAGTCTTGTAGACCCATTGACAACTGATGGGCTTAACTCCAACTGGTAAATCAACAAGGTCCCAAACTTCATTAATTTCCATAGATTTCATCTCTTCTTCCATAGCATTTTTCCATTGAGATGATTTATCACTCATAATGGCTTCACTAAATAAGGTAGGATCCTCCCCATTGCCAATATCACATCCCTCGATCAGTATACAATATAGTAATTAGAAATGACAGATTTTCTCTCCCTTTGCGACCTACGTAAGGGTTCTTCAGGAGGTTCATTAATGTGGGTTTCTTCATTACGTAGTGGATTAGGCATATCTATAATCTCCAAAGGAAGTGTATAGTTTGAAACCTCTCGGATTATCAGGATAGGAACATAAGTCTGATTTTCCTCAAGATTCACTATTTTAATTTCACTACTCCCACTGATGTTGTCATTTTCCAAAAATACGACATGTCTCGTTTCAACAATTTTAGTGGTATGAGATGGGCAATAAAAATGAAAACCTTTTGATCTCTCTGGAGAGCTGACAAAATAACAACTGATGGTTTTACGGTCAAGTTTCTTAATTTGTGGATTGAAAAAATTACCTTTAGCAGGACAATCCCAAATACGTAAATATCCTAAACTTGGTTTTCGACTTGTCCCTAATTCATAAAGTGTTTTTGGGACAAATTTACTAGGAACCCGATTTAGAATATGCATAGTTGTCTTTAATGCTTCCATCCATAGATAACCAGGTAAGTTGGTGTTCCATATCATACTTTGTACCATATCCATAAGTGTACGATTTCGTCTCTTAGATACACCATTTTGCTGGGGATCCTCCGACATTAAAAACTACTGGACGATACCATTATCTTGAAGAAACAAAACAAATGGGCCTAGATTTTGACTTGAATCAGTGTGTCTACCATATTACTCACCGCCTCATCTTACTACTTTTATTTTAAGGTTTAGTTGATTTTCAACTTCAGCCTTAAGATTTTTGAATTTTTCTAGTGATTCAGATTTTTCATGAATAGAGTATACATAAGCATAACGAGAATAATCATGAATGAATGTAATGAATGATCTATGTCCGTTTAACAATCGGTGTGGATAATTTCCAAAGTCTCCCACTTCGAGTAGCCCCTTTCTTAGTTCCTTTAACGTACATTCCTTTGATACATTCAACGCAATGATCAAAATCAGAAAAATCTAATGTAGGGAGAATTTCATCTTTTACGAGAGGTTGCATTATGTCTCTAGAAATATGGCCTAAACGACAGTGTCATAATTTTGATGAGTCTCCAGTATCACTATTTCTTTTGATTCCACGTTTACAACTATTGACACTATTAACACTCATAGACAATAAAGACGTAGTCAATGAATAATTGAGATGTAGTTTGTAGAGGTCACCCTCTAAAATCACAGAACCAACAAGACAAGAGATATCATAAAGTTTAAACATCCAATTTCCAAACTGACATGAATAACCACAAAGTTCAAGTTTAGACACAGAAATTAAATTCCGAACAACAACGAGAATATAAACTACATTATATAAAAAGAGGAGAAAACTATTTTCCAAAACCATTTTCGTGTCTTATATCCTCTATTTTGAATCTAAGAAATGCTATGTAACGAGTTTTATATTTAAGTTTCAGGAATAAACATGTTTGACAAAAAGAGATACAAAAAGGATCTGAAAGCAAGAAAAAAATTGAATTGTGAGACTTATGGACTGATATGCAAGAGGGAAGGACCCGGATGTAAAATAAAGGGACCAATAAGCAAATTGAGAAACTCCACACCATCATGGGAGTATTTTGGAAATTAGATCCGAGCCTAAACTCCAATAACCAACTCGGGTGCACTACACATCAAGAAATCCATCCACCAAATTTTCATCCAAACCCGGTCTGGATCAAAGCAATCCAGACCGTTAATTGGTGGTTGGATCTGCTCCAGATCCGATTAGACTTAGTCGAGTGTTGTCTTAGAGTGTTTAATGTCCATTTATAGTATGTCATTAGTCTCACATCGGGGGATTGTCCCCGGTTACCTTTTTTCATGCCTATAAATAGAACTTTTCTTCCTCCATTGTATTTACTCCTTGCTTGGTTGTCATTCTCTCTACTTGGAGTAAAGCCTTGGAGCCAAAACTCAAGTGGAGAGATGCTACTTGTCATGTGAGTCATGAATAAAATAAATCTTTGTTAGTTTCATGTTGTCTCTTTTAATTCTTGCATGTTTAGCGTAATTTTGTTCTAGTTAGAATGTTTTCTCTTCTTAATACAAATGTTAGCCTAATGACTAGTGAGTAGTTTCACCCCCCTTTGGGGGGTGGAGATGATGTACATTTATGTTTTGAGGTTTTGATGTTTGACGAATTTTAATTGTGTAGACTTGAATGTTTGTATGTTCATCGGGTTTGTTTTAAT
The DNA here is from genome assembly GCA_963682175.1 of Triglochin maritima. Classification (NCBI taxonomy): domain Eukaryota; kingdom Viridiplantae; phylum Streptophyta; class Magnoliopsida; order Alismatales; family Juncaginaceae; genus Triglochin; species Triglochin maritima. The sequence continues at coordinate 26,257,305 of OY821788.1, read as the reverse complement.
CATGTACATGTTGGGGGAATTTTGATGGATTTTGCCATATGTTTCAGAAAATTCTCATGCTTGGTGTCCTCATGTTTATTGATTGATATTTACTGTTAGGTATGCTACATGTTAGTCGTGTGTTTGTATTTGTGTTTGCTCGTTTGATTGATCGAACAAACTTTGTTTTGATGGGTTTTGCCATGAAATTGAGACACATACCATGCTTAGTTTTTTTCTTCACATGAGGTCCTGGTTTTTGATGAGTCTTGCCATATCTTTAGACACTTTTCATGCTTGTAGGATTTTGTGCCCCTATGTATGTATATATTTTTCGAATTTTATACATGCATGCAGGATCAATTATAATATTTTCGATGATTTTATGTACATTATTCTATATAATATTTTAATACATAGTAATTTACATAAATATTAAAATAAATAGAAGAGGATGATACCCAAAGATTCTCTAAAACCTTAATGAAAATCCGAAGTTAAGTTGCTCGTCGAATCGCCCGTCTATTCGCCTCCAAGTGTTTACCAAACTCTAAACAATATTAAAAAGAAATGAGCTAGACAATCAATCTCTAAATCAAGGTTATAATCAAGTTAATAAACCCTTTAAAGCTCCTGAGAATTTAATCTCCAAAAACTTGTATAATTAAGAAAATTTTCGGATAGATTAATGGGGTGGTGAGAGAGAGAGAGAGAATTTTTGCATTCAATGAAACAAGTAGGGAGAGGAGACCTATTTATAGGCCCTCCCAACACCCACATCATGGGTTATCCACTAACCCATGATCTCTTGTTTTTCTCTTCCTTAAACCAATCATAAATTGACACACAATCATCCTTCAAAACGTTTGACCATAATTGAAATAAATCCAACCCATGATAAACAATAATCTCTTAACAATTCTAGCAAAATTGAGTCCACCGGTCGACCGAAACTTGCCTACCGGTCAACCGATAGGCAGTTAATTGTGATTTCGGTAGGACAATGAAACCGGAGGGTCGACCCATCACACGCTACCAAGACTACTGTGATTTCGGTCGAACAGAACGCATAAACGGTTGACCGATTCAACATGAGAAACGACTACTGTATGTTTTTTGTCGAACTGAGCTACAAGTCGGTCGACCAATTACCACCAAGAAGAATTTGCGGAAGCTCCTGGGAGTTTTCGGTGGATTGGGTAATGGTTAAGCATTTTGTAGGGGGTTGGTTTGTGCAGACGTGGCGGAAAGAGAAGCTGACGTGGCTGAGAGAGAAACCAGGACGCCCAAAAACTACCCGGACGCTGTTAACGATGCTCTAACACTAACACTAATACCCCCACAAAGAGTAATATTAAAGAAACAAGATGTGTCATTTTCTAAAGTTTCCACAGATAATAGAATAGTACAATTAAGCCTACGAGCCCAATAGTTTTACAATTAATATTTGTAGAAGAAAACGATAATACATGCACCGTTTTGCTGCTTTTGCATCTTTATAACTTCAATTTTGAAGATCGACAAATTTGATGACATTTCCGTGTAAGTAAAGGCCTTAGTGCTCTAAGGTTTTATTACACAAAAGATTAGATTTTGAATGACTTGATAGCATATATGGATTTCTCATATTTTCTCTCAAGTATTACATTTAATGGTTTTGAAAATATGTAATTTTTTAAAATTTCATGTTGAAAATTTTGATGAGATAGGTTGTTGGTCTAATTTCCTTCTTTAAAAGAAGATGGTTGAGTTATGGTTAATTTTTCTTTTCAATAAAAGCATATTAGAGATAGGATTTCAGAATTGAGATCAAATATTTGACATCCTGTGCCTCTATATTCAAATTAAATTCAAAATTTACAAATGTGTGGGAGCTTAAGCTCTTATATACAATGAATTGGGCCCAGCCCGTTACAACACCTGTAGGGCCGTTAATGGGCTTATTGAAACCTAGTAAAAATACCCGTGCAATGCGTAAGGAAAAACCAGGTTTCCATGCCAAAAAACATTCCTATAATTCAACCAAAAACCTACTAAATAGGAAACGATTGAACTAGGTATGTGAATTGGATAAAATACGCTGCTTATTCCTCCTTTATATTCTGTCATTCACTGCTTTCTTCTTGTCTCCGTCTTTGCACTAGAATTTCTGCTGAGGTCTTGAATAACAACTCTAAGGAAGTTCTGGACTTCAATGCATTCGAATGTTGAGTGTGGTTCATACCATTTTGCTGAACTGGAAGTCCTGCGAGGATGTTATGAGAATTAAAATATGTGAATTAAAGGTGTGAACTAGGAAAGGTAGAACATTAAACGTGAGAATGTTAGATGGATACAACCATGTCCCGACCAGAATTTCTAACTTCAATCCTTCCTTTCTCTCATCAAGTTTTATTTCCCTGGTGCCCTATTTGATTTGCTACTGGATTTGATCCTGGAGATCCTGATGTACTTTTCCCCAAGTTGCGTATAAAAATTTAAAAATTAAATTATTATCAACACAAATAATCAAATCCAAGACAATCTAAATAATTTTACTAATTCTTAAACAATATAATTATTCCCGAACAAATCAAATGATTTGTAAGCAGCAATCAAGATAAACGAACTAAATAGTTACATTTACATATACAAATAATATTATATTAGGAAGAGTTAGCAAATTGGTGAGGTCAGCTTAGACTCAACATGTTAAGGAAGCGGGTCGGCGAAATTCGTGAGTTGATGGGTTAAGTTTTTACAATCATGCTCATTGACAGCAATGACAGGTAAATATGTATTAGTTATGCCATTTACAAGTCTATCAATTAGGCCCTAAATAAGCAAGACAATCCCTGTAGTTGACATATTTATTTTATTGAACGAAATTCTTTGCTCATGCTCAACTAGATGGAACCCAGTTCCAACATACGTAGTTGTTCAAACATCCGTGACAGTAGTACGTAATTGGGTAATATTTTATCCTTTCTAAGCCAAAAATCATTATATTTTCCACTTACACTACTTTCTAGGAACATAATACTTCTTCCAGATTGCAATGCATCATCTAAATAGCAGTGCATGATGCATCATCTTAGGAATAAGATCAACAAAATAACACTTTTAGGCCAAATAGGAAGTTTTGTCTTGAAGAGAAGAGTACCTTCATCCTTGTTTTCCAATTACCTGTCCAGAACCTAAACATGCAGCATCCGATAATAACTCGGGACGTGTAGCTTCAGCACATCAGAATCTTGTTTAAAGCTGAAGTCAAAATGCAGAACAAATGTTCTACGTTACTCGAGAAGGTCAACAATAACAAGAGAAGAAAGTTCATGAAACATACTTTCATAATTCACAAGCTTTATTATTCATAAAAATGCCGTACACTATGAGGGCCAGCAAAAGGACCCAAAACTCTTCTGACATGTCGACACATCCTTATTTGCAATGATCATATCGTATGAAAATTTTAAACAAAAATATAAATACTCATAACGGCCCGTCTTCGAACCCGCATCGAGTTCGTGTCCCGGTCCGTCACACATGTGACCACTGACCCACAACACCTACATATTGCCACAAAACTTAAGTTGGTAAATGTTATGGTAAATGTTATGATAGTAAGCTCATGTCTTTATATCTCACCCCAACATTCTCATGTTAAGCAATGTAGGACTAAACTTGAGAGTTTTACATAGATGTTTGTAAACAATCAATTTTAATCAATAGGGCAAGCTGTTACATAGAATCACATTAGCAGTTGCTGCAATCTGCAAGATTTCAAAAACCAAACTCTGCATGGCTCCTAGAAAGAATGTCACATATGCCAATAAGTGCACAATTAATTATTATTCAGTATTGGAACGAAATACAGATGCTCTCCTCGGAAGGGACGAAAATAGGCACAATAGGAGATGAAAAGAGCAGAGTTTTCGCACGATCTGCTGAAGGAAATAAGGAATACTATGTTTCTTTAGGCTCGTGGCAGTGGTCATTTTATGAAGGCTGATCATCTACCTTTCTTGATTACCTGATACCCTTAGGCAGCCTAAAAAGCTTGCAGAGCTCAAGGCAAACACTCTAGAAGAACGAAAAAATTACTCAATCAGCGAAAAGTTTTCAAGAGACGAGGACTTGAATAGCTAATGCCATTCTCCACTCGATCTGCTTCCTTATTTTCTGACTCTTTTGTAGGCGTTCTCCAGCATCCACTAGTGCAGAATTGGCTTTACTCGTCGCCCAATAGACGTCGGCCGTTACAACGGCCGACGTCTATTGTGGAGAGGACAGCATAGACGTCGACTGAAATGGAAGCCGACGTCTATGTGACACTATAGACGTCGTCTGTAGGAATAACACATTTAACCGACGTCTATAGTGTATAGACGTCGACCTTTAGACGTCGGTGTTTTAGTACCTTGTGAAGCCGACGTCTATAGGGTATAGACGTCGGACTATATACGTCGGACGTAATGTAAGACCGACGTCTATAGTCTATCCACATAGACGTCGAGGTATAGACGTCGGTGTTATGGAACATCCGACGTATATAGGTCTTAAAGAAATCGGACAGACGCTTTTTCTTTCATTCTTTTCAGTCGAAACCCACCCAAACCCTAGCCGTCCCGCGACCGAACTCTCCTCCGCGACCATCCTCCGACCGATTCGCACCGTCTCCGGCACCGCAGCGAGCTCCCAAGCGCTCCTCCACTTCTCCGACCCTCTTCTCCTTCTTCCTCCGTCTTCCTCCGTCTCTCTCCACATGTAGGTTTTAAGTTCGTTTTTTCTTGTTTTAAGTTCGTCTTTCTCCACATATTCTCTCTAACTTAGCCTCCTCCGCATGTAGCTTCATCGTGTCGTTTACAGCCGTCTCCTCCGCGACGTCTTCGGGAACCACAAAGAGCTCCTCCGGCAATACAACTTTTCCCTCCTCTGGTTCGTGCTTAATTTTAGATTCTTAATTTAGGATTAGTTTAGACCAAGAATCCAACGCCAAATTAGGATTAGTGCAAATATTGGTTAGATAACGATTCAATGTGGATGTACACTCTTGACATGTAGACGTGATAAGCAACTTCTTCTCGGAGTTTTTTTGCATGTGTGTTATGTGTTGATATTTGATAAACATATTCATTGGATTGATTTAGTTTGGATTGAGTTGGGTTGGTTGGATGATTTAACCAAACTTTGTTTTCATTGGATTGATTTGGTTTGGATTATGTTAAGAATTTGGTTTGGATTGAGTAGAGAAATACATAATGTGAATGTGATTAGATAACTAGATATTAGGATTTGAATAAAATTTAAGTGGATAACTAGATGTGAATGTGATTAGATAACTAGATATTAGGATTTTCTTGTTGATTTCAGGATTTGAAGAATTTTACATATTAAATTTTAAGTGGAGGTTCTGCCAAAATTTCAATAAAATTTTATTCCCAATTATTATTAATAACATGATAGTTTGTGTTTAAAATGTTTTTCTGTCAATTCAAGTAATTAGTTTTAATACTTGATTTTAATATTTTAAATGTTTATTGCCTTAATTTATTGAATTTTTAATATTATGATAATAACTCATTGCCCCCTTAAACAACTTGGCCTTTAATAACCCAAAGCAAAAGATTAGACAATATTTGTTAAGTCATTCATCATATAGGATTTGCATGCATTGTATTTTCTATTATTTACGCTTTCTGTCGTAGATTGCTGGCGTAAGGTACGTACTATCTTTCACTCATCATTCATTAGAAAGCACGCATTAGTTAGTAGGACTTGCATTGTAACAAGAGTGAGGTGAGTGTTTGTTTGGTGTGTTGTTTGTTAGATTAAGGTATGAAAAACACTTAGGGGGCAGTCACCTATAGGAGATGAGGTGGGGGATTTCATCACCCTTTCCTTGGCCCAAAAACCACTTAATAAAAGAGCCTTAATAAAATCAATTAGACGTTGGCCCCTAGGATTTTCGGACGCAATAAGGAGAGGAAACCGTTTAAGACCCTTATGGCCTGAATGTCGTTGCCCATCTAGTCTCCCTGAGATTTTAGGAACCTCCGGGTTCTTGATTTCCTATAGATTAGTGGTCCTCGATGTTTAAGACCCTTTCGGCCTGAACGTCGTTGCCCATCTAGTCTCCCTGAGATATTAGGGACCTCCGGGTTCTTGATTTCCTACAGACTAGTGGTCCTCGGTGGGACCTCGAAGTTAGGCGTCGTCTATTACTAAGGACCTATAGTGGACTTTAGGTTTGTTTTGGCCTTGATTGTTTAGTTAGATTTCTAACATTCCTTATTCCACGCTAGATTAAGGACTTCATCTCTTCTCCTCTGAGTCATTCTTTTCTCATCTTAATGTCTCCGAATGTTCTCATCTACGTACACATTCTTTTAAATTGAAATTTTATTTATGTTCTGCAATAATAACTATCATTTTTGCCTCTGTTTAGATTGAAATGGATCGAGAGTGGATAGTTTCAAACAGATTGAGTGATGAGTATGAGAACGGAGTGAATATGTTCTTAGAGGTTGCCAAAAAACATTCTAAGAAAATGAAAGACAGCGACATGGCGTATTGTCCGTGCAATAAGTGTCATAATATGTCAGTGTTGACTTTTCGGAAAATGAAAGATCATTTGTTTGAGAAAGGTTTCGACCCAAATTACAGACGGTGGATATGGCACGGCGAAAATGAATCATGTAGTCGTTCCAAGAATGATGGAGAAGATGTTAGTGTGGAAGATCACTTAGAGGAAATGGTTCAGGATATGGCTGAAAAGTTTTCGTCCAACCCCGATTTACTTGGTAATTTGTTGAGTGACAATGAGAAGCCGTTGTATAAGAATTGTACCAAATTCACTAGATTGTCAGCGGTGTTGAAGTTGTACAATTTAAAAGCTGGAAATGGTTGGTCCGATGTGAGTTTCACATCAATGTTGAAGTTAGTGAAAGAGATGCTTCCAGATGACAATGAGTTGCCAGATAGAACTTATGATGCAAAGAAAGTGTTGTGCCCTATGGGAATGGAATATAGGAAGATACACGCATGCCCGAACGATTGTATATTGTATAGGGGTGAGTTTGAAAACTTACATTCCTGTTCCAGGTGTAATGTGTCAAGATACAAAATGAAACGTAGTGGACCAAACCACAATGAAGAGGCTGATGAGATGAAAATCAAAGGACCTCCTGCTAAGATTTTATGGTATCTTCCGATAATACCAAGGCTTAAACGTTTGTTTGCGGGTAAAGAGGATTCCAAGAACATGACATGGCATGCTGATCATGAGAAACCAAATGATCAGTTGTTACGTCACCCTGCAGATTCACCTCAGTGGAAAAAAATAAATGTCGACTTTCCTGTGTTTGGTGAAGAATCGAGGAATGTACGACTTGGCCTCTGTACTGACGGAATGAATCCTTTTGGTAGTTTGAGTAGCATTCACAGTTCTTGGCCCGTTCTGCTTGTAATTTACAATCTGCCCCCGTGGTTATGCATGAAACGCAAATATATCATGTTGTCCTTAATGATTTCTGGTCCGAAACAACCTGGAAACGACATCGATGTGTATTTAAGACCTTTAATTGATGACCTAAAGAAATTGTGGGGTGACGGAGAGTCAGCTTTTGATTCTTATCGTCAGGAGTCGTTCGTAATGCGGGCAATGATATTTTGCACGATTAATGACTTTCCAGCTTATGGTAATCTGTCTGGATATTCAGTTAAAGGTCATAAAGCTTGTCCAATTTGCGAGGAAAATACATGTTCTTTGCAACTAGTTAATGGTTCTAAGACTGTCTATCTCGGTCATCGGAGATTTTTTCCGAACTCTCATCCTTATCGTAGGTTGAAGAAAGCATTTAACGGAAAACAGGAGTTTCAGAATCCGCCAGTTGAAATCAGCGTCGAAAAGGTGTATGAACGTGTAAGGAACATTGAATGTGAATTTGGAAAACCGTACAAACGAGCAAACGACAAAAGTAGTTGGAAAAAAAGATCAATATTTTTTGATCTCCCTTACTGGAAAACTTTAGAAGTTAGACATTGTATTGATGTGATGCACATAGAGAAAAATGTTTGTGATAGTCTTGTTGGCACTCTGTTGAACATACCTGGTAAAACCAAAGATGGATATAATGCAAGACTTGATCTTGTTGATATTGGTATACGAGCAATGTTGGCACCAGAGAAGAAAGGAGATCGGAATTACTTACCTCCAGCTAGTTATACATTGTCTAGAAAGGAGAAAAGAATTCTCTGTCAGTGTTTGCACGATGTAAGGGTTCCACAAGGTTATTCTTCAAATATCAGTAATCTTGTTGTTATGAAGGATTTGAAACTTGTGGGGATGAAGTCTCATGATTGTCATACTTTAATGCAGCAGTTGTTACCTGTAGCACTGAGATCCATATTACCGAAAGATGTTAGACAAGCAATAATAAAGTTGTGTTCGTTTTTCAATAAGATTTGCAGTAAGGTGGTCGATCCTGTGCAGTTAGACAAGTTACAGAATGAAATTGTGGTCACATTATGTCAGTTGGAGATGTTCTTCCCCCCGGCTTTTTTCGACATTATGATTCATCTTGTTATTCATTTGGTTAGAGAAGTTAAATTGTGCGGACCAGTTTTCTTAAGGTGGATGTATCCTTTCGAGCGTTATATGAAAGTGTTGAAAGCTTATTGCAAAAATCGTCAAAGACCAGATGCTAGTATTGTTGAAGGATACATAGCTGAGGAGGTTATCGAGTTTTGCACTGGATACCTAGCAAACACCAAAACTGTTGGACTTCCGAAGAATCGTCATGATAATCGTGTCGATGGTAAAGGGACACGGGGGATGAAAATGTTAAATCCAAATGGCGATGACTTAATGACAGCATATTTTTATGTGTTGTGCAATTCGAATGAAGTTCAACCATACCTAAATGAACACATGAAGTTTCTAAAGGAAAGAAATCCTTTGTGGAGTGATCAACAAGTAATTAATAGTCACAATAAGAATTTCATCTCTTGGTTCAAAAATCTAGCATACAAGCGTGATGTTTCTGAGACAATACAGTGGTTGGCTTACGGTCCGCATTCTGTTGTTATAAGTTACAGTGGTTATGATATCAATGGATATTCTTTCTACACAGTTTGTGAAGATGCGAAAAGTGCTGTTCAGAACAGTGGCGTCACCTTAATAGCAGAGTCTTTGCATGTGTCTAGTTCTAAAGACAAGAATCCTGTATACGCCGACATGTCCTATTACAGTGTAATTGAAGATATATGGGAGCTAGACTTTGTTAAATTCAAAGTACCTATATTTAGATGCAAGTGGGCTGATAATAAAACAGGAGTTCGAGTGGATGACTATGGCTTCACTTTAATTGATTTTTGAAAACAAGGGTATAAAGGAGAACCTTTTATTCTAGCTTCCCAAGCGAAACAAGTCTTCTATGTGGCTGATTCGTGTGATAAGAAATGGGCAGTAATTTTGGAAGGGAAGAAAAAAATTGTATCAGATGATAGTCTGATCGAGTATGAAGAAACACCACCTTTTTCTAAGCAAGCACCTGAGTTGAACTCAGTAGATGAAGAAATAAATGTTGAGACTTGTATGTTTAGAGATGACCACGGTGAAGGTATATGGATTGAAAATCCATTAAGGAAAAAAAAACAGTAAAGGTGCAAATTTTCTGTTGTAACACATTGTAATAGACATTTAATCCATGTCTTTACCTTATTTAATTACTTGAATTTATCTTTTATAGTATAATGGCTCCGAAAAAGAAACCCACTTCCTCCGAGTCTGAAGGTTCGAAGACATACAGTACACGAGGTCCTTGTCTCATGAAAGAATTCGTGGGCAGAAGAACTAGAGACGGTAGAATTCCAATCCAGTTTGATGACTGTCTTGAGCCCTTAGGCATGCTGTCTGATAATTGGAAAAGTTTTCTGGGTAGCTTAGCGAGGGCCAAAGTTGACATTTGTTTATCCAGTTGGGCTGATGTAGATGAGAAGTTGAAGGACACAATATGGGATAATGTGCAGGTAATGGTTCCATTATAGATTTCTATAGTTTTAGTTGAACTTTTGATATATATAAAGTTAACGTGTTGTAGGAATCTTTTGAGTTCCAATCCACTGACAAGTTGAAGAAGAAGTGGATGACATACATGTCAGTTCGTTGGAGGGATTTCAAAACAAATTTAACGAACAAGTACATATTCGGAGACTACCAGGATAGAAATCCATGCGATGTCTATAACTTTATCACTCCGAATCAATGGGAGCTATTCAGAAAATCCAGAGATAGCCCGGAGTTTGAGGTATACTGAGTTTAATTTATAATATAGTAACTGAGTTTCAAAACAAACTTGTTAGTTATTGATTTTAGTGACAATCTAATAAACTTGATTTTAGGCCATCCGAGCAAAAAACCAAAAGATTAGATCTTCTAACAAGTATACCCATCGTATGTCTCGAGCGGGGTACCACAAGTTGGAAGCACAAATGATGGCTGAAAAAATTGCTCAGAAGAGACAGGAGGCAATTGACTCCGGTATGAGTGAGGAGCAAGCAAGTAACATATCTCCTCCTTCTCCCATAGCTCGTTGTGATTCTTGGAAGAGAGCGAGAGTAAACTCCAGAGGGGAGTACGTCACAGACGAGTCGCAAGCTATCGGCTCGAAGATAGTAAGTTGCATCATTTATATATATGTTATTAATTCAGAATCATTAATTTTATATTGCTCAAATGATAGTAAATATTGTTTTTAACTTACGACTCTCTGAAGTTGAGAGAATCTCAAGGCGAATTTGCTTCCGATGGTCGGAATGATATTCTACGCGAGGCCTTGGGAAACGACGAACACCCCGGTCGTGTGCGAGGGGTAGGGAGTAGAGTTGGACTTCGACAATATTTTGGGAAGACTCAACGGTCTACTTCGACGACTGGTCATACCAAATGCCAGCAGGAGATTGCAGATTTGAAGAAGTCTTTGCAGCTTCTTTCGGAGAGATTGGATCGTGCTTTGCCTACTTCTCCTACCCGTCGTAAGACCGGTTCTTCCACGGAGACTACTCCAGTTCCGCCAGTGTTCCACCATCATCGACATGATGATTTCGTGTCTCATTCTCGAGAATTGGCCCTCGTCGACGGTCCCTCGTTTGGAAAGTTCGTGGATGGATCTAGATGTGCTTTATTTGTCGAAGACCCTGATCGAAGATTGGTGGGACACGGGAAAGTTTATAACATCTCCAGACACCACTTCACAGAGGTAGGAGAGGGAGAATTGAAGGTTGCAGTTGAGAGTTGCTTAGATCCTGGTGTTTTTGTGCCATTTCCGGAAGAAGAGATTGTTACTCTCGGCGATGCTATCGGTGGGTTCGTGCGTTGGCCTAGTTATTTAGTAGAGCTAAACGACAAACATGAGGTATAGTGTAACTTTGAAAGACTTTAAACTTCAATTTTGTTAACAATTGTATTTTAACGGTTCTATACATCTTTGTAAGGTGTCAAGCCCCCGGAGCAAAGGGTCAAACAACCAATCTCCGATCAACATTAATTCGCTTCCAAGTAGGTGCAAAATGTTGTATCAATGTATGGTAGGTAGGGAGGCACAATCGTTAAGTACCTTGGAGTTGGAGGGGGATAAAGGGTTGCCTCCGGCTTTGTACGTCACCAAAGAGGATATCATGCAGTTCATGGCGATGGATTCGTTGTGTATCATGATTATCGACGTGCAAGTGAAGTAAGTGTTCTTTTGTATACAATGAAAAGTATTGAATAATTTTATCAAAACTGTAATAAATTATAATTTTTATACTTGTAGACATCTTTACGACGCCAGAAGGTCAATCTTTCCCGAGGATCAAGTATTTGGATTTATCAGTCCATCTACATATATATACGGGAATGACGATAAATCGGGTCAACTAGGGACATTCTTTAAAGAAGAAGACAAGAAATATTATCTGTTCCCTTATCATGAGAGGTAAACTTTGTAATTCAAAGTGAAATTTTATTTTGTAATAAACTTCTAATTATATATATAACACAGGGCTCATTGGATGCTTGTCGTTGTATGCCCAACGACTAATTCGGCATATTGGTTTGATCCGTTGGGGTCGAATAAACCAAGGGACTCAATAAAGAAACTTCTAAATATGTAAGTTCGTTTAGTCGTGAATAAAGTAATTCGTGGATTTTTATTAGTATTATTGATTGATATTTTAACTTGTGCTACTCAGGGCAATTAAGGTTTACAGAGCTTTAGGTGGTAGGAGAACAACCACAAAATCAGGAATAACATGGCATGGAATGAGAGTACGTTCTATCCCATTTTTGTTAATTAAGTTAGGAACAAATATTTAGCGAATTCCTATGTTTGTAGTACCGGAAGCAGGTTGGAAATACGGAATGCGGTTACTACGTGATGAGATACATGGAGGAAATCCTCGATGTGGCAACTCAAGACGTATGTCTAACCGAGGTAATGTAGATCGTTATTCAATTGTATATTCAATTGTAGTTTCAATATTTAGTTATTAATATTCAACACACTTGTAATTTTTTGATAGGTTTTCCCAAAAAGTAGTGATCCATTCTCGCAACAAGAGCTCGATGAAACTCGCGACCGATGGGCTCGCTATTTCATCAGAAACATGCTGACGAACTAAGAGGTTCTACTGCCAATTGTATTTTTTGTAATTTAGTTAACAAGTGCACTTGTATTACAAACCTACACTCTATGCCTTAATATAATCGCCTTAATTTTAGAATGAATTAATTGCAAGTGTGTTGAATGTTAATTGTGGTTGTATTTTTGTGTTTGTGTTTGTGCATGTATGCTTGTGGATGTATGTGGATGTATGCTTGTGAATGTCAATTGTATGGATGTATGTGGGATGTATATGGATGTATGTGGATGAAATTTATAGGTGAACGAATTTGGTGCAGTTGTATGTACACGACGACGATGACTAAAAACAATTTCGTCGGATCCTATTTATTTTTTTTTGTCCAGGTTTGGGAATAGACGTCGGCTGTCTCTATAATCCGACGTCTATTCCTCTGAAGAAAGGAATAGACGTCGGCGTTCTATGTAATCCGACGTCTATCCCTAAAGTATAGGCGTCGTATGTTAGTTATCCGACGTCTATCTCTAACGTATAGGCGTCGTATGTTTTTTAACCGACGTGTATAATTAACGAATACACGTTGGAGTCTAATTAAAGCCGACGTATATCCGTTAGGTATAGACGTCGGCTATACTATGACCGACGTCTATGTATAGACGACGCACACATATACGTCGGATTGGGGTGTGCTTATATCCGACGTGTATAACCCTTTATATCCGACGTATATTCTCTTTTCTGTAGTAGTGATCCACTGAAATCCAATACACGTCTCTCGGTCTACAAAACAATCATTCAAAAATAGAAACATTAGTAAGCAAGCTGTGGAATCATAAAAGAAATGTCTAGAATCGGCATGCTAAACTGGTTGCTCCACACACACAAAATGATTTTTATAAAATGAATATATTTTTTTGGTAAATCAGATCATTAATTAGTGTGCTTCAAACGTGTTATTACTATTTAAACTGCCAAGTCATTGAAACAAGGGGAGAGCTTGGAAGTTGTCACTCATAAATAATAAATGTAGCTCAAACAATATGATTAACTAGTAGCATTTGGTGCACTCTCAAAACATCGGCAGTTTAAATCAGTGATTGTGAATTACAAGTAGTGTGCTATGTTTTGAGTAAAATGTGATGATGAACATGTAAAAAATCCACCCAAGAATAATAATATCTTGCTTTTATTTAATGAAACAGTTGATTTTGCAAGAAATATACTTATGGAGATCCAAAGTAGAAGACGAAACTCAACACAGGTCACTACAGGGGCTCCGAGCTTGGTGCAAATTCAAACTCAAATAACATTTTGTAATAGTCAACTTCACGGTTAAAAATATCAACCCCTTATAATTGTAACATCCCGAAACAGCGGAAATTTAAAAATTATTTATCAAGCATCAAAAACCAATAAGCAAAGACGTGACTGTTACTTCTCATAAAATCATAAAAACGGTGCACCAGTTTACATCAGAGTTTGTCAAAAACGATACATGATTACTACAGAACAACAAAGGAAGATAAATGTAATCATGTCGACCTTCGTGGTCTGAGTAGAAGATCTGATCCCAAATGCGCGCGCCCGCCGCTCACCACCCAACTATACCTACTGCGGTCCTGAAAAAGATGCAACAACGATGCCTGAGTTTCCATAAGGAAATGCCGTATGCCAAGCTCACCTATAGGCATGCAATAGTACAAATGAACCTATCATACTAGTAGCATGTCATGTCATCAACAGTAAGGAAAATAGTTCCCCCGAAGGGTAACATAGGACATCAGTCCGAGAATCATCATCGCGTCTCCTAAGGAGACCTACCGTAGACACATACGGTCTAACGGAAAAACACGAGACGCCCCCCACGCGCGGCTACACTAATCATGGGGTTTGGTAAGGAGCATCCGCCAGGTTCGCGCCATAAGAATTAGATCTGTAACTTCGTGGTCGAAACCACACCAACGGAGCCGTCGCTAGGTCAGTCCATCAATCATCATCTCAGTAGGTGCCCATCTGAGGAACATAGCCGGAACAACATCGGCCCATCATCGCCGGAACAACATCGGCGGCATCACCGGAACAACATCGGTGGTCCATCAATACGTCCGGCACAACAACGGACGGGTCCAGACCGAAGTCTGCAAGGTCATCAGGCTCCACGAGCCGCGAACACCAACCGCGCCGCTATAAAAGCAGGGCAACGACATCCGTAGCCCCTCAGGCCGATAGTCACCTCACCCAACGACAGTTGCGTGCCCGCACAATCATCATACATTGGGATCCGAGATCCCTCAGGCCTGTTATACTACAATGAGTGCAATCAATTCATCACATTAGTCACGATCCATACATGGAGGTGACGCGTTGCGGACACCCACACTCTGTTGGCTTTTTGGCCTTAATCTTATGTTTTGATGATTTAATCAACCGAATCTTAATTAGAGTAGCACACACTATGCATTGCATATATATTGTATTGTGCTAACCTCTACAGGTGATCAAGACTCAAGAAAGAAGGAAATGAAGTCAAGACATGTAATTAAAGCTAAATCGAAGACATGTAATCTTGATTTCTTTTGAGTCTTAGGAACAAAGTGTAATTGAGCATACTTGAGCTAAAATCAACTTAATCACACACTAGGTTCCCTATAGAAGTCACACACGAAATTTCACATTATTTGGACTTTAATAGATCACCCAAACTTAGACCGGAAAAACACAAAACCTGAACCCTAACTGTCTGCCCACATTCGGTTGACCGCAACATGCCGTTCGGTCGACCGGATGATCAAGTAATCTTGTTTGTGTTTCCCTGTCTAGTTTCGGTCGACCGCACCATATCTTTCGGTCGACCGTTTGAACTTACTGTTCCGACCGTTATTCTTGTCGTATATGCCCAACGGTCGTATTCGTATTAAAACTATATACACCTCCATATACTTAACCAAACGGTCGAACCAGGTGCCAAGTTCGGTCGACCGTTTAACCTTGTCAAAAATTCCCTGCTATCGGTCGATACGATTTTGTTCGATTGATCCAATTTTCCCTCTACCGAAACGTTTATTCGGTCGACCGGTAACCATGTTCGGTCGACCGTGTTCTTAATAGACTTAAGTGTTCGGTCGATCTATTCATATTTCGGTCGACCGTATCCTTATCAAACCCAAGCGTTCGGTCGACCGTTCCACTTTTCGGTCGACCGTTTCTGGACAGATTTGCAGCCCGAATTTTCTGCTTGGTGTATCTTGCACAAAACCCAATCAAATCTTGTCCCAACGGTTCTATTCTCTCTAATGCATATATAAGGAGTTGTAAAACACATTTTAACACAACTCTCCCACTACAAACTTGTCCCAAACTTTAGAGAGAATCCCAAACATTCAAAGCTACAAACCTTCCACACTTAGTGATCATTTCTTAATCCTACTCAAGTGTGCTCAAGATTTAGAGAGTGTTGCTCCACTCAAGTTATCATTTGTTGTCAATAGAGTAAAGACTCCGGTGAAAGCCCGAAGCATCCTTCTCGGATTGTGAGAAGAAGATTCCAAGCTCGGCGAGGGTTGTTCGCGAGTTTGACGGTTGTAAAGGCGTTCTCTCCCGGCCCGGAACGGGGAGTGGTTAGTGAAGTCGTGAGCGGAGCTCGGTGATCCGAGCGGAGCTTGCAAGAGAGGACTAGGACCCGGGTGGGGTGCCGAACCTCTATAAAAACGCCGAGTCGATTTGTGGTATGCATATTCCTACACTTGCTTGTTTTTTGTCAAAAATTCCGCTACATTTCTTTGATTGCTTATACAAGTAGGTAATTAGGTGATTAGCATTAATTGTGGACCCATAAACCCACACGATCCTACACACTCTTCCACACGACGGTCCATGGGCAGGCACGCGTAACGCGCCCACCGTCACCTCCCGGTTCACGCACAATGCGAGGACACGGGTTTCCGTGAACAGAGTTGGCATCCTAAGCGGAACCAGGAATTTTGTCATGTGCAAAACGGTAGACCGAAAGAGACAACTCGGTCGACCGTCTCCACAAGGGAATCGGTCGACCGAAAGTGACATCCGGTCGACCGCTTCCGCAAGGGAATCGATCGACCGAAAGTGACAACTCGGTCTACCATTTCCACAAGGGAACCGGTCGACCGAAGCGTCTGCCACGGTCGAACTATTTGCGCAAAACATAAGTCCTAACGGTCCACCGAAGGACTAAAACCGGTCGACCGAAACGAGGTCAAAATCCGGAGACTGGTCAACATCAAAATCAAAACTATCGGTCGACCGACTCAGGGGTCTTGGTCGACCGAAAACTAACAGGGTCAACCTATTATTCTACGTCATATAACGGTCGACCGAACAAGCATAAATAAACCAGTACACTTAAGTTCCGGTCGACCGAACACAAGGAACCGGACGACCGAAACACAACAGACAGACAAAATACATACATTCGGTCGACCGCCCGAAGGGTCCGGTCGACCGTTGGTCATCTTCAACCTCGCGCCAGCCGAGGTTTTTCCACCAAAACACTTCGTCGGAGAGGTCTCCGACCTCTTCCGACCGACCAACGCAACCCTCCCACGAGGGTTAACAACAAAATCACACTAGAGAGCGGCATGCCTCAAAGAAGACGACGAAACGCTGGAGCAACGCTCACGCCTCCATCCTCCTCACGCGCGACCTCCTCCTCGCGACGACCTCTGCACGCCTCACGCCGGAGCCTCCGAGTCTTCTGCCTCCTCTGGACGCCGGGAAAGGAGAAAAATGAGAGAGTGAAAATGAGAGAGAGAGAGAAACATATTTCTTGCTTTAAAACCCAACCCAAATCTTGCACCAACAGTACCCGCAACTCTACACCTCTCACCCATCACCATGCCACTGCTCATCACTCCATCCCCATGCAAATCACACCCCTAATCTCCATCTCTCCCCCTAACACCCATTAACTCCTAAACATGGGTTTAGGGTTCTTACAATCCACCCAACTTAAAAGGATTTCGTCCCGAAATCAAAACAACAACTCACCGAAAAGC
Organism: Triglochin maritima; assembly: GCA_963682175.1. NCBI lineage: Eukaryota > Viridiplantae > Streptophyta > Magnoliopsida > Alismatales > Juncaginaceae > Triglochin > Triglochin maritima. The sequence continues at coordinate 26,239,693 of OY821788.1, read as the reverse complement.
TCTGGATACTGCCTTCTGACTTCCTCCTCGATCTCCCAAGTGGCCTCATGCTCACTGTGATGCTGTCACCTGACCTTCGCCATCAGAATGGTCCTCCTCCTGAGCTGGTGATCCATGCGATCAACGATCTCGACTGGTCTCTCCTCAAGAGACAGGTCCTGCTGAATCTCTGGCACTGCAATCTCAATAACGTAAGCTAGATCTGCAACGTACTTCCTTAGCATCGATACATGGAAGACGTTGTGAAGATCCAAAAACTGCGGTGGCAATGCAATCCGGTAGGCAACCTCTCCAACTCGGTCGAGGATCTCAAACGGCCCCACATAGCTCGGACTGAGCTTCCCCTTCTTCCCAAACCTCATCACACCGTGGGTTGGGGAAATCTTCAGAAACACGTGGTCGCCCACCTCGAAACTCAGCACTCGTCTGCGTCGATCAGCATAACTCCAATGCGTGCTCTGTGTCGTGGCCAGTCTCCTCCGAATCACATCAACCTTCTCTGAGTACATCTGCACAATCTCTGGCCCCACCAACTGCCTCTCGCCCACATCACTCCAGCATATCGGTGATCTGCAAGGCCTCCCATACAACGCCTCGTACGGTTCCATCCCAATACTCAAGTTGTAGCTGTTGTTGTAGGCGAACTCTATCAGTGGCAAATGCTCATCCCAGTGTCCTGCCCAATCCAATGTGCATGCTCTCAGCATATCCTCCAAGGTCTGAATCGTCCTCTCTGACTGACCATCCGTCTGCGGATGGAACGTTGTACTGAACCTCAGACGCGTCCCCAAAGCTTGCTGCAGACTCCCCCTAAATCTAGAAGTGAATCGAGGATCTCGATCAGAGATGATGCTCACTGGCACTCCATGCAACCTGACTATCGCCTCCAGATACAACTTAGCTAGACCCTCCAAAGGCAACGTGGTCCTGATCGCTAAGAAGTGTGCCGACTTGGTCAGCCGATCGACTATCACCCAAATCGCGTCGTTGAATCTCCTCGTCTTCGGCAACCCTGTGACGAAATCCATCGTCACGTGCTCCCACTTCCACTAAGGAAGCTCAATACACTGCATCGGTCCCGCTGGTCACTGATGCTCAATCTTCACCTGCTGACAGACTAAGCATCGCTCTACAAACTCTGCAATGTCCCTCTTCATGCCCTTCCACCAGAAGTTCCGCTGCAGGTCCTTATACATCTTCGTGCTCCCCGGGTGAATGGTGTATCTCGCTCTGTGTGCCTCCTCCATGATGTCATCTCTCAGCCCATCGAACTTCGGCACCCAGATCTGACGCCTGAACCTCAAACCACCATTAACCCCTACATTGAAGTCTGAATCAGCTCTGGAAGCCAACTGTAGCAGACCAGCTAACTCATCATCCCCATGCTGAGCCTGCACCACCCGTGAGACAGTCTGCGGCTCCACCCGAAACCCAACCATCACTGCTCCCTCTGAACCCTCTGTGGACGGTCTCCACTCTAACAATGCCTCGAGTAGCCTCCACTCCTGGATGCATAGACTCGCAACTGAAACCTCCACCTTCCTGCTCAGCGCATCTACAACCGAATTCGCCTTCCCTGGATGATATGAAATGGTGAAGTCGTAGTCGTTAATGAACTCAAGCCATCTGCGCTGCCTCATATTCAGCTCCTTCTGCGAGAACAAATACTTCAGACTCTGATGGTCGGTGAAGACCTTGAACTGCTCGCCATACAAATAGTGTCGTCAGGTCTTCAACGCATGAACTACCGCTGCTAACTCCAGATCATGAGTAGGGTAGTTCTTCTCGTGCACCTTCAGCTGCCTCAAAGTGTATGCCACCACCTTCCCGTGCTGCATCAGAACACATCCCAAGTCAATCCCTGACGCATCGCTGTATATCACATAGCCTCCACTGCCACTCGGTAGAGTCAGAATAGGTGCTGTCGTCAATCGTCTCTTCAGCTCCTGAAAGCTGTCCTCGCACTTCTGGGACCAAACGAACTTGACGCCCTTCTGCGTCAACGCTGTCAGCGGCGATGCAAATCTGGAGAAATCCTGGATAAACCATCTGTAATACCCTGCCATCCCTACAAAACTCCTAATCTCCGTCACGCTCGTTGGGGCTCTCCACTGAGTCACAACCTCGACCTTCGCCGGATCAACCGAAATCCCATCCGTTGACACAATATACCCCAGAAAAGCCACCTGATCCAACCAAAACTCACACTTCGTGTACTTGGCATAAAGCTGTTGATCCCTCAAGATGCCAAGCACAATCCTCAGGTGCTCTCGATGCTGCTCCCTGTCAGGCGAGTATACCAAAATGTCGTCCACGAATACAACGACAAATCTGTCGAGGTACAGCTGAAATGTCCTATTCATCAGATCCATGAATGCTGCAGGTGCATTCGTCAGTCCAAACGGCATCACCAAGAACTCGTAGTGACTGTACCGCGTCCTGAAGGCTGTCTTCTGAACATTTGTCTCCCTGATCTGCAACTGATGATAACCCGAACGAAGATCGATCTTCGAGAACACTCTCGCCGTCTGCAACTGATCAAACAAGTCATCAATCCTGGGCAAAGGGTACCGGTTCCGAACGGTCACCTTATTCAGCATCCTGTAGTCGATGCACATCCGCAACGACCCATCCTTCTTTTTCACGAAGAGCACAGGCGCTCCCCATGGAGAAACACTCGGTCGAATGAACCCAGATTCAATCAACTCCTGCAACTGCTTCTTCAGCTCTGTCAACTCAGCAGGTGCCATACGATACGGGGCCTTCGACTGAGGTGTCGTACCCGCTACCAACTCGATGCCGAACTCGATCTCTCGGTGCGGTGGTAATGCTGGAATCTCTGCTGGAAACACATCTGGGAACTCCTGCACAACCTCTATCTCCTCTAGCCTCCTCGTCTCAGGATCAGGAACAACTAGCGTGACCACAAACGCTCTGCATCCCTGTTGTATCAGTCTCTGTGCCTTAACTGCAGACACAATCAGACGACCCCCTCTGCTCCTCGCACCTCTGATCAAAACATCTGGCAAGCCCTCCATCGGAATCAGGATCTTCTTCTCGCGGAAAAAGACTCGCACGTCGTACTGCGACAGCCAGTCCATCCTCAGTATGACGTTGAAGTCCTCCATCGGTAACAAGACCAGATCTGCCGGAAGTCATGGTCTCCCGAAGCAACTGTGGTGCCGGGGAAATAGCTCCCCACAGTGCCCACCTCACCCATGGGTGTGCTGACCTCCAAAATATCAGTCAGCAGCACAGGGGTCCGACCCAACTCGCCAGCAAACTTCTCCGAAATGAAGGAGTGAGTGGCGCCGCAATCAAACAACACACGCGCAACTAAGCCAGAAACAGAAAGAGTACCTTCCACGACGGTGTTGGAGTCCCTCGCCTCCTCATCCTGAATAGTGAAGACTCGCCCGGTCTTCCTGCCTTGACCTGGTGAAACGACTGATCGGCTGCCTCCGCCTCTCCCTGCCACTGGTGGTCCAGACCTCCTACTAGGCTCTCCCTGTCTAGTCGGGCACTCCCGAATGTAGTGACCCAACTGTCCACATCCAATGCAAGCTCCAGTGCGCCTGGAGCACTCCTGACCTGGGTGAAACCTCCCACAGAACGTGCACGCTCCAGACTGACGTGCTCCTCCTCCATCAAACCTGGGCCTCTTGCCCGGGTTCCCTGCTCCACGACCGACTGGTCGGCTACCGGTGCTTACTGATGCCTTCCTCACCTCCTGAAGACACTCCCTCTGGTCCTGCTCGATGATGGTAGCATGCTTCACCGCATCTGCAAGGGTCCGCGACATGTTGTTGATCACACGTGATCGGAGCGGCTGCCTCAGTTCCTTCACGAACTTTCTCGCTCGCTGCTCTGTGGTCACACAAATCTCAGGGCAGTAACGCTCCAAGGCGTTGAACCTGCTGATTCGCCAGAGTCATCTCCTTTTGCTCCAGCGACACAAACTCCTCCCTCTTCCGGTCCCTGACGTGCTGAGGAAAGTACTGCTCGTGAAACACATCCAGAAACTCCTCCCAGCTGATGTCCTCACGATCCTCAAACAAAACCGTGGACGTAGACCTCCACCAGTTGGCCGCCTCGCCATCAAAGACATAGGTGGCCAGATCCACCCTCCTCTCCGGAGCAACTCCAATCACTCGGAAGATCTTCTCCATCCTGAAGATCCAGTCCTCTGCTACCTCCGGAGCACTCCTGCCATCGAAACTCGGTGGGTGCTGACGCATAAACCGATCATGCTCAGCGCCAACCCCGCCCTGCACATTCTGAGCTGCCTGACGCTCCAGAAACTTGCCCAACCTGTCCCAGTGAGCTCCCTTAGTGTCGTCACTGGCATCGCGATCACGTGGAGAACTCCGCACACGTCTAGGAGCCATTTGACAGAAGAAACAATCACAAACTTCAGCCATGAATGCATGCTAAAAGATAAAATGCATGCGTCCTACTACTACAAGGGTGGTTTCTTTGGGTACCGCATATGAATCGACCGCTCTGATACCAAATTGTAACTTCCCGAAACAGCGGAAATTGAAAAATTATTTATCAAGCATAAAAAACCAATAAGCAAAGACGTGACTGTTACTTCTCATAAAATCATAAAAATGGTGCACCAGTTTACATCAGAGTTTGTCAAAAATGATACATGATTACTACAGAACAACAAAGGAAGATAAATGTAATCATGTCGACCTCCGTGGTCCGAGTAGAAGATCTTATTCCAAAATGCGCGCGCCCGCCGCTCACCACCCAACTAGACCTACTGCGGTCCTGAAAAAGATACAACAACGATGCTTGAGTTTCCATAAGGAAACGTCGTATGCCAAGCTCACCTATAGGCATGCAATAGTACAAATGAACCTATCATACTAGTAGCATGTTATGTCATCAACAGTAAGGAAAATAGTTCCCCCGAAGGGTAACATAGGACATCAGTCCGACAATCATCATCGCGTCTCCTGAGGAGACCTACCGTAGACACATACGGTCTAACGGAAAAAGACGAGACGCTCCCCACACGCGGCTACACTAATCATGGGGTTTGGTAAGGAGCATCCGCCAGGGTCGCGCCATAAGAATTAGATCTGTAACTTCGTGGTCGAAACCACACCAACGGAGCCGTCGCTAGGTCAGTCCATCAATTATCATCTCAGTAGGTGCCCATCTGAGGAACATAGCCGGAACAACATCGGCCCATCATCGTCGGAACAACATCGGCGGCATCACCGGAACAGCATCGGTGGTCCATCAATACGTCCGGCACAACATCGGACGGGTCCAGACCGAAGTCTGCAAGGTCATCATGCTCCACGAGCCGCGAACACAAACCGCGCCGCTATAAAAGCAAGGCAACGACATCTGTAGCCCCTCAGGCCGATAGTCACCTCACCCAACGACAGTTGCGTGTCCGCACAATCATCATACATTGAGATCTGAGATCCCTCAGGCCTGCTATACTACAATGAGTCCAATCAATCCATCACATTAGTCACGATCCATACATGGAGGTGACGCGTTCCGGACACCCACACTCTTCCACACGGCCGTCCATGGGCAGGCACGTGTAATGCGCCCACCGTCACCTCCCGGCTCACGCACAAGTTGAGGACACGGGTTTCCGTGGACAGAGTTGGCATCCTAAGCGGAAACAAGAATTCTGTCCTGTGCAAAACGGTCGACCGAAAGAGACAACTCGGTCGACCGTCTCTACAAGGGAATCGGTCGACCGAAAGTGACATCCGGTCGATCGCTTCCGCAAGGGAATCGGTCGACCAAAAGTGACAACTCGGTCGACCGTTTCCACAAGGGAACCGGTCGACCGAAGCGTCTGCCACGGTCGAACTATTTGCGCAAAACATAAGTCCTAACGGTCCACCGAAGGACTAAAACCGGTCGACCGAAACGAGGTCAAAATCCGGAGACTGGTCAACATCAAAATCAAAACTATCGGTCGACCGACTCAGGGGTCTCAGTCGACCGAAAACTAACAGGGTCAACCTATTATTCTACGTCATATAACGGTCGACCGAACAAGCATAAATAAACCAGTTTACTTAAGTTCCGGTCGACCGAACACAAGGAACCGGTCGACCGAAACACAACAGACAGACAAAATACATACATTCGGTTGACCGCCCGAAGGGTCCGGTCGACCGTTGGTCGTCTTCAAACTCGCGCCAGCCGAGGTTTTTCCACCAAAACACTTCGGCATGGTGATGGATGCACTCGGTCGACCGTTTCCACAAGGGAACCGGTCGACCGACCAACGCAACCCTCCCACGAGGGTTAACAACAAAATCACACTAGAGAGCGGCATACCTCAAAGAAGACGACGAAACGCTGGAGCAACGCTCACGCCTCCGTCCTCCTCACGCACGACCTCCTCCTCACGACAACCTCCGCACGCCTCACGCCGGAGCCTCCGAGTCTTCTGCCTCCTCTGGACGCCGGGAAAGGAGAGAAATGAGAGAGAGAGAGAGAGAGAGAGAGAGAGAGAAACATATTTCTTGCTTTAAAACCCAACCCAAATCTTGCACCAACAGTACCCGCAACTCTACACCTCTCATCCATCACCATGCCACTGCTCATCACTCCTTCCCCCATGCAAACCACACCCCTAATCTCCATCTCTCCCCCTAACACCCATTAACTCCTAAACATGGGTTTAGGGTTCTTACAATAATAATAGAACAATTGCAGGTCATACTACTAGGTAAGTTGGGAAGGGATATCTGAATATTTCTTGAGGATCTTTTGCAATCTGAAGCTACGTTTTACAGCACAACTCAGCCTCTTTAGTGCCTGCCATCTACATCCAAGTATTGTCTTCTTTTGTCTCAATAAGATCTAGATCGTCTCAATAAGATCTAGATCCAATCCAGCGGATGGTTAAATGTGACGTTTACTAGCAGTTACTCTTACAATTCCAACGGAAGTTATAAATCTTTTAACCAAAATGTGATTGGCCAGAGTATGAAAAGTGTTAAAAGAAGGTAACTGAACATTTAAATCAAGCAGCAAATAAGAGAATTGCTACCACGATGTTTGGTAGAAGAGGATCGCAGTTCTCTTGTTGTTCATGGTGCAACTCATTGACAACATTTGAGCACCAATATTTTGAGCATTTCCCAGGATTTCCTACACTTAATACTTCATTAGCTTCAGCCAGTGCAACTGCCCTATTCTCACTTAGTTGTTTCATCAATCCAAGTAAGTCGTAGGATTTGTCACTAGGAGTAATTAAGTAACCTGTGTCCTGAAAGACAAAGCAGCTTTCAGTAATAACTGATTGTGCGCTTTCCCAATGAAATATTGGAAGGAAATAAGTAGATAACTGAAAATGTAGCTGGATAATATTGTAATACAAGAATTTTTCACTTGAATATCAGTTTCACTTAGATATGCATTACCTATTATTTCACACTTCCAAGTTCCAACAAATTTGCACTTTGCATACGTCAACTTCATTGTGCTTTGTAAAAATACATATACGGTAAGGGTTTTTAAGACACATGCATAAAAAGTAATTTTCAATTTTGCATTATGAAAACATTGAGTTCAAAGGCATTAAAAAACCTCTAACCATGTACCTCATATGCACCATCCATATTATTTCTCTGGCCGCGTATAAGAGAGTTCATAAACCATGGTGACTTCCGTGCTGAAGGTAACTCAATACCTTTTCTGATACCAGGAGTGTCAGCAAATCTGCCAAAAGGAATCCGTTTAGAGAACAAAAAATAATAATGGCAAAAGAGCAAAGTAATTAGTGTTCGATCTTGATGACCCCTTTAATCTAATCTAAAATGATCTACTAATGATGGATTAAGCAACGGAAAAACAATAGTAGAGACAACAAACAAACCACAAGAATATCGGATATTTTTATAAAGGTTAAGCACCCCAACCGAGCCCTAATCCTCTTTTGGAAGCCCCGCTCGATCATCACGAGCTCCTTTCACGACTTCACTAATCTGATCTCTGTTCCGGCCGATATTTAATTTTTACTCTCACAATCCGAGAGGAGAGCTTCATCCTGAAGCTTATACAACTTTTATGATTCGACAAAGTAGTAGTAGGAATTACTGATCTACACTTGTATACTTGAGCACACTTGAGTATGACATGATTTGAGAACACAAGTAATGATTAGTGAATTTAGGCTTGAGTGTGTAGTTGATGTTTGAGGATGGGAAAAGTTTTCTCTCAAGGAATGGATCAATAGGAGGTGTAAGAGATATGTTAAGCTAAAGTTTGAACACCTATTTATAGGCTCTAAAATTCATATAGTCGTTGGGGCTAAAGACAACAATGTGGAATGCAATAGATAAAAAAGGTAAAATTGTAGTTCTATTAGAGACAAACAGTCGATCGTTTTAGCATTCCGTCTAACCATTCATTTAAGTTGTTAACAAAAGGTCGAATAGATGGCAACTACCAGTCAAACGAACACAATGTAAATTGGATTTTGTCAAGAGAATACAAGTCTATCAATCGACCATTTGGGTTATAATGGTCGAACGGATTCAAGAAAAGTTATTGTCCAATTTTGGATCTGATTCGGTCGATCTCCAAAAGTGTTTCGGTCGACACTCGACAGGTGGTGTTGAGTCTAAATTGGGTGAGCACGTGCGTGATCTTCAAAATATCCGTTGGAGAATAATGACAAGAAAACTGCTCGAAAAGGAAATTTGAAATCAAGGAACGGTCGGACGAAATCATCAAAACGGTCGATTGTTATACGAAAAGGTTGTTGTTAACAAACAGTCGGACGAAACCCAAGTTTCGGTCGACTGGTTTGCACAGATTGGATGAAGTTGAGTTTGGTGGTTTTTTTATTGTGTTTAGGTGATATATTGAAGTCCAATAGTGAGATCTGATATGTGACTTCTATATGGAATCTAAAGTGGAGATGGTTATCCAACAAATATGCTCAAATTTACAAAGATTCCTAAAGAATCAAATAAATATAAAATTACATGTCTTCAAATGTTTGATTACATGTCTTGACTTAAATCACTTTCCTTGAGTCTTGCTCACCTATTAATATAGAAGTATGCACGATACAAATATATGTGCAGTGCATGAAATTTGTTTGACCCAATTTGATTGTGATTAAGATTTAGTTGATTAAATCATCAAAATTAACATAATGAAGGCCTAAAAGCTAACAATTAGAACCATCATCATGTTGTTACGAAGTATGACTCCTCCCATGTTTTTGGGGGAAAACGATGTTGATGAAGATAGAGAACACTTATCAGCCATATCGTGTCATGTTTCCTTTTTATTTTTGTGGCTTACTATGTCAAATTTGAGAAGGAAGATAGCAATAAGTTAACAGATCTCTCGGAGTGCCCCAGATAGGAGAGACAGTTCCCTTTTTCAAGAGTCGTTGGTTTAGCCAGGGTTGCGTTGGATCATACACCCATATGCTTGGATACGAAGTTACCCAATTTGGGAACAAGTCCTTTCCAATTATAGAAATTTTAAGTAGGAACTGAATGCTGAATACAATAAAACATGAAAACATACTTCTTAAGAAGCATGTATTTGCAACTTTTCATCATGAAATACCACAGAATTTACCAGCTCAGTCTTAACTTGTTTAGGTCAAGGATTTTCGTAAACTAAAAAAAAGGGAAAGTTGATGAAACAAATTTCTTTAAGATTCAATTATTTTTATCCTAGACCCAAGACTTCCTTCGAGAAGGGGAAAAACACCGACACAATTAATAACATATCCATCTTCCATGCAACATGTCTTGTCTTTACAGACTAACAGAGGAATATTGTTTTAAAACCAATACAAGTTATTCGAGGCAAATAAATACTCATTGTAATCAATTTTCCTAGTCCTTTTGAAATAATCTTAATACTTATTTATCTTGTACTTTTGATTTTGCATGATTCTACCTTATTATTCTTGCTAGTGTCTGGATATGACAAGTAAATGAATAGAATGCATAAAGGCATTACAACTTGGTTCAAAACTATATATAGGTGAATTTCCTAGTAGACTACCTCTATTGCCTATGTTTGAGGTGGTTGCTTTTTTCTTCTTCATAATATATATGTTCTAAACTAAATAGATGCATCTCTGTTAAAAGTCAAAGGCACTTAGCAGTGAATGACTCCCTCTCTCTCTATCTCTCTCTCAATATATGAGTCATGTGACATTTTCTTGAATAATTTTTGCCCAAACAACCATTTTCAAGTTACATTATATAAGTGAATGCAAATTTATAATATCTTAGAGCTTATCAAAACTTATTTTTGATGAAATGAAAGAAAAGGAAATAACTCAGTCACACTTGATACAAAACAAAATTGGTGTTTCTACTTCCTATATTACTCAAGTGAATATAAGATTCTTCATAACATGAATATAAGATTCTTCAAAATCTGTATCGTAAGGCGGACTAGAATGAAATTGATAGCATTTATTTGTGAACCTTACATGTTTAACTTTTCAAAGTCCTCATCTAATGATGCCCCAGACTTGTGAACTGTACTCTGCAACGGAGTGCATAAAGAGGATGGAAATGTCTTCTGTTTCTTTTGATCAACACTATGAACAGATGAAAAAACATGTTAGAATGGAAGAATATCAGCCACAAATTGTAAAGTTATTCTTGAAGAAGATGCATCCTACCTAGTATCTGAAAGATCTGCTGAATATTCAGTTCGACTGGAAGGAGCACAATCTAAAAGGTTGGAGTCATTGACATCACATTCAGCAAGAGTTCCAGCTAACTGTAGTGACAAAGAGAAAACACGTACAAGTTGCATCTGTTCAGACTGATTTTTATCATACAACACCACCACAAAGTCTTTAATCCAAAACTAGTTGGGATAGACTAGAAATGAAACTCAATAGGAATCATCAAACTGAATTTTATCATAAGATAAGAAAATTGCTTAGTAACAGCCATGACACTTAAAGTTGGTGCAAACTTTACATTGTTAGGATGGGGGAGTTATTCCATTGATGTTATGTTATGCTATGTTATGTTATGCAAACATAGCCCTACTAAGGGTTTTTCGAAGCAATACATGCTTTATTTAAGTGATGGTTCTCTACTTGACGATTGAGAAGGAAATAAATTCCAGATCGGAAGTCAGAAATAAGTCGGTCCGAAGGCCTGGCTGACTACGGAGGATTAGTCAGGCTAGTCATCTGACCAATGTTGAAATGTTGACTTTGAATAAATTTGTCAAAAATAAGATCAAATGACTAAGAGATAGATCATCGTAACATATAATATTATCTCAATAAGAATCAAATTCCAGGGTTGTGTGAGACTTAAGACTTTTTGTTAACAATTGATTGACCATATAACTCAAATTTCAAGTGACTTTTAGATAAACAGTGCATTGAATAAGTTGTGTATTATCTTCGTTCATGTAATCTAGTCGAAGTAGGTATGGCTGAGGGCAGGTAATCATTAAGCCACTGATCCAGTCTGACCCAAATCGCCAAACAAATATATGGATTACTATATTCAACTCGTCAAAATACTAACCTCCTAAGCCGCCAAGGTGCCAACCCACACAATATATTTATAAATAATTTTTGATATATTTATATATACCTATACGAAAGTTATATACAATCCTAATTACTAAATAAAAAATCCAAAACTTCCCTTCACATTTTTTGTATAAAAAACCTAATCTAACTTACCGATCCAAAAATAATAATTCAAGCCCCCACTAAACTCACGTTCCACCTTAGACTCCCTCACTTTCCTTTCCTCCAACTTCCCACCTCTATTTATGGGTCAAGATTTGGTATGCTTATATGATGAATTTCTTGTTGAGAAGTTCATGTGTTTGGGTAAAAGTTGAAATGTTTATATATGGTGATAAATCTTGTTGAACATTTTATACCATTATGTTACATGTAAGACTTAATATGTTCAAAGTTTTGTGGCAGAAATAACTACTTGTTCAACCCATCAATCCGAACCGAACCCGATAAACCCACGGATGCAAGCCTTTCCTCGAGCAGATTCCTCCTAGACAGACGTATGTTGGCATTCCAGCCTTCTCCTTTCAGGGCCTATCCGAGATCTTTCTCGAAACAAACAAAAAGGAAAAGGAAGATGAAAGAATTCAGACCTATGAATGTGGATATTCCTGATACTGAATTGAAACTGAGATACTGATGTAAGTTCTTCCCTTCTGAATCAGATAGATTTATATATGAAAAAGGCTGACAATAAGATATCTAGCTCAACCCGACCCAAAAACCCTTTTAGCTTATATCTAGCTCAACCCAACCCGAAAAGCCTTTTAGCTTATAGGCGGTTTAGCTTCAGGTTGTGGTTGAGCTTCAACCCGACCTAACCCATTTATAGCCCTAGAAGCAGGTAGGATGAGGAGTTGGGTTCGGGGGCTACTACTTTTCATGGAGTTGGAGATGAAAAATGAGTAAACATTTCAGGATTTTTCTAAATATATATGGGTTATCACATTTTTAATTGGTAGGCTTCACCAGTGGTCCATCTATACTTTGTTACTAAGCGAAACGATTTTTATCGACTCTTAGCTTACAAACAATGGTTGTCTAGGCGTTGGGCTAGGTGAGGAGTTTTTTGTAACCTTAAAATCACACTGAAAACAGAGATGGTTGTCTCGATGACGCTTTTCACAATGTTATAACCTGAAAAGTACATTTCATTACTTGTTACTTATTGATGTATGTCTACTAAAGTGAGTGTTGTTCATTATACTATCGTGAGCTTGTATTCGTCGAGGGTTTGTTAAGGTCTAGCATGGGCATGAATAGGTGGGGTTCTAGCACTTGGTAATGGATTCTAGTTGACCCTCTTGACCTTTGATGGTGGTGCCAACCTATTCAGATAGTGAATATAAGGAATCTCTTTCTTTACTTATAAGGAAAAAGAACGTATTCTTTTATAAAAAATCGTACGCTCTATAAATGATCCATGAACATGCAATACTATAAAAATGCATGGAATATATTTATTAAAGCTTCCAAATGAATAAGATATCAAAGAGAAACGCACTGGTTCTGTTCCAACATCAGCATCAGCTGTCGTTGCTGCATCATAATTGTCTTCTCCTTGCCTACCATTCTCTTCAAACACGCTGCCAGCAAACCCTTTTTCTTTTTCACAATAGGACATTGTCACATCCTTCCTTTCCTCTTGAATATAATCATGTTTTGCCTTTTGCTCAAGTGAGTCTCCATATTTCCTTCTTGGACGATATGGTGATCCGATGGACATGTCTCTCGGTGAAGTGTATGCATCAAAAGATTGGCTTTCATTGGATACAACATTCATGGAGGCACTCACAGTTCCACCATTAGATGTTTTAAAAAGCTCCAGACTTATGCCCCTTCCGTCCTTTTTGCCACTTCTTTTGTCATGCAAAGGTGACATTGTAACATCCTCAAAGCAACGGAAAATTTAAAATTTTAAACACTCAATCAACAGAGGATATTACGCAATAAAAGAACACATGTGCACCGACATATATAATATATATATATGAACATCAGAGTATACAAAAGTTGTGATTACATCAAAAGCATATACAAAGGAAACAGTAATCACACGACCTCAACTGAGAGAAAGCTGGATCCGGTAGCGGTGCTCATCTCCTCGGTCACCACCCCCTAATGTCGATCACGGCCTGAAAGTAAACATGCAACAATGCCTGAGTTTCCAGAAGGAAACCCCGTATGCCAAACTCTAAATGTACGAAATAAAAGCATCCTAGCATGCAATTCTACTCAACAAGAAAAGCATCACAACACGCCCAGCACCAGTGCTCTCAACTTCACCACAGGACACACCACAGGTACGAGGTTCCAGGTCTAATCTCAACCAACCGCCGCACCCACCACAGTCACGGGGCTCCAGGTTTAATCTCAACCAACCGCCGCGACTCACACTCGTCGCCAAGCTGGGCTCCAGGTCTAATCTCAACCAACCACAGCTACCACGACACGACCAAGGGCTCCAGGTCTAATTTCAACCAACCCAAACGTATAAGGGCTCCAGGTCTAATTTCAACCAACCCCTACACGCGGTCCCTGCTCAGGCTCCAGGTATATTTTCAACCAACCCGAACGCACTACGGAGCTCCAGGTCTAATTTCAACCAATTCCGTACAGACTAGTTGGGCTCCAGGTCTAATTTCAACCAACCACAACTCTCACACAGTTACGGGGCTCCAGGTCTATTTTCAACCAACCACCGCAACCCTCGTGCACCTCACACACTTGCCGGAAGAACATCGGCACCACGACTCGCCCCACACGGACGACCACGACCACAACACCTCCATAGTGCAAAACAGGACACAAACGGTCGACCAAACCAAAAGTCCCGGTCGACCGAATCAAACAAATACAGGGCAATCCACTTCGACCGGCACTCCATCGGTCGACCGATTCCCAACACCACACTCGTTCGGTCGAACCTAAATCAAGGGATGGTCGACCGTTTAGATGGTCAACTCCCGGTTCAACGAACAAAACGACCAATCGGTCGACCGACAAGGGGTCCCGGTCGACCGAAAGTCACCAGGGAACAAAATCCCACAACTCCACAACGAATTCGGTCGAACACCGAGCACATCTTGGTCGACCGAATCCGTCCAGGGAAGTATCCCTCATACGCGCCACGAATCCGGTCGAACGCCGAGCTCATCTCGGTCGACCGAATTCCACCAGAGCGTTCCCCACGCTCAGCGCACAAGTCCGGTCGACCGAACCCTCATTCGGTCGAACCGACCACAAGGTCCACTTAAGTCACGGTCGGACGAGATCAAAGGGCGGTCGACCGTTTAGATAGTCTATGCCCCCCAACCGACTTAAGACAGTGCAAACGGTCGACCGGCAAAGGGGACCCGGTCGACCGAAACTCACCAGGCTTGCCTCCAATGCACAATCGGTCGACCGCCCCACAGGCATCGTTCGACAGATTTGAGGCAGAGCCCGAAATCTCTTCACGAACGGTCGACCGTTTGCACCAACCGGTCGACCGATCAGGCAGTGAAATCTGCTGCACATTTACTCGCGACGAGCCGAACGGCCTACCGTCGACTTCCAAATACTCACGGTAATTAAGTGAGCGAGCTTGACATACCTAAAGGTCTGAAGAGACCCTTGAAGAACCACGACAACACCTCCACGAGCGCGCCTCCCCAAAACGATCCGTCGACGACTCTCGCGTCCAAACGACGATCAATCACCTCCTCGACACACTCGAGCACTCCAACTCCTCCACCAATCCTACCACCACGATCACAGGACACGTGAGGTCGAGAGAGAGAAAAGGAAACGCGAGGGATGGGTTAGCAAAACCACAACTCACCTCCGGCCACCACAACGACTCCAAAGCACTCCACCACACGCTGGAGCACCACGCCTCCGCACCGGCGATCAACTGAGGGAGAGAGAAACCCATAAATATCACTCACCTTTCAATCTCATCCATCCATCCATCCCCACCATTCATCTCCTCTCCAAACCATCTCAACCCTTCACCTCATCCACATTCAATCCAAGCCATCCATCTCCATCTCCCCCCTAATCTCCACCTAAACAAGATTAAGGCACAATTAGGATTAGGATTAGGCTAAAATCCTACGGACATAGTTTCATGCTGCCTTTTCTTTAAAATAGATGGGGTGCAATGAAAGGTTTTGGCAGCATTTCGGAGAACAACATCTGGGCTGTCATTGCAAGATGGAAAATCCCACGTATTAGAGGGAGTAGAGCAGTTCATGGAGGACGTCATTAGTTGCCTAATACCAAATGGACTGTGAGCCTGCTGGAGGTTAGAAGATGATATGAGATCACAACTTAAAAAAGGAATACCAGTGCTCGGCAACCTAGGAGGTTCATAACATAAAGTTTCAGTGTTTTTAGAATCTAGATGTGAATCTGAATTTTCTTCAACATCTGGGCATTCTCCATATATCATTTTTAGTTTTGTTGATTGTCGAGTTTTGTTTTCCCCATCTTGCAAACATGAAGAAAAAACATTTTCTCCAACATCGGCAACACCCAAGGCTTCATTCTCAACAACCATGTCGTTGTATTTGAATTCATTATTAAACTCTGTATCATATATCTGAAGAGTCATACCTCTTGCTTGATTGTTTTGGCGCACTGGTTTTTCATCAACTGGGTAGATGACAGATAGAGGCAATACAGTCTGTGATTCTTGAGAACAGGGAACGCACAAATCAGATGAACATGCTGGAAATATATGGTTTTGACATCGTATCCAATGCTTTACTTTCTTCAAAGCTTTGCGAATTGGAATAACAAACAACAAAATCTGCCGAAGGTTTAGCACTAGACAGATTTGAAGCAGAATCATCCAAGGAAAAGCTTAGAATATTGGTGGTGTTGCAAAAAGAGTCAGCTTCAGAAATCAATTGATTATACCTCTCATTGCTGCTACAATTGTTAACGTCAGGATAGACAGGAATGCCAGTCACGCTAGAGGATAGAGGGCAAGCAGCTCTTGTTAGAGTATAATTAATAGGATCTTCTGAATATTTCGACATTGCTGATAAACCTGGAGGTTTTTGTGAAACCTTCCGAACACTTAAGGTGAGGAACTCGGGTGGCAAACATTGTAATTCTTGATCAACAACATTGTGTTCTTCAGAGACTGTCAAGACATGCTGATTTTGCAGTTTTTCCTTTTCCAAGATGACTCCTACTGTTGGGACTTTATTCTCATATATCGCAATTGCCTTTGAATCACCGTCAGGAAATAAATGACAGAAAGCAGAGTCTTGAGTACATCCTGACAATTCATCCACGTCTAATTCTTCTTTCAGTGCATCCCTATTGCTACTTTGGATTTCCCCTCCTGAAGATGAAGATATGCACGGCCTGGTATTTTCTGCTCGAGACAGATCCGTCAGCTGTGATAGTAGACCAGATGAAAGATAGAAGTCCAATTTCTTTTTTACAGAGCTATTCCAATGATTTTTTATCGCATTATCAGTCCTGCATGTAAATTTGGAAATGGTAATGATCGTATTGGAATACAAGGAAATATACAAGAGAAAAGAATTTTGCAAGAGAAGAAGAGAAGGATGTGGCACGAGAAGGATTGTTATTTTCAAGTGATAAAAGATGAACAAAGATTAAAAATATTTTTCCCAAAGGTTGACTGTGCCTACGAATGTACAAATTGACAAAAAATTACTGAACCTATTACCTAGTTCTGATTAATCAGAGTTTCAAGAAGAAGAAATTGAATACACGGAGTTTAAGATTTAAAAATTCATTTTCACGAGGTGTAATTGAAGATCTTTTTCCTAGAAATTATAACAGATACAGCTATATAGGTCACACCTGCCAGGTAAATTTTTTGTTAACTCCGCCCATTTGTTTCCATAAACTTGATGAACCTGAATCAGTGCTAATTCCTCCTCTTGGGTCCAAGCCTGTTTATTTATGGCAGGGTTTAAATGATTATGCCACCTGAAAAAATTCAAGATTTTATTTAGCTGGCACTATTTGATTGTTAGATATGAAAGTAACAAAAACGTTGATCATTGAAGAACATATAGGATGGATTGAGACCAAAACAATCTGTAATGAGACCTTTCACGGCACTGTTTTCAATTAGGCCCAGGTAATTCCTGCGCAATGAGGGACCACTTTTTTGCTCCATGTCTATTTACCATCTCAATGATCAGATCGTCTTCCTGTTAAATAAAGACTCAACAACTTGGTTACGGAAGAAATTCATTAAAATTAGGTTGCAAGGAAGGACAAGCAGAAATTTTGATATCTGCAGTAGCGGACTTGATAACTTGGGATGAACATCATGGAATCTAGAAGAAAAGGCAAAACTTCATTTCAATCTGCCTTAGGAAATGGAGATCTAAATACTGACCATAATTAACGGTTACCTCTTTCAACCAAGGTCCTTTCACGAGTTCGGGATTTAGAACTTTCTGCCACCTGTGAAGGCACTGAACATCAGTCCTATCTGGAAAACATTCAGCTGCAACACAGGAGATGATACTGCATGATCAGATTGACATGTTCTGCTGTGTATGTAATTTGAATGGCGGTACAATTCAAATAAATGGCTCTATAAAATAAATCACGTTAAATAAAAATTAGATATGATTGAAGAGTATATATGTCAATTACTCATAATGCTTTATATGGTAAATGCTGGGAACAAGAATCCACCATAGTCAGTAGATGAAAACCTGGGCTTCTGCATTCTTTTGAGGAACTAAATCATGTAATCAGATGCTCCTTTCAACAACGACCAAGCCTTTAATCCCAATCTAGTTGGGTATGCTAGAAATGAACTCAAAAGAATCACGGTTTAGGCACGGTAATAGTCTTCTTCCATGCCCTCCTGTGCAATGCCAAATTTTGGGAATGTTCCAATCTTTTAAGCATTTTTAACAACTTCTTTCCAATTTAATATTGGTCTGCTTCTTTTTTTATGTCTTCATCATGGCCCAACACTCCCCTTCTAACATGTGCTTCCATATGTCTTATTTTATAAGCTTCTTTATCCGGGAAACTCCAACACTTGCGAATGTCTATTTCTAATTTGATTCATCTGCATATGACCATACATCCACCGCAACATCCTTATTTCAGTCACGCTCATCCTTTGCACATTTTATCTTTTCGTAGCCGAACATTCCGCTCCATACAACATCGTAGGTTTCTTATAGTTGTTCTATAAAATTATCTTCTTAACTTGAGAGGGATCTTCTTGTCACATTAAATACATGATGTTTGTCGTCATTTCGTCCACTCTGATCTAATGTTATGACTAACATCTTCATCGATCCTTTTTTGCAAGTAAAAGGGAGGTCAACCCCTCCAAGATTTCAATTATATTGTAAAGTTACAACCTACGTATGTGCACTACACATAGAAAACGAAGAAACTATGATCTACGCTACTGCAACTAAGAGCTATACTATCTATGAAACAAGTAGCTAACTACAAAAAATGGTGGCTGAAACTCAACCTATCTAACGCAGTCCAGGTACTAGCTACAGTAGGTAACCCCTAAACCCCGCCTAATTACCATACTGCGGCCACAACGAGGCATTTACCAAGACCTGGCTCGTTAGTACATCAATTGGGGGGGGGGGGGGCATTTGCCGGCCTATTAGGCCCTAGTGCTCATAAACTGATCCCTCACGTCTTGATTATCATCAAACACATCCCCTTTGATCCATATTACATCTGAAATGCGGGTCATAATCTGGGCTACTATCGCGGCCTTGCCATCAAAACTTCGTCGGTTTCGCTCCATTCATAATCCATAGATCACCACACCAATACACAGAAAGGCAAGTTGTTCCCTCTTCGCGCGTCTACGAGCCTT
The DNA here is from genome assembly GCA_963682175.1 of Triglochin maritima. Classification (NCBI taxonomy): domain Eukaryota; kingdom Viridiplantae; phylum Streptophyta; class Magnoliopsida; order Alismatales; family Juncaginaceae; genus Triglochin; species Triglochin maritima. The sequence continues at coordinate 26,220,305 of OY821788.1, read as the reverse complement.
CCTCATTAGGCGATATATTTCATCCACAAAGCCAACCCTTTGCACTCCATTAATCTGAAGGCGATGTCGCACCCCAGCCCATATTCTGGTCGCGAAGTCACATAGGTTCAGCAGATGGTCAATACTCTCAGTTGCCTGCCCACACAACCAGTCTAGTCTGGTCCACCTGGACATATTTGGAACGAAGAAAATCAGTCGTTGCCAGCCATCCACGCATTGCCTTCCATAAGGTGACAACATGTTTTGTCACATGCAACTTGTGCTATACTACAAGAGCCCACCAAAGCATGGCCTTTGAACTCCGCACAACCCTCCATGCATTGATCACTGTGAAGGACTCCTTCAGGGTTGCACCCCAAACCAGCCTGTCCTCCCCTCTAATCTGGGTTGCAAGAATGTTCGGCCAAAGCTGAACCATAGTGGCGGATCGCACGTCAGGAAGGTTCCAAGTCCCGTTCGTAATGAAGCGACTAACCAAAGTATCCAATGAGAGTCATGTCATAGCGCAGCCTAGGACCATAGTTCTCCCATATAATAGGTCACCCCACCCAAGGGTCCTCAAAGAACTAGATGTTTTCACGATTCCCAACAGCCATACGAAAGTGTGTGCTCGCCAACTCCCGTACTCTAAGAATTCCCCTCCAGGCCCACGAGCACCAAGTAGGAGGTCTAGTCATCCAGATGGTCTTGTTCCTGAAGTATTTCTTCCGCATCCACCAAAGCCACACGGAGTCAGATTTCCCTGCTACCAGCCAAAACAACCTGAGTATCCCTGCATCGTTCCAATCCAAGAGCCTTCGCAACCCCAATCCTCCTTCTTGTTTTGGAGTGCAACAATCTTTCCATGATACCGCCACTAGAGGCTTCTTCGAATCTCCCCAAATAAAATGGCACATAATGGCCTCGATCTCCTTCAACACTGCTCGTGGGAGAAGGAAGGCCGAGCTCCAATATATACTAAAGCTAGCCAAGACACTACGGACCAGCTCCACCCTTTCGGCCATAGACATAAGTGCTCCTTGCCAGGAGGCCAATCTACCCCCTACTTTGTTAATCAACTGTGTGCACACTCCTTTGCTCATACGTGAAGTGAACAATGGCAGCCCCAAGTATATGACAGGAAAATCCGCTCCAGGCATGCCTAACCATTGTAGTATAGCATTCTGGTTCGCCTCCCGAAGAAAACTTGGCTTTTATCCGAGTTCAATTGCAGCCCCGACATCTCCGAAAATTGTTCCATGACACTCTTGATGGTCTATGCATTTTGCATATCGCCTTTTGCAAAGACTAGGAGGTCATCTGCAAACATAAGGTGGGAAACCTTCTCACCCCTATTGTCCATCGGGGTGAGCTGCCCTTGGTCGACCGCACGTCGAAATAAAGCACTAAGTACTTTCCATACACAAGACAAACAAATAGTGTGCAATCGGGTCTCCTTGTCTCAGTCCATTGGATGCCTCAAAACGGTATGAAAATTGGCCATTAATATTAACAACAAACGAAGCTTTTAGACACCCTTTGATCCATTTACACAATTTCCTTGAAAAACCAAGCCGCTTCAGAGTTTGGAGGAGGAATTCCCATGAGACCGAGTCATAAGCTTTGTGAAGATCGAGCTTGAGGCACATGCGATTGATCCCTTCTTTATGCATCATATGACAAACTTCGTGGGCTAGGAGAATATTATCCGAGATGTGCCTCCCTTTAACAAAGGCACTCTGAGTTTCACCAACAAGAGATGGGAGGACCACCTTCAGCCGGTTAGCAAGGATTTTTGTAAGGAACCTATAAAACTGAGTGCACAAAGATATAGGTCTGAAGTCCTTCGGGCCGGTAGGGCTTGCTACTTTCGGAATCAACGTGATAGCAGTATTGTTCAATTGCTTGAGCATAGTACCATCCGTCAAGAAAGAAACCATGGCTACAAATAAGCCATCTTTAATAATCGGCCATGCAGCTCTATAAAAACATGCATTAAACCCATCGGGACCTGGAGCTCAATCCTCATTGGCATGCATGACCACACCTTCCAATTCTTCCATGGTAATATGGCGAGATAAGTCCTCCACCGCCATCGGAGAGAGGGTGGGCAATACAAGGTCACTTGGGACCCCCTTGCTTGAGCACCTGTGTTAAACAAGTTAGTAGGAACGGAAAGAGTTTCAGATATCAACTTCATCCGTGATTTGGTGCCCATTTTCTTCAATACGACAAATTGTCTTGCCTCTCCTCGCCTTGAGTGAGGTGTGAAAAAATGCACTATTAGAATCCCCATCTTTCAACCATCTAATCTGTGACTTTTGCCTTGTAACGGATTCCTCATAGGCCAAAGCATCTTCTAATTTCACTTTCCCTTCTCGTTCCCGCGCTTGTCATGTCAGATTTCCCGGTTGGGCAAGAAATTCATCACGGATAGCACTTAGCTCTTGCAGCGCTAACCGAACACATTGATACGACCTCCCATAGGTTCGGTTGCTCCATTCCACCAAGTGCGCACAAACATTTGCTAGCTTACTAGCAAAGCGATACATAGGCGTTCCTCAGATTTGCCCCCGCCATGCTCGGGCCACGATCGAGGGAACTCTTGGTGCTTAGCCCCCACACATTTGTGAATCTAAATGGTGGCCGCCTCCTGATGCCTTCCACTTCAAGATGCACCACTAGGGGATTGTGATCAGTTAGCTCTCTATCCTCCACAATGCAATGGGAGTCATTAAACGTGTATGTCCATGCCCCGTTAGTCATGGCTCTATCAAGCTTACATCGCACCTCCGCCTCTCCTTGAGAGGAGTTAGTCCACGTGGTCACCCCTCCTACGGTGGGAAGATCAAGCAATTCCACTTGATAGATGGCTTGATTGAACTCACCTACTCCTCTCACATGAACTTGTGCTCCTCCAAGTTTCTCATGAGGCCCACGCACCACATTAAAATCACCTACAACCATCCACGGAGAAGATGTTGGGGGGTTTGACATCTTCAAATTCTTGCCATAAGAGCCTCCTTTGATTTCCATCATTAGCCGCATACACGACCGTGATGTGAAACTCCACTCCCGAGACTTGAATTATGCCTTCCATATGCATCATTTGTTGTGATTCCCTAGTTCTAACAAGTTGCACTATGCTCGGATCCCATAAGACAATTATACGCCCCATATCGCATACCTCCGAGTTTGCCACCCAATTTGCTTCCTTCCACAAGCTGTGCGCAAATACTTTCGATTTCCGTGCCTAACTTTATGCTCCAAGATACATGCGATGACCACCTTCTCCCGAGTTATTTTATCCTTTATCATACGCGGGCGCCCCGGGAGGTTTGCGCCCCGTACATTCCACGAGAGGACTCTCATCTTGGTTGTGGGTTGGGGGATCGTCCCTCACAACCCTCACTTCGATTTTTATTTGCTCTCTTATACGCTTTCGCCATAACCCCTTTAAACCGGCCACTATGTGGTGAGATATTGTCGAAGTCCACTTTTGGTGGTGGTGACACAAGTCGGCGATCCTCTCGGCCATGATTCTTCTCCACTCCATCCGTGGTCGAAGTTCGCTTCTCCACAAAGTGGCTGATTTCCTCCTCATTCTTCTCACTAGCTAATTCAATTGGAGTAGTAGAAGCACATGGTGGTGCACATGCCTTGGGGGCCACATTCCTACCTACTTCTTTTTCCAATGGATATGGATTTTCCTCTCTAGGTGGGAGCACACTTTTGTTGGTCCCCCACTCCTGATTTTGTCCTCTCTTCCTTATCCTTATCCTTCCCACTTTCGTCCTCTAGTGGGAGCACATTATCCAAAGCTAATTCCATGGATCCCACCTCTGAATTGGTCTCCTCTCTTTCCCCTTTAGACAAATCCTCATCTTCCACGTGTAAAGTCGCCAAGGGACCACTAGCATCAGCCCCAACATTTATCATTGTGCTATCGTCATCCTTTGCCTTCTCCTTGGACATTGCGCCACCACCGGTGGCCTGCCCGTAGCTCTGGACAACCTTGTTTTTCCTGCGCTCCACCACTTTCCATTGTTGAGCCTCCCTCGGGTTCTCTTCACTAGTCACAATAGTCTCCATGAGGAATATTTTCGCAATTAGATTCGGACGCAGACTCAAATGATTGACCAGGGCAATGTGTTCTAAAAGTTTTACTTTTAAGTGTCAATTATTATGAATTGAATGAGAAATCATTTTGTTCTTTGTTTATGTTATTCGTCTTTTAGAAGTGTTAAGGAAGATGCTCTTAGTCCTTAACCGTAGAGGTCTAAAAGATAATGGTTTACATAAAACAAAAGATATTCGCAATCATGGTAATTCACATGAGACATTAATTACCGAGTTAAGATTGTCGTGTTGGTCATAGATCATTGTATCTCTACAAGTGAGTGACAACACTGGTACACAAAAGAGGAAAATACTACTTTTGTATACTGAATAGACCTAATAAGTAAAACATTATAGAATTGTGTTTTCTGTGTCATTAATGTTTTACTGTGTCCTTGGTCCTTTGAGACTTATATCCGATCACTTAAGAAATGCTTGATTAGACTAGTGTCTTGAGCTATCGATAAGTGTAGTGTGAAGGCATTGGTTGGTTAAGTATGACTTTTGTTGGAGAAGATAGTTAGTCAAAAGATTATCATTGCCCCTCTTGATTGAGTGATGATATAGTGGGCCCCTTGATAAAGCAAAGTTATAATGTGCACAATGTGATGTGAGTGAAGTCACATATTTATAACTAGCTTAAAGAGATCAAGAAATGAATACTAATACAAAGATGACACAATACTACTTTGTGTGTATTCTTAATATCATGAGGCAATGGACGGACACAAGTGGTGCACTCCATCACTAAATGGATCAGGTTTTGGTTCGAGTGGAATTAAGACATCTAACTAATTGGGAGCTATAATGTGTAGCTAGATACCGCTTATAGCTTGTGATATTAATCTCTTAATATCACTGCCAACTTAGTTTAGAGCCTCTCATAGGTCACACCACAAAACTGGGAAACAAGAAATGGGGATTTTGAGTTCATAAGGTGTGTCAGGTTTTCATGTAGAAATTATGACACTTGTGGTGAACAAGCGAAATCAAAATTATGTTGTGATTAATAACATAATTAGAATCTAAATTAAATTCATATGTGATGTAAATATTATTGGGGTGTAATGATTTATCATTACATAGGATAATATGTTACATAAGTTGTGAACTTACTACTAATCCCGAAATGTCAAATTTTGTAGGGGTTAAACCGAAATTTGACCAGTCTGCAGTAATGTGCAAAAATGGTCGACCGAATGTGGCACGGTCGACCGGATGTGTCTCGATCGTAACAGGGGATTTCGTCTGTTCGTTTTCTGTTGACTGAGTATATCGGTCGGTCGACCGAACATTGCGATGAAATATTTTTCTGTTACGAACAGTCGACCAAGTTATTAACGGTCGACCGAAACTTCGTCTAAACGGTCGACCGAACCTCCAAACGGTCGACCGGTACAGACGGTTTTCTGCAGAATTAATTTAAGAATTAATTAGATCATGCATGGAATTGGTCCATAACTGATTTAATTCGTGGCTGAGATTATTTGTTAGCAAAAAATGGATGGTTAGATGGAAGTTTGCATGAAATCATGGGCAAGAGGTTGTACATGAATAGGTAATTTGGAGAGAACTTATAAATACAAGTTTATCTCATTACCTTATTAATTAATTCATTATCTTCTAGTGCAAATATCTCTCTCCATAATTCTCCACGAATTTTCCTTAATTCTTGAGTTTAGTTTTAGTTTTCAGAGATCTTCTTCTCAAGGGAACTAAAGAGAGGTTAGTAGTTAGATTCTAAACCCTATTGAAGATTGAGAGGCTAGCTCTTCTCTCTCCGATCTTGTTTAGAGTTTGGTGAATACTCGGGGGCATCCGGCGCAACAACAAGCATCCTCAACGTCTTCGGATCATCAAGAAGTTTTAGAGAACTTCTAGGTATGAAATTTGCAGCCCATGTTTGTTTTAATAAAGTTTTGAAACTAGTTATTGAAACAAACTGATGCATGCATGAAACAAATCATAGAAAATTGTAATTGATCCTTATTGTGCATAAAAAATTCGAAAATATATATGTGCAATTAAACTTGAAATCCTATAGTGGTATCAGAGCATAGGGTTCAATTTTCTAATGATTTGAAACTATAAACAAATTTAGTTTACCATCTACGGTTCGACAATTCGATTTTTCGGTTTTTTCGGTCTTTAAATGTTTTGTTGGAATAATTCTTTGTAATAATTCGTTTTGAATGTTTTAAGTGGTTTAAAACATGCCATGTAATTATTAGAATTATGATTTAGACATAAGTCTAACTTGCAATAATTTCGTTTTAATCATAAACGATTGTTTTGTAGGAGAATCAACAAAACCGAAAAACTGAGATTCGTCTTTCCTTTAAGGAAATTGGATGGACAACGGTTCAAAATTGTTTTTGAACTAATGAATGGATGAAAATCGTTTATAATGGATTTCAAAATGTTTTTCAAAGAATTATTTGGGATTCTAGATGATTGATAAACTAGGTTGTATAGTTTATAGCAATATTGCGTGCATGGATGCTCGAGTTGTCTTTGCAGGAATTGTGAGTTTATATGGTCCAAATCAACACCTATGAATGTTTGTAATTATTATTATACAGGGGCTTATTTATATGTAAAAGCCAAATTCTCTCTTTCTATCTTTAGATAATTGCATTGCATTTGAGAGGTTTTACATAGGTCTTGCACTAGTCGGTTTTTTAACGAATGTGAGGAGCATGTTTATTTTCTGTAAAATCTACATCTCTGGTGCAAGAGGAAGTCGCCGCTGTAGCACATCGATCGAGGATCGAGGATCAGGAATCGAGGATCAAGGATCAAAGGGAACATATAAACTCACACGATGTGGATTGTGTGAATGATTTAATTTCTGCTATGCATGTGATGAATGTGATTGAATGATAATATGCATGATAACCTAAAATTCCGAATGACATGTTAATATATGAAATTGTCCAACAAAATTAAGAGTAATTTTCCTTCTTATTTCATCCACTAGCTGCAATCGATCGGGGATACTTTGCTTGCCCTTAGCGGGAGATAGCTCCCTCCATCTTTGGGAATAGTGGGAGATATAATGGTTGTCTATTGTTGTGCCACAATTAGATATATGAGGTGCGTTTCACCCTAGTGAACCCCAAGTATGCTTAGTTGTGAATACAATGGATAAACGTACCTCGTATCAAATGAAAATAAGTTTTCTTAACATTACCTAGAGCTCTCGCTCGGTTTTGGGAAAAAGTTTTTCTTAACAAGGATAACTCGCATTCCCTCATAATTAAAACGACAAGAATCACAAGAGTTTGAAGATGTTAATGTTGCTAAAATTCAAAAAGGTTGTGATTAGAAAATTATTTTCTTACCTTGATATTGTAATGTATTCGATAACCCTTAGCTAGTCTATATTACAATTGATGGGATCTTGGATTGTTGCATTTATGGGCAAAATTTTTATTTGCAGCATTTACATTTGTATGTATGTATGATAAACATAAAATTGGCATTAAAATCCTGTATGATTTATTTTGTAGAAAATGTCGAACATCCAACCTATCGTACGATCCATGATAGAAAAACACCCTTTAGCAAATGATGGCTCAAACTTCATAAGTTGGCAACTCAAACTCAACATCGTGTTAAAGTTTGAGAAACTGTCTCACATTTTGGAAGGTCCAATCCCAAAATGGAATGAGAGATTAACAAATGAAGAGAAAGAGTCTAAAGCCAAGTGGGAATACCAAGAGAACCAAGTTCACGTTCTCATGCTAGCATCCATGGGTGACTCGCTTCAAGCGAAATACTTGGATTCAAAACCCAAGAAAACTATGGAGGCTTTGTCTAAGATGTTCATGGATAGTGCCCGAAAGGAGCGCTATAAGACCACCATCGCACTCACAAGGTGCCATATGGCGGAGGGAACATCGGTATCCATGCATTTTCTCACGATGCAAGGGTACCTTGAGAAGTTGGCAAAGCTCAATTCACCAATGCCCGAGGACATTGCTAAAGATATGATTCTTGGCTCTCTAGCCCCGTCATTTAAGGACTTTGTGATGCACTATCACGTGCGTGAAAAAGGGGTGAGTCATGAGGAGCTGCACAACGCTCTCAAAACTGCTGAAGTTGACATGGGCAAGGGTAGGGACAAGCATGTCCTTGCCGTCCATGTGAGGAGCCAAAAGATTGGTAAAGGAAAAGGCAAATCTACCAAAAGTGGTTCAATCAAGAGCAAGGGAGTAGGAGGTGCTCGTGCGAGTGCCTCAAGGGGGAAATCTCAGAAATCTCCAACTCCCAATACGGAGTACTTTCACTGCGGTGAAAAAGGACACATCCGACCAAATTGCCCCAAGTACAAGGAAGACCTTGACAACAGAGTGATTGAACGTCGGCGCCCCAAAAGGGCCAAATGTATATTTGTTATTGAAATAAATTTAGTCACCTCTGCCCAGGATTGGGTAATTGATACCGGATCTTGTGCTCACATAGTTTCTAATGTGCAGCTACTCATGGATAGGAAGGAACTCGTAAGGAACGAGGTAGAATTGAAGGTCGGAAATGGTGCGAACGTTTATGCGGTTGCACAAGGTTCTGTGGTGCTTCAATTATGTAGTGGTTTAAATTTATGTCTAAAGAATGTTTATTATGTGCCTTCGATTAGCAAGAACATTATTTCTGTATAATGTTTAGATATGGATAATTTTAATATAAATATTTCAAATTCTTGCTTGTCTATATCGAAGAATGGTGTTTTCTATGCAAATGCATTCATAAGGAATGGTCTCCATTTGCTTGAATTGAATAATAAACAAATCTTTAATATCAATAACAAAAGACTTAAGACCACTCACGAGAATGATACTCTCTTGTGGCACTATCGACTTGGTCACATAAATGAAAAACGCATCAAGAAATTGCAAGAAGCTAACATTCTTGGTCTACTTGATTTTATATCATTGGAGATGTGCCAACCATGTTTAATGGGAAAAATGACCAAAAGGCCTTTCAAGAAGAAAGGTCCAAGGGCGAGTGGCTTGTTGGATTTGATACATTCCGATGTATGTGGTCCAATGAGTACTAGTGCACGAGATGGTTTCAGGTACTTCATTATGTTCACGGATGATTATAGTCGTTATGGCTATGTTTATCTAATGAGAAACAAAAGTGAATCCTTTGACAAGTTCAAAGAATTCAAGAATGAAGTAGAGAACCAACTCGACAAGAAAATCAAGTCTCTACGAACGGATCGTGGAGGTGAGTACTTAAGTGCCGATTTTGACTCATACAAAGGAGTTTGGTATTGTACCTCAACTCACCCCTCCCGGTACACCTCAGTGGAATGGGGTATCCGAAAGGAGGAATAAGACATTACTCGACATGGTTCGGTCAATGATGAGTCATGCGGAATTACCTCTTTACTTTTGGAGTTATGCACTACAAACTGCGGCTTACACACCAAATAATGTTCCATCCATATCCGTGGAGAAAACTCCTTATGAGCTATGGAGTGGTAAAACACCCAAGCTCAATTTTCTCAAGATTTGGGGTTGTGAGGCTTACGTCAAGAAATTGATGTCAACCAAACTTCAACCAAAAGCGGATAAGTGCTTCTTTATTGGTTATCCTCGTGAGACAAGAGGATACTACTTTTGGCATATCACCTCCAATCGAGTGATTGTAGAGAGGGATGCCACATTTTTGGAAAAGGAATTTCTGGAAAGAGTAAAAAGTAGTGGGAGTAGGGTTGTGCTTCAGGAAACTCAAGATACTCTACAAGATCATGACATGAATGATGACATTCAAGATCATGAAGGCCCAACCGAGGTTCCTTTGGTTAGTGGGAGCATGAGTGAGAGACCCTCGCAAGAAATTGTGAGAGAAACTCAATCTTCCCCACCGAGTGTACATTCGAGAATCGAGCACGAACCAATTCCGTAAGAAACTGTGGAAGAAGTTCGAGAAGTACACGTAGAACCAAAAGAACTTAGAAGGTCAACGAGAGAAAGGAAGAAACCCGACTTGTATCTGGGACTTCATGAAATCATGGTACTTGATACCAATGATCCCTTGACCTTCCAAGAAGCAATGGAAAGAAAAGACTCCAAACTATGGTTTAAAGCCGTGGAATCCGAAATAGAATCCATGTATGATAATCAAGTGTGGAACTTGGTTGACCTTCCTCAAGGGAAAAAGGTCATTCAAAATAAATGGGTTTTCAAGAGGAAGATGGACATGGATGGGAACTTGACAACCTATAAAGCAAGGCTTGTAGCAAAGGGTTTCACTCAAGTTCAAGGAATTGACTATGATGAAACTTTTTCACCAGTTGCCATGTTCAAGTCTATTCGGACAATGCTCGCTATTGCTGCGTTTCATGATTATGAAATATGGCAAATGGATGTCAAAATGGCGTTCCTTAATGGGAACTTGGAGGAGGATGTGTACATGATACAACCTCAAGGTTTTGAAGATCCAAAGAATAGCGAGAAGGTATGCAAGCTTCAAAGATCCATTTATGGATTGAAGCAAGCATCAATGAATTGGAACAAACGCTTTGACGAGGAAGTGAAGAAGCTTCACTTCATTCATAGTAAGGAAGAACCTTGTATATACAAGAAGGTTAGTGGGAGCCATGTAGTATTCCTAATCATATATGTCGATGACATATTGCTCATGGGAAATCATATTCCTTTGCTTGAGCAAACGAGAAGTTCATTGAAATCTACATTTTCAATGAAAGATATGGGTGAGGCTCAATACATCTTGGGAATCAAGATATATCGAGATAGATCCCGTAGACTCATTGGCCTCAGTCAACGTGCATACATTGACAAGGTCTTGGAAAGGTTCAAGATGAACAACTCCAAAAAGGGCAGTATGCCAATGAGGATGGGTGTGCAACTCAAGAAGTCTCAACGTGCGCAATCACGTAAGGACTTAGAGTACATGAAGGATGTACCTTATGCTTCGGCAATTGGGTCGATCATGTACACGATGACTTGCACAAGACCCGATGTCTCGTATGCTCTAAACGTGACAAGTCGTCACCAATCCAACGCAGGTCCTGAGCATTGGACCGCGGTCAAGAATATCCTGAAGTACCTTAATCGGACTAAGGATAAGATTCTTGTTTATGGAGGACAAAGTGAGTTGATAGCCGAGGGATACTCGGATGCGAGTTTCATGAGTGATCCAGACGATAGAAGGCCGCAATCAGGATATGTCTTTCTTCTGAATGGTGGAGCTGTGAGTTGGCGTAGCTGGAAGCAAACCACTACGGCTGATTCAACCACCACTTTAGAAGTAATGGTTGTCGCTGAAGCGAGCAAGGAAGGAGTGTGGATCAAGAAGTTACTTGAAGAGCTTGGAGTAGTTCCCACGAGCGAGGGACCCATTGAGCTATTTTGCGATAATAGTGCATCTATCTTGCAAATCAAGGATCCGAGATCACACCACAAAGTGAAGTACATGGATCGAAAGTATTTTGTCACACGTGACTTCATCGACGAAGGAAAAATAAATCTATTATGGGTGGACACCAACAACAACATAGTTGATCCATTCACAAAACCCTTATCCCAAGCCAAGGGCGAAATGCATTTCGAGTCCATGGGATTGAGGAACCGTGTAGATTGGCTTGATGATTGATATGTAATGGGGTTTACCCTGGTTATTATTGTTTTATACATTGAGTATGTATGTGAAAAAAACTTTAATAACAAGGGGAGATTGAAGGGAATGTGTTCTAAAAGTTTTACTTTTAAGTGTCAATTATTATGAATTGAATGAGAAATCATTTTGTTCCTTGTTTATGTTATTCGTCTTTTAGAAGTGTTAAGGAAGAGGCTCTTGGTCCTTAACCGTAGTGCTCCAAAAGATAATAGTTTACATAAAACAAAAGATATTCGCAATCATGGTAATTCACATGGGACATTAATTACGGAGTTAAGATTGTCGTGTTGGTCATAGATCATTGTAGCTCTACAAGTGAGTGACAACACGGGTACACAAAAGAGGAAAATACTACTTTTGTATACTGAATAGACCTAATAAGTAAAACATTATAGAATTGTGTTTTCTGTGTCATTAATGTTTTACTGTGTCCTTGGTCCTTTGATATGAGACTTATATCCGATCACTTAAGAAATGCTTGATTAGACTAGTGTCTTGAGCTATCGATAAGTGTAGTGTGAAGGCATTGGTTGGTTAAGTATGACTTTTGTTGGAGAAGATAGTTAGTCAAAAGATTATCATTGCCCCTCTTGATTGAGTGATGATATTAGTGGGCCCCTTGATAAAGCGAAGTTATAATGTGCACAATGTGATTTGAGTGAAGTCACATATTTATAACTAGCTTAAAGAGATCAAGAAATGAATACTAATACAAAGATGACACAATACTACTTTGTGTGTATTCTTAATATCATGAGGCAATGGACGGACACAAGTGGTGCACTCCATCACTAAATGGATCAGGTTTTGGTTCAAGTGGAATTAAGACATCTAACTAATTGGGAGCTATAATGTGTAGCTAGATACCGCTTATAGCTTGTGATATTAAGCTCTTAATATCACTGCCAACTTAGTTTAGATCCTCCCATAGGTCACACCACAAAACTGGGAAACAAGAAATCGGGATTTTGAGTTCATAAGGTGTGTCGGGTTTTCATGTAGAAAATATGACACTTGTGGTGAACAAGCGAAATCATAATTATGTTGTGATTAATAACATAATTAGAATCTAAATTAAATTCATATGTGATGTAAATATTATGGGGGTGTAATGATTTATCATTGCATAGGATAATATGTTACATAAGTTGTGAACTTAATACTAATCCCGAAATGTCAAATTTTGTAAGGGTTAAACCGAAATTTGACGAGTCTGCAGTACTGTGCAAAAACGGTCGACCGAATATTGCACGGACGACCGAATGTTGCACGGTCGACCGGATGTGTCTCGATCGTAACATGGGATTTCGTCTATTCGTTTTCGGTCGACCGAGTATATCGGTTCGTCGACTGAACACTGCGATGAAATATTTTCTGTTACGAACAGTCGACCGAGTTAATAACGGTCGACCGAAACTTCGTCTAAATGGTCGACCGAACCTCCAAACGGTCGACCGGTCCAGACGGTTTTCTGCAGAATTAATTTAAGAATTAATTAGATCATGCATGGATTGGTCCATAACTGATTTAATTCGTGGCTGAGATTATTTGTTAGCAAATAATGGATGGTTAGATGGAAGTTTGCATGAAATCATGGGCAAGAGGTTGCACATGAATAGGTAATTTGGAGAGAACTTATAAATACAAGTTTATCTCATTACCTTATTAATTAATTCATTATCTTCTTGTGCAAACATCTCTCTCCATAATCTCCACAAATTTTCCTTAATTCTTGAGTTTAGTTTTAGTTTTCAGAGATCTTCTTGTCAAGGGAACTAAAGAGGGGTTAGTAGTTAGATTCTAAACCCTATTGGAGATTGAGAGGCTAGCTCTTCTCTCTCCGATCTTGTTTAGAGTTTGGTGAATACTCGGGGGCATCCGGCGCAGCGACAAGCATACTCAACGTCTTCGGATCATCAAGAAGTTTTAGAGAACTTCTAGGTATGAAATTCGGAGCCCATGTTTGTTTTAATAAAGTTTTTGAAACTAGTTATTGAAACAAACCGATGCATACATGAAAGAAATCATAGAAAATTGTAATTGATCCTTATTGTGCATAAAAATTTCGAAAATATATATGTGCAATTAAACTTGAAATCCTACAGCCCACATGTGCATAATTGAAGAGCTAAAGTAGACGCACCAAATTGAGTCGCATCTGACCAATTTGGACCGCCAATTGGCTGTCCCTTTTGGTCAGAATCCGATCCGGTTTCGCACGAATATGGGTTATGTGTTTATGTCTTTTCTGGGAATGTTTTATTAGTCTCACACCGGGGGATTGTCCCAAGTTGTCTTTTTCATGTGTATAAATATAACTCTTCTTCATCATTTGTAATCCTATCATTTGTTTGGTAGTCATTCTCTCTACTTAGAGCAAATCTTTGGAGCAAAACTCAAGTGGAGAGATGCTACTTGTAATATGAGTCATGAATAAAATATTTTTTGTTAACTTAATGTTATTTCTTTTTGCATGTTTAGCTTATTTTGCTTCCTTAATCGCATTATAATTAGTTAGAATGTTTCTAATCCTTAGTATAATTATTAGCTTAATGTGTAGTGAGTAGTTCAATCCCCCTTTGGAGGTGGAGATGATGTTTATATATGTATGAAGAATGTGAATGAATGTTATTTTATGAAATATGTGATGAATGTGATTGTATGATTGTTTGTTTAAATGAGAATACTTAACTTGATGGATTTTGCCCCAACTTTTAGACACTTTCCATACTTGTTTAGGTTCTTAATAATCAACTTTTTTATGCTCATGTTAATCAGTTAAGTTAGTGATTGGAATGATAGGTTTGGCCACAACCATTATGTACTTCTTATGCATGAAAACACAACATACACTTGTGCCTTATTGAATGCATTATTCACCACATTATCACATGTGTACACACACTCCACCCGTTAGGGGGGCTTTCCTTACTGAATTTCATCTTTCTAGTTTGCTAGTTGCTTAGTTAGTTTTAGTTAGTCTTGTGCTTTCATCTTTCTTATTTGTTAATTGCTAGTTTAGTGTAACTTACTTTAGTGCAATCAATTTATTCTCCCTTTTATTTTCCACTCGATTTCTAAAAAACAAGAGTTGACACACCTCTATGTGGACTCGACCCGTACTTGCCACTACTTCATCGCGGTCGTGCACTTGCGGTTTAAGCTTAATTGAAACAACTTTTTGTGGCACACCTGGTGGGACCATTACGACATATGATCAAACGCAAGTGCACGACTAAAACATATGGACTTCCAAAAACTTGATTGATTCAGTTATCATACCACAAGTGCACGACTGCGGTGAAGCGGTGGCAAGTACGGGTCGAGTCCACAGGGAGCACATGCGAGTCTGAATCCACTATACTCGAGTGGGAAAATAAAAGAGGGAAATGAGGTCAGATTAAACAACGATGTTTTTAAAACTAGAAAACAAACGACAAAAATAAACCCCTTAGGGGTAGAGAAAGAATACGGAAATGAAAATATGTGTACATGTGTGTGTTTTTGTGCTCATCACAACATGTAATACATGAAATTAGGGGTGAGCATCTGGTCCGGACCGGACCGGAATTTTTTCCGAGTCCGGACCGAAGATCGAACTGGACCAGATGGCTTTGGACCGGTGACCGGACCGGACCAATCCGGTCCAAAACCGGACTTTTTAATATTAAAAACGAAAATCAGACCGGTCCGGACTGAAACTAAAATTTCAAAAAGGTCCAGACCGGAACCCAGACCGGCTGGATTCGGTCCAGACCGAACCCGGACCAGGTTATGCTCACCTCTACATGAAATCCATAAAACCAAATCCAACTTTGCCTCCACATGAAATAAGATAAATCATTATCATAAAAACATAAAAGACAATAATTGGAATGAGGTTAATATGAGCACATGCATAATGACAAAACCTCAATATGTCTCTACATGAAATAAGATTTAACATAATCATTAAAACATACAAGACATTATAAGGATGATGCCAACATGAGCACATGCATGCACATGTCATGTTTCATTCTTCCACTCCATCATTATCCTCACCCCATCATTCCCCATAAAATATGCCTACTATTCTAAGTTTGTGCTAAGCATCACTCAAGAGCATTAACACAACAAAAGTAAGAGTGAAAATCACATTAGATGATTATGGAACTCATGTGAGGTTCAAATGTTAGGATCAACACACACTTAATACATCACATAATCACAACACCTTCTTCTCCACCCCCGATGGGGATGGACTACTCCCTACTCATCTCTAACTAAAGAAAACGTAAAAACAACATAAACCCATAATAGAAATGTATAAAACTAGATTAAGCAAACAACAAACATGAAGGAAATTGCATCAAATAAAAAACATCAATGTAAAGAACAAGAATAGTATATTGAAATGAAAGCTTAGAAAGTTTCCTACTTATCCTCTTACACTAATGAGCAGCAAAATAAACTTAAAATAATGGCGAAGCAAGAAGACACAGGGGAGAGGAGGGATTACAATGGTATATATAGACTAATACATTGTTGGATTAATATGAAAGTAATCAGATGACTTCAAATCAAATCTGATAGTCTTGGAATGCTCTGATCCAATAACCTGACTTGCTGCCATAATCAGAGAGTCAATAAAGCAAAGTGATCCGCCAATGGCGGATCCGAATTCTTTGATCCAGCTCAAATGTCTCCAGCTGTTAAGTTTCTTTTTTTGTCACGTGGGGTGAAGATCTGGTCTGCTGGTTCGAGCCTGTTTGTCTTTAATTGGTGAAATACTGATCTGGTTCAAGTCATGTGGCACAATATTTTGTTCTTCAACATCAGGTCCCTCAGGGTTTTCACTTGGGTCCTTCCTGATTTGCGATTCAGTCCTTGTACATTACAAATAGGTCCAGAAGTCTTCAATTCAGTACATTCTTGTTGCATTCAGGTCCGTTTTTGCTCCATTTCTCTTTTTTATTACCTAACACCTAAAACACTACAAACAACCATTCGAGTAGCACAATATTGGGGTAAAATAAAAGATATATAGCATGAATACGATGTATGATATGATACTAATCAATACCCCCACACTTACGTTTTGCTAGTCCCGAGCAAAACAAAAGAGAAAAATGAATGAAAGTAAAACAGAGAAAAACGGGTAAATCCTAACTCACTTTTGTTGCTTTTTTGGCCTTAATCTATGTTTTGATGATTTAATCAACCTAATCTTAATTATAATCAATGTAGAGTAGCACACATTATGCATGACATATATATTGTATTGTGCTAACTTCTACAAGTGATCAAGATTCAAGGAAGAAATGAATTCAAGTCAAGACATGTAATCAAGCTATTGATGTAATTTATCTTTTTTTGAGTCTTAGGAATCTGTGTAATCTTGAGCATACAAGAGTTAAAATTCATTCACATAGACACTAGGTTCCTTATAGAAGTCACACACAAAATCTCAGATCATTTGGACTTCAATAGGTCACCCAAACTTAGACCGACATTCACTAAACCTAAACCAGAACTTCATATGCCAATTTAGTCGACCGAATTGCCTTTGTTTGACTGATTGATCCTCCAAAAAATAGTGAATTTAACAGCGCGACCGGTCGACCGTTCAGACCTTCTCGGTCGACCGTCTACACGTGTCATTTGACCGTTAGACTTGTCGTATTATACCAAACGTCGTATTCGTATAAACTTAACAAAACCCCTGAATACCTTAGCTTTCGGTCGACCGATGACTGCCTTGTGGTCGACCAATTGAAACACTCTTGTTCATCCAGAATTTACTAGACGAATCCGGTCGACCGTTACTTTGTCCCTGGTCGACCGTCTGTAGGATTTCTCTTGAACCCCTTAGTGCCTGGACGTTTTCGGTCGACCGAACCTAGCGTGTTGTTCGACCATTAACTTAAGAGAACTTAACTTATAGCTTATTTTCGTTCGACTATTCCTTATTTTGAATTGTCTACAGGTCGACCGTTTGACTTGTTCGGTCGACCGAACTTGCCCAGAAAAGTGTGTTGTAGTTTTCTATTTTGTGTTTCTTGCACAAATCTTCGCCACACTTAACCCCAACGGCTATAACTCTCTTAGAACTTATAAATAGAGGTTCCCCAACGTTATTTACAGATCTCTCCCACTACTTTTTGCCTCCTATACTAGAGAGATCATTTCAAACACTCAAAGCCTTCATTTCCACACTTTAGTCTTAATTCTCATCTTACTCAAGTGTGATCAAAGTTAAGAGTGTCATACTCTTGGTTACTACTTTCCTTCAAGAAGTTGTAAAAGTTTGGGTGAAAGCCCGAAGCATCCCTCTCGAATTGTGAGAGGAGTAGCCAAGCTCGGTGAGGGCTGTTCGCGACCTTGAAGATCGTAAAGGCGTTCTCTCCCGGCCCAGAATGAGGAGTGGATAGTGAAGTCGTGAGCGGAGCTTGCAAGAGAGAATGTAGGTGGTTGGCCGAACCTCTATAAAATCCCTGAGTCCATTTGTGGTTTGCATATTTCCTCCATTATTTGCTTGCTTATTTTTATTCCGCTGTGCATTCTTGTTTGCTTAAGCAAGTAGGTAATTAACCTTAAAAGTGATTAGATTATTAAACAAATCGGTCGAACAGAGAACTCGTTCGGTCGACCGATTTTTCTTAGACAGTTTAGGTTTAAGTGTTTTCCGATCTAAGTTTGGGTGACCTATTGGAGTCCAAATGTTATGTGATTTTGTGACTTATATAAGGAACATAGTGTGTATGTGATTAGTTATTTACTCTAGTATGCTCAAGTATACAGAAGTTCCTAAGACTCAAAAGAAATACATAATTACATGTCTTCAAAAAGCTTGATTTCATGTCTTGACTTGGATTCCTTTCTTCCTCAAGTCTTGATCACCTGTAGATATTAGCACAAAGTAATATATATGTTATCCAGTATGTGTGATACTCTACATTGATTCTTATTAATATTTGGTTGATTAAATCATCAAAACATGGATTAAGGCCTAAAAGCCAACAATCTCCCTTTTTTTGATGATGACAACCTATATCTTAATTACTTGAAATTTAGAGATGTAAACTATGCATATAAATGCTCCCCCTATGAGTGTGCATAGTTTTTGTTCAATTTTCATTCCAATTTCAAGTTAACCCCTAATTCTCTCCCCCTTTGAAATCTATCAAAAAATTTGCAATGAATTAATTCTCTCCCTCAAAGTTCTTGTAATGAAGTTGCTCCCCTTAATTTTGCATGTCATTACCCTATTTAAAAAAATATTCATTAAGCTCCCCCTATCAATATGGTTGATTCTTTTAAGTTCAATTTTCTCCCTTTTTGACATCAAACAAATATGAGCATATAAGCATGTGATGTTCTACACCCAAATTTATAAGATATGCAATGAATGATATAAAAGATATGACAATTAAGCATACATAATGTCCTAGATTAGAACCAATATAATATGAATGTAGAGGATAGATAAATTTTACCCAATTTGATCCTCGAATTGGTTCCAATCTCCTTTCGATAGTGCAACTGGCTTTGAATTTAACTCTTCATGGTTGCCCGGTCACTACCGATCTCCCATCCTTCGTCAAGTACCTACAAGTGTCGATCTAGGTACCTAAAAAACTTTGGGTCCTTGAACATAAGGTTTAGGACCCAAACCATTTAGGTTTTGGGAGCCCACACACTTGAAGAACTTTGATTAACAAACAAATACTTGCCATTTAAAGTAGTATGAGATACATGATTTTTCAATTTAGCATTGTATCCTAAGCCATGTTTATCTAAAGATTGCCTTTGACTACCTAGAAGCATGTCAAGCATTTTGGTTCCATTTGTGAACCTTTATAGATCTTTTCTTAAATGTTCATTAGAAGCTCTAAGATCTAGTTGTTCATTGCATTTGGATTACCATGTTCTAATGCATATTTTTTATGTCTAGCAATCACCTCATTTTTCTGATTCATGATCATTTCAATTTGGTATTGGAGATCATTTATTTGCTTTCTAGCATTCTTGTTCTTTACACAAATGATCTCATATTGTTTAACTAAATCATGAAATGCATTTTGAAGCTCATCATGTGTATATGAATCATCATTAGCATTAGATTTTGAGCTATCACTAGAGTACGATTTAGTTGAGCATGAATAAGATCTAGTAGAGAAAGAGTTAAAAGCTACCTCACTTTGTTCATCCTCAATAGCTATAAAGCATGAGTGAGCAACTTCTCTTCTACTTTGCAAGGAGGAGGGTGATGATGGTGATGAAAAGTCATCCCAAGTGGCTTTGTGAGCTTCCTCCTTCCTTTCTCTTCCCATGCTCTTCTCCTTTTCTTTTCTTTTTGCAAAGCAAAACGGAGGTGTAGCCTCGAAATTTCATTAATGTGTAACTATGATTTACTTTGTTCATCTTTTGGAAGTGTAAATGAAGAGGCTCTTGGTCCTTAACCGTAGATATCTAAAAGATAATGGTCTACATAAATCAATAATTATTCAGAATCATGGTAATTAACATGGAACATTAATTGTCAAGATAAGATTGTCGTGTTGGTCATCAATTGTTGTAGCTCTACAAATATTTGACGACACGAGTATATAAAAGAGGAAAAGATTACTTTTATATATTGAATAGACCAAACAAGTAAAACATTATAGAATTGTGTTATGTGTGATTAATGTTTTATTGTGTCTCGGATCCTAAGATATGAGACATATCTTTTCACATAAGCAGTGTTTAATTTGATTATTGTCAAAAGCTATCAATAAGTATAGTGATAAAAGGCAATAGTTGGTTGAACGTGACTTATGCTGGAAAAGATAGCTAGTCAAAATATTATCATTTCCCCTCTTAATTGAGTGATGATATTAGTAGGCCCCTTGATAAAGCAAAATTATAATGTGCACAATGTAACTTGAGTTAAGTTACATAGTTATAATTAGCTTAAAGAGATCAAGAAATGAATATAATACAAATGTGACACATTTCTACTTTGTATATATTCTTAATATCATGAGGCAAGGGATTGACACAAGTGGTGTACTTACATCACTAAATGGATTGTGTTTAGTTTGAGTGGAACAAGACATCTATGCTAATTGGGTAACTATAATGTGTAGCTAGATACCACTTATAGTTTCAGATATTGAGTGTTTAATATCGCTGCCAATTTAGCTTAGATCCTCATATAGGTCACACCACTAAACTGGGAAACAAGAAGCTTGATTATTGAGTTCATATGATGTATCGGGTTTCATGTGAAAAGGGACACATGTGGTGAATCAATAAAATCAGTATGTCACGAAATTTGACATAATTAGAATCATAAATAAATTCATATAAGATGTATATATTACGGAGTGTAATAATTTAACATTTCATATGATAATATATTACATGAGATATGGATTTGCTAAAAACCCCAATAGATCAAATTTTGTTGGAAGTAAATTCAAATTTTGACAAAGGCAAAATCAGGACCAAAACGGTCAACTATTTTGGGATCGGTTGACCGGTTTCTTAGAAACGGTCGACCGTTCAGAGATTGGAACGTGAGTGGTCGACCGAAATTATTAGGATGTGTCGTGATAATAGGATCAGTCGATCGGGCGTGAGTATGCGGTCGACCGAAAATCTCCAGGAGATGTCTTGGTGACACATCGGTTGACCGATACAAGGACACGGTCGACCTAAATTTACCAGGAGAAATTTTGATAGGTAAACGGTCGACCGGAGTGAGACATGGTTCGATCGAAAATTTCCAAGGACTCTAAGTCTTGCAAATTCGGTCGACCATCTTGCTCACGGTCCGACCGAACTTATAAAAAAATTAATTGTTCGGTCGATCGATTGGAAATTTTGGTCGACCGTTCGGTACAGTTTTGCCAGAATTATTCAGAGAATAATTCAGATCATAGGCTTGATTAATTCCAGCCATGGTTAAACATTTAAAGGATAATTATGTGGCAAATTGTATTGGTTTAAGGGAGAGAAAAGCAAGAGATCATGGCTAGAGAATAGTTCATGATATGAGTGATTTGTGAGGGTATAATAAGACATCTCAATGTTTCATAAGTGTTAATGCAAATTCTCTCTCCCTAATCTCTCCACTAATCACCATGAAATTTTCTTAATTAGTGAGAGCTTTTGGAGATCAAATCTCGTGGAGCTTTGGAGGGGTTATTAACTGGATTCTAAGGTTGATTAGAGATTGAATTGGCTAGCTTCTTTCTCTCCAATCTTGTTTAGAGTTTGGTGAATACTTGGAGGCGAATTGGTGGGTGATTCGATGGGCAACGGAACTCCGTATCTTTGAAAAGGTTTTAGAGAACTTTTGGGTATGATCCTCTCTTGTTTGTTTATTTTAATATATGTAGGTTTGCATGATATTAGAATAAACACAAAGCAATGTACATAAAAATTTCTGAAAATATGAAAATGATCATGTATGCTTGTATTTTTTTTAAAATATACACATACATAGGGACACGAAATCCTACACTTTGTGTCTGGTGCTTTCGAGTCATCTGACTTGGGATGCACCGACCAAACTCCCGTTACACGGGTGGTAGAGATCGCCCTATGTGGAAATTTGGGGGAAGGTGTACGCGATAGTGTAAGTCCTCATTGGCAATGATGCACGAAACCTCACCCCAGGATAATCAAACACCAACTAAAGACAAAAGAAAAAAATCAAAAAGCAAAAAGAAAAATATAAGAAGATGCTAATACAAATAAGAACCTTAATGGACTTTACACTTTGTATCACTTGAGGATGTTAAGGTTGCCCATGTTTTTCAAATATGTTCTTAATTAACTTGCACGATTGGTTCATTAGGCTAGGTGTATGGACTGAATATATATAGAGTCGGCCCGTAGAATTACCGTATCCAATGATCGACAAAAATGAGTCCATCGAGTCGTGTTGCTAGGTTGAATAATGCATCAACAAAATGTTCGGATTTTGTGGGTATATCCGCTGAAAACTCTCAGGAGACAACACTCCTCCTCCTTGGTGACAATAATGTTTAACGACTTTTTGCACGTGTTAATTGCAATCGTGATTCCTACGAAAGTGAGTTAGGATTTCCTTGTTTTACGTACGATTTTTTGTATCTTTCATTTTTCTCTTTCTTTGTTTTGCCCGGGACTACGAAAAGTTAGGTGTGGGAGTATTTGATTGACATCAAATCATGCATATATTTATGTCATATGTCCTTTATTTCTAGCCTAAGAAATGCTACGTAACAAGTTTTATGTTTAAGTTTTAGGAATAAACAAGTTTGAGAAGAAGATACTAAAAAATGACTGAAAAGCAAAGAAAAAGACTAAGTTGCAAGACTTATATAGACTGAGATGAAAGAGACAAGGACCCAGATGTAAAACCAAGAGGACCAATGAGCAAATGAAAAGACTCCACACCATCATGAGGAATATTTTGGCAATTAGATCCGGGCCTAACCATCAACAACCAAATCGGGTTCATCAAACATCAAGAAATCAAGCCAGAATCGTGCCACCGAAATCCAGACTCGATCAGAGGCATCCAAACCGCCAATTGGCGGTCCAAATGACTCCAAATAGTTCATGGTTTAGTCGGGTGTTCGACTACGTTGTTTTTATGTCCATTTATAGTATGTGTTTAGTCCCATACGAGGGGATTTCCCCGGGTTACCTTTTTCTATAACTATAAATAGAACTCTTCCTCCTCCTTTGTATTTACCCATTGCTTGGTGGCATACTCTCTACTTATAGTAAGCCTTGGAGCAAAATTCAAGTGGAGAAGAATGCTACTTGTAATGCGAGTCATGTAAAAATAATAATTTTTCTTAGTTTGTTTTAATGTTGTCTTCTCTTTTAATTCTTGCAGGTTTGGATATATGCTGTGAAGTTTGGATGTTTGATGATTTTTTGATTGTGTAGACTTGCATGTTTATATGTTCATCGAGTGTGTTTTAATCATCTACATGTGATTTTTGATGGGTTTTGTCATAAGATTTAGACATTTCCCATGTTTAGTTTCCTCATGTTTATTGATTGAAATTTCTTGTTGAATATACTACATGTTAGTTATGTGTTTCTATTTGTGTTTGCTTGCTTGAATATACTTTGCTTTGATGTGTTTTGCCATAACATTTAGACACTTCCCATGCTTAGCTTTGTTCTTCACATGAGTTCCTGGTTTTCTATGAGTCTTGCCATAACATTTAGACACCTCTCATGCTGAGCCTAGTCTTATGTTAATCAAGTAGTAATTGTTGATACGTTGTGTGAATGGATTGATAGGTTTTGACACATCTTTAGACACTTCCTATGAATGAAGACACACACATACATGCTTACATGCGTCATTCATCACTTATTTCACTTCATATGTGTAAACACTCCACCCCTTAGGGGTTTCCATTCCTGAATTCCAGCTTGTTGTCTTAGTTAGTTTAGTTTAATTGTTGCATGCTTTCATTTCCTTGTTTGTGCTTACTATTTTTATTTAGTTTAGTCTAGTTTAGCATAATTAACTTCTTCTCCCCTCTTTTCCCGCTTGCCTTCGAATGAACCAGAGTCGACACACCTCCTTGTGGATCCACCCGTAATTGTCATGTCTTCACCGACACCGTGTACTTGCGGTATTTAAAATGAACACAATCAACGGCCTCTCAAACTGCCTGTGCCTCTTGTCCGGGTGTCCCCACACCTCCCCCTGCTCAGGTCTTTGCTCTGCCTCTAGTCTTGACTCTGGTCCTGCGAACTGATTCCACCCTGGAAGTGATATCAACCATGATAGCTAAAATCTCTCGCTGGTCCCTTCCCTCTTAGATGGTAACTCTGGAAATCCTCCTCAAACACGTAGACGACTCGGAAAGCATCCTCCAAGGTCCTCGGTAGGTTCGACTGTACCTTCGTCCGCAACTGATGCCCCAACTCTCGTGAGAACTTCATAGCTCGTTGCTCAGGTGTGGTGTAGGTCTCCGGGAAATACGTCTCCAACGCAGTGAACTTGCTCACACAGTCATCCAAACTTAGCGTACCCTGCTCAAGTGTCAAGAACTCCTCTCTTTTCCGGTCATGGACATGACGCGGACAGAACTTCCGATAGAACTCCTCGACAAACTCGTCCCAAGTGACGTCCTCACTGCCTCTGAAAGAAATCACGATTGTTGACCGCCACCAGTTTGTCGCCTGCTCGCCGAACACATAGGTGGCTAACTCCACCTTCATCTCCTCTGGACAGTCGATCACGAGCAGAATCCTCTAGATCTTAAACAACCCACCCTCGGCAACATTAAGGTTGACCTCTCCGACGAAGGTCAATGGGTGTTGTTTCATGAATCTCTCGTTCACCTCGTTGAGTGTGTTACACAGCTCACGCTCCTCCTGACGCCCCAGAAAATAGCTGAGCCTCTCCATAATCTTTGAGAGTGTTGTCTGACCCTCTCACACTACCTCACTATCTGTATACTGCGTCACACACGGTCTCCCAGGGTGTGTTGGAGGCTTCTGTTCCACACACAAGAACCATAGTTTATATGTTGCACAACAAATCTCAAAAGGGTAAGTAAATTAAACAACTACTAGACCGAGTTCCACTGGAGGTTTCTTGAAGTGTACATGATGGGACCGACCCGCTTTGATACCAAATTGTAACATCTCCGTCCGCACAGGGACACAACCAGAAATATAAAATACAACAATATATGTAAAAGTGAATATTACTGAATAAAGCCACAATAAGTCAAAGCTCCAAACAAAAAAGTTTTCAACAGAGTTGGATACAATTACGGAAGATCAAAATACATTATCAAGTAAGGCAAAACATAAAATGATGGATCTCGCCCCATGTGTACATCCTCAAGCTCCAACCAGTCCACCTCGCCAGTACCTATAAGCCCGAACCTGCAAGGTTCCAAAAACAATGCCCGAGTTTTCAACAAAGAAAACCCAATATGCCATAGGAACGACAACACAACAGTAAGTGAAACACATGGTACTCCAACTGGGCCCTAGTATGTGACTCTCACTCCACAACGCCATGTCTGGCGACCGTCCTCCACCAAGACTCCAACTCGCACCACGGTCTCGTGTCCAACGTGCGTAGTACGAAAGCAATGTCATCCCCACCATGGGTGCTACCAAAGCTACGCTGGCCTCAAGGGATAAGAGTTGGTCAAGTGGCAGCTCCGCAGAGCCTCACCTAAGGGTCATCTACTCACAAGTACATGCTAACTCCAACCGACACTCTAATGCCCGAAGGTCCTACGCGAATGTGCATCCACCTCCAATGGCCATGCCACCTCCCCGCGCACCAAGCACCGACGCCAACCTTGTCGCCTCCCAAAACCATCCAAGTCCACATACTGGACTGCACACATGGCATGTGGTATCGCCGCGCCCACACTCTTAAACACAGCGGTCCTTGCGTAGGGGCAACCGTTGAACCTAACGTCACCTCCGGGCTCACGAACAATGCGAGGACATGGGTTTCTGAGGGTGGAGAACACCGACACGTGGTACATTCACCACATGGTAAGGTTGTTCCATAGATGAAGACACTTGGATATGCATCTCACAACAAGGTCATGATCATGTATCTTAATTCAACAAGTGGGTATAACATGTTAACACTAGCTATGACATATTATACTATATAAGTATCAATGTGTCAAAGATACCACTAAGACTAAGGTGATGACAACTAGAGTGATATTAATGCATACATCTGCTTAGTGTTAACATGGCAATATATGAAATCAATTAAGTAGGAATGCTATACTCACATAAATCATGGTTTGGAATCCAACGACATGCCTAGACTAGTTAAGCTAAGTCCCCAACAGTGACCTCCAATTAAATGGAATAATAATACCGTTGGAAGAGCTATAGCATCACACTAGTCACTACTACAGAAAAGAGAATATACGTCGGATGTACAGGGCTATAAACGTCGGATATAAGCACTCCCCGATCCGACATCTATGTGTGCGTCATCTATACATAGACGTCGGCTATAGTATAGCCGACGTCTATACCTAATGAATATATGTCGGCTCTAAAAAGAAGATGACGTTTATTCGTTAACGCCTAGACGTCGGATTATACAACAACCAACGTCTATACTTTACGTATAGATGTCGGTTCTATAACAGACGACGTATATTCTTTAGGGATAGACGTCGGTGAACTAACATGCGACGTCCATTCCTAATGATTATACGTCGGATTCACACTAAAGCCGACGTCTATTCCTTTCTTTAGAGGAATAGACGTCGGCTAATACAAACAGCTGTCGTCTATTCCTAAACCTGGACAAAAAAATGAATAGCATCCGACGAAATTGTTTTTAGTCATCGTATTCGTGTACATACAACTGCACCAAATTCGTTCACCTATAAATTTGTTCACAAATACTCACAATTTCATCCACATATACATACAAGCACAGACAAACAAGCATACATGCACAAACACAAACACAAACATCCAACCATACATGCACAAACATACAAAGCATACACAATTGACATTCAACACACTTGCAATTAATTCATTCTAAAATTAAGGCGATTATATTAAGGCATAAAGTGTAGATTTGTAATACAAGTGCACTTGTTAACTAAATTACAAAAAATACTAGTGGCAGGAGAACCTCTTAGTTCGTCAACATGTTTCTGATAAAATAGCGAGCCCATCGGTCGCGAGTTTCATCGAGCTCCTGTTGCGAGAAGAGATCACTACTTTTTGGGAAGACCTATCAAAAAAATACAAGTGTGTTGAATATTAATAACTAAATATTGAAACTACAATTCAATATACAATTGAATAACGATCTACATTACCTCGGTTAGACATACGTCTTGAGTTGTCACATCGAGGATTTCCTCCATGTATCTCATCACGTAGTAACCACATTCGGTATTTCCAAACTGCTTCCGGTACTACAAACATAGAAATTCGCTAAATATATGTTCCTAAGTATTCAACAAAAATGAGATCGAACGTACTCTCATTCCATGCCATGTTATTCCTGCTTTTGTGGTTGTTCTCCTACCACCTAAAGCTCTGTAAACCTTAATTGCCCTTAGTAGCACAAGTTAAAATATCATTCAATAATACTAATAAAAATCCACGAATTACTTTATTCACGACTAAACGAACTTACATATTTAGAAGTTTCTTTATTGAGTCCCTTGGTTTATTCGACCCCAACGGATCAAACCAATATGCCGAATTAGTCATGGGGCATACAACGACAAGCATCCAATGAGCCCTGTGTTATATATATAATTAGAAGCTTATTACAAAATAAAATTTCACTTTAAATTACAAAGTTTACCTCTCATGATAAGGGAGCAGATAATATCTTTTGTCTTCTTCTTTAAAGAATGTCCCAAGTTGACCCGATTTATCGTCATTCCCGTATATATATGTAGATGGACTGATAAATCCAAGTACTTGATCCTCGGGAAAGATTGACCTTCTGGCGTCGTAAAGATGTCTACAAGTATAAAAATTATAATTTATTACAGTTTTGATAAAATTATTCAATATTTTTCATTGTATACAAAAAACACTTACTTCACTTCCACGTCGATAATCATCATACACAACAAATCCATCCCCATGAACTGCATGATATCCTCTTTGGTGACGTATAAAGCGGGAGGCAACCCTTTATCCCCCTCCAACTCTAAGGTACTTAAGGATTGTGCTTCCCTACCTACTATACATTGATACAATATTTTGCACCTACTTGGAAGCGAATTAATGTTGATCGGAGATTGGTTGTTTGACCCTTTGCTCCGGGGCTTGACACTTACAGATATTTATACAACCGTTAAAATACAATTGTTAACAAATTTGAAGTTTAAAGTCTTTCAAAGTTAAACTATACCTCATGTTTGTCGTTTAGCTCTACTAAATAACTAGGCCACCACACGAACCCACCGATAGCATCGCCGAGAGTAACAATCTCTTCTTCTGGAAATGGCACAAAAGCACCAGGATCTAAGCAACTCTCAACGGCAACCTTCAATTCTCCCTCTCCTACCTCTATGAAGTGGTGTCTGGAGATGTTACAAACTTTCCCGTGTCCCACCAATCTTTGATCAGGGTCTTTGACAAATAAAGCACATCTAGATCCATCCGCGAACTTTCCAAATGAGGGACCATCGACGAGGGCCAATTCACGATAATGAGACACGAAATCATCTTGTCGATCAGGGTGGACCACTGGCGGAACTGGAGGAGTAGTCTCCGCGGAAGAACCGGTCTTACGACGGGTAGGAGATGTAGGCAAACGATCCAATCTCTCCAAAACAAGTTGCAACGTATTCTTCAAATCTGTGATCTCTTGCTGGCATTTGGTATGACCAGTCGATGAAGTAGACCGTTGAGTCTTCCCATAATATTGTCGAAGTCCAACTCTACTCCCTACCTGATGCATTGCATACATTGCATCATATGTCTTTCATTTAGATTACTTTTACATCAATAAATGCTACTAAGGTATGTGTTTAGTCTTATTTACAGATTACAGGGACCTGAATGCAATTTACCAACATCCCGAGCATAAACGCATGCAAAAGACTCATTTCTATCATAAAGACCAAGTTCAAGATTATCGGGTTACGAATGGAAATGTATCCAAGCATAAAAGCATTCAAGTCCTAATTGCAAAAAGAACAAGGACTTAAGCACAAAAGTAACCGGGGACTTAACTGCAAAAAGTCAAGGACCTAATTGCAAATCACGAGTAGCTTTTATTCTCTTGGAGAAAATATATAGAAAAATCAATGTATATCTCCAAATATGTGAAGGAATTAATCCGGAGTTCAAAAGAATGGAAAGAATCAATCCAGACGCGCAAAGAAGGATCAAATCATACCATAAACATTCAACCAAAATCCGGGCAAAATCAGGCCAGATTGTGCGGCGTTTCCGCCGCACCACACATGCAATATGCGGCGTTTCCGCCGCCCAAGCTTCGATCCGTGTGCTCCAATTTCGTCCAGTCGTGTCTGGACATGTGTACTTTCCAATATTATACCTAGATCCCTTGTAGCAACTATAAATAGACCCGAGAACGATGTTAGAAGGGTCCTTAGTCTTTGGTGTTAATTTTTATTCTTAATCTTAGTTTTGTAATCTCCTTTTCATTAATAAAATTCTGTCTTTTATTTCTTACTTTTAGTTTTCTTTTGTAATGTCTCAAGGACCCCTTCTTCCTCCCTCTATGAGTTTCTAACTCCTTCCAAAGGGTGGAGGTGACGGATTTAGGGTGAAGAGAAGATGAATAAAGTTATTATTTTAATTTCGTATTAGTATGTTTTGATTACTTGAGTTTATGTTAAATCATTTATCATGTAATGCTTTATAACTAATGTGATTTATTATAAGTTTCAGAATTCTCTAATCTAAACCTTAAATCTAAACCTCCACCCGACGGAATTCACCTCTTTGTTCTTGCTTTAGTTTTAATTGTTTTTGTTTCTTGCTTTAAATAACTAAAACCCAAAAATCTCAAAACCCATTTATTTCTTCTCTCCTTCTTTCCCCCAATCGAAATCACACTAAGAACAAAATCTCTCCCTCCTTGTGTTCGACCCGTATTTGCCATGTCTTCATTGACACCGTGCACACGACCGGGGTGTTCGTCGTTTCCCAAGGCCTCGCGTAGAATATCATTCCGACCATCGGAAGCAAATTCGCCTTGAGATTCTCTCAACTTCAAAGAGTCCTAAGTTTAAAACAATATTTACTAACATTTGAAAAATATAAAATTAATGATTCTGAATTAATAACATATATATAAGTGATGCAACTTACTATCTTCGAGTTGATCGCTTGCGACTCGTCTGTGACGTACTCCCCTCTGGAGTTTACTCTCGCTCTCTTCCAAGAATCACAACGAGCTACGGGAGGAGGAGATAGGTTACTTGCTTGCTCCTCACTCATACCGGAGTCAATTGCCTCTTGTTTCTTCTGAGCAATTTATTCAGCCATCATTTGTGCTTCTAACTTTTAGTACCCCGCTCGAGACATACGATGGGTATACTTGTTAGAAGATCTAATCTTTTGGTTTTTTGCTCGGATGGCCTAAAATCAAGTTTATTAGATTGTCACTAAAATCAATAACTAACAAGTTTGTTTTGAAACTCAGTTACTATATTATAAATTAAACTCAGTTGCCTCAAACTCCGGGCTATCTCTGGATTTTCTGAATAACTCCCATTAATTCGGAGTGATAAAGTTATAGACATCACATGGATTTCTATCCTGGTAGTCTCCGAATATGTACTTGTTCGTTAATTTTGTTTTTTGAAATCCCTCCAACGAACTGACATGTATGTCATCCACTTTTTCTTCAACTTGTCAGTGGATTGGAACTCAAAAGATTCCTACAACATTTTAACTTTATATATATCAAAAGTTCGACTAAAACTATAGAAGTCTATAATGGAATCATTACCTGCACATTATCCCATATTGTGTCCTTCAACTTCTCATCTACATCAGCCCAACTGGATAAACAAATGTCAACTTTGGCCCTCGCTAAGCTACCCAGAAAACTTTTCCAATTATCAGACAGCATGCCTAACGGCTCAAGACGGTCATTAAACTGGATTGGAACTCTACCGTCTCTATTTCTTCTGCCCACGAATTCCTTCATGAGACAAGGACCTCGTGTACTGTATGTCTTTGAGCCTTCAGACTAGGAGGAAGTGGGTTTCTTTTTCGGAGCCATTATACTATAAAAGATAAATTCAAGTAATTAAATAAGGTAAAGACATTAAATGTTTATTACAATGTGTTACAACAGAAAATTTGCACTTTTACTGGGTTTTTTTCCTTAATGGATTTTCAATCCATATATACCTTCACTGTGGTCATCTCTAAACATACAAGTCTCAACATTTATTTCTTCATCTACTGAATTCAACTCAGGTGCTTGCTTAGAGAAAGGTGGTGTCTCTTCATACTCGATCAGGCTATCATCTGATACAATTTTTTTCTTCCCTTACAAAATTACTGCCCATTTCTTATCACATGGATCAGCCACATAGAAGACTTGTTTCGCTTGGGAAGCTAGAATAAAAGGTTCTCCTTTATACCTTTTTTTTGAAAAATCAATTAAAGTGAAGCCATAGTCATCCACTCGAACTCCATTTTTATTATCAGCCCACTTGCATCTAAATATAGGTACTTTGAATTTAACAAAGTCTAGCTCCCATATATCTTCAATTACACCGTAATAGGACATGTCAGCGTATACAAGATTCTTGTCTTTAGAACTAGACACATGCAAAGACTCTGCTATTAAGGTGACGCCACTGTTCTGAACAGCACTTTTCGTATCTTCACAAACTGTGTAGAAATAATATCCATTGATATCATAACCACTGTAACTTATAACAACAGAATGTGGACCGTAAGCCAACCACTATATTGTCTCAGAAACATCACGCTTGTATGCTTGATTTTTGAACCAAGAGATGAAATTCTTATTGTGACTATTAATTAGTTGTTGATCACTCCACAAAGGATTTCTTTCCTTTAGAAACTTCATGTGTTCATTTAGGTATGGTTGAACTTCATTCGAATTGCACAACACATAAAAATATGCTGTCATTAAGTCATCGCCATTTGGATTTAACATTTTCATCCCACGTGTCCCTTTACCATTGACACGTTTATCATGACGATTCTTCGGAAGTCCAACAGTTTTGGTGTTTGCTAGGTATCCAGTGCAAAACTCGATAACCTCCTCAGCTATGTATCCTTCAACAATACTAGCATCTGGTCTTTGACGATTTTTGCAATAACCTTTCAACACTTTCATATAACGCTCGAAAGGATACATCCACCTTAAAAAACTGGTCCGCACAATTTAACTTCTCTAACCAAATGAATAACAAGATGAATCATAATGTCGAAAAAAGCAGGGGGAAAACATCTCCAACTGACATAATGTGACCACAATTTCATTCTGTAACTTATCTAACTGCACAGGATCGACCACTTTACTGCAAATCTTATTGAAAAAGGAACACAACTTTATTATTGCTTGTCTAACATCTTTCGGTAATATGGATCTCAGTGCTACATGTAACAACTGCTGCATTAAAGTATGACAATCGTGAGACTTCATCACCACAAGTTTCAAATCCTTCATAACAACAAGACTACTGATATTTGAAGAATAACCTTGTGGAACCCTTACATTGTGCAAACACTGACAAAGAATTCTTATCTCCTTTCTAGACAATGTATAACTAGCTGGAGGTAAGTAATTCCGATCTCCTTTCTTCTTTGGTGCCAACATTGCTCATATACCAATATCAACAAGATCAAGTCTTGCATTATATCCATCTTTGGTTTTACCAGGTATGTTCAACAGAGTGCCAACAAGACTATCACAAACATTTTTCTCTACGTGCATCACATCAATACAATGTCTAACTTCTAAAATTTTCCAGTAAGGGAGATCAAAAAATATGGATCTTTTTTTCCAACTACTTTTGTCATTTGCTCGTTTGTACGGTTTTCCAAATTCACATACAATGTTCCTTACACGTTCATACACCTTTTCGACGCTGATTTCAACTGGCGAATTCTGAAACTCCTATTTTCCGTTAAATGCCTTCTTCAACCTACGATAAGGATGAGAGTTCGGCAAAAATCTCCGATGACCAAGATAGACAGTCTTAGAACCATTAACTAGTTGCAAAGAACATGTATTTTCCTCGCAAATTGGACAAGCTTTATGACCTTTGACTAAATATCCAGACAGATTACCATAAGCTGGAAAGTCATTAATCGTGCAAAATATCATTGCCCGCATTACGAACGACTCCTGACGATAAGAATCAAAAACTGACTCTCCGTCATCCCACAATCTCTTTAAGTCATCAATTAAAGGTCTTAAATACACATTGATGTCGTTTCCAGGTTGTTTTGGACCAGAAATCATTAAGGACAACATGATATATTTGCGTTTCATGCATAACCACGGGGGCAGATTGTAAATTACAAGCAGAACGGGCCAAGAACTGTGAATGCTACTCAAACTACCGAAAGGATTCATTCCGTCAGTACAGAGCCCAAGTCGCACATTCCTGGATTCTTCACCAAACACAGGAAAGTCGACATTTTTTTTCCACTGAGGTGAATCTGCAGGGTGACGTAGCAACTGATCATTTGGTTTCTCACGATCAGCATGCCATGTCATGTTCTTTGAATCCTCTTTACCCACAAACAAACGTTTCAGCCTTGGTATTATCGGAAGATACCACAAAATCTTAGCAGGAGGTCCTTTGATTTTCATCTCATCAGCCTCTTCATTGTGGTTTGGTCCACTACGTTTCATTTTGTATCTTGAAACATTACACCTGGGGCAGGAATGTAAGTTTTCAAACTCACCCCTATACAATATACAATCGTTCGGGCATGCGTGTATCTTCCTATATTCCATTCCCATAGGGCACACCACTTTCTTTGCATCATAAGTTCTATCTGGCAACTCATTATCATCTGGAAGCATCTCTTTCACTAACTTCAACATTGATGTGAAACTCACATCGGACCAACCATTTCCAGCTTTTAAATTGTACAACTTCAACACCACTGACAATCTAGTGAATTTGGTACAATTCTTATACAACGGCTTCTCATTGTCACTCAACAAATTACCAAGTAAATCGGGATTGGACGAAAACTTGTCAGCCATATCCTGAACCATTTCCTCTAAGTGATCTTCCACACTAACATCTTCTCCATCATTCTTGGAACGACTAAATGATTCATTTTCACCGTGCCATATCCACCGTCTGTAATTTGGGTCGAAACCTTTCTCAAACAAATGATCTTTCATTTTCCGAAAAGTCAACACTGACATATTATGACACTTATTGCACGGACAATACGCCATGTCGTTGTCTTTCATTTTCTTAGAATGTTTTTTGGCAACCTCTAAGAACATATTCACTCCGTTCTCATACTCATCACTCAATCTGTTTGAAACAATCCACTCTCGATCCATTTCAATCTAAATAGAGGCAAAAATGATAGTTATTATTGCAGAAAATAAATAAAATTTCAATTTAAAAGAATGTGTTCGTAGATGAGAAGATTCAGAGACATTAAGATGAGAAAAGAATGACTCAGAGGAGAAGAGATGAAGTCCTTAATCTAGCGTGGAATAAGGAAGGTTAGAAATCTAACTAAGCAATCAATGCCAAAACAAGCCTAAAGTCCACTATAGGTCCTTAGTAATAGACGACGCCTAACTTCGAGGTCCCACCGAGGACAACTAGTCTGTAGGAAATCAAGTACCCGGAGGTCCCTAATATCTCAGGGAGACTATATGGGCAACGACATTCAGGCCGAAACGGTCTTAAACATCGAGGACCACTAATCTATAGGAAATCAAGAACCCGGAGGTTCCTAAAATCTCAGGGAGACTAGATGGGCAAGGACATTCAGGCCATAACGGTCTTAAACATTTTCCTCTCCTTAATGCGTCCGAAAATCCTAGGAGCCAACGTCTGATTGATTTTATTAAGGCTCTTTTATTAAGTGGTTTCTGGGCCAAGGAAAGGGTGATGAAATCCCCCACCTCATCTCTTATAGGTGACTGCCCCCTAAGTGTTTTTCATACCTTAATCTAACAAACAACACACCAAACAAACACTTACCTCACTCTTGTTCCAATGCAAGTCCTACTAACTAATGCGTGCTTTTTAATGAATGATGAGTGAAAGATATTACGTACCTTACGCCAGCAATCTACGACAGAAATCGTAAATAATAGAAAAATACAATGCATGCAAATCCTATATGATGAATTACTTAGCAAATATTGTCTAATCTTTTGCTTTGGGTTATTAAAGGCCAAGTTGTTTAAGGGGGCAATGAGTTATTATCATAATATTAAAAATTCAAAAAATTAAGGCAATAAACATTTAAAATATTAAAAGCAAGTATTAAAAATAATTACTTGAATTGACAGAAAAACATTTTAAACACAAACTATCATGTTATTAATAATAATTGGGAATAAAATTTTATTGAAATTTTGGCAGAACCTCCACTTAAAATTTGATATGTAAAATTCTTCAAATCATGAAATCAACAAGAAAAATGTATATCTAGTTATCTACTCACATTCACATCATCTATTTCTCTACTCAATCCAAACCAAATTCTTAACATAATCCAAACCAAATCAATCCAATGAAAACAAAGGTTGGTTAAATCATCCAACCAACCCAACTCAACTCAATCCAAACCAAATCAATCCAATGAATGAGTCAAATCAAATGAATTAAACATTCACACAGTCACACTCCATTCACCAATAAACTTTGTTGAAAATTCTTCACCACTATGTATGTTTTCATGGGATTTTCACTCTTTCTTAACATATCTAAACATAGCTAAACATATCAAATATTTTTACAAGTTTAAGAATATTTCTAAACACCACAATCTAAACATATCTAAACATATCTAAATATATCCGAACACCATTACAACCTAATCAAACAATATGATTTTTCTACAAGTGGTGAAGCACGAACCAGAGGAGGGAAAAGTTGTGATGCCGGAGGAGGTCTTTGTGGTTCCCGAAGACGTCGCGGAGGTGGTGCGGTCATGGCTGTAAACGACACGAGATGAAGGCTAACTTAGAAAGAATATGTGGAGAAAGACGGAGGAAGACGAACTTAAACAACCAAAAACGAACTTAAAACTTACATGTGGAGAGAGATGGAGGAAGACGGAGGAAGAAGGAGAAGAGGGCCGGAGAAGTGGAGGAGAGCTTGGGAGCTCGGTGCGGTGCCGGAGACGGTGTGGATCGGTCGGAGATCGGTCGCGGAGGAGAGTTCGGTCGCAGGACGGCTAGGGTTTGGGTGGGTTTTGTCTGAAATGAATGAAAGTAAACGCGTCTGTCCGATTTCTTTAAGACCTATAAACGTCGGATGTTATATAACGCCGACGTCTATACCTCGACGTCTATATGGATGGAGTATAGACGTCAGTCTTATATTATGTACGACGTCTATAGGTCGACGTCTATACCCTATAGACGTCGGTGGTTATAACGGCCGACGTCTATTGGGCGACGAGTAAAGACTATTCTGCACTAGTGAGTGGATAGTTATGCAATCTAATACTACTAGAAGTATTTACGGTGACACATATTTGATGGCTTCCAAGCATGGTATTTTAATTAAAATGAATGTGACTCATGATAATCAATTAATCGTAACAAAGTACAAGTGCATCGCAACACTCAATCTTAACAAACTCATGCACAACCTTAGAAGGTCACTATTAATTATTCAGGCAAAATAGTTTTGGATGGATATTATGATAAACATGTAAGTCATAAAGGTTTGAATCGACTTATGCATCTAACTTACAAGTTGAGTCAAGCAACATGGCAATAAAAATCAAGTCTCAGCAACAAACAGGGGAGCCTCGGCACCCAGCCTGATCCCAACCATTACGTTGGTGAACCGCCCCAGCCCTAGTTGGGTCGGTAGACTCTGCCATGCAGCTCGCTGCTGCCACCGGTCCCGCCCATCGTGACCATTTTGGAAATGCACGTGACACTAGCCCGCGTGCGGCTCCCACGACTTGGTGGTCCACCACCGAAGCCACCACAATCGGAGGACACCCGCCAGCCAGTGGAGTCACAACTCCGACCACACCACTCACCCAACCACCAACTCCCGTGGTGTACCTCGATGTTCTCGTCAGAGTCCTTGTCTATGTGCCCCAGATGGTGCTCACGTTCAACTCTGGTCAACCCAACTCGCCACGAAAGCCTCTGAGAAGTGCACGAGAATGTTGACCAAGCCTCCTCCTGTGTTTCCTCCCACCGTCGTTCGTCAATCACCGGAGGAAGAGGAGAGGGTGCAAAGGTGGTGGGGTGAAGAGGAGAAGGGACGAGTTAGGGTGGAGTTCAAAAATGGTGCTTTACGTTGCAAGCCACCAAGGCAAGATATGGAAACGCATGCTGCCACCCATGATGTCTGCTACAGAAACTCTACCTAACGTCAGCGAGTTCAAAAATGATACTTCCACGTGTAACAATAAATATGACTCTTACGGAGTTTTCTACTAAATTCGTACGATCCTGTACAATAGTGGTTTTGGCTTTTCTCATTATTGAAATAGAAAATTACTTATCTCTTAATATAGTGTGCATGACAACACTATACATGATGCATTAAATTTTATCAAGGTCAATTATTTTCAATGTAACTTGGTATAAGTCTTTTAGATAGAAATTATGGACATCAACATATTACCATATGCATGTGTGTTATTTTCCTTTTAAGACCATAAATGCAAAACTATCTTTGTTGTTAAACCTTAAAAGACATATTATAATTAAATGCATAAATAGTCATTTTGAACATAAAATGTTGGATATCAATCTGCTAGCAAAATATGCATGTGTATTATTAATAGCTACAAGCATCTCATCGTAAGTGAATAAAAATCAAGTATGGAAATATATTGGACTAATGAGAGCACTTCCCAATATAAAATAGTTTCAACTGAAATAAGAACTAAATCAAATGGCTGAAGATTATAATTATGAAAATATGATAACCGAATGAACCTCAAGAAAATTAAACAAAATATTTGTATCATGGTATGTAATGCCTATTTGTCATATTAATATTCTAGCATATGGTCATGTGTATCTACTAAATAGAGTATATGTTACTTATAAAAAGAATATGATTGACATCATATCATGCATACATTTGTATCTTATATCCTTTATCTTTCACCTAAACAATGCTACGTCATGAGTTTTATGTTTAAATTTCAAGAATAAACAGGTTTAAGAAAAAGATACACAAAAAGGACCTAAAAGCAAGAAAAAAAAATGAATTGTGAGACTCATGGACTGATATGCAAGAGGGAAGACCCGGATGTAAACCAGAAGGACCAATAAGCAAATCAAGAAACTCCACACCATCATGAGGAGTATTTTGGCAATTAGATCCGGGCCTAAACTCCAATAACCGATTCGAGTGCATCCCATGTGAAGAATTGAAGAACTAAAAAAATATCCAAAAATGGGTCGGATTCGGGTAATCTACTACATCTATTCTGAGAATGTTTCATTAGTCCCACATCGGGGGATTGTCCCCGGTTATCTTTTTCTATGACTATAAATAGAACTCTTCCTCCTCCCTTGTAATCTACTACATGCTTGGTGGCATTCTCTCTACTTAGAGTCAAGCCTTGGAGCAAAACCCAAGTGGAGAGATGCTACTTGTATTGTGAGTCATGTAAATAAAATAATTCTTCATAGTTTGTTTTAATGTTGTCTTTGTTTTAATACTTGCATGTTTAGCTTGTTTGTTTTCTTTATCGTAGTATAATTAGAATGTCTCCTTTTCTTAATGTAGTTTATAGTTTAATGAATAATGAGTAGTTTCATCCCCCTTTGGGGGTGGAGATGATGTTCATACATGCATTAAAGAATGGAAATGAATGCTTTATTTTGAAATGTGTTGATAAATGTGAATGTATGTTTGCTTGTTTAGAGTAGAACATTTCACTTGATGGGTTTTGCCACAACTATTAGACACCTCCCATACTTGTTTAGGTTCTGAAATAACCAACTTGTGTATGTGAATGTTAATCAACTAGGTAGTGATTGGATTGATAGGTTTTGCCATAACCATCAGACACTTCCTTTACATGAAAATACTACCTACATTTGTGCCTATTGAATGCATTTTTCACCATCTTATTGCATGTGTCCACTCACTCCGTTGTTGCTTTCTTTCACATTTCTTCTTACTAGTTTAATGTAGCTTAGATTAGCATAATCAAATATCGTTACCTATTTTTTCGCCACTTGATTTCGTACAAACTAGAAGCTACTCACCTCCCCGCGGATCGACCTGTACTTGCTCCATCTTCACCGATGGCTGAGCACTTGCGGTCTAAACTTAATTGATTAAACAAGTTTTGGCGCCGTTGTCAGGGAGGTGCTCAGTCTAGACTCTTGTTTGGTCGATTCAAGTGGATTTAATTTTTTGTTTGTAGTTTGCTTTGTTTTAGGAGACTCCAAGGATCAAGGGGAGTCACCAGAATAAGTTCAGAAGAAAGCAAAGCCACTTCGACCGCAAATCAGCAGTCTGGTGAGCTCCATTTTCCTTCTCCTTTCTTTGGTTTATTTATATATTTGATATAGTTGTCTGGGGCTCAATTTGGCATGTTTTGACCAGTAGTTTCCCCTAGATCAATAATAAATCCCATTTTAATCAACTTGGCCACTAAAACCCAAAGCAAAAGATTAGGCATTCTTGTTTGTTTAGGTCTTGCATCATATACTTGACTTAGGCACATAGTTTGTCTTTTATTTTGGCTTTACTTTGAGTTGTTCAGCGCTGGCGTGAGGTACACATTTCCTACTATCATTCATGCATTTCGTATGACTATGCATTAGTTAGTAGGAATTGCATTGCAACAAGAGTAAGATGAGTGTTTGATTGATGAGTTGCTTGATAGATTAAGGAATCAAAACATCTTTAAGGGGCACCACCTATAGTTTTCAAGATAAGGTGGGGGATTTCATCACCCCTTCCTTCAGCCCAACAAAACACCTCTCAAAAAGCCTAACTTTAAAATCAAGTAGACATTGACCCCTAAGGATTTAGGGCGCATTAAATGAGTGATCTAGTCGCGACCGTCATAGCCTGATCGGCGTCTCCCACTCTGTCGATAGTAAGAGAGACGAGATCTATGGATCTTGGCTCACTTGCTAGGCTTTCTGGTCTTCGTCGTAGGGAGGTGAGGCGTGTTGAGGCCGCGTAACCTCGTAGTTAGGCGTCGTCTAGCTATAATGACCTATAGCGACCTGAGGTTGTTTCAGCCTTGCTTGCTTGTGTGCTTCTACTACTACCTACCCGTCGTAGCATAAGGACTTCTTCCCTTATCTCCTGAGTTAGTACCTCTCATCTGAGTCTTCCAATCTCCTCCTCTACGCGCCTTCTGTTTTAATTGTTTTGAAAAAAAGTTTTCTTTATTTTTTGTCTGACTCGTGTGGGTGTGCAGCTTTGTGCATGCCAGTGTGCTCACGAGACGTTGCGAGTCATTTGACGAGATACGACATCGATCTATCCTCGATTGTTGACTTTTCAAACACACCCCCGTCCCATCTCCAACACAGTCCTGGGACCGTGACGAGTCGTGGACCACACGAGGACGACTTAAGTTTTGGACCTCCACCACCCTCTGATCCAGAAGGTAGGGTTCCACGACCTCATCAATTGGTTCCCCAGATTCCTATTCCCCTCCGCGATCGGTGCTACCCGAGTCGTACTGCTCTACCTTCTTGCATCATATTACCAGAAGCGAATGGGAACTACTTTGAGGTTAAGCCTCAGTTTATCTTCATGCTCCCTCACTTCACTGGGAAGGGTGACCCCTATATCTTTCTCAGGGAATTTGAGGAGGTTTGTGCTATGTTCAAGCTGCAACAACTTAGCACAAACTCCATCCATCTAAGGCTTGTCCCCTTTGCACTAAAGCATGGTGCCAAGAAGTGGTTGTACAGCAAGCTGGAGAATACCTTTAGGACTTGGGATGAATTTCAATCTGCATTCCTCAAAAAGTACTTTCCAAATCATCAGACTCAAAATTTGAGGAACGAAATCAATTCATTTTATCAACATGAGACTGAATCATTTCATGCATACGTAGAGAGGTTCTAGGAGCTACTATCCTCATGCCCTCACCATTGCATCGAGTTGTGGTGCCTTTGTCAAATTGTCTACGAGGGTCCTGTCCCGAACGCTCCTTGAGTCCATGTGTCAACGAGAGTTCTTAGGAAAGGATGAAAGGGAGGCATGGGCTTTCCTAGAAGACCTCGCTGACAAAACCATGCAGTGGTAGAGGGTGAGGGAACCATCATCATTATCTAGCATAGGAGTGAGGATCGCAAATGCAAAGTCTACTTCGGGTGCCACATTTGTTGTCGATACCACTACGGCAACCAAGGGACGCATGGTGGCCTTAA
Organism: Triglochin maritima; assembly: GCA_963682175.1. NCBI lineage: Eukaryota > Viridiplantae > Streptophyta > Magnoliopsida > Alismatales > Juncaginaceae > Triglochin > Triglochin maritima. The sequence continues at coordinate 26,178,511 of OY821788.1, read as the reverse complement.
TGCGCTGCATGGATTTGATTGAGCTCCAAAACCATCATGGTGTGTCTCATGTGTCTGCATCTGCTCCGGTTCCTTGTTATTTATGTGGTAGGATAGGTCATGTAGGAGGTGAGTGTGCATCCATTACTCCTGAGATCGAGGAAGTCAATGTCATCTATGATAGATCCAGGAATGACACATACTCATATTCATATAACCATGGATGGAGGAACCACCCTAACTTTTCATGGAACCAAAATAATGCCCAAGGTGGTCATTCACACTTCTCTCAACCACCTAACCAACCACACCAACCTCCCATGCATTCACAATCTTATCAGCCACCCCAAGCTCAAATCACCAACCAATAGGGTTTCCAAAACTCCAGCAATATGGAAACCCGATTCAATTCGCTTGAGACCGACTCGTGGACTTGAGAACTCAATTAATTTTTTTATGTCATCCACAAGTCAAGTTCTCACTTCAAATCAGCAGACCATCAAATCTCTTGAGCTTCAGATAGGTCAATTGGCTCAGTTTGTACATGAGAGAGAGTGAGAGACTCTACCTAGCCAGCCTGAGGCTAATCCCCGCATGTACCGACAACCACACTTGCAAAAGGAGAGATTGGTACCTCGGGGGCGGCAAGTGAACCATGTAGAGGAACTTGTTCACCATGTTAATGTCATTGTAACCTTAAGGAATGGAAAATAGGTTGACAATCACATTTCTTTGCCCCCACCACCATATGTGCAACCCCTCGTTAGGAATGATGGCGAGAAAGAGGCTGAGGGTGAGGGTAATACACCAACGCCTCATTCTCAGGCACCGTAGAAAACCTACTTGCCAAAAGCTCTATATCCTTGTAGGTTAACCAAAAAGAAGAGTGACACAATAGATAACATATTAGAGGTCCTCAAACAAGTGAATGTTAACATCCCCTTGTTGGATGTCATCCAACAAATACCTCAATATGCCAAAGTATTGAAGGATCTCTGCACAACAAAGAGGAAGACCAATGTTCCTAAGAAAGCATTCTTAGCTGCGAGTGTGAGCTCACTTTTGTCTAATCCCACATACACAAAGTACAAAGACCCTGGTTGTCCTAATATTAAGTGTATGATAGGGGACACTAGCATGAGTAATGTATTGCTTGATTTAGGATCAGCGGTCAACCTCCTCCCATTTTCTGTTTATCAATAGTTGAACTTGGGAGAATTGAAACCATCTAAGATCACCCTCCAATTGGGGGATAGATCCATTTGTGTCCTAAAGGGGATTATTGAGGACGTGCTCATCAAAGTTGGAGATTTTATATTTCCAGTAGATTTTGTCGTCCTCGATACCAACCCTGTTGTGAACACCCTCTCAAATACCTTTGATTTTGGGTAGACCATTTCTGGCAATCTCCAACGCCTTAATTAATTGTAGAAATGGTCTCATGAAGCTCTCATTCAGTAACATAAGTGTCGAGTTTCATGTGTTCAACTCTGGTAGGCAACATGAGCCCTTGTACCAACCTTAAAATCTCAACCTCATCCACCAATTAGAGAAAGCACCGCAAAATCAACAAACACCCCAACACCAATGCAACCTGTTGAGAATGTTTGTGTGCCTAACGAAAACTCTTTGTCTGTCTTTGCAATGCAACAAAGTGAGCTGGCATCAAAAATAAATATACAAAGGAAGTGTTTGTTGGATGATTCAATTGAGACTATTAGTGAGGACACACCTCATCATATGCCCATACCAGAATGTGTCTTTACCCCATGTCGCATGTCCATTGAGCCATTTGAGCTTCATCTTGATCCAACAAGGACCCACCTACGACCGAGCTTATACTTCATAATATAAAGGAGTTTGTGTGGTCTTTGTTGGATGACTTGGGGAGAAGTCTCATTCTTAGTGCGACTAGTGTGCCACATTCCTCAAATGAGCCTGAGGAACTCATTCTGATGCACCCACCTATGGGTTGGTAGGTTTTGTTCGACGAGCAACTAAACCCTAGTGAGGCAACACAACTCCACTCATTCATGTTGCCTACACTCAACCAATATCATGAGGGGTTCAAGCCTTTCAGTTTATGACCTTTCACCCCTCATGATACCTTAGAGTACCAATGAAGCGGGCCCATCTTGGCAAATCTCTGTTCCGCATGACTCGATGTTCTCATTTGATATTCCTTGACCAAATGATTATGAGAATGTCTTTGTTGATGTATATATCTTGTTTAAAAAACACCAAAAAACAAGAAAAACAAACAAACAAAAGACTCCACAAGTGAGCAGTGGTTGTTGTGGCCCCAACCCTTGAGTATTTGGGTCCCATTTGTTTGACGTATTTGTCTTCCTTCTTAAGTAACTTACAGGTTTTTGGGAAGTTGGGTATATGTCCATCCACATAACCATAAACTTCCCTTTGCACTTCACGTTGGTGAAATCTTTCTTTTTCATGCAAAAATCCAAGTAGTATCACACTCACATTCATTGAGGACAATGCATGAAGTTAGTGTGTGTGGGGGTGTTTTATGTGTGTACATAGTCGAGTTTTTCCTTTGATTTTGTTTTCTTTTGTGTGCATTGTTAGGGTCATGTTAGTGTGCTGCCTAGTACTTTAAATTTTCACATTTCTTTCAAAACCTTCATGTGTTTCCGAAAGAAAATGTTTTGTGGGTTTTGCGTATGTTTAGCATGTGCAAAACCGTTGAGAGACAATCAAAAGAGAAGCCCCCAAAAATTGACTTGAACATGATGCATTAGGATATCTAGTATACCGGCTTTAGGTCTTATCTAGTCGTAAGGATGCACCCTGGTCATCCCTCGGGGGGGCATTTAATCATAGGGTTTCAGTACTCAAACAAATAAAGAAGTCCACCATGAACCTAGTGAGTCGAATAATTCGTGTATGTTAGTATAAGGAATTTTGTCGTAATCAGGGACACTTAAAATCTTGTTGTGAAACTTTAAGTGTAGGGGTTTCGGTTTCTATGTAGATAATAAATAAATAAGTGGTGTTCTCTCTTCTCGCACGGCTCCTATCACTCGGGAAATTAGGTCCGCGAGGACTTAGTGCATGGTGCTTTCGAGTCATCTGACTTGGGATGCACCGACCGAACTCTCGTTACATGGGTGATAGGGATCACCCTATGTGGAGATTTGGGGGAAGGTGTACGTGATAGTGTAAGTCCTCATAGGCAATGATGCACAAATCCTGACCATGGGAGAATCAAACACCAACTAAACATACACAAAAAAAGCAAAACGCAAAAAAAGAAGAAGATACTAATACAAATAAGAACCTTAATGGACTTTATACTTTGTATTACTTGAGAATGTTAAGGTTGCCCATGTCTAGGGCTGAGCAACAACCGGTCCGATCTGGTTTTTGGACCGGACCAGACCGGTTCGTCCGGGTTTCGGTCCAGACCGGACCCAACCAGTCTGGTCTTCGGTCCGGGGTCCGGACCCGATCCAGTTCCGGTCTGGTCCGGGTTCGGACCGGTTGCACAACCCTACCCATGTATTTCACTTAAGTCCTTAATTAACTTGCATGAATGGTCCATTAGGCTAGGTGTGTGGACTGGATACATATAGAGTCGGCTCATAGAATTATCGTATCCAATGATCGACGAAAATGAGTCCATAGAGTCGTGTTGCTAGGTTGAATAATGCATCTATGTTCGGATTTTGTGGGTGTATCCGCTGAAAACACTCAGGAGACAACACTCTTCCTCCTTGACGATAAGGGGGTTTAACGCCTTATTGCACATGCTAAGTGCAACCATGATTTCTACGAAAGTGAGTTAGGATTTCCCTGTTTTACGAATGATTTTTCCTTTCTTTCATTTTTCTCTTTCTTTGTTTTGCTTGGGACTAGCAAAAGTTAGGTGTGGGGTATTTGATTGACATCATATCATGCATACATTTGTGTCTTATATCTGTTATCTTTCTCCTAAACAATGCTACGTAACGAGTTTTATGTTTAAGTTTAAAAAATAAAAAGGTTTGAGAAGAAGATACACAAAAAGGACCTAAAAGCAAGAAAAATGAATGAATTGTGAGACTTATGGACTGATATGCAAGAAGGAAGGACCTGGATGTAAAGCAAAATGACCAATAAGCAAATCAAGAAACTCGACAACATCGTGAGGAGTATTTTAGCAATTAGATCCGGGCCTAAACTCCAATAATCGATCTGAGTGCATCCCATGTGAATAATTGAAGAACTAAAGAAGATATCCAAAAATGAGTCGGATCTGGGGAAAATGACCGCCAATTGGTGGTATAAGACCGCCAATTAGCGGTTCATTTTTTCTCAGAATCTGACCATGTTTCGCCGGGATATGGGTTATATGTTTATGTCTATTATGATAATGTTTCATTAGTCCTCGTCGGGAGATTGTCCCTGGTTACCTTTTTCTATTACTATAAATAGATCTCTTCCTCCTCCCTTGTAATCTACTACATGCTTGGTGGCTAATCCCTCTACTTAGAGTCAAACCTTGGAGCAAAACTTAAGTGGAGAGGTGCTACTTGTATTATGAGTCTGAAATTAAATAAAATTTTCTTTGTTAGTTGTCTCTTTTGTGTTTATTGCATGCTTAGCTTAGTTTCCTTTCATTAAATTTAGTAGGCGTAGTTAACATATTTTTCCTTCTTAATATAATAGTTAGCTTAATGAATAGTGAGTAGTTTCATCCCCCTTTCGGGGTGAAGATGATGTTCATACATGCATTAAAGAATGGAAATGAATGCCTTATTTTGAAATGTGTTGATAAATGTGAATGTATGCTTGCTTGTTTAGAGTAGGTAAATGTAAATGTGTTGATAAATGAATGCCTTATTATGCTTTCTTGTTTCTAACAAAACAACATGCATTAGATGTGACATATGCACAAATAAATTCTGTCATTATCAATGGAATGCCAAGTCGTCTGGTGATCTTCCAAATACATGATCAACATTTGCAAAACAAAATGCTTATAAACATGTATTAACGATTATTTATCAAATAACATACTCATATGCATCTATAATTGTTATGTGCATGATTTAAATTTTACTATCATAATAAAACAAAAGTTAATAGTCCTTCATCTAAGAGTATATAAAGATGCAAAACATGATTTTCGAACCAAGATTTTGCAACAGAAATTTCTAGACATATATTATCACATTTAAGAATATAGTATGAGTATATTCAACAAATAAATAGATTAATGATATTATAAATTGTAAAAGACTACATCAAGATGAATACAACCTTATGTTGTAAACTACCTTAATGAAACAAGGAACTAATGTTTGAGTTGATCACATCGAGTGAAGTCGTACTGATAACGTGTTGTGAAATAAAAAGACATGGAGATTTGGGGGAGAAGGATGAAGACTTTTCATTGATTTATCATAAACAATACGATGAGCCTCTATATATGGACAAGAGACAAAAATATTGCAAGGCAATAACAAGCTAATGAATGAGACATATAATATACATCAATGAGAGAATTACATTGGATTTCAATGTGCTAGGTACAAGAAGTTGTAACACCAAGTGATAAGGTGGCTCATCTATATGATATATTTGTTGTTTCATAATAGGTATCAAATTTTAGTAATAATTCATACATACAATTATATAAAGGGAAAATAAATTAAAATGGCATAGTAGGGAAGCCAAATGTTACAAAAAAATAATAATTTTTTTAATTTATTTCCAATTTTATCCCTAAATTACCCCACCCACATCCCCACAATCCCACATCCCAAACAAAACCAACGAATCTTCCCCATTCCCACACCAAATCCCAAACATTCCAACCCACCGACGACCGTTCCCCCGCGTTTCAACCGAACGACCCAACTCGTTTGGTGAAAACAAGTCAACTCATTTGGTGAAAACAACCCAACTCATTGGTGTATCCCAACACAACACTGGTGCGTCCCACATAGGACTGGTGCATCCCAGCTCGTTCGGTGGAAAAACGACCCAACTCATTTGGTGGAAAAAAATGACCCAACTCGTTTTTGTTCTCTCAAATCAGCCGTCTTCCACACCCTTTATTACCCCATTAGGTTCCTCATTTCGAAATATGTAAATGACAAAAAAAATTCTCAAAATCTTTTTTTGTAACGAGTCTTGAATCACCTTATTTGGATATCAGAGGAGAGAGTTATGCACAAATTATTGATGATCAGTCGATTGTCCAGTTTCCAAATACATTCTGTCTTGACACACGTTTTTCACCCACGTATAATCAGAATTTAGCATCTTCTAAGAAAATAATATATTTTCCTTTCAATTGTCTTTCCAACGAATGTCGAACCATCAAATTCTGTATATGGATGTTGCTTTTATGAATAAAACAAGTAGCATGTGCTGGTAATCCAGACTTTTTCATCCCTGCTCGGGACGGTCCTTGCCCAGCCAAGGATAGGCCCTACCCTACAAGAGACAATCCCTGCCTTGTCAGGGATGGTCCCTTCCCTTCTAGGGACGGTCTCAAGAAACAACCCTGCTTATTTATCTCAGAAAACGAAACCCTCTAGAACTGTCCAGTGGGATTGTAAAAAAAATCAAATTTGTTTTGAATTAAAATCAATACTAATATAACTTAAGTACGTATGTAATATCACCGTTAATTGCTTCCATGCCACATCTTTGTCCTTCTTTGGCACCAATCTCTAGTCTGAATAATGAGGAGGCAGTACTTGTGTCCTCCTGGCTATCATCCTGATGAAAGTTTGGAAGTGTTCGGATCCATGATCGTACTTGCTACACCATATGCCGAAGTGCTAGGAATGTCCCCAGTATTGGTTGCACCATTGTCTATCTGTGGGGTATCTTTTGCCTGACGTCGTCGATGTCTCCGCCTATCACCATTCCCTTGGGGTGAAGACTGACATCTCATCATACCTAAATTCTGAAGTAATTTAATTTATCATCAATTGCATAATAAAATTTATAAACTAGCTAGTGCAAAAGAGTGAATAGCCATCGCCCCATAGATGTCGGTCGCCCATATATATATATATATATATATATATATATATATATATATATATATATATATATATATATATATATTTTAATTTGGTAAGGGTATAGACATCGGCTATTGGGTTAATTTGACGTTTATTCCTTTTTTGAAAGGGATAGACGTCGTCTGTAGGCTACAACCGACGTCTATTCTTAACAAATAAACATCGGTTGGGTGCTACAGCCGACATCTATTCTTAAGTATAGACGTTGGTTGGGAACTCACACTCGACATCTATTTGATAAGAATAGACGTCGGCCTTTAAGTGACTGATTGATCGTTTTATATTAACCGCAAGTGCACGGCCGCGTTGAAGCGGTGGCAAATACGGATCATCCACTGGGAGGTGTGTCGACAATTGGTTTGTTCGAATGCGAGTGGTAAAAGAAGGAGAGAAAGGTTGGTTACACTAAACTACACTAAGATGCAAAATGAAAATGAAGATAAGCAATAAAACTAAACCCCATAGGGGGGTAGAGAAATAATGTGAATATGAAGATGTGTGTGTGTGTGTGTTCAATTAAGCTCCTCACAACATGTAGTGCATGAAATCATAAAACTACATCTAACTTTGCCTCCACATGAATTAAGATAAGACTACATCATTAAAACATACATGACAATAATTGGAATGAAGCTAAATGAACTCAAGTATAAAAACTAGACCCTACTATGCCTCCACATGAATTAACATAAGACTACATCATTAAAACATACAAGACATTAGCTAAGGTAAAGGCAACAAGAGCATATACACTACAAATTGTGTTTCCAATATTAACTTCATCCATATCCTAACCTTATCATTCCCCATAAAATAGGTCCACTAATCAAAGCATAAGCTAAGCTTCATTCAAGAGCATTATCATATCAAAGATAAGAGTGAAAACTCATTAGATGGTTATGGAAATCATATAAAGCTCAAGGGATAAAGATAACACACACTTAATACACTACATGATTATATCACATATTTCTCCACCCCCAATGGGGATGGAACTACTCACACATATTTAAACTAACTACTCTAATAAAATGAAACATTATACTGAAATGAAACTATACTAATCAAGCAAGAAATATTAAAGAAGCATAACACTAAACAAGCACCAAAGCAAACACATTAAAGGAAATTAACTAAGCAAGAATTAAAAAAGCTAATGAAAACATCTATTATTAACTCACTCAAATTACAAGAAGCTCTTCCTCCACCAGAGTTTTGCTTCAAGGCTTCACTCTTAGTAGGGAAGATGCCACCAAAGAGAGAGATGGATACAATGGAAGGTGAAGAGTTCTATTTATAAGCATGGAAAAAGCTAATCCGGGACAATCCCCTGATGTGGGACTAAACCAATACCAAAAATAGCCTAAACAAACATTAATACAAGTCCAGGAGAAATCTTAGCAGATCTGGGATGATCCAGACCGCCAATTGGCGGTCAATAAGGCTCAGATCCGTCTGGGTTTTGTGTTGGGCTTTGCTGGAAGTATTTCTTGGTCTTGGATGCATCTACTTGGTTTGTTGGAGCTCCGACCCGAATCGAATTGCCAAAATACTCCCCATGATGGTGTGGAGTTTCCTGTTTTGCTCTTAGGTCCTTCGGTCTTACGATCAGGTCCTTCTCCCGTGCATCTTAGTCCCCAGGTCTCACAATTAAGTCATTTTTCCTGCTTTTGGGTCCTTTCATGGCTCTTCTCTTCAAACCTCTTTATTCCTGAAAACTAAACATAAAACTCGTCACGTAGCATTGCTTAGGTGTAAGATAATGGATATAAGATACAAATATAAGCATGAAATGATGTCAATCAGTGACCGACGTTTAGGTATATATGACACATAGTTAGACGTCGGGTCAGGGAAACCATATATCCGATGTATAGAAGATGTATATCCGACGTATATTCCCTTTTTTGCACTAGCTACTATAAATCTATTCATGCATATATTTGGTTTGTCATTACATTTGTTTTCATAGATGCATGTTAAATTGTGCAATTCCCTCAAGGTGTACTACTCCACTATTGGTTCTAAATTTGGTCTAACAAAGTCAAACAAATTAATATCATCTAATTCGAGTCTATCTTGTACAGCCGGAAGGCTTACCAAAAGGAAATAACACATCCGAAGACCTGTATTGATAAGAAAAAACATATATCTTTCGAACCAGAACTCAATCAATTCCATAAATCACAATCCAGACACTAGTTCAAGACTACTTCAGATGATATTGCTTAATTTGCAGTAAGTAAGCATCACCCATTTAAACCATTCCAACTAATTAAATTGATACAAATAAACATATCTAACTAAATCGATGAATCAATCAAACAAAATTAAAAGCCAATCAAAGTCAATCCAATTCAACTCAATATCACACATCCAAATTATTGTCAACTAACACATCCAGCATATTCAACTCAATATAATTAACACACCCAACTCATCCAAATCAATCCTAATAAACCCAATCAAACTAGCACATGCCACTCAATTCAACTCAATATAACTAAACTCTAATAACATTTACATGCATTTAATTGATTTTTTATAAATTTTGGCATAACGTCCCCTCTATTTTCAATAAGAAAAATTTCCGAAGACCTGTATTGACAAGAAAAAACACATATCTTTCGAATCTAAACACAAACAATTCCACAAATCACAATCCAAACAATCAAAATTGGCATCAAATAGATGATATCCAAACCAAATCCAATTTTCAACAAACATCATACTCAAACTCATACAACTCTGCAAGAAAAACTCCTAAACTAAACCTCAAAGCAAACCACGGATTCCACAAATCCTAGCCTATTCATTTACATAACATGACCACTAGACACTAGTTTAAGACTACTTCAGATGATATTGCTTAATTTGCAGTAATTAAGCATCACCCAGTTAAACCAATCCAACTAACTACATCGATGAACCAATCCAACCAAATTGAGAACCTGTCCAAGTCAATCCAATTCAACTAAATCTAACAAAATCAACTAACCGATCCAATATAATCCGACTAAATCTAACAAACTAGCACATGTTACTCAATCCAAATCAATATAACAAAACTGGAAATATGTTTACATTTAATAGATTTTTTTATAAATTTTGACATAACATCTCCTATATTTTCAATAAGAAAATTCTTCGAATACGTGTTGACAAGAAAAAACACCCACCTTTCGACATACATCATAATTTTTTCTAATTGATCAAACTGTAATCATAAATAATCACATACAAAATCAGGTAACGTTTTTAATTAATCAAACATTAATCATACATATGCACTAATTAAACATACTTTAATCATACAAAAAGACATAAATATTCTAATTAAATGTACTTTATCATACAAAATGACATAAATATTCTAATTAAACCAACTTTAATCATACAAAATCACAAAATAATATAATTACATCACAACTTCTATCTATTTAATCATATAAAATCACAACTTAAATTGTAAATATCAAAACATTAATCTAAAAAATATTGAATTTATTCTAAAAAATCGATAGACAGTCGGCCGGTGTTGATGGTGGTGGTGGGGTTTATGGAATGAGTAGTCATCGACCTAGGGTCGGGCTAAGGTCGGGGGTCAGACTGGGGTCTGGGTAGAGGAGTCAGGGTTGAGCGTCGGGGCGGAGAAGGGTCGAGGCAGAGTAGGGTGGAGGGGTTACGGTGGCGACTAATTGATCATTTTAATAACTACAAGTGCACGACGTCGGTGAAGACGTGACAAATACGGGTGGAACCTCAAGGAATTATGAGTGTTGTTGTGACTACCATACTCGAGTGAGAAGGGAGAGGAGAATGAGGGGATTATGCTAAACTAACTACACTAAACGATGAATTAATCAACAATATTTAAACTAAACCCCCATGGAGTGGAGGTGTGTAGGTATGTGTGTGTGTGTGAGTGGTTTTTTATTACATGAGGCACAAGTGTGTAAAGTAGGTGAAATCAACTAGAAACTAGTGTGGAGTCTAATTAATAACTACATTTACATGAAGACATGACTAATATAGTTAGACATGAAGTTAAGATGCACTTTGGGTTCTCAACAACGAATTAAGTACCTAGTGTGGACATTAGGACATCAATTAACCATCCATACAACTCAATACATTCATGCATTCTCTACTAATCAAGCATCCATACATAACAAGTCATTTACCATAACAAGATCATCATTTACAAACAACAAGATAAACTCTAGATCTAGCATGAGACAAGTACCTAGTGTCACCATTATCCCATCTAATACAAGTTTTAGCAAGTTACAAGTACAGATCAACATTAAGCATATGAAATGACACAAGATAAGAAGAACCCATCACTAACACATCACATAATCTAAATCACCTCCCCCCCAAATGGTGTGGGTCTACTCACTAATCATAATAACAATCATAGAAAGCAAGAGATTAATACTAAGCATGGCATAAAATTCTAACTATAAAACTAACCAACAAAATCAAAAACTAATTAGATAGAAAGAAAGCTAATTAATGACAAGAGGAATCCAAATCTACATTTAGATTAGCAAAAGAGTAACATTACCAGCTTCAAAGCCCACCTTTCTCTACTGCCCAAATTGGGTAAACCTAAGCTATTCTAATGGTGGAGGCTGAGAAGTAGAGGAAATGAAGAAGAAACCATGCTATTTATAGAAGAAGTGTGGTGTAGATGTTTCTCGGAGCATCCAATGGCTGAAATTGATATCTCTAAGTTCTGCTGTACCCAAATTGATATCTCGAGCCACGGGAGTAGTTGGGCGCGTTTGGGCCAAAGTGATCCGCCAATAGCGGGTTAAAATCTACCACTGGCGGATATTTTTTGCTTGATCCGCCCTGATTTTCTTTCGCAACTTAAGTTCTCTATTTTGCATGTAGGGTGCACTCCATGTCCACAGGGTCGACCCCGTTTGGTCTTAATTTCCAAAATACTCTTCAAGATCATGGTATTGAGGGATTTTTGCTCTCAAAATATTTTTCGTGCATTCAGGTCCCTTTAGATTTCATATGAGTCCTTCCTATTTTGCAGATGGGTCCTTGTGGATGAAAAATAGGTCCACTTTGCTTCATTTAAGTCATTCTTCTTGCATTTCAGTCATTTTTTCTTCCTTTCTCTTCTTTATTACCTAACACCCGAAACACCACAAACAAACACCCGAGTGGCACAAAATTGGGGTAAAATAAAGGATGTATAGCATGAATGGGATGTATGATATGCGACAAATAAGTGACGAGCAACGAGCGACAGCGAGCGGTGAGTTGAAGATAAGGAAGAGGTGATGGGCGGCGACACGTGGCACGTAGGAGTGATGGTGCGGTGATGAGCTGCGTCTATTACGGTTTTGGAGGGGAGAGTGGTGTGGGAAGAAAGAAATGAAGATAGAGCCCATGTGGGGTTACTGATGTAACGCTACATCAATAGAATGTGTTCGTCGGTGTTGGTGAGCACATCCGTCGGTGGTATCCGTACTAATGGTCCGGCGGCTCTATCCGTTAGTGTCCGAAAACCAATCCATCGGTGCCGGTAAATGTAATAAATTTGTAATCGTTGTTTTTCAAAATTTACTCCGACGGTGAAAATTTTGAAAAACAAATCACCGACAAAAAGTGTCGTCGGTGTATGGAAACTCATCCGTCGGTGCTTTTTTTGCAGGACAAATTTCAATTTACCTCGGATTGTTTTATAAAAAATAAACACCGATGGTATATATCCGATGGTGTACATTTCTAGCCTGAGGAATACTACGAAAATATTAACCGACAGAGTTTGTCCGTCGGTGTTAGTGAACACATCTGTCAATGTACGATTGCACCAATGGAAAAAGTCTGTTGGTGTAAAGTTACCTAGAACGACAGATGCTTCACCGACGGATTGCATCCACCGATGGATAAAAATTTGTCGGTGAACCTGTTTTTCTAGTAGTGAGCTTAAAAGATGGTTTTGTTTATCTCATGGGTCTAACTCAATTTACAAGCTTCTAGAGAAGCTTCCGCGTGCATGGGCCAGTTATGCTTTCATCGGGTTTCTCCACCGATGGTACTAATGTTCCATCATCCCAGACGAAGTACCGACAGTAATGGGTTGGCTCGGAGGAGCCACAAACGTAGAATGTTTTGCTAAGTATGTTCGGAAATCGCACCTACATGTGAGATAGGGTAGACGTGAAACTCCATGTATTTCAACGACTGGATAGACTCCCCATATTGGTCTACTAGTTATGTACTCATCTTCATCACTTGAGTAGTCGTTGTTGGAATTGTGTTGGACGGCCAATTTTTTGCTGGATCGAAAACACAACAGGAACTACGAATGCAATAGGGAATACACTACAACCTATGATTTTGTAGACCCTATAATGAAAGGTTGAGTCTATTCACATACCCTATAGTGAAAAGTTGTGTCCTATCATTACACCTCCCAATAGCCGCCAAAATTATTTTTTTAATAATAGGACATATCACGTCGGATTTTCGATTTAAGTCCAATAATAATGAGTTGGGTCCAACTATCCAATGAACCACTGACACAAATATAGAACTTCCTGTCTAATTTTCCTTTTCCTTTCTCAACATTTGAGGTTGAAAAGAAACAAAAAATCATTGTATGCAGTCGACTGAACCGAAATGTGCTAAACGCACGACCGAACACATTTTGGCCCACCAAAATCACTAACTAGAATTACCAGTTCGGACAACAAAAATACATTCGGTAAATATAAGACAAAGGAAAATGATGTTTGGACTCTTGTTAACTTGTATTTTAGGACACCCATGTCTCCAACGGACCGAGTCATTTAAAGGACATTTGAGCCTCTCGAAGGACACTTATGCGTGCCTTGGTCAGTTCGTTGGCATGTTGGAGCCATTGTTAGTTTTTTCTGATTTAAAAATGTCATAGACTTGAATTCAAAGCACAATGCCTTACTTTAAAGAATCGACTCGTGCCATTTATAGGGCATGCATATGGTTTAGGAACACTTTTGAGTTTTAAAGAACAAACAAGTGCTTTAAAGGACATACGTATCCTTTAAAAGACATAAGTGACCTTCAAAGGGAAGGCTTGTGGTTTATGGACCATTACAAGTTTTAAAGGAAACTTTTGAGTACCCAAGGACAGACTTTACGAGTTCTATTTCTTAATATCACGTTGAAATTTAGGTTAAATCCGACGTGATATGTCCTTTTTATTTGGAAGGACAAATTTATTCGATATTTGTTTTGGTTTATATGTGATATGAGGTTGTTGAATGTATGATTGACAACAAGTTATACTTCTAGATGTGGTATGACTTTCTATTGGATTTCTTGCATTAACCAATAAAGTTATATGGTATTTAATATTAAATTTCAATGCCTCTAAAAGTATAATTCAGATTATTACAAAAAATAGTTTGATACTCATGAATGGGACAAGAATACTTCGCAAAACATATCAGAGATGGTTTTGTTTATCTCTTGGGTCTGACTCAACCTCGCAAGCTTCATGAGAAGCCTTCGTGTCCATGGGTCAGTTATGCTTTTGTCGGGCTTTTCCACCAATTATACCAGTGTTCCATCGTCCCAGATGAAGTACCGATAGTAATGGGTTGGCTCCAAGGAGCGACAAACAGATAAATTTTTGCTAAGTTTGTTCAAAGTATTGGACCACATCTCCATTTCCTTGAAACCGTACCTACAAGTGCAATAGGTTAGACGTGAAACACCTGGTATTTCAACGAGGGGATAGTTACCTCCCCATATTGGCCCACCAGTTATGTACTCATCTTCATTACTTGAGTAGTCATCTGTGGAATTATATTGAGAGGTCATCTTTCCGGTTGATCGAATAGGTCGATGGAACTACGAATGCAATATGATTTAGGGTTTAGGAACTATGAATGGAATACACTACAACCTATGATTTTATAGATCGTGTATGGAAAGGTAGAGCCTCTTCACATACCCTATATGGAAAGGTTGTGTCCTTTCATTACGACTTCCAACAGTCACCATTGCTTTTTAATAATAGGGCATTCCACGTCGAATTTTTGGTGATGTTATGTTTCCTAATAATAAGGCATACCACGATGGAATTTAAGGTAAAATTCGACGTGATATGTCCATATTTTTTTTCTGTGGAAAATCTTTTTGTTAAGAGGGTGTTGCATCAATTTTCCATAAGTTATACTTTTTAGATGTGATATATCATTTTATTTGATTGCTTGCAACTTTCTAAAGCATGTCCACAAACCAATAAAATTATATATATAATTTAAAATTAAAGTTCCATACCTCCAAAAACTAACATAAAAGGAGTGCAAACATAAGAAAATTTATGTAGATAAATTGCACATATTTGAAATCCAAATTAAATTTATGGTAGATAAATTTTGAATTACTTTGAAAAAATCCCCAAAATTGGTTGACATGGCTAGTAACGTGTAGCACATCACGGATGCACAACGTCCATGTATCAGTCATCTTCCAGACATCCATTTATATCAGTCCATTTATAGTGTAGGCTTGTGGTTTAAGGCCCTTTTGAGTTTTAAAGAAATCTCACGTGTGCTTTACAAGACATACGTATCTTTATAGTGTTAATCATGTTTTTCCATTAAATCTATATCAAACATCTGTTTATTAATTGTGTTAAAACCTTACACTAAAAACTTAATCGTGTAGAATTTTTCCAATGCATATCCCTGAATTTCTTCCTTCACTAAAAAATCAATATTTTTTAAAGGACACACGTGTCCTTAAAGAACATACTCGTGCTTTAAAGAACACATTTAAAGGACAAATTCGATTTCTATGGACGGATTTGTGTTTTAAAGAACATACCCGTGTCCTTGAAAGGGCATACATCTTCTTTGAATGACATCCATGTTTTTGTTAATTTTTTTGTAGTTCTAGATGGTAGAGGGAAATTGAGGGAAAATATTTTCGTTTACCATGGATGAGACAAACACAAGGAAATATTATGTTCAAAGTGAAATTGTTTATTCATATTGATTGTGAGAACCTGCAAACAAACACATGGAACGACATATATTTAATACAGAAACAAAAACACAAACACACACAAAAAATTCAAATCTCTCCCAAGTAAATTAAGGGGAATAGAGGTTTCTAATCAGGCATCGCCTACAAGCTCAGAAGATAGTGCATTACAGCTCTACCATCTGACTCAACTTTGTGATCGACCAGAGCATTTTACGCAGACTTGGGTCCATTACTCTCTAGTCAGATTCCTCCACCAGTGGTGCTGGAGTGCCATCATCCCGGACAAAGTATCGTCAATAAATGGTTAGAATCTCTGAGCTGCAGATGTAGAATTTGCGGCAAACATTGTCAGAGGTGTGAGACGACAACTCCACGGCCTTGAAACCGTACCTAGAGGTGTGATAGGATAGTCGTGGGACCCCCAATATATCACAAGGGAATACCCTCCCCATATAGATCCACCGAGTAGGTCCTCGTCATCACTAGAATTTTCAGAGATGGAATTTTGTTGCAAGACCATTTTTCACTAGCGTAGTGGGAGTTGGAAGGGTTTAGGGTTTAAGAAATATGAATGGAATACACTATACGCAATGATTTTATAGAAGGAATGGAAGGTTAAGTCTCTTCACCATCTTCGTATACAATGAACTGAAATGTTGTCTCCCTTCGTAATGACTACCAAATGAAATAAGCTGCCGAAACTTGTATCTTCACATTAGGACATTCCACGTCTAAATTTCCTAATAAAAATCACCAGTTCGGATAACCGAAATACATTCAGTCAATTTAAGTCAAATGCTTGGGAATTTTTCTCTGCTAAGATGGTCAATATAAGACAAGACAAAATTATACAACACGAATTAAAGGATAATATGGATTTTTAGTGGGAAAAAATTCAGGAATATTGATTGGAAAAATTCTACATGATTAAGCCTTTTAGTATAATGTTGTAACATAATTAATAAATGAATGTTTGATATAGATTTAAGTGTGCTGATACATGGGCATAGCGCGTTTATGACGCACTCCACTTCACCTTCCATGTTATCATTTACGGTTTTAATTTTATTTTTTTAAAGAGATTAGAAAATGTGATTTCCGATAAAGTATAAGACGTTTGAAAATGAAAAGAGAACCACTCATCCACCGTAAACCCCAAAAAAAACTAAATCTAAAATACAAGAAATAGAACCATACATGGATGTTGCAAGCACCAACGGTAAAAAGCAGGTAAGAGGGTGATTTGAATTTAGACGTGCGTAGACGTGCGTAGTTCGACGGGATGTTGTCTTGCCAAGGGGTGGTCATGGTCGTGTCCAATCGACCCGAATGTGGTCATCTCCAATTCGACGTAGTTTGATCGTGTACAATTTGTCAGAGTGCGGTTATGTCCAACTTCAAATGTAGTGTAACCATTTACATTGGAGTAGTGTCCCTTTGAGGAAAGGTTTGTCCTTTTAAGGAAACTTGTTCCTTGAAGGATCGGTCTATACCTTTAAGTTGGTGGTCTGTGGTATTTTATACTGGTTTGGGGTTTTCGTTGTGTTGGTGGTCTGTGGTATTTTAACATTCAAACTCTGACCGGCGTTCGGAGTGTGTCTAATTAACGTTGGCGGTTGTGTCTCTGGAAGGACACATGTGTCCCTCGAAAGACACTTGTGTCACTCGAAGGAGATGTGTGTTCTTCGAAGGACAATTGTGTCCTTTTAGGTTGTATCCCTTATGGTTCTAAGTTTGTACTTTTGAGATACTAAGTCTGACCATTTATTCGTTGCAGACATCGAAATTCTTCAGGCCTACAAAGTGTAGACGGGCAACCTTCAAGAGGGAGAAGAAACTGCTTTTTTACATACAACATTCGATATTCAAAAGGATCCCCTTCGCACACTTCCTAAAGTTGAAAAGTATCACGGTGAACAAGGACATCGTGGAGTTCCTGATCAAGAATTGCCACAAGGAAGAAGGAGGCTTCATACTTGGGAACAAAGTGGTGAATCTGAAGGCTCAATGTCGCTGTAATATTGGGACTGCCTTTGGGCGGAGTGCCAGTTGACATGACAGAGAAGTCCTCAATAAAACGACGAGGTCGGCGACTGGAGAAGGCAGAGTTTGGAATACAACTGGCTGAAGCGATGGTGAGTGGAGACAACGAAGAGTGCGTCAAACTTTTGCTTTATCTTCTTTTTAGTAACCTCATTTTCTATGACGATTCGCACAGAACGAAGAGATGGTACATATCTGTGATCAAAAACTTGGAGGAAATGAGAAAGTACACATGGGCGGAGGTGGTTTTCAAGGACCTAACTGCTGGCATAAAAAGGTCAATAGAGATTTGAAGACATGGAAATCTACTAACAGCATTACCCGTGGTGAGGGGAACATGGACGGATGTGTGAGCATACTTCAGGTAAAAAATAACAGTTTCAATCATTTTCCCTCATTTTATGATACCAATAATTTTCCTTGAAACAAAATATCTACATGTTGATGTAGGTATGGATCCGTGAGAAGATAAAAATAGAAAATGAGATGTCACCATGCCTCCTAGTGATGAACCGTTGTAGTTCCTTAACTGGGGCAAGGAATATGCGGAGGGTGTTGGAAATGCAGGGCATCACCCTCCTCAAAATAGCCAGCCAAGAAGTTGAGTTAAGAGAAGAAGATGAGATGGAACCACCTGAAAATGTAGAGACGGGTGAGAACCCTGAGACCCTAAGTCTTCAGAACGTCCGAGTGGGAGTAGGTTGAGGGTTGGAGTCATGGCAGTGAGAGAGGGTTTTGGTGGGTATCAGGGAGCGAAGGAGGGTGGTTTGGTCAGAGTTCGGTGTGCTGAGGTTTGCTTGGTGGGTGGGTCACGACTTCATGGGAGGTGGGTTGGAAACCCTAGTTTCATTCAAATGGTAAAGCGTGTTTTTGAAATAGCATTTAAACCGTGGAATACAGAAAGTCTAGAGAGAGAAAGTCCAATAAAAATGTCTTTAATCATATGTCATTAAAGCTCATTTTTATGACACTTATTATACAAAAAAATATTCAAAATCTGGATGGACAAAAAAATCAACATATTTTGATATCCAATGCATTTCACATTCATATCATGTTTACCACATACACAAAATCATCAACAAGACGACATTCATCACTTATTGTCAACTAAGTCGAAATCCAAACATATTCTCAGATTGCAAGTCTAGTGGACATCAAATGAGGATTCCAAAACTAGAGTACTTAGGATTAACGAATCACAAATTCTTCTAACATTTGTCCTCGATCCAACTTGACATCTATCGCAGTGTTACCTCTCTCATTTTCTCTCTCCACGTTTTCTCTATCTCTCCACTATTTCTCCTTTTGTCTCTCTACATAGGTGTGTGAGTGGGGGGGGGGTCAAGAGTGGTCTCATCACATTTCCGCTCAAAATGATCTCGATTTTCAAAACTTCTCCGCTTTCTCACACTACCCAAACCACACCAAACCTTAAAACTCTCGAAACCATATTAAACCTTAAACATGTTTAAATTTAAATGGTACTTTTTAGAAATTTTGGCAGAATTTGTCCTATATTTTCAAAGAAAAGCTCAACACACTCGAAGCTACACCAGCCTTGAACGTAGCCTAACTGGCGTGCTACCCTCCAAGGATATAGTGGATACAACCATTAAAATTCGGAAGCATGATAAATTGGACCTCATGGAATTGGAATCGGAATATGTCATCAGCCCAGCTACAATGTCACTGGACCTCATTATCAGTTAAAGTGTTGAGCCAGTCACTCACATCAAAATTGCTTGTAAAGGCAACTGTCCTATTAGTCAAAGCAAAGCACGTCTCATGCTCAAGGAAAGTCTCAGCAATATTATTGCCCCACTCGTGGCCTCTGCCAAGCCTTTCCAACAAACATAACTCTTCATCCTTTACCTTTCCATCAAATCACATCGATTAAAATTCCATTTTCATCGAAAGAAGGGAATCTTAATGACAACAATGCAGGTTTTGGGAAGTAAAGAAAGCAAGAAAAGCATCAGGAAGTATGTTTCGGATGTGACGGTCGTATTGAAGCAGTGTCAAGTACGGATCATGTCCACGAGGAGCGAGTGCGGGTCGTCGTTGACCATACTCGAGTGGGAGAAGAAAATGAAGATTGTGTATCAAAACTAACTAACTAATGTGACCCGAATCAACTAAACAAAACCTAATATGACCCATAGGTGGTGGAGTGCAAAAGTATAGATGTGTGATATATGTGTGTACAATTAAGTTGTAATGATATGCATAACATGAAAATCTTATAACGCCACAATCCTAAGTGTGTCTCTACTGGATTAAGATTTATCATCATCATTAAAAAATACGAAATACTACTCAAGATAAGGACAAAGACAATCACATGATTACTGATTGACATCATTTCATGCTTATATTTGTATCTTATATCCATTATCTTACGCCTAAGCAATGCTACGTGACGAGTTTTAGGTTTGAATTTTAGAAATAAAGAGGTTTGAAGAGAAGAGCCATGAAAGGGCCCAAAGGCAGGAAAAATGACTTAATTGTGAGACATGGGGACTGAGATGCAAGGGAGAAGGACCTGAACGTAAGAACGAAGGACCTAAGAGAAAAACAGAAAACTTCACACCATCATGGAGAGTATTTTGGCAATTCGATTCGGGTCGGAGCTCCAATAAACAAAGTAGATGCATCCAAGACCAAAAAATACTTCAAGCAAAGCCTAGCACGAAATGCAAATGGCTCTGTAGCTTATAGGCCATCAATTGGCGGTCTGGGACCGCTAATTGACGGTCCAGATAGCTCTGGATCCGCTAAGTTTTGTGGAGCACGTGTGTTAGTGTATTCTTAGTCTATTTTTGGTATTTGTTTAGTCCTACATCGGGAGATTGTCCCGGATTAGCTTTTTTCATGCCTATAAATAGAATTCTTCACCTTCCATTATAATTACTCATTGCTTGGTGGCATTCTCTCTACTAAGGAGTGAGCCTTGAAGCAAAAACTCAAGGTGGAGAAGAATGCTACCTTCAATGTGAGTCATTATTAATAAAATAATTGTTCTAGTTTCTTTTAAATCTTGTCTTTTAATTTGTGCATGCTTGTTTAGTCTTTCATTTCCTTTTAAGTTTATTTAGTATTTCTTGCTTGCTTAGTGTAGTTTCATTTCAGTATTATGCATCATTTTGTTAATATAGTTAGTGTAATGAGTAGTGAGTAGTTCCATCCCCATTTGGGGGTGGAGAAATATGTGATATGATCATGTAGTGTATTAAGTGTGTGTTATCTTAATCCCTTGAGCTTTATATGATTTCCATAACCATCTAATGAGTTTTCACTCTTATCTTTGATATGCTAATGCTCTTGAATGAAGCTTAGCTTATTTGATTAGTGGACCTATTTTATGGGGAATGATAAGGTTATGATATGGATGGAATTAATATTGGAAACACAATTTGTAGTGTATGTACTCTTGTTGCCTTTATCTTAGTTAATGTCTTGTATGTTTTAATGATATTGGGTTATCTTAATTCATGTGGAGGCATAGTAGGGTCTAGTCTTTATACATGAGTTCATTTAGCTTCATTCCAATTATTGTCTTGTATGTTTTAATGATGTAGTCTTATCTTAATTCATGTGGAGGCAAAGTTAGATGTAGTTTTATGATTTCATGCACTACATGTTGTGAGGAGCTTAATTGAACACACACACACATCTTTATATTCACATTATTTCTTTACCCTCTATGGGGTTTAGTTTTTATTGCTTATTTTTCATTTCCTTTTGCATTCTAGTGTAGTTAGTGTAATCAACTTTTCTCTCCTTTCTTTACCACTCACCTTCGAACAAACCAAAAGTCGACACATCTCCCTGTGGATCGACCTGTATTTGCCACCGCTTCAACGCGGTCATGCACTTGCGGTTTAATATAAAACGAATCAATCAATTACATGTCAATCTTATCTCTTTAATGACATGTGGAACATAGAAATCCATAATCACCACAACCCCAACTATGTCTCCAAATGAATTTAGATTTAACACCATCATTAAAACATACAATACATTAATTAACAAGGATGTTTCCACATGTCATCATTATCTCTTTATCACTTTAATCTTATCCTCACATTATCATTCCCCATTAAGTGGGCTCATTAACCAAAGCATGTGATAGAATCAATTAGAACAATTAACACATCAAAGGTAAGAGTGAGAAAACTCATCAAAATGACTATGGAAATCATTTGAAGCTCCAAGATTAAGATTAAAACACACACACAAATCTAACTACATCAAAACTTCATATCATCATCCACCCCCAAATTACTCACTAATCATTTCATTAATCAAAAAACAACAAAGTAAAAACCCGTCCAAAAAGCATCCAAATTTGTCATTTTCTTCTTGCAATTGGTTATTTTTTGCTTTATTTCCCTTCTTTATTACCTAAACCATAAAAATGCGTGAAACAACAACCTGAGTAGCACAAATATGGGATAAAATAAATGTTATATAACATGAGTGATGTATGATATGCTACTAATCAAAATACGTCATGTACTTGGATTCTGTATCGGGTCAAACCAACTGCGTGTCATTTTAGAGAACCTCCTCAAAGTTTGATTCCACAATGAGCAATAGTTACTGAACCTTTTCCTGAGAAATCAGAAGAGAACTTAGTGTTAGAAAAATATTATTATTGTTGTTATTATTATTATTAGCAACACGGAACACACAGACTCCTCCCACCACTCCTAACTATAGTGGAATTTCTTGCGTAGCCTCAGACTAAGGTTGACTTTAACATAAGAAGCAAAGACACTCTGGCACATTTCTTTTGCACTTACTGTGTAAAATACAGTAAACGGGCTCGAACCAGCAGACCAGGAGTGCACTTCATGTGTAAAATACAACATTTAAGTTGGAAACAAACTGGGTGGATCAAGTTGCCCCAATTCGGCCCAAATTTCTCTCATTGCTTCGTCTCGATTATTTGGGTGCACCTGACTATAAAGAATGTGATTATAGCCGTCAGATTGCTTCCAGATCCATCCAAACCCTTATTTCTTCTATAAATAGCAATGTTTCTTCTACCTTTCTTCTTCTTCTCCACCTCCACCATTAGAATAGCTTAGGTTTTACCCATTTGGGTTGCAAGAATAAGGAGGTGGATGAAGCTTATTATGTAATGCCCCCGATCATGTAGGTACGCACACTGGGAAAGGAACACAAGTGTCACGATCAGAGACCTCCACGACGACTGAAAGAGTTACAAAAGAAAGACAATACTGACTAACTCGACAATACATAATAGACATACATGGATAGACAATTAGGATATAAAAACTGAAACAACTGATTATCCATGTATACATAAAAGATCCAATTACAATACATCGAGTTACAAAGGGAGATACAATAATATAAGTAGAAACAACGATAACTAAAGACTCTGGTCGACATGTCCCTCGTGTACAGAATCTTCAAAACTCGTCAAGTCTGCCCTGTGGGAACCTAAGTACCTGCAAGCACCGCATTAACAAATGAGTGAATTTTCAATTAAGAAAACCCAGTATGCCTCAGTCCAAATAGAGTTTTACAGAAGAATGCATGAGTCTAACTAAGACGAAAGCATCACAAACAGAACAAAAGAGCATCAAATGCAACAGAAGGCTACGATTCCATAAGTCGTGTCAGTCGGGCGCACCCGACACATTCCTCACAAGGAACCAGAACACCGGCCCCGCTGGTCAGAAGCGGTCACTTGACAGTGAGCCACCGCTCTTCACAATGCGGTGTGCCGGATAAATGACTCAATTCACGGAAATAAACCTACATGGTGTCATCGCAAACTTGGGAACATCTACCCAGAGACAGAAGTGCAGTGTGCCTACCCAGGACTTATCTTACGCCTGGCCTCCCAACGTGAAGATCTTATGTGAATGGCCTCCGAAGCTAGAGAACACACTCGTGGGCCGTCGGCCCAGAAAACAGAACGTGACCAGAATAATTAATCAGATTAAATGCAATGCATGCTACTTAAGCATCTAAGATCTAATATAGCTATAGTATACGGAACGAGCTCAAGGAAGTGTATCCGGATACCCTCCTAACAGCCCTAAACAAATCAGAATCGAACATCCCAATCAGGAATGAAACAAAACTCACAACAGCAAGCAAGCATAACCGGATCGGGATCAAGATAACAACTAATTGAGTCATCTACGGGTCATGATAAGGATGTTATAAGGTATGATGTCCTAAGCAACATACATAACCACATCATAACATTTCACATCAGTAACACCATAGACATGTAAGAAGCAATAGGATGATGAATTACAGCAAAGTACATCATAATCAAACTCCACAATAATCGATAACATGCATCATAAATTTCAGGGCGTATATGCGATAGTAGTTAAAATCTTAGAACATGATTAGAGTTGATATTGGTATGAGTTATAAATATATCAGTAGAATAACATGATGGGGCATGTATGAAATATCAGCAAACAATATAGATCTCTAAACTAGCATACTTGCGTGCAATTGGGTTAACATATTGCATTAGAATATGACACGAATAACACATAACATGAAAGAGTCTGATTACGTTCATATGTGCATGCATGACTCCCGCATCAGGAAACACCCACACATCAAATTATAAATCACCAAGAATAGAGTAACATTACGTGCACAGCAGTTGGAGACATCATAAACAAATTGATTATGTGCATCATCAATTTCAGGACATGCATGCAATAGGACAAGAATCTCAGAACATGATCAGACCTTATGTGGACGTGATACAACATATATATATCAGTGATACAACATGGAAAAAGATGCATATGATATCAAGAAGCTATATTTATATGTATACATCCATAGATAGTATACATGCATGCAATAGGGTTACACATGGCAAATAGGCTTATAATGGGCAGCATATAATATGAATAGGTATGATAGCATTTTTAAATGCAAAGATGACATGAATATCAGAGCATATACACGAAATATAGTCATGAATATATCAAATCTACTGCTGGATCAGAATCGATTCGGCCAACAAATCATGATAACAACCCAAGTCACACGTACACCACCGATTGCATTAATTAGATTATAGAAAAAATACAAGATCATAGCCATGCATATGCTACCCTGATCCATCCTGACCACATGCTCAGAGAACCCCTTCAGTCCAGCCATTCGGTCTATCAATCGCGCGAGAGTCGCTAGAGTGCACCAACTACAAGGTCAGCCCATCCTTGCATCCCCAGCTCAGACCAAGCGAGTCAGCCCCTATCCCTCTCAACCCTAACCTCCCTAGGGTCCGTCTCCACCCCTTCTTGACCCCAGCCACTGACTGGAGTAGCTGCACCAGCCAGCAACCCCAAGCTAGGTGTACGTCCCCACCCCTTCCAAGCCATGCATATTCTACTTTGCTTTTCTTGTCATGTTTAGTGTAGATTTCTTGCTTTCCATAGTTGTTAACATGAGTAGAGAGTAGATCTACCCCATTTGGGGTGGAGGCAATGTAGTTGATGGTGAAATGTATGATGAGTTCCTAAGTTTGTATCATTTCCATGTATTTAATGTTAGATCTAAAACTTGTAGCATGTTAATCTTGTTATAGATAAAATAATGGCCACACTAGGTACTTGTTTCATGCTAGATCTGGTTTTGACATGTTGCTTGTGATGAGTTTTATTTGATGATGGAATTGACTTGAATTGAATGGTTGCTTGATTTGGTTTATGTTGTTTAAATGAACTAAGATTATGCTTAGGATTGATTGATGTTTTAATGGCCACACTAGGTGTTTATTGCATGCTTGAGAATCCATAAAATTGATCTTAACTTCATGTTAACATTTTCCAGTCTTATATACAATGTAATTGTAGGTGTTTCACACATAGATTCCACACTAGCTTCTACTTATAAACAGGTACTCTTACAAATATGCTTAATGGATGGACACCTTCATGCACACACACCTCACTATTGCACCTCCAATCCATGGGGTTTAGTTAGATTGTTTTCTTCTATCTTAGTTTAGTTTAGTTAGCTTAGCCTAAATCTCTCCATCTATTTCTTCCCACTCGAGTATGGTTGTTATACCCTAACCCTTGCTTATGTCTTAATTGTGCTTAGGAGAGGATTAGAGAAGGTTTGAGATGGACGGCTGAGATCGAGTGTGGGAGGAGTATATAAGGTTGGGTTTTATTCTCTCTCTCACGATGATCTCTCTCTCTCTCTAGACTCATTTTTCTACACAGCGTTGAGGAGCCAGCGTCGTGCGTGGAGTTGGAGGCGTCGGAAGAGCTCGGGTCGTTGTCGTGTCGAGCTGATCGGAAGTTCGTCGGAGTTCGAGCTTTTTTGTGGAAACGCTCGCCGTAGTTTCTTAGAAGGCTTCTTCAAGCCTTAAGGTATGTCAAACTTGCTTTTACGCTCACCTATTATTAGTGTGGGGGTGGGAGCGGTCGACGGTAGGCCGTTTGGCTCGTCGGACCTGCACAACCGTTTCTGCACTAAAATCGGTCGACCGGTGTTCTGAGTTCGGTCGACCGGTTATAGTGTATTTTGGGCGAATTCCTCGCACCGGTCGAACGATACCCTTTGGGTGGTCGACCGATTGTGCAATTTTAGCGAGAAAAGGACGCTCTGGGTATTTTCGGTCGAACGGGACCCCTTTGCCGGTCGACCGAAAGTACAGTTGTATGTCGGTTGGGGCGTTGACCATCTAAACGGTCGACCGCCTGTTTGACTTATTCGACCGACGACTTAAGTTAACTTAAGGGTCGGTCGACCGAAAGTGTGGTTTCAGTCGACCATGTAGTGTGGACTGTTGGTGAGTCCTACTGGTGGTTTTCGGTCGACCAGAGATTCTGGGTCATCCGACCGTTTGATCATGGATTTCTTACTGGTGTTTTTTTCTGTCGACCGGGATCCCTTTGCCGTTAGACCGTTTGGCGGATTTTTCGGTTGGGTCAGTTCTCTTAGTGAGGATCAGTCGACCGGAAGACAGTTTTGTTCGACCGTTTTACACTGTTTTGGTGTGTTTGTGTTTCTATTGATTGGCTAGAAGGCTACGGGTTCACCGACCCTTTTGGGGCGACGGACTGACAGGCCGGCCCTATAGTGATCAGTAGCGACACGTGGAGGGGGATTGTGATAACTGTCGTCGTGGCTCCGGCAATTGATGCAAAACCGTGGCTCCGATAACACTGAGGCAAGAAGGTGGTTGTTTGGCCGTGATTTGGACCGGTGGTGCCTTCTGTGCACGAGTGTTGGTGGGGTTGGAGTAAGAGGACCCTTGAGACTCGTGTTGTTTGGCTATGGCCGGGAGAGAGGTCCCGGGAACTTAGCGGATGTATCAGTCGTGATATTTATGGTTCTTGCATATTTCATTATTGTCCATATATGTGTTAGGGTTTGGCATACTGGGTTTCCTCCTGGAAACTCAGGCATTTATTGTATGCTTTCAGGCCGAGAGCGGCGGTAGGTGGGTGGTGACGGCGGAGGGAGTGCTCGGGACAGGATCCTGCTTTCCTTACTTTTTGAAGTGGTTGTGATTACACATGTATATTTTATGTTTATAAGCTTTTGATGTAATCACATTCTTTTGTAAACTGATCACATATTTCCTGGAGGAATTCAACCAGCATATTTTCCGCAGCACGCCCGCGACAGGAAGAGAGAGGAGTTCCTAGCTTTAGAGCAAAGGGACATGACTCTGGCTGCCTACAACAGTAAATTTCACGCTTTGGAGCGATATTGTCCAGAGATCTACGTGACCCAGGAGCAGAGGGCTCGGAGGTTTGTGCGCGGTCTGAGGCCGCAGTTCAGGGCCCGTGTTACCACGAGCATGCCACAGACGTTAGCAGACGTTGTGAAGTTTGCGACCATCATGGATCAGGATAGCCAGGATAACGAGGAGGCTAGGAGGTCGCAGGTGAAGACCGAAGTACGTCCGGGGAGTCAGTTGTCAAGGAATCCGGGCAAGAGGCCTCAGATTGACGGAGGTGGAGCACCGCAGGCTGGGCAGTGTAGGCAGTGTGGTGGAGTTCATACGGGACGCGGTTGCGGGCCTCATTCTGGTGCTTGTCATGGTTGTGGCCAGCTGGGTCACTTTATTCGTTCTTGCCCGAGTAGGCCGGGTGGGCCTATTGTTCGACCGGGATCATCCACAGCTGGTAGAGCTGGACCGAGTCGTTTAGCAGCACCACCCCAGTAGGGGAAGAGAGCAGGTCGCATGTTCACTATCCAGGCAGAGGAGGCTAGAGATGCCAGCACGGTGGTGGAAGGTACACTACTTGTTGCAGATTTGGTAGCTAGGGTGTTGTTCGACTTTGGGGCCACACACTCGTTTATCTCTGAGCAGTTTGCGAGCGTGTTGGGTCGTACCCCTGCGATGTTGACTGCAACTTTGGAAGTCCGCACACCCCTGGGTCTGGAGGGCACTGCGGGGAGATTTCTTCCCGGCGCCATGATTTCTTCGAGAGACCAGGAATTTTCGGCTGACCTGGTCTTGCTACCGATGGTGGACTTTGATGTTATACTTGGGATGGATTGGTTGTCCCAGTATGACGTTCGAGTCTTGTGCCGTGATAAGAAGATTTTGATTCCGAGGCGAGGTTTGCTTGATCTTCTCATCAGAGGATTGAAGGACCGCGGAGGTCGGTTGATTGTTTCTTCAGTTAGAGCTCGGAAGTTGATTCTGCAGGATTGCAGGGCTTTTGTAGCCACTTTGGTAGTTCCAGATCCGGAGTTGAGGAGGCTGGAGGACATCGAGATTGTTCAGGATTTTCCCGAGGTGTTTGCTGATGATGTCTCCGGTCTACCACCCCACAGAGAGATAGAGTTCGGCGTTATCTGGTAGCTGGGACTACACCGCAGTCGAAGGCTCCGTACAGGATGGCGCCTGCAGAGTTGGCGGAGCTGAAGAAGCAGTTGCAGGATCTGATGGATACTGGGTTTATCCGACCTAGTGTCCCACCGTGGGGTGCGCCGATATTATTTGTGAAGAAGAAGGACGGCTAGTTGCGCATGTGTATAGATTACCGGATGCTGAATAAGGTTACCGTGAGGAATCGGTATCCTTTGCCCAGGATCGAGGACCTGTTTGACCAGTTGCAATCAGCGAAGGTGTTCTCGAAGATTGATCTGCGATCTGGGTACCATCAGTTGAGGATCAGAGAGGCAGATGTTCAGAAGATAGCTGTTCAGACGAGGTACGGGCACTTTGAGTTCCTGGTGATGTCGTTTAGGTTGACGAACGCGCCTGCAACATTTATGCATCTGATGAATAGGACATTCAGTCAGTATCTCGACCGTTTCGTGATTGTCTTCGTGGACGATATCTTAGTCTATTCACCAGATATGGATCAGCACCGGGAGCATCAGAGGATTGTACTTGGCATTCTGAGAGATCAGCAGTTGTATGCCAAGTTTTCGAAGTGCGAGTTCTGGCTTCACAGTGTAGCATTTTTGGGGCATATAGTATCGGGAGCTGGGATATCAGTGGATTCAGCGAAGGTTGAGGGCAGTGACTCAGTGGAGAGCCCCAACGAGTATGACTGAGATTAGGAGTTTTGTTGGATTGGCGGGTTATTACCGTCGGTTCATCACAGACTTCTCGAGACTTGCTTCACCCCTGACAGCGCTGACGAAGAAAGGAGTGAAGTTTGTTTGGTCCCAGAAATGCGAGGACAGTTTTCAGGAACTGAAGAGTCGGTTGACGACTACTCCATTTCTGACTCTTCCCAGTGGTAGTGGAGGTTTTGTGATTTGCAGCGATGCTTCAGGCGTTGGTTTGCGGTGTGTACTGATGCAGCACGGGCAGGTAGTGGCGTATGCTTCGAGGCAGCTGAAAGTGCATGAGAAGAATTACCCCACTCACGATTTAGAGTTGGCAGTCGTGGTTCACGCTCTGAAGATCTGGCGTCACTATTTGTATGGAGAGCGGTTTGAAGTATTCATTGACCATCAGAGTCTAAAGTACCTATTTTCATAGAAGGAGATGAATATGAGGCAGCGTAGATGGCTTGAGCTGATTAAGGATTTTGATTTCACCATCTCCTATCATCCGGGGAAGGCGAATTCAGTTGCAGACGCGCTGAGTAGGAAAGTGGAGGTGTCAGCTGCGAGTTTGTGTATTCAGGAGTGGAAGCTACTCGAGACATTGTCAGAGTGGAGGCCATTCACGGAGAGCTCGGAGGGGGCAGTGAGTATCATTTCAGATCGAGATCCGAGGTTCACTTCCAGATTCTGGGGGAGTTTGCAGCAGGCTCTGGGAACTCGTCTGAAGTTCAGTACAACATTTCATCCGCAGACAGACGGTCAGTCCGAGAGGACCATTCAGACGTTAGAGGACATGCTGAGAGCATGCACTCTGGATTGGGCAGGGCATTGGGATGAGCACTTGTCGTTGATCGAGTTCGCCTACAACAACAGCTATCATGCGAGTATTGGGATGGCGTCGTACGAGGCTCTATAAGGGAGACCTTGCAGATCACCGGTATGCTGGAGTGAGGTAGGCGAGAGACAGCTAGTCGGGCCTGAGATTGTACAGACGTATGCTGAGAAGGTTGATGTGATCAGGCAGAGGCTAGCGACAACTCAGAGTAGGCAGAAGAGCTACGCGGATCGGTGTAGGCGTGTGCTGATTTTTGAGGTTGGTGATCATGTCTTTCTGAAGATCTCACCGTCGCGTGAGGTGATGAGATACGGGAAGAAGAGGAAGCTCAGTCCGAGGTACATTGGGCCGTTCGAGATTTTAGACCGAGTTGGAGAGGTAGCCTACCGGATTGCGTTGCCGCCACAGTTTTCTGGTTCACAACGTCTTCCATGTTTCGATGCTGAGGAAGTACGTATCAGATCCTTCTCATGTGATTCAGATTGAGGTTCCAGAGATCCAGCAGGATTTGTCTCTTGAGGAGAGATCGGTAGAGATTGTGGATCGGATGGAGCACCAACTCAGGAGGAGGACTATTCCTATGGTTTAGGTCAGGTGGAAGCATCACTCTGAGCGAGAGGCTACTTGGGAGGTTGCGGAGGAGGTCCGGGAATTGTATCCGGAGCTGTTTGGTAAGCGCTGGATTTAATTTCGTGGGCGAAATTCTTTTAAGGATGGTGGATTGTAATACCCTAACCCTTGCTTATGTCTTAATTGTGCTTAGGAAAGGATTAGAGAAGGTTTGAGATGGACGGCTGAGATCGAGTGTAGGAGGAGTATATGAGGTTGGGTTTTACTCACTCTCTCTCTCACTCTCTCTCACGATCATCTCTCTCTCTCTCTCTCTCTCTCTCTCTAGACTCGTTTTTCTCCACAGCGTTGAGGAGCCAGCGTCGTGCGTGGAGTTGGAGGCGTCGGAGGAGCTCGGGGTCGTTACGGTGTCGAGCTGATCGGAAGTTCGCCGGAGTTCGAGCTTTTTCGTGGAAACGCTCGTCGTGGTTTCTTCGAAGGCTTCTTCAAGCCTTAATGTATGTCAAACTTGCTTTTACGCTCACCTATTATTAGTGTGGGGTTGGGAGCGGTCGACGATAGGCCGTTTGACTCGTCGGACCTGCACAACCGTTTCTGCACTAAAATCGGTCGACCGATGTTCTGGGTTCGGTCGACCGGTTATAGTGTATTTTGGGCGAAT
This sequence comes from Triglochin maritima, assembly GCA_963682175.1. NCBI lineage: Eukaryota > Viridiplantae > Streptophyta > Magnoliopsida > Alismatales > Juncaginaceae > Triglochin > Triglochin maritima. Next base: position 26,146,815 of record OY821788.1, on the reverse strand, counting down.
TCCTCGCACCGGTTGAACAATACCCTTTGGGTGGTCGACCGGTTGTGCAATTTTAGCGAGAAAATGACGCTCTAGGTATTTTCGGTCGAACGAGACCCCTTTTCCTGTCGACCGAAAGTATTGTTGTATGTCGGTTGGGGCGTTGACCATCTAAACGGTCGACCGCCTGTTTGACTCATTCGACCGACGACTTAAGTTAACTTAAGGGTCGGTCGACCGGAAGTGTGGTTTCGGTCGACCGTGTAGTGTGGACTGTTGGTGAGTCCTACTGGTGGTTTTAGGTCGACCGGAGATTCTGGGTCGTCCGACCGTTTGATCATTGATTTCTTACTGGTGCTTTTCGGTCGACCGGGATCCCTTTGTCGTTCGACCGTTTGGCGGGTTTTTCGGTTGGGTCAGTTCTCTTAGTGATGATCGGTCGACCGGAAGACAGTTTTTGTTTGACCGTTTTACACTGTTTTGGTGTGTTTATGTTTCTATTGATTGGATAGAAGGCAACGGGTTCACCGGCCTTTTTGGGGCGATGGACGGGCAGGTCGGCCCTATAGTGATCAGTAGTGACACGTGGAGGGGCATTGTGAGAACTATCGTCGTGGCTCCGGTAATTGAGGCAAAGTCGTGGCTCCGGCGAATGAGACATGTTTTACTAGTCGTCGTGGCTCCAACAATTGATGCAAAATCGTGGCTCCGGTAACACTGAGGCAAGAAGGGGGTTGTTTGGCCGTGATTTGGACCGGCGGTGCCTTGTGTGCACGAGTGTTGGTGGGGTTGGGGTGAGAGGACCTTTGAGACCCGTGTTGTTTGGCTATGGCCGGGAGAGAGGTCTCGGGAACTTAGCGGGTGTATCAGTTGTGATATTTATGGTTCTTGCATATTTGATTTTTGTCCATATATGTGTTAGGGTTTGGCATACTGGGTTTCCTCCTGGAAACTCAGGCATTTATTGTATGCTTTCAGGCCGAGAGCGGCAGTAGGTGGGTGGTGACGGCGGAGGGAGCGCTCGGGACAGGATCCTGCTTTCCTTACTTTTTGAGGTGGTTGTGATTACACATGTATATTTTATGTTTATGAGGTTTTGATGTAATCATATTCTTTTGTAAACTCGATCACATATATATATTATATGTTTGTGCACATGTGTGTGTATTTTCTTCGTGATGTCCTCGTTTGATTGTATGTTGTAAATTTTCAATTTTCCGCTGTGTTTGAGGACGTTACAATGGTCATAACAACAACAGACACAACTCCTTGTGGTACTGCCCGTACTTACTGCGTCTTCAACGTCGTCGTGCACTTCCGGTATTATAACTGAATCAATCACGTAACATGCCCGCCAATGTCCATATAAGATGTTTAACGTTTTAACATTTCCAGTCAACGGGGTGGTGTGGGCAGGGGTCTTCAATAGCGAGTTCCTAATGTATTCATCTACGCAAGCTACCATTGCAAGTACTAGTAATTTAGGGGTGCACATGGGTTGGGTTCAACCCGAAACCCAACCCGAACCCGACTGGTCGGGTTGGGTCGGGTTGGGGAGGGGTTCGGGTCGGGTCGGGTTCGGAAAATCAGAAACCCGAATTTTCGGGTCGGGTTCGGGTTGAGGGGGTCGGGTTGACCCAACCAAACCCGAACCCGATTTTTATTTTTTTTTATTTTTTTTATTTTTTCCCAAATAAACCAGTCGACCAAACATCACTCGGTCGACCCTTTCCAACCCGAAAATTTCGGGTGTTCAAGCCATCGGTCGACCGTTTAAACACCGGTCGACCGAACCCGACCAAGTTTGGGAGAAAATTTCCGAATTCGGGTTCAACCCGATCCAACCCGACCCAACCCGAAAATTTCGGGTCGGATTGGGTTGAACCTAAACCGGTTTGGGTTCGGGTTGGGTTGGGTTTTTTCCCAACCCGAAAATTTCGGGTTGGGTCGGATTGAGGCTCAAACCCGACCCAACTCATGTGCACCCCTATAGTAATTCATCCTCCTCATCTATTAGTCGTTCCAACCTATCTACGTCCATTCACTGTAAAACAATTTCATAAATCCACCGTAAATAAATGACAATTCCTGGTCAAATCAAAATCATGGGCAACCAACGTATAGTTGAATATGCATAATGTTTTCTAATCAGCTTTAGAAAATGGAATTTTAAGTCAATCAACTACTCAAACTTACTTGAAGGCACACAAACGTTTTCCTGGAATTTGTAAGCACATTATATAACAAAGATGAGGCCCACAATATAAATACATGTTTATTGAAAAATTTATGCTTTTTCATATTTTTTAGGGTTCTGGTTGATTACTGTTAGGTGGAAATGAAATTAGTAATACAAGTCGATAGTAAATTGTTGGCAACAATTTACATATTTGGCATGCATGGTTTTGATTCAACCACTAATCGTTTAACAGAAAGCAGTCATCACTAGACAATACATTAGCTCATGCAAATAAACAAACAAACACCCACAAAACAACTCAGATCATGACCTTAAGAAGATACCCACCCCCACTGGAAAACCATTTTTGCGAAAAAAAGGTTTTACTCCGCTTGACAATGTTCGACTACCCAAAATAACACACCCACATCGTATATAAAGCAAAGGACATACCTACTCTGACGATGGCCAACGGTGGCCGACGGTGGACGTTGGGAGAAGTGAGTGACAAGGGAAATGGGACGTTGTGGTAGTACATACCCAAAGGCAGCCATAGGAAATGTGTGAGAGAGGTAATAAAACGGAGTGTGATTGGAGGGAGAATTCTGTATAGGTGCATGTGAGTCTCTTATGGAAGTGGTGTAGATGTCAGAAATAACGGAGGGATGGATACTGGATAATCTTTGTTTACTGAGTGACATGTGAGAGATAAGCGGTGTATGTCTAGATAAAAGTGAGTTCTTTTGTCAAGTAGGTGGTGGGAAATTTAGTCCACCTAGTGGATAAAATACCTAGATGATATGCTGGTTGTTTCAAATTTTAGAAATATAATTTTGCACCTAGGCTTCAATGGTAAATTTTGTAAGTACTAGGTTTATACCATATCTGGTCAAAATTGCACTAATAAGTCGGAAATTGAGCAATAATTTTGCGACAAATCAGGTTCAAGGCCTAAAAGGATTTATTTGTAATTTGAAATTGAGTAAAAGATCTGTATTAATAAATTTGGATAACTAAGTCAACACCCATCAATTTGACACTATGCAAACAAATCACATACCTATAGTAAAAACAAAATGAATCAAATTGCATAGTGTTTTGTCACGTCAAATCTCTCGTTCAATTATTGATTTGTCTGACAATACCTTGTGGACCTAGCTTAACTGGGTTTAAAATACTCATTATTAGGATTTAACCACGTGTTTACCATTAAACGAGTTAATTATAATTTTTGTTAAGCTTTTGAGACAAGTAGTGAGGTTGAATGTCTCATACAAGTTCTTCTGATCTGGTTGTGTTTTAGGTGGGGGTGTCTACAAATGCTCCTCCTCCTCAGGTTTTGGTTGAATAAAGAATGCAACTAAAAATCGAGGAAAAACACACCCACTGTGGACACTCCCACTAGCTAGAGAGTTCGGCAGCTGATCGCATAAAATAGAAAGAAAAAATACACATGGTAATGATCGTCAATCGAGCAGACAAGATGCGACATTACGGTGGTCGACTGAAAGGATGCGACCTTCTTAATGGTAGGCAACTGAAAGGTTGCGACATTCTTACGGTGGTCAATCGAAAGGGTGTGACCATCTTACGGTGATCAACCGAAAAGATGTGAACACTTGCGGGCTGCTAAAAATGATCAACAAGTATAACTTAGTCAACCAACAAGAGTGAGTGACCATGCATTATGCTTAGACTTGTGTTATGATGCACGATGATGATGAATTTTTATTTATTGATGTTGTAGCAACATCAGTACGACGCACTATGGCGATGTTATTTTGAGTCTATTTTAGTAGTGCAATAATGTCAACGTAATCATATGCAAGGTTAGAATGATGATTTTGATTGTAGGGAATGCAAGCACTGCCTGCCCCACCCAGATTTCCTCCACCCCCAAAAGAAAAACATATTTTTAAAAAAAAAAAATATTCAATCCTATATATTTAAGTATAGTATCTTAAAATTTGTGGTATAATTGTTTAACTGTTGTTTAATTTAACATTTGAGAGAAACTAAGATAATATTTTGACAAAAAATGATTTTAAAGTCAATTTGATTTAGATTTGGGACTTTAAAGTTCTTTTGAAAAACTAAATTTGGAAGATAAGCTATAATCTTTTGGACTTGCATTGTAGTGTAAGTTTGATAAATTTTTAGTTGAAAAATTAACATTGTATAGATTTTAGTTAGGTACCGTGGATGTTTAAGATTTGACTTTTTTTATTATGATATGCAATCTTATTTTTCTAGTATAGTTATGCTTATTAACATATTATATGTCACTTTGACACTATCGAGTTCGTTGTTTGGCTGAAAATGGAATGAAAACTTAAAACAAACTAACATTTATAGAAAACTTATTCATCAAGGTCATTCTATACATAAGAGTCGTAGAATGAATAATATTTCAAAACTCTGCAATTCCATGAACGAAAATAGTAATAATTATTACAAAATTCTTTTATTATAATTTTATGTTATACTTATATATTATTTTGTTCCTTCTATTTGTCTAAATTTTATCAATTTTAAACTTAAGAATGAACATAACCAATAAATCTTACGAAATCATATGTTTTGTGTTTGGATATTGGAATTTCAGTTGTAAGAATAAAATCAATTTAACTGTGTCGTGTTTTATAGTTGTAAAATATTCTTTTGAATGTTTGAATTTTAATGTATTCAAGTTTGGAAAAATGTTAAGAATAGGAAAGATATTTTCAAAAAAAATATTTTTTAAATTAATTTATTTAAAATATTATCTTAAAGTTGCAGGTCCTACGTAAAAAAATCGACCAATGTATGATAATGGGGGTTCATAGGGTAGTCATATTACGATGCATGAGGTGTAACTCTCATGTGCGTAATCGGCCAAAATCTTGGGCTTTAGTCTGAATTAAATGAGTACTGTCAAGCTCGTGATGATATTAAATTTTGTCCTCGTTTCAGCCTCGGGTCCATTTCGTGCTGACAACCTGCTCTGGTCCTTGTTAACGTGAATGGCATGTATTTATCATGCAACTAAATAATTTGCGCAACTACATTTCATATATGCAATTACGAATGGGTGTATACTATTCATGTGATGATGGTGTATGTAACGTTCCGAAACAATAGAAAATTTTTAAATTTAAAACACAATCATCACAAGGATATAACCCCCAAAAGTGCGGGAACGTTACTCATGAAATAACTGAAAAGTGCACCATATTACATCAGAGTTATCAAAAGGTACGATTACATCAGAGTACAAGAAAGAGTAAATACAAGTAGTCATATTGTCTAAAGTGTACGGGAAGATGATCAAATCCCAAAGTGCCTTCGTCCTCAGTCACCACCCGCAAGAACCTATTACGGTCCTGAAATGCAAACATAATAACAATGCCTGAGTTTCCAAAATGAAATCCCGTATATCACGCTCATCTATATGCATGCTCAAGATACAGAAATGAACCTATCATACTAGTATAACATGACAACATACAATAAGTTTGGAGAAGGAGAGAAGAATAAGTTTGGTTTTGAGCTTTTTGGGTTTTAATTTTCTAAAGCATGAAACATGAACAAATAATACTAAAACAAGAACAAAGATGGTGAATTCCGTTGGGTGGAGGTTTAGACATAGGATTTAGATTAGAGAATTCAGAAACTTATAATAAATCATATTAGTTATAAAGCATTACATGATAAATGATTTAACACAAACTCAAGTAATCAAAATATACTAATCACGAAATTAAAATAATAACTTTATTCTCTTCTCATCACCCTAAATCTGTCACCCCCACCCTTTGGAAAGAGTTAGAAACTCATGGATGGGAGGAAGAAGAAGGGGTCCTAGAGGAATTACAAAAGAAAACTAAACACAAGAAATAAAAACAACAAAACTAAATTATGGAATAAAAACTAAGGACATAAGCTCCTCAAACCATCACAACATCGTTTCAGGGCTATTTATAGCCGATACAAGGGACTTAGGTATAGAATAAGAAATTACACGTGTCCAGACACGACTGGACAAAATTTGAGCACACGGATCGCAAGGTAGGCGGCGGAATCGCCGCATGGTGTATGTGTTGTGTGGCGGAAACACCGCACAATTGAGTCGGATTAAATTCGGTTTTAGGCTGAATGTTTATGGTATGATTTGATCATCTTTTGCGCGTCTGGATTGATTCTTTCCTTTCTTTTGGGTTCCGACTTTATTTCTTTATATATTTGGAGATCCACATTGATTTTTCTTTAAAACTTCTCCAAGATATTTAATTTGCAGTCAGATCCTCGGCTATTTGCAATTACGTCCCTGACTACTTTTGTGCTTAAGTCCTTGGCCTTTTTGTAATTAGGTCCTTGAATGCTTTTATGCTTGGATGAACTTCCATTTGACTCCCGATAATCTTGACTTGGTCTTGCACGCGTTTATTCTCGGGATATGGGTAATTTGCATTTAGGTCCATGTATTCTGTAAATCAGACTAAACACATACCTTAGTAGCATTTATTGATATAAAATTAATCTAAATGAAAGACATATGATGCAATGTATGCAATGCATCAAATAACCCCACACTTAGATTTTGCTAGTCCCTAGCAAAACAGAATATAAGAAAAATGAAAACAGGGAAATCCTAACTCACTTTCGTAGGAATCACGGTTGCACTTAGCATGTGCAACAAGCCTTTAAACCCCCAAGTTTCCTTAGAGGACGAGTTTTGTCTCGTGAGGATTTTCAGTTGACACACCCACAAAGTCTTAATTCAACATTTCATTAATAGCTCTCAATATCTCCACCTCAACCTTATACATCTTACTTAGAATTCTTGCATGCTTATTATACAAATCTAACTTATAAAAAGTCTGACTTGGTCTTTGTTCCTCCACATTCACACCACTAACCCTTCTACACATGTTTATCACTCAAATTATTTTGCACGCCTCCTCTGGTGGTGAAGTATCATTCGGATCAACCATGGCATGTATCATTCTTTTAGCTTTGGGCCTTGAGTATCTTAAAGTATTTTTTTTTCTTCTTCTGTGATTCAACACATTTTCTTTTTCTGACACTTTTACTCTTTTTGCATTCGTGTAGCGAGTTTGGTCGATAATCCCGAGCAGGCAGACTCAAGTTACCGGGTTTTAAGATACCCCTACGGACCAGTGACTCAAAGGCTTGGGCTTTTGTAATCATTTTGCAAAATGTGCTTTTCCTCACTTTATTCCTTTATTTTTACTTTTATTTTCCTCAAGGCTTAATTGCTATTAGAAGTCCACACTTCCCGGTATATTTTCCGCAACCTCTGCTTTTTATCAACCACTTCAAAGATTTGATTCATCCAATTTAAGTGCATACATGTCTTAAAGGGCAATGAGTTATTTCTTTGGAACTTCGATTTATGTCATAGTTTTTACAAGCAGAACTATATAATAAGGAACAAAAACTCAATGCATTTTGTACACGGGTTTTGGTAGTTCAATCTTAAGCTATGTCATGAAACATTGATTTTTTTTAAGAACAGAAAAATAAAATAGATAGATAGACACCCCCCACACCTAAATCATGCATTGTCCTCAATGTATGCAAAGAAAAAGCAAATGCACGTATTACCTCAGTCAACTTGCGGTAGAGGGGTTAAATTTCTTAGAGTCAACCATAGTTAGAACTGGATTGAATGACACCATGTTGGTGCATGTATCCAGTTGAATTGTTCCACATGTTGCACTGAGGCACAGATTCCACACCCCTCACATGTATTTGTTCTCTTATTTGCTCGAGTGATGGTGGGTGTGTCGAAGAATTACTCCCTTTTTTACTTCCTTTTTGATTTCGTGATGATTTATTTGATTCAGAAATCTGATAGATACATGCTCTCATCACAATATCACTTTGATTGCATATTATTTCTGGCTCACTATCAACATAAAAGATATTAAATTCAGCTTTTAAGTTCCCAAAAGATAATTGCATGAGCCCATTTCGACAGTTGATTAATGCTTCAGAAGTGGCTAAAAAAGGTCTGCCTAGTATCACAGGGATTTGTCTCTTAGGATCGACAACAGGTTCAGTGTCTAGAACGAAAAAATCCACTGGGTAAATAAAGTCACCCACCTTGATCAAAACGTCCTCGACTACACCTCTTGGTTTCTTAATAGAGCAGTCAGCAAATTGAAGAGTTGTCTTAGAGGGTTTTAGTGGACCAAGGTTGAGTTGCTCGTAGACAGAGAATGGGAGTAGGTTAACACTAGCACCAAGGTCTAGAAGAGCTTTGTTGATATAAGTATCTCCTATTGCACATGAAATTGTGGGACACCCAGGATCCTTATATTTTATAGGAGATGTGTTGGACAAAATAGAGCTTATGTTTGCAGTTAAGAATGCCTTCTTTGGTACGTTCGTTTTTCTCTTTTTAGTGCACAGATCTTTTAAGAATTTAGCATAAGCAGATATTTGTTGAATCATATCTAAGAGTGGAATATTCACCTTAACTTGCTTAAATATTTCCAAGATTTTCTCCATTTGTGCACTAGAGTTTTTCTTGAGTCTATTGGGGAATGGAGCTTTAGGAACATAGACTCGCTCAGGTTGGGTTATGGGTTCAGGTTGAGTAGGTGAGTTGGGTGTTTCAGATTGGACGTCGGGTTCAATGGTTAGGTCATATGTGGTTGCTTGGTGGCTAGATTGATTAGGCGCTCTAGGATTTACCACATTGTTATCGACTTGTCTTCCGGACTGTAATGATACTACAACATTTATTTGTTGGAACGGTCCTTCCTCATTAACCACTTGAACCGGTCTAGGGTTGTTATTTCCTGAAGGTGGTTGATAGGGCTGATATTGATTATTAGATCTTGGGTTCACCTCAGGTTGACTTGGAAACCGACCCTTTTCTCTTTCACCTACTATTTGTCCTAGTTGGCTGACTTGTATCTCTAGCCTTTGGAAGGACTGGTTGGTTGTTTGTATAAAGGTTTTCATCAAATTTTCCAAGCTTGTCAACCTCACCTCATGATCTCCATTGTTACTAAACCCAGACGATGTATTATTTTGGTTATACGGGTTTGGTTGTTGTCTAGGAGGTTGACCATGTTGGTTTGATGAGAATTTGGAATTATTACGCCAACCCGAGTTATAGGTTGATGCGTAAGGGTCATTTCTAGCATGGTTAAATGTGGCATTAACTTGTTCCCAGTCCGCACAGTCCTCCATTAAATGACCAGTCTGACCACATCTAGAGCAAGGGATAGACGAGGCTTGATTCACTCGGGTTTGGGTTTGTAGCTCTAAACTTTCCATTCTGCGCATAAGGGTAGCTAGTTTTGCTTCAGCCGCTACATTAGCATCTACAGCTAAGACACCTGGTTTGGGTTGACTTGCTATTCTAGATCCAATACTCGGGTTAAGCGGTGTTCTAGCATTGTCCCATTGCATACTGTTTTCAGCTAAATCCTCAAGAAAAGTCCAGGCATCATTTTCATTTTTTGACATAAAGTTCCCTTGGCTTATAGATTCTACCATAACCCTAGATGTGGGTGTCAATCCCTCATAAATAATTTGGCACAATTGCCATCTTGGAATTCCGTGATGAGGGCATTGGGTCAGCACACTTTTAAACCTTTCAAGATAGGAATAGAACGGCTCGCTCTCAGATTGAACGAATGCAACAATTTCATTCCTAATCCTCATAGTCTTATGGTTGGGGAAATATTTCTTTAAAAACACTTGAACAAACTCGGCCCAACTCCTAAGGGATCTTTCGGCTAGACTATATAGCCATTTCTTAGCGTCGTCCTTCAGTGCTAGAGGCACGAATTTAAGACGCACTGTCTCCTCAAGGATATGCTGGTATTGCATAAGAGAGCAGATTTCCTCAAATTCTCTAAGAAAGAGATATGGGTCTTCCCTAGAGGTGAACTTTAGCAACATACTCAGGTATTGTGCCTTTAGTTCAAAGTCGCGACCCGGTATGGTGGGCATAACGATGCACGATGGCTGAGCAGCCATTGCTGGGTAGCATCGATCCCTCAGAGTTATGGGCGGGTTCACAACATTCTCACCCATTGGATCCGGGTGAGGTGGTGCAACAGATGGATTGGGGCTAAGTTCCAGACTGGAATCCAGATGAACTCGTGAGAGTCGATTACTCAAGTCCCGAATCCAAATCTGAGTGCACCGGGTTGAATCAATTTTTGAATTTAAATTCCAAATTTAAATTCCAAATTTAATTTCAAGAATTAATTACAAATGTTTTTTTTCGTTTTTTTTATAATAGGGAAACAACCAATAGAATGGGGAAAGATGAGAAAGGAATCCTAATCTAGAGAATTGAGGTGAGAAGAGAAAGAAGACTCAGATGAGAAGGGAAACTTAACTCTAAAGATAGAAAAGAGGGTCAGTCAGAAATTTCCTAAGAAAGCACGGTGCAAACAATCCTAGACCTAGTGTCGCTTAAATCTAGACGACTCCTAACTGGTTGAGTCGAATTGATTTGCTTGATTCACCTCCCTCACTAATCAAACCAAATTGGTCAGGCAGTGTATATCTAGTGGGGGCGCTTCCGACAGAGTCGGTGCCAATTAAACAACCACTTCGCTTGGAAGACTTACGGCAACACAAAAACACTTTCTAGACACCAACTTAAATTCGATCGGCTTCAGGTCATAGCAAGTCAAACCAATTCTTCTCCTTAATTGAGTCTGGGTCCTTAGGGGTCAATGTCTAATTGATTTTAATTTAAGGCTTGGGTGACACTTTAGGATTGTGATTTGTGGGCTACGGAAGGGTGGTGAAATCCCCACCGTATCTTTGCCTACGAAGTTGCCCTTAAGATAGTTTAACTTAGATCTAGCAAAGATAGTCAAACAATGGTCTTTAGTGGGGGCAATTGCAAGGTTGTATGCAAACTAAATTATATGCTTAAATGCAATCGTTAAAACCGCGATACGTACCTTGCCTCCAGCACTCTTCAACAAGAATTAATTTGCAAGAATTTAGCAAGAATAATGCAAACAAAACATTATATGATGCATGCACTAAGTTCTTCTAGTTTTGCAAATTTTTAGGTCAGAGTTGAATTATTGCCAATTATGGAGTTTAAGCTTAACACATGCAGTTCTACAAAAGGAAATTTTCCGAAACTAGAAGTTACGAGGAAAAAGGCAACAAAGGTTACCTACGCACGCTCAGTCGGGTTCACCTCCCGCTCTCGAAATTTCCAGATGCTCTACGCGTCCAACTAGAGATGGAGACGACCCCAGAAAAAGTTGAAGCCCAGAAGCTTCAAATGTGCGGCGAATCCGTCGCAAGTTCTTCTTGATATGCGGCGATTCCGCCAATCTTGTTGCTCAGACTGCGTTCAGATTTCACCGCGCGCTCTATTTTCTCCTGAAACACAAATCCAAATACTTAGATCGCGCACAAGATAAATAGAATAGAATCGAAATCAACAAAAAAAACAAAATCTGCGTTGCCTCCCCAGCAACGGCGCCAAAAACTTGATGAGAATTTTATTTATACCGCAAGTGCACGGCGTCAATGAAGACGTGGCAAATACGGGTCGAACACAAGGTGGGAGAGATCTTGTTATTTTTGTGATTTTCGATTAGGGGAAAGAAGGAGAGAAGAATAAGTTTGGTTTTGAGCTTTTTGGGTTTTAATTTTCTAAAGCATGAAACATGAACAAATAATACTAAAACAAGAACAAAGATGGTGAATTCCGTTGGGTGGAGGTTTAGACATAGGATTTAGATTAGAGAATTCAGAAACTTATAATAAATCATATTAGTTATAAAGCATTACATGATAAATGATTTAACACAAACTCAAGTAATCAAAATATACTAATCACGAAATTAAAATAATAACTTTATTCTCTTCTCATTACCCTAAATCCGTCACCCCCACCCTTTGGAAAGAGTTAGAAACTCATGGATGGGAGGAAGGAGAAGGGGTCCTAGAGGAATTACAAAAGAAAACTAAAAACAAGAAATAAAAACAACAAAACTAAATTATGGAATAAAAACTAAGGACATAAGCTCCTCAAACCATCACAACATCGTTTCAGGGCTATTTATAGCCGATACAAGGGACTTAGGTATAGAATAAGAAATTACACGTGTCCAGACACGACTGGACAAAATTTGAGAACACGGATCGCAAGGTAGGCGGCGGAATCGCCGCATGGTGTATGTGTTGTGCGGCGGAAACACCGCACAATTGAGTCGGATTAAATCCGGATTTTGGCTGAATGTTTATGGTATGATTTGATCCTCTTTTGCGCGTCTGGATTGATTCTTTCCTTTCTTTTGGGTTCCGACTTTATTTCTTTATATATTTGGAGATCCACATTGATTTTTCTTTAAAACTTCTCCAAGATATTTAATTCGCAGTCAGGTCCTCGGCTATTTGCAATTACGTCCCCGGCTACTTTTGTGCTTAAGTCCTTGGCCTTTTTGTAATTAGGTCCTTGAATGCTTTTATGCTTGGATGAACTTCCATTTGACTCCCGATAATCTTGACTTGGTCTTGCACGCGTTTATTCTCAGGATATGGGTAATTTGCATTCAGGTCCCTGTATTCTGTAAATCAGACTAAACACATACCTTAGTAGCATTTATTGATATAAAATTAATCTAAATGAAAGACATATGATGCAATGTATGCAATGCATCACACGTCCCAAGTATCCACACTCTTCCACTCGGCGGTCCCTGTTCAGGCACGAGCAACACACCTACTATCAACTCCCGTCTCACGTTCTAAGTGAGGACACGGGTTTCCGTGGACAGAGTTGATATTCTACAATGACAAAGATTTAGTGCTGGACCCAAACGGTCGACCGAAAAAGGTATACCGGTCGATCGCTTCCAAGGAAATTGGTCGAACAGACGCCTACAATCGGTCAAACTCTGGGATCACAACCTAAGTGCCAATGTCGAACAATAGGTGGTAACCGGTCAACCGCTACATGGTTGAAATCCATGCTAAGTCAAAGTTAAAGTCAAGGCTACGGTCGAACGGCTCAAGGGCCCCGATCGACCGAAAATATCAGGATCCTTCCTACAATCATCAAGTCACAAATGGTCGAACCAACATCCAAACAGTCGACCTAACATTAAGTGAACTTAAGTTACCGGTCAGACAAAAGTCACGAGCGGTCGACTGTTTAGATGGTCAACGGTCGGTTCAACCCAGTAAACAAGGAAACGGTCGAACAGCTAAGGGGCCCCATTTGACCGAAAATTATCAGTAACTCTCCAACCCATCAAATATGCTCAACCAGTTGACCACCGCAAGGCATCGTTTGACCGGTGTTGTGTGAAATTAGAGAATTACACTACATCCGGTCGACCGCCCGAAGGCTCTGGTCGATTGTTAGCCGACAACTATCTAGCTCTACTAGGCATCACTTGTTGCCCTCGTCGCCGGCGAGGTCTCCGACCTTCGGCGACGAGCCAAACCCTCACACACACTTGTATGAGCAACATTCTAATGCAAGAACTTGTCATACCTTTCTTACGAGGTTGTCGAAGAACGCCAGAGGTCCACTCGTCGCCTACTCCGGTCAGCAACCTTCGAACAACTCTCCACCACACCTTGCTCCATCACGTCAAATTAACACATTCCTTCTTCGTCAAATCAACATGATATTTTTCTTCGTTTTCTTTCTACTATTCACCTCTCAATCACAACCTACCCATAAATGTCAATCTAATCATATCAACACTCTCTCATTTTCATCTAATTTATTTTCTCCTTTTTAATTTTCCACAATTCCAATTAATTATATCACATAATTTATTTATCATAAATTACTATAATTAAAAGTGAATATTTACGGATAATTGAAAATTAATTTTATTAAATATTAAACATGTGTTACAATAACTAGACTTCGAAATAAAAATAAAACACAATTAATAAAAATCATTCTCATTCCCTATGTTGTGTGTAACGTTGTCGATGTTCTCGATCAAGTCCTCATTGAGTTGCAAATGTTTACGACAGTCTTCAACGTGATCTATAATGTCCAAGTACATGTTAATATCAACGACGCGGTTGGACGAGAACTGAAAGGACTGATCATCAAAAATTCTACCGGACGAACTCGATTGATCCTAGACGAATTCGGTTGTATCTCCAAAATTAGCATATGTGTCTCGCTCATCCTCCACTATCATGTTGTGCATTATGATGCACGTCATCATGACATTATGATGGCCTCCTAACAATGGCAAAGCGTGCTTGAAGAACGCTCATTCCACATCCTTACAAACTGCCTCCTTATGCTTAGCAAATAATATCTCGTGGAGTTTTTAGGATAATGATGGATTGGATGAATGAAACTCATTGTGGATATATATCATCCGCGAGATAGTACGCAATATTGTATGAATGGTTGTTCACCTAAAATTCACGTGAGATAGTACCCAATATCGTACGAATGGTTGTTATAGAACGTCGGTAAAAATAGGGGATTGGTGGACATTGAGATCATTACACGACCCCGGAATGCCAAAAAAGAAATGCCATATCCACAGATCGTAGGATGCAACGACTTCAAGGACAAGTGTGGCCTTCCCGCTCTGCCCTTGATATTGTGCTTTCCAAGCAACTGGCAATTCTTTTACTCCCAGTGCATGCAGTCAATGCTCCTCATCATACCTGGAAAACCACGTCGCTCACCAACGTTGAGTAGACTAATTAGGTCTACCGGTGTAGGCGTTCTTAGGTATTCTGCTCCAAAGTTGTTGATGACACCTTTTGTGAACTTCTGGAGGGAGTTTCTTGTCGTTCCTATGCCTAGACATAGGTACTCGTCCACCGCATCAACCGACACTCCGTATGCCAACATTTGCATAGCTATAGTGCATTTCTGTAAGGCCAATATCCTGACTTTGCGTACTGGATCCGGTCAGCGTTGGAAGAAGGCATCAGACGACTCGACGACATTTACTATCCGAAGAACACATGCTTTTGCCTTCTGAATCTTCTTCTGAATAATTGATCAGAGTACACTGGATTTTCAGAAAATAATCAGAAAACAAATGGTTGTACCCTTCTTCATGATCACGAGGAGGGTTACGAGGTGTAGTAAAGGGTCATCGTTGCCTCGGTCGGTTTGACTGCAATAGTTCAAGCAGTACATATGAAAATCATCCCTATAAATTGTTCGATTTCGTCGTCGTAGACCGCAAGAAGGACCACATCCTCCAATTCGGAAGATGACCCAACAGGTGAGTCTGAATCATTATCTTGTCCATTAAACTCCATGACACAGTATGAAAATTAGCAATGAATGAGTGATTGACGTGTGAATGTTGTGAAGTGAAGTTACGTATTTAAAGTTGTATCAATTTGAATTGGAGTTGGAGAGATTCACCCTTGAGATTCATTGTCTGACACGAAGGACGCGATTTGATATAAAGTTGTACTGATTTGAATTAAAGCAGGAGAGATTTGCCCTCGAGATTCACTGGCCGACACAATTTGAATTAAAGTTGTACCAATTTGAATTAAAGTTGTACCAATTTTAACTAAAGTTGGAGAGATTCGCCCTCAAGATTCGCTGTCTGACACAATTTGAATTAAAGTTGTACCAATTTGAATTAAAGCTGGAGAGATTTGTTGTCCAACACGATTTGATTTAAAGTTGTATCAATTTGATTTAAAGTTGTATCGATTTCAATTATTAACCCTCAAGATTTGAATTATATAACCAAGATCACCAACCACTCGAAGATGAGGCCCTAATCTCCTCCTTCATGACCATTAGTTGTGATGCTATCGTCAGCACTAACCAGAAAAACGGTCAACTGTGGAGGAAAATCATGGACGTGTACGACTTGGTTTGCAAAACAAACCCGAATGTCACAGCACGAAACAAAAACTTGTTGAAGGGCGTTGGCGAAGAATTGGGGTAGCGACTTCCAAGGGGATGGGTTGCTTCGACGAGGCGGTTGCACGCCGTCCTAATGGCATGAACGATAAGGACGTCATAAGAGAAGCTCGTGCAATTTATGAGCAAATGCAACGTGGTAAATTTTATTTCTATCATGCCTGATTATGTTGCACGGGTATCCAAAGTAGCAACCAATCACGTCGTCTTCATGCTTGAACACTGAACATGGTCGCCCGCAGAAATTTCCCCCCACCGCATCAAGCCCAGAATCCAGTAGTAGCGGGAAAAGAACACGAACTAATGATTCTAGTGACATCCCAACACAAACTGTAGATATGGACATTGGGGAGCCTCAACCTTATGTCCACTCAGAGGGTGCTAAGAAAGCCAAAAAAAGGGGAAAACCATCCGGGATTATTCCAATAAAAGTCTTGGGTCGAGAAGGAAAAAATTGATTTTCTCTTAGAGAAACTCAAAATGAAAGTACGCAAAATGAAGTTCAAATAGTTGAAGAGTCTGTGGGGACATCCGTCGTTGATTGAGGAGAAGAAGAAACAAAAAAATTGGTTGATGAACTGAACGAGAAATAAGACCAGAAATTAAGCTGCATTTTAGTAATGCAATGTATTACATTATGTTTCCTTTCGTTGCCTGTATTGCACTTATGTATCTTCGTTGCCTGTATTGCACTTATGTACTTCCGTTCCACGTACTACATTTTATTAATTTTATTGCTAGTTTACTTCTGGTATTTTTAATTTACATGTTTATCTAATGAAATATAACAAAAATTATGAAAAATAATTACAAAAATAATTAGACTAATTAATTACAATATATATTTAATTAAACCAATAAATTAAATTAACAAATATATTAATTATCAATAATATTAATTAAACTATTTCAACAAATTAATTTACAAACTAAACTAATAAACAAATTAAACTAATTTGAAACTATTTAAACTAATTAAACATTTTAATATAAAATTAAAACTTAATTTAAAAATAAAAATAAACACCAATGGCTGGAGGCCATGTGACCACCAACCCGGCGTCAAAACCAAGAAGCACATCGCCTGGTCGTGCGACCAGGCACTGCCCCGTATTTCCACACAACACCAAAATTCCTTCTTAACGCTCCCCAACTTTTCAATACTTTCTTTCATCCACATCATTTCTTTTTACCTCATTTTTTATTTTTTTCATAATAATCCACAAACTGCATAATAAATTATTTTTACAATTACTTAATCTAATTGAAGATGAAGCAAGATTACCTAGAAGTTGGAAATAATAACCATTTTGCTTAAGAATCCAAACTGAACAAAGTTTCAAGACTGAATGCTCGCAAAGATGGTAGACTGGGTGGAAACAAATGGTAACATGTAGGTTAGTTCTTATCAATGGTGAAATAGATCAAATTTTATACATTTTGTTTTTTTTATAATTTCAAGAAGTTTGTACGTCGTAGAATGTTATGATTATGTTTCTAGTAATTAAATGTATTTTTAATTTCCGTATCATTTACTGTATATTTTGAACAATTGTAATTTAATTAATCTAAATTTAAATTTTAAAAGATTAACAAAATATTTAATTTAGATAAATGTAAAGTAATATTAACAAAAAAATGATTAACGGAAATCAAATTTTAACATAAATGAATACTAAAACAAATTTTAAAAAAACTTTGGAAAAAATTAAAAAAATTAAAATTAAATAAAAATTATTTGCCCCAGTGTAGGGGGCGGAAATCGACGCTCGATTTCAAGGCAACCAGAGTGGGTGCCCTTACCACAAGTCCACAACACATCCCTCCCACACTATTTATCATTCCGCCACCACCACCATAATCACTAAAATCTTATTAAGCATTACCACCACAAAATCATAAGAAAGAACAAAAAAACTAGTTAGTATCGATATGAACCATTTAACTAATTACCATCCAGACATTTAAAAAAGAAAAAAATCAGTTGCTAAGCAGCAATGACATGAGAACGACAAGGTGAACAATGTGATACGGTGTTATGAGACTCTAGGAGCAGTACTAACATCTCGTTGACATTTTGGTAAAATCATTCTAATTATTTACTATATTAAGCGTTACAAAATCAGAAACAAAAAATGTTCAATTTATGTTTGTATTTATAAATTCTAATTTTAAATGTTTTGGTTGTATTCTTGGGTTTCTTTTAGGTTTCTTTTGTGTTAAAAATGTTTTAAGCATGTTTTTCTGGTAAACATAAAGGCTAAAAATTAAAAAAATTGTTTTGTGCATGTGAAAGGCTTAACACCTTCGGACGTAATAACTAAGTCCCGAACTTGGATCTCTGGACCTACTACCCGCTTTCGGGCATAATTGTGATCGATATGTTTTTTCCCGTTTTAATCGAGTGCTTTCTTATCATTTGTCAAAAATATTTAAAAATGGGTGATGACTCCAATTTCACACATTTTTGTTTGAACGGATTTGCTTTTTAACCGAAGGCAAATTGACCGTGTCAGTTTGTTTATCCGGACGTGATCACAAATTACGTTGAATTGAATTTCTTGTAATTCAGTTTTGACTAACCAAGTGTAGGGCTGGGCTTCCTCTAAGTGCAGGGCACCAAGTGCACCGAGCTCTAGGCCGTCGAGATGGCCGCCGGGAACACGCGAGGTGCCACGACTTACCTCAATCTTGATCCCAGGGATTGCTACGGGGATATCACCCCCGTCCCTTGAGCTTGAGGAATGCTAGGGAGGCTCTTTTTTTGGGCTCCAACCTCTCAACCTCTCATCACGTGGGGTTGCAGAGCTTTTCATCCACTCATAGCCCACTACGCCGCTCTGGGAAATTTACCATCAGTCCCCCAGCTTATGCCAAATTAGCTCCAAACCACAAATTCCCCATGTGCACCCTATTATTTAAGAGTCGTTATACACGGACGCGCGTGTCCGTGACGCTTCCTACGTGGACAGACCAGTCAGCTGCCAGTTCAGCGTCCAGTCAGCCAAAACTTCTGCGCGGGGAAAAGTAAATTACGAATTTTTGGGTGCGACGGTTCATTTCCCGAAATCACGATTAGACGGTTAGACTTCACGTACATCAGTAGCGGCGGTACAGCATTCGAGTAACTTTCCTCCCAAGTCTTCTCCTTTTCCATTCCCCATTTCACCCGGAGTTCCTTTCCATACGCTCATCCAAAACCTTCATTCCTGTTTTAGTCGAACGAAAATTATAACCAGGCGAAAATGGATCATTCTCTACCTGAAACCTCCATCGCTCCTGAAATTGTAGCCACGCAGGTGTTGTGTCAACCACGTTCTTTCTTGTTCATTTTAAGGTTCATTATTGGCCTCTAACAATTTTTTTGGTGGTTTAAGGGAAGCACGTACTGTTTCCGCGAAACCAAGTGCGGTTTCACGACCCTTCACAAGCAGTTCGACCGGATGAAGGAGGAGGAGAAAAATGTCTTCCAACGGACACCTTTCGGTCACTTCCTCACCTTTCCTCACGTCACAACTGACAACGAGATACTGGGTTGGTTCGTCGAACACTTCAACGCCAATGAAGTCGGTCTGAGAATAGCCACTGGGGTGGTCCCATTTACGGTAGAAGACGTCGCCCTTCTACTTGGACTAAGAGCACATGAGCAGAGAGTGGATATGGAAGCCATGTACGTAGAGAAACGTGACGGGGTTAACCTCGACAACACCCATCTACTGGGTCATCTTACCGCCACGAGCTTGATGGGCGAGGAGGAGGAGCACGTCCGACTCCTTATTTCTATGATTTTCAATCATTTTTTGTTCTTCGATGGATCACTGCGAAGTAAAGCGTAGTACACGAAGCACCTTAAGAACCTCAAGCGCCTCAAGAGATATGCGTGGGCAAATGTGGTTCACACTTTCTTGGTTGAAGGCCTGGAGGAAGCCCAACGGGACCTCTCGAGGAGGAGATTGTCAGCGAACTTCTCTATGAAGCAGGGCTACGTGTATGGTTGTGTTGCCGTATTACAAGTAAGCATCTTGGTCCGGAATGAGTGTTGTGTCAGTCCGGAGTAGTGTTGGTTTATGTCCGGAATAAGTGTTTTGTCTGTCCGGGATAAATCTTGTGTCTGTCCGGAATAGTGTTGTCTCTGTCCGGAATAAGTGTCTTGAGGTTATCCGGGAAAAGTATTACGTATGTCCGGAATAGTGTTTTGTCTGTCCGGAATAAGTGTGTTGCCTGTCCGGAATAGTCCTGTATATGTCCGGAATGATTGTCTTGTCTGTCCGGAATACGTATTGTGTCTGTCCGAAATAAGTATTTTGTCTGTCCGGAATAAGAGTTTTGTCTATCCGGAATAAGAGTTTTGTCTGTCCGGAATAGTGTTGTGTCTGTCCGGAATAAGAGTTTTGTCTGTCCGGAATACGTATTGTGTCTGTCCGGAATAAGTATTTTGTCTGTCCGGAATAGTCCTGTATATGTCCGGAATGATTGTCCTGTCTGTCCGGAATACGTATTGTGTCAGAGGATAAATTTCTCCTGCAGAAGCAACTCTCGCAGCAAAGGTCGCCTCGAAGGAAATACCTTCAACATCCACTCTAGCAAGGGTACAACTCAGTGAATGCAGCATTCCATGTGACCCACTGCTACAAGAGTTGGAACTTAGTGAGGTGAAGACGAATTGGCTGCGAGCCGAAGCAGCACTTAGGGAGGCGACCGTTAAAATTAACAACCTGGAGGAAGAACTCCGGATCTCTCAAGAATAGTGTCGTAGGCTGAGAGTCCGTGGGGAGGAGGAAGAGAGGGAAAAGAGGGAGGAGGAAGAGAGAAATAAGAGAGAGACGGAGGAGAGGGAAAAGAGGGAGGCGGAGGAGAGGAAGAAGAGAGAGGAGGAAGAGAGGGAGAAGAGAGAGGAGGAAGAAAGGAAGAAGAGGGAGGAGCAAGAGAAGAAGAAGAGGGAGGAGGATGAGAAGAAGAGGTGGGAGGAGGATGAGAGGAATAAGAGGGAGGAGGATGAGAAGAAGAGGAGGGAGGAGGATGAGAGGAATAAGAGGGAGGAGGATGCGAGGAAGAGGAGGGAGGAGGATGAGAAGAAGAGGAGGGAGGAGGAAGAGAGAAAAAAAACGGAGGGAGGAAGAGAGGAAGAAGATGGAGCAAGAAAAGAAGAAGAGGGAGGAGCAAGAGAAGAAGAAGAGGGAGGAGGATGAGAGGAATAAGAGAGAGGAGGAAGATAAGAAGAGGAGGGAGGAGGATGAGAAGAAGAGTAGGGAGGAGGAAGAGAGGAAGAAGAGGAAGGAGGAAGAGGGAGAGAAGAGGAAGGAGGATGAGAAGAAGAAGAAGAAGGAAGATATGAGGAGACAGCAGGAAAGAAAGAGGAAGGCTGTGGTAGCGCTACCGCTTTTGCACCCTCAAAAAATGCAGACCATTAAACCACGCTTGCGCACCGAACATATAGACGAAACGCAAAACAAATCTGGCCAAGATGAGGCACAAAAGAATGCCTCAGAAAAACAAGAAGAAATAAAGGAGGCCGAAGAAGCCACCACAAAAACAAAAGGGGCCGAAGAAGCCAGTGAAGAAATATACGAGGCCGACGAAACAGCGAAAGATGAACTGGCCGCCCATGTTTCGTCCACGAGGCCCGATGTGGATGCGACCGCCTTGAGAACGCTGACCAATGATGAGGTACGTCGTTTATTGAATGCAATGGCTCCCGAACGAGAAGCAAAAGATATTATCTGGAGGGGGTTCTGAGCAATATCACTAGGGGTGATCTCAAGGAAATAATTTCGCCAAAAACAGAATTCACCAACGAAACTCTTGACGGCCTAATTGAGGTACTCCTCAGAAGAGGAGGGCAACAAAAGGTGGTCTGCTTATCATCCTTCGAATCGAAAATGATTGTGGAGGGACAGGAAGAAGATATAAGGAAAGATTATTTACTCCCAAAAATTGAAGGACTAAATGTGGAGGAAGTCATCATCGCACAGCCATGCTGTTTGGCCGGCCACTGGACTCTGTTCGTTGCCCACGGACCTCGATCAGAGTTCATTCAGTACAACAGTCTCTTCCACACACTTAAAAAGGTGACAATCCTAACCGTTTTGTCGGAACTCATGAATGCACCGCGTCTAAGATAGCGGGATTCTGGCGAGGGTTGTTGAAGGTCGAGTGGCCGCTAAGAGTTGAGAGGAAGGGTAGCCAACGACAGCTACCGGGGAGTAACGACTGCGGGCCATACGTTTTGTACTGGATGAAGTGTTTGATGGAAAATGCTGATCCGACGAAGCCGAAGCAGAGCAAGGTTATTCACCGTTTTAGAGGCGATTTGGCCAATTTCTTACTCGAAGACTCTGGGATGTGCGATCAACAATAAACGCCCTGAAAATGTTTTAATTTACTTTGCACCATTGCGCAATCAACAATTTTTTTTCCAAAGTTATACATATATACATGTTAAAATTACATAGACTATTTGAATGATTTATCAATACAAGGACATTTGGTGTTGGGTTTTTATCTTTTATAAAATTATTTTCTTGTTTCCGGACATACATGATACGTAATCCGGACGGACATATAACGTAATCCGGACAGACCATTAGCGTAATCCGGACCGATATACAATGTAATCCGGACAGAAATAAAACGTAAACCGGACATACAATGTAATCCGGACAGCATAATTACGTATTCCGGACATATTGGTCACTTAATCCGGACATAAATAAAACGTAATCCGGACATTGATGAATCGTAATCCGGACGGACATATAACATAATCTGGACATACTGGTAACTTAATCCGGACATAAATAAAACTTATTCCGGACAGAAATTAACGTAATCCGGACAGACAAACAATGTAATCCGGACAGCCTAAGTACGTCTTCCGAACATACTGGTCACTTAATCCGGACATAAATAAAACGTAATCCAGACATTGATGAATCGTAATCCGGACGGACATATAACGTAATCCGGACATACTGGTAACTTAATCCGGACATAAATAAAACTTATTCCGGACAGAAATTAACGTAATCCGGACAGACAAACAATGTAATCCGGACAGCCTAAGTACGTATTCCGGACATACTGGTCACTTAATCCGGACATAAATAAAACGTAATCCGGACATTGATGAATCGTAATCCGGACGGACATATAACGTAATCAGGACAGACATACAACAAACCAAAATTAGTTAAATATATTTGTCGCCATCAGAAATTAATTCACAAACGAACAAGCAAAGAAAGGGTTGAATCTTATGCAATAATACGGACAGACATACAATGACTTTCAACAAAATTACATAGGAATAATTCCAACCAATGACAAATACAATAATCAAGGAGGAACTCCCTCGTAATGCAAATTCATGTCCCAGTCATCGAAATCGTGATCCCCCGGTTTGGGTGCTGCAGGGTGTAACGGGGGTAGAACCTTCTTCCTGATGATTTTCTTAACGTTACTTTTAATTATTTTCTCAGACAAAGAAATCCGTCGTTTGCTCGGCGGTCTGCCTTTCCGTCTTGTCTTATCCGGATTGAGAACGGATGTACCATCGAACACAGGATCAGGTCGTTGCATACGTTCCTTAAACAACTCAAGTGCCTCTACCGCCTGAAGATATCTGTCGTTTGAGTCGAAAGCGGCCTCGGCGATCCAAACCGCACGACCCATTATGTCGTCGTGGCGACGAAGCACATCGTTCCCCGTTATGCCACTTTGAAGGGGAAACTTGACTCCATAGCTCCTTCGGATATCCTTCCTCCATCGGTGGACGATGTAAGACTCGGGGAGCAACGCGTTTGGACGTATTCGGGCAATAACAACATAAACGTGACAACATAGGATACCGACATGATCAAACATTCTGCAATCGCATACCCACTTCTCATCTCTAATTTGCACTGTGAACCGTTTCGACAATGGGAGGATATGTGTCAATACATGTTCGGTCACGTTGAAGTGCAATGTGTCGTCCTCGTTGAACTCATCCTTGATGTCGCAGTACATCATCTTCCCAATTTCTAACTGCACCTTCTTGAAGACACCCACCGTATACAACTCGCTCAATTGCCTCTCGAATGGATATTTCGAAATCAATTGCGGAGCCTTATGCTGACAATCGAAATCAGACTGAGCTTCATTCTCATACTTGTGGCGTACTGAGAGTTCGTATTGTTTCACGAACTGCTTAAGTGTCGTCCTTGATGTGAGGTACTTATCGAAGAAGGCGTTCATACCCTCACTTCTCTGGGTTGATGTCATTCCTGCGGAAAAACAATCCCGCCAAAATGCAGGTACCCAGTGCTCTCGAATTGCATAAATGGATCGGAGCCAATTATTGTCGTGGAACTCGAAATCATCTAGAAAACCCTGCCAATTCCGCTCGAATTCTGCCGGAGTCTTGGAATCGAATACACAGTTGTTGAAATCAAACAACGTATGCTCCCGGTACTTTGTGGGCAGCTTCACAGGGGCCTTATTCATTATGTGCCATATACAAAATCTGTGCCGCGCTTCAGGGAACACAGTCCTCACAACCGCAGCTATGGCGCCACATTGGTCTGTTATGATCGCCGGGGGGCTTGTATCTGCACACAACGCGATCAAGATAAAAACATATGTTAATCCGGACAGAAATAACGTAAACCGGACAGACGTCAAGGGTAAACCGGACGAGCAAAAAACGTAAACCGGACAGACGTAAGGGATAAACCGGACGAGCAAAAGACGTAAACCGGACAGACGTAAAGGGTAACCGGACAGGCACATAACGTAAAACGGACAAAGCCGGACATAATAAAACACATACCGTTCATGCACGTCAACCATGTTTGGAACAACCAAATGTAATTTTGTGTCGTCTCGGAAGAGAGGAGTGCGTAACCGAGTAGGACGGACTGGTAGTGGTGATTTACCCCCACAAATGGAGCAAAAGGCATGTCATACTTGTTTGTTATGTATGTTGTGTCGAAACATATTGCATCTCCAAAGTAAGAGTAAGCAACTCGAGAACGACTGTCGGCCCAGAACACATTTCGTAGTCTGCCTTCGTCGTCCATATCCATTACGTAAAAGAAGCGGGAATCATTCTTCTGCATCCTGATGAAATAATCTTGGATAGCTTGCGCATCTCCTGGTCCCATTTTGAGGTTTCTAACCTCGTTCACAACATTCCTGCGAAACATAATTTTTATGACAAAGCTAAATGCGTAACTTCAACCAGGTTAAGTGGAGAATAAATAACCTTAGGTCCCGCTCGTTGAAAGACAATTTATCGTGACCTCCAGCTTCGACCACAAAAGATTGCATGGTCTTGGCGGCAGATATACCGGCAGCATCATTGCACGAAATGCGTACTCTGGCGGACTCCGGGACGGATCGTTTTTGTCGGAGGAAGCGCATCTGGTCTTCCGACAGCATGACGTGATTATGTTCGAGATCTACGTAGTTAATTACGTAGCCTCTGGATGGATTACCGGAGACCCTAATCCGAGCAGTGCATTCGACCCTACTGGATAACCTATGTTTCGGTCTACCTTCACCTTGGTTTCCGGGAGCATTACCCTCCTTTGAGCAAGCAAGAGTGGCCCGTATTACAACACCATGACCGTAATGAGATTGCCTTATCTTCACACAAAAACAACAGGAATCGGCGTATGAAACGTAAAATGCTTTGGCTTCTTCGAAGGAAGGAAAATTCATCATCACTTGAGGGACGTTGGAGGCATGAGCCGGCTGTGAGGACACATTTACGAGTGCCATTACAGTACAACAAAAATGGAGGAAGGAGAGAAGAAGGAATGGTTCGTAGGATCGGAATAACCTAGACACTCATATTTGTATCTCCGTGAAGCGCCAAAGAATAAGAAAGAAGACGGAGGACGTGCTGATTTGAAAAGCATTAAATGCGATGGTGGACGCATCGGGAAAATAAAACAATAGCAAAAAAATTCAGGAGTAAGTAGTACGTCTGTCCGGAATAAGTGTTCCAACTGTCCGGCATAAATAGTAACTGTGTCCAGAATAAGTTATGCGCTTGTCCAGAAACTAAAGAAAATGACTGATGTGTGTGTCCGAAAAAAAATGAATTTATTAATAAAGAGAAGGGAAAAAAATAGGAGGACGAATGTTGAGTAACTAGTCTTCAGTCTGTGTAGGAGCGGCAAAATGAAGTGAGTGATTTGAGATGCATTAATGAGGGATGGAGAAATTTGTACGAAACGAGGAATAAACTAAACAAAGAAATTGTTTCTGGGGAGAGTGCGCACTCAGCCGCGTCTGCTGACTGGGTTGCCCACATCAGCCAGTGTGCTGACTGGGTTAGCAGCGTCCGTGACGCGAGCGTTCAACAAACATTTCCCATTATTTAAATGGTTGTAATCATTAGTATTGTTTAAAGAACATCCCCACATGCAAACAACATTCTCTCCCTATTGTTTAAAGAAAAGTAGTTGTAATCATCACATTCTCTCACCACATTTAATGCAAGGTGATGGTGGTGGTAGCCTTCTACATCTTCTTCAACACTACATTTCACTTCTCTTTACCTTCCCAAAAAACTTTTAAGTCATTGATTACTGCTCCAACTCTCCACCAACACTCTTTAAACGAATCCAAACTTTTTTCACATGCTTTGGTTTATCCGGATATAGAGACATATCTGCTAGTCAACAATTAATCAACTTGGACATATCTCTAGAAATTAAGATCTTGGTGGATATCTACTATTTCCTTGTGAAGTTTGCTAGATGTGCATTTGATATATCTAATATTTTTTACTTTCTAATGTTACACTACTATTTAATGAGGTTGATTTGGGTCAGATATTCACATAATAACATTGGTGGTACCTAGGGTTGTGGATCACACGTCCAATATACACATATAAAAGATTAGATATGTGATGATATTCGGACAACAAATAAATACAATTAGAAGTACATTCTGGATCAGATTTCCCAAGGGGTGGGATAACTTTTACAACCTTATAGATTATCTGGATAAGTTCCAGTCTTATTAGTTTTGCTTCTCCAACAAAAGATATCATGTGTAACTGTCTTTGTCATGACATACATAGGAGGTATCAAACAGTTGGACAATACATAATTATCTTGTATGATTACTTATCCTGACATATACCACCCACCTTTTTCAAATCAGTATGATATCTGCAAATATATAAGGTGTCTATATTTATTCGTCTGGATATGTATTAACAAGTTTATGAAACTGATTATTGGCGCCGACAGATCGATGTCTGCCGTTTTTTCATATGCTTGTGTTTTTTGGACATGTTGGCAAATATTCGAACAAGATATATCGTAATCAAATATATGGATGTCTAGTTGTTCAAATATAGGTTGGTAATATGTCTGTAAGGATCAATGACCTACTTAATATCTAATCAATTAAATTAATTCTCTACTTAATTAGACAATAGATGCAGTGAAAACAATTTAAAACAAGTAGAGACAAGCAATAAAGAAATGTACAAACTACAAAGACACGAAGGGTTTTTATAGAGGTTCGGTCTCCCGCCTACTTCATCTCTTGCAAGCTCCGCTCACGACTTCACTATTTACTCCCCGTTCTGGGCCGGGAGAGAATGCCTTTATACAATAAGCCTCGCGAACAACCCTCGCTAGCTTGGATTCCTCTTCTCACAATCCGAGAAGGAACACTTCGGGCTTTCACCGAAATTTTTGCTTCTTTGACAAACAAATGGTTGAGTGGATAACAACACTCTCTAACTTGAGCACACTTTGAGTATGATATGTAATTGATCAAAGGTGTGGAAGTATAAAACTTAGGGTGTAGGATTTGGGGCTTTGAGGATTGGGAGATTTCTCTCTAGAAGTGTGAGAGATATGTAAACAAAGTGTATGGACATCTATTTATAAGCTCCTACAGAGATATAGCCGTTGAAAAAGAATTGGATGAGTTGTGTGTAAGATACACAAATCAGAAATGAAGTTCTACAATTCTGTCCCTCAACCGTCGGCCGAATCGGGGTAAACAGTCGACCGTTTCCTTAAGTATAAGGAAACATTCGAACCAAATAATGCATCGGTCGAACCTATTTGGTTTATCACTTAAGTTATCGGTCGGGGCAGTCAACCGTTCACGGGGTTTTGGCTAGGTTAAAGAATATATCGGTCGACCTTTAAAAGGAAGGTCCGATCGATAAAAAATAACAGGCACTTGGGGTGTTTTGAAATGTTCAAGTTTGGTCGACCGGTTCAAGGTCCACGATCGACCGCTGATCAAGTGTATTTTGGGGGTTAGATAAAAATACGAATACAACCATTGTAGAATACGACAACGTTAACGGTCGTCCGGAAAATACGGGGATCGGTCGACCGGAAGGTCAAAAATGGACAACCGAACCAAGGCTAAATTACGCACATGTTAACCGGTCGTTGAATATTTTATTGATTTTTGGTTTTTTTGGTTTTGTTTTTGTTTTTGTTTTGATTTTTTGATTTTTTTTGAACTTTTTTTTTTGAAAATACGTTTTATAATTGTTTTGATTTTTTTGATTTTTTTGATTTTTTTATTTTTTTTCCAAGATGGACCCCGAATGAGGTGGATGAGAGAGATAAGTTGTTGTGGGTTGTAGTTAAGATATGAATAGTATAGGAAAGAGAAGAAAGTGGGTTGGGGAGAGAGAAAGTTGATGCGGAAGAGAGAGAGAAGAGAGAACGCTCATGACCATGTCGTCTGGGTCATGGTTAGTGATGACCTAAGATGCTCCCCTTATGGATGTGCATAGTTTTTGTTCAATTATTTCAATTTCAAGTTTCTTCTCCCTCTTTGACATCAATCAAAATTTAAACGATATGATCATGTTTAAACTCTTCACCCCTTATCTAATGTTTATCTAATGTAATGAATTTGCACCCCCTTAATTTTGCAATTCATTACTTCATGTAAGTGATGTTCATTAAGCTCCCCCTATCAATATGAATAAGTCTAACAATTAAGCTCAATTTTTCTCCAATTTTAACATCAATCAAATATGGATATAAAATCATGTGATGTTTTTCTCCCCTTAATGAGATGCAATTGTATGAAACTAAAGATATGACAATTAGGCATTCATAATCCTATTGGAACCAATACTTTAAGCTTAGGAGGATTAATGGATTGTTACCCAACTTACATTCCTCAATCGTGGTTCCAATTCTCCTTTCGATAGTGCAACCGGCTTGATATTTGTCTCTTAATGCTTGGTCGGTCACTACCGATCTCCCATCCTCCGTCAAGTACCTACAAGTGTAGATCTAGGTACCCAAACAACTTTGGGTCCTTGGATGTTAGCTTTAGGAACCTAAACCATTTTCGTTTTAGGAGTTCACACACTTGAGGAACTTTGATTAACAAAAAATTACTTTTCATTCAAAGTAGTGTAAGAAACATGGGTTTTAGCATGTGAATCATTATATCCTAAGCCATTTTTATCGAAAGATTGTCTTTGACTACCTAGAAGCATGTCAAGCATTTTTGTTCCTTTTGTGAACTTCTGTAGATCTTTTCTAAGTTGCACATTAGAAGCTCTAAGATCTAGTTGTTCAATGTCAATAGGTGTTGCATTTAGACTACCAAGTTCTAATGCTTGTTTTTCATGTCTAGCAATCACCTCATTCTTCTCATTCATGATTATTTGAATTTGGCATTGAAGATCACTTATAGTCTTCCTAGCATTCTTGTTCTTTTCACAAATAATCTCATATTGATTAACTAAATCATGAAAGGCAATTTGAAGCTTATCAAAATTATATGATTCTGGTTTAGAGCATGAGCTATCACTAGAATATGATTTAGTAGAGCAAGAGTTTGATCTACTAGAACAAGAGTTAGAAGCTATCTCACTTTCTTCATCTTGTATAGCCTGAAGCATGTGTGAGCAACCTCCCTTCTACTTTGTAGAGAAGACGATGATGAAAAATCATCCAAGTAGCTTTGTGAGCTTCCATCTTCTTCTCTTTCCTCTTGCTCTTCTCCTTTTCTCTTCTCCTCTCCCTTCTATCCTTTTTCTTCTCATCTTCACTCTTCTCCTTCTCTTTACCTTCTTCTCACTTCTTCTTCCTTTTCTTTCTCTCATTTCTCCCGTATCTTTCTTGAGATATTTGAAGAAATCTTTGGCAATGACCTCAATATCCTCATCTTCTACTCTCATCCTTGGTTCATCGAAATTTGCATGTAATGCCAAGGTTGATTTCATCTTGGAGGCTTCTTTCTCATTTTGATGATTTATTTGGAGTTCATAATCCATGAGATTCCCAATTAGCTCCTTCATCTTTAGTTTGGAAAGATCGCGAGCTTCCTCAATTGTAACCACCTTGTCTTCCCAATCGTTGTTCAACGATTAGAGGAACTTCCTTGTCATTTCTCCTTCACTAATCTTTCTTCCAAGAACAAAAAGAGAGTTAGTGATATCGGTGAAGCGAGTGTTCATCTCACTTATGTTCTCATTGGGTTGCATAGCGAAAATTTCATATTTATGCAATAAGAGGCTAATACGAGTTTCTTTAGTTTTACTATCTCCTTCATGATGCATTTTAAGTCTATGTCAAATCTCATGAACACTATCACAACCACTAATCCTATTATATTCTCCCTCATTTAAGCCACAAAATAGGATGTTCATGACACTAGAATTCATCTCATATTCTTTCATTTTAGCTCTAGTTAAAGTGATAAATTCTTCTTCATTTGGAGTTGTGTAAGAGTTTTGTAAGAAGATCCAATACTCAAGGTCATTTGAGATCAAGAAAATCTTCATTATATTCTTCCAATAGTTATAATTGGACCTATTAAGCAAATGATGCATAGTTGTGCATAATCCATCTACATGATTAGACATGGAAGTCATGCTAAAATACAGTTAAGTATATGAAATTTAGTCATTATGCTCTGATACCAAATGTAAGGATCGATGACCTACTTAATAGCTAATCAATTCAATTAATTCTCTACTTAATTAGACAATAGATGCAGCGAAAACAATTTAAAACAAGTATAGACAAGCAATGAAGAAATATGCAAACCACAACGACATAGAGCGTTTTTATAGAGGTTCGGTATCCTGCCTACTTCCTCTTTCGTAAGCTCTGCTCGACTCCATGAACTCCACTCACAACTTCACTATCCACTCCCTGTTCCGGGCCAGGAGAGAACGCCTTTATACAACAACCCTCGCTAGCTTGGATTCATCTTCTCACAATCCGAGAAGGAACACTTCAGGCTTTCACCAAAAATTTGCTTCTTTACAAACAAATGGTTGAGTGGATCACAACACTCTCTAACTTGAGCATACTTTGCGTATGATATGAAATTGATCAAATGTGTGGAAGGTTCACCTACAAAAGGAAGAGTTGGTCGACCGAAAATAACAGTCACTTAGGGTGTTTTGAAATGTTCAGGTTTGGTCGACCGGTTCAAGGTCCACGGTCTACCGGTGATCAAATGTATTTTGGGGGTTAGGTAAAAATACGAATACAACCATTGTAGAATATGACAAGGTTAACAGTCGTCTGGAAAATACGGGGATAGGTCAACCGGAAGGTAAAAATGGTCAACCGAACCAAGGCTAAATTATGCACAGGTCAACCGATTGACCGGAGAACTGTCGGTCGACCGTCTGGGCGCAGACAGTTCTACTAAGCTTGGTTTCCCTATGGAATTAGGGTACATGTTCAAGTCTGATTGATATGGAAATTTGTATGTGACTTCTAAAGGTTCCCTCAAGTCTATGTGAATGAATTTTAACTCATGTATGATCAAGTTTACATAAAATCCTAAGGCTCAAAATAAAGGCAAAAATACATGTATTCAATAAGCTTGATTACATGTCTTGACTTCAATTTTATTCTTTCTTGAGTCTCGATCACCTGTAGATGTTAACACAATATAATATATCTTCTATGCATTATGTGTGCTACACTACATTATCCCCATAAGATTAGGTTGATTAAATCATCAAAACACGGATTAAGGCAAAAAAGACAACAATGTCTACACCTATAAAAACTTGTATCATTACTATTCCAGACATATAAGTTAACAGTTAACTTGAATCACCATTTCCATTTGCACACACTATTGCCCATTCCTATCCAGATATATTGCCTCACGTTTGTGTTTGCTGGACATGTCAAACATGTCTGGACTATCTTTGTCAGGACATACATATAAGATATCAAGCAGCTGGACAATACGCAATTATCTTGTATCATCACTTATCCAAATATATATCAAATGTGTTATGTTGGCTTTTTGGCTAATTCTCGTTAATCCGTTTTGATGATTAATCAACATCTCAATAAAAACATGTATCAAATTGAAATATCATTGATTGCATATATGTGTGTTATCTAACATTTCAGGATTCAAGTTTGAGTTAAATTAAAGATGAAGATTGAAGAGTAGCTAGGTTTAAATTCCATGTATTTAGGCCTCAAATGTAACTTGGTACTTGAAATCCATGATTCATTGCATTACACATCACTTAGGATACCTATAAAAGTCTCACATTATTTTCCAAATATCCTAGACTTCATTAGAAATTCAACCCAACTCATTACAATCGTAGAACAGGAAATCTGCACTAAATCGGTCGATCGGTAGAACCTTTTGGTCTGACCGATTTACACCAGACCTTCCCAGGCAATGAAATTGGTCACATACGGTCGACCAATTTTCTTCAAACGTTCGACCGTGCATTCCATCTGGTTTGCCTGTCTTAAATCGGTCGACCGGCATATACATTTTGTTCGACCGTTTCCTCAAATCCTGTTTGACTGTTAGATTTCGGTCGACCGAAACTTGATATCTGTTCGACCGTCTCACATTGTCGAGTGATAGAAATTAGTTTACCCAATACAAATCTTTCAGCCTATCATTTGTCGACACATGCCCAGTTAATGAGACTTTCGGTCGACCGAAACTTGATATCTGTTCGACCGAATGTTTTCCGTATTTGTATTTAATATGACCGTTATACTTGTCGTATACTCCAACGGTCGTATACACATTTTTCCTAACTAACCTTATTTTGGTTTTAGTCTTCCGGTCGACCAGATTTCCCTTTATGGTCGACCGAATCTTGATTCTTCCCTGTCTCATTCCTACTGGGCATTTTCGGTCGAACTGTGCACTCATCTCGTTCGACCAATTACACTTGTTGCTATCGGGTCTCAAGTCAAACCTGTCAACCGGTTGACCGAAACTCTACTCACGGTCGACCGATACTTAAGTCTTTTCCAGACCCTGTCCTACCGTCTCTTTTCGGTAGAACTGGTATTCCAAACCGTTCGACCGATCACTTAAGTTCTAGCCAAATAGGATCGACCGTTAGCGTCTTTGCTCGACCGAACCAAGCACTGCTTAATTTCGGTCGACCGTGTAACACGATCCGGTCGACCGTTTGTCACCAGAAACGTGTCCTGTCATTTCTGAATTGTGTTTTCTTGCACATCTTTTCATCACTTCAATCCCAACAGCTAGAACTTGTTTAGAGCTTATAAATAGAGCTTAGAGCACTCTTACAAAGACACCAATCTTTCTCCAAGCTCAAAATCGCATTACTACTCCCAACTTGCTCTAAACCCTTGTGCTCATATCTTCTCACTTGAAATCATCTTCACTAGATTGCATCATTCATTTCAAGTGCCCAAGATTAGTTGCTGAAGTATTATTCTTCAAGAGTTGTACAAGCTTCCGGAGTGAAGCTCTTCTCGGATTGTGAGAAGGTGTTCCAAGCTAGGCGAGGGTGTTCGCAAAGCTTGTGGTGTAAATGCGTGTTCTCGGCCCGCAACGGAGATCAGATTAGTGGAGGACGCGAAGTTGCTCGAGTAAGAGCAATTCGTAAGAGAGGAATAGGATCCGGTGGTTGGATCCAAACCTCTATACATCCGGAGTAGTGGTTTGTTTTGTTCTCTCTTTAATATTATTGTCTTATCTTTGAATTTGGTATAGTTATCTTAAAAATCGTAATTAGTCTATTCACCCCCTTTAGACTAAGTTTAGGGGCTAGTAGATCCTACATGTTATTCTTTTGCTACTTCGTTAACTTGTCAACTCCAAAAAGTATTGAGATGTATCTAATGTATTGATATATCCACATAAATATCAAGGTATACAGATTTATTACAAACCACCCAAACATCTATGAAACCTCAAAACATTTAATTTGAACATGTACAACATCATAAAAATAAATAAATTCATTTAGACACAACATGTGGTTATACCAAGATGAACATTAAAAACATCAGATAAAATATTATCACACAAAAATAGTAAACATATCAAATTCATAATACTAAATAGAATTTTGAAACAAATCTCGATATCTACGTACCCACACACATTGGGACATCAACGTATGAGGTATCTAGATATCAAATATGTAGTTATTCATACTCTCACTCAACTTCTATTCAATAAAAAATCAATGCAATTTTATACCGGACATGTCTCACACCATTCAAGAATAAAGGAGAACGCCGAAGAAGATTAAAAGAGTGGGGGAAGATCGGAGGACAATGCCAGATGACGAAATCAGAGGAGGAGAATGTCGACGAATGACGTAGCTGGAGGAGGAGGAGAAGGCCGGGGGATGAAGTCGGAGGAGAAGGCTGAAGGACGAAGCTGGAGAAGTGAAGATACCAGAAGGATAAGCCGAAGGAGAAGGTCGGAGGAGGAGGAATGTGAGAGGACGCTGGTGGAGGACGAAAGTGGGAATGGAGGAGGAGGAATGGGGGAGGGGAGGAGGAGGAATTTGGTTTTGAAATTTGAAATGAGATTAGAGAGAATATGATATGGAATAATTACCTTTAGATAATTTCGCACTGGTCCTTTTGATATCTGAATATTATTTGAGTCAGTATTTTGTAAAATTAACTAGGTACACTACATTTTGAAAACGTTTGGAGCCCAAAATCGAACTCAATTTAGAGCTTATTTATCACTACTCTAATTTAAATTCAGCCATGAAAACGATTCAACTCTCTTTAAAAAACCGACCAACCCGTCGAACCAATCAAACCAAAGCCAACCGGCCGGTCTAAGTTTCCACTTCTATGCTCTATCCGAAGTCCGAACAGACATTCTCCTTCTCCTTCTCGCTCCTCCCTCCTCCCTCGAATGGCGTTCTTCTCCACCACATCCAAACCTTTCTTCCCCATCTCCTGCTCCCACGCTCAAGACGCCGCCCACGTCCGCCGCGCGGCGGCCATCGCCGACGCATCCGCCGGGATGACGTCCCCGCACCCGAACTTCGGCTGCGTCGTCGCCAGAGGGGACCGCGTCGTCGGGGAGGGCTTCCTCTACGCGCAGGGCACCAAGTGCGCCGAGCTCCAGGCCGTCGAGATGGCCGCCGAGAACGCGCGAGGCGCCACGGCTTACCTCAATCTTGAGCCCGGGGACTGCTACGGGGATCTCACCCCCGTCTCGTCGCTCATTCAGGTGAGGGATGGGTGTTAAAGTTTGGGGATTGTGTTTTGCCGGCTTGAATGGGAGGATGCTTAGGGTTGTCACATGATGAGAGTGTGATTGTTTTGTAGGAAAACCTTGAAAAAGTAGGAAACTAAACTTTGGAAATGACTTTCGGGTGATTGGTAGATAGGAAAACTAGAAAACTTTGGAAACCAAGTTCCGATAGGAGTTTCATGACTCCAAGTGTACCGATGTGATTGGTTCAGAAGAAGTGAAGGGAAGCTCCAGTTCTCAAAACTTTAATTCTGGTGACTGGTACAAGTATGTATTTTGTGATAAAAAGAACAATAACATTCATTTTTCTTACTTTTGTTTTGGAGTGAAAGTGAGGAACTCCTCTCCTATACAATTTTGTAAAGTCTTAGAAACCATGGAACTTCAGTGAGAATTGTTAAGCTTTCTTGCAAACCAATCACTCAGAAGTCAGAAGTCATCTCAGAAGTTCATTTCTCCACTTCCTTTAAGTTTATTTTACAAACTAATTGCACCCTTAAAGTGAGTACCCCATTTCCACTCTAAAATGATGGAAAGTTGTGGAAGATTGGAATTAAAGTTCTAGACTTCCTCTACTTCCTACTTATCAATCACACCCTGAGAATGTGTTTGTTTTGTGGGAAACTGGATTTTTGATGATTGATTTGTAGGAAACCTAAAATAATCATGAAATGGAAGTTCCAACTGGTGTTCCATGACTTGGAAATTTGTACTTCTAGGTGAATTGTGATGTTTAGGTTGTGGCTTTGAGAATTGTGTGCTTTCACTTGAATGAAATGTTTAGGTTTGTGAGTAAGAGAAATGTGTGAGCTGGCAACCAACTTGATTGCGATTTTTGTGTTATTGTATAATCAAATTATGCTACCCAACTTTAAATAGTGAGGTTTGAGTTTTTGAGTAAGTGAATTATGTGCCTCGGTTTGAATAGTAATGATTAGATTCTTGAGTAAATAAACTAGAATTATTGTAATAATGTAGGGACAATTTTGTTTGGATCAAGATTATGTGATTGTAGCCATTATTGAGTTGTCTGGTTGCCTGATTGATTATGCAATCCAATAGATTAATTGACTGCATAGAGTTCTATAAATCGATCCATGACCATGTGTTGGCTAATTTCTCAACCTTGCACTCTATGTCAATTATGAGACCACTTGTTTAAATTAGGACTAACATATGGACATTGATTTTAGCCCTTATACTTTCTAGGATTTTATAAGTTTCTTTTTTAGTGCATAGATGGTACAAAGCTCTCAAAATTCTTTTACCATGGCACCAATTATTGATGAGTTTGGATCCTGTTTGATTGTTTCTCTAGTATTGTATCCAAGATTATCTTCGGTTCCTGACTTGGAAATTAACTTTTGATGAAGAGAATATCTATTTGGATAGCCTTCAGCTTTGGTGTGGACAAGTTAGATGCCTTCATTCTGTGATTGTGAAGACACCCGTCTTAAGAGTCCACCGACTTCAGTTGCTAAAATTCAATGCTCATGCAAATACTTAAGAAAATTCCAATTCATTACCCTATATGTAGATATAATGACATTTTATTATGTAATCCCATATCATGTTACGTCGGTCTTTGAGGGTTACTTAACATGCTTTACAGGTGTAAATACGGTTCTATTGAAGTTCAGATCTACTAGCCAATCATTTTCCTTTCATTTCATAAGAAGAAATGAAGAGTTTGCAGAAATTAGGAATACATGTTTTCTTCATAAGAAGACGTATATCTCCCTTCAAATTTTATTTCCCACGGTTCCATTAGAATCTCTACTATTATCTGAAGAAAAGAATAAAAAATTGTAAAACACTAATCACAATGAACTACAAAGCACACATGATTGTGATTTTAAGTCTCGTGGTTGACTCTGGTTTGATCATGCTTTCTCTTATGAACTCCAATATGGCAAATCATCTAGTTAAAGGAAAAAAACGAAAAATAAAAAATCCACTTGAATTCATGAAAAGGAAGAATCAACACCCCATAAGATAGCCATTAACCCAGAGGAAATCCCATAAAAAACCCATTAAATCCATAAAACCAACAAAGCTCCAACAATATAAATCCAGTACCCACTGATTGGATAGACCATAGAAAGTCTTTTTAACCAAAACCTTAAACCCCATTAAATTACAACTCTTTTTGTTTTGCAGATTACAACCATAGTTTATTGGAATAGAATTGCAACTAATGTATGTGGTTTTGACATGAATTAACACGGTATTCTAAATGTCATGTGAAAGACATTTCATCAAACAAATGACGTGCGCAACCGTTAATATGACTGACCAAATAAATCAAATACAAACCCTACAGAATCCTTCAACAAACCCTGGCGCCCAAGGACCAACACTAACAAAAAAAAACACCCATAAAACAAAACTCCGCGATGAAACTGTTACCTGGTGACGTCTGATACCCAATTTGGTGGTCAGACGGCATCGCTGGTTGTTGGCGTCACTGGAAGACAAATTTTGATGGTGGTTGTAGTCATTGGACGACAATGTCGGATGGTGGTGGGAGTTAAAACCGATGGTGAGCGGAGTTGCTAGTGGCCGTTGATATCAGACTCGATTTTGGGAAGAGGACAGAAGTTGTAGGGAAATTTTGAGAGGGCCTACTTGTAAGAACAAAAAGGGGTGCATTGGTGGTGAAGGGATGTGTTTTGTAGGGGAGGGAGGCATCAATTGTTTTTGGAAAGGGGAATTCCGTTTTGTTTGGGTTAGGAAGAGGTTTGAGTTGGGAAGAGGCGTGTAGGCGTTAAAGTGGTGTTGGAGTGTGGAGATTGCATTGTGTGTATGAATAGTCAGGATTTTTTGAAGGGACCCAATTATGGGCTACCTTTAATACTATATTGTATGCTTGTCTTTCTCTAACTTCTCACAAGTTCAGTGGGAAGTTAAGAAAATCATTATGTGCAAAATGTTATGTTAGAAATATGGATCAAACACCAACACCAACACCAACAGAGCCATTTGTCTCAAACTAGTTAGGGTAGGCTAGAAACGAAACTCGATATGAATCACTTTTAGGTACGTGAATCGTCCTCTTTCAAGTACTCATATCCAATGCCAAATCCTTGCCGATGTTCCACTCTTTTAAATCTCTTTTCACCACCTTCTCCCAAGTTAATCTTGGTCTTTAAAATACGACTCAAACAAAAAATAGAAATGGAATTTTATGATTTCGCCCCAAGCATTCATACAATAGTTAGCTCTAGAACTCTACTCCTTACGAATCATTGTTTCACCCAAACAATTCACGTTTTTTTTGGAGCTGACTATTGGAGTAACATTAAGTGATCATTGCCCCTAAGTAGGATCGACGGTCCCTTTATCAATCCAATTTGCGGTCCACCATTTACTGCCACTTTTGCTGACAATATACCTTTCCAAATTCCTAAAAACCAACATAAGGAAGTGCATTAACTAATTATTAGAAGTCATGCCACTTCTTGTAAATGAGGTTAATTTCAAAATTTCTTATCCAGATGTTTATCCTCTCCCAAAATTCATTTCCTTAATAGCTATTAGGCGAGGTTACGTAAGAAAGAAATAGGAAGGGTGGAGGGTTGGTTCTAAGCATCTTGTATCACCTATTACTGAATTATATTTTTCTTGGAGAATATGTGACGAAAGTATTGTAAAGCATGCTAGGTTTGCAATCTCTCGATGTGTTTAATCTTTCTTTGAAAGTCGTAGTCTCTTCAAAATGGTAACTCAACTTGGGTTTGCTGAACCAATCATGTTGAAGTTCGCTTTGACTTGAGCTTGTTCAAGTTCAGTTTGAAACTTAATGAACCAAGCACAAACTTGATCTCCGAGGTTGATAGTGGACCTAAAGATGAACTCAGATTAGCTCGTGCACAAACAACTTGATTCAGCTTGATAGTAATTTAATTATATATTATATTTGAGGTATGTATAGGCGTATAGCAATTAATAATCACATGAACAAACACTAATCATATACACAGTGATCACTAGTATAATATGCTTTCTACCTAATAATGTTTGTTATATAAAATATTTTATTTTATGTTCACATGCATGTTACATATTACAAATTATAACAAACAAATGAACTAAAGTGCAAGATCAAGTTTGGCTCCTTTTCTAAACGAGCTCATAGAAGCTTAAAGTCAAAGCTCACATTTTAACGAACACAATCTGAGATAGATTAGCATTTTGAACGCAAACTGGCCAAAAGGATATCAAGTTTAAGATGAGTTGACCATGTTTCCTCGGGTTTGGCTTGATTATCAGTGCTAATCTCAACCTAGGGGTTCAAAAATTTTGAGCCTAGAGAATGAGCTTTTGATTTGGAGTTGGCCTTTTCTTGTCATAATGTATGTTGTCTCTTTTCTTCAGTAACAACAATTTACATTACCTCATTTGTTCAGCAGAAACAGTACTTCATTAGTGTTGAGGTGGCTCTGAAGTTGTTTGTTGACTTTGGTGTAGATGCAACTGCATCGCCATATCTCTGATCCATTAGACAAGTAGTTTTATATGTAGTACTAATGATAAATTTTTTTATGTGCAGTATAGTTATCTTACCCATTTATTGTTTGAGGTTAAAGGCATTCATCATGATGTTGGACCTGTAATTTGTTAACCTTTTGTGCTCAGCTTGTTGCACTTTGTTTAGTCCGTTGCTGTTATAATAGCTGGCCAGTGGGCTACATACAGTTGCAGCAACAACAACAACATCAACAACAACAAAGCTTTTGATCCCAAGCTAGTTG
This sequence comes from Triglochin maritima, assembly GCA_963682175.1. NCBI lineage: Eukaryota > Viridiplantae > Streptophyta > Magnoliopsida > Alismatales > Juncaginaceae > Triglochin > Triglochin maritima. Next base: position 26,106,515 of record OY821788.1, on the reverse strand, counting down.
GGGTAGGCTAGAACAAAATAGCTGGCTACATATTGATGTTATATTTAGTTATAAAGTGTTACACCTATTCTGTTGATTTTTCATCTGTACCTATTCTTTCAACACAAAACTTCAGTTGAGCATGTTCCACATATTGCTTTTTGCTTACAAATAGATCTTGGAGTGCATCATCTTTGTAAATTACTTTGCACACCACTGTGATTATGACAAATATATCTGCAGTTCATCTAAATTGATTAATTGATGTTTTTTTCTTCAGGCAGGAATTAAAAGAGTTGTTGTGGGGCTTAGAAATCCAATTGAGCATCTGAGAGGAAAAGCTATAAAAACATTAAAAGGTCAAGGTATTGAAGTTAATGTTGTTGGGGAGGATTTGCAAAGTAAAACTTTTGAGGTAGTTCTTCAATTGCGTTTTGTTCTTATTAGATTCTAAAATTGTGATTTACTTAGACCACTGATGTAAATATGTGGTGACTTCAAAATTTTCTTTCTTTTTTGCATTAACTAAGTGCTTTTGGTCTTGTAATCCTTCGATAAGAGTACTGGCAATTTAAACTATAGCGTCTACAATACTTGGTCTGGTTTTTCTCTGTGTGATAATTGTTTTGCTAATGATTGCACCTAATAATGTAGGAACCATTGAACTCCTGTCTCCTGGTCAATGCTCCATTGTTATACAGAGCTGCTTATGGTGTCCCTTTCTCTGTTCTCAAGTACGCCATGACTTTAGATGGTGAGCAATACTGAACATTCCTATCATATGAGGGTATATAAACTGTGAAACAAGTGCTCCCCCATAGCTTCTCATTCATGATTCACCAGGGAAAATTGCTTGCAGCAGTGGACATGCTTCATGGGTAAGCAGCAAATTTTCTAGAGATAGGGTCTTTGAGTTAAGGGGAAGAAGTGATGCTGTCATTGTAGGAGGAAACACAGTACGTCGTGATGGTAATCTTTGTAAAATACTCACCCATTTTAGCAAATCACTGTTGTCTTAACCATTTTTTTTATCTGTTTATTTTTGTCTGTACATTCTGCTTATGTGATTTTAGACCCACGTTTAACTGCAAGACATGGAGGTGCACATGTGCCCATTCGGATAGTAATGTCACAAACCCTTGACCTTCCCGAGGAGGCAAATCTATGGAATACATTTGATGCTTACACTATAGTTATGACGCAAAGAGGTGCTCAGAAGAAATTCCAAGAGCTCCTTAGGTCGAAAGGTGTTGAGGTCGTTGAATTTGATATTTTGAACCCTAGAGAAGTTATGGAGTATTGCTACAACCGTGGCTATCTTTCAGTTTTATGGGAATGTGGTGGAGGATTAGCTGCACCGGCTATTTCTTCCGGTGTCATACATAAGGTACATTGTTTGTTCACCTCTTATTAAGGCTAGCATGAATTGCACAAAGACCGACCCTCTCTTGGGTAAATATACATCTTATTATTATTATTATTATATATATATATATAGTAGGGATCTACTACCCTTAAATTTCGTTGACACACAGTTGCCCTTGTTAATAATATCAAATCTGAACTCCAAATTGATAATTCAAACTGTAGATCTTGATCTACAACATATGCAGATTAAGAATATCGAAAATCATAAATTTTGATAATCGTTTCATATGAGATATAGAGATCGAGTTTTTAGCGAATGTAGTGCATTCAATTTTACATCTTTAGATATTGTGTATTCTAAAATTTATGATTTTCGATATAATTAATTTACATGTACCGTAGATTAAGTTCTACGGTTTGAATTTTCAATTTGAACTTCAGATTTGATTTTATTAACAAGCGTAACTGTATGTCAACGAATTTTAAGGGTAGCGGATCCTTCGTCATATATATATATATTTAATTCAAAGTTTGGTTTGGTATCTTAGATATTAATAATAAAAAAATGGTATTATATTTTTTGTTTTGCATGTACACCATGATCTTAATTTTTTCTTTTTCTGGGTTCTTTCTATAATGCTAGCTCCCTTTGTACATCTGGTTATTCTGGTTAATGTTCCAGGTCTCTAGCAGGTGTATGAATTTAGTGGGAAGCAACTTCATATGTCCATAGAGCTAATGCAATCAAGCTAGAGAAGAAAATGAATTAACATGTAATGCCACATCTGGCTTGTTGTTGTTGCCGCATCTGGCTTGTGCGAATGAAATCAGGTTTCAAAGGAATGAAGCTAGGAATGGAATGAAATTGTTACTCCTTTCTTTTATTGAAAATATGTGAAAAATGATCTTGGAGAGAAATAGTGTTTCCCTTCTTTTGTTTGGTATCACTCCATCAGGAGTGAAATAAAACTTTGGTCGTTTTTAGATATTCCTTGTCATTTATAAGATGCATATTAAAGTCTAAGTATTATATAGTATTTACAAAAGCAAATGACTTCATTATTATTATCCAAAATTAATTAAATAATTCATAACAGATATCAGTAAGGCATCACTAAGAAAAAGTAACGGATATGTCAATATAACCTTCAAGGCTAAAAGTAGCTTTACCTTTTAAAAAAGGAATTTATTAAATAATTTTATAAATAAGTCTAATTCAGAAAAATAATTTAGTTAATTCAACACAATTTAAAATGCGTGTCTTCTGTATGATAATTTCCTTGCAGTTAAAATTTACTTTATAAAATTAATGAAAACTATAGAAGTAGTAGATCTTAAAATATGGAAATATATCAAATGTAAAAGGCTAAATAAGGAAACTCTAAAAAATATAAAAATCATGTGTAACCATCTGAAATTGTATGGAATGAGAACTGTCAAGGAGGTGGTCGGAATCACCATTTCAGTGTAAAGGGTTTGTGATTCCAAAGGAATTAGTTTCATCCCAAAAATGCCAACTGGATAGAGAAAGGGAATAAAAAATGGAATTGTTATTTCGTTCTATCCTCAACTCCTCTGTACTAAATCTGACATAAAAAAAGTTACTATTCTTGCTGATGACTACTGAAAACTGACCAACGTTATAAAATACCAGTTCGAAACCATACCAGAGGTATTGTTGCGTGATATCTAATTATTATTTTTACTTTTACGAGCATGATTGTCTTGGTAGTGCTTCATTTGATGTATCTTGCATTATATATCAGCATTTTGACCATAACAAGTTGTTTTACAGAGTCTGGTTTCGTTCAGGTATATGCATTTATTGCACCAAAAATTATTGGGGGTAAAGGTGCTCCTTCTCCTGTTGGTGAACTCGGAATGGTTGAAATGTCACAAGCATTGAATCTGAACGATGTCTCATTTGAACAGGTTATTATTCCGATAAAATCTAACACAAAATCACGTGGCAGTTCAATGAGGTCTCTATGCACATTGAGAACTTCTACATCAATATTTCTAGCTGATACAATAGAAGTGTTAAATTAAGATGGGTGCAACATCATTTTCACATTGACATTTCAAATTGTAAATTAAATTGAAATTCATTTATGCTTTTCTATACCGTGGAGAAGCACCTCACAACCTATTGCTGCATTATCGAGAGAAGCAAACATATGCTATAATACGATAGGTGATGTCAAGATTGAGAATATTGTAAACAAATTCGTAGTTTTTCAACATATTCCGTGCAATAGCAAGTATGTTTTTTTGGCAATTTCTTTCAAGATCAACCCAACTATCTTTGTTTTCTTTCTTGAAAATGTATTGCTTTTTTATCTGTGTACTCTCCATTTTCATTTAAAGAAATTCCAGGTTGTTATAAGGTGATTTGCATTTGAATATCTTATATCAAATTATATATCCATCTCACTTTTTAGTTTATATATATTGTTAATTGTGCTTCAGCATCCATTTTCTTGGAGATTTGACGTCTGGTGGACAATGTGTGATAAAATTGTCTCTGTGGAATTTTCAGGTCTTATAAAGACCTTGTCTTGTTTTCAGCTTATGAACAAGGTTTTCGATATTATGATTATGTGGTGGCTATCGATTGAGATTCTTCATTGTCAGAAGTAATGAAGTCTCTTCCGTAAGGGAGTAGTAGACTTAACAATCTTATCAATTTTGTGCACACTACAGTGACTCCATTACTTTAAGAAGGATCAGGCTCGTTACCTGTTTAGTATTATATATCATTCTTCAATTATATAATGTATTCAGGTAGTGCCTAAGGTTCACTGCTAAAAGGTCTTTCCATCTCAACTTCTCTGTAACAGATCGGGCCAGACATGCTTATCAGTGGGTTCCTCCAGCCCATCCCAGATCTCTCACCTGCAATACCCTCGAAGGAAGAAACTACAAGAGCTGACCCGTTGGTTACTCTTTATGATGCAAGCATTATATTCTTCTACAAAACATGGGATCCTTATGGAGTATTTTCAAACTTCTCTCCGCATTCTATTCACGTGGCTGATGAGAATGGAGAAGAGTATGAATGGCCAACAGTGGAACACTATTATCAGGTTAAATTGCTTTTCTAGAAAATTTGTGTGTACAATGACACAAAATCATGAGCCTCTATGCTCAGCATATAAGCTTAAACTTCATTACATGTTCCATGGTCAACTTTAGTACATATTCTTTTATTATTCCTAACATTTATCATCCAAATTGAAGATACAAATCTGATAATATGATAGTCCGTCTGCTAGGCTCAAAAGTTTGTAGGAGTAGCTGATCCTTTGGCACAAGATTTTGTGCGACAAATAAAGTTTTCGAAAAGTCCTGAGGAGGCGGCACGCATTGGACGGGCATACCAAAGGAAGCATCCTAATCTGGTACGATCATGTTATCAAACATTTGAATGTTTAGGCAATTGCATGTGGCACATCCAATCAAGTTCATATCTGCGATTACGTGTTGCACATGCTGCACAGAACAGTCAGATGAGCTGGTGGAAAAAAAGGCCAAATCATGCCAAACCATTCTACTTCCACGACCACATGCTCGTGTTCATATGAAATTCTTGGCTAATGGTATGCTCAAATATCCCATCATGGACCTCTGGGTGGCATTAGCAACGTGCGATGCATAACACTGGAAGATTGTACGACTTAATGCTTGATGGATTATGCAACTGAAATTATCATAATTGGAAAAAAATCATGCATCTAACTTGGTTAATAAATGTATCAAAATTGGACTAGGTTATACAACTGTTTGAAAACAGTTGAACATTGTATGACCTAGGCTTGGTGCCAAAATTGGGCAAAATCATGCTTCTAACTTGGTTAACTTTTGCTTCACACTTGAAATATTGGTCATTGTATAACCTAGTCCTCACCCATATTTGAAATAACCAAATTTCAAGTAATCATGCATGTGAGTTGTTTTACATTATTCACACCTAGGTTCGATCCGAATGGGACACCGTCAAGGTTGATATCATGTACAAAGCTCTGAAATGCAAGTTCTCAGCATACTCGCATTTAACTGCATTGTTACTTTCAACCGCTGGGTCGGTTCTCGTTGAAGCTTCTCCACACGATCTGTTTTGGGGTGGCGGCCGTGAGGGGGAAGGTCTAAACTATCTCGGAAGGCTACTGATGCAGTTGAGAGCTGAACTGTCGACAGTTTCATCGACAAGCACCACCGAGTCCAAAACGTCGCCTATCACCAATAACTAAAAAACACTGGAAATCGTCGCCATCCTCGCTAGCCACAAGATTGTCATTGTAAGATTCATTACTCCGATTGTCTTTTGTTTGTGGTCCAATCAGATATTGTCCTATCGTGGTGATTTCTTGTCCATGCCAATGCTGCTGCAGGTTTGGTACCTGAATGGCCTGCTGAGGTCAATATCTGAATGTCACGTTAGCATCATCACTGTGGGTCTGAGACTTGAGTCGATGGAAATTGGAAATTTCTTCCTCACTTCACAACTCACAAAGATACAATCATACAAACCACCAACTCTGTCGGTAGGAAAGTCACTTTCTCGTGCCCCTCGTTCTTGATTTCTATTTCTGAGTTTAGGCGGTCATATATTCGTCCACACATGTTCATACTACGATATTTTAACATTACAATTTGCAACATGCTTGGAGGGTCTCGCAAGAAGGTCCCCCTCGTTCTTCGTGCCTGAATTATTTAATGCTTTTGCATTGCCCTTCGGCTTTCTATGGTTGTCATTTGCCGTTTTATAATGCATATCAACGTCACATTTGTTGGCCCCTACTTGGTTGGTCACTGTTTATCCAGGGGTATTTTGTTTGTTCTGCAGTGGTGCTATTGATTTGAAATGAGTTAATTAATTTTCAGGTTTTAATTTTTTTTCTTTTAATTTTCAGATTTTTAGTTGAAAGAAGTTTGCTTTTTAGTGAATGATTTAAAAGTTGGTTTTAGGCTTGAAGTGGAAGAATAATCTAATTTCATGATGTATATTTTCCAAATTTTACATGTTTTTTCTTAGATGGAGAGGCCCAAAGCGTAGAAGCCATCTCATATATGAATTATTTAGTCCTAAAACTCCTTTCGCTTCTCCATCTTTGAGTATGTCTCAGACAACTCAATGACAGCAATTAATGGATTTGGTTTGAATAATAAGTAGAATTTGCTGTCGTTGTCCTGCTCTTTCCATCTACTTGATCACTACTGTTACAACACATGCAAATTTCTGACGACGAGAATCTTGGACTCTTCCATGAAGAAATGTCGTTTACTTTTCCAAAAGATATATGCACATATCATATATGTTATTATGCATGTTATTTTATTTCCTTGAAACGCAATGATGCATGTTGTATTGTTTTTTGATGAAGATGGATGTATTGTTGTTACAAGTTTTTTATTTTTATATGTACTTTTTGCGAATGAGTGGAAAAATCTGGAACCATAATTGAATCCTCCAAATAGCATTGGAAAGGCATTTCCACCAACGTTGATACTTAGCCGTTACAAACACCATCTGAAGTCCGAACTAAGAAAAACAATCAATACGTTTACCAACCAAAAAATATATATGCAGTGACAGCAAATTCTTTGAAATGTGGAAGAGACTTCTACTTGTTTTTGTAAAATACTTTAGACGACCTTTTACCTTCAATAGTCAACTATTTATCCTATTGTTACTAAAATAAGTAATTCACGTTGTTATCCTTGTGAAAAATTGTAATTCATGTTATTGTCAATACGACTGGGAGCTTTGTGTAGTTTAAAATTTTGAATTTTTTCTTGACATTATTCTCCTAAACTGTTGTATAATAGTGTTTTGGCCCTAATTTTCATTGTTATGTACATTTTAGCCGTTGTTTTTATTCACTTGCAAACGGTTAAAATAATGTCATAAATTACAATTTGTATCCCTCAACTATGAAGTCTGTAATAATTTTCCCCTTGAACTATGCAATGTAACATTTAGCTTGATGAAACTAAACTCTGTGAGACCTTCTCCCTAACATTAATTTAAAACATTTTGATTTTTTTTTTTTACTCTTAAATCCTCATTTTACCCCACCGTCATATTCTTTTCCTCTTATAATAACCCAAACAAACCTCAAATCTTATAATATTTTTAAACCTACCAAACCGTAGATTCCGCTTCCAACTTCACCATGTCTACCTCCAATTCGTTTAACTACCAACATCCAAGCCCAAGAGCATCCTGCCGGCATAATCTCACTCTTAATTAGTTGGGTGCTTTTTCATTAACGAGTTGAATCAAATCCACCTGCGTCTAAGTTTAAGCAGCATGGAAACTAACCCCATTATAGGCCATGCGATAATTTATCCTTTTTTTATTGTTTGATTCTTATCCCAACTTGCAAGTTTAGCATGGCTCGCAAGCTTGGATAGATTCACATGTCAAGCAAGCACGAAAAGACTTCAGACAAGGTTTCTCCAAAATCCAAATCATTGGTTTCTTTTTTGAAGTTTGCTAACCACGTGGAAGGAACATCGCCATACAAGATATTTTTCATTTTATATCTGAGAGGTTGAGAAATCAATTCCACGTGCAAAAAATTGTAACATGTGGGTCTATGTTGTCAACATCTTATGGAGTGAATTTGTTTTAGAAAAACTTAACATGCACATGAGTTATTGGTTCAATGTAAGTATGAGTATGTGAAGAGTAGTTTCAAGATCCACCGACACATAAAAAAACTAACTAATACATAACCCAAGGGACCCATGCATAAAGGCAATTATGTGATATATATGATCTCAAGTGGAAGCAAGAAAAGAAAAGCAGATATACTATGCCCCACCTCCTAAAGAAATGAAACCTTGTATGCAGGGAAACGTTGAAGTTGGAGAAAGCATCAAGAATCCTCATGAGGATAATTAGTAGATTAATCATCTTATCCAGTAGTTTATCCCAACACGTGATGTGCATGGAACCTAAGCTAACCCTTTTCACACTCAGTTGACAAACAAAGATCTTAGAAATCATCCGATTGTCTTTGTTCTTTGATGTAACAAAGAGACATGTGTGCTTTGAAGTGCCCCCACATGTCTATTCCAATCCTATTCAACGTCCACATTATATTGATTAGGATTTGTATAGTTGCCAACTTAGCAAAAGATCCAGGATGATTACTTCTGACATTTCAACGTTAAAATTGACACCGTTAAATGGGTTTTAATTAAATGGACATTTAAAATTTATTACATTTTCAAAGATCGTAGAAGTCTGTTATACAATGAGTACTACAAGTCTTATAACCTATTATTCACTTTTAGTAACATATACTTAGGAGAACTTGACTTTCTATGCTTAAAGTTCCCCACTCTTAAAAAAAAGCTTCCACTTCAATGTCATTTGAAAAATATACTTATCTTTCCACTTCTTCTCAAAATACTCATGCCTAAATCGTGGGACCACTTAATTTGACTTAACAACAACCTCTTGTTGGCCTTTTGGCTACTAATCGCTAATCAATTTTAATGATTAACCAACATATCAATAAACACATGTAATACTTTAATATCGTCACATGCATATATTGCATCTCTAACATTTCAGGAGACAAGTGTGTCTCAAGACAAGAAATCAGGTTGAACAGTAGATAGGTTTTATATTTCTTGCTCTTAGGATTATCATGTAACTTGAGTACTTGAATCCTTGATGTATTGCACTACATGACCCTTAAAACCCTATAGAAGTCTCACACTCAATTCTATATCCAACCGACTTCGTTTGGACACCAACAAAACATAGAAATTTCCTTAGAACATGATTTCTGGTTCAATCCAGTCGACCGGTAGGACATCTGGTTCGACCGAAACTTAATAGACAATTTCTTTTCATAAATGGTCGACCAGTCATACCTTTAGTTCGACCGATTCTACTATGTATTTTCTCAGTCTAAATCAGTCGTCTCAATATCCTCTCCCGTTCGACCATTTGAATATGTCAACCTATACATTCCAGTTCAACCGATACATACTTGCTCATCTGTTATATCTTGACACGTGTCCTGGTTAGAGTGATAACTGGTTGACCGAAGGTCACGTTTTGTTCGACCGTTTGCTTTTCGTATTTGTCTTTAATATGACTGTTATACTTTTTGTATTATACAACGGTCGTATACACACACTTTCACCAAACCCCTCTTTTGCATTTACTCACCAATCGAACAATGCCCTAACGACGGTCGACCGGTTGAAGAACATATCAAACTCCCAAACTTCCTGGTTTCAGTGGATGCACATTTTGTTCGACCAACTTCAACTTACCACTGCCAAATCTACCTTAATGGTCGATCGATAGTTTATCTGGTTCGACCGTCCACTTTAGTTCTAGCCTTGGAGGATCGACCAATACGCACTTTAGCTCGACTGTGTTCTTATTTACATGAAACCGGTCGACCGTTTAGCCCGATCTGGTCGACCGATTATGTCCTAATTTAAGTTATGAACTTCCTGATTTTATACCTTTCACTCAAATCATTATCACTTCAATCCCAACGGCTAGATTAAGTTTAGAGCTTATTAATAGAGCTTAGAACACACTTCTCTAGTTACCAATCCTTTCTCTAAGCTCACATACTCTTACTACACTCAACTTCATTGTGCTCACATCTCTCCACTTGAATCAACACATTGCTCCCATCATTCATTCAAGTGCTCAAGATTAGGTTACTCAAGCTTTCATTTAAAGCGTTGTAATAGCTTCCGAAGTGAAGCTCTTCTCGGATTGTGAGAATGTGGTCCAAGCTAGGCGAGGGTGTTCGCAAAGCTTGAAGTGTAAAGGCTTGATCTCGGCCCGGAACAGAGATCAGATTAGTAGAGGATGTGAAGTTGCTCTAGGAGGAGCAATTCGTAAGAGAGGATTATGATCTGGTGGTTGGATCCAAACCTCTATACATCCGGTGTTGTGGTTTGCATCTCTCTCCTTTACTTTTATTGTTCTAGCTTTAAATTGCTTAACCTTTTTAATAGAATGAAATTAGTCTATTCACCCCCCTTTAGACTAATATTAGGACCCATTAGATCCTACACCTCTTTCTCTATTTTTCTCTCTTAGCCTTTCTCTCTTTCAGGCGTATCTGGCTCTGATTTTCCAGTTAGGAGTAAGCCAGCAAATAGTAGCCAACTGAGCTCTTCCCCCACTCAGTCCGTCAGACCCTCATTGGATTGCACAAGTTGTTTTAGTGTTCTTGAATGAGAAATTGGGCGTCCAAGAGAGTGGGTAAGAGAAATTGCTAAAAATTGATGTGGGTGTTACTTTCTTGCACTTTCTTTCCATTTTCGAATTGTCTTGAGTGTCCTGTTTGTTTGGGCAAGTTGTGTTTGAATCTGCCTTTTACGGTGTAATTGTGCTCGATGTAGCTCCATAGCGCTCGATGAATGACAATTTAGTGATGGGAGATAACACGCGATGGTACTTGACGATATGCGATATGCTCGATATTTTTATTTGTTTTAGAGTTTGATCGATTATGATGGTGATCAACGATACATGATAGATAGTGCAGGTCGATGTGTATGCTCGATAATTTTACTTCGAGTGTACTCCATATATGTTCGATTGAAACTCGATAGAGCTCGATAAGTTATGATTATTATTCTTGTTTCCACTGTTTTGACCCTTTTTTCTTTATGTCATATCAGCTTCATCCATTAACGTATTGGTTGCGTACAATGGTGTTTGGGAAATGAATGATAGAGTTTGGCTTTTCAAGGATGGCAATAGTAAATGGGTCACGATAGAAAATGATGCAACGTACCTGCAACTGCTTGAAACTTTGCATCAGACGTTTGATCTTGATAAATTGAAGTATGAGCTAACACTGGAGGCTCCTTTCATAACACATGGCCAACCACTTAGACCTGTTGAAATTACAAACGATTCTGATGTCTATTTCTTCGTCTCTGAAATATTACAAGGTAGGATCCCTTTATGTGTGACTCTGGTAAAGAAGAATGCACTTGTAGATCCATCACCTTCTTCCAACTTTAATAAAGAAGTTGGTAGTCAAATTGGGACTCTTGTTCCCCAAACAGATCCTCAAAGACTTGTTCCTGAAGTTGATGTCCCCCACCAATTGAATGAGTATGAACTCCATGTAAACTTAAGTGAAGATTTACCACTCCCTTACTCACAACACCCAACGAAAAGACACCTACAACCCAAAACTCTAGGAATCCAAACACCTAGGAAAAACAATAGTCATCCAAGTAGAACAGAAAATAACACAAGACGAAGTTCTCAATTATTTTCATAAGAAGATCACAGAAGATGGACTGCTCAAATGCTAACAAGAGAATTCATGTAGGATTCTAGCAATACTCATATGTCCTCTGCTGGCGAATCATCTTTCGAATTCCACCTTGGTAAGACTTTTGAAAGCAATATTGAATTGAAAACCAAAGCTGTTCTCTTTGCACTGAAGAACAATTTTGAGTTTGTAGTGAAGAAGTCTGGTAAAGGGTGTGGTATATCACTTGCAAGGATCCTAATTGTGGTTGGAGATTGAGGGTCAAGAAACAATTGTGCTCACCCATGTTTGAGCTTACTTACTGTCTTCCACAATGTACATAATTTCACATTGGAACTCAGACATAAAGACCACCGACAAGCCACACCTTGGGTAGTTGGCCACCTGATCAAGAACAAATATGCTAGTGACAGTACTAGCTACTTGGAAAAAAACATAAGGGAGGATATGAATGAACAATACGACATAAATATGAGTTAAAAGGCATGGAGATTCAGAGGGAAGACACTTACATATGTGAGGGGGACAATTGAGGAATCTTATTCAAAGTTACCTGCGTACCTGTACATGTTGGAGCAAAAGAATTCAGGCACAATCACTCATTTTCTCAAAGAAGATGCCCACTTCCTATATTGCTTCTTCTCTTTTGGAGTTTCAAGAAGGGGATTTAGATGGTGTCATCTTGTGATATGTGTCAATGACACATTCTTGAAGACCAGATACGGTGGGCACATGTTATGTGTCGTTGCATAGGATGCAGACAACCACTTGTATCCTATTGCATTTGCACTGGTGGACAACAAGAATCACAACTCTTGGACCTATTTCATGAATAAATTGAAGGAAGCTATTGGGGACGTGGATAACGTAGCTTTTATATCGGACATGCATGCTAGCATTGTTCATGTTTTGGAGACGATATTTCTAGATGCCCATCACGGTGCATGCTACCACCACATCTGTGTGAATTTGGTTGCAAAGTTCAAGATGCACCTGTCATGAAAAGATGTGGTGTGCGGCAACACATTCCGGAAGTCAAATTTCCACCAGCACTTTGTCACGATAAAAGAAATTCCCCTAGCAAATATCTTGAAGACATCGATTTCGATAAATGGGTTTGTTCTCACTTTCCTGGGAATCGGTACAATTTAATGACAAGCAATTACGCCTAAAAGCCTGAACAACAAAACCAGGGAGGCAAAGACATGGCCAGTTATGACTTTTGTGGAGTACATTCAGTTCACACTCCAAACTTGATTTTGTGAACGACGAGCTACTGCCAAGGTAAGTACAACCAAATTCTCACCACTCATGGAGCGTGATATAACTAGAATAGCTAGCAAAGCAGGGTTCTTAAAAGTCCACAAGCTTAATTAGTTTGATTTTCATGTGTTAAGTTGGGATGGCGACGGTGAGGTTAATTTGATGAGAAATGAGTGTTCTTGTGGCATGTTTCAAATTATTGGAATACCTTGTGTTCATGTGGTTGTTGTAGCTCTTGATCGTGAGGTCAATATGTACACATTGTGTTCCCTATTTAACGACAATGAGTCGTGTAGGGAGACATATAAAGAAACAATTTATCCTTGTGGCAACGAGGATGATTGGACTGCTCCTGATCACATAAAAATATGGAAGTGAAAGTGCATGTTGAAAGAAATCCAGTCGATCGACTAAAGAAGATAAAAGTAGGAAGGATAAAGGGAAAATGTCTACAATCTTTAGGGGAAGTTGTGGTTAAATCGCACAGGTGCAGTAGATGCGGTGGAAGTGGACACAATAGGAGGGGATGTAAAGTTAGACTGTAAAGCTATTATTTAGATCCATTTAAAAGTTACACTCAATAGTATGCTATGGACGCTAGATTTAGCTCGATGGACGTTCTCCTATAACACTGAGTTCATTATCCTCTATTTTGTTGGTGTACTCGATTGAGCGCGATAGAGTAGTGCTCGATCAAGTACACCAACAAGTGCTCGACTAGTGCTCGTCAAGTGCTCGATGGTCGTTTTCTTTTCAGGTTGGGTTGGTTGGGATATGTTCTGTCCTTGTACTCGATTGAGAGTGATCTAAACTCGACCGTCATCTAGAGCGATCTAAGATCGACAGTGCTTGATGTTTTGACATAACATGGAACAATCTTAACTTGCCTTTTTCTAAATGGTGCGCTCGACGTCGGTTCGATGAGTGCTCGATGTAGATCGATAGTTCACGTTAAGTTTGGATTCTTCAAAATGAGAGACTGGAACATCCCGAGGGACCCACTGCTTGAGTAGTTGGAACTCGCTGAGTAAAAGTCCAAATGGATGCAAGCCGAGAAAGACGTGAATGAGGCTTTGGAAGAGGTTTTGAGGCTCAGGGAAGAGCTTCAAAATTTTACAACTTTGAGGCTGGAGGCTGAGATTAAGTTGCTGGTCTCTCAGGATGAACTGAGGAAGTCTCGGGAGGACACTTGGATGCTGAGGGAAGAGCTTGCATTTCTTCGAAGAGAGAGAGAGAGAGAGATCATCCTCCTCCAATTGACTTGGAAGAAATTTATAATTTTTGTGTTCGTAATTTGTTTTTATTTGTGTGTAGTATTGGTGTTTGTGTTTTTGCTTGTGTGTAGTGTCCCTTGCAATCCAAGCAATGTATTCGTATTCATATTTGTATTTGTCTTTGTCTTTGTGTTTATAATGTTTCATTTTTGTGTTGAATGTATTTCTTTTGTGTATTCCTTTGTTAACGACGAGCCTGTTACAAGCTCGATAATCACTCGACATAAATTCACAACCTTTAAGAGTTAACAAAACATATGTATTCCTTTCTTAATGTTGTGGGCTCGACAGTGTTCGATACAAGCTCGATAATCGATCGACTTAAATTTGCAACCTTAAGAGTTAACAGAACAAATGTATTCCTTTGTTAATGTGGTGGGCTCGGCAGTGCTCGACGAAGGCTCAATATGGTTGGTGTGTTTGCGTTTTGGCTTGTGTGTAGTTTTCCTTGCAATCCAAGCAAAGTATTTTTGTTTGTGTGTGTTTGTGTTAGTGTTCGATGAGGTGTTCGTTACGAGCTCGATCACCGCTCGACAACATTCCAATATTAATAGAAAACACATAAAAGAACGTATCTGCATTTTACTTCATCATTCCAAAAACCTTACTACATATTAACGACAAAAAACCTTGTAAAAGTTAGCAACACATACACGAGCAGACACCAAGAACAACAAAAATATAACTAAAACAACTTCTCCCTTTTCCCTTTCCTCGTACACCAACTTTGGTCTTCGAAGTGAGGGCCACTACGGGGAGAGGGGAGGGCTGGGGGTCAGGGATGGGGGACTCGGCTAGGCTGGTCACCCCGCAGTTGGGGCAAGTGTGCTCCAAGAAGGGGAGGTGGGTGTTGGTGCCTTCAGGGTGGAAACTACGTAAATAAGATAACGAGATATCAGTAGGTGAGGAAACAAAACGAAAATAAGGAAAAAAGATAACGAAAATAAGGAAAGAGATAACAAAAACATACTAAGGTCGATGACGAGGTCTGCCATCACGTCTTGCATGGTGGCTAAACGACGCTCGATGTCGGCCACCACTCCATTGAGTCCACCAGGGTCTATTTCACCTCCTCGACAAGAGACAAAACGTAACCTATTGAGGACTACCGAACTGTTGGCTTTTTGGCCTTAATCCGTATTTTGATGATGTAATTAAACCTAATCTTAATAAGGACATGTAGATTAGCACATGTAGTATAATAGTATACATGTTGTATTGTGCTAACATCTACAGGTGATCAAGACTCAAGAAAGAAGAAAAATCAAGTCAAGACATGTAATCAAGCTAGGATTGAAGACATGTAATTTTACCTTTCTTTGAGAATTAGGAACTTATGTAAATTGAGCATAACTTAAGCTAATATGCATGCATTCACACACTAGGTTCCTTTTAGGAGTCACACACAAAATATCATATAATTTGGACTCCATTAGATCACCTAAACACCTAAAACATTGGTCACCAGTCTGCCTGAGTTCGGTCGACCGTTCACCTTTCGGTCGACCGGTTATACACAATTTTTGTTATACCAGACCAATCCGTTCAACCGATCACACATCTATTTAACCGATTACCCAGACCTGTCCGGTCGACCGTTTCGTTTGCTATTTCTGGTAATAATACGACCGTTTTATTTGTCGTATTATACAACGGTCGTATACACATTTTTCTCAATATACACCCCCATATACATTAGAACCGGTCGAACCATTTGCCTAGTTCGGTCGACCGTTCAAATAGGTAAAATCTACCTGCTATCGGTCGACACAAGTTTGTCCAACCGATCAAGATTTCTCTCTACCGAACCCAGTAGTTCGGTCGACCGGTACCTGTTCGGTCGACCGTTGACCTATAGAACTTAAGTGATTCGGTCGACCAGTACCTATGTTCGGTCAACCGATCCATCAACAGACTCAAGGGTTCGGTCGACCGATACACCTTTCGGTCGACCGTTTCTGGACAGATTTCTGAACCCGATTTTCTGTTTTGTGTATCTTGCACAAAACCCAATCAAATCTTGTCCAAACGGCTAGAAATCTTTAGGAGCTTATAAATAGAGGTTCACACTTAGTTTTCCACAAGATTTCACAACTCCAAAGTGTCAAACTTATAGTGAGATTTTCCACAACCTCAAAGCTCCCAATTAGTGATTCCAAAGCCTAATTTCCACATCCTTCATCATACATTCATATTAGCATCTGTTGTGCTCAATACTAGAAGAGTGAGTTCCACTCCAATTGTTGTCAAGAGAGCAAGGGTCTTGGTGAAAGCCCAAGACAAAGTGAGCAAGGGTCTTGGTGAAAGCCCAAGACAAGAAGTAGAAATTTCGGTGAAAGCCCGAAGTGATCCTCTCGGGTTGTGAGAGGTGGTGCCAAGCTCGGCGAGGGTTGTTCGCGAGCTTGAAGACTTGTAAAAGGCGTTGCTCCCGGCCCGGAACGGGGAGGCATAGTGAAGACGCAAGAGGAGCTCGAACGGGGATTCGAGAGGGGCTTGCAAGAGAGGACGTAGGCGCGGCCGAACCTCTGTAAATCCGACGCGTCTTTGTGTGGTTTGCATTGCTTTCCTACTTGTGATTGATTTGTTTTTAATTTCCGCTGCATTTCTTTGATCGATCAACCAAGTAGTTAATTAGGGTTCAATAGGTGATTAGCTTAATTAGTGATTAGTGGACCCATAACCCACACGATCCTACCTACATTTGGTATCAGAGCCTCGTTCGTTAATTTTGTTCTTAATCGATAAATTAACATGGCTCTTAATGCATCCACACCAAATGAATCATTTAAACCACCATATTTTGATGGAGATAACTTTGTATCATGGAAATCTGAAATGTCTTCATTTGTTAAATCCATGAACATTAACATGTGGTTTATGATTCAAACTCCATATGAATCACCTAGATATCATATTAGTAAATGGAGTTTAGAAGATGAGAAAAATGCATCCCTAAATGCAAAAGCTATGAATGTCTTATTTTGTGCATTAGGAGATGAACATTTTAATCTTGTTTGCTCATGTGATAGTGCTCATCATATATGGCAAACATTAGAAAAGAATTTTGGTGAAGGAGATTCACCAACCGGGAAGAAGGGAGAAGCCACTCCAATGGATGTAGCTCAAGTTAGATGTGAAGAAATCAATTCAACATCTTGTTCAACATCAAGCTCAACCGATGGAGAAAGTGAAGATGAGGTATCTTCTAGTCACTCTTCAAGTTGTAGTTTAAGTGAAAAATCATCACATTCATATAAACTACAAAATGCATTTCTAAAACTTTTAGAAAAATCTAAAGAACTTCATGAGTCTAATAAGTTAGCAAATAAGCAAATTCTTGATTTGAAATGTCAAAATGCATCTATCTTAGATGACAAAAATGATTTGCTTGCTAAAATTGAAGTTCTAACTTCTGAAAATGCATGCTTGAGGAATGAAAATTTAAATGGTAAAACTACCTCATCAAATGCAATTGATAGTCATATGCTAGAAATCGATACAAATGACTTGCTTATTAAACTTGATAAATCTCATCTTGAAAGCAAGCAATTACTACATGACTTGAATTGCATGAATAACAAGGTTGCAAATTTAGAGATTCACATGCTTAACATGAATGAAAAGCATAATTCAATGATTAAAAATCTAAATTGCTTGAATGAATCTCTAGCAACTAAAAATAGTGAACTTAATGCCTTAAATGAAAATTTGTCAAATAAATTGCATAAGTTCACACATGGCAATGAAAACAATTTTTATGTTAAGAACATTCCTATTCAAATTAATGTTAAACATAATTTTGCCATGAAAAAGAAAGTAAGTGTAGAGGTACCAAAATCAACTTGGATTTGGGTACCAAAAGTTAAACTTAATGGACCCAAGCAAAAATGGGTACCAAAATCTACACTTGTAGGAGCTTGAGGAGGAGATTGGTGGTGACCGGGTGAGCCAAAGCGTCGAATTCGAATCGGGTTGCATCACCAAATGAGATTGGAGCTAATCAAGATTCAAAGTTTGGTATAAATTTCTATCCTTGAAATTTCTGAAAATTTAGCTCTAGTCTAGTTTATGTGCTTAAATGTCATACATTTAGAGTTTAATTCATTGCAAATCATATACCCTATTCATTGCAAATCTTTTACCACATCCATTGATTTTAAATGTCAAATTTTAAATGGATGTTAGAATAAGGCTTAAATAGAAACTTAATTGAACTTAACTTTAATCATACTCATAGTTTCCATCTAGCCTTATTGATAGGGGGAGCTTAATAGTTATATCTTTTATTAGAGTAATGAAGTGCAAAATTTAGGGGGAGCATCTTCATTACAAATGACATCCTACATTGAACTCAAATAGTTATATATAATTGTCAATGGGGGAGAAATTTAAAATTCATATATTACATTGATTATTGTATTTTTTTTTATGGATGTCAAAGGGGGAGAAGTAATAGATTAGGGTTACTTGAAATATACATGAAATTATCAAGAAAAACTACGCACATCCATAGGGGGAGCATTTATATGCATAGTTAACTTATACAAGTTTCAAGTATTAGGTTGGTTTAAGATATAGGTTGTCATCATCAAAAAGGGGGAGATTGTTGGCTTTTTGGCCTTAATCCGTATTTTGATGATGTAATTAAACCTAATCTTAATAAGGACATGTAGATTAGCACATGTAGTATAATAGTATACATGTTGTATTGTGCTAACATCTACAGGTGATCAAGACTCAAGAAAGAAGAAAAATCAAGTCAAGACATGTAATCAAGCTAGGATTGAAGACATGTAATTTTACCTTTCTTTGAGAATTAGGAACTTATGTAAATTGAGCATAACTTAAGCTAATATGCATGCATTCACACACTAGGTTCCTTTTAGGAGTCACACACAAAATATCATATAATTTGGACTCCATTAGATCACCTAAACACCTAAAACATTGGTCACCAGTCTGCCTGAGTTCGGTCGACCGTTCACCTTTCGGTCGACCGGTTATACACAATTTTTGTTATACCAGACCAATCCGTTCAACCGATCACACATCTATTTAACCGATTACCCAGACCTGTCCGGTCGACCGGTAGACCTTCGGTCGACCGTTTCGTTTGCTATTTCTGGTAATAATACGACCGTTTTATTTGTCGTATTATACAACGGTCGTATACACATTTTTCTCAATATACACCCCCATATACATTAGAACCGGTCGAACCATTTGCCTAGTTCGGTCGACCGTTCAAATAGGTAAAATCTACCTGCTATCGGTCGACACAAGTTTGTCCAACCGATCAAGATTTCTCTCTACCGAACCCAGTAGTTCGGTCGACCGGTACCTGTTCGGTCGACCGTTGACCTATAGAACTTAAGTGATTCGGTCGACCAGTACCTATGTTCGGTCAACCGATCCATCAACAGACTCAAGGGTTCGGTCGACCGATACACCTTTCGGTCGACCGTTTCTGGACAGATTTCTGAACCCGATTTTCTGTTTTGTGTATCTTGCACAAAACCCAATCAAATCTTGTCCAAACGGCTAGAAATCTTTAGGAGCTTATAAATAGAGGTTCACACTTAGTTTTCCACAAGATTTCACAACTCCAAAGTGTCAAACTTATAGTGAGATTTTCCACAACCTCAAAGCTCCCAATTAGTGATTCCAAAGCCTAATTTCCACATCCTTCATCATACATTCATATTAGCATCTGTTGTGCTCAATACTAGAAGAGTGAGTTCCACTCCAATTGTTGTCAAGAGAGCAAGGGTCTTGGTGAAAGCCCAAGACAAAGTGAGCAAGGGTCTTGGTGAAAGCCCAAGACAAGAAGTAGAAATTTCGGTGAAAGCCCGAAGTGATCCTCTCGGGTTGTGAGAGGTGGTGCCAAGCTCGACGAGGGTTGTTCGCGAGCTTGAAGACTTGTAAAAGGCGTTGCTCCCGGCCCGGAACGGGGAGGCATAGTGAAGACGCAAGAGGAGCTCGAACGGGGATTCGAGAGGGGCTTGCAAGAGAGGACGTAGGCGCGGCCGAACCTCTGTAAATCCGACGCGTCTTTGTGTGGTTTGCATTGCTTTCCTACTTGTGATTGATTTGTTTTTAATTTCCGCTGCATTTCTTTGATCGATCAACCAAGTAGTTAATTAGGGTTCAATAGGTGATTAGCTTAATTAGTGATTAGTGGACCCATAACCCACACGATCCTACCTACACGAACTGTTATCGAACCCATCAAACAAATTAAGTACTCCAGCAAATGACAACATGAATTGACAACAATGACATTGAACTACTTACATTTCTTTTTGAAGAAAACATGCGTGCAACATCACCCTTCTGTGGGATGTTTTTCTCATTGCTCGTCCAACTGAGCATCCTGGGGACTTGGTGTTTATGGTTCACAACATATTGGGTGGAAAACTACAAAAGGGTCTCGTACGCCCAGTACTGTAACGCAGGGGCATAACTGTATATGCTATATTTGGCCTCTTTTTGTTGCCCCCTCACTTCCTTCTTCTTCTTGTACAAATTTGTCTGCTTAATCATGTCATTTTAACATGATGTTAGCATCTTCTGGTAAGACGACTTCACCCATGGATACTTGAAGCAGTAGTCGAGGTCGTCAACTATCTTGACCACATCCACATATACAAATAGCTTGCCCTCTCAGGCATATAGAACACCTTCAATCAGGAGGCATAATCCCAACTTGAAGACGTCTTCAGTATTTGTACAACTTCTGAATGCCACCTCTAGAATCAATATCAGAATTTTTGCCTGTTCACTTGAAATAATCATTTATTAGGCGGTCACTGGTACAATGCTCCTACAACTCACCCTCTGATGGTACAATACTGAAGTTCAAATCCGTGATCAGTGCAAACTCATAGCTACTGAATTTGCAGGTCTTAGGGCCCAAACAGAAATGAACCTCATCATCTCTTTTACTCTAGATCTTGTGCAACAATAATTAATGAGTGATTGAATAGTTAAAATACCGCAAGTGCACGACCGCGTTGAAGCGGTGTCAAATACGGGTCGGTCCACAAGGAGCGCGTGTGAATCAGGTTCACGATACTCGAGTGGGAGAGAAGAAGAGAGAGTTGCGATCAAAATTAAACTACAATGCGTAGGAAATTGGAAAACAAACAATAAAACTAAACCCTCGGGGGGGGGGGGGGGGGGGGGGGGGGTAGAGAAAGAATGCGGAAATAAAAATGTATGTATTGTGTGTTCAAATGTGTTCATCAAAACATGTCATACATGAAATCCATAAAACTCAACTCCAACTTTGCCTCCACATGAAATAAGATAAAACATTATCATTAAAACATAGAAGACAATAATTGAAATGAAGCTAATATGTTCACATGCATCATGACTCAAATCCAACTATGTCTCCACATGAAATAAGATTTATCACAATCATTAAAACATACAAGACATTAATTAAAATAAAGCCAACATGAGCACATGCATGCACATTCCTTGTTCCCTTCTTCCACTCCATCCTTATCCTCACCTCACCATTCCCCATAAAATAGGCTCACTAATCTAAGCATGTGCTAAACTTCACTCAAGAGCATTAGCACATCAAAGATAATAGTGAAATCTCATTAGATGGTTATGGAAATCATGTAAGGCTGAAAGGATTATGACTAACACAAACACACACTAATACATCACATAATCAGAAGACCTTCTTCTCAACTCCCTAATGGGGATGGACTACTCTCTACTTATCTCTAAACTAAAGAAAGCATAGAAACAACCCAAAACCAAAATGCAAATGAAGAAAAATAAGATTTACTAAAGACAAACATAAAAGAAATTGCATCAAAGTAAAGACATTAATGTAAAGAACAAGAACTAAACTAGATTAAGAAATAACAATACAAAGTTTGCTCCTCCAACCCCCTTATTTACACTACTAAAATAGGAAACTAAAACCTACTCTAATGGAGGAGGGATGAAGAAGAGGAAATGAGGCATTACAAGTGTATTTACAGTTTAGAGGGTTTGGATGGATATGGACATAATCGGACGACTGTAAATAAGATCTGGAGGTCCTAGAATGCTCTGACCCAACAACCCGACCCACGACCAAAATTTGAGAGCCTAACTCATGACCAGATCCTCCACTGGCAGATCAATTTTCTTTGATCGACTCCAAATTTTAATCACGACTTTGGTTCACATAATAAACACGTGGAGTGCGCCCGAAGCTGTTGGTTCAAACCCGTTTGGTTTTAATTGTAGAATTACTCCTCACGTTCAAGAGATTCTGGACTTTTGCAACCAACATATTTTTCTTTACACTTACGTCCCTCCGAGTTTTCACTTGAGTCATTCCTGAGTTACAATCTAGTCCTTGGGCATTACAAACAGATCCAGAACCTTCCAAATCAGTCCATTCTTCTTGCGTTTAGGTCATTTTCTCTTCATTTCTCTTCGTTATTGCTTAAACCCTGAAACACATCAAACAAACACTCAAGTAGCACACATATGGGGTAAAATAAAAGATATATAGCATTAATGAAATGTATGATATGCTACTAATCAATGACAAGAACACCAGAGAACCGTATTTCACCCGCATCGAAAAATTGTCTGAACAAGGATTCATTTGCCATGTCGAGTAACCCATGCTCCTGAAACTTTTCTTTAATGTCATTCATATACTTACTGCCTATGTATGTCACACGGCCGGGGAAACGATCTACTATTGGAACTATTAACTTCGGCATCTGCAAAAACAAACAAAACAGGAAACAACCACAACCAGTTAAAAAACATGGGTAAAACTTCAAAGGGAAAGGAATCAATATCATATCGAGCTCATATCGAGGTTATCGAGCTCGCAGTTCTTCACAATCAAACTAAGCCTATCAAGCTCACACTACATGCAAGAGGAATCGAACTAACATCGAACCTATCTATCTCACAGGAAAAATGGTCCAATTTCAAAGGAGCATAGCTATCGAATCTATCGGGTTGGCATAAATAACTGACTGATTTCCATCGATCCAACTATCGAGTACCTATCGAACTACGACCGAACCTATCGAGCAACATCTGAAACACAGGAAAATGGTTCCACTTCCAACCCAGGTGACAGAATTCAGATCAATACCAATAAATAGAGGAAATCAACTACATTTTGATAGAAATAATAACCTAACCTCATAAAAATATATCAAGAATTAAAAAACATAAACAAGCTTACGTGCCTTAAAACTGCCCTAAAATAGAAACCATATGTCCTAAAACTGCAAACGGAATCAAGCTCCTATCGAACAAATATCGATCCTATCGAGCACCGTCCGAAACCCAGAAAAACGGTCCGACTTCCGTTGATTCAGCCAAGCCCACATAACACTCAATCAAAACCAACAAATGTAGGTAATGAACTACATTTATGATAGAAACAACAACCTAACATTCAAGAACAAATAACTAAACAAAAAAGTTTGCCCTAAAACTGACCTTCGGCGGATGACTTCAATGGAGGAGTTGTTCTCCATTTGGGTTCATCTATGTCGAGGAACCTTCGACAAGGCAAGAGCGTTGGGTTCGAGTCAGCTCGATCTGGTTTCGATTGAGGAGTCGAGTGCGACAGAGAAAGAGAAGGGAGACACATTCATTTTTGCAAGAGAGTTCAAATGGTTGTGTGAGAAAGAATTTTTTTTGGGCTATTTAAATGGTAGAAGTATTTTAGGGAGAAGTAGAAACATAAGCATATTTTTCAGAAAATGTCAAAGCGTGAATTTTGTTTAGATTTTTTGCAACTTAAGCATAGTTAGTCAAAATTTCCTATACTTATAGGTGTGTTGAAATTGAAAAGTGGTAATAAAATTTAAAATAAGCATAATAATTCTAGGGTAATGGATCCCTTCGAGAATCTATATGTGTAATTAACTTGCAAAACTATAGTGTGGGTATAAGATTCGTATGCCTCTCTTTTAAAATTTCTTTTTTTACAATTACCCATCTAACTGCAACCTTGGCTGAAAAATAAAAATAAAAGTGAATATACAACCTCTAAAGTCTAAAACGGCTAAACTAACTAACGGACTATGCACTTATGCAGATATAGTTGTTAGTTTGTATAAATACATATTGCTAAATACCAAGTGGAAGATTACTTGCAACTTCTAGGCTATATATGTGTTTAAGATTCTTATTTTTAAAATATATGTATGCTCCATGTGGACGTAAATTAAGAGACTTGCTTGGCACACTAACAATTAATTGATCTAGTGTAAGTGTCCAACCCGTACATTTAAACTTATTTATTTTGCATCAAGAAACGATAGGTGGGTCCGTTAATATACTGAATTGTTATTCGTCGTCGAACGAACTATCATTTTGTCATTCTCTTATTTTTACTTATATATCTCTTCATTTCACTCTTCTACCACATATCTCTCTTAATCTTCCTCTCATAATCATCAAAAACAATGTTTTGAAGGTAATGACCCAACAAATACCCCACTGTATGCTTAGACACCCATTTTTTTAATAAAAATCTAAAAATTATACGGTGTGTTATCTCAAATTATTTCAGGTTCCGTTCCAAGTTTTTTGGCATTAATGTGGTGGATTACAGTGAATTTTTTTTTAAGTCTATAAGTTTTACCAAATACCACATTGACAAGTTAGTCGGGGGTCTCGTTTCCCGGTGAACGAGTGACAGAACTTTGCAACGGAATCCAACATGTTTCCACCGAAATCTTACAATGGAACCTCAAATAATTTGAGATAACACACCGTATAAATTTAATTTTTTTTAATTTTTTTTGGATGTGCGTCTTAGCCAGACGCCTGGTTTAATTTTTTGTTTTTTGAAATTCGCTTGATCCAGGCGATTTGTCAAACATTTTCATGGTATTGATACTGACAAAGTGAGGAAAACGTAGACAAAATCTTTAGTTTAAGTGATGTGACGAAATTGGTATTAAAAGAATTGTGAATGACAAAATGGTAATTAGACGGACGATTTAAGTAGTTTTGTGACGATAACTAGTAGTCTCATGTATCATGTGCGTACAAGTTACAACTTACACGATTACATCTTACAAGTTGAGAAAAAGTTCTAATTTTATTATTTGAAGAAATTGTGATGCGTAACAATTGTGAGTTGAGTTTTTCTTTTAAATTAAGGAAAGGAGATAGAAAGACTTCGTTTGTCTACTTTTTGTTCAATTAAATAACAATCATCCGAAACTGAAAGGGAAAAATTTAATCTTTCTAAGATTAACTCTAAACTGCTTTCGAGAAGCTTTAAGGGGATTACTGTAACGGCTTTCGAGAAAATTAACTCTAAAATCTACTCTAAACTGATTTTTACAACCCGTGACCCTACTCATCCATTCGGTTAGGGGGTTAAACGGTTTTGACCAAACCCATAAACCCTAGTTTTGACGTTACGAAGAAACTTTAAGGAGGCTAGCTATGTCAAAATTGTAAGATTTCGTGTCCCTATATGTATATATTTCTCGAATTTTATACATGCATGCATGATCGATTATCATATTCTCGATGATTTTATGTATATTATTCTATATACTATTTTAATATCATGTAATCTACATATATATAAAAATAAATAGAATATGATCATACCCAAAAGTTCTCTAAAACCTTTATGAAGATCCGGAGTTGTGTTGCCCGTTGAATCGCATGTCGATTCACCTCCAAGTGTTCACCAAACTCTAAATAAGATTAGAGAGAAAAGAGCTAGTCAATCAATCTCTAAATCAAGGTTAAAATCTATCTAATAACCCCTCCAAAGCTCATGAGAATTTAATCTCCCAAAACGTTAATAATTAAGAGAATTTTCGGATGGATTAATGTGGTGATTAGGGAGAGAGAGAATTTTTGCATTAGTATTAACAAAGAGGGAGAATGGGCCTATTTATAGGATTTCCTCTAGCTCACATCATGTGCAAACCACTTACACATGATCTCTTATTAATCTCTCCACTAAACAAAATCATGTGTAAACCACTTACACATGATCTCTTGTTTACATCTCCACTAAACCACATCATGTGCAAACCACTTTGCACATGATCTCTTCTTTATTTTGCCACATCATCATCTCATAACTACCTTTGACCAATGTGGATTAAATCCAGTCATTAATCAGTAAAAAATCTCTTATTAATAAATGCAAAAATGTGGTCAAACAGTTGGACCATTTTTCACTGTTTTTGACTCTACCAAATTTTGGATTAATATCCAACAAAATTTAGATTTCTGTGTTTTAGCAAATTCATATCTTATAATGTTGTAAATCACATTATATCATGTAATATATTATCATATATAATGTCAAAACATTATACTTCATAATATATATACATCTCATACGAATTTATTTATTATTCTAACCATGTCGTTTTTACGGCATATTGATTTTATTATTTTACCACATGTATATTATTTCATAACACATGAAACTTAATGCATCATATAAAATATAAAATCATATTTCTTGTTTCCCAGTTTTGTGGTGTGACCTATATGAGGATCTAAGTTATGTTGACAATGATATAAAATACATTATATCATAAACTATAAGTAGTATCTAGTTACACATTATAGTTACCCAAATAACAAAGTTGTTTTGCTAACTCGAACTAAACACGATCCACTTAGTGATATGTAAAATATCACTTATGTCTATCTCTTGCATCAATATCACTTATGTCTATCCATTGCATCATGATATTGAGAATATTATACAAAGTAGAAATGCGTCATCTTTGTATTATATATTCATTTCTTGATCTCTTAAGCTAATTATAAATATGTAATTATACACAAGTTACATTGTGCACATTATAATTTCGCTTTATCAAGTGGCTCAACAATATCATAACTCAAGTCAAGATGAGCAATGATAATATTTTGACATATCATCTTTTCCGGCATAAGTCGTGTACAACCAACTAACATTTATCACTGTACTCATTAGTAGTTTTTGATAATAATCAAATCATACACTTCTTATGTGAAAATATATAAGTCTCATATCTTAGGATTCAAGACACAGTGAAAATATTAATGACACATAACACAATTCCATAACGTTTCACTTGCTAGGTCTATTCAATATATAAAATTAACTATTTTCCTCTTTTACATACTCATGTCGTTAAATATTTGTAGAGCTACAATAGTTTTTAACCATCACTACAATCTTATCTCGGTAATTAATATTTCATGTTAACTATCATGATTGTGAATTACTTTTGATTTATGTAAACCATTATCTTTTAGAGAGCTTTACGGTTAAAGACCAAAAGTCTCTTCCTTAACTCTTCCAAAAGACGAATACAATAATCAAAGAACAAAATGTTTGCACAATCAATTATAATAATTGACATATAAAAGTACAACTTTTAGAACACATTCCTTTCAAAAATCTCATTACTTCTAAACATTTAATACGGGACAGTCAATTTGGACATGCAAGTGATCGTCAGAAGCTTATTGTAAGTTTCGGGCTTGAAACAATTGTTTTTTGAATTTATTTAATATCCAAGCTAATCCCTTTTTAAACAAACCGTTTTAATCGTTCAATCCAAGAACAAATAAAGTTAATTGGAAAATATCTTTATACTTTTGCCCTATTTCTCATTTAAAGTCTACTCAATTATTTTAAGACAAAAGCTTAACTAGATATAATTTTAGTTACTCAACTAACTACTATAATCCAGAAGCAGCAAATTCATAAGATGGCGACAACAAAAATAAAACAAAAATGTTCTCAAGGAGCCACAATCTAATTGACATCTTGAAGATTTGCAGAGAAGTAGTTGGACCACCAGTAGTTGTAGAGAAGATGATTTAAGCATAGGGTGATGGGAACTTTCCCAATCCCTTATCAACAGCGACAAGAGATATATCTGGATATTATTCCACTTAAAATGAAATTTATTTCCATTTTCTTTCACACATTTGGATTATTTTTAATGTTTTTGTACATTTGGATCAATTTAAACTTTCACACCACAAAATGTGCTTATCATATCAAAGTCATATAGAATAAAAAATTACATAATGACCCTTGATTTTTTAAGATTACATCCACAGTACCTGCTATTAGACTTCCAATCACTATGACTAGAATTTTGGTACTAGACTTGGCTAAAGAAACAAAGATAATGGTGGTTGGAAGAGATCAACCTGTATTCTAAAGAACCCTTTGGAATTTTGACAATAAAGATGTCAATCTTTATGATGGGTAAAGCAACCTAAAAAAAGAGTGTGAAATCCATAAAGGTCGAGCAGCCGAGGGTGTCAAATCATATCTTCATGTCTTGGGATCGAACCCTCAGTGTGCACAAAAAATTACACCTCGAATACGTGGGCAAATTCTAGATAATAAGAAAATCCATCTAGGTCGGGCATACAGGTGTCACCAATGTGCATGACTGTTGCAACAACGATGAACGTGACCTACGCTCCAATTGAGGTGGTAGCAACCTGAAGAATTTCAAGGATGTTTTGTGTAATTTTTCACTCACATGAGTATATAGGTAAATTACAAATACCTCCTCAACTACGCCCATATTACACGTAGACCCCTGATCTTTGAAACGACGTAGTTACAAATTTGTAACGAATTTTTGGTATCAAATTTATATCGCAATATATAAAAATTTGATGCAATACTGATTTTCAATCTTTTCGAAAGTTCATTAGTATTCATGGAAAATAATACGAAAAATAACAACATATATGTGGAAAACCAACAAATTATCAATAGAAAATGAGAGAAAGTATTGCTAATCGAAAGCTTCCTAGATGTAACCTTAATGTTTCAAAATTCAAGAGTTCTAGATATTAGAGGGGCATAATTGAGGGGGCATATTTAATTTATGCAATATAATATGATAAGGTATGAGGAAAATAAAATTGATCTAATAATTATCTAAACGTGTCAACGATATTAAAAAAAACATTTCAGTAATTTGACGATGCTTTGTATTTGTAGCGAGCTTAATCTTTTTAAGGTCAACCTCTTCTATTCTCCTCTCTTTCGTCCCTTAAGCATAGGATTAGAAAGAAAAGAAAATGAGAGAAAGGAAAAGAGATTCCAAAATTTCTCATCAATTTTTGTTCTCTCCCGCCATAAATTGCAGAGTGGTTTGATTTGGACTCTTCTGTAATCGTCAAGTAGTGGGAAGATTTACTGGAAAGCAACTTCTTGGTCGTGGCTCCTGCCGTTCTATTAGATTGGGTTCGTCAGATTTTCCGCTTACAGCTATTCATAATGTAGTTTTTTTTTTTCTGTTGGGATGGAAAAAAGTGTGATTTTGATGCTTGCCATGTTTTGGGTTTTGTTTAGTGATGTTGGAAATCGGTTTGTTTAGTCGGATTTCGGCCCTTTGGAGTGCCCATTATGTTGAATACGGGATTTAGGTTGAAAAGCTGCGATTTTGATGCTTACCATGTTTTGGGTTTTGTATAGTGATGTCGGAAATCTGTTTGTTTGGTCGGAATTGGCACCTTTGGATTGTCCATTATGTTGAATTCAGGGGTTATATTGGAAAATTTGTGATTTCGATGTTGACCATGTTTTGGGTTCAAGTACAGTGATGTCGGAAATCGGTTTGTTTGTTCAGATTTGCCCCTTTGTAGTGCCCATTATATTGAATTCTAGGCTTAGTTTGAAGAAGTTGCGATTTTGATGGTTAGTGTTTTTGGGTTTTGTCTTGTGATGTTCGAAATCGATTTGTTTTGTCGGATTGTGCCATTTCAACTCCCATTATGTTGAATTCAAGGTTTAGGTATATAATGTTTCGTTTTTTAAGCATATGGTTTTGGATTTTCTATTGTGATATTGAAAATTTTGCTTTGGAAGGTGTTGCCTTTTTGGATTGTCCATTATGGGGATTTTCAGGTTTACGTAATAATAAGTTTTGAACTTTGAGGATTTTGTTTAGATTTGTGTCCCTTCACTCCATTTTGTGCAGTTCTTTGTTTTGCTAATTTCGATCTAGAAGATTAATTTTTCTGCTCAACTCATTCTTTTTTTTAATCTAGTGCTTTTTAAAAATGATTAATTTGGTTAGATTATCCATTATGTGATTAGTTGAGTTTTCTTTTGTTCAAGTCAAAAAGTTGATGCTTACCACGATTTAGGTTTTATCTAGTAGTGGTCGGAGATACTGGGTTTCTTTAGATTTGTCTTTCACCTATCCATTATCTATGGTCTTGGGTTCGTTCATGGCTCAGGTATAAAACTTATTCAGCTTTGGTGCTTTCTATTGCTCAAGTTTTATCTGGTGCTACATGAAATCTATTACTTAGCTTAGATGTGCCAGTTTCACCCTAGTTGTTTGGTTCCTTTGTTTTTAATTTAGATGAAATGGTTTCCTTTTTACTGTCAAAAGATTCCGGTTTTAACGCATCTAACTTTTGGGTTTTCCTGGTCCTGGTAGGGATATATCTGATTAGTTGAACATTTTTTGTCTTGCAATTCAATATTCCGTAACCTTTTGTTTTAATTGTTTGCTTTGTAAAACAGTGACGCTTTCCACTAGTTTGGTTTTCCCTAGTCCTTGTGATAATATTTTGGGTCTGTTGGGTTTTCTCTTTCACCTGAACAATTATGCAAGTTTTCTTGATTTCATTGTCATAGGTCAACAAGTTTTGATTTTGATGTTTTCGGCCTCATGGGTATTTGCTAGTTCTGGAATGAATGGTGGAAAGGATATAACTTTTATGGTTCAGGAGGAAGCTAGTTGTCTTCTTTCTGTGTTTGTTTCAGATGCTAAAATCTCTGTAAACCTTTTGAGTTCACAAGGAGATCACGATAGAAGCTCGATCACAGATCATTCCATAGACAAATAATTTAAAATAATGTTAGAACTGAAGATTTCACAAGAAGAGGGATAACTTCTGATTAACTTGGATCTGATTCAGGTAGGTTGCACAATTTTTTTCCCCAATGGAGTCGTCAACCAAAACCACAGGGATCAGCTGGGCAGCTGTTCTGGATTGCCTACTCGGCATCATCAGGGCCCTTCGAATGGGTTCCTGCTTGTCATCTAATCAGTGGGCAGGGGCAGCCAGTCCCCCCTTAACCCCTGCCTGTACTCGGAGTGGAAAATTGCCGAGGAGGACTGGATCATTTGGTTTTGAATACAAAGGTGATGTTAAGCTGCAGAATATACAAGGGAGGTACATTCTCAACGGTTCCAGCCCCATCTCATCGTTGTTTACCAAACAGGGTAAAAAGGGAGCCAATCAGGATGCTATGATCGTTTGGGAGGTTTGTTTCAGATCATTTTCTTCTTGGTTGTATTTTATTCTTGATCAGTGCACCTTGTGGAAAACCAAAAAGATAAAGAAGATTCCAGATACCACTGATAAGCTTTGCAAAAAAAGAAATGAAAAGATGCCACTGATAAAAGTTTTCTGTTTTTTTTGTTCTTACAACCTTGTTACTACTATCATGATTTCAATCCTTTTTAAACAGAGATTAACCATTTTTCATCAGTGAAAGTAATACTAACTGCAATCTTAATCAATGTTTTCTAGTCTTTGATCTGAACCATCTTTCCCTTGCTTCCATGTGGACTAATCTAAGGAACCTTGGTGATCTCAAATTAGGATAGTTGCCACAATTGAGCTAATTCGTAACAACAACGACCTTCTGATCTTTAAGGTTCCCTTTGTGGGAGGCAACTGTTGTTTCATTTTTATCTAAAGCACCAAAAACTTGAAATTTTCTTATATATTCCCTACCCATTTTGATTTGTCTCGAAATCAGCTGTAAAACCTAATTTCTTCAAGTGGGTATAAATTGTCCGCTAGTTATATATTTCTTTTATCCCTCTTCTTTATTCAGAGTTTAATAAGCTTGTTAGTAGGACTGTCAATTTTACACGAAACACGATTACACGACACGAAAACGACACTAGCGGATATGGATTGAGAATTTGAACACGATTAATAAATGGGTAGGATACGGCAACACGATTATTAAATGAGTTGAATATGAATTTCTACTGCAAAAACGATTAACACGATTAAGACACGATAAAACACGATAAGTAATCAGGTAATTAGGTAGTTAGTCAGTTACTATTGTATTAAGTAGTTTATGTTTATTTTTACTAATGTATTATATAGTTAGTTACTACTATTTATTTGCATGTGGTTTCTATTAATGTTATTGTAATTGTCTAGTACTTTTAGTGGTTGATATTTGTTTGGTACAACATTTGTCTTTAACAAGTAATAATCGTGTATAAACAGGCATAAACGGGTTGGATATGATAATACGATTATAAACGGGTTGGATACGACAGAAGTCTAGCAACACGATTATTAAATGAGTTGGATACGGCGCAGCACGTAGAGCTTATATATACGACTTGACACGACACGATTAACACACGACACGACATGATTGACAACCCTACTTGTTAGACACCTATAAAGAAAAAGTTTGCTAGTTGATACTTACACAGTTCCACCAGTTACTAGTTGGTACTTCAAAATATATATCTTTGTTTGATCCCTTGGTGTGGTAGTGTGAACATAATATAAATAGGTGGAGAATTTTCATGTGTAACAGGTCATTCGGTTTTGTGTTATCCCATATGTAATTATGTGGCTTGTCTCACTAACTTTGCGACATGCTTGTTCATTTTCAGAATTTTGGACCTAAGAAAGATGCAACCTTTTGCGCAGTTTTCGATGGTCACGGACCATGGGGCCATATGGTAGCAAGGAAAGTTAGGGATCAACTCCCCTTGAAACTCAATGCTGAATGGAACACTCAGAACGTTGCATACAATGATCCAAGGGAAAATGGTACAAGTGCAAATGAAGAATCTAACATTCCTGTAGACGACGAAGAGGAGCATCCAGAGATCTTCTCAATTCTAGAAGAGTCCTTTTTGCGAGCTTTTGATGTAATGGATAAAGAATTACAATTTCATCAAAGAATTGATTGCAGCTGCAGTGGGACAACAGCCGTTACTCTTATTAAGCAGGTATATAAATATCAGGGCCGTCTCGGAAATTTTTGAGGCCCTGTGTGAAAATAAACAACGAGGCTCCTAAATTTGAAAAAAATTGTCCTCCTAGTTTAAATAATAAAAATTTCACTAACTTAATGCAATATTAATTGAATTTTTTTGTCTTCTTAGCAATATTTGAGACAAATTTTTCAATGTTTATGTGCTATTTATGTGTTAACACTAATTTTATTCGCAACCCAATAAGCCATGTACAATTTTTTTTGAGACCCCTTCAAAATGAGGCCCGGAATGAGGAACTCACCCTGCTCCTGCTATTGGGCCGGGCCTGATAAATATATATATATATTGTGGCTGTTTTAGTTTCTATGAGATATTGCTGCATACCCTTCCTGAAAACAAAGCAGCTGGAAATTTTCCGTCATATATGCTAACCAAAATTTGCAAAGGAGAACAAAGTCAAAAAAATAGTATCATTGTTTGACGAGGGTTAGTCTCTGGGAAACTGATTTCATGAGGCAAATAATGGTTACTTCTTTCTCTTGAGTTTTATTGTTATTTTATACTTAATTATTTTTTCAGGGTGAAGACCTTGTAATTGGTAATGTTGGGGACTCAAGGGCTATAATTGGAACAAGGGATAAAAATGATAGTCTCAGCGCTCTTCAGTTGACTGTGGATCTTAAGCCAAGTGTTCCAAGTACGATACACATTGTTATCTTTGTCGACTTTGTAATTGTAATATCATTTACTGAAATGGGTCATTTCGTAACCATACAC
This sequence comes from Triglochin maritima, assembly GCA_963682175.1. Taxonomy (NCBI): domain Eukaryota; kingdom Viridiplantae; phylum Streptophyta; class Magnoliopsida; order Alismatales; family Juncaginaceae; genus Triglochin; species Triglochin maritima. The sequence goes on along the minus strand of OY821788.1, from coordinate 26,072,561 downwards.
CATGCCAAGTACTTATGATAAGTCTGCAATCAATACAAAACAGTATCTCCCGTACCAGTGTCTGAGTCATGTCTGTGAAGCTCTTCCATTTGCAACCTAAAATTTTCATCATATCTATAGTTCTGTTTTGGTTATCATAAGTAGTTTCCCTTTATTATATAACTCTGCAGTAAAAATGAAGAGTTTTTATGGTTTTTTTTGTGATGCAATATATTATAGGTGAAGCGGAGAGGATAAAAAGTCACAGGGGTCGGGTCTTTCCTCATCCGCATGAACCAGACGTGGCCCGGGTTTGGTTGCCTAACAGTCAGTTCCCTGGCTTGGCCATGGCTAGAGCTCTTGGTGATTTTTGTCTTAAGGACTTCGGTTTGATTTCTGTGCCCGAGATGTCATATAGACGGGTCACTGCAAAAGATGAGTTCATAGTGTTGGCCACTGATGGGGTAAGAAGTTTAACAAATTTGTCTCCAATTTTTTTTTTTACATTTGCACTTCATTTTCTGTTTTTTGGGGTGCAAAATACCTGCAAATTATAGTTTAATTTCTACCTAGATAAATTCATATAATGCTTATTTTTGTTATCGCAGATCTGGGACGTGCTATCGAATGAAGAAGTGATAAATATTGTTGCATCATCACCAACTCAGTCTGCTGCAGCACAGCACCTGGTTGAGGCAGCCGTCCAAGCCTGGAAACACAAGTACCCAACTTCCAAAATAGATGACTGCGCTGTAGTCTGCCTCTTCCTGAACGTCAATCTAGCCAGCAGTTCGGCCTCGTACACCACAAGCAAAGACACAAAATTGTCAGATACCCTCGAAAAAGACAGCATTGTCAGATACCCTCAAAATGTACGACAAAAACAATACCACTCCAATGTTGCGGGACGGGTTGTCATTGTTTGAACCACTCTATGAGAACCCGAAGGAGCTGTAAATTAAAGTCCGATCGCAGTCTTACAAAAAAATTCTAGCAAGCATCAGCAACAGAAGCACATGAATTGTCAGGCTCGGAAGGCGTGTGAAGAGTGAACATAATTTTGGTCATTCCGAGACTCGTAGCTGGAGGAGAAAAGCAAGTCGGCGTTACAAAAAAAATAGTGGTTGGTGTTTCATAATGTTGAAAGAGATTGCGAGGAGGAAGAAGAAGAAGAATTCTTATTATTTCTATATCTGTATTACATGATTTGTAATGTATTTATACAAAGTATAATAGATACGTTGGAGTATAATAAATATGTATTTATTGTTTGTGGAGAAGCGGAAAAGGCGGAAGAAGCTGGACCGGTGATGCCAACGGTAAGGTAATTTTAACACGCCCCCTCAAGTTGGATCTGGAAGGGATTGATAGATCCTAACTTGTGCAGAAGTGTAGAGAACGATTTGTGATCAAGAGCTTTAGTGAATATGTCCGCAAGTTGTTCTTTGCTGGGAACGTAGGGAACTTCTATTTCTTTTGACTGAATCTTTTCTCGGATGAAGTGGCAATCAACTTCGATATGTTTAGTTCTTTCATGAAAGACAGGGTTTGTTGCGATGTGACGAGCTACGTTATTGTCACAAAACATTTTCATCGGGCCTTGGGTTGTGATATTCATGTCTTTGAGAAGCTGACTGAGCCAGATTAATTCGCTGGTAGTGGATGCCATTCCACGACATTCTGCTTCTGCACTGAAGCGAGCAACGACATTTTGTTTCTTAGATCGCCAGGTAACAAGGTTTCCTCCAACAAATGTGCAGAAGTCAGTGGTAGATTTCCGATCGTGACTTCCAGCCCAATCTGCATCAGAATAACCAACAATTGAGTTAGACTTGTTAGGTTTCATCCAAAGTCCTTGCCCGGGTGTGCCTTTTAGGTAACATAAGATTCTGTTAACCAAGTCTAAGTGATGTGTGTGGGGAGCATGCATAAATTGACTTATAAGGCTTACATCGTAGGTGATATCTGGTCGAGTAACTGTGAGGTAGATTAGTTTTCCTACCAATCTTTGGAATTGTCCAATATTGGTTAATGGCGTGCCATCTGTGGGTCCTATCTTCCTATTAGTTTCTATTGGTGTGGTGGTAGGTTTTGATCCTATTTTTCCGGTTTCCTTAAGAAGGTCTAGGGTGTATTTACGTTGTGAAAGGAATAACCCTTTCTTGGAATGAGCAATTTCTATACCTAAGAAATATTTCATAGTTCCTAAGTCTTTTATATCAAATTTAGATTTTAGGTAATCCTTGACTAAATTTATTTGGTGATTATTATTACCGGTTATTATAATATCATCGACATAAATGAGAATAATGGTAGTGTTTTTATGATCGTGTTTTGTAAACATGGAGGCATCAACAGAGCTCTTAATAAAACCATACCTAAGAAGAGAGTGACTGAGTTTGGCATACCAGGCACGAGACGATTGTTTTAGTCCATATATAGCTTTGTGAAGCTTGCATACCTGGTCAGGATGAGAGGTGTATCCAGGGGGTGGAGTCATATAGACTTCTTCTTCCAGATTTCCCTGTAGAAAGGCATTTTTGACATCCATTTGGAATAGACTCCATCCATGGTTGACGGCGACAGATAGAAGAACACGAACAATGTTCATTTTTGCTACAGGGGCAAAGGTCTCAAGATAATCAAGCCCATAGGTTTGGGTATATCCCTTAGCAACGAGTCGAGCTTTGTATCTTTCTATTTTTCCATTGCTATGGTACTTGATTTTGTAAACCCACTTACAACCAACTGGTTTTATGCCAGGTCGGAGAGGGACTATAGTCCAGGTGTGGTTGGTTTCGAGGGCCTGTATTTCTTCATTCATGGCTTTGATCCAATATTTGTTTTTTGTGGCTTCATCATAGGAAATGGGTTCTTTGGTTTTTTCTAATTCTCCTAAGAAGGCTTGGTGTTTTTGTGAAAAAAGATGATAGGATAGGTGATCTTGGATAGGGTAAGTGGTGTGAGAGAGAAAATAATCATTAAATCTAGGTGGAGGCCGACTTTGACGAGAGGATCTTCTTGGAATCTCTTGTTGATTGTCTCCTTCTTCAGTGTTGTCTTCGTTTTGGGTATTATCTTGGTCATCTCCTCCTCCTTGGTCATCTCCTCCTCCTTGGTGTGTGTTTTGAGGAAGGGAGTTTGGTAATGGAACGGAAGCGTCTTGAGTGGGGTGTTTAAAAAATGGTTCAGTCTCAAAGAAGGTGACATCTCTTGAGACAAGCATTTTGTTATTTTGGGGATCATAACATTTATATCCCTTTTTTCGAAAAGAATATCCTAAAAAAACACATTTAATGGAGTTGTAGTCGAGTTTGTCATTACGTTTTTTGTGAACAAAACAGGTGCACCCAAAAACCCTAAGGTGGTCAAGGCTAATTTCTTTATTATATAGAATTTCGAGAGGTTTTTTATTGTTAATCGTAGGACTAGGGAGACGATTGATGATGTAAGTAGCAGTAAGAACAGCATCAGACCAAAAATGTTTTGGGACATTGTTTTGAAACAGAAGTGATCGTGTGACATTTAAAAGATGTTGATTTTTCCTTTTTGAAACGCCATTTTGTTGCGGAGTATTAACACACGAAGTTTGATGAAAAATTCCCTTTTGTTTTAACAAATTTTGAAACAAAGTGCTTGTGTATTCAGAACCGTTGTCAGAACGAAAGATACGAATTTTAGCATCAAACATATTTTCAATAAATCGTAAAAATTCACAAAAAACTGAGTAAGTATCAGATTTATTTTTTAGCAAGTAAATCCAAGTTGTTCGAGAAAAATCATCAATGAAACTGACAAAGTATCGAAAACCATTATGAGATTCAACAGGGGCAGGTCCCCAAATATCAGAATGAATTATCTCAAATGGAATATAAGTTTTTGTGCTAGATTTTGAAAAAGGCAATCGAGTTTGTTTAGCAAAACGACATACATCACATAGTAAATCAGAAGTAAAAACAGGAAATAAAGTTTTCAATACATTCGAAGATGGATGACCCATTCTTCGATGCCAAAGGTTATGATCAATTTTGATGTGATATGCCTTTTGATTTGTTTCCAGAACATAAAGACCATTTTGGAGGATGCCTTTACCAATCATCCTCCCGGAAATACGATCCTGAAATAAAACGTTGTTAGGAGTGAATACAACATTACAATTCAAATTTCTAGTAATTTTGGCTACTGATATTAGATTAGCATCAAGATTAGGTATGTATAAAATATTGTCACTAGTGTTATTGACTAATTTTGTTTTTCCTATTCCTTCAATTTGTACTTTATTTCCATTAGCAACGGTAACAAATTTATTTAATAGTTGTAGATTGTGAGAAATGTTATCAAGTAAAGTCGGATCTCCGGTCATATGATCTGTGGCTCCGGTATCAATAATCCAAGGTTTATTTGTAGATTTACTAGATAATCCAGAAAAACTGACAATTTCAGATAATTTGTTATTACCTGCATAATTACCTGTTGCAGGGGGTGTAGTCTGCAAATATTCATTCAAGTGGTCCACTAACCGCCGAATCGGATCCGAGTCGGGTGCTTCACCATTTGATCCGAGAAAAGCTGATCCAGCCGAGTCGGGTAACGCGGATCTTCTGGATTCGACTTGGGTTCGGATATCTGGATCGGGATACCCGGGTTTGCTGGAGCTATTTAACCCTGCATTTTTCGCAAACATGAGAAGATTAGGGTTTGCGTTGTCGATTCGGCTGCCGCCGCTCCCGTTTCTTCCGGGCTGCTGGCTGGCGCTGCTGCCGGCGATGCTTTCCACCATGTTTGCTTGTCTGTGTTTGTTGTTTCTTTGAGGTCGGAGGTGTGGGTGAAGGAACCAGCAGTTGCTGGAGTTGTGTCCGATCTTCTTGCAGTTTTCGCAATGTTCTTCTTTGTGTTTTCCGAAGGTTTTTGTGTTGTTTTGGCTTCGGTTTTGGTTTTTTCCGACGAAAAAGGCTTGATTCTCATTCTCGTCCTTTTGCTGATGAGTCATGGTTAATCTTCGGGATTCTTCCCGGAGAACCATTGCGGTGATGGCGGCGAAAGAAGGAAGTTCTGGTGATAATAACACCTGACTCCTGATGTTTTCAAAGGAAGGGTTCAGTCCTGCTAGGAACTGATAGATGCGATTTTGTTCAGTCCTTTGTTGAATGATGTCCGCGTTGGTTGTTGGAGGCTCATATACTCCTAATTCATCCCATGCCCGTCTGAGAGTACCAAGGTACTCAGTGATGCTCCGGGCGTTCTGTTGGTTTTGTGCGATTTGTTGCTTGATTCGGAAGATGTGTGCAAAGTTCTGATTTTTTCCGAAATGTTCTTGGATGGCTTCCCAGAGCTCCTTTGCACTGTCTTTGTAGATGAATATTTCTGCAATTTTTGGCTCCATAGACGCGATGATCCAGGACATGACCTGGTGATCGGCGATTTGCCATTCATCCAGGGTTTTGTTATCAGAATTTTCTTCTGGTTTTGATGTTCTCCCGGTGATGTGGCCGATCCTCCCTCGACCGCTGAGGGAAAGAGTAACGACACACGCCCATGTGAGGTAGTTTGCCTCGTTCAGCGGGGTGGAGACCAGGCGCTGCATAGCTCCTTCAAGGTGGCTTTTTTCGGACATGCTTTATTTTTTCTTCTCCTCTTTTTGGGTATGGATGTGGGGTATCGATCTGCAACCCCCTAGATGAGGTGCAACCGATGAGGACACAGGGAGGTCTGAGGTTTTGTGCGGATTACCGCTCTGATACCATGTTGAAAGAGATTGCGAGGAGGAGGAAGAAGATTTCTTATTATTTCTATATCTGTATTACATGATTTGTAATGTATTTATACAAAGTATAATAGATACGTTGGAGTATAATAAATATGTATTTATTTGTGGAGAAGCGGAAAAGGCGGAAGAAGCTGGACCGGTGATGCCAACGGTAAGGTAATTTTAACACATAAGATAATTTTCATGCATGCTTAAGTTGATTTTGTTCATTGTTTGTGGGTAAGGAGATCGTCGGATTTATTAGGTCCTCTGACGGTTTCTCCTCACCACCCTATATCTACATGTTTAGTTTGTGTAGGATTGTGAGTTTTGTAAAGGTTAGATATGCCAATTTCTTCTTTTAAATCATATTTGTGCTATCGTTTTTTTCATAATAAATTTGAATGGAATTATAAAAGTTTCTTTTCCTGTTTTGGTGGATATGTTCTCTGAGTAAAAATTCTGAAATAATTATATTAAGAATATCATGTTTGGTTTCTGAATGGGTTTAAATTGGTCCTCTATTTTCTTGTACTCTTGTTAGAGAAGAATTTGTTGAAAATTGATGTGGTTTTTGGATTATTGTTAGTAGGGTAATTTAATATTTCCACAATTCATGTGTATCCTGGATTTATTTGACCAACTAGGTAAGTTAATATTTCTACAATTCATGTGTATCCTCGATTTATTTGACCAACTGAAAAAAATATTCATGCCTTAAAGAGACAAAGCTTGGTAATCTCATTCTTCACTGTAGGCTCCAGTTACAATGCATGTTCCTTAAGAGCATACAGATTTCGAAGACATTCTGACAAACATCCGGTAAGCTTGCAATTCAATGTAACTCATAACCTACTGTTCTCTGTTTCTTCAGAAATGTTCTTATGCTTTGTATTTAAGGATATATTTCTTATTCTTATACTCACTTTGTTATCATTAATAAAATTTATCAATTCAATATCTCAAACTATTAAAATATGATGTTGGACATAACAATGTTAAATGTCTATGTGTAATACATTTTCACTTTTAATTTCATTTGAAGGAAAATTACATCGAGATATTTCCAAAGAAGAGAGATGGCCGGACAGAGAAATTTCGTCGTGGACAAGTGAGAGTGTAGGAGTGCAATATGATAATTACATTGACAAAATTATAGATAAAATTGGAGAAAGGATTTAAATAGGTGCCGCCAAAAGTTCAAGCATGGTTGGGTCCAAAAATCAGTTTCAAGCAATATGAAGGATTAAGTCGATTGTTTTAATTACAGAATGCCAAAATGATTTTTGAACAAAGCTATGATTTTTATACCATAGTATAAAATATATCCATCATAAATCTACCCTTTAAATTTTGAATGTAGTTTTTTGTTATTGGGGTATGTTAGCTTAAGTAGATGGAGCGGGCATCGCCAGCTTGGTGATAACTCAACTAATACTTTCTTGGGCCTAAAAGGCTAAAACAGTCTGGTTGCTGGTTCAATTCAATTAATGGGTTTAAATTCTAGATATATTACTTGGTATTATTTTCGGGTATTACAAGTAGGGTAGTGCACAAAAAAATGAATGCACATCAAAGTAATATAGAAACACAACCACATCTGTGAAAAAAATTAAATCTTAGTTATGAATACATAAACACGGATACATTTGCAGCAATCACATTTTGAATTATTAATTCGGTGGAACAAATCTCTATCCAAACCAATTCACCACATCTGTTGCTTGTTTCTTCGGAACTTCAAAGCTGAAGCAGTTTTTCTTTTTGAAGTTCATTCATATTTGCTTCCTGCCAACCAACGGCTGTAAAACTCCATTGATTCTTGAGGTTTGTACTCCGGTACTGTGTGCTCTGTGTTGGGAATTTAAGTTCAAAACCGCAAGAACACAACCACGTTGAGGCGGTGACAAGTATGAGTCGTGTCCACGAGGAGTGAGTGTGAGTCGTTGTCGATCATACTCAAGTGGGGAAGAAAATGAAGGTTGAGAGTATTAAAAAACCCTAATATAACTAGTCTCATAGGCGGTGGAGAATGCATGCAAAAAATGTAGATGTGTGGTTCGTGTATGTGTACAATTAAGTGCTCATGACATGAATAATATGAAAAATCTAAAGTAGTCATAATCCTAAGTGTGTCTCTACATGGATTAAGATTTAGCATCATCGTTTAAACATACAAAACACTAATTAAGATATGACCAAAGAAAATCACAAGATTACATGTCAATCTTCTCTTTATCTACTCCAATCTTATCATCGCTTCATCATCTCACATAAAGTGGTCAATCTAACTAAAACATGTGTTAAATATCCATTATGACCATTAACACATAGAAGACAAGAGTAAGAAACACGTAAAAATGACTATGAAAATCATTTAAAACTCCAAGATTAATTAAGATTAAAACACACACAAATCTAACAACATCCAACTTCGCATCATCCTCCACCACCCAATGGGATTGATTACTCACTAATCACCATGTTAACAAAGGAAACAACAAATTAAAAACAACACAGCCAAATATAGAGAAAACTAGATATAATCAAAACAATATTTAAACAACTACAAATATTTGATTAATGAAACAAGGTTGCAACTTACAAATGTTCTTCTCCTATCCTCTACTACCCCACTAATGAGGAGAAGGAAGAGGGATTAAAAGTGTATTTATAAAAGATTAGAGAGTCTGGAATAATCTGGGCACAATTGGACGACTACAAATCAGATTTGGATGTTCCGGAGTGCTATGACCTGACGCCCGACCTACTGGAGAAATTAGGGGATGAATGGATCCGAGGGATCCTCCATTAGCAGTTAAAAATCCAATGGTGGATCCGTTTGCTCTTATCCGTTTGGAATTTCTCCAGCGGGTTAAGTTTTCTTTAGTGCACGTTGGGGTTGAGCCCTGGTCCATTGTCTCGACCTGATTTGGTCTCAATTGTAGACTTGCTCCTCAGGTTCATGAAATTATAGTCTTTTGTCACAAATAATATTTTCTTTACAATTAGGTCCCTCCATGTTTTCCTTTATGAACTGCTAAACGTCGCCCGCGAATTCTTTAAATCGCTCGTGCCAATTACCATTTTGTCACTCTCCTTTTTACTTATTTCTGCTCCCAATAGACTCTCATTTGTTCATACTACAACAAAAAATAACCATGAAAAATAAAATAGGAGTAGGAATACGGGGGTGGTAGCCACTCCGGGGGACGTTAGTGTTTTTTTGTTTTGACGTCCTATTATTGTACTCCGGATATTGATCCATTTACCCATTTATTTACGTTTGTGTTTTTTCCACCCCGTCAGCACCAAAATCTTCCAACGGAACCTGAAATAATTTGAAATGACACACCATATAAAATTAAAAAAAAGGCGTCTGGCTTGGATGTCCCGTCTGGATTTTTTTTGTAACTTACCCCACCGGATTCAGACGCTTCGCCAAACATTTTCTTGGTGTTGGTGCTGGTAGAGTGGCGAAAATTGAGACAAAAACCTTATTTTAAGAGACGAGACGAAATGAGTATTAAATGAAATGTGAATGACAAAATGGTAATTGACACGAGCGATTTAAGTAACTAGCGTTCAACCGGACCACTTCTTAAATATTGATCATTACATATGAGATAACTGATGCTTGAAGATTACACAATTTTAGTGGAGTAAAAAATATTTACTGATTATTTTCATTGATTGGTATTGGAAACCCACATGAGTACTTCTTCTGAAGTATATAAAAAGGTTTGTAGCTACTCTACGTGAAATGTGATAAGAAATCATAGACCTACTCTGCACCTTAGAATGACAACCAATCTTGGGATGGTAAAGGAGAGAAATCCTTGTTTTTTTCAACTTATAGCAATTATTTTTCTATTTTGGAGAAGAATTGAAGAAGGAAACGGAAGCTACAAACCCCTAGTGAACTATACATTTGGGAAACTGCTCTATTTTTTCTTGTATTTCTAGTTTCTTTATTCGTTCGTGTGCTTTGTCGGTCACTGGCTCTCTTTCACATTGGTTTATGTCTCTTCGTCAGTTCAGTTTGGTTCACTCGTTCCCATCATGTTATAAGAAATTACAGAAACACTTTGTAGGAAGCAGTGTGTGATTTTGTTCCGTTCATTTGAATTTATTTGTTCCAGTAAGTTGTTTTGTTTGAATTTCGCTGGGTCTATTAAGGTTTGCCTTATAAAGTTGGTCTAAATTTTTGATCCTGGAATTTTTTTGAAGATATGTAATATTCATTAATGTTAGGCACATTGTTTTGGTTGATTTTTCTTCTCAGATCTCATTCTCTATTTTATGTTGTAAGCTTGATTCTGTTATCAATTCTGATTCCTCAAAATACATGGACATAGTAGTGACAACCACACAGGTAGGTGAAACCTCAACTTAAGCATTTGTTTCTTTTTTTCTTTTTGTTTTGCACTTGCATTGGTTGGAAAAGAAGATATTTGTGTGTGTTTGAAGCTCTAAGTTAATGCTTCGTTGCTTTCGTTAGATTTAGTAGAAAGCTAGTTTGTTTTTATTATTTGATTTGCTGCTTTCTTTTGTTGGGTGGATTTTCATGGAGGCAATCATAGATTTATTTGTGGTTTGCTTGTACTTTTATTACTCGAGACAAATCACAAAATTGGTGTTTCTTTTGTTATTTGCTGCGTGGAAAAAGACGTACCACCTTTAGTTCTTCCCAACATGTCAATCATGCAACCGTAATGCTTGGGAGTAGGTGTAACATCCCGAAACAGCGGAAAATTTAAAAATTCATAATCAAGACACAGAGCACAATAATCAAGGCGGGACTGTTACTTCTCATAAACAATAAAGCGGTGCACCATAATACATCAGAATTTGCCAAAACGAATACATGATTACAACAAAACGATAAGGGAAGATAAATGTAATCATGTGGACCTCAGTGGTCTGACTAGAGGATCCGACTCCAAACGCGCGCGCCCGCCGATCACCACCCCACTAGACCTACTGCGGTCCTGAAAATATATAACAACAATGCCTAAGTTTCCAGAAGGAAACCCCGTATGCCAACTCACCTATATATGCATGCATTACACAATGAACCTATCATACTAGTAGTATGTCATGGCATCGACAGAAATGGAGAACAGTTCCCCCGAAGGGTAAAACAGGACATCAGTCCGACAATCAACAACGAGTCTCCCGAGGAGACCTACTGCAGGCACATGCAGTCTTACAGCACGCGACATCGCACCCCCCACACGCAGCTACACTACTCAAGGGTTCGGCAGGGAGCCTTTGTCACGCCTGCGGGCCGATAGAATACAGATCTGCAAATCTCAGTGGTCGGAGCCACAGGGACCAACGGGGCCGTCGCCCGGAAGGTATAACAACAACATCTCGGTAGGTGCCCAGCCGAGGAAAACAACATAGCCGAAACAGCCTCGGCTCAACAATCACCATCGCCGGCACAACCTCGGCGGCATCACCGGCACAACATCGGTGGTCCATCACAACAGTCCGGCACAACATCGGACAAAACCAGACCGAAGTCTGCCAGGTCATCAGGCTCCTCGAGCCGCAAACACCAACCGCGCCGCTATAAAAGCAGGGCAGCGACCTCCGTAGCCCGTGGGCCGGTAGTCATCTCACCCAACGCCAGTTGCGTGCCCGCACAACATCAACACTGGGATCCGCGATCCCTCAGGCCTGCTATACTACAAGTGCCAACAATCATCTCAAAAGTCACGGTCCATACATGGAGGTGACGCGTCCCGAACACCTGCACTCTTCCCAACGGCGGTCCCTGGGCAGGCACGCATCACGCGCCCACCGTCACCTCCCGGCTCACGCACAAGGCGAGGACACGGGTTTCCGTGGACAATGTTGGCGTTCAAAAAGGGAACCAGGAATTCTGTCCTGGGCCCAAACGGTCGACCGGAAGAGGTGATTCGGTCGACCGGTTCCAGAAAGGAATCGGTCGACCGTACTCCTAAAACGGTCTACCGCTGCACTCAAAACAGAACCCCCCAACGGTCGAACAAAGGTCTAAAACCGGTCGACCGAACGAGGTCAAAATCCGGAGTCTGGTCAACATTAAATTCAACTCTATCGGTCGACCGACTCAGGGGTCTCGGTCGACCGAAAACAGACAGGGTCAACCTATTATTCTAAGTTATATAATCGGTCGAACGAAAACCTCCAACGGTCGAACAACAAACGATCGGTCGAACGAAACATGCAAAGCTAACAGGTACACTTAAGTTTCGGTCGAACACAACAAGGACCGGTCGACCGACAACAGGTAGACAAATCCCAACTCACCAGCAATAATGCACTACCGGTCGACCGTCCCAAGGCATCGTTCGACCGGTGAAGGTTAAAGTCGGGCAAACAGTGCCAAAACGGTCGACCGCCCGAAGGATCCGGTCGACCGTTGGTCATCTTCAACCTCGCACCAGCCGAGGTTTTACGAAGAACGCGTCGCCGGAGAGGTCTCCGACCTCCCCCGACTCGACCAACGCATCCCTCACATGAGGGTCAACAAACAAACCACACTAAGGAGCGGCATACCTCAAAGAAACGACAAAAGTGCCGGAGCTCCGCTCGCGCACGTCACCTCCGGTGATCTCCTTGTGCGCGCAACCCCGCACCTCTCCTGCCTGGACCGCCTCACACCTCACGCCGACGCAGCCTCCTCCGCCTGAGCTTGAGCGACTGAGGAAGAAGGTGTGTGTTTGGTGAGAATGGAGGAAGAAGAAATGAGGAAGGAGATGAAAGAAGAAGAAAGAGAGAGAATGGCCTTATTTAAAACTCGTGCTACAGTAACCCCAACCCTTCACCTTCCCATGCAATCTCCTGCACACCCACTTCCCCATGCAAACCAAACCTTAACCATCATTAGTCCACTAACCCTAGGTTAGGGATCTAACAATCCACCCAACTTAAAAGGATTTCGTCCCGAAATCAAGCAAACACTCACCGAAAAGCTTTGGATACTGCCTTCTAACATCCTGCTCGATCTCCCAAGTGGCCTCGCGCTCGCTGTGATGCTGCCACCTGACCTTCACCATCGGAATGGTCCTCCTCCTGAGCTGATGATCCATGCGATCAACAATCTCGACTGGCCTCTCCTCGAGCGACAAGTCCTGCTGAATCTCTGGCACTGCTATCTCAATAACGTGCGACGGATCTGCCACATACTTCCTCAGCATCGACACATGGAAGACATTATGTAGACCGGAAAACTGTGGCGGCAGTGCAATCCGGTAGGCAACCTCTCCAACTCGGTCGAGGATCTCAAACGGTCCAACATATCTCGGACTGAGTTTCCCCTTCTTCCCAAACCTCATCACACCTCTGGCTGGGGAAATCTTCAGAAACACGTGATCGCCCACCTCAAAACTCAACACCCGTCTTCGTTGATCAGCATAACTCTTCTGCCTGCTCTGTGCTGTGGCCAGCCTCCTCCTGATCACATCCACCTTCTCTGAGTACATCTGCACAATCTCTGGCCCCACTAACTGCCTCTCGCCCACATCACTCCAGCATACCGGTGATCTGCAAGGCCTCCCGTATAACGCCTCGTACGGTGCCATCCCAATACTCGAGTGGTAGCTGTTGTTGTAGGCAAACTCTATCAGTGGCAAGTGTTCATCCCAGTGTCCTGCCCAATCCAGGGTGCATGCTCTAAGCATATCCTCCAGGGTCTGAATCGTCCTCTCTGATTGACCATCTGTCTGCGGATGGAACGCTGTACTGAACTTCAGACGCGTCCCCAACGCCTGCTGCAGACTCCCCCAAAATCTGGAGGTGAAACGAGGATCTCGATCGGAGATGATGCTCACTGGCACTCCGTGCAAACTGACTATCTCCTACACGTACAACTTAGCTAGACCCTCCAAAGGCAATGTGGTCCGGATCGCTAAGAAGTGCGCCGACTTGGTCAGTCGATCGACTATCACCCAAATCGCGTCGTGGAATCTCCTCGTCTTCGGCAAACCCGTGACAAAATCCATCGTCACATGCTCCCACTTCTACTCAGGAAGCTCAATACTCTGCATCGGTCCTGCCGGCCTCTGATGCTCAATCTTCAACTGCTGGCAGACTAAGCATCGCTCCACAAACTCTGCAATGTCCCTCTTCATGCCCTTCCACCAGAAGTTCCGCTGCAGGTCCTTATACATCTTCGTGCTCCCCGGATGAATGGTGTATCTAGCTCTGTGTGCCTTCTCCATGATGTCATCTCTCAGCCCATCAACCTTCGGCACCCAGATCCGACTCCTGAACCTCAGACCACCATCAACCCCCACACTGAAGTCTAATCCATCTCTGGAAGCTAACTGTAGCAGACTAGCAAACTCATCATCCCCCTGCTGAGCCTGAACCAACCGTGAGACAGTCTGCGGCTCCACCCGAAGTCCAGCAATCACCGCTCCCTCTGAACCCTCGGTGAATGGACTCCATTCTGACAAAGCCTCGAGTAGCCTCCACTCCTGGATGCACAGACTCGCAACAGAAACCTCCACCTTCCTGCTTAGTGCATCCGCAACCGAATTCGCCTTCCCCGGGTGATAGGAAATGGTGAAGTCGTAGTCCTTAAGGAACTCGAGCCATCTGCGCTGCCTCATATTCAGCTCCTTCTGTGAGAACAAGTATTTCAGACTCTGATGATCGGTGAAGACCTCGAACTGCTCGCCATACAGATAGTGCCGCCAGGTCTTCAACGCATGAACTACCGCCGCCAACTCCAGATCATGAGTAGGGTAGTTCTTCTCGTGCACCTTCAGCTGCCTCGAAGCGTACGCGCCCACCTTCCCATGCTGCATCAGGACACAACCCAAGCCTATCCCTGATGCATCGCTGTAAATCACGTAGCCTCCACTGCCACTCGGTAGTGTCAGAATAGGTGCTGTCGTCAAACGCCTCTTTAGCTCCTGAAAGCTGTCCTCGCACTTCTGGGACCAAACGAACTTGACGCCCTTCTGCGTCAACGCTGTCAGCGGCGACGCAAGTTTGGAGAAATCCTGGATAAACCGCCTGTAATATCCTGCCAGACCTACAAAACTCCTGATCTCCGTCACGCTCGTCGGGGCTCTCCACTGAGTCACCGCCTCGACCTTCGCCGGATCCACTGAAATCCCATCTGCTGACACAATATGCCCCAGAAAAGCCACCTGATCCAACCAAAACTCACACTTCGTGTACTTGGCATAAAGCTGCTGCTCCCTCAAGATGCCCAGCACAATCCTCCGGTGCTCTTGATGCTGCTCCCTGTCAGGCGAGTATACCAAGATGTCATCCACGAACACCACGACAAATTTGTCAAGGTACGGCTGGAAGGTCCTATTCATCAGATCCATGAATGCCGCAGGCGCATTCGTTAGTCCAAATGGCATCACCAAGAACTCATAGTGGCCGTACCGCGTCCTGAAGGCTGTCTTCTGAACATCCGCCTCCCTGATCCGCAACTGATGATAGCCCGAACGCAGATCGATCTTCAAGAACACTCTCGCCGTCTGCAACTGATCGAACAAATCATCAATCCTGGGCAAAGGGTACCGGTTCCGAACGGTAACCTTATTCAGCATCCTGTAGTCGATGCACATCCGCAACGATCCATCCTTCTTCTTCACGAAGAGCACAGACGCTCCCCATGGAGAAACACTCGGTCGAATGAACCCGGACTCCATCAACTCCTGCAACTGCTTCTTCAGCTCTGTCAACACAGCAGGTGCCATCCGATAAGGTGCCTTCGACTGAGGTGTCGTACCCGCAACCAATTCGATGCTGAACTCAATCTCTCGGTGCGGCGGTAATGCTGGAATCTCTGCTGGAAAAACATCTGGAAATTCCTGCACTACCTCTATATCCTCCAGCCTCCTTGTCTCAGGATCAGGGACTACCAGCGTGGCCACAAACGCTCTGCATCCCTGCTGTAACAGTCTCTGTGCCTTAACCGCAGACACAATCAGACGACCCCCTCTGCTCCTCGCACCTCTGATCAGAACATCTGGCACGCCCTCCATCGGAATCAGGATCTTCTTCTCACGGCAAAAGACTCGCACGTCGCACTGTGACAGCCAGTCCATCCCCAGTATGACGTCGAAGTCCACCATCGGTAACAAGACCAGATCTGCCTGAAAATCATGGTCTCCCGAAGCAACTGTGGTGCCGGGGAAAAAGCTCCCCACAGTGCCCACCTCACCCATGGGCGTGCTGACCTCCAAAACATCAGTCAGCCGCACAGGGGTCCGACCCAACTCGCCAGCAAACTTCTCCGAAATGAAGGAGTGAGTGGCGCCACAATCAAACAACACGCGCGCTACAGAACCAGAAACTGAAAGCGTACCTTCCACGACGGTGTTGGAGTCCCTCGCCTCCTCAGCCTGGATAGTGAAGACCCGCCCGGTCCTCCTGCTCTGGCCTGGTGGAACAACTGACCGACTGCCTCCGCCTCTGCCTACTACTGGTGGTCCTGGCCTCCTGCTCGGCTCTCCCTGCCTCTGAGGACAGTCACAGACAAAGTGTCCCATCTGACCACAACCCATGCACGCTCCAGTCCGACGGGGACACTCCTGTCCTGGATGGAACCTCCCACAGTAAGTGCACACCCCTGACTGACGTGCTCCTCCTCCATTGAACCTGGGCCTCTTGCCCTGGTTTCCTGCCCCACGACCGGCTACTCCGCTACCGGTGCTCACTGGCGCCTTCCGTGCCTCCTGATTACACTCCCTCTGGTCCTGCTCGATGATCGTAGCATGCTTCACCGCATCTGCAAGGGTCCGCGGCATGCTGTTGATCACCCGAGAACGAAGCGGCTGCCTCAGTCCCTTCACGAACTTCCTCGCCCGCTGCTCTGGGGTCACACATATCTCAGGGCAGTAACGCTCCAAAGCGTTGAACCTGCTGATGTAGCTCGTCAGTGTCATGTCCTTCTGCTCCAGCGACATGAACTCCTCCCTCTTCTGATCCCTGACATGCTGGGGGAAGTACTGCTCATGAAACACCTCTAAGAACTCCTCCCAGCTGATATCCACACGGTCCTCAAACAGAATTGTGGACGTGAACATCCACCAGTTGGCGGCCTCGCCGTCAAACACATAGGTGGCCAGCTCCACCATCCTCTCAGGTGCTACTCCAATAGCACGGAAGATCTTCTCCATCCGGAAGATCCAGTCCTCTGCAACCTCTGGGGCCCTCCTGCCGTCGAAAGTCGGCGGGTGCTGACGCATGAACCGATCGTGCTCAGCTCCCACCCCGCCCTGGGCGCTCTGAGCTGCCTGACGCTCCAGAAACTCACCCAACCTGTCCCAATGAGCACCAGATGTGTCGTCACTGGAAGTACGATCGCGTGTAGAACTCCTCACGCGCTTAGGTGCCATCTGATAAGAGAAACAATCACAACTTCAGCCATGTATGCATGCTAAAAGATAAAATGCATGAATTCTATCACTACAAGCGTGATTTCATTGGGAACCGCATAGGAATCGACCGCTCTGATACCAAGTTGTAACATCCCGAAACAGCAGAAAATTTAAAAATTCATAATCAAGACACAGCACAATAATCAAGGCGGGACTGTTACTTCTCATAAACAATAAAGCGGTGCACCATAATACATCAGAGTTTGCCAAAACGAATACATGATTACAACAAAACGATAAGGGAAAATAAATGTAATCATGTGGACCTCAGTGGTCTGACTAGAGGATCCGACTCCAAACGCGCGCGCCCGCCGATCACCACCCCACTGGACCTACTGCGGTCCTGAAAATATATAACAACAATGCCTGAGTTTCCAGAAGGAAACCCCGTATGCCAACTCACCTATATATGCATGCATTACACAATGAACAAATCATACTAGTAGTATGTCATGGCATCGACAGAAATGGAGAACAGTTCCCCCGAAGGGTAAAACAGGACATCAGTCCGACAATCAACAACGAGTCTCCCGAGGAGACCTACTGCAGGCACATGCAGTCTTACAACACGCGACATCGCACCCCCCACACGCAGCTACACTACTCAAGGGTTCGGCAGGGAGCCTTTGTCACGCCTGCGGGCCGATAGAACACAGATCTGCAAATCTCAGTGGTCGGAGCCATAGGGACCAACGGGGCCGTCGTCCGGAAGGTATAACAACAACATCTCGGTAGGTGCCCAGCCGAGGAAAACAACATAGCCGAAACAGCCTCGGCTCAACAATCACCATCGCCGGCACAACCTCGGCGGCATCACCGGCACAACATCGGTGGTCCATCACAACAGTCCGGCACAACATCGGACAAAACCAGACCGAAGTCTGCCAGGTCATCAGGATCCTCGAGCCGCAAACACCAACCGCGCCGCTATAAAAGCAGGGCAGCGACCTCCGTAGCCCGTGGGCCGGTAGTCACCTCACCCAACGCCAGTTGCGTGCCCGCACAACATCAACACTGGGATCCGCGATCCCTCAGGCCTGCTATACTACAATGGCCAACAATCATCTCAAAAGTCACCGTCCATACATGGAGGTGACGCGTCCCGAACACCCGCACTCTTCCCAACGGCGGTCCCTGGGCAGGCACGCATCACGCGCCCACCGTCACCTCCCGGCTCACGCACAAGGCGAGGACACGGGTTTCCGTGGACAATGTTGGCGTTCAAAAAGGGAACCAGGAATTCTGTCCTGGGCCCAAACGGTCGACCGGAAGAGGAGATTCGGTCGACCGGTTCCAGAAAGGAATCGGTCGACTGTACTCCTAAAACGGTCTACCGCTGCACTCAAAACAGAACCCCCCAACGGTCGAACAAAGGTCTAAAACCGGTCGACCGAACGAGGTCAAAATCTGGAGTCTGGTCAACATTAAATTCAACTCTATCGGTCGACCGACTCAGGGGTCTCGGTCGACCGAAAACAGACAGGGTCAACCTATTATTCTAAGTTATATAATCGGTCGAACGAAAACCTCCAACGGTCGAACAACAAACGATCGGTCGAACGAAACATGCAAAGCTAACAGGTACACTTAAGTTCCGGTCGAACACAACAAGGACCGGTCGACCGACAACAGGTAGACAAATCCCAACTCACCAGCAATAATGCACTACCGGTCGACCGCCCCAAGACATCGTTTGACCGGTGAAGGTTAAAGTCGGGCAAACAGTGCCAAAACGGTCGACCGCCCGAAGGATCCGGTCGACCGTTGGTCGTCTTCAACCTCGCACCAGCCGAGGTTTTACAAAGAACGCGTCGCCGGAGAGGTCTCCGACCTCCCCCGACTCGACCAACGCATCCCTCACATGAGGGTCAACAAACAAACCACACTAAGGAGCGGCATACCTCAAAGAAACGACGAAAGTGCCGGAGCTCCGCTCGCGCACGTCGCCTCCGGTGATCTCCTTGTGCGCGCAACCCCGCACCTCTCCTGCCTGGACCGCCTCACACCTCACGCCGACGCAGCCTCCTCCGCCTGAGCTTGAGCGACTGAGGAAGAAGGTGTGTGTTTGGTGAGAATGGAGGAAGAAGAAATGAGGAAGGAGATGAAAGAAGAAGAAAGAGAGAGAAGGACCTTATTTAAAACTCGTGCTACAGTAACCCCAACCCTTCACCTTCCCATGCAATCTCCTGCACACCCACTTCCCCATGCAAACCAAACCTTAACCATCATTAGTCCACTAACCCTAGGTTAGGGATCTAACAGTAGGAATGATTCAAAACTTTCAATGTTTTCTAGAATCAGAAATGTTAAAAAATATTTCAAATATTTATCCTAAACTTAGAAATTATACATGACAATATACATATATATAGCAATACTTAGAAATGAAGAAAATGACAATATATGTGTATATGTCAATATATAAAGTAAAAACATGACAATTAATATGCATATATCAATCAACTGGTCCAAAAAACATTCACTAAGCAATTTATTTATTTGTAAAATTGTTATTCTCCATATAAATTACATATGAAAAATGTTATGAACCATTTACATTGAAATTAGAAGTCCACAAGTTGAGCATGACAATACACAAATATGCAATATGATGTATTGAATTGTATGATGTAAATCCAAGCAAATGTTAATCAACAGAAAGGACGGGACGAGTCTCTTCAATTTTTTGTTCGTAATTATAAATAGATCACATAATGTCATTGATGGACTTGATAGAAATAAGTATGTTTCACCTTCTCGAACCTGGTTATTAGTCAGGAAATGACTTATTGTTGGTCATCGTTGTTGTTGTCGTAGTTAATTTCCTTTACGTCTGAAATAGGAAGACAAAAATCATTATGTAGTTGCGGAATGTCTCTTTTTGGTTTTAGTTGAAAATTACGAACTTTATAAAAAATAGAACAACCGAATAATTTTCATTTCAATAAGGATATTTCTTTTGCGAAGCTAATTTTTAAGTTTCATTTTAAGTGGTAATTAAATTCAGTAGTACCTGCTGCTTTGAACCATGTGCATTATTTTTTTACCTCAGTAAACACTTCCGTATAGACGACACTCTTTGTGTGGCCTGGAAGACTATTGACATTGTGTGGTAGTAATATTTTCGTCCTGTTCGTGATGTTGCTCCTGAGACTGATACATACAACTGCCCGTGTGAGAAGAATGGAGTTTGCTTTATTTATGCTTCTTACGTTGTGGTTCTGTCTTTCTCGTGCAGGTCTGTCTTGCGATTGATGCCGATGTGTTCGTTGTAGATGATTCCAAACTTTCACCAATGTTGGCGTATTATGCGCTAGTGGTGATTCTCTCAGTTTAAATTTTGTTTTGTCTTGGTAGTATTTTATTGTTTCTGCGACAATTCACGTAAGTTTTCATCTGCAGTTGGTGGTCGAGCTTATTATCGATGGTTATGCTTATTGTGATAGAGTTGAGGTATTTTTTCTATTTGGCCAATCAACATGTGTACGAAATTGAAATGCAATATCTGAAAGGAATGTATTCTAAAAGTTTTACTTTTATATGTCAATTATTATGAATTGAATGTGCAAACATTTTGTTCCTTAATTATTGTATTCGTCTTTTGGAATATTAATGAAGAGACTCTTCGTCCTTAACCGTAGAGCTCTAAAAGATAATGGTTACACAAATCAAAAGTAATTCACAATCATTGTGGTTAACATGGAACATTAATCACCGAGATAAGATTGTCATGTTGGTTAAGAGAGATATTGTAGCTCTACAAATATTTAACAACATGAGTATATGAAATGGAAAATATTTCTTTCATATATTGAATTGACCTAACAAATGAAACATATGGAATTGTGTTTGTGTCATTAATGTTTCATTGTGTCTTTGAATCCTAAGATATGAGACCTATATCCTTTCACATAAGAAGTGTTTGATTTGATTATTATCAAAAGTTATCAATGAGTATAGTGATAAATGTATTAGTTTGTTATACATGACTTATGCTAGAAAAGATGATATGTCACAAAATTACCATTGTCCCTCTTGACTTGAGTTATGATATTATTGGGTCTCTTGATAAAATGAAATTATAATATGCACAATTTAATTTGTGTATAGTTACATATTTATAATTAGCTTAAGAGATCAAGAAATGAATATATAATACAAAGATGACACATTTCTATTTTGTATAATATTCTCAATTTCATGAGGCAAATGATATACACAAGTGATATTTTACATATCACTAAGTGGATCGTGTTTAGTTCGAGTAAGCAAAACATCTGTGTTATTTGGGTAACTATAATGTGTAGCTAGATTCTGCTTATAGTTTATGATATAATGTGTTTTATATCATTGCCAACATAACTTAGATCCTCGTATATGTTACACCACAAAACTGGGAAACAAGAAATATGATTTTATATTTTTTTATATGATGTATTAAGTTTCATGTGTTATGAATAATATACATGTGGTAAAATAATAAAATCAATATGTCGTAAAAAAGACATTGTTAGAATAATAAATAAATTCGTATGAGAGGTATATATATTATGGGGTATAATGTTTTGATATTATATATGATAATATATTACATGATATAATGTGATATACAACATTATAACATATGAATTTGCTAAAACCCCAAAATCCAAATTTTGTTGGATATTAACCTAAAATTTGGTGGAGTAAAAAACAATAAAAAATACTCCAACCGTTTGACCACGTTTTTGCTTATATCAATAAGAGATTTTTTACTGATTAATGACTGTATTTAATCCACATTGGCCAAAGGTAGTTATGAGATGATGATGTGGCAAAATAAATAAGAGATCATGTGCAAAGTGGTTTGCACATGATGTGGTTTAGTGGAGATGTAAACAACAGATCATGTTTGCACATGATGTGGAAACAACAGATGATGTTTGCACATGATGTGGTTTAGTGGAGAGATTAACAATGAATCATGTGTAAGTGGTTTGCAAATGATGTAGGTTAGAGGAAATCCTATAAATAAGTTCCTACTCCATTGCTTGTTAATACTAATGTAAAGTTCTTGTATACACGAAATCGTCGAAAATATAGAAATCGATCTTGTATGCATGTATAATTTTAAAAAATATATATATACATAAGGGCACAAAATTCTACAGTGGTATCAAAGATTTTAGTTCATATTTTCAATGATTTGACTGTATAATTAATTTTAGTTTACCATCTCCAATCGAAACAATTCATGTTTGATGTCTTTTTCGATTTTTTCGACAGTTTTGTTGATGTAATTCTAATTGATTGTTTTGATTGTTTTAAATGTTTTAAAACATGAACTATGAATGCTAAAATTAAGATTTAGACTAATGTCTAATTGCGAAAAGAATATATTTAATTTTTAAATGATTATTTTACAGAGAATTGACAAAACGAAAGAGACAAATAAGTTTATTGTTCCTTAAAGTTTTTCTTTTGGAAATTTGAATAAAACTTCGAATCAAATGTTTTGTATTTTGAAATATGGATGAATAAATCATTTTTAATGGATTTCAAATGATTTTGGAATTGTTTAATCAAGAGATGAATGATAAACTAAATCATGTAATATATAGTATATGTACATGCGTTGCACTAGTTCTCTTTTGCAGGGACAAATGAGTTTATATGTTCCATCGAAGCCAAGTGTGAATGAATGATGTGTATGTTGTTATTATTATTCAATTACAGGGACTTATGTATATATAAAAGTCAATTATTTATGTATATGCATGCATATGAGAGGATTGTTACATAGGACTTGCACTAGACGTGAGATGCATGTTTATATTTTGCAATATTCACATCCATGGTGTAAGAAGAAGTCGTGGAGAAGGCGCAAAGGTCAAGGACGTGGGAACATATAAACTCACACCAATATGTGTGTGTGAATGAATTTAATTTATGTTTGTGTGCTTGACATGTATGTGATTGTATGAATGAATATTATGATGTGTATAGATATAAATTCTAAAATCATATATAAATGTTTAATTGTCCAACCAAAAATTAAGAAGGTTTTCTTTCTTATTTCATCCACTAGCAGCCATCGATTGAGGGATATTCTGCTCGCCCTTAGCGGGAGATAACTTCATCAATCTTTGGGAATAGTAGGAGATATATGGATATTCATTGTTGTGCCATGAATAAGTACATGAAGTGAGATTCACCCTTAGTGAACATTAAGTGTATTTTTTCATGAATACAATGAACAATTGTATCTCGTATCAAATGAAATAAGTTTTCTTAACAAGACCCGAAGCCCTCGCTCGGTTTTGAGAAAAAGTGTTTTCATTGGGAGGATTGGTCAAATTTCCTCTTAATTAAAATGACAAGAATCACAAGAGTTTGAAATGAAAAAGTTTGCAAAATATGAAAATGTTTATGATTAGAAAATGTTTTTTACCTTGATTTTTGATTGATTCGTTTTATATTAACCACAAGTGCATGACAGCGTTGAAACGGTGGCAAATACGGGTCGATCCACAGGGAGGTGTGTTGACTTTTGGTTTGTGTGAAGGCGAGTGAGAAAGAAAGGAGAGAAAGATTGATTACACTAAACTATACTAATCTAAACTAGTAAACTAGAAAGGCTGAAATGAAATCACAAAACAAACTAACCTAAGCAACTAATGTAGGAAGATAGAACTCAGGAATGGAAAACCCCTAAGGGGTGGAGTGTGTGTGTGCACATGAAATAAGTGTGGTGAATTCATACAAGAAGCTCAAGTTTAGTTAGTGTTTGTTAATACATAAGAAGTACCTAATGACACGACCTACCATTTACAACACTAACCTAGGTGATTAATATGAGCAATGCAATGTTGTTATTAAGAACATAACGAGCATGAAATGTACCTAACTATGACAGAAACCATCAAGTAAAGTTCTTATTAATTCAAGCAAGCATACTAATATCTCTTGCAAACAATAATATCTAGCATTCATACCATCTACATAACATGTACACACATCTACTCCACCCACAAAGAGGATGAGACTACTCACACATATTTAAACTAATATTTATACTAAGGAAAGAAGACATGCTTAAACTAATTATAGAAAGACTAAACAAGAAGTTAACTAAAAGGCATAAAACAAAACAAATGTGCAAGCATATTAAAGGAAATTAAACTAAGCAAGAAACAACATACTAATGGAAAACATCTATTATTAACTCACTCAATTACAAGTAGCCTCTTTCTCCACCAGAGTTTTGCTTCAAGGCTTCACTCTTAGTAGAGAAGATGGCCACCAAGAGAGGAGATGGTGTACATGAGAGGAGGGAGAGTTCTATTTATAGTCATTGAAAAAGGTAATCCGGGATAATCCCCCGGTATGGGACTAAACAAATACCAAAAATAGCCTAAACAAACACTAATACATGTGCACGGAAAATCTTAGCGGATCAGGAGAGATCCGGACCGCCAATTAGCGGTCTACAGGATCCGGATCCATCTGGTTTTCATTCTGGGTTTTTCTTGATGTATTTGTTGGTCTTAGATGCATCTACTTCGCTTGTTGGAGCTCCAACCCGAATAGAATTGCCAAAATACTCCCCATGATGGTGTGGAGTTTTCTGTTTTTCTCTTTGATCCTTCGGTCTTACGTTCAGGTCCTTATCCCTTGCATCTTAGTCCCCAGGTCTCACAATTCAGTCATTTTTCAGGTGAAAGAAATGTGGCCCAAATACTCAAGGGTTGGAGCCCACAACAATCAATGCTCGCTCATGGAGTTTTTTATTACTCGGTTTTTTTGTTTTTTTATATACAAACATGAAAGCTCAATCATTCATGCAGGAGCATGAATGGTTGAGTGCGAGAGAGGTTCATGAAGGAACATGACATCCTCGACTTCGGCTGGTGCCCCCTCCAAGTAGGGTTTGAGGCGTTGTCCATTAACTTTGAACACGTCCCCATTCCCTGGGTTGAAGATGTCAACCGCTCCATGAGGAAACACAGTTTGGATAATAAAAGGGCCAGACCAGCGACTGCGGAGCTTACCCGCAAACAGATGAAGGCGGGAATTGTAGAGCAACACCTTATGTTAGAACCCTAAACCCGATTAGGGGTTAATGGTGTTTAAGGAGGTGTTTTGCTTGGGGAAGCGAGGAGGCACAATGATTGCATGGGAATGGAGGAGAATAGGTGGTGTAGGGTGATGGTGTGGGCGCTGGTCACTGTTGGCGCGAGGAGAGGGTTGGGTTTAAGAAGTTGATTTTTGTTCTCTCTCTCTCTTTTGATATCTCTCTCACTCTCATTCCTTCCTTTCCTTCCGGCGAACCAGAGAACTTGGAGGCTTCGGCGTGAGGCGTGCGGAGGCCGTTGCGAGGAAGCGATCGTGCGAGGAGGATCACTGGAGACGACGTGCGCGAGCGAGGCTCTGGCGGGTTTTCGTCGTCTTGTGAGGTTTGCCCGCTTCTAGTGTGTTTTGTGGTTGCTCACCCTCGTGGGAGGGTCTTGTTGGTTGGTCGGGGGAGATCGGAGACCTCCCCGGCAACGAGTTTTGCGTAAATCCTTGGCTGACGCAAGGTTGAAGATGACCAACGGTCGACCGGGTCCCTTCGGGCGGTCGACCAGATGTAGCGTATTTCGCAGATTTTAACCATCACCGGTCGAACGATGCCTTGTGGCGGTCAACCGGTCATGCATTTTGCTGGTGGATCGGGTTGCCTATTTGTTTTCGGTCGACCGGTTCCTTGTGGTCGTTCGACCGGAACTTAAGTGTACTGGGTAGAAATGCATGTTAGTTCGACCGATTATTTATATGCGTTCGACCGCTTATGACTTAGAACTGCTAGGATGCCCTGGCAGTTTTCGGTCGACCGAGACCCCTGAGTCGGTCGACCGGTAGTATTGAATTCATGTTGACTAGACTCCGTATTTTGACCTTGTATCGGTCGACCGAGACCCCTGATGAGAATTAAGTTTATACCGCAAGTGCACGACGTCTATGAAGACGTGGCAAGTACGGGTCGAACACAAGGAGGGAGAGATTTCGTTATTTGTATGATTTTCGATTAAGGGGAAGAAGGAGAGAAGAAATAAATTGGGTTTTTGGGATTTTTGGTTTAATTATCTAAAGTACGAAATAAGAACAATTAAAATTAAAACAAGAACAAAGAGGAAAATCCGTGGGGTGGAGGTTTAGATTTAGGTTTAGAGTAGAGAATTACTGAAACTTATTGTAAATCATGTTAGTTATGAAGCATTACAAGATAAATGACTTAACATAAACTCAAGTAATCAAAATACACTAATCATGAACTTAAAATAATAACATGCATTCATCATTCTCTAACCCTAATTCCATCACCTCCACCCTTTGGAGAGAGTTAGAAACTCATGGAGGGAGGAAGAAGAAGGGATCCTAGAGACATTAAAAGAAAAGAGAGACAAAACAAAATAAAACAGAAATTTATTACTAATGATCCAAGACCAAAGGTTCAAAGATGTGTTACATTCGTCCTACAGGGCTATTTATAGCCGATACAGGGGATACCAATACATAAAAGGATAGTACACGCGTCGACCCGACACTGGACGAAAATCGGGCACACAGATCACCCCTGGTGCGGAGAAATCGCCGCACAATGCATGGGAGGTGCGGCTAATTCGCCGCCCAGGTTGATGGGATCGGGTCCGGATTTCTGCGGTGCGTTTATGGCATGATTTGATCTTTATTTGCGCGTCTGGATGATTTCTTTCCATTGTCTTGAGCTCCGGATTAATTCCTTCCATTGTTGGAGATTTATATTTGATTTTTCTTTTGACTTTCTCCACACAATAACTTGGTCCTTTTATTTTGCAATTAGGTCCTTGGCATTTTGCAATTAAGTCCTTGACCTTTTTGTAATTAGCTCCTTGAATGCTTTTATGCTTGGATGCATTTCTATTTGAAACCCGATAAACTTCAACTCGGTCTTTATGATAGAAATGAATCTTTTGCATGCGTTTATGCTCGGAATGTGGGTAATTTGCATCTAGGTCCCTGTATTCTGTAAATTCGACTAAACACATACCTTAGTAGCATTTATTGATATAAAAGTAATCTAAATGAAAGACATATGATGCAATGTATGCAATGCATCAAATACCCCCACACCTAGATTTTGCTAGTCCCTAGCAAAGCAAAATATAAGAAAATGAAAACAGGGAAATCCTAACTCACTTTCGTAGGAATCACGGTTGTACTTAGCATGTGCAACAAGCCTTTAAACCTCCAGGTTGCCTTAGAGGACGAGTTTTGTCTCGTGAGGGTTTTCAGTTGACACACCCACAAAGTCTTAATTCAACATTCCATTAATAGCTCTTAATATTTCTGCCTTAACCTTATACATCTCACTTAAAGTTCTCGCATGCTCATTATACAGTTCTAACTTATAAAAAGTTTGACTTGGTCTTTATTCCTCCAACATTCACACCACTAACCCCTCTACACATGTTATCACATAAATTATTTTGCACGCCTCCTCTGGTGGTGAAGTATCATTTGGATCAACCATGGCATGGATCATTCCTTTAGCTTTGGGCCTTGAGTATCTTAAAGTATTTATTTATTTTTTTTTCCTTTTTCCGTGATTCAACACATTTGCTTTTCTTTTTGACACTTATACCCTTTTTGCATTCGTGTAGCGAGTTTGGTCGATAATCCCGAGCTGGCAGACTCAAGTTACCGGGTTTCAAGATACCCCTACGGACCAGTGACTCGAAGGCTTGGGCTTTTGTAATCATTTTGCAAAATGTGTTTTCCTCACTTTATTTTTATTTTATTTTACTTTTATTTTCCTCAAGGCTTAATTGCTATTAGAAGTCCACACTTCCCGGTATATTTTCCTCAACCTCTGCTTTTTATCAACCACTTCAAAGATTTGATTCATCCACTTTAAGTGCATACATGTCTTACAAGGGTCATGAGTTATTTCTTTGGAACTTAGATTTATGTCATAGTTTCTACAAGCAGAACTATATAATAAGGAACAAAAACTTAATGCAATTTGTACACGGTTTTTGGCAGTTCAATCTCAAGCTATGTCATGGAATATTGTTTTTTTTTATATTGTAGAATTTTAAGGATAGATATATACATAGATAAGCACCCCCCACACCTAAATCATGCATTGTCCTCAATGTATGCATAGATAAAATGAATGCACTTATTACCTGCGTCGGCTTGCGGTAGAGGGGTTGAGTTTGCTCAAAGTCAGCCATAATCAGAACTGGATTGAATGACACCATGTTGGTGCATGTATCCAGTTGAATTGTTCCCCATGTTGACTTGAGGAAAAGATTCCACTCTTTTCACT
Source organism: Triglochin maritima (assembly GCA_963682175.1). Lineage (NCBI taxonomy): Eukaryota > Viridiplantae > Streptophyta > Magnoliopsida > Alismatales > Juncaginaceae > Triglochin > Triglochin maritima. Next base: position 26,044,102 of record OY821788.1, on the reverse strand, counting down.
TGAATTGGTTCGCTTGTTTGCTCAAGTGATGGCGGTTGGGTAAATGAATTACTCCCTTTTTTCTTACATCCTTTTTGCTTATGTGATGATTTATTTGATTCAAAAGTCTGCTAAATACGTGCTCTCATCACAACATCACTTGGGTTGCATATTATTTCTGGCTCATTATCAATATGGAAGATATTAAATTCTGCTTTTAAGTTCCCGAAAGATACTTGCATGAGCCAATTTCGACAGTTTATTAATGCTTCCGAAGTGGCTAAAAAGGGTCTACCTAGAATTACAGGGATTTGTCGATTAGGATTTACAACAGGTTCAGTATCAAGTACGACAAAATCCACTGGATAAATGAAGTCACCAACCTTAATCAAAACGTCCTCTACTATACCTCTCGGTTTCTTAACAGAACAATCAGCGAATTGGAGGGTTGTCCTAGAGGGTTTCAATGGACCAAGGTTGAGTTGCTCGTAGACAGAAAATGGGAGCAAGTTAACACTTGCACCAAGGTCTAGAAGGGCTTTATTGATAAACGTATCTCCTATTGAACATGAAATTGTGGGACACCCCGGGTCCTTATATTTTATAGGAGATGTGTTGGAAAGAATTGAGCATATGTTTGCAGTTAAGAATGTCTTCTTTGGTACATTCGTTTTTCTCTTCTTAGTGCACAAATCTTTTAAGAATTTAGCATAAGCAGGTATTTGTTGAATCATGTCTAAGAGTGGAATGTTTACCTTAACTTGCTTAAATACTTCCAAGATTTTCTCTATTTGTGCACTAGAGTTCTTTTTGAGTCTATTGGGGAATGGGGCTTTAGGCACATAGAGTCGCTCAGGTTCAGGTTGAGCTACAGGTTCAGGTTGGGTAGGTGGATTGGGCTTTTCAATTTGGACGTCGGGTTCAATGGTCAAGTCATATGTGGGTGCTTGATGGCTAGATTGATTAGTCATTCTAGGGTTTACCACATTATTGTCAATTTGTCTTCCGGACCGTAATGATACTACAACATTGATTTGTTGGAACGGTCCTTCCTCATTAACCATTTGAACCGGTCTAGGGTTGTTATTTCCTGAAGGTGGTTGATAAGATTGATATTGATTATTAGTTCTTGGGTTCACCTCAGGTTGACTTGGAAATTGGCCCTTTTCTCTTTCACCTATTATCTGTGCTAATTGGCTGACCTGTGTCTCTAGCCTTTGGAATGATTGGTTGGTTGTTTGTATAAAAGTTGTCATTAAATTTTCTAATTTTGTCAACCTAACCTCATGATTTCCATTGTTATTACCCCCAGATGATGTATTATTTTGGTTATATGGGGTTGGTTGTTGTCTAGGAGGTTGTCCTTGTTGGGTCCACGAAAAATTGGGATGATTACGCCAACCTGGGTTATAGGTTGATGCGTAAGGATCATTTCTAGAATTGTTAAATGTGACATTAACATGTTCCAGGTCCACACAGTCCTCCATTAAGTGACCAGTCTGACCACATCTAGAGCAGGGGATAGACAAGGGTTGATTCATTCGGGGTTGATTTTGTAGCTCTAGACTTTCCATTCTACGCATTAGGATAGCTAGTTTTGCCTCAGCCGCTATGTTGGAGTCTACAGCTAAGATACCTGGTCGGGGTTGACTCGCTATTCTAGATCCAATACTCGGGTTGATGGGTGTTCTAGCATTGTCCCATTGCATACTATTTTCAGCTAAATCCTCAAGAAAAGTCCAGGCATCATTTTCATTTTTGGACATGAAGTTCCCTTGGCTCACAGATTCTAGCATAACTCTAGATGTGGGTGTCAATCCCTCATAAATAATTTGGCATAATTGCCACTTCGGAATTCCGTGATGAGGGCATTGGGTCAAGACACTCTTAAATCTCTCAAGATAGGAATAGAACGGCTCGCTCTCAGACTGAACGAATGCAACAATTTCATTCCTAATCTTCATAGTCTTATGGTTGGGGAAATATTTTTTTAGGAAAACTTGAACAAATTTGGCCCAACTTCTAATAGATCTTTCGGCTAGACTATATAGCCATTTCTTAGCGTCGTCTTTCAGTGCTAGAGGCACGAATTTCAGACGCACTGCCTCTTCAGGGATATGCTGGTATTGCAAAAGAGAGCAGATTTCCTCAAATTCTCTAAGGAAGAGATATGGATCTTCCCTAGAGGTGAACTTAGGCAGCATACTCATGTATTGTGCCTTAAGTTCGAAGTCGCGACCCGGTATGGTGGGCATGACGATGCACGATGGCTGAGCAGCCATCGTTGGGTAGCACCGATCCCTCAGAGTCATAGGCGGGTTCACAACATTCTCACCCATTAGATCCGGGTGAGGTGGTGCAACTGATGGGTTGGGGTTAAGCTCTAGACTGGAATCCAGATGAACTCGTGAGAGTCGATTGCTTAAATCCCGCACCCAAATCTGAGTGCACCGGTTTGAATTAATTTTTGAATTTGAATTCGAAATTTAAATTTCAAATTCAATTCCAAGAATCAATTACTCTTTTTTTTGAATTTTTGAATTTTAAATTATTTTTTTTTATTTTTTTTTAAAGGAAACAAACAATAGAAAGGTAAGGATGAGAAGGGAAAGAAGACTCAGACAAGAAGGGAAACTTAACTCTAAAGGATAAAAATTAGGGTTGGTCAGAAATTTCCTGAACAAGCACGGTCAAAACAATCCTAGACCTAGTGTCACTTAGATCTAGACGACTCCTAACTGGTTGAGTCGAATTGATTTGCTTGATTCACCTCCCTCACCAATCAAACCAAGTTGGCCAGTTAGTGTATAGCTAGTGGGGGCGCTTCCGACAGAGTCGGTGCCAATTAGACAACCACGTCGCTTGGAAGACTTTCGTCGACACAAAAACACTTTCTAGACACCAAATTGAATTCAATTAGCTTCAGGTCATAGCAAGTCAAACCAATCTCCTCCTTAATTGAGTCCGAGTCCTTAGGGGCCAATGTCTAATTGATTTTAAATTTTAGGCTTAGGCGACACTTCAGGATTGTGGTTTGTGGGCTACGGGAGGGTGATGAAATCCCCACCGTATCTTTTCCTACGGAGTTGCCCTTAAGATAGTTAACTTAAATCTAGCAAAGATAGTCAAACAATGGTCCTTTTAATGGGGGCAATTGCAAGGTTGTATGCAACTAAATTATATGCTCTAATGCAATCGATAAAAACCTCGATACGTACCTTGCCTCCAGCAATCTTCAACAAGTATTAATTTGCAAGAATTTAGCAAGAATAATGCAAGCAAAACATTATATGATGCATGCACTAAGGTCTTTCTAATTTTGCCAATTTTAGGTCAGAGTTGAATTATTGCCAATTATGGAATTGTAACCCTAACACGTGCAATTCTACGAAAGGAAACTTTTCAACTATTCAGATTTTACGAGAAAGGCAAGAAAAGTTACCTCCGCAATGCTCAGTCGGGTTCGCCGCCCGCTCTCGGAGATTCCAGTAGCTCAATGCGACCACCCAGAGATGCCGACGACGCCCTCAAAATTTGAAGACCGGAAGACCAACCTGTGCGGCGATTTCGCCGCAAATGCTTCTTATGGGGCGGCGGATTCGCCGCTCCTTAAGCTCAGAATGCGCTCGTATTTCGCCGCGCGCTCTGTTGTCTCCTGAAACACAAATCCAAATACTTAGATCGCGCACGAGATAAACAGGAAAAATCGAAAACACAAAAACAACAAAAATCTGCATCGCCTCCCCGGCAACGGCGCCAAAAAACTTGATGAGAATTAAGTTTATACCGCAAGTGCACGGCGTCTATGAAGACGTGGCAAGTACGGGTCGAACACAAGGAGGGAGAGATTTCGTTATTTGTATGATTTTCGATTAAGGGGAAGAAGGAGAGAAGAAATAAATTGGGTTTTTGGGATTTTTGGTTTAATTATCTAAAGTACGAAATAAGAACAATTAAAATTAAAACAAGAACAAAGAGGAAAATCCGTGGGGTGGAGGTTTAGATTTAGGTTTAGAGTAGAGAATTACTGAAACTTATTGTAAATCATGTTAGTTATGAAGCATTACAAGATAAATGACTTAACATAAACTCAAGTAATCAAAATACACTAATCATGAACTTAAAATAATAACATGCATTCATCATTCTCTAACCCTAATTCCATCACCTCCACCCTTTGGAGAGAGTTAGAAACTCATGGAGGGAGGAAGAAGAAGGGATCCTAGAGACATTAAAAGAAAAGAGAGACAAAACAAAATAAAACAGAAATTTATTACTAATGATCCAAGACCAAAGGTTCAAAGATGTGTTACATTCGTCCTACAGGGCTATTTATAGCCGATACAGGGGATACCAATACATAAAAGGATAGTACACGCGTCGACCCGACACTGGACGAAAATCGGGCACACAGATCACCCCTGGTGCGGCGAAATCGCCGCACAATGCATGGGAGGTGCGGCTAATTCGCCGCCCAGGTTGATGGGATCGGGTCCGGATTTCTGCGGTGCGTTTATGGCATGATTTGATCTTTATTTGCGCGTCTGGATGATTTCTTTCCATTGTCTTGAGCTCCGGATTAATTCCTTCCATTGTTGGAGATTTATATTTGATTTTTCTTTTGACTTTCTCCACACAATAACTTGGTCCTTTTATTTTGCAATTAGGTCCTTGGCATTTTGCAATTAAGTCCTTGACCTTTTTGTAATTAGCTCCTTGAATGCTTTTATGCTTGGATGCATTTCTATTTGAAACCCGATAAACTTCAACTCGGTCTTTATGATAGAAATGAATCTTTTGCATGCGTTTATGCTCGGAATGTGGGTAATTTGCATCTAGGTCCCTGTATTCTGTAAATTCGACTAAACACATACCTTAGTAGCATTTATTGATATAAAAGTAATCTAAATGAAAGACATATGATGCAATGTATGCAATGCATCAAATACCCCCACACCTAGATTTTGCTAGTCCCTAGCAAAGCAAAATATAAGAAAATGAAAACAGGGAAATCCTAACTCACTTTCGTAGGAATCACGGTTGTACTTAGCATGTGCAACAAGCCTTTAAACCTCCAGGTTGCCTTAGAGGACGAGTTTTGTCTCGTGAGGGTTTTCAGTTGACACACCCACAAAGTCTTAATTCAACATTCCATTAATAGCTCTTAATATTTCTGCCTTAACCTTATACATCTCACTTAAAGTTCTCGCATGCTCATTATACAGTTCTAACTTATAAAAAGTTTGACTTGGTCTTTATTCCTCCAACATTCACACCACTAACCCCTCTACACATGTTATCACATAAATTATTTTGCACGCCTCCTCTGGTGGTGAAGTATCATTTGGATCAACCATGGCATGGATCATTCCTTTAGCTTTGGGCCTTGAGTATCTTAAAGTATTTATTTATTTTTTTCCTTTTTCCGTGATTCAACACATTTGCTTTTCTTTTTGACACTTATACCCTTTTTGTGTCCGTCCCTTGCCTCATGATATTAAGAATACACACAAAGTAGTATTGTGTCATCTTTGTATTAGTATTCATTTCTTGATCTCTTTAAGCTAGTTATAAATATGTGACTTAACTCAAATCACATTGTGCACATTACAACTTTGCTTTATCAAGGGGCCCACTAATATCATCACTCAATTAAGAGGGGCAATGATAGTCTTTTGACTAACTATCTTCTCCAACAAAAGTTGTACTTAACCAACCAATGCCTTTACACTACACTTATCGATAGTTCAAGACACTGATCTAATTAAGTATTCCTTAAGTGATCAGATATAAGTCTCATATCAAAGGACCAAAGACACAGTAAAATATCAATGACACAGAAACACATTTCTATAATATTTTACTTGTTAGGTCTATTCAGTATACAAAAGTAATATTTTCCTCTTTTGCATACCCGTGTTGTCACTCACTTGTAGAGCTACAATGATCTATGACCAACACGACAATCTTAACCCGGTAATTAATGTCCCATGTTAATTACCATGATTGCGAATATCTTTTGTTTTATGTAAACCAATATCTTTTAGAGCTCTACGGTTAAGGACCAAGAGCCTCTTCATTAACACTTCTAAAAGACGAATAACATAAACAAGGAACAAAATGATTTCTCATTCAATTCATAATAATTGACATTTAAAAGTAAAACTTCTAGAACACATTCCCTTCAATCTCCCACTTGTTATCAAAGTTTTCTTTCACATACATTCTCAATGTATAAAACATTAATAACTAGGGTAACCTTCCCAAATCACCTATCACGCCAATCCACATGGATCCTCGGATCCATGGACTCGAAATATATTTCGTCTCTTAGCTTGGTATGAAGGTTTGTTGAATGGATCAGTTGTGCCACTGTTGTGTCCACCTATTTATTCATTTTGTCTTTCGTTTGTGGTTGAGTTAGCTGTAGTGATATTACTCCTAACTACACTAGCTCATACCTCCACCTTCGATAATGATGACGCATCATCACTCCAACCTCTTATTGTTTAGAATTCCTATAAGAATTGCATCAAAACAGCCCTCGACTATTTTCTCATTTGTCTTCCATAAACAAGAACCTTATCAAACAGCCCTCGGCTATTTCATATGCATTAACAAACACTAACCGCACTTGAGCTTATTGTATACATTCACCACACTTATTTCATGTGCATACACACACTCCACCCCTTAGGGATTTTCATTCCTGAGTTTTTATCTTCTTCATTAGTTGTTTAGCTTAGTTTGTTTGGTGATTTCATTTCAGCTTTGATAGTTTACTAGTTTAGATTAGTGTAGTGTAGTGTAATCCACCTTTATCTCTTTTCTTTCCCACTCGCCTTCGCACAAACCAAAAGTCAACACACCTCCCTGTGGATCGACCCGTATTTTCCACCGCTTCAACGTGGTCGTGCACTTGCGGTTTAATATAAAATGAATCAATCAAGTTTTTGGCACCGTTGCCGGGGAGGTGTTCTGTCCAGACTTTGGTTTGAACGATTCGAGTGGTTTTAATTTTTTGTTTTTAGTTTTGTTTGTTTCAGGGGACCTTTGGATCAAGGGGAAGCTACTGGACAAGTTGGAGCACAAAAGCTTCAACAGGGACCGCCAATTGGCGGCCTGGTGAGCGTTTCTTGCTCTCAGTTTTCTTATTGTAGTTGATTCTTTCATTTTAGTTTTCTGGGAGTACTATGTTGCATGCTGTGACTTCTAGTTCTCTCCTAGATCATTAAACCAATTCCCATTAATCAACTTGGCCTTAAAATCCAAAGCAAAATACTAGCCATTCTTACTTGTTTAGGTCACGCATCATGTACTTGACTTAGGCATGTAGTTGTCTTTTCTTTTAGCTTTATTTTCAGTTGTTGAGTGCTGGTGTGAGGTACGCATTTCATACACTCATTCATGCATCTTGTATGCCCATGCATTAGTTAGTAGGAATTGCATCAGGACAAGAGTGAGTTGAGCGTTTGATTGGAGCATTGATTGCTAGATTTTGGATCAAAACACTACTAAGGAGGGGCTGTCCCATAAAAGATAAGGTGGGGGATTTTATCACCCTTTCCTTCGCCCCAAAAATCACTCTTAATCAAGCCTTAACTAAAAGCAAGTAGACGTTGGCCCTAGGATTCCAGACGCACTAGGAGAGTAATCTAGTTGAGACCGTCATGACCTGATTGGCGTTGCCTATCTTGTCTATAGTAGGAGGTACTGGATCTCTGGATCTGGTATCACTTCCTGGGCATTGTGGTCTTCGTTGTAGGGAGGTGAGGAGTGTCGAGGCTAGTGACCTCGAAGTTAGGCGTCGTCTAGCTTAAGGACCCATTGCCTTACATTGTTTGAGTTGTGCTTGCTAGTTAGGTTTCTACCTGATCACATTACCCATGAAAGATTTAGGGATTCTTCCCTTCTCCTCTGAGTCATCTTCTTCTCACCTTCTTCTACGTTATAGTCTCCTCCCCTTTACACTCTCTGTTAGCATTTTAGGGTCGAGTCGAACACTTTTTGCGAGCTTAGCCTCGTGGTGGTGAGAGTGGTCGACTCGAGAGTTGTTTGTTGAGATGGACGGTTACATGGGCGACCATCCATATCATTGTTGGGACCAGGACAATTCTTCCTGGTATTCCGGACCCATGCAACCTGGGGTGGCTCAGGCGAACACCCCGTATGGTTGGGATAATCTTCATTGTGTGACTGAGCAATCTTCATATAGGGGTGATATGAGAGGCACCGACTGCTAGATCTGCATCTAGTTACGTCGGATCACTTGTTGGTCATCAAACTGAGACATTGCAAGAAACTTTGGCCACTTTCATGCGTACGGTAGACGACATGAGTGCACCGGTGGCTCCAGTTGTCGTACCGTGCGACTGTTGTGGGTTGAGTGGTCATGTTATCAGGGAATGTCCTTATGTTCCCCCAGAGCCTGAGTATGAGCATACATTTTCCTAAAACGCTCAATATGACCATTACACATCCGTGTACAACCCGAGAGGGATGGATTCATGGGGAGACAATTCATATCCAAATTCTTATACTTCATTTTCACCCCAATATCCTCCTCCCGAATACCCTGAATTCTACCAACACCCCACTTCAAATCATTGGACTCATTCTCAGCCCATCAACACCCAACCCCAAAATTTCCCAAGCTCTGACTTGGACCTCATAGTTGACCGCATACCTGATTCCTTGAAACAAACTTTTCTTACGTTCATGGAAACCACTCAACAGTCCATACAAAATATGGCACTGCAAGTGAGTCAAATGTCGCAGCAATTACGTGAACGTGAGGAGAGTAACTTTTCTTGTCAACATGAGGATTCATCTTTTGATATCGAACCACCACCACATCCACAAATTCAAAGCACAATCTTTCAAAGTCAAACTCCTAGTCAGTCTGAGGGACTTCGGGTTTCAATTCACGATCACTTAGTGGAGGATTCGATTCAAATTGAGAAAAACAAGGACCAAATTCATTATGAGTCGGCACAGGATTGTGCCTTATTTTTTGTCCCGTGACCCTTGAGCCACATGATCTTCATGTTGTGCTTCTTAAGGACTCACCTCTGGTGGAGCAAGATCTCCCTAGTACCCACAATTTCAAACAACCTGATGAGAGTTTGCCTCTCACTATTGTTCCTGATCATATTGGAAATAATGGAACATTAAACAACTACATTGCTCATGAGGGTATTAGGAGTTCCTTGGAGGATACCTTGGGTATGAGACCCACTTTTTGTTCGCCTGGTGTGTCGGACATGCCTAACGAGGTTCTTGACCTCGTTCCGACGCACCAGCCTGTTGGTTGGAGAGTTTGGATTGACGATCATAACTTCAGCAGCGCAACGGGAGAAACTCTTCTTCCGTTGCCCCTTATTTCCCAAACTCTTGAGAGGTTCAAGCTCTTTCAGTTTGATCCTTTGAATGAGACGCCTTTGCGTCCAATTCATGGACCTCTCATTTCATCTTGTGCTCTTTGTGAAGGGGGCCCACACATGAGTGTTCTGGCCCCGCGTGGTGTCAAGTTCCCTTTCCAAGTGCATTGACCCAATTTTGAGGTTCCCATTTGATGTCTTTTGACAAATGAAGATGGGAACTTATGTTTGTACATAGTTATATTCAAAACAAAAAAAAATACAATAAAAGACTCCTTCAGTGAGCATCGATTGTTGTGGGCTCCAACCCTTGTGTATTTGGGCCCCTTTTCTTTCACGTATTTTGTCTCCCTTTTTAAGTATCTCACAGGTTTTGAGGGGAATTTGGGTTGTGTCCATCAACATAACCACGAACTTCCTTTTGTGCTTCATGTTGGTGAGATCTTTCTTTTTTCATGCATAAATCCGTGTAGTTTCATGCTCACATTCACTGAGGACAATGCATGAAGTAGGTGTGGGAGGGGGTGTTTTTACGTGTGTACATAGTCGAGTCTTTTCCTTTGATTTTTGTTTTCTTTTGTGTGCATTGTTAGGGTCATGTTAGTGTGCTGCATTTAATATTGATATATCTGTTTGTCATGATCCTTGGGTGACTTGTCTTCTTTTGCTTGCCTAGTGCTTCAAAATTTTCACATTTCTTTCAAAATCTTCATGTGTTTGAGAAATAAAATGTTTTGTGGGTTTTGTGTGTTTTTAGCATGTGCAAAACCGTTGAGAGGCAAAGTAAAAAGAAAACTCCCAAAATTGTCTTGAACTTGATGCATTAGGATATCTAGTACAGTAGCTTTAGGATTTATCGAGTCGTTAGGATGCACCCCAATTTTCCCTTGGGGGTGAGTAATCATAGGGTTTAAGTGCTCAAACATTTAAAGAAGTCCACCCTGAACCTAGTGAGTCAATAATTCGTGTCTGTTAAATTAAGGGAGTTTGTTGTAGGCAAGGACCCTTTAAATCTTGTTGTGAGACATTAAGTGTAGGGGTTTTGGTTCATGTGTAGATAACAAATAAGTGAGTAGGTGTTCTCTCTTCTCGCACGGCTCCTATCACTCGGGAAAGTAGGTCTGAGGGGAATTTCTGCCTGGTGCTTTTGAGTCATCTGACTTGGGATGCACCGACCGAATCTCGTTACACGGGTGGTAGGGATTGACCTATGTGGAGATTTCGGGAAAGATGTACGTGATAGTGTAAGTCCTCATAGGCAATGATGCACGAAACCTGACCCTGGGAGAATGAAGCTCCAACTAATAAAAAGAAAAGAAAAAAATTGAGAGAAGAAACAAAAAGAAAAAGAAATCGTAATGCAAATAAGAACCTTAATGGACCTTACACTTTGTATCACTTGAGGATGTTGAGGTTGTCCGTGTCTTTCACTTAATTCCTTATTTAACTTGCACGAATGGTTCATTAGGTTAGGTGCATGGACTGATTACCTATATAGAGTCAGCCCGTAGGATTACCGCGTCCAATGATCGACAACATATGTCCAACGAGTCGAGTGTCTAGATTGAAAAATGCACCTTGTTCGGATTTTGTGGGTATATCCGCTGAAAACCCTCAGGAGACAACACTCCTCCTCCTTGGAAACAAGGAGGTTTAACAGCTTGTTGCACGTGCTAAGTGCAACCGTGATTCCTACGAAAGTGAGTTAGGATTTCTTGTTTCTCGTTTGCTTTTCTCTTTCTTTGTTTTGCTCGGGACCATCAAAAACTTAGGTGTGGGGGTATTTGATTGGCATCATTTCATGCTTATATTTGTATCTTAATTGTGAGACCAAAAGCAGGGAAAAAGGACTTAATTGTGAGACCCGGGGACTAAGATGCAAGGGAGAAGGACCTAAACGTAAGACCGAAGGACCAAAGAGCAAAACAGAAAACTCCACACCATCATGGGGAGTATTTTGGCAATTATATTCGGGTCGGAGCTCCAACAAGTGAAGTAGATGCATCAAAGACCAACAAAGACATCCAGAAAAGTCCAGAATAAAATCCAGCGTGATCCGGACCATATAGACCGCTAATTGGCGGTCTGTTTTGGCCCAACTCCACTAAGATTTTGGTGGGTCACATATTAGTGTGTATTTAGTCCATTTCTGGTATTTGTTTCATCCCACAGACGGATCCAGACCTGATAGATCGCCAATTGGCGGTCTGTTTGGCTCCGAATCCGCTAATCTTTGGTGGGCATGTGTATTAGAGTGTGTTTATTCTATTTATGGTATTTGTTTAGTCCCATACCGGGGGATTGTTCCGGATTACCTTTTTCTATGGCTATAAATAGAACTCTTCACCTTCTATTGTAAAGTACTCATTGCTTGGTGGCATTCTCTTTAGTAAGGAGTAAGCCTTGAAGCTAAACTCAAGGTGGAGAACAATGCTACCTTCAATGTGAGTCATTGTTAATAAAATAATTATTCTAGTTTCTTTTAATCTTGTCTTTTAATTTGTGCATGCTTGTTTAGTCTTTCCTTTCCTTTTAAGCTTCTTTAATGCTCCCTTCTTGCTTAGTTAAATTTCCTTTCAGTATAATGTTTCATTTTGTTAATGTAGGTAGTGTAATGATTAGTGAGTAGTTTCATCCCCTTTGGGGTTGGAGTAGATGTATGTACATGTTATGTAGGTGGTATGAATGCTAGATATTATTGTTTGTGAGAGATATTAGTATGCTTGCTTGAATTAATAAGAACTCTACTTGATGGTTTCGACCATAGTTAGGTACACTCCATGCTCGTTATGTTCTTAATAACAACCTTGCATTGCTCATATTAATCACCTAGGTTAGTGTTGAAAATGATAGGTCTTGCCATGAGGTACTTCTTATGCATTAACAAACACTAACCACACTTGAGCTTATTGTATGCATTCACCACACATATTTCGTGTGCACACACACTCCACCCCTTACGGGTTTTCATTCTTGAGTTTTTATCTTCTTCATTAGTTGTTTAGCTTAGTTTGTTTGGTGATTTCATTTTAGCTTTGCTAGTTTACTAGTTTAGATTAGTGTAGTGTAGTGTAATCCATCTTTCTCTATTTTCTTTCCCACTCGCTTTCGCACAAACCAAAAGTCGACACACCTCCCTGTGGATCGACCCGTATTTACCACCGCTTCATTGCGGCCGCGCACTTGTGGTTTAATATAAAACGAATCAATCAGTCGTCTCTAGACAAGACATGTGGTCTGCCACAACATTTTCACACCCTTTTTGTCCCGAATCTCGAGATCGAATTCTTGTAACAACAAGATCCATCTCAAGAGTCGGGATTTTGCATCTTTCTTCGCCATGAGGTGCTTGATGGCTGTGTGATCAGAATAGATAATCATGTGGGAGCCAATCAAGTACGATCGGAATTTCTCCAAAGCAAAGATGATCGCTAAGAATTCCTTCTCGGTCATAGTGTAGTTCAATTGGGCATCATTGAGTGTTTGATTGATCGTTTTATATTTAACCATAAGTGCACGACCGCGTTGAAGCGGTGGCAAATACGGGTCGTCCACTGGGAGGTGTGTCGACACTTGGTTTGTTCGAAGGCGAGAGGTAAAAGAAGGAGAGAAAGATGTCTTACACTAATCTAAACTACAAAGCTGAAATGAAATGGAGAAGAAACGATAAAACTAAACCCCAAAGGGGGTAGACAAATAATGTGACATAAAAGAGTGTGTCTGTGTTCATTAAGCTCCTCACAACATGTAGTGCATGAAATCATAAAACTACATCCAACTTTGCCTCCACATGAATTAAGATAAGACTACATCATTAAAACATACAAGACAATAATTGGAAAGAAGCTAAATGAACTCAAGTATAAAGACTAGACCCTACTACGCCTCCACATGAATTAAGATAAGACTACATCATTAAAACATACAAGACATTAGCTAAGGTAAAGGCAACAAGAGTTCATACACTACAACTTGTGTTTCCAATATTAATTCCTATCAATATCCTAACCTTATCATTCCCCATAAAATAGATCCACTAATCAAAGCATAAGCTAAGCTTCATTCAAGAGCATTATCATATCAAAGATAAGAGTGAAAACCCATTAGATGGTTATGGAAATCATATAAAGCTCAAGGGATAAAGATAACACACACGTAATACACTACATGATTATATCACATATTTCTCCACCCCCCAAATGGGCATGGAACTACTCACACATATTTAAACTAACTACTCTAACAAAAGAAAGCATTATACTGAAGTGAAACCACACTAATCAAGCAAGAAATATTAAAGAAGCATAAAACAAAACAAACAAGCAAGCATGCATATGAAAGGAAATTAAACTAAGAGAGGAACAACACAATTAAAGGAAAATATCTATTATTAACTCACTCAATTACAAGTAGCCCTTCCTCCACTAGAGTTTTTCTGCAAGGCTTCACTCTTAGTAGGGAAGGTGGCCACCAAAGAGAGAGAGATAGTTACAATGGGAGGTGAAGAGTTCTATTTATAAGCATGGAAAAAGCTAATCCGGGACAATCCCCCGATGTGGGACTAAACCAATACCAAAAATAGCCTAAACACATGATAATACAAGTCCAGGAGCGAGCTTAGCAGAGTTGGGCTCATCCAGACCGCCAATTGGCGGTTCCAGACTGCCATTTGGCGGCCTATAAGGCCCAGATCTGTCTGGGTTTTGTACTGGGCTTCTCTGGAAGCATTTCTTGGTCTTTGATGCATCTACTTGGTTTGTTGGAGCTCTGACCCGAATCGAATTGCCAAAACACTCCCCATGATGGTGTGGAGTTTCCTGTTTTGCTCTTAGGTCCTTTGGTCTTACGATCAGGTCCTTCTCCCTGGCATCTTAGTCCCCAGGTCTCACAATTAAGTCCTTTTTCCTGCTTTTGGGTCCTTTCATGGCTCTTCTCTTCAAACCTCTTTATTCCTGAAAACTAAACATAAAACTCGTTACGTAGCATTGCTTAGGTGTAAGATAATGGATATAAGATACAAATATAAGCATGAAATGATGTCAATCAGTGTTCTACTGGCATAGTAGATCACATGAGGCAATTTGTCCAATCGTTGCCCAAGCACTTCTCCCACAGCGAAGTCAGATGCATCACACATCAACTCAAAGGGTTCAGTCCACACCGGTGCCTTAATTATGGGAGTTGAAGTCAACTCTTTCTTCAAGGTCAAAAAGGCATGGTGGTAATCTGGTGTGAACTCAAAAATGGCATCCTTAGCCAATAAGATGGTGAGAGGTCGAGCAATTTTGCTAAAATACCGAATGAACCGCCGATAAAATCCAGCATGCCCCAAAAAGGCGCGAATATCCTTCACATTATGTGATGGTGGGAGATTAGCAATAATACCCACTTTGGCGGGATCCACCTCAATTCCCCTACATGAGACCACATGTTCAAGTACAATCCCTCGCTTCACCATGAAATGACATTTCTCCCAATTAAGAGCGAGGTTCTTCTCACGACATCGCTTGAGGACAAGGCTCAACTGACGAAGGCACCATCAAAGGAAGTGCCAAATATGGAAAAGTCGTCCATGAAAATCTCAAGGAAACACTCTACCATATCAGAGAAGATGCTCATCATACTCCTTTGAAACGTTGTCGGCGCATTACATAACCCAAAAGGGCATGCGATGTTAGGCAAACGTGCCAAAGGGACAAGTAAATGTGGTTTTCTCTTGATCCTCGGGGGCGATGGGAATTTGGTTGTAACCGGAGTATCCATCAAGAAAACAATAATACTCATGTACGGCCAACCTTTCCAACATCTGATCAATGAATGGCAACGGGAAATGATCTTTCCACGTTGTCGCATTGAGCTTGCGATAATCAACGCAAACTCGTCAGCCAATTTGTAGGCGTGTCGGGATAAGCTGATTATGCTCATTCTCCACAACTGTCATGCCTGACTTCTTGGGAACCACATGGACATGACTCACCCACGAACTATCAGAGATAGGATAGATTATGCCATGATCCAAGCACTTGGGAACCTCATTTGGGACGACTTCTTTAAGTACAGGATTCAATCTTCGTTGTGGGTCCCTGTGGGGCCTAGAATCCTCTTCCATGTGGATCCGATGCTGAACAATACCAGGGCTAATTCCCTTGATATCCTTCAAGGACCACCCGATCGCCTCTTTGTTTTCAAAGAGTACTCTTTTGAGGGCAACCTCTTGATCTTGTGCAAGATCAGAAACAATAATGAGTGGCAAAGTCTCATTATCCCCTAAAAAGATGTACTTTAAGTTATCGGGGAGAAGTTTAAGCTCGACCAGAGGTGGGTCCTTGTCGGATTCAGAGTTACTTTCAAGTGGCTCAAGGGCCACGGGGTAAGAGGAGCAAGCACCCAGATGTGCCTCCTCGTCTAGAGATACGCTAACGGATTCCTCAAGATCCTCTTCACTCGCAACCTGGTCATTTGACACCTCAATAATATGTCGATGTGAGTCGAACATGCCTAATGACTCAGGCTCATCCGTGTCTTGGATGAAATTAGCTCCGACTGCATCGTCGAAGAGCCCAGGTTGCTTACCAAGAGTAAAGATGTGGAAATCTGCCATGAGGTTTCCAAAAGATAACATCATCAAGCCATGGCGACAATTGATCAAAGCATTGGATGTCGCCAGAAATGGCCTCCCAAGGATCATAGGAATTTGTCCCAGTGGGTTGGACACAGGTTCGGTATCCAAGATGATGAAATCAACTGGAAATGCGAACTCACCCACTTTGATAAGGACATCCTCCACACTCCCTTGTGGAATCTTGACGGATCTGTCAGCCAACTAGAGGGTTGTCCTAGTTGGTTTAAGATCGCCTATTCCAAGGTTGACATAGACAAAGTAGGGCAGGAGGTTCACAGATGCTCCCAAATCCAATAAAGCTTGAGAGATTGTCACATTACCGATCATGCAAGAGACAGTTGGACAACCTGGGTCCTTGTATTTGACTTGCATGGGTCGTGTCACTATTGAGCTCACATTGGCGGACAAAAATGACTTTTTGGGAACATTTGTTTTTCTCTTAGTGATGCAAAGGTCCTTGAGGAACTTCGCATACAGTGACATTTGTTGAACAACGTTCAAAAATGGGATGTTCACCCTTACTTGCCTAAGTACGTCAACGATCTTGTCCCAATGCTCATCACGTTTTTAGTCAACTTATCAGGGAATGATGCCTTGGGAACATAACAATCACGAGAAGGATCTCAAAATTAGGTTCCTTCAAAGACTCAGGACTCTCCTCGGAAGTCTCGCCAACAGGGTTGGCTTCAGGCATTTCCACATTGTTGTCAACAACCCTTCCCAATCTCAAGGTATGGACAACATTGGCATGTTGGGAAGGGTCACTTTCAACATTGTGTACATTCTGCCTAGAATGGGCAGGTTGACTCCGGAACTGACCCTTCTCGCGTTCATGGAATTGATGAGCCAACTGGCTAACTTGCATTTCCAACGCTTTAACTGTACTTTGCATGCTCTGCATGAACGCTTGAAGGCTCGGATCACTAGAAGGGTCCTTGGGGTCAACCCGCTGGGGTGGTGGAGTCTGGTTGGAATAACCCGACGATGAGGCCTGAGCAGGTTGGTAATCATGGTGTTGAGACCTTTGATGTGGGGGTTGGTAGGTCACCGATGGGCGTAGAGGTTGATAAGGTTGAGGTTGAGCGTGCGAGCTCTGACCGTGACCCCCACTAGGAGTGAATGTACGGGTCGTTACGAGACCTTTGTTGATACATTGCATTTGCATGCTCAGTATCCCTTGGAGCGTAAGGGCATTCCAAGTCATCATGGCCCGTAAGTCCACACCTACCACATCCGGGAGTAGCGACCTGAGCTACAGAAGCTCAGTCCAACTCTAAACTCTCAATCCTACGCATGAGAGCAACCATTTTTGCCTCAGATGCGATAGTTGACTCAACTTGATATGTTCCAGCTCGACCAGAATACCTGGCGTCTAGTGGCTCTCCCATGGTGTCCCACCCAAAGATACGTTCATCCATTAATTCAAAAATGTCTCATGCCTCATCGATAGGTTTCATTTGGAAATCACCCTGACACATCGACTCCAATAATGTGTGGGTGTTGTAGTTGAGGCCCTCATAAACAATCTGGCACAGCTGCCAAAACTCAATTCCATGATGAGGGCACTGCAAGAGAAGGTCCTTGAACCTCTCAAAGAAAGCATAAAATGATTCAGTCTCAGTCTGATACATTTGGTGTATCTGGTGCCGTATATATTGAGCTTTCCTTGTGAGGGAAGAATCTCTTCAGAAATACAGTCACAAAGTCATCCCAAGACAAAATAGAGCTCGCCGGGAGGTTGTACATCCATTTCTTCGCGTTATCCTTCAATATGAAAGAAATCATCCTCAATCAGACTGAATCATCATCAAGCTGTTGAAGCTTGAACATGGAGCATACTTCCTCGAATTCACGTATAAAAATATACAGATCCTCCTTATTGGCCGTGAAGGTACGAATCATGCTCACATATTGAGGTTTCAGCTCATAGTTGTTCCCGCGAGCTGGGGGAAGAACTATGCAAGAAGGCTGCGCGACCCGAGCAGGATGGGTCTGCTCCCATAAAGTCATCCGTCTATCCTGTCGAGCTAAAGGTGGTGGTGCACGAAGAACTCGATCCTGACCGAATCCCTCTTCCTCTCGAGTCAGAGGAGGAGGAGAAGGAGGTCTACGTGGAGGTGGAAGCGGACCGAGGTAATCCATGTATGGAACCCGGTCTCCCCTGTCCCCACGAGACGACTCGGCCTCCTGCTCCAAAGGAGCACGAGGCGGAGATGGCCGATCCCCTAGACCGTCCATCTCAGAAAAATGCACTCTCTCAAGTTGAACGCTCTCACCAAAACGAGCCCAACCTCGCATAAAATGCTCGACTCGACTCTAAAAAACACACAACAGAAGGTGTACACAGAGGATGAGACTACTCGTAGAGAATAGATGAGGAGAGGACTCAGATGCGGAGGGAAGAATCCTTAGATCTAACGTGGGTAATGGGATCAGGAAGAAGACTAACTAGCAAGCACGACTCAATCAACTTAAGGCTATGGGTCCTTAGGCTAGACAACGCCTAACTTCGAGGTCACTAGCTTGACACGCCTCACCTCCCTACAACGAAGACCATAATGCCCAGCAAGTGATACCAGATCCGGAGATCCAGTACCTCATACTATAGACAAGGTAGGCAACACCGATCAGGCCATGCCGGTCTCAATTAGATTACACTCCTAGTGCGTCCGCAATCCATAGGGCCAATGTCTACTTGCTTTTAGAATTAAGGCTTTGATTAAGAGTGATTTTTGGGGCCAAGGAAATGGTGATGAAATCCCCCACCTTATCCTTTATGGGACAAGCCCTCCTTAGTAGCGTTTTGATCCTAAATCTAGCAATCAACACTCCAATCAAACGCTCAACTCACTCTTGTCCTGATGCAATCCCTACTAATGAGTGTAGGAAATGCGTACCTCATGCCAGCGCTCAACGACTGAAAATAAAGCTAAAATAAAAGATAACTACGTGCCTAAGTCAAGTACATGATGCGTGACCTAAATAAGTAAGAATGTCTAGTCTTTTGCTTTGGATTTTAAAGCCAAGTTGATTAATGGGGATTGGTTTAATGATCTGGGAGAAAACTAGAAGTCATAGCATGAAAAATAGTGCTCCCAGATAACTACAATGAAATAACAAACTACTAGAACAAAACTGAGAGGAAAAACAGCTCACCAGGCCGCCAGTTGGCGATCCGTTCGGAGCTTCTGTTCCTCACACTTCGCAGATGGCCTCCCTTTGAGCTCTAGGATCCCTGAAACCAACAAAAACTAAAAAAAAAAATTAAAACCACTCAAATCTTCCAAACCAAAGTCTGGACAGAGCACCTCCCCGCCAACGATGCCAAAAACTTGATTGATATGTTTTATATTAACCACAAGTGCACGACCGCGTTAAAGCGTTGACAAATACAGGTCGATCCACAGGGAGGTGTGTTGACTTTCGGTTTGTGCGAAGGCGAGTGGGAAAGAAAGGAGAGAAAGATTGATTATACTAAACTATACTAATCTAAACTAGTAAACTAGAAAGGCTGAAATGAAATCACATAACAAACTAAACTAAGCAACTAATGTAGGAAGATAGAACTCAGGAATGGAAAACCCCTAAGGGGTGGAGTGTGTGTGTGTGTGTGTGCACATGAAATAAGTGTGGTGAATGCATTCAGGAAGCTCAAGTTTAGTTAGTGTTTGTCAATGCATAAGAAGTACCTAATGGCAAGACCTATCATTTACAACACTAACCTAGGTGATTAATATGAGCAATGCAAGGTTGTTATTAAGAACATAACGAGCATGGAATGTACCTAACTATGACAGAAACCATCAAGTAAAGTTCTTATTAATTCAAGGAAGCATACTAATATCTCTCACAAACAATAATACCTAGCATTCATACCATCTACATAACATGTACACACATCTACTCCACCCCCAAAGGGGATGGAACTACTCACACATATTTAAACTAACATTTATACTAAGGAAAGAA
The DNA here is from genome assembly GCA_963682175.1 of Triglochin maritima. Taxonomy (NCBI): domain Eukaryota; kingdom Viridiplantae; phylum Streptophyta; class Magnoliopsida; order Alismatales; family Juncaginaceae; genus Triglochin; species Triglochin maritima. Next base: position 26,024,152 of record OY821788.1, on the reverse strand, counting down.
GACATGCTTAAACTAATTATAGAAAGACTAAACAAGAAGTTAACTAAAGGACATTAAACAAAACAAACATGCAAGCATATTAAAGGAAATTAAACTAAGCAAGAAACAACATACTAATGGAAAACATCTATTATTAACTCACTCAATTACAAGTAGCCTCTTTCTCCACCAGAGTTTTGCTTCAAGGCTTCACTCTTAGTAGAGAAGATGGCCACCAAGAGAGGAGATGGGGTACATGAGAGGAGGGAGAGTTCTATTTATAGCCATAGAAAAAGGTAACCCAGGACAATCCCCTGGTATGGAACTAAACAAATACCAAAAATAGCCTAAACAAACACTAATACATGTGCACGTGAAATCTTAGCGAATCAGGGGAGATCCGGACCACCAATTAGCGGCCCCAGACCGCCAATTAGCGGTCTACAGGATCCGGATCCATCTGGATTTCATTCTGGGCTTTTTGCTTGATGTATTTGTTGGCCTTGGATGCATCTACTTCGCTTGTTGGAGCTTCGACCCGAATAGAATTGCCAAAATACTCCCCATGATGGTGTGGAGTTTTCTGTTTTGCTCTTTGGTCCTTCGGTCTTACGTTCAGGTCCTTATCCCTTGCATCTTAGTCCCTATGTCTCACAATTCAGTCCTTTTTCCTATCTTTTAGGTCCTTTCATGCCTCTTCTCATCAAACCTCTTTATTTCTGAAATTCAAACATAAAACTCGTCACGTAGCATTGCTTAGGTGTAAGATAATGGATATAAGATACAAATATAAGCATGAAATGACGTCAATCAATTTTATGATATGTTCGATAACCCTTAGCTAGTTTAGATTATAATTGATAGGATCTTGAATTACTGTATTTATGGACATATTTGATTTATTTGCGGTATTGATTTTGAAACATAAAATTTATATTAAATCCCATATAAATTATTTTGTAAAAATGTCGAATATTCAACCGAATGTGCGATCTATGATTGAAAATATTCTTTGGCAAATGATGACTCTAACTTCATAAGCTGGCAACTTAAGCTCAACATCGTGTTGAAGTTTGAGAAACTGTCTCATATTTTGGATGGTGAAATCCCAAAATTAAATGAGAATGCAACCGATGATGAGAAAGAGACTAAAGCCAAGTGGGAAGACCAAGAGAACCAAGTTCATGATCTAATGTTGACCTCCATGGGTGACTCGCTTCAGGTGAAATACTTGGATTCAAAAACCCAATAAGACCTTGGAAGTTTTAACAAATATGTTCATGGATAGTGCTAGAAAAGAGCGTTATAAGACCACCATAGCACTCACAATGTGCCACATGGCGGTGGGAACATCAGTATCCATTTATTTTCTCACTATGCAAGTATACTTTGAGAAGTTGGCGAAGCTCTCTTCCCCAATGCCCGATGACATTGCGGAAAATTTGATCATTGGCTCTCTAGCCCCATCCTACAAGGAGTTTGTCACGCACTATCACGTGCATGAGAAAGTGATGAGTCTTGAGGAGCTTCACAACGTTCTCCAAATGGTTGAAGTTGACATGGGCAAGGGCAGGGACAAGAATGTCCTAGCCATTCATGGTGGGAGCAAAAAGATCACCAAAGGTAAAGGCAAAAACAAATTGGCCAAAAAGGCGTTAAAGGGAAGTGGAGTAGGAGGGGCTCATGCAAGTATCTCGAGGGGAATTCTTTGAAATCTCCGACTCCTAATACGTAGTGTTACCACTACGGTGGAAAATGACACATCCGCCCAAATTGTCCAAAGTACAAGGAGGATCTTAACAACAAGGTAATTGAGCGAAAATGCCCCCAAAAGGCTAACTGTATATTTGTTATTGAGATAAATTTAGCCACATCTGTCTATGATTGCATAATTGATACCAGATCTTGTGCTCACATAATTTCTAATATGCAGCTACTAAAGGATAGGAAGGAACTCGTGAAAAACGAGATGATTTTGAAGGTTGGAAATGATGCAAGTGTTGTTGCGATTGCACAAGGTTCCGTGGAGCTTCAATTGTCTAGTGGTTTAAATTTAAGTTTAACGAACGTTTATAATGTGTCTTCGATTAGCAAGAATATTATTTCTGTATCATGTTTAGATATGGATAATTTTAATATAAATATTTCAAACTCTTGCTTGTCTATATAGAAGAATGAGATTTTCTATGCAAATGCTTTCATAAGAAATGGACTCTATTTTCTTGAATTAAATAATACACAAATTTTAAACATCAATAGCAAAAGACTTAAAACTACTCACGTGAATGATACACTCTTGTGGCATTATCGTCTTGGTCATATAAATGAAAAATGCATCAAGAAATTGCAAGAAGCTAACCTTCTTGATCAAATTGATTTTAAATCATTGGAGACATGCGAACCTTGCCTAATGGGCAAAATGACCAAGAGGTCTTTCAAGAATAAAGGTCCGAGAGCGAATAACTTGCTGGATTTGATACATTCCGATGTATGTGGTCCAATGAGTACAAGTGCAAGAGACGGTTTTAGGTACTTCATTACGTTGATGGATGACTATAGTCGTTACAGCTATATTTATCTAATGAGAAACGAAAGTGAATCCTTCGACAAGTTCAATGAATTCAAGAATGAAATAGAGAACCAATGCAACAAGAAAATCAAGTCTTTACGAATCGATCGTGGAGGTGAGTACTTAGGTACTGCATTTGATTCGTTCCTAAAGGAGTGTGGTATTGTACCACAACTCACTCCACTCGGTACACCTAAATGGAATGTGGTACCCAAAAGGAGAAATAAGACATTGCTCGACATGGTTCTATCAATGATGAGTCAAGATGAATTGCCATTTTACTTTTAGAGTTATGCACTAGAAGCTGCGGCTTACACACTAAATAATGTTCCATCCAAATCCATAGAGAAAACTCCTTATGAGCTATGGAGTGGTAAAACACCTAAGCTCAATTTTCTCAAGATTTGGGGTTGGGAGACCTACGTCAAAAGATTGATGTCGACTAAACTTCAACAAAAAGCGGATAAGTGTTGGTTTTTTAGCCTTAATCTTTATTTAGTTTTGATGATTAAGTAATCTAATCTTAATCTATATTTAATCAATCAACCTAGACAATCAAAGTAAGCAAACATGAATACATGCATTGCATATATATATTCGTGTACTTGCGATATTCTTAATAGGTTGATGAAGAATCAAGCTAAGGAGCTTGGGGACAAGAAGATAAAGACTCAAGACATGTAATCAAGCTTTGGACCAATATGTAATGTAGTATAATTTGAGTCCTAAGGATTAATGTAAACTTGAGCACATTAGGATTCTGTCCCGTATCCCCACGGTTAACCGAACCCTTCTCGGTAAACCGAATCTTGTAGAGTTCGGTCCACCGAACACCTTGCGGTCAACCATGTAGAATCCTTTAGGTGTTCCCTGGAATAACCACCTCGGTATACCGAACCGCCTTCGGTAGACCGAATTAGCCTGGACCGGTTTTGGACTTTGCTCCAACGGTCGTATTTAAATCTTGACTTAAAGCCAAATTGACTTATCCATATTCGGTACACCGAACTTCATTCGGTCAACCGAATCATATTGCTTTAGGAGACCAACGGCTATTTAACTTGACCATTATTGGTAAACCAATCTCCCACGCTTTGTCAGCGCAAAACCCGCGCAAACTTCGGACTACCGAAGTATACACGGTCAACCGAACTTAGCATAAACAGAACCCTACCAATCTTACTGTCCAGTTTGGAACGGTTCACCGAATAGGTTTCGGTAAACCGAATTATATTAGGGTTGCTAGTTAGAGAGCTACTGGAGTTGAGTGAGCGGTTCACCGAATAGAATTCGGTAAACCGAAACGACCATCTTCGGTAATCCGTTGGGTTAACGGTCTACCGAAGAGCGTGCAAATTCTGCCCGAACTTTTGTCACATCATCACATTTCATGGGTCAACTTTCTCACCCACTCCCCAACGACTCTAAGAGCTTTGAAGCCTATATAAGGACCTCATTAGAAGCACAACACAAGCACTACACTCTCCAAACATCAAGTATCCTTGTGCTATCTTTCCCAAACCTTCAAAGCTCAAATCCTATACACTCAAGCCAAAACTTCACCACTTGTATTCCTAGATCCATATCATAATCCAAGTTTGCTCAAAGTTAGAGTGTCATTAGCAAGAGTTGTGATTCCATTCTTTCATCCAAATCACAAGAGTTGTAATAGCTTCAAGGAAGCTCCCTCTCGGGTTGTGAGAGGAGACACGGGCGAGGCGAGGTTGTTCGCGAGGCTCGGGTTTGTAAAGGCGTTGATCTCGGCCCGGTAACGGAGATCGGATAGTGGAAACCACAAGCGAGGCTCGAGAGACGAGCGGGGCTTGTGAGTGAGGACTAGGACCCGGGGAGGGTGCCGAACCTCGTTAAATCGGGCGTCGACTTCAACGTTGGTTTGCAAGTTCTCTATCTCTTAGAATAACCCTTGCATGATTAGTTGTTAGTTCGTAATTAGTTTTTAATTCCGCATCTTGTTTAATTACGATCACTAGAGGGCCCATTAAGATCCCCACAATAAGCACTTCTTTATAGGTTATCATCGTGAGATAAGAGGATACTACTTTTGACATAAAACCTCCAATCGAGTGATTGTCAAGAGGGATGACGTATTCTTAGAGAATGAGTTTTTCGAAAGAATAAAAAGTAGTGGGAGTGGAATTGTACTTGAGGAAATTCAAGATATTCTACAAGATCATGATATGAATGATAACATTCAAGATCATGAAATCCAACCGAGGTCCCTTTGGTTAGTGAGAGCATGAGTGAGAGACCCTCGCAAGCAATTGTGAGTGAATCTCAATCATCCCCGCCTAGTGTACATTCGAGAATCGAACACAAACAAATTCTGCAAGAAATTGTGGAGGAAGTTCAAGAAGTACAAGTGGAACCAAGAGAACTTAGATGGTCTATGAGGGAATGGAAGAAACCCGATATGTTTTTGGGACTTCATGAAATCATGGTACTTGATACCGATGATTCCTAGACCTTTCAAGAAGCAAAGGAAAGAGAGGACTCCAAACTATGGTTTAAAGCCATGGAATCCGAAATAGAATCCATGTATGACAATCAAGAATTGAACTTGGTTGACCTTCCTTAAGGAAAGAAAGTCGTTCAAAACAAATGGGTCTTTAAGAGGAAGATGAACAGAGATGAGAACTTGACAACCTACAAAGCAAGGCTTGTTGAAAAAAGTTTCACTCAAATTCAAGGAATTGATTATGATGAAACTTTTTCACCAATTGCCATGTTCAAGTCTACTCAGATTATGCTTGTTATTTCTGCATTTCATGATTATGAAATATGGAAAATGGATGTCAAAACAACGTTCCTTAATGAGAACTTGGAGGATGATGTGTATATGGTACATCCTCAAGATTTTGAAGATCCAAAGAATAGCGAGAAGATATGTGATTGACATCATTTCATGCTTATATTTGTATCTTATATCCATTATCTTACACCTAAGCAATGCTACGTGGTGAGTTTTATGTTTGAATTTCAGAAATAAATAGGTTTGAAGAGATGAAGCATAAACGGACCCAAGAGCAGAGAAAAAGGACTGTGTTGTGAGACCTGGGGACTAAGATGCAAGTGAGAAGGACCTGAACGTAAGACCGAATGACCAAAGAGCAAAACAGAATACTCCACACCATCATGTGGAGTATTTTGGCAATTCGATTCGGGTCTCCTATAAACGAAGTATATGCATCAAAGACCAACAAAGACATCCAGAAAAGCCCACAACAAATTCCAGACGGATCCAGACCCGATAGACCGCCAATTGGCGGTTTGTTTGGCTCCGAATCCGATAATATTTGGTGGGCATGTGTATTAGAGTGTGTTTATTCTATTTATGGTATTTGTTTAGTCCCATACCTGGGGATTGTCCCGGATTACCTTTTTCTATGGCTATAAATAGATCTCTTCACCTTCTATTGTAAACTACCCATTGCTTGGTGGCATTCTCTCTACTTGGAGTAAGCCTTGAAGAAAACTCAAGGTGGAGAAGAATGCTACCTTCAATGTGAGTCATTGTTAATAAAATAATTGTTCTAGTTTCTTTTAATCTTGTCTTTTAATTTGTGCATGCTTGTTTAGTCTTTCCTTTTAAGCTTCTTTAATGCTCCCTTCTTGCTTAGTTAACTTTCATTTCAGTAGAATGTTTCATTTTAATGTAGGTTGTAGTGTAATGATTAGTGAGTAGTTCCATCCCCATTTGGGGGTGGAGAAATATGTGATATGATCATGTAGTGTATTAGGTGTGTGTTATCTTAATCCCTTGAGCCTTATATGATTTTCATAACCATCTAATGAGATTTCACTCTTATGTTTGATATACTAATGCTCTTGAATGAAGCTTAGCTTATGCTTAGATTAGTGAACCTATTTTATGGGGAATGATAAGGTGAGGATATGGATGAAATTAATATTGGAAACACAATTTGTAGTGTATGTACTCTTGTTGCCTTTACCTTTGTTAATGCCTTGTATGTTTTAATGATATTGGGTTATCTTATTTCATGTTGAGGCATAGTAGGATCTAGTCTTTATACATGAGTTCATTTAGCTTCATTCCAATTATTGTCTTGTATGTTTTAACGATATAGTCTTATCTTATTTCATGTGGAGGCAAAGTTGGATTTAGTTTTATGATTTCATGCACTACATGTTGTGAGGAGCATAATTGAACACACACACACATCTTTATATTCACATTATTTCTCTACCCCCTATGGGGTTTAGTTTTATTGCTTATCTTCCATTTACTTTTTGCATTGTAGTGTAGTTTAGTGTAACCAACGTTTCTCTCCTTTCTTTCCCACTCGCCTTCGCACAAACCAAAAGTCGACACACCTCCTTGTGGATCGACCCGTATTTGCCACTGCTTCAACGCGGTCGTGAACTTGCGGTTAAATATAAAAATGAATCAATCAGTATGCAAGCTTCAACGATCCCTTTATGGATTGAAGCAAGCATCAAGGAGTTGGAACAAATACTTTGATGAGGAAGTCAAAAAGACTCACTTCGTCCAAAGTAAGGAAGAGCCTTGTATACACAAAAAGGTTAGTGGGACCACGTACATAATATTTTTGATCTTATATGTCGATGACATACTTGTAGGACTTCGTGTCCCCATGTATGTATATATTTTTAAAATTTTTAATACAAAATATAAGATCGATTTCATACTTTCAATAATTTTATGTACATTACTTTGTGTTTATTCTAATATCATGCAATGCTACATAAATTAAAATAAATTACAAAGAGAGAATCATACCCAAAGGTTCTCTAAAACCTTTCGAAGATCCGGAGTCGCGTTGCCCGTTCAATCACCCGCCGATTCGCGTCCAAGTGTTCATCAAACTCTAAACAAGATTATAGAGAAAGGAGCTAGCCAATCAATCTCTAATTAGGCTTAGAATCTAACTAATAACCCCTCTTTAAGCTCCTGAGATTTCTATCTCTAAAACTTAAATTAATTAAGAGATTTTGTGGTGATTAAGGGACAGATTAATGAAAGTTTTTTTTTGCATTAACATAAACAAGTAGGATGAGGGGTCCTTTTATAGGCTCCTAAAACATCCTCATCAAGAACTATTCTTTAGTCATGATCTTCCTTATTCTCTCCTAAAATTAATCTCAAATTGCCACATAAGCATTCTCAAAAGTATTTAATTAAATCTGGAATTAATCTAACTCATGATCTAATTATTCTCTTAATAATTCACGCAAAAATCGCACTGTTCGGTTGATCGAGAATTTTTCTCGGTTAACCGAACCATTCGGTTATAACACATGTTCGGTGGACCGTGAGCTAGACGGTCGACCGAATATGCATGAGAAAAATTCTCTGGAAAATTTCGGACGATCTGCGTCTTGCTCGGTCGACCGTTAACCCACCAAAATTTCTCCTGGCGAGCATTCATCGGACGACCATGTCACCTTCGGTCTACCAAAAATATTCTTTCACGGTTGACCGTTCATGCTCGGTTAACCGAACCCAGCTGTCCAGACACTCCAGAAAATTTTGGTCAACCAATTGTGTTTACCCGTTCCCCGTTCGGTTGACCGTTCCGAAGACACCCCGGTCGACCGAACCCCAAACGGTTCACCATGTTTGACCCTGATTTTGCCTTTGTCAAATTTTGGATTTATTTCCAACAAAATTTGATCTTTCGGGGTTTTCAACAAATTCATATATTATGTAATATATTATCCTATGTAATATTAAATTATTACACCACATAATATACACACATCATATGGATTTATTATGATTCTAATTATGTAAATTCTCATGACAAATTGATTTTATTCGTTCACCACATGTGTCCATTTTTCACATGAAACCTGACACATCATATGAACTCAAAATCAAGCTTCTTGTTTCCCAGTTTTGTGGTGTGACCTATAAGAGGATCTAAGCGAATTTGACAGTGATATTAAACACTTAATACCTCAAACTATAAGCGATATCTAGCTACACATTATAGTTACCCAATTTGCTAAGGCTGTAAATGGGTTGAAATTTACCCGCAACCCTCCCCGCCCCGCCTAACGCAGGTTGCGGACAAAAAATTGCTACCCGCCAACCCGCCACCTGCACAACCCTCATAATAAGTGGGGCGGGTTGCGGTTTTCTCCCAACCCGCCCCACATAACCCGCAACCCGCATAAACCTTATATGTTTTTGATTTTTTGTATTTAGTTATGATTTAGTTTGTATTTAGCTTTAATTTTTTTGTATATAACTTTAAAAACATACATTGATTGATTTTTTCCTTCATTTTTGTACTTAGCTTTGATTAAAATAGATAATATTAAAGCAAATAATTAATTTTTGTATTTAGCTTTAATAAAAAGATTAAACCCGCCAAACCCGCCAACCCACCCCGCATAGCCTAGTCCATCCTTAAGCGGGGTGGGTAGCGGAATTTTTTTTACCCCACCCCGCCCCGCCTACCCGCTTAACTTTGGCGGGGCGGGTAGCGGTGGGGCGAAAACCCGCCTCGCCCCGCCCCGCTTACAGCCCTATAATTAGCATGGATGTCTTTGTTCCACCTGAACCAAAACACGATCCATTTAGTGATGTAAGTGCACCACTTGTGTTCGTCCCTTGCCTCATGATATTAAGAATATATACATAGTAGAAATGTGTCACCTTTGTATTATATTCATTTCTTGATCTCTTTAAGCTAATTATAATTATGTAACTTAACTCAAGTTACATTGTGCACATTATAATTTTGCTTTATCAAGGGGCTCACTAATATCATCACTCAATTAAGAGGGGCAACAATAATCGTTTGACTAGCTATCTTTTCCAGCACAAGTCATATTCGACCAACTATTGCCTCTATCACTATACTCATTGAGAGCTTTTGACAATAATCAAATTATGAACTTCTTGAGTGAAAAGATATAAGTCTCATATCTTAGGATTCAAGACACAGTAAAACATTAATGACACGAAACACAATTCCATAATGTTTTACTTGTTAGGTGTATTCAATATATAAAAGTAATCTTTTCCTCTTTTATATACTCGTGTCGTCAATTATTTGTAGAGCTACAATAATCGATGCCCAACACGACAATCTTATCTCGGTGATTAATGTTCCATGTTAATTACCATGATTGTGAATAACTTTTGATTTATGTAAACCATTATCTTTTAGAGTTCTATGGTTAAGGACCAAGCGTCTCTTCCTTAAAACTTCCAAAAGATGAATACCATAATCAAGGAACAACATGTTTGCACATCCAATTCATAATAATTGACATATAAAAGTAAAACTTTTATAACACATTCCTTTCTATACTCCTCATGGGAAATCATATACCTTTGCTAGAGCAAACGAGAAATTCATTGAAATCTGCATTTTTAATGAAAGATATGAGTGATGCTCAATCCATCTTGGGAATCAAGATATATAGGGATAGATCTCGTAAACTCATTGACCCAAGTCAACGTACATACATTGACAATGTCTTGGAAATGTTCAACATGAACAACTCCAAAAAGAGCAATGTGCAATGAGTATGAGTGTGCAACTCAAGAAGTCTCAACGTGCTGAATCACGTGAAGACTTGAAGTACATGAAATATATTCCTTACGCTTCAACAATATGATCAATCATGTACATGATGACTTGCACAAGACCCGATGTCTCATATGTTTTAAGCGTGACAAGTTGGCACCAATCCAACGTAGGTCCCGATCATTGGACTGCGGTTAAGAATATTCTAAGGTATCTTAACCGGACCAAATATAAGTTTCTTGTTTATGGAGAACAAATGGAGCTTATAGCCGAGGGCTATTCAGAAGCGAGTTTCATGAGTGATACCAATGATAAGAGGTTTCAATAAGAGTTTCATGAGTGATACCGACGATAGGAGTTTATCTCTTGCGAGCTAAATAAAAAATATCTACTAGTGCAGAGGTGCAATTGAAAATAAAACAGATAACGAGGTATCAAACATATGCTAATTGGAATTTCTATAACGTAAATAGGAATGTTTGTACTTCAAGTTAATTATTTTAGTCTCGCATTATAAATCTTTATAGAAAACCATGCCTATTAAGAAGGTTTGAGCTCAAACTCCTTGGTCTTACAAAAAATTTAATGTTTAATTCTCAAACTGAAATCGATGGCAATTGTTACATGTTAAAGTTTACAAAAAGGTGTGTTCTTATGGTTTATGGTTTCTTGATGTTCATTATAAGCCACATAGGCTCTTATATTTTGAATATTTTTGGTCCGTTATATATTAAGATGTAAAGGTAAATATTGGTTTAGGCAAAGTAGTGTTAGGAGTATGTGTTTGGAGTAAATCGGATCGAATACTATGACTATTTTGCAAAATAAGAAGGTTTGTGGTCTTCAAATCGAATTGTCTAAACTGTCTTAACCTTAGGTTTCACTAGTGCAGAATTGGCTTTACTCGTCGCCCAATAGACGTCGGCCGTTACAACCACCGACGTCTAGTGTGGAGCGGACAACATAGACGTCGGTTGTAATGGAACCCGACGTCTATGTGACATTATAGACGTCGGGTGTGGGAATAACACGTTTAGCCGACGTCTATAGTGTATAGACGTCGACCGATAGACGTCGGTGTTTTAGTACCTTGTGAATCCGACGTCTATAGTGTATAGACGTCGGCTTATAGACGTCGGATGTAATGGAAGACCGACGTCTATACGCCAACCATATAGACGTCGAGGTATAGACGTCGGTGTTATGGAACATCCGACGTATATAGGTCCTAAAGAAATCGGACAGACGCGCCTTCTTTCATTCATTTCAGTCGAAACCCACCCAAACCCTAGCCGTCCCGCGACAGAACTCTCCTCCGCGACCATCCTCCGACCGATCCGCACCGTCTCCGGCACCGCAGCGAGCTCCCAAGCTCTCCTCCACTTCTCCGACCCTCTTCTCCTTCTTCCTCCGTCTTCCCCGTCTCTCTCCACATGTAGGTTTTAAGTTCGTTTTTGGTTGTTTTAAGTTCATCTTTCTCCACGTATTCTTTCTAACTTAGCCTCCTCCGCATGTAGCTTCCTCGTGTCGTTTACAGCCGTCTCCTCCGTGACGTCTTCGGGAACCACAAAGAGCTCCTCCGGCATCACAACTTTCCCTCCTCTGGTTCGTGCTCAATTTTAGATCCTTAATTTAGGATTAGTTTAGACCAAGAATCCAACGCCAAATTAGGATTAGTTCACAATAATAACGTATTGATGCAAATATTGGTTAATGTGATAATCATTATTGGTTAATGTGATAATCTAAGTGTATTGATGCAAATATCAACATTTAGAATTCCTTTTATTTTCCAAGTTAATTAATGATTCAATTTGTTGGTGTGTAGCAAATGGTTTCCAAAGTAGAAAAAAAGAAATCAAAATTATGGATTGATGATGTGTAATGGCACGAGTTGTATGGTCTTGATGTGGATGTACACTCTTGACATGTAGACGTGATAAACAACTTCTTCTCGGAGTTTTTTTGCATGTGTGTTATGTGTTGATATTTGATAAACATATTCATTGGATTGATTTGGTTTGGATTGAGTTGGGTTGGTTTAGGCAAAGTAGTGTTAGGAGTATGTGTTTGGAGTAAATCGGATCGAATACTATGACTATTTTGCAAAATATGAAGGTTTGTGGTCTTCATATCGAATTGTCTAAACTGTCTTAACCTTAGATAATTTGTGTTCGTCACGTCGAATGCCTTACCTTGTTAAATAAACGAAATAAAGTTTGTTCCACTACCATTTGATGCTTCCATTATTTCCTGACTCAATTGTTGCTCTATCTACATATTTATTACACAGCTTTGCAAAATAGACGCTGAAGGGAAGGCAAGGAAGGTGGTGGGTTGCTCCTGTGTTGTTCTCAAATTGAGCACCACTAACGGTGCTTTTTTTCACCCCCACGACCCGGTCATGCGGGTCATCTTTGCTGGATCGTCGATTAAAAAAAATGGTTTTTTTGTTTTGATTTTTTTTGAATTTCTTGTTTGATTTTTTTTTGAAAATAGGTTTTATAATTGTTTTGATTTTTTAAATTTTTTTAAGATGAACCCTGAAATGACGTGGAGGAGACATATATGTTGTTGTGGGTTGTGGTTAAGATGTGAATAATATAGTAAAGAGAAGAAAGTAGATTGGGGAGAGAGAAAACTGATGTGGAAGAGAGAGAAGAGAGAGAACGCTTGTGACCAGGTCGTCCAGGGTCATGCTTAGTGATGACCTAAATCCTAAACATCAACTTTCTCTATCCCCAACCAACTTTCTTCTCTTTCCTACATTATTCACGTCTTAACCACAACCCACCACAATCCACAACAACTTATCTCTCTCCTCCACATCATTTCGGGGTCTATCTTGGAAAAAATATTAAAAAATTAAAAAATCTAAAAAATCAAAACAATTATAAAACATATTTTCAAAAAACAAATTAAAAAAAACTCAAACAACAATTTTAAAAATTCAAAACAAAAACAAAACCAAAAAAAGTAAATCAAAAAACAATAAAATATTCAACGACCAGGTCGTCAACCCGGGCGTTTCAACGACCAGGTCGACGACCTAAGCGTTATTGACCTGGGATGACCGGTCGTGGGGGTACAAAAAAGCACCGTTAGTGATGCCCGTTAGTTTTAGGTTGTTTGATACAAAACATGTCCTCACTGCCTTCTGTCCGAATCCTTGGTGGGACTTGTGCAGGACTATGGTGAAGAATCCGAGTGTAACATCCTCAACACAGCGGAAAATTTAAAATTTTAATAACACACAATCAACAGAGGATATTACGCAAATACTAAACAAAGGTGCACCAACATATAATATATATATATATATATATATATATATGAACATCAGAGTATTTCAAAGTTGTGATTACATCAAAAGACTACACAAATGGAAACAGTAATCACTCGACCTCAACTGAGAGAAAGCTGGATCCGGTAGCGGTGCTCCTCTCCTCGGTCACCACCCCCTATCGCCGCTCACGACCTGAAAGTAAACATGCAACAATGCTTGAGTTTGCTGAGGAAACCCCGTATGCCAAACTCTACAATACATGAACTGAAAGACACCCTAGCGTGCAATTCTACTGAACAAGAAAGCATCTCAAATAAAAGGCTGGGCTCCAGGGCTCTTTCACCCAACCACAGCACACACCACGGTCACGGGGCTCCAGGTCTAATCTCAACAAACCACCGTACCACACACTCGTCGCCAAGCTGGGCTCCAGGTCTAATCTCAACCAACCGCAGCTACCACGACACGACCAAGGGCTCCAGGTCTATTTTCAACCAACCCAAATGCATAACGGCTCCAGGTCTATTTTCAACCAACCCCTACACGCGGTCCCTGCTCATGCTTCAGGCCTCTTTCAGCCAACCTGAACGCACTACAGGGCTCCAGGTCTAATCTCAACCAACCCCGTACAGACTAGCTGGGCTCCAGGTCTATTTTCAACCAACCGCAGCTCCCACACAGTCACGGGGCTCCAGGTCTCTTTCAACCAACCGCCGCAACACCACAATTCTAAGCTGGGCCTCAGGCCTATTTCAGCCAATCCCAAGCTCTCGCACCGTCACGGGGCTCCAGGTCTATTTCAACCAACCACCGCAACTCTCGTACACCATAGAAAACTTGCCGGAAGAACATCGGCACCACACTCGCCCCACACGGACGACCACAACAACAACACCTCCATAGTGCAAAACTGGATACAAACGGTCGACCGAACCAAAAGTTCCGGTCGGCCGAATCAAGCAAATACAGGGCAAATCACCTCGACCGGCACTCCCTCGGTCGACCGATTTCCCAAACCACACTCGTTCGGTCGAACCAAAGTCAATGGACGGTCGACCGTTTAGATGGTCAACTCCCAGGTTCAACGAACAAAACGACCATTCGGTCGAATGGCAAAGGGACCCCGTCCAACCGAAAGTCACCAGGGACAAATCCCACAACAAATTCAGTCGAACACCCGAGCACTCTCGGTCGACCAAATCCCACCAGGGAATAATCCCTCACTCGCACCACGAGTCCGGTCGAACGCCGAGACCTCCTCGGTCGACCGAATTCCACCAGAGCGTTCCCCACGCTCAGCACAGGTCCGGTCGACCGAAACCACCTTCGGTCGAACCGACCACTATTCTCACTTAAGTCACGGTCGTACGAAGTCAATGAGCGGTCGACCGTTTGGATGGTCAATCGCTCCCAACCGACTTAAGACAATGCACACGGTCGAACGACAAAGGGGACCCGTTCGACCAAATCTCACCAGGCTTGCCTCCTACGCACGATCGGTCGACCACCCCAAGGGCATCGTTCGACCGTTTGCACCAACCGGTCGACCGATCAGTCAGTGAAATCTACTGCACATTTACTCGCGACGAGCCGGAAGGCCTACCGTCGACTTCCAAATACTCACGATAACTAAGTGAGCGAGCTTGACATACCGGAAGGCTTGAAGAAGCCTTTGAAGAACCGCGATGACGCCTCCACGAGCACGTCTCCCCAAAACACGATCCGTCGACAAACCTCGCGTCCAAACGACGATCAACACCTCCTCGACGATCCACACTCACGAATCCACCTCCGTCAACCTCCAACACCCAACCATGACCACAGAACACGAGTTAGGTAGAGGGAGAGAGGACCAAAATGGAAACCACGAGATAAGCTAACAACCGACCAACTCACCTCCACCACAAACGGCTCCGAACTCGACTCGCCGGAGATCACCTCTTCTTCACCGGAGCACCACAGCAGGAGAGAGAGAGAGAGAGAGAAATCACGAGTGAGAGAGAGCAACGAGAGAGAGAGAGAGGGGGAAAACTCCTAAATATCTCCCCAATACACATCCTCACCATCCATTTCCTTCCTTTCCATCTCCACCACACATCTCATCTCCTCTCCATCTCAACCCTCCATCCATCCATCCAATTCAATCCAAACCATCCATCACCATTTCCCCCTAATCACCACATAATCAACCACAAAACCCAATTAGGATTAGGATCCCACACCGAGGGTCTCGACATTGTCCAGGAATATGTTAAGTCAAACCGATTGAAGCTTCTGCGGGAAGACCTTGGAGTGAGACGGGATGTCTTTTTTGGGTCTTTGCCGTTGACATATTTTTTTATGCTTCTCTTTTGAATTTTGTAGCTTAGAAACTGGAAAATTGTTACAATATCAACTGTAGTGAAGGGATAAAGGTTCTTTTATTATATGCCTTGAAAATCTAAACTCCTTTGTTCTTTTCTCTATTCTATTATTTATGAGATAGTTTTCCATACAAATTTGATATCGATTTCCTATGCAAAAGTGGAGAGAAATAAAGGCGAATTTATTAGATGTTTACTTGTCTCAATATGATCGCCTAATAAAAAACACTCTTTAGAAGGTTAGTATTATTAATCATTCTACTAACCTTCCTTTTTTCTTCGTGTACTTGCATCTATATTATATATACACACGAGAATCTATTATATTTCTAATGTCTGCCAAATAAACCACAGGCTTAAGAACTCCATTCAGTTTTAGTGATCAAAATCAAGGATGGTTGAGAAAGTAACTTTCAACTTCGGCCTTTTTGGTTTCCATCATTTCCATTTGATGTTGTTAGAATGTAGGTATCCAACTCAAAACCAATGGTTAAGAGTGGAGGGACCCAACACTGGGTGAAATTTGGACTAATTTCTGGACAAAGGCATCTGGACATGTGGACCAAAATTCTGGACACGTGGAGTCAATTGGACTATGAAGCTGGACCAGACTTTATGAATTTTGGACTGAATTCTGGACAAATCCTTCTGGACGAACACTTGGCAAAGCTGAACCAGATGGTTTGGACTGTAGACTCGAACGATTTGGCGAGGTGATGCTGGACTAGACTTCCAGGACTCTGGACTGGCATTTCCGGACCATTATTTCTACAAGAACGATGGGTGATGTTGGACTGGATATTTTGGACTCCTGGATTCTGGACCACATTTTCTGGACGTCTGATGGACGATGTTGGACTCGATTTTCTGGACTCTAGACTAGGGTTTCCGGACCATTATTTCTGGACAAACGATGTGTGATACTAGACCCGATTTTCTGGACTCTGGACTGTTTAGGCGAAGATGGAGCAGGTTTTCTCAACCCCGGACGAACTCTCACAGAACAGTTTTTCACAGAACGGTTTTTCACAGCTATTGGACCCCAAATTTCTGGACTCGTATTTGGACCTCATTTTCTGGACTGTGGCATGGAACAAATTTTTTGGCCAGCTGAGAAATTGGAAAAAGCCAAAAAATTTCTTGCTAAATCTTACATCCTTGAGTTGGTTTTTCCTAAACCCCATTAGGTTTTTTTACCTTCTCTTCGATTTAGCATAGTCTCAGTGGCTTGTAATTGAATTCACGCATACTAACTCACACTGAGCTAACTTTTGTATTTTTGTTGATTCATATTTATAAAAGATGTGTGGATGGGGGGGATTCAAATACTAATTTTCCGATCAAAATTTCGGAATACTAATTTGGTATTCGAATAATTCGAATTTCAAACACATTGTATCTGAATTCGTATCCGATTTCGAATTGTTAATTTTTGTAAACCAAATCCGTATCCGAAATTAAATTCGTAAGATTTAACTTACCAAATACAAACTAAATATAAATTTTTGAATCAAATACCCGGATAGTTGGTAACCATTTGCCCCCTGGTCGTATGTGTTTATATAGTGAAAAATGTTAGAAATGATATACTGTGTTGGTATTTGCCGTACAAATACATAACACTTTCAAGTTTAATAGTACTAAATTTATTAAAAAATCGAAACATAAAGATAAAAATACACCTGGAAAATTTTAAAAAACATATTGATTTCTTATAGGGAAATTAGATAAGAATTAAAAGGTTATAAGTGACTTTTTAAAGGGGTTCATTTTCCCTAAACTTTGAATATCATTATTCAAAATTGGTCAATTTCTGCTTATCATATTTGAGCGAGAAGAGATGATCCATTTCAATTTGTTTCTTTTTGACTAACAACGAAGATGACATGTGAAGTAGAAGATTTTGGCCGACTATCCTTTATACGATTACGAATAATTTAGCCAAAGTTGTTACATGTAGGAGTAATTATTTCAATTTATGAATTAAGAATTAAATAACAAATTTTTGAATACTAATATCTAAAATTGAATATATATGTATACAAGAATTCTCTAGTGAGCCTAGGGCTTAATTTTTCTAAATTAAGCTCCACCACAATATCCACCACTCATTTCAAATTGTAAGGTAGATTAAGAAAAAAATGGTTATGCTAATGAATGGTGAGATTAACTGTAAATAAGATCCAATGGTGAGATTGTAGGGGGCTTAAATTAAATTTGATAAGCCCTGAGCTCACTAAAGCTTGACCCTATATGTATATGTATGTATGTATGTATATATATGTATATATATGAAGGCATCGGCAAGCCATTATGGGAACATTCTTAACAACATTATGAAATGGGAAGTGTTGTTCTCAATTTCAGCATTTCTTCATCTATTTTCAGAACAAAGTTTGGTTCTTAATTACTGCAATGTATACCTTGCTTCCTCTGGGCTGTTGCTAGGATGTATTCTCTGGTGGATGCTCAGAAGGTTAGTCGGAATTAAAGCTAGATGCAAGAGCAAGAGAAGAGGAACTGTTTAAAAGAAGCGGGTGGCTAGAAGTTAAATCCGTTTTCTCTGTGGAGTTTACCATTCTGGATTCTGGCCTGGGATTCTGGACGAGACATTCTGGACAACGGACGAAATCTAGACAGGATTCTAGGCGACATTGTAGACCCCGGGCGGGCTCTAGACTGGATTCCGGCTGGACCAATGTTTATGGACTCTGGATTTTGGACTAGAAGGAGAATCTGGACAAGAATCTCTGGACTGCTATCAGACACTTTCTGAGCGAATTTATGGACAAACATTTTGGACACCGGGTGGAATTTAGACTAATTTCATGACAAAGGCATCGTGGACATCTGGACTAGCATTCTGGACGCGTGTAGTCAGCTGGACTATGAAGCTGGACAAAATTCTGGACCTCTAGCTGGACCAGACTTTATGAATTCTGGACTGAATTCTGGACAAATCCATCATGACGAACGCTTGGCGAAGCTGGACCAGATGGTCTGGACTGTGGACTAGAACGATTTGGTGAGGCGATGCTGGACCAGACTTTCTGGACTAGGGTTTCCGGACCATTATTTCTGGACGAACGATGAGCGATGCTGGACCGGACATTCAGGTCTCTGGACTCTGGACTGGCATTTCTGGACCACATTTTCTGGACGTACGATGGACGATGTTGGAATCGATTTTCTGGACTGTGGACTGGGGTTTCCGGACCATTATTTTTGGAAGAACGATGGGCGATGCTGGACCCGGTTTTCTGGACTCTGGACTGTTTTGGCGAAGAAAATGTTCAATGGTTCTGGACTCTGGACTGTTTTGAAAGGATATCTTGTCAATGGTTCAAACACATAGAGAAAATGTTCATATTCAATACAGGACCAATTGGGTATTATAACTAAAATAAAAAAACCCATAGCGAGCAAATCAATTAACTAAAACTTTCACACAAGCCTATATGATTTGACATTTTTTTACATGAAAAAATATTACTTTAAACACACCTGTGCTCGTGGACTTGTTTGGATTTGATGTGCTTACATGTGCCCAAGGTGGGAATAATCCAGACAGTTTCTGCATAATATCCCAAAACATTCGTACATTAATAACTAAAATAAAATGATATCTTACATTATCAACACACCATGTAGCCAAGCTAGCATCCTAAACATGCAAACTTCCCCTGTAGCATAGATAAATCTACGAAACCCAAGATGCAGGTTCTAAACTTGCACCATTGCAGAAGTTGGTACGGAACTTTTTACTAAGTTTTTATCCGCAAACTGCACAATCTTTTTAATTGTCATATATTTTGCTTCAGTGCCTCAACAACTTTAATCACAATATCACGTATTTGACTTTTAAGTCAAACAACAAGCTCTCCTTTTTTAAGAAAACAATCCTAGATGACAACGTTTTGTCCTGTTTCTATATCTACTATAAAAATTTTCATGATTCAGACTTTCCTCAACGTAACTTCTTCTGTGGACTGTCCACTGGATCTCATGCATGAAATCTACAGTAAGTTATAAGAAAAAATTATAATCCGTTAAGGGTTTTTATTTTTAATCATTAGGAAAACATTCTTAGTCGACACAAAATCAAGTCTCAATTACTTACAGTCAGAAGGAGATTAGGCTTCTGAAAGCTATTACTTGTCTTGATCCATTACCATAATGCCCACAGATTCCTCAAAGCCATCTGGAATTCACTGAGCTAAGCGGACTATTCACCAACCTCCAGCACCAAACCTTTATTCATTCTTTGTAGTTGATTCATCAGTCCCACTACAAATGATAAAGAATTTACACTGCACAACATTCCCACGAGTCCAATTCATTCCTCTCTGACTCTCTATCTTTGTGAAGTATAAGAAAATTAATGAAGCATTGACCATTATAACAAGTAGGACGTTGGTGGTAAACAATTTCATCTTCACTTTTAAATGACATAAATGATAATTTCCATACTAATATATGTAAAGTAAATCGCCTGAATCTTAAATTTAAAGGCATCTTGTGTTTTACAACCCTTTGCGCTTATCAGCTCTTGAACTCATCGAAATCAAAAGCCAAGAAATTTTTATGAAACTTACTCCTCACAAAACAAAGACCTCCTTTTCCAATCTCTTCGAGTCTAGACCAAACATTTACTCAGTCTTATAGAATGACTGACACAAGTGAAAACTCATTCTTCCCAATGGAACAATATGATATATCACTTGTGAGTACTACAAACAACATTTTGTTTTCAGATGCTAAGATGTCCTATTACTCAATTAACTACTCACGGTCAATTTTCAACCGTAGTGTTACTTCACTACCCCTTCATTGTTGCACAGGTGGCAGAGCAGTGAGCCCCAAAATCTATTAAGTACTAACATATATACAATTCAAATCCACCCTGGTATTACACCATATCAAACAACCATTTCAGTATTTCACAATGCACTTGTTAGATCTGATTATATCTGTCCGGCCACACAATCCGCACGTTTCTAAAGGACAAAAGAACCTCACGCGCGTGACAGACATTCAGATTTAGCAGTCGCATCACATATACTTCCAATCCACCCACGTATTAGACTACATCAAACAACCAATTTAGTATCCCACAATGTACTAATTCAATCTAATTGTTCCTGTCCAGTCTGGTCACATAACCGCAGGTCTCTAACCTTATTCGACAACACATTTTCATTTAACTGTCAAATCTAATCCAACAAACTCACTTAACACAGATCCCAAATCTCATTCTCTTCCAAAACCACTCCAAATCAAACAGAAATAATCCAAAAAAATAAATAAAAACACAACAATTCTAAACCAAAACTCAAATCCGCATTCCGCGAAACCTTAAAAAGTCGTCACCTTGAGGAAGTTTGCATGTTTAGGATGCTGGCTTGGCTACATGGTCATTTCATCTGAACTAACAAAACTTGTTAGATCCTAATCCTTGTTTGTGTGCTAATTGTGTTTAGGAGAGGTTTAGTGGTGGATCGAGATGGATGGCTGAGATCGAGTCGGAGAAAGTATATAAAGGTTGGTTTTTCTCTCTCTCCCTCTCTCTCACTCGCATCTCTCCCTCACTCCCTCTCTCTCTCTAGGCGCGCCTCTCTCTCTCTCTCTCTCTCTCTCTCTCCATCAGAATTTCTTCGTCATTTGTGGAGGCGAGTGTGCTGTGGGAGTCGCCGGAACAGCGAGGATCGTCGTTGCGGAAGGTTCGTTGGAGAAGCGCTGGTTGCGAGGCGTTTTCGCGTGGAAAGCTCGCCGTCGTTTCTTCAAAGGCTTCTTCAAGTCTTAATGTATGTCAAACTTGCTTTCAAGCTCACCTAGTGTTAGTGTGGGAGTGGGAGCAGTCGACAGTAGGCCGTTTCGGCTCGTTGGACCTGCACAGTCGTTGCTGAACTATAAACGGTCGACCGGTGTTTTGGTTCGGTCGACCGGTTATAGTGTATTTTGGGCGAATCCCTCGCGCCGGTCGAACGATGCCCTTTTGGGCGGTCGACCAGTTGTGCAATTTTTAGTGAGAGAAAACGTCCTGTGTATTTTCGGTCGAACGGGACCCCTTTGCCGGTTGACCGAAAGTACTGTTGTAGGTCGGTTGGGGCGTTGACCATCTAAACGGTCGACCGCATGTTTGACTCGTTCGACCGACGTTTAAGTTAACTTAATGGCCGGTCGACCGGAAGTGTGGTTTCGGTCGACCGTGATGTGAGGACTCTGGGTGAGTTCTACTGGTTGTTTTCGGTCGACCGATAGGGTTCGGTTGTTCGACCGTTTTACTGTTGATTGCGAAAATGGATTTCTACTGGTGCTTTTCGGTCGACCGGGACCCCTTTGTCGGTCGACCGTTTGGCGGGTTTTTCGGTTGGGCTAGTTCTCTGGGTGAGGATCGGTCGACCGGAAGCCATGTTTTGTTCGACCGTTTTACACTGTTTTTGTGTGTGTGTGTTGCTATTGATTGGCTAGAAGGCAACGGGTCTGCCGGCTCTTTTGGGGTGACGGAGGACATGCCGGCCCTATAGCAATTAGTAGTAACACGTGGAGGTGGAGTGTGATAATCGTCGCCGTGGCTCCGACAATTGATGCAAAACCGTGGCTCCGGTAACACTGAGGCAAAGCCGTGGCTCCGGCGAATGATGCAATACCGTGGCTCCGGTAACACTGAGGCAAAGCCGTGGCTCCGGCGAATGATGCAAAACCGTGGCTCCGGTAACACTGAGGCAATGAGGGGGTTGTTTGGCCGTGTTTTGGACCGGCGGTGCCTTGTGTGCACGAGTGTTGGGGGGTTGGGGTGAGAGGACCCTTGAGACCCGGGTTGTGTTGGCTATGGCCGGGAGAGAGGTCCCGGGAACTTAGCGAGTGTTTCAGTTGCGTTATTTAGTTGTTTTCCTCGCATTTTCATTACTGTCCATATATGTGTTAGGGTTTGGCATACTGGGTTTCCTCCTGGAAACTCAGGCATTTATTGTCTGCTTTCAAGCCGAGAGCGACGTTAGGTGGGTGGTGACGACGGAGGGAGCGCTCGAGACCTGATCCTGCTTCTCTATATATTTTGAGGTGGTTGTGATTACTTGTGTATATTTTATGTGTATGATCTTTTGATGTAATCACATTCTTTTGTAAACTCGTTCACATATATATATTATATGTTGGTGCACCGGTGTGTGTATTTCTTTTCGTGATGTCCTCGTTGATTGTATGATTTAAATTTGAAATTTTCCGTTGTGTTTGAGGACGTTACAAAACTAACCAACATTAGCCATCAAGCATGACAACCAATAAATTATTCACAAAAGTGATCATCCAATAAAATTTAAGTCAGCTATGTGATATTTAGATATCAAGGTGTGAATCCACAATATTCACTTTAGAAAGAGCAAAAGAATAGGAGAAACAATAAACCTTGATGTGTACAAATAGAGTATTATGGAATTTCTTACATCTCTTCTGGTGACATTCATAAAATAGTGTGTTTACATGTAATAGGATGGTTTCTTTTTAGTAAGTGTTTAATCTCTATAGTATTTGTAGAAAAATGACACTTGTGTAGGGGTGTAATCGATCTCTAAACGAGTGATCTGAGTCTGCTGATCAAGATCGGCTCGTTAAAGGTTTCGAGCGGAAAATTCTGCTCGTGCTCGGTTCGATCTGCTCGCGAGTGGCTCGTTAACCTAAACCTTTTTTTTGGTATTGAATTTCTAATAATGTTGTCTTAATAAGTAAATTATAAAATTACTTAAGACAAATATAATAATAGTTACTAACACAATCTTAAAATTAACACATAAAATAAAACACAATCTTATAAATTATACGACAACATTAACATCTTATAAATAAGATTATACACTTGGATCAAACAAAATCAACACAATATTAAAATCAAACCCAATCTTCTAAATTGTAGGACAACTCACAACATCAACATCTTATAAATAATATCATCTACCTGACCCAAACCTTAATTTCTTTGAACTTTTGGTGTAGAAAAGAATGAGAAAAAAAATAATAATGAAAAAAAAATAATGAAAAAAATGAAATGTTTAGTACTAATATGGTTTTGATTCTAATGAGTATTTTGGTTTGGTTTGTTAAATGGATTGATGGGTTTGGTAAATTAGGTTATTTAATGAGTTTAACACTTTAACGATCGGGTAATTGAATAGAATATTCAGGTTAATCAAATAATTGGATATAGTAATCAGGTTTCGAGCGATAATTGAGCGAGCATCGAGCGAGCGAGGTCTGCTCGGCTCATTACTAACCAATCCGAGAAATTTCGAGCAAAATCAGAGCAAAATCGAGCGAACATCGAGCGATCTATCGATCCCGAGCAGAACTTGACAGGCCTACACTTGTGTACATAATAAAGTAAATTCTCTGATTACCAAGTGCAAAACCCACTTGCAAAATTCAAATAGATGGCACATATACACATAATATATGAACTCTCTAATTACATATACACTAAGTAGGAAAGCACATTTGAAAGTCCTAAGTAGGATTGCATTTACTACATAATAGTTTATTTGTTTTTGCATTGACTGTTTTGTGTTGGCTTGAAACCGATTGTTTGAAAGTTGTATCTGATGGTATTGGAGATCTCAATGGTGTTCAAGTCAGAAGTTTCATCATTAAATAGTCGTATTCACATAAAGAAAACGTTCATACTCAATACAATACCAGAGCGAGCAAATCAATTATCTAAAACTGAGGTCTTAAACCCTCACCTAAGCTACAGTACGGAACAAAGAAACAATGGAGGTATATTTGGCATTTCATCAAGCATTTGGTGTGCAAGAAATACTCTAGGTACGAATGTACGCAAATAATACTCAATGTACCCAAACTAAAAAATACTCTTGGTAGGAATAAAAAACCACAACAGCAAATCAAAACCCACAACATCCTACATGGTCCAATCAATCATGATTGAAAAGGAATTAAAACAATATATTTGCAATGTACCCCAAGAAATACTCTTGCTACGAATCAAAACCAACAACAACAAATCAAAA
Organism: Triglochin maritima; assembly: GCA_963682175.1. NCBI lineage: Eukaryota > Viridiplantae > Streptophyta > Magnoliopsida > Alismatales > Juncaginaceae > Triglochin > Triglochin maritima. Next base: position 25,999,388 of record OY821788.1, on the reverse strand, counting down.
CCCACAACATCCGACACGATCCTATCACCTCCGTTTAATGTGAAGTCACTTCTTTGCCTGTCAATTTTCAGACCAAATTTTCCACTTTCATTGTTTTCATTTTCGTTCATTTATTTCATCAAGCAGTTGGTGTGCAAGAAAATTCATGAATTTAGGTTAAACAAAAATACTAACAAAACGATAGAAGTGCGTCACATCATTAACAAAACTCCCATCATTGACGGTATGAAACCAGAGAACCATGTTTTATAAAAGTAAATCGCATGAATCTTAAATTTAAAGGCATCTTGTGTTTTACATCTCTTTGCGCTTATCATCCTGAACTCATTGAAATCAAAAGCCAAGCAATTTATATGAAACTTGCACTAGTGTAGAATAGTCTTTACTCGTCGTCCAATAGACGTTGGTCATTCTAAAGGCCGGCGTCTATTGGATCGAAGAGAGAATAGACGTCGCCCAACGCAACAACCGACGTCTATGGGGTAATATAGACATCGGTTGTGGGAATACTCATTGAAACCGACGTCTATACCCCGACGTTTATCCCTCAATCCTTTAGACGTCGACCTATAGACGTCAGCCATTTTGTACAGCCGACGTCTATACCCCATGCATATAGACATCGGGGTATAGACGTCGGTTGTACAAAACGTCCAACGTCTATAGTGTTGGCTTTTTAACCTTAATCTATATTAACTTTGATGATTGATTAAACTAATCTTAATCAATCAACCTAATCAATCAAAGTGAGCAAACATCATTACATGCATTGCATACATACTTGTATACTTGCAATCATCTTAATAGGTTGATCAAGACAATCAAGGAAAGGAGCATTAGGACAAAGACACCAAGACTCAAGACTTGTAATCAATCCTTTGGACCAAGACATGTAATTTTGTATTTATTGAGTCCATAAGGTTTTATGTAAACTTAAGTACTAGGATTCTGTCTCGTCCATCATCGGTAAACCGAACCACCTTCGGTGAACGACATCCTGCCTAGTTCGGTCTACCGAACACATTTCGGATACCCGAATACTTCCCACAAGTAAAACTTATGTGTTCTCTGGAATTGCCCCAACGAAAGACGGAACCACATTCGGTCGTCCGAATAGCCCTGGACCGGTTTGGACTGTGCTCCAATGGTCGCATTTGAATCGAGTCCCTAGAGCCCAATTGACTTGACCCACTTCGGACGACCGAATACCTATCGGTCCACCGAGTCCTTCTTGGCTTTAGGTTCACAATGGCTATTGACACGTGGCACTTGACCGTTGTACCCAACAACTATTTGAGCTATAAATCTCAGTGCAAAACCCGCGCTAACTTCTGTCTACCAAAGAGTACACGGTCAACCGAACTTGAGTAGATCTGAGCCCAACCAATCCTATTGTCCACCTTGGAATGGTGAACCGAATTGAATTCGGTTAACCGAACTTAATTAGGGATTAATTGATAAAAGCTACTGGAGGTTGGTGAGCGGTGATCTGATATATAATCGGTCAACCGAATGTTTAATTCAGACCAATCCTTCGGACTACCGTTTTGTTAACGGTCGACCAAATATGCCTCAAAATCTGCACGAGCTTAAGTCACATCTTGCATTCTCATTGATCCATTTCCCCCACCAACTCTGCAATGGATCTCTAAGCTTTGAAGCCTATATAAACACCACTCTAGAGATACAAACCAACCCTTAACACCCTCAGTTCATCAACTATCTTTGTGCTCTCAATTCCCAAACCTTCAAAGCTTATTCTTCAACACTCAAGCTTAAACTTCACAACTTGCTTATCCAATTCTATATCCATATCCAAGTGTGCTCAAGTATAGAGTGTTAGATTGTGATTCAACTTCCACATCAAAGAATCATCAAGTTGTAAAGCTTTGAGGAAGCTTCCTCTCGGATTGTGAGAGGAGACACGAGCGCATCGAGGTTGTTTGCGAGGCTCGGAGTTCTAAACGACGTTGATCTCGGCCTAGAACGGAGATCGGTTAGTGGAACTGTAAGCGAGGCTCGGGGGATCGAGTGAGGCTTGCGAGGAGGAATACGACCGGGTGCGGTGCCGAACCTCTTTAACTCCGGTGTCGTCGATTTTGTGGTTTGCATTGTCTCTTCTCTTCATCCTTCGATTATTATTTTTAATTCTACATTTATCTAGCGATTAAAGGGCCATAGATCCTAACATATAGGTCTTAAAGAAATGGAACAATTACATTTTTTGTCATTCATTCCAGACAAAAACTTGACCAAACCTTAGCCGTTCCGCGACCAACGGGCCCTTCTGCACCTCCGCGAGGTCCACAACTACCCGTGATCTTCTCCGCGAACAAACCCTAGCCCCCACGACCGACCATTTCTTCCCTTCCACGAGTTCCGACAACCGCAGCCTCCAAGACCCCATCTTCCTCCCCTTCTGCGACTTCCGACCTCTTCTGCGACATCGACAACAACAACCTTCTCCGCCACCACATCTTTCTCCGCCCCTCGCAACCTCCTTTGATTCGTGTTTAACTTCTGGATTGTTTTTGTTGTTTTTTATTAGTTAGATTTTAGTTTGCACATTTGATTTTAGATGATATTTGGAGTTCATATGGATTATTATATTATCAATGTCTTGGAACATGTATTGTAAATTGCATTTCTGAAAAACTGGAGTTATGAATTGATATAACAACTAGATTTTAGATTTGCTTCACCTTCAAGGATAGAGAAGAACTTAATGTGCATGAAATAGTATTTTTTGTTCTTCTCATTCTCATAGTGGACTATATAGCAAAACTAAAGAGTTGTTATTTGTTAAGCTGAATCATCTGTAGAAAAATCATCTTGTTTGATTAGTGTCTCATATTTGATATGTTTAGATTGTGGTGTTCGGATTAAGAAAGAGTGATCAAAGTGATGGTCTGTACGTCTATATTATAGTGGACTATATTAGCCGACGTCTATACCTCTGAAGAAAGGTATAGACGTCGACTATTATTTATGACCGACATTTATACCTAACGAATAGACGCCGGTCATGTAGAATGGCCGACGTCTATACTTTAGGTATAGACGTTGGTCATAAATAACAGCCGACGTCTATACTTTAGGTATAGACGTTGGATTTTAGGCGACCGACGTCTATGTATGGACAACGTACACATAGACATCGGATATGTGAATTCTTATATTTGACGTATATACCCCCGTACATCCGACGTATATTCTTTTTGCTACAGTAGTGTTACTCCTCACAAAACAAAGACCTCCTTCTCCTAGACCAATGTTTACTCTTAGTCTTATAGGATGACTGACACAAGTTAAAACATCATTCTTCCCAACGGAACAATATGTTATATCACTTGTGAGTACTACAAACAATATGGTAGAACCAAATCTCTCTCGAAACGGAAATGGCCGACGACCACCACCACCTGACCACCTACATCTCCCCACCAACTTGTTTCCTCCCCGTCCGATGTTGACTACTTCCACACCTCCCCCTTCGGCTCCAACTTTGTATAAAAGGAACCCAAACAACATAGTTGCGAAGTTGCAAAATCGACTGATTGATATCATATTTTGCATATATTTGTGTCTTATATCCTCTATTTCAACCTAAGCATTGCTATGTAACGAGTTTTATGTTTAAGTTTTAGGAATAAAACAAGTGCGAAGAAGAGACAAAAATGACCTAACAACAAGAGAAAGGACTGAATTGTGAGGTTTAGGGACTGAGAAGCAAGAGAATGACCCAGATGTATACAAAAGGACCAATGAGCATATCAAGAAACTTCACACCATCACGAGGAGTATTTTGGCAATTAGATTCGAGCACAAACTCAAACAATCAATCGGGGTGCACCCCACGTGGAGAATTGAAGAAATGAAACAACCAACCGAAAATGGGTCCAATCTGACCAAACATGACCGCCAATTGACGGCCTTGGACAGCCTATTGGAGGTCTAGTTGGGTCAGGATCCGACCCTGCTTCTCGTGGTTGTGTATTATGTTGTTTTATATCCATTTATAGTATGTCATTAGTCCCACATGGGGGAATTGTCTCCAATTATTTTTTTATGATTCTGATCGGGTTGCAATTTTGTGTGCTGCTTTATTTCTTCAATTGGCACGTGGGGGTGAAGTCTTGGTCTGCTGGTTCGAATCACTTTGAGTTTAATTGGAGAAATACGGATCTGATTCAAGTCATGTGTCGCCATGTTTTGCACTTCACAATCAGGTCCCTTCGGGTTTGCACTTGGGTCATTCCTAATTTGCGATCCAGTCCTTGTGCATTACAAATAGGTCCAGAACCTTCCAAACCAGTCCATACTTTCTACATTTAGGTCCTTTTTGCTCATTTCCTCTTCTTTATTACCTAACTCCTGAAACACTACAAACAACAACTCGAGTAGCATAATATTGGGGTAAAATAAAGGATATATAACATGAATATGATGCATGATATGCTACTAATCACAAACCCACAACACATGAAGAAAATTTGCAAATATGGCGTGTGGTGCAGTAGCAACGGAGGAGGTTACGCACTGGTGCTGGTCAGACATCGCCGGAGAGGGTAGTCAGCAAAGAACAATTGGAAAGGAGGCCGAGGAAAGCACCAATGGTTGCCGAGGTGCCAAATCAGGAAGGTCTGACGGACAAGGAAACCTCACATTTGGAAGGTTACAACAAAGGAAACAATCCCGCAAATCCACCCGCAAATCTTTCCGATATACGACTTTAGGAAAATTTTGTAGACCCCACTAGAAATGAGAATAATTTGGCCACCAATCAGGAAACAAATTAGATTGTTTCTCAGGAGGGCGTTGCAACAAATCCATTTAGGCCACGCCATGATGACAACATCGAGATGGAAGTTTCCCATAAGTGTGGTATTGAAACCGCAAATCAGGAGAAGGAAACTTTCCTTCCAAAAGATTGTGTCCATGAAAATCAAGGAAATGAGGTTTCCCATCCATGTGAGGAGTTACACTGGGAAAAGGAAACCCTTCTGAAGAGGTGCACCCACGTGGACAACCCAATCCAAAGCAAATTTCAAAACAGGTTGGGTGCGAGTTTGAGCTGTCACTCAAGGACTAGGTGGTACAAGTCTAAGGTCGCCTCCACCATCTCGTGCCTCTACGAGGCTCACCAAAGCTCCATGTTGCTTATCTTATTTGTCTCGGGCTCAGAATTTGGGGTCGAAGGGACCTTCCCTTCAAGCATCTCCCCAATGAAGATACTCTCATGGAACGTACATGGCGCGAATAAGCCTGGACGCCCACGTATGGTGAGAGAGAAAATTTCCAGGACACATGTGACAATTGCAGGTATACTTGAGAATAAACTGAAGCCACAGAAGATACAACCCTTTGTGAATCAAGTGTGGCCGAAGGCGAGTTGGTTTTCGAACCAATCTGTTTGTGGTAGAGGTCAGATCCTTGTTGTTTGGGATGATGGTCGGGTTGCACTAGATCCTATTACCACGACTCGACAGCTCATCCACTTGCGTGGGAGTATGGAAGCATTCCCATGTTCCCTTCTTTATTACCTTTGTCTATGCTTCTAATGATGTTAGGAAGAGGCGTGAGCTTTGGGAGGAACTAGGGTGGTTTGCGTAATCATCTGTGCCATGGCTTGTGGTGGGTGACTTCAATGTCGTGTGCCACTGCCATGAGAAGGAAGGAGGCGTTGATATTCTAGTGCGGGTGGTGAAGGAGTTCAATGATTGCATCGACCAGACAATGTTGGTGGAGGTGCCTACCTGGGGTGGTTGTTTCACATGGACTAATTCCTCGCAGGGTACAAATTGGGTAGCCACAAGAATTGATCGAGCACTTATCTCCAAGGCATGGCTGAGCCACTTTTGAGATTCCTCTTGCACGCTTGTGGAACGTGACCTTAGTGACCACTGGGGGCTGGTGGTGAAGGTGGAGGCGCACATGAGACCTAGGCGTGGACCTTTTCGCTTTATAAATGCTTGGACTAGGCATGACCAATATTTAGTTGTGGTGGTGGACGTGTGGAAGCCTTCTGTGGTTGGCTTATTGATTGACATCATTTCATGCATATCTTTGTGTTTTATTTCCATTATCTTTCACCCAAACAATGCTATGTAACGAGTTTAATGTTTAGTTTTCAGGAATAAGTAGATTTGAGATGGAGAGACTCTAAAAGGACCTAAAACATGAAAAATGACTGAGTTGAGAGACTCAAGGACTAAGATGCAAGATCAAAGGACCTGAATGTAAGAACGAAGGGCCAAGAGCAAAACAAGAATACTCCACACCATCTTGGGGAGTATTTTAGCAATTCAATTCGGGTCGGAGCTCCAGCAAGCGAAGTAGATGCATCAAAGACCAACAAAGACATCCAGAAAAGCCCACACGAAGCAACGACCGGATCCAAACATTATAGACCACTAATTGGCGGTCCAACACCTCCAAAGACCCAAATCCGCTAAGATTTTGTAGGGTCGCGTATTAGTGTGTATTTAGTCTATTTCTGGTATTTGTTTAGTCCCATATCGGGGGATTGTCCGAGATTACCTTTTTCTATGGCTATAAATAGAACTCTCCATGATCTCTTGTATCCCATCTCTCTCTTAGTGGTCATCCTCTCTACTAGGAGTAAAAGCCTTGAAGCAAAAACCCCTGGAGGAGAGAGGCTACTTGTAATTGAGTGCGTAATAATAGATGTTTTCCTTTTGTAATGTTGTTTCTTTCTTAGTTTAATTTCCTTTCTTATATCTTGCATGCTTCTTTAGTTTTATGTCTTTTTAGCTTCTTTAATATTTCTTGCTTGCTTAGTTTAATTTCCTTTCAGTAGAATGTCTCATTTTAATGTAGGTTATAGTTTAAATATGAGTGAGTAGTTCCATCCCCATTTGGGGGGGGGGGTGGAGAAATATGTGATATGATTATATGATGTATTAGGTGTGTGTTATCTTAATCCTTTGAACCTTACATGATTTCCGTAACCATCTAATGTGATTTCACTCTTGTCTTTGATATGCTAGTGCTCTTGAATGAAGCTTAGCATATGCTTATATTAGTGGACCTATTTTATGAGGAATGATAAGGTGAGGATATGGATGGAATTGATGAAGGAAACATGATTTGTAGTTGCATGTGCTCTTGTTGCCTTTAGCTTGGTTAATGTCTTGTATGGTTTAATGATTATGTAAATCTTAACTCACGTGGAGGCGTAGTAGGGTATAGTCTTTATACATTAGTTCATTTAGCTTCATTCCAATTATTGTCTTGTATGTTTTAATGATATTGTGTTATCTTAATTCATGTGGACGCAAAGTTGGATTTAGTTTTATGATTTTGATGCACTACATGTTGTGATGAGCATAATTGAGCACACACACACACACATATTTGTATTCACATTCTTTCTCTAACCCCTATGGGGTTTAGCTTTATTACGTACTTTTCATTCCTTTCGCATTGTAGTGTAGTTTAGATCATAACTCATTTCTCTCCTTTCTTTCTCACTCTCCTTCGAACAAACTAAAGTCGACACACATTCCTGTGGATCGACCCATATTTTCCACTCCTTCAACGCGGTCGTGCACTTGCGGTTATAATTAAAACGTTCAATCAAGTTTTTGGCGCCGTTGCCGGGGAGATGTTCTGTCCAGACTTTGGTTTGGACGATTCGAGTGGTTTTAATTTTTTGTTTTTTTGTTTTGATTTGTTTCATGGGTTGCAAGAAGCAAGGGGAGGCTACTGGAGAAACTGGGGAAACAATTGCACAAAAGGGACCGCCAATCAAGGGTCTGAGACCGCCAATTGGCGGCCTGGTGAGCTTCAATTTCTCCGAATAGTACCAGACCTCCAAAAAGTACAGAACCCCTGGGGGTTATTTATTTCATTGTAGTTATCTGGGAGCACCATCTTGCATGTTGTGACTTTTAGTTTGCTCCCAAATTTAAAATCAATTCGCTTTAATCAACTTGGACCATAAAAGTCAAAGCAAAAGATTCGACTTCTTGCCATCTAGATCATGCATCATTCGTAGACCTTGCACGAATTTGTCTTTTCTTTTCTTTACATTTTTATTGTTGAATGCTGCCACGACGTACGTGCACCCAAATCTCTCATTCAAGCATGTTTCGATCATGCATTAGTTAGTAAGGTGTATCGGGACAAGAGTGAGTTGAGCGTTTGCTTGGAGTGTTGATTGCTAGATTTAAGATCAAAACACTACTAAGGAGGGGTTGTCCCATAAAAGATAAGGTGGGGGATTTCATCACCATTTCCTTGGCCCCAAAAATCAATCTTAATAAAAGCCTTAATTCTAAAAGCAGGTAGACATTGACCCTATGTATTTCAGACGCACTAGGAGAGTAATCTAGCTGAGACCGTCATGGCCTGATCGGCGTTGCCTACCTTGTCGATAGTAGGAGGTACTGGACTCCGGATCTGGTATCACTTGCTGGGCATTGTGGTCTTCGTTGTAGGGAGGTGAGGCGTGTCAAGGCCAGTGACCTCGAAGTTAGGTGTCGTCTAGCCTAAGGACTCATTGCCTTACATTGTTTGAGCCATGGTTGCTAGATTAGGCTTCTACCTTCACCCACTACCCACGCTAGCTCTAGGATTCTTCCATCCTCATCTGCGTCCTCTCCTCATCTATTTTCTACAAGTAGTCTCCTCCTCGGAGTACACCTTCTGTTGTGTGTTTTTTAGAGTTGAGTCGAGCATTTTATGCGAGGTTGGGCTCGTTCTGGTGAGAGCGCTCGACTTGAGAGAGTGCATTTTCTGAGATGGACGGTCTTGGTGATCGGCCATCTCCACCTCGTGCTCCTTTGGAGTGTGAGACCGAGTCTTCTCGTGGTAACGGGGGAGACCGGGGTCCATACATGGATTACCTCGGTCCGCTCCCACCACCACGTAGACCTCCTTCTCCTCCTCCTCCTCCTCTAACTCGAGAGGAAGAGGGATTCGGTCAGGATCGAGTTCTTGGTGCACCACCACCTTTAGCTCGACAGGATAGACCAATGACTTTGTGGGAGCGCACCCATCTTGTTCGGGCCGCGCAACCTTCTTGCATAGTTCTTCCCCCAGCTCGCGGGAACAACTATGAACTTAAACCTCAATATGTGAGCATGCTTCCGACCTTCACTGCCAATAAGGAAGATCCGTATATTTTTATACGTGAATTCGAGGAAGTATACTCCATGTTCAAGCTTCAACAACTTGATGATGATTCAGTCTGATTGAGGATGATTTCTTTGGTGTTGAAGGATAATGCGAAGAAATGGATGTACAACCTCCCGGCGAGCTCTATTCGGTCTTGGGATGACTTTGTGACCGTATTTCTGAAGAGATTCTTCCCTCAAAGGAAAACTCAACATATACGGCACCAGATACACCAAATATATCACACTGAGACCGAATCATTTTATGCTTTCTTTGAGAGGTTCAAGGACCTTCTCTTGCAGTGCCCTCATCATGGAATTGAGCTTTGGCAGTTGTGCCAGATTGTTTATGAGGGCCTCAACTACAACACCCGCACATTATTGGAGTCGATGTGTCAGGGTGATTTCCAAATGAAACCCATCGATGAGGCATGAGACACTTTTGAATTAATGGTTGAACGTACCTTTGAGTGGGACACCATGAGAGAACCACTAAACGCCAGGTCTTCTAGTCGAGCTGGAACATATCAAGTTGAGTCAACTATCGCATCTGAGGCGAAAATGGTTGCTCTCATGCGTAGGATTGAGAGTTTAGAGTTGGACCGAGCTTCTGTAGCTCATGTCGCTACTCTCGGATGTGGTAGGTGTGGACTTACGGGTCATGATGACTTGGAATGCGCTTACGCTCCAAGGGATATTGAGCATGCAAATGTGATGTATCAATAGAGGCCACGTAACGACCCGTACAATCACTCCTACAACCCGGGATGGCGTAACCATCCTAACTACTCTTGGGGGCCTAGTGGGGGTAACGATCAGAGCTCGCACGCTCAACCTCAAACTCCACCTTATTAACCTCCACACCCATCGGCGATCTACCAATCCGCACATCAAAGGTCTCAGCACTATACCCCAGCGGGTTGACCCAAAGAACCCCTCTAGTGATCCTACCCTTCAAGCGTTCATGCAGAGCATGCAAAGTACTGTCAAGTCTTTGGAAATTCAAGTTAGCCAATTGGATAATCAGCTCTATGAACGCGAGAAAAGTCAGTTACTGAGTCAACCCGAGGTGAATCCTCGGGGTACCCATTCTAAAGGAAGGCCACCAGTGCCTCATGCTACCTCTTAACCGACCCATCATATTAATGTGATTCATACTTTGAGGTCTGGTAAGGAGGTGGATAACCACATTGGGGTGCCTTCCTTTTCATCACCATCTTTTGGTGTCACCAGACTTGCGGTGATACCTACATCTTTGAGGGAGCCGGATCCTGAGGTTCCCTCCACCAATACTTCCAAGAAGGAGCCTGATCCTGAGGTTCATTCTGTTGGCTTTTTGGCCTTAATCTATGTTTTGATGATTTAATTAACCTAATCTTAATTATGATCATGTAGAGTAGCACACATATTGCATTGCATATATATTGCTTTGTGCTAACCTCTACGGGTGATCAAGACTCAAGGAAGAAAGGAAAACAAGTCAAGACATGTAATCAAGCTCATTTGAAGACATGTATTTTGTATTTCTTTGAGTCTTTAGGAACTTGTGTATTTTGAGCATATTTGAGCTAAAATCAACTTAAACACACACTAGGTTCCTCATAGAAGTGACACACGAAATTTCACATAATTTGGAATTCAATAGATCACCCAAACTTAGACCGGAAAACACCAAACCTGAACCTTAGCTGTCTGAACCAAAACGGTCGACCGCAACATGCCGTTCGGTCGACCGGATGATCAAGTATTCTGTTTGTGTTTCCATGTCTGGTTTCGGTCGACCGCACCATCTCTTTCGGTCGACCGTTTCAACTTAATTTTCCGACCGTTATTCTTGTCGTATATACCCAACGATCGTATTCGTATTAAACCAAAAATACCCCATATACATTTCATGTATCGGTCGACCGAGGACCAAAATCGATCGACCGTTTGTTCATCTCTTGACAAACCCAAATCTCCTGGACAAAAACGGTCGACCGCTAGACCTGTTTTGGTCGACCGAATATCTATTTGTTTGTCAACCCCAAAGTGCCTGGTACAAATCGGTCGACCATTTCCCTTTAGGTGTTCGACCGATCACTTAAGTGCACCTAAGTCGTAGCGTTGGGCGGTCGACCGTTGCTTAACCGGTCGACCGAACTTAGTGCAAAACTGCCTAACGGTCGACCGATCATCCCGATTCGGTCGACCGATTTCATCCCGAATTGGGTCCTGCAGGTTCTGTTTTGTGTAATCACACATCAACTCATACCCAATCAATCCCAACGACTCTATTCTCTCTAATGCCTATATAAGGAGTTGTAAAACACATTTTAACACACCTCTCCCACTACAAACTTGTCTCAAATATTAGAGAGAATCCCAAACACTCAAAGCCTCCAATTTCCACACTTTAGTGTCAATTCCAATCTTTCTCAAGTGTGCTCAAGTTAGAGAGTGTGATCCACTCAGGTTCTCAGTTGTAATAGAAGCAAGGACTTCGGTGAAAGCCCGAAGTGTTCCTCTCGGATTGTGAGAGAAGAAAGTCAAGCTCGCGAGGTTGTTCACGGAGTTTGTTTTGTAAAAGGCGTTCTCTCCCGGCCCGGAACGGGGAGTGGATAGTAAAGACGCGAGCGGAGCTCGAAGTGTCGAGCGGAGCTTGCAAGAGAGGACGAAGGCGGTGGCAGAACCTCTGTAAAAACCCCCGGCGTCCATTGTGGCTTGCATATTTCTTACTTGCTCGTTTAGTTGTTTAAATTCCGCTGCATATAACTCGATCGATAAAACGAGTAGGTAATTAGTTTAAAAGTGATTAGTGGACCCATAGCCCACACGTTCCAACACCTTCTACATTTCCGTCGACAATGGGGTCGAACCCTGAGGTCCCCTTGTCTCCTCTTGTGTCGAAGGAATCAGATTCTGAGGTCCACACTCATTCTTTTTTGGACCAGAATTCTGAGGTTCCTTCACAACACCCTTATGCCCCGAACGCCTTAAAAAAACCTCGGATCAGCATGACAAGATGCTTGAGATGTTTCGGCATGTTAAGGTGAACATCCCTCTGTTGGAGGTGATTCAGCAAATGACACCTTATGCCAAGGTTCTCAAGGACTTATGCACAAAGAAGAGACAAACTCATGTTCCAAAGAAAGCTTTTCTTGCGGCTAACATGAGTTCCTTGTTGGCACAACCTATGCAAGTCAAATACAAGGACCCTGGCTGTCCTACTATCTCTTGTGTCATTGGTGATGTGTCCATACATCGAGCTTTATTGGACCTTGGTGCATGATTGATCGTTTTATTTAACCGCAAGTGCACGACCGCGTTGAAGCGATGGCAAATAGGGGTCATCCACTAGGAGGTGTGTCGACGCTTGGTTTGTGCGAAGGCGAGTGGTAAATAAAGGAGAGAAAGGTTGGTTACACTAAACTACACTAAGGTGCAAATGGAAATGGAAGAGAAGCAAGAAAACTAAATCCCAAAGGGGGTAGAGAAATAATGTGAACATAAAGAAGTGTGTGTGTGTGTGTGTGTGTGTGTGTTCATTAAGCTCCTCACAACATGTAGTGCATGAAATCATAAAACTACATCCAACTTTGCCTCCACATGAATTAAGATAAGACTACATCATTAAAACATACAAGACAATAATTGAAATGAAGCTAAATGAACTCAAGTATAAAGACTAGACCTTACTATGCCTCCACAGAAATTAAGATAAGACTATATCATTAAAACATACAAGACATTAACCAAGGTAAAGGCAACAAGAGTACATACACTACAACTTGTGTTTCCAATATTAATTCCAACCATATCCTAACCTTATCATTCCCCATAAAATAGGTCCACTAATCAAACCATAGGCTAAGCTTCATTCAAGAGCATTAACATATCAAAGATAAGAGTGGAGATCCATTAGATGGTTATGGAAATCATATAAAGCTCAAGGGATTAAGATAACACACACTTAATACACTACATGATTATATCACATATTTCTCCACCCCCCAAATGAGGATGGAACTACTTACACATATTTAAACTAACTACTCTAACAAAATGAAGCATTATACTGAAATAAAACTACACTAATCAAGCAAGAAATATTAAAGAAGCATAAAACAAAACAAGCACCAAAGCAAGCACATTAAAGGAAATTAACTAAGCAAGAATTAACAAGCTAATGAAAACATCTATTATTAACTCACTCAAATTACAAGCAGCCCTTCCTCCACCAGAGTTTTGCTTCAAGGCTTCACTCTTAGTAGGGAAGATGACCACCAAAGAGAGAGAGATACAATGGAAGGTGAAGAGTTCTATTTATAAGCATGGAAAAAGCTAATCCGGGACAATCCCCCGATGTGGGACTAAACCAATACCAAACATATCCTAAACAAACATTAATACAAGTCCAGGAGAAATATTAGCGGATCTGGGATGATCCAGACCGCCAATTGGCAGTCTATAAGGCCCAGATCCGTCTGCTTTTTGTGTTGGGCTTTTCTTGAAGTATTTTTTGGTCTTGGATGCATCTACTTGGTTTGTTGGAGCTCCGACCCGAATCAAATTGCCAAAATACTCCCCATGATGGTGTGGAGTTTCCTGTTTTGCTCTTAGGTCCTTTGGTCTTACGATGAGGTCCTTCTCCCTTGCATCTTAGTCTCCAGGTCTCACAATTAAGTCATTTTTCCTGCTTTTTGGTCCTTTCATGGCTCTTCTCTTCAAACCTCTTTATTCCTGAAAACTAAACATAAAACTCGTCACGTAGCATTGCTTAGGTGTAAGATAATGGATATAAGATACAAATATAAGCATGAAATGATGTCAATCAAATACCCACACACCTACGTTTTTGCTAGTCCCGAGCAAAACAAAGAAAGTGAAAAGCAAACGAGAAACACGAAATCTTAACTCACTTTCGTAGGAATCACGGTTGCACTTAGCACGTGCAACAATCCGTTAAACCTCTTTGTTGCCAAGGAGGAGGACGGTTGTCTCCTGAGGGTTTTCAGCGGATATACCCACAAAATCCGAACAAGATGAATTATTCAATCTAGACACTCGACTCGTTGGAAATATTTTGTCGATCATTGGACGCGGTAATCCTACGGGCCGACTCTATATAGGTAATCAGTCCACACCTAGCCTAATGAACCATTCATGCAAGTTAAATAAGGAATTAAGTGAAAGACATGGACAACCTCAACATCCTCAAGTGATACAAAGTGTAAGGTCCATTAAGGTTCTTATTTGCATTACCATTTTTTTTTCTTTTTTTTTCTTTTCTCATTTTTTTCTTCTTCTTTTTCTTTTTATTAGTTGGAGCTTCATTCTCCCAGGGTCAGGTTTCGTGCATAATTGACCATGAGGACTTACACTATCACGTACACCTTTCCCCAAATCTCCACATAGGGCAATCCCTACCACCCGTGTAACGAGAGTTCGGTCGGCGCATCCCAAGTCAGATGACTCGAAAGCACCAGGGACAAAGTCCCCTCAGACCTACTTTCCCGAGTGATAGGAGCCGTGCGAGAAGAGAGAACACCTACTTACTTATTTCTTATCTACACATTAACCAAAACCCTACACTTAATGTCTCACAACAAGATTTAAAGGGTCCTGGACTACAACAAACTTCCTTAAGTTAACAAACACGAATTATTGACTCACTAGGTTTAGGGTGAACTTTTTTAAATGTTTGAGCACTGAAACCCTATGATTACTCACCCCCAAAGGAAAACTGGGGTGCATCCTAACAACTCGATAAATACTAAAGCCACTGCACTAGATATCCTAATGCATCAAGTTCAAGACAATTTTGGGAGCTTTCTTTTTACTTTGCCTCTCAACGGTTTTCCACATGCTAAACACACGCACAACCCACAAAACATTTCCTTCCACAAACACATGAAGATTTTGAAAGAAATGTGAAAATTTTAAAGCACTAGGGAAGCAAAAGAAGACAAGTCACCCAAGGATCATGGCAAACAGATATATCGATATTAAATGCAGCACACTAACATGACCCTATCAATACACACAAAAGAAAACAAAAATCAAAGGAAAAGACTCGACTATATACACACGTAAAAACACCCCCACACCTACTTCATGCATTGTCCTCAATGAATGGGAGCAAGATACTACATGGAGTTATGCATGAAAAAGAATAGATGTCACCAATGTGAAGTACACAGGGAAGTTTCTGGCTATGTTGATGAACATAACCCAAATTCCCTCAAAACCTGTGAGATGCTAAGGAAGGGATACAAATACGTGAAAGAATTAGGGCCCAAATACTCAAGGGTTTGAGCCCACAACAATCAATGCTCGCTCATGGAGTTTTTTTTGGTTTTTTTGGTTTTTTTTATGTACAAAAATGGGCTCCCATTTTCATATGTCAATGGACATAAAATGGGAACCCGCCATCACTCGAGCCAAAAATGCACATGCATGGGCTCGCGACATACAAATCAGAATTGCTTGACCACCTGATACCCTTATATACATTGTGGTCGTTTGATGCCTCTTGAGAGTGAGCAAGATAGTAGGCATGAATGAGAGGTGAACCTCTATCAGGTTGAAGGGTATCAGGTGGTTGATTCTTAACCCACATGAGGTCCTCAGTAAATACAGAATGAAGATCATGTGGCCCAGAGGCCATAAAAATGGTATCTTGTGGCTCAAAAGCCACATGATCGAAAGGTTGTAGCTCAAGGGCCACGTGATCAAAAGGATGTGGCTCAAGGGCCACAAGATCAGAAGAATGTGGCTCAAGGGCTACAAGATGAAAAGGAGGTGGCACTGAGGCCACATGATCAGAACATAAGGCACCTTCTTGTGTCAGCCCAGGTGAAACATCTTCACCACCTTCAGGAGCTTCATCGAACAATTCTCTGAAGTACTTGAAGGTGCCCTCAACTTCAATTTCATCCAAACCGTGAATAAGGTTAACCCCAACAGGGTCATTGAAGGCACCTAGCTTCTTGCCGATGGTGAAGATGTTGAAATCAGCGCATTGACTACCATAAGTCAAGTGTATCAGACCATTGCGACAATTGATCAATGCATTGGAAGTCGCAAGGAATGGTCGCCCCAGAATGATAGGAATTTGCCCAAGTGGGTTTGGCACAGGTTCAGTATCCAAGACAAAGAAGTCGACTGGATAAATGAACTCTCCCACTTTGATCAGCACATCTTCCACCACACCCCTCAGTTTCTTCATAGACCTATCAGCCAATTGAAGAGTGGTCTTTGTTTGTTTGAGGTCTCCAAGACCGAGGTGGACGTAGACAGAATATGGAAGAAGATTAACAGATGCACCAAGGTCCAATAAGGCTTGATGTATGGACACATCACCAATCACACAAGAGATAGTAGGACAGCCAGGGTCCTTGTACTTGACTTGCATGAGTTGTGCTAACAAAGAACTCACGTTAGCGGCAAGAAAAGCTTTCTTTGGAACATGAGTTTTTCTCTTCTTGGTGCATAAGTCCTTGAGAACCTTGGCATAAGGTGACATTTGCTGAATCACCTCCAACAGAGGGATGTTCACCTTAACTTGCCTAAACATCTCAAGCATCTTGTCATGCTGATCAGAGGTTTTCTTTTTAAGGCGCTCAGGGAATGGCGCCTTCGGGGCATAAGGATGCAAAGGAAATCCAGAATTCTGGTCCAAACAAACATGAGTGGGGACCTCAGAATCTGGTTCCTTCGACACAAGAGGAGACAATGGGACCTCAGGGTTCGGCCCCTTTGTCGAAGGAAATGTAGAAAGAACCTCAGGATCAGGCTCCTTCCTGGAAGTATTTGTAGAGGGAGCCTCAGGATCCGGCTCCCTCAAAGATGGTGATGACAAAGAAGGCACCCCAATGTGGTTATCCACCTCCTTACCAGACCTCAAAGTATGAATCACA
Source organism: Triglochin maritima (assembly GCA_963682175.1). Taxonomy (NCBI): domain Eukaryota; kingdom Viridiplantae; phylum Streptophyta; class Magnoliopsida; order Alismatales; family Juncaginaceae; genus Triglochin; species Triglochin maritima. The sequence continues at coordinate 25,982,347 of OY821788.1, read as the reverse complement.
TTAATATGATGGGTCGGTTCAGAGGTAGCATGAGGTAAAGGTGACCTTCCTTGAGAAGGGGTACCCCGAGGATTCACCTCAGGTTGACTCGGGAACTGACCCTTCTCGCGTTCATGGAGTTGATGAGCCAACTGGCTAACTTGCATTTCCAAAGCCTTGACTATACTTTGCAACGCTTGAAGGGTCGGATCACAAGAAGGGTCCTTGGGGTCAACCCGCTGGGGTGGTGGAGTCTGGTTGGAATAACCCGATGATGAGGCCTGAGGAGGTTGGTAATTATGGTTCTGAGACCTTTGATGTGGGGGTTGGTAGGTCGCTGATGGGCGTGGAGGTTGATAAGGTGGAGGTTGACGTTGAGCGTGTGAGCTCTGACCGTTACCCCCACTAGGCCCCCAAGAGAAGTTAGGATGGTTACGCCATCCCGGGTGTTAAGAGTGACTGTATGGGTCATTACGGGGCCTCTGTTGATACATCGCATTTGTATGCTCAGTATCCCTTGGAGCGTAAGCGCATTCCAAGTCATCATGGCCCGTAAGTCCACACCTACCACACCCGGGAGTAGCGACCTGAGCTACAGGAGCTCGGTCCAACTCTAAACTCTCAATCCTACGCATGAGAGCAGCCATTTTCGCCTCAAACGCGATCGATGACTCAACTTGATAAGATCCAGCTCGACCAGAAGACCTGGCGGCTGGTGGCTCTCTCATGGTATCCCACTCGAAGGTACATTCAGCCATAGACTCAAAAGTATCCCATGCCTCCTCGATGGGTTTCATTTGAAAGTCACCCTGACACATCGACTCCAATAATGTGCGGGTGTTGTAGTTGATGCCCTCATAAACAATTTGGCACAACTGCCATAACTCAAATCCATGATGAGGGCACTGTTGGAGAAGGTTCTTGAACCTCTCAAAGAAACTATGAAACGATTCGGTCTCGGTCTGATACATTTGATGTATCTGGTGCCGTATCTGTTGAGTTTTCCTTTGAGGGAAAATCTCTTCAGAAAGACGGTCACAAAGTCATCCCATGACCGAATCGAGCTTGCCGGGAGGCTATACATCCATTTCTTCGCATTATCCTTCAATGCGAAAGAAATCATCCTCAACCGGACTGAATCCTCGTCAAGTTGTTGAAGCTTGAACATGGAGCGTACTTCCTCGAATTCGCGTATAAAGATATACGGATCATCCTTACTGGCAGTAAAGGTTGGAAGCATGCTCACTTATTGAGGTTTCAGCTCATAGTTGTTCCCGCGAGCAGGGGGAACAACTATGCAAGACGGCTGCGCGGCCCGAACAGGATGGGTCCGCTCCCACAAAGTCATCATTCTATCCTGTCGAGCTAAAGGTGGTGGTGCACCAAGAACTCGATCCTGACCGAATCTCCCTTCCTCTTGAGTCAGAGGAGGAGGAGAAGGAGGTCTACGTGGTGGCGGAAGCGGGCCGAGGTATTCCATGTATGGAACCCGGTCTCCCCCGTCACCGCGAGATGACTCGGCTTCATGCTCCAAACGAGCACGAGGCAGAGATGGTTGATCACCAAGACCGTCCATCTCAGAAGTCACAACATGCAACATGGGGCTCCGAGATAATGAAAATTACAGAACTAACTACCAGAACAAAATTGAGAGGAAGACAAGCTCACCAGTCCGCCAGTTGGCGGCTCCAGACCGCCAATTTGCGGTCAGTTTGGAGCTTCTGTTGCTCAAACTTCTCCAGTAGCCTCCCCTTGATCCGATGGTTCCCTGAAATTAAGAAAAACTGGAAACAAAAAAATTAAAAACCACTCGAATCGTCCAAACCAACATCTGGACAGAGCACCTCCCGGCAATGGCGCCAAAAACTTGATTGATCGTTTTATTTAACCGCAAGTGCATGGCCACGTTGAAGCGGTGGAAAATACGGGTCGTCCACTGGGAGGTGTGTCGACGCTTGGTTTGTGTGAAGACGAGTGGTAAATAAAGGAGAGAAAGGTTGGTTACACTAAACTACACTAAGGTGCAAACGGAAATGGAAGAGAAGCAAGAAAACTAAACCCCAAAGGGGGCAGAGAAATAATGTGAACATAAAGAAGTGTGTGTGTGTTCATTAAGCTCCTCACAACATGTAGTGCATGAAATTATAAAACTTCATCCAACTTTTCCTCCACATGAATTAAGATAAGACTGCATCATTAAAACATACAAGACAATAATTGAAATGAAGCTAAATGAACTCAAGTATAAAGACTAGACCTTACTATGCCTCCACATGAATTAAGATAAGACTATATCATTAAAACATATAAGACATTAACCAAGGTAAAGGCAACAAGAGTACATACACTACAACTTGTGTTTCCAATATTAATTCCATCCATATCCTAACCTTATCATTCCCCATAAAATAGGTCCACTAATCAAAGCATAAGCTAAGATTCATTCAAGAGCATTAGCATATCAAAGATAAGAGTGGAGACCCATTAGATAATTATGGAAATCATATAAAGCTCAAGGGATTAAGATAACACACACTTAATACACTACATGATTATATCACATATTTCTCCACCCCCCAAATGGGGATGGAACTACTTACACATATTTAAACTAACTACTCTAACAAAATGAAGCATTATACTGAAATAAAACTACACTAATCAAGCAAGAAATATTAAAGAAGCATAAAACAAAACAAGCACCAAAGCAAACACATTAAAGGAAATTAACTAAGCAAGAATTAACAAGCTAATGAAAACATCTATTATTAACTCACTCAAATTACAAGCAGCCCTTCTTCCACCAGAGTTTTGCTTCAAGGCTTCACTCTTAGTAGGGAAGATGGCCACCAAAGAGAGAGAGATACAATGGAAGGTGAAGAGTTCTATTTATAAGCATGGAAAAAGCTAATCCGGGACAATCCGCCGATGTGGGACTAAACCAATACCAAAAATATCCTAAACAAACATTAATACAAGTCTAGGAGAAATATTAGCGGATCTGGGATGATCCAGACCGCCTATTGGCAGTCTATAAGGCCCAGATCCGTCTGCTTTTTGTGTTGGGCTTTGCTTGAAGTATTTTTTGGTCTTGGATGCATCTACTTGGTTTGTTGGAGCTCCGACCCGAATCGAATTGCCAAAATACTCCCCATGATGGTGTGGAGTTTCCTGTTTTTCTCTTAGGTCCTTCGGTCTTACGATGAGGTCCTTCTACCTTGCATCTTAGTCCCCAGGTCTCACAATTAAGTCCTTTTTCCTGCTTTTGGGTCCTTTCATGGCTATTCTCTTCAAACCTCTTTATTCCTGAAAACTAAACATAAAACTCGTCACGTAGCAGTGCTTAGGTGTAAGATAATGGATATAAGATACAAATATAAGCATGAAATGATGTCAATCAGTGCATCTCTAAAATCTTTGTGAAGATCCGGAGTTGTGTTGCCTGTTGAATCATCCGCTGATTCGCCTCCAAGTGTTCACCAAACTCTAAATAAGATTAGAGAGAAATGAGCTAGCCAATCAATCTCTAAATTAATGTTAGAATCTAGCTAATAACCCCTCTAAAGCTCCTGAGAATTTAATATCCAAAAACTTGAATAATTAAGAGAACTTTTGGATGGATTATTGGGGTGAGTTAATTTTTGCATTATTATTAACAAGGAAGGGAGGAGGGACCTATTTATAGGATTTCCTCTAACCCACATCATGTGCAAGACACTTACACATGATCTCTTATTAATGTCTACACTAAACCACATCATGTGCAAACCACTTACACATGCTCTCTTGTTTACATCTCCACTAAACCACATCATGTGCAAACCACTTTGCACATGATCTCTTGTTTATTTTGCCCATCATCATCCCATAACTACCTTTGACCAAGGTGGATTAAATTCAGCCATTAATCAGAAAAACTTCTCTTATTAATAAATGCAAAAATGTGGTCAAATGGTTGGACCATTTTTCACTGTTTTTGACTCTACCAAATTTTGGATTAATATCCAACAAAATTTGGACTTTGGGGTTTTAGCAAATTCATATGTTATAATATTATAAATCACATTATATCATGTAATATATTATCATATATAATGTTAAAATATTATAAACTATAGGAGGATCTAAGTTATGTTGGCAATAATATAAAACATTTTATAACATAAACTATAAGCGGTATGTTTGCTAAAACCATAGTTACCCAAATAACAAAGATGTTTTGCTCACTCGAACTAAACATGATCCACTTAGTGATATGTAAAATATTACTTGTGTCTCTCCCTCGTCTCATGACATTAAAAATAGTATAAAAAGTAGAAATGTGTCACCTTTGTATTATATATTCATTTCTTGATCTCTTAAGCTAATTATAAATAGGTAACTTAACTCAAGTCACATTGTGCACATTATAATATTTCTTTATCAAGTGACCCACTAATATCATCACTCAAATTAACAGGGGCAATGATAATCTTTTGACTAGCTATCTTTTCCAACACAAGTTAAGCTCAATCAACTATTGCCTTTATCACTATACTCATTGATAGTTTTTGACAATAATCAAATTGAACACTTCTTATGTGAAAAGACATAAGTCTCATATCTTAGCATTCAATACACAGTGAAAACATAAATGACACATAACACAAATTTGTAATATTTCACTTGCTAGGTCTATTCAATATATAAAACTAACCATTTTTCTATGTTATATACTCGTGTCGTAAAATATTTGTAGAACTAAAATAATCGATGACCAACACAACAATCTTATCTTAGTAATTAATGTTCCATGTCAATTACCATGATTGTGAATTACTTTTGATTTATGTAAACCATTATCTTTTAGAGCTCTACAGCTAAGGACCAAGAGCCTCTTCCTTAACACTTCTAAAAGACGAATACATTGATCAAGCAACAAAATGTTCGCACATCCAATTTATAATAATTAACATATAAAAGTAAAACATTTAGAACACATTCCTTTCAAGTGACTCCAACACAATGTTTTTTCATGACTCGGTTTGGGCACACCGCGCTATGAACACAATTCGTAGGGTTGAGGTGGATGGCGAGTTGCTCGAGGATGAGGCGGCTATCCGAGATGGCTTCCGGTGATATTTTTCTAACCTTTTCTCAAACAATGTGTAGGTGTCCCCTAGACCCGGAGCTGAACCACACCTCGATAACTCAGGCTGAGTGCACCTTGCTGGACGACTCAGTGACTATGGAGGAGCTAGAACATGTGGTGTTTCATATGAGTGTGGACAAAGCACCGGGCCCGGATGGCTTCAATACCATGTTTTTTTCGCTCAGCATGGGGTATCCTCAAGAAGGATGTTTTCAACGCCGTCCATGCTTTCATGTCCAACAAGCATCTCTTGAGGCAATTCAACAAAACAAGCATCTCCCTCATACCAAAGAAGCCGCACCCTCAGACAACAAGTGATTACCGGTCAATCTCCTTGTGCAACCTTATCTACAACTTCATCATAAAGTTCCTTGTGAATTTCTTAAAGAAGGTGCTCGGAGACTCGTAGGCTCTTCGCAAAGTGTGTTTGTACCAAGTAGACGTATCTCTTCATCATGAAGATCTTTCGTGTGCGTGAGATAGCCCGTGCAAAATTTTGCTACAACATTGGGTGTGGTGCATCAATACGGTTCTTTTTTGATCCACGGTTTGGCATCTCGCTCATTTGTGAGAAGTTTGGTGACCAACTTCGATATGATATGGCGGAATTCTGGTGGACAGGTTGGTCTCTTCTTTTATCCATGGGGAGCGTTGGGTCCTACCACCGCCATTTTCCTTGACATGGCGCACCTTTGGCCACAGATAATGGTGATTTGTCTCAGCTTGGAAGCATACACGTTGTCTTGGGAAGGGGCTAGAGCTGGGCAGAAGTTCTCTATGTAGAATGCGTGGGTACTTGTCTCAGAGTTGCCTATTTTTGTTGCTTGGCATGGGTTTGTTTGGCATAAGCACCGAATTCCAAAGCACGCAATGTCATTGTGGCGGGCAGTCCGGGGAAGATTACTTACGCATGACCCGAACTGCCCGCCACAAAACCAGACCCACCCAAAACCGGTTTGCCAACTGATCTGAACATGCAGCTGAACTGCCCACCACAAAACCGGACCCACCCAGAACCGGGAAGATTCCAAAGCACGCAATGACATTGTGGCGGGCAGTCCAGACACAATGACTTGATGCGAAGAGGAGTCAAATGGTCATGTCCTTCTTGGAATCTTTTTCACTTCCTCGTCAAAGCATTTACTTCAATCCATAAATGGACTGTTGAAGCATGCATACTTTCTCGCTATTCTTTGGATCTTCAAAATCTTGAGGTTGTACGATGTACACATATCATACATATATTTGTGTCTTATATCCATTATCTTGAATCTAAACAATGCTACGTAATGAGTTTTATGTTTAAGTTTCAGGAATAAGCAAGTTTGGGAAGAAGAGACTAAAAATGACTGAAAGTAAGGAAAATATCTGAATTGCAGGACGTATGGACTGAGATGCAAGAGAGAAAGACCCAGATATAAACCAAAAGGACCAATGAGCAAATCAAGATGTTCCACACCATCATGAGGAGTATTTTGACAATTAAATCTGAGCCTAACCATCAACAACCAATTCGGGTTCATCAAACATCAAGAAATCAAGCCAGAATCAAGCCACCCAAAACCGGACCCGATCAACCCAATCCAGACTGCCAATTGGCGGTCCATTTGGATCCAAACCCGATAAGACTTCGTCGAGTGTTGTATTAGTATGTATTTAGTCCATTTTGTGTATGTGTTTAGTCCCATACCGGGGGATTGTCCCCGATTGCATTTTTCTATGACTATAAATAGAACTCTTCCTCCTCATTTGTATTTACCCATTGCTTGGTGGCATTCTCTCTACTTGGAGTAAGCCTTGGAGAAAATCTCAAGGTGGAGAAGAATTCTACTTGTAATGTGAGTCATGTAAATGAAATAATTCTTCAAAGTTTATCTAAATGTTTTCTTTGTTTTAATGCCTGCTTGTTTAGTTTGTTTAGTTTTGTTTTCTTTATCGTGCCATAATTAGAATGTCTTCTTTTCTTATTGTAGTTCATAGTTTAATGAGTAGTTAGTAGTTCCGTCCCCCCTTTGGGGGGGTGGAGATGATGTTTATACATGCAATAAAGAATGGAAATGAATGCTTTATTTTGAAATGTGTTGATAAATATGAATGTATGCTTGCTTATTTAGAGTAGAACACTTCACTTGATGGGTTTTGCCACCACTATTAGACACCTCCCATGCTTGTTTAGGTTCTGAAATAATCAACTTGTGCATGTGAATGTTAATCAACTAGGGTAGTGATTGGATTGATAGGTTTTGCCACAACCATTAGACACTTCCTATGCATGAAAATACAACCTACATTTGTGCCCATTGAATGCATTCTTCACCATCTTATTGCATGTGTACACACACTCCACCCCTTAGGGGTTTCCATTCCTGATTTCCAAGCTTGCTTGTATTAGTCACTTTAATTTTATCCTGTCTCATGCTTTCTTCTTCTTTGTTTGTTTTGTGCTAGTTTAGTGTAGTTAATTTAGTGTAGTCACAACTTCTTCCCCTCTTTTCTCACTTGCCTTGGAACAAACCAGAGTTGACACACCTCCCTGTGGATCGACTCGTATTTGCCACATCTTCACCGACGCCGTGCACTTGTGGTATTTTAAAACGATTTAAACAAGTTTTTGGCGCCGTTGCTAGGGAGATGCTCTTTCCAGACTGTGGTTTGGACGATTCGAGTGGGTTTAATCTTTTGTTTTTAGTTTTTGTTTGTTGAAGGAATATCTCAGCATCTAGGGGAGGCCCCAGGAGAAATTTGGAGAAGAGGAGAACTATTTGGACCAACAATCGGTCTGGGACCACCAATTAGTGGCCTGGTAAACGTCTTTTACTCCAAATTTTCTTTTGGTTGTTTTTATTTCAATCTAGTGGTTTGGGAGCTCAATTTTGCATGGTATGACCTATAGTTTGCTCCCAGATCAATCAACTCCATTTTGTAAGACAAGTTGAACCATAAAACTCAAAGCAAAATATTAGACTAATTCCCATCTAGGTCATGCATCACTTTTAGACCTTGCATGCACATTATCTTTCATTTGCCTTAAATTCCTGTTGTTGATTGTTGGCATGATGTACGTACACCAGTTCTCTCATTCATGCATGGTTAGATAATGCATTAGTTAGTAAGGTGCATTGTAACAAGAGTGAGGAGTACTTGTTTGGTGAGTTGCTTGCTAGCCTAAAAGATTTCAAAACATTTTTAAGGGCATCACCTATAATCTTGAAAGATAAGGTGGGGGATTTCATCACCCCTCCCTTAGCCCCAAAAAGAACACTCAAATGAAGCCTTAATCTAAAATCAAGTAGACATTGTCCACTGGGACTCAGGCACATTAGGAGAGTTATCAGTCGCGACCGTCATAGCCTGATCGACGTTGCCGACTTTGTCGATAGTAGGTGAGATGAGATCTCCGGATCTTGGCTCACTTGCTGGGCTTTCTGGTCTTCGTCATAGCGAGGTGAGGCATGTTGTGGCCGTGTGACCTCGCAGTTAGGTGTCGTCTAGTTGTAAGGACCCATAGCCAGCCTAAGCTTGTTTGAGCCTTGTTTGCTAGACTAGGCATCTACCCTCACCCATTGCCCACGCTAGTTTTTAGGGACTCTTGCCTTCTCCTTTGAGTCATCTTCTTCTCATCTGCTTCTACGTTCTAGTCTCCTCCCCTTTACACTCTCTGTTAGCATTTTAAGGTCGAGTCGATCACTTTTTGCGAGCTTGGCCACGTGGTGGTGAGAGTGGCCGACTCGAGAGTTCTTTGGCGAGATGGATGGTTACATGGGCGACCATCCATATCATTGTTGGGCTAGCCGATCTGAGGTTTGGGTGCACAAGTGGAGGTCTACCGATTGTGTAGACTGTGGTGGACCATTCGAGTTTCAGAGGTGGCTGAACACCTCCCTCTCTACCCCGACTTTGGCTTCATGTTCTCCCTTGGTGGTTTCTTGGTGAAACCAGAGTAGATGGGGCTGGAACGTGGAGACATAGTTGGGGAGGGGTTTTGCTTGCATGTTGTGTGATGTGTTAATCACCTTGTGGTGTTTAATCTTGTAACCTTTTGGGAGGTTATGTTTATGCATGATATAATGATAAAGTCTCAATTTTCTTGTGAGATCTACTTACTGATATTAGATCTCATAATCACGTGTTGTTTTATGATTTCGATCAGGCATCATTCATCTGATATGTTACTGATTTCAAATCGAGCTTCTATTGTGATCTGATTTTATGTTCAAGGAATGTTGCATGTATTGATTGGAATGTTAAGAGGAGTTTATCATCTCTGATTTTATCTCAGTAATGACCAATCCATATATATGCTCTGATTTGTAATCCCTCTAAGAGATATTCTTTACAACATCTGAGCATAAGTTATATATTTTAATTAAAACGTTGATGCAATCTGTATAAATGCATGTATCGACTCTAATGTTGCTATGAGTTTCTCAAGTCTGATTTTATCCCCACCATGTTCAGTTCATGTGTATGATCGGATTTCCATAAACCTTCTTTGCTATGACTTGTTATGCTCTCACATGAAATTATATCAGAATTTATGAGTTATGCTATTCATCCTATGCCGTCTAGTTTTGTGCAAATCCTTATGCATGTAGATTTATTCAATCATGAATAGGCTCAGACTTCTGATTTCTAGATATATGCATTCCATGTTAGATTACTGATATATTCATATATAAATTCCTGTTCATATGATCTCGGGCCATTTTCTGAATCGTTATCTTCTAATGCATGTACGTTCTGAAATTATGATGGGCGCAATCAGTTGGATTATAGGTGTTGTTTGTGGTGACTTGTTATTTGAGTTGATTTCATTCTAGTACTAAGCATAACACATTCATGATCTGATTTTGTATACCTTCTCCAATGTTATCGTTATGCTTTCATCTAGAATAAAATATGTACTCATCCATGACATATGCAACTCATTCCATGACTTATCGTAATGTGTGAATCCGAATGCATGCATGTATATTATTTATGGATATATGTAGACTCCTGATCTCATATGCATGTTCGCCATGTTGTATTACTGATACATATATTGTTTCATGTCGATATAATCTCTGATCATGGCCTGATTTGCAAGATTGTAACGGATATATGTCCTGAAATTTATGACTCATGCTATCGAATGCTTGTAGTATTTTACTACGATGCCTTTTACTATTGTACACATTCTATTACTCATTTCATGTTTAGATTGCTGTTAGGAAGTTATATATGTGCGCATGACATAGTTGTTGGAAACAAGAAATTGCACTATATGAAAAGGTTAACCAAACAGTTTTGATTCTACTATGTGCATGATGCTATGCCCTGAAATGTTGAAATCAGAAGTAACTTAGCATCCATTCATGCATGCATGCCTATCACTTGTATTGTCATGATTGCATCGTGGGATCTTATATTATTCATATAGTCTCAATCTTAGTATGTTTAATAGATAGTGAAACTAATGCAAATTTCAGGTGCTTATATGCGATTAGAGGTTGAGTTTACAGCCTCGATGTCTTGCATGATGAGGCCTGAAATCAGTCATGTTATAGTCTCATATATCTCCTAAATATACTTAGATTTATGCATGAATGAATTCTAAACCCATGGATGCGTTACTATAGATTGAAGTAAATGTTGTATATCATCTCATCAAGACCCATAGCTCCTGCTGGTTGCATGTTCGATTTCCACGATCCATGATTACTATAGCATGTGCTTTACCAAATTTATTATAGTTGTTGTTGCTGTTGTTATGGGTAGGATGATGTAGGTGCGTGCAAGTAAGATCATGTTGTGATGTTATGACTACGATTTCATGATTTAGTTGTTGTCTAGATACATCATGCAGATGTATATTTAACCATCGAAATCTTATTATAATTACGTATTTAATTTTTTCCCCTCATAAATCAAGTACATGTAAATATAGAAATCCATGGAGATCTTGTTATTATGACATGATTTTATTGTTGCCTAGATATATCTCATGCATGAGTATTGTCTATCAAGATCTTGTAATTATTTCCATGTTTTATTTGTTGTCCCCATACATCATGCGCATGAAGACATATTCCCATTCCATAATTGATTTTCTGTCCTCATAGCCCCATGTGCATGTAGAGGTATATAAATCTACAGAGATCTTGTTATCATTTTATGATTTAATTGTTGACTAGATGCATCTGGTGCATATGTATGATCTATCGGTCCTTTCTTGAATTCCTTTAAAACTTGTCAAAGGATTCACTTTTGTTTCTCATTAGATAAATATAGCCATAATGACTATAGTCATCCGTGAACGTAATGAAGTACCTAAAACCGTGTCTCGCACTAGTACTCATCGGACCACATACATCGGAATGTATCAAATTCAACAAGTCATTCGCTCTCGGTCCTTTCTTCTTGAAAGGCCTCTTGGTCATTTTGCTCATTAGGCAAGGTTTGCACGTCTCCAATGATTTAAAATCAAGTTGACCAAGAAGGTTAGCTTCTTGCAATTTTTTGATGCGTTTTTCATTTATGTGACCAAGATGATAGTGCCACAAGAGTGTATCATTCACGTGAGTAGTTTTAAGCCTTTTGTTATTGATGTTTAAGATTTGTTTATTATTCAATTCTAGCAAATAGAGACCATTCCTCACGAATGCATTTGCATAGAAAATACCATTCTTCGATATAGACAAGCAAGAATTTGAAATGTTTATATTAAAATTGTCCATATCCAAACATGATAAAAAATAATATTCTTGCTAATCGAAGGCACATAATAAACGTTCTTTAAACATAAATTTAAACCACTAGATAATTGAAGCTCCACAAAACCTTGTGCAATCGCAGCAACGCTCGCACCATTTCCGACCTTCAAAATCATCTCGTTCTTCACGAGTTCCTTCCTATCCTTTAGTAGCTGCACATTAGAAATTATGTGAGCACAAGATCCGGTATCAATTACCCAATCATGGACAAAGGTGGCTAAATTTATCTCAATAACAAATATACCTTTGGCCTTTTGGGGGCGCTTACGCTCAATCACGCCATTGTCAAGGTCTTCCTTGTACTTGGGGTAATTTGGTCGGATATGTCCCTTTTCACCGCAGTGAAAGCACTCAGTGTAAGGAGTCAGAGATTTCAAAGAATTCCCCCTCGAGGCACTCACACGAGCACCTCCTACTCCCTTTCTCTTGATTGACGTATTTTTGGTGAATTTTCCTTTACCTTTGGTGATCTTTTTGCTCCCTCCATGGACGTGCTTGTCCCAACACTTGCCCATGTCAACTTCAGCCATTTTGAGAGCATTGTGAAGTTCCTCAAGACTCACCCCTTTCTCACGCACATGATAGTGCATAATGAATTCCTTGTAGGATGGGGCTAGAGAGCCAAGAATCAAATCTTCTGCAATGTCATCAGGCATCGGGAAGAGAGCTTCGACAACTTCTCAAGGTATCCTTGCATTGTGAGAAAATGCATGGATATCGATGTTCCCTTCGCCATGTGGCACCTTGTGAGTGCGATGATGGTCGTATAGAGCTCTTTTCTAGCACTATCCATGAACATCTTTCATTATTGTGAGTGCAAGGATCAGAGATTTCAAAGAATTCCCCCTCGAGGCACTCTCACGAGCACTTCCTACTCCCTTGCTCTTGATTGGCCTATTTTTGGTGAATTTGCCTTTACCTTTGGTGATATTTTTGCTCCTTCCATGGACGGCTATGACATGCTTATCCCGACCCTTGCCCATGTCAACATCAGCCATTTTGAGAGCATTGTGAAGTTCCTCAAGACTCACCCATTTTTCATGCACATGATAGTGCATAATGAAGTCCTTGTAGGACGGGGCCAGAGGCAAGAATCAAATCTTATGCAATGTCATCGGGCATCGGGGAAGAGAGCTTCGACAACTTCTCAAGGTATCCTTTCATCATGAGAAAATGCATGGATATCGATGTTCCCTTCGCCATGTGGCACCTTGTGAGTGTGATGGTGGTCTTATAGCGCTCTTTTCTAGCACTATCCATGAACATCTTTGTTAAAGCTTCCATGGTCTTCTTGGGTTTTGAATCCAATTATTTCGCTTGAAGCGAGTCACCCATGGAGGCCAACATTAGACCGTGAACCTGGTTCTCTTGGTCTTCCCATTTGGCTTTTGCCTCTTTCTCTCTATCGGTTGCCTTCTAGCGTGGGGATTCTAGTGATGTATGGGGATCATAATCCCCAGACAATCCGCCAGTAGCGTATTTGGATCCGCCATTGGCGGATCAAGTTCGCCATTTGTGCTTGCTTTGCCTATTTCTAGTTGGTTACTGCCATTGTTGATTGCTCACATGCTCTGTTTAAGTGTTAAAAATTAATTTGGCTTGCATGACCCGTTGTTAAGACAACTTGGACCATAAAACTCAAAGCAAAAGAATAGACTTCTTGCCATCTTGGTCATGCATCATTTGTAGACCTTGCACACATTTATCTTTTCTTTTCTTTACATTCGTGTTGTCGATTGATGGCGTAAGGTACGTGCACCTGGTCTCTCATTCATGCATGTTTAGATAATGCATTAGTTAGTAAGGTGCATTGTAACAAGAGTGAGGTGAGTGCTTGTTTAGTGAGTTGCTTGCTAGCCTAAGATTTAAAAACATTTTTAAGGGGCACCACTTACAGTCTTAAAGATAATGTGGGGGATTCATCACCCCTCTCTTAGCCCTACAAATAACACTCAAATAAATCCTTGATCTAAAATCAAGTAGACATTGACCAATAGGACTTGGGCACATTACTAGAGTGATCTGGTCACGACCGCCACAGCCTGATCGACGTCGCCCACTTTGTCGGTAGCAAGAGAGACAAGATCTTTTGATCATGGCTCACTTGTTGGGCTATGTGGTCTTCGTCGTAGGGAGGTGAGGCGTGTTGAGGTCGCGTGAGCTCGAAGTTAGGTGTCGTCTAGCTTAAGGACCCATACCAGCCTAAGCTTGTTTGAGCCGTGTTTGCTAGACTAGGCTTCTACCCTCACTATTTACCCACACTAGCTTTAGGGATACTTCCCTTCTCGTCTGAGTCATCTTCTTCTCACCTACTTCTACGTTCTAGTATCCTCCCCTTTACACTCATTGTTAGCGTTTTAGGGTCGAGTCGATCACTTTTTTGCGAGCTAGGCCTCGTGGTGGTGAGAGTGATCGACTCGAAAGTTTTTGGCGAGATGGATGGTTACATGGGCGACCATCCATATCATTATTGGGACCATGACTATTCTCCTTGGTATTTTGGACCCATGCAACCTGGGGTGGCTCAGACAAACACCCTGTATGGTTGGGAGAATGTTAATTGTGTAGCTGACCAATCTTCATATTGGGGTAATAAGAGAGAGGCACCGACTGCTAGACCACCATCAAGTTACGTCGGACCATATGTTGGTCAAAAAGCTGAGACATTACGAGAACCTTTCGCCTCTTTCATGCATGTGGTAGATGACATGAGTGAATCGGTATCTCCAGTACTGTACCGTGTGACTATTGCGGGTTGAGTGGTCATGTTTTTGGGGGATGTCCTTATCTTCATCCAGAGCCAGAGTATGAGCACACATCTTCCCAAAATGCTCAATGTGACCCTTACACATCCGCGTACAACCCGAGAGGGATGGATTCGTGGGGAAACAATTCTTATTCAAATTCTTATACATCATACCCACCCCATTATTCTCCTCTTGAATACCCATATCCCTACCAACAACCACCCATGACCAATCATTGGACTCATTTTCAGCCCATCAACATCCAACCCAACCATTTCCCAAATTCTGACTTGAGCCTCACGGTTGACCAATCCCAAACTTGATTTCTTAGAACAAACCCTCCAAATGTTCATGGAAACCACTCAAAATATGTTGAAGTCCACTCAAAATTCCTTGCAAACTATGGAAATGCAAGTGAGTCAAACGACACAATAAATAAGTGAACGTGTGGTGGGTGGCCTTTCTTGTCAACATGAGGATTCATCTTTTGATATCGAACCACCACCGCATCCACAAATTCAAAGCACAATCTTTCAAAGTCAAACTCCTAGTCAGTTTGAGGGACTTGGGGTTTTAATTCACGATCACATGGTGGGGGATTCGATCCAAATTGAGAATAACATAGACCAACTTAATTATGAGTCAGCAAATGATTATTTTGGCTCCACATGGTGTCATGTTCCCATTCCAAGTGCATTGACCAATTTTGTGGTTCCCATTTGATGTCCTTTGACAAATGAAGATGGAACTTATTTTTGTACATAGTTATATTCAAACAAATAAAAATAAAGTACAATAAAACACTCCATGAGCGATCATTGATTGTTTTGGGTGTGTATTTGGGTCATATTTCTTTCACGTATTTGTATCCCTTCTTTAGCATCTCACAGGTTTTGAGGGAATTCGGGTTTGTGTCCATCAACATAACCATGAACTTCATTTTGTACTTCACGTTGGTGAGATCTCTTCTTTTCATCCATAAATCCATGTAGTATCATGCTCACATTCATTGAGGACAATGCAGGAAGTAGGTGTGGGGGGTGTTTTACGTGTGTACATAGTCGAGTCTTTTTCCTTTGATTTTGTTTTCTTTTGTGTGCATTATAGGGTCATGTTAGTGTGCTGCATTTAATAACAATATATCTGCTTGCCATGATCTGTGGGTGACTTATCTTCTTTTGCTTGCCTAGTGCTTTAAAATTTTCACATTTCTTTCAAAATCTTCATGTGTTTGTGAAAGAAAATGTTTTGTGGGTTTTGCATGTGTTTAGCATGTGCAAAACTGTTGTGAGGCAAAGTAAAAAGAAAGCTCTCAAAATTGTCTTTAACTTGATGCATTAGGATATCTTGTATACCGGCTTTAGGTCTTATCTAATCCTTTGGATGCACCCTGGTTTTCCGTCGGGGGTAAGTAATCATAGGATTTCAGTACTCAAACATTTAAAGAAGTCCACCCTGAACCTAGTGAGTCAATAATTCGTGTATGTTAATATAAGGAAGTTTGTTGTAGTCAAAGAAGTTTTCCCTCGGGGGAGAGTAATAATAGGGTTTTAGTACTTAAACAAATAAAGAAGTCCACTTTGAGCCTAGTGAGTTGAATAATTCTTGTCTGTTAGTATAAGGAATTTGTTGTAGTCAAGGACCCTTTAACTTCTGTTGTGAGACATTAAGTGTAAGTGTTTTGGTTCATGTGTAGATAAGAAATAAGTGAGTAGATGTTCTCTCTTCTCGCACGACTCCTATCACTCGGGAAATTAGGTCTGAGGGGACTTTGTGCCTGATACTTTCGAGTCATCTGACTTGGGATGCACCAACCGAAGTCCCATTACACGGGTGGTAGGGATTGCCCTACATGGAGATTTGGGGAAAGGTGTACGTGATAGTGTAAGTCCTCATAGGCAATGATGCACGAAACCTGACCCTGGGAGAATGAAACTCCAACTAGTAAGAAAAACAAAAGAAAAAAAAGTAAGAAAAGAAACGAAAAGAAAAAAAAGGTAATGCAAATAAGAACCTTAATGGACTTTACACTTTGTATCACTTGAAGATGTTGAGGTTGTCCATGTCTTTCACTTAAATTCCTTATTTAACTTGCATGAATGGGTCATTAGGCTAGGTGTGTGGACTAATACCTATATAGAGTCGGCTTGTCGGATTATCACGTCCAATGATTTATAAAAATGACTCCATCGAGTCGAGTTTCTAGAATGAATAATGCATCTATGCTCGGATTTTGTGGATATCCACTGAAAACCCTCAGGAGACAACACTCCTCCTCATTGGCGACAAGGAGGTTTAACGGCTTGTTGCACGTGCTAAGTGCAACCGTGATTCCTACAAAAGTGAGTTAGGATTTCTCTATTTTTCGTATGCTTTTTCATTTCTTTCATTTTTCTCTTTATTTGTTTTGATCGGGACTAGCAAAAGTTAGGTGTGAGAATATGTGATTGACATCATATCATGCATTTATTTGTGTCTTATATCTATTATCTTTCACCTAAACAATGCTACGTAACGAGTTTTTTGTTTAAGTTTCAGGAATAATTAGGTTTGAGAAGGAGAGACTATCAAAGGACTTAAAAACAAGAAAATGGACTAAGTTCCAAGACTTATGGACTGAGATGCAAGAGAGAGGGACCCGAATGTAAAACCAAAGGACCAAGGAGCAAATGACAAAACTCCACACCATCATGAGGAGTATTTTGGCAATTGGATTCGGGTCGCAAGCCACACAACCGATTAGGATGCATCACACATGAAGAAATCGAGCCAGACAACAATACTTAGAACCAGAGCCCGATATGAAGCATTTAGACCGCTAATTGGCGGCCCAAGACCACTGATTGGCGGTCTGGATTAGTCCGAATCTTCTGAGGTTTAGTCGGGTCATGTATTAGGGTATTTTATGTCTATTTTTAGTAGTGTATTAGTCCCATATCGGGGGATTGTCCCCGATTTCCTTTTCCTTTGGATATAAATAGAACTTCTCCTCCTCCTTTGTATTCAACCATTGCTTGGTGGCATTCTCTCTACTTGGAGTAAAAGCCTTGAAGAAAAAACTCAAGGTGGAGAAGAATGTCACTTACAATGTGAGTCACGTTAATAAACTAAATTTTCTTAGTTTCTTTTAATATTGTCTTGTCTTTTAATTCTTGGATGCTTCTTTAGTTTGATGTGCTTTCAATTAGCCACTTTAATCAATCTTGCTTGCTTAGTTTAATTTCCTTTCAATAGAATGTTTCATTTTATTAATGTAGATTGTAGTGTAATGATTAGTGAGTAGTTTCATCCCCATTTGGGGGGTGTAGATATATGTGATGTGGTTATGTGATATATTAGGTGTGTGTTATCTTAATCCTTTGAACCTCACATGATTTCTATAACCATCTAATGAGATTTAACTCTTGTCATTGATATGCTAATGCTCTTGAATGAAGCTTAGCATATGCTTAGATAGTGGACCTATTTTATGGGGAATGATGAGGTGAGGATATAGATGGAATTGTTTGCTTAGATAGTGAGTAGTGGTTTTCTTGTTCTCTGATTAATATTATTGTCTTATCTTCGAATTTGTTATACTTATCTTAAAACCGAAATTAGTCTATTCACCCCCCCCCCCCCCCCCGCCTTTAGACTAAGTTTAGGGGCTAGTAGATCCTACAACCTTTACCTTGGTTAATGTCTTGTATGTTTTAATGATTGTGTAAATCTTATTTCATGTGGAGGCATAATGAGGTTTGGTCTTTATACACGAGTTCATTTAGCTTCATTCCAATTATTATCTTGTAGGTTTTAATGATATTGTGTTATCTTATTTCATGTAGTGGCAAAGTTGGATTTAGTTTTATGATTTTCATGCACTACAAGTTGTGATGAGCATAATCGAACACACACATACACATATCTTTGTATTCACATTCTTTCTCTACCCTCTATGGGGTTTAGTTTTATTTCTTATTTTCCATTTCCTTTTGCATTTTAGTGTAGTTTATCATAAATCTTGTCTCTCCTTTCATTCCCACTAGCCTTTGAACAAACTAAAGTCGACACACCTCCCTGTGGATCGACCCGTATTTGCCACCGCTTCAACGCGGTCGTGCACTTGCAGTTATTATAACTGAGTCAATCAATAACCATCTTGAACCGATAGACATGCTATCTAATATCTAGTATAGTTATGTGGGGAGCCTAACGAGTGAAGTTGATGAGAAGCTGAAAGACACCATTTGGGATGACGTGCAAGTAATGAGTCCATTGTTTGATGTTCCATCATTTCCAAGATGATCAGGAACAATAGTGAGAGGCAAACTCTCATCAAGTTGTTTGAAATTGAGGGTACTAGGGAGCTCTTGCTCCACCAGAGGTGAGTCCTTAACAGGCACAACATGAAGATCATGTGGCTCAAGGGCCATGGGACAAAAAGATAAGGCACAATCCTGTGCTGACTCATAATGAAATTGGTCCATGTTTTTCTCAATTGGAATCGAATCCTCGACCAAGTGATCGTGAATTGAAACCCCATGTCCCTCAGACTGACTAGGAGTTTGACTTTGAAAGATTGTGCTTTGAATTTGTGGATGTGGTGGTGGTTCGATATCAAAAGATGAATCCTCATGTTGACAATAAAAGTTACTCTCCTCACGTTCACGTAATTGCTGTGACATTTGACTCACTTGCAGTGCCATATTTTTTATGGACTGTTGAGTCGTTTCCCTAAACGTAAGGAAAGTTTGTTTCAAGGAATCAGGTATGCGGTCAACTATGACGTCCAAGTCAGAGCTTGGGAAATTTTGGGGTTTGGTGTTGATGGGCTGAGAATGAGTCCAATGATTTGAAGTGGGGTGTTGGTAGAATTCTGGGGATTCGGGAGGAGGATACTGGGGTGAAAATAAAGTATAAGAATTTGGATATGAATTGTCTCCCCATGAATCCATCCCTCTCGGGTTGTACGCGGATGAGTAATGGTCATATTGAACGTTTTGGGAAAATGTATGCTCATACTAAGGCTCTGGGGGAACATAAGGACATTCCCCGATAACATGACCACTCAACCCACAACAGTCGCACGGTATGGCTATTGGAGCCACCGGTGCACTCATGTCGTCTACCGCACGCAAGAAAGAGGCCAAAGTTTCTTGCAATGTCTCTATTTGATGACCAACATATGATCCGACGTAACTAGATGGAGATCTAGCAGTCGGTGCCTCTCTCATATCACCCCTATATGAAGATTGCTCAGTCACACAATGAAGATTATCCCAACCATACGGGGTGTTCGTCTGAGCCACCCCAGGTTGAATGGGTTCGGAATACCAGGGAGAATTGTACTGGTCCCAACAATGATATGGATGGTCGCCCATGTTGAAGGGAATGTGTTCTAAAAGTTTTACTTTTAAATGCCAATTATTATGAATTGAATGAGAAATCGTTTTGTTCCTTGTTTATGTTATTCGTCTTTTGGAAGTGTTAAGGAAGAGGCTCTTGGTCCTTAACCGTATAGCTCTAAAAGATATTGGTTTACATAAAACAAAAGATATTCACAATCATGGTAATTAACATGGAACATTAATTACCGAGTTAAGATTGTCGTGTTGGTCATAGATCATTGTAGCTCTACAAGTGAGTGATAACACGGGTATGCAAAAGAGGAAAATATTACTTTTGTATACTGAATAGACCTAATAAGTAAAATATTATAGAAATGTGTTTCTGTGTCATTAATATTTTACTGTGTCTTTGGTCCTTTGATATGAGACTTATATCCGATCGCTTAAGGAGTTCTTAATTAGATTGGTGTCTTGAGCTATCGATGAGTGTAGTGTAAAGGCATTAGTTGGTTAAGTACAACTTTTGTTGGAGAAGATAGTTAGTCAAAAGACTATCATTGCCCCTCTTAATTGAGTGATGATATTAGTGGGCCCCTTGATAAAGCAAAGTTATAATGTGCACAATGTGATTTGAGTTAAGTCACATATTTATAACTAGCTTAAAGAGATCAAGAAATGAATACTAAGACAAAGATGACACAATACTACTTTGTGTGTATTCTTAATATCATGAGGCAAGGGACGGACACAAGTGGTGCACTCCATCACTAAATGGATCGGGTTTTGGTTCGAGTGTAATTAAGACATCTAACTAATTGGGAGCTATAATGTGTAGCTAGATACCGCTTATAGCTTGTGATATTAAGCTCTTAATATCACTGCCAACTTTGTTTAGATCCTCCCATAGGTCACACCGCAAAAACCGTGAAACAAGAAGCTTGATTTTTGGTTCATATGATGTGTCGGGTTTCTCATAGAAAATATGACACATGTGGTGAACGAGTAAAATCAATTATGTTGTATATATAACATAATTAGAATCATGATAAATTCATATGAGATGCATATATTATGGGGTGCAATAATTTATTGTTGCATAGGATAATATATTGCTTAAGTTGTGAATTTGCTAAAATCCCAAGTTCAAATTTTGTTGGAAATAAATCCAAAATTTGAAATAGGCAAAATCGGGTAGAAGTTCGGTAATCCGTTGAGGTTCGGTCGACCGAAGGATCTATGGATCGGTCAACCGAACGTGGAACGGATAATCGTAATTGATTGACCGAACTTGACCAAAGTGCCTGGAACTTTGGTACGGTGTACCGAACCAGAAACGGTCGACCGAACAATGTCAAGTTCCGATATTTTCGGTTAACCGAATAGCACTCGGTCTTGGACGAGAATTAGTACGATCGGTTAAGGAGAATTTTTCCCCTTAAGATTCAGTCATCCGTCACGTACTCGGTTAAACGATCGTGACAAATTCGGTTAACCGAGTGGGACTCGGTAAACCGAACAGCGGTCGATTTTCTGCCTTTGATTATTAAGAGATTAATTTGATCGATGGTTGGATTAGCTCCAAATTTGGTCAAACGTTTTGTGGGTGCATATAATGCATTATGGAATTAGTTTGTGAGAGAAATTGTCATAAAACCGTGGCTAAAGAATAGCCATGATTAAGAGTAAGATTGGAACCTATAAATAGGTCCTTATTCTCCCTAATTGTGACACACAATTCAGAAATTATTTTCTCTCCTAATTCACTACTAAAACCCACGAAAATTCTCTTAGTTTTCTAAGTCTTTGGAAGGAGAAATCTCAGAGGCTAAGGAAGGGGTTTGTAGCTAGATTCTAAGCTTGTTTGGAGATCGATTGGCTAGCTCTTTTCTCTCCAACCTTGTTTAGGGTTTCGGTGAACACTCGGAGGCATCCGGCGCGGCGAGAAGCATCCCAACGTCTCCGAATCTTCAAGAAGTTTTTGAGAACTTCTAGGTATGAATTTTGGAGCCCTTGTTTGTTTTAATAGAGTTTTGAAACTAGATGTTAAAACAAACCGATGCATGCATGAAATAAATCAAAGAAAATTGTAATTGATCCTTATTATACATAAAAATTTCGAAAATATATATGTACAATTAAACATGAAATCCTACAGTGGTATCAGAGCATAGGGTTCAATTTTCTCATGATTTATGGCTGTAAACAAATTTAGTTTACCATCTAGGATTTAAACAATTCGTTTTACCGGTTTTTCGGTCTTTAAATGTTTGTTGAAATAATTCCTTATAATAATTCGTTTTAAATGTTTTGAATGTTTAAAACATGTCATGTAATTATTAGAATTATGATTTAGACATAAGTCTAACTTGCAATAATTTCGTTTTAAGTATAAACGATTATTTTGTAAGAGAATCAACAAAACCGAATAACTGCAGTTCATCTTTCCATTGGAAATTGGATGGACAGCGGTTCAAAAATAGTTTTTGAACTATGGATGAATGAAAAATGTTTTTAATGGATTTCAAAATATTTTTCAAAGAATTGTTTGGGATTCTAGATGCTTGATAAACTAGGTTGTATAGTTTATAGCAATTGCGTGCATGGATGCTTGAGTTGCTTTGCAGGATTGTGAGTTTATATGTTCCAAAATCAGAAGCTATGAATGTATGTCATTATTATTATACAGGGGCTTATGTATGTAAAAGCCAAAATTCTCTCTATTTCCGTCTTTTAGATAGTTGCATTTGCATATGAGAGGTTTTTACATAGGACTTGCACTAGTCGGTTTTATCGAATGTGAGGAGCATGTTTATTTTCTGTAAAATCTGCATCTCCGGTGCAAGAGGAAGTCGCCGCTGTAGCGCATCGATCGAGGATCGAGGATCGGGGATCGAGGATCGGGGATCGAGGATCAAGGATCGAAGGGAACATATAAACTCACAAGATGTGGATTGTGTGAATGTTTAATTTCTGTTTTTAATTTCTGCTATGCATGTGATGAATGTGTTGAATGTTAGGATGTGTATGATTAATAATATGCATGATAACCTAAAATTCTAAATCACATGTTAAAATTGTCCAACAAAAATTAAGAATAAATTTCCTTCTTATTTCATCCACTAGCAGCCATTGATCGAGGGATATTCTGCTCGCCCTTAGCGAGAGATAGCTCCCTCTATCTTTGGGAATAGTGGGAGGTATAAAGGTTGTCTGTTGTTGTGCCACAATTAAATATATGAGGTGTGATTCACCCTAGTGAACCCCAAGTACGTTTAGTTGTGAATACAATAGATAAACGTATCTCGTATCAAATGAAAATAAGTTTTCTTAACATTACCTAGAGCCCTCGCTCGGTTTTGGGAAAAAGTTTTTCTTACGAGGATAGGTCGTATTCCCTCATAATTAAAACGACAAGAGTCACAAAAGTTTGAAGATGCTAAATGTTGCTAAAATTCAAAAAGGTTGTGATTAGAAAATGTTTTCTTACCTTGACATTGTAATGTATTCGATAGCCCTTAGCTAGTCTATATTACAATTAATAGGATCTTGGGTTGTTGCATTTATGGGCAAGATTTAATTTGCAACATTTACATTTGATATATGTATGCATGTGTATTAAAACATAAAATTGGCATTAAAACCTGTATGATTTATTTTGTAGAAAAATGTCGAACATCCAACCTATCGTACGATCCATGATAGAAAAACACCCTTTAGCAAATGATGGCTCAAACTTCATTAGTTGGCAACTCAAACTCAACATCGTGTTAAAGTTTGAGAAACTATCTCACATTTTGGAAGGTCCAATCCCAAAGTGGAATGAGAGATTAACCGATGAAGAGAAAGAGGTTAAGGCCAAGTGGGAAGACCAAGAGAACCAGGTTCACGGTCTTATGCTAGCATCCATGGGTGACTCGCTCCAAGCGAAATACTTGGATTCAAAACCCAAGAAGACCATGGAGGCTTTATCTAAGATGTTCATGGATAGTGCCCGAAAGGAGCGCTATAAGACCACCATCGCACTCACAAGGTGCCATATGGCGGAGGGAACATCGGTATCTATGCATTTTCTCACGATGCAAGGATACCTTGAGAAGTTGGCAAAGCTCTCTTCACCAATGCCCGAGGACATTGCTGAAGATATGATTCTTGGCTCTCTAGCCCCGTCCTTTAAGGACTTTGTGATGCACTATCACGTGCGTGAAAAGGGGGTGAGTCTTGAGGAGCTGCACAACGCTCTCAAAACTGCTGAAGTTGACATGGGCAAGGGTAGGGACAAGCAAGTCCTTGCCGTCCATGGGAGGGGCCATAAGATTGGTAAAGGAAAGGGCAAATCTACCAAAAGTGGTTCAATCAAGAGCAAGGGTGTAGGAGGTGCTCGTGCGAGTGCCTCGAGGGGGAAATCTCAGAAATCTCCAACTCCCAATACGGAGTGCTTTCACTGCGGTGAAAAAGGACACATCTGGCCAAATTGCCCCAAGTACAAGGAAGACCTTGACAACGGAGTGATTGAACGCAGGCGCCCCAAAAAGGCCAAAGGTATATTTGTTATTGAAATAAATTTAGCCACCTCTGTCCAGGATTGGGTAATTGATACCGGATCTTGTGCTCACATAGTTTCTAATGTGCAGCTACTCATGGATAGGAAGGAACTCGTAAGGAACGAGGTAGAATTGAAGGTCGGAAATGGTGCGAACGTGTCTGCGGTTGCACAAGGTTCTGTGGTGCTTCAATTATGTAGTGGTTTAAATTTATGTCTAAAGAATGTTTATTATGTACCTTCGATTAGCAAGAATATTATTTCTGTATCATGTCTGGATATGGATAATTTTAATATAAATATTTCAAATTCTTGTTTGTCTATATCGAAGAATGGTGTGTTCTATGCAAATGCGTTCATAAGGAATGGTCTCTATTTGCTTGAATTGGATAATAAACAAATCTTTAATATCAATAACAAAAGACTTAAGACCACTCACGAGAATGACACTCTCTTGTGGCACTATCGTCTTGGTCACATAAATGAAAAGCGCATCAAGAAATTGCAAGAAGCTAACCTTCTTGGTCTACTTGATTTTAAATCATTGGAGACGTGCCAACCATGTCTAATGGGAAAAATGACCAAAAAGCCTTTCAAGAAGAAAGGCCCAAGGGCGAGTGGCTTGTTGGATTTGATACATTCCGATGTATGTGGTCCAATGAGTACTAGTGCACGAGATGGTTTCAGGTACTTCATTACGTTCACGGATGATTATAGTCGTTACGGCTATGTTTATCTAATGAGAAACAAAAGTGAATCCTTTGACAAGTTCAAAGAATTCAAGAATGAAGTAGAGAACCAACTCGACAAGAAAATCAAGTCTCTACGAACGGATCGTGGAGGTGAGTACTTAAGTGCCGAATTTGACTCATACCTAAAGGAGTTTGGTATTGTACCTCAACTCACCCCTCCCGGTACACCTCAGTGGAATGGGGTATCCGAAAGGAGGAATAGGACATTGCTCGATATGGTTCGGTCAATGATGAGTCATGCGGAATTACCTCTTTACTTTTGGAGTTATGCACTACAAACTGCGGCTTATACACTAAATAATGTTCCATCCAAATCCGTGGAGAAAACTCCTTATGAGCTATGGAGTGGTAAAACACCTAAGCTCAGTTTTCTCAAGATTTGGGGTTGTGAGGCTTACATCAAGAGATTGATGTCGACCAAACTTCAACCAAAAGCGGATAAGTGCTTCTTTATTGGTTATCCTCGTGAGACAAGAGGATACTACTTTTGGCATATCACCTCCAATCGAGTGATTGTAGAGAGGGATGCCACATTTCTGGAAAAGGAATTTCTAGAAAGAGTAAAAAGTAGTGGGAGTAGGGTTGTGCTTGAGGAAACTCAAGATACTCTACAAGATCATGAAATGAATGATGACATTCAAGATCATGAAGGCCCAACCGAGATTCCTTTGGTTAGTGGGAGCGTGAGCGAGAGACCATCACAAGAAATTGTGAGAGAATCTCAATCATCCCCACCAAGTGTACGTTCAAGAGTTGAACGTGAACCCATTCCTCAAGAAATTGTGGAAGAAGTTCAAGAGACACGAGAAGAACCAAAAGAACTTAGAAGGTCAACGAGGGAAAGGAAGAAACCCGATTTGTATCTGGGACTTCATGAAATCATGGTACTAGATACCAATGATCCCTTGACCTTCCAAGAAGCAATGGAAAGGGAAGACTCCAAACTATGGCTTAAGGCCATGGAATCCGAAATAGAATCCATGTATGATAATCAAGTATGGGACTTGGTTGACCTTCCTCAAGGGAAAAAGGCCATTCATAATAAATGGGTTTTTAAGAGGAAGATGGACATGGATGGGAACTTGACAACCTACAAAGCGAGGCTTGTAGCGAAGGGTTTCACTCAAGTTCAAGGAATTGACTATGATGAAACTTTTTCACCGGTTGTCATGTTCAAGTCTATTCGGATCATGCTCGCTATTGCCGCATTTCACGATTATGAAATATGGCAAATGGATGTCAAAACGGCGTTCCTGAATGGGAACTTGGAGGAGGATGTGTACATGGTACAACCTCAAGGTTTTGAAGATCCAAAGGATAGCGAGAAGGTATGCAAGCTTCAAAGATCCATCTATGGATTGAAGCAAGCATCAAGGAGTTGGAACAAACGCTTTGACGAGGAAGTGAAGAAGCTTCACTTCATTCAAAGTAAGGAAGAACCTTGTGTATACAAGAAGGTTAGTGGGAGCCATGTAGTATTCCTAATCCTATATGTCGATGACATATTGCTTATGGGCAATCATATTCCTTTGCTTGAGCAAACGAGAAGTTCATTGAAATCTGCATTTTCGATGAAAGACATGGGTGAGGCTCAATACATCTTGGGAATCAAGATATATCGAGATAGACCCCGAAGACTCATTGGCCTCAGTCAACGTGCATACATTGACAAGGTCTTGGAAAGGTTCAAGATGAACAACTCCAAAAAGGGCAGTGTGCCAATGAGTATGGGTGTTCAACTCAAGAAGTCTCAACGTGCGCAATCACGTAAGGACTTAGAGTACATGAAGGATGTCCCTTATGCTTCGGCAATTGGGTCGATCATGTACGCGATGACTTGCACAAGACCAGATGTCTCGTATGCTCTAAGTGTGACAAGTCGTCACCAATCCAACGCAGGTCCTGAGCATTGGACTGCGGTCAAGAATATCCTAAAGTACCTTAACCGGACTAAGGATAGGATTCTTGTTTATGGAGGACAAAGGGAATTGATAGCTGAAGGTTACTCGGATGCGAGTTTCATGAGTGATCCAGACGATAGAAGGTCGCAATCAGGATACGTCTTCCTTCTGAATGGTGGAGCTGTGAGTTGGCGTAGCTGGAAGCAAACCACTACAGCCGATTCAACCACTGCTTCAGAAGTAATGGCTGTCGCTGAAGCGAGCAAGGAAGGAGTGTGGATCAAGAAGTTCCATGAAGAGCTTGGAGTAGTTCCCACAAGCGAGGGACCCATCGAGCTATTTTGCGATAATAGTGCATCTATCTCGCAAATAAAGGATCCTAGATCACACCACAAAGTGAAGTACATGGATCGTAAGTACTTCGTGACACGTGACCTCATCGACGAAGGCAAAATAAATCTGTTATGGGTGGACACCAACAGCAACACAGCTGATCCATTCACAAAACCCTTATCCCAAGCCAAGGGCGAAATGCATTTCGAGTCCATGGGATTGAGGAACCATGTAGATTGGCTTGATGATTGATATGTAATGGGGTTTACCCTAGTTATTATTGTTTTATGCATTAAGTATGTATGAGAAAGAAAACTTTAATAACAAGTGGGAGATTGAAGGGAATGTGTTCTAAAAGTTTTACTTTTAAATGCCAATTATTATGAATTGAATGAGAAATCGTTTTGTTCCTTGTTTATGTTATTCGTCTTTTGGAAGTGTTAAGGAAGAGGCTCTTGGTCCTTAACCGTAGAGCTCTAAAAGATATTGGTTTACATAAAACAAAAGATATTCGCAATCATGGTAATTAACATGGAACATTAATTACCGAGTTAAGATTGTCGTGTTGGTCATAGATCATTGTAGCTCTACAAGTGAGTGATAACACGGGTATGCAAAAGAGGAAAATATTACTTTTGTATACTGAATAGACCTAATAAGTAAAATATTATAGAAATGTGTTTCTGTGTCATTAATATTTTACTGTGTCTTTGGTCCTTTGATATGAGACTTATATCCGATCGCTTAAGGAGTTCTTAATTAGATTGGTGTCTTGAGCTATCGATGAGTGTAGTGTAAAGGCATTAGTTGGTTAAGTACAACTTTTGTTGGAGAAGATAGTTAGTCAAAAGACTATCATTGCCCCTCTTAATTGAGTGATGATATTAGTGGGCCCCTTGATAAAGCAAAGTTATAATGTGCACAATGTGATTTGAGTTAAGTCACATATTTATAACTAGCTTAAAGAGATCAAGAAATGAATACTAAGACAAAGATGACACAATACTACTTTGTGTGTATTCTTAATATCATGAGGCAAGGGACGGACACAAGTGGTGCACTCCATCACTAAATGGATCGGGTTTTGGTTCGAGTGTAATTAAGACATCTAACTAATTGGGAGCTATAATGTGTAGCTAGATACCGCTTATAGCTTGTGATATTAAGCTCTTAATATCACTGCCAACTTTGTTTAGATCCTCCCATAGGTCACACCGCAAAAACCGTGAAACAAGAAGCTTGATTTTTGGTTCATATGATGTGTCGGGTTTCTCATAGAAAATATGACACATGTGGTGAACGAGTAAAATCAATTATGTTGTATATATAACATAATTAGAATCATGATAAATTCATATGAGATGCATATATTATGGGGTGCAATAATTTATTGTTGCATAGGATAATATATTGCTTAAGTTGTGAATTTGCTAAAATCCCAAGTTCAAATTTTGTTGGAAATAAATCCAAAATTTGAAATAGGCAAAATCGGGTAGAAGTTCGGTAATCCGTTGAGGTTCGGTCGACCGAAGGATCTATGGATCGGTCAACCGAACGTGGAACGGATAATCGTAATTGATTGACCGAACTTGACCAAAGTGCCTGGAACTTTGGTACGGTGTACCGAACCAGAAACGGTCGACCGAACAATGTCAAGTTCCGATATTTTCGGTTAACCGAATAGCACTCGGTCTTGGACGAGAATTAGTCCGATCGGTTAAGGAGAATTTTTCCCCTTAAGATTCGGTCATCCGTCACGTACTCGGTTAAACGATCGTGACAAATTCGGTTAACCGAGTGGGACTCGGTAAACCGAACAGCGGTCGATTTTCTGCCTTTGATTATTAAGAGATTAATTTGATCGATGGTTGGATTAGCTCCAAATTTGGTCAAACGTTTTGTGGGTGCATATAATGCATTATGGAATTAGTTTGTGAGAGAAATTGTCATAAAACCGTGGCTAAAGAATAGCCATGATTAAGAGTAAGATTGGAACCTATAAATAGGTCCTTATTCTCCCTAATTGTGACACACAATTCAGAAATTATTTTCTCTCCTAATTCACTACTAAAACCCACGAAAATTCTCTTAGTTTTCTAAGTCTTTGGAAGGAGAAATCTCAGAGGCTAAGGAAGGGGTTTGTAGCTAGATTCTAAGCTTGTTTGGAGATCGATTGGCTAGCTCTTTTCTCTCCAACCTTGTTTAGGGTTTCGGTGAACACTCGGAGGCATCCGGCGCGGCGAGAAGCATCCCCAACGTCTCCGAATCTTCAAGAAGTTTTTGAGAACTTCTAGGTATGAATTTCGGAGCCCTTGTTTGTTTTAATAGAGTTTTGAAACTAGATGTTAAAACAAACCGATGCATGCATGAAATAAATCAAAGAAAATTGTAATTGATCCTTATTATACATAAAAATTTCGAAAATATATATGTATAATTAAACATGAAATCCTACACATGTAACCATCCATCTCAACAAAAAACTCTCGAGTCGACCACTCTCACCACCACGAGGCTAAACTCGCAAAAAGTGCTCGACTCGACCCTAAAACGCTACCAGAGAGTGTAAACGGCAGGAGACTATAACGTAGAAAAAGGTGAGAAGAAGATGACTCAGAGGAGAAGGGAAGAATCCCTAAATCTAGCGTGGGTAATGGGATCAGGTAGAAGTCTAACTAGCAAGCACGGCTAAACTGTAGGATTTCTAGTTTAATTGTACATGTATATTTTCGAAATTTTTGTACAATAAGGATCATTCATATATTTTCTACGATTTGTTTTTCATGCATGCATCAGTATGTCTTAATGATTGCTTAAAACACATTAAAACAAACATTGGGCTCCGAAATTAATACCTAGAAGTTCTCTAAAACTTCTTGAAGATCCGGAGACGTTGAGGATGCTTGTTGCTGCGCCGGATGCCTCCGAGTATTCACCAAACTCTAAACAAGATCAGAGAGAGAAGAGCTAGCCTCTCAATCTCCAATAGGGTTTAGAATCTAATTACTAACCCCTCTTTAGTTCCCTTGAGAAGAAGATCTCTGAAAACTAAAACTAAACTCAAGAATTAAGGTGAAATTCGTGGAGAATTATGAAGAGAGAAGTTTGCACAAAAAGATAATGAATTAATTAATTAGGTAATGAGATAACCATGTATTTATAAGTTCTCTCCAAATTACCTATTCATGTGCAGCCACTTGCCCATGATTTCATGCAAACTTCCATCTAACCATCCATTATTTGTCAACAAATAATCTCAGCCACGAATTAAATCAGTTATGGACCAATTCCATGCATGATCTAATTAATTCTTAAATTAATTCTGCAGAAAACCGTCTGGACCGGTCGACCGTTGGGAGGTTTGGTCGACCGTTCGAACCAAGTTTCGGTCGACCGTTAGACACTTGGTCGACCGTTCTCAAAAGTAAAACTATTTCATCGCAATGTTCGGTCGACCGACCGATAGATTCGTTCGACCGTTCCGAATAGACGAAAATTCCCTGTTATCGGTCGAGACGTGTCCGGTTGACAGTGCATAGTTCGGTCGACCGATCAACAGTAAATGGTCGACCGTTTTTTGCACAGTCCTGCAGTTGGTCAAATTTCGGTTTTACCCCTATTTAATTTGACATTTTGAGATTAGTAGTAAATTCACAACTTATGTAACATATTATCCTATGTAACGATAAATCATTACACCCCATAATATTTGCATCACATATGAATTTAATTTAGATTCTAATTATGTTATTAATCATAACATAATTTTGATTTTGCTTGTTCACCTCATGTGTCATATTTTCTACATGAAACCCAACACATCTTATGAACTCAAAATCCTCATTTCTTGTTTCCCAGTTTTGTGGTGTGACCTATGAGAGGATATATAAACTAAGTTGGCAGTGATATTAAGAGCTTAATACCACAAGCTATAAGCGGAATCTAGCTACACATTATAGCTCCCAATTAGTTAGATGTCTTAATTCCACTCGAACCAAAACCCGATCCATTTAGTGATGGAGTGCACCACTTGTGTCCGTCCCTGCCTCATGATATTAAGAATACACACAAAGTAGTATTGTGTCATCTTTGTATTAGTATTCATTTCTTGATCTCTTTAAGCTAGTTATAAATATGTGACTTAACTCAAATCACATTGTGCACATTATAACTTTGCTTTATCAAGGGGCCCACTAATATCATCACTCAATTAAGAGGGGCAATGATAATCTTTTGACTAACTATCTTCTCCAACAAAAGTCGTACTTAACCAACTAATGCCTTTGCACTACACTCATTGATAGCTTAAGACACTAGTCTAATTAAGCACTCCTTAAGCGATCGGATATAAGTCTCATATCAAAGGACCAAGGACACAGTAAAATATTAATGACACAGAAACACATTTCTATAATATTTTACTTATTAGGTCAATTCGGTATACAAAAGTAATATTTTCCTCTTTTGCGTACCCTAATTCTCACTCACTTGTAGAGCTACAATGATCTATGACCAACACGACAATCTTAACTCGGTAATAAATGTCTCATGTTTATTACCATGATTGTGAATATCTTTTGCTTTATGTAAACCAATATCTTTTAGAGCCCTATGATTAAGGACCAAGCGCCTCTTCCTTAACACTTCTAAAAGACGAATAACATAAACAAGGAACAAAATGATTTCTCATTCAATTCATAATAATTGACATTTAAAAGTAAAACTTTTAGAACACATTCCCTTCAATCTCCCACTTGTTATCAAAGTTTTCTTTCACGTACATTCTCAATGTATAAAATATTAATAACTAGGGTAACCTTCTCAAATCACTTATCAAGCCAATCCACATGGATCCTCGGATCCATGGACTCGAAATATATTTCGTCTCTTAGCTTGGTATGAAGGTCTGTTGAATGGATCAGTTGTGTCCCTGGTGTGTCCACCCATTTATTTATTTTGTCTTTCGTTGGTGGTTGAGTTAGCCGTAATGATGTTACTCCTAACTACACTAGCTCATACCTCCACCTCAGATAATGATGGCGCATCATCATTCCAACCTCCTATTGTCAAGAATTCCTATGAGAATTGCATCAAAATAGCCCTCGGCTATTTTCTCCTTTGTCTTGCATAAACAAGAACCTTATCTTTAGTCCGGTTAAGGTACTTCAGAATATTTTTGACCGTAATCCTACGATTAGGACTTGCGTTGGATTGGTGACTACTTGTCACGCCCAGAGCATACGAGATATTGAGTCTTGTGCAAGTCATCGTGTACCTGGTCCTTCCTTTTGCCAAAGCAAGGGATACCTTCATGTACTCCAAGTCTTTGCATGATTGAGCACGCTGACACTTCTTGAGTTGCACCCTATACTCATACTTATTGGCACATTGTCCATATTGGAATTGTTCACCCTGAACTTTTCCATGACCTTGTCAATGTTTGCACGTTGACTGAAGCCAATGAGTCTACGGGATGTATCTCAGCGTATCTTGATTCTCAAGATGTGTTGAGCCTCATCCATTTCTTTTCATTGAAAAATGCCCATTTAAATGAAATTTCTCGTTTGCTAATGCAAAGGCATATGATTGCTCATGAGCAATATGTCATCGACACATAAGATCAGAAGTACTACATGACTCCCACTAATCTCCTTGTACATACAAGGTTTTCCTTTACTTTGAATGAAGTGAATCTTCTTCACCTCTTCGTCAAAGCGTTTGTTCCAACTCCTCGATGCTTGCTTCAATCCATAAATGGATCCTCGAAACTTGCATTTCTTCTCGCTATTATTTGGATCATCAAAACCTGGAGGTTGTACCATGTACATATCCTCCTCCAAGTTTCTGTTTAAGGAACGTCATTTTGATATCCATCTTCCATATCTCACAATTGTGAAATGCAGTAATAGTGAGCACAATCCAAATAGATTTTATCATGGCAACCTCTCAAAAAGTTTCATCAAAGTCAAATTCTTGAATTTGAGTATAACCTTTTGCTACAAGCCTTGCTTTGTAGGTTGTCAAGTTACTATCTATGTTCATCTACCTCCTAAAAGCTCATTTATACTAAATGACATTTTCTCTTGAGGAAGGCAAATCAAGTTCCACACTTAATTATCATACATGGATTCTATTTTGGATTCCATGGCTTTAAGCCATAGTTTGGAGTCTTCCCTTACCATTGCTTCTTGGAAGGTCGAGGGATCTTTGGTATCAAGTACCATGATCTCATGAATCCCACATACTTATTGGGTTTCTTCCTTACCTCGTCGACCTTCTCAATTCTTTTGGTTCTTCGTGTGTCTCTCGAACTTCTTCCACAATTTCTTGAGGAATAGATTCACGCTCGACTTTCGAACGTACACTAGTTGGGGATGATTGAGATTCTCTCACAATTTCTGGTAAGGATCTCTCGCTCAAGCTCCCACTAACCAAATGAATCTCGGTTGGGCCCTCATGATTTTGAATGCAACATTCACATCATGATCTTGTAGAGTATCTTAAGTTTCCCCAAGCTTAACTCTACTCCCATTACTTTTCTCTCTTTTCTAGAAATTCTAGAAAAACCATATTTCTCTCTACAATCTTTCGATTGGAGGTGATACACCAAAAGTAGTATCCTCTTGTCACACGAGGACAACCTATGAAGAAGCATTCATCCGCTTTTGGTTGAAGCTTGGTCGACATCAATTTCTTGACGTGGACATCACAATCCCAAATCTTGAGAAAGTTGAGCTTAGGTGTCTTTCGACTCCATAGCTCACAAGACATTTTCTCCACGGATATGGATGGAACATTATTTAGTGAGTTGGTCATCACCTGTAGTTCATAATTCCAAAAGTAAATAGGCAATTTAGATTGACTTATCATTGATCGAACCATGTCGAGCAATATCCTATTCCTACTTTAAGAATGAGTCAAATTAGGTATCCTAAGCACTCATCCCTACGAACCTTTATAGAGACTCGATATTCTTGTTGAGTCGGTTAACTACTTCATCCTCGAATTCCTTGAATCTTGTCAAAGAATTCATTTTTGTTTCCCATTAGACAAATATAGCCATAATGACTATAGTTATCCGTGAGCAAAATGAAGTACCTTAAACTGTCTCTTGCACTTGTACTTATCGGACCACATACATTAGAATGCATCATATCCAATAAGGCACTCGTTTTCGTTCCTTTCTTCTTGAAAGGTCTCTTGGTCATTTACTTGACCAATCCGATAGTCCTATAAGAATGAATCATTCACGTGAGTTATCTTAGTTTCTTTTTGTTATTGTTTCTTTGAGTTTGTTTATTATTCATTTCAAGCAAATAGAAGTCATTCCAAACGAATGTATTTGCATAGAGAATTCCATTCTTCGATATAGACAAGCAAGAATTAGAAATATATATTAAGTTATCCATATCCAAAACATGATGCAGAATAGTTCTTGCTAATCGAAGGCACATAATAAACATTCTTCAAAGCATAAATTCAAATCACTAGACTATTGAAGTTCCATAGAATCTTGTACAATTGCAGCTATGCTTGTACTACTTCCGATCATCAATATCATCTCGTTCTCCACGAGTTCCTTCCTATCCTTCAATAGCTGCACATCAAAATTATGTGAGCACAAGATCCGGTAACCATTACCAAATCAAGGACAGAGGTGATTAAATTTATCTCAATAATCAAACATACCTACGGCATTTCTCGGGCGCCTACGTTCAATGATCCCATTTTCAAGGTCTTCCTTGTACTTGGGGCAATTAGGTCGGATGTGTCCTTTTCCACCGCAGTGAAAGCACTCCGTGTTGGGAGTTGGAGATTTGAAAGATTTCCCCCTTGAGGCACTCCTATGAGCACCTCCTACTACCTTGCTTTTGATTGACGCATCTTTGGTAAATTTTCCTTTACCTATGTTGATCTTTTTGCTCCTCTCATGGACGGCTAGGACCTGATTGTCCCGACCCTTGCCCATGTCAACTTCTGCCGTTTTGAGAGCGTTCTGAAGCTCCTCAAGACTCACCCCTTTTTCACGCACATGATAGTGCATCACAAAGTCCTTAAAGGTTGGGGCTAGAGAGCCAAGAATCAGATCTTCGGCAATGTCCTCGGGCCTTGGAGAAGAGAGCTGCAACAATTTCTCAAGGTATCCTTGCATCGTGAGAAAATGCACGGATACCAATGTTCCCTCCGCCATGTGGCACCTTGTGAGTGCGATGGTGTTCTTATAGCGCTCCTTTCGGGTACTATCCATGAACATCTTTGTTAAAGCTTCCATGGTCTTCTTGGGTTTTGAATCCAAGTATTTCGATTGAAGCGAGTCACCCATGGATGCCAACATTAGATCGTGAGCTTGGTTCTCTTGGTCTTCCCACTTGGCTATCGTCTCTTTCTCATTACCGGTTGTCTTCTCATTCAATTTTGGGATTTCACCACCCAAAATATGAGATAGTTTTTCAAACCTCAACACGATATTAAGATTAAGTTGCCATTTCATGAAGTTTGAGCCATAATTTTGCAAAGGATTCTTTTCGATCATAGATCGCACAATTGGTTGGATATTAGACATTTCTACAAAATAAATTATATAGGATTTTAATGTCAATTTTATGTTTTAAAACACATACATATATATCGAATATAAATGTAAATACTGCAAATAAAATTTTGCCCGTAAATGCAGTAATCCAAGATCCTATCAATTGCAATATAGACTAGCTAAGGGCTATCGAATACATCACAATATCAAGGTAAGAAAAACTCTTTCTAATCACAACCTTTTTGAATTTTAGCAATATTAGCATCTTCAAACTCTTGTGATTCTTGTCGTTTTAATTATGAAGGAATATGACCTATCATCGTAAGAAAAACTTTTTCCCAAAACCGAGCGAGGGCTCTAGGTAATGTTAAGAAAACTTATTTTCATTTGATACGGGATACGTTTATCCATTGTATTCACAACTAAGCATACTTGGGGTTCACTAGGGTGAAACACACCTCATATATTTAATCATGGCACAACAATAGACAACCATTATTTCTCCCACTATTCCCAAAGATGGAGGGAGATATCTCCCGCTAAGGGCGAGCAGAGTATCCCCCGATCGATGACTGCTAGTGGATGAAATAAGAAGGGAAATTACTCTTAATTTTGTTGGACAATTTCATATATTTACATGTGATTTAGAATTTTAGGTTATCATGCCTATTAACATTCATACACATCCTAACATTCACCACATTCATCACATGCATAGCAAGATTATAAAAACAGAAATTAAACATTCACACAATCCACATCGTGTGAGTTTATATGTTCCCTTTGATCATTGATCCTCGATCCCTAATCCCTGATCCTCTATCCTCGATCAATGCGCTACAGCGGCGTCTTCTTCTTGCATCGGAGATGTAGATTTACAGAAAATAAACACGCTCCTCACATTCGATAAAAACCGACTAGTGCAAGTCCTATGTAAAAACCTCTCAAATGCAAATGCAATTCTAAAGATAGAAATAGAGAATATGGATTTTACATACATAAGACCCTGTATAATAATAATTGCATACATTCATAGTTGCTGATTTGGAACATATAAACTCACAATTCCTGCAAAGACAACTCGAGCTTCCATGCACGCAATATTGCTATAAACTATACAACTTAGTTTATCAATCATCTAGAATCCCAAACAATTCTTTGAAAAACATTTTGAAATCCATTAAAAACGTTTTTCATCCATCCATAAGTTCAAAAATTATTTTGAACCGCTGTCCATCCAATTTCCTAAAAGGAAAGATGAACCGCAGTTTTTCGGTTTTGTTGATTCTCTTGCAAAATAATCGTTTATACTTAAAACGAAATTATTGCAAGTTAGACTTATGTCTAAATCATAATTCTAGTAATTATATGGCATGTTTTAAAACATTTAATACGAATTATTACAGAGAATTATTTCAACAAAACATTCAAAGGCCAAAAAACCGGAAAATCGAATTGTTCGAACCCTAGATGGTAAAATAAATTTGTTTATTGTTTCAAATCGTTAGAAAATTGAACTCTAAGCTCTGATACCACTGTAGGATTTCTAGTTTAATTGTACATATATATTTTCGAAATTTTTGTACAATAAGGATCATTCATATATTTTCTACGATTTGTTTTTCATGCATGCATCGGTTTGTTTTAATGATTGCTTAAAACACATTAAAACAAACATTGGGCTCCGAAATTCATACCTATAAGTTCTCTAAAACTTCTTGAAGATCCGGAGACGTTGAGGATGCTTGTTGCTGCGCCGGATGCCTCCGAGTATTCACCAAACTCTAAACAAGATCGGAGAGAGAAGAGCTAGCCTCTCAATCTCCAATATGGTTTAGAATCTAATTACTAACCCCTCTTTAGTTCCCTTGAGAAGAAGATCTCTGAAAACTAAAACTAAACTCAAGAATTAAGGTGAAATTCGTGGAGAATTATGGAGAGAGAAGTTTGCACAAAAAGATAATGAATTAATTGATTAGGTAATGAGATAAACATGTATTTATAAGTTCTCTCCAAATTACCTATTCATGTGCAGCCACTTGCCCATGATTTCATGCAAACTTCCATCTAACCATCCATTATTTGTCAACAAATAATCTCAGCCACGAATTAAATCAGTTATGGACCAATTCCATGCATGATCTAATTAATTCTTAAATTAATTCTGCAGAAAACCGTCTGGACCAGTCGACCGTTTGGAGGTTCGGTCGACCGTTCGAACCAAGTTTCGATCGACCGTTAGACACTCGATCGACCATTCTCAACAGTAAAACTATTTCATCGCAATGTTCGGTCGACCGACCGATAGATTCGTTCGACCGTTCCGAACAGACAAAAATTCCCTGTTATCGGTCGAGACGTGTCCGGTTGACCGTGCATAGTTCGGTCGACCGATCAACAGTAAACGGTCGACCGTTTTTTGCACAGTCCTGCAGTTGGTCAAATTTCGGTTTTACCCCTATTTAATTTGACATTTCGGGATTAGTAGTAAATTCACAACTTATGTAACATATTATCCTATGTAACAATAAATCATTACACCCCATAATATTTACATCACATATGAATTTAATTTAGATTCTAATTATGTTATTAATCATAACATAATTTTGATTTTGCTTGTTCACCCCATGTGTCATATTTTCTACATGAAACCCGACACATCTTATGAACTCAAAATCCTCATTTCTTGTTTCCCAGTTTTGTGGTGTGACCTATGAGAGGATATATAAACTAAGTTGGCAGTGATATTAAGAGCTTAATACCACAAGCTATAAGCGGTATCTAGCTACACATTATAGCTCCCAATTAGTTAGATGTCTTAATTCCACTCGAACCAAAACCCGATCCATTTAGTGATGGAGTGCACCACTTGTGTCCGTCCCCTGCCTCATGATATTAAGAATACACACAAAGTAGTATTGTGTCATCTTTGTATTAGTATTCATTTCTTGATCTCTTTAAGCTAGTTATAAATATGTGACTTAACTCAAATCACATTGTGCACATTATAACTTTGCTTTATCAAGGGGCCCACTAATATCATTACTCAATTAAGAGGGGCAATGATAATCTTTTGACTAACTATCTTCTCCAACAAAAGTCATACTTAACCAACTAATTCTTTTACACTACACTCATTGATGGCTTAAGAAACTAGTCTAATTAAGCACTCCTTAAGCGATCGGATATAAGTCTCATATCAAAGGACCAAGGACACAGTAAAATATTAATGACACAGAAACACATTTCTATAATATTTTACTTATTAGGTCAATTCGGTATACAAAAGTAATATTTTCCTCTTTTGCATACCCGTGTTGTCACTCACTTGTAGAGCTACAATGATCTATGACCAACACGACAATCTTAACTCGGTAATAAATGTCTCATGTTTATTACCATGAATGCGAATATCTTTTGCTTTATGTAAACCAATATCTTTTAGAGCCCTACGGTTAAGGACCAAGAGCCTCTTCCTTAACACTTCTAAAAGACGAACAACAT
Organism: Triglochin maritima; assembly: GCA_963682175.1. Lineage (NCBI taxonomy): Eukaryota > Viridiplantae > Streptophyta > Magnoliopsida > Alismatales > Juncaginaceae > Triglochin > Triglochin maritima. The sequence goes on along the minus strand of OY821788.1, from coordinate 25,942,842 downwards.
AAACAAGGAACAAAATGATTTCTCATTCAATTCATAATAATTGACATTTAAAAGTAAAACTTTTAGAACACATTCCCTTCACAAACAATGTAAGGCAATGGGTCCTTAGGCTAGACGACGCCTAACTTCGAGGTCACTAGCCTCGACACGCCTCTCCTCCCTACAACGAAGACCACAATGCCCAGCAAGTGATACAAGATTCGGAGATCCAGTACCTCCTACTATCGACAAGGTAGGCAACGCCGATCAGGCCATGACGGTCTGAACTAGATTACTCTCCTAGTGCGTCCAAAATCCTAGGGCCAATGTCTACTTGCTTTTAGTTAATGCTTGATTAAGAGTGATTTTTGGGGCGAAGGAAAGGGTGACGAAATCCCCACCTTCTCTTTTACGGGACAACCCCTCCTTAGTAGTGTTTTGATCCTAAATGTAGCAATCAACGCTCCAATCAAACGTTCAACTCACTTTTGTCCTGATGCAATTCCTACTAACTAATGCATGGGCATACAAGATGCATGAATGAGTGTAGGAAATGCGTACCTCATGCCAGCGCTCAACATCTGAAAATAAAACTGAAAGAAAAGACAACTACGTGCCTAAGTCAAGTACATGATGCGTAACCTAAACAAGTAAGAATGTCTAATCTTTTGCTTTGGATTTTAAGGCCAAGTTGATTAATGGGGATTGGTTTAATGATCTATGAGCAAACTAGAAGTCAAAACATGCCAAATTACGCTCCCAGACAACTATGTCGAAGCAAACAACTACCAGAACAAAACTGAGAGCAAGCAAAGCTTACCAGGTCGCCAATTGGGGTCCCTGTTGACGATTTTGTGCTCCAACTCGTCCAGTAGCCTCCCCTTGATCCAAAGGACCCCTGAAACAAACAAAAACTAAAAACAAAAAATTAAAACCACTCGAATTGTCCAAACCAAAGTCTGGACAGAGCACCTCCCCGGCAACGGCGCCGAAAAGTTAATTGATTCGTTTTATATTAAACCGCAAGTGCACAGCCGCGTTGAAGCAGTGCCAAATATGGGTCGATCCACAGGGAGGTGTGTCGACTTTTGGTTTGTGCGAAGGCGAGTGGAAAAAAAAGGAGAGAAATATTGATTACACTAACTACACTAATCTAAACTAGTAAACTAGGAAAGCTGAAATGAAATCACAAAACAAACTAAGCAACTAATGAAAGGAGATAAAACTCAAGAATGGAATACCCCTAAGGGGTGGAGTGTGTGTGTGCACATGAAATAAGTGTGGTGAATGCATACAATAAGCTCAAGTGTGGTTAGTGTTTGTTAATGCATAAGAAGTACCACATGGCAAGACCTATCATTTACAACACTAACCTATGTGATTAATATGAGCAATGCAAGGTTGTTATTAAGAACATAACGAGCATGGAGTGTACCTAACTATGGCAGAAACCATCAACTAAAGTTCTTATTAATTCAAGTAAGCATACCAATATCTCTCACAAACAATAATATCTAGCATTCATACCACCTACATAACATGTACATACATCTACTCCACCCCCAAAGGGGATGGAACTACTTACTAATCATTACACTACCTACATTAACCAAATGAGACATTATACTGAAAGGAAATTTAACTAAGCAAGAAAGGAAAATTAAAAACGTTAATTGAAAGAAACATAAAATAAAGAAACATGCAAGAATTAAAAGACAAGATTAAAAGAAACTAAGAACAATTATTTTATTAACAATGACTCATATTGAAGGTAGCATTCTTCACCACCTTGAGTTTTGCTTCAAGGTTTACTCCTTAGTAGAGAGAATGCCACCAAGCAATGGGTAGTTTACAATAGAAGGTGAAGAGTTCTATTTATAGCCATAGAAAAAGGTAATTCGGGACAATCCACCGATGTGGGACACAACAAATACCAAAAATAGACTAAACATCCACTAATACGCGTGCTCCTGAAATCTTAGCGTCTCCGGGAAGATCCGGACCGCCAATTGGCGGTTCTAGACCGTCAATTGGCGGTCTACAGGATCCGGATCTGGCTCATTTTTGTTGTGGGTTTGTCTTGATGTATTTGTTGGTCTTGGATGCATCTACTTCGCTTGTTGGAGCTCCGACCCGAATAGAATTGCCAAAATACTCCACATGATGGTGTGGAGTTTTCTGTTTTGCTCGTAGGTTCTTCAGTCTTACGTTCAGGTCCTTCTCCCTTGCATCTTAGTCCTCGAGTCTCTCAACTCAGTCTTTTTTCTATCTTTTAGGTCCTTTAATGCCTCTTCTCTTCAAACCTCTTTATTTCTAAAATTCAAACATAAAACTCGTCACATAGCATTGCTTAGGTGTAAGAGAATTGATATAAGATACAAATATAAGCATGAAATGATGTCAATCAAATTCCCTAAACACGTTTTTTCAGTGCACCGTGAGCGAGACGGTCGATCGATCCCGCATGAGAAAAATTCCCTGGAAAAATTCAGACGAACTACGTCTTTTACTCGGTCTATCGTTGACCTACCAGAATTTCTCCTAGGACATAGTCTACGGATGACCGTGTCACCTTTGGTCTACCGAAAATGCCTTTTTCGGTTGACCGTTTCTAATCGGTTAACCGAACCCGATTGTCCAGGCACTCTAGACAATCTCGGTCAATCAATTGTGTTTACCCGTTCCTCATTCGGTTAACCGATCCAAAGATACCTCGGTCGACCGAACCTTGAACGGTTCACCGTGTGTGACCCCGATTTTGCCTTTGTCAAATTTTGGATTTTTTTCCATCAAAATTTGATCTTTTGGGGTTTTTAGCAAATTCACATCTTATATAATATATTATCATATGTAATATTAAATTATTATACCCCATAATATATATACCTCATATGAATTTATTATAATTCTAATTATGTCTATTCTCATGACACATTGATTTAATTAATTCACCACATGTGTCCCATTTTTCACATGAAACACGACACATCATATGAACTTAAAATCAAGCCTCTTGTTTTCCAGTTTTGTGGTGTGACCTATAGGAGGATCTAAGTCAAATTGGCAGCGATAATAAACACTTAATATCTCAAACTATAAGCGGTATCTAGCTACACATTATAGTTACCTAATTAGCATAGATGTCTTTGTTCCACCCGAACCAAAACACGATCCATTTAGTGATGTAAGTGCACCACTTGTGTCCGTCCCTTGCCACATGACATTAAGAATATATACAAAGTAGAAATGTGTCATATTTGTATTATATTCATTTCTTGATCTCTCTAAGCTAATTATAACTATGTAACATAACTCAAGTTACATTGTGCACATTATAATGTTGTTTTATCAAGGGGCCCACTAATATCATCACTCAATTAGGAGGGGTAATGATAATCGTTTGACTAGCTATCTTTTCCAGCACAAGTCATGGTCAATCAACTACTGCATTTATCACTATACTCATTGATAGCTTTTGACAATAATCAAATTAAGCACTTCTTGAGTGAAAAGATATAAGTCTCATATCTTAGGATCCAAGACACAGTAAAATATTAATGACACGAAACACAATTCCATAATGTTTTACTTGTTAGGTCTATTCAATATATAAAAGTAATTCTTTCCTCTTTTATACACTCCTGTCGTCAATTATTTGTAGAGCTACAACAATCGATGACCACCATAGCGCTCTTTTCTAGCACTATCCATGAACATCTTTGTTAAAGCTTCCATGGTCTTCTTGGGTTTTGAATCCAAGTGTTTCGCTTGAAGCGAGTCACCCATGGAAGCCAACATCAGACCGTGAACTTGGTTCTCTTGGTCTTCCCACTTGGTTTTTGCCTCTCTCTCGCGATCGGTTGTCTTCTCATTTAATTTTGGGATTTCACCATCCCAAATATGAGATAGTTTCTCAAACTTCAACACGATATTGAGCTTGAGTTGCCAGCTTATGAAGTTTGAGTCATCATTTGCCAAGGATGTTTTTCAATCATAGATCGCACAATAGGTTGAATATTCGACATTTCTATAAAATAAATTATATGAGATTTAATGTCAATTTTATGTTTTTAAAAACAATACTGCAAATAAAATTTTGTCCTTAAATGCAGGAATCCAAGATCTTATCAATTATAATATAAACTAGTTATGGGCTATCGGATATACTATAAAATCAAGGTAAGAAAACATGTTCTAATCATAACCATTTCGAAATATCGCAACATTTGCATTTTCAAACTCTTATGACTCTTGTCGTTTTAATTAAGAGGGAATTTGATTGATCCTCGTAAGAAAAACTCTCTTTCCCAAAACCGAGCTAGGGCTCCGGGTCTTGTTAAGAAAACTTATTTCATTTGATACGAGATACGTTTATCCATTGTATTCACAAACAAATATACTCGGTGTCCACTAAGGGTGAATCACACCTCGTGCATCTATTCATGACACAACAATAGGCAACCTTATATCTCCCACTATTCTCAAAGATGGAGGAAGATATCTCCCGTTAAGGGCGAGCAGAATATCCCTCGATCGATGGCTGCTAGTGGATGAAATAAGAAAGAAAGATACTCTTAATTTTTGGTTGGACAATTTAAACATTAATATGTGATTTTAGAATTTTGGTGATCATGCATATTTATCATCTGTATACATCCTAACATTCATCCATGCATTCACATATATATCAAGCACACAAACATAAATAAATCCATTCACACACACATTGCGTGAGTTTATATGTTCCTGTGTTCTTGATCCTTGCGCTTCTTCAGCGTCTTCCTCTTGCACCATGGATGTTGATATTGTAAAATATAAACATGCATCTCTCAATTTTGAAAATTGTCTAGTGCAAGTCCTATGTAAAAATCCTCTCATATGAATGCATATACATAGAAATAGAAAATTGGCTTTTACACATACATAAGCCCCCGTGATTGAATAATAATAACATACACAATCATTCGGAACATATAAACTCACATATCCCTGCATAAGAGAACTCGAGCAACGCATGTACATATACTATATATTACTCGATTTAGTTTATCATGCATCTCTAAATCAAACAATTCTAAAATCATTTGAAATCCATTAAAAATGATTTTATGCATCCATAGTTCAATACACAAAACATTTGAAACACTGTTTATCCAATTTCCAAAAATAAAAATTTAAAGAAAGAAAAAACATATGCCTTTTTCGTTTTGTCGATTCTTTATAAAATAATCATTAAATTAAAAAAACGAAAATTCTATAAATTAGACATAAGTCTAAATTTCAATTCTAACATTCACATGATGTATTTCAAAACATTTAAAACTATCAAAAGAATCAATTAGAATTAAACCAACAAAACTATCGGAAAACTCGAAAAAGACATAAAATATGAATTGTTTCGATTGTAGATGGTAAACTAAAATTAATTATATAGTCTAATCATTGAAAATATGAACTAAATACTCTGATACCACTGTAGGATTTCGTGTCCCCATGTATGTATATATTTAAAAAAAATTAATACAACATACAAGATCGTTTTCATATTTTAAACAATTTATATGTACATTACTTTGTGTTTATTCTAATATCATGCAACCCTACATTTATTAAAATAAACCACAAAGGTAGAATCATACCTAAAGGTTCTCTAAAACCTTTTGAAGATCCGGACTCACGTTGCCCATTGAATCGTCCACGGATTTGCTTCCGAGTGTTCACCAAACTCTAAACAAGATTAGAGAGAAAATAAGCTAGCCAATCAATCTCTAATAAGGTTTAGAATCTAGCTAATAATCCATCCTTAAGCTCCTGAGATTTCTATCTCCTAAACTCAATATTATTAAGAGAATTTCGTGGTGATTAGAGGAGAGATTAATGAGAGAAATACTTTTGCATTAGTATTAAACAAGTAGGAGTAGGTGCCCTTTTATAGGCTACCAAAACATCTTTATCAAGAGCTATTCTTTAGCCATGATCCCTTGTTTATTCTCTCCTAAAATTAATCTCTAATTTTCACATAAGCACTCTAAAAACGTTTTAATTAAATCTGGAATTAATCCACCCATGATTTAACACGTGTTCGGTGCACCGTGAGCGAGACGGTCGACTGATCCCGCATGAGAAAAATTCCCTGGAAAAATTCAGACGAACTACGTCTTTTACTCGGTCTACCGTTGACCTACCAGAATTTCTCCTGGGACATAGTCTACGGATGACCGTGTCACTTTTGGTCCACCGAAAATACCTCTTTTCGGTTTACCGTTTCTAATCGGTTAACTGAACCCGATTGTCCAGGCACTCTAGACAATCTCGGTCAATCAATTTTGTTTACCCGTTCCTCATTCGGTTAACCGATCCGAAGATACCTCGGTCGACCGAACGTTGAACGTTTCACCGTGTGTGACCCCAATTTTGCCTTTGTCAAATTTTGATTTTTTTTCCAACAAAATTTGATCTTTTGGGGTTTTTAGCAAATTCACATCTTATATAATATATTATCATATGTAATATTAAATTATTATACCCCATAATATATATATACCTCATATGAATTTATCATGATTCTATTTATGTCAATTCTCATGACACATTGATTTTAATTAATTCACCACATGTGTCCCATTTTTCACATGAAACCCGACACATCATATGAACTTAAAATCAAGCATCTTGTTTCCGAGTTTTGTGGTGTGACCTATAAGAGGATCTAAGTCAAATTGGCAGCGATATTAAACACTTAATATCTCAAACTATAAGCGGTATCTAGCTACACATTATAGTTACCTAATTAGCATAGATGTCTTTGTTCCACCCGAACCAAAACACGATCCATTTAGTGATATAAGTGCACCACTTGTGTCCGTCCCTTGCCACATGATATTAAGAATATATACAAAGTAGATATGTGTCATATTTGTATTATATTCATTTCTTGATCTCTCTAAGCTAATTATAACTATGTAACTTAACTCAAGTTACATTGTGCATATTATAATTTTGCTTTATCAAGGGGCCCACTAATATCATCATTCAATTAGGATGGGCAATGATAATCGTTTGACTAGTTATCTTTTCCAACACAAGTCATGTTCAACCAACTATTGCATTTATCGCTATACTCATTGATAACTTTTGACAATAATCAAATTAAGCCATTTTTTAGTGAAAAGATATAAGTCTCATATCTTAGGATTCAAGACACAGTAAAACAATAATGACACGAAACACAATTTTTTACTTGTTAGGTCTATTCAATATATAAAAGTAATTTTTTCCTCTTTTATATACTCGTGTCGTCAATTATTTGTAGAGGTACAACAATCGATGACCAACACGACAATCTTATCTCGGTGATTAATGTTCCATGTTAATTACCATGATTGCGAATAACTTTTGATTTATGTAAATCATTATCTTTTAGAGCTCTACGGTTAAGGACCAACGTCTCTTCCTTAACACTTCTAAAAGACGAATATCATAATCAAGGAACAAAATGCTTGCACATTCAATTCATAATAATTGACATATAAAAGTAAAATTTTTAGAACACATTCTTTTCAGGAGGACCGGTGGAGGTGGAGTGAGGGGGGAGGATCGGAGGAGTGAGGGGGCGATGGGGATGTCGGCTGGAGGGGTGAGGAGGTGGAGACAGTGGAGTGAGAGGGAGGAGGTGGAGTGAGGCTGTGAGGGGGTTAGATTTAGATTTAGGTTTTTTTTGTTAGGATGGAGTGATGGACGGTTATGATTCAATGTATTGGGAAAAATTCGGTTTTCGGGTTGGGTTGGGTCAACCCGAACTCGACCCGAAAATTCGGTTTTCAAATTGTTTCAACCCAACCTGACCCGACCCGACCACTCGGGTTCGATTTTCGGGTTCAACCCGACCCGTGTGCACCCCTACTACTCTTACAAAATCTCTCTCACCGTAACCGTAACCGTAACCGTCCCTGATCAACTCAAACTCCTTTCACGAGCAACCCTCACCAAAACCGTCCCCATCCTGGAAGAAACTCTGATGTCCATCTTCGGAACCAATCCATCTTCTCGGGCACCCGTCCTTATCAAAACCGTCCCCATCTTCGGAACCAATCCACTAATCAATATCTGGAAGAAAACGTTCTGATCCTGGAAGAAACCTCCTCTCACCGAAACTGTTCCCATCCGGGTCACTTCTCCGGCATCTCGACCGAGCCATCAGTTTTAAGAAAGTTGTTACAATTTTAACAAGAAGTGCAGAACCAATAAGTCTACTAGAAACTCCATGTCTGTTTAAGATGCTATACTTTCTCATTAAAATTTGTTTCTTACTATTGGGCCAATTTTGATTTTGTTTTCATCTTTATATCCTGCTACTGGATGTTTTAATTATTTATTTGTCTTTAGATCTTTTAGTTCCGTAGAGGTTAAATAAAGTGTATGGTCACTAATATAAGAAAGAAAAAAACATAAACTGAAATGCAAAGAAGTGACTTCACATTAAACCGATGTGATTGGACCGTGTAGGATGTTGTGGGTTTTGATTCCTAGAAAGAGTATTTCTTTGGGTGCATTGTTAATATATCATTTTAATTCCTCTTCAATCCTGATTGATTGGACCATGTAGGATGTTGTGGGTTTTAATTTGCTGTTGTGGATTTTTATTTCTTCAAAAAATATTTCTTTGGGTACGTTGCAAATATATTGTTTTAATTCCTCTTCAATCTTGATTGATTGGACCGTGTAGGATGTTGTGGGTTATGGTTTGATGTTGTGGACTTTTATTCCCACCAAGAGTATTTCTTTTAGCATTTTTTAGTTTGGGTACACTGCAAAGAGTATTTCTTTGGTTCTTGCACAATAAATGCTTGAAGAAATGCCAAATATACCTCTTTCATTGTTTCTTTGTTCTGTACTGCAGCTTAGGTGAGGGTTTAGGAGCGAGCCTGGACAATAATATGTGAATACGTGACTCAGTCAGACCTAATCATAAAAATCTCATTCCACACAAAAAAAAACTTAGAGTGCAGTAGGTTATTCTACCTCTTCTTTTCCTCTAACAAGTTAGATTTCCAATATAACTTTGTAGGTGTATTTTTGTTTTTAGAGAAGAGAACCGAGAGGGTTTAGAAGCTTTGAAGATGTCCATTGACTAACAAAAGAAGTTTTGGTGGAAACTTGAGATAGATTGTTGTTTTCAGTTGCTATCTGGGGCTTTGAAAATCTGTGATGATTCAATGGATTAGTTGTGATCCAATTGACTTTGAGGTGTAGTTTGTACCATGTATTCAGTTTTAAGACGTCTTTGCTTTGACCCGGTAGAGGTTATTGTACTCTGCCAATAACAGTTAGTAACTGCAATCCATACTTTTTATTGTCATAAGTTATGATAATGTGTGATGCACTTACTTACGACTTTCAAATTCGTTTTCCTACTTCGTCATTTTTAGCTTTCTCTTTACCCTTCTCATATGTGTATTTTTTCCACTTTACAAATTATCAAGTTTGTGCCTACTCTTCCGAGTCCATTTCCTCAAAAGGTAGAGTTCAAAAGTTTGTTAAACAAGTTTTGCACTGCATGAGCTAAATACATTGCAGTGGCTGTGAGGTGATATTCATGTTTATTTTCAGTTTGACAATTGCTTTTTCACATTTCATACATTTGTAATATGACTTTCATCTTGCCTGTTGACATGAATTTAGAGGAATTTAGAGAATGTTAAGAATCAAGTAGATGCATTTTATCTTGGCTTTAGTAGATGTACGCTTTATTGTCATATAGGACCAAGTCAACCAACAATTCCTTGTGGGACTGCAGGATTAACAACCTGCCACTTCAAATCTTCTTCTTCTCCTCGGCAGTTACTTCTTCATGCCACGCAACAAAAAAATTGGATAGCGAAACAAGTAATTAACTACCCCGTCTATTTTACGCATAAATGATTGCTACATTTGTTGGGTTCAGCAAGCCTTTGTTTGAAACTTAACTTCCAGCATAATCCAAATGTTCTTCGCTTCTAATTTAGAAAAACCCATAAATTATTTGTATTGTTCCATACCAGGAAAAAAATAACTTTGCCATGTTGCATATTGCAGAAACAACGGGGACAACCAATATGCCTCCAAAAGCACCTCCTCGGGACAAGACAACAAATCAAGAAACCATCAGTAACAAACGTGGTAAAGTTTGTCTCTCCTAAATTTTCAAGGACATGTATATGTGAAATAATTAATATTCTAAGTGTTTCAATGTATTAATGCTTTTATATGCTTTTTTAAACATTGTCACAAGTCTAACTAGGAACTGTTCTAGGTAGATTTTTAATCATTGGACTTATTATCATGTATTTAGGTTTCCTTTATTAATTTTTGACCAAAATAGGTCTGGGATGATTATTTATTGTTTATTTTTTATATATGTAATAGAACTTTCTATCCTTTCAGGCAATTGTTCCAATAAATAATTCATTAATTTTGCTCTATCATTTTGACATTTTACATTTGCTTACTTTGTTCCAATGACTTACGCTATTAATTTTGCTTGCTCGAGACTTTTTTAATTTTTTTTGCTTTCATTTGATATGCTTCCAACTTTCAATATTGGTAGTAGGGTTGTGCAGATTTCAGTCCGGTCCGGTTTTTTGGACCGGACAAGACCGATCGGTCTGGGTTCGGTCCGGACCGAATCCGACCGGTCCGGGTTTTGGTCAGGATAAGCGGTTTTTGGTCTGGTCCAAACCCGGTCCAAAATCTAATTTTTCCCTCGAAATTTCCGTCCGGTCCGGTCCGGTCCGGTCTTCGGTCCGGACCCCGGAGAGCAACCTGGTTCGGTCTGATCCGAGTCCGGACCAATGCTCACCCCTAATTGGTAGGTTATTATCCTTTGCTTCTATTACTTATTATAAAATATGTTCATCATGGTATTTAATGACATGCAAGTTACAAGTTTCATGGTATTTATCTATTTCAATGTTTGGGAATTTTTAGGTTTGTCATACCTCTATATGCCTTTTGTCATGCTTTTGACCTCACTAATTGGAAGTTAATAAACACAAAGGTTGTCAAAATGAAAGGGAAAATGATGAACTTTATTTAATTTGGACAAATTTTTATTCTTTCAATACCATGTTTAGGATATTATTTATTCGAGTAAAAAATGATATTTTCATTTGTAGGATTTATAAGTACCAACTTCTAAATGATCACAACACTGAGTGTCACCACTAAGTAATTATGTTATTGGTTGGTAGGAAACCCACAAATTGTTTGTATTGTTGCATACCTGGGAAAAAATAAATTTGCAATGTTGCATATTGCAGAATCAACGAGAGCAACCAATATGTCTCCAATTTCTGAGCCAAAAGCACGTCCTCGGGACAAGACAACAAATCAAGAAACCATCAGTAATAAACGTGGTAAAGTAATTTCAGAAAACAACTTCTGCTTAGCTGCTAAACTTGAAAGAAAATCATAATCCAGTGTGCCAGAACCAACTCATATAACCACAAACCAGCATTCTTCAATAGTTGACACAATGAACACATCCAATGGTAGCAAAATAGGTAATTAAAATTGTTGGCTTTTTGGCCTTAATCTAGGTTTTGATGATTTAATTAACCTAATCTTAATTATGATGATGTAGAGTAGCACACATATTGCATTGCATATATATAGTATTGTGCTAACCTCTACAGGTGATCAAGACTCATGGAAGGAAGGAAATCAAGTCAAGATTTGTAATAAAGCTAAATGAAGACTTGTAATCTTGATTTTATTTTGAGTCTTAGGAACATGTGTAAATTGAGCATACAAGAGTTAAAAACCAATCACATACACAATAGGTTCCCTATAGAAGTCACACACGAAATTTCACATTATTTGGACTTCATTAGATCACCCAAACCTTAGTCGGAAATCACTTATAAACTTAAACCCAGATTTCCTGTGTGAACCGGTCGACCGAACCAGTTCTCAGTTCGACCGGTTTATAACAGACTCTCCACAGTGATTTTACCGAACTCTACCGGTCGACCGGTTCTACCTTTTCGGTCGACCGATCCCGGATTTTAATATGGCCGTTTTTCTTGTCGTATTCCTATAACGGTCGTATTCGTATAAAACAAACTTAACCCCAAAATACATTCGGTAACCGGTCGAACGAAGACCTTGTTTCGGTCGACCGGTTGAACATATTTTCAGAAACCAAATTCCCTGCTATCGGTCGACACATTTCTCGTTCGACCGATTGACCTTTGTCTCAACCGAATCCCCTTATCGGTCGACCGCCCCATACTTTGGTTCGACCGATTCACTTAAGTAGAGTTAAGTTCTAGCTCGTTTGTCCGACCGAATATTCTATTGTTCGACCGTTCTCTTTGAAATCAAGTTAACGGTCGACCGGTTTACTAGTTTCGGTCGACCGTTTCTGGACAGATTTGCAGCCCGATTTTCTGCTTTGTGTATCTTGCACAAAACCCAATCAAATCTATACCCAACGGCTAGAATACCTTAGGAGCTTATAAATAGAGGATCAAGACTTGTTGTTAACACAACTCTCCAACTCCAATTGTCCCAATACATTAGAGAGAAACCTCAATCCTCAAAGCTCCCAATTCTACACTCTTTAAGCCTAAAACTTCACACATTTGATCATATACTCATCCTACTCAAAGTGTGCTCAATTAGAGAGTGAATCCCACTCAGTTACAAGAGTTGTCAAAAGAAGCAAGGACTTCGGTGAAAGCCCGAAGTGTCCCTCTCGGATTGTGAGAGGAAGAATTCAAGCAAGCGAGGGTTGTTCGCGTTGCTTGTGGTGTAAAGGCGTTCTCTCCCGGCCCGGAACGGGGAGTGGTTAGTGAAGACGTAGGCGGAGCTCGCGGAGTCGAGCGGAGCTTACAAGAGAGGACTAGGACCCGGGTGGGGTGCCGAACCTCTATAAAAACCGACGCGTCTCTTGTGGTTTGCATTTTCTGTTAATTTCCCTACTTGTTTTTAAATTTGTTTCCGCTGCGTTTATTGTTTAATTAATTAGGGATTAGATTAAAAGTGATTAGTGGACCCATAACCCACACGATCCTACATTTGGTATCAGAGCCTTGTTAGCTAAATTTCATTACTTTACCGTAATTTTAGCATGGCTTCAACATCTAATCACTTAGAGGGTTTATGCACCACAAGGCCTCCTTTGCTTAATGGGTCAAATTATGATTATTGGAAAAATAGAATGAAAATCTTTTTAATATCAAATGACCTTAAGTATTGGAAGTTTATTCAAACTCCATACATCCCCCCAAATGAAAATGAGTTAGATTCTTTATCTAGGCCTCAAATGAAAGAAATTGAAATGAATTCAAAAATTATGAATATTCTTTATTGTGGCCTTAATGAGGGAGAATACAATAGAATTAGGGGATGTGAAAGTGCCAATGAAATATGGCATAGGTTACAAATGCATCATGAGGGTGATAGCAAAACCAAAGAAACTAGGATAAGTCTCCTCATGCATAAATATGAAATATTTTCTATGCAAATCGGTGAGAACATAAGCGACATGAACACTCGCTTCACCGATATTACTAACTCTCTTTTGATTCTTGGAAGAAGGATAAATGAAGGAGAGATGACTCGGAAATTCCTCCGATCATTGAGCAACGATTGGGAAGACAAGGTCGTCGCAATTGAAGAATCGCACGATCTTTCCAAATTGAAGATGGAGGAACTCATTGGAAATCTCATGGCCTATGAGCTTCAATTGAGTCATCGCAAAGAAAAAGAAGCTTCCAAGAAAACTCCTACTATGGCCTTACATGCAGATTTTGAGGAGCAAAATAGAGAAGATGAAGAAGAAGAAATCGTGGTCCTTGCCCAAGATTTTTTCAAATACCTCAAGAATAAAGAAGACAAAATTGAAAGAAGGGGTATTAGGATTGAGAGAAGAGAAAAGAAGGAGAAGGAGGAAAGCAAAATTGAGAGAAAAGAAGGGGAGAAAAAGAGGGAGAAAAGAAAAGAGAAGGGAAGGAGCAAGAGAAGAGAAAGGAGAGAAGAAGCTCACAAAGCTACATGGGATGACTCCTCATCACCATCAACATCATCTTCCACCTTGCATAGTAGAGGAGAATTTGCTTACTCATGTCACATGGCAATTGAAGATGAATTGAGTGAGGTAGCCTCTAACTCTTATATTTCTAATTCTTGCTCATCTAGAGATCTTAGTGATAGCTCAAACTCAAGAGCATCTAATGAAACATTTACTAAAGATGAGCTCCAAAATGCATTTCATGATTTAGTTAAACAATATGAGATCGTTTGTGAAAAGAACAAAAATGCTAGAAAAACTATAAATGATCTTAAATGCCAAATTGAACTAATCATGAATGAAAAGAATGAGGTGATTGCTAGACTTGAATCAAATGAATCATCACTTGCTAGTCTAAGTAAAACACCTATTGTTTATGAACATGTAGATCTTAAAGCTTCAAATATACAATTAAGAAAAGATCTAGAAATGTTCACTAAAGGAACAAAAATGCTTGATATGCTTTTGAGTAGTCAAAGACAATCATTAGCTAAACATGGTTTAGGATACAATGTGCATTTGAAAAACCATGTATCTCATACTACTTTAAATGGCAAGCATTTATTTGTTAAATCTAGTTCCTCAAGTGTGTGGGCACCCAAAACCAAAATGGTTTGGATCCCAAAAGCTAATGTTCAAGGACCCAAAATTGTTTGGGTACCAAAATCTACACTTGTAGGAGCTTGAGGAAGAGATTGGTGGTGACCGGGTGAGCCAAAGCGTCGAATTCGAATCCGGTTGCATCACCAAATCAAGATTGGAGCTATTCAAGATTCAAGTTTGGTATAAAAATTTCTATCTCTAAAATTTCTGAAAAATAGCTCTAATCTAGTTTATATGCTAAATTGTCATATCTTTAGAAGTTCAATTCATTGCAAATCATATACCCTATTCATTGCAAATCATTTATCACATCCATTGATTCTAAATGTCAAATTTTAAATGGATGTTAGAATAAGGCTTAAGTTGAAACTTAAATGAACTTAACTTGAATCATACTCATTGTTTCCATTTAGCCTTATTGATAGGGGGAGCTTAAATGTTATATCTTTTATTAGAGTAATGAAGTGCAAAATTTAGGGGGAGCAACTTCATTACAAGACATCCAAATTCTATGCTTAAAGTCATATTTTTTATTTTTGATGGATGTCAAAGGGGGAGAGATAATTAAGGGGGTAACTTGGAATTTGGCATAAAATTGAACAAAAACTATGCACATCCATAGGGGGAGCATTAATTTGCATAGTTTACATATACAAATTCCATGTATTTAGATAGAATTAAGATATAGGTTGCCATCATCAAAAAGGGGGAGATTGTTGGCTTTTTGGCCTTAATCTAGGTTTTGATGATTTAATTAACCTAATCTTAATTATGATGATGTAGAGTAGCACACATATTGCATTGCATATATATAGTATTGTGCTAACCTCTACAGGTGATCAAGACTCATGGAAGGAAGGAAATCAAGTCAAGATTTGTAATAAAGCTAAATGAAGACTTGTAATCTTGATTTTATTTTGAGTCTTAGGAACATGTGTAAATTGAGCATACAAGAGTTAAAAACCAATCACATACACAATAGGTTCCCTATAGAAGTCACACACGAAATTTCACATTATTTGGACTTCATTAGATCACCCAAACCTTAGTCGGAAATCACTTATAAACTTAAACCCAGATTTCCTGTGTGAACCGGTCGACCGAACCAGTTCTCAGTTCGACCGGTTTATAACAGACTCTCCACAGTGATTTTACCGAACTCTACCGGTCGACCGGTTCTACCTTTTCGGTCGACCGATCCCGGATTTTAATATGGCCGTTTTTCTTGTCGTATTCCTATAACGGTCGTATTCGTATAAAACAAACTTAACCCCAAAATACATTCGGTAACCGGTCGAACGAAGACCTTGTTTCGGTCGACCGGTTGAACATATTTTCAGAAACCAAATTCCCTGCTATCGGTCGACACATTTCTCGTTCGACCGATTGACCTTTGTCTCAACCGAATCCCCTTATCGGTCGACCGCCCCATACTTTGGTTCGACCGATTCACTTAAGTAGAGTTAAGTTCTAGCTCGTTTGTCCGACCGAATATTCTATTGTTCGACCGTTCTCTTTGAAATCAAGTTAACGGTCGACCGGTTTACTAGTTTCGGTCGACCGTTTCTGGACAGATTTGCAGCCCGATTTTCTGCTTTGTGTATCTTGCACAAAACCCAATCAAATCTATCCCCAACGGCTAGAATACCTTAGGAGCTTATAAATAGAGGATCAAGACTTGTTGTTAACACAACTCTCCAACTCCAATTGTCCCAATACATTAGAGAGAAACCTCAATCCTCAAAGCTCCCAATTCTACACTCTTTAAGCCTAAAACTTCACACATTTGATCATATACTCATCCTACTCAAAGTGTGCTCAATTAGAGAGTGAATCCCACTCAGTTACAAGAGTTGTCAAAAGAAGCAAGGACTTCGGTGAAAGCCCGAAGTGTCCCTCTCGGATTGTGAGAGGAAGAATTCAAGCAAGCGAGGGTTGTTCGCGTTGCTTGTGGTGTAAAGGCGTTCTCTCCCGGCCCGGAACGGGGAGTGGTTAGTGAAGACGTAGGCGGAGCTCGCGGAGTCGAGCGGAGCTTACAAGAGAGGACTAGGACCCGGGTGGGGTGCCGAACCTCTATAAAAACCGACGCGTCTCTTGTGGTTTGCATTTTCTGTTAATTTCCCTACTTGTTTTTAAATTTGTTTCCGCTGCGTTTATTGTTTAATTAATTAGGGATTAGATTAAAAGTGATTAGTGGACCCATAACCCACACGATCCTACAAAAATCACAATTAAAATTTTATTATGTAACTACAATAACACAACTGCATGTAGCGCAACCACAACAAAACTCACTTTATGGGGTGACTTTGCTGTAAACTACATCGACGCACTGAAAGAGGCTTTTCTAAGCCAAAAGATTTTATTTGCTACCCATCCTAAACTTTCTGCTTTCAGAGGTATGTACACGTTCCAAATGAAATATATAACTACAACAACAACACCTATTTGAGTTACAATAACATATTGCCAACTAATTGTAGGAATGTATTCGGTTGCAACAATAGGATATACAGAAATACATATTGATCCAGAAGAATTGACTGAAAAAGATGATCTTCTTACATGGTATGTGATATTTACAAGCAATAATGTGCTAGCTGCATGGTCTTCACTATTAGAAGCTAAGGAATAAAACCAACAAACTTGTGAACTTGTAATCTATCACAAATAACATGTTTAAGATCTTGGAGAATACTGAAAAAAAATTCCCTAATTACATTTAATGATAAATTCTTAATGACTTCACATTAAATACGATGATCTGTACTCCTACTTTACTTTCTTCTTATGGGACTTCAGAATCAGAACTTGCATTTCATGATACATCCTTTGAAGACAACTACTCCTACTTGGAGCTTGCACTTAAATTGCAAAAAAAATCTTACTGACATATACTTAAAGTTATGATAAAAAATTCACATGCCTTTTTTCTACTTGTTGCCTTAGAGTGCCAGATATTAACAATATATGGTGGGAACCCCTTATAACAATCTGCTAACACTAATAAACTTTAAATCTATTATAGATATGTAACAAACAGAATTAAACTCATTATCTAATCTTAACCTTGCATTTAATCACACATCGTATGAAAATAACTACTACTACTGGAAACTTGCACTGAAATTGCAAAAGATATCTTACTAACATGTAATAAAAGTTATGATAAAATAAATCACATGTCTACTTTCTACTTGCTACCTTAGTGTGCCAGTTATTAACAATACACAGTGAGAACTTCACATCACAAACTGGTAACACTCAGAAACTTTAAATCCATTATAGAAAGTTAACAAAAAAACTTCAAGATTATCTAATATAATTCTTGAACATAAGGCTGAAACCAATTTAGTGGTAAGTACAACTAAACACTAATATAGTAGTGGTGGTATTCTTTTTGTCTTTCAAATTTAAGAATGTTGTTCTGGAAATACTTTTGATCATTATTACTTAAGTTAAATAGAATAGAATCTTTCACACAACCACACAATCACATTGATACATACTACCATCTGTAAACTTATAATTTCCAATGCAAATTGTTTAATTAAGAATGACACATGCATACAAACATATTCCTAAATAATTTAACTTATCTTGCTTCGTGAATTTAGGTGGGACACATACTAAACTTTCTAAGAATAGAACTCATTTAATTCTAGGATAGCAACAAATTATGCCAAAATTCATTCCAACATAAGCAGCAACTCATCATCCATAATCAATCAATGCAACAACTTGCACTTTGAACAAGTCAAAATAATTGACTTGACCCCAAGGTGTAACGGACTATGTGGACAGGTAGGTTTCCGATATTATTCTAACTTTCTCTAGAAGCTATAGAACTACAAAAATCTCAATAGAAAACAACTTTTTACAGTCTATGTTACTAAACATTGTTGGGAATATCACTGCAATAGACACAAACCAACGTTTGTGGTACGAGTGTTGTGAGAAATGTCATTCATCCCTAAGGCTAGACAACCATGGGAAGTGTACAAATTGCAACAACCAAGCAAATTATCATATTGCCAGGTAATAGCCTTCAAATCAATCAATCAATCAATTCTCCCTCACAACAACTTTTATTACTTATTGCTACCTAGATTATTTAACCATATTGTACATGGACAATAATAACTAACATCAAAATTGTTGTTTATAATGCAGGCTAAAGATACAAGTACATGTAACTGATAATACGGGATACATGAATCTAACACTTTTTGGTGAAGACGCAAGCAAAGTAATAAACACTACAATAGTTGAACTTCTACAAATTATGCAAAAGGTAAACTACAACATTTACAATTTAGCTCTTATTTAGTAGTACGTGTGTGTTTATGTATTCTTAATTATTATATATCAGTACTGGTAAAATCATTTAGAGGAAGAAATGAATATCATACTCATAGTGTGTTGGGAAATTTCCTCTTGTCATTTTTGTAGGATCGAGGGTCGGCTATGCTAATCACTTTTAAACTAATTACCTACTCGTTTGATTGATCGAGTTATGCGCAGCGGAATTTAAAATAAGACAAGCAAGTAAAGAATAGAAATGCAAACCACAATGAGACGGGGGATTTTTATAGAGGTTCGGCACCCCACCCGGGTCCTAGTCTTCTCTTGCAAGCTCCGCTCGGATCACTGTGCTCCGTTCACGACTTCACTAACCACTCCCCGTTTCGGGCCGGGAGAGAACACATTTACAATCTTCAAGCTAGCGAACAACCCTCGCCGTGCTTGGCTCCACCTCACAATCCGGGAGGGATGCTTCGGGCTTTCACCGAAACCTTCACTCTTCTTTGAAAACAACAAACTTGAGTGAGACAATCACTCTCTAAACTTGAGCACACTTGAGAATGATTGGAATTGATCTTAAGTGTGGAAATTGGAGGCTTGGTGTGTTTGGGATTCTCTCTAATGTTTTGGACAAGTATGTAGTGGGAGAGTTGTGTTAAAATGTGTTTTACAACTCTATTTATAAGCATTAGAGAGAATATAGCCGTTGGGGTTGATTGGGTATGAGTTGGTGTAAGATACACAAAACAGAAACCTGCAGGACCCAATTTTGCCTAAAAACGGTCGACCGAAATGGGTATGTCGTTCAACCGTTTAGTCAAAATTCAGCTTTGACTTAAGTTAACGATCAAACGGGCTCAGGGGATAGGTCGACCGAATAATTCCAGACACTTCTGGGAGACCAAATTGTGTTGGTTCGGTCGACCGCTAGGAAAGTTTCGGCCGACCGGATGTTTCGTAATTTTGGGGTATTTGGGAATAATATGAATACGACCATTGTGTATAATACGACAAAACAAACGGTCATGTGACACGTGTGAACGGTCGACCGAAAATGTGTAAACGGTCGACCGATGTGGTCCAGGAAGTTCAAGTGTTTTCCGGTTCTAGTTTGGATGATCTATTGAAGTCCAAATTATGTGAAATTTTGTGTGTGACTTCTATAGGGAACCTAGTGTGTGGCTGAGTAGTATTTAACTCAAGTATGCTCAATTACACAAGGTTCCTAAAGACTCAAAGAAATACAAAATACATGTCTTCAAATGAGCTTGATTACATGTCTTGACTTGATTTCCTTTCTTCCTTGAGTCTTGATCACCTGTAGAGGTTAGCACAAAGCAATATATATGCAATGCAACATGTGTGCTACTCTACATGATCACAATTAAGATTTGATTGATTAAATCACCAAAACATAGATTAAGGCCAAAAACCAACAGTTTTGTTGTTTGTTAGGGTGTTTGTTTTCATACTTCTTTGTTTGCAATTATTCAAATATATGTCTTCTTGCACTATTTTGTAGGAAGATAGACTTGCAAGTTTTAATTTCCCATTTAAATCTTTGGTTGGAAGGGGATTTGATTTTCCGTCTTTGTTATTTTCCATATATACAAAAATACATATAGGAATTGTGGTATTGTACAAGCATGTGAAGCATAATTCATGTATAATTATTGTTTATCCAATTCATAATTCCCAAATGCACTTTCTATATTATCTTTTTGTACTCAACCTGTACTACCTACTAGTGATTGTAATGTTTTAAACAAAACCCCTTAAAAATACATCCAGAATCCATAAATTTCGAAGACAAAACACATAGAAATCCAATTTTCAAACCAAAAACTCTTGGAAAACGCATTAATTTTTTTTTCAAAGCCAATCTTATTTCTATATGAAAATTAAGTTTGAATCTGAAAAACCTGAAAATAATAAACATATATCAATTGATTTGGTTTCTATTTAATTCTTAATTTATAAATTGAAATAATGACTCCTACATGTAACAACTTCGGCTAAATTATTCGTAATCGTATAAAGGATAGTCGGCCAAAATATGTCTTCTACTTCACATATCATCTTCATTGTTAGTCAAGAAGAAACAAATTAAAATGGAATCATCTCTTCTTACTCAAATAGGATAAGCAGAAATTGACCAATTTTGAATAATGATATTCAAAGTTTAGGGAAAATGAACCCCTTTAAAAAATCCCTTATAACTTTTAAATCTTATATAATTTCCATATAACAAATCAATATGTTTTTTAAAATTTTCCATGTATATTTTTATCTTTACGTTTCGGCTTTTTTAAAAATTGAGTACTAATAAATTTGCAAGTGTTATGTATTTCTACGGCAAATACCAACTCGGTATATCATTTCTAACATTTTTCACTATATAAACACTTACGACCAGGGAGGCAAATGGTTACCAACTATCCGGGTATTCAATTCAAAAATTTATATTTAGTTGATATTTGGTAAGGTAAATCTTACCAATTTAATTTCGGATACAGATTTGGTTTTTAAAAATTACCAATTAGAAATCGGATACGAATTCAGATACAATGTGTTTGAAATTCGAATTATCCGAATACCAAATTAGTATTCAAAAATTTTGATTCGAAAATTAGTATTCGAAAAGTTTTTCCCCCCAATCCACACATCTTTTATAAATTTGAATCAACAAAAATACAACAATTTAGTTTAGTGTGAGCTAAGTATGCGTGAATTCAATTGCAATACATTAAGGCTATGCTAAATCGAAGAGAAGGTAAAAACCTTATGGGGTTTAGAAAAAACCAACTTAAGGATGTAAGATTTAGCATGAAATTTTTTGGCCTTTTCCAATTTTTCAATTGGCCAAATTTTTGTTCCATGAATGAGTCCAGAAAATGTGGTCCAAATAGGAGTCCAGAAATTTGGGGTCCAATTTTGTGGTCCAAATACGTTCTGTGAGAGTTCGTCCAGGGTCCGGAAACCCCAATCCAGAGTCCAAAAAATCGAGTCCAGCCTCGCCCTTCTTACGTCCGGAAAATGTGGTACAAAAATGTCAGTCCAAAATCCAGGAGTCCAGAATGTCCAGTCAGCATTGCCCATCGTTCGTCCAGAAATAATGGTCTGAAAACCCCAATCTAGAGTCCAGGAAGTCTGGTCCAACATCGCCTCACCAAATCATTCTAGTCTACAATCGAGACTATCTGGTCCAGCTTCACCCAACGTTCGTCCAGAAGGATTTGTCCAGAATTCATAAAGTCTGGTCCAGATGTCCAGCATGTCTCGTCCAGAATTTCGTCCAGCTTCACAGTCCAGCGTCCAGATTCCGCGCGTCCAAAATTCTGGTCCAGATGTCCGGAATGTCTTTGTCCAAAAATTAGTCAAAATTCCACCCGGTGTCCAGAATGTACGGTGCAGAAATTCGCCCAGAAAGCATCTGATAGCAGTCCAGAGATTCTTCTTCAGATTCTCCTTCCAATCTAGAATCCAAAGTCCAGAAACGTTGGTCTAGAGTTCGTTCACAATCCAACCCAGAGCCTTTCTAGGGTCTACAATGTCGCCCAGAATCGTGTCTAGATTTCATCCGGTGTCCACATAATCCCGTCCATAATCCCGTCCAGAGGCCAGAATCCAGAATGGTAAACTCTACAGAGAAAATGGATTTAACTTCCAGCCACCCGCTTCTTTTAAACAGTTCCCCTTATTTTACTCATGCATCTTGCTTTAATTCCGACTAACCTTCTGAGCATCCACTAGAGAATACATTCTAGCAACAGCCCAGAGGAAGTAAGGTATACATTGCAGTAATTAAGAACTAAACTTGGTTATGAAAATAGATGAAGAAATGCTGAAATCAAGAAAAACACTTGCAATTTCAGAATATTGTTAAGAATGTTCCCATAATGGCTTGCCGATGCCTTCATATATATTCAAATTTGGATATTAGTATTCAAAAATTGGTATTTGAAAATTTTAAAGATTCGAATTTGAATTTGGATAGTTCTACTGATTTCGGATTCAAATTTAAATTTGGTAATGGATTACACCCTACTTACGACTTCTTGATAAGACAAAAAGTAATTGCAAGCTTCCAATTAAAAAAAAATTAAATTGGACAAATGGACAGGTAAACACTCTTTTAAAGGAACACGTCACCACTTCTAGATTCAACCCTACATGATGTTGCACTTACTTAATTTCGATGTCAGATTCACAATGAAACACAATATGAAAACAGCCACTGAGCGACACCAAAGAGGCACCATTCGCCAAAATAAATGCCAAGGAGACCATTGGAAGCAACCCTTACATTGCAACCACTGGGCAGTTAACTAACGTTTGAACCCAACGTACTAATACATTGGCATGCTATTTGCACATACCACACACTCCACTTCCAACGTTCACTGTCTTGATAACAACAAGAAGTAGTAAGTCTTCCTATACAAGTTATTTTTGGTTTTATAATATGCTTCTCTTACAATACAACGTGTTGTTCATAAATACTTCAAAGATTTTTAGTTCTCAAGTCAATTCAACTTTTTTGTCCAATATAGTTGATGATATTGGGTCCTTCTTCGTAGGTGCTTTTGTCGCTTCCATTGGCATCTATATGTCCGAAGGCGGATGTTGTTGGGGGCATTGTCGATTGGGCCATATTCTTCGCAATTTGGTATTTATTTTCCTTATTATCCATGTTCTCATCCTCAAAATGTTCTTATGTCTTCGTCATATATAAATTTCCATAAAAACTTATACTCATTACACGCTCGCCAAATGCTCGACTAATTGCTTCAATGTCACAGCATGTACAAATTTTCAATTTAGTACAACTCCAAATCACCAATTTTTGTAAATCTGTCTTGCATATCACAAAAATGGTTCTACCATATGCAATATACTTAATTGTGTTAGTTATATTATAAAAATATTCCACTTTTGATGAGAATGTTTATGCTAATAATAAAAAATTCTATTGCATTAGTTTGCCCCCTACGAATGACTACAAATTATAGGGAAATAACAATTCCAAATTTACCCAATAGTTTTACAAGCATAACGACGTTGGTTAGCAAATATGATTTTTTTGTGGTCAGGTTTGGTTATTGTATTTCATTTACTTTGTAATGTCTATTTATGTATGTTCAATTTTCTCCCTTGTTTAATCCATTCATGCCATACTTTTACAATATATTATGTAAACTTCCTCTTCGGATTAGTTAATTCCATTTTATACTAAAAAAACTAACTTCCTAAATAGTGCAACACTATAGTATGAATTCAAACATAAATCCCGTAGACAATGATGACTCTGAAATCCATCAACAACCCGACAGTATAGTGGGAATAAGTGACAATCAGTTGGACAACATAGAGGAAGTAGTTGAACAGAATTGGGCAGCATATCTTCTACATCTTCTGTAACGTCCTCAAACACAGCGGAAAATTTTAAATTTAAATCATACAATCAACGAGGACATTACGAAAGAAATACACACACTGGTGCACCAACATATAATATATATATATGTGAACCAGTTTACAAAAGAATGTGATTACATCAAAAGATCATATACAGAGAATATACACGAGTAATCACAACCACCTCAAAATGTAGGGAAGCAGAATCAGGTCTCGAGTGCTCCCTCCGCCGATGCCACCCACCTAACGTCGCTCTCGGCCTGAAAGCAGACAATGAATGCCTGAGTTTCCAGGAGGAAACCCAGTATGCCAAACCCTAACACATATATGGACAGAAATGAAATGAGCAAAGAAACGTAAAACACCACAACAGAAACACTCGCTAAGTTCCCGGGACCTCTCTCCCGGCCATAGCCCAACAACACGGGTCTCAAGGGTCCTCTCACCCCAACCCACCAACACACGTGCACACAAGGCATCGCCGGTCCAAAACACGGCCACACAACCCCCTCATTGCCTCAGTGTTACCGGAGCCACGGTTTTGCATCATTCGCCAGAACCACGGCTTTGCCTCATTCGCCGGAGCCACGACCACAAATCACAACCCGTGTCACCACTAATCGCTATAGGGCCGGAATGTCTGTGCCGTCGCCCCAAAAGGGCCGGAGACCCGTTGCCTTCTAGCCAATCAATAGCAACACACACACACACAAAAACAGTGTAAAACGGTCGAACAAAACATGGCTTCCGGTCGACCGATCCTCACCCAGAGAACTGGCCCAACCGAAAAACCCGCCAAACGGTCGACCGACAAAGGGGTCCCGGTCGACCGAAAAGCACCAGTAGAAATCCATTTTCGCAATCAACAGTAAAACGGTCGAACAACCGAACCCTATCGGTCGACCGAAAACCACCAGTAGAACTCACCCAGAGTCCTCACATCACGGTCGACCGAAACCACACTTCCGGTCGACCGGCCATTAAGTTAACTTAAACGTCGGTCGAACGAGTCAAACAGGCGGTCGACCGTTTAGATGGTCAACGCCCCAACCGACCTACAACAGTACTTTCGGTCGACCGGCAAAGGGGTCCCGTTCGACCGAAAATACACAGGACGTTTTCTCTCACTAAAAATTGCACAACCGGTCGACCGCCCAAAAGGGCATCGTTCGACCGGTGCGTGGGATTCGCCCAAAATACACTATAACCGGTCGACCGAACCAAAACACCGGTCGACCGTTTATAGTTCAGCAACGGCTGTGCAGGTCCGAGGAGCCCGAAACGGCCTACCGTCGACCGCTCCCACTCCCACACACACACTAGGTGAGCTTGAAAGCAAGTTTGACATACCTTAAGGCTTGAAGAAGCCTTTGAAGAAACGACGACGAGCTTTTCCACGATAAACTCGAACTCCGGCGAACACAACGACGATTCCCGTGCTTCCGGCGACTCCAACAGCCCCCTCGCCTCCACAAATGCCGACGAAACTCTGATGGAGAGAGAGACACGTCTAGTGAGTGAGAGAGAAAAGAACGAGAGAGAGAGTGAGGAGAGAGAGTAAAACCAACCTTTATATACTTTTCTCCGACTCGATCTCAGTCGTCCATCTCAATCCATCACTAATCCTCTCCTAAACACAATTAAGAACAGTAAGCAAGGGTTAGGATCTAACATCTTCAACAAGAGAGGAGGAATTACAACTACAAGAAGAAGAAGCGGAGACAAGTTGGTTGGACTTTGCATACCAAGAAGATGAAGTCGTCCTACAAATGTTATTGCAAGATGAGCTAGAAGCCGAAAGGGTCATTTCTGCGGCAGATATTCTTAATACCACTAACATGTTACTACTTCCTCCTCCGATTTTCACTCCAACATCAACATCTTCCTTAGGTACACTACCTAGGTATCAAAAACCTTTTAATGATGGCAACATTGCGAGAAACCAACAAGAGGGTGGACGAACTGAGATCCAACCATAAGGATGGTTGAAGATGCGCTACAGAAGATCGAATGAGGAAGATGAAGACTATGGTTAGGCACCCTAAAGAGTTGCGATGAAAAATGGGTTTTGCACTTTCTTTCTTTATTAGGGTTATGAGTTTATTACAATATATATATGTGATTGTATCCGGGTAATCAGATATCAAACCAAGCACAGTGACTAAACCAACTGAATACAATATTCTCTACTAGTGTAATTGGGCTAACCAGACTGGATCCGATTTGGCCTCAGTTCCTTAGACCTAGATTCATCATTTCCTGGTGCACCAACTCAGCAAAGGGCTCAAGTCTTGATTTTGGCTAGTACCTTGATTAGATGCCAAAGCCTAATCAATTTTTGATTAAATCAGTTTAATTACCACAAGTGCACGACCTTGTTGAAGTGATGGCAAACATGGGTTGATCCACAAGGAGCGTATGCGAGTCAGATTCGCAATAGCCGAGTGGGGAAAGAAAATGAGATTAATGTTGAAACTACACTACAATGCGAAAGAAAATCGGAAAACAAGCAATAAAACTAAACCCCTTAGGGGGTAGAGAAAGAACATGGAAGTGAAAATGTGTAGTGTATTGTGTGTTCAAATGTGCTCATCAGAACATATCATACATGAAATCCATAAAACTCAACTCCAATGTTGCCTCCACATGAAATAAGATAAAACTCCACATTAATCAAGATAAAGACAACATGAGCACATGTATGCACATGTCTTGTTCCCTTCTTCCACTCCATCTTTATCCTCACCTCATCACTACCCATACAATAGGCCCACTAATCTAAGCATGTGCTAAGCTTCACTCAAGAGCATTAGCACATCAAAGATAAGAGTAAAATCCCATAAGATGGATATGGAAATCATGTAAAGCTTAAAGGATTAAGATTAACACACATTAATCCATGACATGATCAAATCACCTTCTTCTACACCCCCAACGGGGATGGACTACTCTCTATTAATCTCTACACTAAAGAAAACATAAAAATAACATGAACCCATAAAAGAAATGTACAAGACAAGATTAAACAAGCAACATCATCAAAGAAATTGCATCAAAGTAAAAGACATGTATTTAAAGAACAAAACTCACACTTGATTGAAATGAAAGTATTACAAAGTATGCTTGTTCTCCTCCAACTAAACTAATCAGCAGCAAAACAAAACCTAAAACTAATGGAGAAGCAGGAAGAAGTGGGAGAGGAGGGATTACAATGGTATGTATAGACTAATACATGTTTAGGATTAATCTAGGAATAATCAGACAACTCTAAATCAATCTGATAGTCCCTGGAATGCTCTGACCTAAATACCTGACCCACGGCCAAAATTATGAGGACATTTTGACCATTTTGATCTGCCAGTGGTGGATCAAATGGATCCGATCGGGTTGCAATTTTGTGGGCTGCTTTATTTCTTCAATTGGCACGTGGTGAAGTCTTGGTCTGCTGGCTCGAATCACTTTGAGTTTAATTGGTGACATATTGATGTAATTCAAGTCATGTGTCAACATATTTTGCACTTCACAATCAGGTCCCTTCGGGTTTGCACTTACGTCCTTCCTGATTTGCGATCCAGTCATTGTGCATTACAAATAGATCCAGAACCTTCCAAATCGGTCCATACTTGTTACATTTAAGTTTGTTTTGCTCCCTTCCACTTCTTTATTGCCTAACTCCTGAAACCCTATGATTGACATCATATCATGCATATATTTGTGTCTTATATCCTTTATTTTTCGCCTAAACAATGTTACGTAATGATTTTTATGTTTAAGTTTCAGGAATACACAAGTTTTAGAAGAAGAGACTCAAAAAAGACTTAAAAGCAAGGAAAATGACTAAGTTGCATGACTTATGGACTGAGATGCAAGAGAGAAAGACCAGAATGTAAACCAAAAGGACCAATAAGCAAATCAAGAAACTCCACACCATCATGAGGAGTATTTTGGCAATTAGATCCCGGCCAAAACTCCAATAACCGATCTGAGTGCAACCTATGTGAAAATTCGAAGAACTAAAGAAGATATCCAAAAATGGGTCGGATTCGGGAAAAAATGACCACCAATTGGGTCAGAATCCGACCCGGTTTCGCCCGGATATGGGTTATGTGTTTATGTCTATTCTGAGAATGTTTCATTAATCCCACATCGGGGGATTGTCCCCGATTATTTTTTCTATGACTATAAATAGAACTCTTCCTCCTCCATTGTAAACATCTCCTCTCTTTGTGGTCATTCTCTCTACTAGGAGTGAAGCCTTGTAGCAAAACTCTGGTGAAGAAAGCTTACTTGTAATGTGAATGAGCAATAAAAAATAGTTTGTTTGTTTCATTGTGTTTGTTTTAGTTCTTGCATTCTTAGTTAACTTTGTTGGTTTTCGTAGAATTAATTAGCATGTTTTCTTTCCTTAATATGAATGTTAGATTAATAATGTGTGAGTAGTTTCATCCCCATTTGGGGGGTGGAGTTTATGTTTATACATGTCATGTAGATTGGAATGAATGCTAAATGTTGTTGTATGTGAGAAATGTGAGTATGCTTCTTTGAATTAAAGAGAATACTTAACTTGATGGTTTCTGCCATAATCTTTAGGTACATTCCATGCTCGTTTAGGTTCTTAATAACAAACTTGTTCATGCTAATACTAATCACTTAGGGTAGTGATTTGGATGACAAGTCTTTCCATGAGGTACATCTTATGCATAGCAACACTCCCTACACTTGTGCTCTATTGAATGCATTCATCACCAATTATTTCATGTGTACACACACTCCACCCCTTAGGGGTTTTCCATTCCTGATTTACAACTTGCTTCTATTAGTCACTTAATTTAGTTTTATTTAGTCTCGTGCTTTCATCTTCTTTGTTTACTTCATACTAGTGTAGTGTAGCATAGTTTAGTATAATCAATTCCTTCTCCCCTCTTTTCCCACTCGATTTCTGAAGAACCAAAGTTGACACACCTCCTCGTGGACCCAACCCGTATTTGCCACGTCTTCACCGACGCCGTGCACTTGCGGTAATATAAACGAACACAATCACACTACAAACAACAACTCGAGTAGCACAATATTGGGGTAAAATAAATTATATATAACATGAATATGATGCTTGATATGCTACTAATCAATTTTAAACCTTCATTAACTCAAATTTGGTTCCTCGATTGAATATAGCCAATAGGTCTAGAATTCATCATATGCTAAAGTTCTTCCTCATCTTGTGTAGCTTGGAGATTGTGATCGGTTGGTCCCGTGGTAATTTTGATAATCCCCTTCAAACTTGGCCGGTGATTGAGGCCGAGTTTGGTAATTAAGACCCGAAAGGCATCTTTAGGCAAAGGATTGGTGAACACATCTGCAAGTTGATGTTTATTAGGAACATGCTGGGTGATGAGAAGCCCAACGCCACGGGTTCCCTCACAAAGTGATAATCAAGCTCGATGAGCTTCGTCCTAGCATGAAAAACAGGATTTATTGACATATGTAAAGTACTGATGTTATCACAAAAAAGAATAGGAGTTCTGGATAGTGGGATCTGTAGATCCCGAAGCAGAAACGTGAGCCAAGTGAGGTCTGCTATAGCTATTACCATAGCACAATACTCAGCCTCTGCACTAGATTGGGAAATTGTAGGTTGTTTCTTTATTTTCCAAGTTAAGCAATTTGACCCCAAGAATATGCAATGACCACTTGTGGATCTTTGAGTCTCTTCTCACCCTGCACAATCACTGTCACTAAACGCATATAGGTCTAAGGGCGAAGCCTTTTCATGCCATAAGGAATGGTACCATTTACATACCGAAGAATCCTTTTGAGCACTATAAAATGATAGTTGGTAGGAGAATGCATGAATTGACAAATAAAATTGACACTCAAGGCTAAGTCTGGTCTGGTCAATGTAAGGTATTGAAGGGCACCTGCTATTTGCCTGAAATAGGTGGGATCATGAAAGGGGGTATTATCACGACTTTTATCTAATCTAGCAGGTAATGGGGTGTTAATATACTTAGAGTTATGCATATTGGCTTTATGTAGAATGTTGGATGCATAATGTTTTTGTGTTAAGAATAAACCATTTTTATCTCGTGTTACTTCAAGACCAAGAAAATCATGGAGTGCTCCTAGATCTTTCATAGATAATCCACATGAGAGATTACTGATGAGTGAATTAACATTATCCTTCTTTGTTCCAGTGATAATGATATCATCTACATATAAAAGTAGAAAAAGCAGCCCATTGTAGTGGGAAATGAACAGAGAATTATTAGAAGTGCTACTGAAAAAACCTTTGGAAAGTAAAAAAGTAGTGAAACGATCATACCAAGCTCGAGGTGACTATTTGAGACCATAACGTGCCTTATTCAGCTTACAAACATGATTTGGGAGATTAGAGTCCACAAAACTTGGGGCTTGCGACATGTAAACTAATTCATCAATGGAGCCATGAAGAAATGCATTTTTAATATCTAATTGATTTATGACCTAGTCATTCATAACAACAATACTAAGTATTAGTCTAATTGTTTTGGGCCTTACCACAGGTGAAAAAGTCTCAAGATAATCCACACCCTCATCTTGCTTGTACCATTTGGCCACAAACCTAGCTTTTAACTCAGAACACCCATTTGCAACCAATAGTATGCATATTTTATGTTTTGGTACTAGATCCCATGTATTGTTTTGAAATAAGGCATGCATTTCTTCCTCCATGGCCTTTTCCAGCCAGGATGGTCAAGAGCTTCCTTAACAGAGCTTGGCTTATGAGAAAGAGGTTGGATGTGATGAAAAAGAGCATATTTAGGATTTGGTTTGATAATTCCAGATTTAGATCTAGTTGTCATGTGATGTGTAGTGGTTTCAGTAGGAGATAAAGGTTCAGTAAGGATGGGAGGATTCACATGAGTGTCATCAGTGTGTAAGTGTGGTGATAGGGTGGCTTTAGTATGGTCATTAGATGCAATGTTTTACAATTGTTAAAGTGGAGGGTCATAAGTATCAGAAGAATTTTCATTTGCATTTGTGTGTGAGTGTGGTAAAGTAGAAATTTGGTCAGGAGGAGGTATAACACATTCATGAATTTGAATTGGAGGATATCACCTGAGTTACCTCCTTGCTGAGAGATAAGAGAAATGGTTGGGTCGGCCTCATCGAGTATGAAGGGGTTATGTTGAGTACAAGGCTCCCCTTCAGTACCAGTATTCTTACTTTAGTTTGGGACAATGTAGTTGAGTCTGTGACAACTCCTTTAATAGAAGGAAAAATGTTGTTCACTAGAGTCAACATTATTATTGGTGGAGTCACACTCATTATCACAGAACTATTCAGAAAAAGCAGAAACAATTGGTTCAAAATCATCTTTGTTTAAGATATCAGGAGTTTTCTTAAAAGGAAAGTAATTTTCATTAAAAATAACATGCATGGTCATGTAATTTTTCTTGGTTTGAGGATCAAGACACATATACCCTTTATGTCTATGGCTATATCCCAGAAACACACAAGCAGATGATCTGTCAAACAATTTATTTGGAGCATAATCTCTTAAATAGGGAAAACACAAACACCCAAATACCCTTAAACAAGCATAATCAGGCTTTCTTGAAAATAAAGACAAATAAGGTATATTTCCATTTTTATTTGGAAGCCTATTCAAAAGAAATACGATAGTGTGAAAGGCCTCCACCCAATACCTTTTTGGTACTCCACTATTTATGAGTAAGGTGAGTCTCATGTCTGCAATAAGTCTATTTCTTCTCTCCACCACTCTATTTTGCTCCGGAGTGTGTTGACAAGACATTTGTAGATTTACACCATTGGTTTTTAAATGGTTTTGAAATTTTTTGGAAGAAAAATCACCACCATCACCACCATGTAGGTTCAAAAACTTTCTTACCGTAAATCTTAATACTAATACAGAATATTACTAGATAATGATGGTATCTACCGTAAAATTTTGCTTCCTGTATCCTAGAAAGCTCATGTTGCTGCAATCTTCAAAGATAAAAAAATGGAGGTGCTACAACTAAGTTAGGCAAAACTAACAGTCCAAGTGACTATCAAGTATCACGATTGACCTTCAAAGTAACTAATTACATGGGCCGAGTTTGCTGTAAACTAATACAAAGCCATGGAGTGATTAAAATGGAAGTCAAAAAAATTGATGACTTAGTAACTATAGTCACCAATACTATTCTGTAACTACTTTAACAGGTAAAGAATATTTACAAAAGTAATGCATCCTATATAAGATCAGTGATGGTTTCCTCATAGATGATTATTTCTAACAATATGGTTATTAGTGTAGGATCGTATGTGGTCGGATTTATCTAATCATTTTTAGGGTTAATTAACTACTTGCATAAGCAAATATGATGCGCAGCGGAAACAACAATCAAATGAAAATAGAGAAAAGAAATTCAGCAAACCACAAAGGCACCGAAAGATTTTATAGAGGTTCGGCCTCCCGCCTACATCCTCTCTTGCAATCTCCGCTCAATCTCCCTCGAGTTCCGCCTACGTCTTCACTATCAATCTTATTTTGGGCCGAGATTAAGCCTTTTACACCACAAGCTCCGCAAACAACCTCGCTAGCTTGTTTTCTTCCTCTCACAATCCAAGAGGGAACACTTCGGGTTTTCAATGAAATCTTTGCTACTTTGACAATAGACAATTGAGTGGAACAACACTCTCTAAACTTGGGCACACTTAGAGTATGATTGGAATTGATCTAATGCGTCGAATGTTTGGCTTGGAGAGTAGGATTGAGGAATTGAAAGCTTGGGAGTTTCTCTTAGACGTATTGTACAATATGGACTATGAGAGATGTTGAATTATGTCTTGGTAACATCTATTTATAAGCTCTAAAAGAGCTATAGCCGTTGGGGTTAAGTGTGGTAGGTGATTGTGTAAGAAACACAAAATAGCATAATACAACACACTATTTTGGGTAAGTTCGGTCAACCGAATGGGTCAAACGGTCAACCAGAAGGCAGTTTATAACAATGTTCGGTCGACCGAGCAGGGAACGGTCAAACGAAAACAGGCTATGACTTAGGTTCACTAAAGTAATTGGTGGAACAAAAAGTAGAACGGTCGACCGAAATCTTACAGGCACTGTGGGGTTTTATGTTGGTCGAACAAAGTGATTTGGACGGTTGACCAAAAATCGACAAACACTCTGGAGTTGAAGAGAAAATGCTCTAACGGTCGACCGGAGTCTAGGAATCGGTCCACCGGAAGCTAAGGTAAATTTGGGGGTTTGTTTAAGTTTAAACGAATACGGCTGTTGGTATACTACGACAAGTCTAACGGTCAAATGACACGTGTAGACGGTAGACCGAAAAGGTCTAAACGGTCAACTGGTTGAGTAGTAAAATTTACTATTTGCTAAAGGATCAAACAATCGACCGAAGGTAGTTCGGTCGACCGATTTTGCATTGGCAGCTCTTGTTTAGTGAATTCTGGTATAAGTTTGGATGACCTATTGAAGTCCAAATGTAGTGAAATTTTGTGTGTGACTTCTATAAGGAACCTAGTGTGTGTTTAAGTTGTTTTTAGCTCTTGTATTCACAAATACGCAAAGTTCCTAAGACTCAAACTTACATGTCTTCAATAGCTTGATTTTATGTCTTGACTTGATTTCCATTCTTCCTTGAGTCTTGATCACCTGTAGAAGTTAACACAATACAATATATATGTCATGCATAATATGTGCTACTCTATATTAATTGTAATTAAGATTAGGTTGATTAAATTATCAAAACATATGTTAAGGCTAAAAAGGCACCAATTAGAACTTCCATTGAAAAATAATAATCTCTCTATCATTATCTTATATTTGCCTTACGATGCTGGCAGAAAATGAAATGAAGTACATCTACAAGAAATGAACGACGACGTAAAATATATCATGATAGACAAAAACGCATGTTTTCTGAGGCATCGTTGAGAAGAACATATACCGAGAAAACACGAAACACCACCAAGAATGCACCATTAATTAACATTGTGGATCTTGGCCACACAACAGACAATCCACAATTGGAAT
Organism: Triglochin maritima; assembly: GCA_963682175.1. Lineage (NCBI taxonomy): Eukaryota > Viridiplantae > Streptophyta > Magnoliopsida > Alismatales > Juncaginaceae > Triglochin > Triglochin maritima. The sequence goes on along the minus strand of OY821788.1, from coordinate 25,908,439 downwards.
AGAACGAGTTCAGAGTTGCCCACGTTAATGATGTCTCAGACGACATTGTCCAACAACAACATAAGAAATCAACATAAATTGACTACACTATGGAAAGTAAGCATGGTGCATTTGGTAACATTTGAACCTTACGTAACAACATCTTGTACCTACATCCGAATCTAAAATTAACAACATCCATAATGGCAGGAAAATTCTTTGAGCGTTGGGATTTTGGACCGCCTACATGCCAATGCAACAAATGTGGCGCACTTCTATGATTTGAAGAAACAATACAATGTTACGGTGAAATAACTCCTAGATTCAGCATTTGATAAAGAATACAACAAGATGGCAACCTTCAAAGAATTAATGAAAATCACCCTCCATAAATGGAATTGCAATACCCACTTGTATTCCCTTATGGGGAAGATGGATGGTCAATCCACATCCCTTATAATAGTCAAAATACAAGTGGTAGAAGTCCAAATGGTAAAATCAGCATGATGAATTACTATTCATTCTGGTTGCAAAATCGTGATAATGAAGGCAATACATTGTTGCGAGGTGGGCATTTTCTACATCAATAAATTGGCGATGTGTATGCTTGCATAGAATATGAGCGGCTGAAATGATTCAGGTGGAATCAAGACAAAATAAGAGCAGAGATGTATCATGGGATACAAGGTGTACTTTAACTTGGCCTTCAAAAGGGCTCCAGCATAGGCAGAAAAATAATTCTTCCTTCTTCCTTTACGGGAGGCCCATGATACATGGCACAAAATTATCAATATGCTATGGCTATATGTGCATGGGCTGGTCCTCCGGATTTATTCTTAACATTTACCTGCAATCCTAACTGGAAAGAAATACGTTACTTCCTCGACACCATTGGTGTGAAGAATCCTCAAGATAGGCTAGACATAGTGGCTCGCGTGTTCGATATTAAGCTTCGCAAGCTACAAGCCAACATTGTTAAAGGAAAGTTCTTTGGGAAGACAGTGTCAGGTAGACTACAAAAATTCTCAACACCATAGATCATTTATTAGAACTATAAAAAAATCATCTTTCAACATCTATTTATGTAATCTTTAATGAACACAGATTTGTCCATAGTAGAATTTCCAAAACATTGTCTACCTCATGTCCATCTTCTGGTAACATTAAGTGTGGAAGACAAAATAAAGTCCACTGAAGACATTGACAGGTTCATTTGTGCAGAAATACTCGATCCCATTACTCAACCCCTTGAGTATGAAACTGTCAGCAGATGCATGATTCATGGTCCATGTGGACCTTTCAACAGAAAGTCACCATGCATGGTTGCAGGAAAATGTTCGAAGAATTACCCCAAACGTTTCAATGCAGTGACCACATTTGATAAAAATGACTTTGCCATCTACCGAAGGAGGGACAACGGGAGAACAATAACGCTCCGTAGTGGCACGATTGATAACAGATGGTGGTACCATACAACATTGACCTTTCCATAAAATATGATGCACACATTAATGTAGAGTTATGCAACCACAACCAAGCTATTAAGTACCTCTTCAAATACATCCACAAAGGATTTGATCGAACCACACTTGAGCTAAGTAAATATGACGAAAATGTCGATGATGAGATCCGAACATATCTAGATTGCTGATACATATCTGAAGTAGAGGCTTCTTGGAGAATTTTTTTTATTACTGACTTCACAACAGACATCCAACTGTTAAAAGATTAGCATACCACCTACCAGATCAGCAAATGTCATATTCACTTATTCAGATTCACTACAAGCAGTTGCAAATCGAGTTAACAACACAAGAACAATGCTAACTGAGTAGTTTACTACCAATCAAGTTCATATTGCAGCAAGAGATATGACATATGTACAATTTCCACAGAAATGGGTTTAGGATGAATCAACAAATACTTGGATACCTAGAAAACAAGGAATCATAATAGGCAGGCTTCCATATGCAAATTTGGCTTCAGGGGAGTTATATTATTTAAGGATGCCACTTCATGTTGCAAAAGGTCACAAAGCTATAAAGATACCCGAACCATCCAAGGGGTTACATATGAGACGTACGAAGAAGCATGTGCAGCACTTGGTCTTCTTGTGAGATCTTGAGCCTAATCCTAATCCTAATTGGGTTTTTGTTGTTGATTAGGTGGTGGAGGAGATGAGATGGATGGCTTGGATTGAAAATGGTTGGATGGAGGGTTGAGATGGAATGCAGATGAGATGAGTGGTGGAGATGGATTGGATTGGAATGGATGGTGAGGATCTGATTGGAGGAGATATTTGGGGGGGGGTCTTCTCTCTCTCTCTCGTTGCTCTCTCTCTCTCGTTGCTCTCTCTCTCGTCTTCCTCTCTCCCTCCTGCAGTGGTGCTCCGGCGAGGTGGTGGTGTTCTCCGGAGAGTTTGGGGTGCTCGGAGTGGGTTGGTGGTCGGAGGTGAGTGGTGCTTTACTAACCCATCCCTCGCGTTTTCCCTTCTCTTCCTTTACCTTGTGCTTGTTCTGTGTTTGTGGTGGTAGAGGATGGTGGAGGTGTTGGTGTGCTCGAGGGTGTCGAGAATAGGTGTTGATCGTCGTTTGGACGTGAGGTTCGTCGACGGATCGTGATTTCGGGAGACGTGCTCGTGGAGGCGTCGTCGCGGTTCTTCAAAGGCTTCTTCAAGCCTTCCGGTATGTAAAACTCGCTCACTTAATTATCGTGAGTAGTTGGAAGTCGACGGTAGGCCTTTCGGCTCGTCGCAAGTAAACATGCAGCAGATTTCACTACCTGGTCGGTCGACCGGTTGGTGCAAACGGTCGACCGTTCGAGAAGAGAATTCGGGTTCTGCCTCAAATCGGTCGAACGATGCCCCAGGGGCGGTCGACCGATTGTGCATTGGAGGCAAGCCTGGTGAGATTCGGTCGAACGGGTCCCCTTTGCCGTTCGACCGTGTGCATTGTCTTAAGTCGGTTGGGAGCGTTGACCATCTAAACGGTCGACCGCTTGTTGACTTTGTCCGACCGTGACTTAAGTGAGAATAGTGGTCGGTTCGACCGAAGGTGGTTTCGGTCGACCGGACTTGTGTGCTAAGCGTGGGGAACGCTCTGGATGAATTCGGTCGACCGAGGAGGGCTCGATGTTCGACCGGATTCGTGGTGCGAGTGAGGGATTATTCCCTGGTGGGATTCGGTCGACCGAGAGTGCTCGGGTGTTTGACCGAATTTGTTGTGGAGATTGTGGGATTTGTCTCTGGTGACTTTTGGTCGAACGGGGCCTCTTTGCCGTTTGACCGATTGGTCGTTTTGTTCGGTGAACCTGGGAGTTGACTATCTAAACGGTCGACCGTCCCTTGACTTTGGTTCGACCGAACGAGTGCGGTGGGTGGGAATCGGTCGACCGATGGAGTGCCGGTCGATGCGATTGCCCAGTATTTGCTTGATTCGGTCGACTGGGACTTTTGGTTCGGTTGACCGTTTGTGTCCAGTTTTGCACTATGGAGGTGTTGTTGTTGTGGTCGTTTGTGTGGGGCGAGTGTGGTGCAGATGTTCTTCCGACAAGTGTGCTAGGGTGCACGAGAGTTGCGGTGGTTGGTTGAAATAGACCTGGAGCCCCGTGACGATGCGAGAGCTTGGGATTGGCTGAAATAGGCCTAAGGCCCAGCTTAGAATTGTGGTGTTGTGGCGGTTGGTTGAAAGAGACCTGGAGCCCCGTAACTGTGTGAGAGCTGCGGTTGGTTGAAAATAGACCTGGAGCACAGCTAGTCTGTACGGGGTTGGTTGAGATTAGACCTGGAGCCCCGTAGTGCGTTCAGGTTGGCTGAAAGAGGCCTGGAGCCTGAGCAGGGACAGCGTGTAGGGGTTGGTTGAAATTAGACCTGGAGGCCTTATATGTCGTGGTAGCTGCGGTTGGTTGAGATTAGACCTGGAACCCAGCTTGACGACGAGTGTGTGTTACGGTGGTTGGGTGAAAGAGCCCTGGAGCTCCGTCACTGTGGTGTGCTGTGGTTGGGTGAAAGAGCCCTGGAGCCCAGCCTTTTATTTGAGATGCTTTCTTGTTCAGTAGAATTGCATGGTAGGGTGTCTTTCAGTTCATGTATTGTAGAGTTTGGCATACGGGGTTTCCTCAGGAAACTCAGGCATTGTTGCATGTTTACTTTCAGGCCGTGAGCGGAGATAGGGGGTGGTGACCGAAGAGAGGAGCACTGTTATCGGATCCAGCTTTCTCTCAGTTGAGGTCATGTGATTACTGCTTTCTTTGTATAGACTTTTGATGTAATCACAACTTTTGGAAATACTCTGATGTTCATATATATATTATATATATGTTGGTGCACCTGTTTCCTTTATTTGCGTAATATCCTTTGTTGATTGAGTGTTATAAATTTTTTAAATTTTCCACTGTGTTGAGGATATTACACTTCTAAACAATGATACTGAACGGGATTATGCATTTGCTGATGCAACACATTGGGCTTCAGCTTGGCAGCTCAGGCAATTATTTATCTCCATATTGTTGTTCAGAGTAGTTGCAATTTCAAAAGAGTTGTGAGAAAAATATTGGGTACACATGTGCTATGATTTAGATCCATTGCGACACGATGATTAAGATATCATAGATGTACCACTAAGCGAGTCAGAATTAAAAAGAAAGGATTGATACTGATAAATGAAAATTTTAGTTAAAATGGTAAAGTTTGGCTGATTACACTCAAATGCCTTCTCCTGAAGTGGATGACTCAGATAGTTGCAGTAATAGGATTATAAGAGAGGAGCTTTGATGAGAATTAAATTTATACCGCAAGTGCACGGCGTCAATGAAGACGTGGCAAGTACGGGTCGAACACAAGGAGGGAGAGATATTGTTATTTTTGTGATTTTCGATTTAGGAAAGAAAGAGAGAAAAATAAGGTTTGGTTTGAGATTTTTGGTTTTTTTTATTTATCTAAAGCAAGAACAACAAAAACAAATTAAAAATAAAGCAAAGATGGATGAGAGTCCAGCGGGTGGAGGTTTAGATATCGGGTTTTGATTAGAGAATTCTGAAACTTATAATAAATCACATTAGTTATAAAGCATTACATGATAAATGACTCAACATAAACTCAAGTAATCAAAATATACTAACACGAAATTAAAATAATAACGTAATTCTTCTTCTCATCACCCTAAATCCGTCACCCCCACCCTTTGGAGAGAGTTAGAAACTCATGGATGGAGGGAAAGAGAAGGGGTCTTAGAGAAACTACAAAAGAAAACTAAAAACACAAAATTAAAGAACAAAATTTTATTGCTAAAAAGAAGAGGAGGAGAGGAGCCCCTTTCAATACATGATTCGGCCTTATTTATAGCCTCAACCGGGGATCCTAATACATAAAAGGAACATACACGTGTCAATACAACATTGGTAAACATTTGAGCGCACGGATCGACTTTTGTGCGGCGGAATCGCTACCTTTTTGGCTCGGAATCGATCCGGATTTTTCCTGTGTGTTTATGGTCTGTTTTAACTGTCCTTTGCGTATCCGAATTAATTATTGCATATCTTTGGAGATCCGAGTTAATTTCTTCATATATTTGGAGATTCAAATTGATTTTTCTTTAGAACTTCTCCAAAATAATATTTTGGTACTTTAATTTGCAGTCGGGTCCTCGACTTTTGCAACTAAGTCCCTGACCTTTTTGTAATTAGGTCTTTGAATGCTTTTATGCTTGGATGGACTTCCATTTGAATCCCTATAATCTTGACTTGGTCTTTATGATAGAAATGAGTCTTTTGCATGTGTTTATGCTCGGGATATGGGTAATTCGCATTCAGGTCCCTGTATTCTGTAAATAAGACTAAACACATACCTTAGTAGCATTTATTGATATAAAGTTAATCTAAATGAACGACATATGATGCAATGTATGCAAGCTTCTATATGATTGTGATTTGTTACAACAAGAATCAGAACACCTACAATCCAAATTAAATTTCGACCAACGCAGAATCTTTGATTCAATTGTCGCATCTTGAAACAATGAAACTGGAAATGTATTATTTGTTTATGGTGGTGGAGGTACTAGTAAGACGTATCTATGGAAAGCAATTACTTTGTATGTACGTGGTCAAGGGAAAGTAGTTTTAACAGTGGCTTCCTCAGGAATTGCCTCTTTGCTGCTACCAGGTGGTAGGACTGCTCACTCATGTTTTAAAATTCCTTTGGAATTAGATGAATTTTCCACTTGCTCTATTCCCAAACAATCTAATTTGGCAAAGATACTACAAAAAAACATGTCATAATCTGGGATGAGGCTCTAATGATTCATAAACATGCATTTGATGCCCTAGATCGTTCCTTGAGAGACATCTTGCAAAGTATCAGACCTACAGCAAATTCTCGTGTGTTTGGAGAAATAACGATGGCCTTAGGAGGGGATTTTCGTCAAATACTACCAGTTATTTCAAAGGGGCAAAGAGATGACGTGGTAAATGCAAGCCTTCATCGATCTAACATATGGAATGATTGCAAAGTATTATACTTAACAAAGGATATGCAGATTCAACATGAGCATGATGTTCAAAATAACGTAAACACCTTGCAGTTTGCAGACTGGCTTACTAATGTTGGTGATGGGAGGATCCAAACGAGCATTTCTGGTTTTGATGATGACTCGGAAGACTGCTGGATTCAAATTCTGTCAGATCTTCTCACTGATCCATTAGGTGGAATAGAAAAACTCATAGATGAGATATATGGAGACCTAGGTACATCCGAAAGGCTCACATCATATTTCCAAGAAAGGAGCATACTTGCTCCAATAAATGATGAAGTATATGAGCTGAATGCCTGTCTCTTACGAAGAATTGGTGCTCGGCAACGCTTATATTTAAGTTCAGATAATGCAGCCTATCAATGAAACAACCAGCTTTGACAAATCTCTTTATCCACCAGAATTTTACATTCAATAAAAACTAATGGAACCCCACCCCATGAATTGGTCCTAAAAGTTGGTGCACCAGTGATGCTTCTAAAGAACCTCGACCAATCTATTGGCTTACATAACATCACTCGACTACCAATTAAATCCTTAGAAAACGTGTAATAGATGTTGAAATACTCAATGGGAGTGATAAAGAGTTCTCATTTTCAGAATAGACATGGTGGCACCACGGTCTTCTGTTCCTTTCTTATTGAACCATCGTTAGTTTCCTCTGAGCTTAGCTTTTGCAATGATAATAAATAAATGTCAAGGGCCAACATTAAGAAAAGTTGGTATAAATTTGCAAACTCCAGTCTTCTCACATGGGCAGTTGTATGTAGCAATCTCAAGAGCAACATCACGAGCAAGGCTGAAAATGTTACTACCACACAATTCCAACAGTCGTCTAGGCCACACAAAGAATGTCATCTATACGGAAGTGTTAACTAAGGTAAAAAATAATGCACAAGGTTCAAAGCAGCATGTACTACTGAATTTAATTACCACCTAAAATGAAACTTCAAATTAGCTTCACAAAAGAAATATCCTTATTGAAATGAAAATTATTCGGTTGTTCTATTTCTTTTGAAGTTCGTAATTTTGAACTAAGACCAAAAAGAGGCATACCGCAACTACATAATATTTTTTGTCTTCCTATTTTTAGACGTGCATTGTCATGCTCAACTTGTGGACTTCTAATTTCAATGTAAACGGTTCATACCCTTTTTCATATGTATTTATATGGAGAATAACAAATTTACAAATAAACAAATTGCTTAGTGATTTTTTTGACCACTTGATTGATATATGTATATTGTCATGTTTTTACTTTATATATATATATATATATATATATATATATATATATATATATATTGACATATAGTCATATACACATCTATTGTCAGTTTCATCATTTCTAAGTATTGGTATATATATGTATATTGTCATGTATAATTTCTAAGTTTTGGATAAATATTTGAATATCTTTTAACGTTTCTGATTCCAAAAAAACATTGAAAGTTTGGAATCATTCCCGTTCCCGAGCATTACGGTTGTGTGGTTGACATGTTGGGGAGAACTGATTGACATCATTTCATGCTTACATTTGTATCTTATATCCATTATCTTTCACCTAAGCAATGCTACGTAACAAGCTTTATGTTTGAATTTCAGAAATAAATAGGTTTGAAGAGAAGAGGCATGAAAGGACCTAAAAGCAGAAAAAGAACTGAGTTGAGAGACTCGAGGACTAAGATGATCGAAGGACCTGCATGTAAGATCGAAGGACTAATGAGCAAACAAGAATACTCCACACCATCATGGGGAGTATTTTGGCAATTCTATTCGGGTCGGAGCTCCAGCAAGCGAAGTAGATGAATCAAAGACCAACAAAGACATCCAAAAAAGCTCACACGAAACAACGGCCAAATCCAAACAATATAGACTGCCAATTGGTAGTACAAGACCGCTGATTGGTGGTTTGTTTTGATCGGGATCCGCTAAGATTTCTTAGGGTCGCGTATTAGTGTGTATTTAGTCTATGGCTATAAATAGAACTCTCCCTCCTCTCTTGTACCACATCTCTCTCTTCGTAGCCATCCTCTCTACTAGGAGTTAAAGCCTTGAAGCAAAAACCCTGGTGGAGAGAGGCTACTAGTAATTGAGTGAGTAATAATAGATGTTTTCCTTTGGTTATGTTGTTTCTTTCTTAGTTTAATTTCCTTTCTTATGTCTTGCATGCTTCTTTAGTTTTATGTCCTTTTAGTTAAACTTGTTGTTTTAGTCTTCTTATAATTAGTTTAAGCATGTTTTCTTTCCCTGGTATAAATGTTAGTTTAAATATGTGTGAGTAGTTCCATTCCCCTTTGGGGGTGGAGTAGATGTGTATACATATTATGTAGATGGTATGAATGATAAACATTGTTGTATGTGAGAAATGTTAGTATGCTTGCTTGAATTAATAAGAACTTTTACTTGATGGTTTCTGCCATAATGTTAGGTACATTCCATGCTTGTTTATGTTCTTAATAACAAACTTGTCATGCTCATATTAATCACCTAGGTTAGTACTTTAAATGATAGGTCTTGTCATTAGGTACTTCTTTTGCATTAACAAACACTAACTTCACTTAAGCTTATTGTATGCATTCACCATACTTATTTCATGTGTACACACACTCCACCCCTTAGGGGTGTTTCCCATTCCTAAATTTCATCTTTCCTATTAGTAGTTGCTTAGCTTAGTTTTAGTTTGTTTTATACTTTCATTTCCTTCTTTGATGTTTACTAGTTTAGTGTAGTGTAGTTTAGATCATAACTCCTTTATCTCCTTTCTTTCCCACTCGCCTTCAAACAAACTAAAGTCGAAACACCTCCCTGTGGATCGACCCGTATTTGACACCGCTTCAACGTGGCCATGCACTTGCGGTTAATTAAAATGAATCAATCAAGAACTAAAGGTGGTATGTTTGTTTCCACCCAGCAAATAACAAAAGAAACACTAATTTTTGATTTGTCTATGATTGCCTCCATGAAAATCCATCCAACAAAAGAAAGCAGCGAACAAATAATAAAAACAAACTAGCTTTCTACTAAATCTAACGAAAGCAACGAAGCTTTAACTTAGCGCTTCAAACAAAAACAAATATCTTTTTTTCCAACCAATGCAAGTGCAAAACAAAAAGGAAAAAATGGTTAAGTTGAGGTTCCACCTACTAGTGTGGCAGTCACTACTATGTCCATGTATTTTGAGGAATCTGAATCGATAACAAAATCAATCTTACAATATAAAATAGAGAATGAAATATGAGAAGCAAAATATACCAAAAAATGTGCCTAACATTGAATTTTACATATCTTCAAAAAAAACATGTATCAAAAATTTAGACAAACTTTATAAGGCAAATCTTAATAGACCCAACAAAATTCAAATGAAGCAACTTGCTGGAACAAATAAATTCAAATGAAGAGAACAAAAATCACACACTGCTTCACTGTTTCTGTAATTTCTTATAACATGATGGCAATGAGTGAACTGAACTGAACAGATGAAGAGACATAAACCCAAGTGAAATAGAGCCAGTGACCAACAAAACACACGAACGAATAAAGAAACTGGAAATCCAAGAAAAAGTAGAGCAGTTTCACAAATGTATAGTTCAGTAGGGGTTGGCAGCGATTGTTTCCTTCTCCAATTCTTCTCCAAAATAGAAAAATAATTGCTATAAGTCGAAATCAAAGAAGGATTTCTCTCCTTTACCATCCCAAGATTGGTTGTCAGTCTAAGATGCAAAGTAGGTCTGTGATTTCTTATCACATTTCACATAGAGTAGCTACAAACCATTTTATATACTTTAGAAGAAGTACTCATGCAGGTTTCCAATACCAATCAATGAAAATAATCAGTACATAGTTTTTTACTACACTAAAACTGTGTAATCTTCAAGCATCAATTATCTCATATGTAATTATCAATATTTAAGAAACGATCGTGCAACGCACGGGTTGAACGCTAGTGCTCTTAAGTGATGCTTAGCACATGCATGCTTAGATTAGTAGACCTATTTTATGGGGAATGATGAGGTAAGGATAATGATTGAGTGGATAATAAGGAAACATGACATGTGTATGCATGTGCTCATGTTGGCCTCTTCCTAATTAATGTCTTGTATGTTTTAATGATTGTCATAATGGGGTTTGATCATTCTGCATTTCGTGTTATCCCCATCTCAATTATTGTCTTGTATATTTTTAATGATAATGTTTTATCTTATTTCATGTGGAGACAAAGTTGGATTTGGTTTTTATGGATTTCATGTATTACATGTTGTGATGAGCACCAAGAACACACACACGTACACATTCTCATTTCCGTATCATTTCTCTACCTCCTAAGGGGTTTATTTTTATCATCTATTTTTTCATTTAATACGTATCATAGTGTAATTCCTATCTCATAACTTTTTTTTCTTTTCCTACTCGAGTATGGTTGGAACAACACTCACAACTCCTTGAGGTTCGATCCATACTTGTCGCGTCTTCAACGACGTCATGCACTTGCAGTTGTTATAACTAAGAACACGATAACTCCCTACAGGTGCATCAATGGTCTCCCTAACAAAAGGTCCAACGACCAACCGTGTTGGGCCGGTCCCAATGGTTATATAGCCATTGCCTTTTTATTTTTTTAAATTACCAAAATGGCCTACAAAAAATCTATATAAACCCACCATTCAATTCATTTTCTTCACACTGAATTTTCTCCATCTCTATTAGTATTCTTTCTTAAGATCTTAAATATTTCACTAAATGCTCTCTAATTGTGTTTGAAGTGGCTCGACTGGTCGAGTTTGAGAAAACATTTAAACTTACAGTTAGATTGTCTGATTCATCTGATTTTGCGACATGCCGCCGACACATCTTTTCGTTTGCATTTCTTTACTCTTTTAGTTTATTTATTAGAATTATTTTTTATTTTAGTTAAATTCAATTTAGTTAATTATTGTGTTTTTCTCATTGTTTAGAAAAAAATAGATTTTTGTTTTCATATTTTTTTATCAAAGACATTTGAACCCTCGAGTAATTCATCACCTGAGGGGGATCGTAATCCTCTTGTTAGTGCATCAATTAGACAATCCAAAGGCAAAAGTACTAGAAAAAGAATTAGCCCCTTTTGGGTAGAATTTTACCTAGGCCAAGATAAAAATGGTAGAGTTATCGCCATATGTAAAATATGTGTTGCACAACTTACTGCACTTAGTAGCAATGGAATTGGTTATCTAACAAGACATGCCAAAAAAATGTAAATGTAGGAATGTTGGATCATCTAGTTCACAGCAAACAATTTATGATTCTAGTAGTGGAAATTTAAATACTAAGAAATACGATCCAATTAAAGGTAGAGATGTAATTCTTGAATATATAATTAGAGATAAATTACCATTTAGCTAATGTGAATCTCCAAAATGTGGATCTTCAAACCTTAGAAAGATATTTACTTACTATAACCCACAATTTGAAATATTTTCCAGATGCACACTTAATAATGTTGCAAATAAAAAAATTGATACCGGAAAATGGACTTAATTAATACATTTGCATCAATGACTTCTACGATAGCATTAACTAGTGATGTTTGGACCGGTCCCAATCAATTCCCATATTGTTGCCCAACTGCTCATCTTTTAGATAATTCATGGGTTTTACATAAAAAATTATTTATTTTGCACTGATTTTGCAGCCACACATTACTATAATTTTATATGACTAGATAAGAGATCTATTGCAAGCTTATTCAATTGTAAATAAAATTTGTGAAATTTGTGTGACAATGCTACAAATAACTTTGCAGCAATAGAATTACCTAAAAATTTATGTAATATATGTTAGGATCTATGACCCTCTAATCACTAGATAAATGCGGAATTAAAACGATAATTGAAGGATTAAGAGATAAGACAATTTCAAACCACAAAATCGATGACATCGGAGTTAGAGAGGTTCGGCACCGCACCTGGTCCTAGTCCTCCCCGCAAGCCTCGCTTGATCCTCCGAGCCTCGCTTACGGTTCCACTAACCGATCTCCGTTCCAGGCCATGATCAACGTTGTTTACAACACTGAGCCACGCAAACAATCCTCGCCTCGCTCGTGTCTCCTCTCACAACCCGAGAGGGAGCTTCCTCGAAGCTTTACAACTCTTTGGTGATTCTTGGATATGGAAATTGAATCACAATCTAACACTCTATACTTGAGCACACTTGGATATTGAATTGGATTGGATATGCAAGTGGTGAAGTTTTGACTTGAGTGTAGAGGAATGAGAGCTTGAAGATGGAGAGGATTTGGCTTTGAGTATTGGATAGATAGGAAGTGTTCAAGATGTCCAAAGAAACCAAATGAGGTCCTATTTATAAGCCTTCAAGCTCATCTAGCCATTTGGGAGTTGGTGGTGAATGGACCAATTAGAAAGCAAGATGTGACTTAAGCTCGGGCAGATAGTTAATCGAATTCCATTCGGTTCACTGTTCCAAGGTGGACAGTAAGATTGTTTGGGCTCTGATTACTCAAGTTTGGTTGACCGTGTATACTTCGGTAGACCGAAGTTAGCATGAGTTTTGCGCTGACAGTTAAGGCTCAAATAGTCAATGGGTACAATGGTCAAGTGCCACGTGTAAATAATCATTGGGTACAATGGTCAAGTGCCACGAGTAAATAGTCGTTGGGCAGCTAAAGCCAACAAGGATAAGTAAATTGACCGATAGGCATTCGGTCGTCCAAATTAGGATAAGTCAATTGGGCTCTAAAGGCTTGATTCAAATGTGACCGTCGGAGCAATGTCCAGAACCGCTCGAGAGCTATTCGGTCAATAACCACAAATGACAGTAATTTGGTCTTCCGTCAGCGTAATTCCAGAAAACAACGTAAGGTTAGTGATGGGAAGTATTTGGGTAACCGATAGGTGTTCGGTGGACCAAACATGAAAGGTTTCGGTTGACGATGAAGGGTTTGGTTTACCAAATCTTGACGGGATAGAATCCTAGTGCTCAAGTTTACATTAAACGTTATGGACTCATTAAATATAAGATTACATGTCTTGGTCAAAAGCTTTGATTACAAGTCTTGAGTCTTGATGTCTTTGTCCCAATGCTCATTTTCTTGATTATCTTGATCAAACTATTAAGATGATTTCAAGTATACACATATGTATGCAATGCATGTAATCATGTTTGCTTACTTTGATTGATTAGGTTGATTTGCTAAGATTAGTTTGATTTATCATCAAAATTATTATAGATTAAGGCCAAAACCCAACAATATCCACCTTTTTGATGATGACAAACCTATATCTTAATACTTGAGGTTCAATTTAAGAAGGTTGCCATAAGTCACATGCCATAAGTCCTACAATTGGTACATATAAATATAAACAATTGCTCCTACATTTATATTCTGTGAAGCAACTCTGATACCAATTATAGATCTTATGCCATGTGACTTTACCACTCTACTAAAAGCAATTGTTGTTAGTGAAGGGAACACTTCCAATTTAATCCCAGGAAGGCAGTGTAGAGCCCCAAGCTTAGCGTCCGGTGGACATGAGGGGCTGCACGTTGATGCCAACGAGTCGGGTTATTAAACCACTAGGCATTTAGGCCCACAATCCATAGTAAGAGATTACTTGGTAATAATACCCCATCTATACAGGTGATCCCATAACCACCGAGGAATTTGTTGGGGGTCCCATAACCCAAAAAATCCCCGCCCCCCAAGAAAATTCCTTTCCTGTGCAGGGCGTGATTCGAGCTCGAGACCTCGCTCTAATACCAATTATAGGACTTATGGCATGTGACTTTACCACTCTACTAAAAACAATTGTTGTTAGTGAGTGGGACACTTCCAATATAATCCCCAGGAAGGCAGCGTAGAGCCCCAAGCTTAGCGTCGGGTGGAAATGAGGGGTTGCATGTCGGTGCCAACGAATCAGACTGTCAAACCAGTAGGCCTTTAGGCCCATGAACCATAGTAAGAGATTGCTTGTCAACAATCCCCCATCTATACGGGTGATCCCATAACCACTGAGGAATTTGCTGGGTCCCATAACCCTAAAAATATGTACTCTTAAATGGTATTATTTTTCAAGTTAGATGTGTTTGTCGTGTTTTAAACTTAGTCATACAAGATGGACTTGAAATAATTAAACATTATTGACAAAATGTTAGAGATGTTATTGCCTTTATAGGTAATAATAGTACATATAAATATATAGAATTTAGGGAATTGTGCTCTAGTCGTGATGTTGGACCTAGGAAATTTAAATTAGATGTCCATCATAGATGGAACTTACTTATGAAATGTTGAAATGTTGTTATCCTTATAGTCCTTTAATTTCAGCTTCTTATAATGAAAAACAAAATGAAAACTATTTAAGTAATCTTGATTGGGGAAATTGTAGAATTATGTTAGATTTTTTTTTCTCCAACTTCACTACGATATTTAGTGGAGCCTATTACATAATCGCTAACATATTTATATCTAAATTACTTCCAATCACTAAAGTATTTATGAAATATAGGAGTAATGCTTGTTTTGTTGAAATTATAAATGTAATGGAGGCTAATGTTTATAAATATTGGAAACCTTCTCTATTAAAATTTGTTTAGATTTTGTTATGGATCCTAGTTTTAAAATAACTGGTTTACAAATTTACCTAGAAACTATTTTTTAAAACATGAATTGTGAAGGTTGTGAAGATTATTTAAAAGAAATTAAAGTACACCTTAACATATATTTTAGTATATATGAATGGTTATAAAATATTAATTAAATATGTTCAATCATTACTAGTTCATCATATCATCCCAACAACACCTATTTGTTGATCAAGATAAAGATAATGAGAGCTCCCAGTGGAATTGGTTAAACAAAAAAAATTAAAATTATTACAAAATAAAACACATAACGAATTAACTGGATATTTAAATAGTGAAATGTACTAAACTCCTGTTGAAGTAAAATCTTTTGATGTATTAGACTGGTGGAAATCTAACTCTGCTAGATTTCCAATAGTTTTTTATTAGCATGCGATTTACTAACTCCTCCGACGTCAATTATGACGTCTAACTTTGCATTTAACGTAGGTAAACGGGTCTTGACCGACAAGAGGCACAACACGTTTGATATATCACTCAAGACAAATATTTGCATGAATGATTTGTTGAACGCGGCAAATAGAATGTCGTACATGCAAATCAAGGAGAGCACCGACGAAGATGAATGAACTATTTACAATTGTATGTAATTTGCAATTGTAATACTTATAGAAATTGTATGTAATTTGTAAACTTATTGTACTTAATAAAATTTCATTATTGGTTAGGATTGGCAGACGGGGTGATCGGTGAGGCAATGACGTCGATGAACCAATTTTTTAATAAACCAATTTTTTTTAAATCCTAATTTGATAGTGTTTTTATTTTAATATTTATAAGTTACTTCTATCTGAATTTCTTCGGTACAAAAAATAAGACTCGTAAACCCGATCTATCCAAACCCGACCCAACACGACATGGCCAACTGGCCACCATCCATGTTTTAAAAACAATCAAACCAAACCTTGAGTGAGTGCAATGGAAATCAACAGAGGATGATGGGTGGATCATGCTACTTTAATGGAATGTGTGTAAGTTAACTACCATTCATCAATCTCGTGCATGCACATGAACACTCTTGGAGAAAATGTCTTTTTTTATGGAATGATAGTTCACTTGGAGAAAAGGTTGATGCATATGAAAATGAACGACTCCTTATAGGACATGTAATTGTAAGGTGGACCTAAATAATTGGAATCATATGAAAATTGAGGCCTCATACACTAGTGCAGAAAAGGGAATATACGTCAGATATACGGCTTCTATACTTCGGATATACGGTTCCTCTCACCCGACGTCTATCTCTGTGTCATATATACCTAGACATCAGTCACTCAACGGTCAATGTCTATTCTTAACAAATAGATGTCAGTCGTTGGCTAACATCCGACATCTATTCTTAACAAATGGACATCGGTCGTACGTTACAACCGACGTCTAGTCCTAATGAATAGACGTCGATCGTACGTTAAAACCGACGTCTAGTCTTTTGAATGACGGAATACGTGTCGGTTTTTCTTAACAACTGACGTCTATACCCTTACCATATTAAAAAAAATACTAAATGGAACAATCATTGTTTCTTGCATAACAAACACATTCATCCTGCACCAGAAAAATTCATCTTGCACAACACATTCATCTACAAATATACATTCGTCCAATGAGCATACACAAACACAATCATTCATCCACAAGCATACATACACAAACACAATCATTCATCCACAAGCATACATACACAAACACATGACATTCATTCACAAAGACGTTTGATTATATTAAAGAACAAATTGTATGTTGGTAATACAAAGAAACAAGTTAAATAAAATTGCATGTTTAATTACAAAGAATGTGTTCATGATATAAGAACATGTTAGTTCATTAACATGTTGGTAATAAAATAGTGAGCCCATCGGTCGTTAGTATCATTGAGCTCCTTTTGCGAGTAGGAATCGCTATTCTTTTGGAAGACCCATAAAAATACAAGTACAAAATATTAATATCTAAATAACAAAACTATAATTATACAACTGAAAATGATATATATTAGCTCAGATAGGGCTACGTTTTGAGGTGCAATTTCGATTATTTCCTCCATGTATCTCATAATGTAGTAACCACATTCTGTATTACCAGCCTGCTTGCAATACTATGAAGATATAAATTTGCTAAATATATATTCCATTACTTAACATAATCAACAAAAATGGGAGAACATATTCTTGGAATGATTTTCGACAACCTCTAAGAACATATTCACCCCGTTCTCATACTCATCACTCAATCGTTTTAAAGAATCCACTCTTGATCCATTTCAATCTAAATATTAAGAAAAATGATAGTTATTATTGAAGACAAGAAATAAAATTTCAATTTAAAAGAAGGTGTTCGTAGTTGAGAAGATCCGGAGACATGAAGCTGTGAAAAGGATGACTCATGAGAGAGGAGATGAATTCCTTAATCTAGCATGGGAATAAGGAAGGTTAGAAACCTAACTAAGCAATCAAGGCAAAAGCAAGCCTAAAGTCCACTATAGGTCCTTAGCACTAAACGACACCTAACTTCGAGGTACCACCGATGACCACTACTCTGTAGGAAATCAAGAACCCGGAGGTTCCTAAAATCTTAGGGAGACTAGATGGGCAACAACTTTCAGGCAGGAACGGTCTTAAATGGCGAGGACCACTAAATGTAGGAAATCAAGAACCCGAAGGTTCCTAAAATCTCAGGGAGACTAGATGGGCAACGACGCTCATGCCATAATGGTCTTAAACGGGTTCCTCTCCTTAATGCGTCCGGAAATCCTAGGGGACAACGTCTAAATTGATTATGTTAAGGCACTTTTATTATGTCATTTTTAGGCCAAGGAAAGGGTGATGAAATCCCCCACCTCATCTCCTATAGGTGACTGTCCCTAGGTGTTTTTCATACCTTAATCTAACAAACACTCACCTCACTCTTGTTCCAATGTAAGTCCTACTAACTAATGTGTTCTTTCTAATGAATGATGAGTGCAAAAGATTGCATACCTTACGCCAGCAATCTACGACAGAAATCGTAAAATAAAAATAAAAACGATGAATGGAAAGTCCTATATGATGAATGACTTAGCAAATATTATCTAATCTTTTGTTATAGTTTATTAAAGGCCATGTTGCTTAAGGGGCTCGATAAGTTATTATCATAATACCAACATATTTACAGACAATATGTAAATAATATTTGAAAACTCAAAGAAGCAAGGCAATAAACATTTAAAATATTAAAATCAAGTATTAAAAACAATTACTTGAATTATAATTTTAAGACGGAAAACATGTTAAACATAAAATATCATGTTATTCATAACAATTCGGATTGAAATTTTGGCAAAACCTCCCCCAATTTTTTTCTATGTAATAATCTTCGAATCCTGGAATTAACAAGAAAATTGTATAATATTCTCCATTACATCACATTCACATTACAAACATCAAACATTCATATCATGTATACTAATTAACACTATATCACAACAACATTATAAATATAACATTTTCAACTTCAATTCAAACAACTTAGTATGTCATTCTAACTTATGCAACTATCGAAAACTTTGGGTTGTTGGGTGCACTGAAAAATCAAAAGCAAATGAACAAAACAACGAAATCCGATGGGAAAATCAAATCAAACTATGGGTTGTTGCCAGATTCAAAATCAAATGAACAAAACAACAAAATCAGATGGGAAAAATCGAAACAACTGATAGAAAAACAACAAAAACACAACATGGGTCATAAACCAAGTTAAACACAAACCAGAGGAGGAGGAAATTGCGGTGGAGGAGGAGGTCGTTGTTGTCGAGGGAGCGGCGCGGCTGTGGTGGCAGAGGAGGTCGCTGTGGTGCCAGAGATTGGTCACTACGGTTTGGAAGGAGAACGATCGCGGAACGGTCGGAGTCGGAGAACGGCTAGGTTTTGTCGTGGAGGTTTTGTTGGAATAAATAAAAAAACGTAACTGTTCGATTTCTATAAGCCACATAGACGTCGGTCATAGCCTAAAGCCAATGTCTATACCCCGACGTCTATATTTATGGGGCATAGACGTCGGTCATAGTCTAGGCCCGACATCTATGGGTCGACATCTACAGGCTTGACGGATAAGCGTCAGGGTATAGACGTCGACTACAATGGGTGTTCAAAAAATCGACATCTAGAGGACCCCGTAGACGTCGGTTGCATTAATATCCGACGTCTATACCTATAGACGTTGGCTATATGGTCGATCAACGTGTATGGGGAGATGCCTATTCACTATTATGCACTAGTGATATATAAATAGTACACAAGAGAACCATAAGAAAATGCATATGATTTACCCATACATATATGATGAGGGTTAAGTCTCAATATCCCCCAGTGGAGTCGCCAATCTGTGATCGCATCCGGATAACCAAACTGATCAGGCCAATCCACCTCTTGTTTGAAAGCAAATATGTCTAAGAAAACGAAAATGAGTAAAATTGGAGTCACCACCCATTTTTAAATATTTTTTGTAAACACTACAAAAGCACATGGTTAAAAAGGAGAAAAAACCATTCGATCGCAAATACGCTTGAAAGCGGGTTGTAGATTCAGATATTCAAGTTTTGGACTTAGTTATTACGTGGGAAGGTATTAGGCACCCATGCAACCCGGAAAATCAGTCCCTCTACTCATATGATCAATAATTTTTACGTGCACAATACATTTTTTTTAAAACATGCTTAAATCATTTTTAACACAAATACCATAAAGAAAAGGTTTTTTTTGCTTGAGTGCCACTTTAAAACACTATAATTCTAATTCTACCAACACTCTACAACTATTTCTATCCATGCCACCTAAAAATTACTACCCGTTCACAAATGTCATTATGTTTTTCAAACTACCATTCTGTTAACATTTTCTGTTAATGCCGTCAACTTTTGATCAACAGTGTAAACAATATTAATATTTAATTATAAAATTTCCCCTGACTAATAAATAAATAACACTCACCTCTTTTCCCTCTCTCTTATGTTTATTTCTCTATATTACAATTTTCTCATATCTTTAACTGAATTGCTAAACATCGCCCCAAAATTACTTAAATCGCCCCTTCAAATTACCATTTTGCCCTTCTCTCATTTCTACTGCTATAACGCGACATTTTACCCTCCTATCACACATCTCTCTTCATCTTTCTCTTATAATCATAAAAAATAATGTTTTGGAGGTCAGTAATGAGCCAACGGACGACCCAGTGTACTCGAATCTGGTAAAATATCTAACATCTTTTTAATAAAAAATAAAAAAAAACAAAAAAAAAACTACGGGCGTCCGAAGGAGCCGCCCCACGTAGGGCGGGGCGTCTGGGTAAAACGCCTCCCCGATGGGGGAGGCGTCTTACCTAGACGCCCCGCCCATGGGGGAGGCGTGTTACCCAGACGCCCCGCCCATGGGACATGCGTCTGTGTAAGACGCCTCCCCCATGGGGGAGGCGTCTTACTCAGACGCCCCCTCCTACTAGGGGGCGTCTTAAAAAGATAATTGATTATAAATTTAGATAATTGTTAAATTAATTAATTAATAAGTTAATAATTACTATATTCGGATGACCAATACCCCTTCGGTACAACAAAATCCGAGGTGGAATGCCGCTCGCTCACCGCGGAGCGAGACCCCTGAACGACCTGTCGAGGTGGTATTTGTAAGTCATGATGTTTTACCGCTGGGGGATTTTGGATCTTAAAAAATGTTGGATCTGGAATTTTTTTGAATCTTTATCACTTGCAAAAACACATTGTAATCCGACCGGTTACCACCGAAAACTTGCAAAGAAACGTCAAATAATTTGAGATAACACACCGTATAATTTTAATTTGACAATTTTTTTTAAAAAAAGGAACGTCTGGCTAAGACGCCTGTACCATCGTGGAGGCGTCTGGCTAAGACGCCTCCACCATGGTCGAGGCGTCTTAACCAGACGCCTAGACAATGGTATAGGCGTCTGGCTAAGATGCCTGTACTATCGTGGAGGCGTCTGGCTAAGACGCCTCGACCATGGTGGAGGCGTCTTAGCCATACGCCTCCACGATGGTACAGGCGTCTTAGCCAGACGCCCGTGTCGGAAAAAAAATCTGTCTCCGTTACTTTGACTGATCTAGGTGTTTCGCAAGACATTTTCATGGTATTGGTACTAGGAATGTTAGTAAAACTGTGTCAATAACCTTGTTTAAAGACACGAGACGATATGGGTATTAAATATATTGTTAAGGGCAATTTGGTAATTTCAAGGGGCGATTTAAGTAGTTTTGGGGCGACGTTTAGTAGTTCCCATCTTTAATCGATAATTAAATTCAATCTGAAACCCCCGCAAGCCAACATCAATTTCCATCTAAACCATAACCTTAAAACAAAATCCAAACCCCAACCTCAAAACCAAATCCAAACCCAAGACCTCCACCGCCTATGCCATTCCGACCACCCTCTCCTCAACGTCAGCCTTCTCCAACCCGTCCACCAACCATCCACTTTACCTCAGTTCTCATCATGCTCTCCACCTCTGAACCCATCACGCCTCTGCCTTCTCTCTTCCCACCTCACAACCTTTGGATCCCCAACCGAGGTTTTTCAGGTCTGAATAATGTGGTGGTCCGGATGTGACTGGAGGCGACCAAAGCACAATCGTAGAATATCAAGGAAGTTGAAGTGGTGGGGGAATGTCACTGCCATGGCTAGACTGCTAGAGTTACAGTGGTGGTGACTGTTCTTGTGGTTGTTTTGTTTTCAATGTTTTGGTTTATGAGAGTATGTTGATGGGTTTGTAGTTGTGTTTCGTTTGTGGTTTGCTTTGGACTCGATTTGGTATGTGATTTAGGTTTGAATTTCTTTGTGGTTTGCTTTGGATTGGATTTGGATTTGGATTTGGGTTTGGATTTGGATTTGGTACGTAATTTGAGTTCGAATTTGGTTTCTTGATTGCTTTGGATTGGAGTTGGGTTTGAGTTTGGTGAAGGAGAGAGTGAGATAACAGAGATAGAGAGGACGGAGAGAAGAGGACGAGAGGAGAGAGAAAGGTGACAAGAGAAAGAAGAGAGAGAAGAGAGAAGTGAGATAAAGAAAGAGAAGAGAGGGAAAAGAGGTGAGTGTTATTTATTTATTAGTTAGGGGAAAATTTACAAATTTTATATTTAACATTAATATTGTTAACATCGTTAATCAAAACTTGACGACATTAACGAAAAATGTTAACGGAGTGGCAGTTTGGAAATAGTGAATGTGTAGTAGTTTTTGGGTGACATAGATAGAAATAGTTGTAGAGTGATGACAAAATTAGAATTATAGTGTTTTAAAGTGACACCGAAGCAAAAAACTAGCTCAGAAAACCTAAGAATACAACCAAAACATTAACAACTAAAAAATTACCAACCTTGACCCTTGTTATTTTTGGGTCAATACGAACATAACCAAAACATAATTTTTTGTAATGCTCAATGTAAGAAATAATTAGAATGATTTCACCAAATATCGACGGGATGTTGGTGCCGCTCTCATAGCCTCGGAACACTGTATCACGTCATTCACTCGCCTTGTTCTCATTTCATTATCTCTTAGCAAGTTTTTTTTTATTTTTTGGATTTTTGGGTGGTAAATAGTTAAATAGTTGATATTGATACTAACTTCTTCTTTTTTGGTTTTTTTCTTATCATTTTGTGGTAGTAGTGGAGTGATAGTGTGAAGGATGTGTTGCGTTAAGTATAGAGTGTTGTGTAGAATGTGGTGGATATGATATGGTTGGGAGTGGTGGTAGATGTATCTACGCAATTAGGTGTGTAGTGTGATGCAAGAGTGAATGTGTTTGCTTGTGTATGTGTGATGGTGAAGGTGAAGGTGTGTTTTGGGGGAAAATGGTGTTTGAGGATGGGAGAGTGAAGTGTACGTGGTTGAGTGTGTTGTTTTTTCGTGTGGGGGTGTAGATGGGTTTAAATAGGAAATGAGAGATAGTAGGGTAATAGCGGAAGGTGGATGGAAAGAAAATAATGGAGGTTGAGTGCATAGGAGCGGACCTAGGACGATATTGAGGGGTGAGCACTTTTTAAAAATATATCAACCTAAAAATAATATAACAATTAAAAGAAGTTATATTAACTTCAAACATTTTTGTTACAAGATAATCCTACGAGGTTTCACGGTTTGATTTTTTTTCATTATAACTTCATCACTAATCGTATCAAAAATCTCTCATTCGATGTACATAACAAGAGCATCATTAACCCATTCGTCTCTCATTCGGTTCCGCAATTTGTTTTTCATGACATTCATGGCCAAAAACACTCTCTAAATTGTTGCAGTTGCAAATGATACCAATGCCAAGGTAATCAACAAGAAACCCAACGAAAAAGTTAGATATTTCTTCTTTTGACCATGGCATTTTGACACCAATCTTGGTTTGTGGGAATTTATACTTAGGATCAGAAGGATGGAAAGATCCTCTTATGTAACATTCTCTACGAAATTCATTATGCTGAGTATGATGAAATTCAGAAATTTGCTTTCTATCACACTGCTGGAATATTGGGTATCGAATATATCGGGTATATCACGTCGGTTCTTGTAAAACCGACGTGATATGAGGACTTTCTACATCGGTTTTGGAAAACTGCCAAAAACCGACGTGATATGAGGACTTTCTACCTTGGTTTTCAGAAAAACGACATGATATCAGGGTTTTTTACGTCGGTTTTTTGAAAACCGACGTGTTATGTCTACCTTATCACGTCGGTTTTCAAAAAAACCAACGTAGTCCTAGTGAAACAAAAAAAAATTCCTTATATTATATATATATATATATATATATATATATATATATATCTTATATCCATTCTTGTATTTACACCGCCAACAAATGCACATAACATAATCGTCAAAAGAATGAAATTCCATTTGAGAGCCCAATTTAGCTAAATTTATTTCAACTCGACTCCGCTTTTCTGGTGGTTGTGCTTCTTTGATTTTCTTTATCAAAAACTTATCCATTCCTGAGAATGAAAAACAAAAATTAAATGGAGTTTCTAAATAAACAACAATGCTCGATAACAATTGATTATGAGCACTATCGTTGCTCCAACAGCTCTATATATAGTCTTCAGGTCAGTGCAGTAAAAATGTGAAATCAGCTCAGAATGCAGCACGAAGTTCAGCCTAGTTGCACCACAAAATTCAGCACAAAATGCAGCCAAATTCAGCCCCAATTGCAGCACAAAATTGAGCCAATCTCAGTCCCAATTCAGACCAATTTAAAAAATCAGATTATTGCACAACTCAGATCAGAACTCGTCCCAAGATTCAAAACAAATTCAGCTCAAATGTGATGATCAAATTTGGTTCAAAAGTAGCACAAAGTGCAGCAAAATACCGAGTAGTTTCAGCAAATATTCAACTTCAAATTGCAACAAAAAATGCAACCAAGATAAAGCGAAAACTAACGTCCAAATACAGCTATGTATAGCTCAGAATTCAGCCAAGGTTCGAGCACAACTTCACCAAGAAATCACAGCAAAATGCAGTGAAGAAAAGGTTCAAGAATTCAGTAAATTGCAGCCCAGAAATCAGAGGTAAATTGGATCGAAGTTAACAACCAAACTACAGGGTTTTCAACTCCAAAATTCAGCCAAGATAACTCCAAAATGCAGCCAAGAACTTAGCCTTGAATTCGACTCAACAACAGCAATAATTCAGATTAGTGGCTGGACTGGGGGCTGGTGTAGGCGTGCGTGTGGCCGCGTGGAGGTGGAGAAGCGCGGAGGTGGAGGGGGTGGAGTGATGCGTCATAAATATGTAATTCAGACGGCTTGAGTTTTTGTATAAAAAATTAAGGAGATAATATGTAAATATGTAATGTAAATGTAGTGTGTGGTTTTTGATTTTGTATAACACACTCCAGAATAATGGTTTGATGGGGTTTATAAGTTTTTAGCTGTCTACCCAATATGTGAGTTGATCAAACACTCACATGTCACATTGTGTTTGGTTGGCAGCGTGGGCACAGATTTTGCTTAATATCCTGTATCAATATCAATTTTCTGGCGTGGGCACTTGCATACGCGTGTGTCTTTGCAGGGTGTCAAAAAGAAAGGAGAGGTAGCATGAGCAAAGAACTGTGGGTGTGAGTGGAGTGTTAGATTTTGTCAGGGTAAGGTTATATCAGGTAGTGTGCAGTGCAGTGAAGTGAGAGGTCATGGGTGATAATGCAACGGGTGATGGGAATGTTGAACTGGTAGTGGATAAAATACATAGGTAGTATGCTGGTTGTCGCAAAGTTTGGAAATATAATTCTGCCACTTGGCCTAAATGGTAGATTTTGTTGATAATGAGTTCCGTCCGTATGATAAAAATTGCACAAATCATAATTTGAGTTCCGGCCTAAATGATATTAGTTTTGCAATAAATCAGGTTGGGTACACACTGTTCCCTTCTTTTTTTAAAAAATTGTTTTGATTTTTTTAAAATTCATTTAAAAAATGTTTTTCAAATGTTTTTTTCTAAAATATATTTTTTATTTTATTCTTTGTTTTCAAAAAAAATATTTTTTTTGGTTTTACCCATGTGAGAGTGTAGAGATTAAAAGAAATGATGTGTAGGAAAGAGAAAATTGAGAAATAGAGTATGGTAATGGAGGGTTTTTGGAAATGGGTGGATTAATGGGTATGGTAGTGGAGGGGTTTTGGAAGGATTAATGGGTATGGTAGTGGAGGGTTTTTGGAAATGGGTGGATAAAATGGTGGATTAATAGGCACGATGACGTGACGAAGAGAGTGTATGATTTGGGGGGGAGGTGGGGTTGGGGGCGCGGTAGTGGATGCCCTAACTATTGGTCTTTGACAAAGTGTTTTAACATTAAACGAGTTAATTATTATTTTTGCTAGGCTTTTGAGGTGAGTGACGTGATTGAACGTCTGATGCAAGCTCTTTGGATTTGGTGGTGTCTTAGGTGGGGTTGTCAATAATATCATTAAATCCGTATATGACATGTTTATTAATCAGATTACAACCTTGTACCCATTTATTCGTGTCGTTTAATTGTGTGTCTTGCCCAAAACCCTAGCCACTAATTTCCATGGGCATGAACAAGATGTGGAAGCTAAATTTTCACTACTACCAAAAAAGTAAATCTTAATTAGTGAGTAGCAGCCATCACTAGCGACTCCAGTCGAATAAATTTTTTCTAACTGTTTAATAACATATTGAGTTTGTTTTTGAAAGTTTTTTTTATAAAATTAGACGATTTGTAATTGTTTAAGAACAACTAGGTTATTTTTGAAATAATATTTTCTTCAAAAAAAATCTCAAAGTAGACATCGTTAAAAAGTTTTTTATACTAGACCTACTGCCACCACATCATAAAAAGTAGTGGCAACGAGTCTTGGCGTTTAGTATTTAGAGAACTCAGCATTATAAATGTTGCGTTATTGCTGAGTTTCATGTTTAGTGAACTTGACGGCCAAGACGTTGTGTCCAGACTACAAAAGTCGGCTCCACAATGTCAATTTCGCTGACTTGAGCATTTTCCTTCTAGTACAAAAGTGGGTGTTGCTAGTTTGAACAACTTAAACAAAGTCAGAAGGCCAGGTTTTTAAAAGAGAACCCGACACTCAAAATGCCAAATTGAAACTACTTTGAAACTCTTTTACGTAGGACCGAGTTGAAATGACTCAGAAGAGCTGAAGTTGTACCATAGTCCTCAACACTAGGGTTGCTTGTCAGGATAGGGTTATGCATTTTAGGATCGACTTTGACGTACAATCGAACTACTGACATTCATTTGAATAGTCACATCATTTCATACACCGATGTTATGACAACATGTCTAGTATGAAAAATATTTTTTCGAATGGACTACAATTTTTTTTTGAAAGGTCGAATAAATATTATCTGTTTATTACATGATAATAAGAGAACAATAAAATTAAGCAAACTTTTTCAATTTTTTTTTAAATTCCAAAATAAACCTCCTTCGAAAATATTTTTATATACTAGACCTACTGTCACCACGTGGCGACAACATGTCTTGTTTTTTAACCTCTATAGAGATCGACATCTGAGACAAAAAAAACTAGTCTCTACATGTCTTGTTTTTTAGGATTTTTTTCCGATGAATCCATATAGACAAAAACGGCATCGCTGATGCCGATTTCAAAACACTCAGAAAAAATTCTCTACCCCCACGAGGGTGTGAAGGAGGGGGAAGGGAGGGTCTGAGTCTAATTTGAACATGACACTGGTGTTGCCGAGTTCCTTAAACCATAACTCGGCACCTTCATGGCCGAGTTACTTAAAGCAGAACTAGACGCCTTCATTTTATTTAATAGAACTCAGGATTTTCATCTCTCGTTTAAAAATATTTCAACAAGCACAACCATTTCAACCACAAAACACAAACCATTAACTTTTTGTAGTAGGAATGCTTGTGTTTGTTGTTGAAATTTTTGTAGTTGGAATGATTGTGTTTGTTGTTTAATTGTAGTTGGAATGGTTGTGTTTGTTGTTGAAGTGGTTTTAAATGGAGGATGAAAGTGCCAAGTTCTATTAAATATAATGAAGATGTCAAGTTCTGCTTTAAGGAACTTGACAACACTAGTGTCGTGTTCTATTAAATAGAACTCAGCAACACCAGGGTCGAGTTCTATGTAAAATAAACTTGGCACTGATGTTGCTGAGTTTTTATTTAAAATGAACTCGGCACTGGTGTTACCGAGTTCAATTTATACTCGGACCCCGCCTTCCCCTCCTTCACACCCTCGTAGGGGTAGAAAACATTACTAAGTAATTTGAAATCGACATCAGCGATGCCGATTTTATCTATATGGAACTTGATGTTCATCAAAGAATTTTCTACAAAACTCAATGTTTCAGATGCCGAGCTCTGTAGAGACTAAAAAATAAGACCCACCGCCGCCACGTGTCATAATGTGGTGGCAACGGGTATAGTATGGAAAATACTTTCCAAGAAGGTTTGTTTTAGATTTTTTAAAAATAATTTTATTTTTTTCCCACAATGTCATAATAACATAACTACATAACGTTTTAATGTTTAATGATTGACATCATATCATGCATATATTTGTGTCTTATATCCATTATCTTGAGCCTAAACAATGCTACGTAACGAGTTTTATGTATGAGTTTTAGGAATAAAAAGGATTGAGGAGAAGAGGCATAAAAGGACCTAGAAGCAAGGAAAATGACTGAGTTGCAAGACTTGGGGACTGAGATGCAAGAGGGAAGGACCCGGATGAAAGCCTAAAGGACCAATGAGCAAATCAGGAAACTCCACACCATCATGAGGAGTATTTTGGCAATTAAATTCGGGCCCAACCATCAACAACCGAATTGGGTTCATCAAACACCAAGAAATCAATCCAAAACCGAACCACCAAAATCCAGACTCGATCCAACACTTACAGACCGCCAATTAGCGGTCCATTTGAATCCAAACCCGATAAGACTTGGTCGGGTGTTGTATTAGCATGTATTTAGTCCATTTATGGTATGCGTTTAGTCTCATACCGGGGGATTGTCCTGGATTACCTTTTTCTATGGCTATAAATAGAACTCCTCCTCCATTGTACCCTACCCATTGCTTGGTGGCATTCTCTCTACTTGGAGTAAGCCTTGAAGCAAAACTCAAAGTGGAGAAGAGTGCTACCTTCAATGTGAGTCATTTTAATAAAATAATCGTTCTTAGTTTCTTTTAATCTTGTCTTTTAGTTCTTGCATGCTTCTTTAGTTTTACTTTCCTTTCCTTTTAGCTTCTTTAATATTTCTTGCTTGCTTAGTTTAATTTCATTTCAGTAGAATGTTTCATTTTGTTAATGTAGTTAGTGTAATGATTAGTTTGTAGTTTCATCCCCATTTGGGGGGGTGGAGAAATATGTGATGTGATTATGTGATGTATTAGGTGTGTGTTATCTTAATCCTTTGAACCTTATATGATTTACAAAACCATCTAATTGGATTTCACTCTTGTCTTTGATATGCTAATGCTCTTGAATGAAGCTTAACTTATGCTTAGACTAGTGGACCTATTTTATGGGGAATGATGAGGTGAGGATAAGGATGAGATTGATAAAGGAAACATGACTTGTAGTGTATGTGCTCCTGTTGCCCTTACCCTTATTAATGTCTTGTATGTTTTAATGATTGGGTAAATCTTATTTCATGTAGAGGCATAGTGGGGTTTGGTATTTATACTTGAGTTCATTTAGCTTCATTCCAATTATTGTCTTGTATGTTTTAATGATATGATCTTATCTTATTTCATGTGGAGGCAAAGTTGGATGTAGTTTTATGATTTTCATGCACTACATATTGTGACAAGCTTAATTGAACACACACACACATACATATATCTTTGTATTCACACTCTTTTCTCTACCCCCTTTCGGGTTTAGTTTTATTGCTTATTTTCCATTCCTTTCACATTATAGTGTAGTTTGATGACAACTCCTTTCTCTCCTTTCTTTCCCACTTGCCTTCGAACAAACTAAAGTCGACACACCTCCCTATGGATCGACCCGTATTTGCCACCGGTTCAACGCGGCCGTGCACTTGCGATTAATTAAAACGTATCAATCAAGTTTTTGACGTCGTTGTCGGGGAGGTGCTCTATACAGACTTTGGTTTAGACGATTCGAGTGGTTTTAATTTTTATTTTTTAGTTTTGGCTTGTTGCAGGGGTTGTACGAAGCAAGGGGAGTCTACTGGAAAAACTAGGGGAACAATTGCGCAAAAGGGACCGTCAATTCGCGGTCTGAAACCGCCAATTGGCGGCCCGGTGAGTTGTGTTCTTCCTAAATTTTGTTCTGGTAGTTTATGCTTTTATATTAGTGGTCTAGGAGTTCTATTTTGCATGTTTTAACCTGTAGTTAGCTCCCAGATTAATAATCAATCTTTTTAATCAACTTGGACCATAAAACTCAAAGCAAAAGATTAGACTTCTTGCCATCTAGGTCATGCATCATTTGTAGACCTTGCACACATTTGTCTTTTCTTTGCTTTACATTTTTGTTGTTGATTGCTGGCGTGAGGTACGTGCACCCAAATCTCTCATTCATGCATGTTTCGATCATGCATTAGTTAGTAAGGTGCATCGGGACAAGAGTTAGTTGAGTGTTTGATTGGAGTGTTGATTGCTAGATTTAAGATCAAAACACTACTAAGGAGGGGTTGTCCCATAAAAGATAAGGTGGGGGATTTCATCACCCTTTCCTTGGCCCCAAAAATCACTCTTAAGAAAGCCTTAATTCTAAAAGCAAGTAGACATTGGCCCTAAGGATTTTGGACGCACTAGGAGAGTGATCTAGTTGAGACCGTCATGGCCTGATCGGCGTTGCCTACCTTGTCGATAGTAGGTGGTACTAGATCTCCGGATCTGGTATCACTTGCTGGGCATTGTGGTCTTCGTTGTAGGGAGGTGAGGCATGTCGAGACTAGTGACCTCGAAGTTAGGAGTCGTCTAGCCTAAAGACCCATTGCCTTACATTGTTTGAGTTGTGCTTGCTGGATTAGGCTTCTACCCTCTCCCACTACCCACGCTAGTTTCTAGGGATTCTTCCCATCTCCTCTGAGTCATCTTCTTCTCACCTACTTCTACATTCTAGTCTCCTCCCCTTTACACTCTCTGGTAGCATTTTAGGGTCGAGTAGAGCACTTTTGCGAGCTTAGCCTCGTGGTGGTAAGAGTGGTCGATTCGAGAGTTTTTTTGTTGAGATGGGTGGTTACATGGGCGACCATCCATATCATTGTTGGGACCAGGAAAATTCTTCCTGGTATTCAAAACCCATGCAACCTGAGGTGGCTCAGACTAACACCCCGTATGGTTGGGACAATCTTAATTATGTGACTGAGCAATCTTCATATTGGGGTAATATAAGAGAGGCACCGACTGCTAGACCACCATCTAGTTACGTCAGATCATATGTTAGTCATGAAACTGAGACATTGCAAGAACCTTTGTCCTCTTTAATGCATGTGGTAGAAGACATGAGTGCACCGGTGGCTCCAGTAGTTGTACCGTGTCACTGTTGTGGGTTGAGTGGTCATGTTTTCGGGGAATGTCCTTATGTTCCCCCAGAGCCTCAGTATGAGCATAGCTTTTCCCAAAATGCTCAATATGACCATTACGCATCTGCGTACAACCCGAGAGGGATGTATTCGTGGGGAGACAATTCTTATTCAAATTCTTATACATCATTTTCACCCCAGTATCCTCCTCCCGAATACCTAGAATTCTACCAACACTCCACTTCAAATCATTGGACTCATTCTCAGCCCATCAACACCCAACCCCAAAATTTCCCAAGCTCTGACTTGGACCTCATAGTTGACTGCATACCTGATTCCTTGAAACAAAATTTCCTTACGTTCATAGAAACCACTCAACAGTCCATACAAAATATGGCACTGCAAGTAAGTCAAATGACGCAGCAATTACGTGAACGTGAGGAGAGTAACTTTTCTTATCAACATGAGGATTCATCTTTTGATATCAAATCGCCACCACCACATCCACAAATTCAAAGCACAATCTTTAAAAGTCAAACTCCTAGTCAGTCTGAGGGATTTGGGTTTCAATTCACGATCACTTAGTGGAGGATTCGATTCAAATTGATAATAACATGGACCAACTTCATTATGAGTCGGCACAGGATTGTGCGTTATCTTTTAGTATCGTGGCCCTTGAGCCACATGATCTTCATGTTGTGCCTATTAAGGACTCACCTCTGGTGGAGCAAGAGCTCCCTAGTACCCTCAATTTCAAACAACCTGATGAGAGTTTGCCTCTCACTATTGTTCCTGATCATCTTGGAAATGATGGAACATCAAACAATTACATTGCTAATAAGGGTATTAGTTGTTCCTTGGAGGATACCTTGGGTATGAGACCCACTTTTTGTTCGCATGGTGAGTCGGACATGCCTAACAAGGTTCTTGACCTCCTTCTGACGCACCAACCTGTTGGTTGGAGAGTTTGGATTGACGATTATAACTTCAGTACTGCAACGGGAGAAACTCTTCTTCCGTTACCCCTTATTTCCCAAACTCTTGAGAGGTTCAAGCTCTTTCAGTTTGATCCTCTGAAGGAGATGCCTTTGCGTCTAATTCATAAACCTCTCTTTTCATCTTGTGCCCTTTGTGAGGGGGGCCCAAACATGAGTATTTTGGCCCCGCGTGGTGTCATGTTCCCTTTGCAAGTGCATTGACCAACTTTTGAGATTCCCATTTGATGTCGTTTGACAAATCAAAATGAAAACTTATGTTTGTACATAATTATTTAAAAAAAGAGAAAAAGTACTATAAAAGACTCGATGAGCGAGCAATGATTATTGTGGGCCCCAACACTTGTGTATTTAAGCCCAATTTCTTTCACGTACACCTTCTTTAGCATCTCACAGCTTTTGAGGGAATTCAGGTTTTTGTCCATCAACATAACCTTGAACTTTCTTTTACGCTTCATATTGGTGAGATATTTCTTTTTTCATGCATATGAAGGGAATGTGTTCTAAAAGTTTTACTTTTAAATGTCACTTATTATGAATTGAATGAGAAATCATTTTGTTCCTTGTTTATGTTATTCATCTTTTAGAAGTGTTAAGGAAGAGGCTCTTGGTCCTTAACCTAGAGTTCTAAAAGATATTGGTTTACATAAAAAAAAGATATTCACAATCATGGTAACTAACATGAGACATTGATTACCGAGTTAAGATTGTCGCGTTGGTCATAGATCATTGTAGCTCTACAAGTGACTGACAACACGAGTACGCAAAAGAGGAAAATATTACTTTTGTATACTTAATAGACCTAGTAAGTAAAATATTATAGAAATGTGTTTCTGTCTCATTAATATTTTACTGTGTCCTCGGTCCTTTGATATGAGACTTATATCCGATCACTTAAGGAGTGCTTAGTTAGACTAGTGTCTTAAGCTATCAATGAGTGTAGTGCAAAGGCATTAGTTTGTTAAGTATGACTTTTGTTGGAGAAGATAGTTAGTCAAAAGATTATCATTGCCCCTCTTAATTGAGTGATGATATTAGTGGGCCCCTTGATAAAGCAAAGTTATAATGTGCACAATGTGATTTGAGTTAAGTCACATATTTATAACTAGCTTAAAGAGATCAAGAAATGAATACTAATACAAAGATGACACAATACTACTTTGTGTGTATTCTTATTATCATGAGGCAAAGGACGGACACAAGTGGTGCACTCCATCACTAAATGGATCGGGTTTTGGTTCGAGTGGAATTAAGACATCTAACTAATTGGGAGCTATAATGTGTAGCTAGATATCGCTTATAGCTTGTGATATTAAGCTCTTAATTGTTAGGATCTATGGCCCTCTAATCGATAGAAAAATGCGGAATTAAAAATACTAATCGAAGGATTAAGGAAGAGACAATTGCAAACCACAAATTCGTTGACACCGGAGTTTAGAGAGGTTCGGCACCCACACCCGGGTCCTAGTCCTCCTCGCAAGCCTCGCTCGATCCCCCGAGCCTCGCTTACGGTTCCACTAACCGATCTCCATTCCGGGCCGAGACCAACGCCGTTTACAACACCGAGCCTCGCGAACAACCTCGCCTCGCTCGTGTCTCCTCTCACAACCCGAGAGGGAGCTTCCTCGAAGCTTTTACAACTCTTTGATTCTTTGATATGGAAGTTGAATCACACTCTAACTAACACTCTATACTTGAGCACACTTGGATATGATATGGAATTGGATATGCAAGTGGTGAAGTTTAGGCTTGAGTGTTGTGGATTGAGAGCTTGAAGATGGAGAGGATTTGACTTTGAGTATTGGATAGATAGGAAGTGTTCAAGAACACCAAAGCAACCAAATGAGGTCCTATTTATAAGCCTTCAAGCTCATCTAGCCGTTTGGGAGTTGGTGGGGAATGGACCAATGAAATGTGATGATGTGACAAGAGTTCGGGCAGAATTTGCACGCGCTTCGGTAGACCGTTAACCCAACGGATTACCGAAGATGGTCTTTTCGGTTTACCGAATTCTATTCGGTGAACCGCTCACTCAACTCCAGTAGCTCTCTAACTAGCAACCCTAATATAATTCGGTTTACCGAAACCTATTCGGTGAACCGTTCCAAACTGGACAGTAAGATTAGTTGGGTTCTGTTTATGCTAAGTTCGGTTGACCGTCTATACTTCGGTATACCGAAGTAGCGCGGGAATTGCGCTGACAAAGCGTGGGAGATTGGTTTACCGATAACGGTCAAGTTAAATAGCCGTTGGTCTCCTAAAGCAATATGATTCGGTTGACCGAAAGAAGTTCGGTGTACCGAATATGGATAAGTCAATTTGGCTTTAGGTCAAGATTTAAATACGACCGTTGGAGCAAAGTCCAAAACCGGTCCAGGCTAATTCGGTCTACCGAAGGCGGTTCGGTATACCGAGGTGGTTATTCCAGGGAACACCTAAAGGATTCTACACGGTTGACCGCAAGGTGTTCGGTGGACCGAACTCTACAAGATTCGGTTTACCGAGTGGGGTTCGGTTAACCGTGGGGATACGGGACAGAATCCTAATGTGCTCAAGTTTACATTAATACTTAGGACTCAAATTATACTACATTACATATTGGTCCAAAGCTTGATTACATGTCTTGAGTCTTTATCTTCTTGTCCCCAAGCTCCTTAGCTTGATTCTTCATCAACCTATTAAGAATATCGCAAGTACACGAATATATATGCAATGCATGTATTCATGTTTCCTTACTTTGATTGTCTAGGTTGATTGATTAAATATAGATTAAGATTAGATTACTTAATCATCAAAACTAAATAAAGATTAAGGCTAAAAAGCCAACAATCTCCCCCTTTTTGATGATGGCAAATCTATATCTTAATATTTTGAGTTCAATTGTATTTCTCCCCTTTCTATATGTTTTGTTTCTTAACATATATGTAATCTATGCATTTACAAGATTTCTCCCCCTAACAACATGCATAGTTTATTTAAAATTGAAGCTCATCTTAATTCTTCTCCCCCCTTTGACATCAATCAAAAAGCAAACATTAAGCATTTGATGCAAAGGTAAGAGATATCTAACTCTCCCCCTTAATTATATGATTTTGTACTTTAAGGCCCCCCTATCAATTAGGCTAAATAGCAACAATGAGTATTGACAATTAAGTGCATTTCTATTCTCCCTCTTAGCCTATTTAACATCCATTTTACAATTTTACATTTATATTATGGATGTGGTATATGATATGCAATGAATAGGGTAAAAGATATGTCAATTAAGCTCTAAAATTTAGATTAGAATCAATCAAAATTTATACCGTCGTGGTGCTTCGAATTGACTCAACCCGTATTCGGTGATGCAACCGGCTTTAAATTTTTTTTTAAGCTCATCCGGTCACCACCGATTTCCTCCTTCAAGTACCTACAATTGAAGATTTTGGTACCCATTTTTGCTTGGGTCCAATCATGTTAGTTTTTGGAACCCAAACCATTTTGGTTTTAGGTGCCCAAATACTTGAGGAAGTTTTATTCACTACAAAATGCTTTCCATTCAAAGTAGTGTGAATAACATGGTTCTTAAAGTTATTAGCATAAAAACCTATACCATGTTTATCTAGTGATTGTCTTTGACTACCAATAAGCATATCAAGCATTTTCTTTCCACTTGTGAATTTTTCAAGATCCTTTTGTAATTGAACATTCTTAGCAATTAGATCTTGAATATCAACACTACATGAAGGTTTTGCATTTAGAGTTGCAATTTCATCAATCAATTGAGTGTTCTCTAATGCAATTTTATCATGACTAGCAAGTAATTCATTCTTATCATTCATGATAGATTCAATTTGAGATTGTAGCTCATTGATTTTCTTTCTTGCTAGTTTATTCTTTTGACAAATTTTCTCAAAATTTTCAAGTAATTCATTGAATTTACATTGAAGTTCATTATATGCATTTGAATCATTTGAATCAATTGAATCATGACTAGAGCAAGAAGATACCTCACTAGCATCGTCTTCTATTGCCATGAAGCACATTGAGGCGAATTCGCCTTCAATTGATGAAGATGATGAAGTGTCCCAAGTAGCTTTAAGAGCTTTCTTCTTCTTCTCTTTTCTCTTGCTCTTCTTCTTCTCTTTTCTTCTTTCTTTCTCTTCTTTGAGAAATTCCTTAAATTGTTGTGTCGCCAATTGTTCCTCGATATCACTATCTCCTTTTATCGAATTGGCGACGGCGTGTAGCCCTAAGGATTTCTTGACTCTCTTCTCAATGCGGTCTTTCATTTGTATCTCATATGTCATGAGACTACCCATTAGCTCATCGACCGATAATTTTGTGAGATCTTGTGCTTCTTCGATGGCGGTCGTCTTCTCCTCCCAATCGTCGGTGAGTGATCGGAGAATCTTTCGAGTAATCTCTCCCTTGCTAAAATCCTTGCCAAGTGCTTTAAGAGAGTTAATTATCTCGGTGAAGCGAGTGTGCATCTCACTTATGTTTTCACCGGATTGCATACGAAATAATTCATATTTATGCATGAGCAAATTAATCCTAGTTTCTTTCAATCTATTTGAACCCTCATGATGCATTTCTAATGTATGCCAAATATCATAAGCACTTTCACAACCTCTTACCCTATTGTATTCCCCTTCATTTAACCCACAATACAAGATATTCATAATGCGGGAATTCATCTCCGCTTCCTTAATTTTGGGTTTTGTTAAGGATACAATTTCATCATCATTAGGAGGTGTATATGAGTTTAATATGAATGTCCAATATTTCAAATCATTTGATTGCAAATATATTCTCATTCTTTTCTTCCAATAGTCATAATTTAACCCATTAAACAGTGGTGGCTTAGATGTAGATAATCCTTCACAATGATTAGAAGTAGATGCCATGCTAAATTACGATTAAGTAAATGAAATTAGCAACCTAATGCTCTGATACCAATTGTTAGGATCTATGGCCCTCTAATCGATAGAAAAATGCGGAATTAAAAATACTAATCGAAGGATTAAGGAAGAGACAATTGCAAACCACAAATTCGTTGACACCGGAGTTTAGAGAGGTTCGGCACCCACACCCGGGTCCTAGTCCTCTTCGCAAGCCTCGCTCGATCCCCCGAGCCTCGCTTACGGTTCCACTAACCGATCTCCGTTCCGGGCCGAGACCAACGCCGTTTACAACACCGAGCCTCGCGAACAACCTCGCCTCGCTCGTGTCTCCTCTCACAACCCGAGAGGGAGCTTCCTCGAAGCTTTTACAACTCTTTGATTCTTTGATATGGAAGTTGAATCACACTCTAACTAACACTCTATACTTGAGCACACTTGGATATGATATGGAATTGGATATGCAAGTGGTGAAGTTTAGGCTTGAGTGTTGTGGATTGAGAGCTTGAAGATGGAGAGGATTTGGCTTTGAGTATTGGATAGATAGGAAGTGTTCAAGAACACTAAAGCAACCAAATGAGGTCCTATTTATAAGCCTTCAAGCTCATCTAGCCGTTTGGGAGTTGGTGGGGAATGGACCAATGAAATGTGATGATGTGACAAGAGTTCGGGCAGAATTTGCACGCGCTTCGGTAGACCGTTAACCCAACGGATTACCGAAGATGGTCTTTTCGGTTTACCGAATTCTATTCGGTGAACCGCTCACTCAACTCCAGTAGCTCTCTAACTAGCAACCCTAATATAATTCGGTTTACCGAAACCTATTCGGTGAACCGTTCCAAACTGGACAGTAAGATTAGTTGGGTTCTGTTTATGCTAAGTTCGGTTGACCGTCTATACTTCGGTATACCGAAGTAGCGCGGGAATTGCGCTGACAAAGCGTGGGAGATTGGTTTACCGATAACGGTCAAGTTAAATAGCCGTTGGTCTCCTAAAGCAATATGATTCGGTTGACCGAAAGAAGTTCGGTGTACCGAATATGGATAAGTCAATTTGGCTTTAGGTCAAGATTTAAATACGACCGTTGGAGCAAAGTCCAAAACCGGTCCAGGCTAATTCGGTCTACCGAAGGCGGTTCGGTATACCGAGGTGGTTATTCCAGGGAACACCTAAAGGATTCTACACGGTTGACCGCAAGGTGTTCGGTGGACCGAACTCTACAAGATTCGGTTTACCGAGTGGGGTTCGGTTAACCGTGGGGATACGGGACAGAATCCTAATGTGCTCAAGTTTACATTAATACTTAGGACTCAAATTATACTACATTACATATTGGTCCAAAGCTTGATTACATGTCTTGAGTCTTTATCTTCTTGTCCCCAAGCTCCTTAGCTTGATTCTTCATCAACCTATTAAGAATATCGCAAGTACACGAATATATATGCAATGCATGTATTCATGTTTCCTTACTTTGATTGTCTAGGTTGATTGATTAAATATAGATTAAGATTAGATTACTTAATCATCAAAACTAAATAAAGATTAAGGCTAAAAAGCCAACAATCTCCCCCTTTTTGATGATGGCAAATCTATATCTTAATATTTTGAGTTCAATTGTATTTCTCCCCTTTCTATATGTTTTGTTTCTTAACATATATGTAATCTATGCATTTACAAGATTTCTCCCCCTAACAACATGCATAGTTTATTTAAAATTGAAGCTCATCTTAATTCTTCTCCCCCCTTTGACATCAATCAAAAAGCAAACATTAAGCATTTGATGCAAAGGTAAGAGATATCTAACTCTCCCCCTTAATTATATGATTTTGTACTTTAAGGCCCCCCTATCAATTAGGCTAAATAGCAACAATGAGTATTGACAATTAAGTGCATTTCTATTCTCCCTCTTAGCCTATTTAACATCCATTTTACAATTTTACATTTATATTATGGATGTGGTATATGATATGCAATGAATAGGGTAAAAGATATGTCAATTAAGCTCTAAAATTTAGATTAGAATCAATCAAAATTTATACCGTCGTGGTGCTTCGAATTGACTCAACCCGTATTCGGTGATGCAACCGGCTTTAAATTTTTTTTTAAGCTCATCCGGTCACCACCGATTTCCTCCTTCAAGTACCTACAATTGAAGATTTTGGTACCCATTTTTGCTTGGGTCCAATCATGTTAGTTTTTGGAACCCAAACCATTTTGGTTTTAGGTGCCCAAATACTTGAGGAAGTTTTATTCACTACAAAATGCTTTCCATTCAAAGTAGTGTGAATAACATGGTTCTTAAAGTTATTAGCATAAAAACCTATACCATGTTTATCTAGTGATTGTCTTTGACTACCAATAAGCATATCAAGCATTTTCTTTCCACTTGTGAATTTTTCAAGATCCTTTTGTAATTGAACATTCTTAGCAATTAGATCTTGAATATCAACACTACATGAAGGTTTTGCATTTAGAGTTGCAATTTCATCAATCAATTGAGTGTTCTCTAATGCAATTTTATCATGACTAGCAAGTAATTCATTCTTATCATTCATGATAGATTCAATTTGAGATTGTAGCTCATTGATTTTCTTTCTTGCTAGTTTATTCTTTTGACAAATTTTCTCCAAATTTTCAAGTAATTCATTGAATTTACATTGAAGTTCATTATATGCATTAGAATCATTTGAATCAATTGAATCATGACTAGAGCAAGAAGATACCTCACTAGCATCGTCTTCTATTGCCATGAAGCACATTGAGGCGAATTCGCCTTCAATTGATGAAGATGATGAAGTGTCCCAAGTAGCTTTAAGAGCTTTCTTCTTCTTCTCTTTTCTCTTGCTCTTCTTCTTCTCTTTTCTTCTTTCTTTCTCTTCTTTGATTGATGGTTGGATTAGCTCCAAACTTGGTCAAACGTTTTGTGGATGCATGTAATGCATTATGGAATTAGTTTGTGAGAGAAAATGTCAAGAGAACATGGCTTAAGAATAGCCATAATTGAGAGTAAGATTGGAGCCTATAAATAGGTCCTTATTCTCCTTAATTATGTTAGATGTTTTTGCTAATTCTTTTCTCTCCTAATTCACCACAAAAGCCACGAAAATTCTCTTAAGTTTCTAAGTCTTTGGAAGGAGAAATCTCAGAGACTAAGGAAGGGGTTTGTAGCTAGATTCTAAGCTAATTTGGAGATTGATTGGCTAGCTCCTTTCTCTCCAACTTTGTTTAGGGTTTGGTGAACACTCGGAGGCATCCGGCGCAACGGGAAGCGAAGATCGTCTTCTTCAGCATCTCCGGATCATCAAGAAGTTTTAGACAACTTCTAGGTATGAATTTCGGAGTCCCTTGTGTTTGTTTTAATAAAGTTTTGAAACTAGTTATTGAAACAAACTGATGCATGCATGAAACAAATCATAGAAAATTGTAATTGATCCTTATTGTGCATAAAACATTCTAAAATGTATATGTGCTATTAAACTAGAAATCCAACAGTGGTATCAGACCTTAGGGTTCAATTTTCTAATGATTTGAGGCTGTAAACAAATTTAGTTTACCATGTAGGATTTAAACAATTCGGTTTACCGGTTTTTCGGTCTTTAAATGTTTTGTTGGAATAATGCTTTGTAATAATTCGTTTTGAATGTTTTAAGTGGTTTAAAACATTCCATGTAATTATTAGAATTATGATTTAGACATAAGTCTAACTTACAATAATTTCGTTTTAAGCATAAACAATTGTTTTGTAAGAGAATCAACAAAACCGAAAAACTGCGGTTCGTCTTTCCTTTTAGGAAATTGGATGGACAGCGGTTCAAAATTGTTTTTGAACTTGTGGATGGATGAAAAACCTTTTTAATGGATTTCAAAATGTTTTTCAAAGAATTGTTTGGGATTCTAGGTGATTGATAAACTAGGTTGTATAGTTTATAGCAATATTGCGTGCATGGATGCTCGAGTTGTCTTTGCAGGAATTGTGAGTTTATATGTTCCAAATCAGCAACTATGAATGTATGTAATTATTATTATACAGGAGCTTATTTATATGTAAAAGTCAAATTCTCTCTTTCTATCTTTAGATAATTGCATTGTATTTGAGAGGTTTTTACATAGGACTTGCACTAGTCGGTTTTTATCGAATGTGAGGAGCATGTTTATTTTCTGCAAAA
Source organism: Triglochin maritima (assembly GCA_963682175.1). Taxonomy (NCBI): domain Eukaryota; kingdom Viridiplantae; phylum Streptophyta; class Magnoliopsida; order Alismatales; family Juncaginaceae; genus Triglochin; species Triglochin maritima. Next base: position 25,867,242 of record OY821788.1, on the reverse strand, counting down.
ATCTACATCTCCGATGCAAGAGGAAGTCTCTGTTGTAGCGCATTGATCGAGGATCGAGGATCAAAGGGAACATATAAATTCACATGATGTGGACTGTGTGAATGGTTTAATTTCTGTTTTTATAATCTTGTTGTGCATGTGATGAATGTGTTGAATGTTGGGATGTGTATGAATGATAATATGCATGATAACCTAAAATTCCGAATCACATGTTAATATATGAAATTGTCAAACAAAATTAAGAGTAATTTTCCTTCTTATTTCATCCACTAACAGCCATTGATCGAGGGATACTCTGCTCGCCCTTAGCGGGAGTTATCTCCCTCCATCTTTGGGAATAGTGGGAGATATAATGGTTGTCTATTGTTGTGCCACAATTAAATATATGAGGTGTGTTTCACCCTAGTGAACCCTAAGTATGTTTAGTTTTGAATACAATGGATAAACGTATCTCGTATCAAATGAAAATAAGTTTTCTTAACATTACCTAGAGCCCTCGCTCGGTTTTGGGAAAACGTTTTTCTTACGAGGATAGGTCATATTCCATCATAATTAAAACGACAAGAGTCACAAGAGTTTGAAGATGCTAATATTGCTAAAATTCAAAAAGGTTGTGATTAGAAAGAGTTTTTCTTACCTTGATATTGTGATATATTCGATAGCCCTTAGCTAGTCTATATTGCAATTGATAGGATCTTGGATTACTGCATTTACGGGCAAAAACATTTATTTGCAGTATTTACATTTATATTCGATATATATGTATGTGTTTTAAAACATAAAATTGACATTAAAATCCTGTATAATTTATTTTGTAGAAATGTCTAATATCCAACCAATTGTGCGATCTATGATCGTCCTTTGCAAAATGATGGCTCAAACTTCATGAAATGGCAACTCAATCTTAATATCGTGTTGAGGTTTGAAAAACTATCTCATATTTTGGATGGTGAAATTCCAAAATTGAATGAGAAGGCAACCGGTGATGAGAAAGAGGCGATAGCCAAGTGGGAAGACCAAGAGAACCAAGTTCACGGTCTAATGTTGGCATCCATGGGTGACTCGCTTCAAGCAAAATACTTGGATTCAAAACCCAAGAAGACCATGGAAGCTTTAACAAAGATGTTCATGGATAGTGCCCGAAAGGAGCTCTATAAGACCATCATCGCACTCAGAAGGTGCCACATGGCGGAGGGAACATCGGTATCCATGCATTTTCTCACGATGCAAGGATACATCGAGAAATTGTCGAAGCTCTCTTCTCCAATGCCTGAGGACATTGCCGAAGATCTGATTCTTGGCTCTCCAGCCCCGTCCTTTAAGGACTTTGTGATGCACTATCATGTGCGTGAAAAATGGGTGAGTCTTGAGGAGCTTCACAACGCTCTCAAAACGGCAGAAGTTGACATGGGCAAGGGTCGGGACAATCACGTCCTTGCCGTCCATGAGAGGAGCAAAAAGATCAACAAAGGTAAAGGCAAATTTACCAAAGATACGTCAATCAAGAGCAAGGGAGTAGGAGGTGCTCATAGAAGTGCCTCAAGGGGGAAATCTTTCAAATCTCCAACTCCCAACACGGAGTGCTTTCACTGCGGTGAAAAGGGACACATCCAACCTAATTGCCACAAGTACAAGGAAGACCTTGAAAATGGGATGATTGAAAGTAGGCGCCCGAGAAACGTTGTAGGTATGTTTGTTATTGAGATAAATTTAATCACCTTTGTCCTTGATTTGGTAATGGTTACCGGATCTTGTGCTCACATAATTTTGATGTGCAGCTATTGAAGGATAGGAAGGAACTCGTTGAGAACGAGAAGATATTGAATATCGGAAATAGTACAAGCATAGCTGTGATTGTACAAGGTTCTATGGAACTTCAATAGTCTAATGATTTAAATTTATGTTTTGAGGAGTGTTTGTTATGTGCCTTCGATTAGCAAGAACATTTCTGTATCAAGTTTAAGATATGGATAAATTTTAATAAATGTTTTAATTCTTGCTTGTCTATATCGAAGAATGGAATTCTCTATGCAAATACATTCGTTTGGAATGACTTCTATTTGCTTGAAATGAATAATAAACAAACTCAAACAAAAAATAACAAAAGGAACTAAGATAACTTACCTGAATGATACACTCTTGTAACACTATCGGATTGGTCATGTAAATGACCAAGAGACCTTTCAAGAAGAAAGGAACGAAAGCGAGTACCTTATTGGATATGATGCATTCCAATGTATGTGGTCCAACGAGTACAAGTGTAAGAGACGGTTTAAGGTACTTCATTTTGTTCACGGACAACTATAGTCACTATGGATGTATTTGTCTAATGGGAAACAAAAGTGAATTCTTCGACAAGATCAAAGAATTCAATGATGAAGTAGTGAACCGACTCAACAAGAATATCGAGTCTCTACGAAAGGTTCGTAGGGGTGAGTGCTTAGGATACCTAATTTGACTCATTCCTAAAGTTGGAATAGGATATTGCTCAACATGGTTTGATCAATGATAAGTCAATCTAAATTGCCTATTTACTTTTGGAATTATGCACTACAAGTAATGACGAACTCACTAAATAATGTTCCATCCAAATCCGTGGAGAAAATGGCTTGTGAGCTATGGAGTTGAAAGACACCTAAGCTCAACTTTCTCAAGATTTTGGGTTGTGAGGTCTACGTCAAGAAATTGATGTCGACCAAGCTTCAACAAAAAGCGGATGAGTGCTTCTTTATAGGTTATCCTCGTGTGACAAGAGGATACTACTTTTGGTGTATCACCTCCAATCGAAAGATTGTAGAGAGAGATATAGTTTTTTCTAGACTTTCTGGAAAAGAGAGAAAAGTAGTGGGAGTAGAGTTAAGCTTGGGGAAACTCAAGATACTCTACAAGATCATGATGTGACTGTTGCATTCAAAATCATGAAGTCCCAGCCGAAATTCATTTGGTTAGTGGGAGCATGAGTGAGAGATCCTTACAAGAAATTGTGAGAGAATCTCAATCATCCCCACCCAGTGTACGTTCGAGAGTCGAACGTGAACCTATTCCTCAAGAAATTATGGAAGAAGTTCGAGAGACACGAGAAGAACCAAAAGAATAGAGAAGGTCGACGAGGGAAAGGAAGAAACCCAATAAGTATGCGGGACTTCATGAGATCGTGGTACTAGATACCAAAGATCCCTAGACCTTCCAAGAAGCACTAGAAAGGGAAGACTCCAGACTATGGCTTAAGGCCATGTAATCTGAAATACAATCCATGTATGACAATCAAGTATGGAACTTGATTTGCCTTCCTCAAGAGAAAATGTCATTTAGTATAAATGAGCTTTTAGGAGGAAGATAGACATGGGTAGTAACTTGACAACCTACAAAGCAAGGCTTGTAGCAAAAGTTATACTCAAATTCAAGAAATTGACTTTGAAGAAAGTTTTGAGAGGTTGTCATGTTACAATCTATTCGGATTATGCTCACTATTGCCACATTTCACAATTGTGAAATATGGAAGATGGATATCAAAATGACGTTCCTTAATGGGAACTTGGAGGAGGATATGTACATGGTACAACCTCAAGGTTTTGATGATCCAAACAATAGCGAGAAGATATGTGATTGATCGTTTTATTTAAACCGCAAGTGCACGGCCGCGTTGAAGCGGTGGCAAATATGGGTCGTCCACTGGGAGGTGTGTCGACGATTGGTTTGTTCGAAGGCGAGAGGTAAAAAGAAGGAGAGAAAGGTTGGTTACACTAAACTACACTAAGATGCAAAAAGGAAATGAAGATAAGCAATAAAACTAAGGCTCATAGGGGTAGAGAAATAATGTGAATATGAAGATGTGTGTGTGTTCAATTAAGATCCTCACAACATGTAGTGAATGAAATCATAAAACTACATCCAACTTTGCCTCCACATGAATTAAGATAAGACTACATCATTAAAACATACAAGACAATAATTGGAATGAAGCTAAATGAACTCAAGTATAAAGACTAGACCCTACTATGCCTCCACGTGAATTAAGATAAGACTACATCATTAAAACATACAAGACATTAGCTAAGGTAAAGGCAACAAGAGCACATACACTACAAATTGTGTTTCCAATATTAACTTCATCCATATCCTAACATTATCATTCCCCATAAAATAGGTCCACTAATCAAAGCATAAGCTAAGCTTCATTCAAGAGCATTAGCATATCAAAGATAAGAGTGAAAACCCATTAGATGGTTATGGAAATCATATAAAGCTCAAGGGATAAAGATAACACACACTTAATACACTACATGATTATATCACATATTTCTCCACCCCCCAAATGGGGATGGAACTACTCACTACTCATTACACTAACTATATTAACAAAAGAAAGCATAATACTGAAATGAAAGTTAACTAAGAAAGCAAGAAGTATTAAAGAAGCTTAAAAGGAAAGGAAAGACTAAACAAACATGCATAAATTAAAAGACAAGATTAAAAGAAACTAGAAGAATTATTTTATTAACAAATGACTCACATTGAAGGTAGCATTCTTCTTCACCTTGAGTTTTTGCTTCAAGGCGCATTGGTAGAGAGAATGCCACCAAGCAATGGGGTGATTACAATGGAAGGTGAAGAGTTCTATTTATAGGCATGGAAAAAGCTAATCTGGGACAATCCCCCGATGTGGGACTAAACCAATACCAAAAATGGACTAAGAATACACTAATACACGTGCTCCACAAATCTTAGCGACTCGTTGGACAAATTTTGTCGATCATTGGACGAGGTAATCCTACAGGCCGACTCTATAAAGGTAATCAGTCAACACCTAGCCTAATGAACCATTCGTGCAAGTTAAATAAGGAATTAAGTGAAAGACATGGACAACCTCAAGATCCTCAAGTGATACAAAGTGTAAGGTCCATTAAGGTTCTTATTTCCATTTGTTTTTCTTTTCTTTTTGTTTCCTTTCTCATCATCATTTTTTTTCTTTTTCTTTTTATTAGTTGGAGCTTCATTCTCCCAGGGTCAGGTTTCGTGCATCATTGCCCATGAGGACTTACACTATCACGTACATCTTTCCCGAAATCTCCACATAGGGCAATCCCTACCACCCGTGTAACGGGAGTTCGGTCGGCGCATCTGATTGACATCATTTCATGCTCATATTTGTATCTTATATCCATTATCTTTCACCTAAACAATGCTATGTCACGAGTTTTATGTTTAGTTTTCAGGAATAAATAGGTTTGAAGAGATGAAACATAAAAGGACCCAAAAGCTGGGAAAAAGGACTGGATTGTGAGATCTGGGGACCAAGATGCAAGGGAGAAGGACCTGAACGCAAGACCGAAGGACCTAAGAGCAAAACAGAATACTCCACACCATTATGGGGAGTATTTTAGCAATTGGATTCGGGTCGGAGCTCCAATAAACAAAGTAGATGCATCCAAGACCACCAAATACACCAAGCAAAGCCCAGAACAAGATTCAACTCGATCCGGAAAATTTGGACCGCCAATTGGCGGTCACTTTGGGCCCAAATCCACCAAGTTTTCTCCTGGACGTGTATTAATGTTTGTTTAGGCTATTTTTGGTATTGGTTTAGTCCCACATCGGGGGATTGTCCCGGATTAGCTTTTTCCATGCCTATAAATAGAACTCTTCACCTCCTATTGTAATCACTCCATATTTTAAGTGGCTATTCTTCCTACTAGAAGTGAGTCCTTGAAGCACACACTAAAGTAGAGGATGCTACTTTTAATGTGAGTCATTTTAATACAAGTTTTCTTTATTATGTTGTTTGTTTTATGTTTCTTGTTTTGCTTTGCTTAATCTCATTTCATTAGGTTTATTAGCTTAGTTAATATGCTTTCTTTGTTTAGTTTAATAATTAGTGTAATGTTTAGTGAGTAGTTTCATCCCCTTTGGGGGGTGGAGTAGATGTACATACATGCATTAGAGAATGGGATGAATGCTTTAATTTCAATGTGTTGATTAAACATGAATGTATGCTTGCTTGTTTAGGATACAATTTATAACTTGATGAGTTTTGCCAAAATGATTAGACACCTCTCATGCTTGTTTAGGTTCTAAAATAAACACCTTGCATATGTAAATGTTAATCAACTAAGTTGGTGAATGGATTGATAGGTTTTGCCATAACATTTAGACACTTCCTATGCTTGATAAACACCACCTTCATGTGCTTAAAGAATGTATTCTACACCCACCTCTTTGCATGTGTGCACTCACTCCACCCCTTAGGGGTTTTCCCATTTCTGTATTCCAGCATTCTTTCTTTGCTCTTAGTTTAGTTGTTATTCCATCATTTGTTTGTTTCGTTCGCATTTCATACTTCTTAGTGTAGCGTAGTCTAGATTAGCGTAACCAACTCTCTTCCCCATTATTTTCGCCACTTGATTTCGTGCAAACAAGAAGCTGCTCACCTCCCTGAGGACGACCCGTACTTGCCACCGCTTCATCGCGGCCGTGCACTTGCGGTTTAAAATAAAACGTTCAACAAGTTTTTGGCGCCGTTGCAGGGGAGGTGCCAGTCCAGACTCTTGTTTGGACGATTCGAGTGGATTTAATTTTTGTCTTGTAGTTTTCATTGTCGCAGGTGACTCACATTGAGAAGGGGAAGCATCTGGTCAAGTTGGGAGGTGATCTGAGAGAAGACGACCGCCAATCTGCGGTGTTCAACCGCCAAATGGCGGTCTGGTAGCTTCATTTCGCCTCTACATTTTTGTGGAGTATTTCTTTATCTGTTATAGTGATCTGGGACTCGATTTAGCATGTCTTGACCTATAGTTTATTCCCAGATCAAGAATCAAACCTCCTTTAAGCAACTTGGACCCTAAAACTCAAAGCAAAAGATTAGGCATTATTCTTGTTTAAGGCATGCATCATGTATGTGACTTAGGCATTTAGATTGTCTTTTATCTTAGCTTTATTTTCTGTTGCTGAGAGCTGGCATGAGGTACGCACCTTCTACTCTCATTCATGCATTTCATATGAACATGCATTAGTTAGTAGGAAGTGCATTGCAACAAGTGTGAGTTGGGCGTTGTTTGGAGAGTTGATTGCTAGATTTAGGACTCCAAAACGCTACTAAGGAGGGGCTGTCCCATAAAAGATAAGGTGGGGGATTTCATCACCCTTTCCTTCGCCCCAAAAACCACACTAATCAAGAGCCTAATTTTAAAATCAAGTAGACATTGGCCCTAAGGATCTTGGACGCATTAGGAGAGTGATCCGGTCCCGACCGTCATGACCTGATCAGCGTTGCCCACTTTGTCGATAGTAGGATAGACGAGATCCCCGGATCTTGGCTCACTTGCTGGGCTTTGTGGTCCTCGTTGTAGGGAGGTGAGGCGTGTTGAGGCCGTGTGACCTCGCAGTTAGGCGTCGTCTAGCTGTAAGGACCTATAGCGACCTTAGGATTGTTTGAGCCTTGTTTGCTTGTGTGCTTCTACCTGTACCCATCCGCCGTAGCTTAAGGACTTCTTCCCTTCTCTCCTGAGTCATTCTTTCCCTCCTGTGTTCCCTCGTCTTCTCTTCGACGTACATTCTTCATTTGAAAAAAAAAAAAAAAAAAAAAAAAAAAAAACAGAAAGTTGTGGTTTGTGTGTGCACCTTTGTGCATGCTTTCGTGGACACGAGACGAGAGTGGTCGTTTGACGAGGAGCGTTGTCAATCCGGCTTCGGTCATCGATTTCTCGACACCTCCCTCCTCTCGTGTCGCACATAGTTCGGGTCCAATGGCTGCTAATTTCCGTGAGGAGGATCAGTTGCTGGACCCACCTGTTCGACCAGTGCTCCCAGTTGTCGTTCCCATACCTCTACGTGATCGATGCTACCCGAGCCGTACAGCTCTACCCTCATGCATCGTATTACCAGAGGCTAATGGGAACCATTTTGAGGTTAAGCCTCAATTCATTTCCATGCTCCCTCATTTCACTGGGAAAGGTGACCCCTATATCTTTCTCAGGGAATTTGAGGAGGTCTGTGCTATGTTCAAGCTGCAACAACTTAGCACAGACTCCATCCATCTTAGGCTCGTTCCTTTTGCACTAAAGGATGATGCCAAGAAGTGGTTGTACAGCAACCAGGCGAATTCCTTTAGGACTTGGGATGAGTTTCAATCTGCATTCCTCAAGAAGTACTTTCCTAATCATCGGACTCAAAAATTGAGGAACGAAATCAATTCGTTCTATCAACATGAGACCGAACCATTTCATGCATATCTTGAGAGGTTCAAAGAGCTACTATCCTCGTGCCCTCACCATGGCATTGAGTTGTGGCGTCTTTGTCAGATTGTGTATGAGGGTCTTCACATCCCGTCCAGAACGCTCCTTGAGTCCATGTGTCAAGGAGAGTTCTTGGGAAAGGATGAAAGGGAGGCATGGGCCTTCCTAGAAGACCTCGCTGAGAAAACCATGCAGTGGGAGAGTGTGAGGGAACCACCTGCATCATCTAGTATAGGAGCGAGGATCGCGAATGCAAACTCAACTAGATCGGGTTCCGCATTTGCTATCGATACCACTACGGCCACCGAGGCACGCATGGCGGCCTTAATGCGCCGTATGGATTCGATTGAGCTCCAAAACCAACAAAGTGCACCTCACATGTCCACATCTGGTCCAGTTCCTTGTCATTCATGTGGTAGGATAGGTCATGTAGAGAGCGAGTGTGAGTCCATTCCTCCTGAGATGGAGCGTGTCAACGCCATCTATGACAGAGCTAGGAATGACCCATACTCATCATCTTATAACCCTGGATGGAGGAACCACCCCAATTTTTCATGGAACCAAAATAGTGCCCCGGGTGGTCCTTCAAACTCCTCTAGACCACCTTACCAATCACACCAACCTCCCATGCATGCACATTCCTATCAGCCACCCCAAGCGCAAACCACCAATCCATCGGGTTTCCCAAATTCCAATAATATGGAAACCCGATTCAATTCGCTTGAGACCTTGACTCGTGGACTTGAAAACTCAATGAAAAATTTTATGTCTACCACAAGTCAAGTTCTCACTTCAAATCAGCAGACCATGAAATCTCTAGAGCTTCAGATGGGTCAATTGGCTCAGTCTGTACATGAAAGAGAGAGTGGGTCTTTTCCTAGCCAGCCTGAGGCTAACCCCCGCATGTACCAACAACAACAAATGCAAAATGAGAATGTGGTACCTCGGGGGAGGCAAGTAAACCATGTGGAGGAACCTGTTCACCATGTCAATTCCATTGTGACCTTAAGGAATGGAAAACAGGTTGACAATCACATTTCCTTGCCACACCCACCACCATCTATGCAGCCCCCCAGTGGGAATGGTGGTGAAGAAGAAGCTGAGGGTGAGGGTAATACACCAAAGCTTTCTTCTCAGGCACAGCAGAAAACCTACCTGCCAAAATCTCCTTATCCAAGTAGGTTAAACAAAAAGCAGAGTGACAACATGGACAAGATATTAGAGGTATTTAAGCAAGTAAAGGTTAACATCCCCTTGTTGGATGTCATCCAACAAATACCTCAATATGCCAAAGTGTTGAAGGATCTCTGCACAACCAAGAGGAAGACCAATGTTCCTAAGAAAGCATTCTTGGCTGCAAATATCAGCTCACTTTTGTCCAATCCTACCTACACAAAATACAAGGACCCGGGGTGTCCTACTATTCAGTGTACGATAGGGGACACTAGATTGAGCAATGTTTTGCTTGATTTAGGATCAGCGGTCAACCTCCTCCCATTCTCTGTTTATCAAAAGTTGAACTTGGGAGAATTGAAACAAACTAAGATCACCCTCCAATTGGCGGATAGATCCATTCGTATTCCCATGGGGATTATTGAGGATGTGCTTATCAAAGTTGGAGATTTTATATTTCCAGTCGATTTTGTTGTCCTCGATACCAATGCTGTTGCGAACACCCACTCTCAAATACCTTTGATTTTGGGTAGACCATTTCTGGCAACCTCCAATGCCTTGATTAATTGTAGAAATGGTCTCATGAAGCTCTCATTCGGTAACATGAGTGCCGAGTTTCATGTGTTCAACTCTGGTAGGCAACAGGAACCCATGGATGAACCTTTAAATCTAAATCTCATCCACCAATTGGAGAAAGCACCACAGAATCAACGAACACCCCTAACCCCAATGCAACCCATTGAGAATGTTCGTGGGCCCAGCGAAGACTCATTGCCTGTCTTTGCAATGCAACAGAGTGAGCTGGCCTCGAACATGAATGTCCAAAGGGAGTGTTCGTTGCATGATTCAGTTGAGAGTACTAGTGAGAGTGAGACACCTCATCATATGCCTATACCAGAAGGTGTCTCTACCTCATGTCCCATGGCCATTGAGCCATTTGAGCTTCATTTTGACTCCAACAAGGACCCACCTTTGACCAAGCTTATGCTTGTTGATCTAAATGATGGTGGGAGGTCCTTGTTGGATGACTTGGGGAGAAGCCCCATCCTTAGTGATGCAAGTCTGTTGCATCCATCGAATGAGCCTGAGGAACTCATTCCGATGCACCCGCCTATTGGTTGGAGGGTTTTCTTCGATGAGCAATTAAACCCTAGTGAGGCAACACAACTTCATTCTTTGTTGCCCACACCCAACCAATATCATGAGGGGTTCGAGCCTTTCAGCTTTGACCTTTCACCCCTCATGACACCTCAGAGTACCAGTGGAGTTTGCCCATCTCGGCAAGTCTCTAGTCCTCCTGACTTGATGTTCTCATTTGATGTTCCTTGACCAAATGATTATGAGAATATCTTGGTTGATGTATATATCTTTCAAAAAAAAAAACAACAAAAACAACAAAAAAAACAACAAAAAAAACAAAAAAAAAACAAAAAAAACAAAAAAAAACAAAAACAAAAAAAGTGTGTAATAAAAGACTCCTTCAGTGAGCATCGATTGTTGTGGGCCCCAACCCTTGTGTACTTGGGCCCAATCTCTTCACGTTTTTATCTCCCTTCTTCAGCTTCTCACAGGTTTTGAGGGAATTTGGGTTTGTGTCCATCAACATGACCCTGAACGTCCTTTTGTACTTCATGTTGGTGAGATCTTTTCTTTTTCATGCATGTATCCATGTAGTATCTTGTTCACATTCATTGAGGACAATGCATGAAGTAGGTGTAGGGGGGTGTTTTACGTGTGTACATAGTCGAGTCTTTTTCCTTTGGTTTTATTTTCTTTTGTTTGTATTGTTAGGGTCATGTTAGTGTGCCGCATTTAACATTGATATATCTGCTTGCCATGATCCTTGGGTGACTTGTCTTCTTTTGCTTGCCGAGTGCTTTAAAATTTTCACATTTCTTTCAAAATCTTCATGTGTTTGCGAAAGAAAATGTTTTTGTGGGTTTTGCGTGTGTTTAGCATGTGCAAAACCGTTGAGAGGCAAAGTAAAAAGAAAACTCCCAAAATTGTCTTGAACTTGATGCATTAGGATTTCTAGTTTACTGGCTTTAGGTCTTATCGAGTCGTTAGGATGCACCCCGGTTTTCCCTCGGGGGGCGTGTAATCATAGGGTTTCAGCACTCAAACATTTAAATAAGTCCACCCTGAACCTAGTGAGTAAATAATTCGTGTCTGTTAGTATAAGGAAGTTTGTCGTAGTCAAGGGCCCTTAATCTCTTTTTGTGAAACTTAAGTGTAGGGGTTTTGGTTCCCATGTAGATAAATAAGTGGTGTTCTCTCTTCTCGCACGGCTTCTATCACTCGGGAAAGTAGGTCTGAGGGGACTTTGTGCCTGGTGCTTTCGAGTCATCTGACTTGGGATGCATCGACCGAACTCCCGTTACACGGGTGGTAGGGATCGCCCTATGTGGAGATTTGGGGGAAGGTGTACGTGATAGTGTAAGTCCTCATGGGCAATGATGCACGAAACCTGATCCTGAGAGAATCAAACACCAACCAATAAAATGCTCCAAAGAAAAAGAAAAAAAAAGAAAAAAAAAGAAAAGAAAAAAGAAAAAAAAAGGAGTCAAATAAGAACCAAAATTGACTTTACACATTGTATCACATTTAGAAGTTAAGGTTGCCCATGTCTTTCACTTAATTCCTTAGTTAACTCTCACGAATAACTCATTAGGCTAGGTGTATGGACTAATTACATATATAGAGTCGACCCGTAGTATTACCGCATCCCATGATCGACAAAATAAGTCCAACGAGTCGTGTAGCTAGATTGATTAACGCATCTTGTTCGGCTTTTGTGGGTGTATCCGCTGAAAACCCTCAGGAGACAACACTCCTCCTCCTTGGCGACAAGGAGGTTTAACGGCTTGTTGCACGTGCTAAGTGCAACCGTGATTCCTACGAAAGTGAGTTAGGATTTCTTGTTTTTCGTTTGCTTTTCTCTTTCTTTGTTTTGCTCGGGACTAGCAAAAGTTAGGTGTGAGGGTATTTGATTGACATCATTTCATGCTCATATTTGTATCTTATATCCATTATCTTTCACCTAAACAATGCTATGTCACGAGTTTTATGTTTAGTTTTCAGGAATAAATAGGTTTGAAGAGATGAAACATAAAAGGACCCAAAAGCTGGGAAAAAGGACTGGATTGTGAGATCTGGGGACCAAGATGCAAGGGAGAAGGACCTGAACGCAAGACCGAAGGACCTAAGAGCAAAACAGAATACTCCACACCATTATGGGGAGTATTTTAGCAATTGGATTCGGGTCGGAGCTCCAATAAACAAAGTAGATGCATCCAAGACCACCAAATACACCAAGCAAAGCCCAGAACAAGATTCAACTCGATCCGGAAAATTTGGACCGCCAATTGGCGGTCACTTTGGGCCCAAATCCACCAAGTTTTCTCCTGGACGTGTATTAATGTTTGTTTAGGCTATTTTTGGTATTGGTTTAGTCCCACATCGGGGGATTGTCCCGGATTAGCTTTTTCCATGCCTATAAATAGAACTCTTCACCTCCTATTGTAATCACTCCATATTTTAAGTGGCTATTCTTCCTACTAGAAGTGAGGCCTTGAAGCACACACTAAAGTAGAGGATGCTACTTTTAATGTGAGTCATTTTAATACAAGTTTTCTTTATTATGTTGTTTGTTTTATGTTTCTTGTTTTGCTTTGCTTAATCTCATTTCATTAGTTTTATTAGCTTAGTTAATATGCTTTCTTTGTTTAGTTTAATAATTAGTGTAATGTTTAGTGAGTAGTTTCATCCCCTTTGGGGGGTGGAGTAGATGTACATACATGCATTAGAGAATGGGATGAATGCTTTAATTTCAATGTGTTGATTAAACATGAATGTATGCTTGCTTGTTTAGGATAGAATTTATAACTTGATGAGTTTTGCCAAAATGATTAGACACCTCTCATGCTTGTTTAGGTTCTGAAATAAACACCTTGCATATGTAAATGTTAATCAACTAAGTTGGTGAATGGATTGATAGGTTTTGCCATAACATTTAGACACTTCCTATGCTTGATAAACACCACCTTCATGTGCTTAAAGAATGTATTCTACACCCACCTCTTTGCATGTGTGCACTCACTCCACCCCTTAGGGGTTTTCCCATTTCTGTATTCCAGCATTCTTTCTTTGCTCTTAGTTTAGTTGTTATTCCATCATTTGTTTGTTTCGTTCGCATTTCATACTTCTTAGTGTAGCGTAGTCTAGATTAGCGTAACCAACTCTCTTCCCCATTATTTTCGCCACTTGATTTCGTGCAAACAAGAAGCTGCTCACCTCCCTGAGGACGACCCGTACTTGCCACCGCTTCATCGCGGCCGTGCACTTGCGGTTTAAAATAAAACGTTCAACAAGTTTTTCCCGAAACTTGTTGAACGTTTTATGCATCATTGCCCATGAGGACTTACACTATCACGTACATCTTTCCCGAAATCTCCACATAGGGCAATCCCTACCACCCGTGTAACGGGAGTTCGGTCGGCGCATCCCAAGTCAGATGACTCGAAAGTACCAGGCACAAAGTCCCCTCAGACCTACTTTCCCGAGTGATAGGAGCCGTGCGAGAAGAGAGAACACCTACTCACTTATTTCTTATCTACACATGAACCAAAACCCCTACACTAATGTCTCACAACAAGATTTAGAGGGTCTTTGACTACAACAAACTTCCTTAAGTTAACAGACACGAATTATTGACTCACTAGGTTCAACGTGGACTTCATTAAATGTTTGAGCACTGAAACCCTATGATTACTCACCCCCAAGGGAAACTGGGGTGCATCCTAACTAGGGGTGAGCATCGGTCCGGACCCGGACCGGACCGGACCCGAATTCTCGCCGGGGTCCGGACCGAACCCGGACCGATCAGTCTGGTCCTGTCCAAAAACCCGGATCGGACCGAACTTTTGTGGGGATTTTTGGGTTTTCGTCCGGAACCGGACCAGACCGGACCGAAACCCGAATCGCTCCGGTGGGCCGGACCGAAACCCGGACCGGTTGGTTTCGGTCCGGACCGAACCCGGACCGGACCGGAAATTTCTCTCCCCTAATCCTAACGACTCGATAAATCCTAAATCCACTGTAATAGATATCCTGATGCATCAAGTTCAAGACAATTTTGGGAGCTTTCTTTTTACTTTGCCTCTCAACGGTTTTGCACATGCTAAACACACGCAAAACCCACAAAACATTTTCTTTCGCAAACACATGAAAAATTTGAAAGTAATGTGGAAATTTTAAAGCACTAGGCAAGCAAAATGAGACAAGTCACCCAAGGATCATGGCAAGCAGATATATCGATATTAAATGCAACACACTAACATGACCCTAAAAATGCAAACAAAAGAAAACAAAATCAAAAGAAAAGACTCGACTATGTACACACGTCAAAAACCCCCCCACACACACCTACTTCATGCATTGTCCTCAATGAATGCGAGCAAGATACTACATGGAGATATGCATGAAAAAAGGAGAGATCTCACCAACATGAAGTACAAAGGGAAGTTCAAGGTCATGTTGATGGACACAAACCCGAATTCCCTCAAAACCTGTGAGATGCTGAAGAAAGGATACAAATACGTGAAAGAAATGAAGCCCAAATACACAAGGGTTGGGGCTCACAACAATCGATGCTCACTAAAGGAGTCTTTTATTGTACTTTCTTATTTTTCTTTTTTTTATATAACTATGTACAAACATAAGTTCCCATCTTCATTTGTCAAAAGACATCAAATGGGAACCTCAAGAGTGGGTCAATGCACATGGAAAGAGAACATGACACCACGCGGGGCCAGAATACTCATGTGTGGGCCCCCTTCACAAAGACCACCATATGAAACGAGAGATTCATGAATTGGACGCAAAGGCGTCTCATTCAAAGGATCAAACTGAAAGAGCTTGAACCTCTCAAGAGTTTGGGAAATGAGGGGCAACGGAAGAAGAGTTTCTCCTGTTGCGCTGCTAAAACTATGATCGTCAATCCAAACTCTCCAACCAATAGGCTGGTGCGTCGGAACGAGGTCAAGAACCTCGTTAGGCATGTCCGACACACCAGGCGAACAAAAAGTGGGTCTCATACCCAAGGTATCCTCCAAGGAAATCCTAATACCCTCATTAGCAATGTAGTTGTTTGATGTTCCATCATTTCCAAGATGATCAGGAACAATAGTGAGAGACAAACTCTCATCAGGTTGTTTGAAATTGAGGGTACTAGGGAGCTCTTGCTCCACCAGAGGTGAGTCCTTAAGAGGCACAACATGAAGATCATGTGGCTCTAGGGCCATGGGACAAAAAGATAAGGCACAATCCTGTGCCGACTCATAATGAAATTGGTCCATGTGTTTCCTCAATTGGAATCGAATCCTCCACCAAGTGATCGTGAAGTGAAACCCCAAGTCCCTCAGACTGACTAGGAGTTTGACTTTGAAAGATTGTGCTTTGAATTTGTGGATGTGGTGGTGGCGGTTCGATATCAAAAGATAAATCCTCATGTTGACAAGAAAAGTTACTCTCCTCACGTTCACGTAATTGCTGCGACATTTGTCTCACTTGCAGTTTCATATTTTGTATGGACTGTTGAGTGGTTTCCATGAACGTAAGGAAAGTTTGTTTCAAGGAATCAGGTATGCGGTCAACTATGAGGTCCAAGTCAGAGCTTGGGAAATTTTGGGGTTGGGTGTTGATGGGCTGAGAATGAGTCCAAAGATTTGAAGTGGGGGTGTTGGTAGAATTCTGGGTATTCGGGAGGAGGATACTGGGGTGAAAATGAAGTATAAGCATTTGGATATGAATTGTCTCCCCGCGAATCCATCACTCTCGGGTTGTACGCGGATGCGTAATGGTTATATTGAGCATTTTGGGAAAATGTATGCTCATACTCAGGCTCAGGGGGAACATAAGGACATTCCCCTATAACATGACCACTCAACCCACAACAATCACATGGTACGGCTACTGGAGCCACCGATGCACTCATATCAACTTCCACATGCATGAAAGAGGCCAAAGGTTCTTGTAATGTCTCAGATTGATGACCAACATATGATCCACCGTAACTAGATGGTGGTCTAGCAGTCGGTGCCTCTCTCATACTACCCCAATATGAAGATTGCTCAGTCACACAATTAAGATTGTCCCAACCATACAGGGTGTTAGTGCTAGCCACCCCAGGATGCACGGGTCGGGAGTACCAGGGAGAATCGTCCTAGTCCCAACAATGATATGGATGGTCGCCCATGTAACCATCCATCACAACAGAGAACTCTAGAGTCGACCACTCTCACCACCACGAGGCTAAACTCACAAAAAAGTGCTCGACTCGACCCTAAAACGCTACCAGAGAGTGTAAAGGGGAGGAGACTAGAATGTAGAAGTAGGTGAGAAGAAGATGACTCAGAGGAGACGGGAAGAATCCCTAGAAACTAGCGTGGGTAGTGGGAGAGGGTAGAAGCCTAATCCAGCAAGCACAGCTCAAACAATGTAAGGCAATGGGTCTTTAGGCTAGACGACTCCTAACTTCGAGGTCACTAGTCTCGACATGCCTCACCTCCCTACAACGAAGACCACAATGCCCAGCAAGTGATACCAGATCCGGAGATCCAGTTGCTCCTACTATGGACAAGGTAGGCAACGCCGATCAGGCCATGACGGTCTCAACTAGATCACTCTCCTAGTGCGTCCAAAATCTTTAGGGCCAATGTCTACTTGCTTTTAGAATTAAGGCTTTCTTAAGAGTGATTTTTGGGGCCAAGGAAAGGGTGATGAAATCCCCCACCTTATCTTTTATGGGACAACTCATCCTTAGTAGTCTTTTGATCTTAAATCTAGCAATCAACACTCCAATCAAACGCTCAACTCACTCTTGTCCCGATGCACCTTACTAACTAATGCATGATCGAAACATGCATGAATGAGAGATTTCGGTGTACGTACCTCACGCCAGCAATCAACAACAAAATGTAAAGCAAAGAAAAGACAAATGCATGCAAGGTCTACACATGATGCATGACCTAGATGGCAAGAAGTCTAATCTTTTGCTTTGAGTTTTATGGTCCAAGACAGCCAATTGGCGGTCTATATGATCCAGATCGAGTTGGTTTTGGTTGTGGGCTTTTCTTGATGGATATGTTGGTCTTGGATGCATCTACTTTGCTTGTTGGAGCTCCGACCCGAATCGAATTGCCAAAATACTCCCCATGATGGTGTGGAGTTTTCTGTTTTGCTCTTAGGTCCTTCAGTCTTACGTTCAGGTCCTTCTCTCTTGCATCTCAGTCCCCAGGTCTCACAATTAAGTCCTTTTTCCTGCTTTTGGGTCCTTTCATGGCTCTTCTCTTCAAACCTCTTTATTTCTGAAATTCAAACATAAAACTCGTCACGTAGCATTGCTTAGGTGTAAGATAATGGATATAAGATACAAATATGAGCATGAAATGATGTCAATCAATATGCAAGTTTCAAAGATCCATTTATGGATTGAAGCAAGCATCGAGGAGTTGGAACAAACGCTTTGACGAAGAGGTGAAGAACATTCACTTGATTCAAAGTAAAGGAGAACCTTGTATGTACAAGGAGATTAGTGGGAGCCATGTAGTACTTCTGATCTTATATGTCGATGACATATTGCTCATGAGCAATCGTATACCTTAGCATTAGCAAACGAGAAATTTCATTGAAATCGGCATGTTCAATGAAAAGATATGGATGAGGCTCAATACATCTTGAGAATCAAGATACATTGAGATACATCCCGTAGACTCATTGGCTTCAGTCAACGTGCATACATTGACAATGTCTTGGAAATGTTCAGGGTGAATAATTCCGACATGGACAATGTGCCAATAAGTATGAGTATAGGTGTGCAACTCAAGAAGTCTCAACGTGCTCAATCACGGAAAGACTTGAAGTACATGAAGGTATCCCTTATGCTTCGGCAAAAGGAAGGACCATGTACACGATGACTTGCACAAGACTCAATATCTCGTATGCTCTAAATGTGACAAGTAGTGACCAATCCAACGCAAGTCCTAATCATAGGATTGCGGTCAAGAATATTCTGAAGTACCTTAACCGGACTAAAGATAAGGTTCTTGTTTATGGAGGACAATTGAGAAAATAGTCGAGGGCTATTTTGATGCAATTCTCATAGGGATTCTTGACAATAGGAGGTTGGAATGATGACGTGTCATCATTATCAAAGGTGGAGGTATGAGCTAGTGTAGTTAGGAGTAATATCACTACGGCTAACTCAACCACCAACGAAAGACGAAATAAATAAATGGGTGGACACAACAATGACACAACTGATCCATTCAACAAACCCTCATACCAAGATAACAGACGAAATAAATTTCGAGTCCATGGATCCAAGGATCCATGTGGATTGGCTTGATAGGTGATTTGAGAAGGTTACCCTAGTTATTAACGTTTTATACATTGAGAATGTATGTGAAAGAAAACTTTGATAACAAGTGGGAGATTGAAGGGAATGTGTTCTAAAAGTTTTACTTTTAAATGTCAATTATTATGAATTGAATGAGAAATCATTTTGTTCCTTATTTATGTTATTCGTCTTTTAGAAGTGTTAAGGAAGAGGCTCTTGGTCCTTAACCGTAGAACTCTAAAAGATATTGATTTACATAAAATAAAAGATATTCGCAATCATGGTAATTAACAATGGACATTGATTACCGAGTTAAGATTGTCGTGTTGGTCATAGATCATTGTAGCTCTACAAGTGAGTGACAACACGGGTACGCAAAAGAGGAAAATATTACTTTTGTATACCGAATAGACCTAATAAGTAAAACATTCTAGAATTGTGTTTTCTGTGTCATTAATGTTTTACTGTGTCTTTGGTCCTTTGATATGAGACTTATATCCGATCACTTAAGAATTGCTTAATTAGACTAGTGTCTTGAGCTATCGATAAGAGTAGTGCAAAGGCATTGGTTGGTTAAGTATGACTTTTGTTGGAGAAGATAGCTAGTCAAAAGATTATCATTGCCCCTCTTAATTGAGTGATGATATTAGTGGGCCCCTTGATAAAGCAAAGTTATAATGTGCACAATGTGATTTGAGTTAAGTCACATATTTATAACTAGCTTAAGGAGATCAAGAAATGAATACTAATACAAAGATAACACAATACTACTTTGTGTGTATTCTTAATATCATGAGGAAAGGGACGGACACAAGTGGTTTACTCCATCACTAAATGGATCGGGTTTTGGTTCGCGTGGAATTAAGACATCTAACTAATTGGGAGTTATAATGTGTAGCTAGATACCACTTATAGCTTGTGATATTAAGCTCTTAATATCACTGCCAACTTGGTCTAGATCCTCCTATAGGTCACACCGCAAAAACCGGGAAACAAGAAGCTTGAATTTGGTTCATATAATGTGTCGGGTTTCTCATAGAAAATATGACACATGTGGTGAACAAGTAAAATCAATTATGTTGTGATATATAACATAATTAGAATCATGATAAATTCATATGAGATGCATATATTATGGGGTGTAATAATTTATTGTTGCATAGGATAATATATTGCATAAGTTGTGAATTTGCTAAAACCCCCTAAAGTTCAAATTTTGCTGGAAATAAATCCAAAATTTGAAAAGGCAAAATCGGGTAAAAGTTTGGTAATCCGTTTATGGTTCGGTCGACCGAAGGTTCTGTGGATCGGTCAACCAAACGTGGAACGGATGGTCAAAATTGATTGACCGCACTTGACCAAAGTGCGTGGAGTTCTGGTTCGGTATACCGAACCAGGACGGTCGACCGAACAATGTCCAGTTTCGATATTTTCGGTTAACCGAATGGCATTCGGTTTTAGACGTGAGTTCGTCCGATCGGTTAAGGAGAATTTTTCTCCTTAAGAATCGGTCGTCCGTCTAATGCGCGGTAAACCAAACGTGACATATTCGGTTAACCGAGTGTGACTCGGTAAACCGAACCCCGATCGATTTTCTACCTTTGATAATTAAGAGATTAATTTGATTGATGGTTGGATTAGCTCCAAACTTGGTCAAACGTTTTGTGGATGCATGTAATGCATTATGGAATTAGTTTGTGAGAGAAAATGCCAAGACAACATGGCTTAAGAATAGCCATGATTGAGAGTAAGATTGGAGCCTATAAATAGGTCATTTTTCTCCTTAATTATGTTAGATGTTTTTGCTAATTCTTTTCTCTCCTAATTCACCACAAAAGCCACGAAAATCCTCTTAAGTTTCTAAGTCTTTGGAAGTAGAAATCTCAGAGACTAAGGAAGGGGTTTGTAGCTAGATTCTAAGCTAGTTTGGAGATTGATTGGCTAGCTTCTTTCTCTCCAACCTTGTTTAAGGTTTGGTGAACACTCGTAGGCATCCGGCACAACGGGAAGCGAAGATCGTCTTCTTCAGCATCTCCGGATCATCAAGAAGTTTTAGACAACTTCTAGGTATGAATTTCGGAGTCCCTTGTGTTTGTTTTAATAAAGTTTTGAAACTAGTTATTGAAACAAACTGATGCATGCATGAAACAAATCATAGAAATTTGTAATTGGTCCTTATTGTGCATAAAAATTTCGAAAATATATATGTGCAATTAAACTAGAAATCCAACAAAATTCATGTAGTATCTTGCTCACATTCATTGAGGACAATGCATGAAGTAGGTGTGGGGGGGTGTTTTACGTGTGTACATAGTCGAGTCTTTTTCCTTTGATTTATTTTTATTTTCTGTGTATTGATAGGGTCATGTTAGTGTGCTGCATTTAATATCGATATATCTGCTTGCCATGATCCTTGGGCGACTTGTCTTCTTTTGCTTGCCTAGTGCTTTAAAAAAATTCACATTTCTTTCAAAATCTTCATTTGTTTGCGAAAGAAAATGTTTTGTGGGTTTGGCGTGTGTTTAGCATGTTCAAAACCGTTGAGAGGCAAAGTAAAAAGAAAACTCCCAAAATTGTCTTGAACTTCATGCATTAGGATATCTAGTACAGTGGCTTTAGGACTTATCGAGTCGCTAGGATACACCCCGGTTTTCCCTCGGGGGGCGAGTAATCATAGGGTTTCGGTACTCAAACATTTAAAGAAATCCACCCTGAACCAAGTGAGTCAATAATTCGTGTCTGTTAATTTAAGGAAGTTTGTTGAAGTCTTGGACCCTTCAAATCTTGTTGTCGGACATTAAGTGTAGGCGTTTTGGTTCATGTGTAGATAAGAAATAAGTGAGTAGGTGTTCTCTCTTCTCGCACGGCTCCTATCACTTGGGAAATAATATCTGAGGGGGCTTTGTGCCTGGTGCTTTCGAGTCATCTAACTTGGGATGCATTGGCCTAAGTTAACGTACATACATTGACACGGTCTTGGAAAGGTTCAAGATTAACAACTCCAAAAAGGGCAGTGTGCCAATGAGTATGGGTGTGCAACTGAAGAAGTCTCAACGTGCACAATCACGTAAGGACTTAGAGTACATGAAGGATGTCCCTTATGCTTTGGTAATTGGGTCGATCATGTACGCGATGACTTGCACAAGACGCGATGTCTCGTATGCTCTGAGCGTGACAAGTCGTCACCAATCCAACGCAGGTCCTGAGCGTTGGACTGCAGTCAAGAATATCCTGAAGTACCTTAATCGGACTAAGGATAAGATTCTTGTTTATGGAGGACAAAGGGAGTTGATAGCCGATGGGTACTCGGATGCGAGTTTCATGAGTGATCCGGACGATAGAAGGTCGCAATCAGGATACGTCTTTCTTCTGAATGGTGGAGCTGTGAGTTGGCGTAGTTGGAAGCAAAGCACTACGGCCGACTCAACCACTGCTTCCGAAGTAATGGTTGTCGCTGAAGTGAGCAAGGAAGGAGTGTGGATCAAGAAGTTCCTTGAAGAGCTTGGAGTAGTTCCCACAAGCGAGGGACCCATTGAGCTGTTTTGCGATAATAGTGCTTCTATCTCGCAAATCAAGGATCCTAGATCACACCACAAAGTGAAGTACATGGATTGTAAGTACTTCGTGACACGTGACCTCATCGACGAAACCAAAATAAATCTATTATGGGTGGACACCAACAACAACACATTTGATCCATTCACAAAACCCTTATCCCAAGCCAAGGGTGAAATGCATTTCGAGTCCATGGGATTGAGGAACCATGTAGATTGGCTTGATGATTGATATGTAATGGTGTTTACCCTAGTTATTATTGTTTTATACATTGAGTATGTATGTGAAAGAAAACATTAATAACAAGTGGGAGATTGAAGGGAATGTGTTCTAAAAGTTTTACTTTTAAATGTCAATTATTATGAATTGAATGAGAAATCATTTTGTTCCTTGTTTATGTTATTCGTCTTTTAGAAGTGTTAAGGAAGAGGCTCTTGGTCCTTAACCGTAGGGCTCTAAAAGATATTGGTTTACATAAAGCAAAAGATATTCGCAATCATGATAATAAACATGGGGCATTTATTACCGAGTTAAGATTGTCGTGTCGGTCATAGATCATTGTAGCTCTACAAGTGAGTGACAACACGGGTACGCAAAAGATGAAAATATTACTTTTGTATACCATTATAGAATTGTGTTTTCTGTGTCATTAATGTTTTATTGTGTCTTTGGTCCTTTGATATGAGACTTATATCCGATCACTTAAGAATTGCTTAATTAGACTAGTGTCTTGAGCTATCGATAAGAGTAGTGCAAAGGCATTGGTTGGTTAAGTATGACTTTTGTTGGAGAAGATAGTTAGTCAAAAGATTATCATTGCCCCTCTTAATTGAGTGATGATATTAGTGGGCCCCTTGATAAAGCAAAGTTATAATGTGCACAATGTGATTTGAGTTAAGTCACATATTTATAACTAGCTTAAAGAGATCAAGAAATGAATACTAATACAAAGATGACACAATACTACTTTGTGTGTATTCTTAATATCATGAGGCAAGGGACGGACACAAGTGGTGCACGTCATCACTAAATGGATCGGGTTTTGTTTCGAGTGGAATTAAGACATCTAACTAATTGGGAGCTATAATGTGTAGCTAGATACCGCTTATAACTTGTAATATTAAACTCTTAATATCACTGCCAACTTAGTTTAGATCCTCCCATAGGTCACACCACGAAACTGGGAAACAAGAAATGGGGATTTTGAGTTCATAAGATGTGTCAGGTTTCATGTAGAAAATATGACACATGGGGTGAACAAGCAAAATCAAAATTATGTTATGATTAATAACATAATTAGAATCTAAATTAAATTCATATGTGATGTAAATATTATGGGGTGTAATGATTTATCGTTACATAGGATAATATGTTACATAAGTTGTGAATTTACTACTAATCCCGAAATGTCAATTTTTGTAGGGGTAAAACCAAAATTTGACCAATCTGCAGAACAGTGCTCAACGGTCGACCGAACAATAGTAAACGGTCGACCGGTCGGTGCACGGTCTGTTCGGAACGGTCGACCGAATCTATCGGTCGGTCGACCGAACATTGCGATGAAATAGTTTTATTGTTGAGAACGGTTGACCGAGTGTCTAACGGTCGACCGAACCTCCAAACGATCGACCGGTCCAGACGGTTTTCTGCAGAATTAATTAGATCATGCATGGAATTGGTCCATAACTGATTTAATTCGTGGCTAAGATTATTTGTTAGCAAATAATGGATGGTTAGATGGAAGTTTGCATGAAATCATGGGCAAGAGGTTGCACATGAATAGGTAATTTGGAGAGAACTTATAAATACAAGTTTATCTCATTACCTTATTAATTTAATTAATTATCTTTTTGTGCAAACTTCTCTCTCCATAATTTTCCACGAATTTCACCTTAATTCTTGAGTTTAGTTTTAGTTTTCAGAGATCTTCTTCTCAAGGGAACTAAAGAGGGGTTAGTAATTAGATTCTAAACCCTATTGGAGATTGAGAGGCTAGCTCTTCTCTCTCCAATCTCGTTGAGAGTTTGGTGAATTCTTGGAGGCATCCGGCGCAGCGACAAGCATCCTCAACATCTCCGGATCTTCAAGAAGTTTTAGAGAACTTCTAGGTATGAATTTCGGAGTCCCATGTTTGTTTTAATAAAGTTTTAAAACTAGTTATTGAAACAAACTGATGCATGCATGAAACAAATCATAGAAAAATTGTAATTGATCCTTATTGTGCATAAAAATTTCGAAAATAAATATGTGCAATTAAACTAGAAATCCTACACAAAGTGCAACCGTGATTCCTACGAAAGTGAGTTAAGATTTCCCTGTTTTTCGTATACTTTTCCTTTCTTTTATTTTTATTTTTCTTTGTTTTTCTCGAGACTAGCAAAAGTTAGGTGTGGGGGTATTTGATTGACATCATATCATGCATATATTTGTGTCTTATATCCATTATCTTGAGCCTAAACAATGCTACGTAACGAGTTTTATGTTTCCGTTTTAGGAATAAACAAGATTGAGGAGAAGAGGCATAAAAGGACCTAGAAGCAAGGAAATGGACTGAGTTGCAAGACTTGGGAACTGAGATGCAAGAGGGAAGGACCCGGATGAAAGCCTAAAGGACCAATGAGCAAATCAGGAAACTCCACACCATCATGAGTATTTTGGCAATTAAATCCGGGCCCAACCATCAACAACCGAATTGGGTTCATCAAACACCAAGAAATCAATCCAGAACCGAGACACCAAAATCCAGACTCAATCCAACACTTATAGACCGCCAATTAGCGGTCCATTTGAATTCAAACCCGATAAGACTTGGCCGGGTGTTGTATTAGCATGTATTTAGTCCATTTATGGTATGCGTTTAGTCTCATACTGGGGGCTTGTCCCGGATTACCTTTTTCATTGGCTATAAATAGAACTCCTCCTCCATTGTACCCTACCCATTGCTTGGTGGCATTCTCTCTACTTGGAGTAAGCCTTGAAGCAAAACTCAAGGTGGAGAAGATTGTTACCTTCAATGTGAGTCATTTTAATAAAATAATTGTTCTTAGTTTCTTTTAATCTTATCTTTTAATTCTTGCATGCTTCTTTAGTTTTACTTTCCTTTCCTTTTAGCTTCTTTAATATTTCTTGCTTGCTTAGTTTAATTTCATTTCAGTAGAATGTTTCATTTTGTTAATGTAGTTAGTGTAATGATTAGTGAGTAGTTTCATCCCCATTTGGGGGGTGGAGAAATATGTGATGTGATTATGTGATGTATTAGGTGTGTGTTATCTTAATCCTTTGAACCTTATATGATTTCCATAACCATCTAATGGGATTTCACTCTTGTCTTTGATATGCTAATGCTCTTGAATGAATCTTAGCTTATCCTTAGACTAGTGAACCTATTTTATGGGGAATGATGAGATGAGGATAAGGATGGAATTGATAAAGGAAACATGACTTGTAGTGTATGTGCTCTTGTTTCCCTTACCCTTATTAATGCCTTGTACATTTTAATGATTGGGTAAATCTTATTTCATGTAGAAGCATAGTGGGTTTGGTCTTTATACTTGAGTTTATTTAGCTTCATTCCAATTATTGTCTTGTATGTTTTAATGATATGATCTTATCTTATTTCATGTGGAGGCAAAGTTGTATGTAGTTTTATGATTTTCAAGCACTACATATGGTGAGGAGCTTAATTGAACACACACACACACATACACATATCTTTGTATGCACACTCTTTTCTCTACCCCCTTTGGGGTTTAGTTTTTTTTATTTATTTTCCATTCCTTTCGCATTATAGTGTAGTTTGATCGCAACTCCTTTCTCTCCTTTCTTTCCCACTCGCCTTCGAACAAACTAAATCCTTTCTTTCCATACGGGTTGATCCCTATGGATCGACCCGTATTTGTCACCGCTTCAACGCGGCTGTGCACTTGCGGTTAATTAAAACGTATCAATCATTTAACCATATTAAACGAAAAAATATTATATTACTTATGTATATTCGTCTAGTAATTGTGTGTTAATTGTATTCATGTACATAAATATGTATATTACTTGTTTATTAATCGTGCTACAACTTTATACTCATTTATTAATCGTTTAAATTTTTTCCAACCATATTCAGTAACTTCATTTCATTTTATGTCATGTAATCGCGTATCGCGTACAATCGAGCGTCCTACTTAAAAATCTCCACCAGTAGTACCATAAAGTAAGTCTTAATTAAATTAGTAAAATGATTTTCGATCGCTCTCTGGGACGCTATTCAGTGACGCTGCTGACCTGGACAAGTCCAGTTGATCACTTGTTTTACGGGTTTTTTTATTTTTCTGTTATCTTTGCTTTGACCCCAAGAAACCTCACATTTAAACCTTTCACGCCTTTTGGCTCTCTATTGTATCTGCGGCCGTTCCATCTTCCCTTAGTTCACTAGTCTATGATAATCCACAGAATGACAAGCTTTCATCTTCCTTTCTATTTCGTTCCTTCCTTTTTCGTTTTGATCGTATCTTTCTCTCTACTGCAATGGAAATTGTACCTATTTCTTTGAAAGAGGAGCAGTCATTAAACGTTCCTCAAGAGAAGATGTTTTTTCATTCTTTCGAAGAAGCAATAACTTTTTACAATGACTATGCAGATGCTTGTGGTTTTTGTGTTAAGATAAGACAATCTCATTACGAAGGTGGTGGTGTTATCCGGGCTACACTTACTTGTTCCAAGAAGGGAAAGGCCCCCAACAAACCAAGGACAAGAAATATTGAAGCCTCGTTTATCGAATACAGCCGAGTGCACGACTCACATCAGTGTTCCGGAAAACCCAGTAAGGGGTTACCAGATTAACTTTGTCGATCTTAAACATAACCACAAAATGCTTCATGAGGAGTATATGAATTTTCTAAGACAGAAACGAATTGTACCTCAGGTCGGGATTGCACGAATAGCGTGCAATGATGCTTCCGGGATCTCGGCTGCTAAGACTATGCAATCCTTTGTCGTCGAGGATGGGGGGCAAGACAAACTGACTTTCAACGAGAGGGACCTAAGGTTTGTGTTTTTTCCGACATTACTTTGTTAGAAGAAATCTCTATCGTTCATAACTCTTTTGTGCGCAGGAATGTTATAACCGAACTCCGAAATTTGAAAATGGGACCAGGCGATGCACAAGCTCATCAGAACTATTTCTTTAAAATGCAAAAGATTTATTCAATGTTTTTCTATGTCATGGATATGGATGACGAAGGAAGACTAAAGAATATTTTCTGGACCGACTGCCATTCTAGAGTTGTTTATTCATACTTCAGGGATGCTATATGTTTCGACACTACCTACCTGACTAACAAATACGACATGCCGTTTGCACCATTTGTAAGAGTTAATCTCCATTTTGAGTCTGTGTTGCTCGATTGTGCTTTGCTCTCCTGTGAGACCACTGAAACTTACATTTGGTTGTTCCAAACGTGACTGTTGTGCATGTTCGGTACATTTGAAGAGATGGTATTTTAGTATTAAGGGTGTTGGGCTTGTCCATTTTAAGCAATATATTGTCATTTTTACCTTATGATTTTGTCCTTTTTAATTTTCCGTGTTGTGCATATGGTCATATCGTATTAAGTTTCTTGGGCTTGTACTTTTTAAGAAATAGTTTGTCCTTTTTACCTTATCGTTTTTCCTTTGTAATATATGGTTGTCCCCCTTTAAAACCTGAGTTTGCCTTTTTTAAGAATAAGTTTGTCCTTTTTAACCTATGGTTGGTCCTTTTTAAGGTGTAGGTTTGTCTTTTTTATGAAAGGGCGTGTTCTTTTTTAAGAATAAGTTTGTCCTTTTTAACCTATGGTTGGTCCTTTTTAAGATATAGGGTTGTCCTTTTTATGAATGGGTGTGTCCTTTTTAATATGTTTGTTTGTCCTTCTTGAAAATTCCTATTTGTGCAGATATCCCTCCACCAGCGATCATAATGGACCAATGTGGTGTCATTACTGCTATTGTAAGGAATGTCTTCCCAAATGCCAGGTACAAATTTTGTATATACCACATAATGAACAAAGCTCCAGTGAAGTTGTCGACGTAGTATCGCAAGCACATGTTATTTGATCAAAAAATGATTGTGTATGACTCAAAAACCCAGCTGAATATGAGCGGATTTGGTAGGGTTTCCTGGCCGATTTTGAGCTTCAAATCCATAGCTGGCTCCATTCCATTTATGTTATCCATGAGTCTTGGGTACCTGCTTTTTTAGGTGATTGCTTTTTCGTGGAAATGACTTCTACCTAAAGAAGCAAAAGTATGAACACGTTCTTCGACAAGTACCTAACTTCTAAGACCACCCTCAAGTATTCATTCAACAATATGAACTCGCTCTCCGTCACAAGTACGAGAAGGAAGCTCAATCAGACTTGGATTGTCTGCATAAGAACACCCGATTGGTTTCAATATATCCCTTCGAGAGGCAAATCAGCGAGTTGTGTACCGTAGGGGTTTTCAAGAAAGTCCAGTTAGAAATTGGGGAGATGATATACTGCGACCTAACCGACGAGTTCCAATTGAATGAGGCAGTGTATTACAAAGTAACTTAACGTGTACGAAGTGGTGAGCAACTCTTATCGAAATGTTTCCTTGTACAGAACAAAAGTCTGAGCTTCACATGTGATTGTAGAATGTTTTAGCACGTTGTCTTCTTTGTTGCCATGTGTTGGTTGTATTTTCACACGTAGATCCTAATGCATTGCTCCCGCCGTCTTACATCATTAATCAATGGCGGAAGGATATTCGTCGAAGCTATCAAGATAACATGTACCAAGACAATCGCATAATGGAGATGGATGTGCTGCGTCGTCACGTCGACATAATGGGTCGTGCTCTTTGGATCGCATAGGAAGCATTCATTTCCCACGAAAGGTATCTTAAGGCCGTGAAGTGTATGGAGTGGCTGAGGTCACGTATCAACACTACCCAGGGCCCTACTATAGTTGTTGAAGTTGGGAGCGCAGGTACATCTGTGTGCAATCCAGATAAAGTCACCCGTCCAGGAAGACCGCCGACTAGACGTCAGGTTTCTTTAGCTGAGAAGATTATTCAAAGAAGCCAAAAAAGTACCTCATAAAAGAGAAGAACAAGTATCGAAGGAAGGGCAAATCCCCCTGCATCAGATCACGCCGAGACCAGGGGATCCAGATTTTGGCGATTGGGACATGAAGTTGTATTACGAGCAACGAGCTCCTTAAGTTTGTAATGTTAACATTCAAAAGTTCATGTAAAAAGAGTAACATTTCATTAGGGCTTTGTCAATTTTAATATATGGGGTGTTCTTTTTAACCCTTGTGTTTGTCCTTTTTAACTCATGATTTTGTCTTTTTTAATATACGGGTTCGTCCTTTGTAATATCTACGCTTGTCCTTTTTAATACCTTAGTTTGTCCTTACATTAGTTGAATATGTCTGGGGAAAGATATGGGTTTGCCCTTCTTAATGGTGGGGTCTGTCCTTTTGAAGTCATGAGTTTGTCCTTTTTACTATATGGGTTTGTCGTTTTAAGTAGCGGGGTTGTCCTTTTTAACAAAAGGGTTTGTCCTTTTTAAGGTATGAGTTTGTCCTTACAATGGTTCAACTTGTCTGAGCTAAGACATTTGTTTGTCCTTTTTAACAAAGGGGTTTGTCCTTTTTAAGATAGGGGTTTGTCCTGACGTATGGATGAATTTACGTTCATGTATAAATTCTTAGTATGAAAACTACAAAATGTAATTACGAATCTATAATTGTATTTATGAATCTCCTCACGACTACTGTAGATCAAAAGTCAACACAGGCATGGGAGTCCCTCAGTAACTTCATGGACAATTCACCCCTGACTGAGTGAAGTGTCTTGGGGTCCATCTCTTCCGTCGGGGAAAGCTTTTGCATGACACACCTTATCCAGTACAACACAAAAACACCACAGTCGTTGCTCCCCAGCATTTGTCGTTGGCACGTGTCGCTCAGGTATCTCAGTAGCTAGTCCCCCTTAAGTTGGTTCCTCCAGTATTCACCCACGTCTTTGGCCGAGCATTCATGTACGCCTACCGCACTGTCGGGATCCTCATTTAGAACTAGCTCCATAGAGTAAATGTTCAAATGCAGGATCTCCACGGACGGACCGTTAACAACAACCAGAGTCCAATGTTCGGCCAGTAGCCTTGGGTATGCGATGATGGTCCTTACAGGATCCATGCCTTGTAGTCGAGGGGCTAGCCACTCTTCAATGGTCTTGACTTGGCCATTCAAAATGCTTTCTGAACAGTAGCTTGAAATACAAAGTACATCTTGAGGGTACTTTTCTGTTTTTTGTCGATCACCTCGTTGGTCAAATCCATCTCCTTCATCATGAGCTCCTTCAGGTCGGAACGTTTGAAAAAATTAGAACCACCTCTCCAGATCACCTCTTTGTGATTGTGCGTGGGTGTGATCAATTTCAGTAGTATGTTCACCTCATCAATGCTCAACGTGGCCAATGCATCCATGTCTATGTCTGGCACTAATCACTTTTACTGTAGGATCGTATGGGTCGGGTTAATCTAATCACTTTTACACTAATCCCTAACTAATCAAACAATAAACGCAGCGGAAACAATTTAAAGACTAGTAGGGAAAATGAACAAGCAAACCACAAATCGACTCGGCGTTTTTATAGAGGTTCGGCACCCCACCGGGGTCCTAGTCCTCTCTTGCAAGCTCCACTCGGATCACCGAGCTCCGCCTACGACTTCACTAACCGCTGCCCGTTCCGGGCCGGGAGACAAAGCCTTACAACCGTCAAACTCGCGAACAACCCTCGCCGAGCTTGGAATCCTCTTCTCACAATCCGAGAAGGATCACTTCGGGCTTTCACCGAAGTCTATACTTGTGTCTTGGGCTTTCACCAAGACCCTTGCTCTCTTGACAACAAATGTAACTTGAGTGGAACTCACTTTCTAATTGAGCACACTTGAGTTGGATGAGGATATGATCACTAAGTGTGGATTTAGGCTTATGGAGTGAGATTCGGAGCTTTGAGGATTGAGAGCTTCTCTCTAATGAATTGGACAATTGGAAGTTGGAGAGTTGTGTTAACAACATGTCTTGATCCTCTATTTATAAGCTCCTAAGGTATTCTAGCCGTTGGGGATAGATTTGGTTGGGTTTTGTGTAAGATACACAAAGAAGAAAATCGGGCTGCAAATCTGTCCAGAACCGGTCGACCGAAACTAATAAACTGGTCGACCGTTCACTTGATTTCAAGGAGAACGGTCGAACAAATGAATATTCGGTCGGACAAACGAGCTAGAACTTAACTCTACTTAAGTGAATCGGTCGAACCAAAGTATGGGGCGTTCGACCGTTAAGGGGATTCGGTTGAGACAAAGTTGGATCGGTCGAACGAAGAGTGTGTGTGTGGACCGATAGCAGGGACATAACAAGTGTTCAACCGGTCGACCGAAACAAGGTCGTCGTTCGACCGGTTACCGAATGTATTTTGGGTTTAAGTTTGTTTTATACGAATACGACCGTTATAGGAATACGACAAAGGTAACGGCCATAATAAAATCTGGGATCGGTCGACGGAAAAGGTAGAACCGGTCGACTGGTAGAGTTCGGTAAAATCACTATGGAGAGTCTGTTATAAACCGGTCGAACTGAGAACTGGTTTGGTCGACCGGTTCACACAGGAATTCTGGGTTTAGGTTTTAAGTGATTTCCGACTAAGGTTTGGGTGATCTAATGAAGTCCAAATAAGGTGAAATAATGTGTGTGACTTCTCTAAGGAACCTAGTGTGTATGTGATAAGTTTTTAGCTCTTGTATGCTCAATTTACACATGTTCCTAAGACTCAAAATAAAATCAAGATTACAAGTCTTCATATAGCTTTATTACAAATCTTGACTTGATTTCCTTCCTTCCATGAGTCTTGATCACTTGTAGAGGTTCGCACACGCAATATATATGCAATGCAATATGTGTGCTACTCTACATTACTTATGATTAATATTAGGTTGATTAAATCATCAAAACAAGGATTAAGGCCAAAAAGCCAACAATCTCCCCCTTTTTGATGATGACAACCTATATCTTAATACGTGAAAATTTTAGGTGTAAACTATGCATATAAATGCTCCCCCTATGGATGTGCATAGTTTTTGTTCAATTTTAACCAATTTTCAAGTAACTCCCCTTTAATTATCTCTCCCCCTTTGACATCCATCAAAAACAAAAATAATTATGACTTTAAGCATAGAATTTGGATGTCTTGTAATGAAGTTGCTCCCCCTAAATTTTGCAGTTCATTACTCTAATAAAAGATAAAACAATTAAGCCCCCCTATCAATAAGTCAATATCGAAACTAAGAGTATGATTCAAGTTAAGTTCATTTAAGTTTCTACTCAAGCCTTATTCTAACATCCATTCAAAATTTGACATTTATAATCAATGGATGTGATATATGATTTGCAATGAAAAGGGTTTATGATTTGCAATGAATTAAACTTCTAAAGATATGACAATTAAGCATATAGACTAGATTAGAGCTAATTTTTCAGAAATTTTTAGTGATAGAAATTTATACCAACTTGAGTCTTGAATTAGCTCCAATCTTGACTTGGTGATGCAACCAGATTCGAATTCGACGCTTTGGTTCACCAGGTCACCACCAATCTCCTCCTCAATCTCCTACAAGTGTAGACTTTGGTACCCAAACAACTTTGGGTCCTTGAACATTAGCTTTTGGGATCCAAACCATTTTGGTTTTGGGTGCCCACACACTTGAGAAAATAGACTTAACAAATAAATGCTTGCCATTTAAAGTAGTATGAGATACATGGTTTTTCAATTTCACAATGTATCCTAAACCATGTTTAGCTAAGGATTGTCTTTGACTACTTAAAAGCATATCAAGCATTTTTGTTCCTTTTGTGAACATTTCTAGATCTTTCCTTGGTTGCATATTTGAACCTCTAAGATCTAAATGTTCATCAACAATCAGTGTTTTACTTAGACTAGCAAGTCATGATTCATTTGATTCAAGTCTAGCAACCACCTCATTCTTTTCATTCATGATTAATTCAATTTGGCATTTGAGATCATTTATAGTTTTTCTAGCATTTTTGTTCTTTTCACAAATGATCTCATATTGTTTAACTAAATCATGAAATGCATTTTGTAGCTCATCATGTGTATATGATTCATCATTAGCATTAGATTTAGAGCTTGGACTAGAATATGATTTACTTGAACATGAATTACTTCTAGTGGAATAAGATTTAGAGGAGTTAGAAGCTACCTCACTTTGTTCATCTTCAATGGCCATGAAGCATGAATGGGCAACCTCTTTTCTACTTTGCAAGGAAGAGGATGATGATGATGGAGATGAAGAGTCATCCCAAGTGGCTTTGTGAGCTTCCTCCTTCCTTTCTTTCCTCTCCCTCTTCTCCTTTTCTCTTCTCCTCTCTCTTCTCTCATTTTTCTTCTCCCTCTCTTCTCTCATTTTCACTTTCCTCCTTCTCCTTTTCTTTTTCTCTTTTCTCACTTCTTCTACCTCTTCTTTCATTCTTTTCTCCCTTATCCCTCTTGAGGTATTTGAAGAAGTCTTGGGCAAGGACCTCAATGTCCTCTTCTTCCACTCTCCTTGGCTCATCAAAGTGTGCATGCAATGCCACCGTGGAGTTTTTCTTGGAAGCTTCCTTCTCTTTTCTATGACTTAATTGGAGCTCATAGGCCATGAGATTTCCAATGAGTTCCTCCATCTTCAATTTTGAAAGATCGTGCGATTCTTCAATTGCGACGACCTTGTCTTCCCAACCGTTGCTCAATGACCGGAGGAATTTTCGAGTCATCTCTCCTTCATTTTTCCTTCTTCCAAGAATCAAAAGAGAGTTAGTAATATCGGTGAAGCGAGTGTTCATGTCGCTTATATTCTCACCGATTTGCATAGAAAATATTTCATATTTATGCATGAGGAGACTTATGCTAGTTTCTTTAGTTTTACTATCACCCTCATGATGCATTTGTAACCTATGCCATATTTCATTGGCACTTTCACAACCCCTAATTCTATTGTATTCTCCCTCATTAAGGCCACAATAAAGAATGTTCATGATTTTTGAATTCATTTCAATTTCTTTCATTTGAGCCCTAGATAGAGAATCTAACTCATCTTCATTTGGGGGTATGTATGGATTTTGAATGAACTTCCAATACTTAAGGTCGTTTGATATTAAAAATATTTTCATTCTATTTTTCCAATAATCATAGTTTGACCCATTAAGCAAGGGAGACCTTGTTGTGGATAAACCCTCTATGTGATTAGATGTCGAGGCCATGCTAAAATTACGGTAAAGTAATGAAATATAGCTAACAAGGCTCTGATACCAAATGTAGGATCGTGTGGGTCGGGTTAATCTAATCACTTTTATGCTAATCCCTAACTAATCAAACAATAAACGCAGCGGAAACAATTTAAAGACTAGTAGGGAAAAGGAACAAGCAAACCACAAATCGACTCGGCGTTTTTATAGAGGTTTGGCACCCCACCCGGGTCCTAGTCCTCTCTTGCTAGCTCCGCTCGGATCACTGAGCTCCGCCTACGACTTCACTAACCGCTCCCCGTTCCGGCCCGGGAGACAAAGCCTTACAACCGTCAAACTCGCGAACAACCCTCGCCGAGCTTGGAATCCTCTTCTCACAATCCGAGAAGGATCACTTTGGGCTTTCACCGAAGTCTATACTTGTGTCTTGGGCTTTCACCAAGACCCTTTCTCTCTTGACAACAAATGTAACTTGAGTGGAACTCACTCTCTAATTGAGCACACTTGAGTTGGATGAGGATATGATCACTAAGTGTGGATTTAGGCTTATGGAGTGAGATTCGGAGCTTTGAGGATTGAAAGCTTCTCTCTAATGAATTGGACAATTGGAAGTTGGAGAGTTGTGTTAACAACATGTCTTGATCCTCTATTTATAAGCTCCTAAGGTATTCTAGCCGTTGGGGATAGATTTGGTTGGGTTTTGTGTAAGATACACAAAGCAGAAAATTGGGCTGCAAATCTGTCCAGAGCCGGTCGACCGAAACTAATAAACCGGTCGACCGTTCACTTGATTTCAAGGAGAACGGTCGAACAAGTGAATATTCGGTCGGACAAACGAGCTAGAACTTAACTCTACTTAAGTGAATCGGTCGAACCAAAGTATGTGGCGGTCGACCATTAAAGGGATTCGGTTGAGACAAAGTTGGATCGGTCGAACGAAGAGTGTGTGTGTGGACCGATAGCAAGGACATAATAAGTGTTCAACCGGTCGACCGAAACAATGTCGTCGTTCGACCGGTTACCGAATGTATTTTTGGGGTTAAGTTTTAAGTTATTTCCGACTAAGGTGTGGGTGATCTAATGAAGTCCAAATAAGGTGAAATATTGTGTGTGACTTCTCTAAGGAACCTAGTGTGTATGTGATAAGTTTTTAGCTCTTGTATGCTCAATTTACACATGTTCCTAAGACTCAAAATAAAATCAAGATTACAAGTCTTCATATAGCTTTATTACAAATCTTGACTTGATTTCCTTCCTTCCATGAGTCTTGATCACTTGTAGAGGTTAGCACACGCAATATATATGCAATGCAATATGTGTGTTACTCTACATTACTTTTGATTAAGATTAGGTTGATTAAATCATCAAAACAAGGATTAAGGCCAAAAAGCCAACAATTACTTAAAAAGGACAAGCAATCATTTTAAAAAGGACCAACCAATACGTTCAGAAGGGCACCAATTAAATTAAAAAGGATAGATCAACTGATAAAAAGGACAAAGCCATTTCTTAAAAAAGGACAACCCGACGGGTTAAAAAGGAAAACAAGTATAGGATTTCGTGTCCCTATGTATGTGTATATTTTTAAAATTTTCATACAAGCATACAAGATTGATTTCATATTTTCAGTGATTTCATGTACATTATTTTGTATTTATTCTAATATCATGCAAATCTACGTATATTAAAATAAACAAAAAAGAGAGGATCCTACCCAAAGGTTCTCTAAAATATTTACAAAGATCCGAAGTTGCGTTGCTCATAGAATCACTCACCGATCCGCCTCCAAGTGTTCACCAAATTCTAAACAAGATTAAAGAGAAATGAGCTATCAAATCAATCTCTAATTAAGCTTAAAATCTAGCTAATAACCCCTTCTAAAGTTCCATGAGATTTAATCTCCAAAAGCTCTAAGTAATTAAGACAATTTCGGATGGATTAGTGGAGAGATTAGGGAGAGAGAATTTTGCATTAGTAGTAAACAAGTAGGGAGATGAGACCTATTTATTGGCTCTCACAATACTCACATCATGGGCTACCCATTAACCATGATCTCTTACTTTTGTCTCCCTTAAACCAATCACAAATTGACAAATAATCATCCTTAAAAACGTTTGACCATAATTGGAACAAACCAACCCATGATCAACATTAATCTCTTAATAATTGAAGCAAAATCATGCCAAACGATCGAACAAAATGGCCAACCGGTCGACCGTTTGGTTATCTAGAAAAGTTCCTGATACTTTTCGGTTGAATGGATTTCCAAATCGGTCGACCGTTGTGCAACAAGAAAAGTCCCTGTTATTTTTCGGTTGAACTGAATGCCAAATCGGTCGACCATTTTCAAAATGTTTTGAATACGAGCCCAAAAAGTATTGTTCGCCGGTGCACCATTTTAGCAAAACGCTCAACCATTTTTGCCTTCGTCAAATTTTGGATCGATATCCCACAAAATTTGATCTTTGTTTTTTTTAACAAATTCATATATCATGTAACATATTATCTGATGCTATGTCAAGCTATTACACCCCATAATACATACATCCCTTAAGAATTTATTCATGATTCTAATATATGTCAACTTTCATGACATATTGATTTTATCGATTCACCATGTATATTCCATTTCTCATGAAACCCGATACATCATATGAATACAAAATCAAACTTCTTGTTTCCTAGTATTGTGGTGTGACATATAAGAGGATATAAGCTAGATTGACAATGATATTAAACACTTAATACCATAAACTATAAACGATATCTAGCTACACATTATAGTTACCAAATTAGCATAGATGTATTGTTCACTCGAACTAAACACGATCCATTTAGTGATGTAAGTGCACCACTTGTGTCTATTCCTTGCCTCATGATATTAAAAATATACACAAAGTAGAAATTCGTCACCTTTATATTATATATTCATTTCTTGATCTCTTAAGTCAATTATAAATATGTAACTTAACTCATGTCGCATTGTGCACATTATAATTTTGCTTTATCAAGAGACCCACTAATATCACCACTCAAATTAAGAGGGGCAATGATAATCTTTTTACTAGCTATCTTTTCCAGCACAAATCAAGTTCAACCAACTATTATATTTATCATTATACTCATTGATAGTTTTTTACAATAATCAAATTAAACACTTCATATGTGAAAATATATAAGTCTCATATCTTAGGATTCAAGACATAGTGAACATTAATCACATATAACACAATTCCATAATGTTTCACTTGCTAGGTCTATTCAATATATAAAAGCAATAATTTTCCTATTTTATATACTCCTGTCGTCAAATATTTGTAGAGCTACAATAATCGAACACGACAATCTTATCTCGGTAATTAATGTTCCATGTCAATTACAATGATTGTGAATAACTTTTGATTTATGTAAACCATTATCTGTTAGAGTTGTATGGTTAAGGACCAAGAGTCTCTTCCTTAACACTTCCAAAATACGAGTACAATAATCAAAGAACAAAATGTTTGCACATTCAATTCATAACAATTGACATATAAAAGTAAAACTTGTAGAACACAATCCTTTCAACAAGAACCATTACTTGTAGTATGGCAACACAGCCATCGACGTTCCCCTTCTTTGAGGTTGTGCTACCGAACAATCTCCTTTCCTGTAGATCCCGACGGGCTTTCTCCAAGCCCGTCACAAGGGCTTCGTGAATAGTCTCTGCCCACACGTACTTGTGGAGCCGTTTTAAGTCAGCCAAACGCACCATGTACCAAACTTTTGTTCGATACGTGCCATCACAGGAAAAAAAAGGTTGAAGATGTAACAAATGAGGACCGGACGTACTCTTCCTCATCCCCTAGATAACTGGTGGCCAACATCTGAGCACACAGTTGGCCATTGTTAAGGTTCTCTCCCGCTCGGGTTGCGACGTCTTTTGGCTACATGCATATTGTCTTGCCATTGAGTCTGAGGCCCAAAATTAGGGCAACGTCTTCGGTTGTAAGGTGTACTATTCTAGAGTCGATCCTCAACGCAAACTCATTCGTGTCATAGTGGTCGACGAACCAGTCGATAATGTCGTTATCGACCAGAACGTTACCGAGGTCTAGGAAGTGACCAAAGAGGATCCCCCGGAAAACGTCCTTCTCACGGTCCTTCATCTTTCTAAACACCTTTTCTATCGGTGTCATGCACATTTGGAGGGGTAGAAGTAGTTTGTAGACCCCTAAGAAGACAAAAAACCAGCTTGTTCTTAGTATCAAAATCAGTGGAATCTGTTAAAACAACAAACCTGATGCACCGCCACATTGGTAGAGGAAGCAAGACACAGAGAATTCATTTCGTCGACGGGGAAGGGTGGAAGACAACGACGTACTGGACGGACGACGTTGTTGGTGACGTTAGTCTACGTGATAAGGAAGGAGAACGATCTGGGATTTTCTGGAGGTCAATTTGTTTCACTCCTCGATTTTTGAACAGACGTCGGTTTGATGTCTTTTTGCGGTCTTATCTATAGGACGGAAGAGAAACCGTCGCACATAAGAAACCGGCATTTTTTATTGTTAAAAAAAAGTGCACGTTAGGTTAGGGAATGACCTGGGCAGCTGACTGGGACATCACGTAGCCAGCGTCCCGACGGCTGCATCGGTGCATAACAACCCATTAAATTAGTGACCAGCGAGTTGAGCCGAAAAGGGAATATGATTGAATCCGGTTCAAGAAAAAATAGGCGCATCGACTGCACGACGCCTGATCTTGCCGGCGGCAGCCATGGTCGTCGTCTCCAGCTCCAATTCCTTCGCCAAAGAGATGGCCATCAGAAAGAGGATCGCCAACATGTAACCTTTCTCTCTTGCACCTCTTGCTATTACAATATGCTTGGGTTTGATGTACCCAACTAAGTAGATGATGGAGAAAAAAACATGTTCGAAAGTTGTGGAATGTGAGTTTTGTTGTGTTAATTTGCTTGGTTCGAAGTAACCATGGAAAGGGAGATTTGGGTTGTGATCAAATGGTGTGGAGAAAAGCCTGTTTTTTATGTGCCCAAATAGATAATGGAATATGAATACCTTACCTGACGTTCTTGGGATTTCAGTGTTTGGGGTTTCGATCAGCAAGTTGGATTTGGAACCCCTAATTATAATGGGATTTTTTTTGGTTGGCTAGGATTTGTATCATTTGACATTAATTTTTTTTATGGCAAATGAGTGAGTTTTACTCTGCATCCTTTGACTTTTTTTATCAAGTGAAATTGAATTGAGTAGCGATAATAAACTGGTGAGGGGAAGGCTTGAATTTTGATGTGCCGATACAGAAGATGTAATACATTACCTAGTTACCTTAAGGGCTGGGGATTTCGATGTTTAGGGTTTTGATCTGTAAGTTGGATTTGGAAGCCCTAAAAATAACGGGGTTGTTTTTTTTCCCTAGGATTTGTATTATTTGTCATTAAAAATTTTGTGGCAAATTATTATTACATACTGTGGAAGTGAGGTTTACTCTGACCGATTGAAAAAAAGATAAAGAAAAAGAGTTTTACTGTGCATTCATTC
Organism: Triglochin maritima; assembly: GCA_963682175.1. Lineage (NCBI taxonomy): Eukaryota > Viridiplantae > Streptophyta > Magnoliopsida > Alismatales > Juncaginaceae > Triglochin > Triglochin maritima. The sequence continues at coordinate 25,827,044 of OY821788.1, read as the reverse complement.
ATAATTTTTATCAATGCAAGCAAAAATTGAGTTGAGTGGTGATAATAAACTGTTGGGGGAACACTTAAATTTTGATGTGCCCAAATAGATGATGGAATACGTTACCTGAAGTATTCTGGGGATTTCAGTGTTCAGCGTTTGGTTTGATTAGCAAGTTGGATTCACATCTCCTAAATATACTGTGATTGGTCGATTGGAGGTATCTTTTTTCCTCAGTTTTCTCTAGTGGGAAGTCGTCGAGGAAAGGGAAATTGAGTTTTGTAATGGTAATCCACTATTGTGGAAAAATGCTTGAATTTTGGTGTGCTCAAATAGACATAAAATTTATCATCTGAATTTTGGATTTGGGTACGTAGGAGTTTGATCAGCAAATTGGATTAGAACCCCAAGAAAATATGCAAATCAAGTTGATTTTGTTTTCCTAGGGTTTGCGTGATTTGTCTTTATCATTGCCGTGATAAATTTAAGTGACATACTAAGGAGGATATTTTCTGTTCCGTAATTGCTTTCCACAAGGAAATGAGAGAAAAAGGCTTTCCGTAAGGAAAAGAAAGCTATGTTTGGTTGTTCTGGATAAGTTGCTGAATTTTGATTGGTCCAAATATATGATAGATCATACTATTAACAAAAAATATGCTAGATCATTTTGTCCAAGGTCGAAGAAGTTGATGTGGTTTATTTGGTGCTTCTTTCTTTGTGCTTGTCATAATATATAGCTAAAAGATATTCAAAATATGGTCCAATTCCTTTGTTAATCTATAGTTGAGTAGTCAAGCTAGCTTCTGGTATGAAGAGTACAAACACCTGAGAAGTATGTAAGTAATCATTTGGACCGTGTATTAGAAATCACCTTTTATTCGATCACCATTTGTTTGAGCCCTTTGCATTATTAATAGCATTTGAGTGTTTCCGTCTGCAGATTTAACAAAAGGGAAGATGATTTCCCATCTTTAAGAGAGTACAATGATTACTTGGAAGAAGTTGAAGATATGAGTAAGTATGAAGAACCAAATCATTTCTTTACCCTCTATGCTGAATGTTGTTTTGACATGTTATCTTTCATGCTACGGTTGAAGCCTTCGATCTTATTGAAGGAATAGATGTTCCCGCAATTGAAGTGAAAATTGCAAAATATCAGCAAGAAAATGCTGAGCAGATAATTATTGCTCAAGCTCACAAGGTAATTTAAACAACTCGTCTATTCTCCTTGTGGAAGATGTCCTAACTTTTGGATGACCTTTTATAGCATTGTACGACCTTTCTTTCCTACCTCTTTAGCCATTTTTACTTTTTGATCTTTTTATGTTATTATATGTTTTTGTTTTGTACGACAGGCTGAAGAGCTGGCAGCTGCTCTAAAGGCCGCAAGGGACCTGTTCAGGACGATGTGATCGACTTGGTTAGTATAATACTTGCTATGCTGTGCAGTTATCTTTATAATGAACTGCCATTTTTGTTAGTTCTTGTTTCTTTTCTTTGACATACAAAAATTGGAAGGAGTTGCAAGTTCTAATACCATGAAGTAGCATTATTGGGAGACTAGAATTTGCAATTACTCCTTTTTTACTCTATTGTCAGGAGAGATTTGAGTATGAAATTTCTTCTTCAACAACAACGAAACCTTTAGTCCCAGACTAGTTGGCAAAGGCCAAAGATGAATCTCAACAAGAATCACGGTTCTGGCAGGTGATACAAAAATTATTCTTCACGGGGAAAGAAATGAAATTGAATTCCTGCAAATATTAAATTAGGACTAGATTACGTATTTGGATCTGAGAAAATATAGCATCTGCCATATGGATTAAAAGCTCGTTGGTTACTTGGAGGTTTAACGCTGCCTCTTTAAATCTCATAATTTCTACATGATTAATACACCATAACCAAAATATATTGATACTTGGAGTACGATTTAACATGATGCTTGGTAAATTTTGTGGCCTATAATAAATTTTAAAACAATCACTATACCAATTTGGTTGAATACTTCTAGTTTATTTAATGAATTTGCATTTGGTGTCTCAGAATCTAATAAACTTTTAAAAAGGTGGTTGATCATTTTCAAAAATCTAAGATTGTATACAATGTATACTATACATAATTCAAAAATAAATTTGTTCCTAATTTCCTCGGTAAAAGACAGTTAAGGTTAGATGGAACACTGAATCAACCAGTAGCGGATTTTCTGACAATGAGTTGTCATATAAATTTAACTATCAGTTTAACGCTACACTGAGTGCTGGGTTCTAATTCACTATCTGCTATTCAGAATAGTAAATCATTTGTAATATTTATAATATTTTGGCACTAGTAAAGAGCATCCTGGTAACAAGGATATTAAACACCAAAGATTTGAACGTAGATCGAAGTCATCATTCTTCATCTAAATCCATAAATATGCTCTACGTCAATTTCTTTTAGTGCCATCAGGAAGAAAGAGGAACCTATGAATCAAACCAACGTTCTAAACCTCTATATGATAATATTTCGCTAATGGCTTCTCTCAATATAGCTATTCCGACCTGCAGTAGTTGATTTTGGTTGTGTTCCTCCGATATATATTCCAATAAGACCTCTTTTAGACTTCACGACTCACTTGCATACTTTAACTGCTACTCGTTTGTGATGAAATCTCAGAATGCTGGACCAAGCTCCCAAATGAACAATAATATGGCAGGACAGGGGCATTATGCCCCGACTGCTCATCCCGGTGGTGCCCTTGGACAGCCTCGACCAACGCAGCCTCTCCCTCTGGGCAGTGCTCCTATGGATCCTATGCATGGAGCAGAAGATGAGGAAACATTGAGGTTAAACGCTGAAAGAGGCGCCCGAGCTGGAGGATGGACTCCAGAAATCAGCAAGCGGCGAGCACTTGAAGAAGCATTCAGCAGCATATGGTTATGAACTTCTAATCCAATAGAAAAAAATGATATTCTGCGTCTTGATCAAGACGGCTATGGCACCTCGTTATGTTGAAGAAGAGATAGATCAAGCAGAGTGTTAGGCTTGAAGGCTTCTTATTTTTGTCCGAGTATCAGTCCCTATAGCCGAAATTGTATTATTACGTTATAAGGTGGTCCTGTTCTGTTCTAACGAAATTTGAATTCTCAAATTTTGATGGAGTTGATTAATGCTAACGTAGTTCATTTGCAAATTTGAGATTGTATGCAATCCTATGTTAGACAAATGACCAATTACTCTAAAAAGCTATGTGTTATGGATTAAATATTCAGCAATATATTTTATGTGAGAAATTAGTCAATGACTATTAAACAGAGAAAACGTCTCTTTTACTTGAATATTTTAAAATTTGGGAAGGTTTAAACGTACTCAATATAACAGAGAATTCAACAGGTAGATCCTTAAGTTACTGTTAAACTTGGAAATGAGCTCTAGTTAATGTGGCAGAGGGGATCATAGCTCGAATCAACCCTAGTCCGACGGAAATCAAACTGATTTTTCATGTTGGGTCACAAAATTAAACAATATCACATTTTAGTCTTGATGTGGGTTGAGCGTATTTTTGAACCGAACTAAAACTTCCTTGTTCTTTGATATGTACTTCGACTGGATAGAGTTCAATAGGAATACTATACTTTCAACATTTCTATTTAACATTATCAGTTTACTCGAATTAAAGAAATCAAATTCTTATTCTACATATATTTTTATTTACAATTATTGTTTAACCTCCAACTTTGGAATTTTCATGCTTGAGCTTATATTTAATGAAATTGTAAAAAGAAAATTTAAACTAACCTGAACTCAATTTAGTTCATTTCGCTTGAATTTAACCACAATTAGTTTGATAGATGAGGTATTTTAAACCTCAAAATCCGATGCAACCATTGGCATCCTTAATAAGTTGTGGATGAAGTCAAAGGTGATCAACAAATGAAGGTTGCTGAAGGTTAAACTTGCGTGCTAATGCAGAAAATCTAAAGTTCCAGCCATACGATAAAAAGGACAGACCAGAGCAACGATTTGTGCTCACTGCGTTCCATTATTCAACAAACTACAAAAAATGAAATGTAGATAAAAGAGTATCTATACAACTTCCCCGTCAGAGATTATATCTATTTACATTCATAAATTGGGAATCATGTTTCCTGGAGGAAAACAATTTCCTTCTTGCTTCATATAAATCCTGAACTTGGTCTCTGAGGCCTTTCTTAGAGTAGGCATTGATTATGGTGGTATAAGTGACCTTGTCAGGCTTACAACCCCTTGACTCCATCATTTGCAGCACATCCCTCATCTCTGCAAGACACCCCACATCTTCCATATACATCCACCAGGCAGTTGAAGAACACTGCGTCCAACAAAACGTCAGAGTTCTCAATTAGCCTCAACACTGCTTTGACCTTTTCGATGTTCTCTGCCCGACCATATGTGTTATGACCCTAACCTTGCGTAAGGTTATGATGGGAGTTTAGGTGGCTAATGATGAGTTTGCATGGGAATGGAGGAAAGAGGAGGTGACGTGATGGGGAGGCATGGGTGAACAGTAGGCTGGGTGTAGGGAGGAGGTTGTGAAGTGATGTGTGAGGATTGCATGGTTGGTTTAAGAGGAAACCAACGTTTCCCTCTTCTCTCTTCTCTTCTCCTTCTTCAATCCTTCTCCTCTCCATCCATCCGGTGCTCGAGCTGTGGTGGTGAAGGCGTGCGGGGTCTGTTGAGGCGCGAGTAGAAGGAGCAAGGAGGTGCGTGCGGTGTGGCCGGAGGAGTCGTTGGAGCTTCGGAGTTCTCCGGCGGTTTCGTCGTTCTTCAAGTGAAGGTATGCCAAGTTCTTGTATTAGAGGCCTATAGTGATCACCCACGTTGGGGTGAGGTTTTGGTAGGTCGCGGGAGGTCGGAGGCCTCGCCGGCGACAAGTTTGGGCGTCGAAATCTCGGCTGACGCGAGATTGAAGACGTCTGTCGGTTGACCGGGTCCCTTGAACGGTCGACCGAACGTAGTGTTTTTGCCTGTCTGTTGTGTTTCGATCGACCGGGTCTTTCTGTCGGTGGACCGGAACTTGAGTGTACCGGTAGAATGCTAGTGTTTTCGGTCGACCGTTGATGACGTAGAAAATATTAGGTTGACCCTGTAAGTTTTCGGTCGACCGAGACCCCTGAGTCGGTCGACCGATAGATTGGATTTTGATGTTGGCCAGACTCCGGATTTTGACATTGTTCGGTCGACCGGTGTTAGACCTTCGGTAGACCGTTAGGATTTTTGTGTTGCGCAAATAGTTCGACCGTTGCAGACGCTTCAGTCGACCGATTCCCTTGTGGAAGCGGTCGACCGAGCTGTCACTTTCGGTCGACCGATTTCCCTTGTGGAAGCGGTCGACGGTTGTCACAGCGGTCGACCGATTCCCTTGAGGAAAGGGTCGACGGAGTGTCTCTTTCGGTCGACCGTTTTTGCACAGGACATAATTCCTGGTTTCGCTTAGGATGCCAACTCTTTCCACGGAAACCCGTGTCCTCGCCTTGTGCGTGAGCCGGGAGGTGACGGTGGCGCGTTACACGTGCCTGCCCAGGTACCGCCGTGTGGAAGAGTGTGGGTGTCCGGAACGCGTCACCTCCATGTATGGATCGTGGCAACTCTGGTGGATCGTTTGACTCGCGTTAGAGTAGCAGCCCGAGGGATTACGGATCTCATTGCTTCAGCAACACGCAACTGCTGATGGGTGCAGTGACTACCGGCCGATGGCTACGGAGGCACAGTGAGTACCGACCAGGATTGGCGACGGAGGTCCAGAGAGGTACCGGCCTATTGACGGCGACGGAGGTCGCGACCCTGCTCGTTTGGAGACGGAGTTGGTGTTGCACGTGGAGCTCGTTGACCCTGCGGACTTCGGTTCGGATCTGTCTAGTGTCTGGCCTTTGTGTGGCGGATATGTTCGACTGGCCTTGATGGCAGTTATTGCACGTGTCATGCGGCCTGTGTGGCGGCAGTAGGGCCCCTGTGTGGCTACAGGGAGGATCGCGCGTAGCCTGTGTGGTTGCGGCGATGGACTGCCGATGATGTGTTCTGGCAGGTAGCTCGACTGGGCACCTATCGAGTGATATCCCGTGCGGTCTGTGTTGCGCCGGTTGATGGACCGACCTGAGCGACGGTTCCGTTGGTGTGGTGGTGGACCACGATGTTTTCAGATCTGATTGTACCTGCGCGGAAGTGCGAACGCCTCCTCACCGATCCCTTGGCTTGTGTAGTCGCGTATGGGGATGTGTTGCGTACTGTCCGTTAGACCGTATGTGCCTACAGTAGGTCTCTACGGGGACCCGATGTTGGACCGTGCGGCCTGTGTGGCGGCGGTGTTGTTTGACCGTGTGGCCTGTGTGGTACTGGTGGTTGTTGGACCGTGCGACCTGTGTGGCGACGACGATTGTAGACTGCGGGGCCTGTGTGGCAGCGGGAACGATTGCAGGACGGATGTCTGGTTTTACCCTTGTGGATGTTTACTGCTTTGTATTGCATGCCATGCTATACTCGTATGTTAGGGCATATAAGTGAGCTTGTCATACGGGGTTTCCTTATGGAAACTCAGGCATTGTTGTTGCATCTTTTTCAGGACCGCGTTAGGTTCCGGCGGGTGGTGACCGAGGGAGATTGCACTTTCGGACTGGATCATGTCGTCTACCTATTTAGGTTGTCGTGATTGCATATTTTATGTATTTTGTATTCCGATGTAATCACTCTTTTGACAAACTCTTATGTAATATGGTGCACCTTATGTATTTGGGTATTTCTTTCAGTAATGTCCCCACTCTTGATGGGTTTATTCTCGTGTTGCCTTGATTTTAAAAGTTTAAATTTTCCGTTGTTCGGGGATGTTACAATTGGTATCAGAGCGGTCGGTTCCTGTGCATTTTGTCAAAGAAATCACCCTTGTGAGTTGTATAGCTTGATTTTTGCATTTCTTGTAGTAGATCATGCATGCAGTGCTGATTAGTTTTGATTGATGTTCAAGATGGCTCCTAGACGTGTGCGGAGTTCCCCGCATAATCGCGATACCAGTGACGACACAAGGGGCGTCAACTGGGATAGGTTGGGCGAGTTTCTGGAGCGACAGGCAGCCCAAAATGTGTAGGGTGGGTTGGGCGCTGAGCATGATCGGTTTATGCGTCAGCACCCACCGAGTTTTGATGGCAGAAGTGATCCTGAGGTGGCTGAGGACTGGATCTTCAAGATGCAGAAGATCTTTCAAGCGATTGGAGTTGCACCTGAGAGGATGGTGGATCTGGCCACCTACGTTCTGGACGGCGATGCGGCAAATTGGTGGAGGTCCACATGCGTGGTGGTGTTCGACGACAGAGTGGATGTCAGTTGGGATGAGTTTTTGGAGGAGTTCAATGAGCAGTATTTCCCTCAGCATGTCAGAGATATGAAGAAGGAGGAGTTCCTTGCCCTTGAGCAGAAGGAGATGTCTCTGGCCAGCTACATCAGCAAGTTCAACGCTTTGGAGCGTTACTGTTCTGAGACCTATGTGACACCTGAGCAGCAAGCGAGGAAGTTCATCAAGGGATTGAGGAAGCAGCTCCGGTCGCGTGTGATCAACAGTATGCCGCAGACCTTGGCGGATGCAGTGAAGTTCGCGACTATCATCGACCAGGATATCCAGGAGAACTATCAGGAACCTCAGAGGCAGCAGAGAGACCGCGAGCGTCGCGCAGAGGATCGTTCTGGAGGTAGTTCAGGCAAGAGGTTCCGTACTGAGGAGGGTAGTAATAGCCGACCTGAGGCATGCAGAGCTTGTGGCGGAGTCCACCCAGGGCAGCGGTGCTTCTTCCGTAATGGAGTTTGTCGAGGATGCGGTCAACAGGGACACTTTATCCGGGAGTGCCCTCACAGGCAAGGAGGACCCAACAGGAGATCTGGACCCCCAGATGCAAGGAGAGGCGGAGTCGACAGATCTGTGTCACGACCAGAGCAGGATCGGAGAGCTGGACGGGTCTTCACCATCTAGGCGGAGGAGGCAAGTGGCGCCCACACCGGAACGGGAGGTACATTATCTGCTTTTGGGTCTTTGTTGTTAGTGTGGTTTGGTTTTGTGCTGTGTTTCCATCTTCTCGGAGGAGTTCGGAAGGAGGACTGGAACTTCGAGGAGCAGCTTGTCGCGATTTTGAGGACAAAATCCTTTTTAAGGAGGGTGGATTGTTATGACCTTAACCATGCTTAAGGTTTTGATGGGTGTTTAGGTGGCTAAGGATGGATTTGCATTGGAATGAAGGAAAGAGGAGGTGACGTGATGGGGAGGCATGGGTGAACAGTGTGTAGGATCGTGTGGGTCTATGGGTCCACAAACTAATCACGATTAAGCCCTAATTAACTACTTGGTTGATTGATCAAAGAATTGCAGCGGAAATTAAAAACAAATCAAACACAAGTAGGAAAGCAATGCAAACCACACAAGAAGACACCGGATTTACAGAGGTTCGGCCGCGCCTACGTCCTCTCTTGCAAGCCTCTCTCGAATCCCCGTTCGAGCTCCTCTTGTGTCTTCACTATGCCTCCCCGTTCCGGGCCGGGAGCAACGCCTTTTACAAGTCTTCAAGCTCGCGAACAACCCTCGCCGAGCTTGGCACAACCTCTCACAAACCGAGAGAATCACTTTGGGCTTTCACCGAAATCCTTGCTTCTTTGTCTTGGGCTTACACCAAGACCCTTGCTCACTTTGTCTTGGGCTTTCACCAAGACCCTTGCTCTCTTGACAACAATTGGAGTGGAACTCACTCTTCTAGTATTGAGCACAACAGATGCTAATATGAATGTATGATGAAGGATGTGGAAATTAGGCTTTGGAATCACTAATTGGGAGCTTTGAGGTTGTGGAAAATCTCACTATAAGTTTGACACTTTGGAGTTGTGAAATCTTGTGGAAAACTAAGTGTGAACCTCTATTTATAAGCTCCTAAAGATTTCTAGCCGTTTGGACAAGATTTGATTGGGTTTTGTGCAAGATACACAAAACAGAAAATCGGGTTCAGAAATCTGTCTAGAAACGGTCGACCGAAAGGTGTATCGGTCGACCGAACCCTTGAGTCTGTTGATGGATTGGTTGACCGAACATAGGTACTGGTCGACCGAATCACTAAAGTTCTATAGGTCAACGGTCGACCGAGCAGGTACCGGTCGACCGAACTACTGGGTTCGGTAGAGAGAAATCTTGATCGGTTGGACAAACATGTGTCGACCGATAGCAGGTAGATTTTACCTATTTGAACGGTCGACCGAACTAGGCAAATGGTTCGACCGGTTCTAATGTATATGGGGGTGTATATTGAGAAAAATGTGTATACGACCGTTGTATAATACGACAAATAAAACGGTCGTATTTTTACCAAAAACAGCAAACGAAACGGTCGACCGAAGGTTTACCGGTCGACCGAACAGGTCTGGGTAATCGGTTAAATAGATGTGTGATCGGTTGAACGGATTGGTCTGATATAACAAAAATTGTGTATAACCGGTCGACCGAAAGGTGAACGGTCGACCGAACTCAGGCAGACTGGCGACCAATGTTTTAGGTGTTTAGGTGATCTAATGGAGTCCAAATTATATGATATTTTGTGTGTGACTCCTAAAAGGAACCTAGTGTGTGAATGCATGCATATTAGCTTAAGTTATGCTCAATTCACATAAGTTCCTAATTCTCAAAGAAAGGTAAAATTACATGTCTTCAATCCTAGCTTGATTACATGTCTTGACTTGATTTTTCTTCTTTCTTGAGTCTTGATCACCTGTAGATGTTAGCACAATACAACATGTATACTATTATACTACATGTGCTAATCTACATGTCCTTATTAAGATTAGGTTTAATTACATCATCAAAATACGGATTAAGGCCAAAAAGCCAACAATCTATGTTAATAAGGCTAGATGGAAACTATGAGTATGATTAAAGTTAAGTTCAATTAAGTTTCTATTTAAGCTTTATTCTAACATCCATTTAAAATTTGACATTTATAATCAATGGATGTGATAAATGATTTGCAATGAATAGGGTTAATGATTTTCAATGAATTGAACATCTAAGGATATGACAATTAAGCATATTAACTAGATTAGAGCTAATTTTTCAGAAAATTCAAAGATAGAAATTTTATACCAAACTTGAATTTGATTAGCTCCAATCTTGACTTGGTGATGCAACCGGATTCGAATTTGACGTTTTGGCTCACCCGGTCACCACCAATCTCCTTCAAGTACCTACAAGTGTAGATTTTGGTACCCATTTTTGCTTGGGTCCATTAAGTTTAGCTTTTGGTACCCAAATCCAAGTTGATTTTGGTACCTCTACACTTACTTTCCTTTTCATGGCATAATTATGTTTAACAATTATTTGAACCGGAATGTTCTTAACATAAAAATTGTTTTCATTGCCATGTGTGAACTTATGCAATTTATTTGACAAATTTTCATTTAAGGCATTAAGTTCACTATTTTTAGTTGCTAGAGATTCATTCAAGCAATTTAGATTTTTAATCATTGAATTATGCTTTTCATTCATGTTAAGCATGTGAATCTCTAAATTTGCAACTTTGTTATTCATGCAATTCAAGTCATGTAGTAATTGCTTGCTTTCAAGATGAGATTTATCAAGTTTAATAAGCAAGTCATTTGTATCGATTTCTAGCATATGACTATCAATTGCATTTGATGAGGTAGTTTTACCATTTAAATTTTCATTCCTCAAGCATGCATTTTCAGAAGTTAGAACTTCAATTTTAGCAAGCAAATCATTTTTGTCATCTAAGATAGATGCATTTTGACATTTCAAATCAAGAATTTGCTTATTTGCTAACTTATTAGACTCATGAAGTTCTTTAGATTTTTCTAAAAGTTTTAGAAATGCATTTTGTAGTTTATATGAATGTGATGATTTTTCACTTAAACTACAACTTGAAGAGTGACTAGAAGATACCTCATCTTCACTTTCTCCATCGGATGAGCTTGATGTTGAACAAGATGTTGAATTGATTTCTTCACATCTAACTTGAGCTACATCCATTGGAGTGGCTTCTCCCTTCTTCCCGGTTGGTGAATCTCCTTCACCAAAGTTCTTTTCTAATGTTTGCCATATATGATGAGCACTATCACATGAGCAAACAAGATTAAAATGTTCATTTCCTAATGCACAAAATAAGACATTCATAGCTTTTGCATTTAGGGATGCATTTTTCTCATCTTCTAAACTCCATTTACTAATATGATATCTAGGTGATTCATATGGAGTTTGAATCATAAACCACAAATTTGCATTCATGGATTTAATAAATGAAGACATTTTAAATTTCCATGAGCTAAAGTTATTTCCATCAAAATATGGTGGTTTACATGATTCATTTGGTGAGGATGCATTAAGAGCCATGTTAATTTATCGATTAAGAACAAAATTAACGAACGAGGCTTTGATACCAAATGTAGGATCGTGTGGGTCTATGGGTCCACAAACTAATCACGATTAAGCCCTAATTAACTACTTGGTTGATTGATTAAAGAATTGCAGCGGAAATTAAAAACAAATCAAACACAAGTAGGAAAGCAATGCAAACCACACAAGAAGACACCGGATTTACAGAGGTTCGGTCGCGCCTACGTCCTCTCTTGCAAGTCCCTCTCGAATCCCCGTTCGAGCTCCTCTTGCGTCTTCACTATGCCTCCCCGTTCCAGGACGGGAGCAACGCCTTTTACAAGTCTTCAAGCTCGCGAACAACCCTCGCCGAGCTTGGCACCACCTCTCACAAACCGAGAGAATCACTTCGGGCTTTCACCGAAATCCTTGCTTCTTTGTCTTGGGCTTACACCAAGACCCTTGCTCACTTTGTCTTGGGCTTTCACCAAGACCCTTGCTCTCTTGACAACAATTGGAGTGGAACTCACTCTTCTAGTATTGAGCACAACAGATGCTAATATGAATGTATGATGAAGGATGTGGAAATTAGGCTTTGGAATCACTAATTGGGAGCTTTGAGGTTGTGGAAAATCTCACTATAAGTTTGACACTTTGGAGTTGTGAAATCTTGTGGAAAACTAAGTGTGAACCTCTATTTATAAGCTCCTAAAGATTTCTAGCTGTTTGGACAAGATTTGATTGGGTTTTGTGCAAGATACACAAAATAGAAAATCGGGTTCAGAAATCTGTCCAGAAACGGTCGACCGAAAGGTGTATCGGTCGACCGAACCCTTGAGTCTGTTGATGGATCGGTTGATCGAACATAGGTACTGGTCGACCGAATCACTAAAGTTCTATAGGTCATCGGTCGACCGAGCAGGTACCGGTCGACCGAACTACTGGGTTCGGTAGAGAGAAATCTTGATCGGTTGGACAAACTTGTGTCGACCGATAGCAGGTAGATTTTACCTATTTGAACGGTCGACCGAACTAGGCAAATGGTTCGACCGGTTCTAATGTATATGGGGGTGTATATTGAGAAAAATGTGTATACGACCGTTGTATAATACGACAAATAAAACGGTCGTATTTTTACCAAAAACAGCAAACAAAACGGTCGACCGAAGGTTTACCGGTCGACCGAACAGGTCTGGGTAATCGGTTAAATAGATGTGTGATCGGTTGAACGGATTTGTCTGGTATAACAAAAATTGTGTATAACCGGTCGACCGAAAGGTGAACGGTCGACCGAACTCAGGCAGACTGGCGACCAATGTTTTAGGTGTTTAGGTGATCTAATGGAGTCCAAATTATATGATATTTTGTGTGTGACTCCTAAAAGGAACCTAGTGTGTGAATGCATGCATATTAGCTTAAGTTATGCTCAATTCACATAAGTTCCTAATTCTCAAAGAAAGGTAAAATTACATGTCTTCAATCCTAGCTTGATTACATGTCTTGACTTGATTTTTCTTCTTTCGTGAGTCTTGATCACCTGTAGATGTTAGCACAATACAACATGTATACTATTATACTACATGTGCTAATCTACATGTTCTTATTAAGATTAGGTTTAATTACATCATCAAAATACGGATTAAGGCCAAAAAGCCAACACAGTGGACTGGGTGTAGGGAGGAGGATGTGAAGTGATGAGTGAGGATTGCTTGGTTGGTTTAAGAGGAAACCAACGTTTCCCTCTTCTCTCTTCTCTTCTCTTTCTTCAATCCTTCTCCTCTCCATCCATCCGGTGCTCGAGATATGGTGGTGAAGGCGTGCGGGGTCTGTTGAGGCGCGAGTAGAAGGAGCAAGGAGGTGCGTGCGGTGTGGCCGGACGAGTCGTTGGAGCTTCGGAGTTCTCCGGTGGTTTCGTCTTTCTTCAAGTGAAGGTATGCCAAGTTCTTGCATTAGAGGCCTATAGTGATCACCCACGTTGGGGTGAGGTTTTGGTAGGTCGCGGGAGGTCTGAGGCCTCGCTGACGACAAGTTTGGGCGTAGAAATCTCGGCTGGCACGAGGTTGAAGACGTCTGTCGGTCGACCGGGTCCCTTGGACGGTCGACCGAACGTAGTGTTTTTGCCTGTTTGTTGTGTTTCGGTCGACCGGGTCTTTGTGTTGGTCGACCGGAACTTGAGTGTACTGGTAGGATGCTAGTGTTTTCGGTCGACCGTTGATGACGTAGAAAATATTAGGTTGACCCTGTAAGTTTTCGGTCGACCGAGACCCCGGAGTCGGTCGACCGATATATTGGATTTTGATGTTGACCAGTCTCCGGATTTTGACCTCGTTCGGTCGACCAGTTTTAGACCTTCGGTAGACCGTTAGGATTTTTGTGTTGCGCAAATAGTTCGACCGTTACAGACGCTTCGGTCGACCGATTCCCTTGTGGAAGCGATCGACCGAGCTGTCACTTTCGGTCGACCGATATCCCTTATGGAAGCGGTCGACCGGTTGTCACAGCGGTCGACCGATTCCCTTGAGGAAACGGTCGCCCGAGTGTCTTTTTCGGTCGACCGTTTTTGCACAGGACAGAATTCCTTGTTCCGTTTGGGATGCCAACTCTGTCCACGGAAACCCATGTCCTCGCCTTGTGCGTGAGCGGGGAGGTGACGGTGGGCAGGTTACGCGTGCCTGCCCAAGGACCGTCGTGTAGAAGAGTGTGGGTGTCCAAAACGCGTCACCTCCATGTATGGATCGTGACAACTCTAGTGGATCGTTTGACTCGCGTTAGAGTAGCAGCCTGGGGGATTACGGATCCCATTGCTTCAGCAACACGCAACTACTGACGGGTGCAGTGACTACCGGCCGATGGCTACGGAGGCACAGTGACTACCGCCCAGGATTGGCGACGGAGGTCTAGAGAGGTACCAGCCTATTGACGGCGACGGAGGTCGCGACCCTGCTCGTTTGGAGCCAGAGTTGGTGTTGCCCGTGGAGCTCGTTGATTGTCTGGCCTTTGTGTGGCGGATATGTTCGACTGGCCTTGATGGCAGTTATTGCACGTGTCGTGCGGCCTGTGTGGCGGCGGTAGGGCCCCTGTGCGGCCTGTGTGGCGGCAGGGAGGATCGCACGTAGCCTGTGTGGTTGCGGCGATGGACTGCCGATGATGTGTTCCGGCAGGTAGCTTGACTGGGCACCTATCGAGTGATATCCCGTGCGGTCTGTGTGGCGCCGGTTGATGGACCGACCTGAGCGACGACTCCGTTGGTGTGGTGGTGGACCACGATGTTTTCAGATCTGATTATACCTGCGCGGAAGTGCGAACGCCTCCTCACCGATCCCTTGGCTTGTGTAGTCGCGTGTGGGGATGTGTTGCGTACTGTCCGTTAGACCGTATGTGCCTACGGTAGGTCTCTATGGGGACCCGATGTTGGACCGTGCGGCCTGTGTGGCGGTGGTGTTGTTTGACCGTGTGGCCTGTGTGGTACCAGTGGTTGTTGGACCATGCGGCCTGTGTGGGGACGGCGATGTTGCGGACCGTGGGGCCTGTGTGGCAGCGGTGGCGATTGTAGACCGCGGGGCCTGTGTGGCAGCGGGAACGATTGCAGGACGGATGTCCGGTTTTACCCTTGTGAATGTTTACTGCTTTGTATTCCATGCCATGCTATACTAGTATGTTAGGGCATATAGGTGAGCTTGTCATACGGGGTTTCCTTATGGAAACTCAGGCATTGTTGTTGCATCTTTTTTAGGACCGCGTTAGGTTCCGGCGGGTGGTGACCGAGGGAGATTGCACTTTGGGACTGGATCATGTCGTCTACCTATTTAGGTTGTCGTGATTGCATGTTTTATGTATTTTGTATTCCGATGTAATCACTCTTTTGACAAACTCTTATGTAATATGGTGCACCTTATGTATTTGGGTATTTCTTTCAGTAATGTCCCCACTCTTGATGGTTTTATTATCGTGTTGCCTTGATTTTAAAAGTTTAAATTTTCCGCTGTTCGGGGATGTTACAATATGCTCTAACTAGAGAGCATAGAGTGATACAATTGAGCTTGTTTCTCTCAGACTTCATCAGTCTGAAAAGGTATTCCATCTGCTTAAGGTCTCCTGCCCTTCCAAAAGCATCTATAACGACATTGTAGGTCACAATGGTCCAAGAGTAGTGATACTTCTGCATGAATTCCATGACGGCACTCATTTTGTCATACATTTGGGCTTTGCCGTATGAATCCAGAAGAATGTTGAATGTTTTGATGTTGGGCGAGATCCTGGAGCTAGCTTTGGAACTTGTCATAGCATTTCTCCATGGTATCTATTTGGCCACTTCCACCGAATGCTCGGATTGTTGCATTCATTGTCCATATATCGGGCTTACAGTCCCGTCTTGAAGCATGTCTACGATTGTTGATTCCATATCCTTAAACCTGGAAAAGAAAGCCATACTTTTGTCAAATTCCAGAAAGCAACATGATAAAAAAAGTTCAAATAGATTTACACCACAAACTTTGGTGGATGTATTGTTATACGTCAAATATAATTAGATTCGAATTTCCGTAAGCACTCACTCTATGAGAGTTACAATACAACTATGAATACCTTGTGAATCATGTGACAATCCAACCATCTCAAAAGGATAATGCCCATGAAGCACATGCATGAATCGGTTGTAATTTGGCATGGAAAGAAAAATAACATAAAAATTGCTATAGTTATACAGAGGCTATTATTGTCTCAACACATCGTAAAAAAGAAGAATGTATTATTGGCTTTTTACCTCCTTGTCTTGCCATAAGCATCAATAAGCGTGTTGTATGTGACGGCATTAGGCTTGATTCCCTGGTTTTTCAGGTCAGTCAGTAGCATTTGAACTTTATCAAACGCTAAGTATTGGAGGCACGACTTTATCAGAATTGAGTATGTGTATACATCAGGCTGACAATCAATGTTATTTTTCATAAGAGTTGAGAAGATCAAAAGCTTCTTCAAAGCGGCCACTCCTACTGTAGGCTGAGACAAGGGCAGTGTATGACTCATGGTTTGGAGTGCATCCTTCATCAATCATAGCTTGGAAGACATCATGAGCTCTTTCAGGTTGTTTGCATTTGCCAAGCATGACGATTAGCTTGATATATATGCCAACGTATGGTTGGTACCAAATTTGTTCACGTAATAATTCAAAAACCTGCATTGAAACAAAAGCAGGCTTATCAGCAAAAGACGTTCGACATACACATGAGTTCCGGAAAAGGCACATGAACACCCAAACCTTACAGATTAATACACTAATACAGAAACAGGAACAACATGAAATTAAAATAGAATGGAAATGTATTTTTCAATCCCAAGGACTGAAAGCAAATAAATAAAATATAATAACATGTGAATAACTCTAGCAACTTCAGCGGTTAAGGTTCTCAGAGAGATATGCAAAAAATGGTCATTATAGCAGGTCTTACATGTCTGTGCGAGTCGATAAGATTATTTTGAGTGTGGGTAGTAATTACATCCATTATTCACTAGCATGAAACAACTTCAAGCACACTATGTTTTTTTTTATTCAAGCACACCATGTTCCTTCAACTTGATTCCAATGTCCAATTGGTAACATATTTAGTTACCTATCTAACGCTTTGCTCTTCTTTTCCGAAGCACCTTTAAATAGGGGTGCACATGGGTCGGGTTGAACCTGAAAATCGACCCGAACCCGACTGGTCGGGTTGGGTCGGGTTCGGGTTGAATCAGGTTGGAAAAATGTGAAAACCGAATTTTTCAGGTCGGGTTCGGGTTGGGTGGTCGGGTTGACCCAACCTAACCCGAACTCGAATTTGTTTTTAATAAATTAATCCCTTAACAATGTCTGAGCCTTCCCCCAAACTAAAGCCTCCTAACCCTAAACAAAACTCGATAGCTGACGCCCCCAAATCCCCGCCCCCTCTCCTCACGGCCTCGACGCCTCGCCTCCTATCCGTCGATCAAGGGCAACCATCGATCCCTCCTCATGCACTCCTCTCCATCGATCCCTCCGTTGACCCCAGTCCTCGCGGCCTCTTTTGAGCAAACAACAAGTTTGGGATGGTGGATGTGGGTCTCATTCTGTAGGATTGTAGCCTAATCCTATCCTAATTGTGCCTTAATAATGTTTTAGGTGGTGATTAAGGGGAGATGAAGATGGACGGCTGGGATTGAAAGGAGATGGATGAGGGGCTTGGATGATTTGGATGAGATGAGTGGTGGAGATGGTTGGATGGAATGGATGGTTGAGATGAGAGGAAGAAGAGATATTTAGAGGTGAGTCTCTCCCTCTCTTCTCTCACGTCTCTCTCTCTCTCCCCTCAGTTGGTGATCGTCGGCGTGGAGGCGCGGGGCTTCGGCGAGATTAAGGGCGTTGTTGGTTTGAGGTGAGTATTACTCTCTCGGCTCGTTTCCGGCTCGTTTTGGTTTCTCTCTTGACCTCACTCGGGTTTCGGTGGTTGTGGTTGGCTTGTGGAGGTTGCCGGAGGTAGTGTGGTGTTGTGGATCGCCGAGGAGACGATTGATCGTCATTTGGACGCGAGGTTCGTCGACGGATCGTGTTTTGGGGAGACGTGCTCGTGGAGGCGTCGTTGCGGTTCTTCAAAGGTCTCTTCAGACCTTCCGGTATGTCAAGCTTGCTCATTTAATTACCGTGAGTATTTGGAAGTTGACGGTAGGCCGTTCGGCTCGTCGCAAGTAAATGTGCAGCAGATTTCACTGCCTGATCGGTCGACCGGTTGGTGCAAACGGTCGACCGTTCGTGAAGAAAATACGGGTTCTGCCCGAAATCGGTCGAACGATGCCTTGTCGCGGTCGGCCGATTGTGCATAAAAGGCAAACCTAGTGAGTTTCGGTCGACCGGGTCCCCTTTGCCGGTCGACCATGTGCACTGTCTTAAGTCGATTGGGAGCGTTGACCATCTAAACGATCGACCGCTCTTTGACTTTGTTCGACCGTGACTTAAGTGAGTTGGAGGTCGGTTCGACCGGACCTGCATGTTGAGCGTGAGGAACGCTCTGGATGAAATCGGTCGACCGAGGAGGTCTCGGGGTTCGACTGGTTTCAGGACGCGAGAGAGGGATTATTCCCTGTGGGATCGGTCGACCGAAGGATGCTCGGAGTTCGACCGATCGGACGTTTTGTTCGTTGAACCTGGGAGTTGACCATCTAAACGGTCGACCGTCCCGTGATTTTGGTTCGACCGAACGAGTGTGGTTTTGGGAATCGGTCGACCGATGGAGTGCCGGTCGAGGTGGATTGCCCTGTATTTGCTTGATTCGGTCGACCGGGACTTTTGGTTCGGTCGACCGTTTGTGTCCTGTTTTGCACTATGGAGGTGCTGTTGTCGTGGTTGTCCGTGTGGGGCGAGTTGTAGTGCCGATGTTCTTCCGGCAAGTGTGCTAGGGTGCACGAGTGTTGCGGTGGTTGGTTGAAATTAGACCTGGAGCCCCGTAACTGTGTGAGAGCTGTGGTTGGTTGAAATTAGACCTGGAGCCCATCTAGTCTGTACGGAGTTGGTTGAAATTAGACCTGGAGCTCCGTAGTGCGTTCGGGTTGGTTGAGATTAGACCTGGAGCCTGAACAGGGACCGCATGTAGGGGTTGGTTGAAAATAGACCTGGAGCCCTTAGACATTTGGGTTGGTTGAAATTACACCTGGAGCCCTTGGTCGTGTCGTGGTAGCTGCGGTTGGTTGAGATTAGACCTGGAGCCCAGTTTGGCGACGAGTGTGTGTCGCGACGGTTGGTTGAGATTAGACCTGGAGCCCCGTGACTGTGGTGGGTGCGGCGGTTGGTTGAGATTAGACCTGGAGCCCCGTACCAGCGGTGTGTGTTGTGGTTGGGTGGGAGTGCCCTGGAGCCCAGCCTGGTTGTGATGCTTTTCTTGTTTAGTAGAATTGCATGCTAGGGTGCCTTTTCATTTCATGCATTTAGAGTTTGGCATACGGGGTTTCCTTTTGGAAACTCAGGCATTGTTGCATGTTTACTTTCAGGCCGTGATCGACGTTAGGGGGTGGTGACCGAGGAGAGGAGCGCTGCTACCGGATCCAGCATTCTCTCGGTTGAGGTCGTGTGATTACTATTTCCTTTGTTTATGCTTTTGATGTAATCACAACTTTTGTAAACTCTGATGTTCAGATATATATATATATATATGTTGGTGCACCTGTGTTCCTTTATTTGCGTAATATCCTCTGTTGATTGAGTGTTTATAAATTTTAAATTTTCCGCTGCTTTGAGGATGTTACAACTTGGTATCAGAGCGGTCGGTTCCAGTGTCCTTATCCAAAGAAACCACCCTTAGAGTTTTAGAGTCTGCATTAGTTCATGCATTCATGGTTTTGAAGTGTGCTGTTTTCTTTGTGTATAGATGTCTCCGAGACGCGTGAGACCTCCCCCACGGGACCGCAGCACCAGTAGTGAGACTGGGGGCGCGGACTGGGCAGAGGAGCGGTGGATGCTCTATGACACGGTGGGTCGACTGGGAGCGATGTTGGATCGCCAGTCAGGCAGAGGAGAGCCAGCGGCGGCTGGAGCGATGCTCGACTGCTTTATGAGACAGCACCCGCCTACTTTCAATGGTAGAGGAGAGTCTGAGGCTGCAGAGGGTTGGGTCCTGAAGATTCAGGAGATCCTGCAGGCGATTGAGTGCCCGCCTGAGAGGCAGACAGGCTTGGCATCTTATGTGTTGGGCGGAGACGCGTCCAACTGGTGGAGGACCACATCTGCTGTGGTGTTTGAGCGCAGGGCTGAGGTCAGCTGGGAGGAATTCCTACGGGAGTTCAATGAACAGTATTTCCCAGAGCATGTCAGAGATGGGAGGAGAGAGGAGTTTATGACTCTCGAGCAAGGAGATGCGACCCTGGCTGAGTATACCCGGAGGTTCAACGCGCTGGAGCGTTACTGTCCGAAGATCTGTGTGACGCCACTGCAGAGGGCGAGGAAGTTTATACGGGGGCTGAGGAAGCACCTCCGTACTCAGGTGACCTACAGTATGCCGCAGACGCTGGCAGATGCGGTGAGATTTGCGACGCTCATTGATCAGGATTACCAGCAGAATTATGCTGAGGCCAGGAGAGCACCGGGGAAGGTCAGTGGACGTCTGGGTGCTCCGCTAGCAGGGAACCCGGGCAAGAGGCCCCGGATCGGAGGAGGTGGAACACGCCAGCCTGAGGCATGCAGAGGTTGTGGCCGAGTTCACTCCGGAGAGTGTTGGGGCCGTGCAGTGTGCCACGGGTGTGGTAAGCCAGGTCATTTTGTGCGGGATTGTCCGAGTGGGCCAGGCGGGTCCAGCAGGCAGTCAGGGCAGCCAGTAGGAGGCAGAGGCGGAGGTCGTCGACCTTTGCGCCGTCACAGCAGCAGGGTCAGAGGACTGGACGGGTCTTTACCATCCAGGTGGATGAGGCGAGATATGCCAGCACAGTGGTGGAAGGTACACTTTTTGTTGCTGGGTTGAGTGCGAGAGTGTTGTTTGATTGTGGGGCCACTCACTCGTTCATTTCGGAGCGATTTGCGAGCGTGTTGGGCCGTACCCCTGCGATGTTGACTGCCACGTTGGAGGTCAGCACACCCTTGGGTCTGGTGGGCATTGTGGGGAGCTTCCTCCCCAGCGCCACGATTGTTTCGGGAGATCAGGAGTTTCCGGCTGACCTGATCTTGTTGCCGATGGAGGACTTCGACGTCATACTGGGGATGGATTGGCTGTTCCAGTACGATGTGCGAGTGTTGTGCTAGGAGAAGAAGATCCTGATCCCGAGGAGGGGTCTACCTGATGTGCTGGTCAAGGGGACGAAAGATAGAGGAGGCAGAGTGATCGTATCAGCAGTGAGGGCACAAAAGTTGTTGCAGCAGGGTTGCAGAGCTTTCGTGGACACTTTGGTAGTTCCGGATCCAGAGGCGAGGAGATTAGAGGACATTGAGATTGTTCGGGAGTTCCCAGATGTATTTGCAGATGATGTCACTGGGTTGCCGCCTCACAGAGAGATTGAGTTTGGGATCAATTTGGTAGCTGGGACTACGCCGCAGTCGAAGGCGCCGTATCGGATGGCACCTCCTGAGCTGGCAGAGCTGAAGAAGCAGTTGCAGGACCTGATGGATTCAGGATTTATCTTCCCCAGTGTCTCACCTTGGGGAGCGCTAGTACTCTTTGTGAAGAAGAAGAAGGACGGATCACTGCGGATGTGTATTGATTACAGGATGCTAAACAAGGTTACCGTGAGGAATCAGTATCCCTTGCCCAGGATCGAGGACCTGTTTGACCCATTGCAGTCAGCGCAGGTGTTCTTGAAGATTGATCTGCGATCCGATTATCATCAGCTGAGGACCAGAGAGGCAGATGTGCAGAAGACAGCATTCAGGACGAGGTACGGGCATTACGAGTTTCTGGTGATGCTGTTTGGGTTGACAAACGCGCCTGCAGCGTTTATGGATTTGATGAACATGACGTTCAGTCAGTACCTCGACCGGTTTGTGATTGTCTTCGTGGACGATATTTTGGTTTACTCGCCAGATGTGGAGCAGCATCGAGAGCACTTGAGAGTTGTACTTGGCAGTTTGCGGGATCATCAGTTGTATGCCAAGCTATCGAAGGGCGAGTTCTGGCTGAGCAGTGTCGCCTTCTTGGGACACATCGTGTCAGGTGACGAGATTTCCGTAGATCCAGCGAAGGTCGAGGCCGTTACACAGTGGAGAGCCCCGACGAGTGTGGCAGAGGTCAGGAGTTTTGTGGGTCTAGCGGGCTATTATCGCCGCTTTATTCAGGATTTCTCGAGATTGGCTTCGCCGTTGACGGCTCTGACGCGGAAGGGCATCGAGTTCGTGTGGTCCCAGAAGTGCGAGGACAGTTTTCAGGAACTGAAGAGTCGGCTGACGACTGCTCCAGTTCTGACACTTCCCAGTGGCAGTGGTGGGTTCGTGATTTACAGTGACGCGTCAGGAGTTGGACTGGGATGTGTACTTATGCAGCGTGGGCAGGTGGTTACATACGTGTCGAGGCAGCTGAAGGTGCACGAGAGGAACTACCCCACTCATGATTTTGAGTTTGCGGTAGTGGTGCACGCTTTGAAGACCTGGAGGCATTACTTGTATGGCGAGCGATTCGAGGTGTTCACAGACCATCAGAGCCTGAAGTATTAGTTTTCGCAGAAGGAGCTGAATATGAGGCAGCGCAGATGGCTCGAGATGATTAAGGATTATGATTTCACCATCTCGTACCATCCGGGGAAGGCGAATTCGGTTGCTGATGCTTTGAGCAGGAAGGTGGAGGTCACCGCAGCAGGTCTTTGTATCGAGGAGTGGAAGCTGCTTGAGGCGTTGACCGAGTGGAGACCGTTCACCGATGAGTCGCGAGGTGCAGTGATCGCCGGGCTGAGAGTGGAGCCTCAGTTGGTCTCGAGTATTGTTCAGGCTCAGAGTACTGATGATGAGTTAGCTGGGTTGCTGCAGTTAGCTGCCAGAGATGGATCAGACTTCAGTATTGGAGTTGATGGTGGGCTGAGGTTCAGAAGCCGTGTCTGGGTGCCGAAGGGAGGAGATCTGAGGCAGGACATTCTGGAGGAGGCGCATAGATCCCGTTATTCGATCCACCCGGGCAACACGAAGATGTTTAGAGATCTTCAGAGGAATTTCTGGTTGAAGAGGATGAAGACGGAGATCGCAGAGTTTGTTGGCAGATGTCTGATTTGTCAGCACGTGAAGATTGAGCACCAGAGACCTGCAGGGCCGATGCAGAGGATCGAGCTTCCAGAGTGGAAGTGGGAGCACGTGACGATGGATTTTGTCACCGGGCTGCCGAAGACGAGAGGATTCCACGACGCAATTTGGGTTATAGTCGATCGACTTACCAAGTCGGCGCATTTCTTAGCTATCCGGACCACGTTACCTCTGGAGGGTCTAGCTAAGTTGTATATTGAGGAGATTGTCAGGCTTCATGGAGTGCCCGTGAGTATTATTTCAGATCGAGATCCGAGGTTCACTTCCAGATTCTGGGGGAGTTTGCAGCAGACCTTGGGGACTCGGTTGAAGTTCAGTACGACATTCCATCCACAGACAGACGGTCAGTCTGAGAGGACCATCCAGACGCTAGAGGATATGTTGCGAGCGTGTACTCTGGATTGGGCAGGTCATTGGGATGAGCATCTGCCATTGATCGAGTTCGCCTACAACAACAACTACCATTCGAGCATTGGGATGGCACCGTACGAGGCCCTGTACGGGAGACAGTGTAGATCACCGGTATGCTGGAGTGATGTAGGCGAGACACAGCTAGTTGGTCCGGAGATTGGGCAGATGTATGCTGAGAAGGTTGATGTGATCAGGCAGAGACTAGCGACTGCGCAGAGCATGCAGAAGAGCTACGCGGATAGGCGTAGGCGAGAGCTGAGATTTGAGGCAGGTGACCATGTCTTCCTGAGGATTTCACCATCTCGAGGAGTGATGAGGTTTGGGAAGAAAGGGAAGCTCAGTCCGAGGTATGTCGGACCGTTGGAGAGGTTGCCTACAGGGTAGTACTGCCGCCGCAGTTTTCGGGTCTTCACAACGTCTTCCATGTTTCGATGCTGAGGAAGTACGTAACAGATCCTTCTCATGTGATTCAGTTAGAGGTTCCAGAGATCCGTCAGGATTTGTCTCTTGAGGAGAGACCGGTGGAGATTGTGGATCGGATGGGGCATCAGTTGAGGAGGAGGACCATTCTGATGGTGAAGGTCAGGTGGCAACACCACAGTGAGCGAGAGGCCACTTGGGAGATTGAGGAGGAGGTCCGGAAGGAGTTCACGGAGTTGTTTGGTGAGCATCAGTCTTAATTTCGAGGACGAAATTCTTTTAGGAGGGTGGATTGTAGGATTCTAGCCTAATCCTAATCGTAATGGTGCCTTAATCATGTTTTAGGTGGTGATTAGGGGGAGATGAAGATGGACGACTGGGATTGGAAGGAGATGGATGAGGGGCTTGGATGATTTGGATGAGATGAGTGCTGGAGATGGTTGGATGGAATGGATGGTTGAGATGAGAAGAAGAAGAAATTTTTAGAGGTGAGTCTCTCCCTCTCTTCTCTCACGTCTCTCCCCCTCTTCTCTCACGTCTCTCTCTCTCCCCTCAGTTGGTGATCGCCGGCGTGGAGGCGCGGGGCTTCGGCGAGATTAAGGGCGTTGGTGGTTTGAGGTGAGTGTTACTCTCGGCTCGTTTCCGGCTCGTTTTGGTTTCTCTCTTGACCTCACTCGGGTTTCGGTGGTTGTGGTTGGCTTGTGGAGGTTGCCGGAGGTAGTGTGGTGTTGTGGATCGTCGAGGAGACGATTGATCGTCGTTTGGACGCGAGGTTCGTCGACGGATCGTGTTTTGGGGAGACGTTCTCGTGGAGGCGTCGTCGCGGTTCTTCAAAGGTCTCTTCAGACCTTCCGGTATGTCAAGCTTGCTCACTTAATTACCGTGAGTATTTGGAAGTCGACGGTAGGCCGTTCGGCTCGTCGCAAGTAAATGTGCAGCAGATTTCATTGCCTGATCGGTCGACCGGTTGGTGCAAACGGTCGACCATTCGTGAAGAAAATATGGGTTCTACTCGAAATCGGTCGAACGATGCCTTGTGGCGGTCGACCGATTGTGCATAAAAGGCAAACCTGGTGAGTTTCGGTCGACCAGGTCCCCTTTGCCGGTCGACCGTGTGCACTGTCTTAAGTCGGTTGGGAGCGTTGACCATCTAAACGGTCGACCGCTCTTTGACTTTGTTCGACCGTGACTTAAGTGAGTTGGGGGTCGGTTTGACCGAATGTGGGTTCGGTCGACCGGACCTGCGTGTTGAGCGTGAGGAACGCTCTGGATGAAATCGGTCGACCGAGGAGGTCTCGGCGTTCGACCGGTTTCAGGACGCGAGAGAGGGATTATTCCCTGTGGGGGTATTTGATTGACATCATTTCATGCTCATATTTGTATCTTATATCCATTATCTTTCACCTAAACAATGCTATGTCACGAGTTTTATGTTTAGTTTTCTGGAATAAATAGGTTTGAAGAGATGAAGCATAAAAGGACCCAAAAGCTGGGAAAAAGGACTGAATTGTGAGATCTAGGGACCAAGATGCAAGGGAGAAGGACCTGAACGCAAGACAGAGGGACCTAAGAGCAAAACAGAATACTTCACACTATCATGGGGAGTATTTTAGCAATTGGATTCGGGTCGGAGCTACAACAAACGAAGTAGATGCATCAAAGACCACCAAAAGCACGAAGAAAAGCCCAGAATAAATCTCAACTGGATCCGGACATTTTGGACCGCCAATTGGCGGTCTGGAACTGTTAATTGACGGTCTGGATTAGTCCAGATCCACCAAGATTTCTCCTGGACTTGTATTAATGTTCGTTTAGGCTATTTTTGGTGTTGGTTTAGTCCTACATCGGGGGATTGTCCCGGATTAGCTTTTTCCATGCCTATAAAGAGAACTCTTCACCTCCTATTGTAATCACGCCATATTTTAAGTGGCTATTCTTCCTACTAGAAGTGAGGCCTTGAAGCACACACTAAAGTAGGAGGATGCTACTTTTAATGTGAGTCATTTCATCAATAAAGTTTTGTGTTTCTTTCATTGTTTGTGCATGTTTTAGTTTAATCGTCTTTTAATTCTAGCTTAGTTTTAATATGCTTTCTTTGCTTAGTTTAATAATTAGTGTACTGTTTAGTGAGTAGTTCCATCCCCTTTGGGGGTGGAGTAGATGTACATACATGCATTAGAGAATGGGATGAATGCTTTAATTTCAATGTGTTGATTAAACATGAATGTATGCTTGCTTGTTTAGGCTAGAATTTACAACTTGATGAGTTTTGCCAAAATGATTAGACACCTCTCATGCTTGTTTAGGTTCTGAAATAAACACCTTGCATATGTAAATGTTAATCAACCAAGTTGGTGAATAGATTGATAGGTTTTGCCATAACATTTAGACACTTCCTATGCTTGATAAACACCACCTTAATTTGTGCTTAAAGAATGTATTCTACACCCACCTCTTTGCATGTGTGCACTCACTCCACCCCTTAGGGGTTTTACCATTTCTATATTCCAGCATTCTCCTTTTATTCTTAGCTTAGTTGTTATTTCATTGTTTGCTTCTTCCTTTCGCATTTCCTACTTCTTAGCGTAGTATAGAGTAGAGTAGCATAAACAATCTTTCTCCCCCTATTTTTGCCACTTGATTTCGTACAAGCAAGAGGCTACTCACCTCCCTGAGGACGACCCGTACTTGCCACCGCTTCATCGTGGCCGTGCACTTGCGGTTTAATTAAAACGTTCAACAAGTTTTTGGCGCCGTTGCCGGGGAGGTGCCAGTCCAGACTCTTGTTTGGACGATTCGAGTGGATTTAATTTGTGTTTTGTAGTTGTTCTTTGTTTCAGGAGACTGGGAATAGCAAGGGAAGGCTTCTGGAAAAATTGCAAGGCTACCTGGGCACTTCAGACCGCCAATCAGCGGTCTGAGACCGCTAATCAGCGGTTGGGTGAGCTCAGTTCACCTTCTAGTTTTTTGTTGTTGTTAGCCTAATTGATATAGTAATCTGGGACTCCATTTGTGCATGTTCTGACTCTTAGATTGCTCCCAGATTAATAATCAACTTCCCTTAAGCAACTTGGACCCTAAAACTCAAAGCAAAAGATTAGGCATTCTTGTTGTTTAGGTCATGCATCATGTATGTGACTTAGGCATTTAGATTGTCTTTTATCTTAGCTTTATTTTCTGTTACTGAGAGCTAGCGTGAGGTACGCACCTTCTACTCTCATTCATGCATTTCGTATGAACATGCATTAGTTAGTAGGAAGTGCATTGAAACAAGTGTGAGTTGAGAGTTTTGTTTGGAGAGTTGATTGCTAGATTAGGACTCCAAAACGCTACTAAGGAGGGGCTGTCCCATAAAAGATAAGGTGGGGGATTTCATCACCCTTTTCTTCGCCCCAAAAACCACACTAATAAAGAGCCTAATTTTAAAATCAAGTAGACATTGGCCCTAAGGATCTTGGACGCATTAGGAGAGTGATCCGGTCCCGACCGTCATGACCTGATCGGTGTTGCCCACTTTGTCGATAGTAGGAGAGACGAGATCCCCGAATCTTGGCTCACTTACTAGGCTTTGTGATCCTCGTTGTAGGGAGGTGAGGCGTGTTGAGGCCGTGTGACCCCGCAGTTAGGCGTCATCTAGCTGTAAGGACCTATAGCGACCTTAGGATTGCTTGAGCCTTGTTTGTTTGTGTGCTTCTACTTGTACCCATCCTCCGTAGCATAAGGACTTCTTCCTTTCTCTCCTGAGTCATTCTTTCTCTCCTGTGTTCCCCCGTCTTCTCCCCTACGTACATTCCTTGAAAAAAAAGAGAAAAAAAAGAAGAAAAAAAAGAACAGGTGGAGCAGGCGGGTCCAGCAAATGCTCCTCCTCACGGAAATTAGCAGCCATTGGACCCGAACTACGTGCGACACGAGAGGAGGAAGGTGTCGAGAAATCGATGACCGAAGTCGGATTGACAACGCTCCTCGTCAAACGACCACTCTCGTCTCGTGTCCACGAAAGCATGCACAAAGGTGCACACACAAACCACAACTCTCTTTTTTTCTTCTTTTTTTTGGCGCCGTTGCCGGGGAGGTGTGGGGGTTTTTGATTGACATCATTTCATGCTTATATTTGTATCTTATATCCATTATCTTACACCTAAGCAATGCTACGTGTCGAGTTTTATGTTTAGTTTTCAAGAATAAAGAGGTTTGAAGAGAAGAGTCATGAAAGGACCCAAAACCAGGAAAAAGGACTTAATTGTGAGACCTGGGGACTAAGATGCAAGGGAGAAGGACCTGATCGTAAGACCAAAGGACCTAAGAGCAAACCAGGAAACTCCACACCATCATGGGGAGTATTTTGGCAATTCGATTCGGGTCGGAGCTCCAACAAACCAAGTAGATGCATCCAGGACCAACAAAGACCACCAGCAAAGCCCACAACGAATCCCAGATGAGTCCAGAACTTATATACCGCCAATTTGCGGTCTTGGACTGCTAATTGGCGGTCCATATTGCTCTGGATCCACTAAGTTTCGTGGAGAATGTGTATTAGTGTATTATTAGTCTATTTGTGGTGTTGGTTTAGTCCCACATCGGGGGCTTGTCCCGGATTAGCTTTTTCCATGCTTATAAATAGAACTCTTCACCTCCCAGTGTATCCATCTCTCTCTTTGGTGGCCACCTTCCCTACTAAGAGTGAAGCCTTGAAGCAAAACTCTGGTGGAGGAAGAGCTACTTGTAATTGAGTGAGTTAATAATAGAAGTTTTCCTTTAATTGTGTTGTTTCTCTCTTAGTTTAATTTCCTTCCATATGCATGTTTGCTTGTTTGTTTTGTTTTATGCTTCTTTAATATTTCTTGCTTGGTTAGTATAACTTTCATTTCAGTATTATGCTTTCTTTTGCTAATATAGTTAGTGTAATGAGTAGTGAGTAGTTCCATCCCCATTTGGGGGGTGGAGAAATATGTGATATAATCATGTAGTGTATTAAAGTGTGTTATTTTTATCCCTTGAGCTTTATATGATTTCCATAACCATCTAATGGGTCTCCACTTTTATCTTTGATATGCTAATGCTCTTGAATGAAGCTTAGCTTATGCTTTGATTAGTGGACCTATTTTATGGGGAATGATAAGGTTAAGATATGGATGAAGTTAATATTGGAAACACAAGTTGTAGTGTATGAGCTCTTGTTGCCTTTACCTTAGCTAATGTCTTGTATGTTTTAATGATGTAGTCTTATCTTAATTTATGTGGAGGCATAGCAGGGTCTAGTCTTTATACTTGAGTTCATGTAGCTTCATTCCAACTATTGTCTTGTATGTTTTAATGATGTAGTGAAATCTTAATTCATGTGGAGGGAAAGTTGGATGTAGTTTTATGATTTCATGTACTACATGTTGTGAAGAGCTTAATGAACACACACACATACACTTCTTTATGTTCACATTATTTCTCTACCCCCTTTGGGATTTAGTTTTATCGTTTCTTCTCCATCTCATTTCAGCTTTGTAGTGTAGTTTAGTGTAACCAACCTTTCTTTCCTTTCTTTACCTCTCGCCTTCGCACAAACCAAGTGTCGACACACCTCCCAGTGGACGACCCGTATTTGCCACCGCTTCAACGCGGCCGTGCACTTGTGGTTAAATATAAAACGATCAATCAAGTTTTTGACATATTAATATGGAAACCCGATTCAATTCGCTTGAGACCTTGACTCGTGGACTTGAAAACTCAATGATTTTTTTTATGTCAACTACGAGTCAAGTTCTCACTTCCAATCAACAGACCATCAAATCTCTAGAGCTTCAGATTGGCCAATTGGCTCAGTCTGTACATGAAAGAGAGAGAGAGTCTTTTCCTAGCTAGCCTGAGGCTAACCCCCGTATGTACCAACAACAACACATGCAAAATGAGAATGTGGTACCTCGGGGGAGGCAAGTGAACCATGTGGAGGAACCTGTTCCCCATGTCAATTCCATTGTGACCTTAAGGAATGGAAAACAGGTTGACAATCACATTTCCTTGCCACAACAACCACTATCTATGCAGCCCCTCAGTAGGAATGGTGGTGAAGAAGAGGCTGAGGGTGAGGGTAATACACCAAGGCTTCCTTCTCAGGTACCGCAGAAAACCTACCTGCCAAAAGCTCCCTATCCAAGTAGGTTAACCAAAAAGAAGAGTGACAACATGGACAAGATATTAGAGGTGTTTAAGCAAGTAAAGGTTAACATCCCCTTGTTGGATGTCATCCAACAAATACCTCAATATGC
The DNA here is from genome assembly GCA_963682175.1 of Triglochin maritima. Classification (NCBI taxonomy): domain Eukaryota; kingdom Viridiplantae; phylum Streptophyta; class Magnoliopsida; order Alismatales; family Juncaginaceae; genus Triglochin; species Triglochin maritima. The sequence goes on along the minus strand of OY821788.1, from coordinate 25,796,905 downwards.
CAAAGTGTTGAAGGATCTCTGCACAACCAAGAGGAAGACCAATGTTCCTAAGAAAGCATTCTTGGCTGCAAATATCAGCTCACTTTTGTCTAATCCTACCTACACAAAATACAAGGACCCTGGGTGTCCTACTATTCAGTGTACGATAGGGGACACTAGAATGAGCAATGTTTTGCTTGATTTAGGATCAGAGGTCAACCTCCTCCCATTCTCTGTTTATAAACAGTTGAACTTGGGAGAATTGAAACCAACTAAGATCACCCTCCAATTGGCGGATAGATCCATTCGTATTCCCATGGGGATTATCGATGACGTGCTTATCAAAGTTGGAGATTTTATATTTCCAGTCGATTTTGTTGTCCTCGATACCAATCCTGTTGCGAACACCCACTCTCAAATACCTTTGATTTTGGGTAGACCATTTCTGGCAACCTCCAATGCCTTGATTAATTGTAGAAATGGTCTCATGAAGCTCTTATTCGGTAACATGAGTGCCGAGTTTCATGTGTTCAACTCCGGTAGGCAACAGGAACCCATGGATGAACCTTTAAATCTAAATCTCATCCGCCAATTGGAGAAAGCACCACAAATTCAACGAACACCCCTAACCCCAATGCAACCCGTTGAGAATGTTCGTGGGCCTAGCGAAAACTCATTGCCTGTCTTCGCAATGCAACAGAGTGAGCTGGCCTCGAACATGAATGTCCAAAGGGAGTGTTCGTTGCATGATTCAGTTGAGAGTACTAGTGAGAGTGAGACACCTCATCATATGCCTATACCAGAAGGTGTCTCTACCTCATGTCCCATGGCCATTGAGCCATTTGAGCTTCATATTGACTCCAACAAGGACCCACATTTGACCGAGCTTATGCTTGATGATATAAATGATGGTGGGAGGTCCTTGTTGGATGACTTGGGGAGAAGCTCCATTCTTAGTGATGCAAGTCTGATGCATCCATCGAATGAGCCTGAGGAAATCATTCCGATGCACCCGCCTATTGGTTGGAGGGTTTTCTTCGATGAGCAATTAAACCCTAGTGAGGCAACACAACTTCATTCTTTGTTGCCTACACCCAACCAATATCATGAGGGGTTCGAGTCTTTCAGCTTTGACCTTTCACCCCTCATGAGACCTCAGAGTACCAGTAAAGTTTGCCCATTTCGGCAAGTCTCTGGTCCTCAAAACTTGATTTTTCATTTGATGTTCCTTGACCAAATGATTACGACAATATCTTGGTTGATGTATATATCTTGTAAAAAAAAGTGTAATAAAAGACTCCTTCAGTGAGCATCGATTGTTGTGGGCCCCAACCCTTGTGTACTTGGGCCCAATCTCTTCACGTATTTATCTCCCTTCTTCAGCTTCTCACAGGTTTTGAGGGAATTTGGGTTTGTGTCCATCAACATGACCTTGAACTTCCCTTTGTACTTCATGTTGGTGAGATCTCTCCTTTTTCATGCATGTATCCATGTAGTATCTTGTTCACATTCATTGAGGACAATGCATGAACGAGGTGTGGGGGGGTGTTTTACGTGTGTACATAGTCAAGTCTTTTCTTTTGATTTTTTTGTTTTCTTTTGTATGCATTGTTAGGATCATGTTAGTGTGCCGCATTTAATATCAATATATCTGCTTGCCATGATCCTTGGGTGACTTGTCTTCTTTTGCTTGCCTAGTGCTTTAAAATTTTCACATTTCTTTCAAAATCTTCATGTGTTTGCGAAAGAAAATGTTTTTGTAGGTTTTGCGTGTGTTTAGCATGTGCAAAACCGTTGAGAGGCAAAGTAAAAAGAAAGCTCCCAAAATTGTCTTGAACTTGATGCATTAGGATTTCTAGTTTACTAGCTTTAGGTCTTATCGAGTCGTTAGGATGCGCCCCAGTTTTCCCTCGTGGGGCGTGTAATCATAGGGTTTCAGCACTCAAACATTTAAAGAAGTCCACCCTGAACCTAGTGAGTCAAATAATTCGTGTCTGTTAGCATAAGGAAGTTTGTCGTAGTCAAGGGCCCTTAATCTCTTTTTGTGAAACTTAAGTGTATGGGTTTTGGTTCCCATGTAGATAAATGAATAAGTTGTGTTCTCTTTTCTCGCACGGCTCCTATCACTCGGGAAAGTAGGTCTGAGGGGCCTTTGTGCCTGGTGCTTTCGAGTCATCTGACTTGGGATGCACCGACCGAACTCCCGTTACACGGGTGGTAGGGATCGCCCTATGTGGAGATTTGGGGGAAGGTGTACGTGATAGTGTAAGTCCTCATAGGCAATGATGCATGAAACCTAACCCTGGGAGAATCAAACACCAACCAATAAAATGCTCCAATGAAAAAAAGAAAAAAAAAGTCAAATAAGAACCAAAATGGACTTTACACATTGTATCACATTCAGAAGTTAAGGTTGCCCATGTCTTTCACTCAAGTCCTTAACTAACTCTCACGAATAACTCATTAGGTTAGGTGTGTGGACCGATTACATTTATAGAGTTGACCCATAGTATTACCCCATCCCATGATCGACATATGAGTCCAACGAGTCGTGTAGCTAGATTGATTAATGCATATTGTTCGGATTTTGTGGGTATATCCGCTGAAAACCCTCAGGAGACAACACTCCTCCTCCTTGGCGACAAGGAGGTTTAACGGCTTGTTGCACGTGCTAAGTGAAACCGTGATTCCTACGAAAGTGAGTTAGGATTTCTTGTTTTTCGTATGATTTTCTCTTTCTTTGTTTTGCTCGGGACTAGCAAAAGTTAGGTGTGGGGGTATTTGATTGACATCATTTCATGCTTATATTTGTATCTTATATCCATTATCTTTCACCTAAACAATGCTATGTTACAAGTTTTATGTTTAGTTTTCAGGAATAAATAGGTTTGAAGAGATGAAACATAAAATGACCCAAAAGCAGGGAAAAAGGACTGGATTGTGAGATCTAGGGACCAAAATGCAAGGGAGAAGGACCTGAACGCAAGACAGAAGGACCTAAGAGAAAAACAGAATACTCCACACCATCATGGGGAGTATTTTAGCAATTGGATTCGGGTCGGAGCTCCAATAAACAAAGTAGATGCATCCAAGACCACCAAATACACAAAGAAAAGCCCAGCACAAATTCCAGATGGATCCGGACCTTTTTGACCGCCAATTGGCGGTCTGTTTTGGCCCAAATCCGCCAAGTTTTCTCTTGGACGTGTATTAATGTTTGTTTAGGCTATTTTTGGTGTTGGTTTAGTCCCACATCGGGGGATTGTCCCGGTTTGCCTTTTTCCATGGCTATAAATAGAACTCTTCACCTTCCATTGTAATCACTCCATATTTTAAGTGGCTATTCTTCCTACTAGAAGTGAGGCCTTGAAGCACACACCACAGTAGGAGGATGCTACTTGAAAAGTGAGTCATTTTATCAATAAAGTTTTGTGTTTCTTTCATTGTTTGTTTATGCTTCTTTTATTGTTTGTGCATGTTTTAGTTTAATCGTCTTTTATTTCTAGTTTAGTTTTAATATGCTTTCTTTGCTTAGTTTAATAATTAGTGTAATGCTTAGTGAGTAGTTCCATCCCCTTTGAGGGTGGAGTAGATGTACATACATGCATTAGAGAATGGGATGAATGCTTTATTTTTGATGTGTTGATAAAACATGAATGTATGCTTGTTTAGGATAGAATTTATAACTTGATGAGTTTTGCCAAAATGATTAGACACCTCTTGATTGACATCATTTCATGCTTATATTTGTACCTTATATCCATTATCTTACACCTAAGCAATGCTACGTGACGAGTTTTATGTTTAGTTTTCAGAAATAAAGAGGTTTGAAGAGAAGAGCCATGAAAGGACCCAAAAGCAGGAAAAAGGACCTAATTGTGAGACCCGGGAACCAAGATGCAAGGGAGAAGGACCTGATCGTAAGACAGAAGGACCTAAGAGCAAAACAGGAAACTCCACACCATCATGAGGAGTATTTTGTCAATTCGATTCGGGTCGGAGCTCCACTAAACAAGTTAGATGCATCAAAGACCAAGAAACACACCAAGGAAAGCACACTAGAAGACCCAGACGGATCTGGGCTTTATAAGCCACCAATTGGCGGTCTGGAACCGCCAATTGGCGGTCTGGATCATGCAAGATCCGCCCCAACTTCTCCTGGACTTGTATTAGTGTTCGTTTAGGCTATTTTTGGTATTGGTTTAGTCCCACATCGGGGGATTGTCCCGGATTAGCTTTTTCCATGCTTATAAATAGAACTCTTCAACTCCCTTTGTATGTATCTCTCTCTTTGGTGGCCATCTTCCCTACTAAGAGTGAAGCCTTGAAGCAAAACTCTAGTGGAGGAAGAGCTACTTGTAATTGAGTGAGTTAATAATAGAAGTTTTCTTTTAATGGTGTTGTTTCTCTCTTAGTTTAATTTTCTTTCATATGCATGCTTATTTGTTTGTTTAGTTTTATGCTTCTTTAATGTTTCTTGCTTGAGTAGTATAAATTTCATTTCAGTATTATGCTTTCCTTTGCTAATTTAGTTAGTGTAATGAGTAGTGAGTAGTTCCATCCCCATTTGGGGGGTGGAGAAATATGTGATATAATAATGTAGTGTATTAAGTGTGTGTTATCTTTATCCCTTGAGCTTTATATGATTTCCATAACCATCTAATGGGTTTTCACTCTTATCTTTGATATGCTAATGCTCTTGAATGAAGCTTAGCTTATGCTTTGATTAGTGGACCTATTCTATGGGGAATGATAAGGTTAGGATATGGATGAAGTTAATATTGGAAACACAATTTGTAGTGTATGTGCTCTTGTTGCCTTTACCTTAGCTAATGTCTTGTATGTTTCAATGATGTAGTAAAATCTTAATTCATGTGGAGGCATAGTAGGGTATAGTCTTTATACTTGAGTTCATGTAGCTTCATTCCAATTATTGCCTTGTATGTTTTAATGATGTAGTCTTATCTTAATTCATGTAGAGGCAAAGTTGGATGTAGTTTTATGATTTCATACAATACATGTTGTGATGAGCTTAATGAACATACACACACTCTTTTATGTTCACATTATTTCTCTACCCCCTTTGGGGTTTAGTTTTATAGTTTCTTCTCAATTTCATTTCAGCTTTGTAGTGTAGTTTAGTGTAACCAACGTTTCTTCCCTTTCTTTACCTCTCGCCTTTGCACAAACCAAGTGTCGACACACCTCCCAGTGGACGACCCGTATTTGCCACCGCTTCAACGCGGCCGTACACTTGCGGTTAAATATAAAACGAGATCAATCAAGTTTTTGGCGCCGTTGCCGGGGAGGTGCTCTGTCCAGACCTTGGTTTGGACGATTCGAGGGGTTTTTAATTTTTTGTTTCGAGTTTGTCTTAGTTTCAGGGAACCAACAGATCAAGGGGAGCCAACTGGACATGTTTGAAGGAGAGAAGCTTCATCTTGACCGCCAATTGGCGGTTTGGAACCGCCAACTGGCGGTCTGGTGAGGTCATCTTGCCTTGAAATTTTTTCTGGTAGTTGTTTTCTTCTATTTGGTTATCTGGGAGCTCTATTTTGCCTGCTTTGACTTCTGGTTTGCTCCCAGATCATTAATAACTCCCCCATTAATCAACTTGGCCCTAAAATCCAAAGCAAAAGACTAGACGTTCTTATTTGTTTAGGTCACGCATCATGTATTGACTTGAGCATATAGTTGTCTTTTCTTTTAGCTTTAATTTCAGTTGTTGAGTGCTGGCGTAAGGTACGCATTTCCTACACTCATTCACGCATCTCGTATGCCCATGCATTAGTTAGTAGGATTTGCATCAGGACAAGAGTGAGAGAGCGTTTGATTGGAGCGATTGATTGCTAGATCTAGGATCAAATCGCTACTAAGGAGGGGTTGTCCCATAAAAGATAAGGTGGGGGATTTCATCACCCTTTCCTTGGCCCCAAAAACCACTCTTAATAAAGCCTTAACTAAAAGCAAGTAGACATTGGCCCTAAGGAATTCGGACGCACTAGGAGAGTAATCTAGTCGAGACCGTCATGACCTGATCGGCGTTGCCTACCATGTCGATAGTAGGAGGTACTGGATCTCCGAATCTGGTATCACTTGCTAGGCATTGTGGTCCTCGTTGTACGGAGGTGAGGCATGTCGAGGCTAGTGACCTCGAAGTTAGGCGTCGTCTAGCTTAAGGACCCATTGCCTTACGTTGTTTGAGTCGTGCTTGCTAGTTAGGCTTCTTCCTGATCCCACTACCCTCGCTAGCTCTAGGGATTCTTCCCTCCTCATCTGAGTCCTCTCCTCATCTATTCTCTACGTTTAGTCTCCTCCTCTAGTACACCTTCTGTTGTGTGTCGTTTAGAGTCGAGTCGAGCATTTCATGCGAGGTTGGGCTCGTTCTGGTGAGAGCGCTCGACTCGAGAGAGTGCTTATTTCTGAGATGGAAGATCTTGGTGATCGACCATCTCCGCCTCGTGCTCCTTTGGAGCAAGAGGCGAGTCGTCTCGTGGTGGCGAGGGAGACCGGGTTCCATACATGGACTACCTCGGTCCATTCCCAGCACCACGTAGACCTCCTTCTCCTCCTCTGACTCGAGAGGAAGGGAGATTCGGTCAGGATCGAGTTCTTGGTGCACCACCACCTTTAGCTCGACATGATAGACCGATGACTTTGTGGGAGCGGACCCATCCTGTTCGGGCCGCGCAGCCTTCTTGCATAGTTGTTCCCCCTGCTCGCGGGAACAACTATGAGCTGAAACCTCAGTATGTGAGCATGCTTCCAACCTTTACTGCCAATAAGGAGGATCCGTATATTTTTATACGCGAATTCGAGGAAGTATGCTCCATATTCAAGCTTCAACAGCTTGACGAGGATTCTGTCCGGTTGAGGATGATTTCGTTCGCATTGAAGGATAATGCGAAGAAATGGATGTATAGCCTCCCGGCGAGCTCGATTCGGTCATGGGATGACTTTGTGACCGTCTTTCTGAAGAGATTTTTCCCTCAAAGGAAAACTCAACAGATACGGCACCAGATACATCAAATGTATCAGACCGAGATCGAATCGTTTCATGGTTTCTTTGAGAGGTTCAAGGACCTTCTCCAGCAGTGCCGTCATCATGGATTTGAGTTATGGCAGTTGTGCCAAATTGTTTATGAGGGCATCAACTACAACACCCGCACATTGTTGGAGTCGATGTGTCAGGGTGACTTCCAAATGAAACCCATCGAGGAGGCATGGGATACTTTTGAATCCATGGCTGAACATACCTTCGAGTGGGATACCATGAGAGAGCCACCAATCGCCAGGTCTTCTGGTCGAGCTGGATCTTATCAAGTTGACTCATCGATCGTGTCTGAGGCGAAAATGGCTGCTCTCATGCATAGGATAGAGAGTTTGGAGATGGATCGAGCTCCTGTAGCTCAGGTCGCTACTCCCGGGTGTACTAGGTGTGGACTGTCGGGACATGATGACTTGGAGTGCGCTTACTCTCCAAGGGATACTGAGCATGCAAATGCGATGTATCAACAAAGGCCCCGAAATGACCCGTACAGTCATTCCTATAACCCGGGATGGCGTAACCATCCTAACTTCTCTTGGGGGTCTAGTGGAGGACACGGTCAGTGCAAGTTAGCCAATTGGCTCATCAATTCCATGAACGCGAGAATGGTCAGTTCCCGAGTCAACCTGTGGTAAATCCCAGGGGTCAGCCTGCTAATACCAGGCAAAATGTACACAATGTTGAAAGTGACCCTTCCCAACATGCTAATGTTATTCATACCTTGAGATCGGGAAGGGTCGTTGACAACAATGTGAAAATGCCGGAAGCCAACCCTGTTGGCGAGACTTCTGAGGAGAGTCTTGAGCCTATCAAGGAACCTAATTCTGAGACTCCTCCTCGTGATTCTTATGTCCCCAAGGCACCATTCCCTCATCGGTTGACTAAAAAACGTGATGAGCATAGGGATAAGATCGTTGAGGTACTTAGGCAAGTAAAGGTGAACATCCCGTTGTTGGACGTTGTTCAACAAATGCCAAGTTCCTCAAGGACCTTTGCACCACCAAGAGAAAAACAAATGTGCCCAAAAAGGCCTATTTGGCCGCCAATGTGAGCTCCATATTGACACAACCGATGAATGTCAAGTACATGGACCCTGGTTGTCCAACTGTCTCTTGCATGATTGGGAATGTGACCATCTCTCAAGCTCTATTGGATTTGGGGGCATCTGTGAATCTCTTGCCTTACTCAGTCTATGTCAACCTTGGGATAGGCGATCTTAAACCAATGAGGACAACCCTCCAGTTGGCTGATAGATCCGTCAAAATTCCACGAGGAAGTGTGGAGGATGTCCTTATCAAAGTGGGTGAGTTCGTATTTCCAGTTGATTTCATCATCTTGGATACTAAACTCGTGTCCAACCCACAAGGACAGATTCCTGTGATCCTTGGGAGGCCATTTCTTGCGACATCTAATGCTTTGATCAATTGTCGCAATGGCTTGATGAGGTTGTCTTTTGGAAACATCACGGCGGATTTCAACATCTTCACTCTTGGTAAGCAACCTGGGCTCTTCGACGACACAGTCGGAGCCAATTTCATCCAGGACACAGATGAGCCCGATTCATTAGGCATGTTCGACTCACATCGACATATTATTCAGGTTCCTAATGATCATGTTGCGAGTGAAGAAGATCTTGAGGAATCTGCCAGCATATCTCTGGATGAGGAGGCACATCTGGGTGCTTGCTCCTCTTACCCCGTGGCCCTTGAGCCACTTGAAAGTAACTCTGAATCCGACAAGGACCCACCTCTGGTCGAGCTTAAACCGCTCCCCGATAACCTTAAGTACATCTTTTTAGGGGATAATGAGACCTTGCCACTCATTATTGCTTCTGATCTTGAAAAAGATCAAGAGGTTGCCCTCAAAAGAGTACTCTTTGAAAACAAAGAGGCAATCGGGTGGTCCTTGAAGGATATCAAGGGAATTAGCCCTGGTATTGTTCAACATCGGATCCACATGGAAGAGGATTCTCGGCCCCGCAGGGACCCACAACGTAGATTGAATCCTGTACTGAAAGAAGTCGTCCGAAAGGAGGTTCTTAAGTGCTTGGATCATGGTATAATCTATCCTATCTCTGATAGTTCGTGGGTGAGTCCTGTCCATGTGGTTCCCAAAAAGTCAGGCGTGACGGTTGTGGAGAATGAGCATAATGAGCTTATCCCGACGCGCCTGTAAACTGGCTGGCGAGTTTGCGTGGATTATCGCAAGCTCAATGCGGCAACGAGGAAAGATCATTTCCCGTTGCCATTCATTGATCAAATGTTGGAAAGGTTGGCCGGACATGAGTACTGTTGTTTTCTTGATGGATACTCCGGTTACAACCAAATTCCCATCACCCCCGAGGACCAAGAGAAAACCACATTCACTTGTCCCTTTGGCACGTTTGCCTACCGTCACATGCCCTTTGGGTTATGCAATGCGCCGGCAACGTTTCAGAGGTGTATGATTAGTATCTTCTCCGATATGGTTGAGCGTTTCCTTGAGATCTTCATGGACGACTTTTCCATATTTGGCGCTTCCTTTGATGAGTGCCTTCATCACTCGAGCCTTGTCCTCAAGCGATGCCGTGAGAAGAACCTCGCTCTCAATTGGGACAAATGTCACTTCATGGTGAAGCGAGGGATTGTACTTGGACATGTGATCTCTAATAGGGGAATTGAGGTCGATCCCGCCAAAGTGGGTACCATTTCTAATCTCCCACCGCCACGTAATGTGAAGGATATCCGTGCCTTTTTGGGGGCATGCTGGATTCTATCGGCGGTTCATTCGGGATTTTAGCAAAATTGCTCGACCTCTTACCACTTTGTTGGCTTAGGATGCCATTTTTGAGTTCACACCGGATTGCCACCTTGCCTTTTTGACCTTGAAGAAAGAGTTGACTTCAGCTCCCATTATTAAGGCACCGGTGTGGACTAAACCCTTTGAGTTAATGTGTGATGCATCTGACTTCGCTGTGGGAGCAGTGCTTGGGCAACGATTGGACATATTGCCTCATGTGATCTACTATGCCAGTAGAACACTCAATGATGCCCAATTGAACTACACTGTGACCGAGAAGGAATTCTTAGCAATCATATTTGCTTTGGAGAAATTCCGGTCGTACTTGATTGGCTCCCACGTGATTATCTATTCTGATCACACAGCCATCAAGCACCTCATGGCGAAGAAAGATGCAAAATCCCGACTCTTGAGATGGATCTTGTTGTTACAAGAATTCGATCTCGAGATTCGGGACAAAAAAGGGTGTGAAAACATTGTAGCTGACCACTTGTCTCGTCTAGAGACGACCAACCCACAGGACCAAATCATTAACGATAAATTTCCTGACGAGCAGTTGTTCACGATCGAAGATAACCCTTGGTTTGCCGACATCGTGAACTACCTCGTGATCGAGCAATTTCCTGTGGGTTGGTCAAAATCTGACCAATCCAAATTTAGATCGTATGTCAGATTCTTTCACTGGGACGACCCCTACCTATTCAAATACTGCTCTGACCAAATTTTCAGGCGGTACGTCCCAGATTCCGAGTTCCAAAGTGTACTCCACTTCTGCCATTCTAAGGCATGTGGAGGACACTTTGGAGCAAAGAAAACTGCTGCCAAGGTGCTCCAATCTGGATTCTACTGGCCCACTCTTTTCAAGGATGCTTACAACTTTTGTAAGCAATGTGATAGGTGTCAGCGCCTTGGCAGGATTGGTCGACGTGACATGATGCCTTTGCAGAATGTCCTTGTTATCGACATCTTCGATGTGTGGGGCATCGATTTCATGGGTCCCTTCCCGAACTGGTTCGGGAATGTTTATATTCTGGCGGCCGTTGACTATGTATCTAAGTGGGTTGAGGCTATACCCACAAAGACCAATGACAACAAGGTGGTCACCAAATTCTTGAGGGACATTTTTGCGCGATTTGGTACTCCTCGTACCATAATCAGCGATAGGGGTACCCACTTCTGTAATCGCTCCTTTGAAGCACTTATGAGGAAATATTCGATCACCCACAAGCTTGCGACCCCATACCATCCGCAAACTAGTGGGCAGGTCGAAATCTCTAACCGTCAATTATAGCAAATTCTTGAGAAGACGGTTAGTTCCTCGAGGAAGGATTGGTCTACCAAGTTGAATGACGGGTTGTGGGCTTTCCGCACCGCGTACATGACCAATTTGGGTATGTCCCCATATCGGGTAGTGTACGACAAGGCTTGCCACCTACCCGTCGAGCTTGAGCATCGTGCTTTCTGGGTGATCAAGAACCTGAATATGGATCTTGATCAAGCAGGAGTACAACGTAAGCTCGACATTGTGGAATTAGAAGAGCTATGCAATGATGCGTACGAGAATGCCAAAATTCATAAGTCCCGAGCCAAGATGTTTCACGATCGCATGATTATGCAAAAGGTGTTTACGGCCGGGCAGAAGGTGTTGCTCTACAATTCCCGGCTTCATCTGTTTGCGGGTAAGCTCCGCAGTCGCTGGTCTGGCCCGTTTATTGTCCAAACCGTTTATCCTCATGGAGCGGTTGAGATCTTGAACCCAGGGAATGGGGACGTGTTCAAAGTTAATGGACAACGCCTCAAACCCTACTTGGAGGGGGCACCAGCCGAAGTCGAGGAGGTCATGTTCCTTCATGAACCTCCCTCGCACTCAACCATTCGTGCTCCTACATGAGTGGTTGAGCTTTCATGTGTATATATGTAAAAAAGAAAAGAAATAAAAGACTCCTTCAGTGAGCATCGATTGTTGTGAGCCCCAACCCTTGTGTATCCTTTCTTTAGCATCTCACAGGTTTTGAGGGAATTCGGGTTTGTGTCCATCAACGTGACCTTGAACTTCCCTTTGTACTTCATGTTGGTGAGATCTCTCCTTTCTCATGCATAAATCCATGTAGTATCTTGCTCACATTCATTGAGGACAATGCATGAAGTAGGTGTGGGGGGGTGTTTTACGTGTGTACATAGTTGAGTCTTTTTCCTTTGATTTTGTTTTCTTTTGTTTGCATTGTTAGGGTCATGATAGTGTGCTGCATTTAATATCGATATATCTGCTTGCCATGATCCTTGGGTGACTTGTCTTCTTTTGCTTGCCTAGTGCTTCAAAATTTTCATATTTCTTTCAAAATCTTCATGTGTTTTCGAAAGAAAATGTTTTGTGGGTTTTGCGTGTGTTTAGCATGTGCAAAACCGTTGAGAGGAAAAGTAAAAAGAAAGCTCCCAAAATTGTCTTGAACTTGATGCATTAGGATATCTAGTACGTGGCTTTAGGATTTATCGAGTCGTTAGGATGCACCCCAGTTTTCCTTTGGGGGTGAGTAATCATAGGGTTTCAGTGCTCAAACATTCAAAGAAGTCCACCCTGAACCTAGTGAGTCAATAATTCGGGTTTGTTAATTTAGGAAGTTTGTTGTAGTCAATGACCCTCTTAATCTTGTTGTGAGACATTAGTGTAGGGGTTTTGGTTCATGTGTAGATAAGAAATAAGTGAGTAGATGTTCTCTCTTCTCGCACGGCTCCTATCACTCGGGAAAGTAGGTCTGAGGGGACTTTGTGCCTGGTGCTTTCGAGTCATCTGACTTGGGATGCGCCGACCGAACTCCCGTTACACGGGTGGTAGGGATTGCCCTATGTGGAGATTTGGGGAAAGGTGTACGTGATAGTGTAAGTCCTCATGGGCAATGATGCACGAAACCTGACCCTGGGAGAATGAAGCTCCAACTAATAAAAAGAAAAAAAAGGGAAAAATGTGTGTGAAAAGAAACAAAAAGAAAAAAAATGGTAATGCAAATAAGAACCTTAATGGACCTTACACTTTGTATCACTTGAGGATCTTGAGGTTGTCCATGTCTTTTACTTAATTCCTTATTTAACTTGCACGAATGGTTCATTAATTTATGGGTGTGGACTGATTATCTATATAGAGTCGGCCCGTAGGATTACCGCGTCCAATGATCGACAACATAAGTCCAACGAGTCGTGTAGCTAGATTGATTAATGCATCTTGTTCGGATTTTGTGGGTATATCCGCTGAAAACCCTCAGGAGACAACACTCCACCTCCTTGGCAACAAGGAGGTTTAACGGCTTGTTGCACGTGCTAAGTGCAACCGTGATTCCTACGAAAGTGAGTTAGGATTTCTTGTTTTTCGTATGCTTTTTCCTTTCTTTGTTTTGCTCGAGACTAGCAAAAACTTAGGTGTGGGGGTATTTGATTGACATCATTTCATGCTTATATTTGTACCTTATATCCATTATCTTACACCTAAGCAATGCTACGTGACGAGTTTTATGTTTAGTTTTCAGAAATAAAGAGGTTTGAAGAGAAGAGCCATGAAAGGACCCAAAAGCAGGAAAAAGGACCTAATTGTGAGACCTGGGGACCAAGATGCAAGGGAGAAGGACCTGATCGTAAGACAGAAGGACCTAAGAGCAAACCAGGAAACTCCACACCATCATGAGGAGTATTTTGTCAATTCGATTCGGGTCGGAGCTCCACTAAACAAGTTAGATGCATCCAAGACCAAGAAACACACCAAGGAAAGCCCACCAGAAGACCCAGACGGATCTGGGCTTTATAGGCCGCCAATTGGCGGTCTGGAACCGCCAATTGGCGGTCTGGATCATGCAAGATCCGCCCCAACTTCTCCTGGACTTGTATTAGTGTTCGTTTAGGCTATTTTTGGTATTGGTTTAGTCCCACATCGGGGGATTGTCCCGGATTAGCTTTTTCCATGCTTATAAATAGAACTCTTCACCTCCCTTTGTATGTATCTCTCTCTTTGGTGGCCATCTTCCCTACTAAGAGTGAAGCCTTGAAGCAAAACTCTAGTGGAGGAAGAGCTACTTGTAATTGAGTGAGTTAATAATAGAAGTTTTCTTTTAATGGTGTTGTTTCTCTCTTAGTTTAATTTTCTTTCATATGCATGCTTATTTGTTTGTTTAGTTTTATGCTTCTTTAATGTTTCTTGCTTGAGTAGTATAAATTTCATTTCAGTATTATGCTTTCCTTTGCTAATTTAGTTAGTGTAATGAGTAGTGAGTAGTTCCATCCCCATTTGGGGGGTGGAGAAATATGTGATATGATAATGTAGTGTATTAAGTGTGTGTTATCTTTATCCCTTGAGCTTTATATGATTTCCATAACCATCTAATGGGTTTTCACTCTTATCTTTGATATGCTAATGCTCTTGAATGAAGCTTAGCTTTTGCTTTGATTAGTGGACCTATTCTATGGGGAATGATAAGGTTAGGATATGGATGAAGTTAATATTGGAAACACAATTTGTAGTGTATGTGCTCTTGTTGCCTTTACCTTAGCTAATGTCTTGTATGTTTCAATGATGTAGTAAAATCTTAATTCATGTGGAGGCATAGTAGGGTATAGTCTTTATACTTGAGTTCATGTAGCTTCATTCCAATTATTGCCTTGTATGTTTTAATGATGTAGTCTTATCTTAATTCATGTAGAGGCAAAGTTGGATGTAGTTTTATGATTTCATACAATACATGTTGTGATGAGCTTAATGAACACACACACACTCTTTTATGTTCACATTATTTCTCTACCCCCTTTGGGGTTTAGTTTTATAGTTTCTTCTCAATTTCATTTCAGCTTTGTAGTGTAGTTTAGTGTAACCAACCTTTCTTCCCTTTCTTTACCTCTCGCCTTTGCACAAACCAAATGTCGACACACCTCCCAGTGGACGACCCGTATTTGCCACCGCTTCAACGCGGCCGTGCACTTGCGATTAAATATTAAACGAGATCAATCACCTCTCATGCTTGTTTAGGTTCTGAAATAAACAACTTGCATATGTAAATTATAATCAACTAAGTTGGTGAATAGATTGATAGGTTTTGCCATAACATTTAGACACTTCCTATGCTTGATAAACACCCCTTTCATGTGCTTAAAGAATGTATTCTACACCCACCTCTTTGCTTGTGTGCACTCACTCCACCCCTTAGGGGTTTTCCATTCCTGAAATTCCAGCATTCTTGTTTTGTTCTTAGCTTAGTTCTTATTTCATCGTTTGTTTGCTTCTTTCACCTTTCATACTTCTTAGAGTAGTTTTGTGTAGAGTAGCTTAATAAATCTTTCTCCCCCAATCTTTGCCACTTGATTTTGTACAAGCAAGAGACTACTCACCTCCCTGAGGACGACCCGTACTTGCCACCGCTTCATCACGGCCGTGCACTTGCGGTTTAAAATAAAACGTTCAACAAGTTTTTGGCGCCGTTGCCGGGGAGGTGCCAGTCCAGACTCTTGTTTGGACGATTCGAGTGGATTTAATTTTTGTTTTGTAGTTTGTCTTTGTTTCAGGAGACTTGGAGTCCGCAGGAGGAACATCTGGAGAAGTTTTGAAGCAAGCTGGGCACTGTAGACCGCCAATCAGCGGCCTAGTAAGCTCAGCTCGCTCTCTTATTTCTTTGGTCGTTTACTTTATCTGATATAGTGGTCTGAGACTAAATTTTGCATGTTCTGACTCTTAGATTGTTCCCAGATCAATAATCAAACCTCCTTTAAGCAACTTGGACCCTAAAACTCAAAGCAAAAGATTAGGCACTCTTGTTGTTTAGATCATGCATCATGTATGTGAGTTAGGCATTTAGATTGTCTTTTATCTTAGCTTTATTTTCTGTTGCTGAGAGCTGGCGTGAGGTACGCACCTTCTACTCTCATTCATGCATTTCGTATGAACATGCATTAGTTAGTAGGAAGTGCATTGCAACAAGTGTGAGTTGAGCGTTGTTTGGAGAGTTGATTGCTAGATTTAGGACTCCAAAACGCTACTAAGGAGGGGTTGTCCCGTAAAAGATAAGGTGGGGGATTTCATCACCCTTTCCTTCACCTTAAAAACCACACTAATCAAGAGCCTAATTTTAAAATCAAGTAAACATTGGCCCTAAGGATCTTGGACGCGTTAGGAGAGTGATCCGGTCCCGACCGTCATGACCTGATCGGCGTTGCCCACTTTGTCGCTAGTAGGAGAGACGAGATCTCCGGATCTTGACTCACTTGCTGGGCTTTGTGGTCCTCGTCGTAGGGAGGTGAGGCGTGTTGAGGCCGTGCGACCTCGCAGTTAGGCGTCGTCTAGCTGTAGGGACCTATAGCGACCTTAAGATTGTTTGAGCCTTGTTTGCTTGTGTGCTTCTACCTGTACCCATCCGCCGTAGCTTAAGGACTTCTTCACTTCTCTCCTGAGTCATTCTTTCTCTCTTGTGTTCCCTCGTCTTCTCTTCTACGTACATTCTTTGTTTGAAAAAAAAAAGTTGTGGTTTGTGTGTGCACCTTTGTGCATGCTTTCATGGACACGAGACGAGAGTGGTCATTTGACGAGGAGCGTTGTCAATCCGGCTTCGGTCATCGATTTCTCGACACCTTCCTCCTCTCGTGTCGCACGTAGTTCTGGTTCAATGGCTGCTAATTTCCGTGAGGAGGAGCAGTTGCTGGACCCACCTGCCCCACCAGTGCTTCGAGTTGTCGTTCCCATACCTCTTCGTGATCGATGCTACCCGAGCCGTACAGCTCTACCCTCATGCATCGTATTACCAGAGTAATACGCTCCTTGAGTCCATGTGTCAAGGAGAGTTCTTGTGAAAGGATGAAAGGGAGGCATGGGCCTTCCTAGAAGACGTCGCTGAGAAAACCATGCAGTGGGAGAGTGTGAGGGAACCACCTGCATCATCTAGTATAGGAGCGAGGATCGCGAATGCAAACTCGACTAGATCGGGTACCGCATTTGCTATCGATACCACTACGGCCACCGAGGCACGCATGGTGGCCTTAATGCGCCGTATGGATTCGATTGAGCTCCAAAACCAACAAAGTGCACCTCACATGTCCACATCTGGTCCAGTTCCTTGTCATTCATGTGGTAGGATAGGTCATGTAGAGAGCGAGTGTGAGTCCATTCCTCCTGGAAACCCGATTCAATTCGCTTGAGACCTTGATTGATCGTTTTATATTCCCGGCAACTGGAACTACTCACTACTCATTCCTCCTGATAATAACTTGATGAGTTTTGCAAAAATGATTGATCGTTTTACAACTTGATGAGTTTTGCCAAAATGATTAGACACCTCTCATGCTTGTTTAGGTTCTGAAATAAACACCTTGCATATGTAAATGTTAATCAACCAAGTTGGTGAATAGATTGATAGGTTTTGCCATAACATTTAGACACTTCCTATGCTTGATAAACACCACCTTAATTTGTGCTTAAAGAATGTATTCTACACCCACCTCTTTGCATGTGTGCACTCACTCCACCCCTTAGGGGTTTTTGCCATTTCTGTATTCCAGCATTCTCCTTTTATTCTTCGCTTAGTTGTTATTTCATTGTTTGCTTCTTCCTTTCGCATTTCCTACTTCATAGCGTAGTATAGAGTAGAGTAGCATAAACAATCTTTCTCCCCCTATTTTTGCCACTTGATTTCGTACAAGCAAGAGGCTACTCACCTCCCTGAGGACGACCCGTACTTGCCACCGCTTCATCGTGGCCGTGCACTTGCGGTTTAATTAAAACGTTCAACAAGTTTTTGGCGCCGTTGCCGGGGAGGTGCCAGTCCATTCCTCCTGGAATACCACCTGCTCCACCAGTGCTTTCAGTTGTCGTTCCCATACCTCTTCGTGATCGATGCTACCCGAGCCGTACAACTCTACCCTCATGCATCGTATTACCATAGGCTAATGGGAACCATTTTGAGGTTAAGCCTCAATTCATTTCCATGCTCCGTCATTTCACTGGGAAAGGTGACCCCTATGTCTTTCTCAGAGAATTTGAGGAGGTCTGTGCTATGTTCAAGCTGCAACAACTTAGCACAGACTCCATCCATCTTAGGCTCGTTCCTTTTACACTAAAGGATGACGCCAAGAAGTGGTTGTACAGCAAGCAGGCGAATTCCTTTAGGACTTGGGATGAGTTTCAATTTGCATTCCTCAAGAAGTACTTTCCTAATCATCGGACTCAAAAATTGAGGAACGAAATTAATTCGTTCTATCAACATGAGACCGAACCATTTCATGCATATCTTGAGAGGTTCAAGGATCTACTATCCTCATGCCCTCACCATGGCATTGAGTTGTGGCGCCTTTGTCAGATTGTGTACGAGGGTCTTCACATCCCGTCAAGAACGCTCCTTGAGTCCATGTGTCAAGGAGAGTTCTTGGGAAAGGATGAAAGGGAGGCATGGGCCTTCCTAGAAGACCTCGCAGAGAAAACCATGCAGTGGGAGAGTGTGAGGGAACCACCTGCATCATCTAGTATAGGAGCGAGGATCGCGAATGCAAACTCGACTAGATCGGGTACCACATTTGCTATCGATACCACTACGGCCACCGAGGCACGCATGGCGGCCTTAATGCGCTGTATGGATTCGATTGAGCTCCAAAACCAACAAAGTGCACCTCACATGTCCACATCTGGTCCAGTTCCTTGTCATTCATGTGGTAGGATAAGTCATGTAGAGAGCGAGTGTGAGTCCATTCCTCCTGAGATGGAGCGTGTCAACGCCATCTATGACAGAGCTAGGAATGACCCATACTCATCATCTTATAACCCTGGATGGAAGAACCACCCTAATTTTTCATGGAACCAAAATATTGCCCCGGGTGGTCCTTCAAACTCCTCTAGACCACCTTACCAATCACACCAACCTCCCATGCATGCACAATCCTATCAGCCACCCCAAGTGCAAACCACCAATCAATCGGGTTTCCCAAATTCCAATAATATGGAAACCCGATTCAATTCGCTTGAGACCTTGACTCGTGGACTTGAAAACTCAATGAAATTTTTTATGTCTATCACAAGTCAAGTTCTCACTTCAAATCAGCAGACCACGAAATCTCTAGAGCTTCAGATAGGCCAATTGGCTCAGTCTGTACATGAGAGAGAGAGGGTCTTTTCCTAGCGAGCCTGAGGCTAACCCCCACATGTACCAACAATAACAAATGCAAAATGAGAATGTGGTACCTCGGGGGAGGCAAGTGAACCATATGGAGGAACTTGTTCACCATGTCAACTCGATTGTGACCTTAAGGAATGGAAAACAGGTTGACAATCACATTTCCTTGCCACACCCACCACCATCTATGCAGCCCCTCAGTGGGAATGGTGGTGAAGAAGAAGCTGAGGGTGAGGGTAATACACCAAAGCTTTCTTCTCAGGCACAGCAGAAAACCTACCTGCCAAAAGCTCCCTATCCAAGTAGGTTAAACAAAAAGCAGAGTGACAACATGGACAAGATATTAGAGGTGTTTAAGAAAGTGAAGGTTAACATCCCCTTGTTGGATGTCATCCAACAAATACCTCAATATGCCAAAGTGTTGAAGGATCTCTGCACAACCAAGAGGAAGACCAATGTTCCTAAGAAAGCATTTTTGGCTGCAAATATCAGCACACTTTTGTCCAATCCCATCTACACAAAATACAAGGACCCTGGGTGTCCTGCTATTCAGTGTACGATAGGGGACACTAGATTGAGCAACGTTTTGCTTGATTTAGGATCAGCGGTCAACCTCCTCCCATTCTCTGTTTATCAACCGTTGAACTTGGGAGAATTGAAACCAACTAAGATCACCCTCCAATTGGCAGATAGATCCATTCGTATTCCCATGGGGATTATCGAGGATGTGCTTATCAAAGTTGGAGATTTTATATTTCCAGTCGATTTTGTTGTCCTCGATACCAATCCTGTTGTGAACACCCACTCTCAAATACCTTTGATTTTGGGTAGACCATTTCTGGCAACCTCCAATGCCTTGATTAATTGTAGAAATGGTCTCATGAAGCTCTCATTCGGTAACATGAGTGCCGAGTTTCATGTGTTCAACTCTGGTAAGCAACATGAACCCATGGATGAACCTTTAAATCTAAATCTCATCCGCCAATTGGAGAAAGCACCACAAAATCAACGAACACCCCTAACCCCAATGCAACCCATTGAGAATGTTCGTGGGCCCAGCGAAGACTCATTGTCTGTCTTTGCAATGCAACAGAGTGAGCTGGCCTCGAACATGAATGTCCAAAGGGAGTGTTCGTTGCATGATTCAGTTGAGAGTACTAGTGAGAGTGAGACACCTCATCATATGCCTATACCAGAAGGTGTCTCTGCCTCATGTCCCGTGGTCATTGAGCCATTTGAGCTTCATATTGACTCCAACAAGGACCCACCTATGACCGAGCTTATGCTTGATGATCTAAATGATGGTGGGAGGTCCTTGTTGGATGACTTGGGGAGAAGCCCCATTCTTAGTGATGCATGTCTGCTGCATCCATCGAATGAGCATGAGGAACTCATTCCGATGCACCTGCCTATTGGTTGGAGGGTTTTCTTCGATGAGCAATTAAACCCTAGTGAGGCAACTCAACTTCATTCTTTGTTGCCCACACCCAACCAATATCATGAGGGGGTCGAGCCTTTCAGCTTTGACCTTTCACCTCTCATGACACCACAGAGTACCTGTGGAGTTTGCCCATCTCGGCAAGTCTCTGGTCCTCCTGACTTGATGTTCTCATTTGATGTTCCTTGACCAAATGATTATGAGAATATCTTGATTGATGTATATATCTTAAAAAAAGAAAAAAAAAAGAAAAAAAGTGTGTAATAAAAGACTCCTTCAGTGAGCATCGATTGTTGTGGGCCCCAACCCTTGTGTACTTGGGCCCAATGTCTTCACGTATTTATCTCCCTTCTTCAGCTTCTCACAGGTTTTGAGGGAATTTGGGTTTGTGTCCATCAACATGACCCTGAACGTCCCATTGTACTTCATGTTGGTGAGATCTTTCCTTTTTCATGCATGTATCCATGTAGTATCTTGTTCACATTCATTGAGGACAATGCATGAAGTAGGTGTGGGGGGGGGGGTGTTTTACGTGTGTACATAGTCGAGTCTTTTTCCTTTGGTTTTATTTTCTTTTGTTTGTACTGCTAGGGTCATGTTAGTGTGCCGCATTTAACATTGATATATCTGCTTGCCATGATCCTTGGTTGACTTGTCTTCTTTTGCTTGCCGAGTGCTTTGAAATTTTCACATTTCTTTCAAAATCTTCATGTGTTTGCGTAAGAAAATGTTTTGTGGGTTTTGCGTGTGTTTAGCATGTGCAAAACCGTTGAGAGGCAAAGTAAAAAGAAAGCTCCCAAAATTGTCTTGAACTTGATGCATTAGGATTTCTAGTTTACTGGCTTTAGGTCTTATCGAGTCGTTAGGATGCACCCCGGTTTTCCCTCGGGGGGCGTGTAATCATAGGGTTTCAGCACTCAAACATTTAAAGAAGTCCACCCTGAACCTATTGAGTCAAATAATTTGTGTCTGTTAGTATAAGGAAGTTTGTCGTAGTCAAGGGCCCTTAATCTCTTTTTGTGAAACTTAAGTGTAGGGGTTTTGGTTCCCATGTAGATAAATAAATAAGTGGTGTTCTCTCTTCTCGCACGGCTCCTATCACTCGGGAAAGTAGGTCTGAGGGGACTTTGTGCCTGGTGCTTTCGAGTCATCTGACTTGGGATGCACCGACCGAACTCCCGTTACACGGGTGGTAGGGATCGCCCTATGTGGAGATTTGGGGGAAGGTGTACGTGATAGTGTAAGTCCTCATAGGCAATGATGCACGAAACCTGACCCTGGGAGAATCAAACACCAACCAATAAAATGCTCCAAAGAAAAAAAAATAAAAAAAAGAAGAAAAAAGAAGAAGAGTCAAATAATAACCAAAATGGACTTTACACATTGTATCACATTCAGAAGTTAAGGTTGCCCATGTCTTTCACTTAAGTCCTTAACTAACTCTCACGAATAACTCATTAGTATAGGTGGGTAGACCGATTACATATATAGAGTCGACCCGTAGTATTACCGCATCCCATGATCGACAAAATAAGTCCAACGAGTCGTGTAGCTAGATTGATTAATGCATCTTGTTCGGATTTTGTGGGTATATCCACTGAAAACCCTCAGGAGACAGCACTCCTCCTCCTTGGCGACAAGGAGGTTTAACGGCTTGTTGCACGTGCTAAGTGCAACCGTGATTCCTACGAAAGTGAGTTAGGATTTCTTGTTTTTCGCATGCTTTTCTCTTTCTTTGTTTTGCTCGGGATTAGCAAAAGTTAGGTGTGGGGGTATTTGATTGACATCATTTCATGCTCATATTTGTATCTTATATCCATTATCTTTCACCTAAACAATGCTATGTCACGAGTTTTATGTTTAGTTTTTAGGAATAAATAGGTTTGAAGAGATGAAGCATAAAAGGACCCAAAAGCTGGGAAAAAGGACTGAATTGTGAGATCTAGGGACCAAGATGCAAGGGAGAAGGAACTGAACGCAAGACAGAGGGACCTAAGAGCAAAACAGAATACTTCACACCATCATGGGGAGTATTTTAGCAATTGGATTCGGGTTGGAGCTCCAACAAACGAAGTAGATGCATCAAAGACCACCAAAAGCACAAAGAAAAGCCCAGAATAAATCTCAACTGGATCCGGACATTTTGGACCGCCAATTGGCGGTCTGGATTAGTCCAAATCCGCCAAGATTTCTCCTGGACTTGTATTAATGTTCGTTTAGGCTATTTTTGGTGTTGGTTTAGTCCCACATCGGGGGATTGTCCCGGATTAGCTTTTTCCATGCCTATAAATAGAACTCTTCACCTCCTATTGTAATCACTCCATATTTTAAGTGGCTATTCTTCCTACTAGAAGTGAGGCCTTGAAGCACACACTAAAGTAGGAGGATGCTACTTTTAATGTGAGTCATTTTATCAATAAAGTTTTGTGTTTCTTTCATTGTTTGTTTATGCTTCTTTTATTGTTTGTGCATGTTTTAGTTTAATCGTCTTTTAATTCTAGCTTAGTTTTAATATGCTTTCTTTGCTTAGTTTAATAATTAGTGTAATGTTTAGTGAGTAGTTCCATCCCCTTTGGGGGGTGGAGTAGATGTACATACATGCATTAGAGAATGGGATGAATGCTTTAATTTCAATGTGTTGATTAAACATGAATGTATGCTTGCTTGTTTAGGATAGAATTACAGCTTGATGAGTTTTGCCAAAATGATTAGACACCTCTCACGCTTGTTTAGGTTCTGAAATAAACACCTTGCATATGTAAATGTTAATCAACCAAGTTGGTGAATAGATTGATAGGTTTTGCCATAACATTTAGACACTTCCTATGCTTGATAAACACCACCCTAATTTGTGCTTAAAGAATGTATTCTACACCCACCTCTTTGCATGTGTGAACTCACTCCACCCCTTAGGGGTTTTACCATTTCTGTATTCCAGCATTCTCCTTTTATTCTTAGCTTAGTTGTTATTTCATTGTTTGCTTCTTCCTTTCACATTTCCTACTTCTTAGCGTAGTATAGAGTAGAGTAGCATAAACAATCTTTCTCCCCCTATTTTTGCCACTTGATTTCATACAAGCAAGAGGCTACTCACCTCCCTGAGGACGACCCGTACTTGCCACCGCTTCATCGCGGCCGTGCACTTGCGGTTTAATTAAAACGTTCAACAGGAATCGGTCGACCGATGGAGTGCCGGTCGGGGTTGATTGCCCTGTATTTGCTTGATTCGGTCGACCGGGACTTTTGGTTCGGTCGACCGTTTGTGTCCTGTTTTGCACTATGGAGGTGCTGTTGTCGTGGTTGTCCGTGTGGGGCGAGTCGTAGTGCCGATGTTCTTCTGGCAAGTGTGCTAGGGTGCACGAGTGTTGCGGTGGTAGGTTGTAATTAGACCTGGAGCCCCATAACTGTGTGAGAGATGTGGTTGGTTGAAATTAGACATGGAGCCTAGCTAGTCTGTACGGAGTTGGTTGAAATTAGACCTGTAGCTCCGTAGTGCGTTCGGGTTGGTTGAGATTAGACCTAGAGCCTGAAAAGGGACCGCGTGCAGGGGTTGGTTGAAAATAGACCTAGAGCCCTTAGACGTTTGGGTTGGTTGAAATTAGACCTGGAGCCCTTGGTCGTGTCGTGGTAGCTGCGGTTGGTTGAGATTAGACCTGGAGCCCAGCTTGGCGACGAGTGTGTGTTGCGGCGGTTGGTTGAGATAAGACTTGGAGCCCCGTGACTGTGGTGGGTGCGGCGGTTGGTTGAGATTAGACCTGGACCCCGTACCTGCGGTGTGTGCTGTGGTTGGGTGGGAGAGCCCTGGAGCCCAGCCTGGTTGTGATGCTTTTCTTGTTTAGTAGAATTGCATGCTAGGGTGCCTTTTCATTTCAAGCATTTAGAGTTTGGCATACGGGGTTTCCTTCTGGAAACTCAGGCATTGTTGCATGATTGACATCATTTCATGCTTATATTTGTACCTTATATCCATTTTCTTACACCTAAGCAATGCTAGGTGACGAGTTTTATGTTTAGTTTTCAGAAATAAAGAGGTTTGAAGAGAAGAGCCATGAAAGGACCCAAAAGCAGGAAAAAAGACCTAATTGTGAGACCTGGGGACCAAGATGCAAGGGAGAAGGACCTGATCGTAAGACAGAAGGACCTAAGAGCAAAACAGGAAACTCCACACCATCATGAGGAGTATTTTGTCAATTCGATTCAGGTCGGAGCTCCACTAAACAAGTTAGATGCATCCAAGACCAAGAAACACACCAAGGAAAGCCCACCAGAAGACCCAGACGGATGTGGGCTTTATAGGCCGCCAATTGGCGGTCTGGATCATGCAAGATCCGCCCCAACTTCTCCTGGACTTGTATTAGTGTTCGTTTAGGCTATTTTTGGTATTGGTTTAGTCCCACATCGGGGGATTGTCCCGGATTAGCTTTTTCCATGCTTATAAATAGAACTCTTCACCTCCCTTTGTATGGTATCTCTCTCTTGGTGGCCATCTTCCCTACTAAGAGTGAAGCCTTGAAGCAAAACTCTAGTGGAGGAAGAGCTACTTGTAATTGAGTGAGTTAATAATAGAAGTTTTCTTTTAATGATGTTGTTTCTCTCTTAGTTTAATTTCCTTTCAAATGCATGCTTGTTTGTTTAGTTTTATGCTTCTTTAATGTTTCTTGCTTGAGTAGTATAAATTTCATTTCAGTATTATGCTTTCCTTTGCTAATTTAGTTAGTGTAATGAGTAGTGAGTAGTTCCATCCCCATTTGGGGGGTGGAGAAATTTGTGATATAATAATGTAGTGTATTAAGTGTGTGTTATCTTTATCCCTTGAGCTTTATATGATTTCCATAACCATCTAATGGGTTTTCACTCTTATCTTTGATATGCTAATGCTCTTGAATAAAGCTTAGCTTATGCTTTGATTAGTGGACCTATTCTATGGGGAATGATAAGGTTAGGATATGGATGAAGTTAATATTGGAAACACAATTTGTAGTGTATGTGCTCTTGTTGCCTTTACCTTGGCTAATGTCTTGTATGTTTTAATGATGTAGTGAAATCTTAATTCATGTGGAGGCATAGTAGGTTATAGTCTTTATACTTGAGTTCATGTAGCTTCATTCCAATTATTGCCTTGTATGTTTTAATGATGTAGTCTTATCTTAATTCATGTAGAGGCAAAGTTGGATGTAGTTTTATGATTTCATACAATACATGTTGTGATGAGCTTAATAAACACACACACACTCTTTTATGTGCACATTATTTCTCTACCCCCTTTGGGGTTTAGTTTTATAGTTTCTTCTCAATTTCATTTCAACTTTGTAGTGTAGTTTAGTGTAACCAATCCTTTTCTCCTTTCTTTACCCCTTGCCTTCGCACAAACCAAGTGTCGACACACCTCCCAGTGGACGACCCGTATTTGCCACCGCTTCAACGCGGCCGTGCACTTGCGGTAGAAATATAAAACAAAATCAATCAAGTTTTTGGCGCCGCTGCCAGGGTGGTGCTCCGTCCAGACCTTGGTTTGGACGATTCGAGAGGCTTTTGATTTTTTGTTTCCAGTTTTGTTTAGGTTCAGGGAATGAGAACATCAAGGGGAAGCTACTGGGAAAGTTGGAGCAAAAGAATCCACAAAGGCACCGCCAATCAGCGGTTGCAAACCGCCAATTGGCGGCCTGGTGAGGTCTGCCTCCTCTCAAATTTCTTCTGGTGGTTTATTGCTTTACTTTAGTTATCTGGGAGCCCAATTGTGCATGCTGTGATCTTTAGTTTGCTCCCAGATTTAATTTCAATCCCCTTTAATCAACTTGGACCATAAAACTCAAAGCAAAAGATTTGACTTCTTGCCATCTAGGTCATGCACCATTGGTAGACCTTGCATGCATTTGTCTTTTCTTTGCTTTACATTTTTGTCGTTGATTGCTGGCGTGAGGTACGTGCACCCACATCCCTCATTCATGCATGTTTCTTTCATGCATTAGTTAGTAAGGTGCATCGGGACAAGAGTGAGAGAGCGTTTGATTGGAGCGATTGATTGCTAAATCTAGGATCAAATCGCTACTAAGGAGGGGCTGTCCCATAAAAGATAAGGTGGGGGATTTCATCACCCTTTCCTTGGCCCCAAAAACCACTCTTAATAAAGCCTTAACTAAAAGCAAGTAGACATTGGCCCTAAGGAATTCAGACGCACTAGGAGAGTAATCTAGTCGAGACCGTCATGACCTGATCGGCGTTGCCTACCTTGTCGATAGTAGGAGGTACTGGATCTCCGGATCTGGTATCACTTGCTGGGCATTGTGGTCCTCGTTGTAGGGAGGTGAGGCGTGTCGAGGCTAGTGACCTCGAAGTTAGGCGTCGTCTAGCTTAAGGACCCATTGCCTTACATTGTTTGAGCCGTGCTTGCTAGTTAGGCTTCTTCCTTATCCCACTACCCACGCTAGCTCTAGGGATTCTTCCCTCCTCACCTGAGTCCTCTCCTCATCTATTCTCTACGAGTAGTCTCCTCCTCTAGTACACCTTCTGTTGTGTGTTTTTTAGAGTCGAGTCGAGCGTTTTTATGCGAGGTTGGGCTCATTCTGGTGAGAGCGCTCGACTCGAGAGAGTGCTTATTTATGAGATGGAAGATCTTGGTGATCGACCATCTCCGCCCCGTGCTCCTTTGGAGCAAGAGGGCAAGTCGTCTCGTGGTGGCGAGGGAGACCGGGTTCCATACATGGACTACCTCGGTCCATTCCCACCACCACGTAGACCTCCTTCTCCTCCTCCTCTGACTCGAGAGGAAGGGAGATTCGGTCAGGATCGAGTTCTAGGTGCACCACCACCTTTAGCTCGACAGGATAGGCCGATGACGTTGTGGGAGCGGACCCATCCTGTTCGGGCCACGCAACCTTCTTGCATAGTTGTTCCCCCTGCTAGCGGGAACAATTATGAGCTGAAACCTCAGTATGTGAGCATGCTTCCAACCTTTACTGCCAATAAGGAGGATCCGTATATCTTTATACGCGAATTCGAGGAAGTATGCTCCATTTTCAAGCTTCAACAGCTTGACGAGGATTCTGTCCGGTTGAGGATGATTTCGTTCGCATTGAAGGATAATGCGAAGAAATGGATGTATAGCCTCCCGGCAAGCTCGATTCGGTCTTGGGATGACTTTGTGACCGTCTTTCTGAAGAGATTTTTCCCTCAAAGGAAAACTCAACAGATACGGCACCAGATACATCAAATGTATCAGACCGAGACCGAATCTTTTCATGGTTTCTTTGAGAGGTTCAAGGACCTTCTCCAGCAATGCCCTCATCATGGACTTGAGCTATGGCAGATGTGACAGATTGTTTATGAGGGCATCAACTACAACACCCGCACATTGTTGGAGTCGATGTGTCAGGGTGACTTCCAAATGAAACCCATCGAGGAGGCATGGGACACTTTTGAGTCCATGGCTGAGTGCACCTTCGAGTGGGACACCATGAGAGAGCCACCAGCCGCCAGGTCTTCTGGTCGAGCTGGATCATATCATGTTGAGTCGACTATCGCGTCTGAGGCGAAAATGGCTGCTCTCATGCGTAGGATAGAGAGTTTGGAGATGGACCGAGCTCCTGTAGCTCAGGTCGCTACTCCCGGGTGTACTAGGTGTGGACTGTCGGGACATGATGACTTGGAGTGTGCTTACGCTACAAGGGATACTGAGCATGCAAATGCGATGTATCAACAAAGGCCCCGAAACGACCAGTACAGTCATTCCTACAACCCGGGATGGCGTAACCATCCTAACTTCTCTTGGGGGTCTAGTGGAGGACACGGTCAGAGCTCGCACGGTCAACCTCAACCTCCACCTTATCAACCTCCACGCCCATCGGCGACCTACCAACCCCCACATCAAAGGTCTCAGCACCAAAATTACCAACCTGGTCAGGCCTCTTCGTCGGGTTATTCTAACCAGACTCCACCACCCCAGCGGGTTGACCCTAAGGACTCTACCATTGAACAAACCCTTCAAGCATTCATGCAGAGCACTCAATCCATGCTTGCGGCCAACAATAATACGGTCAAAGCATTGGAAATGCAAGTAAGCCAGTTGGCTCATCAGCTCCATGAACGCGAGAAGGGTCAATTCCCGAGTCAACCTGTGGTAAATCCCAGGGGTCAGCCTGCTAATACCAGGCAGAATGTACACAATGTTGAAAGTGATCCTTCCCAACATGCTAATGTTATTCATACCTTGAGATCGGGAAGGGTCGTTGACAACAATGTGAAAATGCCGGAAGCCAACCCTGTTGGCGAGACTTCCGAGGAGAGTCCTGAGCCTGTCAAGGAACCTAATTCTGAGACTCCTCCTCATGATTCTTATGTCCCCAAGGCACCATTCCCTCATCGGTTGACTAAAAAATGTGATGAGCATTGGGATAAGATCGTTTAGGTACTTAGGCAAGTAAAGGTGAACATCCCGTTGTTGGACGTTGTTCAACAAATGCCACCGTATGCCAAGTTCCTCAAGGACCTTTGCACCACCAAGAGAAAAACAAATGTGCCCAAAAAGGCCTTCTTGGCCGCCAATGTAAGCTCCAACTTGACACAACCCATGAATGTCAAGTACAAGGACCCTGGTTGTCCAACTGTCTCTTGCATGATTGGGAATGTGACCATCTCTCAAGCTCTATTGGATTTGGGGCATCTATGAATCTCCTGCCTTACTCAGTCTATGTCAACCTTGGGATAGGCGATCTTAAACCAACGAGGACAACCCTCCAGTTGGCTGATAGATCCGTCAAAATCCCACGAGGGAGTGTGGAGGATGTCCTTATCAAAGTGGGGGAGTTCGTATTTCCAGTTGATTTCATCATCTTGGATACCGAACCCGTGTCCAACCCACAGGGACAGATTCCTGTGATCCTTGGGAGGCCATTTCTTGCGACATCTAATGCTTTGATCAATTGTCGCAATGGCTTGATGAGGTTGTCTTTTGGAAACCTCACGGCGGATTTCAACATCTTCACTCTTGGTAAGCAACCTGGGCTCTTCGACGACACTGTCGGAGCCAATTTCATCCAGGACACGGATGAGCCTGACTCATTAGGCATGTTCGACTCACATCGACATATTATTGAGGTGCCTAATGATCAGGTTGCGAGTGAAGAGGATCTTGAGGAATCCGCCAGCATATCTCTGGACGAGGAGGCACATCTGGGTGCTTGCTCCTCTTACCCTGTGGCCCTTGAGCCACTTGAAAGTAACTCTGAATCCGACAAGGACCCACCTCTGGTCGAGCTTAAACCGCTCCCCGATAACCTAAAGTACATCTTTTTAGGGGATAATGAGACCTTGCCACTCATTATTGCTTCTGATCTTGAAAAAGATCAAGAGGTTGCCCTCAAAAGAGTACTCTTTGAAAACAAAGAGGCAATCGGGTGGTCCTTGAAGGATATCAAGGGAATTAGCCCTGGTATTGTTCAGCATCAGATCCACATGGAAGAGGATTCTCGGCCCCGCAGGGACCCACAACGGAGATTGAATCCTGTACTGAAGGAAGCCGTCCGAAAGGAGGTTCTTAAGTGCTTGGATCATGGCATAATCTATCCTATCTCTGATAGTTCGTGGGTGAGTCCTGTCCATGTGGTTCCCAAGAAGTCAGGCGTGACGGTTGTGGAGAATGAGCATAATGAGCTTATCCCGACACGCCTGCAAACTGGCAGGCGAGTTTGCGTTGATTATCGCAAGCTCAATGCGGCAACGCAGAAAGATCATTTCCCATTGCCGTTCATTGATCAGATGTTGGAAAGGTTGGCCGGACATGAGTACTATTGTTTTCTTGATGGATACTCCGGTTACAACCAAATTCCCATCGCCCCCGAGGACCAAGAGAAAACCACATTCACTTGTCCCTTTGGCACGTTTGCCTACCGTCGCATGCCCTTTGGGTTATGCAATGCGCCGGCAACGTTTCAGAGGTGTATGATCAGCATCTTCTCCGATATGGTTGAGCGTTTCCTTGAGATCTTCATGGACGACTTTTCCATATTTGGCGCTTCCTTTGATGAGTGCCTTCATCACTTGAGCCTTGTCCTCAAGCGATGCCGTGAGAAGAACCTCGCTCTCAATTGGGAGAAATGTCACTTCATGGTGAAGCGAGGGATTGTACTTGGACATGTGGTCTCAAGTAGGGGAATTGAGGTCGATCCCGCCAAAGTGGGTATCATTGCTAATCTCCCACCGCCACGTAATGTGAAGGATATCCGCGCCTTTTTGGGGCATGCTGGATTCTATCGGCGGTTCATTCGGGATTTTAGCAAAATCGCTTGACCTCTCACTGCGTTGTTGGCTAAGGATGCCATTTTTGAGTTCACACCGGATTGCCACCATGCCTTTTTGACCTTGAAGAAAGAGTTGACTTCAGCTCCCATTATTAAGGCACCGGTGTGGACTGAACCCTTTGAGTTAATGTGTGATGCGTCTGACTTCGCTGTGGGAGCAGTGCTTGGGCAACGATTGGACAAATTGCCTCATGTAATCTACTATGCCAGTAGAACACTCAATGATGCCCAATTGAACTACACTGTGACCGAGAAGGAATTCTTAGCGATCATATTTGCTTTGGAGAAATTCCAGTCGTACTTGATTGGCTCCCACGTGATTATCTATTCTGATCACACAGCCATCAAGCACCTCATGGCGAAGAAAGATGCAAAATCCCGACTCTTGAGATGGATCTTGTTGTTACAAGAATTCGATCTCGAGATTCGGGACAAAAAAGGGTGTGAAAACGTTGTAGCTGACCACTTGTCTCGTCTAGAGACGACCAACCCACAGGACCAAATCATTAACGATAAATTTCCTGATGAGTAGTTGTTCACGATCGATGATAACCCTTGGTTTGCCGACATCGTGAACTACCTCGTGACCGAGCAATTTCCTGTGGGTTGGTCAAAATCTGACCAATCCAAATTTAGATCGTATGTCAGATTCTTTCACTGGGACGACCCCTACCTATTCAAATACTGCTCTGACCAAATTTTCAGGCGGTGCGTCCCAGATTCCGAGTTCCAAAGTGTACTCCACTTCTGCCATTCTAAGGCATGTGGAGGACACTTTGGAGCAAAGAAAACTGCTGCCAAGGTGCTCCAATCTGGATTCTACTGGCCCACTCTTTTCAAGGATGCTTACAACTTTTGTAAGCAATGTGATAGGTGCCAGCGCCTTGGCAGGATTGGTCGACGTGACATGATGCCGTTGCAAAATGTCCTTGTTGTCGACATCTTCGATGTGTGGGGCATCGATTTCATGGGTCCCTTCCCGAACTCGTTCGGGAATGTTTACATTCTGGTGGCCGTTGACTGTGTGTCTAAGTGGGTTGAGGCTATACCCACAAAGACCAATGACAACAAGGTGGTCACAAAATTCTTGAGGGACATTTTTGCGCGATTTGGTACTCCTCGTACCATAATCAGCGATAGGGGTACCCACTTTTGTAATCGCTGCTTTGAAGCGCTTATGAGGAAATATTCGATCACCCACAAGCTTGCGACCCTATACCATCCGCAAAGTAGTGGGCAGGTCGAAATCTCTAACCGTCAATTAAAGCAAATTCTGGAGAAGATGGTTAGTTCCTCGAGGAAGGATTGGTCTACGAAGTTGAATGACGCGTTGTGGGCTTTCCGCACCGCGTACAAGACCAATTTGGGTATGTCCCCATATCGGGTAGTGTACGGCAAGGCTTGCCACCTACCCGTCGAGCTTGAGCATCGTGCTTTCTGGGCGATCAAGAACCTGAATATGGATCTTGATCAAGCAGGAGTACAACGTAAGCTCGACATTGTGGAATTAGAAGAGCTACGCAATGATGCGTACGAGAATGCCAAAATTCATAAGTCCCGAGCCAAGATGTTTCACGATCGCATGATTATACGAAAGGTGTTTACGGCCGGGCAGAAGGTGTTGCTCTACAATTCCCGGCTTCATCTGTTTTCGGGTAAGCTCCGCAGTCGCTGGTCTGGCCCGTTTATTGTCCAAACCGTTTATCCTCATGGAGCGGTTGAGATCTTGAACCCAGGGAATGGGGACGTGTTCAAAGTTAATGGACAACGCCTCAAACCCTACTTGGAGGGGGCACCAGCCGAAGTCGAGGAGGTCATGTTCCTTCATGAACCTCCCTCGCACTCAACCATTCATGCTCCTACATGAGTGGTTGAGCTTTCTTGTGTATATATGTTGAAAAAAAAGCAAAAAAAAAAAAACTCCTTTAGTGACCATCGATTGTTGTGGGCCCCAACCCTTGAGTATTTGGGCCTCATTTCTTTCACGTATTTGTATCCCTTCTTTAGCATCTCACAGGTTTTGAGGGAAGTTGGGTTGTGTCCATCAACATAGCCATGAACTTCCTTGTGTACTTCACGTTGGTGAGATCTCTTCTGTTTCATGCATACATCCATGTAGTATTTTGCTCACATTCATTGAGGACAATGCATGATGTAGGTGTGGGGGGGTGTTTTACGTGTGTACATAGTCGAGTTTTTTCTTTCGATTTTGTTTTCTTTTGTTTGCATTTAGGGGCATGTTAGTGTGCTGCATTTAATATCGATATATTTGCTTGCCATGATCCTTGGGTGACTTGTCTTCTTTTGCTTGCCTAGTGCTTCAAAATTTTCACATTTCTTTCAAAATCTTCATGTGTTTTCGAAAGAAAATGTTTTGTGGGTTTTGCGTGTGTTTAGCATGTGCAAAACCGTTGAGAGGCGAAGTAAAAAGAAATCTCCCAAAATTGTCTTGAACTTGATGCATTAGGATATCTAGTACGTGGCTTTAGGATTTATCGAGTCGTTAGGATGCACCCCAGTTTTCCTTTGGGGGTGAGTAATCATAGGGTTTCAGTGCTCAAACATTTAATGAAGTCCACCCTGAACCTACTGAGTCAATAATTCGTGTCTGTTAACTTAAGGAAGTTTGTTGTAGTCAAGGACCCTCTAAATCCTGTTGTGAGACATTAGTGTAGGGGTTTTGGTTCATGTGTAGATAAGAAATAAGTGAGTAGATGTTCTCTCTTCTCGCACGGCTTCTATCACTCGGGAAAGTAGGTCTGAGGGGACTTTGTGCCTGGTGCTTTCGAGTCATCTGACTTGGGATGCGCCGACCGAACTCCCGTTACACGGGTGGTAGGGATTGCCCTATGTGGAGATTTGGGGAAAGGTGTACGTGATAGTGTAAGTCCTCATGGGCAATGATGCACGAAACCTGACCCTGGGAGAATGAAGCTCCAACAAATAAAAGAAAAAGAAAAAAAAATGTGAAAAGAAAGAAAAAGAAAAAAAAATGGTAATGCAAATAAGAACCTTAATGGACCTTACACTTTGTATCACTTGAGGATGTTGAGGTTGTCCATGTCTTTCACCTAATTCCTTATTTAACTTGCACGAATGGTTCATTAGGCTAGGTGTGGACTGATCACTTATATAGAGTCGGCTCGTAGCATTACAGCGTCCATTGATCGACAAAATTTGTCCAACGAGTCGAGGTCTAGATTGAATAATGCATCTTGTTCGGATTTTGTGGGTATATCCGCTGAAAACCCTCAGGAGACAACACTCCTCCTCCTTGGCAACAAGGAGGTTTAACGGCTTGTTGCACGTGCTAAGTGCAACCGTGATTCCTACGAAAGTGAGTTAGGATTTCTTGTTTTTCGTATGCTTTTTCCTTTCTTTGTTTTGCTCGAGACTAGCAAAAACTTAGGTGTGGGGGTATTTGATTGACATCATTTCATGCTTATATTTGTACCTTATATCCATTATCTTACACCTAAGAAATGCTACGTGACGAGTTTTATGCTTAGTTTTCAGAAATAAAGAGGTTTGAAGAGAAAAGCCATGAAAGGACCCAAAAGCAGGAAAAATGACTTAATTGTGAGACCTGGGGACCAAGATGCAAGACAGAAGGACCTGATCGTAAGACAGAAGGACCTAAGAGCAAAACAGGAAACTCCACACCATCATGGGGAGTATTTTGTCAATTCGATTCGGAGGTCTAGTGGAGGCCAAGGACAGAGCTCGCACGCTCAACCTCAACCTCCACGCCCATCGGCGACCTACCAACCCCCACATCAAAGGTCTCAGCACCAAAATTACCAACCTGCTCATGCCTCATCGTCGGGTTATTCTAACCAGACTCCACAACCCCAACGGGTTGACCCTAAGGACTCCACTCTTGAGCATACCCTTCACGTGTTCATTCAGAGCACGCAATCCATGCTTTCGGCCAACAACAATTCGGTCAAAGCATTGGAAATGCAAGTGAGCCAGTTGGCTAATCAACTCCATGAACGCGAGAAGGGCCAATTACCGAGTCAACCCGAGGTGAATCCTCGGGGTACCCATTCGCAAGGAAGGACACCTTTACCTCATGCTACATCTGAACCGACCCATCATATTAATGTGATTCATACTTTGAGGTCTGGTAAGGAGGTGGACAACCACATTGGGGTGCCTTCCTTGTCATCACCATCTTTGAGAGAGCCGGATCCTGAGGCTCCCTCCACAAATACTTCCAGGAAGGAGCCAGATCCTGAGGTTCCTTCTACATTTCCTTCCACAAAGGGGCCGAACCCTGAGGTCCCTTTGTCTCCTCTTGTGTCGAAGGAACCAGATTCTGAGGTTCCTTCGCACTCTTATGCCCCGAAGGCGCCGTTCCCTGAGCGCCTTAAAAAGAAAACCTCTGATCAGCATGACAAGATGCTTGAGATGTTTCGGCAGGTTAAGGTGAATATCCCTCTTTTGGAGGTGATTCAGCAAATGCCACCTTATGCCAAGGTTCTCAAGGACTTATGCACCAAGAAGAGAAAAACTCATGTTCCAAAGAAAGCTTTTCTTGCGGCTAACGTGAGTTCTTTGTTGGCACAACCCATGCAAGTCAAGTACAAGGACCCTGGCTGTCCTACTATCTCTTGTGTGATTGGTGATGTGTCCATACATCGAGCCTTATTAGACCTTGGTGCATCTGTTAATCTTCTACCATATTCTGTCTACATCCACCTCGGTCTTGGAGACCTCCAACAAACAAAGACCACTCTTCAATTGGCTGATAGGTCCACGAAGAAACCGAGGGGTGTGGTGGAAGATGTGTTGATCAAAGTGGGAGAGTTCATTTATCCAGTCGACTTCTTTGTCTTGGATACTGAACCTGTGCCAAACCCACTTGGACAAATTCCTGTCATTCTGGGGCGACCATTTCTTGCGACTTCCAATGCCTTGATCAATTGTCGCAATGGTCTGATGCGCTTGACTTATGGTAGTCAATGCGCTGATTTCAACATCTTCACCATTGGCAAGAAGCCAGATGCCTTCAATGACCCTGTTGGGGTTAACCTTATCCAGGGCATGGATGAGACTGAAGTTGAGGGCACCTTCAAGTACTTCAGAGAATTGTTCGATGAAGATCCTGAAGGTGGTGAAGATGTTTCACCTGGGCTGGCACAAGAAGGTGCCTTATGTTCTGATCTTGGGGCCCTTGAGCCACATCCTTGTGATCTTGTGGCCCTTGAGCCACATCCTTCTGATCTTGTGGCCCTTGAGCCACATCCTTCTGATCACGTGGCCCTTGAGCCACAACCTTTCGATCACGTGGCTTTTGAGCCACCAGATACCCTTTTTATGGCCTTTGGGCCACATGATCTTCATTCTATATCTGCTGAGGACCCCATGTGGGTTAAGAATCAACCACCTGATACCCTTCAACCTGGTAGAGGTTCACCTCTCATTCATGCCTCCTCTTTTGTTAACTCTCAAGAGGCATCGAACGACCACAATGCTAATAAGGGTGTCAGGTGGTCAAGCAATTCTGTTTTGTATGTTGCGAGCCCATACAGGTGCATTTCTGGCTCGAGAGATGGCGGGTTCCCATTTGATGTCCCTTGATATATGAAGATGGGAGCCCATTGTTGTACATAGTTAAAAAAAGAAAAAAAAGAAAAAAAGAAGAAGACTCCTTCAGTGAGCATCGATTGTTGTGAGCCCCAACCCTTGTGTATTTGGGCTCCATTTCTTTCCCGTATTTGTACCCTTTCTTTAGCATCTCACAGGTTTTGAGGGAATTTGGGTTGTTTCCATCAACATAGCCATACACTTCCATTTATACTTCACGTTGGTGAGATCTCTCCTTTTTCATGCATAAATCCATGTAGTATCTTGCTTGCATTCATTGAGGACAATGCATGAAGTAGGTGTGGGGGGGGGGGGGGGGTGTTTTACATGTGTACATAGTTGAGTCTTTTTCCTTTGATTTTGTTTTTTTTTGTTTGCATTGTTAGGGTCATGATAGTGTGCTGCATTTAATATCGATATATCTGCTTGCCATGATCCTTGGGTGACTTGTCTTCTTTTGCTTGCCTAGTGCTTCAAAATTTTCACATTTCTTTCAAAATCTTCATGTGTTTTCGAAAGAAAATGTTTTGTGGGTTTTGCGTGTGTTTAGCATGTGCAAAACCGTTGAGAGGCAAAGTAAAAAGAAAGCTCCCAAAATTGTCTTGAACTTGATGCATTAGGATATCTAGTACGTGGCTTTAGGATTTATCGAGTCGTTAGGATGCACCCCAGTTTTCCCTTGGGGGTGAGTAATCATAGGGTTTCAGTGCTCAAACATTTAAAGAAGTCCACCCTGAACCTAGTGAGTCAATAATTCGTGTTTGTTAATTTAGGAAGTTTGTTGTAGTCAAGGACCCTCTTAATCTTGTTGTGAGACATTAGTGTAGGGGTTTTGGTTCATGTGTAGATAAGAAATAAGTGAGTAGATGTTCTCTCTTCTCGCACGGCTCCTATCACTCAGGAAAGTAGGTCTGAGGGGACTTTGTGCCTGGTGCTTTCGAGTCATCTGACTTGGGATGCGCCGACCGAACTCCCGTTACACGGGTGGTAGGGATTGCCCTATGTGGAGATTTGGGGAAAGGTGTACGTGATAGTGTAAGTCCTCATGGGCAATGATGCACGAAACCTGACCCTGGGAGAATGAAGCTCCAACTAATAAAAAGAAAAAAAAGGGAAAAATGTGTGTGAAAAGAAACAAAAAGAAAAAAAATGGTAATGCAAATAAGAACCTTAATGGACCTTACACTTTGTATCACTTGAGGATCTTGAGGTTGTCCATGTCTTTTACTTAATTCCTTATTTAACTTGCACGAATGGTTTATTAGGCTAGGTGTGGACTAATTACCTATATAGAGTCGGCCCGTAGGATTACCGCGTTCATTGATCGACAAAATATTTCCAACGAGTCGAGGTCTAGATTGAATAATGCATCTTGTTCGGATTTTGTGGGTATATCCGCTGAAAACCCTCAGGAGACAACACTCCTCCTCCTTGGCAACAAGGAGGTTTAACGGCTTGTTGCACGTGCTAAGTGCAACCGTGATTCCTACGAAAGTGAGTTAGGATTTCTTGTTTTTCGTATGTTTTTTCCTTTCTTTGTTTTGCTCGAGACTAGCAAAAACTTAGGTGTGGGGGTATTTAATTGACATCATTTCATGCTTATATTTGTACCTTATATCCATTATCTTACACCTAAGCAATGCTACGTGACGAGTTTTATGTTTAGTTTTCAGAAATAAAGAGGTTTGAAGAGAAGAGCCATGAAAGGACCCAAAAGCAGGAAAAAGGACCTAATTGTGAGACCTGGGGACCAAGATGCAAGGGAGAAGGACCTGATCGTAAGACAGAAGGACCTAAGAGCAAAACAGGAAACTCCACACCATCATGAGGAGTATTTTGTCAATTCGATTCGGGTCGGAGCTCCACTAAACAAGTTAGATGCATCCAAGACCAAGAAACACACCAAGGAAAGCCCACCAGAAGACCCAGACGGATCTGGGCTTTATAGGCCGCCAATTGGCGGTCTGGATCATGCAAGATCCGCCCCAACTTCTCCTGGACTTGTATTAGTGTTCGTTTAGGCTATTTTTGGTATTGGTTTAGTCCCACATCGGGGGATTGTCCCGGATTAGCTTTTTCCATGCTTATAAATAGAACTCTTCACCTCCCTTTGTATGGTATCTCTCTCTTGGTGGCCATCTTCCCTACTAAGAGTGAAGCCTTGAAGCAAAACTCTAGTGGAGGAAGAGCTACTTGTAATTGAGTGAGTTAATAATAGAAGTTTTCTTTTAATGATGTTGTTTCTCTCTTAGTTTAATTTCCTTTCATATGCATGTTTGTTTGTTTGTTTAGTTTTATGCTTCTTTAATGTTTCTTGCTTGAGTAGTATAAATTTCATTTCAGTATTATGCTTTCCTTTGCTAATTTAGTTAGTGTAATGAGTAGTGAGTAGTTCCATCCCCATTTGGGGGGTGGAGAAATATGTGATATAATAATGTAGTGTATTAAGTGTGTGTTATCTTTATCCCTTGAGCTTTATATGATTTCCATAACCATCTAATGGGTTTTCACTCTTATCTTTGATATGCTAATGCTCTTGAATGAAGCTTAGCTTATGCTTTGATTAGTGGACCTATTCCATGGGGAATGATAAGGTTAGGATATGGATGAAGTTAATATTGGAAACACAATTTGTAGTGTATGTGCTCTTGTTGCCTTTACCTTGGCTAATGTTTTGTATGTTTTAATGTTGTAGTGAAATCTTAATTCATGTGGAGGCATAGTAGGGTATACTCTTTGTACTTGAGTTCATGTAGCTTCATTCCAATTATTGCCTTGTATGTTTTAATGATGTAGTCTTATCTTAATTCATGTAGAGGCAAAGTTGGATGTAGTTTTATGATTTCATACAATACATGTTGTGATGAGCTTAATAAACACACACACACTCTTTTATGTGCACATTATTTCTCTACCCCTTTTGGGGTTTAGTTTTATAGTTTCTTCTCAATTTCATTTCAGCTTTGTAGTGTAGTTTAGTGTAACCAATCCTTTTCTCCTTTCTTTACCCCTTGCCTTCGCACAAACGAAGTGTCGACACACCTCCCAGTGGACGACCCGTATTTTCCACCGCTTCAACGCGGCCGTGCACTTGCGGTAGAAATATAAAACGAAATCAATTATTGCATGTTTACTTTTAGGCCATGATCGGCGTTAGGGGGTGGTGACCGAGGAGAGGAGCGCTGCTACGGGATCCAGCTTTCTCTCGGTTGAGGTCGTGTGATTACTGTTTCCTTTGTTTATGCTTTTGATGTAATCACAACTTTTGTAAACTCTGATGTTCAGATATAGATATATATATATATATATATATATGTTGGTGCACCTGTGTTCCTTTATTTGCGTAATATCCTCTGTTGATTGAGTGTTTATAAATTTTAAATTTTCCGCTGCTTTGAGGATGTTACACATTCCCTTCTCCACTTGGTTCTACTCTTGGGAGAAAGTTGGTGGTTTCAGCATGGAACAACACTTCCCCAAACTCATGGCTTGGGTGGAGAGTTGCAAGCAAAGGGACACTGCTGCCAAATCACTTGCGAACCACCTTGAGGTGTACGAGCTCTTCTCCGTTCTCAGAAAGAAACTTGGGCTCGACGCTTGACCCAATCGTCTATCTGTCCATGTGTGTTGTTTGTGTTCTGCATTTGTTTATGTTACCTGCCTGTTTTATTTGCTTTGATCTTCTATATGTCATATGTTCTTATTTTTTCAGGGTAGTTTAAATTGTCTGTTTTGTCCAAAAACCAATGAAAGCCCAAGTATATGACGCCCTGCATCTTTCCTGCTGCTTATCAAGTACTTGTTCTCTTGATACTATTTTGGAAATTTCAAATTTGTTTGTTCTCAATGCAAAGTTACATTATTAGTAGTTATTTCCGAAGTCCAGATACTTTATTGGTCTATTATGAATGTTGTCTTAATGAACATATTATTAGTGCATATTCCTCAACTCAGCACCTCATCTATGCTATTCCTAGATTTGAAGATTGTTCATGTAATGATTAATAAGTTTGAAATGGTCCTTTGGCGGCAAATAAAATGTGTTTGGGAAATATTTGTCGACTAATGGGATGACATGGGCCAAATGTCCCAAACAAACCTTATTACCAACTTAGGCTACAGTCTGATATGTATGGTACCATTCATCTGGAATATCAGTTATTTCTAACTTAATCACAATTTGGTTCCCATATTAGCCTCTATTGATGAGGTTTGTGTTATGCTATTCAGGAGTGATGACTGATGAGAACTTTGTTTTGTCTCCAATGGAAACTTGAAAACTTGACTATTGGTTAATTTATTGGACATGAAATTGCAATAAATTCGGGTCCGGCCCGATCCAACCCAACCCAACCCGAAAACTTCGGGTCAGGTTGGGTTGAACCTGAATCGGTTCGGGTTCGGTTTTTCCCAAACCCGAATTTTTTGGGTTGGGTCGGGTTCTGGCCCAAGCCCGACCCAACCCGACCCATGTGGATCCCTATCTTCAACTCATAGCACTTACCACGAAATAGCAGTGCAATATGCAGCTTATTTTTGTTGTCATGGAGTCAAAATCTTCTGTTCAATAATTTGTACATCTATAACATAAATTGGTTTTGTTGTCATCTGAATGATTAAGAAGGCTTTATGAGTTTATGTACCCTCAAAGCTCTCAATTTGAAGCTAGATGGTGAAGTTTGTTCTCTAAGCTCATCATGTGGTATCTACTATGGGAATTGATCTTCAGAACTTCGATGTCAGATGCGACGTTAGACCCTTACTCATACAGGAAAATGAAGGTCAGTAGGAGTGAGGTCACCAAGGACATTGAATCAAAAGCATGGTGGGTCAATGTTCTGGTGGGCGACGCCTAGGCGACCGCACTAGCGGGTGGTCGCTTGGGCGACCACCTGCTTACCTCCCAGCGGGGTGGGCGGCCAGGCCAGTTGCTTGGTCGCCTAGGCTACCGCAGCTGCTGTACACAGTAACAGCAAGTGCAACGGCTAGAAAACTAGTCGTTGCTACAGTAATTCCCGTTTATGTGTATAAGGAAGTTTGTCGTTGTCAAGGACCTTTAAATTCCTTTTGTGAAACCGTAAGTGTAAGGGTTCTGGTCATATGTAGATAATAAATAAGTGGGTATGGTATTCTCTTTTCTCACACGGCTCCTACCACTCAGGAAATTAGGTCTGAGGGGACTTAATGCCTGGTGCTTTTGAGTCATCTGACTTGGGATGCACCGACCGAACTCTCGTTACACGGGTGAGAGGGATCGCCCTATGTGGTGATTTAGGGGAAGGTGTACGTGATAGTGTAAGTTCCCACAGGCAATGATGCGTGAAACCTGACCCTGGGAGAATTAAACACCAACAAGTAAAAAAAAGGAAAAAAAGAGAGAAGAAAAGAGAGACGGTAATGAAAATAAGAACCTTAATGGACTTTACACTTTGTATCACTTTTGGATGTTAAGGTCCATCGAGTCGTGTTGCTAGGTTGAATACTACATCAATGTTCGGATTTTGTGGGTATATCCGCTGAAAACCCTCAGGAGACAACACTCCTCCATGACAACAAGGACGTTTAATGGCTTGTTGCACATGCGAAGTGCAACCGTGATTCCAACGAAAGTGAGTTAGGATTTCCCTATTTTTCGTATGTTTTAATGATTGTGTAAATCTTATTTCATGTGGAGACATAGTGTGGTTTGGTCTTTATGCATGAGCTCATTTAGTTTCATTTCAATTATTATCTTGTATGTTTTAATGATAATGTTTCATCTTATTTCATGTGGAGGCAAAATTGGATTTGGTTTTATGGATTTCATGTATTATATGTTGTGATGAGCACAAATGAACACACATACATACACATATTTTCGCAGTCGCATTCTTTCTCTACCCCCTAAAGGGTTTAGTTTGAGTGATTGTTTTCCAATCTCATTCGCAATGTAGTATAATTTCGACCTTATTCCTCTCTTCTTTCCTCACTCGAGTATCGTGAATCTGACTCGCACACAGTCCCTGAGGACCAACTCTTGCTTACCACCGCTTCAACGTAGTCATGCACTTGTGGTATTAGAACTAGTTCAATAAAGTTTTTGGCG
This sequence comes from Triglochin maritima, assembly GCA_963682175.1. NCBI lineage: Eukaryota > Viridiplantae > Streptophyta > Magnoliopsida > Alismatales > Juncaginaceae > Triglochin > Triglochin maritima. The sequence goes on along the minus strand of OY821788.1, from coordinate 25,754,565 downwards.
CCATTGCCGGGCAGAGTCGTTTTCGTAGTCGAGTTCACCATTTCGGTGAGGTTTTTCTTTTGTTTTTATGTTTTCTTTTCTTTTTTGGCTACTGGAAAGGGTTACAAGTGAACGAGAGGACATACAAGAGCTTAGAAGCACGCTACTGAAGTCTAGGGACCCGAATCCTCAGAGGCGGCTGAGGTGAGCACGTTGCAAATAGTTTAAACGTTTTATTAATTATCGCAAGTGCACGACCACGATGAAGCGGTGACAAGTACGGGTCGATCCACAAGGAGGTGAGTAATCTCTGGTTTGTGAGAAATCAAATAGCGAATAAATGGAAAAAAGATTTGAGTGTGGTAATCTAAGTTACACTAAACTAGTAAGAAGAAATGCGAAAGAAAGCAACTAACGAGGGATTCAAACTAAAGTAAGAGAACTTAATGCAAAGCTACAAATCAGGAAGTGAGACCCCTAAGGGTTGAGTGAGTGCACATATGTAATAAGATGGTGAAGAATGCATTCAATAGGTACAAATGTAGGCAGTGTTTTCATATATAGGAAGTGTCTAATGCTTATGGCTAAACCTATCAATCCAATCACTAACCTAGTTGATTAACATTCACATGCACAAGTTGGTTATTTCAGAACCTCAACAAGCATGAGAGGTGTCTAATAGTTTTGGCAAAACCCATTAAGTGAAGTGTTCTACTCTAAGGGGGGATTAAACTACTCACTACTCATTAAACTATAAACTACATTAAGAAAAGAAGACATTCTATTTATACTACGATAAAGAAAACAAAACAAACTAAACAAACAAGCATTAAAATACAGACAACATTAAGACAAATTATGAAGAATTATTTTATTTACATGACTCACATTACAAGTAGCGTCCTTCTCCACCTTGAGTTTTTACTCCAAGGCTTACTCCAAGTAGAGAGAATGCCACCAAGCAATGAGTGAATACAAATGAGGAAGAGTTCTATTTATAGGCATGAAAAAAGGTAACCGCGGACAATCCCCCAGTGTGGGACTAAACACATACTATACATGGACATAAAACAACATAATACACGACCCGACTCAACCATGTTGCATTTGGAAACATTTGGACCGCCGATTGGCGGTCTGGGACCCCAATTGGCGGTCTGGGACCCCAATTGGCGCTCTATATGTGTCTGATCGAGTCAGGATTTTGGTGGCTTGGTTCTGGCTTGATTTCTTCGTGTTTGATTAACCCGATTTGGTTGTTGATGGTTGGGACCAGATTTAATTACCAAATACTCCTCACTAAGGTGTGGAGCTTCTTGATTTGCTCATTGATCCTTTTGGTTTTACATCCGGGTCCTTCTCTCTTTCATCTCAGTCCATAAGCCTTGCAATTTAATCCCTTTCCTTGCTTTAGAGTCCTTTTTAAATCTCTTCTTCTCCAACCTATTTATTCCTGAAACTTAAACAAAAACTAGTTACATAGCATTGCTTAGGCTAAAAATACAGGATATAAGACACAAATATATGCATGATATGATGTCAATCAAATACCCCACACCTAACTTTTGCTAGTCCCGAGATAAACAAAGAAAGAGAAAAATGATAGAAAGGAAAAAGCATACGTAAAACAGGGAAATCCTAACTCCCTTTCGTAGGAATCACAGTTGCACTTAGCACGTGAAACAAGTCGTTAAACCTCCTTGTCGCTAAGGAGGAGTGTTGTCTTCTGATGGTTTTCAGCGGATATACCCACAAAATCCGAACATTGATGCATTAATCAACCTAGAAACACGACTTGATGAAGTCATTTTTGTCGATCATTAGACGCGGTAATTCTACGGGCTGACTCTATATGTGTAATCAGTCCACATACCTATCCTAACGAATCATTCGTGAAAGTTAATTAAGGACTTAAGTGAAAGACATGGGCAACCTTAACTTCTTAAAGTGATACATTGTGTAAAGTCCATTAATGTTCTTATTTGTCTTTCTTCTTCTTCTTCTTCTTCTTCTTCTTTTTCTTTTTCTTTTTTCATTCATTTTTCTTCTTCTTTTTGGAGCATTATGGATTACACTAGTTGGTGTTTGCTTCTCCCAGGGTCGGGTTTCGTGCATCATTGCCTATGAGGACTTACACTATCACGTACAACTTCCCCAAAATCTCCACATAGGGCGATCCCTACCACCCGTGTAACAGGAGTTCGGTAGATGCATCCCAAGTCAGATGAGTCGAAAGCACCAGACACTAAGTCCCCTCGGACCTAATTTCCCGAGTGGTAGGAGCCGTGCGAGAAGAGAGAACACCATTTATTTATTTATTGATTTATCTACATGGGTACAAAACCCCTACACTTAAAGTTTCACTATAAGATTTTAAGGGTCTCTGCTACGAAAAACTTCCTTATACTAACATACACGAATTATTTCACTCATTAGGTTCAGGGTGGACTTCTTTAGTTGTTTGAGTACTGAAACCCTACGATTACTCCCCCTCGAGGGAAAACCGGGGTGATTCCTTATTACTATATAAGACCTAAAGCCGGTATACTAGATATCTTAATGCATCATGTTCAAGACAATTTTTGGAGCTTTCTTTTTATTTTGTCTCTCAATGGTTTTGCACATGCTAAACACACGCAAAACCCACACAACATTTTTCTTTCGCAAACACCTGAAGATTTTGGAAGAAATGTGAAAATTTTAAAGCACTAGGCAAACAAAAGAAGACAAGTCACCCAAGAATCATGGCAGACAGATATATCAATATTAAATGCAGCACACTATCATGACCCAAACATGTCCCCTGATTAGTAGCATATCATGCATCACATTCAAGCTATATATCTTTAATTTTACCCCAATATTGTGCTACTCGAATGTTTTTGTCATATTTCAGGTATTAATAAAGAAGAGAAGGGAAGAGAAAAAAACTCAAGCGTAAGAAGAATCAACTTAAATGAAGCAAAATGAACCTCTCTGTCATGCACAACGACGCATCTATAAGAGGGAAGGACCTGGACGTAAGCCCGGAAGGACCAAATAGCAAACCGAGAAATTTCACACTATGATGAGGAGTTTTTGGCAATTAGACTCGGGCGTAGACTCAAACAACAGATTAGGGTGCGCTCCACTATCCGAAAATGGGTTGTCTCAGAGCAATTCAGACCGCAAATTGGCAGCTCAATACGGCTGGTTTGCTATTGGTTCTGCTCCGGATCCAACCCATCTCCGTTGTATTAGGTTGTTTATGTCTATTTTTAGTATGTTCAATTAGTCCCACACCGAGGATTTATCCCCAATTGCTTTTTGTAGGTCTATGAATAGAATTCTTCTTCCTCCTTTGTAAGACAACTCCTTGCTTGGTGTCAATTCCCTCTACTCAGAGTAAAGCCTTGGAGAAAAACTCAAGTGGAGAGATGCTACTTGTCAGGTGAGTCATGAATAAAATAAATCTTTGTTAGTTTCATGTTCTCTTTTAATTCTTACACGTTTAGCTTAATTTTGTTTTAGTTAGAATGTTTTCTCTTCTTAATATAAATGTTAGCATAATGAGTAGTGAGTAGTTCCACCCCCTTTTCAGGGGTGGTGATGTACATTTATGTTTTGAGGTTTTGATGTTTGACGAATTTTGATTGTATAGACTTGAATGTTTGCATGTTCATCGATTTGTTTTAATCATCTACATGTTGGGGATTTTTGATGGTTTTACCATAAGATTTAGAAACTTCTTATGCTTGGTTTCCTCATGTTTATTGGCTGAAATTTCCTGTTGGATATGCTACATATTAGTCATGTGTTTGTATTATTGTTTACTCGCTTGATTGATTGAAGAAACTCTATTTTGATGGGTTTTGCCATGAAATTCAGACACCTCCTATGCTTAGCTTTGTTCTTCACATGAGTTCCTGGTTTTTGATGAGTCTTTTCATAATTTTAGACACTTCTCATGCTGAGCCTCATCTTGGGATAATCAAGTAGTAATTGCTAATATGTTGTGTGAATGGATTGATAGGTCTTGCCAAATATTTACACTTCCTATGCATGAAGACACACACATGACACACACATACATGCTTACATGAGTCATTCATCACTTCTCTCACATCATATGTACACACACTCCACCGCTTAGGGGTTTCATTCATATTTCGTTCGACATAGTTTGCTGAATTTTTCTAGTTGTGATTTGCATCGTATTCTAGTTTGTTTTGCGTTCGTAGCATAATCGTCTTTTAAGAGTACCGTAATAATCTCTTCTTCCATTGTCATTTCTCACATGATTTTGCTCACTTGAAGGTTGACAACGCACCCTACGGATCGACTCGTACTTTCCCCATCTTCACTGACGGTCGTGAACTTGCAGTTATTCAATAAGGCACAAGTGTAGGTTGTGTTGGAGAGATGCTACTTGTCATGTGAGTGCAATTATTCAATAAGGCACAAGTGCTCTTGTGCCTAGCACTTGTGCCTTATTGAATAACTGCAATTTTGAATGTGTAGAACTCTTCTTCCTCCTTTGTAAGACAATGAAGAAGAGATTATTATGCTACTATTAAAAGATGATTATTCTACGAACGCAAAACAAATTAGATTACGATGTAAATGACAACTAGAAAAAATTCAGCAAACTATGTGGAACGAAATATGAATGAATCCCCAGAGGGGTGAAGTGTGTGCACATATGAAGTGAGAGAAGTGGTGACTATAACATGAAAGCATGTATGTGTGTGTTTTCATGCATAGGAGGTGTCTAAAGATTTGGCAAGACCTATCAATCCATTCACACAACCTATTAGCAATTACTAATTGATTATTACAAGATGAGGCGTAGCATGAGAAGTGTCTAAAATTATGACAAGACTCATAAAAAACCAGGAACTCATGTGAACAACAAAGCTAAGCATAGGAGGTGTCTGAATTTCATGCAAAACCCATCAAAATAGTTTTCTTCAATCAATCAAACGAGTAAACACTATTACAAACAGACGACTAATATGTAGCATATCCAACAGAAAATTTCAGCCAATAAACATGAGGAAACCAAGCATGTGAAGTTTCTAGATCTTGTGGCAAAACCATCAAAAATCCCCAACATGTAGATGATTAAAATAAATCGATTAACATACAAACATTCAAGTCTACACAATCAAAATTCGTCAAACATCAAAACCTCAAAACGTAAATGTACATCATCTCCACCCCCCAAAAGGAAGGGGGGAACTACCTACTACTCATTAGTCTAACATTTATATTAAGAAGAGAAAACATTCTAACTAAAACAAAATTAAGCTAAACATGCAAGAATTAAGAGACAACATGAAACTAACAAAGATTTATTATATCCATGACTCACATGACAAGTAGAATCTCTCCACTTGAGTTTTGCTCCAAGGCTTTACTCTAGGTAGATGGAATGTACACCAAGCAAGGAGTTGTCTTAAAAAGGAGGAAGAAGAGTTCTATTCATAGACCTAAAAAAAGAAACTGGGGACAATCCCCCAGTGTGGGACTAATCGAACATACTAAAAATAGACATAAACAACTTAATGCATGAAAACACAAGCTACACTTGTGCCTTATTCAATGCATTCTTCACCATCTTATCACATGTGTAAACACACTCCACCCCTTAGGGGTTTTCCTTACTGAATTTCATCTTTCTTTTTTGTTAGTTGCTTAATCTAGTTTTAGTTAGTTATGTACTTTCATCTTTCCGGTTTGTTAGTTGTTAGTTTAGTGTAATCAAAATTTCCCACTTCTTTTCCACTTGATTTATGAAGAACTAGAGTTGAAACACCTTCCTGTGGACTTGACCCACATTTGCCACCGCTTCATCGCGCCCATGCACTTGCGATATTGTAACTTAATCAAACAAGATTTTGGTGTTGTTGCTGGGGAGGTGTTTTGTCCAAACTTTGGTGTGGATAATTCGAGTGGATTTGATCTTTTGTTTTTAGTGTTGTCTTATTTAAGGACATTTAAGAATCATTGAGGAAGTAGGAAAAATTTGAGACGATTTGCAGCTACAAAGACTACCAGATAGCGGTCTGAGACCACTGATTGACGGTCTGTTGAACGTCATTTTCACCAATGTTTCTTTGTATGGTTGGTAGTGATATTGTAGTTTTCTGGGTGGCCAATATTGCATGTGTGGACCTGTAGATTGCTCCCAGATTAATAAATAAACCTGTCAATCCCCCTCTTATCCATCTCAAAAGCAGGACGTTTGCAAAATTCTTCGTTCCTTCAGTGCTTCATGTTCCACATCTGTCTATGAATCTCCTTTCTGTTGGCTGGATTACTGATCATGATTGTCGTGTTAATTGACTAGGCCATTAAAATCCAAAGCAAAAGATTAGACATTCTTGCTTGTTTAGGTCATACACCATGTACTTGACTTAGGCACGTAGCTTGCCTTTCAATGCACTTTATTTCCAGTTGTTGAGCACTGATGTGAGGTAGGCATTTCCTACTTTCATTAATGCATTAGTTTGTATGACCATGCATTAGTTAATAGAAATTGCATTTGGGACAAGAGTGAGGTGAGTGTTTGTACGGTGAGCTGCTTGCTAGCCTAAGAATTCAAAAGATCTTAAGGGTCACCATCTATAGTATTCAAGATAAGGTGGGGGATTTCATCACCCCTCCCTTAGCCCCACAAACCACACTCAAGTAAAGTCATAATAAAAAATGAAGTAGACATTGACTCCAAGGATTAGGGCGCACTTAGGAGACAATCTCATTCTCGACGTCATAACCTGAACGTCGTCGTTTGCTTAGTTGCATTGTGACTTTTTGGACCTCCGGGTCTTGCCTTTCTCATTCAGCTTTGTGACCTATAGCCGAGGGAGGTGAGACATTCGGGAGCGTAAAGAGTCGCGGCCCAAACATAAGCATTTTCACAAACCCCAAGTGTCTGTTATTTTCGGTCGACCGAACCTAGACTTTTTTTGAGCCCTGAACTTCTTGTTATTTTTGGTCGAACACACGTTCTGATGAGTTCGATCGTTAATCCTTTTACTTGCCTAAACCCATAAAACGGTCGACCTCTTAACACCTTTTGTTCTACCGTTCACTTAAGTGAACTTGAGTATGACCCAGCTTTGTTCGACCGATCGACCGAGTGTTTGAACGTTTCCTTAACTTCATGGAAACGGTCGACCGAAAGTGTCCCAAACTGTGAACTGCATTATCTATTTTGTGTATCTTACACAAGCATTTACCTTATTAATCCCAACGGCTATAACCCCTTAGGAGCTTATAAATAGATGTTACCAAGACACAATTCAACAACTCTTACACTCCCAATTGTCATACACATCTAAGAGAAACTCCTAAGCTTTCAATTCCCCAAACCTATACTCTCCAAGCCAAAACTTCACACTTTAGTTTATCAATTCCTTCTTCACTCAAAGTGTGCTCAAGTTAGAGAGTGTGTTCCACTCACCATTGTCTGTCAAGAAGCAAGGATTTCGGTGAAAGCCCAAAGTATTCCCTCTCGGATTGTGATAGGAAGAAATCAAGCTACCGAGGATTGTTCGCGGAGCTTGTGGTCTAAAAGGCTTAATCTCGGCCCGAAATGAGATTGATAGTGAAGACGTAGGCGGAGCTCAAGGAGTCGAGCGGAGCTTGCAAGAGAGGAAGTAGGCGAGAGACCGAACCTCTAAAAAAATGTTCCGGTGACCTTGTGTGGTTTGCATATTTCCTTACCTTACTTGCTTGCTTAGTTTTATTCCGCTGTGCAATCTTATTTACTTAAGCAAGTAGATAATTAACCTGAAAAGTGATTAGAATTAGGACCCATAACGATCCTACATTTTCAACATTTTCTATTTTTTTTATCGATGCAGCAAAGGTGATTAAGAAAATTCTCGCAACAACCCAGATTCAACTCAAGGAAGTACCAAACAGCAGGATTTAAGGAATGACGTGATGCCACTGTATATCAGTAAAGACAAACTAACATATAATGCTTAATATATCAACAATTTTTTTGGAGAGCCATAATAGGGGGCATTTTGCGAAAAGGCGACACAAAAAAACAACTCCAGAGGAACATATTAAACCCATCAATATAAATACCTATATTAAGGGGAATTTTAGGAAGGTAATTTGTCACGTGCGTATTCAATCTTCTCAACAGGATAAATACCAATACGCTTCTTGTTATTTGTTCAAGAATATAGACATACCGCAACCAACAAAACATCCGTCAGCAATAGACTAAATACACTCTTTTATAAAGTTGAAGATAAACAAAGGTTTATACCAACTAGAGGAGACGTCACGGGAGGTGGCTGAAGGGGATGAGTCAGGGCTAGAGAGGGCCAGAGAGGGTGGGGGTGGGGGTTGAGAGGGCTAGAGAGGAGGCGTAGTCGGAGGGTATGAGGCAGGGAAAAATTTCTACCAACACCCAACTACCAACCATTGCACTCATTCTCATCCCATGAACACCCAACCCGAAAATTTTCAAAAGTCTGACTTGGGCCTCATAGTTGACCCCTGACTTGATTCCTTAGAACAAACCCTCCAAACGTTCATGCAAACCACTCAAAAATTGATGAAGTCCAACTTGAATTCCTTGCAAACTCTGCAAATGCATGTCAATTAGATGGCACAACAATTAAGTGAACATGAGGAGGGTTGTCGTTCTTGTCAACATGAGGATCCATCTTCTAATATAAAACTACCACCACATTTACAAATTCAAAGCACAATCTTTGAAAGTCAAACTCCTAGTAAGTCTGAGGGACTTAGGGTTTCAATTCACGATCACTTGGTGGACGATTCAATCCAAATTGAGAATAACAAGGACCAACTTGATTTTGAGTTGGCACATGTTGTGCCTTATCTTTTTGTCCCATGCCTTTAAGCCCTGTGATTTTAATGTTGTGCCCCTCAATGAACCAACTTTGGTGGAACAACAACTCCTTGATACTCTTATTTTCATAAGACCTGATGAGGGTATTGGGAGGTCATTAAAGGATATCTTGGGTGAAAGACCCACTTTTTGTTCTCCTACTGTGTCGAGCAAGCATAACGAGGTTCTTGACCACATTCCAACACACTAGCTTGTTGATTGGAGAGTTTAGATTGATGATCATGATTTTAATACTGCAATGTGAGAAAGTCTTCTTCTGTTGAAAAATTGTTACCAAACTCTTGAGAGGTTTGAGCTCTTTCAATTTGATCGTTTGAATCAGACACTTTTGCGTCCAATTCATGATCCTCTCCCGATATCTGGTACACATTGTGAGGGGGCCCACACATGAGTATTTTGGCCCTACGTGTTGTCATATTCTCATTCCAGGTACATTGATCCACTATGAGGTTCTCTTTCATTTTCTTTTGACAAAGGATGATGAGAGCTTCTTTTTGTATATAGTTATATTCAAAAAAAACAAAAAAACATTGGTTGACGTGGCTCCCACTCCTCGAGGATTTGGGCTTCATTTGTTAAGTGGTATTCCCTTTAAGTGTCATAGGTTTTGGGGAATTTAGGTTTATGTCCATCAACATAACTATGAACTTCCTTTTAAACTTTACATTGGTGAGATCTTATTTTGTTCATGCATAAATCCATGTAGCATAATAATTTACAATGGTGTTCTCTCTTCTTGGACGACTCTTATCACTAGGGAAATTAGGTCAAATAGGGATTTAATACCTAATTCTTTTGAGTCATCTAACTTGGGATGCACCAACTGAACTTCCATTACATTGGTGGTAGGGATCACCCTAGGTGGAGATTTAGGGGAAGGTGTACGTGATAGTGTAAGTCCTCAAAGGCAACGATGCGAGAAACCTGACCATGGAAGAATTAAACACCAACATGTGTTAATTCCTTGTTATAAAAAAAAGGAAAAAATACAATTAAGAATCTTAAAGGACATTGCACGATGTATCACTTCATGATTTTAAGGGTTTTAACGTCTTTCACTTAAGTCCTTAAATAACTTGCACAAATATTTCCCTGGGCTAGATGTGTGGACAAGATACACATATAGAGTCGGCCCATAGGATTACCATGTACAATGGTCGACAAAAGTAGGCCCACTGAGTCGTGTTGCTAGGTTGAATAATGTATCAATGTTTGTATTTTGTGGGTATATTCGTTGAAAACTGTTAGGAGACACCACTCATCCTCCTTGGTAACAATGGGGTTTAACGGCTTGTTGCACGTGCTAAGTGCAACCACAATTCCTATAAAAGTGAGTTAGGATTTCTTGATTTTCATATGTTTTTCTGTTCTTTCATATTTTCTTTTTCTTTGTTTTGCTCGGGACTTGTAAAAGGTAAGTGTGGGGGTATTTGATTAGTAGCATATCATACATTGCATTCATATTATATATCCTTTATTTTACCCTAATTTTGTGCTACTCGAGTATTTGTTTGATGTGCTTCAAGTTTAAGGTAATAAAGAAGAGAAAGTAAGAGAAAACGATTGAAACGCAAAAAGAAAGGACCTTATTAAAGAACCCTAGACTTGTTTGTCATGCTCAATGACTCAAACTGCAATTTAGGAAGGACCCAGGTGAAATCCTTGAGGGACCTAAGTGTAAAGAAAAATATGTTGGTTACAAAAGTCCATAACTTCCTAAACCTGAGGAGTAAATCAACAATTAAAACCAAACAGACCCAAAACAATAGCTCTGGGTGCACCCTACGTGTTCAATATGTTAACTAAACTCATTGTCAAAAATTGGAGACGATCAGACACAAATGATTCGCCAATGGAGGATAATTGATCGGTTGGCCCTCAGGTTTTTCTAGTGGGTCAAGTTGTCAGGTCAGAGCAATACATGATTGACATCATACCATGCATACATTTGTGTCTTATATCTATTATCTTTCACCTAAACAATGCTACGTAACGAGTTTTATGTATAAGTTTCAAGAATAAACATGATTGAGGAGAAGAGGCATTAAAGGACCTAAGAGCAGGAAAAAGGACAGATTTGAGAGACTTATGGATTAAGATGCAAGGGAGAAAGACCTGAATGTAAGTCCAAAGGACCAATGAACAAATCAGGAAACTCCACACCATCATGAGGAGTATTGTCAATTCGATTCGGGTCGTCGCTCCAGCAACCAACTTGGATACATCACACATGAAGAAATTCATCCAGAAAAGCCCACAAAAATTCCAGAGCGGATCCAAACCCTGTAGACCGCCAATTGGCGGTCGGGGTTGCTCCGGATCCGATGTGGTTTAGTCGGGTCTTGTATAATTATGTGTTATGTCTATTTTTGGTATTATATTAGTCCCATACTGGGGATTGTCCCAGATTACCTTTTTCAATGGCTATAAATAGAACTCTTCCTCCTCCCTTGTATCCCATCTCTCTCTTGGTGGTCATCCTCTCTACTAGGAGTAAAAGCCTTGAAGCAAAAACCCTGGTGGAGAGAGGCTACTAGTAATTGAGTGACTAATAATAGATGTTTTGTTAAGTTCTCTTCATATTGTCTTGTCTTTTCAATTCATGCATACTTAGTTAACTTGTTGTTTTAGTCTTCTTATAATTAGTTTAAGCATGTTTTCTTCCTTAGTATAAATGTTAGTTTAAATATGTGTGAGTAGTTCCATTCCCTTTGGGGGTGGAGTAGATGTGTATACATGTTATGTAGATGGTATGAATGCTAAACATCGTTGTTTGTGAGAAATGTTAGTATGCTTATTTGAATTAATAAGAACTTTTACTTGATGGTTTCTGCCATAATGTTTAGGTACATTCCATGCTTGTTTACGTTCTTAATAACAAACTTGTCATGCTCATATTAATCACCTAGGTTAGTACTTTAAATGATAGGTCTTGCCATTAGGTACTTCTTATGCATTAACAAACACTAACTACACTTGAGCTTATTGTATCCATTCACCACACTTATTTCATGTGTACACACACAGTCCACCTCTTATAGGGTTTTCCCATTCCCTAGATTTATTTTTCTTCTTAGTGGTTGCTTAGCTTAGTTAGTTCATTTCGTGCTTTCATTTCCTCCATTCTAGTTTACTAGTTTAATGTCGTTTAGTTTAATCAATCATTTCTCTCCTTTCTTTCACACTTGCCTTCGAATAAACTAAAGTTGACACACCTCCCTGTGGATCGACCCGTATTTGCCACCGCTTCAACACGGTCGTGAACTTGCGGTTAATTAAAACGTTCAATCAAGTTTTTGGCGCCGTTGCTGGGGAGGTCTTCTGTCCAGACTTTGGTTTGCACGATTCGAGTGGTTTTAATTTTTATTTTTAGTTTTGGTTTGTTTCAAGGGTCCTTAGGATCAAAGGGAGGCTTCTGGTGGAATTCGAGGCAGAAACCCACCACAGTGACCGCCAATTAGCGGTCTGGGACCACCAATTGGCGACCTGGTGAGCTCTGTTTTCTCCAATATTTGTTCTGGTTGTTTGTTTGTTCATTTTAGTGGTCTGGGAGCTCAATCTTGCATGTTGTGACTTGTAGTTTGCTCCCAGATTAACAATCAATCCCCTTTAATCAACTTGGACCTTAAAACTCAAAGCAAAAGAGTAGATTGATTGTCATCTAGGTCATGCATCATTTGTAGACCTTGCACACATTTGTCTTTTCTTTGCTTTACATTTTTGTTGTTGATTGCTGGCGTGAGGTACGTGCACCCATTCTCTCATTCATGCATGGTTCAAACATGCATCAGTTAGTAAGGTGCATTGAGACAAGAGTGAGTTAAACGTTTAATTGGAGAGTTGATTGCTAGATTTAGGATCAAAACGCTACTAATGAGGGGTTGTCTCATAAGAGATAAGGTGGGGGATTTCATCACCCTTTCATTTGCCCCAAAAATCACTCTTAATAAAAGCCTTAATTCTAAAAGCAAGTAGACATTGGCCAAAAGGATCTCGCACGCACTAGGAGAGTAATCTATTCGATTTCGTCATGACCTGATCGACATTGCCTGCCATGTCGAGAGTAGGAGGTACTGGATCTCCGGATATGGTATCACTTGTTGGGCATTGTGGTCTTTGTTGTAGGAAGGTGAGGCGTGTTGAGACTAGTGACCTCGAAGTTAGGCATCGTCTAGCCTAAGGAGCCATAGCCTTAATTTGTTTGAGCTATGCTTGCTAGATTAGGCTTCTACCTTCACCACTACCCATGCTAGCTCTAAGGATTCTTCCCTCCTCATATGATTCCTCTCGTCATCTATTTTCTATGAGTAGTCCCCTCCTCTGAGTACACCTTCTGTTGTGTGTTATTTTAGAGGTGAGTCGAGCGTTTTATTCGAGGTTGGGCTCGTTTTGGTGAGAGCGCTTGACTTGAGAGAGTGCATTTTTCTAAGATGGACGGTCTAGGTGATCGGCCATCTCCGCCTTAGTGTTCCATACATGGATGGGGCAACTTTGGAGCATGAGGTCGAGTCGTCTCGTGGGGATGGGGGAGACGGGGTTCCATACATGGATTACCTCGGTCCACTCCCGCCACCACGTAGACCTCCTCCTCCTCCTCCTCTGACTCAATAGGAAGAGGGATTCAGTCAGGATTGAGTTCTTGGTGCACCACCACCTTTAGCTCTACAGGATAGACCGATGACTTTGTGGGAGCGGACCAATCATGTTCGGTCCGTGCAACCTTCTTGCATAGTTCTTCCCCCATCTCGCGGGAACAACTATGAACTGAAACCTCAATATGTGAGCACACTTCCTACCTTCACTGCCAATAAGGAGGATCTATATATTTTATACGTGAATTCAAGGAAGTATGCTCCATGTTCAAGCTTCAACAACTTGGTGAGGATTCAGTCCGGTTGAGGATGATTTCTTTCGCGTTGAAGGATAACGCGAAGAAATGGATGTACAACCTCCAAGCGAGCTCTATTCTGTCTTGGGATGACTTTGTGATCGTCTTTCTGAAGAGAGTTTTCCTTTAAAGGAAAACTTAACAGATACGACACCAAATACATCAAATGTATCAGACAGAGACCGAATCTTTTCATGCTTTCTTTGAGAAGTTCAAGGACCTTCTCCAGCAGTGCCCTCATCATGGACTTGAGCTATGGCAGTTGTGCCAGATTGTTTATGAGGGCCTCAACTACAACACCCTCACATTGTTGGAGTCGATGTGTTAGGGTGATTTCCAAATGAAACCCATCAATGAGGCATGGGACACTTTTGAGTTAATGGTGGAATGTACCTTTGACTGGGACACCATGAGAGATCCACCTGCCGCCATGTCTTCTGGTAGAGCTGGATCATATCAAGTTGAGTAACCTATCATGTCTGAGGCGAAATTGGCTGCTCTCATGTGTACGATTGAGAGTTTAGAGATGGACCGAGCTCCTGTAGCTCAGGTCGCTACTCCCGGGTGTAGTAGGTGTGGACTTACAAGCCATGATGACTTGGAATTCACTTACGCTCCAAGGGAAACTGAACATGCAAATGCGATGTATCAACACAGGTTAACGACCCGTACAGTCACTCCTACAACCCGGGATGGCGTAACCATCCTAACTTCTCTTGGGGGCCTAGTGGGGGTCACAGTCAGAGTCGCATGCTCAACCTCAACCTTATCGACCTCCACGCCCATCGGCGACCTACCAACCTCCACGTCAAAGGTCTCAACACCATAATTATCAACTTGCTCAGCCCTCATCGTCAGGTTATTCTAACCAAACTCCACTACCGCAACGGGTTGACCCGAAGGACCCCACTCTAGAACAATACCTTCAAGTATTCATGTAGAGCACACAAACCATGTTTGCGGCCTGCAATAATTCGGTCAAAGCATTGAAAATGCAAGTTAGCCAGTTGGCTCATCAACTCCATGAACGCGAGAAGGGCCAGTTACCGAGTCGACCTATGGTAAATCCCAGGGGTCAACCTGCTCATGCTAGGTAGAATGTGCACAATGTTGAAAGTGACCCTTCCCAATATGCTAATGTTGTCCATACCTTAAGATCGGGAAGGGTTGTTGACAACAATGTTGAAATGCCTGAAGCCAACCCTGTTTGTGACTCTTCCGAGGAGAGTCGTGAGTCTTTCAAGGAACCTAATTTTGAGACTCCTCCTCGTTATAGTTATGTCCCCAAGGCACCATTCCCTCATAGGTTGACTAAGAAACGTGATGAGCATTGGGACAAAATCGTTGAGGTACTTAGGCAAGTCAAGGTGAACATCCCGTTGTTGGACGTTGTTCAGAAAATGCCACCATATGTCAAGTTCATTAAGGACCTTTATACCATTAAGAAAAGAACAATGTTCCCCAAAAGACATTTTTGACCGCCAATGTGAGCTTGATATTGACACAACCCATGCAAGTCAAATACAAGGACCCAGGTTGTCCAACTGTCTCTTGCATGATCAGTAATGTGACAATTCCTCAAGCTTTATTGGATTTGGGAGCATCTGTGAACCTCCTGCTCTACTCTGTCTATGTCAACCTTTAAATAGGCGATCTTAAACCAACAAGGACAACCTTCCAGTTGACTGACAGATCTGTCAAGATTCCACGAGGGAGTGTGGAGGATGTCCTTATTAAAGTGGCTGAGTTCATATTTCCAGTTGATTTCATCATCTTGGATATAGAACCTGTGTCCAACCTACAAGGACAAATTCCAATGATCCTTAGTAGGCCTTTTCTTGCGACATCTAATTCTTTGATCAATTGTCGCAATTGCTTGATGAGATTGTCTTTTGGAAATCTCACGGCGGATTTCAGCATCTTTACTCTTGGGCTCTTCGACGATGCTGTCGGAGCCAATTTCACTCAGGACACGGATGAGCCCGAGTCATTAGGCATGTTCGACTCACATCGACATATTATTGACGTGTCTAACGACCAGGTTGTGAGGGAAGTGGATCTCGAGGAATCCGCTTGTGAATCTCTGGATGAGGAGGCACATCTGGGTGCTTGCTCCTCTTACCCCGTGGCCCTTGAGCCACTTGAAATTAACTCTGAATCCAACAAGGACCTACCTCCGGTCGAGCTTAAACCACTCCCCGATAACCTTAAATACATCTTTTTAGGGGAAAATGAGGCATTACCACTCATTATTGCTTCTGATCTTGCAAAAGATCAAGAGGTTTCCCTAAAAAAAGTGCTCTTTGAAAACAAAGAGGCTATCGGGTGGTCCTTGAAGGATATCAGGGAATTAGCCCTGATATTGTTCAGCATCGGATCCACATGGAAGAGGATTCTAGGCCCCGCCGGGACCCACAACGAAGATTGAATCCTATGCTAAAAGAAGTCGTCCGAACGGAGGTTCTTAACTGCTTGGATCATGGCATAATCTATCCTATCTCTGATAGTTCGTGGGTGAGTCTTGTCCATGTGGTTCCCAAGAAGTCAGGCACAACGGTTGTTGAGAATAAGCATAATGAGCTTATCCCGACACGCCTGCAAACTGGATGATGAGTTTGCGTTGATTATCACAAGCTCAATGCAGGAACACGGAAAGATCATTTCCCATTGCCATTCATTGATCAGATGTTCGAAAGGTTGGCCAGACATGAGTATTATTGTTTTCTTTATGGATACTTGGGTTACAACCAAATTCTCATCTCCCCCGAGGATCAAGAGAAAACCACCATTACTTGTCCCTTTGGCATGTTTGCCTACCATCGCATGCCCTTTGGGTTATGTAATGCGTCAGCAACATTTCAAAGGTGTATGATCAGCATCTTCTCTGATATGGTAGTGTGTTTCCTTGAGATTTTTATGGACGACTTTTCCATATTTGCCGCTTCCTTCAATGAGTTCCTACGTCACTTGAGCCTTATCCTCAAGCGATTCCGTGAGAAGAACCTCACTCTCAATTGGGAGAAATGTCACTTCATGGTGAAGCGAGGGATTGTACTTGGACATGTGGTCTCAAGTAGGGTAATTGAGGTCGATCCTGCCAAAGTAGGTCTTATTGCTAATCTCCCACCGCCACGTAATGTGAAGGATATCCGTGCCTTTTTGGGGCATGCTGGATTCTATCGGAGGTTCATTCGGGATTTTAGAAAAATCGCTAGACCTCTCACCACCTTGTTGGCTAAGGATGCCATTTTTGAGTTCACACCGGATTGCCACCATGCTTTTTTGACCTTGAAGAAGGAGTTGACTTCAGCTCCCATAATTAAGGCACAAGTGTGGACTGAACCCTTCGAGTTAATGTGTGATGCATCTGACTTTGCTGTGGGAGCAGTGCTTGGGCAACGATTCGACAAATTGCCTCATGTGATCTACAATGGCAGTAGAACACTAAATGATGCCTAATTGAACTACACTGTAATCGAGAAAGAATTTTTAGCAATCATATTTGCTTTGGAGAAATTCCGGTCGTACTTGATTGGTTCCCACGTGATTATCTATTCTGATCACACAACCATCAAGCATGTCATGGCGAAGAAAGATACAAAATCTCGACTGTTGAGATGGATCTTGTTGTTACATGAATTTGACCTTGAAATTTGGGGCAAAAAAGGTGTGAAAATGTTGTAGCGGACCACCTGTCTCGTCTAGAGACGACCAACCCACATGACCAAATTATTAATGACAAATTTCCTGATGAGCAGTTGTTTACGATCGAAGATAACACTTGGTTTGCCGATATCGTAAACTACCTCGTGACCGAGCAACTTCCTGTGGGTTGGTCAAAATCTGACTAAACCAAATTTAGATCATATGTAAGATTCTTTCACTGGGACGACCCCTACCTATTCAAATACTGCTCAGACCAAATTTTCAAGCGGTGCGTCCCAGATAACGAGTTCGAAAGAGTGCTCCATTTCTGCAACTCTAAGGCATGTGGAGGACACTTTGGAGCAAAGAAAACTACCGCCAAGGTGCTCCAATCTAGATTCTACTAGCCTTCTCTTTTCAAAGATGCTTATTACTTTTGTAAGAATTGTGATAGGTGCCATCACTTTGGCAGGATTAGTCGACGTGACATGATGCCTTTGCAAAATGTCATGGTCATCGACATCTTCGATGTGTGGGGCATCGACTTTATGGGTCCTTTCCCGAATTCGTTCGGGAATGTTTACATTCTGGTGGCCGTTGACTATCTTTCTAAGTGGGTTGAGGCTATCCCCACAAAGACGAATGACAACAAGGTTGTCACAAAATTCTTAAGGGACATTTTTTCACGATTTGGTACTCGTAGTACCATAATCAGCGATAGGGAACCCACTTCTGTAATCACTCCTTTGAAGCGCTGTTTAACGTGGGTTTTTTGTTCTTTTGTGTTATATATATTGTGTTGCGAAGACATCTCAAGAATTCATGATGGAATTCCGCACCTTACAACTTCGTATAGAAGAATGCCTCATCATGTCATGCTCATATCATTCATTTGTACAGGAAATTAAATAAATGTGAATAACTAGCCAGAAAGTAAATAAGTGCAACATTTTCTTTCATTTCATTAAATAGAAGGAATAAATGTGAAAGACAATAGTTGGCATATTTGTGCATTGCACAAATGGAAGATACATAAGCATCCCTTTGCGAACTATAAACCAAAATTGTTGTTATATTAACAGTTTCAGATATATTTTATTAATAGGATTTTTATATTTCGATATATTAGGGACGGGGATTTATCGACTCGTGTTTTGATTGATTCGATAATGATCTCCCTTTTATTGTGATGTATTGTCACAATATGGTCAGTTTAGCCTCGTAACCTAGGAGGGTTTTGTATATGTTTAGGTTCTTCAACTTTATGATGAATACACCGCGTTAATTTATCAACAACAATTCTGATATTAGAATATCGTACAAACGGTTAGTTTAACCTCATAACCTAGGAGGTGTTTTGTGTATATGTATGTTATTTGGACGATTATTCTTTTGGTATCAATATCGCCATGTCTTGGTGAGTTTAGCCTCATAACCCGGAAGAATTTGTGTGTGCATCTTTGTTATATTGCCGATGATTCTTATATATAAATATCATCAAATAGTTAGTTTAATCTCATAACTGGGAGAATATTTTATGTATATAATTTGTTAAGTGTGTTGGATAGTTTAGCCTCATGACCCGGAGGTTTTGTGTATGTATTATTTGACTTGTTTGGATAATTATCAGTTTTGATATAGATATTATAATGTTTTGGTCAGTTTAGCCTCGTAACCCGGAGGGATTTTATATGTATGTATTTGTTATATTGTCGATGATTCTTATATTTGAATATCATCAAATAGTTAGTTTAAACTCATAACCAGGAGAATATTTTATGTATATAATTTGTTATGTGTGTTGGACAGTTTAACCTCGTGACCCGGAGGGGTTCTGTATATTTTTTTTTGTTTATTTGATTTGTTAAATGAAGACTCCATCGCCAATAAGGGAGAGGGAACCCAAGATCAAGCTTGGCGTGCATCCTCAGTTACGACTAAAGCAGTCCATATTTTAGTCTTTTGATCACTCCAACGATAAGAGAGAGGGAACCCAAGATCTAGCTTGGCGTCCATCCTCACTTATTATTAGAGCAATCAATATTTAGGTTTTATGTTTGTTTTCGATTTTTAGGTTGGTTGACATTTTATAACTTTAGAGATTTATTTTGCAATTTATCCACATTTAGGGGTGGATTTGTGATTTTGTCTATTTAGGTAGACTACTTGTATTTTAGGATTGATTTTACAAATCCGTTGGTACAAATTATATATTGTTGCAATTTATCCACATTTGTTGTTGGATTTGTAGTTTTGTCCATTTAAGGGGAGTATTTTTGGAATTTAAGATGGATTTTGCAAATCAATTGATGCAATTTATATATTATTGTAATTTTTTCACATGCATGGGTGGCTTTGTAATTTGTCCATTTAAGGGGACTATTTGTATTTTAAAGTCCATTTGCATATCAAATGGTACAACTTATGTATTCTTGTAATTTATCCACATTTAGGGGTTGATTTGTTATCTCATCACATTAGTGAACTACTTTTCTTTCGTCACATATTTGGGAGTCATTTCCTTAAATTTAACTTATTTATAGGGAGGCATGCCAAAAGCCCAGCTCATATGCCTGATTCAAACATGTATGTGAGGTACATGACCTTACTTTCTTTTCTTTTTCCTTTCCTCAAACATGAGAGTTCTATATTACAAAGGGTGAATATTTGAACTCATCTTTAAATATGATACAAGGTTGAAACGTAAATTAGTACCATGAGAAAGGTTATAAGACTAAGGAACGTCCAGTTATCCATGCTTCCTCATTAGATCTTAAAAATTATAGATTATTAAGATCTTTAATTTTTTTTGTTGAGAGCGCATCAAACATTGTGGATACCTAAGGTTCGTGCTTGTATATTGTAAAACAAGATTAAAACCTCATGAAATCCATGCGTGGTCAAACACCACAGACTCCGCCAATTACAACGACTAATGTTGTGCAATCGCATATTATTAATCTTAATTCAGTTGCATAAGTGTTATGCACTCATTCAGATATTTTGATTTGTCTCAAACCAGCCGTCCGGTTCCCATTCACCGTATATTTGACCGATTGTTGTCCATCTCAATACGACATGTTCATACCTTGATTGCATATGTTGTGAGCTTAGATGAATTCGGTTATGATTAAAACTATTGTGTATCCATCACTCTATAGGTACCATATGATATTATTGACATACATTGTTCTGAAATTATTGACATACATTGTTCTGAAATTATTGACACACATTGTTCTGAGCATATAGAGTTTTGGATCACTGAAGAACTCATATCTAGACTTTGTGATAATTTCTGTTTAGTTAGTCTTATACGTTGACCCTAATACTTTATCGCGTTGAGGCTACGTGTTATATTTGTTACATCCTAACCCTTGATTAATGGGTTGATTGTGTTTTAGGTGGAGGATTAGAGGAGGTGGAGATGGAGGGCTGAGATTGATTGGGAGTTGAGGTGGTGGATGGTGGAGATTGAAGGAGGAGGACTATAAAAGGTTGGAAAACTCTTCTCTCTCTCACACTTGTCTCTCACTCTCTCACTCGTTTCTCTCTCACGTCTCCCTCTCTCGACCCTTTTCTGATCCAGCTTGGGGAAGGCCGTGAGGCGAGATCGACGGCACGCGGAGGAACTCAGGTGATCGCCGGAGTTGAGATGATTGCGTTCGAGGAGTTCGTCGGTGGAAAAGAGATTTGCGAGGAAGCGCTCGCCGGGATTCTTCAAAGGCTTCTTCAAGCCTTAAGGTATGCCAAGCTTTAGTGTAGACCTCTTTTAGCCTTTGCGAGGGTTGGAGTGGCCGACGGTAGGCCGGAAGGCTCGTCGAGAACCTTGCAGCAGCTTTTCTGCTCTACAACGGTCGACCGGCGCGTTGGCGCGGTCGACCGGTCGTAGTGTGTTTTGGGCGGAAAACCCTTGCACCGGTCGAACGATACTCTTCGAGTGGTCGACCGGTGGTACGTTTTACCAAGGGAAAAAGGCTCTGGGTTTTTTCGGTCGGACGGGTCCCCTTTGCCGGTCGACCGAAAAGCACTGTTGTAGGTCGGTTGGGGGCGTTGACCATCTAAACGGTCGATCGCTCATAGACTTCGTTCGACCGACGTTTAAGTTAACTTATTGGCCGGTCGACCGGGAGTGTGGTTTCGGTCGACCGTGTAGTGCGGTTTTGTTGGGGGATTTCCCTGGTTGTTTTCGGTCGACCGTGATCTGAGGGTCGTTCGACCGTTGGTGCTTTTTGAGCGAGAGAGGATTCTTCCCTGTTGGATTTCGGTCGACCGTGATTTGGGAGTCGTTCGACAGGTTGGACGTTAATTCGGTTTTTCTGAGGAATAGTTGTGGTGTTCGGTCGACCGGTTGGGTTCTTCCGTTCGACCGTTTGGGCACTGTTTTGCATATGGATGCTTGTGCCGTGTGTTCTTGGATCCGTCTCGAGGGCAACGGGTCTCCGTCCTTTTTGGGGCGACGGTACAGACATTGCCGGCCTGAGAGGAGGGTCGTGTTGTGGCTCTGAGGAGCGGTGCCGTGTGTGCACGTTGTTATTGTGGCTCTGAGGAGCGGTGCCGTGTCTGCACGTTGTTGTTGTGGCTCTGAGGAGCGGTGCCGTGTGTGCACGTTGTTGTTGTGGCTCTGAGGAGCGGTGCCGTGTGTGCAAGTTGTTGTTGGGGCTCTGAGGAGCGGTGTCGTGTGTGCACGTTGTTGTTGTGGCTCTGAGGAGCGGTGCCGTGTGTGCACGTTGTGTTGTGGCTCTGAGGAGCGGTGCCGTGTGTGCACGTTGTTGTTGTGGCTCTGAGGAGCGGGTGCCTTGTGTGCACGTATGAGTGAGGGTTGGGGTGAGAGGACCCTTGAGACCCGAAGCCGATGTGTTCCGGCGGTGCCTGGTGTGCACGGGAGATTGTTATGTTTTGCTGCATTTCATTTCATTTCATGTTTCATTACGCATATTATGTTCATATTTTAGGGGTTGGCATACGGGGTTTCCCACGGGAAACTCAGGCATATTCATGTTTTATGTCAGGTCGTACACGTCAGTAGGAGGTGGTGACTGCGGACAGGAGCACCCAGACCAGATCCTGTCTCTTTTGGTTCTTCAAGGTGGATGATTTTTCCCCTGTACATGTGTTGTATATCTTTTGTGTTGGGTTGTAATCATACTTGACTCTTGTATTGTACAGTTTTCCCTATTATATATATCTGTACTTGTGGTTTGGTGACGTCCCCTGTGTTAATTCTTTATCTGTTTAAAGTTTTAAATTTTCCGCTGTTTCGGGGCGTTACAATATTGGTATTTAAGTACTCTTCAAAAGATCCGAATATGTACTTATTTATCCAAACCTTTACATATTACGTGTGGCTTTAATTATTAATTATTCACTGAACATGTCGCAACGAATGCAGTTTGTAACATAACCGATATTTCCTTGGTCACGTCTTCTGAACGGTTGAGCGTAGAGATTGACCAAAGCACGCATAAGTTGCATTATGTTACTTCTATATTTTTGTCCTGGCTGGTTTCGATCCACACCATGAGGTGCAATACTGCTTTATGTTTTGGAGATGTTCGTTTGGTTTCAACACTTCGACGTGGCTTTGGTGGAATTTGACGGCATTTTTATATAAGCGTTTCTTTCTTTTCAAATTTTAATAACCACCCGAATATCAATTATATCATATCATGATAATACATGTTTAATTTCTGCAACAAATTCGGCAGTCTTCCGACGTCCCTTTTTTTGTCAAGTTATAAACGATCAAACCGGATACAATTCCTTAATAGGAAAGTGGCCGGAATGACGTATAGGAGACCACCCGGATACAATTCCTCAAAAGGAAAGTGGCCGGGATGATTGTGTTATCGGATGATTACCCGGATACAATTTCTCAAAAGGAAAGTAGCTGGAATAACCATGTTTGGCAACTATCCGGATACAATTACTCAAAAGGAAAGTGGCCGGAATGGTTGTATATGTTTATTATTATTATGTATAGATATTTAGACGAAGTAAGTGTTATTGCACTTGCCGGAGTTGTCGGTGTCTTCGCCGGAATCGTTGCGGTGTCTCACCTTCACCTTCTCTTCTTCCCTCACGTTTTTATTGTTTTGAGGTGTATGCTAAAAAAACTTTTTTTTCTCACGTTTTTTTTGGTATACTAAAAAAACTCTTTTCTCTTTTTTTCTCTCTTTCTTCTCTTCTCTTCTCTTTTTTTTCTTCTCTTTTGTACGTATGTATTTTTTTGTAGGAGTTGATGGGTTTTTATAGGGGAGAAGAGAGATAGAAGTAGGAGGGGGAAGTGTGATGATCATGGGTGTATTGGGTGGTTAAGAAGAGGTGGGGTTATTAATGTGGTTTGAATAATTCCATTATCCTTTCATATATTCATGAATATGAATTTTCTTTTTTAAGTCTTTTTTTTGTTGTATTACGTGTGAAAAAACAAAAAGATGAAGTTGTTTGAATTTTGTTGAACGTGGGATCATGCATGCACCATTCTTTTTTTTTGAAATAAATAAAAAAAGTAAACCAAGCCTTGTATTACGAATATGGCTAAAATTCAACTTTTTTATTTGTTTCTTATTTAATGGAATTTTTTCTTTTTTCACCTTTGGATTTTGTGATATTCCACATCTCTTAATGTTTTGACTATATTTCCATGTTTAGACTAATAAACATATATCAAAAGATTAATGAATTCTGTAATTTCATTTTGATGCTATTACTTAGTCTACATCTCAATAGAGTTACAAATTGCATACATTTCCACTAAGTTGGGATGGCAATTGGTCGACGATCATTAGAAAAATTATATCAATTTGAGTTTTTTTTGTGTCAACAAGCGCTTATGAGGAAATATTCGATCACCCACAAGCTTGCGACCCTATATCATCTGCAAACTAGTGGGCAGGTCGAAGTCTCTAACGGCGAATTAAAGCAAATCCTTGAAAAGACGGTTAATTCCTCGAGGAATGATTGATCAACTAACTTGAATAACGCGTTGTGGGCCTTCCGCACCATGTATAAGACCAATTTGGGTATGTCCCCATATCCGGTAGTGTACGGCAAGGTTTGCCACCTACCCATCGAGCTTGAGCATCGTGCTTTCTGGGCGATCAAGAACCTGAATATGGATCTTGATCAAGCAGGGGTGCAGCGTAAACTCGATATTGTGGAGTTCGAAGAGCTACGCAATGATGCGTATGAAAATGCCAAAATTCATAAGTCCCGAGCCAAGTTGTTTCATGATCGCATGATTATGCGAAAGGTGTTTACGGCCGGGCATAAAGTGTTGCTCTACAATTCCCGGCTTCATCTTTTTACGGGTAAGCTCCGCAATCGCTGATCTGGCCTTTTTATTGTCCAAACCATATTTCATCATGGAGCGGTTGACATCCTGAACCCATGGAATGGGGACATATTGAAAGTTAATGGACAACGCCTCAAACCCTACTTGGAGGGGGCACCAGCTGAAGTCGAGGAGGTCATGTTCCTTCATGAACTTCTCTCGCACTCAACCATTCATGTTCCTGCATGAATGGTTGAGCTTTCATGTTTGCATAAAGTTAAATTCTTCAAAAAAAACAAAAAACAAACAAACAAAACAAACAAAAAATAGAGAAAAGAAACAAAAGACTCCATAAGTGAGCATTGATTGTTGTGGGCTCCAACCATTGAGTATTTGGGCCCCATTTGTTTCACGTATTTGTACCCCTTCTTTAGCATCTCACAGGTTTGGAGGGAATTTAGGGTTATGTCCATCAACATTATCATAACACTTTCCTTGTGCTTCACGTTGCTGAGATCTTTCCTTTTTCATGCATAAATCCATGTAGTATCATACTCACATTCATTGAGGACAAAGCATGAAGTAGGTGTGTGGGAGGGGGGGTGTTTTACGTGTGTACATAGTCATATTTTTCCTTTGATTTTGTTTTCTTTTGTGTGAAATGTTAAGGTCATATTAGTGTGTTGCATTTAATATCTATATATCTACTTGCCATAATCTTTGGGTGACTTGTCTTCTTTTGCTTGCCTAGTGCTTTAAACCTTTCACATTTCTTTCAAAATATTCATGTGTTTGCGAAAGAAAATGTTTTGTGGGTTTTGCATATGTTTAGCATGTGCAAAACCGTTGAGAGGCAAAGTAAAAAGAAAGCTCCCAAAATTGTCTTGAACTTGATGCATTAGGATATCTAGTACAGTGACTTTAGGACTTATCTAGTCGTTAGGATGCACCCTGGTTTTCTTGTGGGGGGCGAGTAATCATAGTGTTTGAGTACTCAAACAATTAAAGAAGTCCACCCTGAACCTAGTGAGTCAATAATTTGTGTCTGTTAATTTAAGAAGTTTGTTGTAGTCAAGGACTCTTTAAATCTTGTTGTGAGTCATTAAATGTACGGGTTTTGGTTCATGTGTAGATAAGAAATAAGTGAGTAGGTGTTATCTCTTCTCGCACGACTCCTATCACTCGGGAAGTAGGTCTGAGGGGACTTTGTGCCTGGTGCTTACGAGTCATCTGACTTGGGATGCGACGACCGAACTCCTGTTACACTGGTGGTAGGGATTACCCTATGTGGCGATTTGGGGAAAGGTGTACATGATAATGTAAGTCCTCATAGGCAATGATGCACGAAACCTGACCCTGGGAGAATGAAACTCCAACTAGTAAAAGAAACACACACGAAAAAGTAAGAAAAGAAACAAAAAGAAAAAATGGTAATGCAAATAAGAACTTTAATGTACGTGATAGTGTTGGTCCTCAAAGGCAACGATGCGAGAAACCAGACCATGGAAGAATTAAACACCAACATGTGTTAATTCCTTGTTATAAAAACAGAAAAAAGGAAAAAAATACAAATAAGATTCTTAAATGACATTGCACGGTGTATCACTTGAGGATTTTAAGGGTTCCCATGTCTTTCACTTAAATCCTTAAATAAGTTGCACAAATATTTCCCTGGGCTAGGTGTGTGGACAAGATACATATATAGAGTCGACTCGTAGGATTGCCGTGTACAATGGTCGACAAAAGTAGGCCCACTGAGTCGTGTTGCTACGTTGAATAATGCATCAATGTTTGGATTTTGTGGGTATATTCATTGAAAACCGTTAGGAGACACCACTCCTCCTCCTAGGTGACTGATTGACATCATTTCATGTTTATATTTGTATCTTATATCCATTATCTTTCACCTAAACAATGCTATGTGATGAGTTTTATGTTTGAATTTCAGAAATAAATAGGTTTGAAGAGATGAAGCATAAAAGGACCCAAAATCTGGGAAAAATGACTGAATTGTGAGACCTGGGTACTAAGATACAAGGGAGAATGACTTGAACGTAAGACCAAAGGACCAAAGAGTATTTTGGCAATTCTATTCGGGTCGGAACTCCAACAAGTGAAGTAGATACATCAAAGACCAACAAAGACATCCAGAAAAGCCCAGAATAAAATACAGTGTGGTCCGGACCATATAGACCATATAGACTAATTGGCGGTCTGTTTTGGCCCAAATCCGCTAAGATTTTGGTGGGTCGCGTATTAGTGTGTATTTAGTCCATTTTTGGTATTTATTTAGTCCCACATCGGGGGATTGTCCCGGATTGCCTTTTTCTATGGCTATAAATAGAACTCTTCACCTTCCATTGTAATCACTTCACATTTTGAGTGGTTATTCTTCCTACTAGAAGTGAGGCCTTGAAGCACACACTAAAGTAGGAGGATGCTACATCAATTGTGAGTCATTTTATTAAAGTTTCTTTATTATGTTGTTTGTTTCATGTTACTTGTTTTACTTTGTTTAATTTCATTTCGTTAGTTTTAGTACCTTAGTTAATATGCTTTCCTTGCTTAGTGTAATAGTTAGTTTAATATTTAGTGAGTAGTTCCATCCCCTTGCGGGGGTGGAGTAGATGTTCATACATGCAAATGAGAATGGAATGAATGCTTTATTTACAATGTGTTGATAAAACATGAATGTATGCTTGCTTGTTTAGGATAGAATTTATAACTTGATGAGTTTTGCCAAAATGATTAGACACCTCTCATGCTTGTTTAGGTTCTGAAATAAACAACTTGTATATGTAAATGTTAATCAACTAGGTTGGTGAATGGATTGATAGGTTTTTTCATAACATTTAGACACTTCCTATGCATGATAACACCGCCTTTATTTGTGCTTAAAGAATGTGTTCAACACTGATGAGAATTTAATTTATTCCGCAAGTGCACGGCGTCAATGAAGACGTGGCAAGTAGAGGTCGAACACAAGGAGGGAGAGATATTGTTATTTTTGTGATTTTCGATTAAGGAAAGAATGAGAGAGAAATAAGGTTGGTTTAAGATTTTGTATTTTTAATTTTCTGAAGCAAGAACAACAAAAACAAACTAAGAATAAAGCAAATATGGATGAGGGTCCAGCGGGTGGGGGTTTAGATATCGGGTTTTGTTTAGAGAAATCTGAAACTTATAATAAATCACATTAGTTATAAGGCATTACATGATAAATGACTTAACATAAACTCAAGTAATCAAAATATACTAACACGAAATTAAAATAATAACATCATTTTTCTTCTCGTCACCCTAAATCCGCCACCCCCACCCTTTGGAGAGAGTTAGAAACTCATGGATGGAGGGAATGAGAAGGGGTCCTAGAGAAACTACAAAAGAAAACTAAAAACAAGAAATAAACTAACAAAATTTTATTGCCAAAGAATGGAATAAAAAACTAGTCCCCCCTTCAACATCGTTTCGGGGCTATTTATAGCCGATACAAGGGACCCAAGTATGAAATAAGAAAGTACACGCGTCATGACACGACTGGGGTGCGGCGTTTTCCCCGCAAGTTGTATGTGATGTGTGGCGGAATCGCCGCAATTTATCTCTGATTGGATCCGGATTTTTCCTGTGTGTTTATGGTATGATTTAAATGTCTGTTGCGCGTCCGGATTGATTTCTTTCCTTTCTTTTGAGCTCCGCATTTATCAAAGCTTCAGAAGTGGCTAAAAAGGGTCTGCCTGGTATTATAGGGATTTGTCTCTTAGGATTGACAACAGGTTCAGTGTCTAGAACGACAAAATCCACTGGGTAAATGAAGTCACCAACCTTAATCAAAACATCATCTACTATACCTCTAGGTTTCTTAACAGAGCAATCAGCAAATTGAAGGGTTGTCTTAGAGGGTTTTAGTGGACCAAGGTTTAGTTGCTCATAGACAGAGAACGGGAGTAAGTTAACACTAACACCAAGGTCTAGAAGGGCTTTGTTGATAAAAGTATCTCCTATCGCACATGAAATTGTGGGACACCCAGGGTTCTTATACTTTATAGGAGACGAGTTGGACAGAATAGAGCTTATGTTTGCAGTTAAGAATGCCTTCTTTGGTACGCTCGTCTTTCTCTTCTTAGTAAACAGATCCTTTAAGAATTTAGCATAATCAGGTATTTGTTGAATCATATCTAGGAGTGGAATATTCACCTTAACTTGCTTAAATACTTCCAACATTTTCTCCATTTGTGCCCTTGAGCTCTTATTGAGTCTATTGGGGAATGAGGCTTTACGAACATAGACTCGTTCAGGTTGAGCTATAGGGTCAGGTTGAGTACGTGGGTTGGGCTTTTCAAATTGGACTTCAGGTTAAATGGTCAGGTCACATGTGGGTGCTTGATGGCTTGATTGATTAGGAGCTCTAGGATTTACCACATTGTTATCAACTTGTTTTCCGGACCGTAATGATACAACTGCATTTATTTGTTGGAACGGTCCCTCCTCATGAACCTTTTGAACCGGTCTAGGGTTGTTACTTCCTAGAGGTGGTTGATAGGGCTGATATTGATGATTAGGTCTTGGATTCACCTCAGGTTGACTTGGAAACTGACGTTTTTCTCTTTCACCTACAATTTGTGCTAGTTGTCTGACTTGAGTTTCTAGCCATTGGAAGGATTGGGTGGTTGTTTGCATAAAAGTTTTAACCAAATTTTCCAAGCTTGTCAACCTAATATCATAATCTCCATTGTTACTAAACCCAGATGATGTATTATTTTGGTTATACGGGTTTGGTTGTTGTCTAGGAGGTTGACCTTGTTGGCTCCATGAAAAATTGGGATGATTACGCCAACCCGGGTTATAGGTTGATGCGTATGGGTCATTTCTAGAATGGTTAAAGGTGGCATTAACTTGTTCCAAGTCCGCACAATCCTCCATTACATGACCAGTCTGACCACATCTAGAGCAAAGGATATAAAAATCTTGATTCACTAGGGGTTTGGTGTTTAGCTCTAGATTTCCATTCTACGCATAAGGGTAGCAAGTTTTGCTTAAGCAGCTACAGTAGCATCTACAGCTAAGACACCTGGTTTGGGTTGACTTGCTATTCTAGATCCAATACTCGGGTTATTCGGTGCTCTAGCATTGTCCCATTGCATACTATTTTCGGCTAAATCCTCAAGAAAAGTCCAAGCATCATTCTCATTTTTGGACATAAAGTTTCCTTGGCTTACAGATTCTACCATAACCCTAGATGTAGGTGTCAATCCCTCATAAATAATTTGGCACAATTGCCATCTTGGAATTCCATGATGAGGGCATTGGGTCAACAGACTTTTAAATCTTTCTAAATAGGAATAGAACGGCTCGCTCTCAGACTGAACGAATGCAACAATTTCATTCCTAATCCTAATAGTCTTATGGTTGGGGAAATATTTCTTTAAGAATACTTGAACAAACTCGGCCCAACTCCTAATAGATCTTTTGGCTAGACTATATAGCCATTTGTTAGCGTCATCCTTCTGTGCTAGAGGCACGAATTTAAGACGCACTGCCTCCAGAGATATGCTGGTATTGTATAAGGGAGCAAATTTCCTCAAATTCTCTAAGGAAGAGATATGGGTCTTCCTTAGAGGTGAACTTAGGCAACATACTCATGTATTGTGCCTTCAGTTCGAAGTCGCGACCCGGTATGATGGGCATAACGATGCACGATGGCTGAGCAGCCATCGTTGGGTAGCACCGATCCCTCAGAGTCCTAGGTGGTGCAACAGGTGGGTCCACTACATTCTCACCCATTGGATCCGGGTGAGGTGGTGCAACAGGTGGATTGAGGCTAAGCTCCAGACTGGAATCTAGATGAACTCGTGAGAGTCGATTGCTCAAGTCCCGAACCCAAATCTGAGTGCACCGGTTTGAATTAATTTTTGAATTCAAATTTGAAATTTAAATTCCAAATTCAATTTCAAGAATCAATTACTTTTTCTTTTCTTTTTTTTTCAAAATTGGAAACAAACAATAGAAGGGGGAAAGATGAGAAAGGAATCCTAATCTAGAGAATTGAGATGAGAAGAGAAAGAAGACTCAGATGAGAAGGGAAACTTATCTCTAAAAGATAGATAAGAGGGTTGGTCAGAAGTTTCCTAAACAAGCATGGTTTAAACAATCCTAGACCTAATGTCGCTTAAATCTAGACGACTCCTAACTGGTTGAGTTGAATTGGTTCGCTTGATTCACCCCCCTCACTAATCAAACCAAATTGGCCAGGCAGTGTATAGCTAGTGGGGGCGCTTCCGACAGAGTCGGTGCCAATTAGACAACCACTTCTCTTGGAAGACTTACGTCAACACAAAAACACTTTCTAGACACCAAATTAAATTCGACTAGCTTCAAGTCATAGCAAGTCAAACCAATCTTCTCCTTAATTGAGTCTGAGTCCTTAGGGGTCAATGTCTAATTGATTTTAATTTTAAGACTTGGGTGACACTTTAGGATTGTGATTTGTGGGCCACGGAAGGGTGATGAAATGCCCACCGTATCTTTTCCTACGGAGTTGCCCTTAAAATAGTTTAACGTAAATCTAGCAAAGATAGTCAAACATTGGTCTTTAGTTGGGGGACAATTGCAAGGTTGTATGCAAACTAAATTACATGCTTAAATGCAATCGATAAAAACGTGCACGTACCTTGCCTCCATCACTCTTCAACAAAAAATAATTTAGCAAGAATTTAGCAAGAATAATGCAAATAAAACACTATATGATGCATGCACTAAGTTTTCTAATTTTGCCAATTTTTAGGTCAGAGTTGAATTATTGCCAATTATGGAATTTGAGCTTAACACGTGCAGTTCTACAAAAAGGAAATTTTTCGAAACTAGAAATTACGAGGAAAAAGGCAACAAAGGTTACCTACGCACGCTCAGTCGGGTACGTCACCCGCTCTCGCAAATTCCCAGATGCTCTACGCGTCCACCCAAAGATGGAGACGACCTCAGAAAAATTGAAGCCCAGATGCTTCAAACTTGCGGCGAATCCGCCGCAGGTTCTTCTTGGTGTGCGGCGATTCCGCCGCCCTTCTAGCTCCGAATATGCCCGGATTTCGCCGCGCACTCCGTTGTCTCATGAAACGCAAACCCAAATAGTTAGATCGTGCACACGATAAATAGAATAGAATCGAAATCACCAAAAATAAACAAAATCTTCGTCGCCTCCCCGGCAACAGCGCCAAAAACTTGATGGGAATTTTAATTTATACGGCAAGTGCACGACGTCAATGAAGACGTGGCAAGTACGGGTCGAACACAAGGAGGGAGAGATATTATTATTTTTGTGATTTTCGATTAAGGAGAGAAAGAGAGAGAAATAAGGTTGGTTTGAGATTTTGGATTTTTAATTTTCTAAAGAAAGAACAACAAAGACAAACTAAGAATAAAGCAAATATGTATGAGAGTCCAGCGGGTGGGGGTTTAGATATCGGGTTTTGTTTAGAGAAATCTGAAACTTATAATAAATCACATTAGTTATAAAGCATTACATGATAAATGACTTAACATAAACTCAAGTAATCAAAATATACTAACACGAAATTAAAATAATAACATCATTCTTCTTCTCGTCACCCTAAATCCGTCACCCCCACCCTTTGGAGAGAGTTAGAAACTCATGGATGGAGGGAATGAGAAGGGGTCCTAGAGAAACTACAAAAGAAAACTAAAAACAAGAAATAAACCAACAAATTTTTATTGCTAAAGAATGGAATAAAAAACTAGTCCCCCCTTCAACATCGTTTCGGGGCTATTTATAGCCGATACAAGGGACCCAAGATTGAAATAGGAAAGTACACGTGTCATGACACGACTGGACAAAATCCCGGGCCACGGATCGAAAGGGGTGCGGGTTTTTGCCGCAAGTTGTATGTGATGTGCGGCGGAATTGCCACAATTTTAGCTCTGATTGGATCCAGATTTTTCTTGTGTGTTTATGGTATGATTTAAATATCTATTGCGCGTCCGGATTGATTTCTTTCCTTTCTTTTGAGCTCCGAATTAATTCTTCATATATTTGGAGATCAAAATTGATTTTTCTTTAGAACTTCTCCAAAATAATATTTTGGTACTTGTAATTTGCAATCGGGTCCTCGGCTTTTTGCAATTAAGTCCCTAGCTACTTTTGTGCTTAGGTCCTTGGCCTTTTTGTAATTAGGTCTTTGAATGCTTTTATGCTTGGATGAACTTCAATTTGAACCCCGATAATCTTGAACTTGGTCTTTATGACAGAAATGAGTCTCTTGCACACGTTTATGCTCGAGATATGGGTAATTTGCATTCAGACCCCTGTATTCTGTAAATAAGACTAAACACATACCTTAGTAGAATTTATTGATATAAAGTTAATCTAAATGAACGACATATTTTGCAATGTATGCAATGCATCAAACACCCACCTCTTTGCATGTGTGCACTCACTCCACCCTTTAGGGTTTTCCATTTCTGAATTCCAGCACTCTTATTTCGTTCTTAGTTAAGTTTTTGTTAATCGTTTGTTGTTGGCTTATGCATGCGTTATTTCGTAGTGTAGTGTAGCATAGATTAGGATACTCAAACTCTCTTTCCTATTTTTGCCACTTGATTTCGTGCAAACGAGAGGCTGCTTACCTCCCTGTGGACGACCCGTATTTGCCACGTCTTCACCGACGCCGTGCACTTGCGGTTTAATTAAAACCTTCAACAGTGACAACGAGGTTTAACGACTTGTTGCACGTTCTAAGTGCAACCACGATTCCTATATAAGTGAGTTAGGATTTCTTGATTTTCATAAGTTTTTCCGTTCTTTCATA
Source organism: Triglochin maritima (assembly GCA_963682175.1). Classification (NCBI taxonomy): domain Eukaryota; kingdom Viridiplantae; phylum Streptophyta; class Magnoliopsida; order Alismatales; family Juncaginaceae; genus Triglochin; species Triglochin maritima. Next base: position 25,721,077 of record OY821788.1, on the reverse strand, counting down.
TTTTCTTTTTCTTTGTTTTGCTCGGGACTTGTAAAAGGTAAGTGTGGGGGTATTTGATTAGTAGCATATCATATATTGCATTCATGTTATATATCCTTTATTTTACCCCAATTTTGTGCTACTCGAGTAATTGTTTGATGTGCTTCAAGTTTTAGGTAATAAAGAAGAGAAAGTAAGAGAAAACGACTGAAACGCAAAAAGAAAGGACCTTATTAAAGAATCCTAGACTTGTTTGTCATGCTCAATGACTCAATCTGCAATTTAGGATGGACCCAGGTGAAAACCTTGAGGGACCTAAGTGTAAAGAAAAATATGTTGGTTGCAAAAGTCCATAACCTCCTAAACCTGAGGAGTAAATCAACAATTAAAACCAAACGGACCCGAAACAATAGCTCTGGGTGCACCCTACGTGTTCAATATGTTAACTAAACTCATTGTCAAAATTTGGAGACGATCAGACACAAATGATTTGCCAATGGAGGATAATTGATCGGTTGGCCCTCAGGTTTCTCCAGTGGGTCAGGTTGTCAGGTCAGAGCAATACATAATTGACATCCTACCATGCATACATTTGTGTCTTATATCCGTTATCTTTCACCTAAGCAATGCTGGATAACGACTTTTATGTTTGAGTTTCAGGAATAAACAGGATGGAGGAGAAGAGGCATAAAAGAACCTAAGAGCAGGAAAAAAGACTGATTTGAGAGACTTAGGGACTAAGATGCAAGGGAGAAGGACCTGAATGTAATCCCAAAGGACCAATGAGCAAATCAGGAAACTCCACACCATCCTTTCTCCCCTTTCTTTCTCACTCGCCTTCGAATAAACTAAAGTTGACACACCTCCCTGTGGATCGACCCGTATTTGCCACCGCTTCAACGCGATCGTGCACTTACGGTTAATTAAAACGTTCAATCAATACACAACATCATGATCTAATTTACAACCATTGGATTTCTCCTAGATTATTCTAGACCTCTCTTTCTTCTATAAATAGCAATGTTTCTCCTACCTTTTTCTTTTCTTCTTCCTTCCTTCTTCCCCCATTAGAGTAGGTTTTATTTCTTGCTTAGTAGTGTAGTGGAGGAGAAGAGAAACACCATCTTGTAATCTTTCTTTCTTGATCAAGTTTTAGTTTCATATTCTTTATGTTCTTGTCATAATTTGATGCAATTTTTATTTAATTGCTTTGATTATATTTAGTTTATTTTACTTGTTCATTTGTTGTTTTTCTTTTGTTCTTTTCTTTGTTATAGATATGATTAGTGAGTAATCCATCCCCATTGGGGGGTGGAGGATGATGTGAAGGATGAATGTTGTTAGATTTGTGTGTTTTAATCTTAATCATGAAGCTTCAAATGATTTCCATAGTCATGTTGATGGGTTTCTCACTCTTTCCTTTGATGTGTTAATGGTCCTAATGGATGCTTAGGACATGCTTTGGCTAGTGGGTCAACTTTAGGGCTGAGCATCAGTCCGGTCCGGTCCAGACCGGACCGGAAAAAAAAGTCAGGTCCGGACAGGAAACCGGACCGAACCGGAAAAAATTCGAAGGGCCGGACCGGAGACCGGACCGGACCGGTTCGGTCCGGTCCAAAAACCCGATTTTTTACCTTAAATTTTAAAAAAAAATGGACCGGACCGGACTAGATCCAATTTTTTTGTTTCGGTCTGGACCGGAACCCGGACCGGTTGGTTCCGGTCCGGACCGAACCCGGACCGGACCGGGTTTTGCTCACCCCTAGTCAACTTTATGGGGAATGATGAGGTGATGATAAGATTGTAGTGGATAAAAGATAAGATTGACATGTGACCATGTGGTTATCTTTAGCCTTATCTTAAGTAGTGTTTTGTATGTTTTAATGATGGTGATAAATCTTAATTCATGTTGAAGCACACTTACGATAATGGTCATTATATATGTCCATATTAATTCATGTCATGAGAGCATAATTGTACACACACACGTCACAGATCTACATTGTTGCACGCATTGTCCACCTCCTATGGGATTTGTCGCATTTATTTTACAAATTGTAATTAGCATAATTTAGTGTAGCTACACTCACTTGAGTATGGTTGACGACGACCCGCGCTCGCTCCTCGTGGACACGACTGATTGACATCATTTTATGCTTATATTTGTATCTTATATCCACTATCATACACCTAAGCAATGCTACGTGACGAGTTTTATGTTTGAATTTCAGAAATAAGTAGGTTTAAAGAGATGAAGCATAAAAGGACCTAAGAGCAGGGAAAAAGGACTGAGTTGTGAGACATGGGGACTAAGATGTAAGGGAGAAGGACCTGAACGTAAGACCGAAGGACCAAAGAGGAAAACAGAAAACTCCACACCATCATGGGGAGTATTTCTCAATTCGATTCGGGTCGGAGCTCCAATAAACGAAGTATATGCATCAAAGACCAACAAAGACATCCAGAAAAGCCCACAACAAATTCCAGACGGAGCCAGACCCGATAGACCGCCAATTGGCGGTTTGTTTGGCTCCGAATCCGCTAAGCTTTGGTGGGCATGTATATTAGAGTGTGTTTATTTTATTTCTCGTGTTTGTTTACTCCCATACCGGGGGATTGTCCCGGATTACCTTTTTCTATGGCTATAAATAGAACTCATCACCTTCCATTGTATTCTACCCATTGCTTGGTGGCATTCTCTCTACTTGGAGTAAAAGCCTTGAAGCAAAAACTCAAGGTGGAGAATAATGCTACCTTCAATGTGAGTCATTGTTAATAAAATAATTGTTCTTAGTTTCTTTTAGTCTTGTCTTTTAATTTTTGCATGTCTCTTTGTTTTATGTTCATTTCAATTAGTTTCTTTAATATTCCTTTCTTGCTTAGTTGAATTCCCTTCAGTATAATGTTTCATTTTCTTAATGTAGTTAGTGTAATGAGTAGTGAGTTGTTTCATTCCCATTTGGGGGGTGGAGAAATATGTTATATGATCATGTAGTGTATTAGGTGTGTGTTATCTTAATCCCTTGAGCCTTATATGAATTCCATAACCATCTAATGTGATTTCACTCTTATCTTTGATATGCTAATGCTCTTGAATGAAGTTACATTATCCTTAGATTAGTGGATCTATTTTATGGGGAATCATAAGGTGAGGATATGGATGAAATTAATATTGGAAACACAATTCGTAGTGTATGTACTCTTGTTGCTTTTACCTTGGTTAATACCTTGTATGTTTTAATGATATTGGGTTATCTTATTTCGTGTGGAGGCATAGTAGGGTCTAGTCTTTATACATGAGTTCATTTAGCTTCATTCCAATTGTTGTCTTGTATGTTTTAATGATATGATCTTATCTTATTTCATGTGGAGGCAAAGTTGGATTTAGTTTTATGATTTCATACACTACATATTGTGAGGAGCATAATTGAACACACACACACACACATAATACTCATATTATTTCTCTACCCCTTATGGGGTTTAGTCTTATTGCTTCTCTTCCATTTCCTTTTTGCATTTTAGTGTAGTTTAGTGTAACCAACATTTCTCTCCTTTCTTTCCCACTCGCCTTCGAACAAACCAAAAGTTGACACACCTCCCTGTGGATCGACCCGTATTTCTCACCGCTTCAACGCGGTCGTGCACTTGCAGTTTAATATAAAATGAATCAATCAAGGTTTTGGCGCCGTTGCCGGTAGGTGTTCTATCCAGACTTTGGTTTGGATGATTCGAGTGATTTTAATTTTTGTTATTTTAGTTTTGGTGTCTTTCAGGCATTCTTCCGATCAAGGGGAAGCGACTGGAGGAATTTGAGAGCAAAAGACCCAAAAGTGACCGCCAATCAGCGGTCTGGAACCGCCAATTGGCGGCCTAGAAAGCCTCAATCGCTCTCAATTTTGTTCTGGTTGTTTTTTTGTTCATTGTAGTTATCTGGGAGCACTATTTTGCATGCTATGACTTCTAGTTTGCTCCCAGATTAAAAATCAATCCCTTTTAATCAACTTGGACCATAAAACTCAAAGCAAAAGATTAGACTTCTTGTCATCTAGGTCATGCATCATTTGTAGACCTTGCACGCATTTGTCTTTTCTTTGCTTTACTTTTTGTTGTTGATCGCTAGCGTGAGGTACGTGCACCCAAATCTCTCATTCATGCATGTTTCGATCATGCATTAGTTAGTAAGGTGCATCGGGACAAGAGTGAGTTAAGTGTTTGATTGGAGTGTTGATTGCTAGATTTAATATCAAAATGCTACAAAGGAGGGGTTGTTCCATAAAAGATAAGGTGGGGGATTTCATCACCCATTCCTTGCCCCCAAAAATCACTCTTAAGAAAGCCTTAATTCTAAAAGCACGTAGACATTGGCCCTAAGGATTTTGGACGCACTAGGAGAGTGATCTAGTTGAGATCGTCATGGCCTGATCGGCGTTGCCTACCTTGTCGATAGTAGGAGGTACTGGATCTCCAGATCTGGTATCACTTGCTGGGCATTGTGGTCTTCGTTGTAGGGAGGTGAGGCGTGTCAAGACTAGTGACCTCGAAGTTAGGCGTCGTCTAGCCTAAGGACCCATTGCCTTACATTGTTTGAGTCGTGCTGGCTAGATTAGGCTTCTACCCTCTCCCATTACCCACGTTAGTTTCTAGGGATTCTTCCCTTCTCCTCTGAGTCATTTTCTTCTCACATTCTTCTACGTTCTAGTCTCCTCCACTTTACACTCTTTGTTAGCGTTTTAGGGTCGAGTCGAGCACTTTTTTGCGAGCTTGGCCTCGTGGTGGTGAGAGTGGTCGACTCGAGCATTTGTTGTTGTTGTGATAGGATGTTACATGGGCGACCATCCATATCATTGTTGGGACTAGGACAATTCTCCCTGGTACTTCGGACCCATGAATCCAAGGGTGCCTCAGACAAACACCCCGTATGGTTGGGATAATCTTAATAGTGTGACTGAGCATTCTTCATATTGGGGTAATATGAGAGAGGCACCGACTGCTAGACCACCATCTAGTTACGTCGGATCATATGTTGGTCATCAAACTGAGACATTACAAGAACCTTTGGCCTCTTTCATGCATGTGGTAGATGACATGAGTGCACTAGTGGCTCCAGTAGCCATACCGTGTGACTGTTGTGGGTTGAGTGGTCATGTTATCGGGGAATACCCTTATGTTGCCCCTGAGCCTGAGTATGAGCACACATTTTCCCAAAATGCTCATTATGACCATTACGCATCCACGTACAACCCAAGAGGGATGGATTCGTGGGGAGACAATTCTTATTCAAATTCTTATACATCGTTTCCACCCCAGTATCCTCCTCCCGAATACCCAGAAGTCTACCAACACCCCACTCCAAATCATTGGACTCATTCTCAGCCCATCAACACCCAACCCCAAAATTTCTAAAATTCGGACTTGGACCTCATAGTTGACCGCATACCTGATTCCTTGAAACAAACTTTCCTTACGTTCATGGAAACCACTCAAAAGTCCATACAAAATATGGCACTGCAAGTGAGTCAAATGAGGCAGCAATTACGTGAACGTGAGGAAAGTAACTTTTCTGGTCAACATGACGATTTATCTTCTGATATCGAACCCCCACCACTTCCACAAATTCCAAGCACAATCATTCAAAGTCAAACTCCTAGTCAGACTGAGGGACTTGGGGTTTCAATTCACGATCACTTGGTGGAGGATTCGATTCCAACTGAGAATAGCGTGGACCAATTCTATTATGAGTCGACACAAGATTGTGCCTTACCTTTTTGTCCCGTGGCCCTTAAGCCACATGATCTTATTGTTGTACCTCCTAAGGACTCACCTTTGGTGGATCAAGAGCTCCCATGTACCCTTAATCTCATACGACCTGATGAGAGTTTGTCTCTCACTATTGTTCCTGATCACCTTGGAAATGATGGAACATCAAACAACTACATTGCCAATGAGGGTATTAGGAGTTCCTTGGAGGATACCTTGGGTATGAGACCCACTTTTTGTTCACCTGGTGAGTCGGACATGCCTAACGAGGTTCTTGACCTCGTTCCGACCCACCAGCCTGTTGGTTGGAGAGTTTGGATGGACGATCATAACTTCAGTACTGTAACGGGAGAAACTCTTCTTCCGTTGCCCCTTATTTCCCAAACTCTTGAGAGGTTCAAGCTCTTTCAGTTTGATCCTTTGAATGAGACGCCTTTGCGTCTAATTCATGAACCTCTCTTTTCATCTTGTGCTCTATGTGAGCGGGCCCAAACATGAGTATTCTGGCCCCGCGTGGTGTCATGTTCCCTTTCCAAGTGCATTGACCCACTTTTGAGGTTCCCATTTGATGTCTTTTGACAAATGAAGATGAGAACTTATGTTTGTACATAGTTATCTTTTAAAAAAAAGTACAATAAAAGACTCCTTCAGTGAGCATCGATTGTTGTGGGCTCCAACCCTTGAGTATTTGGGCCCCATTTCTTTCACGTATTTGTATCCCTTCTTTAGCATCTCACAACTTTTGAGGGAATTCGGGTTTTTGTCAATCAACTTAACCTTGAACTTCTTTTTGCGCTTCATATTGGTGAGATCTTTCCTTTTTCATGGATAAATCCATGTAGTATCTTGCTCACATTCATTGAGGACAATGCATGAAGTAGGTGTGGGGGGTGTTTTACGTGTGTACATAGTCGAGTCTTTTTCCTTTGATTTTATTTTCTTTTGTGTGCATTGTAAGGGTCATGTTAGTGTGCTTGCCATGATCCTTGGGTGACTTGTCTTCTTTTGTTTGCCTAGTGCTTCAAAATGTTCACATTTCTTTCAAAATCTTCATGTGTTTGCGAAATAAAATGTTTTGTGGGTTTTGTGTGTGATTAGCATGTGCAAAACCGTTGAGAGGCAAAGTAAAAAGAAAGGTCCCATAATTGTCTTGAACTTGATGCATTAGGATATCTAGTACAGTGGCTTTAGGACTTATCGAGTCGTTAGGATGCACCCCAGTTTTCCCTCGGGGGCGAGTAACCATAGGGTTTCAGTGCTCAAACATTTAAAGAAGTCCACCCTGAACCTAGTGAGTCAATAATTTGTGTCTGTTAATTTAAGGGAGTTTGTTGTAGTCAACGACCCTTTAAATCTTGTTGTAGGACATTCAGTGTAGGGGTTTTGTTCATGTGTAGATAAGAAATAAGTGAGTAAGTGTTCTCTCTTCTCGCACGGCTCCTATCACTCGGGAAAGTAGGTCTGAGGGGACTTTGTGCCTGGTGCTTTTGAGTCATCTGACTTGGGATGCGCCGACCGAACTCTCGTTACACGGGTGGTAGGGATTGCCCTATGTGGAGATTTGGGGAAAGGTGTACGTGATAGTGTAAGTCCTCAGGGGCAATGATGCACGAAACCTGACCTTGGGAGAATGAAACTCCAACTAATAACAAGAATAGAAAAAAAAGAAACAAAAAGAAAAAATGGTAATGCAAATAAGAACCTGAATGGACTTTACACTTTGTATCACTTGAGGATGTTGAGGTTGTCCATGTCTTTTACTTAATTCCTTATTTAACTTGCACGAATGGTTCATTAGGCTAGGTGTGTGGACTGATTACCTTTATAGAGTCGGCCCGTAGGATTACCGCATCCAATGGTCAACAAAATATGTCCAACGAGTCGAGTGTCTAGATTGAATAATGCATCTTGTTCGGATTTGGTGGGTATATCTGCTGAAAACCCTCAGGAGACAACACTCCTCCTCCTTGGAAACAAGGAGGTTTAACGGCTTGTTGCACGTGCTAAGTGCAACCGTGATTCCTACGAAAGTTAGTTATGATTTCTTGTTTCTCGTTTGCTTTTCTCTTTCTTCGTTTTGCTCGGGACTAGCAAAAACTTAGGTGTGGGGGTATTTGATTGACATCATTTCATGCTTATATTTGTATCTTATACCCATTATCTTACACCTAAACAATGCTACGTGATGAGTTTTATGTTTGAATTTCAGAAATAAATAGGTTTGAAGAGATGATGCATAAAAGGACCCAAGAGCAGGGAAAAAGGACTGAGTTGTGAGACCTGGGGACTAAGATGCAAGGGAGAAGGACTTGAACGTACGACCGAAGGACCAAAGAGGAAAACAGAAAACTCCACACCATCATGTGGAATATTTTGGCAATTCGATTCGGGTTGGAGCTCCAATAAATGAAGTATATGCATCAAAGACCAACAAAGACATCCAGAAAAGCCCACAACAAATTCCAGACGGATCCAGACCCGATAGACCTCCAATTGGCGGTCTGTTTGGCTCCGAATCCGCTAAGCTTTGGTGGGCATGTGTATTAGAGTGTGTTTATTCTATTTCTCGTGTTTGTTTACTCCCATACCGGGGGATTGTCCCGGATTACCTTTTTCTATGGCTATAAATAGAACTCTTCACCTTCCATTGTATTCTACCCATTGCTTGGTGGCATTCTCTCTACTTGGAGTAAAAGCCTTGAAGCAAAACCTCAAGCTGGAGAAGAATGCTACCTTCAATGTGAGTCATTGTTAATAAAATAATTGTTCTTAGTTTCTTTTAATCTTGTCTTTTAATTTTTGCATGTCTCTTTAGTTTTATGTTCATTTCAATTAGTTTCTTTAATATTCCTTTCTTCCTTAGTTGAACTTTCCTTCAGTATAATGTTTCATTTTGTTAATGTAGTTAGTGTAATGAGTAGTGAGTAGTTTCATTCCCATTTGGGAGGTGGAGAAATATGTGATATGATCATGTAGTGTATTAGGTGTGTGTTATCTTAATCCCTTGAGCCTTATATGAATTCCATAACCATCTAATGAGATTTCACTCTTATCTTTGATATGCTAATGCTCTTGAATGAAGCTTAGCTTATGCTTAGATTAGTGGACCTATTTTATAGGGAACGATAAGGTGAGGATATGGATGGAATTAATATTGGAAACACAATTCGTAGTGTATGTACTCTTGTTGCCTTTACCTTGGTTAATGCCTTGTATGTTTTAATGATATTGGGTTATCTTATTTCATGTGGAGGCATAGTAGGGTTTAGTCTTTATACATGAGTTCATTTAGCTTCATTCCAATTGTTGTCTTGTATGTTTTAATGATATGATATGATCTTATTTCATGTGGAGGCAAAGTTGGATTTAGTTTTGTGATTTTGTGCACTACATATTGTGAGGAGCATAATTGAACACACACACACACACACATCTTTATACTCACATTATTTCTCTACCCCTTATTGGGTTTAGTTTTATTGCTTCTCTTCCATTTCCTTTTTGCATTTTAGTGTAGTTTAGTGTAACCATCCTTTCTCTCCTTTCTTTCCCACTCGCCTTCGAACAAACCAAAAGTCGACACACCTCCCTGTGGATCGACCCGTATTTCCCACCGCTTCGATGCGGCCGTGCACTTGCGGTTTAATATAAAACGAATCAATCAACGACCCATACCATTCTTGGTTTTTTAGAATTTCCTTTCAAGCCATTTTGTTGTCGGTGTTTCTCAATGCCTATTTTGAGAATCATGCATTTACCAAATCAGATCATTCAACCCCTCATTCGATCGGTCTCACCTTAATGGTCGACCAAATTAATCATCAATTTGGATAGTAAGTTTTTGCATTTTTTATCGACCGAATCTACCTAACGATCGACCATTAAACTGGTTTCTCTTTGCAAACTCCCAGTTTCTATTGTGATTGTTCGACCAGTTTGTCTATTCGATCAATGATTGATCATTTTAATAACCACAAGTGTACGACGTCGGTGAAGACGCAGTAAGTACGGGTCAGTCAACAGGGAGTTGTGAGTGTTTTTGTTACTACCCTACTCGAGTGGGGAATAAGAGGAAAATGAAGGGATTATGCTAAACTAACTACTCTAAACGATGAATAAATCAACAATTAAACAAAACCCCCATGGAGTAGTGGTGTGTAGAGATGTGTGTGTGTGTGAGAGTGATTATTGATTACTTGAGGCACAAGTCTGTAAAGTAGGTGAAATCAACTAGAAACTAGTGTGGAGTCTAATTAACATCAACTACATTTACATAAATAATATAGTTAGACACGAAGTTAAGATCCACTTTGGGTTCTCGATCAAGAATGTACTAAGTACCTAGTGTGGCCATTAGGACATCAATTAACTATCCATACAACTCAATACATTCATGAATTCTCTACTAATCAAGAATCCATACATAAGAAGCCATTTACCATAAAACATACATAATCTACATCACCTCCACCTCAAATGGAGTGGATCTACTCACAATTCTTAATAACAAGCAGGGAAAGTAAGAGATTAAGACTAAACATGACATAAAACTCTAACTAGAAAACTAACCAACACAATCAAAAACTAATTAGATAGAAAGAAAGCTAATGACAAGAGGAATCCAAATCTACCTTTAGATTAGAAAAAGAGTAACATTACAAGCTTTAAAGCCCACTTTGTCTACCGTCCAAATTGGGTAAACCTCAGCTATTCTAATGGTGGAGGTTTATTAGTAGCATAACATACATTTCATTTATGCTATATAACTTTTATTTTACCCCATATTTGTGCTACTCAAGTATTTATTGCATGTGTTTCAGGGTTTAGGCAATAAAGAAGAGAAAGGAAGAGAAAAGGACCTAAATGCAAGAAGAATAGACTCATTTGGAAGGTTCTGGACCTGTTTGTAATGCCCAAGGACTGGATTGTAACTCAGGAAGGACCCAAGTGAAAACCTGGAGGGACTTAAGTGTAAAGAAAAATATGTTGGTTGGAAAAGTGGAGAATCTCCTGAACCTGAGGAGTAATTTGAAAATTAAAACCAAACGGGCTCGAACCAACAGCTCCGGGCGCACCCCACTTGTTTATTATGTTACTAAAGTTGTGGTTAAAATTAAGAGATGATCCGAGAAAACTGATTCACCAGTGGCGCATTAAAATCCTCTACTTGCGGATCCGGTTACGAGTTTGACATTCGGATTTCTATGGTGGGTTGGGTTCTCGGGTCAGAGCAATATGCAACATCCAGATCTGATTTACAACCGTTAGATTGTTTCCAGATCCATCCAAACCCTCTATACTTCTATAATACAGTTGTAATGCCTCATTTCTTCTTCCTCCTCCCTTTCCTCCTTAGGTTATTTTCCTTTCTTGTTTAGTAGAGTAGATTTTATTTCATGTTAAGTATAGAGGAGGAGTACAAGCATACTTTGTAAGCTTTCATTTTAATATAGTTTAGTCATGTTCTTTATTTTGATGCCTTTCCTTTGATATAGTTTACTTTGTGCTTGTTTCGTTCATTTAGTTTTCTGAATTTTGCATTATGGTTTTGGGTTATGTTTATGCTTTTTGAGTTTAGAGATGAGTACAGAGTAGTCCATACCCATTGGGGGATGGAGAAGGAGTTGTGATTATGTGATGTATTAGTGTGTGTCTTAATCCTACCATTGAACCTCACATGAGTTCCTTAACCATCTAATGAGATTTTCACTCTTATCTTTGATTTGCTAATGGTCTTGAGTGAAGCTTAGCACATGCTTAGATTAGTGAGTCTATTTTATGGGGAATGATGACGTGAGGATAAGGATGGAGTGGAAGAAGAAAATATGACATGTGCTTGCATGTGCCCAGGTTGGCCTCATCCTAATTATTGTCTTCTACGTTTTAATGATTGTGTCAAATCTTATTACACGTGGAGTCAAAGTTGGATGTGATCATTTTACATGTGTTCACATTAGCCTTATTTCAATTTTTGTCTTGTATGCTTTAATGATAATGTTTTATCTTATTTCATGTGGAGGCAAAGTTTGATTTGGTTTATGGCTTTTATGTATGACAAGTTGTGATGAGCACAATTGAACACTCACACATACACATATTTTCGTATTCACTTTCTCTCTCTACCCCCTAAGTGGTTTAGTTTTGTTGTTTGTTTTCCAATTTCATTCCCGTTGTAGTGTAATTTTGACCTTAATCTTCTCTTCTCTCCCCCACTCGAGTATCGTGAATATGACTCTCACACTCTCCCTGGGGACCGACCAGTGCTTGCCACCACTTGAACGCGGTCGTGCACTTGCAGTATTTTAACTAATTCAATCAGAGGCTAAGAAGAGAAAGAAAGGTAGCAGAAACATTGCTATTTTTAGAAGAAAGAGTGGCATAGATGAATCTGGAAGTAATCTGATGGCTGTAATCAACTTATCTTTGGTCTGGTGCACCCAACTAAACACGTTCGAGCCACAGGAGAACTTTGGGGGCATTTGGACCAAAAAGATCAGCAGTCGTGGATTTGGCTCCACCAGTGGCGGATGTTTTGTCTCCAATCCGCCCTGATTTCTCCTAGAAGCTTAAGTGATGTATTTTCACGTAGGTGTACTTGTTGTCTGCTAATTCGAGACCGTTTGGTCTTAATTTCCCAAATACTCTTTAAGATCATGGTATTGAGGGATTTTTGCTCTGAAAATGTTTTTCTTTCATTCTAGTACCTCTGTATTTCATTTGGGTCCTTCCTGATTTGCAGATAGATCTTTGTGCATGACAAACATGTACATTTTGCTTCATTTGAGTCATTTCTACTTGCATTTCAGTCATTTTCTCTTCCTTTCTCTTCTTTATTTCCTAACACCTGAAACACCACAAACACACACTCAGTAGCATAAAATTGGGGTAAAATAAAGGATATATAGCATCAATGTGATGTATGATATGCTACTAATCAAATACCTACACACTTACCTTTTGCTAGTCCTTAGCAAAATAAAGAAAATAGAAAATATGAAAGAAAGGAAAGCATACGAAAAATGGGGAAATTCTAACTTACTATCATAGGAAACCCAGTTACACTTAGCACGTGCAACAAGCCGTTAAGCCTCCTTGTCGCCACGGAGGAGGAGTGGTGTCTCCTGAGGGTTATCAGTGGATATACCCACAAAATTCAAACATTGATGAATTATTAACCTAACAACACGACTTGATGGACCTACCTTTGTCGATCATTGAACACGGTAATCCTACGACTCGACTCTCTATATGTATCTACTCCACACACCTAGCACAAGGAACCATTTGCGCAAGTTAATTAAGAACTTAAGTAAAAGACATGGGCAACCTTAACATCCTCAAGTGATACAACGTGTAAAGTCCATTAAGGTTCTTATTTGTATTACCATTTTTTCTTTTTCTTTTTTTGTAACTAGTTGGTGTTAAATTCTTCTTATGACTAGATAAGACCTAAAGCCAGCGTACTAGATATCCTATTGCATCATGTTCAAGTTAATTCTGGGAGCTTCCTTTTAACTTCGCCTGTCAACGGTTTTTACATGCTAAATGCATGTGAGACCCACAAAACATTTTCTTTCTTAAACACATGAAGATTTTGAAAGAAATTGAAGAATTAAAGCACTAGGCAAGCAAATGAAGGCAAGTCACCCATGGATCATGGTATAACAGAAATATCAATGTAAATTGTAGCACACTATCACGACCCTAACAATGCAAACAAAAGAAAAGAAAAGACTCGGCTCGACTTGACTATATACACACGTAAAGCACCCCCACACTTACTTCATGCATTGTCCTCAATGAATGTGAGTATGATACTACATGGATTTATGCATGCACACGAAAATATCTCACTAACAAGAAGCGTAATAGGAAGTTCGTGGTTATCGTGATAGACATAAACCCCACTTCCCCAAAATGTATGAGCTACTTAACAAGGGAATACAAATACGTTAAAAAACGGATGTCGAATCCTCAAGAAGTACGACTCACTATTTTTTTAATTTGTTTATAACTATATACAACAAAAAGATCTGATCATCCTTTATTAAAAGCACAATAAAAGGGAACCTCATAGTGGATGAATGTACCTCGAATGGGAACATGACAACATGTGATGCCAAAATACACATGTGTAGGCCCTATTCCAATGTGTACCAGATATTAGGAGAGGTTTATGAATTGGACGCAAAGGCGTCTGATTCAAAGGATCAAATAGAAAGAGCTTGAACCCCTCAAGAGTTTGGCAACAATTGCGCAACAGAAGAAGAGTTACCCCGGTACGGTATTAAAATCAGATTCATCAATCCAAACTATCCAACCAACAGGCTGGTGTGTCGGAATGAGGTCAAGAACCTCGTTATGATTGCTTGACACATCAGCGAACAAAAAGTGGATCTTCTACCCAAGATATCTTCTAAAGACATCCCAATACCCTCATTAGTTCTTATGACGATAGGAGTATTAGGGAGATGCTGCTACACCGAAGGTGGGTCACTAAGGGACACCACATTACGATCATGTGTCTCAAGGGCCACAGGACAAAAAGATAAGGCACAATCTTGTTCCAACTCAAAATCAAGCTGGTCCATGTTATTTTTAATTTGGATCGAATCCTCCACCAATTGATCATGAATTGAAACCCCAAGTCCCTCAGACTGACTAGGAGTACGACTTTGAAAGATTGTGCTTTGAATTTTGGATCTGGTAGGGAATTGATATTACAAGATGAATCCTCATGTTGATAAGAAAGTCTACCCACCTCACGTTCACTTAATTGTTGTGTCATCTGACTCACCTTGCATTTCCAAAGTTTGCAAGGAATTTTGAGTGGTTTCCATGAACGTTTGGAGGGTTTGTTTTAAGTACTCAAGTGTGGGGTCAACTGTGAGGCTCAAGTAAGAATTTTGGAAATTTAGGGGTTGGGTGTGTATGGGCTGAGAATGAGTCCAATGATTCGTAGTAGGGTGTTGGTAGAATTCTGGGATTCGGGAGGACGATACTGGGGTGGGCATGAAGTATGATACTCAGGATTTCTAAAGTTTCCCCATGAATATGTGCTCACTGGATAATATGTGAATGCGTATGGGTCATAATGAGTACTTTGGGATAAAACTTCATCATATTCGGGTGCGGGAGTAACATCGGAACACTCCTCGAATACCTAACCACTTAATTCACTCTGGACATCTGACATGGCTTCCGGAACCATCGATCCAGTCATACCCAATACCGCACTCACGAAAGAGGCCAAAGTTTCTTGTAAAGACTCAGTTTGTTCACCAACATATGATCTGACACAACTAAATGATGGTCTAGCAATCGGCACCTCTCTCATTTTATCCTAAATTGAAGACTGCTTTAGTATGACAGTTCTCAAAAGGTATGATTACATCAACTACAGGAAGTGTAAATACAAGTAATCATACGACCTAGAAAAATACGATAAGATGATCCTATCCTAGAGTTCCCTCATATTCGGTCGCCACCAGCCAAAACCTACCGCAGTCTTGAAATGCAAATATAACAACAATACTTGAGTTTTCGTAAGGAAACCTCATATACCAAGCTCGCCTATATACATTCCAAAGTACAATGAAATGACCTATTATACTAGTATAACATGACAAAATATAACGCAAACAGTAAACATCTCCCTCCAAGGGTAATAATGGACATATGTCCCACAATCCATGATTGGGTGTCCCATAGAGACCTACCGTAGACACATACGGTCTTAAGGAGAGTACACCAAACCCAAACCTGCAACGCACCCCATACGCGGCTACACTAATCATGGGGTTCGGTGAGGGCCGCTCGCACGTCTGCATCAGTATAATTGGTTGACATTATATCATGCATATATTAGTGTCTTATATACTCTATTTTTACCGAAACATTGCTACATAACGAGTTTTATGTTTAAGCTTCATGAATAAATTAAGTGATAAGAAGAGACACAAAAAGGACCTAAAAGCAAGAAAGATGACTGAATTATAAGGTTTATGGACTGAAATGCAAGAGGGAAGGACCCAGATGTAAACCAAAAGGGTCAAAGAGAAAATCAAGAAGCTCCACACCATCATAAGTATCATTTTGGCAATTAGATCTGGGCCCAAATATCAACAACCAAATCAAGTTCACCAAACATGAAGAAACCAAGTCAGAAACCAGCCGCCAAAAACCAGACCCCATCAAGCCAATACAGACCGCCAATTGGCAGTCCATTTGTCTCCAAATGACACATGGTTTAGTCGGGTGTTGTATTAGTGTGTATTTAGTCCATTTATGGTATGCGTTTTAGTCCCATACCGGGAGATTGTCCTCAGTTACGTTTTTTCATGCCTATAAATAAAACTCTTCCTCCTCCTTTGTAATACATTACATGCTTGGTTGCTAATCCCTCTACTTAGAGTAAAGTATTGGAGAGAGAAAAACTCAAGTTGAGAGATGCTACTTATCATGTGAGTCATGAATAAAATAATTTTTTTTGGTTCATGTTGTGCCTCTTTTCTGGCGTGCATGCTTAGTGTAATTATGTTTCATTAATCGTAGTAGACTTAGTTAACATGTTTTCTTCTCTTATCATAATAGTTAGCTTTATGATTAGTGATTAGTTCCATCCCCTTAACGAGGTGGAGATGATGTACATATATGTTGTGAAGTTTGGATGTTTGATGAATTTTTGATTGTGCAGACTTGCATGTTTGTATGTTCATCGGGGGTGTTTTAATCATCTACATGTTGGGGAATTTTTGATGGGTTTTGCCATAAGATTTGCACACTACTTATGCTTAGTTTCCTCATGTTTTTTGACTGAAATTTTCTGTTGAATATGCTACATGTTAGTTATGTGTTTGTATTTGTGTTTGTTTGCTTGATTGATTGAGAAAACTTTGTTTTGATGGTTTTGCCATTAGATTTAGAAACCTCTCATGCTTAGCTTTGTTCTTCACATGAGTTCATGGTTTTTGATGAGTCTTGCCATATCCTTAGACACTTTTGATCACCTATCAAACGTTGACCTTAGAACCGTCGACCGGATGAAGACTTTTGCAGTTCTCAAAACTTCCTGGTTTCAGTCGATACACCTCTCATTCGACCAATTGAGTTTTGCCCTAGCCAAAACCCCTAGATTGGTCGATCAAACCTTGACCTGGTTTGACTAATGACTTAAGTCATAGCCTTATTGGTTCGACAGAAGCTTAAACTTGTTCGAACATTTCCTCACTATCAAGGAAATGGTCGACGGAGTACCCCATTTCAGTTGACCGTTCGGGGACAGAATTGCAGATCTTCATTTCTGTTTTGTGTATCTTATACACAAATCAATGAATTCATCCAAAATGGATATAAAACTTTAAGAGCTTATAAATAGATGAATCCCAACCTTATTTACACAGCTCTTACACTTCCAATTGTCTTATACATCTAAGAGAAGCTCCCAGTCTTCAAAACCCCAAATCCCACACTTCAATCCTATACTTCCACATCTTTGATCATTTCAATATCATATTGAAAATGTGCTCGAGTTAGAGAGTGTTGATCTACTCAACGAATTGTTATCAAGAAACAAAGATTTCCGTGAAAGCCCAAAATATTCCTTCTCGGATTGTGAGAAGAGGAATCCAAACTAGCGAGGGTTGTTTGCGAGGGTTGTTGTATAAAGGTGTTATGTCCCGGTCTGGAATGAGGAGTGAATAGTGAAGTCGTGAACGAAGCTCGTGGAGTCGAGCAGAGCTTGCAAGAGAGGAAGTAGGTGGGAGGCCGAACCTCTATAAAAACCCACGCTTCCATTGTGGTTTGCATTGTTTCTTCTTGACTTGTCTTTTGTTGTTTTAGTTTATGTTGCGTATATTGCTTAATCTTGTAGAGAATTAATTAAGTGATTAGATTAATTAGGGGTCATCGATCCTTACAGAGATAAGATTGGAAGATCCGGTCCACGGGTATAGTAATCCTCAGTCGCTACCCATTCAGCACCTAATGGGGCCCTGAAATGCAAACATGATAAAATGCCTAAGTTTTTGTAATGAAAACTCCGTATACAAAGTCCACCTATAAATGCATCAACGTATTGTGCAGTGAACCTATCATACAAGTGTCACATGGTGTAAAAGTATAACAAGGAAAACATTTCCCAACCAGGGGCATAATGGACCAAAGTCCCACCAACAACATTGGGTTACTCGAGGGCACCCACCGCAGACACACACGGTCTTACGAAGAGTACGTGACACACCCTCATTTGTGACGATACTAATCATGAGGGTTCGGTGAGGGTCACACGCACTTCCTTATGAATAAAAAAATGTTTCAACTGAAGTACAAGTTCGTAGATTAATAAGGCTAGATTTATGTGAACGGTCGAACCAAGTCTAGGGGTGGTCGACCGTTACGAAGGTCTGGGCCGGGATAAAATAAACAATGAGGTAACGGTCGGACGAAATGGGAATCTCGTCCGACCATAAATATTACAGACTTCTTAAGCACATATTCATCTACATCCGGTCGACCGTCATCGAGGCATCGGTCGATCGGTTCCCAGGCGATGCCTGGGCTACGCCAGTTAACACTTGGGCATTGCCTCGCCGTACTGACCAACATCCCCTGGCATCTAGTTCTCCGACCACCCCTCATCACCGGCGTGTCCTTTGGCCCCCCGACGACGAGCCAAAACTCCCCCACAGGCCTTTTGTGGGCAAAAGAAATGTAACTTGGCATACCTATTTGAGTTTGCTGCAGTTCGTTGGAGCTCCAGTCGTCATCGGCAGCCACCCCCTTGCGGCCAAGCACCTCTGGCTGCCAAGCAACTCCGGTCAAGCCTCGAAGCCGCACACATCCACTCTGTCCATGCCGTAGTTGCACGTCCACATTGCGTCGCCCGCCCGAGCTCCGGCAGCCTCCTCCGATCGCCGACAATAGTGGAAGTGAGGCAGAGAGGGAGAGGTGATGGGAGAGAAAAGAAATGAAGTGCCTAATGGTGAGGGGTGTGTGTGCTTTTCTTTACAACAAAGCACACCAACCACGCAAGTATGGTCCACCTTACCTCACCCATGCCTACCCTATACCTCTCAAAGTCAAAGCACACTTTAGCCTAATCCTCTCCACTAAGCAAGCTTAAGCCACATTAAAGAAAACCATCAATCCAATTAACTCAACTTCCTTCCAAACATGATTAATCACTAATCTTAGGTTACGACTTAACATCTATATCCCCTCAGCCATTCCGCCAAGGGATACAACTTCGACAAAGTCTCCGACAACGATTGCTTCAACCGTGGGACCATGTTGACCATGCCGGAGGAAGTATAGTACAAAATGAAAGATGTTCGCATGTCGGGGATGAGTTGGTCGAGGTAGAAAAGGCCATAAGTGGTGTTGTGGTTAGGGTTCCAGGACTTGATGATATGTCCAGACACTATTTCCACCTTTACCATCTTGCTTCATAGAGCAACTACCAACAACTATATCAGTTAACTTGATGTGTACTTGTCCAACGTATATGTGACATATTTATGGCATGGAATTAGAATTTGGGCTTCAGAGTTTTCCGGGCTCTTGGGTGGGGAGTTGGATGGTTGGTGTGAATTAGTTTCTACGTGTCATTTAATGTGAAGTCAGCGAAAGAGACGTAATTGAAACTTTGAGAGACCAATATACGTCGTCGTTTCATTATAACTTCGGTGACAATGGATTTGAATTGCAGGATTGTTGGTTGAGATCATGGTGATGTTTTCTTTTGTCATGATAAAGATGCGGCCCGCAATGGGTATGTTGAGAATCGACGTTGCGTAGGGTTGGCAAAATTGCATTATGAATTGTTGGACTTTGAGTTGGACATGTTTGTCGTCAGTTTTTTTTTATAAAATTGAGATGGAGTCCCCAATGGTCTAAGTAGTCCATGTGAACCTCACTAAATTTGTTACTTGGAGCCTAAGTACAAGATTTTATTGGTTAAATTTTGTTATTGATTGTTTCAAGCATGTTAGAAAAAGAACAATTACATATCTAGCTTCAGCAAATTGCCAAAACAATGTTAGTTTCTTATCTTTACTTTGATTCTCAAAGTACTTCGGGACTCTAATTTGTAAAAATGAACATATTTTTTCTTGACAAAGGGTCAGCAACAATATTTTTAAGATTTGCAAAACTGGTTAGTAGATTTTTAATTTTGCAATAATCAACAGTAAAGATCTCACACTAGCTAACAATTTATGCACATCACATGCAGGTGTTAGTATATGCAATGGAGTAGAACAAGAAAAAATAAAAAACAAAGATAATTAATTAAGCGTCAAACAGTGATATACTTATTTTGTGGACTCGCATGATATCCCAACTACTCCACGAAAAAATAGTTTGAAGGATATATATCAACATATCCCCCAGGCCCCAACAACCCAGAACAAGGAATTCAGAGGTGATGCCCTCTACCAACCACTTTGACAATTTGACTTCTATTTTTGTTTGGATTGAGCATTTGTAAACCATAATACGAAAATACAGGAATTCTCTAGTGAGTTCAGAGTTTAATTTTGCTAAATTAAACCCTCAGAATATCCACAACTTATTTCAAATTTTAAGGTAGATTAAGAAAAAAACGGTTAGGCTAATGAATGATGAGATTAACTGTAAATAAGATCCAATGGTGAGATGACAGGAGATTTAAAATAAATTTGATGAGCCCTGGGCTTACTAGAGCTTGAACCTACGAAAATATGTAAACCCAATAAAGGTTAATTAACACACCAGCACCATAGATTTTTTTTTGTTCGCCAAAACTTCGTGCGAATCCATCTTAACCATTTGGGACTGGTGGGCGTTGATTCTAACTAATAGTAGCCTAATACAAGGCACAATAAAACGTGTATTTTCAAGAAACGCGTTGACTGCATTCCTTGGGGTTCTGAGTTATCTCAGGTGTGTAATCACATCTTTCGTAAGCTGAACCACTGATGCGGGGCTCATCCAGCAACTTCGATGGTGATGATATGGTCGTACAAAAGCTATGGAAATCTTTGTGAAAGTTTTACGATTTTAAATTGAAACTAGCTAATCCATTTAATAAGTACGTAATTATTAAATCGAGCTCTAGTTACAATAACAATGTCCTTCTTCCGAGGACTATTATGTTAGGTACAAACGTTTAGAGGATGGGTGTATGAGGTCTTGTGGTTGAATAATTGTGCAGGGTTGGGTAATTAATGTATTTAATCATTTATATTAGTCTACATTTGTAACGGCCATCATCCGCACTTGAGACACAACAAATAATAATGAACTAGAACAAGCGAAAATTTGACATTAACAAAATATGGCCAAGTCGAGGTCTTAATTAAAAACATAAGTGACATTATGATACAAGCCAAAGGAAAATACAAGAAATCTCAAATCCTACTACCTCCTACATGCACACACAAAAGTCATGCTTGAGTCTTGAAACAAGACTTCGTACACCACCCCAACCCAACACTATACTAGATCATGCCAACCAAATGGCTCACACTTGTTTCATGACTCAAGGTGACTACGCGTCACAGCAAGGCCGAGCATGCACCTTGACCCCACCGCGCATCCTATCCACAAGACAACACTCAACCCACTCTCACGGCAAAATTGTCACACGTCCCAAGGCGATCATGTGTCCCAGCCAGACCGAGCGTGCACTCTCAACAAGACCATGGGTCCGATCCACAAGGCAACGTCTTACTCTAGCCACGCGCCCGAGCCCGTGAACCTGGCTCCAACGGCCACTCGTCGCAAACGTGGTGAGCTGACCAGATCCGCATTCAGCTTCGAGAGCCAATCCCACGCCCGAGCCTGCGAGCCCAGCTCCAACGGTCACTCGTCACAACATGAGTGAACCCTCTCGAACCGCAACAACACAAGCGAAAACCCTAATGTCTAGTTAAACACGCTTCACACCCCCTCCTCACTACCATACCACACGTTTGAGTCCATTAGCAACGCTCCATCAGCCACTCGTCACAACGTTGGTGGACAACTGGTTCCACTAACCTCTCAAACATAACACAAGCAAGGGGTAAAAGCAATTTACCCCCAAAAGTACGGGTTATACAACCCCAACAAAAACATAGAACAAATCCAAGGACCACATCATAAATATCCAACAACCAAAACCCATCAAGCCCTAACCCTGACGCCACCACTGGCCGCTAAGATGTTCGGTCGCCGTTGTAGCAGACGATGATCACAACAACCAGCGCACCTCCCGCCATGCCTCTCTCTTTCCCCGACCCTGTGGACCCGAGACGAGGAGGTGGGTGGCAGACCTTTGCCGGAATTCGATGCTGCGACATTGCCAAAGATACTTGCCAGAGCTATGGAGGAACATAATTGAACACACGCACACACATCTTTATATTCACATTATTTCTCTACCCCCTATGGGGTTTAGGTTTATTTCTTATCTTCCATTTCCTTTTTGCATTGTAGTGTAGTTTAGTGTAACCAATCCTTTATCTCCTTTCTTTCCCACTCGCCTTCGCATAAACCGAAAGTCAACACACCTCCCTGTGGATCGACCCGTATTTGCCACTGCTTCAACGCGGCCGTGCACTTGCGGTTTAATTAAAACATATCAATCAAGTTTTTGGCGCCGTTGTCGGGGAGGTGCTCTGTCCAGACTTCGGTTTGGACGATTCGAGTGGTTTTAATTTTTTCTTTTTAGTTTTGGCACCGTTGTCGGGGAGGTGCTCTGTCCAGACTTTGGTATGGACGATTCAAGAGGTTTTAATTTTTTCTTTTTAGTTTTGCTTTGTTTCAGGGAACCACCGGATGAAGGGGAGGCTACTGGACAAGTTTGAGCACAAAAGACTCAAAACTGACCACCAATTGGCGGCCTGGTGAGCATCTTTAGTCTTCATTTTTGTTCTGGTAGTTTGTGCTTTGATATTAGTTGTCTAGGAGCGCAATCTTGCATGTTCTGATTTCTAGTTTGCTCCCAGATCATTAAGCCAATCCCCATTAATCAACTTGGCCTTCAAATCCAAAGCAAAAGACTAGACATTCTTACTTGTTTAGGTCACGCATCATGTACTTGACTTAGGCACGTAGTTGTCTTTTCTTTTAGCTTTATTTTCAGTTGTTGAGCGCTGGCGTGTGGTACGCATTTCCTACACTCATTCATGCATCTTGTATGCCCATGCATTAGTTAGTAGGAATTGCATCAGGACAAGAGTGAGTTGAGCGTTTGATTGGAGCGTTGATTGCTAGATTTAGGATCAAAACACTACTAAGGAGGGGTTGTCCAATAAAAGATAAGGTGGGGGATTTCATCACCCTTTCCTTCGCCCAAAAAATCACTCTTAATCAAGCCTTAACTAAAAGCAAGCAGACATTGGCCCTAGGATTTCGGACGCACTAGGAGACTTTACCCACGCTAGCTTTAAGGATTCTTCCCTTCTCCTCTGAGTCGTCTTCTTCTCACCTTCTTCTACGTTATAGTCTCCTCTCCTTTACACTCTCTGTTAGAATTTTAGGGTCGAGTTGATCACTTTTTGCGAGCTTAGCCTCGTGGTGGTGAGAGTGGTCGACTCGAGTGTTTTTGTTTAGATGGATGGTTACATGGGCGACCATCCATATCAGTGTTGGGACCAGGACAATTCTCCTTGGTACTCCCGACCCATGCATCCTGGGCTGCCTCAGACAAACACCCCGTATGGTTGGGATAATCTTAATTGTGTGGCTGAGCATTCTTCATATTGGGGTAATATGAGAGAGGCACCTACCACTAGACCACCATCTAGTTATGTCGGATCATATGTTGGTCATCAAACTGAGACATTACAAGAACCTTTGGCCTCTTTCATGCATGTGGTAGTTGACATGAGTGCACTGGTGCCTCCAGTAGCCGTACCGTGTGACTGTTGTGGGTTGAGTGGTCATGTTATCAGGGAATGTCCTTATGTTTCCCTTGAGCCTGATTATGAGCACACATTTTACAAAAATGCTCATTTATGACCATTACGCATCCGCGGACAACCGGAGAGGGATGGATTCGTGGGAAGACAATTCTTATTAAAATTCTTATACATCATTTCCACCCCAGTATCCTCCTCCCGAATACCCAGAAGTCTACAAACACCCCACTCCAAATTATTGGACTCATTCTCAGCCCATCAACACCCAACCCCAAAATTTCTCAAATTCGGACTTGGACCTCATAGTTGACTGCATACCTGATTCCGTGAAACAAACTTTCCTTACGTTCATGGAAACCACTCAAAAGTCCATACCAAATATGGCACTGCAAGTGAGTCAAATGACGCAGCAATTACGTGAACGTGAGGAAAGTAACTTTTCTTGTCAACATGATGATTTATCTTCTGATATCGAATCCCACCACTTCCACAAATTCAAAGCACAATCTTTCAAAGTCAAACTCTTAGTCAGTCTGAGGAACATGGGGTTTCAATTCACGATCACTTAGTGGAGGATTCGATTCAAATTGAGAATAACATGGACCAACTTCATTATGAATCGGCACAAGATTGTGCCTTATATTTTTGTCCCGTGACCCTTGAGCCACATGATCTTCATGTTGTGACTCTTAAGGACTCACCTCTGGTGGAGCAAGAGCTCCCTAGTACCCTCAATTTCAAACAACCTGATGAGAGTTTACCTCTCACTATTGTTCCTGATCATCTTGGAAATGATGGAACATCAAACAACTACATTGCCAATGAGAGTATTAGGAGTTCCTTGGAGGATACCTTGGGTATGAGACCCATTTTTTTTCGTCTGGTGAGTCGGACATGCCTAACGAGGTTCTTGACCTCGTTCCGACGCAGCAGCCTGTTTGTTGGAGAGTTTGGATTGACGATCATAACTTCAGCACCGCAACGGGGGAAATCTTCTTCCGTTGCCCATATTTCCCAAACTCTTGAGATGTTCAAGCTCTTTCAATTTGATCCTTTGAATGAGACGCCTTTACGTCAAATTCATGAACCTCTCCTTTCATCTTGTGCTCTCTGTGAGGGGGCCCAAACATGAGTAATCGGGACCCACGTGGTGTCATGTTCCCTTTCCAAGTGCATTGACTAACTTTTGAGGTTCGCATTTGATGTCTTTTGACAAATGAAGATGGGAAATTATGTTTGTACATAGTTATATTCAAAAAAAAATTACAATAAAAGACTCCTTCAGTGAGCCTCGATTGTTGTGGGCTCCAACCCTTGAGTATTTGGGCCACATTTCTTTCACGTAGTTGTATCCCTTCTTTGGCATCTCACAGGTTTTGAAAGAATTTCGGTTGTGTCCATCAACATAGTCATTCACTACCCTTTGTCCTTCACGTCGGTGAGATCTTCCCTGTTTCATTGCATAATTCCATGTAGTATCTTGCTTGCATTCATTGAGGACAATGCATGAAGTAGTTGTGGGGGGTGTTTTACGTGTGTACATAGTCGAGTCTTTTCTTTCGATTTTGTTTTCTTTTGTTTGCATTGTTAGGGTCATGTTAGTGTGCTGCATTTAATATCGATATATCTGCTTGCAATGATCCTTGGGTGACTTGTCTTCTTTTGCTTGCCTAGTGCTTCAAAATTTTCACTTTTCTTTCAAAATATTCATGTGTTTGCGAAAGAAAATGTTTTGTGGGTTTTGCGTATGTTTAGAATCTCCACCCTGAACCTAGTGAGTCAATAATTTGTGTATGTTAATTTAAGAAAGTTTGTTGTACTCAAGGACCCTTGAAATCTTGTTGTGAGACATTAAGTGTAGGGGTTTTGGTTCATGGGTAGATAAGAAATAAGTGAGTAGGTGTTCTCTCTTCTCGCACTACTCCTATCACTTGGGAAAGTAGGTCTGAGGGGACTTTGTACCTCATGCTTTCGAGTCATCTAACTTGGGATGCGTCGACCGAACTCTCGTTACATGGGTGGTAGGGATTGCCCTATGTGGAGATTTGGGGAAAGGTGTGCGTGATTATGTAAGTCCTCATGGGCAATGATGCACGAAACTTGACCCTGGGATAATGACGCTCCAACTAATTAAAAAAACAAGAAAAATTAATAAATGAAAAAAAAACAAAAAAAAGGTAATGCAAATAAGAACCTTGATGGACCTTACACTTTGTATAACTTGAGTATGTTGAGGTTGTCCATGTATTTCACTTAATTCCTTATTTAACTTCCACGAATGGTTCATTAGGTAGGTGTGTGGACTGATTATCTATATAGAGTCAGCCCGTAGGATTACCACGTCCAATGATCGACAAAATTTGTCCATCGAGTCGAGTGTCTAGATTGAATAATGCAACTTGTTCGGATTTTGTGGGTATATCCGTTGAAAACCCTCAGGAGACAACACTCCTCCTCCTTGGCGACAAGGAGGTTTAACGGTTTGTTGCACGTGCTAAGTGCAACCGTGATTCCTACGAAAGCGAGTTAGGATTTCCCTGTTTTTCGTATGCTTTTCGTTTTTTTCTCTTTCTTTGTTTTACTCGAGACTAGCAAAAGTTAGGTGTGGGGGTATTTGATTGGCATCATTTCATGCATATCTTTTTGTCTTATATCCATTAGCTTTCACCCTAAACATGCTATGTAATGAGTTTTATGTTTAGTTTTCAGGAATAAGTAGGTTTGAGAAGGAGAGACTATAAATATCAAGGAAAAGGACTTAATTGTGAGACCTAGGAACTAAGATACAAGGGAGAAGGATACGAACGTAAGACCGAATGACCTAAGAGCAAAACAGAAAAGTCCACACCATCATGGGGAGTATTGTGGCAATTCGATTCGGGTTGGAGCTCTAACAAACGAAGTAGATGCATCCAATACCACCAAAGATATCCAGAAAAGCCCACAACAAATTCCAGACCGATCCAGAACTAATACACCGCCAATTGGCGGTCTGTTTGCTCCAGATCCGCTAATCTTTGGCAGGCATGTGTATTAGAGTGTGTTTATTCTATTTCTGGTATTGGTTTAGTCCTACATCGGGGGATTGTCCCGGATTACCTTTTTCTATGGCTATAAATAGAACTCTTCACCTTCCATTATAATCACCCATTGCTTGGTGGCGTTCTCCCTACTAAGGAGTAAGCCTTGAAGCAAAACTCAAGGTGGAGAAGAATGCTACCTTCAATGTGAGTCATTGTTAATAAAATAATTGTTTTAGTTTCTTTTAATCCTGTCTTTTAATTCTTCCATGTTTCTTTAGTTCATGTTTCTTTCAATTAGCTTCTTTAATGTTCCTTTCTTGCTTAGTTGAATTACTTTTCAGTAATATGTTTCATTTTGTTAATGTAGTAGTTTAATGATTAGTGAGTAGTTCCATTCCCATTTGGTGGGTGGAGAAATATGTGATATGATCATGTAGTGTATTAGGTGTGTGTTATCTTAATCCCTTGAGCCTTATATGATTTCCATAACCATCTAATGGGATTTCACTCTTATCTTTTATATGCTAATGCTCTTGAATGAAGCTTAGCTTATGCTTAGATTAGTGGACCTATTTTATGGGGAACGATAAGGTGAGGATATGGATGGAATTAATATTGGAAACACAATTCGTAGTGTATGTACTCTTCTTGCCTTTACCTTGGTTAATGCCTTGTATGTTTTAATGATATTGGGTTATCTTATTTCATGTGGAGGCATAGTAGGGTTTAGTCTTTATACATGAGTTCATTTAGCTTCATTCCAATTGTTGTCTTGTATGTTTTAATGATATGATATGATCTTATTTCATGTGGAGGCAAAGTTGTATTTAGTTTTATGATTTCATGCACTACATGTTGTGAGGAGCATAATTGAACACACACACACACACATCTTTATATTCACATTATTTCTCTACCCCCTATGGGGTTTAGTTTTATTGCTTATCTTCCATTTCCTTTTTGCATTGTAGTGTACTTTAGTGTAACCAATCTTTTATCTCCTTTCTTTCCCACTCGCCTTCGCACAAACCAAAAGTCAACACACCTCCCTGTGGATCGACCCGTATTTACCACCAGTTCAACGCGGCCGTCCACCAGCGGTTTAATTAAAACATATTAATCATCAGGTTAGGTGGGAATTGGGGATTTAGGGTTTCAGTTGTGAAGGAAAATAAGATGGGGAGGAAGGAGAAGGGTCAGGGGTCTAACCATCACCCCACCAAAATTCGATGAGATGACTCTTTCTTGTGGTTTTTGTCGCGGAGGATAACACTGACAGATAGGCACCGACGGATCGTCCGTCGGTGTTCTTGTTCGATGGAACTATCCATTGGTGTAGGGACACCGACCCAGAAATTCGTAGGTTCTTATCCGGCAAATGTGGGTATACACCGACAGATAAGTACTACGGGTGTAAGTCTCATCGATGAACTCTAACGGATATCCATCGGTGTAAACTCCTTCCAGAATTCGAAAAGAGCCAAATGGCTCTTCTCAAATTCCAATTTTCCCTGTTCAAAGAAAATCAAATGTGGTCCATTCATTCACAACAACACAAACACTCATCCACGACACAAACATTCATCCGCAACCATTCATATACATTTCAGAACTCAAGTTAAAACCAAATAATAGATAAAACATTTATTCATTCATTCAAAAAATGAGTTTGATTCATAAATTAAATTTATAACAGTATGCTATACATGATCAAACTAACCAATTAAATGAAACAACTACGCAGTCAAACCTTCTGTCCTGCTCCGCCTGTAGGTCCGTGGTCATCATCTTGTCTCGGCGGCGGCGACGGTGTGCAAAGAGTTGTGATGTCGTAATCATGTACATTACAAACATTAGGTATTGTTAAATTATTTGACATAAACTACTAAATACGACGATTTAACTAAACATGTATATTACCTTGATCGTGTAACTTCCCTTCGGGAGCAGAAAGTGTAATTACATCTACATCGTACTGAGCGTGGATTCTATTGTCTTCAACTTATCTTTTGTCATCGTGGCATCCATGCTGACGTGTTTCAACTCTACAGCCACTTCGTTGTTCCGCTCCACGTCCGCTCTAGCACTACATTCTACGTCGCTTGGCATCCCATGAACCTGTGCATATTTGCATGCATGACATAGTGGGAATACATATGAACCCGTCCATGTCCGTCACCCAACATGGTGCCCACCAGATCATCAGGAGTGACCGAGGTAAAAGAGACCTAAGAGCTCGTCTCACCCGATCCTCTCATAGTCTCAAACGTTTTCTGAAATAAAACATTTCAAGCGGAATGGTTCCTGTTGTGGAGTTCAATCAACATGTCTGTCCGTGTGGGCTCCGGAGCACCCGGGTCTGCTGCAATTTGAACAAAAATAAAAATTGTGTTAGATTGCATAAAAAATAAATCAAATGAATCAAATTTAGATTAAAATTAACCAATTACCATCTTCTCCTTATGTCCCACGACGAACTTCGTACCACACGTATGTGGTATAATTAGGTTCGCCTGTTTTTTCCTGTCGATGTCACTCTTTTTCTACTAAAAAATTAAACCACAATGTTAGTTTTCATATTAATTGAATAACATTAAAATTATTAAAATCAAAGTATACTTGAAAAACCTCGCGGGCCCAATAATGTAAAATATGGACCAATCCTCGAAAGAGATGCTTTGTGGCCGTCTAGCTGATTGATTCGTTTTATAATAACCGCAAGTGCATGGCTGCGTTGAAGCGGTGGCAAATACGGGTCGATCCACAGGGAGGTGTGTCGACTTTGGTTTGTTCGAAGGCGAGTACGAAAGAAAGGATTGATTAACTAAACAACACTAAACTGCGAAAGGAATTGAAAAGGCAACAATAAAACTAAACCCCATAGGGGGTAGAGAAAGAATGTGAATACAAAGATATGTGTATGTGTTAAGTTATGCTCATCACAACATGTAGCGCATGAAAATCATAAAACTAAATCCAACTTTGCCTCAACATGAAATAAGATAACACATCATTAAATCATACAAGAAAATAATTGGAATGAAGCTAAATAAACTCATGTATAAAGACCAAACCCCACTATGCCTCCACATGAAATAAGATTTAGAGAATCATTAAAACATACAAGACATCAACAAGGTAAGGGCAACAAAAGTACATGCAACTACAAGTCATGTTTCCTATATCAATTCCATCCATATCATCACCTCATCATTCCCCATAAAATAGGTCCACTAATCTAAGCATATGCTAAACTTCATTCAAGACCAATAGCATATCAAAGACAAGAGTGAAATCCCATTAGATGGTTATGAAAATCATGTAAGGTTCAAAAGATTAAGATAACACACACCTAATACATCACATAATCATATAACATATTTCTCCACCCCCCAAATGGGGATGGAACTACTCACTCATATTTAAACTACAACCTGTATTAAAAAAATGAAACATTCTACTGAAAGGAAATTAAACTAAGTAAGCAAGAAATATTAAAGAAGCTAAAAGGACATAAAACTAAAGAAGCATGCAAGACATATGAAAGGAAATTATACTAAAAAAGAAACAACATAACCAAAGGAAAACTTTATTAATTTCAAACTCACAATACAAGTAGCCTCTCTCCACCAGGGTTTTTGCTTCAAGACTTACTCCTAGTAGAGAGGATGGCCACCAAGAGAGTGATAGGATATAAGAGAGGAGGGAGAGTTCTATTTATAGTCATAGAAAAAGGTAATTCGGGACAATCCCCCGATATGGAACTAAACATATACCATAAATATACTAAATACACTGTAATACTCGAGCCAACAAAATCTTAGCAGATCCGGAGCAACCCGGACCACCAATCAGCGGTCCCAGACTGCCAATTGGCGGTCTACAGAGTTTCGATCGGGTTGTTGTTTCGTGTGGGCTTTTCTGAATGTCTTTTCTTGTGTTTGATGCATCTAAGTCGGTTGTTGGAGTTTCTTCATTTCCTCATTGGACCTTTGGTTTTCTATTCGGGTGCCTCTCTCTTGCATCCTAGTCCATAAGTCTTGCAAATTAGTCATTTTCTTGCTTTTGAGTCCTCTTTGTGCCTATTCTCCTCAAACCTATTTATTTCTAAAATTCAAATATAAAACCCATTACGTAGCATTGTTTAGGTGAAAGATGACGGATATAAGACACAAATGTATGCATGAAATGATGTCAATCAAATACCCCCACACCTAACTTTTGCTAGTCCCGAGCAAAACAAAGAAAGAGAAAAAGGAAAAAGCATACAAAAAACATGGAAATCCTAACTCACTTTCGTAGGAATCACGGTGACACTTAGCACGTGCAACAAGCCGTTAAACATCCTTGTCGCCCAGGAGTGTTGTCTCCCGAGGATTTTCGGTGGATATACCCACAAAATCCAAACATAGATGCATTATTCAATCCAGAAACTCGACTCGATGGACTCATTTTTATCGATCATTGGACACGGTAATCCTACGGGCTGACTCTATATAGCTATTCAGTCCACACACCTAGCCTAATGAACCATTCGTGCAAGTCAAATAAGGACTTAAGTGAAAGACATGGACAACCTCAACATCCTCAAGTGATACAAAGTGTAAAGTCCATTAAGGTTCTTATTTGCATTCTCATTTTTTCTTTTAGTTGGAGTTTCATTCTCCCAGGGTCAGGTTTCGTGCATCATTGCCTATGAGGACTTACACTATCACATACACCTTTCCCCACATCTCCACATAGGGTAATCCCTACCACCCGTGTAACGGGAGTTTGGTCGGTGCATCCCAAGTCAGATTACTCGAACGCACGAGGCACAAAGTCCCCTCAGACCTAATTTCCCGAGTGATACGAGTCGTGCTAGAAGAGATAACACCTACTCACTTATTTCTTATCTACACATGAACCAAAACCCCTACACTTAATGTCTCACAACATGATTTAAAGGGTCTTTGACTACAACAAACTTCCTTAAATTAACAGACACAAATTATTGACTCACTAGGTTCGGCGTGCACTTCTTTAATTATTTGAGTACGAAAACCCTATGATTACTTGGCCCCCGAGGGAAAACTGGGGTGCGTCCTAACGACTAGATAAGTCCTAAAGCCGTTGTACTAGATATCCTAATGCATCAAGTTCAAGACAATTTTGGGAGCTTTCTTTTTACTTTGCCTCTCAGCGGTTTTGCACATGCCAAACACACGCAAAACCCACAAAACATTTTCTTTCGCAAACACATGAAGATTTTGAAAGAAATGTGAAAATTTTAAAGCATTAGGCAAGCAAAAGAAGACAAGTCACCCACGGATCATGGCAAGCAGATATATCGATATTAAATGCAGCACACTAACATGACCCTAACAATGCACACAAAAGAAAACAAAATCAAAGGAAAAAGACTCAACTATCTACACACGTAAAACACCCCCCACACCTACTTCATGCATTGTCCTCAAGGAATGTGAGCATGAAACTACATGGTTTTATGCATGAAAAAGGAAAGATCTCACCAACGTGAAGCGCAAAAAGAATTTCATGGTTATAGTGATGGACACAAACCCGAATTCCCTCAAAACCTGTGAGATGCTAACAAAGGGTTACAATTACGTGAAAGAAATGGGGCCCAAATACTCAAGGGTTGGAGCCCACAACAATAGATGCTCACTGAAGGGTTTTTTTTAAAATAAAAAAACTATGTACAACAATGGGCTCCCATCTTCATATGTCGAGGGACATCAAATGGGAACCCACCATTTCTCGTGCCAGAAATGCACCTGCATGGGCTTGCAACATACAAAACAGAATTGCTTGACCACCTAACACCCTTATAAGCATTGTGATCGTTTGATGCCTCTTAAGAGAGAGCAAGATAAGAGGCATGAATGAGAGGTGAACCTCTGTCTGGTTGTTTGAAATGTAGGGTATCAGGTGGTTGATGCTTAACCCACATGCGGTCCTTAGCAGATACAGAATGAAGAGTGTGGCCAAAGGCCTCAAAAATGGTATCTTGTGGCTCAAGAGCCACGTGATCGAAAGGATGTGGCTCAAAGGCCACGTGATCAGAAGAGAAGGCACCTTCTTGTGCCAGCCCAGGTGAAACATCTTCACCACCTTCAGGATCACCATCGAACAATTCTCTGAAATACTTGAAGGTGCCCTCAACTTCAATCTCATCCATGCCCTGGATAAGGTTGACCCCAACCGGGTCATCGAAGGCACCTGGCTTTTTGCCGATGGTGAAGATGTTGAAATCAGCGCATTGACTACCATAAGTCAAGCGCATCAGACCATTGCGACAATTGATCAAGGCATTGGAAGTCGCTAGAAATGGTCACCCCAAAATAACAGGAATTTGTCCAAGTGGATTTGGCACAGGTTCAGTATCCAAAACAAAGAAGTCGACTGGATAAATGAACTCTCCCACTTTGATCAACACATCTTCCACCATGCCCCTCGGTTTCTTCATAGACCTATCAGCCAATTGAAGAGTGGTTTTTGTTTGTTTGAGGTCTCCAAGACCAAGGTGGACGTAGACTGAATATGGCAGAAGATTAACAGATGCACCAAGGTCCAATAAAGATCGATGTATGGACACACCACCAATCACACAAGAGATAGTAGGACAACCAGGGTCCTTGTATTTGACTTGCATGGGTTGTGCCAACAAGGAACTCACGTTAGCCGCAAGAAAAACTTTCTTTGGAACATGAATTTTCTCTTCTTGGTGCAAAAGTCCTTGAGAACCTTGGCATAAGGTGGCATTTGTTGAATCACCTCCAATAGAGGGATGCTCACCTTAACTTGCCAAAATATCTCAAGCATCTTGTCATGCTGATCCGAAGTTTTCTTTTTAAGGCACTCAGGGAATGGTTCCATCGGGGCATAAGGGTTTTACGAAGGAACCTCAGAATTCTGGTCCAAAG
The DNA here is from genome assembly GCA_963682175.1 of Triglochin maritima. NCBI lineage: Eukaryota > Viridiplantae > Streptophyta > Magnoliopsida > Alismatales > Juncaginaceae > Triglochin > Triglochin maritima. The sequence goes on along the minus strand of OY821788.1, from coordinate 25,687,504 downwards.
AAGCATGAATGGGAACCTCAGAATTTGATTCCTTCGACACAAGAGGAGACAAGATGACCTCAGGGTTCGGCCCCATTGTCGAAAGAAATGTAGAAGGAACCTCAGGATCAGGCTCCTTCCTGGACGCATATGTGGAGGGAACCTCCGGATCTGGCTCCCTCAGAGATGCAGGTATCACCGCAGGACTTGTGACACCAAGAGATGATGATTGCAAGGAAGGCAGCCCAATGTGGTTGTCCACCTCCTTACCAGACCTCAAAGTATGAATCACATTAATATGATGGGTCCGTTCAGAGGTAGCATGAGGCACTGGTGGCCTTCCTTGAGAATGGGTACCCTGATGATTCACCTCGGGTTGACTCGGTAACTGATCCTTCTCACGTTCATGGAGCTGATGAGACAACTGGCTAGCTTGCATTTCCAATGCTTTGTCCGAATTGTTGTTGGACGCAAACATGGATTGTGTGCTTTGTATGAATGCTTGAAGGGTTTGTTCAAGAGTGGGGTCCTTCGAGTCAACCCGTTGGGGTAATGGAGTTTGGTTACAATAAACCGACGATGAGGTCTGAGGAGGTTGGTAAATATGGTTCTGAGACCGTTGATGTGGTGGTTGGTAGGTCGTCGATGGGCGTAGAAGTTGATAAGGTGGAGGTTGAGCTTGAGCGTGCGAGCTCTGACCGTGACCCCCACTAGGACCCAAAGAGAAGTTAGGATGATTACGCTATCTCGAGTTGTAGGACTGACTGTATGGGTCATTACGGGTCCTCTGTTGATACATCGCATTTGCATGCTCAGTATCTCTTGGAGCATAAGCGCGTTCCAAGTCATCATGGCCCGTAAGTCCACACCTACTACACCCGGGAGAAGCGACCTAAGCTACAGGAGCTTGGTCGAACTCTAAACTCTCAATGCTACGTATGAGAGCAACCATTTTCGCCTCAGACGCGATAGTTGACTCAACTTGATATGATCCAGCTCGACCAGAAGATCTGGCGGCTGGTGGGTCTCTCATGGTGTCCCACTCAAAGGTACGTTCAACAATTAATTCAAAAGTGTCACATGCCTCATCGATGGGTTTCATTTGGAAATCACCTTGACACGTTGACTCCAACAATGTGCGGGTGTTGTAGTTGAGGCCCTCGTAAACAATTCGGCATAACTGCCACAATTCAATTCCATGATGAGGGCATTGCAAGAGAAGGTCCTTGAACCTCTCAAAGAAATCATAAAACGACTCGGTCTCAGTCTGATACATTTGGTGTATCTAGTATCGTATCTGTTGAGTCTTTCGTTGAGGGTAGAATCTCTTCAGAAAGACAGTCATGAAGTCATCCCAGGACCGAATCGAACTTGTCGGGAGGCTGTACAACTATTTCTTCGCATTATCCATCAGTGCGAAAGAAATCATCCTCAACCGCACTGAATCCCCATCAAGTTGTTGAAGCTTGAACATGGAGCATACTTCCTTGAATTCACATATAAAAATATACAGATCCTCTTTATTGGCAGTGAAGGTAAGAAGCATGCTCACATACTGAGGTTTCAGCTCATAGTTGTTCCCACGAGCTGGGGGAAGTACTATGCAAGAAGGATGCGCGACCCGAACAGGATGAGTCCTCTCCCACAAAGTATCGGTCTATCCTGTCAAGTTAAAGGTGGTGGTGCACCAAGAACTCGATCCTGACCGAATTCCTCTTCCTCTGGAGTCAGAGGAGGAGGAGAGGTAGGTCTACGTGGTGGTGGGACCGGACCGAGGTAATCCATGTATGGAACCCGGTCTCCCCCATCACCACGAGAAGACTCGGCCTCACGCTCCAAAGGGGCACGAGGCGGAGATGGCCGATCACCTAGACCGTCCATCTCAGAAAAATGCACTCTCTCAAGTCGAGCGCTCTCACTAGAACGAGCCCAACCTCGCATAAAAACGCTTGACTAGACTCTAAATAACATACAACAGAAGGTGTACTCAGAGGATGAGACTACTCGTAGAATATAGATGAGGAGAGGACTCAGATCAGGAGGGAAGAATCCTTAGAGCTCGTGTGGGTAGTGGTGAAGGTAGAAGCCTAATCTAGCAAGCACGACTCAAACAATGTATGACTATGGGTCCTTAGGCTAGACGACGCCTAACTTCGAGATCCCTAGTCTCGACATACCTCACCCCCCTACAACGAAGACCATGATGCCCAGCAAGTGATACCAGATCTGGAGATCCAGTACCTCCTACTATCAACAATGTAGGCAACGCCGATCATGCCATGACGGTCTCAACTAGATCACTCTCCTAGTGCATCCAAAATCCTTAGGACCAATGTCTACTTGCTTTTAGAATTAAGCCTTTATTAAGAGTGATTTTTGGGTCCAAGGAAATGGTGATGAAATCCCCCACCTTATCTTTTATGGGACAACCCCTCCTTAGTAGCGTTTTGATCCTAAATCTAGCAATCAACTCTCCAATCAAACGCTAAACTCACTCTTGTCCCGATGCACCTTACTAACGAATGCATGATCTAAAAATGCATGAATGAGAGAATTGGGTGCACATACCTCATGCTAGCAATCAACAACAAAAATGTAAAGCAAAGAAAAACAAATGCGTGCAAGGTCTACAAATGATGCATGACCTAGATGTCAATCAATATATTCTTTTTCTTTGAATTTTAAGGTCCAAGTTGGTTAAGGGGATTGATTTTTAATCTGGGAGCAAACTAAAAGTCCAACATGTAAGATTGTGCTCCCAAACAACTTCACTAAAATACACAACAACCAGAACAAAAATGGGAGACAGTGAAGCTCACTAGGCCGTCGATTGGCGGTCCCAGACTGCTGATTGGCGGTAACTGTTGAGGTTTTCTCTCTCCAATTCCTCCAATCGCCTACCCTCGATCATCAGGATCCCTGAAACAAATAAAAACTAAAAAAGAAAAATTAAAACCACTCTAATCGTCCAAACTAAAGTCTCGACAGAACACCTCCCCAGCAACGGCGCCAAAAACTTGATTGATTCGTTTTATAATAACCGCAAGTGCACAGCCACGTTGAAACAGTGGAAAATACGGGTCGATCCACAGGGAGGTGTGTCGACTTTAGTTTGTTCAAAGGCGAGTAGGAAAGTAAGGAGAGAAAGGATTGATTAACTAAACTACACTAAACTGCGAAAGGAATTGAAAAGGCAACAATAAAACTAAACCCCATAGGGGGTAGAGAAAGAATGTGAATACAAAGACATGTGTATGTATGTGTGTTAAATTATGCTCATCACAACATGTAGCGCATGAAAATCATAAAACTAAATCCAACTTTGCCTCCATATGGAATAAGATAACAAAATATCATTAAAACATACAAGACAATAATTGGAATGAAGCTAAATAAACTCATGTATAAAGACCAAATCCCACTATGCCTCCATATGAAATAAGATTTACACAATCATTGAAACATACAAGACATCAACCATGGTTAGGGCAACAAGAGTACATGCAACTACAAGTCATGTTTCGTATATCAATTCCATCTGTATCCTCACCTCAGCATTCCACATAAAATAGGTCCACTAATCTAAGCATATGCTAAGCTTCATTCAAGAGCATTAGCATATCAAAGACAAGAGTGAAATCCCATTAGATGGTTATGGAAATCATATAAGGTTGAAAGGATTAAGATAACACACACCTAATACATCACATAATCATATCACATATTTCTCCACCCCCAAATGGGGATGGAACAACTCACTCATATTTAAACTACAATCTATATTTACAAAATGAAACATTCTACTGAAAGGAAATTAAACTCAGCAAGCAAGAAATATTAAAGAAGCTAAAAGGACATAAAACTAAAGAAGCATGCAAGACATATGAAACGAAATTAAACTAAGAAAGTAACAACATAACTAAAGGAAAACTTTATTAATTTCAAACTCACAATACATGTAGCCTCTCTTCACTAGGGTTTTTGCTTCAAGGCTTTTACTTCAAGTAGAGAGGATGGCCACCAAGCGAGTGATGGGATACAAGAGAGGAGGGAGAGTTCTATTTAGAGCCATAGAAAAAGGTAATTCGGGACAATCCCCCGGTATGGGACTAATCATATACCAGAAATAGACTAAATACACTCTAATACACGAGCCAACGAAATCTTAGCGGATCCGGAGCAACTCGGACCACCAATTGGCGGTCTAAAGGGTTTGGATCAGGCTTTTCTGGATGTCTGTTATTAAATGAAATAGATAATAAAATAAATTAAGATGGTATGAAAAGTTACCAAAATTTATTGCCATGCCACATCCTTGTCTTTCTTGGGCACCAGTATCCAGTCTGCAATGCAGGGGAAGTATTTGTGACCTCCTCACAAGTGACCTATGAAGTTCTGCAAACTCTCACTAAATAATGAACTACTCCACCACATCATGTCTCACAAACTCCACCAAACTAATAACGTCAATCTGAACTATATGTTGCACAAGATTTCCTCGACCAAACTCTGAATCTTCAGATTCATTGTTGCCATGTTATATGAATCTCTCAGAAACATTCGCACAACCACTAACCATTGATCGTCACTTTCACTATCTTTCGGCTCAGCAACATAAAAAAGTTGCTCTACAAAAGGTTCTTCTGGTTTCAGAAATCGATCTGATCATCGCATTCACCAATGTCAACCCATATTCATCACTTGCACTTGAACAAAACAAACTTCAAATCACGATAATATTGAAGTTCGAATATGTCTTGCAATACACCAAAGTAGTCGACATGTGCAATGATAGCATTCCTATCTCATGTTGTGGTCTAACTTTCTGTTGTTGCATTTATAAATACTCCACTATACTGTGTTTTGACAGAGGGAGGCATTACCACAGAGGAGTCGCAACACGAAAGAGAGGAGCGATGTGAGCGTAGAGGACCGGTGCGAGGAGAAGGCGGTGCACAGAGGCGACGAGTGACGGAACAGATAAGGGCTCATGGCGAGCGGCGGTTCCTGATAAAATAGTACACCGACGGACATTATTGATCGGTGTTTTGCTATGCTTCGCCAGTGTATGGTTACTAAAAAACGTCAATTTTCAAAGTAACCTCCGACGGATGTTATCTGTCGGTGCTTTGATAAACTTGTTCACTGATGGCTATATTCCGTTGGTGTTAATAACATAATCCGTCGAAGTAAGTGAATCCGCAAAGAGTTTTCAACGCCCGCATCTTTCTTAAGAAAAAACCTACACCCACGGTGTGCATCCGTCGGTGTAGGATCCCTCAAATGGAAAACCATTAACCGACTGAAGTTATCCGTCGATTTTGTGTTCCGTCGGCGATACGTATGTCCGACGGATGGAGTTATCCGTTGGTGTAGGTTACTTAACACCGACAGATACGACACTAATTAGTACCATATCATGCATCATATTCATGCTATATATCCTTAATTGTTCCCCAATATTACGCTACTCGAGTGTTTGTTGTTATATTTTAGGTATTAGGGAATAAAGAAGGGAAGGGAAGAGAAAAAAGATTGAAATGTAAGAAATAATGACCCATCTACAAGAGGGAAGGATCTGGACGTAAGACCAGAGGAACTAAATAGCAAACCAAGAAACTCCACACCATCATGAGGAGTATTTTGGCAATTAGGCTCAGGTACAAACTCAAACAACCTATCCGGGTGCACTCCACGTGGGTAATTGAAGCAATGAAGAAGCCAATCGCAAATTGGGCGAATCCAACCAACGATGACCGCCAATTGGCGGTCTAGTATGCTCAGGATCCGACTCGACTTCTCGGGATTGTGTATTTTGTTCTTTTTATCGATTTCACTGCTGCAAAAAAGGGTTACCACGTCGGATATTAATGGGGTACAACGTCGGGTTAACCGCCTTCCCTGATTGACGTGGTATGAGGGGGAGGTTATAAAGGGGCACCCTTTCATGTCGGTTGTAATACCAATGTGGTAGGGTCCTCTATAACGTGGTAAAGGGACATGCAAGTCGGATCCCAATACCCTACCATGTCGACTTCTTTTATAAAACCGACGTGGTAGTAGGGTCTTTAATAAAAATAAAAAAATCACAAAAATATCCTACAACATCGGTGGTATTGACGAACGACGTGGTAGGGTCTTTAATATATAAAAAATAACAAAACTATCCTACAACGTCGGTGGTATTGACGACCGATGTGGTAGGGTCTTAATAGAAATATAAAAATAACAGAAATATCCTACAATGTCGGTGGTATTGACAACCAATGTGCTAGATTATCTACAAAGTCGGTTATGTTATGAGGCCGACGTTGTAGAATATTTCTTTTATTTTTTTACTTTGATGTTTGTTTGATACCTGTATTTCAGACTCAAACCTTGCAGTTCATATTCAATCGAGAAATTCACAACATTCATATATACCAAACAAGTAATTAATTCTCACAACATTCATATTCAATCCATCTATAACAACAATCATATCTATCAAATGCTCAACATTCAATTCAACATACAAATGCATCTAGTTAATACTACAACATACAATGAAACTTTAATTTTGATGTTTTCGTTCTTTGCTCATAGGATCCTCGGTCCATATTACTTCATGATGATCATCTCGGATAATTACGTTGTCAACAGTTCTGTGTCCATCGAGTGATTAAGTTCAGGTACTCGTGCAAATGGGGGCATTTCTCCAATCTCAATATCTTCTTCCACCACAATTTGTCGTTTTCCTTCTAAAACTACCGACCATTCATTAGCACACAAGTCTTTTACATAAAATAATTGTTTGGCTGAGATGCCAGAATGAAAGGATCTTCCTTAAAACCTTCTTTTTTAAGGTTTACCCAAGTAAACCCTAAATCATTGACTTGAAGACCATTCTTATTGTCCACCCACTTGCATTTAAATACCACAACACTGAATTTAGTAAAATTCATCTCCCATATTTCTTTAATCTGACCATAATAAGACATATTGACATATATTGGATTTCTATCTTTCAAACTAGAGATGTGTAATTATTCAGCTACCAAAGTGACCCCATTATTCTGCATTGTGCTTTTCTCGTCATCCATTATAAGATGTTATTAAAGGATTTGGTCTGTATGCCAACCACTTCAACTTTTAAGAAACATTACGCATGTACACAATATTCCTGAACCAATCAACGAAAGCCTTATTGTGAGCATTAATTACTTGTTGATCAGTCCAAGAAGGATGTTTTCCCTCACTGTGGTCATGTGCTCATCATGATAAGGTTGGGCTTCATCAGAATTGCACAACACATAAAAATACGCCTTCAAGAGATCCTCACCTTTTGGACTTATCATCTTCGGGTCACGCGTACCTTTACCTTCAATTATATCTTCATGTCTGTTCTTAGAAAGTCCTACACTTAATATGAGCCAGGTACTCATTACAAAACTCAATTACCTCTTCAACTATGTAACCTTCAATGATACTCGCATCTAGCCTTCGCCGATTCTTACAATAATCTTTCAACTCACCCATGTAACGCTCAAAAGGATACATCCACCTCAAAAATACCATACCGAGTAGCTTAACTTCTCTAACTAGATGAATCACAAAATGAACCATAATGTCAAAAAAAGACGACAGAAAGTACATCTCCAATTGACATATTGTAACAACTACTTCATTCTACAACTTATCCAAATACTTTGGATCAATTACTTTGCTACAAATCTTGTTGAAGAAAAAACACAATTTGATAATAGCACGTCTAATAGCAACATGTAACAACTTCGACATCAACATATGACAATATTGAGACCTAAAACCAATTAGTTTCAAATCATTAATTGATATAAGGCAGCTATTTTTTGAAGAATACCCCTGTGACACTTTCACACCATGTAGACACTGACACAAAGCTAATTTCTCCTTTCTGTCCAAAGTGTAACAAGCTGGTGGTAAATACTTACAAGTACCCTTATTCTCTGGTGCTAGTTTTCCTCGAATACCAAGTTCATGTAGATCAAGTCTGTCATTATATCCATCTTTAGTCTTACCCGATATGTTAAGAAGAGTTTCTAACAAACTGTCACAAACATTTTTTTTCCGACATGCATCACATCAATACAATGTCTGACTTCTGAAGTATCCCAATAAGTAAGGTTAAAAAATGGATTTTTTTCTTCCAAGTACTGTTATAATTTCTGCATTTGTAAGGCTTGCTGAATTTGCATTCGATGTTCTTCACCCGCTCAAAGACTTGTCTTACACTGATTTCTGCAAGAGGTTTTTTGAATTCATGCTTTCCGTTAAATGCCCTTTTCATTTTACGATACGGATGACTCATAGGAAGAAATTTGCGATGACCAAGATACACTATTTTACTGCCATGCACAAGCTGCAAACAACACGTGTTTTTTTCATAAATAGGACACACTTTGTGCCCTTTCACGGAATAACCAGATAGATTTCCATATGCAGGGAAGTCATTAATTGTGCATAATATCATCACACGCATTGTAAATGACTGTTGACGGTGGGTATCCCATACGTGGTCACCATCATTCCACATTTTTTTCAAGTCATCAATCAGGAGAGCCAAATACACATCTATGCCATTGCCTGGTTATTTTGGACCAAATATCATTAAAGACAACATCATATATCTATGTTTCAGTCTTAACCATGGAGCTAGATTGTACATCACTAGTAGCATAGGCCACGAACTATGAAGGTTACTCAAACTCCCATAAAGATTCATTTCATTAGTACACATACCAAGTCTTAGATTTCTTGATTCTTGACCGAACACCGGAAAATCTAAATCAATCTTTTTCCACTGCAGAGTATTTGCAGGATGTCAAAAGATCTGATAATTCACTTTATCACGATCTGAGTGCCATGTCAGATTCTTTGAATCAGCAGGGCAGGCAAACAAAACGTTTCAACCTTGGAATGATCGAAAGATACCACAACACCTTCGCAGGCGGCCCTTGTACTGGTATCTGAATACTCATATTTTTCTTGTTTTTATAGCTTGACGCGGTACACACCGTACAACAATGCACATTTTCATATTGGGCCCTATATAATATGCAATCATAGGGCATGCATGTATTTTCCTATACTGCATACCCATTGGGCACAAGATTTTTTTGCCTCATATGTACGCTCTGGAAGTTCATTGTTTTCTGGAAGAATTTCTTTTAACAACTTAAGTAAGGTAGTAAAACTGACATCACTCCAACCATTCAAAGCTTTCAAGGTATATAACCATAACACTGCAGACAATCTATTGAAATTATTACAACCTGGATACAAAGGTTTTTCATTGTCTAACAACAGACTACTAAGAAATTGGGGTTTATCATAAAATGTTTTGGCAATATCTCAAATCATATCTTCTAACCGATCATCATCACCTTGAGTGGGACACCATGAGAGAGCCACCAACCGCCAGGTCATCTAGTCGAGCTGGATCATGACAAGTTGAATCAACTATCGCGTTTGAGGCGAAAATGACTACTATCATGCGTAGGATAGAGAGTTAAGAGTCGGATCGTGGTCCTGTAGTTCGGGTTTCTACTCCTGCTTGTAGTAGGTCTGGACTTACGGGACATAGTGACTTGGAATGTGCTTATGGTCCAAGTGATACTGAGCATGCAAATGCGATGTATAAACAACGGCCCCGTAATGACCCATATAGTCACTCCTACAACCCGAGATGGAGAAACCACCCTAACTTATCTTGGGGGGCCTAGTGGGGGGTCACAGTCAGAGCTCGCACGCTCAAGCCCAACCTCCAGCTGATTACTATCCACGCCCATCGGCGACCTACCAACCACGACATCAAAGGTCACATCCCCATACTCACCAACCTCCTCAAGCCTCATCCTTGGGTTATTCTAGCCAGACTCCACCCCAGCAGGTTGCCCCAAAGGACTTCACTCTTGAAAAAACATTTCAAGCGATCATGCAGAGCACGCAAACCATGCTTGTGGCCAATAAAAATTCGGTCAAAGCATTGGAAGTACAAGTCAGCCAATTGGCTCATCAGCTCAATAAATGTGAATACAGTTAATTACCAAGTCAACCCAAGGTGAATCCTTGGGGTACGCAATCTCAAGGAAGGCCACTAGTACCTCGAGCTACCTCTGAACTGACCCATCACGTTAATATGGTTCATACTTTAAGGTTTAATAAGGAGGTGGACAAGCATATTGGGTTGCCTTCCTTGCAATCGCCATCTCTTGGTGTCACCAGACATGTAGTGAAACTCACATCTATAAGGGAGTCAGATCTTGAGGTTCCCTAAACGAATGCTTCCAGGAAGGAGCTTTATCATGAGGTTTCTTCTACTTTATTTCGACAATGGGGTCAAACCATGAGGTTCCCTTGTCTCATCATGTGTCGAAGGAATCAGAGTCTAAGATTCCATCGCAAAAGTCCACATCCTTGGGTCCATCTGAGGTCCCCACTCATGTTTCTACAGAACTGGATACTAAGGTTCCTTCAAAAGACCCTTATGCCCCAAAGGTGTCATTCCCCGAATTCCTTAAAAAGAACACTTTGGATCAACAGGACAAGATACTTGAGATCTTTCGACAAGTTAAGGTGAACATTCTGTTGTTGTAGGTGATTCAACAGATTACACCTTACGCCAAGGTTCTCAATGATTTATGCACCACCAAGAGAAAAACCAATGTTCCCAAGAAAGCTTTTTTTGCAGCAAATATGAGTTCATTGTTAGCACAACCCATGCATGTCAAATACAAGGACCCCAGTTGTCCTACTATTTTTTGTATGATTGTTGATGTGTCAATACATCGAGCTCTATTATACTTAGGTGCATCTGTCAATCTTTTGCAGTATTCTGTCTACGTCCAACTTGGTCTTGGAGACCTCAAACAAACAAAAACCACTCTTTAATTGGCTTATAGGTCAATGAAGAAACCAAGTGGCATCGTGGAAGATGTTCTTTTAAAGTGGTGAGTTTATTTATCCAGTCGATTTCTTTGTTCGATGCAGATCCGAATGGTGGTGAAGTTGTTTCAACTGTGCTGGAACATGAATGTGCCTTATCTTGTGATCATCTGGCTCTTGAGCCACAAGACACCATTTTTGTGGCCTCTGGGCCACCAACTCTTCACTCTGCATATATGTTGAGGACCCAATGTGGGTTAAGAATCAATCACCTGATACCCTACAATTCAAACAAGCAGATAAAGATTCATCTCTCATTCATGCCTCCCATCTTGCTCATTTTCAAGAGGCATCAAACAACCACAATGCTTATAAGAGTGTCAGGTGGTCAAGCAATTCTATTTCTAGACTTCCCCATCTAGGTAATAAGTTCAGGGTGTCACTTTGTGTGGATGAAATCATCCTTGTGCACCCAAATGTCAGTTGGAGGGTATATATTGATGACCCTCAGCTTTGTAGGGGAATGTAAACATATTTGTTTCCATTTCCTTTCACAGACCATGGTTTTGAAAGGCATGAACCATCATCCTTGGTTCAGAAACCTCTCAACCATTCTATTGTTTCTCATATTGAGAGCCCATGCATGTGCATTTCTGACTCGAGAGATGGCAGGTTCCCATTTAATGTCCCTTGACAAATGAAGGTGGGAGCCCAATAATGTACATAGTTCTTGTCAAAAGAAAACTCCATAGGTGAGCATTGATTGTGGTGGGCGCCAACCCGTAAGTATTTGGGCCCCATTGTGAAAGAAATTTTTTTGGGGGATTTTGAGAGGCGAAGTAAAAAGGAAGCTCCCAAAATTGACCTGAACATGATACATTGGGATATATAGTATACTAGCTTGGGATATTATGTCTAATCATTAGGATGCACCCCGGTTTTCCCTCGGGCGGAGAGTAATCATAGGGTATCAGCAAATATAAAAATAAAGAAGTCCACCATAAACCGAGTGAGACGAATAATTTGTGTCTGTTAGTATAAGGAAGTTTGTCATAGTCAGGGACCCTTAAACTCTCATTGTGAAACCATAAATGTAAGGGTTTTGGTTCACATGTAGAGAAGAAATAATTAGGTAGGGTGTTCTCTCTTCTCGTACGACTCCTATCACACGGGAAATTAGGTCCAACGGAACTCAGTACCTGGTGCTTTCGAGTTATCTGACTTGGGATGCACCGACCAAACTCTCGTTACACGGGTGGTTGGGATCACCCTTTGTGGAGACTTGGGGGAAGGTGTACGTGATAGTGTAAGTCCTCATAGGAAATGATGCACGAAATCCAACCCTGGTTGAATTAAACAGCAACTAGTTTTAAAAAAAATGATGAAAAGAAGAAGAAGAAATAGTAATACAAACAAGAACCTTAATGGACTTTAAACTTGTATGACTTGAGGATGTTAAGATTGCCCATGTCTTTCACTTAAGTCTTTAATTAACTTGCACGAATGGTTCCCTAGGCTAGGTGTGTGGGCTGGAAACTGTAAGATTTTGTGTCCATATGTATGTATATATTTTAAAAAAATTAATACAACATACAAGATCGATTTTCATATTTTCAACAATTTCTACGTACGTTGCTTTGTGTTTATTCTAATAACATGCAACCCTACATTTATTAAAATAAATCACAAAGGTAGAATCATACGTAAAGGTTCTCTAAAATGTTTTTGAAGATTCGTAGTCGTGTTGCTTGTTGAATCGTCCACGGATTTGCCTCCTAGTGTTCACCAAACTCTAAACAAGATTAGAGAGAAAGGAGCTAGCCAATCAATCTCTAACAAGGTTTAGAATCTAGCTAATGACTCCTCTTTAACCTCCTGAGATTCTTATCTCTAAAACTTAAATTTACTAAGATATTTTCGTGGTGATTAGGGAGAGATTAATGAGAGAAAGATTTTTGCATTAGTATTAAACAAGTAGGAGTAGGGGTCCTTTTATAGTCTCCCAAAACATCCTTATCAAGAGTTATTCTTTAGCCATGATCTCTTGCTTATTCTCTCCTAAAATTAATCTCTAATTTCCACATAAGCACCCACAAAAAATGTTTTAATTAAATCTGGAATTAATCCACCCATGATTTAATTAATCTCTTAATAATTCAGGCAGAATCGTTCTTGTTCGATGGACCGAGTATAACTCGGTCAACCGAACCGTTCGGTTATAACACGTGTTCGGCGCACTGTGAGCTAGACGGTCGACCGAATCCGTATCAGAAAAATTCCCTGGAAGAATTCGGACGAACCACGTCTTTTACTCGGTCTACCGTTGACCCACCAGAATCGCTCCAGGGACATAGTCAACGGATGACCGTGTCACCTTCGGTCTACCGAAAATACTACTTCTCAGTTGACCGTGCACACTCGGCTAACCGAACCCGATTGTCCAACCACTCTAGACAATTTCGGTCAACCAATTGCGTTTACCCGTTCCCTATTCGGTTAAAGGATCCGAAGACACCCAGGTCGACCGAACCATGAACGGTTCACCGTGTTTGACCCCGATTTGCCTTTGTCAAACTTTGGATTTATTTCCAACAAAATTTGATCTTTTGGGTTTTTTAGCAAATTCACATCTTATATAATATATTATCAGATGTAATATTAAATTATTACACCCCATAATATATATACCTCATATGAATTTATTATGATTCTAATTATGTCAATTCTCATGACATATTGATTTTAATTAATTCACCACATGTGTCCTATTTTAACATGAAACCCGACACATTATATGAACTTAAAATCAACCCTCTTGTTTCCCAGTTTTGTGGTGTGACCGATAGGAGGATCTAAGCCAAATTGACAGCGATATTAAACACTTAATATCTCAAACTATAAGCGATATCTAGCTACACATTATAGTTACCCAATTAGCATAGATGTCTTTGTTCCACCCAAACTAAAACACAATCCATTTAGTGATGTAAGTGCACCACTTGTGTCCGTCCCTTGCCTCATGATATTAAGAATATATACAAAGTAGAAATGTGTCATCTTTGTATTATATTCATTTCTTGATCTCTCTAAGCTAATTAAAACTATGTAACTTAACTAAAGTTACATTGTGCACATTATAATTTTGCTTTATCAAGGGGCCCACTAATATCATCACTCAATTAAGAGGGGCAATGATAATCGTTTGACTAGCTATCTTTTCCAGCACAAGTCATGCTCAACCAAATATTGCATTTATCACTACACTCATTGATAGCTTTTGACAATAATCAAATTAAGCACTTTTTGATGAAGATATAAGTCTCATATCTTAGGATCCAAGACACAGTAAAACATTAATGACACGAAACACAATTTCATAATGTTTTACTTGTTAGGTCTGTTCAATATATAAAAGTAATCTTTTCCTCTTTTATATACTCGTGTCATCAATTATTTGTAGAGCTACAACAATCGATGACCAACACGACAATCTTATCTCGGTAATTAATGTTCCATGTTAATTGCCATGATTGTGAATAACTTTTGATTTATGTAAACCATTATCTTTTAGAGCTCTACGATTAAGGACCAAGCGCCTCTTCCTTAACACTTCCAAAAGACGAATATACCATAATCAAGGAACAAAATGCTTGTACATTCAATTCATAATAATTGACATATAAAAGTAAAACTTTTACAACACATTCCTTTCAATCTCCCACTTGTTATCAAAGTTTTTCTTTCACATACATTCTTAATGTATAAAACAATAATAACTAGGGTAACCCTCTCTAATCACTCATCAAGCCAATCCACACGGTTCCTCAGACCCATGGACTCGAAATGCATTTCGCCCTTGGCTTGGGATAAAGGTTTTGTGAATGGATCAGTTGTGTTGCTATTTGTGTCCACCCATAACAGATTTATTTTGCCCTCGTCGATGAAGTCACGTGTGATAAAGTACTTACGATCCATGTACTTCACTTTGTGGTATGATTTGGGATCCTTGATTTACGAGATAGATGCACTATTATCGCAAAATAGCTCTACTGGTCCCTCGCTCGAGGGAACTACTCCAAGCTCTTCAAGGAACTTCTTAATCCACACTCCTTCCTTGCTCGCTTCAGCGACAGCCATTACTTCGGAAGTGGTGGTTGAGTCGGCCGTAGTGCTTTGCGTCCAACTACGTCAACTCACAGCTCCACCATTTAGAAGGTAGACGTATCCTGATTGCGACCTTCTATCGTCGGGATCACTCATGAAACTCACATCCGAATAGCCTTAGACTATTAATTCCCTTTGTCCTCCATAAACAAGAAACTTATCTTTGGTCCGGTTATGGTACCTCATAATATTCTTGACCGCAGTCCAATACTCAGGACCTGCGTTGGATTGGTGACGACTTGTCACGCTTAGAGCATACGAGACATCGGGTCTTGTGCAAGTCATCGCTTACATGATTGATCCTATTGCCGAAGCATAAGGGATATCTTTCATGTACTCCAAGTCTTTACGTGATTCAGCACATTGAGACTTCTTGAGTTGCACACCCATACTCATTGGCACATTGCCCTTTTTGGAGTTGTTCATGCTGAACCTTTCCAAGACCTTGTCAATGTATGTACGTTGACTTAGGTCAATGAGTCTATGAGATCTATCTCTATATATCTTAATTTCCAAGATGTATTGAGCCTCACCCATATCTTTCATCGAAAATGCAGATTTCAATGAACTTCTTGTTTGCTCAAGCAAAGGTATATGATTTCCCATGAGGAGTAGTCATCGACATATAAGATCAAGAACACTATGTGGCTCCCACTAACCTTCTTGTATATACAAGGCTCTTCCTTACTTTAGACGAAGTGAATCTTTTTTACTTCTTCGTCAAAGCACTTGTTCCAACTCCATGATGCTTGCTTCAATCCGTAAATGGATCTTTGAAGCTTGCATACTTTCTCGCTATTCTTTGGATCTTCAAAACCTTGAGGTTGTACCATGTACACATCCTCCTCCAAGTTCCCATTAAGGAACGTCATTTTGACATTCATTTGCCATATCTCACAATCATGAAATGCGGCAATAGCGAGCATAATCCGAATAGACTTGAACATGACAACCAGTGAAAAAGTTTCATCATATTCAATTCCTTGAACTTGAGTGAAACCTTTTGCTACAAGCCTCGCTTTGTAGGTTGTCAAGTTCCCATCCATGTCCATCTTCCTCTTGAAAACCCATTTATTTTGAATGACCTTTTTCCCTTGAGGAAGGTCAACCAAGTTCCACACTTGATTATCATACATGGACTCTATTTCGGATTCCATGGTTTTAAACCATAGTTTGGATTCCTTTCTTTCCATTGCTTCTTGAAAGGTCGAGGGATCATCGGTATCTAGTACCATGATCTCATGAAGTCCCAAATACATATCAGGTTTCTTCCTTTCCCTCGTTGACCTTCTAAGTTCTTTTGGTTCTACGTGTACTTCTCGAACTTCTTCCACACTTGTGGAATCGGTTCGTGTTTGATTCTCAAACGTACACTAGGTGGGGAAGATAAAGTTTGTCTCACAATTTCTTGCGAGGGTCTCTCACTCACGCTCCCACTAACCAAAGGAACCTCGGTTGGGCATTCATGATCTTGAATATCAGCATTCATATCATGATCTTGTAGAGTATCTTGAGTCTCCTCAAGCACAACTCTACTCCCACTACTTTTTATTCTTTCCAGAAATTCTTTTTCTAGTAATACGGTATCCCTCTCTACAATCACGCAATTGGAGGTTATATGCCAAAAGTAGTATCCTCTTGTCTCACGAGGATAACCTATGAAGAAGCACTTATCCGCTTTTGGTTGAAGTTTGGTCGACATCAATCTCTTGACGTATGCCTCACAACCCCAAATCTTAAGAAAATTGAGCTTAGGTGTTTTACCACTCCATAGCTCATAAGGCGTTTTCTCTACGGATATGGATGGAACATTATTTAGTGTGTAAGCCGCAGCTTCTAGTGCATAACTCCAAAAGTAAAGAGGTAATTCCGCATGACTCATCATTGACTGAACCATGTCGAGCAATGTCCTATTCCTCCTTTTGGATACCCCATTCCACTGAGGTGTACCGGGAGGGGTGAGTTGAGGTACAATACCAAACTCCTTTAGGTATGAGTCAAATTCGGCACTTAAGTAATCACCTCCACGATCCGTTCGTAGAGACTTGATTTTCTTGTCGAGTTGGTTCTCTACTTCATTCTTGAATTATTTGAACTTGTCAAAGGATTCACTTTTGTTTCTCATTAGATAAACATAGCCATAACGACTATAATCATCCGTGACGTAATGAAGTACCTGAAACCATCTCGTGCACTAGTACTCATGGGACCACATACATCAGAATGTATCAAATCCAACAAGTCATTCGTTCTCGGTCCTTTCTTCTTGAAAGGCTTTTTGGTCATTTTTCCCATTAAACATGGTTGGCACGTCTCCAATGATTTAAAATCAAGTAGACCAAGAAGGTTAGCTTCTTGCAATTTCTTGATGCGCTTTTCATTTATGTGACCAAGACGATAGTGCCACAAGAGAGTATCATTCTCGTGAGTGGTTTTAAGTCTTTTGTTATTGATGTTTAATATTTATGTATTATTCAATTCAAGCAAATAGAGACCATTCCTTACGAATGCATTTGCATAGAAAATACCATTCTTCGATATAGACAAGCAAGAATTTGAAATATTTATATTAAAATTATCCATATCCAAACATGATACAAAAATAATGTTCTTGCTAATCTAAGGCACATAATAAACATTCTTTAAACATAAATTTAAACCACTAGATAATTGAAGCTCCACAAAACCTTGTGCAACCGCAGCAACGTTCGCACCATTTTTGACCTTCAAAATCATCTCGTTCTTTATGAGTTCCTTCCTATCCTTTAGTAGCTGCACATTAGAAATTATGTGAGCACAAGATCCGGTATCAATTACCCAATCATGGACAGAGGTGGCTAAATTTATCTCAATAACAAATATACCTTTGGCCTTTTTGGGGCGCTTACGTTCAATCATTCCATTGTCAAGGTCTTCCTTGTACTTGGGCCAATTTGGCCGGATGTGTCCCTTTTCACCGCAGTGAAAGCACTCCATGTTGGGAGTCAGAGATTTCGAAGAATTCCCCCTTGAGGCACTCGCACGAGCACCTTCTACTCCCTTGCTCTTGATTGACGTATTCTTGGTGAATTTGCCTTTACCTTTGGTGATCTTCTTGCTCCCTCCATGGACGGCTAGAACGTGCTTGTCCCGACCCGTGCCCATGTCAACTTCAGTCGTTTTGAGAGCGTTGTGATGTTCCTCAAGACTCACCCCTTTCTCACGCACATGATAGTGCATAATGAAGTCCTTGTAGGACGGAGCTAGAGAACCAAAAATCAAATCTTCCGCAATGTCATCGCGCATCAGGGAAGAGAGCTTCGACTACTTCTCAAGGTATCCTTGCATCGTGAGAAAATGCATGGATACCGATGTTCCCTCTGCCATATGGCACCTTGTGAGTGCGATGGTGGTCTTATAGTGCTCTTTTCTAGCACTATCCATGAACATCTTTGTTAAAGCTTCCATGGTCTTCTTGGGTTTTGAATCCAAGTATTTCGCTTGAAGTGTATCACCCATGGAGGCCAACATTTGACCGTGAACTTGGTTATCTTGATCTTCCCACTTTTCTTTTCCCTCTCTCTCGTTATCTATTGCATTCTCATTTAATTTTGGGATTTCATCATCCAAAATATGAGATAGTTTTTCAAACTTCAACACGATATTGAGCTTGAGTTGCCAGCTTATGAAGTTTGAGCCATTATTTGCCAAAGGATGTTTTTCAATCATAGATCGCACAATAGGTTGAATATTCGACATTTCTACAAAATAAATTATATGGGATTTAATGTCAATTTTATGTTTTAAAAAATAATAAAACCGCAAATAAAAAAATTGACCATAAATGCAACAATCCAACATCTTATCAATTATAATATAAACTAGCTAAGAGCTATCAGATATACTATAAAATCAAGGTAAGAAAACATTTTCTAATCATAACCATTTTGAAATATCGCAACATTTGCATTTTCAAACTCTTATGACTCTTGTCGTTTTAATTAAGAGGGAATTTGACCGATCCTCGTAAGAAAAACTCTCTTTCTCAAAACCGAGCTAGGGCCCCGAGTCTTGTTAAGAAAACTTATTTCATTTGATACGAGATACGTTTATCCATTGTATTCACAAACAAACATACTTGGTGTCCACTAAGGGTGAATCGCACCTCGTACATCTATTCGTGGCACAACAATAGACAACCTTATATCTCCCACTATTCCCAAAGATGGAGGAAGTTATCTCCCGCTAAGGGCGAGCAGAATATCCCTCGATCGATGACTGCTAGTGGATGAAATAAGAAAGAAAGATACTCTTAAATTTTGGTTGGACAATTTAAACATTAATATGTGATTTTAGAATTTAGGTGATCATGCATATTTATCATCTATACGCATCCTAACATTCATCCACACAATCACATATATATCAAGCACACAAACATAAATAAATTCATTCACACACACATTGTGTGAGTATATATGTTCTCGCGTCCTTGATCATTGATCCTCGATCATTGCGCTTCTTCAGTGTCTTCCTCTTGCACCATTGATGTTGATATTGCAAAAATATAAACATGCATCTCTCAATTTTGAAAATTGTCTAGTGCAAGTCCTATGTAAAAATCCTCTCATATGCATACATATACATAAAATAGAAATTTGGCTTTTACATATACATAAGCCCCTGTGATTGAATAATAATAACATACACATTCATTCATTCATTCACACATGGCTTCCTCTGAACATATAAATTCACATATCCCTGCATTAGAGAACTCGAGCAACGCATGTACATATACTATATATTACTCGATTTAGTTTATCTTGCATCTCTAAATCAAACAATTCTAAAATCATTTGAAATCCATTAAAAATGATTTTATGCATCCATAGTTTAAAACATAAAATATTTGAACCATTGTTTATCTAATTTCCAAAAATAAAAAATTTAAAAAAAGATAAACATATGACTTCTTCCGTTTTGTTGATTCCTTATAAAATAATCATTTAATTAAAAACGAAAATTCTATAAATTAGACATAAGTCTAAATTTTAATTCTAACATTCACATGATGTATTTCAAAACATTTAAAACTATCAAAAGAATCAATTAGAATTAAATCAACAAAACTATCAGAAAACTCGAAAAAGACATAGAACATGAATTGTTTCGACTGTACATGGTAAACTAAAATTAATTATATAGTCTAATTATTAAAAATATGAACTAAATTCTCTGATACCACTGTATGATTTGGTGTCCCTATGTATGTATATATTTTAAAAAATTTAATACAACATACAAGATCGATTTTCATATTTTCAACAATTTCTAAGTACATTGCTTTGTGTTTATTCTAATAACATGCAACCCTACATCTATTAAAATAAATCACAAAGGTAGAATCATACCTAAAGGTTCTCTAAAACCTTTTTGAAGATCCAGAATCACGTTGCGCGTTGAATCGTCCACGGATTTGCCTCCGAGTGTTCACCAAACTCTAAACAAGATTAGAGAGAAAGGAGCTAGCCAATCAATCTCTAACAAGGTTTAGAATCTAGCTAATGACTCATCTTTAACCTCCTGAGATTCTTATCTCTAAAACTTAAATTTACTAAGAAATTTTCGTGGTGATTAGGGAGAGATTAATGAAAGAAAGATTTTTGCATTAGTATTAAACAAGTAGGAGTAGGGGTCCTTTTATAGTCCCCCAAAACATCCTTATCAAGAGTTATTCTTTAGCCATGATCTCTTGCTTATTCTCTCCTAAAATTAATCTCTAATTTCCACAAAAGCACCCACAAAAAAAGTTATAATTAAATCTGGAATTAATCCACCCATGATTTAATTAATCTCTTAATAATTCAGGCAGAATCGTTCTTGTTCGGTGAACCGAGTATAACTCGGTCAATCGAACCGTTCGGTTATAACACGTGTTCGTTGCGCGTGAGCTAGACGGTCGACCGAATCCGTATGAGAAAATTCCCTGGAAGAATTCGGACGAACCACGTCTTTTACTCGGTTTACCGTTGACCCACCAGAATCGCTCTTGGGACATAGTCATCGGATGATCGTGTCAACTTCGGTCTACCGAAAATACTACTTCTCGGTTGACCGTGCACACTCGGTTAACCGAACCCGATTGTCCAGCCACTCTAGATAATTTCGGTCAGCCAATTGTGCTTACCCGTTCCCTATTCGGTTAACCGATCTGAAGATACCCGGTTGACCGAACCATGAACGGTTCACCGTGTTTGACCCCGATTTTGCCTTTGTCAAATTTTGGATTTATTTCCAACAAAATTTGATCTTTTGGGGTTTTTAGCAAATTCACATCTTATATAATATATTGTCATATGTAATATTAAATTATTACACCACATAATATATATACCTCATATGAATTTATTATGATTCTAATTATGTCAATTCTCATGACATATTGATTTTAATTAATTCACCACATGTGTTCTCTTTTCACATGAAACCCGACACATCATATGAACTTAAAATCAACCCTCTTGTTTCCCAGTTTTGTGGTGTGACCTATAGGAGGATCTAAAGCCAAATTGGCAGCGATATTAAACACTTAATATCTCAAACTATAAGCGGTATCTAACTACACATTATATTACCCAATTAGCATAGATGTCATTGTTCCACCCGAACCAAAACACGATCCATTTAGTGATGTAAGTGCACCACTTGTGTTCATCCCTTGACTCATGATATTAAGAATATATACAAAGTAGAAATGTGTCATATTTGTATTATATTCATTTCTTGATCTCTCTAAGCTAATTATCACTATGTAACTTAGCTCAAGTTACATTGTGCACATTTTAATTTTGCTTTATCAAGTGGCCCACTAATATCATCACTCAATTAAGAGGGGCAATGATAATCGTTTGACTAGCTATCTTTTCCAGCACAAGTCATGCTCAACAAATATTGCCTTTATCACTACACTCATTGATAGCTTTTGACAATAATCAAATTAAGCACTTTTTGAGTGAAGATATAAGTCTCATATCTTAGGATCCAAGACACAGTAAAACATTAATGACACAAAACACAATTCCATAATGTTTTACTTGTTAGGTCTATTCAATATATAAAAGTAATATTTTCCTCTTTTATATACACGTGTCGTCAATTATTTGTAGAGCTACAACAATCGATGACCAACACGACAATCTTATCTCGGTAATTAATGTTCCATGTTAATTACCATGATTGTGAATAACTTTTGATTTATGTAAACCATTATCTTTTAGAGCTCTACGGTTAAGGACCAAGCGCCTCTTCCTTAACACTTCCAAAAAACGAATACCATAATCAAGGAACAAAATGCTTGCACATTCAATTCATAATAATTGACATATAAAAGTAAAACTTTTAGAACACATTCCTTTTAGATACATCTATGGAGTAGGCCCGTAGGAACCGTATCCAATGATCGACAAAAGTAGGTCCATTGAGTCATTTTTCTATGTTGAATATTGCATCAATGTTTGGCTTTTGTGGGTATATCCACTGGAAACCCTTAGGAGACACCACTCCTCCGTGGTGACAAAATGGTTTAATGGCTTGTTGCACCTGCTAAGTGCAATCGTGATTCCTACGAAAGTGCGTTAGGATTTCCCTTTTCGTATTTTCTATTTCTTTGTTTTGCTCGGGGCTAGCAAAATGTAAATGTGGGGTATTTTATTAGTAGCATGAAAAAGAAAAATAGAGGATAGATGACCTAGACATATGCATGATATGACACTAATCAAATATCCCTACACCTAATTTTTGCTAGACCCGAGCAAAACAATGAAAAGAAAAACTAAGAGAGGAAAAACAAACGGGAAACAAGATAAGTCCTAACTCACTTTTGTAGGAATCATGGTTGCACTTAGCACGTGCCACAAGTCGTTAAACATCATTTTCGCCAAGGAGGAGGAGTGGTGTCTCCTGAGGATTTGCAGCGGATATAGCCACAAAATCCGTACATTGATGCATTATTCAACCTATCAACTCGACTCGCCGGACCTACAGACGATCATTGGACACTGTAATCATACGGGCTGACTCTATATATGTATCCAGCCCACACACCTAACCTAATGAACCATTCGTGCAAGTTAATTAAGGACTTAAGTGAAAGATATGGGCGACCATAACATCTTCAATTGATACATCGTGTAAAGTCCATTAAGGTTCTTATTTGTGATGATTTTTTCTTCTTTCTTTCTTGTTTTTTTTCTTTTTTTTCTTTTCAAGTTGGTGTTTAACTCTCTAAGGGTCGGGTTTCGTGCATCATTGTATGTGAGGACTTACACTATCACGTACACCTTCCTCCAAATCTCCATATAGGGCGATCCCTACCACCCGTATAACAGGAGTTCGGTTGGTGCATCCCAACTCAGATGACTCAAAAGCACCGGGTACCCCTCCGACCTAATTTCCTGAGTAATAACAGTCGTGCGAGAAGAGAGGACACCATATTAAATTATTTCTTATCTACATATGAACCAAAACCCTACACTTAATGTTTCACAACAGGAGTTTACGGTTCCCTGACACAACAAACATCCTTACACTAATATACATGAATTATTTGACTCTCTTGGTTCAGGGTGCACTTCTTTATTTGTTTGAGTACTGAAACTCTATGATTACTGTCCCTCCGAGGAAAAAATGGGGTGCATCCCTACGATTAGATAAAACCTAAAGTCGGTGTAATAGATATCCTAATGTTGCATGTTCAAGTCAATTTTGGGAACTTCTCTTTTGATTGCGTCAAAATGGTTTTGCATATGCTAAACACATAAACAAACTCAACAAAACATTTTTCTTTCGCAAACGAATCAAGTTTTTGAAAGAAATAGAAAATAAAAGCACTATAGCAAAAACAAAGAAGACAAGTCACCCAATGATCATGACATAACAAATATATCAATATTAAATACAGCACACTAAAATGACCCTAGCAAAGTAAGCAAAAAAACAAAAGACAAACAAAACTATGTACACACGTAAAACACCCCCACATCTACTTCATGTGTTGTCCTCAATGAATGTGAGCATGATACTATATGGATTTATGCATGAACAAGAAAAGACGTCACCAACATGAAGCACAAACGGGAGTTCATGGTTATGTTAATGGACATAAACCTGAATTTCCCTCAAAACCTATGAGATGTGGAAGAAGGGAGGCAGTCACAATAAACATATAGGGCCCAATTACTCAAGGGTTGGGGCCTCCAACAACCAATGCTCACTTGCGAAATCTTTTTTTAAGGAAAAACTATTCACATAATTTAATCCCGTTTATAAGGTCAATGGACTTTAAGTGGGAAAGAAACACCATACGAGGCCAAAATAGGCATGAGTGGGCCCTTCATACACTTATAAAAAGGAATTTGGAGAGGTTCACGAACCACATTCAAAGACATATGGCCCAAAGGATCAAACTCGAATAGCTTGAACCTCTCCACATATTGGTTGGAAAATGGGATACGGAACTGTTGTTTCCCCACTGCAACGTTAAAAACTTGGTCATCTATCCAGTTTTCCAACCAATCGGATGATGTGTTTGGATAAGATGATCTAGTCTCTTGTTTGCCAACCGACACACTTAGCCTACAACAACTAAATCTTTCACCTATAATAACCTCTGAGGACCATCCAACACCCTCTCTATTCTCATGTAGAACATGCTCATGATCTACTTCTTGAGTCTTATCAAAACAAGAAGTATCAAGCTCGGTAGTCTTGCCAGGTCCTAATGATGTGAGGGTATTAGGGAGGAAGTGCTTGACCAAAGGAGGGTCCTCAT
This sequence comes from Triglochin maritima, assembly GCA_963682175.1. Lineage (NCBI taxonomy): Eukaryota > Viridiplantae > Streptophyta > Magnoliopsida > Alismatales > Juncaginaceae > Triglochin > Triglochin maritima. The sequence goes on along the minus strand of OY821788.1, from coordinate 25,662,645 downwards.
CAGGTACATCAAGAAACTCATGTGGCTCTAGGTCCATGGGACAAGGGAAGACACAATCATGTGCCGACTCATACGCAAGTGTGTTCTGGTCCCTATCAAAGAAAATTGACTCCCCACCAAGTGTTCGTGAATTGAAACTCCATGTCCATCAGTTTCACTACATATTTGACTTCGGGAAAAATCATAATTGTTGTCAACTACTTAAATCGTGCATTGACTTTGTGCATATGGTGGGGGTTCGGCAAGTAGAACTTCCAGGTAGACAGGAAATATTAGCCTCCTCATCTTCACTCAATTGTTGTGACAATTGACTCATTTGCATTCCTAAGATTTGCAATGACTTCGTATTGGACACAAGCATTCTACTAATAGTCTATTCTAAAGTGTCCAGTTGTCTCTCAATTTGGATGTTCTCATTGTGACTATCAGAGTGAGTGAGTGAGTGAGTGAGTGAGTGAGTGAGTGAGTGAGTGAGTGAGTGGGGTGTTTATGGGTGCAGAGGTAGCCCAATTCGACATAGGTGGGGCTTGGTGAGCATCTTGATACATGTGACTGTAATGGGTGTACATTCAAAGGATAGGAGTTAGATCCGACATACACTCCCCGCATAGTCATGCTTATAGTTTGGTCTTCAACATATGATCTGACTTGACTAGATGATGGTCTAGCGGTTGGTGCCCCTCTAATGTCGTTCCACCCTAATGGGTCATCAATCCAAACATTACAATTATATACACCCACTTGAGTGCTTATTTAAGGCACCCCATAATACACAGGTTGGGCAGACCATGAAGAGTAGATATGATCCCCACAACCTAAATAACCATCTCCTATGTAACCGTCCATCACTCAAGGCAACAAAGATAAGCTCTATGAGCACAAGCTCGCATAAAAATCTCAACTCGACTCAAACATACTGACATTGGTACGAAGGAGGAGATAATACACGGGAGACGTAGATGAGGATAGAAGACTCTGATGAGAAGGGAGACGTCTTTACTGTAAGGGTTGGGTGAGGTATGAAGCAAACAATCAAACACAACTTAAACAACCTAAGGTCGGTTATAGGTGTCTATGCTAGACGACGCCTAACCACGAGATCACATGGCCGCGACACACCGGACCTCCCTACAATGCAGATCACAAATCCCAGCAAGTGAGCCAAGATCTGGAGATCTCGTCTCTCCTACTATCGACAAAGTGGGTGATGTTGATCAGGCCATGACAGTCTCGACTGGATCCCTCTCCTAATGTGCCTGAGGTCGTTAAGGGTCAACGTCTAATTTATTTTAGAATTAATGCTCTTTTTAGAGTAGTTTGTGGGGCCAATGAAGGGGTGATGAAATCTCCTACCTTATCTTCAAGACTATAGGTGGTGTCCCTTTAAAGTGCTTTGAATCGTTAGGCTAGCAAGAAACTCACATACAAACACTCACCTCACTCTTGTTCTAAATGTAATTCTAATCACTAAATCGTGCACTAATGCGTAAATGTGTGATAGAATGCGTACCTTACTCCAGTGATCAACTACTGAAAATAAATGCAAAGAAATGCAAGTTATATACTTAAGTCAACACTACATGATGCATAAGCTAACGAAGTAGAATGCCTAATCTTTTGCTTTGAGTTTTACGGTCCAAGTTTATTAAAGGGGGATTTTGGTTTCTTAACTAGATCCGAGAGCAAGTTACAAGTCAAGACATGCAAAATTAGGTTCCCATACACTACAAAAATAAAGCCAGGCAGAGCGTAGAAAAATGAAGGCAACAGGACCTTACCAGGCCGCTGAATATGCGATTCGACGGGTACCAATCACCTCACCAAGCTCAATTTTTTTCCAAGCAAGGATTCTCAATTTTATCCCTTTGGGTGCCATGTTGGTGTCAAATAAGAAATAAAAAAACTCTCCAATTGTTTTCCTAGGACTCCAACAAATCCACTAATCCTATAGACTCAAAAAACAACACAAAAAAACGTGTATCCAATCGAAACAAAAATAACTGCAAACCAAACAAAGCAATGATCCCCGGCAACGGTGCCAAAAGTTTGTTTCGATTAAAGTTTAAACCGCAAGTGCACGACCGCGATTAAGCGGTGGCAAGTATGGATCGAGTCCACAAGGAGGTGTGTCAACTTTGGCTCTTCAGAAATCAGGTGGAAAATAAGGAGAGAAGAGTTTTGATTACACTAAACTAGGCTACACTAAACTAGTAACTAATAAATGAGAGAGATAACAACTCAAGATTAACTAAAACTAAACTAAGCAATTAACAAAGCTAGATGAAATTCAGTAAGGAAACCCCCTAAGAGGTGGAGTGTGTTTACATATGTAATAAGGTGGTGAATAATGCATTCAATATGGCACAAGTATAGGTTATGTTTTCATGCATAAGAAGTGTCTAATGGTTATGGCAAAACCTATCAATCCAATCACTAACCTAGTTGATTAATATGAGCATAAACAAGTTGGTTGTTAAGAACCTAAATAAGCATGGGAAGTGTCTAAAAGTTGTCGCAAAACCCAACAAGTTAAGTATTCTCATTTAAACAACACAAGCATACAATCACATTCATCACATATTTCATAAGATAGCAATCCTTCCTATTCTTCATACATGTATAAACATCATCTCACCCCCAAAAGGGGGATGAAACTACTCACTACACATTAAGCTAACAATTATATTAAGAAATGAAGACATTCTAACTAATTATACTATGATTAAGAAAACAAAACTAAGCTAAACATGCAAACACTAAAAGAGACAGCTTGAAGATAAAACTAGAGAAATTATTTTATTAATGACTCACATTACAAGTAGCATTCCCTCCACTTGAGTTTTGCTCCAAAGGCTTACACCATGTAGAGAGAATGGGCACCAAGCAATGGGTAATTTACAAAGGAAGAAGATGAGTTCTACTTACAGACATGAAAAAGGAAACTATGGACAATCCTTGAATGTGAGACTATTGAAACATGCCTAAAATGGGCATAAACAACATAATACACAAGCACGACAAGCCAGGTCGGATCTTGACCAAAATAAACCACGAATTGGAGGCATGGGGCCGCCAATTGGGGATTATAATTGGTCGGATTTGACCCTATTTCAGATGTGTTCTTAAATGCTCCAACTCTCCACATTGGGTGTACCTGGGTCGGTTGATTGAGTCTGGGCCCAAATCTAATTGCCAAGATACTCCTCGTAATGGTGTGGAGTTTCTCAGTTTGTCATTTGGTTAATCCGGCTTACATCCAAGTCTTTCCCTCTTGCAGATAGGTTCATAAGTTTCACAGATCAGTCTTTTTTCTCACATGTTAGTCCTTTTTGTGTCTTCTTCTTCTTCAACATGTTTATACCTAAAACATAAACATAAAACTCATTACATAACATTGCTTAGGCTCAAAATAGAGGATATATGACCTAGATATATGCAAGATATGGAACTAGTCATGAACCTTTCAATTTTTGTCCTTTTTAGTTCCATAATTTGTTTAAGTAAAATGATGAAAAAATCGAAATTTAAAAGATTATTTAATGAAAATACCTCATCCGCTTGAAGAACATTCCCACGTGTAACAAAACTGCCCACATGGGATAGGGAATTAACCATAATATACACAGTTTGCTTAATTATTGAAAGTATCAAGATTGCAAACCAAAACTACTAAATTTATAAGCACACCATACTCAAAGTATTGAACAAAAGTACCTAAATTGTAGAACTAGCTAACAAAATTAGTCTTATTGTGCCACGAACATTCATCCCAAAGGCCACAACCAGCACCACCATCATGGAACTCACCACCACCACCCATCACCACCATTGTTAGAACCACCACTACTTTTACCACTTTAAACTGAAAACACAAAAAATACCACCACAACCTACCACCTCCACCACCATTAGTCATCATCGTCATTGTTGCAACCACCATTAGTACCACCACTACCTTCCACTGCCACCACCATTATTCATCATCGTCATTGTTACAACTACCATTTTTATTGAAGTGTGAATATCAAACTCAACACCAATTGGTGATGAATGAAGGGACCTCACAACTTGTAACCCAGGAAATACACCACATTTTAACCGATATGAGACTATTCTCTAATACTCCTCCGTACATGTCTGAGATTTATTTTTCTCTGTGGTTATGGGGTGATAACAACAATGGTGGATGTGTCAAGCCGGTCCTTGGACATTTTTAGGTTTGATACAATATTGAAGTGTGGTATCCAACCTATCGTCTATTCTCTACCCTCTCAAGCTCCAATGTCGTTGATGCAAAACATCCGCAAGTGAGACTTTTCTTTTTCTTCCGGATCGAGAAGGGATTGAATGTCCGGTGTCTTGGTAAATATCATAGTGTATTCTAGAGACGTGCTTGTGGAATCTCTTCTCCAACTATACTACCAGCCCGTTCTCCCCAGTCACACATCAGTTACCTCATTCCTTTTTTACTCCTTTTCGCTATTCTTGGTATTTAATAACCTTTTTCACTTATTTGGTGAGGCACAACCCTCGACCCTTAACCTTTTATCTGTCTTTTAGGAAGTATGTTATGACCCTAACCTTGCTTAAGGTGCTAATGAAGGTTAGGAGGGCTAATGGTGGAGGTTTGCATGGGAAAGGAGGAGTGTTAGTGACTTGATGGGAAGGCATGGGGTGAACAGTGGCAGTGGGTGTAGAGTGCAGCTGTGTGGAGGTGATGGTGGTAGGGTGCTGTTGGTGTTGGGTTTAGAGAAAAGGAGAAGCTCATTTCTCTCTCTCTCTCTCACGTTTTCATTCCTCTCCATTCCAGCTTCCTCTCATCACCTCTCTCATTTTCCTCTCTTCTTGGTTGGAGCAGCAGCGGCGTCGGGCGGAGGAGGTGACAGTGATGCGAAGGCGCGTGGAGGAGGACGTGTGTGAGGTTGAGACCTTTCGTTTCTTTGGCAGACAACTAATACGTATCATATATCCAGACACGCAAGACCCAAACTCTGTGATAACAAAAGACTTTGGACTCTTACCTTGTTGCTTTGGTTGTGGTCGATCTCATCACACTTTTGTAACAGTCATCCCCACGTACCCATATCCGCTTAAGAACTTTTGTAATCCAGTACGAAATCGTCATGAATATAGGTAAGGAGCAATAGACTTTCCCTCAGATTGTAGCATGCTCATCTACCAACCCATCCTTTCCTTTGGGTAGTGATGCATTGCATACATTGCATCATATGTCTTTCATTTAGATTACTTTTATATCAATAAATGCTACTAAGGTATGTGTTTAGTCGTATTTACAGAATACAGGGACCTGGATGCAAATTATCCACATTCCGAGCATAAACGCGTGCAAAAGATTCATTTCTATCATAAAGACCGAGTTCAAGTTTATCGGGTTTCAAATAGAAATGCATCCAAGCATAAAAGCATTCAAGGAGCTAATTACAAAAAGGTCAAGGACTTAATTGCAAAATGCCAAGGACCTAATTGCAAAATAAAAGGACCAAGTTATTGTGTGGAGAAAGTCAAAAGAAAAATCAAATATAAATCTCCAACAATGGAAGGAATTAATCCGGAGCTCAAAAGAATGGAAACAAATCATCCAGACGCGCAAATAAAGATCAAATCATGCCTTAAACGCGTCGCAGAAATCCGGACCCGATCCCATCAACCTGGGCGGCGAATTAGCCACACCTCCCATGCATTGTGCGGCGATTTCGCCGCACCAGAGGTGATCTGTGTGCCCAATTTTCGTCCAGTGTCGGGTCGACGCGTGTACTATCCTTTTATGTATTGGTATCCCCTGTATCGGCTATAAATAGCCCTGTAGGACGAATGTAACACATCTTTGAACCTTTGGTCTTGGATCATTAGTAATAAATTTCTGTTTTATTTTGTTTTGTCTCTCTTTTCTTTTAATGTCTCTAGGATCCCTTCTTCTTCCTCCCTCCATGAGTTTCTAACTCTTTCCAAAGGGTGGAGGTGATGGAATTAGGGTTAGAGAAGATGAATTGCATGTTATTATTTTAAGTTCATGATTAGTATATTTTGATTACTTGAGTTTATGTTAAGTCATTTATCTTGTAATGCTTCATAACTAACATGATTTACAATAAGTTTCAGTAATTCTCTGATCTAAACCTAAATCTAAACCTCCATCCAAAGGATTTCTCTCTTTGTTCTTGTTTCAGTTTATTTGTTCTTGTTCTTGCTTTAGATATTTAAAAACCAAAAATCTCAAAACCCAAATTTATTCTTCTCCCTCTTCCTTTCCCTTAATCGAAATCACACAAATAACAAATCTCTCCCTCCTTGTGTTCGACCCGTACTTGCGACCGCTTCATCGCGGCCGTGCACTTGCGGTATAAATTTAAATCTTCAACAGGTAGTAAGGTAGTTACTTCAAAAAATGCTTGAAAGGAGGTCTTATCAAAGAAAACCAATAGAGCTCGGGAGAGACTTGAAGAAACACTTAATATCCCTAAAAACAAAACTTCCTTCCAATGTGTGAAATTGGGCCACATTTAGAGCCTTTGCCCATTAACTAAAATGCCCTCCCATCTTCTAGACTAAACCTATATGACCACATTACAACATAACCACACTTCTTCCTCAGCCACCCCTTCCCTTAGCATGTACCCAAACGTGCTTACTATCACCCCTTCCACCTAGATCGTCACCTTCTACCTAGATCATCAACTAGCTGAGCTTTCTGAATTTGTGATCCTTTCAATAGTTACTGGTATCCCCAATGATAGTGAAATCATGTATCATCTTTAACACAAATGAGCAGGATTAAATAAGAGCATGGTGCAACCATTGTTCACCCTTGTTTTCTCAGGAACTTTTCCCTCTCGCCTTGTGTGCACAAACGATGGCAGAATCCCCCTTTGTCACCTCTAAGAGGATGGTGTACACGACCTCAAAATGAATCCATTTACACAACTCTTGGGGATGATGGGATTTTTCTCATTATTAGAGGTTCCCTTGTTCACCTCACGGAACCAAAGGTTTTCCAACGTTGTGTCAAACTTTGCTATTTTTATTCACGTCAACCCGCTCAGTTTGAACAAAAAGGTGATGAATCTAGGACACATAAAAATCCTCTGCTAACACTAAAGCAGAATAGGGTTTAACCGACGGTATCTATCCGTCAGAGTATAACACTATCCATTGGTATAGGTAAACACTAACAGATATATTTGCCAATGGTATTTAGTAACACTGATGGATGTTCCGATGGATAAATGTCGTCAGTGTTAATTTTGACACAAAATTTTCCACAAAGTTTTTTCTCGTTTTTTCGTCAGAGCGAAGAAAATCGATGGGGAATCACCAACGGATATTCGTCATTGATATACACAGACGGATATATCTTTCAGTATAGGATTCTCCGACTAATACTTATTCCCCAGTAGTACGAACAGTTGTCAACTTACGCCGATAGAATTTTTGTTGTTGTTGCATTCTATGAGTAACCTTCACTGATATATAACTTTTGTTAGTGTAAATTACCTGACAATGTCACAACATACACTAACGGATAAGTAGCATTGTTGTAAGTCCTATCCAGTACCACAAAAAGGCTTATTGGCTCTTTCTAGGTTCCATTTTCTCTAATCAAAAGAAGAAATATTTATTTATCATTAATCCACAACACATTCATGCATTCTCCCACAAACATATAACCAGAAGAACTCATATCTGCATTCAATTTAAACAAATTCATTCAAAGAACAAATTGCATACACAAAAGTTGCATCTATATTGAAATGAAGTTTTCCATTCACAAAGTAGTCGAATAGAGTTTAACAATGATAGTAAACAAACAAAACAATCATTAGGCTGCCAATCTCGTCTTGTCGGTGGTGGTGGTGTGGAAATAGACCTAGTAAATATAATACACATTACTAAATTACGAATACATTATACATTAATACAATAATCCATATAAACCTAGTAAATGAACACATTACTAAATTTAAGAATACAATACTTGATCGTTATAACCATGTTTGCCATCAAAAGTCGACGGTAAATTGCATGGTCGATAGCTGCCTTCGGCCTCAACTAGCTCGCTACTCACTAACTTTAGCTCTTCACTCTCTTGGACACTTTGCTCAACTTCTGATCTAGCGTTGAGCTCTGCTTGGGATGACGTATCATGAGGTCCGTACATGTCTATCGGGGTGACGAGACTGGAGTACATCCTCACACGTTCATGCTCGTCTCCCAGAACAGTCCTGACAGGATCCTCGACGACAATTGTGAAAGCGATAGAGCACTGAGAGCTCGTCTCTCCATGTTCTCGTAGAGCCTCTACTCTTTTGTGTGAAGAGATAATATCAGAAATTATAAAAGAATGCAACCCAAAAATATAAAATAACTAAAAAAACTAATCTAAATATAAACTTATACTAACAAACGATGCTTCTGGGTTTGTCTTATCATACTATCGAATGTACATAACTGTACGAGTATGCTCGGGAGAATTTGGGTTTTCCGCAATCTGCAATACCAATAATATAACAATTTTATTAGTTTATATGAAATAAATGTATTGAATATATAAAAATTTAGAAATTGAAAATAAAGTATTACAATTTTCTCCCTGTGTCGCATAATAGACTTCGTACCTTATTGATGCGGTATGATTAAATTAGCCCTATTTTTATTGGTCTCGTTATTCTTCTGCATCACAAAAAATACAAATTTGATAATTTTTTATTCTTGTAATATAAATTAACTAAAAGACATTATGATTGTACCTTGAATGCCTCACTAGACCAGTAGTCCAGAAGGACCAATCATCAGCCGAGATATGCAACGGTCTAGTAGCCAATCTCTCGTCTCCATGTTCGCCATGTCAAGGTACAATTGATGCTCGTTTTCCTTCCTATTTTGTTCGGAGACGTCATAATCATTGCTCTGAACAACTCAAGAACCTCCAAGTGTGCTTGTAAAAAATTCAAATTGGTGTTCAATTCAAATTAATAATAATATTACTTAAGTATGTATGTAATAGTACCATCAACTACTATCATGCCACATCTTTCTCCTTCTTTGAAACCAATCTCCAGTCGGAATAACGCAAAGGAAGTATGGATATCCTCCTGGCTCTCATCCTGATAAAGTTCTGGAAGCATTCTGCGTTCTTTTCTTTCGAGATACCCTCTGGTGTAAACTCTATTTCAGTGGGAGACTCTAGGGAACAACAGAAATCGCCAGAAAAAGTTTGGAGGAGAACAAAGCCACTTGGACCACCAACTGGCGGTTTGGTGAGCTCCATTTTCCTTCTGCTTTTTTTGGTTCACTTCTACGTTTGATATAGCTGTTTGGGGCTCAATTTGGCATGTTTTGACCTATAGTTTTGTCCCCAGATCAATAATTAATCCCCTTTTTAATCAACTTGGCCACTAAAACTTAAAGCAAAAGATTAGGCATTCTTGCTTGTTTTGGTCATCCATCGTATACTTGACTTAGGCACGTAGGTTGTCTTTTATTTTAGCTTTACTTTCAATTGTTGAGCGCTGGTGTGTGGTACGCATTTCCTACTCTTATTCATGCATTTTGTATTATCATGCATTAGTTAGTAAGAATTGCATTGCAACAAGTCTGAGTTGAGCATTTATTTGGAGAGTTGATTTCTGGATTAAGACTCCAAAACGCTACTAAGGAGGGGTTGTCCCATATAAGATAAGGTGGGGGATTTCATCACCCTTTCCTTTGCCCTAAAAATCACACTAATCAAGAGCCTAACTTTAAAATCAAGTAGACATTGGCCCCTAAGGATCTTGAGCGCATTAGGAGAGTAATCTGGTCACGAACGTCATGGCCTGATCAATGTCGCCCACTCTGTCGATAGTAGGAGAGACGAGATCTTCAGATCTTGGCTCACTATCTTGGATTTGTGGTCTTCGTCGTAGGGAGGTGAGGTGGTTTGAGGCCGCATGACCTCGCAGTTAGGCGTCGTCTAGCTGTAAGGACCTATAGCGACCTTAGGTTGTTTGAGCCTTGCTTGGTTGTGTGCTTCTAATAGTACCTACCCGTCGTAGCATAAAGACTTCTTCTCTTCTCTTCTGAATCATTCCTTCTCATCTAAGTCTTCCCATCTTCTCCTCTACGCACCTTCTGTTTTAATTGATAAAAAAAATCTTTCTTTTTCGTTGGACTCGTGTCGGTGCGCAACTTTGTGCATGCCAGTGTAGTCACGAGACGTTGCAGGTCGTTTGACGAGATACGACATCGATCTGTCCTCGATTTTCGACTTTTCGAACACATCCTCGTCATGTGTCCTACACAGTGCCGGGACCATGACGAGTCGTGGACCATATAAGGACAACTCAGGTTTTGGACCGCCACCACCCTCTAATCCAGAAGGTGGGGATCCACGACCTCATCAATTGGTTCCCCAGGTTCCCATTCCCCTCCACGACCCATGCTACCTGAGTCGTACTGATCTACCTTTTTGCATCGTATTACCTGAGGCGAATGGGAACCACTTTGAGATTAAGCCTCAATTTATCTCCATGCTCCCTCACTTCATTGGGAAGGTGACCCCTATACCTTTCTCAGGGAATTTTGAGGAGGTTTGTGCTATGTTCAAGCTGCAACAACTTAGCACAAGCTCCATCCACCTTCGGCTTGTTCCCTTTGCACTAAAGGATGATGCCAAGAAATGATTGTAGAGCAACCAGGCGAATGCCTTTAGGACTTGGGATTAATTTCAATATGAATTCCTCAAGAAGTACTTTCCAAATCATCGGACTCAAAAACTGAGGAACGAAATCAATTCATTCTATCAACATGAGACTGAATCATTACATGCATACTTAGAGAGGTTCAAGGAGCTACTATCCTCATGCCCTCACCATGGCATCGTGTTGTGGCACCTTTGTCAGATTGTCTATGACGGCCTTCACATCCCATCTCGATTGTTCCTTGAGTCCATGTGTCAAGGAGAGTTCTTAGGAAAGGATGAAATGGAGGCATGGGCATTCCTAGAAGACCTCCCTGAGAAAACCATGTAGCAGGAGAGTGTGAGGGAACCACCACCATCATCTAGCATAGGAGCGAGGATGGTAAACGCAAACTTGACTTGATCGGGTGTCGCATTTACTGTCGATACCACTACAGCCACCGAGGCACGCATGGCCACCTTAATGCACCGTATGGATTCGATTGAGCTCCAAAACCAACATGGTGTGTCGCATGTGTCTGCATCTGGTCTGGTTCCTTGTTATTTGTGTGTTAGGATAGGTCATGTAGGAGGCAAGTGTGCATCCATTCCTCCTTAGATGGAACATGTCAATGTCATCTATGATAGATCCGGGAATGACCCATACTCATCATCATATAATCCCGGATGGATGAACCACCAAAATTCATGGAAGCACAACAATGTCCATGGTGGTCCTTCAAACTTCTCTAGACCACCTAACAGACCACGCCAAGCTCCCATGCATTCACAATCTTTTCAGCCACCCTAAGCCCAGATCACCAACCCATCGGGTTTCCCAAATTCTAACAATATGGAAACCCATTTTAATTCACTTGAGAACTTGACTCGTGGACTTGAAAAATCAGTAAAAAAAATTATGTCATACACAAGTCAAGTTCTCACTTCAAATCAGCAAACAATTAAATCTCTAGAGCTACAGATGGGCCAATTGGCTCAGCCTGTACATGAGAGAGAGAGGGACTCTACCCAGCCAACCTGTGGCTAACCCCCGTGCTCAACATCAATTGAACATGCATGTGAACTGTATGGAAGAACCTGTGGACCATGTCAATGCCATTATGACCCTGAGAAATGGGAAGCAGGTCAACAACCACATTTCTTTGTCACTAAATCCATCTGTGCGGCCTATGCAACCCCTTTGTGGGAATGATGTTGAGAAAGAGGTCGATGGTGAGGGTAATACACCAACGCCTCTTTCTCAGGCACCGCAGAAAACCTACCTGCCAAAAGCTCTATATCCTAGTAGGTTAACTAAGAAAACAGAGTGACAATGTTGACAAAATGCTGGAGGTATTCAAGAAAGTGAATGTCAACATTCCCTTGTTAGATATGATTCAAAAAATACCTCCCTATGCAAAATTCCTGAAGGATTTCTGTACAATCGAGAGGAAAACCAACGTCCCTAGCAAAGCCTTTTTTGTGGCTAATGTGAGTTCGATTATTTTGAACCCAACATACAGAAAATTGAAGGACCCAGGAAGTCCAACAATTTCATGTGTGATTGGGTACTCTCACATTAATAATGTCTTGCTAGATCTAGGGTTAGCAATCAAGCTCTTACCAGTTTCTGTGTATCAACGATTAAGCCTAGGCGAGCTCAAGCCTACGAAAACACCTTTACAGTTGGTTGATCGATCGGTCAAAGTCCCGATGGGGGTCATTGAAAATGTCCTAACCAAGTTCGGAGATTTCATATTCCCTGTTGACTTCGTCGTCCTTGAAACTGAACCAGTCAAGACTACCCACTCTCAGATTCCATTGATTTTGGATAGACCTTATTTTACGACGTCAAATGCCTTAATCAATTGTCGAACTGGACTCATGAAATTGCCGTTCGGAAACTTGACCGCGACGTTCCATGTGTTCAATATGGCTAGGCAGCCGGCATCTTTCGAGGACCCCATGGAAATCAATCTTATCGGGGACGTTGAGGAAGAAATAGAAGAAGAGTACCCCTTATTCATGAAAATCTAAATGCTTACATCACGGATGATTCTAATCATGAAGAGGATGGGGGCAAGTTGATCAATTATGTGCATGTTATTCAGTACATGCGAGCTCCTCCTATCTTACATCTGGAGCTAGATATCACGTCTCACCTTGAGGAGACACCCACATTTGAGCTTAAAGAACTCCCTAAGGAACTGAAACACGTTTTTCTTGGTCACGATAGGTCATTTCCGGTGATTATTTCATCGACATTGACTAGTGATCAGGAAGAACGTATGATTTGAGTCTAAGGGAGCACAAAACAGCCATTGGGTGGTCCTTCAAGGACATTAAAGGCATAAGTCCCAACGTCGTGCAACACCACATCTTTATGGAGGATGAGACAACCACATCGCGACCCACAAAAGTGTTTAAATCTAGCCATGACAGAAGTAGTTAAGAAAGAGATCATCAAGTGTTTAGATCATGGCATCATTTTTCCCATTTCAGATAGTGCATGGGTAAGTCCTATCCGGGTTGTCCCCAAGAAGTCGGGTATCACTGTTGTCCAGAATGACAATAATGAACTTGTTCCTACACGACTTCAAACTGGGTGGCGAGTCTGCATTGACTATAAGAAGTTGAACGCGGTCACGCGTAAGGATCACTTCCCTCTACCTTTCATTGACCAGATGTTAGAGAGAATCGTCGGGCAAGCCTATTACTGTTTCCTCGATGGTTATTCGGGGTACAATCAAATCCCAGTTGCTCCTAAAGATCAAGAGAAAACCACATTCACATGTCCTTTTGGGGCGTTTGCATATAGATGCATGCCTTTCGGACTTTGCAATGCACCAGCAACATTCCAACGTTGCATATTGAGTATCTTTTCCGACATGGTCAAGAACTTCCTTGAGATTTTCATTGATGATTTCTCGGTTCATGGCACCTCCTTCGATGAGTGCTTGCACCACTTGAGCCTTGTTCTCAAGAGGTGTTTTGAAAAAAACTTAGCCCTTAATTGGGAAAAGTGTCATTTCATGGTTACGAAAGGCATCGTACTGGGTCACATGGTATCTCATGAGGGGATCGAGGTGGATAGGGCAAAGATTGAGCTTATTTCTAAGCTTCTTATGCCCACCTCGGTCAAAGAAATCCGGTCATTCCTTGGTCATGCTGGTTTTTACCCGCGTTTTATTAAAGATCTTAGAGAGATAGCTCACCCCTTGACAAGCTTGCTTGCTAAAGGCACATCTTTTGAGTTCACACCTGAGTGCATGACTGCATTTGAGTTTTTGAAGCATGAGTTGACCTCCGCTCCTATTATTAAGGCACTGGTGTGGACTATACCTTTCGAGCTGATGTGTGATGCATCTGATTATGTGATAGGAGCAGTGTTGGGTCAGAAAGTCGACAAATTGCCTCACGTGATCTATTATGCAAGTCATTCTCTCAATGACGCCCAGCCTAACTACTCCATTACTGAGAAAGAGTTCGTCGTCAGAACCTCATTGGGTTGCACGTCTTCATCTACACTGATCACTCAGCTCTTCACTACCTTTTTGTCTAAAAAGGATGTGAAATCCTGTCTCCTTCGTTGGATCTTGTTGTTGCAAGAATTTGACCTTCAGATACGGGATAAGAAGGGATGCAAGAACGTTGTGGCAAATCACCTTTCTCGCATTCTAGTTGAGCTTTCATCGGATCCACCAGTGAACGAGCTCTTCCCTGATAAGAACCTTATGGCAATAATCTCACCCCCTCGTTCTCTGACATTGTAAACTATTTAGCAATCGGGGAGGTGCCGCCGCATTGGACACAAAATGAGAAAGCCAAATTCAAGTCGTTAGTCCAGCACTTCTATTGGGATGATCCCTACTTATTTAAGTATTGTGCCGATCAAATCATAAGAATGTGCATTCCTAACGACGAGATTCAGAGTGTCTTGTCTTTTTGTCATAAGGAGGCATGTCGTGGGCACTTTGTTGCCAAGAAAACCGCTGCCAAAGTGCTCCAATGCAGTTTTTACTGGCCCACTTTGTTCCAAGATGCTTTTGCATTTTGCAAAGCATTCGATATGTGTAAACGTGTGAGCCGCATTGGAAGACGTGATATGATGCCACTCAATCCTATCCTAGTGGTCAACATCTTTGATGTTTGGGGAATTTACTTGATGGGCAATTTCCCCGTTTCCCATGGTCACAACTACATTCTGGTGGTGGTTGATTATGTTTCGAAGTGGGTTGAAGCAATCCCCACTCGCACTAACGATCGAAAGGTTGTGATGAAATTTCTTAAAGAACACATCTTTGCAAGGTTTGGGACTCCTTGTTGTACCATAAGTGATAAGGGAACACACTTTGTGAACCGATCCCTCGAGGCAGTGTTGAGGAAATATTCACAACAACACTCACAACTGCTTGATGTTCGAGTCGTATTTGTCATGTCTTCACCGACGTTGTGGACATGCGGTTATTAAAAAGATCAATCACCTTGTCACACGACCAGGCAATGGGCAGCCCGGGTCGTGGGAATTGGTGGAGGCCACGTGGTCTCCACCCATCGCTTTTTAATTTTTTGTTTTTTTGTTTATTTTAAGTTAGTTTATTTTTTATATTAATTTGTATTGGTTAATGAAATGATTTTATTAAGGGCACCCACTACCCAAACCTCAAATCCAACCCAACCCAACATTTCTATCTACGTTGTGTCCACACAACTTTTAATCCAACTATTTATCCAACCCAACACAAAAACCCTTCACTTCTTGAACTCAACATTTCAACACTTTCTCTTCTCCACATCATTTGAAGATCAATCCTTGATAAACCCTAAAAATTAAAATATTAAAATAAAAACAAATAAAAAACATATTTTCATAAATAGATTAAAAGATTGATTTAAAAACATCTACACAAAAAATTAAAAGGTTGATGGCCTCCACATCAGTTAGTTTGATTTGGTTAATTAGTTACACAATTTTAATTAAAAATTATGTTTTGCTAATTAATTTTCTTACTTTTTGATTGATTCTTAAATTTAGAGTAGTTAGGATTAGTAATTATTCATATGATAAATAATTATGTGATATAATTAATTTGAATTGTGGAAAATTAAAAAGTATGGAAAATAAATGATGTAGAAGTGAGAGAGTGTTGATGTGACTAGACTCACATTTATGGGTGAGTTGTGGTTGAGAAGTGAATAGTAGAAAGAGAAGAAAATTGTCATACTGATGTGACGAAAAGACAATATGCTAATTTGACTACGTTAATATTTTCATAAATGTCATGGCTGAACATGCCCTTAAAACGCACACATCACGCACACATCACAGGTAAATGTGTTGAAAACCACAACACATTTACCTGTAAGTATACTCTTGGGTTCAAGGTCAAAAGGATCTCGGATCTCGACTTTATAAACAAAATACGAGACTTAATCAAGGTAATAAAGACATCACACTAAAATGAATGTGTTCTAAATGTTTTACTTTTATATGTCTTTTATTATGAATTGAATATATTGAACATTTTGTTCCTTGATTAATGTATTCGTCTTTTGGAAGAGTTAAGGAAGAGATTCTTGATCCTTAAACGTAGAGCTCTAAAAGATAATGGTTTAGATAAATCAAAAGCAATTCACAATCATGGTGATTAACATGGAACATTAATCACCGAGATAAGATTGTCATATTCGTTAAGAGAGATATTGTAGCTCTACAAATATTTAACACGAGTATATGAAATGGAAAATATTTCTTTCATATATTGAATCGACCTAACAAATGATACATTATGGAATTGTGTTTTTGTCATTAATGTTTCATTGTGTCTTTGAATCCTAAGATATAAGACATATTTTTTCATATGAGAAGTGTATCATTTGTTTATTATCAAAAGTTGTCGTATAGTGATAAAGATAATAGTTGGTTATACATGACTAGTACCGGAAAAAATATTATGTCAAAAGATTATCATTCCCCTCTTAACTTTAGTGATGATATTAATGGGCCCCTTGATAAAGCAAAATTATAATATGCATGATGTAACTTATGTATAGTTACATATTTAGAATTAGCTTAATGGATCAATCAATGAATACATAATACAAAGATGACACATTTCTACTTTGTATAATATTCTCAATATCACGAGGCAAGGGATAGACACAAATGATATATGTATAGCTACATATTTACATATCACTAAGTGGATCGTGTTTAGTTCGAGTGAGCAAAACATATTTGTTATTTGGGTAACTATAATGTGTAGCTAGATACCGCTTATAGTTTAAGATATAATGTGTTTTATATAATTGCCAACATAACTTAGATCCTCTTATAGGTCATACCACAAAACTGGGAAACATGAAATATGATTTTAAATTTTATATAATGTATTAAGTTTCATGTGTTGTGAAATAATATACATGTGGTAAAATAATAAAACCAATATGTCGTAAAAAACAACATGGTTAGAATAATAAATAAATTTGTATGAGATGTATATATATTATGAGATATAATGTTTTGACATTATATATAATAATATATTACATGATATAATGTGATTTACAACATTATAACATATGAATTTGTTAAAACCCTAAAGTCCAAATTTTGTTGGATATTAATCCAAAATTTGTAGAGTCAAAAACAGTGAAAAATGGTTTAACCATTTGACCACGTTTTTGCACATATTAATAAGAGAATTTTTACTAATTATTGGCTGGATTTAATCCACCTTGGTCAAATGTAGTTATGAGATGATGTTGTGAAAAAATAAACAAGAGATCACATGCAAAGTGGTTTGTACATGATGTGGTTTAGTGGAGATGTAAACAAGAGATCATGTGTAAGTGGTTTGCACGTGATGTGGTTTACTGGAGAGATTAATAAGGGATCATGTGTAAGTGGTTTGCACATGATGTGGGTTAGAGGAAATCATATAAATAGGTCCTTCCTCCCTTCTTAGTTAATACTAATGCAAAAATTCTCTCTCTCCCTAACCACCACATTAATCCATCCAAAAATCCTCTTAATTATTCAAGTTTTTGGATATTAAATTCTCAGGAGCTTTAGAAAGGTTATTAGCTGGATTCTAACCATGATTTAGAGATTGATTGGCTAGCTCACTTCTCTCTAATCTTGTTTAGAGTTTGGTAAACCTTCAAGGCGAATTGGCGGACGATTCAACGGGCAACGTAACTCCAGATCTTCATAAAGGTTTTAGAGAACATTTGAGTATGATTATCTTCTATTTATTTTAATATATATGTAGATTACATGATATTAGAATAAATATAAAATAATGTAGGGTTGTAAACGAGCCGAGTCGAGCGAAATTTTGAGTCATAAGTATTATCTTATGTTATTAACATATACAAAAAAATAATTATGAATGGAGCAATAAAAAAATTCAAGCAAGCTATCGATCCGAGCAATAAATTAAAAAATTCGACTTCGAGCTGCTAGTTTACCGAACCAAGTTTAAAGATTTTTTGGTTTTTCATCAAGATCCTTCGTTTTCAAGTTAAACTAGAGTGTAATGTTTTTTGAGTCGAGCTATCGAGCCGAGCCAAAGTTGACGGGCCTAAAATAATGTATATGAAATCGTCAAAAATATGAAAATCGATCGTGTATGAATGCATAAAAAATTAAAATATATACATACATAGACACATAAATCCTACCCAAACTTCAATACTTCATGGATAAAATTGGAATTTAAGCTAACCTCGAATTTACCAAGTGGATCAACCTGGAGTATCCCTTCGCAAAACTTTGGCTTCCGTCCATGAATTAAACATCAAAGAACAAGAGCAAGGACTAACCAACCATGAAAAGCTATCTATAAAGAAATTACTTCGAAAACATGAGATCAAATTAGAAGAAAATGAAATACAATAAAGACAGATCAAGGATTCCATGGCTTCAAGAGAACAACCAGAACACTAAATACTTCAATCTGGTTGCTAACACCCGTTGGCGACAATATAAAATAATGTCGCTCAATATCAATGAGACAACTTACTATTCCTAAAACACTTTTTCTGAAGAATTTGTATGAAATCAGAAAACAATTATTTAAAATAGAAGAAGCCCTAGTGGCGGACACTAGTGTTGAGACTTGAGATGCTGTTACGATGATGATGTTGTGTTATAGAGAATTACCGATGAAGTTGTAAATTGAAACGTGAACATGACAACTAATGACATTAATGTAAGCGGCAATCAAGATAAAGCATGCATGAAGAATACATCATAGACATTCACACGTCCATTTTAGTTGCTAGCATTAGAAAAAGAAATAATCACACATTAATGAAGACCCAATATACATGCATATAAATTCTCGTGCATGTTTGTTACCAATGAAGTTTTTTTATTTTAATGACCAAAGTCTAGCAATGGGATGAGAGAAATGTCATCACCAGTGCAGATTCTTAGTTTCATATTCAATGAAAATCAAACTTCCAAACCGGCAATGAAATAAGACAGTCATTAAATCATATAGGGTGTAATCATGTTAATTCAGATCCGATTTTGCGAATGAAGAACCAACAAACATGCATTACAAAAATCACACAAACACAATAATAATACGATTTCCTCAACACATAATATCCGCCCCCCAAAGGAGACGGAACAAAATTGAATTGTTTTATTATCTACTCATAATACGAAACAAGATCTCTATCTTATTAAGAATGGAATACAACGAGTTATGGACTACAGGAATGGAATCCACAGAATGAAGAAGCATAAATACACTTTAATGAAGAGAGAAACCGAAAAAACTACACTAGAAGATAGAAATTCCAAACTACAAGTCCAAGATGAAAAGATAACTTGGTCACCAAGATATGCTCCATGATGGAACTCCAAGCTCGCAGACTGCTTGAGTCCAACCTCGGAATCAGGTTATGGACGTCTCCAAGAAAATGAAAAATAGAATTATTATGAAGGTAAGAGAAAATCGTTGATTACAGAACCCAAGGGCATGTATAGTTTGTCCCACCCAGGTCAGCTGTCTTTAATGGCTTGTTTCCCCATCTTAGTGTTCTAATCGAAAATCCTCTTGAGAGATGCAATTGTGGACCCTTAAAATATCTTTCCATGTCTCTTGAATAATTGATTTGGATATCGAGATGAAGAGTTATACTCGAATTAGTGACAAGCTGTCAGTGGTCCTTTTTAAATTATAAAAGAAAAAATCTTCTTGATTAAATTATATTTCTACAAATTAGGTAACATAACATTTGGGTATTGAATATGGAAGATAAGCAAGAAACAAGTGCTAGGAGCCCAAAACTTTCCAAATTCAAACTTTCTTATTTAGTTAATTTATCATAATTCAAATTACTTTCTACTTCTTCCTATATTAAAATCATCACGGTTGTAAAACTTTGGGAGAAAGCTACCCTCTCAGGTCATGATAGGAGAACCAAGTTCGGTGCGTACTATTTACGAGTTTGCTTTGTAAATGTTTAATCTCAGTCCGGAACAAAGATTGGATTAGTCAGGATGTGAGAGGGACTCATGGTGATCAAGCGACGCTTGCAAGAGAGGATTATGACCTGGTTGGGGTGTCAAACCTCTATAAAAATCTCTCGTCTATTGACATTGTGGTTTGAGTGTTCTCTTACTTTGTTTGTTTTCCTATGCATTTATTTAAATTTGTGATTAGTTTAGCGGTCATCGATCCCAACAATTAGTATTAGAGCTTAGGTATTAAATTCATCTAGATAACCATAGTTTAGCATGATATCATCATCTAATCACTATGAGGGTTTATCCACATCTAAACCACATTTACTAAATAGATCAAACTATGACTATTAGAAGAATAGAATGAGAATATTCTTACACTCTAGTGATCTTAAGTATTCGATATTCCTACGAAATCTATCATAGTACTCCCTAAGAAAGATGAATTAGCTACCTTGACTATAGCCAAAATGAAAGAAGTTGAAATGAACTCACACATCATGAATATTCTTTATTGTGGTTCGAACGAGGGAGAATATAACCAGATAAGAGGTTGTGAGTTTATATATGACATATGGAATATACTTCAAATGCATCATTAAGGAGATAGTAGAATAAAAGACAGAAAAATAGGAGGCATACATTAAATACGAATTGTTCACTACTATGCAACCTGGTGAGAACATAAATGAGTTGAATACTCGCTTCACAGAGATTACTCTCTCTCTCTAAAAGTTCTTGGTATAAATTTCAACACGACAGACACGACGAGAAAAATTCTTTGATCACTCATCAATGAATGGGAAGAAAAGGTGGTAGCTAGCCATTGAAGTAGCACACAATATTTCTCAACTAAATGTGGTGGACCCAATTGGCAATTTGATGGCATGTGAGCTACAAATCATAGTATGAAAGGAGAAAGAAGCCTCTAAGAGGAAAATCATCATTGGTGTTACACTTAATAACCAATTCCGATAAACTAAGGTGAAGAGAAAAAAATGAGGACATTGAAGTCCTCACACAAGATTTCTTCAAATTTCTTAAGAGACATAAAGGAAAAAGAAAGAAAGACAAGGAAAAGTGAGGGAGAAAAGATGAAGACAATGAGAAAAGAAAAGAAAACGAAAGAAGGAGACAATTTGAGGAGAATGACAAGAGTGAAAATGAGAGAAAGTATAAAAGAAGAGAGAAGAAAAACAAGAAGGTGTAGAAGAGCAAAAGAAAAGATAAAGACGAAGGAGCCCACAAGGCTATATAGGTTGACACGTCATCATCCTCTTCATCTTCATCACCAATGGAAGTT
The DNA here is from genome assembly GCA_963682175.1 of Triglochin maritima. Classification (NCBI taxonomy): domain Eukaryota; kingdom Viridiplantae; phylum Streptophyta; class Magnoliopsida; order Alismatales; family Juncaginaceae; genus Triglochin; species Triglochin maritima. The sequence goes on along the minus strand of OY821788.1, from coordinate 25,641,183 downwards.
GCCCACATGTCCTTCATGGAATTAGAAGATGAATAAAGCAAGGTATCCTCTAGATCTTGCTCTAGCTCTACTTCTAACAATGATTCATATTCTTTTGATGAGCTAGAAAATGCATTTCAGGAGCTAGTTGTTAAATATGAGGTCATTTCTGAAAAGAACAAACTAGCTAGGAAACATGTAGATAATCGTCAATGCTAAATTGAATCCATCATAAATGAAAAAATGAGGTGCTTTCTAGACATGATAAACTTGCATTAGAGCTTGATAGTCTAAAAGCAACACCCATTGATGTTGAACAACTAGATATTAAGGAATGCAATATTCAATTAAGAAAAGATCTAAACAAATCCACCAAAGGAAAAAATAAGCATAAACTTCATATACAAAGGGAGAGAAATAAATTTAAATTTTAAATGTTTGTCACCACCAAAAATGTGGATCGATATTGTTAGCTTTTAGGCTTTAATCATTTTTATTTTGATTATGGAAAACCTAATCTTAATTCATGCACAATCAATCAATCTAGTGAAATATATTCCAAGCATATCATATATACATGTATTGTGCATATCTTTATATTGTTAGGTGTCAATTATGACATGGAAGATGAAAGATTAAAGACTCAAGAAATGCAACCAAGCTTGAAGACGATACATATTTTCCATTAATTAAGTCATAAGATTAATTGTGAACTTGATACAATTAATAATGTAGAATTCTGGATAAATCAGACGACTAAACCATTGCTCCAGTCATATGATTCTCAAAATAGTCGTTGAGCAATACCGACAAGAAAATGGCTTGAAAAGGAAATTCAAAAAAAAACAAGAATGGTCAGACGATATTGTTTAGAAATGGTCGGACGACATTCAAGGAACATAAAATATCTCACACTATTTGAACTTTAGTAGATCACCCAAACCTAACCCAGAAAGCCACTCAAACTCAACTTCAGTCTGTCTCTGCACAATAGTTAACTGCTACTTTGCTTTCCTCCGACAATTTCTAAACAACATCTCGTTGGCAAAACGGTCAACCGTTCTTACCATATCGTCTGACCATTCTTCGTATTTTTGAATTTTCGTTTCGAGCCATTTTCTAGTCAGTATTGCCCAACGACTATTTCGAGAATCGTGTAATTACCAAATCAGACCATTCAACCCCTAATTCGACCGGTCTAACCGTAAGGGTCGACCAAATCAGTCATCAATTTGGATAGTAAGTTCTTGCAATTTCTATCGACTGAATCTACCCAACGGTTGACCATCAACGAATCGTGCAGTTTCTATTGTAATTGTTCGACCACTTTGTCCATTTGATCAACTGTTAGTTTAATAAGTTAAGTGAATGGTCAAACGGTATGCGGCAATGGTCGACCGTTTTTGGCTTCGAGAGAAACTTCTATTTACACTTTTGATATGTTGTCTTTGACATGGTTTGTCTTTAACCCTAATGTCTATATGAATATTAAAGCATATAAATAGGGGTTCATTTCTCTTACACTCCTTATTGATTCATTGTTTTGACAAAAAAACCTTTCCCAATTCAATACTCCATTCCACACACTCAAACTTAAACTTCATCACTTGAGTTCTAAAGTCCTATCCTACTCAGCTGTGCTAAAGTTTAGGGTGTAGTTCAGCGATTCTCACTCTATTTTTATTGAATTAGAAGAGTTGTAGAAGCTTTGGAAGGAAGCATCCTTGTCAGATTGTGAGAGTAAGAATCAAATTTGGCGAGGTTGTTCGCTGGCTTGGATTGTAAAATGCTTGATCTTGGCCTGAAACGAGGATTATATGGTGATTGATGTGAATATTTAGATTAACCACAAGTGCACGGCCGTCGATGAAGACGTGGCAAATACGGGTTGATCCACATGGAGGTGTGTCGACTCTGGTTCTTTCGAAGGTAAGTGGAAAGATGGGAGAAGAAATGAGGTTAGAATTACACTACAATGTGTAAGGAAATCAATAAACAAACAATAAAACTAAATCCCATAAGGGGTAGAGAAAGAATGCGAATACGAAAATATGTGTATGTGTGTGTTGATTTGTGCTCGTCACAACATGTAGTACATGAAAACCATAAAACCAAATAAAACTTTACCTGCACATGAAATAAGATAAAACATTATCATTAAAACATAGAAGACAATAATTAGAATGAAGCTACATGAACTCATGCATAAAGACCAAATCTCACTATGTCTCCACATGAAATAAGATTTACACAATCATTAAAACATACAAGACATTAATTAAGGTGAGGCCAACAAAAGCACATGCTACCACATGTCATGTTTCCTTCTTCTACTCCATCATTATCCTCACCTCATCATTCCTCATAAAATAGGCTCACTAATCTAAGCATACTATGAGTGGACATCAAACAACATAATCGAAAACCTGACCAAACCATGAATCGTTTGGAGAAATCTTTCAAATCTCCAACTCCCAACACGGAGTGTTTTCACTGCGGTGAAAAAGGACACATCCTACCTAATTGCCCCAAGTACAAGGAAGACCTTGACAATGGGATGATTGAACGTAGGCGCCCGAGAAACACTGTAGGTATATTTGTTATTGAGATAAATTTAATCACCTCTGTCCTTGATTTGGTAATGGTTATCGGATCTTGTGCTCACATAATTTTGATGTGCAACTATTGAAGGATAGGAAGGAACTCGTTAAGAACGAGAAGATATTGAAGATTGGAAATAGTACAAGCATAGCTGCGATTGTACAAGGTTCTATGGAACTTCAATAGTCTAATGATTTAAAATTATGTTTTGAGGAGTGTTTGTTATGTGTCTTCGATTAGCAAGAACATTTCTGTATCAAGTTTAAGATATGGATAAATTTTAATAAATATTTTAATTCTTGCTTGTCTATATCGAAGAATGGAATTCTTTATACAAATACATTCGTTTGGAATGACTTCTATTTGCTTGAAATGAATAATCAACAAACTCAAACAAACAATAACAAAAAGAAACTAAGATAACTCACGTGAATGATTCATTCTTGTAGCACTATCGGATTGATCAAGTAAATGACCAAGAGACCTTTCAAGAAGAAAGGAACGAAAACGAGTGCCTTATTGGATATGATACATTCCAATGTATGTGGTCTAATGAGTACAAGTGCAAGCGACGGTTTAAGGTACTTCATTTTGTTCATGGATAACTATAGTCATTATGGCCATATTTGTCTAATGGGAAACAAAAGTGAATTCTTTGACAAGTTCAAGGAATTCGAGGATGAAGTAGTGAACCGACTCAACAAGAATATCGAGTCTCTATGAAAGGTTCGTAGGGGTGAGTGCTTAGGATACCTAATTTGACTCATTCCTAAAGTAGGAACATGATATTGCTCGACATGGTTCGATCAATAATAAGTCAATCTAAATTGCCTATTTGCTTTTGGAATTATGCACTACAAATAATGACAAACTCACTAAATAATGTTCCATCAAAATCCATGGAGAAAATGGTTTGTGAGCTATGGAGTTGAAAGACACCTAAGCTCAACTTTCTCAAGATTTGGGGTTGTGAGGTCTACGTCAAGAAATTGATGTCAACCAAGCTTCAACCAAAACCGGATGAGTGCTTCTTTATAGGTTATCCTCGTGTGACAAGAGGATACTACTTTTGGTGTATCACCTCCAATCGAAAGATTGTAGAGAGAGATATAGTTTTTTCTAGAATTTCTGGAAAAGAGAGAAAAGCAGTGGGAGTAGAGTTAAGCTTGGGGAAACTCAGGATACTCTACAAGATCATGATGTGACTGTTGCATTCAAAATCATGAAGGCCCAGCCGAAATGTCATTTGGTTAGTGGGATCATGAGCGAGAGATCCTTACAAGAAATTGTGAGAGAATCTCAATCATCCCCACCCAGTGTACATTCAAGAGTCGAACGTGAACCTATTCCTCAAGAAATTATGGAAGAAGTTCGAGAGACAGGAGAAGAACCAAAAGAATATAGAAGGTCGACGAGGGAAAGGAAGAAACCCAATAAGTATGCGGGACTTCATGAGATTGTGGTACTAGATACCAAAGATCCCTCGACCTTCCAAGAAGCACTGGAAAGGGAAGACTCCAGACTATGGCTTAAGGTCATGGCATCCGAAATAGAATCCATGTATGACAATCAAGTATGGAACTTGATTTGCCTTCCTCAAGAGAAAATGTCATTTAGTATAAATGAGCTTTTAGGAGGAAGATAGACATGGATAGTAACTTGACAACCTACGTGTATGCTCTAAGCATGACAGGTAGTCACCAATCCGACGCAAGTCCTAAGCATAGGATTGCGGTCAAGAATATTCTGAAGTACCTTAACTGGACTAAAGATAAGATTCTTGTTTATGGAAGACAAATGATAAAACAGCCGATGGCTATTTTGATGCAATTCTCATAGGGATTCTTGACAATAGGAGGTTGGAATGATGATGTGTCATCATTATCAAAGGTGGAGGTATGAGCTAGTGTAGTTAGGAGTAATATCACTACGGCTAACTCAACCACCAACGAAAGACAAAATAAATAAATGGGTAGACACAACAGTGACACAACTGATCCATTCAACAAACCCTCGTACCAAGCTAAGAGACGAAATATACTTCGAGTCCATGGATCCAAGGATCCATGTGGATTGGCTTGATAGGTGATTTGATAAGGTTACCCTAGTTATTAATGTTTTATACATTGAGAATGTATGTGAAAGAAAACTTTGATAACAAGTGGGAGATTGAAGGGAATGTGTTCTAAAAGTTTTACTTTTAAATGTCAATTATTATGAATTGAATGAGAAATCATTTTCTTCCTTGTTTATGTTATTCGTCTTTTAGAAGTGTTAAGGAAGAGGCTCTTGGTCCTTAACCGTAGAGCTCTAAAAGATATTGGTTTACATAAAACAAAAGATATTCGCAATCATGGTAATTAACATGGGACATTAATTACCGAGTTGAGATTGTCGTGTTGGTCATAGATCATTGTTGCTCTACAAGTGAGTGACAACACGGGTAGGCAAAAGAGGAAAATATTACTTTTGTATACCGAATTGACTTAATAAGTAAAATATTATAGAAATGTGTTTCTGTGTCATTAATATTTTACTGTGTCCTTGGTCCTTTGATATGAGACTTATATCCGATCACTTAAGGAGTGCTTAATTAGACTAGTGTCTTAAGCTATCAATGAGTGTAGTGCAAAGGCATTAGTTGGTTAAGTATGACTTTTGTTGGAGAAGATAGTTAGTCAAAAGATTATCATTGCCCCTCTTAATTGAGTAATGATATTAGTGGGCCCCTTGATAAAGCCAAGTTATAATGTGCACAATGTGATTTGAGTTAAGTCACATATTTATAACTAGCTTAAAGAGATCAAGAAATGAATACTAATACAAAGATGACACAATACTACTTTGTGTGTATTCTTAATATCATGAGGCAAGGGACGTACACAAGTGGTGCACTCCATCACTAAATGGATCGGGTTTTGGTTCGAGTGGAATTAAGACATCTAACTAATTGGGAGCTATAATGTGTAGCTAGATACCGCTTATAGCTTGTGATATTAAGCTCTTAATATCACTGCCAACTTAGTTTATATCCTCCCATAGGTCACACCACAAAACTAGGAAAACAAGAAATGGGGATTTTGAGTTCATAAGATGTGTCGGGTTTCATGTAGAAAATATGACACATGTGGTGAACAAGCAAAATCAAAATTATGTTGTGATTAATAACATAGTTAGAATCTAAATTAAATTCATATGTGATGTAAATATTATGGGGTGTGGTGATTAATCATTACATAGGATAATATGTTACATAAGTTTTGAATTTGCTACTAATCCCGAAATGACAAATTTTGTAGGGGTTAAACCGAAATTTGACGAGTCTGCAGTACTGTGCAAAAATGGTCGACCACTAAACGGTCAACGGTGGACCGAATGTTGCACGGTCGACCGAAATGTTGCACGGTCGACCGGATGTGTCTCGAACGCTACAAGAATTTCGTCTGTCCGTTTTCGGTCGACCGAAGTAGTTCGGTCGGTCGACCGAACATTGCGATGAAATAAATTATGTTGCGAACGGTCAACCAAGACCCGGTCTAAACGGTCGACCGAACCCTTAACACGGTCAACCGATTCAGACGGTTACTGCAGAATAAATTTAAGAATTAATTAGATCATGCATGGAATTGGTCCATAACTGATTTAATTCGTGGTTAAGATTATTTGTTAGCAAATAATGGATGGTTAGATGGAAGTTTATATGAAATCATGGGCAAGAGGTTGCACATGAATAAGTAATTTGGAGAGAACTTATAAATACAAGTTTATCTCATTACCTTATTCAATTAATTCATTATCTTCTTGTGCAAATTTCTCTCTCCATAATTATCCATGAAATTTCCTTAATTCTTAAGTTTAGTTTTAGTTTTCAGAGATCTTCTTCTCAAGGGAACTAAAGAGGGGTTAGTAGTTAGATTCCAAACCTTATTGGAGATTGAGAGGCTAGCTCTTCTCTCTCCAATCTTGTTTAGCGTTTGGTGAATACTCGGAGGCATCCGGCGTAGCGACAAACATTCTCAACATCTCCGGATCATCAAGAAGTTTTAGAGAACTTCTAAGTATGAAATTCGGAGCCCATGTTTGTTTTAATAAAGTTTTGAAACTATTTATTGAAACAAACCGATGCATGCATGAAACAAATCATAGAAAAATTGTAATTGATCCTTATTGTGCATAAAAATTTTGAAAATAAATATGTGCAATCAAACTAGAAATCCAACAATCCTCACCTCAACATTCCTCGTAAAATAGGCTCACTAATCTAAGCATACTATGAGTGGACATAAAACAACATAATCGAAAACCTGACCAAACCATGAATCATTTGGAGACATTTGGACCACCAATTGGCGGTCAAGGACAACTAATTGGCGGTCTGGATGCCTCTGATTGAGTCTGGATTTCGGTGGCTCGGTTTTGGCTTCATTTCTTGATTTTTGATTTACATCATATCATGCATATATTTGTGTCTTATATTATTATCTTTAATCTAAACAATGCTACGTAACGAGTCTTATGTTACGTTTCAGGAATAAACAAGTTTGGGAAGAAGAGACTCAAAAAGGACTTAAAAGCAAGGAAAATGATTGAATTGCAGGACTTATGGACTGAGATGCAAGAGAGAAGAACCTGGATGTAAACCAAAAGGATTAAACGTATTGCGATTCAACAACAACAATATTCAGACTTTCTAATTGGATTCAACAACAAACGTATTGCGATGAAGACCGAAGATGACTAGCATGACTCTCTAAAAAGAACGATAGTGAATTTATTGTAAGTACGAAAGTGAAATCGGAGATACAAATTCAAATATTTTTTAAAATCAAACAAAAATCATAAGAATCTATTAATTCATTTGTCCAAATGTTTATTCATTTGATTACTTTCTATCGGTCGTATCAGTTTTCATTGTTCTTAACGTAGTTTCTCGACTCAAATGAACTGATATTTCAGATTAAATTTGTAATTTAATGGGTCAGTTTTTGAAAATAATGGTGTTATTTATATATTAAAGAAGAGATGAGGATCTTAACTGGGAGAAAGCCTAACTGGGAGACAGTTGTTAGGATCCGAACTTCACGATATTTTACTAAAAGAGGTCTCATTTAGTACAACGAAATTATTCATTCAATTAACACAAACCTCTTGCTAGTTGGATTCTCTGCATGAAGCCCACTCAAACCCTCCGACACAAATTGTAACATCCCCGAAACAGTGGAAATTTTAAACTTTTAACAAAAAGATAATCAAATGATATCAACCTCACACTGGGGATGCTACTCGAAGATATATATATAATATATGGTGTTGCACCGTATACAGAAGTTGTCAAAAGAATGACTACATCAAAATACAATATACAGATATACAAGTAGTCATAATAACCTCAAAATAGACATGAGGACCCGACTCCAAGATGCACTCGTCCTCAGTCACCACCCAAACAGCCCCCGAGGCGAACCTGAAATCAAACAACAATGTTGTGAGTTTCCCAAAGGAAACCCCGTATGCCAAACCCACCTACATGCAATGCAAAACATGACCTATCATACTAGTATTATGCAAAACATAATCATAACAGAATATTCCCCAACTGGGTCATCATGTCATAAGTCATAACAGTCATTTCCCGAACTGAGGTTCATTAGTCATACGTCTAATTTTGGACATCCGTAGATACCCACCACAGGCACATGCGGTCATACGGAAAATACGCGACACACCCTCACTCGCAGCTACACTAGTCATATGGGTTTGGTGAGGGTCGCACGCACTTCCGAGTCATCATCAGATCTGATCAATGGTCGAAGACCACAATCCGCCAGAGTCGTCGCTCTGGTCGGTCATACTCGCCAGAACAACATCAGTCGAGCACATCCGTCGGAACAACATCGGTCGGTCATCTCCGTCGCCACACAGGCTAAGGCACAGAACTCTGTTGCACAAGGGCTAACAGTCATTTCCGTCGCCACACAAGCTAAGGTCATCTCTGTCGCCACACAGGCCGACAGTCATTATGCTCAGTAGAGCCATATCATATAGATCATGCAAAGGGGAATATGGTTCCACAGGTCTACTACCTAGGTCTCAATGCACATGTCATATCATGGGAACATAAGTAATAAATGCAATCCACGCACCAACGTGCTCATAAACAATTAATGCAAATACTGGGCTCCAACGGTCGACCGAAAAAGGTGATACGGTCGACCGGTTGGTCGTTAAAACTGGTAATTGGTTCGAACCACAATCCAACGGTCGAACCAAACAAACATCAAATGGTCGAACAAAAGTCTCTGGACGGTCGACCGTTTAGAAGGTCTACGCCACAAAATAATAATAAATAACACATTGATTGACATCATTTCATGCTCATATTTGTATCTTATATCCATTATCTTTCACCTAAATAATGCTATGTTACGAGTTTTATGTTTAGTTTTCAGGAATAAATAGGTTTGAAGAGATGAAGCATAAAAGGACCCAAAAGCTGGGAAAAAGGACTGAATTGTGAGATCTAGGGACCAAGATGCAAGGGAGAAGGACCTGATTGCAAGACAGAGGGACCTAAGAGTAAAACAGAATACTTCACACCATTATGGGGAGTATTTTAGCAATTGGATTCGGGTCGGAGCTCCAACAAACGAAGTAGATGCATCAAAGACCACCAAAAGCACACAGAAAAGCCCAGAATAAAACTCAACTGGATCCGGACCTTTTGGACCGCCAATTGGCGGTCTGGATTAGTCCAGATCCGCCAAGATTTCTCCTGGACTTGTATTAATGTTCGTTTAGGCTATTTTTGGTGTCTGTTTAGTCCCACATCGGGGGATTGTCCCGGATTAGCTTTTTCCATGGCTATAAATAGAACTCTTCACCTCCTATTGTAATCACTCCATATTTTAAGTGGCTATTCTTCCTACTAGAAGTGAGGCCTTGAAGCACACACTAAAGTAGGAGGATGCTACTTTTAATGTGAGTCATTTTATTAATAAAGTCTTGTGTTTCTTTCATTGTTTATTTTATGCTTGTTTTATTGTTTGTGCATGTTTTAGTTTAATCGTCTTTTAATTCTATCTTAGTTTTAATATGCTTTCTTTTCATAGTTTAATAATTAGTGTAATGTTTAGTGAGTAGTTCCATCCCCTTTGGGGGGTGGAGTAGATGTACATACATGCATTAGAGAATGGGATGAATGCTTTATTTTTGATGTGTTGATTAAACATGAATGTATACTTGCTTGTTTAGGATAGAATTTATAACTTGATGAGTTTTGCCAAAATGATTAGACACCTCTCATGCTTGTTTAGGTTCTGAAATAAACAACTTGCATATGTAAATGTTAATCAACTAAGTTGGTGAATAGATTGATAGGTTTTGCCACACATTTAGACACTTCCTATGCTTGATAAACACCACCTTCATGTGCTTAAAGAATGTATTCTACACCCACCTCTTTGCTTGTGTGCACTCACTCCACCCCTTAGGGGTTTTCCATTCCTGAAATTCCAGCATTCTTCCTTTGTTCTTAGTTTAGTTCTTATTTCATCGTTTGTTTGCTTCTTTCACATTTCATACTTCTTAGAGTAGTTTAGTGTAGAGTAGCGTAACCAACTCTCTTCTCCATTATTTTCGCCACTTGATTTCGTACAAGCAAGAGGCTACTCACCTCCCTGAGGACGACCCGTACTTGCCACCGCTTCATCGCGGCCGTGCACTTGCGGTTTAAAATAAAACGTTCAACAAGTTTTTGGCGCCGTTGCCGGGGATGCGCCGGTCGAACGACAATGGGCTTCTGGTCGACCGAAAAACATCAGGGACTTCAAGATTAGTCTAAGTCATCATCGGTCGACCAAAATATGAATCGGTCGCACCCTACTTAAGTCATCTTAAGTCATCAGTCGAACGGGATCTCAGGGCGGTCGACCGTTTAAAAGTCTACACCCCCAATCGACTTAAAACAGTACATCCGGTCGGACTGGTCAAAGCGGCGGTCGACCGTTTAGATGGCCAACGCCCCCAACTGACATACTACAGTGCCTTCGGTCGAACGGAAAAGGGGACCCGGTCGACCGAAAACACCCAGGGTCTTCATCTTCTCGCTCAAACGTATAACCGGTCGACTACCCCCAGGGTATTTCGACCGGTGCGTGAGAGAACGCCCAAATTACACTACGACCGGTCGACCGAAAACATGCGTCGGTCGACGGAACAGAGCAGAAATTCTGCCACTCTATTCTGACGAGTCATTCGGCCTACTGTCGAACACTCAAACACTCACACAACTTAGGTGAGCGTAAAAGCAAGGCTTGGCATACCTTGAAACTTGAAGAAGCTTCCGAAGAGCAACGACGATTCCTCCACGAGAAAGAAGGTATCTCCGGCGAACTCCTCACTCGGACGTGAACCTTCACTCCTTCCTCGAGCTCCGGTGAACTCGACTTACCGACGCCCCGCTTCTCCTCCTTTCCTTTCCACCGATCTACAAGTGATAGAGAGAGTGTGTGTGTTGAGAGAAAGAGTTGAGGGAGAGAGAAAAGAAAAAGTGAGAAGGAAAATGGGATGAAATGGGTTGGGTTTGATTTATATACTCTCACTTAAAATAGGGTTAAAGTTCTTAAACCTAATTGACCTTAATCAAATGGATTATGTTCTCACACAAACCACTCTTCCGGCGGGAACATCTCCGACACACCCAACACCTCCCTCCCCACAACCTTAGCACCTCTGGTCGCCGTAGCTGCCCAACGTTTGATTACATCCACAAACGACCATCCATCCAAAACCCAGTGCGAGGCCGACACCCCAACGGCCAAACCCCCACACTCAAACAAGTTTGCCTGAACGGTGAAAAGACCGTCCTCATTCACGTCCACCGCCTCATGCTTTGGCGGTAGAAGACTAGTGAGCTCGTCGGCATTGTAGCAATACAACACCTCCATGAGTTCACTTTTCGCCTTTGCCTCGTAAAACACGACTCCTTCGTCATTGCAGTCAACATGGCTATAACCCCTCAGCCGTCCGGCCAAGGGATACAACTTTGACAAAGTCTCTGACAACGATTGCTTCAGCCGTGGGACCATGTCGACCGTGCCGGAGGAAGTGTAGTACAAAATGAAAGATGTTCGCATGTCGGGGACAAGTTGGTCGAGGAAAGAAAGGCCATAGGTAGTGTTGTGGATAGGATTAGAGGGCTTGATGATATGTCTAGAAACTATTTCCACCTTCACCATCTTGATTGATAGAGCAATTTGCATCGACTATTTTAGTTAACTTGATGTGTACTTGTCCAACGTATATGTGACATATTTATAGCATGGAATTACAACTTCGGCTTCAAAAATTTCGGGGTTCATGGGTGGGGAGTTGGATGGTTGGTGTGTAATAATTTCTACGTGTCATTTATTGTGTAGTCAGCAAAAGAGACGTGTTTGAAACTTTGAGACCAATATACGTCGTTTCCATATAACTTTGGTGACAATGGATTTGAATCGCTGGAATGTTGGTTGAGTGCAGGGTGATGTTTTCTTTTGTCATGATAAAGATGGGGCCCGCAAGGGGGTATGTGGAGAATCGTCATGGTGTAGGTTTGCGAAACTTTAAGTATCGGCATTGTGAATGGTTGGACATTAATTTGAACGTGTTAGGCTTAGGCTTTATTCTTTTTTTATTGCGAATAACGAAGATGCAGACATTCAGTCCCCCTAATTGTCAATGTTCTTTTTTTTATAATATTAGTACATGTGAAGCTCACTAAATTAATTTGTTACTTCGGGCCTAAATACAAGATTTTGGACTGAATTAGTTATTGATTGCTTTAAAGATGTGATTAGTAAAATAACAATTACATATCTACCTCGAGCAATGGCCAAACTAATGTTGGTTTCACTCTCTTTACTTTCATTTTCAAAGTACCTTGGCAATCTTTTCGGTAAAAATAAATATATTTTTCTTCACAAAAAGTCACCAACAACTCTTGAGATTTGCTAAACTATTGAGATTCCAACACCAATCCAAATCTGAGCCCAACCACTACTACAAATAACGCTTTCACCGACAGACACACATCTGTCGGAGTATAGTGACATACACCGACGGATTGCGTAGGCCGTCGGTGTAAACGTCCACCGACGGACAAGAGCTGTCGGAAAACATTTTCAAAGAATTCGTCATAGCAGAAGCATACACCGACAGATATGTCCTTTGGTGTAGATTACGAAAACGTAGCAAAATGATTTTTTCGCAGAAAACATACACCAACGGATGTGTTAACCTTCACCGACGGAAATATAGGCGTCAGTGACTCACTCAAATCCTCCGACGGATAGCGCCCGTCAGTGAAGAGTTCGAATAAATGATTTTTTTCTCGAAAATACAAGTACCGACGGCTAGAAAACTAACACTGACGGACGGAATCGTCGGTGCGTGTTAAAGGCATTGACGGAATATTATCCGTCGGTGAAGAATTCGAAAAATTCTCATTGAACATTATAGGGAAAACATACACCAACGGACAACATCCAACGGTGAACAGTTTCAATCTCAGTTAAATGAATTTTTTTTGTGGAAATACACACACTGATGGCTAGGAAATATACACCAACGAATATATCACTCGGTGAGTGATGTGAAATGAATGTGTTCTAAAAGTTTACTTTTATATGTCAATTACTATGAAAACATTTTGTTCCTTGATTATAGTATTCGTCTTTTCGAAGTGTTAAGGAAGAGGTGTTTGGTCCTAATCCGTGGAGCTCTAAAAGATAATAGTTTTCATAAATCAAAAGTTATTCACAATCATGGTAATTAACATGGAACATTAATCACCAAGATAAGATTGTCGTGTTGGTCATCGATTGGTGTAGCTCTACAAATAATTGACGACACGAGTATATAAAAGAGGAAAAGATTACTTTTATATATTGAATAGACCTAACAAGTAAAACATTATGGAATTGTGTTTCGTGTCATTAATATTTTACTGTGTCTTGGATCCTAAGATATGAGACTTATATCTTTTCACTCAAGAAGTACTTCATTTGATTATTGTCAAAAACTATCAATGAGTATAGTGATAAAGGCAATAGTTGGTTGAACATGACTTGTGCTGGAAAAGATAACTAGTCAAACGATTATCCTTGTCCCTCTTAATTGAGTGATGATATTAGTGCCCCCCTTGATAAAGCAAAATTATAATGTGCACAATGTAACTTGAGTTAAGTTACATAGTTATAATTAGCTTAGAGAGATCAAGAAATGAATATAATACAAAGATGACACATTTCTACTTTGTATATATTCTTAATATCATGAGGCAAGGGACGGACACAAGTGGTGCACTTACATCACTAAATGGATCATGTTTTGGTTCGGGTGGAACAAAGACATCTATGCTAATTGGGTAACTATAATGTGTAGCTAGATACCGCTTATAGTTTGAGATATTAAGTGTTTAATATCGCTGCCAATTTGGCTTAGATCCTCCTATAGGTCACACCACAAAACTGGGAAACAAAAAGCTTGATTTTGAGTTCATACGATGTGTCCAGTTTCATTTGAAAAATGGACACATGTGGTGAATGAATAAAATCAATATGTCATGAGAATTGACATAATTAGAATCATAATAAATTCATATGAGGTGTGTATATTATGGGTGTAATAATTTAATATTACATAGGATAATATATTACATAAGATATGAATTTGCTAAAAACCCCAAAATGTCAAATTTTGTTGGAAATAAATCCAAAATTTCACAAAGCCAAAATCGGGGTCAAACCCGGTAAACCGTTTATGGTTCGGTCGACCGAGGTGTCTTCGGAACGGTCCACCGAACGGGGAACGGGTAAACACAATTGGTTGACCAAAATTGTCTGGAGTGCCTGAAGAATTGGGCTCGGTCAATTGTGTTTACCCGTTCCCCGTTCTTGAATCTAAACACTGCTACGTAACGAGTTTTATGTTTAAGTTTCAGGAATAAACAAGTTTGGGAAGAAGAGACTTAAAAAGGACTTAAAAGCAAGGAAAATGATTGAATTTCAGGACTTAGGGACTGAGATGCAAGAGAGAAGAACCTGGATGTAAACCAAAAGTATTAATGAGCAAATCAAGAAGCTCCACACCATCATGAGGAGTATTTTAGCAATTAGATCTGGGCCCAAACATCAACAACCAAATCAGGTTCATGAAACATCAAGAAATCAAGCCAGAAACAAACCACCAAAATCCAGACTCGATCCAACCATTCAAGACCGCCAATTGGTTGTCCCAAACTGCCAATTAGCGGTCCAAATTGGTCCAAATAATTCATGGTTCAGTCGGGTCGCGGATTATGTTTTTATGTCCATTTATGGTATGAGTTTAGTCCCATACCGGGGAATTGTCACCGATTACCTTTTTCTATGGCTATAAATATAACTTTTCCTCCTCCTTTGTAAGACATCTCCTCTCTTGGTGGTCATCCTCTCTACTAAGGGTAAAGCCTTGGAGTAAAACTTTGGTGGAGAGAGACTACTTGTAAGGTGAGTGAGCAATAAAAAATGTTTTGTTAGTTTTATACTGTCTCTTTTCAATTCTTGCATGTTTAGTTTAATTTAATTTTTCTTAATGAGTAGTGAGTAGTTTCATCCCCTTTGGGGTTGGAGGTGATGTAGATTATGTGGTAGTGTTGGGTTCTTTTGTTTGTGCCATTTTATATGATTAATGTAGTTCTATACTTGCAGCATGCTTTAAACTTGTATTAGATGAGATAATGTCCACACTAGGTACTTATCTCATGCTAGCTTGTTGCTTGTTGCTTGTAATGGTTTGATGGTAATGACTTGTTATGTATGGATCCATGTTTGGTGCACATTCACATGAATGATTTAGGTTGTATGTAGGATTGATTGATGCTCTAATGGCCACACTAGGTACTTGTTGCATGCTTGATAATCTAAAATCAACTTCAACTTCATGTGAGATATGCATGTTCATAGTTTGCCATGTAGTGTTGTGTATCCTATATTTAGATTCAACACTAGCTTCTACTTGTATGACACACAAACTACACTTGTTCCTAATTGAAATGAAGACCCACTCACACACACATACCTACACACCTCCACTCCATGGGGGTTTAGTTTAATTGTTAGTTCATTCGTAGTTTAATGTAGTTAGAATAATCGACAACTTCTCCTTTTTTCCCACTTGATTTCTGAAGAACCAAAGTTGACACACCTCCTCGTCTCCTCGTGGACACGACCCGTATTTGTCACGTCTGCACCGACACCATGCACTTTCATGAAATATAAACGATCAATCAATGTTTGATGAACCCGATTTGGTTGTTGATGGTTAGGCCCGGATCTAATTGCCAAAATACTCATAATGATGGTGTAGAGCTTCTTGATTTGTTCATTGGTCCTTTTGGTTTTACATTCGGGTCCTTCTCCCTTTCATCCCAGTCCATAAGTTTTGCAACTTAGTCATTTTCCTTGATTTTAAGTCCTTTTTGAGTCTCTTCTTTTCAAAATTGTTTATTCCTGAAACTTAAACATAAAACTCGTTACATGACATTGCTTAGGCTAAAAATAAAAAATATAAGACACAAATATATGCATGATATGATGTCAATCAGTGATCGAGTTGGGCTTGCAAGATATGATTAGGACTCTGTTGGGATGCTGAACCTATATAAAAATCTCTGGTATAGTTGTAGGTTGGTTTATCTCTCACTTGGTTGTTCATTTTTGTTGGTATTTTATTGTCGGTATTCCTCAACGACTATTTTGAGAATCACGTATTTATGGAATTGAACCGTTCACCCTCTCATTCGACCGGTCTCACCTTAAGGGTTGACCAAATCAGTCACCAATTTGGATAGTAAGCTTTTGCTTTTTTGATTGTGCGAATCTGACCCAACGGTCGACCGTTAGACTAGTTTCTCTTTGCAAAATCCTAGTTTCTATTGTGATCGTTCGACCAATTTGTCAATTTGATCAACCATTAGTTTAATAACTTAATTGAATGGCCGAACGGAATTTGGCAACGGTCAACTGATTCTGGCTCCAACAAAAACTTCTATTTTACACTTTTGATCGGTTGTCTTTGACATGGTTTATCTTTATCCCTAACCACCATATAAATCTTAGATCATATAAATAGGGGTTCATCCCTATGTTGTAGATATCTCTTACACTCCTTATTAATTCATTGTTTTGAGAGAAAACCTTCCCCATTTTAATACTTCATTCCACACACTCAAACCTATTTACTTCACCACTTGTGTGCTCAAGTCCTATCCTACTGATCAACGGTGCCCAAGTTTAGGGTGTAGTTCAGGGATTCTCACTCCTATTTTGTTGAATCAGAAGAGTTGTACAAGCTTCGGGAGGAAGCGCCCCACTCGGATTGTAAAAGTAAGAATCAAATTCAGTGATGTTATTCACGAGCTTGGATTGTAAAATGCTTAATCTCGGCCTGAAACAGAGATCAAATTAGTCAAGTCGTGAGTATGGCTCGTGGTGATCGAGTGAGACTTGCAAGAAGTATTATACTCAGTTGGAGTGACGAATCTATATAAAAATATCTGGTATATTTACTTGTAGATTGCTTATCTCTCACTTGGTTGTTTATTTTTGCTGCATTTAGTTTTGAGATTATGTTAGGTGTCGTCAATCCTAAAACAATTGACTCACAAAAGTAAAATGACTTTGCAACCCAATATTTCACTAGGTTCCAGGGCAAGCTTCCTATCTAGCTGTGGTCAAACTAATATTACATTACCATCAAATAAAAACACAACCTCAACGTTCACTCTGGTACCAACTATAAATGTGCTACATCTACACAACTGAATACAACATAATCAATTGCCCGTAGAATTTAACTTGCTAAAGCAATCAGCAAACAATCATTTCTTCCTTTTGGAAGCAAAACAAAGAAAATATGGATCCTGTTCAAACCTTGCCATGTCTTCCTCCTCCATCGTCACCCATGCATCCATCCCATCCCCGTCCTTCCTCTCCATCAAGAACACCACATTTTTACCAAAAACCCTAGAAGTGCTCACCCACACCGGCTTTCCCCACCCGAAGTCCGCCTCGTACATCGGAAAGTTACACCAACTGCTGAAAGTAATGATCTCAAGACCGTATTTTGTCATTTTGTACATGGAATTAATCTCTTCTAAACTCTCACACAGCCAAATGAAACCATCCTTGTCATGTAGTCTACTCAAGTACTCCCCATTCATGCTCTTGATGGTATCTCTTAGCTCTTCCTCTAACTGCCATTGGGCCGCATTCGGAGCCATTGGGGATGTCATGGTGTAGACGACCATGTTGCCCAAGGCGGTGCCTGATGGCGGCGGGATTGGTAGTCTTGGTCTTATATTCACCGTCATGTTTATTGCTACTTTGACTTCAGATTTGCCGGTTAATGCCTTTCCCATGCATCTCCAAAGAAGCGCCATCACGGCTTGGACGCGGCTCGGATGCGATCCAACAACATTACTGGAAGCACGGAGGTCCGATATCGACTTCGAATCAAGCACGAACCTTGATGAATTAAAATCTTGAATAAGTTGCCGATCTAATCAAAGTACCTATTTTAATCGTTTGCTTGTTTATAATATATAGACTTGTTTAAATTAAATAAAGGTTTTGTTTCGTCGTTTTGTGGTTTCTAATAGTGAAGCCTAGATTTGTTTAAATAGATCGACCATTTCAACATAGGGTTGACTTATTTTTGACTCGTATTTATTACTAACCTGATTCAGACTTTCTAATTGGATTCAACAACAAACGTATTGCGATTAAGACTGAAGATGACTAGCATGACTGTCTAAAAAGAACGATAGTGAATTTATTGTAAGAACGAAAGTGAAATCGGAGATACAAATTCAAATATTTTTTAAAATCTAACAAAAATCATAAGAATCTATTAATTCATTTGTCCAAATGTTTATTCATTTGATTACTTTCTATCGGTCGTATCAGTTTTCATTGTTCTTAACGTAGTTTCTCGACTCAAATGAACTGATATTTCAGATTGAATTTGTAATTTAACGGGTCAGTTTTTGAAAATAATGGTGTTATTTATATATTAACGAAGAGATGAGGATCTTAACTGGGAGAAAGCCTAACTGGGAGACCATTGTTAGGATCCGAACTTCACGATATTTTACTAAAAGAGGTCTCATTTAGTACAACGAAATTATTCATTCAATTAACACAAACCTCTTGGTCGTTGGATTCTCTGCATGAAGCCCACTCAAACCCTCCGGCACAAACCACTCTTCCGGCGGGAACATCTCCGACACACCCAACACCTCCCTCCCCACAACCTTAGCACCTCCGGTCGCCGTAGCTGCCCAACGGTTGATGACATCCACAAACGACCATCCATCCAAAACCCAGTGCGAGGCCGACACCCCAACGGCCAAACCCCCACACTCAAACAAGTTTGCCTGAACGGTGAAAAGACCGTCCTCATTCGCGTCCACCGCCTCATGCTTTGGCGGTAGAAGACTAGTGAGCTCGTCGGCATTGTAGCAATACAACACCTCCATGAGTTCACCTTTCGCCTTTGCCTCGTAAAACGCGACTCCTTCGTCATTGCAGTCGACATGGCTATAACCCCTCAGCCGTCCGGCCAAGGGATACAACTTTGACAAAGTCTCTGACAACGATTGCTTCAGCCGTGGGACCATGTCGACCGTGCCGGAGGAAGTGTAGTACAAAATGAAAGATGTTCGCATGTCGGGGACAAGTTGGTCGAGGAAAGAAAGGCCATAGGTGGTGTTGTGGATAGGATTAGAGGGCTTGATGATATGTCTAGAAACTATTTCCACCTTCACCATCTTGATTGATAGAGCAATTAGCAACAACTATTTCAGTTAACTTGATGTGTACTTGTCCAACGTATATGTGACATATTTATAGCATGGAATTACAACTTCGGCTTCAAATTTTCGGGGTTCATGGGTGGGGAGTTGGATAGTTGGTGTGTAATAGTTTCTACGTGTCATTTATTGTGAAGTCAGCAAAAGAGACGTGTTTGAAACTTTGAGACCAATATACGTCGTTTCCATATAACTTTGGTGACAATGGATTTGAATCGCTGGAACGTTGGTTGAGTGCAGGGTGATGTTTTCTTTTGTCATGATAAAGATGGGGCCTGCAATGGGGTATGTGGAGAATCGTCATGGTGTTGGTTGGCGAAATTTTAAGTATCGGCATTGTGAATGATTGGACATTAATTTGAACATGTTAGGCTTAGGCTTTATTCTCTTTCTATTGTGAATAACAAAGATGCAGACATTCAGTCCCCTAATTGTCAATGTTTTTTTAATAATGTTAGCGCATGTGAAGCTCACTAAATTAAGTTGTTACTTGGGGCCTAAATACAAGATTTTGGACTGATTTAGTTATTGATTGCTTTAAAGATGATTAGTAAAATAACAATTACATATCTACCTCGAGCAATTGCCAAACCAATGTTGGATTCTCTCTTTACTTTCATTTTCAAGGTACTTCGGCAATCTTTTCGGTAACAACAAATATATTTTTCTTGACAAAAGGTCACCAACAATAACTCTTGAGATTTGCTAAACTATTGAAATTCCAACACCAATCCAAATCTGAGCCCAACCACTACTACAAATACAGCTTTCACCGACGGACACACATCCGTCGGAGTATAGTGGCATACACCGACGGATTTCATAGGCCGTCAGTGTACACATCCCCCGACGGACAAGGGTTGTCGGAAAATGTTTTCATAGAATTCGTCATAGCAGAAGCATACACCGTCAGATATGTCCTTCAGTGTAGATTACGAAAGCGCAACAAAATGAATTTTTTCGCAGAAAACATACACCGACGGATGTGTTAACTTTCACCAACGGAAATATAGGCGTCTGTGACTCAGTCAAATCCTCTGACGGATGGCATCCGTCGGTGAAGATTTCGAATATTGGATAAATGATTTCTCAAAAATACAAGCACCGACGGCTAGAAAACTAGCACCGACGGACAGATCCGTCCGTGCGTGTTAAAGGCACTGACAGGATATTATCCGTCGGTGTAGAGTTCAAACAATTCTCATTGAACTTAATAAGGAAAACATACACCAACGGACAGCATCCGACGGTGAAGAGTTTGAATCCCAATTAAATGATTTTTTTTTGCGGAAATACACACACTGGTGGCTAGGAAACCTACACCAACGAATATATCCATCGGTGAGTGATGAAGGCACCGTCGGTGTAGAATTCGAAAAATTCTCGTTGAACTTAATACAGTAACATACGTCGATGGATAATATAATCATCACTGACGGATAACGTCTGCCAGTATAGGGTTTTATCAGGAGCTGAATCGGGTTTCCTCCTTCACTTCCTCTCTTTCTCAAAACCGAACCCTAATCGTCGCTTCCCCGCGCCATCGACCCCTCTCATTATAAGCATTCTCTCCTCTTCCCCAAACCCAAACCCGAACTTGAGCCCCAACCGACCCCTCCCTCTTCCCTTCCCCCACCCCACATTGTCGCCCCGCCACTCCCCAAGCCACTTACCCCTTCCCAACCCCTCCCAAACTGACCCCTCCCTCCCCAAATCCAAACCGACCCTCCCTCTTCCCAAACTTAACCATCCCCCCAAATCCAAACCCAAACCGACCCCTCCATCCCCGATCTTGACCCCTCCGTCTTCCCAAACCCAACCCCCAACCCTAAACCCATAACCAAACGCGATCCCCAACCCCAAACCCGTCCCCAAACACAACCCCCAACCCTAAACCCATAACCAAACGCGATCCCCAGCCCCAAGCCAATCCCAAACTTGACTCCCAACCCTAAACCCGTCCCCAAACGTGACCCCCAACCCCAACTCGACCCCAACCCCAAAGAAGTATTTAGATTATAATTTGGATGTTTTAAATTTAGATTGTTTTGATAAATTAATCTATATATATATTTTAGATTAACAATAAGATGTTATTGTTAAGATTTTAGTTTAAATTATTTATTCTGATAAATTTATATTATTGATTTTGGTTTTATTGTACTTTGAATTTGATTATTTTGATAGTTTGAATGTAAATTTGAATATAGTTGTAATATAATTGGAATATATTTTGAATGTAGTTTAGAAAATGCTTTATGTGAATATTTTAATGTGAATGTCAATGTAGTTTAAAAATGCTTTATATGATAGTTTATAATATAGTTTGAATGGAATATTGGAATGTGAAATACATTGTTTGATAGGCATTGTGCAATCCTTTTTGTGTCTACTGGGATTTACCAAAAAAAAAAAATATTGTTGACTTATAGGGGAGGTTTTGTCAATTTTTTTTAAAATTCGGCAGTAAATTGTCATGAATAACATGTTATTGATTCCCCTATAAAACTAAACGGAAATTTAAGTCAAACAAGTATTTCCATTTTGTAGGATCAAATATTCTGTCGTGTAGGATTAAACAAAATTGATACAATTTTAAATCAAACAAGTTTATTTCCGAATTGTAATCAAACGGAATTAAATGAAGGTTGGGTTGGTGTACTAGATTTTGGATTTAGGACTGTATTTTGGATTTAAAATTTTATAATAGAGTTTGGATTGTATTTTGGATTTCAAAATTTAAGATTATATGTATGCTTGGTTGGGCACAAGATTTTCTTACCATACAGTTTTCAAAAAAAAAATTGGTTGGACACAAGATTTGTTACAAGGATAAGAGAATTGAAGGTTGGGGTTGGTGTATTAGATTATGGATTTAGGATTCTACTTTAGATTTAAAATTGTTTTTTGGATTTAAAAGTTAGTATTAGATTTTGGATAGTCGATGGTGCATCCCATAGTGAGGATGTTCCTAGCAAGGAGGACACAAGTACAAGAAGTACGAGCAGAGGCCATGGATCTACACAAGTTCTGGATGTTTGGAGCTCTACCATTCAAAATGAGATAGAGTTCACTCCAGAAGGCGTGCCAAAGGGAAAGAATGGCAAACGATTCCAAAATTTCATCGGTACGATAGCCAGGAGGATACAAGTATTGCCTCCTCATTATTCAGATTGGAGATTGGGGCCAAAGAAGGACAAGGATGTGGCATGGGCGGATTTAAAGATAATATTACATATGTTCTTGATTTACATTAGTATTGATTTAAATTTTAAACAATTTTAAATTTATTTCACTGTCACACTGGACAGTTATAAAGGGGTTCAGAGGCAAAACTATGAAGTCTTTGAACACTAAATGGAAGGAAAACAAGTATCAGTTGTATCTTACCATTGCAGATTTGGAAACTAGAGAGGCTAGATTGGCGGCTAGACCAGCACATGTTTTTGTGGAGGATTGGTCTACTCCACTTGACTATTGGTCCAGCGAGACGTTTAAGGTAAATTTGTAAAGTATTTAATTAAACTATTATCAATGACTAAAAAACTAAGTATTTGTTTTATTTTTGTTGCAAAAGAAGAGAGAGACTAACAAATATGGTAAACTCTACTTTTACTTACTGAATTTAGATGGTAATTCTAATGTAATTACAACTTTTTTGTTTGATTTGTTTTTAGATAAATCAATATATATGACTTCTGTGTTTAGATTGTATGAATTATTGTTGAAAGAGTTGGATGTCTATGAATGCTTGTTGTTGAATGATGATTGAATTGGATGTGTATGAATGCTTGATGAATGAATAAGGAACCCGGAAGACAAAAGAAGCTTTTTTGGGTTCTAGAAAATGTAGAATCGATATAGCCCCTAATTATATCTAATCAATTTAACAATCCCTACTAAGATGCAATGGAAACAAAACAATAAAACGAGTAGGGAAAGAGACAAGCAAACCAAATGGACAAGGCGATTTATTGAGGTTTGGCACCCCACCTGGGTCCTACTTCCTATCTTGCAAGCTCCGCTCGATCTCCCTCGAGCACCACCTATGTCTTCACTAATCACTCCCTGTTCCAGGCTGGGAGAGAATGCCCTTACAAAGCAAGCTCGACGAACACCCTCGCAAGCTTGGTTTTTTCCTCTCACAATCCAAAAGGGATGTTTCAGGCTTTCACTGAAACCTTTACAACCTTTGGCAGCAATAAGTAACCAAGAGTATCAACACTCTAACTTTGAGCACACTTTGAGTATGATTGGATTTGGGAACTAAAGTGTGGAAGGTTAAGCTTCGAATGTGTGGAGTATTCTCTCTAATGTAAGAAGCAAATAGAAGTGTGAGAGATGTCTAAATAGGGTGTGGGAACCTCTATTTATAAGCTCCTAGAGAGATATAGCCATTGGGAAAGATTTGGTTATGTTGTGTGTAAGATACATAAATCAGAAGCTAAAGTTCAGGAATTCTGTCCTAAATCGGTCGACCAGTATGGGATAACGGTCGACCGTTTCCATAAAGATAAGGAAACGTTCGAGCCAACTTACGTTATGGTTGAACCAATTGGGTTATAACTTAAGTCATCGGTCGAACCAGGTCAGGGGGCAGTCGATCGATACAAGGGTTTAGACCAGGATAAAGGTAATCGGTCGAATATAAAACTAGAATATGTTCGACCAAAAATAACATGCACTTTTGGCACACAAAATAGTCTTCATCCAGTTGACCCCCAATAAGGCATCATTCGACCGTTGGCCAAATACATTGTAGGGGTTAGGTGAATGTATACGAATACGATCGTTGGAGAATACGACAAGAAAAATGGTCATATAAAAATACCTGAAACGGTCGACCGAAAGGGCAAAAGTGGTCGACCGGTTGAACTGGGAAAAATCACTTTCGGAGTTAATGATTAACTGGTAGAAACGGTCGAACGGAAAACTCGTTTTGGTCGACCGTTTTACACAGCCGGTTTAGGTTTGGATTAAGTGATTTTCCGGCTAAGATTTGGGTGATTTATTGAAGTCCAAATGATGTGAAATTTGGTGTATGACTTCTACAATGAACTTAGTGAGTATGTGAATAGGAACTATTATATGCTCTAGTTCACGTATATTCCTAAGACTCAAATAAAGACAAATTTATATGTCTGCAAATAGCTTGATTACATGTCTTGACTTCATTCCATTCTTCCTTGAGTCGTGATCACCTGTAGATGTTAGCACAATACAATATATATTCCATGCCTAATATGTGCTACACTACATTTGATTGTGATTAAGATTAAATTAGTTAAATCATCCAAACATGGATTAATACCAAAAAACCAACAGAAAAGACGTACACCGACGGACTATATCTGTCGGTGAAAGTACTGACGTTTGTAGACGTACACCGACGGTACATATCCGTCGGTGTATGTAACTGATATTTATCTCCGACAGCACCTTTCCGTCAGTGTAGGTTCTACAACAGTCAGAGAACGTATTTGTCGATGTAATCAACACCAATGGCTTTGACACCGACGGACAGATCCGTCGGTGTTCTATGGTACGACGAAAGCACGTGAAAATTTTTCCCGCCAAAAGTAACACCGACGGGGTATTTCCATTGGTATATCTGTCAGAGTAGATATACATCGACGACTCTCTATCCGTCGGTGTTGCGGTACACCAATGGAAGGTGATATGCACTGACGGATACCTACCGTCGGTGTAACCCTATATTGCTGTGGTGAACTCCAAGAAAGAAATATTAATCAAGATACCTAATTGGCCCAATCCAATAGTCATAATTCTAGAGTTTTCTCAACTCTAGAAATTTTCATACTTTCCTTCACTTCAAAGATTCTAGAGAATTATACTCTCAAACTTTCAATCCTCTCTATAACCTTCATCTACAACTATAAATAGGGGTGTCACTACTCATTCTAAAACAATCCCACTTTATTGCTTGAAAGATCAAGCAATAAATTTATAATACAAATGTGACACATTTCTACTGTGTATAATATTCTAAATATCACGAGGCAAGAGATGGACACAACTAATATTACTTATATCACTAAGTAGATCGGGTTTAGTTCAAGTGAACAAACATTTTTGTTATTTGGGTAATTATAATGTGTAGCTAGATACTGCTTATAGTTAATGATATAAAGTGTTTTATATCATTACCAACATATTTTAGATCGTCTTATAGGTCACACCACAAAACTGAGAAACAAGAAATATGATTTTACATTTTATGTGATGTATTGAAATACATGTGGTAAAATGATAAAATCGATATGTCGTAATAACGGCATGGTTAGAATATCAAATAAATTGTATGACATGTGTATATATTATGTGGTATAATGTTTGACATTATATATGATAATATATTACATAATATAATGTGATCCGCAACATTATAACAAACAAATTTGCTAAAACCCCAAAGCTCAAATTTTGTTGGATGTTAATCCAAAATTTGTGAGGCAAAAACAGAGGAAAAACGGTAGATTGTTTCGTGCCCGGTCGATCATTCGGATGAATGCGCTGGAACGATTGACCGGTTGGAGTTCGGATGGATGTGGGGTTCGACTGAAATTATCAAGAGCATTTTTTATAATGGAATGGTCGACCGACGTGAAACGTTGTTCGACTGAAAATATCAAGGACTTTCTTTGTAATGAATTGGTCAACTGTTTGGCTTATGGTCCAACCGAAATCTTCAAAGTAACCGATCGGTCGACCGCTTGCCCACGATTTTGCACGAATTAATAAGAAAAAATTTCTGATCATGGGTTGGATTTGTTCCAACTTGGTCAAATGTAGTTATGGAATGATGAGAGGAGAAATCAAAAGGGGATCATGTGTGAGTGGTTTGCACATGACGTGGGTTAGAGGAAACCCTATAAATAGGTCCCTGCTCTCTTTCCTTGTTTACATGAATGCAAAAATTCTTCTCCTCTATTTTTTCTCCATCATTCCATCCAAAATTCTCTTAGTTTTAATTGTGTGGTGGAGATTAATTTTTTTGGAGCAGAGAAGGGCTTATTAGCAAGATTCTAACCTTGTATTAGAGATTGATTGATTAGTTTCGATCTCTTTAATCTTGTTTAGAGTTTTGTGAACACTTGGAGGTGATTTTTAGGCAATCCGACATGCAACCCGACTTCCGATTGGTAAAAGGGATTTGGTAATACCTAGGTATGATCCAATCTATGTATTTCAATATCAAATAGTATATTATATATATTGAAATATAATTTGGAAGCTTAGTACATAATTTTTTTGAAAAATATGAAAACGATCTTGCTTGCATGTATAAAATATTTAAAAATATCCACATAAACATGGGAAGAAATCCAACAATGGTATCAGATCTTTTTGTTTCATAATAGCAGTATAAGGTTGGTTGATTCCACCAACAATCTCGGAGTTAGAGAGTTTGATTATCAATCAAGAAACTCGCATAATTCAAATGAGAGAAATTTCTGCAAAGAGTGAAGATCAAGCACTATTTAGTGGGAGGCAAAAGTATGGATCGAGAAAACAAACAAGGAGTTCACAACAAGAGGGAGTTAAACAACCTCAGAAGAAAGAGCAAGTAAAGAGAAATACCATATGCTACAATTGCGGTAAGAAATGTCACTTTGGAAGAGACTGTTGGTTCAAGGAAAAATATGCAGAGGGAAACATTGTGACAAAATCTAGTCATGAGGAGAATCCTAGTGAAGAAGAATGGGACGTTCTAGCAATGTTTACGTCTACAGAAGACTTGGTCCTGGCAAGTATCTCTATTACAGAAGAATATGATGATGATATAGATTGGATGTCTGGTTCAAGCTAGTTCAATGAAGAGGTGCACAAGTCTAAAGTTGAAGACGTTAAAGAAGAGGACAATGGTGTTGCTTGTCAGTCCAGTATGACCCAACAAGTATAAATCCAAGAGCTCATGTTTGAAGAGCTCGTTGATGATGTTGAGTAATATCAATATGAAGAAGACTTAAGCAACCATCAAGACATAAATGAGGTACGTAATGAAATCTCATTAAGATGGTCTCTTGAAGAAGATTATCAAGATCTTAGTAATCATGAAAGTGATATCCAAGTGAGAAATGGAGGGAGTTGCGACCAAGTAATGGAGCAAAGTAAGGTTTTAGGGACGTGATCTTTGACAAAGTTACATCTAGGTGGCCCCATAATGAGGTAACACTTCCATGTTCCAGAAAATTTGAAAGCAGAGTAAAAGAAATTTTCAAATGGTGTAGAGGTTGAGGTTATCTTACCGGAGAAATCTAGATATCTAGGAGATCCAATGAAGACAATGTTATACAAAGATATATCAAGAAATCAAAAGACGGTGGAAGGGACTCAACCAATCAATGTGGAGGTTGAAGCAGAATCAAGCGGTACACATGCAACAATTCTCTATGAAATCGAAAACAAATTTAACATATGCATCTGAAGTAGCAGAAAGGGAGATAGAGAAGCATACTAGGAATCAAGAAGCAAGCAATGGATATGATAACCAACATGGTTGGTGTTGAGGGGTAGTGTTGAGAACCCGACACCAATCCAAATCCATGTCTAAGCCCAAGCCCAAGCCCAAGAAAGAAATACTAATCAAGATAATTAGTTGGTCCAACCCAATAAGCTCAATTCTAGAGTTTTCTTAACTCTAGAAATTTCCATACCTTCTTGCAATTCAAAGATTCTAGAGAATTCTACTCTAGAGTTTTCTACCATCTCTGTAACCTTCCATGCACAACTATAAGAATAAGTATAGTAGCGTAAAGAATAGTTGTGACTATATCTCACAAGGTAGATAGTGTGTAAGTTATAGTATTGTAACATTAGTTGTTATAAATAAAAGAAAAAATGATTTGTTGACGAGGTGCGTCTGGGGCGCCGTCTGACGTGGTCAATCCAGTCAGCAAAAACCAAAGATTAATTAAATCACATATTATTTATTTATTTTGTGTCACATTACACGCATGCTAAACTATGTGACCTTTGGTTTCCACCATACATATCTCCTCAAAACCTTCCATTATCCCCAAAACCTTTCATTCTACATCATTTTCTCCCGGTGGAAGACGAGATCGGTAAGAGGGATGCCGAGGGAGACGACGCCGGAGTGAGTCATGAGGTGGTGGGGACGCCGACGACGTTGGTTAGGACGTCACGGTGTAGTTGGTCGGCGAGGAGGAGGAGGAAGTGGTCGGCGTTGGAGTCTGTCTCGAGGCGAGGAGGAGGAGGAATGTGGTTCTTTGTAGCTGTTTTGAGTTTTTTGTTTAGTGTTTTTGGGGGAAAGTTTGGTTTTAGTGGCTGATTTGAAGTTTTTAATTTTGTTCTGTGATGGTTTAGTCTTGGCATTTTTGGAAGTGTGGTTCTTTGTAGCTGATTTGAGTTTTTTGTGTTGAGTTTTTTTGGTAAAGTTTGTTTCTTTGTGGCTGATTTGAAATTTTTGGTTTTGTTATGTGATGAATCGATCTTGATTTTTTGATGTTATTTTGGAAAGTTTGTTTCTTTGTGGTGTTCTTGTTTAACGTTGGTTTGTCTTTGATATTAATTTTTGGGATTTCTGATTTGTTTTTACGAAATTGGTTTGATTTCGTGTTCTTGAAAAGGACAAACGCATGTGATAAAAAAGACAAACTCATACTTAAAAAAGACAAACCACTACATAAAAATGACAAATCATTACTTAAAAAGGACAAAACCTCGACATAGAAAAGACAACCCACCAATATATGGACCGACCCAACTATTAAAAAAGACAAAACCATAGTTAAAAATGACAAATCAATACTTAAAAAGGACAAATCATTACTTAAAAAAGACAAAATCTCGACATAGAAAAGATAACCCACCAATATAAGAAGGACCGACCCAATTGTTAAAAAGGACAAAATCATACTTAAAAAGGACAAACCATTACTTAAAAAGGACAAAATCACGACATAGAAAGAACAAACCACCAATATAAGAAGGACAAACCCAACTATTAAAAATGACAAAATCATACTTAAAAAGTACAAAGTTGTACTTAAAAAGGATAAACACATACTTAAAATGAACAAACTACTATTTGAAATGGACAAACTATACATTAAAAAGGAAAAACTCGTATGTTAAAAATAACAAACGTAGATGTTAAAAATGACAAACTTATACGTTTAAAAATATAAAATATGAATTCTTCATTTGACGTTTGTATCCAAAGGTTGCATGGGGAAGTTGAATGTTGCGTTCGGAAAATGAAAAGTTACATGGGGAAACCAAACGTTGCAGTGAAAAATTAATGTTGCATGGGGAAATTAAAGGTTGCATGTAACACAAACATGTTATTAAATTAATTTCTCTTCTGAGTGGACTGCTGACTGGACTGACCACGTCAGGCGCGTCCCGAACGCCCGCGTCCGTGTATCACGGTCCTAAATAAAAGGTTATATTTCATCTATATTAAAGTCTTTTCTACTCAACATAAACTAGTCAGTAGATTTTCAATTTGCCAATTATCAAAAGTAAATATCACGCCCTAGCAATTAATGCAAATCACATCCAGGTGTTACTTGGAATCGATCAGAACAAGAAAAATTAAGACTAGATATAATTAAGTGTCACATTGATCTATTTATTTTGTTGACTCGCATGAAATCCCCAACTACTCCATAAAAAAGTAGTTTGAAGGATATCACCATATCCCTCAACAACCCAAAAAAATAAATGAATTCGAAGGTCAAGCGTTCTACCTACCAATTTGACAATTTAAGACTCCATTTTTGTGTGGATGAAGTATTTATAAACATATATCTGAAAATAATGTGAGGCCCATACAAATCATAAAACACCAGCAACATATTTCTTACGACGGAAACTTCCTCAGATTCCAGCCCAACCATTTGGGACCGGTGGGCGTCCATTCTAAACGAGTAATGGCCTGATATAAGGCACAATAAAACATGTATTTCCAAAAAATTGTGTAACTGTATTTTCAAAAATGTGTAACTGCATTTCTTGGAGTTGATCAACGGAGTTATCTTCGGGTGTGTGATCACTTCTCTCACCAGCCGAACCACACTTGGTGCTCCAGCAGCATCGGTGTTGATGATCTCCACGTACGTAAACTTTGGAAATCTTTGTGGACGATGAAAAATAAATTATTTTAAATAAAATTATTTATTAGTCCAACTAGGATTGTCAAACGTGTGGTGTACTAATCATGTGGTTACAATCGTATATAAAGTCATATATTGTAATCCATATCCGACTCATTTAATATCGAGTTGTTGGACTCGAACTATATCTAATCCATTTATTATTGTGTAAACACGACCTGACCTGTTTATACATGATTAATTAGTGGGTCGTCTCGTATGAACGTTAAGACACGTTCAACACCAATCTCGTTTACATGTTTAGAATAGGAAACAATACATTTAATATCGTTTATTACAAGATTTGCTTCTAAGTATGTTATTATAAATAAAGTAAAAACATAATTATATATATTATTACGTGTGTTAATCGTGTATTATTCATAATCATGTACCTAAGTACACGTTTACTTATCGTGTTAATCGTTTTTTGCACCTAAAATCTATATCCAACCCATTTAGTAATTATGTTTCCATATCCAACCGATTTTATTAATCGTGTTCAATTTCTTAATCCATATTTGCTAACTTCCTGTCATTTTCATGTCGTGTAATCGTGTTTCAGGTAAAAATGACGATCCTAAACCAAACAAAAAAAAATCAAGTCAACCAATCGAGCTCTAGTTACTTGCTGCGAGGATTATTAAGTTACGTAGAAAAGGTTAAAAGGAATATTGGTGCATGAGGTCTTATGGTTGGATATTTTTCCACGGTTGGTTGAGTCATTAATGTATTTTATTTGATATATCGGTTTTAAAGTTTTTGTGGGAACGGACATCAATATGAAATTTTGGATTTTGGCATATAGGAATACGGATATACATATTTTGGTCGGATAACGATATTCGTAGTATTAATATATTAATGTTTTGTTCTATATATGTTTGAATGTGATTTTTTGATGATTCTTTTTATTTTTACTTAAAATTTTACAACCGCACATAAAAGTTGTTACATTTCTAAACTAATATGGTTAAAATATAATTTTATCTAATTTAACAGGTAAAAATTTATGTGATTAATTTACGATGATATACACTCATTTTATATTGTATATGTACACTTGTATATGTACACTGCATATATATTTTTTATCTGAATCCCCTTATAAAATATTCATTCCATATCCGTATCCATTTTTTAAGGGTATAGATACTCATTTTTCATATCCAAAATGATTTATATCTGTATTTGTATCTGTATCCACAAATACAGTTATTTGTATCTGTATCTGTATTTGTATCTGTATCCACATAAAATATTTTTATGTTTCCATATCCAAAACGATTTACCCCTATCAAGTCCGTTTGCATCAGCCAAGTGGCATAGAAACTTTGCTAGCGGTGGAAAGTAGGTTTGATTTATATGTTACCATGTAGACGTGATACTCTTCGCTGATATCAAATCCCAGTAGTGAGGAGTTATTGGACTTTAGTTTTATAAATTGAGGCAATTTCTTCGATACATAACTTTCAAGTTCAGGAATACCTTACTATATTAGATATTATAAACTTTTATATATAATTTTCAATATAAAATATTTTTTCGCTTATTTGCCCCTTCCAGCAACTTTAGAACATTAACTTCAGTTTAGTTAACTTTTAGGAGTTAAATTCAAAGTTTGCCCCTTTTATTTTTTTAAATCTTAAATATAAGTAGATTTTTTATTGAAAAATAAAAAAGTATAAAAACTTGTCTGGCTTTTCTTCTGAGTGTTCACGTTGTAAACTGTTTTAACCATTTTAATAATAAAAGCTATCTATTAATTTTAAATTACCCCTTTGAATCGTGTTTCAGTATCATTTTGTCCATTCGAACTTTAAAAGATACCCATCACCTCTCTTATACTTTTATTTCGTAACATTTTGCTCCCCTACACTTTAAGAATTACCCAATTCTCGATAAATTCGTTGTTTTGTTTTTGTTTGCCAAGCAAACTCCTAATCCTAACATTACCAAAAAAAATTATATCAATTTGAATTCAGATTCGGTTGAAATTCGAGTTTTGGTATTCACTCCACAAATTTGAACCAAATCTAACTTTTGATTGATCCGAAGATTTTTACGAAGATACGGCTAGGAGTATTCTTAGCAAACAACACAAAACTTTCAAATTATATGGTTAAGGGGGTAAAGTGTTACAAAATAAAAGTATATGGAGTGATTGACATGTTTTAATTTAACATGGACAAAGTAGTAAAGTGACATAGTTTGAGTTAAAAGGGCAAAATGTAATTAAACTAATACATTTTTCATTGCTTTCGTTCATTCTAAGGTGTGACCTTAATACAACAGAGTGAGGGTATAAATGTAACGTCTCGAGCCCAGACAAGTGCTTACCCGCCCGAACCCGGTGCGTTAATATGATCTACGATCCTGACCGTTGCGCACTCTAATATTTAATCCATCTGATAGGCTCATAAATAATCTGAAAAATATAATCAATAGATTGCATTGATTTTTAGTTGAAAAATGAACATTGCATAGATTTTAGTTAGGTGTTGTGGATGGTTTGGGATTTTACTTTTTTTGATTATGATGTGCAATCTTACGTTTCCAGTACAATTATGCTTATTGACATGTTATATGTTAAATCCTAAACCTTAGTTATGGTGTTAATCTTGATTAGTGGGGTGGTTTAGGCTAATGGGGGTTTGCATGGGAAACAGTGGAGGTATGGGTGATGGGATGGGGTATGGTGGGGGTGTTGGGTTGGGTTTCAAGGGAGGAGAAATGCACTCATCTCCTTTTTCCTCTCATAACTCCACTCTCACTCGCCCTCTCACACCACATCTTTTCCTCCACCTCCTCTCCTCTTCGACGTCGTGGTGTCCGAGGCTCTGACACGTAGGGTGGTCAACAAGTCAAGGCGTTGGTGGGTGCAAGTTGCCAACCGGAGGCGGCGTTGGGCGAGCTTCGACGATATCGAATTTAAGGTATGCCAAGTTCGGTAGTTTGTTCTAACAAGGTGTGTGAGGGGTTGTGATCTTCGTCGGAGGCTGGAGGTGTCACCGGTGACGAGGGACAGGCAAGTGTTTGTCATAGAATGGTCGACTACTGCCTTTTACAGTCGAACGATTCCTTTTGGCAGTCGACCAGATAAACATAAATGTTGGACAAGAGAAGGTTATGTTATTTTTGGTCGAACGAGTCTTTCGTGCGTTTGACGGTTGCCTTGTAGTTTTGACCTTGCCCGTGCATTGACTTCTAAATGGTTGACCACCCAGAGACTCTTGTTCGACCGGTAACTTAAGTCTACACTGTTTAGTGTTCGATCGGTTCATGTTCGGTTCGACCGGTTGTAGTCTTGTGGAGCGTAGAAGATCCTTATTATTTTTTATCGAACGAGACCTTTTTGCCGCTTGACTGTTGCCGGATTGTTTTGCCTTTACTTCTGGCCTAGACCTTCTAAACGATCAACTGCCTTTGACCTTTTATTCGACCATTGTGACTTAAGTTCTGTGCCCAGTGTTCGACCGACGATGGTTCGAACGTCTCCTTATCCTTGGGGAGTGGTCGACCAGTTTGCCTTTTTCGGTTGACCGATTGTGCACAGATCTGAGTCCTCACCTTGTGTAGTGTCAACTCTGTCCATGGAAGCCCGTGTCCTCACTTCGTGCGTGAGCTGGGAGGTGACGGTGGGTGCGATAATCGTGCATGCCCAAGGACCACCGAGTGGAAGAGTGTCAATACTTCAGGCACACAAGCCACCTCTGTATTATGGAGTGTGGCATAGACTAGAGCTTTCCTTTAGCTTTACTAGGGTAGTATACATGAGGGATCGTAGATCCCAATGCATGATATTGCATGGCTCCACGGAGCAAGATGACCCCGCAGACTTCGGTCTTGATGAGTCGTTCGGCCGGCCTTATGGGTGACGGATATGATCGACCGACCTTGATGGAGATGATGTGCCCCGCGCAACTGAGTGGCGGTGGTGATGACTGTCCGACGATGTATTTCGGTACGTAGTCTGGCTGTGGCACAACCAGGTAAGTGACCTCCCTAAGAAATGACTCCGATGTGTGTGGCGTTGTCCATGAGATCGGATCTGATTCTATGATGCGGAAATACATGCGACCCTCACTGAACCACATGTTTAGTGTAGCTGCGTGTGGGGTGCGTAGCGTACTCTCTGTAAGATAACTTGTGCCTACGGTAGGTCTCCTTGGGGGACTGATTGAATCAGTTATAATTAACCACAAGTACACGACCGCGTTGAAGCGGTGGTAAATACGGGTCGATCCACAGGGAGGTGTGTCGATTTTAGTTTGTTCGAAGGCGAGTGGGAAAGAAATGAGTTATGATCAAACTACACTAAAATGCAAAAGGAAATTTAAAATTGAGCAACAAAACTAAACCCCATAGGGCGTAGAGAGAGAATGTGAATATAAAGATATGTGTATGTGTGTGTTCAATTATGCTCATCACAACATGTAGTGCACGAAAATCATAAAACTAAATCCAACTTTGCCTCCACATGAAATAAGATAACACAATATCATTAAAACATACAAGACAATTAATTGGAATGAAGCTAAATGAACTCATGTATAAAGACCAAAGTCCACTATGCCTCCACATGAAATAAGATTGACACAATCATTAAAACATACAAGACATCAACCAAGGTAAGTGCAACAAGAGTACATGCAACTACAAGTCATTTTTTCTTTATTAATTCCAACCATATCCTCACCTCATCATTCCCCATAAAATATGTCCACTAGTATAAGCATATGATAAGCTTCATTCAAGAGCATTAGCATATCAAAGACAAG
This sequence comes from Triglochin maritima, assembly GCA_963682175.1. Lineage (NCBI taxonomy): Eukaryota > Viridiplantae > Streptophyta > Magnoliopsida > Alismatales > Juncaginaceae > Triglochin > Triglochin maritima. The sequence continues at coordinate 25,605,787 of OY821788.1, read as the reverse complement.
AGCGAAATCTCATTAGATGGTCATGGAAATCATGTAAGGCTCAAAGGATTAAGATAACACACACCTAAACATCACATAATCACGTCACATTTTTCTCCACCCCCAAATGGGGATGGAACTACTCACTAATCATTACACTACAACCTACATTAACAAAATGAAATATTCTACTGAAAGGAAATTAAACTAAGCAAGCAAAAAATATTAAAGAAGCTAATTGAAAGGACATAAAACTAAAGAAGCATGCAAGACATATGAAAGGAAATTAAACTAAGAAAGAAGCAACATAACTAAAGGAAAACTTTATTAATTTCAAACTCACAATACAAGTACCCTCTCCCTACTTGAGATTTTGCTCCAAGGCTAACTTCAAGTAGAGAGCATGGCCACCAAACATGTGTAGAATATAAGGGAGGAGGATATCTATTTATAGTTAAAGAAAAAGGCAATCGGGGACAATCCCCCGGTATGGGACTAATACAATAACAAAATTAGACATAACACACAATTATACATGACCCGACTAAACCACATCGGATCCGGAGCAACCCAGACCACCAATCAACGGTCCCAGAATGCCAATTGGCGGTTTATAGGATTTGTATCCGATCTGGATTTTGTGTGGGCTTTCCTGTATGACTTTCATCGTGTGGGATGCACCCTAATCGCTTGTGTAGGTTGCGACCTGAATCCAATTGGCAAAATACTCCTCATGATGGTGTGGAGTTTCTTCATTTGCTCATTGGCTTTTTGGTTTTGCAATTGGGTCCCTCTCTCTTGCATCTTAGTCCATAAGTCTTGTAACTTAGTCCATTTTCTTGCTTTTAAGTCTTTTATAGTCTCTCCTTCTGAAACCTACTTATTCCTGAAACTTAAACCTTAAACTCATTATGTAGCATTGTTTAGGTGAAAGATAATGGATATAAGACACAAATATATGCATGATATGACGTCAATCAAATACCCCCACACCTAACTTTTGCTAGTCCCAAGCAAAAGAAAGAAAGAGAAAAATGGAAGAAAAGAAAAAGCATATGAAAAATAGGGAAATCCTAACTCACTTTCGTAGGAATCACGGTTGCACTTAGCACGTGCAACAAGCCGTTAAACCTCATTGTCACGAAGGAGGAGGAGTGTTGTCTCCTGAGGGTTTTCAGTGGCTATACCCACAAAATCCGAACAGAGATGTATTATTCAATCTAGAAACTCGACTCGATGGACTCATTTTTTTATCGATCATCGGACGCGGTAATCCTACGAGCCGACTCTATATAGGTATTAGTCCACACACCTAGCCTTATGAACCATTCGTGCAAGTTAAATAAGGACTTAAGTGAAAGACATGGACAGCCTCAACATCCTCAAGTGATACAAAATGTAAAATCCATTAAGGTTCTTATTTGCATTACCTTTTTTCTTTTTGTTTCTTTTATTACTTTTTCTTCTTCTTTTTCTTACTAGTTGGAGTTTCATTCTCCCAGGGTCAAGTTTCGTGCATCATTGGCAATGAGGACTTACATTATCACGTACACCTTTCCCCACATCTCCACATAGGGCAATCCCTACCACCCGTGTAACGGGAGATCGGTCGGTGCATCCCAAGTCAGATGACTCGAAAGGACCAGGCACAAAGTCCCCTCAGACCTAATTTCCAGAGTGATAGAAGCTGTGCGAGAAGAGACAACACCTACTCACTTATTTCTTATCTACGCATGAACCAAAACCCCTACACTTAATGTCTCACAACAAGATTTAAAGGGTCCTTGACTACAACAAACTTCCTTATATTAACAGACACAAATTATTGACTCACTAGGTTCAGGGTGAACTTCTTTAATTGTTTGAGTTCTGAAAGCCTATGATTACTCCCCCCCCCCCCCCGAAGGAAGACCGGGGTGCATCCTGAAAGACACAAAACATTTCCTTTCGCAAATACATGAAGATTTTGAAAGAAATGTGAAAATTTTAAAGCACTAGGCAAGCAAAAGAAGACAAGTCACCCAAGGATCATGGCAATCAGATATATCGATATTAAATGCAGCACACTAACATGACCCTATCAATACACACAAAAGAAAACAAAATCAAAGGAAAATGACTCGACTATGTACACACATAAAACACCCCTCACCTACTTCATGCATTGTCCTCAATTAATGTGAGCAAGATACTACATGGATTTATGCATGAAATAGAAGAGATCTCACCAACGTGAAGTACAAAAGGAAGTTCATGGTTATGTTGATGGACACAAACCCGAATTCCCTCAAAACTTGTGAGATGCTAAAGAAGAGATACAAATACGTGAAAGAAATGGTGCCCAAATACACAAGGGTTGGGGCCCACAACAATCAATGCTTGCTCATGGAGTTTTTTTAAACTATGTACAACAATGGGCTCCAATCTTCATATGTCAATGGACATCAAATGGGAACCCACCATCTCTCGAGCCAGAAGTGCACCTGCATGGGCTCGCAACATACAAAACAGAATTGCTTCGCCACCTGGCACCCTTATAAGCATTGTGGTCATTTGATGCCTCTTGGGAGTTAGCAAGATAGGAGGCATTAATGGGAGGTGAACCTTTGTCTGGTTGTTTGAAATATAGGGTATCAGATGGTTGATTCTTAACCCACGTGGGGTCCTCAGTAGATACAAAATGAAGAGCATGTGGCCCAGAGGCCACAAAAATGGTATATTGTGGCTCAAGAGCCACACGATCGAAACGATGTGGCTCAAAGGCCACGTGATCACAAGATAAGGTACCTTCCAGTGCCAGCCCAGGTGAAACATCTTCACCACCTTCAAGATCTCCATCGAACAATTTCCGGAAATACTTGAAGGTGCCTTCAACTTCAATCTCATCGATGCCCTGGATAAGGTTGACCCCAACACGGTCATCGAAGGCACCTGGCTTCTTGCCGACGCTGAAGATGTTGAAATTAGCGCACTGACTACCATATGTCAAGCACATCAGACCATTGCGACAGTTGACTAAGGATTAGAAGTTGCTAGAAATGGTCGCCCCAGAATAACAGGAATTTGTCCAAGTGGGTTTGGTACAGGTTCAGTATCCAAAACAAAGAAATCGACTCGATAAATGAACTCTCCCACTTTGATCAGATTATCTTCCACAACGCCCCTCGGTTTCTTCATAGACCTTTCCGCCAATTGAAGAGTTGTTTTTGTTTGTTTGAGGTCTCCAAGACCAAGGTGGACGTAGACCGAATACGGTAGAATATTAACAGATGCACCAAGATCCAATATAGCTCGATGTATGGACACTCACCAATCACACAAGAGATAGTTGGACAACCAGGATCCTTGTATTTTACTTGCATGGGTTGGGCCAACAAAGAACTCACGTTAGCCGTAAGAAAAGCTTTCTTTGGAACATGAGTTTTTCTCTTCTTGGTGCATAAGTCCTTCAAAACCTTGGCATAAGGTGGCATTTGCTAAATCACCTCCAATAGAGGGATGTTCACCTTAACTTGCCGAAAGATCTCAAGCATCTTGTCATGCTGATCCAAAGTTTTCTTTTTAAGGTGCTCAGGGAATGGTGCCTTCGGGGCATAAGGGTTTTCCGAAGGAACCTCAGAATTTTGGTCCAAAGAAACATGAGTGGGGACCTCAGAATTTGATTCCTTCAACACAAGATGAGACAAGGGGACCTCAGGGTTCGGCCCCATTGTTGAAATAAATGTAGAAGGACCTCAGGATCAAGCTCCTTCCTGAAAGTATTTGTTGAGGGAACCTCAGGATCGGGCTCCCTCATAGATGCAGGTATCACAACATGTCTGGTGACAGTAAGAGATTGTGATTGCAAGGAAGGCACCCCAATGTGGTTGTTCACCTCCTTACAAGACCTCAAAGTATGAATCACATTAATATGATGGGTCGGTTCAGAGGTAGCATGAGGCACTGGTGGCCTTCCTTGAGAATGGGTACCCCGGGGATTCACCTCTGGTTGGCTTGGCAACTGACCCTTCTCATGTTCATGAAACTGATGAGCCAACTGGCTAACCTGCACTTCCAAAGCATTGAAAGAACTTTGCATGCTCTGCATGAACATTTGAAGGGTTTGATCAGTAGAGGGGTCATTTGCTTCAACCCGTTGGGGGTAGTTGAGTTTGTTTAGAATAACCCGACGATGAGGCCTGAGGAGGTTGATAATTATGGTGCAGAGACCTTTGTTGTGGGTGTTGGTAGGTCACTGATGCACGTGGAGGTTGATAAGGTGGAGGTTGAGGTTGAGTGTGTGAGCTCTGACTGTGATCCCCACTAGGCCCCCAAGAGAAGTTAGGATGGTTACGTCATCCCGGGTTGTAGGACTGACTGTACGGGTCATTACAGGGCCTTTGCTGATACATCACATTTGCATGCTCAGTGTCCCTTGGAGTGTAAGCACATTCCAAGTCATCATGTCCCGTAAGTCCACACCTACTACACCCGGGAGTAGCGACCTGAGCTATAGGAGCTCAGTCCAACTCTAAACTCTCAATCCTACGCATGAGAGCAGCCATTTTCGCCTCAAACGCGATAGTTGACTCAAGTTGATATGCTCCAGCTCAACCAGAAGACCTGGTGGTTGGTGGCTCTCTCATGGTGTCCCACTCAAAGGTCCGCTCAGCCATTAATTCAAAAGTGTCTCATGCCTCATCTATGGGTTTCATTTGGAAATCACCTTGATACATTGACTCCAACAATGTGCGGGTGATGTAGTTGAGGCCCTCATAAACAATTTGGCATAACTACCACAACTCAATTCCATGATGAGGGCACTGCAAGAGAAGGTCATTGAACCTCTCAAAGAAAGCATGAAACGATTCGGTCTCAGTCTGATACATTTGGTGTATCTGGTGTCGTATCTGTTGAGTCTTCCATTAAGGGAAGAATCTCTTCAGAAAGAGAGTCGTGAAGTCATCCCAGGACCGAATTGATCTCGCCAGGAGGTTGTACATCCACACTACTACAGAAATCGGAATATACGTCGGATATAAGCACTCCCATATCCGACGTCTATGTGTGCGTCGTCTATACATAGACGTCAGACGTTCGATATCCGACGTCTATTCCTAACGAATAGACGTCGGCTTTATATATAAAGCCGACGTCTATACTTTAGGAATAGACGCCGGTGAAATAAAGGACAACGTCTATTCTTTAGGAATAGATGTCAGTGTTTAACTCAGACCGACGTCTATTCTTTACAAATACACATCATCCGTTGTCGACTGACATCTAGTCATAAAGAAGAGACGTCAGAGCATCAATAAAGACGATGCCTATTCCTTTCTTCAGAGGAATAAACGTCGGCTAATACAAACACCCAACGTCTATTCCTAAACCTCGACACAAAAAATAGCATCCTGCAAACTTTGATTTAAGTCATCGTAACCTGCACCAAATTCGTTCACAGATGCTCACACTTTCATCCACATATACATACAAGCACAAACACACAACCATACATGCACAAACACAAACATACAACCATACATGCACATACACAAACATACAAGCATACACAATTGACATTCAACACACTTGCAATTAATTCATTCTAAAATTAAAGCGATTATATTAAGGCATAAATTGTAGATTTGTAATACAAGTGCATGATGAGAATTAAATTTATACCGCAAGTGCACGACGTCAATGAAGACGTGGCAAATACGGGTTGAACACAAGGAGGGAGAGATCTTGTTATTTTTATGATTTTCGATTAAGGGAAGGAAGAGAGAGAAATAAGTTGGTTTTGAGATTTTTGGATTTTAATTATCTAAAGCAAGAAACATGAACAATTAAAACTAAAATAAGAACAAAGATGGTGAATTCCGTTGGGTGGAGGTTTATATATCGGGTTTAGATTAGAGAATGCAGAAACTTATAATAAATCATATTAGTTATAAAGCATTACATGATAAATGATTTAACACAAACTCAAGTAATCAAAATATACTAATCACGAAATTAAAATAATAACTTTATTCTCTTCTCATCACCCTAAATCTGTCACCTCCACACTTTGGAAAGAGTTAGAAACTCATGGATGGGAGGAAGGAGAAGGGGTCCTAAAGGAATTACAAAAGAAAACTAAAAACAAGAAATAAAAACAACAAAACTAAATTATGGAATAAAAACTAAGGACATAAGCTAAGGGACCCTCACAACATCGTTTCAGGGCTATTTATATCCGATATAAGGGACCTAGGTATAGAATAAGAAAGTACACGTGTCCAGACACGATTGGACAAAATTTGAGCATACGGATCGCCTAGGGGGTGGCGGAATCACCACACATTGTGTGTGTTGTGCGGCGGACACGCCGCACAATTGAGTCGGATTAAATCTGGATTTTGGCTGAATGTTTATGGTATGATTTGATCCTCCTTTGCGCGTCTGGATTGATTCTTTCCATTCTTTTGAGCTCCGAATTAATTCCTTTATATATTTGGAGATCCACATTGATTTTTCTTTATATTTTCTCCATAATAATAAAAGCTACTCGTGATTTGCAATTAGGTCCTTGGCTTCTTACAATTATGTCCCCAGCTACTTTTGTGCTTAAGTCATTGTTCTGTTTGTAATTAGATCTTGAATGCTTTTATGCTTGGACACATTTCCATTTGAAACCCGATAATCTTGAGCTTGGTCTTTATGATAGAAATGAGTCTTTTGCATGCGTTTATGCTCGGGATGTGGGTAATTTGCATTCAGGTCCCTGTATTCTGTAAATAGGACTAAACACATACCTTAGTAGCATTTATTGATATAAAATTAATCTAAATGAAAGACATATGATGCAATGTATGCAATGCATCAAATACCCCCACACCTAGATTTTGCTAGTCCCTAGCAAAACAGAATATAAGAAAAATAAAAACAGGGAAATCCTAACTCATTTTCGTAGGAATCACGGTTGCACTTAGCATGTGCAACAAGCCTTTAAACCTCCAAGTTTCCTTATAGGACAAGTTTTGTCTCGTGAGGGTTTTCAGTTGACACGCCCACAAAGTCTTAAATCAAAATTTCATTAATAGTTCTCAATATCCCTACCTCAACCTTATACATCTCACTGAGAATTCTTGCATGCTTATTATATAAGTCTAACTCATAATTTTTTTGACTTGGTCTTTGTTCCTCCAACATTCACACCACTAACCCTTCTACACATGTTATCACTTAAATTGTTTTGCACGCCTCCTCTGGTGGTGAAGTATCATTCGGATCAACCATGGCATGGATCATTCTTTTAGCTTTGGGCCTTGAGTATCTTAAAGTATTTTTTTTTCTTTTTCCGTGATTCAACACATTTGCTTTTTCTGACACTTTTACCCTTTTTGCATTCGTGTAGCGAGTTTGGTCGATAATCCCGAGCTGGCAGACTCAAGTTACCGGGTTTCAAGATACTCCTACGGACCAGTGACTCAAAGGTTTGGACTTTTGTAATCATTTTGCAAAATATGCTTTCCTCACTTTATTCTTTTATTTTTACTTTTATTTTCATCAAGGCTTAATTGCTATTAGAAGTCCACACTTCCCGGTATATTTTCCTCAACCTCCGCTTTTTATCAACTACTTCAAAGATTTGATTCATCCAATTTAAGTGCATACATGTCTTAAAGGGTAATGTGTTATTTCTTTTGGAACTTAGATTTATGTCATAGTTTCTACAAGCAGAACTATATAATAAGGAACAAAAAAACTCAATGCAATTTGTACTCGGGTTTTGGTAGTTCAATCTTAAGCTATGTCATGAAACATTGAATTTTTTTTAGAACAGAATTTACATAGATATATATAAACACCCCCCCCCCCACACACACACCTAAATCATGCATTGTCCTCAATGTATGCAAATATAAAGCAAATGCACTTATTACCTGGGTGAACTGCAGTGGAGGGATGGAATTTGCACAAAGTCAACCATAGTCAGAACTGGATTGAATGACACCATATTGGTGCATGTATCCAGTTGAATTGGTCCCCATGTTGCAATGAGAGTCCTGAGTCACAGATTCCACACCCCTCATATAAATTGGTTCTCTTATTTGCTCGAGTGATGGTGGGTGTGTAGATGAATTCCTCCCCTTTTTCTTGCTTCCTTTTTGATTTTGTGACGATTTATTTAATTCAGAAATCTTATAGATACGTGATTTCATCACAACATCACTTTGATTGCATATTATTTCTGGCTCACTATCAACATGAAAGATATTAAATTCAGCTTTTAAGTTCCCAAAAGATAATTGCATGAGCCCATTTCGACAGTTGATTAATGCTTCAGAAGTGGCTAAAAAAGGTCTGCCTAGTATCACAGGGATTTGTCTCTTAGGATCGACAACAGGTTCAGTATCTAGAACGACAAAATCCACTGGGTAAATGAAGTCACCCACCTTGATCAAAACGTCCTCGACTACACCTCTTGGTTTCTTAATAGAGCAGTCAGCAAATTGAAGAGTTGTCTTAGAGGGTTTTAGTGGACCAAGGTTGAGTTGCTCGTAGACAGAGAATGTGAGTAGGTTAACACTAGCACCAAGGTCTAGAAGAGCTTCGTTGATATAAGTATCTCCTATTGCACGTGAAATTGTGGGACACCCAGGATCCTTATATTTTATAGGAGATGTGTTGGACAAAATAGAGTTAATGTTTGCAGTTAAGAATGTCTTCTTTGGTACGTTCGTTTTTCTCTTTTTAGTGCACAGATCTTTTAAGAATTTAGCATAAGCACGTATTTGTTGAATCATATCTAAGAGTGGAATATTCACCTTAACTTGCTTAAATACTTCCAAGATTTTCTCCATTTGTGCACTAGAGTTTTTCTTGAGTCTATTTGGGAACGGAGCTTTAGGAACATAGACTCGCTCAGGTTGGGTTATGGGTTCAGGTTGAGTAGGTGAGTTGGGTGTTTCAGATTGGACGTCGGGTTCAATGGTTAGGTCATATGTGGTTGCTTGGTGGCTAGATTGATTAGGCGCTCTAGGATTTACCACATTGTTATCGACTTGTCTTCCGGACCGTAATGATACTACAACATTTATTTGTTGGAACGGTCCTTCCTCATTAACCATTTGAACCGGTCTAGGGTTGTTATTTCCTGAAGGTGGTTGATAGGGCTGATATTGATTATTAGATCTTGGGTTCACCTCAGGTTGACTTGGAAACCGACCCTTTTCTCTTTCACCTACTACTTGTGCTAGTTGGCTGACTTGTGTCTCTAGCCTTTGGAAGGATTGGTTGGTTGTTTGTATAAAGGTTTTCATCAAATTTTCCAAGCTTGTCAACCTCACCTCATGATCTCCATTGTTACTAAACCCAGATGATGTATTATTTTTATTATACGGGTTTGGTTGTTGTCTACGAGGTTGACCTTGTTGCTTTGATGAGAAATTGGAATTATTACGCCAACCCGAGTTATAGGTTGATGCGTAAGGGTCATTTCTTGCATGGTTAAATGTGGCATTAACTTGTTCCCAGTCCGCACAGTCCTCCATTAAATGACCAGTCTGACCACATCTAGAGCAAGGGATAGACGAGGCTTGATTCACTCGGGTTTGGGTTTGTAGCTCTAAACTTTCCATTTTGCGCATAAGGGTAGCTAGTTTTGCTTCAGCCGCTACATTAGCATCTACAGCTAAGACACCTGGTTTGGGTTGACTTGCTATTCTAGATCCAATACTCGGGTTAAGCGGTGTTCTACCATTGTCCCATTGCATAATGTTTTCAGCTAAATCCTCAAGAAAAGTCCAGGCATCATTTTCATTTTTTGACATAAAGTTCCCTTGGCTTACGCATTCTACCATAACCCTAGATGTGGGTGTCAATCCCTCATAAATAATTTTGCACAATTGCCATCTTGGAATTCCGTGATGAGGGCATTGGGTCAGCACACTTTTAAACCTTTCAAGATAGGAATAGAACAGCTCGCTCTCAGATTGAACGAATGCAACAATTTCATTCCTAATCCTCATAGTCTTATGGTTGGGGAAATATTTCTTTAAAAACACTTGAACAAACTCGGCCCAACTCCTAATGGATCTTTCGGCTAGACTATATAGCCATTTCTTAGCATCGTCCTTCAGTGCTAGAGGCACTAATTTAAGACGCACTGCCTCCTCAGGGATATGCTGGTATTGCATAAGAGAGCAGATTTCCTCAAATTCTCTAAGGAAGAGATATGGGTCTTCCCTAGAGGTGAACTTTGGCAACATACTCAGGTATTGTGCCTTTAGTTTAAAGTCGCGACCCGGTGTGGTGGGCATAACGATGCACGATGGCTGAGCAACCATCGTTGGGTAGCATCGATCCCTCAGAGTTATGGGCGGGTTCACAACATTCTCACCCATTGGATCCGGGTGAGGTGGAGCAACAGATGGATTGGGGCTAAGTTCCAGACTGGAATCTAGATGAACTCGTGAGAGTCGATTACTCAAGTCCCGAATCCAAATCTGAGTGCACCGGGTTGAATCAATTTTTGAATTTAAATTCCAAATTTAATTTCAAGAATTAATTACAATTTTTTTTTTCGGTTTTTATTTTTTTTATAATAGGGAAACAACCAATAGAATGGGGAAAGATGAGAAAGGAATCCTAATCTAGAGAATTGAGGTGAGAAGAGAAAGAAGACTCAGATGAGAAGGGGAACTTAACTCTAAAGATAGAAAAGAGGGTCGGTCAGAAATTTCCTAAGAAAGCACGGTGCAAACAATCCTAGACCTAGTGTCGCTTAAATCTAGACGACTCCTAACTGGTTGAGTCGAATTGATTTGCTTGATCCACCTCCCTCACTAATCAAACCAAATTGGCCAGGCAATGTATAGCTAGTGGGGGCGCTTCCGACAGAGTCGGTGTCAATTAGACAACCACTTCGCTTGGAAGACTTACGTCAACACAAAAACACTTTCTAGACACCAACTTAAATTCGATCGGCTTCAGGTCATAGCAAGTCAAACCAATTCTTCTCCTTAATTGAGTCCGAGTCCTTAGGGGTCAATGTCTAATTGATTTTAATTTAAGGCTTGGGTGACACTTTAGGATTGTGATTTGTGGGCTACGGAAGGGTGGTGAAATCCCCACCGTATCTTTGCCTACGGAGTTGCCCTTAAGATAGTTTAACTTAGATCTAGCAAAGATAGTCAAACAATGGTCTTTAGTGGGGGCAATTGCAAGGTTGTATGCAAACTAAATTATATGCTTAAATGCAATCGTTAAAACCGTGATACGTACCTTGCCTCCAGCACTCTTCAACAAGAATTAATTTGCAAGAATTTAGCAAGAATAATGCAAACAAAACATTATATGATGCATGCACTAAGTTCTTCTAGTTTTGCCAATTTTTAGGTCAGAGTTGAATTATTGCCAATTATGGAATTTAAGCGTGCAGTTCTACAGAAGGAAACTTTTCGAAACTAGAAAGTACGAGGAAAAAGGCAACAAAGGTTACCTACGCAATGCTCAGTCGGGTTCACCGCCCGCTCTCGAAATTTCCAGATGCTCTACGCGTCCACCCAGAGATGGAGACGACCCCAGAAAAAGTTGAAGCCCAGATGCTTCGAATGTGCGGCGATTCCACCACAGGTTGAAGGGAATGTGTTCTAAAAGTTTTACTTTTAAATGTCAATTATTATCAATTGAATGAGAAATCATTTTGTTCCTTGTTTATGTTATTCGTCTTTTGGAAGTGTTAAGGAAGAGGCTCTTGGTCCTTAACCGTAGAGCTCTGAAAGATATTGGTTTGCATAAAACAAAAGATATTCGCAATCATGGTAATTAACATGGAACATTAATTACCGAGTTAAGATTGTCGTGTTGGTCATAGATCATTGTAGCTCTACAAGTGAGTGACGACACGGGTATGCAAAAGAGGAAAATATTACTTTTGTATACTGAATAGACCTAATAAGTAAAATATTATAGAAATGTGTTTCTGTGTCATTAATATTTTACTGTGTCTTTGGTCCTTTGATATGAGACTTATATCTAATCACTTAAGGAATACTTAATTAGATCAGTGTCTTGAACTATCAATCAGTGTAGTGTAAAGGCATTGGTTGGTTAAGTATAACTTTTGTTGGAGATGATAGTTAGTCAAAAGACTATCATTGCCCCTCTTAATTGAGTGATGATATTAGTGGGCCCCTTGATAAAGCAAAGTTATAATGTGCACAATGTGATTTGAGTTAAGTCAGATATTTATAACTAGCTTAAAGAGATCAAGAAATGAATACTAATACAAAGATGACACAATACTACTTTGTGTGTATTCTTAATATCATGAGGCAAGGGACGGACACAAGTGGTGCACTACATCACTAAGTGGATCGGGTTTTGGTTCGAGTGGAATTAAGACATCTAACTAATTGGGAGCTATAATGTGTATCTAGATACCGCTTATAGCTTGTGATATTAAGCTCTTAATATCACTGCCAACTTAGTTTAGATCCTCCCATAGGTCACACCACAAAACTGGGAAACAAGAAATGGGGATTTTGAGTTCATAAGATGTGTCGGGTTTCATGTAGAAAATATGACACATGGGGTGAACGAGCAAAATCAAGATTATGTTGTGATTAATAACATAATTAGAATCCAAATTAAATTCATATGAGATGTAAATATTATGGGGTGTAATGATTGATCATTACATAGGATAATATGTTACATAAGTTGTGAATTTACTACTAATCCCGAAATGTCAAATTTTGTAGGGGTTAAACCGAAATTTGACAAGTCTGCAAAATAGTGTACAAACGGTCGACTGGTTGGAAGTAAACGGTCGACCGATCGGTGCACGGTCGACCGGTGGTGTCCGGTCGACAGAACGCGTCTCGACCGATAACAGGTGAATTTCGTCTGTTCGAACGGCCGACCGAATGTGATCGGTCGGTCGACCGAACATTGCGATGAAATATTCTACTATTGAAAATGGTCGACCGAGTTTCGGACGGTCGAACGAAATCGGGTTTGAGCGGTCGACCGGACCTCGCAAACGGTCGACCGATCAGACGGTTTTATGCAGAATTAATTTAAGAATTAATTAGATCATGCATGGAATTGGTCCATAATTGATTTAATTCGTGGGTAATATTATTTATTAATAAATAATGGATGGTTAGATGGAATTTTGCATGAGATCATGGGCAAGGGGTTGCACATGAATAGGTAATTTGGAGAGAACTTATAAATACAAGTTTATCTCATTACCTAATTAATTCATTCATTATTTTCTTGAGCAAAATTCTCTCTCCATAATTCTCCACGAAAATCCCTTAATTCTTAAGTTTAGTTTTAGTTCTTAAGAGATCATCTTCTCAAGGGAATTAAAGATGGTTTAGTAATTAGATTCTAAACCCAATCGGAGATTGAGAGACTAGCTTCCCTCTCTCCGATCTTGTTGAGAGTTTGGTGAATACTCGGAGGCATGCGGCGCAGCGAGGAGCATCCCAACCGTCTCCGAATCTTCGAGAAGTTTTAGAGAACTTCTAGGTATGAATTTCGGAGCTCCTTCATGTTTGTTTTAATAGAGTTTTTGAAACTAGTTTGTTAAAACAAACCGATGCATGCAATAAATTCTAGAAAATTGAAAATTGATCCTTATTATACATGAAAATTCGAAAAATATACATGTATAATTAAACATGAAATCCTACACAGGTTCCTCTTGATGTGCGGCGATTCCGCTGCCCTTGTTGCTCAGACTGCGTTCAGATTTCACCGCGTGCTCTATTTTCTCCTGAAACACAAATCCAAATACTTAGATCGCGCACAAGATAAACAGAATAGAATCGAAATCAACAAAAACAAAATCTGCGTCGCCTCCCCGGCAACGGCGCCAAAAACTTGAAGAGAATTAAATTTATACCGCAAATGCACGGCGTCAATGAAGACGTGGCAAATACGGGTCGAACACAAGGAGGGAGAGATCTTGTTATTTTTGTGATTTTTGATTAAGGGAAGGAAGAGAGAGAAATAAGTTGGTTTTGAGATTTTTGGGTTTTAATTATCTAAAGCAAGAAACATGAACAATTAAAACTAAAATAAGAACAAAGATGGTGAATTCCGTTGGGTGGAGGTTTAGATATCGGGTTTAGATTAGAGAATGCAGAAACTTATAATAAATCATATTAGTTATAAAGCATTACATGATAAATGATTTAACACAAACTCAAGTAATCAAAATATACTAATCACGAAATTAAAATAATAACTTTATTCTCTTCTCATCACCCTAAATTCGTCACCTCCACCCTTTGGAAAGAGTTAGAAACTCATGGATGAGAGGAAGGAGAAGGAGTCCTAAAGGAATTACAAAAGAAAACTAAAAACAAGAAATAAAAACAACAAAACTAAATTATGGAATAAAAACTAAGGACATAAGCTAAGGGACCCTCACAACATCGTTTCAGGGCTATTTATAGCCGATATAAGGGACCTAGGTATAGAATAAGAAAGTACACGTGTCCAGACACGACTGGACAAAATTTGAGCATACGGATCGCCTAGGGGGAGGCGGAATCGCCGCACATTGTGTGTGTTGTGCGGCAGAAACGCCGCAGAATCGAGTCGGATTAAATCTGGATTTTGGCTGAATGTTTATGGTATGATTTGATCCTCCTTTGCGCGTCTGGATTGATTCTTTCCATTCTTTTGAGCTCCGAATTAATTCCTTTATATCTTTGGAGATCCACATTGATTTTTCTTTAGATTTTCTCCATAATAATAAAAGCTACTCATGATTTGCAATTAGGTCCTTGACTTCTTGCAATTATGTCCCCGGCTACTTTTGTGCTTAAGTCATTGTTCTTTTTGTAATTAGATCTTGAATGCTTTTATGCTTGGATACATTTCCATTTGAAACCCGATAATCTTGAGCTTGGTCTTTATGATAGAAATGAGTCTTTTGCACGCGTTTATGTTCGGGATGTGGGTAATTTGTATTCAGGTCCATGTATTAAGTAAATATGACTAAACACATACCTTAGTAGCATTTATTGATATAAAATTAATCTAAATGAAAGACATATGATGCAATGTATGCAATGCATCAGTGCACTTGTTCACTATATTACAAAAAATGCTAGTGCTAGGGAGTGGGTTTCTTTTTCATAGCCATGATACTATAAAAGATAAACTCAAGGCATTAAAAAATAAAAGGTCAAGACATTAAATGGCTATTACAATGTGTTACAATAGAAAATTTGCACATTTACTATTTTTTTCCTTAATGGATTTTCAATCCATAAACCTTCACCGTGGTCATCTCTAAACACAGGAAAGTCGAAATATTTTTTTTTCCACTGAGGTGAATCTGCAGGGTGACCTAGCAACCGATCATTTGGTTTCTCACGATCAGCATGCCATGTCATGTTCTTGGAATCCTCCTTACCCGCAAACAAACGTTTAAGCCTTGGTATTATCGGAAAATACCACAAAATCTTAGCAGGAGGTCCTTTGATTTTCATCTCATCAGCCTCTTCATTGTGGTTTGGTCCACTACGTTTCATTTTGTATCGTGAAACATTACACCTGGGACAAGATTGTAAGTTTTCAAACTCACCCCTATACAACATACAATCATTCGGGCATGCATGTATCTTCCTATATTCCATTCCCATAGGTCACAACACTTTCTTAGCATCCTAAGTTCTATCTGGCAACTCATTATCATCTGGAAGCATCTCTTTCAATAACTTAAACATTGATGTGAAACTCACATCAGACCAATCATTTCCAGCTTTTAAATTGTACAACTTCAACACCGCTGACAATCTAGTGAATTTGGTATAATTCTTATACAACGGCTTCTCATTATCACTCAACAAATTACCAAGTAAATCGGGGTTGGACGAAAAAAATTCAGCCATATCCTGAACCATTTCCTCTAAGTGATCTTCCACACTAACGTGTTCTCCATCATTCTTGGAACGACTAAATTATTCCTTTTCGCCGTGCCATATCCACCGTCTATAATTTGGGTCGAAATCTTTCTCAAACAAATGATCTTTCATTTTCCGAAAAGTCAGCACTCACATATATGACACTTATTGCACGGACAATACGCCATGTCGTTGTCTTTCAATTTTTTGGAATGTTTTTTGGAAACCTCTAAGAACATATTCACTCCGTTCTCGTATTCATCACTCAATCTGTTGGAAACAATCCACTCTCGATTTATTTCAATCTAAACATTAACAAAAATGATAGTTATTATTGGAGAAAATAAATAAAATTTCAATTTAAAAAGTATGTGTTCGTAGATGAGAAGATTGGGAGACATTAAGATGAGAAAAGAATGACTCAGAGGAGAGGAGATGAAATCCTTAATCTAGCGTGGGAATAAGGAAGGTTAGAAACCTAACTAAGCAATCAAGGTCAAAACAAGCCTAAAGTCCACTATAAGTCCTTAGTAATAGACGATGCCTAACTTCGAGGTCTCACTGTGGACCACTAGTCTGTAGGAAATCAAGAACCCGGAGGTCCCTAATATCTCAGGGAGACTAGATGGGCAACGACGTTCAGGCCGAAACGGTCTTAAACATCGAGGACCACTAATCTGTAGGAAATCAAGAACCCAGAGGTTCCTAAAATCTCAGGGAGACTAGATGGGCAACGACATTCAGGCCATAACAGTCTTAAACGGTTTTCTCTCCTCAATGCGTCCGAAAATCATAGGGGGCAACGTCTAATTGATTTTATTAAGAGTGTTTGTGGAAGGAAATACTTTGAGGTCCACCAAATGGTCCCACATGTAAATAATTAGTGTTTCCTAAAGTTTATCATGTATTTAAGTCTGACGAGGAGCAACGACGGTGACAATCTCAAGCAACATATCACAGGGCAGTCGCCTCCTCTATGGATTAACAAGTCCCCTAAATGACACTAATATCTGAAAAGTTAGTTGGGACATAACTCTTGAAACGAAGATCGAGGACTCTAATAAAAATTAGCAAAGAGAAGTGGTTGATGCTACTGCAGATGAAACTGTGCCATATTATGAACTCACTAATCATACAGACATACATGATATTATGCTCTATAGTTGTTAAAGTATGATCTTGCAATTAAGGTTATTTTATAATCGTAAAAGAGGGGTGGTGCTTATTTTTGAAACTATTCAATTAGACCATACAATATCGTTCGCACAAGATATCGTAGCTAATTGTTGAATCGAATGATAAATTGATAACCGTACGAGTAGAAGTTTCTTTAATTGGATTTGTCTTCTATTCATTTGGTTTTACCACTTAGAGCACATTAAATTATATTACATTTCTAAGAATTCAGTTTCTTAGTTTTCTATCTCATCAACTCATCATGTCATATAGTGAACTTTTGGAATGGACAATGAAGCTTAACTAAGAACCTTCCTGTATTATACTCGAAGTTCAACTAAATATTTCATTTTCAAGTATTTCCCCAAGAAAGTTTAAGATCTTGATTACACTCACAATCGTTCGGGCATGCATGTATCTTCCTATATACCCTATAGATGTCGGGTGCACAGGGTATTCTAAACCCCCAACGTCTATTGGTTGACGTCTATACCCCATAGAGGTTGGATAAACGTCGTATTACAATAGCCGACGTCTATAGTACCACATAGACGTCGGCCATAGTAACGATCGACGTCTATGCTATGCTCTCCCTACTAGACGTCGGCCGTTATAAAGGCTGACGTCTATTGGGCGACGAGTAAAGCTTATTCTGCACTAGTGTCATTTCTTCGTGTTATCCTTCAACGCGAAAGAAATCATCCTCAACCGGACTGAATCCTCATCAAGTTGTTGAAGCTTGAACATGGAGCATACCTCCTCAAATTCACGTATAAAAATATATGAATCCTCCTTATTGGCAGTGAAGGTAGGAAGCTTGCTCACATACTGAGGTTTCAGCTCATAGTTGTTCCCACGAGCTGGGGAAAGAACTATGCAAGAAAGTTGTTTGGCCCGAACAGGATGTGTTCGCTTCCACAAAGTCATCGGCCTATCCTGTCGAGCTAAAGGTGGTGGTGCACCGAGAACTCGATGCTGACCGAATCCCTCTTCCTCTCGAGTCAGAGGAGGAGGAGAAGGAGGTATACGTGGTGGTGGGAGTGGACCGAGGTAATCCATGTATCGGACCCGGTCTCCCTCGTCACTACGAGAAGACTCGGCCTCACGCGCCAAAGGAGCACGTGGCGGAGATAGTTGATCACCAAGACCGTCCATCTCAGAAAAATACACTCTCTCAAGTCGAGCGCTCTCACCAGAACGAGCCCAACCTCGCATAAAAACGCTCGACTCGACTCTAAAATAACACACAACAAAAGGTGTACTCAGAGGAGGAGACTACTCGTAGAATATAGATGAGGAGAGGACTCAAATGAGGTGGGAAGAATCCCTAGAACAAGTGATTGAACGTTTTAATTATATCCGCAAGTGCACGACCGCGTTGAAGCGGTGGCAAATACGGGTCGATCCACAGGGAGGTGTGTTGACTTTGGTTAGTTCGAAGACGAGTGGGAGAGAAAGATTGATTAAACTAAACTACACTAAACTAGTAGCAACAAGGAAGGAAATGATAGCACAAAACGAACTAAAACTAAGCGACTAATAAAAGAAGATAGAAATCAGGAATGGAAAACCCCTAAGGGCTGGAGTGTGTGTACACATGAAATAAGAAGTGATGAATGTATACAATAAGCTCAAGTGTAGTTAGTGTTTGTAATGCATAAGAAGTACCTCATGGCAAGACCTATCATTCAAAGCACTAACCTAAGTGATTAATATGAGCATGACAAGTTTGTTATTAAGAACCTAAGCAAGCATGGAATTTACCTAAACATTATGGCAGAAACCATCAAGTTAAGTGTTCTCATTAATTCAAACAAACATACTAACATTTCTCACATACAACAATGTTTAGCATTCATTCGATCTACATAACATGTATAAACATCTACTCCACCCCCAAAGGGGATGGAACTACTCACTAATCATTACAGTACAAACTACATTAACAAAACAAAATATTCTAATGAAAGGCAATTAAACTAAGCAAACAAGAAATATTAAAGAAGCTAAATGAAAGGAAATTAAACTAAAGAAGCATGCAAGAATTAAAAGACAAGACAATATTAAAAGAAACTAAGAAAAACTATTTTATTAACATGACTCACATTGTAAGTGGCATTCTTCTCCACCCTTCTCCACCTTGAGTTTTTGCTTCAAGGCTTTTACTCCAAATAGAGAGAATGCCCCCAAGCAATGAGTGATTACAAATGAGGAGGAAGAGTTCTATTTATAGCCATAGAAAAAGGTAATCCGGGACAATCCCCCGGTATGGGACTAAATGTGTACCAAAAATAGACTAAACACAACCTAATACATGACCCTCCAAAGTCTTAGTAGATCCGGATAGGTTGTTGGAGCTCAGGACGGAATTGAATTGTCAAAATACTCCTCATGATGGTGTGGAGTTTCTTGATTTGCTCCTTGGTCCTTTTGGCTTTACATCCGGGTCCTTCTCTCTTTCATTTTGGTCTAGAAGTCTTGCAACTTAGTCCTTTTCCATGCTTGGAGTCATTTTTGTGTCTCTTCTCCTCAAACATGCTTATTCTTGAAACTTAAACATTAAACTCGTTACGTAGCATTATTTAGGTGAAAGATAACAAATATAAGACACAAATCTATGCATCATATGATGTCAATCAAATATCCCCACACCTAACTTTTGCTTGTCCCGATCAAAACAAAGAAAGAGAAAAAAAGGAAGAAATGAAAGCATACGAAAAACAAGAAATCCTAACTCACTTTCGTAGGAATCACGGTTGCACTTAGCACGTGCAACAAGTCGTTAAACCCCTTGTCGCCAAGGAGGAGTGTTGTCTCCTGAGGGTTTTCAGCGGATATACCCACAAAGTATGAACATTGATGCATTATTCAATCTAGAAACTCGACTCGATGGACTTATTTTCATCGATCATCGGACAAGGTAATTCTACAGGCCGACTTTATATATGTAATCAATCCACACAGCTAGCCTATTGAACCATTCGTGCAAGTTAGTTAAGGACTTAAGTGACAGACATGGGCAACCTTAACATCCTCAAGTGATACAAAGTGTAAAGTCCATTAAGGTTCCTTTTGGCTTTACATCCGGGTCCTTACCTCTTGCATCTCAGTCCCCAAGTCTTGCAACTCAGTCCTTTTCCTTGCTTCTAGGTCCTTTTATGCCTCTTCTCCTCAATCATGTTTAATCCTAAAACTCAAACATAAAACTCATTACGTAGCATTGTTTAGGTTTAACATAATTGATATAAGACACAAATATGTGCATGATATGATGTCAATCAGCTAGCGTGTGTAATGGGCGAAGGTAGGAGCCTAATCTAGCAAGCACGGCTCAAACAACTTATGGCTATGGGTCCTTAGGCTAGACGACGCCTAACTTCGAGGTCACTAGTCTCGACACGCCTCACCTCCCTACAATGAAGACCACAATGCCCAGCACGCGATACCAAATCTAGAGATCCAATACCTCCTACTATCGAGAAGGCATGCGACGTCGATCAGGTCATGACGGTCTCAACTAGATCGTTCTCCTAGTGCGTCTGAAATCCTTAGGGCCAATGTCTACTTTCTTTTAGAATTAAGGCTTTTATTAAGAGTAATTTTTGGGGCCAAGGAAAGGGTGATGAAATCCCCCACCTCATCTTGTATGAGACAACCCCTCCTTAGTAGCGTTTTGATCATAAATCTGGCAATCAACTCTTCAATTAAACGCTCACCTCACTCTTGTCCCTATGCAATTCCTACTAACTAATGCATTGTTATACAAAATGCATGAATGAGAGTAGGAAATGCGTACCTTACGCCAGCACTCATCAACTGAAAGTAAAGATAAAATAAAGGACAACTACGTTCCTAAGTCAAGTATATTATGCATGACCTAAACAAGTAAGAATGCCTAATCTTTTGCTTTTGATTTTAGTGGCCAAGTTGATCAAAGGGGATTTATTGTTAATCTGGGGGAAAACTACAAATCAAAACATGCCAAATTGAGCCCCCAAATTTCCTAGTCAATATAGAAACAACCAGAAAGAGAGAGAGGAAATTTTGTGCTCACCAGGCCGCCAATTAGCGGTCCAGAACCGCTGATTGGCGGTCTGTTTGGCTTTGCTCTCCTCCCGACTTCTCCTGGTAATGTTTCATGATTCTTAAAGCCTCCTAAAACAAAACACAACTACAAAAAAAAAAAAAAATCACTCGAATCGTCCAAACCAACAAGACAGAACACCTCCCCGACAACGGCTCTAAAACTTGATTGAATAGGTTAGAATTAACCGCAACTGCACGGCTGCGTTGAAGTGGTGGCAAATACAGGTCGATCCACAGGGAGGTGTGTTGACTTTAGTTTGTTCGAAGGCGAGTGGGAAAGAAAGGAGAGAAATGAGTTATGATCAAACTACACTAAAATGCAAAAGGAAATGGAAAATTCAGCAATAAAACTAAACCCCATAGGGGGTAGAGAAAAAATATGAATACAAAGATATGTGTATATTTGTGTGTTCAATTATGCTCATCAAAACATGTAGTGCATTAAAATCATAAAACTAAATCCAACTTTGCCTCCACATGAAATATGATAACCCATTATCATTAAAACATACAAAACAATTAATTGGAATGAAGTTAAATGAACTCATGTATAAAGACCAAACCCCACTCTGCCTCCATATGAAATAAGATTAACACAATCATTAAAACATACAAGACATCAACCAACAAGGTAAGGGCACCAAGAGTACATGCAACTACAAGTCATGTTTCCTTTATTAATTCCATCATTATCCTCACCTTATCATTCCCCATAAAATAGATCCACTAGTCTAAGTATATGCTAAGCTTCATTCAAGAGCATTAGCATATCAAAGACAAGAGTGAAATCTCATTAGATGGTCATGGAAATCATGTAAGGCTCAAAGGATTAAGATAACACACACCTAATACATCACATTATCACGTCACATTTTTCTCCACCCCCCAAATAGGGATGGAACTACTCACTAATCATTACAGTACAACCTACATTAACAAACTGAAATATTCTACTGAAAGGAAATTAAACTATGCAAGAAACAAATATTAAAGAAGCTAATTGAAAGGACATAAAACTAAAGAAGCATGCAAGACATATGAAAGGAAATTAAACTAAGAAAGAATCATAACTAAAGGAAAATTTATGAATTTCAAACTCACAATACAAGTAGTCTCTCCATACTTGAGATTTTGCTCCAAGGCTCACTTCAAGTAGAGAGCATGGCCACCAAGCATGTGTAGAATACAAGGGAGGAGGAGGATATCTATTTATAGTCAAACAAAAAGGCAATCGGGGATAATCCCCCGGTATGACACTAATACAATACCTAAAATAGACATAACACACAATATACATGACCCGACTAAACCCCATCGGATCCGGAGCAATCCTGACCGCCAATCAGCAGTCTACAGGGTTTGGATCCGGTTTGGATTTTGTGTGGGCTTTCCTGGATGGCTTTCTTCGTGTGTGATGCACCCTAATCGGTTGTGTAGGCTGCGACCCGAATCCAATTGCCGAAATACTCCTCATGTTGGTGCGGAGTTTCTTTATTTGTCATTGGTCTTTTGGTTTTGCATTCGGATCCCTCTCTCTTGCATCTTAGTCCATAAGTCTTGCAACTTAGTCCATTTTCTTGCTTTTAAGTCTTTTATAGTCTTTCCTTCTCAAACCTACTTATTCCTGAAACTTAAACATTAAACTCATTACGTAGCATTGTTTAGGTGAAATATAATGGATATAAGACACAAATATATGCATGATATGATGTCAGTCAGGGACCCGATGATGTCAGTCAGGGACCCGATGATGTTCCTAACTTAATTAACAAAAATGGGAGAGAACATACTCTCATTCCATGCCATGTTATTCATGCTTTTGTGGTTGTTCTTCTGCCACCTAACGCTCTCTGTAAACCTTAATTGCCCTGAGTAGCACAAGTTAAACCTTCATTCAATATAACTAATAAAAATCCATGAATTACAAAAACGATGACTAAAACGAACTTACAGATTTAGAAGTTTCTTTATTGAATCCCTTGGTTTATTCGACCCCAACGGATCAAACTAATATGCCGAATTAGTCGTGGGGCATACAACGACATGCATCCAATGAGCCCTGTTATATATATAATTAGAAGCTTATTACAAAATAAAATTCCACTTTGAATTACAAAGTTACCTCTCATGATAAGGGAGCAGATAATATCTTTTGTCATCTCTTTCATGAGAGTCCCAAGCTGACCCGATTTATCGTCATTCCCGTATATATATGTAGATAGACTGATAAATCCAAATACTTGATCTTCGGGAAAGATTGACCTTCTGGCGTCATAAAGATGTCTACAAGAGTAAAAGTTACACTTTATTACAGTTTTGATAAAATTATTCAATACATTTTATTTTATACCAAAGAAAACACTTACTTCACTTGCACGTTGATAATCATGATACACAATGAATCCATTGCCAAGAACTGCATGATATCCTCTTTGGTGACGTACAAATCCGGAGGCAACCCTTTATCCCCTTCTCCAAATCCCAAATACTTAAGGATTGTGATTCCCTACCTACCATACATTGATACAACATTTTGCACCTACTTGGAAGCAAATTAATGTTGATCGGAGATTGGTTGTTTGACCCTTTGCTCTGGGGGCTTGACACCTTACAAATATATATACAACTGTTAAAAATACAATTGTTAACAAATTTGCAATTTAAAGTCTTTCAAAATTAAAGTATACCTCATGTTTGTCGTTTAGCTCTACTAAATAACTATGTCACCTCACGAACCCACCGACAACATCACCGAGGGTAACAATCTCTTGCTTATATATTTATATTTCTTCCAAACATATTACAATACATCAGTTTTCAACACACAACGGAAAAATTACTAACAACAATTAAAACTAAGAGACAAAATGGGTGGAATCACGGACCAGCAAATGCGCGTCCTCCTTCTTCTCGAACGCGCGTCCTCCCTCGAATCTGCCAAATATAGATAGATCTAAACTGCACTTGACTGGTAATTGATTAATCAGACAACATATAAACCACATACAACAACAACAAACCATGCATTTAATCACAAACAAAATGATTTTCAACCAACGCAAGACCACAAACAAATCATAAATAACAAACACCAAATCCGAGAGCACACTTTACCAACCTAATACTTGATTCCTCAGACAGACAAGATAGACGACACATAACTCCTAAAATCTGAAACTAAACCAACCAAAACTAAACCGAAACTCTTACGGTGGTTAGGGAAGTGGAGGAAGACGGAGGAGGAGGGTCACTGCAATGGTCGAGCAGAGAACGGAGGACGGGGGAGAGGGCTGGAGAACGGGAGGAGAGGTTTTGACGTTGTTACGGTGTCAGAGATTGTTGCAGATCGGTCAGAGATCGGTCGCGGAGGAGGGTTCAGTCGCGGAACGGCTAGGGTTTGGTTGAGTATTTGTCTGGAATGAATGACAGAAAACGTAACTGTTCGATTTCTTTAATATCTATAGACCTCGGATGTTACGTACAAACAACGTCTATACCCTGACATCTATATGCATGGGGGTATAGACGTCGATTGTACATAACATATGACGTCTATAAGTCGACGTCTATAAAGTATAGACATCGGATGCAATGGGTATTCCACCAACCGACGTCTATAGTACCCAATAGGCGTCGACCTTTATAACGACCGACGTCTATACTATCTTCGCCCAAATAGACGTCGGTTGTTAGATCAACCGATGTCGATTGGGCGACGAGTAAAGACTATTCTGCACTAGTGCTAGGAAAGTGTTATATTTTATGAAAATATGTTATGTTGTATGTATTTTGTTTCTTCAAATATGTTGGCGATATATACAAACTTGTTGTGGTCGTACATGTTCTAAGTTATAAGATTGTACGGGTTCTACTTCATAAAAAATGAAAAAATCTAATGACTCAAGTCACTTATCTCGCCCCTCATCCTCCTAATCCACCCTTAGGCGAGGCAGGTAGGGTAGCAGTTATTACTTTTTTGCTCTGCCCTACCACGCTTATCCAAACCTTGTAATCTTCAAATCCAAGATTTTTGCCAAGTCTAGCATTATCGCCTCCCATTGTCGGATTTGATTGACCTCCAAAGTTCACCATCACATCTTTGAGCTTTTAAAGCTCTAATACCATGTAAGAATGTGGAGGAAAGTGATTGATTCAGTTATAATTTACCACAACTGCATGGCCACCATGAAGAGGTGGCAATTACAGGTCGAGTCCACAGGGAGCGCGTGCGAGTCAGAATCCACAATACTCGAGTGGGAAAAGAAGAGAGAGAGAGAGAGAGAGAGAGAGAAATGAGGTCGGAACTACTCTACGATGTGTACTAAACTAAAAACAAATGATAAAAATAAATCCCTTAGAGGGTAGAGAAAGATTTCGGAAATGTGAATATGTGTACGTATGTGTTCATTGGTGCTCATCACAACATGTAATACATGAAATCCATAAAACCAAATCTAATTTTGTCTCCACATGAAATAAGATAAAACATTATCATGAAAACATAGAAGACAATAATTGAAATGAGACTACTATGAGTACATGCATAATGACCAAACCCCATTATGTCTCTACATAAAATAAGATTTAACACAATCAATAAAACATACAAGACATTAATTAGGATGAGGCCAACATAAGCACATGCATGCACATGTCATGTTTCCTTTTATCCATTCCATTCTTATTGTGACCTCATCATTCCTCATAAAATCGGCCCACTAATCTAAGCATGTGCTAAGCATCACTCAAGAGCATTAACACATCAAAGATTAGAGTGAAAATTTCATTAGATGGTTATGGAATTCATGTGAGGTTCAAAGGTTAGGATTAACACACACTTAATACAACACATAATCCCATCACCTTTTCTCCACCTCCAATGGGGATGGACTACTCCCTACTCATCTCTAAACTTAAGAAAGCATAAAACAGCCCAAAACCATAATGGAAAATTCAGAAAACTATATTAAACAAGGAACAAACATAGAGGAAATTGCATCAAAGGAAAGACATATGTAAAGAACAAGAATTAAACTGGATTGAAATGAAAGATTACAAGGTTTCTCCTCTTCTCCTCCTCTACACTACTAAACAATAAATAAAACCTACTCTACTAATCAAAAGAGGAAACTAACCTAAGGAGGATAGGGAGGAAGAAGAAGAAAGAAGGCATTACAAGTCTGAAGATTAGAGGGTTTGGATGGATCTGGGCATAATCGGACGACTGTAACTCAAATCTGGACGTTGCATATTTCTTTGACCCAACAACCCGACCAACGGTCAAAATTGTGGCTAAAACGGAGCAAAATGATCCACCAATGGTGGATCAAAATCCGCCTTCGGCGGACTAAATAGCTCAGACCAGCCTCTACTTTCTCCAGTCGTTAAACCTCATTGTCGCCAAGGAGGAATGGTGTCTCCTAAGGATTTTCAGCGGATATACCCACAAAATTCCTACATTGATGTATTATTCAACCTAGCAACTCAACTCACCGCACCTACTTTTATTAATCATTGGACACGATAATCCTACAGGCTGACTCTATATATGTATCCAATCCACACACCTAGCCTAGGGAACCATTCATGCAAGTTAATTAAGGACTTAAGTGAAAGACATGGGTAACGTTAACATCCTCAAGTCATATGATTGATCGTTTTATATTAACCGCAAGTACACGACCGCGTTGAAGTGGTGGCAAATATGGGTCGTCCACTGGGAGGTGTGTCGACAATTGGTTTGTTCGAAGGTGAGAGGTAAAAGGAGAGAAAGATGTATTACACTACATTACACTAATCTAAACTAGTAAAACAAGCGAGCTGAAATGAAATAACTAAACAACTAAACTAAACAACTAATGAAGAAGATAAAAAAATAGGAATGGAAACCCCTAAGGGGTGGAGTGTGTATATGTGCACATGAAATAAGTGTGGTGTGGAATGCATACAAGAAGCTCAAGTTAGTTAGTGTTTGTTAATGCATAAGAGGTACCTAATGGCAAAACCTATCATTTACAACACTAACTTATGTTAATAATATGAGCAATGCAAGGTTGTTATTAAGACACTTAGACAAGCATGGAATGTACCTAAGCTATGGCAGAAACCATCAAGTAAGGTTCTTAATAATTCAAGCAAGCATACTAATATCAACACAAAACATTCATATTAAGCATTCAAACCATCTACATAACATCTACACACATCTACGCCACCCCCAAAGGGGATGGAACTACTCACACATATTTAAACTAACTACTCTAATAGAATGAAGCATTATACTGAAATGAAACTATACTAATCCATCAAGAAATATTAAAGAAGCATAAAAGGAAAGGAAAGACTAAACAAACATGCACAAATTAAAAGACAAGATTAAAAGAAACTAGAAGAATTATTTTATTAACAAATGACTCACATTGAAGGTAGCATTCTTCTCCACCTTGAGTTTTTGCTTCAAGGCTCACTCCTTAGTAGAGAGAATGCCACCAAGCAATGGGTAATTACAATGGAAGGTGAAGAGTTCTATTTATAGGCATGGAAAAAGCTAATCCGGGACAATCCCCTGATGTGGGACTAAACCAATACCAAAAATAGACTAAGCATACATTAATACAAGTCCAGGAGAAAGCTGAGCGGATCTCAAAGAAATGGATTGGATTTGAATCCTCATCCTATTCGTGCAATGAGCATAATTGTCCCTGGTAAGCGAAGGTAGGCTACTAGTTGATAATCCTTCCTTAAGTTGATTAGTGATACTCTCCATGGTTAAATGGATGCCATAAATAAACTCATGGTCTGATACCAAATGTAAGTAGGATCAAACACTAATCTAGAGGGTGTGAGTATATTTAATGCAATTAACTCTAATTATGAGGAATTAAGAAAAAGAGTTAGAGAATTACAAACCATAAATCAACATTGACGATTTTCATAGAGGTTTGATAATAACCACTATATAATCCTCTCTCCAAGTTCCAATTGATCCTCCGATCCCTACTCAAGTATCCACTAAACCCCTTTACAATCTGAGTCTTGCGAACACCCTCGCCTTGCTTGATTCGTTTCTCACAACCCGAGAGGTAGCTTCCTTGAAGCTTTACAACACTTCAAATTGATTGAAGGTTGTTGAACGCTAACTTGAATCCTCTTAAACTGATTGGAATTGGGCTTGGAGTGAATTGAATGAAGTTTGAGAGTTGTTGGGGCTTTGAAAGCTTGATAATTGAGGGCACAAAGATTAAGACTGCTTGGAGTATGTAAAAGTATGTTTGTGTCTTTTGAATGATGTATTTATAGGCTTCAAAGCTAATAAAGTTGGTTTGGAGAGTTGGTGAGATTTTGACTAATAAAGATTGAATGTGACTTAAGCTCAGACACAAAACTGCATAATTCCGATAGACCATTTGGAGAATGGTAATCAACAAATTAGAGTTGACTTGGTCAAAATTAGAAGTTTTGTTGACCCAAATTGACTCAGTTAACCGATAACTAACTTCTAGTAACTTTTCTCAAATTCCAACCCAATAAATTCGGTTGACCGAAAGGAGTTCGGTTAGCTATTCAAGATGGACTATAAAGATTTGGTCGGGCTCCACCCAAACAATTTCGGTCAACCGAGGGCAGTTTGGTGGTCTAATACGAGGATCTCGTCAAAGTCAAATATTTATTCTTTTACGCCAACGATTGGAAATCAAATATTCGTTGATAGTCCAACGACTATATTTAGGGGTGCACACGGGTCGGATCGGGTTTGGGCCAAAACCTGACCCAACCCGAAAAATTCGGGTTTGGGCCAAAACCTGACCCAACCCGAAAAATTCGGGTTTGCAAAACCTGAACCGTTTCGGGTTCAACCTAACCCGACCCGAATTTTTGGGTTGGGTCGGGTTGGGTCAGATAGGGTTAGACCTGAAAAAAAATTATTAAAAAAACTTCTCATAATACTTTATAGTTATACATGAGACGAAAATTCATCTCCTGTTTTCTCCCAGCCATGAGCGAGCAATTTTCTAGATGCTTTGAAGTTGTTGGGCATGAATAGCTTTCACTTACTCAACATTGTTCTAGTAGCATATTGTGAAATTGTTTATTCGTGATATGCAAGACTATCATAGCTTTACTCTCTTTTTTTATTTTTAAACTTCGGGTTCGGGTTGGGCCGGGTCAACCCTACCCTTCAACTCGAACTCGACCCGAGACCATCAGTTTTCAGATTTACCAATCTGACCCGACCTGAACTCCTACCCAACCCAACCCGACTAGTCTGGTTCGGGTCGATTTTCGGGTTCAACCCGACCCGTGTGCACCCCCAACTATTTTGACACGTGGAAAAAGTTGTTGCGCATCAATACAAACAAAGGGAAATGGTCGACTGAGAGAAGATCAATCATCTGTACTTGATGAATTGTCTAGGAATGTGCTTGGACATAAAAGATAGAGCCATTGAGAATTCTCAACGACTCTTTGCCACGTGGGGCAACAAGTCAAGACACATAGGATTCGAAGTATGGAAAACTTGGATGATCGAATTGGATTCTAGTAAGATTTGGGGTTTACTGACCCAAAAGTTTTGAATGACTGAAAGGTATTCAGTTGTCCAAACTGGATAATCCAGTCAGGGTTGGATTGTGCTGTTAAGAGGATTTTGGTGGACCAAATGAAGATTGATCGACCAATTCTGTCAAATTTATCTTTTGGTGCTTCAAGTGTATATTTGATCTTAAGATTCAAATATGAAAAATATTATGTCTTCTCCTTGAGATTTAATTCAAGTGTTCAGCCTTGATCTTGAATTTGAGCAACTACAATGTTAAGGATGTACAATATATGTGCAATTTGACAATATGATTTATGTGATATATTAATTGGAAATATGCATCATATTAGTTTTTTTGATCATTTTGAGATTAAGGAGACAAACAAGCCAACACCTTTTTCAGGAGCAAGTGATTTCACTAAGCTTTCTTGTCTCCTACTTATTTTTTAGTTTCTCTTACTTCTTTTCGTGTGAGAGATCCTGAAACCCTATTTACTTTGTTTACACACTTTTTGGTTAACTTTTTGTTTCATAAAATTCTAACTCACTAATTTTTTTGAATATCAATAGCAAGCTAGATAGATGAGATAATGTACAACTAGTATAGTACAACATAGATTTACACATATGTAAAATACATAATCAAATTCAACTGAATCGCAAATCAAACCAAAGAACATATTTCCATTATTTTCGTCGTTATAAATTCAGACATCTGACTGATAAAATAAGATTCAGACCTCTTACCTAAATTCTTACGACGGCATTTGATTCCATGTCAAAAATAAATAAAGAAATAAACCAGGCACAAGATCAGGTCCAAAGTCCAAACCCACACAATTACGCAGTTCCTCTCCCCGTTTCCCGGTTCAACGGGTTGGGCAGATTATTACTTTACTAACCCATAATAAATAACCTCCACGGCTCCGCCTCAGCAATTCCCGGACCCAAACCCCCTAACCCCTTCCTCCTCACTGCCATGACCTCCCCAGCGCCGGACGCCCAATCCCGGTGCCTTTATGATATCTTGAACGTCCCTCGCGACGCGACTCCGGACGTCATCCGGTCGTCCTACCGTCGCCTCGCCCTCCAACTCCACCCTGACAAGCTCGCCTCCTCCTCCGTCTCCCCCGAGGCCGCCACCGCCGCGTTCCAGTCCCTCCTCCACGCCTACCAGGTCCTTTCCGACCCCCGCGAACGCGCCTACTACGACTCCCACCGCTCCCAGATCCTCTTCTCCAACCCCACCGGAAAGGGGTCCTCGTGCTCGTCCTTCGACCTTGACCTCTTCTCCTTCTTCTCCTCGTCGGCTTTCTCCGGATTCTCCGACACCGGAAAGGGGTTTTACAAAGTCTACTCCGATGTTATTGATAAAGTGTATGAGACGGAGGTGAGGTTCGCGAAGGCGATGGGGATGCCGGTCGATTCGGTGCCCCCGCCGCCGCTGATGGGGAATTTGGAGTCTCCGTACGAGCAGGTGACGGCGTTTTACTCCTACTGGATGCGGTTCTTGACGGTGCTGGACTTTGCGTGGGTCGATAAGTACGACGCCGCGTCTGGGATGAACCGGAGGGACAGACGGTTGATGGAGGAGGAGAATAAGAAGCTGAGGAAGAAGGCGAAGAGGGAGTATAATGACTCGGTGAGAGGGCTTGCGGCGTTTGTTAAGAAGAGGGATAAGAGGGTTGTTGACATGGCGGCCAAGAGGAGTGCGGAAGAGGAGAGGAGACGGGCGGAGGAGAAGGAGAGGAAGAAGGAGATGGAGAGAAGGAGGATGGAGCAGGCAAGGCTTTATAAGGACCAGGAGTGGGCAGAGATCGAAGAGGTCGAAGAGGTGGTCGAGGAGAGTCATGATGATGACAAGAAGAGTAGGGAGTTTTATTGTGTGGTATGTAACAAGAAATTTAAGTCCGAGAAGCAATGGAAGAATCACGAGCAATCTAGGAAACATAGGGATAAGGTTGTGGAGCTCAGGGAGTCGTTGCTCGAGGAGGAGACTTCCGAGGAAGAGGGTGGTTTTCGGGATGAGGTGCAAGTTGGGTTTGATTATGTGCCTGCGGTGGATGAGGAAGATGACATTGTGGATGGTTTGTGCGAGGAGTTTGACAATGTGGTTGAGGTTGAGACGGAGAAGGGTGGTGTTTTGCCCTCTCAGGACAAGGAACTGGGATTGAGTGTTGATGAGGAGAAGGATGGTGTTTTGTCTTCACAGAAGAAGGAACCGGAATTGAGTGTTGACGAGGAGGAGGATGTTCTCGAGGCAATGATTTCAGGGCTTAGAAATAGGAGTGCCGGAAATCTGGATCAGTCTGATATCTCCTCTAGCAAAGGATTGGGTGTTGATAGTGAGGAAGAGGCTAATGCAAAATATGATTCGGAGAAAAAAGGGCGGAAGAACAAACCGAGGAGACGAGCGAAAGGGAAAACAGACAAGGAAAACCTGAAAAAACAGACAAGCCTAGGTACCGAAGATGTGTCTTATGCGTCTTATGCTAACCATCAAGTAGAGGATGACGAAAATGTGGCCGAGTCCTCTGATCGTGTTCAGGAGGCTGAGACAAATGTTAAGCTTGGGAATGGAATTGGAAACAATCAGCAGCCCAAAAAGAAGCAAAATGAAGGGAAAACTGCAGTCAAGAAAGAGAAGGATCCTGTTCCGAATAATCGATCAAAAAGAAAGAAACAAAAGGTACATTTCTATCTCCTTATACATGTAATCTCATATAATTTATTATTCTAAATTTAGGATGAACCAATTAAGGACCAATTGCTTCTAGAAAATTGCAATGGAAAGAAAATCAGAAAAAAGAGTTTTTTTCAATTTTCATTACAACTTGTTGGGGTGCAAAGGATTCATTAATTCACTTCAGTCATTGTATTTTGTTGTAGACCTCTAAGAATTAATACGATCTTTCTGAATGCAGATGAAACTTCAATAACAAAATTTGTAGTTTTGAACCTTAAGAGTCACTTTCTAGTATTGCAACTTGTAAGCTATATATACAGTATAAACAGACTGTTGTCTTCACTCCAATATACTCCTATTGTGGATAACAGTAAAAGGCATTTCAGCTAAAAAATAGGAAAAAATTGCTTCTAAATGCTATCTACCAGCTTAGTAGAAGAGTATTGGTCATACAACAACTAAAACAGTATTAAGTAGGAACATTGTTGATTACTAGAATCTACTTGTAGTAGAAAGAGCTTTATGGTGAAGCTTAAGTCATCACAAAAAGAATTTCTTTGCAAATCCATTTGCTTGTTCTATTACCCTCAACATCAAAATTTGCATGGTCTCTCAAACATAAATGAATAAAATGAATCAGATTTCTTAATGTTCTTTTCCTTACATGTTTGTATAAGCAAGTTAGAACATCTTGAGCCTTTCTACTAAATACCAATAAAAAAGCCTTTCTACTAGCATGTTGTAAATCCAAATTATTTGCTGCATATAACATACATAGGGAATATTGGATATTTGGATCAAGCAAAATGCTGGTAGATGACTTTTAGTTATCATTTGTTTACCCTAGAGTTTGACAAACCATTCAGGTACAGAATGTAGCAAAAGTTGTGACGAGAACACAATGTATGGCAGTTCTTTAGTTGTCTTGCAAATCATTAGGGCAAATTTTATTGTAGTGCACTTCGGAGTCTGGTTAAGGCACATGGAGAGTATTCGACAAACATACTTTGCGTGATCCATACCAATAAAAACAATAATTTTGAGAGAGAAAAAATGGAAGTACAATTCTTGTCTCCACATAAGGAGGGTAGACTGATGTTTCTAAGAAGGACAAAACTATAGAGAAGAGTCTCAACTAAGAAGGGCAAAACTATAGAGAAGAGGCTCAACTCAAGGGGCAGATATACAGGGGCCACTAAAATTGTAAGAAAGAGGGTGTAACTTGTGGACAAGGTTGACAAAATGGCCTAAACACACTTTTCCCTATTGATCTTTAGGTTGGATTATGATGTTTATGTAGTCTATTTTTGAGAACCAATGTCCTGAGTGGGTTTATTTCGATATTAAGTTTAGAAAGCATCAAAGAATTGATTCATGTATTTTTTAGGCCGTGGTATTTGCTAATTTTTTGGGCACGTGG
Organism: Triglochin maritima; assembly: GCA_963682175.1. Lineage (NCBI taxonomy): Eukaryota > Viridiplantae > Streptophyta > Magnoliopsida > Alismatales > Juncaginaceae > Triglochin > Triglochin maritima. Next base: position 25,572,002 of record OY821788.1, on the reverse strand, counting down.
CACAAGTAAACTACATGGATGATTGTATCTACCATTTTTGTCTGTGTTGAGGTTTTGGATGGGAAATGAGTCATGACATGTCAAAAGCTTGGTTCTTGCTTGTAGAGGGACTTCCCTGTGATCTTGTTGTTCTGAAGGGTATATTTCGATGTTAAGTTACGGTTGGAAAATTAGAATAGTGTAGCATTTTACAAGTACAGCTGTGGTGCATGACATTTAGATTTAGCAAAACCAGAGAATTTCAAGGATTATGTCCTGTGTGCTAAGGTGTTAATCTCTTCAAGGAAATCACTAACACCTTCCATTGAAATGTTGAAAGGAATTGATACTGTTTCCAATTGCTTTTTAACTGAAGGTGGGATGTAGTTTTCTATTTTGGGAGGGTTGTGTCATCTTTGGCTTAGCCATGTATTACCTTTTTTCCTTTCGCTGTCTCTGGAGGGCTTCCCTTATTGCTAGCTAAAGAGAAGAGATTGACAATGTTCAGACTTCAGAGGATAGTTCGCCTTTTATTTGAGACTAGTTTCTGTCACAAGAAAACAACAAGAACTGGGCTTGGCTTTGCATAGGGTTGTAAAGGGTCTTTCCTTCATTTCGTATTTGGTGTGTGGGTTAAGGTATCAATTTGAATATACGAACCATTTACTTAAGTCATCCTAGTTTCTTGGACTGCATGAGTCATTGCAATCTGTTAAGGTGATTCAACAGCACCTGCAGCTACAAAAAGCATATTGCTTCGTGCGTCAAGGTTGTAAAATAGAAACTATGTAACCATGTAGTAGAGGTAAGATATTCCACATGTAACCTCAATTTTGTATCCTGTGTAAGCTCTTGTCCCATAATATTGGATATTTTTTCTCAACCATGTTGACTATTCTCGGTTTCTATGGCTCTCAACATCAAACCCTAGTTTGTGCTTCTTTTTTGTAAACTTTTCTAGTAAGTTGTGGTTCCATTGGGTGATCACATAATCATTTGACTTCTAGTGAAGGATTTCTTATGTTTCAAAACACCTGTGTTCCCATTTTTCTTTTGTGAGTCCAATGAGCCCTACCGTTAATACTTTATAGATAGGTGAGTTCCGTGCAACTGAATCACAACATAAAAGAAAGGTGAGTTCCGTGCAACTGAATCACAACATATGCATCTCGCCAAATAACTCTAGAAAAGGTAGAACAGTAAGATAGACTTAAAATGATACAAACTAGAGTGAAATAACAACTAATGGTCGTGGATGTCCTGGTCTTTCAATAATGTATCTTTAGAAGTCAAAAGGTAGATTCTTGTTAAGCTATCTGTGATATCTGACATGAGCAGATTTTTCCTTCTCGACCTAGGTTTGGCATTAGAATAATGTATTGTCTGACATTGGTAGATGGAATCAATTGAATTTTGTATTGCCACTATTGCTGCAGAATTTGATTTGGTGACAATATATTGGTTTTACCATGCAGGGAGAGTCAAAAGCCTCCAACAATGCGTGTGGAACATGCGGAGAGAGCTTTGAGTCAAGGTACGCTTTGTGTTTTTGATCTAGTATATCTGTTCAATTTTTCTTACAAGTTGTTGATACACACTTCTCGACCATCTTAACAGGAATAAGTTATTCGTCCACTTGGGAGAGACGGGTCACGTTACACTAAAATCACGGTGAAAATTTATTTGTATGGAGATGCATTGCTTTGGGGGATTGCTATTTTTTCAACAGCTTCTATGAATCATCAGTTCTGCATGTCTGGGCTTCTGGCAACAGATTGATGAGATACCATTGAAAAGAACTGTTACAAATTACAGTTGCCAAAAACTTACAAGAAAAGAAATAAAATTCTCCCGAGTTGCATTTGGTTTTTCAGATTTGTAAGTTTAAGATTCATTGAGCTGACCGTTGAACCTCATCCGGGCATGTTGCGGCTAATTCCTTGTGCAGTGTAATTGTAGCTGCAGTCATCAGGGGTTGCTTCAGTTGCAATCCCCAAGCATTTATTGAATTAAATGAAGTTTTGGTGTAGTCAGTGGTCTCTTGAGTCGACTTCTGCAACGTGGAGTTGAGGATCCCCGGATCTTCTATTTCTTTTTCATTTTCGCTCATTTATGCAACCTTATTTTATGCTGTGATTATTTTTGCCCGTTTTATGGGATGAACTCTAATTTTATGTAATAGACATTTATTCTCCTCTGAATTTTGCTTATCTGTACAAGGTTTTTTTTCTTTTCCAAAGTCTTTCTGATTCTGCACATCTCCATTATTTTCATACGTTAACTTTTCTTGATGATTTGTTCTAACGTAGCGTCAAGTTAATATGTAACTTCAAACATGTTCAGTAATTTTGGGGTAAATCGTTTTGAGTCATTGGAAAATAATGAATTTTTTTTTCTAACATCGTTGTATCACTATTTCCTAAGTGACCACTCCAAAGTCTTATATTTGTACTTATGTCACTACAAAAATTATTTATTTGTATTTATATTATTATTTTTTTTCAAATTGTGTCATTTCGTTAATTTTACAACTAAATCTGTTAATATAAATTAATTTTTAATTGTAAATTTTACAAAAATCACATTTAACAATCCAACAATTAGAAAACACATACATAATCAATCCCTATTATTTTCTCATTCTCTTTCCTTGTCTTCTTTTTTTCTCTCTATATCTTTCTCTTTTCTTTATTTTCTCTCTCCCTCTTTCTCTGTATTTTTTCTCTTCATATCTCTTATTTCTCTTTTCTCTCAACTCTCTCTCATCATGTCTCTTCCTCGTTTCAGAAGAAGAAAAAAAGACATGAATATGAGTAACGAGAGAAAATATGATGAAGAGAGAGAAGTGAGAAAATGAGAAATGAATAGGAGCTAAATGATGTTTTTTAGATTGTTTATCGTATATTTTGCAAATTTGTAATTCAATATTAATTAGAATTTTTTTCTTCTAATTATTGGATTGCTAAGTGTCAATTTTGCAAAATTTACAATTATTAATCAAGCTTTAAACAAGCTTAAACGGGCTGAAAAACTTGTTGAAATTTTTAAACGAGCAAACGAGCCAAGTTCAAACACTGTGGGCTCGGCTCGTTTAGGCTCGTTTACACCCCTACTCATGGGACAACTAACATGGAACATCCGCTGGAACTCTCTCTTTGTCTCTCTCTGTCTTGATATTTTAAATTGTTTCAGGAATCGATAGGGTTCGATGGTACTCGACGGTACGCGATAGATAGTGTGGTCGATGTGTATGCTCGATAGTTATACTTCGCTATGATTCGATTGAACTTGTTATGTGTTTACCGAAACTCAATATGGGCCCGATTGACCTCAATGGTCAACATGATAAATGTTCACATGTCAACGTGAAACGTCCCATGATGGGACGGGTCATTATTATGCGAAGAGACGCAACCGTTCGACATTCCTTCCTTTTGAGAGACATAATCATTCATTATTGCGCGAAGAGGCACAACCCTTCATTACAAGGTCTATAAAATTAGAGGTTAGGGTGTCTTCCATTTAATGGTGTATTCAATCCCCTCCCAACTAAGTGTATTCGATTCGTATCCTCTACCCAAAAAATGGCATTCCAACACAATGCCTCGAACGACTACTCCAACGAAGCTGAGCACATCGTCGGTGGAACAATAAGAGGAGGTTGTCCCCTCGTACCGGGAGTTTTACCTCTGCCCTGTCGCACATGTAGGTGTGGGCTGAAGGCAACGAAGTTGTGGTCCAACACTCCGAACAAGATTAGCAAAACGTTTTATGTTTGTGGCTCCTCGGAGCCAACCCTTCGCTATCGGTACTTCGTCTAGGACGATGGAACACCGGTACCACTGGTGGATAAACTCAACCAGAGCTTAAAGGACTCTGGGATGCGGAAGCTTCTCTGGAAAGCTGCTAAGTTGAGTCAGAGCCAAACGATAAAAAAAACTATATTTTGGGCTTGCAGACGACATCTGAGTAGATCATTTTCTTCCAATTTACTGCGAAGAGATATATAATTTTTGTGTGTTTGTGTTTGTGTTTTTTGTTTGTCTTTGTGTTTGTGAACTTTTCTTGCAATCTGAATGAAGTTTCAAACAAAATCCAAATGAAGTTTCTCTCCTTTAACCTCGATTGTTGTTCGATCGCAATTCGATAATCACTCGACGGTCTAGGAATAAACGGAAACACCATTTAACAAAAATTTAGTTCGACAATAGCTCGATGGTCATTGTGCATTTTCAAACGAACAACTTCGCCTGTTCAAGTTAGTCTTGTCCTTCTACCTTGATAGAGATCGACGGTTGCTCGACGTTGGTAGATGGTTGTTTTATTACCTCTTCGACTACGATGTTTCCATGGGAGATTGAAACAGTCACACCATTCACAACATTCGAATATTAACAAAAAACAAAACATAAACAACATAACTGCTTATGTATTGACCACACATTTAGAAAAAATAAGGTTGTCAAAGTTTGCAACTAACACAAACACAACAAAAACAAAAAAGTATCATAGAATAAAACATTAACTACAATAACTAAAATAACTTCACCATTTTCCTAGTCAACTCGGTGTGTTCTTCGAAGTCAGGAGGGAAGTCACCCAGTGGGGAGGGCGTTGGGTCAGGGATGGGTGTCTCGGCAAGGCAGGTCACCCCTCAGTTGGGACAGGTGTGCTCCATGAAAGGGGGTGTTGGGGTTGGTGTCCTTGGGGTGGAAACTATGCAAACAAAACAACAGTATGTTAGTGGAAATTAACTTAAAACCACAGGTAACTAAAAAATAAAGGACGAGACGATTAAAACCTGCTACTGTCAATGAGGAGGTCTACCGCCGTGTCTTGTACGGCGGCCAAACGACGCTCCACGTCGGCGATCATGTGATGGAGTTCCACCAGTCTGCTTTGTAGGATCGTAATTGTCCCTAATTATCTAATCAAATTAGTCTAATCTCTACTAAAAATGCAGCGGAAACTATAAACAAACAAGTAGAGAAAAGACAAGCAAACCACAATGGAGACGAGGATTTTTACAAAGGGTCGGTCACCCGCCTACGTCCTCTCTTGCAAGATCCGCTCGACACTTCGAGCTCCGCTCACGACTTCACTATCCACTCCTCATTCCGGGTCAGGAGACAATGCATTTATAATCTTCAAACTAGCGAACAACTCTCGCCTAGTTTGGAATCATCTTCCCACAATCCGAGAATGATGTTTTGGGCTTTCACAAGAGCCTTTACTCTTTTGAGCAAAAGAACTTGAGTGGAACAACACTCTCTAGCTTAAGGACACTTTAAGTATAATGTGGAATTGATCAAAGATGTGAAAGTTTAGGCTTGGAGTGTATGTTTTGGAGCTTTGAGGATTGAGAGACTTCTCTCTAGTGTATAAGACAATTTGGAATGGGAGAGTTTGAAGGGAATGTGTTCAAAAAGTTTTTCTTTTAAATGTCAATTATTATGAATTGAATGATAAATCATTTTGTTCCTTATTTATGTTATTCGTCTTTTAGAAGTGTTAAGGAAGAGGCGCTTGGTCCTTAACCGTAGAGCTCTAAAAGATATTGGTTTACATAAAACAAAAGATATTCGCAATCATGGTAATTAACATGGGACATTAATTACCGAGTTAAGATTGTCGTGCTGGTCATAGATCATTGTAGCTCTACAAGTGAGTGACAACACGGGTACACAAAAGAGGAAAATATTACTTTTGTATACTGAATAGACCTAATAAGTAAAAAGTTATAGAATTGTGTTTTCTGTGTCATTGATGTTTTACTGTGTCTTTGGTCCTTTGATATAAGACTCATATCCGATCACTTAAGAATTGTTTAATTAGACTAGTGTCTTGAGCTATCGACGAGTATAGTGTAAAGGCATTGGTTGGTTAAGTATGACTTTTGTTGGAGAAGATAGTTAGTCAAAAGATTATCATTGCCCCTCTTAATTGAGTGATGATATTAGTGGGCCCCTTGATAAAGCAAAGTTATAATATGCACGATGTGATTTGAGTTAAGTCACATATTTATAACTAGCTTAAAGAGATCAAGAAATGAATACTAATACAAAGATGACACAATACTACTTTTTGTGTATTCTTAATATCATGAGGCAAGGGACGGACACAAGTGGTGCACTCCATCACTAAATGGATCGGGTTTTGGTTCGAGTGGAATTAAGACATCTAACTAATTGGGAGCTATAATGTGTAGCTAGATACCGCTTATAGCTTGTGATATTAAGCTTTTAATATCACTGTCAACTTAGTTTAGATCCTCCCATAGGTCACACCACAAAACTGGGAAACAAGAAATTGGGATTTTGAGTTCATAAGGTGTGTCGGGTTTCATGTAGAAAATATGACACATGTGGTGAACAAGCAAAATCAAAATTATGTTGTGATTAATAACATAATTAGAATCTAAATTAAATTCATATGTGATGTAAATATTATGGGGTGTAATGATTTATCATTACATAGGATAATATATTACATAAGTTGTGAACTTACTAATAATCCTGAAATGTCAAATTTTGTAGGGGTTAATTCGAAATTTGATGAGTCTGCAGTACTGTGCAAAAACGGTCGAGCGAATGTGGCACGGTCGACCGGAATGTGACATGGTCGACCGGATGTGTCTCGATCGCTACAGGAATTTCGTTTGTTCGTTTTCGGTCGGCCGAAGTAGTTCGGTCGACCGAACATTGCGATGAAATATTTTTTGTTGCGAACGGTCGACCGAGTTCATGAACGGTCGACCGAGCCTCCAACACGGTCGACCGATTCAGACGGTTACTGTAGAATAAATTTAAGAATTAATTAGATCATGCATGGATATGGTCTTTAACTGATTTAATTCGTGGCTAAGATTATTTGTTAGCAAATAATGGATGGTTAGATGGAAATTTGCATGAAATCATGGGCAAGAGGTTGCACATGAATAGGTAATTTGGAGAGAACTTATAAATACAAGTTTATCTCATTACCTTATCCATTTAATTCATTATCTTTTTGTGCAAACTTCTCTCTCCATAATTCTCCACGAATTTCACCTTAATTCTTGAGTTTAGTTTTAGTTTTCAGAGATCTTCTTCTCAAAGGAACTAAAGAGGGGTTAGTAGTTAGATTCTAAACCCTATTGGAGATTGAGATGCTAGCTCTTCTCTCTCCAATCTTGTTTAGAGTTTGGTGAATACTCGGAGGCATCCGGCGCAGCGACAAGCATCTTCAACGTATCCGGATCGTCAAGAAGTTTTAGATAACTTCTAGGTATGAATTTCGGAGCCCATGTTTGTTTTAATAAAGTTTTGAAACTAGTTATTAAAACAAACTGATGCATGCATGAAACAAATCATAGAAAAATTGTAATTGATCCTTATTGTGCATAAAATTTCGAAAATAAATATGTGCAATTAAATTAGAAATCCTACAGAGTTGTCTACACAAAAGTGGTCTCTATTTATAAGCTCCTAAAGTTTTCTAGCCATTGGGGATGAATTGGTTGATTGGTGTGAAGAACACACAAACAGAAATCAAGGTTCAACAATTCTGTCACTCAACAGTCGACCGAAACGGGGAAGTCGGTTGACCGGTTCCTTAGGTATAAGGAAATGGTTGAACAAGTCTAAGCTTCAGTCAAACTCAATCGGTCTATAAGTGAACGGTTGACCAAACATGTGACGATCGACCGACCAGGGAGATTTGTATAGGGTAAAAATATGATCGGTCGAACAAAGGGTGTATCGATCGAAAACATGAACTTTTGGTGTTTCGAAATGTTCATATTCGGTCGACCGTTTTTCAAGGTACACGGTCGATCGGAGATAAAAAGTTTTTAGGGGGTTAGATAAATATATGAATACGGACGTTGGTATAATATGACAAGGTTAACGGTCATCCGAAAAATACGGGACCAGTCAACTAGAGGAGTTAGGTAAAATCACTGTATGATAACTGCTTGAAACGGTCTAACTGAGAACTGGGTTCGGTCGACCGTTGCTTACAGGCAGATTAGGTTTCGGTTTAGGTGATTTTCCGGTCTAAGTTTGAGTGATCTATTGAAGTCAAATTGATGTGAAATTTTGTGTGTGACTTCTGCAAGGAACCTCGTGTGTATGTGTGTATGTTTTAACTCTTGTAAGCTCAAAATTACACAAGTTCCTAAGACTCAAATTAAAGTAAAATTACATGTCTTGACTTCAAATCCATTCTTCTTAAGTCTTGATACCTGCAGATGTTAACACAATACAATATATGTTTTATGCATTATGTGTGCTACACTACATTTGATTGTGATTAAGATTAGGTTAATTAAATCATCAAAACATGGATTAAGGCCAAATAACCAACATGCTTGACCTCTGATGCATTGCATACATTGCATCATATGTCTTTCATTTAGATTACTTTTACATCAATAAATGCTACTAAGGTATGTGTTTAGTCTTATTTACAGAATACAGGGACCTGAATGCAATTTACCCACATCCCGAGCATAAACGCGTGCAAAAGACTCATTTCTATCATAAAGACCAAGTTCAAGATTATCGGGTTACGAATGGAAATGTATCCAAGCATAAAAGCATTCAAGTCCTAATTGCAAAAAGAACAAGGACTTAAGCACAAAAGTAGTCGGGACTTAACTGCAAAAAGTCAAGGACCTAATTGCAATTAAAGCACCCAAAATATTATCTTGGAGAAAATCTAAAGAAAAATCAATGTAAATCTCCAAACATATAAAGGAATTAATCCGGAACTCAAAAGAATGGAAAGAAATCATCCAGACGCGCAAAGGATGATCAAATCATACCATAAACTACCAGCAAAAATCCGGATTAAATCAGAGAAGATTGTGCGGCGAAATCGCCGCATATCACATACATTGTGCGGTGGAAACGCCGCCCCCTCAGCGATCTGTGTGCTCTAATTTTGTCCAGTCGTGTCTGGACACGTGTACTCTCCAATTCTATACTTAGGTCTCTTGTAACAACTATAAATAGACCCGAGAACGATGTTAGAAGGGTCCTTAGTCTTTGGTGGTAGTTTTTATTCTTAATCTTAGTTTTGTAATCTTCTTTTCATTAATAAAATTCTGTCTTTTATTTCTTACTTTTAGTTTTCTTTTGTAATGTCTCAAGGACCCCTTCTTCCTCCCTCTATGAGTTTCTAACTCCTTCCAAAGGGTGGAGGTGACGGATTTAGGGTGAAGAGAAGACGAATGAATGTTATTATTTTAATTTCGTGTTAGTATATTTTGATTACTTGAGTTTATGTTAAATCATTTATCATGTAATGCTTCATAACTAATATGATTTATTATAAGTTTCTAAATTCTCTAATCTAAACCTTAAATCTAAACCTCCACCCGACGGAATTCACATCTTTGTTCTTGTTTTAGTTTTAATTGTTCTTGTTTCTTGCTTTAGATAATTAAAATCCAAAAATCTCAAAACCCAATTATTTCTTCTCTCCTTCTTTTCTCCAATCGAAATCACACTAAAAACAGAATCTCTCCCTCCTTGTGTTCGACCCGTATTTGTCACGTCTTCATTGACGCTGTGCACTTGCGGTATAAATTTAATTCACATCAAGTTTTTGGCGCCGTTGCCGGGGAGGCGACACAGATTTTGTTTTTTGTTGATTTCGATTTTATTCTGTTTATCTTGTGCGCGATCTAACTATTTGGATTTGTGTTTCAGGAGACAACAGAGTGCACGGTGAAATCCGAGCACAGTCTGAGCTAAACGAGCGGCGGAATCGCCGCATACCAAGAGCAAACTGCGGCGGAATCGCCGCACACCTGAAGCTTCTGTGCTTCAACTTTTTCTGGGACGCGACTCATCTCTGGGTGGACGCGTGGAGCTACTGAAATTTCGAGAGCGGGCGGCGAACCCGACTGAGCATTGCGTAGGTAACCTTTGTTTCCTTTTTCTTCGTAATTTCTAGTTTCAGAGAATTTCCTTTTCATAGAACTGCATGTGTTAGGGCAAAATTCCATAATTTGCAATAATTCAACTCTGACCTAAAATTGGCAAAATTAGAAAGGCCTTAGTGCATGCATCATCTAGTGTTTTGTATGCATTATTCTTGCTAAATTATTGCAAATCAATTTCTGTTGAAGAGTGCTGGAGTCAATGTATGTATCGTGGTTTTTATCGATTGCATTTAGGCATATAATTTAGTTTGCATACAACCTTGCAATTGCCCCCAATTAAAGACCATTGTTTGACTATCTTTGCTAGATCTAAGTTAAACTATCTTAAAGGCAACTCCGTAGGCAAAGATACGGTGGGGATTTCATCACCCTTCCGTGGCCCACAAATAACAATCCCAAAGTGTCACCCAAGCCTTAAATTAAAATCAATTAGACATTGACCCCTAAGGACTCGGACTCATTTAAGGAGGAGAATTGGTTTGACTTGCTATGACCTGAAGCCGATTGAATTTAATTTGGTGTCTAGAAAGTGTTTTTGTGTTGACGTAAGTCTTCCAAGCGAAGTGGTTGTCTAATTGGCACCGACTCTGTCGGAAGCGCCCCCACTAGCTATACACGGCCTGGCCAAGTTGGTTTGATTAGTGAGGGAGGTGAATCAAGCGAATCAATTCGACTCAACCAGTTAGGAGTCGTCTAGATCTAAGCGACACTAGGTCTAGGATTGTTTGAACCGTGCTTTCTTAGGAATTTTCTGACCAACCCTCTTTCTATCTTTAGAGTTAGGTGTCCCTTCTCATCTGAGTCTTCTTTCTTTTGTCACCTAAATTCTCTAGATTAGGATCCTTTTCTCATCGTTCCCCATTCTATTGTTTGTTTCCCTTTTGGAAAAAAACCTAAAAAACGAAAATAAAATAAAAATATTTGTAATTAATTCTTGAAATTAAATTTGGAATTTAAATTTCGAATTTGAATTCAAAAATTGATTCAACCCGGTGCACTCAGATTTGGATTCGGGACTTGAGTAATCGACTCTCACGAGTTCATCTAGATTCCAGTCTGGAATTTAACCCCAATCCACCTGTGGCACCACCTCACCCGGATCCAATGGGTGAGAACGTAGTGGACCCGCCTGTTGCGCAACCTATAACTCTGAGGGATCGATGCTATCCAGCGATGACTGCTCAGCCATCATGCATCGTTATGCCCACCATACCGGGTCGCGACTTCGAACTTAAGGCACAATACATTAGTATGTTGCCTAAGTTCACCTCTAGGGAAGACCCATATCTCTTCCTTAGAGAATTTGAGGAAATCTGCTCTCTTATGCAATACCAGCATATCCCTGAGGAGGCAGTGCGTCTGAAATTCGTGCCTCTAGCACTGAAGGACGACGCTAAGAAATGGCTATATAGTCTAGCCGAAAGATCCATTAGAAGTTGGGCTGAGTTTGTTCAAGTTTTCCTAAAAAAATATTTCCCCAACCATAAGACTATGAGGATTAGGAATGAAATTGTTGCATTCGTTCAGTCTGAGAGCGAGTCGTTCTATTCCTATCTAGAAAGATTCAAAAGTGTTCTGACCCAATGCCCTCATCATGGAATTCCAAGATGGCAATTATGCCAAATTATTTATGAGGGATTGACACCCACATCTAGGGTTATGGTAGAATCCGTAAGCCATGGGAACTTTATGTCGAAAAATGAAAATGATGCCTGGACTTTTCTTGAGGAATTAGATGAAAACAGTATGCAATGGGACAATGCTAGAACACCGCTTAACCCAAGTATTGGATCTAGAATAGCAAGCCAACCCAAACCAGGTGTCTTAGCTGTAGATGCCAACATAGCGGCTGAAGCAAAACTAGATACCCTTATGCGCAGAATGGAAAGTTTAGAGCTACGAACCCAAAACCGAGTGACTCAAGCCTCGTCTATCCCTTGCTCTAGATGTGGTCAAACAGGTCATGTAATGGAGGATTGTGCGGAATGGGACCAAGTTAATGCCATGTATAACCATGCTAGAAATGACCCATACGCATCAACCTATAACTCGGGTTGGCGTAATAATTCCAATTTCTCATCAAACCAACAGGGTCAACCTCATAGACAACAACCAAACCCGTATAACCAAAATAACACATCATCTGGGTTTAGTAACAATAACGATCATGAGGTTAGGTTGACAAGCTTGGAAAATTTGATGAAAACCTTTATACAAACAACCAACCAGACCTTCCAAAGGCTTGAGACACAAGTCAGCCAACTAGCACAAATAGTAGGTGAAAGAGAAAATGGTCGGCTTCCAAGTCAACCTGAGGTGAACCCTAGATCTAATAATTCATATCAATCCTATCAAGCACCTTCAGGAAATAACAACCCTAGACCGGTTCAAATGGTTAATGAGGAAAGACCGTTCCAACAAATAAATGCAGTAGTATCATTACGGTCCGGAAGACAAGTTGATAACAATGTGGTAAATCCTAGAACGTCTAATCAATCTAGTCATCAAACTGCCACATATGACCTAACCATTGAACCTGACGTCCAATCTGAAACGCCCAACCCACCTACTCAACCTGAACCCATAGCTCAACCTGAACCTGAGCGAGTCTATGTCCCTAAAGCCCCATTTCCCAATAGACTCAAAAAGAACTCAAGTGCACAAATAGAGAAAATCTTTGAAGTATTTAAGCAAGTTAAGGTGAACATTCCACTCTTAGACATGATTCAACAAATACCTGCTTATGCTAAATTCTTAAAAGATTTGTGCACTAAAAAGAGAAAAACAAACGTACCAAAGAAGGCATTCTTAACTGCAAACATAAGTTCTATTTTGTCCAACACATCTCCTATAAAATATAAGGATCCTGGGTGTCCCACAATTTCATGTTCAATAGGAGATACTTTTATCAACAAAGCTCTTCTAGACTTTGGTGCTAGTGTTAACCTACTCCCATACTCTGTCTATGAGCAAATGAACCTTGGTCCACTAAAACCCTCTAAGACAACCCTTCAATTTGCTGATTGTTCTATTAAGAAACCAAGAGGTATAGTAGAGGATGTTTTGATCAAGGTTGGTGACTTCATTTACCCAGTGGATTTTGTCGTACTAGATACCACACCTGTTGTAAATCCTAACCGACAAATCCCTGTAATTCTAGGCTGACACTTTTTAGCCACTTCGGAAGCATTGATAAACTGTCGAAATGGGCTCATGCAATTATCTTTTGGGAACTTAAAAGCTGAATTTAATATCTTTCATATTGATAGTAAGCCAGAAATAATAAGCAATCAAAGTGACGTTGTGATGAAATCACGTATCTATAAGATTTCTGAATCATCACAAAATCAAAAAGGAAGTAAGAAAAAGGGGAAGAATTCATCTACACACCCACCATTACTCGAGCAAATAAGAGAACCTATTTATGTGAGGGGTGTGGAACCTGTGACTCAGGGCTCTCATTGCAACATGGGGATCAATTCAACTGGATACATGCACCAATATGGTGTCATTCAATACAGTTCTGACTATGGTTGACTTTGAGCAAATTTCATCCTTCCACCGCATTTCACCAAGGTAATAAGTGCATTTGCTTTATATTTGCATACATTGAGGACAATGCATGATTTAGGTGTGGGGGGATGTTTATGTATATATTTATCTATAGATCTGTCTTTTATTTCTTAAAAAAAATCAATGTTTCATGACATAGCTTAAGATTGAACTGTCAAAACCCGTGTACAAATTGCATTGAGTTTTTGTTCCTTATTATATAGTTCAGCTTGTAGAAATTATGACATAAATCTAAGTTCCAAAGAAATAACTCATTGCCCTTTAAGACATGTATGCACTTAAATTGGATGAATCAAATCTTTGAAGTGGTTGATAAAAAGCAGAGGTTGAGGAAAATATACCGGGAAGTGTGGACTTCTAATAGCAATTAAGCCTTGAGGAAAATAAAAATAAAAATAAAGGAATAAAGTGAAGAAAACACATTTTGCAAAATGATTACAAAAGCCCAAGCCTTTGAGTCACTGGTCCGTAGGGGTATCTTGAAACCTGGTAACTTGAGTCTACCAGCTCGGGATTATCGACCAAACTCGCTACACAAATGCAAAAAGGGTAAAAGTGTCAAAAAGCAAATGTGTTGAATCACGGAAGAAAAGAAAAAAAAATACTCAATGCCCAAAGCTAAAAGAATGATCCATGCCATGGTTGATCCGAATGATACTTCACCACCAGAGGAGGCGTGCAAAATAATTCAAGTGATAAACATGTGTAGAAGGGTTAGTGGTGTGAATGTTGGAGGAACAAAGACCAAGTCATATTTTTAATGAGTTAGATTTATATAATGAGCATGCAAAAATTCTTAGTGAAATGTATAAGGTTGAGGTAGGGATATTGAGAACTATTAATGAAACGTTGATTTAGGATTTTGTGGGTATATCCGCTGAAAACCCTCAGGAGACAACACTCCTCCTCCTAGGAAACTTGGAGGTTTAAAGGCTTGTTGCACATGCTAAGTGCAACCGTGATTCCTACGAAAGTGAGTTAGGATTTCCCTGTTTTCATTTTTCTTATATTCTGCTTTGCTAGGGACTAGCAAAATCTAGGTGTGGGGTTATTTGATGCATTGCATACATTGCATCATATGTCTTTCATTTAGATTACTTTTACATCAATAAATGCTACTAAGGTATGTGTTTAGTCTTATTTACAGAATACAGGGACCTGAATGCAATTTACCCACATCCCGAGCATAAACGCGTGCAAAAGACTCATTTCTATCATAAAGACCAAGTTCAAGATTATCGGGTTACGAATGGAAATGTATCCAAGCATAAAAGCATTCAAGTCCTAATTGCAAAAAGAACAAGGACTTAAGCACAAAAGTAGTCGGGACTTAACTGCAAAAAGTCAAGGACCTAATTGCAATTAAAGCACCCAAAATATTATCTTGGAGAAAATCTAAAGAAAAATCAATGTAAATCTCCAAACATATAAAGGAATTAATCCGGAGCTCAAAAGAATGGAAAGAAATCATCCAGACGTGCAAAGGATGATCAAATCATACCATAAACTACCAGCAAAAATCCGGATTAAATCAGAGAAGATTGTGCGGCGAAATCGCCGCATATCACATACATTGTGCGGTGGAAACGCCGCCCCCTCAGCGATCTGTGTGCTCCAATTTTGTCCAGTCGTGTCTGGACACGTGTACTCTCCAATTCTATACTTAGGTCTCTTGTAACAACTATAAATAGACCCGAGAACGATGTTAGAAGGGTCCTTAGTCTTTGGTGGTAGTTTTTATTCTTAATCTTAGTTTTGTAATCTTCTTTTCATTAATAAAATTCTGTCTTTTATTTCTTACTTTTAGTTTTCTTTTGTAATGTCTCAAGGACCCCTTCTTCCTCCCTCTATGAGTTTCTAACTCCTTCCAAAGGGTGGAGGTGACGGATTTAGGGTGAAGAGAAGACGAATGAATGTTATTATTTTAATTTCGTGTTAGTATATTTTGATTACTTGAGTTTATGTTAAATCATTTATCATGTAATGCTTCATAACTAATATGATTTATTATAAGTTTCTAAATTCTCTAATCTAAACCTTAAATCTAAACCTCCACCCGACGGAATTCACATCTTTGTTCTTGTTTTAGTTTTAATTGTTCTTGTTTCTTGCTTTAGATAATTAAAATCCAAAAATCTCAAAACCCAATTATTTCTTCTCTCCTTCTTTTCTCCAATCGAAATCACACTAAAAACAGAATCTCTCCCTCCTTGTGTTCGACCCGTATTTGCCACGTCTTCATTGACGCCGTGCACTTGCGGTATAAATTTAATTCACATCAACCTCCTCCAGTGGTTCAGGGAGCGGTCGTACCGGAGACATGGAGTCATGCACGTAGAAGGTGCATCTCTGGCGTCGCGGGGCCCCGTAACACCAGGTCACATGCACCGACCCAGTTGAGGATCCGACACACACCCGTCGTACGGCGTAACCACACAAGAAGAGGATGTCTTCGATGGGTAAGACCCCGACGATGATGTCGTTGCGCATCATTTTGGGACTGGAATCTGGTCAAGGGAAGAAGGCGTTGGCAAGAGAAGTGTAAGGGTGTAAGGCCGAAAGAAGGAAAGGGTGTTTTATACTATCTGGATGATAGACGTGGCGTCTGGAGAGAAGGTAACCGAAAATGCCATCGATGATCTCGCGTTTCAGTCGCGCTCATATGGTAGAGAGAAGGTTGAGAGAATATCAAGCTCATGTTAAGTACATATCGAGCTCATCAATCCCAACATAGAGAACTCTCTTTCTTCATCATATTGTATGCATATAGAGCCTCCCACTGGTATAGTTTTTCACACTTTGCTCATAACTGACGAGACGTTTCGACAGAAGGAAACACGATCGTCGAAAACACCCTAAAAACATGTCATTGACAGTCGCGTAACCTATCAAGCTTAGATCGAGTACGTATCGAGCTCATCGATCCCAACATAGTGTCACCTCGAACCACACATTGGTACAGTTTTCATGCTTCCCTCTTAATTGTTGAGTGGACGTTTGGTGATTAGGTAAGTGAAACGAAAAAAAACATCCTCAATAATCGTGTTATTGTTGGTCAAGTAAACTATCGAGCCACTATCGAGTGCCTATCGAGCGCATCAATCCAAACAAAGACGACTCTCTTGCTTCATCATATCGAGGTCAAATCGTACCACCATTGTGCAGTTTTCACGCTTCGCTCTTAATTACTAACGTGACGTCTGGAGGGAAGAAAATTGAACCGTCGAAGATTTTCTCAGTAATCGTACCATAATCGTACCATTGTGGGTCGACTTAATTATCAAACCACTATCAAGTGCACATCGAGCTCATATTGTAAATGGCATATCGTGAAAAATGTTTGGCATTGAAAATACGCACAACCCCAACAAAGCAGACATAGGTTGTTCCTTGTTAGTGGTCCCACGCGATAAACAGATGTATTTTGGGAAGAAGTGAAAAGATACATATTTTTCAGAAGATGTCAAAGTGACGGCTTTTTTTCCAGAGGTTGGGCTACTTGAGGCCTAGAAAGTCAAATTTCCCTATGCAAATATCACAATCTCCACTGTGAAGGTCGGTAGGAATAAGGTTGCACATAGGTAAGGGTTCAATGCGTAAACCAACCCAAACCGAACTAGTTGGGTCTGGTAGGATCGGATTTTTAGAACTTGGGCTGGTTCGATTCTCGCAAATCCAAAACCGACCAAGTCGGTTCGGTTTGGATCAGGCAGTTGAGTTGAACTGAACAAACCTGAAATCGATAAACCGAGCAAGTGAATATTGCAATTCACCAAACCTCTTTCTCACTCCACCCACGACACCTAACCAAACCCAAAAAACACCTAACCTAAACCCTAACTCACAACCACCACACCCATCCCCTTCCTCCAACGCACTTCCTTCGCTAGACCACACCGGGTTGCCGCCAACGAACTCCACTGTCACGTCTAGGCCCTCTCCATACATTCACATCCACCAGACTCTACCAGTCCACCACCACGTCAGGACCACACCGCCACACCCTCTTTTCCACGTCGTAGGACTTCGACCATGCCCTCTTCCTTCATGCCTCCAGGTCACAAGACTCCACCTCCTTGGGTCAAATCGAAACTGAACCAACCCAAATCAAATTTCACGGTTTGGGGTGGTTCGGCTATGGTTCCCTCACAGTTTGGATCGGTTTCTGGATAAGCCCAAAATCGACTCATGTGCAGCCTTAGCTAGGAATATCCTACAACAACAAAAAAATGACTTATGTCCTCGGTTGTTTTGTATTATAATTGGTAGGGTTAATTTTAATTATTAGATAGATTGTCTAATTTCATCCAGGTTGTTACAAAGACAGGAATCAAACTTGTATCTCATCTCCACCCAAGTTATGCTTACCACTTGGGAAAATACACCCGTTTTGTGTATTTTCGTGTTGTGTTTTTTTACATGTACAAGTCAAGTTGACCATACACAAACATGACACAAAAACATTCTATGTACGTAACTGGAGAACACGAACACCACCCACCCCATTTCGTGTAAACACGAAACGAATAAACACAAAAAATTATATATGAAATAGGCATTCTTCTTTTTATAGAAGCAAACACCCTTTAATTATTTTTTAAACTTAAAGACTAAAGGCTTAAGCTCTCAGTAAAGAGAGGAAGCTGCAAACCCCAAAGTTGGGTAGCAATGACCAATGAGGTCAGTTATATAAAGTCGAGGGGGAGGGAAAAAAGAAATTCTTTCGACGTGAGACTAATTCTCCTTGTAGGATTGCAAAGAATAAAACAAAAATAATAAAATTTGAATCTCATCCTTCAGATTTTGCACCACCTTTTATAAAACGAAATTAAATAAAAAATTTAACACATGGGATTCGATGTTGAGTCTACAAACATTTTTCATGATTAACTTACCATTACTCTACTAAGGGATAGTGCTGACATTCTGAAATTTACAAATATATAAGTCATGTACACAAAAATGACATTATTTCATGTACTCGAAACAAGAAACTCTTAAACCCAAACATGAATTTTTCGATTGGTTTACTGTCTCAAATGGTGACGTCTAACACCAGTTATCATGTCCTCAGATGTTGAACATCAACAAGTACTACAAGCCAAAAAACCATGCCACATCTGCAGGGTGCCAATCAAACTTAAATTTACTGAACTGACGTGAACTCATCCTCTAATCGATTGCATTTTTTTAGCTCTCATGCTTGAATTGAACTTGTACATCCAGGTCTGTGTTACCGTCCAATGAACTAGTGTTCAACGACCCGTTTGGTAAACGTGGAAAAGATTAATTCAAGTATCAGTTGTTCGATTCTCACCAACTTACGGACATGTATTTTGTTACTCTTACCGTTCTCCTTACAACTTTGCATAATTGAGCTCCCTATATGTTCTCCTTTTATATGAAATGTCATAAGGAAGTTTCTCAGCACAAAACAATATCAAAAGCAGAACATCATTAAGCTGCCTTCATCAGATGAACATTGGATCGATTATGCAAAATCTTCTAAACTCTCCATAAGTTGGCAACAAATCAATGTCATACGTAATACTAAAGACGCCAGAAGCATTTTCTATACGGTACCATAAATACCTACAACATCAAAACAAGAAACAGATCCCCTTCTCTTCCTACTACTGCTACAGCATATTTGAAAAGGATTATTTGATGCAGGCAATCCATGTCACCCAGATCACACAGTGTATCGGCTCTTGGCTTGTCTGTCGTGCTCCTTAGCATCGTACTGAAACGAAAAGGCCACGTCAGGGATCATCAAAGCGGGTGATGATGAATACTAAGCACAAATTTTATAAATGTAGTTTTAGAAATAAATACATGAACGATAAAGCCAATGGTGTCCTTGTAGTCAAGGAATTCCTTCCACTGCCTTGCAATGCTCACCTACAACCAAGGAGTTTCAAAAACTTCACTAAATATGACAGATAAGAATAGGTGAAATCTGAATTACAAGTGTGAGGAAAAAGAAGAGGTGCCCCAGAACTAATGAATACGTAAAACCACTAACAATGAAAGAGATGAATAATATAGCATGCTCTCATTAAAACTTAATCACTAGGAGGCAGAATTCCAATTAAGAGAGACTAATTTGGATATGGATGAGACTATATATCAACCAAGTGGAAATATTTCATACCTGTGCAGCTTCATTGGCGGCGTTCTTTGTCCATATGGATATCCTTTCCTGCTTACCACGGACATTAACAACAGCTCCGCAGATCTCATCACCATAATCAAACTGCTCGCCAATCATGGCTAACACCTGGTAGAAAATAACAGTTATCACAAAATATACATATTTATAAACATTAACAAATATACTTGAGGATATTTGACAGCAGCATATTAGAAGCTCACAGTATATAACCACCAAGTATCTGACTTCCCCCCTCTTTGACATGCAACAGTCCATTTACCTCCATTGGCACAAATTGGATCCTCCCATTTTGGTTCTATGTTATGCTTAAAGCAATAAAAGTCTGCTCCAACAGCCAGATTGCTTGGATGCTTAATATTATGGTAGAGGCTGCAGAGCAGAAAGCCTTCCATAAGTAAATCCCAGAGAAGAAATGTAGCTCTCATTGTACAAGGAGGCATCGAAATCATGCAAAATATCCCTACTGAGGTCAAAGGGATGTTGAAGCGTATCACCGTGCCATGAAATATACATAGCTTAAGTGATATTTTTTATTGGTTACATAGTTATCTGATACACTGATATGTTACTTCAAAACACATTCAGCATGACAGGAAAATCCACTGTAGCCATCAAAGGTCATTGCAGCACCAAAACAATCAACAATGTGTCCAAGTTCACTAATCACACTATGTTTTGAAGCCAAAAGTAACTTAAGTTAACTCCAAACATTTGATTACATCATCTCGAAGCTTAACAACGCATAATTATCATCCCCCTATCAAAATTCAAATACACTAAAAGCAAGCAATCACCTCAAGACCTACCAAAATATTAGCATTTGCTGGAAAATATATACCTACCAACTTATACCTCTTTTTTCCAGTAAAACCTCATTATTTCAGTAGTTCATTTTAAATCCTTCGGGCATGCAATAAATAACCAAGTGCACATGGGAAACAATGTGTGGAAGTGTAACAATTTGGAACCCATAACGAACCATGTATGCATAATTTTAATTTGCAAAATGACTAAAATGTTAAAATACATATCACTAAATCAATATGCGATGCACATTGCCGTATTTATAAAATACATATATGCACAATTCTGCTATGCAACAAATGCAACCATGGCACAAGCTACATAAGGAGTTCCACGTGTTGCCTAATGGTTGCACGTGGTAACTATACTGTGTCAATCTTAAAACCTATGGATGTCTCACAAGCGATTTTCAAGATAAGTTCTTTAGTTGCAGTGAATAAGTTTTTTTGTGTAAACTTTAGAATATGTTTTTCCACTAATATTTCAATGACAAGTCCTATTGTGGTAAATATCTCTTTGATGTAATAAAATACAATATTTTGTAAAGGCTTTTCTTACCAAAGGTTTTTAACACAATGTGATTGTTTATGGTTCAAAGCTTTATGGTTGTTTACAACTTATGACTCATTATTGAATGAATAATATTTAACATCTAAAAAATGTGTTGGCATTTGAAAAATTATCATGCAAATTTTCAGATAGAATATTTGAAAAAAATGATTTAGACAAGCATGCTAAGTAAACGGGTCAAATTGTGTGCAAGTTTGGAGATCTTTCTTTTTCTTCCAATAAAACTGACAACTTTTCCCATGTTAGCAGTTAGCCACCCTAATAAAACACGACCACCACAACCAACACCATTACCAACACCAACACCAACACAAACCATTGCTCATTGCCTTAATAACCCCTATTCTTGACACCATAACTACAAGAACAATCTGGCAACCATACAACAACAAAACATTATATCTCAAACTAGTTGGGGTAGGCTAGAAATGAAACTCTAAGGAGTCACGGTTCAGGCACGTGAATCACCTTCTTCCACGTGTTTCTATCCAATGCAAATTCCCGAAGAACATTTCTCTCAAGTCAATCGTGGTCTACCTCTTCCCTTTTTATGTTTTCGATCTGATTCAATACTCCTCTTCTTATAGGTGTCTCTATAGGTCTTCTTTGTACATGTCCAAACCATCTCAGTCTGTGTTGGATAACTTTCTCTTTCATTGGAGCAACTCCAACTCTCTCACGAACGTCTTCATTTCTAATCTGATCCATTCGCGTATGACCACACATCCACCTCAACATCCTCATTTCAGGTACACTCATCTTTTGTGTATGATGTCTTTTAGTGGCCCAACATTCCGCATCATATAGTATTGCAGGTCTTATTGCGGTTCTATAAAATTTCCCTTTTAACTTAAGTGGAATTTTCTTGTCACATAAGACACTTGAGGTTTGTCGTAATTTCATCCATCTTGCTCTAATCCTATGGTTAACATCTTCATCGATCTCCCCATCTTTTTGAAGTATTGATCCAAGATATCTAAAGATATCTTTTCTACGCATCACTTGCCCATTATATATTATCTCATCTTCATCGGTATTAACAGTACTGAAACAACACTTCATATATTCAGTTTTAGATCTGCTTAGTTTAAAGTATTTTGTTTCTAAAGTATTTCACCACAACTCTAGTTTTCTCTCCACACCTACCCTACTATCGTCAATTAACAATACAGCATCCGCAAAAAACATACACCATGGAACCTCACATTGTATGTCTTTTGTCACCTCGTCCATTACTAAAGCAGAGAGATATGGACTTAAAGTTGAACCCCGATGAAGTCCAATCTTAATCGGAAAAGCGTTACTCACACCTTTGCGAACTCGCTACAAAAAAAAATATATGAAACCCTATAGAAGAAACATGCTTCTATATGATCATCAATTCCACAATTACACCCAAAAAATCAGAAACAACCTTCAGAAAATCAAACCTACAAAAACACACCAATAGAGACTGACACCAAAAGAATAAAAAGAATGACCTTTCTCCAATCAGGCAACCATCCTATCACAAATCAAAGCTTTAAGAAATCACACCTACGAAAAATAAAAATGTCATTGAAACCCCAAATAATAAGTACACTCCCAAAAGAATCATATCAAAAATCCACCATCACGAAAACAAACCTACAGAAAAAGACATTGAAGATCATTGACACCCAACGAACAAGAAAGAAAAAATCTTTTTCAATCCGGTGACCATCCCATCATAAAAAACCCAACTTTGATAGATCACACCAAACTAACCACTCGTATATGAATAATTTACAATCACGCCCCAAAAATCCAACCTTTACGAAACCATTCATACCGAAAAAAAAACAAAATCAAAAAACCCATCAGAAACAAAAACCTAGAAGATAAGCATTCCTACATGAACAATTCCACAATCACACAACAAAATATCCCTAATCACGAAATTGAACCTTCAAAAACCAACCATCCCATAAAAAACCACACCTATAACAAGCCCGCCCCTCCAAACCCATCAATCCTTCTCCAACCACCACTGACTCACCAAACCCAATTCAAAACTAACCCTAGACAACAAGCACTCTCATATGAAAAATCCTCCATCACAACCCCAAAAACCCCCAGAAATCCATAATCACGAAACCAAAAGGCCTACCTTTAGTCCCTTATGAACTGGACCTACGAAAAATAAAATAAAAAGAATCATCGGAAACGAAAACCCATAGAACAAGCACTCCTACATGAACAATCCTCAATCACACCCAAAAAATCTACAACCACAAGACCAAAAATCCCACCTTTACGAAATCGCACCTACAAAAAATCAAAATCCCATTAAAAATCTAAAACCCGGAAAACAAGCACTCCTACATGAACAATACGAAATCACATACCCAAAATATCTACAATTACAGAACCAAAAAATCCCACCTCTACGAAAACACACCTACAATAAATAAAATCACATCAAAACTAAAACCCAGAAAACAAGCACTCCTACATAAACAATCCACAATCACATACCCAAAAAATCTACAATCACAGAACCAGAAAATCTCACCTTTAAAAAACTCGCAGCTACAAAAAATATAAAAATCCATGCGAAAGCTAAAACTCAGAAAACAAGCACTCCTACATGAACAATCCGCAATCACATACCCAGAAAATCTACAATCCAAAACCAAAAATCCCACATTTACGAACTAAAACCCATAAAACAAGCACTCCTATGAGCAATCCTCAATCACACCCAAAAAAAAATCTACAATCAAAAAACTAAAAATCCTACCTTTACGAAATTGCACCAACAAAATATAAAAAATCCCATCGAAAAACTAAAACCCAGAAAACAAGTACTCCTACATGAACAATCGCAATCACGTACCCAAAAAGTCAACAATCCAAGACAAAAAACCCTACCTTTACGAACCGCACCTACGAAAAATAAAAAAACCCTATAGAGCAAGCAGTCCTACATGAACAATCCGTAATCACTACCCGAAAAAACTACAATACCAAAACCAAAAATTCTACCTTAACGACATCGCACTCAGAAAAAATAAAAAAAATCCTATTGAAAACTAAAACCCAGAAATCCACAATCACGAGATCAAACCTACAAAAACATCTTTCTCCAATCCTCAACTATGATCACGAAATCCCACAACCACACCTCCAAATATCCACAATCACAAAACCCACAACCACACCCCCAAACAACCACATCAACACGAACCCTCCCCCACTCAAACCCCGAAAATTCCGAATCCCAAAACTAAACCTCCAAAACCACATCTTTCTTATCCCTTACCCCCAGAAGTCCTCGATGGTGGAGAAGGTGTGGACGTTCTTGAGCGAGCTCCCCCACTCGGTCTGCCGTTGCTTGGTGGAGGTGTTGTCGAACCAGAGCGTCCAGGAGTGCTCCAGCGGGTGGCGATCACCCGTGGCGGCGGGGTCGACCGGGTCGGAGTCGCTCGGGAGGATCTCGCCTTCCTCCACATCGTCCGACGGCTTCTCCTCCACCCGGCCGTTCTCGAGGGTTTCGTCCGCCATCGTTAAGGAAGGAGTTTCGGAGTTTGGGGGAGGAAAGGGGTGACCTTTTTGTTTGGACGGGTGTTCCGTGAGATGTGTTTAATATGATTTTATTTAGGAAAAAATTTCAAAATAGTATTTTTTTAAAATATTTACCAAAATAGACGTCCATTAAAAGTATTTGTCAAAATAGACTCGTTGTTACCACGTTATGACACGTGCTGGCGGTAGGTTTTATTTTTTTGTGCATATAGAACTTGGCATCACCACTGCCGAGTTCTCTTAACTAAAACTCGGCATTGGTGATGCGGAGTTTTATTTAGAATAACTCGACATCACCAGTGCCGAGTTCTCTTTGGGAGAATATTGCCCAACACTTCATATTCCACTCGACGTGAGTTGTCAGGAGAATAGTGATTCAAATAGAACTCGACATTGATGATATCGAGTTCTATTTGAATCAATATTCTCCTGGCACTCAGATCGTGTATGAAATGATTGGACAGGCAGGTCTACAATAGAACTCGGCATCTATAATGCCGAGTTTAATAGTCATAAGTCGGAGTTTAATAGGCAGAAGTAGGCAAATTTGTGGTCCTAAAAAATACATTACATTAATTCAATTCTTACAATTAATTAACTCTTAAAAAAGATTTAAGTCGTACATTCATTCAAGTCATAACAAAATACATTACATTAATTCAAGTCTTACAATTAATCAACTCTTACATTCATTTGTCTCACTAAATAGTTACATACAAAATTTTCGACCTATTTTGTTATATAGGTTCCTTGCATCGCTTTCGGTTATGCCCTATACCGTCGCATCTCCCACACCTTACCCTTCTTCCAGAGTGTTTTTCCATCTCGTTTCGGATTCGCGTTGATTTAGGCCGACCGGGAGGTCTTTTGGTTTGTGGAGGCTTCATTGTGATGTTGCCTCAATCTGGCCAATACCTCACATCAGAAATTGGGATAAATATCGGTTTGTACGCCTCCCTGTACATTTGAACCTCATAATACGGGGACATCAAATGTGAAGTGTTGACATTTGCATGTCTGCCACTGCAAACTGCTAGTACATGTGAACATGGGACGTGCATTGCAATTATGTATCCACAAGTGCAAGTAATAACTCTTTCTTCAAATTTCACGAGGTATTTTTTCTGGTCATTGGTTTCAACTTGGTACATCAGCTGGTGGTACCGAGTTACTGTATGTGTTCTGGCCAGATTGTTGTTTGTCGTCACCACGGTGTGCACTGTCGGTACATATGTTTAATTCCACGACTCGGTGACGTCTCTTCTTTTAACAAAGAATTTGTTCAAGCGGAGAAAGGTCATCAAAATCATGGTTGTAATTGGCATACCGCGTGCCCTCGTAAGACATTGTTGAAGTTTTATGACATGTTTGTTGTCATATATCCGAAACGTCGACCCCCGTCGTGACAACAAGTCCATCTTTCCAAAGGACCTTGATGTTGAATCCACTCGTATACCGGTTTATGTTCCTCTGCAATAGCCTTCATTAACTCTCCAAATTTCATAAATGAATGAGTTTTACCCGCTTCGTAAAACTTGATTTGTCACAATCTATCCTTGCAATTTCGATGTTTAGCACAATTTGCTTTCATGTGTCGAAGACAGAATCTATGTACATGCCCATCCGAAGGTGGAAATGCGGCTCGCACATAAACGTTTATTCCCGAAAATCTGTCGGTGATAATACACAAATCGGGTCGCCTTGTAACTCTATTTGCTAGCAAATGAAGGAACCACGTCCACGATTCTGTATTCTCGCTCTCTACAACAGCAAATGTCAAAGGAAAAATTTCGTTGTTTGCATCCGTGCCCACAGCAATTAGCAATAAACCTCTATATTTGCTATAGAGGTGTGTTTCATCCACACTGACAATGGGTCTACAATAATGAAACTCACTAATTGAAGGCCCGAACGCCCAAAACACACGCTTAAACATCTCCTCGTCTGAATTTACCTGGACAGGCTCTATTTCGACAACAGATCCTTCATTGTTCTGACAGAGAATTTTGACGAACCTTCGCAAATCTTTAAAATTGTCTTCTTCGGCACCATATATTCAGTTCAACGATTTTTGCCTAGCATGTCATGCTTTATCGTAATTGATTTCAAGTGAATATTTGATCTTCACCCTTTCCATTATTTCAGTATGAGTAATTGTGAACTTAGTTCTAACAGATGACATTATCAAGTCGCATACAAAATTAGCATTGCATTGTTTGTTGTCGTTTAGCAATATCGGATTGGAATAAGTGTGCTCCGCGTCGTATGTTTTAACTTGAAAATATCTGCAGCCTTTTGGAACAGACGCATGTAGACCCCATTTGCAGTTATCTTCATCACGACGAATACAATGAACAGTATACCGTTTCGTTGAAGAAACCACAACTGAATACTGAACAAACTTTTTAATGTGCCACGATTGCAGAGCATGAACCAAATCATCTTTCGTTGGGAAAATTCGTTTATCCCAGAAAGAACGATCATCTTCCGTACGCCAATCACTCCGTTCCAAATTTCTCACAACATCAAAGAATGAGTGTTCAATTACCGAATTCTCTATCCAGTTGTCGTCCTCGAAGATATCAGGAAGTTCATTAAGAGTTGGAACCATGTCGTTGTTAGCAACTGCATCATCAACAACGTCGTCGTCTTCATGGTTTATGGATTGGCTCATCGCATATATGACATCGTGCGTCTCCGGAACGACTTCATTAGCAACAACAAAATAAAATTTCCTTTTATTTACGTTTGCGTTTTTATGGTTAGGGCTCTGAATTGGTGGAGTAATACCGGTAAACCCGACCCGTACGGGTATGGGTACAAATTTTCATACTCGTTTAAAAATTCGTACTTGTTAACCCGTACCCGCTTACCCGTTGGATAAACGGGTCGGGTACGGGTATGTGCAATACTCGTACTCGTATACTCGTTTACCTGTTATCAATATTATATATATTATAATATACTTGGACAATATTATATATTAAATACTTAATAAACAAAACTATAAAAAACACAAAACGTAAAAGGCAAAACCGCAAAAGCTAACCTTACTCCTAAACCCAAATATCTCGCCAAGGTTGCCGCCGACCTCACCTCCTAGCCTCCGCTGTCGACCTCACCTCCTCACCGTTGCTATCGACCTCACCTCCTCGCCGGCGACATCGTGTGGCCTCCTTGGTCCTCTCCCTTCTATTCGACAACGTGAAAGAAGTTTCTTTATTTTGTTTATTTATCTTGATATGTTCTTGTTATCTTGATCTTGATATGTTTATTTATCTTGACTTTGTTGCACTGCAAAGATAGACAATGAGTTTTCGATGGGCATACAAACATTCCCAATGGGTTGCGTTGGTGGTAGGGTTATTTGTTGATGTTGCAGTGATTTCTCTAATTGGCGGATGAGATTGAGATTTAAAGGTTGGTTCATAGGCTCATGTTGCGTACCAGAGTTGAACCCATGAAACTCGGCACTTATGTTACCGAATGAGAGCTTCATGAGACCATTTCTACAATTAATTAAGGCGTTGGAGGTTGCCAAAAATGGTCTACCCAAAATCAAAGGTATTTGAGAGTGGGTGTTTGCAACAGGATTGGTATCGAGGATGACAAAATCGACTGGAAATATAAAATCTCCAACTTTGATAAGCACGTCCTCGATAATCCCTTTTGGAAGACGAATGGATCTATCCACCAATTGGAGGGTGATCTTAGTTGGTTTCAATTCTCCCAAGTTCAACTGTTGATAAACAAAAAATGGGAGGAGGTTGACCGCCGATCCTAAATCAAGCAATACATTACTCATGCTAGTGTCCCCTATCGTACACTGAATAGTAGGACACCCAGGGTCCTTGTATTTTGTGTGATTTGACAAAAGTGAGCTTACATTTGCAGCCAAGAATGCTTTCTTAGGAACATTGGTCTTCCTCTTGGTTGTGCAGAGATCTTTTAACACTTTGACATATTGAGGTATTTGTTGGATGACATCCAACAAGGGGATGTTAATATTCACCTGCTTAAACACCTCTAATATCTTGTCGATTGTGTCACTCTGCTTTTTGGTTAACCTACTGGGATATGGAGCTTTTGGCAGGTAGGTTTTCTACGGTGCCTGAGAAGAAGGCGTTGGTGTATTACCCTCACCCTCAGCCTCTTCTTCACCACCATTCCCACTGAGGGGCTGCATAGATGGTGGTGAAGGAATGTGTTGTAAAAGTTTTACTTTTATATGTCAATTATTATGAATTTGATGTGCAAATATTTTGTTCCTTGATTATGATATTCATCTTTTGGAAGTGTTAAGGAAGATGCGTTTGGTCCTTAACCGTAGAGCTCTAAAAGATAATGGTTTACGTAAATCAAAAGTTATTCACAATCATGGTAATTAACATTGAACATTAATCACCGAGATAAGATTGTCGTGTTGGTCATCGATTGTTGTAGCTCTACAAATAATTGACGACACGAGTATATAAAAGAGGAAAAGATTACTTTTAAGTGATGTAAGTGCACCACTTGTGTCCGTCCCTTACCTCATTATATTAAGAATATATACAAAGTAGAAATGTGTCACATTTGTATTATATTCATTTCTTGATCTCTTTACGCTAATTATAACTATGTAACTTAACTCAAGTTACATTGTGCACATTATAATTTCGCTTTATCAAGGGGCTCACTAATATCATCACTCAATTAAGAGGGGCAAGGATAATCGTTTGACTAGCTATTGATGAGAATTAAATTTATACCGCAAGTGCACGGTTGCGATGAAGCGGTGGCAAGTACGGGTCGAACACAAGGAGTGAGAGATATTGTTATTTTTGTGGTTTTCGATTAAGGAGAGAAAGAGAGAACAATAATGAGGTTGGTTTGAGATTTTTGGTCTTTTTAATTATCTAAAGAAAACAAATTAAAAAGAAAACAACTATGAATGGGAGTCCAGCGGGTGGAGGTTTAGATGTCGGGTTTCGATTAGAGAATTCTGAAACTTATAATAAATCACATTAGTTATATAAAGCATTACATGATAAATGACTCAACATAAACTCAAGTAATCAAAATATACTAATACGAAATTAAAATAATAACTTGATTCTTCTTCTCATCACCCTAAATCTGTCACCCCCACCCTTTGGAGAGAGTTAGAAACTCATGGATGGAGAGGAGGAGAAGGGGTCCTAGAGAAACTAAGAAAGAAAAGTAAAAAAAACACAAAATAAACCAACAGAATTTTATTGCTAAATAATGGGTCAAACAAGAACTCCCCACAACATCGTTCTCGGGGCTATTTATAGCTGATACAAGAGACCTAAGTATAAAATTGGAACGTACACGCGTCACACCACGACTGGACAAAATTCGGAGGCGTGGATCAACAGGGGTGCGGCGGAATCGCCGCACAATACATGTAACTTTCGGCTAAAACGCCGCACAATATGCTCTGATTGGATCTGGATTTTTGTTGTGTGTTTATGGTATGATTTAATCCTCTTTTGCGCGTCTGGATTGATTCTTTCCTTTCTTTTGAGCTCCGACTTTATTTCTTTGTATATTTGGAGATCCACATTGATTTTTCTTTAGACTTTCTCCATAATAATAAAAGATACTCGTAATTTGCAATTAGGTCCTTGGCTTTTTTGCAATTAAGTCTCTCGCTACTTTTGTGCTTAGGTCCTTGGTCTTTTTGTAATTAGGTCTTTGAATGCTTTTGTGCTTGGATGGACTTTCATTTGAATCCCGATAATCTTGACTTGGTCTTTATGATAGAAGTGAGTCTCTTGCACGCATTTAGACTCGGGATATGGGTAATTTGCATTCAGGTCCCTGTATTATGTAAATAAGACTAAACACATACCTTAGTAGCATTTATTGATATAAAATTAATCTAAATGAAAGACATATGATGCAATGTATGCAATGCATCAAATACCCCCACACCTAGATTTTGCTAGTCCCTATCAAAACAGAATATAAGAAAAATGAAAATAGGGAAATCCTAACTCACTTTCGTAGGAATCACGGTTGCACTTAGCATGTGCAACAAGCCTTTAAACCCCCAAGCTTCCTTAGAGGACGAGTTTTGTCTCGTGAGGGTTTTCAGTTGACACACCCATAAAGTCTTAATTAAACATTTCATTAATAGCTCTCAATATCTCCACCTCAACCTTATACATCTTACTTAGAATTGTTGCATGCTTATTATATAAATCTAACTCATAAGGAATTTGACTTGGTCTTTGTTCCTCCAACATTCACACCACTAACCCTTCTACACATGTTATCACTTAAATTATTTTGCACGCCTCCTCTGGTGGTGAAGTATCATCCGGATCAACCATGGCATGGATCATTCTTTTAGCTTTGGGCCTTGAGTATTTTTTTTCTTTTTCCGTGATTCAACACATTTGCTTTTTTGACACTTTTACCCTTTTTTGCATTCGTGTAGCGAGTTTGGTCGATAATCCCGAGCTGGCAGACTCAAGTTACCAGGTTTCAAGATACCCATACGGACCAGTGACTCGAAGGCTTGGGCTTTTGTAATCATTTTGCAAAATGTGCTTTCCTCACTTTATTCCTTTATTTTTACTTTTATTTTCCTCAAGGCTTAATTGCTATTAGAAGTCCACACTTCCCGGTATATTTCCTCAACCTCTTCTTTTTATCAACCACTTCAAAGATTTGATTCATCCAATTTAAGTGCATACATGTCTTAAAGGGTAATGAGTTATTTCTTTGGAACTTAGATTTATGTCATAATTTCTACAAGCAGAACTATATAATAAGGAACAAAAACTCAATGCAATTTGTACTCGGGTTTTGGCGGTTCAATCTTAAGCTATGTCATGGAATATTGATTTTTGTTTTTTTTTAATAATTTTTTTCCTTCTAAGAATGTATATATATATAGATAGATACATACATAAACATCCCCCCACACCTAAATCATGCATTGTCCTCAATGTATGCAAATATAAAGCAAATGCACTTATTACCTGGGTGAACTGCGGTGGAGGGATGAAATTTGTTCAGAGTCAACCATAATCAGAACTGGATTGAATGTCACCTTGTTGGTGCATGTATCCAGTTGAATTGTTCCCCATGTTGCCCTGAGGTAAAGGTTTCACACCTCTCACATGTATTGATTCTCTTGTTTGCTCGAGTGATGGTGGGTGTGTCGAAGAATTACTCCCTTTTTCGCACTTTCTTTTTGATTTTGTGATGATTTATTTGATTCAGAAATCTTAGAGATACGTGCTCTCATCACAACATCACTTTGATTGCATATTATTTCTGGCTCACTCTCAACATGAAAGATATTAAATTCAGCTTTTAAGTTCCCAAAAGATAATTGCATGAGCCCATTTCGACAGTTTATCAATGCTTCAGAAGTGGCTAAAAAGGGTCTGCCTAGTATTACAGGGATTTGTCTATTAGGATTTACAACAGGTGCAGTATCTAGCACGACAAAATCCACTGGGTAAATGAAGTCACCCACCTTGATCAGAACGTCCTCGACTACACCTCTTTGTTTCTTAATAGAGCAGTCAGCAAATTGAAGAGTTGTCTTAGAGGGTTTTAGTGGACCAATGTTGAGTTGCTCGTAGACAGAGAACGGGAGTAGGTTAACACTAGCACCAAGGTCTAGAAGGGCTTTGTTGATAAAAGTATCTCCTATTGCACATGAAATTGTGGGACACCCAGGGTCCTTATATTTTATAAGAGATGAGTTGGACAAAATAGAGCTTATGTTTGCAGTTAAGAAAGCCTTCTTTGGTACGTTTGTTTTTCTCTTTCTAGTGCACAGATCTTTTAAGAATTTAGCATAAGCATGTATTTGTTGAATCATATCCAGGAGTGGAATATTCACCTTAACTTGCTTACATACTTCCAGGATTTTCTCCATTTGTGCACTTGAGTTCTTCTTAAGTCTATTGGGGAATGGAGCTTTAGGAACATAGACTCGCTCAGGTTGAGCTATGGGTTCAGGTTGAGTAGGTGGGTTGGGCGTTTCAGATTGGACGTCAGGTTCAATGGTTAGGTCATATGTGGTTGTTTGATGGCTAGATTGATTAGACGTTCTAGGATTTACCACATTGTTATCAACTTGTCTTCCGGACCGTAGTGATACTACTGCATTTATTTGTTGGAAAGGTCCTTCCTCATTAACCATTTGAACTGGTCTCGAGTTGTTACTTCCTAGAGGTGGTTGATAGGGCTGATATTGATTATTAGATCTAGGATTCACCTCAGGTTGACTTGGAAACTAACCCTTTTCTCTTGCACCTACAATTTGTGCGAGTTGGCTGACTTGTGTCTCTAGCCTTTGGAAGGACTGGTTGGTTGTTTGTATAAAAGTCTTCATCAAATTTTCCAAGCTTGTCAACCTAACATCATAATCTCCATTGTTACTAAACTCAGATGATGTATTATTTTGGTTATACGGGTTTGGTTGTTGTCTAGGAGGTTGACCTTGTTGGCTTGATGAGAAATTGGAATTATTACGCCAACCCGAGTTATAGGTTGATGCGTATGAGTCATTTCTAGCATGGTTAAACGTGGCATTAACTTGTTCTCAGTCCGCACAATCCTTCATTAAATGACCAGTCTGACCACATCTAGAGCAAGGGATAGACGAGGCTTGATTCACTCGGGGTCGGGTTTGTAGCTCTAGACTTTCCATTCTGCGCATAAGGGTATCTAGTTTTGCTTCAACTGCTATATTGGCATCTACAGCTAAGACTCCTGGTTTGGGTTGACTTGCTATTCTAGATCCAACACTCGGGTTAAGCGGTGCTCTAGCATTGTCCAATTGCATACTGTTTTCAGCTAAATCCTCAAGAAAAGTCCAGGCATCATTTTCATTTTTTGACATGAAGTTCCCTTGGCTTACGGATTCTACCATAACCCTAGATGTGGGTGTCAATCCCTCATAAATAATTTGGCACAGTTGTCATCTTAGAATTCCATGATGAGGGCATTGGGTCAACACACTTTTAAATCTTTCTAGATAGGAATAGAATGGCTCGCTCTCAGATTGAACGAATGCAACAATTTCATTCCTAATCCTCATAGTCTTATGGTTGGGGAAATATTTTTTTAGGAATACTTGAACAAACTCAGCCCAACTTTTAATGGATTTTTCGGCTAGACTATATAGCCATTTCTTAGCGTCGTCCTTCAGTGCTAGAGGTACGAATTTCAGACGCACTGTCTTCTCAGAGATATGCTGGTATTGCATAAGAGAGCAGATTTCCTCAAATTCTCTAAGGAAGAGATATGGATCTTCCCTAGAGGTGAACTTAGGCAACATACTCATGTATTGTGCCTTAAGTTCGAAGTCGCGACCTTGTATGGTGGGCATAACGATGCACGATGACTGAGCAGCCATCGCTGGGTAGCATCGATCCCTTAGAGTTATGGGCGGGTTCACAACATTCTCACCCATTTGATCCGGGTGAGGTGGTGCAACAGGTGGATTGGGGCTATGCTCCAGACTGGAATCTAGATGAACTCGTGAGAGTCGATTACTCAAGTCCCGAATCCAAATCTGAGTGCACCGGTTTGAATCAATTTTTGAATTCAAATTCGAAATTTAAATTCCCAATTCAAATTCAAGAATCAATTGATAAAAAAAAATTCAAAAATGGAAACAAACAATAGAATGTGGAAAGATGAGAAAGAAATCCTAATCTAGAGAATTGAGGTGAGAAGAGAAAGAAGACTCATATGAGAAGGGAAACTTAACTCTAAAGAAAGAAAAGATGGTTGGTCAGAAGTTTCCTGAACAAGCACGGTTCAAACAATCTTAGACCTAGTGTCGCTTAAATCTAGACGACTCCTAACTGGTTGAGTCGAATTGATTTGCTTGATTCACCTCCCTCACTAATCAAACCAACTTGGTCAGGCAGTGTATAGCTAGTGGGGGCGCTTCCGACAGAGTCGGTGCCAATTAGACAACCACTTCGCTTGGAAGACTTACGTCAACACAAAAAAACTTTCTAGACACCAAATAAAATTTGATCAGCTTCAGGTCATAGCAAGTCAGACCAATCTTCTCCTTAATTGAGTCTGAGTCCTTAGGGGCCAATGTCTAATTGATTTTAATTTTAAAGCTTCGGTGACACTTCAGGATTGTGATTTGTGGGCCACGGAAAGGTGATGAAATCCCCACCGTATCTTTTCCTACGGAGTTGCCCTTAAGATAGTTTAACTTAAATCTAGCAAAGATAGTCAAACAATGGTCTTTAGTGGGGGGGGATTGCAAGGTTGTATGCAAATTAGATTATATGCTTAAATGCAATCGATAAAAACCACGATACGTACCTTGCCTCCAGCACTCTTCAACAAGAATTAATTTGCAAAAATTTAGCAAGAATAATGCAAACAAAACATTATATGATGCATGCACTAAGTTCTTCTAGTTTTGCTGATTTTTAGGTCAGAGTTGAATTATTGCAAATTATGGAATTTTTGCCCTAACACGTGCAGTTCTACGAAAGGGAACTTTTCAAAAATTAAGATTTTACGAGAAAGACAAGAAAATTTACCTCCGCAATGCTCAGGCGGGTTCGCCGCCCGCTCTCGAAACTTCCCAGATGCTCTACGCGTCCACCCAGAGATGGCGCTAACCCTAGAAAAATTTGAAGCCCGGAAGCCTCTGTTGTGCGGCGGCTCCGCCGCAACTTGTGCTTGATATGCGGCGATTTCGCCGCCCTATTTGCTCCGGCTGCGTTCAGATTTCACCGCGCACTCTGTTGTCTCCTGAAACACAAATCCAAATACTTAGATCGCGCCCAAGATAAACAGAATAGAGTCGAGAACACAACAATAAACAAAATCTGCGTTGCCTCCCCGGCAACGGCGCCAAAAACTTGATGAGAATTAAATTTATACCGTAAGTGCACGGCCGCGATGAAGTGGTGGCAAGTACGGGTCAAACACAAGGAGGGAGAGATATTGTTATTTTTGTGGTTTTCGATTAAGGAGAGAAAGAGAGAACAATAATGAGGTTGGTTTGAGATTTTTGGTCTTTTTAATTATCTAAAGCGAGAACACAAAACAAATTAAAAAGAAAACAACTATGAATGGGAGTCCAGTGGGTGGAGGTTTAGATGTCGGGTTTCGATTAGAGAATTCTGAAACTTATAATAAATCACATTAGTTATATAAAGCATTACATGATAAATGACTCAACATAAACTCAAGTAATCAAAATATACTAATACGGAATTAAAATAATAACTTGATTCTTCTTCTCATCACCCTAAATCCGTCACCCCCACCCTTTGGAGAGAGTTAGAAACTCATGGATGGAGAGGAGGAGAAGGGGTCCTAGAGAAACTAAGAAAGAAAAGTAAAAAAAAACACAAAATAAACCAACAAAATTTTATTGCTAAATAATGGGTCAAACAAGAACTCCCCACAGCATCGTTCTCGGGGCTATTTATAGCTGATACAAGAGACCTAAGTATAAAATTGGAACGTACACGCGTCACACCACGACTGGACAAAATTCGGAGGCGTGGATCAACAGGGGTGCGGCGGAATCGCCGCACAATACATGTAACTTTCGGCTAAAACGCCGCACAATATGCTCTGATTGGATCTGGATTTTTGTTGTGTGTTTATGGTATGATTTAATCCTCTTTTGCGCGTCTGGATTGATTCTTTCCTTTCTTTTGAGCTCCGACTTTATTTCTTTGTATATTTGGAGATCCACATTGATTTTTCTTTAGACTTTCTCCATAATAATAAAAGATACTCGTAATTTGCAATTAGGTCCTTGGCTTTTTTGCAATTAAGTCTCTCGCTACTTTTGTGCTTAGGTCCTTGGTCTTTTTGTAATTAGGTCTTTGAATGCTTTTGTGCTTGGATGGACTTTCATTTGAATCCCGATAATCTTGACTTGGTCTTTATGATAGAAGTGAGTCTCTTGCACGCATTTAGACTCGGGATATGGGTAATTTGCATTCAGGTCCCTGTATTATGTAAATAAGACTAAACACATACCTTAGTAGCATTTATTGATATAAAATTAATCTAAATGAAAGACATATGATGCAATGTATGCAATGCATCAGCTATCTTTTCCAGCACAAGTCATGCTCAACCAAATATTGTCTCTTTTATATACTCGTGTCGTCAATTATTTGTAGAGCTACAACAATCGATGACCAACACGACA
Source organism: Triglochin maritima (assembly GCA_963682175.1). Lineage (NCBI taxonomy): Eukaryota > Viridiplantae > Streptophyta > Magnoliopsida > Alismatales > Juncaginaceae > Triglochin > Triglochin maritima. The sequence goes on along the minus strand of OY821788.1, from coordinate 25,535,237 downwards.
ATTTTATCTCGGTAATTAATGTTCAATGTTAATTACCATGATTGTGAATAACTTTTGATTTATGTAAACCATTATCTTTTAGAGCTCTACGGTTAAGGACCAAACGCCTCTTCCTTAACACTTCCAAAAGACGAATACCATAATCAAGGAACAAAATGTTTGCACATTCAATTCATAATAATTGACATATAAAATTAAAACTTGTAGAACACATTCCTTTCATGCTCAAGTATAGAGTGTTAGTTAGAGTGTGATTCAACTTTAACATCAAAGAATCAAAGAGTTGTAAAAGCTTCGAGGAAGCTCCCTCTCGGGTTGTGAGAGGAGACACAAGCGAGACAAGGATTGTTCGCGAGGCTCGGTGTTGTAAACGACGTTGATCTCGGCCCGGAACAGAGATCAGTTAGTGGAACTGTAAGAGATGCTCGGGGGATCGGGTGAGGCTTGCGAGGAGGACTAGGACCCGAGTTTGGGTGTCGAACCTCTCTAAACTCCGGCGTCGTCATTTTTGTGGTTTGCAATTGTCTCTTCCTTAATCCTTCGATAATTATTTTTAATTCCGCATTTATCCATCGATTAGAGGGCCATAGATCCTAACAAATTGGGTTTGATCAACCGAGCGTGAACGGTCAACCGAGAGAAAATATCCATGAGCTATCTTGGGATATTTTCGGTAGACCGAAGGTGACACGGTCGTCCGATGAGATTCGACCAGGAGAATTTTCGGTGAGTCAACGGTCGACCGGAGCAAGACGTGAATCGTTCGAATTTTTCCAGGAATTTTTTCTCATGTATATTCGGTCAACCATCTAGCTCACGGTCAACCGAACATGTGTTAAACCGAATGGTTTGGTTCACCGAGAAGAATTCTCTGTCAACCGAACAACCCGATTTTTGCCTGAATTATTAAGAGAATAATTAGATCATGCATTTTATTAATTCCAGATTTGATCAAGCGTTTTTAGGTTGCTTGTGTGGCAATTTGAGATTAATTTTCGGAGAGAATAAGCAAGAGATCATGACTAAAGAATAGTTCTTGACAAAAATATTTTGGGAGCCTATAAAAGGACCCCTCATCTTACTTGTTTATGTTAGTGAAAAAATTCTCTCTCTCATTAATCTCTCCCTTAATCACCACGAAAATCTCTTAATAGTTTTATGTTTTGGAGATAGAAATCTCAGGAGCTTAAAGAGGGGTTATTAGCTAAATTCTAAGCTTAATTAGAAATTGTTTGGCTACCTCATTTCTCTGTAATCTTGTTTAGAGTTTGGTGAACACTTGGAGGCGAATCGGCGGGCAAATCGACGAGCAACGGAACTCCAGATCTTCTGAAAGGTTTAAGAGAACCTTTGTGTATGATCATCTATCCTTTGTTTATTTTAATATGTGTGGGAATGCATGATATTAGAATAAACAAATACATGTACGTAAAATCAATGAAAGTATGAAATCGATTTTGTATATTTGTATTAATTTTTTTTAAAAACACATACATAGGGACACAAAATCCTACAGCTTCTATGCTAGATGATGGTGGTGGTTTCCTCACACTTTCCCACTCCATGGTTTTGTCAGCGAGGTCTTCTAGGAAAGCTCATGCCTCCCTTTCATCCTTTCCTAAAAACTCTCATTGACACATGGACTCAATGAGCATTCAAGATGGCATGTGAAGACCCTCGTAGACAATCTGACAAATGCGTCACAACTTGATGTCATGATGATGGCATGAGGATAGTGTTGGCTTTTTGGCCTTAATCTTATGTTTTGATGATTTAATCAACCGAATCTTAATTAGAGTAGCACACACTATGCATTGCATATATATTGTATTGTGCTAACCTACAGGTGATCAAGACTCAAGAAAGAAGGAAATGAAGTCAAGACATGTAATTAAAGCTAAATCGAAGACATGTAATCTTGATTTCTTTTGAGTCTTAGGAACAAAGTGTAATTGAGCATACTTGAGCTAAAATCAACTTAATCACACACTAGGTTCCCTATAGAAGTCACACACGAAATTTCACATTATTTGGACTTCAATAGATCACCCAAACTTAGACCGGAAAACACTAAACCTGAACCCTAACTGTCTGCCCACATTCGGTCGACCGCAACATGCCGTTCGGTCGACCGGATGATCAAGTAATCCAGTTTGTGTTTTCCTGTCTAGTTTCGGTCGACCGCACCATCTCTTTCGGTCGACCGTTTAACCTTACTGTTCCGACCGTTATTTTTGTCGTATTTACCCAACGGTCGTATTCGTATTAAAACCATATACACCTCCATATACTTTACCAAACGGTCGAACCATTTGCCCAGTTCGGTTGACCGTTTAACCTTGTAAAAAATCCCTGCTATCGGTCGATACGATTTCGTTCAACCGATCCATTTATCCCTCTACTGAAACGCTTATTCGGTCGACCGGTAACCCTGTTCGGTCGACCGTTTATTTAATTGACTTAAGATTTCGGTAGACCTCTCCATATTTCGGTCGACCATATCCTTAAAGAACCTAAGCGTTCGGTCGACCGTTTCTGGACAGATTTGAAGCCTGAATTTTCTGCTTTGTGTATCTTGCACAAAACCCTATCAAATCTTGTCCCAACGGATCTATTCTCTCTAATGCCTATATAAGGAGTTGTAAAATACATTTTAACACAACTCTCCCACTACAAACTTGTCCCAAACATTAGAGAGAATCCAAAACACTCAAAGCTTCAAACCTTACACACTTAGTGATCAATTCCTTAATCCTACTCAAGTGTGCTCAAGATTTAGAGAGTGTTGCTCCACTCAAGTTCTCATTGGTTGTCAAAAGAGTAAAGGCTCCGGTGAAAGCCCGAAGCATCCTTCTCGGATCGTGAGAAGAGGATTCCAAGCTCGGCGAGGGTTGTTCGCGAGTTTGACGGTTGTAAAGGCGTTCTCTCTCGGCCCGGAACGGGGAGTGGTTAGTGAAGTCGTGAGCGGAGCTCGGTGATCCGTGCGGAGCTTGCAAGAGAGTACTAGGACCCGGGTGGGGTGCCAAACATCTATAAAAACGCCGAGTCTCTTTGTGGTTTGCATATTCCTACACTTGCTTGTTTTAGTTTTAAATTCCGCTGCATTTCTTTGATCGATTAAACAAGTAGGTGATTAGATTAATAGTGATTAGTGAACCCATAACCCACACGATCCTACAGATAGTAGCTCCTTGAACTTCTCTAAGTATGCATGGAATGATTCGGTCTCATGTTGATAGAACGAATTCATTTCGTTCCTCAGTTTTTGAGTCTGATGATTTGGGAAGTATTTCTTGAGGAATGTAGATTGAAATTCATCCCATGTCCTAAAGGCATTCTCCTGGTTGTTGTACAACCACTTCTTGACATCATCCTTTAGTGCAACTTGAACATAACACAGACCTCCTCAAATCCCCTGAGAAAGATATAATGGTCACCCTTCCCCGTGAAGTGAGGGAGCATGGAGATAAACTGAGGTTTAACCTCTGGCAATACGATGCAAGAAGGTAGAGCAGTACGACTCGAGTAGCATCGATCGCGGAGGGGAATGGGAACCTGGGGAACCAATTGATGAGGTTGTAGACCCTCACCTTCTGGATTAAAGGGTGGTGGAGGTCCAAAACCTGAATCATCCTCATGTGGTCCATGACTTATCATGGTCTCAGGACTGTGTAGGACACGGGACGAGGATGTGTTCGAAAAGTCGACAATCGAGGACATATCGATGTCGTATCTCGTCAAATGACCCACAACGTCTCGTGACCACACTGGCATGCACCTGCGCACACACACGAGTCAAACGAAAAAGAAAGAAAACTTTTTTATTTTATTTTTATTTTATTTTTTTCAAACAATTAAAATAGAAGATGCGTAGAGGAGAATATGGGAAGACTCAAATGAAAAAGAATGACTCAAGAGAGAATGGAAGAATCCTTATGCTACGGCGGGTAGGTAATGGTAGAAGCACACAAACAAACAAACAAGGCTCAAACAACCTAAGGTCACTATAGGTCTTTATAGGTAGACGAAGCCTAACTGCGAGGTCACGATGCCTCAACACGCCTCACCTCCCTACGACGAAGACCACCAAGCCCAGCAAGTGAGCCAAGATCTGAAGATCTTGTCTCTCCTACTATCGACAAAGTGGGCGACGTCGATCAAGCTGTGACGGTCGCGACCGGATCACTCTCCTAATGCGCCCGAGATCCTTAGGGGCCAATGTCTACTTGATTTTAAAATTAGACTTTTTGAGAGGTGTTTTGTGGGACTGAAGGAATGGGTGATGAAATCCCCACATTATCTTGAAAACTATAGGTGATGTCCCTTAAAGATGCTTTGATTCCTTAATCTATCAAGCAAATCACCAATCAAACACTCATCTCACTTTTGTTCCAATGCAATTCCTACTAACTAATGCATGGTCATACAAACAAATGTATGAATGAGAGTAGGAAATGCGTACCTCATGCCAGCGCTCAACAACTGAAAGTAAAGAAAAATAAAAGACAAACTACGTGCCTAAGTCAAGTATATGATGCATGACCTAAACAAGCAAGAATGCATAATCTTTTGCTTTGGGTTTTAGTGGCAAAGTTTATTAAAAGGGGATTGATTATTGATCTGGGATCAAACTACAAGTCATAACATACAAACCGAAAGGAATGTGTTCTAAAAGTTTTACTTTTATATGTCAATTGTTATGAACTGAATGTGCAAACATTTTGTTCCTTGATTATTGTACTCGTCTTTTGGAAGTGTTAAGGAAGAGACTCTTGGTCCTTAACCGTAGAGCTCTAAAAGATAATGATTTACATAAATCAAAAGTTATTCACAATCATGGTAATTAACATGGAACATTAATTACCGAGATAAGATTATCGTGTTGGCCATCGATTATTATAGCTCTACAAATATTTGACGACACGAGTATATAAAAAAGGAAAACGATTACTTTTATATATTGAATAGACCTAGCAAGTGAAACATTATGGAATTGTGTTATATGTCATTAATGTTTTCACTGTGTCTTGAATCCTAAGATATGAGACTTATATCTTTTCACATAAGAAGTGTTCAATTTGATTATTGTCAAAAGTTATCAATGAGCATAGTGATAAAGACAATAGTTGGTTGAACTTGACTTGTACTGGAAAAGATAGTTAGTCAAAAGATTATCATTGCTTCTCTTAATTTGAGTGATGATATTAGTGGACCCTTTGATAAAAGTAAAATTATAATGTGCACAATGTGACTTGAGTTAAGTTACATTTATAATTAGCTTAAGAGATCAAGAAATGAATGTATAATACAAATGTGACACATTTCTACTTTGTATATATTCTTAATATCATGAGGCAAGAGATAGACCAAAGTGTTGTCTTTACATCACTAAATGGATCGTGTTTGGTTTGAGTGAACAATACATCTATGCTAATTGGGTAACTATAATGTGTAGCTAGATACCACTTATAGTTTGAGATATTAAATATTTAATATCATTGTCAATTTAGCTTAGATCATCCTATATGTCACACCACAAAACTGGGAAACAAGAAGCTTAATTTTGAGTTCATATGATGTATCGGGTTTCGTGTGAAATATGATACATGTGGTGAATCGACAAAATCAAAAAGTCGTGAGAAATGATATAATTAGAATCATGAATAAATTCATATGAGATGTATATATTATGGGGTGTAATAGTTTGACATTACATAAGATAATATATAATATGATATATGAAATTGATAAAAACCCCGAAGATCATTTTTTGTTGGATGTTAATCCAAAATTTGATAAAGGTAAAATTTCAGAACCGAACGACCAAATATTTACAGTAACTTTTGAGTTCGTAAACGTGTTGGCTTTTTGGCCTTAATCTATGTTTTGATGATTTAATCAACCTAATCTTAATTGCGATCATGTAGAGTAACACACATGTTGCATTGCATATATATATTGCTTTTTGCTAACCTCTACAGGTGATCAAGACTCAAGGAAGAAAAGAAATCAAGTCAAGACATGTAATCAAACTCTTTTGAAGGCATGTAATTTGTATTTCTTTGAGTCTTAGGAACTTTGTGTAATTGAATATACTTGAGCTAAAAACTACTCAAACACACACTAGTTCTCTATAGAAGTCACACACGAAATTTCACATAATTTGGACTTCAATAGATCACCCAAACTTAGACCAGAAAATACTAAACCAAAACTTGAACAGTCTGCCCACATTCGGTCGACCGAAACAGACCGTTCGGTCGACCGAGTGATCATATATCATGTAAGTGTTTTACTGCCCAAGTTCGGTCGACCATCCAGACCTTTTCGGCCGACCGAGTTAACAACAAATTTCCAACCGTTTGTTTTGTCGTATTACACCCAACAGTCGTATTCGTATTATCTCTATATACCCCAAATACATTTAGTGTATCGGTCGACCGAGGACCTTGTTTGGTCGATCGAACTTAAGACATCTCGACAAACCCAAAGTGTTTGTCGGTTTTCGGTCGACCGTGGACCTTATTTTCGGTCGACCGAATATGATCTTGTTTGTCAATCCCAAAGAGTCTTGCGTGAATCGGTCGACCGAACCTATCTCGGTGTTTGACCAATCACTTAAGTGTACCAATATTGTATCCTTTGGAGGTCAACCGTTCCTTATCGGTCGACCGAACTGTAATCAAAATTTCCAAACGGTCGACCGTTCAACCCGATCCGGTCGACCGAACTTACTCATAATTGTGTCCTGTCAGTTTCTGTTTTGTGTATCTTACACAATCTTTACCCAATTCATCCCCAACGGCTATAACTCTTTAGGAGCTTATAAATAGAGTTGTAAAACACATTTTAACACAACTCTCCCACTACTATTTGTCCCCTACATTAGAGAGAAAGCTCCAAACACTCCAAGCCTCAAACCTTTCACACTTTAGTCTTAAATCCTATTCTCTCTCAAGTGTGCTCAAGTTTAGAGAGTGTTGTTCCACTCATTTTTTGTTCAAGAAGCAATGATCTTGGTGAAAGCCCAAGACAAGAGTATAGACTTTGGTGAGAGCCCGAAGTGATCACTCTCAGATTGTGAGAGGAAGAACCAAGCTCGGCGATGGTTGTTCGCGAGTTTGAAGATTGTAAATGTGTTTCTCTCCCGGCTCGGAACGGGGAGTGGTTAGTGAAGTCGTGAGCGGAGCTCGGTGATCCGAGCAGAGCTTGCAAAAAAAAAAGAGGACTAGGACCCAGGTGGGGTGCCGTCTCTATTGTGGTTTGCGTTTTCCATTCCATTACTTGCTTGTTTAGTTTTAAATTCCGCTGCATATCTTTGATTGTTAAACAAGTAGATAATTAGGATTAAAAGTGATTAGAATTAGAGACCCTCACGATCCAACAAAACGGTCGACCAGATGGATGCGTGGGTCGACCGAATGTTCCTAGGAACTTTTCTTGGCTGTGAATGGTCGACCGACTTGCAGCACCATCCAACCAAAAATTCACAGTAACTGTTATTGTGTTGAATCGATCGACCGTTTGAGTATGTTTGTTCGACCGAAAAATCACAGTGATTTTGGTAACGTGTGATGGGTCGACCGCCCGGTTTCATGGTCCAACTGAAACCGCAATTAACTGCCAATCGGTCGACTGGTAGACATGTTTCGGTCGACCGGTGAACACGATTTTGCTGGAATTAATTAAGGGATTAATGTTGATCATGGGCTGGATTTATTCCAATTGTGGTCATCGTTTTAAGGATGATTATGTGTCAATTTGTGATTGGTTTAACGAATGGAAAAATAAGAGATAATGAGTTAGTGGATAACCCATGATGTGGGTGTTGGGAGAGCCTATAAATAGGTATCCTCTCCTTACTTGTTCAATTGAATGCAAAATTCTCTCTCCCTAACTACCCCATTAATCAATCCGAAAATTCTCTTAATTATTCAAGTTTTTTGAGATTAAATCCTCAGGAGCTTTAGGGGGTTTATTAGCTAGATTCTAAGCATAATTAGAGATTGAATTGACTAACTCATTTCTCTCTAATTTTGTTTAGAGTTTGGTGAACTTGAGATAAGCGATTCGACGAGCAACGCAACTTCGGATCTTCATAAAGTTTTAGAGAACTTTTGAGTATGATCTTTTCTTTGTTTATTTTAATATATGTAGATTTGCATGATATTGAAATAAACACAAAATAATGTACATGAAATCACTCAAAATATGAATATCGATCTTGTATGCATGTATAATTTTTTTAAAATATATACATACATAGGGGTATGAAATAGTATACCAATCAGAACTTTTACTTCATATTTTTCAATGATTAGACTATATAATTAATTTTAGTTTACCATCTATAATCAAAACAATTCATGTTTGATGTCTTTTTCGAGTTTTCCGACCCGGTACCAACATTGATTTGCTCATTGCTTCTTTTGGTTTACATTCGGGTCTTTCTCTCTTGCATCACATTCCATAAGTCTTACAATTCAATCATTTCTCTTGCTCTTAGGTACTTTTGTGTCTTTTCTTCTTACTTGTTTTATTTTTTAAAATTAAACATACAACTCGTTACGTAACATTACTTATGCTAAAAATAAAGAATATAAGACACAAATATATGCATGATATGATGTCAATCAAAAATAATTTTAAAATTTTTAAAAATGTAAAAAATAAAAACAAATAAAAAACATATTTTCATAAAAACGATCCAACCCAGTACACCCGTTAATAGTGAAAAGAACATCAGCCCTCTTATTTGAGAAATTATTCTGTAAATCAGACTTATTGGATTTCTGTCAGTTCAATCAATCAAAAAGTTACCACGTGGATGCAACATATACATCTTGTTATTGTCTAATGGTAACTTAAGAACTTACAAATTTACGATAGCTCTCGTCATACTAGAAATATCAATTATTTCAAATCTATATTTTATACATTATATTTTTTGTGTTTTCCTCGAAAAAACTAAATATTATTATTTTATTGACAAATCAATAAAATTAAAATATTATTTAATGAAACATGTTAAAATATATTTTTAAAGAATACATCTTTAAAAATAATTTCAAGTAATATTTGAAACACGAATCACGAAATGTTTCATAAATTTAAGTAATCTTTGTAACACGAATTATGAAATGTTAAACGTTTGCTTTGTTAAGGTGAAAATGCAGAGACACCAATTCTATCAAATTTCGTAGGCAAAATTATTAAATGTTCAATTTAAGTTAATTTTCATATAAAGTGTGGATTATGTAAAATATATTAAAAAATAAGAAGATAGTTTTTAATAGATATCACGTAAAATAGGAGTGTAAACAAGTCGAACAAATTTTTGAGCAAAATATTATCTTATGTTATTATAATATACAAAAAAATAAATATAAATAAAGCAATAAAAATTTCGAACGAGCTATCGAACCGAACATCGAATTTTTTCGAGTTCGAACGACTCGTTTAGACGTTTAACGAACCAAGTTTGAAGATTTTTTTTATTTTTCATCAAGATTATTCATTTTCAAGTTAAACTAGAGTTAAACGTTTTTCATGTTGAATTCAAGTCGAGCTATTGAACTCAAAAAAAACTTGTTGAATCCAGAAGAATTGACTTGATACATTGCAATCATGTACACACAAAAAAAACTTGCGTCGTCACGTGCCAACTTTTACAGAATAAAATTTCTCCTCTTCTTCTGCCTCAAACTACGACAACAAAACCGTCGTGTATATAATTCAGAAATGGAAACATGTTCCGGTCCGATCGTGTTGGGGGTTAAAAATGAAACATTCCTCCCTCTTTTCCTGGGCTTTTAGACCCAACAATTCCACCCCCAAACCCGCGACCTCCCCGTCTGTTGAAGAAGATTTGGGAGTCACTGACGAGCTCAAGGACTTCTTCAAGTCCTTCACCGTCCAAACCTTCAAAGACTTCCCCCTACCCCAAAGTACAGAACTATTTTTTTAGTCTTTTTTGAGGATGCGTTTCGTGGAGGGAAGGGTGAGATTAGGAGGTGTCTGAAAAATACAAATAAAAATTTCTTTTATGTTATTTATATATTATTTGATGATGAGTAATGAGTTTGTAGGGTTTGGTGTAGGTGATGGTGGGATTAGGTGGTTACTAAAAATCGATTATTAATGTTTTTGGGTTTTTTTAGTTTATTAGGGTTTGGTGCAGGGTAATGATGGGAAATTGTAATTTTTTGTGGGATATTTTGAGAATGAGTTTGTTATTGTTTGGTGCAGGGGATGATGGGAATGCGGAGGTTTTGGTGTCGGGGCAGCCGAAGTTGCCTAATATTAGGAAGGATCTAACGGATTGGCAGGAGAGGCACGCTACTCTCGTGGTTACCACGATTAAGGTTTGTTTTTCTGGTTTTTGCGATTGTGGAATTTGAGTGTTTTCAAATTAGGAGGTTCTATGATTTTAGGGTTTTGTGGCTAATTGTAACATTCAGTCTCGATGCGGGCCGCATTGAGCCTTAGTCCAATCCGTCACCCCATGTCTTCTGGCCCACAACATCCTTTCTGAATTTGCCACAAAAGCTTAAGTTGGTTAGATGTTGTAGCAGTAGACTCATATCATTATATCCCATACTAATAATTTTTTATTAGCCGACGTGAGACTGAATTTTAGGGTGTTACACTAATGGTGTCTGTGTTCCATTTGTTGGGTGAACATGTAGTTCATAGTGTTGTAGCACTTTGCACAACTTAGAGTTGGGCAAACACATTTTATGGGGACATAACATGCCGGAGATATGTCTTGAATCCAGCAGATTGCTGTATTACATGACAATCAAGATCTGCATTTGCATCAGAACAAACTTGTAGTATATACATACACTTGCACATCCAAGTATAGACAAACAAATCAAACTTCTAACCTCATTCAGCAAACCTCTTTGGCAACCATCTTAGTTCCACTCCTTAATTTGATTGTCTTTTTATTCCATTGTTTTAATCACCTTTAAATTCCAAAACTATTGCTTCTGCTTTATATATTAATTGTTATAATTACTTTTTAAACCTCAACCATTCTTAGGAAGATTAACTAGTAACTTCCATTATGATTCCTCATGACGGAGTAAGGATGTCTTCAAACGGAGTAAGGATGTCTTCAAACTATGTGAAGTTGTCAATTACAAATTATCTATGTTATTTGTTCAACTTTTAAATCCTCAATCCTTCTTACAACTTAAATTATTGAATTCATCTTCTTCTCCACTGTCTTGTCTTGTAGCTCATTTATCATTTAAGACTATCATATTTTTTTATAAAATTTGAATAGTTCATATTCATGATACTTTAAATATGAAGCCAGCTTGATTATCATCCAGTATTGGCTAATCCTCATAGTTGTCAAATGGAAAACCAATTATGTCAATTAATTCTATACCAAAATTCAAAAATAGTCACAAATGAATTACAAGGGCTTACAAATATTCTCACATATAGCAGTTAATCCAATTTAGATTAAGATGAACTTGTAGTTTTACTATGTGAGCAGCTATACGAATGCAGATCTGCTGATACACAAAACATTTCATATGCAATTTGCAATCAGTAGAATTTCAGAACAGCTTTTTTTGCTGTCCCAAATCACGTGGAATGTCAAACTTCCATCTCTTCTTATGGCCTCAGTGCTTGACAACTTTGCACATAGACAGTGTTTTCGAAATTATAACAATGATTTGCCAATGTCACCGATTTAATCCCAAGTTGAAATTCCTAACCCAAAGACAATATATTAGGATTTTTTTCTGATTGTGTTATTGTAGTTGTCTCAGATTTGACTATATGCGATGTTGTTAAGTGGGTCGTACTGTAATATTTCTTCCAAGCCAACTAGGGGCTTGTACCGGTTGCCCAAATACCACTGGCACAATCACACCTCTAGTGTTCGAACTTGAGGTTTCTAAAGTAGTAGGCCAACGTCCTTATCATTTTCACTTTCAGAACTGACTCACAAGTAAGAGTCGTCACTCTCTAATCCAATAGTTGGTATTAACATAGGGGGGGGGGGGGGTGTGTGGATGGTTTCAAGAAACAAAGACTAAAAAGAAGTGTTTGGAGATCATATTCACTGTGGTTACTTTAGGACGTCTTTGTTTTCCACTTTGTTAGTTTGGTATGGCTTTGTACTTTATTTCTGTTTTATCATGTTTAACTGCTGCCATTGTGCTCAGATAGGTAACCACTAACCAGATTCTGTTGGGAAAAAATATTACACCTTCTGCCTATTGAATCTCTTCTCTTATGTTACCTTAATTGTAGGCTATTTTGGTCTTATCCTCTATGTACTTTCTGAGGGACACTTACCCTTTGAAATCTCTTTGGCTTGACCTAATTTTTCTTGTCCTTAGCATAAAAAATTAGTACCTTTGCCTGACAATTAACTTCCTTGGTATCTTTTGAGTTATATTTCTGGTTTTGTGGATTTCAGCATAAGAATGCAGAATAAGTTATAGATAATAGCTCAGAAGGATAGGTCTATTAGGTTAGCTATTACGACATGTGCATAAAAACACCTTTTTATACGTAAAATTACATGAACTCGCCACATTATAATCTGATCTACAAAATGATACTCTAACTAAATAATTCTTTGCTTAAAGTGTCTTCAACCTCTCCCATGTCTATTTGGTCCCAGTGAATTGCAATAATTATGCATCGAATATGGATATCATTAGTTTATAGCTTACATTGATCAGTGTCTGTTATACACATTCATCAGTTTCTTCTTTTTTAATGATAAAAAATGTCTTTTTTATAATGAAATTTTGTCCTAATATTCTTATGATGAGATTCTAGATATGGATTCAATAGCCTGATATATTGGCAACTTCAAAGAAATTTATCTGAATTCTTTTTCGCTAAGTGTTATTTAGCCCCATTATGTTTATTGATTGCTTTTAGAGCTAAAAATTTGCTTATTACTTTATTTTAAACAATATTCACTGAGTCATACAATTCTATTTTCCAGGAGATTTCACACCTCCGATACGTCTTGTGCCCACGCCAGTTGAAGGATAATCAGTTTTGGAAGATTTATTTCTCACTCGTCAGGACATATACAGCTCCGTAAGTGCATTTACAATTAATTGGTACTATCATAAAACTTAGGGTTTTTTTATTTTAAAAAAAGTACGTTGTTAGAAGTTGGATATGATCGCATAGAATGGAAGTACTTGGATATAGATTTCGGTCACCAAGTCATATGATAATTTTGACATGCCTGAATGTGAGACAATTTTTCGAATTTTCTATGGTAATTTAGTGTAATTTGACAAAAGCTAGGTTGGCCATATCTCGAATGATTCATTCACGTGACAAGTTTGAGCACTGAAGTTAAATAATGTGCAAAATATTTTATGTGCCATATTTTTGAGGAATGCATTTCAGGAAATGAGAAATGCATGGGTAAAACATTTATTTTCTCTTATAAGTATTTGATCCTACTCAATATGCTCATATCATGTAATATTTGGTGATTGTAATCAAGTTGACTGCAATATCCATTTTTTTTATACAGAAAGCTACATTTTGTACTTCAAGAAATAATTGAAATGAATGATCTATAGGGATATAATGTGCTAGTGGAAGTCCATTTATCCTTCTTCTATTTCATCATGTCATTGTCACATGTATCAAAATTGAATAAAAATTATGGTTCTGTTTTTTATTTGCATGAATGAATGTGATGCTCAACACTAGACTACATCACAATATGCAAGTGATAGGTGGGTGGTGTGTTATTTATCACTTAAACTTGTTTCTCTTTTATTCAATGTTCAAAGATAAGCAATATATATTTCTAATTTACAAAAGAAAAGAGGGGGCAACCTTAGCGCACAAGGCTCCCTAATTTGCTGGGGTTCAGGGAAGGTATATCTATATTCAGCCTTTGCCTCACCTTTTTTGGGTGAAGAGACTTCCATGACTTGAAGGCCTGACCATTTTGCTCAAAAACAACATACTAAAGAAAGTCCGCGTGTAGCACTGTATATACTTCCATTAGAAAAGAACGTTGTTCCATGTCTTCACGTGGTTGTACAATGTCCACGCAAAAGTTTGCTCTCCTCTATCAGTCATTCCTGTCTAGATAAATAGCACCATACAAATGGTTCCTAGGTGGTTACCATCCCCACCATTCTACAATGGTTATTCTGTTGACCTTGTTTAATGAGGCACCGATTTTACTTGAGTGGCAGATATGAAATACGTGCAATACAAAAGGAGAAGATTAGAAGGATGGAGTCGATGCACAATAGGCCAGTCGAAAAGCCTGCCTTTGAGGTGGAAATGACAGATGCTAAGCAACTCGCTGGTGGTTCTTCTTATGACCTGGACAATGGGTCATGACAGAAGTTTCAAATTATGTGATGGCTGCCTGTACATAAGCATTTGACAGGTGCTGAAACCTGTTTCATCTTTTATTTGTAGTCTCAATGTTGTTTAGCCAATTTCTTTCCTGTCATTACATATGAACTATTACATATCTGTTATATCCTCAGATAGACCAAATAATAATTATTAATATTAATGGCTGTTGGCAGGGAGAGCATTTGAGCATATACTTCCCCAGCTGATTGTTACCTAGTCCAACCACAATATGTCAGAGCTGGAGTTCGTTTACTTCTGCTTCATATTGGTCACTGTTATTTATGTTCGCTGATAATTGTGGAACCCAACTGCTTTCAGTTGATCCAATGGCTGTTTGACCAACTTTAGTATTCCAACTCATGGAAGTGATGATGCTATGATGGGTGGAAAAAGGATATTGTTTTCAGATGGTTTCTTGACAAACACGAACATATGACATTTGAACTTTAGGATTCATCGATTGGTTGCCATGTAAGAAAATGTGTTAATTCTTAAGATCGTCTTCTACTTTGTGAAGTCATGGTTGGTTGATATATAAGGTGCCTTGATTTTGAATCAATTTTTTTGATGATTCTTGTTTGGAGTAATTGTTAGGTTCCAATTATGAAAGAAAATTGTGCAAGGAATAATGCATCTCCTTGCTTGTTTTCTATGGAGCATGCTAAATGGTTACTACTTACTAGCTAATAGGGTGTGTTTGTGCTTTGGTTGTGGTACTTAAAATGTTCTTCAACTTTCGACTTAAGAGGTATGGGATTGAACCATGCTAATTTTTATATATAATAAATAAAAAATTCAAAATTTGAAATCTAGGAAAAAAAATAAAATCGAAATCTACTCGAATCGTGGTTTGCACCCGCGATTTGTCACATTAATTTTTTTTTTGGACGGATCGTGCGTGTAACTGCGAAAAAAATTAAAAAAATTTCACTGAATCGCGATACCTGGAATTGTTTTTTAAATAATTTTTTTATGTTTTATGTTTTTATTTTTTTCGAAATCTTTTTATTCTTTTTTTTAATTATTACTTTTTTCAAAATATGTTTTTAAATTATTAATATTTTCCAAATTTTTTTACAAATTATTTTCAACTGAACCTGCCATTTTTTGATTTGTGACTTTTTTATTGAAATTATTTGTAATATTTTTTAAATATTTTTTAAAAAAAATATGTTTTCTAATTGATATTAATTTTTAAAATTTGTTTTTAATTTTTATAAGAATCGAACTCTAAATCACGTGGATATCTGGACGTATTGGAAATTTATGTTATTTTATACAATAAAAACAAAATTTTATTATCCAGAATAATAAATTATTTACAACTGAATATTAAATAAATACTAAAACTAATTAAAATAATAAATTGATCACGTTATCAAAAAAACACTCTTAATAAACATTTTAGGAGGTCGATGCACTAAAAAAATTAAAAACATAATTAATTTTTTTTTTTAAAAATAATAATTATAAAACATATTTTGAAAAACAAATATACTAAAAAACAAATTAAAAATGATTTGAAAAACTAAGTAAAACAAAAAATTGGTGAAGTTGTAAAAAATGGGTGAAGTTGTCAAAAATCCGTAACGTGTACAATCGTTACAAATATTTATGTTTTGATTTTTTTAAATTTATTTTTTATTTGTTTTTAGTATATTTGTTTTTCAAAATATGTATTGTTATTATTATTATTTTTTAAATTTTTTAATTGTGTTTTCAATTTTTTTTGCTGCATTGACCTCCAAAAATGTTTATCAAGAGTGTACACCCTACGAATTTTTGATAGTGTCACCAATTTTTGTTTTAATTAGTTTTAGTGTTTGTTTAATATTCAGTTGTAAATAATTTATTAATCTGGATAAGAAAATTTATTTTTTTATTGTATAAAATAACCTAGCTTTTCAATACGTCGAGTTATCCACGTGATTTGGAGGTCTTGGAGGTCGATTTTTGAAAAAATAAAAAATAAATTTAAAATATTTTAAAAAATAATATCAATTAAAAAACATATTTTGAAAAAATATTTTAAAAAATATTTTTAATAATCTCAATAAAAAAACCGAAATAAGAAAAAAAAATGAAAAAGTCACAAATCAAAAGATCACGGTTAAGTTGTAAATAATTTGTAATTTTTTTTTGGAAAATAATAACAATTAAAAATCGTTTTTTGAAAAAAATAATAATTAAAAAACAGATAAAAAAGATCTCGAAAAAAATAAAAAAACAGAAAACATAAAAAAAAAAATATTTTAAAAAAATCCCACGGATCGCGGTTGACACCCGCGATCCGTGAAATTTATTTTTTTGTAAAAATGACACGGATCGCGGGTGTGAACCGCGATCCATGGATTTTTATTTTTTTAAAATTTGACTGATCGCGTTTCGCACCCGCGATCTGTGATTTTTTTTAATGTGACGGATCGTGAGTCACACCAGCGATCCGAGTAGATTTCAATTCTTTTCTTCTTCTTAGGTTTCGAATTTTGAATTTTTATTTATTATATATAAAAATTACGGTTGCATACGACAATATGAAAATCTTAAAACTTTAAAAAAGATAATTCCTTAAGGGGCGTCACAGATATGTCCAATATACAGGCATGTTAAATTGTATTGGCCAAATTCAATTTTACCTCATTCAAGATCAGAGTCTTTAACTGTGAAGTAACCATCCGGGGGGGGGGGGGGGGGGGGGGGGGGTTGGATTAAAATCAAACAAGGGCACTCGTGCACATGTAGCCCTCCGATTAAGTTTCGCTGGTGGGCCGGTGGTGATGGTGGCGTAGGATTGTGAAATATAGTCCAATAAAGAAAAAATTCAAATCCTCCCTCATAGCCGTTGCCCATTAATCAATCGCACATAAAACCATACATACCCGTTTCTTCCCCCAACAAACTAACTACACAACTTTTCTCTCTACATTTCCTCTCTCAATGTCAGACACCTCCGGATCCATCCTACGTTCCATAGAGAACACCATCCAGTCTCCGTTCCCCTTAGCCGAGTCCCTCAAGCGGAAGAGACCCCCGAAACTCGAGATTCCTCCAGTTCCGGAGGGCGAAAAACTGGTGGAGCCGGAGTTTGCCTTTTTTGGCTGGTGGTGTAGGATGGGGTGTATATTCCGTGAGAGGGAAGGGCAAGAAGTCGATGGAGGACACCTTCCAAGCGGTCCCCGATTTGTGTGGTCACACCACAAAGGTTGGTGTAATTCAGTAATTATTATAAAAAAATTATTATTTGCCGATTTCTGGTTATGCTTGTATTAATAGTAATTCACCCATTTGAGAACTTACAACTTCAAACTGCGTCCGAGATAACAATCCATGACATAGTAGAGGTATTGAATATTGATCAGTAGTTGCAACTAAGGCTGTTAATTCGAACCCAGCTCGCAAGCTGGCTCGAGAAGGCTTTAAGAGGGCTGAACGTTTATTTCTCGAATAGATTGCCGAGCTTTTAAAACGGAACTCAGCTTCACTCATTCGTACTTTATTCCAGAAATGAGATGAGGGGTTTCAGAAATAGATTGACGAAGATTTCCGTCCTTGAATGCTTTAGGTTGGTTTGCAATGGATTTGGAGAATTTCAGTGGTTGGTTTGATAGGTTAGGTTGGTTTGCAGAATTTCTGTGGACTAACACGTGGGTTTGGAGTGAATATGATACATGTTTTGTGGTAAATGGTTATTTAAGTCGGTTCAAGTTAATTGATGAGGTGCAATTAGTAAGTTGATGATAATTTGTGATAATCTCCTTATGGTTAAATTTTATCTATATTGATTTGTAATGTAAAAGATTCTACTCTAGTACACTGGTTCTGAGGAAATGAGGTTGAGTTTGAACTAATGTCAAAGGTAGAGCTTGGTAACATCCTTGTTGAGCCACTCGGTAACCACCAATCATTTTAATAACATCACTAAATTTTGTCGTGAACCCCCAAATGGGCGGCGGCTCCGGCTTCCGCCTGGAGATCTGTACAGGCAGGATTCCGCCTGGAATCCCAGCTGGGCGGGATTGGGCGGGACATAATAGCATTACATAAACCCATTTGAAACAGTTCAATTCATGAGTTTGGTCAACTTTTTTTTCTATTCGGTTTTGTTTCTTCAAACAGAGTATGCAGCATTTCAAACTTAATTTTTATCTAGATGTATTTGAACTTTCGCTCAACTCTTTCTCCTTGTTTATCCTCGCTTTTCAAGTCTTCTTCTCTAATGTTGACACTTTATTCAATTGGAGCACAGTTGTCTGTATTCATATGAATCAGTTTTTCTCTTTTTGTTGGCCCTTTTCACACATTCGGGGCGACTAAATAGTTGTGATGTCATTTTTTCCTAAATTGGTATCACTTTTGTAGATGGTGTTGAGTGGGTAATATATTCATATGTGCTCATTCTTTTCCCGACGCTTACGCTTTGAGAACTCTCTTCCACTCCCATTTTTTGAGACACATTATGTTGTCCGAGTGCAACAACCACCGTAGTAGATGAAAGAAATGACTCCAATTTCAGGTACCTGCGTAACATGTGTAGGTTCGATGACCTCTAATAATTTCTAATCAATTTCTATTAATCTCTACTTAAGATACAACGGTAACGATAATTGAAACAGTAGAGAAAATGTATGTAAACCACAAGAACACTCAGCGATTTTATAGAGGATCGACACACCACCCGGGTCATACTTTCTCTTTTGCAAACTCCGCTCGATCTTAGGAGCTCCGCCTACGTGTTCACTAATCCGATCTCGTTCCGGACTGAGATCAAGACTTTACACCACGAACTCGCGAAAAAAATCATCGTTGAGCTCGGATTCTCCTCTCACAACCTGAGAGAGATGTTTCGGACTTTCACCGAAACCTTTACAAACTTTTGTTGACAAAGGAAATGTATAACAAGACATTCTAACTTAAGCACACTTGAGTATGATTGAGAAGTTTGGTCAAATAGTGAATTTTAAACTTTTGAGTGTAAGATTGAGATTTCTTGAGTGGGAGAGTTTCTCTCTAGTATGAGAGTGTAAATAAGGTGTGTGAATCTTTATTTATACGCTCCTAAAGAGATATAATCGTTGGTATTTATTTGGTAATGGTTTGCGAAAGAAACACAAAACATAAAACTACGTTAGCAAATCTGTCATAAACTGGTCGATCGACACGAGATGAACGGTCGATCATTTCCATGAAAATAAGAAAACTCGATTGAACCAAATAAAGACTCGATCGAACCAAACAGGTTATGACTTAAGCTATCGGTCAAACTAATTTTAGGGATGATCAACCATTTACAGGGTTTTGGCTAGGTAAAAGATTGGCGGTCGGACTCAACAAGGAAGTTTGTCCGACCGAAAATATCAATGACTTTTAGGGCACACACATATATTCTTCATTCGGTCGGCCGGTTGCTTGGCAACGTTCGACGATGGCCAAATACATTCTATGGGTTAGGTGAGTTTATACGATTACGATCGTTGGAGAATACGACAAGAATAACGGTCATATGAAAAGACGTGAAACAGTCGACCGAAAGGTCAAAATAGGTTGACCGGTTGAGTTGGGAAAGATCACTATTGAACGCAGACAACATAACGTGTCCCAAGAAATGAGAGTGGAAGTGCCGGGAAAAGAAAGAGCACAAATATATCAACTCAGGGGGAAATGACCTCACAACCATTTAGTCACCCAAAAGATGTGAAAAAGGCAGAAAAGGGAAAACCGATTCATATGAATAGAGAGACAACCATGTCTACGAACTTGATGCTCATATTAAATAAAGTGCCAAAATTAGAAAAGAAGACTTGAAGAGCGAGGATAAGCGAGGAGAAAGAGCTGAGTGAAAGTTTTAAATGCATCTAGATAAAAAATATTGCTGCACACTTTGTTAAAGAAACAAAACTGATTGACACGGATGAAAAAAAGACCAAACTCATGAATTGGGCTGAATCAAATGAGTTTATGTAGTGCATTGTATGTCGTTTTTTAATATGTATTGTATTTTGTATTTGCACTACATAATATTAATTTTGTATTTTGTTCGACCGTTTTGCACTGTTTTTGTGTGTGTGTGTGTTGCTATTGATTGGCTAGAAGACAACGGGTCTGCCGGCTCTTTTGGGGCGACGGAGGACATGCCGACCCTATAGCGATTAGTAGTGACACGTGGAGGGGGATTGTGATAATTGTCGCCGTGGCTCCGGCAGTTGAGGCAAAGCCGTGGCTCCGGCGAATGAAGCATGTTTTACTAGTCGTCGTGGCTCCGGCAAATGATGCAAAACTGTGGCTCCGGTAACACTGAGGCAAAGCCGTGGCTCCGGTAACACTGAGGCAAAGCCGTGACTCCGGCGAATGATGCAAAACCGTGGCTCCGGTAATGATTGACATCATTTCATGCTCATATTTGTATCTTATATCCATTATTTTACATCTAAGCAATGCTATGTGACGAGTTTTATGTTTAGTTTTCAGAAATAAAGAGGTTTGAAAAGAAGAACATGAAAGGACCCAAAAACAGGAAAAAAAGACTTGATTGTGAGACCTAGGGACTGAGATGCAATGGAGAAGGACCTGATCGTAAGACCGAAGGACCTAAGAGCAAAACAGGAAACTCCACACCATCATGGGGAGTATTTTGACAATTCGATTCGGGTCTAGGCTTTATAGACCCGAATTTTGACAATTTGACAAAGAAGGCATTCCTTGACACACTTCAAAGAAAGCCCACCAGAAGACCCAGACGGATCTAGGCTTTATAGGCCGCCAATTGGCGGTCTGGAACTGCCAATTGGCGGTCTGGATCATGCCAGATCCGCCCCAACTTCTCCTGGACTTGTATTAATGTTCGTTTAGACTATTTTTGGTATTGGTTTAGTCCCACATCGGGGGATTGTCCCGGATTAGCTTTTTCCATGCTTATAAATAGAACTCTTCACCTCCCATTGTAACCATCTCTCTCTTTGGTGGCCACCTTTCCCTACTAAGAGTGAAGCCTTGAAGCAAAACTCTGGTGGAGGAAGAACTACTTGTAATTTGGAGTGAGTAATAATAGAAGTTTTGTAGTTAATTGTTGTTTGCCTTAGTTTTTACATTGCTTAGTTAATTTCAATGTCTTGCATGTTTCTTTAGTCCCATGTTCTTTTAGTTTCTTTAATATTTCTTGCTTGCTTAGATTAATTTCATTTCAGTATTAATGTTTTCTTTTGTTAGAGTAGTTAGTTTAAATATGTGTGAGTAGTTCCATCCCCATTTGGAGGGTGGAGAAATATGTGATATAATCATGTACTGTATTAAGTGTGTGTTATTTTTATCCCTTGAGCTTTAAATGATTTCCATAACCATCTAACGTGTCTCCACTCTTATCTTTGATATGCTAATGCTCGTGAATAAAGCTTAACTTATGCTTTGATTATTGGATCTATTTTATGGGGAATGATAAGGTTAGGATATGGATAAGAATTAATATTGGAAACACAATTTGTAGTGTGTGAACTCTTGTTGCCTTTACCTTAGCTAATGTCTTGTATGTTTTAATGATGTAGTATTATCTTAATTCATGTGGAGGTATAGTAGGGTCTAGTCTTTATACTTGAGTTCATTTAACTTCATTCCAATTATTGTCTTGTATGTTTTAATGATGTAGTAAAATCTTAATTCATGTAGAGGCAAAGTTGGATGTAGTTTTATGATTTCATGCACTACATGTTGTGAGGAGCTTAATTACACACACACACCACACACACATCTTTATGTTCACATCATCTCTCTACCCACTTTGGGGCTTAGTTTATTGCTTATCTCCATTTCCATTTGCATCTTAGTGTAGTTTAGTGTAACCAACCTTTCTTCCCTTTCTTTACATCTCGCCTTCGCACGAACCAAGTGTCGACACACCTCCCAGTGGACGACCCGTATTTGCCACCCCTTCAACGCGGCCTTGCACTTGCGGTTAAATATAAAACGATCAATCAAGTTTTTGGCGCCGTTGCCGGGGAGGTGCTCTGTCCAGACATTGGTTTGGACGATTCGAGGGGTTTTTAATTTTTTGTTTTCAGTTTTCTTAGTTTCAGGGAACCATCAGAACAAGGGGAGGCTACTGGAGAAATTTGGGGGAACAGAAGAGCTAAACAGACCGCCAATCAGCGGTTGAAGACCGCCAATTGGCGGCCTGGTGAGAGTTTCTGCCCTTGAAATTTTTACTGTTAGTTAGTGCTGTAATTTGTGTTATCTGGGAGCCCTATTTTGCATGCTATGACTTCTGGTTTGCTCCCAGATCATTAATCACTCCCCCATTAATCAACTTGGCCCTAAAATCCAAAGCAAAAGACTAGACGTTCTTATTTGTTTAGGTCACGCATCATGTATTGACTTGAGCATATTTGTCTTTTCTTTTAGCTTTAATTTCAGTTGTTGAGTGCTGGCGTAAGGTACGCCTGCATTAGTTAGTAGGATTTGCATCAGGACAAGAGTGAGAGAGCGTTTGATTGGAGCGATTGATTGCTAGATCTAGGATCAAATCGCTACTAAGGAGGGGCTGTCCCATAAAAGATAAGGTGGGGGATTTCATCACCCTTTCCTTGGCCTCAAAAAACCACTCTTAATAAAGCCTTAACTAAAAGCAAGTAGACATTGGCCCTAGGATTGCGGGCGCAATGGGAGAGTAATCTAGTCGAGACCGTCATGACCTGATCGGCGTTGCCTACCTTGTCGATAGTAGGAGGTACTGGATCTCCGGATGTGGTATCACTTGCTGGGCATTGTGGTCCTCGTTGTAGGGAGGTGAGGCGTGTCGAGGCTAGTGACCTCGAAGTTAGGCGTCGTCTAGCTTAAGGACCCATTGCCTTACATTGTTTGAGCCGTGCTTGCTAGTTAGGCTTCTTTCTGATCCCACTACCCTCGCTAGCTCTAGGGATTCTTCCCTCCTCATCTGAGTCCTCTCCTCATCTATTCTCTATGTTTAGTCTCCTCTAATACACCTTCTGTTGTGTGTCGTTTAGAGTCGAGTCGAGCATTTTTATGCGAGGTTGGGCTCGTTCTGGTGAGAACGCTCGTCTCGAGAGAGTGCTTATTTCTGAGATGGAAGATCTTGGTGATCGACCATCTCCGCCTCGTGCTCCTTTGGAGCAAGAGGCCGAGTCGTCTCGTGGTGGCGAGGGAGACCGGGTTCCATACATGGACTACCTCGGTCCATTCCCACCACCACGTAGACCTCCTTCTCCTCCTCCTCTGACTCGAGAGGAAGGGAGATTCGGTCAGGATCGAGTTCTAGGTGCACCACCACCTTTAGCTCGACAGGATAGGCCGATGATGTTGTGGGAGCGGACCCATCCTGTTCGGGCCGCACAACCTTCTTGCATAGTTGTTCCCCCTGCTCGCGGGAGCAACTATGAGCTGAAACCTCAGTATGTGAGCATGCTTCCAACCTTTACTGCCAATAAGGAGGATCCGTATATTTTTATACGCGAATTCGAGGAAGTATGCTCCATGTTCAAGCTTCAACAGCTTGACGAGGATTCTGTCCGGTTGAGGATGATTTCGTTCGCATTGAAGGATAATGCGAAGAAATGGATGTATAGCCTCCCGGCGAGCTCGATTCGGTCTTGGGATGACTTTGTGACCGTCTTTCTGAAGAGATTTTTCCCTCAAAGGAAAACTCAACAGATACGGCACCAGATACATCAAATGTATCAGACCGAGACCGAATCTTTTCATGGTTTCTTTGAGAGGTTCAAGGACCTTCTCCAGCAATGCCCTCATCATGGACTTGAGCTATGGCAGCTGTGCCAGATTGTTTATGAGGGCATCAACTACAACACCCGCATATTGTTGGAGTCGATGTGTCAGGGTGACTTCCAAATGAAACCCATCGAGGAGGCATGGGACACTTTTGAGTCCATGGCTGAGCGCACCTTCGAGTGGGACACCATGAGAGAGCCACCAGCCGCCAGGTCTTCTGGTCGAGCTGGATCATATCATGTTGAGTCGACTATCGCGTTTGAGGCAAAAATGGCTGCTCTCATGCGTAGGATAGAGAGTTTGGAGATGGACCGAGCTCCTGTAGCTCAGGTCGCTACTCCCGGGTGTACTAGGTGTGGACTGTCGGGACATGATGACTTGGAGTGTGCTTACGCTCCAAGGGATACTGAGCATGCAAATGCGATGTATCAACAAAGGCCTCGAAACGACCCGTACAGTCATTCCTACAACCCGGGATGGCGTAACCATCCTAACTTCTCTTGGGGGTCTAGTGGAGGACACGGTCAGAGCTCGCACGCTCAACCTCAACCTCCACCTTATCAACCTCCACACCCATCGGCGACCTACCAACCCCCACATCAAAGGTCTCAGCACCAAAATTACCAACCTGGTCAGGCCTCTTCGTCGGGTTATTCTAACCAGACTCCACCACCCTAGCGGGTTGACCCTAAGGACTCTACGATTGAACAAACCCTTCAAGCATTCATGCAGAGCACTCAATCCATGCTTGCGGCCAACAATAATACGGTCAAAGCATTGGAAATGCAAGTAGGCCAGTTGGCTCATCAGCTCCATGAACGCGAGAATGGTCAATTCCCGAGTCAACCTGTGGTAAATCCCAGGGGTCAGCCTGCTAATACCAGGCAGAATGTACACAATGCTGAAAGTGACCCTTCCCAACATGCTAATGTTATTCATACCTTGAGATCGGGAAGGGTCGTTGACAACAATGTGAAAATGTCGGAAGCCAACCCTGTTGGCGAGACTTCCGAGGAGAGTCTTGAGCCTGTCAAGGAACTTAATTCTGAGACTCCTCCTCGTGATTCTTATGTCCCCAAGGCATCATTCCCTCATCGGTTGACTAAAAAACGTGATGAGCATTGGGATAAGATCGTTGAGGTACTTAGGCAAGTAAAGGTGAACATCCCGTTGTTGGACGTTGTTCAACAAATGTCACCGTATGCCAAGTTCCTCAAGGACCTTTGCACCACCAAGAGAAAAACAAATGTGCCCAAAAAGGCCTTCTTGGTCGCCAATGTGAGCTCCATATTGACACAACCCATGAATGTCAAGTAAAAGGACCCTGGTTGTCCAACTGTCTCTTGCATGATTGGGAATGTGACCATCTCTCAAGCTCTATTGGATTTGGGGGCATCTGTGAATCTCCTGCCTTACTCAGTCTATGTCAACCTTGGGATATGCGATCTTAAACCAACGAGGACAACCCTCCAGTTGGCTGATAGATCCGTCAAAATCCCACGAGGGAGTGTGGAGGATGTCCTTATCAAAGTGGGTGAGTTCGTATTTCCAGTTGATTTCATCATCTTGGATACCGAACCCGTGTCCAACCCACAAGGACAGATTCCTGTGATCCTTGGGAGGTCATTTCTTGCGACATCTAATGCTTTGATCAATTGTCGCAATGGCTTGATGAGGTTGTCTTTTGAAAACCTCACGGCGGATTTCAACATCTTCACTCTTGGTAAGCAACCTGGGCTCTTCGACGACACTGTCGGAGCCAATTTCATCCAGGACACGGATGAGCCTGACTCATTAGGCATGTTCGACTCACATCGACATATTATTGAGGTGCCTAATGATCAGGTTGCGAGTGAAGAGGATCTTGAGGAATCCGCCAGCATATCTCTGGACGAGGAGGCACATCTGGGTGCTTGCTCCTCTTACCCTGTGGCCCTTGAGCCACTTGAAAGTAACTCTGAATCCGACAAGGACCCACCTCTGGTCGAGCTTAAACCGCTCCCCGATAACCTAAAGTACATCTTTTTAGGGGATAATGAGACCTTGCCACTCATTATTGCTTCTGATCTTGAAAAAGATCAAGAGGTTGCCCTCAAAAGAGTACTCTTTGAAAACAAAGAGGCAATCGGGTGGTCCTTGAAGGATATCAAGGGAATTAGCCCTGGTATAGTTCAGCATCGGATCCACATGGAAGAGGATTCTCGGCCCCGCAGGGACCCACAACGGAGATTGAATCCTGTACTGAAGGAAGCCGTCCGAAAGGAGGTTCTTAAGTGCTTGGATCATGGCATAATCTATCCTATCTCTGATAGTTCGTGGGTGAGTCCTGTCCATGTGGTTCCCAAGAAGTCAGGCGTGACGGTTGTGGAGAATGAGCATAATGAGCTTATCTCCATGTAGTGTATTAAGTGTGTGTTATTTTTATCCCTTGAGCTTTAAATGATTTCCATAACCATCTAATGGGTCTCCACTCTTATCTTTGATATGCTAATGCTCTTGAATGAAGCTTAGCTTATGCTTTGATTAGTGGATCTATTTTATGGGGAATGATAAGGTTAGGATATGGATAGGAATTAATATTGGAAACACAATTTGTAGTGTGTGAACTCTTGTTGCCTTTACCTTAGCTAATGTCTTGTATGTTTTCATGATGTAGTCTTATCTTAATTCATGTGGAGGCATAGTAGGGTCTAGTCTTTATACTTGAGTTCATTTAGCTTCATTCCAATTATTGTCTTGTATGTTTTAATGATGTAGTAAAATCTTAATTCATGTAGAGGCAAAGTTGGATGTAGTTTTATGATTTCATGCACTACATGTTGTGAGGAGCTTAATT
This sequence comes from Triglochin maritima, assembly GCA_963682175.1. Taxonomy (NCBI): domain Eukaryota; kingdom Viridiplantae; phylum Streptophyta; class Magnoliopsida; order Alismatales; family Juncaginaceae; genus Triglochin; species Triglochin maritima. The sequence goes on along the minus strand of OY821788.1, from coordinate 25,508,284 downwards.
ACACACACACACCACACACACATCTTTATGTTCACATCATCTCTCTACCCCCTTTGGGGCTTAGTTTATTGCTTATCTCCATTTCCATTTGCATCATAGTGTAGTTTAGTGTAACCAACCTTTCTTCCGTTTCTTTACCTCTCGCCTTCGCACAAACCAAGTGTCGACACACCTCCCAGTGGACGACCCGTATTTGCCACCGCTTCAACGCGGCCGTGCACTTGCGGTTAAATATAAAACGATCAATCAGGTAACACTGAGGCAATGGGGGGGTTGTTTGGCCGTGTTTTGGACCGGCGGTGCCGTGTGTGTACGTGTGTGTTGGGGTTGGGGTGAGAGGACCCTTGAGACCCGTGTTGTTGGGCTATGGCCGGGAGAGAGGTCCCGGGAACTTAGCGGGTGTATCAGTTGTGGTGTTTTACGGTTCTTTGCATATTTCATTCTGTCCATATATGAGTTAGGGTTTGGCATACTGGGTTTCCTCCTGGAAACTTAGGCATTTATTGTCTGCTTTTAGGCCGAGAGCGACGTTAGGTGGGTGGTGACGGTGGAGGTAGCGCTCGAGACCTGATCCTGCTTCCCTATATTTTGAGGTGGTTGTGATTACTTGTGTATATTTTATGTATATGAGCTTTTGATTTAATCACATTCTTTTGTAAACTCGTTGACATATATATATATTATATGTTGGTGCACCGGTGTGTGTATTTCTTTTTCGTAATGTCCTCGTTGATTGTATGATTTAAATTTGAAATTTTCCGCTGTGTTTGAGGACGTTACAACTTGGTATCAGAGCAGTCAGTTTCAGTGTCTTCGTCCAATGGAACCACCCTTAGAGTTGTGTCGATCATACATGCATTGTTCTCATTCATGTTTTGTGTCTCCTGTGTAGATGGCTCCGAGGAGTGTGAGACCTCCTCCCTGAGACCGTAGCACCAGTGATGAGGTGGGTGAGGGGAGTAGAGGTGAGGAGCTGAGGACGCTCCAGGGCACGATAGGTAGATTGGGCGAGATTCTCGAGCGCCAATCCGCCCAGGCTGAGCAGGGAGGAGCGGGTCCAGTGCTTGATCGGTTTATGCGTCAGCATCCCCCATCCTTCGATGGTAGCGACGACCCTGAGGCAGCAGAGGACTGGGTCTTTAAGATACAGAAGATTTTTCGGGCGATTGGATGTCCTCCTGAGAGTAAGGTGGATCTGGCCACCTACGTGTTGGACGGCGGCACAGCCATCTGGTGGAGGTCCACTTCTGCTGTAGTGTTCGAGGACAATGAGGAGTTGGGCTGGGAGGATTTCCTAGCGGAATTCAACCAGCAGTATTTTCCACAGCACGCCCGTGACAGGAAGAGAGAGGAGTTCCTGGCTTTAGAGCAGAGGGACATGACTCTGGCTGCCCACATCAGCAAATTTCACGCTTTGGAGCGATATTGTCCAGAGATTTATGTGACGCAGGAGCAGAGGGCTCGGAGGTTTGTGCGCGGTCTGAGGCCGCAGTTCAGGGCCCGTGTTACCACGAGCATGCCACAGACGTTAGCAGACGCTGTGAAGTTTGCGACCATCATGGATTAGGATAGCCAGGACATTGAGGAGGCTAGGAGGTCGCAGGTGAAGACCGGAGTGCGTCCGGGGAGTTAGTTGTCAGGGAATCCGGGCAAGAGGACTCTGATTGACGGAGGTGGACCACCGCAGGCTGGGCAGTGCAGGCAGTGTGGTGGAGTTCATCCGGGACGCGGTTGCGGACCCCGTTCTGGAGCGTGTCATGGTTGTGGCCAACTGGGTCACTTTATTCGTTCTTGCCCGAGTAGGCCGGGTGGACCTATTGTTCGACCGGGATCATCCACAGCTGGTGGAGCTGGTCCGAGTCGTTCTGCAGCACCACCCCAGCAGGGGAAGAGAGCAGGTCGCGTGTTCACTATCCAGTCGGAGGAGGCTAGAGATGCCAGCACGGTGGTGAAAGGTACGCTACTTGTTGCAGATTTGGTAGCTAGGGTGTTGGTCGACTCTGGGGCCACGTACTCGTTTATCTCTGAGCAGTTTGCGAGCGTGTTGGGCCGTACCCCTGCGATGTTGACTGCCACTTTGGAAGTCAGCACACCCCTGGGTTTGGTGGGCACTGTGGGGAGATTTCTTCCCGACGCCACGATTGCTTCGGGAGACCAGGAATTTCCTGCTGACCTGGTCTTGCTACCGATGGTGGACTTCGATGTTATACTCGGGATGGATTGGTTGTCCCAGTATGACGTCCGAGTCTTGTGCCGTGATAAGAAGATTTTGATTCCGAGGCGAGGTTTGCCTGATCTTCTGATCAGAGGATTGAAGGACCGCGGGAGTCGGTTGATTGTTTCTTCGGTTAGAGCTCGGAAGTTGATTCAGCAGGGTTGCAAGGCTTTTGTAGCCACTTTGGTAGTTCCAGATCCTGAGTTGAGGAGGCTGGAGGACATCGAGATTGTTCAGGATTTTCCCGAGGTGTTTGCTGATGATGTCTCCGGTCTACCACCCCATAGAGAGATTGAGTTCGGCATTGATCTGATAGCTGAGACTACACCGCAGTCGAAGGCTCCGTACAGGATGGCACCTGCAGAGTTGGCAGAGCTGAAGAAGCAGTTGCAGGATCTGATGGATACTGGGTTTATCCGACCCAGTGTCTCACCGTGGGGTGCACCAATTTTATTTGTGAAGAAGAAGGACGGCTCGTTGCGGATGTGCATAGATTACCGGATGCTGAATAAGGTTACTGTGAGGAATCAGTATCCTTTACCCAGGATCGAGGACCTGTTTGACCAGTTGCAGTCAGCGAAGGTGTTCTCGAAGATTGATCTGCAATCCGGGTACCATCAGTTGAGGATCAGAGATGCTGATGTTCAGAAGACAGCTTTTCAGACGAGGTACGTGCACTTTGAGTTTCTGGTGATGCCGTTCGGGTTGACGAACGCGCCTGCAGCTTTTATGGATCTGATGAATAGGACTTTCAGTCAGTATCTCGACCGTTTCGTGATTGTCTTCGTGGACGATATTTTAGTCTATTCACCAGATATGGATCAGCACCGGGAGCATCTGAGGATCGTACTTGGCATTCTGAGAGATCAGCAGCTGTATGCTAAGTTTTCGAAGTGCGAGTTCTGGCTTCGCAGTGTAGCATTTTTGGGGCATATCGTGTCAGGAGCTTGGATATCAGTGAATCCAGCGAAGGTCGAGTCAGTAACGCAGTGGAGAGTCCCGACGAGTGTGACTGAGATTAGGAGTTTTATTGGATTGACGGGTTATTACCGTCGGTTCATCAAAGACTTCTCGAGACTTGCTTCACCACTGACAGCGCTGACGAAGAAAGGAGTGAAGTTTGTTTGGTGCCAGAATTGCGAGGACAGTTTTCAGGAACTGAAGAGTCGGTTGACGACTGCTCAAGTTCTGACTCTTCCCAGCGGTAGCGGAGGTTATGCGATTTACAGCGACGCCTCAGGTGTTGGTTTGGGCTGTGTACTGATGCAGCACGGGCAGGTAGTGGCGTATGCCTCGAGGCAGCTGAAGGTGCATGAGAAGAATTACCCCACTCACGATTTAGAGTTGGCAGCCGTGGTTCACGTTCTGAAGATTTCGCGTCACTATTTGTATGGTGAGCGGTTCGAAGTCTTCACGGATCATCAGAGTCTGAAGTACCTGTTTTCACAGAAGGAGCTGAATATGAGGCAGCGTAGATGTCTTGAGCTGATTAAGGATTTTGATTTCACTATCTCCTATCATCCCGGGAAGGCGAATTCAGTTGCAGACGCGATGAGCAGGAAAGTGGAAGTATCAGCTACGAGTTTGTGTATTCAGGAGTGGAGGCTACTCGAGATATTGTCAGAGTGGAGGCCGTTCACAGAGAGCTCGGGGGGAGCAGTGATTGCAGGTCTTCGAGTGGAGCCGCAGACCGTCAGTCGAGTTATTCAGGCTCAGCACATGGATGATGATTTGACTGGTCTGCTACAGTCAGCTGCCAGAGATGGGTTAGACTTCACTGTGGGAGTGGATGGAGGTCTGAGGTTCAGGAGTCGGATCTGGGTGCCGAAGGTCGATGCGCTGAGAGATGGCATTATGGAGGAGGCACACCGAGCCAGGTATTCCATTCACCCGGGGAGTACGAAGATGTATAAGGATCTGCAGCGGAACTTCTGTTGGCGAGGGATGAAGCGCGATGTGGCTGATTTTGTGGCTAGGTGTTTGGTTTGCCAGCAGGTGAAGATCGAGCACCAGAGACCAGCGGGACCGATGTAGAGCATAGAGCTACCTGAGTGGAAGTGGGAGCACGTGACGATGGATTTCGTCACTGGGTTGCCGAAGACGAGGAGCTCCCATGACGCGATTTGGGTTATAGTCGATCGACTGACTAAATCGGCACATTTTCTGGCCATCCGGACTACTTTACCTTTGGAGGGTCTTGCGAGATTGTATATCGAGGAGATCATCAGACTGCATGGGGTGCCAGTGAGTATCATTTCAGATCGAGATCCGAGGTTCACTTCCAGATTCTGGGGGAGTTTGCAGCAGGCTCTGGGGACTCGTCTGAAGTTCAATACAACATTCCATCCGCAGACAGACGGTCAGTCAGAGAGGACCATTCAGACGTTAGAAGACATGCTGAGAGCGTGCACTCTGGATTGGGCAGGGCACTGGGATGAGCACTTGCCGTTGATCGAGTTCGCCTACAACAACAGCTACCATGCGAGTATTGGGATGGCGCCATACGAGGCTTTGTACGGGAGACCTTGCAGATCACCGGTGTACTGGAGTGAGGTAGGCGAGAGACAGTTAGTCGGGCCTGAGAATATACAGATGTATGCTGAGAAGGTTGATGTAATCAGGCAGCGACTAGCGACAGCTCAGAGCAGGCAGAAGAGCTATGCGGATCGGCGTAGGCGAGTGTTGATTTTTGAGGTTGGCGATCATGTCTTTCTGAAGATCTGACCGTCGCGTGGAGTGATGAGATTCGGAAAGAAAGGGAAGCTCAGTCCGAGGTACATTGGGCCGTTCGAGATTTTGGACCGAGTTGGAGAGGTCGCCTACCGGATTGCGTTGCCGCCACAGTTTTCTGGCCTTCATAACGTCTTCCACGTTTCGATGCTGAGGAAGTACGTGTCAGATCCTTCTCATGTGATTCAGATTGAGGTTTCAGAGATCCAGCAGGATTTGTCTCTTGAGGAGAGACCGGTGGAGATTGTGGATCGAATGGATCACCAGCTCAGGAGGAGGACGATTCCGATGGTCAAGGTCAGGTGGCAGCATCACTCTGAGCGAGAGGCTACTTGGGAGGTTGAGGAGGAAGTTCGGAAGTCATATCCGGAGATGTTTGGTAAGCGCTGGATTTGATTTCGTGGGCGAAATTCTTTTACGGAGGGTGGATTGTTAGATCCTAACCCTTGCTTATGTGCTAATTGTGCTTAGGGGAGGATTAGTGGTGGATCGAGATGGACGGCTGAGATCATTTCGGGGAAGAGTATAAAAGGTTTGGGTTTCTCTCTCTCCCCTCATTCTCTCTCGCGTCTCTCATCTCTCTCCCTCTCTCTAGAACTCGCCTCTCTCGGCAGCACAGGGAAGGTCGGCGTGGTGTGGTGATCGGAGAGCACGGGAGTTGCCGTTGGAGTCGCCGGAGGAGCGAGGATCGTCGATTGCGGGAGGTTTTGCGAGGAAGAGCTCGCCGTCGTTTCTTCAAAGGCTTCTTCAAGTCTTAAGGTATGTCAAACTTGCTTTCAAGCTCACCTAGTGTTAGTGTGGGAGTGGGAGCGGTCGACGGTAGGCCGTTTCGGCTCGTCGGACCCGCACAGCAGCATTTGAACTATAAACGGTCGACCGGTGTTTTGGTTCGGTCGACCGGTTATAGTGTATTTGGGGCAGAATCCCTCGCACCGGTCGAACGATGCCCTTCCGGGCCTTCGACCAGTTGTGCAATTTTCGCGAGAGAAAACGTCCTGGGTATTTTCGGTCGAACGGGACCCCTCTGTCGGTCGACCGAAAGTACTGTTGTAGGTCGGTTGGGGCGTTGACCATCTAAACGGTCGACCGCCTATTTGACTCGTTCGACCGACGTTTAAGTTAACTTAATGTCCGGTCGACTCGAAGTGAGGTTTCGGTCAACCGTGTGTATGGTTTGGTCGAAGGTTTTCTACTGGAGGTTTTCGGTCGACCGATAGGGTTCGGTTGTTCTACCGTTTTACTGTTGTTTGCGAAAATGGATTTCTACTGGTGCTTTTCGGTCGACCGGGACCCCTTTGTCGGTCGACCGTTTGGCGGGTTTTTCGGTTGGGCCAGTCCTCTGGGTGAGGATCGGTCGACCGGCAGCCAAGTTTTGTTCGACCGTTTTGCACTGTTTTTGTGTGTGTGTGCGTTGCTATTGATTGGCTAGAAGACAACGGGTCTGCCGGCTCTTTTGGGGCGACGGAGGACATGCCGGCCCTATAGCGATTAGTAGTGACACGTGGAGGGGGATTGTGATAATTGTCGCCGTGACTCCGGCAGTTGAGGCAAAGCCGTGGCTCCGGCGAATGAGGCATGTTTTACTAGTCGCCGTGGCTCCGGCAAATGATGCAAAACCGTGGCTCCGGTAACACTGAGGCAAAGCCGTGGCTCCGGCGAATGATGCAAAACCGTGGCTCCGGTAACATTGAGGCAATGAGGGGGTTGTTTGGCCGTGTTTTGGACCGGCGGTGCCGTGTGTGCACGTGTGTGTTGGGGTTGGGGTGAGAGGACCCTTGAGACCCGTGTTGTTGGGCTATGACCGGGAGAGAGGTCCCGGGAACTTAGCGGGTGTATCAGTTGTGGTGTTTTACGGTTCTTTGCATATTTCATTCTGTCCATATATGTGTTAGGGTTTGGCATACTGGGTTTCCTCCTGGAAACTCAGGCATTTATTGTCTGCTTTCAGGCCGAGAGCGACGTTAGGTGGGTGGTGACGGCGGAGGGAGCGCTCGAGACCTGATCCTGCTTCCCCATATTTTGAGGTGGTTGTGATTACTTGTGTATATTTTATGTATATGAGCTTTTGATGTAATCACATTCTTTTGTAAACTCGTTCACATATATATATATATATTATATGTTGGTGCACCGGTGTGTGTATTTCTTTTCGTAATGTCCTCGTTGATTGTATGATTTAAATTTGAAATTTTCCGCTGTGTTTGAGGACGTTACAAATAAAATCTTCACGACATGAAGCTCTTGTTCCATTGAATCCTGATGTAAGCCATACGCCATCAACTTTCACTAGTTATTAAAGGAATAAAGCCTCTTTCAACAATGAATTCACAAAGTTATTAAAGGAAATAAAGCCTCTTTCAACTATAAGCACACAAAATTTATCTGATGCCTTTGTAGTGTCACAATCCACTCGTTCAAAGAAATAGCGTGATCGTAGGTTGAAAGTTCAAACTTCAAAACTATTCTCCCTATTCCATCAGTTCACTCGATCAGATTCTTGAATTATCTTTTGATGGCAATCTAGTACTCATGTGCTTGCTTATCCATATTCTCAACAAACTTTTGGGAAAATTCCTGTAAGTTATTCTATACTGAACTGCTACTCGTCGCCGTAAAACTACTTAAATCGTCACAACAGATTACCATTTTGTCCCTCTACCATTTCTACTTATATAACTCTTCATTTCACTCTTTTAACACAACTTTCTCTTCATATCACTCTTCTATTCACCAGATATAATGTCTCGGAGACCAGGAAAAGAACCAGCAGACACCCCGGACTACTCACATCTGGTAAATTGCCTTGTTTATTTTAATTAATTTTTAATTTTTTTTTGGGTCGGGCGTCTTCCGCGGACGTCTGCGGGAGACGCCTCCCACGTAGGGCAGGCGTCTCCCGCAGACGGTCCCGATTTTTTTTTGAATTTATTTAAATTGATTATAAATTGTGATAAATTTAAAATAAATTGAATATTATGTTAATAATGAGTTAAATTAGTTTAGTAAATCCTTTATTGATTATAAATTGTTATAATTAATAAATAAATCGATTATCAAGTTAATAATTAGTTTTAGTAATGAATTATTGATTAAAAGTTGTGATAATCACTAAATAAATTGATTATTATGTTAGTAATTAGTTGTGTACGATTTTAGTAATGGATTATTGATTAATTGTGATAATTGCTAAATAAATCGATTATTAAGTTAATAATTAGTTTAATTATGTTAGTAAATCCATTAATAAATTTATATTTTTAAAATCGAATTAATAGTCATCGTGTTACCGTGGAGGAAAAGGGAAATCAATTCCCTTACGCGCGGTACGTAGTGTAGCAGACGAGTCAGGTCCTCGTCATCCACGTACACGTGGTATTTCTGCTTCAATTAGGAGAGAGAGATTTGTTACGTCGTCGTCACACACCTGAGGATTCTTTCGACGACGAGGATGATTCAGATGAGTTGATGAGTCACGACGAGAGTGACGATGGGGGTCGGTAAGACTTGGGGCCACAGGAGGAGGTGATCCATCAGTCCGGTCGAGGACGGGGGCGACATTGTGGTCATTCGGCTGAGTGGGTCATTAGGAAGGATCGAGGTGGCCGGTTTGTGACCGGTGATTCGAGTTCGTGCACTGCAGACGCCCGAGCTCAGAAGAAGAAGAAGAGGGGTGAGGACGAGTCTTGGATCGTCACGGATATTATGCCCGGTGGTCCTGTAGATGGTAGCGTCATTCCGAGTTTCGGAGGCCACATCGCCAGACGCATCTGGGATGACGAGGATCAGAAGGTTTTGAAGTGCCATAATCGGCACAAAGCCTGTACAACATTGCAGGCATGGCGTTCAGTGATAACTGATTGATATGACGGCGACCGTGGTTGACAGTGGATTGAGTCACCTGCCGTACAACATGTTTTCCTGCATCGACATGCCGTTGATTTTGGCTTTCGAGCGATGACAGCCTGACACCAACACTTTCCACTTGCCGTTCGGAGAGATGACGATCATGTTGCGTGACGTCTTTCAGATTCTACACATTCCTGTTGGTCCTATGGTCAGTGCGCAGGCGCCGACATCTGAGCTGAAGTTATATGTATCTGAGTTGCTGGGTGTCAGCCTGGAGGGTCTTGGGCGGGATAACTCATTTTGGAGTGGCGGTGGTGTTAGTATCGATGCTGTGGACGAGTGTTGCTGACGGGGGCGACCACCACGGACTGAGGATACGCAGATAACTGCTTACCTCTTCTTATTGTTAGGTTGCATCTTGTTTGTCGAAAAGAGCGGTTCCAGAGTCAGACCACGCGACCTATTGGAGGCGAGGGACCCAGATATCATTGGTCAGTACTCATGGGGGTCGGCGACGTTGACATATTTGTATCGCCAGCTGGGTATATCTAGTCGTGCTGATTGTGTGGTCAGATTACTTGTTGTCTTACACTGCTGCAAGCTTGGATATATGAGTATTTTCCTGCTTTACGCCCACATCGTGAGTGGAAGATTGTTGAGCGTGGTCATCCTCTTTCACGTATGTGGGCTGTCCGGGCCGAGGATAAGAGCGATGGTCGACTTCTTTCTATTCGTAGACGGCTAGATCAGATGATTGCATCGTAGGTATATAATGTATATATCGTTCACGTTTATTTAAATTTTAACTTTATTATTATTAACGTATAGACGTTTAGGTGGAGTGGTTGTCGTATGGTCCCGAGCCTGCTGTAGCTGTGCCGAGGACTACATTTATGGGCGTTATTCGTTATAGGGATATCACAGAGCCTTATTTACCTGATCGCGTTTTACGTCCGTTAGGTTACGTTCAGGTGATCCTGGTTGATATCCCGATGCCCGAGCATGAAGTACGGTCTGCGACTGCGACGACGTACGACGTCAGACATAACGTTTCGTTCGCGGAATCGGTTTGGAGGACATTTCCGAGAGTAGGACGACTACACCTGGACGATCTGAGTCGTAGCCACGGAATCGGTTTGCAGTGATTGGTAGGTGCTCATATCCACTTATCGTACGCGGTATCATTCCGAGACCGGAGAGACCACTGGATATGACATGGGCCGACGCGGTAAGTTTATCTAATTTTATTTTTAATTGTAATGTATATTTTGTTATTATTGTTAATGTACGCTAATTTTTTTTTACATACAGTGGATGAGTAGGGCGATACGGTGTACGCAACCGTTCTTGCGGCAGGGAGACAAGATGCCGACTGAGGATATGAGACTTGCATGTACAGATTGGGATCGCCTCATCGAGGATTGGAACAACCAGTTAGGCATTTCGGACCATGATTCCGATGCTGAGTTGTAGTTGACTTGATTTTACTATCGTTTTGTTATCTGTTGCTCTGTTACTACATTTGTTGGTATTTGCTTATGCTTATTTGTGTGCTCTTATTATTTATTTCTTACGAACATATCTTTTACGTATTTCTTTGACTATCGTATTTTAAAATTTATTTGTCACGAAAATATCTTCAACTTATTTTTTAGATATCAAATAATATTTAAATTTAAAATACAGTAAAAAACAACACGATATAAGTACAAATACACGATATATTATACATTACAAATTACAATCAAAATGTACTATGTAACAGGTTCCAATACTCCATCCTACTTTCGTACTGATCCTCCCATCCAACAACACTCTCATCTCGCATTTGATACCATAAGGTCGCTATAGAAGGTACTGGGATATTATCAGCTAATTCCAAACGAATAAAATGTCTGTAACTCCCTAAATGAGCAATGACCAACTCTCTGACATGCCTCGTCATGACAGACAGACTCTCCCAAGGTAGTATAGTAAGACACGGGAACAACGAACCATCCGTTCCTATTGCAAAATACATGACCACACACTTGTAAAAATTAGCAATAGGAAACAAGTCGGCCCAAACCTCCATATAATGATCCTCGCCACAAGCTCCCCCGCCCCAATCAATTCGTTGACAAGCCTCTCCTACATTGCCGAAATACACACTCTCATAAATAGGATGTGCACCTATCTCATTAGAAATCGCACGACGGGCGTACGACCATTTCTCTTGACCACCATGGAAGACATCGGCAACACATCAAAAACCACAGTTGCCATCAGCACGTACGTCATTCCACCTTTCCAGAAATGGTAAAATGATTCCTGGCAGTCTATCAGCATATGGGAAGTTATCCACGTCAATCCGTCCGGACACTGTAAGATAGGTAAATAACAATTCATTAAAACAACAAAATTAGGAGATAATATATTCAACCTCATCTAGATTACTGATATATATTAAATAACAACAAAGATATCGTAATACCAGAAGATCCTGTGCCCGTGTTCACGGACGATCGAGACGAATTGGAAGACCGACCACGACCCCTGCTCCCACTACTACCAGACCGACGACGACCCCTGCTCCCACTACTACCAGACCGACCACGATCTCGCTCAGCATACTCGAAGGCACTCGGGTCCCGACGTGTCGACTTTCCCCTAGGTCGACCTCGTACCTTAATATTTTCCGCGGGTTCTCCATAGTTCGACTGATCGGGGTGTAACTGTTCGTATAAAATACGAGAGACACTACGAATTACTGCAGGGCCGCTCTCCGAAATCTCATCAACTAGCTTCCGAAAATGCTGGACGTCTTGTGCTAACTGATCCATAAACTCTGACATCTGGACTCCTTCTCTGCGACGTCCGGCACCACACCTCCTCTGCGACGTCGTCAGCAGCTTTCCCCTCCTCCTCTGGTTTGTGTTTCACCACCTGTAGAAAAATTAACTTCAAGTGAAGCCAAAAGGAAATCTACTAGCCTTGTCTTGTATCTTGTTTGATTAGGTTCTCATATTTGATATGTTTAGATTTTGGTGTTTGGATTTGGATTGTTTAGTTGGTTGTGGAGATTGTGAATTTTGGATTTGTTTGGTTGACGAGAATGAAGTGTGATTGTGTGTAATTCATTTTTTATATGTTATTGCTATATGTTATGATGATGGATGCAACCTTTATTAATGAGATATCATTTGATTTCACTCGTTCATTGGATTAGTTTGTTTTGGATTGAGTTGAGTTGGGTTGGTTGGATGATTTAAATGAGTATATATGAGTTGGATTGCTTTGGTTTGCTATCTTAGGCCTTGAGTTGAATGCCTTTATATAATCGCCTTAATTTTAGAATGAATTAATTGCAAGTGTGTTGAATGTCAATTCTGTATGGTTGTATGTTTGTGTTTGTGCATGTATGGTTGTATGTTTGTGTTTGTGCAAGTTGGCAAATGTGTGTTTGTGCTTGTACGTACATGTGGATGAAAGTGTGAGCATCTGTGAACGAATTTGGTGCAGGTTGTATGTACACAAATACGATGACTAAAAACAAGTTTGCAGGATGCTATTTTTTTGTCCAGGTTTAGGAATAGACGTCGGATATTTATACTAGCCGACGTCTATTCCTCTGAAGAAAAGACTAAACGTCGGCTTTATTTATAATCCGACGTCTATTCTTTAAGAATAGTTGTCGTCTGTAAGTTCATCGACGTCTATACCAAAATAATAGACGTCGGTTATATATAAAGGCCGACGTCTATCCTTAAAGAATAGTCGTCGGCCGTATGTAGAAGCCGACGTCTATTCCTAAAGAATAGACATCGGATATTGGACGTCCGACGTCTATGTATAGACGACGCACACATAGACGTCGGATCTGGGAGTGCTTATATCCGACGTATATACCCCCGTAAATCCGACGTATATGCCCTTTTCTGTAGTAGTGAGATGTCACATACAAACTTCCATATCAATCCGACTTGAGTAGGCAACCCAATTCCATAAGATAACCAAGTTGTATAGAATTGTCTTAACCCAGACAATCAATTGACAGTTGTTCGGACGACAGGTTGATCTGTGCATATTTTGCCTTGGTTCGGCCGACCGACTTTGACCTTCCGGTCGATCGATCACCCATATTTTCAAGACGACCGATAACCTTGTCGTATTCTACAACGGTCGTATTCGTATTTTTTATCTAACCCTCAAAATACAATTGATCACCAGTCGATCGTGGACCTAGAAATGATCGATTGAATATAAATATTTCGAGACACCAAAAGTGCCTGTTAATTTCGGTCGACCGGACCTTGCTTTTGTGGTCGACCGATATATCCTTTAACCTGACCAAAACCCTGCTTTTGGTCGACCGCCCCATTTTTGGTCGATCGATCACTTAAGTCATAAACCAAACAAGTTCGACCGAAGCTTAATATGGTTCGAACGTTTCCTTATACTTAAGGAAACAGTCGACAATTTAGCCTGATTCGGTCGATCGTTGAGGGACAGAATTGCAGAACTTCATTTCTAATTAGTGTATCTTACACACAACTCACCCAATTCTTCTCAAACGGCCATATCTCTCTAGGAGCTTATAAATAGATGTCAACACACCCTATTTACACAACTCTCACACTTCCAATTGCTCCATATACTAGAGACACCTCTCCCAATCAAGAAATCCCAAATCCTACACTAAAGCTTAAACTTCCACCACTTCGATCCAGTTCTAATCATACTCAAAGTGTGCTCATGTTAAAGAGTGTTGAATGTAAAGGATGTAAAGGTTTTGGTGAATGCCCGAGGCGTACCTCTTGGATTGTGAGAGGAGGATGCAAGCTTGGCGAGGGTGTTTAGAAGCTTGAAGTGTAAATGTGTTCTCTCCCGGCCCAGAACGGGGAGTGGTTAGTGAAGACATAGGCGGAGCTCACAGAGTCGAGATGAGTTTGGAAGAGAGGAAGTAGGTGGGAGGCCGAACCTCTATAAATATCTTGTTTAATTAAGTAGGGATTAAGTTAAATTGATTAACATATTAAGTAGGTCATCAATGCTAATAATTGGTGTTAGAGCATAGGTGTTAAATTTCATAGACTTAACCAATTTTAGCATTGCATCTACTTCATCTAATCATGTAGAAGGTTTATGCACAACTGCGCCTTCATTGCTCAATAGGTCAAACTATGATTATTGGAAGAATAGAATGAAAATATTATTGATTTCTAATGACCTCAAGTATTAGATCTTTATTCAAAACCCATACACCCCAACTAATGAAGAAGAACTAGCCACCTTGACTAGGGCTAAAATGAAGGAATATGAAATGAATTCTACCATCATGAACATCCTTTCTAATGGCTTGAATAAGGGTGATTACAATAGGATTAGGGGGTGTGAAAGTGTATATGAAATATGGCATAGATTACAAATGCATCATGAAGGAGATAGTAAACTAAAAATTCACGTATTAGTCTCCTCATGCATAAATATGAAATTTCCACTATGCAATTCGGTGAGAACATAAGCGATATGAAAACTCGCTTTACCGATATCACTAACTCTCTTTGTGTTCTTGGAATAAAAATTAGTGATGGGGAAATGACTCGAAAGTTCCTCCGATCTCTCAACAACGATTGGGAAGACAAGGTGGTTGCAATTGAGGAAGCGCACAATCTTTCCCAACTAAAGATGGAGGAGTTAATTGGAACCTCATGGCTTATGAGCTCCAAATAAATCATCGAAAGGAGAAAGAAGCCTCCAAGAAGAACTCAACCTTGGCTTTGCACGCAAAATTCGATGAACCAAGAAGAAGAGAGGATACTGAGGGCATTGAGATCCTAGCCAAAGACTTCTTCAAGTTCTTCAAGAAAGATAAGGGAGAAATGAAAGAAGGAAGAGGAAGAAGAAGTGAGAAGAAAAAGGAACTAGAAAAGGAGAAAAGTGAGAATGAGAGAAGAGAAAGGGAAAAGAGAAATGAGAGAAGGGAGAGAAGGAGAGAAAAAGAAAAGAGCAAGAAAAGAGAAGAGAAAGGAAGGAGAAAGCCCACAAAGCAACTTGGGATGATTCTTCATCACTGATTGACATCATTTTATGATTATATTTGTATCTTATATCCATTATCTTTCACCTAAACAATGTTATGTAACGAGTTTTATGTTTAGTTTTCAGGAATAAATAGATTTGAAGAGATGAAGCATAAAAGGACCCAAAAGCAGGGAAAAAAGACTGAATTGTGAGACCTAAGGACTAAGATGCAAGGGAGAAGGACCTGAACGTAAGACCGAAGGACCAACGAGCAAAACAGAAAACTCCACACCATCTTGGGGAGTATTTTGGCAATTAGATTCAGGTCAGAGCTCAATTAAATAAAGTAGATGCATCAAAGACCGACAAAGCCATCCGGAAAAGCCCAGAAGAAAATCAAGCGTGATCCGAACAATATAGACCACCAATGGGCGGTCCAAGACCGCTAATTGGCGGTCTGTTGGCTCAAATCCGCTAAGAGTTTGGTGGGTCGCGTATTAGTGTGTATTAGTCCATTTCGGGTACTTGTTCCCACAAGGGGGGATTGTCCCAAATTGCCTTTTTCTTTGGATATAAATAGAACTCTTCACCTTCTTTTGTAATCACTTCACATTTTAAGTGACTATTCTTCCTACTAGAAGTGAGGCCTTGAAGCACACACTAAAGTAGGAGGATGCTAGATTGAACGTTTTATATTAAACCGCAAGTGCACGACCGCGTTGAAGCGGTGACAAATACGGGTCGTCCTCAGGGAGGTGAGCAGCCTCTCGTTTGCACGAAATCAAGTGGCAAAAAATGGAGAAGAGAGTTGATTATGCTACTCTACGCTACACTACACTAAGAAGTATGAAAAAATGGAGAAGAGAGTTGACCCGAATCTAATTGCCAAAATACTCCCCAAGATGGTGTGGAGTTTTCTGTTTTGCTCTTTGGTCCTTTGGTCTTACGTTCAGGTCCTTCTTCCTTGCATCTTAGTCCCCAGATCTCACAATTCAGTCTTTTTTCCCAGCTTTTTGGTCCTTTTATGCTTCCTCTCTTTAAACCTATTTATTTCTGAAATTCAAACATAAAACTCGTAACATAGCATTGTTTAGGTGAAAGATAATGGATATAAGATACAAATATAAGCATGAAATGATGTCAATCAATACCTCTACGTCGAGACGAGAGTGGTCGTTTGACGAGGAGCGTTGTCAATTTGGCTTCGGTAGTCGATTTCTCGACACCTTCCTCCACTCGTGTTGCACACAGTCCGGGTTCAATGGCTGCTCATTTTCGTGAGGAGGAGCAGTTGCTGGACCCACCATTTCCACCCGTGCTTCCAGTTGTCGCTCCCATACCTCTACGTGATCGATGCTACCCGAGCCGTACCACTCTACTCTCATGCATCGTATTGCCAGAGGCAAATGAGAACCATTTTGAGGTTAAGTCTCCGTTTATTTCCATGCTCCCTCACTTCATTGGGAAAGGTGAGCCCTATATCTTTCTCAGGGAATTTGAGGAGGTCTGTGCTATGTTCAAGCTGCAACAACATAGCACAAACTCCATCCATCTTAGGCTTGTCCCCTTTGCGCTGAAGGATGATGCCAAGAAGTGGTTGTACAACAACCAGGCGAATGCCTTTAGGACTTGGGATGAGTTTCAATCTACATTCCTCAAGAAATACTTTCCAAATCATCGAACTCAAAAATTGAGGAACGAAATCAATTCGTTCTATCAACTTGAGACCGAAACATTTCAGGCATATCTAGAGAGGTTCAAGGAGCTACTATCCTCATGCCCTCACCATGGCATTGAGTTGTGGCGTCTTTGTCAGATTTTTTACGAGGGTCTTCACATCCCGTCCCGAATGCTCCTTGAGTCCATGTGTCAAGGAGAGTTCTTAGGAAAGGATGAAAGGGAGGCATGAGCTTTCCTAGAAGACCTCGCTGAGAAAACCATGCAATGGGAGAGTGTAAGGGAACCACCTGCATCATCCAGCATAGGAGCGAGGATCGTAAATGCAAACTCTTTTCTCCATTTTTTCGCCACTTGATTTCGTGCAAATGAGAGGCTGCTCACCTCCTTGAGGACGACCCGTATTTGCCACCGCTCCAACGCGGTCGTGCACTTGCGGTTTAATATAAAACGTTCAATCATAGCATCCTCCTACTTTAGTTTGTGCTTCAAGGCCTCACTTTTAGTAGGAAGAATAGCCACCTAAAATGTGAAGTGATTACAATAGAAGGTGAAGAGTTCTATTTATAGCCAAAGAAAAAGGCAATTTGGGACAATCCCCCCATGTGGGACTAAACAAGTACCAGAAATGGACTAAATACATACCAATACGCAACCCACCAAAATCTTAGAGGATTTGGGCCAAAACAGACCGCCAATTAACGGTCTTGGACCTCCAATTGACAGTCTATATTGTTCGGATCACGCTGGATTTTCTTCTGGGCTTTTCTGGATGACTTTATCGGTCTTTGATGCATCTACTTTGTTTATTGGAGCTCTGACCCGAATCTAATTGCCAAAATACTCCCCAAGATGGTGTGGAGTTTTCTATTTTGCTCTTTGGTCTTTCGGTCTTACGTTCAGGTCCTTCTCCCTTGCATCTTAGTCCCTAGGCCTCACAATTCAGCTTTTCCCCCTGCTTTTGGGTCCTTTTATGCTTCATCTCTTCAAACCTATTTATTCCTGAAAACTAAACATAAAACGCATTACATAGCATTGTTTAGGTGAAAGATAATGGATATAAGATACAAATATAATCATAAAATGATGTCAATCAGTGATGAAGAATCATCCCAAGTTGCTTTGTGGGCTTTCTCCTTCCTTTCTCTTCTCTTCTCTTGCTCTTTTCTTTTTCTCTCCTTCTCTCCCTTCTCTCATTTCTCTTTTCCCTTTCTCTTCTCTCATTCTCACTTTTCTCCTTTTCTAGTTCCTTTTTCTTCTCACTTCTTCTTCCTCTTCTTTCTTTCATTTCTCCCTTATCTTTCTTGAGGAACTTGAAGAAGTCTTTGGCTAGGATCTCAATGCCCTCAGTATCCTCTCTTCTTCTTGGTTCATCGAATTTTGCGTGCAAAGCCAAGGTTGAGTTCTTCTTGGAGGCTTCTTTCTCCTTTCGATGATTTATTTGGAGCTCATAAGCCATGAGGTTCCAATTAACTCCATCTTTAGTTGGGAAAGATTGTGCGCTTCCTCAATTGCAACCACTTTGTCTTCCCAATCGTTGTTGAGAGATCGGAGGAACTTTCGAGTCATTTCCCCATCACTAATTTTTATTCCAAGAACACAAAGAGAGTTAGTGATATCGGTGAAGCGAGTGTTCATATCGCTTATGTTCTCACCGAATTTCATAGTGGAAATTTCATATTTATGCATGAGGAGACTAATACATGTTTCTTTAGTTTACTATCTCCTTCATGATGCATTTGTAATCTATGCCATATTTCATATACACTTTTACACCCCTAATCCTATTGTAATCACCCTCATTCAAGCCACTGGAAAGGATGTTCATGATTGTAGAATTCATTTCATATTCCTTCATTTTAGCCCTAGTCAAGGTGGCAAGTTCTTCTTCAATAGTTGGGGTGTATGAGTTTTGAATAAAGATCTAATACTTGAGGTCATTAGAATCAAGAATATTTTCATTATATTCTTCCAATAATCATAGTTTGACCTATTGAGCAATGGAGGCGCAGTTGTGCATAAACCTTCTACATGATTAGATGAAGTAGATGCAATGCTAAAATTTGGTAAAGTATATGAAATTTAACACCTATGCTCTAACACCAATTATTAGGATTGATGGCCTACTTAATATGTTAATCAATTTAACTTAATCCCTACTTAATTAAACAAGATTTTTATAGACGTTCGGCCTCCCACCTACTTCCTCTCTTCCAAACTCATCTCGACTCCGTGACATCCGTCTATGTCTTCACTAACCACTCCCCATTCCGGGCTGGGAGAGAACACATTTATACTTCAAGCTTGCGAACGTAGGACCAAAGGACCAAAGAGCAAAACAGAACACTCCACACCATCTTGGGGTGTATTTTGGCAATTAGATTCGGGTCAGAACTCCCCAAGATGGTGTGGAGTTTTCTGTTTTGCTCTTTGGTCCTTTGGTCTTACTTTCAAGTCCTTCTCCCTTGCATCTTAGTCTCCAGATTTCACAATTCAGTCATTTTTCCCAGCTTTTGGGTCCTTTTATGCTTCATCTTTGTAAACCTATTTATTTCTGAAATTCAATCATAAAACTCGTAACATAGCATTGTTTAGGTGAAAGATAATGGATATGAGATACAAATATAAGCATGAAATGATGTCAATCATGCTACTTCAATTGTGGGTCATTTTAATAAAAGTTTCTTTATTATGTTGTTTGTTTCATGTTGCTTGTTTTAGTTTGTTTAATTTCATTTCATTAGTTTTAGTAGCTTAGTTTAATAATTAGTCTAATATGTAGTGAGTAGTTCCATCCCCTTTGGGGGGTGTAGTAGATGTACATACATGCAAATGAGAATGGAATGAATGCTTTATTTCCAATGTGTTGATAAAACATGAATGTATGCTTGCTTGTTTAGGATAGAATTTATAACTTGATGAGTTTTGCCAAAATGATGAGACACCTCTCATGCTTGTTTAGGTTCTGAAATAAACAACTTGTATATGTAATTGTTAAATCAACTAGGTTGGTGAATGGATTGATAGGTTTTGTCATAACACTTAGACACTTCCTATGCATGATAACACCACTTTCATTTGTGCTTAAAGAATGTGTTCAACACCCACCTCTTTGCATGTGCACTCACTCCACGCCTTAGGGGTTTTCCCATTCCTGAATTCCAGCATTTTGTTCTTAGCTTAGTTGGTATTTCATCGTTTGTTTCTTCCTTTCGCATTTCATACTTCTCAGTGTAGTGTAGCGTAGAGTAGCATAATCAACTCTCTTCTCCATTTTTTCGCCACTTCATTTCGTGCAAACGAGAGGCTGCTCACCTCCCTGAGGATGACCCGTATTAGCCACCGCTTCAACGCGGCCGTGCACTTGCGGTTTAATATAAAACGTTCAATCAAGTTTTTGGCGCCGTTGCCGGGGAGGTGCCAGTCCAGACTCTTGTTTGGACGATTCAAGTGTATTTAGTCCATTTCTGGTACTTGTTTAGTCCCACATCGGGGGATTATCCCGAATTGCCTTTTTCTTTGGCGATAAATAGTACTCTTCACCTTCTATTGTAATCACTTCACATTTTAAGTGGCTATTCTTCCTACTAGAAGTGAGGCCTTGAAGCACACACTAAAGTAGGAGGATGCTACTTGAATTGTGAGTCATTTTAATAAAAGTTTCTTTATTTTGTTGTTTGTTTCATGTTGCTTGTTTTACTTTGTTTAATTTCATTTCATTAGTTTTAGTAGCTTAGTTAATATGCTTTCCTTAGTTTAATAATTAGTCTAATGTGTAGTGAGTAGTTCCATCCCCTTTGGGGGGTGGAGTTGATGTTCATACATGCATTAGAGAATGGAATGAATGCTTTATTTACAATGTGTTGATAAAATATGAATGTATGCTTGCTTGTTTAGGATAGAATTTATAACTTGATGAGTTTTGCCAAAATGATTAGACACCTCTCATACTTGTTTAAGTTCTGAAATAAACAACTTGTATATGTAAATGTTAAATCAACTAGGTTGGTGAATGGATTGATAGGTTTTGCCATAACACTTAGACACTTCCTATGCATGATAACACCACCTTCATTTGTGCTTAAAGAATGTGTTCAACACCCACCTCTTTGCATGTGTGCACTCACTCCACCCCTTTGGGGTTTTCCCATTCCTGAATTCCAGCATTTCGTTCTTTTCTTAGTTGGTATTTCATCGTTTGTTTCTTCCTTTCACATTTCATACTTCTTAGTGTAGTGTAGCGTAGAGTAGCACAATCAACTCTCTTCTCCATTTTTTCGCCACTTGATTTCGTGCAAACGAGAGGCTGCTCACCTCCTTGAGGACGACCCATATTTGCCACCGCTTCAACGCGGCCGTGCACTTGCGGTTTAATATAAAATGTTCAATCAAGTTTTTGGCGCCGTTGCCGGGGAGGTGCCAGTCCAAACTCTTGTTTGGACGATTCGAGTGGATTTAATTTATGTTTTGTAGTTTTTCTTTGTTTCAGGAGACTTGGAGTGGCCAGGAGAAGCAGCAGGAGAAGTTGGAGGCCAACCTGGGCATTTGGACCGCCAATCAGCGGTCTGGTGAGTTCTGTTTACCTTCTAATTTCTTTGTGTTGTTACCATAATTCATGTAGTGATCTGGGACTTGATTTGGCATGTTTTGATTATAGTTTGTTCCCAGATCAATAATCATACTTCCTTTAAGCAACTTGGACCCTAAAACCCAAAGCAAAAGATTAGGAATTCTCTCTTGTTTAGGTCATGCATCATGTATGTGACTTAGGCATGTAGATTGTTTTTTATTTTAGCTTTATTTTCAGTTGCTGAGTGCTGGCGTGAGGTACGCACCTTCTACTCTCATTCATGCATTTCGTATGAACATGCATTAGTTAGTAGGAAGTGCATTGAAACAAGTGTGAGTTGAGCGTTTGTTTGGAGAGTTGATTGTTAGATTAAGACTCCAAAACGTTACTAAGGAGGGGTTGTCCAATAAAAGATAAGGTGGGGGATTTCATCACGCTTTCCTTCGCCCCACAAACCACACTAATAAAGAGCCTAATTTTTAAAATCAAGTAGACATTGACCCTAAGGATTTCGGGCGCATTAGGAGAGTGATCCGGTCCTGACCGTCATGACCTGATCGACGTTGCCCACTTTGTCGATAGTAGGAGAGACGAGATCTCCAGATCTTGGCTTACTTGCTAGGCTTTGTGGTCCTCATCGTAGGGAGGTGAGGCGTGTTGAGGCCGTGTGACCTCGCAGTTAGGCGTCGTCTAGCTGTAAGGACCTATAGCGACCTTAGGATTACTTGAGCCTATGTGGAGATTTAGGGGAAGGTGTACGTGAAAGTGTAAGTCCTCATAGACAATGATGCACAAAACCCGACCCTGGGAGAATCAAACACCAACCAATAAAATGCACCAAAGAAAAAGAAAAAAAAGAACAAAAAAGAAAAAAAGAGAGTCAAATAAGAACCTTTATGGACTTTACACATTGTATCACATTCAGAAGTTAAGGTTGCCCATGTGTTTCATTTAAGTCCCTAACTAACTTTCACGAATAACTCATTAGGCTAGGTGTGTGGACCGATTACATATATAGAGTCGACCCGTAGTATTACAGCGTCCCATGATCGACATATGATTCCAACGAGTCGTGTAACTAGATTGATTAATGCATCTTGTTCGGATTTTGTGGGTATATCCGCTGAAAACCCTTAGGAGACAACACTTATCCTCCTTGGCGACAAGGAGGTTTAACGGCTTGTTGCACGTGCTAAGTGCAACCGTGATTCCTACAAAAGTGAGTTAAGATTTGTTGTTTTTCGTATGCTTTTCTCTTTCTTTGTTTTGCTCGGGACTAGCAAAAGTTAGGTGTGGGTGTATTTTGATTGACATCATTTCATGCTTATATTTGTATCCTATATCCATTATCTTTCACCTAAACAATCCTATGTTACGAGTTTTATGTTTAGTTTTCAGGAATAAATAGGTTTGAAGAGATGAAGCATAAAAGGACTCAAAAGTTGGGAAAAAGGACTGAACTGTGAGATCTGGGGACCAAGATGCAAGGGAGAAGGACCTGAACGCAAGACAGAAGGACCTAAGAGCAAAACAGAAAACTCCACACCATCATGGGAAGTATTTTGGCAATTCTATTCGGGTCGGAGCTCAAATAAACGAAGTAGATGCATCCAAAACCACCAAATACACTAAGCAAAGCCCAGCACAAATTCCAAATGGATCCGGACTTTTTAGACCGCCAATTGGCCGTCCAAGACCGCTAATTGGCGGTCCAGTTTGGCCCAAATCCGCTAAAATTTCTCCAGCACATGTATTAGAGGATGTTGAGGCTATGTTTGGTATCTGTTTAGTCCCATATCGGGGGATTGTCCCGGTTTGCCTTTTTCCATGGCTATAAATAGAACTCTTCACCTTCCATTGTAATCACTCCATATTTTAAGTGGCTATTCTTCCTACTAGAAGTGAGGCCTTGAAGCACACACTAAAGTAGGAGGATGCTACTTGAAATGTGAGTCATTTTATCAATAAAGTTTTGTGTTTCTTTCATTGTTTGTTTATGCTTCTTTTATAGTTTGTGCATGTTTTAGTTTAATCGTCTTTTATTTCTAGCTTAGTTTTAATAATGCTTTCTTTGCTTAGTTTAACAATTAGTGTAATGTTTAGTGAGTAGTTCCATCCCCTTTTGGGGGTGGAGTAGATGTACATACGTGCATTAGAGAATGGGATGAATGCTTTATTTTTGATGTGTTGATAAAACATGAATGTATGCTTGCTTGTTTAGGATAGAATTTATAACTTGATGAGTTTTGCTAAAATGATTAGACACCTCTCATGCTTGTTTAGGTTTTGAAATAAACAACTTGCATATGTAAATGTTAATCAACTAAGTTGGTGAATAGATTGATAGGTTTTGCCATAACATTTAGACACTTCCTATGCTTGATAAACACCACCTTCATGTGCTTAAAGAATGTATTCTACACCCACCTCTTTGCATGTGTGCACTCACTCCACCCCTTAGGGGTTTTCCCATTTCTGTATTCCAGCATTCTTCCTTTGTTCTTAGCTTAGTTATTATTTCATTGTTTGGTTCTTCCTTTCACATTTCCTACTTCTTAGCGTAGTATAGAGTAGAGTAGCATAAACATCTTTCTCCCCCAATTTTTGCCACTTGATTTCGTACAAGCAAGAGGCTACTCACCTCCCTGAGGACGACCCGTACTTGCCACCACTTCATCGCGGGCGTGCACCTGCGGTTTTAAATAAAACGTTCAACAAGTTTTTGGTGCCGTTGCCGGGGAGGTTCTAGTCCAGACTCTTGTTTGGACGATTCGAGTGGATTTAACTTTTATTTTATAGTTTTCTTTGTTTCAGGAGACTTGGAGTCGAAAAGAGAGGCATCTGGAAAAATTTGGAGGAAAGCTGGGCAGTTTGGACCGCCAATCAGCGGCCTGAGACCGCCAATTGGCGGTCTGGTGAGCTGCTTTTGCCTTCTTATTTCTTTGTCGTGTTTCCATAATTGATCTAGTAATCTGGGACTCAATTTTGCATGTTCTGACTCTTAGATTGTTCCCAGATTAATAATCAACTTCCCTTAAGCAACTTGGACCCTAAAACTCAAAGCAAAAGATTAGGCATTCCTTTTGTTTAGCTCATGCATCATGTATGTGACTTAGGCATTTAGATTGTCTTTTATCTTAGCTTATTTTCTGTTGCTAAGAGCTGGCGTGAGGTACGCACCTTCTACTCTCATTCATGCATTTCGTATGAACATGCATTAGTTAGTAGGAAGTGCATTGCAACAAGTGTGAGTTGAGCGTTTTGTTTGGAGAGTTGATTGTTAGATTAAGACTCAAAAACGCTACTAAGGAGGGGCTGTCCCATAAAAGATAAGGTGGGGGATTTCATCACCCTTTCCTTCGCCTAAAAAACCACACTAATCAAGAGCCTAATTTCTAAAATCAAGTAGACATTGACCTTAAGGAATTCGGACGCATTAGGAGAGTGATCCAGTCCCGACCGTCATAACCTGATCGGCGTTGCCCACTTTGTCGATAGTAGGTGAGCGAGATCTCCAGATCTTGACTCACTTGCTGGGCTTTGTGGTCCTCGTTATAGGGAGGTGAGGCGTGTTGAGGCCGTGTGACCTCGCAGTTAGGCGTCGTCTAGCTGTAAGGACCTATAGCGACCTTAGGATTACTTAAGCCTTGTTTGCTTGTGTGCTTCTACCTGTACCCATCCGCCGTAGCATAAGGACTTCTTCCTTTCTCTCCTGAGTCATTCTTTCTCTCCTGTGTCCCCCCGTCTTCTCCTCTACGCATTGTTTATTTTTTTTGTGTGTGCACCTTTGTGCATGCTTTCGTGGACACGAGACGAGAGTGGTCATTTGACGAGGAGCGTTGTCAATCCGGCTTCGGTCATCGATTTTTCGACACCTTCCTCCTCTCGTGTCGCACATAGTTCGGGTTCAATGGTTGCTAATTTCCGAGAGGAGGAGCAGCTGCTGGACCCACCTGAGCGTCTTGTTGTCGTTCCCATACCTTTACGTGATCGATGCTACCCGAGCCGTACAACTCTACCCTCATGCATCGTATTACCAGAGGCTAATGGGAACCATTTTGAGGTTAAGCCTCAGTTTATTTCCATGCTCCCTCGCTTCACTGGGAAGGGTGACCCCTATATCTTTCTCAGGGAATTTGAGGAGGTCTGTGCTATGTTCAAGCTGCAACAACATAGCACAGACTCCATCCATCTTAGGCTCGTTCCTTTTGCACTGAAGGATGACGTCAACAAGTGGTTGTACAGCAACCAGACGAATGCCTTTAAGACTTGGGACGAGTTTCAATCTGCATTCCTCAAGAAGTACTTTCCAAATCATCAGACTCAAAAATTGAGGAACGAAATCAATTCGTTCTATCAACATGAGACCGAACCATTCCATGCATACTTAGAGAGGTTCAACGAGCTACTATCCTCATGCCCTCACCATGGCATCGAGTTGTGGCACCTTTGTCAGATTGTTTACGACGGTCTTCACATCCCGTCAAGAACGCTCCTTGAGTCCATGTGTCAAGGAGAGTTCTTGGCAAAGGATGAAAGGGAGGCATGGGCTTTCCTAGAAGACCTCGCTGAGAAAACCATGCAATGGGAGAGTGTGAGGGAGCCACCTGCATCATCTAGTATAGGAGCAAGGATCGCGAATGCAAACTCGACTAGATCGGGTGCCGCATTTGTTGTCGATACCACTACGGCCACCGAGGCGCGCATGGCGGCCTTAATGCGCCGTATGGATTCGATTGAGCTCCAAAACCAACATGGTGCACCTCACATGTCCACATCTAGTCTAGTTCCCTGTCATTCATGTGGTAGGATAGGTCATGTAGAAAGCGAGTGTGTGTCTATTCCTCCTGAGATGGAGTGTGTCAACGCCATCTATGACAGAGCTAGGAATGACCCATACTCATCATCTTATAATCATGGATGGAGGAACCACCCCAATTTTTCATGGAACCAAACTAATGCCCTGGGTGGTCCTTCAAACTCCTCTAGACCACCTTACCAATCACACCAACCTCCCATGCATGCACAATCCTATCAGCCACCCCAAGCGCAAACCACCAATCAATCGGGTTTCCCAAATTCCAACAATATGGAAACCCAATTCAATTCGCTTGAGACATTGACTCGTGGACTTGAAAACTCAATGAAATTTTTTATGTCAACCACGAGTCAAGTTCTCACTTCAAATAAGCAGACCATCAAATCTCTAGAGCTTCAGATGGGCCAATTGGCTCAGTCTGTACATGAAAGAGAGAGAGGGTCTTTTCCTAGCCAGCCTGAGGCTAACCCCCGTGTGTACCAGCAACAACACATGCAAAATGAGAGTGTGGTACCTCGGGGGAGGCAAGTGAACCATGTGGAGGAACCTGTTCACCATGTCAATGCCATTGTTACCTTAAGAAATGGAAAACAGGTTGACAATCACATTTCCTTGCCACACCCACCACCATCTATGCAGCCCCTCAGTGGGAATGGTGGTGAAGAAGAGGCTGAGGGTGAGGGTAATACACCAAAGCTCTCTTCTCAGGCACCGCAGAAAACCTACCTGCCAAAAGCTCCCTTTCCAAGTAGGTTAACCAAAAAACAGAGTGACAACATGGACAAGATATTAGAGGTGTTTAAGCAAGTAAAGGTTAACATCCCCTTGTTGGATGTCATCCAACAAATACCTCAATATGCCAAAGTGTTGAAGGATCTCTGCACAACCAAGAGGAAGACCAATGTTCCTAAGAAAGCATTCTTGGCTGCAAATATCAGCTCACTTTTGTCCAATCCTACCTACACAAAATATAAGGACCCTGGGTGTCCTACTATTCAGTGTACGATAGGGGACACTAGAAAGAGCAATGTTTTGCTTGATTTAGGATCAGCGGTCAACCTCCTCCCATTCTCTGTTTATCAACAGTTGAACTTGGGAGAATTGAAACCAACTAAGATCACCCTCCAATTGGCGGATAGATCCATTCGTATTCCCATGGGGATTATAGATGACGTGCTTATCAAAGTTGGAGATTTTATATTTCTAGTCGATTTTGTTGTCCTCGATACCAATCCTGTTGCGAACACCCACTCTCAAATACCTTTGATTTTGGGTAGACCATTTCTGGCCACCTCCAATGCCTTGATTAATCGTAGAAATGGTCTCATGAAGCTCTCATTCGGTAACATGAGTGTCGAGTTTCATGTGTTCAACTCTGGTAGGCAACATGAAAACATGGATGAACCTTTAAATCTAAATCTCATCCACCAATTGGAGAAAGCACCACAAAATCAACGAACACCCCTAACCCCAATGCAACCCGTTGAGAATGTTCGTGGGCCCAGCGAAAACTCATTGCCTGTCTTTGCAATGCAACAGAGTGAGCTGGCCTCGAACATGAATGTCCAAAGGGAGTGTTCGTTGCATGATTCAGTTGAGAGTACTAGTGAGAGTGAGACACCTCATCATATGCCTATACCAG
This sequence comes from Triglochin maritima, assembly GCA_963682175.1. NCBI lineage: Eukaryota > Viridiplantae > Streptophyta > Magnoliopsida > Alismatales > Juncaginaceae > Triglochin > Triglochin maritima. The sequence goes on along the minus strand of OY821788.1, from coordinate 25,480,782 downwards.
AAGGTGTCTCTACCTCATGTCCCATGGCCATTGAGCCATTTGAGCTTCATATTGACTCCAACAAGGACCCACCTATGACCGAGCTTTTGCTTGATGATCTAAATGATGGTGGGAGGTCCTTGTTGGATGACTTGGGGAGAAGCCCCATTCTTAGTGATGCAAGTCTGCTGCATCCATCGAATGAGCTTGAGGAACTCATTCCGATGAACCCGCCAATTGGTTGGAGGGTTTTCTTCGATGAGCAATTAAACCCTAGTGAGGCAACACAACTTCATTCTTTGTTGCCCACACCCAACACATATCATGAGGGGTTCGAGCCTTTCAGCTTTGACCTTTCACCCCTCATGACACCTCAGAGTACCAGTGGAGTTTGCCCATCTAGGCAAGTCTCTGGTCCTCATGACTTGATGTTCTCATTTGATGTTCCTTGACCAAATGATTATGAGAATATCATTGCTGCTGTATATATCATGTTAAAAATAAAAAAAAGAGAAAAAAGAGTAATAAAAGACTCCTTCAGTGAGCATCGATTGTTGTGGGCCCCAACACCCTGTGTACTTGGGCCCAATTTCTTCACGCATTTATCTCCCTTCTTCAGCTTCTCAAAGGTTTTGAGGGAATTTGGGTTTGTGTCCATCAACATGACCCTGAACGTCCCTTTGTACTTCATGTTGGTGAGATATTTCCTTTTTCATGCATATATCCATGTAGTATCTTGTTCACATTCATTGAGGACAATGAATGAAGTAGGTGTGGGGGGGGTGTTTTACGTGTGTACATAGTCGAGGCTTTTCTTTTGATTTTTGGTTTTCGTTTGTGTGCATTGTTAGGGTCATGTTAGTGTGCCGCATTTAATATCGATATATCTGCTTGCCATGATCCTTGGGTGACTTGTCTTCTTTTGCTTGCCTAGTGCTTCAAAATTTTCACATTTCTTTCAAAATCTTCATGTATTTGCGAAAGAAAATGTTTTTGTAGGTTTTGTGTGTGTTTAGCATGTGCAAAACCGTTGAGAGGCAAAGTAAAAAGAAAGCTCCCAAAATTGTCTTGAACTTGATGCACTAGGATTTCTAGTTTACTGGCTTTAGGTCTTACAGAGTCGTTAGGATGCACCCCGGTTTTCCCTCGGGGGGTGTGTAATCATAGGGTTTCAGCACTCAAACATTTAAAGAAGTCCACCCTGAACCTAGTGAGTCAAATAATTCGTGTCTTTTAGTATAAGGAAGTTTGTCGTGGTCAAGGGCCCTTAATCTCTTTTGTGAAACTTAAGTGTAGGGGTTTTGGTTCCCATGTAGATAAATAAATAAGTGGTGTTCTCTCTTCTCGCACGGCTCCTATCACTCGGGAAGTAGTAGGTCTGAGGGGCCTTTGCGCCTGGTGCTTTCGAGTCATCTGACTTGGGATGCACCGACCGAACTCCCGTTACACGGGTGGTAGGGATCGCCCTATGTGGAGATTTGGGGGGAAGGTGTACGTGATAGTGTAAGTCCTCATTGGCAATGATGCACGAAACCTGACCCTGGGAGAATCAAACACCAACCAATAAAATGCTCTAAAGAAAAAAAAGAAAAAGAAAAAAAAGTGAGTCAAATAAGAACCAAAATGGACTTTACACATTGTATCACATTCAGAAGTTAAGGTTGCCCATGTCTTTCATTTAGGTCTTTAACTAAATCTCACGAATAACTCATTAGGCTAGGTGTGTGGACCGATTACATATATAGAGTCGACCCGTAGTATTACCGCGTCCCATGATCGACATATGAGTCCAACGAGTCGTGTAGCTAGATTGATTAATGCATATTGTTCGGATTTTGTGGGTATATCCGCTGAAAACCCTCAGGAGACAACACTCCTCCTCCTTGGCGACAAGGAGGTTTAACGGCTTGTTGCACGTGCTAAGTGCAACCGTGATTCCTACGGAAGTGAGTTAGGATTTCTTGTTTTTCGTATGTTTTTCTCTTTCTTTGTTTTGCTCGGGACTAGCAAAAGTTAGGTGTGGGGGTATTTGATTGACATCATTTCATGCTTATATTTGTATCTTATATCCATTATCTTTCACCTAAACAATGCTATGTTACGAGTTTTATGTTTAGTTTTCTGGAATAAATAGGTTTGAAGAGATGAAGCATAAAAGGACTCAAAAGCTGGGAAAAAGGACTGAACTGTGAGATCTGGGCACCAAGATGCAAGGGAGAAGGACCTGAACGCAAGACAGGAGGACCTAAGAGCAAAACAGAAAACTCCACACCATCATGGGGAGTATTTTGGCAATTCTATTCGGATCGGAGCTCAAATAAACGAAGTAGATGCATTCAAGACCACCAAATACACTAAGCAAAGCCCAGCACAAATTCCAAATGGATCTGGACTTTTTAGACCGCCAATTGGTCGTCCAAGACCGCTAATTGGCGGTCCAGTTTGGCCCAAATCCGCTAAAATTTCTCCAGCACATGTATTAGAGGATGTTGAGGCTATGTTTGGTATCTGTTTAGTCCCACATCGGGGGATTGTCCCGGTTTGCCTTTTTCCATGGCTATAAATAGAACTCTTCACCTTCCATTGTACTCACTCCATATTTTAAGTGGCTATTCTTCCTACTAGAAGTGAGGCCTTGAAGCACACACTAAAGTAGGAGGATGCTACTTGAAATGTGAGTCATTTTATCAATAAAGTTTTGTGTTTCTTTCATTGTTTGTTTATGCTTCTCTTATAGTTTGTGCATGTTTTAGTTTAATCATCTTTTATTTCTAGCTTAGTTTTAATATGCTTTCTTTGCTTAGTTTAATAATTAGTGTAATGTTTAGTGAGTAGTTCCATCCCCTTTGGGGGGTGGAGTAGATGTACATACATGCATTAGAGAATGAGATGAATGCTTTATTTTTGATGTGTTGATAAAACATGAATGTATGCTTGCTTGTTTAGGATAGAATTTATAACTTGATGAGTTTTGCTAAAATGATTAGACACCTCTCATGCTTGTTTAGGTTCTGAAATAAACAACTTGCATATGTAAATGTTAATCAACTAAGTTGGTGAATAGATTGATAGGTTTTGCCATAACATTTAGACACTTCCTATGCTTGATAAACACCACCTTCATGTGCTTAAAGAATGTATTCTACACCCACCTCTTTGCATGTGTGCACTCACTCCACCCCTTAGGGGTTTTCCCATTTCTGTATTCCAGCATTCTTTCTTTGTTCTTAGCTTAGTTATTATTTCATTGTTTGGTTCTTCCTTTCGCATTTCCTACTTCTTAGCGTAGTATAGAGTAGAGTAGCATAAACATTTTTCTCCCCTATTTTTGCCACTTGATTTCGTATAAGCAAGAGGCTACTCACGTCCCTGAGGACGACCCGTACTTGCCACCGCTTCATCGCGGCCGTGCACTTGCGGTTTTAAATAAAACGTTCAACATATTTGATTGACATCATTTCATGCTTATATTTTTATCTTATATCCATTATCTTTCACCTAAACAATGCTATGTAACGAGTTTTATGTTTAGTTTTCTTGAAAAAATAGGTTTGAAGAGATGAAGCATAAAAGGACCCAAAAGCAGGGAAAAAAGACTGAATTGTGAGACCTGGGGACTAAGATGCAAGGGAGAAGGACATGAACGTAAGATCGAAGGACCAAAGAGCAAAACAGAAAACTCCACACCATCTTGGGTAGTATTTTGGCAATTAGATTCGGGTCGGAGCTCCAATAAACAAAGTATATGCATCAAAGACCGACAAAGCCATCCAGAAAAGCCCAGAAGAAAATCCAGCGTGATCCGAACAATGTAGACGCCAATTGGCGGTCCAAGATCGCTAATTGGCGGTCTGTTTTGGCCCAAATCCACTAAGATTTTGGTGGGTCGCGTATTAGTTTGTATTTAGTCCATTTTTGGTACTTGTTTAGTCCCACATGGGGGGATCGTCCCGGATTGCCTTTTTCGCTGGCTATAAATAGAACTCTTCACCTTCTATTGTAATCACTTCACATTTTAAGTGGCTATTCTTCCTACTAGAAGTGAGGCCTTGAAGCACACACTAAAGTAGGAGGATGCTACTTGAATTGTGAGTCATTTTAATAAAAGTTTCTTTATTATGTTGTTTGTTTCATGTTGCTTGTTTTACTTTGTTTAATTTAATTTCATTAGTTTTAGTAGCTTTGTTAATATGCTTTCCTTGATTAGTTTAATAATTAGTCTAATGTGTAGTGAGTAGTTCCATCCCCTTTGGGGGGGGGGGGAGTTGATGTTCATACATGCATTAGAGAATGGAATGAATGCTTTATTTACAATGTGTTGATAAAATATGAATGTATGTTTGCTTGTTTAGGATAGAATTTATAACTTGATGAGTTTTTCCAAAATGATTAGACACCTCTCATGCTTGTTTAGGTTCTGAAATAAACAACTTGTATATGTAAATGTTAATCAACTACGTTGGTGAATAGATTGATAGGTTTTGCCATAACATTTAGACACTTCCTATGCATGATAACACCACCTTCATTTGTGCTTAAAGAATGTGTTCAACACCCACCTCTTTGCATGTGTGCACTCACTCCACCCCTTAGGGGTTTTCCATTTCTGAATTCTAGCACTTATTTAGTTCTTAGTTTAGTTTGGTAGTTCATCGTTTGTTGTTTTCTTTCGCATTTCGTACTTCGTAGTGTAGTGTAGCGTAAAGTAGGATAATCAAACTCTCTTCCCTATTTGTGCCACTTGATTTCGTGCAAACGAGAGGCTGCTCACCTCCCTGAGGATGACCCGTATTTGCCACCACTTCAACGCGGCCGTGCACTTGCGGTTTAAATTAAAATGTTCAACAATAACCTTCATCATCATCATCATCTTCTCTACAAAGTAGAAGGGAGGTTGCCCACACATGCTTTATGGCTATTGAAGATGAACAAAGTGAGCTTCTAACTCTTGTTCCACTAGATCTAATTCTTGCTCTACTAAATCATATTCTAGTGATAGCACATGCTCTAAACAAGAAACATATAAATTTAATGAGCTTCAAAATGTCTTTCATGATTTAGTTAAATAATATGAGATCATATGTGAAAAGAATAAGAATGCTAGAAAGATTATAAATGATCTCCAATGCCAAATTGAACTAATCATGAATGAGAAGAATGTGGTGATTGCTAGACATGAAACACATGCAGTAGAACTTGGTAGTCTAAGAGCAACCCCTATTGATGTTGAACAAATAGATCTTAAAGCATGTAATGAACAATTAAGGAAAGATCTAGAAAAGTTCACCAAAGGAACAAAAATGCTTGACATGCTTCTAGGTAGTTAAAGACAATCATTAGATAAACATGGTGTAGGATATAATGCTTCTTAGGTTAAAAACCATGTAATTCATACTACTTTGAATAGAAAGCAATTTTTTGTTTATCAAAGTTCCACAAGTGCATGGGCTCCCAAAACCAAAATGGTTTGGGTGCCAAAGGCTAATGTTCAAGGACCCAAATTTGTTTGGTTACCTAAATCTATACTTGTAGGCACTTAGAAGGAAGGAGATCGGTAGTGACCGCCAAGCATGAAGAGTCGAATATCAAGCCGGTTGCACTATCAAAAGGAGAATCAGAACCACAACCGAGGAATGCAAGTTGGGTAACAATCTTCTAATCCTCCTAAGCATATAGAATTGGTTCCAAATAGAATTATGAATGCTTAACTTCCATATATTTGGTTTCATACAATTGCATCACAATAAGGGTCGCGGAGAAAAACATCATAAGCATGTATGTCCATATTTGATTAATATCAAAAGGAGAGAAAAATTGAGCTGAATTGTTATATCCTATTCATATCGATAGGGGGAGCTTAATAAATATCATTTACATGAAGTAATAAATTGAAAAATTGAGGGGAGCAAATTCAATACATTAGATAAGGGGTGAAGAATTTACATATTTCATGATCATATTGTTTAAATTTTGATAGATGTCAAAGGGGGAGAAGAAATTTGAAATTAAATTATTTGAACTAAAACTATGCACATCCTTAGGGGGAGCATCTTATATGCATAATTTACATTTTAAAATTTCAAGTATTAAGATATAGTTTGCCATCATCAAAAAGGGGGAGATTGTTGCCTTTTTGGCCTTAATCTATGTTTTGATGATTTAACCAACCTAATCTGAAACACAATCAAATGTAGCGTAGCACACATAATGTATAGAATATATATTGTATTGTGCTAACATCTACAGGTGATCAAGACTCAAGGAAAAATGGAATTGAAGTCAATACACGTAATCAAGCTTATCAAAGACATGCAATTTCGCCGTTATTTTGAACTCTTAGGAATTTATGTGAACTTGAGCATACAAGAGTTCAAATACATTCACATAGACTCTAAGGAACCTATAGATGTCGCATACAAATTTCCATATCAATCCGACTTGAGTAGGCAACCCAATTCCATAAGATAACCAAGTTGTATAGAATTGTCTTAACCCAGACAATCAACTGACAGTTGTTCGGACGACAGGTTGATCTGTGCATATTTTGCCTTGGTTCGGCCGACCGACTTTGACCTTCCGGTCGATCGATCACCCATATTTTCAAGACGACCGATAACCTTGTCGTATTCTACAACGGTCGTATTCGTATTTTTTATCTAACCCTCAAAATACAATTGATCACCAGTCGATCGTGGACCTAGAAATGATCGATTGAATATAAATATTTCGAGACACCAAAAGTGCATGTTAATTTCGATCGACCGGACCTTGCTTTTGTGGTCGACCGATATATCCTTTAACCTGACCAAAACCCTGCTTTTGGACGACCGCCCCATTTTTGGTCGATCGATCACTTAAGTCATAAACCAAACAAGTTCAACCGAAGCTTAATATGGTTCGAACGTTTCCTTATACTTAAGGAAACAGTCGACAATTTAGCCTGTTTCGGTCGACCGTTGAGGGACAAAATTGCAGAACTTCATTTCTAATTAGTGTATCTTACACACAACTCACCCAATTCTTCTCAAACGGCCATATCTCTCTAGGAGCTTATAAATAGATGTCAACACACCCTATTTACACAACTCTCACACTTCCAATTGCTCCATATACTAGAGACACCTCTCCCAATCAAGAAATCCCAAATCCTACACTAAAGCTTAAACTTCCACCACTTCGATCCAGTTCCAATCATACTCAAAGTGTGCTCATGTTAGAGAGTGTTGAATGTAAAGGTTGTAAAGGTTTTGGTGAATGCCCGAGGCGTACCTGTTGGATTGTGAGAGGAGGATGCAAGCTTGGCGAGGGTGTTCGCAAGCTTGAAGTGTAAATGCGTTCTCTCTCGGCCCGGAACGGGGAGTGGTTAGTGAAGACATAGGCGGAGCTCACGGAGTCGAGATGAGTTTGCAAGAGAGGAAGTAGGTGGTAGGATAGTATTATCGAGAATATGAACATAGAAGAGCACACTAAACAACCAGTGGATAGTATGAAGAGCGCGCTAAACAACCAGTGGATAGTATTATCGAGAATATGAACATGGAAGCCACAGACCGGTTGAGTGAAGACGAAACAAAATGTTATTCTTAAGATAGTGGCATCTGGATCAGACGATAAGGAATGTTTGTAGTGCAAGGATGCCATCTCATTTCACATAGAGGATCTGAAGGATCTAATCACCAAAGGGACTGGGACATCATCAGACCTAAGTGAATTTTTTAATACCATAGTTTACTTATTTTAAAGCTATGGGAGTTTACTAGTTGATAACACTCTTTTTACTGGACAAATGATGGACGCCTTCCTATATATTCTTGAGCAAAGGCAGGAATCCAGAGCATATCCACGTAAGGTCGTTACGATTCCAAACTTCTCCACCCATTTTATGTTGGTCAAAGCAAATGATGTGGCTTTGCAATGGTGGAAAAAGATAGAAAATGGGACCAAAATGACTCTCTGATTGTCCAACCTATTGAGACATTGGAGCACTGGACACTCTTAACCATGGACGGGAGGACGAAGAAAATAATGCAACTAGACAACTTGTCGCGAGAGATTCTTAAAAAAAGCCAAAGAAGATGGCGAGGGCGGCCACGAAGAGGCAGCTAAAATAGTTGTCGATTATTGGAGTTCCACACTGAAAGTTGACTGGCAACTAACTATTGAAAGAGGAGAATGGCAATGCCAACCGCTGATGAGCAAGGATTGTGCAATTTATGTCCTCCACTAGATCCAAAGCCTTATGTATGAAGAACAACCATTCTCCTCGTGGGACAACTCAATTCCCTTTTGGGACAACCAAGAACCCCGATCCTCTCATGGGACCGGACAATCCTCTCACGGGATGGTGACATGGAGTGACAATACATTACAAAGAAAAAAATCATTCTACTCTACAAAATGAAACATTACGTAAATATAGTGGAAACCACTCAATTGCCTACAAAAACTACATCTATTATATTAATCTAAGCAAAAATGTGCAGTACAACAAAATTGATTGTTCAATGCCAAAAAACCTAAACAAAAACATCCTAGTCTAAAACATCACCAAATAAGGTGGCTCGATTGATAAAACAACCTGGGCTATCCGGTCGAAATAACTCAGGTCATTTCATAAAATTACCTGGGTCGTTTGACCTGGTAAACCTGGGTCGCATCACAAAACCACCTGGGTCGTTTAACCAAACGACCCAGGTTGTTTCACAAAAGAACCCACATCGCACTGATGCGTCATAGCTCTTTTAGTGGAGACCATTAACTTACACGATATTTGAAAATCATTCTTGGATTGTGCACCCTCCTTGCTTGGATTTTCCTCGAATTCGATGTTGCCCCGTATTATGCCAAAATTTGATTGGACGAATTTCTTCATGTTTGGATGCATGGATTCAATTAATCCCCTGATGTCTTGTCCCAACCGTACCAAAAGGCCCTTGTTTGAGATTTAAATTTAACCGCAAGTACACGACGTCAATGAAGACGTGACAAGTACGGGTCGATCCATAGGGAGGTGTGTCAACTTCTAGTGCTTTGGAAATCAAGTGGAAAATAAAGGGAGAAGAAGTTGATTATACTAAACTATACTACAATAAACTAGCAAGCATAAAACAAGGCAAACAAAAGCGAGAGAAATCAAAAGCGAGAGAAATGAAACTAAACTGAGTACGATCAAAGCAAGATGAGAATCAGGAAGAAAACACCCAAAGGGTGGAGTGTGTGTACACATGAAATAAAGTGGTGAGGAATGCATTCAATAGGGCACAATTGTAGGTTGTGTTTTTATGCATAGGAAGCACCTAATGGTTCTGGCAAGACCTATCATCCAAATAATTAACCTAGTTGATTAATATGAGCATAAACAAGTTTGTTATTAAGAACCTAAACAAGAATGGGATGTACCTAATGAGTATGGCAGAAACCATCGAGTTAAGTATTCTCTTTTATTCAAACAAGCATACCCACATTCATCACATAAAGCAAAATATAACATTCATTCCATTCTTCATGACATGTATAAACATCAACTCCACCCCCCAAAGGGGGATGAAACTACTCACTACTCATTAAGAAAAGGAGACAAAATGAAATTAAGCTAATTAAGTTAGGAAAAGGAAATATGCTAATTAATTCTACTAAGATTACAAGAAACAAAATTAACTAAGCATGCACGAATTAAAAGAGAGACAATATAAAACTAACAAAACTTTCTTTATTTACTCACTACATTACAAGTAGCATCTCTCCACTAGAGTTTTGCTCCAAGGCTTTACTCTAAGTAGAGAGAATGACCACCAAGAGAGGAGTGATTACAAAGGAGGAAGTAGAGTTCTATTTATAGGCATGAAAAAAGGTAACCGGGGACAATCCCCGATGTGGGACTAATGGCATACTATAAATGGACATAAAACACACTAATATAACACCCGACTAAGTCTAATAGGATCTTGAGCAGATCCAACCGCCAATTGGCGGTCTGGATTGCTTTGATCGAGTCCTGGTTTAGATGAGACTTTGGTGGATGGATTTCTTCATGTGTAGTGCACCCAAGTTGGTTGTTGGAGTTTAGGCCCGAATCTAATTGCCAAAATACTCCTCATGTAAGACCCGCTCTCCTACTATAATATTAATAAGTCCACTCTCCTCATTTATGTATAATTTAGTTCTTAGATTATCTAATTGTGTTTGTGGTATGTCTGTATGCTTATTTTTAATCGGGTTCCTTGTCGGTCAATCGAGTGTGACTCACCGGGCGAGTACGCATTTGCTTGCTTGATCGACTCAATCCGATCCGAGGGGGTGAATGGTGCGAGTTCGGGCTGAGCCCATGTTGAGGTGGCGTGGAATTGGAAGGGTTGCATTTGGGGTTTGGATGCTCATTATTTCGTGGCTTTTGGATCCGAGGGGGTGAATGGTACGAGTTCGGGCTGAGCCCATTTTGGCATGCCTTGATGTGACTTGAATAGCCATGAAGGCTATGGAAGTTGGAGGGTTGTTTGCAAACAAAACCCCCTCAACCCAAGCAAGCCATCCCTAGCCTCTCACTCCCTCACCCATGAAATTCAGACCCTCTCCATCTCCCTCTCCGGCGTGCTAGTGGCTGGAGCTCCGACGAGTCAAGTGGAGCAAGCTAGAGTGCATCTTTTGGGAGCAACTAGACGAAGATCTGGGTGGGATGATCTCCGGTGATCTCGGGCAAAGATTTTCGTGAATTCAGGTATGCTCCTGACCCTTTAAGAGTTTTGTTGGAGGGGGTGTTGGCTGGAGGGCCGGCCAGTACCATGTTGGTGGTTGGTGCAATCGGTTGCACCATCAACTGAGTTCCCTGCTAGCGTGCGCATGGAGCTTGCGCTAGATGGAGCTGGCTGTGGGGCAGCCAGAGGGACCGGGGATCCGGAGAGCACCGGTGAGGTCCCAACAGGAGTGATGAGGTTTCTTCTGGGCTGAGGTTTGGAGTGGACATGGATCTGGTTGGGTGTGGCTGGCGCACACAAGATCCGACTAGGATTTGTCTTCAACCATCTTGACTCTTTGTTTGGGTCGGCTGGCTGGTGCAGCCCTTCTAGACGGAGGCTGGGGGTCAGGATTTGGTGTGGAATGACCCTAGGGAGGCTAAGGGTGAGGGGTATCGGGATGGGCTACCTCGGTCTGAGCAGGGTGCGCTTGAATGGGCTAGCCATGCGGTTAGTGCACCATGTGCATCAGCTTGCTCGGTTGTTGGGCTGAGCTGCTTGGATGGATCTCTACTGACCCTCTCCCACCACAGATCGCCTGAGAGGGATACTCTAAGCACGTGGGTTGGAGTGGTCAGGGGCTCATGCATCTGGTTGTGAGTCGATTGAACTTGTTAGCTTGCCTATTGTAAGTTATCGTGTTCTATGTGTTGAATGTGTTTTGCTCTATATGACTTGTTGTGTTTCAGTAGCGGATATAATGTGGTTATATGATCTGATGTGTGTGTATTCCTGATGTTTTAGTCATGCATGCACTTGTGAATGTAAACGGGCTCTTTCATATCGTGTGCTGATCGTGTCATATTCTAAAGCAACATATTAACCTGTTGCACACATGTATGCTCGTTTAGAGATCTATACTGTCTACTGATATTTTATGCATGTTTCAGCATGATTACGCTACTGATATACATGTAATCCATACCCATATCAACTCTGTTCATGCTTTGAGATTTCAGTTATCATTGCATATACACTCTGAAATTAAGGATGCATGCTATCGATTATTGTGAAGTTTGATTTTGATATATCTAGCTGTAATGCATCATCCTATTGCGTCTTTCATGTCTATATATTACTGAAGTGAAGTGTTATGATATGGTTATGTATGAACCTTAGGATATCAGACCTTATAACATCCTTATCATGACCCGTAGATGACTCGATTAGTTATTTTCTTGATTTGCCGATCCGGTTATGATTGCTTGCTGTTGTGAGTTTCGTTTGATTCCTGATTGGGATGTTCTGATTCTGATTTGTTTGGGGTCTGTTAAGAGGGTATCCGGATACTCTTCCTTGAGCTCATTCCGTATCCCATAGCTGCATGAGATTTTAGATGCTTAAGTAGCTTGCATTGCATTTAATCTGATTAATAATTCTGGGCACGTTCTGTTTTCTGGGCCGACTGGCCATGAGTGGGTCCTCTAGCTCCAGAGGCCATTCGTATAAGACCTTCACATTGGGAGGCCAGGCGTAAGATAAGTCTTGGGCAGGCGCGCTGCCATTCTGTCTCAGGGTAGGTGTTCCCAAGTTCTCGATGGCACCATGTAGGTCACTTGTCGCGAATTGAGACACTTATCCGGCGCACCGCTTTGTGCCGAGCGGTGGGTCAATGTCGAGTGACCACCTTTGACCAACAAGGCTGGTGTTCTGGTTCCTTTTGAGGAATGGTTCGGGTGCACCCGACTGACACGGCTTATGGAGTTGTAGCCTTCTGTTGCATTATGTGCTTTTCTGTTTCTGTTTTGGATGCTTTTGTCTTAGATAGATTGCATGCATTCTTCCATATAACTCCGATTAGGTCAAGGGCATACTAGGTTTTCTTTATAGAAAACTCACGCATATGTTGATGCGGTGCTTGCAGGTACTTAGATTCCTGTAGGGTAGACTGGACGAGTAGTCGAAGATTCTGTACACGAGGGACACGTCGACCAGATTCTTCAGTTTGTCTTTTGCTTCCGCATTATTTATGATGTATTTGACCTTGTTACCATATATGGATAATCTCTCACTTTTCAGTTATGATTTATGTTAGTCTATCCATGTATGATCTCTCTACGTATTATTGAGTCGTTGTTTGGTCTGTCCTTTGTAACTCCTTCGGTCGTCACGGAGGTCTCTGATCATGACACTTGTAGTGTTTTCCAGTGTGCGTACCTGCGAGATCGGGGGCATTACACCTCATGATGGTGTGGAGTTTCTCGATTTGCTTATTGGTCCTTTTGGTTTAGATCTGGGTCCTTCCCTCTTGCATATCGGTCCATAAGTCTCACAATTCAGTCTTTTTTCTTGCTTTCAGGTCCTTTTTGTGTCTCTTCTTCTCAAACATGTTTATTCATGAAACTTAAATACAAAACTCGTTACGTAGCATTGCTTAGATTCAAAATAGAGGATATAAGACACAAGTATATGCATGATATGATGTCAATCAACCCTCATTTGTCACATTACCTCAAATACTGTAGACGACCTCTAGTTCCTGCCCACCCCACCGTGTTCTTCCTCCAATGTTCTTACCCAAGTTCCGCCACCCCATAAGTGCAAGCGAGAGAACCTCGCGCGTTCGTGCGCACTCCCTGAATATAAAATGGTGAGATCCTCCGTGAAAGAAGGATCAGAATGGAGGTCCTAAGCACTATGTTTAGAAGAGCGGTAGCACGCGGCACAAGAATATTCCACATATCGAGTTCGGAACGGGATCGGGTGTTTTCACGTCGAACCTAGTGCCCAGTTTCCAGACACATTGCCAAAGACGAGGTAAACTATAAATAAAAAGAAGTCTGAAATATTGGTTTCTTACCGGAATGAACTTATAATCTAATGATTGAATTGATTCCATGATTATAAGTTCATAACCCCGGGGTCCCACAAGTCCCACCGACCCAGTCCAGCTGCCCCTTGCCTTTTTTATTGGATATATATTCAATGGAACATGGGAAATGTCTCTCTGTCATCAAGAACATATATTGTGGAGAAGAAAATTCTATAAATGGAAAAGTCTTTTTTTTGAATTTACACGTTCAAAAGTGTAGTTGTGTATTTTTCCTTGGCTAGATAAACAAATAATTATTGTGATGACATGTCGAAGGAATAGGTGGCTAGCGAAGGAGGTTGATTTCATGTTGAAGGGGTGATTTGTTAGAACTAATTAAGGGAGGGCGGTTTGCTATAATTTCTATTTTTTTAAATCACATATGAGTCTCTATGAAACATTGGTTGACGAGCAATTGTGCGTGGTGAAGTCCCGCAATAAGACGAGATTATTTGGTGTTCGAAAATCTTTTGTCCCTACAAATACATTCAGTTTGGACATGGTTTAAAATCTTCTTATTCATGTGATGTTTATTATACCCAAGTGTATTGTAATGTATATTGAAAAATTCAAATGTCATTTTTGTAGGTTAAAAACAAAAAGGAAGGCATAGGATCTACACCAAATTTGCGGTTGTCATGCTACCCAAGCACATTCGTAAAGAATTTGAAGTCCATTGAAGGAAAGTTGACAAACGAGCATTGGAAGCTTTTAGACGACACCCCTTTTTCCCCATTCTTCCATCCAATACGGAGTTCACAATGGATAAAAGTTTTCTCTATGATGTTGTCAACACATATGACCACCTCAATAACGGTTTCAAATTCAGAGAAAACGTGATTGAGTTTTCGAGCGTTGAATTTAGTGTGGTGCTTGGATTACCTCACAAAGGCAAAAATATACTCTTTAAAAATGAAGAAAGTGAATTAGTTAACAAATACTTTAGAACTGCTGAAGGTTTAAAAAGAAAGTGCTTTGGTAAGTTTTAACCACTTTGCTTCTCGGTGATGATGTTGAGGTCGTGGTACAAATGCTGATATTGTACTTGTTTGCATCCGTATTGATTCCATCAACCTTGTATAACGCCAACACCTCATTGTGTACCTATGTAGAGGATTTACCCAAGCTTTGGAACTACTCTTGGAGGCTAGCTGTGCATGAATATATCGTAGAACACTTGAAACACCTTTGGTCTTGTAGTAAGTTATTTTTGAAGTATGCGAATAAGAACGTAACTTCATTGTTAGTATTTATTCATGTGGGGCTACGTATTCATTGATTATAGGATTCGTGCTTTGAACGACTGCAACTAGGACCTCTACAATCTATGTGTCAAGGCCCTCGTTTCTTATCATGGAATTTTGATACTAGAAAAGAATTATCTACGGCAATTAAGGAAGAGGTAATTGTTTCAAACCATTTATTTGAACAATCACATTACAATGCCACTAGATTACTCTTGATATTGAATATTTTTGTGTTGATATAGGTATGGCATTTCCATATTAAAGAAGAAGAGCAATGGTTAATAGAGTGTTGAGATATGGGGCCAGTAGGATGGCACCACTAGTTACCTTACAATGCAAGTTGTGAAAACCAACAGAGGACCAACGCAGTTGACTCCACTATAGTACGAAGGCTTAAGGATGACTGCCAGGCCATTGCTATAGAGGATGACTTCCAGACCAAGTTACGTTGGAAATAGGAGTTTGATCGCCTTAGCAGACCGAATCGAGTGTCGGTGGTTCAGCTTATGAGTATACAAATGGATTGCCTCTGTCACTCAGTAGACAATCTGAAGGCTCAAAGTGCTAAGTATAAGGCCATGTATCATAATACCATAGCTGAGAACAAATGGCCAAATGACTTGGTAAAATATATGTATGCATTGGCAGGAAATTCAGCTACAAATGAACACGACTCAGGAAGACACGAGAGCCCTAGAGATTTAGCTTATAGTTCTAATGTTCCCGAGGAAGAACTTGGTGTGTGTGGCAATGAGAGTAGGACCTGTGAGGGCCTAGAGAGGTCTCATGTTGGTGATGGTAGTGATAATGTTTACATTTCAGAGGAAGAGCCTACGACTTGTGGCCCAAATAGTTCTCCTAATCATTATTGAATAGACCTAATCGACGAAACCTTATGGAATTGTGTTTGTGTCATTAATGTTTTCATTGTGTCTTTGAATCCTAAGATATGAGACCTATGTCCTTTTCATATGAGAAGTGTATAATTTGATAATTATGAAAAGCTATCATTACGTATAGTGATAAAGATATTAGTTGGTTATACATGACTTGTGCAGGAAAATATCATATGTGAAAAGATTATCATTGTCCCTCTTGACTTGAGTGATGATACTAATGAGCCCCTTGATAAAGAAAATTATAATGTGCACTATGTAACTTATGTATTGCTACATATTTATATTTAGCTTAAGAGATCAAAAAAATGCAAAGATGACACATTCCTACTTTGTATAATATTCCAAGTATCATGAGGCAAGTGATAGACACAAGTGATATTATTTCATATCACTAAGTGGATCGTGTTTAGCTCAAGTGAATAAAATATATTTGTTATTTGGGTAACTATATTGTGTAGCTAGATACCGCTTATAGTTTATGATATAAAGTGTTTTATATTGTTGCCAACATAACTTAGATCGTCCTATAGGACACACCACAAAATTGGGAAACAAGAAATATGATTTTATATTTTATGTGATGTATTGATATAGAATGGTGAAATAATAAGATCGATATGTCCTAATAACAACATGGTTCGAATATCAAATAAATTTGTATTAGATGTATTTATGGGGTATAATGTTTGACTTATATATGATAATATATTACATAATATAATGTGATCCGCAACATTATAACATTTGAATTTGCTAAAATCCCAGAACTCAAATTTTGTTGGACATTGATCCTATATTTTGTAAAGGCAAAAAATAGTGAAAAACGGACGAACGTTTTTCGGGAACCGGTCGACCAAATTTAACAGTAACTTTTGAATTCGGAAACGATCAATCGGGTGGACGCGCGGTTCGACCAAAAATAACAGGAACTATTTCTGTTGCGAAATGGTCGACCGGTGTGGGTCGTGGTTCAACCGAAATTATCAGGAGCATTCTTCGTAGGGTATTGGTCGACCGACTTGCAACACAGTCCGACCAAAAATAACAGGAGATTTTCCTATAGCTAAATGGTAGACCGTTTGGGATTATAGTCCGACCGAAGTTGTCAATTTGTAACCGATCGGTCGAATGATTAGTTATTTCGGTCGACCATTTAACCACGATTTTGCCTGCATTAATAAGAGAAATTTTCTGATCATGGGTTGGATTTGTTTCAATTTCGTCAAAGGAGGATATGGGATGATGATGTGTAAAAATATGATTGGTTTAGAGAATACATAAACAAGGGATAATGGGTAAGTGGTTTACACATAATGTCGGTTTGAGGATGCCCTATAAATAGGTCCCTCTTCCCTTCCTTGGTTTGCATGAATGCAAAAATTCTTTTCTTTCCATATTTTCCCGTCATTCCATCCGAAAATTTCTTAGTTTTAATTGTGTGCTGGAGATTAATTTATTTCTAGCGTAAAGGGGTTATTAGCTTGATTCTAACCTAGCTAGCATAAGAGATCGATTGGCTAGCTTAAATCTCTCTAATCTTGTTTAGAGTTTGGGGAACACTTGGAGGAAATTCCGAGGAGATCTAACGTGCATTCGACTTCCGACGATTGAAAAGTGTTTGACAACTCTTTAAGGTATGATCAACTTATATATTTCAATATTAAGTAGTGTACATTATATATTGAAACGCTGATAAGGAAGTTTTGTACATAATTATTGAAAAATATGAATACCGATCCTAATTGTTTGTAATTTTTTTAAAATATATATACAAGCATAGGGCACGAAATTAGAGATCTTGTTTAGAGATCTATTGGCTAGCTTCAATCTCTCTAACCTTATTTAGAGTTTGGTGAACACTTGGAGGAAATTCCAAGGAGATCTAATGTGCATTTGACTTCCGACGATTGAAAAGTGTTTGACAACTCTTTTAGGTATGATCAACTTATATTTTTAGATATTAAGTAGTGTACCTTAAATATGGAAAAGTTGATAAGGAAGTTTTCGTACATAATTATTGAAAAATATGAAAACTGATCTTAATTGCTTGTAAAAAATTTAAAATATATATACAAGCATAGGGTACAAAATCGAACAATAGTATCAGAGTTTTTTGTTCATATTTTCAATAACTAGGATATTTAATAAGGTTTACTTTGCCATCTCTAATTAAATAATTCATAAATTTTGCCCTTTTGAGTCCTTTTGATTTTTGATGGATACATCGAACTGTAATCATGGATTTTTATTTTTCTTATTTTCTTACATTAGTTTGTAATGATAGAAAAAATATTAGCCATTAAGATCATTGGCATAATTCTTATCTGTAAGGTGAAACAAACAAAAATCGTGAAAAAATGTATGTTTTGTCGATTTTGATTCTAATTATTCCTTTGAGAGTTTTAAATGTTTTAAAACATGTCATATGATTGTTAGAATCAAGTTTTAGACTTGTGCCTGATTTCATAGAATTTTTGTTTATTTTAAATGATTATGTTACTTGGAATTGACAAAACAGAATGGACCAAATAAGTTTATTTTCCTTGAAGTTTTTCTTTTGGGAATTTAGATAAAATTCGGTTCAAATATTTTTGTATCTTGAACTATGGATGCTTGAATCATTTGAAATGATTTCAAATGATTTTGAGTTATTTAATTGAGAGATGAAGGATCAACTAAATAGTGTAAAATAGTATACGTAGATATTATTGCACGTGTTCTATTTTGCAGGAATAAGTGAGTGTATATGTTGCATCGAAACCATATGTGAATGTATGATATGTATATTATTATTATTATCATCAATTAATTACAGTGGCGTATGTATATGTAAAAGCCGTTTATTTTATATGCATGCATAAAGGAGGACTTTGACATAGGACATGCACTAGCCAATTTAATTCAAAATTGTGAGATGCATGTTTAAATATTGTGCAATATTTACATCCATGGTGCAAGAAGAAGAAGTGAAGGCCAAGGACGTGGAAACATATAAACTCACACCAATGTGTGAATAGATTTATTTTATGTTTTTGTGCTTGGCTGATATGTGATTGAATGATTGAATGTTTAGGATAAGTATGAATGAATGCATACATGACTATCTAAATTCAAGTATCACACGTAAATTATTTAACTGTCCAAACAAAAAATTAAGAGGACCTTTCTTTCTTATTTCATCCACTAGAAGTCATCGATCGAGGGATATTCTGGTCACCCTTAGCAGGAGATAATTTCCTCAATCTTTGGAAGTAGTGGAATATATTAGGATATACATTGGTATGCCATCAATAAATACATAAAGTGAGTTTCACCCTTAGTGAACACCAAGTCTATTTGTTTATGGATACAATGGACAATCATATCTCGTATCAAATGAAATAAGTTTTCTTAACAAATATAGGAGTCCTCGCTCGATTTTGAGAAAGAGAATTTTCTTACAAGGATGGACAAATTCCCTCTTAATTAAAATGACAAGAATCATAAGAGTTTGATAAATGCAAATGTTTGCAAAATCTCAAAATGGTTGTGAATAGAAAATGTTTCTTACCTTGAGTTTGTGACATATTCAATAGCCCTTAGTTAGTCTATGTTATAAATGATAGGATCTTGTATTACTGCAATTAGGGTCATATTTTTTTGCAGTACATATTTTTATAAACATAAAATTGACACGAAAACCCTTATAATTTTTTGTAGAAATGTCAAACGTACAACGTATTGTGAGATCTATGATTGAAAAATATCTATTGGAACATGATGGCTCCAACTTCAATAGCTGGCAGTTGGAGCTCAAGATCGTGTTGAAGTTTGAAAAAATATCTCACATTTTGGATGGTGAAATCCCAAAATTAAGTGAGAAGGCAACCGATACTGAGAAGGAGGCTGTCATAAAGTGGGAAAACCAAGAGAACCAAGTTCACGGTCTAATACTAGCTTCCATGGGTGACTCGCTTCAAGCGAAATACTTGGACTCAAAACCCAAGAAGATCAGGGAAGCTCTCACGAAGATGTTTATGGATAGTGCTCTAAAGGAGCGCTATAAGACCATCATAACACTCACAAGGTGCCACATGGCGGAGGGAATATCTATGTCCATGCATTTTCTCACAATGTCCAAGGATACCTTGAGAAGTTAGAAAAGATCTGTTCCCCGATGCCCAATGACATTGCGGAAGATTTGATTCTTGGCTTTCTCACAATGTGCATGGATACCTTGAGAAGTTAGAAAAGTTGTTTTCCCTAATGCCCAATGACATTGCGGATGATTTGATTCTTGGCTCTCTAGCCCCATCCTACAAGGACTTCGTTATGCACTATCATGTGCGTGAGAAAGGGGTGAGTCTTGAGGATCTTCACAATGTTCTCAAAATGCCTGAAGTTGACATGGGCAAGGGTCGGGACAAGAATGTCCTAGCTGTCCATAGTGGGAGTAAAAAGATCACCAAGAATAAAGCAAAAGGCAAATTCACCAAAAAGACGTCAATCAAGAGCAAGGGAGTAGGAGGTGCCCATGTGAGTGCCTCGAAGGGGAATTCTTCAAAATCTTTGACTCCCAACACGTAGTGCTTTCACTGCGGTGAAAATGGACACATCCTCTCGAATTGCCCCAAGTACAAGGAGGATCTTGACAACGGGGTAATTGAGCAAAAACACCCTAAAAAGTTTAAAGGTATATTTGTTATTGAAATAAATTTAACCACCACTATCCATGATTGGGTATTAGATACTGGATCTTGCTTACATAATTTCCAATGTGCAGCTACTAAGGGAAAGGAAGGACCTCGCAAGAGGAGATATGATTGTGAAGTTTGAAAATGGTGCAAGCGTCGTTGCGATTTCACAAGGCTCTGTGGATCTTTATTTATCTAGCGGTCTAATTTTAAGTTTAAATAATGTCTATTATGTACCTTTGATTAGCAAGAAAATTATATCCGTATCATATTTAGATATGGATGACTTTATAATAAATATTTGAAATTCTTGAATGTCTTTATCGAAGAATGGAATTTTCTATGCAAATACTTTCATAAAAAATGGACTCTATTTGCTAGAATTGAATAACAGACAAGTTGTAAACATCAATAACAAAAGACTTAAGACAACTCACGTGATAGATTCAATCTTATGGTACTATCACCTTCGCTACATCAATGAAAAACCCATCAAGAAATTGCAGGAAACTATCCTTCTTGGTCAAATTTATTTAAATCATTGGAGACATGCGAACCTTGCCATATGGGCAAAATGACCAAGCAACCTTTCAAGAAGAAAGGCCCAAGAGCAAATAACTTGCTATATTTGATATATTCCGATGTATGTGGTCGAATGAGTACAAGTGCAAGAGATGGTTATAGGTACTTCATTACGTTCACAGATGATTATAGTCGTTACGGATACATTTATCTAATGGAAAACAAGAGTGAATCATTTGACAAGCTCAAAGAATTCAAGAATGAAGTAGAGATCCAACTCAATAAGAAAATCAAAACTTTATGAACCGATCGTGGAGGTGAGTACTTGACTACCGAATTCGACTCATTCCAAAAGGAGTGTGGTATTATACCACAACTCACTCCGCCCGGTACACCGCAAAGGAATGGTGTATCTGAACGGAGAAATAGGATATTGCACAACATTGTTCAATCAATGACGAGTCAAACTGAATTGCCATTTTACTTTTGGAGTGATGCACTACAAGCTGCGGCTTACACACTAGATAATGTTCCACCCAAATCCATAGAGAAAATGCATATGAGCTGTGGAGTGGTAAAATACCCAAGCTCAAGTTTCTCAAGATTTGGGGTTGTGATACGTTAAAATATTGATGTCGACCAAACTTCAACAAAAAGCGGATAAATACTTTTTTATAGGTTATCCTCGTGAGACAAGAGGATACTACTTTTGGCATAAAACCTCTGATTGAGTGATTATCGAGAGGGATGTCGTGTTCTTAGAGAAAGAATTTCTCGAAAGAATTGGAAGTAGTGGGAGTAGAATGGTGTTTGAGGAAACTCAAGATATTCTATAAGATCTTGATGTGAATGATAACATTCAAGATCATGAAGGCCCAACCAAGTTTCCTTTGGTTAGTGGGAGTATGAGAGAGCAACCCTCGCAAGCAAATGTGAGTGAAACTCAATCATCCCAGCCTAGTGTTCGTTCAAGAATTGAACCTGAACAAATTCTGCAAGAAATTGTGGAAGAAGTTCAAGAAGTACATGTGAAACAAGTAGAACTTAGAAGGTCAACAAGGGAAAGAAAGAAGCCTGATATGTATTTGGGACTTCACGAGATCATGATACTCGATACCGATGATCCCTCGACCTTTCAAGAAGCAGTGGAACGCAAAGACTAAAAACTATGGGTTACAACAATGGAATCTGAAATACAATCCATGTATGACAATCAAGTATGGGACTTGGTTGACCTTCCTCGAGGAAAGAAATCATTCAAAACAAATGAGTTTTGAAGAGGATGATGGACATAAATGGAAACGTGACAACCTACAAAGCGAGGCTTGTAGAAAAAGGTTTCACTCAAATCAAGGAATTGACTATGATGAAATTTTCTCATCAGTTGCCATGTTCAAATCTAATCGGATTATGCTCACATTGCCGTATTTCAAGATTATGAAATATGGAAAATAGATGTCAAAACATCGTTCCTTAACGGGAACTTGGAGGAGGATGTGTACATGGTACAACCTCAAGGTTTTGTAGATCCAAAGAATAGTGAGAAAGTATGCAAGCTTAAATGATCCATTTATGGATTGAAGCAAGCATCGAGGAGTTGGAACAGACGCTTTCAGAAAGAAGTCAAAAAGATTAGATTCATCCAAAGTAAGGAAGAACCTTGTATATACAAGAAGGTTAGTGGGAGTCACGTAGTGTTTCTAATCTTATATGTCGATGACATACTCCTCATGGGAAATGATATCCATTTTCTGAGCAAATGAGAAGCTCATTGAAATCTGCATTTTCAATTAAAGACATGGGTGGGGCTCAATACATCTTGGGAATCAAGATATATAGAGATAGACCATGTAGACTTATTGGCCTAAGTCAATGTACATACATTGACAAGGTCTTGGAGATGTTCAATATGAACAACTCCAAAAAGGACAATGTGCCAATGAGTATGGGTGTGGAGCTCAAGAAGTCTCAACATGCAATATCATGTAAAGACTTAGAGTACATGAATGATATTCCTTATGCTTCCTGATTGATATGTTTTAATTAACCGTAAGTGCACGGCCGCGTTGAAGCGGTGACAAATACGGGTCGATCCACAGGGAGGTGTGTCGACTCTGGTTTGTTCGAAGGCAAGTAGGAAAGAAATGAGAGAAAGTATTGATTAAACTAAACTATACTAAACTAGTAAACTAGAAAGGAGGAAATGAAAGCACAAAACAAACTAAACTAAGCAACTAATAAAAGAAGATAGAAATCAGGAATGGAAAACCCCTAAGGGATGGAGTGTGTGTGTACACATGAAATAAGTGTGGTGAATGCATACAATAAGCTCAAGTGTAGTTAGTGTTTGTTAATGCATAAGAAGTACCTAATGACAAGACCTATCATTTAAAGCACTAACCTAGGTGATTAATATGAGCATGACAAGTTTGTTATTAAGAACATAACAAGCATGGAATGTACCTAAACATTATGGCAGAAACCATCAAGTAAAAGTTCTTATTAATTTAAACAAGCATACTAACATTTCTCACAAACAACAATGTCTAGCATTCATTCCATCTACATAACATGTATAAACATCTACTCCACCCCCAAAGGGGATGAAACTACTCACTAATCATTACTACAACATACATTAAAATGAAACATTCTACTGAAATGAAATTAACCTAAGCAAGCAAGAGATATTAAAGAAGCTAAAAGGAAAGGAAAGTAAAACTAAATAAGCATGCAAGAATTAAAAGACAAGATTAAAAGAAACTAAGAACAATTATTTTATTAAAATGACTCACATTGAAGGTAGCACTCTTCTCCACCTTGAGTTTTGCTTCAAGGCTTACTCCAAGTAGAGAGAATGCCACCAAGCAATGAGTGATTACAATAGAAGGTGAAGAGTTCTATTTATAGCCATAGAAAAAGGTAATCCGGGACAATCCCCCGGTATGGGACTAAACAAATACTAGAAATAGACTAAATACACACTAATACACGCCCCACATAAATCTTAACGGATCCGGACCAAAAAAGACCGCCAATTAGCGATCTTGGACCGCTAATTAGCTGTCTACAGTGTTCGGATCGCTCTGGATTTTCTTCTGGCCTTTTCTGGATGACTTTGCTTGTCTTTGATGCATCTACTTCGCTTACTGGAGCTCCGACCCGAATAGAATTGCTAAAATACTCCCCATGATGGTGTGAAGTATTCTTGTTTTCTCATTGGTCCTTCAATCTTGCATCTTAGTCCTCGAGTCTCTCAACTCAGTCCTTTTTCATGCTTTTAGGTCCTTTTATGCCTCTTCTCTTCAAACTATTTATTTCTGAAATTCAAACATAAAACTCGTCACATAGCATTGTTTAGGAGAAACATAATGGATATAATATACAAATATAAGCATGAAATGATGTCAATCACTTCCACAATAGGGTCGATCATGTACGCGATGACTTGCACAAGACCCAATGTCTCGTATTCTCTAAGTGTGACAAGTTGTTACCAATCCAACGCAGGTCCTGATCATTGAACCGCGGTCTAGAATATTCTAAGGTACCTTAACCGAACCAAAGATAAGTTTCTTGTCTATGGAGGACAAAGGGAGCTGGTAGCTGAGGGCTACTCGGATGTGAGTTTAATGAGTGATCCAGACGATAGGACATCTCAATCAGGTTATGTCTTTCTTCTGAATGGTGGAGCCATGAGTTGGCGTACCTGGAAACAGACCACTGCAACAGACTTAACTACCGCTTCCGTAGTAATGGTTTCCGGTGAAGCAAGCAAGGAAGGAGTGTGGATTAAGAAGTTCCTTGAAGAGCTTGGAGTATTTCCCTCAATTGAGGGACCCATAGAGTTGTTTTGCGACAATAGCACCTCTATCTCGCAAATCAAGGATCCTAAATCACATCACAAGGTGAAGTACATGGAAATCAAGTACTTTGTCACCCGTGATTTCATTAATGAAGGCAAAATAAATTTATTATGGGTGGACACAAAAAGCAACATAGCTGATTCATTCACCAAAACCTTATCTCAAGCCAAAGGCAAAATGCATTTCGAGTCCATGGGTTTGAAGAACCATGTAGAGTGGCTTGATGAGTAAGATTAAAGGATTACCCTAGTTATTAATAGTTTTATACGTTGTGAATGTATGTGAAAGAAAGCTTTGATAACAAGTGGGGGATTGAAAGGATGTGTGTTCTAAAAGTATTCTTTTATATGTCTTTTATTATGAATTGAATGTGTAAACATTTTGTTCCTTGATTAATGTATTCGTCTTTTAGAAGTGTTAAGAAAGAGATTCTTTGTCCTTTACCATAGAGCTCTAAAAGATTATGGTTTACATAAATCAAAAGTGATTCACACTCATGGTGATTAACAAGGGACATTAATTACCGAAATAAGATTGTCGTGTTGGTTAAAAGATATTGTATTTCTACAAATATTTTAACAATATGAGTATACGAAATGGAGAATATTTCTTTTATATATTGAATAAACCTAATCGATGAAACATTATGGAATTGTGTTTGTGTCATTAATGTTTTCATTGTCTTCGAATCCTATGATATGAGACCTATGTCATTTTCATGTGAGAATTGTACAATTTGATTATTATCAAAAGCTATGATTATGTATAGTGATAAAGATATTAGTTGGTTATACAAGACTTGTGCCGGAAAAGATCATATGTGAAAAGATTATCATTGCCCCTCTTGACTTGAGTGATGATACTAATGGACCATTGATAAATAAAAATTATAATGTGCACAATGTAACTTATGTATTGCTACATATTTATATTTAGCTTAAGAGATCAAAAAAATACAAATATGACGCATTCTTACTTTGTATAATATTCCTAGTATCATGAGGCAAGTGATAGACACAAGTGATATTATTTTATATCACTAAGTAGATCGTGTTTAGTTCAAGTGAATAAAATATATTTGTTATTTGGGTAACTATATTGTGTAGCTAGATACCGCTTATAGTTTATGATATAAACTGTTTTATATTGTTGCCAACATAACTTAGATCGTCCTATAGGTCACACCACAAAATTGGGAAACAAGAAATATGATTTTATATTTTATGTGATGTATTGATATAGATATGGTGAAATAATAAATCGATAAGTCGTAATAACGACATGGTTCGAATATCAAATAAATTTGTATTAGATGTATTTATGGGGTATAATGTTTGACTTATATATGATAATATATTACATAATATAATGTGATCCGCAACATTATAACATAGGAATTTGCTAAAACCCCAAAGCTCAAATTTTGTTGGACATTGATCCTATATTTTGTAAAGGCAAAAAATAGTGAAAAACGGTCGAACGTTTTTCGGGAACTGATTGATCGTTTTATTTAAACCGCAAGTGCACGGCCGCGTTGAAGCGGTGACAAATACGGGTCGTCCACTGGGAGGTGTGTCAACGATTGGTTTGTTCGAACGTGAGAGGTAAAAAGGAGAGAAAGGTTGGTTACACTAAACTACACTAAGATGCAAAAAGGAAATGAAGATAATCAATAAAACTAAGCCCCATAGGGGGTAGAGAAATAATGTGAATATGAAGATGTGTGTGTGTGTGTTCAATTAAGCTCCTCACAACATGTAGTGCATGAAATCATAAGACTACATCCAACTTTGCCTCCACATGAATTAAGATAAGACTACATCATTAAAACATACAAGCCAATAATTGGAATGAAGCTAAATGAACTCAAGTATAAAGACTAGACCCTACTATGCCTCCACATGAATTAAGATAAGACTACATCATTAAAACATACAAAACATTAGCTAAGGTAAAGGCAACAAGAGCACATACACTACAAATTGTGTTTCCAATATTAACTTCATCCATATCCTAACCTTATCATTCCCCATAAAATAGGTCCACTAATCAAAGCATAAGCTAAGCTTCATTCAAGAGCATTAGCATATCAAAGATAAGAGTGAAAACACATTAGATGGTTATGGAAATCATATAAAGCTCAAGGGATAAAGATAACACACACTTAATACACTACATGATTATATCACATATTTCTCCACCCCCAAATGGGGATGGAACTACTCACTACTCATTACACTAACTATATTAACAAAAGAAAGCATAATACTGAAATGAAAGTTAACTAAGAAAGCAAGAAGTATTAAAGAAGCTTAAGGAAAGGAAAGACTAAACAAACATGGAAAAATTAAAAGACAAGATTAAAAGAAACTAGAAGAATTATTTTATTAAAAAATGACTCACATTGAAGGTAGCATTCTTCTCCACCTTGAGTTTTTGCTTCAAGGCTCACTCCTTAGTAGAGAGAATGCCACCAAGCAATGGGTAATTACAATGGAAGGTGAAGAGTTCTATTTATAGGCATGGAAAAAGCTAATCCGGGACAATCCCCCGATGTGGGACTAAACCAATACCAAAAATAGACTAAGCATACACTAATACACGTGCTACAGAAAACTAAACGGATCCTGGTCTATCTGGACCGCCAATTGGCGGTTCCAGACCGCCAATTGGCGGTCTATATGCTTTAGATCCGTTTGGTTTTCGTTGTGGGCTTTGCTTGAAGTATTTCTTGGTCTTGGATGCATCTACTTGGTTTGTTGGAGCTCCGACCCGAATCGAATTGCCAAAATACTCCCCATGATGGTATGGAGTTTCCTGTTTTGCTCTTAGGTCCTTCGGTCTTACGATCAGGTCCTTCTCCCTTGCATCTTAGTCCCCAGGTCTCACAATTAAGTCTTTTTTTCCCGCTTTTGGGTCCTTTCATGGCTCTTCTCTTCAAACCTCTTTATTTCTGAAATTCAAACATAAAACTCGTCACGTAGCATTGCTTAGGTGTAAGATAATGGATATAAGGTACAAATATAAGCATCAAATGATGTCAATCAAATACCCCCACACCTAAGTTTTTGCTAGTCTCGAGCAAAACAAAGAAATAGAAAAACAAACGAGAAACAAGAAATCCTAACTCACTTTTGTAGGAATCACGGTTGCACTTAGCACGTGCAAGAAGCCGTTAAACCTCCTTGTTGCCAAGGAGGAGGAGTGTTGTCTCGTGAGGGTTTTCAGCGGATATACCCACAAAATCCGAACAAGATGCTTTATTCAATCAAAACACTCGACTCGTTGGAAATATTTTGTCGATCATTGGACGCGGTAATGCTACGGGCCGACTCTATATAGGTGATCAGTCCACACCTAGCCTAATGAACCATTCGTGCAAGTTAAATAAGGAATTAAGTGAAAGACATGGACAACCTCAACATCCTCAAGTGCTACAAAGTGTAAAGTCCATTAAGGTTCTTATTTGCATTACATTTTCTTCTTCTTTTCGTTTCTTTTCACATTTTTTTTTCTTTTTCTTTTTATTAGTTGGAGCTTCATTCTCCCAGGGTCAGGTTTCGTGCATCATTGCCCATGAGGACTTACACTATCACGTACACCTTTCCCCAAATCTCCACATAGGGCAATCCCTACCACCCGTGTAACGGGAGTTCGGTCGGCGCATCCCAAGTCAGATGACTCAAAAGCACCAGGCACAAAGTCCCCTCAGACCTACTTTCCCGAGTGATAGGAGCCGTGCGAGAAGAGAAAACACCTACTCACTTATTTCTTATCTACACATGAACCAAAACCCCTACACTAATGTCTCACAACAAGATTTAGAGGGTCCTTGACTACCACAAACTTCCTTAAGTTACAGACACGAATTATTGACTCACTAGGTTCAGGGTGGACTTCATTAAATGTTTGAGCACTAAAACCCTATGATTACTCACCCCCAAAGGAAAACTGGGGTGCATCCTAACGACTCGATAAATCCTAAAGCCACTGTACTAGATATCCTAATGCATCAAGTTCAAGACAATTTTGGGAGCTTTCTTTTTACTTTGCCTCTCAACGGTTTTGCACATGCTAAACACACGCAAAACCCTTAAAACATTTTCTTTTGAAAACACATGAAGATTTTGAAAGAAATGTGAAAATTTTGAAGCACTAGGCAAGCAAAAGAAGACAAGTCACCCGAGGATCATGGTAAGTAGATATATCGATATTAAATGCAGCACACTAAAATGACCCTAAAAATGCAAACAAAAGAAAACAAAATCAAAAGAAAAGACTCGACTATGTACATACATAAAACATACCCCCACACCTACTTCATGCATTGTCCTCAATGAATGAGAGCAAAATACTACATGGATTTATGCATGAAAAAGGAGAGATCTCACCAACATGAAGTACAAAGGGAAGTTCAAGGTCATGTTGATGGAGACAAACCCAAATTCCCTCAAAACCTGTGAGATGCTAAAGAAAGGATACAAATACGTGAAAGAAATGGAGTCCAATTACACAAGGGTTGGGACTCACAACAATCGATGCTCACTGAAGGAGTCTTTTGTTGTAATTTCTTTTTTTCTCTCTTTTTTATATATAACTATGTACAAACATAAGTTCCCATCTTCATTTGTCAAAAGTCATCAAATGAGAACCTCAAGAGTGGGTCAATGCACTTGGAAAGAGAACATAACACCACGCGGGGCCAGAATACGCATGCGTGGGCCCCCTTCACAAAGAGCACCAGATGAAATGAGAGGTTCATGAATTGGACGCAAAGGCGTCTCATTCAAAGGATCGAACTGAAAGAGCTTGAACCTCTCAAGAGTTTGGGAAATGAGGGGCAACGGAAGAAGAGTTTCTCCCGTTGCGCTGCTAAAGTTATGATCGTCAATCCAAACTCTCCAACCAACATGCTGGTGCGTTGGAACGAGGTCAAGAACCTCGTTAGGCATGTCCGACACACCAGGCGAACAAACAATGGGTCTCATACCCAAGGTATCCTCCATGGAACTCCTAATACCCTCATGAGCAATGTAGTTGTTTTATGTTCCATCATTTCCAAGATGATCAGGAACAATAGTGAGAGGCAAACTCTCATCAGGTTGTTTGAAATTGAGGGTACTAGGGAGCTCTTGCTCCACTAGAGGTGAGTCCTTAAGAGGCACAATATGAAGATCATGTGGCTCAAGGGCCACGGGACAAAAAGATTAGGCACAATTCTGTGCCGACTCATAATGAAGTTGGTCTAAGTTATTCTCAATTTGAATCGAATCCTCCACTAAGTGATCGTGAATTGAAACCCAAGTCCCTCAGACTGACTAGGAGTTTGACTTTGAAATATTGTGCTTTGAATTTGTGGATGTGGTGTTGGTTCGATTTCAGAAGATAAATCCTCATGTTGACATGAAAGGTTATCCTCCTCACGTTCATGGAATTGTTGTGTCATTTGACTCACTTGCATTTCCATATTTTGCAAGGAATTCAAGTTGGATAAATAAAGTCTGGAAATGTATGGAAATGTATGTGGGTCAAATTACACAACAATTAAGTAAACGTGAGGAGGGTGACATTTCTTGTCAACATGTGGATTCATCGTTTGATATCGAACCACCACCACATTCACAAATTCGAAGCACAATCTTTCAGAGTCAAACTCCTAGTCAGTCTGAGGGACTTGGGGTTTCAATTCACGATCACATTGTGGGGGATTCGATCCGAATTGAGAATAACATGGACCAATTTCATTATGAGTCGGCACAGGATTGTGCCCTATCTTTTTGTCCCATGGCCCTTGAGCCACATGATCTTCATGTTGTGCCCCTTAAGGACTCACCTCTGGTGGAGCAAGAGCTCCCTAGTACCCTCAATTTCAAACCACCTGATGAGAGTTTGCCTCTCACTATTGTTCCTGATCATCTTGGAAATGATGGAACATCAAACAACTACATTGCTAATGAGGGTATTAGGAGTTCCTTAGAGGATACCTTGGGTATGAGACCCACTTTTTGTTTGCCTGGTGAGTCGGACATGCCCAACGAGGTTCTTGACCTCGTTCCGGCTCACCAGCCAGTTGGTTGGAGAGTTTGGATTGACGATCATAACTTCAGCAGCGCAACAGAAGATTTTCTTCTTCCGTTGCCCCTTATTTCCCAAACTCTCGAGAGGTTCAAGCTCTTTCAGTTTGATCCTTTGATTGAGACGCCTTTGCGTCCAATTCATGAACCTCTCATTTCATCTTATGCTCTTTGTGAAGGGGGCCCACGCATGAGTATTCTGGCCCCGCGTGGTGTCATGTTCCCTTTCCAAGTACATTGACCCACTTTTGAGATTCCCATTTGATGTCTTTTGACAAATGAAGATGGGAACTTATGATTGTACATAGTTATACTCAAAAAAAAAAAAAGAAGTGTAAAATAAAAGACTCCTTCAGTGAGCATCGATTGTTGTGGGCCCCAACCCTTGTGTACTTGGGCCCAATCTCTTCACGTATTTATCTCCCTTCTTCAGCTTCTCACAGGTTTTGAGGGAATTTGGGTTTGTGTCCATCAACATGACCCTGAACGTCCCTTTGTACTTCATGTTGGTGAGATCTTTCCTATTTCATGCATGTATCCTAGTATCTTGTTCACATTCATTGACGACAATGCATGAAGTAGGTGTGGGGGGGTGTTTTACGTGTGTACATAGTCGAGTCTTTTTCCTTTGGTTTTATTTTCTTTTGGTTGTACTGCTAGGATCATGTTAGTGTGCCGCATTTAACATTGATATACCTGCTTGCCATGATCCTTGGGTGACTTGTCTTCTTTTGCTTGCCGAGTGCTTTAAAATTCACATTTCTTTCAAAATCTTCATGTGTTTGCGAAAGAAAATGTTTTTGTGGGTTTTGCGTGTGTTTAGCATGTGCAAAACCGTTGAGAGGCAAAGTAAAAAGAAAGCTCCCAAAATTGTCTTGAACTTGATGCATTAGGATTTCTAGTTTACTGGCTTTAGGTCTTATCGAGTCGTGAGGATGCACCCCAGTTTTCCCTCGGGGGGGCGTGTAATCATAGGGTTTCAGTACTCAAACATTTAAATAAGTCCACCCTGAACCTAGTGAGTAAATAATTCGTGTCTGTTAGTATAAGGAAGTTTGTCGTAGTCAAGGGCCCTTAATCTCTTTTTGTGAAACTTAAGTGTAGGGGTTTTGGTTCCCATGTAGATAAATAAGT
This sequence comes from Triglochin maritima, assembly GCA_963682175.1. Classification (NCBI taxonomy): domain Eukaryota; kingdom Viridiplantae; phylum Streptophyta; class Magnoliopsida; order Alismatales; family Juncaginaceae; genus Triglochin; species Triglochin maritima. The sequence continues at coordinate 25,448,846 of OY821788.1, read as the reverse complement.
GGTGTTCTCTCTTCTCGCACGGCTCCTATCACTCGGGAAAGTAGGTCTGAGGGGACTTTGTGCCTGGTGCTTTTGAGTCATCTGACTTGGGATGCACCGACCGAACTCCCGTTACACGGGTGGTAGGGATCGCCCTATGTGGAGATTTGGGGGAAGGTGTACGTGATATTGTAAGTCCTCATAGGCAATGATGCACGAAACCTGACCCTGGGAGAATCAAACACCAACCAATAAATGCTTCAAAAAAAAAGAAAAAAAAGAGTCAAATAAGAACCAAAATGGACTTTACACATTGTATCACATTAAGAAGTTAAGGTTGCCCATGTCTTTCACTTAATTCCTTAGTTAACTCTCACGAATAACTCATTAGGCTAGGTGTGTGGACTGATTACATATATAGAGTCGACCCGTAGTATTACCGCGTCCCATGATCGACAAAATAAGTCCAACGAGTCGTGTAGCTAGAGTGATTAATGCATCTTGTTCGGATTTTGTGGGTATATCCGCTGAAAACCCTCAGGAGACAACACTCCTCCTCCTTGGCGACAAGGAGGTTTAACGGCTTGTTGCACGTGCTAAGTGCAACCGTGATTCCTACGAAAGTGAGTTAGGATTTCTTGTTTTTTTCACATGCTTTTCTCTTTCTTTGTTTTGCTCGGGACTAGCAAAAGTTAGGTGTGGGGGTATTTGATTGACATCATTTCATGCTCATATTTGTATCTTATATCCATTATCTTTCACCTAAATAATGCTATGTTACGAGTTTTATGTTTAGTTTTCAGGAATAAATAGGTTTGAAGAGATGAAGCATAAAAGGACCCAAAAGCTGGGAAAAAGGACTGAATTGTGAGATCTGTGGACCAAGATGCAAGGAAGAAGGACCTGAATGCAAGACCGAAGGACCTAAGAGAAAAACAGAATACTCCTCACCATCATGGGGAGTATTTTGGCAATTCTATTTGGGTCGGAGCTCCAACATGCAAAATAGATGCATCAAATACCAACAAAGCCTTCCAGAAAAGCCCACAAGAAATTCCAGAGCGATCCGGACACTGTAGACCGCGAATTAGCGGTCCAAGACCGCTAATTGGCGGTCACTTTTGGCCCAAATGCGCTCAAATTTCTCCTGGACTTGTATTAATGTTCGTTTAGGCTATTTTTGGTGTTTGTTTAGTCCCACATCGGGGGATTGTCCAGGTTTGCCTTTTTCCATGGCTATAAATAGAACTCTTCACCTTCCATTGTAATCACTCCATATTTTAAGTGGCTATTCTTCCTACTAGAAGTGAGGCCTTGAAGCACACACTAAAGTAGGAGGATGTTACTTTTAATGTGAGTCATTTTATCAATAAAGTTTTATGTTTCTTCATTGTTTGTTTTATGCTTCTTTTATTGTTGTGCATGTTTTAGTTTAATCGTCTTTTAATTCTAGCTTAGTTTTAATATGCTTTCTTTCCATAGTTTAATAATTAGTGTAATGTTTAGTGAGTAGTTCCATCCCCTTTGGGGGGTGGAGTAGATGTACATACATGCATTAGAGAATGGGATGAATGCTTTAATTTCAATGTGTTGATTAAACATGAATGTATGCTTGCTTGTTTAGGATAGAATTTACAACTTGATGAGTTTTGCCAAAATGATTAGACACCTCTCATGCTTGTTTAGGTTCTGAAATAAACACCTTGCATATGTAAATGTTAATCAACTAAGTTGGTGAATAGATTGATAGGTTTTGCCATAACATTTAGACACTTCCTATGCTTGATAAACACCACCTTCATGTGCTTAAAGAATGTATTCTACACCCACCTCTTTGCTTGTGTGCACTCACTCCACCCCTTAGGGGTTTTCCCATTCCTGAATTCCAGCACTTCTATTTTGTTCTTAGCTTAGTTCTTATTTCATCGCTTGTTTGCTTCTTTCACATTTCATACTTCTTAGCATAGTGTAGCGTAGAGTAGCTTAATAAATCTTTCTCCCCCAATCTTTGCCACTTGATTTCGTACAAGCAAGAGGCTGCTCACCTCCCTGAGGACGACCCGTACTTGCCACCGCTTCATCGCGGCCGTGCACTTGCGGTTTTAATTAAAACGTTCAACAAGTTTTTGGCGCCGTTGCCGGGGAGGTGCCAGTCCAGACTCTTGTTTAGACGATTCGAGTGGATTTGATCTTTTTTTTTTAGTTTTGTGTTGTCTCAGGACATTTGGGATTCAAGGATAAAGCAGCAGGAAAAATTTGGGAACACTTCAAGCCCTCAAGACTGCCAAATAGCGGTCTGGGACCGCTGTTTGGCGGCCTGGTGAGACCTTTTTACCCCCAGTTTTCTTCTGTTTGTTTCTATTTACAGTTTAGTTATCTGGGAGCCCAATTTGGCATGTGTGAACCTATAGTTTGCTCCCAGATCAATAAATAACCAATCAACCCTCCTTTAATCAACTTGGACACTAAAACCCAAAGCAAAAGATTAGGCATTTGCTATGTTTAGGTCATGCATCATCTAGTAATGACTTGAGCATGTTAATTGTCTTCTCTTAGTTTTAATCTTTGTCGTTGATTGCTGGAGCGAGGTACGCATTCCTTAACACTCATTCACGCATTAGGACATTCATTAGTGAGTAAGGTTTGCATCGAAACAAGAGTGAGGTGAGTGTTTGCTTGGTGAGTTGCTTGCTAGCTTAAGGATCAAAGCATCTTAAGGGGCACCACCTATAGTCTTCAAAGATAAGGTGGGGGATTTCATCACCCCCTTCCTTAGCCCCAAAAAGCACACTCAAGTAAAGCCTTAATCTAAAAGCAAGTAGACATTGGCCATTAGGACTTGGGCGCATTAGGAGAGTGAACCGGTCACGACCGTCATAGCCTGATCGGCGTCGCCCACTTTGTCGATAGTAGGAGAGACGAGATCTCCGGATCTTGGCTCACTTGCTGGGCATTGTGGTCTTCGTCGTAGGGAGGTGAGGCGTGTTGAGGTCGTGTGACCTCGCAGTTAGGCGTCGTCTAGTGATGAGAATTTAAATTTATACCGCAAGTGCACGGCGTCAATGGAGACGTGGCAAATACGGGTCGAACACAAGGAGGGAGAGATCTCGTTGTTAGTGTGATTTCGATTTAGGGGAAGAAGGGAGAAGAAATAAGTTGGGTTTTTTGGTATTTTTGATTTAATTATCTAAAGTACGAAACAAAAGCAATTAGAACTAAAACAAGAAATAAGAAGAGAAATCCGTTGGGTGGAGGTTTAGATTTAGGTTTAGATCAGAGAATTACTGAAACTTATTGTAAATCATGTTAGTTATGAAGCATTACAAGATAAATGACTTAACATAAACTCAAGTAATCAAAATATACTAATCATGAACTTAAAATAATAACATGCAATTCATCTTCTCTAACCCTCATTCCATCACCTCCACCCTTTGGAAAGAGTTAGAAACTCATGGAGGGAGGAAGAAGAAGGGATCCTAGAGACATTAAAAGAAAACTAAAAACAAGAATTAAAAGAACAGAATTTTATTAATAAAACTAAGGTACACAATTGAGAACAACCACCAAGGACCCTATTTACATCGTTCTCGGGTCTATTTATAGTTGCTACAAGGGACTTAGGTATAGAATTGGATAGTACACGTGTCCATACACGACTGGACGAAATTGGGACACACAGATCGACCAATGGGCGGCGGAATCGCCGCACATCATGTGTATTGTGCGGCGGATTCGCCTCACACGTTGGTCGGATTTAATCAGGATTTTTGTCACGCGTTTATGGTATGATTTGATCTTTATTTGCGTGTCTGGATTGATTCTTTCCATTGTCTTGAGCTCCGGATTAATTCCTTCCATTGTTGGAGATTTATATTTGATTTTTCTTTTGACTTTCTCCCCACAATAACTTGGTCCTTTTATTTTGCAATCAGGTCCTTGGCATTTTGCAATTAAGTCCTTGACCTTTTTTTGTAATTAGCTTCCTTGAATGCTTTTCTGCTTGGATGCATTTCCATTTGGAACCCGATAAACTTGAACTCGGTCTTTATGATAGAAATGAATCTTTTGCACGCGTTTATGCTCGGAATGTGGGTAATTTGCATTCAGGTCCCTGTATTCTGTAAATACGACTAAACACATACCTTAGTAGCATTTATTGATATAAAAGTAATCTAAATGAAAGACATATGATGCAATGTATGCAATGCATCATCTAGCTGTAAGGACCCATAGCTAGCCTAAGCTTGTTTGAGCCGTGTTTGCTAGACTAGGCTTCTAACCTCACCCTTTACCCACGCTAGTTTTTAGGGATTCGTCCCTTCTCCTCTGAGTCATCTTCTTCTCACCTACTTCTACGTTTTAGTCTCCTCCCCTTTACACTCTCTGTTAGCGTTTTAGGGTCGAGTCGAGCACTTTTTGCGAGGTTAGCCTCGTGGTGGTGAGAGTGATCGACTCGAGAGTTCTTTGTCGAGATGGATGGTTACATGGGCGACCATCCATATCATTGTTGGGACCAGGACAATTCTCCCTGGTACTCCGGACCCATGCAACCTGGGGTGGCTCAGACAAACACCCCGTATGGTTGGGATAATCTTCATTGTGTGACTGAGCAATCTTCATATAGGGGTGATATGAGAGAGGCACCGACTGCTAGATCTCCATCTAGTTACGTCGGATCATATGTTGGTCATCAAACTGAGACATTGCAAGAACCTTTGGCCTCTTTCATGCTTGTGGTAGAAGACATGAGTGCACCGGTGGCTCCAGTAGCCGTACCGTGTCGCTGTTGTGGGCTGAGTGGTCATGTTTGCGGGGAATGTCCTTATGTTCCCTCAGAGCCTGAGTATGAGCATACCTTTTCCCAAAATGCTCAGTATGACCATTACGCATCCGCGTACAACCCGAGAAGGATGGATTCATGGGGAGGCAATTCTTATTCAAATTCTTATACATCACTCCCACCCCAGTACCCTCCTTCTGAATATCCTGAATTCTACCAACACCCCACGACCAATCATTGGACTCATTCTCAGCCCATCACCACCCAACCCATCCATTTCCCAAATTCTGACATGAACCTCACAGTTGACCCCAAACTTGATTCTTTGGAACAAGCCCTCCAAACGTTCATGGAAACCACTCAAAATGTGTTGAAGTCCAATCACGATTCCCTGCAAACTATGGAAATGTATGTGGGTCAAATTACACAACAATTAAGTAAACGTGAGGAGGGTGACATTTCTTGTCAACATGTGGATTCATCGTTTGATATCGAACCACCACCACATTCACAAATTCGAAGCACAATCTTTCAGAGTCAAACTCCTAGTCAGTCTGAGGGACTTGGGGTTTCAATTCACGATCACATTGTGGGGGATTCGATCCGAATTGAGAATAACATGGACCAATTTCATTATGAGTCAGCACAGGATTGTGCCCTATCTTTTTGTCCCATGGCCCTTGAGCCACATGATCTTCATGTTGTGCCCCTTAAGGACTCACCTCTGGTGGAGCAAGAGCTCCCTAGTACCCTCAATTTCAAACCACCTGATGAGAGTTTGCCTCTCACTATTGTTCCTGATCATCTTGGAAATGATGGAACATCAAACAACTACATTGCTAATGAGGGTATTAGGAGTTCCTTAGAGGATACCTTGGGTATGAGACCCACTTTTTGTTTGCCTGGTGAGTCGGACATGCCCAACGAGGTTCTTGACCTCGTTCCGGCTCACCAGCCAGTTGGTTGGAGAGTTTGGATTGACGATCATAACTTCAGCAGCGCAACAGAAGATTTTCTTCTTCCGTTGCCCCTTATTTCCCAAACTCTCGAGAGGTTCAAGCTCTTTCAGTTTGATCCTTTGATTGAGACGCCTTTGCGTCCAATTCATGAACCTCTCATTTCATCTTATGCTCTTTGTGAAGGGGGCCCACGCATGAGTATTCTGGCCCCGCGTGGTGTCATGTTCCCTTTCCAAGTACATTGACCCACTTTTGAGATTCCCATTTGATGTCTTTTGACAAATGAAGATGGGAACTTATGATTGTACATAGTTATATTCAAAAAAAAAAAAGTGTAAAATAAAAGACTCCTTCAGTGAGCATCGATTGTTGTGGGCCCCAACCCTTGTGTACTTGGGCCCAATCTCTTCACGTATTTATCTCCCTTCTTCAGCTTCTCACAGGTTTTGAGGGAATTTGGGTTTGTGTCCATCAACATGACCCTGAACGTCCCTTTGTACTTCATGTTGGTGAGATCTTTCCTATTTCATGCATGTATCCATGTAGTATCTTGTTCACATTCATTGAGGACAATGCATGAAGTAGGTGTGGGGGGGTGTTTTACGTGTGTACATAGTCGAGTCTTTTTCCTTTGGTTTTATTTTCTTTTGGTTGTACTGCTAGGATCATGTTAGTGTGCCGCATTTAACATTGATATACCTGCTTGCCATGATCCTTGGGTGACTTGTCTTCTTTTGCTTGCCGAGTGCTTTAAAATTTTCACATTTCTTTCAAAATCTTCATGTGTTTGCGAAAGAAAATGTTTTTGTGGGTTTTGCGTGTGTTTAGCATGTGCAAAACCGTTGAGAGGCAAAGTAAAAAGAAAGCTCCCAAAATTGTCTTGAACTTGATGCATTAGGATTTCTAGTTTACTGGCTTTAGGTCTTATCGAGTCGTGAGGATGCACCCCGGTTTTCCCTCGGGGGGGCGTGTAATCATAGGGTTTTAGTACTCAAACATTTAAATAAGTCCACCCTGAACCTAGTGAGTAAATAATTCGTGTCTGTTAGTATAAGGAAGTTTGTCGTAGTCAAGGGCCCTTAATCTCTTTTTGTGAAACTTAAGTGTAGGGGTTTTGGTTCCCATGTAGATAAATAAGTGGTGTTCTCTCTTCTCGCACGGCTCCTATCACTCGGGAAAGTAGGTCTGAGGGGACTTTGTGCCTGGTGCTTTTGAGTCATCTGACTTGGGATGCACCGACCGAACTCCCGTTACACGGGTGGTAGGGATCGCCCTATGTGGAGATTTGGGGGAAGGTGTACGTGATATTGTAAGTCCTCATAGGCAATGATGCACGAAACCTGACCCTGGGAGAATCAAACACCAACCAATAAATGCTTCAAAAAAAAAAGAAAAAAAAAGAAAAAAAAGAGTCAAATAAGAACCAAAATGGACTTTACACATTGTATCACATTAAGAAGTTAAGGTTGCCCATGTCTTTCACTTAATTCCTTAGTTAACTCTCACGAATAACTCATTAGGCTAGGTGTGTGGACTGATTACATATATAGAGTCGACCCGTAGTATTACCGCGTCCCATGATCGACAAAATAAGTCCAACGAGTCGTGTAGCTAGAGTGATTAATGCATCTTGTTCGGATTTTGTGGGTATATCCGCTGAAAACCCTCAGGAGACAACACTCCTCCTCCTTGGCGACAAGGAGGTTTAACGGCTTGTTGCACGTGCTAAGTGCAACCGTGATTCCTACGAAAGTGAGTTAGGATTTCTTGTTTTTTTCGCATGCTTTTCTCTTTCTTTGTTTTGCTCAGGACTAGCAAAAGTTAGGTGTGGGGGTATTTGATTGACATCATTTCATGCTCATATTTGTATCTTATATCCATTATCTTTCACCTAAATAATGCTATGTTACGAGTTTTATGTTTAGTTTTCAGGAATAAATAGGTTTGAAGAGATGAAGCATAAAAGGACCCAAAAGCTGGGAAAAAGGACTGAATTGTGAGATCTGTGGACCAAGATGCAAGGAAGAAGGACCTGAATGCAAGACCGAAGGACCTAAGAGAAAAACAGAATACTCCTCACCATCATGGGGAGTATTTTGGCAATTCTATTCGGGTCGGAGCTCCAACATGCAAAATAGATGCATCAAATACCAACAAAGCCTTCCAGAAAAGCCCACAAGAAATTCCAGAGCGATCCGGACACTGTAGACCGCGAATTAGCGGTCCAAGACCGCTAATTGGCGGTCACTTTTGGCCCAAATGCGCTCAAATTTCTCCTGGACTTGTATTAATGTTCGTTTAGGCTATTTTTGGTGTTTGTTTAGTCCCACATCGGGGGATTGTCCAGGTTTGCCTTTTTCCATGGCTATAAATAGAACTCTTCACCTTCCATTGTAATCACTCCATATTTTAAGTGGCTATTCTTCCTACTAGAAGTGAGGCCTTGAAGCACACACTAAAGTAGGAGGATGTTACTTTTAATGTGAGTCATTTTATCAATAAAGTTTTATGTTTCTTCATTGTTTGTTTTATGCTTCTTTTATTGTTGTGCATGTTTTAGTTTAATCGTCTTTTAATTCTAGCTTAGTTTTAATATGCTTTCTTTCCATAGTTTAATAATTAGTGTAATGTTTAGTGAGTAGTTCCATCCCCTTTGGGGGGTGGAGTAGATGTACATACATGCATTAGAGAATGGGATGAATGCTTTAATTTCAATGTGTTGATTAAACATGAATGTATGCTTGCTTGTTTAGGATAGAATTTACAACTTGATGAGTTTTGCCAAAATGATTAGACACCTCTCATGCTTGTTTAGGTTCTGAAATAAACACCTTGCATATGTAAATGTTAATCAACTAAGTTGGTGAATAGATTGATAGGTTTTGCCATAACATTTAGACACTTCCTATGCTTGATAAACACCACCTTCATGTGCTTAAAGAATGTATTCTACACCCACCTCTTTGCTTGTGTGCACTCACTCCACCCCTTAGGGGTTTTCCCATTCCTGAATTCCAGCACTTCTATTTTGTTCTTAGCTTAGTTCTTATTTCATCGCTTGTTTGCTTCTTTCACATTTCATACTTCTTAGCGTAGTGTAGCGTAGAGTAGCTTAATAAATCTTTCTCCCCCAATCTTTGCCACTTGATTTCGTACAAGCAAGAGGCTGCTCACCTCCCTGAGGACGACCCGTACTTGCCACCGCTTCATCGCGGCCGTGCACTTGCGGTTTTAATTAAAACGTTCAACAAGTTTTTGGCGCCGTTGCCGGGGAGGTGCCAGTCCAGACTCTTGTTTAGACGATTCGAGTGGATTTGATCTATTTTTTTTAGTTTTGTGTTGTCTCAGGACATTTGGGATTCAAGGATAAAGCAGCAGGAAAAATTTGGGAACACTTCAAGCCCTCAAGACTGCCAAAGAGCGGTCTGGGACCGCTGTTTGGCGGCCTGGTGAGACCTTTTTACCCCCAGTTTTCTTCTGTTTGTTTCTATTTACAGTTTAGTTATCTGGGAGCCCAATTTGGCATGTGTGAACCTATAGTTTGCTCCCAGATCAATAAATAACCAATCAACCCTCCTTTAATCAACTTGGACACTAAAACCCAAAGCAAAAGATTAGGCATTTGCTATGTTTAGGTCATGCATCATCTAGTAATGACTTGAGCATGTTAATTGTCTTCTCTTAGTTTTAATCTTTGTCGTTGATTGCTGGAGCGAGGTACGCATTCCTTAACACTCATTCACGCATTAGGACATTCATTAGTGAGTAAGGTTTGCATCGAAACAAGAGTGAGGTGAGTGTTTGCTTGGTGAGTTGCTTGCTAGCTTAAGGATCAAAGCATCTTAAGGGGCACCACCTATAGTCTTCAAAGATAAGGTGGGGGATTTCATCACCCCCTTCCTTAGCCCCAAAAAGCACACTCAAGTAAAGCCTTAATCTAAAAGCAAGTAGACATTGGCCATTAGGACTTGGGCGCATTAGGAGAGTGAACCGGTCACGACCGTCATAGCCTGATCGGCGTCGCCCACTTTGTCGATAGTAGGAGAGACGAGATCTCCGGATCTTGGCTCACTTGCTGGGCATTGTGGTCTTCGTCGTAGGGAGGTGAGGCGTGTTGAGGTCGTGTGACCTCGCAGTTAGGCGTCGTCTAGTGATGAGAATTTAAATTTATACCGCAAGTGCACGGCGTCAATGGAGACGTGGCAAATACGGGTCGAACACAAGGAGGGAGAGATCTCGTTGTTAGTGTGATTTCGATTTAGGGGAAGAAGGGAGAAGAAATAAGTTGGGTTTTTTGGTATTTTTGATTTAATTATCTAAAGTACGAAACAAAAGCAATTAGAACTAAAACAAGAAATAAGAAGAGAAATCCGTTGGGTGGAGGTTTAGATTTAGGTTTAGATCAGAGAATTACTGAAACTTATTGTAAATCATGTTAGTTATGAAGCATTACAAGATAAATGACTTAACATAAACTCAAGTAATCAAAATATACTAATCATGAACTTAAAATAATAACATGCAATTCATCTTCTCTAACCCTCATTCCATCACCTCCACCCTTTGGAAAGAGTTAGAAACTCATGGAGGGAGGAAGAAGAAGGGATCCTAGAGACCTTAAAAGAAAACTAAAAACAAGAATTAAAAGAACAGAATTTTATTAATAAAACTAAGGTACACAATTGAGAACAACCACCAAGGACTAGGGCTGTCAAGTTCTGCTCGGGATCGATAGATCGTTCGATGTTCGCTCGATTTTGCTCTGATTTTGCTCGAAATTGCTCGGATCGGTTAGTAACGAGCCGAGCACGAGCAGACGATACTCGCTCGATGCTCGCTCAATTATCGCTCAAAACCTGATTACTATATCCAATTATTTGATTAACCTGAATATTCTATCCAATTACCCAATCGATAAAGTGTTAAACTCGTTTAATAAACTAATTTACCAAACCCAACAATCCATTTGACAAACCAAAATACTCATAAGAATCAAAACCTTATTAGTCCTAAACTTTTCATTTTTTCCATTATTATTATTATTTCTTTTCTTTTCTTTTTCTCATTCTTTTCTACACCAAAAGTTCAAATAAATTAAGGTTTGGGTCAGGTGGATTATCTTATTTATAAGATGTTCATGTTGTGAGTTGTCCTATAATTTAGGAGATTGTGTTTGATTTTAATATTGTGTTGATTTTGTTTTATCCAAGTGTATAATCTTATTTATAAGATGTTGATGTTGTCGTATAATTTATAAGATTATGTTTTATTTTAGGTGTAAATTTTAAAATTGTGTTAGTAACTATTATTATATTTGTCTTAAGTAATTTTATAATTTACTTGTTAGGACAACACTATTAGGAATTCAATACCAAAAAAAATGTTTAGGTTAACGAGCCGCTTGTGAGCCGCTCGCGAGCAGGTCGAACCGAGCACGAGCAGAATTTTCCGCTCGAAACCCTTAACGAGCCGATCTTGAGCATGCTCGGATCGCTCGTTTAGAGATCGATTACACCCCTACCAAGGACCCTATTTACATCGTTCTCGGGTCTATTTATAGTTGCTACAAGGGACTTAGGTATAGAATTGGATAGTACACGTGTCCATACACGACTGGACGAAATTGGGACACACAGATCGACCAATGGGCGGCGGAATCGCCGCACATCATGTGTATTGTGCGGCGGATTCGCCTCACACGTTGGTCGGATTTAATCAGGATTTTTGTCACGCGTTTATGGTATGATTTGATCTTTATTTGCGTGTCTGGATTGATTCTTTCCATTGTCTTGAGCTCCGGATTAATTCCTTCCATTGTTGGAGATTTATATTTGATTTTTCTTTTGACTTTCTCCCCACAATAACTTGGTCCTTTTATTTTGCAATCAGGTCCTTGGCATTTTGCAATTAAGTCCTTGACCTTTTTTTGTAATTAGCTTCCTTGAATGCTTTTCTGCTTGGATGCATTTCCATTTGGAACCCGATAAACTTGAACTCGGTCTTTATGATAGAAATGAATCTTTTGCACGCGTTTATGCTCGGAATGTGGGTAATTTGCATTCAGGTCCCTGTATTCTGTAAATACGACTAAACACATACCTTAGTAGCATTTATTGATATAAAAGTAATCTAAATGAAAGACATATGATGCAATGTATGCAATGCATCATCTAGCTGTAAGGACCCATAGCTAGCCTAAGCTTGTTTGAGCCGTGTTTGCTAGACTAGGCTTCTAACCTCACCCTTTACCCACGCTAGTTTTTAGGGATTCGTCCCTTCTCCTCTGAGTCATCTTCTTCTCACCTACTTCTACGTTTTAGTCTCCTCCCCTTTACACTCTCTGTTAGCGTTTTAGGGTCGAGTCGAGCACTTTTTGCGAGGTTAGCCTCGTGGTGGTGAGAGTGATCGACTCGAGAGTTCTTTGTCGAGATGGATGGTTACATGGGCGACCATCCATATCATTGTTGGGACCAGGACAATTCTCCCTGGTACTCCGGACCCATGCAACCTGGGGTGGCTCAGACAAACACCCCGTATGGTTGGGATAATCTTCATTGTGTGACTGAGCAATCTTCATATAGGGGTGATATGAGAGAGGCACCGACTGCTAGATCTCCATCTAGTTACGTCGGATCATATGTTGGTCATCAAACTGAGACATTGCAAGAACCTTTGGCCTCTTTCATGCTTGTGGTAGAAGACATGAGTGCACCGGTGGCTCCAGTAGCCGTACCGTGTCGCTGTTGTGGGCTGAGTGGTCATGTTTGCGGGGAATGTCCTTATGTTCCCTCAGAGCCTGAGTATGAGCATACCTTTTCCCAAAATGCTCAGTATGACCATTACGCATCCGCGTACAACCCGAGAAGGATGGATTCATGGGGAGGCAATTCTTATTCAAATTCTTATACATCACTCCCACCCCAGTACCCTCCTTCTGAATATCCTGAATTCTACCAACACCCCACGACCAATCATTGGACTCATTCTCAGCCCATCACCACCCAACCCATCCATTTCCCAAATTCTGACATGAACCTCACAGTTGACCCCAAACTTGATTCTTTGGAACAAGCCCTCCAAACGTTCATGGAAACCACTCAAAATGTGTTGAAGTCCAATCACGATTCCCTGCAAACTATGGAAATGTATGTGGGTCAAATTACACAACAATTAAGTAAACGTGAGGAGGGTGACATTTCTTGTCAACATGTGGATTCATCGTTTGATATCGAACCACCACCACATTCACAAATTCGAAGCACAATCTTTCAGAGTCAAACTCCTAGTCAGTCTGAGGGACTTGGGGTTTCAATTCACGATCACATTGTGGGGGATTCGATCCGAATTGAGAATAACATGGACCAATTTCATTATGAGTCGGCACAGGATTGTGCCCTATCTTTTTGTCCCATGGCCCTTGAGCCACATGATCTTCATGTTGTGCCCCTTAAGGACTCACCTCTGGTGGAGCAAGAGCTCCCTAGTACCCTCAATTTCAAACCACCTGATGAGAGTTTGCCTCTCACTATTGTTCCTGATCATCTTGGAAATGATGGAACATCAAACAACTACATTGCTAATGAGGGTATTAGGAGTTCCTTAGAGGATACCTTGGGTATGAGACCCACTTTTTGTTTGCCTGGTGAGTCGGACATGCCTAACGAGGTTCTTGACCTCGTTCCGGCTCACCAGCCAGTTGGTTGGAGAGTTTGGATTGACGATCATAACTTCAGCAGCGCAACAGAAGATTTTCTTCTTCCGTTGCCCCTTATTTCCCAAACTCTCGAGAGGTTCAAGCTCTTTCAGTTTGATCCTTTGATTGAGACGCCTTTGCGTCCAATTCATGAACCTCTCATTTCATCTTATGCTCTTTGTGAAGGGGGCCCACGCATGAGTATTCTGGCCCCGCGTGGTGTCATGTTCCCTTTCCAAGTACATTGACCCACTTTTGAGATTCCCATTTGATGTCTTTTGACAAATGAAGATGGGAACTTATGATTGTACATAGTTATACTCAAAAAAAAAAAAAAAGTGTAAAATAAAAGACTCCTTCAGTGAGCATCGATTGTTGTGGGCCCCAACCCTTGTGTACTTGGGCCCAATCTCTTCACGTATTTATCTCCCTTCTTCAGCTTCTCACAGGTTTTGAGGGAATTTGGGTTTGTGTCCATCAACATGACCCTGAACGTCCCTTTGTACTTCATGTTGGTGAGATCTTTCCTATTTCATGCATGTATCCATGTAGTATCTTGTTCACATTCATTGACGACAATGCATGAAGTAGGTGTGGGGGGGTGTTTTACGTGTGTACATAGTCGAGTCTTTTTCCTTTGGTTTTATTTTCTTTTGGTTGTACTGCTAGGATCATGTTAGTGTGCCGCATTTAACATTGATATACCTGCTTGCCATGATCCTTGGGTGACTTGTCTTCTTTTGCTTGCCGAGTGCTTTAAAATTCACATTTCTTTCAAAATCTTCATGTGTTTGCGAAAGAAAATGTTTTTGTGGGTTTTGCGTGTGTTTAGCATGTGCAAAACCGTTGAGAGGCAAAGTAAAAAGAAAGCTCCCAAAATTGTCTTGAACTTGATGCATTAGGATTTCTAGTTTACTGGCTTTAGGTCTTATCGAGTCGTGAGGATGCACCCCAGTTTTCCCTCGGGGGGGCGTGTAATCATAGGGTTTCAGTACTCAAACATTTAAATAAGTCCACCCTGAACCTAGTGAGTAAATAATTCATGTCTGTTAGTATAAGGAAGTTTGTCGTAGTCAAGGGCCCTTAATCTCTTTTTGTGAAACTTAAGTGTAGGGGTTTTGGTTCCCATGTAGATAAATAAGTGGTGTTCTCTCTTCTCGCACGGCTCCTATCACTCGGGAAAGTAGGTCTGAGGGGACTTTGTGCCTGGTGCTTTTGAGTCATCTGACTTGGGATGCACCGACCGAACTCCCGTTACACGGGTGGTAGGGATCGCCCTATGTGGAGATTTGGGGGAAGGTGTACGTGATATTGTAGGTCCTCATAGGCAATGATGCACGAAACCTGACCCTGGGAGAATCAAACACCAACCAATAAATGCTTCAAAAAAAAAGAAAAAAAAAGAAAAAAAAGAGTCAAATAAGAACCAAAATGGACTTTACACATTGTATCACATTAAGAAGTTAAGGTTGCCCATGTCTTTCACTTAATTCCTTAGTTAACTCTCACGAATAACTCATTAGGCTAGGTGTGTGGACTGATTACATATATAAAGTCGACCCGTAGTATTACCGCGTCCCATGATCGACAAAATAAGTCCAACGAGTCGTGTAGCTAGAGTGATTAATGCATCTTGTTCGGATTTTGTGGGTATATCCGCTGAAAACCCTCAGGAGACAACACTCCTCCTCCTTGGCGACAAGGAGGTTTAACGGCTTGTTGCACGTGCTAAGTGCAACCGTGATTCCTACGAAAGTGAGTTAGGATTTCTTGTTTTTTTCGCATGCTTTTCTCTTTCTTTGTTTTGCTCGGGACTAGCAAAAGTTAGGTGTGGGGGTATTTGATTGACATCATTTCATGCTCATATTTGTATCTTATATCCATTATCTTTCACCTAAATAATGCTATGTTACGAGTTTTATGTTTAGTTTTCAGGAATAAATAGGTTTGAAGAGATGAAGCATAAAAGGACCCAAAAGCTGGGAAAAAGGACTGAATTGTGAGATCTGTGGACCAAGATGCAAGGAAGAAGGACCTGAATGCAAGACCGAAGGACCTAAGAGAAAAACAGAATACTCCTCACCATCATGGGGAGTATTTTGGCAATTCTATTTGGGTCGGAGCTCCAACATGCAAAATAGATGCATCAAATACCAACAAAGCCTTCCAGAAAAGCCCACAAGAAATTCCAGAGCGATCCGGACACTGTAGACCGCTAATTAGCGGTCCAAGACCGCTAATTGGCGGTCACTTTTGGCCCAAATGCGCTCAAATTTCTCCTGGACTTGTATTAATGTTCGTTTAGGCTATTTTTGGTGTTTGTTTAGTCCCACATCGGGGGATTGTCCAGGTTTGCCTTTTTCCATGGCTATAAATAGAACTCTTCACCTTCCATTGTAATCACTCCATATTTTAAGTGGCTATTCTTCCTACTAGAAGTGAGGCCTTGAAGCACACACTAAAGTAGGAGGATGCTACTTTTAATGTGAGTCATTTTATCAATAAAGTTTTATGTTTCTTCATTGTTTGTTTTATGCTTCTTTTATTGTTGTGCATGTTTTAGTTTAATTGTCTTTTAATTCTAGCTTAGTTTTAATATGCTTTCTTTCCATAGTTTAATAATTAGTGTAATGTTTAGTGAGTAGTTCCATCCCCTTTGGGGGGTGGAGTAGATGTACATACATGCATTAGAGAATGGGATGAATGCTTTAATTTCAATGTGTTGATTAAACATGAATGTATGCTTGCTTGTTTAGGATAGAATTTACAACTTGATGAGTTTTGCCAAAATGATTAGACACCTCTCATGCTTGTTTAGGTTCTGAAATAAACACCTTGCATATGTAAATGTTAATCAACTAAGTTGGTGAATAGATTGATAGGTTTTGCCATAACATTTAGACACTTCCTATGCTTGATAAACACCACCTTCATGTGCTTAAAGAATGTATTCTACACCCACCTCTTTGCTTGTGTGCACTCACTCCACCCCTTAGGGGTTTTCCCATTCCTGAATTCCAGCACTTCTATTTTGTTCTTAGCTTAGTTCTTATTTCATCGCTTGTTTGCTTCTTTCACATTTCATACTTCTTAGCGTAGTGTAGCGTAGAGTAGCTTAATAAATCTTTCTCCCCCAATCTTTGCCACTTGATTTCGTACAAGCAAGAGGCTGCTCACCTCCCTGAGGACGACCCGTACTTGCCACCGCTTCATCGCGGCCGTGCACTTGCGGTTTTAATTAAAACGTTCAACAGTACGCGGATGCGTAATGGTCACATTGAGATTTTTGGGAAAATGTATGCTCATACTCAGGCTCAGGGGGAACATAAGGACATTCCCCGATTACATGACCACTCAACCCACAACAGTCGCACGGTACGGCTACTGGAGCCACCGGTGCACTCATGTCGTCTTCCATACGCATGAAAGAGGCCAAAGTTTGTTGTAATGTCTTAGTTTGTTGACCAGCATATGATCCGACATAACTAGATTGTGGTCTAGCAATCGGTGCCTCTCTCATGTTACCCTTATATGAAGATTGCTCAGTCGCATAATGAAGATTATCCCAACCATATGGGGTGTTCGTCTGAGCCACCCCCGGTTGCATGGGTCCGGAATACCAGGAAGAATTGTCCTGGTCCCAACAATGATATGGATGGTCGCCCATGTAACCATCCATCTCAACAAACAACTCTCGAGTCGACCACTCTCACCACCACGAGACTAAGCTCGCAAAAGTGCTCGACTCGACCCTAAAACGCTACGAGACAGTGTAAAGGGGAGGAGACTAAAACGTAGAAGTAGGTGAGAAGAAGATGACTCAGAGGAGAAGGGAAGAATCCCTAAAGCTAGCGTGGGTGAAGGGATCAGGTAGAAGCCAAACTAGCAAGCACAACTCAAACAATGTAAGGCAATGGGTCCTTAGGCTAGACGACGCCTAACTTCGAGGTCACTAGCCTCGACACGCCTCACCTCCCTACAACGAGGACCACAATGCGCAACAAGTGATACCAGATCCGGAGATCTAGTACCTCCTACTATTGACAAGGTAGGCAACGCCGATCAGGTCATGACGGTCTCAACTAGATTACTCTCCTAGTGCGCCCGCAATCCTAGGGCCAATGTCTACTTGCTTTTAGTTAAGGATTTATTAAGAGTGATTTTTGGGGCCAAGGAAAGGGTGATGAAATCCCCCACCTTATCTTTTATGGGACAACCCCTCCTTAGTAGCGTTTTTTTTCTAAATCTAGCAATCAATCGCTCCAATCAAACACTCACTCACTCTTGTCCTAATGCAATTCCTACTAACTAATGCATGGGCATACGAGATGCATGAATGAGTGTAGGAAATTGTGTACCTCACGCCAGCGCTCAACAACTGAAAATAAAGCTAAAAGAAAAGACAACTATATGCCTAAGTCAATACATGATGCGTGACCTAAACAAGTAAGAACGTCTAGTCTTTTGCTTTGGATTTTAAGGCCAAGTTGATTAATGGGGGAGTGATTAATGATCTGGGAGCAAACGAGAAGTCACAGCATGCAAAATAGGGCTCCTAAATAACACAAATTATAGAACTAACTACCAGAAAAAATTTGGAAGCACGAAACCCTCACCAGGCCGCCAATTGGCGGTCTCCAACCGCGGATTGGCGGTCCTTTTGGAGCTTCTGTTCCTCAAACTTGTCCAGTAGCCTCCCATAGATCCGATGGTTCCCTGAAATTAAGAAAAACTGGAAACAAAAAATTAAAAACCCCTCGAATCGTCCAAACCAACGTTTGGACAGAGCACCTCCCCGACAACGGTGCCAAAAATTTGATTGATCGTTTTATTTAAACCGCAAGTGCACGACCGCGTTGAATTGGTGGCAAATACGGGTCGTCCACTGGGAGGTGTGTCGACGATTGGTTTGTTTGAAGGCGAGAGGTAAAAAGAAGGAGAGAATGGTTGGTTACACTAAACTACACTAAGATGCAAAAAGGAAATGAAGATAAGCAATAAAACTAAGCCCCATAGAGGGTAGAGAAATAATGTGAATATGAAGATGTGTGTGTGTGTGTGTGTGTGTTCAATTAAGCTCCTCACAATATGTAGTGCATGAAATCATAAAACTACATCCAACTTTGCCTCCACATGAATTAAGATAAGACTACATCATTAAAACATACAAGACAATAATTGGAATGAAGCTAAATGAACTCAAGTATAAAGACTAGACCCTACTATGCCTCCACATGAATTAAGATAAGACTACATCATTAAAACATACAAGACATTAGCTAAGGAAAAGGCAACAAGAGCACATACACTACAAATTGTGTTTCCAATATTAACTCTTTATTTCTGAAATTCAAACATAAAACTCGTCACGTAGCATTGCTTATGTGTAAGATAATGGATATAAGGTACAAATATAAGCATGAAATGATGTCAATCAGGAACCGATCGACCAAATTTAACAGTAACTTTTGAATTCGGAAACGATCAATTGGGTGGACGTACGGTTCGACCGAACATAACAGGAACTATTTCTGTTGCACAACGATCGACCGGTGTGGGTCGTTGTTCGACCGAAATTATGAGGAGCATTCTTCGTAGGGTATTGGTCGACCGACATGGAACACAGTCCGACCAAAAATAACATGAGCTTTTCCTATAGCTAAATGGTAGGCCGTCTGGGCTTATAGTCCGACCGAAATTGTCAATTTGTAACCGATCGGTCGAATGATTGGTTATTTTTAAACACGATTTTGCCTGCATTAATAAGAGAAATTTTCTGATCATGGGTTAAATTTGTTTCAATTTGGTCAAAGGAGGATATGGGATGATGATGTGTAAAAATATGATTGGTTTAGAGAATACATAAACAAGGGATAATGGGTAAGTGGTTTACACATAATGTCAGTTTGAGGATGCCCTATAAATAGGTCCCTCTTCCCTTCCTTTGTTTGCATGAATGCAAAAATTCTTTTCTTTCCATATTTTCCCGTCATTCCATCCGAAAATTTCTTAGTTTTAATTGTGTGCTGGAGATTAATTTCTTTCCAGCGTAAAGGAGTTATTAGCTTGATTCTAACCTAGCATTAGAGATCGATTGACTATCTTAAATCTCTCTAATCTTGTTTAGAGTTTTGGGAACACTTGGAGGAAATTCCGAGGAGATCTAACGTGCATTCGACTTCCGACGAATGAAAAGTGTTTGACAACTCTTTTAGGTATGATGAACTTATATATTTCAATAGTATATATTGAAATGTTGATAAGGAAGTTTTTGTACATAATTATTGAAAAATATGAAAACCGATCCTAATTTCTTGTAAAAAAATTAAAATATATATACAAGCATAGGGCACGAAATCCAACACTCCATTCATCACGAGCTGACAACCAACTAGGCATACTATAGCAGGTTATTTCAATACTGGAGCCCGTACTAGCTTCCTTGTCAGCTTAATCAGCCATTAGAGCATCTCTTTCGCATAGTTCTGCAGATACCCAAATTTTAATAATTTGCCATTTCAATTCAACAAATTTATGAAAGATCTGCCCATGTACGAACTAACCCAAACACATCAAAACAACAACCGACATTGCTTCTGTCAGCTACTGCTTCTATCTAATTAGTAATTAAACATTCATGAATCTGGAACCGTTATTTATATCTAATTAAAACAAGTGAACTGAGGCACTTCATGGTTATCATAATAGTAACCTAATTTAGGTTAATTCTTTGCTATTATAAACTACTCGAAATTTAAGTTAATCGTAACATGAGAATTGAGAAACATAACAGGAGAGGATTTGTGTTGCATAAGTAAATGCGGGATGGTGCATTCATTTGGCGATTCAAATACTTACACATTTTACGTTTGAGTATTACGTTCCAAACATTTTTATGTCCAAATAACATTGTTTAAAAGAATATCATATGCGCGCATGAGCCGTAAAATGATCAACAAACCACTCAATCAGAGCAACTTCAATTAAAAAGATTGTACACCCTTTACGTACCGAAACACAAAACACAAAAAGACTAGTAATTAATCGCAATAAAATTTGTTCAAAAAAGGATTTTTAAATAAAAAATTGCAAACAACAAAAACCCATATTTATTAAAGGTTATGCTCCAAGACTCCTTCCCTAAAAGGAGCTTCTACATCCTCATCCATTTGTATACCATGCTAGCCTGGGATCCCAGACAGTGACCGGGGAAAAATCCCGCGGTCTTTAGAGTCTCTTGCATGAAAACAACCCCACAATTTTTTCACCGGACCTCAACAAAATCAGGGTGCGGCATCACGGGCGAGTCGTCCGGGGCTGTTTGAATTGGAGTTCAAAAAACAAACAAACGTTAAAAACTTTGTAGTGCATTTGTTAAGCCGATCTTAGAACCAAGATGTAATGCACAATGTATCCAACATGTTTACCTAGGGAAGGGTGTCTGACGCCTGCCAGCGGAGCGACCTGCTCCTCCAACGAATCCAATTGGTCCGGAAGTTGCAATAGGTCGTTAACCCAACGTTGAAGGTTAAAGACCGATTCAAGAACGAACTCTGCCAGAGAGCAGTGATTGTTTGATTGAATCAGTTAAAATACCGCAAGCACAGGTCGGTGCACAAGGAGCGTGTGCGAGTCAGGTTCACATTACTCGAGTGGGCGAAGAAGAGAGGAATGAGGTCGGAATTACACTATGACGCGTATGAAATTGAAAAACAAATAATAAAACAAAACCCCTGAGGGGGTAGAGAGAGAATGCGAATATGAAAATATGTGTATGTGGTGTGTTCATTTTTGCTCATCACAACATGTAATACATGAAATCTATAAAACCAAATCAAACTTTACCTCCACATGAAATAAGATAAAACATTATCATTAAAACATACAAGACAATAATTGAAATGAAGCTAAATGAGCTCATGCATAAAGACCAAACCCCATTATGTCTCCACATCAAATAAGACTTAACAAAATCATTAAAACATACAATACATTAATTGGGATGAGGTCAACAAGAGCACATGCACGCACATGTTATGTCTCCTTCTTCCACTCCATCATTATCCTTACCTCATCATTCCTCATAAAATAGGTCAACTAATCTAAGCATGTGCTAAGCATCACTCAAGAGCATTAACACATCAAAGATAGAGTGAAAATCTCATTAGATGGTTATGGAACTCATGTGAGGTTCAAAGGATCGATTAACACACAAACTAATACATGACATAATCACAATACCTTCTTCTCCACTGTTTAATCGTTTATAATAGCGCAAGTGCACGACCATGTTGAAAAGCGGTGGCAAGTATGGCTTGATCCTCAGGGAGGTGAGTAGCCTCTGGTTTTTCAGAAATCAAGTGGCAACAAAAAGGGAGATGAGTTTGTCTATGTTAATCTACGCTACACTAAACTACTAAGAAGAAAAATGCAAAGTAAAGAAACTAACGATTACTTCGAATCAAAAGTAAAAGAATGTAAAACTAAGCTAGAATCAAGAAGAGAAAGACCCCTAGGTATGGAGTGTGTGCACACATGTAAAAAGATGCTGAAGAATGCATTCTATAGGCACAAATGTAGGTAGTGTTTTCATGCATAGGAAGTGTCTAAAGGTTATGGCAAAACCTATCAATCCATTCACTAACCTAGTTGATTAACATTCATATACACAAGCTGGTTATTTCAGAACCTAAACAAGCATGGGAGGTGTCTAAGATGTGTGGCAAAACCCATCAAGTGTAGTATTCTACTCTAACAAGCAAGAATACATTCTCATTTATCAACAAAATCAAAATATAAAGCATTCATATCCATTCCTTAATGCATGTATGAACATCATCTCCACCCCCAAAGGGGGATGAATCTACTCACTACACATTATTCTAACAATTAAACTAAAGAAGAAGGGAAATATTCTAACTACATTAGCCTACAATCAAAGAAATAAAACTAAGATAAGCATGCATGCATAAAGAAACAACATAAGAACAAAACAATGGAAAAATTATTTTATTAAATGACTCACATCACTAGCAGCATTTTTCTCCACCTTGAGATTTTGCTCCAAGGCTTACTCCAAGTAGAGAGAATGCCACCAAACAATGGGTGATTACAATAGAAGGTGAAGAGTTCTATTTATAGCCATAGAAAAAGGTAATCCGGGACAAACCCCCGTTATGGGACTAAACAAATACCAGAAATAGACTAAATACACACTAATACACGCCCCACATAAATCTTAGCGGATGCGGACCAAAAGAGACCGCTAATTGGCGGTCTACAATGATCGGATCGCTCTAGATGTTCTTCTGGCTTTTTCTGAATGGCTTGGTTTGTCTTTGATGCATCTACTTTGCTTGTTGGAGCTCCGACCCAAATAGAATTGCCAAAATACTCCCCATGATGGTGTGAAGTATTCTTGTTTGCTCATTGGTCCTTCAATCTTACGTTCAGGTCCTTCGATCTTTCATCTTAGTCCTTGAGTCTCTCAACTCAGTCCTTTTTCATGCTTTTAGGTCTTTTTATGTCTCTTCTCTTCAAACCTATTTATTTCTGAAATTCAAACATAAAACTCGTCACGTAGCATTGTTTAGATGAAGATAATGAATGTCAGATACAAATATAAGCATGAAATGATGTCTATCGTCCACCCCCCAATGGGGATGGACTACTCCCTACTCATATCTAAACTGAAGAAAGCATAAAAACAACATAAACCCTTAATGGAAATGAAGAAAAATAAGATTAAGCAAACAACAACATCATAGAAATTGCATCAAAGTAAAGACATTAATGTAAAGAACAAGATTCAACTAACTTGAAACGAAAAGATTACAAAGTGCCTCCTCCTTCTCCTCTTACAATAATGAGCAACAAGAATAAACCTAAACTAATGGAGAAGCAAGAAGAAGAAGGAGAGGAGGGATTACAATGGTTTATATAGACGAATACATTGTTAGGATTAATCTGGAAATAATCAGACGGCTCTAAATCACATCTGATGGTCTTGGAACGCTTTGACCTGACAAACCGACCCGCGACCAAAATCTCAGATCCAACAAAGCATGGTGATCCACCAGTAGTGGATAAAAATCCACCAGTGGTGGATCCGAATGCTCTGATCATGCTCCAATTTGTCCAGTGCTTAAGTGTCTTCATTTGGCATCTGGGGTGAAGCTCTGGTCCACTGTCACGACCTGATTTAGATTTAATTGGAGAAATATTGATCTGGTTCAAGTCATGTGGCACAACATTTTGTTCTTTACCATCAGGTCCGTCCATGTTTTCACTTGGGTCCTTCCTGATTTACAATCCAGTCCTTAGGCATTACAAACAGGTCTAGAACCTTCCAAATCAGTCCATTCTTCTTACGTTTAGGTCCTTCTTGCTCACTTTTCTCTTCTTTATTACCTCACACCTAAAACACTACAACAAACACTCAAGTAGCACAATATTGGGTTAAAAT
The DNA here is from genome assembly GCA_963682175.1 of Triglochin maritima. Taxonomy (NCBI): domain Eukaryota; kingdom Viridiplantae; phylum Streptophyta; class Magnoliopsida; order Alismatales; family Juncaginaceae; genus Triglochin; species Triglochin maritima. The sequence continues at coordinate 25,424,967 of OY821788.1, read as the reverse complement.
AAATGATATATAGCATGAATATGATGCATGATATGCTACTAATCAAATACCCTCACACTTACCTTTTGCTAGTCCCGAGCAAAACAAAGAAAGAGAAAAATGAAAGAAATGAAAACATACAAAAAACGGGGAAATCCTACTCACTTTCATAGGAATCATAATTGTACTTAGCACGTCCAACAAACCGTTAAACCTCATTGTCACCAAGGAGGAGGAGTGATGTCTCCTGAGGGTTTTCAGCGGATATACCCACAAAATCCGAATATTGATGCATTATTCAGCCTAGCAACATGACTGGATGGACCTACTTTTGTCGATCATAAAATATGGTAATACTACGGGCCGACTCTATATATATCAGTCAAAACCTAGCCTAAGGAACTATTCGTGCAATTTAATTAAAGACTTAAGTGAAAGACATGGCAATCTTAACATCCTCAAGTGGTAAAGTGTAAAGTCCATTAAGGTTCTTATTTGTAATACTCTTTTTCTTTTCTTTTCTTTTACTAGTTGGTATTTAATTCTCCCAGGGTCAGGTTTCGTGCATCATTTCCTATGAGGACTTACACTATCATGTATACCTTCCCCCAAATCTCCACATAGGGCGATCCCTAACACTCGTTTAACGGGAGTTCGATCAACGCATCCTGATTGACATCATATCATGCACATATTTATGCCTTATATCCTTCATTCTTAGCCTAAGAATTACTACATAATGAGTTTTATATTTATGTTTCAGGAATAAATAGGTTTGAGAAGGAGAGACTCTAAAAGGACTTAAAAGCAAGAAAATGGACTAAGTTGCAAGACTTATGGACTAAGATGCAAGAGAGTGGGACCCAAATGCAAAACCAAAGCACCAATGAGAAAATGAAGAAACTCCACACCATCATGAGGAGTATTTTGGCAATTGGATTTGGGTCGCAAGCTACACAACCGATTAGGATGCATCCAACCTGAAGAAATCGAACGAGGCAACCACACTTCGAACCACAACCCGGTCTGAACCATATAGACCGCCAATTAGCGGTCCAAGACCGCTGATTGGCGGTCTTGGTTGGTCCGGATCCGATGCGGTTTGGTCGAGTCATGTATTAGTGTATATTTAGTCTATTTTTGGTATATGTTTAGTCTCATACCGGGTGATTGTCCCCGATTGCCTTTTTCTTTGACTATAAAAAGAACTCCTCCTCCACCCTTGTATTCAACACATGCTTGGTGGCCATGCTCTCTACTTGAAGTGAGCCTTGGAGAAAAATCTCAAGTGGGGAGAGGCTACTTGTATTGTGAGTTTGAAATTAATAAAGTATTCCTCTAGTTATGTTGCTTCTTTCTTAGTTTAATTTTCTTTCATATGTCTTACATGCTTCTTTAGTTTTATGTCCTTTCAATTAGTGTCTTTAATATTTCTTGCTTTCTTAGTTTAATTTCCTTTTAGTAGAATGTTTCATTTTGTTAATGTAGGTTGTAGTGTAATGATTAGTGAGTAGTTTCATCCCCATTTGGGGGTGGAGAAATATGTGATGTGATTATGTGATGTATTAGGTGTGTGTTATCTTAATCCTTTGAGCCTTACATGATTTCCATAACCATCTAATGGGATTTCACTCTTGTCTTTGATATGCTAATGCTCTTGAATGAAGTTTAGCTTATGCTTAGACTAGTGGACCTATTTTATGTGGAATGATGATGTGAGGATATGGATGGAATGGATAAAGGAAACATGGCTTGTAGTTGCATGTGCTCTTGTTGCCCTTACCTTGATTAATGTCTTGTATGTTTTAATGATTGTGTAAATCTTAGTTCATGTGGAGGCATAGTGGGGTTTAGTCTTTATACATGAGTTCATTTAGCTTCATTCCAATTATTGTCTTGTATGTTTTAATGACATAGTATTATCTTATTTCATGTCGAGGCAAAGTTGGATTTAGTTTTATGATTTTCATACACTACATGTTGTGAGGATAATTGAACACACACACACATACACATATCTTTGTATTCACATTCTTTCTCTACCCCATATGGGGTTTAGTTTTATTGCGTATTTCTAATTCCTTTCGCATTGTAGTGTAGTTTAGATCATAACTCTTTTCTCTGCTTTCTTTCCCACTCGCCTTAGAACAAACTAAAGTCGACACACCTCCCGGTGGATCGACCCGTATTTGCCACCGCTTCAACGTGGCTTTGCACTTGCGGTTATAATTAAAACGTTCAATCAAGTTTGTGGTGCCGTTGTCGGGGAGGTGTTCTGTCCAGACTTTGGTTTGGACGATTCGAGTGGTTTTAATTTTTGTTTTTACTTTTAGTTTGTTTCAGGAGCTTTTAAAGATCAAGAGGCATCTCCCGGAGAAGTCGAGAGGGGAACAGGAGCAAACTGACCGCCAATCAGCGGTTCTGGACCGCCAATTGGTGGCATGGTGAGCATCAAAATCCTTCTAATTTCTTCTGGTTGTTTCTACATTCACTAGGTCATCTGGGAGCTCAATTTGGAATGTTTTGACTTATAGTTTGCACCCAGATCAATAATCAAGTCCCTTTAATCAACTTGGACCTTAAAACTCAAAGCAAAAGAGAGATTGATTGCCATCTAGGTTATGCATCAATTGTAGACCTTGCACGCACTCGTCTTTCTTTTCTTTACATTCTTGTTGTTGATTGCTGGCGTAAGGTACGTGCACTCATTCTCTCATTCATGCATGGTTAAAGCATGCATTAGTTAGTAAGGTGCTTCGAGACAAGAGTGAGGTGAGCATTTGATTGGAGATTTGATTGCTATATTAAGACTCAAAATGCCACTAAGGAGGGTTGTCCCATACAAGATAAGGTGGGGTTTTTCATCATCCTTTCCTTGGCCCCAAAAATCACTCTTAATAAAATCCTTAATTCTAAAAGCAAGTAGACATTGGCCCTAATGATTTCGGACGCACTAGGAGTGTGATTTAGTTGAGACCGTCATGGCCTGATCAGCATCGCCTACCTTATCGATAGTAGGAGGTACTGGATCTCCGGATCTGGATCTTTGTTATAGGGAGGTGAGGCATGTCGAGACTAGGGATATTGAAGTTAGGCGTCGTCTAGCCTAATGACCCATAGCCATACATTGTTTGAGCCGTGCCTGCTAGATTAGGCTTCTACCTTCTCCCACTACCCACGCTAGCTCTAAGGATGCTTCCCTTCTCCTCTGAGTCATCTTCTTCTTACCTACTTCTACGTTCTAGTCTCCTCCCCTTTACACTCTCTGTTAGCATTTTAGGGTCGAGTCGTGCACTTTTTGCGAGCTTAGCCTCGTGGTGGTGAGAGTGATCGACTCGAGAGTTTTTTTTTGTTGAGATGGATGGTTACATGGGAGACCATCCATATCATTGTTGGGACCAGTACAATTCTCCCTGGTATTCCGGACCCATGCAACCTGGGTGGCTCAGATTAACACCCTGTATGGTTGAGACAATCTTAATTGTGTGACTGAGCAATCTTCATATTGGGGCAATATGCGAGAGGCAACGACTGCTAGACGACCATCTAGTTACGTCGGATCATATGTTGGTCATCAAACTGAGACATTTCAAGAACTTTTAGCCTCTTTCATGCATGTGGTAGATGACATGAGTGCACCGGTGGTTCCAGTAGTCATACCGTTTGACTGTTGTGGGTTAAGTGGTCATGTTATTCCAATGTTCTTATATTCCCCCAGAGCCTTATGAGCATACAAATTCCCAAAATGCTCAATATGACCATTACGCATCCGCGTACAACCCGAGAGGGATGGATTCGTGGGGAGACAACTCTTATTCAAATTCTTATACATCATTTCCACCCCAGTATCCTCCTCCTGAATACCCAGAATTCTACCAACACACTACTCCGAATCATTGGACTCATTCTCAGCCCATCAACACCCAACCCCAAAAATTCTCAAACTCTGACTTGGACCTCATAGTTGACCGCATACCTGATTCATTGAAACAAACTTTCCTTACATTCATGGAAACCACTCAACATTCCATACAAAATATGGCACTGCAAGTGAGTCAAATGACGCAACAATTAAGTAAACGTGAGGAGGGTGACATTTCTTGTCAACATGAGGATTTATCTTCTGATATCGAACCACCACCACATCCAAAAATTCAAAACATAATCTTTCAAAGTCAAACTCCTAGTCCGTCTGAGGGACTTGGGGTTTCAATTCACGATCACATGGTGGGGGATTCGATACAAATTGAGAATAACATGGACCAGCTTCATTATGAGTCCGCACAGGATTGTGTCATATCTTTTTGTCCCATGGCCCTTTAGCCACATGATCTTGATGGTGTGCCTCTTAAGGACTCACCTCTGGTGGAGCAAGAGCTCCCTAGTACCCTTAATTTCAAACGACCTGATGAGAGTTTGCCTCTCACTATTGTTCCTGATCATCTTGTAAATGATGGAAACAACTACATTGCTAATGAGGGTATTATGAGTTCCTTGGAGGATACTTTGGGTAAGAGACCTACTTTCTGTTTGCCTGGTGAGTCGGACATGCCTAACGAGGTTCTTGACCTCGTTCCGACCCACCAGCCTGTTGGTTGGAGAGTTTGGATTGACGATCATAACTTCAGTACCACAATGGGAGAAACTCTTCTTCCGTTGCCCCTTATTTCTCAAAATCTTGAGAGGTTCAAGCTCTTTCAGTTTGATCCTTTGAATGAGATGCCTTTTGCGTCTAATTCATGGACCTCTCCTTTCATCTTGTGCTCTTTGTGAGGGGGGCCCAAACATGAGTATTCGGGCCCCGCGTGGTGTCATGTTCCCTTTCCAAGTGCATTGACACACTTTTGAGGTTCCCATTTGATGTCCTTTGACAAATGAAGATGGGAACTTATTTTTGTACATAGTTATATTAAAAAACAAAAAGAAAAGAAAAGAAAAGTACAATAAGAGACTCCATGAGCGAGCATTGATTGTTGTGGGACCCAACCCTAGTGTATTTGGGTCCCATTTCTTTCACGTATTTGTATCCATTCTTTATCATCTCACAGGTTTTGAGGAAATTCGGGGTTATCTCCATCAACATGACCATAACACTTTCCTTGTGCTTCACGTTGGTGAGATCTTTCCTTTTTCATGATAAATCCATGTAGTGTCATGCTCACATTCATTGAGGACAATACATGAAGTATGTGGGGGGGTGTTTTACGTGTGTATATAGTCGAGTTAGGGTCATGTTAGTGTGCTGCATTTAATATTGATATATCTGTTTGCCATGATCCTTGAGTGACTTGTCTTGTTTTTATTGTCTAGTGCTTTAAATTTTCACATTTCTTTCAAAATCTTCATGTGTTTGCGAAAGAAAATGTAGATAAGAAATACGTGAGTAGGTGTTCTCTCTTCTCGCATGGCTCCTATCACTCAGGAAATTAGGTCTGAGTGGACTTTGTGCCTGGTGCTTTCGAGTCATCTGACTTGGGATGTGATTGAACGTTTTAATTAACCGCAAGTGCACGACCGTGTTGAAATGGTGGCAAATACGGGTAGATCCACAGGGAGGTGTGTCAACTTTAGTTTGTTCGAGGCGAGTGGGAAAGAAAGGAGAGAAAGGAGTTATGATCTAAACTACACTACAATGCGAAAGGAATTGGAAATACGCAATAAAACTAAACCTCATATGGGCTAGAGAAAGAATGTGAATACATAACCCCATATGGGGTAGAAAAAGAATGTGATACTACATGGATTTATGCATGAAAAAGGAAAGATCTCACCAAAGAAGGAGAGAAAGGAGTTTTGCGTATTTCTTTGTATTTACATTCTTTCTCTACCCCATATGGGGTTTAGTTTTATTGCGTATTTCCAATTCCTTTCGCATTGTAGTGTAGTTTAGATCATGACTCCTTTCTCTCCTTTCTTTCCCACTCGCCTTCGAACAAACTAAAGTCGACACACCTCCCTGTGGATCTACCCGTATTTGCCACCGCTTCAACGCGGTCGTGCACTTGCGGTTAATTAAAACGTTCAATGACATCCCAAGTCAGATTATTCGAAAGCACCAAGCACTAAGTCCCCTCGGACCTACTTTCCCACGTGATAGGAGTCGTGCGAGAAGAGAGAACACCATACTTAAGTTTTCACAACAAGTGCTTAAGGGTCCATGACTACGATAAAATTTCTTTATACTAATAGGTACAAATTATTTGACTCACTAGGTTCAGGGTGGATCTTTGCTTGTTTGAGTACTGAAACCCTATGATTACTCCCCCCCCCCCCTCCCCCGAGGGAAAACCGGGGTGTATCCTAATGACTAGATAAGGACTAAAGTCGGTATACTATTTATCATAATGCATCATGTTCAAGTTAATTTTGAGGGGCTTCCTTTTTAGTTCTTCTCTAACCAGTTTTGCACATTCTAAACACACAGCAAAACTCAAAACATTTTCTTTCGCGAACACATGAAGATATTGAAAGAAATGGAAAATTGGTAGCACTAGGCAAGAGAAAGAAGGCAAGTCACCCAAGAATCATGGCAAGCAAATATATCATGTAATATATTATCATATATAATGTCAAAACATTATACCCCATAATATATATACATCACAACGAATTTATTTATTATTCTAACCATGTATTTTTTACGACATATTGATTTTATTATTTTACCACATGTATATTATTTCATAACACATGAAACTTAATACATCATATAAAATATAAAATCATATTTCTTATTTCCCAATTTTGTGGTGTGACCTATAAGAGGATCTAAGTTATGTTTGTAAAGATATAAAATACATTATATCATAAACTATAAGCGGTATCTAGCTACACATTATAGTTACCCAAATAACAAAGATGTTTTGCTCACTCAAACAAAAAACGATCCACTTAGTGATATGTAAAATATCACTTGTGTCTATCCCTTGCCTCATGATATTGAGAATATTATACAAAGTAGAAATGTGCCATCTTTGTATTATATATTCATTTCTTGATCTCTCAAGCTAATTATAAATATGTAACTATAAACAAGTGATTGCCATCATATTAATGTGAATCTTCGGGGTACCCTTCTCAAGGAAGCCCACCAGTGCCTCATGCTACCGCTGAACCGACCCATCATATTAATGTGATTCATACTTTGAGGTCTGGTAAAGAGGTGAATAACCACATTGGGGTGTCTTCCTTGTCATCACCATCTCTTGGTGTCACCAGACCGGCGATGATACCTGCATCTCTGAGAGCCGGATCCAGAGGTTCCCTCCATAAATACTTCCAGGAAGGAGCCTAATTGATGGGAATTAAATTTATACCGCAAGTGCACGGCGTCAATGAAGACGTGGCAAGTACGGGTCGAACACAAGGAGGGAGAGATATTGTTATTTTTGTGAATTTCGAATTAAGGAAGGAAAGAGAGAGAAATAAGTTTGGTTTGAGATTTTTGATTTTTAATGAATTTCTAAATCAAGAACAACAAAAACAAATTAAAAATAAAGCAAAGATGGATGAGAGTCCAGCGGGTGGAGGATTAGATGTCGGGTTTTGTTTAGAGAATTCTGAAACTTATAATAAATCACATTAGTTATAAAGCATTACATGATAAATGATTTAACATAAACTCAAGTAATCAAAATATACTAACACGAAATTAAAATAATAGCATCATTCTTCTTCTCATCACCCTAAATCCGTCACCCCCACCCTTTGGAGAGAGTTGGAAACTCATGGATGGAGGGAAGGAGAAGGAGTCCTAGAGAAACTACAAAAAAAGAAAACTAAAAACAAGAAATAAAAGAACAGAATTTTATTGCTAAAGAGAAGAACTAAAAAACAAGCCTAGGACCCTTCACAACATCGTTTCGGGGCTATTTATAGCCGCTACAAGGGACCCAAGTACAAAATAGGAAAGCACACGCATCAATACACGACTAGACAAAATCCGGGGCCACGGATCGCAAGGGGTGCGGCGTTTCCGTCGCATATGACATTTAAGGTGCGGCGATGTCGCCGCAAATTGTGCTCTGATTGAATCCGGATTTTTCCTGTGTGTTTATGGTATGATTTAAATGTCCTTTGCGCGTCTGGATTGATTTCTTTCCTTTCTTTTAAGCTCCGAATTTATTTCTTCATATATTTGGAGATTCAAATTGATTTTTCTTTAGAACTTCTCCAAAATAATATTTTGGTACTTTAATTTGCAGTCGGGGCCTCGGCTTTTTACAATTAAGTCCTTGACTACTTTTGTGCTTAAGTCCTTGACCTTTTTGTAATTAGGTCTTTGAATGCTTTTATGCTTGGATGGACTTCCATTTGAATCCCGATAATCTTGACTTGGTCTTTATGATAGAAATGAGTCTTTTGCACGTGTTTATGCTCGGGATATGGGTAATTTGCATTCAGGTCCCTGTATTCTGTAAATAAGACTAAACACATACCTTAGTAGCATTTAGTTTTCTAGTCACAACCTTTTTGAATTTTAGCATCTCATTAGCATCTTCAAACTCTTGTGATTCTTGTCGTTTTAATTATGAGGGAATATGACCTATCCTCGTTAAAAAACTTTTTCCCAAAACCGAGCGAGGGCTCTAGGTAATGTTAAGAAAACTTATTTTCATTTGATACGAGATATGTTTATCCATTGTATTCACAACTAAACATACTTGGGGTTCATTAGGGTGAAACGCACCTCATATATTTAATCGTGGCACAACAATAGACAACCATTATATCTCCCACTATTCCCAAAGATAGAGGGAGCTATCTCCCGCTAAGGGCGAGCAGAGTATTCATCGATCGATGGCTGCTAGTGGATGAAATAAGAAGGAAAATTACTCTTAATTTTGTTGGACAATTTCATATATTAACACGTGAATCAGAATTTTAGGTTATCATGCATATTATCATTCATACACATCCTAACATTCAACACATGCATAGCAAGATCAAAAACAGAAATTAAACTATTCACACAATCCACATTGTGTGAGTTTATATGTTCCCTTTGATCATTGATCCTCGATCCCCGATCCTTGATCCTTGATCGATGCGCTACAGAGGCGACTTCCACTTGCACCAGAGATGTACATTTTACAGAAAATAAACATGCTCCTCACATTCGATAAAAACCGACTAGTGCAAGTCCTATGTAAAATCTCTCAAATGCAATGCAATTATCTAAAGATAGAAAGAGAGAATTTGGCTTTTACATGTAAATAAGCCCCTATATAATAATAATTACAAACATTCATAGGCGCTGATTTGGAACATATAAACTCACAATTCCTACAAAGACAACTCGAGCATCCATGCACGCAATATTGCTATAAACTATACAACCTAGTTTATCAATCATCTAGAATCCCAAACAATTCTTTGAAAAACATTTTGAAATCCATTAAAAAGGTTTTTCATCCATCCACAAGTTCAAAAAAAAAATTGAACCGCTGTCCATCCAATTTCCTAAAAGGAAAGACGAACCGCAGTTTTTTGGTTTTGTTGATTCTCTTACAAAACAATCGTTTATGCTTAAAATGAAATTATTGCAAGTTAGACTTATGTCTAAATCATAATTCTAATAATTACATGGCATGTTTTAAACCACTTAAAACATTCAAAATGAATTATTACAAAGAATTATTCCAACAAAACATTTAAAGGCCGAAAAACGGCAAATCGAATTGTTCGAATCCTAGATGGTAAACTAAATTTGTTTATAGTTTTGAAATCATTATAAAATTGAACCCTAAGCTCTGATACCACTGTAGGATTTCTAGTTTAATTGCACATAATTATTTTCGAAATTTTTATGCACAATAAGGATCAATTGCAATTTTTCTATGATTTGTTTAATGCATGCATCGGTTTGTTTCAATAACTAGTTTCAAAACTTTATTAAAACAAACATGGGCTCCGAATTTCATACCAAGAAGTTCTCTAAAACTTCTTGACGATTCGGAGATGTTGAAGATGCTTGTCGCTGCGTCGGATGCCTCCGAGTATTCACCAAACTCTAAACAAGATTGGAGAGAGAAGAGCTAGCCTCTCAATCTCCAATAGGGTTTAGAATCTAACTACTAGCCCCTCTTTAGTTCCCTTGAGAAGAAAATCTCTGAAAAACTAAAACTAAACTCAAGAATTAAGGTGAAATTCGTGGAGAATTATGGAGAGAGATGTTTGCACAAAAGGATAATGAATTAATTGATAAGGAAATGAAATAAACTTGTATTTATAAGTTCTCTCCAAATTACCTATTCATGTGCAACCTCTTGCCCATGATTTCATGCAAACTTCCATCTAACCATCCATTATTTGCTAACAAATAATCTTAGCCACGAATTAAATCAGTTATGGACCAATTTCATGCATGATCTAATTAATTCTTAAATTTATTCTGCAGTAACCGTCTGAATCGGTCGACCGTGTTGGAGGCTCGGTCGACCGTTTAGACCAAGTTTCGGTCGACCGTTCATGAACTCGGTCGACCGTTCGCAACAAAAAATATTTCATCGCAATGTTCGGTCGACCGAAAACGAACAGACGAATTTCCTGTAGCGATCGAGACACATCCGATGGACCATGCAACATTTTCGGTCGACCGTTTACGGTTTAGCGGTCGACCGTTTGTGCACAGTACTGCAGACTAGTCAAATTTCGGTTTAACCCCTACAAAATTTGACATTTCGGGATTAGTAGTAAGTTCACAACTTATGTAACATATTATCCTATGTAATGATAAATCATTACACCCCATAATATTTACATCACATATGAATTTAATTTAGATTCTAATTATGTTATTAATCACAACATAATTTTGATTTTGCTTGTTCACCACATGTGTCATATTTTCTACATGAAACCCGACACACCTTATGAACTCAAAATCCTCATTTCTTGTTTCCCAGTTTTGTGGTGTGACCTATGGAAGGATCTAGATTAAGTTGGCAGTGATATTAAGAGCTTAATATCACAAGCTATATTATAGCTCCCAATTAGTTAGATGTCTTAATTCCACTCGAACCAAAACCCGATCCATTTAGTGATGGAGTGCACCACTTATGTCTGTCCCTTGCCACATGATATTAAGAATACTCACAAAGTAGTATTGTGTCATCTTTGTATTAGTATTCATTTCTTGATCTCTTTAAGCTAGTTATAAATATGTGACTTAACTCAAATCACATTGTGCACATTATAACTTTGCTTTATCAAGGGGCCCACTAATATCATCACTCAATTAAGAGGGGCAATGATAATCTTTTGACTAACTATCTTCTCCGACAAAAGTCTTACTTAACCAACCAATGCCTTTACACTACACTCATCGATAGCTCAAGACACTAGTCTAATTAAGCAATTCTTAAGTGATCGGATATAAGTCTCATATCAAAGGACCAAAGACACAGTAAAACATCGATGACACAGAAAACACAATTCTATAATGTTTTACTCATTAGGTCTATTCAGTATACAAAAGTAATATTTTCCTCTTTTGTGTACCCGTGTTGTCACTCACTTGTGGAGCTACAATGATCTATGACCAACACGACAATCTTAACTCGGTAATTAATGTCCCATGTTAATTACCATGATTGCGAATATCTTTTGTTTTATGTAAACCAATATCTTTTAGAGATCTACGGTTAAGGACCAAGAGCCTCTTCCTTAACACTTCTAAAAGACGAATAACATAAGCAAGGAACAAAATGATTTCTCATTCAATTCATAATAATTGACATTTAAAAGTAAAACTTTTAGAACACATTCCCTTCAATGTTGTTTCTTTCTTAGTTTAAATTCTTTCGTATGCTTGCATGCTTCTTTAGTTTTATGTCCTTTTAGCTTCTTTAATATTTCTTGTTTTCTTAGTTTAGTTTCATTTCAGTAGAATGTTTCATTTTAATGTAGTTTGTAGTGTAATGATTAGTGAGTAGTTCCATCCCCATTTGGGGGGTGGAGAAATATGTGATAATATCATGTAGTGTATTAGGTGTGTGTTATCTTAATCCCTTAAGCCTTATATGATTTCCATAACCATCTAATGAGATTTCACTCTTGTCTTTGATATGTTAATGCTCTTGAATGAAGCTTAGCTTATGAGACTTATAGCCGATCACTTAAGAATTGCTTACTTAGACTATATCCGATCACTTAAAGAATTGCAACAAGTGGGGTTTGGTCTGATGTGAGGATATGGATGGAATTGATAAAGGAAATATGATGTGAGGATATGGATGGAATTGATAAAGGAAATATGAAATTGATAAAACATCCATACTTAGACTAGTGGACCTATTTTATAGGGAATCATGATGTGAGGATATGGATGTAATTGATAAAGGAAATATGGCTTGTAGTTGCATGTGCTCTTGTTGCCCTTACCTTGATTAATGTCTTGTATGTTTTAATGATTGTGTAAATCTTAGTTCATGTGGAGGCATAGTGGGATTTGGTCTTTATTCATGAGTTCATTTAGCTTCATTACAATTATTGTCTTGTATGTTTTATTGACATAGTGTTATCTTATTTTATGTGGAGGCAAAGTTGGATTTAGTTTTATGATTTTCATACACTGCATGTTGTGATGAGGATAATTGAACACACACACATACACATATCTTTCTATTCACATTCTTTCTCTACCCCATATGGGGTTTAGTTTTATTGCGTATTTCCAATTTCTTTCGCATTGTAGTGTAGTTTAGATCATAACTCTTTTTTCTCCTTTCTTTCTCACTCACCTTCGAACAAACTAAAGTCGACACACCTCCCTGTGGATCGACCCGTATTTGACACCGCTTCAACGCGGCCGTGCACTTGCGGTTATAATTAAAACATATGAACAACAAGTTACATTGTGCACATTATAATTTTGCTTTATCAAGGGGCCCAACAATATCATAACTCAAGTCAAGAGGGGCAATGATAATCTTTTGACATATCATCTTTTCCGGCACAAGTCATGTATAACCAACTAATACCTCTATCACTATACTCACTGATATCTTTTGACAATAATCAAATCATACACTCCTTATGTGAACAGATATAGGTCTCATATCTTAGGATTCAAACACACAATGAAACATTAATGACACAAACACAATTCCATAATGTTTAATTTGTTAGGTCAATTAAATATATGAAAGAAACATTGTTCATTTCATATACTCATGTTGTTAATATTTGTAGAGCTACAATATCTCTCTTAACGAACATGACAATCTTATCTTGGTCAATAATGTTTCATGTTAACCACCATGATTGTGAATTACTTTTGATTTATGTAAACATTATCTTTTAGAGCGCTACGGTTAAGGACCAAGAGTCTCTTCCTTAACACTTACAAAAGACGAATACATTAATGAAGGAACAAAATGTTTGCACATTCAATTCATAATAATTGACATATATAAGTAAAACTTGTAGAACACATTCCTTTCACGCTGATGGGCATGGAGGGTTATAAGGTGGAGGTTGAGGTTGAGCGTGTGAGCTCTGGCTGTTGCCCCCACTGGGCTCCCATGAGACATTATGGTGGTTTTGTCATCCCGGGTTGTAGGAGTGACTGTACGGGTCGTTACGAGGCCGCTATTGATACATTGCATTTGCATACTCGGTATCGCTTGGAGCATAAGCACATTCCAAGTCATTATGTCCCATAAGTCCACACCTACTACAAGTGGAAGTAGCGACCTGAGCTACAGGAGCTCGGTCCAACTCTAAACTCTCAATCATACGCACGAGAACAACTTGGTATGATCCAGCTCGACCAGAAGACCTGGCAGCTAGTGGGTCTCTCATGTGTCCCACACAAGGGTACATTCGGCCATTAATTCAAAAGTGACTCATGCCTTATCAATGAGTTTCATTTGGAAATCACCCTGACACATCGTCTCCAACAATGTACAGGTGGTATAGTTGAGGTCCTCATAAACAATCTGGCACAACTACCACAGCTCAAATCCACGATGAGGACACTAGAAGAGGAGGTCTTTGAACCTCTCAAAGAAAGCATGAAACGATTCGGTCTCAGTCCGGTACATTTGATGTATCTGGTTCCGTATTTGTTTACTCTTCGTTTAGGGGAAGAATCTCTTCAAAAAAAGGTCACGAATTCATCCCAAGGCCGAATCAAATTTGTGGGGAGGTTGTACATCAATTTCTTCATGTTATCCTTCAACGCGAAAGAAATAATACTCAACCGGACTAAATCCTCGTCAAGTTGTTGAAGCTTAAACATGGAGCATACCTCATCGAATTCACGTATAAAGATATATGGATCCTCCTTATTGGCAGTGAAGGTAGGAAGCATGGTCACATATTGAGGTTTCAATTCATAATTGTTCCCGCGAGCAGGCGGGAGAACTATGAAAGAAGGTTGCACAGCCCAATCAGGATGGATCCGCTCCCACAGAGTCATCGGTCTATCCCGTCGAGCTAAAGGTGGTGGTGCACCCAGAACTCGATCCTGACCGAATCCCTCTTCCTCCCAAGTCGTAGGATGAGGAGAAGAAGGTCTACGTGGTGGTGGGAGTGGACCGAGGTAATATATATCTATCTATGGAACCCGGTGATTGGTTTAAGGATGATTATGTGTCAATTTGTGATTGGTTTAAGGGAGAGAAATGCAAGAGATCATGGGTTAATGGGTAGCCCATGATGTGGGTGTTTGAGGAGCCTATAAATAGGTCTCATCTCCCTCATTGTTTAAAGTATGCAAAATTCTCTCCCTAACCTCTCCACTAATCCATCCAAATTTCTCTTAATTATTTCAAGCTTTTGGAGATTAAATCTCAGGGAGCTTTAAAGGGGTTATTAGCTAGATTCTAAGCTCAATTAGAGATTGATTGGCTAGCCCCTTTCTTACTAATCTTGTTTAGAGTTTTGTGAACACTTGGAGGCGAATCAATCGATGATTCGACGTGCAACGCAACTCCGGATTGTCATAAAGGTTTTAGAGAACCTTTGGCTATGACCCTCTTACATTTGTTTTAATATATATGTGAATAATATGATATTAGAATAAATCTAAAACAATGTACATGAAGTTATTGAAAATATGGAAATCGATCATGTATGCATGTATAAAAAATTAAAATATATACATACACCGAGGCACAAAATCCTACATCACCTCCCTATGACGAAGACCACAAAGCCAGCAAGTAAGGCAAGATTTGGAGATCTCGTCTCTCCTACCATCAACAAAGTGGGCCACGCCGATCAGGCTATGACGGTCATGACCGGATCACTCCCTAATGTGCCTGAGTCCTAGTGGCCAATGTCTATTTAATTTTAGAATGAGGCTTTACTTGAGTGTGGTTTGTGGGGTGATTGTGTCGTTTATATTAACGCAAGTGCACGACATTGGTGAAGATGTGGCAAATATGAGTCGATCCACAGAGAGGTGTGTCGACTCTGGTTCTTCCAAAGGCACGTGGGAAAAGAGGAGAAGAAGTTGTTGATTTATGCTAACTACACTAAACTACGAATGAACTAACAATTAAACTAAACCCCCATGGAGTGGAGGTGTGTAGGTATGTGTGTGTGAGTGGGTCTTCATTTCAATTAGGAACAAGTGTAGTTTGTGTGGCATACAAGCAGAAGCTAGTGTAGAATCTAAGTATAGGATACACAACACTACATGGCAAACCATGAACGTGCATATCTCACATGAAGCTGAGGTTGATTTTATATTATCAAGCATGCAACAAGTACCTAGTGTGACCATTAGAGCATCAATCAATCCTACATACAACCTAAATCATTCATGTGAATGTGCACCAAACATGGATCCATACATAACAAGTCATTCTCATCAATCCATTACAAGAAACAAGATAAACTCTAAAGCTAGCATGAGATAAGTACCTACTGTGGACATTATCCCATCTAATACAAGTTTAAGCATGCTACAAGTATAAATCTATATTAAGCATATGAAATGGCACAAATGAAAAAACTCATCACGACCACATAATCTACACCACCTCCAACTAATTGACATTATTTCATGCTTATATTTGTATCTTATATCCATTATCTTTCACCTAAACAATGCTACATGACGCGTTTTATGTTTGAATTTCAGATGACTGAGTTGAAAGACTCGAGGACTAAGATGCAAGATCGAAGGACCTGAATGTAAGATCGAAGGACCAATGAGAAAACAAGAATACTCCACACCATCATGGGGAGTATTTTGGCAATTCTATTCGGGTCGGAGCTCTAGCAAGCGAACTCGATGCATCAAAGACAAACAAAGCTATCCAGAAAATCCCAGAAGAAAATCCAGAGCGATCCGAACACTGTAGCCCGCCAATTGGCGGTCCAAGACCACTAATTGGCGGTCTCTTTTGGTCCGGATCTGCTAAGATTTATGTGGGGCATGTATTAGTGTGTATTTAGTCTATTTCTGGTATTGGTTTAGTCCCATACCAGGGGATTGTCCCAGATTACCTCTTTCTATGGCTATAAATAGAACTCTTCACCTTCTACTGTAATCACCCATTGCTTGGTGGCATTCTCTCTACTTGGAGTAAGCCTTGGAGCAAAATCTCAAGGTGGAGAAGAATGCTGCTAGTGATGTGAGTCATTTAATAAAATAATTTTTCCATTGTTTTGTTCTTATGTTGTTTCTTTATGCATGCTTAGCTTAGTTTTATTTCTTTGATTGTAGGCTAAAGTAGTCAGAATGTTTTATTTCTTTTTTAGTTTAGTTGTTAGAATAATGTGTAGGGAGTAGATGCATCCCCCTTTGGGGATGGAGATGATGTTCATACATGCATTAAAGAATGGATATGAATGCTTTATGTTTGATTGTGTTGATAAATGTGAATGTATGCTTGCTTGTTAGAGTAGAATACTACACTTGATGGGTTTTGCCACACATCTTAGACACCTCTCATGTTTGTTTAGGTTCTGAAATAACCAACTTGTGTATATGAATGTTAATCAACTAGGTTAGTGAATGGATTGATAGGTTTTGCCATAACCTTTAGACACTTCCTATGCCTGAAAACACTACCTACATTTGTGCCTATAGAATGCATTCTTCACCATCTTTTTACATGTGTGCACACACTCCACCCCTAGGGGTCTTTCTCTTCTTGATTCCAGCTTATTTTTACATTCTTTTAGTTTTGATTCGAAGTAATCATTAGTTGCTTTACGTTGCATTTTTCTTCTTAGTAGTTTAGTGTAGCGTAGATTAGCAAAGACAAACTCTTCTCCCTTTTTGTTGTCACTTGATTTCTGAAAAGCAGAGGCTACTCACCTCCCTGAGGATCGACCCGTACTTGTCACCGCTTCAACGCGCCCGTGCACTTGCGGTTATTTTAAAACGTGCAATCATGTTTTTGGCGCCATTGTCGGGGAGGTGCCAGTCCAGACTCTGGTTTGGACGATTCGAGTGGATTTAATTTGTGTTTTGTAGTTTTCTTTGTTTCTGGAGACTGACATTGGGAAGGGGAACCATCTGGTGAAGTTTGGAGACGATCTGAGACTCCAAGACCACCAATCAGCGGCCTGAGACCGCCAACTGGCAGTCTGGTAATCTCCTTTCACCTCTTTATTTCTATGGAGTGTTGCTATAACTGAAGTAGAAATCTAGGGATCAATTTGGCATGTTTTGACTTTTAGTTTGCCCCCAAATCAATAATCAATCTCCCTTTAAGCAACTTGGACCTTAAAACCCAAAGCAAAAGATTAGGCATTATTTCTTGTTTAGGTAAAGCATCATGTACTCGACTTAGGCACGTAGATTGTCTTTTCTTTTAGCTTTAGTTTCAGTTGCTGAGTGTTGGCCTTAGGTACGCATTTCCTACTCTTATTCATGCATTTCGTATGAACATGCATTAGTTAGTAGGAAGTGCATTGCAACAAGCGTGAGTTGAGCGTTTGTTTGGAGAGTTGATTGTTAGATTAGAACTCCAAAACGCTACTAAGGAGGGGTTGTCCCATATAAGATAAGGTAGGGGATTTCATCACCCTTTCCTTTTCCCTAAAAACCACACTAATCAAGAGCCTAATTTTAAAATCAAGTAGACATTCGCCCTAAGGATTTCGGGCACATTAGTAGAGTGATCCGGTCCCGACCGTCATGGCATGATCAGCGTTGCCCACTCTGTCGATAGTAGGAGAGACGAGATCTCCGGATCTTGACTCACTTGCTGTGCTTTGTGGTCCTCGTCGTAGGGAGGTGAGGCATGTTGAGGCCGTGTGACCTCGCAGTTAGGCGTCGTCTAGCTGTAAGGACCTATAGCGACCTTAGGACTGTTTGAGCCTTGTTTGCTTGTGTGCTTCTACCTGTACCCACCCACCGTAGCATAAGGACTTCTTCCCTTCTCTCCTGATTCATTCCCTCTCTTCTGTGTCCCTCCGTCCTCTCTTCTACGCACATTTTTTTGTTTAAAAAAAGTTTTGGTTTGTGTGTGCACCTTTGTGCATGCTTGCGTGGGCACGAGACGAGAGTGGTCGTTTGACGAGGCGTGTCGTCAACCCTGTTTCGGTAGTCAATTTCTCGACGCCTCCCTCCTCTCGTGTTGCACATAGTCCGGGTTCAATGGCTGCTCATTTCCGCGAGGAGGAGCAGTTGCTGGACCCACCTGTTCCACCTATGCTTCAAGTTCATCTTGTTGTGGCTCCCATACCTCTACGTGATTGATGCTACCCGAGCCGTACTACCCTACCCTCATGCATCGTATTACCAGAGGCGAATGGGAACCACTTTGAGGTTAAGCCTCAATTCATTTCCATGCTCCCTCACTTCACTGGGAAGGGTGTCCCCTATATCTTTCTCAAGGAATTTGAGGAGGTATGTGCTATGTTCAAGCTGCAACAACTTAGCACAGACTCCATCCATCTTAGGCTAGTCCCTTTTGCGCTAAAGGATGATGCCAAGAAGTGGTTGTACAGCAATCAGGCGAATGCCTTTAGGACTTGCGATGAATTTCAATCTGCATTTCTCAAAAAGTACTTTCCAAATCATCGGACTCAAAAAAATTGAGGAACGAAATCAATTCGTTCTATCAACTTGAGACTGAAACATTTCATGCATATTTAGAGAGATTCAAGGAGCTACTATCCTCATGCCATCACCATGGCATCGAGTTGTGGCGCCTTTGTCAGATTGTCTACGAGGGTCTTCACATCCCTTTCTGAACGCTCCTTGAGTACATGTGTCAAGGAGTGTTCTTAGGAAAGGATGAGAGGGAGGCATGGGCCTTCCTAGAAGACATCGCTGAGAAAACCATGCAGTGGGAGAGTGTGAGGGAATCCCCAGCATCATCTAGCATAGGAGCGAGGATCGCAAATGCAAACTCGACTAGATCGGGTACCGCATTTGCTGTCGATACCACTACGGCCACCGAGGCGCGCATGGCGGCATTAATGCGCCGTATGGATTCGATTGAGCTCCAAAACCAACAAGGTGAAGGGAATGTGTTCTAAAAGTTTTACTTTTAAATGTCAATTATTATGAATTGAATGAGAAATCATTTTGTTCCTTGTTTCTGTTATTCGTCTTTTGGAAGTGTTAAGGAAGAGGCTCTTGGTCCTTAACCGTAGAGCTCTAAAAGATATTGGTTTACATAAAACAAAAGATATTCGCAATCATGGTAATTAGCATGGGACATTAATTACCGAGTTAAGATTGTCGTGTTGGTCATAGATCATTGTAGCTCTACAAGTGAGTGACAACACGGGTACACAAAAGAGGAAAATAGTACTTTTGCATACCGAATTGACCTAACAAGTAAAATATTATAGGAATGTGTTTCTGTGTCATTAATATTTTACTGTTTCCTTGGTCCTTTGATATGAGACTTATATCTGATCGCTTAAGGAGTTCTTAATTAGACTAGTGTCTTGAGCTATCTATAAGTGTAGTGTAAAGGCATTAGTTGGTTAAGTATAACTTACGTGGGAGAAGATAGTTAGTCAAAAGATTATCATTGCCCCTCTTATTTGAGTGATGATATTAGTGGGCCCCTTGGTAAAGCAAAGTTATAATGTGCACAATGTGATTTGAGTTAAGTCACATATTTATAACTAGCTTACAGAGATCAAGAAATGAATACTAATACAAAGATGACACAATACTACTTTGTGTTTATTCTTAATATCATGAGGCAAGGGACGGACACAAGTGGTGCACTCCATCACTAAATGGATCGGGTTTTGGTTCGAGTGGAATTAAGACATCTAACTAATTGGGAGCTATAATGTGTAGCTAAATACCGCTTATAGCTTGTGATATTAAGCTCTTAATATCACTGCCAACTTAGTTTAGATCCTCCCATAGGTCACACCACAAAACTGGGAAACAAGAAATGGGGATTTTGAGTTCATAAGATGTGTCGAGTTTCATGTAGAAAATATGACACATGGGGTGAACAAGCAAAATCAAAATTATGTTGTGATTAATAACATAATTAGAATCTAAATTAAATTCATATGTGATGTAAATATGATGGGGTGTAATGATTGATCATTACAAAGGATAATATGTTACATAATTTGTGAATTTACTACTAATCCCGAAGTGACAAATTTTGTAGGGGTAAAACCGAAATTTGACAAGTCTGCAGAACAGTGCTCCAACGGTCGACCGGTTAGCAGTAAACGGTCGACCGATCGGGCACGGTCGACCAGACATGTCTCGACCGATAACAGGGAATTTTCATCTGTTCGAACGGTCGACCGAATGTAATCGGTCCGTCGATGATTCATTGCATACATTGCATCATATGTCTTTCATTTAGATTACTTTTACATCAATAAATGCTACTAAGGTATGTGTTTAGTCTTATTTACAGAATACAGGGACCTGAATGCAATTTACCCACATCCCGAGCATAAACGCGTGCAAAAGACGCATTTCTATCATAAAGACCAAGCTCAAGATTATCGGGTTTCAAATGGAAATGTATCCAAGCATAAAAGCATTCAAGACCTAATTACAAAAAGAACAAGGACTTAAGCACAAAAGTAGCCGGGGACTTAATTGCAAAAGGACAAGGACCTAATTGCAATTAAAGTACCAAAATATTATCTTGGAGAAAATCTAAAGAAAAATCAATGTGGATCTCCAAATATATGAAGGAATTAATCCGGAGCTCAATGAATGGAAAGAAATCATCCAGACGCGCAAAGGAGGATCAAATCATACCATAAACACACAGCAAAAATCCGGATGAAATCAGAGGAGATTATGCGGCCGCATATTGCATACATTGTGCGGCGGAAACGCCGCCCCCTTAGCGATCTGTGTGCTCCAATTTTGTCCAGTCGTGTCTGGACACGTGTACTCTCCAATTCTATACTTAGGTCTCTTGTAACAACTATAAATAGCCCCGAGAACGATGTTAGAAGGTTCCTTTGTCCTTAGCTTATGTTTTAGTTTTTATTCTTTGGAGTAATAAAATTCTGTCTTTTATTTCTTGTGTTTTTATGTTTTCTTTTGTAATTCCTCTAGGACCCCTTCTTCCTCCCTCTATGAGTTTCTAACTCTTTCCAAAGGGTGGAGGTGACGGATTTAGGGTGAAGAGAAGATGAATGAATGTTATTATTTTAAGTTCGTGATTAGTATATTTTGATTACTTGAGTTTATGTTAAATCATTTATCATGTAATGCTTCATAACTAACATGATTTATTATAAGTTTCTGAATTCTCTAATCTAAACCCTAAATCTAAACCTCCACCCGACGGAATTCACCTCTTTGTTCTTGTTTTAGTTTTATTTGTTCTTGTTTCTTGCTTTAGATAATTAAAACCCAAAAAAAAATCTCAAAACCAACTTATTTCTTCTCTCCTTCTTTCCCCAATCGAAATCACATTAATAACAAATCTCTCCCTCCTTGTGTTCGACCCGTATTTGCCACGTCTTCATCGACGCCGTGCACTTGCAGTATAAATTTAATTCTCATCAAGTTTTGGGCGCCGTTGCCGGGGAGGCGACGCAGATTTTGTTTTTTTGTTAATTTCGATCTATTCTGTTTATCTTGTGCGCGATCTAAGTATTTGGATTTGTGTTTCAGGAGACAACAGAGCGCGCGACGAAATCTGAACGCAGTCTGAGCAACAAGGGCGGCGGAATCGCCGCACATCAAGAGGAACCTGCGGTGGAATCGCCGCACATTTGAAGCATCTGGGTTTCAACTTTTTCTGGGGTCGTCTCCATCTCTGGGTGGACGCGTAGAGCATCTGGAAATTTCGAGAGCGGGCGGTGAACCCGACTAAGCATTGCGTAGGTAACCTTTGTTGCCTTTTTCCTCGTACTTTTTAGTTTCGGAAAATTTCCTTTTGTAGAACTGCACGTGTTAAGCTTAAATTCCATAATTGCAATAATTCAACTCTGACCTAAAAATTGGCAAAACTAGAAGAACTTAGTGCATGCATCATATAATGTTTTGTTTGCATTATTCTTGCTAAATTCTTGCAAATTAATTCTTGTTGAAGAGTGCTGGAGGCAAGGTACGTATCGCGGTTTTAACGATTGCATTTAAGCATATAATTTAGTTTGCATACAACCTTGCAATTGCCCCCATCTAAAGACCATTGTTTGACTATCTATGCTAGATCTAAGTTAAACTATGTTAAGGGCAACTCCGTAGGCAAATATACGGTGGGGATTTCATCACCCTTCCGTGGCCCACAAATCACAATCCTAAAGTGTCACCCAAGCCTTAAATTAAAATCAACTAGACATTGACCCCTAAGGACTCGGACTCATTTAAGGAGAAGAATTGGTTTGACTTCTATGACCTGAAGCCGATTGAATTTAATTTGGTGTCTAGAAAGTGTTTTTGTGTTGACGTAAGTCTTCCAAGCGAAGTGGTTGTCTAATTGGCACCGACTCTGTCGGAAGTGCCCCCACTAGCTATACACGGCCTGGCCAAGTTGGTTTGATTAGTGAGGGAGGTGAATCAAGCGAATCAATTCGACTCAACCAGTTAGGAGTCGTCTAGATCTAAGCGACACCAGGTCTAGGATTGTTTGAATCGTGCTTTCTTAGGAATTTTCTAACCAACCCTCTTTCTATCTTTAGAGTTAAGTTTCCCTTCTCATCTGAGTCTTCTTTCTCTTCTCACCTAAATTCTCTAGATTAGGATTCCTTTCTCATCTTTTCCCATTCTATTGTTTGTTTCCCTTATGAAAAAAAAAACATAAAAAAATATAAAAAAACGAAAATAAAAAAACAAATTGTAATTAATTCTTGAAATTAAATTTGGAATTTAATTTCGAATTTGAATTCAAAAATTGATTCAACCCGGTGCACTCAGATTTGGATTCGGGACTTGAGTAATCGACTCTCACGAGTTCATCTAGATTCCAGTCTGGAAACTTAGACCCAATCCATCTGCTGCACCACCTCACCCAGATCCAATGGGTGAGAACGTAGTGGACCCGCCTGTTGCACAACCTATAACTCTGAGGGATCGATGCTATCCAGCGATGGCTTCTCAGCCATCGTGCATCGTTATGCCCACCATACCGGGCCGTGACTTCAAACTTAAGGCACAATACATGAGTATGTTGCCTAAGTTCACCTCTAGGGAAGACCCATATCTCTTCCTTAGAGAATTTGAGGAAATCTGCTCTCTTATGCAATACCAGCATATGCCTGAGGAGGCAGTGCGTCTGAAATTTGTGCCTCTAGCACTAAAGGACGACGCTAAGAAATGGCTATATAGTCTAGCCGAAAGATCTATTAGGAGTTGGGCTGAGTTTGTTCAAGTATTACTGAAAAAATATTTCCCCAACCATAAGACTATGAGGATTAGGAATGAAATTGTTGCATTCGTTCAGTCTGAGAGCGAGCCGTTTTATTCCTATCTAGAAAGATTTAAGAGTGTTCTGACCCAATGCCCTCATCATGGAATTCCAAGATGGCAATTATGCCAAATTATTTATGAGGGATTGACACCCACATCTAGGGTTATGCTAAAATCTGTAAGCCAAGGGAACTTCATGTCGAAAAATGAAAATGATGCCTAGACTTTTCTTGAGGATTTAGCTGAAAATAGTATGCAATGGGACAATGCTAGAACACCACTTAACCCGAGTATTGGATCTAGAATAGCAAGCCAACCCAAACCAGGTGTCTTAGCTGTAGATGCCAACATAGCGGCTGAAGCGAAACTAGCTACCCTAATGCGCAGAATGGAAAGTTTAGAGCTACAAACCCAAACCCGAGTGAATCAAGCCTCGTCTATCCCTTGCTCTAGATGTGGTCAGACTGGTCATGTAATGGAGGATTGTGCGGACTGGGAACAAGTTAATGCCATGTATAATCATGCTAGAAATGAACCATACGCATCAACCTATAACTCGGGTTGGCGTAATAATTCCAATTTCCCATCAAGCCAACAAGGTCAACCTCCTAGACAACAACCAAACCCGTATAACCAAAATAATACATCATCTGGGTTTAGTAACAATAACGATCATGAGGTTAGGTTGACAAGCTTGGAAAATTTGATGAAAACATTTATACAAACAACCAACCAGACCTTCCAAAGGCTAGAGACACAAGTCAGCCAACTCGCGCAAATAGTAGGTGAAAGAGAAAAGGGTCGGTTTCCACGTCAACCTGAGGTGAACCCTAGATCTAGTAATTCATATCAATCCTATCAAGCACCTTCAGGAAATAACAACCCTAGACCGGTTCAAATGGTTAATGAGGAAGGACCGTTCCAACAAATAAATGTTGTAGTATCATTACGGTCCGGAAGACAGATTGATAATAATGTGGTAAATCCTAGAACGTCTAATCAATCTAGCCATCAAGCTACCACATATGACCTAACCATTGAAGCGACGTCCAATCTGAAACGCCCAACCCACCTACTCAACCTGAACCTATAGCTCAACCTGAACCTGAGCGAGTCTAGGTTCCTAAAGCCCCATTCCCCAATAGACTCAAAAAGAACTCAAGTGCACAAATAGAGAAAATGTTGGAAGTATTTAAGCAAGTTAAGGTGAACATTCCACTCTTAGACATGATTCAACAAATACCTGCTTATGCTAAATTCTTAAAAGATTTGTGCACTAAAAAGAGAAAAACGAACGTACCAAAGAAGGCATTCTTAACTGGAAACATAAGTTCTATTTTATCCAACTCATCTCCTATAAAATATAAGGATCCTGGGTGTCCCACAATTTCTGGTGCAATAGGAGATACTTTTATCAACAAAGCCCTTCTAGACCTTGGTGCTAGTGTTAACCTACTCCCGTACTCTTTCTATGAGCAAATGAACCTTGGTCCACTAAAACCCTCTAAGACAACACTTCAATTTGCTGATTGCTCTATTAAGAAACCAAGAGGTATAGTAGAGGATGTTTTGATCAAGGTTGGTGACTACATTTACCCAGTGGATTTTGTCGTACTAGATACCGCACTTGTTGTAAATCCTAATCGACAAATCCCTGTAATTCTAGGCAGACCCTTTTAGCCACTTCTGAAGCATTGATAAACTGTCGAAATGGGCTCATGCAATTATCTTTTGGGAACTTAAAAGCTGAATTTAATATCTTTCATATTGATAGTGAGCCAGAAATTATATGCAATCAAAGTGATGTTGTGATGAAATCGCGCATCTATAAGATTTCTGAATCATCACAAAATCAAAAAGGAAGTAAGAAAAAGGGGAGTAATTCTTCGACACACCCACCATCACTCGAGCAAATAAGAGAACCAATTTCTGTGAGGGGTGTGGAACCTGTGACTCAGGACTCTCATTGCAACATGGGGAACAATTCAACTGGATACATGCACCAATATGGTGTCATTCAATCCAGTTCTGACTATGGTTGACTTTGAGCAAATTCCATCCTTCCACCGCAGTTCACCAAGGTAATAAGTGCATTTGCTTTATATTTGCATACATTGAGGACAATGCATGATTTAGGTGTGGGGGGTGTTTATGTATATATTTATCTATATATCTGTTCTTCTGTCTTTTATTATAAAAAAAAATTCAATGTTTCATAAACATAGCTTAAGATTGAACTACCAAAACCCGAGTACAAATTGCATTGAATTTTTTTGTTCCTTATTATATAGTTCTACTTGTAGAAACTATGACATAAATCTAAGTTCCAAAGAAATAACCCATTCCCCTTTAAGACATGTATGCACTTAAATTGGATGAAGCAAATCTTTGAAGTGGTTGATAAAAAGCAGAGGTTGAGGAAAATATACCGGGAAGTGTGGACTTCTAAATAGCAATTAAGCCTTGAGGAAAATAAAATTAAAAATAAAGGAATAAAGTGAGGAAAACACATTCTGCAAAATGATTACAAAAGCCCAAGCCTTTGAGTCACTGGTCCGTAGGGTATCTTGAAACCCGTTAACTTGAGTCTACCAGCTCGGGATTATCGACCAAACTCGCTACACGAATGCAAAAAGGGTAAAAGTGTCAAAAAGCAAATGTGTTGAATCACGGAAGAAAAGAAAAAAAAAATACTCAAGGCCCAAAGCTAAAAGAATGATTCATGCCATGGTTGATCCGAATGATACTTCACCACCAGAGGAGGCGTGCAAAATAATTCAAGTGATAAACATGTGTAGAAGGGTTAGTGGTGTGAATGTTTGAGGAACAAAGACCAAGTCATATTTTTAATGAGTTAGATTTATATAATGAGCATGCAAGAATTCTTAGTGAGATGTATAAGGTTGAGGTAGGGATATTGAGAACTATTAATGAAATATTGAATTAAGACTTTGTGGGTGTGTCAACTGAAAACCCTCACGAGACAAAACTCGTCCTCTAAGGAAACTTGGAGGTTTAAAGGCTTGTTGCACATGCTAAGTGCAACCGTGATTCCTACGAAAGTGAGTTAGGATTTCCCTGTTTTCATTTTTCTTATATTCTGTTTTGCTAGGGACTAGCAAAATCTAGGTGCGGCGGTATTTTATGCATTGCATACATTGCATCATATGTCTTTCATTTAGATTACTTTTACATCAATAAATGCTACTAAGGTATGTGTTTAGTCTTATTTACAGAATACAGGGACCTGAATGCAATTTACCCACATCCCGAGCATAAACGCGTGCAAAAGACGCATTTCTATCATAAAGACCAAGCTCAAGATTATCGGGTTTCAAATGGAAATGTATCCAAGCATAAAAGCATTCAAGACCTAATTACAAAAAGAACAAGGACTTAAGCACAAAAGTAGTCGGGGACTTAATTGCAAAAGGACAATGACCTAATTGCAATTAAAGTACCAAAATATTATCTTGGAGAAAATCTAAAGAAAAATCAATGTGGATCTCCAAATATATGAAGGAATTAATCCGGAGCTCAATGAATGGAAAGAAATCATCCAGACGCGCAAAGGAGGATCAAATCATACCATAAACACACAGCAAAAATCCGGATGAAATCAGAGGAGATTATGCGGCGAAATCCCCGCATATTGCATACATTGTGCGGCGGAAACGCCGCCCCCTTAGAGATCCGTGTGCTCCAATTTTGTCCAGTCGTGTCTGGACACGTGTACTCTCCAATTCTATACTTAGGTCTCTTGTAACAACTATAAATAGCCCCGAGAACGATGTTAGAATGGTCCTTGGTCCTTAGCTTATGTTTTAGTTTTTATTCTTTGGAGTAATAAAATTCTGTCTTTTATTTCTTGTGTTTTTATGTTTTCTTTTGTAATTCCTCTAGGACCCCTTCTTCCTCCCTCTATGAGTTTCTAACTCTTTCCAAAGGGTGGAGGTGACGGATTTAGGGTGAAGAGAAGATGAATGAATGTCATTATTTTAAGTTCGTGATTAGTATATTTTGATTACTTGAGTTTATGTTAAATCATTTATCATGTAATGCTTCATAACTAACATGATTTATTATAAGTTTCTGAATTCTCTAATCTAAACCCTAAATCTAAACCTCCACCCGACGGAATTCACCTCTTTGTTCTTGTTTTAGTTTTATTTGTTCTTGTTTCTTGCTTTAGATAATTAAAACCCAAAAAAAAAATCTCAAAACCAACTTATTTCTTCTCTCCTTCTTTCCCCAATCGAAATCACATTAATAACAAATCTCTCCCTCCTTGTGTTCGACCCGTATTTGCCACGTCTTCATCGACGCCGTGCACTTGCGGTATAAATTTAATTCTCATCAGTCGACCGAACATAGCGATGGTATAATTCCTGTGACGAACGGTCGACCGAGTTATTGAACGGTCGACCGAAACCAGGTTCGAGCGGTCGACCGAACCTCCACACGGTCGACCGGTCCAGACGGTTAATGCAGAATTAATTTAGGAATTAATTAGATCATGCATGGAATTGGTCTATAATTGATTTAATTCGTGGCTAATATTATTTATTATTAAATAATGGATGGTTAGATGGAATTTTGCATGAAATCATGGGCAAGAGGTTGCACATGAATAGTTAATTTGGAGAGAACTTATAAATACAAGTTTATCTCATTACCTCCTTAATTTTCATTCATTATTTTCTTATGCAAAATTCTCTCTCCATAATTCTCCACGAAAATTCCTTAATTCTTAAGTTTAGTTTTAGTTCTTAAGAGATCATATTCTCACGGGAATTAAAGAGGGCTTAGTAATTGGATTCTAAACCCTATCGGAGATTGAGAGACTAGCTTCCCTCTCTAAACCCAAACTCAGAGGCATCCGGCGCAACGAGAAGCATCCCCAACGTTTTCGAATTTTCAAAAAGTTTTAGAGAACTTCTAGGTATGAATTTCGGAGCCCATATTTGTTTTAATAAAGTTTTGAAACTAGATATTGAAACAAATCGATGCATGCATGAAATAAATCATAGAAAATTGTAAATTGATCCTTATTGTGCATAAAAATTCGAAAAATATACATGCATAATTAAACATGAAATCCTACACAAGGTGCACCTCATGTGTCTACATTTGGTCCAGTTCCCTGTCATTCATGTGGTAGGATAGGTCATGTAGGAAGCGAGTGCGCATCCATTCCTCCTGAGATAGAACATGTCAACGCCATCTATGATAGGGCTAGGAATGACTCATACTCATCATCTTATAATTCCGGATGGAGGAACCACCCTAATTTTTCATGGAACCAAAATAATGCCTCGGGTGGTCCTTCAAACTCCTCTCGACCACCTAACCAACCACACCAACCACCCATGCATGCACAATCCTATCAGCCACCCCAAACGCAAATCACCAATCAATCGGGTTTCCCAAATTCCAACCATATGGAAACTCGATTCAATTCGCTTGAGACCTTGACTCGTGGACTTGAAAACTCAATGAAAATTTTTATGTCAACCACAAGTCAAGTTCTTACTTCAATCAGCAGACCATCAAATCTCTAGAGCTTCGGATGGGCCAATTGGCTCAGTCTGTACATGAAAGAGAGAGGGTCTCTACCTAGTCAGCCTGAGGCTAACCCCCTCATGTACCAGCAACAACACATGAAAAATGAGAATGTGGTACCTCGGGGGCGGCAAGTGAACCATGTGGAGGAACTTGTTCACCATGTCAATTCCATTGTAACCTTAAGGAACGGAAAGCAGGTTGACAATCACATTTCCTTGCCACCACCACCATCTATGCAGCCCCTCAGTGGGAATGGTGGTGAAGAAGAGGGTGAGGGTAATACACCAACGCCTCCTTCTCAGGCACCACAGAAAACCTAACTGCCAAAAGCTCCATATCCCAGTAGGTAAACCAAAAAGCAGAGTGACACAATGGACAAGATATTAGAGCTGTTTAAGCAAGTGAAGGTTAACATCCCCTTGTTGGTTGTCATCCAACAAATACCTCAATATGCCAAAGTGTTAAAAGATCTCTGCACAACAAGGAGGAAGACCAATGTTCCTAAGAAAGCTTTCTTGGCTGCAAATATAAGCTCACTTTTGTCCAATCCCACATACACAAAATACAAGGACCCCGGGTGTCCTACTATTCAGTGTACGATAGGGGACACTAGCATGAGTAATGTATTGCTTGATTTAGGATCGGTGGTCAACCTCCTCCCATTTTCTGTTTATCAACAGTTGAACTTGGGAGAATTGAAACCAAGTAATATCCCCCCTTAATTGGCAGATAGATCCATTCGTATTCCAAAAGGGATTATCGAGGACGTTCTTATCAAAGTTGGAGATCTTATATTTCCGTTCGATTTTGTCATCCTCGATACCAATCCTGTTGCAAACACCCACTCTCAAATACCTTTGATTTTGGGTAGACCATTTCTTGCAACCTCCAATGCCTTAATTAATTGTAGAAATGGTCTCATGAAGCTCTCATTTGGTAACATTAGTGCCGAGTTTCTTGTGTTCAACTCTGGTAGGCAACAGGAGCCCATGGATCAACCTTTAAATCTCAATCTCATCCACCAATTAGAGAAAGCACCGCAAAATCAACAAACACCCCTAACACCAATGCAACCTGTTGAGAATGTTTGTGGGCCCAGCAAAAACTCATTGCATGTCTTTGCAATGCAACAGAGCGAGATGGCATCAAACATGAATGTCCAAAGGGAGTGTTCGTTGCATGATTCAGTTGAGACCATTCGTGAGGGGGACACACCTCATCATATGCCTATCCCAAAAGGTGTTGTCACCCCGTGTCCTAGGGCTACTGAGCCCTTTGAGCTTCAGATTGACTCCAACAAGGACCCACCTACGACGAAGCTTATGCTTGATGATCTAAATGATGGTGGGACGTCCTTGTTGGATGACTTGGGGAGAAACCCCATTCTTAGTGATGCAGGTCTGCTGCATCCATCGAATGAGCCTGAGGAACTCATTCCGATGCACCCACCTATTGGTTGGAGGGTTTTGTTCGATGAGCAACTAAACCATAGTGAGGCAACACAACTTCACTCATTCATGTTGCCTACACCCAACCAATATCATGAGGGGTTTGAGCCTTTCAGCTTTGACCTTTCACCCCTCATGACACCTCAGAGTACCAGTGAATTTTGCCCATCTTGGCAAGTCTCTGATCCTCATAACTCGATGTTCTCATTTGATGTTCCTTCACCAAATGATTATGAGAATATCTTTGTTGATGTATATATCTTGTAAAAGAATCCAAAAAAAGTAATAAAAGACTCCATGAGTGAGCATTGATTGTTGTGGGCCCCAACCGTTGTGTACTTGTGCCCAATTTCTTTCACGTATTTGTATCCCTTCTTTAGCATCTTACAGGTTTTGAGGAAATTCGGGTTTGTGTCCATCACTATAATCATGAACTTCCTGTTGCGCTTCATGTTGGTGAGATCTTCCCTTTTTCATGCATAAATCCATGTAGTATCATGCTCACATTCATTGAGGACAATGCATGAAGTAGGTGTGGGGGGTGTTTTACGTGTGTACATAGTCGAGTCGTTTTTCCTTTGATTTTGTTTTCTTTTGTGTGTATTGTTAGGGTCATGTTAGTGTGCTGCATTTAATATCGATATATCGATAATTCATGTCGATTAATACAAGGAAATTTGTTGTAGTCAAGGACCTTTTAAATCTTGTTGTGAGACATTAAGTGTAGGGGTTTTGGTTCATGTGTAGATAAGAAATATGTGAGTAGGTGTTCTCTCTTCTCGCACGGCTCCTATCACTCGGGAAATTAGGTCTGAGGGGACTTTGTGCCTGGTGCTTTCGAGTCATCTGACTTGGGATGCACCGACCGAACTCCCGTTACACGGGTGGTAGGGATTGCCCTATGTGGAGATTTGGGGAAATGTGTACGTGATAATGTAAGTCCTCATAGGCAATGATGCACGAAACCTAACCCTGGGAGAATGAAACTCTAACTAGTAATAAAAAAAGTAGCAAAAGAAAGAAGAAAAAAGAAGTAATGCAAATAAGAACCTTAATGGACCTTACACTTTGTATCACTTGAGGATGTTGAGGTTGTCCATGTCTTGCACTTAAGTCCTTAATTAACTTTCACGAATGATTCATTAGGCTAGGTGTGTGGACTGATTACATATATAAAGTCAGACCGTAGTATTACCGCGTCCCATGATCGACAAAATAAGTCCAACGAGTCATGTAGCTAGATTGAATAATGCATCTTTGTTCGGATTTTGTGGGTGTATCCGCTGAAAACCCTCAGGAGACAACACTCCTCCTCCTTGGCGACAAGGATTTTTAACGGTTAATTGCACGTGCTAAGTGCAACCGTGATTCCAACGAAAGTGTGTTAGGATTTCTTATTTTTCATATGCTTTTCTCTTTCTTTGTTTTGCTCGGTAGTAGCAAAAGTTAGGTGTGGGGTATTTGATTGACATTATTTCATGCTTATATTTGTATCATATATCCATTATCTTTCACCTAAATAATGCTACGTGACCAGTTTTATGTTTGAATTTCAGAAATAAATAGGTTTGAAGAGAAGAGGCATAAAAAGACCTAAAAGCATGAAAAATGACTGAGTTGAGAGACTCAAGGACTAAGATGCAAGATCGAAGGACCTGAACGTAAGATCGAAGGACCAATGAGCAAACAAGAATACTTCACACCATCATGGGGAGTATTTTGGCAATTCTATTCGGGTTGGAGCTCCAACAAGCAAAGTAGATGCATCAAAGACAAACCAAGCCATTCAAAAAAGCCCAGAAGAAAATCCGAGGGTTCCGAACATTGTAGACCGCCAATTGGCGGTCTCTTTTGGCCCGGATCTGCTAAGATTTATGTGGGGCATGTATTAGTGTGTATTTAGTCTATTTCTGGTATTGGTTTAGTCCCATACCAGGGGATTGTCCGAGATTACCTTTTTCTATGGCTATAAATAGAACTCTTCACCTTCTATTGTAATCACCCATTGCTTGGTGGCATTCTCTCTACTTGGAGTAAGCCTTGGAGCAAAATCTCAAGGTGGAGAAGAATGCTGCTAGTGATGTGAGTCATTTAATAAAATAATTTTTCCATTGTTTTGTTCTTATGTTGTTTCTTTATGCATGCTTAGCTTAGTTTTATTTCTTTGATTGTAGGGTAAAGTAGTTAGAATGTTTTCTTTCTTGTTTAGTTTAGTTGTTAGAATAATGTGTAGGGAGTAGATGCATCCCCCTTTGGGGGTGGAGATGATGTTCATACCTGCATTAAAGAATGGATATGAATGCTTTATGTTTGAT
Organism: Triglochin maritima; assembly: GCA_963682175.1. NCBI lineage: Eukaryota > Viridiplantae > Streptophyta > Magnoliopsida > Alismatales > Juncaginaceae > Triglochin > Triglochin maritima. Next base: position 25,391,878 of record OY821788.1, on the reverse strand, counting down.
TGTGTTGATAAATGTGAATGTATGCTTGCTTGTTAGAGTAGAATACTACACTTGATGGGTTTTGCCACACATCTTAGACACCTCTCATGCTTGTTTAGGTTCTGAAATAACCAACTTGTGTATATGAATGTTAATCAACTAGGTTAGTGAATGGATTGATAGGTATTGCCATAACCTTTAGACACTTCTTATGCATGAAAACACTACCTACATTTGTGCCTATAGAATGCGTTCTTCACCATCTTTTTACATGTGTGCACACACTCCACCCCTAGGGGTCTTTCTCCTCTTGATTCCAGCTTAGTTTCACATTCTTTTAGTTTTGATTCGAAGTAATCGTTAGTTGCTTTACTTTGCATTTTTCTTATTAGTAGTTTAGTGTAGCGTAGATTAGCAAAGACAAACTCTTCTCCCTTTTTGTTGTCACTTGATTACTGAAAAGCCAGAGGTTACTCACCTCCCTGAGGATTGACCCGTACTTACCACCGCTTCAACGCAGTCGTGCACTTGCGGTTATTTTAAAACGTGCAATCAAGCAACCCGAAAGGGGGATGGAACTACTCACTGCTCATTAAGAAAAAAGACAAAACGCAATTAAACTAAGCATGTAAGAATTGAAAAGAGACAATATAAAACTAACAAAACATTCTTTATTGCTCACCACTTACAAGTAGCATCTCTCAACCAGAGTTTTGCTCCAAGACTTTACTCCTAGTAGAGAGAATGACCACCAAGAGAGGAGATGCAAATAAGGGGGAAGAGTTCTATTTATAGATGAAAAATGCAACTGGGGACAATCCCTCGATATGGGACTAATGAAACTTCTACAAATGGATCCAAACAACATAATAACCAACCATGAGAAACCGGATCAGACTCGAATAAAAAAGGACCACCAATTAGTGGTCCTAGGCCTCCAATTGCCGGTCACTTTTCCTCGGATCTGCTTCAATTTGGATATATTATTTAGTGCTTCAATTCTTCACGTGGGGTGCACTTGGATCGGTTTTTGGACTCTTGGCCTGAATCTAATTGCCAACATACTCGTCATGATGGTGTGGAGTTTGTTGATTTGCTTTTTGGTTCTTTTGTTTTTCTGGGTCTTTCCCTCTTGCATATCAATCCATAAGTCTCACAATTTAGTCTTTTTTCTTGTGTTCAGGTCCTTTTTGTGTCTCTTCTTCTCAAACATGTTTATTTTTGAAACTTAAACATAAAACTCATTACGTAGCATTGCTTAGGTTCAAAATAGAGGATATAAGAAACAAGTATATGCATGATATGATGTCAATCAAATACCCCTACACCTATTTTTGCTAGTCCCGAGTAAAACAAAGAAAGGGAAAAATGAAAGAAATGAATAAGCATACGTAAAAGAGAAATCCTAACTCACTTTCGTAGGAATCACGGTTGCACTCAGCACGTGGAGCAAGTCGTTAAACCTCCTTGTCGCCAAGGACGAGGAGTGTTGTCTCCTGAGGGTTTTCAGCGGATACACCCCAAAATTCCGAACATAGATGCATTATTCAACCTAGCAACACAAGTCGATGGACTCATTTTCGTCGATCATTGGACACGGTAATTCTACGGACCGACTCTCTATATGTATTCAGCCCACACACCTTGCCTAATAAATCATTTGTGCAAGTTAATTAAGGACTTAAGTGAAAGACAATGGCAACCTTAACATCCTCAAGTGATACAAAGTGTAAAGTCCATTAAGGTTCTTATTTGCATTACCATTTCCTTTTTTTCTTTTTTCCTTCTTTTGTTCTTTTTTTCATTTTTTTCTAGTTGGTGTCTAATTCTCCCAGGGTCAAGTTTCGTGCATCATTGCCAATGAGGACTTACACTATCACGTACACCTTTCACCATATCTCCACATAGGGCGATTCATACCACCCGTGTAACGGGACTTCGGTCAGTGCATCCCAAGTAAGATGACTCGAAAGCACCAGGCACTAAGTCCCCTCGGACCTAATTTCCCAAGTGATAGGAGCCGTGCGAGAAGAGAGAAAACATACTCACTTATTTCTTTTCTACACATGAACCAAAACCCCTACACTCACGGTTTCACAAAAGGAGTTTAAAGTTCCTTGACTACGATAGAGTTCCTTATACTAACAGACATGAATTATTTGACTCACTAGGTTCAGGGAAACAAAAAAGGAAAAAAATGAGAAGATGCCTGCGTAACAGAAGTTATGGAGATCATTTGGGTAACGGGGAAGATGGAGAAGTTTTGGAATCGTCTTGGTTTCGTGCCTGTTCAACTCGGCGAGAATGGTATTTAAGGGAACATGACGAGTGGGGGCCTTTTTGTAATAACGTGTTGGGACAAGTCATTAGTGGATTAATTAAATCCATGCATGCAAACATGGAGACATTCGTCCATTCAAATTTCAGCATAATACGGGGCAATGTGAAATCCAAGGAAATTCCAAGCAAGGTCAGTGCAGAATCTAATAAAGATTTTTAAATACCATGGAAGGTAATGAAAGATTTTGAAATACCATGGAAGGTAATGAACTCCATTTGTGACGCACTAGTGCTACGTGGGTTCTTTTGTGAAACGACCTGGGTCAATTGGTTAAACAACCTAGGTTGTTTCGAATATCTCGATACACATCAAAACATGGCCAGTGTGGAGTCCAACCACGGAATCCTAGACGCCTGAATCCATATAAGATCCCGTACAAGATGCAACTGTGTCGCTCGAGACGGAAGTGTGTCTCGTATAGTGTCGAATTTGTCCCGCTCAGGATGTGCGTCTAACAAGCTAACATTAGGGTCGATGTGAGTCTAATGGGGAATGTTTTGGGGTGGGTCAGTGTAACTACTAATTAGGACCAAATGTATATAAATGAGTAATTAGTAGCTCAACAACAATTAGTAGTTAACAACAAAATGAAATAATAAAATAACTCATTTTGTCGAACGATAGCTCGTTTTCAACTTGTTTGTCGTAATACAATCCTACCATGTAACAATGTTCGTCTGCATACAAGTTAACCTCTAACAAGTTGGTTTGTGATGATTTCAACTCATTTGTCTTGATTTAATTTGAATCTAACAATGTTGCCATAAGATTGTTTCAAAATAGATGATTTTACCTAACAACACAAATAATTCACAAATGGAACATCAGAAGTTCACTAACAAATTAAATTAAGCTACATATTAATGGTTTAACAATCATTTGAATTGGATATGTTGTTAATTAAGTTGTCTCATATTGGACAAGTAGTTTCATGTCTTAGAGAGAAGTAAATGTTTTAATTTGTTAGTTAAGTTGAAACAACCCAACACATTTTGTTGAACGACCGAACTCATTTGGTTGAACGACCTACGACGAGAAGAGTTAGTGACGATTCAGTTAGGCTAGGGACGGGTCATTATTATGAGAAGGAAAAGTTATTTAGCTCAAGAAAATGACCCGGCTTATTTAGTATTAAAAATCAACCCATCTTATTTAGCTGAAGAAAATGAACCAAGTTATTTTCTTATAGAACACTTACCATCAGACGAGTATGTCCCACTCGGGACGCACGTGTGTCCCGTTCGCGATGAGTTTTTTCCAATTCGAGATGCAAGTATCTCGTTCGGGATGAGTTTGTTCCACTTGGGACGAGGTTGTCCTGCTCAAGACGCAAGTGTGCCCCGTCCACGATGCAAGTGTGTCCCGCTCTAAATGAGTCTGTCCTAGCTCATTTGGTCAAAGGACCCTACTCGTTTTGACCAAATGACCGAGCATGTTTGGTGGAATGACCCAACACGTTTATCTTGATTCAATCCTACTATGTAAGAAGTTTATTTGTTTGCAACTGGATATGTTGTTAATGAAGTTGTCACTTAATTATTATCAATCTAAACATGATGAATCTTTTTCAATTTGTGTTATACACAATAACACGAAATTCTGACATGATTGCAGAACTGTTTGACATGATAGTACACAAACGAGGCACGATTGACAGGTCATAACCTTTCATTGTAGGGTATGTGAAGAGACGCAACCTTTCATTACAGGGTCTATACAATCATATGTTGTTGTAGTGCATTTTGAAACCCTATTGTAATCGTAGATCTAGTTGTGTGTTCAATTTACCGAAAAAATGGGCTTCCAAACCAATGCCAACAATGACTACACAAGTGATGAAGATGGGTATATCACAGTGCTTAATGATTTGTTGTGCAAAGGTGATTTAGGTTGTTGGGTGAACATAGGCCATCTTCACACAACAAAATCATTAAGCACTATATTTCTACCATCAACCAAATCAACACATTTAGAAATCAGTTAGGATCAGCATCTTTGTTAAACAATATAATTATCTGTGTGTTTGTATTTTTCTTTGTGTTTGTGTTTCTATTCGTTGAATATGTAATGTTGAATTTTTCAAAAGAATGTTATATGTAGACCTGTAAACGGGTCGGGTACGGGTTGGGTATGCCCTAACCCATACTCGTACCCGCCCAAATTAACGAGTACAGAAACATACCCGTACCCAATTATGGTCTACTCGTACCCGCCCCGTACCCGTTTAGTTAGCGGGTACGGGGCGGGTAAATGGGTAACATATTTAAGATAGGAAAATGATTAATGGACGCTTGCATCTGGGACGCGCGCTGACGTGGTCAGTCCAGTCAGCAGCAACAGTGTAGTTATCAAAAGTCAAATGTCTTTTCCTTTCTGAAATTAATTGAATAACAGATTTATTTTGTGTCACATGCAACTTATACTCTCCCAATGCAACATTACGTTTCCCAATGCAACATTTCGTTCCCCATGCAACATTTATTTTCCCAATGCAACTTTTGATTCCCCATGCAACACCTTATTCTGTCCAGAATAAGTTTTGTGATTGTCCAGAATAAGTTGTGTGTCTGTCCAGAATAAGTTTTGTTTGTTTTCCAGAATAAGTTCAAAGTCTGTCTAGAATAGGTTATGTGTCTGTCCAGAATAAGTTCAAAGTCTGTCTAGAATAGGTTGTGTGTCTGTCCATAATAAGTTCAAAGTCTGTCCAGAGTATGTTCAAAGTCTGTCCATAATAAGTTTTGTGTTTGTCCAGAATAAGTTCAAAGTCTGTCCAGAATAAGTTCAAAATCTGTCCAGAATAAGTTCTGTGTTTGTCCAGAATAAGTTCAAAGTCTGTCCAGAATAAGTTCAAAGTTTGTCCAGAATAAGTTCAAAGTTTGTCCAGAATAGGTTGTGTGTCTGTCCAGAATACATTGTGTGTTTATCCATAATAAGTTCAAAGTTTGTCCATAATAAGTTCAAAGTTTGTCCATAATAAGTTTGTCCTTAGATAACAATTTATTTACCTTAAAATTACACCATTTTTTGTTGTTTTTGTAAATATGAAGTTTTCTATATGTTGCTAATTAAAGTGGACACGACCGAACATCCCAACTTGTTAATTAAGTTCTATCAATTTTTACATCAATTGCCACTGGAAACTGCCGGTACTAACCCTCTCGAGACACAGGTGTCCCCTAGGGATGCAAAGTGACCTGATACATGGATGTATGTCTAGAACAATTTAATCTTGGTTCGGGATGAGTCGGGCGTACGATAAGATGAGTTAGGAATTATTCAAAGACACACGTTCCATGACAGGACGATTCAGTACGTCTTGGGACAGGTCATTATTACGCAAAGAGACAACCTTTTCCATACAGTACACAACCTTCATTAATATGCAAAAGGCACAACCTTTCTTTACAAGGTATCCGAAGAGACGTAACCTTCCATTACAGGGTCTATAAATCATTTGTTGTTGTAGTGTACCTAAACACTATTGAATTCATATATCCAGTTGTGTATTCAATCCACACCAAAAAAATGGCCTTCCAGCACAATGCCATCAACGACCACTCAAGTTTTGAAGATGAGTACATCATTGGTGGACCAATATGGGGAGGTTGTCCCCCCCATTGAAATACCTTGTGTTTTTTGTATACCCTATCACACCTGTATGTGCGGTTTAAAGGCAACGGAGATGTGGTCCAACATTCCAAACCAACTTAGCAAAAAGTTCAATATCTATAGCTCCTCTGAGCCTCCACATCACTGTCGGTGCTTCGTCTGGGGCGAGGGAACACTAGTACCACCGGTGGAGAAACCTGACGAGAGCATAAGTGATCCAAGGGCGTGGAAGCTTCTCTGGAAGCTTGTGAAGTTGAGTCAGACCCAGGAGATAAACAAAACCATATGTTGTGCTTGTAGATGACATCTGACAGGATCACTCTCTTCCAATTGACTTAGAAGATATAAATAATTTTGTTTGTGTGTTTGTGTTTGTGTTTGTGTTTATGTTTGTGTTTGTGTTTGTGTTTGTGTTTGTGTTCGAGTAATGTTGTTTCTGTTTCTATGTGTTTGTGTTTGTGTTTGTGTTTGTGTTTCTGTGTGTGTGTATATATATATATATATATATTAATTATAGTGTTCAATGGAATGTTTTGTTTGTACCTCTTTGGATATGTAATGTTGAATTTTTCATACTATTGGAGAATTGTTGGTCTTGTAAATTTAATGTTGTTATGTTGGTTTTGAATTGCTTGACGAAATGGGTTAGTACACGAGACGTCTCCCTCAAACAATGCGACGGGTGAGCCCCACGTAACAACGATTCTGCCATGTGAGGGACGAATCTGCCAACTTCGGGATGGGTCAGTCCCGCGTGTGGATGAGTAAGTCCCCGTATGGTCGAGTCAATTCAGAATATGGAAGAATTTGTCCCATTCGGGACGAAACTGCCAAGTTCGGGACTATTCAGTCCCACGACTGTCACATTTAAACCATGTTATGCCACTACATTAAATTCAATTGAAGGACTATGGAAGGTTGAGTCTCTTGGTGTACCATGAACTGAAAGGGATTTTCATTCATTAGATGGTTGTTTAGCTTCCAAAATTGCCATGGAGGGACATGATTCCTTCAAGTTGCACCAGTCCAGACTTTTCTTATCCGAACTTTCCTATTTGATGTTGAGTGCGTAATCCAAATTTGCACCTATAATTTGATTATTTTTCCATCCATTTGCAGCACAATAAATAGCATAAACATGTGGAGTGGATTTCTTGTATCATGCCCTCCAACTTTCATTTTATACATCATTTTTTTGCATTTAAGTCCTTCCTCTTTTCAATATTTTCAACAATTGTATCTATTTTCATGTAACCTACAAAATGAAAACAAATCACTCGACATAGCATTATTCAAATACAAAAGGAAGATAACAGTGAAAGTAAAAATGATAAATTATGATACTCGAAATTCACTAAACATATCAAAGAACTACATATAATACACAAAACTATTATATAGATAGTGACATATAAGGGAACTACATATAATGCACAAACACACAGAGACACATCTTCAACAGATAATACATCCACATTAGATCATATTCCAAGTACATGATACCCAACGGACACATCATTACAATCTGACGTGAAATTTATTGATTTTTTTCCGGCATTCTGTTTCTTAATAATAAAACATACCACATTGGTTTTTAGGTTAAAATCCGACGTGATATGTTCTTTTTATTGGATTTTTCGTGACGTTTTGTTTCTTAATAATAGGACATACTATGTCAGTTTCTAGGTTAAAATCCAACGTGATATGTCTTTTTTATTGAATTTTTTAGAACATTCTATTTCTTAATAATAAGATATACCATGCCGATTTTAGGTTAAAATACGACGTGATATGTCCTTTTCATTCGATTTTTTGTGACAATCAGTTTCTTAATAATAAGACATCAGATCGGTTTTTAGGTTAAATGCCAATGTGATATGTCCTTTTTATTGGATCTTTTGCGATGTTTTATTTCTTAGTAATTCATTTTCACTTTTAATTTCCACCCCAAATTCAAACACACCAACCCTTCGCGTTAGGAATTTTCACCCCCTACAGCTTTCCCGTCCATCCCCAATAGCCCCATTTGCAATCCTACCCGACTAGCCTCCTTTGCAACTCTACCCACCCATCCTCGACAATCAAAAAACAACTTTCAACACTGATTGTCTCGAGAGGATACTGTAAACTGGAGGAGGAAATGATGGCCAAAAAGGTTGCCAAGAAAAAGAAAGAAGCTTTAGTGGTTGTGTAGGATCCTGTATGGACAGATAATCTAATCACCTTTTAACTAATTTCCTACTTGCTTAATCAGAGATGCAGCGGAAAAATCAAGCAAAAGCAAGTAAAGAAAATATCGTAAACCACACAAAGGCACCGGAAGATTTTATAGAGGCTCGGCCTCCCGCCTACTTCCTCTATTGCAAGCTCCACTTGATGTCCCTCGAGCTCCGCCTACGTCTTCACTATCAACCTCGTTCCAGGCCGAGATTAAGCCTTTTACAATACAAGCTCCACGAACAATCCTCGCTAGCCTGATTTCTTCTCTCACAATCTGAGAGGATCACTTTAGGCTCTCACCGAAGTCTATACTCTTGTCTTGGGCTTTCACCAAGACCCTTGATTCTTTGACAATGAATGAGTGGAACAACACTCTCTAAACTTGAGCACACTTAAGTAGAATAGGTTTAACACGAAAGTGTGCAAGGTTTTGAGTTTGTCAGTGTGAGGAGCTTTCTGTCTAAAGTTGGAGACAAATAGTAGTGAGAGAGTTGTTCTAAACAAGGGTTGGAACATCTATTTATAAGCTCCTAAGGTGTTATAGCCGTTGGGGTTAAGTGTGGTGAAGGGTTGTGCAAGAAACACAAAGCAGGAAATTGCAACACACATTTCAGTGCAAATGCAGTCGACCAGACGAGTCAAACGGTCAACTGGTAGACGGTTCTGAACAAGGATCGGTCGACCGAATAGGGAACGGTCGAACGGAAGCAAGCTATAATTGAAGATCACTTAAGTTAACGGTCGACGAAAAGGTGGAATAGTCTATCAAAATTTGGCAGGGATTCTAGGGTTTTATGTTCGGTCGAACAAAGGCATTTTCACGGTCGACCGAGAAAAGGCAGGAAAACTGGGTTTCAAGAAACGTCTTGGTAACGGTCGACCGAAGGACAAAGTATTTTGGGGTTTGTTTAAGTTTATATGAATACGACCGTTGGTATAATACGACAAGTCTAACGGTCAAATGACACATGTAGACGGTCGACCGAGAACCTCTAAACGGTCAACCGGTTGGGCGGTTAATTCACTATTTGATGAAAGATCAAACGGTCGACCGGAGGCATTTCGGTCGACCGAAATGACACGGGAAATTCTGGTTTAGGTTTACTGAATTTTGGTCTAGGTTTGGGTGATCTATTGAAGTCCAAAAGATCTGAGATTTTGTGTGTGACTTCTATAAGGAACCTAGTGTGTGTTTAAGAAGTTTTTAACTCTTGTATGCTCAAGTACACATAGTTCCTAAGACTCAAAACAAATTAAGATTACATGTCTTTAAATGAGCTTTGATTACATGTCTTGACTTGAATCCTTTCTTTGAGTCTTGATCACCTGTAGATTTTAGCACAAAGCAATGTATATTCTATGCAATATGTGTGCTACACTACATTGATTATTAATTAAGATTAGGTTGATTAAATCATCAAAACATAGATTAAGGCCAAAAAGCCAACAGATTGGTCTGAGCAAAGAGCAAGCCAGTAATTTATCTCCTCTGTGTCTCCCTGCTAGCTAGGCAAGATAAGTGGAAGAGAGTGAATGTTACTACATATGGGAGCTACATTAATAATGTGTCTGCAGAGGTTGCCTCCAAGATGGTAAGGGGTTACAATTAATTCTTGTAATTTGTATATGCTTATTAATTAATAAAATAAATTTTAACATTAGGCAATGATATAGTTTTTAAAATTTCCGTGGTTCGTGATAGGACGATCTTATATTGCAAGCTTCCCAATGTGAATTTATTTCAGATAGCAGAATGATATATTATCTAATGCCTTGGGCATATAGGAACATTCTAGGTGAGTATGTGGTGTCGGTAGTTGAATAGGATCATGACAATACTTTGGCTCATCATCCTCAAACCGTAGTAGGAGAAGAATTCACTCAAAATACGAAGAAAAGATCCATGGGATGGACAACATGGTGGACAATTTATATAAACACTTAGAAGTTTCCACCGATATAATTACACCTATACCAACACCATGGAGTGCGGCGAGTGTCAATCGTGACGTTGAACGCTCAATTCCAATTCACGAGGAAACACAAGTAAAATAATAAAGAAGGGGAAGGTATTAACTTTGTATTTAATAACTGCATAATTTTTGATATATTAGTCATGTAGGTATGTTCTAATAATATTTCTTTATGTTTTAGGTTGAAGGTCCAACATCAAAACATCTGAAAATCATGACTTGTTTCACGAGAATGTGTTGCCTATGAATTGCCAAATGTTATATACTTTGATCAAAGATAGAGACGAAGATTCTACGACACAAAGTGTTATGAAGAAAGCAATCATAAAACCATAATTGGAACAAATCCAACCCATGATCAACACTAATGTCTTAATAATTCAATGCAGAATCATGTCGAACGATCGACCAATATCGCCACTCAGTCGACCGAACAGTTAATGCTTTGACAAGTTCGGTTGGAGCGTAAGCTAGACGGTCGAACCACGTCTCACTCCGGTCGACCGTTTACTTACCAAAATTGCTCCTGGTAAATTTCGATCGACCGTGTCCCTATACCGGTCGACCGTTATATCACAAAATATTTCCTGGAGATTTTCGTTCGACTGCGTATTATGCCCGGTCGACCGATCCTATTATCAAGACACGTCCTGATAATTTTTGGTCTACCGTTTTGACCCTATTTTTGTCTTTGTCAAATTTTGGATTTATATCCAATAAAATTTGATCATTGGGGTTTTAGCAAATTTCATATATCATGTAACATATTATATTATGCAATGTCAAACTATTACACCTCATAATACATACATCTCATATGAATTTATTCATGATTCTAATTATGTCAATTTTCATGACATATTGATTTAATAGATTCACCACGTGTATCACATTTCACATGAAACCCGATACACCATATGAATACAAAATCAAGCTTCTTGTTTCCCAATTTTGTGTTGTGACATGTAGGAGGATCTAAGTTATATTGGGAGTGATATTAAACACTTAATATCACAAACTATAAACAGTATCTAGTTACACATTATAGTTACCCAATTATCATAGATGTCTTGTTCACTCGAACTAAACACAATTCATTTAGTGATGTGGAGACATCACTTGTGTCTATCCTTTGTCACATGATATTAAGAATATATACAAAGTAGAAATGTCACATTTGTATTATATATTCATTTCTTAATCTCTTAAGCTAATTATAAATATGTAACTTAACTCAAGTCACATTGTGCACATTATAATTTTGTTTTATCAAGTGGTCCACTAATATCATTACTCAAATTAAGAGGGGCAATGATAATCTTTTGACTAGCTATCTTTTCCAGCACAAGTCGAGCTCAACCAACTATTGTCTTTATCACTATGCTCATTGACAGCTTTTGACAATGATCAAATTAAACATTTCCCAAGTAAAAAGACATAAGTCTCATGTTTTAGGATTCAAGACATAGTGAAAACATTAATGACACATAACACAAATCTATAATATTTCGCTTGTTAGGTCTATTCAATATATAAAAGTAACCATTTTCCTCTTTTATATACTCGTGTCGTCAAATATTTGTAGAACTACAATAATCGATAACCAACACGACAATCTTATCTCGGTAATTAATGTTCCATGTCAATTACCATGATTGTGAATAACTTTTGATTTATGTAAATCATTATCTTTAATTTAGAGCTCTACAATTAATGACCAAGAGCATTTTTCTCAACACTTCCAAAAGACGAATATTTAATCAATGAACAAAATGTTTGCACATCTAATTCATAATAATTGACATATAAAAGTAAAAAAATTAGAATACGTTCCTTTCACAGACAACCTCTTTTCTTTGAAAAAACTATTTATTTATTTACTATCAACGTTGATTATTTTTCTAAAATTATAAATCTACTTACAATCTTTCAACAACTACACCCTCTTAGCAGCATACTCAAGTACGAAAAACTCGTCATTAACATGGTTTAATTTTATTTTTATTCTTAACACCATTTGTCACCTGCGCAACAACGTTTACGACTTTATGCAAATGAGGTGGTTAATAACTTAATATTCAGAAATTGATGAACGAATATAATAGTTCATTGTTTTACACTGGTATGTAATCCATAAAAATTCTATAGAATTTCTATATAAGTTAGAACAGCTGTCTAACGGAGGATGGTTCCATCCGTAACAAAACTTGAATATATCTTCAGATGCATCTTGACGAAATAAATAAGGAAATAAATAAATGGATGAGAAAATGACATAAAACTAGAAAAAGTTGGACCTCGGGACAACACGACGTTGAGCGTATAGTTGGACCTCGAATGGAAATTGCATATTCGCTTTTCAATGGTATGTTTACACAATAGGACAGGTAGGTGATGTTGAAAGGCAAAACAAAAATTATTAAATTGGCGTGATTTTGTAGGTTTCTGTTGTCAGCTCATGTTGTGAGAGAGAAATTGACTAAAACATTGAAACATCTCTAAACACGAATATGATGGTAAAACCTGTAAACGGAGGGTAAACCTGGAACCAAGGCCAGTTGACATTTCTAATCTTCAAACGTGATAAATAGTCAGGTTATCACATTGACATCCAATGAAACCGCCTGCATGTCGAATTTTATGAAATGTGCTGGAAACTTTCAACATAAAAACAAGGAATTAACGTTCCAATCCAATCCGTCGAAATTTCATAATCATTGAACACCTAATCCAACCGGACATTGACAATTGACATGTACACACGTATGTAAATTGGAGGACGAGTAAGGGCGATCACACTATCATCTAATTTAAATACGAGGTGTGACCAAGTTTGTCCTATCCCTCCCCATCGAATCAAAGTCAAATTGTAATGGCGATCAAGATCTTTGCGTTTTTGTTGGCCGCCTGCCTTCTATTCGTCTCGGGTTATTCCCAAAGTGCGCTCTCCATCTCATTCTTCTAGTCATTTTTGTTATTGCCTTGACTAGTACTTCTACATCGAAATTATATTGAAGTTGGGCTTAGGTATCATCTGGGAACGCTATTATAGATCACATATATATAGTGAAAATTATGAGTCCCAAGCTTACCAGTTATCGATATCATGTTCATTTCTTCTTGAATCACAATTGCAATATTTGATAAATTAAAATTAGCTTAGGATTTCTGGAAATAAGTCCTACATGTTCTCATATTTTACACAATGTTCGTGTTTTCCTAAATCAGCGAAACGATTTTAAGAACATGAATTCAATATCCCGAAAAAAATTCTTTTTAGTGTATGATCGATAATTTCAAATCTCAATCTTTTCTTTGTTTCCTTGTGTTTTCAAGCAAAAGGCAACCCAGCAGACGACTTGGTGGATGCCCTAAACAACAACCGAAGCTCAATACTATCGACCACCCTCCCCATCAACCCCGGCCTAGGTTGCATTGCCCTGCAATATATAAAAGCCTACAAGGGCATTTGCTCCTCCAACTCCACCAGCCCACCCCTCGAGAGTGAGTTCAACAACGTTTACGCACCTGCCTGCCGAGTCAATCCCTCGACACTAGCCTCAGTAACCGGCAAAATAATCAATTGCAAAACCGAGTATGTCGAGGCCAAAGACGCCTTATCATTGCTTACGAAAACAACGAAGAACGTTGAGATTGTGGGGAGTAACAACCACACTCAAGTTGGGGCCGCGGTGGCCGGAATTGACGGGAAGGGGCCCTACTTCTGGTGCTTGTTGTTCTCGGACGGGCATGCCAGGAAGACCTTTTTGACGAATAGTGTCGGGAAGGGGTGCTTTAGTGGAACTGGTGAAAGTTGTAGCCCCACGAATGAATCCACCACGCCAGGTATAAGAATCCTATTTTTTCTTGGACTTTTACTTAGATGTCCATTATTGGTGTTCAAAAGTCGAATTAGATCGACCTTAAGGTTTGTAATGCTACAACGAGACTAATATTTTGTGTCGTGAAAATCCAGTCTGTTTGAGCTGCTATCAACCACATAACGAGAAAGGGATCCTGTTGAATTCCTCAGTAATTGACTTATCAAAAAATTCTACAAAACTTGGAGAGGTTAAATTATTGTTATGTTGGTCGTCCATATTATGTTGATGGTTTAAGACATATGCAACAACATTTATTTTGGTTAAATAGTCTTTGCTAATGTAATTATGCCAAGTGATTGGACCCACGTAACTAATGCTCCAACCTCAACAATACAAATAAAACATGATTTTTTTAATAAACATCTTGACTAATTGTTTCCGTTATGTTTTATCAAAAAATTTAAGAGTTCTGGGGTTATATAATGTGTTTTACTACTACGAAAAATGACTCTTACTGCGAACTATATTAATTTTTCAGTTATTGAATAAATGAAAACTTAAAATATTTTGTAACTCAAGGAATCATTTAATATGATATTTTTATTATTTGACATCAAAGGAATTGGAAAAATAGTATTCAATATGATTTTTTGTTTGGCGGAATAATTTTTCCTTATTTGAACAATAATTTTGGACGAATTGAATATTTTTGTTACAAGGAAACACTTTAAAAATCTAACGTTGAAAATAAATTATATTTACATTTTCATGATTAGGTTGTCAACCTAGCCATGTCAAGTCGCCCCACATGACTGACTAGCTTGACCCTGACGAGGACGTCTGGTATTAGAGTGGGGTATGTTGTAACACCCCAAAACTTTAATTCCCCATTGCCCAACATGAAAATGTTAGTGTGAGATATAGTGACATGACTCCACTAATATAACAGTTACCAACTTAAGTTTTGCGGCAATAGATCAGTATTGTGAGTCAGTGAGCTCATGGGTAACTGACCCGGACTCGGTGCGGGCTCGGGGACGGGACGTTACACATCTACGGTCACATTTTTTCGAAAATATTGTTGGTTTACGGGACATCCAAACATTAAAGGACGATCGGTTCAACCAACTTAATCGACCAATGAGAGAAGGGTTATCATTCATAAGCACATTTGTGGACACGTTCTTGGGCCAACCACTTACCTACCGACATGTGTAGCTTTTCAGGCTAGTAAGAAACTTTTTTCTTCTCTGGACATGGTCACCCCAAGAGGACTTTAGTTCTGTTTTACCAAGTCAACATGTAAAAAACATGTAATGTCAGGGCACCCTCAATGGGGTGCCCTTGTAAATGCCGACCTTGGGTCGGCATTTACATCAACCCCCTCAATGGGGGTTGATCGACCGCCAGGTTCCACGACGTCTATACCCTATAGACGTCGGATTCACAAGGTACTAAAACACCGACGTCTAAAGGTCGACGTCTATACACTATAGACGTCGGATTCACAAGGTACTAAAACACCGACGTCTAAAGGTCGACGTCTATACACTATAGACGTCGGCTAAACGTGTTATTCCAAAACCCGACGTCTATAGTGTCACATAGACGTCGGCTTCCATTTCAGCCGACGTCTATTCTGTCCTCTCCACAATAGACGTCGGCTGTTGTAATAGCCGACGTCTATTGTGCGACGAGTAAAGCCAATTCTGCACTAGTGACTCTTTGAAACAAAACTGGATCTGTTGCATTCTCTCCCTTTCTCTCTAGGATTCTCTCTTTTACGACTAGAGTTTTTTTATCTCTCCAGAAATCTCTACCCTCTTTGGAACATCGTTGTAGAATATATATATATATATATATATATATATATCTTAATTGCAATTTGTCCTTTGCTCTCACACTGGCTGATACTTTGCATCATTGATTTTTAAAATTTAGTAGTTACTCCCATTATCCTTCATTTGTTGACACTTTGTTCTGTTCTATTAAAATTCGTTGATTTCAACTGTTAATGAAGTTCAAACTTGACAAAAAATTGTCCAAATCTACCCTCAACTCGAAATTCAAGCCAAAACTGACCTAAAATACTAGATATTGAGTTTCTTAAATAACACTACTCACGACTACTTAAGTCTACAGAACTCCATGGTTATTTAGGTTGCTAACACAACAGTAGAGTACTCCGCGTGTAGGATTAATATCTAATGTTGTGTTATATATTTTAGGCTTATTTGCAAAATACTCATATGCAAAAGTGTAAATGTAACACCCAAAAATGTTTAATCTCACATTGGCAACTAAGAAATTGGTAGTGTGGAAAATTACGATGACATGAGTCTATAACTACACCACCCAACCGGTTTATGCTTTTGTGGCAATAAAATTACTTGAAAAACCGAATCCGCTCAACTCATGTAGTTTGGTTTGGCTTGATTGTCTACTCGATTGAAAAGGAGTCCTAGTGAAAGGGAAACTAAGGAGAGAAAGAAAAATAGAAGAATTACCTTCCAAGTTATCACCTTAGGTTAGGAAAATAATGGATTGTCGTCGTATGAAGGTCTTGCTTTGAAAAATCGTAATGGATTTTCTCACCAAATTATTATTTATTTTCATTGTAAACACCTTTTGATAATGATACCTTCACATGTGATAATCTCTTTAGTTACCAACTAAGGAAAAAAAACGTTTGCTTACTACAGTTGTAGAAAAAATTAATATAAAAATATATAATTCCTCTATTGACATAGAACTGAAGCAGCATTTATAGTATTTACTTGGGTAATTGGTAACCCGAATGATTAGTTGAACGTAGTATCTCTACATTCTACTAGGCTACGTAGAATAGTTAGCTAGAAGAAGAAATCCCAAATCTTCATCGTCTGTAAATCTTGGACATTCTACTTTCTTGTCCAACTAAAGAATGTTTGTAGTATATAACCTTAATTACATTGTTCTCTTGTATGTTTGTAATATATAATCTTCCAAATTACTTGAAACAGTTGGCAACCCGGCTGACAAGATCGTGAACGCCGTTAACACTAACCGAACGGACTACCTGTCAACTGGACTTGCATCCAATGACGGTCTAGGCTGCCTCTCTCTGGAGTACATCAACGCCTACAACGGTAACTGCGCCAATGTCAAAAATAACACATACCAGCTCTCCGCCTCAGACATCAGGTCCAAATTCGCACCAGTCTGCGGCGTTGATCCCAATACTCTGCACGACCTTTCAGGCAGCATAATTGATTGCCAGACCATGTATGTGGAGCCTAATAAGGCCTTCTCAACTCTACTGGTAGATGATGACACAAACCTTAACCTTGTGTACAGCAACAACCACACGCAAGTCGGGGCTGCAGTGGGCACCAACTTTGAGAAGACCTCCTACTTCTGGTCTTTGTTGTTCAGCAATGGGTACGCTGGTAACACTTTTATTCGAACGGTTAGTTTCGTATCGGGCTGTTACAGTGGAGATGATGCGAATTGTACCGTCGTGGCTATGACTACGCCGCCACCAGCTGAACCACCAGCGCCATCTACTACTCCTTCAAGTAACAAGACTAGTCCTCTGCCCCCCCAAGCTCCTGCTCCCCCTGGCAATGATGGTAATAGGGTCCAAGGTATGTTTTGGATTGGGGCAGTCAGTGTATTGGCTTTCTTTACTATCGTTTCTGGAGTTTGAGTTTACGTTGTGGTTTCTTCTATGGCTTTGTTTGTGGTTTTTGTGTGCTTGGTGTGAACTTCATGAGATGGAGGGAAATGATTGTTGTAGTTCAAATCCGCTGAAACTGTGCTGGTTGAAAACATAATTTTCATGTCTCCCTTGTGGTTTTTATGGTTGTTTGTTGTGTAGAGTGTAGACTACACAAATACGAGAATGAAATGTGCAGACCTTATTTGTTGTTGCATTCCATTTGCATTACGATTAAATTTTCGAGTCCTTTAGTTTAACAAATTTTGTGTATCTAGTTTAACACGAGTGTAATCATTGTTTTGTAGAAAGGTTATGTTAACTTCAAGTTGTCTGGGCAAAATTGGAACAAGAAAAATATTTATCTGGTCTGTGCCGAAAACAATGTTGATCTAGATGATGAAAACATGAAAATGGAAGATTAAGCACATCCATTAACGAATTGAAGTCTGAAAATAAATCTGTCATGAAATTGCACGCTTGAAGAATTAATGGATGTGAAAAACTCGAGAAGGAAATATTTGTATTAAGTTAGATACTGATACACTCTTTCAACTCTAAACTAGACAATATGTTGCTAATAATTAAAAAATGAGATTTAAATACTCCACGTCAAGTTATCAGTCATAATATTATAGATTTAAGTTGCAAACCTAAAGTCAAAGAGGTTTAGGTGCCCATAACTAAGCACTTAATTACGTGCACCAAACAAATACGGGTACCAAAAGTATTATTTCTAAGTTTTAGGTAACTTCTCTCAACTATGAGTGGATACTGGTCAGCGCCTACGCTCAAGACATGGTGGGAGACAGAAGCCTTCTATGCACCTTAGCTAACAATACATAAATGATAACTTCTGGAGAAGATAAAATGGGACATACCATAGTTATAGGTAACATTAGTACCGACGCTTCTGCTACTATATTAAAAATGTCTTACTTGTAGAATGTTTGAAATATGATTTATTTATATTAGTCAATTATGTGATAAATGGTACAAGGTAGAACTTGGAAAGAAACTTGCCTCACTTATGACATAGAAATTAAAGTACTTTTATTCCGAGGTAATAGAAAATAAATTGTGTATGTTGTAAACCTTGTTGACTTCTCGAATGACCTCAAATGACATAAATTGATTGTTACATCGCATACTTGAGCAAATTGACATTGGATAGTTGTCCAACATTGGAAAGCGATCTACTAAGAGTCCGCCGAAATTAAATTTCAAAATTAATCATGTTTGTGATGTTTGCCACTTTGTAAACAAAAGAAAACCTTGTTTTAAATCGTTCGACTTAATGTCAACTTCAAAACCTTAGAATTATTATATCTGGATCTCTTCGGACCATCAAAAGTCTAGTCTTGGTGGAATGAGGTATGACATATTAACTCATTTTATATTGGCCATCTTTTTTATGAATAAAAAAATTAGGAAAATTTTTCAAAATAAATTTTTTTAAAAAAAAATTACCAAAATAAACCTCCACTAAAAGTAATTTCCAAACTAGACCCGCTGCCACCACGTGGTGACACGTGACGGCGGCGGGTTATGTTTTTTTGTGCATAGAGAACTCGGCATCACCAGTGCCGAGTTCATCTTCTGAGAACTCGGCACTGGTGATGCCGAGTTCTACTTTGGTAGAACTCGGCATGGGTGATGCCGAGTTCAACTTTGGTATAACTCGGCATGGGTGATGCCGAGTTTAACTTTGGTAGAACTCGGCATTTGTGATGCCGAGTTCTCTTTGGTTTTTTATTGGTCAACGCTTCGACATTTTTTCTTAGGTGATTCAAATAGAACTCGGCACTCTAAGTGTCGAGTTCTATTTAAGAAACTGTTCTCCTGGCGATCAGATCGTGTATGAGATTGATTGCCAGGAGAACAGTTACTTAAATAGAACTCGGCACTTAGAGTGTCGAGTTCTAAAGGAAGAACTTGGGGTTACTAACGCCGAGTACGCCGATTTCACCTAAGAAAAAGTGAGTTTGCAAATTTGCGGTCCTAAAAAATACATTACATTCATTCGTCTTACAATTAATCAACTCTTAAAAATGATTTAAGTCTTCGTACATTCATTCAAGTCATAACAAAATACATTACAAATACATTACAAGTCTTACAATACATCAACTCTTACATTCATTCGTCTCACATACAAAATATTTTGCTATATAGGTTCCTTGCATCGCTTTCGGTTATGCCCTATACCGCCGCATCTCCCACACCTTACCTTTCTTCCATAGTGTTCGTCCATCTCGTTTCAGATTCGCGTTGATTTAGGCCGACCGGGAGGTCTTTTGGTTTGGGGAGGCTTCATTGTGATGTTGCCTCGATCTGGCCAATACCTCACATTAGGAATTGGGACAAATATCGGTTTGTACGCCTCCCTGTACATTTGAACCTCATAATACGGGGACACCAGATGTGAAGTGTTGACATTTGCATGTCTGCCACTGCAAACTGCTAGTACATGTGAACATGGGACGTGCATTGCAATTATGTATCCACAAGTGCAAGTAATAACTCCTTCTTCAAATTTCACGAGGTATTTTTTCTGGTCATTGGCTTCAACCTGATACATCAGCTGGTGGTACCGAGTTACTGTATGTGTTCTGGCCAGATTACTGTTTGCCGTCACCACGGTGTGGACTGTGGGTACATATGTTTCATTCCACGACTCGGCGACGTCCATTCTTTTAACAAAGAATTTGTTCAAGCGGAGAAAGGTCATCAAAATCATGGTTGTAATTGGCATACCGCGTGCCCCTCGTAAGACATTGTTGAAGCTTTCTGACATGTTTGTTGTCATACATCCGAAACGCCGACCCCGTCGTGACAACAAGTCCATCTTTCCAAAGGACCTTGATGTTGAATCCACTCATATATCGGTTTATGTTCCTCTGCAATAGCCTTCATTAACTCTTCAAATTTCATAAATGAATGAGTTTTACCCGCTTCGTAAAACTTGATTTGTCCCAATCTTTCCTTACAATTTCGATGTTTAGCAAGATTTGCTTTCATGTGTCGAAGACAGAATCGATGTACATGGCCCTCCGAAGGTGGAAATGCGGCTCGCACACAAGCATTTATTCCCGAAAATCTGTCGGTGATAATACACAAATCGGGTCGCCTTGTAACTCTACTTGCCAGCAAATGAAGGAACAACGTCCACGACTCTGTATTCTCGCTCTCTACAACAGCAAATGCCAAAGGAAAAATTCCGTTGTTTGCATCCGTGCCCACAGCAATTAGCAATAAACCTCTATATTTGCTATAGAGGTGTGTTCCATCCACACTGACAACGGGTCTACAATAATGAAACCCACTAATTGAAGGCCCGAACGCCCAAAACACACGCTTAAACATCTCCTCGTCTGAATTTACCTGGACAGACTCTATTTCGACAACAGATCCTTCATTGTTCTGACAGAGAACTGTGACGAACCTTCGCAAATCTTTAAAACTGTCTTCTTCGGCACCATATATTCGGTTCAACGCTTTTTGCCTAGCATGCCATGCTTTAGCGTAACCAATTTCAAGTGAGTATTTGGTCTTCACCCTTTCCATTATTTCAGCAGGAGTGATTGTGAACTTAGTTCTAACAGATGACATTATCAAGTCGCATACAAAATTAGCACTGCATTGTTTGTTGTCGTTTAGCAATATCGGATTGGAACAAGTGTGCTCGGCGTCGTATGTTTTAACTTGAAAATATCTGCAGCCTTTTGGAGCAGACGCATGTAGACGCCATTTGCAGTTATCTTCATCACGACGAATACAATGAACAGTATACCGTTTCGTTGAAGAAACCACAACTGAATACTGAACAAACTTTTTAATGTGCCACGATTGCAGAGCATGAACCAAATCATCTTTCCTTGGGAAAATTCGTTTATCCCAGAAAGAACGACCATCTTCCGTATGCCAATCACTCCGTTCCAAATTGTTTGCAGCATCGAAGAATGAGTGTTCAATTACCGAATTCTCTATCCAGTTGTCGTCCTCGAAGATATCGGGAAGTTCATTAAGAGTTGGAACCATGTCATTGTTAGCAACTCCATCATCAACAACGTCGTCGTCTTCACGGTTTATGGATTGTCCCATCGCATATATGACATCCTGCGTCTCCGGAACGACTTCATTAGCAGAAACACCTTCAGGTTCATCTTCTACAGCGAATGGTGTGCTGTAATCCCCTAATTCCTCAGTGTCATCGTCTTGAACGCTATGCATCTCTTCCAGGCCTTCTGGTCAACTAAAATTAATTGGGTCAACAGCTGACAAACCAAGCTCAAGGTAGGGATATGAGGTAGATGGTCCAGCTCTTCCAGCAAACTCATCATGACTGTAATGCGTGGGTTCAAATTGCGACAAACCAGGATAAGGATTTGCACTGCTAGAAGGAATGTCACACGCATTTTCTGGCCATTCGGTGCCTGTTTGGAAGTTATGCGATTGGAAAAATGACATTTGCTGATATGCTGGAACTTCGGTTGTAGGATTTAGACTTATATTCAAATCTATTCCACAGTCCCAACCGGTCGACCTTACTGTACCATACTCCGGCGAATGAGTGTTCGTTGTCAGCGTAGGGTCGGGCACTTTAGGTTCAGCTTCCACATACACTCCAACCACAGACATCCGTTTAAACAAACGCATCAATCCATAAACCGACCTATCATTGGTTAATGGAACGTATGTCCAATCATTGTTTAATGGCAATTTGGCCGTCAACTTGACATCAAACATACTGTGTGGATAACAACATTCAGATCTTATAACATCCACTAAATCCTCATATTTGATGTTCAACGGAACAACTACCAATTTGCGGTCAGATCCTGTGTATTTTGCCACATCTCCATTACATTCTAATTTCCCGTTATACATGACCAACAAAGATCCTTCATCATCTTTATCCATACCTAAATATTTGAAAATGTGTTCAAGTGAGATGATCGAATTTCTTTGAAAATACTTAAAAATTTGAAAATACTTAAATGTTTATCCATACCTCAATCGAGTGTAGTAGCAAACGATTGTAAACGTCGAGCAATCTCTCCAATAAACAATGTTACGATACCGTAGACCTATAATCAACAAAACTAAATTCAATAATCAACTATCAAACAAGAAATAAAACGTTTTGCCTAAAAATCCAAAATCGAATTCGAGTTTCCACCAAAACGGGTTCCTAAACAACCAAAAACACTACAATCATACATAAAACACCAATGTATATCATCCTAATACATAAAAAAAGACAAGAAAACGGTGGAAAACGAAAAACAAAATGAAACCCTAACCTGAAAATCGCGAGAACCCGTCGTGAGGGAGAGGGGGGCGTCTGGCTGCTTTTATAGACCTCCAGAACTCGGCGTTGGTAACGCCGAGTTATCTTTTTTTAAGTGAACTCGGCGTTACCAACGCCAAACTATTACTTTAGAACTCGGCATCTAGGAAGCTGAGTTCTATTTAAGTAACTGTTCTCCTGGCGTGTCAATCGTCTCATGCACGATATGAGCCCCAGGAGAATAGTGATTCAAATAGAACTCGACACTGAGAGTGCCGAGTTCTATTTGATTCACTATTCTCCTGGCAACTCAAGTCGAGTGGAATATCAAGTGGGGCAATAAAAAACCCACTTACATAGAACTCGGCATTGAAGACGCTGATTTCTATTGGTGTGAACTCGGCAGGGGTGATGTCGTGTTCACAACAAGAGAACTCGGCATCCTCAGTGCCGAGTTCTCTTGTAGAGTTCATTGATTTAAGAACTCGAGTTTTTTTTTCATTTCCTGTTTCACAATCAACGAAAACAATTCAACCACGACACAATCAACGAAAACACAATTCGACCACAACACACAAACAAGTACGATAAAACACAATACAACTACGAGTGGAATATGAAGTTCAACATTTTAACATACATCCAAAAGTACCATATAAAAACAACCAAATAAGTTCACAACTAAATATCTATCCTAAGTGACCTCTCAATCTCTTCTTCCTTTTAGGACGTGCTTGAGCACGTCCTCTCCCCTGCCGTGTCCCCCTCCTTGTGCTGCATTCTCAGTATCCTGAGTCAGACCGCCAGCGTCTTCTTGAGACTGTGAATCTTCTTCTTCAACCACGCGATCCTGACTCAAATGTAATGTGGGTTCTTCAGCACCAAAACACATCAACCAAGCCTTCCTTTTTTCCTTTAATTTTCCAACCATCGAAGAGCCTGTCTTGTGATCTTTGATCACCTCGTGAATTTTATGGAGTTCTTCGTGAAACTCATAAACTCCGTGCACCTACAGATAATTCAAAGTTAATGAAACACTAAACATAATTTTAAAACGTGATCATTGTTTCAATAAATATTTAAATCTTACCATCTCTCGCTCTCTACCCGCTCGAGGTCTGTATAAGGTATTAGTCGGAGCCAAGCAGTGATGAACTATCCAACGTACGGTGATGCTCCAGTACCATTCCATATACGGTCGTGTGCTCTCTTCAGGAGTGGCACCTAGGAGTGGTCGCTCAAACTGTAGATAATCTCTTTTGTACGACCAATGCTGAATGAATTGGTGATTTTCCGCCAACCAATTAACATCCGACCTCCCCTGAGCCGATTTCACTACATGTCTCTCCATCGGCTCTGGAATGTGCTGTTGTAGACTGAACTGTCTCATCACTTGGTCTGGACAATGCATAACCACCTCACCAAAATTTATAAGCCAAGTACGGCTCGTCCAGATCTCTGAACCTTCGGTACATAGTGGTGGTAACTGACTAAGATCCAAATTTGCATAAGGGTCCCAGATCATTTGATCGAATTCCTGCACGTCCAGCTCATTCCGATAAAAATCAAGTGTCGTCGTCTTCGCACTACCCTTGAATGTTCTTGGTCGTCTCCAACGGGACCCTAATGGTGCTCTCTTGTCCTCCGGGTATACTAATGGTCTTCTCTTCAAAGGTCTCCCAATATGTAGATGTTCCCAGCACCACAACTGCAGGAACGTAAGAAAACCACACAAATGTTTCGTCGGAATCAGTGAGGCTTCATCTAACATGTGATATAAGTGGGCCAGAGCCGCACTACCCCAACTGTACTCTGATGCGACTGCCAAATCTCCGAGCAAATACAGGTACTTCAAGTGAACCATCGTACCACTCTTATCTGCCAAAATACTACATCCCAACTGGAAGAGAATGAAGGATCTGGTGTGTCGTGTAACTGTCTCCTCGTCAGCATCAAAAGGCAAATGCTGAAACTGAGCTTGCAACCAACCCAGAGTTACAGAACCCTTACGACCCAAGTCATCGGGGACCTAACCCAATAAATCCATGCAGACCTCTGACCAAACGTACTCCTGAGACTCACACACCGGCAAACCATCTACCCGCAAGCCGGTAATCATCGAGATGTCACGCAAGGTGCACGTGATCTCACCATGTCGCAGGTGAAATGAATGAGTCTCCGGTCTCCAACGCTCGACCATCGCCCCCAGTAAGGTATGATCCAACTGAACTCGGCCCAACCGAGTGACTGTGTCAAACCCTGCCATATCTAGCAGAAACAACATTCTCTCATCAGTGATCTGCCATTCGTTGAGCTTCGATCCATGCTCAACGCATTTTACACCATCAACGTCCTTCTGCATAAATTTAGAGAAATGTCAGAATATTGAAATTCACGTGCAAATATTTAACTTGAAAATGTAAAATACTTACAAAATCTTTGAACAAGTCAGACTTGTGGTTGGGCTGCAAAACCAACACCGATCTGTCTACCGGACCCTGTGAAGCGTAGCAACCTCCAACTGAACCAGTACTAGAACCACCAAACTCCATCTGTACATAACACGTTAACAAGTGAGATGATCGAATTTCTTACTAAATACTTAAAAAGTTGAGAATACTCTAATGTTTTAGAAATTATCTCAATCTACTGTAGTAGCAAACGGCTGTAAACGTCGAACAATCTCTCCAATAAAACCAACTACAATAAACAACATTACGAATCATGTCAGAATTTTTTTAAAAATTTTGACAGAACCTCTCCTATATTTCTTAAATTGGTAAATTTAAACCTGCACGGTAGAACAAACTAACAATACTACAAAATTCAATTCTAACATATATTCAAACTCACATACATTTAAACTCAAATAAATCACTTTTAAGTTTACATTCATTCAAATTAACATACATTCAAACCTAAATAACAACATAAAATCTATTTTTAATCACAATAATAGTACTTAAATTCAACTATTTTTAAGATGACTACCGTAGACCTATAATCAACAAAACTAAATTCAATAATCAACTATCAAACAAGAAATAAAACGTTTTGCCTAAAAACCCAAAATCGAATTCGAGTTTCCACCAAAACGGGTTCCTAAATCAACAAAAACACTACAATCACACATAAAACAACAATGTATATCATACTAATAGATAAAAAAGGCAAAAAAACGGTGGAAAATGAAAAAAAAATCGAAACCCTAACCTTAAAAACTCGGAACTCGGCGGATGGGGGAGAGGGGGGCGTCGGGCTGTTTATATAGCCCGACGGAACTCGGCGTTGCTAACGCCAAGTTCACTTTTTTTTAAGTGAACTCGGCGTTAGTAATGTCGAGTTTTTTCTTTAGAACTCGGCACTCTCAGTGCCGAGTTCTATTTAAGTAATTGTTCTCCTGCGCGTCAATCGTCTCATGCACGATCTGAGCGTCAGGAGAACAATTTCTTATATAGAACTCGGCACTCTCAGTGCCGAGTTCTATTTGAATCACATCAGTAAATATTGTCAAGTGTTGGCCAATAAAAAACCAAGTTGAACTCGGCATCACCCATGCCGAGTTCTACCAAAGTGGAACTCGGCATCACCAGTGCCGAGTTCTATCAAGTGTCACCTCCTAAGTGAAAATTTCAAGTGTTGGCCAATAAAAAACCAAAGTAGAACTCGGCATCACCAGTGCCGAGTTCTCAGAAGATGAACTC
Source organism: Triglochin maritima (assembly GCA_963682175.1). Classification (NCBI taxonomy): domain Eukaryota; kingdom Viridiplantae; phylum Streptophyta; class Magnoliopsida; order Alismatales; family Juncaginaceae; genus Triglochin; species Triglochin maritima. The sequence continues at coordinate 25,365,238 of OY821788.1, read as the reverse complement.
GGCACTGGTGATGCCGAGTTCTCTATGCACAAAAAACAAAACCCGCCGCCGCCACGTGTCACCACGTGGTGGCAGCGGGTCTAGTTTGGAAATTACTTTTAGTGGAGGTTTATTTTGGTAATTTTTTAAAAAAAAATTTATTTTGAAAAATTTTCCAAAAAATTATTCAAGATTCATAATATTTTAAAAAGAGTTTAAAACGAAAAGAAAACCAGGAATCAAGTTTGAAAATGAAAAATGTGGAAAAATTATGATGAAAATGTACTTGAACACAACCTTACTTTCTCCAGAGTCACTCAACAAAATTGATTCATCAAAAGGTAAAATAAAATTTTCTTAAAAATGACTAAAACATGCTTTGTCACAACAATGGTCAAAATATTTTTGGGTTGAAACTGTACTGTTTGTTAGGTTTCAAATCGAGTCTCGATTAATTATTTCTTAAGAACCCCTCTGAACTCTGGCTTAATAAAACTCCAAAGTTTCCAACTTCAAGATCTTCGCTTGTATGTGTTTATTTTAAGCTCTAAAGGCGACTCACACAAAATTGACCTAGAATTTGATGAGTGTATTTTTCTTAAATATACGTTTAGAAGCAAGGTATATTGAGTTTATAACAAAAGAATAAAAACAATAAAAGAATTTATGCATATTAATTTTGATAAAGAAAATCCTTAATGTAAATTTTAGATTTTCAATAAAAATGATAATGAAATAATCGATGGATTAAATCAACAAGTACGTGTAGCTAGCTGATGAACACAATAAGTCATAAACTAGAAAAGGACTTGATTCACTTTTACTTACCGTCTTTAACTTTTTATTGAACAACTGAAACAAGGAATTTAAACTTGTGCGAGTCGGGGAGAGGCTTTTGTTAACCATCTCATAAATTGAAGCTCGTAATATTTGTTGGAGGACGGGAGGAGGATGGGGAGTTACTGATCAACCCACCACAGGAGAATGCCCGTCTCCTGGGCTACAGGGACCGCTGATTGGCGGTCCCCAACCGTCAATTTGCGGACTAAAAGGCACACCTCGTGCGCTGCCTTAGACCACCCTGATCACCATTCCTTTTGCCTTCTTTTGACACCACTAGATACATTCTTGATCTATTCTACTGGGGGCACGAAGGAAAGAATGTGACTCTCTCCTTGACACTCACAAAATCAAAAAACGATTTTGCAATGCACACTCTTCTTCTTTTTTCTACTCACATACTCACTCTTTTCTCACACAATTTCGTGGCTCAACTTCTAATGCTTGATATACATTGTTGTTCTATTACAAATGGTGAATTCTAGAGCTTTATATAGGAACTTACATGACCCTACAACTTCCAAACATAAAGACTATATAAACATGATCATTCAAGATCATTACACCCTCTACTTAAATTGCATACATAATTAGGACGAAAATTACACAAAAAATGAAAAGACTTTTGTCTCTTCCACTCCCTCAACTTTTTGTCTTCTCATGTGTTGACTCTTCACCACCTTGATGAGTCATCAAGCAATGATGATGTGGCGGGTGACTAGGACGTCACATAGGGTTAAGTCGCCACCGGGGATAAGTTCAATTCTCAATACTCCTCTTTGAACTTAATCCTCTTCCATCCTCCATCCCAAGTTGATTTCTCAACTTCACATACAAGCGGATTGCCAATGCTTTTGTTTTGTGTGAGAAGACACACCATGTGCAACTCACTCGTCGTCTCGTAGATTTCACGAAGTCTCTTGAACTTCCTTAGTCTCATCTCGTCATGTTTGTCAGATGGAACCGTTTCATGATCAGTGGGGTTGGCTATCTCCTCTTCTTGTTCTTCATTTGGCACTTGTGGAATCTCCTCTTTGGACTCCCATGTTACCTCCTCGTTAACCTGTACATCACGACTAATGACAATTTTGTTGTTAGTCGGATCGAGAAGCCTATAAGCTTTCGATCGTTCATCATAGCCAACAAATACAAGCTTGATGCTCCTATCATCAAGTTTTATCCTTCTTTCTTTTGGCACATGTGCATATGTTGTGCTTCCAAACACCTTCATATGTGCTACAGTTGGCTTGTAGCCACTCCACGCTTCTTATGGAGTTACTCCCTCCAAGCTTGCGGTTTTGCAACGATTCAACGTGTACACTACACAAGCAACTGCTTCGGCCCATAGCTCTTTTGACACATTCTTGCTTTTCAACATACTCTGAACCATGTCCATGATGGTTCTATTCTTCCTTTCAGCTACACTATTTTGTTGCGGTGAGTATGGAGCCGTCAAATGGCGTTTTATGCCATTCTCCTCACAAAAGTTGTTGAACTCGGTTGATGTGAACTCGCCTCCTCGATCAGACCTTAATGTCTTGATGTTGTTGCCACTTTGTTTCTCCACATATGCCTTGAACTTCTTGAACATGCGAAATGCCTCAGATTTCTCCTTCAAGACGTACACCCATGTTTTCCGTGAAAAATCATCAATAAACGTTAAGAAATAACGATTCTTACTAATCGAGTGTGGAGTGATCGGTCCACATATGTCGGTATGCACCAACTCTAGCACCTTCTTTGCTCTATGTTCAGCTTGCTTTGGAAAACTCTTCCTTGGTAATTTTCCAACTATGCAACCTTCACAAAATCCGTCTTTGGATTCGGTCATCGGCAGACCATGCACCATTACCTTTTGCGCCATTTCTTGGATCCCGCCGAAATTCAAGTGTCCAAGTCGCATATGCCACAACCAATCTCCCTCAATGCATGCATTCAAGCATCTAGCACGAGCACAGATTATATTCAATTTAAACATTCGATTTTTGGACATTTCTACCTTTGCAATCAGATGTCCATCTTGTCCTCACACGGTCATGTGTCGATCCTTCATCAAGATCGTGAACCCTTTCTCCAGGAGTTGTCCCATGCTTAATATGTTCGTATTCATATCGGGCACAAAGAACACATTGGAGATAAGCTTTTGAGATCCATCCTTTACTTGGATCATGATGTGGCCTTTCCCTTCCACGCGCACCTTTGATGCATCTCCAAACGAAACGTGCCCATGTACTCCTTCCTCCAAATGTGCGAACATGTGTCTATTTCCACACATGTGGTTGCTTGCTCCCGTATCGGGATACCAAACTCCTTCTTGTTCGGCTTCCACTCCTTTGTCGGCAAGCAAGACTACATCCTCATCACAAGCATTCTCCTCCACGGCCACAAGGTTGGAGTTTTCTTCCACCCTTTTCTTCGACCAACACTCGCTTGCGTAGTGTCCATGCTTCCCATAATTGAAGCACTCAATCACCTTCTTCAATCCGCGATCACCACGGACACGGCTGGAGCTCTCCTCCACCTTCTTTTGCGACCAGCATTCTTTCGCAAAATGACCACGCTTCCCACACTTGAAGCATTCGACCTCCTTCTTTTTTGGATGGCCTCCATAATCACGACCGCTTCCACGATCTACGTTGCGAGGTTTCTCCTCCTTAAGCGACATCTTCGCTTGCAACGCCTCCTCCAAGACATCTTGTCTTTTCTTCTTCTTTCTTTGCTCGTGTGCCTCCAACGAGCTAGCTAGATCATCAATAGTCATCTTCTCGAGGTCCTTTGATTCCTCGATTGCGCACACCACATTCTCGAAGTCCTCGGTGAGAGAACGCAACACCTTCTCATCCACTCTTCCTTCGGTCAGCGCCTCCCCATTTCTTTTTAACTTGTTCGCCACCATGCGAACTCTCGTCACGAAATCGGCAACTCCTTCCAATTCTTTCATTTTTAATGCCTCGAACTCGCCTCGAAGCATTTGGAAGCGCACTTGCCTCACTCGATCGGCACCCTTGTAGCTCCTCTCAAGGTTGTCCCACGCCTCCTTCGACGTCTTCGCTTCAGCGATCTTTTCAAAGCCACTCTCATCCACCGCTTGGAAGAGAAGGAAGAGAGCACTCTTATCTTTGGCTCTTCTCTCCTTTTGTGCTTTGATTTGTGCGACGGTTTATTCTCCCGTATCGGCCTCCTCCTCAAAGCCACTCTCCACAAGATCCCAAGCATCATGCGCACCCAGAAGCGCACGCATTTGGATACTCCAATTGCCGTAGTTGCCTTTCGACAATAGAGGCAACGACGCATGACCAAACGAGGTAATTCCCGAGCTTCCCATCGGACGAGGCTCTGATACCAGATGTTGGAGGACGAGAGGAGGATGGGGAGCTACTGATCAACCCACCACAGGAGAATGCCCGTCTCCTGGGCTACAGGGACCGCTGATTGGCGGTCTAAAAGGCGCACCTCGTGCGCTGCCTTAGACCGCCCTGATCACCATTCCTTTTGTCTTCTTTTGACACCACTAGATACATTCTTGATCTATCTACTGGGGGCACGAAGGAAAGAAGGTGACTCTCTCCTTGACACTCACAAAGCAAAAAAACGATTTTGCAATGCACACTCTTCTTCTTTTTTCTACTCACATACTCACTCTTTTCTCACACAATTTCGTGGCTCAACTTTTAATGTTTGATATACATTGTTGTTCTATTACAAATGGTGAATTCTAGTGCTTTATATAGGCACTTACATGACCCTACAACTTCCAAACATAAAGACTACATAAACATGATCATTCAAGATCATTACACCCTCTACTTAAATTACATACATAATTAGGACGAAAATTACACAAAAAATGAAAAAACTCTTGTCTCTTCCACTCCCTCAACCTTTTGTCTTCTCATGTGTTGACTCTTCTCCCCTTGATGAGTCATCAAGCAATGATAATGTGGCGGGTGACTAGGACGTCACATAGGGTTAAGTCGCCACCTAGGATTAAGTTCAATTCTCAATAATATTTATGATGCCTGTGGCGATGGGTTTTGAATGCAAGCCATGCACGAGGAGTTTAACCAATTCGTGCACAACCATATAGCAACCCGTTCCATCTCCCACTGAAGAAAACATCATTGGAACTGAACGGTTATTTGGAAACAAGTTGAATGAAATCGTAACAGTATTCGTAATAAAGGTATAATCCGGACCAAGGTTTGAATTATTCTTTTATTCTTTTGCCTTATTAAAATCCATGTGCATGCTTCATGATTTTATATCACACAAGAATTTCAAACTAACTGAATAAAAGTTCAAAATGCACGCATTTTGAATGGAATTATTTAAGAATAGATATCTATAAGCAGTGGCGGATCTAGGAAAGAAACTATGGGTGGGCACAATAAAAATATATTCTTTGTAAAAATAAGTATAACATTCGGAATATATCATTCTGTAAAACAAAATGAAAATTTTCACTCCTTACTTGTGACAATTTCCCTCGTCGACTTTTGAGGAGGTTTTGTGGAGTGATAGAGGTAGGTGTTTGGTTTTTCTCTCCAATCCAGTATCTTATGTTACTGAATTTGGAAAAATCTAAGAGAAGATTAAGGTACAATATCTTGTGTTGTTAAGAATAGGAAAGATCAAATAAGAAGTTGTAACGTCCCGTAACAGTGGAAAATTAAAATTTAAAACGAAGGATCACAAGGATTAAGATCATCAAGAGTGGGGACATTACTCAAACAAATACCCAAATATACGGTGCACCATTACACAAGAGTTTTCAAAAGGTAAGATTACATCTGAGTTCTTGAAAATATAAAATACAAGTAATCATACAATCTAGGAATAGATTAGAGGATCGGACCCAGAGTGCTCCCGTCCTCAGTCGCCACCCACCCAACACCCACTGTTGTCCTGAAATGCAAATGAGATAACAATGCCTGAGTTTCCATAAGGAAATCCCGTATACATAGTCGACCTACATGCATGTGCAACTACAGTATCATGAAACTATCATACTAGTGATCATGACATACAAGAGTACAACATGAAACCTTCCCTCTTCAGGGTGCTAAAGGACATCCATCCTTCCAACAACAATAACGGGTTTCCCGAGGCTGGTAGTCACATCACCCAACGGAACTGCGTGACCACTCAAGCATTGGGATCCGCAATCCCACAGGTCTACTACATAGGGTGGGTTAATCCAATGAAATGAGTGCCACGGGCATGAACATCAAGTAACCACACTTTTCCATCTAGAGATCCTTGGCCAGGCACGATTACCCACCGTCACCTCCCCACACACGCACAAAGTGAGGACACGGGTTTCCGTGGACAAAGGTGACACCACTAGCAAAACATGAAGAACCAATATTGGACACAAACAATCGACCGAAACAGGCAAAGTGGTCGATCGTTGCCCCTTAAATCAGATAGAACAGTTGAACTGCAAAACTCATCGGTCGAACACACATGCACAAAGGTCGAACAAAAGTTCACTCGCGGTCGATCGTTTAGATGGTCTATGCCAAAATAATATCAAAATATTCGTCCCAACGGTCGAACGACAATGTGAATTAAGTCGACCGAAAATAACAGGGACTTCGTACGTTTTCTCAAAGCAATCACCCGTCGAACCAAAATATGTACCGGTCGAACCAATAATAAGTCCACTTAAGTCACCGGTCGGACGAGAGTCAAGGGAAATCAACCGTTTAGATGGTCAACGCCCAGTCCAGACCAAAATGACAATCCAATGGTCGAACGCCTTAGTGGCCCCGTTCGGCCAAAACTAACAAAGACTCTCCGACCCAACAAATATGAACAATCGGTCGACCGCCAAGAGGCATCGTTCGACCGGTGCTGGTTAAAATCGGAGAAATACTCTACATCCGGTTGACCGCCCAAAGTCATTGGTCAACCGTTGGCCGGCAACTACCTCCGGCGAAGAGCCTAAACTCCTCACATGCCTTGGGTGAGCGAAAACCATGAACTTGGCATACCTCTTCTTGCGTCCCTCGACGCTCGCCGGAGCTTGCCTACCACCTCCGATCAGCAACCTTCCCTTTGCCTCTATGAGCCCAGCACCCACCGACGGAACTCCGCATCTAAGCTCCTCCTTGAGACGTCATCACTCCACAACCATCGACCTCACCAGTGACTCCCTTGGTTGTTGGAAAAGGAGGATGAGAAAGTGGTGGGTGGAAGAGGAGAATGGTGGAGTTAGAGAGGACTGGGAGTGAAGAAGAAGAGAAGAAGAAGGTTGGTGTGCTTCTCTTATACACACCCCAACCACCCAACACCATACCTCCTATGCCTCTACCCTACACCTCAACCATACCTCCCTCGCCACCAAAGTCAACCCCACCTGATCCTCTCCACTAACCATACTTAGCCACCCAACTATGGTTAGGGTCTTAACATAAGCAAACTGAGATTTAGAGACAAATGTAAATTGGACTTTAGTTTTGCGCTTTGTCTTATTGTCATGTGTGCTTTATGTGCTTATTTGTTTTTAAATGAATGTCGTGCCCTGGTAAATAATCTTTTGGTAATCTTTTTTGTTTTAAAAAATAAACATATCTAATACTAGAAATAATAATATATGAGTATACTATTTAGTAATAATATATGAATATGTTATTTTTTTCAAATGGACATAGGCACTAAATATACTATTTAAAGAAAAAGCTAAATCCACGTGTGGGCACGTGCCTACACGTGCCCACCATCGGATCCTCCACTGTATGTAAGTATCCTCCTGGCTTTCAAAATAACTTATTTTAATTATGTTTATAATTCATTAATAAAGCTTTATATGATCTTAAACATGCACCTAAAGCTTTGTGTGATAAACTAAAAATTCCCTAATTTCACAACTTTATGATGAGTAGATTAAATACACGATTACAGTTAAATTGTAAAAACCATGACATACTAATGACACAGATTTATGTCATAGGCCTAATATTTACTGCCACTAATGAGTGCATGTGCCAAGATATCGCTAAGTGTCTGAAACAAAATTTGGAATGATCATAATGGGGAGTTATATAAGCTTCTTTCTTGGACTGCAAATCCAGAAAACTCAAGAAGGATCTTTAACCGTAGTGGAACACTCGTGTTGCGGCTTTTGCAAAGTTTCTAAAATTCATAAAGAGTGTCGTATCTGCTAATTCTAATTTTCTCCCCTTCATCTATACCACAATGAAATATATATGTTCACCAGTTTAGCATCAATTTCGGTTGTTGTGATTTTTTTTTAGTCAACTTGTCCAATTTCTCTTTAATAGGCAATTCGTACGGTTTAGAGAAGAAGGTCCCCAATTTGAATTCTTGAACTTTTATACGAATCTTCGTTCTATTCTTTCAATAGATATAGTTCGTTTTGGTCAACAAGGGTGGTCAAGAGATGATTATTCTTCCTCAGTGACCATTGAGTTCACAATTAACTATGATTAAGAGCTAAGCAACCTATGGTCTTAGTCTGATATCAAATAAAATTGATTCTGGACTATATAGAGTAGGAGTGAATAGATTAAAGCTATCTAAGTAGAGATTCCACAACCGACCACCACAACTTAATACTCTCGTTGAGTTGAATTATGAGTCTATTAGTTTTGTTAATCAATAAAATTAGATTAAATGAGACTGAAAATGCAACATTGTTCTGAGTGCCCTAGCTTTTATAGACCTCTAAAATTCCAAGAAATCGATCTTTCACCGCACTAATTGTTTAAAAGACCTACATTTACCAATCAACTGGCAGTTATCCAATCCACTTAATCGACTTTGCAACAACCCAAAAGAACGAACTATCAATCCAGTGAGGATTGATCGATTTTATCGGTCAGTCTATCTTGACTTTTTTGTTGTTTGCTCACAAAACTTTCTCACCTACCCTGAGCCCTAGGGGTGTTTGTGCACTCAGAATCCGGGGTAAACCAAGTGAAAAGAAAATATTTTCCCTTTGACCATCCCAATGAGGGTTGTTTGTGCACTCGTGGGAGAATCAATCTAAACTTTCTGTCGGTTTTCCTTGTATATACAAAAAATCCCTTTACATTCTCAATGTATGAGGTGGGAAAGCAACAAAAACCCAACGTAATAGACACCGGAATCATCGTAACGGAGGACCAAACACATTTTGTTCCACCGATATCCTTACTTGAAAACCAGTGCGTACGACCGAAATTCATTCGGTCCTCCGTCACATTTGCTTAGAGAAATTCTAATTTTTATACTGGAATTCTCATTTCGGTCCAGCAATTTTCTTTTAGTCATCTATGTTTCGGTATCCAAACTAGCAAGAATTTATTTGTCCAAACATGCACAAATAACAGAATTCAGTCAAAAGAAAACTACTTTCCATTTGACTCCAAAATCACTTTTCAAAGATTTTCACGTCATTAACACCCCTTAATGATTAGTGGTGTAAGAACTTATCCATATGGTCTTGAATGAGAGAACCAAATAACAAGGATCAACTCTTTGGTCTCATTTATTATAGTCTACCCTCAGTTACCTGAATCTTAGAATCTGATTGTATCCAAGTTCTTCTTGTTGGAGTTGTTGATTTGTTTTCCAATCATAGTGTTGTAAAGCTTCAAAGAAGTAGGCTCTCGGATAATGAGAGGATTCCAAGCTAGCTAGCGGAGGGTTGCTCGCTAGCTTACGGTGTACAGTAGCTCGATCTCGGCCCAGAAGGAGGTAAAGGATTGTAACTCTAGAGCCTAACCTAAAGGCAAAAGTCGATCATGACGGAAATGATCAAACCTATATAAAATACAATGTTCATTTGTAGTTTTGGATTACTCTCTCATCGAAACTTAGCTTCTATATTATTGTCTGTAAACAATAATTTTTGGTTGAACAGTCGACCGTTCTGATGATTTCGTCTGACCATTCCTGGGTGTTCATATTTCCTTTTTCAAGCCATTTTTTGTCATTATTCCCCAATTGCGCTCTCTTGAAGAATTCACATTTACCCAATTTGGACTTCAGACTTTAGGTCAACCAGACCACACCTAACGGTAGACCATATTATACCCCAAATTGGACGGTAATCTTTCTTAAAATCGTCTGACCATTTTTGCCCTCGTGGTTGATCGCTTATCCAGTATCAAGTATACACACTCGCAGTTTACAATGTATTGGTCTGACTATTTTGCATGTTTGTCTGACCGTTAACTTAGAACTTAAGAGAAGGATCAAACATAATTGACCTACCGGTCGACCATTTGACACTCGACTAGCAGATCATTTTTGCTTCTTTTGTTATTTGCTTGTTTATCTCTTTTCTATTTAGCCCCAATGACTATATGAATCTTAGGGCTTATAAATAGGCATTCAACCCTTAGTTTTAGACATCTCTTACACTCCTTATTGGCCTATTGATCAAATAGAAACCTCTCCCGCTCCAAAGATCAAATCTTACACACTCAGGCCAAAACCTATCACTTTTGTTCCTGAAGTCTATCATACTAAAGTGTGCTCAAGTATTATAATGTTTGTGACACCAGTTTTATTGGTTTCAAGAGTTTTATTGCTATGGGAGGAAGCACCCCTCTTAAGATTTTATGAGGAAGAATTTGTTGGACTATTAAATTTGGGTTTAGGCCCATGAAAGATTTAATTGAAAATTCCAATATAGAGATGTGAGTTATTGAGGCATGTAAGCTTTTCACTTTCCTTTAGTCCCACATTGGGGAACATGGGATGTTGGAAAATGTTCTAGACATTTACTTCCCATAACCCTTTGATGGTAGAAAGAGATGATGATAAAATACTCCAAACGTACGTGCGTGCGTGCCCATCAAATCCGGTCTGGTTCGAGGTGGGGCGGGGCGGTGGGAGATTGGGACAAATTAGAGGCTCTAGCCTCTAGGTAATAGAATATCTTTTTTGTACTTGATTTAAATGCATATTGCATTTAAGTCCCTAACAGTTTCGAATTTGGATATAAATCAAGTTCAGTTTACTCTCTCTTAAAACGAAAAGTACTCCATCTCAGGCAATTTTGTTCCACCAATCTCCTGTGTTCTTCGGTGTTCAATCCAAGTGAGGTTTCACTCTACTTTTGTGGTTCGTCGGCTCCGATGTGCGCCTGCCCAACAAGGAGATTGTTCTATCCTGGGAAAAGCATCAGACCCTTCACACTGTTATGTGGGCCGATATTTTCTCTAAGGCAAGTCGGCTATCGACGGCTTGGTTGAAAGATCTTTCTGATATCTGTTTATTTGTTTCCTTTAACCAAAACTTATCTTCACATGCTTCTTCAACCTTCATAGGCTTTAATAGTGAAGTAAAATTTAAAGAACCACACACAACATGAGCCCTGGGTCTTGTCACAATCCTTTTGGATACATCACAAATCACTAGATACTAAAGATATTCCTTTCTATAGGTCAAATCATTTGGAAAGTCCTTCTAAGACTTTTTTGTAGTCTTTTGCACCTCAATCTGAATCATTGGGTTATTCTTATGATGTCATATCTTAAATTACTTCAATGTATACATATTGAAGAAGATAACTGTCTACATAGGCCAACTTATCAAAAATGACATGCAAAGACTCCTTCATACAATTAGTTCTCTATTGTAGATTCTAGAAGTTTGACTCATATTAGAGTGTCCTATGAAAATAGCCTCATCGGGCTTATCATCAAACTTACCTAAAATATCATTGGTGTTGTGAACAAAACATATGGAACCAAATGCTTTAAAGTATGAAAGCCTAGAAAATTTTCCAAACTGTGCAAAGGGAGTTCTCTCAAAATTTGTCCAAGTAAAACACAATTCAACGCATAACAAGACGTATTAACCGCTTCACACCAAAAATAATTCGGAACATCCTTTTCACAAAGCTAGGTATTTTTCATTTCTTGAAGAATTTGGTTTTTCCTCTCGACTACCACATCTTGCTGAGGAGTTTTAGGAAAGGAGAAATTGTGGTCAATGGTATTAGATTCACAAAACCTTTTCAAATCCCGCCCTAATCACTTCAAATTTTCCCAATTTATAATTCTTTTTGATTTTGAACTTGCTGGTAAATATTTCAAAATTCATTAACTCATGCTTGTATGCTGAAAAACCCAAGTGATCATGTTAAGTTGTCAATGATGATGAATACATATCTCGCTCCATCTAAACTAACAATGCTAAATTGTCCAGAGAAATTAATATGCAAAAGTTCAAGAGATTTTGAAGTGAAAATTTTAAAAGAACGTTCAAATTGTTTTTGCACAATTCTATGCATCTTAAAGTTCTTCCTTTTTGAAATCAAGTTTCGGCGATCCTTTAACTAAGTCATACTAAGATAGTTTGTGGAAATAGCTCTTACTAATATAACTATGTCTACTAGTATGTGGTATCAATTGAAAATGAGTCTATGTTATCAACAAATACCACATATACATTTTCATGTCTTTATCCTTTAAAGGTGGTTTTATGTTCTCTTTAGATATGGTGTAGTAAATAGGTTCAAATATTGCAAGGAACTTTTTCTTGATTAGTTGACTAACACTTAAGAGATTTTTCAAGTCAATAAATAGTAAAATATGTTGAATTACGGTTTGAGAAGTGTTAGCAATGTCACCAATATCCACAATGTAGCCTTTTTCATCATCCCCAAATGAGATGGTTCCCCTCTTCTTTGATTCTAAGTTCTCAAGTAAGAAGTAATCACCCGTCATGTGCCTCGAACACCTGTTATCAACCATCCATTTCCCCTTTCGCTTTGCCTTAACCTGAAAAACTTATGGCGTGACTTTACCACTACACTACAAGCAATTATTGTTAAGGGGGGCACTACCAATATAGTCTATTTCCAGGTAGTGCAGAGCCCCAAACTAAGTGTCGAGTGGACATGAGGGGTTGCACGCTAGTGCCAACAAGTCTGTTAGTTAAGCACCTAGGCCTTTAGGCTCACGAGCCATAGTAAGAGATTGTTTTGCAACAACCACCACTTTGTACGGGCGGTCCCACCGTTGAGTAATTGTTTGGAGTCCCACCCCAACAATCCCCCCTCAGAAAATTCCTCCTAGACAGGACATGACTTGAACTAAATAAATGTCTACATGAGAGATGAATAGACAAAACATTAATGCCATAGCAATCAAAATGCAATAGAGGAAAATAAAGCAAACAACAATAGACACAACGATCTATAGAGGTTTGGCACCCAAACTGGGTCCCAGTCCTCTTGTACAAGTCCTCTTGTAACAAGTAATGGACACTCCCCAATGCATGATACCTCTCCCTCAACTTGGGAGATTGCTCTAATCTAAAGCTTACAACCTTCAAGAGTGGATGAAGACTCTAACTTGAGCATTTGCAAATTTAGCAATGGAAACACAATGGTGTAGAGCTAAAGTTGAAGCACAATTGTGTAGAAGTGATTTTTGGATCTCTAATGTGTGTAAGAGCTTTGGATTGCAAGTAAGATTATAATTAGGGTCTAAAGCTCTCCTATATATAGGCCTAGAGACAATATAGTTGTTGGGAAAAAGACAAAAGAAATAATCAAGCAACCGACAAAAAGAGCAAAAGTGATTTGCTAGTCGGGTGCCAAACGGTTGACCGTTTACTTAAATTATAGTGAACGGTGGGACAAAAGAGTAAGCTGGTTGAACATCCAATGGATAAGTTGGGGGTATTTTGTCTTTACACAAGACAAAAATCAAGTGGAAAAAGAGAATCGGTCGATCGTTCAAGGGTTTGGTTTGGTATTTGTAAGTAACAGAAATAATGCTGACCATTAACGGAAAAACAATCGAACGAATTTCAAAATAGGTACTATCCAATTTTGGGTCCAGTTCGGTCGACCTATGCTCTTAAGTCTAAATTTGGTAAAGACACTTACCCGTTGGAGGAAAACAACAAGAAAACTGCTTGAAATGGAAATTTGAACAAAGAAACTGTCAGACCAAATTGGCCTACCGGTCGATCGTTTTACTAAGGAAAGTCCTATGGTAAGTGGTCGGGCGGAAAAATAGTTTGGTCGATCATTAAGGGCTGTGATAGACTTAATGTGTTTTGGGTGATTTTTCGGGTTTGGTTTGGGTACTGTATTGAAATCCAAATGTTGTAAAACTTTGTGTGTGACTTCTATAGGTTACATTATGTGTGGTGAGGGAAGAAATGGATCCAAATGCTAAAGTTTACATCAATTCCTAAAGACTCAAGAAAGTCAAAATTACATTCAATTTATTCTTCATTTCTCGATCCTTTTGCGCATATTTTTGTCACATTTCCTTACTTCCACACCTGAAACTTATTACATCCAATAGATATCCAAATATAGAGTATGAAGTATGCATGTGAGAGTTTATATTGATTAATGCATGTTTAGTGATAAGGTTAACTATTATCATTAAAATAACTACATGATTAGCCAAAAAACCAACATCACCTATATCCAAAGAAGAGAGAGATGACTTTTTACACTAAAATCTATTTGGGTCCTTTGACGCTAGCTATAATTAGGTTCTCCTGCTTGATCGGTAAACATTTGAGCAAAACATGTGTTCAGGTAAGAACTTTGACCATTTGACGATGCATGTGGACAAAGTAATTCTTAGCCCTTGTAGTGGTATGAGTATAACCTAAACCATTCTTTTAAAGAGATTGAATTTGATTATGAAGGAGCATATCAAGCATCATTTGAAGCAAATCATGATCAACCTTCCTGATTAGCTTATTTTTATGACAAACTCCTTCGTAATTCTCCTCTAGTTCATGAATGCATCAAGTAGCACATGATAAGAAAAGAAGTTTGTATCTTAAAGTTTCATGGATATAAAATTCTTATTCTTCTCGTTGTGCCATGTGGCACGAGTATGAATTTTTATCATCATATGCAGATGAGGTGACACCACACAATGCCCGTCCGTCTTCATCCTTTTGAGTGAAGAGACACATATTGGCTTCTTCATGCTCAAACTCACTTGAGGCGCCAAATGAAGATCAAGAATTATCCCAAGTAACACAAAGAGCCTTCTTTTCCTTTTATTTCATTTGTTCTCTGGTACTTCCTATCCGTCTCATCCTTTTTCCTTCTCCAATATTTATCCTTCTTCTCTTCTCTATTCTTCATCTTAGGCAAGGACAATCCTTCTTGAAATGTCTCGGTTTGTTGCATTCAAAGAAAGACGACACATCTAGCTTTCTCCTTCAAATTATCTCTTTCAAGAGAATCTCCCTTTTTGAGGACCTCCTTAAATTTTTGAAAAAGGAGTGTTATTGTAAAGTCGTGGAAGTGAGAGAGAGAGAGAGGGTATGGGGTGGTATGGGTGGAGTGAGGTGTGTATGGGTAGAGGTATGGTGAGGGTGTTAGGTTTTGTTATAAAAACCAAAAACTAACCATTTTGTCTCCCTTGTTGCCCATTTCGTTTTCCACCCACACTCACCCATCTTCTTGCTTCCGGCGGACCAGGAGGAGAAGATCTCCGGCGGCGTGGTGGAGGCGAGCCCGAGGAAGGAGCGTGAGGAGGCCTTCGGAGACGGCGGTGCGCGAGCGAGGCTCCGGCGGGTCTTCATCGTCTCTAAAGGTATGCCAAGTCTTCATAGTAACTCCCCAAGTGGTGTGGGAGTGTAGGGGGCGGCGTTGGTGCCGTTTCCCCGGCGAAAACCCCACTGAACCAAGGTTGAAGACGACTGGTTCGGTCGACCGTTGTGTGTCTCGGTCGACCGAACAGCGTCTAAATGATGTCTGTTCAGTGGCGATATTGTAGTGTTTCGGTCGACCGTGTGAGGTTCGGTCGACCGCTATTTAATAAAAATAACTTGCTGCCCGAAAACGGTCGAACGACGTCTGTGTGACGGTCGACCGTTTATGCCAAATTTTAGCGGGAATATTTTATAAGGGTTATATTAGTCCGGTCGACCGGTAGTTGTTCGGTCGACCGATCCCAGTAGATAGGGTAGACAGACCTTCGGCCGACCGAGTGTGTGTCTCGGTTGACCGAACTGCGCAAAGTCGGTCAAGAGCGTTGACCATCTAAACGGTCGACCGCTCTGGATCCGGTCGACCGACCGCGTGCAGTTTTCCTGTAGTGAAGTGCCTGTTGATCCGGTTGACCGAAAGAGTTTCGGTCGACCGAATGCAGTGGGCAGGATTCATGCAGTTTTCCTTATCGGCTGAACGGACCCTGGTTCGACCGACAGGATATATATGTATATAAAACGTATAGCGTAGACCTTCCAAACGGTCGACCGCTAGAATTGACCTTGTTCGACTGGTGGGTCGAATTATCTTTCCTTGGTGGATTTATCCACATACGTGAACGTCGAGCAGAGGCGACTACCGGCTGCCGAGCCCACGGTCGATCACCGGACCTCGGAGCTACGGGATTTCACCTACGACGAGAGCGTATTTCTGTTGGACCCCTTGTGGATGCCGGTGCGGCAGAGAGGGATGCCTGCCATGCCTGTGTGGGTGGTAGATGCCTTCTTCCCTGGTGGGGGAAGGGGATGCACTTTCCCTGTGGAGGAAAGCCGAGACCTCCTCTTGTTGGCCTGGATTGGCAGGGGGGATGCCTCCCTATTGCCCCTGTGTGCGGCTGGGAGATGAGCGCGGCGACCCCCCTCTTGTTGGCCTGGATTGGCAGGGTGGGGATGTTTTCCATGCCCCTGAGTGCGGCTGGGAGATGGTCCGTGACGGTTGGGGCATTCATTGGGCCCGAGGCGGATTGCATAGCATGTGCATCCTTGGCATTTTCATCTGTTTTTCTGTATATATAGGAGATGTTGGCATACGGGGTTCCTTTCGGGAACTCAGGCAGATTTTATGTTTCATTTTCAGGGAGCAGGCGGTCTTAGGTTGGTGGTGACCGAGGGGAGTGCCTCCGGGATCGGGTCCTGTCGCTTCATCTTTTTTGTAGAGGTAGTGATTACTGTAGTTATGTATTAGACATGTAATCACTCTTTTGACACTCTGTATTATGACTTCCACGTGGAGATATTTTATATATATATTCTGTTGACTTTTCCAGTAACGTGCCCTTGTTGACCGTTGACGGTCGTATGTTTATGTTTTAAATTTGAAAAATTTCTTCCGCTGTTTCGGGACGTTACAGTTATATCCTCCTCACTATCATCTTCCTCTTTTTCGATCCATCGGACTCGGATATAACTTTAAAAGCAAGGGTTCTCTTTCTACGTCGTGTTATCTTTCTCTTTTCTCTCATGAATTTGTATCTCATATGTCATCAGACTTCCAATGAGGTCCTCGATCTTTAACTTTGAGAAGTCTGGAGCTTCCTTAATTGTGGTTTTTTTCCTTTTCCCACTTGTGAAAATCAGGAAAAAAATTCACACCTTTTCGCTTTCTACAGTGACTTGTGAAGACACTTCAAAAACTTAGTAATCTCAGTGACGCGGTTGTTTATCTCACTTGTGCTTTTATCGGGTTTCACAAAAAAATAATTCATACTATTGAATGAATGAATATACTCTAGTTTTCCTTGTTGACTTTTAGGCCTTAATCATGTTTATTTTGATTATTTTAATCAACATAATCTTAACCACAATCAAATTGGGTTAAATACATTCTATGCATTGCACATATAATTGCATTGTGCATATTCATATCTTATTATAGGTGATCGTGACTCAAGGAGAAAGAAGTTCAAGTCAAAACATGTAATAAAGCTATTTAAAGAAATGTAATTTTATCTTTACTTGAGTCTTTAGAAACTTTTATAAACTTGAGCATACAAGTTGGTTTATCTGTCCACATCCACTTTAAGTTACATCTAAACATCACACAGAAAACCTCATGTTATTTGAACTTTAATAGATCACACGAACCAAAGTCAAAAAACCACCCAAAACTTAACTTCAGCACTTCTGTGCAAACGGTGGACCGCCAGAGGCATATCTTCGATCGTTGGCTACAAGATATCTCTTGGTTGAACGATAGACTGTTTTGTCCATTTCGTCCAACCATTCTTGTCATTATTCCCCAATGTTTATTGATTGACATCATTTCATGCATACATTTGTGTCTTATATCCATTATCTTTCACCTAAACAATGCTACGTAACGAGTTTTATGTTTGAATTTCAGAAATAAATAGGTTTGAGGAGAAGAAGCATAAAAGGACCTAAAAGCTGGAAAAAGGACTGATTTGAGAGACTTAGGGACTAAGATGCAAATGAGAAGGATCTGAATGTAAGCCCCAAATGACCAATGAGCAGATGAAGAAACTACACTCTATCATGAGGAGAATTTTGGCAATCAGTTCGTACCGACACTCCTATAACCAATCCGAGTGCACCCCATGTGAAGAATTAAAGAAATAAAGAACAAATCCAAAAATGGGTCGGATCCAGGAAAAAGTGACCGCCAAATAGCGGTCCGTTTGTGTCCGAATCCGACCCGGTTTCTCCAGCCAATGGGTTATGTGTTTATATGTATTCTGGGAAGGTTTTATTAGTCCCACATTGGGGGATTGTCCCCGATTACCTTTTTCTATGGCTATAAATAGAACTCATCCTCCTCCTTTTGTATTCACACATTGCTTGGTGGCATTCTCTCTACTTGGAGTAAAAGCCTTGAAGCAAAAACTCAAGGTGGAGAAGAATGTCACTTGTAATGTGAGTCATGTAAATAAAATAATTGTTCTTAATTTCTTTTAATCTTGTCATTTAATTCTTGCATGCTTCTTTAGTTTTATTTTCATTTCAATTAGCTTCTTTAATATTCCTTTCTTGCTTAATTTAATTTCCTTTCAGTGAAATGTTGAATTTTGTTAATGTAGGTTGTAGTGTAATGATTAGTGAGTAGTTCATCCCCATTTGGGGGTGTAGAAATATGTGATATGATTATGTGATGTATTAGGTGTGTGTTATCTTAATCCTTTGAGCCTTATATGATTTCCATAACCATCTAATGAGATTTCACTCTTGTCTTTGATATGCTAATGCTCTTGAATGAAGCTTAGCATATGCTTAGATTAGTGGACCTATTTTATGGGGAATGATGAGGTAAGGATAATGATGGAATTAATATTGGAAACATGAGTTGTAGTTGCATGTGCTCTTGTCGCTTTTACCTTGATTAATGTCTTGTATGTTTTAATAATAATGTGCTATCTTATTTCATTTGGAGGCATATTAGGGTCTAGTCTTTAAACATGAGTTCATTTAGCTTCATTCCAATTATTGTCTTGTATGTTTTAATGATATTGTGTTATCTTAATTCATGTAGAGGCAAAGTTGGATTTAGTTTTATGATTTTCATGCACTACATGTTGTGATGAGCATAATTGAACATACACATATCTTTGTATTCACATTCTTTCTCTACCCCCTATGGGGTTTAGTTTTATTGCGTATTTCTCATTCCTTTCACATTGTAGTGTAGTTTAGATCATAACTCTTTCCTCTCCTTTCTTTCCCAATCTCCTTCGAACAAACTAAAGTCGACACACCTCCCTGTGGATCGACCCGTATTTGTCACCGCTTCAACGCGATCGTACACTTGTGGTTAATTAAAACGTATCAATCATCTATCTTGAAGATATCACCTTCACCCAATTTGATCTTCAGGACACCGGTTGACCGGACCATTAGTAGCGATTGACTGATTCATACCCAAAACATGACAGTAATGTTTCTTGAATCTGTTCAGCAATTTCAACCCTAATGGTCGACCGACAGACCAGTTTCTTTTGTCAAAACCTCAGTTTACATAGTTTTTGTTTTACCATTTGTTGCATCTATTCTAGCTTAACAACTTAAATGAACGGTTATATAGATTTCTTGAATGGTTGACCATTTTTGACTCCAACAGAACTTCTATTTTACAACTTCTGATCAGTTGCCTTTAACGTGTTTTGTCTTTAGCACCAACGGCTATATGGATCTTAAAGCTTATAAATAGATATTCAGACCATAGTTTAACACATCTCTTACACCTTCTATTGATCCATTCCTTGAGAGAAAATCATCCCTATCCTCAAGCACCAACTGCAGACACTCAAGCCTAAACTTCACCACTTGTATTCCTAAATCTTATCTTACTCAAGTGTGCTCAAGTGTTAGAGTGTTGATCAGCGAGTCTCATTCCATTTGCTTGAATCATAAGAGTTGTATCTCTTCTAATGAAGCACCTCTCTAGGGTTGTTAGAGGAAGAATCGTGAGGTCGTTTGCAAGCTCGAATTGCACAAGGCTTTATCTATGCTCGGAACGAAGATCGGATTAGTGAAATCATGAACATGGCTCGTGATGATCGAGCGGGGCTTACAAGAGAGGATTACAACCCGGTTTGGGTGCCAAAACCTGTATAAAAATCTTCAGTCTCATTGTGGTTCGCTTGTTCTCTCACCTTGTTTGTTTTCTGGTGCATTTACTTAGATTTAGATATTAGATTAGGGGTCATCGAGATCCAACATCCTTAACTTTAAATGAGCCTTCATGGTGTTATTCTAATAACTTCGAAATCTCATGGAGTTAAAAGATGCAAAGAAGAAAGAACATACAAACATCTAGCATGTTGGTTTATAGATGTTCGGCACATGTAAGCAACCTAGTCCTCTCCTCGAGTCTCATTCACCTAAAGCTCCACTAGAGAGTTCCACTAGTTGATCCCCGTACTAAGCAGAGATCAAGATTAATTAGTACAATCCAAATCTGTGAGCACCCTCACGAATTTGTTCATATCCTACAGCTTGAGACGTTGACTCCATAAATTTGGAGCCTTACAACCTTGTAAATGAATATAAACTCTAGCTTGTGCACGTAACAAAATTGAAAGGATCGGGTGTTAGTAAATAATGGAGCTTGAATGGATTCCAAGTGAGAGTGAAAAGTGAGAGTGAAGCTTGGAGAGTGTGAGAGCTTAGGAGTATTGAGAATATCTGAGCAATAGAGTTTGTGAAATGATATATATAATGATAGGCAAGTACCTATTCATAGGCTCTCATGACAACAAGGCTTAAAGACAAAAAGATATTCTAGCGACTATGTGCTGGTCTGGTCACTACCTCTCGGTAGAATGCAAATGTACTGTCTTATCACTTTTGGGTCAACACGATTGGATGCCAATTTCGACCAGAATCAAACGCTTAAAGGATTGAGAAACCATCTAATATAGGTTACAATAAGCATTATTGGCTCTAGAGGCTTCAATTGGACAATGTAAGGGATTATATACTGTCATATATATGGGTTAGCTAATGAATAAGTACAAAGGTAAAAGAATCGTCCAAAGAAAATATAATTGTTTGATAAAAAGGTGATTAAGTTTGAACAAAAAGAGATACATGGAGGATCAATTGTAACGTCCCCGAAAACGTGGAAAATTAAAACGAAAATTTGAAAGATAACACCAGAGTGAAATGGGAAAATTACTCATGAATTACTCAAAATAGGGTGCACCATTACATGGAAGGTTCAAAGTCTGATTACATCAAAAGAAAATAAAGATAACAATAGCAACCTAGGTGATAAGACTGCAGGATCCGGTTCTAGGTGCGATCGTCCTTAGTCGGCACCCACTCAGCACCCCTTTAGGCTCTGAAATGCAAACATGATAAAATGCCTGAATTTTCATAACGAAAACTCTGTATGTCGTCCCCTATAAATACATGAATATATAATGCATGCCCTATCATACTAGTATCATATGACACCAAATAATGCAACAAGTAAAATCGTACCCATCCAGGGGAAATAAAGGACAACAGTCCCACCAACAACCTCGAGTCCCCCAAGGAGACCAACTGCAAGCACATGCAGTCTTACAGAGAGAATGCAACACACCCCACACGCAGCTATACTAATTATAAGGGTTCGGTGAGGGTCGCACGCACAACCGCGTCACAGATACATATCTGATCTAGATGACCTTGCCACATCCGTCAAAGTCGTCACTCTGGTCGCTCATACTCGTCGGGTTGTGCCACATCCGGGTGATCACATCCGCCGAAAAATCGTCGGTCGGTCATCTCTACCTCCATCAAGGTCGGTCGGTCATCTCGCTTCGTGAAGCTGTGTAACAACGTGATGCATTGGGATCCGTAATTCCTCAGGTCTACTACCTAGTGTAACTTCATGAAATACACATGCCGAACAGAAGCTCATAAACATAAAGTGACATGTGTACCAAGTGTTCATACTTTTTTGCCCAGTGGCCCCTAGGCAGGCGTGCTCACCGCACCCACTGTAACCACCCGGCTCAAGCTCAAGGCAAGGACACGGTTTTCCAAGGAAAACATCATGACACAAGACAGAAGGAAAGACCACAATTCTGGGCACCAACGGTTGACCGTTTCCTGGTGAATAGGAAAACATTCGAACAACAGCACAAGTCGGTCGAACACTAAGGCTAAATACATAAATTATCGGTCGAACCAAGGTCAATGGGTGGTCGACCGTTTAGATGGTCATGGCCCGAATGAAACTAAACAACAATGCAATAGTCGAACACAAGGGGGAAACCCGTCCGATCGAAAATATCAAGGACTTCATAAGCCCCGAATCAACTACCTCTGGTCAACCGCCGCCAAGGCATCGGTCGATCGGTGCCTGGGCTACGCCAGGTAACGCCCCTCGTTGTCGGAGCTTGGCATTCCTTTAAGTGAGTCCAAAACCCTCACACGCCTTGTGTGAGTAAAGCTAAAGATTTGGCATACCTTTCTTTGAGCTCGTCGGAGTCACCGGAGCTCGTCGTCAGCCACCTCCATTCAACACCCTTGCACCTCCGGCAGCCCACAACACGTGACCAACTCCCTTGCCTTGCACCACGCTGGCCTCACTTCTTCAAGGAAACACCCCCACCCGCCACCACTCCTTGCTTGCTGTCGACGTTGCTCGTCGGAGCTCCATTTGCCTCTGTCACCGGTAGAAGAGAGGGAGGAGGGGGAGATGTAGTGTGAGAGGAAAATGAGTGTTGGGTTGTGAGAGAAGGGGATGGGTTTTCTCCTTTTAACACCCACCCCCACCAGAGCATGCAACCCATGCCTCCCCCATCCCTCCACACCCCAATCATACCCACCATACTTCCACTCAACCACCAAAATCAAAGCCCACACTAGCCTAATCACCCACTAATCAAGTTCGCTCCTTAATTAAGGGTTAGGTCTTAACATCAATGATCTACCTAGCCTAGAAGGGGATGAATAAATTCTAAGTGCAATAAAACAAAAATAATGCAATATTAAATACTAAGCACAAAGAGAAAAGATCACAAACCACGTTCATATCGAATGTATAGAGGTTCAATCACCCCGCGATATAGTCCTCTCCTCAAGCCTTGCTCAACCCTTGAGCCTTGCTCAACTACTATCTGATCTTCGTTTACGGACCGAAATCTATGCCTATTACACCTCGAGTCTTGGAATACCCTCGCGAAGTGGATCCTCTCTGACAACTAAGGAGATAACTCCAAGATCCAAAGCTTACAAACTTGAAGTAGCTTGAAGAAACTCTAACTTGAGCACTTGGGAACGCAAGGAAGCTATATATAGAGGTTTCCAAGTGGAAGAGTGCACTAGTGCAGAATTGGCTTTACTCGTCGCCAAATAGACGTCGGCCGTTACAACCACCGACGTCTAGTGTGGAGAGGACAGAATAGACGTCGGTTGTAATGGAAGACGACGTCTATGTGACACTATAGACGTCGGGTTTTGGAATAACACGTTTAGCCGACGTCTATACCCTATAGACGTCGACCTATACACGTCGGTTGTTTGTGTACCTTTTATATCCGACGTCTATAGGGTATAGACGTCTCCATATAGACGTCGGACGTAATGGACAACCGACGTCTATACGTCATCCACATAGACGTCGAGGTATAGACGTCGGCGTTATATAACATCTGACGTCTATAGGTCTTAAAGAAATCAGACATACGGTTTTCTTTCATTCATTTCAGACGAAACCCACCCAAACCCTAGCCGTCCCGCGACCGAACTCTCCTCCGCGACCAACCTCCATCGAGAGCCCCGCTCATGACTTCACTACACCGATCTTCGTTCCGAACCGAGATCAAGCCTTTACAAAGCCAGTTTGCAAACACCATTGCCGAAACCTGGTTTTCCTCTCACAACCCAAGAGGCTATCTTCCTACTAAAGTCTTACAATGTTTGAATTAATCAAGAATAGGAGTGGAATCACAAAACACACTAACAATTGAGCACACTTGAGTATGATAGGAATCTTTAACACAAGTGGTGAAGTTTAGTCTTGAGTGTCTGTAATTGGTGTTTAAAGATGGGGAAAGTTTACCTTCAATGAATGGATCAATATGTGTAAGAGATGTGTCAAACTATGGTTTCAACACCTATTTCTAAGCTCTAAGATGCATATAGACGTTAGGGCAAAACACAAAAGAGATAACGAAGCAACTGACAGAAAGCAGCAAGCGTGATCTGCCTGTCGGGTGCCAAACGGTTGACTGTTA
Source organism: Triglochin maritima (assembly GCA_963682175.1). Classification (NCBI taxonomy): domain Eukaryota; kingdom Viridiplantae; phylum Streptophyta; class Magnoliopsida; order Alismatales; family Juncaginaceae; genus Triglochin; species Triglochin maritima. The sequence continues at coordinate 25,341,014 of OY821788.1, read as the reverse complement.
GGACAATCCATTCGACCATTCACTTAAGTTGTTAAGTTAATGGTCGGCCAAAGTGCATATCGGTCAAACCAAGGGAACAATCAACTGATAGGTCCAAAACAATAGAAGAACGTCCGGCCAACTTATTGTTTGGATTCCATATTAGGTCAATATGTAATATTCGAAATACCCGTTGGGGAATAACGACAAAAAAACAACTCAAAAAGAAAATTTGAAAAACCACAGAAAGGTCAGACGAATCTGGAATAATGATTGATCACTCATTCATCCCATGCCAACAATCCTCTCCTGAAAATTCCTCATGGGCAAGGCGTGACTCGAGACCTTGTTCTAATTTCAAATGAAAGGCTTATGGCATGCGACTTTACTACTCCACTAAAAGCAATTACTGTTAGTGAGGGGGCCACTTCCAACATATGCCATTCACAGGCAGTGCAGAACCCCAAGTTAAGCATCGGGTAGACAAGAGAGGTTGCACGCTAGTGCCAACGAGTTGGACAATTAAGCACCTAGGCCTTTAGACAACACTGCTAGAAAACAAGGGTATTACGTGACTACGTCGAAGTTCAAGAATCCGATATGGTATTAGGTGGACCACGTCAGCAGCTAAAAATCTGACATTATGTTAGACTTACCACGTCAGCCAAAATATGTTCGACGTGTACCGATGTGATTTTTGGCTTATAACGTTAGATAGTTTAAGGCCAACGTGAATGTTCACATTACCATGTTGGTCATTTTATGCTCGACGTGCACCAACATCATTTAGGTTTATCTGCACCGTCTCCGGCACCGCAGCGAGCTCCCAAACTCTCCTCCACATCTCCGGCCCTCTTCTCCTTCTTCCCCCGTCTTCCTCCGTCTCTCTCCACATGTAAGTTTTCTTCCATCAACCATTTGTATTTTCTTCCAAAAGAATATCGGGCTTTGTTTGGATCTCCCCTTCCACTTGCGAGTTATTAACTACTATCACAAACAAATGGTGGTATGTGTTTGTATGGAATCCATCAAAGCCCTCATTCAACCCTTTACGTTCATCTTCGATAAGTATGGAGTTTGTTTGACCCTTTGGTTTTGGCAATATTAGGTATTTGTTTTTTGACTCTGTAAGCTCTTCCGTACTGTATGGTCAATTTTTTTTTTGCAATTTCATTCCAAGATCAAATGGTACTTCCAATGTTTATCAGAAGTTTGTTAATTAAATGCTACAACTCTTGCCATTAAGAAATTAAACTATTTATTCTCTGTTCTAAGGACAAACAATTAGTATATATGGCTTTAGGGAACACTTTTAAGGTTTATTTGGAACTGTTGGGGTCAAAAATAAATGTCAAAAATTAGAACGAGAATTTCGAGTTCTAACACTTAGGGACAAGTACTTGTGTAATGAATCTAGTGTAGAGATCATTTTCTTTCATCTATCATTACCAACTTCTTATCTTCAGATGAGGCTACAAAAGCATACCTAAACAAAAATGTTTAGAAATAATAATATCCCATTAGACGATAATTCCGGAAGATAATCCGAAATCCATCCATTAGATGAGTCAACAGATCATATAATAGATTGTTAAGTTTTCAATTTGTATATATGTGTAGTTTTCTATGGGTTTGCATAAAAAGTGTCCAAATTAGAATAAATCTTTAGTTTAGTGAGTTCATACATTTATTTGTGTTTATTTATGTTTTGTCTAGTTAAATGTTTATTTATGTTTATTTATGCTGAAAAAATGACCTTTCATGTTTATTTATGTTTTGTCTAGTTAAATGTTTATTTATGTTTTGTCTAGTTAAATGTTTATTTACTTTGTTTAGTTAAATGTTTAGTTTATAATAACTCATTGCCCCCCTTAAACAACTTGGCCTTTAATAACCCAAAGCAAAAGATTAGACAATATTTGCTAAGTCATTCATCATATAGGATTTGCATGCATTGTATTTTTCGATTATTTACGATTTCTGTCGTAGATTGCTGGCGTAAGGTACGTACTATCTTTCACTCATCATTCATTAGAAAGCACGCATTAGTTAGTAGGACTTGCATTGGAACAAGAGTGAGGTGAGTGTTTGTTTGGTGTGTTGTTTGTTAGATTAAGGTATGAAAAACACTTAGGGGGCAGTCACCTATAGGAGATGAGGTGGGGGATTTCATCACCCTTTCCTTGGCCCAGAAACCACTTAATAAAAGAGCCTTAATAAAATCAATTAGACGTTGGCCCCTAGGAATTTCGGACGCATTAAGGAGAGGAAACCGTTTAAGACCGTTATGGCCTGAATGTCGTTGCCCATCTAGTCTCCCTGAGATTTTAGGAACCTCCGGGTTCTTGATTTCCTATAGATTAGTGGTCCTCGATGTTTAAGACCGTTTCGGCCTGAACGTCGTTGCCCATCTAGTCTCCCTGAGATATTAGGGACCTCCGAGTTCTTGATTTCCTACAGACTAGTGGTCCTCGGTGGGACCTCGAAGTTAGGTGTCGTCTATTACTAAGGACCTATAGTGGACTTTAGGTTTATTTTGGCCTTGATTGTTTAGTTAGATTTCTAACCTTCCATATTCCACGCTAGATTAAGGACTTCATCTCTTCTCCTCTGAGTCATTCTTTTCTCATCTTAATGTCTCTGAATCTTCTCATCTACGAACACATTCTTTTAAATTGAAATTTTATTTATTTTCTTCAATAATAACTATCATTTTTGCTTCTGTTTAGATTGAAATGGATCGAGAGTGGATAGTTTCAAACAGATTGAGTGATGAGTATGAGAACGGAGTGAATATGTTCTTAGAGGTTGCCAAAAAACATTCTAAGAAAATGAAAGACAGCGACATGGCGTATTGTCCGTGCAATAAGTGTCATAATATGTCAGTGTTGACTTTTCGGAAAATGAAAGATCATTTGTTTGAGAAAGGTTTCGACCCAAATTACAGACGGTGGATATGGCACGGCGAAAATGAATCATGTAGTCGTTCCAAGAATGATGGAGAAGATGTTAGTGTGGAAGATCACTTAGAGGAAATGGTTCAGGATATGGCTGAAAAGTTTTCGTCCAACCCCGATTTACTTGGTAATTTGTTGAGTGACAATGAGAAGCCGTTGTATAAGAATTGTACCAAATTCACTAGATTGTCAGCGGTGTTGAAGTTGTACAATTTAAAAGCTGGAAATGGTTGGTCCGATGTGAGTTTCACATCAATGTTGAAGTTAGTGAAAGAGATGCTTCCAGATGATAATGAGTTGCCAGATAGAACTTATGATGCAAAGAAAGTGTTGTGCCCTATGGGAATGGAATATAGGAAGATACACGCATGCCCGAATGATTGTATATTGTATAGGGGTGAGTTTGAAAACTTACATTCCTGTCCCAGGTGTAATGTTTCAATATACAAAATGAAACGTAGTAGACCAAACCACAATGAAGAGGCTAATGATATGAAAATCAAAGGACCTCCTGCTAAGATTTTGTGGTATCTTCCGATAATACCAAGGCTTAAACGTTTGTTTGCGGGTAAAGAGGATTCCAAGAACATGACATGGCATGCTGATCGTGAGAAACCAAATGATCAGTTGCTACGTCACCCTGCAGATTCACCTCAGTGGAAAAAAATAAATGTCGACTTTCCTGTGTTTGGTGAAGAATCGAGGAATGTACGACTTGGGCTCTGTACTGACGGAATGAATCCTTTCGGTAGTTTGAGTAGCATTCACAGTTCTTGGCCCGTTCTGCTTGTAATTTACAATCTGCCCCCGTGGTTATGCATGAAACGCAAATATATCATGTTGTCCTTAATGATTTCTGGTCCGAAACAACCTGGAAACGACATCGATGTGTATTTAAGACCTTTAATTGATGACCTAAAGAAATTGTGGGATGACGGAGAGTCAGTTTTTGATTCTTATCGTCAGGAGTCGTTCGTAATGCGGGCAATGATATTTTGCACGATTAATGACTTTCCAACTTATGGTAATCTGTCTGGATATTCAGTCAAAGGTCATAAAGCTTGTCCAATTTGCGAGGAAAATATATGTTCTTTGCAACTAGTTAATGGTTCTAAGACTGTCTATCTCGGTCATCAGAGATTTTTGCCGAACTCTCATCCTTATCGTAGGTTGAAGAAGGCATTTAACGGAAAACAAGAGTTTCAGAATCCGTCAGTTGAAATCAGCGTCGAAAAGGTGTATGAACGTGTAAGGAACATTGAATGTGAATTTGGAAAACCGTACAAACGAGCAAACGACAAAAGTAGTTGGAGAAAAAGATCAATATTTTTTGATCTCCCTTACTGGAAAACTTTAGAAGTTAGACATTGTATTGATGTGATGCACGTAGAGAAAAATGTTTGTGATAGTCTTGTTGGCACTCTGTTGAACATACCTGGTAAAACCAAAGATGGATATAATGCAAGACTTGATCTTGTTGATATTGGTATACGAGCAATGTTGGCACTAGAGAAGAAAGGAGATCGGAATTACTTACCTCCAGCTAGTTATACATTGTCTAGAAAGGAGAAAAGAATTCTCTGTCAGTGTTTGCACGATGTAAGGGTTCCACAAGGTTATTCTTCAAATATCAGTAATCTTGTTGTTATGAAGGATTTGAAACTTGTGGGGATGAAGTCTCACGATTGTCACACTTTAATGCAGCAGTTGTTACCTGTAACACTGAGATCCATATTACCGGAAGATGTTAGACAAGCAATAATAAAGTTGTGTTCCTTTTTCAATAAGATTTGCAGTAAAGTTGTCGATCCTGTGCAGTTAGACAAGTTACAGAATGAAATTGTGGTCACATTATGTCAGTTGGACATGTTCTTCCCCCCGGCTTTTTTTGACATTATGATTCATCTTGTTATTCATTTGGTTAGAGAAGTTAAATTGTGCGGACCAGTTTTCTTAAGGTGGATGTATCCTTTCGAGCGTTATATGAAAGTGTTGAAAGGTTATTGCAAAAATCGTCAAAGACCAGATGCTAGTATTGTTGAAGGATACATAGCTGAGGAGGTTATCGAGTTTTGCACTGGATACCTAGCAAACACCAAAACTGTTGGACTTCCGAAGAATCGTCATGATAAACGTGCCGATGGTAAAGGGACACGTGGGATGAAAATGTTAAATCCAAATGGCGATGACTTAATGACAGCATATTTTTATGTGTTGTGCAATTCGAATGAAGTTCAACCATACCTAAATGAACACATGAAGTTTCTAAAGGAAAGAAATCCTTTGTGGAGTGATCAACAAGTAATTAATAGTCACAATAAGAATTTCATCTCTTGGTTCAAAAATCTAGCATACAAGCGTGATGTTTCTGAGACAATACAGTGGTTGGCTTACGGTCCGCATTCTGTTGTTATAAGTTACAGTGGTTATGATATCAATGGATATTCTTTCTACACAGTTTGTGAAGATGCGAAAAGTGTTGTTCAGAACAGTGGCGTCATCTTAACAGCAGAGTCTTTGCATTTGTCTAGTTCTAAAGACAAGTCCTATTACGGTGTAATTGAAGATATATGGGAGCTAGACTTTGTTAAATTCAAAGTACCTATATTTAGATGCAAGTGGGCTGATAATAAAACAGGAGTTCGAGTGGATGACTATGGCTTCACTTTAATTGATTTTTCAAAACAAGGGTATAAAGGAGAACCTTTTATTCTAGCTTCCCAAGCGAAACAAGTCTTCTATGTGGCTGATTCGTGTGATAAGAAATGGGCAGTAATTTTGGAAGGGAAGAAAAATATTGTATCAGATGATAGTCTGATCGAGTATGAAGAGACACCACCTTTCTCTAAGCAAGCACCTGAGTTGAACTCAGTAGATGAAGAAATAAATGTTGAGACTTGTATGTTTAGAGATGACCACGGTGATGGTATATGGATTGAAAATCCATTAAGGAAAAAAAACAATAAAGGTGCAAATTTTCTGTTGTAACACATTGTAATAGACATTTAATCCATGTCTTTACCTTATTTAATTACTTGAATTTATCTTTTATAGTATAATGGCTCCGAAAAAGAAACCCACTTCCTCCGAGTCTGAAGGTTCGAAGACATACAGTACACGAGGTCCTTGTCTCATGAAAGAATTCGTGGGCAGAAGAACTAGAGACGGTAGAGTTTCAATCCAGTTTGATGACCGTCTTGAGCCCTTAGGCATGTTGTCTGATAATTGGAAAAGTTTTCTGGGTAGCTTAGCGAGGGCCAAAGTTGACATTTGTTTATCCAGTTGGGCTGATGTAGATGAGAAGTTGAAGGACACAATATGGGATAATGTGCAGGTAATGGTTCCATTATAGATTTCTATAGTTTTAGTTGAACTTTTGATATATATAAAGTTAACGTGTTGTAGGAATGTTTTGAGTTCCAATCCACTGACAAGTTGAAGAAGAAGTGGATGACATACATGTCAGTTCGTTGGAGGGATTTCAAAACAAATTTAACGAACAAGTACATATTCGGAGACTACCAGGATAGAAATCCATGCGATGTCTATAACTGTATCACTCCGAATCAATGGGAGCTATTCAGAAAATCCAGAGATAGCCCAGAGTTTGAGGTATACTAAGTTTAATTTATAATATAGTAACTGAGTTTCCAAACTAATAAACTTGATTTTAGGCCATCCGAGCAAAAAACCAAAAGATTAGATCTTCTAACAAGTATACCCATCGTATGTCTCGAGCGGGGTACCAGAAGTTAGAAGCACAAATGATGGCTGAAAAAATTGCTCAGAAGAGACAGGAGGCAATTGACTCCGGTATGAGTGAGGAGCAAGCAAGTAACCTATCTCCTCCTTCTCCCGTAGCTCGTTGTGATTCTTGGAAGAGAGCGAGAGTAAACTCCAGAGGGGAGTACGTCACAGACGAGTCGCAAGCTATCGGCTCGAAGATAGTAAGTTGCATCACTTATATATATGTTATTAATTCAGAATCATTAATTTTATATTGCTCAAATGATAGTAAATATTGTTTTAAACTTAGGACTCTCTGAAGTTGAGAGAATCTCAAGGCGAATTTGCTTCCGATGGTCGGAATGATATTCTACGCGAGGCCTTGGGAAACGACGAACACCCCGGTCGTGTGCGAGGGGTAGGGAGTAGAGTTGGACTTCGACAATATTATGGGAAGACTCAACGGTCTACTTCGACGACTGGTCATACCAAATGCCAGCAAGAGATCGCAGATTTGAAGAAGTCTTTGCAACTTCTTACGGAGAGATTGGATCGTGATTTGCCTACTTCTCCTACCCGTCGTAAGACCGGTTCTTCCGCGGAGACTACTCCAGTTCCGCCAGTGTTCCACCCTCGTCGACATGATGATTTCGTGTCTCATTCTCGAGAATTGGCCCTCGTCGACAGTCCCTCGTTTGGAAAGTTCGCGGATGGATCTAGATGTGCTTTATTTGTCGAAGACCCTGATCGAAGATTGGTGGGACACGGGAAAGTTTATAACATCTCCAAACACCACTTCACAGAGGTAGGAGAGGGAGAATTGAAGGTTGCAGTTGAGAGTTGCTTAGATCCTGGTGCTTTTGTGCCATTTCCGGAAGAAGAGATTGTTACTCTCGGCGATGCTATCGGTGGGTTCGTGTGTTGGCCTAGTTATTTAGTAGAGCTAAACGACAAACATGAGGTATAGTTTAACTTTGAAAGACTTTAAACTTCAAATTTGTTAACAATTGTATTTTAACGGTTCTATACATCTTTGTAAGGTGTCAAGCCCCCGGAGCAAAGGGTCAAACAACCAATCTCCGATCAACATTAATTCGCTTCCAAGTAGGTGCAAAATGTTGTATCAATGTATGGTAGGTAGGGAAGCACAATCCCTAAGTACCTTGGACTTGGAGGGGGATAAAGGTTTGCCTCCCGATTTGTACGTCACCAAAGAGGATATCATGCAGTTCATGGCGATGGATTCGTTGTGTATCATGATTATCGACGTGCAAGTGAAGTGTTTTTTTGTATACAATGAAAAGTATTGAATAATTTTATCAAAACTATAATAAATTATAATCTTTATACTTGTAGACATTTTTACGACGCCAGAAGGTCAATATTTCCCGAGGATCAAGTATTTGGATTTATCAGTCCATCTACATATATATACGGGAATGATGATAAATCGGGTCAACTTGGGACATTCTTTAAAGAAGAAGACAAAAGATATTATCTGCTCCCTTATCATGAGAGGTAAACTTTGTAATTCAAAGTGAAATTTTATTTTGTAATAAGCTTCTAATTATATATATAACAGGGTTCATTGGATGCTTGTCGTTGTATGCCCCACGACTAATTCGGCATATTGGTTTGATCCGTTGGGGTCGAATAAACCAAGGGACTCAATAAAGAAACTTCTAAATATGTAAGTTCGTTTAGTTGTGAAAAAAGTAATTCTTGGATTTTTATTAGTATTATTGAATGATATTTTCACTTGTGCTACTCAAGGCAATTAAGGTTTACAGAGGTTTAGGTGGTAGTAGAACAACCACAAAATCTGGAATAACATGGCATGGAATGAGAGTACGTTCTTTCCCATTTTTGTTAATTAAGTTAGGAACAAATATTTAGCGAATTCCTATGTTTGTAGTACCGGAAGCAGGTTGGAAATACGGAATGCGGTTACTACGTGATGAGATACATGGCGGAAATCCTCGATGTGGCAACTCAAGACGTATGTCTAACCGAGGTAATGTAGATCGTTATTCAATTGTATATTCAATTGTAGTTTCAATATTTAGTTATTAATATTCAACACACTTGTATTTTTTTGATAGGTTTTCCCAAAAAGTAGTGATCCATTCTCGCAACAGGAGCTCGATGAAACTCGCGACCGATGAGCTCGCTATTTCATCAGAAACATGCTAACGAACTAAGAGGTTCTACTGCCAATTGTATTTTTTGTAATTTAGTTAACAAGTGCACTTGTATTACAAACCTACACTTTATGCCTTAATATAATCGCCTTAATTTTAGAATGAATTAATTGCAAGTGTGTTGAATGTCAATTGTGTGGTTGTATTTTTGTGTTTGTGTTTGTGCATGTATGCTTGTGGATGTATATGGATGTATGTGGATGTATATGGATGTATGTGGATGAAATTTATAGGTGAACGAATTTCGTGCAGTTGTATGTACACGATGACGATGACTAAAAACAATTTCGTCGGATCCTATTTATTTTTTTTGTCCAGGTTTGGGAATAGACGTCGGCTGTCTCTATCAGCCGACGTCTATTCCTCTGAAGAAAGGAATAGACGTCGGCTTTCTATGTAATTTGACGTCTATCCCTAAAGTATAGGCGTCGTATGTTAGTTACCCGACGTCTATCCCTAAAGTATAGGCGTCGTATGTTAGTTAACCGACGTGTATGCCTAAAGTATAGGCGTCGTATGTTAATTAACCGACGTCTATACATTAAAGCATACACGTCGGAGTCTAATTAAAGCCGACGTCTATTCGTTAGGTATAGACGTCGGCTATACTATGGCCGACGTCTATGTATAGACGACACACACATATACGTCGGATAGGGGTGTGCTTATATCCGATGTGTATAACCCCTTACATCCGACGAATATTCCATTTTCTGTAGTAGTGGTGATAGCTTGAGAGTGCTGAGCAAAATATGGTATCCAAAAAGTGTTTTGAAGTTTTTGTTTGGACAGAATTGGACCTTGGAAGGGTATGATTATAGGCTCACAAAGAAACCAAGGCAATCCAAAGGAGGCAAAGTGACAGGTAAAGTGATGTTTTTGTTTGGACAGAATTGGACCTTGGAAATAAGGTACAGGACGTGCGCCCTATTACAAGGAAAGCCCATAACTAGTCAACAAAAATTAAACTTGATTTTGACCAGTATAGGACATTACAAGGAAGGCCCCAATGTCCTATATATAAGTCCAGACTTGGTTCGGGACGTCCTCGAGATGAGAAAACGCATGGGTCAGGGACGTTAGAATGTTCATAAGATGTTACAAAAAAAGTTTGTTTAGTATGCCAAAACGAGATATATCTGTTGGAGTTAAAGTTTAAACCTATCTAACGCAACGATTATATTTGGTATGTACACAAACCTTTTATGGACCAAGTAAACTAGGGCGATAGGGCATTAGAAATTGCTCCGGACGTCCTATAGCAAGATTGAGTGGAGTTCGGCGTAAGATGTTCAAATTAGTACAGGACGTCCCATAGCCACGCTATGTGAACTTCAGCCTTCCATGTTAGAATAAGCAAACATGCTCTAGCACCCAATGAACTGAAATAGAGCAATGTTAGGTGGGCTTTTTTTGGACTCTTTTTGGACTCTTTTGCAAAACCTCAGATATATCTGGAGATATAATAAATTTTTTTCACTCCATGTCTCCCCAGATATATCTGGGTATCTCCAGATATATCTCATTACCCCCAGATATATGTGGTTACCCTAGATATATTTAGTTACCCTAAATATGCATTAAACCATAGATTTGAATATATCTAGAGTAACCAGATATATCTGGGGAGACATGGAATGAAAAAAATCATTATATCTCCAGATATATCCTGGGTTTTGCAAAAGAGCCCAAAAAGAACCCAAAAAAAAAGCACACTTAGCATTTCCCAGTGAAATATGTTTCCAGGGAATCGAACGTTGGAAATGGCATGTAACATCCAATTCTGAGTCCAGAGAGGTTTGTCAATATTTTGGTGTAGGAACCGGACAGTAAAATTTTCATACGACTTCCAATTTTGTGAAACTGGGAGTTGATCAAATTTTAGTCAAGAATCGGACGTTGGATAAAGGCATAGGATGTCCGATCATATGTCCTGCAAGGTTTTCTAAGGAAGAATCAAAACTCTTGCAAGTGTCCAATTTTCAAATATCCTAAGACTTGATAAAGATAAATTTACATGTCTTCTTTAAGTTTGATTAGATGTCTTAACTGTAATTCCTGCTTCATGAGTCTTGATTCACCTTTTAAGATAAAATTGTGCACAATATGTAATGTAGTATATATGTATGTACGCATGAACGAGTGGTGTGAATCATGTGTCTAGTTTGATTAAGTATTTAAATAATGCGTTTATTATCAATATAAGATCTGGATCAAGGCTAATAAGCCCGCAATGTAAATCGTTGTGTTAAAGTTGATCATGACATAATCAGAAGGGTTATATTTGGTATAAACACATGGATTGGACGAGTCATGGGATGCGTCAATCAAGCGTTCCAACAAGGGTTCTATCGTCCCATAAGTCAAAGGAAAGGAGAAGGAACGTCAGGTGATCAGACGATGCAAATACAACAAGCTAAGGGTTGTTATACACGGACGCTCGCGTCCCGAATGCTGCCTACGTGCCACCCATCTAGATCATTCCCCAACAGCACGCCTTTTTTCGAAAAATAAAAAAATGCATGTTTCTTGCATGCGACGGTTTCTCTTCCGCTATAGGGATAAGACCGCGAAAAGACACCAAACCGACGTCTGTTCAAAAACCGAGGAGCGAAAGAAATCGGCCTCTAGACAACCCCAAACCTTTCTCCTCGAGTTTTCTCCTCCCTTTTGATAACGCCTAACCTCACCAACAACGTTGTTCGTCCAGTACGTCGTTTCTTCCACCTTTCCCTGTCGATGAAATGGATTCTCCACGTATTGCTTCCTCTACCAATGTGGTGGTGCATCAGGTTTGTCGATTTAACAAATTCCACTGATTTTGATACTAAAAACAAGCTGATTTTTTTGTGTCTTCTTAGGCATCTACAAACTACTTCCAACCCTCCAAATGTGCCTGGACACCAATAGAGAAGGTGTTGGAAAAGATAAAGGACCCTGAGAAGGACATTTTCTGGGGGAACCTTCTTCGGTCACTTCCTAGACCTCACTAACGTTTCAGTCGATAATGACATTGTCGACTGGTTCGTGGAACACTATGACGCGAAGGAGGTTGGGTTGAGGATCGACTTTGGGATAGTAGTTCTTACAGCCGACGACGTTGCCCTAATTTTAGGCCTCAGACTCCATGGCAAGGCAGTACGCATGCAGCCAAAAGACGTCACAACCCGAGCGGGGGAGAACCTTACCAATGCCCAACTATGTGCTCATATGTTGGCTACCAGTTATCTAGGGGATGAGGAGGAGTACATTTGGGTCCTCATTTGTTACATCTTCAACCATTTTTTGTTCTGTGACAACATGCATCGAACAGAAGTTTGGTACATGGCGTATTTGGCTGACATCAAACGGCTACACAACTATGCATGGGCGGAGGCTGTTCACGAAGACCTTGTGACGGGCCTGGAGAAAGTCAGTCGGGAACTACAGGAAAGGAGATCGTCCAATAGCACAGATACAAAGAAGGGGAACGTTGATGGCTTTGTTGTTATACTACAAGTAAGCGTTCGCGTTTTCCTTTTTACCCCCTATGGGTTGTCCGTTTTAAGAAATGGCTTTGTCATTTTTACCGTTTGGTCTGTCCTTTTTAATTTAATTGGACCCCTTCTGAATGCATTGGTTGGTCCTTTTTAACATGGTTGCTTGTCCTTTTTAAGTAATGTGGTTGTTTTTTTAAGGAATGATTTTGTCTTCATTATGGTTCGGGTTGTCCTTTTTAAAATCTTCGGATACCTTTTTAAGGTATAGGCTTGTCATTTTTAAAATGTTCGCTTGTCCTTTTTAAGTAATGAGTTTGTCCTTTTTAAGAAATGGCTTTGTCCTTTTTAACGTTTGGTCTATCCTTTTTAACGTTTGGTCTGTCCTCTTTAAATTAATTGGTGCCCTTCTTAACGTATTAGTTGGTCCTTTTTCACCTGTTGGTTTGTCCTTTCTAGCTTATGGAATTGTCATTTTTAACCTACTTGTTTGTCCTTCTTAGGTATGGCTATGCGAGAAGTTCATTTTGGGGGAGCCAAAATTGGGTGTCTGTCCGAGGTGGAACCGGTGGTCCGAAATATTTGGAAAACAAATCATTCTGAAGATATTGGAGGAATGTGGCATCACCCTCTCTAAAATTTACAAAGGCGAATTCGAGCTGGCGCACCTGCCGATCCTTACACCGAAGGAGAAGGAATTCATTGGTCTGGCTCAAAAACCTGAGCCAACCCAACGCACGGAGACTGATTGTCCTTCAACAAGCACCGAACCAAGAGTGCAATTGAGAGACTGCAGCATCCATCGGGACCCACTGCTTCAAGAATTGGAGTTGGCTGGGCTGAAAACAAAATGGTTGCAAGCCGAAGTTGCCCTGAAGGAGGCAACTGATGAGGTTAAGAGGCTCAATGAGGAGCTGAGAAGTATCAGGAGGAGAATGGGATGTTGAAGGAAGACATTGCATATCTTCGAGGATATGGAGAACAAGGTAGAGATAGAGAAGAAGAGGAAAGAGAGGAGGAGAATAGGGATAGTGAGGAAGAGAAGGAAAGAGAGGAGGAGAATAGGAGGGGGAAGAGGAGGAAAGATAGAGGAGCAGATAATAGAGGAAGAGAGAGGAGGAGAAGAAGAAAAAGAGGGAGGGAGAAGAGAAGAGGATCGAGGAGGAGAAGAATAGGGGGAAGAAGAGAAGGAAAGAGAGAGGGAGATAGGAGAGAAGGGCAAAGAAGAAGAGGAGTGATGCCAAGAAGGAAAAAAAGAGGGTGAGAGAAGATAAGAAGAGAGAGGAGGAGGAGAAGGAAAAAGAGAGGGAGAGAGAAGAGGAGAGGGGAGGAGAGGAGAGGAGGGAGGAAGAAAGAAGGAAAAGGGAGGAAGATAAGAAGAAAAAGAAGAAGGAGGCGAAGGAGCACACAGGATGAGGGAGAAAGAAAGAAAGAAAGAAAGAAATGGGAGAAAATAAAAAAGGAGGAGGAGGAAAAAGAGAAGGCCGGGAGAGCAAAGTGGGGGGGGGGCAAAGGATATTGCTCAATGACCTCCGGGGAGGACAACAGACAAGAAGATGAAGAGAAGGACAAGAAGAAGAATGAGGAAGATGAGCAAAAGAGGAAAGAAAGAGCACTCCAGAGCAACCTAAACAAAAAGAGGAAGAGGGTAGAGGATTCAAGTTGGCTCATCGCTCGCTCAAATTCCACTCAAACCCTGCCAAATTCCACTAAATTCAGCTGGGTTTTTGAGTCGTACACAATCAATTTTAGATCAAATAACATGTACTTGCAATACTTTGTTTGCAACTTCACGGGAGCTTTGTTCATTATGTAACATATACAAAATTTGTGTCTGACATTTGGGAAGACATTCCTTACAGCAGCAGTAATGGTGTCACATTGATCTGCTATGATCGCTGGTGGAGGGATATCTAAAGAAATATGGATATTTAAGAAGGACAAACAAACATATTAAAAAGGACACGCCCATTCATAAAAAGGACAAACTTATACCTTAAAAGGACAAACATATACCTTAAAAATAACCAACCATAAGTTAAAAAAGACAAACTTATTTTTAAAAAAGGACACGCCCATTCATAAAAAAGACAAACTTATACCTTAAAAAGGATCAACCATAGGTTAAAAAGGACAAACTTATGCTTAAAAATGGCAAACTCCAATTTTAAGGGGGCAATCATATATTACAAAGGACAAACGATAAGGTAAAAAAGACAAAACTATTTCTTAAAAATGATAAGCCCAAGAAACTTAATACGATAAGACCATCTGCACAATACGGAAAATTAAAAAGGACAATCCAACATATTAAAAATGACAAAATCATAAGGTAAAAATGACAATCCATTGCTCAAAATGGACAAGCCCAACACCCTTAATACGAAAATACCATCTCTTCAAACGTACCGCCCATGCACAATAACCACGTCTAGAACATCCAAATGTAATTTGTTGTGGTCTCACAGGACACCTAAGCGCAACCGAGCAACACAGACTCAAAAATGATGATTGACGCACTACAAATGGTGCAAACGCCATGTCATATTTGTAAGTCAGGTAGGTAGTGTCGAAACATATAGCATCCCCGAAGTATGAATAGGCAGCTCTAGAATGACAGTCGACCCAGAAAACGTTCCTTAGTCTTCCTTCGTCATCCATATCCATGACATAGAAAAACATTGAATCAATCTTCTGCATCTTAATGAAATAGTTCTGAAGAGTTTGTGTATCGTCAGGTCCCATTTTCAAATTTCGAACTTCAGTTATAACATTCCTGCGCACAAAAGAGTTATGGACGACGGAGATTTCTCCTAACACAGTAACGTCAGAAAAAACACAAACTTTAGGTCTCTCTCGTTGAAAATCAGTTTGTCATGCCCCCCAGCCTCGACGACAAAGGATTGCATAGTCTTAGCAGCCAAGATTCCAAAAGCATCATTGCACATTATTCGTGCAATCGCGGCCTGAGTTACAATTTGTTTTTGTCTTAGAAAACGCATCTGCTCCTCATGAAGCATTTCATGGTTATGTTTAAGATCGACAAAGTTAATCTAGTAACCCATTGCTGAGTTTCTGGAAACCCTGATGCGAGTCGTACACTCGACTCTAGTCGATAAACGAGGCTATAATATTCTTTGTCCTTGGTTTGTTGGTGTCTTTCCCTGCTTGGAACAAGTAAGCATAGCCCGGATAACAACATCACATTCGTAATGAGATTGTCTTATCTTAACACCAAAACCACAAACATCTACATAGTCATTGTAAAAAGTTCTTACTTTTCAAAAGAACGAAAAAATATCTTCTCCTGAGGAACGTTTAATGGCTGCTCCTCTTGGGAAGACATAGGTACAATTTCCATTGTAGTAGACAGAAGAGAGAAACACACGATCAAAACGAAAAAGGAAGGAACGAAATAGAAAGAAAGACGAAAGGTTGTCATTCTGTGGATTATCATATACTAAAGACTACGGGAAGATGGGACGTTCGCAGATGCAATAGAGTGCCAAAATGTGTGAAATGTTTGATTTGATAAGCTTTTAGTGACAAGCTTTAAATGTGAGGTTTCTTGGGCCGGACTTGTCTAGGTCAGCAGCGTCACCGAAGAGTGTCCCAAAAAGCGGCCGAAAATCATTTTCCAAAAATAATTCATATCTATACTATTTTATACTTAAGTTGCCAACCTTAACGTGTCAACTCGACCCAAGCCTCAAAGTAGTACTTTTGTTTAATACTTGTACACCAGAAATTGTCTTTCTGTATACCGTCTCTATATAGTAATAGTGTTACAAAAAAAACTATCTGCGACTTTTCAAGACTCAAACTTGTCGTATTTTGAAACAGGTTATCTTCTTCCGTGACTATGAAATATGATTATTTAAAGCTATAAACGGAGGCTAAACCTGGAGCCCAGTTTTCTTTTAAGACGTCATTTCAGGGTCGGGTGTCACATTGACATCCAGTGAAAACGACTGCATCTCGATTATAACTAAAATGTGCTGGAAACTTTCAAAGAAAGAATAAAAATTCCAATCAAATACATCAAAATTTCCCAATCATTTAACAGCCAATCCAACCGGACGTAGAGATGTACACACGTATGTCAATTGGATGACACGCAAGGGCCGTCTAGCCCGTCACAACATGATCAAAATTTAAATACGAGGTGGGAACAAGTTTGTCTCATCCCACCTATTGAAGCAAAGTCAAATCGATGACCAGGCTCTTTGCATTCTTGTTGACCACTTGCCTCTTGTTGGTCTCAGGTTATTGCCAGAGTGAGTTCTCCATCCCGTTTTTGTGGTTTTTTGACATTTCTATCACTGGATATCAAACTTCGATAGAAACAACCAAATTATGTTTCCAGTGAACACCATGTTGAGAATCAGATATAGTGGAATCTATAAACAATTGCAAGCTTATCAAAAGTTTGATATTATTATCATTTTCTTCTTCCATTAGGAATGTCTGGAAATAAATTCTTCACACTCTCAGTTTATAGAATCCTGCGTAGCAAATCTCTCTTTTAGTTTCTTTCAGATGTCAAGTTGTAAAAAATCATCGTGTTTGTTTCATATTACGATCACTATTTCTATCTCCACAATTGTAAGCGTATTAAATTAAATTATTTCTTCTTCTTTTTTCTCTCTTTCATTTGCTGCCTTTTTTCATGCAGAGGGCAACCCAGCAGATGAGCTGGTGGACGTCTTAAACGGTAACCGAAGCGCCTTACGATTGACCACCCTCCCTATCAACCCAGGGCTAGGCTGTATCGCCCTTGAGTATATAAAGGACTACTACGGCGATTGCACTTCCATCAACAATTCCATCAACCAACCCTCCGACGATAGCCTGAGGTACATTTATGCCCCTGCCTGCCAAGTCGACCCCTCAACACTTGCCACAATAACTGGCAAGATAATCTCCTGCCAGGATGAGTACCTCGAACCCAAAGTGGCATTCTCGATGTTGCTTACGACATCAAAAAAGAGCAATGAGTCTTTGAGGAGCAACAACTATACTCAGGTTGGGGCTGCGGTGGCCGGAATCATTGGGAAAGGACCCTATCTCTGGTGTTTGTTGTTCTCCGATGAACATGCAAGGGTGACTTTTGCGATGAACGATCTAGGAAAGGGGTGCTTCAGTGGTAGCAATGCTAATTGTAGCGCGACGAATACATCCACCACGCCAGGTCAGGGTCCTATTTTTTTGTGGAAGCTTTACTTGTACAAAAAAAAATTAAGCAACTCTGGGAAGTAATTTTGCTAATTTAGACCCTTTGTTCAAGAAGTAATGTGGAGATAACTAAATATGTTAAACCGTAATGTAAATCCTTATTAGTAAGTTATACTATTGCAGAGACTAATATATTATCAAAAGTATGAATTTTATCCAACATTTATCCCATATGCGCAATGTAACAAATATGGAACGCTTACTAGTAACATAATTACGAGGTTAAAATATAAGATCACGTGTTGGAATGAGGGTGAATTTGATTCAATCATCGTTCGAATCAAATTCATATTCTATTTGTATAACTCACAAAATCCATTGCTTTATATATATATATATATATATATATATATATATATATATATATATATATATATATATATATATATATCTATTACAGCCTACATGCTAGGTCCAATCCAACAGCTGGAATTTTCATATGATGATCAGATTACAAGGGATACGAAGTGGCTTAAGGATTATTCTCTAATTACCTTTTACTTATGCGTCTATATTACTATTTAAGGGTCTCTAACAGTCAATTTAAATCGATCTAAGGTTTGAAAATTTCAACAAGACTAAATTTGAGCATGATATTTAACCATTTCAAAATTCAACCAGTTTGAATACGCTAGTGGAAGACAATCACAAAACCACTATTGTATCCGCTTTAATTCTATTCGAATTGATATATCAAAAAAAGTAGAACTTGGAGATGTCTCATTCATGATATCTCAATCATTTATTTTAAATGGATAGTTCAAGACATGCCACATCATATTATTCCTTTAAATACTCATAGCAATTGTAATTACCGTTCTATTAGATCTATATTGCAATGCTAGAACTTCAACAAAAGAGATAAAGCATGATTTTTTTTCAATAAAGATCTTGCTTAACTATGTCAAGGTAATTTATCAAATTAATTTATTAGTTATGGGGTTAGAAATTGTGTTCTCCATACTTTGAACAAGGAATGTTGTTTCTTATTTCAAAATACCCGCATTTTTCTCTTAGGAACAACTTTCTACATTTAAATTAGAAAAGTGTTGTAACTCGACGAATTATATTTAATAATACTTATTTGTTATTTAATAATCAATACAATTAGATGAATTTTAGTCAATGTATTTTTTTATTTTAAGGGAACCAATTCTCATTACTTTGAAAAAAAATGGTGGACTTAAATTTTTGCATTACAAGAAAAAAATTGTAAAGAAAAAAATACGTAAAATAATAAATTATATTTGCACCTTATCATACTTAAGTTACTAGCATAACCACGTCAACTCGGCCCAACTTTTTAAGTACTTATTTTATTTTGCAATAACTTGACTATACGAACTTAAACCCTCTCCAATTGCTTAAGAATTGGAGAGGTCCAATTAGAACAATCTAGACCATTGATCATGCCTTGGATGGTAGATATGGTTTCCAATCCAACTAACATCATTAATGATAGTTGTAAATGTGATTTTTCGATTGAGTTGGAAAGATTTTGCAATATTTCATTCCTCAAACACATTTTCTTGTCGTAAGTTCTAATCACTACAATATCTCAAATGAAAAAAAAAACTAAATTAAATAACAATGATATATTTTTAATGTTAATAACCATCAATGTGAAAGTCTGTGTATAGTCTTCATTAGATAATAAACTCACCTACTATATTCCAGTATCATTAGAAAGCTAAGAAAGTGTTCAAATTATCGTGAAGAAAAAATCATAATGGAGAAGATAAAATAAATTGACCAGTAGTTAGGCTTTAAAAGGTAGAGATTGTGCGAATATAGGAGTGCTACATTTTGCAAAGAATCTTCAAAAAATTATCTTGAAAATTTTGTGTTAAAGTCAAATACATAAAAAAATTACAAAAATGAAAGTTGTATTTTAATGAAGATATGTTTATAATTATGTGCATACAAAAAGTAGAGTTAGTAAAACCACTCAAAGATAAAAATTAGGAATTTAATACTCCTTTAATATTGAAAGAGTTATTGTTCAAGCTGAATCTATGTATAATTTCATGGGTAAAATTGGTAATATTATTGGAACATTTGTAAAATCTTATCTATAATAAAACATAATCACAATTAAACCAACACTTAGTGTCATAAATTTAGTGAGGAGCACCATCCACCATTCATTATGAATGGAATGTCAAGATTAAGGAAGTTGAATTGGATCCTCCAATTGGAATTGGAGAGGATCCAAGTCCGGACTATACGTATAATACCTTTACAAAAAAGTAAGTTATCGGCAGCATTTACAGGCTCAAAGGGGTCGGATTTTCTGCCCAAATCGGGTTGATTTTAAAAAAGAAAGGCTTCTTCTCTGAACATGAAATATGATAATGAAAGCTATAAACGGAGGCTAAACCTGGAACCCAGTTGACATTTCTAATATTCAAACGTGGCTCCAAGCTAGGTGAGATATCACATTCACATGATCACATCCATGAAGCCGACTGCATCTCGAATTTAATTAAATGTGCTGGAATTAAACTTTCAAAACAAAAAAAGTTCCAACTTCCAACCGAGTCCGTCGAAATTTCCCAATCATTTTTTTTAAAAGGCCGGAGCATACGTAGGTAGGGGTGCACATGGGTCGGGTTGGGTCGGGTTTGGGCCTCAATCCGACCCAACCCGAAATTTTCGGGTTGGGAAAAAAACCCAACCCAACCCGAACCCGAACAGGTTTAGGTTCAACCCAACCCGACCCGAAATTTTCGGGTTGGGTCGGGTTGGATCGGGTTGAACCCGAATTCGGAAATTTTCTCCCAACCGGTCGACCGATGGCTTGAACACCCGAAATTTTCGGGTTGGAAACGGTCGCCCGAGTGATGTTTGGTCGACCGAGTGATGTTCGGTCGACCGGTTTATTTGGGAAAAAATAAAAAAAATAAAAAAAATAAAAATCGGGTTCGGGTTGGGTTGGGTCAACCCGACCCCCCCAACCCGAACCCGACCCGAAAATTCGGGTTTTTGATTTTCCCAACCTGACCCGACCCGACCCGAACCCCTCCCCAACCCGACCCAACCCGACCCAACCAGTCGGGTTCGGGTTGGGTTTCGGATTGAACCCAACCCATGTGCACCCCTAGACGTAGGTCACACGTATGTTAATTAGAGGGCAACGAGAGCTATTTTACCACTATCGCAATCTAATTAATAAGAGGTGGGAACAAAATTTGTCCCATCCCATCCCACTGAAGCTAACTCGACCCTTATTGGTAACCCCGATCATTGCACTCTTGTGTGTTATTATGACTCTTCGGTTATTACAAAACTCCTCTCTCCACCCATTCTTCTTGTGAATTTTATCCTTCCCTGTCACTGATGTTATCGTACAACTTAGTTGTGTATTTTGAGAATCTGATAAAGTACGTGGAATGTATGAATAGTACGTAGGAAGCTTATGAAAACTCCAATTAATGTTATTTTCATTTCCTTACTGAGTTAGAAATATTTGGAAATAAAATCTTCATATATATATATATATATATATATATATATATTCTCTGATTTTAGAGTCATTTGCGTTGCAAGCTTGATTTTAATTTCTTCAGATATCTGGTTGAATAGAATCTTCGTGTTTCTTTTTCGCTTTGTGATCACCATGTGTCCGTATCAATGATTGTAACTTACTAACGTAACTTCTTTCTCAAATTGCGTTTGTTGATGCAGAAGGCAACCCAGTAGAAGAGTTGGTGGTAGCCCTAAACCAAAACCGAAGCGCCTTACAATCGACCACCCTCCCCTCCAACCCAGGCCTAGGCTGCATCGCCTTGGAGTATATAAAAGACTACAAGGGCAATTGCACTTCCTTCAAAAATTCCGCCAACCTACCCTCCATTGATAACTTAAGGAACATATACGTCCCTAATTGTCGAGTCGACCCCTCAACACTTGCCCCGATCAGTGGCATGATAGTCGCTTGCCAGGACGAGTACATCGAACCTGAAGCGGCCTTCTCGACGTTGCTTTTAACATCGAAGAAGAGCATTCAGATGGCAGGGAGCATCAACCACACTCAAGTTGGGGCCGCGGTGGTCGGAGTCGTTGGAAAAGGACCCTACTTCTGGTGTTTGTTGTTCTCTAATGGGCATGCAAGGAAGACCTTTGTGATGAGGGGTGCCGGGAAGGGGTGCTTCAGTGGGAGTAACGTTGACTGTAGCGTGACCGATACATCCAGCAACCCGGGTAAGGGTCCTATTCAATTTCCTCTGGGAGTTTAATTCTCCAATTTCTTAATTAAGTTGCAAACATAATCACTTCAACTCGGTCTAACTACTAAAGTACTCATTTCCTTAATAATTATAACCTAGATATGCAAATATTCATCTATAGTAATAGTAATACCGTTACAGATAGTTAGTAGATGCAAATCGAAATACAAGTTTGAGATCTTAAGTTATTAAATTTTTTTAATTTTTTTCAAATCATTGAGTTATTTGTTACATACCATATTAAGTTACAAGACTAGGATTGTTTTTGGGGACCCGGATTGTTTTCAATTGATTAAAAATTTGAGAGGTATAATAGGATGAAAGAAATAATGTTTCAATCTACATTTACTGTTGTTAACTGGCATCCATTTGAAATGGAGAGTTAAGATAAACCAAATTAGACCCCTCGAGTTAGCCGGTCGCATATACGGATAACAATTGGAATTAGGGGTGTAAACGGGTAGCGGGTTGGGTTTTACCAGCCCCTGAAATTTCCCACCTGTACCCACCCCGTTACCCATTAACCTACCGGGTAACGGGGCAGGTAAACAGGTAGGGTGGGTTACTATCAAATAATATTCATTGTCATCAAATTTAACAAAATGATCCTGCACATGAAATGTACATTTACTTTTCCTAGTGTTTTTTGAGATTTTTCTACTAAATTATCATATTGATTGGATGTCAAATCTAGATAAAACATTTATTCAAATCAATATATACATAAAAATATAATTGGTGAAGGAAATATAAAAGTATAACTACTAAGTAAATGGATTAGCGGCTAAACAGGGTGGGTTGGATAATTATCCTTACCCGGCCGCCCTGTCCGGGCAGGGCAAGTTGGGTAAATAGGTGACGGGTTGAAAAAAATTATCCAATATCAGGGTAAGGCAGGTCAGGTGAGTTGCAGTCCTAGTGGTAATACGGGTTAAAATCAGCAACTAAATCTACCTATCCTTAAGTAGATTGTATCTAGGTTGGCCTCTACTGGCGCTAGATTTGACCCACTCACGCCCCCAACAGAGATGGACAACTGATATTAAATTTTAAAATATTAGATTTTATTCATACACTTGTGGTGATATATATGGCAAATTTCTAAATTATTTTCGCAAAAGGAAATACGTTGTCAAAAACGTATACAAAAAGTGCCCTATTAAATCAATTTTGGGCATACTAACTACTTGATCAATTTTGACATGAAAATTGCTAAAATGACTGTATTGATCTATAATCTGTCTTTTTGTTTACTGCATAATAATATTGACAATTAGTATTCAAGAAACAAAACGCATGATCCCTAATGCAAGTATTTTATCCAAATGAAGATTTAGCAAGCTAAACATGATCCTTGACCCCAGTAATTTTTAAGTTCTAAATTAATTCCTACAAACAAATTTGAATATTTTTTTCCTACTTATGTGATCCCAATTCCCAAGGATGCAACATGTTTCTCCATGGCGTTACCAAATCAATGAATTTTGTATTCCGATGCTTATGATGTACTAATTATTGGGTCAAAATAACAATGTCCATCCCGTAAATTTGATGTAATTTTATGTGTGCAAGAAAACAAAGCACGACGAGTGCATTAAGAATAGTCAGTAACGCATAATTGCCAAAACGAATAGCATGATAGTAAGAAACGAGAAGAATTCCTAAATGGTCGATCATTCTACTTTCGTCCACGAGTAACAAAAGAATTTAGTAATAAAATTTCTTTCCATCACGTGATTTTCAGATTCCAAATTCTAAGTAAAAATAAAATGTTGTCATATAGAAGCTTCTCTAAATTAATTGAAACAGTTGGCAACCCGGCTGACAAGATTGTGGAGGTCGTCAACAATAACCGAAGACACTACCTGTCAACTGGACTTGCCTCAAGTTCCGGTCTAGGCTGCCTCACGCTGGAGTACATCAACGCCTACAATGGCAGCTGTGCCACTGCAAGTAACGGTACATACCACCCTACTTCCTCAGACATCAAATATAAATTTGCACCACTCTGCGGAGTCCAATCCTCCACTGTAGCCGACATTTCAGGCAGCCTAATCGCTTGCCAGAACAAATACGTCGAAACTGAAATAGCCTTCTCAACTCTATTGGCCGATGATACCACAAACCTTCACCTTGTGCTCAGCAATAATCATTCACAGGTTGGGGCTGCAGTGGCGATCAACTATGAGAGGACAAATTACTTCTGGTGTTTGTTATTTAGCAACCGGCATGCTCAGAAAACTTTTCTTGAGACGAGTAATGCCATATCAGGGTGCTTCAGTGGAAGAAATGAGAGTTGTAGCATGACATCTAAGAATAGTACTACGCCAGCACCGGTACAAGCCCCATCCCTAGCACCTCAGACTAATATCATCGAAAATCCTGCTCCCGCTCCCAATTACGGTAATAGAATCCAAAGTATGTTTTGGATTGTGGTAGCTAATACATTGGCTTCCATTACTTTAATCTCCCGAGTTTGAGTGTGTATATGTTGTGCTTCCCTCTATGGTTTTGCTTGTGCTGTATGAGCACTTCGTGTGAACTTCAGATGTACGGAATGAATTGTTGTAGTTGAGATCCACTGAAGATGTGCAGGTTGATCGAGAACGTACTTTTCTTGTGTCCAACGTACGTGGCTTTTTAGCTCTGTGTGATGTAGGTGCACATAAATACTAGAATGAGATGGGCGTATTTAGGGCTTTCAGTTTGATAACCAAAAATACCTATATACTTGGATAGCATTTTTGAAAAGTTGAATTTGCTTCTATATATGCCACTATATTAACTTTTCATGTCACTCAGTTGACCCTCTCTAACTCCGTTACTAACATTGTTAACTGGATTACTATTTAATTTGAAAATTTGCAAAATCTACCATCTACAATTTACTAAATCTACGTACTCCTATTAGATATATTTGCAAATATATCTATTATTTTATTATAAATTTTGCAAAATCTACGTACTCCTATTATCTCTCTTTCGTTTAATCTTTCCACATTAACAACTTTTCTTTCTCTCTCTCGTCTCTCTTTCATTCATTTGTCTCCTCTCTTTTATTCATTTGTCTCTCTCATCAAAACTCTTTCTAACCGATTTTGGACGCTATCCAAAACCCGACCTTAAGCTGTTGAATAGTTCTCGTAACTAGTTAACCAGTTAGCTCGGTGACTTGTCAAACATGTTTGAATTCTTGCTAAACTTGGTCAAATCTTGCAGTTACAAATTGGATCTTAATGGAACCTTAATGAAATGTAATTGAATCCTAATCAGACATAATCTATTTTTGATTGGATGTAATTAAATCTCGATTGGATCTAATTGGATCTTGATTGATTGAATCTTAGTTATCCTATCAAGATCGTAAATCGCAAGATCCAATCAAATGCAATCAATATCCAACTCTGTCCAATTAGAATCCAATCTTGTCCAATCAAGATCCAATTATAATCAATTCAAGATCCACCAATAATATGAACCAGTCGACCGACCTCACAGACAAGTCGATCAATTTGACCTAGCAATCGACGGTCCTGTCCTGTAGACTTCAAAAGGGGTTGACCGATCCACCAAACCAATCGACTAATCCATTGTTTGAATTTTTAATTACTTCATGATTTTGTCGGGTTTCCTTGATTTTCTTCCATATTTAGTCGACATTTCCAATATCTATAAATTAGACTGATGCCTTGCTTTCTTCACTCTTCACACCCATTGCAAACAAATTTCTAGTGTTCTTGAATGTTCAATTCTCTCATTTTTTACACCTCATTCCTAAGCTTATTGTTGTACTTTGATCCCACACCTAAAGTCACATGTGTTAGTAATGAATGCTCACTGGGATGAAACATTCAAAGGTTCTAAAGGAGCTTCCGAATTTCGGAAGTCGAATTCATGGTAAGGTGAAAGGCGTCAATGAGGATGTTTGTTGATCGCAGATGTAACGGTAGCAAACCACACCCATTGAAATGGTTTTTGGTTTAGGGGAACTCAATTGGAGTGCTTTGAAACTTGACTAGGTCGCGGGTTGTGTCGGCTTTAGGCTTTAAAAATGTTAGAATGATTAGTCAACTTAATCTTAATCTCAATCGAATTTGAGCAAACATAGTTATGCATTTGTAGTTGTATCGTGCATATTCCTATCTTAATAGGTAACCGAAACATCAAGGTGAAAGGATTAGAGAATCAAGAAAAGTAATTAAGCTTCATGAAGACATGTGTTTACATTTATTGAGTCTTAGGATTGATTGTGAACTCAAATGGTAGAGTAGAAAATTGAGTAAATTAGGACTACTGAAACTTGGTCCCGTCACCCGAATCATTCAATAAAAAATCCAACTTCTTTAATTCAACGTCTGAAACATTTATGGACGGCCAATCCGAATTTTCAGTAAACACCTCCTTTGATACTACACAATTTCGCATGACCAAAACATCTCACGGTAGGTCTGATTATTTATTTTAATTTACATATATTTTCCTCAATTAAATTCAGACGACCAAACCATGTTATCTTTTGAGGTGTTTATACAAAATATAACTGTGACTTTGGTCATATATCCAAATTTTATTCCAATGTCTATACCTAATTTGTCTCATTATATGACCAATTCTTCTTCCATACGTCCGAATCTACAATTCAAAGTTTCCAGAATCCTGTTTGCTCAAAATCCAGACGACCAAACAAATTTCTGGATGTCCGACTTCTGCTGATTGTTGGAGTAACATTTTGCTCTCTACTCCAAACTTGTCTAAATCACCCCCAAATCTTTTTCAACGGCTATGAAACTTAGAAAACCTATAAATATGAGTTACTGCACTCATTTGAGCATCAATTATCAAGATCTTTCAAAAGCTACAACTTCAAGCTTTCAAATGCTTTTGTATTCAAATGCTACAACTTCAAGCTTTCAAGTGTGCATCTTTTATATTATTTCCACAACACAAAGCCTAAAATCTCACAATTGCGAGTCTAGTTCCATACTAAAATCAAGTGTGCCAAGTTAGAGTGATTGTTGTTACATCCTAACCACCAATTAAATTCAATTAAATTCAGACGACCAAGCAAAGGCTTATTGGGTTTATTGTGTTTTAGGTGGTGGATTAGAGGAGATTGAGATGGACGGCTGAGATTTGTTGGATTGAGTATAAAAGGTTTGGATTCATCTCTCTCTCTCTCTCACCCACACACACACAATCTTCTCTCTTCTCACTCGTCTCTCCCACTCTCTCTCCCATCGGACTCTCTCTCTCTCGTTCCTCTCTCTCAGCTTTTGGAAGCTCGTCGAGGTTTGGGGAAGCGAGGAGCGCGTGTTGCGGTCGTGTGGCCGGAGGAAGGTGATCGCGTTCGAGGTGTTCGTCGGAGGAGAAGAGTTAGCGTGGAACGTTCGGGATCGAGCTTCAAAGGCTTCTTCAAACCTTAAATGTATGTCAAGCTTTAGTTTAATCCTCCTTTTAGCCTTCGTGAGGATTGGAGTGGCCGACGGTAGGCCGAAAGGCTCGTCGAGGATCTTGCAGCAGCTTTTCTGCTCTGGAACGGTCGACCGGCGGGTGGGTGCGGTCGACCGGGCGTAGTGTTGTTCAGGAAAAATCCCTTGCACCGGTCGGACAATACTCTAGGAGTGGTCGACCGGTGGTACAATCTTCTGCCCTCGCCATTTTTTGGGGAGGATACTCGCGCAGGAGAGGAGACCTCTCAGAGGAAGATGCTCTGGGTGTTTTCGGTCGAACGGGTCCCCTTTGCCAGTCGACCGAAAGCACTGTCGTAAGTCGGTTGAGGGCGTTGACCATCCAAACGGTCGACCTCTCGTTGACTTCGTCCGACCGATAACTTAAGTTAACTTAATGGCTGGTCGACCGGAAGAGTGGTTTCGGTCGACCGTGTAGTGCGGATTGTTGGTGAGTCTTACTAGTGGGATTCAGTCGACCGTGAGATTTACCGTTTATTCTTTTTGAGCAAAAGAGGAATTCACTGATGGATTTCGGTCGAACGGGGCCCCTTTGTCGTTTGACCGGTTGGACGTTATTTTGGTTATCCTGCAGAATAGTAGTGGAGTCGGTTGACCGTTTATGGATTTCTGTTCGACCGTTTGTGCACAGTTTTGCATATGGATGCTTGTGTCGTGTGTGGTTGGATCGACCTCGAGGGCAACAGGTCCCCGACCTTTTGGGCGACGGTACGGACATGCCGGCCTGAGAGGAAGATCGTGGTTGTGGCTTTACGGAGCGGTGTCTTGTGTGCACGTTGTTGTGGCCGAGACTCTGACCGATGGTGCCTTGTGTGCACGCTGTTGTAACCGATGTTTTCTGGCGGTGCCTTGTGTGCACATGTGGCCGAGACTCTGACCGGCGGTGCCTTGTGTGCACGTGTGTTGTGGGGTTGGGGTGAGAGGACCCTTGAGACCCGTGGCCGAGTTTTCCGGCAGTGCCTTGTGTGCACATGTGTCACTCGTGCTTTTACTGCATTCTTCATTTCATGTCTCATATATACATGTTATGTTCATAGCTTAGGGGTTTGGCATACGGGGTTTCCAAATGGGAAGCTCAGGCATAGTTTTGTTGCATTTCAGGTCGTAAACATCAGTGGGAGGTGGTGACTGAGGGTGTGAGCACTCGGACCAGATCCTGTCCTTTTATCTTTCGAGGTGGATGATTTCCCTTGTAAATGTGTTTGTATATCTTTTGTGTTGGGTTGTATTCATCCTTGACTCTTGTATTATTCAGCATACCACTTTATATATATATATATATATATATATATACTTGTGATTTGGTAACGACCCCGGTGTTGATTTTTATATCAGTTTAAAGTTTTAAATTTTCCGCTGTTTCGAGGCGTTACAATTTGGTATCAGAGCTCAGTCCTGGTGTGCTTGTCCATTGAAACCACCTTAGAGGTCTTGCATTTAGTTGTCATTCATCATGCATTCATTCATAATCATTAATTCATTGTCGTTTCCCGTCCTCTGGTGTAGATGCCTCCGAGACGTGTGAGGTCACCTTCACATTGTAGGATTTCGTGTCCCTATGTATGTATATATTGTTAAAAAAATTAATACAACATACAAGATCGTTTTCATATTTTCAACATGTTCTATGTACATAACTTTGTGTTTATTCTAATATCATGCAACCCTACATTTATTAAAATAAACCACAAAGGTAGAATCATACCTAAAGGTTCTCTAAAACCTTTTTGAACATCCGGAGTTGTGTTGCCCGTTGAATCGTCCACGGATTTGCCTCCGAGTGTTCACCAAACTCTAAACAAGATTAGATAGAAATGAGTTAGCCAATCAATCTCTAATAAGGCTTAGAATATAGCTAATAACTCCTCTTTTGAGCTCCTGAGATTTCTATCTCCTAAACACAAAATTACTAAGAGAATTTCGTGGTGATTAGAGGAGAGATTAATGAGAGAAAGAATTTTTGCATTAGTATTAAACAAGTAGGAGTAGGTGCCCTTTTATAGGCTACCAAAACATCCTTATCAAGAGCTATTCTTTAGCCATGATCCCTTGTTTATTCTCTCCTAAAATTAATCTCTAATTTCCACATAAACACCCTAAAAAAAGTTTTAATTAAATCTGGAATTAATCCACCCATGATCTAATTATTCTCTTAATAATTCAGGCAGAATCGTTCTGTTCGGTGGACCGAGTATTACTCGGTCAACCGAACCGTTCGGTTTTAACACGTGTTTGGTGCACCGTGAGCGAGACGGTCGACCGATCCTGCATGAGAAAAATTCCCTAGAAATATTCGGACGAACCACGTCTTTTACTCGGTCTACCGTTGACCTACCAGAATTTCTCCTGGGACATAGTCATCGGATGACCGTGTCACCTTCGGTCTACCGAAAATACTACTTCTCGGTTGACCGTGCACACTCGGATAACCGAACCCGATTGTCCAGGCACTCCAGACAATTTCGGTCAACCAATTGTGCTTACCCGTTCCCTATTTGGTTAACCGATCCGAAGATACCCCGGTCGACCGAACCATGAACGGTTCACCGTGTTTGACCCCGATTTTGCTTTTGTCAAATTTTGGATTTATTTCCAACAAAATTTGTTCTTTTGGGGTTTTTAGCAAATTCACATATTATGTAATATATTATCCTATGTAATATTAAATTATTACACCTCATAATATATACACCTCATATGAATTTGTTATGATTCTAATTATGTCAATTCTCATGACATATTGATTTTTTTCATTCACCACATGTGTCTTATTTTCACATGAAACCCGACACATCATATGAACTTAAAATCAAATCTCTTGTTTCCCAGTTTTGTGGTGTGACCTATAGGAGGATCTAAGTCAAATTGGCAGTGATATTAAACACTTAATATCTCAAACTATAAGTGATATCTAGCTACACATTATAGTTACCCAATTGGCATAGATGTATTTGTTCCACCTGAACCAAAACACGATCCATTTAGTGATGTAAGTGCACCACTTGTGTCCGTCCCTTGCCTCATGATATTAAAAATATATACAAAGTAGAAATGTGTCATCATTGTATTATATTTATTTCTTGATCTCTCTAAGCTAATTATAACTATGTAACTTAACTCAAGTTACATTGTGCACATTATAATTTTGCTGTATCAAGGGGTCCACTAATATCATCACTCAATTAAGAGGGACAATGATAATCGTTTGACTAGCTATCTTTTCCAGCAAAAGTCATGCTCAACCAACTATTGTCTTTATCACTACACTCATTGATAGCTTTTGACAATAATCAAATTAAGCACTTCTTGAGTGAAAAGATATAAGTCTCATATCTTAGGATCCAAGACACAGTAAAACATTAATGACACGAAATACAATTCCATAATGTTTTACTTGTTAGGTCTATTCAATATATAAAAGTAATATTTTCCTCTTTTATATACTCATGTCTTCAATTATTTGTAGAGCTACAACAATCGATGACCAACACGACAATCTTATCTCGGTAATTAATGTTTCATGTTAATTACCATGATTGTGAATAACCTTTGATTTATGTAAACCATTATCTTTTAGAGCTCTACGGTTAAGGACCAAACGCCTCTTCCTTAACACTTCCAAAAGACGAATACCATAATCAAGGAACAAAATGTTTGAACATTCAATTCATAAGAATTGACATATAAAAGTAAAACTTTTAGAATACATTCCTTTCAAACTCCCACTTGTTATCAAAGTTTTCTCTCACATACATTCTCAATGTATAAAACAATAATAACTAGGGTAACCCTCTCTAATCACTCATCAAGCCAATCCACATGGTTCCTCAGACACATGGACTCGAAATGCATTTCGCCCTTGGCTTAGATAACGGTTTGGTGAATGGATCAGTTGTGTTGCTGTTTGTGTCCATCCATATTAACAGATTTATTTTGCCCTCGTCGATGAAGTCACGTGTGACAAAGTACTTACGATCCATGTACTTCACTTTGTAGTGTAATTTGGGATCCTGATTTGCGAGATAGATGCACTATTGTCGCAAAATAGCTCTACCGGTCCCTCGCTCGAGGGAACTACTCCAAGCTCTTCATGGAACTTCTTAATCCACACTCCTTCCTTGCTCGCTTCAGCGACAACCATTACTTCGGCAGTGGTGGTTGAGTCGGTCGTAGTGCTTTGCTTCCAACTACGCCAACTCACAACTCCACCATTTAGAAGGTAGATGTATCCTGATTGCAACCTTCTATCGTTGGGATCACTCATGAAACTCGCATCCGAATAGCCCTCGGCTATTAATTCCCTTTGTCCTCCATAAACAAGAAACTTATCTTTGGTCCGGTTTGTAGGATCGTGTGGGTTATGGGTCCACAAAACTAATCACAGTCTTATGTTAACTACCTACTCGTTTAACAAACAAAGATATGTGCAGCGGAAATTAAACTAAACAAGTAAGTAGGGAAGGAATAAGCAAACCACAATGGAACACGGGGGATTTTTATAGAGGTTCGGCACCCCACCCGGGTCCTAGTCCTCTCTTAAAAGCTCCGCTCGGATCACCGAGCTCCGCTCACGACTTCACTAACCACTCCCCGTTCCGGGCCGGGAGAGAACGCCTTTTACAAAACAAGCTCCGCGAACACCCTCGCGAGCTTGACTTTCTTCTCTCACAATCCGAGAGGAATGCTTCGGGCTTTCACTGAAACCTTTACTTCACTTTGACAGCAACAAACTTGAGTGGAACACACTCTCTAAACTTGAGCACACTTGAATGAGATTGGATTTGTGATTAAAGTGTGGAAGGTTTGAGGCTTTGAGTGTGTTGGGTTTCTCTCTAATGTATTGGACAAGTAGTGGTAGGAGAGTTGTGTTAAAATGTGTTTACAACTCTTTATATAGGCATTAAAGAGAATAGAGCCATTGGGATTGATTGGGTGTGAGTTGATGTGTGATACACAAAACTGAAAATTGCAGGACCCAATACTGAGTTAATTCGGTCGACTGAAACAGGACGAACGGTCGACCGTTTGGCAGTTTTGAACTAAGTTCGGTCGACCGGTTAGGTAACGGTCGACCGCCGAACACTACGACTTAGGTACACTTAAGTGATCGGTCAAACTCCAAAAAGGAATCGGTCGACCGATTTGTACCAGGCACTCTGGGGTAGACAAACACTGATCTATTCGGTCGACCGAAACAAGGTTTAGCGGTCGACCATTTTTCAACAGGAGATTTGAGTTTGTCAAAAGACAGTCATTCGGTCGACCGATCATGGTCCTCGGTCGACCGATACATGAAATGTATATGGGGGTATAATTGGTTTATTACGAATACGACCGTTGGGTATATACGACAAAACTAACAGTTGGAAAAATAAGTTTCACACTGTCGACCGAAAGTCAAAACACGGTCGACCGAAACTAGGCAGTGAAAACACAACCACGACAATTGATCACTCGGTCAACCGAACGGCCTGTTACGGTCGACCGAATGTGGGCAGACTTTTAGAGTTCAGGTTTAGTGTTTTCCGATCTAAGTTTGGGTGATCTATTGAAATCCAAATTATGTGAAATTTCGTGTGTGACTTCTATAAGGAACCTAGTGTGTGTATAAGTTGATTTTAGCGCAAGTATGCTCAATTTACACATGTTTCTAAGACTCAAAGAAAATATAAAATACATGTCTTCAAAAGAGCTTGATTACATGTCTTGACTTGATTTTCCCTTCTTCCTTGAGTCTTGATCACCTGTAGAGGTTAGCACAAAGCAATATGTATGCAATGCAATATGTGTGCTACTCTACATGATTATAATTAAGATTAGGTTGATTAAATCATCAAAACATAGATTAAAGACAAAAAGCCAACACGGTTAAGGTACCTCAGAATATTCTTGACCGTAGTCCAATGCTCAGGACCTGCGTTGGATTGATGATGACTTGTCACGCTTAGAGCATACGAGACATCGGGTCTTGTGCAAGTCATCGCGTACATGATTGATCCTATTGCCGAAGCATAAGGTATATCTTTCATGTACTCCAAGTCTTTACGTGATTCAGCACGTTGAGACTTCTTGAGTTGCACACCCATACTCATTGGCACACTGACCTTTTTGGAGTTGTTCATGCTGAACCTTTCCAAGACCTTGTCAATGTAGGTACGTTGACTTAGGCCAATGAGTCTACGGGATCTATCTCTATATATCTTGATTCCCAAGATGTATTGAGCCTCACTCATATCTTTCATCAAAAATTCAGATTTCAATGAACTTCTCGTTTGCTCAAGCAAAAGTATATGATTTCCCATGAGGAGTATGTCATCGACATATAAGATCAAGAACACTATGTGACTCCCACTAACCTTCTTGTATATACAAGGCTCTTCCTTACTTTGGACGAAGTGAATCTTTTTGACTTCTTCGTCAAAGCGTTTGTTCCAACTCCTTGATGCTTGCTTCAATCCATAAATGGATCTTTGAAGCTTGCATACTTTCTCGCTATTCTTTGGATCTTAAAACCTTGAGGTTGTACCATGTACACATCCTCCTCCAAGTTCCCATTAAGGAACGCCGTTTTGACATTCATTTGCCATATCTCATAATCATGAAATGCGGCAATAGCGAGCATGATCCGAATAGACTTGAACATGGCAACCGGTAAAAAAGTTTCATCATAGTCAATTCCTTGAACTTGAGTGAAACCTTTTGCTACAAGCCTCGCTTTATAGGTTCTCAAGTTCCCATCCATGTCCATCTTTCTCTTGAAAACCCATTTATTTTGAATGACATTTTTCCCTTGAGGAAGGTCAACCAAGTTCCACACTTTATTATAATACATGGATTTTATTTCGGATTCCATGGCTTTAAACCATAGTTTGGAGTCCTTTCTTTCCATTGCTTTTTGAAAGGTCGAGGGATCATCGGTATCTAGCACCATGATCTCATGAAGTCCCAAATACATATCGAGTTTCTTCATTTCCCTCGTTAACCTTCTAAGTTCTTTTGGTTCTACGTGTACTTCTCAAACTTCTTCCACAATTTCTTGTGGAATTGGTTCGTGTTCGATGCTCGAACGTACACTAGGTGAGGAAGATTGAGTTTCTCTCACAATTTCTTGCGAGGGTCTCTCACTCATGCTCTCACTAACCAAAGGAACCTCGGTTGGGCCTTCATGATCTCGAATATCATCATTCATATCATGATCTTGTAGAGTATCTTAAGTCTCCTCAAGCACAACACTACTCCCACTACTTTTTATTCTTTGCAGAAATCCTTTTTCTAGAAATACGGCATCCCTCTCTACAATCATTCGATTGGAGGTTATAGGCCAAAAGTAGTATCCTCTTGTATCACGAGGATAACCTATGAAGAAGTACTTATCCTCTTTTGGTTGAAGTTTGGTCGGCATCAATCTCTTGACGTAGGCTTCACAACCCCAAATCTTGAGAAAATTGAGCTTAGGTGTTTTACCACTCCATAGCTCATAAGGCGTTTTCTCTACGGATTTGGATGAAACATTATTTAGTGTGTAAGCCGCAACTTCTAGTGCATAACTCCAAAAGTAAAGTGGTAATTCAGCTTGACTCATCATTGATCGAACCATGTCGAGTAATGTCATATTCCTCCTTTCAGATACCCCATTCCACTGAGGTGTACCGGGAGGGGTGAGCTGTGGTACAATACCACACTCCTTTAAGAATGAGTCAAATTCGGTACTTAAGTACTCACCTCCACGATCCGTTCGTAGAGACTTGATTTTCTTGTTGAGTTGGTTCTCTACGTCATTCTTCAATTCTTTGAACTTGTCAAAGGATTTACTTTTGTTTCTCATTAGATCAATATAGCTGATGAGAATTAAATTTATACCGCAAGTGCACGGCGTCAATGAAGACGTGGCAAATACGGGTCGAACACAAGAAGGGAGAGATTTGTTATTAGTGTGATTTCGATTGGGGGAAAGAAGGAGAGTAGAATAAATTTGGTTTTGAGATTTTTGGGTTTTAATTGTTTAAAGTAAGAAACATGCAAGATTAAAAATAAAACAAGAATAAAGATGGTGAATTCCGTTGGGTGGAGGTTTAGATTTATGGTTTAGATTAGAGAATTCAGAAACTGAGAATAAATCATGTTAGTTATGAAGCATTACATGATAAATGATTTAACACAAACTCAAGTAATCAAAATATACTAACACAAAATTAAAATAATAACTTTTATTCGTCTTCTCTTCACCCTAAATCCTTCACCTCCACCCTTTGGAAAGAGTTAGAAACTTATGGAGGGAGGAAGAAGGGATCCTAGAGGCATTACAAAAGAAAACTAAAAACAAGAAATAAAAGACAGAATTTTATTACTAAAAAGAAGAATACAAAACTAAGACTAAAAATAAAAACTAAGGTTAAGGACCAAGGACCCTTCTAACATCGTTCTCGGGGCTATTTATAGTTGTTACAAGAGACCTAAGAATAGAATTGGAGAGTACACGTGTCCAGATACGACTGGACAAAATTTGGAGCACACGGATCACTAAGGGGGCGGCGTTTCCGCCGCACAATGCATGTAATGTGCGGCGATTTCGCCGCACAATCTCCTCTGATTTAATCTGGATTTTTTCTGTGTGTTTTTGGTATGATTTGATCCTCCTTTGCGCGTCTGGATTGATTCTTTCCA
This sequence comes from Triglochin maritima, assembly GCA_963682175.1. Taxonomy (NCBI): domain Eukaryota; kingdom Viridiplantae; phylum Streptophyta; class Magnoliopsida; order Alismatales; family Juncaginaceae; genus Triglochin; species Triglochin maritima. The sequence goes on along the minus strand of OY821788.1, from coordinate 25,305,079 downwards.
TTCTTTTGAGCTCCGGATTAATTCCTTCATATATTTGGAGATGTACATTGATTTTTCTTTAGATTTTCTCCAAGATAATAAAAGCTACTCGTGATTTGCAATTAGGTCCTTGTCTTTTTGCAATTAAGTCCCCGACTACTTTTGTGCTCAAGTCCTTGTTCTTTTTGTAATTAGGTCTTGAATGCTTTTATGCTTGGATACATTTCCATTTGAAACCCGATAATCTTGAGCTTGGTCTTTATGATAGAAATGAGTCTTTTGCACGCGTTTATGCTCGGGATGTGGGTAAATTGCATTCAGGTCCCTGTATTCTGTAAATAAGACTAAACACATACCTTAGTAGCATTTATTGATGTAAAAGTAATCTAAATGAAAGACATATGATGCAATGTATGGAATGCATCAATAGCCATAATGACTATAGTCATCCGTGAATGTAATGAAGTACCTAAAACCGTCTCTTACACTAGTACTCATCGTACCACATACGTCGGGATGTATCAAATCCAACAAGTCATTCGCTCTCGATCCGTTCTTCTTGAAAGGCCTCTTGGTTATCTTGCCCATTAGGCAAGGTTCGCACGTCTCCAATGATTTAAAATCAAGTTGACCAAGAATGTTAGCTTCTTGCAATTTCTTGATGCATTTTTCATTTATGTGACCAAGACGATAGTGTCACAAGAGTGTATCATTCACGTGAGTAGTTTTTAGCCTTTTTTTGATGTTTAAGATTTGTTTATTATTCAATTCAAGAAAATAGAGACCATTCCTCATGAATGCATTTGCATAGAAAATATCATTCTTCGATATAGACAAACAAGAATTTGAAATATTTATATTAAAATTATCCATATCCAAACATGATACAGAAATAATATTCTTGCTAATCGAAGGAACATAATAAATGTTCTTTAAACACAAATTTAAACCACTAGATAATTGAAGCTCCACAGAACCTTGTGTAATCACAGCAACACTCGCACGATTTCCGACCCTCAAAACCATCTCGTTCTTCACGAGTTCCTTCCTATCCTTTAGTAGCTGCACATTAGAAATTATGTGAACACAAGATCCAATATCAATTACCCAATCATGGACAGAGGTGGCTAAATTTATCTCAATAACAAATATACCTTTGGCCTTTTGGGGGCACTTACACTCAATCACTCCATTGTCAAGGTCTTCCTTGTACTTGGGGCAATTTGGTCGGATGTGTCCCTTTTCACCGCAGTGAAAGCACTCCGTGTTGGGAGTCAGAGATTTCAAAGAATTCCCCCTCGAGGCATTCACACGGGAACCTCCTACTCCTTTGCTCTTGATTGACGTATTTTTGGTGAATTTGCCTTTACCTTTGGTGATCTTATTGATCCCTCCATGGACGGTTAGGACGTGCTTGTCCCGACCCTTGCCCATGTCAACTTCAGCCGTTTTGAGAGATTGTGAAGTTCCTCAAGACTCACCCCTTTCTCACGCACATGATAGTGCATAATGAAGTCCTTGTAGGACAGGGTTAGAGAGCCAAAAATCAAATCTTCCGCAATGTCATCGGGCATCGGGCAAGAGAGCTTCGACAACTTCTCAAGGTATCCTTGCATCGTGAGAAAATGCATGGATACCGATGTTCCCTCCGCCATGTGGCACCTTGTGAGTGCGATGGTGGTCTTATAGCGCTCTTTTCTAGCACTATCCATGAACATATTTGTTAAAGCTTCCATGGTCTTCTTGGGTTTTGAATCCAAGTATTTCGCTTGAAGTGAGTCACCCATGGAGGCCAACATTAGACCATGAACCTGGTTCTCTTGGTCTTCCCACTTTGCTTTTGCCCCTCTCTCGCTATCGGTTGTCTTCTCATTTAATTTTGGGATTTCACCATCCAAAATATGAGATAGTTTCCCAAACTTCAACACGATATTGAGCTTGAGTTGCCAGCTTATGAAGTTTGAGCCATCATTTGCCAAATGATGTTTTTCAATCATAGATCGCACAATAGGTTGAATATTCGACATTTCTACAAAATAAATTATATGAGATTTAATGTCAATTTTATGTTTTAAAAACAATAGCGCAAATAAAAAAATTGTCCATAAATGCAGTAATTCAAGATCCTATCAATTATAATATAAACTTGCTAAGGGCTATCAGATATATTATAAAATCAAGGTAAGAAAACATTTTTCTAATCATAACAATTTCGAAATATCGCAACATTTGCATTTTCAAACTTTTATGACTCTTGTCGTTTTAATTTAGAGAGAATTTGACCGGTCCTCGTAAGAAAAACTCTTTTTCTCAAAACCGAGATAGGGCTCCGGGTCTTGTTAAGAAAACTTATTTCATTTGATACGAGTGATGCATTGCATACATTGCATCATATGTCTTTCATTTAGATTACTTTTATATCAATAAATGCTACTAAGGTATGTGTTTAGTCATATTTACAGAATACAGGGACCTGAATACAAATTACCCACATTCCGAGCATAAACGCGTGCAAAAGATTCATTTCTATCATAAAGACCGAGTTCAAGTTTATCGGGTTCCAAATGGAAATGAATCCAAGCATAAAAGCATTCAAGGAGCTAATCACAAAAAGGTCAAGGGCTTAATTGCAAAATGCCAAGGACCTGATTGCAAAAGAAAAGGATCAAGTTATTCTGTTGGAAAAGTCAAAAGAAAAGTCAAAAATAAATCCCCAACAATGGAAGGAATTAATCCGGAGCTCAAGACAATGGAAAGAATCATCCAGACGCGCAAATAAAGATCAAATCATACCATAAACGCACCCCAAAAATCCAGACGCGATACTTCCAACCTATGCGGCGTTTTAGCCGCATATTGCATGGACCAGGCGGCGAATTCGCCGCACTCTTGCGGATCCGTGTGCTCCAATTTTGTCCAGTGTTGTGGTGACGCGTGTACTATCCTTTTATGTATTGGTATCCCCTGTATAGGCTATAAATAACCTCGTAGAACGAATGTAACACATCTTTGAACCTTTGGTCTTGGATCATTAGTAATAAAATTCTGTTCTTTTAATTCTTGTTTTAGTTTTCTTTTAATGTCTCTAGGATCCCTTCTTCTTCCTCCCTCCATGAGTTTCTAACTCTTTCCAAAGGGTGGAGGTGATGGAATTAGGGATAGAGAAGATGAATGCATGTTATTGTTTTAAGTTCGTGATTAGTATATTTTGATTACTTGAGTTTATGTTAAATCATTTATCTTGTAATGCTTCATAACTAACATGATTTATTTCAAGTTTCTCCATTCTCCAATCTGAACCTAAGTCTAGACCTCCACCCGACGGAATTATCCATCTTTATTCTTGTTTTTAATTTTAATTGTTCTTGTTTCTTGCTTTAGATAATCAAATCAAAAATACCAAAAACCCAATTTATTTCTTCCCCCTTCTTCCCCTTAATCGAAAATAACATTAACAACGAAATCTCTCCCTCCTTGTGTTCGACCCGTACTTGCCACGTCTTCATAGACGCCGTGCACTTGCGGTATAAATTGAAATCTTCATCAACGAGATACGTTTATCCATTGTATTCACCAACAAATATACTCGGTGTCCACTAAGGGTGAACCGCACCTCGTACATCTATTCATGGCACAATAATAAACAACCTTATATCTCCCACTATTCCCAAAGATGGAGGAAGCTATCTCCCGCTAAGGGCGAGCAGAATATCCCTCGATCGATGGCTGCTAATGGATGAAATAAGAAAGAAAGATACTCTTAATTTTTGGTTGGACAATTAAACATTTACATGTGATTTTAGAATTTAGGTGATCATGCATATTTATCATCTATACACATCCTAACATTCATTCATACAATAACATACATGTCAAGCACACAAACATAAATAAATCCATTCACACACACACACACACATTGTGTGTGAGTTTATATGTTCCCGCGTCCTTGATCCTTGCGCTACTTCAGCGTCTTCGTCTTGCACCATGAATGTTGATATTGCAAAAATATAAACATGCATCTCTCACTTTTGAAAATTGTCTAGTGCATGTCCTATGTAAAAATCCTCTCATATGCATGCATATACATAGAAATAGAAATTTGGCTTTTACATATACATAAGCCCCTGTGATTGAATAATAATAACATACACATTCATTCATTCACACATGACTTTGGCTTATGTGATTATATGACTTCGGCTTAGACATAATTTATAACTTCGCCTTATGACTTGATATATGAATTAAAGTTAGACTTGATATATGGCTTCTATTTTATGACTTAGGTTTTGATTTGTGTAAGTTAAACTTGTATGTATGGATGTGCAAATCCGTAACTTTTGATTTGTGGGATTTGTGTGATTATAAACTTCTTTTGCGTTGAATCATTTCGATTGTATGTGATTATATATATGACTTCGTTTTGATTTAGGAAATATGTGAATGTATGTTATTGTACGTGAATGGACAATTGTTTTGAATGGATGTTGTGGTTCATTTTTAGTGGAGGGTGCAAATCCGATATGGATTGTATGGGCTAATAATCTGTTTTTTAGGCAGGCCCTATATTTGCCGACCGAAATTCCGTCGGCAACACTTACGCGATGGGCCAACGGAAATTCAATCGGCAAGAGCTATAGTACGCTCATGCCATTTCTGCACGTGAAATTGCTCTTGCCAACGGAATTTCCGTCGGCAACAATTATGATGGTCTGACGAATATTCCATCGGCAAGGGCCCTTTACGCGCCTTTTTGTGGCACGCCAAATTGCACGTGCTGATGGAATTTTCGTCGGCATCGATCTTGCCAACGAGGCTTTTCCTGACGGACGCACGTGGAATTCCAGACGGAATGAGGGGCTTTTGCCTACGGAAATGTCTGTCGGCAAAGGCCATTTTTTTGGTAGTGGGCACTTCGACATCAGGTTTGTCAAACGTCATGGCTGGATAGATTATCTGACACCAACAATTGGAATAACAAGAATCTAGATGTAACTTTTTGTGTGGGTGCAACCGCAACTTTTGTTGTGTCTATGGGACCCTAGACAATCTTGGTACTTTACCCACAACCTAGGTAATTTTGGTACCCTAATCAACTTAAGTTATTTCTTATATTACGTTCCCAAACTAAGTAATTTCTCATATTTCACCAACAACCTAGATAATTGTTGTCTTTTTGTTTGGAACCAATATCAAATGCAATAACATTTGTAAATGAATTTATTAATTTTTTATTACAATTTATATACACTTGCCATGGTGAGTGGTCGATGATGAGTGACGAGCATTAAACATTAATAATAATCATTAAATACTTTACACACAATCATAGATAATTCATTGTGTTTTACCAACAACCAAGTAATTTTTGTGTCCCAGTTAACCTAAGTTATTTCTTGTATTATGATCTTAAACTAAATAATTTCTCATATTTTTACAAAAAAAACCAGGTAATTATTGTCTTCCGTGACTAGAGCCAATATTAAAATAAATTTATGAATTTTTTATTCCACTTTATAGACATATGTGCGGTCGTGAGGGGGTGATACTAGTAAATGTTTTACCTATAATGTCCTAAATAATTTCTTGTATTATATCCACAACCTAGATAAATTTTGTACTCCAATTAACTTAAGTTATTCATTGAATTATGTTCCCAAACTAAGCAATTGTTAATATTTATCAACAACCTAGGTAATTTCTCATATTTATATACATGTGTGTTTTTCATACACACACATGGGTGAAGTGTAATAAGAGAAAGAGCCGTGATAGACGGACGCGCGCGTCACGGACGCGCCTTACGTGGATCTGTACAGCTCAGATATTTTTCTTTGAGTCAGCGTCCAGTCAGCAAAATTTCTCTTCGCGCGTTTTGGTATTTTTAAAAAAACGCCGGTTCTTTAAATTGAACGATTCATTTCCCAATACACAGATAAGACAGTGTGCAGACCCTAGGACATCGTGCAGTCTCATTATTCGTGCAGAGCCCACACTTATCATAATAAAATATTTATTTTTAAGTTTTACGTTGGATCAACTTAATTTGTCTAGCTTACTTTATGTGTGTGCAGTTTACATTATGTGTTTGTCCTGTTTACGTTATGTGTATGCCCGGAATGAGTGTATATTGTTGTACGGAATAAGTGTATTTGATGTCCGGAATAAGTGTATTTGTTGTCCGGTTTAAGAATAAAGTGTGTCCAGAAACGGAACATAAAGTTTGTCCGAAATAAGTTGATTTGTTGTCCGGAATAAGTGTATTTGCTGTCCGGAATAAGTGTATTTGCAGTCCAGAATAAGTGTATTTGTTGTCCGGTTTAAGAATAAAGTGTGTCCAGAAACGGAACATAAAGTTTGTCCGGAATAAGTTGATTTGTTGTCCGGAATAAGTGTATTTGATGTCCGGAATAAGTGTATTTGCAGTCCGGAATAAGTGTAGTTGTCCAGAATAAGAAGAAAGTGTGTCCAGAAACGGAACAGAGAGTTTGTCCGGAATAAGTGTATTTGCTGTCCGGAATAAGTGTATTTGCAGTCCAGAATAAGTGTATTTGTTGTCCGGTTTAAGAATAAAGTGTGTCCAGAAACGGAACATAAAGTTTGTCCGGAATAAGTTGATTTGTTGTCCGGAATAAGTGTATTTGATGTCCGGAATAAGTGTATTTGCAGTCCGGAATAAGTGTAGTTGTCCAGAATAAGAAGAAAGTGTGTCCAGAAACGGAACAGAGAGTTTGTCCGGAATAAGTGTATTTGCTGTCCGGAATAAGTGTATTTGTTGTCCGGAATAAGTGTATTTGTTGTCCGGTTTAAGAATAAAGTGTGTCCAGAAACGGAACATAAAATTTGTCCGGAATAAGTGGATTTGCTGTCCGGAATAAGTATATTTGCTGTCCGGAATCGGAATAAGTGTATTTGCAGTCCGGAATAATATATGGTTTCATTATTGTCGGAATAAACGAATCAATATATGGAATGCAATAATATGATGTCGAAACAAAAAAACGTCCGTAAAGCGCGCTCCCTCTGTCCGCTCGCTTTGCGGGGGGGACTCACGTCCCCTGCAGGGGCTGCCGCCCCCTGCCACCCCCGCACAAACTCAACAAACCTCCCACTGTATATTTTACCCCAATAATGCAGCAAAGATGTTGTGGTGTGAAGTCTTCACCACCGGATCGTCACATTCAAGATGCTAACGCTGATAAGAACATCGGGAAGTCTTCGCACCGTCCCATTCACGCTGCTTACGTTGTGAAGAATCCTGGGAGTCGGCATCAGACGCTTCTTCGACATAATATCTTGCTAGAAATGGTGATTTATTCTGGAGAGAAAGAATGAAGAAGAAAGAAAGAGTGTCATCATATTTGTATTTGGGTGGAGAGAGAGAACGTGCTGAGTTGAAACGCATTTAATGTGATTTGAGTGGACATCGGGAAGAAAAAACAAAAAAACATTCATGTTTTGGCCACGTAAGGGCTGACATGGATATCCACGTAGAGCGCGTCCGTGACGCCCTGCGTTCAACAAACATTTCCCTTCTCATTTTGTATGTGGGCGTCTGGACTGGGACGCCAGATGCAAACCACAATTTTGTTGTTTGGAATGTCAAAACAACGTCTGATCGTCTGGCGTGTCGCAGACGTTGGATTTTTGGTTACCAAACCAAGTCTAAATCAAAAATAAAATAGACCCGTAATTAATATCAAAGATACCATACCACTTATAAACAAAGAAAAAGAGATGTATGTATCCAAAGAATCGAAAAAGGCAAACATACTGGGGATTTTTACTTGCGTGCCACTATTTCTTAACATCAAACTTAGCTTTCTACAACCCTTTCTAGCACTATTTCTTTGTGTGCCATTAGAAGACCCAATAATTTCCTGTATGCCACAAAGTTTCCGAACACTGCCATTCTGTTTGGGTTTTCCATCTCCGTCAGACACATGTCATGTTGTGTGGTTGGATTTGTCATGGTCGAAATTAAACTTAATTGTCATATTTATTTTAATTAATCTTGTTTAGTTGCTGATTAGTTGCATATCATAAGTTGCATTCATACTATATATCTTTTATTTTACCCTAATTTTGTGTTACTCGAGTGTTTGTTTGAAGTGTTTCAGGTTTTAGACAATAAAGAAGAGAAATGAACTAAATGTAAAACGAAAAGAATGATTTGGAAGCATTCTGAACATGTTTGTAATGTTCAAGGACTCGACTGAAAATTAGGAGTGAGACAAGTGAAAACCCAGAGGGACCTAAGTGTAAAGAAAAATATGTTGGGTACAAAAAAATATAATGTTATAAACTTGAGGTGTAATTCAACAATTAAAATCAAGCGGGTTCGAACCAAAGACTCCAAGTGCACCCCACTTTCTAAAATGGTATATTTAAGATACTAGTGAAATTAGAGGTCAATCCAACCTAAATGATCCGCCACTGGCGGATTAAAATCCGTCATCAGCGGATCTGGTTGGTCTGAATGGTCGGGTTGTCGGGTCAGAGTAATACGAAACATCCATATCTGATTTACAACCGTCTGATTGCACCCAGATTCATCAAGACCCTCTAATCTTCTATAAATACACTTGTAATCTTTCCCATCTTCTTCATTCCTCTCCTCATTAGGTTAACTTTATTTTCTTGTTTAGTAGAGTAGGTTTTATTTCTTGCTTAGTAGTGTAGTGTAGGAGAAGAGCAATACCTTTTGTAATCTTTCTTTCTTAATCAAGTTTTAGTTTCTTGTTTTTTTATGTTCTTGTCTTTCATTTGATGCAATTTTTATTCCATTGCTTTGGTTAGATCTAGTTTTCTTTAGTTGTTCATGTGTTGTTTTTATTTTGTTGTTTTCTTTGTTTACATGATGATTAGTGAGTAATTTATCCCCATTGGGGGTGGAGCATGATGTCAAGTGTGAATGTTGTTAGATTTGTGTGTTTTAATCTTAATTTTGGAGCTTCACATGCTTTCGATAACCATTTTGTTGGGTTTCTCATTCTTGTCTTTGATGTGTTAATGGTCTTAATTGATGCTTAACACATTCTTTGGTTAGTGGGTCAATTTTATGCGGAATGTTGATGTGAGGATAAGATTGGAGTGGATAAAGAGATAATGATGACATGTGGGAGGATGTGTATAAAGGAGGGAAATAATGTTAACTTTTAGTCCTTAATCATGTTTCTTTTGATGATTTAATCAACTTAATCTTAATCACAATCAAATTGGGTCAAATACATTCCATTCATTGCTCATATACTTGTATTGTGCATACTTCTATCTTAATAGATGATCAAGACTCAATGAGAAGGAGATTCAAGTCAAGATATGTGATCAAGCTTTTGAAGACATGACATTTTATATTTGTTTGAGTCTTTAAGAACCCTTGTAAACTTGAGCATATTCACATTCACTCTAGGTTCCATCTCGAAGTCACACACCAAATCTCACTTTCAACATATCACCCAAAACCTTAGCCAGAAAAACATACAACTCAACTTTAGCCAGCTTGTGCAAACCGCTTAACCAAAACTTGAGTTTCGTTCGACCATTTGTTAACAACAACTCTTTAGTAGAACGGTCGACCGTTTTGACGATTTTGTCCGAGCATTCCTTAGTATTCAAAATTCTTTTTCCAAGTCGTTTTCTTGAGTTATTCTCCAACGACTATTTTGAAGGGTCCACCTTTACCCAATTTGGACCTCAGATCTTAGGTAGACTGAACCACTCCTAGCGGTCGAACGAATCATACCCAAAACTAAACAATAACTTTTCTTGTTTATGTTCGACAATTTTTGACTTATCGATCAACCGTTTCCTTAATATCCAATATTCATACTTCCTGTTTACATTTTGTTGGTCCAACCATTCTGCATATACGTCCAATCGTTAACTTGTAACTTAAATGAATGGTCGAACAGATTGACCAAACTGTCGACCGATGACACCCGACTGGTAGATCACTTTTTCTTCTTTTGTCGGTTGCTTCTTTATCCTTTTTTATCTTTAACCCTGACGACTATATGCATCTGAGTCTATAAATAGTTGTTCAAACCTTAGTTTAACACATCTCTTACACCTCATATCGATTCATTCCTCAAGAGAAGGCCTTCCCTATCCTCAAACATCAACAACACACATTCAAGCCCAAATTCACCACTTATGCTCTCAAAATCTTGTCCTACTCAAGTGTGCCCAAGTTTAGAGTGTAGATTAGTGATTATCCCACTCCTACTTTGTTGAATCACAAGAGTTGTACAAGCTACTGGAAGCAACTCCCATCTCGGATTGTGAGTTGAAGAATCAAGTTCCACGAGGTTGTTTGCGAGCTTGCTTTGTGAAAGACTTGATCTCGGCCCAGAACGGAGATCAGATCAGTGAAGTCACGAGTGAGGCTCATAGTGATCAAGCAGGGCATACAATATAGGATTAGGACCTGATTGGGGTGTTAAACCTCTATAAAAATCCCTGGTCTACATTGCGGTTTAATTGTTGCTCTTTTGTTTGTTTATTTCCGCTGCAAATACTTAGTTTATAGATTATATTAGTGGCCATCATGATCCTAACAAATGTTTTGTTCGTAATGGGTGTTATTTTCGTAACAGTTTCAAGAAGGTTGGGACGGTAATGATTTTGGTTGGTATGAGTTTTGAATTTATAAGGAGTAACATTACTACTACTCTGGAATGGGGGTTCGATGATAGTCTTGCTTTAAAGTATAGGGTTCCTAGTCAAGCTAGGTGGGAATTTAAGAATCTTTCATGTGATGGTGATGTATTAGATGTGTTAAAGATCCCTAATCCTCAAATGGAACTAGATGTTTTATGTCACTGTTGATAAAGTAAACACTTCCACATGGGCCGAATCACAGAAAGATGATGTTAGAGGGAATAATGCAAAATTAGGAAAACATGGTGAGTGTAGTTTAAAAAGGAGTACTTGCAAAAGGGGTAAGAGACATGTGGGTGTAGTTGACATGAACACACCAATTGATGAGGTAGAATAGAGAACCAACCCTAGAAGAAATAGTGAGACAACAGAGCATGCAAGCCAGAGCCATCTTGTCTATTTTCATCTTACCAGATCAAAGTAAGTTAGCATAAGGTAGTAATCAACATGCTGAGAAAATAGAAACACCTCCGACACCTTCTACTAAGGAAGAGATTATGGTTGTTGTAGATGAAGATGAGGAAGAGGAGGAAGATGTTGAAGTACCACTTAGGTTCAAATGATGAGGTCTTTGAACCAAAGCTTCCAATGAGTAGTGATGATGAATCATTTGATGGGGAGGTCGAATAAGATTTAGAAGCTGTAGTCAGAGATGATGGTCCCCCACACATGCATGTTGATCCGTTGAAGCCAAACATAAGCAAGGGAATGAAATTTCTTAACAAACAGGTACGCAAACAGGTTGTTGTGCAACTCTCCATCTTAACTGAAAGTGTTATCAGGTTCTTCGACTGAAAGTGCTATCAGGTTCTTCAAGATTAACAAGAAGAGGTTAATTACAAAGTGTAAGGATAGCAACTGCAAGTGGAGGTGTCATGCATTATCAATTGAAGGGGGTCTAGTGTTTCAGATCAAGACTTTGATAGAGAGACACAATTGTTCTAGTGTTAATAAAGTAGCTTCCAAAATTGCATCTTAACTCTGGATAGCTGAGCATTGCCTCAAATGGCTACAACTGATGAGAACATGAATGTTAAAGACATCGGGAACATATTAACTAAGTTGTACCATTTAGAGCTCAAGTACCACAAAGTTTGGAAAGGAAGATCACTGACTTTGAAGGAAATTCATGGCAGTGATGAAGGTCAATAGAGATGCTTCTTAACATGGTTTGCATAGGACAAACTCAGTTTCATTCATTAAATATAAAGTGGGTCCTTTAAACACATTCTTGTGATTGTTTGTCTGTTTCAAAGCATGCATAAATGGTTTTTTGCTAAGTTGCAGACCAATGATTGGGTAGGATGGCTACCACCTCAAACATAAATACAAAAGGGTTTGCTTGGTAGCAATGGTAATGGATGGTAAAAAGGGAATTCTGCCTCACTTTTTGAGTTGTTCCAATGGAGAGTAATGACCACTAGGAGTGGTTTCTGCAAGGTATTAAGGAAGCTGTTGGAGAAATTAATGGTATCATCTTCATAAATGATAGGGATAAGAGTCATGAGATTGCAGTACACATGATATAAACATAGAGCTTGCATGAGACATTTGTATAAAAAAATTAGGAGGGGGATTTGGTGGTGATTGTATCCTGAACCTAGTGTAGGGGGCTTCCAGAGCATACACACCAGAGGAGTTTACAAGAATTGTGGGGGGAATTCAGTTAGCCAATGTGGATGCATATATCAGTGGTTAAATAATGTGCAAGTCAAAGACAAGTGTTAGAGTATATCACAATTTTGGAGTCATTGCTAAAAGTAACCGTGTGACAAATAACATATGTGAGAGTTTCAACAATTGGATATTGGTCCAAGGCACAAACCACTTGTGGTGTTTGTTGATAATGTCATGTAAAGATTCATGAAATTGTGGTACGAGAGACAAAAGAAAACCAGGATTGAGAAGACAAGTTAGTTTCATATGCAAGGGAGTGATGAAGAAGAAAAGTAGAGGTTTAGGAGAGTATCAGGTTCTCGAAGAAACTGATCATAGAGCTGAAGTATTGGGCCCAACAACTAGACACATTGTAGAGTTAGATGTTGGCACTTGTACCTGTAGGAAGTCGCAGGTGTTTGTATTAGGGTGGGTGATCCCTAGACAATTTCTTGGGGGTTGGTAGGGCCTCCTTGACACACCGCGGATGCTTGGGTGGTGACTTAAAGGTTAGGGTCCCCTCACTAGCAACAATTGCTTTCAGTGGAGTGATTAAGTCCTAGGTCCGAGAGCATCATTTGGTATTAACAGTTCGTGGGTTCGACCCACGCCCTGCCCATGATCTATAGGGGGATTGTTGGGGTGGGTGATCCCTACACAATTCCTTGGGGGCCGGTGAGGCTTCCCTAGTGCACCGCAGATGCCTGAGTGGCGACTTAAATAGTAGGGAGACTCCCTCACTAACACGAATTGCTTTTAGTGGAGTGGTTAAGTCACTAGGCCCAAGAGCATCAGTTTGGTCTTCCTTGTGTCCATGAAGTTGCTATCCTTGGCACAATTATAGGAGTGGTTTAGGAGGACTAAGTCCATATGCTTGCTACACCATAGAGAGATACAAATTAACTTATGCTGGTAGCATTGGAGCCATGCTTGATCCAAGCATGTGGCATACTGTCCAGACATGATTTAAGGTTGCACCACCTAATGCTCCAAGACCCAGAGGAAGGCCATGGTAAAAAAGAATTAAGCCATTAAATAAGGCAACAAGAATCACCGGGACACATAGATGCAAAAGGTGTAAAAAGTTAGGACATCAAGCCAGGACATGCAAAAACCATTAGGAAACACTCAATCAACAACCAGGTAAATTGAAATTTAGTAATAATTTTTGTTCATTACTACACTATGTAAAGTCTACTTGATTATGCATGTTTTTTTAGTGTAAGTCAGCAAACACACCCTCATTCAGTACCTCAAACATAACCTCAACACGCAACTCAAGGATCACAACCTCAATCACAACCTCCAAGCAGTGCACCAACACAACAAAGCCAAGGAAAAAGAAGAAGAAATATTATGTATCTCATAAAAAACCTTGACTATTGTTTCATTATCACTTCATGTCTGTTTTGTTTGACTTTACCTTTATTTTCTTCTTTCAGGACAAGCAAGCATAAGGAGAAGCTACAAAAGCAAGGAGAATCACAACAATAGTAACAACGGGACCAACAAGAGTGGCTATCAAACACAAACAACAACTAGAAAAAAGAGGAGCCAAGAAGGATAGTTAGGGACCGACTAGAGGCTGGATACAATTGCAAGATGCTTTGGCAACAGTGGGACCAATGACTTAACTAGCTTAGAAGTATATTTTTCTATGTTCTTTTAGGGGATGTATTGCATTAGCAATTTTGAGTAGCTTGCACCAATACTAAGTAGTAGGACCTAATACATGATATGATCTAGTTAATGTGGCTTTGTTGCTTACAGTACTCTATTATTTTGGTTATGTTAGCTGTGTTGTAGCTAATGTTGGTTATTATGTTGTTATGCGTCTTGTGTTGTGATTATGTTGGTTAGTTGTGACTTATGTGGTTATTTTGTGGTTACATGGCTTATGTTGTGGTTCTGTGGTCATGTTGCTTGAATGATTATTGTGGTTATTGATTGACATCATATCATGCATACATTTGTGTCTTATATCTGTTATCTTTCACCTAAACAATGCTTAGTAACGAGTTTAATGTTTAAGTATCAGGAATAAACATGTTTGATGAGAAGATACACAAAAAAGACTCAAAAGCAAGGAAAATGACTGAGTTGCAGGACTTGGGGATTGAGATGCAAGAGAGAAGGACCCAGATGTAAACCCAAAGGACCAATGAGCAAATCAAGAAACTCCTACCATCATGAGGAGTATTTTGGCAATTGTATTCGGTCCAGAGCTCCAACAACCTATCTGGATGCATCACACATAAAGACATGAAGCCAAACAACCACACTCCAAAACCAGGCCAGATCCAAACAATATAGACCGCTGATTGGCGGTAGGTTTTGGTGTGGATCCGCTAAGATTTTGGCGGATAATGTATTAGGTTGTATTTAGTCTATTTTTGTTATATGTTTAGTCTCATACCGGGGGATTGTCTCGGATTATCTTTTTCTATGGCTATAAATATAACTCTTCCTCCTCATTTGTATTCACTCATTGCTTGATGACATTCTCTCTACTTGGAGTAAAAACCTTGAAGCAAAAACTCGAAGTGGAGAAAATGTCACTTGCAACGTGAGTCATGTTACAACACAAGTTCGAATCCGGTTAGGAATAACTATTTTTCAGAAAATTCAATTCCAGGTCCAGCGGCTAAATCGAAATCCGGGTCGGTTCTTACCCCGTTTCACAGGTCTCAGAAAAAAAAGGTTACTGACGCCATTTCATTCCACCACCTGACCACCACCATCCCCTTATTTTGTCGCCTTCCCTCTCCTCGCGCTTCCCACTTCCTGCTCCACCCCTCCCATCTAGGGTTTCCTATCGGCGCGTGATATGAGATCGTCGGGTTCGAGGAATGAGTCTCGACTGCTCCGGCTTCTGCTCCTGCAGTTGCTGCTGGCCTGCGGGGTCTGCTCTCCGCCGCCGTGGTCGGGGCCTTACATCGCGGAGTTGAACGTGCTGCTCCCGCCTCGCATGACCAATCCCGTGCAGTACCGCCTCGTCGGGACCGGAGGATGCTTCTCCTGGTAAGTGGAAATGTGGAACCAATGCAAACAGAAAAGGGAAGCACTTTGTGTGCCGGTGAACTATTAGAATCTGTGTGTGCTTTTGGTTGTTTACTTATCTTGACTTTATTCTTAAAGTTGTGTCTTGCTGTTTATGTTTGTTTCATATTTTATTATGGTCGTATGGAGAAAAACGAAATAGAGAACACAAAAGGTGGAGAGGAAAAAAGAGATAAAGGAAAAGTTAGTTTTCTTAATTATGTTTGGAGACAGAATGGGGGAAATCAGTTTCACTGAGAAAGCAGAAGTGTTGTCTTGTATTCACGTTGTTGGTCATGTTTATTTCATCTTTTCGTACGGTCTATGGAGAACGAAAGAGTTTAAAGACCACGGGAGGGAGGTTGGAAGAAAAGAAAGGAAAATTGACTTTGTTGAATTTAGTTGGGAATAGTAAATTTAGGGGGGAAAGAGAAATAACCTGTATTTTTTTAAAATTTTAAATATACCAAAACATCTTATTGTTTTAAAAACAAAAATGACATTCTTTTAAGGATGAATTATTTGGTTTGAATGCTAGTTTGGGATCAGATACTCAGATAAAACGTTATTGTGTCAATGGTTTGTAAAATACTTCGAAATTTGAGTTTGTGGCTAAAATTTTGTACATTTAATTACTTCCTTTGCTTCCATACCATTAGATGATCCCTCCAGTTCCAACATTTTATGGCAATATATGATCCAACACCCAATTGTCAACTCATGTCTACAATTGGAACTCTAAAACTATGAATATATCTACTTAAGGACGTCCCCGAAACTAATCACATCCTTGTTTTTTCCCAATAAACGTGTAGTTGCTCTGATGTCAAAGTATTATTTTAGATTTTTTTTACAGTATTGGATTATTTGCGAGACTTCCAACTTAAAAGCTTGTAAATGATTACCAAAATTTGAACTCACTTTTTTGAACTTAAGTTCTCAAACAGAACTTTCTCCAAACTAAGGACAATGTTGATTCATTGAGTGAACATTTTGGAGAAGTTATCTAGTTTGAGGAAGGGGAGTTTAAATGTTGTTGATTGCTAAGAAAAAATGATATTAAGTTTAAAGCGAAAGGCCATCCACTTTGTATCATTTTGGATGTAAGATTTTGTTGTCGTGCTTAGAGTGAAATTGGAGGAAGAAGTCATCCATATACTCACTTGTAAGGTGTAGGTAACTCTACTTTCAGAACTTGTAGCTGACT
This sequence comes from Triglochin maritima, assembly GCA_963682175.1. Lineage (NCBI taxonomy): Eukaryota > Viridiplantae > Streptophyta > Magnoliopsida > Alismatales > Juncaginaceae > Triglochin > Triglochin maritima. The sequence goes on along the minus strand of OY821788.1, from coordinate 25,288,533 downwards.
AATTTTTCTCAGATGTAGCTCTACCACTTAACCACTTTCACATCTTACATTCTGCAAACCAGCCAAACGATTCCACGTTATTCTCCTGAGAGTGTTACAAAACAGTGTTCTGATACTTCAGATTGTGTTGCAATTTATTGTGCTCATTCAGGAGCATGTAGATCAAGCTTTTCCTTAGCTATTTGTCAACAGGAAAGCAAAACCAAATGTTGACAGTTTTATTTAATATCTTACTTCTCATTAACTGGCATTCCTGTGTTGGGATGTTTTTGTAGAGTTTTTTTTTGCAAAGCAAAAGGGAGGCGCAACCTCGAATTTATTGATTTGTGTAAACGGACTTACATACATCGCCTATTCCTTTCAGCCCAGCACTCGAACACCACAACTCCCAAAGCTAACTTCAGCGTTAGTGCCCCATGCTTTGTAGGTGTAATCCATGTCTGAATCCTATAGATCTCCTCAAAAGTAGCTGCAACCATGTGACCCATATCTCCTCCGATCCTCCGGATTACTTCCCATACACTCTGTACGAAGGAGCACTCCCAAAACATGTGCTTTAACTCCTCGTAGGCATTCTTACATAGCGCACACCTTGACACCATACATAGCTTTAGCCCCCTCCGTCTCATCATATCATGAGTAGGTAGCTTCCCATGCATTGTCTTCCATAATGTTAACGCATGCTTTGGGACAGCCGTTTGTGCCACACCATTGTCCCCCACCTAACGACGGGTCGTTCCAGCTTGACCCACTTCCACGTATCCCTCAAGGTAAGTGTGCTTCGGGAGGCACCCATCCATGAGAGCTCATCCTCCCCCCGGCCCACCTGGATGGTAGGTAGCCGGACCCAAAGTTGTGTGAGAGCTCGGGAGCGTAGTCGAGGCACTCTCCACCTACCATCTTCGAGGAAGTGGGACACGGTGATATCCTGTGGAACCCCTAGATCATACCTCATTCTCTCCCCCTCTGGCAAGGTTAGAAGTGGCGGGCCACAACACGGATCCTCAAAGAACTTCACCCTCCGCCTATCACCTAGTCTGAAAATCATTTTCTCCCTCGCAATATTCCGAACTCGCATGAGACCTCGCCACGTCCAAGAGCAATTTGCTGGAGGCCGCATTATCCATATGGTCTTCCTCCTTAGGTACTTACTCCGCAAGCAAGAGGCCCAAAGGGATGTATCATGTGACGCAATGATCCAAAATAAGCATAGAAGGCCAGCATCATTCCAATCCACCAATCGACGCAAACCGAGGCCTCCTTCCCGCCTCGGAGTGCATTGTCCTGCCACGAGACAACAGCCAACCGCTTCGTTCCCCCCCAAACAAAGTGCATCATCAATCTTTCTATTTCGTGAAGCACACTCCGTGGTACGAGAAATGCCGAAATCCAATAAATGCTAAAGGACGTAAGCACACTACGCACTAGCTCCACTCGCCCCGCCATGGAGAGGAGCTTGCCCTTCCATGAGCTCAACCTCCCCCGTACCTTGTCCAGGAGTGCTTCACAATGCGTCTTCGCAAACCTTGATGAAAAAAGTGGCAACCCAAGATATGTCACCGTGAAGGTGCTCTGCTGCATTCGAAGATGGCTGCAAATCCACTCCCCATCCGGTGTGCTCCCTCCCACGAATACTTGGCTCTTAGAGTTGTTTAGTTGCAGCCCCGAGTATCGTGAGAACTCATCCAGCACCTCTTTCCGCGCGCGGGCATCAGCCTTTGTGGCACTCGTGGAAACCATTACGTCATCAGCAAACATCAAGTGCGAGACCGAGATCGAACCACATTTAACCGGTCGAAGCCCACCTCTCCTCTCCTCTCCTCACGACGCAGCAAACCCCCCAGCACTTCCATGCAAAGCACAAAGAGGTATGTGACTAATGTGTCACCTTGTCGGAGTCCATTGGAAGCCACGAAAGGCCTCGAATAGGCACCATTGACATTCACCACGAAGGAGGCCTTCACTCACGCCCCCACCAGCTTCCAGAAATCGCCATGACACCGTGTCGTACGCCTTCCTCAAATCAATCTTGACAGCCATGCGTCCCATCCCTTTTTCAGAATGCAAGTTGTGACATAATTCGTGGGCCATTAAAACATTGTCCCCAATCCGACGCCCTCGGATGAAAGCACTTTGGTTCTCACTTACAAGCTTGGGCAACACCTCCTTCAACCTATTCACAAGAATCTTTGAGATATAACGATACACCATATTGCATAAGGAAATCGGTCGGTAGTCATCAATCGTAGTTGGGCCTCTCTTCTTTGGAATCAATGTAATCGCCGTATAATTGACTTGCTTGAGAAGTTTACCCTCGCGAAAGAAAGAAGCAACAACCTTAAGAAGATCGTTCTTAATAACCTCCCAAGCCACCTTGAAAAACTTCGCATTAAAGCTGTCCGGTCCCGGTGCTTTGTCATTATTGGATTGCAAAACCACGAATTCCAGCTCAGCCATGGTCACCGGACGTGTGAGCAGCCCAGCCTCCATAGTTTCTAACTTAGGAAGATCAATATCATCCGCAATGTTACCCCCCTGCACATTAGAAGCAAATAAGTTAGCAAACCGGCGACGATCGCCTCACGAATTTGATCCTTGTCCTCGATCGTCTCTTCGCCTTCAACTATCCTACGCACTGTGTTGGTGACTCTCCTCACCCTAAGAGAAGCATGGAAGAACCTCGAGTTTGAGTCACCTTTCCTCAACCATTTCACCCTAGATTTTTGTCGAATAATCGACTCCTCAATCCCCAATTGGTGGGATAGCTTATCCACCGCCTCACTCTCCTTCCTTCTCAGTCCCTCCTCATCCGGAAGGCGTTCCATCTCCATTCGAATCTGCTGTAGCTCATTCCTTGCCTCAGTAAGACGCTCGGTTATATTCCCAAACACCTCATCACTCCACGTCTTAAGTGCCCTCTTAACAGCCTCCAACTTCCCCACCACCCGAAACATTGAGGTACCTATAATGTATGTCGACCACGCCTCCTTTACCACCCCCAAAAACTGGTCATGCCCAGTCCAAGCATTCACGAACCGGAACATCTTCTTCTTCCGCACACCATAAGGTTCGAGATCCACCATCAAGGGACAGTGGTCGCTGAGCTCTTTACCATCCACATAACAAATTGCATCCGGGAAGCATTCGAACCACACTTGGGAGCAAAGAGCTCGATCAATCCGCGTCTCTATCGGTCCGGGCCCATGCGTCGAATTCGACCATGTGAAGTCGCCTCCTGCTGCTTGTACCTCAACCAAACTAGTTGTGTCAATCCAATTGTTAAACTCCGCCATTGCCACCGCATTTAACCCACCACCTCCACGCTTCTCCCATACACTCCTAATACAATTGAAGTCCCCCAAGACCATCCATGCTACGTCAGCAGCAGGTTTGCACCCACGCAATACCTCCCAAAGTGTTCTCGTAACATAGTTGTTATCCCCATACACAAAACTAATGGCGACTTGCTGACCTGTGGCCCGAACTATACCCTCCATGTGAACCAGCTGATCCGTCTCCCGGGTCTTCTGAAGTTGGTATTCCGAATCCTTCCACAATACAAGGATCCTTCCAGAATTTACCACATCACTATTTGACTCCCAATTGTCTTGCCATATAGATTTAACAAACCTTGTCATCCTCTTCTTCTTTACTTTGTGCTCAATGATACAAGCCAAATCCGCTCTCCCCCGGTGAATTTTATCTCGGATCATGTATGGGCGCCCCCGGGCATTTGCACCACGTGCATTCCAGCAAAGGCACTTCATGGATGTGAGGTTGGGGAGCGAACTCCCTTTTTCCCTCGATTACTTTTCCTTTTCTTTGCCACGTCCACCACTCTCACGTGGCTGAATGAATAAGGCGGTGTAGCTTCCTCGAGGCTGAGCTGTGAGGGTCCCCTCATGCGTTCTTGACTACCCTTACAAGTCAGCAAATTACTCTCGCCCCCCCCCCCCCCCCCCCCCCCCCCCCCCCCCCATCTCAGCAAGTAAGTGGAACTGATTTGGTGAGTGCGCCTTTTTTCCATCCTCAAGACACCCCCATGCAGCCCATGCACCATCGCCTTACGTGAATTTCCTTCACCCTCGTGTGCATGCTCTCCCATAGGCTGATGGAGTCCACCCTTGTGCAACCATCCACTCCGTATCTCCCCCTCTTCAAGCTGCATGACACAACTCCTTTGCATCCCATGCATACCCTCTAGCTCCCAACGTGAATCACTCTTATTTGGTGCACCTACACCTACTTCCTCCACTAAGCTTTGCCCATATTCCTCTTCCACACGTGACACCTTGCATGGGGAGGCCTTTTTGCTATTCTCAGCCCTACACATCCCTTACTCCACTAAGCCTTTCCCTCTTTCCTCTTCTGCACCCAACAAGGAAAGAACTCCCCTTGAAGATGAGTCCTCTTTGCTATTCTCAGCCACACACAAACCTTCCACTCCACCTATCTCAATTCCCATTGGCTTCTCTCCATTCCCTCCACCTATCTCAGCTTCTATTGGTCCCCTCCCTTTTCCAGACCCCTTCCCATTGGTTCCCATCTCCCTAGGTTTATCTTTTGCAGCCCCACCCCAACGATTTTCTTCTTTGGTAGGGCTCTTGTTGGAGACAACAAGGGAGCTTCCCATCTCTCTTTCAGAACTGAGCATACTCTCCTCCTCTAACGGAATACTCTCAATTCCGTTAGTCAAAGTACCCTTGCACCTCCCATCAGCCCCTTCACCGTTACACCCTTCCATTGCACTTGCTAGGCCTGCTGGAGCAGCACCCTCGGACAAAACTTCCAGCTCCGGCAGCCGACACGTCCCCTTACTTCCATCACCAGCAAACCCTCCTCCACTACTCCCATTCTCGCCTTCCTTCTCCTTCCTTTTCTCCACCCACCTATTCCTTCGTCCCATAGCTTCCCTTCCAACATTGTACCTCTGCTTTGATCCCTTGCTAGGGCATCGAGCTTCGGAATGACCAAACATGGAACACAACTTACAAAACAATGACTTCCATTCGTACTCCACATAGACGACCTCACCCTCCTCATTTTGCACCAATATTTGTAATGGATAATCGAAGTCACCGCTTACCTCCACACACTCGGGCATAACACACTTGCCGTGTTCTCATCCATGTACATCGGTGACCCTAACACAATTGCAATCGTGCCTAGGTGCTTCCCTGACCAGAACTTCAGATCCAAGTCGGGGAACCTCACCCAAATGGGAATCGTGCAAACCTTGTCCAAGGTTTTAATGCCAGCCGACCATGGTTGGAGGATAAGTGGCGCCCCCCTCACAAACCATGGACCATTTTCAAGAGCGAAAATTCGATCGGTGTCTAGCGAGAATCTGAAAATCATCATATTGGACCCCCGTCGCACAATCTCTAACTCCCCCGAGATCCTCCACACCTTTGCTAAGTGCCTCTCAAGTGTGGGTAAGTGCGTTGAGAACCCCACGAAATAACCCATCAGCACCTTCTTCCATGCACCACTAGCTTCCTCTTGCTCTTGACTCGAGATAGTAGCAACCCTAGCACCTCCCTCCCTAATAGTTGGTGCAACGAAATCCAGGGAAGTGCTGGGCTTGACCCTCTTCTCAAAGAGATCAGACCACTTGCGGGGCTGAGCAATCTCCCTAGGCTGCTCCGCACCCACACCTTTAGCTCCTTCACAGCCCATTGCAGCACTCTTAAGACTTGGGAACTCCTCCAAGTCGGTGAGGGCTGCACTAGCACTCAAGGATTCTCCCATAACAGGAAGGAGAACAAAAAACCAGATCCAAAACACGATTTAGGTTGAGAAATGGTGAAGAACTACCCTAGAAACCCAAGACTTTCTGGTTGTGTTTTTTTGTTTTTTGTAGTCTTCGTTGGGTGTCTGTTGTTTTCAGTGGCTGTTTCTTACCATTTTATTACATATTTAATCACTTGAGTTTGGTTTTAGTAGCCACAAATTTAGGACCATAATATCGTTGTAAATTTTAAAGGCTTTGTTGTTGTATTATCGTTGTAAATTTCTTTTGTGGTTTTCAGAACTGGTGCTTTGTTGCGTTTTGATGTTGGTATTTGATTTGATTCTCGTATCATTCTGTAATGGCTCTTCATTCAGGTCTTGGGATCATCATGACATTCTGTCTGTTCAACCAGAGTATAATGGAACTGATGGGTGTTCAACAAGTGCTCTTTTGATGTCAATCACACCTTACTCTGGACGAAAAGAGACGGCTGTTTATGCTTCTGATTTTCGCAGTGGAGCTGTGATTCGTTGTGAAGTTTTTATTGACAAAATTGCAAGAATACAAATATTTCATCATTCTGTTAAACTTGACCTGGGGAGCCTCTACACACTTCGCATACGTGCTTTTGATGAAAATGGTACCATAGTGTTTGCTCCACTCCATTGCCAGTCTGTTACTGTATATTTCAAATCCAATAAGTTTTGGGTAGATCATTTTGGAATTCCATGTGGATGTAGGACTCTTTTGAAATAGACTAACATAGTAAAAGTAGCTTCTCATGTTTTCTGAGGAAACCTTTTGGATCTCATTCAATGTTGTATGCTCAACCAAATAAGTATGCTATACACCGATATTTCAATCACCATGTGATAATGGCTTTTATGATGATGAGATGCAATGATGCTTATGTGATTTTGTTTTCTGTTATGAAATTGGAGTTATGCCAACATCTTGAACTTTCTAATCACTCGTAAACATATGTTGCAGAAAATGTATTCTCTTCATTGGTAGGGGTACAATTCAGTTGGAGCTTGATGTCAAAGTCTGATGACAATCTAATCGTGCCACATCGTCTAGTTCATGTTCCTTTAAAGGAAACACCACTAAGTGACTCCGGTGGTGTGTGTAGTGATCTGGATACACAAATGAAGTTAGAAAATAAGGTAAGTTAGCACCTTAAATATCACTCGATATATTGGATCTTTGTTCACTTGAGAAATGTGTCATATTATGTTTGTTATTCTGTAGGAGTTTATTATCCATCTTTGGTGTATTGCAGGGTGTTGGTTCAGACTTATATGTCGTCAAGGGAACTGAAATTGGGCATGAGATTGTAACAGCACATATGCTTGAGCCACAGGCTGAACATATGATTGATAAAATTGTTTTAACAGTTGCAGAAATGATGTCACTTGAGCCTCCATCACCACTTTTTGTTGTTATCGATGCTTTAATACAATACAAGCTTATAGTCATCCGCCAGCGTAGTCCCAAAGGTTGCTTGTCTGTGTGTTATTTCGATGTGCATTAAAATTAAATTTCTATTAGACTATCACTATCATGGAACACTACATTTTATTTTCTCCTCGCAATCTTATTTCAAAGCTGATGATAAATGGCTTATTAATTATTTTTTCTTGCATACCAAGTCTTTATGAAATTCTTTTCAAAATCATTCCTTTACGTTTTGGTTTGTTTAATAATGATGTCATAGATTCACCAGGTTCCAATACCTTTTTAAATGTTTTTGTGATGTGTGTCTTGATAAATTAATTTTTTAATTTTTATATGTTGTCTTATTGTGTTGTTTACTAATCTTCTGTGCCTCTAGATGTTTGTAATTTGTATTACCATGGAAAATGCAGATGCATGCCTAGTGTTCCTACCTTTTGGTTTGAAACATTTCTAGGCGTTTTTCATGAGCATAGATGGTGCTGAAAAGGTTCTTAAATATTATTAGGCTTTATGTAGCACTAATGCACTTCACTAAATGTCCTTTCACTGTTATTTGTGCTGTTTCTTCATGTTCTTTTGCCATTCTTTGTCTTTTCATCGTCCTTTTGTTTCAAAGCCTAGTTCAACGTGCATAGTCTACATGGGAGTTGTGGGGCCTCTATATGCATCATAATATATGAGTCCCACAATGTCCATCTTCCATGTCTATTGGTTAACATTTAATTCAATAGGTAATTATCTTTATAGCTTCCTTTTAATCTAGAGTATAATGTTTGAGTGCAACTAAGTTATGTGTTCACACGACTACATGCAATTCTGCTGAGGATTTGTATTCATTCTCTTATATTCAAAGTTTCATTTTGGTAAAAAAATGTCCGAGCACTATTTAATTTCTATTTTCATAAAAACTAAGGGCCTATTTGGATAGCCTTGAATACATGGATTTTGAGGAAAACTGTAGTATTTAGGAATATACAGTTTTCAATTCTATGATGGTGTTTTGATCACTCCGTCTCTTTTTCCTTATTTGTTTCTTATGAAACCTTTGGTTTTAGAAAAAATATGTTTTATTAGCCAAACACATTAATATGTACAATAATGTTTTTTCAAAATACATTATTTGAATTGGATGCAAGCTTCAAAAATATATTTTTGAAATCAATGTTTTAGAACCTTCATTACCCAAATGGGGCCTAAATACATATTTCACCTGAAAAATGAGTTAAGTGCCCGAGTTAAACAATTTTATTTTTATTTTTGGAGGCTTTCTTAGCTTAATGTAATGAATTGCTATAGTCTTTGTGTGTGCGTTGATTAATACAAGTTCTCTTTCAGCTAAATACTTTCTTCATTTATATTAAGGAAAGTCATTTCCATGGATTTCTATTTTACTTTGTTGGCAACATATGAAATTACATTCCCATTTACATTCAAAATTTGATTTTGTTGGACCTATTTCTATGTATTGTAATTCCTTGGAGCCGGAGTTTATCCTAATTCTTAAAATTTATAATGTGCTTTGGCTGACTTATCATTAAGGTATTCAGAATTCGATGTGTGAAACTGTTATATTTTTGCTGATGCATTGATTACTCCACATTATCCTTCAATTTAAATGTAACTTGTGTGGACTATGTCCTGCTTATTTTTTAAATGTCCTTTAATCTAAAATAACCAGTGTCATTGGCATGTATTTTTGCTTCCCTTTATTTAAGGTCCATAAGATTTGTTTGATCTAAAATTACAAATTGCTCGATGTTTCATTCATTAATCTGGGCCTTTTTTCCCTTCCAGTCATCGATCTACCTTCTCCTTATCACCAGTGGTCCATCTCTAATTCTACTACAGCTAAAATAGATGAGAGGATGGGTACTGTTTTGGCCCTTAATTTGGGAATTGCTAGTGTTGTTGTTGAAGATACTAGAGTTACTGGGCACAAGCAAATGTCGATCATTCATGTGGTTATCCCAGAGAGGTTGGTGTTATACATCACACCAGTCACTGATGCCTTTGATCCTTTACAAGAAGTGAGGCATCATCCATCACATACATGGTATGTTGTTGCTGGTCAACAATATGTTGTTCATATGAATGTTTTCTCACCAAAACCTGAAGAAAAAGAAATATATCTGACCGAGGTATGCATGAAAATTTTCTTATCTTCGATATATGTGTTTATTTGGAATGATTTTTATAAATGGTTTTCTGATTTTTTGTCTTAGAATCTAAAACATGGGCTTCATTTTATGTTGGTACATTATATGTCCTTGGAATACCTTGAATATTTTGTAAAGGCATCCATATTATGGGATTGTCGAACCGACACCCTACATCACTATGAATATTTCTAGCTATTTAAGAAAACTGAGCAAAAATAGAGGAAAGAACAAAGAACGATGATGGATTTTTTTATATAGATTGGAATAACTGAGCTGGTATTACCGGGGCTTTGTAATAGTTGGGACTTTATTAAGATTTAGATAAAGATATATTTTCTTGTTATCTTGGGGTAGGTATAGTAGGTGTAGGGTACAGGGTATAATATCCAAAGGGAAGTAATGTAAAACGAAAGAAGTGGGCATATGCTTAGATAGGAAAAACATAATCCTCTCTCTGCATGTTGGTGTTGCATTGAGTTTAATATCGAAGTTCACATGCTGATGCTGTCTTACTTAACATAATGAAAAGCTTGGGGATATCTTATTAAAGATTTATTTGGCCTTTTGTTTTAAAGTGTATTATTTTATCTTCAAGCTATAGTTCAGCACATACAAAGAGAGAGATGTACCTATTCCCCCACTGGAATGAATGCATTGTTATTGTGGTATAGTTGTGATTTTTTTGACTTCCAGTTGGCAATGTGGTAATTTTAAATTCTGGTTTGTACCATTTGTTAATTTCTTTCTCCTAGCATTAGTTTATGAATATCGTATGCCACATAACTCTTCAAAATTAATTCTGAATTTCTTTTTCCGAAATAGAGAAGCCACATTGGTTTCCCATCGGCTTTACGAGTTTTATACCCGAGTCGCTTTTGGGAACAATAGTTTGCCTATTTATGTGCTTAACATACTTTAATTTTGGCTTTGAATTGTGGATTACAATCTCCCACAACATTGAGCTTGACACTAACATATCCAATGCACTTCTAGTTCTAGATAAGCCTTGCCAACAAAATCAATGAAGCAGTACGCACCAATGTGCACACTTGGGGTTTCTGCCTTCTCTATGATCTTTGGACCACATCATCTTGTTAGACCACCAAAATATTGGTTTTATTCTGTAAATATAATGTATTTCATCATGTTAGGTTGCAGCTTTTATTTCGTAAGTTATCAAAAAAACCTCTCTATTAATTTATTTAATGCACTTTTTTCCTTCCGATTTTCAAATTTCAGCTTTGTGATAAAAAAACAATTAGTTTCTTCTGTCTTGGTATCTTATACTGTACAGAATCATCTTAACTTATTATTTTAAGGATTGCAATTTTTGTGAACTTTTCTACCGATCAATTGTGAGTACATATACTTGCATGGAATTGACTGTTTACTTTCTAGTATATAGCCAATTTGATGTGGTAGAAATTATTGCTTGCAGTTGGTTTCAACGTGGTTACTATTTTTGTATCTGTTAATTATTCTAACAAGTCATTTGGATAGTCATAATGTTTCGTGTTGAACTTCTTAACATCATTTGGCCATTTCTTTACTCTTTATTTTTCTTACGCTGACAGGGTCATGAATTTAAGATGGAAAGCAACAACCTTAAGCTATTGCATACATCTTCTGTCCCAAGTGAATTGGTTGCTAAATATGGTTGGAAACATTCTCAATCCTTCAGACCACAGACCGAAGGAAATGGAGCTTTGAGAGCTTCGTTGTCTTATCATAGGGGCGACCCAGAAAACGTTGAGGTGACTTTCATCTTCTTTCTGCTGTGACTAACCATCAACACAAGTTTATGCTTTATCTCTCAATTTCTCTTTCCCTAGCACAATTGACATTGTTATTTAAATCTAATTTTTTTCTTTTTGTTACTTCAGTTTCTGAAGATTGAACAAGAAATTGTTGTCTGTAATAGACTCAGCATTCACTTTGAGAACAAGGGACATGCAAATGTTATCAGGCTTCCTTGGACACCTGGACTTCATCAGGAAGTTAAACTAATTGCATATGGAGGTAATTTTACTTTTTATATTTTTGAAGATCATTGGTTTAGGTATATGCGTTGTCCTAATTTACCCAATCTTTTCAAATATGGCAAGGTTGTGCCAAGGCTTCAAAAGATTATGAGTGGTTCTCATCCGACCAAGTAATCCTATCTGTATCCGCTCCGGGAGTTATACGAGCAAACCATCCTGGTCAAGCTATTGTTAAAGTTGTTTCTAGTTTTGATACAGTAAATTTTGCTGAGGTATTTGCGTCAAGCACCTTTATCCTTTCTCATCGTCATTCTTCATCTGTAATATAGATGACTAATTTACTCAGGGTGAAACTTAATAGGTACACGACCAATGGCTGATCCAGTACATCTACCTTTACTTAGAAATATACTGGTTTGACTAATGAGACGTCATGTGTGCAGACAAATGTTGAGGGTATCCATATTAGATAAACTAATTATATTCTTGTGACCAGTAAGCTGAATTGCATGCAACTTTTTGTAATTCACAAAAAAATACCATGCACAACATCATTAAATACAAAATGTAAGATAATTATGAAAGTGAAAATGACATATTATGACATTCATCTCATTGCTTAACTTTCTTTTTGACGCCGTGTAGAATTGTGATGGATTCTACACGCGTATGACACCCACAACTACAAGAAAATTGAAGAGAATAACACCAAGTTGAGATAGAACTATCTCTGATTTTTGTATAATTATTCAAAACGAAAATTGGCTGTCTCTTGACCTACAAGCCAGGTCTTTTATAGCTTTAAATCAGTATAGGAATTAGGAAGTTAACCAACAAGGCAACTCCTTTGATTTGCATCTAAATAAAACAAATAACAGTAAGGAAATAGGTAACTACCGAAATACTTGTCTAAAGGAAATAAAAATCAGGAAACCTTCCATAAACTTAATGGGAAGCAATCATGTGAGGTTGGGAAAGGAAAATTGGGAGCAATCATAGGCGGCTGGGGAAGGAAGCTTCTTGCTGGCTCAGCTGGTCGGCTGGGATTCAGGGAACCTTCCATAAACCTAATTGGAAGCAATTAAATTTCATGTGTGGCTGGAGGGAAGCTTCTTGTTGACTTGGCTGGCTGGTTGGAAGGAAACTTCCTTGCTGACTTGGCTGGATGGTTTCCTTGCTGACTTGGTTGGACGGTTGTAGGGAACCTTCCTTGCTGATTTGGCAGCTATCCAACGACTCCATCATAAAATATCCAGCAGCTCCTGCATCACTTTTTCAACCTCCGGTTGCTTTTAACGACAGCCCATTTAGAAACAGTAATTATCTTGGTGACTCGTACACTTCAAATATTTAATAGATACATTATTTTATTATTATGGACATTGTTCTATTTTACAATTTAGGTTTTAAGAATCCAGGCTCAAGAGTGCCACCTTAGCACTCTGGATGTCCGCTAGTCGCTAGATGTCGCTTTTGTTTTTCTTCTATGATTCAATCTTTGAATTGTAACATGGGCCAAAATTGCCCCCCATCATCACCTATATATATTTTCAGTCTTCTTTCAAGACTTTTACATATCTAGACTCCTGTTCAGCTTCTCCAGATTGTACCTTTGTACACTACACAACATGTCCTATTGTTATTGGACGTGGCAAATTTTTATGAACTAACTAAAGTTTCTGTGTACAATTCCATCTTCATTGTATCCGATGTGCTAAAATTTGTTACTAAAAGACTTATTATGTGTTTGTGTCCAAAAACAAATTCGTTTGCCTTGCAAAAATTTCATTTTAATGGAGCCTAATATTTAATATTTTGATGTCTATGTCCTTGTTTTAGGAAATCAATAACAGCTATATAGGAAGGTGTTCTTCCATGTATCCATGCCATATTTACTTGTATCTTGTACACCTGTCCATTTCTCGGTTGTGTTGCAATGTTTGCTATACTACTAATCTCTAGAATGTATTTTCTGTGCACATTTTTAAGTTATTAAGAGCAACGTGGAAAGATCAAGTCAAGTCTCCTATGTTTGGAGTTAAAGTAGCGCAAAGTGGAGCTCACTAACTATAACTTTTGTCCATATGGTTGATGCGAAATCATAACAAATAGCGAACTCAAGTGTTTCCTAAAGTACTTCTCTACTTGAATAAAGATGTGAAAATTCCAACTACAGTAATCAAATTGTTAAAACTTAAATACTAATTTCTATCTATTTTCGTGGTCATCATATTCTTAGAACAACAGTAATCAAATTGTTATAATTATGACACCATAATACTCATGTGCTCTACCTTTAGTGAGGGTTTACATCTTGGAGCAGTTGAGCAGCCTCTCAGTGAGCATTTTTTATGTGCATTGAAACCAAATATTTTTTATTTATTGTATATATATCTAGTTCTACTTTGTTGGCGCTATCTTGTCCTTATGAGTTATATGCTCAATGTATAGGTTGTTGTTGAAGTCTCAATTCCATCCTCCATATCTATGTTACCATACTTCCCTGTAGAAGCCATTGTTGGAAAGCAACTTCTTGCAGCAGTGGCCTTGAATAGCCCAGATGGTGATGAGCATGTACCTCTGACGAACTGTAGCGTGTTATATGTATTCTAATAAACTTTTCAATCTTCATTTTTCTTTCTTAGGTGAGTACTACCACAAATGCGATGTCTTCAGCTCGTCTATTAGATGGAAAGTTTTTTCAGGCAGGGAGTGCTTTGAAGTGATAAATACAACAGATGCTTTGGATTTTAATATGCCGTCAAATATTGAAGGAACTGAATGTTTTTCCTCTTGTGCTTGGACTTACCTACATACCTATTGCCCTGCCCAGGCCACGTTGCACGCGACTTTCCTTGGTGAAATAAAATCGTCCGGTTCCTCATCGGAAGGTAAAATTATTCTAAAGGCGTCTAAGCGGGTCAGTGCCTATCCTCCACTGGTTGTTCAGCAAGCAGGCAATGGGAACCAGTTCGGTGGCTACTGGGTAAATTTGATAAACAATGAGGAATTCGAGGTTCGAGGTTCTAGTCCTTGGAGCCTAAGAGAGATTTATCTTGTGCCGGGAACAGCAATTGATGTTATGCTTCTAGGGGGACCTGACAGATGGGAGGAAGGAGTCGACTTCATTGATAATGTAGACATAAATGGTGATAAGCATCAATATGTTAATGTAGAAACTGTTGTTAAACGTGAAGCGAGAAATGGTGGAATTTTATATAGAGTTTTATGTCTAACTATTGGGAACTATGTAAGCCTCTCTAAGAACATCGTAACATGGTTGCTTGAATAATCACTCAAGTTGGAGACATGTTCTTTATATTTTATCTTTCGTTTCTATTTCAGAAATTGAAATTTTCACGTGGGAACTTAATTGGTGATGCCCATCCTCTCCCAGCTGTTGAAAGTCTGGATGTGGACATCTTTTGCAGCTTTCCTTCTTTAATTACGCTTATTGCTAATGAAAATGGTAATTTGATTTTACAGAAACTATCTCATATAGCTTGTTTACCTTTTTTCTTTCATTTGATTATTTTTTTGTTACTTGTTATACTTCAGCAAGCACACTTGATGTTATCCAGTCCTCCATCCAAGATGCTCGTGGTCCCGAAAACACTCATCTTACTCCTATTTGTGTAGCCAATGACCGCACCATCCGAGTGGCTGCTGTTGGTATTCACAACTCTGGACAGCCGTTTGCAAATTGTTCGTCTCTACGCCTTGAGTGGGAACTCCGTGGTTGTCAAGATTTGGCCCACTGGGATGAAAATTTTAGGAGACAAAGATCATTGAGTACATGGGAGAGGTTTCTTCTTCTGCACAACTCTTCAGGACAAGTATGTCACTAATTTGGTTTTGTTTCGTCTGACAAGAATAGAACACCATGAATCTTTTTTTATTTGTAAAAGAACTCTGTTAAATCAGATTGGTGAATACTAAATAAGGAGATGGACATGCCAATGTTTTAATGTGCGACCGCATACTCGGTATGCGGTCAAACAAATCGGTCTGGCCAGCTGGGGTTGCACCGCACGGTTGCACCAAAGGTGGTGCGACTTGTGCTGTCGCACATGCCGCATAAGTGACTTATGCGACCCAACGGCTAGTTGGCCCAACTAGCCGTTGGGCCATAGTAATGTGCAACGCACCGTGTGGCCTCTGCGTCGCACATTTCGAGTGTGCGGTCGCACAGAACACTTTGCGAGAACACTATATAACCGTTGGAGAATTAAAAAAAGGGAGGAAAATTGCATTTTCCCCATGGTTTGCCCTATAAATCCCCCCCCCCCCCCCCCCCATACTCACCTCACAACACTCGTTCTCACATGAACTCTCAAGTGCTCATGTTTCACATTCTGGTTTTTTGGTTGAAAGAAAGACGGATTTGGCGATCATGGTGCGGGTTTTTGAAGCAAATTTTCTCCGAATTTCGACTCCGCCGCAACTTCCTTCCGTCTTCCACTCTTCCCTAATCCAAGTGCACTTTTTCATCCCTCTTTTATTGTGATATTTAAATTTAGTGTAAAATGACATATAATGGACCTAGTGGTGGCGAATTTCCCTTGAACCATGAAGAATTTTATCATCTTCGTCCCTCAAAATCAACCGACTCAGGATGGAAATCCGCACATTACCTTAGCCTTGAACATAAATCCAAACTAGTATGTGAATTATGTGGTTTTGTTAGTAGTGGTGGAATAAATAGACATAACAACATATTGCTCATCCGGACAGTTCAAATGCTAAACCATGTGCATATGTATCTTCTCTTTATCGTCAAGAAATTGAATTAAATTTAAGAGCAAAATCTAGAGCATATCACAATGAGAAAGCAATTTTAGATGATTACATAGACTTAGATGATGTTGAGGGGTTTGGGTCCGGTTCTGGTCAAGGATGTCGTGATGGTAGTTCATCTTCTACCCAACGTCCCGTATACTCATCAATCTAATCTTTGAGGACATAAACAAGTTGTACATCAGGACTGTTACCATAGGTCGGAAGATTGTCACCTACTTCAAGGCGCACAACTAACTAAACAACCGGATGAAGCATGCCATTCAAGGAAATTTGATTCGTCCAGCCGTCACCCATTTTGCAACCGCATTCCTGACACTCCAAAGGCTTTGGGTGAAATGACAAGCTCCGAAGACATTCATTGTTTTAGCAGAGTTTGCCGATCCAAATGCTTTTGTGTAAAGAAATGCCAAAGTGAAGATAGAGACTGATCAGGTCTATCAAGCCATCATATCGACCGTCTTCTAGAACATCACAAATGCTTTGAAGGCAAGCCAACCGTTGGTGATTGTTCTTAGGTTGATGGATGACGACGAGAAACCCGCAATGTGTTACCTGTACGATGCAATGGAGAAGGCAAAGTGGCAGATTAAGGACAACTACAAGTTCAGATCACAATTATACCAACCTGTTATTGAGGTCATTGATAGAAGATGGGGAAACTCCGTGTGTTTCCTCTTGAACCTCGCTACTTTCTTTGGTGTTAAGAACCGATCAGAAACCATCAACACTCACTTGACGGGCCGGTTGGATGTTCTCAAGAAGATGGTTCCGAACCTGGAAGACCAAGACCACATAACAAGACAACTGGATCATTACAAGAATAGCGAATGATAGTTCGGCCGAGATATTGTTAGGCGGCAAAGAATCACGAAGATCCCTACTTATTGGTGGTCTGATTACGGAAATGAGGTCAGTAGCAGGAACCGATCTTTGAAGGAGTTGACGCTTAAAATTTTGGGTTTCACTTGTTCAGCATCCGGATGTGAGAGAAACTGGAGTGTGAGCAAATACACACAAAAAGAAGGAATCGATTATTGTCAAAGAAGTTGAATGACCTGGTTTATGTCAGCTACAACCAGAGGTTGAGGCAACGATTCATGGGTAGGAGGGACAAATTAGGCTTCTATGACCCTATCAGTGTAGATTATGACTTGATGGAAGGTCATCCTTGGTTGGTGGAAACAGATGATCCAGTCTTTGCAAGAGATGATTTGACATGGGCGGATGTGGAGGAGGCTACCTTTGGTCCATTACGAGGACGACTACGTTGTGCAGCAGCATCAATCTCCAGGATATTACAAACTGATGTGGAGGAAGACTTCAACTTCAGACCACCATGAAGCATCAACTTCGTCATTGGTGCCTGTTTAAGACATAAACGAGCAATTCGTGGGTACAAACAATGATGTAACCGAGGAAGAAGAGACCTATCATGATGACCCTCATGAGTTAGAAGACTCGGGCGATGTAGATGAAGACATTCCTCAGTCTATTTATGACCAAACATATCCGTTGTAGACTACTAGATCTAAATTTTCTTGTTGTACTTGTAATACATAAATGTTAATAAATGAAAATAAACCTAGTAGTTTGGTGGGTAGATGGGGTTTCTAGTGAGGCAATGATGCTGATGAACTGATTGTTTTGTCGAAGCCAAACCAACTAGGTATTTTATACACATTGTTTCTAACTTTTCCTTAATTTTCCTGATGTTTCCTGATTTTTTTTGATTTTTCCTGTTTTTCTCTCATTTTTTGGGAAATTCTTGCAGTTAATATATATATATATATATATATATATATAATTTTGCAGTTGTGCGGCCGCTTATGCGACCGCACAACTGCATATGCGGCCCTGGGGCACCCAGCCGCAGAGGGCCGCATTTGCGAAGTTAAAACCTTGGGACGTGCAAGAAATAAGCCAACACTGATTGTGAAGCAAAAGAAAGAGCCAAAGGAACATAAGAGAATTAGAGCATCAACATTAGACGATTGAACCAAGGATGCCCTTGATAAATATTATAACTTTTCTTTCCACATCTAATCCTGTGTTGTGTTCACCACCCTGCTTCCAAATTCCACAAAATAAAATTTTGTTGATTATCAATGTGGATTTTAACATTTGACTACGGACGACCACAAGATTTTTTGAAATTCTTCGTTCCTGTTTCCATACGTTTTTCTATCTTGAGTCATGCTTGAGTTTCACATTAGTTTTGGCTATCTCGAAGTTCCCCAATGTATGTCATAATATTGTCATTTTGTTCTCTATTGCGTTGACTTGCTCAGTTCATGTAATGATTCCTTTGCAGTGTATGATACGTGCCTCAGTAGCTGGTTTTGACCCAGACATGGCTCCACATTTTCTTAACCAAGCACATTTATTTTCTGAAAGTTTTAATAGTCTTGCAGATGCAATCACACTGCAGGTATGATGGATCGTGTTTACCTTTTGATCAGTAAAATTAGTTGAACTATGTAATACAGGTTTGACAAGATCTGTGCTAATGAAATTGCAGGTTGTACCATCCATGGGCATTATTCCAGATTATATTCTTTTGATTTTTCATCCTGATGCAAAGGTATATTTATGCTTGATCTCCTATTATTATTAACAAATTATCTTATTCATTAGTGCAATACTTTCTTGTCGTTTGCTTTACTTTATTTGATTATGATGTTGTCCTCTCTTTTATCATTTTTTTAATAATTATTTGCTTTTTATTGTGTTCTGTTGTACTATGTGTCATGGTTGATTTTCTTCTGACATTTTCAGTACTTTTGATGTGACTTCAACTCTTAGTCATGGCAATGATGAATGTATGTGAATATGTGTGAATGTAGAGCATGTTCCTACTTCCTACTATGGGAAGCACGAATATGAATGTGGGGTTCGGTTGCGACACGATGCGTGTGCGTGGATTTGTCAATTTTCCAAAAATCAGGATAGGGGATACAACTAAAATAATAATTTTAAAATAAATATACAAAAAATTAAAACCTGATAACAATAGTCAGAAGTTTAAATGACTTAAATAAACATAGAAGTTCGTAGTTCATCCCACAATTCGACCACAAAATAACACATCTAAATTTAACATACAAGTTTTGAGTCATAATTAAGTACATTCATAATCATTTCTCAACAAAGACCACATCATCCCTGGTAGGTAGATCCCCTTTGACAGTGAAGAGAACAAGTTCCATAACTGGTTCATCAAGTGAAAGAGTGGCAATCTCTAGCTCTCCTGCTCCTTCAATAGGATTAAATGAATCTCCTCCCACATCTCACATTTTGACTCTCCCTTTGCTTAAGCTTTAGTTTTCCTTGACAAAAGATGGGGATTAGTATTCACATATACTAAATCTTTTGCACGAGGAAAATTTGTCTGTCCTCGTAGTGTGGATAAAGTAGGAATCCTACTTCAGCATATAAAGCTTATATGACAGTTTACAATAATATAACACGTTCATAGGTCTAGAATTTGTTTATGCATGAATCAAGGTATATTTAGGAGAAACATGAGATCCAAACGTGGCTGATTTCAGAACCTAGAATGCAAGGCATAGAGGCTGTAATACCCAACCCCTAGTCATATACAAGGACCCGAAAGAAGCCACACACGTGCCAATTAAACATGCAAGCAACAACGAGTTCATACAACAAACATGGAGCATCACGCCACACAAGAATCATGCATGCAATACACCCGACATGCTCCCCCATGAGCCAGTCACCTTCCCCGATTTCTCTACTCAAACCACCAAGGAAATATGTGACAAAGGTCGAGATGAGGGGGAGGACGTCCCAACCAGCCATCGCAGCCCAGGATCCGCGCTACAACCAACCCAACCAGGTTGAGTTCCACCTGCGCGTGCGCCCTAGATGCTTGACCGGACAACCCCCTGGTGCTGGATGATCCTCCATCCAATACCCCCACTTGTTATCCTACTTTTGGACCAGAAGCATACCTGAGAGTTGAAGCAAAACATGCTCCAAGTCGCCGGAGAAAACTGTTGCCCGCTTTCTTTCCAATAAACGCCTCCTTGCTGTCGCCACTCCTTCTTGCAACTTCACTTGAGTGGTCGGAGTTGCTGGTCACCGGAGATGGGGAGGGGATGTGAAGAGGGGGAAAATGTGCGTGAGAAGGGAAGGAAGTGAGCAAAGTCGGCTAGGGTTGCCATATATACTCCACATGCGCCAACTTACCAAAACCCATACCAAACATGTGAACCAAATTTCCCTTGATCCTTCCAATTTCCATGCTAATTGCATCCTTGATTGCTGACTAATCAATTCCCAACCACACCAGCCCATGTGGCAAGAGAATCAAATCCAACGTAACAAGTTACCAAAACGCAACACTAACATGTGCACCAAAATCTCCCACGATCCTTCATTCCTATTTCTATGCTAATTGCATCCTTGATTGCTGACGTGACGCCAACTCACATGCTCACTTGCCAAGTCTCACACAATATCCCACGTGGCATGAAGGAAAAGGAAGCCAAAGCCTCACACGCCCGAAGCAAAACCGATCGAGCCTAGTTGCACACGCGCCCGGTGCGCCACACTCGTTCAACCAAAAAGGAAACTTTTCCTCGGAGGGAAACTTCTCCCAAAAAGGAAACTTTTCCTCAAAAAAGAAACTTTACCCGAAGAGGGATTTTCCCCGAGAGGATCTGTTCCCGAAAAAGGGAACTTTCCTAAAAGGAAACTTTCCCGAAACAAGAACAAACACACACACACAATCATGAGCAACCAACATAACAAACCACGGCCCAAGTATGAAAGATGAAAATGAGACTTATTAAAGTATCAGGAGAGCGGGTCTTACAATTATTATTATTGACTCAATCCTATCTCTCATGCCACACAAGGTGAAATATGATGAAATAGGACTGAATTCAATCTTAAAAGGAGGTGGCAATGGTTTTAAAAGCACTTATCGGTGGGGCTCCCACATAATTCTTATTTTATTGACGTCCATCCCATTTCCCATGCTAACAAAAATCAACTTTCAACATTCTGTCCGAGCTGGTTTAAAAACAAAGAAAGATCACGTAATCTAGTAGCACAACTTTTTGTTCTTGATTTAAATTTCAACTTTAGAAAAATGTATCATAATATGTTTATGTAGGAAAATGTTATGTAGGTGATTAGTTAAAGAAAACAAACTGTAATAAAATATTATTTGTAAAGTTAATGCCATATTATTTGAAACATACTATACAACTTGTCAAGTGATGCTAGTGACCCTTAATGTCAACAAGAATGTAGTAGAATTATCATATAAAACATCAACTTAAACACAAGAGTCATGATAATATAATGATTTTATTTTGGGATAAAAGGCTTTGTTGTTGTATTTTATTAAAATCATATTGGAACAACATATCAATTAGTGGTTTTTTCAGATCTGTGAAAAATACAATTCCTTTATCATTGTATAAAGGGGCTTTCCGTTCTAATACTCTACCTGAGAGTTATCAGTTTACCTTTTTGGAAAAATGAAACATCACTAGTCTACTTATTTAGGATTAAACATCATTACATTTGAAGTTTTTATATTAATAACAAGGTTTTTCAGACCTTGACCCGACCAAGGCACTAGGTGGTTGGGTCAATTTTGTCATTTGGTTCAACCAGTAAGAGAACCCAGTAAGAGTGTCAATCAGAAATTTACCTAGTGATGCTTTAGCTATTTGACTGCATCGGGGTCAATGCAGTTAATTAGCATAGCATATAACTAATATCAAACTATGGAAATTTATCCAGAAATTACCCTTTTACCTACCAAACATTACTTGAAGAGAAATGAACTCTTGTAGTCATTTTCCTTATTTAATTTGTAACCGATTAAAAAAATTCCTTTTTTAATTTGTAAACTTGGAGAGCATATAACTAATATCAAACTATGGAAATTTATCCAGAAATTAACCTTTTATCGGCCAAACATTACTTGAAGAGAAATGAACTCTTGTAGTTATTTTCCTTATTTAATTTGTCACCAATTAAAAGAATTCCTTATTTAATTTGTCATTGGTCATCACCGACAATGCTCATGATAATTTTACTTTAGGCAAATATATCAGTAACTGGCGGGACCTGTTTACTGGAACCTCTTGTGAACGATACTCGTGTTACTGAGGTCTTGCATAATCCTGGCACTACACCTTGCTCTTTGTTGACACTGGGTTCAAGAGGTCTGGGTACTGCACTTCTAACAATCTATGACAGAGGCCTTTCACCTCCAGCTGCTGCTACAGCCTTGGTATGCATTCTTCCTTTTGTATTAACAATAATTCTACGATAAGAATTCACTTATTTGTTTTGACGTCTCATATCTGCCTGTGGCTCTTCTTACATGACTATTCTTTTTTTTTGTTCTTCTGTTAACATGTAGAGAAAAACAATTTTCTCCGTTAAGAAATATATAAAATCCAGAAAGTGGAGTGAAAAGCTCTTGGTTTAGTTAACAGATGAATGTATGTACGATGTAGGGGTTCTTACTATAAATCATAATCAGACAACAGACATTTGTAAGAAGGAAAATAACATTCTTTCTTGTGATTAGGATTTATTCTTACTCATACTTTTCTTTACTTTGACAACCTGTTAAAAAATCCCACTGATCGGCACCTGCTACATTCCTTAAACATCCATTTTCAGGTGGAAGTAGCAGATGTTGAATGGATTAAACTCATTTCAGCAGAGGAAACATTTATCTTGGTATGACCAATCTACTTTTGGTAAATTTCTTTGTCAACGTTTGGTTCTCTTTTTACTGATTTGTCATTTGCAGGAAGGATCTATGAAGACTTTTGAAATACAAGCAGGGACACAAGACGGGAGCACATTTGACTCTTCCCAGGTATGTCATATCTTTTTAATTACTCTTTCTGCTCATTCTGTCATCTCATCATACTGTATCAAAGACCTTTGTTTTGTAGTTTGCTTGGGCACTGCTATGAGTCAGCTGACCTCATTTCTTTCCCTTGTCTGGTTTGATCATATAACTGTAAACATGGTTTTAGATTATATTAACATGTACCATTTTGTTGACTTCCAGCAGGCAACAACTTTTTTTATCAACTAGGTTGCTATTAAATCTAATAATCTATGGGTATGCCCACATGACCTGAAATCTCCTGAATACTGCTCTACATTGAACTCATGTCCTAACATGTTTAGATAATGTATGATAAAAAAACGTTATCATTAATGATGATGTAGTTGAACAAAATAATCTTGGCTTACGAACATGTTCATGTTGTATGTATCTACAGCATCACTGTAGGGACAAAGTGGAAAATATTTTTGAAAAGATAAGATAAAATCATATGACGTACATTTTTCTTCTTCTTATGTGTCCTTAGTCATAACTGATAACCTCATGGGTCTTTTCTTTTGGTGCCTGTGATTGTTGCATGTGTCCTGACACTTGGTTTTATTTTTCCAAATGGTCATCACTTATCAACATGTATTTAGTGTGCTGCCCTTGGCCTTTTGTTTCATCTTAAGGTTTATATTTTGCAATTATTATCTTCAGGTTGTGGAGTAATTCTACATAAATATTCATGTGTGTCCAGTGTCCTGAGACTTGTTTTTATGTCCTAGTGGTAATCATTCATTGGAATGTGGTTTGCTGCATTTAGCCTTTTTTGGATTTTAATATTTGTATTCTAAACTTATGATCCTCATTTTGTATAGTACCTGTACATGAATATTCATGTGTACATTGACGGAAACATGGTCAAGCTGATCAATGAGGATGCTTCATCAATAGTTGGCGATCCCCGAATTAATCAGCCTTGCTTTTCTGTAAAAGCTGAACAAATTGGTATTACATCTATATATGTAAGTCTGGAATTTTGCTTGGGTCGTGATATATTGTTTACTGAAGTTTGAATTTTATTTATAACCTTCAATATGGATATTTCCAGGTCAGTTTTGCTGGATTATCTGGAAACAGTATTTCAAGTCAACATGTAACAATTGAAGTTTATCCTGCTCTGAGATTACAACCTAGTTATATTTTTCTCTCACCCAGTGCTTCTTACATGGTGTGTTTCTCTATTTTGTTCTTTCTACTCTCTTTAGTTATCTTCTGAATTGTAATTGTATAGGTCTTATATGTGCCTCATGTTTTATGTAGTATATATAGCCCTCTTAATTCTTGTGTCACCTAATTGACTACTTGGGGCACATGTCTCAATTTTTCATCTGACATGCATATGGCAATGCACCTGTTGCTTGTAATGTCATTGTAATTTTTTATATTTTGTTCTTAAGCTGTTTTGGCAAGGTGTAAACTTATCATGAGATTAAAGTGAATAGTATTATCTATCTTATATTGTTGTAATATGTGCTACTATAATTTTTATGTTCCGACTTCAGAGTAAATCGAAGTCCCAAACAATTTTTTGTCACAAATAGTTTTTATTGGAATTTACAGTTCTTTGTTCAACTTTTATTTGCAGCCCAATTTTTTTTTATGTTTCAAAAGTGATTTCCTGTGTCCATTCCTAATGGAGTCAAAGATTAAGTTATTTTTTTGGCTTTTGGGTTACAATGGACTAAATAACCGTGGTTCATATAAGTTGTTTACCATTCTTATTTATTGTGAATTAGTAGGAAGTTGTCTAAACATCAGATCACAGTTCAATCAGAAACAACCTCTTTGTCACAGAGTGACAGATGTATGATTGCGTACATCCGATCCCCCCTACCTTGCTTAATGTGGGAGCCTCTTTTTGTCACAAATGGTATGAGCCTATAAGGAATTCATTTGAATTGAGGCACTACGTTTTGTATATTTTTTAAATTACTTTTCTTAAATGAGGATCCAATAAAGAAATTGCGTAAATAATTTAAAAAATAGGTTTTGACATTAACAGAATCTTATCATAACTAATAAAAAATAAAAGAATCTTAGCATGATAAATATAATAAGAGTTACAAGAGGTAAATGTTTGGCTATTGTATATTATAGGTAGTCCTAGATCACAGAGATAGGTCGCCATTCTGAAAGTAAAATAACATGATATTCTGATATAACCAACTTACCAAGTATTATAACTAATACCAAACGTAGGATGATGGAAGCATGTGATTTTTTTTAACGGAAGTGCTTTTTGTAATAGGCCTAAAATTCCTCGAATTTTTTTTTTGCTAGCAGATACTCGTTGCATGACTTTGAATTGATTTTCGCTGTGGCCACGAATAAAGATATTGCATTGCATTGGTTTTCACTGTGGCCATATTAGTCATACAATATATGTTTTACCTAATTTCAGAATAGAAAGTTGATGACTTCCCTCCTAGTCAATTTATTTTTTCTTAGAAAATTCTGCAACTTAGAAGTTTTGGACTTGATATTTTGAAGTGTATGGTACCAAAAGAAACCGCTGTTGTCATGCAGACCATTTTTTTTTCCAATTGTTTTTGAGGTCTGCTTATTGTTATTGATTTTTTTCCTTTTCCGATTGTTTT
The DNA here is from genome assembly GCA_963682175.1 of Triglochin maritima. NCBI lineage: Eukaryota > Viridiplantae > Streptophyta > Magnoliopsida > Alismatales > Juncaginaceae > Triglochin > Triglochin maritima. The sequence goes on along the minus strand of OY821788.1, from coordinate 25,262,905 downwards.
CCCTTGGTGTGCACAGGTTTCAGTGAAAGGTGGCCCAACACTTGGGGTGATTGTGGAGTATAAAAGTTTAAATGATGAAATTGCAACTACTCACAAAACGTTTGGGAAGGTTTCTGCCAATTCTGTAGGGAATGCTGTAAGCATTTGGCAATTATTCATGTTTTAGCTTTAGTTGAGGAAATTACTTCCACCGATATATTTTGTTAGTTACTCACCTGCTGCTTATGTTTTTCCAGACTCTTCATGTTGGTTATTATGCAAATGGAGGTGACTTGGTATGTGAAGCATTTGGTCAGGTCGAGGTCGGGGTTCCACCAATGATCTTTCTTAATGTACAAAGTGAACAACTCTGTGTTGGTTGTGAAATGCCTATATTCCCTTCTTATCCTGAGGTTAAAACTCATGATAGTTACTTTTGTTGTATTTATCAAATTTTCTTCCTATTTTAGAGAAGTTGATGTATTATATTTCCAGGGCAATTTGTTTTCATTTTATGACGTATGCAAAGATTACAGATGGGTCGTGGAAGATCCTAAGGTTCATTGATTAATCTTAATTGCATTTATTTATCTGTTTCCTATCTTGATTGCCTAACATGGTTCCTTCTGTGTTTAGGTGTTGAAAATAAATTCATTTGGAAGCTCTTATCTTGATACAATGGAAAGACATTCTTTTGATGGAGGGGAGACTGATTCTTATGGTATAGGAGATGAGTATGGGTTTATGAACTCCATTAATGGGAGGTACTGAATAAGAATTAGTAGTCACTAAGCCTTATTAATTTTTCATTCACCTATTATCTGCATACATGTGAATTGTTGGGGCGCGTATGGTGGAGTGGGATTCAGAGTGGATAAGTTGATTTTTGATAAGGGCCATCCACCTCTCTACATCTTGCATCTCATACTTAGTGTTAGGTTGTGAAAGTTTTCCAGAAGTTGTTGTTAATGTGATTTATCAAACATCAATGCATCAAATGATGTTTCAAAATTTACATAAAATGGATGTACGGTATATATCAACTATGAGGTTGGTTAAATCATGTATTTGTTTCGATATGTCAAACTGTTCCAGGAAAGAAGAACAAAGGGACAACATAATAAAAAAGCTGAATATGTTATATTTGGATTCAGTTTTAAACTTTTACTCCACCAAAGATTCGAGTTGGGGAAATAGAGGACACATGTCATCATGGGGGTGCGTTAATTAGCATGTGATGAATGTTTCTTGTACCTCATGAAGTGGAACAGAAAAAAAGTGAGAGGTGGAAGAATCTTAGTTCAGATCTGAGATGTCAAACCATGTTAAAAGTAGGGATGAAATGCAAATTTACCTTTGCAAAAAACACCTTCCAATCGGTAGCTAATGATCAAAAACAAAATCTTCCAATAGGCAGCTAAGTGGGGTAGTTTGTTTTTGTTTTATTTTCAAGTGCAACTTCTGTTTTCCTTTATTTTAATTTGCATTTTGTATTTTTGTCATCAAGCTGTAGAGTACACAGTTTATGGTTAAAAATTCTACAAGCTAATGCTGTATTTGTCTTCATGATCAGGTCTGCTGGAAAATCGAAGGTTTTTGTTTCATTCTCGTGTAATTTTGTTTCCATTGAAGGCCAAATTTCAAGAATTTATAATGCATCTCAAACTGTTAGAGTAATACCTGAGCCCCCCCTTGCACTTGGAATTCCAATAACTTGGGTACTTCCACCATTCTATACTACCTCAGAAATTCTTCCAGACTCTTATGAAATGAGTGAGCAAGGAGTTTCTCGTCAACACAAAAGAAGTATTTCATACTCGCTCCTGCAGTCATCTGAAAAGAAAAGCATCTCTCAGGATGCTATTTCCGTTGTTGGCAATAGGATCAAAACAAGAGAGAGTAATAGTCTTGGTTGCCTTAAAGCTAAAGATCAAACTGGACGAGTAGAGATTGCATGTTGTGTGAGGATTGCTGAGGTACGAATCTGGATATGTATTTGCTCCATGTTAAAATTGAGTTATTTTAATCACCTGCTTCGCTGTAGGTAGAACTTATTCATGTGCTCTGGATATCTCATGTATTATTTTCTTTGTATTGAACATTTTTGGATTTAGTGTATGGTTTTTCGAAACCATGTAACGTCATGGTAGATTTACTAGCATACAACAGTTCAATATTTTTTGTTGAAGCTCAATGCTAGGGTGACAAATTGGACAGAGGTTTTGTAAAACCTATGGTTATTTCTCAACATTGCCTGTCTTTTTTTTATATTTTGGGTCCCACTAATGGTTATTTTTACAGTAGGACCCTTTGCCTGAAGAACTTTGAAAGTTCTACCTTTTGGTTCAACGTTGAAGGTATCTAGATTAGAAACTCATGTTACAATAGGATCATACACATCATGAAGTTTTTTGTTGTCAAATTGATCTATAACTAACTTATATATAAAATTGGGTTAATTCCTTTAATAACATATTTTATGGATTTTGGAAGCTATAAAATAATGAACTCTGCAAGGATAAATATATTTGATAAAGATAATAAGTTATTGATGAAAAGGGTAAAAATATATGGTTTGTTTTCTTTCCAATCTATTCACTTATGCTTGCCTTTAAACTTTAGGGGAAATTTCACTTTGCACCCCTCAAAAGTTTCCCGTTCTCAAGTTGCACCCATCAGTTACCCCCTGACTTGTTTAAGTTCATCAAAAACACCCCCTCCGTTATCTTTCCATCCAAATATTTCTGTTTTCTTGATGAAATGACCAAAATACCCCTCCCAACAACTCAAAAGGAAAAAAACCCACATATAACCCTCTAGGATTCAAACCTAGCACTTGATGAACTCATAGTCTTAGCCAACTAAGCTACAAGTTGTAGCTATTCATTATTGTTGTTTAATCAATATAACCTTTTATGTAGTCTGGTAGTAGAAAAAAGTGAAAAATCAGCAATAATTCATATTACCTTGGAAGAAATAACAACATATATTTGAACAACAAAAAAACTCATAAACATCTAATTCAACCACATATATTTAGTCATCTCATACTCATAAACACAAAAAACCATGTAGTTCAATAACAAGAAGTCTTACAACAAAAAAACCCATAATTCTAACATAATCTATCAATCAACTCCCGATTCCGTTCCAGTTCCAGTTCTCGCTCCTGCATTTGATGATTCCTCTCTATAAGAGCCTGAACGTCATCTTCCTCCTAGCGATGACCCTCTTCCTCTTCTAGATTGTTGTTTTCTCGTTGGTGCCTTACAAGTCTTCTTGTTATGTCCCGTTTCCCCACACTTGGAACACCTAAATTGCAAAACTCGCTTCATCTTTCCACTGCTGGCAATCTCATCTGCGGCCTTCCTTCTTTTCTTTTTGGGCCTACCAGACTGGCGTGGGTTGGTAGGTGGTCCAACTTCCTCCATTCCCTTTGTCGGCCATTGCGACATATCTGGAACAGGACACAACACTTCTGCATATGCTCTCTTATATGTCTCAACATGATAGCATGTGTCTACATATGCATGTGGTGATCCTTGTCCACTCAAAATACAAGCACATGCATGTATGCACGGGATTCCCGTGACATCCCACTCTCTACATCCACATGTTCTTGCATTCAAGTCCACAGTGTAAAGTGTAAACTTTTTCCTTCCAACTCACTTCAAAGAGTTGTTCACCTACTCGAATTGTAAGAATATAAGTAAGACTATTCGAACATATTACGAAACAAAATAATAAGACATATACAAGAATTGGAAGACAGTCCATTGACTGTTTCAATTTTTTTTCCAGAATTCGGTCAATGTTGGGACACAAAATTCTGTCAATTTGAATGAACTCTTTTTTTTGTTGACATCTCATAATGTGCTACATCAGACTAACAATCAGCTTGTCTTTAGCCTCCAAAATATAATTGTTCCAACTCTCTAATGCGTTGTTGCATAGTAGCTCACATTTGATCCATGTTCTGAACTTGTGTCTTGCCCATAATGATGGTGGAATTGCATTCAACCACTGATAAACCTCCTCACCGTTTGGTCTTATCTTCCGTAGTTGTTCCATATGTTCTAAAAATTCTGGCTCTATGTAGCTTTTGGCCGCATTCCACAAGCAATTTCGAAGTGGCATTCCCTTGAACTTCTCTTTGAAATTAGCATAAAAATGACGAACACAAAAATGATGATCCACTCCGGGAAGAACATCATCAAAAGCTTGTACAAGACCCTACAAATTGAGTCAATTTCAGATTAAATGCAGAAGTTAGAAGATGAACTTTGAAATGCAGAAGATGAACCTTTCAGATTAAATGCAGATTAAACGCAAAAGTCAACTTCTCTTTGAAATTAACATACAAATGCATAGTTAAATTGAGAAGCTACCTTCTGCCTATCTGACATGAATATCCACTCTGCATAATCACCACCTAAACTCTCCACCAAGGTTTGAAGAAACCAAGACCACACAACCTTACTCTCACACTCGACCACTTCAACCGCTAAAGGGAACAATTGATTATTTCCGTCTCTTCCAACAACGCTTAACAAAATACCCCCACAAGATGTTTTCAAATGGCACCCATCAAGACAGATAAATTTTCTACAACCATTCAGAAAACCCTTATTGCATGCATTAAAACTCACAAATAGTCTTTGGAAAATAGCTTTTGGACAGTCCTAAACTCTTTCGACCTTCAAAATGACTGTAGATCCTGGGTTTGTAACTTGCAACATGTTGCAATAATCCCATATCCGAGCATATTGCACAAGGTGGTCTCCATCATCAATCTTCAATGCCTTTTGCTTTGCTCTGTATAATTGTTGTTTTGAAGGATTAATCATGAAATCTCTTCGAATGCTCTTTTGAATGACATCCACTGTGCACTTAGGATCAACCCTTACTTGGTACACTATCTTGGTAGATAACCAAGTGGAGTTAGCCAACCGATTTGAGTACTACCTCCCACAAGCTACTTTTTGTTACTTCATCTGAAGATCCATGAAGACTCCTCAGGTCATCGTCACTTGGCTCATCTTCGTTAATGGACCTTATCTTCTCCCTAGTTGAAGTCAAGCACATCTTCCCTTTTTCTTTCTCTTCACTCGGCTTGCTTGGCTCATCATGCGGGTCCTCCACGTCCATGCTCTCATCGCTGCTATTGTCAGTAGAATCTGAAGCTACATAGTCATAATCACTAACCTCAAGATTTGACACTGACATGTTTAGAGGTTCAACCCATTCGTTAGCCGATGTAACATACAAGTCGATTCAGTCAAAGCCACTGTACATCTGAAACATTCTAGTAACTTGCTCATCTGTGTCAGCTAGAACAAACCCACCCTTACTTCCATTCAGTGTCCGAAACAACATTCGACTATCACTTGGCAAACCAAGTTCTTCTAGAAATCCTACTAATTCGAAGTAAGACATCAAGTGGATCACAATTCTCAAAGTAACTCAAGTCGGCATCCTTGTATACACCGTCATCAAAATATCCAGAATGGTGAAAAACCAACCGAAAAGTACTATTCATGATTGCTTAAACCTACAAATTTAGACCACATCAAGTTGCATTCCAAAATAAATTAGTTTAAAAAGTCACTATTACGGTAGTTGTTCAAAATACAAATCAAATCTAGAAAAAAATCATATCTTTGACAGCTAAAACGAAGACTGTTTTATCACCATATAACAACGAAATTCATGAAAAATGAAGAAATTGCTAAATGCAAATCTTGAGTTGAGTGCCTCAACATATGATTAAGAGATTAAATTTCTAATCAACCCTACCAATGAGCAAGAAAATGAACATCCCATTCATTCTGTCAGCATACAACAAGTGCAATCAAATGGTTGGAAAATTGAAATGAAAAATCAGAACCAAAATCGAACTAAATCAGAACCTAAATCAATAAAATCAGAACCTAAATAGAACATGTTCCTAAATGGTTGAACATGTTCTATTAGGAATGATCCTAATCAACAATTTTATGATGATTTTTTGTTTCAGTCCTAAATGGTTGGAAAATTGAAACGAAAAATCAGAACCAAAATTAGATCCTAAATTAAGCAACCAAACATAACTAATCAGTACAGGAAGTACATGGGATTGGGAAATATGTCAACTTTTTTATAACTGAAAATAACAACGGGTTCCATTCACTGGAAGCCTCATAAATAGATATAAGGAATAATAATAGTTATCCATTTATTTTGATGGTTTAGCGAAATATATGATATGCTGATGGGCTTAATTAAGAAAACTGTCATCTTGTTGGACAACTAAACAGAACTGAAAATTCAAACTGATGGAAAAAACTAAACGAAAGTGAAACGAAAAATAGATTATTATTTTTGAATTCAAAGCACCCAAGTGCAAACTTCATTGACATGAAAAACAGTTAATGTAAACAACAAATAAAAAGTAAGATAAAAACTTTTGAAATCAGAGAATGCATGCTCCAAGAAGACAACCATTACAAAAATCAATGATAATAACCTTTAGGTTTTAAAAATAAAAAAACCCTACACAGATAACTAACAATAAAAGATTGGACAAATATCACCCAAAACAAAAACAAAAAAACTAAAACAAAGACTATGAAATAATGACCTTCATATTCGTTGAGCAGCTGAATGATGGTAACCTCATATCCCTTTTCAAAAACAATCTTTCCTAGAGGAAGGAGGACACCGGAGAAGGCAATGAAGAAGGAGGGAGCCGGGAAGGAAGGAAGACACTGGGAAGGAGGCAAAAATGGCTGCCGGCGGAATGAGGAAGGAGGACACACCGGAGGAGGCAACGTCGATGAGGAAGGAGGAGGAATCGTAGCCGGAGATTGGGTGAATCGATTTGGAGAAAAATTGACTTGAGGCAAAAATTGATTTGGGGGAAAAATGCTTATACTCACACACTCTTCGTTTGGGAGTAAAAACATAGGGATTAACTAGGTGGGGGCGAAATGACAATAATACCCCTACATAGGGATTCAAATGGACGGAAAGATAACGGAGGGGGTGTTTTTGATGAACTTAAACAAGTCAGGGGGATAACCGATGACCTTGAAAAGTCAGGGGTGCAACTTGAGAACGGGAAACTTTTGAGGGGTGCAAAGTGAAATTTCCCCTAAACTTTATGCAGTCTGACCATATATATATGGAACTTGTTTTTGTAATGTGGCCGATTATGATTTACGTGTATAATTTGGTTTTCTACATAATATACAAGAATGGAGTGAAGCGTGAATATGTGCGTTAATGTTGGTTTCTTTTCCTTACATTGTAGTTTATCATTTAGTGATCAAAAGCACAACATATTGTATAAAAAAGCTGACTTAATTAATTGCTTAAAGTTTTAAGTGTGCTTATCTGCTTTTGATTAAGTTTTAAAATTGACATAAGCATGCATGCATATGCTTGTTGACATCTTCTGTCTGCAGCGTTGTTCTTAGAGATTCATTTTTAACACACGTCTTATACATTTTCATAACTCAAGTTATTCAATATACTCAGTATGATATTTCTAATAAAACTTATGATGCTTTGTTCAATGTTCAGACATTTTGAAATTTTCTTTTCTTGTAGTGCTGATATGAATTCGATTAATGGCTAGTATCTTATGGATTTTGTTGTTCCTCCTTATCAGGTGAGCCAAGTCAGGATATGTACAACGGATTTCTGTTCGTATGTTGTGCATCTTGGTGTAAATGACAGACTTGAGCTTCCTGTAGGTTATTGTGACAGCATAGGTACTTGTGAATGGTATCATGTCAAAGTGTTATTTACAAGAGGAACTGAGGTTGTTATTCCTTTGGCACGTTAGTCATATTTGACCATTATCATTTGATAGGATATCCTTTCCTTGAAGCCTATGGAATTGTGCCACTCGACATTGAAACCAACAACCATGATGTTGTATCTGTACATATGCCTTCCTACAGTGATAGACAAAATGGCAGCAAAGATATTGTTCATCTCCAGGTTTGCAGGCTTCTATCTTGCTGTCTTGATATAGCCTTTGTATCAATTTTCATTAACAACGATGTGGTTTTGTAGCAAATTACATTATTTTTCCAATGTGTCATTTTTTAATATTGTGTAATGGGAATTATACTCCATAGTTCTTATCTTCTTTACATTGAACCTAGTAATTGTAGTTATGTTTTTTCCCCTCAATTTTACTAATCGCATGGGGTGAAGGCTCGAAGGCAAGGTAAAGCTCTTGTGAAGATATTCATAAATAATGATCAAAGGAAGGCGACATACATATCGGTTAGTTTGAAAACTTTAACTCGTAAACAATGCTTGTGCAAGACTTCGAATGGTTATGTTGTCTGGTTTCGCCAAAGAAATTTGAAAAGCTACCTACCTGTTTGTGTGAGAACAGAAAATACCTCATGTCTGATTTCCTTATTGTTTTCTGTTTTCACCAGATATTGGTTGGTTCTCGAGTAGTTCCAAGGAATCCACTTCTTCGTGTTGGCAATTTTCTCAATTTCTCTACATTTGGTGATGGTATGGAAATTAGCTTCTATAGTTGAACTTCCTTATTTCTTTTCTTTTTCTTATAATGATCTTTTACGTTTTATGAACTGTTTTCCTCTAGCAAAGAATCTGAAATTCCTCATTGGCTGTGTTTTATTTATTACAATTGATAATGGGTACTAATATTACTCGGTTTATGCTTTACAAATACACATATATTAATTCTAGTCGATTTAGAGAGATTTATATTTGTAATAGAATTTTTACATTTAAGCTTTCACTGACAGACAAAAAGACATGTAAGGTTTATTTTTTGTGTGAAATGCTTTTCAGTAGGTGGAATTTAGCATTTTTAGTAACCATTTTTATTACTTGTTCTGGTATATCTCCTGTAAATTCCTGCCCTACTTGTTTCTAAATTGATAGGAGCAACTGACCTACTATTAGGCCATTGGTCAAGTTCCAATGAAAGTGTCATACATATCAACAAACTCACTGGTGAAGCTCATGCTCGTGCTGAAGGTTTATCCCAAGGTATCGAATTGGAGTTTTAGTTAACTAATTTATTTAAGTGCCCATCGTAATGTCAATTAATTGATTTAATGGTATGAGTTTACCTAATTGTTGTTTTTTCCTTCCAAAAGTGTACTTTGAAAGTTCAGATGTGAAATTACAGACGACGGTTACTGTGTTGCGGAATGAACACATTGTTGTTCATGCTCCAAAAGCACCATTGACAAATGTTCCATTTCGTTCAGAAGGATATATGTTCTCTGTGACGTTAAGGTTAGTTGTTTCTAAGGTTTGAATGGTTATTCTTTTTCTTTTCCAGGTTTTTTTAGTGTTTCTACTTTCTAGCCTTATTTAGAAACTAGAAGTAATAATATAGCATGAATCAATACATTTATCTTGCAATATCCAAATTATGCTTTATGCGCTTAATGCTACAGTATGTGAAAACCATAATAGTGGTCGCAGAAACCAATTCTTTTTTATTTTTCTTCATAAATAGAAAGGAATCAGAAAAAGGTAAGTCCATGAAGATTGAAGATAATTGAAAAACTACCATGCATTTTATCACTCAATAAAGCACCCAAATGACCTCTTTTGCTTCATTGGATAGCAGATACCCAATTTTCCGAAAGACCACTCAAGTATTGGTTTTGTTGTTCTTAATAAAATAACTCAATACAAATTACTGAACCAAAATCGTTGCAGTAGAAATCCTAATGATACAACATATATCATCAACAGATAGTTAGGCTACAACATTATAACTTGATTGGGTTATCATCTTCTTGGATGTGATCAAGTTTGATGTGAGTTTCTTCTAATACCTCCAAGACACTAGTTATGGATGTTGGTCACTATAATCCTGTTTGACCTGACATACCACGGTCCCCATAGAGCACTTACCGATGCCTCGCCTGTTAGTGCATGATGGCCCCTGTTAGCCCACAACGGATCCACTCCGGACCGGACTCGAAATGCGATCACCAACTACGAACCGATACGATTAGTGCTCTTCGAGTGGCACAAAACTCCAAACAAACACAATAACCAAAACTAAGATTTCATTATTCAAATGGATGCTTATACAAGTACAAGTGATGACCTATTTATAGGCTACAACAACCACTTCAATTAACTAACTCCAACTAACTCTAACTACTAAAACTAACTCTAACTAACATAGAATCCATGTAACCCCCAAACACCCAATCAAAATATGCCAAGTCATCAATCTTCATCAAGTGTATTAGACCAATTACGATTGGCCACGTCACTTCATTTATTTTGACTGCTATCAACTCCTTCCCCCTTAAAATCAACCTTGTCCCCAAGGTTGTGGATGAAATGCAACGAATTTGGATGATGAACCCATGGTGGCCTTGCTAGGGATTGTTTCCCTTTACGTCCTCGATTATCTTCTTCGTAAGGCATGGAAGTTCGGCCCAATCTTCCATCTTACCACCAGACCTTGTCATGTTCAATTGTAGCCTCATTGTGATGAATGCAACCCATATAGTCATTTCGTCGAGCAGCTTGTGTGCAGCATTCTTTGCAAATTTGATATCAAGGTTGGGTAAGCCGACTCTCAGGTGGACTGTGAAATCCTTGGTTGGGCTGCATAAGAAGAAAAGAAACATCCACGAAACCCAAAATTCCAAGGAAACCAATCGCATCACAAAAGCTACATGTTTTCAAAACAAAGGGATGAGGCTTGATCATTCTCGACGACTCCCATGGCTGAATAGTTGTGAATTTGGAGGCACACATCTAAGGTCAACCTTGAAGTTGGTGATTCAATCAATAGATATATATTCCTGCCCTTCTCGTCATCCACATCCAGCAACGTCCACCCAGGCATTTTATCGAACACCTTGAGAGCGTAAGTTAGAAGTATCAAAACATTGGAGCCACCCTCACAAGCATTCCATCGAACACTTCCCTTGCAGCACTAGGAGCATTGTCTCCAAGACTAATTGGCATCATTAGCGTCACTTCCACATCTTAAGATGGTTATCGCCAAGTTCCGCATTTTGTCAAACAGCTTGTCTGCAACTCTTCTTGCCGTCGTCGTAGCACTAGTCCCACCATTCAAATTGTCCTTTCCTGTGAGTAATGAGGACGTTACCAGGTTTCACATCATTGTGTGCGTATGGAGGACCAAAACTGTGCATATGCTTTAATCCTGCACAAATCTGATGAAAGATCTGAAGAACCACCACTGTGGAGAAGAACTCCTTTTTTGATTGCATTACTTTAGCATTGTCTAACAATGTACCGTCGAGATGAACAGGAATTAACAAGTATGCGTCATGATTTTGCGAGTCTCCTTGTGCACTCTTAACTGGAATGATCGCATGATCAAGAAGAGGAAGCAAATTGGGGTGATTAAACAGGGATGAAACATGAATCTCCTGTCTCACAAGCTTCAGCTGCTCCTCAGTTTGAATCAGCACTTTTTTCAACGCATACATATCATCATCTGAAACATGAGATTGGTTCTTCAAGGCCAAGCCACCAACAGACCCATCTCTGACGATCTCCTTGACGAGGTAAACAAAGGCAAATCCACCTTCTCCTAGCTGCCTCACGATCCTAAATCGGTTCTGGTTAATCCAGACGTCCGCCCCACCGTTCACGGCCTCGTACAAAGCGTTCAACCCCGAGAAAGAGCACCCCATCGACGCCCAATCGCGACCTCTTTCGCCAAATCGACGAGATGGGTCGTTCCAGAACCACGATTTAACGCGATTTGTGGTGGAAAGGTGGGATCTTGGTGTTAGGGAGATGGTACTCGACAAGGACGACAATGGCGACAAGACCGAGCTTGAAGATCCCATCGTCCTTGTCGTGGGAGTGGCCGTTGTGACAGCTCCTCCAATGATTCTGATGCTCTGATGGGAAGAGTAGAAAGATTTGGTCGGTGAGTCCGAGGAGACTATGGGTTTTGGCGGAGGCTCGGCCGGCGGTCTTTCGCCTTCGACATGGAGACTTTCATGCAAACGCTGGATCTTGACGTGATTTTGTACTGTTCTAATGGCCTTTACTGTAGATAGCCCAAGAAAATATGCAACCACGGTAACAACTCCCTTCCTTTCAATTCTTGACGTGCCAACATCTCGCATGATTGTGCATGCTCTTTGATCAATATGAGGATGTTGATGAACTGGTGGTTGACTACGGGATGCAAGTGCTCCGGCTTCAATTCGACGCTCTTGTGGCGGCAAATGATATTCTCGAATTGCACAAATTTCACAAACATGAGACACGAGCCTAGGATATTCTTGAATTGCACCAATTTCACCGACATGAGACATGAGCATAGGATCTTCTTGAATTGCACACATTTCACCCATATGAGACATGAGCATAAGATCTTCTTGCATTGTACAAATTTCCTTTTGTTGGGCCTCATCTTGCTCCTCGTTTTCACTCCCAAATCGAAATACCAACGCTTGAACAAAATCCAACCATGTAGAATCTTTTGAATGATTGCGGTACCACGACCGAAACCATTCGTACGCCTCCTCGACGAGATAATAACCCGCCATACGGATTTGAAAAGATTTTCGTATTTGCTTGGAAGCAAAATACTCCTCCATGTACGCTATCCAAAACTCCACGTCTTCGTCGCCGCAATATTGGTAGGGGTGAATCTCCTCTAAAGAAAGTGATCTCCTCGTCATAGTTGTCCAGAGGAGGCTCTGATACCAAATTGTTAGCCCACAACGGATCCACTCCGGACCGGACTCGAAATGCGATCACCAACTACGAACCGATACGATTAGTGCTCTTCGAGTGGCACAAAACTCCAAACAAACACAATAACCAAAACTAAGATTTCATTATTCAAATGGATGCTTATACAAGTACAAGTGATGACCTATTTATAGGCTACAACAACCACTTCAATTAACTAACTCCAACTAACTCTAACTACTAAAACTAACTCTAACTAACATAGAATCCATGTAACCCCCAAACACCCAATCAAAATATGCCAAGTCATCAATCTTCATCAAGTGTATTAGACCAATTACGATTGGCCACGTCACTTCATTTATTTTGACTGCTATCAGCCCCATTGCGGAGAACTATGGTACGGCCAAACATGCAGAAACTTATCACGGTCTTCTTAGGTAACACCATTCACATCCGGCCCCTTAAGCCTAATAATGCCTACCACGTGGCTATGGCACCGATCCAGCCTGCGTGTAGTCTCAAATTGTCTTGGGTTTCTCTCCTTCCAAAGCTCATAGACCACGACACCCACTGTCATCTACCTTTAAGCACTTTGGAACGATCTCGACATGTTTTCTCAATCCTTTCCCCTCGTCAACCAGCAAAAGAGCTTGAATGTTGGGGATAGATACTAAGGTTTTGAAGGACCTTTGCCCAAACAATTGCAGCATACGAACACTCCAGTAGGAGGTGTTGCCCATCTTCAAAGCCCTGAAGTCACATCAGGTGTCGAGAAACCACGCAAATTCGGCTCGTCCTCCTGTAGGCGTGTGTCAATTACCCGCCTTCGCACAGGCTTCCACAGTGTCACCGCACGTCGAGAAACATGGTTCATGTGCCACACGGTTCTTGCCCAGCTCACTTTCAATCTCACTTCTTGACCCATTCTCCAAGTATCATGCATGGTTAAGTTGTTGCTTGCGCACTTTCCCACACCAACGTGTCACGCCCTCCCAAGCTTAGTGTCTCACGGATCTTAGGCCACAAGACTTGCATTGCATGGGAATTTCTTCACACGATGGAGAAACCACCAAATCCCACCTTGAATAAAGTTACCGACCGGAGTATTAATGGGTATGGCCATATAATATTGCAGCCGCTCGCCGAACTCCTAACAAATGATGGGTTGTCCAAGCCTAGAATCTTCCAGGAAGCTCATTGTAGTGCCACTCCCTAGTTTGTAAAAGGACTTCTCTCGAGCGGTTTACTTGGATGGGGCTCTCGCCATCGGTTTCTTCTAGTTCCTTTGCTCTTTCTTTCGTAAATTTTTATTAGGTTCCTTGGGTTGTCATTTTGTATAGAAACTCTAGTAGTATCCTTTTGCTACCATTTGCAAGCTTTGACAGGGTGTATTGCTTTTAAAGATGGTGCGGTTGATCTCTTTTGGGATGTAAATGGTTGGGTCTCCCAAAATGTCAATACAACTTCGTAGTTGAATCCCCTTTGGTAGAGTACATTTTCATCTAGCTAGAAACTCTTAGTTGTGCCATTGTCAACCTGCTCCCGCATTGATGCCATTCCGTGGTCCTAGACTTGAGAGTCCAATTGCTAGCACCAAGTGAGAGTTTTGTTTGCCTGCCTGCCCTTCATCTCGGTTGTTTGAACGCATATTGCCTCCAAATCTTAAAGGGACCTTGGCCCATTGATCTAGTTTGAGCCATCATATCTTATGTTTGCTTCTTTTTATTCCTATTTATTATTGCCTTTTGAATATGACCTCTCCTTTCTTGCATGTCAACCACATTCTTACAATGTAGGCACTGGGAGATGCCATTGACTTAAGACATCATGCTGCGTTCATCTGTTCCGTAAGGGCCAATTGTGAGTTAAGAGTTTGTGCATTTCCATTACCCAAACATTTTATCATCGATAGAGAAAAGAGATACAAGAGGAAATATGAAGAAAAAGGAAACAATCTGACGAAAAAAGGAAATAAGCAGAAACAGTAAGGGTTTTAGTCAAGCCAACAATCGTGGTCCGTAGGGTATAGAACCAGAAAGTCGATGCCCAAAAACCCCCAAACAGGACACACAACAGGGAAAAATTGGTCCCACTAGTGGTGGTCGAACTCCAATATTCTACTACATCAGGAAGTCTGCCTCAATTCCAACTCCTTTCAACAAAAAACTGACATCAATGATTGCCACCAAATGCTAGCATCTTCCAACTTTTATTTCTTTAAAATCAAATCATTTTTGGCCAGCCATATGTTTCAGCAAAATGCTAGTGGTCCAATTTGTTAGGATCGATGACCCATAATTCTAACCACTTTTAAGCTTAATTCTGTTCCTAAACAAGTTATGCAACGGAATTAAAAAAGTAGAGAAAAACAAGCAAACCACACAAGTAGACAAGGCGAGTTTTATAGAGGTTTGGCTTCCCGCTTCCTTTCTCTTTTGCAAGCTCCGCTCGACTCCGCTAGTTCCGTCTACGTTTTCACTATCAAATTTCGTTCCAGGCCGAGATTAAGCCTTTACACCACAAATTCGCGAACAGTCTTCGTCGAGCTTGATTTTTAACTCTCATAACCCGAGATGGAACATTTTGGGGCTTTCACCGAAATCGTTGCTTCTTGAACAACAATGTTGAATGTGATAACACTCTCTAGTTTGAACACACTTTGAGTATGATTTGATATGATCAAATGTGTGGAAGTTTAAGGCTTAGTGTAGTATGTGAGCTTTGAGGAATGAGATACCTCTCTAGTGTATGGGACAATTGGAAGTAGGAGAGTTGTCTTAACAAAATGTTCAATTCTCTATTTATAAGCTCTTAATGTGTTATAGCCGTTGGGGGTAAGTGTGGTAAGTGATTATGCAAGAAATACAAAACAGAAAACTACAGCACACTGTTCTGGGTAAGTTTGGTCGACCGAACGAGACAAACGGTCGACCGGATGGCTGTCCAGAAAAGAGTCTAGCATAGTCCAGAAATGAAACGGTCGAACAAAAATAGGCTATAACTTAAGTTCTCTTAAGTTAACAGTCGAACAAATAGGTTTGGTTGGTCGACCTGAAATTAACATGCTCTATGGGGTTGTCAAAATGTTCATGTTCAGTCGACCGAAACTAGGTCCATGATCGACTAGTGGTCACTTGTATTTTTGGGGTATGGATAAAAATGTGAATACGACTCTTGGTATAATACGATAAGTCTAATGGTCAAATGACACGTGTAGACGGTCAACCGAAAAAGGTCACGGTCGACTGGTCGAGTTGTATAAATCACTATTAGATAATTGATCATTTGGTCGAACGGAGATGATTCGGTCGACCGAATTTGCAAAGACAGTTCTGGTTCCGGTTTAGTGATTTTCGGTCTAAGTTTGGATGACTTATTTAAGTCCAATTGTTCTGAGATTTTGTGTGTGACTTTTATAAGGAATCTAGTGTCTATGTGAATGAATTTTAAGTCTTGTATACTCAAGATTACATAGATTCCTAAGACTCAAAAGAAATATAAAATTACATGTCTTCAATAGCTTGATTACATGTCTTGACTTGAATTTCTTTCTTACTTTAGTCTTGATCACCTGTAGATGTTAGCACAAAACAATATGTATGCTATGCAATCTGTGTTCTACATTACATTTGATTGTGATTAAGATTATGTTGATTAAATCATCAAAACATATATGAAGGCCAAGAAGCCAACAACATTTTTCATGTTTCTCTTCCAATAACCACCTCCTTTGCCTCCTTACCTCTATGGCAAATTTGTTCATAAAGGTACGAGTTAAACTACAGGTTCTGAACACGTGGTCGTACCCTATATTAGCTAGTAGTCTCACTTTCATACTCCACATAACCACGCCTACATTACCATCAAAACATCCAATTTCATTTTGAGCCTTTTAAATTTTCATTAAAAGCATGTTCTTCTCTTTACTTAAGGAGTGCAAATGTAATGTAACCAAACATGTTAATGCCGATTAATTTCACCTTCATTAGTTTGACCACTCAATTCGAATTTGTTAAGGTAGAAAAGAAGATGAAAAGATATTTCATATTCTTGATTACAAGAATTCTCTGTGCATATCTATATATGGAGATATATGTAAGTGTCAATTAGGAATATGACTTTATCAGTTACCATACAGTAATCGTGTTTTGAGAATAAAAATGTGGTCATTGTGGATATATGGCAAAAAAAAAAAAAAAAACAGTTAGGGGTGTCTATTTTTGGTTGCAACAAGTCCCTAAAGGGCTGAATTTTTGTTTTGATTGTGGGGGATGTTTGGCGTGACCTACTCCCTCCTTTGGTGGCTAGGCCTTTTTTTGGGTTTGGTTCCTCACCATACGCCTTGCTATCTTTTTTATTTTTTGTGCCCCTTTGTATCCCTTTTTCACTATCTATTAATGATAATTTTTTTAGCATGCACTAATCAAGGAAAAAATCATCACATGGATATTTAATATCAAATCATTTCCTAATATCTATTTGTTATAATATAACACTATAACTATCTTTCACAATCAAAGAAGATGAATTCATGTGAGTGGAAGGTGTGGGGGTTATTATGTAAGAAAATTCTCATGATCATATCTGGGAAAATCTGACCACTGCAAAGTCAGTGCCGATTATGTGGTTCATAACTTATACTATGCAGTTGCATAGCTTGGAGTGCTTAGAAAGCTAGTTCGTTTAGACCCCACATGGCATACGGTCTACGACTCATGGGGCAACATGAACTTGCTATTTGTGTGCTGCGTATTAGTTTGGTTAATCTTTATTACATTGCCCAATAGTCTCTAAAAACGATTGTATTTTATTTTTATGCATAGTTGTAGCAGTTTCGGTGATTTGATAGTTTCAATCATCATCTAGGTTTGATAAGAAGTTTGTTAATAAAAGTGGATTAGAAGTGGTCACTGGCCAACCATAAAACATTGTGATGTGTCTGATGCGTTGTAATCTGGTTAACCAATACCATGTTCGCCCAATAGCTTTTAAGAATTTTGTGCATAGTTGTAGCAGAATTGGTGATTGGATGCCTTTAATCAAATTTAACACTAAACATGTTACAACATATTGTAGTAAAATCAGTGTTTTGATCTCATAAATCAGTCAAGCACAAGGTAAAAATCTGAGTATTTGGTACCTAGTTAAATGCTAACATGCTCAAGGCTTAGAAGTTAAAATATATAGGTCTCAGATAATAGGTCGAGCTATTGATCCGATTTCTATTTTGTTAATGCTCACTTCATATCGAAGAATCACTGGAAATGCAAGATATTGATATCAGAAATTATCCACATCTTACAGTTCTATTGATGATACATGGGAGATGCTAATAGCATCCTATAATTCTATTGTTTTCTTCTCAAAATTAAAGCTTCATTGATTTTATAAATATGAATCCCCTACACAGCTTTACTATTGTTTAAATAATTACACCTTTCCCAACAAAATACACCAATCATTATCTTCTATTAGACTATATAGCATCAATGAAACATATAAACTTTTATTGTTTTTTCTTGCAAAACCTCTTCCACGTGATCTTATCATAGTTTCTTTTGTGTATAAATAGTGATTCTCTGGAACTGAAGAGGTACAATATAGGACCTAAATCTGATCTGACATACACCTGCAGGGTTGAACCCCCTTTTTTTGGGTATGCATCATTGCTTTGATGTATTTGCTTGATTTCTATGCTTTTCTCTCAAACTTTGATCACTTTTTTTCTCGTTTTGCACCTAGGTACGCAAAGCCATGGATTGATCCTGCGAGCAGCGATTTGTATTGTCTCTTTTTTCCCTACTCACCTGAGCATTTAGTGAGTTTTGCAGCCAAGATAAATACAACTGGAGGTGTTTCTGATTGGAAAGGAATAGCATATATAACTATAGTTGCCTCACTAAGAGAAGCTCAGCACATTTCGGGCTCCTCTCATGCTCTTTTCATTGGAGGGTTTGCAGTATCTGAAGTTGGCATGGTAAAGGATTGTCTTACATAAAACTTTTTCTATGTATATTCTGGAAAATAACCCCTTGATCTCGTAACCACTGATTGGATGTAATCTCGTCTGATTGGGATAAGCAATGATTTCTATAAATCGTGGACAGTACATACTTGCATAGTGGTAACCATGAAGCAAATACTGAACTATGAATGAGTTGACGTACGTGGGGGGTCCTGAAATGAACTCATGTCAAAGGGTTTTATGTGTCTATAATTTTTATAGAAGTATTATAGTTTCTCATTATATTTTCTCATTATTGTAATGGATGCAGTTGAATTTCTCACCGCAATCAAACAAGACGAAAGTTACAGTTATTGGGAATACAGGTTTCCTCTTCGCTTAAAACAAGGTTTTGGTTGGTAGCTTGCTACTGTTTTCTATACTTAATAGTTTTTCTTCTGTTTAGATGTGCAAATACATTGGAATTTCAAAGATATTTTGACGGTTAAACCTGTTTATGAAGATAATTTTGGTGTTGGTGGACGTGTAGAATATGAGGTATTGACTGGCCTTGGTCCTTAGTACTTAAATAAATTTTAGTATCCTATGAATATAACATAAGAGTTTCCTTATTACCAGGTTATGCTTCTAAAGTTAGAAAAGTTCTCGGACAAAATTACTATTGTGCTTCCAGCCACTGGTAAATACTCTTCCCTTCTTTCTTTCCCTCGCCCCCTCCTTTACTAGCTATTTAGAAAGTTTGAAAACTCAAGAAGTTAGAAAAAAGTTATTTATGTAGTCATGTTAGGATTATATCTGAGGGTGTTGAGTTCTTCCATGCAACTGCAAGCCAGGTTCACGACTTGGCGATACATCTCTTTGTCTTGTTTGATGGTTATAGACATACATTGTTGTCAATTTTTTTCAATTTTCTGCTGCCTTTTACAGGTCAGAGGGTACAACTTAATGTTCAATGTGATCCTGGTGAAGAGAGTGGACCTTCACGAACCAGAACTGCTTTGTGGATTGGAGTCATATCTTTCATCCTACTGCTTTTGACTGTCGTTATCTTTGTAAGATTATTGGATAGGCCAGATGCGCATGGACCGTCCAGGCCACAGACACCACCACCTATTTCCACAAGTCTTTCTCCTGCAACTCCTGAACGTACAACAAGAGCAACCCAATTTGATGTTCGAACGCCTCAACCTTTTATGGAGTATGTAAGGAGGACGCTTGATGAGACTCCCTATTACAAGAGAGAGGGAAGGAGGAGATTTAATCCTCAATATACATATTAGAGATTTTCTTGTGGGCTTGCACTACCGTGGTCACACGCGGTTGCCTATTCCAGTTGTGATCGATCACCAAGGCTTTCGAAGTTGTGTAGAAGTTGGACCTTGATCAAAATTTGGGTTACCTATCTTTAAACTATCAATTAGTGTTGCTTGAGGTGCGTTTGTTGATAGTCTTTATGTCAAGAACCTCTAATCAAAAGTTGAAGAAAGAGTTGATCCACAATTCCAAATCTTCTGGTTGTATTTGACTTATTGGTCTATGTTTTCAATCTTATGTCCCGTTCTACGTATTTATGAATATTTTTTCTAGTTATTAAGGAAAGCTGTTGGGAGAAAGGGGCTTTGTTTGAGAATACACTTGTTAGAAGGAATCACAGTTTGCCATGAATTAGAAGGTTTGTTTGGTGATTAGGGTGTTACACCATTCTGAACTATAGTACGATTTCCTGGACTAGTTCTAATTTATCATGCGGATGAAGCTTAGGCTTTTGTCCACTGATCTTGAGGGGTGCACCCCGACGGGTGTGGGTTTTACCTTTTATCTTCTAGGGATCCTATTAACAACTTACTATGATTTACTCCCTTTTCTCCTCGTTGGGACTGTCATGCCTTTCACTCTCTTTTCCTCTCTTGCGATTAACCTTTGTTTCTCGTTGTAACGCCTCGAGCCCGAATAAGTGTTTACCCGTCCGAACCCGGTGTGTTAAGATACGATCCATGAACCTGACAACTGCTCATTTTGATATTTATATCCATCTGATAGGTCCATAATTAATCTGAAAAATATAATCAACAAATTGTGAGCTCGACAACCCACAGTAGCAACCATCAATCAAACAGAATCATAATCATGTGGAAATAATATGGAATACGACATTCAGTCAATAAGCATAATCAAAAGACATGCATCACAAATAATATGCATGCATAACAATCTGGAACCCCCATTCGGATTCGACCACATCTATGCTTCTGAAATCTATCAATCAGTTAGACGCACACCTGGTAGCTCCACACTAACGACAGGTAGCCATTTCCTCCCTCGGGTGGTTCCACGCTGCCTGCTAGGTAGCTCTTTCCTAAGTGGCTCAACCAGAAATATACATACAACCACATGACATGTTGATTGAAACACCACCATGCAATCATATGCATATACATAAAATCAATATTGATACTCAACATGCATGCAACTACGTATGAATATCAAGAGAGACAGACATGACATGAAACTGAAGAATAATGAATCGGTACTTGCCTCAAAATCTCCATCTTTTTCTTCTCTATCTTCTTCTCAAAATTCCATCTCTCAACTCAACTTCATCTTTCACACCTCACTTAAACTCCTCACCTCACGAATCCCTCCACCTCTCTCTTATTTCACGTTTTAACCCCATCATACTCTATACATAGGAATCCTTTACTTAACACCTCCACCTCCTCAAATCCTACACCAACACCTCATCCCCCAAGTCATCACCTCCCCTTCTATTCGTCCAACACGTCACTTCTTTCCAAGCCAAAAGATAATATCAAATAATTACTAATCACTCCATTAACCTAATTAATCACCCCACCTAATTAATCTCTCTTAAGTAGGGTTTAGGATTAGAGTTCTAACACTCGTGGACTTGCTTTGGTGGTCACTTGACGCCCTAAAATTTTATTGTCGAATCGAAGGGTCAAATTCTGCAGACATACACTTGGAGGCCACTTGACGCTTGTAGGTACCTGTAACTTGAGGCCATTAGACGCCTACAACTTGGCCACAAAGACCTCATCTTATTCTTCTCACTAAACATTGTTATCTAGATTTTTTTAATTTAAAATCTTCTTATTAAACAAAAAGCAGCTGACTCCTTTGTGCCAAATTAACCTCAACCAATACTTCAAGTCGGGACCCAAGGGTGAAAATTTTCTTGCCGAAACCAAGGGTGAAATTCTACCAACATACTTGGAGGCCACTTGACGCCTACCGGTGCTCGTAACTTGAGGCCATTAGACGCCCACAACTTGGCCATGAAGAACTCAACTTATTCTTCTCACTAAACATGGTGATCTAGAACCTTTATCTTAAAATCTTCTTATTAAACAAAAAGAAGCAACTCCTTTGTGCCAAATTAACCTCAATCAATACTTCAAATGTGGTTTCTTCTTTCAGAGTGAGAGTTAACCTCGAAGAACAAAAGCGACTAACCCCTCATTACTTTGTAATCCCTCACTAATCTGTAAACCCCCTCCAATGGCTAGCATCCTCAACGAAATTCAAACTTCCTCGAAAAAAGTAAACAAAGTTTTCACTAATAACACGTTATTGCTAGAACCCAGACGTGTTGTATGCTTAGCTTTATAGCAAATCTCTTGGTAGATTTGTTTGGGATATATTAACTTGTTTTTGTCCCTCTGCATTAATTGCAACTTGAGCACTTTCCTGGGAAGGAGTGCGCACCGTCACCTCCTCGTACCACCTTTTGCAACTATTAGCCTTCATGATCTAGTTGATTAGAATCCTCATGCTAATCTCGGTTATGACAGACCTCTCGTTCGCCGAAGTGGTCGCTACAAGCACACCAAACACACCATTACCCTTTGCTAAAAAGAAAATTGGTACTTCGAAAGGAGAGTGGATTATTGTCCAAAAGGGTAAAGAGAATAAAAGTAAAATAAAAACTTCACATCAAACTGCGATACAAAAACCACCATTGTTTCTATTGTGGAATGCGCGGGGACATCAAATGCTTTTGTGACTCATACTCTCCCTCTTCTCACTTAACACTTTTTAAGCGGTTGAAGCCCACAACTAAAGCTTCTATCTTTTACCATAAGTGTCGCTCCAACACCAATTGATGCAGTTCTTTGCATCTAACCCTTCCAGGAGAGCTTTGAAGCAAGACAAGAACTCAAAAGGTGCGTGATTGTGACTGCGGTGGTAGGTAAAGTCTCAGAAGACATTACATGAGTTTGTCAAAACTTGGCCGAAATTTGAGGGATGGAACATTAGAACGCTCACAGGTATGGTTGTCATGGCCACCTGCCCTTAAGCAAGGAGTGGCTGAATTTTTTTACTGATACCGCCTTAGCTACTTCCAAAGGGCTTACTCTAACTTTCTCTAGATGGAATAGAAAGCAAAATGGCATCAAAAGAGAAGCTTTAGGAGTGTGGATCACACTAAGGGGAGTACCTCACCCAATGCCGTCTCAAAATCATTAGCCGCCCGGGCAACTTTAGACCCCCCAAAAAATGATTTAGAAGTGGTGATGACATTTATAAGATCTTAATCGTTGTCGAAGGAGATGATAGTGGAAGAAAGTTTGATAGTCACCAAACTGTCAATTCTGAATTTGGAGGTTCACATGGTAGCTTCCAGAAAAGGCGAGGATTAGGTCTGAAGACGTAGAGTAAAAATGTTCACTCCCAACTCGAGGACTTTGGTGCGAACTCATCGAGGCACAACGATAATTTCAAAAGAAAAGAGTTGGTGAGAGACTCACACTCTAACACATATGAGAAAGAGATAGAACATATGTAGATATATACAGTACAAACTTCCAATCTCGATGACAAAGGTGGACAGAGACAAATTGGGGGAGAACGCCACTAAACCCTCAACTAATGACATCCCAAGGTGTTCCTTTTCTCTACAACAAACCTAATTAACTCTAAAAAAGCATCTCTGGAAAATATTCAGCCCCATCCCTCAATTGACACCTAGAATTCCAAGGACGCACCCTTACCCTTGCCATTATCTGAGCCGGTCCTCCAAAATATTCCAACTTACGTAGCTTCCCTAGCCCATGTTGAAGCCCCCACTACTGCTGTCACTAGAACTGCAACAACCCAACCTCCTTCGTCTTGGGGAGGCCCAATGGGCTCTACGATCCTACGAACCCCAAAAGTTATTAGTGGACCAAATGGTGCTCAACCTGGAATGTGCCCCAACCCAACCTTAAACCCCTTCCAAATGCCCAACATAGGCTTCAGATTGAACTTCAGATTCCCTTGGTTGACCGATAATTTTTTGGGAAACATGAACCCAACCTTCAACCCTTAATTTCAATCGAGGAACTTCTCTTCCCAAGATAAAACTTTAACAACGTTGCGACACCCAACCTCACTGAACCCTTGACTATGACTACCCTGTTACCACTTGATCGAGATTTAAAGTTCAATACATCAAGTGCACGACGTCGGTGTAGACGTGTCAGATACGGGTCGTGTCCTCGAGGAGTAAGTGCAGGTCGACAACGACCATACTCGAGTGGAGGATGAGAAAGGGAGATCGAGGGTTTCTAACTACGTGACGAATGTGATGTAAATAAAAAACAACTAATAAAAAACGAGTCGCATAGGAGGTGGAGAATGAATGCGAAAGTGTAGATGTGTATTCGTGTGTGTAACATTTAGTGCTGAAGACATGCATAACATGAAATCCATAATGATTAAAACCCAACTATGTCTCAACATGAATTAAGATGCAACATTTGTAGGATTTCGTGTCCCTATGTATGTCTATATTTTTAAAATTTTAATACAAGTATACATGATTGATTTCATATTTTCAGCAATTTTATGTACACTATTTCGTGTTTATTCTAATATCATGCAATCCTACATATATTAAAATAAATCACGAAGAAAGGATCATACCCAAAGGTGCTCTAAAACCTTTTCGAAGATCCAGAGTTCTGTTGCCCGTCGAATCGCCTGCCGATTCGCCTCCAAGTGTTCACCAAACTCTAAACAAGATTGAAGAGAAAAGAGCTAGCCAATCAATCTCTAATTAAGCTTAGAATCCAGCTAATAACTCCTCCAAAGCTCCACGAGATTTGATCTCCAAAAGCTCTGACTAATTAAGATAATTTTGTGGTAATTAGTGGAGAGATTAGGGACAGAGAGAATTTGCATTAACACACCTATGAAACAAGTAGGGTGAGAGGTCCTATTTATACCATCACAAATCACCCACATCATGAACTATTCTCTAGCCATGATCTCTTATTTTTTCTCTCCCTAAAACCAATCATAATTTGCCACATAATCATCCTCAAAACCGTTTGACCAAGTCTGAAATTAATCCAACCCATGATCAAATTATTTTCTTAATAATTATGGCAAAAATCGTGCTGAACGATCGACCAAAATTTCAAACCGGTCAACAATTTGGTTATCTAGAAAAGTTATTGATACTTTTCGGTTGAAAGGAATTCAAAATCGGTCAACCGTTGTGAAACAAGAAAAATCCCTGTTATTTTTCGGTCGAATTGAATGCCAAACCGGTCGACCGTTTTCAAAACGTTTTGAAAACAAACACAGAAATTACTGTTCATTGGTCGACCGTTTTAGCAAAACGGTCGACCATTGTGCACTATGTTTTTGCCTTTGTCAAATTTTAGATCGATCTCCAACAAAATTTGATCTTTTGGGGTTTTAGCAAATTCATATCTTATGTAATATCTTATCCTATGTAATGTTGAATCAATTACACCCTATAATATATACAACTTATATGATTTTATTCATGATTCTATTTATGTCAATTTTCGTGACATATTGATTTTATTTATTCACCACATGTGCCCCTTTTCACATGAAACCCCACACATCATATGAACTCAATATCGAGCTTTTTGTTTCCTAGTTTTGTGGTGTGACCTATAGGAGGATCTAAGCTAAATTGACAACGATATTAAACACTCAATATCTCAAACTATAAGTGGTATCTAGATACACATTATAATTACCCAATTAGCATAGATGTCTTGTTCCACTCGAACGAAACACGACTCATTTAGTGATGTAAGTGCACCACTTGTGTCTATCCATTGCCTCATGATATTATGAATATATACAAAGTATAAATGTGTCACCTTTGTATTATATTTATTTCTTGATCTCTTTAAGCTAATTATAACTATGTAACTTAACTCAAGCTATATTGTGCACATTATAATTTTGCTTTATCAAGGAGCCCACTAATATCATCACTCAATTAAGAGGGGAAATGATAATCTTTTGACTAGCTATCTTTTCCAGCACAAGTGAAGCTCAACCAACAATTGCCTTTATCACTATACTCATTGATAGCTTTTGACAATAATCAAATTAAACACTCCTTATGTGAAAAGATATAAGTCTCATATCTTAGGATCCAAGACACAGTAAACATTAATGACACATAACACAATTCCATAATGTTTTACTTGTTAGGTCTATTCAATATATAAAAGTCATATTTTCCTCTTTTATATACTCGTGTCATCAAATATTTGTAGAGCTACAACAATCGATGACCAACACGACACTCTTATCTCGGTAATTAATATTCCATGTTAACTACCATGGAAAATGTCTGGCTTCACTTCATTGAGAAGATCCGGTGTCGCTTGCTTCTTTTTTGAAGATGAAGGATCATTATTGTGATAACTTTTGATTTATGTAGACCATTATCTTTTAGAGATCTACGGTTAAGGACCAAAAGCCTCTTCCTTAACACTTCCAAAAGACGAAGACAATAATCAATGAACAAAATGTTTGCACATCCAATTCATAACAATTGGCATATAAAAGTAAAACTTTTAGAACACATTCCTTTAAGCATTATCATTAAAACATACAAGAGCAGATACTCCCACATGCCATCCTTATATCTTTACCACTTTAATCTAATCCTCACCTCATCATTCCGCATAAAGTTGGCCCACTAATCAAAGTGTGTGCTAAGCATCAATTAAGACCATAAGAACATCAAAGGTAAGAGTGAGGAACCCACTAAATGGTTGTGGAATTCAGGTGAGGCTCCAAGATTAGGATTGAACACACACATTAATACAACACAAACACTTTACATCACCCTCCACCCCCCAATGCGGATGACTACTCTCTACTCATCTCCATAACCAAGAAAACAACAAAAGCAAAATAACCCATAAGCAAGTAAAGAAAACTAAAGCTAACAAAGGCAAGTGAACAAAAAATGCATCAAATGAAAGATAACAACATTAAGAACATGAAAATTAATTTGATTAAGAAATGAAGATTACAATGCTCGTTTTATCCTCCACTACATCACTAAGCAAGAATAAAACCTCGCCTAATGAGGAGAAGAAGAAAAGGGGAGAAAGGAAGGATTACAAGTGTATTTATAGAAGGAGAGGTGTAGATGAATCTGAAAGCAATCCGATGTCTGTAATTCATGTGTCTATGGTTTGGTGCACCGTATTAAACAAGTTCGAGCCACAAGAGAAATTTGGGGGATTTGGACCAACAAGATCCACCCTGAATTCTTCTATGAGCTTAAGTTATGCATTTTTACACGTGGGGTGCACTCCATGTCTGTTGGTTCGAGACTGTTTAGTCTTAATTCCCCAAATACTTCTCAAGATCATGATAATGAGGGATTTTTACACCATAAATGTTTTTCTTATGCTCAGGTTCCTTTGGGTTTCATCTGGTTCCTTCTTGGATATCAGATGGATCCTTGAGCATGACAAACAAGTCTAAGATGCTTCAATAAAGTCATTTCTTCTTGTATTTAGGTCCTTTTTGGTTCCTTTCTTATCTTTATTACCTAAAACCTGAAACACATCAAACAAACACTCGAGTAGCACAAAATTAGGGTAAAATAAAGATATATAGCATAAATACAATGTATGATATGCTACTAATCACCACTCAGGTTGGGACAACCACGACTATCCAAAACCCTGAGCCACTGATCTACTTCAATGGGTGTAAGAGCCCAACACCATCACTTGGTTGAAGCAACCTCTACGATCATGGAAAAGATAGACATTCACACCCCAAACAAGGGGAACTAGATGGGTGATCCAATATTCTCAGCAACAACCCTTGCTGGACATGCCCAAGGTTTATCACTTTGAAAAAGCCCTTCTGAGCCAGGAAAGGGACTAAGAGGTACCTCTTCCACCTCTAATTTCATTATTTATTCTGATATTAGCGATGATATAATCCCTAGTGCTAATGATTTAGACATCGAGAACAACAACCCAATTTTCACTCAAATTATGGATTCAACCTTAAGTTCCATAAACTTTGTAATATCTAGTTCAATTTCGTATGCTTCTTGACCCTCTATTGATACCACTCAAGAGAAAGAAGCCAATAACTTCCCAGATATCTTTCGTTGGACTTTTTAACTATGTATCTCTACCTCAAGGGCCTCAATCCTGACAAAAATAGAAATCCAAAGGGGTACTTTTTATCCATGAATGGATCAAGACAAGGCAGTCCGCTCTCCCCTTTTCTCTTTTTGGTGATTGCCAACTTTTTAGGACATATGTTACGATTGGGATTACAAAACTATGTGATTTAAGGAATCAAATTGTGAGATAACTCCTTACAAGTATTGAATCTCCAATTCGCAGACGACACAATATTATTCCTTGAATTATCAATCAACAATATAATCAACCTAAAGAAAATCTTGGCTATCTTTGAAACCTCATTTGGTTTCAAAATAAGGTTTTTTCTTGCATGCCATTAGAAAACACTTTAATTCTCAACGACCACCACTCCACACATATTTGCCCATATGTCACTCGAAAACAAACCTCATATCCCAAATGCCATTACTTTTTGGAAACTGCCACTCCATTAGGCATCATCCCTAAAGGTGTTACTTGTAAATCAATTAAGTCTTAATGTAGGATTAAAACACCATTATTGAAGTTATTAAACACTCTTCCAAGCACCCCACCTTTCCTACTCTCTCTTCCACTCGGCACAATGCAAGGTATTTTACTCCCCAACGTCTTCTGGCCGGCTCCACCCGCTGCACCCCTCTCCTTCGACTCTTCCTTCACTATCTCGTGGGCTTGACGATGAATCGAAGGGTGAGGATCTCCAGTGAGCATAGTGGGTTGTTAAACATTTTATTAATTAATCGCAAGTCCATGGCTACGATGAAGCGGTGGCAAGTACGGGTCGATCCACGGGGAGGTGAGTAGCCTCTGATTTGTCCGAAATCAAGTGGCAAAAAAGGAGAAAGATATTTATTTATGATAAGCTAAACTACACTAAACTAGTGAGTAATAAATGCAAATGAAAGCAACTAATGATTGATTAAAACTAAACTAAAAAGCTAACAAATAGATTGAAATTCAGGAAGAAAACACCCTAAGGGGTGGAGTATGTGCACATATGAAGTGAAATAAGTGATGAATTACGCATGTAAGCATGTATGTGTGTGTCTCGTGTGTGTGTTTGCATGCATAGTAAGTGTCTACAGATGTGGCAAAACCTATCAATCCATTCACACAACGTATCGACAATTATTACTTCATTATCATAAGATTAGGCTCAGCATGAGAAGTGTCTAAAGATATGGAAAAACTCATCAAAACCATAAACTCATATGAAGAACAAAGCTAAGCATGGGAGGTGTCTAAATCTTATGACAAAACCCTTCAAAACAAAGTTTCTTCAATCAATCAAGCAAGCAACCACAAATACAAACACCTAACTAAATTGTAACATATTCAACAGGAAATGTCAGTCAATAAATATGAGGAAAACTAAGCATGAGAAGTGTCTCAATCTTATGGAAAACCCCATCAAAATCCATTAACATGTAGATGATTAAAATACCGCCAATGAACATACAAACATGCATGTTTACACAATCCAAAATTTATCAAACATCCAAACATCACAACATATATGTACATCATCTCCACCCCCCAAAGGGGGATGGAACTACTCACTAATCATTAACCTAACTATTAATAGAGGAAAACATATTAACTAAGTCTACTAAGATTAATGAAACGAAATTAAGCTAAGCATGCAAGAAGATAAAAGAGAACATTAAACTAACAAAAAATTCTACTATTAAATGACTCACATTACAAGCAACATCTCCCTACTTGAGTTTTTTCTTCAAGGCTTGACTCTAAGTAGAGGGATTGACCACTAAGCATGTAGTAAATAAAAATGTGGAGGAAGAATTCTATTTATAGTCATAGAAAAAGGTAACCGGGGACAATCCCCCGATATGACACTAAACGCATACTATAAATGGACATAAAACAACATAATTGAACACCCGACTCAACCATGAATCGTTTGGAGCAATTTAGCCGATTGGCGGTCTGGGACAACCAATTGGCGGTCTAGATTGGTTGGATCGAGTCTGGATTTCGGTGGCTCGTTTCTGGCTTGATTTCTTGATGTTTGTTGAACCCGATTGGGTTGTTGATGTTTGGGCCCAGATCTAATTGCCAAAATACTCATCATGATGGTGTGGATCTTCTTGATTTGCTCATTGGACTTTTTGGTTTACATCCGGGTCATTCTCTCTTGCATCTCAGTCCATAAGTCTAGCATTTTAGTCCTTTCTCTTGCTTTTAGGTCCTTTTTGAGTCTCTTCTTCTCAAACATGTTTATTCCTGAAACTTAAACATAAAAATCATTACGTAGCATTGCTTAGGCTAAGAATAAAAGATATACGACACAAATATATGCATGATATGATGTCAATCATGGGTCCTTAGTTCAAGATTGGTCCCTCCAGAATGAAGATTTGGAGTGACAACAGTGGTTGATTAGTAGCATATCATACATTGCATTCATACTATATATCCTTTATTTTACCTCATATTTGTGCTACTCGAGTGTTTATTGATGTGTTTCAGGGTTTAGGCAATAAAGAAGAGAAAATGACCTAAATGCAAGTAAAATGGGCTGATTTGGAAGGTTCTGGACCTGTTTGTAATGCCCAAGGACTGAATTGTAACTCAGGAAGGACCCAAGTGAAAAATTGGAGGGACTTAAGTGTAAAGAAAATATATTGGTTGCAAAAGTCAAGAATCTCCTGAACCTGAGGAGTAATTCGACAATTAAAACCAAACATGCTCTAACCAACAGCTCCGAGCGCACCCCACGTGTTTATTATGTGAACTAAAGCCGTGGTTAAAATTTTGAGTCGATTAGAGAAAAATAATCCACCAGTTGGGATCCGGTTAAGAGTTTTGCATCCGGATTTTCACAGCAAGTCGGATTGTCGAGTCAGAGAAATATGCAACATCCGGATCTAAGTTACAACCGTCCGATTACGCCCAGATCCATCCAAACCCTCTAATCCTCTATAAATAGACTTGTAATGCTATTTTCTTCTTCTTCCTCCCTCCCCATCAGAGTAGGTTTTAGTTTCCTATTTTAGTAGTGTAAATAAGGGGTGATGAGATTTTTATTTATACCGCAAGTGCACGGCGTCGATGAAGACGCGACAAGTACGGGTCGAACACAAGGAGGGAGAGATTCTTATATTTTTGTGATTTTCTTTGATTAAGGAAAGAAAAAGGAGAAATAGTGTTGGTTTGAGATTTTCTAAAGCAAGAACAACAAGAACAAAAACTAAGAAGAAACAACTATGGATGAGAGTCCAGTGGGTGGGAGTTATGAATCTTCGCGTTAGATTAGAGATCACGAAAATTATTATAAATCAAGTGAGATATTAAGCATCATATGGTAATTGATTTAACAAAAACTCATATGATCAAAACACTAACAAGAAATTAAAATAAAAACGATCTCTCTTCTCTAACCCTAAATCCGTCACCCCCACCCTTTGGAGGGTTTTAGAAACCCATGGGGAGAAGATGAGGAGAAGGGGTCATGGAGATCATCGAGAGACTATGAGAAAAAAAAGAAATATTATACTAAACTACGATCTACGAAAACAAATGCAATTATTCTAAGCATACAACAAATTATTCTAAGAGAAGAATAAAGAACAACTAAATTATTTTACTCTACTGGAATTAAGAATATGAAATATTAATCTAAAACTAAGCTTACAAAAGACAGACAATGGAGAAATAAATGGGCAGAATTTTATTGCATAGAATGTAATACAAAAAGTTCCCCTCACAACACAATTTCGTGGCTATTTATAGCCGATACAAGAAACCCTAGGTATGAATAAGGAAGGACACGTGGTATGACACGATTGGTTGAAATTCGGAGGCATGGATCGCAACCCGAGCGGCGTTTCCGCTGCACAATGACCGTCCGATGTGGCGGAATCGCCGCATGGATGGTCCAGATCGTTTTGTGCTTTTTGTGGTGTGTTTTTGGTATGTTCTAGCTGGCCTCCATGCGTCTGAATCAATCATTGCATATCTTTGGAGATCCGAATTTAATTTCTTCTTGAATACCTCTCCAAAATAACTTTTTAGTCCTTCTAATTTGTGATCAGGTCCCTGGCTTCTTATGCAATCAATTGGACTTCAACTTGAGCTTGAATCTCTAGCTAATTGGTCTTTGTGATCCATCTGAGTCCATTGCAAGCGTTTTAGCTCGAATATTAGTAAATTGCATTGTAACTCCTGAATTCTGCACAGTTGCTCAAAACAATACCTTAGTAGCATTTATTTATATAAAAATAATCTAAATGAAAGACATATGATGCAATGTATGCAATGCATCAAGGGGGTTGAAGAGGAGCAAACTTTGTATTTTTATTTCTTAATCTAGTTTAGTTCTTGTTCTTTACATTAATGTCTTTACTTTGATGCAATTTCTTTTATGTTGTTGTTTTCTTAATCTTGTTTTTCTTCATTCGCATTATGGGTTTATGTTGTTTTCATGCTTTCTTTAATTTCGATATGAGTAGAGAGTAGTCCATCCCCATTGGGGAGTGGAGAAGAAGGTGATGTGATGTATTATGTGTGTGTTATCCTACCTTTGAATCTCACATGATTTCCTTAACCATCTAATGAGATTTCACTCTTATCTTTGATATGCTAATGCTCTTGAGTGATGCTTAGCACATTCTTAGATTAGTGGACCTATTTTATGGGGAATGATGAGATGAGGATAAGGATGAAGTGGAAGAAGGGAACAAGACATGTGCATGCATGTGCTCATGTTGGCATTATCTTAATTAATGTATTGTATGTTTTAATGATTGTGATAAATCTTATTTCATGTGGAGACATAGATGGATTTGAGTCATGATGCATGTGAACATATTAGCTTCATTTTAATTATTGTCTTATATGTTTTAAAATCATAAAGTTTTATCTTATTTTATGTGGAGGCAAAATTGGAGTTGAGTTTTATGGATTTCATGTATGACATGTTTTATGAGCACATTTGGACACGCGCACGTACACATATTTTCATATTCGCTTTCTCTTGTTGGAGGACGGGAGGAGGACGGGGAGCTACTGATCAACCCACCACAGGAGATTACCCGTCTCCTGGGCTACAGGGACCGCTGATTGGCGGTCCCCAACCGCCAATTGGCGGTCTAAAAGGCGCGCCTCGTGTGCTGCCTTAGACCACCCTGATCACCATTCATTTTGCCTTCTTTTGATTCCACTAGATCCATTCTTGCTCTATGTTACTGGGGGGGGGGGGGGGGGGGCACGAAGGAAAGAAGGTGGCTCTCTACTCACAAAGCAAAAAAACCGATTTTGCAATGCACACTCTTCTTCTTCTTTCTACTCACATACTCACTCTTTTCTCACACAATTTCGTGGCTCAACTTCTAATGCTTGATATATGTTGTTGTTGTGTTACAAATGGTGAATTCTAGTGCTTTATATATGCACTTACATGACCCTACAACTTCCAAACATAAAGACTACATAAACATGATCATTGAAGATCATTACACCCTCTACTTAAATTGCATACATAATTAGGACGAAAATTACTCAAAAAATGAAAAGACTCTTGTCTCTTCCACTCCCTCAACCTTTTGTCTTCTCATGTGTTGACTCATCTCCTCCTTGATGTGTCATCAAGCACTGATGATGTGGCGGGTGACTAGGACGCCACATAGGATTAAGTCGCCACATAGGATTCTCTTGTAATTGGTGGTTTGTTATCATGTTTAATTTGCTGTAGCTTAGTGATTCTCTTGTATGTATTACTATTTTGAGAGTTCTCTTCCTAATATGATTTTATGACTTGTTATGTTGATAGTCTCGTGAATCACCTCCGATTTCAGATCTTATATGTATACGCAGTCCAGCTATTTTGTCCAAAGAGTATTGCATGTTTCGTTCTGATTCTTGATCTATGTCTTACATAATTTTGTGTCCATGATCAGATGATTCTCCCAAGATATATTGCTGGTTATAAGACATACATTCATGCATTATTTAGTGGCTATAGTTAGATAAGCTTCCATGACATAGTGGCTGATGTAGATTGCATATCCATGCATTAATTCGTAACTATATTCAGACAATCTCTCATGCCTTGTTTGCTGATGATTAGGTCACGTATACTTGCATTACTTCTTGGTTTCATTCAGATAAAATTCCATGAATTGTTTGCTGACCATAAGTCACATAATCATGCGTTAGTTGAGGTCTATGTTCAAACAATATTC
This sequence comes from Triglochin maritima, assembly GCA_963682175.1. Classification (NCBI taxonomy): domain Eukaryota; kingdom Viridiplantae; phylum Streptophyta; class Magnoliopsida; order Alismatales; family Juncaginaceae; genus Triglochin; species Triglochin maritima. The sequence continues at coordinate 25,228,616 of OY821788.1, read as the reverse complement.
CATAATGGGTTTGCCGATTTTATATCATAAGTGCTAGCATTGCTTAGTAATTATATCCGGATGTTCTCCTATAAATTATATGCTGATTTGAGACCATATGTTCATGCATTGTCTCATGATTTGTTTCATATAATCTCTGATCTAGTATGGAATACTAAGTTCCTATCATATACACATGTTCCGAAATCCATGATGCATGATATCGATAGCTTGTGATGTTGGTTTATGACACATCCTTCTATGGTTCATGTTCCATTACTTATTTCGTGTGTATATTTCTGATATGAAGTATGTTGTTGTGTATATGTATGACGCATATGATTTCGGACCTTATAACATCCTTATCATGACCCGTAGATGACTCGATTAGTTGTTAACTTGATTTGCCGATCCGGGTAGGATTGCTTGCTGTTGTGAGTTTCGTTTGATTCCTGATTGAGATGTTCTGATTCTGATTTGTTTGGGGCTGTTAGGAGGGTATCCGGATACTCTTCCTTGAGCTCGTTCCATATACTGTAGCTACACTAGATCTTAGATGCTTAAGTAGCTTACATTTCATTTAATCTGACTAATAATTCTGGGCACGTTCCGTTTTCTTAGCCGATGGGCCACGAGTGGGTCCTCTAGCTTCAGAGGCCATTAGAAAAAGACCTTAACTTTGGGAGTCCAGGCGTAAGAGAAGTCCAGGGCAGGCGAGCTGCCATTCTGCCTTAGGGTAGATGTTCTCAAGTTCGCGATGACACCATGTAGGTTTATTTCCGCTAATTGGGTCTTTTGTCCGGCGCACCGCTTTGTGCTGAGCGGTGGGTCACTGTCAAGTGACCACTTCTGACCAGCGAGGCTGGTGTTTTGGTTCCTTGTGAGGAATGTGTCGGGTGCGCCCGGCTATAATGGCAAATCCTTTTAATTTAAATGTTGATGCAATCAGTATAAATGCATGTATCGACTCTAATGTTGCTATGAGTTTCTCAAGTCTGATCTTATCCCCACCATGTTTAGTTTATGTGTATGATCTGATTTCCATAAACCTTCTCTACTTTGACTTGTTATGCTCTCACATGAAACTATATCAGAATTTATGAATTATGCTATTCATCCTATGCTATCTAGTTTTGTGCAAATCCTTATGCATGTAGATTTATATCGATCATGAATATGCCCAGACTTCTGATTTCTAGATATATGCTTTCCATGTTAGATTACTGATATATTCATATATTAATTTCTGTTCATATAATCTCGGGCCATTTTTCTGAATCGCTATCTTCTAATGCATGTACGTTGTGAAATTATGATGGGTGCAATCAATTGGATTATAGGTGTTGTTTGTGGTGACTTGTTATTTGAGTTGATTTCATTCTAGTAGTAAGCATAACACATTCATGATCTGATTTTGTATACCTTCTCCGATGTTATCGTTATGCTTTCATTTAGAATAAAATATGTACTCATCCATGACATATGCAACTCATTCCATGACTTATCGTAATGTGTGAATCCGAATGCATGCATGTATATTATTTATGGATATATGTAGACTCCTGATATCATATGCATGTTCGCCATGTTGTATTACTGATACATATATTGTTTCATGTCGATATAATCTCTGATCATGGCCTGATTTGCAAGATTGTAACGGATATATGTCCTTAAATTTATGACTCATCCTCTAGCTTCAGAGGTCATTCGCAAAAGACCTTAACGTTGGGAGGCCAGGCGTAAGATAAGTCCTGGGCAGGTGCACTATAAACACTACCCACCCAATTCGAACATGCTAATTCCTATAAACACTCTTTTTAATGTATTATTTTGACTCATACACACATAAACACATTTCTACACGTCTTTGAAGGCCAAAAATATTCCAATAACTAACAAAAATATTCCAACCAAAATAATTAACACAACTGCCAAAAGATCAAAATAATAGATTTCATTCAATAAAGACAAACTTACTAGTTGACAAAGATATCAATCTCTCAAAACTGTCAACAATTTTTGAGCTAAATTTCCTCAAGTCCAGCCAAAACAACTTGTAGATTTCATTCAACTAATGAACTAAAAGAATAAAAAGATTACTAGATAACAAAAAATATTCAGTCTTTCAAAGCTTCCACCAGACCACGACCTCAAATTCCCCAAGTCCTTCTCAAAAGAATCATTCGAACGTCATAGAAACAACAAATTTCATTCCACTAGAAATATGAAACATTACTGAATGACTGACAAAATAATCAACCTTCTGAAACTTTCATCAAATCAAGAGCTGGTATTGCAAAAAAAAAACTGTTAGATTTCATACAACAAAAAATCTAAGACATTACTGTTTAACAAAAACAACAAATCTTTTCAAACTTTCACCAATCAACACTGGGGGGGGGGGGGGTTATGCACACGGAATTTGAAGGAATGGAATGGAAACTAAAATGTTTTCGGTTTAACTGACAAAAAGGAGTTGTTTGTGCACTTAAGGGAAACCAAAAAGCCTCGTACCCATCTGTTTTCTCCCATTTCCCCTCGGAAACGAAGGGAAAGTGATGCCCCAAATCACTCCTCGATCTCCCTCCTCTCCCCATCGAAATCACTCCGACTCTCCTCTCCTGACTCACCCACTCTCCTCTCCTGACTCACCTAGCGCACGACGATGAAACCGAGGATCTCTGTTGTTATCTTTCGACGACGACTTCTTCTCTTCCGGCGATCTGTTGGTGGGTTAGATCATTTTTTGATGCATTTATCTACCTTCATCTACCATGGTTTGGTTTCGTTAGGTTGGTGGGTTTTGGATTTGGTTTGGTTTTCTAGGGTTTCAGATCATTCGTGGATTAACGATCATTTTCAAAATGAAGTTCATAATTTGTTGCTTGCTTGATGGTTGGTTTTTAGTAATGGGTTTGACTATTTTAGGATTGCAAATGGTTTGTTCGATGTATTTGAATTTTTTTGTTGTGGAAATCTGTTGAGTTCATAATTTGTTTTTGCTTGCTTGATGGTTGGTTTTAGTTATCGGTTTGACTATTTGAGGATTTGCTATTTGAGGTTCGGAATGGTTATTTAGTATTTTATGTTTTTGTTATGAACTGTTAGTGATAAGTTGGCTATGAGATTTTTAGTAGACTATTTCGGGATTGCAGTGGTTGTTGAATGTTTTAAGATGACATGAATTGTTATTTTGGTAGTTTCTGGAAATGGGTTTGACTATTTGACGATTCAAATGCTTGTTCATGGATTTCGTTTTTCATTTGAATGCTTTTGTAACATGAACATGATATTTCTTAGGCCATTAATGCAGTGTTCAAACTTTTTTTGCTGCAGTTGTAAGAATAGCTGATGTGTTGTCAAAGATGATGTCATTCTTTTGCTAGACAAACCCAAGAGAAAATCCCTTCCCTGTCATGAACAACCACAAATGGATATATATCATTCTCATTTAGTTCAGTTTGGTAAACTTTAGTCCAGGAAGAAACGGTTGCTACAGACATTACAAAAATTGACAGTAAACAAGGAGAAAGAAGAATTCATCATGTCTACCAAATGAAATACGTGGTGAATGGTTGAAGTGGTCTAGCTATGAGTGAAAATTAAGAACTCAGTTGTAATAATGAACTTCGCTTGTGGTCGGCTTGTTAATGTACTCGTATTAATTGTTTGATTGAATATTAACTTTTCAATTGTAATATTTTATTTAGCTTGTTTTTGTACAATTGAAAAATGTTTGTGTGATATGTTATTTTTAGGCCTTCTATTTTTGAATTTTGAATTGTATTGAATTTTTGTATCATCTAAGTAGGCGTTAACATGAAATTATATGATCTTGACCGGTGTAAGATAAAAAAATGGTGGGAGGAAAAAAAATTCTTTGAGATTAAAACAACATATTGTCATTTATAAATTAAATGTTGTTTGGATTGTAATACTATTGAGATTAGAGCAATAAATTTTTATTTATAAATTAAACTGTAGATATAAAATTTCACATATTTTTAATGATATGCATAAACCTATTCTGTTGTCTGTCGGATTCCAGAGACAGACACAAACAACAGAATATGTTTTATGTTGGATTCCAGATTCAGACACAAGCAACAGAATTCGGTAAAAAGGAAACTGTTTCCTCTGGATTCTATTTTCTTCTGTTTTCCGTTTGACTCCGAAAATCATTTTCCGAAGCTTTCCGTGCCACTAACACCCACTAAAACTTGATTTTTCAAAACTGTCACAAATTTATGAGCTTGCATTCCCTATTTCCAACCCAAAAGATAAATACCATTCAAACGCCAAAGGGAACGGGGATCTCCTTGAAGGGGAAAGGGCAGGGGAGGTCCAACTAGTCGACCTTCTTCTTCTCCTCCTCCTCCTCCTCCTTCGGTTTCTTCTCGCCTCCGGCTAGAGGTCCAACGATAGGTGGGTGGGTGGATAGGTAAGAGGAGGCCCACGGTGAGAGGAGGCGAAAGAAGACAAGTGAGAGCGGTGAGAGGAGGCCCGCGGTTAGGGAGGAGGAAGATCCCGAAAGAGACGGCTGGTTGGAGCAGGGGAGGAGCGGTGGAGACGACAGGTTGTGTGTGTGTTGTGTTGTGTGTGTTAAGGTTTTATGTTTGGGTAAAGCGAAAGAAGACTAACAGGTAAAACGGGTTAACGGGGCGGGTTAAACTTCAACCGCAACCCGCCTCATTTAGTCTGAAGGGTAGGAGACTGAAGGGTTAACGGGTCGCAGGTAAACAAAAATATGCCCGCAATCGACCCCACACGAGGTGGGGCGGGTGGGCAGGTCAAACTCGCCCCACGAAAAGCTCTAATTCTTATGTTTTGTAATCTATAAATAGAGGTTGTAACTTAGTTTACAATGAACCAAGTGAGAGTGAACAAAAAAAGAATAGTTGTCTCGTTTCTTTAGTTTGGTTCCTAATTTTTGGTTTAGTTTGATATTTGACTCCATCGTTGATACTAATATGTTAGTTTTGGTTACAACAAAAAAGTCCTTCCCAAATGGACCCCATGATGAACGCGACAAAGGTGATTTATTATGAATCAATTTTTAATTAAAACAACACCCATAAAATAAAGGAATTTTTTTGAAATAATATTTTTTTAAAAAAACATTCTCATACTAACCTGCCAAAAACGTATTTCTCATATTAGACCCGTTTCCCCCACGTCGTGACACATTACGACGTCTGGTCTTAGATTTTGGTATTTTAGAGCTCGACGTCTCAGATGCTGAGTTCTTTAAAAATGAAAATTTTCAAAGAACTCATAATTTGACATGACGACCTCTAATACTTAGATTTTTTACGCCCAGCCAGGAGTGTGCGTTGTCAGTTTTGGAGTCCAAATGAACTCGACAGTTGAAACGTGAGTTCATTTCAAGGAACTCGGAGATCAAGAAACCAATTCAGCCACTTAGAGTTTTTTCAGAGCAGAGTTATGTGTGCTCTCAGTCCGAGCACTTGAAATGAACTCGGTCTCCCATCTGCCGAGTTTGGGAAACAAAACTCAGACATCCGGAAGGCCGAGTTCATTTAAAAAAACAGAACTCAACATCTGAGATGTCGATTTTTGTAGGCCTATATAGGCCACGTGTGAACACCACCCCCAACCGAGAGTAAACCGTCCCAAGGTAATTGTTTTTTACGCTAATTTTGGTTTCTTTCTTTTTGTTAGTATTTTACTTCATTTTTTGTGTAAATGATGATGATTATGCCTATTTTAGGTTAGATTTTTATGTTTTTGTTTATTATAGTGTTAGTTTTGGAGGATTTAGTTTGAGTTTTAGGTTTAGAGTTTTTTGTAGTTTAATGTTTATTTTAGTTTGATTTTGAAGGTTTTTGATTTCTTGAGTTTAGGTTTCATGAGGGTTGATTTTGGGTTTCCAATTTTTTTCTTAATGTTGATTTTAGTATTAAGTTTTAAGGATTTTGGTTTTGAGTTGTTTGTGATTTTTGTGTTCCAAATAATACTTTTTTGTTGATTTTTTTTCTTTTTATTCATTTAGGTTTTGATTTAAAATGTTTATTTCTCGAGAATCATTGATTTATTGCTAGTGTTTTTTTTCTATTGTAGTTGCTCTTGTTTTTATAATTATTGGACATATGGATACACTTTTACAACATCAGACGGAGGTAATATCTCGATTCATATGAATTTTTGCTTCATTTCTAAAGTATAGACTTACTTTTTAAATATCTTTATCATATTACTCAATGGGAAGGAATTTTTATTATTTAAATGTTATAGGTTAGTAATGGATAACGATGATGATGAGTCTTTACAAGTTATTTATGACACAAAATTAGAATGTAATGGTGACGTTACAGAATTACAATGACCAAGTGTAAAATAGTTGTTGTGCTATACTGATTATTAAGTGTAATGACTAAGTGGATGTGATTAGATTTAAATGATGTTACCCGAGTGACTGTTCAAACGGAAGTCGGTAGTGGACTGTATGTAGAAATAGAATCTAAAATGCCTAACCCTACGCAGATAACAAACCCCAGTGTTCAGGATTATGATACAACTTGGTCCACCGGGTGGGGCAATGGAATAAATTGGAACATATATAAATCCAAACACGTCTACCGCAGTTCCGGTATACCAAGATGTTAGATTTTATCAGTCATGATATATAGTCTGTATATGTCACAGTGCTTACAGAACTGCACAAAATGTCGCAAACATTCAGATGACAATCCTTCAACAAAACTATGTGTAGTTCACCAGTTTCACCAAATGCAGAGCAACCTTTCCGAGCGAGACTTTGGGATATCTCTAAAAGTTGTCGTCGTAACTCATTGATGGAGCCCATGCAACACAACACTCAACATATAGTTGGGTCATCAAGTTGATATTCCTTCCTTGGCCTTGTTTGTCACAAATTGACCCGATCAGTACCACTTGCCTTCACCCGTTCAAAGGTCATTACAAGACTATCAAGAAGTAGAAGTACATGGTGATGAGGAGGATCAGCTTGAAGAGTGGGTTGATTACACAACACATTTCCCAGAGGAGGAGTCTGAAGATGTTTCTGAGACTGAAGTCATGCCTGAGATACAAGAAGTCATATATGTGATAGGGCAATCAATAAACCAAGAAGACAACGACGTTGATGATGATGCAGTCGCTAACTATGATTCCCACTTCGAATTTAAGTATGATCGAACACCCATTCTTTGATCGTGTGAACTGTGTCTCACCCAAAGACTGGAGGATCCAAGATAGTTTTTGTTTCTAGGAGAAACATATTATATTCGACGAAAGATGATTTGGTGCATGTGCTACAAACATGTCACAAAAAGAAACATGTTTAGTATGTAGTGGAGGTTTCTTCAAAAGCCGCCACACTGTGCAATGTGTTCGTCTTGATATTGATAATCATCAATGGATGTTGCATCCATCTATTCCAAAAGGCTTTAAATATTTTAAAGTTCAAACTTACCATGCTGAACACACTTGTTCAAATTTGATGTTCTTGAAAAATAAACAAGGCAGTGCATCATTTATTTGCAACCTCAGAATGCCTTCTATTACAACAAAATTAACAATCACACCTACTGAGATAATGAAGAGGGTGGAGCAAGATGCAAGGACATTTGAAAATGTACGAGCGGACTAGTTGGGAGGGACTCAAGCGATGCAAAATACTCACTTGAAATTGGTTACGGTAAAACATGGCACGCTAGGTAGAAATCCTTGCACAAGATGTATAGTGCCGAAGAGGGGAGTTTTAAGGATTTGTATAGATTATTGACCGTAGTCTGTAAAACCAATCTTAAGACTGTAGTTGAAATACAAACTTTAAGATTGAATCCTAAAGAGAGGAGAGGCTTAATCGTGTCTTCTCTGCTTTAGGTCCTTCTATTACTGGATTTCAATTTTGCATACCGATTGTTTCCTTTTGCTTTTACTGTCGTAGAGGGTGAGAAGAAGAACTCATGGACTTGGTTCCTCTGCTTGTTATATGACAGAGTGACGAACCAACCAAAATTGTGTATTATCATTGATCGGTTTTCAAGGATAAATGGTTGGGTTAGAAACACATTTCGTCCTTCTAAAGGGCATGTACATTGATTCCTTCTATTATGCATGAAAGACAACCTAGTAAAACACCGTTATTGAAAGAAAAGTTTTGGACAAATCAAGTTTTATGAAGCAGGTAACACATTTTCCTTGATGAAATTTGAAGAGCTGATGTCGGCACTGACAGAGGAACACAAACATGTGTATGAGTGGATTGAACATCAAGGTACATTAGATAAATGGACTTGTTGTCATGACGGAGGTCATCGATTGGGGGTGTATGACCACCGACATGTCTGAAAGCTTCAACAATGTGTTACGAGGTGCACACGGGTTGCCTATCACTGTGATGATTTTTATGACATTTCTTCGTTTAAAAAAATTCTTCATGACAAGAAGAAACACCACCTCATGGTCCATATGTACCAATGGTACGATGAATATTGGAGGATAATGGAACCATTGCGAGATCATATACAGTTAGTCGATACGATCAGTGAAAGTATCATGTCAAACGAGGGACATGATAAAGTACTTTGCCAAATTTGAAGAAGTGGTTATTAACTGCGCTTGTGGATACATAATTTCTATGCACGTCTTGTTCACATGTGTTGACAATTTGTAGCCACAAACATGCAAACGTAAATACTAGCAGTTTAGTCTTGCCCTATTATCAAGGTGAAATGGACAAAGAAGCATACAACCCTTGATTTATCCCTATTCCCGACAACAGATCGTGGCTTGAGCATGACAACATTATAATGAAGCCTCCTGAAACCAAAAGACCTCCAGGTTGTCTAAATTTGACCCAAATCCGAAATGAGATGGACGAGCACTCGGGTAGAAGAGTTAGGTGTGAGAGATACGATGGTGTAGAGCACAACCAAAAGAAATGGAAAGAACAAAATTAGTTTACATTTAATTTGCTTTTGCAAAACATGTAATTCCTGTTGTAAAAACCTTTAAATTATGTTGTAACCACGTTTAATTTTAATAGTTTATTCGGAACATAAGCACCTTTAATTTTCTTTTATGGTTGAATGTTGGTTTCTATCTCATTATATCATCTTATTTAAATCTTATAATTTTATCATTATTATATTTAATTTGACACTTTACATTTTTGTTTCTTATGGACAAATATAACATGATCTTTCCAGTGCAGACTTGGTTAGTGGCACTTATGCCTCACAGGATCCGGTCCTTTTAAGGAACCATAAATCCAATCCTTTTAAGGAATTTGTAAGGATCTAATTTTAGACTATTTTTTTCTTCTCACATTCAATTATATTCTAACATGTATTTGATTTTTTATAGAAAGATCCATGCGGTGTAAAATGTGTTGAGCATGGTTCCAAGATCAACAGTTGCCTGATTACATATCCGAGAGTATGGTTTTTGCCGGATATGATAGGTTTCATCACATTCAGTAAGTTGGACCGAGTACAGTTGGATCATGCCTTGTTGGGGGCAATGGCGGAGCGTAAATACATTCATTCCACCTACGACATGGTAAGATGATGTATATACAACGTGACATCTCCATTATTATGGGGTTGCGAGTCGATGGTTTGCCAATTTGCGAGTCTCAGGAGTATGTTTGGTCTGATGTTTGCGTCGAGCTATAGGGAGATGTGGATATAGGTTGTAAAGGTAGTGTAACATTGGCTTGGCTACAAAATAACTTTCAAATGTTGTCGGAAGATGTTGATGATGCCATTATTATACGCCACATGAGAGCGCACCTTATGTTCCAGCTTGGTTGTAGTATAATGATAGATAAGAGTTACGTCATGATCCACTTCAAGTACTTACCATTACTGAGAGATCTGGCGGCTACATTAAAGTATACTTGCAGAAGCACGACTCTAGCCCACTTGTATCAAGGTTTGGACGATGCTTGTCTGATTCTGACTAGACATTTGTGTGGTTGTCTGATATTTCTACAGTTGTGGTGTTGGAAGCATTTACATATAGAAAGACCCACAAAAACCCGACCGTTAGTGTATTCGGATGATGCGAGGGCACCATTGCGTACTCGTTAGAGACGTACGACTGAGATCTTTCAGTAGAAATATCAAGACTTCTACGCTCATTTTTATCGAAATGAGCTCCACAAACAGGACATAGACCAAGTCACCTATGACCCTTACGTACATTTGGATTTACGATAATTTTAGAGAGGTGGTCATGCACTGTCCATATCGAGTAATGTTATAGTTTGATCTACAGTAGCACATTCCGAACTCAATGGAGGTACATCTAGTTAAATCAGCTCCACGGCAGAGCATACGTGAACTGGCTGGTGGAAAATTCTAGATTTATTGAACATTAGTCTCACAGAATAGATCATGTATAGTTACAGTGTCCATTGCTAGGTACCAATCCTAAAGCTAGTCAACAATTATATATAGAATGATATTGGACCATCGAGGTACGTTGGATTGTTCACAACACCTTGGTTCTTCAACCGATGACATACATACCATGCTCTGATAGAGAATGACAAATGGTAAGAATTCAAGTATCTTTTAATAATTTGATGTTTAATACATGTATCTGATGTGTTGCTAACGTTAATTTTGCTTTAGGTGCATCAAGTTTATGAGTTCCATGAGGAACTCCGCAAGATCAAAGATGTCATAAAAAACTATAAAGGTTGCTCTTTGATGACAGTGAAACTAACGGATAGAATGAATGCTTTCTTGATGTGTTTCGGCTCCTAAGATGCAACACTAAAGTTGCGTCCAGATTGAGTCGAAGAAAAAGGGGTAGAAGATGATACTGCTATTCTGTCTACAATGGAATGTGGAGATGATGACGTTCTCACTCAGGAAACTAGAGAGGTTGGAAACGCAAGTCAGGGACATGCTCAGGCACGCCACAAGACGAAGAAGAGCTTGAGAAGCCTTGTTTGTGTTGCCAGTTTTTTTGCAAATTTAACTTTTGGACGTCGTCTGAATATTGAGATAAACTTAATATATACTCCTTTATGGCAATGTTGTTTTTTAGTTGAATGTTTTAAATATTTATTGTGGATGAATATTCGAACGTGTGTTTTATATGACAGGTTGAATAATGTGAAAATGAGACAACAAGTTGCAAACAAACTTGTCAACAAATAGCACGACTTCCAAAGTGTAGAGTTCTATTTTATGAATTCAGCGATCTGGATGTCGTTTCCAGAACTTGACGTTCCGAATGCTGAGTTATGTTTCCTGAACTCAGCAGATAGGATGTCAAGTTCATTTCAAGTGCTCAGACTGAGAGTATACATAAACCATGTTGGAAGGAAATTCTAAGCGTTGAACTTGATTTTTTGAGTAATGAACTAGGCATTGCAACCGTGGAATGCAGTTTGGACTCCAAATTCGGAATGCACACTCCATCTTAAAATAACACGTTCTTTTAATTTTTTCATTTTCCTACAAACACTGACGTTTCTTAAAATAAGAAGACATAAGAGCATATTTAACAGCGCCCGGGCTACCCCCGGGCGCCCTGCACTCTCTCTCTGCCACGTCAGCTTCTCTCTCTGCCACGTCAGCTCACCCAACCCACCCAAAAAAACCCCTTACCCATGCCCAGGCTACCCCCACCCACCCTACACTCTCTTTCATCCACATCATTTCTTAATTAAACAAATTTAATTCTCACACAACATTTAACAAATTACATTTTATATAAATCTAATTTTAATTACATTATAATTATATTTTAACTCGAAATATTGTTAATAATTACTGGTAAATCACGAAATTATTATTAAATATTACGGAGCCACGTTACATTTAAGACAAACTGAAATAGGAAATATTACAATCAAAGTTAAGAAACAACAGTACATATTACATAAACTAAACTTTTAAATACTACATGACCAACTACGTTAACCGATTTTCAAACCGCTCCTCGTCCGTAGCGTTGCCATATATGCTCAATTAAATCGCCTTTCAGATCCAAATGTTGGTTCCTGTCACGCACTCGATCTTGATTGACAAAAAACTCGTGAATATCCGCTATACGATCGGTCGAATACGACGTTGCCTCAGCTGAAGTGTCAGGACGATCTTCCATAAATTCGCGAATATCTCCAAAATTAGCATAGCAGTCGCGTTCGTCCTCCACTATCATGTTATGCATGATGATACAAGCTGTCATTATTTTGGACAGAACGTCCTTGCTCCAGGCAAGAGCCGGGTTTCTGATGATCGCGGACCTCGCTTGCAACACTCCGAAAGCGCGTTCAACATCTTTACGCGTTGCCTCCTGCACTTCAGCAAACAATCTGTGCTTCGGGGTGTGAGGGTGAAGGATGGATTGGATGAAGGCCGCCTACTGTGGATAAATACCATCAGTAAGATAGTATCCCATATCATATTGAACACCATTTACCTCATAATTAACAGGTGGTGCTCGGCCTTCTAGTATGTCGTCAAAAACCGGAGATTGTTGCAGGACGTTCAAGTCATTGCATCAACCCGGTATTCCGAAGAAGGAGTGCCAGATCCATAAGTCGTACGATGCCACCGCCTCAAGGATCAGAGTTGCTTTCCCAGCACGTCCTTGATGTTGTCCCTTCCAAGCAGCTGGGCAGTTTTTCCACTCCCAGTGCATACAATCGATACTCCCCATCATACCTGGAAACCCACGTTGCTCACCAACGTAAAGTAGGCGTGCCAAATCATTTGCAGTTGGCCGACGTAAATACTCAGGGCCGAAGATGCGAATAACACCTTCACAGAATTTGAGGAGAGCATTTCTGGATGTTGCCGCACTCATTCGTAGGTACTCATCGATCCCATCAGCGGCAACGCCATATGCTAGCATTCACATTGCTGTCGTACTTTTTTGTAGACCGGAGATGCTCATCCTACCAGTTGCGTCCGGTGTTCGTTGGAAGAAGACATCAGATGCTTCGATGGCATTGTGGATGCGCAGGAAGACATGCTTTCTCATCCGAAATCTTGTCCTGAAAAGAGTATCAGAATACACAGGGTTGTCAGAGAAATAATCGTCTACAAGGCGTCTGTAACCTAGTTCACGATCTCAATCTGGGTTCGTCGTTCTCCTTCGACGCTGCTTAGGACGTGTAGTCCTTTCGTAAACAACCTGTCCGGCTAATTCAATAGCGCGGTCCATTAGATTTAATGTCTCATTCCAGTTATCATCGTTGGATTGACCGGAGTTTAAACTATTATCCGACATTGATGAGAGAAGAAGCTAACAAGTTGAGAAGTTAAGGAAATGTGAGGAATCAGGAGATAAATAGATGTATTTATAGTTGGGAGGGTTTGGATGTATTTGTTGCACTGTTCACGCGTGATTGCACATAGTGTACGCGTGATTGCAAATAGTGCACGCGTAATTGCAAACAGTGCACGCGTGATTGAAAATAGTGCACCCGTGATTAAACAGTGTATTGGTTCTGGAAATTTCTTGATTTTAATCACTTACAAAAAATTATTACCCCACATTTATAACAAATACCCAATCCATTAATAACAAAACCAAAACTAAAAAAATTCAAAAAAAAAACCAATGAGAGGGGGACACATGTCCCCCTCCCATGGGCGCCCGGGCGTCTGCCCGGGACGCCCACCGCCCGTTCCCCCTCCCATGGGCGCCCGGGGGTCTGCCCGGGACACCCACCGCCCGGGCGGGTACCCCACGGGCGCCCCACCCGTTAACGGGGGTGCGCCCGGGCGCCCGACCAGGGTGCCCGGGCGGGGCACCTCGTTAAGGGTGCCCTAAGATACCGAGACAGCAATAAAGCAAAGTCAATAGTCGCAATCCAAGTAGTAGGTAGAACATAACATGTCCCGAAAACCCGAAATCAAGACAGGAGAGACGTTAGACATAGCAGAGGGGAGAGAAGGGAAAATAGGACACGTAACAGACACGATGGATTCCACTTCCATCCTCTGCGACGAGTTGCTAGAAGAGATCCTCCGCCGCCTCCCGCCGTCATCCTCCCCATCAATCTCCCTCGTCTCCCGCCGCTTCCTCTCCCTCCTCCACTCTTCCCTTCTCTCCCTCTCCCTCCGCCTCCCCTCCTCCCCTCCCCCTCACCTCCTCCCCTCCCTCCTCCCTCGTCACTCCTCCCTCTCCGCTCTCACCCTCCTCTCCACTCTTACCCTCCTCTCCCCTTCCTCCTCCACCTCCGACCACCTCCTTCTTGCCCTTGCTACCCCTTCTCCCCACCCCCTCCGCCACCTCCGCTTCCTCTTCGGCCCCGTCGCCCCGGCTTCTCTTGCCAGCGCGTCTCAGCTCCACCCGTTTAGGAGTCTCACGTCCCTCCAGCTGGCGGGTTTGCGGACGGTGTCGTTCCGGTGGGTCGGAATGTTCCCGAAACTTAGGGAGCTCGCGGTTTTGGATTGTTGTGGGGTTGATGGTGAGGAATTGGAGGTGGAGCAGGTGGAGGAGGATGGGGGTGAGGTTGTGGGTCTTGAGAGTCTTTCGTTGTGTGGAATTCGGGCAGGGAATCGTGGGTTCAGGTGGCTGTGGCGGCGGTGTCGGAACCTCCGGCGGCTCCAGTTTCGGGGGTGCGAGGGGACCGGAGAAGGTATACACGGAATACAACTAAATTGTTGGATATGAACATAAATTAGCAACGAGGTACTTAACCTGTGGTTCGTCTGCTGATTTTTAAAAATCGCTCAGGGAGGAGTTTTCTAATCATAATTTCACATTTTATTTGAACGCAATCCAGCTATTATTTGGATTTTTTGTACTGATACGTTTTGGACTTCATTTCCGATTCCTGAAATTTGAGGATGTTTGAGTTGGGATGACGGGTTGGCTAGTATTTGAGGCTTTTGGTTTACAGATTTTGTGAGTTTCTATAGTTGATTCTTAAATCATTATCTATTGGATTGTCATATCATCATCAATGTTAGTTAATTTTTGTTGTTTTTGTGCTTAAGAACTGAATAAACGAATGGAAGGGGAAGAACTACTCGGTCATTCTATTTGAACTTTTTGGCTTCTCTGTTTTTGGTTTTTAATGTGTTAAAATATTAATTTTCTCATGAATTCGAATTCCATGGGACTTTACGGCATTTTAGTTGTGTAATTTTGAAATTTTCTTAGCCCAAAGTAATTTAAGTCATGCATGATGCACTGTTTAGATCTTGCTTTGTTGAAGCAAGTTGTTATCATTAAAAAAACACTCTTTTATTGCCGTCTTGAACCTGCTACTGTTGCCACATTTTCTTGAGTGTACGAACCCATATTCATGTTATCATGCATTCATTGCTCATTTACTTTTTATATGCAATTTTTGTTTTTGTTTTGAGAAACAGATTTCTCTCAGCCATTTGCTCGCCATCTCTGCCGCCTCTCCCACCTTGAGCTCAGGACTTGCCGAAGTATTGCTGACTGGGTTTTACTCCAAGTAGCAGAACATTGTCACTCTTTGAGTTCTCTGTTGCTTTACGATGGTGGTAGTCGGGATGGCCTTCGTAGATTCATCCGCCACAGCCCACCGAGTTTGCGCATCCTTGACTTCAGGCTCCCATTAGACCTTGATAACACGCATCTCATCTCTGCTGCAGAGAGTGTCCGGCAGCTGGCCAGTCTTCGGCTACAGAGCTGCTGCCTTATCACTGGAGATGGACTTCGTTCACTTGGTGAGGCAGCGGGAGGGTCAATAGAGGAGTTGGTGCTTAATAATTGTGACGTTGTTGAGAAAGAAACAGGTTTGCTTGCATTCCTGGGGCAGAGTTTGAGGTGGCTTCGTCGCTTGGATCTTTCATACAATGAGAGGTTGGCGGATAGGGAATTGGGATCCATGCTAGCTTCGTCCAGGAAATTGGTCGACATTAGGCTGAGAGGCTGCAATATGCTCACAGATGCTGCCTTGATGGCTGTGTTCAGATGTTGTGAGCTACTGGAAATTGTGGATGTCACCCATTGCTCCGGTATCAGCGTGGAAGTTGTGGAGTTCTTCATTACTAATTCTCGGAGCCTGAGTAGGATTTTTATTGAAGAAAACAAAGTATCTGACTCGGCTAGTGCGTGGGCTCAGAGGAATGCAATTGAGGTTTGTTAATCGATCATGAACAAAGAAAACTCTATTAGAAGAAATGGATGCTAGTAAAGTTGACTGTTAGACTGCCATTCCATATCTGTATGTACATTTGGCGCAAGGTGCGAATGGTCGTAATATGATTACTGCAAGTTTGGTCTTCCAATGCTGTCGAAGAACTTGAGATGTATACATATCCTTTCATACACAATGATGCTAAATACCAAACGGGTATTTGTAGCGTCTTTGCTTTATAACTACTTGACCCTCTCTTTTAGTTTAGTGTTTTTGCCTTTTGATTTGCATTTACAAGAAAGAGATACTGAAATCTGAAACTTCAGGCTTCATCACAACGCCTCAATCCAAACGTGTTGTAGTTTCATGTAAATAATAATTGTATACTTCGAAATGTGTATGATGTTTATACTGTAAAGTTTGAATTCATTTTCAACGTGGAAATCAAACTTCCATACTTTTGGTTCGTGATGTTTCGTGTTTCAATTGCGGTTTATTTTCTTCTTTAGCAAAGTAATGTATTTGCATGTGGTGCTTGTTCTATTTGCTTGCAATAGTTCGAAATTCGCACAATTCTAGGGTGTCACTACCACTTAGCTTTTCCATTTTGCATAATTGTGCCCATATGTAGCTATGTTAATGCTTCGTTTGATGATCTAGGTACTTTGAGTTTGAAGCCTAGAGTTCGCAATATATTTTTCTTTCCTGGCCTTGTGGTCATAACTAATTTTTTCAATTCCTGACAAGCGTACATATATAAAATGAAAGCTCCGTTTTTAACATATACCGTCTGGGTGAATTGTTCATGAACTTAGTATAGCTTTTACGTCAAGTGGTCCTTGAAGTTACAGATAAAAAAAGTGTTCCTTGAAGTTTCGGTTGTGGTCCCATGCTTTGTGCATGTCCGTATACTACTGCCTTAGGGGTGGACATTATGGTTGTTAATGGGACGGGTTTGACTGCCCCTCACGTAATGCGGGTTGCAGATAAAAAAATACTATCCGCACAACCCGCATAATAAGACCGTAACCCGTCCCGCAAACCCACAATCCGCATAACCCATACCCGTGTTTGTTTTGTATTGAGTTTTGATCTTTTTGAATTTAGCTTTACTCTTTTTGTAACTACATCGATGAATTTTTTGTAACTACATCGATGAATTTAACTTTACTATTTTTGCTTTAAAAACATACATCGTTGAATTTTTTTCTTGACTTTTGTAACTAGTTTTGATAAAAATATAAAATGTTAAGGAAAATTGATTAATTTTTTGTATTTAGCTTTTATCAAAGAATAATCAGCCAAACTCGCCCCGCCTTTAACATTTTTTTGGCCCCACCCCACCCTGCTTACCCGCTTAACTTGTGAGGGACAGGTAGTGGTGCGGCAAAATCCACCCCGTTTCCATCCCTATCCGTGGTCCATTAGATTCATTAGCAATCAGATTCAATTCGAATCAAATTTGTCTATTGAAGTAGTTGAAACTTTAAAATAAAGTAAGAATTAAAAGTACATTAAGAAAACAACAACAAAAAAAACAATGTACATGGAAAATTATTAGATTCTTTAACTTAAGAGACAATAGTCTTATGAATCGAAGGTTCATGTATGATTATGATTATCACGTTTTAAAACATAGCAAACCCTACGAAGAATTTAAGGTGGCGAATTATGGTTAACCCTATGAAGTTTTTTATTTTATTTTATGTACTCTTACTATTCATCTTATAGTAAATCCTAACATCTCAAACATGCAAATGAAACTGTTAAAATTTGATCTATGGTTTTGACTATCTCAAAACGAGTAACTTCCAACACAACTACTCCCGGTTGTTCAAATTAAGAAGCCATCACAACGTTTTTAGATTTAATGTCTTTTCATATATGAAGCTATGTTTTAAGTTGCTTAAATGAGAGCAATTAATTATTTGCGAAAAGATTTTTTTATTTTGTCACGAATATTATCAAGGACAATGTTTATTAAGAAGCTTCAATTTGTAATAATTCTAGGAAGTTACTCAACTAAGACACGATCGGAAAAATCCGATTTCGATACGTTGTAGGTACGCCAGCAAAAAATCCTCGTGAATTTGTGTCATGAAAAATGTCTCTCCACCCAAACATGAATTGGAAGGGGATTTGCCATATTTGGACTTGTCATGGGAAAAAAGTCCAAGAATACCTTACTTAACAACTTCTCAAACGTTCACGCTTGTGTTAAAGTGCTTTGCTCTGCTTGCAAAATATTTTAAATGCCATATTTTTGTAAAAATCAAGTTGTGTATAATCATGTTAATCGCTCCTTATACATAAATCATCAAATGTGAGAACCTGAACCCTATTAGGGTGAACTAATTATGTTTAAGGGTTGATCTGGATTTAAGAGATGAATTGAGGAGATTTTGTTTGTTTGTTGTGATGTGATGATTGGGTGATGAGGTGGGTTGTTGTGATTGAGTGTTTCATAGTGGTTGGTATATAATGGAGTCGTTGGAAGAAGAATAGGGGAAGTTGAGTTGAGGAAGAAGTTGATGTTGTTGTGAGAAGAAGAGGAGTTTGATAAAATGAAGAAGAGTGGAGTGTGAGAAGGAGTGAGAAGAGTTGATTTAGGAGGTTTAGGAAGAATGAGAGCCTTGAAGAAGAAAAGAGTTTTGAGGGTTGAGTGATGGTTGGAGATCAGAAGTGGAAGAGATGAGAAGGTGGAAGAAGATTTGAGTTCGCCGTTTCGCCGGAATTCAAGGAAAGGAGGTGGTGATCGTAGGAGTCTTTTGGAGCCTTGTTGATCTTCAGAAGCTTTTTCAAGCTTTTAAGCTATGTCAAGTTCATTATTGGTGCTCACTTGAGGAGTGTGAGGTGTTGGTTTCGTGCGTCGGTGACCGGAGGTCACGACGATGATCATTGTACAGCATGGTTGCTGCAGGTGATCGGTCGGCCGGAGTGTGTTCGGTCGACCGCTCGCAGTGTAATCACAAGAGTTTTGCTCTTCACCGATGGAACGATGCCTTGGGCAGTCGACCGGTTGTGTGATTTGAGCAAGCTCTGCTATTTTCGGTCGAACGGGACCCCTTTGTCGTTCAACCGGTGACTCTGTTGGTAGGTCGGTTGGGGGCATAAACCATCTAAACAGTTGACCACCTTTTGATATGTTCGACCGATTGTACCTGTAGCTAAGTCGGTTGGGCCTAGACCTTCAAAACGGTGGACCGCCTATGTGATTGTTCGACCGATGATTTCTGGACTGGTCTGGACAGAGCGTGGACTATCCAAACAATTGACTGCTCTTGACTCATGTTCGGCCGATCACTTATGTTAACTTAATTGTTGTGCGACCATTATGTGTTGGATCAACCGTTGTTTCTGATCCAGACGGTCGACCGGTAGAAGTTGATTTTGAGACTTGAAGTCCTTGATATTGTTCGGTCGACCGGGTTCCCTTTGTCGTTCGACTGATGTGACAATTGTATTTATTTGTGTGGCGTAGACCTTCAAAACGGTCGACCTCCAATGACCTTTTGTTTGACCATTGGGTCGTTTTGTTGGTTGGAACCGGGCATAGACCTTTTAAACGGTTGACCACCTGTGATCTTGGTTGACCGATCGTTTGGTGTTTGGTTTGACCGATTGCTTGCGGTTGAACCAATTACTGGTATTAACGATCGTCCGGTTGACTGTTTGTGCACTTGACTGTATTGTTTGTGTGATTGTTTATGGACGTGTTGGTGTGTGGATTTATATTATGTTTTCATGACATGACACATGCATTGAGATCCTTGTAGTAGATTTGTGGGACAGTAAATCCCTATGTGTTGCATGGTACCCGGATTGGTGGAGCAGGAAGCCCACCCTAACGTTGGCTGGCGGAAGGAGTATTACAACTTGTGTGAGCAGTTGTTGCCTCTTGAATAAATATCGGTATTACAGCTTGTGCGAGCAGCCAATGTTTACAGTTGGTGAGTTGTGCACCGTGTGGCCTGTAGGGTGGCAGTGAGTTTGTGGACCGTGGAGCTTATGTGGTGGTGGTGAGTTTGTTGACCGTGCGACCAGTGTGGCGGCGGTGTGAGCAACGATTTTACAGCTTGTGCGAGCAGTCGTTGTTTAGTTGGTTTGAAACCTGCTTTGTTGGGCGGATGTCCTTTATATCATTACCTGTGATATGCCATGATATACTAGTATGATAGGATCATTCATTGTACGTAGTATGCATGTGGGTGGACTTGGTATACTGAGTTTTCTTTATGAAAACTCAGGCATCGTTGTTATGTTGCTTTTCAAGACCGTCGTAGGTTCTGGTGGGGTGGTGACCGACGACGAGCACATTTTGGATCCGGATCCTCCAGTCTTTTGTGGTGATTATGATTACATGTATCTTTTATGTTGTATTTTGATGTAAAAATACATTTGACAACTCTTGTATTCGGTGCACCTTGTGTATATATTTTAGTAGCGTTCCGAGTGTTTGGTTGTTGATGTCGTCGTTTATTCCTTTTAAAAGTTTAAAAATTTCCGCTGCTTCAGGGACGTTACATCAAATCTAAGATAATCAAAAAAAATTGTGTCAAGTTTTTTATATATTTTTAGTCATTTTTATCTCTTGCTAAATTGTATGTAGGAAATTTTCATGTATGTGAACCACAAGGGAACCTAGTATTAGTCTTGCCTAGACGTCGCAAGTTCCTAGTTGTTTTGATCTTCTTGGTGGTTAACCCTGAAGGCAGAGATTTGGTCCTCGCCTTGCAAAGAAAGGTTTGCAATCACCTTCCAACTCAAAATTTATGTATAAGATCTCAAACTCTTCAACATTCGAAGAACCATCGACATACAGACCAATGGTCGTAAAACACATTTTGGAGGACTCCTCCAAGAATTGCTTACATAATTACCTGGATCATGCCCTGAATTCTACACCAATGGGTAACAAAGCCCTTCAAACCATTAGAATTGAATATAATAAGCTTACCATGGGTATAATTTCAAAAAACTACCTTGTTTTCGAGAATTGATCGATGCAAACTCTGCATTGGGTAAGGATGTAAACTAGCCTAAATGACTCAAACAATGCATTTTTGAACTCGAGTCATTTACATTTACTAAATGAGGAGCTCGAGGGCTTTAGTTTCCATTCATATACCTTGGACTATCATATCACTATCTGTTGAGGCACCAAATTTCAACACTTGGACGCTAGTTAAAAAGTTCGGGATTGTTTCTTTTCATGTAAAGAAACTTGTCTATCATTAGGAGAAAAAAGCTATTTGATTAGTACCATATCATACAACACATTCATATTATATATCATTTTCAGGGTTATTTGCTTGTCTACACTTTCAAAGTGGTGATATTAGATCTATGCACTTCCATAAAAACCATATTCGTTTTGTGCACTCCAAATTGACGATGATAAAAGTCTTGGCCTCCTTCTGGTAACATATCACCACACAAATGACCTCTTGGCGAAGACCTCGAAGACGGAGGATATTTGGCGGAGGAGATGACCAACTAATGAAAGGAAAATGATGCAGAGCGAGTTGGAGGAGTCGGCACTACTGTACAAAAGGGAATATACGTCGGATATACGGCTTCCGTAGCCCGACGTCTATCTATGTGTCGTATATACCTAGACGTCGGTCGTAGCTAACAACCGACGTCTAGTCCTAACAATTAGACGTTGGTCGTAAGCTTCGACCGATGTCTGTGGTTAACAAATAGACATCGGCGTTAAGCTACGACTAACGCCTATATCCTTCCAATTAAGGAATACACATCACATTAGCCTAATAACCGACGTCTATACCCTTACAAGGTTAAAACATAAAAACTAAATGGAACAATCATACAATCCTGCATAACAAACACATTCATCCTGCACAAGAAACACATTCATCCCGCACAACACATTCATCCACAAATACATATTCATCCAATGAGCATACACAAACAAAATCATTCATCCACAGTCATACATACACAAACACTTAACAAAATCATTTACAAAGATGTTTCATTATATTAAAGTAAAAACGTTATCCAATAACATGTTGGTCATACAAAGAAACAAGTTTAATAAAATTGCATGTTTAATTACAAAGAATGTGATTCATGATATAAGAACCTGTTAGTTCATTAACAAGATGGTAAAAAAATAGAACGCCCATCGCTCACGAGTATTATCGAGCTCCTGTTGCGAGTAGGGATCACTATTATTTTGGAAGACCCATGAAAATAAAACTACAAAATATTAATACGAGTACACAATATTAATGAATGAAACTATAATAGTAATATTACCTCAGATAGGGCTACATTTTGAGGTGCGAATTTGATAATTTCTTCTATATATCTCATAACGTAGTAACCACATTCCGTATTGCCAGTCTGCTTGCGGTACTACAAAGATATAAATTTGCTAAATATATGTTCCATTACTTAACAAAATCAACAAAAATGGGAGAAAGTACTTACTCCCATTCCATACCAGGCTACTCCTGCATTTTTGGTAGTCATTTTTCCACCTAACATTTTGTAAACATTCATTGTCATGAGTAACACAAGTTATTCAATATAAAGTTGATAATACTACTAAAAATACACTAATTACAAATACGATGATTAAAACAAACTTATAGTGAAACACATTTCTTTATTGATTCCATTGGTTTAGTCGACCCCAAAGGATCAAACTAATATGCTGAATTAGTTTAGGGGCATACAACGACAAGCATCCAATTAGCTCTGTTTATATATATAATTAGAAGTTTATTACAAAATGAAATTATAATTACTTTGAATTAACAAATTTACCTCTTATGATAAGGGAGTATATAATATTGCATGCCATGTTCTTTCATAAGATCCCCAAGTTCACCCGATTTATCGTCATTGTCGTATATAAAAGTAGATGGACATACAGATCTAAATACTTGATCACCGGGGAAGACTGACCTTCTAGTTTCATAAGGGTGTATAAAAGAGTAAAAATTACATTCTGTTATAATTACGATAAAATTATTCAATACATTTAATCTTATACACAAGAAAACACTTACTTTACTTGAACGTTGATAATTGTCATGCGCAATTGATCCATCACCAAGAATTGCATAACATCATCTTTAGCGACGTATAAATCTGAAGGAAACCTTTAAACCCCCTCCTCCAAATGCTAGTTAGTTAATGCTTGTGATTCCCTAACTACCATTAAGTGATACAACATTTTGCACTTATTTGGTAGCAAATTAATGTTGATTGGAGGTTGGTTGTTTGACCCTTTGCTCCGGGGGCTTGAAATCTTACTGATATATATACAAACGTTAAAATACAATTATTAACAAAATTGAAATTTATTTGTTTTCAAAATTAAAGTATACCTCATGTGTGTTATTTAGCTTGACTAAATGATGATGCCACCTCAGGAACCCACCAATAGCATCGCCGAGGGTAACAACCTCTTCTTCGGGAATTGGCACCAGAGCACCAACATCAAAGCAACTCCCCATTGCAACCTTCACTTATCCCTCTTCCACCTCTTTGAAGTCGTGTTTAGAGATGTTATAAACTTTGCCATGTCCCACCAATATTCAATCATGGTCTTTAACAAATAGACAACATCTAGATCCATCCTCAAATTTATCAAACAAGGGACCGCCTACGAGGGCCAATTCTCGAGAGTGAGCCGTGAATTCAGATTGTCAGTCGGGGTTGACCACTGGCTGCACCGGAGGAGTGGTCACCAGGGAAGAAGTGGTCCTACGGTGGGTAGGAGAAGTTGGCAAAGCGCGATCCAATCTCTCCATAACAAGTTGCAATTTATTTTGCAAATCTAAAATTTGTTGCTCGTATTTGGTATGAACTGTAAACGAACTTGACCAATTAGTCTTTCCATAATGTTGTCGTAGTCCAACCCTACTCCCTAACCCGCGTACACTACCAGGATGTTCGTCATTTCCCAAGGCTTTGTGTAGAATATCATTCCGACCATCTGAAACAAATTTGCCTTGGGATTCTCTTAACTTGAGAGAGTCCTAAAGTTTAAAGAAAATTGTTACAAACAATTGAAAAATATAAAATTACTGAATGTGATTTAATAACGTACAAGTGATACAACTTACTATCTTTGAGCCTACCGATTGCGACTCTTCTGTGACGTACTCCCTTTGGAGTTTACCCTCACTCTCTTCCAAGAATCACATCAACGGACGGGGGAAGGAGAACACAAGTTGCTTGCTTGCTCCTCACTCATACTGGATTAAATTGCCTCTTGTGTCTTTATGGCCATTTTTCAGCCATCATTTGGTCTTCTAATTTTCGGTATCCCAATCGAGACATACGATGGATATACTAGTTAGAAGATCTACGCTCTTGGTTTTTTGCTCGGAGGGCATAGAACCAATTTTATTAGATTATCATTTAAAGTAATAACTTAATAAGTTTATATTCTAAATTAAAATTGGTTACCTGAAACTCTGGGCTTTCTCTTCATTTTCTAAATTTACCCCATGTATTCCGAGTGATGAAGTTATAGTAATCACATGGATTTCTGTCCTGATAGTCTCCGAATATGTATTTGTTGGTTAACTTTGTCTTGAAGTCCGTCCAACGGGCTGACATGTATGTCATCCATTTTTTCTTTAATTTGTCTATGGATGGGAACTCAAAACATGACTATGACACATTAACATTTTCAATTTCTATAAATAAAAAAATTGACTAAAACTAAATAACATTATAATGGACTCATTACCTTCACATCATCCCAGATTGTGTCTTTCAGCTTCTCATCAACTTCGGCCCAACTTGATAAAAAAATGTCAATTTTGGACCTCGCTAGGCTCCCCAGATAACTATACCAATTATCAGATATCATGCCTCTCGGCTCAAGATGGCCATCAAACTGGATTGGAAGTCTACCATCTCTATTACTTTTCCCTACGACTTCGTTCAGGAGTGTAGGACCTCGTGAACTGTAAATCTTTGAGATCTCAAACTTTGATGGAGTGAGTTTCCTTTCTGGAGCCATGATACTATAAAAAGTAAAATCAAGACATTAAATGGTTATTATAATGTTCTATAAGACATTTTGCACCTTTACGATTTCTTTTTTCTTAACGGATTTTCAATCCATATACCTTCACTGTGGTCATCTCTAAACCAAGTCTCAACATGTATTTCGTCATATAGTGAGTTAAACTCAGGTGCTTGCTCAGAGAAAGGTGGTGTCTCTTCATACTCGATGAGACTATCATCTAATACAATTTTTTCCCTTCCAGAACTACTAACCACATATGATACATAGAAGACTTGTTTCACTTAAGAAGCAACTTTTCGTCATATACCTTCTTTCAAAACAACAACTAAAGTGAACTCCAACTCATCCACTCGAACTCCACTTTTATTATCAACCTACTTGCATCTAAATACAGACACTTTGAATTTAACAAAGTCTAGCTCCCATATGTCCTCAATTACACCGTAATAGGACATGTTAGCATATACATGATTCTTGTCTTTAGGACCAAATACATGCAAAGAGTCTGCTATTAAGATGACCCCACTATTCTGAACATCACTTTTGGCATCTTCACAAACAGTGTAGAATGAATATCCATTGATATCATAGCCACTGTAACTTGTAACAACAGAATGCGGGCCATAGGCCAACCACTGTACTGTCTCCAAAACATGACGCTTGTAAGCCACCTTTTTGAACGAAGAGATGAAATTCCTATTGTGACTATATATTACTTGTTGATCACTCCATGATTGAAATCAACTCTAATACCACATGTTCATGACCGCGTTGAAGCGGTGGCAGGCATGGGTCAGTCCACAGGGAGTGTGTGGGAGTCGAATTCATGATACTTGGGTTGGGAGAAAAGAGAAGGAATAATGTCGAAATTACACTACAATGAGAAAGAAATCAGAAAACAAACAATAAAACTAAACCGCTTACGAGGTAGAAAAAGATTGCGGATATGAAAACGTGTGGTGTGTGTGTTCAATTGTGCTCATCACAACATGTAATACATGAAATCCATAAACCAAATCCAACTTTGCCTCCACATGCAATAAGATAAAACATTATCATTAAATCATACAAGACAATAATTGAAATAAGGCTAATGTGAACACGTAAAATGACCACATCCAACTTTGTCTCCACATGAAATAAGATTTGACACAATCATTAAAACATACAATACAATAATTAGGATGGGGCCAACATGAGCACATGCATGCACATGTCATGTTTCCTTCTTCCACTCCATCCTTATCCTCATTTCATCATTCCCCATAAAATAGGTCCACTAATCTAGGCATGTGCTAAGCTTCACTCAAGAGTATTAACACATCAAAGATAAGAGTAAAAATCCCATTAGATGGTTATGGAACTCATGTGAGGTTCAAAGGTAGGATTAACTCACACACTAATACATCACATAATCACAACACTTTCTTCTCCAACCCCCAATGGGGATGGACTACTCTCTACTCATATCTAAACAAAAGAAAGCATAAAAACAACATAAATTCATAATGGAAATGAAGGAATACAAGATTAAGCAAACAACAATATCAAAGAAATTGCATCAAAATAAATACATTATTGTAAAGAACAAGATTCAATTAACTGGAAATGAAAAGATTACAAAGTTCCTTCTTCTCCTCTTACACTAATCAACAACAAAATAAAACCTAAAACTAATGGAGAAGCAAGAAAAAGAGGGAGATGAGGGGTTACAATGGTATATATAGACTAATACATGGTTAGGCTTAATGTGGAAATAACGGATGACTCTAAATCACATCTAATGGTCCTGGAATGCTCTGACCCGACACCCGACCCGCGACCAAAATTTGAGATCCAACAAAGCAATTTGATCCGGCAGTAGTGGATACAAATGTTCTGATTGAGCTCAAATTTGTCCATTATTGTTACATTCAGGTCCTTTTTGCTCCATTCCTCTTCTTTATTACCTAACTACTGAAACACTACAAACAACAATTCGAGTAGCACAATATTGAGGTAAAATAAATGATATATAGCATGAATGCGATGTATGATATGCTACTAATCACTCGAGAAAGGATTTATTTCTTTTAAAAGCTCCATGTGGTCATTTAGATAAGGCTGAACTTCATTAGAATTGCACAACACATAGAAATATTCTGTCATTATAACTATTTGGACTTAACATTTTCATCCTACGCGCCCCTTTACCATCAGAACGTTCATCATGACGATTGTTAGGAAGTCCAATACTTTTTCGTTGGCTAGGTATCCATTGCAAAACTCGATAACCTCCTCAACTATGTATCCTTCAATAATACTAGCATCTGGCCTTTGACGATTTTTACAATAACCTTTCAACACTTTCATATAGTGCTCAAAAGGATACATCCACCTTAAAAAAATGGGTACACACAATTTAACTTCTCTAACCAAATGAATAACTAGATGAATCATAATGTCGAAAAAACAGGTGGAAAATACATCTCCAACTGACATAATTTGACCGTAATTTCATTCTGCAATTGATCTAACTACGCGGGATTGATCAATGTACCGCAAATCTTATTGAAAAAGGAACACAAGTTTACTATGACATGTCTAACATGTTTCGGTAATATAGATCTCAGTGCTACAAGTAACAACTGCTGCATTAAAGTGTGACAATCGTGAGACTTCATCCCCACAAGTTTCAAATCCTTCATAACAACAAGATTACTGATATTTGAAGAATAACCGTGTAGAACCCTTACATTGTGCAAACACTGACAAAGAGTGCTTTCTCCTTTCTACACAATGTATAACAAGTTGGAGGTAAGTAGTTCCAGTCTCCCTTCTTCTCTGGTGCCAGACTTGTGCGTATACCAAGCTCAATAAGATCAAGTATAGCATTATATCCATCTTTTGTCTTACTAGGTATGTTCAACAAAGTGCCAATAAGACTATCACAAATGTTTTTCTCTACATGCATCACATCAATAGAATGTCTAACTTCTAAAGTTTTCCAGTAAGGAAGATAAAAATGATCTTTTTATTCCAAGAACTTTTGTCATTTGCTCTTTTTTACGGTTTTCTAAATTCACATTCAACATTCATTACACGTTCATACACCTTTTCGACGCTGATCTCAACTGGCAGATTCTAAAACTCTTGTTGTCTGTTAAATGCCTTCTTCAACCTACGATAAGGATGAGAGTTTGGAAAAATCTCCGATGACCAAGATAGACTGACTTAGAACCATTAACAAGTTGCAAGGAGCATGTATTCTCTTCGCAAATTGGACAAGCTTCATGACATTTGACAGAATATCCAGACAAATTACTGTAAGCTTGAAGGTCATTAATCATGCAATAAATCATTACCCGCATTAGAAATGGTTGCCGACGATAAGCATAAAAAACTAGCTCTCCGTCATCCCACATTCTCTTCAGGTCATCAATTAAGGGTTTTATAGGACCGAACCGAATTTATTTGGTCAGGTGTTCGGTCCGGTCTTCCGAAAAGTTCAGTCTTCGGTCCGGTCCGGTCCCGGACCGAAGCTCACCCATAGTCTTAAATACAATCTATGTCGTTTCCAGGTTGCTTCAGACTAGAAATTATTATGGACAACATAATATATTTGCGTTTCATGCATAAGTACGGTGGCATATTGTAAATTGTAAGCTAAACAGGCCAAGAAATGTGAATGCTACTCAAACTACCGAAATGATTCATTCCGTCGGTACAAAGTCCAAGTCGTACCATCATGGATTTTTTCACCAAACAAAGGAAAGCCGTAATCTACTTTTTTCCACTAAGGCGAATTTGTAGGATGACGTAGTGTAAAGACCCTAACTTTGCTTGAGAGGCTATTGGTGTTTAGTGGGTGTTTAGGGTGCTAATTGGGGAGGTTTGCATGGGAAAGGAGGAGACGTGATGGTGTGGTGGTTGGGGATGCTGTAGGAGCATGGTGGTGGTGGTTGAAGTGATGGTGACGTGATGGGAAGGTAGGGGTGGGAGTGTTGTTGGTCGTGTAGGGATGGTAGGGTAGCTGGCTGATGAAGGGTGTCTTGAAGGCAACCACACCTCCTCATCTCTCTTTCTCTCTCTCACGTTCTCTCATTCTTCTTCTTCCTCTCTTCATTTATTCTCTCCACCCATCTCTTTCCCTCCCTCTGATCTTCAGCTCCGATGGTGATGGTTGCGGTGCAAGGCGGGCCTGCAAGCGAGCGTGCTGGGCTTGGTGCGGTGTGAGGAGGAGGACGTATGTGAGGTCGCGGTCCCAAGGTGCCGTCGTGTGAGCTCCGTAGTTCTTTGTCGTTCTTTACGAAGAGGTATGCAAAGTTCTTGCATTAGATGTCTTTGTTGCTCACCCACGTTGGAGTGGAGTTGTGGTCGGTCACGGGAAGTCGGAGATCTCACCGGCTGCGAGAAACGACATAAATTCCTTGGCTGGCACAAGGTTGCTGTCGACCAACGGTCGACCGGTGCCCTCGGGCAGTCGACTAGTTCAGTGTTTTGCCCGACTTTAACCAACACCGGTCAAACGACGCCTTATGGCAGTCGATCAGTTGTGCATGTGCTGGTGGATTGGTGGATTGTTTGGGAGTTTTCGGTCGAATGAGACCCTTGAGTAGTTCGACCGTTGCTTTGTGTTTCGCTCAGACCGGACGTTGACTGATTCACATCATTTCATGCTTATATTTGTACCTTATATCCATTATATTACACCTAAGCAATGCTACGTGATGAGTTTTATGTTTGAATTTCAGAAATAAAGAGGTTTGAAGAGAAGAGCCATGAAAGGACCCAAAAGCAGGAAAATGGATTTGATTGTGAGACCCGGGGACCAAGATGCAAGGGAGAAGGACCTGAACGTAAGACAGAAGGACCTAAGAGCAAAACAGGAAACTCCACACCATCATGGGGAGTATTTTGTCAATTCGATTCGGGTCGGAGCTCCACTAAACAAAGTAGATGCATTCAAGACTAAGAAACACTCCAAGCAAAGCCCACAACCAAAACCAATCGGATCTGAAGTTTATAGGCCGGCAATTGGCGGTCTGGATCAGCCCAGATCCGCTAGGCTTTCTCCTGGACTTGTATTAATGTGTGTTTAGGCTATTTTTGGTATTGGTTTAGTCCCACATCGGGGGATTGTCCCAGATTAGCTTTTTCCATGCTTATAAATAGAACTCTTCACCTTCCATTGTATCCATCTCTCTCTTTGGTGGCATCTTCCCTACTAAGAGTGAAGCCATGAAGCAAAACTCTGGTGGAGGAAGAGCTGCTTGTAATTTGAGTGAGTTAATAATAGATGTTTTCATTAGCTTGTTAATTCTTGCTTAGTTAATTTCCTTTAATGTGTTTGCTTTGGTGCTTGTTTAGTTTTATGCTTCTTTAATATTTCTTGCTTGATTAGTATAGTTTCATTTCAGTATAATGCTTCATTTTGTTAGAGTAGTTAGTTTAAATATGTGTGAGTAGTTCCATCCCCTTTGGGGAGTGGAGTAGATGTGGTACATGTTATGTAGATGGTATGAATGTTTAATATGAATGTTTTCTGAGAGATATTAGTATGCTTGCTTGAATTATTAAGAACCTTACTTGATGGTTTCTGCCATAGCTTAGGTACATTCCATGCTTGTCTAAGTGTCTTAATAACAACCTTGCATTGCTCATATTATTCACATAAGTTAGTGTTGTAAATGATAGGTTTTGCCATTAGGTACCTCTTATGCATTAACAAACACTAACTAACTTGAGCTTCTTGTATGCATTCCACGACACACTTATTTCATGTGCACACACACACACTCCACCCCTTAGGGGTTTTCCATTCCTGCGTTTTTATCTTCTTCATTAGTTGTTTAGCTTAGTTGTTTAGTTCTTTCATTTCAGCTTGCTTGTTTACTAGTTTAGATTAGTGTAGTGTAGTGTAATACATCTTTCTCTCCTTCTTTTACCTCTCGCCTTCGAACAAACCAATCGTCGACACACCTCCCAGTGGACGACCCGTATATGCCACCGCTTCAACGCGGTCATGCACTTGCGGTTAAAATAAAATGATCAATCAAGTTTTTGGCACCGTTGCCGGGGAGGTGCTTTGTACAGACGTTGGTTTGGGCGATTCGAGGGGTTTTTAATTTTTTGTTTCCAGTTTT
This sequence comes from Triglochin maritima, assembly GCA_963682175.1. NCBI lineage: Eukaryota > Viridiplantae > Streptophyta > Magnoliopsida > Alismatales > Juncaginaceae > Triglochin > Triglochin maritima. Next base: position 25,197,406 of record OY821788.1, on the reverse strand, counting down.
TCTTAATTTCAGGGAACCATCGGATCAAGGGGAGGCTACTGAACAAGTTTGAGGAACAGAAGCTCCAAAAGGACCGCCAATCAGCGGTTGGAGACCGCCAACTGGCGGCCTGGTGAGGGGTTCGTGCTTCCAAATTTTTTCTGGTAGTTAGTTCTGTAATTTGTGTTTTCTGGGATCCCTATTTTGCATGCCGTGACTTCTCGTTTGCTCCCAGATCATTAATCACTCCCCCATTAATCAACTTGGCCTTAAAATCCAAAGCAAAAGACTAGACGTTCTTATTTGTTTAGGTCACGCATCATGTATTGACTTAGGCACGTAGTTGTCTTTTCTTTTAGCTTTATTTTCAGTTGTTGAGTGCTGGTGTGAGGTACACAATTTCCTACACTCATTCATTCATTCTTCTTGTATGCCCATGCATTAGTTAGTAGGAATTGCATCAGGACAAGAGTGAGTGAGCGTTTGATTGGAGCGATTGATTGCTAGATTTAGGATCAAAACGCTACTAAGGAGGTGATGTCCCATAAAAGATAAGGTGGGGGATTTCATCACCCTTTCCTTGGCCCCAAAAATCACTCGTAATCAAGCCTTAACTAAAAGCAAGTAGACATTGGCCCTAGGATTTTGGACGCACTAGGAGAGTAATCTAGTTGAGACCGTCATGGCCTGATCGGCGTTGCCTACCTTGTCGATAGTAGAAGGTACTGGATCTCCGGATCTGGTATCACTTGCTGGACATTGTGGTCTTCGTTGTAGGGAGGTGAGACGTGTCGAGGCTAGTGACCTCGAAGTTAGGCGTCGTCTAGCCTAAGGACCCATTGCCTTACATTGTTTGAGCCGTGCTTGCTAGTTAGGCTTCTACCTGATCCCTTCACCCACGCTAGCTCTAGGGATTCTTCCCTCCTCACCTGAGTCCTCTCCTCATCTATTCTCTACGTATAGTCTCCTCCTCTAGTACACCTTCTGTTGTGTGTTATTCTAGAGTCGAGTCGAGCATTTTTATGAGAGGTTGGGCTCGTTCTGGTGAGAGCACTCAAGTAGAGAGAGTGCATATTTCTGAGATGGACGGTCTTGGTGATCGACCATCTCCGCCTCGTGCTCCTTGGATCAAGAGGCCGAGTCATCTCATGGTGGCGAGGGAGACCGGGTTCCATACATGGAGTACCTCGGTCCGCTCCCACCACCACGTAGACCTCCTTCTCCTCCTCCTGTGACTCGAGAGGAAAGGAGATTCGGTCCGGATCGAGTTCTTGGTGCACCACCACCTTTAGCTCGACAGGATAGACTGATGACTTTGTGGGAGCGGACCTATCCTGTTCGGGCCGCGCAACCTTCTTGCATAGTTGTTCCCCCTGCTCGCGGGAACAACTATGAGCTGAAACCTCAATATGTGAGCATGCTTCCAACCTTTACTGCCAATAAGGAGGATCCGTATATTTTTATACGCGAATTCGAGGAAGTATGTTCCATGTTCATGCTTCAACATCTTGACGAGGATTCAGTCCGGTTGAGGATGATTTCTTTCGCATTGAAGGATAATGCGAAAAAATGGATGTATAGCCTCCCGGCGAGCTCGATTCGGTCATGGGATGACTTTGTGACCGTCTTTCTGAAGAGATTTTTCCCTCAAAGGAAGACTCAACAGATACGGCACCAAATACATCAAATGTATCAGACCGAGACCAAATCGTTTCATGGTTTCTTTGAGAGGTTCAAGGACCTTCTCCAGCAGTGCCCTCATCATGGACTTGAGCTATGGAAGCTGTGCCAAATTGTTTATGAGGGCATTAACTACAACACCCGCACATTGTTGGAGTCGATGTGTCAGGGTGACTTCCAAATGAAACCCATCGAGGAGGCATGGGACACTTTTGAGGCTATGGCTGAACGTACCTTCGAGTGTGACACCTTGAGAGAGCCACCAGCCACTAGGTCTTCTGGTCGAGCTTGATCATATCATGTTGAGTCAACTATCGGGTCTGAGGCGAAAATGGCTACTCTCATGCGTAGGATTGAGAGTTTGGAAATGGACCGAGCTCCTGTAGCTCAGGTTGCTAATCTCGGGTGTAGTAGGTGTGGACTGTCGGGACATGATGACTTGGACTGAGCATGCAAATGCGATGTATCAACCAAGGCCCCGTAACGACCCGTACAGTCACTCCTACAACCCGGGATGACGTAACCATCCTAACTTCTCTTGGGGGTCTAGTGGAGGCCACGGTCAGAGCTCGCATGCTCAACCTCCACCTTATCAACCTCCACACCCATCGGCGACCTACCAACCCCCACATCAAAGGTCTCAACACCATAATTTCCAACCTTGTCAGGCCTCTTCGTCGGGTTATTCTAACCAAACTCCACCACCCCAGCGGGTTGACCCTAAGGACTCTACCCTTGAACAAACCCTTCAAGCGTTCATGCAGAGCACTCAATCCATGTTTGCGGCCAGCAATAATTCGGTCAAAGCATTGGAAATGCAAGTTAGTCAGTTGGCTCATCAGCTCCATGAACGCGAGAAGGGTCAGTTACCGATAATCCCAGGGGTCAGCCTGCTCATACCAGACAAAATGTACACAATGTTGAAAGTGACCCTTACTAACATGCCAATGTTGTTCATACCTTGAGATCGGGGAGGATCGTTGACAACAATGTGAAAATATCGGAAGCCAACCCTGTTGGCGAGACTTCCGAGGCGAGTCTTGAGCCTGTTAAGGAACCCAATTTTGAGACTCCTCCTCGTGATTCTAATGTCCCCAAGGCACCATTCCCTCATCGGTTGACTAAAAAACTTGATGAGCATTGGGACAAGATCGTTGAGGTACTTAGGCAAGTAAAGGTGAACATCCCGTTGTTGGACGTTGTTCAACAAATGCAACCGTATGCCAAGTTCCTCAAGGACCTTTGCACCACCAAGAGAAAAACAAATGTGCCCAAAAAGGCCTTTTTGGCCGCCAATGTGAGCTCCATATTGACACAGCCCATGCAAGTCAAATTCAAGGATCCAGGTTGTCCAACTGTCTCTTGCATGATTGGGAATGTTACAATCTCTCAAGCTTTATTGGATTTGGGGGCATCTGTGAATCTCCTGCCTTACTCAGTCTATGTCAACCATGGAATAGGCGATCTGAAACCAACGAGGACAACCCTCCAGTTGGCTGATAGATCCGTCAAAATTCCACGAGGGAGTGTGGAGGATGTCCTTATAAAACTGGGTGAGTTCGTATTTCCAGTTGATTTCATCATCTTGGATACTGAACCCGTGTCCCACCCACAAGGACAAATTCCTGTGATCCTTGGGAGGCCATTTCTCGCGACATCTAATGCTTTGATCAATTGTCGCAATGACTTGATGAGGTTGTCTTTTGGAAACCTCACGGCGGATTTCAACATCTTCACTCTTGGTAAGCAACCCGGGCTCTTCGACGACACTGTCGGAGCCAATTTCATCCAGGACACGGATGAGCCCGAGTCATTAGGCATGTTCGACTCACATCGACATATTATTGAGGTGCTTAATGACCAGGTTGCGAGTGAAGAGAATCTTGAGGAATCCGCCAGCGTTTCTCGGGACGAGGAGGCACATCTGGGTGCTTGCTCCTCTTACCCCGTGGCCCTTGAGCCACTTGAAAGTAACTCTGAATCTGACAAGGACCCACCGCTGGTCGAGCTTAAACCGCTCTCCGATAACCTAAAGCACATTTTTTTACGGGATAATGAGACCTTGCCACTCATTATTGCTTCTGATCTTGCACAAGATCAAAAGGTTGCCCTCAAAAGAGTACTCTTTGAAAACAAAGAGGCGATCGGGTGGTCCTTGAAGGATATCAAGGGAATTTGCCTTGGTATTGTTCAGTATCGGATCCACATGGAAGAGGATTCTAGGCCCCGCAGGGACCCACAACGAAGATTGAATCCTGTGCTGAAAGAAGCCGTCCGAAATGAGGTTCTTAAGTGCTTGGATCATGTCATAATCTATCCTATCTCTGATAGTTCGTGGGTGAGTCTTGTCCATGTGGTTCCCAAGAAGTCAGGCGTGATGGTTGTGGAGAATGAGCATAATGAGCTTATCCCGACACGCCTGCAAACTGGCTGGCGAGTTTGCGTTGATTATCGCAAGCCCAATGCGGCAACGCGGAAAGATCATTTCCCGTTGCCATTCATTGATCAGATGTTGGAAAGGTTGGCCGAACATGAGTATTATTGTTTTCTTGATGGAGACTCAGGTTACAACCAAATTCCCATCACCCCCGAGGATTAAGAGAAAACCACATTTACTTGTCCCTTTGGCACGTTTGCCTACCGTTGCATGCCCTTTGGGTTATGTAATGCGCCGACAACGTTTCAAAGGTGTATGATCAGCATCTTCTCCGATATGGTTAAGCGTTTCCTTGAGATCTTCATGGACGACTTTTCCATATTTGGCGCTTCCTTTGATGAGTGCCTTCATCAGTTGAGCCTTGTCCTCAAGCGATGCCGTGAGAAGAACCTCACTCTCAAATGGGAGAAATGTCACTTCATGGTGAAGCGAGGGATTGTACTTGGACATGTGGTCTCAAGTAGGGGAATTGAGGTCGATCCCGCCAAAGTGGGTATCATTGCTAATCTTCCACCGCCATGTAATGTGAAGGATATCCGTGCCTTTTTGGGGCATGCTGGATTCTATTGGCGGTTCATTCGGGATTTCAGCAAAATTGCTCGACCTCTCACCGCCTTGTTGGCTAAGGATGTAATTTTTGAGTTCACACCGGATTGCCACCATGCCTTTTTGACCTTGAAGAAAGATTTGACTTCAGCTCCCATTATTAAGGCACCGGTGTGGACTGAACCCTTTGAGTTAATGTGTGATGCATCTGACTTCACTGTGGGAGCAGTGCTTGGGCAACGATTGGACAAATTGCCTCATGTGATCTACTATGCCAGTAGAACACTCAATGATGCCGAATTGAACTCCACTGTGACCGAGAAGGAATTCTTAGCGATCATATTTTCTTTGGAGAAATTCCGGTCGTACTTGATTGGCTCCCACGTGATTATCTATTCTGATCACACAGCCATCAAGCACCTCATGGCGAAGAAAGATGCAAAATCCCGACTCTTGAGATGGATCTTGTTGTTACAAGAATTCGATCTCGAGATTCGGGACAAAAAAGGTGTGAAAATGTTGTAGCTGACCACCTGTCTCGTCTAGAGACGACCAACCCACAAGACCAAATTATTGATGACAAATTTCCTGACGAGCAGTTGTTCACGATCAAAGATAACCCTTGGTTTTGCCGACATCGTGAACTATCTCGTGACCGAGCAACTTCCTGTGGGTTGGTCAAAATCTGACCAAACCAAATTTAGATCTTATGTCAGATTCTTCCACTGGGATGACCCCTACCTATTCAAATACTGCTCTGACCAAATTTTCAGGCGGTGCATCCCAGATACCGAGTTCCAAAGTGTGCTCCACGTCTGCCACTCCAAGGCATGTGGAGGACACTTTGGAGCAAAGAAACCTGCTGCCAAGGTACTCTAATCTGGATTCTACTGGCCCTCTCTTTTCAAGGATGCTTACGACTTTTTTAAGCAATGTGATAGATGCCAGCGCCTTGGCAGGATTGGTCGACGTGACATGATGCCTTTGCAAAATGTCCTTGTTGTCGACATCTTCGATGTGTGGGGCATCAATTTCATGGGTCCCTTCCCGAACCCGTTTGGGAATGTTTACATTCTGGTGGATGTTGACTATGTGTCTAAGTGGGTTGAGGCTATACCCACAAAGACCAATGACAACAAGGTGGTCACCGAATTCTTGAGGGACATTTTTGCGTGATTTGGTACTCCTCGTACCAAAATCAGCGATAGGGGTACCCACTTTTGTAATCGCTCCTTTGAAGCACTTATGAGGAAATATTTGATCACCCACAAGCTTGCGACCCCATACCATCCGCAAACTAGTGGGCAGGTCGAAATCTCTAACCGTCAATTAAAGCAAATTCTTGAGAAGACGGTTAGTTCCTCGAGGAAGGATTGGTCAACTAAGTTGAATGACGCGTTGTGGGCCTTCCGCACCGCGTACAAGACCAATTTGGGTATGTCCCCATATTGGGTAGTGTACCGCAAGGCTTGCCACCTACCCGTCGAGCTTGAGCATCGTGCTTTCTGGGCGATCAAGAATCTAAATATGGATCTTGATCAAGCAGGAGTACAACGTAAGCTCGACATTGTGGAATTAGAAGAGCTACGCAATGATGCGTACGAGAATGCCAAAATTCAGAAGTTCCGAGCCAAGATGTTTCACGATCGCATGTTCATGCGAAAGGTGTTTACGGCCGGGAAGAAGGTGTTGCTCTACAATTCCCAGCTTCATCTGTTTGCGGGTAATCTCCACAGTCACTGGTCTGACCCGTTTATTGTCCAAACCGTCTATCCTCATGGAGCGGTTGACATCTTGAACCCAGGAAATGGGGACGTGTTCAAAGTTAATGGACAACGTCTCAAACCCTACTTGGAGGGGGCACCAGCCAAAGTCGAGGAGGTCATGTTCCTTCATGAACCTCCCTCGCACTCAACCATTCATGCTCCTGCATGAGTGGTTGTGCTTTCAGGTTTGTTAAAAAAAGAAAAGAAAAAGAAAAAGAGAAAGAGAAGACTCCTTCATTGAGCATCGTTTGTTGTGGGCCCCAACCCTTGAGTATTTGGGCCCCAATTCTGTCACCTATTTGTATCCCTTCCTTAACATCTCACAGGTTTTGAGGGAATTTGGGTTGTGTCCATCAACATAGCCCGAAACTTCCCTGTGTACTTCACGTTGGTGAGATCTATTCTTTTTCATGCATAACTCCATGTAGTATCTTGCTTTCATTCATTGAGTACAATGCATGAGGTAGGTGTGGGGGGTGTTTTACGTGTGTATATAGTCGAGTTTTTTCCTTTGATTTTATTTTCTTTTGTGTGTATTGTTAGGGTCATGTTAGTGTGCTGCATTTAATATCGATATATCTGCTTGCCATGATCCTTTGGTGACTTGTCTTCTTTTTCTTGCCTAGTGCTTTAAAATTTCCACATTTCTTTCAAAATTTTCATGTGTTTGCGAAACAAAATGTTTTGTCGGTTTTGCGTGTGTTTAGCATGTGCAAAACCATTGAGAGGCAAAGTAAAAAGAAAGCTCCCAAAATTGTCTTGAACTTGATGCATTAGGATATCTAGTACAGTGGCTTTAGGATTTATCGAGTCGTTAGGATGCACCCCAGTTTTCCTTTGGGGGTGAGTAATCATCAGGTTTCAGTGCTCAAACATTTAATGAAGTCCACCCTGAACCTAGTGAATCAATAATTCGTGTCTGTTAACTTAAGGAAGTCTGTTGTAGTCAAGGACCCTCTAAATCTTGTTGTGAGACTTTAGTGTAGGGGTTTTGGTTCATGTGTTGATAAGAAATAAGTGAGTAGATGTTCTCTCTTCTCGCACGGCTCCTATCACTTGGGAAAGTAGGTCTGAGGGGACTTTGTGCCTGGTGCTTTCGAGTCATCTGACTTGGGATGTGCCGACCGAACTCTCGTTACACGGGTGGTAGGGATTGCCCTATGTGGAGATTTGGGGAAAGGTGTACGTGATAGTGTAAGTCCTCATGGCCAATGATGCACGAAACCTGACCCTGGGAGAATGAAGCTCCAACTAATAAAAAGAAAAAAGAAAAAAAAAATGTGAAAAGAAACAAAAAGAAAAAAAATGGTAATGCAAATAAGAACCTCAATGGACCTTATATTTTGTATCACTTGAGCATTGGACCTTACCCATAATCAAACGTTTAAGCATTGGTATTGCAAATAAGAACCTCAATGGACCTTACCCATAATCAAACGTTTAAGCATTGGTATTACCGGACGATACCACAAAACTTTAGCAGGAGGTCCTTTGATTTTCAAATCATGACTATCTAGATTGTGTTTTGGTCAACTGCGTTTCATTTTATATCGTGAAACATTACACCTAGGACATGAATGTAAGTTTTCCAACTCACCCCTATACAATGTATAATCATTCGGACATGCATGTATCTTCGTATACTCCATTCCCATAGGACGCAACACTTTCTTAGCATCATAAGTTCTATATGGCAGTTCATTATGCTCTAGAAGCATCTCTTTCAATAGCTTCAACAGTGATGTGAAAGTGACATCGGTCCAACCATTTCCTGCTTTTAAATTGTACAATTTCAACACCGCTGACAATCTAGTAAATTTGGTGCAACCCTTGTACAATGACTTCTCATTGTCACTCAACAAACAACCAAGTAAATAGGGGTTTGGCGAAATGTTTTCATCTATATCCTAAAATATTTCCTCTAACTGATCTCCCACACTAACATTGTCCCCATCATTCTTGGAACATCTAAATGATCCATTTTTGCTGTGCCACATCAACCGTCTGTAACTTGTGTCGAAACGTTTCTCATGCGTGAGTATTGTCTATCAAGATCTTGTAATTATTTCCATGTTTGATTTACTGTCCTCATACATCATGCGCATGAAGATATATTCCCTTTGAGATCATGTCCTCATTTTGATAATTGATTTGCTGTTCTCATACCCCCATTTGCATGTAAAGGTATATAAATCTACGAGGATCTTGTTATCATTGTATGTTTTAATTCTTGACTAGATACATCTTGTGCATATGTATGATCTATCGAGATCTAGTATTATTACATGCTTTACTACTTTCTATACATGTCATGTGCATGTAGATATATATATATCCATTGAGAGCTTGTTTCCATTCCATGATTTATTTTCTGCCTAAATACACCATGTGCACATATGTTTATCTATAGAGAGTCTATTATTCCTTCTTCATTTAATTGTTGTTAACATATCATATTTTCTCTTATTATTAGTTAGATTCTTGTTATTGGTTCACGATTTGTTCTCAGAATCATTGGCTGTCATGACACATGTATTTCATCGTCTTATAACTTTTGTTGTTGTGGTTTGAAGTTGAGAGTGATGTGAGGAATTTGTATCCCGAGCTTTTGTTGAGAGTTAGGCATAGAAAATTTCAATGACAAAATTTTGTTAAGGGGAAGGTTGTAAGACCTGCTATCCTGCTACACTATTAAGTCTTATTTCATCCTAGTGCTTATTTATGTGTTATCTTTATGCTTGATGTACGTTGTGTGATTTTATGCTTTGTTTCGGGAAAGTTTCCTTTTTGGGTGAGTCAAATCGACTCGCAAGCAGGTGTGATTCGTCGGGCAAACTTGTAACCGACTCACTCGATCAGGTCAATCGGGTGTGAGTGGCTTGTGTAAATCGACTAGGCTGGTAGTTAGGGGTGTGTGGGGCTGACTAAGAGGAGGTGGATGACGTGGCATCCAAGTCATTTGATTGCATACATCTGCTTGCATCCAAGACTCAAAAAGGACTTAAAAGCAAGGAAAAGGACTAAGTTCAAGACTTATGGACTGAGATGCCAGATAGAAGGACCCAGATGTAAAACCAAAAGGACCAATGAGCAAATCGAGAAGCTCCACACCATCTTGAGGAGTATTTTGACAATTAGATCCATGCCTAACCATCAACAACAAATCAGGTTCATCAAACATCAAGAAATCAAGCAAGAACCGAGCCACTGAAAACAAGACTCAATCAGAGGCACCCAGACCGCCAATTGGCGGCTCCATACTGCCAATCAATGGTCCAGATGGCCTCAAATGATGTGTGTCTTAGTCGGCTGGTGGTCTATGTTGTTTTTTGTCCATTTATAGTATGTAATTAGTCCCACATCGGGGATTGTCCCCGATTACCTTTTTCTATGACTATAAACAGAAATCTTCCTCCTCCATTGTAAGCATCTCCTCTTTTGGTTGTATTCCCTCTACTAGGATTAAAGCCTTGGAGCAAAACTCTGGTGGAGAGATGCCACTTGTAATTTGAGTGACCAATATAGAATGTTTTGTTAGTTTCTTGTTGTTTCTTTTAATTCATGCATGCTTAATTAACTTTATTTGTTTTAATCTTCGTAGAATTAATTATCATATTTCTTTTCCTTAATATGAATGTTAGATTAATAATGTGTGAGTAGTTCCATTCCCCTTTGGGGGTGGAGTTGATGTTTATACATGTCATGTAGAATGGAATGAATGCTATATGCTGTTTTATGTGAGAAATGTGAGTATGCTTGTTTGAATCAAAGAGAATACTTAAACTAGATGGTTCCTGCCATAATCTTTAGGTACAATCCATGCTTGTTTAGGTTCTTAATAACAAACTTGTTCATGCTCATATTAATCACTTAGGTTAGTGATTTGGATGACAGGTCTTGCCATGAGGTACTTCTTATGCATAGCAACACTACCTACACTTGTGCTCTACTGAATGCATTCGTCACCACTTATTTCATGTGTACACACACTCCACCCCTTATGGGTTTCCATTCTAGATTTCCAATTTGCATCTATTAGTCAGTTAGTTTAGTTTTAGTTCGTCTCGTGCTTTCATCTTCTTTGTTTGTTTCGTGATAGTTTAGCATAGTTTAGTTTAGTGTAATAAATTTCTTCTCCCCTCTTTTTCCCACTTGCCTTCAAACGAACCAGAGTCGACACACCTCCCTGTGGATCCACCAGTATTTGCCATGTTGTTGTACGTTTTAATTTAAACCGCAAGTACACGATCGCGTTGAAGCGGTGGCAAATATGGGTCATCCTCAGGGAGGTGAGCAGCCTCTCGTTTGCACGAAATCAAGTGACAAAAATATAGAAGAGAGTTTGATTATCCTACTCTACGCTACACTACACTACGAAGTACGAAATACGAAAGAAAGCAACAAACGATTAACTAAATCCTAACTAAGAACGAAATAAGAGTGCTGGAATTCAGAAATGGAAAACCCCTAAGGGGTGGAGTGAGTGCACACATGCAAAGAGGTGGGTGTTGAACACATTCAAGCACAAATGAAGGTGGTGTTATCATGCATAGGAAGTGTCTAAATGTTATGGCAAAACCTATCAATCTATTCACCAACCTAGTTGATTAACATTTACATATACAAGTTGTTTTTTTCAGAACCTAAACAAGCATGAGAGGCGTCTAATCATTTTAGCAAAACTCATCAAGTTATAAATTCTATCCTAAACAAGCAAGCATACATTCATGTTTTATCAACACATTGTAAATAAAGCATTCATTCCATTCTCTAATGCATGTATGAACATCTACTCCACCCCCCAAAGGGGATGGAACTATTCACTACACATTATACTAATTATTAAACTAAGCAAGGAAAGCATATTAACTAAGCTACTAAAACTAATGAAATGAAATTAAACAAAGTAAAACAAGCAAAATGAAACTAATAACATAACAAAGAAACTTTTATTAACAAATGACTCACATTTCAAGTAGCATCCTCCTACTTTAGTGTGTGCTTCAAGGCCTCACTTCTAGTAGGAAGAATAGCCACTCAAAATATGGAGTGATTACATTAGAAGGTGGAGTTCTATTTATAGCCATAGAAAAAAGCACTCCGGGACAATTCCCCGATTTGGGACAGATTCCACTCAAAATAAACAGATACCAAAAATAGCCTAAACATCCTCTAATACATGTGCTGGAGAAATTGGGGCGGATCTAGAGTGATCTGGACCGCCAATTTGCTGTCCATAAAATTTGGATCGGGTTGGAATTTGTTGTGGGCTTTTCTTGCTGGTATTGTTTGTCTTCGATGCGGTTACTTGACTTGTTGGAGCTCCGACCCGAATCGAATTGCTAAAATACTCCCCATGATGGTGTGGAGTATTCTGTTTTGCTCTTAGGTCTTTCGGTCTTACGTTCAGGTCCTTCTCCCTTGCATATCAGTCCCTAGATCTCACAATTCAGTCCTTTTTCCCAGCTTTTGGGTCCTTTTATGCTTCATCTCTTCAAACCTATTTATTCTTGAAAACTAAAATAAAACTCGTTACATAGCATTGTTTAGGTGAAAGATAATGGATATAAGATGCAAGTACGACCATGAAATGATGTTAATCGAATACCCCCACACCTAACTTTTGCTAGTCCCGAGCAAAACAAAGAAAGGAAAAAGCATACGAGAAAAACAAGAAATCCTAACTCACTTTCGTAGGAATCACGGTTGTACTTAGCACGTGAAACAAGTCGTTAAACCTCCTTGTCGCCAAGGAGGAGGAGTGTTGTCTCGTGAGGGGTTTCAGCGGATATACCCACAAAATCCGAACAAGATGCATTAATCAATCTAGCTACATGACCCGTTGGACTTATTTTGTCGATCATGGGACGCGGTAATACAACGGGTCGACTCTATATGGGTAATCATTCCACACACCTAGCCTAATGAACCATTCGTGAAAGTTAGTTAAGGACTTAAGTGAAAGACATGGGCAACCTTAACTTCTGAATGTAATACAATGTGTAACATCCATTTTGGTTCTTATTTGACCTTTTTTTTCTTTTTCTTTGGAGCAGTTTATTGGTTGGTGTTTGATTGCTCCAGGGTCCGGTTTCGTGCATCATTGCCTATGAGGGCTTACACTATCACGTACACCTTCCCCCAAATCTCCACATATGGCGATCCCTACCACCCGTGTAATAGGAGTTCGGTCGGTGCATCTCAAGTTAGATGACTCGAAAGTACCAGGCACAAAGTCCCCTCAGACCTACTTTCCCGAGTAATAGGAGCCGTGCGAGAAGAGAGAACACCACTTATTTATTTATCTACATGGGAACCAAAACCCTTACACTTAAGTTTCACAAAAAGAGATTAAGGGCCATTGACTACGACAAACTTCCTTATACTAACATACACAAATTATTTGACTCACTAGGTTCAAGGTGGACTTCTTTAAATGTTTGACTGCTGAAACCCTATGATTACATGCCCCCCGAGGGAAAACCGGGGTACATCCTAATGACTTGATAATACCCAAAGCCAGTAAACTAGATATCCTAATGCATGAAGTTCAAGACAATTTTGGGGCTTTCTTTTTACTTTGCCTCTCAACGGTTTTGCACATGCGAAACGCACGCAAAACCCACAAAAACATTTTCTTTCGCAAACACATGAAGATTTTGAAAGAAATGTGAAAATTTTAAAGCACTAGGCAAGCAAAAGAAGACAAGTCACCCAAGGATCATGGCAAGGAGATATATCGATATTAAATACAGCACACTAACATGACCCAAACAATGCGCACAAAAGAAAACAAAAATCAAAAGAAAAGACTCGACTATGTACACACGTAAAACGCCCCCCACACCTACTTCATGCATTGTCCTCAATGAATGTGAACAAGATAGTACATGGATTTATGCATGAAAAATGAAAGATCTCACCAACATAAAACGCAAAAGGAAGTTTGTGGTTATGTTGATGGACACAAACCCGAATTCCCTCAAAACCTGTAAGATACTGAAGAAGGGAGACAAATACGTGAAGAAATGAGGCCCAAGTACACAAGGGTTGGGGCCCACAACAATCAATGCTCGCTCATGGAGTCTTTTATTACACACTTTGTTTTCGATTTTTTACATGATATATACAACAACAACGATATTCTCAAAATCATTTGGTCAAGGAACATCAAATGAGAACATCAAGTCATGAGGACCAGAGACTTGCCGACATGGGCAAACTTCACCGGTACCAGTACTCGAACCCCTCATAATATTGGTTGGGTGTGGGCAACAAAGAATAAAGTTGTGTTGCCTCACTAGGGTTTAGTTGCTCATCGAACAAAACCCTCCAACCAATAGGTGGGTGCATCGGAATGAGTTCCTTAAGCTTATTCGATGGATGTAGCAGACCTACATCACTAAGAATGGGGCTTCTCCCCAAGTCATCCAAGAAGGACCTCCCACCATCATTTAGATCATCAAGCATAAGCTCGGTCATAGGTGGGTCCTTGTTGGAGTCAATATGAAGCTCAAATGGCTCAATGGCCATGGGACATGAGGTAGAGACACCTTATGGTATATGCATATGATGAGGTGTCTACTCTCACTAGTACTCCCAACTAAATCATGCAACGAACACTCCTTTTGGACATTTATGTTTGATGCCAACTCACTCTGTTGCATTGCAAAGACATGCAATGAGTTTTCGCTGGGCCCACAAACATTCTCAATGGGTTGCATTGGTGTTAGAGGTGTTCGTTGATTTGGTGGTGCTTTCTCCAATTGGCGGATGAGCTTTAGATTTAAAGGTTGATCCATGGGCTCCTGTTGCCTACCAAAGCTTCATGAGACCATTTCTACAATTAATTAAGGCGTTGGAAGTTGCCAGAAATGGTCTACCCAAAATCAAAGGTATTTGAGAGTGGGTGTTCACAATTTGATTGGTATTGAGGACAACAAAATCGACTGAAATATAAAATCTCCAACTTTGATAAGCACATCCTCGATAATCCCCTTTGGAATACGAATGGATCTATCCGCCAATTGGAGGGTGATCTTAGTTGGTTTCAATTCTCCCAAATTTAACCGTTGATAAATAGAAAATGGGAGGAGGTTGACTGTTGATCCTAAATCAAGCAAAACATTACTCGTGCTAGTGTCCCCTATCGTACACTGAATAGTAGGACACCCAGGGTCCTTGTATTTTGTGTAGGCGGGATTGGACAAAAGTGAGCTTACATTTGCAGCCAAGAATGCTTTCTTAGGAACGTTGGTCTTCCTCTTGGTTGTGCAGAGATCCTTCAACACTTTGGCATATTGAGGTATTTGTTGGATGACATCAAACAAGGGGATGTCAACCTTAACTTGCTTAAACACCTCTAATATCTTGTCCATTGTGTCACTCTGCTTTTTGGTTAACCTACTTAGATAAGGAGCTTTTGGCAGGTAGGTTTTCTGCAGTGCCTGAGAAAGAGGCTTTGGTGTATTACCCTCACCCTCAGCCTCTTCTTCACCACCATTCCCACTAAGGGGCTGCATAGATGGTGGTGGTGGTGGCAAGGAAATGTGATTGTCAACCTGCTTTTCATTTCTTAAGGTCACAATGGAATTGACATGGTGAACAGGTTCCTCTGAAAGGAATGTGTTCTAAAAGTTTTACTTTTATATGTCAATTATTATGAATTGAATGTGCAAGCATTTTGTTCCTTGATTATGGTATTCTTCTTTTGGAAGTGTTAAGGAAGAGGCGCTTGGTCCTTAACCGTAGAGCTCTAGAAGATAATGGTTTACATAAATCAAAAGTTATTCACAATCATGGTAGTTAACATGGAACATTAATTACCGAGATAAGAATGTCGTGTTGGTCATCGATTGTTGTAGCTCTACAAATAATTGACGACACGAGTATTGATGAGAATTTTATTTATACCGCAAGCGCACGACGTCAATGAAGACGTGACAAGTACGGGTCGAACACAAGGAGGGAGAGATATTGTTATTTTTGTGATTTTCGATTAAGGAAAGAAAGAGAGAGAAATAAGGTTGGTTTGAGATTTTTGGATTTTTTAATTTCTAAAGCAAGAACAACAAAAACAAATTAAAAATAAAGCAAAGATGGATGAGAGTCCAGCGGGTGGGGGTTTAGATATCGGGTTTTGTTTAGAGAAATCTGAAACTTATAAGAAATCACATTAGTTATAAAGCATTACATGATAAATGACTTAACATAAACTCAAGTAATCAAAATATACTAACACGAAATTAAAATAATAACATCATTCTTCTTCTCGTCACCCTAAATCCGTTACCTCACCCTTTGGACGGAGTTAGAAACTCATGGATGGAGGGAAGGAGAAGGGGTCCTAGAGAAACTACAAAACATAACTAAAAACACAAAATAAACCAACAGAATTTTATTGCTAAAGAATGGAATAAAAAGTAGTTTTTTTACAACAATGATTCGGGGCTATTATAGCCGATAAAAGGGACCCAAGTATGAAATAGGAAAGTACACGCGTCATGGCACGACTGGACAAAATCCGGGGGCACGGATCGAAAGGGGTGTGGCGTTTTCGCCGCAAATCACATGTAATGGGCGGCGGAATCGCCGCAATTTTGGCTCAGATTTAATCCGGATTTTTCCTGTGTGTTTATGGTATGATTTAAATGTCCTTTGCGCATCCGGATTGATTTCTTTCCTTTCTTTTGAGCTCCGAATTAATTCTTCATATATTTGGAGATCCAAATTGATTTTTCTTTAGAACTTCTCGGAAATAATATTTTGGTACTTGTAATTTGCAGTCGGGTCCTCGGCGTTTTGCAATTATGTCCCTGGCTACTTTTGTGCTTATGTCCTTGCCTTTTTGTAATTAGGTCTTTGAATACTTTTATGCTTGGGTGGACTTCAATTTGAACATCGATAATCTTGAACTTGGTCTTTATGGCAGAAATGAGTCTCTTGCACGTGTTTATGCTCGGGATATGGGTAATTTGCATTCAGGTCCATGTATTCTGTAAATAAGACTAAACACATACCTTAGTAGCATTTATTGATATAAAGTTAATCTAAATGAACGACATATGATGCAATGTATGCAATGCATCAAATACCCCCACACCTAGATTTTGCTAGTCCCTAGCAAAACAAAATGTAAGAAAAATGAAAACAGGAAAATCCTAACTCACTTTCGTAGGAATCACGGTTGTACTTAGCATGTGCAACAAGCCTTTAAACCCCTATGTTTCCTTAGAGGACGAGTTTTGTCTCGTGAGGGTTTTGATTGATCGTTTTATATTTCTACCGCAAGTGCACGGCCGCGTTGAAGCGGTGGCAAATACGGGTCGTCCACTGGGAGGTGTGTCGACACTTGGTTTGTGCGAAGGCAAGGGGTAAAGAAAGGAGAAAAGGATTGGTTATACTAAACTACACTACAATGCTAAACTAGAATGCAAAGGAAATGAAGATAAGCAATAAAACTAAACCCCAAAGGGGGTAGAGAACTGATGTGAACATAAAGATGTGTGTGTGTGTGTGTTCAATTAAGCTCCTCACAACATGTAGTGCATGAAATCATAAAACTACATCCAATCTTGCCTCTACATGAATTAAGATAAGACTACATCATTAAAACATACAAGACAATGATTGGAATGAAGCTACATGAACTCAAGTATAAAGACTAGACCCTACTATGCCTCCACATGAATTAAGATAAGACTACATCATTAAAACATACAAGACATTAACTAAGGTAAAGGCAACAAGAGTACATACACTACAAGTTGTGTTTCCAATATTAATTCCTATCCATATCCTAACCTTATCATTCCCCATAAAATAGGTCCACTAATCAAAGCATAAGCTAAGCTTCATTCAAGAGCATTAGCATATCAAAGATAAGAGTGAAAACCAATTAGATGGTTATGGAAATCATATAAAGCTCAATGGATAAAGATAACACACACTTGATACACTACATGATTATATCACATATTTCTCCACCCCCCAAATGGGGATGGAACTACTCACACATATTTAAACTAACTACTCTAACAAAAGAAAGCATTAATACTGAAATGAAATTAATCTAAGCAAGCAAGAAATATTAAAGAAACTAAAAGAACATGAGACTAAAGAAACATGCAAGACATTGAAATTAACTAAGCAATGTAAAAACTAAAGCAAACAAAAACTTCTATTATTACTCACTCCAAATTACAAGCAGCCCTTCCTCCACCAGAGTTTTGCTTCAAGGCTTCACTCTTAGTAGGGAAGAAGGCCACCAAGAGAGAGATCCATACAATGGGAGGTGAAGAGTTCTATTTATAAGCATGGAAAAAGCTAATCCGGGACAATCCCCCGATGTGGGACTAAACCAATACCAAAAATAGCCTAAACGAACACTAATACAAGTCCAGGAGAAGTTGGGGCGGATCTTGCATGATCCAGACCGCCAATTGGCGGTTCCAGACTGCCAATTGGCGGCCTATAAAGCCCAGATCCGTCTGGGTCTTCTGGTGGGCTTTCCTTGGTGTGTTTCTTGGTCTTGGATGCATCTAACTTGTTTAGTGGAGCTCCGACCCGAATCGAATTGACAAAATACTCCTCATGATGGTGTGGAGTTTCCTGTTTTGCTCTTTGGTCCTTCTGTCTTACGATCAGGTCCTTCTCCCTTGCATCTTGGTCCCCAGGTCTCACAGTTAGGTCCTTTTTCCTGCTTTTGGGTCCTTTCATGGCTCTTCTCTTCAAACCTCTTTATTTCTAAAAACTAAACATAAAACTCGTCACGTAGCATTGCTTAGGTGTAAGATAATGGATATAAGGTACAAATATAAACATGAAATGATGTCAATCAAATACCCCCACACCTAAGTTTTTGCTAGTCTCGAGCAAAACAAAGAAAGGAAAAAGCATACGAAAAACAAGAAATCCTAACTCACTTTCGTAGGAATCACGGTTGCACTTAGCACGTGCAACAAGCCGTTAAACCTCCTTGTTGCCAAGGAGGAGGAGTGTTGTCTCCTGAGGGTTTTCAGCGGATATACCCACAAAATCCGAACAAGATGCATTATTCAATCTAGACCTCGACTCGTTGGACAAATTTTGTCGATCAATGGACGCTGTAATGCTACGGGCCGACTCTATATAAGTGATCAGTCCACACCTAGCTAATGAACCATTCGTGCAAGTTAAATAAGGAATTAGGTGAAAGACATGGACAACCTCAACATCCTCAAGTGATACAAAGTGTAAGGTCCATTAAGGTTCTTATTTGCATTACCATTTTTTTTTCTTTTTCTTTCTTTTCACATTTTTTTTTCTTTTTCTTTTTATTAGTTGGAGCTTCATTCTCCCAGGGTCAGGTTTCGTGCATCATTGCCCATGAGGACTTACACTATCACATACACCTTTCCCCAAATCTCCACATAGGGCAATCCCTACCACCCGTGTAACGGGAGTTCGGTCGGCGCATCCCAAGTCAGATGACTCGAAAGCACCAGTCACAAAGTCCCCTCAGACCTACTTTCCCGAGTGATAGGAGCCGTGCGAGAAGAGAGAACATCTACTCACTTATTTCTTATCTACACATGAACCAAAACCCCTACACTAATGTCTCACAACAAGATTAAGAGGGTCCTTGACTACAACAAACTTCCTTAAGTTAACAGACACGAATTATTGACTCACTAGGTTCAGGGTGGACTTCATTAAATGTTTGAGCACTGAAACCCTATGATTACTCACCCCCAAGGGAAAACTGGGGTGCATCCTAACGACTCGATAAATCCTAAAGCCACGTACTAGATATCCTAATGCATCAAGTTCAAGACAATTTTGGGAGCTTTCTTTTTACTTTGCCTCTCAACGGTTTTGCACATGCTAAACACACGCAAAACCCACAAAACATTTTCTTTCGAAAACACATGAAGATTTTGAAAGAAATGTGAAAATTTTGAAGCACTAGGCAAGCAAAAGAAGACAAGTCACCCAAGGATCATGGCAAGCAGATATATCGATATTAAATGCAGCACACTATCATGACCCTAACAATGCAAACAAAAGAAAACAAAATCAAAGGAAAAA
Organism: Triglochin maritima; assembly: GCA_963682175.1. Classification (NCBI taxonomy): domain Eukaryota; kingdom Viridiplantae; phylum Streptophyta; class Magnoliopsida; order Alismatales; family Juncaginaceae; genus Triglochin; species Triglochin maritima. Next base: position 25,177,930 of record OY821788.1, on the reverse strand, counting down.
AACTCAACTATGTACACACGTAAAACACCCCCCACACCTACTTCATGCATTGTCCTCAATGAATGCAAGCAAGATACTACATGGATGCATGCATGAAACAGAAGAGATCTCACCAACGTGAAGTACACAAGGAAGTTCATGGCTATGTTGATGGACACAACCCAACTTCCCTCAAAACCTATGAGATGCTAAAGAAGGGATACCAATACGTGAAAGAAATTGGGCCCAAATACTCAAGGGTTGGGGCCCACAACAATCGATGCTCATTGAAGGAGTTTTTTTTAAACATATATACACATGAAAGCTCAACCACTCATGTAGGAGCATGAATGGTTGAGTGCGAGGGAGGTTCATGAAGGAACATGACCTCCTCGACTTCGGCTGGTGCCCCCTCCAAGTAGGGTTTGAGGCGTTGTCCATTAACTTTGAACACGTCCCCATTCCCTGGGTTCAAGATCTCAACCGCTCCATGAGGATAAACGGTTTGGACAATAAACGGGCCAGACCAGCGACTACGGAGCTTACCCGCAAACAGATGAAGCCGGGAATTGTAGAGCAACACCTTCTGCCCGGCCGTAAACACCTTTCGCATAATCATGCGATCGTGAAACATCTTGGCTCGGGAATTATGAATTTTGGCATTCTCGTACGCATCATTGCGTAGCTCTTCTAATTCCACAATGTCGAGCTTACGTTGTACTCCTGCTTGATCAAGATCCATATTCAGGTTCTTGATCGCCCAGAAAGCACGATGCTCAAGCTCGACGGGTAGGTGGCAAGCCTTGCCGTACACTACCCGATAAGGGGACATACCCAAATTGGTCTTGTACGCGGTGCGGAAAGCCCACAATGCGTCATTCAACTTGGTAGACCAATCCTTCCTCGAGGAACTAACCGTCTTCTCAAGAATTTGCTTTAATTGACGGTTAGAGATTTCGACCTGCCCACTAGTTTGCGGATGGTATGGGGTCGCAAGCTTGTGGGTGATCAAATAATTCCTCATAAGCGCTTCAAAGGAGCGATTACAGAAGTGGGTACCCCTATCGCTGATTATGGTACGAGGAGTACCAAATCGCGCAAAAATGTCCCTCAAGAATTTGGTGACCACCTTGTTGTCATTGGTCTTTGTGGGTATAGCCTCAACCCACTTAGACACATAGTCAATGGCCACCAGAATGTAAACATTCCCGAAAGAGTTCGGGAAGGGACCCATGAAATCGATGCCCCACACATCGAATATGTCGACAACAAGGACATTTTGCAAAGGCATCATGTCAAGTCGACCAATCCTGCCAAGGCGCTGGCACCTATCACATTGCTTACAAAAGTCGTAAGCATCCTTGAAAAGAGAGGGCCAGTAGAATCCAGATTGGAGCACCTTGACAGCAGTTTTCTTTGCTCCAAAGTGTCCTCCACATGCCTTGGAATGGCAGAAATGGAGCACACTTTGGAACTCGGTATCTGGGATGCACCGCCTGAAAATTTGGTCAGAGCAGTATTTGAATAGGTAGGGGTCGTCCCAGTGAAAGAATCTGACATACGATCTAAATTTGGATTGGTCAGATTTTGACCATCCCACAGGAAATTGCTCGGTCACGAGGTAGTTCACGATGTCGGCAAACCAAGGGTTATCTTCGATCGTGAACAACTGCTCGTCAGGAAATTTATCGTTAATGATTTGGTCCTGTGGGTTGGTCGTCTCTAGACGAGACAAGTGGTCAGCTACAACGTTTTCACACCCTTTTTTGTCCCGAATCTCGAGATCGAATTCTTGTAACAACAAGATCCATCTCAAGAGTCGGGATTTTGCATCTTTCTTCGCCATGAGGTGCTTGATGGCTGTGTGATCAGAATAGATAATCACGTGGGAGCAAATCAAGTACGACCGGAATTTCTCCCAAGCAAATATGATCGCTAAGAATTCCTTCTCGGTCACAGTGTAGTTCAATTGGGCATCATTGAGTGTTCTACTGGCATAGTAGATCACATGAGGCAATTTGTCCAATCGTTGCCCAAGCACTGCTCCCACAGCGAAGTCAGATGCATCACACATTAACTCAAAGGGTTCAGTCCACACCGGTGCCTTAATAATGGGAGCTGAAGTCAACTCTTTCTTCAAGGTCAAAAAGGCATGGTGGCAATCCGGTGTGAACTCAAAAATGGCATCCTTAGCCAACAACGTAGTGAGAGGTCGAGCGATTTTGCTAAAATCCCGAATGAACCGCCGATAGAATCCAGCATGCCCCAAAAAGGTGCGGATATGCTTCACATTACGTGGCGGTGGGAGATTAGCAATGATACCCACTTTGGCGGGATCGACCTCAATTCCCCTACTTGAGACCACATGTCCAAGTACAATCCGTCGCTTCACCATGAAGTGACATTTCTCCCAATTGAGAGCGAGGTTCTTCTCACGGCATCGCTTGAGGACAAGGCTCAAGTGATGAAGGCACTCATCAAAGGAAGCGCCAAATATGGAAAAGTCGTCCATGAAGATCTCAAGGAAACGCTCAACCATATCGGAGAAGATGCTGATCATACACCTCTGAAACGTTGCCGGCGCATTGCATAACCCAAAGGGCATGCGACGGTAGGCAAACGTGCCAAAGGGACATGTGAATGTGGTTTTCTCTTGGTCCTCGGGGGCGATGGGAATTTGGTTGTAACCGGAGTATCCATCAAGAAAACAATAGTACTCATGTCCGACCAACCTTTCCAACATCTGATCAATGAACGGCAACGGGAAATGATCTTTCCGCGTTGCCGCATTGAGCTTGCGATAATCAACGCAAACTCGCCAGCCAGTTTGCAGGCGTGTCGGGATAAGCTCATTATGCTCATTCTCCACAACCGTCACGCTTGACTTCTTGGGAACCACATGGACAGGACTCACCCACGAACTATCAGAGATAGGATAGATTATGCCATGATCCAAGCACTTAAGAACCTCCTTTCGGACGGCTTCCTTCAGTACAAGATTCAATCTCCGTTGTGGGTCCCTGCGGGGCCGAGAATCCTCTTCCATGTGGATCCGATGCTGAACAATACCAGGGCTAATTCCCTTGATATCCTTCAAGGACCACCCGATTGCCTCTTTGTTTTCAAAGATACTCTTTTGAGGGCAACCTCTTGATCTTTTTCAAGATCAGAAGCAATAATGAGTGGCAAGGTCTCATTATCCCCTAAAAAGATGTACTTTAGGTTATCGGGGAGCGGTTTAAGCTCGACCAGAGGTGGGTCCTTGTCGGATTCAGAGTTACTTTCAAGTGGCTCAAGGGCCACAGGGTAAGAGGAGCAAGCACCCAGATGTGCCTCCTCGTCCAGAGATATGCTGGCGGATTCCTCAAGATCCTCTTCACTCGCAACCTGATCATTAGGCACCTCAATAATATGTCGATGTGAGTCGAACATGCCTAATGAATCGGGCTCATCCGTGTCCTGGATGAAATTGGCTCCGACAGTGTCGTCGAAGAGCCCAGGTTGCTTACCAAGAGTGAAGATGTTGAAATCCGCCTTGAGGTTTCCAAAAGACAACCTCATCAATTCATTGCGACAATTGATCAAAGCATTAGATGTCGCAAGAAATGGCCTCCCAAGGATCACAGGAATCTGTCCTTGTGGGTTGGACACGGGTTCAGTATCCAAGATGATGAAATCAACTGGAAATACGAACTCACCCACTTTGATAAGGACATCCTCCACACTCCCTCGTGGGATTTTGACGGATCTATCAGCCAACTGGAGGGTTGTCCTCGTTGGTTTAAGATCGCCTATCCCATGGTTGACATAGACTGAGTAAGGCAGGAGATTCACAGATGCCCCCAAATCCAATAGAGCTTGAGAGATGGTCACATTCCCAATCATGCAAGAGACAGTTGGACAACCAGGGTCCTTGTACTTGACATTCATGGGTTGTGTCAATATGGAGCTTACATTGGCGGCCAAGAAGGCCTTTTTGGGCACATTTGTTTTTCTCTTGGTGGTGCAAAGGTCCTTGAGGAACTTGGCATACGGTGGCATTTGTTGAACAACGTCCAACAACAAGATGTTCACCTTTACTTGCCTAAGTACCTCAACAATCTTATCCCAATGCTCATCACGTTTTTTAGTCAACCGATGAGGGAATGGTGCCTTGGGGACATAAGAATCACGAGGAGGAGTCTCAGAATTAGGTTCCTTGACAGGCTCAGGACTCTCCTCGGAAGTCTCGCCAACAGGGTTGGCTTCCGGCATTTTCACATTGTTGTCAACGACCCTTCCCGATCTCAAGGTATGAATAACATTAGCATGTTGGGAAGGGTCACTTTCAACATTGTGTACATTCTGCCTGGTATTAGCAGGCTGACCCCTGGGATTTACCACAGGTTGACTCGGGAATTGACCCTTCTCGCGTTCATGGAGCTGATGAGCCAACTGGCTTACTTGCATTTCCAATGCTTTGACTGTATTATTGTTGGCCGCAAGCATGGATTGAGTGCTCTGCATGAATGCTTGAAGGGTTTGTTCCATGGTATAGTCCTTAGGGTCAACCCGCTGGGGTGGTGGAGTCTGGTTAGAATAACCCGGCGAAGAGGCCTGACCAGGTTGGTAATTTTGGTGCTGAGACCATTGATGTGGGGGTTGGTAGGTCACCGATGGGCATGGAGGTTGATAAGGTGGAGGTTGAGGTTGAGCGTGCGAGCTCTGACCGTGTCCTCCACTAGACCCCCAAGAGAAGTTAGGATGGTTACGCCATCCCGGGTTGTAGGAATGACTGTACGGGTCGTTTCAGGGCCTTTGTTGATACATCGCATTTGCATGCTCAGTATCCCTTGGAGCGTAAGCACACTCCAAGTCATCATGTCCCGACAGTCCACACCTAGTACACCCGGGAGTAGCGACCTGAGCTACAGGAGCTCGGTCCATCTCCAAACCCTCTATCCTACGCATGAGAGCAGCCATTTTTGCCTCAGACGCGATAGTCGACTCAACATGATATGATCCAGCTCGACCAGAAGACCTGGCGGCTGGTGGCTCTCTCATGGTGTCCCACTCGAAGGTGCGCTCAGCCATGGACTCAAAAGTGTCCCATGCCTCCTCGATGGGTTTCATTTGGAAGTCACCCTGACACATCGACTCCAACAATGTGCGGGTGTTGTAGTTGATGCCCTCATAAACAATCTGGCATAGCTGCCATAGCTCAAGTCCATGATTAGGGCATTTCTGGAGAAGGTCCTTGAACCTCTCAAAGAAACCATGAAAAGATTCGGTCTCGGTCTGATACATTTGATGTATCTGGTGCCGTATCTGTTGAGTTTTCTTTTGAGGGAAAAATCTCTTCAGAAAGACGGTCACAAAGTCATCCCAAGACCGAATCGAGCTCGCCGGGAGGCTATACATCCATTTCTTCGCATTATCCTTCAATGCGAACGAAATCATCCTCAACCGGACAGAATCCTCGTCAAGCTGTTGAAGCTTGAACATGGAGCATACTTCCTCGAATTCGCGTATAAAGATATACGGATCCTCCTTATTGGCAGTAAAGGTTGGAAGCATGCTCACATACTGAGGTTTCAGCTCATAATTGTTCCCGTGAGCAGGGGGAACAACTATGCAAGAAGGTTGCGCGGCTGGAACAGGATGGGTCCGCTCCCACAACGTCATCGGCCTATCCTGTCGAGCTAAAGGTGGTGGTGCACCTAGAACTCGATCCTGACCGAATCTCCCTTCCTCTCGAGTCAGAGGAGGAGGAGAAGGAGGTCTACGTGGTGGTGCGAATGGACCGAGGTAGTCCATGTATGGAACACGGTCTGCCTCGCCACCACGAGACGACTCGGCCTCTTGCTCCAAAGGAGCACGAGGCGGAGATGGTCGATCACCAAGATCTTCCATCTCAGAAATAAGCACTCTCTCGAGTCGAGCGCTCTCACCAGAACGAGTCCAACCTCGCATAAAAATGCTCGACTCGACTCTAAAAAAAACACACAACTGAAGGTGTACTAGAGGAGGAGACTAAACGTAGAGAATAGACGAGGAGAGGACTCAGGTGAGGAGGGAAGAATCCCTAGAGCTAGCGTGGGTAGTGGGATCAGGAAGAAGCCTAACTAGCAAGCACGGCTCAAACAATGTAAGGCAATGGGTCCTTAAGCTAGACGACGCCTAACTTCGAGGTCACTAGCCTCGACACGCCTCACCTCCCTACAACGAGGACCACAATTCCCAGCAAGTGATACCAGATCCAGAGATCCAGTACCTCCTATTATCGACAAGGTAGGCAACGCTGATCAGGTCATGACGGTCTCGACTAGATTACTCTCCTAGTGTGTCCGAATTCCTTAGGGCTAATGTCTACTTGCTTTTAGTTAAGGCTTTATTAAGAGTGGTTTTTGGGGCCAAGGAAAGGGTGATGAAATCCCCCACCTTATCTTTTATGGGACAACCCCTCCTTAGTAGCGATTTGATCCTAGATCTAGCAATCAATCGCTCCAATCAAACGCTCTCTCACTCTTGTCCTGATGCAAATCCTACTAACTAATGCATGGGCATACGAGATGCGTGAATGAGTGTAGGAAATGCGTACCTTACGCCAGCACTCAACAACTGAAATTAAACCTAAAAGAAAAGACAACTATATGCTCAAGTCAATACATGATGCGTGACCTAAACAAATAAGAACGTCTAGTCTTTTGCTTTGGATTTTAGGGCCAAGTTGATTAATGGGGGAGTGATTAATGATCTGGGAGCAAACCAGAAGTCATAGCATGCAAAATAGGGCTCCCAGATAACACAAATTACAGCACTAACTAACAGTAAAAATTTCAAGGCCAGAAACTCTCACCAGGCCGCCAATTGGCGGTCTTCAACCGCTGATTGGCGGTCTGTTTAGCTCTTCGGTTCCCCAAATTTCTCCAGTAGCCTCCCCTTGTTCTGATGGTTCCCTGAAACTAAGAAAAACTGAAAACAAAAAATTAAAAACCCCTCGAATCGTCCAAACCAATGTCTGGACAGAGCACCTCCCCGGCAACGGTGCCAAAAACTTGATCGATCGTTTTATATTTCTACCGCAAGTGCACGGCCGCATTGAAGCGGTGGAAAATACGGGTTGTCCACTGGGAGGTGTGTCGACACTTGGTTTGTGCGAAGGCAAGGGGTAAAGAAAGGAGAAAAGGATTGGTTATACTAAACTACACTACAATGCTAAACTAGAATGCAAAGGAAATGAAGATAAGCAATAAAACTAAACCCCAAAGGGGGTAGAGAACTGATGTGAACATAAAGATGTGTGTGTGTGTGTTCAATTAAGCTCCTCACAACATGTAGTGCATGAAATCATAAAACTACATCCAATCTTGCCTCTACATGAATTAAGATAAGACTACATCATTAAAACATACAAGACAATGATTGGAATGAAGCTACATGAACTCAAGTATAAAGACTAGACCCTACTATGCCTCCACATGAATTAAGATAAGACTACATCATTAAAACATACAAGACATTAGATAAGGTAAAGGCAACAAGAGTACATACACTACAAGTTGTGTTTCCAATATTAATTCCTATCCATATTCTAACCTTATCATTCCCCATAAAATAGGTCCACTAATCAAAGCATAAGCTAAGCTTCATTCAAGAGCTTTAGCATATCAAAGATAAGAGTGAAAACCCATTAGATGGTTATGGAAATCATATAAAGCTCAAGGGATAAAGATAACACACACTTGATACACTACATGATTATATCACATATTTCTCCACCCCCCAAATGGGGATGGAACTACTCACACATATTTAAACTAACTACTCTAACAAAAGAAAGCATTAATACTGAAATGAAATTAATCTAAGCAAGCAAGAAATATTAAAGAAACTAAAAGAACATGAGACTAAAGAAACATGCAAGACATTGAAATTAACTAAGCAATGTAAAAACTAAAGCAAACAAAAACTTCTATTATTACTCACTCCAAATTACAAGCAGCCCTTCCTCCACCAGAGTTTTGCTTCAAGGCTTCACTCTTAGTAGGGAAGAAGGCCACCAAGAGAGAGATCCATACAATGGGAGGTGAAGAGTTCTATCCTCCTTATTGATTGATCGTTTTATATGTCAATCAGGTTTTCAGTTGACACACCCACAAAGTCTTAACTCAACATTTCATTAATAACTCTCAATATCTCCACCTCAATCTTATACATCTCACTTAGAATTCTTGCATGCTCATTATATAAATCTAACTCATAAAAATTCTGACTTGGTCTTTGTTCCTCCAACATTCACACCACTAACCCTTCTACATATGTTATCACTTAAATTATTTTTGCACGCCTTCTCTGGTGGTGAAGTATCATTCAGATCAACCATGACATGGATCATTCTTTTAACTTTGGGCCTTGAGTATCTTAAAGTGATTCAACACATTTGCTTTTTTTGACACTTTTACCCTTTTTGCATTCGTGTAGCGAGTTTGGTCGATAATCCCGAGCTGGCAGACTCAAGTTACCAGGTTTTAAGATACCCCTACGGACCAGTGACTCGAAGGCTTGAGTTTTTTTAATCATTTTGCAAAATGTGGTTTCCTCACTTTTTTGTTTTGTTTTGGTTCAAGGCTTAATTGCTATTAGAAGTCCACACTTCCCGGTATATTTTCCTCAACCTCTGCTTTTTATCAACCACTTCAAAGATTTGATTCATCCAATTTAACTGCATACATGTCTTAAAGGGTAATGGGTTATTTCTTTGGAACTTAGATTTATGTCATCGTTTCTACAAGCAGAACTATATAATAAAGAACAAAAACTCAATGCAATTTGTACACGGGTTTTGGCAGTTCAATCTTAAGCTATGTCATGGAGCATTGATTTTTTTTAAACGAACAAAATATATAGATAGATAGGTAAACACCCCCCCACACCTAAATCATGTATTGTCCTCAATGTATGCAAAGATAAAGCAAATGCACTTATTACCTTAGTCAACTTGCGGTAGAGGGATTGAATTTGCTCAGAGTCAACCATAGTCAGAACTGGATTGAATGTCACCATGTTGGTGCATGTATCCAGTGAATTGTTCCCCATGTTGCCCTGAGAGTTCTGATGTAAAGATTCCACACCACTCACATATGTTGGTTCTCTTATTTGCTCGAGTGATGGTGGTTGGGTAGATGAATTACTCCCCTTTTTCTCACTTTCTTTTTGATTTTGTGATGATTTATTTGATTCAGAAATCTTATAGATATGCGATCTCATCACAACATCACTTTGATTGCATACTATTTCTGGTTCACTATCAACATGAAAGATATTAAATTCAGCTTTTAAGTTTCCAAAAGATAGTTGCATGAGCCCATTTTGACAATTTATCCAAGCTTCAGAAGTGGCTAAAAAGGGTCTGCCTAGTATTACAGGGATTTGTCTCTTAGGATTGACAACAGGTTCAGTGTCTAGAACGACAAAATCCACTGGGTAAATGAAGTCACCAACCTTAATCAAAACATCCTCTACTATACCTCTTGGTCTCTTAACAGAGCAATCAGCAAATTGAAGGGTTGTCTTAGAGGGTTTTAGTGGACCAAGGTTTAGTTGCTCATAGACAGAGAACAAGAGTAAGTTAAAACTAGCACCAAGGTCTAGAAGGGCTTTGTTGATAAAAGTATCTCCTATCATACATGAAATTGTGGGACACTCAGTGTCCTTATACTTTATTGGAGACGAGTTGGACAAAATAGAGCTTATGTTTGCAGTTAAGAATGCCTTCTTTGGTACATTTGTTTTTCTCTTCTTAGTGCACAGATCCTTTAAGAATTTAGCATAAGCAGGTATTTGTTGAATCATATCTAGGAGTAGAATATTCACCTTAACTTGCTTAAATACTTCCAAGATTTTCTCCATTTGTGCACTTGAGCTCTTCTTGAGTCTATTGGGAAATGGGGCTTTAGGAACATAGACTCGCTCAGGTTGAGCTATAGGTTCAGGTTGAGTAGGTAGGTTGGGCTTTTCAAATTGGACTTCAGGTTCAATGCTTAGGTCACATGTGGGTGCTTGACGACTAGATTGATTAGGAGCCCTAGGATTTACCACATTGTTATCAACTTGTTTTCCGGACCGTAATGATACAACTGCATTTATTTGTTGGAACGGTCCCTCCTCATGAACCATTTGAACTGGTCTAGGGTTGTTACTTCCTAGAGGTGGTTGATAGGGCTGATATTGATTATTAGGTCTTGGATATACCTCAGGTTGACTTGGTAACTGACCCTTTTCTCTTTCACCTACTATTTGTGCTAGTTGGCTGACTTGTGTTTCTAGCCTTTGGAAGGATTGGGTGGTTGTTTGCATAAACGTCTTAACCAAATTATCCAAGCTTGTCAACCTAACATCATAATCTCCATTGTTACTAAACCCAGATGATGTATTATTTTGGTTATACGACTCCATGAAAGATTGGGATGATTACGCCAACCTGGGTTATAGGTTGATGCGTATGGTTCATTTCTAGAATGGTTAAATGCGGCATAAACTTGTGCCAAGTCCGCACAATCCTCCATTATATGACCAGTTTGACCACATCTAGAGCAAGGGATAGAAGAGGCTTGATTCACTAGGGGTCGGGTTTTTAGCTCTAGACTTTCCATTCTACGCATAAGGGTAGCAAGTTTTGCTTCAGCAGCTACAGTAGCATCTACAGCTAAGACACTTGGTTTGGGTTGACTTGCTATTCTAGATCCAATACTCAGGTTATTCGGTGCTCTAGCATTGTCCCATTGCATACTATTTTCGGCTAAATCCTCAAGAAAAGTCCAAACATCATTCTTATTTTTGGACATAAAGTTTCCTTGGCTTACAGATTCTAACATAACCCTAGATGTAGGTGTCAATCCCTCATAAATAATTTGGCACAATTGCCATCTTGGAATTCCATGATGAGGGCATTGGGTCAACAGACTTTTAAATCTTTCTAAATAGGAATAGAAAGGCTCGCTCTCAGATTGAACGAATGCAACGATTTCATTCCTAATCCCAATAGTCTTATGGTTGGGGAAATATTTCTTTAAGAATACTTGAACAAACTCGGCCCAACTCATAATAGATATTTCGGCTAGACTATATAGCCATTTCTTAGCGTCGTCCTTCAGTGCTAGAGGCACGAATTTAAGACGCACTGCCTCCTCAGAGATATGCTAGTATTGCATAAGGGAGCAGATTTCCTCAAATTTTCTAAGGAAGAGATATGGGTCTTCCTTAGAGGTGAACTTGGGCAACATACTCATGTATTGTGCCTTCATTCGAAGTCGCGACCCGGTATGATGGGCATAACGATGCACGATGGCTGAGGAGCCATCGTTGGGTAGCACCGATCCCTCAGATTCATAGGAGGTGCAACAGGTGGGTCCACTACATTCTCACCTATTGGATCCGGGTGAGGTGGTGCAACAAGTGGATTGGGGCAAAGCTCTAGACTGGAATCTAGATGAACTCGTGAGAGTCGATTGCTGAAGTCCCGAACCCAAATCTGAGTGCACCGGTTTGAATCAATTTTTGAATTCAAATTTGAAATTTAAATTCCAAATTCAATTTCAAGAATCAATTACTTTTTTATATTTTTTTTCAAAAACGGAAACAAACAATAGAAGGGGGAAAGATGAGAAAGGAATCCTAATCTAGAGAATTGAGATGAGAAGAGAAAGAAGACTCAGATGAGAAGGGAAACTTAACTCTAAAAGATAGATGAGAGGGTTGGTCAGAAATTTCCTAAACAAGCACGGTTCAAACAATCCTAGACCTAATGTCGCTTAAATCTAGACGACTCCTAACTGGTTGAGTCGAATTGGTTCGCTTGATTCACCTCCCTCACTAATCAAACCAAATTGGCTAGACAGTGTATAGCTAGTGGGGGCGCTTCCGACAGAGTCAGTGCCAATTAGACAACCACTTCGCTTGGAAGACTTACGTCAACACAAAAAAACTTTCTAGACACCAAATTAAATTCGATCAGCTTCAAGTCATAGCAAGTCAAACCAATCTTCTCCTTAATTCAGTCTGAGTCCTTAGGGGCCAATGTCTAATTGATTTTAATTTTAAGGCTTGGGTGGCACTTTAGGATTGTGATTTGTGGGCCACGGAAGGGTGATGAAATCCCCACCATATCTTTTCCTACGGAGTTGCCCTTAAGATAGTTTAACTAAAATCTAGCAAAGATAATCAAACATTGGTCTTTAGTTGGGGGACAATTGCAAGGTTGTATGCAAACTAAATTATATGCTTAAATGCAATCGATAAAAACAACGCACGTACCTTGCCTCCAACACTCTTCAACAAAAATTAATTTCCAAGAATTTAGCAAGAATAATGCAAACAAAACACTATATGATGCATGCACTAAGTCTTTCTAATTTTGCCAATTTTTAGGTCAGAGTTGAATTATTGCCAATTATGGAATTTGAGCTTAACACGTGCAGTTCTACAAAAAGGAAATTTTCGGAAAATAGAAATTACGAGGAAAAAGTCAACAAATGTTACCTACGCACGCTTAGTCGGGTTCGCCGTCCGCTCTAGAAAATTTCCAGTTGCTCTACGCGTCCAACCAGAGATGGAGACGACCCCAGAAAAAATTGAAACCCAGATGCTTCAGACGTGCGGCGGATCCGCCGCAGATTGTTCTTTAGATGCGGCGATTTCGCCACCCTTCTTGCTATGACTGTGCCCGGATTTCGTCGCGCACTCCGTTGTCTCCTGAAACGCAAATCCAAATAGTTAGATCACGCACACGATAAACAGAATAGAATCGAAATCACCAAAAATAAACAAAATCTTCGTCGCCTCCCCGGCAACGGTGCCAAAAAACTTGATGAGAATTTTATTTATACCGCAAGTGCACGACGTCAATGAAGACGTGGCAAGTACGGGTCGAACATAAGAAGGGACAGATATTATTATTTTTGTGATTTTCGATTAAGGAAAGAAAGAGAGAGAAATAAGGTTGGTTTGAGATTTTTGGATTTTTTAATTTCTAAAGCAAGAACAACAAAAACAAATTAAAAATAAAGAAAAGATGGATGAGAGTCCAGCGGGTGGGGGTTTAGAAATCGGGTTTTGTTTAGAGAAATCTGAAACTTATAATAAATCACATTAGTTATAAAGCATTACATGACAAACGACTAAACATAAACTCAAGTAATCAAAATATACTAACACGAAATTAAAATAACAACATCATTCTTCTTCTCGTCACCCTAAATCCGTCACCCGCACCCTTTGGAGAGAGTTAGAAACTCATGGATGGAGGGAAGGAGAAGGGGTCCTAGAGAAACTACAAAAGAAAACTAAAAACACGAAATAAACCAACAGAATTTTATTGCTTAAGAATGGAATAAAAAGTAGTTTTTTTACAACAATGATTCACGGCTATTTATAGTCGATAAAAGGGACCAAGTATGAAACAGGAAAGTACACGCGTCATGACACGACTGGACAAAATCCGGGGGCACGGATCGAAAGGGGTGCGGCGTTTTCGCCGCAAATCACATGTAATGGGCGTCGGAATCGCCGCAATTTTGGCTCAGATTTAATCCGGATTTTTCCTGTGTTTATGGTATGATTTAAATGTCCTTTGTGCGTCCGGATTGATTTCTTTCCTTTCTTTTGAGCTCCAAATTAATTCTTCATATATTTGGAGATCCAAATTGATTTTTCTTTAGAACTTCTCCAAAATAATATTTTGGTACTTGTAATTTGCAGTTGGATCCTCGGCTTTTTGCAATTATGTCCCTCACTACTTTTGTGCTTAGGTCCTTGGCCTTTTTGTAATTAGGTCTTTGAATACTTTTATGCTTGGATGGACTTCAATTTGAACCCCGATAATCTTGAACTTGGTCTTTATGACAGAAATGAGTCTCTTGCACGTGTTTATGCTCGGGATATGGGTAATTTGCATTCAGGTCCCTGTATTCTGTAAATAAGACTAAACACATACCTTAGTAGCATTTATTGATATAAAGTTAATCTAAATGAACGACATATGATGCAATGTATGCAATGCATCAAGTATATAAAAGGGGAAAATATTACTTTTATTTATTGAATAGACCTAACAAGTAAAACAATATGGAATTATGTTTCGTGTCATTAATGTTTTATTGTGTCTTCGATCCTAAGATATGAGACTTATATCTTTTCACTCAAGAAGTGTTTAATTTGATTATTGTCAAAAGCTACCAATGAGTGTAGTGATAAAGGCAATAGTTGATTGAACATGACTTGTGCTGGAAAAGATAGCTAGTCAAACGATTATCATTGCCCCTCTTAACTGAGTGATGATATTAGTGCCCCCCTTGATAAAGCAAAATTATAATGTGCACAATGTGACTTGAGTTAAGTCACATAGTTATAATTAGCTTAAAGAGATCAAGAAATGAATATAATACAAAGGTGACCCATTTCTACTTTGCATATGTTCTTAATATCATGAGGCAAGGGACGGACACAAGTGGTGCACTTACATCACTAAATGGATCGTGTTTTGGTTCGGGTGGAACAAAGACATCTATGCTAATTGGGTAACTATAATGTGTAGCTAGATACCGCTTATAGTTTGAGATATTAAGTGTTTAATATCGCTTCCAATTTGGCATAGATCCTACTATAGTTAACACCACAAAACTTGGAAACAAGAGGTTGATTTTAAGTTCATATGATGTGTCGGGTTTCAAGTGAAAATGGGACACATGTGGTGAATTAATTAAAATCAGTATGTCATGAGAATTGACATAATTAGAATCCTAATAAATTCATATGAGATGTAAATATTAGGGGGTGTAATAATTAATTATTACATAGGATCATATATTACATAAGATATGAATTTGCTAAAAACCCCAAAAGATCAAATTTTGCTGGAAATAAATCCAAAATTTGACAAATGCAAAATCGGGGTCAAACATGGTGAACCGTTCATGGTTCGGTCGACCAGAGCATCTTCGGATCGGTTAACCTAGTAGGGAACGAGTAAGCGCAGTTGGTTGACCGAGATTGCCCAGAGTGCCTGGACAATCGGGTTCGGTTAACCGATTGGAAACGGTCAACCGAGAAATAGTATTTTTCGGTAGACCGAAGGTGACCCGGTCATCCGATGACTATGTCCCAGGAGTGATTCTGGTGGGTCAACGGTAGACCGATTAAAAGACGTGGTTCGTCCGAATTCGTCCAGGGAATTTTTCTTATAAAGAATCGGTCGACCGTCTGGCTCACGGTGCACCGAACACGTGTTATAACTGAATGGTTTGGTTGACCGAATAATTCTCGGCCTACCAAACAAGAACGATTCTACCTGAATTATTAAGAGATTAATTAAATCATGGGTGGAATAATTCCAGATTTAATTAAAACATTTTTTGTGGGTGATTATGTGGAATTTAGAGATTAATTTTAGGAGAGAAAAACAAGGGATCATGGCTAAATAATAGCTCTTGATAAGGATGTTTTGGGAGCCTATAAAAGGGCACCTATTCCTACTTGTTTTAAGACTAATAGAAAATTCTTTCTCTCATTAATCTCTCCCTAATCACCACGAAAATCTCTTACTAAATTTAAGTTTTGGAGATAAGATTCTCAGGAGCTTAAAGAGGGGTAATTAGCTTGATTCTAAACCTTGTTAGAGATTGATTGGCTAGCTCCTTTCTCTCTAACCTTGTTTAGAGTTTGGTGAACACTCGGAGGCAATTCCGTGGACGATTAAGCGGGCAACGCGACTTCGGATCATCAAAAAGGTTTTAGAGAACCTTTAGGTATGATTCTATCTTTGTAGATTATTTTAATAAATGTAGGTTGCATGTTATTAGAATAAAACACAAATAGATGTACATAAAATTGCTGAAAATATGAAAATCGATCTTGTATGTTATATTAAAATTTTAAAATACATACATACATAGGGACACGAAATCCTACATCCTCTACATGGTTCACTTGCCTCCCCCGAGGTACCACATTCTCATTTTGCATGTGTTGTTGTTGGTACATGCGGGGGTTAGCCTCAGGCTGGCTAGGAAAAGACCCTCTCTCTCTTTCATGTACAGACTGAGCCAATTGACCCATCTGAAGCTCTAAAGATTTGATGGTCTGCTGATCTGAAGTGAGAACTTGACTTGTGGTTGACATAAAAAATTTCATTGAGTTTTGAAGTCCACGAGTCAAGGTCTCAAGCGAATTGAATCAGGTTTCCATATTATTGGAATTTGGGAAACCCGATTGATTGGTGATTGGAGCTTGGGGTGGCTGATAAAATTGTGCATGCATGGGAGGTTGATATGATTGGTTAGGTGGTCGAGAGGAGCTGAAGGACCATCCGGGGCATTATTTTGATTCCCTGAAAAATTGGGGTGGTTCCTCCATCTAGGATTATAGGATGATGAGTATGGGTCATTCCTAGCTCTGTCATAGATGGCGTTGACACATTCCATCTCAGGAGGAATGGACGCACACTCACTTTCTATATGACCTATCCTACCACATGAATGACAGGGAACTTGACCAGATGTGGACATGTGAGGTGCACTTTGTTGGTTTTGGAGCTCAATCGAATCCATACGGCGCATTAAAGCCGCCATGCGTGCCTCGGTGGCCGTAGTGGTATCGATAGCAAATGTGGCACCCGATCTAGTAGAGTTTGCATTCGTGATCCTCGATCCTATGCTGGATGATGCAAGTGGTTCCCTTGAACCTCTCTAGATATGCATGAAATGTTTCGGTCTCAAGTTGATAGAACGAATTGATTTTGTTCCTCAATTTTTGAGTCCGATGATTTGGAAAGTATTTCTTGAGGAATGCATATTGAAACTCATCCCAAGTCCTAAAGGCATTCGCCTGGTTGCGGTACAACCACTTCTTGGCGTCATCCTTCAGTGCAAAGGGGACAAGCGTAAGATGGATGGAGTCTGTGCTAAGTTGTTGCAGCTTGAACATAGCACAGACCTCCTCAAATTCCCTGAGAAAGATATAGGGGTCACCTTTCCCAGTGAAGTGAGGGAGCATGGAAATAAACTGGGGCTTAACCTCAAAATGGTTCCCATTTGCCTCTGGCAATACGACGCATGAGGGCAGAGCAATACGGCTCGGGTAGCATCGATCACCGAGAGGTATGGGAACGATAACAGGAATAACAAGTCGGACAGGTGGGTCTAACAACTGCTCCTCCTCACGGAAATTAGCAGCCATTGAACACGGCCTGTGTGCGACACGAGAGGAGGAAGGCGTCGAGAAATCAATTACCGAAGCCGGATTGACAACGCTCCTCGTCAAACGACCCCTCTCGTCTCGTGTCCACGAAAGCATGAAGAAAGGTGCACAAACACAAAGCAAAACCCTTTTTTAACAAAGAATTCTAGTGTTTCGTGTCCCCATGTATGTATATATTTTAAAAAATAATAATACATCATACAAGATCGTTTTCATATTTTCAGCAATTTTAGGTACATCTATTTGTGTTTTATTCTAATAACATGCAACCTACATTTATTAAAATAATCCAAAAAGATAGACTCATACCTAAAGATTCTCTAAAACCTTTTTGATGATCTGGAGTCGCGTTGCACGTTGAATCGTCCACGGAATTGCCTCTGAGTGTTCATGAAACTCTAAACAAAGTTAGATAGAAAGGAGCTATCCAATCAATCTCTAACAAGGTTTAGAATCAAGCTAACTGCCCCTCTTTAAGCTCCTGAGAATCTTATCTCTAAAACTTAATTTTACTAAGAGATTTTCGTGGTGATTAGGGAGAGATTAATGAGAGAAAGAATTTTGCATTAGTTTTTTAAAACAAGTAGGAATAGGTGCCCTTTTATAGGCTCCCAAAACATCCTTATCAAGAGCTATTATTTAGTCATGATCCCTTGTTTTTCTCTCCTAAAATTAATGTCTAAATTCCACATAATCACCCACAAAAAATATTTTAATTAAATCTGGAATTATTCCACCCATGATTTAATTAATCGCTTAATAATTCAGGCAGAATTGTTCTTGTTCGGTAGACCGAGAATTATTCGGTCAACCGAACCATTCGGTTATAACACGTGTTCGGTGCACCGTGAGCCAGACGGTCGACCGATTCTTTATGAGAAAAATTCCCTGGGAGAATTCGGACGAACCACGCCTTTTAATCGGTCTACCGTTGACCCACCAAAATCGCTCCTGGGACATAGTCATCGGATGACCGGGTCACCTTCGGTCTACCGAAAATACTATTTCTTGGTTGACCGTTTCCAATCCGTTAACCGAACCCGATTGTCCAGGCACTCTGGGCAATCTCGGTCAACCAACTGCGCTTACTCGTTCCCTACTCGATTAACCGATCCGAAGATGCTCCGGTTGACCGAACCATGAACGATTCACCGTGTTTGACCCCGATTTTGCCTTTGTCAAATTTGGATTTATTTCCAGCAAAATTTGATCTTTTGGGGTTTTTAGCAAATTCATATCTTATGTAATATATGATCCTATGTAATAATTAATTATTACACCCCATAATATTTACATCTCATATGAATTTATTATGTTTCTAATTA
Source organism: Triglochin maritima (assembly GCA_963682175.1). NCBI lineage: Eukaryota > Viridiplantae > Streptophyta > Magnoliopsida > Alismatales > Juncaginaceae > Triglochin > Triglochin maritima. The sequence continues at coordinate 25,159,394 of OY821788.1, read as the reverse complement.
TGTCAATTCTCATGACATACTGATTTTAATTAATTCACCACATGTGTCCCATTTTCACATGAAACCCGACACATCATATGAATCTTAAAATCAACCCTCTTGTTTCCCAGTTTGGTGGTGTGACCTATAGGAGGATCTAAGCCAAATTGGAAGCGATATTAAACACTTAATATCTCAAACTATAAGCGGTATCTAGCTACACATTATAGTTACCCAATTAGCATAGATGTCTTTGTTCCACCCGAACCAAAACATGATCCATTTAGTGATGTAAGTGCACCACTTGTGTCCGTCCATTGCCTCATGATATTAAGAACATATACAAAGTAGAATTGTGTCACCTTTGTATTATATTCATTTCTTGATCTCTTTAAGCTAATTATAACTATGTGACTTAACTCAAGTCACATTGTGCACATTATAATTTTGCTTTATCAAGGGGCCTACTAATATCATCACTCAATTAAGAGAGGCAATGATAATCGTTTGACTAGCTATCTTCTCCAGCACAAGTCATGTTCAATCAACTATTGCCGTTATCACTACACTCATTGGTAGCTTTTGACAACAATCAAATTAAACACTTCTTGAGTGAAAAGATATGTCTCATATTTTAGGATCCAAGACACAGTAAAACACTAATGACACGAAACACAATTCCATAGTGTTTTACTTGTTAGGTCTATTCAATATATAAAAGTAATATTTTCCTCTTTTATATACTCGTGTCGTCAATTATTTGTAGAGCTACAACAATCGATGACCAACACGACAATCTTATCTCGGTAATTAATGTTCCATGTTAATTACCATGATTGTGAATAACTTTGGATTTATGTAAACCATTATCTTTTAGAGCCCTTTGGTTAAGGACCAAGCGCCTCTTCCTTAACTCTTCAAAAAGACGAATACCATAATCAAGGAACAAAATGTTTGTACATTCAATTCATAATAATTGACATATAAAGGTAAAACTTTTATAACACATTCCTTTCAATCTCCCACTTGTTATCAAAGTTTTCTCTCACATACATTCTCAATGTATAAAACAACAATAACTTGGGTAACCCCCTCTAATCATTCATAAAGCCAATCTACATGGTTCCTCAGACCCATGGACTCGAAATGCATTTCGCCCTTGGCTTGGGATAAGGGTTTGGTGAATGGATCAGCTGTGTTGCTATTTGTGTCCACCCATTACAGATTTATTTTGCCCTCGTCGATGAAGTCACGTGTGAGAAAGTACTTACGATCCATGTACTTCACTTTGTGGTGTGATTTGGGATCCTTGATTTGCGAGATAGATGCACTATTATCGCAAAATAGCTCTACTGGTCCCTCGCTCGAGGGAACTACTCCAAGCTCTTCAAGGAACTTCTTAATCCACACTCCTTCCTTGCTCGCTTCAGCGACAACCATTACTTTGGAAGCAGTAGTTGAGTCGGTCGTAGTGCTTTGCTTCCAACTATGCCAACTCACAGCTTCACCATTTAGAAGGTAAACGTATCCTGATTGCGACCTTCTATCGTCGGGATCGCTCATGAAACTCGCATCCGAATAGCCCTCGGCTATTAATTCCCTTTGTCCTCCGTAAACAAGAAATTTATCTTTGGTCCGGTTAAGGTACCTCAGAATATTCTTGACCGTAGTCCAATGCTCAAGACCTGCGTTGGATTGGTGACAACTTGTCACGCTTAGAGCATACGAGACATCGGGTCTTGTGCAAGTCATCGCGTACAAGATCGATCCTATTGCCGAAGAATAAGGGATATCTTTCATGTACTCCAAGTCTTTACGTGATTCAGCACGTTGAGACTTCTTGAGTTGCACACCCATACTCATTGGCACATTGCCCTTTTTGGAGTTGTTCATGCTGAACCTTTCCAAGACCTTGTCAATGTACGTACGTTGACTTAGGCCAATGAGGCTATGGGATCTATCTCTATATATCTTGATTCGCAAGATGTATTGAGCCTCACCCATGTCTTTCATCGAAAATGCAGATTTCAGTGAACTTCTCGTTTGCTCAAGCAAAGGTATATGATTTCCCATGAGGAGTATGTCATCGACATATAAGATCAAGAACACTATGTGGCTCCCACTAACCTTCTTGTATATACAAGGCTCTTCCTTACTTTGGACGAAGTGAATCTTTTTGACTTCTTCGTCAAAGCGCTTGTTCCAACTCCTTGATGCTTGCTTCAATCCATAAATGGATCTTTGAAGCTTGCATACTTTCTCGCTATTCTTTGGATCTTCAAAACCTTGAGGTTGTACCATGTACACATCCTCCTCCAAGTTCCCATTAAGGAACACCGTTTTGACATCCATTTGCCATATCTCATAATCATGAAATGCGGCAATAGCGAGCATAATCCATATAGACTTGAAGATGGCAACCGGTGAAAAAGTTTCATCATAGTCAATTCCTTGAACATGGGTGAAACCTTTTGCTACAAGCCTCGCTTTGTAGGTTGTCAAGTTCCCATCCATGTCCATCTTCCTCTTGAAAACCCATTTTTTTGAATGGCCTTTTTCCCTTGAGGAAGGTCAACTAAGTTCCACACTTGATTATCATATATGGATTCTATTTCGGATTCCATGGCCTTGAGCCATAGTTTGGAGTCCTTTCTTTCCATTACTTCTTCAAAGGTCGAGGGATCATCGGTATCTAGTACCATGATCTCATGAAGTCCCAAATACATATCGGGTTTCTTCCTTTCCCTCGTTGACCTTCTAAGTTCTTTTGGTTCTACGTGTACTTCTCGAACTTCGTCCACAATTTCTTGTGGAATTGGTTCGTGTTCGATTCTCGAACGTACACTAGGTGGGGAGGATTGAGTTTCTCTCACAATTTCTTGTGAAGGTCTCTCACTCACGCGCCCACTAACCAAAAGAATCTCGGTTGGGCCTTCATGATCTTGAATGTCACCATTCATATCATGATCTTGTAGAATATCTTGAGTCTCCTCAAGCACAACTCTACTCCCACTACTTTTTATTCTTTCCATAAATTCCTTTTTTAGAAATACGGCATCCTTCTCCACAATCACTCGATTGGAGGTTATATGCCAAAAGTAGTATCCTCTTGTCTCACGAGGATAACCTATAAAGAAGCACTTATCCGCTTTTGGTTCAAGTTTGGTCGACATCAATCTCTTGACGTAGGCCTCACAACCCAAAATCTTGAGAAAATTGAGCTTAGGTGTTTTACCACTCCATAGCTCATAAGGCGTTTTCTCTACGAATTTGGATGGAACATTATTTAGTGTGTAAGCCGCAACTTCTAGTGCATAACTCCAAAAGTAAAACGGCAATTCAGCTTGACTCATCATTGATCGAACCATGTCGAGTAATGTCCTATTCCTCCTTTCGGATACCCCATTCGACTGAGGTGTACCGGGAGGGGTGAGCTGTGGTACAACACCACACTCTTTTAGGAATGAGTCAAATTCGGTACTTAAGTACTCACCTCCACGATCCGTTCGTAGAGACTTCATTTTCTTGTTGAGTTGGTTCTCTACTTCATTCTTCAATTCCTTGAACCTTTCAAAGGATTCACTTTTGTTTCTCATTAGATAAATATAGCCATAACGACTATAGTCATCCGAGAACGTAATGAAGTACCTAAAACCGTCTCTTGCACTAGTACTCATCGGACCACATACATCAGAATGTATCAAATCCAACAAGTCATTCGCTCTCAGTCCTTTCTTCTTGAAAGGTCTCTTGGTCATTTTGCCCATTAGGCAAGGTTCGCACGTCTCCAATGCTTTAAAATCAAGTTGACCAAGAAGGTTAGCTTCTTGCAATTTCTTGATGCGTTTTTTCATTTATGTGACCAAGACGATAGTGCCACAAGAGTGTATCATTCACGTGAGTAGTTTTAAGCCTTTTGTTATTGATGTTTAAACTTTGTTTATTATTTAATTCAAGCAAATAGATACCATTCCTCACGAATACATTTGCGTAGAAAATACCATTCTTCGATATAGACAAGCAAGAGTTTGAAATATTTATATTAAAATTATCCATATCCAAACATGATACAGAAATAATATTCTTGCTAATCGAAGGCACATAATAAACATTCTTTAAACATAAATTTAAACCACTAGATAATTGAAGCTCCACAGAACCTTGTGCAATCGCAGCAACGCTCGCACCATTTCCGACCTTCAAAATCATCTCGTTCTTTACGAGTTCCTTCCTATCCTTTAGTAGCTGCACATTAGAAATTATGTGAGCACAAGATCCGGTATCAATTACCCAATCATGGACAGAGGTGGCTAAATTTATCTCAATAACAAATTTACCTTTGGCCTTTTTGGGACGCTTACGTTCAATCACTCCATTGTCAAGGTCTTCCTTGTACTTGGGGCAATTTGGCCGGATGTGTCCCTTTTCACCGCAGTGAAAGCACTCCGTGTTGGGAGTCAGAGATTTCGAAGAATTCCCTCTCGAGGCGCTCCCACGAGAACCTCCTACTCCCTTGCTCTTGATTGACGCATTTTTGGTGAATTTGCCTTTACCTTTGGTGATCTTCTTGCTCCTCTCATGGACGGCTAGGACGTGCTTGTCCCGACCCTTGCCCATGTCAACTTCAGCCGTTTTGAGAGCATTGTGAAGTTCCTCAAGGCTCACCCCTTTCTCACGCACATGATAGTGCATAACGAAGTCCTTGTAGGACGGCGCTAGAGAGCCAAGAATCAAATCTTCAGCAATGTCATCGGGCATCGGGGAAGAGAGCTTCGACAACTTCTCAAGGTATTCTTGCATCGTGAGAAAATGCATGGATACCGATGTTCCCTCCGCCATGTGGCACCTTGTGAGTGTGATGGTGGTCTTATAGCGCTCTTTTCTAGCACTATCCATGAACATATTTGTTAAAGCTTCCATGGTCTTCTTGGGTTTGGAATCCAAGTATTTCGCTTGAAGCGAGTCACCCATGGAGGCCAACATTAGACCGTGAACTTGGTTCTCTTTGTAACGCCCCTGATCTCGCGGGTATGCACACTGGGAAAGACTACAAGTGTCGCGATCAGAGACCTCCACGGCGACCAAAGGAGTTACAAAAGACAGACCAACAACGACTCGACAATACGTAGAGAGATCATACATGGATAGACTAACATAAAACATGACTGAAAAGTGAGAGATTATCCATATATGGTAACAAGGTCAAATACATTACATCGAGTTCAAAAGGAAAATACATCATAAATAATGCGGAAGCAAAAGACAAACTGAAGAATCTGGTCGACGTGTCCCTCGTGTACAGAATCTTCGACTACTCGTCCAGTCTACCCTGTAGGAATCTAAGTACCTGCAAGCACCGCATCAACATATGCGTGAGTTTTCTATAAAGAAAACCCAGTATACTCCTGGCCCAATCAGAGTTATATGGAAGAATGCATGCAATCTATCTAAGACAAAAGTATCCGAAACAGAAACAGAAAAGCACATAATGCAACAGAAGGCTACGACTCCCTAAGCCGTGCCGGTCGGGCGCACCCGAATCATTCCTCAATAGGAACCAGAACACCAGCCTCGCCGGTCAAAGGCGATCACTGGACAGTGACCCACCTCTCGGCACAAAGCGGTGCGCCGGATAAGTGTCCCAATTCGCGGCAAGTGACCTACATGGTGCCATCGCGAACTTGGGAATACCTATCCTGAGACAGAATGGCAGCGCGCCTGCCCAAGACTTATCTTACGCCTGGCCTCCCAATGTGAAGGTCTTATGCGAATAGCCTCTCTAGCTAGAGGACCCACTCGTGGCCCGTCGGCCCAAAAACAGAATGTGCCCAGAATTATTAATCAGATTAAATACGATGCAAGCTACTTAAGCATCTAACATCTAATGCATCTATAGTGGATGGAGTGAGCTCAAGGAAAGGTATCCGGATACCCTCCTAACAGCCCTAAACAAAACAAAATCAGAACATCCCAACAATAATCAAACACAAATCAGCAAGCAGACAACCCCGGTGGTAATTCAAGGTAAACAACACATTGAGTTATCTACGGTTCATGATAAAGATGTCATAAGGCCTGATATCCTAAGGGTCAACTAAAGTCATCACACAACACCTCATATCAGTCATATATTGGTACTAAACGAATAACAAAAAGCATGTATAGCAACAGAATACATGATGATCAACCACTACAGGTAATCGATAGCATAAACCATAAATTTGAGGAGACGTATGCATTAGAACTTGTGATCCGAACATGCTCAGAGAATAGGTGGATGGGACTTAATTCATACATGTAACAGTAGTCCTATATATATAAACATGCCTCTGAAATCAGGAGTCTACGTTCCTTCATAGTCAAAACAGATATATATGGACATGCATGTTGGTTGATTTGCACAATACTAGATGTCATAGTATGAGTAGCATAGATCATAGATGAGTCCTGGTTTAGTCTCGTGTGAGAGCATAATGAGATATGTCAGATATATCATACACAAATCTGATTGTACTCCTGATCTAGACATGGAATAAAATCAGATTCGATGAACTCAACGCAATGTTCAAGTCGAGACGGCAACTATACTTGTTACATTATAATCTTGATGAAAGTATTCGATTTATTCACTGCTGGAATGTCATGAATATATCATAAGGGATCAACAAATCAGAGTGTGTATGGGTGTTAATGATTTCTGGACTAAAATCAGAGCGATTCATGCAATATTATTTATACTTACTAGTTAGATCATGCATGGACGTAAGAGCAGAATTCAGTAACGAGTCCTACATATGATGTCTGACCCTACTCATGAAATAACACAAAAATACGTGACTCTAATATCTGAGAATATCTCATGCAAACACATCTGAACATGATCACAATATCACACACAAGTATAATATTCGAAGCTCACAAAACAACATCACAAGATGAATAGCAAGAAGCACAACATGCACGCAAAAACCCCTCTCCTCTAGATCTCCACGACCCAGCCTCACCACCTCTAGTTTTTCCAACAACCACCAAGGAATCATGAGTCAAAATTCGTGGTAGAGGGAGAGGTGCTCAGCCAACCTCTGAAAATTTGAAGAGTGCACCACAGTCCACCCTACCGGTAGATCTCCATTTGTGCAACTCCAAACCTCAGACCGACCACTCTATTTGTGCTGGACTAATCTCCATCCAACACTCCATGCTTCCTACTACACTAAGGGTCCAGGAGCATACCTGATTGGCAAGAAGATTGCCCAAGTTTTTCCGGAGATTCTGCCCACAATCTCTTTTTCTAGCCGCACCAGGCTACACTTGACGTAGCTCCCAACTCTACGGAGATCAGCCCACCAATCAGCTGGAGAGGAGGGATGAGTGGTCTGAAATGGTGTGTGTGAAGATGGAAAGGGGAGGAAGAGGACGAATGGGAGGGCCTTATATTTGTGCACACAACCCTCTAACTTCCTAGCCATGAAGCCACTTCAAAACTTGCCAAGAATGGTGCTAGCATGGACACCCAAAAGTCTCCCTTGCAAAATTCCTGTAACTCCCAAACCCTCTTCCCATTCCATGCCACTCCTAACCAAGCTCAGCCCAAAGTCGTCTCTACACACACCCGGGCCCAAAATGAGGTGATCGAGTCAACCCACCGCGAACTAGCTCGATGTGTCGCACCCGATCGACCAATGGGAAATCCGATCAAATATACTTAAACAAACATACCATAACACAATTTGACATTCCAAGAAGTCAATTATGCATAACCGCGGAGAGTGGACTTATTATTATTATAGCAGGAGAGCGGGTCTTACACTCTTGGTCCCACTTGGCCTTTTCCTCTCTCTCACTATCGGTTGCCTTCTCATTTAATTTTGGGATTTTACCATCCAAAATATGAGATAGTTTCTCAAACTTCAACACGATATTGAGCTTGAGTTGCCAGCTTATGAAGTTTGAGCCATCACTTGCCAAAGGATGCTTTTCAATCATAGATCGCATAATAGGTTGAATATTCCACATTTCTACAAAATAAATTATATGGGATTTAATGTCAATTTTATATTTTAAAAAACAATGCCGCAAATAAAAATTTGTCCATAAATGCAGCAATCCAAGATCCTATCAATTATAACATAAACTAGCTAAGGGCTATCAAATATATTATAAAATCAAGGTAAGAAAATATTTTTCTAATCATAACCATTTCGAAATATCGCAACATTTGCATTTTCAAACTCTTATGATTCTTGTCGTTTTAATTAGGAGGGAATTTGATCAATCCTCGTAAGAAAAACTCTCTTTCTCAAAACCGAGCTAGGGCTCTGAGTCTTGTTAAGAAAACTTATTTCATTTGGTACGAGATACGTTTATCCATGGTATCCACAAACAAATATACTCGGTGTCCACTAAGGGTGAATCGCACCTCGTACATCTATTCGTGGCACAACAATAGACAACCTTATATCTCCCGCTAAAGGCGAGCAGAATATCCCTCGATCGATGACTGCTAGTGGATGAAATAAGAAAGAAAGATACTCTTAATTTTTGGTTGGACAATTTAAACATTTATATGTGATTTTAGAATTTAGGTGATCATACATATTTATCATTTATACACATCCTAACATTCATCCATACAATCACATATATATCAAGCACACAAACATAAATAAATCCATTCATACAAACATTACGTGAGTTTATATGTTCCCGCGTCCTTGATCCTTGATCCCTGATCCTTGATCCTTGCGCTTCTTCAGCGTCTTCCTCTTGTACCATGGATGTTGATATTGCAAAAATATAAACATGCATCTCTCAATTTTGAAAATTGTCTAGTGCAAGTCCTATGTAAAAATCCTCTCATATGCATGCATATACATAGAAATAAAATTTGGCTTTTACATACATAAGCCCCTGTGATTGAATAATAGTAACATACACATTCATTCATTCATTCATTCACACATGACTTTGATGGAACATATAAACTCACATATCCCTGCATTAGAGAACTCGAGCAACGCATGTACATATACTATATATTACTCGATTTAGTTTATCATGCATCTCTAAATCAAACAATTCTAAAATCATTTAAAATCCATTAAAAATGATTTTATGCATCCATAGTTCAATTCATAAAATATTTGAACCGCTGTTTATTCAATTTCTAAAATTAAACATTTAAAGAAAGATAAACATATGCCTTTTTCGTTTTGTGGATTCCTTATAAAATAATCATTTAATTAAAACGAAAATTCTATAAATCAGACATAAGTCTAAATCTTAATTCTAACATTCACATGATGTGTTTTAAAACATTGAAAACTATCAAAAGAATCAATTAGAATTAAATCAACAAAACTATCGAAAACTCGAAAAAGACATAGAACATGAATTGTTTTGATTGTAGATGGTAAACTAAAATTAATTATATAGTCTAATTATTGAAAATATGAAAATGGTTCTGATACCACTGTAGGATTTCGTGTCCCCATGTATGTATATATTTAAAAAAAATTAAAACATCATATAAGATCATTTTCATATTTTCAGCAATTTTATGTACATCTATTTGTGTTTTATTCTAATAACAAGAAACCTACATTTATTAAAATAATCCACAAAGATAGACTCATACCTAAAGGTTCTCTAAAACCTTTTTGATGATCCGGAGTCGCGTTGCACGCTGAATCGTCCACGGAATTGCCTCCGAGTGTTCATCAAACTCTAAACAAAGTTAGAGAGAAAGGAGCTAGCCAATCAATCTCTAACAAGGTTTAGAATCTAGCAAATTACCCCTCTTTAACCTCCTGAGAATCTTATATCTAAAACTTAATTTTACTAAGAGATTTTCGTGGTGATTAGGGAGAGATTAATGAGAGAAAGAATTTTGCGTTAGTTTTTTAAAACAAGTAGGAATAGGTGCCCTTTTATTGGCTCCCAAAACATCCTTATCAAGAGCTATTATTTAGCCATGATCCCTTGTTTTTCTCTCCTAAAATTAATCTCTAAATTCCACATAATCACCCACAAAAAACGTTTTAATTAAATCTGGAATTATTCCACACATGATTTAATTAATCTCTTAATAATTCAGGCAGAATTGTTCTTGTTCGTTAGATCGAAAATTATTCGGTCAACCGAACCATTCAGTTATAACACGTGTTCGGTGCACCGTGAGCCAGACGGTCGACCAACTCTTTATGAGAAAAATTCCGTGGAAGAATTCGGACGAACCACGTTTTTAATCGGTCTACCGTTGACCCACCAGAATCGCTCCTGGGACATAGTCATCGGATGACCGGGTCACCTTCGGTCTACTGAAAATACTATTTCTCGGTTGACCGTTTCCAATCGGTTAACCGAACCCGATTGTCCAGGCACTCTGGGCAATCTCGGTCGACCAATTGCGCTTACCCGTTCCCTATTCGGTTAACCAATCCGAAGATGCTCCGGTCGACCGAACCATGAACGGTTCACCGTGTTTGACCCCGATTTTGCCTTTGTCAAATTTTGGATTTATTTCCAGCAAAATTTGATCTTTTGGGGTTTTTAGCAAATTCATATCTTATGTAATATATTATCCTATGTAATAATTAATTATTACACCCCATAATATTTACATCTCATATGAATTTATTATGATTCTAATTATGTCAATTCTCATGACATTCTGATTTTAATTAATTCACCACATGTGTCCGATTTTCACATGAAACCCGACACATCATATGAATCTTAAAATCAACCCTCTTGTTTCCCAATTTTGTGGTGTGACCTATAGGAGGATCTAAGCCAAATTGACAGAGATATTAAACATTTAATATCTCAAACTATAAGCGGTATCTAGCTACACATTATAGTTATCCAATTAGCATAGATGTCTTTGTTCAACCCGAACCAAAATACAATCCATTTAGTGATGTAAGTGCACCACTTCTGTCCGTCCCTTGCCTCATGATATTAAGAACATATACTAAGTAGAATTGTGTCAACTTTGTATTATATTCATTTCTTGATCTCTTTAAGCTAATTATAACTATGTGACTTAACTCAAGTCACATTATATGCACATTATAATTTTGCTTTATCAAGGGGCCCACTAATATCATCACTCGATTAAGAGGGGCAATGATAGTCGTTTGACTAGCTATCTTTTCCAGCACAAGTCATGTTCAATCAACTATTGCCGTTATCACTACACTCATTGGTAGCTTTTGACAACAATCAAATTAAACACTTCTTTAGGGAAAAGATATAAGTCTCATATCTTAGCATCCAAGACACAGTAAAACACTAATGACACGAAACACAATTCCATAGTGTTTTACTTGTTAGGTCTATTCAATATATAAAAGTAAGCTTTTCCTCTTTTATATACTCGTGTCGTCAATTATTTGTAGAGCTACAACAATCGATGACCAATACGAAAATCTTATCTCGGTAATTAATGTTCCATGTTAATTACCATGATTGTGAATAACTTTTGATTTATGTAAACCATTATCTTTTAGAGCCCTACGGTTAAGGACCAAACACCTCTTCCTTAACTCTTTCAAAAGACGAATACCATAATCAAGGAACAAAATGTTTGTACATTCAATTCATAAAAATTGACATATAAAAGTAAAACTTTTAGAACACATTCCTTTCAAGAATGTGCGTAGAGGAGAAGACGGGGGAACACAGGAGAGAAAGAATGACTCAGGAGAGAAGGGAAGAAGTCCTTATGCTACGGCGGATGGGTACAGGTAGAAGCACACAAGCAAAGAAGGCTCAAGCAATCCTAAGGTCGCTATAGGTCCTTACAGGTAGACGACGCCTAACTGCGAGGTCACACGGCCTCAACACGCCTCACCTCCCTACGACGAGGACCACAATGCCCAGCAAGGGAGCCAAGATCCGGAGATCTCGTCTCTCCTACTATCGACAAAGTGGGCAACGCCGATCAGGTCATGACGGTCGGGACCGGATCACTCTCCTAATGCGCCCGAAATCCATAGGGCCAATGTCTACTTGATTTTAAAATTAGGCTCTTGATTAGTGTGGTTTGTGGGGGCGAAGGAAAGGGTGATGAAATCCCCCATCTTATCTTTTATGGGGCAGCCCCTCCTTAGTAGCGTTTTGGAGTCCTAATCTAGCAATCAACTCTCCAAACAAACGCTCAACTCACATTTGTTTCAATGCACTTCCTACTAACTAATGCATGTTCATACGAAATGCATGAATGAGAGTAGAAGGTGCGTACCTCATGCCAACACTGAGCAACTGAAAATAAAGCTAAAATGAAAGACAATCTATATGCCTAAGTCACATACATGATGCATGACCTAAACAAAAAGAATGCCTAATCTTTTGCTTTGAGTTTTAGGGTCTAAGTTGCTTAAAAGAGGTTTGATTATTTATCTAGGAACAAACTATAAGTCAAAACATGCCAAATCAAGTCCCAGATCACTACATCAATTATGCAAACAGAACAAAGAAATGAGAGAGCAAACAAAGGTTACCAGACCGCTGATTGGCGGTCTACAGTGCCCAGCTTGCCTCAAAATTTCTCCAGGTGTTCCTCCTAGCGACTCCAAGTCTCCTGAAACAAAGAAAAACTACAAAACACAAATTAAATCCACTCGAATCGTCCAAACAAGAGTCTGGACTGACACCTCCCCGGCAACGATGCCAAAAACTTGTTGTACGTTTTAATTTAAACCACAAGTGCATGGCCGCGTTGAAGTGGTGGCAAATATGGGTCATCCTCATGGAGGTGATCAGCCTCTCGTTTGCATGAAATCAAGTGGCAAAAATATGGAAGAGAGTTTGATTATCCTACTCTACGCTACACTACACTACGAAGTACGAAATGCGAAAGAAAGCAACAAACGATTAACTAAATCCTAACTAAGAACGAAATAAGAGTGCTGGAATTCAGAAATGGTAGCCCCCTAAGCGGTGGAGTGAGTGCACACATGCAAAGAGGTGGGTGTTGAACACATTCTTTAAGCACAAATGAAGGTGGTGTTATCATGCATAGGAAGTGTCTAAATGTTATGGCAAAACCTATCAATCTATTCACCAACCTAGTTGATTAACATTTACATATACAAGTTGTTTATTTTAGAACCTAAACAAGCATGAGAGGTGTCTAATCGTTTTGGTAAAACACATCAAGTTATAAATTCTATCCTAAACAAGCAAGCATACATTCATGTTTTATCAACACATTGTAAATAAAGCATTCATTCGATTCTCTAATGCATGTATGAACATCTACTCCACCCCCAAAGGGGATGGAACTACTTACTAAACATTATACTAATTATTAAACTAAGCAAGGAAAGCATATTAACTAAGCTACTAAAACTAATGAAATGAAATTAAACAAAGTAAAACAAGCAAAATGAAACTAATAACATAACAAAGAAACTTTTATTACAAATGACTCACATTTCAAGTAGCATCCTCCTACTTTAGTGTGTGCCTCAAGGCCTCACTTCTACTAGGACGAATAGCCACTCAAAATATGGAGTGATTACATTAGAAGGTGAAGAGTTCTATTTATTGCCATAGAAAAAGGCACTCCGGGACAATTCCCCGATGTGGGACTAAACATATACCAAAAATAGCCTAAACATCCTCTAATACATGTGCTGGAGAAATTGGGGGCAGATCCAGAGTGATCTGGACCGCCAATTAGCGGTACCAGACCGCCAATTGGCGGTCCATAAAGTTTGGATCGGGTTGGAATTTGTTGTGGGCTTTTCTTGCTGGTATTGTTTGTCTTTGATGCGGTTACTTGACTTGTTGGAGCTCCGACCCGAATCGAATTGCTAAAATACTCCCCATGATGGTGTGGAGTATTCTGTTTTGCTCTTAGGTCCTTCGGTCTTATGTTCAGGTCCTTCTCCCTTGCATCTCAGTCCCTAGATCTCACAATTCAGTCCTTTTTCCCAGCTTTTGGGTCCTTTTATGCTTCATCTCTTCAAACCTATTTATTCTTGAAAACTAAACATAAAACTCATTACATAGCATTGTTTAGGTGAAAGATAATGGATATAAGATGCAAATATGAGCATGAAATGATGTCAATCACACGTCTTCACCGACGCCGTGCACTTGCGGTATTTAAAACGAACACAATAATGGATTACCTCGGTCCTCTCCCACCCCCACGTAGACCTCCTTCTCCTCCTCCTCCGACTCGGGAGGAAGAGGAATCTGGTCAGGATCAAGTTCTTGGTGCACCACCACCTTTAGCTCGACGGGATATACCGATGACTTTGTGGGAGTGGACCCATCCTATTCGGGCCACATAACCTTCTTGTATAGTTCTTCGAGGAGCTCACGGGAACAACTACGAGTTGAAACCTCAATATGTGAGTATTCTTCCTACCTTCACTGCTAATAAGGAGGATTCATATATTTTTATACGTGAATTCGAGGAGGTATGCTCCATGTTCAAGCTTCAACAGCTTGACGAGGATTATGTCCAGTTGAGGATGATTTCTTTCGCGTTGAAGGATAATGCGAAAAATGGATGTACAAGCTCCCAGCGAGCTCTATTTGGTCTTCGGATGACTTTGTGACTGATGCATTGCATACATTGCATCATATGTCTTTTGATTGACATCATTTCATGCTCATATTTGTATCTTATATCAATTATCTTACACCTAAGCAATGCTACGTGACGAGGTTTATGTTTAGTTTTCAGGAATAAAGAGGTTTGAAGAGAAGAGCCATGAAAGGACCCAAAAGCTGGGAAAAAGGACTGAATGGTGAGATCTAGGGACCAAGATGCAAGGGAGAAGGACCTGAATGTAAGACAGAAGGACCTAAGAGCAAAACAGAATACTCCACACCATCATGGGGAGTATTTTACCAATTCTATTCGGGTCGGAGCTCCAACAAGTCGAGTAACCGCATCAAAGACCACCAATACCAGAAAGCAAAGCCCACAACAAATTCCAACACGATCCGACAATTTTGGACCGCCAATTGGCGGTCTTGGACCGCTAATTGGCGGTCCATATTGCTCAGGATCCGTCGAAATTTCTCCTGGACTTGTATTAATGTTCGTTTAGGCTATTTTTGGTATTGGTTTAGTCCCACATCGGGGGATTGTCCCCGATTAGCTTTTTCCATGCTTATAAATAGAACTCTTCACCTTCCATTGTAATTACCCATTGCTTGGTGGCATTCTCTCTACTAAGGAGTGAGCCTTGAAGCAAAAACTCAAGGTGGAGAAGAATGCTACCTTCAATGTGAGTCATTTTGTTAATAAAATAATTCTTCTAGTTTCTTTAAATCTTGTCTTTTAATTTGTGCATGTTTGTTTAGTCTTTCCTTTCCTTTTATGTTTCTTTAATGTTTCTTGCCTTCTTAGTTAACTTTCATTTCAGTATTATGCTTTCTTTGCTTAGTCTAATCAGTAGTGTAATGAGTAGTGAGTAGTTCCATCCCCATTTGGGGGGTGGAGAAATATGTGATATAATCATGTAGTGTATTAAGTGTGTGTTATTTTTATCCCTTGAGCTTTATATGATTTCCAAAACCATCTAATGGGTCTCCACTCTTATCTTTGATAGGCTAATGCTCTTGAATGAAGCTTAGCTTATGCTTTGATTAGTGGACCTATTTTATGGGGAATGATAAGGTTAGGATATGGATGAAGTTAATGTTGGAAACACAATTTGTAGTGTATGTGCTCTTGTTGCCTTTACCTTAGCTAATGTCTTGTATGTTTTAATGATGTAGTGAAATCTTAATTCATGTAGAGGCATAGTAGGGTATAGTCTTTATACTTGAGTTCATGTAGCTTCATTCCAATTAATGTCTTGTATGTTTTAATGATGTAGTGAAATCTTAATTCATGTAGAGGCAAAGTTGGATGTAGTTTTATGATTTCATGCACTACATGTTGTGAGGAGCTTAATGAACACACACACACTTCTTTATGTTCACATTATTTCTCTACCCCCTTTGGGGTTTAGTTTTCTTGCTTTTCTTCCATTTCCATTTGCACCTTAGTGTAGTTTAGTGTAACCAACCTTTCTTCCCTTTCTTTACCTCTCGCCTTCGAACAAACCAAGTGTCGACACACCTCCCAGTGGACGACCCGTATTTGCCACCGCTTCAACGCGGCCGTGCACTTGCGGTTAAATATAAAACGAGATCAATCAAGTTTTTGGCGCCGTTGCCGGGGAGGTGCTCTGTCCAGACCTTGGTTTGGACGATTCGAGGGGTTTTTAATTTTTCTTTTTCAGTTTTTCTTAGTTTCAGGGAACACTCTGATCACGAGGAGGCCACTGGAGAAGTTTGAGGAAGCAAATCCAAGAACAGACCGCCAATCAGCGGTTTGGAACCGCCAATTGGCGGCCTGGTGAGGGATTCTGTCTTCCAATTTTTTTGTGGTCATTTGTGCTATAATTTGTGTTATCTGGGAGCCCAATTTTGCATGCTGTGACTTCTTATTTGCTCCCAGATCATTAATCACTCCCCCTTTAATCAACTTGGACCATAAAACTCAAAGCAAAAGATTAGACTTCTTGCCATCTAGGTCATGCACCATTGGTAGACCTTGCATGCATTTGTCTTTTCTTTGCTTTACATTTTGTCGTTGATTGCTGGCGTGAGGTACGTGCACCCACATCCCTCATTCATGCATGTTTCTTTCATGCATTAGTTAGTAAGGTGCATCGGGACAAGAGTGAGAGAGCGTTTGATTGGAGCGATTGATTGCTAGATCTAGGATCAAATCGCTACTAAGGAGGGGCTGTCCCATAAAAGATAAGGTGGGGGATTTCATCACCCTTTCCTTGGCCCCAAAAACCACTCTTAATAAAGCCTTAACTAAAAGCAAGTAGACATTGGCCCTAAGGAATTCGGACGCACTAGGAGAGTAATCTAGTCGAGACCGTCATGACCTGATCGGCGTTGCCTACCTTGTCGATAGTAGGAGGTACTGGATCTCCGGATCTGGTATCACTTGCTGGGCATTGTGGTCCTCGTTGTAGGGAGGTGAGACGTGTCGAGGCTAGTGACCTCGAAGTTAGGCGTCGTCTAGCCTAAGGACCCATTGCCTTTCATTGTTTGAGCTGTGCTTGCTAGTTAGGCTTCTTCCTGATCCCTCTACCCACGCTAGCTTTAGGGATTCTTCCCTTCTCCTCTGAGTCATCTTCTTCTCACCTTCTTCTACGTTATAGTCTCCTCCCCTTTACACTCTCTAGTAGCGTTTTAGGGTCGAGTCGAGCACTTTTTGCGAGCTTGGCCTCGTGGTGGTGAGAGTGATCGACTCGAGAGTTCTTTGTTGAGATAGATGGTTACATAGGCGACCATCCATATCATTGTTGGGACCAGGACGATTCTCCCTGGTACTCCGGACCCATGCAACCTGGGGGGGGCTCAGACTAACACCCTGTATGGTTGGGACGATCGCAATTTTGTGACTGAGTAGTCTTCATATTGGGGTAACATGAGAGAGGCACCGACTGCTAGACCACAATCTAGTTATGTCGGATCATATGCTGGTCAACAAACTGAGACATTACAACAAACTTTGGCCTCTTTCATGCGTATGGCAGACGACATGAGTGCACCGGCGGCTCCAGTAGCCGCACCGTGCGACTGTTGTGGGTTGAGTGGTCATGTTATCGGGGAATGTCCTTATGTTCCCTCTGAGCCTGAGTATGAGCATACCTTTTCCCAAAATGCTCAATGTGACCATTACGCATCCGCGTACAACCCGAGAGTGATGGATTCATGGGGAGACAATTCTTATTCAAATTCTTATACTTCATGTTCACCCCAGTATCCTCCTCCCGAATACCCAGAATTCTACCAACACCCCACTCCAAATCATTGGACTCATTCTCAGCCAATCAACACCCAACCTCAACATTTCCCAAGCTCTGACTTGGACCTCATCGTTGACCGCATACCTGATTCCTTGAAACAAACTTTCCTTACGTTCATGGAAACCACTCAACAGTCCATACAAAATATGACACTGCAAGTGAGTCAAATGTCGCAGAAATTACGTGAATGTGAGGAGAGTAACCTTTCTTGTCAACATGAGGATTCTTCTTTTGATATCGAACCACCACCACATCCACAAATTCAAAGCACAACCTTTCAAAGTCAAACTCCTTGTCAGTCTGAGGGACTTGGGGTTTCAATTCACGATCACTTAGTGGAGGATTCGATTCAAATTAAGAATAACTTGGACCAGCTTCATTATGAGTCGGCACAGGATTGTGCCTTATCTTTTTGTCCCGTGGCCCTTGAGCCACATGATCTTCATATTGTGCCTCTTAAGGACTCACCTCTGGTGGAGCAAGAGCTCCCTAGTACCCTCAATTTCAAACAACCTGATGAGAGTTTGCCTCTCACTATTGTTCCTGATCATCTTGGAAATGATGGAACATCAAACAACTACATTGCTCATGAGGGTATTAGGAGTTCCTTGGAGGATACTTTGGGTATGAGACCCACTTCCTGTTCTCCTGGTGAGTTGGACATGCATAACGAGGTACTTGACCTCGTTCCGACCCACCAGCATGTTGGTTGGAGAGTTTGGATTGATGATCATAACTTCAGTTCCGCAACGGGAGATATTTTTCTTCTGTTGCCCCTTATTTCCCAAACTCTCGAGAGGTTCAAGGTCTTTCAGTTTGATCCTTTGAATGAGACGCCTTTGCGTCCAATTCATGAACCTCTCATTTCATCTGGTGCTCTTTGTGAAGGGGGCCCACGCATGCGTATTCTGGCCCCGCGTGGTGTCATGTTCCCTTTCCAAGTGCATTGACCCACTCTTGAGGTTCCCATTTGATGTCTTTTGACAAATGAAGATGGGAACTTATGTTTGTACATAGTTATATAAAAAAAAGAAAAAAAAAGAAAAAAAAAGAAAAAAAAGAAGTACAATAAAAGACTCCTTCAGTGAGCATTGATTGTTGTGAGCCCCAACCCTTGTGTATTTGGGCTCCATTTCTTTCACGTATTTGTATCCCTTCTTTAGCATCTCACAGGTTTTGAGGGAATTCGGGTTATGTCCATCAACATGACCTTGCACTTCCCTTTGTATTTCATGTTGGTGAGATCTCTCCTTTTTATGCATCAATCCATGTAGTATCTTGCTTGCATTCATTGAGGACAATGCATGAAGTAGGTGTGGGGGGTGTTTTACGTGTGTACATAGTCGAGTCTTTTTCCTTTGATTTTTTTTTCTTTTGTTTGCATTGTTAGGGTCATGATAGTGTGCTGCATTTAATATCGATATATCTGCTTGCCATGATCCTTGGGTGACTTGTCTTCTTTTGCTTGCCTAGTGCTTCAAAATTTTCACATTTCTTTCAAAATCTTCATGTGTTTTTGAAAGAAAATGTTTTGTGGGTTTTGCGTGTGTTTAGCATGTGCAAAACCGTTGAGAGGCAAAGTAAAAAGAAAGCTCCCAAAATTGTCTTGAACTTGATGCATTAGGATATCTAGTACGTGGCTTTAGGATTTATCGAGTCGTTAGGATGCACCCCAGTTTTCCCTTGGGGGTGAATAATCATAGGGTTTCAGTGCTCAAACATTTAAAGAAGTCCACCCTGAACCCAGTGAGTCAATAATTCGTGTTTGTTAATTTAGGAAGTTTGTTGTAGTCAAGGACCCTCTTAATCTTTTTGTGAGACATTAGTGTAGGGGTTTTGGTTCATGTGTAGATAAGAAATAAGTGAGTAGGTGTTCTCTCTTCTCGCACGGCTCCTATCACTCGGGAAAGTAGGTCTGAGGGGACTTTGTGCCTGGTGCTTTCGAGTCATCTGACTTGGGATGCGCCGACTGAACTCCCGTTACACGGGTGGTAGGGATTGCCCTATGTGGAGATGTGGGGAAAGGTGTACGTGATAGTGTAAGTCCTCATGGGTAATGATGCACGGAACCTGACCCTGGGAGAATGAAGCTCCAACTAATAAAAAGTAAAAGAAAAAAAAAATGTGAAAAGAAACAAAAAGAAAAAAAAATATGATAATGCAAATAAGAACCTTAATGGACTTTACACTTTGTAGCACTTGAGGATGTTGAGGTTGTCCATGTCTTTCACATAATTCCTTATTTAACTTGCACGAATGGTTCATTAGGGTAGAGGTGTGGACTGATCACCTATATAGAGTCGGCCCGTAGCATTACCGCGTCCATTGATCGACAAAATATTTCCAACGAGTCGAGGTCTAGATTGAATAATGCATCTTGTTCGGATTTTGTGGGTATATCCGCTGAAAACCCTCAGGAGACAACACTCCTCCTCCTTGGCAACAAAGAGGTTTAATGGCTTGTTGCACGTGCTAAGTGCAACCGTGATTCCTACGAAAGTGAGTTAGGATTTCTTGTTTCTCGTTTGTTTTTCTCTTTCTTTGTTTTGCTCGAGACTAGCAAAAACTTAGGTGTGGGGGTATTTGATTGACATCATTTCATGCTCATATTTGTATCTTATATCAATTATCTTACACCTAAGCAATGCTACGTGACGAGGTTTATGTTTAGTTTTCAGGAATAAAGAGGTTTGAAGAGAAGAGCCATGAAAGGACCCAAAAGCTGGGAAAAAGGACTGAATGGTGAGATCTAGGGACCAAGATGCAAGGGAGAAGGACCTGAATGTAAGACAGAAGGACCTAAGAGCAAAACAGAATACTCCACACCATCATGGGGAGTATTTTACCAATTCTATTCGGGTCGGAGCTCCAACAAGTCGAGTAACCGCATCAAAGACCACCAATACCAGAAAGCAAAGCCCACAACAAATTCCAACACGATCCGACAATTTTGGACCGCTAATTGGCGGTCCATATTGCTCAGGATCCGTCGAAATTTCTCCTGGACTTGTATTAATGTTCGTTTAGGCTATTTTTGGTATTGGTTTAGTCCCACATCGGGGGATTGTCCCCGATTAGCTTTTTCCATGCTTATAAATAGAACTCTTCACCTTCCATTGTAATTACCCATTGCTTGGTGGCATTCTCTCTACTAAGGAGTGAGCCTTGAAGCAAAAACTCAAGGTGGAGAAGAATGCTACCTTCAATGTGAGTCATTTTGTTAATAAAATAATTCTTCTAGTTTCTTTAAATCTTGTCTTTTAATTTGTGCATGTTTGTTTAGTCTTTCCTTTCCTTTTATGTTTCTTTAATGTTTCTTGCCTTCTTAGTTAACTTTCATTTCAGTATTATGCTTTCTTTGCTTAGTCTAATCAGTAGTGTAATGAGTAGTGAGTAGTTCCATCCCCATTTGGGGGGTGGAGAAATATGTGATATAATCATGTAGTGTATTAAGTGTGTGTTATTTTTATCCCTTGAGCTTTATATGATTTCCAAAACCATCTAATGGGTCTCCACTCTTATCTTTGATAGGCTAATGCTCTTGAATGAAGCTTAGCTTATGCTTTGATTAGTGGACCTATTTTATGGGGAATGATAAGGTTAGGATATGGATGAAGTTAATGTTGGAAACACAATTTGTAGTGTATGTGCTCTTGTTGCCTTTACCTTAGCTAATGTCTTGTATGTTTTAATGATGTAGTGAAATCTTAATTCATGTAGAGGCATAGTAGGGTATAGTCTTTATACTTGAGTTCATGTAGCTTCATTCCAATTAATGTCTTGTATGTTTTAATGATGTAGTGAAATCTTAATTCATGTAGAGGCAAAGTTGGATGTAGTTTTATGATTTCATGCACTACATGTTGTGAGGAGCTTAATGAACACACACACACTTCTTTATGTTCACATTATTTCTCTACCCCCTTTGGGGTTTAGTTTTCTTGCTTTTCTTCCATTTCCATTTGCACCTTAGTGTAGTTTAGTGTAACCAACCTTTCTTCCCTTTCTTTACCTCTCGCCTTCGAACAAACCAAGTGTCGACACACCTCCCAGTGGACGACCCGTATTTGCCACCGCTTCAACGCGGCCGTGCACTTGCGGTTAAATATAAAACGAGATCAATCATCTTTCATTTAGATTACTTTTACATCAATAAATGCTACTAAGGTATGTGTTTAGTCTTATTTACAGAATACAGGGACCTGAATACAATTTACCCACATCCCGAGCATAAACGCATGCAAAAGACTCATTTCTATTATAAAGACCAAGTTCAAGATTATCGGGTTACGAATGGAAATGTATCCAAGCATAAAAGCATTCAAGTCCTAATTGCAAAAAGAACAAGGACTTAAGCACAAAAGTAGCCGGGGACTTAACTGCAAAAAGTCAAGGACCTAATTGCAAATCACGAGTAGCTTTTATTCTCTTGGAGAAAATATATAGAAAAATCAATGTATATCTCCAAATATGTGAAGGAATTCATCCGGAGCTCAAAAGAATGGAAAGAATCAATCCAGACGCGTAAAGGAGGATCAAATCATACCATTAACATTCAACCAAAATCTGGACCAAATCAGAGCATGATGTGCGGCGATTCCGCCGCAGATCACACACCATGCGGCGATTCCGCCGCCCCCTAGTCGATCCGTGTGCTCCAATTTCGTCCAGTCGTGTCTGGACACGTGTACTTTCCAATATTATACCTAGATCCCTTGTAGCAACTATAAATAGACCCGAGAACGATGTTAGAAGGGTCCTTAGTCTTTGGTGGTAGTTTTTATTTTTAATCTTAGTTTTGTATTCTTCCTTTTCATTAATAAAATTCTGTCTTTTATTTCTTACTTTTAGTTTTCTTTTGTAATGTCTCAAGGACCCCTTCTTCCTCCCTCTATGAGTTTCTAACTCCTTCCAAAGGGTGGAGGTGACGGATTTAGGGTGAAGAGAAGACGAATAAATGTTATTATTTTAAGTTCGTGTTAGTATATTTTGATTACTTGAGTTTATGTTAAATCATTTATCATGTAATGCTTTATAACTAATATGATTTATTATAAGTTTCTGAATTCTCTAATCTAAACCTTAAATATAAACCTCCACCCAACGGAATTCACTTCTTTGTTCTTGTTTTAGTTTTAATTGTTCTTGTTTCTTGCTTTAGATAATTAAAATCCAAAAAATCTCAAAACCCAATTATTTCTTCTCTCCTTCTTCCCCCCAATCGAAATCACAATAATAACAAATCTCTCCCTCCTTGTGTTCGACCCGTACTTGCCACGTCTTCATAGACGTCGTGCACTTGCGGTATAAATTTAATTCTCATCAGTGACCGTCTTTCTGAAGATATTTCTCCTCAAAGGAAAACTCAACAGATACGACACCAGATACATCAAATGTATCAGACTGAGACCGAATCTTTTCATTCTTTCTTTGAGAGGTTCAAAGACCTTCTCCAGAAGTTCCCTCATCATGGACTTGAGCTATGGCAGTTGTGCCAGATTGTTTATGAGGGCCTAAACTACAACACCGGCACATTGTTGGAGTCGATGTGTCAGGGTGATTTCCAAATGAAACCCATCGATGAGGCGTTGGACAAAATCGTTGAGGTACTTAGGCAAGTCAAAGTGAACATTCCGTTGTTGGACGTTGTTCAACAAATGCCGCCGCATTCCAAGTTCCCTAAGGACCTTTGTACCGTTAAGCGGAGAACAAATGTTCCTAAAAATGCATTCTTGGAGGCCAATGTGAGTTCGATATTGACACAACCCATTCAAGTTAAATACAAGGACCTCGGTTGTCCAACTATTTCTTGCATGATCGGTAATGTGAAAATTCCTCAAGCTCTATTGGATTTGGGAGAATCTGTGAACCTCCTGGCCTACTCTGTCTTAAGCAAGCGAGAACCACCCTCCAGTTTGCTGACAGATCCGTCAAGATTCCACGAGAAAGTGTGAAGGATGTCTTTATTAAAGTGGGCGAGTTCGTATTCCCAGTTGATTTCATTATCTTGGATACTGAACTTGTGTCCAACCCAGAAGGACAAATTCCAGTCATCCTTAGGAGGCCATTTCTGGCGACATCTAATGCTTTGATCAGTTGTCGCATTGGCTTGATGAGGTTATCTTTTGGAAACCTCACGGCGGATTTCAACGTCTTCACTCTTGGTAAGCAACCTGGACTCTTCGACAATGTTGTCGGAGCCAATTTCATTCAGGACACAGATGAGCTTGAGTCATTGGGCATGTTCGACTCACATCGACATATTGCGATTGAAGATGACCAGATTGCGATTGAAGATAATTTTGAGGAATCCACCTGTGAATTTCTGGATGAGGAGGCACATCTGGGTGCTTGTTGCCCTTACCCTATGCCCTCTGAGCCACTTGAAATTAACTATGAATCCAATAAGGACCCAACCTCAGGTTGAGCTTAAACTGCTCCCCGATTACCTTAAATACATCTTTCTAGGGGATAATGAGACATTGCCACTAATTTTTGCTTATGATCTTGCAAAAGATCAAGAGGGTGCCCTCAAAAAAGTGTTCTTTGAAAACAAAGACGCTATGGGGTGGTCCTTGAAGGATATCAAGGGAATTAACCATGGTATTGTCCATCATCGGATCCACATGGAAGAGAATTCTAGGCCCCGTTGGGACCCACAACGAAGAATTAATCCTATGCTAAAAGAAGCCGTTCGAAAGAGGTTCTTAAGTGCTTAGATCATGGTATAATCTATCCTATCTCTGATAGTTCGTGGGTGAGTCCTGTCCATGTGGTTCAAAAGAAGTCAGGTATGACGGTTGTTTAGAATGAGCATAATGAGCTTATAGCAACATGCCTACAAACTGGCAGGCAAGTTTGCGTAGATTATCGCAAGCTTTATGCGACAAAACGGAAAGATCATTTTCTTTTGTCATTCATTGATTAGATGTTGGAAAGGCTGGCCGAACATAAGTACTATTGTTTTCTTGATGGATACTCCGGCATTACAAATTTCCTGACGAGCAATTGTTCACGATTGAAGATAACCCTTGGTTTGCCGGCATCGTGAACTACCTCGTGACCGAGCACTTCCTGTGGGTTGGTCAAAATCTGACCAAACCAAATTTAGATCTTATGTCAGATTCTTTCACTGGGAAGACCCCAAGGTATTCAAATACTGCTCTAACCAAATTTTTAGGTGGTGCGTTGCAAATAACGAGTTCCAAAGTGTGCTCCAATTTGGCCATCCTGAGGCATATAGAGGACACTTTGGAGCAAAGAAAACTGCCACCAAGGTGCTCCAATCTGGATTTTACTGGCTTTCCCTTTTCAAAGATGCTTACAAATTTTGTAAGCAATGTGGTAGGTGCCAGTGCCTTGGTAGGATTAGTCGACGTGATATGATGTCTTTACAAAATTTCCTTGTCATCGACATATTCGATGTGTGGGGCATCGACTTTATGGGTCCTTTCCCGAATTTTTTCGGGAATGTTGACATTCTGATGGTCGTTGACTATGTGTCTAAGTAGGTAGAGGCTATCCCAGAAACACAAATCACAACAAGGTGGTCACCAAATTCTTAAAGGACATTTTTGCACGATTTGGCCCTCCTCGTACCATAATCAGCGACAGGGGTACCCACTTTTGCTATTGCTCCTTTGAAGTGCATCTGAGGAAGTATTCGATCACCCACAAGCTTGAAACCCCATACCATCTGCAAACTAGTGGGCAGGTTGAAGTCTCTAACCGTCAATTAAAGCAAATCCTTAAGAAGGCGGTTAATTCCTCGAGGAAGGATTGGTCGATTAAGCTGAATGACGCGTTGTGGGCTTTCCACACCGCGTATAGGACCAATATGGGTATGTCCCCATATCAGGTAGTGTACGACAAGGCTTGCCACCTACCAGTCGAGCTTGAGCATTGTGCTTTCTGGGCGATTAAGAACCTGAATATGGTTCCTCATCAAGCAGGGGTGCAACGTAAACTCGACATCGTGGAATTGGAAGAGCTATGCAATGATGCGTATGGAAATGCCAAAATTCATAAGTCCTGAGACAAGATGTTTCACGATCACATGATTTTGCGAAAGGTGTTTACGGCCGAGCAGAACGTATTGCTCCACAATTCCCAACTTCATCTGTTTGCAGGTAAGCTCCGCAATCGCTGGTCTGGGCCTCGGATTGTGCACACCGTATTTCCTCATGGAGCGGTTGAAATATTGAATCTAAGGAATGAGGACATGTTCAAAGTTAATAGACAACACCTCAAACCTACTTGGAGGGGGCACCAGCAGAAGTCGAGGAGGCCATGTTCCTTCATGAACCTCCCTCGTACGTAACCATGTGAGTGGTTGTATATTTTGTTTTACATATCTTTATCATTAAAAAAATAAAAAAATGAGAAAAAGAAGATAAAAAGAGAGAGGTGTTTTTGATAATATTCCACATCCCTTTGTTAAAAATGCATTTTCTCTACCCTACCCATCCTCCACCCAAAACAAAATCGTTGAATCACTTCTATCCGCCTCTCGGGCCAAAACTGAAGCCAGCTCTCACAATCGGACTGCCAATCAGCGGGTTCCCACTGGCAATTACCAGTTTGATTGTAGATCCGAGTCGTAACCTTTGGCTAGGAGTTTTTATTTGCTTCACTAGTCATTTTTGGTTGGGTTCAATTGATTCTACTGTTCACCACGATGTGCTTCATCCTCTAGCCCTCGGGCGTCGTGTTCGTCTCCACCACCACTTGCTCCTCCATTAAAGCTCACCAAGGTAGATGCAGGTATGGACAACCCATATTGAATTCCAGAACATAATTTTGCCTCCCTGATTCGCGATTTCGGAGAACCCTTCTACGATAGAATCGTAGGAAAAGGGTGGACTCATTTGTTGTATAAGGGTGATGAAACCATGTACGTAGAACCTCTCGCACATGAGTTTTATTCTAAACTCGAGTGTCACTGGACCTGTCAACTCGAGTTTAGTGTCACTCTTAGAGGGGTGAAACACACCGTGACACCCCAATTTATCTCCAACGCGACTCGGATCCCCTTAGTTGATGATCTTGCGCCCACTTGTGGCATTAATTTTTACCAATCTATGCTTGGGCGTGGGCAACCCATTTAATCTCATGGGGGAATACCCAATGGGTTTGTAGGAATGTGTTGGGCCAAGAGCAGACCTCCACATTCTTCACGCCTAGTTTGTGAATAGTGTATAGTCTCATGTATGATTCACCTCACTGCATTTGTCGAACGTTGTTCGACGTTTTGGTGAATGTCAAGCTTAAAGAAATACACAGTTTGCCTACTCTGGTGACCAATCTTCGTGGAATGTTGGACATCGCACGATTTGAGCGCTTACTGCCGCACTAAGGTATCTTCCTCGAGGTTGCGAAAATGACCCCGTCATATCGCGATTGCCTTTAGGAGGCATGAGTGCCTGATTACATGGAGGATGTTCCCCAAATTCATCTGTGAGCTCAGGAACACTCTTTAACAACGACATTTCTAAGAAGGCGGTAGAGCAGCAAAACGTCATTTTCGTTGTTGAGCGAGGTGCCTCTCTCTAGCAACTCTAACCGCTGTCATTAGTCTGGTACACCTTGTCCATGCATTTTTGCCCGTATTTCCCACATTGAGGACAATGCATGGATTAAGTGTGTGTGGGGGGGGGCACGTATGTACATCGTTGTGCGTGTTTTTATTTGTGTTTCGCTTTCTTTTGTTTTGCTAGGGTCATGTTAGTGTGATGCATTTAATATTGACATATTTGCTTGTCATGATCCTTGGGCGACTTGTCATATTTTGCTACCGTAGTGCTTTAAAATTTTCATTTCTTTCGAAAAATCTTCATATGTTTGCGAAAGAAAATGTTTTGTGGGTTTTGCGTGTGTTTAGCATGTGCAAAACCGTTTTGAGGCAATCAAAAGAGAAGCTCCCAGAATTGACTTGAACACGACGCATTAGGATATCTAGTATACTGGTCTTCCCTCGGGGGGCGTGTAATCATAGGGGTTCAGTTCTCAAACAATTAAAGAAGTCCACTCTGAACCTAGTGAGTCAAATAATTTATGTCAGTTAGTATAAGGAAGTTTGTCCTAGTCAGGGACCCTTAAAATCTTGTTGTGAAACATTAAGAGTATGAGTTTTGATTTCCATGTAAATAATAAATAAATAAGTGGTGTTCTCTCTTCTCGTACAACTCTTGTACTCGGGAAATTAGGTCCGAGGGGACTTAACCCCTAGTGCTTTCGAGTCATCTGACTTGGAATGTACCAACCAAACTTCCATTACACGGGTGGTAGGGATCGCCCTATATGGAGATTTGGGGTAAGGTGTACGTAATAGTGTAAGTCCTCATAGGCAATCATGCACGAAACCTGACCTTGGGAGAATCAAACACCAACTAGTGTAAATCATAATGCTCCAAAAAGAAGAAAAAGAAGAAGAAAAAAGAAGACAAATAAGAACCCTAATGGACTTTACACTTTGTATCACTTGAGGATGTTAAGGTTACCAATGTTTGTCACTTAAGTCCTTAACTAACATGCACGAATGGTTCATTAGGCTAGGTGTGTGGATTGATTACATATATAGAGTCTTCCCGTAGAATTACTGTGTTTAATGATCGACGAAAATGAGTCCATCGAGTTGTCTTGCTAGGTTGAATAATGCATCTATGTTCATATTTTGTGGGTGTATCCGTTGAAACCCCTCAGGAGACAACACTCCTCCTCCTTGGTGACAAGAGGGTTTAACAGCTTGTTGCATGTGCTAAGTGCAACTGTGATTCCTACGAAAGTGACTTAGAATTTTCCTGTTTTACGTATGCTTTTTCCTTTCTTTCATTTTTCCCTTTCTTTGTTTTGCTCGGGACTAGCAAAAGTTAGGTGTGGGGGTATTTGATTGACATCATATCATGCATATATTTGTGTCTTACATCCTTTATTGTTAGTCTAAGAAATACTATGTAACGAGTTTTATGTTTAAGTTTCACGTATATACAGGTTTGAGAAGAAGAGACTGAAAAAGAACTTAAAAGCAAGGAAAAGGACTAAGTTGCAAGACTTATGGACTGAGATGGAAGAGAGAAGGACCCATATGTAAAACCAAAAAGACCAATGAGCAAATCAAGAAATGCCACACCATCATGAGGAGTATTTTGGCAATTAGATCCGGGACTAACCATCAACAACAAAATCGGGTTCATCCAACATCATGAAATCAAGCCCGAACCGAGCTACTGAAATCCATACTCAATAAGAGGCACCCAGACCGCCAATTGGCGGTCCAGATGGCCTCAAATGATGTGTGTCTTAGTCGGGTTGTGGATTATGTTGTTTTATGTCCATTTATAGTATGCAATTAGTCCCACATCAGGGGATTGTCCCCGATTACCTTTTTCTATGACTATAAATAGAACTCTTCCTCCTCTATTGTAAACATCTCCTCTTTTGGTAGCCATTCTCTCTACTAGGAGTGAAGCCTTGGAGCAAAACTCTGGTGGAGAGATGCTACTTGTAAATTGAGTGAGCCATAAGTAATGTTTTGTTAGTTTCTTATTGTTTCATTTAATTCTTGCATAGTTAATTAACTTTGTTTGTTTTAATCTTCGTACAATTAATTATCATGTTTCTTTTCCTTAATATGAATGTTAGATTAATAATGAGTGAGTAGTACATCCCCCTTTAGGGGTGGAGTTGATGTTTATACATGTCATGTAGAATGGAATGAATGCTATATGTTGTTTTCTGTGAGAAATGTGAGTATGCTTGTTTGAATTAAAGAGAACACTTAACTTGATGGTTTCTGCCATAATCTTTGGGTACATTTCATGATTGTTTAGGTTCTTAATAACAAACTTGTTCATGCTCATATTAATTACTTATGTTAGTGATTTGGATGAATGGTCTTGCCATGAGGTACTTCTTATGCATAGCAACACTACCTACACTTGTGCTCTCGTGAATGCATTCATCACCACTTATTTCATGTGTACACACACTCCACCCCTTAGGGGTTTTCATTCTTGATTTCCAGCTTGCTTCTATTAGTCACTTAGTTTAGTTTTATTTCGTCTAGTGCTTTCATCTTGTTTGTTTGTTTCGTGGTAGTTTAGCTATTATCAATTTCTTCTCCCCTCTTTTTTCCACTTGCCTTCGAACGAACCACAGTCGACACACTTTCCTCTGGATCGACCCGTATTTGCCACGTCTTCACTGATGTCATGCATTTGTGGTATTAAAAACAAACACAATCAGATGGTTAGAAATCTAACTAAACAATCAAAGCAAAAACAAGCCTAAAGTCCACTATAGGTCCTTAGCACTAGATGACGACTAACTTCGAGCTACCACCGAGGATTACTAGTCTGTAGGAAATCAAGAACCCGGAGGTTCCTAAAAGCTCTACGAGGCTAGATGGGCAACGACATTCAGGACATAATGGTCTTAAACAGCGAGGACCACTAGTCGGTAGGAAATCAAGAACCCAGAGATTCCTGAAATCTCAGGGTGACTAGATGGACAACAATGTTCAAGCCATCACGGTTGTAACAGTTTCCTATCCTTAAAGCGTCCGCAAATCCTAGCGCCCAACGTCTAAATTGATTTTATTAAGATTTTTGTATGATGTGGTTTTTGGGCCAAGGAAAAGGTGATGAAATCCCCCACCTCATCTCCTATAGGTGACAACCCGTAGGTGTTTTTCATACCTTAATCTAACAAACAACACACCAAACAATCACTCACTCTCTTGTTGCAATGAATTCCTACTAACTAATGTGTGCTTTCTAATGAATGATGAGCGAAAGAGATTACATACCTTACACCAACAATCTACGACATAAATCGTAAAATAAAAAATACATACGATGAATGGAAAATCCTATATGATGAATGATTTAGCAAATATTGTCTAATCTTTTGTTATAGGTTATTAAATGCCAAGTTGCATAAAGGGTCAATGAGTTAATACAAATAAACATTAAACTAAATAAAATAAGTTTTTTTCAACATAAATAAACATTTAACTAAAGTAAGCATAAATAAACATTTAACTAAACTAAAATCAACCCTACAATTAGACACAACGTCTAAAAATCTCACAAACTTAAATAATACACACCAAATCGAACCCAAATTAGACCATAATATGAATGAAGTTCATCTAGTAAGCTACGGAAACAACATGAATCAATCCAAGAAACTCAAACCAAAGATCATGACTCATGAACCTAAAACCATTAAATTACCATAAAAACAACAAGCAAACCAATTGAAAATTTTGATTACAAAATCAATACCAACTAGTCATCCAAGGATCCGTTTGGGACCACATTATGTCAATTAAATTTTGATTCTGAAAAAGCAAGAACCAAATGCGATTCAACATCGACATCCAAAAACATAAAATTTGATCCTTATCCAATAATAATTAACTAAACATGTATATTGGAAGCAAAATATTTGTTTTTTTTTCGTTTTTGATGGATGTGACAAGCAACATCTCAAAACAATCAGGAAAGGAAACTTGGGTCCAATTTTGGAATTTTGAAATAGATCGAAAAATGCAACTTGGATTTTTCTGAAAGTTTTTCATGCTACCCACTTGAGGCTTTCTTTTTGGAGTCTAGTTCACACATATTTTTGTGATTTGATTGATCAAATATCTAGATAGAATCAAACAAATTCAACATAGCCTGTGATTAAAATTTTAAGATTAGTAGTTTTAGATTAATTAATTTGTAAATGTTAGGTCTTGTGTGGACCCTTTCCAAACGAAATTGAAAACCAACTCCAACTCACATTCAAAATCCAGGCAAAACCAAAGCAAAGAGGGGGGATTGGGGAATAGTACCATTCCTAGCTAGCAACACTCCAAACTAAAACCAACAACGTTCGGTCTCCAATCCAAGCTAAGGATTGGGAACAAACCAACAACACTCCTCCAAACTAAACCCATCCATCCTAAGTCGTTCCTAGAGTCATCCGAAATTCCCAAATATACAAAATACCAAAATATCTAAAATATCCACAACAACAACCTCCATATCCAAAATACCAAACTTAAAATTAAAAATGAGAAAAATGCAAACAATTTTTTTGTGGCTGCGGTGGCTGGAGTGGCGGAGGTCGCTAAGGACGTGGACGCTGTGGTGACAGAGGAGGCTGTGGAGGCTACAGTGACAGAGGAGGCCGCAGAGGCTGCGGTGACGGAGGAGGTCACAGAGTCTCAGGGGGTTTGGTCGGAGATTGGTCGCGAAGGAGTCTCTAGGAACTAGTGGTTGGTCAGGCTGTGGTTTTTGTTAGGATAAAAGATAAATAATGAAACGGTTCGTGACTTATAAGACCTATAGACGTCGACTTTATCTCACACTCGACATCCATACCCCGACATCTATATGGATGGGGAAATAGATGTCGGCTATACAATCTATCCGACGTCTATAGGTCGACGTTTATACACGTTGAGAATAAACATCGGGGTACAGACACCGGTTGATATGGTTCTTCTAACAACCGATGTCTAGAGGACCATATAGATGTTGGCTTTATAAATAGCCAACGTCTAGACATATAGACGTTGCATATATAAGCGTCGGACATGTATTTGGCGAGGACTATTCACTATTCTGCACTAGTGCAGGGAGGGGGTTGTTATTAAGGGAAGTTTAAGTCCATGAGGGTTATTTTGCCGGAGGAGGTGGTTGGGAACAATAGTGTCACAGAGGGATAACGATATCTATCAACAGTAAAGTGACAGAGTGGAACGCCGTCAATTTGGAGTGCACAAAACCAATATGTTTTTATGCAAGTGCAGCTAAGTAAAATCCAAATCTCAAATGCATAGATCCAATATCACCACTTTGCAAGTGCACCCAAGCAAATAACCCTTTATTTTATCGCATATTTTTGATGGGTTGTTGTTGCATGTATTTCAAGTTTTACGTAATAAAGAAGAGAAACGAAGCTTAAAGGACTCAAATGCAGGAGGAAATGGCTGATTTGGAAGCTTTCAAGAGCGGTTTGTAATGCCCAAGGATGTGATTGAAAGTCGGGAATGACAATTGAAAACCCAGAGGGACTATATCATAAAAAAATAGTTTGGTTGTAAAACTTCATAATCTTAGGAATCTAAGGAGTAATTTTAAAATTAAGACCAAATAGACTTGAGACAATGGACCAGGGGTTTGCCGTATGTGCTTCAAAGTTAACTTAATCTGTTGGATCCACCAATAATTTTTTTTATCCAGCATTGGCCGATGACCAGGATCTGACTAACCTGAAACCTCTATAACGGGTAGGGTATTTGGGTGGGAGCACTCCAGAGCATCCAGATCTGATTTGCAGCCATCTGATTTCGTCCTATTCCCATCCACACCTTCCAATCTACTGCAAACAAACTTTTATCCCTACCATTTGCCTTCCATCCCCATCCCTTCTTATCATTATCCTCCATTATAGTAGGTTTTATTTATTACTTAGTAGTGTAGTGGAGGAGAAGAGAAACCACCATTTGTAATCTTTTTGTCTTAATCAAGTTTTAATTTTTTGTTTTTTTTGTTATTGTCTTTTATTTGATGTGATTGGGGTGTGAAGTTCAAAACCGCAAGTGCATGGTTGCATTAAAGCAGTGCGAAGTACGGATCGTGTCCACGAGTAGTGAGTGCGGGTCATCGTCGACCATACTTGAGTGGGGGAAGAAAATAAATATTGAGAGTATCTAAACTAACTAACTAATGCGACACAAATTAACAAAAGAAACCTAATATGACTAAGTCTTGTAGGAGATGAGAATGTATGCAAAAGTGCAGACGTGTGATACATGTGTGTGTACAATTAAGTGATAATGACATGCATAACATGTAAATTTTATAATAAACACAATTCTAAGTGTCTATACATGGATTAAAATATATCACATCATTAAAACGTATAAAACACTACTCAAGATAAGGCCAAAGATAACCACATGCTTACAAGTCAATCTTATCTCTTTATCCACTCAAATCTTATCCTTACCTCATCATTCCATTAAGTGGCCCACTAACAAAAGCATGTGCTAAGTATCCATTAAAACCATTAACACATCAAAGGCAAGAGTGGGAAACACATCAAAATGGCTATGGAAATCATTTGAAGTTACAAACTTATGATTAAAATGCATCATCATACACCCCCAATGGGGATGGATTACTCACTAATTCTCTCATTAACAAAGAAAGAACCAATCTAAAAAAAACACATGAACAAGTGAAGAAACCTAAAGCGATATGGGAACATAGTTGGGCGACGAATAACATGATTGTTAACTCAGGGCGTATCCTTATGCTTTGGAATGAGCAGAAGGTGAATCTTCAGGTCACCTTTGAAACATCACAACTATTACACTTGAAAGGGTTCGACCAAGTAAGTGAGAAAGTTATGGCTATCACGGCTATTTATGGAGCAAATGGACATATGGAGAGGCGTAGCTTGTGGGTTGACCTTCAACAAGTGACACCTATTATGTCCACCCCGTGGCTCCTTTGTTGAGACTTTAATTGCATTAGGCGCTGCCATGAGAAGAGAGGGGGCTCGGGTTTTAATTGGACGACAATAGAGGCGTTAAATGCTTGCGTTGACAAGTTGCAATTGGTGGAGGCGCGTCCGGGGCAACTGAGTTCACTTGGTCAAACTCATCCCAAGGTCACGCATGCATTGGGACCCGTATAGATAGAATGTTTATGTCCCTCTACACTTTCCCGGAGTCCTTCCACATGTGGGGGAGAAAGATCTCAGTTACCATGTGACGCTCATGATGACAACCACGAAGGAGGGCACACGCAAGAAGAGGATGTTTAGATTTGCAAATTTCTGGACCGAGCATGAAGAATTCTCAGAAGTGGTTTGCACCACAAGGCCATAATTGTTGATGGGAAGCCAATGTACCGGGTAGTGGCAAAATTGCACAAGGTTAAGTTGTCACTTAAACAATGGACTGAGGAAAAATTCAGAAATATCAAAAACAAGGTGAGTGACACTCAACAATGGGTTGCATAAGTGAGGCTCGATGGGCGGGATGCACGGGGGACACCTTCCTTTATGAACTGGAGGTTACTTGTAAGGATGAGTTGCAACTGGTTTTGTCAAGATAAGAATCGCCGTTGAGGCTGAAATCGAGGGTGCGGTAGTTGCAGGATGGTAAATGGAACACTAGGTTCTTCCATGCTTCCGTTAGAGTGCGAAGAGCCACCAACAATGTGAGGCTAGTGAGCAAAAATGGAGAGATTGTGGATGAGGAAAGCAAAATTTGTGAGGCATTTTGGTGTCATTATTCTAACTTGTTTACTAATGATTTTCAGGTTACCCAGATACCCATGTCTACCCGCCTTCCTCACCTCACCATTGACGAGGCATCACGCCTTGTTGCGGCACTTGATATGAAGGAACTGGAGGAGATGGTGCTACACTCAAATGTGGACAAGGCGCCCGAGCATGATTGCTTCAATGCGAAATTCTTTAAGGCATCATGGGGGGTGGTTAAAAGGTACTTGTTCAAGGCTGTAGACGACTTCATGCAAAGTGGGAAGCTCCTGGCCCAAGCAAACTATACGTCTATCAAGTTGATTCCCAAGAAGACTACGCCATTCACAGTTGACGACTACTGACCAATCTCCCTTTGCAATATGCTCTATCGTTACATATCCAACGTCTTGGCAAATAGGTTGAAGGAGGTCCTAGCCCTTTTGATTGGAGAGGCCCAAAGTACTTTTATCCGTGGAAGAAGAATAGGTGACAATATTTTGCTCGCTCATGAGATTTGCCACAACAAGCATGCTGAATAAGGCCGAACAAAAATGTGTTTGAAACTCGACCTATGGAAAGCATATGTTTAGTGTCATGGAATTTTCTGCTCGGGGTACTAAAGCGGTTTGGTTTACCGGACCATTAGCAAATCTTAATCATGGCTTGTGTATGGGCATCGTTCATTGTGGTGGGGCGAACTAAAGACCCTTCAAGGCAACAAATGACTTACAGCATGGTGACCCAATAACTCCCTACCTTTTTGTTCTTTGCATGAAGGTGCTTAGCATAATAATAACGGAGGCGGCTGAGAGCGGATGGCTAGAACTGGTTAAGTGTAGCGAGTCCTGGTTTCACACCTCTTGTTTGCTGATGACGTCATGCTCTTTGCGAAGGCAACCAAAAACAAGACCTGGGTAGTCAAGGAAATACTAGCTAAATTCTCCACGTGCTCGGGGTTGAAATTAAACACAACCAAGAGTCAAGTGGATATGCGACCATCTAGGGATGGAAAAGGTGGATGGTCTCGTCAAGTACCTTGGATTACCACTATTTACCTCCAGCCTTGCGTAGAAACATCGTGCGGGGCTGGTGCCAAAGATGAGGGCAAATCTAAGAACTTGGAAACAAAGCTTTCGCTCCATAGTTGGCCGGATAGAGTTGGTGCAAAGTAATTTGGTGTCTTTCAACAACTACTGGACGTCTGCTTTCCTTATCCCTAGATCGTTGCTGAAGGAAATTGAGAGTATTATGATCCAATTAGTGTGGGAGGACCAATGAAATGGGTGGCTATTTCATGGAAGAATATTTGCATGCCTAAGAGTGAGGGTGGTTTTGGGTTGCGAAGGATAGCAGATTGGAATGATGTTGGACTATTACGGCTCCTATAGTTGGTTGTGGCAAATGTTGAGTCATTACATGTTAGACACATGCGAGGCATGTACCTCAATAACCACGTTATTTGGCTAGCATGCTCGCCTTCGGTTTCCTCATGGGCGTGGAGGGGAATACTGAGGGTGTGTAACATCGCACGCGAACATATCCATTTTCAAGTGAGAGACGGAAATAACTTCCAATTTTTCCTTGATCCTTGGTGTTGCCAACCATTCATATGTGAGGAGTGGGAGCACGGACACATTATGATGTTGGTATGACCAAGGATAATAAGAACGGTAGCCCACTACATCAGAAATGGTACATGGAACCTCCCTCCTCTGCGATCTCTGAAAATGATGAAACTATGGCCGAAGATAATACGAACGGGGATACATGGAGGCCAGGATAAGCCAACGAGGGTGGACACAAGGAGGGAAACCATTACATTAAAAGAAGCGTGGACATAGGTAGCACCAAAGAAGGCAATCGTGCGGTTGAGCAATATTATATGGTTCACGAACAACGTCCTGAAGCATGTCGTCACCACTTGCATGCGCTACGTGGTCTCTTGGTGACAAAGCAATTGATAAAGGTGAGAGGAGCACACCATGGGCAAAATTGTGCAATATTAATGCATATGAGGAGGATACAGGCACCTAATTTGGACATACCCTTTCACGAGGGAGTTGGGCACCGACATTAGGCACACGATCAGCGAGGAGGTAAGACGCATGCAACAAGTGAAGGGTGGCCGAGTGATTGGCATCATAAAATGCATACATTCGTGTCATATATCCAGTATTTTGAGCCTAAAAATGCTACGTAACGAGTTTTGTGTTTGAGTTTCAGGAATAAATTGGGTTTAGGAAAAGATGCATAAAAGGACTCAAAAACAAGGAAAATGACTAAGTTGCAAGATTTATGGACTGAGATGAAAGAGAGAAGGACCCGGATGTAAAACCAAAAGGATCAATGAGCAAATCAAGAAGCTCCAAACCTTAATGAGTAGTATTTTGGCAATTAAATCCGGGCCGTCCATCAACAACCAAATTGGGTTCATCAAACACCAAGAAATCAAGCCAAAATCAAGCCACCCAAAACCCGATCCGATCAAGCTTATTCAAACCGCCAATTGGCTGTCCCAGAATGCCAATTGCATGTCCCAGACCGCCAATTGTCGGTCCATTTTGTCCCAAATTACATGTGATTCAGTCAGGTGTTGAATTAGGTTGTATTTAGTCTATTTATGGTATGCGTTTTAGTCCCATACCGGGGTATTGTCCCGGGTTACCTTTTTCCATGCCTATATATAGAACACTTCCTCTTCTTTCGTATTCACCCATTGCTTGGTGACATTCTCTCTACTTGGAGTAAAAGCCTTGAAGCAAAAACTCAAGGTGGAGAAGAATGCCACTTGCAATGTGAGTGATTGATCGTTTTATATTTAACCGCAAGTGCACGGCCGCGTTGAAGCGGTGGCAAATACGGGTCGTCCTCTGGGAGGTGTGTCGACACTTGGTTTGTGCGAAGGCGAGAGGTAAAGAAAGGGAAGAAAGGTTGGTTACACTAAACTACACTACAAAGCTGAAATGAAATTGAGAAGAAACTATAAAACTAAACCCCAAAGGGGGTAGAGAAATAATGTGCACATAAAAGAGTGTGTGTGTGTTCATTAAGCTCATCACAACATGTATTGTATGAAATCATAAAACTACATCCAACTTTGCCTCTACATGAATTAAGATAAGACTACATCATTAAAACATACAAGACAATAATTGGAATGAACCTACATGAACTCAAGTATAAAGACTATACCCTACTACGCCTCCACATGAATTAAGATTTCACTACATCATTAAAACATACAAGACATTAGCTAAGGTAAAGGCAACAAGAGCTCATACACTACAAATTGTGTTTCCAATATTAACTTCATCCATATCCTAACCTTATCATTCCCCATAAAATAGGTCCACTAATCAAAGCATAAGCTAAGCTTCATTCAAGAGCATTAGCATATCAAAGATAAGAGTGAAACCCCATTAGATGGTTATGGAAATCATATAAAGCTCAAGGGATAAAGATAACACACACTTAATACACTACATGATTATATCACATATTTCTCCACCCCCCAAATGGGGATGGAACTACTCACTACTCATTACACTAACTAAATTAGCAAAGGAAAGCATAATACTGAAATGAAATTTATACTACTCAAGCAAGAAACATTAAAGAAGCATAAAACTAAACAAACAAACAAGCATGCATATGAAAGGAAATTAAACTAAGAGAGAAACAACACCATTAAAAGAAAACTTCTATTATTAACTCACTCAATTACAAGTAACTCTTCCTCCACTAGAGTTTTGCTTCAAGGCTTCACTCTTAGTAGGGAAGATGGCCACCAAAGAGAGAGATGCATACAAAGGGAGGTGAAGAGTTCTATTTATAAGCATGGAAAAAGCTAATCCGGGACAATCCCCCGACGTGGGACTAAACCAATACCAAAAATAGCCTAAACGAACACTAATACAAGTCCAGGAGAAGTTGGGGCGGATCTTGCATGATCCAGACCGCCAATTGGCAGCCTATAAAGTCCAGATCCGTCTGGGTCTTCTGGTGGGCTTTCCTTGGTGTGTTTCTTGGTCTTAGATGCATCTAACTTGTGTAGTGGAGCTCCGACCCGAATCGAATTGACAAAATACTCCCCATGATGGTGTGGAGTTTCCTGTTTTGCTCTTAGGTCCTTCTGTCTTACGATCAGGTCCTTCTGTCTTGCATCTTGGTCCCCAGGTCTCACAATTAAGTCATTTTTCCTGCTTTTGGGTCCTTTCATGGCTTTTCTCTTCAAACCTCTTTATTTCTGAAAACTAAGCATAAAACTCGTCACGTAGCATTTCTTAGGTGTAAGATAATGGATATAAGGTACAAATATAAGCATGAAATGATGTCAATCAAATACCCCCACACCTAAGTTTTTGCTAGTCTCGAGCAAAACAAAGAAAGGAAAAAGCATACGAAAAACAAGAAATCCTAACTCACTTTCGTAGGAATCACGGTTGCACTTAGCACGTGCAACAAGCCGTTAAACCTCCTTGTTGCCAAGGAGGAGGAGTGTTGTCTCCTGAGGGTTTTCAGCGGATATACCCACAAAATCCGAACAAGATGCATTATTCAATCTAGACCTCGACTCGTTGGACAAATTTTGTCGATCAATGGACGCTGTAATGCTACGAGCCGACTCTATATAAGTGATCAGTCCACACCTAGCCTAATGAACCATTCGTGCAAGTTAAATAAGGAATTAGGTGAAAGACATGGACAACCTCAACATCCTCAAGTGATACAAAGTGTAAGGTCCATTAAGGTTCTTATTTGCATTACCATTTTTTTTTCTTTTTCTTTCTTTTCACATTTTTTTTTTCTTTTTCTTTTATTTGTTGGAGCTTCATTCTCCCAGGGTCAGGTTTCGTGCATCATTGCCCATGAGGACTTACACTATCACGTACACCTTTCCCCAAATCTCCACATAGGGCAATCCCTACCACCCGTGTAACGGGAGTTCGGTCGGCGCATCCCAAGTCAGATGACTCGAAAGCACCAGGCACAAAGTCCCCTCAGACCTACTTTCCCGAGTGATAGAAGCCGTGCGAGAAGAGAGAACATCTACTCACTTATTTCTTATCTACACATGAACCAA
This sequence comes from Triglochin maritima, assembly GCA_963682175.1. Taxonomy (NCBI): domain Eukaryota; kingdom Viridiplantae; phylum Streptophyta; class Magnoliopsida; order Alismatales; family Juncaginaceae; genus Triglochin; species Triglochin maritima. The sequence continues at coordinate 25,119,212 of OY821788.1, read as the reverse complement.
AACCCCTACACTAATGTCTCACAACAGGATTTAGAGGGTCCTTGACTACAACAAACTTCCTTAAGTTAACAGACACGAATTATTGACTCAGTAGGTTCAGGGTGGACTTCATTAAATGTTTGAGCACTGAAACCCTATGATTACTCACCCCCAAAGGAAAACTGGGGTGCATCCTAACGACTCGATAAATCCTAAAGCCACGTACTAGATATCCTAATGCATCAAGTTCAAGACAATTTTGGGAGATTTCTTTTTACTTCGCCTCTCAACGGTTTTGCACATGCTAAACACACGCAAAACCCACAAAACATTTTCTTTCGAAAACACATGAAGATTTTGAAAGAAATGTGAAAATTTTGAAGCACTAGGCAAGCAAAAGAAGACAAGTCACCCAAGGATCATGGCAAGCAAATATATCGATATTAAATGCAGCACACTAACATGCCCCTAAATGCAAACAAAAGAAAACAAAATCGAAAGAAAAAACTCGACTATGTACACACGTAAAACACCCCCCCACACCTACATCATGCATTGTCCTCAATGAATGTGAGCAAAATACTACATGGATGTATGCATGAAACAGAAGAGATCTCACCAACGTGAAGTACACAAGGAAGTTCATGGCTATGTTGATGGACACAACCCAACTTCCCTCAAAACCTGTGAGATGCTAAAGAAGGGATACAAATACGTGAAAGAAATGAGGCCCAAATACTCAAGGGTTGGGGCCCACAACAATCGATGGTCACTAAAGGAGTTTTTTTTTTTTTGCTTTTTTTTCAACATATATACACAAGAAAGCTCAACCACTCATGTAGGAGCATGAATGGTTGAGTGCGAGGGAGGTTCATGAAGGAACATGACCTCCTCGACTTCGGCTGGTGCCCCCTCCAAGTAGGGTTTGAGGCGTTGTCCATTAACTTTGAACACGTCCCCATTCCCTGGGTTCAAGATCTCAACCGCTCCATGAGGATAAACGGTTTGGACAATAAACGGGCCAGACCAGCGACTGCGGAGCTTACCCGAAAACAGATGAAGCCGGGAATTGTAGAGCAACACCTTCTGCCCGGCCGTAAACACCTTTCGTATAATCATGCGATCGTGAAACATCTTGGCTCGGGACTTATGAATTTTGGCATTCTCGTACGCATCATTGCGTAGCTCTTCTAATTCCACAATGTCGAGCTTACGTTGTACTCCTGCTTGATCAAGATCCATATTCAGGTTCTTGATCGCCCAGAAAGCACGATGCTCAAGCTCGACGGGTAGGTGGCAAGCCTTGCCGTACACTACCCGATATGGGGACATACCCAAATTGGTCTTGTACGCGGTGCGGAAAGCCCACAACGCGTCATTCAACTTCGTAGACCAATCCTTCCTCGAGGAACTAACCATCTTCTCCAGAATTTGCTTTAATTGACGGTTAGAGATTTCGACCTGCCCACTACTTTGCGGATGGTATAGGGTCGCAAGCTTGTGGGTGATCGAATATTTCCTCATAAGCGCTTCAAAGCAGCGATTACAAAAGTGGGTACCCCTATCGCTGATTATGGTACGAGGAGTACCAAATCGCGCAAAAATGTCCCTCAAGAATTTTGTGACCACCTTGTTGTCATTGGTCTTTGTGGGTATAGCCTCAACCCACTTAGACACACAGTCAACGGCCACCAGAATGTAAACATTCCCGAACGAGTTCGGGAAGGGACCCATGAAATCGATGCCCCACACATCGAAGATGTCGACAACAAGGACATTTTGCAACGGCATCATGTCACGTCGACCAATCCTGCCAAGGCGCTGGCACCTATCACATTGCTTACAAAAGTTGTAAGCATCCTTGAAAAGAGTGGGCCAGTAGAATCCAGATTGGAGCACCTTGGCAGCAGTTTTCTTTGCTCCAAAGTGTCCTCCACATGCCTTAGAATGGCAGAAGTGGAGTACACTTTGGAACTCGGAATCTGGGACGCACCGCCTGAAAATTTGGTCAGAGCAGTATTTGAATAGGTAGGGGTCGTCCCAGTGAAAGAATCTGACATACGATCTAAATTTGGATTGGTCAGATTTTGACCAACCCACAGGAAATTGCTCGGTCACGAGGTAGTTCACGATGTCGGCAAACCAAGGGTTATCATCGATCGTGAACAACTACTCATCAGGAAATTTATCGTTAATGATTTGGTCCTGTGGGTTGGTCGTCTCTAGACGAGACAAGTGGTCAGCTACAACGTTTTCACACCCTTTTTTGTCCCGAATCTCGAGATCGAATTCTTGTAACAACAAGATCCATCTCAAGAGTCGGGATTTTGCATCTTTCTTCGCCATGAGGTGCTTGATGGCTGTGTGATCAGAATAGATAATCACGTGGGAGCCAATCAAGTACGACTGGAATTTCTCCAAAGCAAATATGATCGCTAAGAATTCCTTCTCGGTCACAGTGTAGTTCAATTGGGCATCATTGAGTGTTCTACTGGCATAGTAGATTACATGAGGCAATTTGTCCAATCGTTGCCCAAGCACTGCTCCCACAGCGAAGTCAGACGCATCACACATTAACTCAAAGGGTTCAGTCCACACCGGTGCCTTAATAATGGGAGCTGAAGTCAACTCTTTCTTCAAGGTCAAAAAGGCATGGTGGCAATCCGGTGTGAACTCAAAAATGGCATCCTTAGCCAACAACGCAGTGAGAGGTCAAGCGATTTTGCTAAAATCCCGAATGAACCGCCGATAGAATCCAGCATGCCCCAAAAAGGCGCGGATATCCTTCACATTACGTGGCGGTGGGAGATTAGCAATGATACCCACTTTGGCGGGATCGACCTCAATTCCCCTACTTGAGACCACATGTCCAAGTACAATCCCTCGCTTCACCATGAAGTGACATTTCTCCCAATTGAGAGCGAGGTTCTTCTCACGGCATCGCTTGAGGACAAGGCTCAAGTGATGAAGGCACTCATCAAAGGAAGCGCCAAATATGGAAAAGTCGTCCATGAAGATCTCAAGGAAACGCTCAACCATATCGGAGAAGATGCTGATCATACACCTCTGAAACGTTGCCGGCGCATTGCATAACCCAAAGGGCATGCGACGGTAGGCAAACGTGCCAAAGGGACAAGTGAATGTGGTTTTCTCTTGGTCCTCGGGGGCGATGGGAATTTGGTTGTAACCGGAGTATCCATCAAGAAAACAATAGTACTCATGTCCGGCCAACCTTTCCAACATCTGATCAATGAACGGCAATGGGAAATGATCTTTCTGCGTTGCCGCATTGAGCTTGCGATAATCAACGCAAACTCGCCTGCCAGTTTGCAGGCGTGTCGGGATAAGCTCATTATGCTCATTCTCCACAACCGTCACGCCTGACTTCTTGGGAACCACATGGACAGGACTCACCCACGAACTATCAGAGATAGGATAGATTATGCCATGATCCAAGCACTTAAGAACCTCCTTTCGGACGGCTTCCTTCAGTACAGGATTCAATCTCCGTTGTGGGTCCCTGCGGGGCCGAGAATCCTCTTCCATGTGGATCTGATGCTGAACAATACCAGGGCTAATTCCCTTGATATCCTTCAAGGACCACCCGATTGCCTCTTTGTTTTCAAAGAGTACTCTTTTGAGGGCAACCTCTTGATCTTTTTCAAGATCAGAAGCAATAATGAGTGGCAAGGTCTCATTATCCCCTAAAAAGATGTACTTTAGGTTATCGGGGAGCGGTTTAAGCTCGACCAGAGGTGGGTCCTTGTCGGATTCAGAGTTACTTTCAAGTGGCTCAAGGGCCACAGGGTAAGAGGAGCAAGCACCCAGATGTGCCTCCTCGTCCAGAGATATGCTGGCGGATTCCTCAAGATCCTCTTCACTCGCAACCTGATCATTAGGCACCTCAATAATATGTCGATGTGAGTCGAACATGCCTAATGAGTCAGGCTCATCCGTGTCCTGGATGAAATTGGCTCCGACAGTGTCGTCGAAGAGCCCAGGTTGCTTACCAAGAGTGAAGATGTTGAAATCCGCCGTGAGGTTTCCAAAAGACAACCTCATCAAGCCATTGCGACAATTGATCAAAGCATTAGATGTCGCAAGAAATGGCCTCCCAAGGATCACAGGAATCTGTCCCTGTGGGTTGGACACGGGTTCGGTATCCAAGATGATGAAATCAACTGGAAATACGAACTCCCCCACTTTGATAAGGACATCCTCCACACTCCCTCGTGGGATTTTGACGGATCTATCAGCCAACTGGAGGGTTGTCCTCGTTGGTTTAAGATCGCCTATCCCAAGGTTGACATAGACTGAGTAAGGCAGGAGATTCATAGATGCCCCAAATCCAATAGAGCTTGAGAGATGGTCACATTCCCAATCATGCAAGAGACAGTTGGACAACCAGGGTCCTTGTACTTGACATTCATGGGTTGTGTCAAGTTGGAGCTTACATTGGCGGCCAAGAAGGCCTTTTTGGGCACATTTGTTTTTCTCTTGGTGGTGCAAAGGTCCTTGAGGAACTTGGCATACGGTGGCATTTGTTGAACAACGTCCAACAACGGGATGTTCACCTTTACTTGCCTAAGTACCTAAACGATCTTATCCCAATGCTCATCACATTTTTTAGTCAACCGATGAGGGAATGGTGCCTTGGGGACATAAGAATCATGAGGAGGAGTCTCAGAATTAGGTTCCTTGACAGGCTCAGGACTCTCCTCGGAAGTCTCGCCAACAGGGTTGGCTTCCGGCATTTTCACATTGTTGTCAACGACCCTTCCCGATCTCAAGGTATGAATAACATTAGCATGTTGGGAAGGATCACTTTCAACATTGTGTACATTCTGCCTGGTATTAGCAGGCTGACCCCTGGGATTTACCACAGGTTGACTCGGGAATTGACCCTTCTCGCGTTCATGGAGCTGATGAGCCAACTGGCTTACTTGCATTTCCAATGCTTTGACCGTATTATTGTTGGCCGCAAGCATGGATTGAGTGCTCTGCATGAATGCTTGAAGGGTTTGTTCAATGGTAGAGTCCTTAGGGTCAACCCGCTGGGGTGGTGGAGTCTGGTTAGAATAACCCGACGAAGAGGCCTGACCAGGTTGGTAATTTTGGTGCTGAGACCTTTGATGTGGGGGTTGGTAGGTCGCCGATGGGCGTGGAGGTTGATAAGGTGGAGGTTGAGGTTGACCGTGCGAGCTCTGACCGTGTCCTCCACTAGACCCCCAAGAGAAGTTAGGATGGTTACGCCATCCCGGGTTGTAGGAATGACTGTACTGGTCGTTTCGGGGCCTTTGTTGATACATCGCATTTGCATGCTCAGTATCCCTTGTAGCGTAAGCACACTCCAAGTCATCATGTCCCGACAGTCCACACCTAGTACACCCGGGAGTAGCGACCTGAGCTACAGGAGCTCGGTCCATCTCCAAACTCTCTATCCTACGCATGAGAGCAGCCATTTTCGCCTCAGACGCGATAGTCGACTCAACATGATATGATCCAGCTCGACCAGAAGACCTGGCGGCTGGTGGCTCTCTCATGGTGTCCCACTCGAAGGTGCACTCAGCCATGGACTCAAAAGTGTCCCATGCCTCCTCGATGGGTTTCATTTGGAAGTCACCCTGACACATCGACTCCAACAATGTGCGGGTGTTGTAGTTGATGCCCTCATAAACAATCTGTCACATCTGCCATAGCTCAAGTCCATGATGAGGGCATTGCTGGAGAAGGTCCTTGAACCTCTCAAAGAAACCATGAAAAGATTCGGTCTCGGTCTGATACATTTGATGTATCTGGTGCCGTATCTGTTGAGTTTTCCTTTGAGGGAAAAATCTCTTCAGAAAGACGGTCACAAAGTCATCCCAAGACCGAATCGAGCTTGCCGGGAGGCTATACATCCATTTCTTCGCATTATCCTTCAATGCGAACGAAATCATCCTCAACCGGACAGAATCCTCGTCAAGCTGTTGAAGCTTGAAAATGGAGCATACTTCCTCGAATTCGCGTATAAAGATATACGGATCCTCCTTATTGGCAGTAAAGGTTGGAAGCATGCTCACATACTGAGGTTTCAGCTCATAATTGTTCCCGCTAGCAGGGGGAACAACTATGCAAGAAGGTTGCGTGGCCCGAACAGGATGGGTCCGCTCCCACAACGTCATCGGCCTATCCTGTCGAGCTAAAGGTGGTGGTGCACCTAGAACTCGATCCTGACCGAATCTCCCTTCCTCTCGAGTCAGAGGAGGAGGAGAAGGAGGTCTACGTGGTGGTGGGAATGGACCGAGGTAGTCCATGTATGGAACCCGGTCTCCCTCGCCACCACGAGACGACTCGGCCTCTTGCTCCAAAGGAGCACGAGGCGGAGATGGTCGATCACCAAGATCTTCCATCTCAGAAATAAGCACTCTCTCAAGTCGAGCTCTCTCACCAGAACGAGCCCAACCTCACATAAAAATGCTCGACTCGACTCTAAAAAAAAACACACAACAGAAGGTGTACTAGAGGAGGAGACTAAACGTAGAGAATAGATGAGGAGAGGACTCAGGTGAGGAGGAAAGAATCCCTAGAGCTAGCGTGGGTAGTGGGATCAGGAAGAAGCCTAACTAGCAAGCACGACTCAAACAATGTAAGGCAATGGGTCCTTAAGCTAGACGACGCCTAACTTCGAGGTCACTAGCCTCGACACGCCTCACCTCCCTACAACGAGGACCATAATGCCCAGCAAGTGATACCAGATCCGGAGATCCAGTACCTCCTACTATCGACAAGGTAGGCAACGCCGATCAGGTCATGACGGTCTCAACTAGATTACTCTCCTAGTGCGTCCGAATTCCTTAGGGCCAATGTCTACTTGCTTTTAGTTAAGGCTTTATTAAGAGTGGTTTTTGGGGCCAAGGAAAGGGTGATGAAATCCCCCACCTTATCTTTTATGGGACAGCCCCTCCTTAGTAGCGATTTGATCCTAGATCTAGCAATCAATCGCTCCAATCAAACACTCTCTCACTCTTGTCCCGATGCACCTTACTTACTAATGCATGAAATAAACATGCATGAATGAGGGATGTGGGTGCACGTACCTCACGCCAGCAATCAACGACAAAATGTAAAGCAAAGAAAAGACAAATGCATGCAAGGTCTACCAATGGTGCATGACCTAGATGGCAAGAAGTCTAATCTTTTGCTTTGAGTTTTATGGTCCAAGTTGATTAAAGGGGGAGTGATTAATGATCTGGGAGCAAACTAGAAGTCATAGCATGCAAAATAGGGCTCCCAGATAACACATATTACAGCACTAACTACCATGAGAAATTTGAAGGAAAGAAGCCCTCACCAGGCCGCCAATTGGCGGTCTACAACCGCTGATTGGCGGTCCCTTTTGGTATTCTGGTCCTCCGATTTTCCCAGTAGCCTCACCTTGATCAGATTGTTCCCTGAAACTAAGAAAAACGGAAAACAAAAAATTAAAAACCCCTCGAATCGCCCAAACCAAGGTCTGGACAGAGCACCTCCCCGGCAACGGCGCCAAAAACTTGATTGATCGTTTTATATTTAACCGCAAGTGCACGGCCGCGTTGAAGCGGTGGCAAATACGGGTCGTCCTCTGGGAGGTGTGTCGACACTTGGTTTGTGCGAAGGCGAGAGGTAAAGAAAGGGAAGAAAGGTTGGTTACACTAAACTACACTACAAAGCTGAACTGAAATTGAGAAGAAACTATAAAACTAAACCCCAAAGGGGGTAGAGAAATAATGTGCACATAAAAGAGTGTGTGTGTGTTCATTAAGCTCATCACAACATGTATTGTATGAAATCATAAAACTACATCCAACTTTGCCTCTACATGAATTAAGATAAGACTACATCATTAAAACATACAAGACAATAATTGGAATGAAGCTACATGAACTCAAGTATAAAGACTATACCCTACTATGCCTCCACATGAAATAAGATTTCACTACATCATTAAAACATACAAGACATTAGCTAAGGTAAAGGCAACAAGAGCTCATACACTACAAATTGTGTTTCCAATATTAACTTCATCCATATCCTAACCTTATCATTCCCCATAAAATAGGTCCACTAATCAAAGCATAAGCTAAGCTTCATTCAAGAGCATTAGCATATCAAAGATAAGAGTGAAAACTCATTAGATGGTTATGGAAATCATATAAAGCTCAAGGGATAAAGATAACACACACTTAATACACTACATGATTATATCACATATTTCTCCACCCCCCAAATGGGGATGGAACTACTCACTACTCATTACACTAACTAAATTAGGAAAGGAAAGCATAATACTGAAATGAAATTTATACTACTCAAGCAAGAAACATTAAAGAAGCATAAAACTAAACAAACAAACAAGCATGCATATGAAAGGAAATTAAACTAAGAGAGAAACAACACCATTAAAAGAAAACTTCTATTATTAACTCACTCAATTACAAGTAACTCTTCCTCCACTAGAGTTTTGCTTCAAGGCTTCACTCTTAGTAGGGAAGATGGCCACCAAAGAGAGAGATGCATACAAAGGGAGGTGAAGAGTTCTATTTATAAGCATGGAAAAAGCTAATCCGGGACAATCCCCTGATGTGGGACTAAACCAATACCAAAAATAGCCTAAACGAACACTAATACAAGTCCAGGAGAAGTTGGGGCGGATCTTGCATGATCCAGACCGCCAATTGGCGGCCTATAAAGTCCAGATCCGTCTGGGTCTTCTGGTGGGCTTTCCTTGGTGTGTTTCTTGGTCTTAGATGCATCTAACTTGTGTAGTGGAGCTCCGACCCGAATCGAATTGACAAAATACTCCCCATGATGGTGTGGAGTTTCCTGTTTTGCTCTTAGGTCCTTCTGTCTTACGATCAGGTCCTTCTGTCTTGCATCTTGGTCCCCAGGTCTCACAATTAAGTCCTTTTTCCTGCTTTTGGGTCCTTTCATGGCTCTTCTATTCAAACCTCTTTATTTCTGAAAACTAAGCATAAAACTCGTCACGTAGCATTGCTTAGGTGTAAGATAATGGATATAAGGTACAAATATAAGCATGAAATGATGTCAATCAGTGAGTCATGTTAATAAAATAATTTTTCATAGTTTCTTTTAATAATGTCTTGTATTTTAATTCTTGCATGCTTCTTTAATATTTCTTGTTTGCTTCGTTGAATTTCCTTTCAGTTGAATGTTTCATTTTGTTAATGTAGGTTGTAGTGTAATGATTAGTGAGTAGTTCCAACCCCATTTGGGGGTGGAGAAATATGTGATATGATTATGTGATGTATTAGGTGTGTGTTTTCTTAATCCCTTGGGCCTTATATGATTTCCATAACCATCTAATGAGATTTCACTCTTGTCTTTGATATGCTAATGTTCTTGAATGAAGCTTAGCTTATGCTTAGATTAGTGGACCTATTTTATCGGGAATGATAAGTTGAGGATATGGATGGAATTAACAAAGGAAACATGACTTGTAGTTGCATGTGCTCTTGTTGCCTTTATCTTGAATATGCCTTGTATGTTTTAATGATAATGTGCCATCTTATTTCATGTGGAGGCATAGTGGGGTTTGATCTTTATACATGAGTTCATTTAGCTTCATTCCAATTATTGTTTTGTATGTTTTAATGATATGATCTTAGCTTATTTCATGTGGAGGCAAAGTTGGATTTAGTTTTATGATTTTCATGCACTACATGTTGTGATGAGCATAATTGAACACACCCACACATACACATATCTTTGTATTCACACTCTTTTCTCTACCCCCTATGGGATTTAGTTTTATTGCTTATCTTCCATTTCATTTTTGCATTGTAGTGTAGTTTGGCCACAACTCCTTTCTCTCCTTTCTTTCCCACTCACCTTCGCACAAACTAAAGTCGACACATCTCCCTGTGGATTGACCCGTATTTGCCACCGTTTCAACGTGGCCGTGCACTTGCGGTTAATTAAAACATATCAATCACCCAACCTATAAATCATTCGTGCAAGTTAATTAAGGACTTAAGTGAGACGTGGGCAACCTTGACATCCTCAAGTGATACATCGTGTAAAGTCCATTAAGGTTCTTATTTGAATTCCCTTTTTTACTAGTTTGTGTTTAATTCTCCCAGGGTCACGTTTCGTGCATCATTGCCTATGAGGACTTACACTATCACATACACCTTCCCCCAAATCTCGACATATGGTGATCCCTACCACCCGTCTAACGGGAGTCCCCTCGGACCTAATTTCCTGAGTGATTGGAGTCGTGCGATAAGAGAGAGCACACTACTCATTTATTTCTTATCTACACATAAACCAAAACCCCTACACCTAAGTTTTTACCACAGGATTTTAAGGGTCACTGACTATAACGAACTTCCTCATACTAACAGACACGAATTATTCGACTCACTAGGTTCAGTGGTGTACTTCTTTATTTCTTTGAGTACTGAAACCCTATGATTACTCTACCCCCGAGGGAAAACCGAGGTGCATCCTTTCAACTAGATAAAACCTAAACTCGGTGTACTAGATATCCTAATGCATCAGGTTTAAGTTAATTTTGGGAGTTTCCTTTTTATTTCTCCTATCAACGGTTTTGCACATGCTAAACACATGCAAAACCCACAAAACATATTATTTCACAAACATATTAAGGCACTAGGCAAGCAAAAGAAGCAAGTCACCCAAGAATCATGACAAGCAGATATATCGACATTAAATGCAGCACACTAACATGACCCTAACAATGCAAAAAAAGGAGAAAAACTCGACTATGTACACACGTAAAACAACCTCACACTTACTTCATGCATTGTCCTCAATGAATGTGAGTATAATATTACATGGATTTATGAATGAAAAAAGAAAGAACTCACCAACGTGAAGCGCAAAAGGGAGTTCATGGTTATGTAAATCGACATATACTAGAATTCCCGAAAACCTGAAAGATACTTAAGATGGGAGACAAATACGTGAAACAAATGGGGCCCAAATACACAAGGGTTGGGGAGCACAACAACCTATGCTCACTCTTAGAGTCTTTTTCTTCTTTTGCTTCTTTTTTTGGCTTTTTATAGATAAAACTATATACAAAAATTAGTTCTCATCGTCATTTGTCAAAGGCCGTCAAATGGGAACCTCAAAAGTGGATCAATGCACTTGGAATGGGAACATGACACCACGTGGGGGTGAAATACTGATGTGTGGGCCCCCTCACAAAGTGAACAAAATTACGAGAGACCTTCATGAATTAGAAGCAATGGCGTCTGATTTGAAGGATCAAAAGGAAGAGCTCAAACCTCTCAAGAGTGTGAGAAATATTATGCGGGAAGAATAGTTTCCCCCGTTGCGTTATTAAAATCAGGATCATCAATCCAAACTCTTCATCCAACAAGCTGATCGGTCAAAACATTAAACAGGCAGATGATGAGGATTCGGGACACCTAATTTGGACATGCCCTTTCACAAGGGAGTTGGGCACTGACATTAGGCACACGATCAGCGAGGAGGTAAGACGCATGCAACAAGTGAAGGGTGGCCGAGTGATTCACATCATATCATGCATACATTCGTGTCATATATATAGTATTTTGAGCCTAAACAATGCTAAGTAACAAGTTTTGTGTTTGAGTTTCAAGAATAAATAGGGTTGAGGAGAAGATGCATAAAAGGACTCAAAAACAAGGAAAATGACTAAGTTGCAAGACTTATGGACTTAGATGAAAGAGAGAAGGACCCGGATGTAAAACAAAAAGGATCAATGAGAAAATCAAGAAGCTCCACACCTTAATGAGTAGTATTTTGGCAATTAAATCTGGGCCCAACCATCAACAACCAAATCGGGTTCATCAAACAACAAGAAATCAAGCCAAAATCAAGCCACCCAAAACCCGACCCAATCAAGCTTATTCAGACCGTCAATTGCCTGTCCCAGACCACCAATTGTCGGTCCATTTTGTCCCAAATTACATGTCATTCGGTCAGGTGTTGAATTAGGTTGTATTTAGTCTATTTATGGTATGCGTTTTAGTCCCATACCGGGGTATTGTCCCGGGTTACCTTTTTCCATGCCTATATATAGAACTCTTCCTCTTCTTTTGTATTCACCCATTGCTTGGTGACATTCTCTCTACTTGGAGTAAAAGCCTTGAAGAGAAAACTCAAGGTGGAGAAGAATGCCACTTGCAATGTGAGTCATGTAAATAAAATAACTTTTCTTAGTTTCTTTTAATAATGTCTTGTCTTTTAATTCTTGCATGCTTCTTTAATATTTCTTGTTTTCTTAGTTGAATTTCCTTTCAGTTGAATGTTTTATTTTGTTAATGTAGGTTGTAGTGTAATGATTAGTGAGTAGTTCCATCCCCATTTGGGACTGGAGAAATATGTGATATGATTATGTGATGTATTACGTGTGTGTTATCTCAATCCTTTGAACCTTACAGGATTTCCATAACCATCTAATGGGATTTCACTCTTGTCTTTGATATGCTAATGCTCTTGAATGTAGCTTAACATATGCTTAGATTAGTGGACCTATTTTTTGGGGAATGCTGAGGTGATGATATGGATGAAAATGATAAAGGAAACATGAGTTGCAGTTGCATATACTCTTGTTGCCTTTACCTTCGTTAATGTCTTTTATGGTTTAATGATTGTCTAAATCTTTTTTCATGTGGAGGCATAGTGAGGTTTGGTCTTAATACATGAGTTCAGATGTCTTCATTCCAATTATTGTCTTGTATGTTTTAATGATATTGTGTTATCTTATTTCACGTGGAGCCAAAGTTGGATTTAGTTTTATGATTTTCATGCACTACATGTTGTGATGAGCATAATTGAACACACACATATACACAAATCTTTGTATTCACATTCTTTCTCTACCCACCTATGGGGTTTAGTTTTATTGCTGAATTTTGCATTCCCTTTTGCATTTTAATGTAGTTTGATCATAACTCCTTTCTCTTCTCTCTTTCTCACTCACCTTCGAACAAACTCAAGTCGACACACCTCCCTGTGGATCGACCCGTATTTGCCACTTATTCAACGCAGTCGTGTACTTGCGGTTAATTAAAACATTCAATCTCCGAGTACAAGTGTTTACAATAAAGCTACCATCTACTGTTGTTATTTATGAGTGTTGGCAGGAACAAAAATAGACGAATCTTTAACTAGGAGCAGCAACGCCCGTTAGACATTGTTGGCTTGATTAAAGACCCAGTACGGGTTATGGGATCAAAGGTAAAGGACCTCGCTTCTGACCTGGTGGCGATGAGAGCATTCGAAGAAGTTTGGAAATAGAAGTTCATGTATGTTAGAGTGTCTTAGGAGGTTAATTGTATTGAGTCATGGTCTCATGAGTTAATTGTGTAGCTAGGAATGTAGATAGCATGTCCCGCGTTCTTTCATTTCAGAATTTCGGTAGATTGTAAATCATAGTTTACACACTTGATGAAATTTTGAGGCTATGCCTCCCTTTTGCTTTGCCAAAAAAAATCAAGACAAGAATGTAAATAACAATAAACCAAAACTTGATTAATGAAAGAAGCTTACAAATGGTTGTCTTCTCATCTCCTCCCCTACTGTACTAAGCAAGAATTAAACCTACCCTAAGAAAGAGAAAGAGGAAGAACAAGAGAAATGGAAGGGCTGCAAGTGTATTTATAGAAGATTAGAAGGTCTGGACTAATTTAGGCATAATTTGACAACTGCAAATCAGATCTAGATGTTCCAGGGTACTGATACCTCAATACCTGACTCGTGCCAAACATTCGGGCGTCCATCGCATAACTAGATCCCCTATGTCCAATGATTTGCATTGAAGTTGCCCTAAATTTCAATAGGAGCTTAGGTTCACCAATTGATTTCGTAGGGTGGACCCTAATCTGTTGGTTCGAGCCCGTTTGGTCTTAATTGTAGAATTACTACTCAAGTTCTTGAAATTATGGACTTTTGCAACCAAACTATCTTCTTTACGACCAGATATGTCTGGGTTTGCAATTATATCCTTCCTAACTTGCAATAAGGTCTTTGGGTAATATAGATAGGTCCAAAATGCTTCCAAATCTGTTATTTGTTCTTGCATTTGAGTTTTTTTTATTCCTTTCTCTTTTTATTACCTAGAACCTGAAATGCATGCAACACAAACTTGAGTACCACAAATATGGGGTAGAATAAAGAATATAGAACACAAATGCGCAGTATGATATGCTACTAATTAAATACCGCCACACTTATTTGTTGCTAGTCCCAAACAAAACAAAGAAAAACGAAATGGAAAATCCTAACTCATTTTCATAGGAATCAAGGTTGCAGTTAGCACGTGCAACAGGTCGTTCAACCGCATTGTCGCCGAGGCGGAGGAGGAGTGGTGTCACGTAAGGGTTTTCTGCGGATATACCCACAAAATTTGAACATTGATGCATTATTCAACCTAGCAACATGACTCGGTGCTCCTACTTTTGTCTATCATTCGGTATCGTAATCCTACAGGTAGACCCTTTATATATTTCCTATTGATTGATCTTTTAAATAACCACAAATGCATGATGTTGGTGAAGACGTGGCAAGTACGGGTCGGTTCACAGGGAGTTGTGAGTGTTGTTGTGACATCCCTACTCTAGTGGGGAATATGAATAGAATGAAGGTATTATGCTAAACTAACTACACTAAACGATGAATGAAAACAATTAAACTAAATCCCCATGGAGTGGAGGTGTGTAGGTAGGTGTGTGTGTGAGTGGTTCTTGATTACATGAGGCACAAGTGTGTAAAGTAGGTGAAATCAACTAGAAACTAGTGTGGAGTCTAATTAACATCAACTACATTTATGTGAATACATCACTAATATAGTTAGACATGAAGTTAAGATGCACTTTGGGTTCTCAATAATAAACCAAGTACCTAGTGTGGACATTAGGACATCAATTAACCATCCATACAACTCAATACATTCATGCATTCTCTACTAATCAAGTACCAATACATAACAAACCAATTACATGATCATTGACAAGTAACAAGATAAACTCTAGAGGATGATGACTTTGGGTAACAAGTAAGAAGATGATCATTTTTCTAGAATGAGACAAGTACCTAGCTAGTGTGACCATTATCCCATTGAATACAAGTTTTAGCAAGTTATATACGTAGGCTTTCCAAGGAGCCGACGTCTATGTCCAAATCCAGACGTCAGTTTTTAATAACCGACGTCTATACCTCATTTAAAAATATAGTTAAAAATAATCACAAAATAGGCATCAATTGTCCCAAATGACCGACACCTATGGCCCATAGTATAAACTCCACATGACCCTATAACAGACTTCTATAGCCACACATACGTCGCGTGGCCTTCTAACCGACGTCTATAGGTATATCATAAAACCGTTCGTAAAAAAATTCATTATCTTTTTTATAACCTAACCACGAGAAACCCGACCAAACCCTAGCCACTACAACAATCTCCGACCAAACCCTAGCCACTGCGTCAATCTCCAACCAAACCCTAGCCACATTTCCGACCCTCAACCTCCTCATACGACGCTAGACCTCCTCCACCACTGCAGCCACACGTCTCGATGACCTCGACCGCCCACCTTTAGGATAGCCACAACCCCTAATCTCCTCTGACCTCCTCTGCCTCCGTCTTCCAATAATCATTCACCTTCGTCAAGGAGATTAAACCAGACCACCCCACCAGTAGTGTTAGTTGTTTTTTAATTTTAAGGAAATTTTGTGGATCTTTGATTGTGTCATGGTGATTTGGTGTGATATGTAGCCACATTTATTGGTGGTTGATGCATCTGTAGATCCTAATGCAACATTGTATGTTCAGGTTGCTTGATGTGTTTGTGTTTGTGCGTCACGTTTGGTCGGATTGCTGAAATCGTTGCTGAAAAAGTAACAACTTGTGAGTTCCTTTTTATCTCCATGCATGCATGATTGTATTTGTTTCTTCTTTAAACAAGTGAAGTTCACAAGAAGTCAGAAATCAACTTTCAAAAAAATAATGCAAGAACATGATAATTAGTTATGTACATTTCTTGGAATTTCTGATTTTTTTTGTTGGATTCATTTTCTCCTACAAATTGTTGTCATGTCCTACACTATAGTGCCCCTACAACATGATAAGTTATGAACATTTGATTTATACTGCTAGATGTTAACTCAATGGATAAAGACCTGCGAACTTAGGGGATTTTTAGGTTAAAAGTCAACACAAAATTGGAGAATATTTTTGGTTCAAAAATCAACACAAAAGTGGAGAATATTACTGATCATGTTATTAGACAATCATTATCTTGTAATTTTGTATTAAACAATAAACATCATATGCAAGTGTTATATTTCATTTTAATAATACTTTTGCATGAACATCTTTGTCTGTAGTTAATTATTTACATATTGTTTCAGGTTTACAACATATTATATAATATTTGCTAAATTACATATTATTTACATATTGTGTATAGATATGCTGGTAATATGATAGTGACTTATCGACCCTTAAGAAACTTGGCCTTTAATAACCTATAAAAATGATTAGACAATATTTGCTAAGTCATTCATCATATAGGACTTTCTATCCATGTAATTATCGTATTTTTTATATGATTTCTGTCGTAGATTGCTGGCATAAGGTACGTAATCTGTTTCACTCATCATTCATTAGAAAGCATGCATTAGTTAGTAGGATTGCATTGAAACAAGAGAGTCAGTGATTGTTTGGTGTGTTCTTTGTTAGATTAAGGTATGAAAAACACCTAGGGGCAGTCACCTATAGGAGATGAGGTGGGGGATTTCATCACCCTTTCTTGGCCCAAAAACCAAATAATAAAAAAGCCTTAAGAAAATCAATTTAGACGTTGGCCCCTAAGATTTCCGAACCTATTAAGGAGAGGAAACCATTTAAGACATTAATGGCATGAACGTTGTTGACTATCTAATCTCGTATAGATTTTAGGAACCTCTGGGTTCTTGATTTTCTACAGACTAGTGGTCCTCAGTGGGACCTCGAAGTTAGGCATCGTCTATTGTTAAGGACCTATAGTGGACTTTAGGCCTGCTTTTGCCTTGATTGCTTAGTTAGGTTTCTAACCTTCCTTATTCCCATGCTAGATTAAGGAATTCATCTCCTCTCTCCCGAGTCATTCTTTTCTACTCTTCATGTATCCAGATCATCTCATCTACGAACACCTTCTTTTAAATTGAAATTTTATTTCTTGACTTCAATAATAACTATCATTTTTCTTAATGTTTAGATTGAAATGGATAGAGATTTGATTCTTTCAAACCGATTGAGTGATGAGCATGAGAACAGAGTGAATATTTTCTCAGAGGTTGCCAAAAATCATTAAAAGAATAGGAATGATAGAGACTTGGCGTATTGTCCATTCAGTTTGTGTCATAATATGTCAGTGCTGAGTTTTCGGAAAATAAAAGATCATTTGTTTGATAAAGGTTTCAACACAAGTTACAGACGATGGATATGGCACTGCGAAAATGAATCATTTAGTTGTTCTAAGAATGACGGGGACAATGTAAGTGTTGGATAACAGTTACAGACATGGTTTAGGATATAACGTAGTTTTCATCCAACCCCGATGTACTTGGTAGTTTGTTGAGTGACAATGGGAAGCCGTTGTATAAGGGTTGCACTGAATTTACTAGATTGTTAGCGTTGTTGAAATTGTATAACTTAAAAGCAGGAAATGGTTGGATCGATGTCAGTTTCACATCACTATGTAAGCTATTGAAAGAGAGATGCTTCCAAATGATAATGTGTTGCCGAATAAAACTTATGATGCTAAGAAAGTGTTGTGTCCTATGGGAATGGAATATAGGAAGCTACATGCATGTCCGAAAGATTGTATACTTTATAGGGGTGAGTTTAAAAACTTACATTTTTGACCTAAGTGTAATGTTTCACGATACAAAATGAAACACAGTGGACTGAAACACAATGTAGATGGTGATGATTTGAAAATCAATGGTCCTCCTGCTAATGTTTTGTGGTATCTTCCTATAATACCAAGGCATAAACGTTTGTTTGTGCATATGGAGGATTCCAAAAACATGACATGGCATGATGATTGTGAGAAACCAAATAATAAGTTGTTACGTCATCCTGCAGATTCACCTCAGTGGAAAAAAGTAGATTACGACTTTCTTTGTTTGTTGAAGAATCCAAGAATTTACGACTTGGACTTTGTACTATGAAATGAATCCTTTTGGTAGTCTGAGTAGCATTCACAGTTCTTGGCTTGTTCTGCTTGTAATTTACAATCTACCACCGTGGTCATGCATGAAACGTAGATATATTATGTTGTCTAATTAGTAGCATATCAAACGTTGCATTCATGCTATATTCCTTTTAGTTACCCCATATTTGTGCTACACGAGTGTTAGTTTGATGTGTTTTAGGGTTTAGGTAATAAAGAAAAGAAAGGAAGAGAAAAGAACCTAAACGCAAGAAGAATTGACTGATTTGGAAGGTTCTGGACTTTTCAAAAGCCCAAGGACTGGATTGTAACTCAGAAAGGACCCAAGTGAAATCCCGGAGGGACTTAAGTGTAAAGAAAAATATGTTGGTTGCAAAAGTCCAAAATCTCCTTCCTCCCTCTCCTCCTTAGGTTAGTTTCCTTTCTTGTTTAGTAGAGTAGGTTTTATTTCTTGTTTTGAAGTGTAGAGGAGGAGAAGAGGCACAACCTTCTAAACTTTCATTTAATATAGTTTAGTTCTTGTTCTTCATCTTGATGTCTTTCATTTGATGCCATTTTCTTTGTGCTTGTTTTCCTTCATCTTGTTTTCCTTCATGGTTTTGGGTTGTTTTTATGTTTTCTTTAGTTTAGAGAAGAGTAGGGAGTAGTCCATCCCCAGTGCGAGGTGGAGAAGGTGTTGTGATTTTGTGATGTATTAGTGTGTTTGTTAATCCTACCTTTGAACCTCATATGAATTCCATAACCAACTAATAGGATTTTCACTTTTATCTTTGATGTGATAATGCTCTTGAGTGAAGCTCAGCACATGCTTAGATTAGTGGGCCTATTTATGGGGAATGAGGAGATGAGGATAAGGATGGAGTGGAATAAGGAAACCTGACATGTGCATGTATGTGCTAATGTTGGCCTCATCCTAATTATGGTCTTGTATGTTTTCATGTGGAGACAAAGTTCAATGTGGTCTTTTTACATGTGCTCACATTAGCCTTATTTAAATTATTGTCCTGTATGCTTTAATGATAATATTTTATCTTATTTCATTTAGAGGCAAAGTTGGATTTGGTTTATTGATTTCATGTATTAGATGTTGTGATGCACACAATTGAACACACACTACACATATTTTCATTTTCGCATTGTTTCTCTATCCCTTAAGGGGTTTTATTTTATCGTTTGTTTTTTATTTCACTCACATCGTAGTTTAATTCAGCTCGCATTCCTCTCTTCTTCTCCCCCACTTGACATGTACTTGCCGCGTCTTCACCGATGTCGTGCACTTACGGTAGTATAACTGATCAATCATGTTTTTGGCACCGTTTTCAGGGATCCAATTTCGTAGTCGAGTTTGCCATTTGGTTGGGGTTTTCTATTGTTTATGTTTCATATATCGTTGTTGGTCACTGGAAGGAGGTTACAAGTGGACTGGGTGACCTATTGGGGCTGAGCAGCACGTTGGTTAATTCTAGGGACCTGAATCCCTAGAAAACCCGCCAATAGCAGATTTCCATCCGCCGGTGGCAGATTTAGTGAGCTACTTTGAAGATATGTTTCTACAGTAGCCTGTTTTGCGTCTTTTGAGGCATTTAGTTCCACTGTATATGTCATTCATGCTTTGCTTTAGTGTCAGTAATTAATTTGGCTTGAATGACCCCTTGTTAAGAGAACTTGGTCCCTAAAACTTGAAGCAAACGATTACATTATTTGTCATCTAGGTCATGCATCATTTGTAGACCTTATATGCACAGTATCTTTCATTTGCTTTAAATTCTTGTTGTCAATTGCTAGCCTAAGGATTCAAAACATTTTAAGGGGTACCACCTATTGGTGACATCATGAGAACTCTTCCTCCTCCTTTGTATTTACCCATTGTTTGGTGGCATTCTCTCTAGTTGGAGTAAAGCGTTGGAGCAAAACTCAAGTGGAGAAGAATGCTACTTGTCATGTGAGTCATGTAAATGAAATAATTTTTTAGTTTGTTTTAATGTTGTCTTCTCTTATGATTGTTGCTTGCTTAGCTTAATATTGTTTATCTTAGTAGAAGTCACTAGAATGTTTCCTTTTCTTAATATAGTTGGTAGTTTAATGAGTAGTGAGTAGTTCCATCCCCTTTTGGGGGGTGCATATGATGTACATATATGTTGTGATGTTTGGATGTTTGGTGAATTTTGGATTGTGTAAACTTGCATGTTTGTATGTTTATTGGGGGTATTTTAATCATCTACATGTTGGGGGATTTTGATGGGTTTCGGCATAAGATTTAGACACTTCCCATGCTTAGTTTCCTCATGTTTATTGACTGAAATTCCCTATTCAATATGCTACATGTTAGTTATGTGTTTGTATTTGTGTTTGCTTGCTTGATTGATTGAAGAAACTTTATTTTGATGGGTTTTGCCATAACATTTAGACACTTCCCATGCTTAACTTTGTTCTTCACATGAGTTCTTGGCTTTCGATAAGTCTGCCATAACATTTAGACACCTCTCATGGTAAGCCTAGTCTTATGCTAATCAAGTAGTAATTATCGATACGTTGTGTGAATGGATTGATAGGTTTTGCCACATCTTTAGACACTTCCTATGCATGAAGACACACACATGACACACACACACATACATGCGTCATTCATCACTTATTTCACTTCATATGTGCACACACTCCACCCCTTAGGGATTTCCATTCCTGAATTCCAACTTGTTGTCTTAGTTAGTTTAGTTTCATTGTTGCGTGCTTTCATTTCCTTGTTTGTGCTTACTAGTTTAGTTTAGTTTAGCGTAATCAATCTCTTCTCCACTCTTTTCCCACTTTCCTTCGAACGAACCAGAGTCGACACACCTCCCTGTGGATAGACTCGTATTTGCCATGTCTACACCGACGTCGTGCACTTGCAGTAATTAAAACGAACACATCAATCAACGTGGACAAGGACGTCCCTCACGACTGGTTTGTTTCTCTTACTTTTCTTGTTTTAGTTTGTTGTTTAGTTCCAAATGTGTCTTTGGTGATTACTAATTTATAAATTAGTAGTCACTGATAGATGTTGAAAGAGATGTCATAATGTTAAAAAGGAGATTTCAGTAATCCTATTACTTTAAGATTAGTTCTTCTATTACATGCAGCCTAACAAAGTAGGCAAAAAGGTACGTAGAACAAGATAATAAAGTTGTTCTCACGATGGAGTTTAGTTTATCTTTCTCTCCTCACATGTTATCTTGGAGTTATGTTTGTGCTTAACATTCCAAAATTCTTGTGTATGTGAATGTGATAAGATTTGTTTTTGTGAATCTGATAAGATTCATTTTTGTTAATGTGTTTATTGCAAGAAAAAATATTAGAACAATTACATTTAATTTTTTTTGTAAAGCAGCGAGATACTACGTCAGTTTCTTAAAACCGACGTAAAATTTACAAGATATTACATCAGTTTTCCAAACACAGACGTATTATCTCACTGTTTTTACGTGAAATATCCAGGAATTCATGTCGGTTCTAGGAAAACCAATGTGAAATATGCATATTTCACGTCGGTTTTTTTACCGACATGGTATCACCTCCACTTTTACGTCTCCTAATTACGACGTCGGTAAATTTAAACAGTAAAATCGACATGATATGGTCAAAAAATCGACATAAGAATGCTCTGAGTCATCTTCTTCTCACCTACTTCTACTTTCTAGTCTCCTCCCCTTTACACTCTCTATTAGCATTTTGGGGTCGAGTTGAGTACTTTTTGTGAGGTTGGTCTCGTGGTGGTGAGAGTGCTTGATTGACATCATTTCATGCTTATATTTGTATCTTATATCCATTATCTTTCACCTAAACAATGCTATGTTACGAGTTTTATGTTTAGTTTTCAGGAATAAATAGGTTTGAATAGATGAAACATAAAAGGACGCAAAAGCTGGGAAAAAGGACTGGATTGTGAGATCTGGGGACCAAAATGCAAGGGAGAAGGACCTGAATGCAAGACAGAAGGACCTAAGGGCAAAATAGAATACTCCACACCATCATGGGGAGTATTTTAGCAATTGGATTTGGGGTCGGAGCTCCAATAAACAAAGTAGATGCATCCAAGACCACCAAATACACAAAGAAAAGCCCAACACAAATTCCAGATGGATCCGGACCTTTTTGACCGCCAATTGGCGGTCCAAGACCGCTAATTGGCGGTCTGTTTTGGCCCAAATCCGCCAAGTTTTCTCCTGGACGTGTATTAATGTTTGTTTGGGCTATTTTTGGTATTGGTTTAGTCCCACATCGGGGGATTGTCCCGGTTTGCCTTTTTCCATGGCTATAAATAGAACCCTTCACCTTCCATTGTGATCACTCCATATTTTAAGTGGCTATTCTTCCTACTAGAAGTGAGGCCTTGAAGCACACACTAAAGTAGGAGGATGCTACTTTTAATGTGAGTCATTTTATCAATAAATTTTTGTGTTTCTTTCATTGTTTGTTTATGCTTCTTTTATTGTTTGTGCATGTTTTAGTTTGTCTTTTATTTCTAGCTTAGTTTTAATATGTTTTCTTTGCTTAGTTTAATAATCAGTGTAATGTTTAGTGAGTAGTTCCATCCCCTTTGGGGGGTGGAGTAGATGTACATACATGCATTAGAGAATGGGATGAATGCTTTATTTTTGATGTGTTGATAAAACATGATTGTATGCTTGCTTGTTTAGGATAGAATTTATAACTTGATGAGTTTTGCCAAAATGATTAGACACCTCTCATGCTTGTTTAGGTTCTTAAATAAATAACTTGCATATGTAAATGTTAATCAACTAAGTTGGTGAATAGATTGATAGGTTTTGCCATAACATTTAGACACTTCATATGCTTGATAAACACCACCTTCATGTGCTTAAAGAATGTATTCTACACCCATCTCTTTGCATGTGTGCACTCACTCCACCCCTTAGGGGTTTTCCCATTTCTGTATTCCAGCATTCTTCCTTTGTTCTTAGCGTAGTTATTATTTCATTGTTTGGTTCTTCCTTTCGCATTTCCTACTTCTTAGCATAGTTTAGTGTAGAGTAGCATAATCAATCTTTCTCCCCCAATTTTTGCCACTTGATTTCTGATAAACAAGAGGCTGCTCACCTCCCCTAGGACGACCCGTACTTACCACCTCTTCATCGCGGCCGTGCACTTGCGATTTTAAATAAAACGTTCAACAGTGGTCGACTCGAGGGTACTTTGTCGAGATGCGGGGTAACATGGACGATCATCCATTTCATTGTTGGGACCAGGACTATTCTCCTTGGTATTCCGGACCCATGCATCCTGGGGTGCCTCAGACAAACACCCAACATGGTTGGGACAATTTTAATTGTGTAGTTGAGCAGTCTTCTAATTGGGGTTATATGAGAGAGGCACCGACTGCTAGACCATCATCTAGTTGTGTCATATCATATGTTGGTCACCAAACTGAGACATTAATTACAAAAAACTTTGGCCTCTTTCATGTATTCAGTAGAGGGTTTAACTGGATAGGTGATTCGAAAAAGAGCTACGCTAGAGGTCTAGAGTGGTTTAAGTGGTCAGGTATTCGAAAATTGTTCATATGTTCCTCCCAAACCAGAATATGATGATGCTTTGTCCCAAAGTACTTATTATGACCCATACATATTCACGTCTTACCCAGGGAGGACATATTCATGGGAAAACTTTAGAAATCCTGAGTATCATACTTCATGCCCACCCTAGTATCCCCCTCATGAATACCCAGAATTCTGCCAACACCCTACTCCCAATCATTGGACTGATTCTCAGCCCATCAACACCCAACCCCAAAATCTCCAAAATTCTGATTTGAACCACACAGTTGACCGCTGACATGATTCATTGAAACAAACTCTCCTAACGTTCATAGAAACCACTCAAAATTCCTTGCACAATCTGGCAATGCAAGTGAGTCAGATCACACAATAATTAAGTGAACGTGAGGATGATGACCTTTCTTGTAACCATGAGGATTTATCTTTTGATATCAAACCACCACCACATCCACAAATTCAATGTACAATCTTTCATAGTCAAACTCCTAGTGAGTCTGAGGGACTTGGGGTTTAAATTCATGATCACTTGGGATTGTGCCTTATCTTTTTGTCATATGGTCCTTGAGCCACATGATCTTAATGTTGTGCCTCTTAAGGACTCACCTTTGGTGGAGCAAGAGCTCCCTACTACCCTTAATTTCATACGACCTGGTGAGAGTTTGCTTCTCACTATTGTTCCTGACCATCTTAAAAATGAAGGGACACCAAACAACTACATTGCCAATGAGGGTATTGGGAGTTTCATAGATGATACATTGGGTAAGAGACCCACTTTCTGTTTACATGGTGAGTCGGGCAAGCATAACGAGGTTCTTGACCTCGTTCCGACCCATCAGCCTGTTGGATGAAGAGTTTGGATTGATGATCCTGATTTTAATAACGCAACGGGGGAAACTCTTCTTCTCACATAATATTTCCCACACTCTTGAGAGGTTTGAGCTCTTCCTTTTGATCCTTCAAATCAGACGCCATTGCTTCTAATTCATGAAGCTTTCTCGGAATTTTGTTCACTTCGTGAGGGGGCCTACACATGAGTATTTTGCCCCCACGTGGTGTCATGTTCTCATTCCAAGTGCATTGATCCACTTTTGAGGTTCCCATTTGACGTCCTCTGAGAAATGACGATGAGAAATAATTTTGTATATAGTTTTATCTACAAAAAGCCAAAAAAAGAAGCAAAAGACTCCAAGAGTGAGCATAGGTTGTTGTGCTCCCCAACCCTTGTGTATTTGGGCCCCATTTATTCCACGTATTTGTCTCCCATCTTAAGTATCTTTCAGGTTTTCGGGAATTCAAGTATATGTCGATTCACATAACCATGAACTCCCCTTTGCGCTTCACGTTGGTGAGTTCTTTCTTTTTTCATTCATAAATTCATGTAGTATTATGCTCACATTCATTGAGGACAATACATGAAGTAAGTGTGAGGTTGTTTTACGTGTGTACATAGTCGAGTTTTTCTCCTTTTTTTTGCATTGTTAAGGTCATGTTAGTGTGCTGCATTTAATATTGATATATCTGCTTGCCATGATTCTTGGGTGACTTGCTTCTTTTGCTTGCCTAGTGCCTTAATATGTTTGTGAAATAATATGTTTTGTGGGTTTTGCGTGTGTCTAGCATGTGCAAAACCTTGATAGGGGAAATAAAAAGGAAGCTCCCAAAATTAACTTAAACCTGATGCATTAAGATATCTAGTACACCAAGTTTAGGTCTTATCTAGTCGAAAGGATGCACCTCGGTTTTCCCTCGGGGGGAGAGTAATCATAGGGTTTCAATACTCAAAGAAATAAAGAAGTACACCACTGAACCTAGTAAGTCGAATAATTTGTGTCTTAGTATAAGGAAGTTTATTATAATCAGTGACCCTTAAAATCATGTGGTGAAAACTTAGGTGTAGGGGTTTCAGTTTATGTGTAGATAAGAAATAAATGATAAGTGTGTTCTCTCTTATCGCACGACTCCAATCACTTAGGAAATTAGGTCCGAGGGGACTCCCGTTACACGGGTGGTAGGGATCACCATATGTCAAGATTTGGGGGAAAGTGTATATGATAGTGTAAGTCCTCATAGGCAATGATGCACGAAACGTGACCCTGGGAGAATTAAACACAAACTAGTAAAAAAAGGGAATTCAAATAAGAACCTCAATGGACTTTACACGATGTATCACTTGAGGATGTCAAGGTTGCCCACGTCTTTCACTTAAGTCCTTAATTAACTTGCACGAATGGGCTGGGTGATTGATATGTTGTAATTAACCGCAAGTGCACGACCGCGTTGAAGCGGTTGCAAATACGGGTCGATCCACAGGGAGGTGTGTCGACTTTAGTTTGTGTGAAGGTGAGTGGGAAAGAAAGGAGAGAAAGGAGTTATGGCCAAACTACACTACCATGCAAAAAAGAAATGGAAGATAAGCAATAAAACTAAACACCATAGGGGGTAGACAAAAGAGTGTGAATACAAAGATATGTGTATGTGTGGGTGTGTTCAATTATGCTCATCACAACATGTAGTGCATGAAAATCATAAAACTAAATCAAACTTTGCCTCCACATCAAATAAGATAACTCAATATCATTAAAACATACAAGACAATAATAGGAATGAAGCTAAATGAACTCATGTATAAAGACAAAACCCCACTATCCCTCCACATGAAATAAGATAGCACATTATCATTAAAACATACAAGGCATTAACAAAGGTAAAGGCAACAAGATCACATGCAACTACAAGTCATGTTTTCTTTATTAATTCCATCCATATCCTCACCTTATCATTCCCCATAAAATAGGTACACTAATCTAAGCATAAACTAAGCTTCATTCAAGAGCATTAGCATATCAAAGACAAGAGTGAAATCTCATTAGATGGTTATGGAAATCATATAAGGCTCAAGGGATTAAGATAACACACACCTAATACATCATATAATCATATCACATATTTCTCCACCCCCAAATGGGGATGGATCTACTCACTAATCATTACACTACAAAATATATTAACAAAATGAAACATTCCAATGAAAAGAAAATTAAACTAAGAAAACAAGAAATAGCAAAGAAGCTAAATGAAAAGAAATCAAAATAAAGAAGCATGCAAGAATTAAAAGACAATATTAAATGAAACTAAGAAAAAATATTTTATTAACATGTAGGTAGCACTCTTCTCCACCTTGAGTTTTTCTTCAAGGCTTACTCCAAGTAGAGAGAATGCCACCAAGTAATGGGTAGAATACAATAGAGGAGGAGTTCTATTTAAAGCCATAGAAAAAGGTAATCCGGGACAATCCCCCGGTATGGGACTACACACATACCATAAATGGCCTAAATACATTCAAATACAACACCTGACCAAGTCGTATCGGGTTTGGATTCCAATGGACCGCCAATTGGCGGTCTAAAGTGTTGGATCAAATCTGGATTTTGGTGTCTGGGTTCTGGATTGATTTCGTGGTGTTCGATGAAGCCAATTTGGTTGTTGATGGTTGGGCCCAAATTTAATTGCCAAAATACTCCTCATGATGGTGTGGAGTTTCCTGATTGGCTCATTGGTCCTTTAGGTTTTCATCCGGGTCCTTCCCTCTTGCAACTCAGTCCTCAAGTCTTGCAACTCAGTCATTTTCCTTGCTTCTAGGTCCTTTTATGCCTCTTCTCCTCAATCATGTTTATTCCTAAAACTCAAACATAAAGCTCGTTACGTAGCATAGTTTAGGCTCAAGGTAATGGATATAAGACACAAACATATGCATGATATGATGGCAATCACTGGGTGTGTGGACATGATACATATATAGAGTCGGCCCATAGAATTACCGTGTCCTAATGATCAACAAAAGTAGGTTCAGCGAGTCGAGTTGCTAGGTTGAATAATGTATCAATGTTCGTATTTTGTGGGTATATCCACCGAAACCCCTTCAGAGACACCACTCCTCCTCCTTAGAGACAAAGAGGTTTCAAAATTTGGAGGCAATTGGAGAAAAATGATCTGCCAAATCCGCCACTGGGTCCGGTTAAGCATTTGGTAGCCAAATTTCTATGGTGGGTGGGGTTGCCGGGTTAAAAAATATGCAACCTCTAGATCTGATTTACAACCATCCGATCGCGCCCAGATCCATCTAAACCCTCTAACCTTCTAAAAATACACTTGTAATGCCTCCTTCCTTTTCCTTCCTCCCACGCCTGCTTAGGTTAGTTTCCTTTCTTGTTTAGTAGAGTAGGTTTTATTTCTTGTTTAGTAGTGTAGAGGAGGAGAAGAGGTGCAACTTTTTAAACTTTCATTTTAATATAGTTTAGTTCTTGTTCTCCATCTTGATGTCTTTCATTTGATGCCATTTCCTTTTGTGCTTGTTTTCCTTCATCTAATTTTCTGAATTTTGCGTTATGATTTTGGGTTGTTTTTATGCTTTCTTTAGTTTAGAGATGAGTAGAGAGTAGTCCACCCCCGTTGGGGGTGGATACGAAGGTGTTGTGATTTTGTGATTTATTAGTGTGTGTGTTAATCCTAACTTTGAACCTTATATGAGTTCCACAACCATCTAATGGGATTTTCACTTTTATCTTTAATGTGATAATGCTCTTCAGTGAAGCTTAGCACATGCTTAGATTAGTGGACCTATTTTATGGGGAATGATGAGGTGAGGATAAGGATGGAGTGAGAAAGAAATATGACATGTACATTCATGTGTTCATATTGGCCTCATCCTAATTATTGTCTTGTATGTTTTAATGATTGTTTCAAATCTTATTTCATGTCGATACAATGTGGGATGTGGTCATTTTACATGTGCTCACATTAGCCTTATTTCAATTATTGCCTTGCATGCTTTAATGATAATGTTTTATCTTATTTCATGTGGAGGCAAAGTTGGATTTTGTTTACGGATTTCATGTATTACATGTTGTGATGAGCACAATTGAACACACACACTACACATATTTTCATTTCCGCATTCTTTCTCTACCCCCTAAGGGGTTTTATTTTATCGTTTTTTTATTTAACTCTCATCGTAGTTTAATTCAGCTCTCATTCCGCTCTCTTCTTCCCCCCACTCGAGTATTGTAGACTTAGACTCGCACGCGCTCTCGGTGGCTCGACCCGTACTTGTCGTGTCTTCATCGACGTTGTGCACTTGCGGTAGTATAATTGATCAATCATCGTTCTTAATGATTTCTGGTCTGAAGCAACCTGGAAATGACATAGTTGTGTGTTTAAGACCCTTAATTGATGACCTGAAGATATTGTACGATGACGGAAAGCCAATTTTTCATGCTTATCGTCAACAGTCATTTGTAATGAGGGCAATGATTTATTACAGGATTAATGACTTTCCTGCTTTTGGTAATCTATTTGGATATTCCGTTAAACGTCATAGAACTTGCCAATTTGCGAAGAAACTTCAGGCTTCTAGTAACTTGTTAATGGTTGTAAGACAATCTATCTTGGTCATCGGAGATTTTTTCCAAACTCATATCCTTATCGTAGGTTGAAGAAGACATTTAATGAAAAAGAAGAGTTTCAGAATCTGCCAGATGAAATCAGCGTCGAAAAGGTGTATGACAATATAATGAACGTTGAATGTAAATTCGGAAAAACATACAATTAACGAGTAAATGACAAAAGTTATTGGAAAAAAATCCATATTTTTTTATCGTCCTTACTGGAAAAATTTAGAAGTTAGACATTGTATTCATGTGATGCATGTAAAGAAAAATGTTTGTCATGGTCTTGTTGGCACATACGTTGAACGTACTTGGTAAGACAACATATAATGATAGACTTGATCTTGTTGACCTTGATATATGTTTAATCGTTTAAACTACCGCAAGTGCACGACGTCGGTGAAGACGTGGCAAATACGGGTCGATCCACGGCGAGGAGAGCAATCTCTGGTTTGTCAGAAATCAAGTGGCAACAAAAAGGGGGAAGAGTTTTGTTTATGGTAATCGACGCTACAATAAACTACTAAGAAGAAAATGCAAAGGACAACGACTAATGATTACTTCGACAAAACTAAAAGAACTTAATACTAAGTTGGAATCAGGAAGAGAAAGACCCCTAGGGGTGGAGTGATTACACATCTACAATAAGAAGGTAAGAATGCATTCCAATGGGCACAAGTGGAGGTAGTGTTTTCATGCATAGAAAATGTCTACTTGTCATGGCAAAACCCATCAATTCAATCACTAACCTATTTGATTAACATTCATAAACACAAGCTGGTCATTTCAGAAACTAAACAAGCATGGGAGGTGTCTTAAGATTTGTGGAAAACCCCATCAAGTGAAGTATTCTATTCTAACAAGCAAGCATACATTCATATTAATCAACACATTTCAAAATAAAGCATTCTTCCATTCTTAATTGCATATATAAGTATCATCTCCACCCCCCAAAGGGGAGTGGTTTTACTTACTAAACATTAAACTCACTATTATACTAAGATAGAAAAACCTATCAACTAAGCCCACTAGATTTAATAAAAGACAATTAAGCTAAACATGGAAGAACCATAAAAGAAGCAACATAACAAGGAAAATTTTATTGATTTCAGACTCAGAATACAAGTAACATCTTCCTACTTAAGTATTTGCTCCAAGGCTGCACTTCAAGTAGGAAGACCAGCCACCAAGTATGTAGTGATCACAATAGAAGGTGAAGAGTTCTATTTATAGCCAAAGAAAAAGGTAATCTGGGACAATCCCCCGGTATGGGACTAAACATATACCAGAAATAGACTAAATACACTCTAATACACGACCCGACTAAACCGCATCGGATCTAGAGCAACCCGGACCGCCAAACAGTGGTTTTAGACTGCCAATTGGCTGTCTATAGGGTTTGGATCATGTTAAGCTTTAGTGTGGACTTTTCTGGATGACTTTGTTTATCTTTTATGCATCTACTTCGGTTGCTGGAGCTCCGACCGGAATATAATTGCCAAAATAGTCCCCATGATGGTGTGGAGTATTTTTATTTGCTCATTGGTCCTTTGATCTTACATTCAGGTCCTTCTCCCTTGCATCTTAGTCCTCGAGTCTCTCAACTCAGTCTTTTTTCCAGCTTTTAGGTCCTTTTATGACTCTTCTCTTCAAACCTATTTATTTTGGAAATTCAAACATAAATCTCATTACGTAGCATTGTTTAGGTGAGAGATAATGGATATAAGACACAAATGAATGCATGAAATGATGTCAATCAAATACCCTCACACCTAACTTTTGCTAGTCCCAAGCAAAACAAAGAAAGAGAAAAGCATACGAAAAACAAGAAATCCTAACTCACTTTCGTAGGAATCATGGTTGCACTTAGCACGTGCAAGAAGTCGTTAAACCTCCTTGTCTCCAAGGAGGAGGAGTGTTGTGTCCTTAGGGTTTTCAGTGGATACACCCACAAAATTGGAACGAAGATGCATTATTCAACCTAGCTAAACTACTCGATGACTCATTTTTGTCGATCATTTGACGCCGTGATGCTACGGGCCGACTCTATATATGTAATCAGTCCACATACCTAGACTAATGAATCATTCGTGAAAGTTAATTTAAGGATATAAGTGAGAGACATGGGCAACCTTAACTTCTGAATGAGATACATTGTGTAAAGTCCATTAAGGTTCTTATTTGACTTTTTTTCTTTTGTTTTCTTTGGGGCATTACCTTAGTTGGTGTTTGATTCTCCGAGGGTTGGGTTTTGTGCATCATTGTCTGTGAGGACTTACACTATCATGTACACCTTCCCCCAAAACTCCACATAGGGCGATCCCTACCACCCGTGTAACGGGAGTTCGGTCGGTGCATCCCAAGTCAGATGACTCGAGAGCACCAGGCACTAAGTCCCCTCAGACCTAATTTCCTGAGTGATAGGAACCATGCGAGAAGAGAGAACACCACTTATTCATTTATCTACATGGGAACCAAAACCCCTACACTTACAATTTCACCAAAAGAGTTTAAGGGCCCTTAACTAGGACAAACTTCCTTATACTTGTAGGATCGTGAGGTTCTAATTCTAAACACTTTTAAGCTAATTACCTACTTGTTTAATCAATCAAGATATGCACAACGGAAACTAAACAAATACAAGTAAGCAAAGAAAATTAAACAAATACAAGTATGCACAGCGGATTTTATAGAGGTTCGGCCTCCCGCCTACTTCCTCTCTTGCAAGCTCCGCTCGATCTCCCTCGAGCTCTGCTAACCTCTTCACTATCAACCTCGTTCCGGGCCGAGATTAAGCCTTTTACAAAACAAGCTCCACGAACACACTTGTGAGCTTGACTTTCTTCTCTCATAATCCGAGACGAACACTTCGGGCTTTCATCGATGTCTATACTCTTGTCTTGGGCTTTCACCAAGACCCTTGCTTCTTGAACAATGGTTGAGTGGAACAACACACTCTAAAATTGAGCACAGTTGAGTGAGAATAGGATTTAAGACTAAAGTGTGGAAGGTTTGAGGCCTGGACTGTTTTGAGTTTCTCTCTAATGTATTGGACAAATAGTAGTGGGAGAGTTGTGTTGAAATGTGTTTTACAACTCTATTTATAAGCATTAGAGAGAATATAACCGTTGGGGTTAATTGGGTAAGAGTTGGTGTAAGATACACAAAATAGAAACTAGCAGGACCCAATTCTGGATAAGTTCGGTCGATCGGATCGGGCTGAACGGTCGACCGTTTTGCAATTTTGAACTCAGTTCGGTCGACTTGTTAAGGAATGGTGGACCGTCCAAGGCAATGTCTGGGGTACACTTAAGTGATCGGTCGAACACCAAATAGGGTTCGGTCGACCTATTCACACTGACACTTTGGGGTTGACAAACAATATAAGTTCGGTCGACCGAAACATGGTCCACGGTCGACAGAACACTGATAGGAAGTTATGGGTTTGTCAAGTCTTCTAAGTTCGGTCGACCGAACAAGGTCCTCGGTCGACCGATACATAAAATATATTTGAGGTATTTGGTTTTAATATGAATATGATCGTTGAGTATATACGACAAAACAAACGGTCGGAAACATATTGTTCACACGGTCGACCGAAAAGGTATACACGGTCGACCGAAACCGTGCAGTAAAACACTAACAAGATAATTGATCACTCGGTAGACCGAACGGTCTGTTTCGGTCGACCGAATGTGGGCAGACTGTTCAGGTTTTGGTTTAGTGTTTTCCGGGCTAAGTTTGGGTGATCTATTGAAGTCCAAATTATGTGAAATTTCGTGTGTGAATTCTATAGGGAACCTAGTGTGTATTTGTGTAGTTTTTAGCTCAAGTATGCTCAATTACACAAAGTTCCTAAGATTCGAAGAAATACAAATTACAAGTCTTCAAATGAGCTTGATTACATTTCTTGACTTGATTTCCTTCCTTCCTTGAGTCTTGATCACCTATAGAGGTTAGCACAAAGCAATATATGCAATGCAACATGTGTGCTACTCTACATGATCATAATTATGATTTGGTTGATTAAATCATCAAAACATAGATTAAGGCCAAAAACCAACAGTACTAACAAACACGAATTATTTGACTCACTAGGTTCAGGGTGGACTTCTTTATTTATTTGAGTACTGAAACACTACGATCTCACACCCCCCAAGGGATGACCGAGGTGCATCCTTACGACTCGATAAGACCTAAAGCCAGTATACTAGATATCCTAATGCATCATGGTTCAGACAATTTTGGGAGATTTCATTTTACTTTGCCTCTCAACGGTTTTGCACATGCTAAACACACCTAAAACCCACAAAACATTTTATTTCGCAAACACATGAACATTTTGAAAGAAATGTGAAAATTTTAAAGCACTAGGCAACCAAAAGAAGACAAGTCACCCAAGGATCATGGCAAACAGATATATTAATATTAAATACAGCACACTAACATGACCCTAGTAGTACAAACAAAAGAAAACGAAATAAAAAACAAAAAGACACACAAACTATGTACAAACATCAAAACACACCCCCCCCCCCCTCACACCTAATCCATGCGTTGTCCTCAATGTATGGCCAAATCGTACCAATAGATGGATAGGGTGTACTACACTAATGACGGCGGCTAGAGGTGCCCGAAGAGGCACCTCGCGCAAGAGCCGACAATTTCCTATAAATTTCCCGGTTTTGTTAGGCTAAAATGACGTTTTGCTGCTCAACCGCCATCTCAAAAATGTCAGTGTTAAAGAGCGTTCCCGAGCTTACAGATGAGCTTAAGGAACTGGCTCTAACATCCTCCTCTATGTAATCAGGCACCCATGCCTCTAGAAGGCAATGGTGAAATGACGGGGTCATCTTTGCTAGCTCGAGGTCGGTGCCTTGGTGCCTAAGCATGAGCTCAAATTGTGGGATGTCCAACATGCCCGCACAATTTGGTAACCAGAGTAGGCAAATAGTGTATTTCTTTCAGCTTAGCGTACACCAGAACATCGAATAACGTTCGACAAATGTAGTGAGGTGAACCATCCATAACACTAAACACGATTCACAAACTAGGTGTGAAGAATGTGGAGGTCCGCTCTTGGCCGAACACATTCCTACGCATCCACGTGGCTACAATGTGCACATTGGAGTAAATGTGAGCCTTAGGTATTCCCCCATGCGATGAGATGGGTTGCCTGTGCCCAAGCATAGATCGGTAAAAATTAATGTCACGGGTGGGCCGAGATCATCAACTAAGGGGATCCCAGTCGCGTCGGAGATGAACTGGGGTGTTAGGTTGTGCTTCACCCCTCTGAGAGTGACACTAAACTCGAGTGGTCCGGTCTAGTCACACTCGAGTTTAGTAAAGAACTCATGTACGAGCGGCTTTACATACATGGTTTCGTCACCCTCATACAACAAATTGTTCCACCCTTTGGCTACGATTCTATCGTAGAAGGGGTCTTCGAATTCACGAATCAGGGATGCCAAATTAAGTTCTGGAATTAAATAGTGGCTTGCCATACCTACACCTACCTTGGCGAGCTTTAACGGCGGAACACGCGACAACGAAGACGAACACGGCTTGAGAGGGTCGGAGAGCACAGTACGTCGACTCCAGCAGCAAACAATCACTCCACCAACGGAACCAACAGAAGAAACTAAATCCCACAACCCGACGAAGACAGAAGAGAAACAAGCAACAACAGACCACTGGTTGGCTGTGGGAAACCACTGATTGCCGGTCTGTTGGCGAGATCTGGGGGTGGGATTTGGGTGGTGACGGAACCAAAGAGGAAAACACATTTTTCGTTTGGTGGAGAATGAGTAGGGCAAGGTATCATGTGTTTTTAACAAAAGAAAAGGGAAAATATCCAAAAGGCACATCACTTTTTTTATTTTAATTTTTTAACAAGGATATGTACAACCAAATGAAGGGATGGATCACGTCAAGTGACCACATCCGTGGGGAGTTCGTGCAAAGATACGACTTTTTCCTTGACCCTTGTCGTGGTCCCTTCCAAGTACGGTTTGAGGCATTATAGATTAACTTTGAACACGTCCCCATCCTTGATTCCTTGGATTCTGAATCTCAACCGCCCCATGAGGGGACACGGTTAAAACAATAAAGGGCCCTGACCAACGAATCCGAAGTTTCCCCGGAAATAAGTGTAGGCGAGAGTTATACAACAAGACCTTTTGTCCCACCTCGAAGGTTTTGATTCGGACCAAGCGGTCGTGAAAAATTCTAGTGCAGGACTTGTAGATCTTGGCATTCTCATATGCTTCATTTCTCAATTCCTCCAACTCGTTGACGTCTAACTTGCCATTGGCACCGGAAACATCAAGACTCATGTTAAGATGTTTGATTGCCCATAATGCCCGGTGCTCAAGCTCTAGCGGAAGATGGCAAGCTTTTTCATAAACTATCCGGTAGGGGGACATGCTAAGGCCAGTTTTAAATGCAATGTCGAAAACCCATAATGCATCATTAAGCTTGACCGACCAATCTTTCCTTGAAGCATTAACCATTTTCTCAAGAATTTCTTGAGTTGACGGTTGGAAATTTCCACCTGGACACAGGTTGGAGGATCATAAGGTGTGGTCAACTTGTGTGTGATGGAATATTTCCTCAACACTGCCGCAAGGGATCGGTTCACAAAGTGTGTCCCCTGATCACTTATGATACATCGAGGTGTCCCAAACCTCGCAAAGATGTGTTCTTTGGGAAACTTAATCACAACCTTCTGATCGTTAGTGCGAGTGGGGATTTCTTCAACCCACTTTGACACATAATCAACCACCACAAGAATGTAAGTGTGACCATGGGATACGAGGAAAGGACCCATGAAGTCAATTCCCCAAACATCAAAGATGTTGACCATTAAGATATGATTGAGTGGCATCATATCACGTATGCCAATGCGGCCCACACGTTGGAACCTATCGCATGCTTTGCAAAATGCAAAAGCATCTTGGAACAACGTGGGCCAGTAAAAACCACAATGGAGCACTTTGGAAGCGGTTTTCTTGTCATCGAAGTGCCCACCACATGCCTCCTTATGGCAAAAGGACAAGACGCTCTAAATCTCGTCGTTAGGAATGCACCTCCTTATGATTTGATCGGCATAATACTTAAATAAGTAGGGATCATCCCAATAGAAGTGCTTGACTAACAACTTGAACTTTGCTCTCTCACTGTGTGTCCAATGAGCCGGCACCTCCCCGGTTGCTAAATAGTTCACAATGTTAGCGAACCAGGGGGTGAGGCTATTGCCATAAGGTTCTCATCAGGGAAGAACTCATAAACCGGTGGATCCGGTGAAAGATCAACTGGGATGCGAGAGAGGTGATCAGTCACGACATTGTCGCATCCCTTCTTGTCCCGTATTTCAAGTTTAAACTCTTGCAACAACAAGATCCAACGTAGGAGATGGGGTTTCACATCCTTTTTAGTGAAAAGGTAGAGGAGAGCTGAGTGATCAGTGTAGATGATGACATACGACCCAATGAGGTACGGGCAAAAAATTTCCAATGCAAATATGACCGCGAGGAAATCTTTCTCAGTAATGGAGTTGTTCAGTTGGACGTCATTGAGAGTATGACTTGCATAGTAGATCACATGAGGCAAATTGTCAACATTCTGACCCAAAACTGCTCCTATCGCATAGTCAGATGCATCACATATCATCTCGAAAGGTAGAGTCCACACCGGTGCCTTAATAATAGGAGCGGAGGTCAACTCACGCTTTAGAAACTCAAACGCAGTCATGCACTTGGGTGCGAACTCAAAAGAGATACCTTTTCAAGCAAGCTCGTCAAGGGGCGAGCTATCTGGCTGAAAGCCTTAATAAAACGTCGGTAAAAACCGGCATGTCCAAGGAATGACTAGATTTCTTTTACCAAGGTGGGTGGCGGAAGCTCAGAAATAAGCTTAATCTTTGCCCTATCCACCACAATACCATCATGAGATACCACGTGACCAAAACGATGCCTTTTGTAACCATGAAATGACACTTTTCACAATTAAGAGCTAAGTTCGTTTCTGAACACCTCTTGAGAACAAGGCTTAGGTGGTGCAAGCACTCATTAAAGGAGGTGCCATGAACCGAGAAATCATCCACGAAAATCTCAAGGAAGTTCTCAACCATATCAGAAAAGATACTCAACATGCAACGTTGGAATATTGCGGGTTTGTTGCATAGTCCAAAAGGCACGTCTATAAACAAACATCTGAAAAGGACAAGTGAACGTGGTTTTCTGCTGGTCTTCGGGGGCGACTGGGATTTGACTGTACCCTGAATAACCATCAAGGAAACAATAATAGGCGTGCCCAGTGAAAGTCTCCAACATCTAATCGATGAAATGTAGAGGGAAGTAGTCCTTACGCGTGACCGTGTTCAACTTCCTATAGTCAATGCAAACTCGCCACCTAGTTCGAAGTCTTGTGGGTACAAGCTCATTATTGTCATTCTGGACAACAGTAATACCCGACATCTTGGGCACAACCTGGACTGGACTTACCCAAGTACTGTCTGAAATGGGAAAAATGATGCCTTGATCTAAACATTTGATGATCTCTTTCTTAACTACTTCTGTCATGGCTGGATTTAAACGCCTCTATGGGTCGCGACGTGGTCGTGACTCATCCTCCATAAAGATGTTGTGTTGTACGACGTCGAGACTTATCCCTTTAATGTCTTTCAAGGACCACCCAATTGCTGATTTGTGCTCCTTTAGGACTTGAATCAGACGTTCTTCCTGATCAGAAGTCAACATCGATGAAATAATCACCGAAAATGACCTATCGGGACCATGAAAAACGTGTTTCAGTTCCTTAAGGGGTTCCTTGAGCTCAATTGTGGGTGGTTCCTCAAGGCGAGGCGTGATATCTAGCTTGAGATGTGAGATAGGAGGAGCTCGCATGTACTGAACATCATGCACATCATTGCTCAACTCTCCCCCATCCTCTTCATGATCAGAATCATCCATGATGTAAGCACTTAGATTTTCATGAATCAGGGGTACTCTTCTTCTATTTCTTCTTCCAAGTCCCGGATAAGATTAATTTCCATGGGGTCCTCGAAAGATGTTGGCTGCATAGACATATTGAACACACGGAATGTCGTGGTCAAGTTCCCGAACAACAATTTCATGAGTCTAGTATGACAATTGATCAAGGCATTTGACGTCGCCAAAAAAAGTCTACCCAAAATCAATGGAATCTAAGAGTGGGTAGTCTTGATTGGTTCGGTCTCAAGGACGACGAAGTCAACAGGAAATATGAAATCACCGACCTTGATTAGGACATCTTCAATGACCCCCAACAGGACTTTGATCGAACGATCAACCAACTACAAAGTTGTTTTCGTAGGCTTGAGCTCGCCTAGGCTTAATCGTTGATACATAGAAGATGGTAAGAGGTTAACCATTGACCCTAGATCTAGCAAGACATTATTAATTAGAGAGTCCCCAATGATACATGAAATTGTTGGACTACCTGGGTCCTTCAATTTTACGTATGTTGGGTTCGAAATGATGGAGCTCACGTTAGCCACCAAAAAGGCTTTGCTAGGGACGTTGGTTTTCCTCTTTGTCGTACAGAGATCCTTCAGGAATTTTGCATAGGGAGATATTTGTTGAATCATGTCTAACAAAAGAATGTTGACATTCACTTTCTTAAATATCTCCAGCATTTTATCCACACTGTCACTCTGTTTCTTAGACAACCTACTAGTATAAGGAGCTTTTGGTAGGTATGTCATATGCGGAGCCGAAGAAGGATGCGTTGGTGTATTACTCTCACCCTCAGTCTCTTTCTCACCATCATTCCCACAATGGGGCTGCACAGATGGATTTACTGGCAAGGAAGCGTGGTTTTTGACCTGCTTCCCATTTCTCAGGTCACAATGGCATTGACATGGTCCACAAGTTCTTCCACGTGTTCACTTGTCCTCCTTGTGGTCTTGAACTTGCATTTTGCATGTTCGAGTGAAGTTGAGCACGGGGGTTAGTTACAGGTTGGCTAGGCAGAGTCCCTCTCTCTCTCATGTACAGACTGAGCCAATTGAACCATCTGAAGCTCGAGAGATTTAATGGTCTGCTGATTCGAAGTGAGGACTTGACTCGTGGACGACATAAAGTTTTTTACAGAGTTCTCAAGTCCACAAGTTAAGTTCTCAAGCATATTAAACCGGGTTTCCAAGTAGTTAGAATTTGGGAAACCTGGTGGGTTGGTGTTTTGACTTTGGGGTGACTGATAAGACTGCGAATGCATGGGAGATTGATGTGGTCAGTTAGGTGGTCGAGAAAAGTTTGAAGGACCACCTGGGGCATTGCTATGGTTCCATGAAAAATCTGGGTGGTTCCTCCATCCAGGGTTATATGATGATGAATATGAGTCATTCCTGGGTGTATCATAGATGCCATTGACATGTTCCATTTCAGGAGGAATGGATGCACACTCAACCCCTATATGACCTATCCTACCACATAAATGATAGGGAACTCGACCAGATGCAGACACATATGACACATCGTGATGCTTTTGGAGCTCAATTGAATCCATACTGCGCATTAAGGCCGCCAAGCGCGTCTCAGTGGCCGTAGTGATAGCGACAACAAATGCGGCACCCGATCTAGTCGAGTTTGAATTTGCGATCCCCGCTCCTATGCTAGATGATGCTGGTGGTTCCCTCACACTTTCCCATTGCATGGTTTTCTCAGCGAGGTCTTCTAGGAAAGCCCATGCCTCCCTTTCATCCTTTCCTAAGAACTCTCCTTGACACATGGACTCAAGGAGCGTTCGACACGGGATGTGAAGACCCTCGTAAACAATCTGACACAGGCACCACAACTTGATACCATGGTGAAGGTATGAGGATAGTAGATCCTTGAACCTCTCTAAGTATGCATAGAATGGTTTGGCCTCATGCTGATAAAACGAATTGATTTCGTTCCTCAGTTTTTGGGTCCGATGATTTGGAAAGCACTTCTTGAGGAATGCAAACTGAAACTCATTCCAAGTCCTGAAGGCATTCGCCTGGTTGCTGTACAACCAATTCTTGCCATCATCCTTCACTGCAAAGGGGACACGCTTAAGATGGATGGAGTGTGTGCTAAGTTGTTGCATCTTGAACATAGAAAAGACCTCCTCAAATTCCCTGAGAAAGATATAGGGGTCACCCTTCCGAACGAAGTGAAGTAGCATGGAAATACATTGAGACTTAACCTCAAAGTAGTTCCCATTCGCCTCTAACGATACGATGCATGAGGGTAGAGCGATACGACTCGGGTAGCATCGATCACGGAGAGGTATGTGAGCAAGAATAGGAAGGACAGGAAGAACAGGTGGAACAGGTGGGATAGGTGGGTCCAGCAACTGCTCCTCCTCATTGTAATGAGCAGCCATTGAACCTAGACTATGTACGACACGAGAGGAGTAAGGCATTGAGAAATCGACTACCGAAGCAAAGTTGACGAGACACCTCATCAATCGGACACTCTCGTCTCGTGCCCACACAAGCATGCCCCAAAGGTGCACACACAAACCAAAACTTTTTTTAACAAAGAATGTGCCTAGAGGAAAAGACGGGAGGAGACAGAAGAGAGAGAACGAGTCAGGAGAGAAGGGAAGATGTCCTTAAGCTACGGCGGGTGGGTACAAGAAGAATCACACAAGCAAACAAGGGTCAAACAATCCTAAGGTCGCTATAGGTCCTTACAGTTAGAGGACGCCCAACTGCGAGGTCACACGGCCTCAACACGCCCCACCTCCCTACGACGAGGTTCACAAAGCCCAACAAGTAAGTCAAGATCCGGAGATCTCGTCTCTCCTAATATCGACAGAGTGGGTGAGGCCGATCAGGCCATGACGGTCGGGACCGGATCACTTTCCTAATGCGCCGGAAATCCTTAGGGCCAATGTCTACTTGATTTGAAAATTAGGCTCTTGTTTAGTGTGGTTTTTGGGGTGAAGGAAAGGGTGATGAAATCCCCCACCTTATCTTATATGGGACAGCCCCTCCTTAGTAGCATTTGGAGTCTTAATATAACAATCAAATCTCCAACCAAACACTTAACTCACACTTGTTCAATGCAATTCCTACTAACTAATGCATGTTCATACAAAATGCATAAAGTAGCTAATGCATACCCCACGCCATCACTTAGCAACTGAAAGTAAAGCTAAAATAAAAGACAATCTACGTGCCTAAGTTGAGTACATGATTCATGACCTAGACAAGAAGGAATGCCTAATCTTTTGCTTTGGGTTTTAGGGTTCATGTTGCTTAAAGAGAGATTGATTATTAATCTGGGAGAAATCTAAGAATTAGAACATGCCAACTTGAGTCACAGATTTCTAAATTAATTATGGCAACAAGGCAAGGAAATGACAAGGTCAAAAGTGATTACCAAACCACCAGTTGGCGGTCTCAGGCCGCTGATTGGCGGTCTTCGAGTCTCAAATCGCCTCCAAACTTCACCAAATGCCTTCCCTTCCTAGTGTGAGTCTCCTGCAAGAAACCAAACTACAACTAAAAATTAAATCTACCCGAATCGGCCAAACCAGAGTCTAGACTGACACCTCCCCGCCAACGACGCCAAAAACCTGTTTAATCATTTAAACTACCGCCAGTGCACGATGTCGGTGAAGAGTGGAAAATACGGGTCGATCCACGGGGAGGAGAGCAATCTTTGGTTTGTCAGAAATCAAGTGGCAACAAAAAAGGGGAAGAGATTTGTTTATGCTAATCGACGCTACACTAAACTACATACCTAGAGTGATGTCCTTTGATCTTACATTCAGGTCCTTCTCCCTTGCATCCTTTGATCCTGTGATCTTACATTGCTCCTTTGATCTTACCTTCAGGTCCTTCTCCCTTGCATCTTAGTCCTCGAGTTTCTCAACTCAGTCTTTTTCCTGCTTTTAGGTCCTTTTATGCCTCTTCTCTTCAAACCTATTTATTTCTGAAATTCAAACATAAAACTCATTATGTAGCATTGTTCAGGTGAAAGATAATGGATATGAGACACAAATGAATGCATGAAGTGATGTCGATCAGTATAAGAGCAAGGCTGGCACTAGAGAAGAAGAGAGACCCTAGCTAGTTACCTCCAGCTTGTTATACGTTGTCTATAAAGGAGAAACACATTCTCTATCAGTGTTTGCATGATGTTAGGGTTCCACAGGGATATTCTTCAAATATTAGCGGTCTTGTTGTTAGGAAGGATTTGAAATTGTGGGGATGAAGTCTCACGATTGCCACACATTAATGCAACAATTGTTACCTGTAGCACTGAGATCCATACTACTGAAACATGTTAAACATGCCATAATAAAGTTGTGTTCCTTTTTCCATAAGATTTGTAATAAAGTTGTTGATCTTGTGCAATTAGATTAGTTACAGAACGAAATCGTGGTCACAATCTATAAGTTGAAGACGTATTTTCCACCTGTGTTTTTCGACATTATGATTCATCTAGTTATTCATGTGGTTAGAGAAGTTAAATTGTGTGCACCCATTTTTTAAGGTTTTATGTGTCCTTTTGAACGCTATATAAAAGTGTTGAAAGCTTATTGTAAAAATTGTCAAAGACCAGATGCTAGTATTGCTGATGGATACATAGCTGGGCAGGTTAAAGAGTTTTGCATTACATACCTAGAAAACACCAAAAGTATTAGACTTCCAACAATCGTCATGATGAACGTTCTGATGGTAAAGGGATGCATGTGATGAAAATGTTAAATCCAAATGGCGATAACCTAATGACAACATATTTCTATGTGTTGTACAGTTCTAATGAAGTTCAACCTTATCTATATGTACACATGAGTCTTTTAAAAGAAAAAAAATCCTTTATGGAGTGATCAACAAGTAATTAATAGCCATAATAAGAATTTTATCTCTTGGTCGAAATAGGTTGCTTACAAGCATGATGTTTTGGAAACAATAAAGTGGTGGGCCTACGGTCCTCATTCTATTGTTACAAGTTACAGTGGCTATGATATCAGTGGATACTTATTCTACACTCTTTCTGAACATGCCAAAAGTACTGTTTAGAATAGTGGGGTCACTTTAATAGTATAGTCTTTGCATGTGTTTAGTTTTAAAGGCAAGAATATTGTATACGCTGACATGTCCTATTACGGGGTAATTGAAGACATATGGGAGCTAGACTTTGTTAAATTCAAAATGCATGTATTTAGATGCAAGTGGGTTGACAATAAATGTGGAGTTCGAGTAGATGACTTGGGGTTCAACTTAATTGATTTCTCGAAAGAATGATTTAAAGGAGAACCATTTATTTTGACCTCCCAAGCGAAACAAGTCTTCTATGTGGCTGATCCATGTTATACAAAATGGTCAGTATTCCTAGAAGGAAAAAAATTGTATTAGTTGGTAGTCTCATCGCATATGAAGAGATACCACCTTTCTCTAAGCAAGTACCCGAGTTGAAGTCATTCAATTACGAAATACATGTTGAGACTTTAATTACAAGAGATGACCTTGGTGAAGGTATATGGATTGAAAATCCGTTAAGAAAATATAATTCTAAAGGTTAAATGTAATTTTCAATAATAACCATTAATGTCCTAATTTTAATTTTTAATGTCTTGATTTAATTTTTATAGTATCACGGCTCCAAAAAAGAAACCCACTCCACCAGAGTCTAAGGTCTCGAGGACTAAGGAATAGAGATGGTAAAATTCCAATCCAGTTTGATAGCCGTCTTGAGCCGGTAGCATGATATCTGATCACTAGTATAGTTATGAGGGGAGCCTAGCAAGGACAAAAGTTGACATGTGTTTGTCGAGTTGGACCAAAGTTGATGAGAAGCTTAAAGACACCAATTGGGATGACATGCAGGTAATGTGTCCATTATAACGTTTTTAGTTTTAGTCAACTTTTAATTTATAGAAATATCAAATGTTAACATGTTATAGGCAAGTTTTGAGTTCCAATCCACTGCCACTTTGAAGAAAATGTGGATAAAATACGTTGGAGGGATTTCAAGACAAAGTTAACTAACAAGTGGATGCTCTGAGAGTATCAGGACATTAATCCATTCGATTACTATAACTTCATCAGTCCGAGTACATAGACTCAATTTAAAAAATCAAGAGAAACCCCACAGTTTCAGGTAACTGAGTTTGATTTAGAATAGGAACTTAGTATCTTCACCGTAAATTTAGAATAGGAATTTAGAATAGGAACTTAGTATCTTCACCGTAAATTTAGAATAGGAATTTAGAATAGGAACTTAGTATCTTCAGGTAACTGAGTTATTGCATTAAATGATAATCCAATAAAATTGGTTGTAGGACCTCCGAGCAATAAACCAACAACGTCTATCTTCTAACAAGTATCTTCACCGTATGTTTCGATTGGGATACCAAAAATTATAAGAACAAATGATGGCCGAAAAAATTGTCCGAAAGAAACAAGAAGCAATTAACTCCTGTATGAGTGATGATCAAGCAAGAAACTTGTCTCCACCTTCCCCCGTAGCTCGATGTGATTGTTGGAAGAGAGTGAGTATAAACTCCAAAGGAGAGTATGTGACAAACAAATAGCAAGTGGTCGGCTCGAAGATAGTAAGTTGTATAACCTGTAAGTCATTAAATCACATTCTA
This sequence comes from Triglochin maritima, assembly GCA_963682175.1. Lineage (NCBI taxonomy): Eukaryota > Viridiplantae > Streptophyta > Magnoliopsida > Alismatales > Juncaginaceae > Triglochin > Triglochin maritima. The sequence continues at coordinate 25,074,398 of OY821788.1, read as the reverse complement.
AAAATTTATATTTTCCAATTGTTTGAATTTTTTTATACAACTTGAAGACTCTCTGAAGTTGAGAGAATCCCAAGCCGATTTTGGTTCAGATGGTCGTAATGACATTCTACACGAATCCTTGGGGCGTAGGGAGTAGGGATGGATTTCCTATTTTTTGTATGTTTTTACGTTCTTTCATTTTTCTCTTTCTTTGTTTTGCTCCAGACTAGCAAAAGGTAAGTGTGGGGGTATTTGATTAGTAGCATATTGATTGATCGTTTTATAATTAACCGCAAGTGCACGGCCGCGTTGAAGCGGTGGCAAATACGGGTCGTCCACTGGGAGGTGTGTCGACACTTGGTTTGTGCGAAGGTGAGAGGTAAAGAAAGGGAAGAAAGGTTGGTTACCTAAACTACACTAAGGTGCAAATGGAAATGGAAGAAAAGCAAGGAAACTAAACCCCAAAGGGGGTAGAGAAATAATGTGAACATAAAGAAGTGTGTGTGTTCATTAAGCTCCTCACAACATGTAGTGCATGAAATCATAAAACTATATCCAACTTTGCCTCCACATGAATTAAGATAAGACTACATCATTAAAACATACAAGACAATAATTGGAATGAAGCTACATGAACTCAAGTATAAAGACTATACCCTACTATGCCTCCACATGAATTAAGATAAGACTACATCAGAAAAACATACAAGACATTAGCTAAGGTAAAGGCAACAAGAGCACATACACTACAAATTGTGTTTCCAATATTAACTTCATCCATATCCTAACCTTATCATTCCCCATAAAATAGGTCCACTAATCAAAGCATAAGCTAAGCTTCATTCAAGTGCATTAGCATATCAAAGATAAGAGTGAAAACCCATTAGATGGTTATGGAAATCATATAAAGCTTAAGGGATAAAGATAACACACACTTAATACACTACATGATTATATCACATATTTCTCCACCCCCAAAATGGGGATGGAACTACTCACTACTCATTACACTAACTATATTAACAAAAGAAAACATAATACTGAAATGAAAGTTAACTAAGAAAGCAAGAAGTATTAAAGAAGCTTAAAAGGAAAGGAAAGACTAAACAAACATGCACAAATTAAAAGACAAGATTAAAAGAAACTAGAAGAATTATTTTATTAACAAATGACTCACATTGAAGGTAGCATTCTTCTCCACCTTGAGTTTTTGCTTCAAGGCTCACTCCTTAGTAGAGAGAATGCCACCAAGCAATGGGTAATTACAATGGAAGGTGAAGAGTTCTATTTATAAGCATGGAAAAAGCTAATCGGGGACAATCCCCCGATGTGGGACCAAACCAATACCACAAATAGCCTAAACGAACATTAATACAAGTCCAGGAGAAATTTGGGTGGATCCTGAGTAATATGGACCGACAATTAGCGGTCAAAATACTTCGGATCACGTTGGAATTTGTTGTGGGCTTTTCTTTCTTGTATTGTTGGTCTTTGATGCGGTTACTTGACTTGTTGGAGCTCCGACCCGAATGGAATTGGTAAAATACTCCCCATGATGGTGTGGAGTATTCTGTTTTGCACTTAGGTCCTTCTGTCTTACATTCAGGTCCTTCTCCCTTGCATCTTAGTCCCCAGATCTCACAATTCAGTACTTTTTCCCAGCTTTTGGGTCCTTTTATGCTTCATCTCTTCAAACCTATTTATTCCTGAAAACTAAACATAAAACTCGTAACATAGCATTGTTTAGGTGAAACATAATGGATATAAGATACAAATATAAACATGAAATGATGCCAATCACATATCATGCATCATATTCATGTTATATATTCTTAAATTTACCTCAATATTGTCCTACTCGAGTGTTTGTTGTTATATTTCAGGTATTATGAAATAAAGAAGAGAAGGGAAGAGAAAAAAGACTGAAACATAAGAAGAAAGGACTTAAATGAAGCAAAATGGACCTCTATGTTATGCACGTAGACCCATTTTGCAAGTGGGAAGGACATGGACGTAAGCCTGAAGGGACCAAATAGCAATCTAAGAAACTCCAATCCATCATGAGGAGTATTTTGGCAATTAGATTTGAGCGCAGACTCAAACAACCCATTGGGGTACACCACATGTGGAGAATTGAAGCAATGAAGAAGCCAGCTGAAACTGGGTCAAATCTGACCAAAAGTGACCGCCAATTGGTGGTCCAATATTCCCATGATCTGACCCGGCTTCTCGTGGGTGTGTATTATATTGTTTGTATCCATTTGTAGAAGTTTCATTAGTCCCACACCGGGGGACTATCCCTAGTTACCATTTTCATGCCTATAAATAGAACTCTTCTTCCTCCTTTGTAATACACCCATTGTTGTGTGGCCATTCACTCTTCTTGGAGTAAACCTTTGGAGAAAAACTCAAGTGGAGATGAATGTTACTTGTAATGCGAGTCATGTAAATAAAATATTTTCTTAGCTTTGTTCTAATGTTGTCTGATTGACATCATATCATGCATACATTTGTTGGTTTAATGTTTAAGTTTCAACAACAAGTTGGTTTTAGAAGGAGAGACAATAAAAGGAATTAAAGTAAGAAAAAAACTAAGTTGCAAGACTTATGGACAAAGATACAAGAGAGAGGGAGCCGAATGCAAAACCAAAGGACCAATGAGCAAATGAAGAAACTCCACACCATCATGGGAAGTATTTTGGCAATTCGATTCGGGTCGGAGCTCCATCAACAGACTTGGGTACATCACACATGAAGAAAACCATCCAAGAAAGCCCACATAAAAGCCCAACCAAATCCGAACCCTGTAGACCGCCAATTGGCGGTCTAGGACCACTGATTGGTGGTCCGGGTTGCTCCGGATCCGGTGCAGTTTAGTCGGGTCATGTATAATTGTGTGTTATGTCTATTTTTGGTATTGTATTAGTCCCATACCGGGGGATTGTCCCCGATTGCCTTTTTCTTTGACTATAAATAGAACTCCTCCTCCCTTGTATTGATCACTCTCTTGGTGGTCATCCTCTCTACTAGGAGTAAAATCCTTGAAGCAAAAACCCTGGTGGAGAGAGGTTACTTGTATTGTGAGTTTGAAAATAATAAAGTTTTCCTTTTGTTGTGTTGATTCTTTGTTAGTTTAATTTCCTTTCTTATGTCTTTCATGCTTCTTTAGTTTTATGTCCTTTTAGCTTCTTTAATATTTCTTGCTTGCTTAGTTTAATTTCCTTTCAGTAGAATGTTTCATTTTGTTAATGTAGGTTGTATTGTAATGATCAGTGAGTAGTTCCATCGCCATTTGGAGGTGGAGAAATATGTGATATGATTATGTGATGTATTAGGTGTGTGTTATCTTAATCCTTTAAGACTCACATGATTTCCATAACCATCTAATGTGATTTCACTCTTGTCTTTGATATGCTAATGCTCTTGAATGAAGCTTAGCATATGCTTTGATCAATGGACCTATTTTATGGGGAATGATGATGTGAGGATATGGATGGAATTTATAAAGGAAACATGACTTGTAGTTCCATGTACTCTTGTTGCCTTTACCTTGGTTAATGTCTTGTATGGTTTAATGATTGTCTAAATTTTATTTCAAGTGGAGGCATAGTGAGGTTTGGTCTTTATACATGAGTTCATTTAGCTTCATTCCAATTATTGTCTTGTATGTTTTAATGATATGGTGTTATATTATTTCATGGGGAGGCAAAGTTGGATTTAGTTTTATGATTTTCATGCACTACATGTTGTGATGAGCATAATTGAACACACACACACATACACATATCTTTGTATTCACATTCTTTCTCTACCCCCTATGGGATTTACTTTTTATTGCGAATTACGAATTCCTTTCACTTTGTAGTGTAGTTTAGATCATAACTCCTTTCTCTCAATTCTTTCCCACTCACCTTCGAACAAACTAAAGTCGACACACCTCCTTGTGGATCGACCTGTATTTGCCACCGCTTCAACGCGGCCGTCCACTTGCAGTTATAATTAAAACGTTCAATCATTGTCTCTTTTAATATTTGCATGTTTAGCTTAGTTATTTTTGTTCTCATAATCATAGTATAATTAGTATAATATCTTCTTTCCTTAATACAATTGTTAGCTTAATGTGTAGTGAGTAGTTCCTTCCCCCTTTGGGGTCGGAGATGATGTTTATATATGTAATGAAGAATGAGAATGAATGCTATATTACGCAATATGTGATGAATGTGAGTGTATGCGTGTTTGTTTAAAAGGGAATACTTAACTTGATGAGTTTTCCATAATTATAGGCACTTCCCATGTTTGTTTAGGTTCTTAATAACCAACTTGTTTATGCTCATGTTAATGAACTAGGTTAGTAATTGGAAAGATAGGTTTTGCCACAACCATTAGGTACTTTCTATGCATGAAAACACAACCTAGACTGGTGCCTAATTCAATGCATCATTCACCACTTTATTACATTTGTACACACACTCCACCCCTTGGGGGTTTCTCTTCCTGAATTCTAGCTTGCTTTTATAGTTACTTAGTTTAGTTTCAATTCTTATCGTGCTTTCATCTTCCTTGTTTGTTGCTTACTAGTTTAGTGTAGCTTAGTTTAGTTTAATCAAATTCTTCTCCCCTTTATTTTGCACTCGATTTCTGAAGATTCAAAGTTGACACACCTCCTTGTGGACTCAACCCGTACTTGCCACCTCTTTATCGTGGTCGTGCACTTGCAGTATTAAAAGCTTAATCGAAACAAGTTTTTGGTGTCGTTGCCAGGGAGGTGCTCTGTCCGGACTCTAGTTTGGACGATTCAAGTAGATTTCATCTTTTGTTTTAGTGTTGTTTTATTTTGGACACTTAAAATTCACTGGGAAGACGCAGAACAAATCTTGAAGCATTTGAAGCAACCAAAACCACCAGTTAACGGTCTGGGACCGTTGAGTGGCGGCCTGGTGAGCTCCTTTCTCCCCCATTTTTCTTCATGTGTTGGTAATGATATTATAGTTGTCTGGGAGCTCAATTATGCATGTTCTGACATGTATATTGCACACATATCAATCAATAAACCAAACATTCCCCCGTTTAATCAACTTGGCCTTTAAAATCCAAAGCAAAAGATTAGGCATTCTTGCTTCTTTAGGTAATGGATCATGTACCTGACTTAGGCACATAGCTTGCCTTCATTTAGCTTTAGTTTCCGTTGTTGATTGTTGGCGTGGGGTACGTGCACCCATTCTCTCATTCATTCATTCATGTTTAGATCATGCATTAGTTAGTAAGGTGCATCAAGAGTAGAGTGAGGTAAGTGCTTGTTTGGTGAGTTGCTTGCTAGCCTAAGGATTCAAAACATCTTTAAGGGGCACCACCTATATTCTTCAAGATAAGGTGGGGGATTTCATCACCCTCCCTTAGCCCCAGAAACCACACTCTAGTGAAGCTCTAAATCTAAAATCAAGTAGACATTGGCCATTAGGACTCGGGTGCATTAGGAGAGTAATCCGGTCATGACTGTCATAGTCTGATTGGCGTGGCCCACTTTGTCGATAGCAGGAGAGACGAAATCTACAGATCTTGGCTAACTTTTGGGGCTTTGTGGTCTTCCTCATAGGGCAATGAGGTGTGTTGAGGCCGTGTGACCTCGCAGTTAGGCGTCGTTTAGCTGTATGGACCTATAGTGACCTTAGGCTGTTTGAGCTGTTTTTGCTTGCTTAGGCTTCTATCCTAACCCACTAGCCACAGTAGCTCTAAGTATTCTTCTCTTATCATCTGAGTCTTCTCCTCCTCTATATTCTTCTAGTAGTACACATTCTATTGTGTGTTGTTTTAGTTTCGAGTCGAGCGTTTTATGCGACGTTGGGCTCGTTCTGGTGTGAGCGCTCGACTTGAGAGAGTGCATTTTTTTGAGATTGACAGTCTAGATGATCACCGATCGTCGCCTCGAGCTCTTTTGAAGCGTGAGGCCGAGTCGTCTCATCGAGATAAGGGATATTGCGTTCCAAACATGGATTACCTCGGTCCACTTTCACCACCACGTATACCTCCTTCTCCTCCTCCGACAACTCGGGAGGAAGAGGGATTCGGTCAGGATCGAGTTCTGGGTGCACCACCACCTTTAAATCGATGGGATAGGCCAATTACATTGTGGGAGTGGACCCATCCTATTTGGGTCGTACAGCCGTCTTGCATAGTTCTCTCGCGTGCTCGCCGGAGCAACTATGAATTGAAACCTTCATATGTAGGCATGCTTCCTACCTTCATTGCCAATAAGGAGGATCTGTATATCTGTATACATGAATTCGAGGAGGTATGCTCATTGTTCAAGCTTCAACAGCTTCACGAGGATTCAATTCGGTTGAGGATGATTTCTTTCACGTTGAAGGATAACGCGAAGAAATGGATGTGCAACCTCCCAACCAACTCGATTCGGTGCTGGGATGAATTCGTGACTATTTTTCTGAAGAGATTCTTCCCTCAAAGGAAGACTCAACAGATACGGCACCAGATACATCAAATGTCCCAGACTGAGACTGAATTGTTTCGTATTTTATTTGAGAGAATCAAGGACATTCTCTTGCAGTGCCCTCATCATGGATTTGAGTTGTTGTAGTTGTGTCAGATTGTTTCTGCCTCAACTAGAACACTCGCACATTGTTGGTGTCAATTCGTCAGGGTGATTTCCAAATGAAACCCATCGATGAGTGATGCATTGCATACATTGCATCATATGTCTTTCATTTAGATTACTTTTACATCAATAAATGCTACTAAGGTATGTGTTTAGTCTTATTTACAGAATACAGGGACCATAATGCAATTTACCCACATCCCGAGCATAAACGCGTGCAAAAGATTCATTTCTAGCATAAAGACCAAGTTCAAGTTTATCGGGTTACAAATGGAAATGTATCCAAGCATAAAAGCATTCAAGACCTAATTACAAAAAGAGCAAGGACTTGAGCACAAAAGTAGCCGAGGACTTAATTGCAAAAAGACAAGGACCTAATTGCAAATCACGAGTAGTTTTTATTATCTTGGAGAAAATATATAGAAAAATCAATGTGTATCTCAAAATATATGAAGGAATTAATCCGGAGCTCAAAAGAATGGAAAGAATCAATCCAGACGCGCAAAGAAGGATCAAATCATACCATAAACATTCAACCAAAATCTGGACAAAATCAGGCCAGATTGTGTGGCGTTTCTGCCGCACCACACACACAATGTGCGGCGTTTCCACCGCCCAAGCATCGATCCGCGTCTCCCAATTTCGTCCAGTCGTGTCTGGACACGTGTACTTTCCAATATTATACCTAGATCCCTTGTAGCAACTATAAATAGACCCAAGAACGATGTTAGAAGGGCCCTTAGTCTTTGGTGGTAGTTTTTATTCTTAATCTTAGTTTTGTATTCTTCTTTTCATTAATAAAATTCTGTCTTTTATTTATTACTTTTAGTTTTCTTTTGTAATGTCTCAAGGACCCCTTCTTCCTCCCTCCATGAGTTTCTAACTCTTTCCAAAGGGTGGAGGTGACGGATTTAGGGTGAAGAGAAGACGAATAAAAGTTATTATTTTAATTTTGTGTTAGTATATTTTGATTACTTGAGTTTGTGTTAAATCATTTATCATGTAATGCTTCATAACTAACATGATTTATTATAAGTTTCTGAATTCTCTAATCTAAAACCTAAATCTAAACCTCCACCCGACGGAATTCACCTCTTTGTTCTTGTTTTAGTTTTAATTGTTCTTGTTTCTTGCTTTACATAATTAAAACCCAAAAATCTCAAAACCAAATTTATTTCTTCTCTCCTTCTTCTCCTTAATCGAAAATCACACTAAAAACAGAATCTCTCCCTCCTTGTGTTCGACCCGTATTTTCCACGTCTCCATTGACGTCGTGCACTTGCGGTATAAATAAAATTCTCATCAAGTTTTTGGCGCCGTTGCCGGGGAAGCGACGCAGATTTTGTTTTTTGTTGATTTCGATTCTATTCTGTTTATCTTGTGCGCGATCTAACTATTTGGATCTGTGTTTCAGGAGACAACAGAGCGCGCGGTGAAATCTGAGCGCAGTCTGAGCAACAAGGGTGGCGGAATCGCCGCACACCTGAAGCATCTGAGCTTCAAATTTTTCTGGGCTTAGCACCATCTCTGGGTGGACGTGTGGGGCTACTGAAATTTTGAGAGCGGGCGGCGAACCCGACTGAGTATTACGTAGGTAACCTTTGTTGCCTTTTTACTCGTAATTTCTAGTTTCGGAAAATTTCCTTTTCATAGAACGCATGTGTTAGGGCAAAAATTCCATAATTTGCAATAATTCAACTCTGACCTAAAATTGGCAAAATTAGAAAGGCCTTAGTGCATGCATCATCTAGTGTTTTGTATGCATTATTCTTGCTAAATTCTTGCAAATCAATTTCTGTTGAAGAGTGCTGGAGTCAAGGTACGTATCGTGGTTTTTATCGATTGCATTTAGGCATATAATTTAGTTTTCATACAACCTTGCAATTGCCCCCAATTAAAGACCATTGTTTGACTATCTTTGCTAGATCTAAGTTAAACTATCTTAAGGGCAACTCCGTAGGCAAAGATACGGTGGGGATTTCATCACCCTTCCGTGGCCCACAAATAACAATCCCAAAGTGTCACCGAAGCCTTAAATTAAAATCAATTAGACATTGGCCCCTAAGGACTCGGACTCATTTAAGGAGAAGAATTAGTTTGACTTGCTATGACCTGAAGCCGATTGAATTTAATTTGGTGTCTAGAAAGTGTTTTTGTGTTGACGTAAGTCTTCCAAGCGAAGTGGTTGTCTAATTGGCACCGACTCTGTCGGAAGCGCCCCCACTAGCTATACACGGCCTGGCCAAGTTGGTTTGATTAGTGAAGGAGGTGAATCAAGCAAATCAATTCGACTCAACCAGTTAGGAGTCGTCTAGATCTAAGCGACACTAGGTCTATGATTGTTTGAACCGTGCTTTCTTAGGAATTTTCTGACCAACCCTCTTTCTATCTTTAGAGTTAGGTTTCCCTTCTCATCTGAGTCTTCTTTCTCTTCTCACCTAAATTCTCTAGATTAGGATTCTTTTCTCATCTTTCCCCATTCTATTGTTTGTTTCCCTTTTGATAAAAAATAAAAAATAAAAAAATAAAAAAAACGAAAAAAAATAAAATATATTTGTAATTAATTCTTGAAATTAATTTTGGAATTTAAATTTCGAATTTGAATTCAAAAATTGATTCAACCCGGTGCACTCAGATTTGGATTCGGGACTTGAGTAATCGACTCTCACGAGTTCATCTAGTTTCCAGTCTGGAACTTAGCCCCAATCCACCTGTTGCACCACCTCACCCAGATCCAATGGGTGAGAACGTAGTGGACCCACCTGTTGTGCAACCCATAACTCTGAGGGATCGATGCTATCCAGTGATGGCTGCCCAGCCATCGTGCATCGTTATGCCCACCATACCGGGTCGCGACTTCGAACTTAAGGCACAATACATGAGTATGTTGCCTAAGTTCACCTCTAGGGAAGACCCATACCTCTTCCTTAGAGAATTTGAGGAAATCTGCTCTCTTATGCAATACCAGCATATTCCTGAGGAGGCAGTGCTTCTGAAATTCGTGCCTCTAGCACTGAAGGATGACGCTAAGAAATGGCTATATAGTCTAGCCGAAAGATCTATTAGGAGTTGGGCTGAGTTTGTTCAAGTATTCCTGAAAAAATATTTTCCCAACCATAAGACTATGAGGATTAGGAATGAAATTGTTGCATTCGTTCAGTCTGAGAGCGAGCCGTTCTATTCCTATCTAGAAAGATTCAAAAGTGTTCTGACCCAATGCCCTCATCATGGAATTCCGAGATGGCAATTATGTCAAATTATTTATGAGGGATTGACACCCACATCTAGGGTTATGGTAGAATCCGTAAGCCAAGGGAACTTTGTGTCGAAAAATGAAAATGATGCCTGGACTTTCCTTGAGGAATTAGCTGAAAACAGTATGCAATGGGACAATGCTAGAACACCGCTTAACCCGACTATTGGATCTAGAAAAGCAAGTCAACCCAAACCAGGTGTCTTAGCTGTAGATGCCAACATAGCGGCTGAAGCAAAACTAGCTACCCTTATGCGCAGAATGGAAAGTTTAGAGCTACAAACCCAAAACCGAGTGAATCAAGCCTCGACTATCCCGTGCTCTAGATGTGGTCAGACTGGTCATGTAAAGGAGGATTGTGCGGAATGGGACCAAGTTAATGCCATGTATAACCATGCTAGAAATGACCCATACGCATCAACCTATAACTCGAGTTGGCGTAATAATTCCAATTTCTCATCTAGCCAACAAGGTCAACCTCCTAGACAACAACCAAACCCGTATAACCAAAATAATACATCATCTGGGTTTAATAACAATAACGATCATGAGGTTAGGTTGACAAGCTTGGAAAATTTGATGAAAACTTTTATACAAACAACCAACCAGACCTTCCAAAGGCTAGAGACACAAGTCAGCCAACTAGCACAAATAGTAGGTGAAAGAGAAAAGGATCGGTTTCCAAGTCAACCTGAGGTGAACCCTAGATCTAATAATTCATATCAATCCTATCAACCACCTTCAGGAAATAACAACCCTAGACCGGTTCAAATGGTTAATGAAGAAGGACCGTTCCAACAAATAAATGTTGTAGTATCATTACGGTCCGGAAGACAGATTGATAATAATGTGGTAAATCCTAGAACGTCTAATCAATCTAGCCATCAAACTGCCACAGATGACCTAACCATTGAACCCGAGGTCCAATCTGAAACGCCCACCCCACCTACTGAATCTGAACCCGTAGCTCAACCTGAACCTGAGCGAGTCTATGTCCCTAAAGCCCCATTTCCCAATAGACTCAAAAAGAACTCAAGTGCACAAATAGAGAAAATCTTGGAAGTATTTAAGCAAGTTAAGGTGAACATTCCACTCTTAGACATGATTCAACAAATACCTGCTTATGCTAAATTCTTAAAAGATTTGTGCACTAAAAAGAGAAAAACAAACGTACCAAAGAAGGCATTCTTAACTGCAAACATAAGTTCTATTTTGTCCAACACATCTCCTATAAAATATAAGGATCCTGGATGTCCCACAATTTCATGTGCAATAGGAGATACTTTTATCAACAAAGCCCTTCTAGACCTTGGTGCTAGTGTTAACCTACTCCCGTACTCTGTCTATGAGCAAATGAACCTTGGTCCACTAAAACCCTCTAAGACAACCCTTCAATTTGCTGATTGTTCTATTAAGAAACCAAGAGGTATAGTAGAGGATGTTTTGATCAAGGTTGGTGACTTCATTTACCCAGTGGATTTTGTCGTATTAGATACCGCACCTGTTGTAAATCCTAACCGACAAATCCCTGTAATTCTAGGCACACCCTTTTTAGCCACTTCAGAAGCATTGATAAACTGTCGAAATGGGCTCATGCAATTATCTTTTGGGAACTTAAAAGCTGAATTTAATATCTTTCATATTGATAGTGAGCCAGAAATAATATGCAATCAAAGTGACGTTGTGATGAAATCACGAATCCATAATATTTCTGAATCATCACAAAATCAAAAAGGAAGTAAGAAAAAAGGGAGGAATTCATCTACACACCCACCGTCACTCGAGCAAATAAGAGAACCAATTTATGTGCGGGGTGTGGAACCTGTGACTCAGGACTCTCATTGCAACATGGGGAACAATTCAACTGGATACATGCACCAATATGGTGTCATTCAATCCAGTTCTGACTATGGTTGACTTTGAGCAAATTCCATCCTTCCACCGCAGTTCACCAAGGTAATAAGTGCATTTTCCTTATATTTGCATACATTGAGGACAATGCATGATTTAGGTGTGGGGGGGTGTTTATGTATATATTTATCTATATAGCTGTCTTTTATTTCAAAAAAAAAATATAATCAATGTTTCATGACATAGCTTAAGATTGAACTGCCAAAACCCGTGTACAAATTGCATTGAGTTTTTGTTCCTTATTATATAGTTCTGCTTGTAGAAATTATGACATAAATCTAAGCTCCAAAGAAATAACACATTGACATTTAAGACATGTATGCACTTAAATTGGATGAATCAAATCTTTGAAGTGGTTGATAAAAAGTAGAGGTTGAGGAAAATATACCGGGAAGTGTGGACTTCTAATAGCAAGTAAGCCTTGAGGAAAATAAAATAAAAAAAAACGGAATAAAGTGAGGAAATCACATTCTGCAAAACGATTACAAAAGCCCAAGTCTTTGAGTCACTGGTCCGTAGGGGTATCTTGAAACCCGGTAACTTGAGTCTACCAGCTCGGGATTATCGACCAAACTCGCTACACGAATGCAAAAAGAAAAAAATATACTCAAGGCCCAAAGCTAAAAGAATGATCCATGCCATGGTTGATCCGAATGATACTTCACCACCAGAGGAGGCGTACAAAATAATTTAAGTGATAACATGTGTAGAAGGGTTAGTGGTGTGAATGTTGGAGGAGCAAAGACCAAGTCAGAATTTTCATAAGCTAGATTCATATAATGAGCATACAAGAATTCTAAGTGAGATGTATAAGGTTGAGGTGGAGATATTAAGAGCTATTAATGGAATGTTGATTTAAGACTTTGTGGGTGTGTCAACTGAAAACCCTCACGAGACAAAACTCGTCCTCTAAGGAAACTTGGAGGTTTAAAGGCTTGTTGCACATGCTAAGTGCAACCGTGATTCCTACGAAAGTGAGTTAGGATTTCCCTGTTTTTATTTTTCGTATCTTCTGTTTTGCTAGGGACTAGCAAAATCTAGGTGTGGGGGTATTTGATGCATTGCATACATTGCATCATATGTCTTTCATTTAGATTACTTTTACATCAATAAATGCTACTAAGGTATGACCTGAATGCAATTTACCCACATCCCGAGCATAAACACGTGCAAAAGATTCATTTCTATCATAAAGACCAAGTTCAAGTTTATCGGGTTACAAATGGAAATGTATCCAAGCATAAAAGCATTCAAGACCTAATTACAAAAAGAGCAAGGACTTGAGCACAAAAGTAGCCGGGGACTTAATTGCAAAAAGACAAGGACCTAATTGCAAATCACGAGTAGTTTTTATTATCTTGGAGAAAATATATAGAAAAATCAATGTGTATCTCCAAATATATGAAGGAATTAATCCGGAGCTCAAAAGAATGGAAAGAATCAATCCAGACGCGCAAAGAAGGATCAAATCATACCATAAACATTCAACCAAAATCCGGACAAAATCAGGCCAGATTGTGCGGCGTTTCCGCCGCACCACACACAAAATGTGCGGCGTTTCCGCCGCCCAAGCATCGATCCGCGGCTCCCAATTTCGTCCAGTCGTGTCTGGACACGTGTACTTTCCAATATTATACCTAGATCCCTTGTAGCAACTATAAATAGACCCAAGAACGATGTTAGAAGGCCCTTAGTCTTTGGTGGTAGTTTTTATTCTTAATCTTAGTTTTGTATTCTTCTTTTCATTAATAAAATTCTATCTTTTATTTCTTACTTTTAGTTTTCTTTTGTAATGTCTCAAGGACCCCTTCTTCCTCCCTCCATGAGTTTCTAACTCTTTCCAAAGGGTGGAGGTGACGGATTTACGGTGAAGAGAATACGAATAAAAGTTATTATTTTAATTTTGTGTTAGTATATTTTGATTACTTGAGTTTGTGTTAAATCATTTATCATGTAATGCTTCATAACTAACATGATTTATTATAAGTTTCTGAATTCTCTAATCTAAAACCTAAATCTAAACCTCCACCCGACGGAATTCACCTCTTTGTTCTTGTTTTAGTTTTAATTGTTCTTGTTTCTTGCTTTACATAATTAAAACCCCAAAATCTCAAAACCAAATTTATTTCTTCTCTCCTTCTTCTCCTTAATCGAAAATCACACTAAAAACAGAATCTCTCCCTCCTTGTGTTCGACCCGTATTTGCCACGTCTCCATTGACGCCGTGCACTTGCGGTATAAATAAAATTCTCATCGTGAGGCATGGGACACTTTTGAATAATGGCTGAATGTATCATTGAGTGGGGCACCACGAGAGAGCCGCCAGCTGCCAGGTCTTCTGGTCGAGCCGGATCATACCAAGTTGAGTCAACTATTGCATCTGAGGCGAAAATGGTTGCTCTCATGCATAGGATTGAGAGTTTAGAGTCGGACTGACCTCCTATAGCTTTGGTCGCTACTCCCACGTGTAGTAGGTGTGGATTTACGAGACATAGTGACTTGGAATGTACTACGCTCCAAGTGATACTGAGCATGCCAAAGTGACGTATCAACAGAGGCCCCGTAACAACCTTTACTGTCACACCTACAACCCGAGATGACAAAACCACCTTAACTTCTCTTAGGGACTTAGTGGGGGCCATGGCCAGAGCTCGCACCGTCAGCCTCAACCCCCATCTTATCCCCAACCACGCCATCGCCATGCTACCCACCCCCATATCAAAGGTCTCAGCCTCATGCACACCAACCTACTCAGGCCTCACCATTCGGTTATTCTAGCCAGACACTTCCCTAGCAGGTTGACTATAAGGACCCTCTCTTGAACAATCCCTTCAAACGTTCATGCAGAATAAGCAAAGTTCATTTAAAACTTTGGAAATGCAAGTCAGTTAATTGGCTCATCAGCTCAATTAACGTGAGAAGGGACAATTTCCATGTCAAGCCAAGGTAAATCTCCGGGGTACCGAATCTCAAGGAAGGCCACTAGGACCTCAAGCTACCTCTAAACTGACCCATCATGTTAATGAGATTCATACTTTGAGGTCCGGTAAAAAGGTGGACAACAAAATTGGGTTGCCTTCCTTGCAATCACCATGTCTTTGTGTGACCTGACCTGCGGTGATACCAACATCTATGAGAAAGGAGGATCCTGATGTTCCCTCAAGAAATACTTCCACGAACGAGCTTGATCCTGAGGTTCTTTTTACGTTTATTTCGACAATGGGATCAAACCCTAAGCTCCCATTGTCTCATCATGGGTCAAAGGAATATGATTCAGAGGTCCCCACTCATGTTCTATGGAATAGAATCTTGAAGTTCCTTCAAAAGACCATTATGCCCCAAAGGTGTCATTCCTTGAGCTCCTTAAAAAGAAAAGTTCAGATCAATACGACAAGATGTTTGGGATCTTTTGGCAAGTTAAGGTGAACATTCCAATATTGGTGGTGATTCAGTAGATGCCACCGTATGACAAGGTTTTCAAGGATTTATGCACCAACAAGGGAAAACCCAATGTTCCCAAGAAAACTTTTCTTGCGGCTAATGTGAGTCCATTGTTTGCACAACCCAAACAAATCAAATACAAGGATACTGGTTGTCCTACTATTTCTTATGTGATTGGTGATGTGCCAATACATTGAGCTTTATTGAATCTAGGAGCATCTATCAATCTTTTGCCGTATTCTGTCTACTCCACCTTGGCCTTGCAGACCACATACCAAAAAAAACCACTCTTCAGATGGCTGATAGGTCAATGAAGAAACCAAGGGGCGTGGTGTAAGATGTTCTTATCAAAGTGGGTGAGTTCATTTATATAGTCGATTGCTTTGTTTTGGATACAGAACTTGTGCCGAACCGACTTGGATAAATTTCTTTTATTTTGAGGCGAACATTTCAAGCGACTTCCATTGCTTTGATCAATTGTCGTAATGGTCTGATGAGTGTAACATATGGTAGTCACTGCACTGATTTCAATATTTTCACCATCGAGAAGAAGCCACGTGCCTTTCATGACCCTGTAAAGGTGAATCTTATCAAGGGCACAAATGAGAACGAAGTCGAAGACACCTTTAAGTATTTCAGAGAGTTGTTCGATGAAGATCTTGTTGGTGGTAAAGATGTTTCAA
The DNA here is from genome assembly GCA_963682175.1 of Triglochin maritima. Classification (NCBI taxonomy): domain Eukaryota; kingdom Viridiplantae; phylum Streptophyta; class Magnoliopsida; order Alismatales; family Juncaginaceae; genus Triglochin; species Triglochin maritima. The sequence continues at coordinate 25,058,521 of OY821788.1, read as the reverse complement.
CTGGGCTGGCACAAGAAGGTGCCTTATCTTGTGACCATGTGGCCTTTGAGCTACCTCATTTTGATCATGTGGTTCTTGCACCACTGGATACCATTTTTGTGGCCTCTGGGCCACCTGCTCTTCACTCTATATTTCTTGAGGACCCAATGTTGTTTAAGAATCAACCACCTGATACCCTACATTCAAACAACCAGAGAGAGGTTCACCTCTCATTCATGCCTCCTATCTTGTTCATTCTCAAGTGCATCAAACGACCACAATGCTTATAAGGGTGTCAGATGGTAATGCAATTATGTTTCTGGACTAAACCATCAAGGTAATAAATCCAGGGTGTCACTTTGTGTGGATGAGATGATCCCGGTGCACCTAAATGTCAGTTGGAGGGTATATATTGATGACCCTCAACTTTGTAGCGGAATGGAAACATATTCTTTTCCATTTCCTTTAACAGACCCTGGTTTTAATGGGCATGAACCACCATCCTTGGTTCATAAACCTCTCAACAATCCTCCTATTTCTTATGTTGCGAGCCCACACAGCTGCATTTTTCGCTCGAGAGATGGCATGTTCCCATTGATGTCCCTTGACAAATGAAGATGGGAGCCCGTTAATGTACAGATTTATGTTCTAAAAAAAGGAAAAAAATGATGAAACAAAAAATAAAAATAGAAGACTCCAAGAGTGAGCATTGATTGTTGTGGGCCCCGACCCTTGTGTATTTGGGCCACATTTATTTAACGTATTTGTCTCCCTTCTTAAGTGCCTCATAGGTTTTCGGGAATTCGAGTATATGACCATCCGCTTAACCATGAACTTTCCTTTGCGCTATACGTTGGTGAGATCTTTCCTTTTTCAGGCATCAATCCATGTAGTATTATGCTCACATTCATTGAGGACAATGCATGAAGTAAGTGGGGGGTATTTTAGGTGTGTACATAGTCGACTCTTTATCCTTTTCTTTTGTTTTCTTTTGTTTGCATTGTTTAGGTCATGTTAGTGTGTTGCATTTATTATTGATATATTTGCTTGCGATGATCCTTGCGTGACATGTTTGGATTTGCTTGCCTAGTGCTTTAAAATTTCCATTTCTTTCAAAATCTTCACGTGTTTTCGAAAGAAAAAAGTTTGTGGGTTTTGCGTGTGTTTAGCATGTGCAAAATCTTTGAGAGGTGAAGTAAACAGAAAGATCCCAAAATTGACTTGAACATGATGCATTAGGATATCTAGTACACTGACTTCAGGTCTTATATAGTCGATATGATGCACCTCGACTTCCCTCGGGGGGTGAGTAATCAAAAAGTTTCAGCACTCAAATAAATAACGAAGTCCATTCTGAACCTAGTGAGTCAAATAATTTGTGTCTGTTAGTATAAGGAAGTTTCTCTTAGTCAGGGATACTTAAACTCCTGTTGCGAAACCTTAAATGTAGGGGTTTTGGGTCATGTGTAGATAAGAAATAAGTGAGTAGGGTGTTCTCTCTTCTTGCACGATTCCTCTCACTTGGGAAATTAGGTTCGAGGGGACTTTGTGTCTGGTGCTTTCAAGTCATCTGACCTGGGATGCACCGCCCGAACTCCTGTTACACGGGTGGTAGGTATCACTATGTGTGGAGATTGGGGGGAAGGTTTACGTGATAGTGTAAGTCATCATAAGCAATGATGCATGAAACTTGACGTTGGGAGAATTAAACACAAACTAGTAAAAAGATAAAAAACAAAAAAATGAGAAAACAAGAGAAAGAAGATGGTAATACAAATAAAAACCTTAATGGACTTAACACTTTGTATCACTTAAGGATGTTATGGTTTCCCATGTCTAACTAAATTGCTTAAACTAAATTCCTTAACTAAATTGCACGAACGGTTCATTAGGCTAGGTGTGTAAACTAAATACATAATAGAGTCAGCCTATAGGATTACCGTATCCAATGATCGACAAAAGTAGGTCCATGGAGTCATGTTAGGTTGAATAATGCATCAATGTTCTGATTTTGTAGGTATATCCGCTGAAAACACTCAGGAGACACCACTCCTCTTCATTGGCGACAATGGGATTTAACGACTTGATGCACGCGATGAGTGCAATGTGATTCCTACGAAAGTGAGTTAGGATTTCCCTATTTTTGTATGTTTTTCCTTTCTTTCATTTTCTCTTTCTTTGTTCTTCTCAGGACTAGCAAAAGGTACGTATGGGGGTATTTGATTTGTAGCATATCATGGTTAATATTCATTCTATATATTCTAAATTTTACCCCGATATTGTGATACTCAAGTGTTTGTTGTTATATTTCAGGTATTAGGTGATAAAGAAGAGAAAAACAGAAAAATGACTGAAACGCTAGAAGAAATGAGTTAAATGAAAACAAATGGACCTCTCTGTCATGCACAAGAAGCCATCTACAAGAGGGAAGGACCTGAACGTAAGCCCAAACAAACCAAATAGCAAATCGAGAAAGTTCACACCATCATGAGGATATTTTGGCAATTAGAATTGGGCGCAGACTCAAACAACCAATCTGGGTGCACCGCAAGTGGAGAAATGAAGCAATGAAAAAGTCAACCAAAAGTGACCGCCAATTGGCGGTCCAAGATGCTCATAATCTGACCGGACTTCTCGTGGGTGTGTTCTTTGTATCCATTTGTAGAAGTTTCATTTGTAGCACAACGGGGGATGGTCTCCCGTTACCTTTTTCATGCCTATAAATAGAACTCTTCCTCCTCCTTTGTAAGACACCCATTGCTTTGTGGTCATTCTCTCTACTCGGAGTAAAGTCTTGGGGCAAAACTTGAGTGGAGAAGAATGCTACTTGTAATGTGAGTCATGTAAATAAAATATTTTCTTAGTTTTGTTCTAATGTTGTCTCTTTTAATGTTTGCATGTTTAGCTTAGTTAATTTTGTTCTTGTAATCTTAGTATAATTAGTAGAATGTCTTCTTTCCTTAATACAATTGTTAACTTAATGTGTAATGAGTAGTTTCGTCCCCCTTTGGGGGTGGACATGATGTTTATATATGTAATGAAGAATGAGAATGAATGCTATATTATGCCATATGTGATGAATGTGAATGTATGCGTGTTTGTTTAAAAGAGAATACTTAACTTGATGGGTTTTCCATAATCATTAGGAACTTCTCATGCTTGTTTAGGTTCTGAATAACCAACTTGTTTATGCGCATGTTAATCAACAAGGTTAGTAATTGGAAAGATAAGTTTTACCACAACCATTAGGTACTTTCTCTGCATGAAAACACAACGTAGACTGGTGCCTTATTGAATGCATCATTCAACACTTTATTACATTTGTACACACATTCCACCCCTTGGGGGTTTCTCTTCCTAAATTCCAGCTTGCTTTTATAATTAGCTAGTTTAGTTTCAATTCTTCTTGTGCTTTCATCTTCCTTGTTTGTTGCTTACTAGTTTAGCGTAGCTTAGTTTAGTTTAATCAACTTCTTCTCCCCTTTATTTTCCACTCGATTTCCTAAATATCGGAGTTGACACACCTCCGTGCTTTCATCGCGGCTGTGTACTTGTGGTATTAAAGCTTAATCGAAACATGGATCCACCAAAGGATCAAACAACCAACCTCCGATAAAAATTAATTTGCTACCAAATAGGTGCAAAATGTTGTATCAATTAATGCTAGGTAGGGAATCACAAGCCTTAGCTACCTGGAATTTGGAGGAGGTATGCAAAGGTTTGCCTTCAGATTTGTACATTTTTAAAGAGGATGTTATTCAGTTCTTGGCGATGGATCAACTATGCATGTCAATTATCAACGTGCAAGTGAAGTAAGTGTTTTCTTGCGTATAAGATGAAATGTATTGAATAGTTTTATTGTAATTATAACATAATGTAATTTTCACTCTTGTAGACACCTTTATGACGCCAGATGGTCAATCTTTCTCAATCATAGAGTATTTGGATTTGTGTGTCCATCTACTTTCATACACGAGAGTGACGATAATTCGGGTCACCTTGCGAATATCATGAAAGAACAGGGGAAAAAATATTATATCGTCCCTTATCATTAGATATAACATTGTTAATTGATACTAATTAGAATTTGATTTTGTAATAAACTTCTAATTATATGTATAATCAGAGCTTATTGGATGTTTGTCATTCTATGCCCCGAAGCTAATTCTGTATATTGGTTTGATCCTTTGGGCATCCTTAAAGAAACTTGTAAATCTGTAAGTTTGTTTTAATCACTGTATTAGTAATTCGTGTATTTGAGTGAGTATTATGGACTTCATATTGAAGAACTTGTGTTACTCAGAAAAATGAAGATTTACAGAATGTGGTGGAATAAGGACTACCAAAAATACTGCCGTAACTTGGCATGCAATGGGTGTAAGTTTCTCCCATTTTGGTTAATTTTTTTAAGTACTTGAACGTATATTTTGCAAATTTATATCTTTTGTAGTTCCACAAGCAGACTGGAAAAACCAAATGTGGGTACTACGTTATGAGATACATGCAGGAACTCATCGAAATTGCACCTAAAGACATAGAGCTATTTGAGGTAATATAGATCATTTTTAATGGTATAATTATAGTTTCATTATTACATATTTATATTGTGTACTTGTATTTTCATAGGTCTTCAAGAAGACTAGCGATCTCGATTCGCAAACCGAGCTCGATGATACTCGTGAAGGATGGGCTCGCTACTTTATTAGCAATATGTTATTGAACTAGAATATCATGACTGCAATGTTTTTAAACCACATTCTTTGTATTACCAACATTATTTGTATTGAACTAACATTTTATGAAAGAAATGTGAATTTGTGAATAATTGAGTTTATGAATTTGTGAATGATTGTGTTAATCAATTTGTGAAATATATGGGTGAATGAAATCAGTTGAATTTGTGTATGATTGTGCAGGATGAATGATTGTGAAATGTTCATAGTGAATGTGTTGTGTAGGATGAATGAATTTTTTATGTGCATTTTATTATTTATTTTTAATTTAGGAAAGGTATAGACATCGGTTATTAAGTTAACCTGACGTCTATACCCCAGAATAGACGTGGGTGGTCAACATGACCGACGACACGTCTTTTTTGGAAGGGAAAAAACACCGTCTGTATGTACAACTGACGCGTATTTGCTTAGCATAGACGTCGGTTGTAAGTATAACCGACGCGTATTCCATCCGACTAGACGTCGGTGTTGAGGATGACAGACGCATATTCCATCTGAATAGACGTTGGCTCTTACTGACCGACGTCGAGCTATAGATGACCCATAGATAGACGTTGGTTTATGGAAGGCCTGATTGATCGTTTTATATTTAACCGCAAGTGCACGGCCGCGTTGAAGCGGTGGCAAATACGGGTCGTCCACTGGGAGGTGTGTCGATACTTGGTTTGTGCGAAGGCGAGAGGTAAAGAAAGGAAAGAAAGGTTGGTTACACAAAACTACACTAAGGTGCAAATGGAAATGGAAGAAAAGCAAGAAAACTAAACCCCAAAGGGGGTAGATAAATAATGTGAACATAAAGAAGTGTGTGTGTGTGTTCATTAAGCTCCTCACAACATTTAGTGCATGAAATCATAAAACTACATCCAACTTTGCCTCTACATGAATTAAGATAAGACTACATCATTAAAACATACAAGACAATAATTGGAATGAAGCTACATGAACTCAAGTATAAAGACTATACCCTACTATGCCTCTACATGAATTAAGATTTCACTACATCATTAAAACATACAAGACATTAGCTAAGGTAAAGGCAACAAGAGCACATACACTACAAATTGTGTTTCCAATATTAACTTCATCCATATCCTAACCTTATCATTCCCCATAAAATAGGTCCACTAATCAAAGCATAAACGAAGCTTCATTCAAGAGCATGAGCATATCAAAGATAAGAGTGAAAACCCATTAGATGGTTATGGAAATCATATAAAGCTCAAGGGATAAAGATAACACACACTTAATACACTACATGATTATATCACATATTTCTCCACCCCCCAAATGGGGATGGAACTACTCACTACTCCTTACACTACTGATTAGACTAAGTAAAGAAAACATTTAACTAAGATACTAAAATTACCAAACAAGAGATTAAACAAAGTAAAGCAACCCACACAAAACAAGCAACATAACAAAACAAGATTAAAAGAAACAAATAAACTTTTATTAACAATGACTCACATTGAAGGTAACATTGTTCTCCACCTTGAGTTATTGCTTCAAGGCTCACTCCTTAGTAGAGAGAATGCCACCAAACAATGGGTGATTACAATGGAAGGTGAAGAGTTCTATTTATAGGCATGGAAAAAGCTAATCCGGGACAATCCCCCGATGTGGGACTAAACCAATACCAAAAATAGACTAAGAATACACTAATACAAGCCCAGCACAAAGTTTAGCGGATCTGGAGACATATGGACCATTAATTAGCGGTCCAAGACCGCCAATTGGCGGTCTATATGATCCAGATCGAGTTGGTTTTGGTTGTGGGCTTTCCTGGTGGTCTTTGTTGGTCTTTGATGCATCTACTTTGTTTATTGGAGCTCCGACCCGAATCGAATTGCCAAAATACTCCTCATGATGGTGTGGAGTTTCCTGTTTTGCTCTTAGGTCCTTTGGTCTTACGATCAGGTTCTTCTCCATTGCATCTTGGTCCTCAGGTCTCACAATTAAGTCCTTTTTCCTGCTTTTGGGTCCTTTCATGGCTCTTCTCTTCAAACCTCTTTATTCCTGAAAACTAAACATAAAACTCGTCACGTAGCATTGCTTAGGTGTAAGATAATGGATATAAGGTACAAATATAAGCATGAAATGATGTCAATCAAATACCCCCACACCTAAGTTTTTGCTAGTCCCGAGCAAAACAAAGAAAGAGAAAAGCAAACGAAAAACAAGAAATCCTAACTCACTTTCGTAGGAATCACGGTTGCACTTAGCACGTGCAACAAGCCATTAAACCTCCTTGTTGCCAAGGAGGGGGAGTGTTGTCTCCTGAGGGTTTTCAGCGGATACACCCACAAAATCCGAACAAGATGCATTATTCAATCTAGACACTCGACTCGTTGGACATATGTTGTCGATCATTGGGCGCGGTAATCCTACGGGCCGACTCTATATAGGTAATAAGTCCACACACCTAACTTAATGAACCATTCATGTTAGTTCAATAAGGAATTAAGTGAAAGACATGGACAACCTCAAGATCCTCAAGTGATACAAAGTGTAAGGTCCATTAAGGTTTTTATTTGCATTACCATTTTTTTTTCTTTTTTTTTCTTTTCACATTTTTTCTTCTTCTTTTGTTTCTTTTTATTAGTTGGAGCTTCTCCCAGGGTTAGGTTTCGTGCATTATTGCCTATGAGGACTTACACTATCACGTACACCTTTCCCCAAATCTCCACATAGGACAATCCCTACCACCCGTGTAACGGGAGTTCGGTCGGCACATCCCAAGTCAGATGACTCGAAAGCACCAGGCACAAAGTCCCCTCAGACCAACTTTCCCGAGTGATAGGAGCCGTGCGAGAAGAGAGAACACCTACTCACTTATTTTTTATCTACACATGAACCAAAACCCCTACACTTAATGTCTCACAACAGAATTTAAAAGGGTCCTTGACTACAACAAACTTCCTAAATTAACAAACACGAATTATTGACTTCTTTGAATGTTTGAGCACTGAAACCCTATGATTACTCACCCCCAAAGGAAAACTGGGGTGCATCCTAACGACTCGATAAATCCTAAAGCCACGTACTAGATATCCTAATGCATCAAGTTCAAGACAATTTTGGGAGCTTTCTTTTTACTTTGCCTCTCAACGGTTTTGCACTTGCTAAACACACGCAAAACCCACAAAACATTTTCTTTCGAAAACACATGAAGATTTTGAAAGAAATGTGAAAATTTTGAAGCACTAGGCAAGCAAAAGAAGACAAGTCACCCAAGGATCATGGCAAACAGATATATCGATATTAAATGCAGCACACTAACGTGACCCTAACAATGCAAACAAAATAAAACAAAATCAAAAGAAAAGATTCGACTATGTACACACGTAAAACACCCCCCCCCACACCTACTTCATGCATTGTCCTCAATGAATGCAAGCAAGATACTACATGGATTGATGCATAAAAAGGAGAGATCTCACCAACATGAAGTACAAAGGGAAGTGCAAGGTCATGTTGATGGACATAACCCGAATTCCCTCAAAACCTGTGAGATGCTAAAGAAGGGATACAAATACGTGAAAGAAATGGAGCCCAAATACACAAGGGTTGGGGCTCACAACAATCGATGCTCACTTAAGGAGTCTTTTATTGTACTTCTTTTTTCTGTTTTTCTTTTCTTTTACTTTTTCTGTTTTTTTTTGTTCTTTTTTTGTTATTTTTTTGTTTTTTATATAACTATGTACAAACATAAGTTCCCATCTTCATTTGTCAAAAGACATCAAATGGGAACCTCAAGAGTGGGTCAATGCACTTGGAAAGGGAACATGACACCACGTGCGGCCAGAATACGCATGCGTGGGGCCCCTTCACAAAGAGCACCAGATGAAATGAGAGGTTCATGAATAGGACACAAATGCGTCTCAATCAAAGGGTCAAACTGAAAGAGGTTGAACCTCTCAAGAGTTTGGGAAATGAGGGGCAACGGAAGAAGAGTTTCTCCCGTTGCGCTGCTGAAGTTATGATCGTCAATCCAAACTCTCCAACCAACAGGCTGGTGCGTCGGAACGAGGTCAAGAACCTCGTTAGGCATGTCCAACACACCAGGCAAACAAAAAGTGGGTCTCATACCCAAGGTATCCTCCAAGGAACTCCTAATACCCTCATGAGCAATGTAGTTGTTTGATGTTCCATCATTTCCAAGATAATCAGGACCAATAGAGAGAGGCAAACTCTCATCAGGTTGCTTGAAATTGAGGGGACTAGGGAGTTCTTGCTCCACCAGAGGTGAGTCCTTAGAAGGTACAACAATAAGATCATGTGGCTCAAGGGCCACGGGACAAGAAGATAAGGCACAATCCTGTGCCGACTAATAAAGAAGTTGGTCCATAGTATTCTCAATTGGAATCGAATCCTCCACCAAGGGATCGTGAATTGAAACCCCAAGTCCCTCAGACTGACTAGGAGTTTGACTTTAAAAGATTGTGCTTTGAATTTGTGGATGTGGTGGTGGTTCGATTTCAGAAGATAAATCCTCATGTTGACATGAAATGTCACTCTCCTCACATTCACGTAATTGCTGCGATATTTGACTCACTTGCAGTGCCATATTTTCTATGGACTGTTGAGTGGTTTCCATGAACGTAAGGAAAGTTTGTTTCAAGGAATCAGGTATGCGGTCAACGATGAGGTCCAAGTCAGAGCTTGGGAAATTTTGGGGTTGGGTGTTGATTGGCTGAGAATGAGTCCAATGATTTGGAGTGGGGTGTTGGTAGAATTCTGGGTATTCGGGAGGAGGATACTGGGGTGAACATGAAGTATAAGAATTTGGATATGAATTGTCTCCCCATGAATCCATCACTCTCGGATTGTACGCGGATGCGTAACGGTCATAATGAGCATTTTGGGAAAATGTATGCTCATACTCAGGTTCTAGGGGGAACATAAGGACATTCCCTAGAGACATGATCACTCAACCCACAACAGTCGCATGCTACGGCTACTGGAGACACCGGTACAAACATGTCGTCTGCCGCACGCATGAAAGAGGCCAAAGTTTCTTGCAATGTCTCAGTTTGATGACCAGTGTATGATCCGACGAAACTAGATTGTCGTCTACCAGTCGGTGCCTCTCTCATGTTACCCCAATATGAAGATTGCTCAGTCACACAATTGCGATCATCCCAACCATACGGGGTGTTAGTCTGAGCCACCCCAGGTTGCATGTCTCCGGAGTACCAGGGAGAATTGTCCTGGTCCCAACAATGATATGGATGGTCGCCCATGTAACCATCCAACTCAAGAAAAACTCTCAAGTCGACCACTCTCACCACCACGAGGCTAAGCTCGCAAAAAGTGCTCGACTCGACCCTAAAACGCTACTAGAGAGTGTAAAGGGGAGGAGACTAAAACGTAGAAGTAGGTGAGAAGAAGATGACTCAGAGGAGAAGGGAAGAATCCCTAAAGCTAGCGTGGGTACAGGGTGAGGATAGAAGCCTAGTCTACCAAACACGGCTCAAACAAGCTTAGGCTGGCTATGGGTCCTTACAGCTAGACGATGCCTAACTGCGAGTTCACACGGCCTCAACACGCCTCACGTCCCTACGACGAAGACCACAATGCCCATCAAGTGAGCCAAGATCCGGATATCTCGTCTCTCCTACTACCGACAAAGTGGGCGACACCGATCAGGCTATGACGGTCGTGACCGGATCACTCTCCTAATGCGCCCAAGTCCTAATGGCCAATGTCTACTTGCTTTTAGATTAAGGCTTTACTTGAGTGTGCTTTTTGGGGCTAAGGGAGGGGTGATGAAATCCCCCACCTTATCTTTGAAGACTATAGGTGATGCCCCTTAAAGATGTTTTGAAATCTTAGGCTAGCAAGCAACTCACCAAACAAGCACTCACCTCACTCTTGTTCGATGCAAACCTTACTCACTAATGAATGTCCTAATGCGTGAATGAGTGTTAAGGAATGCGTACCTCGCTCCAGCAATCAACGAAAAAATGTAAAGCAAAGAAAAGAAAGATGCATGCAAGGTCTACATATGGTGCATGACCTAGATGGCAAGAAGTCTAATCTTTTGCTTTGAGTTTTATGGTCCAAGTTGATTAAAGGGGGAGTGATTAATGATATGGGAGCAAACCAGAAGTTACAGCATGCAAAATAGGGCTCCCAGATAACAAATATTTCAAGACTAACGACCAACAAAAATTTCAAGGAAAGAAACTCTCACCAGGCCGCCAATTGGCGGTCTTCAACCGCTGATTGGCGGTCTTTTTAGGTCTTCTCTTCCTCAAACTTCTCCAGTAGACTCCCCTGGATCTTGTGGTTCCCTGAAACTAAGAAAAACTGAAAACAAAAAATTAAAAACCCCTCGAATCGTCTAAACCAATGTCTGGACAGAGTACCTCCCCGGCAACGGTGCCAAAAACTTGATTGATCGTTTTATATTTAACCGCAAGTGCACGGCCGTGTTGAAGCGGTGGAAAATACGGGTCGTCCACTGGGAGGTGTGTCGATACTTGGTTTGTGCGAAGGCGAGAGGTAAAGAAAGGAAAGAAAGGTTGGTTACACTAAACTACACTAAGGTGCAAATGGAAATGGAAGAAAAGCAAGAAAACTAAACCCCAAAGGGGGTAGAGAAATAATGTGAACATAAAGAAGTGTGTGTGTGTTCATTAAGCTCCTCACAACATGTAGTGCATGAAATCATAAAACTACATCCAACTTTGCCTCTACATGAATTAAGATAAGACTACATCATTAAAACATACAAGACAATAATTGGAATGAAGCTACATGAACTCAAGTATAAAGACTATACCCTACTATGCCTCTACATGAATTAAGATTTCACTACATCATTAAAACATACAAGACATTAGCTAAGGTAAAGGCAACAAGAGCACATACATTACAAATTGTGTTTCCAATATTAACTTCATCCATATCCTAACCTTATCATTCCCCATAAAATAGGTCTACTAATCAAAGCATAAGCAAAGCTTCATTCAAGAGCATTAGCATATCAAAGATAAGAGTGAAAACCCATTAGATGGTTATGGAAATCATATAAAGCTCAAGGGATAAAGATAACACACACTTAATACACTACATGATTATATCACATATTTCTCCACCCCCCAAATGGGGATGGAACTACTCACTACTCCTTACACTACTGATTAGACTAAGTAAAGAAAACATTTAACTAAGATACTAAAATTACTAAACAAGAGATTAAACAAAGTAAAGCAACCCACACAAAACAAGCAACATAACAAAACAAGATTAAAAGAAACAAATAAACTTTTATTAACAATGACTCACATTGAAGGTAGCATTCTTCTCCACCTTGAGTTATTGCTTCAAGGCTCACTCCTTAGTAGAGAGAATGCCACCAAACAATGGGTGATTACAATGGAAGGTGAAGAGTTCTTTTTATAGGCATGGAAAAAGCTAATCCGGGACAATCCCCCGATGTGGGACTAAACCAATACCAAAAATAGACTAAGAATACACTAATACAAGCCCAGCACAAAGTTTAGCGGATCTGGAGACATATGGACCGTTAATTAGCGGTCCAAGACCGCCAATTGGCGGTCTATATGATCCAGATCGAGTTGGTTTTGGTTGTGGGCTTTCCTGGTGGTCTTTGTTGGTCTTTGATGCATCTACTTTGTTTATTGGAGCTCCGACCCGAATCGAATTCCCAAAATACTCCTCATGATGGTGTGGAGTTTCCTGTTTTGCTCTTAGGTCCTTCGGTCTTACGATCAGGTCCTTCTCCATTGCATCTTGGTCCTCAGGTCTCACAATTAAGTCTTTTTTCCTGCTTTTGGGTCCTTTCATGGCTCTTCTCTTCAAACCTCTTTATTCCGGAAAACTAAACATAAAACTCGTCACGTAGCATTGCTTAGGTGTAAGATAATGGATATAAGGTACAAATATAAGCATGAAATGATGTCAATCAATGCCAATAACCGACGTATAGAAGTCGTATATCCTACGTGTATTGCCTTTTCTACACTAGTGACGTCACCTCCACCCCAAATGTGGTGGATCTACTTACTAATGATAATAACAAGCATGGAAAGCAAGAGATTAAGACAAAGGATGACATAAAAGTCTAACTAGAAAGCTAATAAACAAAATCAAAAACTAATTGGATAGAAAAAAGTTAATGACAGGACGAATCCACATCTACCTTTAGATTAGAACAAGAGTAATATTACAAGCTTCAAATCCCACCTTCTCTACTGCCCAAATTGGATAAACTTAAGATATTCTAATGGTGGAGGATGAGAAGAAGAAAGGTAGGAGAAACATTACTATTTATAGACGAATGAGTAGTGTAGATGAATCTGGAAGCAATGCAGCGGTTGAAATCGCTTTCTCTATAGTCTGGTGGACCCAAATAAACGATCTCGAGGCACGGGAGAAATTGGGGCGTGTTTGGGCCAAAGTGATCCACCAGTAGTGGATTAAAATCCACAACTGGTGGATATTTTGTGCCCAATCCGCCCTGAATTTCTTCAGCAACTTAGGTTCTCTATTTTACACGTGAAGTGCACTCCAGGTCCATTGGTTCGAGCCCGTTTGGCCTTAATTTTCCAAATACTCTTCAAGGTCTTGGGATTGAGGGGTGATTGACATCATTTCATGCTTACATTTGTATCTTATATCCATTATCTTTCACCTAAATAATGCTACGTAACTTGCTTTATGTTTGAATTTCAGAAATAAATAGGTTTGAAGAGAAGAGGCATGAAAGGACCTAAAAGCAGGAAAAAGGATTGAGTTCAGAGACTCGAGGACTAAGATGCACGATCGAAGGACCTGAATGCAAGATAGAAGGACCAATCAGCAAACAAGAATACTCCACACCATCATGGGAAGTATTTTGACAATTTTATTCGGGTCGGAGCTCCAACAAGCAAAGTAGATGCATCAAAGACCAACAAATTCATCCAGAAAATCCCTGAAGAAAATCCAAAGTGATCCGAACCATATACACCACCAATTGGCGGTCCAAGACCGCTAATTGGCGGTTTCTTTTGCTCCAGATCCGCTAAGCTTTCTGTGGGACTTGTATTAGTGTGTATTTAGTCTATTTCTGGTATTTGTTTAGTCTCATACCGGGGATTGTCCCCGATTACCTTTTTCTATGGTTATAAATAGAACTCTTCACCTTCTATTGTATTCACCCATTGCTTGGTGGCAGTCTCTCTACTTGGAGTAAGCCTTGAAGCAAACTCAAGGTGCAGAAGAGTTCTACCTTCAATGTGACTCATTTTAATAAAATAATTGTTCTTAGTTTCTTTTCATCTTGTCTTTTAATTCTTGCATGCTTCTTTAGTTTTACTTTCCTTTCATTTAGCTTCTTTAATATTTCTTGTTTGCTTAGTTTAATTGCCTTTCATTAGAAAGTTTTGTTTTGTTAATATAGTTTGTAGTGTAATGATTAGTGTGTAGTTCCATCCCCTTTGGGGGTGGAGTAGATGTTTATACATGTTATGTAGATGGAATGAATGCTAAACATTGTTGTATGTGAGAAATATTAGTATGCTTGTTTGAATTAATGAGAACACTTAACTTGATGGTTTCTGCCATAATGTTTAGGTACATTCCATGCTTTCTTAGGTTAGTAATAACAAACTTGTCATGCTCATATTAAGCACTTAGGTTAGTGCTTTGAATGATAGGTCTTGCCATGAGGTACTTCTTTTGCATTACAAACACTAATTACACTTGAGCTTATTGTATGCATTCATCACTTCATATTTCATGTGTACACACACTCCACCCCTTAGGGGTTTTTCCATTCATGATTCCTATCTTCTTTTATTAGTCGTTTAGTTTTAGTTCATTTTGTGCTTTCATTTCCTTCCTTGTTGCTACTAGTTTAGTGTAGTTTAGTTTAATCAATCTTTCTCTCCTTTCTTTCCCACTCGCCTTCGAACAAACTAAAGTCGACACACCTCCCCGTGGATCGACCCGTATTTGACACCGCTTCAACAAGGTCGTGCACTTGCGGTTAATTAAAACATATCAATCACGTTTTTGGCACCGTTGTTGGGGAGGTGTTCTATCCAGACTTTTGGTATGGATGATTCGAGTGGTTTTAACTTTTATTTTTAGTGTTTGTATGTTTCAGGGATTCTGAGGATCAAGGGGAGGCTACTGGAGGAATTGGAGCACAAAAACTTCAACAGAGACCGCCAATCCTGGTGAGCTTCATTTGCTCTCAGTTTTGTTCTGGTTGTTCTTTCCTTCAGCGTAGTTGTCTGGGAGCGCAATCGTGCATGTTGTGACTTGTAGTTTGCGCCTAAATCATTAATTAGTCCCCCATTAATCAACTTGGCCATTAAAATCCAAAGCAAAATATTAGACATTCTTACATGTTTAGGTCATGCATCATATATTTGACTTAGGCACGTAGTTGTCTTTTATTTTAGCTTTATTTCCAGTTGTTGAGCGCTGGTGTGAGGTACGCATTTCCTACACTCATTCATGCATTTTTGTATGACCATACATTAGATAGTAGGAATTGCATCAGGACAAGAGTGACGTGAGTGCTTGTTTGGTGAGTTGCTTGCTAGCCTAAGATTTCAAAACATCTTTAAGGGGCATCACCTATAGTCTTCAAAGATAAGGTGGGGGATTTCATCACCCCTCCCTTAGCCCCAAAAAGAACACTCAAGTAAAGCCTTAATCTAATAGCAAGTAGACATTGGCCATTAGGACTCGGGCGCATTAGGAGAGTGATCCGGTTACAACCGTCATAGCTTGATCGACGTCGTCCACTTTGTCGATAGTAGGAGAGACAATATCTCCGGATCTTGGCTCACTTGCTGGGAATTGTGGTCTTCGTCGTAAGGAGGTGAGGCTTAGTGAGGTCGTGTGACCTCGCAGTTAGGCGTCGTCTAGCTGTAAGGACCCATAGCCATCCAAAGCTTGTTTGAGCCGTGTTTGCTAGACTAGACTTCTATCCTCACCCTTTACCCACGCTAGCTTTAGGGATTCTTCCCTTCTCCTCTGAGTCATCTTCTTCTCACCTATTTCTACGTTCTAGTCTCCTCCCCTTTACACTCTCTAGTAGCATTTTAGGGCCGAGTCGAGCACTTTTTGCGAGCTCAGCCTCGGGGTGGTGAGAGTGGTCGACTCGAGAGTTTTTTTAGATGGATGGTTACATGGGCGACCATCCATATCATTGTTGGGACCAGGACAAATCTTCCTAGTATTCCGGAGCCATGCAACCTAGGGTGGCTCAGACTAACACCTCGTATGGTTGGGAAAATCTTAATTGTGTGACTGGGCAATATTCATATTGGGGTAGTATGAGAGAGGCACCAACTGCTAGACCATTATCTAGTTACGTCGGATCATACGCTGGTCAACAAACTGAGACATTACAACAACCATTGGCCTCTTTCATGCGTGTGGTAGACAACATGAGTGCACCGGAGGCTCCAGTAGTCGTACCGTGCGACTATTGTGGGTTGAGTGTTCATGTTATTGGGGAATGTCCTTATGTTCCCCCAGAGCCTGAGTATGAGCATACATTTTACCAAAATGCTCAATATGACCATTACGCATCCGTGTACAACCCAATAGGGATGGATTCTTGGGGAGACGATCCTTATTCCAATTCTTATACATCATTTCCACCCTAGTATCCTCCTCCCGAATACCCAGAATTCTACCAACACCCCACTTCAAATCATTGGACTCATTCTCAGCCCATCAACACCCAACCCCAAAATTTCCCAAGCTCTGACTTGAACCTCATAGTCGACCGCATACCTGATTCCTTGAAACAAACTTTCCTTACTTTCATGGAAACCACTCAAAAGTCCATACAAAATATGGCACTACAAGTGAGTCAAATGACGTAGCAATTACTTGAACATGAGGAGAGTAACTTTTTTTGTCAACATGAGGATTCATCTTTTGATATCGAACCGCCACCACCACATCCACAAATTCAAAGCACAATCTTTCAAAATAAAACTCCTAGTCCGTCTGACGGACTTGAGGTTTTAATTCAAGATCACTTGGTGGACGATTCGATTCCAATTGAGAATAACATGGACCAGCTTCATATTGAGTCGGCACATGATTGTGCCTTACCTTTTGTCCTATGGCCCCTGAGCCACATGATCTTCATGTTGTGCCTTTTAAGGACTCACCTCTGGTAGAGCAAGAGCTCCCTAGTACCCTAAATTTCAAACGACCTGATGAGAGTTTGTCTCTCACTATTGTTCCTGATCATCTTGGAAATGATGGGACATCCAACAACTACATTGCCAATGAGGGTATTAGGACTTCCTTAGAGGATACCTTGGGTAAGACACCCACTTCCTGTTCTCCTGGTGAGTTGGACATGCATAACGATGTTCTTGACATCGTTCCGACACACCAGCCTGTTGGTTGGAGAGTTTGGATTGATGATCATAACTTCAGTTCCGCGATGGGAGAAACTCTTCTTTCATTGCAGAATATGTTCCAAACTCTTGAGAGGTTCAAGTTCTTTCAATTTGATCCTTTGAATGAGATGCATTTGCGTCCAATTCATGAACCTCTCATTTCATCTTGTGATCTTTGTGAAGGGGGACCACGCATGAGTATTCTACCCCGCGTGGTGTCATGTTCCCTTTTCAAGTGCATTGACCCACTTTTGAGGTTCACAATTGATGTCTTTTGACAAGTGAAGATGGGAAGTTATGTTTGTACATAGTTATATTCAAAAAAATTAAAGAAAAAACAAAAAAATGTACAATAAAAGACTCCATAAGCGCGCATTGATTCTTGTGGGCCCCAACACTTGTGTATTTTGGCCTCATTTCTTTAAAGTATTTGTATCCCTTCTTTAGCATCTCACAGATTTTGAGGGGATTCCAATTTTTGTCCATCAACATAACCTTGAACTTCCTTTTGCGCTTCACGTTGGTGAGATCTTTCCTTTTTAATGCATAAACCCATGTAGTATTTTGCTCGCATTCATTGAGGACAATGCATGAAGTAGGTGTGGGGGGATGTTTTACATGTGTACATAGTCGAGTCTTTTTCCTTTGATTTTGTTTTCTTTTGTGTGTATTGATAGGGTCATGTTAGTGTGCTGCATTTAATATCGATATCTCTGCTTGCCATGATCCTTGGGTGACTTGTCTTCTTTTTCTTGCCTAGTGCTTTAAAATTTTCACATTAATTTGAAAATCTTTATGTGTTTGCGAAAGAAAATGTTTTGTGGATTTTGAGTGTGCTTAGCATGTGCAAAACCGTTGAGTGGCAAACTAATCCCAAAATTGTCATGAACTTGATGCGTCAGGGTATCTAGTACAGTGGCTTTAGGACTTATCTAGTCGTTAGGATGCACCCCAGTTTTCCCTCGGGGGCGAGTAATCATAGGGTTTCAGTACTCAAATAATTAAAGAAGTCCACCCCAAACCTAGTGAGTCAATAATTCGTGTCTGTTAATTTAAGGAAGTTTGTTGTAGTCAAGGACCCTTTAAATCTTATTGTGAGACATTAAGTGTAGGGGTTTTGGTTCATGTGTAGATAAGAAATAAGTGAGTAGGTGTTCTCTATTCTCGCACGGCTCCTATCAGTCGGGAAAGTAGGTCTTAGGGGACTTTGTGCCTGGTTCTTTCGAGTCATCTGACTTGGGATGCGCCGACCGAACTCCCGTTACACGGGTGGTAGGGATTGCCCTATGTGGAGATTTGGGGAAAGGTGTACGTCATAGTGTAAGTCCTCATAGGCAATGATGCACGAAACCTGACCTTGGAAGAACGAAACTCTAACTAGTAAGAAAAAGAAAATAAAAGTAAGAAAAGAAACAAAAAGAAAAAAATTGGTAATGCAAATAAGAACCTTAATGGAGTTTATACTTTGTATCACTTGAAGATGTTGAGGTTGTCCATATCTTTCACGTAAGTCCTTATTTAACTTGCACGAATGGTTCATTAGGCTAGGTGTGTGGACTAATACATATATAGAGTCGACCCGTAAGATTACTGCGTCTAATGATCGATAAAAATGAGTCGATTGAGTCAAGTGTCTAGATTGAATAATGCATCAATGTTTGAATTTTGTGGGTATATCCGCTGAAAACCCTCAGGAGACACCACTCCTCCTTGGCGACAAGGAGGTTTAACGGCTTGTTGCACATGCTAGGTGCAACCGTGATTCCTACGAAAGTGAGTTAGAATTTCTTGTTTTCGTATGCTACTCTTTCTTTGTTTTGCTTGGAACTAGCAAAAGTTTGGTGTAGGGTATTTGATTGACATCATTTCATGCTTACATTTGTATCTTATATCCATTATCTTTCACCTAAACAATGCTACGTAACTTGCTTTATGTTTGAATCTCAGAAATAAATAGGTTTGAAGAGAAGAGGCATGAAAGGACCTAAAAGTAGGAAAAAGGATTGAGTTGAGAGACTCGAGGACTAAGATGCAAGATCGAAGGACGGGAATGCAAGATAGAAGGACCAATGAGCAAACAAGAATACTCCACACCATCATGGGAAGTATTTTGGAAATTCTATTCGGGTCGGAGCTCCAACAAGCGAAGTAGATGCATCAAAGACCAACAAATCCATCCAGAAAAGCCCAGAAGAAAATCCAGTATGATCCGAACTACATAGACCGCCAATTGGCGGTCCAAGACCGCTAATTAGTGGTCTGTTTTGCTCCATATCCGCTAAGGTTTCTGTGGGACATGTATTAGTGTGTATTTAGTCTATTTCTGGTATTTGTTTAGTCCCATACCGGGGGATTGTCCCGGATTACCTTTTTCTATGGCTATAAATAGAGCTCTTCACCTTCTATTGTATTCACCCATTGCTTGGTGACATTCTCTCTACTTGGAGTACGCCTTGAAGAAAAACTCAAGGTGGAGAAGAGTGCTACGTTCAATGTGAGTCATTTTAATAAAATGATTGTTCTTAGTTTCTTTTAATCTTGTCTTTTAATTCTTGCATGCTTCATTAGTTTTACTTTCGTTTCATTTAGCTTCTTTAATATTTCTTGTTTGCTTAGTTTAATTGCCTTTCATTAGAATGTTTTGTTTTGTTAATATAGTTTGTAGTGTAATGATTAGTGAGTAGTTCCATCTCCTTTGGGGGTGGAGTAGATGTTTATACATGTTATGTAGATGGAATGAATGCTAAACATTGTTGTACGTGAGAAATGTTAGTATGCTTGTTTGAATTAATGAGAACACTTAACATGATGGTTTCTGCCATAATGTTTAGGTACATTCCATGCTTGCTTAGGTTCTTAATAACAAACTTGTCATTCTCATATTAATCACTTAGGTTAGTGCTTTGAATGATAGGTCTTGCCATGAGGTACTTCTTATGCATTACAAACACTAACTACACTTGAGCTTATTGTATGCATTCATCACTTGTTATTTTATGTGTATACACACTCCACCCCTTAGGGGTTTTTCCATTCCTGATTCCTATCTTCTTTTTTTAGTCTCTTAGTTTTAGTTCGTTTTGTGCTTTCATTTCCTTCCTTGTTGCTACTAGTTTGGTGTAGTTTAGTTTAATCAATCTTTCTCTCCTTTCTTTCCCACTCGCCTTCGAATAAACTAAAGTCGACACACCTACCTGTGGATGAACCCGTATTTGTCACTGCTTCAACGTGGCCGTGCACTTGCGGTTAATTAAAACATATTAATCAAGTGGTTTTTGATATTAAAATGCTTTTCTTTCGTTCACGTCCCTCCAGCTTTCATCTGGGTCCTTCCTGAATTGTGGATGGGTCATTGGGCATGACAAATAGGTCCAAGATGCTTCCATAAGGTCATTTTTTCATGTATTGAGGTACTTTTTGGTTCCTTTTTCCTCTTTATTACCTAAAACCTCAAAGACATCAAACAAACACTTGAGTTGCACAAAATGGGGGTAAATAACAGATATATATCATGAATGTAATGTAGGATCTGCTACTAATCAAATACCCCCACACATACCCTTTGCTAGTCCCGAGCAAAACAAAGAAAGGAAAAGCACACGAAAAAAAAGAAATCCTAACTCACTTTCATTGGAATCACGGTTGCACTTAGTACGTGCGACAAGCTGTTAAACCGTCTTATCGCCAAGGTGGACGAGTGGTGTCTCCTGAGGGTTTTCAGTGGATATACCCACAAAATCTGAACATTGATGCATTATTCAACCTAGCAACATGACTCCATGTACCTACTTTTGTCGATCAATGGACATGGTAATCCTACGGGCCGACTCTATATATGTATCCAGTCCACACACCAAACGTAGGAAACAATTCATGCAAGTTAATTAAGGACTTAAGTGAAAGACATGGGCAACCTTAACATCCTGAAGTGATACATCGTGTAAAGTCCATTAAGGATCTTATTTGTATTCAATTTTTTTGTTTTTTCTTTTTTTGACATGTTGGTGTTTAATTCTCCCAAGGTTGGGTTTTCTGTGTCATTTCCTATGAGGACTTACACTATAATGTACACCTTTCCCCCAAATTTCCACATAGGGCGATCCCTGTCACCCGTGTAACGGGAATTCGGTCGGTGCATCCCAAGTCAGATGACCCGAAAGCACCAGGTACTATGTTCCCTAACACCTAATTTCCCGAGTGATATGAGGCAGGAGAGAAAAGAGAATACTCTATTAAATTATTTATTATCTACATATGAACCAAAAGCCCTATACTTATGGTTTCACTATAGGAGTTTAAGGGTCCCTGACTACGACAAACTTCCTAATACTAGCAAACACAAATTATTCGACTCACTAGGTTCAAAGTGAACTTTTTTATTTATTTGAGTACTGAAACCTTATGATTACTCTCCCCCGAGGGAAATTGGGGTGCATCCTGACCACTAGATATATGACCTAAAATCGGTGTACTAGATATCCTAATGCATCATGTTCAAATTAATTTTGGGAGCTTCTTTTTTACTTTGCCTCTCAACGGTTTTGTGAATGCTAAACACACACAAAACCCATAAAACATTTTCTTTCGCAAACACATGAATATTTTGAATGAAATTGGAAATTTAAAGCACTAGGCATGCAAACAAATACAAGTCACCCAAGGATCATGGTATCGTATATATCAATGTAAATTGTAGCACACTATTACGACCATAATAATGCAAACAAAAACAAACAAAAGAAAATAAAAGAAGACTTGACTATAAACACATGTAAAACATCCCCCACGCTTACTTCAAATATTGTCTTCAATGAATGTGAGTATGATACTACATGGATTTGTGCATGAAAAAGAAAAACCTCACCAACGTGAATGGCAGTTCATGGTTATGTTGATGGACATAAACCCTAATTTCCCAAAACTTGGGACATACTTAAGAAGCGGATACAAGTATGTGAAATAAATGGGCCCAAATACTAACGGGTTGGCGCCCACAACAATCAATGCTCACTTGTGGAGTTTTTTTTGAACATGTATATTAACAAATTAAACCTCACATCCACTTGGAGTGGGACCTATCACAACCTGTCTTTTTTGTTTTCTCTGTCTTTTTCTTATTTTTTTCTCTTTTTTATATGTGTGTACACACATGATATCTCAACCATTGAAATAGTTGAGTGTGAGGGAGGTTCATGAAGGATCACGACCTCCTTGACTTCAACTTGGGACGCCTCCAAAAAACGTTTGAGGTGTTGTCCATTAATTTTGAACACGTCCTCATTTCTTGGGTTCAAGATTTCAACTGCTCTATGAGGAAATACAGTTTGCACAATAAACGGGCTAGACCAACGACTACAGAGCTTACCCGCAAACAGATGAAGTCGGGATTGTAGAGCAACAACTTCTACCCGACCGTAAACACTTTTCGTATAATCATGCGATCGTGAAACATTTTTGGCTCAGGACTTATGAATTTTGACATTTTCATGCGCATCTTTGCATAGTTCTTCCAATTCCACGATGTTGAGCTTACGTTGCACTCCTGCTCGATCAAGATCCATATTCAGGTTCTTGATTGCCCAGAAAGCATAGTGCTCAAGCTCGACGGGTAGGTGGCAGGCCTTACCGTACACCACCTGATATGGGGACATACCCAAATTGATCTTATAGTCGGTGCAGAAAGCCCACAATGTGTCAGTCAGCTTAATGGACCAATCCTTCCACGATGACTTAACCGTCTTCTCAAGGATTTTCTTCAATTGACGGTTCGAGATCTCAACTTGCCCACTAGTTTGGGGATGATATAGGGTCACAAGTTTGTGGGTGTTCTAGTACTTCACAATTAATGCTTCAAAGGAGTGGATGCAAAAGTGGGTACCCCTGTCGCTGATTATGGTACGAGGCATACCAAATCACACAAAAATGCCCTTTAAGAATTTGGTGACCACCCTGTTGTCATTGGTCTTTGTGGGGGTAACCCCAACCCACATAGAATTACAGTCAACAACCACCAGAATGTAAACATTCCCAAAAGAGTTTGGGAAAGGACCCATGAAGTCGATGCCCCATACATCAAAGATCGGCAATGAGGATATTTTGCAAAGGCATCATATATCGCTGACTTAATTTGCTAAGCCTTTGTCACCTATTACATTGCTTACAAAATTTGTATGCATCTTTGAAAAGCGACGGTCAGTAAAATCGAGATTGGAGAACCTTGGCGGTAGTATTCTTTTCTCCAAAGTGTCCACTACATGCCTCAGAATGGCAAAATTGGAGCACACTTTGGAACTCATTATTTGGGACGCATCGGCTGAAAATTTGGTCAGAGCGATATTTGAATAGATAGGAGTTGTCCCAGAGCAAGAATCTGACATACAATCTAAATTTGCTTTGGTCAGATTTTAACCAACCCATAGGAAATTTCTCCATCATGAGATAGTTCACGATATTAGAAAAACAAGGGTTATCTTCGATCGTAAATAATTGCTCGTCAGGAAATTTATCATAAATAATTTGGTCTTGTCAGTTGGTCATCTCAACATAAGACAG
The DNA here is from genome assembly GCA_963682175.1 of Triglochin maritima. Classification (NCBI taxonomy): domain Eukaryota; kingdom Viridiplantae; phylum Streptophyta; class Magnoliopsida; order Alismatales; family Juncaginaceae; genus Triglochin; species Triglochin maritima. The sequence continues at coordinate 25,034,859 of OY821788.1, read as the reverse complement.
GTGGTCTGCTACAACATTTTCACACTCTTTTTTACCCGAATCTCGAGATCAAATTCTTGTAACCACAAGATCCATCTCAAGAGTCTAGATTTGGAATCTGTCATTGCCATCAAGTGCTTGATGGCTATGTGATGAAAGTAGATAATCACGTCGGAGCCAATCAAGTACGTCTGAAATTTCTCCCAAGTGAATATGATCACAAAGAATTCTTTCTTGGTCACAATGTAGTTCAATTGGGCATCATTGGGTGTTCTACTGGCATAGTAGATCACATAAGCCAATTTGTGAAGTTGTTTCCCTACCACTATTCCCACAACAAAGTCTGATGCATCACACATCAACTCAAAGGCTTCAGTCAAACACCATTCTCTTAATTATGGGAGCCGAAGTTAGCTCTTTCCTCATGATCAACAAAGCATGGTGGCAATTCGGTGTGAACTCAAAAATGGCATCCTTAGCCAACAAAGCGGTGAGAGGTCGAGCAATTTTACTAAAATCCCGAATGAATCGCCGACAGAATCCAGCATGCCCCCAAAAATGCATGGATATCCTTCACATTACGTGGCAGTGGGAGATTAGCAATAAAATCCACTTTGGCGAGATCGACGTCAATTCCCCTACTTGAGACCACATGTCCAAGTGTGATCTCTCGCTTTACTATGAAGTGACATTTCTGCCAATTAAGAGCAAAGTTCTTCTCATGGAATCACTTGAGGACAGGGCTAAAGTGTTGAAGGCACTCATGAAGGGAACTGCCAAATATGGAGAAGTTCCTGAAAATCTCAAGAAAACACTCTACCAAATGGAGGAAATACTAATCATACACCTTTAAAATGTCGTTAGCGCATTACATAACCCAAGGGCATGTGACGATAAGCGAACGTGCCAAAGAGACATGTAAATGTGGTATTCTCTTCATCCTCGGAGGCGATTGGAATTTGGTTGTAGCCAGAGTATCCATCAAGAAAACAATAGTACTCATGCCTGGCTAACATTTCCAACACTTGAACATTGAATGACCCACGTTGCCGCATTGACCTTGCGATAATCAACCCAAACTCGCCAACCACTTGGCACACATCTCTATATAAGCTCATTATGCTCATTCTCAACAACCATCACGCTTGACTTCTTGGGAACCACATGGACACGATTCACCCATGATGTAGGATTTCGTGCCTCTATGTATGTATATATTTTAAAAATATTATACATGCATACAAGATCGATTTCCATATTTTTGCCGATTTCATGTATATTATTTTATATTTATTCCAATATCATGTAATCTACATATATATTAAAATAAATAGAAGGAGTTCATACCGAAAGGTTCTCTAAAACCTTTATGAAGATCTGGAGTTGCGTTGCCCGTTGAATCGCCCGCCGATTCGCCACCAAGTGTTCACCAAACTCTGAACAAGATTAAAGAGAAATGAGCTAGCCAATCAATCTTTAAATCAAGGTTATAATCTAGCTAATAACCCCTCTAAAGCTCTATTATAATTTAATCTCCAAAAGCTTAATTAACTAAGAGATTTTTAGATGGATTAGTGGACAAGTTAGGGAGACAAAATATTTTTACATTTATTAAATTAGGTAGGGAGAGGAGACCTATTTATAGACTCTCCCAATACCCACATAATGGGTAATCCACTTACCCATGACCTCTTGCTTTTGTCTCCCTAAAACCAATCAGAAATTAACACATAATCATGGTCATCCACGTTTGACCACAATTGGAATAAATCCAAGCCATGATCAACATCAATCCCTTAATTAATTCTGGCAAAATCGTGCTCACCGGTCGATGAAAATTTGCGTACTAGTCGACCGATTGGCTGTTCATTGCGGTTTCGGTTGGGCCATGAAATCAGGCTGTCGACCCATCACATGCTACCAAACCTACTGTGATTTTTCGGTCAAACAAACAAGCCCAAACGGTCAACTGTTTCTACACTAGAAATCCACCGTACATTTTCAGTCGGACTTCACTTCAAGTTGGTCGACCGATTATTACCAGGAGAACTTCCATTAAATTATCGGTCGACCGATTATTACCAGGAGAACCCGGTCAACCGATCACTACCTAAGAAGATTTTGCAAAAGCTCCTGGAAGTTTTCGGTCTACCAAACACATCCATCTGGTCGACCGTTCACATACATAACAACTACTGTGAATTTCTGGTCGACTGGTCTCCGAAAACGATCGATGGTTTGGCCTGATTTTTTGCCTTCATCAAATTTTGCATTTATATCCAACAAAATTTAATCTTTGGGTTTTTTTGCAAAATCATATATCATGTAATACATTATCATATGTAACGTCAAAACATCACACCTCATAGTGCATACATCTCATGTGAATTTATTTATGATTCTAACTATGTCATTTTCACGACATATTGATTTTATTGATTCACCGCATGTTTGCTATTTCACATGAAACTCGATATATCATATGAACATAAAATCAAACTTCTTGTTTCCCAATTTTGTGGTGTGACCTATAGGAGGTTCTAAGTTATATTGCTAATGATATTAAACACTTAATATCACAAACTATAAACGGTATCTAGCTACACATTGTAGTTACACAATTAACAAAAATGTCTTGTTCGCTCGAACTACACACGATCCATTTAGTGATGTAGGAACATCACTTGTGTCTATCCCTTGCCTCGTGATATTAAGAATATTGTACCAAGTAGTAATGTGTCACCTTTGCATTATATATTCATTTCTTGATCTCTTAAGCTAATTATAAATATATAACTTAACACAAGTCACATTGTGCTCATTATAGTTTTGCTTCATCAAGGGGCCCACTAATATCATTACTCAGGTAAAGAGGGCAAATGATAATCTTTTGACGAACTATCATTTCCAGCAGAAGTCATGTTTAACCTGCTATTGCCTTTATCACTATGCTCAATGACATCTTTTGACAATAATCAAATTAAACATTTCCTAATCGTTATAATGTTTGTTTGTGGTATTTCAAGTATTACGTAATAGAGAAGGGAAGAGAAAATGACTGAAATGTAAGAAGAAATAACTCAAAGGAAGCAAAATGGACTAGTTTGTCATGCACAAGGACCCAAATGAAATCCAGAGGGACCTGATGGCATGGAAAATATTTCGAGAGCAAAAATCCCTCAACACGATGATCTTTAGGAGTATTTGGGCAATTAAGACCAAGAGAGCTCAAATCAGCGGACCAAGAGTGCACCCACATGCTAAATAGATCGCTTAAGTTATTGAGCATGTTTGGGGCAGATCAGACCAATTTGATCGGTCAGTGGTGGATTTTGATCCATCATTGGTGAATCAAGTTGGTTCAAATCCTCTCAAATTTTAAACATGGCTTGGACTTGATTAATTGGGTGCACCAGACTATAGAGCAAAATTTGACAGCCGTCGGATATCTTCCAGATCCATCTAAACCCTTATTTCTTTTATAAATACCATTGTAATCCCTCCTCTCCTTCTCTTCTTCTTTCTTCCACCATTAATTTAGGTTTATGTTTGCTTCTCATTAGTGTAAGAGGAGAAGGAGGAAACCTTGTAATCTTTCATTTCAATCTAGTATTCTTGTTCTTTACATTGATGTTTTCTATTTTGGTGCAATTTCATTCGTGTTTGTTGTTTGCCTGATCTAGTTTTCTGAATTTTTCATTATGATTTGGAGTTGTTTTTATGCTTTCCTGAGTTAAGAGCTGAGTAGGGAGTAGTCCATCCTCATTGGGGGGTGGAGAAGAAGTTGATGTGATTATGTGATGTTTGAAGTGTGTGTTAATCCGAACCTTTGAACCTCACATGAGTTTCATAACCATCTAATGGGATTTTCAGTCTTATGTTTGATGTGCTAATACTCGTCAGTAATGCTTAGCACATGCTTAGTGGGCGTATGTTATAGGGAATGATGAGGTGAGGATAAGGATAGAGTGGAAGAAGGAAACATGACATGTGCATGCATGTGCTCATGTTGGCCTCATCCTGACTAATGTGTTGTATATTTTAATGATTGTCTTAAATCTTATTTCATGTGGAGAGATAGTGAGGTTTGGTCATTATGCATGTGCTCATATTAGTCTCATTTCAATTATTGTCTTGTATGTTTATGATAATGCTTTATCTTATTTCATGTGGAAGCAAAGTTGGATTTGGTTTTTTGGATTTCTTGTACTACATGTTGTGATGAGCACAAATGAACACACATATACACATATTTTGATTTCCACATTCTTTCTCTACCCCCTAAGGGGTTTATTTTATCGTATGTTTTCTAGTTTTATACATCGTAGTGTAATCCGACCTCATTTTTCTCTCTTCTTTCCGCACTCGAGTATTGTGAATTTCGACTCACACGCGCTCCCTGTGGACTCGACCCGTACTTGTCACCTCTTCATCGTGGCCGTGTACTTGTGGTATTATAACTGAATCAATCAAGTTGTTGGCGTCCCGAGGTAACGTTTTCGTAGTCGGGTTCACCATTTCGTTGGGGTTTTTCTTTTGCTTTTACGTTTTACTTTCTCTTTTGGTTACTGGAAGGGGTTACAAGTGGACAGTGGGACCTAAAGGAGCTTAAGTGCGTGCTGGTAAAATCTGAGGATTAGAATCCCTAGACAATCCGCCAGTAGTGGCTTTGGAATGTTCACCTGACTTGTCGTAGAACTTCAACAATCTTATCCCAGCGCTCATCCATTTTCTTTCTCAGTCTATGGATGGCATGTGGGAGCATGTGCTCTTGTTGGCCTCACCTTAATTAATGTCTTGTATGTTTTAATGATAATGTTAAATCTTAATTAATGTGGAGACATAGTCGAGCTTGTGGTCATTATGGATTCCATGTTCTTTATGTCATTAAACATGTACTCATATGGTTGTCTTTGTCCTCATCTTGACTAGTATTTTGTATGTTTTAATGGTGGTGATAAATCTTAAACCACGTAGAGACACACTTAGTATTGTGGCATTATAAGATTTCCATGTTATGCATGTATGCATACACAACACACATCTACATTTTTGCATTCATTCTCCACCTCCTACGGGATTCATTTTTAATTAGTCGTTATTGTTTCGTGTTGCGTTTCTCACCTAGATTAGGTACCCTCATTCTTTATTTTCTCCCTCATTCGAGTATGGTGGGAACAACGACACACACAACTCCTCGTGGACACGACTCGTACTTGTCGCTTCTTCACCAACATCGTGCACTTGCAGTATTGAACTGATAAAATAATCAATTAGATGCATTAAAATATCACCATGTTTGAAGGTCCTTAGAGTAACCTAGTGCTTGTGAGAACCTCCAAGTCATAAGGAGGGGTGTACACCTGGTTCAAAGTTTCACACCTAATACTACATACCACCACGAATGTTGAAATACCACAAACAAACATTATAATCATTATAATGTTTTTTTGTACAAGACATAAACATCAACAAAGATATTCTCATAATCATTTGGTCAATGAACATCTAATGAGAACATCGAGTTATGAGGACCAGAGACTTGCCGAGATGGGCAAACTTCACTGGAACTCTGCGGTGTCATGAGGGGTAAAAGATCAAAGCTGAAAGGCTCGAACCCCTCATGATATTGGTTGCATGTGGGCAACATGAATGAGTGAAGTTGTGTTGCCTCACTAGGGTTTGGTTGATGATCGAACAAAACCCTCCAACCAATAAGTGGGTGCATCGGAATGAGTTCCTCAAGCTTATTTGATGGATGCAGCAGACCTGTATCACTAAGAATGGGGCTTCTCCCCAAGTCATCCAACAAGGACCTCTCCCCATCATTTATATCATCAAGCATAAGCTCGGTCCTAGGTGCGTCCTTGTTGGAGTCAAGATGAAGCTCAAATGGCTTAATGGCCAAGGGACATGAGATAGAGACACCCACTGGTATCGACATAAGATGAGGTGTCTCACTCTCACTAATAATCTGAACTGAATCATGCAACAAACACTCCTTTTGGACAATCATGTTTGATGCCAGCTCACTCTGTTGCATCGCAAAGACAAGCAATGAGTTTTCGCTAGGCCTACAAACATTCTCAATGGGTTGCATTGGTGTTAGGGGTCTTCGTTGATTTTGTGGTGCTTTCTCTAATTGGCAGATGAGATTGAGATTTGAAGGTTGGTCCATGGGCTCTTGTTGCCTACCAGAGTTGAACACATGAAACTCCGCACTCATGTTACCGAATGAGAGCTTCATGAGACCATTTCTACAATTAATTAAGGTGTTGGAGGTTGCCAGAAATGGTCTACCCAAAATCAAAGGTATTTGAGAGTGGGTGTTTGCATCCGGATTGGTATCGAGGACGACAAAATCGACTGGAAATATAAAATCTCATGTCCTCGATAATCCCTTTTGGAATACGAATGGATCTATCCGCCAATTGGAGGGTGATCTTAGTTGATTTCTGTTGAACGTTTTAATTTAAACCGCAAGTGCACGGCCGCGATGAAGCGGTGGAAAGTACGGGTCGTCCTCAGGGAGGTGAGCATCCTCTTATTTATTAGAAATCAAGGGGCAAAAATTGGGGGAGAAAGATTGATTATGCTACTCTACACTAAACTACGCTAAGAAGTATGAAATGCGAACCAAAGAAACAAACAATGAAATGACAACTAAGCTAAGAACAAAAGAAGAATGCTGGAATACAGATATGGGAAAACCCCTAAGGGGTGGAGTGAGTGCACACAAGCAAAGAGGTGGGTGTTGAACACATTCTTTAAGCACAAATTAAGGTGGTGTTATCATGCATAGGAAGTGTCTAAATGTTGTGGCAAAACCTATCAATCTATTAACCAACTTAGTTGATTAACATTTACATATGCAAGATGTTTATTTCAGAACCTAAACAAGCATGAGAGGTGTCTAATCATTTTGGCAAAACTCATCAAGTTATAAATTCTATCCTAAACAAGCAAGCATACATTCATGTTTTATCAACACATTGGAAATAAAGCATTCAATCCATTCTCATTTGCATGTATGTACATCTACTCCACCCCCCAAAGGGGATGAAACTACTCACTGACCATTACACTAATTATTAAACTAAACAAAGAAAGCATATTAACTAAGCTAATAAAACTAATGAAATGAGATTAAGCAAAGCAAAACAAGAAACATAAAACAAACAACATAATAAAGAAAACTTGTATTAAAATGACTCACATTAAAAGTAGCATCCTCCTACTTTAGTGTGTTCTTCAAGGCCTCACTTCTAGTAGGAAGAATAGCCACTTAAAATATGGAGTGATTACAATGGAAGGTGAAGAGTTCTATTTATAGGTAGAGAAAAAGCTAATTCGGGACAATCGCCCGATGTGGGACTAAAACAATACCAAAAATACGCTAAACAAACATTAATACAAGTCCAGGAGAAATCTTGGCGGATCTGGGCTGATCCAGACTGCCAATTGGCGGTCTAAAAAGTTCGGATCCAGTTGAATCTTGTTTTGGGCTTTGCTTTGTGTATTTGGTGGTCTTGGATGCATCTACTTCGTTTATTGGAGCTCCGACCCGAATCGAATTGGTAAAATACTCCCTATGATGGTGTGGAGTATTCTGTTTTGCTCTTAGGTCCTTCTGTCTTACATTTAGGTCCATCTCCCTTGCATCTTGGTCCCTAGATCTCACAATTCAGTCCTTTTTCCCAGCTTTTAGGTTTTTTTATGCTTCATCTCTTCAAACCTATTTATTCCTGAAAACGAAACATAAAACTCGTAACATAGCATTGTTTAGGTGAAAGATAATGGATATAAGATACAAATATAAGCATGAAATGATGTCAATCAAATACCCCCACACCTAACTTTTGCTAGTCCCGAGCAAAACAAAGAAAGAGAAGAGCATACAAAAATAAGAAATCCTAACTCACTTTCGTAGGAATCACGGTTGCACTTAGCACGTGCAACAAGTCGTTAAACCTCTTTGTCCCCAAGGAGGAGTGTTGTCTCCTGAGGGTTTTCAGCGGATATACCCACAAAATCCGAACAAGATGCATTAATTAATCTAGTTACACGACTCGTTGGACTCATTTTGTCGATCATGGGATGCAGTAATACTACGAGTCGACTCTATATATGTAATCGGTCCACACACCTAGCCTAATGAGTTATTCGTGAAAGTTAGTTAAGGACTTAAGTGAAAGACATGGGCAACCTTAACTTCTGAATGTGATACAATGTGTAAAGTCCATTTTGGTTCTTATTTGACTCTTTTTTTCTTTCTTTCTTTTTTTCTTTTTTTTCTTTAGAGCATTTTATTGGTTGGTGTTTGATTCTCCCAAGGTCAGGTTTTGTGCATCATTGCCTATGAGGACTTACACTATCACGTACACCTTCCCCCAAATCTCCACATAGGGCGATCCCTACCACCCGTGTAACGGGAGTTCGGTCGGTGCATCCCAAGTTCGATGACTCGAAAGCACCAGGCACAAAGGCCCCTCAGACCTACTTTCCCGAGTGATAGGAGTCGTGCGAGAAGAGAGAACACCACTTATTTATTTATTTACATGGGAACCAAAACCCCTACACTTAAGTTTCACAAAAAGAGAATAAGGGCCATTGACCACGACAAACTTCCTTATACTAAAAGACACGAATTATTTGACTTACTAGTTTCAGGGTGGACTTCTTTAAATGTTTGAGTGCTGAAACCCTACGATTACACGCCCCCCGAGGGAGAACCGGGGTGCATCCTAATGTCTCGATAAGACCTAAAGTCAGTAAACTAGAAATCCTAATGCATCAAGTTCAAGACAATTTTGGGAGCTTTCTTTTTTTACTTTGCCTCTCAACGGTTTTGCACATACTAAACACACGCAAAACCCACAAAACATTTTCTTTCGCAAACACATGAAGATTTTGAAAGAAATGTGAATTTTTTAAAGCACTAGGCAAGCCAAAGAAGACAAGTCACCCAAGGATCATGGCAAGCGGATATATCGATATTAAATGCGGCACACTAACATGACCCTAACAATGCACACAAAAGAAAACAAAAATCAAAAGAAAAGACTTGACTATGTACACACGTAAAACACCCCCCACACCCACTTCATGCATTGTCCTCAATGAATGTGAACAAGATACTACATGGATATATGCATGAAAAAGGAAAGATCTCACCAACAGAAGTACAAAGGGACGTTCAGGGTCATGTTGATGGACACAAACCCAAATTCCCTCAAAACCTGTGAGAAGCTGAAAAAGGAAGATAAATACGTAAAGAAATTGGGCCCAAGTACACAAGGGTTGGGGCCCACAACAATCGATGCTCACTGAAGGGTTTTTTTAACATGATATATACAGCAGCAACGATATTCTCATAATCATTTGGTCAAGGAACATCAAATGAGAACATCAAGTCACGAGGACCAGAGAATGGCCGAGATGGGCAAACTTCACTGGTACTCTCAGGAGTCATGAGGGGTGAAAGGTCAAAGCTGAAAGACTCGAACCCCTCATGATATTGGTTGGGTGTGGGCAACAAAGAAAGAAGTTGTGTTGCCTCACTAGGGTTTAGTTGCTCATCAAACAAAACCTTCCAACCTATAGGCGGGTGCATCAGGATGAGTTCCTCAAGCTCATTCGATGGATGCAGCAGACCTGCATCACTAAGAATGGGGCTTCTCCCCAAGTCATCCAACCAAGGACCTCCCACCATCATTTAGATCATCAAGCATAAGCTCGGTCATAGGTGGGTCCTTGTTGGAGTCAAGATGAAGCTCAAATGGCTCAATGGCCAAGGGACATGAGATAGAGACACCTTCTGGTATAGGCATATGATGAGGTGTCTCACTCTCACTAGTACTCTCAACTGAATCATGCAACAAACACTCCTTTTGGACATTTATGTTTGATGCCAGCTCACTCTGTTGCATTGCAAAGATAGGCAATTAGTTTTCGCTGGCCCCACAGACATTCTCAATGGGTTGCATTGGGGTTAGGGGTCTTCGTTGATTTTGCGGTGCTTTCTCTAATTGGCGGATGAGATTGAGATTTAAAGGTTCATCCATGGGTTCCTGTTGCCTACCAGAGTTGAACACATGAAACTCGGCACTCATGTTACCGAATGAGAGCTTCATGACACCATTTCTACAATTAATCAAGGCATTGGAGGTTGCCAGAAATGGTCTACCCAAAATCAAAGGTATTTGAGAGTGGGTGTGTGCAACAGGATTGGTATCGAGGACAACAAAATTGACTGGAAATATAAAATCTCCAACTTTGATAAGCACGTCCTCGATAATCCCAATGGGAATACGAATGGATCTATCCGCCCATTGAAGGGTGATCTTAGTTGGTTTCAATTCTCCCAAGTTCAACTGTTGATAAACAGAGAATGGGAGGAGGTTGACCGCTGATCCTAAATCAAGTAAAACATTGCTCATTCTAGTGTCCCCTATCGTACACTGAATAATAGGACACCCAGGGTCCTTGTATTTTGTGTAGGTGGGATTGGACAAAAGTGAGATGATATTTGCAGCCAAGAATGCTTTCTTAGGAACATTGGTCTTCCTCTTGGTTGTGCAGAGATCCTTCAACACTTTGGCATATTGAGGTATTTGTTGGATGACATCCAACAAGGGGATGTTAACCTGTACTTGCATAAACACCTCTAATATCTTGTCCATGTTGTCACTCTGCTTTTTGGTTAACCTACTTGGATAGGGAGCTTTTGGCAGGTAGGTTTTCTGCGGTGCCTGAGAAGGAAGCCTTGGTGTATTACCCACACCCTCAGCTTCTTCTTCACCACCATTCCCACTAAAGGGCTGCATAGATGGTGGTTGTTGTGGCAAGGAAATGTGATTGTCAACCTGTTTTCCATTCCTTAAGGTCACAATGGAATTGACATGGTGAACAGGTTCCTCCACATGGTTCACTTGCCTCTCCCGAGGTACCACATTCTCATTTTGCATGTGTTTTTGTTGCTACATACGGGGGTTAGCCTCGGGCTGGCTAGGAAAAGACCCTCTCTCTGTCATGTACAGACTGAGCCAATTGGCCCATCTGAAGCTCTAGAGATTTGATGCTCTGCTGATTTGAAGTGAGAACTTGACTCGTGGTTGACATAAAAATTTTCATTGAGTTTTCAAGTCCACGAGTCAAGGTTTCAAGCGAATTGAATCGGGTTTCCATATTATTGGAATTTGGGAAACCCGATTGATTGGTGGTTTGTGCTTGGGTGGCTGATAGGAATGTGCATGCTTGGGAGGTTGGTGTGATTGGTAATGTGGTCTAGAGGAGTTTAAAGGACCACCCGGGGCATTAGTTTGGTTCCCTGAAAAATTGGGGTGGTTCCTCCATCCAGGATTATAAGATGTTGAGTATGGGTCATTCCTGGCTCTATCATAGATGGCGTTGACACACTCTATCTCAGGAGGAATGGACACACACTCGCTTTCTACATGACCTATGCTACCACATAAATGACAGGGAATTGGACCATATGTGGACATGTGAGGTGCACCTTGTTGGTTTCGGAGCTCAAACGAATCCATATGCGCATTAAGGCCGCCATGCGCGCCTCGCTGGCTGTAGTGGTATCGACAACAAATGCGGCACCCGATCTAGTCGAGTTTGCATTCGCGATCTTCGCTCCTATGCTAGATGATGCAGGTGCTTCCTTCACACTCTCCCATTGCATGGTTTTCTCAGCAAAGTCTTCTAGAAAAGCCCATGCCTCCCTTTCATCCTTTCCCAAGAACTCTCCTTGACACATTGACTCAAGGAGCGTTCGGGACGGGATGTGAAGACCCTCGTACACAATCTGACAAAGGCGCCACAACTCAATACCATGGTGAGGGCATGAGGATAGTAGCTCCTTGAACCTCTCTAAGTATGCATGGAATGGTTCGGTCTCATGTTGATAGAACGAATTGATTTCGTTCCTCAATTTTTGAGTCCGATGATTTGGGAAGTACTTCTTGAGGAATGCAGATTGAAACTCATCCCAAGTCCTAAAGGCATTCGCCTGGTTGCTGTACAACCACTTCTTGGCGTCATCCTTCAGCGCAAAGGGGACAAGCGTAAGATGGATGGAGTCTGTGCTAAGTTGTTGCAGCTTGAACATATCACAGACCTCCTCAAATTCCCTAAGAAAGATATAGGGGTCACCTTTCCCAGTGAAGTGAGGGAGCATGGAAATAAACTGAGGCGTAACCTCGAAATGGTTCCCATTAGCCTCTGGCAATATGATGCATGAGGGTAGAGCTGTACGGCTGATTGACATCATTTCATGCTCATATTCGTATCTTATATCTATTATCTTACATCTAAGCAATGCTATGTGACGAGTTTTATGTTTGAATTTCAGAAATAAAGAGGTTTGAAGAGAAGAGCCATGAAAGGACCCAAAAGCAAGAAAAAAGACATAATCGTGAGACCTGGGGACTAAGATGCAAGGGAGAAGGACTTGATCGTAAGACAAAAGGACCTAAGAGCAAAACAGGAAACTCCACACCATCATGGGGAGTATTTGGGCAATTCGTTTCGGGTCGGAGCTCCAACGGACCAAGTAGATGCATCCAAGACCCAGAAATACTTCAAGCAAAGCCCACAAAGAAAACCAGACGGATCTAAAGCTTATAGACCGCCAATTGGCGGTCTGGAACCGCCAATTGGCGGTCCATATAGCCCAGGATCCATTTAGTTTTCTGTAGCACGTGTATTAGTGTATGCTTAGGCTATTTTTGGTATTGGTTTAGTCCCACATCGGGGGATTGTCCCCGATTAGCTTTTTCCATGCTTATAAATAGAACACTTCACCTTCCATTGTAATTACCCATTGCTTGGTGGCATTCTCTCTACTAAGGAGTGAGCGTTGAAGAAAAAACTCAAGGTGGAGAAGAATGTTACCTTCAATGTGAGTCATTTGTTAATAAAATAATTCTTCTATCTTGTCTTTTAATTTGTGCATGTTTGTTTAGTCTTTCCTTTCCTTTTATGTTTCTTTAATACTTCTTGCCTTCTTAGTTAACTTTCATTTCAGTATTATGCTTTCTTTTGTTAATATAGTTAGTGTAATGAGTAGTGAGTAGTTCCATCCCCTTCGGGGGTGGAGTAGGTGTGTGTACATGTTATGTACATGGTTTGAATGCTTAATATGAATGTTTTGTGTTGGTATTAGTATGCTTGCTTGAATTATTAAGAACCTCACTTGATGGTTTCTGCCATAGCTTAGGTACATTCCATGCTTGTCTAAGTGTCTTAATAACAACCTTGCATTGCTCATATTATGCACATAAGTTAGTGTTGTAATGATAGGTCTTGCCATAGTTAGGTACTTCTTATGCATTAACAACACTAACTACTTGATCTTCTTGTATGCATTTCATATCACACTTATTTCATGTGCACACACACACTCCACCCCTGAGGGGTTTTCATTCCTGTGATTTTATCTTTTGCATTAGTTGATTAGCTTAGTTGTTTAGTTCATTTCAGCTTGTTTGTTTACTAGTTTAGCTTAGTGTAGTGTAGTGTAATACATCTTTCTTCCCTTTCTTTACCTCTCGCCTTTGCACAAACCAAGTGTCGACACACCTCCCAGTGGATGACCCGTATTTGCCACCACTTCAACGCGGCCGTGCACTTGCGGTTAATATAAAACGATCAATCAAGTTTTTGGCGCCCTTGCCGGGGAGGTGCTCTGTCCAGACTTTGGTTTGGACGATTCGAGTGGTTTTAATTTTTTGTTTTTAGTTTTTGTATGTTTCAGGGAACCTAAGGATCAAGGGGAAGCGACTGGAGGAATGGGAAAGCAAAAGACCCCGAAGTGACCGCCAATTAGCGGTCTGGGACCGCCAATTGGCGGCCTGGTGAGCCTCAATTGCTCTCAAATTTGTTCCAGTTGTTATGTTGTTCATTTTAGTTATCTGGGAGCACAATTTTGCATGCTGGGACTTCTAGTTTGCTCCCAGATTTAATTTCAATCCCCTTTAATCAACTTGGACCATAAAACTCAAAGCAAAAGACTAGACTTCTTGCCATCTAGGTCATGCATCATGTGTAGACCTTGCATGCATTTGTCTTTTCTTTGCTTTACATTTTGTTTTTGATTGATGGCGTGAGGTACGTGCACGCAAATCTCTCATTCATGTATGTTTCGATCATGCATTAGTTAGTAAGGTGCATCGGGAGAAGAGTGAGTTGAGCGTTTGATTGGAGTGATTGATTGCTAGATTTAAGCTCAAAACGCTACTAAGGAGGGGTTGTCCCAGAAAAGATAAGGTGGGGGATTTCATCACCCTTTCCTTGGCCCCAAAAATCACTCTTAATCAAAGCCTTAATTCTAAAAGCAAGTAGACATTGGCCCTAGGATTGCGGGCGCACTAGGAGAGTAATCTAGTTAAGACCGTCATGACCTGATCGGCGTTGCCTACCTTGTCGATAGTAGGAGGTACTGGATCTCCAGATCTGGTATCACTTGCTGGGCATTGTGGTCTTCGTTGTAGGGAGGTGAGGCGTGTCGAGGCTAGTGACCTCGAAGTTAGGCGTCGTCTAGCGTAAGGACCCATTGCCTTACATTGTTTGAGCCGTGCTTGCTAGTTAGGCTTCTACCCGCTCCCGTTACCTACGCTAGCTTTAGGGATTCTTCCCTTCTCCTCTGAGTCATCTTCTTCTCACCTTCTTCTACGTTATAGTCTCCTCCCCTTTACACTCTCTGGTAGCGTTTTAGGGTCGAGTCGAGCACTTTTTGTGAGTTTAGCCTCATGGTGGTGAGAGTGGTCGACTCTAGTGTTCTCTGTTGTGATGGATGGTTACATGGGTGACCATCTATATCATTGGTGGGACCAGGACGATTCTCCCTGGTACTCCCGACCCATGCATCCTGGGGTGGCTCAGACTAACACCCCGTATGGTTGGGACAATCTTCATTGTGTGACTGTGGAATCTTCATATTGGGGTAGTATGAGAGAGGCACCGACTGCTAGACCACCATCTAGTTACGTCAGATCATATGTTGGTCATCAATCTGAGACATTACAAGAACCTTTGGCCTCTTTCATGCATGTGGTAGATGACATGGGTGCATCGGTGGCTCCAGTAGCCGTACCATGTGACTGTTGTGGGTTGAGTGGTCATGTTATAGGGGAATGTCCTTATATTGCCCCTGAGCTCTACGACGAGGACCACAAAGCCCAACAAGTGAGCCAAGATCCGGAGATCTCATCTCTCCTACTATCGACAGAGTGGGCAATGTCGAGCAGGTCATGACGGTCGGGACCGGATCACTCTCCTAATGCGCCCGAAATCCTTAGGGCCAATGTCTACTTGATTTTAAAATTAGGCTCTTGATTAGTGTAGTTTTTGGGGCAAAGGAAAGGGTGATGAAATCCCCCACCTTATCTTTTATGGGACAACCCCTCCTTAGTAGCGTTTTTGAGTCTTAATCTAACAATCGACTCTCCAAACAAACGCTCAACTCACACTTGTTTCAATGCACTTCCTACTAACTAATGTGTTTGATACGTTTTAATTAACCGCAAGTGCACGGCCGCGTTGAAGCGGTGGCAAATATGGGTCGATCCACAAGGAGGTGTGTAGACTCTAGTTTGTTCGAAGGCAAGTGGGAAAAGAGGGGAAGAAATTGTGATTACACTAAACTAGACTAACTACACTAAACTAGACTAAGTACACTAAACGAGTAAGCATCAAACAAGGAAAACGAAAGCGAGGGAATTTGAAAGCTGGAAATCAGAAATGGAAAAACCCTTAAGGGGTGGAGTGTGTGCACACATGTAAAAAGATGGTGAAGAATGTATTCCATAGGCACAAATGTAGGTAGTGTTTTCATGTATAGGAAGTGTCTAAAGGCTATGGCAAAACCTATCAATCCATTTACTAACCTAGTTGATTAACATTCATTTACACAAGCTGATTATTTCATAATCTAAACAAGCATGGGAGGTGTCTAAGATGTATGGCAAAACCCATCAAGTGTAGTATTCTACTCTAACAAGAAAGCATACATTCACATTTATCAACACAATCAAAATATAAAGCATTCATATCCATTCTTTAATGCATGTATGAACATCATCTCCACCCCCAAAGGGGGATGGATCTACTCACTACACATTACTCTAACAATTAAACTAAAAAAGAAAAGAAACATTCTAACTACTTTATCCTAGAATCAAAGAAATAAAACTAAGCTAAGCATACATAAAGAAACAACATAAGAACAAAACAATGGAAAAATTATTTTATTAGATGACTCACATTGAAGGTAGCATTCTTCTCCAACTTGAGATTTTGCTCCAAGGCTTACTCCAAGTAGAGAGAATTCCACCAAGCAATGGGTGGTTACAATAGAATGTCAAGAGTTCTATTTCTAGCCATAGAAAAAGTTAATTCGGGACAATCCCCCGGTATGGGACTAAAAAAAATAACAGAAATAAACTAAATACACACTAATACGCGACCCACCAAAATATTAGCAGATTCGGGCCAAAACAGACCGCCAATTAGCGGTCTTGGACCGCCAATTGGCGGTCTATATGGTTCGAATCACGTTGTATTTTCTTCTGGGCTTTTCTGGATGGCTTTGTTGGTCTTTGATGCATCTACTTCATTTGGTAAAGCTCTGACCCGAATAGAATTGCCAAAATACTCCCCATGATGGTGTGAAGTATTCTTATTTGCTCATTGGTCCAATGATCTTACATTCAGGTCCTTCAATCTTGCTTCTTAGTCCTTGAGTCTCTCAACTCAGTACTTTTTCAGGCTTTTAGGTCCTTTTATGCCTCTTCTCTTCAAACCTATTTATTTCTGAAATTTAAACATAGAACTCGTCACGTAGCATTGTTTAGGTGAAAGATAATGGATATAAGATATAAATATAAGCATGAAATGATGTCAATCATAATGCATGTTCATACGAAATGCATGAATGAGAGTAGAAGGTGCGTACCTCACGCCAGCACTCAGCAACTGAAAATAAAGCTAAAATAAAAGACAATCTACGTGCCTAAGTCGCATACATGATGCATGACATAAACAAGAAAGAATGCCTAATCTTTTGCTTTGGGTTTTAGGGTCCAAGTTGCTTAAAGGAAGTTGATTATTAATCTGGGAGCAATCTAAGAGTCAGAACATGCCAAATCGAGTCCCAGATTCCTAAATCAATTATGGCAACAAGACAAAGAAAGGAGAGGGTAAACAAAGCTCACCAGACCGCCAATTTTCGGTCTCAGGCCGCTAATTGGCAGTCTACAGTGCCCAGTTTTCCTCCAAACTTCTCCAGCTGCCTCTCCTTCCAACTCCAAGTCTCCTGAAACAAAGAACAACTACAAAACACAAATTAAATCCACTCGAATCGTCCAAACAAGAGTCTGGACTGGCACCTCCCCGGCAACGGCACCAAAAACTTGTTGAATGTTTTAATTATAACCGCAAGTGCGCGGCGTCGGTGAAGAAATCCTAACTCACCTTCATAGGAATCACGGTTGCACTTAGCATGTGCAACAAGCCGTTAAACCTCCTTGTCGCCAAGGAGGAGGAGTGTTGTCTCCTGAGGGTTTTCTGCGGATATACCCACAAAATCCGAACAAAGATGCATTATTCAATCTAGCTACACGACTCGTTGGCTCATTTTGTCGATCATGGGACGCGGTAATACTACCGGCCGACTCTATATATGTAATCAGTCCACACACCTAGCCTAATAAATCATTCGTGAAAGTTAATTAAGGACTTAAGTGCAAGACATGGACATCCTCAACATCCTCAAGTGATACAAAGTGTAAGGTCCATTAAGGTTCTTATTTGACTTTTTTTCTTTTTCTTTGGAGCATTATATTGGTTGGTGTTTGATTCTCGCAGGATCAACCTTCGTACATAATTGCCTATAAGGACTTACACTATCACGTACACTTTCCCCCAAATCTCCACATAAGGCGATCCCTACCACCCGTGTAACGGGAGTTCGGTCGGTGCATCCTAAGTCAGATGACTCGAGAGCACCAGGTACAAAGTCCCCTAAGACCTACTTTCCCGAGTGATAGGAGTCGTGCGAGAAGAGAGAACACCACTTTTTCACTTATCTACATGGGAACCAAAACCCCTACACTTACAGTTTCACAAAAAGAGTTTAAGGCCCTTGACTACGACAAACATCCTTATACTAACAGACACAAATTATTTGACTCACTAGGTTCAAGGTGGACTTGTTTAAATGTTTGAGTACTAAAAACCCTATGATTACACGCCCACCGAGGGAAAACCGGGGTGCATCCTAACGACTCGATAAGACTAGATATCCTAATGCATCAAGTTCAAGACAATTTTGGGAGCTTTCTTTTTACTTTGCCTCTCAACGGTTTTGCACATGCTAAACACACGCAAAACCTAGAAAACATTTTCTTTTGCAAAAACATGAAGATTTTGAAAGAAATGTGAAAATTTTAAAGCACTAGGCAAGCAACAGAAGACAAGTCACCCATGGATCATGGCAAGCAAATATATCAATGTTAAATGCAGCACACTAACATGACCCTAGTAGTACAACCAAAAGAAAATGACATAAAAACAAAAAGACACACAAACTATGTACAAACATGAAAACACCCCCCACACCTAATCCATGCATTGTCCTCAATGAATGTGAGCAAGATACTACATGGATTTATGCTTGAAAAATGAAAGATCTCACCAACATAAAGCGCAAAAGGAAGTTCGTTGTTATAGTGATGAACACAAACCCAAAACCTGTGAGATGCTGAAGAAGCGAGACAAATACGTGAAAGAAATGGGGCCCAAGTACACAAGGGTTGGGGCCGCAACAATTAATGCTCGCTCATGGAGTCTTTTATTACCTTTTTTATTTTTTACAAGATATATACATCAACAAAGATATTCTCATAATCATTTGAACAAGGAGCATCAAATGAGAACATCAAGTTATAAGGATCAAAGACTTGCCGAGATGGGCAAACTTCACTCGTACTCTGAGGTGTCATGAGGGGTGAAAGGTCAAAGCTGAAAGGCTCAAACCCCTCATGATATTGGTTGGGTGTAGGCAACATGAATGAGTGAAGTTGTGTTGCCTCACTAGGGTTTAGTTGCTCATCGAACAAAACTCTCCAACCAAAAGGTGGGTGCATCGGAATGAGTTCCTCAAGCTCATTCGATGGATGCAACAGACCTGCATCACTAAGAATGGGGCTTCTCCCCAAGTCATCCAACAAGGACCGCCCACCATCATTTATATCATCAAGCATAAGCTCGATCGTAGGTGGGTCCTTGTTGGAGTCAAGATGAAGCTCAAGTGGCTCAATGGCCAAGGGACGTGAGATAGAGACACCTTCTGGTATAGGCATATGATGAGGTATCTCACTCTCACTAGTAATCTCAACGGAATCATGCAACGAACACTCCTTTTGGACATTCATGTTTGATGTCAGCTCACTCTGTTGCATTGAAAAGACAAGCATTGAGTTTTCACTGGGCCCACAAATATTCTCAATGGGTTGAATTGGTGTTAGGGGTGTTCATTGATTTTGCGGTGCTTTCTCTAATTGGCGGATGAGATTGAGATTTAAAGGTTGATCCATAGGCTCATGTTGCCTACCAATTTTGAACACATGAAACTCGGCACTCATGTTACCGAATGAGAGCTTTATGAGACCATTTCTACAATTAATTAAGGCGTTGGATGTTGCCAGAAATGGTCTACCCAAAATCACAGGTATTTGAGAGTGGGTGTTCGCAATAGTATTGGTATCGAGGATAACAAAATTGACTGGAAATATAAAATCTCCAACTTTGATAAGGACGTCCTCGATAATCCCCTTTGGAATATGAATGGATCTATCCACCAATTGGAAGGTGATCTTAGTTGGTTTCAATTCTCCCAAATCCAACAAGGGGATGTTAACCTTCACTTGCTTAAACACTTCTAATATCTTATCCATTGTGTCACTCTGCTTTTTGGTTAGCCTACTTGGATAGGGAGCTTTTGGCAGGTAGGTTTTCTGCGGTGCCTGAGAAGGAGGTGTTGGTGTATTACCCTCACCCCCGGCCTCTTCTTCACCACCATTCCCATTGAAGGGCTGCATAGATGGTGGTGGTGGCAAGGAAATGTGATTGTCAACCTGCTTTCCATTCCTTAAGGTTACAATGGAATTGACATGGTGAACAGGTTCCTCCACATGGTTCACTTGCCTCCCCCGAGGAACCACATTCTCATTTTGCATGTGTTGTTGCTGGTAAAAGCGGGGGTTAGCCTCAGGCTGGCTAGGCAGAGTCCCTCTATCTCTTTCATGTACAGGCTGAGCCCACTGACCCATCTGAAGCTCAAGAGATTTGATGGTCTGCTGATTTGAAGTCAGAACTTGACTTGTGATTTGAGTTTTCCAGTCCACGAGTCAAGGTCTCAAGTGAATTGAATCAGATTTCCATATTATTGGAATTTGGGAAACCCGATTGATTGGTGATTGGAACTTGGGGTTGCTGATAAGATTGTAAATGCATGGGAGGTTGGTGTGGTTGGTTAGGTGGTCGAGACGAGTTTGAAGGACCACCCGGGGCATTATTTTGGTTCCATGAAAAATTGGGGTGGTTCCTCCATCGAAGATTATAAGATGATGAGTATGGGTCATTCCTAGCTCTGTCATAGATGGCGTTGACATGTTCCATCTCAGGAGGAATGAACTCACACTTGTTTTCTACATGACCTATCCTACCACATGAATCACAGGGAACTTGACCAGATGTGGACATATGAGGTGCACCTTGTTGGTTTTGGAGCTCAATCGAATCGATACGGCGCATTAAGGTTGCCATGCGTGCCTCGGTGGCCGTAGTTGTATCGACTGCAAATGCGGCACCCGATCTAGTCCAGTTTGCATTATCGATCCCCGCTCCTATGCTGAATGATGCAGGTGGTTCCCTTACACTATCCCATTGCATGGTTTTCTTAGCGTGGTCTTCTAGGAAAGCCTATGCCTCCCTTTGATCCTTTCCTAAGAACTCTCCTTGACACATGGACTCAAGGCGCGTTCAGGACGGGATGTGCAGACCCTCGTAAACAATCTGACACAGGCGTCACAACTCGATGCCATGGTGAGGGCTTGAGGATAGTAGCTCCTTGAACCTTTCTAAGTATGAATGGAATGATTCGGTCTCATGTTGATAGAACGAATTTATTTCGTTCCTCAATTTTTGAGTCTGATGATTTGGAAAGTACTTCTTCAGGAATGCAGATTGAAACTCATCCCAAGTCCTAAAGCCATTCGCCTGGTTGCTGTACAACCACTTCTTGGCATCATCCTTCAGCGCAAAGGGGACAAACCTAAGATGGATGGAGTCTGTGCTTAGTTGTTGCAGCTTGAGCATAGCACAGACCTCCTCATTCCCTGAGAAAGATATAAGGGTCACCTTTCCCGGTGAAGTGAGGGAGCATGGAAATAAACTGAGTCTTAATCTCAAAATGGTTCCCATCTGCCTCTGGCAATACGATACATGAGGGTAGAGCAGTACGACTCGGGTAGCATCGATCACGTAGAGGTATGGGGCGACAACATGAAGAACAGGTGGAATAGATGGGTCCAGCAACTGGTCCTCCTCGCGGAAATTAGCAGCCATTGAACCCGGACTGTGTGCGACACGAGGGGAGGAAGGTGTCGAGAAATCGACTTCCAAAGTAGGGTTGAGAACGCATCTCGTCAAAATGACCACTCTCGTCTCGTGAGCACGAAAGCATGCACAAAGGTGCATACACACAAATCAAAACTTTTTTAACAAAGAATGTGCGTAGAGGAGAAGACGGGGGAACACAGGAGAGACATAATGACTCAGGAGAGAAGGGAAGAAGTCCTTATGCTACAGCGGATTGGTACAGGTAGAAGCACACCAGCAAACAAGTCTCAAACAATCCTAAGGTCGCTATAGGTCCTTATAGCTAGACGACGCCTAACTGCGAGGTCACACGGCCTCAACACGCCTCACCTCCCTACGACGAGGACCACAAAGCCCAACTAGTGAGCCAAATCCGGAGATCTCGTCTCTCCTACTATCGACAGAGTGGGCAATGCCGATCAGGCCATGACGGTCGGGACCGGATCACTCTCCTAATGCGCCCGAAATCCTTAGGGCGAATGTCTACTTGATTTTAAAATTAGGCTCTTGATTACTGTGGTTTTTGGGGAAAAGGAAAGGGTGATGAAATCCCCCACCTTAACTTTTATGGGACAACCCCTCCTTAGTAGTGTTTTTGAGTCTTAATCTAACAATCAACTCTCCAAACAAACACTCAACTCACTCTTGTTTCAATGCACTTCCTACTAACTAATGCATGTTCATACGAAATGCATGAATGAGAGTAGAAGGTGCGTACCTCACGCCAGCACTCAGCAACTGAAAATAAAGCTAAAACAAAAGATAATCTACGTGCCTAAGTTGCATACATGATGCATGACATAAACAAGAACGAATGCCTAATCTTTTACTTTGGGTTTTAGGGTCCAAGTTGCTTAAAGGGAGTTGATTATTAATCTGGGAGCAATCTAAGAGTCATAACATGCCAAATCGAGTCCCAGCTTCCTAAATCAATTATGGCAACAAGGCGATGAAAGGAGAGGGTAAACAAAGCTCACTAGACCGCCAATTGGCGGTTTTAGGCCGCTAATTGGCAGTCTACAATGCCCAGTTTTCCTCCAAACCTCTCCAGTTGTCTCTCCTTCCAACTCCAAGTCTCCTGAAACAATGAACAACTACAAAACACAAATTAAATCCACTCGAATCATCCAAACAAGAGTCTGGACTAGCACCTCCCCGGCAACGACACCAAAAACTTGTTGAACGTTTTAATTATAACCGCAAGTGCACGGCGTCGGTGAAGACGTGACAAATATGGGTCGTCCACAGGAAGGTGAGCAACGTCTTGTTTGTCAGAAATCAAGTGGCAACAAAGAGGGAAGAGAGTTGATTTTACTAATCTACGCTATACTACACTACGAAGTAACGCATGCACAAGCAAACAACAAACGGTGAATTAAAACTTAACTAAGAACGAAATAAGTGTGCTGGAATTTCAGAAATGGAAAACCCCTAAGGGGTGGAGTGAGTGCACACATGCAAAGAGGTGATGAAGAACATATTCTTTAAGCACAAACGAAGGTAGTATTTTCATGCATAGGAAGTGTCTAAATGTTATGGCAAGACCTATCAATCCATTCACTAACCTAGTTGATTAACATTCATATACACAAGCTGGTTATTTCAGAACATAAACAAGCATGGGAGGTGTCTAAGATGTATGGAAAAACCCATCATGTGTAGTATTCTACTTTAACAAGCAAGCATACATTCACATTTATCAACACAATCAAAATATTAAGCATTCATTCCATTATCTTTTGCATGTATGAACATCAACTCCACCCCCCAAAGGGGATGGAACTACTCACTACCCAATAAAGTCAGTATTACACTAAGCAAGGAAAATATATTAACTAAGCTACTAAGATTAAAATGAAATCAAACAAAGTAAAACAAGCAACATGAAACAAACAACATAACAAAGAAACTTTTATTAAAAATGACTCAAAATTCAAGTAGCATCCTCCTACTTTAGAGTTTGCTTCAAGGCCTCACTTCGAGTAGGAAGAATAGCCACTCAAAATGTGAAGTGCTTACAATGGAAAGTGAAGAGTTCTATTTATAGCCATAGAAAAAGGCAATCCGGGACATTCCCCCTGTATGGGACTAAACAAATACCAGAAATTGAATAACCACCCTCTAATACATGTGCCGCAAAGACTTAGCGGATTCAGAGAGATCCGGACCGCCAATTCGCGGTCCCAGACCGCCAATTGGCAGTCCATAAGTTCTGGATCCAGCTGGAATTTGTTGTGGGCTTTTCTGGATTTCTTTGTCGGTCTTTGATGCATATA
The DNA here is from genome assembly GCA_963682175.1 of Triglochin maritima. NCBI lineage: Eukaryota > Viridiplantae > Streptophyta > Magnoliopsida > Alismatales > Juncaginaceae > Triglochin > Triglochin maritima. The sequence goes on along the minus strand of OY821788.1, from coordinate 25,010,932 downwards.
CTTTGCTTATTGGAGATCCGACCCGAATCTAATTGTCAAAATACTCCCCATGATGGTGTGGAGTTTTCTGTTTTGCTCTTTGATCCTTTGGTCTTACGTTCAGGTGCTTCTCCCTTGCATATTAGTCCCCAGTTCTCACAATTCAGTCATTTTTCCCTGCTTTTGGGTCCTTTTATGCTTCATCTCTTCAAACCTATTTATTTCTGAAATTCAAACATAAAACTCGTCACATAGCATTGTTTAGGTGAAAGATAATGGATATAAGATACAAATATAAGCATGAAATTATGTCAATCAATGAACTCTATGGTAGTGTCCAATAGGGTAATCAAGAACGTAATGTGTTAATGGAATACTTCGTATTTTCGGACCCCTACTATCTATAGATGTGTTAAGTTTAATAGCAGGACTATTGCACCCAAGTTAAATCAAATGTCATGTTAGTATAGGAATAGAATGGAGTAAGGGTCTCTCTCCAAGGCATGTTTTTCCACTCGAGCTGGTAAGTCCGTAGGGGTATGTCAAAGCCCGGTTGTCATGTGAGTCTCGTGACTTAGGAACAACCAACTGAATTTCCGTTACATGGGTGGTAGACTAGCAATATTTTGGGAGAGGCAAATGAAGGGGGAATCCTGTACCATAATCAAAACCTTTGGGTAGGGAAAAATCCTATTCAAGGCAATTGCCAAAAAAAATGAAAACTCAAAATTTCCTTGGAGGCAAAATGTCTCAAACAAAGTCTCAAATCAAATTCAAAGCCCAAAATATCAAATCAAATCCAACAGAAAAGGATAGAGGAGCAAGAAGAAGGGAGCAAACTTAATTCTATCTCGGGATAATAATAACACCATGTATCATTCATGAAACTTCGTAGAACCTTATTGGATAGCAGTGCACTAGACTAGATGTGTGGAGTGAAATTAGTAGACAAGTCAGACCCTTTTCGGATGTCCACTCTATGACCAACCTAGATTGCTTTATTGATTTAGAGAACTTTGTGATATCAATCTCAGATTTTGTGGTTATATCTACGACATGGGGGTCTAATGGCTTATTGCGCATTCTAATTGCAATCATGATTCCTACGAAGTGAGTTCGGACTTCGTGTTTTTTTGTATCTTTTATTTTTCTTATTTTTGTTTTGCTCAGACTAACAAAAGATAAGTGTGAGGGTATTTAATAAATATCATACTTTATCATTTTTGTCTTCACTATTATCTTATTTTTCTGTTTGAATAACGCCATATTGGGTTCGTTTGTTTTATTTTGTAGGTTTTAAGGAAATAACTGAAATTGACACAAATATCAAAGTACGAAGGAACTTAAATTTAGATATATAAAAAGAAAATTGAGTCCTTGCAAAATATACACTACACACATTCATGTGCTCTTGCGTACGTCACATGATAAGAAAAGATACAAAATTCAAGTGTGACGTTCGGATTAAGTAATCAACATGAATTTGGAAACATTTGATTCCAGGGAGCACTTTACGAAATATATCATAGCATTTACTACCAAAATTGAAATGTCGTGATTCAAGATGTTGTTCAAAGACAATTTAATAGAAAAAAATATTCAAACATGGTGATTCAAGACTCGTTAAAAAATCCAAATTTCTTTCACTTAAGACTTGTCAAATTCCGATGATACCAGTGTGATAAAGTGTGTCAATACGATCTGTATTCGGAAACTAGAGAAATCGATATATCATCAGTAATGTGTGCATAACTTTGTCCTATGATATTCAAACAATGTTATGCAAGACTCATTACAAAGCAACAAGGTACCAGATGCACAACTCTTGTATTTTATGTATTTCTAAATTAGAAATCTAATGGCCTCGCAATGGGTGTTACTTTTGTGGTATTATAGCTAAAAAAATTCTTCTTCTCTTGTCTCTCTTCTATTCTTTTATGTCTTCTTTCATCATGTAACTAAAACCATCACTTCGAAGGTGGAGATATGAGCTAGGATGAATTAAGAATTAGGGTTGCAATCATGTTGATATTTCGATTTGTTATTACTTTTGGTAATTCACTTGAAAGAGGTAGATGATTTATAATTATTTGATAGGTTAGTGTTACTTCTAAGTTTCTTAATCTATGCTTAGAATTATATTGCTGCTTGTTTGCTTTCAAGAATTTGTGAATTTAAAATTAGATCGAGGTTAGTTGTTGTTTGAAGATTTAATAGTCTACTCACTTCACGTCATGCTTACAACATGTAATCTCATGTGCTTAATGAAATGTGCAACACCTTTCCCAATTCATGCCAATGCAAATGTTTTCACCTTGTAAGTATTTCATCTCATTGTAATTTTTGATTGCATTCTTTTTCTATAGAACCCATAAAAATCTTTGGGCTTTTTGCTTGCATACACATCAAAAGCTCTGAAATTGGCGATGTATCTATGGTTTATCGAAAATTATCAACGTATATATCACATTCACTAATAATTTCCATCATGCATTTACATTAGTGTTGGCCCATAGTCGTCCGTCTCCGTTTAAGTTTCACATAACGTTGTCGTTACGTTTCGTCATTAGCCTTGTAAGTCCACTTCATTAGCTCATTAAATCACCCGACATTACCTTATTGAATCAGTTTGATAGACCCCAATTTTCACAAAAAACAACCTAACCCAACCACATAGTGATGCATTGCAAAGCCCACTTTTTTCTTGTGTTCATCTTTTGCTCTGCAATCTATTATCTTCAAAAGTTTGGATATAGAAAGCGATTGGCACTTGGGTTCCGCCTCATGTCACGTGTAATGATGGAAAATTTATGAAATATTGAATCTTGGATGTGTTTTGATTCATGGGTTGGATGTATTTTGTTTTGTTTTTATGTTTTCAAGTGAAAGATGGAGTTTTATGGTTTTGTGATGGAAACATTAAAATTGGGTTGTAAAGGGGAGGATTTCTTGGTGGATTTGGAGAGAGGAGATGAAGCATAATTGAGATGGAGAGGATTTGGAGAGCAGTTAAGGTGTTGTGGAAGGGTTGAGGGTGATGGGGAGGAAGCACTCAAGCTTCATGGATATGGGTGGTCATGGTGGGATGAGTCAACATTTGCTACTGAGGAAGAGGGCCATGAACACCTCCTCACAAATTGCAATCATTGGGGACAATTTTCACTAACGAAGTGGAGTTAGGGGGCTAATGATGAAACATAATGGTAGCATTATAGGAAACCTAAATGGAGGCATACGATTGTGGGACTCAAGCTAACGGAAATGCATGACAGCAATTATTAGTGAATGTGATAGGTACGTTGCCAATTTGCGAAAAAATATCTTGGGTATATTGCCAATTTCAGACTTTATGTTGTGTACGCAAGCAAAAAACCCATTTTTTTAACATTATCTATTAATTTGTTAATAAAACAACATACCAAAAATATTAACCGTCATTAAATCTACCATCATTATTACTCGTGCTTCATTGAAAAATAGAATCAATTGAAATTTGCAACATCTCCTCCTGTTTGTCCCTGTAGCTACACGATCCATACGCTTGTGGTTAAATTTAAGACTCATCATGTACAACTAACATGTTTACTTTTGGTTGAAACTCAACATGCATCAAAAAAAATTCACTACAATATTCCTCCTCGATTGTGATGGCAACAATGAGATCATCCATAGTTAATTTTCCTTTCATGTGCTTAGGAGACATACCAAAGTCCTCCCAAAAGAAAGGGAACTTCTCATTGAGGGACATCACCTAAAACTTCTCTAGAAATTTCATGTCAACCTCTTTCAAACCATGGATAAGAATCATGAACTGGTAGGCATTTTCGATCACTGACTTTCCCTCAACCATTTGGAACTTTAAGAAATTTGCAACATGATACTTCTCGTGACCAAAGTCCTCAATATTATATTTCTTGTGAAGTTCATCCTATAAATCTTTTGTAGTGGCAGAGGAAGATGAACTGTAGACATCAAAGAGCACATTGGACATAATCAGTAAAATGCATCCGTCGACGATTCAGGACTCTCTTAAATTATGCGATCATCCAAATTAGTAAAAGGGTAAGAAGCCTAGATAACATCAACCAACCTATTGTGGTTAACAAGATTTTCATTCATTGTTGCCAATTGAGGTTCTACCTCGTAAATTTTTTACACATCCCTAACATGTCCACTTTTGGGGCAAACGAATAATAGTCGTACGACATAACCGCTAATTTCTCTAAGACTATTGTCAAAAATATAGATAACATCCACAACATTGGGGAACATAAGTCGATTAACATTCCGAGTACAATCAACATAAATCTAAAGAACATAACCATAAGGATAAAATAACAAAAAATAAATGCAGGTTAGGATCAGAAAACACCTCAACCAAGCCATTATTTTGAGACCCCTTAGATAAATTAGCGCCCCCACATACCGGTGCAATGAATGCAAATGCTTTCTGCCAGGTTAGAATGGTCTGAATGCCTTTGTCAGTGCTCCGACTATAGACGAACCACGAGAATCGATCGAGACCCGCACCGCAATCACTTTAGAACAATGGAGAGAAGGAAGATGATGGTTGTTCTGGATATCTGTAGGGCAATAGAAGACTATTTTTCCCAAATGGAGAATGTGGACTATTCACACAATTTGCAACCTCTCGTAACTGCTGGACTAAAGAAAACTTCTTACTAAATCAATTCTCTATCAAATGCAATATAAGATAAGCCCTCGGAAAAATTGAATGCACAAGAGAAAGAGAACACCACACCACACCTTCCTGGCCGGTGCCAGACCAGACTGGACTAGGCACGTGTGTGCACTCCATTTTCAGCTCCCAAATTCTCCAATGTGGGATGAAAGTGAGTGAGAGAATCCCATGTTCCAACTTTACACTCAACATTGGATTTCCAAAATAATATTACATTGGCCGAAACCAAATATTCAATAGTCCAACACACTAAGCACCTGTTAGTCAACAAGACTACTCGGTTGATGTGTACAAAACTCAATAACAAAACAAGTTAGTGTGCTCCAGACTATACAGAAAGTGTACAATATTGTGAGTTATCAAAATACTTCAGAGTTATCTTTCAAGTTAATAAAAGTAAGTTGGAAATGTTTTCTTACAAGTAACAAAAGAAATTGCAAAATTTTCTATTGTGACTAAGAAATAAAGGAAGAAATTGTCAGTTGCTTGGAATCAAAGAAGAAAATCTAAAAGGTAAAGAAAATGAGTTAGTGAATGAACTACTAGACAATCCCATGACATTTTCATGTTCTTACATTGTTTGTGGTGCTTTTGATTGGGATTAGGTGTGTAGAGCATGTTCTATTAGCTCTTGGCCAAGTAACATATTTTAGTAGAAGGACCCCAGGAAGCCAATGCCATTATCCACCCCTCTTCCCACGTTCCTATGACGTGGTTTCCACGTATGAGAGAACTTGGTTTAGTGGGCAAATATATTTTTTATTTGGTTTGAACAGTTTAATAAATGTACAGTTAAGCAAGGTTTCACAGACATCCTTTTGTGTACTTGGGTTTTCTTTTTACTTTTTGTGGAATTTTGGATGGTTTTGGGTGGAAGTTAACATTTTTACAAAGTAAATAGATGTTGTTTGACAGGTTGATATGGTTATTATGGAAACAAAATATGTCTTTATACCGTTAAAAGCGGAAACTCATCTCAAACCTCTTTTTACCCCAGGACTTTCTACCACACACCATTCCTCTCACCTCTTACTTTTTTTCGAAGCCTTCTGCCACACACTACGACACGCCCGATCTTGAAGCTTTGGTTGACAGGAAATAGTCAAGCATCCACAGGTTTGCCCCACACCCAGCAGACCCCTTTCTTCTCCTCTTCAACTCCCTCTTTGACACCCTTTTCTAGTTCTGTGTTGGTAAAAATGTTGAGAAATGTCAAATGTGGTTTTTAATGCTAGTACATTTTGGTAGTACATTTCATGTCTTCTAACATTTGTTTGCAAGATTGTTGAGAAATAGGGTTAGTCTGGGGTAACAATGTAGTACTTTTTATGTTGGAGTACAAATTTACTACCTCTTTGGTAGTAAATTTCATTTTGTTGCTAACATTTTCATATTATAGTATCTTTAAAGGTTGTATTATAGGTTATACTGGGTTCTATGTATAGAAAACACAGTAACATTTTCTCAATGTATTTGTGTTTGTATTACTGTTAGTTATATTTGATGACTTTAACTGATGAAATTTGGGGGTGTGGGTGGGGGATATTCAGTACCAGTGTAGGGTATTTTCCATAGAATGTAGTAATTTTTGGGTTACATCTAAGTGTGTTTTTTTAGGAAATATGTAGTTGTATGTTCGTTAGTTTGGGGGTGGGGGTTATTTACATTTTATATGGTGTATTTTCATTAGTTTTGGGGGTATTATAGATTTTTGGGGGTCTTATAGATTTATGGTGGAAGAGATTTGTGTTACTATTATGGAGTGGGTTTGGGGGTAGATTGGATAACATTTTGGGATATTCTCATTGTGTCAGATGTGGCCTAATGAATGGGACTTTGGGGTTTCTACAATAATAGCATGGGGTATTCTCATTAACTTTTTTAGTGGAGCGGGGGTATACACAGATTCATCAATACTTGGAGGGGTATTTTTATTAATACTTGTAGATGTATTTAACAACAAGTTTGGGTATTTCGTATTGTTAGTTAGTATTGGTTAAGGAAGTTGGAATTTTTTCAGTAATAATTGTTGAATTTTAATTATTTGTTGGGTCTGGTATAATACAGTTTGTTAATAGTATGAAATTCATGGAGGGGTATTTACATCATTAGTATGTGGGGTGTTTTCACAGGCAATTCCAGCAGTTGTGTGTTGGGGGTCATTTAGCAACAAATTACAAAATGCTGAAAACTTATTTTTAGCAATAGTCAGGGGTATTTCTCATTTTTGTGTGGAGTATTTTTAGTGAAAACATGTATTTTTCATAGTCAATAAAATGAATTGGGGGGGGGGGGGGTATTTGGAAATGTATTATTGGTAATGACATCTACAACAAAATAAGTATGGGTATATATTGAGTATTATGTTTTTTGTTGATTCACATTAAGTTGCGAGAGTTGTTTGGTCTATAAAAGTGTATTAATGTTTGTTGATCAATCGGTTCATTAATTTTTATTTGTATTTGGTTGTAGAAGTTTTTGCTTTGAGATAAATTTCAGTATTACTACTGCACAGGAAAAAATGGAGTACACCTACAACCATCTCACTTTTATTTTTTGGCTGAAAGCTACCAAACAAATGAGAGCTCCTCACAGAAAGCTATTCCCAACAACCCCTTTCGTGCACATATTGTCGATGGAGAACATTATACACTACCATAGAAAATGGAATATACGTCGGATGTACGGGGCTATATACGTCGGATATAAGCACTCCCAGATCCAACGTCTATGTGTGCGTCGTCTATACATAGACGTCGACCTTCATATAGACCGACGTCTATACCTAAAGAATATACGTCGGCTGTATATATAAGACGTCGTCTATTCTTTAACGTATAGACGTCGGTCATTATATAGACCGACATCTATTCGTTAGGTATAGACGTCGGTTCAATAAGTGACGACGTCTATTCCTAAAGCATATACGTCGGTTCAATAACAGACTACATCTATTCCTAAAGCATATACGTCGGATTCATACTAAAGCTGACGTCTATTCCTTTCTTCAGAGGAATAAACGTCGGCTAGTCCTAAACCTGGAAAAAATAAAGCATTCGACGAAATTATTTTTAGTCATCGTATTCGTGTACATACAACTGCACCAAATTCGTTCACCTATAAATATGTTCACAAATACTCACAACTTCATCCACATGTACATACAAGCAAAAACACACAAACATACATGCACAAACACAAACATACAACCATACATGCACAAACATACAAGCATACACAAGCGTACACAATTGACATTCAACACACTTGCAATTAATTCATTCTAAAATTAAGGCGATTATATTAAGGCATAAAGTGTAGGTTTTTGTAATACAAGTGCACTTGTTAACTAAATTACAAAAAATGCTAGTAGCAGGAGAACCTCTTAGTTCGTCAACATGTTTCTGATAAAATAACGAGCCCACTCGGTCGCGAGTTTCATCGAGCTCCTGTTGCGAGAAGGGATCACTACTTTTTGGGAAGACCTATCAAAAAAATACATGTGTGTTGACTATTAATAACTAAATATTGAAACTACAATTGAATATATAATTGAATAACGATCTACATTACCTCGGTTAGACATACGTCTTGAGTTGCCACATCGAGGATTTCCTCTATGTATGTCATCACGTAGTAACCACATTCCGTATTTCCAACCTGCTTCCGGTACTACAAACATGGAAATTCGCTAAATATATGTTCCTAACGAGAAATATATTCGCTACAACTATATAGTGAATAATGAGCTGCTGTGAGACCAAATAGGATGTTATTCGACTCAATGAGAAGCATTCATTATGGGATAATATGAGATATTGTTTGAAGATGTTGATGTTGCATACATATTAGGTCTATCTCTTGGTGGTCACAACAACTACAATGTAATAGCCACCACTAATGAGAGTCACTTCCACATACATCTCTTCAAAAGAAATTACCCACACATGTTGATGTTCGTGCTTTGGAGCAAACATTGCTGCCTTCAAATGATCCGGTGGACGTTGCGGATTGCGTGCGTCATTACATAGTCCACATGTTCGGTGTATTTTTGTTTGTTGGGATCTCAATGCGTGTTTAGAAGTGGACTAAGAGGTTGGGGGTCATGTGTTTACAATCACTTTTACCAAAGTCCTAAACAACACCTGTTTCAAATATAATGAAGTGGCTAGTGGTGAAGAAATTGAGCTAGGACGTGTACAAGGATTCACGACTATACTTATGGTAAAAAATCTTTTATTTTTTGGCCACATTGTATGGGTAATTTGGTTTCCTAACTGTGGTAATTTCATTTTTTGGTACTAGTATGCCTTTTTGAACACCTAAACATTTGTGTGGTTGTCGGTGGTACACCTCCAATTAATCTAGAGAAACACTTGAAATCTAAGGGATTGAAGTTTTCTAACTTACACACAACATTCTTCAAGTAGGAAAGGATTGTTCCAACTACTAATGAAATTCAGTGATACCACATACCAAGCAATCCGGTAAGTGTGGAGGTTGTCAAACAATTGTCGTTGAGGGTTAATGAACTGGAGGAGTTGTTGTTTCAGTCTAATCAGAGGTTAATTATAGTATGCAATGAGCTCCACGACACACGAGATTTGTTGGATAGTAAAGAAGAGGAATGTGGTAGGTTGAAGCTACTTGTTAATGAACCATGCTGACAACCATCGGCAGACCAAAACGTTTTACCACGTAATGCAACCATATTGGCTGAACAGTCTTTGCCAGACCCAACCATTGTACGATCTAACAAGCAAGGTCCCCCAGAATTTGTGGATGAGCTACCAGAAAATCCACGTGAGATGTTCAAAAGAGTGTACCAAAGGACGGAGGTTCATCTTCAATTAAGCAAACAAAGACATTATAGTCTATTGAAAACATCACTGAATTTGATAGTACAGTTGTTGCTGACCCGTCATGTTGTGAACTGAACAATGAACTTAGAGTGGAAACGAACAAGACAATCGATGTTACTGAAGACTATGGTTGTGGGCTCGAAACTAAAGTTTGGGTTCCTAAACCTGCTGTGGAAAGACTAGAACCTAACGTTGTATTTGAGGTTGCTAACAAGTTTCTTTGACAGTGCACGAAGTTGTTGAAACAACTAACGTCGATGCGAGGGGATTAAAAAATCTGTTGAAATCATAGAAAAATGAGGGGAGATTTTCCCAACTCAACATAGAGTCCAGCCATATGTTGATGGAAGTACTTTTGAATTAATAGCTGCAAAGAAGGCAATGTTCCCGTTGAGAGATGTGGACAAGGTTATTAGAGGTGTGTTATGGCATATTGATGATACAACTGCTTCGGTCAAGCCAAGACATGTAGCAAGTAGTGTTGCAACATGGATTTCAGCTTATCAACTACGTAGTCGTGGCGGTTCTACAAATAGTTGTTTGAAGGTTGGTTAGTACTTTTCCGATAATAAAACATCTTAATTATTTTTTTATTATGTGTGGATTAATTTTTTGTATGCTTTTTTATGGTTAAGTTATTCTAACTAATACATTTATAATGATTGCCAAAAACGTGTGACATGTTCTCGATTTCATGGTAAGAGACCACAAATTGATGCGGCATACCTTGAGTCAATGGTAATGAACCATAAATTATTGTTTTTCATGATAGTAGAAAAACATGTTGATCTTACGGTTTTATAATCACTTTTCAGGGATATTTAGGAGAAGGAAGCATTGAATTGGAGAATACTAAGGGTTTTTTTTATGATCTATAATTAAATGTGGTTTTTATTAAGATTATTTCCTTGTTGTTTCTTATTAAATTGTTTGAATGGCTACACAAACTTGTAGATTGAAGAAATGTTATGTTGAATAGACAGTTAGTTATAGAAAAAATAATTAATAGTGAGGTATAGTGGATATATATCTGATGTTTATTCATAGGTCAAGACATGTTTTCTTAAGATGTGGTTGAATTTTGTTAATAGGTTAATACATTTATGTATTTTTATTTTTTGTATGATATTAAAATCCTTCAACATCGAGGTTGAGGATCCTTTAAGTGGTCAGGCTAGTTTTCAAGCGCAGACTACTACGAAGAAGCATGACAATGAACATGTAAAAATCAAAACCTCATAGTGTACATTTTTTAATGGTACCAAATTGTTGGCGACTCAATGCCATTACTTACTGACAAATGTAGCTCTACCAGCAAATATTTGGCTAAATTAATTGCCTTGTTTTTGTAGTCAGGGGTAGATTTGACACACACGCATGGTACTTTAGGTCGTGTATTTGCAAACTGGTAAATAATGTCATGTAGGACACTCTTTGGTTTAAATCACATCTAGGTAGTGGGGGTAATTTCAGTCATAACATTGCATTTAGTAATTTTTTTTGTTAGAGATCTATATTTGAATAATTTGATGACCATACATTTAGCTAGGTCTGTATTTTAAAGTTTCATTTAAGGAGGAATATCTATAAGGTTGTTAGTTATTTTGATTTTGTATGTATGTTGGTTGTATCGTTTGATGGGTTTTCAAACTAAACGTTGATGATATTAACATTGGGAACACTTATGATGGTTTAGGGTTTTGTTAGCCAAAAGAGTAAGATGGATCTTATACGAGAAAATGCAATAATTGTGAATGAATGGGCAAAATTGACAAGATGGTGCAATAGTTATGTTGTAAGCTTAATTTGAAATTGTAATTTTTTATAGACTTTTATATATATTTCCATAGGCTGATAATCTATTGTTGGTTCAGGACAAACATTCCTTTAATAAACCTGTGTTGAAACTTCAAGATTTTTATGAGCCTAGTGGATCGTTTCAGTCCCAACATCAATTTTCACCAATGAAGGTAGGTATGCCAAAAATTATTAGTGGGGAGTGTCATCAAATTGACGAACAAGCAATGGGTAGCCTTAATGGAGAAGAGAAAAGGGTTATTCGATGGGTAACCAGAAAAAAGTACCGATGAGAGATATAATTTGTAAAGGTAATATAAAGCCATCGTGGTGCATAGATTGGATTGGATCAACGTAATGAGCAAAGGTGGCCCCACAAGTCTTGAGGTATACGTTGTTTTAATAGATGATTTATTAATCTTCAATAAGAAACAAGTATGCTAATTACTTGTATGATATATGTTTGTAGATGTTTGATGCCTACACAGAAGTGCTATTTATGTGGTATTTCCGGTTGGGTTGATGTGATGCCAACCGGTTTATCAGTATTTGTTGAGGAACATTAGTTTAAAGACGCGATTAACCTCATTGAATTGCATATGGATCGATTCACCTAGAAACGCAACATCATATGCCGTCCAATTCATGGCAATGATCATTGGTCATTTCTGGTCATCTACTCCAAAGCTAAAACAATCAAACACTATAACTGCTCAGCTAGGAAACATGTTGGAGGAACCAGCTGGATTGGCTGATGGTTTCCACAGGGAAGCTGCGTCAAAGGCCTCTATTTTCTAGAGATTATATCTGGATTGTTTGTGGCCCCACGAATTTATGCGAGACTCTCCACAATAGGAGGAAGGGTGTAACAATAATGCATTGTTTGTTATTCACTGGATTCGTAGGTTAATAACTGGACTACCACCGGATAGTGTTGACGACGTAGAACACATGCACAAAATTCGTCGGGAGATTTCAATGGTGATCATGAGGACTGAATGCATAGTTACCCAAAACTTAGTTATGTAAGTTAATTTTTTTATGTTAGTTAAGTGATATGAACTTATTAAATGTTGGGTAGTTTTTTCACACATTAAGTTGTTCTCATGGTTATGTTTGTTATGTGTTATGAACTAATTTAGCGTAAATATATATTTAACAAGATACAATTGCTAATATATATGCTTGGTAGTAAAGATATTGTTTACTTTTCCAATATGTAGGTTTTCTGCTTTCCTTAAGCATTCTTGTAGGGGGTGGAATAGTTGCACCCTTTAAGCTTTTGTTATGACTTCTTTATATTCTTCCAATTTAGATTGAAAGAATGCAGTGAGGTTAGTTGAGATAGATCGATTCCACGCCAAAAACTATTAAGGAATTAGGATGAAGTTAGAATCAGTAGATACTCCTATCCAAATCAGTTTGTTAAAAATACCTAAACACATGAATAGAAATACCCCATCACCTGCATAGTAAATCTGGGAGCATATGTACGAACTGTATTTAGTCCATACTATTTCTACATTTACCTAGACAGTTCTTTGAAATGTACATCTAGGACTTCTTCAATTTACCTCCTTTAAGGTTAATCATTCTTAGTATGCTAAAAACATAATTCGATGATCTAAGCAACAAAAAATAGTCATAGTCTTATAAGTTGTACAATAACCTAGTAGATGGCAATGGTTAATTCCATAGAGAACGATTGTAATTAGAAAACCGATCACGTTCATCTAAGTAAATATGCTACCATTTAAATAAAAATGTATTTACCTTGCAGGACTCCTTATTTACCATATTGTGACTGTTTAATTTTCCCATCGTAGATAGATGTTACTATACAAGAAACATAACTTATTGAACTTAACAACAACATTTATTCAAAGTTGTGAAAGTGGTATCTATAAGGATAGGGTAGATGTCCGAAAAGTGGTCAATATTCGAAAGTTGTTTAATTTGTAGTTGAGATATATTGTACTTGTGTTTTTTGTCATCTTCATAGTTTCTCAACAATTAGTATTAAGATTTTGATTTACCACAAACATAAATGGAGGTTGGTTTTTTTCTTTGGCACCATAGTTGGGGGCTTGAAGTTATGACACTCGTTGACCCATTCAGATGAATAACACTTGAAGTTGTTGTTCGTATTTTTTACACCGTGTTTTAGAAGGTCTTTGCTAGTGGAGGACGAGTTTCAGCTTTTAAGCTTTGTTTTTGTAGATGTTATGGCTTCCTTTTAAGGTTTTTGGCTTAGTTTGATTTAAGTAAGTTAAACTTTAAATAGAACAGACATTCATGAAACAAAGGTGAACGTTCATGAAATTGGAACCATTGTAGCCAAGAACTATTAAGATGAAGATAAAAGCACAAGTTAAAATGAAAAAAATTACCCCTAAATATTTACATCCAATTACAAGAATACCAATATCGCTTATGAAAATGTTTTATTTTAGTCCTGGATTAGGCTTACTTTTCCACCTATGTAGGTTGAACTTATGAATTTGTATGAAGTTAGGATGAAGTTAGAATTAGGGGTTACCCAACATAGTTAGAATCAATTGTTAGGCTGAAGTTAGAATGAGGAGTTATATCTAAAATAATTGAGTTAGGATGAAGTTTGAATCGATTTTGCTCACTTTAACACCTATGTAGGTTTACTATTCTTAGTATTTATGATTTTGCATGAAGTTAGGATGAAGTTATAATTAGGGTTACCCTACATAGTTAGAATCAGAAGTTAGGATGAAGTTAGAATGAGGACTTATGTCACCAAAAATTAAGGAATTAGGAAGAAGTTTGAATCAGCAGTTACCACCCCTTCTTATTTAGTTTGCTGATATAACCAATTACATTACAAGAAGTCCCCCTAGGCAGTAAATAAGCAAGAAAAGGAGGGGAATGTATTGACCCCATAATATTGTTGAATTTACCAGACATGGACGTTTGATTTGCCCTATAACATTGCTGAATTTACCCAACATGTGTTCAAAAATTAAGTAATTAGGATGAAGTTTGAATTTTTTTGCTTACTTTATACCACCTATGTAGGTTAACTATTCTTAATATTTATGAATTTGTATGAAATTAGGATGAAGTTAGAATTAGGGGTCACCCTACATAGTTAGAATCAGAAGTTAGGACGACGTTAGAATGAGTAACAACCCAAAAAATTAAGGAATTAGGATGAAGTTTGTATAAGTAGTTACCACCCCTTCTTAGTTAGTTTGCTGATACAACCAATTACATTACCAGAAGTCCCCCTAGACAGTAAAAAAGAGAGCAAAGGAGGGTGAATGTATTGACCCCATATTGTTGTTAAATTTACCCGACACTAATGTTTAATTTACCCCTTAGGGTGGTCTTGGATATTTCCCATCCTTAATATGTGAATGACAGAAAATGATTCAAGTAAACATCAATATTTAGTTATAGTGGTAGAAGTTGTACAATAACAAGGTAGATATTAGCACTAGGAACTGATATTGTTAAAAAGTCCCATTACCTCAAAAACCACTAACATCATCAGCTAACATTCAAAAGTTTTATACTAGGAAAATAACACATATGGTTCCAAATAACAATCACTAAACAAAAGGATTTTTTATCGCACGACTAGTTTATATCCCATTTGATAGGAACTGGAGTGAGATTGTAGTTGTGTTTACTCTGTTGTTCATAGATGATATGCAATTTCCCCTTCAATTTGTTCTAGTACGGTGTACTTTTCTTTTCAACAGTAGGTTTGCACCTAGCATTAGTTGGGCAACCTTTGCTCCTCACCAAATTAGGGTCCAATACCTTCAAAGTGTCCTTGTTGTTAAGTTAGAGGGTGATCTATTTAGATGAAAATCATTTGCAGTTGGTGTTAATAGGATGTCTTGAAGTATTATGTCAGGGGAGGAAGAGTTGCACCTTTTTAGCTTCGATTTTCTAGATGTTATGGCTTCATTGTATGCCTCCGACTTAGATTCAAGTAAGTTCAATATTAAAGACCATAAACCTTCCACAACATCCAATGAACGTTCATGAGATTGGACTGATTCCTCTCCAAAGAAAGCACAGAACTCCATTGTTTCTTGTTGCCTACCAAAGATATCTATCACCAAGGGCACATCTTTTTTGGGCAGTTCTTCTAGATTTTCGCTTGACATCTTTTCTTCAATGCTGAAGTACATATTTTGAGGGACATCCTTGCTGATTTGTTTTTGTTTCAAGACAACCAGTATGTGGCAACACAAGATCCCAAGATGTTCCAAAAGTTGACAATTGCATGTTATTTTGCGGAGCAAGTCATCCATTAACACCGTGTGCATAACTAGATCTCATACTTGAGTGCCTTGGTAATTCTTAATTTCTTCAACTCCAAATTTGTAGGGCAGGCCATCAGTATTTTCCAAGACAAAGTAGCAAGGCAAGATCTTACGTAACTGTTCTTGGAATGTTTTGAACATATTATTGTGTATGCATCTCCGAATTGAACTTCAATAAGCATGGTGATTTGTAATTGTGGTGTACGGTACAAACTATCATTATTAGCCTTCTCATCTTTCTCATATTTGTTCCTTAAAATTCTCTCAGATTTCTCAAGGAAGATATTGAAAGAAGTCTGAGAATCAACGTAATCCTTCAAGTATGTGTCCATGCCCTCCGATCTTTGAGTGGTAGACATTCCTTTTTTTTATTTTAAAGTTATATAATGTGGGTTGGTTAAAATTTATGCATATGAAGACCTAATACACATGATTGGCTACAAAGATCATTTTATAAAAAGTAATACCAACTCACCCACATAACCATTTCAATGTACCCCTAGCATAACTTATTTACCCCCCGATGAGACTATCAATGACTATTAACCATTTATGTTGTGAAGTTACATGGGATATAAGTTTACCCTTTGATAATTTAGGCTTAAATATGTAACATAAACAACCTAATATGCCAACAAATGAATATCTACACACAAATGTAAGATTAAATGTATCACACAACTGATCTCAGATGTCTGTTAATATACGGTTACCCCCTTTGAAATGTAATTTTACCCTTCTGTATGATGGTGGTACCTAGATAGGCATAATTGATGAGCACATATAATAGTAACTACATAAACCTAATATGTCTAGTTGTAATTATGCATTTATGTAATTATGAAATATAGCAGAATATGATATGAGGTGATCACATGCCCAGAAGTGTTTCTTAACAAATGCATGTACCCACTTAACTCTGATTTCAAATAGCTGAATCAGCCAAGGATGATGTATGACGTCATACTTTTCAGCCCACATCTTTCATTCTTATTCAAGCTCTTGTTCACCAATGCAATCAAAGACAATATTCTTGAATTCCCATTTCATCTTGCATTCTTTGTCACCCCAAATTTATGAGGTAGTTTCTGAAGGATATACCGAACACATAGCCGTTTGTTTACCAGAGAATAATACTTCATTGATTGTGTTTCCAATTGCTGGGCATTGATCTGTAATGATGGATTTTTGTGGAAATTCTACAATGTATTGTCATTAGAATTTGGTACATTATCATTTTTAGCATAAATCATAATGTATTAAAATGCTTGCATTATCTAGTAGAATGTAGTTTGATACTTACCTTCCATACATTCCAGCAAAATACAAAATAATCATGAATAGTTTTCCGCTGTCTCTGAAGAAAGTAGTCCACATCCAAATAGAGTGTAGTAACTGTGATAGTTAACTCCGAAAAATGGTGCAAAAGGCATTTTTCATTTGTTTGTAAGGCACGTCGTGTCAAAGGTTAACTCATTGCGAAATGCTTTGTAACCAGCTGAAGATCTCGCATCTGCCTCGAAAATATTTCATACCCTTGCTTCGTCGTCAAGATCCATAGTGTAGAAGAAATTATGTTCTTGATGTTGCATTTTGTTGAAATATGCCAATAGTGATTGAGCATATCCCTCACCAAGCACTGTTGCACGGTGTTTCTTAACATCTCTACATTAATTAAAATCATTCATTCTACCATGTTATGTTAGCAAACGAAAAAAAAATCGTTCATTGTTTAGTTAGCTCTGATGACTTACCTGATATCTTGTTGATTGAAAGTGAAGTTTTCATGTCCACCCTGTAGGATAGGGAAACTATTAATTGTTTGTGCTACCCCAATACCAGCAATTTCATTCCTAATTAACCATAAATTTTGTCAGGCTGTTATGGATTTTTTTGTTAAATGAAACAAAGCTTTGGTTGTGGAAGGATATCATGGTTGTCTTGTAGATTGACTAAGTTGATACCATATCTGGAGCATGGGTTCCCTGAAATTATGATTCTAGCAGGACCTTTAACTAATTCTATTTACTTTCGAGCATAGTATGTCATCCTTGGTTCCTGCATGAAATCATAGTTGTTGTAAATGAAGGGATTGAAATTTGAATTTATGAGACCGAGTTTATACCTGTGGAGGTATTACGGTCCGATGACATCAATTGACAACCCTGGGTATATAATTGTTGGTATAATTTGAGCTTGTTTTTTTAATTATGCAACCTTTTGAATTTGCATATTTATCGAAGAAGTCCATTGAGTTGTTGAAGTTCTAAAAAGACATTCCTGGTTTTGGAAGTTCTGCTTCATCGTTCTTTTTGGTATCAGAAATTGTTGAATCAATGGTGTGTCACCTTTTGATGCATTATCAAATTCTGACATTTTGGAGATAATTTCATCAATATGTGATAGTCTGTTAGAGGGTTTTTGGTAGTGTTTGATTGGTAAGTTTACATTGTATTTTGATTGGTAAGGTAGATTGCTCAAACAACGAGCTTTTGATATGGATCTTCAAGGATAAAGAAGGATTACCTCTGTGGATAGTTGAGACGTGGTTGTATTTTGATTGACATCATTTCAGGCTTATATTTGTATCTTATATCCATTATCTTACACCTAAGCAATTCTACGAGACGAGTCTTATGTTTGAATTTCAGAAATAAAGAGGTTTGAAGAGAAGAGCCATGAAAGGACTTAGTTGTGAGACCTGAGGACTGATATGCAAGGGAGAAGGACCTGAACGTAAGACTGAAGGACCTAAG
This sequence comes from Triglochin maritima, assembly GCA_963682175.1. Lineage (NCBI taxonomy): Eukaryota > Viridiplantae > Streptophyta > Magnoliopsida > Alismatales > Juncaginaceae > Triglochin > Triglochin maritima. The sequence goes on along the minus strand of OY821788.1, from coordinate 24,992,526 downwards.
AGCAAAACAGAAAACTCCACACCATCATGGGGAGTATTTTGACAATTCGATTCGGGTCGGAGCTCCAATAATCAAAGTAGATGCATCAAAGAACAACAAACACATCAAGCAAAGCCCAACATCAAAACCAGACGGATCTGGATCCAGTAGACCACCAATTGACGGTTCGGATCTTCCCAGATCCGATGAAACTTTTGGGGAGTGTGTATTAGATGATGTTTAGGCTATTTTTGGTATTTGTTTAGTCCCATATCGGGGGATTGTCCCGGATTACCTTTTTCTATGGCTATAAATAGAACTCTCCCTCCTCTCATGTAATCTATCTCTCTCTTGGTGGCCTTCTTCCCTACTAAGAGTGAAGCCTTGAAGCAAAACTCTGGTGGAGGAATGGCTGCTTGTAATTTGGAGTGAGTAATCATAGAAGTTTTGTAGTTAATTGTTGTTTGCTTTAGTTTTTACATTACTTAGTTAATTTCAATTTACATGTCTTGCAAGTTTCTTTAGTCTCATGTTCTTTTAGTCTCTTTAATGTTTCTTGCTTGCTTAGATTAATTTCATTTCAGTATTATGTTTCATTTTGTTAATGTAGTTAGTGTAATGAGTAGTGAGTAGATCCATCCCCATTTGGGGGGTGGAGAAATATGTTATATAATCATGTAGTGTATTAAGTGTGTGTTATCTTAATCCCTAGAGCTTTATATGATTTCCATAACCATCTAATGGGTTTCCATTCTTATCTTTGATATGCTAATGCTCTTGAATGAAGCTTAGCCTATGCTTTGATTAGTGGACCTATTTTATGGGGAATGATAAGATTAGGATATGGATGGAATTAATATTGGAAACACAAGTTGTAGTGTATGTACTCTTGTTGCCTTTACCTTGGTTAATGTCCAGTATGTTTTAATGATATAGTATTATGTTAATTCATGTGGAGGCATAGTAGGGTCTAGTCTTTATACTTGAGTTCATTTAGCTTCATTCCAATTATTGTCTTGTATGTTTTAATGATGTGATCTAATCATAATTCATGCGGAGGCAAAGTTGGATTTAGTTTTCTGATTTCATGCACTACATATTGTGAGGAGCTTAATGAACACACACACACACACTTCTTTATGTTCACATTATTTCTCTACCCCCTTTGGGGTTTAGTTTTTATTGCTTATCTTTCATTTCCTTTTGCATTCTAGTGTGCTTAGTGTAATCAATCTTTCTCTCCTTTTTTTACCACTCGCCTTCGCACAAACCAAATGTCGACAAACCTCCCAGTGGACGACCCGTATTTGCCACCGCTTCAACGCGGCCGTGCACTTGCGGTTTAATATAAAACGAATCAATCAAGTTTTTGGCGCCGTTGCCGGGAAGGTGCTCTGTCCAGACTTTGGTTTGGACGATTCGAGTAGTTTTTAATTTTTTGTTTTCAGGTTTTCTTAGTTTCAGGGATCCTAGAGCTCAAGGGGAGGCTAGTGGATGAGTTGGAGCACCTAATCATCAAAAGGGACCGCCAATCAGCGGTCTGGTGAGGTTTTCTTACTTCCATTTTCTTCTGGTAGTTTTTTGCTTCATTTGAGTTATTTGGGAGCCCTATTTTGCATGTTGTGACTTCTAGTTTGCTCCCAGATCATTAATCACTCCCCCATTAATCAACTTGGCCTTAAAATCCAAAGCAAAAGACTAGACGTTCTTACTTGTTTAGGTCACGCATCATGTACTTGACTTAGGCATATAGTTGTTTTTTCTTTTAGCTTTATTTTCAGTTGTTGAGCGTTGGCGTGAGGTACGCATTTCCTACACTCATTCATGCATCTTGTATGCCCATGCATTAGTTAGTGGGAATTGCATCAGTACAAGAGTGAGTTGAGTGTTTGATTGGAGCGATTTATTGCTAGATCTGGGATCAAAACGCTACTAAGGAGGGGTTGTCCCATAAAAGATAAGGTGGGGGATTTCATCACCCTTTCCTTGGCCCCAAAAATCACTCTTAATCAAGCCTTAAATAAAAGCAAGTAGACATTGGCCCTAAGGATTGCGGACACACTAGGAGAGTAATCTAGTTTAGACCGTCATGACCTGATCAGCGTTGCCTACCTTATCGATAGTAAGAGGTACTGGATCTCCGGATCTGGTATAACTTGCTGGGCATTGTGGTCCTCGTTTTAGGGAGGTGAGGCGTGTCGAGGCTAGTGACCTCGAAGTTAGGCGTCGTCTAGCCTAAGGACCCATAGCCTTAAGTTGTTTGAGCCGTGCTTGCTAGTTAGGCTTCTACCTGATCCCACTACCCACGTTAGCTCTAGGGATTCTTCCCTCCTCATCTGAGTCCTCTCCTCATATATTTTCTACGCGTAGTCTCCTCCTCTAGTACACCTTCTGTTGTGTGTTATTTTAGAGTCAAGTCGAGCATTTTTATGCGAGGTTGGGCTCGTTCTGGTGAGAGCGCTCGACTTGAGAGAGTGCATTTTTTCTAAGATGGACAGTCTTGGTGAGCGACCATCTCCGCCTTGTGCTCCTTCGGAACATGAGGCCGAGTCTTCTCGTGGTGGCGAGGGAGACCGGGTTCCACACATGGATTACTTCGGTCCGTTTCCACTACCACGTAGACCTCCTTCTCCTCCTCCTCTCACTCGAGAGGAAGGGAGAATCGGTCAGGATCGAGTTCTTGGTGCACCACCACCTTTAGCTCGACAGGATAGACCGATGACTTTGTGGGAGCGGACCCATCCTGTTCGGGCCACGCAACCTTCTTGCATAGTTCTTCCCCCTGCTCGCGGGAACAACTATGAGCTAAAACCTCAATATGTGAGCATGCTTCCAACCTTAACTGCCAATAAGGAGGATCCGTATATTTTTATACGCGAATTGGAGGAAGTATGCTCCATGTTGAAGCTTCAACAGCTTGACGAGGATTCAGTCCAGTTGAGGATGATTTCTTTCGCGTTGAAGGATAACGCGAAGAAATGGATGTATAGCCTCCCGGCGAGCTCCATTCGGTCGTGGGATGACTTTGTGACCGTATTTCTGAAGAGATTTTTCCCTCAAAGAAAAACTCAACAGATACGGCACCAGATACATCAAATGTATCAGACTGAGACCGAATCTTTTCTTGGTTTCTTTGAGAGGTTCAATGACCTTCTCCAGCAGTGCCCTCATCACGGACTTGAGCTATGGCAGCTGTGCCAAATTGTTTATGAGGGCCTCAACTACAACACCCGCACATTGTTGGAGTCGATGTGTCAGGATGACTTCCAAATGAAACCCATCGATGAGGCATGGGACACTTTTGAGTTAATGGCTAAACGCACCTTTGAGTGGGACACCATGAGAGAGCCACCAGCCGCCAGGTCTTCTGGTCGAGCTGGATCTTATCAAGTTGAGTCATCGATCGCGTCTGAGGCGAAAATGGCTGCTCTCATGCGTAGGATTGAGAGTTTAGAGTTGGAACGAGCTCCTGTAGCTCAGGTCGCTACTCCCGGGTGTGGTAGGTGTGGACTTACGGGCCATGATGACTTGGAATGGGCTTACGCTCCAAGGGATGCTGAGCATGCAAATGTGATGTATCAACAGAGGCCCTGTAACGACCCGTACAGTCACTCCTACAACCCGGGATGGCGTAACCATCCTAACTTCTCTTAGGGGCCTAGTGGGGGTAACGGTCAAAGCTCGCACGCTCAACCTCGACCTTATCAACCTCCACGCCCATCGGTGAGCTACCGACCTCCACATCAAAGGTCTCAGAATCATAATTACCAACCTCCTCATGCCTCATCATCGGGTTATTCTAACCAGACTCCACCACCCCAGCGGGTTGACCCCAAGGACCCTTCTTGTGATCCGACCCTTCAAGCGTTGCAAAGTACAGGCAAGGCTTTGGAAATGCAAGTTAGCCAGTTGGCTCATCAATTCCATGAACGCGAGAAGGGTCAGTTCCCGAGTCAACCTGTACCATATCCTACCTCTGAACCGACCCCACATTAATGTGATTCATACTTTGAGGTCTGGTAAGGAGGTGGATAACCAAATTGGGGTGTCTTCCTTGTCATCACCATCTTTCGGTGTCACCAGACCTGCGGTGATACCTGCATTTCTGAGGGAGCCAGATCTTAAGGTTCCTTCTACATTTCCTTCGACAATGGGTCCGAACCCTGAGGTTCCCTTGTCTCCTTTTGTGTCAAAGGAATCAGATTCTGAGGTCCCCACTCATGCTTCTTTGGACCACAATTCTGATGTTCCTTCGCACCCTTACGCCCCGAAGGCGTCATTCCCTGAGCACCTTAAAAAGAAAACCTCTGATCAGCATGACAAGATGCTTGAGATGTTTCGGCAAGTTAAGTTGAACATCCCTCTATTGGAGGTGATTCAGTAAATGCCACCTTATGCCAAGGTTCTCAAGGACTTATGCACCAAGAAGAGAAAAACTCATGTTCCAAAGAAACTTTAAATGCCACCAAACTTATGGTTTGTTGGCACAACCCATGCAAGTCAAGTACAAGAACCCTGGTTGTCCTACTATCTCTTGTGTGATTGGTGATGTGTCCATACATCGAGCCTTATTGGACCTTGGTGCATCTGTTAATCTTTTGCCATATTCTGTCTACGTCCACCTCGGTCTTGGAGACCTGAAACAAACAAAAATCACTCTTCAATTGGCTGATATGTCTATAAAGAAACCGAGGGGTGTGGTGGAAGATGTGTTGATCAAAGTGGGAGAGTTCATTTATACAATCGACTTCTTTGTCTTGGATATTGAACCTGTGCCAAACCCACTTGGACAAATTCCTGTCATTCTGGGCCGACCATTCCTTGTGACTTCCAATGCATTGATCAATTGTTGCAATGGTATGACGCACTTGAGTTATGGTAGTCAATGTGCTGATTTCAACATCTTCACCCTCGGCAAGAAGCCAGGTGCCTTCAATGACCCTGTTGGGGTCAACCTTATCCAGGGTTTGGATGTAATTGAAGTTTAGGGCACCTTAAAGTACTTCAGAGAATTGTTCGATGAAGATCCTGAAGGTGGTGAAGATGTTTCACCTGGGCAGGCACAAGAAGGTGCCTTATGTTCTGATCATGTGGCCTCAGTGCCACCTCCTTTTGATCTTGTGGCCCTTGAGACACATTCTTCTGATCTTGTGGCCCTTGAGCCACATCCTTTTGATCACGTGGCCCTTGAGCCACAGCCTTTCGATCATGTGGCTTTTGAGCCACAAGATACCATTTTTATGGCCTCTGGCCACATGATCTTCATTTTGTATCTGCTGAGGACCCCATGTGGGTTAAGAATCAACCACCTGATAGCCTTCAACCTGATAGAGGTTCACCTCTCATTCATGCCTCCTATCTTGCTCACTCTCAAGAGGCATCAAACGACCACAACGCTTATAAAGGTATCAGGTGGTCAAGCAATTCTGATTTGTATGTCGCGAGCCCATGCATGTGCATTTTTGGCTCGAGAGATAACCTCCTCTTGCTCTTTTTTCTCTCAATGGTTCCCATTTGATGTCTGATTGACATCATTTCATGCTCATATTTGTATCTTATATCCATTATCTTTCACCTAAACAATGCTATGTCACGAGTTTTATGTTTAGTTTTCAGGAATAAATAGGTTTGAAGAGATGAAGCATAAAAGGACCCAAAAGCTGGGAAAAAGGACTTAATTGTGAGATCTAGGGACCAAGATGCAAGGGAGAAGGATCTGAATGTAAGACAGAAGGACCTAAGAGCAAAACAGAATACTCCACACCATCATGGGGAGTATTTTACCAATTCTATTCGGGTCGGAGCTCCAACAAGTCGAGTAACCGCATCAAAGACCAATAATACCAGAAAGCAAAGCCCACAACAAATTCCAACACGATCCGACAATTTTGGACCGCTAATTGGCGGTCCATATTGCTCAGGATCCGTCGAAATTTCTCCTGGACTTGTATTAATGTTCGTTTAGGCTATTTTTGGTATTGGTTTAGTCCCACATCGGGGGATTGTCCCCGATTAGCTTTTTCCATGCTTATAAATAGAACTCTTCACCTCCTATTGTAATCACTCCATATTCTAAGTGGCTATTCTTCCTACTAGAAGTGAGGCCTTGAAGCACACACTAAAGTAGGAGGATGCTACTTTTAATGTGAGTCATTTTATCAATAAAGTTTTATGTTTCTTTCATTGTTTGTTTTATGCTTCTTTTATTGTTTGTGCATGTTTTAGTTTCATCGTCTTTTAATTCTAGCTTAGTTTTAATATGCTTTCTTTCCATAGTTTAATAATTAGTGTAATGTTTAGTGAGTAGTTACATCCCCTTTGGGGGGTGGAGTAGATGTACATACATGCATTAGAGAATGGGATGAATGCTTTAATGTGTTGATTAAACATGAATGTATGCTTGCTTGTTTAGGATAAAATTTACAACTTGATGAGTTTTGCCAAAATGATTAGATACCTCTCATGCTTGTTTAGGTTCTAAAATAAACACTTTGCATATGTAAATGCTAATCAACTAAGTTGGTGAATAGATTGATAGGTTTTGCCATAACATTTAGACACTTCCTATGCTTGATAAACACCACCTTCATGTGCTTAAAGAATGTATTCTACACCCACCTCTTTGCTTGTGTGCACTCACTCCACCCCTTAGGGGTTTTCCATTCCTGAAATTCCAGCACTTCTATTTTGTTCTTAGTTTAGTTGTTATTCCATCGTTTGTTTGTTTCGTTCGCATTTCATACTTCTTAGTGTAGCGTAGTCTAGATTAGCATAAACAACTTTCTTCCCCCTATTTTTGCCACTTGATTTCGTACAAGCAAGAGACTGCTCACCTCCCTGAGGACGACCCGTACTTGCCACCGCTTCATCGCGGCCGTGCACTTGCGGTTTAATTAAAACGTTCAACAATGTCCCTTGACATATGAAGATGAAGGCCCATTTTTGTACATAGTTATAAAAAATAAAAAAAGTACAATAAAAGACTCCTTCAGTGAGCATCGATTGTTGTAGGCTCCAACCCTTGAGTATTTCGGCCCCCTTTCTTTCACGTATTTGGTCTCCCTTTTTAAGTATCGCACATGTTTTGAGGGGAATTTGGGTTGTGTCCATCAACATGACCTTGAACTTCCCTTTGTACTTCATGTTGGTGAGATCTCTCCTTTTTCATGCATACATCCATGTAGTATCTTGCTCGCATTCATTGAGGACAATGCATGAAGTAGGTGTGTGTGGGGGGGGGGGGTGTTTTACGTGTGTACATAGTCGAGTCTTTTATTTGGATTTTGTTTTCTTTTGTGTGTATTGATAGGGTCATGTTAGTGTGCTGCATTTAATATCGATATATCTGCTTGACATGATCCTTGGGTTACTTGTCTTCTTTTGCCTGCCTAGTGCTTTAAAATTTTCACATTTCTTTCAAAATCTTCATGTGTTTGCGAAAGAAAATGTGTTGTGGGTTTTGCGTGTGTTTAGCATGTGCAAAACCGTTGAGAGGCAAAGTAAAAAGAAAGCTCCCACAATTGTCTTGAACTTGATGCAATAGGATATCTAGTACTGTGGCTTTAGGATTTATCGAGCTGTTAGCATGAATCCCAATTTTCCCTTGGGGGTGAGTAATCATAGGGTTTCAGTGCTCAAACATTCAAAGAAGTCCACCCTGAACCTAATGAGTCAATAATTCGTGTCTGTTAACTTAAGGAAGTTTGTTGTTGTCAAGGACCATTTAAATCTTGTTGTGAGACATTAAGTGTAGGCGTTTTGGTTCATGTGTAGATAAGAAATAAGTGAGTAGGTGTTCTCTCTTCTCGCACGGCTCCTATCACTCGGGAAAGTAGGTCTGAGGGACTTTGTGCCTGGTGCTTTCGAGTCATCTGACATGGGATGCGCCGACCGAACTCTCGTTACACGGGTGGTAGGGATTGCCCTATGTGGAGATTTGGGGAAAGGTGTACGTGATAGTGTAAGTCCTCATGGGCAATGATGCACAAAACCTGACCCTGAGAGAATAAAGCTCCAACTAATAAAAAGAAAAGAAGAAAAGAAGAAAAGAAACAAAAAGAAAAAAATGGTAATGCAAATAAGAACCTTAATGGACCTTACACTTTGTATCACTTGAGGATGTTGAGGTTGTCCATGTCTTTCTCTTAATTCCTTATTTAACTTGCACGAATGGTTCATTAGGTTAGGTGCGTGGACTGATTACTTATATAGAGTCGGCCCGTAGGATTACCGCGTCCAATGCTCGACAACATATGTCCAACGAGTCGAATGTCTAGATTGAATAATGCATTTTGTTCGGATTTTGTGGGTATATCCGCTGAAAACCCTCAGGAGACAACACTCCTCCCCCTTGGCAACAAGGAGGTTTAACGGCTTGTTGCACGTGCTAAGTGCAACCGTGATTCCTACGAAAGTGTGTTAGGATTTCTTGTTTCTCGTTTGCTTTTCTCTTTCTTTGTTTTGCTCGGGACTAGCAAAAACTTAGGTGTGGGGGTATTTGATTGACATCATTTCATACTTATATTTGTATCTTATATTCATTATCTTACACCTAAGCAATGCTACGTGACGAGTCTTATGTTTGAATTTCAGAAATAAAGAGGTTTGAAGAGAAGAGCCATGAAAGGACCCAAAATCAGGAAAAATGACTTAATTGTGAGACCTGCGGACTGAATGCAAGGGGGAAGGACCTGAACGTAAGACCGAAGGACCTAAGAGCAAAACAGAAAACTCCACACTATCATGGGGAGTATTTTGACAATTCGATTTGGGTCTGAGCTCCAATAATCAAAGTAGATGCATTAAAGAACAACAAACACATCAAGCAAAGCCCAACATCAAAACCAGATGGATCTGGATCTGGATCCAGTAGACCGCCAATTGGCGGTCCGGATCTTCCCGGATCCGATGAAACTTCTGGAGAGCGTGTATTAGATGATGTTTAGGCTATTTTTGGTATTTGTTTAGTCCCACATCGGGGATTGTCCCGGATTACCTTTTTCTATGGCTATAAATAGAACTCTCCCTCCTCTCATGTAATCTATCTCTCTCTTGGTGGCCTTCTTCCCTACTAAGAGTGAAGCCTTGAAGCAAAACTTTGGTGAAGGAATGGTTGCTTGTAATTTGGAGTGAGTGATTGACATCATTTCACGCTTATATTTGTATCTTATATCCATTATATTACACCTAAGCAATGCTACATGACGAGTTTTATGTTTAGTTTTCAGAAATAAAGAGGTTTGAAGAGAAGAGCCATGAAAGGACCCAAAAGCTGGGAAAAAGGACTGAATGGTGAGATCTAGGGACCAAGATGCAAGGGAGAAGGACCTGAATGTAAGACAGAAGGACCTAAGAGCAAAACAGAATACTCCACACCATCATGGGGAGTATTTTACCAATTCTATTCGGGTCGGAGCTCCAACAAGTCGAGTAATCGCATCAAAGACCAACAATACTAGAAAGCAAAGCCCACAACAAATTCCAACACGATCCGACAATTTTGGACCGCCAATTGGCGGTCTTGGACCGCTAATTGGCGGTCCATATTGCTCAGGATCCGTCGAAATTTCTCCTGGACTTGTATTAATGTTCGTTTAGGCTATTTTTGGTATTGGATTAGTCCCACATCGGGGGATTGTCCCCGATTAGCTTTTTCCATGTTTATAAATAGAACTCTTCACCTTCCATTGTAATTACCCATTGTTTGGTGGCATTCTCTCTACTAAGGAGTGAGCCTTGAAGCAATAACTCAAGGTGGAGAAGGATGCTACCTTCAATGTGAGTCATTGTTAATAAAAGTTTATTTGTTTTTTTTAATCTTGTTTTGTTATGTTGTTTGTTTTGTGTGGGTTGCTTTACTTTGTTTAATTTCTTGTTTAGTAATTTTAGTATCTTAGTTAAATGTTTTCCTTGCTTAGTCTAATCAGTAGTGTAATGAGTAGTGAGTAGTTTCATCCCCATTTGGGGGGTGGAGAAATATGTGATATAATCATGTAGTGTATTAAGTGTGTGTTATTTTTATCCCTTGAGCTTTATATGATTTCCATAACCATCTAATGGGTCTCCACTCTTATCTTTGATATGCTAATGCTCTTGAATGAAGCTTAGCTTATGCTTTGATTAGTGGACCTATTTTATGGGGAATGATAATGTTAGGATATGGATGAAGTTAATGTTGGAAACACAATTTGTAGTGTATGTACTCTTGTTGCCTTTTCCTTAGCTAATGTCTTGTATGTTTTAATGATGTAGTCATCTTAATTCATGTGGAGGCATAGTAGGGTCTAGTCTTTATACATGAGTTCATTTAGTTTCATTCCAATTATTGTCTTGTATGTTTTAATGATGTAGTCTTATCTTAATTCATGTTGAGGCAAAGTTGGATGTAGTTTTATGATTTCATGCACTACATGTTGTGAGGAGCTTAATGAACACACACACACTTCTTTATGTTCACATTATTTCTCTACCCCCTTTGGGGTTTAGTTTTTATTGCTTATCTTTCATTTCCATTTGCATTGTAGTGTAGTTTAGTGTAACCAATCCTTTTCTCCTTTCTTTACCCCTTGCCTTCGCACGAACCAAGTGTCGACACACCTCCCAGTGGACGACCCGTATTTGCCACCGCTTCAACGCGGCCGTGCACTTGCGGTAGAAATATAAAACGAGATCAATCAAGTTTTTGGCGCCGTTGCCGGGGAGGTGCTCTGTCCAGACCTTGGTTTGGACGATTCGAGGGGTTTTTAATTTTTTGTTTTCAGTTTGTTTTAGTTTCAGGGAATAATCTGATCAAGGGGAGGCTACTGGGAAAATCTGAGGACCAGAAGACCAAAAGGGACCGCCAATCAGCGGTTGTAGACCGCCAATTGGCGGCCTGGTGAGGGCTTCTTTCCTTCAAATTTCTCATGATAGTTAGTGCTGTAATATGTGTTATCTGGGAGCCCTATTTTGCATGCTATGACTTCTAGTTTGCTCCCAGATCATTAATCACTCCCCCTTTAATCAACTTGGACCATAAAACTCAAAGCAAAAGATTAGACTTCTTGCCATCTAGGTCATGCACCATTGCTAGACCTTGCATGCATTTGTCTTTTCTTTACTTTACATTTTGTCGTTGATTGCTGGCGTGAGGTACGTGCACCCCGATCTCTCATTCATGCATGTTTCGATCATGCATTAGTTAGTAAGGTGCATCGGGACAAGAGTGAGTTGAGCGTTTGATTGGAGTGATTGATTGCTGGATTTAAGCTCAAAACGCTACTAAGGAGGGGTTGTCCCATAAAAGATAAGGTGGGGGATTTCATCACCCTTTCCTTGGCCCCAAAAACCACTCTTAATAAAGCCTTAACTAAAAGCAAGTAGACATTGGCCCTAGGATTGCGGGCGCACTAGGAGAGTAATCTAGTTGAGACCGTCATGACCTGATCGGCGTTGCCTACCTTGTCGATAGTAGGAGGTACTGGATCTCCGGATCTGGTATCACTTGCTGGGCATTGTGGTCCTCGTTGTAGGGAGGTGAGGCGTGTCGAGGCTAGTGACCTCGAAGTTAGGCGTCGTCTAGCCTAAGGACCCATTGCCTTACATTGTTTGAGCCGTGCTTGCTAGTTAGGCTTCTACCTTCACCATGTACCCTCGCTAGCTCTAGGGATTCTTCCCTTCTCCTCTAAATCATCTTCTTCTCACCTTATTCTACGTTATAGTCTCCTCCCCTTTACACTCTCTGTAGCGTTTTAGGGTCGAGTCGAGCACTTTTTGCGAGCTTGGCCTCGTGGTGGTGAGAGTGATCGACTCGAGAGTTCTCTTTTGAGATGGATGGTTACATGGGCGACCATCCATATCATTGTTGGGACCAGGACGATTCTCCCTGGTACTCCGGACCCATGCAACCTGGGGTGGCTCAGACGAACACCCCGTATGGTTGGGATAATCGCAATTGTGTGACTGAGCAATCTTCATATTGGGGTAATATGAGAGAGGCACCGACTACTAGACCACCATCTAGTTACGTCGGATCATATGTTGGTCATCAATCTGAGACATTACAAGAACCTTTGGCCTCTTTCATGCATGTGGTAGATGACATGGGTGCACCGGTGGCTCCAGTAGCCGTACCGTGTCACTATTGTGGGTTGAGTGGTCATGATTTCGGGGAATGTCCTTATGTTCCCCCAGAGCCTGAGTATGAGCACACATTTTCCCAAAATGCTCATTATGACAATTACACATCCGCGTACAATCCGAGAGTGATGGATTCATGGGGTGACAATTCTTATTCAAATTCTTATACTTCATGTTCACCCCAGTATCCTCCTCCCGAATACCCAGAATTCTACCAACACCCCACCCCAAATCATTGGACTCATTCTCAGCCCATCCACACCCAACCCCAAAATTTCCCAAGCTCTGACTTGGACCTCATCGTTGACCGCATACCTGATTCCTTGAAACAAACTTTCCTTACGTTCATGGAAACCACTCAACAGTCCATACAAAATATGACACTGCAAGTGAGTCAAATGTCGCAGAAATTACGTGAATGTGAGGAGAGTAACCTTTCTTGTCAACATGAGGATTCTTCTTTTGATATCGAACCACCACCACATCCACAAATTCAAAGCACAACCTTTCAAAGTCAAACTCCTAGTCAGTCTGAGGGACTTGGGGTTTCAATTCACGATCACTTAGTGGAGGATTCGATTCCAATTGAGAATACTATGGACCAGCTTCTTTATGAGTCGGCACAGGATTGTGCCTCATCTTCTTGTCCCGTGGCCCTTGAGCCACATGATCTTATTGTTGTACCTCCTAAGGGCTCACCTCTGGTGGAGCAAGAGCTCCCTAGTCCCCTCAATTTCAAACAACCTGATGAGAGTTTGCCTCTCACTATTGTTCCTGATCATCTTGGAAATGATGGAACATCAAACAACTACATTGCTCATGAGGGTATTAGGAGTTCCTTGGAGGATACCTTGGGTATGAGACCCACTTCCTGTTCTCCTGGTGAGTTGGACATGCATAACGAGGTGCTTGACCTCGTTCCAACCCACCAGCCTGTTGGTTGGAGAGTTTGGATTGATGATCATAACTTCAGTTCCACAACGCGAGAGATTCTTCTTCGGTTGCCCCTTACTTCCCAAACTCTCGAGAGGTTCAAGCTCTTTCAGTTTGATCCTTTGAATGAGACGCCTTTGCGTCCAATTCATGAACCTCTCATTTCATCTGGTGCTCTTTGTGAAGGGGGCCCACGCATGCGTATTCTGGCCCCGCGTGGTGTCATGTTCCCTTTCCAAGTGCATTGACCCACTCTTGAGGTTCCCATTTGATGTCTTTTGACAAATGAAGATGGGAACTTATGTTTGTACATAGTTATATAAAAAAAAAGAAAAAAAAGAAAAAAAAGAAAAAAAAGAAGTACAATAAAAGACTCCTTCAGTGAGCATTGATTGTTGTGAGCCCCAACCCTTGTGTATTTGGGCTCCATTTCTTTCACGTATTTGTATCCCTTCTTTAACATCTCACAGGTTTTGAGGGAATTCGGGTTATGTCCATCAACATGACCTTGCACTTCCCTTTGTACTTCATGTTGGTGAGATCTCTCCTTTTTATGCATCAATCCATGTAGTATCTTGCTTGCATTCATTGAGGACAATGCATGAAGTAGGTGTGGGGGGGTGTTTTACGTGTGTACATAGTCGAGTCTTTTTCCTTTGATTTTGTTTTCTTTTGTTTGCATTGTTAGGGTCATGATAGTGTGCTGCATTTAATATCGATATATCTGCTTGCCATGATCCTTGGGTGACTTGTCTTCTTTTGCTTGCCTAGTGCTTCAAAATTTTCACATTTCTTTCAAAATCTTCATGTGTTTTCGAAAGAAAATGTTTTGTGGGTTTTGCGTGTGTTTAGCATGTGCAAAACCGTTGAGAGGCAAAGTAAAAAGAAAGCTCCCAAAATTGTCTTGAACTTGATGCATTAGGATATCTAGTACGTGGCTTTAGGATTTATCGAGTCGTTAGGATGCACCCCAGTTTTCCCTTGGGGGTGAGTAATCATAGGGTTTCAGTGCTCAAACATTTAATGAAGTCCACCCTGAACCTAGTGAGTCAATAATTCGTGTCTGTTAACTTAAGGAAGTTTGTTGTAGTCAAGGACCCTCTAAATCCTGTTGTGAGACATTAGTGTAGGGGTTTTGGTTGATGTGTAGATAAGAAATAAGTGAGTAGGTGTTCTCTCTTCTCGCACGGCTCCTATCACTCGGGAAAGTAGGTCTGAGGGGACTTTGTGCCTGGTGCTTTCGAGTCATCTGACTTGGGATGCGCCGACTGAACTCCCGTTACACGGGTGGTAGGGATTGCCCTATGTGGAGATGTGGGGAAAGGTGTACGTGATAGTGTAAGTCCTCATGGGCAATGATGCACGGAACCTGACCCTGGGAGAATGAAGCTCCAACTAATAAAAAGTAAAAGAAAAAAAAATGTGAAAAGAAACAAAAAGAAAAAAAAATATGATAATGCAAATAAGAACCTTAATGGACTTTACACTTTGTAGCACTTGAGGATGTTGAGGTTGTCCATGTCTTTCACATAATTCCTTATTTAACTTGCACGAATGGTTCATTAGGGTAGAGGTGTGGACTGATCACCTATATAGAGTCGGCCCGTAGGATTACCGCGTCCAATGATCGACAACATATGTCCAACGAGTCGAGTGTCTAGATTGAATAATGCATCTTGTTCGGATTTTGTGGGTGTATCCGCTGAAAACCCTCAGGAGACAACACTCCTCCTCCATGGCAACAAGGAGGTTTAACGGCTTGTTGCACGTGCTAAGTGCAACCGTGATTCCTACGAAAGTGAGTTAGGATTTCTTGTTTTTTCGTTTGCTTTTCTCTTTCTTTGTTTTGCTTGGGACTAGCAAAAACTTAGGTGTGGGGGTATTTGATTGACATCATTTCACGCTTATATTTGTATCTTATATCCATTATCTTACACCTAAGCAATGCTACATGACGAGTTTTATGTTTAGTTTTCAGAAATAAAGAGGTTTGAAGAGAAGAGCCATGAAAGGACCCAAAAGCTGGGAAAAAGGACTGAATGGTGAGATCTAGGGACCAAGATGCAAGGGAGAAGGACCTGAATGTAAGACAGAAGGACCTAAGAGCAAAACAGAATACTCCACACCATTATGGGGAGTATTTTACCAATTCTATTCGGGTCGGAGCTCCAACAAGTCGAGTAATCGCATCAAAGACCAACAATACTAGAAAGCAAAGCCCACAACAAATTCCAACACGATCCGACAATTTTGGACCGCTAATTGGCGGTCCATATTGCTCAGGATCCGTCGAAATTTCTCCTGGACTTGTATTAATGTTCGTTTAGGCTATTTTTGGTATTGGTTTAGTCCCACATCGGGGGATTGTCCCCGATTAGCTTTTTCCATGTTTATAAATAGAACTCTTCACCTTCCATTGTAATTACCCATTGTTTGGTGGCATTCTCTCTACTAAGGAGTGAGCCTTGAAGCAATAACTCAAGGTGGAGAAGGATGCTACCTTCAATGTGAGTCATTGTTAATAAAAGTTTATTTGTTTTTTTTAATCTTGTTTTGTTATGTTGTTTGTTTTGTGTGGGTTGCTTTACTTTGTTTAATTTCTTGTTTAGTAATTTTAGTATCTTAGTTAAATGTTTTCCTTGCTTAGTCTAATCAGTAGTGTAATGAGTAGTGAGTAGTTTCATCCCCATTTGGGGGGTGGAGAAATATGTGATATAATCATGTAGTGTATTAAGTGTGTGTTATTTTTATCCCTTGAGCTTTATATGATTTCCATAACCATCTAATGGGTCTCCACTCTTATCTTTGATATGCTAATGCTCTTGAATGAAGCTTAGCTTATGCTTTGATTAGTGGACCTATTTTATGGGGAATGATAATGTTAGGATATGGATGAAGTTAATGTTGGAAACACAATTTGTAGTGTATGTACTCTTGTTGCCTTTTCCTTAGCTAATGTCTTGTATGTTTTAATGATGTAGTCATCTTAATTCATGTGGAGGCATAGTAGGGTCTAGTCTTTATACTTGAGTTCATTTAGCTTCATTCCAATTATTGTCTTGTATGTTTTAATGATGTGATCTAATCTTAATTCATGTGGAGGCAAAGTTGGATTTAGTTTTATGATTTCATGCACTACATATTGTGAGGAGCTTAATGAACACACACACACTTCTTTTTGTTCACATTATTTCTCTACCCCCTTTAGGGTTTAGTTTTTATTGCTTATCTTTCATTTCCTTTTGCATTCTAGTGTAGTTAGTGTAATCAATCTTTCTCTCTATTTTTTACCACTCGCTTTCGCACAAACCAAACGTCGACACACCTCCCAGTGGACGACCCGTATTTTCCACCGCTTCAACGCGGCCGTGCACTTGCGGTTTAATATAGTATGAATCAATCATATTTCAACCATCTCTGATGGATAGGTTGGTATTATCGACTGGCACTTGAGTCCTCATTTGGGTGATGGGACCTATTGGTAGTTACGTGGTTGTTAGTTGGTTGATTATAGGTCCGGATTGGATGTTACGTGTGCATACCCCATGTCTGTGGACAAACCTAGTAGGTGGCTGATTTTTTTGGGGTCCATGTTGGATGCTTGTCCATAATGAATTGGATGCCTATATGTTGCTTCTCCGTATTGGTTCTCGACATTCATTATTTTTGTAGTTCTATGTTGGTTCTCCGTAGTGTAGTTTTCTTGTCCCGGAGGTTAATCCATGTGAGGAATTGGGTAAGATCATGGATTTCGGAAACAAATGTTTAGAATAAGATAGATTATTTTAATGTTATTCATTATTATTCTACAAATCTGCAGGGTAGTGTTAAATTTAGTTGAGGTAGTGGTGGTAAATTTAGTTGAGGTGTTGGTAAGTTTGAGTTATTTCTGCAAATGGTTACTATTTTAAGTTGTTATAGGCTGAGGTAAATTAAATTTATATATTAAGTAAAATTTGGGTAACTTGAAAAGGTGATGAATATATATTTGGAAAATAAATGTTCGACATGAGGTGATATGGAGGATACCTTCTGGCTGGCATGGTAGGTGAGATGGACCAGTTCGTTATGGGAATGTGCAGTCATCATCTGGTAGCATGATGTATCCTGAGGGAATTTAGAAGGAGCGCAAGGGTAAGGTTGGGTAAGTCTGGGGTAAATACTAATGTGTGAATGATAGAATGGGTATGTTTGACGGTTTACATAAAATGAGAAACATATGTCGACCGAAGAACTACTTTAGGTTACTTATACAATATAACAACTTAAGGATCCTAGGGTAGATTTATTTCAAAGAATGGCTATACACGAGTAATGTAACTGAACGTAATAATATGGTGAAATTGTGGCATACCTTTTGGATCTTTTGGCTGCTGGCTTGTACCGGTTGTTTGAGTTGCTGGTTAGTGATGACGTTGGAGGATGATAGATCCCGGGTAAAATTTAAATTAGCAATTGGACAATGTGGTACCATTTACGGGTAGAATAAACATTCAATAAGAAGTAATTGTTCGAGGATTTGAGCAACATCTAATTTTAACGAGAAAAGCTGATCTCGTTCCATACCTTGTGGATTGCTTTTTTGGTGACATGTACCCGTCCAACGAGGAGATGGTTACTCATATTCCGGTGTTATGGTAAATTTAAGTGAGGTAGTAGGTAAGTTGGAGTAGTTTTTGCAAATGATTACTATTTAATGTCTTAAAAATTGTTATCCTCAGTGGTTTCTGGGGTAATTTGAGTTCGCATATTTAGGTAATTAGAGAGATGCTACTTGGGTAATTTTAGGTGAGGTAATAGGTAATTTTAATGGGTTAGGGTTTAAATGAATGTTATATGTGGTACCATTTAAGGTAAGTTAAGAAAATTTCCAGTTGTTAGAAGCCAGGGTAAATTAATTTTGCAACTTGGGTAAAATTTGGGTAACCATAGTAGGTTTTGTGTTGTTAATTGATTACAAAGAATTGGTATGTTTGAGTAACGTAACAGAAATGAATGATATGGTGAAATCGTGGGATATCTAAGGATCTTTTGGCCGCTGGCCTATACCAGTGGTTCGAGTTGTTGGTTAGCGATGACGCTCGAACATGATGGATCTTAAGGTAAATTTGAATTACAATTGGGCAATGTTGTACCATTTACCGGTAGAATAAACATTCAGTAAGAAGTAATTATTCGAGCAATTGAGCAACATCCAATTTTAATGATATTGTTCCATAACTTGTGGATTGCTTTGCCGGTGACAGGTACATGTGCAGCGAGGGGATGGTTAGTCATATTCTAGGTTGTTTGACGGATGTTGTGGTAAATTAATTGAGGTAGTGGGTAAGTTGGTGTAGTTTGTGCAAATGATTACTATTTAATGTCTTAAAAGTTGTTATCCTCAGTGGTTCCTTGGGTAATTTGAGTTCACATATTGGGTTAATTAGAGAGTGATGCTACTTGGGTAATTTTAGTTGAGGTAATGGGTAATTTTAAGGGTTTAGGGTTCAAATTAATGTTATATGTGGTTCTAGTTAAGGTAAGTTGAGCAAATTTTCAGTTAGAAGCTTGGGTAAATTAATTTTGTAGCTTGGGTAAAATTTGGGTAACCATACTAGGTTACTTGGGTTTAATTGATTACCAAGAATTAATTGGTATGTTTGAGTAATGTAACACAAATGACTGATATGGTCAAATCGTGGCATGTACCGCTTGTTAAAGTTGATGTTTAGTGATCACGTTGGAGTGTGATGGATCTTGAGGTAATTTTGAATTAGCACGTATGTGGTAAATTTACAGGGAAGTTAAACATTCAATAACAAGTAATTCTTCTTGGAATTGACAATATCCAATTTTAGCAAACAAAAGTTGTTCTCGTTCCATACATTGTGGATTGCTTGTCCAGTGACATGTACCTGGCCAGCAAAGGGATGGTTAGTCATTTTTGCGTAGTTTGACGGAAGTGGTGGTAAATTTAGTTGATGTAGTGGGTAAGTTTGACTGATTTCTGCAAATTGTTACTCTCCTATGTCTGAACAATGTTATGTTCTGTGATACCTAGGGTAATTTAAGTTGATATATTGGGTAAGTTGGAGAATGATGTCACTGGTGTATTTTAAGTTTAGATAATGGGTAAATTTAAGATGGGTGGTCTTCAATTGAATGATATATGTGGACCTAGTTAAGGTAAGTTAACCAAGTTTTAAGCCATTTGAAGCTGGGGTAAATTAGTTTTATAGACTAGGTAAAATTTGGGGTAACTTGAAAAGGTGATGAATATATATTTGGGAAAAAACGTTTGACTTGAGGTGATATGATGGCATACCTTATGGCTGGCTTGGCAGGCGAGATCTATCGGTTTGTTAAGGTTATTTTTAGTCATCATCTGGTAGCATGATGTATCATGAGGGAATTTAGAAGGACTGCAAGAGTAAGTTTGCGTAAATGTGAGGTAAATCATAGTGTGTGATTGAGTAACTTCATTAATGGACACCATGGTATAAATACTAGTGTGTGAATGAGCAACTTTGTTAATGTTGCATTTTAAATTTGAAATTCAGCCTGTTAATAGAGGAATATTCAAGGGGATGGTTAGCCATCCACTTGGAGTGTGAGGTAGAAAAATGTGCGGGTAGGTAAATTTGTGCTATTAGAAACAATAGAAAGTAAAAGTAGTACACCTTTTGAATAATCTTCTGAATAGGTAGTTGGACGACATCTAAACTGGTTTCTTTAGTAGGATTTTGATCAAGCTAAGGAGAGAAGTCCATACTGGAGTAGGAGTCAAGTGCGATTGGAACTCTAAAAACATGTATGAAAGGCCAACAATAAATGTGTTAACCGAAATGAATGTGGCAAGTACCCAAAAATGAAGGTTCATCATACACATTTATTGAACACATTCATTGACATTTTGTCACTGCAGATATGAGCACATATGCCTGCAATACATAGTACACATTTATTGAAGCTAAAGAGGTTATAAATCATGTGGACAAACATAAAAAAGAAACCGTGAGGAACCTATAAAGCAGAAATATCGGTAACCTACAAACCAAAAAAGAGCATATTAGCTTACATTTCTCGAACGTCATTGCAGCCAAGGAGATGAACCAACGTGAGAGGGGTGGCTGGATGAAATATTCCGGGTTGGGTTTACGGTTTATGGTATTCTCATTTCAAATTTTCAGCGAATGAAGCAAGTTCTGGATTGCTTTTCATTGCTTCTACACAGTACCTACAATAGATTGGTGGTACAACATATTTCTAATTGGTTCTCAGGAGGAGAAGATTGTTTTTCATTGGTTATGGAGTGTTTTTGATGGAGAGAGGAGGCGAATATTGGATGTCATTGGCTAATTGTGGAGCAGATGTAACACCCGAAAATGTTTAGTCCCACATTGCCTAACATGAAAATGTTAGTGTGGGTTATAATGACATGAATCCACTACCACAACACTTACCAACTTAAGTTTTGTGGTAATTGGTGGTTGTTGTGGGTCAATGGACTTATGGGTGATGGACAGGGACTCGGGCTTGGCGTGGGTCGAGGATGGGACGTTGCAGAATGGTATCAAAGTCTGAACCAGCCAGAGTCTAAACCAATAAAAAAGGGTGTAAGCCACCTCTAGAATCTTACAACGCTTGGTGACTGATAATTGCTTAACCCTGACGAGGATGTCAGGTCTTCAAGTAGAGTAGGTTGTAACACCCCCAAAACATTAGTACCACATTGCCTAACATAAAATGTTAGGGTGGGTTATAATTGTAGGATTTCGTGTCCCTATGTATGTGTATATTTTAAAAAAATTAATACAAGCATACATGATCGATTTCATATTTTCATTGATTTTATGTACATGTTTATGTTTATTCTAATATCATGCATTCCTACACATATTAAAATAAACAAAGGAGAGAGAATCATACCCAAAGGTTCTCTAAAACCTTTTAGAAGATCCGGAGTTCCGTTGCACGTCGAATCGCCCACCGATTCGCCTCCAAGTATTCACCAAACTCTAAACAAGATTAGAGAGAAAAGAGCTAGCCAATCAATCCCTAATTAAGTTTAGAATCTAGCTACTAACCCCTCTAAAAGCTCCTGAGATTTTAATCTCCCAAACTTAAAACTATTAAGAGAATTTTCGTGGTGATTAAGGGAGAGATTAGGGTGACAAGACCTATTTATAGCCTCCCAAATCACCCGCATCAAGAACTATTCTGTAGCCACGATCTATTTTTTTTTCTTTTCTATACTTAATCCCAATTTGCCACACAAGCATCCAAAAAAATGTTTGACCAAATCGGGAATTAATCCAACCCATGATCTAATTATTCTCTTAATAATTCTGGCAGAAACCGTGTCAACCGGTCGACCGAAAATAACCAACCGTTCGACCGATTGATAGTTAATTCACGATTTCGGTTGGACCATGAAACTGAACGGTCGATCCATCACACGCACCAAGGCTACTGTGATTTTCTGGTCGAATAAAACACACAAA
The DNA here is from genome assembly GCA_963682175.1 of Triglochin maritima. NCBI lineage: Eukaryota > Viridiplantae > Streptophyta > Magnoliopsida > Alismatales > Juncaginaceae > Triglochin > Triglochin maritima. The sequence continues at coordinate 24,971,011 of OY821788.1, read as the reverse complement.
CGGCAGACCGATTCAACGTGAGAATCGTCTACTGGAAAATGTCGGTCGGACTAAGTCCTTAGTCGGTCGACCGATCACAACCAAGATCATTAAGAGAAACTCCTGCAAATTTTCGGTCAAACCATGACCCTCCACCGGTCGACCTGTCACTACCAACACGGGCTCACGGAAGCTACTGTGGATTTTCGGTCGACCGGTCTTCGAAAAACTTTCGACCGTTTTGTTTGATTTTGGCTTTATCAAATGTTTGATTTTATCTCCAACAAAATTTGATCTTTAAGGGTTTTAGAAATTCATATCTCATGTAATATATTATCCTATGTAATGTCTAATTATTACACCCCATAATATAAAACATGTTATACGAATTTATCCATGATTTTAATTTTGTCAATTCTCATGATATATTGATTTTATTGATTCACCACATGTGTCCCTTTTAACATGAAACCCAACACATCATATGAACTTAAAATCAAACTTCTTGTTTTCCAATTTTGTGGTGTGACCTATAGGAGGATCTAAGCTAAATTGGCAGCGATATTAAACACTTAATTTCTCAACCTATAAGCGGTATGTAGCTACACATTATAGTTACCCAATTAGCATAGATGAGTTGTTCCACTAGAACTAAACACGATTCATTTAGTGATGTGAGTGCACCACTTGTGTCCCTCTCTTGCCTCATGATATTAAGAATATATACAAAGTAGAAATGTGTCACCTTGATCTCTTTAAGCTAATTATAACTATGTAACTTAACTCAAGCTACATTGTGCACATTATAATTTTGCTATATCAAGGGGCCACTAATATCATCACTCAATTAAGAGGGGCAATGATGATCTTTTGACTAGCTATCTTTTCCAACACAAGTCATGTTCAACCAACTATTGCCTTTATCACTATACTCTTTGATAACTTTTGACAATAATCAAATCAAGTACTTCTAGAGTGAAAGATATAAATCTCGTATCTTAGGATCCAAGACACATTAAAACATTAATGACACAAAACACAATTCCCTAATGCATTACTTGTTAGGTCTATTCAATATATAAAAGTAACAATTTTCCTCTTTTATATACTCGTGTCGTCAAATATTTGTAGAGATACAATAATCGATGACAAACACGACAATCTTATCTCGGTAATTATTGTTCCATGTTAATTACCATGCCTGTGAATAACTTTTGATTTTATGTAAACCATTATCTTTTAGAGTTTTATGGTTAAGGACCGAGCGCCTCTTCCTCAACTTCCAAAAGACAAATACAATAATCAAGGAATAAATGTTTGCACATCTAATTCATAATAATTGACAAATAAAAGTAAAACTTTTAGAACACATTCCTTTCAATAATGGCATGGATCCACTACAACAACACTTACCAACTTATGTTTTGTGGCAAAAGGTGGGTGTTGTGGGCCAGTGGACTCACGGTGACGGACCGGGACCGGGCTTGGGGACGGGATGTTAGAGATGGTATCAGAACTTGAACCAACCGGAATTATGAAAACAAAGTGCTACACCGAAAGGGTGGGAGCCACCTCTAGAATCTCACAAGGCCTGGTGACTAATTGTCTTGACCATGATGAGGAAGTTAGGTGTTCAAGTGAGGTTGGTTGTAACGGCCCAAAAAGTTTAGTCTCATATTGTCTAACATGAAAATGTTAGTGTGGGTTATAATGACATGGATCTACTACCACAACACTTACCGACTTAAGTTTTGTGACAATAGGTGGGTGTTGTGTGGCAGTGGATTCATGGGTGACGGACCGGGACTCAGGTCAATGCAGGCTTGGGGACGGGACGTTACAGAATGGTGTTAGAGCCTGAACAAGCCATACTTATAGAAACTAAGTGCTACACCAAAAACGGTAGGATCCACCTCTAGAATTCCACAACGTCTGGTGACTGATAATGACTTAACCTTGACGAGGACGTCTAGTGTTCAAGTACAGTAGGTTGTAACACCCCAAAACATTAGTACCACATTGCCTAACATGAAAATGTTAGGATCGGTTATAATGACATCGATCCACTACCACACCACTTACAAACATAAGTTTTGTGGCAATAGGTGGGTGTTGTGGGTCAGTGGGCTCATGGTGACAGACCACGACCCGTGCTCGGGGACGGGATATTACAGCAGAAATACAAAATGGATTTCATTGGTTATGAGCTCTTATGGCATCTTTTGTACTAGGTTTCAGTTTTTTCTTTTTTGTGTGTAGGGTGTTTTCTGATTCACCTTGTGCTTGAGACGTGGCGCCAGCTCAATAGGTGCGTGAGGAGTGCATGGGAAGTAGAGGTGAAGTCTACTTTTGCTTAGTCGAAAGGGTGTTGAGGCCTTTTCACTTGTAGTGGTAGATGGATGCACTAGTTGTAGTTGTAATGGCTAATTCGACCATGGATTCGATGGAATCGTGATTTTTATTGACAGCGGTACTAATGTCTATGGTTGGCGGTTTAAATGTTGTGATGAGGTCCTTATATATGTACCGATAGGTGGGTGACGCATTGAGTGATGGTAATCTTTACCTGCAAACATTTTTTTCTAACTACTCCTTTTTCTAATGACACATAAAAGGCTAAGATCATGCATGGGGTATTGGTTGCTCATTCTAGGGGTACCATTTTGTGGTGGTGGTATTTATAGGGTCCTAAAACTAGGAAAAAGGGTTTTGGTTAGGGATTCAGCCACATTTGTGTAGATTTAGGTTATGATACTGTGAATGTGTGTGGTTATGTGTATGATATAGTTTTAAAGAAGATGTGGTTGAGGGTAACAATTGTTTTGAGGTTATAAGTGGGGAATGTGAAAACAACAATCATCTCAATCTAGGTAGGAAAACGGACATGGATCGTCGTCTTAGGAGGAATTTCGGCCTTACGTGTTCAGAGCAAGAAAGTATATTGTTGTCTTTCCGTGACAAGCTTATTTAATGACACTTGTCCTTAGTGTTATCCTTGGTGTGAAACTAGGCAGACTCATTTTCCATAAAATGCATATTGATTAGGTGTGATCTTTATCACAGCACGGATATGCTAGTCAATTAATATCTTCTAAAACAATATGAGATCACTACATTAACTGAGACTTAAATATTCATCAGGAGTCAGTTAGCTAAAATCATCTTGGAAGCATGACTATCCCGAGAGGACAAAATTTCACAGCTCGTTGCAGTGTCGATTCTGTTTTTAAAATTTTATTTGAATATATTATCATTGGTTAACGGTTTCTAGGAAGACAGATTGTACAATATTTTTTAGATTTGTAATGCACAACTATTCCTACGGTTGTGTTAACGTAGTACGAACATCGATTAAAAATTTGCTATGCGGAAAGACATAATGGATTGAAAATTAGGGACAAAAGTTTATATGAATATTAATTGTTCACAACTTTAGTCGATAGCTTTATATTCCCATTTAATGTCTTTTGTATGCTCATGTAGATCCCAATTGTCCCCATCAATTTTCACAACTCTCTTAATAAGGGAAATGCCTATCCACAAAAGATTTGACTGCTACGTCGTGCAAATGCAACAAAAAATTGTGGCATGTATTATAATAATGAAATGCACCATGCTTGCCACTTATTTTGGTACAATATATTGATGAAACACTTGAGTAACAAGACACTCATGTCCAAAGAAGGTGATAGTTGGTTGGAATCAAAGAATGAAATGTAAAAACTAAAGGAAATGAGTTAGGCATGGAACTGCTATTGGATTAATCTAGGATTAATAAGATATTTGCCCAAAGCACTGACACATGGCGCGTCCTTATTGGACTACACATTTAAGGGTTTAGGGTGGAGCCATCTATATAAGGAGGGAAGCCTCCCATTGGATGAGAGAACAAGTGTGCAAACCCTAGCCTCCACCCACCCTAGCCGCCACCTTCTCTCTCTCACATTTCGTCCCTTCACCTCCACCAAGCTCATTCCATGGACTCTTGGGTTGTGGACTCGCGCTCCTTCTCCAAGAGAATAAGAAACCGACCGGTGAAAAGGATTCCGTAAGGTGACCTCCGATCTTCCTTCCACTGCCACAAGTTCTCTCCAAGAAAGGTACTCCTGAACCTGTAGAATCGTTGTTTGCTAACATTGGTACCAGAGCCATCTCGGTTACCTTCAAATCCTCACCATGCTTGACGAATTTTTGTTTCATGATAATCTGATTTGAGATAAAAATTCGGTGGTTATGTTTTTGGAGAAAGAAAGATAACAGAAAAATCAGCATTGCTTATTTACATGATGCGCATGTTTTGGTTCATTAGAGCATGCATCTAGGGTTAGATTTTGCTCCTCCATTCTTGCACATGTATGCATTGTTTAAGATGGATTTTCCTGATTTTATTTCGAGCCAATATGATATGTTGCTCTCCTATCATTGCACATACATAGATGTGACCAGAATTCTGTTTTTTCTGTGTTGTTACCTCTAGTCTTTGCGCAAGTATTAGATAAAATCAGAAGTTATTTTCCATGTTGATTCTTCTAAATCATGCACATGTATACATGAAATCAGATGTCTATTTTTCCTGATTTTTCCGAATTAGGGTTAGATATTATTTATTCTAATCTTTGAGCATGTATACATGAAATCTGTGTTAACCCTATCATGATGATCTTCTGTTTTTGCGCATGTTTTATATGATAATCAGTAGTTTAATTCTCTGATATTTTTTCATGCTTGAATTAGATGATAATGTTTGTATGTCATTTGTATATCATCATGCTTGTCGGATTGCATGGATGGATCAAATGTTGTTATCTCTGATTCGCGTACATGCATGACTAGATCTTATGTTTGCTGGAATTTCATGTATATGCTTGTTTATTTAGCATTTTTCAATATGAGCATGCATCTAGAGTAGATGTTTATTGCCATATGCATATGCATGATAATTGTGTTGCCTTGTTGCTCCAAACAATTTCGGATATGGGTGTTTTTGGAGCATTAACATGCATGTGATTGATTGGTTTCCTTACTGAAAAATGCGCATATATGCTTGCCGTTCTCTTGAAAATTTCAAATTTTTTCTTTCCAATACAAGTAGCATAATTATTGTTGATTGCGTGCTTATATTGATTAAGGAAAGATTGGCAAATTCTGAAATATTTTAGAGCATATTATGGGCTGGAGTTTTGTTGCCTTAAAAGTATTTTTTGAATGCTTTCCTTTGATGCACATATATGTGTTGATCTCATTTAAGTAATTTCGGATTTTTTGGAATGATAGCATGCATTTCATTTGAAATATTTCCTTTATGATTAAATCCACATACATGTGTTGATCTCATTGAGGATTGTTTCCGGATTTTTCTTTCCTAATGCGAGTAGGATAATTTTTACGCTCTCATGATTATGTTGATTGGGGAAAGAAAAGAAAATTTCTGTTTTGAGATACTATTATGGAGATTGATTGGTATTTCCATATACGTTTTTCTTATGCTCCATATATGCGTTGTTTCCTTATATATTACTTCCTTCTTATTTGGAAGTTGTGTACACTTTATTCATGCATATGATTGTGCTAACCTATGGAAATATTGCGCTTGTATGGTATGAATGGTGTGAATGGATGCTGATTTATTTTTGCTGCCTTATTGAGAGTTGAGCGTAATTTCATTCATTCATTTCCATTTGCAATAGATATCGCATTGGGCTTTAATATTTATGGACTGTAATAATTATGGACTGTGGACTGTTTATTGCCCTAGGGAGACGAGGGGCTCCTTTATTTTTATTATTGCGACATTATTGCTATAAGGCTTATGTAGGTTCCCATCTACAGTGCTAAATCCCTATGGGGGATCCTTAGCTCGATATGGAAGTAATGTAGCAATTAATTTCTGTGTGATCTTGATTGGAATGTTCTGAAAGGAACGTTTTTTTGGAACTTGCATGCCTAGGGGGAGTTGCAAGGTAGAAGTGTTTTGTGTAAACCACCTTGCAACCGGCGGATAATTATTTATTTGCTGCTGATTTTCCATGATTTATACGTTTTTTAGGGTTATTAAATCATGATGGAGCGCAATATATGAATTGGTAAAATAGCTTTATTAACTATTGCATGAGGATTTGATCGAACACTTTATGTTTTCCTTTGGTCTGAATGCTATAGTTATTAGGTTAGTTTATTTTTTTATGACTATTGCGGCTCGTTGTATTTTATGCTAGAACTCATGTATCGCTATGTAGTTTTTGTCCTAGATTTTTATGGCTGCTTCCAAAAGCATTGTCGCTGATCTGACTCGAGGAGATAAACTCAATGAAAGAAATTACGATCTGTGGCATCGTAAAATTGAGTATCTCTTAGAGGATCAGGACATGTTAGAAAATATAACCGAAACTATGTCTCCCCCCGAGGAGGGGAACACTGCGCAGCATCACATAAATATGGATGTCTATAATGCATGGAAAAAGAAAGACCGTATTGCTCGCACTACAATTCTGAGTTCGATGCGAGATGATCTGTTACTGCGGTTCGAAAAATTGCGAACTGCAAAGGCCTTGTGGGAAGCTGTGAAGTTTCAGTATGGAGTGACCTCCGTCACAACGGCCCGCCAGCTTGGGCTTATGTTTGATGGGTATAAAATGCGCCACGGTCACATGATGAGGTAGCATATTACCGCAATGTCAAACATGATAAGCGAGCTGAGCGCTGCCGGTCGTGCTAAGACCGATGTGGAGCAAGTGTATGCTCTCATCAGATCATTGCCTTGAAAGAGTTGGGAGCATATGAAGGTCCATCTGACTCATGCTGATGACATCAGGACATTTGACCAGGCCGCAAAACACCTAGAGCTGGAGGAGGACCGCATGCTTGCGGAAGCCCCTCTAACTGAAGTGTTTGCTGCTGAAGCTGGCGCTCCTCGGAGGAGTGCAGGTTTTAAGCGCAAAAGTGATAGAGCTCAGGGTTTTAAAGGCAAGAAGGGTGCAATAAAAACAAAACAGAAAACAAAGCTGGAAAGAAACGACCTCGAGGATCCAGAGGTGGGAAAGATAAGTCTAATGTGACTTGTTTTAACTACCGAAAGACTGGACATTTTTCTCGTGAGTGCACTGAGCAAAAGGTAATTACTGTGTGTAATCCCTTGAATTGTAATGTGACTAGTTCTGTGATGCTCACTGATCAGTCTCCTGTGTCGATTGTGGATTCAGGTGCCACAGACCACGTAACAAAGGATCGTTCTGCCTTCATGGAATATCGCCGTGTTCCAAGTGGGAGGCGAATAAACATGGCGAACAACACTAGCATTGAAGTTCTTGGAGTTGGCACATGCAAAGTGGCTTTGCGAAGTAGTCAGATCCTATTACTTCACGACGTGTTGTATGCACCAACTATACGGCGAAATATTATTTCTGTTGTTGTTTTGATGAGACATGATTTTAAAGTTGTTTTTTAGAACAATGATATGGGTTTATACCTTGCTAACATTTATTATGGACGTGTCTTTCTTTCAGACGGTTTTATTGTGTTGGGCGCAATTTATGATTTCAATCATAACACTAGTGCCTTTATGAGTCAAAGTTCCATGAATAATGATTCAGTTATGTGACATGCTAGACTAGGTCACATTGGTGTTGACCGGATGAACAGGTTGGCAAAGGAGGGGGTATTAGGAGAATGCTCCAAATTTGAATTGTCGTCCTATGAATCTTGTCTAGCTGGAAAGGCAACTAGAAAACCGTTCGGAAAAGCCATTAGGGCTACTTCTCCTTTAGAACTAATTCACTCGGATATTTGTGGACATTTGAATGTGCGTATGATTGACATCATTTCATGCTTATATGTGTACCTTATATCCATTATCTTACACCTAAGCAATGCTATGTGACGAGTTTTATGTTTAGTTTTCAGAAATAAAGAGGTTTGAAGAGAAGAGCCATGAAAGGACCCAAAAGCAGGAAAAAAGGACCTAATTGTGAGACCTGGGGACCAAGATGCAAGGGGGAAGGACCTGATCGTAAGACAGAAGGACCTAAGAGCAAAACAGGAAACTCCACACCATCATGAGGAGTATTTTGTCAATTCGATTCGGGTTGGAGCTCCACTAAACCAGCTAGATGCATCCAAGACCAAGAAACACACCAAGGCAAGCCCACCAGAAGACCCAGCCGGATCTGGGCTTTATAGGCCGCCAATTGGCGGTCTGGAACCGCCAATTTGCGGTCTGGTTAAGCCCAAATCAGCCAACATTCTTCCTGGACTTGTATTATCATGTGTTTAGGCTATTTTTGGTATTGGTTTAGTCCCACATCGGGGGATTGTCCCGGATTAGCTTTTTCCATGCTTATAAATAGAACTCTTCACCTCCCATTGTATCCATCTCCCTCTTGGTGGCCATCTTCCCTACTAAGAGTGAAGCCTTGAAGCAAAACTCTAGTGGAAGAAGAGCTACTTGTAATTGAGTGAGTTAATAATATAAGTTTTCTTTTATTGATGTTGTTTCTCTCTTAGTTTAATTTCCTTTCCTCTGCATGCTTGTTTGTTTGTTTAGTTTTATGCTTCTTTAATATTTCTTGCTTAAGTAGTATAAATTTCATTTCAGTATTATGCTTTCCTTTGCTAAATTAGTTAGTGTAATGAGTAGTGAGTAGTTCCATCCCCATTTGGGGGGTGGAGAAATATGTGATATAATAATGTAGTGTATTAAGTGTGTGTTATTTTTATCCCTTGAGCTTTATATGATTTCCATAACCATCTAATGGGTCTCCACTCTTATCTTTGATATGCTAATGCTCTTGAATGAAGCTTAGCTTATGCTTTGATTAGTGGACCTATTTTATGGGGAATGATAAAGTTAGGATATGGATGAAGTTAATGTTGGAAACACAATTTGTAGTGTATGTACTCTTGTTGCCTTTTCCTTAGCTAATGTCTTGTATGTTTTAATGATGTAGTCATCTTAATTCATGTAGAGGCATAGTAGGGTCTAGTCTTCATACTTGAGTTCATGTAACTTCATTCCAATCATTGTCTTGTATGTTTTAATGATGTAGTCTTATCTTAATTTATGTAGAGGCAAGATTGGATGTAGTTTTATGATTTCATGCACTACATGTTGTGAGGAGCTTAATTGAACACACACACACACACATCTTTATGTTCACATCAGTTCTCTACCCCCTTTGGGGTTTAGTTTTATTGCTTATCTTCATTTCCTTTGCATTTCATTTCAGCTTTGTAGTTTAGATTAGTGTAATACATCTTTCTCCCTTCTTTTTACCTCTCGCCTTCGAATAAACCAAGTGTCGACACACCTCCCAGTGGACGACCCGTATTTGCCACCGCTTCAACGCGGCCGTGCACTTGCGGTTAAATTTAAAACGATCAATCAAGTTTTTGGCGCCGTTGCCGGGGAGGTGCTCTGTCCAGACCTTGGTTTGGACGATTCGAGGGGTTTTTGATTTTTTTGTTTTCAGTTTTTCTTAGTTTCAGGGAAGCATTGGATCAAGGGGAAGCTACTGGAAAAGTTTGAGCAAACGAATCCACAGATGGCCCGCCAATCAGCGGTTGGAAACCGCCAATTGGCGGCCTGGTGAGGTCTGCCTGCTCTCAAATTTCTTCTGGTGGTTTATTGCTTTACTTTAGTTATCTGGGAGCCCAATTGTGCATGCTGTGATCTTTAGTTTGCTCCCAGATTTAATTTCAATCCCCATTAATCAACTTGGACCATAAAACTCAAAGCAAAAGATTAGACTTCTTGCCATCTAGGTCATGCATCATATGTAGACCTTGCATGCATCTTTCTTTTCTTTGCTTCACATTTTGTCGTTGATTGCTGGAGCGAGGTATGCATTCCTTATCACTCATTCACGCATTAGGACATTCATTAGTGAGTAAGGTTTGCATCGAAACAAGAGTGAGGTGAGTGCTTGTTTGGTGAGTTGCTTGCTAGCCTAAGATTTCAAAACATCTTTAAGGGGCATCACCTATAGTCTTCAAAGATAAGGTGGGGGATTTCATCACCCCTCCCTTAGCCCCAAAAAAGCACACTCAAGTAAAGCCTTAACTAAAAGCAAGTAGACATTGGCCCTAGGAATTCAGACGCACTAGGAGAGTAATCTAGTTGAGACCGCCATGACCTGATCGGCGTTGCCTACCTTGTCGATAGTAGGAGGTACTGGATCTCCGGATCTGGTATCACTTGCTGGGCATTGTGGTCCTCGTTGTAGGGAGGTGAGGCGTGTCGAGGCTAGTGACCTCGAAGTTAGGCGTCGTCTAGCCTAAGGACCCATTGCCTTACATTATTTGAGCCATGCTTGCTAGTTAGGCTTCTACCTTCACCCTGTACCCTCGCTAGCTCTAGGGATTCTTCCCTTCTCCTCTGAGTCATCTTCTTCTCACCTTCTTCTACGTTATAGTCTCCTCCCCTTTACACTCTCTGTTAGCGTTTAGGGTCGAGTCGAGCACTTTTTGCGAGCTTAGCCTCGTGGTGGTGAGAGTGATCGACTCGAGAGTTTTTCTTGAGATGGATGGTTACATAGGCGACCATTCATATCATTGTTGGGACCAGGACGATTCTCCCTGGTATTCCGGACCCATGCAACCTGGGGTGGCTCAGACGAACACCCCGTACGGTTGGGATGATCTTCATTATGTGACTGAGCAATCTTCATATAGGGGTGATATGAGAGAGGCACCGACGGTTAGATCTCCATCTAGTTATGTTGGATCATACTCTGGGCAACAAACTTTGGCCTCTTTCATGCATGCGGTAGACGACATGAGTGCACCAGTGGCTCCAGTAGCCATACCGTGCGATTGTTGTGGGTTGAGTGGTCATAATATCGGGGAATGTCCTTATGTTCCCCCAGAGCCTGAGTATGAGCATACATTTTCCCAAAATGCTCAATATGACCATTACGCATCAGCGTACATCCCGAGAGTGATGGATTCATGGGGAAACAATTCTTATTCAAATTCTTATACTTCATATTCACCCCAGTATCCTCCTCCCGAATACCCAGAATTCTACCAGCACCCCACTCCAAATCATTGGACTCATTCTCAGCCCATCAACACCCAACCTCAAAATTTCCCAAGCTCTGACTTGGACCTCATCGTTGACCGCATACCTGATTCCTTGAAACAAACTTTCCTTACGTTCATGGAAACCACTCAACAGTCCATACAAAATATGACACTGCAAGTGAGTCAAATGTCGCAGAAATTACGTGAATGTGAGGAGAGTAACCTTTCTTGTCAACATGAGGATTCTTCTTTTGATATCGAACCACCACCACATCCAAAAATTCAAAGCACAACCTTTCAAAGTCAAACTCCTTGTCAGTCTGAGGGACTTGGGGTTTCAATTCACGATCACTTAGTGGAGGATTCGATTCAAATTGAGAATAACTTGGACCAGCTTCATTATGAGTCGGCACAGGATTGTGCCTTATCTTTTTGTCCCGTGGCCCTTGAGCCACATGATCTTCATTTTGATCCTCTTAAGGTCCCACCTCTGGTGGAGCAAGAGCTCCCTAGTACCCTCAATTTCAAACAACCTGATGAGAGTTTGCCTCTCACTATTGTTCCTGATCATCTTGGAAATGATGGAACATCAAACAACTACATTGCTCATGAGGGTATTAGGAGTTCCTTGGAGGATACTTTGGGTATGAGACCCACTTCCTGTTCTCCTGGTGAGTTGGACATGCATAACGGGGTGCTTGACCTCGTTCCGACCCACCAGCCTGTTGGTTGGAGAGTTTGGATTGATGATCATAACTTCAGTTCCGCTACGGGAGAGATTCTTCTTCCGTTGCCCCTTATTTCCCAAACTCTCGAGAGGTTCAAGCTCTTTCAGTTTGATCCTTTGAATGAGACGCCTTTGCGTCCAATTCATGAACCTCTCATTTCATCTGGTGATCTTTGTGAAGGGGGCCCACGCATGTGTATTCTGGCCCCGCGTGGTGTCATGTTCCCTTTCCAAGTGCATTGACCCACTCTTGAGGTTCCCATTTGATGTCTTTTGACAAATGAAGATGGGAACTTATGTTTGTACATAGTTATATAAAAAAAAAGAAAAAAAAGAAAAAAAAAGAGAGAAAAAAAAAGTACAATAAAAGACTCCTTCAGTGAGCATTGATTGTTGTGAGCCCCAACCCTTGTGTATTTGGGCCCCATTTCTTTCACGTATTTGTATCCCTTCTTTAGCATCTCACCGGTTTTGAGGGAAGTTGGGTTGTGTCCATCAACATACCCATGAACTTCCTTGTGTACTTCACGTTGGTGAGATCTCTTCTGTTTCATGCATGCATCCATGTAGTATCTTGCTTGCATTCATTGAGGACAATGCATGAAGTAGGTGTGGGGGGGTGTTTTACGTGTGTACATAGTTGAGTCTTTTTCCTTCGATTTTGTTTTCTTTTGTTTGCATTGTTAGGGTCATGATAGTGTGCTGCATTTAATACCGATATATCTACTTGCCATGATCCTTGGGTGACTTGTCTTCTTTTGCTTGCCTAGTGCTTCAAAATTTTCACATTTCTTTCAAAATCTTCATGTGTTTTCGAAAGAAAATGTTTTGTGGGTTTTGCGTGTGTTTAGCATGTGCAAAACCGTTGAGAGGCAAAGTAAAAAGAAAGCTCCCAAAATTGTCTTGAACTTGATGCATTAGGATATCTAGTACGTGGCTTTAGGATTTATCGAGTCGTTAGGATGCACCCCAGTTTTCCCTTGGGGGTGAGTAATCAGTGGGTTTCAGTGCTCAAACATTTAAAGAAGTCCACACTGAACCTAGTGAGTCAAATAATTCGTGTTTGTTAATTTAGGAAGTTTGTTGTAGTCAAGGGCCCTTAATATCTTTTTGTGAAACTTAAGTGTAGGGGTTTTGGTTCCCATGTAGATAAATGAATAAATAAGTGATGTTCTCTCTTCTCGCACGACTCCTATCACTCGGGAAAGTAGGTCTGAGGGGACTTTGTGCCTGGTGCTTTCGAGTCATCTGACTTGGGATGCACCGACCGAACTCCCGTTACACGGGTGGTAGGGATCGCCCTATGTGGAGATTTGGGGGATGGTGTACGTGATAGTGTAAGTCCTCATAGGCAATGATGCACGAAACCTGACCCTGGGAGAGTCAAACACCAACCAATATATGCTCCAAAAGAAAAAAAAGAAGAAAAAAAGAGAAAAGAAAAAGAAAAAAAGAAAAGAAGAGTCAAATAAGAACCAAAATGGACTTTACACTATGTTTCACATTCAGAAGTTAAGGTTGCCCATGTCTTTCACTTAATTCCTTAGTTAACTCTCACGAATAACTCATTAGGCTAGGTGTGTGGACTGATTACATATATAGAGTCGACCCGTAGTATTACCGCATTCCATGATCGACAAAATAAGTCCAACGAGTCGTGTAGCTAGATTGATTAATGCATCTTGTTCGGATTTTGTGGGTATATCCGCTGAAAACCCTCAGGAGACACCACTCCTCCTCCTTGGCAACAAGGAGGTTTAACGGCTTGTTGCACATGCTAAGTGCAACCGTGATTCCTACGAAAGTGAGTTAGGATTTCTTGTTTTTTCGTATGCTTTTTCCTTTCTTTGTTTTGCTCGAGACTAGCAAAAACTTAGGTGTGGGGGTATTTGATTGACATCATTTCATGCTTATATGTGTACCTTATATCCATTATCTTACACCTAAGCAATGCTATGTGACGAGTTTTATGTTTAGTTTTCAGAAATAAAGAGGTTTGAAGAGAAGAGCCATGAAAGGACCCAAAAGCAGGAAAAAGGACCTAATTGTGAGACCTGGGGACCAAGACGCAAGGGGGAAGGACCTGATCGTAAGACAGAAGGACCTAAGAGCAAAACAGGAAACTCCACACCATCATGAGGAGTATTTTGTCAATTCGATTCGGGTCGGAGCTCCACTAAACCAGCTAGATGCATCCAAGACCAAGAAACACACCAAGGCAAGCCCACCAGAAGACCCAGCCGGATCTGGGCTTTATAGGCCGCCAATTGGCGGTCTGGTTAAGCCCAAATCAGCCAACATTCTTCCTGGACTTGTATTATCATGTGTTTAGGCTATTTTTGGTATTGGTTTAGTCCCACATCGGGGGATTGTCCCGGATTAGCTTTTTCCATGCTTATAAATAGAACTCTTCACCTCCCATTGTATCCATCTCCCTCTTGGTGGCCATCTTCCCTACTAAGAGTGAAGCCTTGAAGCAAAACTCTAGTGGAAGAAGAGCTACTTGTAATTGAGTGAGTTAATAATATAAGTTTTCTTTTATTGATGTTGTTTCTCTCTTAGTTTAATTTCCTTTCCTCTGCATGCTTGTTTGTTTGTTTAGTTTTATGCTTCTTTAATATTTCTTGCTTAAGTAGTATAAATTTCATTTCAGTATTATGCTTTCCTTTGCTAAATTAGTTAGTGTAATGAGTAGTGAGTAGTTCCATCCCCATTTGGGGGGTGGAGAAATATGTGATATAATAATGTAGTGTATTAAGTGTGTGTTATTTTTATCCCTTGAGCTTTATATGATTTCCATAACCATCTAATGGGTCTCCACTCTTATCTTTGATATGCTAATGCTCTTGAATGAAGCTTAGCTTATGCTTTGATTAGTGGACCTATTTTATGGGGAATGATAAAGTTAGGATATGGATGAAGTTAATGTTGGAAACACAATTTGTAGTGTATGTACTCTTGTTGCCTTTTCCTTAGCTAATGTCTTGTATGTTTTAATGATGTAGTCATCTTAATTCATGTAGAGGCATAGTAGGGTCTAGTCTTCATACTTGAGTTCATGTAACTTCATTCCAATCATTGTCTTGTATGTTTTAATGATGTAGTCTTATCTTAATTCATGTAGAGGCAAGATTGGATGTAGTTTTATGATTTCATGCACTACATGTTGTGAGGAGCTTAATTGAACACACACACACACACACATCTTTATGTTCACATCAGTTCTCTACCCCCTTTGGGGTTTAGTTTTATTGCTTATCTTCATTTCCTTTGCATTTCATTTCAGCTTTGTAGTTTAGATTAGTGTAATACATCTTTCTCCCTTCTTTTTACCTCTCGCCTTCGAATAAACCAAGTGTCGACACACCTCCCAGTGGACGACCTGTATTTGCCACCGCTTCAACGCGGCCGTGCACTTGCGGTTAAATTTAAAACGATCAATCAGCGTACTAGACATGGACAAAGTTACTTCATCACATTTATTGATGACTACACTAGATATGGTCATATTTATCATATTTCTCACAAGTCAGAAGCTCTAGAATGCTTTAAGAAATTCATGAGCTTGGTAGAGAATCAACTGGATAATAAGATAAAAACTCTCAGAATGGACAGAGGTGGGGAGTATCTGTCCATAATGTTCAAGGAGTTATGTGATGAAAAGGGGATATCTAGACAACTCACTATGCCTTATACTCCTCAGCAAAATGGTGTTGCCGAGAGAAGGAATAGAACGTTGCTAGACATGGTTAGATCCATGATGGCGCATGCGAGCTTTCCAATTTCTTTTTGGGGAGATGCTCTAATGACTGCTGCCTATATCCTCAATAGAGTTCCAACAAAATCGGTTCCCTCAACTCCATATGAGTTATGGACAGGACGGAATCCTGATTTTAGTATGTTGCATCCTTGGGGATGCGCGACATACATTCATTCTACTAGTCACCAATATGGAAACCTAGGACCTAGAGGGAAAAGTGTATCTTTGTAAAATACAGTAATCTCTCCAAAGGTTATGTTTTTATCGGGTTAGACGAGAATGAAAGAAGGACGGAACTGGAGTCTAGGGATGCGACATTCTTGGAAAATGTTTTTCCAACTCTTGCTGGAGCTATCAAAGAGTTAGTGGACTTCTTTGAACAACAAAATGAGCACATTGCCACTCCACGGGATCAGGATCTGCAAGTTGAACATGATGTTCCACCAATCAATCCTAGTGGGAGCAGCAATGCTGAGGATCCGATAGCTCTCATGGAGGATGAGCCATCAGATACCCATCTGCGTCGAAGTAAACGTGGGCTCATTCCTCGTAGGCGGTTTCGCTTAGAGGAAGAGGCCCTCATGATATCTCAAGAAGAAATTGATTATGAGCAAGAACCGGAGACCTTGAAAGAGGCTTTGGAAGGTCCAAATGTGAAAGAGTGGTTAGAAGCTATGACGGAAGAGTTGGAGTCGATGAAAGTTAATCGAGTCTGGGACTTGGTCGACTTACCGCCGAACCGAAAGGCCATTGGGGCCAAGTGGATCCTCAAGATTAAGAGGAAGGCGGATGGATCTATTGATAGATTCAAGGCTAGACTGGTAGCTAAAGGCTACACCCAAAGAGAAGGCGTGGATTTTGAGGAAACTTTTTCACCCGTGGTTAGGTTTGCCTCCATCTGCCTTCTACTAGCTATTGTAGCTCAGATGGACTTAGAGCTTTACCAAATGGATATAAAGACTATTTTTCTCAATGGAGAACTTGAGGAGGAGATCTATATGGATCAACCTCAAGGTTTTGAAGTCAAAGGACAAGAGCGCAAAGTGTGCAAGCTCAATAAGTCCTTATATGGCTTAAAACAAGCGTCTAGATAGTGGAATATTCGCTTCCATCAAGCTATATCAGAGAATGTGTTCTCTATGCCTGAGGAAGATCACTGTGTGTACGTTAATAGATCCAATGGTAAATTTGTCATTCTGACCTTGTATGTTGATGACATACTCATGGCTGGCAATAGCAAAGAGTTGCTGAAATCCACTAAAGAGTGGTTGTCCTCCACGTTTGATATGAAGGACATGGGTGAAGCTAGCTACGTCCTTGGTGTCAAGATAGTTAGAAATAGGTCCAAGAGACTTCTGGAATTGTCTCAAGAGACTTATATTAACAACATCTTGAAGAAATACCATATGGACAAATGTAAACCAATCGACACTCCTGTTGAGAAGGGTTTGCACTTGAGTCTTTATAAGCATCCTGTGACTCCTGAAGAGAAGGCCAAAATGAGCAAGGTTCCATACTCAAATGTTGTGGGAAGCCTTATGTACGCTATGATGTGTACTAGGCCAGACATTTGTTATGTTGTGGGCATGGTGAGTCGATGCCAGTCTAGCCCAAGCATGGAGCACTGGAAGGCAGTCAAGAGAATCATGAGATACTTCAGAGGAACGAGTAACTACATGCTGTGTTACCAAGCATCAAATCTCCGCCTGATTGGCTATAGTGATGCCGATTGGGCTGGAGACATTGATGAAAGGAAGTCTACCTCTGGTTATGCTTTCTTGCTGGCTAATGGGGCCATCTCATGGTCCAGCAAGAAGCAAACCTGTATAGCCCTGTGGACTATGGAAGTAGAGTATGTTGCATGCTCTGCAGCAGTAGAGGAGGCAGTTTGGTTGAGGAGGTTCTTACAACATACTGGGCTAGTAGAGACATCGGATGAGCCTGTTGTTGTCTATTGTGACAGCATGGCTGCCCTTTGTTATGTGAAAGACCCAAAATATCATGGAAAGACCAAACATATACAGGTTAGGTATCATTTTGTGAACGACATCATAGAGAGAAAGGAAGTTGTGTTAAGACATGTGTCTACTAGTCTTATGGTAGCTGGGCTATAGCTAAGGACTCGTTTGTGTCCCATGTGAAGTCCTTAGGCTTACGCAGACTTTGATGCATTTACATGTCTAACTTCCTTTTATGAGTGATTGTGTTTTCCTTTCGACTATATATGTTTGGTTGACGTAGTTGTTCTAGCATAAAATATTATTCTGTCGATAGGCTGAAGAATGCTCCCTCACACGAGCATTCGCCTCTGGCGCTTTTGATAGCGAGCAGAGATGAGACTGATCATGAGGAGATCAAGTATGATAGATCCAGAGCAGTTCATGATAGGACAGTCGCCTTGATTAGGAATCAAGATGAGATCCTCTATGTTGGTGAGGATTGACATGAATGTTCCCACGATTCATGTGACCTATAGAAGCGAAGTGTGAGCATCACATGTGGCGCCAGGTGGCACCTGTATGGTGTTAAGGCGACAATGATGAAGCTAGGGTCAGGTGCAGAGGGGGTGCGACTGGTCTAAGACTTGTATGGTGTTGAGAGACAGACATACTGTTGTGTATAGTATGATCCACCATAACATGTATGTCATACAACATGTGCTGAGCGACTATTTGGAAGTGAAAGGATGGATCCCTGCTCCTTAACTGTGTGAGTCCAAGATTTGATTGTCATTAGTTGCCCTCAATGACCTTCGACGTCACCATGAAGCAAAGAGTTGATGTGGATACTTTGGGATGTTATCTATGACCATGAGAGATTCGGTCTAAAGAGGCATCTTCGGGAAAGGAGTGAACTCTGAGTGTAATGGTGGTCTGGGCGGAAGGGAAAGGTTTGACTCGACTGCACTAAAAGTATTTGCTGGGCCCAACTGTATTGGATACAGTAGCAAGTACCTTGATGACAAGAAGGTATTCTCTCAGAGGGATCGAGATACCGTTCATGTTAAGTGAGTTTCTGAGTAAACCTGGGGAACTGTGATGTGCATTTTGACTGCTTATTTGTTGTTTTATGAGGATGTTGTCATTCTGGACTTCTAGTAAGGTTTCTAGTTTGAGACTCCTAAATTGCAGGTGCATCACCGGTCGCACGACCCATTTGTCCGTATAATCGGAAGAGTACATGTGTCGGGGACACAGATGGTCATGTATCGAGGATACATGATCAAAGACTTGCGTATTGTGGATGTGTACTTGGAGAGAGGAGTAGTTGTATGTATCAGGGATATATACATATGTGTCGGGGACACATAAAGAGGTGACATATTGCCATTGTGTGATTGTATGTATCGGGGATATATGCATATGTGCCGGGGACACAAAAGCAGCTGACATGTTATTATCGTGCTGTTGTGCAAGTGGGAGATATTGGATTAATCTAGGATTAATAAGATATTTGCCCAAAGCACTAACACATGGCGCGTCCCTATTGGACTACACATTTAAGGGTTTAGGGTGGAGCCATCTATAGAAGGAGAGGAGCCTCCCATTGGATAGGAGGACAAGTGTGCAAACCCTAGCCTCCACCCACCCTAGCCGCCACCTTCTCTCTCTCCCATTTCGTCCCTCCACCTCCACCAAGCTCATTCCGTGGACTCTTGGGTTGTGGACTCGCGCTCCTTCTCCAAGAGACTAGGAGACCGACCGGTGAAAAGGATTCCGTAAGGTGGCCTCCGATCTTCCTTCCGCTACCACAGGTTCTCTCCAAGAAAGGTACTCTTGAAACTGTAGAATCGTTGTTTGCTAACAACAGCTACAGAGCAACAATCCCATGCCGTTCTAGTGTTGTTACAACGCATGTGATGTATTCAGTAGGAGTTTCGTTGTGTAGAGCATGTTCGATTGGTTCTAGGAAGAGGTGATGGTATTACCTTTAGCTGGACACAAAATTTTCTCTAACTATTGTTCTTTTTATTGACACTCAATCTAAGATTATGCATAGGGGTATTGGTTGTTAATGCTCGGGATGCCCACGTATGGTGGTTGTTGGTGGCATTTATTGGGTCGTCAAAGTAGAATAAGGGGTTTTGACTAAGGATTAAGCCACAGTTTTGTAGATTTTAGGTTATAACAATGTGAACGTGTGTGTTTATGTCTATATACATTGCTACAAATTAGGATTATTACATTGGGTTCACCACCCCGACTGACTGACGTTGTACGGGGGGACGGTGAAAGAGAGGGGGTTTTACGTCAGATAAAAAACCAACGTGTTATGTAGGGATACAACATTGGTTTCTAGGTTGAAACCGACATGTTATATAGGACATACCACATTGGTTTGTAACCTAAAAACCAACATGGTATGTCCTATTAGAAATAACAGAATTTCCCAAAAAAATCAAATAAAAGGACACACAACGTTAGTTTTTTATCCTTAAACAAACGTACTATGTAGAAATACCATCACTGATGTAAAATAAGGGTATTATACCACCCTGACTATGTCAAAATTTGAGAATCCGATGTGATATTAGGCAGACAACATCGACAACTTAAAATCCAACGTGATGTTAGACTTACCACGTCGGCCGAAATATGTTCAATGTGCACCGACGTGGTTTTTGGCTTATCACGTCGGCTAGTTTATGCCCAACTCAGATTTTCATATTACCACGTGGTCGTTATATGTTCAATGTGCACCGACGTGGTTTTAAGGTTATCATGTCAAATAATTTACGACCGACGTGAATGTCCGTGCTACCACTTCTGCCGTATTATATTCCCCAAAAATTGACATGGTATATTTTGGCCATCATACCAAAATATTTCCCAAGCATTTGTCTTCTATTCGTTGAATGCCTTTCGGTTGTCCGAACTGGTGATTCTACATACCACTTTTGTTGGACTGAATTGTGTTCGGTCGTCCGGTTAGCACATTACGTCTATATAGGTTTTAACAACGTCATTTCTTTGGTTAACTGACATGGTAAACTCTAATTTTTTTAGTAAATTCTCATATTACATTTTGATATATAATATTCAACCCAAAATCAGACACACAAACTAAGAAACCTAATTATGAGCTAAGCATGCAAACCCCTATTTTCTTTTCCCCATCCCCTTATCAGCTACACGCTACCAATCATCTTGTTTATACCAACCAGCCTCGAACGAGCCCCCCCCCCCCCCCCACCGACCAGCCCTGGCCATCTTTTACATACAACACATGCTCATGAAGGTGCAATCAATGCTTCCATTTTTCCAATGAAATTTAATTACTCTAACTCGTTTTAATTAGTTACCGTAGAGCATATATCAAAGTTTTGTTTGTTTGAAATTTTTAATGGAATGGTTATTTATGGACTCGAATGTGTTGTTGATGTTGGATTGTTTGTTGGTAGTTGAAACTTTTAGTGGCCAAAGAATCAAAATTATATCTACCATTACATTTATATTGTTCCTTTTGCTACGTAGAAAAATTATGGATCGAAAATGAATTTTTGCTAGTAGAATGAGTGATGAGTATGAGGTTGGGGTTGATTAATTACTAAAATTTTCCTTGAAGAATGCAGATGCTAGAAATGAGAGAAAGGTTTGATGTTCATGTTGGAGTTGTTTTATATATTGTTACGACATGTAAAAGAGATAAAAGCTCAATTGTTCGAGAAAGGTTTTCACGAAGGATATATTCGTTGGATATGGTACGGTGAAAATGAAATAAGCATCAAAGAAGAAGGCGATCATAGTGACCGGGAGGATATGATCTGAGATCATAGTGATCGATTAGAGGGTATGAAAGAACCACCAAAGAAGAAGGTGATCAAAGTGACCAGTTAGAGGATATGTTGGCGACAAATATTGGGATAAAGTCGATGTACTTGGCAGTCTACTATCTGACAATGAAAAACCTTTGTATCCAGGTGCCACGGAGTTCAGTAGGTTGTCCGCAATTTTAGGATTATAGCAACAAACTTCTAAATCGTACCTTTGAAACTAAAAAGTTGTTGTGTCCCATTGGGATTATTCTGAAAACCTACATTATTGTCCTGCATGTATTGTCTCATGGTAAAAACAAATTAAAAATATGAGTGTTGATGAGAACGGAAAACTATAAGGTCCCCCTGCAAAGATGTTGTGGTATCTTCCAATAATTCCAAGGTTGAAGCATTTGTTTGCATGTTTTGAGGACTCGAAGAACCTGACATGGCATACAGATTGAGAGACAACGAATGATCAGTTGCTTTGGCATCCTGCAAATTCTCCTCGATGGAAGAAAATTTATTCTAACTTCCTGTTATTTGGTGAGGAATCTTGAAACTTCAGACTTGGTTTGTGTACCTACAGAATGAATCATCATGGTAGTTTGAGTACCTTCATATTTCGTGGTATTTTCGCTTGTTATTTACAATCTCTCATCCTGGTTAAGCATGAAACACAGATACATGATATTGTCGTTAATGATTTGTGGTCCAAAACAACCAGGAAATGACATCAATATGTACTTGAGACCCTTAATTGATGACCTAAGGACAATGTGGGAAGATGGTGAGCAAGTGTGGGATGCCCTTTCGACAATAGTCATTCACTATGCGTGCAATGATCTTTTGCACAATAAAAGATTTTGATGCATATGGTAATTTGTCAGGACATTCCGTGAAAGGCCACAAAGCATTTCCATGTTGTGAAGAGAACATGTGTTCCTTACAGCCAACGCATGGCAGTAAGACGGTGTATCTTGGTCATTGTAGATTCATTACTATAAATCATACATACCATAGATTAAAGAAGGAATTCAATGGAAAGCAGGAATATAAAGAAGCACCCGGATAATCAGTGCTAAACAAGTATATGAACATGTGAAGAACATAAAATGTGAATTCAACAAGTCTTACGGCCACGGAAATGGTAAGACCAGTTGGAACAAGAAATCCATTTTTTGACGTACCTTACTGGCAAACTTTAGAAGTTAGACATTATATTGATGTCATGAATATAGAAAAAATTGTTTGTGATAGTTTACAACGAACTCTTCTGAACATACTTGGTAAGAGTAAATATGGTTATAAAGCAATACTTGATCTAGTAGAACTTGGTATACGAGAAAATCTAGCGCTAGAGGATAAGGGGCCCCATAAATTTTTACCACCAACTTGTTACGCATTTTTCAGAAAAGAGAAGATAACTTTGTGTCAAAGTCTACATTGTTTCAACGTGTTGCAGTGGTATTCTTCAAATAGTAGTAGTATGATTTCGATGAAAGATTTGTAACTACTTGGTTTGAAGTCTCATGATTTCCATATATTGATTCGGCAACTTCTGCTTATTTCTATTATATTGATATTGCTGACATGCTGAGACACATAATTATCAAACTTTATTTATTCTTTGACAAGATTTGCAGCAAAGTACTTGATCTGATCTACTTGGATAAGTTGCACGATGAAGTGGCTGTTACAATATATAAGTTGGAGATTTACTTCCCCAATCATTTTTCGACATCATGGTGCGTTTGGCGGTTCATCTAGTCTGAGAAATTAATTAGCTGGACTAGTATTTCTGAGATGGATGTATCCTTTCGAGCAGTACATGGGTTTTTCAAGGGTTATTGTAACAACCGATGAAGTCTCGATGCTAACATTGTTGAAGACTATAGTGCCTAAGAGGTTATTGAGTACTATAATGAGTACCTGACTCATACAAAAAGTATTGGACTTCCTTAGAATCGTCACGAAGATCGGGTTGGAGGTAAAGGTACACGTGGTGCAAAGTTGATAAGTCCAGAGGGTGAGGATCTCCGTAAGGCATATTATTATGTGTTGTGTGATTCCGACAAAGTTCACGAAGAGCACATGTCCCTAATGAAGGAAAAACATCTTACATCGAATTATCAACAAAGAGTTAATACTCACAATAAAACATTCATTGATTGGCTTAGGAAAACGGTGTACAACCGTAATGTTTCTGAGACATTGAAGTGGTTGGCCTATAGGCCTAATCCTATTGTCACATATTATAGTGATTACGATGTCAACGGATACTCCTTCTACACTAAAATTGAAGATGACAAAAGTAGAATACAAAATAACGGGGTCAGTTTAGTTGTTGAAGCTTTACATATCTTTAGTTCGAAAGATAAAAATCCTATATTTGGAAAGATGTCATACTACGGTCAAATTAAAGATATATAGGTGTTAAACTTCACCCAATTCGATGTGGCAGTATTTAAATGCAAGTGGGTTGACAACAACAACGGCCTTCGGGTGGATGAGTTGGGATTTACCTTGGTGAACCTTAGCAAACAAGGATTCACGGAAGAACCTTTTATTTTGGCATCTCAAGCCAAACAAATTTATTATGTAGCAGACCCCTGTGATAATCACTGGTCAGTCATTTTAGAAGGAAGATGAAAGATTACTTCTCAAGAAGATGTCAATGATATTAAAGAAATTCCCCCATTTTCAACACAACTGCTTGAATTGAAGCCATTCGATGATGATAGAAATACTGATAAATTACTTATTCGGGAGGATCATGATGAAGGAATATGGATCAAAGGTCCGAATAAAAAAATGGAAAAGAAATTCATAACGGTTAACCTAGTGTTTTATTAGTGTATGTTATGAACTCACGAGTTGATTTTGTTTATGAACTGACCCAGCTTACAATGTACATTGAGTTTATTCTTGTTTTTTTCAGGTGAATGACTTGCTTCCGAGGAAACATTTGCTATGGTAGAAATTAAAGTGAATGTTGTGCAAATAGGTTTTTGAATTGCATGAGATTAACTGACAAATTTATAGGAAAACATATTTTTGCCCAGAAATCAATTAAAAAACATAACACGTCGGTTTTAAGCCTATAATCCGACATGACATGTCCATTTTATTTGTGCCATTTAATCGACATGCATATTTGTTAAATGATATTTGTGCCCTTTAAAGGACAAACCAGTCCTTTAACGGACTTGTGCTTTAAAGCACTCATCCTTTAATGGACATACATGTCCTTTGAGGGACATAAGTGTCCTTTATGCCAAAACGACCCTTTCGAGTTTAGAGAATAGACAAGTATGTGCTTTAAAGGACATAGGTGGCATATATTGGACACCTTATTTGGAGGTAGAAAGAATTTAAACCGTCTTCCGAGACTCGTGCTTTAAAGGACAAATCAAGCCTTTAACGGACATCTGTCCTTTAAGGACCATTTCGAAATAATGAATAGCCAAGTACTTTAAAGGTCATACGTGTCCTTCAAAGAATATACGTGTCCGTTAAATCACATGCTTGTGGTTTAAAGGGCCATTTTCGAGTTTTAAAGAACAAAACATATTGTGCTTTAAATTTCAAATTTATTGCCTTAATTTAAAATTTCAAACAATTACATGTGTAATGTTGTATGCAAAAAATGTATATAACTACAATTGAAAATATACAAAAACCGTATAACTACAGTTAACGAGATTCCACATCAATTTTCTACTATCAAGAATTGGTTTTTAAAGTTGGAGTCCCTAAGCAAATACATTGTCATTTTGCCTTCGACTGAGTATAGATATTTGTTGTCCATTTTAGGTGTGGGATGTATGTCTAACAATAACCATCTTATCTAGTGAAAGACAATCACTCCACAATCGTCGCTGTTGGATGATTGTCGTCGGCACTTTTCCCCTTCATAGGACAATTTCCAGTCGATGTTAAAGTAGGATTTCCAGAATTTTGCTATTATTACAGCTACATGTTCATGGACACCCACAGTTGTTGGATCATTGTCTCTATCAACCCAAGGACGTTGTTAAGGTGTGTTATTTGTTTAGTTCTTCCATCCACAGTCAGCAGTGTCTAGTGCTTTGAGTTTATCAATCGTTGTGCAATGACCGTGTGCTTTGGGTCCCAGTGTTCTAGTTTTTCTTTCGCTATGGTTGAAAAAAATTCATCGTAGTGGGCCTCCATAGCAATGGTAGGCACGTAGGGAATGATAATCACCTTCCTTTGGTACCGTCACAGGTTTTGCTGTTGCTCAAACATAGCAAGCAATGCGTCTATTAATTGTCCAATAAAATAATAGTCATTTGAGTGGATTAAACCAAAACTTGATTCACAAAATGAAATATACTTACCCCCACAAGGCATTCTCCAACTTTTTCCCATGTGTTGTTAAATAAATAAGCACATTTTTCCTCAATTGTCAACCCAACCATGGCTTTCATGTTGATGTTTTTATTTTATTGTGTGCCTGTGTCGATTGGTTAGGCAACTTTTTGTTGGATAATTCACTTCTTGTTTGTCTAAAATTTGATTTCCATCATACACTACAAGAACTGGACCTACAGCCACGGGAGTTGTATCCGTGGCTGTAGGATCCGTCATTGTTGCCTACAACAGGGATGGATTTGAGAGAATCAACCACGAAAAAGTCCCGTGGCTGAATTATTACCCCAAATTCCTGAAGAAAAACCGAACTCCTGCACCCCTAAATCATTCCTTCCGCAACCAAAAAAACCCTCAACCCTCCTCCGACCTCCACCCTTCCCTCACCCAAACCCCGAAACCCCCCTCCGAAACTTTGAATCCCCGCAGCCAACCGTCCAAGCTCACATCTTTCAATCCTCCAGGTATTTCTTTTCCATTGGTTTTGGTTGTCGATTTTGGAATTTGGTTATGTGGGTTTTGTTGGTTTTAACATGTTCTTGGGTTGTTCTTTTGGAGATTTCTTTTAGGTGAGCCATTTTCACTTCAAGTTAGTATAATGGTGTACTGTGAACAAAAATACCAAGCTATTTATAGATGTATATACTGATATTGCATCACAAGTGAAAGCTACAAGGCATCTAATGGCCTAACTATAACTATACTTAACTCTCGAGTTGGACAATTTTACCAATATTAGGCATTATTAGATTGGTTAGAAGTAGATGTTCTTGACTTTGGGTTTGCAAATCATGCATGCTTGGGCTATGCTTACTTCTTGGACCATTTTCCATGTACATGTGCAACCTAGATTTCATTTATATATCGTGATTTTTGCAGGAAATATATATTATTGTTAACAAGTGTGTGGTCTTCTTAATTTCGGGGGAAAAGTGTTGACAATCAGTCCAATTAAGACAAAAATAAACACAAGTCCAAAACAATAATTCACTTAGAACTTGTTGATCATGTTGCTTTTAAATGACTTGATTCTCCTATCCAGACACATTTATGTGGTGTGTCAAATTATGAAAGCTCTTGAAAGTAAATCTCAAGACTTATTTCCATTTTTGTGATTTGTTTGAACTTGATAGAGACATAGCATGGAGTCTAACAAAAGTTGGATGTATGGTGAAAGAAGTAGTTCTACCTTTTTCGATCGACTTAATGGTTTTCTAGATTTTTTTTTTGCAAAGCAAAAGGGAGGCGCAACCTCGAATTTTATTGATTTGTGTAAACGGACTTACGTACAAACCAACCCAACAAACACACAACCAAGGCACTCGGAACTTGCTGGGTACAAGCTCAGATTCGTATGTAGCACACTTCTATCACAAGTTCCACAGTCTACGACAATGAATTACAGCATGCCCCGCATTGCTTAGCTATTACTTAATTTAAAGCTACACTAACGAAAGAGACCCATTGCTACTTCCATGTTGTCGCAAATGTCACCCGCTTATGCTCGTCTCCCTTTCCTTCCAGCATACCAAGCCCTTTTATCCGAATCACATCCTTCACTTGCTGAATAATGGACTCCACTCGTCATTCCTCACCCTCCATACATCGCCTATTCCGTTCAGCCCAGCACTCGAACACCACAGCTCCCAAAGCTAACTTCAGCGTTAGTGCCCCATGCTTTGTAGGTGTACTCCATGTCTGAATCCTATAAATCTCCTCGAAAGTAGCTGCAACCATGCGTCCCCTATCTCCTCCGATCCTTCGGATTTCTTCCCATACAATCTGTACAAAAGGGCACTCCCAAAACAGGTGTGTTAACTCCTAGTAGGCATTCTTACATAGTGCACACCTTGACACCATGCATAGCTTTAGCCCCCTCCGTCTCATCATATCATGAGTAGGTAGCTTCCCATGCATTGTCCTCCATAATGTTAACGCATGCTTTGGGACAGCCCATTTGTGCCACACCATTGTACCCCACCTCACGACGAGTCGGTCCAGCTTGACCCACTTCCACGTATCCCTCAAGGTAAGTGTGCTTCGAGAGGCACCCATCCATGAGAGCTCATTGATTGACATCATTTCATGCTTATATTTGTATCTTATATCCATTATCTTTCACCTAAACAATGCTATGTTACGAGTTTTATGTTTAGTTTTTCAAGAATAAATAAGTTTGAAGAGATGAAGCATAAAAGGACCCAAAAGCTAGGAAAAAGGACTGAATTGTGAGATTTGGGGACCAAGATGCAAGGGAGAAGGACCTGAATGTAAGATAGAAGGACCTAAGAGCAAAACATAATACTCCACACCATCATGGGGAGTATTTTAGCAATTCGATTCGGGTCGGAGCTCCACCAAACCAAGTAGATGCATCAAAGACCAACAATACCATCCAGGAAAGCCTCCAAGAAAGCCCAGAGTAATCCGGATCCTGTAGACCGCCAATTGGAGGTTTGGAACCGCTAATTGGCAGTCCAGGTGGATGCGAATCCGCTTAGCTTTTTGTGGCTTATGTATTAGAGCATGTTTATACTATTTATGGTATTTGTTTAGTCCCACATCGGGGGATTGTCCCGGATTGCCTTTTTCTTTGGCTATAAATAGAAGTCTTCACCTTCTATTGTAATCACTCCATGCTTGTGGCCATTCTCCCTAATTGAAGTGAAAGCCCTGAAGCAAGAAACTCAATAGGGGAGATGTACTGGTATTGTGAGTCTTCAATCAATAAAATTTCCTTTGTTTTGTGCTTCTTTTATTGTTGGTGCATGTTTTAGTTTAATTGTCTTTTATTAAATCTAGCTTAGTTAATATGTCTTCTTATCTTAGTATAATAGTTAGTGTAATGTCTAGTGAGTAAAACCACTCCCCTTTTGGGGGGTGGAGATGATTATTATATATGCAATTAAGGAAGGATGTTTATTTTGAAATGTGTTGATTAATAAGAATGCATGCTTGCTTGTAAGAATATAACACTTCACTAGATGGGTTTTGCCACAAGTTTTAAGACACATCCCATGCTTGTTTAGTTTCTTAAATAACCAGCTTGTGTTTATGAATGTTAATCAAAATAGGTTAGTGATTTAATTGATGGCTTTTGCCATGATAAGTCGACACCTCCCATACATGCAAATACTACCTACACTTGTGCCTATAGGAAGATATGCTTGCCTCCTTATTGTGTATGTGTAGTCACTCCACCCCCATAAGGGGTCTCTCTCTAACTGATTCCTGCCTAGTATCAAGTTTCTCTAGTTTAGTTGAAGTACTCGTTAATCTCTTCCCTTCGCATTTGCTTCTTCGTAGTTAGCATAGTTTAGATTAGCATAAACAAATTTCTTCCATCTTTTTGTGCCACTTGATTTCTGATAAACAAGAGACTGCTCACCTCCCTGAGGACGACCCGTACTTGCCACCGCTTCATCGCAGCCGTGCCCTTGCGGGTTAATTAAAACGTTCAACACTCATCCTCTCCCCGGTCCACCTGGATGGTAGGCAATCGGGCCCAAAGTTGTGTGAGAGCTCGGGAGCGTAGTCGAGGCACTCTCCACTTACCATCTTCGAGGAAGTGGGACATGGTGATATCCTGTGGGACCCCTAGATCATACCTCATTCTCTCCCCCTCCGGCAAGGTTAGAAGTGGCGGGCCACACCAAGGATCCTCAAAGAACTTCACCCTCCGCTCATCACCTAGTCTGAAAATCATCTTCTACCTCGCCATATTCCGAACTGGCAAGAGACCATGCCACGCCCAAGAGCAATTTGCTGGAGGCCGCATTATCCATATGGTCTTCCTCCTTAGGTACTTACTCCGCAAGCAAGAGGCCCAAAGGGATGTATCATGTGACGCAATGATCCAAAATAAACGTAGAAGGCCTGCATCGTTCCAGTCCACCAATCGACGCAAACTGAGGCCTCCTTCCCACCTCGGAGTGCATATGTCCTGTCACGAGACAGCAGCCAACCACTTCGTTCCCCCCCAAACAAAATGCATCATCAATCATTCTATTTCGCGAAGCACACTCCGTGGTACGAGGAAGAACGAAATCCAATAAATACTAAAGGACGTAAGCACACTACACATTAGCTCCACTCGCCCCGCCATGGAGAGGAGCTTGCCCTTCCATGAGCTCAGCCTCCCTCGTACCTTGTCCAGGAGTGCTTCACAATGCGTCTTCGCAAACCTTGATGAAAAGAGTGGCAACCCAAGATATGTCACCGGGAAGGTGCTCTGCTGCATTCGAAGATGGTTGCAAATCCACTCCCCGTCCGGTGTGCTCCCTCCCACGAATACTTGGCTCTTAGAGTTGTTTAGTTGCTGCCCCGAGTATCGTGAGAACTCGTCCAGCACCTCTTTCAGCGCGCGATCATCAGCCTTTGTGGCACTCGTGAACACCATTACGTCATCAACGAACATCAAGTGCGAGACCGAGATCAAACCACATTTAACCGGTCGAAGTCCACCTCTCCTTTCCTCACGACGCATCTATCCCCCCAGCACTTCCATGCAAAGCACAAAGAGGTATGGAGCTAATGGGTCACCTTGTTGGAGACCATTGGAAGCCACGAAAGGCCTCGAATGGGCACCATTTATATTCACAACGAAGGAGGCCTTCACGCACTCCCCCACCGGTTATTGACATCATTTCATGCCCATATTTGTATCTTATATCCATTATCTTACACCTAAGCAATGCTACGTGACGAGTTTTATGTTTAGTTTTCAGGAATAAAAAGGTTTCGAGAGAAGAGCCATGAAAGGACCCAAAAGCAGGAAAGGACTTAATTGTGAGACCTAAGGACTGAGATGCAATGGAGAAGGACCTGATCGTAAGACCAAAGGACCTAAGAGCAAAACAGGAAACTCCACACCATCATGGGGAGTATTTTCGCAATTCGATTCGGGTCGGAGCTCCAACAAACCAAGTAGATGCATGCAAGACCAACAAATCCATCAAGCAAAGCCCACAACCAAAAGCAACTCGATCTGAAGTTTATAGACCGCCAATTGGCTGTCTTGGACCGCTAATTGGCGGTCCATATAGCCCCAGATCCGCTAAGCTTCTCCTGGACTTGTATTATTATGTGTTTAGGCTATTTTTGGTATTGGTTTAGTCCCACATCGGGGGATTGTCCCCGATTAGCTTTTTCCATGCTTATAAATAGAACTCTTCATCTTCCATTGTAATCACCCATTGCTTGGTGGCATTCTCTCTACTAAGGAGTGAGCCTTGAAGCAAAAACTCAAGGTGGAGAAGAATGCTACTGATGCATTGCTTACATTGCATCATATGTCTTTCATTTAGATTACTTTTACATCAATAAATGCTACTAAGGTATGTGTTTAGTCTTATTTACAGAATACAGGGACCTGAATGCAATTTACCAACATTCCGAGCATAAACGTGTGCAAAAGATTCACTTCTATCATAAAGACCGAATTCAAGTTTATCGGGTTTCAATTGGAAATGCATCCAAGCATAAAAGCATTCAAGGAGCTAATCACAAAAAGGTCAAAGACTTAATTGCAAAATGCCAAGGACCTAATTGCAAAAGAAAAGGATCAAGTTATTTTGTTGGAAAAGTCAAAAGAAAAATCAACTATAAATCTCCAACAATGGAAGGAATTAATCCGGAGCTCAAGACAATGGAAAGAAATCATCCAGACACGCAAATAAAGATCAAATCATACCATAAACGCGTGACAAAAATCCTGATTAAATCCGACCAACGTGGGAGGCGAATCCGCCGCACAATACACATGATGTGCGGCGATTCCGCCGCCCATTGGTCGATCCGTGTGTCCCAATTTCGTCCACTCGTGTATGGACACGTGTACTATCCAATTCTATACCTAAGTCCCTTGTAGCAACTATAAATAGAACCGAGAACGATGTAAATAGGGTCCTTGGTTGTTGTTCTTATTTGTGTACCTTAGTTTTATTAATAAAATTCTGTTCTTTTAATTCTTGTTTTAGTTTTCTTTTAATGTCTCAAGGACCTCTTCTTCTTCCTCCCTCCATGAGTTTCTAACTCTCTCCAAAGGGTGGAGGTGATGGAATTAGGGTTAGAGAATGATGAATGCATGTTATTATTTTAAGTTCATGATTAGTGTATTTTGATTACTTGAGTTTATGTTAAGTCATTTATCTTGTAATGCTTCATAACTAACATGATTTACAATAAGTTTCAGTAATTCTCTACTCTAAACCTAAGTCTAAACCTCCACCCCACGGATTTCTCTCTTTGTTCTTGTTTTAATTTTAATTGCTTTTGTTTCGTACTTTAGTTAATTAAACCAAAAACCCAAATTAATTCTTCTCTCCCTTCTTCCCCTCAATCAAAATCACACTAACAACGAAATCTCTCCCTCCTTGTGTTCGACCCGTACTTGCCACGTCTTCATTGACGCCGTGCACTTGCGGTATAAATAAAATTTCACATCAAGTTTTTGGCGCCGTTGCCGGGGAGGCGACGCAGATTTTGTGTTTTTGTGTTTTCGATTTTATCCTGTCTACCTTATGCGCGATCTAAGTATTTGAATTTGTGTAGCAGGAGACAACAGAGCGCGCGGCGAAATCCGGGAGCGTTCTGAGACACTTGGGCGGCGGAATCGCCGCATCTTCAAGAGGACTTGCGGCGGAATCGCCGCACAAGCGAGGGCTCTGGTCTTCAAATTTCTGGGGCATCGTCGGCATCTCTGGGTGGTCGCATTGAGCTACTGGAATCTCCGAGAGCGGGCGGCGAACCCGACTGAGCATTGCGGAGGTAACGTTTCTTGCCCTTCTCGTAAAATCTGAATAGTTGAAAAGTTTCCTTTCGTAGAATTGCACGTGCTAGGGTTACAATTCCATAATTGGCAATAATTCAACTCTGACCTAAAATTGGCAAAATTAGAAAGACCTTAGTGCATGCATCATATAATGTTTTGCTTGCATTATTCTTGCTAAATTCTTGCAAATTAATACTTGTTGAAGATTGCTGGAGGCAAGGTACGTATCGAGGTTTTTTATCGATTGCATTAGAGCATATAATTTAGCTGCATACAACCTTGCAATTGCCCCCATTAAAAGGACCATTGTTTGACTATCTTTGCTAGATTTAAGTTAAACTATCTTAAGGGCAACTCCGTAGGAAAAGATACGGTGGGGATTTCATCACCCTCCCGTAGCCCACAAACCACAATCCTGAAGTGTCGCCTAAGCCTAAAATTTAAAATCAATTAGACATTGGCCCCTAAGGACTCGGACTCAATTAAGGAGGAGATTGGTTTGACTTGCTATGACCTGAAGCTAATTGAACTCAATTTGGTGTCTAGAAAGTGTTTTTGTGTCGACGAAAGTCTTCCAAGCGACGTGGTTGTCTAATTGGCACCGACTCTGTCGGAAGCGCCCCCACTAGCTATACACTAACTGGCCAACTTGGTTTGATTGGTGAGGGAGGTGAATCAAGCGAATCAATTCGACTCAACCAGTTAGGAGTCGTCTAGATCTAAGTGACACTAGGTCTAGGATTGTTTTGACCGTGCTTGTTTAGGAAACTTCTGACCAACCCTAATTTTTATCCTTTAGAGTTAAGTTTCCCTTCTCGTCTGAGTCTTCTTTCCCTTCTCATCCTTACCTTTCTTTTGTTTGTTTCCTTTAAAAAATAAAAATAAAAAAAAAATTCAAAAAAAAATAAAAATAAAAATAAAAGAAAAAAAACGAAAAAAAAAGAGTAATTAATTCTTGAAATTAAATTTGGAATTTAAATTTCGAATTTGAATTCAAAAATTGATTCAACCCGGTGCACTCAGATTTGGATTCGGGACTTGAGTAATCGACTCTCACGAGTTCATCTAGATTCCAGTCTGGAACTTAACCCCAACCCACCTGTTGCATCACCTCACTCGGATCTAATGGGTGAGAACGTAGTGGACCCGCCTGTTGCGCAACCTATAACTTTGAGGGATCGGTGCTACCCAACGATGGCTGCTCAGCCATCGTGCATCGTTATGCCCACCATCCCGGGTCGCGACTTCGAACTTAAGGCACAATACATGAGTATGTTGCCTAAGTTCACCTCTAGGGAAGACCCATATCTCTTCCTTAGAGAATTTGAAGAAATCTGCTCTCTTATGCAATACCAGCATATCCCTGAGGAGACAGTGCGTCTGAAATTCGTGCCTCTAGCACTGAAGGACGACGCTAAGAAATGGCTATATAGTCTAGCCGAAAGATCTATTAGGAGTTGGGCTGAGTTTGTTCAAGTGTTTCTAAAAAAATATTTCCCCAACCATAAGACTATGAAGATTAGGAATGAAATTGTTGCATTCGTTCAGTCTGAGAGCGAGCCGTTCTATTCCTATCTTGAAGGATTTAAAAGTGTCTTGACCCAATGCCCTCACCACGGAATTCCGAAGTGGCAATTATGCCAAATTATTTATGAGGGATTGACACCCACATCTAGGGTTATGCTAGAATCTGTGAGCCAAGGGAACTTTATGTCCAAAAATGAAAATGATGCCTGGACTTTTCTTGAGGATTTAGCTGAAAATAGTATGCAATGGGACAATGCTAGAACACCCATCAACCCGAGTATTGGATCTAGAATAGCGAGTCAAACCCGACCAGGTGTCTTAGCTATAGACTCCAACATAGCGGCCGAGGCAAAACTAGCTACCCTAATGCGTAGAATGGAAAGTCTAGAACTGCAAAACCAAACCCGACAAGCATCCCCTACCCCTTGCTCTAGATGTGGTCAGACTGGTCATTTAATGGAGGATTGTGTGAACCTGGAACATGTTAATGCCACATACAACAATTCTAGAAATGATCCTTACGCATCGACCTATAACCCAGGTTGGCGTAATCATCCCAATTTTTCGTGGACCCAACAAGGACAACCTCCTAGACAACAACAAACCCCATATAACCAAAATAATACATCATTTGGGGGTAATAACAATGGAAATCATGAGGTTAGGTTGACAAAATTAGAAACTTTAATGACAACTTTTATACAAACAACCAACCAATCATTCCAAAGGCTAGAGACACAGGTCAGCCAATTAGCACAGATAATAGGTGAAAGAGAAAAGGTCCAATTTCCAAGCCAACCTGAGGTGAACCCCAGAACTAATAATCAATATCAACCTTATCGACCACCTTCAGGAAATAACAACCCTAGACCGGTTCAAATGGTTAATGAGGAAGGACCGTTCCAACAAATCAATGTTGTAGTATCATTACGGTCCGGAAGACAAATTGACAATAATGTGGTAAACCCTAGAATGACTAATCAATCTAGCCATCAAGCACCCACATATGACTTGACCATTGAACCCGACGTCCAAATTGAAAAGCCCAATCCACCTACCCAACCTGAACCTGTAGCTCAACCTGAACCTGAGCGAGTCTATGTGCCTAAAGCCCCATTTCCCAATAGACTCAAAAAGAACTCTAGTGCACAAATAGAGAAAATCCTGGAAGTATTTAAGCAAGTTAAGGTGAATATTCCACTCTTAGATATGATTCAACAAATACCTGCTTATGCTAAATTCTTGAAAGATTTGTGCACTAAAAAGAGAAAAACAAATGTACCAAAGAAGGCATTCTTAACTGCAAACATATGCTCAATTCTTTCCAACACATCTCCTATAAAATATAAGGACCCGGGGTGTCCCACAATTTCATGTTCAATAGGAGATACATTTATCAATAAAGCCCTTCTAGACCTTGGTGCAAGCGTTAACTTGCTCCCATTTTCTGTCTACGAGCAACTCAACCTTGGTCCACTGAAACCCTCTAGGACAACCCTCCAATTCGCTGATTGTTCTGTTAAGAAACCAAGAGGTATAGTAGAGGACGTTTTGATTAAGGTTGGGGACTTCATTTATCCAGTGGATTTTGTCGTACTTGATACTGAACCTGTTGTAAATCCTAATCGACAAATCCCTGTAATTCTAGGTAGACCCTTTTTAGCCACTTCGGAAGCATTAATAAACTGTCGAAACGGACTCATGCAATTATCTTTCGGGAACTTAAAAGCAGAATTTAATATCTTCCATATTGATAATGAGCCAGAAATAATATGCAACCCAAGTGATGTTGTGATGAGAGCACGTATTTATCAGAATTCTGAATCAAATAAATCATCACATAAGCAAAAAGGAAGTAAGAAAAAAGGGAGTGATTCATTTACTCAACCACCATCACTCGAGCAAACAAGCGAACCAATTCAAGTGAGAAGAGTGGAATCTTTTCCTCAAGTCAACATGGGGAACAATTCAACTGGATACATGCACCAACATGGTGTCATTCAATCCAGTTCTGATTATGGTTGACTTTGAGCAAACTCAACCCCTCTACCGCAAGCCGACGCAGGTAATAAGTGCATTTATTGTATCTATGCATACATTGAGGACAATGCATGATTTAGGTGTGGGGGGTGTTTATATATGTACATATCTATCTATTTAATTTTCTGTTCTGCTTTATTTTAAAAAAAAAAAAATAAAAAAAAAAAATAATAATCAATATTCTATGACATAGCTTAAGATTGAACTGCCAAAACCCGAGTACAAATTGCATTGAGTTCTTGTTCCTTATTATATGGTTCTGCTTGTAGAAATTATGGCATAAATCTAAGTTCCAAAGAAATAACCCATTACGCTTTAAGACATGTATGCACTTAAATTGGATGAATCAAATCTTTGAAGTGGTTGATAAAAAGCAGAGGTTGAGGAAAATATACCGGGAAGTGTGGACTTCTAATAGCAATTAAGCCTTGAGGAAAATAAAAATAAAAATAAAGGAATAAAGTGAAGAAAACACATTTTGCAAAATGATTACAAAAACCCAAGCCTTTGAGTCACTGGTCCGTAGGGGTATCTTGAAACCCGGTAACTTGAGTCTACCAGCTCGGGATTATCGACCAAACTCGCTACACAAATGCCAAAAGGGTAAAAGTGTCAAAAAGCAAATGTGTTGAATCACGGAAGAAAAGAAAAAAATAATAATACTCAAGGCCCAAAGCTAAAAGAATGATCCATGCCATGGTTGATCCGAATGATACTTCACCACCAGAGGAGGCGTGCAAAATAATTCAAGTGATAAACATGTATAGAAGGGTTAGTGGTGTGAATGTTGGAGGAACAAAGACCAAGTCATATTTTTTGAGCTAGATTTATATAATGAGCATGCGAGAACTTTAAGTGAGATGTATAAGGTGAAGGCAGAAATATTAAGAGCTATTAATGGAATGTTGAATTAAGACTTTGTGGGTATATCTGCTGAAAACCCTCAGGAGACAACACTCCTCCCCCTTGGCAACAAGGAGGTTTAAAGGCTTGTTGCACATGCTAAGTGCAACCGTGATTCCTACGAAAGTGAGTTAGGATTTCCCTGTTTTTATTTTTCTTATATTCTGTTTTGCTAGGGACTAGCAAAATCTAGGTGTGGGGGTATTTGATGCATTGCATACATTGCATCATATGTCTTTCATTTAGATTACTTTTACATCAATAAATGCTACTAAGGTATGTGTTTAGTCTTATTTACAGAATACAGGGACCTGAATGCAATTTACCAACATTCCGAGCATAAACGTGTGCAAAAGATTCACTTCTATCATAAAGACCGAATTCAAGTTTATCGGGTTTCAATTGGAAATGCATCCAAGCATAAAAGCATTCAAGGAGCTAATCACAAAAAGGTCAAGGACTTAATTGCAAAATGCCAAGGACCTAATTGCAAAAGAAAAGGATCAAGTTATTTTGTTGGAAAAGTCAAAAGAAAAATCAACTATAAATCTCCAACAATGGAAGGAATTAATCCGGAGCTCAAGACAATGGAAAGAAATCATCCAGACACGCAAATAAAGATCAAATCATACCATAAACGCGTGACAAAAATCCTGATTAAATCCGACCAACGTGGGAGGCGAATCCGCCGCACAATACACATGATGTGCGGCGATTCCGCCGCCCATTGGTCGATCCGTGTGTCCCAATTTCGTCCACTCGTGTATGGACACGTGTACTATCCAATTCTATACCTAAGTCCCTTGTAGCAACTATAAATAGAACCGAGAACGATGTAAATAGGGTCCTTGGTTGTTGTTCTTATTTGTGTACCTTAGTTTTATTAATAAAATTCTGTTCTTTTAATTCTTGTTTTAGTTTTCTTTTAATGTCTCAAGGACCTCTTCTTCTTCCTCCCTCCATGAGTTTCTAACTCTCTCCAAAGGGTGGAGGTGATGGAATTAGGGTTAGAGAATGATGAATGCATGTTATTATTTTAAGTTCATGATTAGTGTATTTTGATTACTTGAGTTTATGTTAAGTCATTTATCTTGTAATGCTTCATAACTAACATGATTTACAATAAGTTTCAGTAATTCTCTACTCTAAACCTAAGTCTAAACCTCCACCCCACGGATTTCTCTCTTTGTTCTTGTTTTAATTTTAATTGCTTTTGTTTCGTACTTTAGTTAATTAAACCAAAAACCCAAATTAATTCTTCTCTCCCTTCTTCCCCTCAATCAAAATCACACTAACAACGAAATCTCTCCCTCCTTGTGTTCGACCCGTACTTGCCACGTCTTCATTGACGCCGTGCACTTGCGGTATAAATAAAATTTCACATCAGCTACCTTCAATGTGAGTCATTTGTTAATAAAATAATTCTTGTAGTTTCTTTTAATCTTGTCTTTTAATTTGTGCATGTTTGTTTAGTCTTTCCTTTCCTTTTATGTTTCTTTAATACTTCTTGCCTTCTTAGTTAACTTTCATTTCAGTATTATGCTTTCTTTTGTTAATTTAGTTAGTGTAATGAGTAGTGAGTAGTTTCATCCCCATTTGGGGGGTGGAGAAATATGTGATATAATCATGTAGTGTATTAAGTGTGTGTTATCTTTATCCCTTGAGCTTTATATGATTTCCATAACCATCTAATGGGTTTTCACTCCTATCTTTGATATGCTAATGCTCTTGAATGAAGCTTAGCTTATGCTTTGATTAGTGGACCTATTTTATGGGGAATGATAAGGTTAGGATATGGATGAAGTTAACATTGGAAACACAATTTGTAGTGTATGTGCTCTTGTTGCCTTTACCTTAGCTAATGTCTTGTATGTTTTAGTGATGTAGTCTTATCTTAATTCATGTGGAGGCATAGTAGGGTATAGTCTTTATACTTGAGTTCATGTAGCTTCATTCCAATTATTGTCTTGTATGTTTTAATGATGTAGTCTTATCTTAATTCATGTGGAGGCAAAGTTGGATGTAGTTTTATAATTTCATGCACTACATGTTGTGAGGAGCTTAATGAACACACACACACTTCTTCATATTCACATTATTTCTCTACCCCCTATGGGGCTTAGTTTTATTGCTTATCTTCATTTCCTTTTTGCATCTTAGTGTAGTTTAGTGTAACCAACCTTTCTCTCCATTTTTACCTCTCTTCATTTCCTCGTCGACACACCTCCCAGTAGACGACCCGTATTTGCCACCGCTTCAACGCGGCCGTGCACTTGCGGTTAAATATAAAACAATCAATCAAGTTTTTGGCGCCGTTGCCAGGGAGGCCTTCACGCACTCCTCCACCGGCTTCCTCCATTTGTCATTGAACCCAAGCCTACATAACACCTCATCCAGAAATCTCCGTGACACCGTGTCGTACGCTTTCCTCAAATCAATCTTGACAGCCTTACGTCCCAGCCTTTTTTCAGAATGCAAGTTGTGACATAATTCGTGGGCCAGCAAAACGTTGTCCCCAATCTGACGCCCTCGGAGGAAAGCACTTTGGTTCTCACTTACAAGCTTGGGCAGCACCTCCTTCAACCTATTCTCAAGAATCTTGGAGATATAGAGATACACCATATTGCATAAGGAAAACGGTCGGTAGTCATCAATCGTAGTTGGGCCTCTCTTCTTTGGAATCAATGTAATCGCCGTATAATTGACTTGCTTGAGGAGTTTACCCTCGTGAAAGAAAGAAGCAACAGCCTTAAAAAGATCATTTTTAATAACCTCCCAAGCCACCTTGAAAAACTTTGCATTAAAGTCGTCCGGTCCCGGTGCTTTGTCATTATTGGATTGCAACACCACGAATTCCAGCTCAGCCATGGTCACCGGACGTGTAAGCAGCCCAGTCTCCATAGTTTCTAACTTAGGAAGATCAATATCATCCACATTGTTACCCCCCTGCACATTAGAAGCAAATAAGTTAGAAAACCGGCGACGTATCGCCTCACGAATTTGATCTTCATCCTCGATCGTCTCATCGCCTTCAACTGTCCTACGCACTGTGTTGGTGGCTCTCCTCACCCTAAGAGAAGCATGGAAGAACCTCGAGTTAGAGTCACCTTCCCTCAACCAATTCACCCTAGATTTTTGCCGAATAATCGACTCCTCAAACCCCAATTGGTGGGATAGCTTATCCCCTGCCTCGCTCTCCTTCCTTCTCAGTCCCTCCTCATCCGGAAAGCGCTCCATCTCCATTCGAATCTGCTAGAGCTCATTCCTTGCCTCAGTAAACCGCTCGGTTATATTCCCAAACACCTCATCAGTCCACGTCTTAAGTGCCCTCTTAACAACCTCCAACTTCCCCACCACCCGGTACAATGGGGTACCTACAATGTATGTCGACCATGCCTCCTTTACCACCCCCAAAAACTGGTTATGCCCAGCCCAAGCATTCACGAACCGGAACATCTTCTTCTTTCGCACGCCATGAGGTTCGAGATCCACCATCAAGGGACAGTGGTCGCTGAGCTCTTTCCCATCCACATAACAAATTGCATCCGGGAAGCAATCGAACCACACGTGGGAGCAAAGAGCTCGATCAATCCGCGTCTCTATCCGTCCGGGCCCATGCGTCGAATTCGACCATGTGAAGTCGCCTCCTGCTGTTTGTACCTCAACCAAACTAGTTGTATCAATCCAATTGTTAAACTCCGCCATTGCCACCGCATTGAACCCACCACCTCCACGCTTTTCCCATACACTCCTAATACAATTGAAATCCCCCAAGACCATCCATGCTACGACAGCAGCAGGTTTGCACCCACGCAAGGCCTGCCAAAGTGCTCTTCTCGTAACATAGTTGTTATCCCCATACACAAAGCTAATCACGACTTGCTGACCTGTGGCCCGCACTATACCCTCTATGTGAACCAGCTGGTCCGTCTCCCGAGTCTTCTGAAGTTGGTATTCTGAATCGTTCCATAATACAAGGATCCTCCCAGAATTTATCACCTCGCTATTTGACTCCCAATTGTCTTGCCATATAGATTTAGCAAACCTTGTCAGCCTCTTCTTCTTTACTTTGTTCTCAATGATACAAGCCAAATCATCTCTCTCGCGGTGAATTTTATCTCGGATCATGTACGGGCGCCCCCGGGCATTTGCACCACGTACATTCCAGCAAAGGCACTTCATGGATGTGAGGTTGGGGAGCGAACTCCCTTATTCCCACGAGTACTTTTCCTTTTCTTGGCCACGTCCACCACCGTCACGTGCCTGAATGGATAAGGCAGTGTAGCTTCCTCGAGGCTGAGCTGTGAGGGTCCCCTCATGCGTTCTTGACTACCCTTACTAGTCAGCAAATTACTCTCGCCCTCCCCTTCTGTCGCAGCAAGTAGGTGGAACTGATTTGATGAGTGCGCCTCTTCTTCCATCCTCAAGACACCCCCATGCAGCCCATGCACCATCGCCCTACGTGAATTTCCTTCACCCTCGTGTGCATGGTCCCCCATAGGCTGGTGGAGTCCACCCTTGTGCAACCATCCACTCTGTATCTCCCCCTCGTCAAGCTGCAAGACACCACTCCTTTGCAGCCCATGCAGTCCCTCTAGCTCCCAACGTGAAGCACTCTTATTTGGTGCACCTACACCTACTTCCTCCACTAAGCTTTGCCCATATTCTTTTTCCACACGTGACACCTTGCATGGAGAGGTCTTTTTGCTATTCTCAGCCCTACACATACCTTCCTCCACTAAGCCTTTCCCTCTTTCCTTTTCGGCACCCAACAAGGAATGTACTCCCCTTCAAGATGAGTCCTCTTTGCTATTCTCAGCAGCACACAAACCTTCCACTCCACCTATCTCAATTCCCATTGGCTTCTCTCCATTACCTCCACCTTTCTCAGCTTCTATTGGTCCCCTCCCTTTTCCAGACTCCTTCCCATTGGTTCCCACCTCCCTAGGTTTATCTTTTGCAGCTCCACCCAAACGATTTCCTTCTTTGGTAGGGCTCTTGTTAGAGACAACAAGGGAGCTTCCCATCTCTCTTCCAGAACTGAGCATACTCTCCTCCTCTAACGGAATACTCACAATTCCGTTAGTCAAGGTACCCTTGCAACTCCCATCAGCCCCTTCACCGTTACACCATTCCATTGCCCTTGCTAGGCCTACTGGAGCAGCACCCTTGGACAAAACTTCCAGCTCCGACAACCCACTCGTCTGCTTGCTTCCATCACCAGCAACCCCTCCCCCACTACTCCCATTCTCGCCTTCCTTCTCCTTCCTTTTCTCCACCCACCTATTCCCTCGTCCCATAGCTTCCCTTCCAACAATGTACCTCTCCTTTGATCCCTTGCTAGGGCATCGAGCTTCGGAATGACCAAACATGGAACACAACTTACAAAACAAAGGCTTCCATTCGTACTCCACAAAGACAACCTCACCCTCCTCCTTCTCATTTTGCACCAATATTTGTAATGGATAGTCGAAGTCATCGCTTACCTCCACACACACTCGGGCGTAAGCTAATCGACGCCCCGTTGTCGTGTTCTCATCCATGTACATCGGTGACCCTAACACACTTGCAATCGTGACTAGGTGCTTCCTTGACCAGAACTTCAGATCCAAGTCGGGGAACCTAACCCAAATGGGAATCGTGCAAACCTTGTCCAAGGTTTTAATGCCAGCCGACCATGGTTGGAGGATAAGTGGCGCCCCCCTCACAAACCATGGACCATTTTCAAGAGCGAAAGTTCGATCGGTGTCTTGCGAGAATCTGAAAATCATCATATTGGACCCCCGTCGCACAATCTCTAAGTCCCCCGAGATTCTCCACACCTTTGCTAAGTGCCTCTCAAGTGTGGGTTGATTGACATCATTTCATGCTCATATTTGTATCGTATATCCATTATCTTACACCTAAGCAATGCTACGTGAAGAGTTTTATGTTTAGTTTTCAGGAATAAAGAGGTTTGAAGAGAAGAGCCATGAAAGGACCCAAAAGCAGGAAAAAAAGGACTTAATTGTGAGACCTAGGGACTGAGATGCAATGGAGAAGGACCTGCTCGTAAGACCGAAGGACCTAAGAGCAAAACAGGAAACTCCACACCATCATGGGGAGTATTTTGGCAATTCGATTCGGGTCGGAGCTCCAACAGACCGAGTAGATGCATCCAAGACCAAGACACACTTCAAGAAAAGCCCACAAACAAATCCAGACGGATCTGGATCCTATAAGCCGCCAATTGGCGGTCTGGATCATTCCAGATCCGATAAGTCTTCTCCTGGACGTGTATTATGGTTTGTTT
This sequence comes from Triglochin maritima, assembly GCA_963682175.1. Taxonomy (NCBI): domain Eukaryota; kingdom Viridiplantae; phylum Streptophyta; class Magnoliopsida; order Alismatales; family Juncaginaceae; genus Triglochin; species Triglochin maritima. Next base: position 24,927,848 of record OY821788.1, on the reverse strand, counting down.
AGGCTATTTGTGGTATTGGTTTAGTCCCACATCGGGGGATTGTCCCGGATTAGCTTTTTCCATGCTTATAAATAGAACTCTTCACCTCCCATTGTATCCATCTCTCTCTTTGGTGGCATCTTCCCTACTAAGAGTGAAGCCTTGAAGAAAAACTCTGGTGGAGGAAGAGCTGCTTGTAATTTGAGTGAGTTAATAATAGATGTTTTGTTTAGCTTGTTAATTCTTGCTTAGTTGATTTCCTTTTATATGTTTGCTTTGTTGCTTGTTTTGTTTTATGCTTCTTTAATATTTCTTGCTTGATTAGTATAGTTTCATTTCAGTATTATGCTTGCTTTTGTTAATATAGTTAGTGTAATGAGTAGTGAGTAGTTCCCTCCCCATTTGGGGGGTGGAGAGACATGTGATATAATCATGTAGTGTATTAAGTGTGTGTTATCTTAATCCCTTGAGTTTTAAATGATTTCCATAACCATCTAATGGGTCTCCACTCTTATCTTTGATATGCTAATGCTCTTGAATGAAGCTTAGCTTATGCTTTGATTAGTAGATCTATTTTATGGGGAATGATAAGGTTGGGATATGGATAGGAATTAATATTGGAAACACAAGTTGTAGTGTATGAACTCTTGTTGCCTTTACCTTAGCTAATGTCTTGTATGTTTTAATGATGTAGTCTTATCTTAATTCATGTGGAGGCATAGTAGGGTCTAGTCTTTATACTTGAGTTCATTTATCTTCATTCCAATTATTGTCTTGTATGTTTTAATGATGTAGTGAAATCTTAATTCATGTGGAGGCAAAGTTGGATGTAGTTTTATGATTTCATGCACTACATGTTGTGAGGAGCTTAATTACACACACACACACGCACATCTTTATATTCACATCATTTCTCTACCCCCTTTTGGGGTTTAGTTTTTCTTGCTTCTTTTCCATTTCCATTTGCATCTTAGTGTAGTTTAGTGTAATCAAACCAACCTTTCTTCCCTTTCTTTACCTCTCGCATTCGCACAAACCAAGTGTCGACACACCTCCCAGTGGACGACCCGTATTTTCCACCGCTTCAACGCGGCCGTGCACTTGCGGTAGAAATATATAGAACGATCAATCAAGTTTTTGGCGCCGTTGCCGGGGAGGTGCTCTGTCCAGACCTTGGTTTGGACGATTCGAGGGGTTTTTGATTTTTCGTTTCCAGTTTTTCTTAGTTTCAGGGAACCATCGGAGCAAGGGGAGGCTACTAGACAAGTTGGAGGACCAGAGGCTTCAAAAGAACCGCCAACCAGCAGTTGGAGACCGCGAATTGGCGGCCTGGTAAGGGCTTCCTACTTCCAATGTTTTTCTGGTAGTTAGTGCTGTAATTTGTGTTATCTGGGAGCCCTATTTTGCATGTTGTGACTTCTCTTTTGCTCCCAGATCATTGATCACTCCCCCATTAATCAACTTGGACCATAAAACTCAAAGCAAAAGATTAGACTCATTGCCATCTAGGTCATGCATCATGTGTAGACCTTGCATGCATTTGTCTTTTCATTTCTTTACATTTTGTTGTTGATTGCTGGCGTGAGGTACGTGCACCCAAATCTCTCATTCATGCATGTTTCGATCATGCATTAGTTAGTAAGGTGCATCGGGACAAGAGTTTGAGAGCGTTTGATTGGAGCGATTGATTGCTAGATCTAGGATCAAAACGCTACTAAGGAGGGGTTGTCCCATAAAAGATAAGGTGGGGGTTTTCATCACCCTTTCCTTGGCCCCAAAAATCACTCTTAATAAAGCCTTAACTAAAAGCAAGTAGACATTGGCCCTAGGATTGCGAGCGCACTAGGAGAGTAATCTAGTTGAGACCGTCATGACCTGATCGGTGTTGCCTACCTTGTCGATAGTAGGAGGTACTAGATCTCCGGATCTGGTATCACTTGCTGGGCATTGTGGTCCTCGTTGTAGGGAGGTGAGACGTGTCGAGGCTAGTGACCTCGAAGTTAGGCGTCGTCTAGCCTAAGGACCCATTGCCTTACATTGTTTGAGCCGTGCTTGCTAGTTAGGCTTCTTCCTGATCCTTCTACCCACGCTAGCTCTAGGGATTCTTCCCTCCTCACCTGAGTCCTCTCCTCATCTATTCTCTACGTATAGTCTCCTCCTCTAGTACACTCTCTGTTGAGTGTTTGTTAGAGTCGAGTTGAGCATTTTATGCGAGGTTGGGCTCGTTCTGGTGAGAGCGCTCGACTCGAGAGAGTGCATTCTTCTGAGATGGATGGTCTTGGTGATCGACCATCTCTGCCTCGTGCTCCTTTGGAGCAAGAGGCCGAGTCGTCTCGTGGTGGCGAGGGAGACCGGGTTCCATACATGGAGTACCTCGGTCCGTTCCCACCACCACGTAGACGTCCTTCTCCTCCTCCTCTGTCTCGAGAGGAAGGGAGATTCGGTCAGGATCGAGTTCTTGGTGCACCACCACCTTTAGCTTGACATGATAAACCGATGACTTTGTGGGAGCGGACCCATCCTGTTCGGGCCGCACAACCTTCTTGCATAGTTGTTCCCCCTGCTCGTGGGAACAACTATGAGCTGAAACCTCAATATGTGAGCATGCTTCCAACCTTTACTGCCAATAAGGAGGATCCGTATATCTTTATACGCGAATTCGAGGAAGTATGCTCCATGTTCAAGCTTCAACAGCTTGGGGAGGATTCAGTCCGGTTGAGGATGATCTCTTTCGCATTGAAGGATAATGCGAAGAAATGGATGTATAGCCTCCCGGCGAGCTCGATTCGGTCATGGGATGACTTTGTGATCGTCTTTCTGAAGAGATTTTTCCCTCAAAGGAAAACTCAACAGATACGGCACCAGATACATCAAATGTATCAGACCGAGACCGAATCATCATGGACTTGAGCTATGACAGCTGTGCCAGATTGTTTATGAGGGCATCAACTACAACACCCGCACATTGTTGGAGTCAATGTGTCAGGGTGACTTCCAAATGAAACCCATCGAGGAGGCATGGGACACTTTTGAGTCTATGGCTGAGCGTACCTTCCAGTGGGACACCATGAGAGAGCCACCAGCCGCCAGGTCTTCTGGTCGAGCTGGATCATATCATGTTGAGTCGACTATCGCATTTGAGGCGAAAATGGCTGCTCTCATGCGTGGGATAGAGAGTTTGGAGATGGACCGAGCTCCTGTAGCTCAGGTTGCTACTCCCGGGTGTACTAGGTGTGGACTGTCGGGACATGATGACTTGGAGTGCGCTTACGCTCCAAGGGATATTGAGCATGCAAATGCGATGTATCAACAAAGGCCCCGGAACGACCCGTACAGTCATTCCTACAACCCGGGATGGCGTAACCATCCTAACTTCTCTTGGGGGTCTAGTGGAGGCCACGATCAGAGCTCGCACGCTCAACCTCAACCTCCACCTTATCAACCTCCACGCCCATCGGCGACCTACCAACCCCCACATCAAAGGTCTCAGCACCAAAATTACCAACCTGGTCAGGCCTCTTCGTCGGGTTATTCTAACCAGACTCCACCACCTCAGTGGGTTGACCCCAAGGACCCTTCTAGTGATCCGACCCTTCAAGCGTTCATGCAGAGCATGCAAAATACAGTCAAGGCTTTGGAAATGCAAGTTAGCCAATTGGCTCATCAATTCCATGAACGCGAGAAGGGTCAGTTTCCGAGTCAACCTGTGGTTAATCCCAGGGGTCAGCCTGCTCATACCAGGCAAAATGTACACAATGTTCAAAGTGACACTTCCCAACATGCCAATGTTGTTCATACCTTGAGATCGGGAAGGGTCGTTGACAACAATGTGAAAGTGCCGAAAGCCAACCCTGTTAGCGAGACTTCCGAGGAGAGTCTTGAGCCTGTCAAGGAACCTAATTCTGAGGCTCCTCCTCGTGATTCTGATGTCCCCAAGGCACCATTCCCTCATCGGTTGACTAAAAAACGTGATGAGCATTGGGATAAGATCGTTGAGGTACTTAGGCAAGTAAAGGTGAACATTCCGTTGTTGGACGTTGTTCAAGAAATGCCACCGTATGCCAAGTTCCTCAAGGACCTTTGCACCACTAAGAGAAAAAACAAATGTGCCCAAAAAGGCCTTTTTGGCCGCCAATGTGAGCTCCATATTGACACAGCCCATGCACGTCAAGTACAAGGACCCAGGTTGTCCAACTCTCTTTTGCATGATTGGGAATGTGACAATCTCTCAAGCTTTATTGGATTTGGGGGCATCTTTGAATCTCCTTCCTTACTCAGTCTATGTCAACCTTGGAATAGGCGATCTTAAACCAACGAGGACAACCCTCCAGTTGGCTGATAGATCCGTCAAAATTCCACGAGGGAGTGTGGAGGATGTCCTTATCAAAGTGGGTGAGCTCGTATTTCCAGTTGATTTCATCATCTTGGATACCGAACCCGTGTCCAACCCACAAGGACAGATTCCTGTGATCCTTGGGAGGCCATTTCTTGCGACATCTAATGCTTTGATCAATTGTCGCAATGGCTTGATGAGGTTGTCTTTTGGAAACCTCACGGCGGATTTCAACATCTTAACTCTTGGTAAGCAACCTAGGCTCTTCGACGACACTGTCGGAGCCAATTTCATCCAGGACACGGATGAGCCTGATTCATTAGGCATGTTCGACTCACATCGACATATTATTGAGGTGCCTAATGATCAGGTTGCGAGTGAAGAGGATCTTGAGGAATCCGGCAGCATATCTCTGGACGAGGAGGCACATCTGGGTGCTTGCTCCTCTTACCCCGTGGCCCTTGAGCCACTTGAAAGTAACTCTGAATCCGACAAGGACCCACCTCTGGTCGAGCTTAAACCGCTCCCCGATAACCTAAAGTACATCTTTTTAGGGGATAATGAGACCTTGCCACTCATTATTGCTTCTGACCTTGAAAAAGATCAAGAGGTTGCCCTCAAAAGAGTACTCTTTGAAAACAAAGAGGCGATCGGGTGGTCATTGAAGGATATCAAGGGAATTAGCCCTGGTATTGTTCAGCATCGGATCCACAAGGAAGAGGATTCTAGGCCCCGCAGGGACCCACAACGAAGATTGAATCCTGTACTGAAAGAAGCCGTCCGAAAGGAGGTTCTTAAGTGCTTGGATCATGGCATAATCTATCCTATCTCTGATAGTTCGTGGGTGAGTCCTGTCCATGTGGTTCCCAAGAAGTCAGGCGTGACGGTTGTGGAGAATGAGCATAATGAGCTTATCCCGACACGCCTGCAAACTTGCTGGCGAGTTTGCGTTGATTATCGCAAGCTCAATGCGGCAACACGGAAAGATCATTTCCGGTTACAACCAAATTCCCATCCCCCCCCAGGATAATTGGCGGTCTGAAACCGCCAATTGGCGGTCTGGATAATTCCAGATCCGATAAGTCTTCTCCTGGACGTGTATTATGGTTTGTTTAGGCTATTTGTGGTATTGGTTTAGTCCCACATCGGGGGATTGTCCCGGATTAGCTTTTTCCATGCTTATAAATAGAACTCTTCACCTCCCATTGTATCCATCTCTCTCTTTGGTGGCATCTTCCCTACTAAGAGTGAAGCCTTGAAGAAAAACTCTGGTGGAGGAAGAGCTGCTTGTAATTTGAGTGAGTTAATAATAGATGTTTTGTTTAGCTTGTTAATTCTTGCTTAGTTGATTTCCTTTTATGTGTTTGCTTTGTTGCTTGTTTTGTTTTATGCTTCTTTAATATTTCTTGCTTGATTAGTATAGTTTCATTTCAGTATTATGCTTGCTTTTGTTAATATAGTTAGTGTAATGAGTAGTGAGTAGTTCCCTCCCCATTGGGGGGTGGAGAAATATGTGATATAATTATGTAGTGTATTAAGTGTGTGTTATCTTAATCCCTTGAGCTTTAAATGATTTCCATAACCATCTAATGGGTCTCCACTCTTATCTTTGATATGCTAATGCTCTTGAATGAAGCTTAGCTTATGCTTTGATTAGTGGATCTATTTTATGGGGAATGATAAGGTTAGGATATGGATAGGAATTAATATTGGAAACACAAGTTGTAGTGTATGAACTCTTGTTGCCTTTACCTTAGCTAATGTCTTGTATGTTTTAATGATGTAGTCTTATCTTAATTCATGTGGAGGCATAGTAGGGTCTAGTCTTTATACTTGAGTTCATTTAGCTTCATTCCAATTATTGTATTGTATGTTTTAATGATGTAGTGAAATCTTAATTCATGTGGAGGCAAAGTTGGATGTAGTTTTATGATTTCATGCACTACATGTTGTGAGGAGCTTAATTACACACACACGCACATCTTTATATTCACATCATTTCTCTACCCCCTTTTGGGGTTTAGTTTTTCTTGCTTCTTTTCCATTTCCATATGCATCGTAGTGTAGTTTAGTGTAATCAAACCAACCTTTCTTCCCTTTCTTTACCTCTTGCATTCGCACAAACCAAGTGTCGACACACCTCCCAGTGGACGACCCGTATTTGCCACCGCTTCAACGCGGCCGTGCACTTGCGGTTAAATATAAAACGATCAATCATGGGTAAATGGGGAGAGACCCCACGAAATAACCCAACATCACCTTCTTCCATGCACCACTAGCTTCCTCTTGCTCTTTACTTGAGATAGTAGCAACCCTAGCACCTCCCTCCCTAATAGTTGGTGCAACAAAATCCATGGAGGTGCTGGGCTTGACCCTCTTCTCAAAGAGCTCAGACCACTTGCGGGGCTGAGCAAGCTCCCTAGGCTGCTCCGCATCCACACCTTTAGCTCCTTCACAGCCCATTTCGGCACTCCTTAGACTTGGAAACTCCTCCAAGTCGTTGAGGGCAGCACTAGCACTCAAGGATTCTCCCATAGCAGGAAGGAGAACAAAAAAACCAGATCCAAAACACGATTTAGGTTGAGAAATGGTGAAGAACTACCCTAGAAACCCAAGACTCTCCCCACATGCTAGTTTTCTAGATTTTGCGTTTGCATCTAGTGAAAGTTCACATATAGTTTGCCCTTGTTCTAAATGTAACAATTCTAAATAGAAGAAACGGGAAAATGCTTATGAATATGTTATTTGTCAAGGTTTCACTCGTAATTACACATGTTGGAATTTTCATGGCGAGAACTTTGGAATTTCAAATCCATCGACCACATCACAAATTGAAAGAGAGAATGTTGAGAAATTTGATGACATGCATGGCATGGTCCATGATTTGTTACACAATCAAATGGATGCAAACGAGTTGCGTGATGAAAACATGGAAGATTCAATTCCTGTAGGTAACCAGATGTCAAAGCTTTACCAATATTTAGAAGATGGAGAAGAAGAATTATATCCTGGTTGTAAATTGGAGCTCACAAAGTTGTCCTTCATCACAAGGCTCTTCCACTTGATGTGCGTAAGCAAGTGGACCAATAGTTCATTTAATAAACTATTGGAGTTCTTTGCGGATGTACTTCCAGATGGTGCACATGTGCCTAAAAATCATTATGAAACAAAGAAGATGATGAACAACTTAGGATTTGGTTACAATAAGATAACGCTTGTCCTATCATTATGAAAACAACCTTTGTATTGGAAAGAATTGAGTGAAGCCATTTCTTGTCCTATATGTGGAGTTTCACGATGGAAGGTTGTAGAAAAATACGAAGATGGTGAAAATATAATTGTCACTACATTGAAGAAGAAAAATAAGCAGAAGAAGATTCCAGCAAAGGTCTTACGCCATTTCCCAATTAAGGATAGACTTCAAAGGTTGTTTTCAACCAAAAATGAGCCATTCTTGATGAGATGACATGACGAGAATCGGAAAAAAAGATGGAGTTTTGAGACACCCAGCCGATTCAGAAGTTTGGCATGCATTTGATAGAATCCATTCATAATTTACATGTGAACAAAGAAATGTCAGACCTGGATTAGCATAAGATGGTTTTCTACCGTTTCGAGGGTCTGCACATAGTACTTGGCCACTGATACTTGTAGTTTATAACTTGCCACCATGGATGTGTATGAAACATCCATATTTCATCATGTCACTCGTAATACACGGCCCACAAACCCCGGGAAATGACTTTGATGTTTACTTGCAACCTTTAATTGAAGAACTCAAGGAATTATTGATTTCAGGAGTAAACCCTTATGATGCATCTCGGAAAGAAACATTTTCAATGCAATGTGCACTTTTATGGACAAAAAATGATTTTCCAGCCTATTCAAACCTAAGTGTTTGGAGCACAAAAGGTCATTTCGCTTGTCCTTGTTGCCAAGGAGAAACTTGCTTTCAGTGTTTAACAAATAACAGAAAATTTTGTTACATAGGGCGTCGTCGCTGGTTAGATGAAAACCATGTTTCGAGGAAGGATAAAAGGCACTTTGATGTATCTACTGAACAAAGATGTGTTCCTGTTGGTTTGACTTGTGATGATGTATTTGATTAGGTGAGAATTTGAAGTGGTATTTGGGAAAGGACAACCACATGTGAATTTAGGTAAAGATCACAGTTGGAAGAAACGAAGCATATTCTTTAAGGTTCCTTATTGGAAAGACATTCTGGTGCGGCACAACCTTGATGCAATGCATATTGAAAAACAATTGTGTGATACTTTGTTAAGCACTGTGGTGGGTGTGTTGCCTAACAGTCAAGACAATCTAAAGTCTAGGAAGGACTTGCAGTTGATGAACATCAGGAACGATCTACATCCACACAAAAGACCAAATGAAGGGAAATTCAAACTTGTCGCCTTTTGGATGAAAAATAAGGAGCATAAAAACTTTTGTCGGGTATTGAAGTTTGTGAAAATGCCAAATGGATTCTCATCCAATATATCACGTTGATTTAGGTGAAAGAACGGAAGTTGCATCAACTGAAGAGTCATGAATGTCATATTTTGATGCTAGAACTGCTCCATTTGGTCCTTAGATGATCACATAGAGTAAAGCATCTCCGAAAAGCTGTAATTGACCTGTGTCAATTCTTTAGAGGTCTATGTTCGAAAGAATTTAGGGTTGTTGACTTCCTTCAACTTGAAAAGAAGATATCCCATACCTTATGCGAGTTGGAAATGATATTCCCACCAAGCTTCTTTGATATAATGTTGCACTTACCTATTCATCTAGCTAATGAAGCTAGTTTATGTGGTCCCTGTAGGATCATGTACGATGGCTTCTAATCCCAATTAATAGTCATAATTAGTTTATTAAATCATCAAAATATAGATTAAGGCCAAAAAGCCAATAGTCTCGTGTATTACCGTTGGATGTACCATTCGAAATGTAAAAGTACATTATGTTCTGACTCGTAGTAAGTAATAATAATATTTAGGATATGTTTATGAATATGTAGTCAAATTTCAGGTAAATGACAAGGTTGAAATCATATTTCGTAATACGAGTCGTCCGGAACGGTCAATGGCTGAAGGTTACATTGCCGATGAGTGTGCGACATTTTGCTCACGTTATTTGCGTAAAGAGGAGACTCTAATCAATCGGCCATTAAGAAATGAAGGAGACCAAGGTTGTCAAAAAGGATGTTCTGACATGTGTCGAATTGAAACAACTGATTTAGAAAAAGCACATTGTTGGATTTTATTCCACAATGAAGTTCAACCATATATAGAATATAATTACTTTTTTTTCCTTTGCTCACTTTCGTTTATGTCTATTAGAAATAAAATAATTCATTTCTGGACTACAGCCGTTGGAATGTATTGAATGCCATGCAAGGTCAAAGGTGTATTCAAAGAGATGTTACCAATCAACGAAATAGGGAATTTAGTAGCTGGTTTTCTGACACAATTAGAGAGGAAAGTGAATCAGGCATGATTTTGTCTAACATCTTAATGTCACTGAAGAGAGCTGCAAATACAATTGTCAAGCGTTATTCTGCTTATTTAAGCAACGGTTATTGGTTCAACACCGCAGACCGTGAATCTTCCTGAAAGACACAAAATAGTGGTGTCGTCGTCACAACATCAACTGAAAGTTACTAAAGTAGAAGAGACTTTAACCCCATTGTAGGAGAAGTTGAATATTTTGGTATTCTTAAAGATATGATACAGATTGACTACTTTGATGATATAACAGATGTATTATCTAAATGTTATTGGTATGACACTACTTCTCGGGATACTGGTATAAACGTGACAAATTTGGGTTTACTTTGGTGAACCCAACAAGGCACCTGAATAATGTTATGACACTACCTTTTATTTTTGCAAGTCAAGCACATCAAGTTTTTTACGTGAAAGAAAAACTCTTGGATCCTGGAGAGCAAGAATGGCTTGTGGTTATGAGGACCACACCATGGCATTTATATAACATGCCAGAGTCTGACACACCAGAGACAGATGAGTTATATTGTCAAGCTCGTCCTCTGGATTTAAGTAATACCCATGTTGAAATTGTTGATGTCAATTGGGGTAGACCTGACCTTGAGGAATTAGTAGATCCTCCACTTGCAGAAGAGGAGGAGGATGTAGATAGTTGTAATTGGTAAATTATTTATATATGTATAATTCTGGACCACTATTGCATTTATATAACAACTTTTACAATCTGGGTTTTTTTAACTTGATTTAATGAAATTTAACGTTTGCTCTTTTTTAAACATTTCGCAGATATGAAAAGATTGAGAGGTTTTGTGAGAGGTTCTTTGAGTCAAACATCACAACCCACTCGACATGAGAATGAGACACAAAATGATCCAGTTGAAGACATTCCTCCACATGTATTGAGAACTGAACTTAATCCTAGGTGGCATCCTAGTCACTAGCCACATCATCTATGGAGGGCGAGTCACCAAGGAGTTGATGACTCAACAAGTTGGAAGATGAGAGGTTGTAGGAAAGGAAGAGACAAAGGGTCTCTTAATTTTTCTATGATTTTCGTCCTATTTTATGATGCAATTTAAGTAAAGGTTGTAATGATCTTGAATGGTCATCTTTATGTAGTTTATGTTATGTTTGTGTTTTAGGTTAAATTGAAGAGTCTTTGTAAGTGCCTATATAAAGCACAAGAGTTCTCCATTTGTAAACAAGTCAAGTAAAGTCAAGTCAAGTGACAAAGAAGAAAGAAAATGTGAGTTTGGTGCAAATCTCGTTTTTGATTATGAGTGTTAAGTAGTGAGTTCTCTTCTTTCATTCGTTTCCACCAATTGAGTAGATCAAAGTATGGATCTAGTGATGGAAATAGAAGGCCCCCAGCATGGAGAACAAGGCGAGCCAAAGCAGCCCACCAGGTGCGACTTCTGAACCACCAATTGGCGGTTTGGGACCGCTGATTAGCGGTCCATGTGCGCCTAGTGAAGGGTGTGTTTTTGGGGTGGCTCGATCTGGTGCTCCCCGTCCTTGTCCCACATCTAACATCTGGTATCAGAGCCTCGTCTGATGGGGAGCTCAGGAATGACGTCGTTTGGTCATGTATCGTTGCCTCGCCTTTCGAAGGGGAACTACGACAATTGGAGTATCCAAATGTGTGCCCTGCTCGGTGCGCATGATGCTTGGGATCTTGTGGAGAGCGGCTTTGAGGAGGAGGTCAGGACAGGGGTGGCAACCGTCACACAAATCAAAACACAAAAGGAGAGAAGAGCCAAAGACAAGAGTGCTCTCTTCCTTCTCTTCCAAGCGGTGGATGAGAGTGGCTTTGAGAAGATCGCTGAAGCGAAGACGTCGAAGGAGGTGTGGGACACCCTAGAGAAGAGCTATAAGGGTGCTGATCGAGTGAGGCAAGTGCGCCTCCAAATGCTTCGAGGCGAGTTTGAGGCATTGAAAATGAAGGAATCGGAAGGTGTTGCTGATTTCGTGATGAGGGTTCGCATGGTGGGGATCAAATTGAAGAGAAATGGGGAGGCGTTGACTGAAGGAAGAGTGGTGGAGAAGGTGCTACGTTCTCTCACCGAAGACTTTGAAAATGTTGTGTGTGCTATCGAGGAATAAAAGGACCTCGAGAAGATGACCATTGACAACCTAGCAAGCTTGTTGGAGGCACACGAGAAGAGAAAGAAGAAGAAGAGGCAAGATGTCTTGGAGGAGGCATTGCAAGTGAAGATGTTGCTTAAGGAGGAGAAACCTCGCACCGTAGATCGTGGAAGCGGTCATGACTATGGAGGCCGTCCAAACATCAAGAAGGAGGTCGAGTGCTTCAAGTGAAGGAAGCGTGGACATTTTACGAAAGAGTGTTGGCCGCAAAAGAAGGTGGAGGAGAGCTCCAGCCGTGGCCGTGGTGATCGTGGATCAAAGAAGGAGATTAAGTGCTTCAATTGTGGGAAGCATGGACACTATGCAAGCGAATGTTGGTCAAAGAAAAGGGTGGAAGAAAACTCCAACCTTGTTGCCGTGGAGGAGAATACTTGTGATGATGGAGTGGTTTTTCTTGCCGACCAAGGAGCGGGAACCGAACAAGAAGGTAGTTGGTATCTCGATACGGGAGCAAGCAATCACATGTGTGGGAATAGACACATATTCGCACACTTGGAAGAGGGAGTGCATGGGTACGTCTCGTTTGGAGATGCATCAAAGGTGCGTGTGGAGGGGAAATGGCACATCATGATTCAAGTGAAGGATGGATCACAAAAACTTATTTCCAACGTCTACTTTGTGCCCGATATGAGACGAACATACTAAGCATGGGACAACTCTTGGAGAAAGGGTTCACGATCTTGATGAAGGATCGACACATGACCGTGCGACGACAAGATGGGCGCTTGATTGCAAAGGTAGAGATGTCCAAAAATCTAATGTTTAAATTGAATCTAACATGTGCTCGTGCTAGATGTTTGAATGCATGCATTGAGGGAGATTGGTTGTGGCATATGCGACTTGGACACTTGAACTTTGGTGGGCTCCAAGAAATGGCACAAAAGGGAATGGTGCATGGCTTGCCGATGATCGAATCTAAAGAAGGATTTTGTGAAGGTTGCATGGTTGGAAAATTACCAAGGAAGAGTTTTCCAAAACAAGCTGAATATAGAGCAAAGAAGGTGCTAGAGTTGGTACATACCAACCTTTGTGGACCGATCACTCCACACTCGATTAGTAAGAATCATTATTTCTTAACCTTTATTGATGATTTTTCACGCAATACGTGGGTGTACTTCCTGAAGGAGAAATCCGAGGCATTTCACATATTCAAAAAGTTCAAGGCATATGTGGAGAAACAAAGTGGCAATAGCATCAAGACATTGAGGTGTGATAGAGGAGGAGAGTTCACATCAACGAGTTCAACAACTTTTGTGCGGAACATGGCATAAAATGCCATTTAACCGCTCCATACTCGCCACAACAAAATGGTGTAGCCAAGAGAAAGAATAGAACCATCATGGACATGGTTCGAAGTATGTTAAAAAGCAAGAACGTGTCAAAAGAACTATGGGCCGAGGCGGTGGCTTGTGCGGTGTACACGTTGAATCATTGCAAAACCGCAATCTTGGAGGAAGTAACTCCACAAGAAGCTTGGAGTGGCTACAAGCCAACTGTGGCACATCTGAAAGTGTTTGGGAGTGTCGCCTATGCACATGTACCAAAGGAGAAAAGAATACAACTTGATGATAGGAGCACATAGCTTGTGTTCGTTGGCTATGATGAACGATCGAAAGTTTATAGGCTTCTCGATCCCACTAACAACAAAATTTTCATTATCCGTGATGTGCAAGTTAACGAGGAGGTAACATGGGACTCCAAAGAGGAGACTTCAGAAGTGCCAAATGAAGAACAGGAAGAGGACATTGCCAACCCCACTGAACATGAAACAGTTCCATCTGACAAACAAGACGAGATGAGACCAAGGATGTTCAAGACACTTCGTGAAATCTATGAGACGACAAATGAGTTGCACATGGTGTGTCTTTTAGCTCAAACAAAAGCGTTGTCAAGAAGGTTGTAGGAAAGGATGCGCAACCTACTTGGCATGGTGGATGGAAGAGGATTAAGTTGAAGGAGGAGTATTGAGAATTGAACTTAATCCTAGGAGGCATCCTAGTCACAAGCCACATCATCTATGGAGGGTGAGTCATCTAGGAGTTGACTCAACAGGTTGGAAGATGAGAGGTTGTAGGAAAGGAAGAGACAAAGGGTCTCTTCATTTTTCTATGATTTTCGTCCTATTTATGATGCAATTTAAGTAGAGGTTGTAATGATCTTGAATGATCATCTTTATGTAGTTTATGTTATGTTTGTGTTTTAGGTTAAGTTGAAGAGTCTTTGTAAGTGCCTATATAAAGCACAAGAGTTCTCCATTTGTAAACAAGTCAGGTAAAGTCAAGTGAGAAAGAAGAAAGAAAAGATGAGTTTGATGCAAATCTCGTTTTTGCTTATGAGTGTTAACTAGTGAGTTCTCTTCTTTCATTCGTGTCCACCAATTGAGTAGATCAAAGTATGGATATAGTGATGGCAATAGAAGGCCCTCAGCATGGAGAACAAGGTGAGCCAAAGTAGCCCACCAGGCGCGAGTTCTGAACCACCAATTGGCAGTTTGGGACCGCTGATTAGCAGTCCATGTGTGCCTTGGAGGGCGTGTTTTTGGGGTGGCTTGATCTGGTGCTCCCTGTTCTTCTCTCGCATCTAACATCATGTGCCTGGGGATGACAATAACGTTGACACATCACTTCCTTCCTCAAGTTAGCAAATTGATTTACATAGTTATTGTGTTTGATACAAGTGGTGTTACTTACTTATTTATTTAAACTTCTAAATTGTTGGGTAGTGGATTTGAATTCCACAAACTGTCGGGGACACACCCAAGCTCTTTGTATATGGGAGCTCAATTCTGAAAACAAGTTAATGTTGAGTAGGGACGTCAATGGGATTCCTGTCGGGCCTAATGCAGTTACATTAGCAACATTTGTGGGTAGCATTGTAAGGAAGGGTAATCTTCTTCCATTGACATATTTGGACTGGCATTTTGTCCCTAAAGAAGATAAAGAAAAGGAATGGAACATTGTTAAGGTACATTTCACCTCCAAAATTTAGTTAATGTAATGTAAATCTGTTTTTATCAAATACTTTTATAAATTAGGAGTGATTTAACATTGAGGAAATATCACAAGAAGAAGATGATTGCTTGGATGAATCTGAGATAGAAATGGTGGAAAAATAAATTAAATGTTTTAGTTTAGGGTTTGGAGAGTAGTTCTGATCGACTTGGTGCTAGACCCGATGAAGTTAATCCTCGACAATGGGTTACACTATTAGACTATTGGGAAACCCCAGAATTTAAGGTAAATTGGTATTTTAAATTAGTCAAAGTTATGATATATTTTTAATTTGTATTTTTTATACGACATTGAATTTTGTACATTTAATTAGCACAAAAGTGAGGTAAACAAGAACAACAAAGCTACAAAGTAATACCCCACAGTTGCGGCACGAAATCCATTGCTCGCAAAGCTGAGGAAATTGTATGTTGTGAGACAACTTCATTGTCTTTGCTGTTAAAGTTTGATGGTTGGTTATTCTTTATTTGTTGGAATTTTTTGGTTTAGTTTCTCGATTTTTATGTGGTTTATTATTCATCTAAATAAGAGTTTGTTGTTTCATATTATAATTTGGTATGTACGTTAATCTGCTATGTCTACTCGGTGATCATAAATAGATGAATACACTTTGAAATTGATCAATCTCGGAATTGTTGTTTTTATCAATTGAATCAAGTTAGCAGGAAGAGGTGAGGATAGAGGGAGAGTGGCAATGGCAGCTCCAAGACCAGCAATGCTTGTTGCCATTGTTTCTCACGACTCCTTTACTTAATTTCTCACAACTAATTAAGTTGTCAAGGCTCTCATAAAACATAAGAGGGTTGGAGTACTGGATATTTTTGGTTTGGATTTGTGGACTGAAGTGAGATATCAAAGTTAGACTGTTAGAGTCAAATTTATCTTCTTTTCTTCATTGGTGGTATAGGGAGCACAAGAAGCATATTCCTATAATCATGTTACTTCTTTAACAAATTTAATTAAATTGTATATTGCCTTAATCCTAAAACTATTCAACTCCAGCAACATTGCTTGAATTAGGTTGATAGATTGTCATTAATGTGCTCTAGAAGCTAAACTCTATTTAATCAAGAGTTACAAGCAAGTGAAGAATAATACCTCAAGTATTAAATGCATAGTAATCCTTACCCTGAAGTTTATACAGTTCATATCCACACAAGATCAAAAACCACTCATTTGATCTTAAATGCTCACATGTTTTTCCCCAAGATATTGTTCACTCCCATAACTGGATATTAAAAAAGTGGACTTCTTTTGTGTTTCATTTGTAAATGTGGTTGGCTTTGTTAAGCAACATCTATATTAAACGTCCACACACAACATTAGTCTACTAGTCAAATATGTATTAGTGGTTTGTCAATTAGCTTAAGAATCTTTTTTCCATTCTATTAATGCTCTCACGAGTCAGTAACATTATTGGGAGCTTAGTTTAGCACCCATTTTAAGATGATGATGACGACGACGGGATAATGAAACTGTGTTTTTACTAATGGAAATTATGCATTGTTTGGTCCATTACTGGCTGAGTGTTGTCATCATGAAATGCTCATAAAGTATTGGCTAAAATGAACATTAAATAATTGAAGCCAAATGATATTTGCTTGAAATAGTGGTAACTGTATATTGATGGAAGTTAATTTTCATTGCACAAGGTATGATTTTTTTTCCTGTAAGTAGTTTCTACAAAAGAAACCATTAAAACTATGCTTGTGTGTCCAGCTAGCGAACAATATTCAGATTAAAAATAATTGTTTCTCAACAAATTTTCTTCCCATATTTATTAGATTAATAGACTGATAGTGAAGAACTTTATAGAGTATGATTACATTACATATAAGATATGTAGTCCCTTAATCAAGGTTAGTGTGTTTGTTATGGTTGTTATGCATTTTGTAAAGAAAAGCGAATCCAGAAGACCCACCTCCAACTCGAGCACAAATGTGGTGTTTGTTGCATTCTGACAAAGTTCCTGCTTCAATGGAGATTAAGGGGATAATATAGTTTTTTTAGCTTAATTCTTGTTGTTGTATGTCAAATTCTTTTTTATCACATTGATGAATGTGTGTGCCGAGTAAACTGAGCAAAGAGGAAGCAAATATGAGAGATTCTGGTTCTATGGCTAGCACCGGTAGACACGATGCCCTTGCAAAAGTAATAGGTAATGTTGAGCACGGTCATGTTCGAGCAGTAGGCGCTCTCGTTACTCCTACCGACATATTTGGTTGTAGAGATGCTCCAAGTGCTGAAGAGGTAAATTTCCGAGTCGAAGTCGGAATCAACCAGAGAATGGAAGCCATAGGAAGTGAGCGAGAAATAATAGTCGAGCAACAAGAAACAATAGCCGAGCAACGACAAATAATAGCCGAGATGAAAGAAAGGATGAGTCTTAATGAAGTTCGGTGTGCTCAACATCATCATATTTTCCTCCAAATGTCGAGAAGATTTGGCTTCAACTTAAGTGGCATGGTAAATACAAAACCTTGTTTACAGATACTTATAAAAATTTACGATAATTGGAAAAAATTAATTAATTTTTTTATGAAACTCAAAATGAAGATGGAGTGCAAGATGAATCTTCTCCAATGACTACTTGGAATGGACGGAAGCTGGGGGAGATGTATAAGTATGTTTCCTTTACTTGAGTCTTAAAACATTGCAGTTTTGTTATTTACTTTGACTAGTAACTTAAATTTTTTGTTGAACATTGCTAATTAATATCAATGAATAGTATGGATAACTGTAATTGACAATGAATTTCTTGTATACATATGTTTGTAGGATGATGGATATATATTGTGTTTCTTGTATACATATGTTTGACAATGTATTGTATGGAACAAGATTTGAAATGAATAATAACAAAATAATGGGCTGTAAAAATATCTGGAATGAAACTTAGCTACAACCACGGAATATTTCCGTGGCTATTGGTCATTAACAGGAGGGCTACAGCCACGGAAAATATTCGTGCCTGTTACTACGGTGATCATATCAGCCATGGATAAAATCCGTGGCTGATTCATATTTACGTGGTCAATACTCCCGCCAAAAAGGAAACATCGGTAAATATTCATCACAGTATCTGTGACTGAAGATCTACAATGACCATTGTATTAGCCACGGTAAAAATCCATGGTTGTTGGTCCATTGTGACGAACACTTAGCTACAGCCACGAATAAGTTCCGTGGCTAAAGGGTAAAAATGTTTGTAGTAATATTTCAGCCTCTTCAGCACAAATGGCTCTTCTATGATTTGTCCTCTTTATCTTTTCTTTTCTAGAAGGTTCTTCTTTTGAACCTCTTTTTTCTTATTCAGACTTCTAAGTCTTCTTCTTTCTTCCCTCCCTTTTTCTCTTCTTCTATTTCTTTTTTCATGGAAATCTTATTTTCCTTGCGTTTTGGATTCCCCATTCCATGTTCTCCTCTTCTTTTTTCTTTTCTTCCTCTTCTCTTCTTACATACACTTCTTTTTCCTTTCTTTCTTCTTCTTTTTTGTTTCTTTCTACTACTACTACTTCTTCTTCTTCTTCTATATGTTCTTCACTTTTCTTCATTTCTTTTCTCTTTCTTCTCCTCCTCTTCTTCCTTTCTACTTTCTTCCTCTTCCTCTTCTTCTTCTTCTTCTCTTTCTTTCTTTTTCTTCTTCTTGTTCTCTTCTTCTATCTATTCTTCCACTTCTCTTTTAATTTTTTCCACTTCTTTTTTCCACTTTCTTCTTCATCGTTTTACTTTTTCTTCTCCTCTGCTTCTTCCTTTCTTCCTCTTCTTCTTCTTCTTCTTCTTCTCTTTCTTTTTCTCCTTCTCTTCTTATGTTCTTCCTCTTCTTTTCTTCATTTTTCCTCTTCTTTTTTTGCTCTTTCTTCTTCATCGTTTTTCTTGTTCTTCTCCACTTCTTCCTGTCTTCTTTCTTCCTCTACATTTTTTGCCATTGAATCTTCATCCTTCTCTTTCTCCTCTTTATCCTTCTTCCTCGCTTCTTCTCCACCAAAGGACAGATTTATCATTTTGTTCTATTAAATACCATGTAAGATGATTAATAACAGGGTTATGGTAAAAAGGACACATATGTCCTTTGGAAGACAAGACTGTTATTTAAGGACACTTTCTTGTTTTAAATGAGCAAAAAATTCTTTAAAGGGCAGACTTTGTTTTTTAAAGGACACCAGAATCATAAAGGACACTATGAGTATAAAGGACACATGTGTCCTTTAAAGGACTTGGTCGTGGGTTTAAAAGAACATACCATTACATTGATGTACAATTATGTGGCTTCAAACTAGGATGTTGAGGCACCTTCGGTAGGTTTTCTTAAGCTCTCATCTCCAAGTTCTTCGTTTCTCTACCCTACTGATAAGGTGAATCTGCTGGTGTGTATTGGTTACACTCTGGAAAAGCTTTTTCTGCATTTTGCAATAGTCTATCGTTCCAGAAATGTATTTCTTTTGCATTCTCAGTCAATTTTCGATTGAGCTCTTTGTTGGTCTGCTCTATTTTCAGCCACTTTAATTTCATTTCCGTGAAGACCACCTCATCTTGTAGTGAATCTATTAGGATGCAAGGGCTCCAACGGTTATTATTTGAGGCTTTGTGTCTGGTGGAATGTTTCCCGTTCTTTGCTCGCTTGTGGAACAATATTCAACTTGTTCGTTAACCTCACTTGCCTTTACATATTTTGGTTGTTCAAGCTATTCTAAGTGTCTGATTTCCACATGTCCACTGGCTATTTTTGGGATTGTAATGCCATGTTTCTCCAGTGTTTCAAGCATCTTCCATGACCCAAGCAAAGAACTCCATCTATTGACTTTTTGAATGCAATGTGACTTTGCATTCTCAATAGTTAACTTCTCGGACAACCATACCTGCAAGAATATGTCGTTATTTGGTGTCATGAAAACCTATTAAAAACATAAAATGTTTTGCAAATATTTCAAATCTGATTTTGTTTACCTGAAGTATATCTAGGCATCCATCAACATTCCCCATCTTTGGGTTAGGGTTGCCTAAAGATTTCCTTTTCTTTAGTTCTCTACAAGCTTTTTCTATGCCATCATCCAAGAACTCAAAAACCACCTCTACCTAGGTATACTTTCTCATGTCTTCCAGTCTTTCAACAGAAGACATGTACCACTCCTTTGCTCTATATTTGTCATCGTAAAACTGCAATGAAGTAAAACGAAGACAAATATGTAGTTTGACGTGTCCAATGTCATCTCATCTTTCCCTGCCTTCCCTTAGTTTTTTCTTTAATTCCTTTTAATTCAGTCTCTGACCAGCTCGTTTAGTCGATTGATTTATACTCATGTGGACTGACATTCCTCCCTTTTATGGTCCTAATATGACTGCCACATCGGTGGTGTTGAAATTCAGTAGTTTATTCCCTATCCTGAACCCACCTTCTTCCCCCTCAAAACCTTCAATCATGAAGTTAAGGATGGCATTGTATATAGTGATTCTTTCCATACTCAAGAATTTAGCGAACGATGTATTCTGGAATATTCTCCGTCGGTTGTCATTATTGACTGAAAGGTCCTTCTTGAATGATTCCCCTGTACAATTCGACGGTTCAAAGTAATTGAAAGTCTACAATATAAACATTTTCATTCATTAGCACTAGAGGGCTTAAAAG
Source organism: Triglochin maritima (assembly GCA_963682175.1). NCBI lineage: Eukaryota > Viridiplantae > Streptophyta > Magnoliopsida > Alismatales > Juncaginaceae > Triglochin > Triglochin maritima. The sequence continues at coordinate 24,907,253 of OY821788.1, read as the reverse complement.
GACAAACCAAATCCTAATTAGGTGTTTGTGAACAAGAATCAGGTGGAAAGTGCATTCTGGGAGTCAAAAGGAAAACAATGGAAAGCAGAATCCAATGGAATTTAAATTCCATTTGATGAATGTTGTTTGTGCATGTAACTCGAATATGATGGAGTTCAAATTTCGTTGTTTGTGCATATCACTGGAATTTACTATAAAATGTATAAGTAATGTAATTTTGTTATTGGTATTTACAAATGTTAAAGGAGATAAATAAACATTAATCAAATGCAAATAAATAATATAAGAACACAAACATCAATAATTAAGATAATGTTTCAATCTAGTCTAACAAAAATAAAAAATACAATTCAATAACAATTTTCTCAGTTTGCTTCCTCAAGAAGAGTTCTCTTTTTGTCGCTTGCAGTGTTGATAAAAGATAGCAGTTAGTGTCACTCTACGACACTCAATGATAAATGAAAAAAATACAATTCCATTTCGAATCATTCATATCATTCAAATTTCCGCACCAATGCAGATTCAACTTAAGGAAGTACCAAACACAGAAAAAGTAACTCTTGGGGAACATATTAAACCCGTCAATATAAATACCTATATTAAGGGGAATTTTTGGAAGTTTGAATGATCATTTTAAATAACCACGAGTATGGGTCGAACCTAAAGGAGTTGTGAGTGTTGTTGTGACTACCATGCTGGAGTGGGAAAGGATAGGAGAATGAGGAGGTTATGCTAAACTAACTACACTAAACAATGAATGAATCAAGAACTAAACTAACCCCCCATGGAGTGGAGGTGCGTAGGTATGTGTGTGTAAGTGGTTCTTGATTACGTGAAGCACAAGTGTGTAAAGTAGGTGAAATCAACTAGAAACTAGCTTGGACTCTAATTAATATCAACAACATTTACATGAATAAATGACTAATATAGTTTGACATGAAGTTAAGATGCACTTTGGGTTCTCAAGAATAAACTAAGTACCTAGTGTGGCCATTAGGACATCAAGTAACCATCCATACAACTCAATACATTCATGCATTCTCTACTAATGAAGCATCCATAAATAACAAGCCAATTCCATACAAAGATAAATCATTTCAAGCAAGAAGATAAACTCTAGATCTAGCACGAGAGAAGTACCTAGCGTGGCCATTATTCCATCTAATAGAAGTTTAAACATGCTACAAGCATAGATCTACATTAAGCACACGAAAATGACACAAATAAGAAGAACTCATCATCACACAAGACATAGTCTACATCAGCACCACCCTCAATGGGGTGGATCTACTCTCTACTCATGGTAACAACTATAGAAAGCAAGAAACCTACATTAAATATGGTAAGAAAAGCAAACTACTAAATCTACCAACAAATCACAAAAATACTTGGATAGAAACAAAGCTAGAGAAGAGAGGAACCCAAATATTCCTTTAGATTTGTAAAAGAGTAACATTATAAGCTTCAACTCCCACCTTTATCTACTGACAAAATTGGGTCAAACCTAAGCTATTTAAATGGTGGAGGCTAACAGGAAGAAGAAACATTACTATTTATTGAAGAAATAGTGGTGAAGATAAATCTGGGAGAAATGTGACGGTTGTAATACATTTCTCTATGGTCTGGTGCATCTAAATAACCATCTTCGAGCCACGGGAGAAATTTAGGGTGATTTGGACCAAAATGATCCCACTAGTGATGGATATTTTGTGTCCAATCTGCCTCGAATTTCTTCAGCAACTTAGGTAGTCTATTTGGCACGTGAGGTGCACTTTAGGTACGCTAGTTTGAGCTTGTTTGGTCTTAATTTCCCGAATACTCTTCAAGATCATTGTATTGAGGTATTTTTACTCCAGAAATGTTTTCCTTTCGTACAGGTCCCCTCGGGTTTCATCTGGGTCCTTCCCGAATTGCAGATGGGTCCTTGAGCATGACAAATATGTCCAAGATGCTTTAATAAGGTCCTTTCTTCTGGTATTTAGGTCATTTTTGGTTTATTTCTCCTCTTTATTACCTAAAACCTCAAACACATCAAACAAACAATTGAGTAGCACAAAATTGGGGTAAAATAAAGGATATATTGCATAAATGCAATGTATGATATGTTATTAATCAAATATCCCCACACTATATTTTGCTAGTCCCAATCTTAACAAAGAAAGAGAAAATATGAAAAGGGAAATACTAACTTACTTTCGAAGAAATAACGGTTGCACTTAGCACATACAACAAGTTGTTAAACCTCCTTGTCGCCAAGGAGGAGTGGTGTCTCCTGATGATTTTTAGTGGATACACCCACAAAATCCGAACATTGATGCATTATTCAACCTAGCAACACGACTTGATGGACCTACTTTTGTCAATCATTAGAGACAAAAATACTACAGGCTGACTCTATATATGTATCTAGGCCCAACACCTAGCCTACAGAACAATTCGTGCAAGCTAATTAACGACCTAAGTGAAAGACATGGACAACCTTAACATCCTCAAGTGATACATCGTCTAAATTCCATTAAGGTTATTATTTGTATTTTTTTCTCTAATGTTTTTCTTTTACGGAAATAAGGAGTTAAAACTGGTTGGTGTTAAATTATCCCAGGGTCTGATTTTGTGCATCATTGCTTGTGAGGATTTACACTATCACGTAGACCTTTCCCCAAATCTCCTCATAGGGTGATCCCGACCACCCGTGTAACAGGAGTTCGGTCAGTGCATCCCAAGTCAGATGACTCGAAGGTACCATGTATTAAGTCCCCTCGGACCTAACTTCTCGAGTTATAGGAGTCGTGTGAGAAGAGAGAACACCCTACTAAATTATTTATTATCTACATATCAACCATACCCCCTACATTTAAAGATTCACAACAGGAGTTTAAGGGTCCTTTACTACGAGAAACTTCCTTATACTAAGAGACATGAATTATTCGACTCACCAGGTTCAGGGTGAACTTCTTTATTTGTTTGAGTGTTGACACCGTATGATTACTCTCCCTTTGAGGGAAAATCGGGGTGAATCCTAATGTCTAGAGAAAGGACCTAAAATCGGTATACTAGATATCCTAATGCATCATGTTCAAGTCAATTCTTGGAACTTCATTTTTACTTTGCTTCATAATGGTTTTGCAAATGCTAAACACACGTAAAACCCCCAAAACATTTTCTTTTGCAAACACATGAAGATTTTGAATGAAATGTGAAAATTTAAAGCATTCGACAAGCAAAAGAAGGCAAGTCACATAAGGATCATGGTATAGCACATATATCAATGTAAATTGTACCACCGTATCATGACCCTAATAATACAAACAAAAGAAAACAAAAGAAGATGAAAAAGACTCGACTCTGTACACACGTAAAGCACCCCCACACTTACTTCATGCATTGTCCTTAATGAATGTGAGTAGAATACTACATGGATTTATGCATGAAAAGAGAAGATCTCACCAGTGTGAAGCGCAAATGGAAGTTCATGGTTATGTTAATGGACATAAAACCGAATTTCCCAAAAGTTGTGAGATACTTAAGAAGGGAATACAAGTTAACCAATGGACCCCACCTCCACAAGGAATTGGACCCACGACAACCAATGTTTTTTTAATATAGCTATACACATAAAGAATCTCTTTTTGTTCTTTATCAAAGGACACTGATAGCGAACCTCATAGTGGATCAATGTACCTAGAATGGGAACATGACACAACGTTACGCTAAAATACTCATGGGTGGGTCCCCTCACAAAATACACAACATATCAAAGAGCTTCATGAATTGGACGCAAAGGTGTTTGATTTAAAGGATCAAACTGAAAGAGCTCAAGCGTCTCAACAGTTTGGCAGCAATTGCTCAACAGAAGAAGAGTTCCCCTCCTTACAATTTTGAAATCATGATTATCAATCCAAACTCTCCAACTAACAGATTGGGGTGACGGATGGAGGTGAGGAACCTCGTTATGCTTGCCCAGCATGCCAAGTAATCAACAATTTGCTCTTTCACCAAAGATATCCCTTAAGGACCTCCTAATACCCTCATCAAGTCTTACGAAAATAGAAGTCTTAGGGAGTTGCTGCTCCACCAAATGTGAGTCCTTGAGGAGCATAACATTAACATTCTGTGGCTCAAGGGTCACAGGACAAAAAGATAAGGCACAATTCTGTGTGAACTCAAAATCAAGTTGGTCAAGGTTATTCTAAATTTGGATCTAATCCTCCACCAAGTGATCGTGAATTGAAACCCTAAATCCCTCAGACTGACTAAGAGTTTGACTCTGAAAGATTGTGGTTTCAGTTTGTTGATGTAGTGGTGGTTCGTTATCAAAAGATGAATCCTTATGGTTACAAGTAGGGTTACCCTTCTCGCATTCACTTAATTGTTGTGTCATCTAACTCACTTGCATATACTAACACTTGTCATCTAGGAATAGTAAGGGTGAGCCATCACTGAAATAGAAAAGCCAAAAATCTCACCAAATCCCTCGCTGGTAGATTGTTTGGGGAATCTAGTCCCCAAATTCCTCCCGGTGCTCCTTTGCCTTTGTGTAGTTCCTTTGTCCACTTAGTCCCATGTACAGTAACAAAACTAAAATGAAAATGTAAGAAAAACCCACCGAAATGGTGGAAACAATGACGACAACAAACTCCCCGACAACGGCACCAAAACTTGATTGAGATTTTATCAGTTCAATATTGCAAATGCACGACGTCGGTGAGGACGCAACAAGTACTAGTCATACCACGAGGAGTTGTGTGTCGTTGTTCCAACCATACTCAAATGGGGGATGAGAAAGAGAGAAAGGGGGTATTTAAACTAATTGGCAGACGCGACGCGAATCAACATCAAGTAATCAAAAATTGATCCCGTAGGACGTGGAGAATTTCTGCAAAAGTGTAGATGTGTGATTTGTGTGTGAACACAATTACACTCTCATGACATGCATGACATGGAAATCTTATAATGTCACAATCCTAAGTGTGTCTTTACATGGATTAAGATTTATCACCATCATTAAAACATACAAAATACTACCCAGGATGAGGACAAAGACAACCACATGATTACATGTTTAATGACATAAAGAGCATAGAATCCTTAATGACCACAACCCCAACTATGTCTCCACATGAATTATGATTTGAACATTATCATTAAAACAAACAAAGACAATAATTAAGATGGGGCCAACAAGAGCACATGCTCCCACATGCCATCCTTTATCTCTTTACCCACTCCAACCATATCCTCACCTCATCATTTACCATAAAGTGGGCCCACTAACTAAACCTTGTGCCAAACATCAATTAAGACCATTAGCACATCAAAGATAAGAGTGAGGAACCCACTAAATTGCTATGGAATTCATGTGAGGCTCCAAGATTAGGATTAAATACACACACTAATACACCACATAAACACTTCACATCACCCTCCACCCCCCAATGGGGATGGATTACTCTCTACTCATCTCCATAACCAAGAAAACAACAAAAGCAAAACAACCCTTAAGCAAGTAAAGAAAACTAATGCTAACCAAGGCAAGTGAACAAAAGTTGCATCAAATTAAAGATAACAACATAAAGAACATGAAACTTAACTTGATTAAGAAATGAAGATTACAAAGTTTCCTCCTGTTCTCCTCCACTATACTACTAAGCAAGAAACTAAAACCTACTCTACTAAACAAGAAATAAAGCATACTCTACTAAACAAGAAAATAAAGCTAACCTAAGGAGGAGAGGAAGGAGGAAGGAAACATATGAGAAACATTGCTATTTATAGAAGAAAAAGTGGTGTAGATGAATCTGGAAGCAATTTGATGGTTGTAATAGATTTCTCTATGGTCTGGTGCACCAAGATAAACAAGCTAAAGTCATGGGAGAAATTAGGGACGAATTGGACCAACTAGATCCACCACTGGCCGAGTTTCATTCGCCATTGGCAGATCAGATTTGTTTGATCCACCCTGATTTCTTTCAGGAGCTTTAGTTATGCATTTTGCACGTGGGGGGCACTCCAGATCCGCTGGTTCGACGGCGTTTGGTCTTCATTCCCCAAATAATTCTCAAGATCACAATAATAAGGGTATTTTTGCACGAGAAATGTTTTCCATATGCTCAGGTGATTGACATCAAATCATACATATATTTGTGTCTTATATCCTCTATTTTGAACCTAAGAATTGCTACGTAATGAGTTTAGATTGTGTAGACTTGAATGTTTGACGAATTTAGATTGTGTAAACTTGAATGTTTATATGTTCGTCGGGTTTGTTTTATTCATCTACATGTTGGGGATTTTTGAAGGGTTTTGCCATAAGATTTAGACACTTCACATGCTTGGTTTCCTCATGTTTATTGGCTGAAATTTCTTGTTGGATATGCTACATGTTAGTCGTGTGTTTGTATTAGCGTTTAATTGTTTGATTGATTGAACAAACGTTTTTTGATGGATTTTGCCATAACATTTAGAAACTTCTCACGCTTAACTTTGTTTTTCATATGAGTTCCTGGTTTTTTATGAGTCTTTCCATATCTTTAGACAATTCTCATGCTGAGCCTCATCTTATGATAATCAAGTAGTAATTGCTGGTACGTTGTGTTAATGGATTCATAGGTTTTGTGAAATCTTTAGACACTTCCTATGCATGAAGACAAACACGTGACACACAGACATACATTCTTACATGCCTCATTCATCACTTCTCTCACCTCATATGTGCACACATTCCACCCCTTGGGGGTTTCCTTACTGAATTTAATCTTGTTTTGCTAGTTGCTTAGTTTTCCATCTCCCACTATCATCTTTATTGTTTGTAGTTTGCTTGTTTAGATTAGCGTAGTTTAGTTAATGTAATCACAACTCTTCTCCCCTCTTTTCCCACTTGCCTTCGAAAGAACCAGAGTCGACACACCTTCCTATGGATCGACTCGTACTTCCCACTGCTTCATCGCGGTCGTGCACTTGCGGTTTAAACTTAATATTCACATCAAGTTTTTCGCACCGTTGCTAGGGTGGTGCTCTGTCCAGACTCTGGTTTGGACGATTTGAGTGGGTTTAATCTTTTGTTTTTAGTTTTTGTTTGTTTCAGGAACATTTGACCATTGAGGTGAGGTACCAGGAGAAATTTGAGAGCATAAAAAACTATTGTGTCCGCCAATCAACGGCCTGAGACCACCAACTGGCGGTCTAGTGAGAAGCTCTTGCTTAATAATTCTTCTGGTTGTTTGTTCTTTCAATATTGCAATTCAGTGTGTGCACATGAGTTCCTTGTTGCTTCATAATTCAGTAACGAAACCCCACGGGGTGGAGTGTGTGCACATATGAGGTGAGAGAATTGATGAATGGCGCATGTAAGCATGTATGTGTATGTGTGTCATGTGTGTGTCTTCATGCATAAGAAATATCTAAAGAGTTGGCAAAACCTATTAATCCATTCACACAACGTATCAGCAATTACTACTTGATTATCATAAAACGAAGCTCAGCATGAGAAGTGACGAAAGATATGGCAAGACTCATCAAAAACCAGGAACTCGTGTGAAGAACAAAGCTAAGAATGGAAAGTGTTTAAATGTTATGGAAAACCCCATCAAAACAAAGTTTCTTCAATCCATCAAGCAATTAAACGCCAATACAAACACATGACTAACATGTAGCATATCCAACAGGAAATTTCAGCCAATAAACATGAGGAAACCAAGCATTAGTAGTGTCTAAATCTAATGGCAAAACCCTTCAAAAATCCCCAACATGTAGATGAATAAAACAAACCCGATGAACATATAAACACTCTAGTCTACACAATCTAAATTCGTCAAACATTCAAAACCTCAACACATAAATGTACATCATCTCCACCCCCCAAAAAGGGATGGAACTACTCACTACACATTAAACTATAAACTACATTAAGAAAAGGAGACATGTTAATTACTGAAAGGAATGTGTTCTAAAAGTTTTACTTTTAAATGTCAATTATTATGAATTGAATGACAAATCATTTTGTTCCATGTTTATGTTATTCGTCTTTTAGAAGTGTTAAGGAAGAGGCTTTTGGTCCTTAACCGTAGAGCTCTAAAAGATAATGGTTTACATAAAACAAAAGATATTCGCAATCATGGTAATTATCATGGGACATTAATTACCGAGTTAAGATTGTCGTGTTGGTCATAGATCATTGTAGCTCTACAAGTGAGTGACAACACGGGTACACAGAAAATATTACTTTTGTATACTGAATAGACCTAATAAGTAAAATATTATAGAATTGTGTTTTCTGTGTCATTAATGTTTTACTGTGTCCTTGGTCCTTTGATATGACACTTATATCTAATCACTTAAGAAATGCTTGATTAGACTAGTGTATTGAGCTATCAATAAGTGTAGTTTAAAGGCATTGGTTGGTTAAGTATGACTTTTGTTGGAGAAGATAGTTAGTCAAAAGATTATCATTGCCCCTCTTGATTGAGTGATGATATTAGTGGCCCCCTTGTTAAATCAATGTTATAATGTGCACAATGTGATTTGAGTTAAGTCACATATTTATAACAAGCTTAAAGAGATCAAGAAATGAATACTAATACAAAGATGACACAATACTACTTTGTGTGTATTCTTAATATCATGAGGCAAGGGACGGACACAAGTGGTGCACTCCATCACTAAATGGATCGGGTTTTTGTTTGAGTGGAATTAAGACATCTAACTAATTGAAAGCTATAATGTGTAGCTAGATACCGCTTATAGCTTATGATATTAAGCTCTTAATATCACTGTCAACTTAGTTTAGATCCTCCCATAGGTCACACCACAAAACTGGGAAACAAGAAATAGGGATTTTGGGTTCATAAGGTGTGTCGGGTTTCATGTAGAAAATATGACACATGGGGTGAACAAGTAAAATCAATTATGTTGTGATATATAACATAATTAGAATCATGATAAATTCATATGAGATGCATATATTATGGGGTGCAATAATTTATTGTTGCATAGGATAATATATTGCATAAGTTGTGAATTTGCTAAAACCCCCTAAAGTCCAAATTTTGTTGGAAATAAATCCAAAATTTGAAAAGGCAAAATCGGGTAAAAGTTTGGTAATCCGTTTTTGGTTCGGTCGACCAAAGGTTCTGTGGATCGGTCAACCGAACGTGGAACGGATGGTCAGAGTTGATTGACCGAACTTGACCAAAGTGCCTGGAATTCTGGTTTGGTATACCGAACCAGGAACGGTCGACCAAACAATGTCTAGTTCCGATATTTTCGGTTAACCGAATGGTATTCGGTTTTAGACGCGGGTTCGTCCGATCGATTAAGGAGAATTTTTCTCCTTAAGAATCGGGCGTCCGTCTAATGCACGTGAAGCCGAACGTGACATATTCGGTTAACCGAGAATGTCTCGGTAAACCGAAGCCCGATTTATTTTCCGCCTTTGATAATTAAGAGATTAATTTGATCAATGGTTGGATTAGCTCCAAACTTGGTCAAACGTTTTGTGGATGCATGTAATACATTATGGAATTAGTTTGTGAGAGAAAATGTCAAGAAAACGTGGCTTAAGAATAGCCATGATGGAGAGTAAGATTGGAGCCTCTAAATAGGTCCTTATTCTCCTTAATTAAGAGAGTTTTTTGCCAATTGTTTTCTCTCCTAATTCACCACAAAAGCCACGAAAATTGTCTTAAGTTTCTAAGTCTTTGGAAGGAGAAATCTCAGAGACTAAGGAAGGGGTTTGTAGCTAGATTTTAAACCCTATCGGAGATTGAGAGGCTAGCTCTTCTCTCTCCGATCATGTTTAGAGTTTGGTGAATACTCGGGGCATCCGGCACAGCGACAAGGGTCCTCAACGTCTCCGGATCATCAAGAATTTTTAGAGAACTTCTAGGTATGAATTTTGGAGTCCCTTATGTTTGTTTTAATGAAGTTTTGAAACTAGTTATTGAAACAAACTGATGCATCCATGAAACAAATCATAGAAAGTTGTAATTGATCCTTATTGTGCATAAAAATTTCGAAAATATATATGTGCAATTAAAATAGAAATCCTACAGTGGTATCAGAGCTTATGGTTCAATTTTCTAATGATTTGAAACTATAAACAAATTTAGTTTACCATCTAGGGTTCGAACAATTCGATTTTCCCTTTTTCGGTATTTAAATGCTTTATTGGAATAATTCTTTGTAATAATTCGTTTTGAATGTTTTAAGTGGTTTAAAACATGCCATGTAATTATTAGAATTATGATTTAGACATATGTCTAACTTGGAATAATTTCTTTTTAAGCATAAACGATTGTTTTGTAAGAGAATCAACAAAACCGAAAAACTGTTGTTCGTCTTTCTTTTTAGGAAATTGGATGGACAGCGGTTCAAAATTGTTTTTGAACTAATGGATGGACGAAAAACGTTTTTAATGGATTTCAAAATGTTTTTCAAAGAATTGTTTGGGATTCTAGATGATTGATAAACTAGGTTGTATAGTTTATAGCAATATTGCGTGCATGGATGCTCGAGTTGTCTTTGCAGGAATTATGAGTTTATATGTTCCAAATCAGTGCCTATGAATGTTTATAATTATTATTATACAGGGGCTTATTTATATGTAAAATCCAAATTCTCTCTTTCTATTTTTAGTTAATTGCATTGCATTTGAGAGGTTTTACATAGGACTTACACTAGTCGGTTTTTATCGAATGTGAGGAGCATGTTTATTTTCTGTAAAATCTACATCTCCGGTGCAAGAGGAAGTTGCCGCTGTAGCGCATCGATCGAGGATCAAGGATCAAAGGGAACATATAAACTCACACGATGTGGATTGTGTGAATGGTTTAATTTCTGCTATGCATGTGATGAATGTGATTGAATTTTAGGATGTGTATGAATGATAATATGCATGATAACCTAAAATTCTGAATCACATGTTAATATATGAAATTGTCCAACAAAATTAAGAGTAATTTTTCTTCTTATTTCATCCACTAGCAGCCATCGATCAGGGGATACTCTGCTCGCCCTTAGCGGGAGATAGCTCCCTCTATCTTTGGGAATAGTGGGAGATATAATGGTTGTCTATTGTTGTGCCACGATTCGATATATGAGGTGCGTTTCACCCTAGTGAACCCCAAGTATGCTTAGTTGTGAATACAATGGATAAACATATCTCGTATCAAATGAAAATAAGTTTTCTTAACATTACCTAGAGCCCTCGCTCGGTTTTGGGAAAACGTTTATCTTAACGAGGATAGGTCGCATTCCCTCATAATTAAAACAACAAGAATCACAAGAGTTTGAAGATGCTAATATTGCTAAAATTCAAAAAGGTTGTGATTAGAAAGAGTTTTTCTTACCTTGATATTGTGATATATTCGATAGCCCTTTTAGCTAGTCTATATTGCAATTGATAGGATCTTGGATTACTGCATTTAGGGGCAAACAATTTATTTGCAGTATTTGCATTTATATTCGATATATATGTATGTATTTTAAAACATAAAATTGGCATTAAAATCCTGCATGATTTATTTTGTAGAAAAATGTCGAACACCGAACCTATCGTACGATCCATGATAGAAAAACACCCTTTAGCAAATGATGGCTCAAACTTCATAAGTTGCCAACTCAAACTAAACATCGTGTTAAAGTTTGAGAAACTGTCTCACATTTTGGAATGTCCAATCCCAAAATGGAATGAGAGATTAACAGATGAAGAGAAAGAGGCTAAAGCCAAGTGGGAAGACCAAGAGAACCAAGTTCACGGTCTCATGCTAGCATCCATGGGTGACTCGCTTCAAGCGAAATACTTGGATTCAAAACCCAAGAAGACCATGGAGGCTTTGTCTAAGATGTTCGTGGATAGTGTTCGAAAGGAGCGCTATAAGACCACCATCGCACTCACAAGGTGCCAAATGGCGGAGGGAACATCAGTATCCATGCAATTTCTCACGATGCAAGGGTACCTTGAGAAGTTGGCAAAGCTCTCTTCACCAATGCCCGAGGACATTGCTGAAGATATGATTCTTGGCCCTCTAGCCCCGTCCTTTAAGGACTTTGTGATGCATTATCGCGTGCGTGAAATAGGGGTGAGTCTTGAGGAGCTGCACAACGCTCTCAAAACTGCTGAAGTTGACATGGGCAAGGGTAGGGACAAGCATGTCATTGCCGTCCATGGGAGGAGCCAAACGATTGGTAAAGGAAAGGGCAAATCTACCAAAAGTGGTTCAATCAAGAGCAAGGGAGTAGGAGGTGCTCGTGCGAGTGCCTCAAAGGGGAAATCTCAGAAATCTCCAACTCCCAATACGGAGTGCTTTCACTGCGGTGAAACAGGACACATCCGGCAAAATTGCCCCAAGTACAAGGAAGACCTTGACAACGGAGTGATTGAACGTTGGTGCCCCAAAAAGGCGAAAGGTATATTTGTTATTGAAATAAATTTGGCCACCTCTGTCCAGGATTGGGTAATTGATACTGGATCTTGTGCTAACATAGTTTCTAATGTGCAGCTACTCATGGATAGGAAGGAACTCATAAGGAACGAGGTAGAATTGAAGGTCGGAAATGGTGCGAACGTTTCTGCGGTTGTACAAGGTTCTGTGGTGCTTCAATTATGTAGTGGTTTAAATTTGTCTAAAGAATGTTTACTATGTGCCTTCGATTAGCAAGAACATTATTTCTGTATCATGTTTAGATATGGATACTTTTAATATAAATATTTCAAATTCTTGCTTGTCTATATCGAAGAATGGTGTTTTCTATGCAAATGCATTCATAAGGAATGGTCTCTATTTGCTTGAATTGAATAATAAACAAGTCTTTAATATCAATAACAAAAGACTTAAGACCACTCACGAGAATGATACTCTCTTGTGGCACTATCGACTTGGTGAAATAAATGAAAACACATCAAGAAATTGCAAGAAGCTAACCTTCTTGGTCTACTTGATTTTAAATCATTGGATACATACCAACCATGTTTAATGGGAAAAATGACCAAAAGGCCTTTCAAGAAGAAATGTCCAAGAGCGAGTGACTTGTTGGATTTGATACATTCCGATGTAAGTGGTCCAATGAGTACTAGTGCACGAGATGGTTTCATGTACTTCATTACGTTCACGGATGATTATAGTCGTTATGGCTATGTTTATCGAATGAGAAACAAAATTGAATCCTTTGACAAGTTCAAAGAATTCAAGAATGAAGTAGAGAACCAACTCGACAAGAAAATCAAATCTCTACGAAGAGATCGTGGAGGTGAGTACTTAAGTGCCGAATTTGACTCATACCTAAAGGAGTTTGGTATTGTACCTCAACTCACCCCTCCCGGTACACCTCAGTGGAATGGGGTATCCAAAAGGAGGAATAGGACATTGCTCGACATGGTTCGTTCAATGATGAGTCATGTGGAATTACCTCTTTACTTTTGGAGTTATGCACTACAAACTGCGGCTTACACACTAAATAATGTTCCATCCAAATCCGTGGAGAAAACTCCTTATGAGCTATGGAGTGGTAAAACACCCAAGCTCAATTTTCTCAAGATTTGGGGTTGTGAGGCTTACGTCAAGAAATTGATGTCGACCAAACTTCAACCAAAAGCGGATAAGTGCTTCTTTATAGGTTATCCTCGTGAGACAAGAGAATCTTGTTTAGAGTTTAGAGTGGGGGTATCCTGCAGTACCTTGTGGAGATTGGTTGTTATTACCTAACTTCTCTTGGGGGCCTAGTGGGGGTAACGGTCAGACCTCGTATGCTCAACCTCAAACTCCACCTTATCAACCTCCACGCCCATCGGCGACCTACCAACCTCCACATCAAAGGTCTCAGAACCATAATTACCAACCTCCTCATGCCTCATCATCGGGTTATTCCAACCAGACTCCACCACCCCAGCGGGTTGACCCCAAGGACCCTTCTTGTGATCCGACCCTTCAAGCGTTGCAAAGTACAGTCAAGGCTTTGGAAATGCAAGTTAGCCAGTTGGCTCATCAACTCAATGAACACGAGAAGGGTCAGTTCCCGAGTCAACCTGAGGTGAATCCTCAGGCTACCCATTCTCAAGGAAGGCCACCTGTACCTCATGCTACCTCTGAGCCGACCCATCACATTAATGTGATTCATACTTTGGGGTCTGGTAAGGAGGTGGATAACCACATTGGGGTGCCTTCCTTGTCATCACCATCTCTTGGTGTCACCAGACCTGCGGTGATACCTGCATCTCTGGTGATACCTAGGGTTTGGATGAAATTGAAGTTGAGGGCACCTTCAAGTACTTCAGAGAATTGTTCGATGGAAATCCTGAAGGTGGTGAAGATGTTTCACCTGAGCTGGCACAAGAAGGTGCCTTATGTTCTGATCATGTGGCCCTTGAGCCACTTCCTTTTGATCACGTGGCTTTTGAGCCACAAGATACTATTTTTATGGCCTCTGGGACACATGCTCTTCATTCTGTATCTGCTGAGGACCCCATGTGGGTTAACAATCAACAAGATGACACCCTTTAATCTGATAGAGGGTCACCTCTCATTCATGCCTCCTATCTTCCTCACTCTCAAGAGGCATCAAACGACCACAACACTTATAAGAGTGTCAGGTGGTCAAGCAATTCTGTTTTGTATGTTGCAAGCCCATGCATGTGCATTTCTGGCTCGAGAGATGGTGGGTTCCCATTTGATGTCCCTTGACATATGAAGATGGAAGCCTATTGTTGTACAAACTTTAAAAAGAAGAAGAAAAAAAAGACTCCATGAGCGAGCATTGATTGTTGTAGGCTCCAACCTTTGAGTATTTGGGCCCCCTTTCTTTCACGTATTTGGTCTCCCTTTTTAAGTATCTCACAGGTTTTGAGGGGAATTTGGGTTGTGTCCAACAACATGACCTTGAACTTCCTTTTGTACTTCATGTTGGTGAGATCTTTCCTTTTTCATGCATAAATTCATGTAGTCTTTTGCTCACATTCATTGAGGACAATGCATGAAGTAGGTGTGGGGGGTGTTTTACGTGTGTACTTAGTTGAGTCTTTTCCTTTGATTTTTTGAAAGGGAGGCATGGGCCTTCCTAGAAGACCTCGCTGAGAAAACTATGCAGTGGGAGAGTGTGAGGGAACCACCTGCATCATCTAGTATAGGAGCGAGGATCGCGAATACAAACTCAACTAGATCGGGTTCCGCATTTGCTATCGATACCACTACAGCCACCGAGGCACGCATGGCGGCCTTAATGCGCCGTATGGATTCGATTGAGCTCCAAAACCAACAAAGTGCACCTCACATGTCCACATCTGGTCCAGTTCCTTGTCATTCATGTGGTAGGATAGGTCATGTAGAGAGCGAGTGTGAGTCCATTCCTCCTGAGATGGAGCGTGTCAACGCCATCTATGACAGAGCTAGGAATGACCCATACTCATCATCTTATAACCCTGGATGGAGGAACCACCCCAAATTTTTTTTTCTTTTTTTGTTTCTTTTTCTTTGGAGCATTTTATTTGTTGGTGTTTGATTCTCCCAGGGTCAGGTTTCGTGCATCATTGCCTATGAGGACTTACACTATCACGTACACCTTCCCCCAAATCTCCACATAGGGCGATCCCTACCACCCGTGTAACGGGAGTTCGGTCGGTGCATCCCAAGTCAGATGACTCGAAAGCACCAGGCACAAAGTCCCCTCAGACTTACTTTCCCGAGTGATAGGAGCCGTGCGAGAAGAGAGAACACCACTTATTTATCTACATGGGAACCAAAACCCCTACACTTAAGTTTCACAAAAAGAGATTAAGGGCCCTTGACTACGACAAACTTCCTTATACTAACAGACACGAATTATTTACTCACTAGGTTCAGGGTGGACTTATTTAAATGTTTGAGTACTGAAACCCTATGATTACACGCCCCCCCGAGGGAAAACCGGGGTGCATCCTCACGACTCGATAAGACCTAAAGCCAGTAAACTAGAAATCTTAATGCATCAAGTTCAAGACAATTTTGGGAGCTTTCTTTTTACTTTGCCTCTCAACGGTTTTGCACATGCTAAACACACGCAAAACCCACAAAAACATTTTCTTTCGCAAACACATGAAGATTTTGAAAGAAATGTGAAAATTTTAAAGCACTCGGCAAGCAAAAGAAGACAAGTCACCCAAGGATCATGGCAAGCAGATATATCGATATTAAATGCGGCACACTAACATGACCCTAACAATGCAAACAAAAAAAAATAAAACCAAAGGAAAAAGACTCGACTATGTACACACGTAAAACACCCCCCCACACCTACTTCATGCATTGTCCTCAATGAATGTGAACAAGATACTACATGGATACATGCATGAAAAAGGAAAGGTCTCACCAACATGAAGTACAAAGGGACGTTCAGGGTCATGTTGATGGACACAAACCCAAATTCCCTCAAAACCTGTGAGAAGTTGAAGAAGGGAGATAAATACGTGAAGAAATTGGGCCCAAGTACACAAGGGTTGGGGCCCACAACAATCGATGCTCACTGAAGGAGTCTTTTATTACACTTTTTTTTTTTAAGATATATACATCACCCAAGATATTCTCATAATCATTTGGTCAAGGAACATCAAATGAGAACGTCAAGTCATGAGGACCAGAGACTTGCCAAGATGGGCAAACTCCACTGGGTACTCTGAGGTGTCATGAAGGGTGAAAGATCAAAGCTGAAAGGCTCGAACCCCTCATGATATTGGTCGGGTGTGGGCAACAAAGAATGAAGTTGTGTTGCCTCGCTAGGGTTTAATTTCTCATCGAAGAAAACCCTCCAACCAATAGGCGGGTACATCGGAATGAGTTCCTCAAGCTCATTCGATGGATGGAGCAGACATGCATCACTAAGAATGGAGCTTCTCCCCAAGTCATCCAACAAGGACCTCCCACCATCATTTAGATCATCAAGCATAAGCTCGGTCATAGGTGGGTCCTTGTTAGAGTCAAAATGAAGCTCAAATGGCTCAATGGCCATGGGACATGAGGTAGAGACACCTTCTGGTATAGGCATATGGTGAGGTGTCTCACTCTCACTAGTACTCTCAACTGAATCATGCAACGAACACTCCCTTTGGACATTCATGTTCGAGGCCAGCTCACTCTGTTGCATTGCAAAGATAGGCAATGAGTCTTCGCTGGGCCCACGAACATTCTCAATGGGTTGCATTGGGGTTAGGGGTGTTCGTTGATTTTGTGGTGCTTTCTCCAATTGGCGGATGAGATTTAGATTTAAAGGTTCATCCATGGGTTCCTGTTGCCTACCAGAGTTGAACACATGAAACTCGGCACTCATGTTACCGAATGAGAGCTTCATGAGACCATTTCTACAATTAATCAAGGCATTGGAGGTTGCCAGAAATGGTCTACCCAAAATCAAAGGTATTTGAGAGTGGGTGTTCGCAACAGGATTGGTATCGAGGACAACAAAATCGACTGGAAATATAAAATCTCCAACTTTGATAAGCACGTCCTCGATAATCCCCATGGGAATACGAATGGATCTATCCGCCAGTTGGAGGGTGATCTTAGTTGGTTTCAATTCTCCCAAGTTCAACTGTTGATAAACAGAGAATGGGAGGAGGTTGACTGCTGATCCAAAATCAAGCAAAACATTGCTCAGTCTAGTGTCCCCTATCGTACACTGAATAGTAGGACACCCAGGATCCTTGTATTTTGTGTAGGTGGGATTGGACAAAAGTGAGCTGATATTTGCAGCCAAGAATGCTTTCTTAGGAACATTGGTCTTCCTTTTGGTTGTGCAGAGATCCTTCAACACTTTGGCATATTGAGGTATTTGTTGGATGACATCCAACAAGGGGATGTTAACCTTTACATGCTTAAACACCTCTACTATCTTGTCCATGTTGTCACTCTGCTTTTTGTTTAACCTACTTGGATAGGGAGCTTTTGGCAGGTAGGTTTTCTGCTGTGCCTGAGAAGAAAGCTTTGGTGTATTACCCTCACCCTCAGCTTCTTCTTCACCACCATTCCCACGGAGGGGCTGCATAGATGGTGGTGGGTGTGGCAAGGAAATGTGATTATCAACCTGTTTTCCATTCCTTAAGGTCACAATGGAATTGACATGGTGAACAGGTTCCTCCACATGGTTCACTTGCCTCCCCCGAGGTACCACATTCTCATTTTGCATTTGTTGTTGTTGGTACATACGGGGGTTAGCCTCAGGCTGGCTAGGAAAAGATCCTCTCTCTCTCTCATGTACAGACTGAGCCAATTGGCCTATCTGAAGCTCTAGAGATTTTATGGTCTGCTGATTTGAAGTGAGAACTTGACTTGTGGTAGACATAAAATTTTTCATTGAGTTTTCAAGTCCACGAGTCAAGGTCTCAAGCGAATTGAATCGGGTTTCCATATTATTGGAATTTGGGAAACCCGATTGATTGGTCGTTTGTGCTTGGGGTGGCTGATA
Organism: Triglochin maritima; assembly: GCA_963682175.1. NCBI lineage: Eukaryota > Viridiplantae > Streptophyta > Magnoliopsida > Alismatales > Juncaginaceae > Triglochin > Triglochin maritima. Next base: position 24,888,830 of record OY821788.1, on the reverse strand, counting down.
GGAATGCGCATGCATGGGAGGTTGGTGTGATTGGTAAGGTGGTCTAGAGGAGTTTGAAGGACCACCCGGGGCATTAGTTTGGTTCCATGAAAAATTGGGGTGGTTCCTCCATCCAGGGTTATAAGATGATGAGTATGGGTCATTCCTAGCTCTATCATAGATGGCGTTGACACGCTCCATCTCAGGAGGAATGGACTCACACTCGCTCTCTACATGACCTATCCTACCACATGAATGACAAGGAACTGGACCAGATGTGGACATGTGAGGTGCACTTTGTTGGTTTTGGAGCTCAATCGAATCCATACGGCGCATTAAGGCCGCCATGCGTGCCTCGGTGGCTGTAGTGGTATCGATAGCAAATGCGGAACCCGATCTAGTTGAGTTTGTATTCGCGATCCTCGCTCCTATACTAGATGATGCAGGTGGTTCCCTCACACTCTCCCACTGCATAGTTTTCTCAGCGAGGTCTTCTAGGAAGGCCCATGCCTCCCTTTCATCCTTTCCCAAGAACTCTCCTTGACACATGGACTCAAGGAGCGTTCTGGACGGGATGTGAAGACCCTCATACACAATCTGACAAAGACGCCACAACTCAATGCCATGGTGAGGGCACGAGGATAGTAGCTCTTTGAACCTCTCAAGATATGCATGAAATGGTTTGGTCTCATGTTGATAGAACGAATTGATTTCGTTCCTCAATTTTTGAGTCCGATGATTAGGAAAGTATTTCTTGAGGAATGCAGATTGAAACTCATCCCAAGTCCTAAAGGAATTCGCCTGGTTGCTGTACAACCACTTCTTGGCATCATCCTTTAGTGCAAAAGGAACGAGCCTAAGATGGATGGAGTCTGTGCTAAGTTGTTGCAGCTTGAACATAGCACAGACCTCCTCAAATTCCCTGAGAAAGATATAGGGGTCACCTTTCCCAGTGAAATGAGGGAGCATGAAAATGAATTGAGGCTTAACCTCAAAATGGTTCCCATTAGTCTCTGGTAATACGATGCATGAGGGTAGAGCTGTACGGCTCGGGTAGCATCGATCACGTAGAGGTATGGGAACGACAACTGGGAGCACTGGTCGAACAGGTGGGTCCAGCAACTGCTCCTCCTCATGGAAATTAGCAGCCATTGAACCCGGACTACGTGCGACACGAGAGGAGGGAGGTGTCGAGAAATCGATGACCGAAGCCGGATTGACAACGCTCCTCGTCAAACGACCACTCTCGTCTCGTGTCCACGAAAGCATGCACAAAGGTGCACACACACAAAACAAAACTTTTTTTCTTTTTTTTTCAAATGAAGAATGTACGTAGAAGAGAAGACGAGGGAACACAGGAGAGAAAGAATGACTCAGGAGAGAAGGGAAGAAGTCCTTAAGCTACGGCGGATGGGTACAGGTAGAAGCACACAAGCAAACAAGGCTCAAGCAATCCTAAGGTCGCTATAGGTCCTTACAGCTAGACGACGCCTAACTGCGAGGTCACACGACCTCAACACGCCTCACCTCCCTACAACGAGGACCACAAAGCCCAGCAAGTGAGCCAAGATCCGGGGATCTCGTCTCTCCTACTATCGACAAAGTGGGCAACGCCGATCAGGTCATGACGGTCGGGACCGGATCACTCTCCTAATGCGTCCGAATTCCTTAAGGCCAATGTCTACTTGATTTTAAAATTAGGCTCTTGATTAGTGTGGTTTTTGGGGCGAAGGAAAGGGTGATGAAATCCCCCACCTTATTTTTTACGGGACAGCCCCTCCTTAATAGCGTTTTGGAGTCCTAAATCTAGCAATCAACTCTCCAAACAACGCTCAACTCACACTTGTTGCAATGCACTTCCTACTAACTAATGCATGTTCATACGAAATGCATGAATGAGAGTAGAAGGTGCGTACCTCACGCCAGCTCTCAGCAACAGAAAATAAAGCTAAGATAAAAGACAATCTAAATGCCTAAGTCACATACATGATGCATGACCTAAACAAGAATGAATGCCAAATCTTTTGCTTTGAGTTTTAGGGTCCAAGTTGCTTAAAGGAGGTTTGATTATTGATATGGGAATGAACTATAAGTCAAAACATGCCAAATTGAGTCCCAGATAACTAGATCATTTAGAGCAACAACAACAAGAAATTAAAAGATGAACAGAGCTCACCAGACCGCTGATTAGCGGTCTCAGACCGCTGATTGGCGGTCTGAAGTGCTCAGGTCGTCTGGAAATTTCTCCAGTAGCCTCCACTTGCTATTCCCAGTCTCCTGAAACAAAGAAAAACTACAACACACAAATTAAATCCACTCGAATCGTCCAAACAAGAGTCTGGACTAGCACCTCCCCGGCAACGGCGCCAAAAACTTGTTGAACGTTTTATTTTAAACCGCAAGTGCACGGCCGCGATGAAGCGGTGGCAAGTACGGGTCGTCCTCAGGGAGGTGAGTAGTCTCTTGCTTGTCCGAAATCAAGTGGCAAAAATAGGGGGAGAAAGATGTTTATGCTACTCTACTCTATACTACGCTAACAAGTACGAAATGTGAAAGAAGCAAACAAGCGATGAAATAAGAACTAAGCTAAGAATAAAGGAAGAATGCTGGAATTTCAGAAATGGAAAACCCCTAAGGGGTGGAGTGAGTGCACACAAGCAAAGAGGTGGGTGTAGAATACATTCTTTAAGCACATGAAGGTGGTGTTTATCAAGCATAGGAAGTGTCTAAATGTTATGGCAAAACCTATCAATCTATTCACCAACTTAGTTGATTAACATTTACATATGCAAGGTGTTTATTTCAGAACATAAACAAGCATGAGAGGTGTCTAATCATTTTGGCAAAACTCATCAAGTTGTAAATTCTATCCTAAACAAGCAAGCATACATTCATGTTTAATCAACACATTGAAATTAAAGCATTCATCCCATTCTCTAATGCATGTATGTACATCTACTCCACCCCCCAAAGGGGATGGAACTACTCACTAAACATTACACTAATTATTAAACTATGGAAAGAAAGCATATTAAAACTAAACTAGAATTAAAAGACGATTAAACTAAAACATGCACAACAATAAAAGAAGCATAAAACAAACAATGAAAGAAACATAAAACTTTATTGATAAAATGACTCACATTAAAAGTAGCATCCTCCTACTTTAGTGTGTGCTTCAAGACCTCACTTCTAGTAGGAAGAATAGCCACTTAAAATATGGAGTGATTACAAAAGGAGGTGAAGAGTTCTATTTATAGGCATGGAAAAAGCTAATCCGGGACAATCCCCCGATGTGGGACTAAACATATACCACACGTAGCCTAAAAATCCTCTAATACATGTGCTGGAGAAATTTGAGCGCATTTGGGCCAAAAGTGACCGCCAATTAGCGGTCTTGGACCGCTAATTAGCGGTCTATAGTGTCCGGATCGCTCTGGAATTTCTTGTGGGCTTTTCTGGAAGGCTTTGTTGGTATTTGATGCATCTAGTTTGCATGTTGGAGCTCCGACCCGAATAGAATTGCCAAAATACTCCCCATGATGGTGAGGAGTATTCTGTTTTGCTCTTAGTTCCTTCTGTCTTGCAATCATGTCCTTCTTCCTTGCATCTTGGTCCCCAGATCTCACAATTCAGTCCTTTTTCCCAGCTTTTGGGTTCTTTTATCCTTCATCTCTTCAAACCTATTTATTCCTGAAAACTAAACATAAAACTCGTAACATAGCATTGTTTAGGTGAAAGATAATGGATATAAGATACAAATATGAGCATGAAATGACGTCAATCAGATTTGGGGGAAGGTGTACGTGATAGTGTAAGTCCTCATAGGCAATGATGCACGAAACCTGACCCTGGGAGAATCAAACACCAACAAATAAAATGCTCCAAAGAAAAAGAAACAAAAAAAGAAAAAAAAAGTCAAATAAGAACCAAAATGGACTCTACACATTGTATCACATTCAGAAGTTAAGGTTGGCCATGTCTTTCACATAATTCCTTAGTTAACTCTCGCGAATAACTCATTAGGCTAGGTGTGTGGACTGATTACATATATAGAGTCGACCCGTAGTATTACCGCGTCCCATGATCGACAAAATAAGTCCAACGAGTCGTGTATCTAGATTGATTAATGCATCTTGTTCGGATTTTGTGGGTATATCCGCTGAAAACCCTCAGGAGACAACACTCCTCCTCCTTGGCGACAAGGAGGTTTAACGGCTTGTTGCACGTGCTAAGTGCAACCGTGATTCCTACGAAAGTGAGTTAGGATTTCTTGTTTTTCGCATGCTTTTCTCTTTCTTTGTTTTGCTCGGGACTAGCAAAAGTTAGGTGTGGGGGTATTTGATTGACGTCATTTCATGCTCATATTTGTATCTTATATCCATTATCTTTCACCTAAACAATGCTATGTTACGAGTTTTATGTTTAGTTTTCAGGAATAAATAGGTTTGAAGAGATGAAGGATAAAAGAACCCAAAAGCTGGGAAAAAGTACTGAATTGTGAGATCTGGGGACCAAGATGCAAGGAAGAAGGACATGATTGCAAGACAGAAGGACCTAAGAGCAAAACAGAATACTCCTCACCATCATGGGGAGTATTTTGGCAATTCTATTCGGGTCGGAGCTCCAACATGCAAACTAGATGCATCAAATACCAACAAAGCCTTCCAGAAAAGCCCACAAGAAATTCCAGAGCGATCCGGACACTGTAGACCGCTAATTAGCGGTCCAAGACCGCTAATTGGCGGTCACTTTTGGCCCAAATGCGCTCAAATTTCTCCAGCACATGTATTAGAGGATGTTTAGGCTATGTGTGGTATATGTTTAGTCCCACATCGGGGGATTGTCCCGGATTAGCTTTTTCCATGCCTATAAATAGAACTCTTTACCTCCTTTTGTAATCACTCCATATTTTAAGTGGCTATTCTTCCTACTAGAAGTGAGGCCTTGAAGCACACACTAAAGTAGGAGGATGCTACTTTTAATGTGAGTCATTTTATCAATAAAGTTTTATGTTTCTTTCATTGTTTGTTTTATGCTTCTTTTATTGTTGTGCATGTTTTAGTTTAATCGTCTTTTAATTCTAGCTTAGTTTTAATATGCTTTCTTTCCATAGTTTGATAATTAGTGTAATGTTTAGTGAGTAGTTCCATCCCCTTTGGGGGGTGGAATAGATGTACATACATGCATTAGAGAATGAGATGAATGCTTTAATTTCAATGTGTTGATTAAACATGAATGTATGCTTGCTTGTTTAGGATAGAATTTACAACTTGATGAGTTTTGCCAAAATGATTAGACACCTCTCATGCTTGTTTATGTTCTGAAATAAACACCTTGCATATGTAAATGTTAATCAACTAAGTTGGTGAATAGATTGATAGGTTTTGCCATAACATTTAGACACTTCCTATGCTTGATAAACACCACCTTCATGTGCTTAAAGAATGTATTCTACACCCACCTCTTTGCTTGTGTGCACTCACTCCACCGCTTAGGGGTTTTCCATTTTTGAAATTCCAGCATTCTTCCTTTGTTCTTAGCTTAGTTCTTATTTCATCGCTTGTTTGCTTCTTTCACATTTCGTACTTGTTAGCGTAGTATAGAGTAGAGTAGCATAAACATCTTTCTCCCCCTATTTTTGCCACTTGATTTCGTACAAGCAAGAGACTACTCACCTCCCTGAGGACGACCCGTACTTGCCACCGCTTCATCGCGGCCGTGCACTTGCGGTTTAAAATAAAACGTTCAACATGTATCGTTAGGGTCATGTTAGTGTGCTGCATTTAATATCGATATATCTGCTTGCCATGATCCTTGGGTGACTTGTCTTCTTTTGCTTGCCTAGTGCTTCAAAATTTTCACATTTCTTTCAAAATCTTCATGTGTTTGCGAAAGAAAATGTTTTGTGGGTTTTGTGTGTGTTTAGAATGTGCAAAACCGTTGAGAGGCAAAGTAAAAAGAAAGCTCCCAAAATTGTCTTGAACTTGATGCATTAGGATATCTAGTACATTGTATTTAGGATTTATCGAGTCGTTAGGATGCACCCTAGTTTTCCCTTGGGGATGAGTAATCATAGGGTTTCAGTGCTCAAACATTTAAAGAAGTCCACCCTAAACCTAATGAGTCAATAATTTGTGTCTATTAACTTAAGGAGGTTTGTTGTTGTCAAGGACCCTTTAAATCTTGTTGTGAGACATTAAGTGTAGGGGTTTTGGTTCATGTGTATATAAGAAATAAGTGAGTAGGTGTTCTCTCTTCTCGCACGGCTCCTATCACTCGGGAAAGTAGGTCTGAGGGGACTTTGTGCCTGGTGCTTTCGAGTCATCTGACTTGGGATGCGCCGACCGAACTCTCATTACACGGGTGGTAGGGATTGCCCTATGTGGAGATTTAGGGAAAGGTGTACGTGATAGTGTAGGTCCTCATGGGCAATGATGCATGAAACCTCACCTTGGGAGAATGGAGCTCAAACTAATAAAAAGAAAAAAAAATTGAAAAAAGAAAAAAAAATGCAAATAAGAACTTTTATGGACTTTACACTTTGTATCACTTGAGGATGTTGAGGTTGTCCATGTCTTTCACTTAATTCCTTATTTAACTTGCATGAATGGTTTATTAGATTAGGTGTGTGGACTGATTACCTATATAGAGTCGGCCAGTAGGATTAGTGCGTCCAATGATCGACAAAATTTGTCTAACGAGTCTAGTGTCTAGATTGAATAATGCATATTGTTCGGATTTTGTGGGTATATCCGCTGAAAACTCTCAGGAGACAACTGATTGACATAATTTCATGCTTCTATTTGTATCTTATATCCATTATCTTACACCTAAGCAATGCTACGTGACGAGATTTATGTTTGAATTTCAGAAATAAAGAGGTTTGAAGAGAAGAGCCATGAAAGGACCCAAAAGTAGGAAAAATGACTTAATTGTGAGACCTGGGGACTAAGATGCAAGGGAGAAGGACCTGAAGGTAAGACAGAAGGACCTAAGAGCAAAACAGAAAAGTCCACACCATCATGGGGAGTATTTTGGCAATTCGATTCGAGTCGGAGCTCCAATAAACAAAGTAGATGCATCCAAGACCAAGTAATAGATCAAGCAAAGCCCACAACAAAACTAAACCGGATCTGGAGCATATAGACCACCAATTGGCGGTCTGGAACCTCTAATTGGCGGTCCAGATAGCTCTGGATCTGCTTAACTTTTGGGAGCACGTGTATTTGTGTATGGTTAGTCTATTTTTGGTATTTGTTTAGTCCCACATCGGGGGATTGTCCCGGATTAGATTTTTCCATGCCTATAAATAGAACTCTTCACCTTCCATTGTAATCACCCATTGCTTGGTGGCATTCTCTCTACTAAGGAATGAGCCTTGAAGCAAAAACTCAAGGTGGAGAAGAATGCTACCTTCAATGTGAGTCATTTGTTAATAAAATAATTCTTCTAGTTTCTTTTAATCTTGTCTTTTAATTTGGGTATGTTTGTTTAGTCTTTCCTTTCCTTTTATACTTCTTTAATATATCTTGCTTGATTAGTGTAGTTTTATTTCAGTATAATGCTTCATTTTGTTAGAGTAGTTAGTTTAAATTTGTGTGAGTAGTTCCATCCCCTTTGGGGGTGGAGTAGATGTATGTACATGTTATGTAGGTGGTATGAATGCTTAATATGAATGTTTTGTGAGAAATATTAGTATGCTTGCTTGAATTATTAAGAACCTTACTTGATGGTTTCTGCCATAGCTTAGGTACACTCCATGCTTGTCTAAGTGTCTTAATAACAACCTTGCATTGCTCATATTAATCACCTAGATTAGTGTTGTAAATGATAGGTCTTGCCATGAGGTACCTGTTATGCATGAACAAACACTAACCACACTTGAGCTTATAGTATGCATTCAACACCACACTTATTTCATCTACACACACACACTTCACCCCTTAGGGGTTTGCATTCCTGTCTTTTTATCTTCTTCATTAGTTGTTTAGCTTAGTTGTTTAGTTATTGCATTTCAGGTTGCTTGTTTACTAGTTTAGATTAGTGTAGTGTAGTGTAATACATCTTTCTCTCCTTCTTTTACCTCTCGCCTTCGAACAAACCAATTGTCAACACACCTCCCAGTGGACGACCCATATTTGCCACTGCTTCAACGCGGCCGTGCACTTGCGGTTAATATAACACGATCAATCAAGTTTTTGGCGCCGTTGCCGGGGAGGTGCTCTGTCCAGACGTTGGTTTGGACGATTCAATGGGTTTTTAATTTTTTGTTTCCAGTTTTTCTTGGTCTTAGGGATCCTAGAGATCACGGGGAGGCTACTGGAAGAGTTGGAGCACCAACACTTCAAAAGGGACCGCCAATCAACGGTCTGGGACCGCCAATTGGCGGCCTGGTGAGGTCTTCCTGCTTTCATTTTTCTTCTGGTGGTTTATTGCTTCACTTTCGTTATCTGGGAGCCCTATTTTGCATGCTGTGACATCTAGTTTGCTCCCAGATCATTAATCACTCCCCCATTAATCAACTTGGCCCTAAAATCCAAAGCAAAAGACTAGGCATTCTTACTTGTTTAGGTCACGCATCATGTATTGACTTAGGCATATAGTTGTCTTTTCTTTTAGCTTTATTTTCATGTGTTGAGCGCTGGCGTGAGGTACGCAATTTCCTACACTCATTCATGCATCTCGTATGCCCATGCATTAGTTAGTAGGAATTGCATCAGGACAAGAGTGAGTGAGCGTTTGATTGGAGCAATTGATTGCTAGATTTAGGATCAAAACGCTACTAAGGAGGGGTTGTCCCATAAAAGATAAGGTGGGGGATTTCATCACCCTTTCCTTGGTCCCAAAAATCACTCGTAATCAAGCCTTAACTAAAAGCAAGTAGACATTGGCCCTAGGATTTTGGACGCACTAGGAGACTAATCTAGTTGAGACCGCCATGACCTGATCAGCGTTGCCTACCTTGTCGATAGTAGGAGGTACTGGATCTGGTATCACTTGCTGGGCATTGTGGTCCTCATTGTAGGGAGGTGAGGCGTGTCGAGGCTAGTGACCACGAAGGTAGGCGTCGTCTAGCCTAAGGACCCATTGCCTTACATTGTTTGAGTCGTGCTTGCTAATTAGGCTTCTACCTGATCCCATTACCCACGCTAGCATTAGGGATTCTTCCTCTGAGTCATCTTCTTCTCACCTTCTTCTACGTTATAGTCTCCTCCCCTTTACGTTCTCTGCTGGCGCTTTAGGGTCGAGTCGAGCACTTTTTGCGAGTTTAGCCTCGTGGTGGTGAGAGTGAACGACTCGAGAGTGTTGGAGGACGGGGAGCTACTGATCAACCCACCACAGGAGAATGCCCGTCTCCTGGGCTACAAGGACCGCTGATTGGCGGTCCCCAACCACCGATTGGCGGTCTAAAAGGCGCACCTCGTGCGCTGCCTTAGACCGCCCTGATCACCATTCCTTTTGCCTTCTTTTGACACCACTAGATCCATTCTTGATCTATTATACTGGGGGGCACGAAGGAAAGAAGGTGTCTCTCTCCTTGACACTCACAAAGCAAAAGAACGATTTTGCAATGCACACTCTTCTTCTTTTTTCTACTCACATACCCACTCTTTTCTCACACAATTTCGTGGCTCGACTTCTAATGCTTGATATATATTATTGTTGTATTACAAATGGTGAAGGCACTTACATGACCCTACAACTTCCAAATATAAAGACTACATAAACATGATCATTCAGGATCATTACACCCTCTACTTAAATTGCATACATAATTAGGACGAAAATTACACAAAAAATGAAAAGACTCTTGTCTCTTCCACTCCCTCAACCTTTTGTCTTCTCATATGTTGACTCTTCACCCCCTTGATGAGTCATTAAGCAATAATGATGTGGCGGGTGACTAGGACGCCACATAGGGTTAAGTCGCCACCTAGGATTAAGTTCAATTCTCAATACTCCTCCTTGAACTTAATCCTCTTCCATCCTCCATCCCAAGTTGATTTCTCAACTTCACATACAAGCCAATTGCCAATGCTTTTGTTTTGTGTGAGAAGACACACCATGTGCAACTCACTCGTCGTCTCGTAGATTTCACGAAGTCTCTTGAACTTCCTTGGTCTCATCTCGTCATGTTTGTCAGATGGAACCGTTTCATGATCAGTGGGGTTGGCTATCTCCTCTTCTTGTTCTTCATTTGGCACTTGTGGAATCTCCTCTTTGGACTCCCATGTTACCTCCTCGTTAGCCTGTACATCACGACTAATGACGATTTTGTTGTTAGTCGGATCGAGAAGCCTATAAGCCTTCGATCGTTCATCATAGCCAACAAATACAAGCTTGATGCTCCTATCATCAAGTTTTATCCTTCTTTCTTTTGGCACATGTGCATATGTTGTGCTTCCAAACACCTTCATATGTGCTACGGTTGGCTTGTAGCCACTCCACGCTTCTTGTGGAGTTACTCCCTCCAAGCTTGCGGTTTTGCAACGATTCAACGTGTACACTGCACAGGCCACTACTTCGGCCCATAGCTCTTTTGACACGTTCTTGCTTTTCAACATACTCCGAACCATGTCCATGATGGTTCTATTCTTCCTTTTAGCTACACCATTTTGTTGCGGTGAGTATGGAGCCGTCAAATGGCGTTTTATGCCATTCTCCTCACAAAAGTTGTTGAACTCGGTTGACGTGAACTCGCCTCCTCGATCAGACCTTAATGTCTTGATGTTGTTGCCACTTTGTTTCTCCACATATGCCTTGAACTTCTTGAACATGCGAAATGCCTCAGATTTCTCCTTCACGAAGTACACCCACGTTTTCAGTGAAAAGTCATCAATAAACGTTAAGAAATAATGATTCTTACTAATCGAGTGTGGAGTGATCGGTCCACATATGTCGGTATGCACCAACTCTAGCACCTTCTTTTCTCTATGTTCAGCTTGCTTTGGAAAACTCTTCCTTGGTAATTTTCCAACCACGCAACCTTCACAAAATCCGTCTTTGGATTCGGTCATCGGCAGACCATGCACCATTCCCTTCTGCGCCATTTCTTGGATCCCGCCGAAATTCAAGTGTCCAAGTTGCATATGCCACAACCAATCTCCCTCAACGCACGCATTCAAGCATCTAGCACGAGCACATGTTAGATTCAATTTAAACATTCAATTTTTGGACATTTCTACCTTTGCAATCAGATGTCCATCTTGTCCTCGCACGGTCATGTGTCGATCCTTCATCAAGATCGTGAACCCTTTCTCCAGGAGTTGTCCCATGCTTAATATGTTCGTCTTCATATCGGGCACAAAGAACACATTGGAGATAAGCTTTTGAGATCCATCCTTTACTTGGATCATGATGTGGCCTTTCCCTTCTACGCGCACCTTTGATGCATCTCCAAACGAAACGTGCCCATCTACTCCTTCCTCCAAATGTGCGAACATGTGTCTATTTCCACACATGTGGTTGCTTGCTCCCGTATCGAGATACCAAACTCCTTCTTGTTCGGCTTCCACTCCTTTGTCGGCAAGCAAGACTACACCCTCATCACAAGCATTCTCCTCCACGGCCACAAGGTTGGAGTTTTCTTCCACCCTTTTCTTCGACCAACACTCGCTTGCGTAGTGTCCATGCTTCCCACAATTGAAGCACTCAATCACCTTCTTCGATCCGCGATCACCACGGACACGGTTGGAGCTCTCGTCCACCTTCTTTTGCGACCAGCATTCTTTCGCAAAATGACCACGCTTCCCACACTTGAAGCATTCGACCTCCTTCTTTCTTGGATGACCTCTATAATCACGACCGCTTCCACGATCTACGTTGCGAGGTTTCTCCTCCTTAAGCGACATCTTCGCTTGCAACGCCTCCTCCAAGACATCTTGTCTTTTCTTCTTCTTTCTTTGCTCGTGTGCCTCCAACGAGCTAGCTAGATCATCAATAGTCATCTTCTCGAGGTCCTTTGATTCCTCGATTGCGCACACCACATTCTCGAAGTCCGCGGTGAGAGAACGCAACACCTTCTCCACCACTCTTCCTTTGGTCAGCGCCTCCCCATTTCTTTTTAACTTGTTCACCACCATGCGAACTCTCGTCATGAAATTGGCAACTCCTTCTGATTCTTTCATCTTTAATGCCTCGAACTAACCTCGAAGCATTTGGAGGCACACTTGCCTCACTCGATCAGCCCCCTTGTAGCTCCTTTTAAGAGTATCCCACGCCTCCTTCGACGTCCTCGCTTCAGCGATCTTTTCAAAGCCACTCTCATCCACCGCTTGGAAGAGAAGGAAGAAAGCACTCTTATCTTTGGCTCTTCTCTCCTTTTGTGCTTTGATTTGTGCGATGGTTTCTTCTCCCGTCTCAGCCTCCTCCTCGAAGCCGCTCTCCACAGGAGCCCAAGCATCATGCGCACCCAGCAGCGCACGCATTTGGATACTCCAATTGTCGTAGTTGCCTTTCGACAATCGAGGCAACGACGCATGACCAAACAAGGTCATTCCCGAGCTTCCCATCGGACGAGGCTCTGATACCAGATGTTGGAGGATGGGAGGAGGACGGGGAGCTACAGATCAACCCAGCACAGGAGAATGCCCGTCTCCTGGGCTACAGGGACCGCTGATTGGCGGTCCCCAACCGCCGATTGGCGGTCTAAAAGGCGCACCTCGTGCGCTGCTTTAGACCGCCCTGATCACCATTCCTTTTGCCTTCTTTTGACACCACTAGATTCATTCTTGATCTATTATACTGGGGGGGTACGAAGGAAAGAAGGTATCTCCCTCCTTGACACTCACAAAGCAAAAGAACGATTTTGCAATGCACACTCTTCTTCTTTTTTCTACTCACATACCCACTCTTTTCTCACACAATTTCGTGGCTCATCTTCTAATGCTTGATATATATTGTTGTTCTATTACAAATGGTGAATTCTAGTGCTTTATATACGCACTTACATGACCCTACAACTTCCAAATATAAAGACTACATAAACATGATCATTCAAGATCATTACACCCTCTACTTAAATTGCATACATAATTAGGACGAAAATTACACAAAAAATGAAAAGACTCTTGTCTCTTCCACTCCCTCAACCTTTCGTCTTCTCATGTGTATCTAGTGCCAAGAAGCCGGTCGATCATGCCAGGGAACCACTCCCTGAAGTGCATGGGCCTAGAGGTGGGACTCGTGCGGTGTCATATCGGGCACGGCACAACGGCCGGACCCCTGGGCATAGCAAGGCCTGGAGCACAGCTCCGGCGTGGGCCGTGCCATGCCATGCTGCACAGCATATTGGCCTGGGACCCATCAGTTGTTAGGCTAACGAGCCGTGCCGACTCTTCTAATGGACTTCCATACAAAAATCTAAAATTATTAAATTAAACCTAATAAAAACGAAAATATTGTAATTCCTAAATCTGTACTTCTAATGGACGTTTTTTTCGTGGAGAGACTAAACCCGAAATTAAAAACGTACTAGTGAAAATATGCAATCGTTTAAACGTGTATCGGTACTCATCACCAGATTAATAAATATATATACTTGTATTACTTCAGCAGCATGCACTTAGCCACTTACCAAAAAAGGAGTCGAAGATGGTCCATCGCTATTGGCATCCAAAATTGCAACATCCAATACAGCATGCAAGAACATGTCTCTCTGAGCTCTTCCCTCCGTCACACCCAAAATCCTTTTCTATGATTGGTTCGCATTTAAAATCGGAAGCATCCATGTGGCTTTTAAAGCCAATGATTGAGGTCGGGAATGGTGACGCTGAAACACCAGACGTGGAATGCAATAGAAGCCAATCTTTGAAGAATCCCATGCATCCACAGACACACTTTCCAATACTTCAAACACACGGTCAGGTTTATTGTAAGACTTGTGTTGTTGCTGCGAAGGACAAGACACGAAACGGGTAATATAAATCTGAGGTTCAGTTGTTGTCAGGAGGTTTTGGGACCTTACGGGGGATGTGTTTGGTGAGTGGTGATGCGAATGGAAAGTATTGGAATAGATACGACACGAAACAAGGGAAGGCGTACATGAAAAGCCGTGTGTGAGGGTTTGGCCAATTACAAGAACTGCACGTAAGGCGAAGGTTGGAAATGTGTAAAGTGTAAACATTAATGGGCGACCTTTTGCTAAGATAGTTCTTGGGCGGAAGCATTCCTTTTCAACCATATCAGGCCCAAAACGGGGTTCAGGATTGAAAAGTGACAACCTTGTGATATCTTCTACGGACATTAGTTTTGCTTTTCTTGGGCCAGGTGAGATGGATTTTTCTGTGTATTTTCTTAAGTGAAGACTTAAAAAATGAACGACTGGGGATGATGGCGTGGGGTGAGAAGTCAGAGTATAGTTTTTCATACTGGGAGTCGAGGAAACCGGAGGAGGGGGAGCACATTCCATAGGCAACCATATGAAGAGGAGGAGATTTTTGTTTTGGGAGTGATGGAAGAAGGAATTTAGGGAGAGAATGTTTTTGGTGTAGTATTAATAGAGAGTGGAGGAGGGTAGAAGAGGGAATAATGGGGGGAAGCAAAAAAGATGTGCAAGAGAGAGATAGAAAATTTTGGTTGGGAAAGGAGATGGAAAAGAAAATTTTGAGGGGAAATGAAGGATTGGAGGAGTAATGGAAGGTGGGAAGAAGGATGGAAATAGAAAAAGAAGAAAAACAGGAACAACAACAACAAAGTTTTTTATCCCAAACTAGTTGGGGTAGGCTAGAAATGAAACTTTAAGGAGTCATGGTTCAGGCACGTGAATCGCCTTCTTCCACGCGTTTCTGTCCAATGCAAATTCCCGAGGAACATTCCAATCTCTTAAATCTCTTTTGACCGCTTCCTCCCAAGTCAATCATGGTCTACCTCTTCTTCTTTTTATGTCTTCGATCTGATTCAATACTCCTCTTCTTATAGGTGCCTCCATATGTCTTATTTGTACTTGTCCAAACCATCTCAGTCTGTGTTGGATAACTTTCTCTTCTATTGGAGCAACTCTAACTCTCTCACGAATGTCTTCATTTCTAATCCGATCCATTCAGGTATGACCACACATCCACCTCAACATTCTCATTTCAGAGACACCCATCTTTTGTATATGTTGTCTTTTAGTTGGCCAACATTCCGCACCATATAACATTGCAGGTCTTATTACGGTTCTATAAAAATTTCCTTTTAACTTAAGTGGAATTTTCTAGTCACATAAGACACATGAGGCTTCTCGCCATTTTAACCATCCTGCTCTAATCCTATGGTTAACATCTTCATCGATCTCCCCATCTTTTTGAAGTATTGATCCAAGATATTTAAAGATATTTTTTCTACACACCACTTGTCCATCTAATATAATCTCATCTTCCTCGGTATTTACGTTACTAAAACAACACTTCATATATTCAGTTTTAGATCTACTCAGTTTAAAAACTTTTGTATAGTTTTTGTGTTTTTAGAGAGAAAAAAAGGAAAAACCAATTTTTTTTTCCCAAAACTGGTCGTTTGCCCGGAAGAACTGGATGACTAGTCTAGTTTCCTACGGGTTGGGAAAATTGACTGGTCAGGACGTCCGATTTAGTTTCTTGCCTATGTGAGGAACCCCATCTAAACGTCCGGGAAAGTTCCTTGTTCGGACTTCGATTTTTTTTGAAAAAAAAGGCGATCTTCGTATAGTTTTTGTGTTTTTAGAGAGAAAAAAAGGTGTGGTGTGATTTCCGTATAGTTTTTTTATGGTATATTATACATTTTTGTACTTATGAAGTGAGAGATTCATGGAAACATAAAGTGTCACTAAAAATCATTATTCATAGAATGGTGTGGATACACGGACGCACGCCATTTCACCGGCAATGTTAGCAAACGTGGGAGGTTTCTCATAAAAGAATCATGATTTGTTGATTATTTAAATCATTAACAATAAAAAAGGAAACAATTTGTTTCCCAACAAAGCAAAAAATGACTGGACACACACTAAATACATTCTAGACACTCTCGACACATTTTGGACATATTCTGGACACACATTCTGGACGCACACATTTCGGGCACACATTCTGAACACACAATGGACGCACATTCTGGACGCACACATTTCGGGCACACATTCTGAACACACAATGGACACATTCTGGACACACATTCTGAATACATTCTGGACACACTCTGGACACACATTTTGGACACACTCTGGACACATTCTAGACACACTCTGGATGCACACATTTTGGACACACTCGGGACACATTCTCGACACACTGGACATATCGAACATGTGTCTAGATTGTGTTCAAAGTGTGCCCAGCAGCAAGTCCAGAGAGCTAGTCGTTAAAAAGAGACAAATCATTCATAACTCTTCAACACAGAAATTACAAACAATACGTTTGACATATAAACACATACCATTCTTAACTCTTGCTGGACACACATACGAATTAAATTTTTAGTTCAAAAAAACGCATATCATTCCTAACTCCTGAAAATAAGGTAGGAGATGAAGAGATGATATATACAATCTTGGAAAAGACTGTTAACCTAATTTTGAAAGTAAACAATACCATGCATTTGGAAAGTGAACGTCACCTAGAATATTGAATCTCCCATTTACGTGAAAATCCATTGACTTGGAAAAGGTACTCTGCGTCGGCTCCACGTAGGACACGTTCGTGACGTGCACGTCCAATAATTGTTTTCTTTCTAAGAAGGATAACTCTGACCATATGTGATATGATTAATTGAAAAACGAACAATATCAGAAAAGAAAGAACATAGAAACAAACATAATGCGACGTCCGGGGAGATTTCGATACGAGGGTGGTTTAGGGCGGTGGTGGTGTAGGTGGTAGGAATTGAAAATGCATTCGAAGGAACTCAAAGTTCAAAGTGACAATGGAGTTCAATGATCAGAAGGCGGCTTCGAGCTCATGAACCTGGTTCTCACCTCATCGATCCGCTTGTTGAGCTTGACGTTGACAGAGCCAATGTGGCTTGCGATGGTGCTTTGGATGGACTCATTCCCGAACCACATGGGTCAAAGCTCCTCCTGTTCACAGTCGCTGGAAGACAGAGAGACGCGGTTGTGTTTGCGGCGGACAAGTGACTCAGCAACAATGGAGAGGGGCATTTGGGGCGGCGACATTCCATGCTCTTTCATGCTTTGCAATTGTTTCGAGTTCCTATCATGACTTGATTAGGATTGATGGAGTGAAGAGAGATGGAGTGGGGAGATGGTTTAAATAGAAAAGGAGTAGTAAATGATGGGATTTGGCAACTTGTGATCGCCAAGAGAGTAGGAAGTAAAATTTTGATTAGAATAATAGATGTTTCCTTTTCTCTTTTAATTGGAAGTGACAGAGGAAGTCAATCAAATTAAAATATTTGTTGATGTAATCAGAAGAGAAGAAACTTCGTTTTGGTTTATTGTTTTCTTTTCTTTATTAAAGTTTCATTTTCTTTAATTATCACTCTTGTCTTTTGTGATACAAAGGAAAATGAGTATTTAAGAGGAAATTTAGAGTAAAAAAATCAAAAAAATTATTTTTAAACTGAAATTTGGGAATTTTGCATAATTGGACCATGAGATGTTAGATAATGAGAAAATGCCTAAAGATCTTCTAATTTTACAAAATTGCTCACATGAGAGAAGTTTTGTGAAAATGTTTGCCAACTCCTTTTCAATGGGAACAAATTGCAAAAAAATTTCTTTGCTTGCAATATGATATTTGAGAAAGTGGTGACGAATTTAAACGTGATTAGTTCGGCAATGTTGAATTGGATTTTTGGATAAATTTATAGTGTTCGGGTTATCATACCAAATATTTATTGTGAGAAAGATTAATTCAAAATCTTTCAACTTCCAGTCGTGATATACTCGTCTTCAGTGGTTTAGAGTACTACGAAATTTTGCTTTTTGCTAATGCAGGAGGCAAGAGAGTGCCTTATAAATTGTCAAGTACCACTCGTACTTTTTCTGTCCGATTTGCATCCGGAAAAATCAACGTCACTATAAGCTATGAGGCCAAAGGAGTCGCATGCAGAATAAATAAACTGATATTATGGGTGTCATTTAAATAACAAAAGTTCTCTTAATTAAAGTCAAATGTGATTCCATGGGGGAAGATTGATAGCAAGCACAAAAACATACACTAACATTATATCAGGTCTACTAGCTATAAGTTAAAGTAAAGATCCTATCATACTTTGATACCGTTTGCATCAACAAGTTTACGATATTCATCTTTGTCCAATTTGATTGTCGGGCTCATTGGAATATTTGAATCTTTAGCTGTATCCGAAACATTCGAGAAGTTCTAAGGCATACTAGCTTTGATGGATAAATACTCCTTCTGGAGTTTGCTTTATTTGCAATTTGAGGAAGAAATTGAGTTCACCCATCATGCTCATCTCGAATTCTATTTTCATACACAGATAATCGGTCGACCTGAACTGTCTGCCCACATTCGGTTGAACGAAACAGACGGTTCGGTCGACCGGATGTTCAATTATCCTATTTGTGTTTTACTGCCCAGTTCCGGTCGATCGTGCATACCCTTTCGGTTGACCGTGTGAACTCATTTTTCCGACCGTTAGTTTTGTCGTATATACCCAACGGTCGTATTCGTATTAAACCAAAAAAATTACCCCAAATACATTTCTTGTATCGGTCGACCGAGGACCTTGTTCGGTCAACCGAATATCTGTCTCTTGACAAACCCGAACTTCCTGTTGGAATTCGGTCGGCTGTCTACCTTGTTTCGGTTGACCAAATTTGAGCTTGTTTATCAACCCCTTAGAGCCTGTTGTGAATCGGTCGACCGAACCCTTTGCGTTGTTCGACCGATCACTTAAATGTACCTAAGTCGTAGCGTTGGGCGGTCGACCATTCCTTAACCGGTCGACCGAACTGAGCTCAACACTGCCAGACGGTCGACCGAACGATCTGATCCGGTCGACCGAATTAACTCCGAATTTGGTCCTGCGAATTTCTATTTTGTGTATCCTATACCAACACTCACTCATTCAACCCCAACAACTATATTCTCTCTAATGCCTATATAAAGAGTTGTAAAACACAGTTTAACACAACTCTCCCACCACATATTGTCCAATACATTAGAGAGAAAGATCCAAACACTCCAAGTCTCAAACCTTCCACACTTTAGTCATAATTCCTATTCTCACTCAAGTGTGCTCAAGAATTAGAGAGTGTTGTCCCACTCATTCTTGTCAAAGAAGCAAGGGTCTTGGTGAAAGCCCAAGACAATGAGTACAGACTTCGGTGAGAACCCGAAGTGATCCCTCTCAGATTGTGAGAGGAGGAGCCAAGCTCGACGAGGGTTGTTCGCGAGCTTGAAGATTGAAAAGGCGTTCTCTCCCTGCCCAGAACGGGGAGTGGATAGTGAAGACACGAGCGGAGTTTGCAAGAGAGGACGTAGGCGGGAGGCCGAACCTCTGTAAAAACCCCTGTGTTTCTTGTGTTTTGCATTTTCTATTCTTTACTTGCTTGTTTTTGTTTAAATTCCGCTGCACATCTTTCATAGTTAAACAAGTAGGTAATTAGGGTTAAAAGTGATTAGAATTGTAGAACCTCACGATCCTAACAATTGGTATCAGAGCCTTGTGTGCTAAATTGTTTACTTAACCGTAATTTTTAGCAATGACTTCAACATCTAATCACATAGAAGTTTATGCACCACTAGACCTCCTTTACTTAATGGGTCAAATTATGATTATTGGAAGAATAGGATGAATATATTCCTAATTTCAAATGACCTTAAGTATTGGATGTTTCTTCAAAATCCATTCACACCCCTAAATGAAGATGAATTAGATTCACTTACAAGACCCAAAATGAAAGAAATCGAAATAAACTCAAAAATCATGAACATCTTGTATTGTGACCTTAATGAGGGTGAATATAATAAGATTAGGGGTTGTGTAAGTGCATACCAAATTTGGCATAGACTACAAATGCATCATGAGGGGGATAGCAAAACTAAGGAAACCCGCATTAGTCTCCTCATGCATAAATATGAGATTTTTTCTATGCAAATCGGTGAAAACATAAGCGAAATGAACACTTGCTTCACTGATATTACTAACTCTCTTTTGGTTTTTGGAATAAAATTAAATGAAGGAGAGATGACAAGAAAATTCCTCCGATCGCTAGGCCACGATTGGGAAGATAAGGTGGTCGCAATTGAAGAAGCACACGACCTCTCCCAACTCAAGATGGAGGAGTTAATTGGAAATCTCATGGCTTATGAGCTCCAAGAACAAACAAACCTTGGGATTACATGCAAATATTGACCAACCAAGGAGGAGTGTAGAAGATGAGGACTTTGAAGTCCTAGCAAAAGACTTCCTCAAATACCTCAAGAAGGATAAAGAAGAAAAGAATGAAAGAAGAGGTAGAAGAAGTGAAAAGAGAGAAAAGAAGATGGAGAAGGAAGAGAATGAAAATGAGAGAAAAGAGAAGGAGAAGAAAAATGAGAGAAAGGTGAGAAGGAGAGAAAATGAGAGGAGTAAGAGAAAGGAGAAGAGGTTGGAAGCTCACAAGGCTTCTTGGGACGATTCATCGTCTTCATCATCATCCAAATCAACCACACCGTCATCAACAAAGGAATATGCACATATGTGCTACATGGCAATTCAAGATGAAGGAAGTGAGGTATCTTCTAACTCTTACTCTAGTAGATCGCATTATTGCTCATCTAAGTCATATGCTAGTGATACTTCATGTTCCAAAGAAGAAACATATTCTCATGAGGAACTGCAAAATGCATTTCATGACTTACTTAAATAATATGAGATTATTTGCAAAAAGAACAAAAATGCTAGAAAGCAAATAAATGATCTCAAATGCAAAATTGAAATAATCATGAATGAGAAGAATGAGGTGCTTGCTAAACTTGAAACTAATGCATCACCTCTTGACAAGTTAAAAGCAATACCTATAGATGTTGAACAAATAAATCTTCACGCTTGCAATGTGCAATTAAGAAAAGATCTAGAAAAGTTCACAAATGGAACTAAGATGCTTAACATGCTATTAGGAAGTCAAAGACAATCTTTGCAAAAACATGATTTAGGATATAATGCTCAATTAAAAAACCATGCATCTTATACAACGTTAAATGGAAAGCACTTAGTTGTAAAGCATAGTTTTTCAAGTGTGTGGGCTCCTAAAACCAAAATGGTTTGGGTTCCCAAAGCTAACATTCAAGGACCCAAAATTGTTTGAGTACCGAAATCTACACTTGTAGGTGCTTGAGGAAGAAATCGGTGGTGACCGGGCGAGCTTAAGAGTCGAATTCAAAGCCGGTTGCATCGTCGAACGAAGGATGGATACAACCAATTCAAGCTTCAAGTTGGTATAATTTCTTATCCTCTAAAATTTTCAATCAAATTGGTTCTAGTCTAGGTTATATGCTTAATTGATATATCATATACTCATTCATTGCAAATCTTAAATGTTTGAATAACATCCATAGTTTTAGAGTCAAATTTTCTAAATGGATGTAAAAAGGGGAATGAAAACATCACATGCTTAATTGTAGTAGTATTTGCTTGTTGTTAAAGAAATGAACTTAATTGACATATCATATTCATATCGATAGGGGGAGCTTAATGAATATCATTTTCTTAGTGTAATGAAGTGCAAAATTTAGGGGGAGCAACTTCATTACAAAACATCCACATTAAACTTAAAACGTAAATTTTTTGATGGATGTCAAAGGGGGAGAGATAATTAAGGGGCTAACTTGGAATTTGATTTTAATTGATAAAAACTATGTACATCCATAGGGGGAGCATCTATATGCAAAGTTTACATATAAAAATTCAAAGTATTAAGATATAGGTTGTCATCATCCAAAATGGGGAGATTGTTGCCTTTTTGGCCTTAATCTATGTTTTGATGATTTAATCAACCTAATCTTAATTGTCATCATGTAGAGAAGCACACATGTTGCATTGCATATATATTGCTTTGTGCTAATGATTCATCGTTTTATTTAAACCGCAAGTGCACAACCGCGTTGAAGCGGTGGCAAATACGGGTCGTCCAATAGGAGGTGTGTCGATGTTTGGTTTGTGCGAAGGCGAGTGGTAAAGAAAGGAGAGAAATGTTGGTTACACTAAACTACACTAAGGTGCAAGTGGAAATGGAAAAGAAGCAAGAAAACTAAACCCCAAAGGGGGTAGAGAAATAATGTGAACATAAAGAAGTGTGTGTGTGTGTTCATTAAGCTCCTCACAATATGTAGTGCATGAAATCATAAAACTAAATCCAACTTTGCCTCCAGATGAATTAAGATTAGATCACATCATTAAAACATACAAGACAATAAGTGGAATGAAGCTAAATGAACTCAAGTATAAAGAGTAGACGCTACTATGCCTCCACATGAATTAAGATAAGACTATATAAGTAAAACATACAAGACATTAACCAAGGTAAAGGCAACAAGAGTACATACACTACAACTTGTGTTTCCAATATTAATTCCATCCATATCCTAACCTTATCATTCCCCATAAAATAGGTCCACTAATCAAAGCATAGGCTAAGCTTCATTCAAGAGCATTAGGATATGAAAGATAAGAGTGGAGACCCATTAGATGGTTATGGAAATCATATAAAACTCAAGGGATTAAGATAACACACACTTAATACACTACATGATTATATCACATATTTCTCCACCCCCAAATGTGATGGATCGACTCACTACTCATTACACTAACTATATTAACAAGATGAAGCATTATACTGAAATGAAATTACCCTAAGAAAGCAAGAAATAATAAAGAAGCTTAAAAGGAAAGAAAAGACTAAACAAACATGTACAAATTAAAAGACAAGATTAAAAGAAAGTAGAAGAATTATTTTATTAACAAATGACTCACATTGAAGGTAGCATTCTTCTCCACCTTGAGTTTTGCTTCAAGGCTTACTCCTTTGTAGAGAGAATGCCACCAAGCAATGGGTAATTACAATGGAAGGTGAATAGTTCTATTTATAGGCATGGAAAAAGCTAATCCCGGACAATCCCCCGATGTTGGACTAAACAAATACCAAAAATAGACTAAGAATACACTAATACACGTGCTCCACAAATTTTAGCGGATCCAGAGCTATCTGGACCGCCAATTAGCGGTCTCAGACCGCCAATTGGCGGTCTATAAGCTCCAAATCCATTTTGATTTCGTGATGGGCTTTGATGCATCTACTTTATTTATTGGAGCTCCGACCCGAATCGAATTGCCAAAATACTCCCCATGATGGTGTGGAGTTTTCTGTTTTGCTCTTAGGTCCTTCGGTCTTACGTTCAGGTCTGTTGAACGTTTTAATTTAAACCGCAAGTGCACGGCCGCGATGAAGCGGTGGCAAGTACGGGTCGTCCTCAGGGAGGTGAGAAGCCTCTTGTTTGCACGAAATCAAGTGGCGAAAATAATGGAGAAGAGAGTTGGTTACTCTACTCTACACTAAACTACGCTAAGAAGTACGAAATGCGAAACAAAGAAATAAACGATCAAATAAAAACTAAGCTAAGAACAAAATAGAAGTGCTGGAATTTCAGGAATGGAAAACCCCTAAGGGGTGGAGTGAGTGCACACAAACAAAGAGGTGGGTGTAGAATACATTCTTTAAGCACATGAAGGTGGTGTTTATCAAGCATAGGAAGTGTCTAAATGTTATGGCAAAACCTATCAATCTATTCACCAACTTAGTTGATTAACATTTACATATGCAAGGTGTTTATTTCAGAACCTAAACAAGCATGAGAGGTGTCTAATCATTTTGGCAAAACTCATCAAGTTGTAAATTCTATCCTAAACAAGCAAGCATACATTCATGTTTAATCAACACATTGAAATTAAAGCATTCAATCCATTCTCATTTGCATGTATGTACATCTACTCCACCCCCCAAAGGGGATGGAACTACTCACTAAACATTACACTAATTATTAAACTATGGAAAGAAAGCATATTAAAACTAAGCTAGAATTAAAAGACGATTAAACTAAAACACGCACAAACAATAAAAGAAGCATAAAACAAACAATGAAATAAACACAAAACTTTATTGATAAAATGACTCACATTAAAAGTAGCATCCTCCTACTTTAGTGTGTGCTTCAAGGCCTCACTTCTAGTAGGAAGAATAGCCACTTAAAATATGGAGTGATTACAAAAGGAGGTGAAGAGTTCTATTTATAGGCATGGAAAAAGCTAATCCGGGACAATCCCCCGATGTGGGACTAAACAGATACCACACATAGCCTAAACATCCTCTAATACATGTGCTGGAGAAATTTGAGCGCATTTGGGCCAAAAGTGACCGCCAATTAGCGGTCTTGGACCGCTAATTAGCGGTCTACAGTGTCCGGATCGCTCTGGAATTTCTTGTAGGCTTTTCTGGAAGGCTTTGTTGGTGTTTGATGCATCTAGTTTGCATGTTGGAGCTCCGACCCGAATAGAATTGCCAAAATACTCCCCATGATGGTGAGGAGTATTCTGTTTTGCTCTTAGGTCCTTCGGTCTTGCATTCAGGTCCTTCTTCCTTGCATCTTGGTCCCCAGATCTCACAATTCAGTCCTTTTTCCCAGCTTTTGGGTCCTTTTATCCTTCATCTCTTCAAACCTATTTATTCCTGAAAACTAAACATAAAACTCGTGACATAGCATTGTTTAGGTGAAAGATAATGGATATAAGATACAAATATAAGCATGAAATGATGTCAATCAAATACCCCCACACCTAACTTTTGCTAGTCCCGAGCAAAACAAAGAAAGAGAAAAGCATACGAAAAAACAAGAAATCCTAACTCACTTTCGTAGGAATCACGGTTGCACTTAGCACGTGCAACAAGCCGTTAAACCTCCTTGTCGCCAAGGAGGAGGAGTGTTGTCTCCTGAGGGTTTTCAGCGGATATACCCACAAAATCCGAACAAGATGCATTAATCAATCTAGCTACACGACTCGTTGGACTCATTTTGTCGATCATGGGACGCGGTAATACAACGGGTCGACTCTATGAATGTAATCGGTCCACACACCTAGCCTAATGAGTTATTCGTGAAAATTAGTTAAGGACTTGAGTGAAAGACATGGGCAACCTTAACTTCTGAATGTGATACAATGTGTAAAGTCCATTTTGGTTCTTATTTGACTCTTTTTTTTCTTTTTCATTTTTTTTTCTTTTTTTTTCATTGGAGCATTTTATTGGTTGGTGTTTGATTCTCCCGGGGTCAGGTTTCGTGCATCATTGCCTATGAGGACTTACACTATCACGTACACCTTCCCCCAAATCTCGACATAGGGCGATCCCTACCACCCGTGTAACGGGAGTTCGGTCGGTGCATCCCAAGTCAGATGACTCGAAAGCACCAGGCACAAAGTCCCCTCAGACCTACTTTCCCGAGTGATAGGAGCCGTGCGAGAAGAGAGAACACCACTTATTTATCTACATGGGAACCAAAACCCCTACACTTAAGTTTCACAAAAAGAGATTAAGGGCCCTTGACTACGACAAACTTCCTTATACTAACAGACACGAATTATTTGACTCACTAGACTCAGGGTGGACTTCTTTAAATGTTTGAGTACTGAAACCCTATGATTACACACCCCCCGAGGGGAAACCGGGGTGCATCCTAACGACTCGATAAGACCTAAAGCCAGTAAACTAGAAATCCTAATGCATCAAGTTCAAGACAATTTTGGGAGCTTTCTTTTTACTTTGCCTCTCAACGGTTTTGCACATGCTAAACACACGCAAAACCCACAAAAACATTTTCTTTCACAAACACATGAAGATTTTGAAAAAATGTGAAAATTTTAAAGCACTAGGCAAGCAAAAGAAGACAAGTCACCCAAGGATCATGGCAAGCAGATATATCAATGTTAAATGCGGCACACTAGCATGACCCTAGCAGTACACACAAAAGAAAAGAAAACCAAAGGAAAAAGACTCGAGTATGTACACACGTAAAACACCCCCCCACACCTACTTCATGCATTGTCCTCAATGAATGTGAACAAGATACTACATGGATACATGCATGAAAAAGGAAAGATCTCACCAACATGAAGTACAAAGGGACGTTCAGGGTCATGTTGATGGACACAAACCCAAATTCCTTCAAAACCTGTGAGAAGCTGAAGAAGGGAGATAAATACGTAAAGAAATTGTGGCCCAAGTACACAAGGGTTGGGGCCCACAACAATCGATGCTCAATGAAGGAGTCTTTTATTATTATTTTTTTCTTCTTCTTCTTCTTCTTCTTCTTTTTTTTTTTTTTTTACAAGATATATACATCAACCAAGATATTCTCATAATCATTTGGTCAAGGAACATCAAATGAGAACATCATGTTTTGAGGACCAGAGACTTGCCGAGATGGGCAAACTCCACTGGTACTCTGAGGTGTCATGCGGGGTGAAAGGTCAAAGCTGAAAGGCTCGAACCCCTCATGATATTGGTTGGGTGTGGGCAACAAAGAATGAAGTTGTGTTGCCTCACTAGGATTTAATTGCTCATCGAAGAAAACCCTCCAACCAATAGGCGGGTGCATCGGAATGAGTTCCTCAAGCTCATTCGATGGATGCGGTAGACCTGCATTACTAAGAATGGGGCTTCTCCCCAAGTCATCCAATAAGGACCTCCCACCATCATTTAGATCATCAAGCATAAGCTCGGTCATAGGTGGGTCCTTGTTGGAGTCAATATGAAGCTCAAATGACTCAATGGCCATGGGACATGAGGTAGAGACACCTTCTGGTATAGGCTTATGATGAGGTGTCTCACTCTCACTAGTACTCTCAACTGAATCATGCAACGAACACTCCCTTTGGACATTCATGTTCGAGGCCAGCTCACTCTGTTGCATTGCGAAGACAGGCAATGAGTTTTTGCTGGGCCCTCGAACATTCTCAACGGGTTGCATTGGGGTTAGGGGTGTTCGTTGATTTTGTGGTGCTTTCTCCAATTGGTGGATGAGATTTAGATTTAAAGGTTCATTCATGGGTTCCTGTTGCCTACCAGAGTTGAACACATGAAACTCGGCACTCATGTTACCGAATGAGAGCTTCATGATTCCATTTCTACAATTAATCAAGGCATTGGAGGTTGCCAGAAATGGTCTACCCAAAATCAAAGGTATTTGAGAGTGGGTGTTCGCAACAGGATTGGTATCGAGGACAACAAAATCGACTGGAAATATAAAATCTCCAACTTTGATAAGCACGTCCTCGATAATCCCCATGGGAATACGAATTGATCTATCCGCCAGTTGGAGGGTGATCTTAGTTGCTTTTAATTCTCCCAAGTTCAACTGTTGATAAACAGAGAATGGGAGGAGGTTTACCGCTGATCCTAAATCAAGCAAAACATTGCTCAGTCTAGTGTCCCCTATCGTACACTGAATAGTAGGACACCCAGGGTCCTTGTATTTTGTGTAGGTGGGATTGGACAAAAGTGAGCTGATATTTGCAGCCAAGAATGCTTTCTTAGGAACATTGGCCTTCCTCTTGGTTGTGCAGAGATCCTTCAACACTTTGGCATATTGAGGTATTTGTTGGATGACATCCAACAAGGGGATGTTAACCTTCACTTGCTTAAATACCTCTAATGTCTTGTCCATGTTGTCACTCTGCTTTTTGTTTAACCTACTTGGATAAGGAGCTTTTGGCAGGTAGGTTTTCTGTTGTGCCTGAGAAGAAAGCTTTGGTGTATTACCCTCACCCTCAGCTTCTTCTTCACCACCATTCCCACTGAGGGGCTGCATAGATGGTGGTGGGTGTGGCAAGGAAATGTGATTGTCAACCTGTTTTCCATTCCTTAAGGTCACAATGGAATTGACATGGTGAACAGGTTCCTCCACATGGTTCACTTGCCTCCCCCGAGGTACCACATTCTCATTTTGCATTTGTTGTTGTTGGTACATGCGGGGGTTAGCCTCAGGCTGGCTAGGAAAAGACCCTCTCTCTCTTTCATGTACAGACTGAGCCAATTGGCCCATCTGAAGCTCTAGAGATTTTGATGGTCTGCTGATTTGAAGTGAGAACTTGACTCGTGGTTGACATAAAAATTTTCATTGAGTTTTCAAGTCCACGAGTCAAGGTCTCAAGCGAATTGAATCGGGTTTCCATATTATTGGAGTTTGGGAAACCCGAATGATTGGTCGTTTGTGTTTGGGGTGGATGATAGGAATGTGCATGCATGGGAGGTTGGTGTGATTGGTAAGGTGGTCTGAAGGAGTTTGAAGGACCACCCAGGGCATTAGTTTGGTTCCATGAAAAATTGGGGTGGTTCCTCCATCCAGGATTATAAGATGATGAGTATGGGTCATTCCTGGCTCTATCATAGACGGCGTTGACACGCTCCATCTCAGGAGGAATGAACACACACTCGCTTTCTACATGACCTATCCTACCACATGAATGACAGGGAACTGAACCAGATGTGGACATGTGAGGTGCACTTTGTTGGTTTTGGAGCTCAATCGAATCCATACGGCGCATTAAGGCCGCCATGCGCGCCTCGGTGGCCGTAGTGGTATCGATAGCAAATGCGGAACCTGATCTAGTCGAGTTTGCATTCGCGATCCTCGCTCCTATACTAGATGATGTAGGTGGTTCCCTCACACTCTCCCACTGCATGGTTTGCTCAGCGAGGTCTTCTAGGAAGGCCCATGCCTCCCTTTCATCCTTTCCCAAGAACTCTCCTTGACACATGGACTCAAGGAGCGTTCTGGACGGGATGTGAAGACCCTCATACACAATCTGACAAAGACGCCACAACTCAATGCCATGGTGAGGGCACGAGGATAGTAGCTCTATGAACCTCTCAAGATATGCATGAAATGGTTCGCTCTCATGTTGATAGAACGAATTGATTTCGTTCCTCAACTTTTGAGTCCGATGATTAGGAAAGTACTTCTTGAGGAATGCAGATTGAAACTCATCCCAAGTCTTAAAGGAATTCGCTTGGTTGCTGTACAACCACTTCTTGGCATCATCCTTTAGTGCAAAAGGAACGAGCCTAAGATGGATGGAGTCTGTGCTAAGTTGTTGCAGCTTGAACATAGCACAGACCTCCTCAAATTCCCTGAGAAAGATATAGGGGTCACCTTTCCCAGTGAAATGAGGGAGCATGGAAATGAATTGAGGCTTAACCTCAAAATGGTTCCCATTAGCCTCTGGTAATACGATGCATGAGGGTAGAGCTGTACGGCTCGGGTAGCATCGATCACGAAGAGGTATGGGAACGACAACTGGAAGCACTGGTCGAGCAGGTGGGTCCAGCAACTGCTCCTCCTCACGGAAATTAGCAGCCATTGAACCCGGACTACGTGCGACACGAGAGGAGGAAGGTGTCGAGAAATCGATGACCGAAGCCGGATTGACAACGCTCCTCGTCAAACGACCACTCTCGTCTCGTGTCCACGAAAGCATGCACAAAGGTGCACACACAAACCACAACTCTCTTCTTTTTTTTTTCAAATGAAGAATGTACGTAGAAGAGAAGACGAGGGAACACAGGAGAGAAAGAATGACTCAGGAGAGAAGGGAAGAAGTCCTTAAGCTACGGCGGATGGGTACAGGTAGAAGCACACAAGCAAACAAGGCTCAAGCAATCCTACAGGTACAGCTAGACGACGCCTAACTGCGAGGTCACACGGCCTCAACACGCCTCACCTCCCTACAACGAGGACCACAAAGCCCAGCAAGTGAGCCAAGATCCGGGGATCTCGTCTCTCCTACTTTTGACAAAGTGGGCAACGCCGATCAGGTCATGACGGTCGGGACCGGATCACTCTCCTAATGCGCCCGAAATCCTTAGGGCCAATGTCTACTTGATTTTAAAATTAGGCTCTTGATTAGTGTGGTTTTTGGGGCGAAGGAAAGGGTGATGAAATCCCCCACCTTATCTTTTACGGGACAGCCCCTCCTTAGTAGCGTTTTGGAGTCCTAAATCTAGCAATCAACACTCCAAACAACGCTCAACTCACACTTGTTGCAATGCACTTCCTACTAACTAATGCATGTTCATACGAAATGCATGAATGAGAGTAGAAGGTGCGTACCTCACGCCAGCTCTCAGCAACAGAAAATAAAGCTAAGATAAAAGACAATCTAAGTGCCTAAGTCACATACATGATGCATGACCTAAACAAGAATGAATGCCTAATCTTTTGCTTTGAGTTTTAGGGTCCAAGTTGCTTAAAGGAGGTTTGATTATTGATCTGGGAACGAACTATAAGTCAAAACATGCCAAATTAAATCCCAGATCACTACATCAATTTTGAAAACCAACCAAAGAAATAAGAGACAAAAACGAGCTTACCAGACCGCCAATTGGCGGTCTCAGGCCGCTGATTGGCGGTCTTAAATGCTCAGATTCACTCCAAACTTCTCCAGGCGTTCCTCCTGATGACTCCAAGTCTACTGAAACAAGGAAAAACTACACAACACAAATTAAATCCACTCGAATCGTCCAAACAAGAGTCTGGACTGGCACCTCCCCGGCAACGGCGCCAAAAACTTGTTGAACGTTTTAATTTAAACCGCAAGTGCACGGCCGCGATGAAGCGGTGGCAAGTACGGGTCGTCCTCAGGGAGGTGAGAAGCCTCTTGTTTGCACGAAATCAAGTGGCGAAAATAATGGAGAAGAGAGTTGGTTACGCTACTCTACACTAAACTACGCTAAGAAGTACGAAATGCGAAACAAAGAAATAAACGATCAAATAAAAACTAAGCTAAGAACAAAATAGAAGTGCTGGAATTTCAGGAATGGAAAACCCCTAAGGGGTGGAGTGAGTGCACACAAACAAAGAGGTGGGTGTAGAATACATTTTTTAAGCACATGAAGGTGGTGTTTATCAAGCATAGGAAGTGTCTAAATGTTATGGCAAAACCTATCAATCTATTCACCAACTTAGTTGATTAACATTTACATATGCAAGGTGTTTATTTCAGAACCTAAACAAGCATGAGAGGTGTCTAATCATTTTGGCAAAACTCATCAAGTTGTAAATTCTATCCTAAACAAGCAAGCATACATTCATGTTTAATCAACACATTGAAATTAAAGCATTCAATCCATTCTCATTTGCATGTATGTACATCTACTCCACCCCCCAAAGGGGATGGAACTACTCACTAAACATTACACTAATTATTAAACTATGGAAAGAAAGCATATTAAAACTAAGCTAGAATTAAAAGACGATTAAACTAAAACATTCACAAACAATAAAAGAAGCATAAAACAAACAATGAAATAAACACAAAACTTTATTGATAAAATGACTCACATTAAAAGTAGCATCCTCCTACTTTAGTGTGTGCTTCAAGGCCTCACTTCTAGTAGGAAGAATAGCCACTTAAAATATGGAGTGATTACAAAAGGAGGTGAAGAGTTCTATTTATAGGCATGGAAAAAGCTAATCCGGGACAATCCCCCGATGTGGGACTAAACAGATACCACACATAGCCTAAACATCCTCTAATACATGTGCTGGAGAAATTTGAGCGCATTTGGGCCAAAAGTTACCGCCAATTAGCGGTCTACAGTGTCCGGATCGCTCTGGAATTTCTTGTAGGCTTTTCTGGAAGGCTTTGTTGGTGTTTGATGCATCTAGTTTGCATGTTGGAGCTCCGACCCGAATAGAATTGCCAAAATACTCCCCATGATGGTGAGGAGTATTCTGTTTTGCTCTTAGGTCCTTCGGTCTTGCATTCAGGTCCTTCTTCCTTGCATCTTGGTCCCCAGATCTCACAATTCAGTCCTTTTTCCCAGCTTTTGGGTCCTTTTATCCTTCATCTCTTCAAACCTATTTATTCCTGAAAACTAAACATAAAACTCGTGACATAGCATTGTTTAGGTGAAAGATAATGGATATAAGATACAAATATAAGCATGAAATGATGTCAATCAAGGTCCTTCTCCCTTGCATCTCAGTCCCCAGGTCTCACAATTAAGTCCTTTTTCCTGCTTTTGGGTCCTTTCATGGCTCTTCTCTTCAAACCTCTTTATTACTGAAATTCAAACATAAAACTCGTCACGTAGTATTGCTTAGGTGTAAGATAAAGGATATAAGATACAAATATAAGCATGAAATGATGTCAATCAAATACCCCCACACCAAAGTTTTTGCTAGTCCCGAGCAAAACAAAGAAAGAGAAAAACAAACGAGAAACAAGAAATCCTAACTCACTTTCGTAAGAATCACGGTTGCACTTAGCACTTGCAACAAACAATTAAACCTCTTTGTTGCCAAGGAGGAGGAGTGTTGTCTCCTTATGGTTTTTAGCGGATATATCCACAAAATCCGAACAAGATGCATTATTCAATCTAGACTCTCGACTCGTTGGAAATATTTTGTCGATCATTGGACGCGGTAATCCTACAGGACGACTCTATAAAGGTAATCAGTCCACACACCTAGCCTAATGAACCATTCGTGCAAGTTAAATAAGGAATTAAGTGAAAGACATGGACAACCTCAACATCCTCAAGTGATACAAAGTGTAAAGTCCATTAAGGTTCTTATTTGCATTTTTTTTCTTTTTGTTTCTTTTCTCATTTTTTGTTTCTTTTGTTTAGTTGGAGCTTCATTCTCCCAGGGTCATGTATCGTGCATCATTGCCCATGAGGACTTACACTATTACGTACACCTTTGCCCAAATTTCCATATTGGGCGATCCCTATCACCCGTGTAACGGCAGTTCGGTCGGTGTATCCCAAGTCAGATGACTCGAAAGCACCAGGCACAATGTCCCCTCAGACCTACTTTCCCGAGTTATAGGATTCCTGCGAGAAGAGAGAACACCTACTCATTTATTTCTTATCTACGCATGAACCAAAACCCCTACACTTAATGTCTCACAACAAGATTTAGAGGGTCCTTGACTACAACAAACTTCCTTAAGTTAACAAACATGAATTATTGACTCACTAGGTTCAGGGTGGACTTCTTTAAATGTTTGAGCACCGAAACCCTATGATTACACACCCCGAAGGGAAAACTGCGGTGCATCCTAACGACTCGATAAATCCTAAAGCCACTGTACTAGATATCTTAATGCATCAAGTTCAAGACAATTTTGGGAGCTTTCTTTTTACTTTGCCTCTCAACGGTTTTTCACATGCTAAACACACACAAAACCCACAAAAAAATTTCTTTTGCAAACACATGAAGATTTTGAAAGAAATGTGAAATGTTTTAAGCACTTGGCAAGCAAAAGAAGACAAGTCACCCAAGGATCATGGCAAGCAGATATATCGATATTAAATGCAGCACAGTAACATGACTCTAACAATACACACAAAAGAAAACAAAAATCAAAGGAAAAGACTCGGCTATGTACACACGTAAAACACCCCCCACACCTACTTCATCCATTGTCCTCAATGAATGCAAGCAAGATACTACATGGATTTATGCATGAAAAAGGATAGATCTCACCAACATGAAGTACAAAGGGAAGTTCAAGGTCATTAATGCATTGCATACATTGCATCATATGTCTTTCATTTAGATTAATTTTATATCAATAAATGCTACTAAGGTATGTGTTTAGTCTTATTTACATAATACAGGGACCTGAATGCAAATTACTCATATCCCGAGCATAAATGCGTACAAGAGACTCATTTCTATCATAAAGACCAAGTCAAGATTATCGGGATTCAAATGGAAGTTCATCCAAGCATAAAAGCATTCAAATACCTAATTACAAAAAGGCCAGGGACTTAAGCACAAAAGTAGTCAGGGGCATAATTGCAAAAGCCAAGGACCCGACTGCAAATTACAAGTACCAAAAGATTATTTTGGAGAAGTTCTAGAGAAAAATCAATTTGGATCTCCAAATATATGAAGAAATTAACTCGGATCTCCAAAGATATGCAATAATTAATCCGGATGTGCAAATGACAGCTAAAACATAACATAAACACACACGAAAAATCCGGGTCGATTCTGAGCAAAAAAGGTGGCGATTCCGCCGCACCTCATGTACAAATTGCGGCAATTCCGCCGCACAAAAGTTGATCCGTGTGCTCAAAATTTTACCAACGTTGTATTGACGCGTGTACTTTCCGTTTATATATTGGGATCCCTTGTATCAGCTATAAATAGCCCAGAAACGATGTTGTAAAGGGTCTTGGTTTTTGTTCCAAATTTTAGTAATAAAATTCTATTCTATTCTTTTATTTTGTTTTTTTTAGTTTTCTTTTGTAGTTTCTCTAGGACCCCTTCTCCTTCCCTCCATCCATGAGTTTCTAACTCTTTCCAAAGGGTGGGGGTGACGGATTTAGGGTGATGAGAAGAAGAATGATGTTATTATTTTAATTCCGTGTTAGAATATTTTGATTACTTGAGTTTATGTTGAATCATTTATCATGTAATGCTTTATAACTAATGTGATTTATTATAAGTTTCAGAATTCTCTAAACACAACCCGACATCTAATCCTCCACCCGCTGGACTCTCATCCATCTTTGCTTTATTTTTAATTTGTTTTTGTTGTTCTTGCTTTAGAAATTAATTAAAAACCAAAAATCTCAAACCAAACTTATTTCTCTCTCTTTCTTTCCTTAATCGAAAATCACAAAAATAACAATATCTCTCCCTCCTTGTGTTCGACCCGTACTTGCCACGTCTTCATTGACGCCGTGCACTTGCGGTATAAATTTAATTCTCATCAGTCATGTTGATGGACACAAACCCGAATTCCCTCAAAACCTGTGAGACGCTAAAGAAGGGATTCAAATACGTGAAAGAAATGGAGCCCAAATACACAAGGGTTGGAGCCCACAACAATCGATGCTCACTGAAGGAGTCTTTTATTGTACTTTTTTTATATAACTATGTACAAACATAAGTTCCCATCTTCATTTATCAAAAGACATCAAATGGTAACCTCAAAAGTGGGTCAATGCACTTGGAAAGGGAACATGACACCACGTGGGGCCAGAATACTCATGCGTGGGCCCCCTTCACAAAGAGCACAAAATGAAATGAGAGGTTCATGAATTGGACGCAAAGGCGTCTCATTCAAAGGATCAAACTAAAAGAGCTTGAATCTCTCAAGAGTTTGGGAAATAAGGGGCAACAGAAGAAGAGTTTCTCCCGTTACGCTGCTGAAGTTAAGATCGTCAATCCAAACTCTCCAACCAACATGCTGGTGCGTCGGAACGAGGTCAAGAACCTCATTAGGCATGTCCGACACACCAGGCGAACAAAAAGTGGGTCTCATACCCAAGGTATCCTCCAAGGAACTCCTAATACTCTCATGAGCAATGTAGTTGTTTGATGTTCCATCATTTCCAAGATGACCAGGAACAATAGTGAGAGGCAAACTATCATCAGGTTGTTTGAAATTGAGGGTACTAGGGAGCTCTTGCTCCACCAGAGGTGAGTCCTTAAGAGGAACAACATGAAGATCAAGATCAAGTGGCTCAAGGGCCACGAGACAAAAAGATAGGGCACAATCTTGTGCCAACTCATAATGAAGCTGGTCCATGTTATTCTCAATTTGAATCGAATCCTCCACTAGGTGATCGTGAATTGAAACCCCAAGTCCCTCAGACTGACTAGGAGTTTGACTTTGAAAGATTGTGCTTTGAATTTGTGGATGTGGTGGTGGTTCGATATCAAAAGATGAATCCTCATGTTGACCAGAAAAGTTACTCTCCTTACGTTCACGTAATTGCTGCGACATTTGACTCACTTGTAGTGCCATATTTTGTATGGACTGTTGAGTGGTTTCCATGAATGTAAGGAAAGTTTGTCTCAAGGAATCAGGTATGCGGTCAAATATGAGGTCCAAGTCCGAATTAGAGAAATTTTGGGGTTGGGTGTTGATAGGTTGAGAATGAGTCCTATGATTTGGAGTGGGGTGTTGGTAGACTTTTGGGTATTCGGGAGGAGGATACTGGGGTGGAAAAGAATTTGAATACTAATTGTCTCCCCACGAATCCATCCCTCTCGGGTTGTACGCGGATGCGTAATGGTCATAATGAGCATTTTGGGAAAAGGTGTGCTCATACTCAGGCTCAGGGGCAACATAAGGACATTCCCCGATAACATGACCACTCAACCCACAACAGTCACATGGTACGACTGCTGGAGCCACCGGTGCACTCATGTCATCTACCACATGCATAAAAGAGGCCAAAGGTTCTTGTAATGTCTCAGTTTGATGACCAACATATGATCCGACGTAACTAGATGGTGGTCTAGTAGTCGGTGCCTCTCTCATATTACCCCAATATGAAGAATGCTCAGTCACACAATTAAGATTATCCCAACCATACGGGGTGTTTGTCTGAGGTACCCCAGGATGCATGGGTCAGGAGTACCAGGGAGAATTGTCCTGGTCTCAACAATGATATGGATGGTCACCCATGTAACCATCCATCTCAACAAAAAGTCTCGAGTCGACCACTCTCACCACCACGAGGCTAAGCTCGCAAAAAGTGCTCGACTCGACCCTAAAACGCTAACAGAGAGTGTAAAGGGGAGGAGACTATAACGTAGAAGAAGGTGAGAAGAAGATGACTCAGAGGAGAAGGGAAGAATCCTAAATCTAACGTGGGTAATGGGATCAGGTAGAAGCCTAACTAGCAAGCACGACTCAATCAGCTTAAGGCTATGGGTCCTTAGGCTAGACGATGCCTAACTTTGAGGTCACTAGCATCGACACGCCTCACCTCCCTACAACGAGGACCACAATGCCCAGCAAGTGAAACCAGATCCGTAGATCTAGTACCTCCTACTATCAACAAGGTAGCAACGCCGATTAGGCCACGGCGGTCTCAACTAAATTACTCTCCTAGTGCGTCCGAAATCCTAGGGCCAATGTCTACTTGCTTTTAGTTAAGGCTTGATTAAGAGTGTTTTTGGGGCCAAGGAAAGGGTGATGAAATCCCCCACCTTATCTTTTATGGGACAACCCCTCCTTAGTAGCGTTTTGATCCTAAATCTAACAATCAATCGCTCCAATCAAACGCTTAACTCACTCTTGTCCTGATGCAATTCCTACTAACTAATGCATGGGCATACAAGATGCATGAATGAGTGTAGGAAATGCGTACCTCACGCCAGCACTCAACAACTGAAGATAAAGCTAAAAGAAAAGACGACTACATGCCTAAGTCAAGTACATGATGCGTGACCTAAACAAGGAAGAATGTCTAGTCTTTTGCTTTGGATTTTAAGGCCAAGTTGATTAATGGGGATTGGTTTAATGATCTGGGAGCAAACTAGAAGTCACATCATGCAAAATAGTGCTCCCGGATAACTAAAGTGAAAGCATCAACTACCAGAAGAAAATTGAGAGCCAAAAACACTCACAGGGCCGCCAATTGGCGGTCTAAGACCGCTGATTGGCGGTCCCTGTTGATGCTTAGGTGCTCTAACTCCTCCAGTAGCCTCCCCGTGAGCTCTAGGATTACTGAAACTAAGAAAAATTGAAAACAAAAAATTAAAAACCACTCGAATCGTCCAAACCAAAGTCTGGACAGAGCACCTCCCCGGTAACGGCGCAAAAAACTTGATTGATCATTTTATTTAAACCGCAAGTGCATGGCCGTGTTGAAGCGGTGGCAAATACGGGTCGTCCACTAGGAGGTGTGTCGACGTTTGGTTTGTGCGAATGCGAGTGGTAAAGAAAGGAGAAAAATGTTGGTTACACTAAACTACACTAAGGTGCAAGTGGAAATGGAAAAGAAGCAAGAAAACTAAACCCCAAAGGGGGTAGAGAAATAATGTGAACATAAAGAAGTGTGTGTGTGTGTGTGTTCATTAAGCTCATCACAATATGTAGTGCATGAAATCATAAAACTAAATCCAACTTTGCCTCCACATGAATTAAGATTAGATCACATCATTAAAACATACAAGACAATAAGTGGAATGAAGCTAAATGAACTCAAGTATAAAGACTAGACCCTACTATGCCTCCACATGAATTAAGATAAGACTATATCAGTAAAACATACAAGACATTAACCAAGGTAAAGGCAACAAGAGTACATACACTACAACTTGTGTTTCCAATATTAATTCCATCCATATCCTAACCTTATCATTCCCCATAAAATAGGTTCACTAATCAAAGCATAGGCTAAGCTTCATTCAAGAGCATTAGGATATCAAAGATAAGAGTGGAGACCCATTAGATAGTTATGGAAATCATATAAAGCTCAAGGGATTAAGATAACACACACTTAATACACTACATGATTATATCACATATTTCTCCACCCCCAAATGGGATGGATCTACTCACTACTGATTACACTAACTATATTAACAAGATGAAGCATTATACTGAAATGAAATTACCCTAAGAAAGCAAGAAATAATAAAGAAGCTTAAAAGGAAAGAAAAGACTAAACAAACATGCACAAATTAAAAGACAAGATTAAAAGAAACTAGAAGAATTATTTTATTAACAAATGACTCACATTGAAGGTAGCATTCTTCTCCACCTTGAGTTTTGCTTCAAGGCTTACTCCTTAGTAGAGAGAATGCCACCAAGCAATGGGTAATTACAATGGAAGGTGAATAGTTCTATTTATAGTCATGGAAAAAGCTAATCCCGGACAATCCCCCGATGTTGGACTAAACAAATACCAAAAATAGACTAAGAATACACTAATACACGTGCTCCACAAATCTTAGCGGATCCAAAGTTATCTGGACCGCCAATTGGCGGTCTTGGACCGCCAATTGGCGGTCTATAAGCTCCAGATCCATTTGGATTTCGTGCTGGGCTTTGCTTGAGTATTTCTTGGTCTTGGATGCATCTACTTTGTTTATTGGAGCTCCGACCCGAATCGAATTGCCAAAATACTCCCCATGATGGTGTGGAGTTTTCTGTTTTGCTCTTAGGTCCTTCAGTCTTACGTTCAGGTCCTTCTCCCTTGCATCTCAGTCCCCAGGTCTCACAATTAAGTCTTTTTTCCTGCTTTTGGGTCCTTTCATGGCTCTTCTCTTCAAACCTCTTTATTTTTGAAATTCAAACACAAAACGCGTCACGTAGCATTGCTTAGGTGTAAGATAATTGATATAAGATACAAATATAAGCATGAAATGATGTCAATCAGCTAACCTCTACCGGTGATCAAGACTCAAGGAAGAAAGGAAATCAAGTCAAGACATGTAATCAAGCATATTTGAAGACATGCACTTTGTATTTCTTTGAGTGTTAGGAACTTGTGTAAATTCAGCATACTTGAGCTAAAATCAACTTAAACACACACTAGGTTCCTTATAGAAGCCACACAAAATTTTACATAATTTGGACTTCAATAGATCACCAAAACTTAGACCGGAAAACACCAAACAATCAACCTGAACTGTCTACCCACATTCGGTCGAACGAAACAGACCATTCAGTCGACCGGATGATTAATTATCCTATTTGTATTTTACTGCCCAGTTTCGGTCGACCGTGTATACCCTTTCGGTCGACCGTGTACCTTGTTTCGGTCCACCGAATTGGATCTTGTTTGTCAACCCCTTAGAGCCTGTTGTGAATCGGTCGACCGAACCCTTTGCAGTGTTAGACCGATCACTTAAGTGTACCTAAGTCGTAGCGTTGGGCGGTCGACCGTTCCTTAACCGGTCGACCGAACTGAGTTCAAAACTGCCAAACGGTCGACCGTACGACCCGATCCGGTCGACCCAATTAATCCAGAATTGGGTCCCGCGAATTTCTATTTTGTGTATCCTACACCAACACTCACGACTATATTCTCTCTAATGCATAT
Organism: Triglochin maritima; assembly: GCA_963682175.1. Taxonomy (NCBI): domain Eukaryota; kingdom Viridiplantae; phylum Streptophyta; class Magnoliopsida; order Alismatales; family Juncaginaceae; genus Triglochin; species Triglochin maritima. The sequence continues at coordinate 24,849,061 of OY821788.1, read as the reverse complement.
ATTCTCTCTAATGCCTTTATAAAGAGTTGTAAAACACATTTTAACACAACTCTCCCACTCTATATTGTCCAATACATTAGAGAGAAAGATCCAAACACTCCAAGCCTCAAACCTTCCACACTTTAGTCATAATTCCTATTCGCACTCAAGTGTGCTCAAGAAGTAGAGAGTGTTGTCCCACTCATTGTTTTCAAAGAAGCAAGGGTCTTGGTGAAAGCCCAAGACAACAAGTATAGACTTCGGTGAGAGCCCGAAGTGATCCCTCTCGGATTGTGAGAGGAGGAGCCAAGCTCGGCGAGGGTTGTTCGTGAGCTTGAAGATTGTAAAGGTGTTCTCTCCCGGCCCGGAACGGGGAGTGGATAGTGAAGACGCGAGTGGAGCTCAAAGTGTCGAGCGGAGCTTGCAAGAGAGGACGTTGGCGGGAGGCCGAACCTCTGTAAAAACCCCCGTGTTCCTTGTGGTTTGCATTTTCTATGGCTTTACTTGCTTGTATAGTTTTAAATTCCGCTGCATATCTTTGAATGTTAAACAAGTAGGTAATTAGGGATAAAAGCGAATAGAATTGTAGACCCTCAGGATCCAACATCCACCACCGCTGCACCACCTCCACGCTACCTCTCCACCACTGTCCCACCACCTCCCGACCCCCTCCCCTTCTTCCACCATTCCCTGCACCTCCCATTCCCACTCGTCCGCTCCCTCGCCCCCTCTCCTCACCTTCTCCTGCCCGACCTTCACCCTCTAATAATGAGTTCAGAAAGATGCGCAACAAGAAATCTCCATCTCTTATCTAATGAAAGATCTTGTGTATTTTCAGATGAGTTTACACAAGGTTCATTTGGTTCAACATTAATCAATTGATAATCTATATTTTCGTCTTCGATATCACCTGAATGATTATATGTAAAGGGAGGAAGTTCCTCGTCTAAGTTAATGTGCATTGATTCTTCTAAGGTTCTGCTTCTCTTGTCATAAACTCGATATGCCTTGCTTCTAGAAGAATATCCAAGAAAAAAAATCCCTCATCAGATTTCAGGTCAAATTTGTCAAAATTGTCCTTAGTATTTAAAATAAAGCATTTGGAACCAAAAGCTTTAAAGTAAGAAGCTTTTGGGGTTTTATCGAAGAATAGTTCAAAAGTAGTTTTATTTAAAAAAAGCCTAATTTGAAACTCCGTTTGAAATATAGCATGCATTGTTGATTGCTTCAGCCTTAAAATATTTTGGAAAGTCATTTTTGCATAACATGGTTTTTGCCATTTCTTGAAGGGTTTTAGTTTTCGTTTTGACATGTTCTTTTTGTGGAGCAGCTTTTTTTTGTTGAATACCATCATCATCACAAAATTTTTCAAGTTGTTCATTTTTAAATTCACCACCATGATGACTACGAATTTTCATAATCCATGTGTTTATTTTCATTTTGTACTCTTTTTGAAAATTTCTTAAATTCTTGGAAGGTGTCACTTTTGTTTGTCAGAAAAATGACCCAACTAAAACGAAAATCATGGACAATCACAAAGACATATTTCTTTCCACCAAGAGTAGTAGTTTTTTATGGTCCGAAAAGATCCATGTGCAATAATTCCAGGTTTTGAAATCGTCACGGTGTTGATAGATTTAAAAGATATTTATTTTGTTTTCCAAATGGCACGCATCACAAAAAGGCTAATGCTGAAGCGAGTGTTCACTACTGCAAAATAGGCTTTACTCGTCGCCCAATAGACGTCGGCCTTTATGACCACCGACGTCTAGTGGGGAGGGGACAGAATTGACGTCGGCCTTTAGGGAGACCGACGTCTATATTGTACTATAGACGTCGGGTGTATGAATACCAAGTTTGGCCGACGTCTATGGTGTATAGACATCGACCTATAGACGTCGGGTGTGATAGTACCTTGTGTATCCCACGTCTATAGGGTATAGACGTCGACCTATAGACGTCGGATGGTATAGTAGATGATGAGAATTAAATTTATACCGCAAGTGCACGACGTCAATCAAGACGTGGCAAATACGGGTCGAACACAAGGAGGGAGAGATTTGTTATTAGTGTGATTTCGATTGGGGGAAAGAAGGAGAGAAGAAATAAGTTGGTTTTGAGATTTTTGATTTTTAATTATCTAAAGCAAGAAACAAGAACAATTAAAACTAAAACAAGAACAAAGAAGAGAATTCCGTTGGGTGGAGGTTTAGATTTAGGGTTTAGATTAGAGAATTCAGAAACTTATAATAAATCATATTAGTTATAAAGCATTACATGATAAATGATTTAACATAAACTCAAGTAATCAAAATATACTAACACGAAATTAAAATAATAACATTCATTCATCTTCTCTTCACCCTAAATCCGTCACCTCCACCCTTTGGAAAGAGTTAGAAACTCATGGAGGGAGGAAGAAGGGATCCTAGAGGCATTACAAAAGAAAAGTAAAAACAAGAAATAAAAGACAGAATTTTATTACTAAAATAAAGACAAGTACAAATAACAACTAAAAACTAGGTCTAAGGCCAAGGACCCTCACAACATCGTTCTCGGGGCTATTTATAGTTGTTACAAGAGACCTAAGTATAGAATTGGAGAGTACACATGTCCAGACACGACTGGACAAAATTGGAGCACACGGATCGGCTCTGGGGCGGCGTTTTCGCCGCACAATGCATGTGATATGCGGCGATTTCTCCGCACAATATCCTCTGATTTAATCCGGATTTTTGCTGTGTGTTTTTGGTATGATTTGATCCTCCTTTGCGCGTCTGGATGATTTCTTTCCATTCTTTTGAGCTCCGGATTAATTCCTTTATATGTTTGGAGATTTACATTGATTTTTCTTTAGATTTTCTCCAAGCTAATATTTTGGTGCTTTAATTGCAATTAGGTCCTTGTCTTTTTGCAGTTAAGTCCCCGGCTACTTTTGTGCGTAAGTCCTTGTTCTTTTCGTAATTAGGTCTTGAATGCGTTTATGCTTGGATACGTTTCCATTTGAAACCCGATAAGCTTGAACTTGGTCTTTATGATAGAAATGAGTCTTTTGCACGCGTTTATGCTCGGAATGTGGGTAATTTGCATTCAGGTCCCTGTATTCTGTAAATAAGACTAAACACATACCTTAGTAGCATTTATTGATATAAAAGCAATCTAAATGAAAGACATATGATGCAATGTATGCAGTGCATCAAATACACCCAAACCTAGATTTTGCTAGTCCCTAGCAAAACGGAATATAAGAAAAATGAAAACAGGGAAATCCTAACTCACTTTCGTAGGAATCACGATTGCACTTAGCATGTGCAACAAGCCGTTAAACCTCCAAGTTTCCTTAGAGGACGAGTTTTGTCTCGTGAGGGTTTTCAGTTGACACACCCACAAAGTCTTAATTCAATATTTCATTAATAACTTTCAATATCCCTACCTCAACCTTATACATCTCACTAAGAATTCTTGCATGCTCATTATATAAATCTAACTCATTAAAAATATGACTTGGTCTTTGTTCCTCCAACATTCACACCACTAACCCTTCTACACATGTTTATCACTTGAATTATTTTGCACGCCTCCTCTGGTGGTGAAGTATCATTCGGATCAACCATGGCATGGATCATTCTTTTAGCTTTGGGCCTTGAGTATTTTTTTTCTTTTCTTCCGTGATTCGATACATTTGCTTTTTGACACTTTTACCCTTTTTGCATTCGTGTAGCGAGTTTGGTCGATAATCCCGAGCTGGTAGACTCAAGTTACCGGGTTTCAAGATACCCCTACGGACCAGTGACTCAAAGACTTGGGCTTTTGTAATCGTTTTGCAGAATGTGCTTTCCTCACTTTATTCCTTTTTTTTAATTTTATTTTCCTCAAGGCTTACTTGCTATTAGAAGTCCACACTTCCCGGTATATTTTCCTCAACCTCTGCTTTTTATCAACTACTTCAAAGATTTGATTCATCCAATTTAAGTGCATACTTGTCTTAAAGGGCAATGAGTTATTTCTTTGGAACTTAGATTTATGTCATAATTTCTACAAGCAGAACTATATAATAAGGAACAAAAACTCAATGCAATTTGTACACGGGTTTTAGCAGTTCAATCTTAAGCTATGTCATGAAACATTAATTTTTTTTTTTAAATGAAAGACAGAATATATAGATAAATATATACATAAACACCCCCCCACACCTAAATCATGCATTGTCCTCAATGAATGTGAGCAAGATACTACATGGATTTATGCATGAAAAAGGAAAGATCTCACCAACGTGAAGTACAAAAGAAAGTTCATGGCTCTTTTGATGGACAAAAACCCGAATTCCCTCAAAAACCTGTGAGATGCTAAAGAAGGGATAAATACAACAGATAATTTTATTATTATTTATTGTTATACATATATAAGTATGTACAAACATAAGTTCCCATCTTCATTTGTCAAGAGACATCAAATGGAAACTTCAAGAGTGGGTCAGTGCACCTGAAAAGGAAACATGACACCACGTGGGACCAGAGAATGCATGTGTGGGCCGCCTTCACAAAAAGCGCTAGATGAAATGAGAGGTTCATGAATTGGACGCAAAGGCGTCTCATTCAACGGATCAAACTGAAAGAGCTTGGACCTCTCGAGAGTTTGGGAATTAAGGGGCAACGGAGGAGGAGTTTGTCCCGTTGCGGTGTTGAAGTTATGATCATCAATCCAAACTCTCTAACCAACTGGCTGGTGTGTCGGAACGAGGTCCAAAACCTTGTTAGGCATGTCTGACACACCAGGCGAACAAAAAGTGGGTCTCATACCCAAGGTATCTTCTAAGGAACTTCTAATACCCTCATGAGCTATGTAGTTGTTTGATGTTCCATCATTTCCAAGATGATCAGGAACAATGGTGAGAGGCAGACTCTCATCCGGTTGTTTGAAATTGAGGGTACTAGGGAGATCTTGCTCCACCAGAGCTGAGTCCTTAAGAGATGCAACATGAGGATCATGTGGCTCAAGGGCCACGTGACAAGAAGATAGGACACAATCCTGTGCCGACTCATAATGAAATTGGTTCATGTTTTTCTCAATATAAATCGAATCCTTCACTAAGTGATCGTGAATTGAAATCCCAAGTCCCTCAGACCGACTAGGAATTTGACTTTGAAAGATTGTGCTTTGAATTTGTGTATGTGGTGGTGGTTCGATACTAAAAGATGAGTCCTCTTGTTGACACGAAAATTTACTTTCCTCACTTAATTGTTGCGAGATTTGACTCAATTGCAGTACCATATTGTCTACAGACTGTTGAGTAGTTGTCATGAATGTATGGAAAGCTTGTTCCAAGGTATCTGGTATGTGGTCAACTATGAGGTTTGAGTCAGAACTCGGGACATTTTTAGGTTGGGTGTTGGTAGACTGAGGATAAGTCCAATGATTTGAAGTGGGTTGTTGGTAGAGTTCTGGGTTTTCGGGAGAATGATATTGGGGCGAAAATGACGTATAAGAATTTGGATATGAATTGTTTCCCCACGAATCCATCACTCTTGAGTTATATGCGGATGTGTAACGGTCATATCGAGCATTTTGGGAAAAGGTATGTTTATACTCAGGCTCTGGGGGAACATAAGGACATTCCCTGATAACATGACCACTCAACCCGCAACAGTTGCATGGTACGGCTACTGAAGCCACCGGTGCACTCATGTTATCAGCCCAACGCATGAAGGAGGCAAAAGTTTGTTGTAATGTGTGAGTTCGTTGAACAGCATATGATCCAACATATCTAGATTGTGGTCTAGCAGTCGGTGCCTCTCTCATGTTACCCCAATATGAAGATTGCTCAGTTATACAATTAGGATTGTCCCAACCATATGGGGTGTTAGTCTGAGCCACCCCAGCCTGCATGGCTTTAGAATACCAGGAAGCATTGTCCTGGTCCCAACAATGATATGGATGATTGCTCATGTAACCATCCATCAAAACACTCTTGAGTCAAGTACTCTTACCCTTAGGAGGCTAAGCAAGCACAAGTTCTCGACTCGACCCTAAAATGCTAATAGAGAATGTAAAGGAGAGGAGACTAGAACGTATAAGTAGGTGAGAAGAAGATGACTCAGAAGAGAAGGGAAACTTAACTCTAAAGATAGAAAAGAAGGTCGGTCAGAGGTTTCCCAAACAAGCACAGTTCAAACAATCCTAGACCTAGTGTCACTTAGATCTAGACGACTCCTAACTGGTTGAGTCGAATTGATTTGCTTGATTCACCTCCCTCACTAATCAAACCAACTTGGCCAGGCCGTGTATAGCTAGTGGGGGCACTTCCGACAGAGTCGGTGCCAATTAGACAACCACTTCGCTTGGAAGACTTTCGTCAACACAAAAACACTTTCTAGACACCAAATTAAATTCGATCGGCTTCAGGTCATAGCAAGTCAAACCAATTCTTCTCCTTAATTGAGTCCGAGTCCTTAAGGGTCAATGTCTAATTGATTTTAATTTAAGGCTTGGGTGACACTTTAGGATTGTGATTTGTGGGCCACGGAAGGGTGGTGAAATCCCCACCGTATCTTCGCCTACGGAGTTGCCCTTAAGATAGTTTAACTTAGATCTAGCAAAGATAGTCAAACAATGGTCTTTAGAGGGGGGCAATTGCAAGGTTGTATGCCAACTAAATTATATGCTTAAATGCAATCGATGAAAACCACGATACGTACCTTGACTCCAGCACTCTTCAACAGAAATTGATTTACAAGAATTTAGCAAGAATAATGCATACAAAACACTAGATGATGCATGCACTAAGGCCATTCTAATTTTGCCAATTTTAGGTCAGAGTTGAGTTATTGCCAATTATGGAATTGTTGCCCTAACACGTGCAATTCTAATAAAAGGAAATTTTCTGAAAATAGAAATTACGAGGAAAATAGGCAACAAAGGTTACCTATGCAATGCTCAGTCGGGTTCACCGCCCGCTCTCGAAATTTCCAGATGCTCTACGCGTCCACCCAGAGATGGTGCTAACCCCAGAAAAATTTGAAGCCCAGATGCTTCAATTGTGCGGCGATTCCGTCGCAGGTTCCTTTTGATGTGCGGCGATTCCGCCGCCCTTGTTGCTCAGACTGCGCTCAGATTTAACCGCGCGCTCTGTTGTCTCCTGAAACACAAATCCAAATAGTTAGATCGCGCACAAGATAAACAGAATAGAATCGAAATCAACAAAAAACAAAATCTGCGTCGCCTCCCCGGCAACGGCGCCAAAAACTTGATGAGAATTAAATTTATACCGCAAGTGCACGGCGTCAATGAAGATGTGGCAAATACGGGTCGTACACAAGGAGGGAGAGATTTGTTATTAGTGTGATTTCGATTGGGGGAAAGAAGGAGAGAAGAAATAAGTTGGTTTTGAGATTTTTGATTTTTAATTATCTAAAGCAAGAAACAAGAACAATTAAAACTAAAACAAGAACAAAGAAGAGAATTCCGTTGGGTGGAGGTTTAGATTTAGGGTTTAGATTAGAGAATTCAGAAACTTATAATAAATCATATTAGTTATAAAGCATTACATGATAAATGATTTAACATAAACTCAAGTAATCAAAATATACTAACACAAAATTAAAATAATAACATTCATTCATCTTCTCTTCACCCTAAATCCGTCACCTCCACCCTTTGGAAAGAGTTAGAACCTTATGGAGGGAGGAAGAAGGGATCCTAGAGGCATTACAAAAGAAAAGTAAAAACAAGAAATAAAAGACAGAATTTTATTACTAAAATAAAGACAAGTACAAATAACAACTAAAAACTAGGTCTAAGGCCAAGGACCCTCACAACATCATTCTCGGGGCTATTTATAGTTCTTACAAGAGACCTAAGTATAGAATTGGAGAGTACACATGTCCAGACATGACTGGACAAAATTGGAGCACACGGATCGGCTCTGGGGCGGCATTTTCGCCGCACAATGCATGTGATATGCGGCGATTTCGCCGCACAATATCCTCTGATTTAATCCGGATTTTTGCTGTGTGTTTTTGGTATGATTTGATCCTCCTTTGCGCGTCTGGATGATTTCTTTCCATTCTTTTGAGCTCCGGATTAATTCCTTTATATGTTTGGAGATTTACATTGATTTTTCTTTAGATTTTCTCCAAGCTAATATTTTGGTGCTTTAATTGCAATTAGGTCCTTGTCTTTTTGCAGTTAAGTCCCCGGCTACTTTTGTGCGTAAGTCCTTGTTCTTTTCGTAATTAGGTCTTGAATGCGTTTATGCTTGGATACGTTTCCATTTGAAACCCGATAAGCTTGAACTTGGTATTTATGATAGAAATGAGTCTTTTGCACGCGTTTATGCTCGGAATGTGGGTAATTTGCATTCAGGTCCCTGTATTCTGTAAATAAGACTAAACACATACCTTAATAGCATTTATTGATATAAAAGCAATCTAAATGAAAGACATATGATGCAATGTATGCAGTGCATCAGTAGACCGACGTCTATACGCCATGCATATAGACGTCGAGGTATAGACGTCGGCGTTATATAATATTCGACGTCTATAGGTCTTAAAGAAATCTAACAGGCGCATTTTCTCTCATTCTTTTCAGACGAAACCCACCCAAACCCTAGCCGTCCCGCGACTCAACGCTCCTCCGCGATCGATCTCCGACCCATCCGCACCGTCTCCGGCACCGCAGCGAGCTCCCAAGCTCTCCTCCACTTCTCCGGCCCTCTTCTCCTTCTTCCTCCGTCTTCCTCCGGCTTTCTCCACATGTAAGTTTTAAGTTCGTTTTTGTTGGTTAAGTTCGTCTTCCTCCGTCCTCCGTTTTTCTCCACATATTCTATCTAAGTTAGCCTTCATCTCGTGTCATTTGCAGCCGTCACCGCACCATCTCGTGTCTCCGAAACACAAAGAGCTCCTCCGGCATCACATCTTGTTTAAGTTCGTCTTCCTCCATCCTCCTCTGGTTCGTCACCGCATCATCTCTGTAGAAAAATTAATAAGTGAAAAATATAGGTGGAACGAGTCAAATGTAGTTTGAAATCATATCAAAACAGATCTTAACATGCATATTTGGTATTGATTCCGACTGAAAGTGTATTATCGAGGTTGCATTGAAGTCTAATTAAGATTTATCTTTGTTCATCGGCATATTCGAACCAATGCAATATTAAAATTTCGAGGTTTTACGATAGGTCCATCTAAATGAGAACTTAAATGTTGCAAACTGAACTTAGATTGGTTTGGTTTTCTAGCTTAGATTTGTAATGTGAATGTGAATGTGATGTAATGACTTGGATTGGATTGGTTTGGTTTGATTTCAGGATTTGAAGAATTTTACATATCAAATTTTAAGTGGAGGTTCTGCCAAAATTTCAATAAAATTTTATTCCCAATTATTATTAATAACATGATAGTTTGTGTTTAAAATGTTTTTCTGTCAATTCAAGTAATTATTTTTAATACTTGCTTTTAATATCATGTATGTTTATTGCCTTAATTTTTTGAATTTTTAATATTATGATAATAACTCATTGCCCCCCTTAAACAACTTGGCCTTTAATAACCCAAAGCAAAAGATTAGACAATATTTGCTAAGTCATTCATCAAATAGGATTTGCATGCATTGTATTTTTCTATTATTTACGATTTCTGTCGTAGATTGCTGGCGTAAGGTACGTACTATCTTTCACTCATCATTCATTACAAAGCACGCATTAGTTAGTAGGACTTGCATTGAAACAAGAGTGAGGTGAGTGTTTGTTTGGTGTGTTGTTTGTTAGATTAAGGTATGAAAAACACTTAGGGGGCAGTCACCTATAGGAGATGAGGTGGGGGATTTCATCACCCTTTCCTTGGCCCAAAAACCACTTAATAAAAGAGCCTTAATAAAATCAATTAGACGTTGGCCCCTATGATTTTCAGACGCATTAAGGAGAGGAAACCGTTTAAGACTGTTATGGCCTGAATGTCGTTGCCTATCTAGTCTCCCTGAGATTTTAGGAACCTTCGGGTTCTTGATTTCCTATAGATAAGTGGTCCTCGATGTTTAAGACCGTTTCGGCCTGAACGTCGTTGCCCATCTAGTCTCCCTGAGATATTAGGGACCTCCGGGTTCTTGATTTCCTACAGACTAGTGGTCCTCGGTGGGAGCTCACAGTTAGACGTCGTCTATTACTAAGGAACTATAGTGGACTTTAGGCTTGTTTTGGCGTTATGGTCCGGAAGCAGGCTTATGGTCCGGAAGCAGTCTTATGTTTCTATGTTTGTAGTACCGGAAGCAGGTTGGAAATACGGAATGCGGTTACTACGTGATGAGATACATGGAGGAAATCCTCAATGTGGTAACTCAAGACGTATGTCTAACCGAGGTAATGTAGATTGTTATTCAATTGTATATTAAATTGTAGTTTCAATATTTAGTTATTAATATTCAACACACTTGTATTTTTTTGATAGGTTTTCCCAAAAACTAGTGATCCCTTCTCGCAACATGAGCTCGATGAAACTCGCGACCGATGGGCTCAATATTTCATCAGAAACATGTTGACGAACTAAGAGGTTCTCCTGCCAATACTATTTTTTGTAATTTAGTTAACAAGTGCACTTGTATTACAAACCTACACTTTATGCCTTAATATAATCGCCTTAATTTTAGAATGAATTAATTGCAAGTGTGTTGAATGTCAATTGTGTATGCTTTGTATGTCTGTGCATGTATGGTTGTATGTTTGTGCATGTATGTTTGTGTGTTTGTGCTTGTATGTATATGTGGACGAAATTTTGAGTATTTGTGAACAAATTTATAGGTGAACGAATTTGGTGCAGTTGTATGTACATGAATACGACGAATAAAAACAATTTCGTCGGATGCTATTTATTTTTTTGTCCAGGTTTAGGAATACATGACGGCTGTTCATATTACCCGACGTGTATTCCTGTAAAGAAAGGAATAGACGTCGGCCTTATGTTGAATCCGACGTATATAGTTTAAGGATTGACGTCGTATGTTATTCCACCGACGTCTATCCCTAACCAATAGACGTCGCATGTTATTGCACCGACGTCTATACCTAAAGCATAGACGTCGGGTGGTGTATAGGCTGACATGTATACGTTAACGAATATACGTCGGCTTCTAATTACAGCCGACGTCTATTCGTCGGGTATAGACGTCGGCTATACCATAGCCGACGTCTATGTATAGACGACGCACACATAGACGTCGGATTGGGAAGTGCTTATATCCGACGTATATAGCCCCGTACATCCGACGTATATTCCATTTTCTGTAGTAGTGGTTGCTCGACTCCTCTCCCATTCTCATTATCGTAATGATCAATTTTTAAATTCAATTTTGGAAAACCTCTTACTAAATTATTTTCAAAAGCTTAGACAATTGTCCCATATTGGTATGCCCAAGTTTGCAGTGCCATAGCCAATTTTCTTCATTTGAGGCTATAAGACATTTTTAGACCGAGGAAGACACATCACTGAGATTTATAACATAAACATTCTTATTCCTATAACCATTGAATAAAGCACTTTTGTATCTTAGTCAGAAACCAAGCAGGTTTTCTTTAAAAACTCAACTTTGTAAGTTTTATCACATAATTGATGACACTAATTAGGTTATGGTTCAGGTCATCAACAAGTAAGACATTTTCAATAGTAGGAGATGAATCGATATAGATGTTACCTATACCAATGATATGTCAATTTTCGTTGTCTCTGAAAACTACTATTCCTGATTTCTTTGTTAAGGTGCTTAGAAGGTTTGTATATGACATCATGTGTCTAGAGCACCTGCAATGGAGTATCCACTCAGGGTCAAGAGAGGTTACCTACATCATAAGAAGTAGGTAATGATTTTGGTACTCATATTTGTTTAGGTCCATGCTAGTTACTTTTTGGTACCCAGATTTTGGGTTTGGATAGAAATCTAGAATTATCAAAATAGGAATAATAATCATTTGATGCCGAGTACGTTAACCTCTTCCTTTCATGATTAACAATGCATTTTTCGAATTTTGACTTCCGGGAAGTAGTGTTTAAATTGATGTTTTTAATTTCTAACTCAAGTCTTTCACATGCACTTTTGCAAAGTGTCATCTCATCATGTAAGAGTTTATTTTCAGATAACAAATCATTCTTTCGTGTAGTAATTTTTTCATTTTCAGATTTTAATTTTGCATTTTCAGCATCTAAATCGACAGTTTTTTTTTCCAATTTGTGCTTGATATAGTTTGTACCTAGCATAAAGCTCATTGAAGGCATCAAGTGAATCCTCGTAGCTATGTTTGGAGCCTGAGAGATATACCTCATTTTCAAATGACCATGAGACACATATTCACAAATTCTTTTCGGGATTCGACTCAGATTCATTGGAGCTATCTTGATCTCAAGTTGCTTGAAGTGCCTACGTTTTGAATCCTTTGTCCTCTTTGGAGTATTTCTTTTTTTTGCTCAACGGACATTCACATTCCATGTGACCAGGCTTTTTGCAATTGAAGCAAACTGGAGGTTTCTTCATCATCTTTATTGTTTTCAGTTTGATGGTTTAACCTCTTCTTCTTCTGAAACTTGCCACTTTTCAAGAACTTTATGAGTTTAGCATTTCCACGTCATTGTCATCAGAAGTATCCCCCGTGTCTGTTGCAACATTGAGAGCTATTGATTTGTTCTTTGGCTTAGCTTCCTCTTCACGTTCTTTAAATTTCTGCTCGTACGGCATCAAGTTACCAACCAACTCTTCCATAGTGAGTTTGTTTAAATCCTTGGCTTCTTCGATCGCAGTTGTTTTCTTTCCTAGTCGGGTCTGAGAGATCTTAGAATTTTGCGAACCAGTTCACCCTGTGGATAAGGCTTACCAAGTGCTTGAAGATCATTAGTAATATTTGTAAGCCTAGTAATCATGTCACCCACGGATTCATTTCGTTTCATTGTAAACAATTCGTATTTTGGAATTAGTGTATTTATTCTAGTATCCTTAACTTCACTTGTGCCTTCGTGAGTTGCTTCAAGAGTGTGCCATATTTCATGAGCAGTAAATAGGTTTTAATTCTATTCAATTCATCGTTATTTAATGACCAATATAAAGCATTCGTAGCCTTCGCCTTCAGATTAACTATTTCCTTGTCAACCTTTTCCTATTTCCTATATTCTTCAGTTGATTTCTCGTATGTATTTTCAAGAATATTCCATAGGTCAAGTTCAAGTGACTAAAGATGTAGGGACATCCTATATTTCCAATAGGAATAATGTTTTCCATCAAAAAGTGATGGCCTATGTGTGGAATGACCCTCGACGAAACCCCCACGTGCCTAGTGCAGTCCCCGAGCCCCCTACTTGGAAGTTCTTACCATGGACCTTTACGGGTAGATCCATAAGTTGTTTACAGTCGCACTTGATGAACAACCCATATACCGTGAAGTCGACTTCCCCAACCCGGAAGGTCCAGGTATAGATTTTTGCAAAGCACCCAATCCGCAACCACCCAAGAGAAGGTTCTTGAATCAAATGAAGATCTAAGTGAAGGATTGAGTCAAGAGGTCGATGTGTCTTGGTGAGACGATGAAGAGGGAGGTGAACTTTAGAGCATAAAGAGAAGTTTTGGCAAAGGAGATCGTGGCAATAAAATGACTAGAATTCTCCTATAAATACACTAAATTTAAATTAGGCAAATTAGGAAAAGAGTTGAATCAAATCAAAAGGTAAAAAGGCAAGCAATTCAAAAAAGGGTCAAACAGAATGTCCACTTGCCTAATCAGACGTCTGTGACTAGTAGCATATCATACATCGCATTCATGCTATATATCCTCTATTTTACACCAATTTTATGGTACTCGAGTATTTGTTTATAGTGTTTCAGGTATTAGGTAATAAAGAAGAGAAAGGAAGAGAAAATGACTGAAACGTAAGAAGAAAGGTCAAATGAAGCTAAGTGGACCTATTTGTCATGAACAAGGACCATCTTCAAATCATGAAGGACCCAGATGTACTCCAGGGGGACCTGAACGCATGAAAACATTTCAGGCGCATAAATCCTTTAATAACATGATCTTGAGGAGTATTCGGGAAATTAAAGACAAACGGGCTCCAACCAGCAAACTAGGACTCCCCCCATGTGCAAAATACAACATTTAAGTTGCTGGAGAAATATGGGGCAGATTAGAAGCAAATGATCCCCCAGTGGTGGAGTTTGATCCGCCATTGGCGAGGCAAGTTGCCCCAATTCGGCCCCAATTTCTCCCGTGGCTTTGTCTCAATTATTTGGGTGCACCAGACTATAGGGAAAGTGATTACAACCGTCAGATTGCTTCAGATCCATCGAAACCCTTATTTCTTTTATATATAGCAATGTTTCTTCTACCTTTCTTCTTCTTCTTCTCAACCTCTGATTGACATCATTTCATGCATTCATTTGTGTCTTATATCCATTATCTTGAACCTAAACAATGCTACGTAACGAGTTTTATGTTTGAGTTTCAGGAATACACAAGTTTGAGGAGAAGAGGCATAAAAGGACCTAAAAGCAAGAAAAAAGACTGAGTTGTGAGACTTGGGGACTGAGATGCAAGGGAGAAGGACCCGAATGTAAGCCCAAAGGACCAATGAGCAAATGAAGAAACTCCACAGCATCATGAGGAGTATTTTGGCAATTCGATCGGGCCTAAACTCCAAAAACCGACTTTCGTGCATCACACATGAAGAAATCACTCCAGGAAAGCACACACAAAATCCAGACCGGATCCAGACTTTACAGACCACTGATTGGCGGTCGGATCGGATCTGGATCCGACACGCTTCGGGCAAATCATGTATTAAGGTAGTTTATTTCTATTTCTGGTGTTGTATTAGTCCCACATCGATTGTCCCGGATTACCCTTTTCAATGACTATAAATAGAACTGCTCATCTTCCCTTGTAATGCACTACATACTTGGTGGCTATTCTCTCTACTTGAAGTGGAGCCATGGAGCAAATACTCAAGTAGGGAGATGTTACTTGTATTGTGAGTCTGTAATTAATAAACGTTTCTTTGTTATGTTGCTTCTTTTATGTTGCTTGCATGCTTAGTTTAATTTGATTTCAATAATCTTAGTAGACTTAGTTGATATGGTTTCCTTTCATAAGATTATAATTAGTTTAATGAGTAGTTAGTAGTTTCATCCCCTTTGGGGGGTGGAGTTGATGTTTTATACATGCAATAGAGAATGGAAATGAATGTTTTGTTATGAAATGTGTTGATAAAAATGAATGTATACTTTCTTGTTTAGGATAGAACTTGTAACTAAATGGATTTTTTCCATAACTCTTAGACATCTCCCATGCTTCTTTAGGTTCTTAAATAACCAACTTGTGTATTTTAATGTTAGTCAGACACTTCCTATACATGAAAATACAACCTACATTAGTGCTTAATGCTTGCATTCTTCACCATCTTCTTGCATGTTGACACTCACTCCACCACTTAGGGGTCCTTCTTCCTGATTTGCAGTTTCACTTTAGGTTGTTTTGATTTAGTTTGCATCATTAGTTGTTGTTTTCCTTCACATTTCTTCTTACTAGTTTAGTGTAACTTATATTAGCATATCTACAACTTTCCTCCCCTTTTTCGCCACTTGATTTCAGTCAAACCAGAGGCTGCTCACCTTCCTGCGGATCGACCCATACTTGCCCCGTCTTCACCGACGACTGTGCACTTGTGGTCTAAATTTAAAATGATTAAACACGTTTTTGGCACCGTTGCCGGGGAGGTGTCAGTCCAGACTCTGGTTTGGACGATTCAGGTCGATTTAAATTTTGGTTTGTAGTTTGCTTTATTTAAGGAGACTCTAACGCTCAATGGAAGGTAGCTAGAGAAGTTGGCAGATGAACAAAGATCTTTGGATCGCCAATCAGCGGTCTGAGACCACCAACTGGCGGTCTGGTGAGCTCAATTTTCCTTCTGCTTTCTTTGGTTTACTTCTACGTTTGATATAGTTTTCTAGGGATCAATTTGGAAGGTTTTGACCTGTAGTTTGCCCCTAGATAAATAATGAATCCCCTTTTAATCAACTTGGCCACCAAAACCCAGTGCAAAATATTAGGCATTGTTGCTTGTTTAGGTCATGCATCATATACTTGACTTAGGTACGTACTTTGTCTTTTGTTTAGCTTTACTTTCAGTTGTTGAGCGCTGGCGTGAGGTACGCATTTCCTATACTCATTCATGCATTTCATACGAATATTCATTACTTAGTAGATAAGGTGGGGGATTTCATCACCCTTTCCTTGGCCCCAAAAATCATACTAATCAAGAGCCAAATTTTAAAATCAAGTAGACATTGGCCCTAAGGATCTCAGGCTCATTAGGAGGGTGATCCGGTCACGACTGTCATGGCCTGATCGACGTCTCCCACTCGGTCGATAGTAGGAGAGACGAGATCTCCGGATCTCGGCGCTCTTGCTGGGCTTTGTGGTCTTCTCCGTAGGGAGGTGAGGCGTGTTGAGGCCGTGTGACCTCGTAGGTAGGCGTTTATTGATTCGTTTTATTTAAACCGCAAGTGCACGACCGCGTTGAAGCGGTGGCAAATACGGGTCGTCCACTGGGTGGTGTGTCGACGTTTGGTTTATGCGAAGGCGAGTGGAAAAAAATGGAGAGAAAGATTGATTACACTAAACTACACTAGAATGCAAAAGGAAATGAAAGATAAGCAATAAAAACTAAACCCCATAGGGGGTAGAGAAATAATGTGAATATAAAGATGTGTGTGTGTTTAATTAAGCTCCTCACAACATGTAGTGCATGAAATCATAAAACTACATCCAACTTTGCCTCCACATGAATTAAGATAAGACTACATCATTAAAACATACAAGGCAATAATTGGAATGAAGCTAAATGAACTCATGTATAAAGACTAGACCCTACTATGCCTCCACATGAATTAAGATAACCCAATATCATTAAAACATACAAGACATTAACCAAGGTAAAGGCAACAAGAGTACATACACTACAACTTGTGTTTCCAATATTAACTTCATCCATATCCTAACCTTATCATTCCCCATAAAATAGGTCCACTAATCAAAGCATAAGCTAAGCTTCATTCAAGAGCATTAGCATATCAAAGATAAGAGTGAAAACCCATTAGATGGTTATGGAAATCATATAAAGCTCAATGGATAAAGATAACACACACTTAATACACTACATGATCATATCACATATTACTCCACCCCCCAAATGGGGATGGAACTACTTACACATATTTAAACTAACTACTCTAACAAAATGAAGCATTATACTGAAATGCAACTACACTAATCAAGCAAGAAATATTAAAGAAGAATAAAACAAAACAAACAAGTAAGCATGCATATGAAAGGAAATTAAACTAAGAGAGAAACAATACAATTAAAGGAAAAACATCTATTATTAACTCACTCAATACAAGCAACCCTTCCTCCACCAGAGTTTTGCTTTAAGGCTTCACTCTTAGTAGGGAAGATGGCCACCAAAGAGGGAGATATGTACAATGGAAGGTGAAGAGTTCTATTTATAGCCAAGGAAAAAGGCAATCCAGGACAATCCCCCGATGTGGGACTAAACAGATACAAAAAATAGCCTAAACATCCTCTAATACATGTGCTAGAGAAATTTGGGCGGATCCAGAGTGATCTGGACCACCAATTGGCGGTCCATAAACTTTGGATCGAGTTGGAATTTGTTGTGGGCTTTTCTTGGTATATTTTCTGGTCTTGGATGCATTTACTTGGTTTGTTGGAGCTCCGACCCGAATCAAATTGCTAAAATACTCCCCATGATGGTTTGGAGTAGTCTGTTTTGCTCTTAGGTCTTTCTGTCTTACATTCAGGTCCTTCTCCCTTGCATCTTAGTCCCCAGATCTAACAATTCAGTCCTTTTTCTCAGTTTTTGGGTCCTTTTATGCTTCATCTCTTCAAACCTATTTATTCCTCAAAAATAAACATAAAACTCGTCACGTAGCATTGCTTAGGTGTATGATAATGGATATAA
Source organism: Triglochin maritima (assembly GCA_963682175.1). Classification (NCBI taxonomy): domain Eukaryota; kingdom Viridiplantae; phylum Streptophyta; class Magnoliopsida; order Alismatales; family Juncaginaceae; genus Triglochin; species Triglochin maritima. Next base: position 24,831,074 of record OY821788.1, on the reverse strand, counting down.
GATACAAATATATGCATGAAATGATGTCAATCAGGCGTCGTCTAGCTGTAAGGACCAATAGAGACCTTAGGTTGTTTGAGCCATGCTTGCTTGTGTGCTTCTACCAGTACCTACCCGCGGTAGCATAAGGACTTCTTCATTCCTCTCCTGAGTCATTCCCTCTTCTATGTCCTCCCGTCTCCTCCTGTAGGCACATTCTGTTTTAGTTGTTTAAAAAAAAGTTTTGGTTTGTGTGTGCACCTTTGTGCATGTTTGTGTGGGCACGAGACGAGGGTGGCTGTTTGACGAGGCGTGTCATCAATGCTGCCTCAGTATTTGATTTCTCGACGCCTTCCCCTTCTCGTGTCGCACAAAGTCTGGGTTCAATGAGTGCTTATTACCGCGAGGAGGAGCACTTGCTGGACCCACATATTCTTTCCCAAGGAATAGGAACCACTTCTCTACCATCATGCATCGTATTGCCAGAGGCAAATAGGAACCACTTTGAGGTTAAGCCTCAGTTTATATCCATGCTCCCTCACTTCACTGGGAAGGATGACCCCTATATCTTTCTCAAGGAATTTGAGGAGGTATGTGCTATGTTCAAGCTGCAACAACTTAGCACAGACTCTGTCCATCTTAGGCTTGTCCAATTTGCACTGAAGGATGATGCCAAGAAGTGGTTGTACAACAACCAAGAGAATGCCTTTAGAACTTGGGATGAGTTTCAATTTGCATTCTTCAAGAAGTACTTTCCAAATCATCGGACTCAAAAATTAAGAAACGAAATCAATTGGTTTTATCACCATGAGACCGAATCATTCCATGCATACTTATAGAGGTTCAAGGAGCTACTATCCTCATGCCCTCACCATCGTATCAAGTTGTGGCGCCTGTGTCAGATTGTTTACGACGGTCTTCACATCTCATCCCGAACACTTCTTGAGTCCATGTGTCAAGGAGAGTTCTTAGCAAAGGATGAAAGGGGGCATGGGCTTTCCTAGAAGACATCGCTGAGAAAACCATGCAGTGGGAGAGTGTGAGTGAACCACCAGCATCATCTAGCATAGGAGCGAGGATCGCAAACGTAAACTCGACTAGATTGGGTGCCGCATTTGCTGTCGATACCACTACGGCCACCGAGGCGTGCATGACAGCCTTAATGCGCCGTATGGATTCGATTGAGCTCCAAAACAAGCACGATGTGTCATATGTGTTTGCATCTGGTCCAGTTCCCTATCATCTATGTGGTAGGATAGGTCATATAGGAAGTGTGTGCATCCATTCCTCTTGAGATGGAACGCGTTAATGTCATCTATGATAGATCCAGGAATGACCCATATTCATCATCATAGTATTGAGAATTGAACTTAATCCTAGGTGGCATCCTAGTCACTAGCCACGTCACCTATGGAGGGTGAGTCATCTAGGAGTTGATGACTCAACAAGAAGGAAGACAAAAGGTTGTAGGAAAGGAAGAGACAAAGGGACTCTTAATTTTTTCTATAATTTTCGTCCTATTTTATGATGCAATTTAGGTAGAGGTTGTAATGATCTTTAATGATCATATTTATGTAGTTTATGTTATGTTTGTGTTTTACGACGGTCTTCACGTATTTGTATCCTTTCTTTAGCATCTCATAGGTTTTGAGGGAATTCGGGTTTGTGTCCATCAACATGACCTTGAACTTCCCTTTGTACTTCATGTTGGTGAGATCTCTCCTTTTTCATGCATAAATCCATGTAGTATCTTGCTCACATTCATTGAGGACAATGCATGAAGTAGGTGTGGGGGGGGGGGTGTTTTACGTGTGTACATAGTCGAGTCTTTTCTTTTGATTTTGTTTTCTTTTGTTTGCATTTTTAGGGTCATGTTAGTGTGCTGTATTTAATATCGATATATCTGCTTGCCATGATCCTTGGGTGACTTGTCTTCTTTTGCTTGCCTAGTGCTTTAAAATTTCCACATTTCTTTCAAAATATTCATGTGTTTGCGAAAGAAAATGTTTTGTGGGTGTTGCGTGTGTGTTAGCATGTGCAAACCCGTTGAGAGGGAAAGTAAAAAGAAAGCTCCCAAAATTGTCTTGAACTTGATGCATTAGGATATCTAGTACAGTGACTTTAGGATTTATCGAGTCGTTAGGATGCACCCCAGTTTTCCCTTGTGGGTGGGTAATCATAGGGTTTCAGTGCTCAAACATTTAATGAAGTCCACCCTGAACCTAGTGAGTCAATAATTCTTGTCTGTTAACTTAAGGAAGTTTGTTGTAGTCAAGGACCCTCTAAATCCTGTTGTGAGACATTAGTGTAGGGGTTTTGGTTCATGTGTAGATAAGAAATAAGTGAGTAGGTGTTCTCTCTTCTCGCACGGCTCCAATCACTCGGGAAAGTAGGTCTGAGGGGACTTTGTGCCTGGTGCTTTCGAGTCATCTGACTTGGGATTCGCCGACCGAACTCCCGTTACATAGGTGGTACGGATTGCGCTATGTGGAGATTTGGGGAAAGGTGTACGTGATAGTGTAAGTCCTCATGGGCAATGATGCACGAAACCTGACCCTGGGAGAATGAAGCTCCAACTAATAAAAAGAAAAAGAAAAAAGAGAGAAAAGAAACAAAAAAAAATGGTAATAAGAACCTTAATGGGCTTTACACTTTGTAGCACTTGAGGATGTTGAGGTTGTCCATGTCTTTCACTTAATTCCTTATTTAACTTGCACGAATGGTTTATTAGACTAGGTGTGGACTGATTACCAATATAGAGTCGGCCCGTAGGATTACCGCGTCCATTGATCGACAAAATATTTCCAACGAGTCGAGGTCTAGATTGAATAATGCATCTTGTTCGGATTTTGTGGGTATTTCCGCTGAAAACCCTTAGGAGACAACACTCCTCCTTGGCAACAAGGAGGTTTAACGGCTTGTTGCACGTGCTAAGTGCAACCGTGATTCCTACGAAAGTGAGTTAGGATTTCTTGTTTCTCGTTTGCTTTTCTCTTTCCTTGTTTTGCTCGGGACTAGCAAAAACTTAGGTGTGGGGGTATTTGATTGACATCATTTCATGCTCATATTCGTATCTTATATCCATTATCTTACATCTAAGCAATGCTATGTGACGAGTTTTATGTTTGAATTTCAGAAATAAAGACGTTTGAAGAGAAGAGCCATGAAAGGACCCAAAAGCAAGAAAAAGGACTTAATCGTGAGACCTTGGGACTAAGATGCAAGGGAGAAGGACCTGATCGTAAGACCAAAGGACCTAAGAGCAAAACAGGAAACTCCACACCATCATGGGGAGTATTTTGGCAATTCGATTCGGGTCGGAGCTCCAACAGACCAAGTAGATGCATCCAAGACCCAGAAATACTTCAAGCAAAGCCCACAAAGAAAACCAGACGGATATAAAGCTTATAGACCGCCAATTGACGGTCTGGAACCGCCAATTGGCGGTACATATAGCCCAGGATCCATTTAGTTTTCTGTAGCACGTGTATTAGTGTATGCTTAGGCTATTTTTGGTATTGGTTTAGTCCCACATCGGGGGATTGTCCCCGATTAGCTTTTTCCATACTTATAAATAGAACTCTTCACCTTCCATTGTAATTACCCATTGCTTGGTGGCATTCTCTCTACTAAGGAGTGAGCCTTGAAGCAAAAACTCAAGGTGGAGAAGAATGCTACCTTCAATGTGAGTCATTTGTTAATAAAATAATTCTTCTAGTTTCTTTTAATCTTGTCTTTTAATTTGTGCATGTTTGTTTAGTCTTTCCTTTCCTTTTATGTTTCTTTAATACTTCTTGCCTTCTTAGTTAACTTCCATTTCAGTATTATGCTTTCTTTTGTAAATATAGTTAGTGTAATGAGTAGTGAGTAGTTCCATCCCCATTTGGGGGGTGGAGAAATATGTGATATAATGATGTAGTGTATTAAGTGTGTGTTATTCTTATCCCTTGAGCTTTATATGATTTCCATAACCATCTAATGGGTTTTCACTCTTATCTTTGATATGCTAATGCTCTTGAATGAAGCTTAGCTTATGCTTTGATTAGTGGACCTATTTTATGGGGAATGATAAGGTTAGGATATGGATGAAGTTAATATTGGAAACACAATTTGTAGTGTATGTGCTCTTGTTGCCTTTACCTTAGCTAATGTCTTGTATGTTTTAATGATGTAGTCTTATCTTAATTCATGTCGAGGCATAGTAGGGTCTAGTCTTTATACTTGAGTTCATTTAGCTTCATTCCAATTATTGTCTTGTATGTTTTAATGATGTAGTCTTATCTTAATTCATGTGGAGGCAAAGTTGGATGTAGTTTTATGATTTCATGCACTACATGTTGTGAGGAGCTTAATTGAACACACATACACATCTTCATATTCACATTATTTCTCTACCCCCTATGGGGTTTAGTTTTATTGCTTATCTTCATTTCCTTTTTTCATCTTAGTGTAGTTTAGTGTAACCAACCTTTCTCTCCTTCTTTTTACCTCTCGCCTTCAAACAAACCAATCGTCGAGACACCTCCCAGTGGACGACCCGTATTTGTCACCGCTTCAACGCGGTCGTGCACTTGCGAAAATATATAAAACGATCAATCAAAGACCAAGTGAAAACCACGTTCCCTTGTCCTTTTGAGACGTTTGCTTATAGATGGATGCCTTTCGGACTATGCAATGCACCAACAACATTCCAACGTTGCATGTTGAGTATGTTTTCCGACATGGTCGAGAACTTCCTTGAGATTTTCATGGATGATTTCTTGGTTCATGGCACCTCCTTTGATGAGTGCTTGCACCACCTGAGCCTTGTTCTCATGAGGTGTTAGGAAATGAACTTAGCCCTTAATTGGTAAAAGTTTCATTTCATGGTTACAAAAGGCATCGTATTGGGTCACGTGGTATCTTGTGTTGGTATCGAGGTGGATAAGGCAATGCTTGAGCTTATTTCTAAGCTTCCGCCACCTAGTACTTCATTGGGTCACACGTCATCATCTACACTGATCACTCTGCTCTTCGCTACCTTTTCTCCAAAAGGATGTGAAACCCCATCTCTTGCGTTGGATCTTGTTATTGCAACAGTTCGACCTTGAAATATGGGACAAGAAGGGATGCGAGAATGTCGTAGCAGATCACCTCTTTCGCATCCCAGTTGCTCTTTCACTGGACGCACTGGTGAATGAGTTCTTACTTGATGAGAACCCTATGGCAATAACCTCACCCCCTGGTTCGCTGACATTGTGAACTACTTAGCAACCGGGGAGGTGCTGGCTCATTGGACACACAGTGAGAAAGCAAAGTTCAAGTCGTTAGTCAAGCACTTCTATTGGGATGACCCATACTTATTTAAGTATTGTGCCGATTAAATCATAAGGAGGCAAGTGGTGGGCACTTTGATGCCAAGAAAACCTCTGCCAAAGTGCTCCAATGCGGCTTTTACTGGCCCACATTGTTCCAAGACGCTTTTGCATTTTGCAAATCATGCGATAGGTGCCAACGTGTGGGCCGCATTAGAAGACGTGATATGATGTCACTCAATCCTATCTTAGTGGTTAACATCTTTGATGTCGGGGGCATCGACTTCGTAGGTCCTTTCCCCATGTCCTTTGGTCACACCTACATTTTGGTGGTGGTTGAATATGTGTCGAAGTGGGTTGAAGCAATCACCACTCTCATTAACGATCGCAAGGTTGTGATCAAATTTCTTAAAGAACACATTTTTGCGAGGTTTGGGACACCTCGTTGTATCATAAGTTATCGGGGGGACACACTTTGTGAACCGATCCCTCGAGGCACTGTTGAGGAAGTATTCCATCACGCACAATCTGGTCACACCTTATCATCCTCAAACCAGTGGGCAGGTGGAAATTTCCAACCGTCAACTCAAGAGAAAATGGTTAATGATTCGAGGAAAGATTGGTCGGTTAAGCTTAATGATGCATTCTGGGCCTTCCGCATTGCATTTAAAACCGATCTTAGCATGTCCTCCTACCGGCTAGTTTATGGAAAAGCTTGCCATCTTCCGGTAGAGCTTGAGCATCGGGCATTATGAGCAACCAAACATCTTAACATGAGTCTCAATTTTCTGGTGCCAATCGCAAGCTAGACCTCAACGAGTTGGAGGAGTTGAGAAATGAGGCTTATGAGAATGCCAAGATCTACAACTCCCGTACTAAAATTTTGCACGACTGCCTTGTCAGAATCAAAACGTTCACAGTGGGAGAAAAGGTCTTGTTGTATAACTCTCGCCGCAATTGGTTTCCAGGGAAACTTTGGAGTCGTTGGTCGGGGCCCTTTATTATTTTAACAGTCTCCCCTCATGGGGCGGTTGAGATTCAGAACCCAAGGAATGAGGATGTGTTCAAAATTAAGGGATAACGCCTCAAACCGTACTTGGAAAGGACCACGACAGAGGTCGAGGAGGAAGTTGTGTCTTTACACGAACTCCCTGCGGATGTGGTCCCTTGACGTGACCCATCCCTTCATTTGGTTGTACATATCTTTCACAAAAAACACAAAAGACTCAACTAGTGAGCAATGATTATTGTAGGCCCCAACCATTGTATATTTGAGCCTCATTTTGTTTCACGTATTTTTATCCCTTCTTAAGTATCTCACAGGTTTTTAGGAATTCAGGGTTATGTCCATCAACATGACCCTGAAACTTCTCTTTATGCTTCACGTTGGTGAGTTCTTTTCTTTTTCATGCATGAATCCATGTAGTATTGTACTCACATTCATTGAGGATAACACATGAAGTGTGTGTGAGGGGTGCTTTATGTTTGTATATATGTGTAGTCGAGTCTTCTTCATTTTGCTTTTCGTTTTCTTTTGTCTGTATTGTTAGGGTCATGATAGTGTGTTGCATTCAATATTGATATATCTGCTTACCATGATCCTTGAGTGACTTGTCTTCTTTTGATTGCCTGGTGCTTTAAAAAAATTACATTTATTTCAAAATCTTCATGTGTTTGCGAAAAAAATTGTTTTGTGGGCTTTGCGTGTGTTTAGCATGTGCAAAACCGTTGAGAGGCAAAGTAAAAAAAGAGCTCCCAAAATTGTCTTGAACATAATGCATTAGGATATCTAGTATATCGGCTTTAGGTCTTATATAATCATAAGGATGCACCTCAGTTTCCCTCGGGGGGTGAGTAATCATAGGGTTTCAGTACTCAAACAACTAAAGAAGTCAACCTTGAACCTAGTGAGTCAAATAATTTGTGTCTGTTAGTATAAGGAAGTTTGTCGTAGTTAGGGGCCCTTAAACTCTTTTTGTGAAACTGTAAGTGTAGGGGTTTTGGTTCCCATGTAGATAAATAAATAAGTGGTGTTCTCTCTTCTGGCACGACTCCTATCACTCGGGAAATTAGGTCCGAGGGGACTTAATGTCTGGTGCGTTCAAGTCATCTAACTTGGGATGCACCAACCGAACTCCCGTTACACAGGTGGTAGGGTCGCCTTATGTGGACATTTGGGGGAAGGTGTACGTGATAATATAAGTTCTCACATGTAATGATGCACGAAACCCGACCCTTGGAGAATCAAACACCAACCAAGGTAATGCTCCAAAGAAAAGAAAAAAAATTATGAATGAAAAAAGGAGTCAAATTAGAACCTTAATGGACTTTACACAATGTATCACTTGAAGAAGTTAAGCTTGCCCATGTCTTTCACTTAAGTCCTTAATTAACTTTCACGAATGATTCATCGGGCTAGGTGTGTGGACCGATTACATATATAGAGTCGGCCTGTAGAATTACCGCGTCCAATGACCGATGAAAATTAGTCAATCAAATGGAGTTTCTAGATTAAATAATACATCAATGTTCGTATTTTGTGGGTATATCTGTTGAAAATGCTCAGGAGACAACACTCCTCCTCCTAGGCGACAAGGAGGTTTAACGGCTTATTGCACGTGCTAAGTGCAACCATGATTCCTATGAAAGTGAGTTACGATTTCCCCATTTTACATATGCTTTTTCCTTTCTTGCATTTTCTTTTTATTTGTTTTTCTCGGGACGAGCAAAAGTTAGGTGTGGGGGTATTTGATTGACAACATTTCATGCATTCATTTGTGTCTTATATCCATTATCTTAAACCTAAAGAATGTTATGTAACGAGTTTTATGTTTGAGTTTCAGGAATAAACAAGTTTCAGGAGAAGAGGCATAAAAGGACCTAAAAGCAAGAAAATGACTGAGTTGTGAGGCTTGGGGACTGAGATGCAAGGGAGAAGGACCCGAATGTAAGCGCAAAGGACCAATAAGCAAATGAAGAAACTCCACACCATCATGAGGATTATTTTGGCAATTCGATTCAGGCCTAAATTCCAACAACCAACTTTGGTGCATCACACATGAAGAAATCAGTCCAGGAAAGCACTCTCAAATTTCCGACCGGATACAAACTTTATAGACCACCAATAGGTGGTCTGGGACCGCTGATTGGCGATAGGGTCGGCTCCGGATCTGACACGCTTCAGACAAATCATGTATTACGGGGGTTTATATCTATTTCTGGTGTTGTATCAGTCCCACATCGAGGGATTGTCCCTGATTATCTTTTTCAATGACTATAAATAGAACTCCTCATCTTCCCTTGTAATGCACTACATACTTGGTGGCTATTCTCTCTACTTGAAGTGGAGCCTTGGAGCAAATACTCAAGTAGGGAGATGCTACTTGTATTATGAGTCTGTAATTAATAAAAGTTTCTTTGTTATGTTGCTTCTTTTATGTTGCTTGCATGCTTAGTTTAATTTCATTTCAATAATGTTAGTAGACTTAGTTAATATGGTTTCCTTTCTTAAGATTATAATTAGTTTAATGTGTAGTTCAATCCCCTTTAAGGAGTGGAGTTGATGTTTTATACATGCAATAGAGAATGGAAATGAATGTTTTGTTATGAAATGTGTTGATAAACATGAATGTCTGCTTGCTTGTTAGGATAGAACTTGTAACTTGATGGGTTTTTGCCAAAACTCTTAGACATCCCTCATGCTTGTTTAGGTTCTTAAATAACCAACTTGTGTATGTTAATGTTAGTCAACTAGGTTAGTGATGGGATTGATAGGTTTTGCCATAATCATTCGAAAATTCCTATACATGAAAATAAAACCTACATTTGTGTAGGATTTCTAGTTTAATTGCACATATATATATTTTGAATTTTTTTAATGCACAATAAGGATCAATTACAATTTTCTATGATTTGCTTCATGCATGCATCGTTTGTTTCAATAACTAGTTCCAAAACTTTATTAAAACAAATATGGACTCCGAATTTCATACCTAGAAGTTCTCTAAAACTTCTTGATGATCCGGAGACATTTAGGATGCTTGTCGCTGCGCCGGATGCCCCCGAGTATTCACCAAACTCTAAACAAGATCGGAGAGAGAAGAGCTAGCCTCTCAATCTCCAATAGGGTTTAGAATCTAACTACTAACCCTTCTTTAGTTCCCTTGAGAAGATCTCTGAAAACTAAAACTAAACTCAAGAATTAAGGAAAATTCGTGGAGAATTATGGAGAGAGATGTTTGCACAAGAATATAATGAATTAATTCTATTAGGTAATGAGATAAACTTGTATTTATAAGTTCTCTCCAAATTACCTATTCATGTGCAACCTCTTGCCCATGATTTCATGCAAACTTCCATATAACCGTCCATTATTTGCTAACAAATAATCTCAGCCACGAATTAAATCAGTTATGGACCAATTCCATGCATGATCTAATTAATTCTGCAGAAACCGTCTGGTTCGGTCGACCGTTTGGAGGTTCGGTCGACCATTCCTAACTCGGTCGACCGTTCGTAACAAAAATATTTCATCGCAATGTTCGGTCGACCGACCGATATACTTCGGTCGACCGAAAACGAACAGATAAAATTCCCTGTTACGATCGAGACACATCCGGTCGACCGTGCAACATTTTGGTCGACCGTTTACCATTTAGCGGTCAATCGTTTTTGCACAGTACTGCAGAGTGGTCAAATTTCGGTTTAACCCCTACAAAATTTGACATTTCGGGATTAGTAGTAAGTTCACAACTTATGTAACATATTATCCTATGTAATGATAAATCATTACACCCCATAATATGTACATCACATATGAATTTAATTTAGATTCTAATTATGTTATTAATCACAACATAATTTTGATTTTGCTTGTTCACCACATGTGTCATATTTTCTACATGAAACCCGACACACCTTATGAACTCAAAATCCCCATTTCTTGTTTCCCAGTTTTGTGGTGTGACCTATGGGAGGATCTAAACTAAGTGAGCAGTGATATTAAGAGTTTAATATCATAAGCTATAAACGGTATCTAGCTACACATTATAGCTCCCAATTAGTTTGATGTCTTAATTCCACTCGAACCAAAACCCGATCCATTTAGTGATGGAGTGCACCACTTGTGTCCGTCCCTTGCCTCATGAAATTAAGAATACACACAAAGTAGTATTGTGTCATCTTTGTATTAGTATTCATTTCTTGATCTCTTTAAGCTTGTTATAAATATGTGACTTAACTCAAATCACATTGTGTACATTATAACTTTGCTTTACCAAGGGCCCACTAATATCATCACTCAATCAAGATGGGAAATGATAATCTTTTGACTAACTATCTTCTCCAACAAAAGTCATACCTAACCAACCAATGCCTTTACACTACACTTATCAATAGCTGAAGACACTAGTCTAATCAAGCATTTCTTAAGTGATCGGATATAAGTCTCATATCAAAGGACCAAGGACGCAGTAAAACATTAATGACACAGAAAACACAATTCTATAATGTTTTATTTATTAGGTCTATTCAGTATACAAAAGTAGTATTTTCCTCTTTTGTGTACCCGTGTTGTCACTCACTTGTAGAGCTACAATGATCTATGACCAACACGACAATCTTAACTCGGTAATTAATGTCCCATGTTAATTACCATTATTGCGAATATCTTTTGTTTTATGTAAACCATTATCTTTTAGAGCTCTACGGTTAAGGACCAAGAGCCTCTTCCTTAACACTTCTAAAAGACGAATAACATAAACAAGGAACAAAATGATTTCTCATTGAATTCATAATAATTGACATTTAAAAGTAAAACTTTTAGAACACATTCCCTTCAATTTGTGCTTAATGCTTGCATTCTTCACCATCTTCTTGCATGTGTACACTCACTCCACCCCTTAGGGGTCCCTCTTCCTGATTTTTAGTTTCCGTTTAGGTTCTTTTGATTTAGTTTGCATCGTTAGTTGTTGTTTTCCTTCACATTTCTTCTTACTAGTTTAATGTAACTTAGATTAGCATATCTACAACTCTTCTCCCTTTTTTTACCACTTGATTTCGGTCAAAACAGAGGCTACTCACCTCCCTGCGGATCGACCTGTACTTGCCCCGTCTTCACCGACGATTGTGCACTTGCAGTCTAAATTTAAAACAATTAAGAAACCTCCACCATTAGAATAGCTTTGGTTTGCCATTTTGGGCAGTAGAGAAGGTGGGCTTGGAAGCTTGTAATGTTGCTTCTTTGATAATCTAAAGGTATATTTTGATTCCTCTTGTTATTTACTTCCTTTCTATCCAATTTGTTTGTGATTTTGTTGGTTATTTTCTAGTTAGAGTTTTATGTTATGTTTAGTCTTAATCTCTTTCTTTTCATGCTTGTTCTTATGATTAGTGAGTAAATTCACCCCATTTGGGGTGGAGGCAATGTAGTTGATGGTGAAGTGTAGGATGGGTTCCTAAGTTTGTGTTATTTCCATGTGCTTAATGTTAGTCTACAACTTGTAGCATGTTAATCTTGTTATAAATGAGATAAGGGTCACACTAGGTACTTGTTTCATGCTAGATCTATTTTTGACATGTTGCTTGTGATGTGTTTTATTTGATGATGTAATTGACTTCAAATGAATAGTTGCTTGATTTGGTTTATGTTTCTTGAATGAACTAAAGTTATGCTTAGGATAGATTGATGCTCTAATGGGCACACTAGATGCTTATTTCATACTAGAGAATCCATAAAAATGATCTTAACTTCCTGCTAACCTATCATAGTCTTGTATACCATGTAATTGTATGTGTTTCACACTTAGGTTCCACACTAGCTCCTACTTGTATACACACTCTTACACATATGCTTATTGGTTGGACACCCTCATGCACACACACCTCACTATTGCACCTCCACTCCAAGGGGTTTAGTTAGATTGTTTTCTTATATCATAGTTTAGTTTAGTTAGTATAGCCAAAATCTCTCCATTGATTTCTCTTCCCACTCGAGTATGCTGATAACAACAATGCGCACAACTCCTCGTGGTGCAACCCGTACTTGCCGCGTCTTCACTGACGTCATACACTTGCGGTATTTAACTGAATTAATCAGTTTTAATGGTTGTTGTGTGTTGGTGAGATGATGAAGAGGGAGGTGAATATGAACTTTAGAGCACAAAGATAAGTTTTGGAAAAGGAGATAGTGGCAATAGAATGAATAGAATTCTCCTATAAATACTCTAAATTTAAATTAGGCAAATTAGGAAATAGTTGAATCAAATCAAAAGGCAAAAAGGCACGCAATTAAAAAAAAGGTCAAACTCAACGTCCACTCGACTACCTGTTGTATACAGTTTGAGCAGGGGCAAACATCCGACCCAATCCCCGACTCGATAATGACTTGGATTTGTTGGTGGGGTGGACAGCTGGTCCAAGGGGGGTGACGTCCGCTCCAGTTTGCTGTCAAAGAATTTTAATTGGGTGTTCGGACCAACGGGGTGGACGATTACTGTTGGGTAAAATTTGATTTTTGAATGATTCTTTGAGCTTGACCTTTACATCAAATTCCTATATTAATCTAATCTAACCTATACATATTTTTATCGTTAGAAAGAGTAATTTGATGTCCTTTATAGTAAATATTCACACATAATACCTCCTTTTAGTGTAGAAAACTTCCATAGCTTCCATAACTTCCATTCAAAATTGATGTGATTTTTGCTAAGAAGTCCTAAAATACTTGAATAATGAATTTGTCCAAAATGAATTTATTGTCATCTAATCAAAATTAATGAAGTGAGATTTACAGGGAGGAGAAAGCTTTGGTGCGTGAGAGAGAGGAGAGGGCTACTGAGAAGTGAGTATACCGTTTGGTAATTTGTACATGTGTGTACAAATTTAGGAAAAAATATTTAATAATATGAATAAATATATATGATTATATATTAATAAAATTGAAATGGGCAATTGGTTAAACATGTAGCGAGAATGCACTACCCATACTAGTCTCGTTTATTAAATAGTTTAAATTTTTTTACCAACCCTTCCCGCTTATTTACTGGGTATGACTTTCCCACCGGTGTGGTTAAAGTAGTTAACCAAGTTTCTCCACCCCACATACAATTACCTAACCCTTAAAAATGACCAAAAAACAAGCTATACTACCACAACTGCACACACCAAATATTTCAAATGTTAAAACTAGTGCGGCATAAGCAACACTTAGAACACAAAGTACATGAGCTAACTAAAACTCATACAATTGTGCAAACTTGGCTAGCCACGACCATCATAGCCAATTTCGTAAGCCAAAATTCCTCTTATTCCTTTTGTGCATGAATGCTTCCAGTGTAAAGATGAAAGTCTTTGGACATTGATTAGTAGCATATGATACATCGTACTCATGTTATTTAAGCTTTATTTTACCCCAATTTTGTGTCACTTGAGTGTTTGTTGTTATATTTAAGGTATTAAGTAATAAAGAAGAGAAGGGAAGAGAAAAATGACTGAAATGTAAGAAAACAAGACTTAAATGCAACAAAATGGACATGTCTTTCATACACAATGACCCATCAGCAAGAGGGAAAGACCTGGACGTAAGCCTAGAGGAACCAAATAGCAAATTGAGAAATTCCACATCACAGACTCAAACAACCGATCATGGTGCATCCCACATGGATAATTGAAGCCATTAAGTAGTCTGAAACCTGGTTAAATCAGACGAATGACTACCGCCAATTGGGAGCTCAAGACCTCCAATTGGCGGTCCATTTGGTCCATTTTGGACCCCGCTTCTCGTGGTTGTGTATTATATTGTGTATGTCCATTTTAGGCATGTTGCCATAGTCCCACACCGGGGGATTGTCCCCAGTTGCATTTTTCATTTCTATAAATAGAAATCCTCTTCTTCCTTTGTGAGGGACCCAATTTGTTGGTGGTCATTCTCTCTACTTGGAGTAAGCCTTCGAAACAAAACTCAAGGTGGAGAGTGAAAGGAATGTGTTCTAAAAGTTTACTTTTATATGTCTTTTATTATGAATTGAATATAAAAATATTTTGTTCCTTGATAAATGTATTCGTCTTTTGGAAGTGTTAAGGAAGGGACTCTTGGTCCTTAATCGTAGAGCTTTAAAAGATATTGGTTTGCATAAATCAAAAGTGATTCAGAGTCATGGTGATTAACATGAGACATTAATCACCGAGATAAGATTGTCGTGTTGGTTAAAAGAGTATTGTAGTTCTACAAATATTTTAACATGAGTATATGAAATGGAGAATATTTTCTTTCATATATTGAATAGGCCTAATCGATGAAACATTATAGAATTGCGTTTGTGTCATTAATATTTTCATTGTGTCTGTGAATCCTAAGGTATGAGATTTATATATTTTCACATGAGAAGTGTATAAATTGTTATTATCAAAAACTATCATGGAGTATAGTGATAAAGATAATGGTTATATATGACTTGTGCTGGAAAATATGATATGTCAAAAGATTATCATTGCCCCTATTGACTTGAGTGATGATATTAATGGGACCCCTTGATAAAGTGAAATTATAATGTGCACAATGTAATTTATTTATAGTTACATATTTATAATTTGCTTAAGAGATCAAGAAATGAATATATAATACAAAGATGACACATTTCTACTTTTTATAATATTCTTAATATAATGAGGCAAATGATAGACACAAGTGATATTACTTATATTACTAACTGGATCGTGTTCTATTCGAGTGAAAAAATATCTTTGTTATTTGGGTAACTATTATGTGTAGCTAGATACCACTTATAGTTTATCATATAAAGTGTTTATATCATGACCAACATAACTTAGATCATCTTATAGGTCACACGACAAAATTAGGCAATAAGAAATATAATTTTATTTTATATGATCTATTGAAATGAAATGCATGTCGTAGAATAACAAAATTAAAATGTCGTAATAATGGTACGGTTAGAATAAAATAAATTTATATGAAATGTATATATATTATGTGGTATAATGTTTGACATTATATGTGATAATATATTACATAATATAATGTGATCCACAACATTATAACATACAGATTTGCTAAAACCCCAAAGCTCAAATTTTGTTGGATATTGATCCAAAATTTGATAAAGGCAAAAAACAGTGAAAAACAGTTGAACGTTTTTCGGGAACCGATCTACCAAATTTAACAGTAACTTTTTGAGTTCAATAATAGCCGACCTGGTGGACACACGGCTCAACCAAATATAACATGAACTTTTCTTGTTGCGAAATGGTCAACCGGTGTGGGTTGTGGTTTGACCGAAATTATCAAGAGCATTCTGCGTATAGAATCGGTTGACTGACGTGAAACGCGGTTCGATTGAAAATAACATGAACTTTTCTTGTAGATAAACGGTCGACCGTCTGGATTTATAATCCGACCGAACGATTGGTTATTTCTGTCAATCGGTCGAACGATTGGTTATTTCAGTCAATTGTTTGCCCACGATTTTGCCTGCATTAATAAGAGTATTTTTTTGATCATGAGCTAGATTTGTTCCAATTTATCAAAGGAGGTTATGGGATGATGATGTGTTCAAATTTGATTAGTTTAGAGGGCAGATAAAGAAGGGATCATTGGTAAGTGGTTTACACATGATGTAAGTTTGAGGATGCCATATAAATAGGTCCCTCCTCCATCCCTTTGTTTGTAATGAATGCAAAAGTTCTCTCCCTCATATTTTCACATCATTCCATCTGAAATTCCTTCTATTAATTAAGTGCATGAGAGAAAAAAATTCTTTGGAGTATTGAGAGGTTATTGGCTAGGTTCTATTGCAAAAGTTCTCTCCCTCATAGATTGATTGGCAAGCTTCGATTTCTCTAATCTTGTTTAGAGTTTGGTGAACACTTGGAGGAACTCCGAGGCGATTCGACGTGCAACCCGACTTCCGATTGGTAAAAAGAATTTGATAATCCTTTAGGTATGATCCAATATACGTATTTCAATATTAATTAGTATATAGTATATATTGAAATACAATTAGGAGGTTTTGTATAAACAATTATTGAAAATTATGAAAACCGATCCAAAGCGCTTGTAAAATTTTGAAAATATACATACAAGTATAGGACACGAAATCCTATAGAGGAGTATATCCACCTATTTGGGGTGGAGGTGATGTAGATTGTGTGATGTATTGGTGTTGGGTTCTTTTATTTGTGCCCTTTGATGTGCCTAATGTAGGATCTAATGTGCCCTAATATTAGTCTAAGGGGGGGGGTGACTGGACTAATTAACTTCTTCAAACAACTATTGCAAATTAAATACTAGAATAATAAAAATTAAAGAGAGATATGCAAACCACAACACTGGGTGTATAGAGGTTTAAATCCAACAACCGGATCCTAGCCCTCTTTTACGAATTGCTCTTCCTCGAGCAACTTCGCATCCTCCACTAATATGATCTCCATTGCAGGCGGAGATCACACCTTTACACCACAATCTTTGCGAATAAGGAGGAGTTGTCCCGTATAAGATAAGGTTGGGATTTCATCACCCTTTCCTTGACCCCAAAAATCACATCAATCAAGAACGTAACTGATTGACATCATATCATGCATATATTTGTGTCTTATATCCTTTATTTTAGCCTAAGCAATGCTATGTAAAAAGATTTATGTTTATGTTTCATGAATAAATAGGTTTGGGAAGAAGAGACTAAAAAAATATAAAAGCAAGGAAAAGGACTAAGTTACAAGACTTATGGACTAAGATGCAAGAGAGAAGGACCCGGATGTAAACCCAAAAGGACTAAGTAGCAAAATCAAGTACTCCACACCATCATGAGGAGTATTTTGGCAATTCAATTTGGGCCTAACCATCAAAAACCAAATCGGGTTCATCGAACATCAAGAAATCAAGCCAGAACCGAGCCACCAAAATCCAGACTCGATCAGACACATATAGACCGCCGATCAGCAGTCCAAATATGTCCAAATTGTTCGCGGTTGAGTCGGGTCGTGTATTATGTTGTTTTATGTCCATTTATACTATGCCTTTTTGTCTCATACCGGGGGATTGTCTTGGATTACCTTTTTCCATGCCTATAAATAGAACTCTTCCTCTCCTTTTGTATTCACCCATTGCTTTGTGGCATTCTCTCTACTTGGAGTAAGCCATGGAGCCAAAACTCAAGGTGGAGAGGAATGCTACTTGTAATGCGAGTCTTGTCAATAAAATAAATTTTCTTAGTTAGTTTTATATTGTCTCCTTCTGCATGCTTAGTTTAATTTCGTTTTGCCTTCTTTTCCTAATGAGTAGTGAGTAGTTCCATCCACATTTGGGGTGGAGGTAATATAGAATATGTGATATTATTGGGTTCTTTTATTTGTGTCATTTCATATTCTTAATATAGATCTATACTTGTAGCATGATTGAACTTGTATTAGATGGAATAATGTCCACACTAGGTACTTATCTCATGCTAGCTTTAGAGTTTATATTGTGGCTTGTTATGATTTGATGGGAATGGCTTGTTATGTATGGATCCATGTTTGGTGCACATTAACATGAATGATTTAGGTTGTATGTAGGATTGATTGATGCTCTAATTGCCACACTAGGTACTTATTCCATGCTTGAGAATCTAAAATCAACCTCAACTTTATGTGAGATGTGCATGTTCATGGTTTTCCATGTAGTGTTGTGTATCCTACACTTAGATTCTACACTAGCTTCTACTTGTATGCCACACATACTACACTTGTTTGTAATTGAAAAGAAGCCCACTCACACACACATACCTACACACCTACACTCCATGTGGTTTAGTTTTATTGTTTGTTCATTCATAGTTTAGTATAGTGTAATGACACATGTTCTCTCCTTTGTTTCCCAACCTCCTTCGAACTAACCAGACTAGACACACCTCCTTGTGGATCGACCCGTATTTGCCACCTCTTCAACGTGGTCATGCACTTGCGGTTTATTATAACTGATTCAATCAGTAACTTTAAAATGAAGTAGACATTGGCCCCTAAGTATCTCGGGCACATTAGGAGAGTGGTCCGGTCACGACCGTCGTGGCGTGATCGGCGTCGCCCACTATGTCGATAGTAGGAGAGACGACATCTCCGTATCTTGGCTCACTTACTGGGCTTTGTAGTCTTCGCAGTAGGGAGGTGAGGCATCTTGAGGCCGCGTGACCTCAAAGATAGGCGTCGTCTAGATGTAAGGACCTATAGCGCCCTTTGGTTGTTTGAGCATTGATTGCTTGTGTGCTTCTACCAGTACCTACCTGTCGTAGCATAAAGACTTCTTCCTTTCTCTCCTGAGTCATTCCCTCTCATTTGTGTCTTCCCTCCTTCTCCCCTACGCACATTCTGCTTTCTTTGACACGTATGGGTGCGCAGCTTTGTGCATGTCAGTGTGGTCACGAGATGTTGCAAGTCGTTTGACGAGATACGACACCAATTTGTCTTTGATTGTGGACTTTTCGAACACATCCCTGTCTCATATTCTACATAGTCCCGGGACCATGACGAGTTGTGGACCACACGAGGATGATTCAGGTTTTGGACCTCCACCACCCTCTTATCCAGAAGGTGGGGGCCCACAACCTCATCAATTGGTTCCCAAGGTTCCCATTCCCTTTCGCGATCTATGCAACTGGAGTCGTATTGCTCTACCTTCTTGCATCGTATTGCCAGAAAAGAATGGGAACCAGTTTCAGGTTAAGCCTCAGTTTATCTCCATGCTCCCTCAGTTCACAGGGAAGGGTGGCCCCTATATCTTTCTCATGGAATTTGAGGAGGTATATGCAATGTTCAAGCTACAACAACTTAGCACAGATTCCATCCATCTTAGGCTTGTCCCCTTTGCACTAAAGGATGATGCCAAGAAGTGGTTGTATAACAACTAGGCGAATGCCTTTAGGACTTGGGATGAATTTCAATATGCATTCCTTAAGAAGTACTTTTCAAATCACCAGACTCAAAAATTTAGGAACAAAATCAATTCGTTTTATCAACATGACTGAATCATTTCATGCATATTTAGAGATGTTCAAGGAGCTACTATCCTCATGCCCTCACCATGGCATCGAGTTGTGGCGCCTTTGTCAGATTGTGTACGAGGTCTTCACATCCCATCCCGAACGCTTCTTGTGTCCATGTGTCAAGGAGAGTTCTTAGGAAAGGATGAAAGGGAGGCATGAACTTTCCTAGAAGACCTCGATTAGAAAACCATGCAATGAGGGAGTGTGAGGGGACCACCAGCATCATCTAGCATAGGAGCGAGGATCGCAAACGCAAACTCGACTAGATCGGGTGCCGCATTTGTTGTCGATGCCACTACGGCCACCGAGGCACGCATAGCGGCCTTAATGCACCGTATGGATTTGATTGAGCTCCAAACCAACAAGGTGTGTCTCATGTGTCTGCATCTAGTCTAGTTCTTTGTTATTTGTGTGGTAGGATTGGTCATGTAAGAGGCGAGTGTGCATCCATTCCTCTTGAGATGGAACACGTCAATGCCATCTATGATAGATCCAGGAATGACCCATACTCATCATCATATCATATCGGAAGGAGGAACCACCCTAACTTTTCATGGAACCAAAGCAATGCTCACGGTGGTCCTTTAAACTTCTCTAGACCACCTAATAGACCACACCAACCTCCAATGTATTTACAATCTTTTCAGCCACCCCAATCCAGAATCACCAACCAACCGAGTTTTTCCAAATTGTAATAACATACCCAGTTTAATTTGCGTGAGAGATTGACTCGTGGAGTTGAGAACTCAATGAAAAACTTTATGTCATCCACAAGTCAAGTTCTCACTTCGAATCAGCAGACCATCAAATCTCTAGAGCTTGAGATGGGACAATTGACTTAGTCTGTACTTGAGAGAGAGAGGGACTCTGCCTAGCTAACCTGTGGGTAACCCCCGTGCTCAATATCACGCGAACATGGAAAATGCAAGTTGAAGACCGCATGGGGGAAGTGTGTTGGCTTTTTTGGCCTTAATCTATGTTTTGATGATTTAATCAACCTAATCTTAATTATGATCGTGTAGAGTAGCACACATATTGCATTGCATATATATTGCTTTGTGCTAACCTCTACAGGTGATCAAGACTCAAGTAAGAAAGGAATTCAAGTCAAGACATATAATCAAGCTCGTTTGAAGACATGTATTTTGTATTTCTTTGAGTCTTTAGGAACTTTGTGTAATTGAGCATACTTGAGCTAAAAACTACTAAAACACACACTAGGTTCCCTATAGAAGTCACACACGAAATTTCACATAATTTGGACTTCAACAGATCACCCAAACTTAGACCGAAAACCACTAAACCTAAACCCAAACTGTCTGCCCACATTTGGTCGACCGAAACAGACCGTTCGGTCTACCGAGTGATCAATTATTCTGTTATGTGTTTACTGCCTAAGTTCGGTCGACCGAGTCCCAATTATTTTCCGACTGTTAGTTTTGTCGTATATACCCAACGGTCGTATTCGTATAAACCAAAAATACCCCAAATTCATTTTCATGTATCGGTCGACCGAGGACCTAGTTCGGTCGACCGAATATCTGTCTCTTGACAAACTCGAATCTCCTGCTGGAATTCGGTCGACCGTTAGATCTTGGTTCGGTCGACCGAATAGAACTTTGTTTGTCAACCCCTTAGAGCCTGTTGTGAATCGGTCGACCGAACCCTTTGCGGTGTTCGTCCGATCACTTAAATGTACCTAAGTCGTAGCATTGGCGGTCGACCATTCCTTAACCGGTCGACCGAACTGAGTTCAAAACTGCCAAACGGTCGACTGAACGACCCGATCCGGTCGACCGAATTACCTCAAAATTGGGTCCTACGAGTTTTTGTTTTGTGTATCTTACACCAACACTCACCTAATCAACCCCAACAACTATATTCTCTCTAATGGCTATATAAAGAGGTGTAAAACACATTTTAACACAACCCTCCCACTACTACATGTCCAATACATTAGAGAGAAACTCCCAAGCTCAAATTTCCCCAATCCTACACATCAAGCTTACACTTCCACACCTTAGCATCAATTCACATCCTAATCTAAGTGTGCTCAAGTTAGAGAATATGTTCTACTCAAGTTTTCGTTTGTAAAAGAAGCAAGGATTTCGGCGAAAGCCCGAAGTGTTCCTCTCGGATTGTGAGAGAATAAAATCAAGCTCACGAGGGTGTTCATGGAGCTTATTTTGTAAAAGGCGTTCTCTCCCAGGACGGAACAGGGAGTGGATAGTGAAGACGCGAGCGGAGCTCAAAGTGTCGAGCGGAGCTTGCAAGAGAGGACGTAGGCAGTGGCCGAACCTTTGTAAAACCCCCCGAGTCCATTGTGGTTTGCATACTCCTTCCTTACTTGCTTGTTTGTTTAAATTCCACTGCGCATAACTTGATCGCTTAAACAAGTAGGTAATTAGGATTAATAGTGATTAGAATTGTAGACCATCACGTTCCTACAATGTGAACTGTGTGGAAGAACCTGTGCACCATGTCAATGCCATTGTGACCCTGAGAAATGGGAAGCAGGTCAACAACCATGTTTCCTTGCCACTAAATCCATCTATGCTGCCTATGCAACCCCTTTGTGGGAAAGATTGTGAGAAAGAGGCTGAGGGTGAGGGTAATAGACCAATGCCTCTTTCTCAGGCACCGCAGAAAACCTACCTGCGAAAAGCTCCATATCCTAGTAAGTTAACTAAGAAACATAGTGACATTGTTGAGAAAATGCTGGAGATATTCAAGAAAGTGAATGTCAACAATCCCTTGTTAGACAAGATTCAACAAATACCTCCGTATGCAAAATTCCAAAAGGATCTTTGTACGACTAAGAGAAAAACCAACTTCCCTAGCAAAGCCTTTTTGACGGCTAATGTAAGCTCGATTATTTCAAACCCAACGTACGTCAAATTGAAGGACCCATGTAATCTAACAATTTCATGTGTAGTTGTGGACTCTCGCACTAATAATGTCTTGCTAGATCTAGGGTTGATAGTTGACCTCTTATCAGCTTCTATCTATCAACGATTAAGCCTAGGCAAGCTCAAGCCTACGAAAACAACTTTAAAGTTGGCTGATCGTTCGATCAAAGTCCGATGGGGTCATCAAAGATGTCCTAATCAAGGTTGGCGATTTTATATTTCCTGTTGACTTCGTCGTCCTTGAAACTGAACAAGTCAAGACTACCCACTCTCAGATTCCATTGATTTTGGGTAGACCATTTCTGGCAACGTCAAATGCCTTAATCAATTGTCGAACTGGACTCATGAAATTGTCGTTCAGGAGCTTGACCGCGACATTCCATGTGTTCAATATGTCTAGGCAGCTGGCATCATTGGAGGATCCCATGGAAATCAATCTTATCCGGGACATTGAAAAAGAAATAGAAGAAGAGTACCCCTAGATTCATGAGAATTTAAATGCTTAGATCATGGATGATTTGGATCATGAAGAGGACGGGGGCGAGTTGAACGATGATGTGCATGTTGTTTAGTACATACAAGCTCCTCCTATCTTACATCTCGAGCTAGATATCATGCCTCGCCTCGAGGAGCCAACCACAATTGAGTTTAAAGAACTCCCTAACGAACTGAACAAGTTTTTGTTGGTCTTGATAGGTCATTTCCGGTGATTATTTCATTGACGTTGACTGAGGATCAGGAAGAACGTCTGATTCAATTCCTAAAGGAGCACAAATCAGCCATTGGGTGGTTTTTGAAGGACATTAAAGGGATTAGTCCCAACGTCGTGCAACACCACATCTTTATGGAGAATGAGGCACGACCACGTCACGACCCCCAAAGGCGTCTAAATCCAGCCATGACTGAAGTAGTTAAGAAAGAGATCATCAAGTGTTTAGATCATGGCATCATTTTTCGCATTTCAGACAATACTTGGCTATGTCCTGTCCAGGTTGTGCCCAAGAAGTCGGGTATCACTGTTGTCCAGAATGCAGCAATGAGCTTGTACCCACACGACTTCAAACTAGGTGACGAGTCTGCATTGACTATAGGAAGTTGAACGTGATCACGCGTAAGGACCACTTCCCTCTACCATTCATCGACCATATGTTGGAGAGACTCGCCAAGCACGCCTATTATTGTTTCTTCAATGCTTATTCATGGTACAATCAAATCCAAGTTTCCCCTGAAGACTAAGAGAAAGCCAGTTCACTTGCCTTTTTGGGACGCTTGCATATAAAAGTATGCCTTTCGGACTATACAATGCACCAACAAAATTCGAACGTTGCATGTTAAGTATCTCTTCTGACATGGTCGAGAACTTCCTTGAGATTTTCATGGATGATTTCTCTGTTCATGGCACCTCCTCTAATTAGTGCTTGCACCATCTGAGCCTTGTTATCAAGAGGTGTTCGGAACAAACTTAGCCCTTAATTGGGAAAAATGTCGTTTCATGGTTACAAAAGGCATCATATTAGGTCACGTGGTATCTCGTGATGGTATCGAGGTGGATATGGCAAAGATTGAGCTTATTTCTAAGCATCCGCCACCCACCTTGGTAAAAGAAATTCGGTCATTCCTTGGACATGCTGGGTTTTACAGGTGTTTTATTAAAGATTTCAGGAAGATCGCTCGTCCCTTGATGAGCTTGCTTGCTAAAAGCACATATTTTGAGTTCACACCCGAGTGCATGAGTGCTTTTGAGTTTTTGAAGCGTGAGTTGACCTCCGCTCCTATTATTAAGGCATCAGTGTGGACTCTAGCTTTCGAGCTGATGTGTGATGCATCTGATTATGAGATAGAAGCAGTGTTGGGTCGAAGAGTCGACAAATTGCATCATGTGATCTATTATGCAAGTCGTACTATCAATGACACCCAGCTTTACTAGTCCGTTACTGAGAAAGAGTTCCTCGCGATCATATTTGCGTTGGAAAATTTTCGTCAGTACCTCATTGGGTCGCACATCATCATTTACACTGATCACTCAGCTCTTCGCTACCTTTTGTCCAAAAAGGATGTGAAACCCCGTCTCCTTCGTTGGATCTTGTTGTTGCAAGAATTTGACCTTGAGATACAAGATAAGAAGGTATGCGAGAACATCGTGGCAGATCACTTTTCTCGCATTCCAGTTGAGCCTTTATCGGATCCACTGGTGAACGTGTTTGTTCCTGACGAGAACCATATGGTAATAGCCTCATGATTGACATCATTTCATGCTCATATTTGTATCTTATATCCATTATCTTTCACCTAAATAATGCTATGTTACGAGTTTTATGTTTAGTTTTCAGGAATAAATAGGTTTGAAGAGATGAAGCATAAAAGGACCCAAAAGCTGGGAAAAGGACTGAATTGTGAGATCTGTGGACCAAGATGCAAGGAAGAAGGACCTGAATGCAAGACCGAAGGACCTAAGAGCAAAACAGAATACTCCTCACCATCATGGGGAGTATTTTGGCAATTCTATTCGGGTCGGAGCTCCAACATGCAAAATAGATGCATCCAATACCAACAAAGCCTTCCAGAAAAGCCCACAAGAAATTCCAGAGCGATCCGGACACTGTAGACCGCTAATTGGCGGTCCATTTTGGCCCAAATCCGCTCAAATTTCTCTAGCACATGTATTAGAGGATGTTTAGGCTATTTTTGGTATCTGTTTAGTCCCACATCGGGGGATTGTCCCGGATTACCTTTTTCCATGGCTATAAATAGAACTCTTCACCTCCTATTGTAATCACTCCATATTTTAAGTGGCTATTCTTCCTACTAGAAGTGAGGCCTTGAAGCACACACTAAAGTAGGAGGATGCTACTTTTAATGTGAGTCATTTTATCAATAAAGTTTTGTGTTTCTTTCATTGTTTGTTTTATGCTTCTTTTATTGTTTGTGCATGTTTTAGTTTAATCGTCTTTTAATTCCAGCTTAGTTTTAATATGCTTTCTTTCCATAGTTTAATAATTAGTGTAATGTTTAGTGAGTAGTTCCATCCCCTTTGGGGGGTGGAGTAGATGTACATACATGCATTAGAGAATGGGATGAATGCTTTAATTTCAATGTGTTGATTAAACATGAATGTATGCTTGCTTGTTTAGGATAGAATTTACAACTTGATGAGTTTTGCCAAAATGATTAGACACCTCTCATGCTTGTTTAGGTTCTGAAATAAATAACTTGCATATGTAAATGTTAATCAACTAAGTTGGTGAATAGATTGATAGGTTTTGCCATAACATTTAGACACTTCCTATGCATGATAAACACCACCTTCATGTGCTTAAAGAATGTATTCTACACCCACCTCTTTGCATGTGTGCACTCACTCCACCCCTTAGGGGTTTTCCATTCCTGAAATTCCAGCATTCTTGTTTTGTTCTTAGCTTAGTTCTTATTCCATCGTTTGTTTGTTTCGTTCGCATTTCATACTTCTTAGCGTAGGTTAGTGTAGAGTAGCGTAACCAACTCTCTTCTCCATTATTTTCGCCACTTGATTTCGTGCAAACAAGAGACTGCTCACCTCCCTGAGGATGACCCGTACTTGCCACCGCTTCATCGCGGCCGTGCACTTGCGGTTAATTAAAACGTTCAACACCTCACCCCCTGGTTCGTTGACATTGAGAACTATTTAGCAACTGGGAAGGTATCGGCTCATTGGACACAAAATGAGAAAACCAAATTCTTGTCGTTAGTCAAGCACTT
Source organism: Triglochin maritima (assembly GCA_963682175.1). Taxonomy (NCBI): domain Eukaryota; kingdom Viridiplantae; phylum Streptophyta; class Magnoliopsida; order Alismatales; family Juncaginaceae; genus Triglochin; species Triglochin maritima. The sequence goes on along the minus strand of OY821788.1, from coordinate 24,805,124 downwards.
CTATTAGGATGATCCCTACTTGTTGAAGTACTGTGTCGATCAAATCATAAGAAGGTGCACTCCTAATGACGAGATTCAGAGCGTCTTGTCTTTTTGCCATAAGGAGGCATGTGGTGGGCACTTCGGTGTTAAGAAAACCACTGCCAAAGTGCTCCAATGCGGTTTTTAATGGCCCACGTTGTTCCAAGACACTTTTGCATTTTGCAAAGCATGCAATAGGTGTCAACGTGTGGGTCGTATTGGAAGACGTGATATGATGTCACTCAATCCTATCCTAGTGGTCAACATCTTTGATGTTTGGGGAATCAACTTTATGGGCCCTTTCCCATGTCCCATGGTCACACCTACATTCTGATTGCGGTTGATTATGTGTCGAAGTGGGTTGAAGCAATCCATACTCGCACAAACGATCGGAAGATTGTGATCAAATTTCTTAAAGAACACATTTTTGCGAGGTTTGGGACATCTCGTTGTATGATAAATGATCGGGGGACAAACTTTGTGAATGGATCCCTTGAGGCAGTGTTGAGGAAATATTCCATCACGCACAAGTTGACAACGCCTTATCATCCTCAAACCAGTTGCCAGGTGGAAATTTCCAACCGTCAACTCAAGCAAATTCTAGAGAAAACTGTTAATGCTTCGAGGAAAGATCAGTCGGTTAAGCTTAATGGTGCATTGTGGGCCTTCCGTACTGGATTTAAAACCGACCTTGGGATGTCCCCCTACTGGCTAGTTTATGGCAAAGCTTGCCATCTTCCGGTAGAGCATGAGCACTAGGCATTATGGGCAATCAAACATCTTAACATGAGTCTTGATGTTTCCTGTGCCAATCGCAACCTCGATCTCAAGGAGTTGGAGGAGTTGAGAAATGAAGCTTATGAGAATGCCATGATCTGCAAGTTCCGCACTAAAATTTTCCACGACCGCTTGGTCAGAATCAAAATCTTCACGGTGGGACAAAATGTCTTGTTGTATAACTCTCGCCACCACTTGTTTCCGGGGAAACTTCGGAGTCGTTGGTCTGGACCCTTTATTGTTTTAACCATTTTCACTCATGGAGCGGTTGAGATTTAGAACCCAAGTACTAACGATGTGTTCAAAGTTAATGGACACTAACTAAAAGCGTACTTGGAGGGGAACACGACAAAGGTCAAGGCGGAAGTCATGCCTTTACACGAACTTCCCAAGTATGTGATCACTTGACGTGATTCATCATTTCATTTTGTTGAACATATCTTAAAAATAGAAAAAAGAAGAAAAGGATAAAAATAGAAGTGTCTTTTGATATTTTTCCATGCTTCTTTGTTAAAAACACTTGTTCTTTACCCTACCCATTATCCGCCCTAACCAAAATGCATTTTAATTTTCTGGCTGCCACCTAAAGAAATTTTGCCCCCAGATCTGACGAACGGACCACTGATCAGCGGTCTGTTGTGTTGATCTGCTCTTGAATCTTCGGCTGGGAGTTGATTTTGTTGGGGGAAGTCGGTTTCAGTTGGTTTTGAGGTTTTTTGTTGCTTCTTGTGTCAACATGCTTTGGTCTCCATCGCCGCTTGTTCCTCCTTTAGAGCTCGCCAAGGTAGGTACAGGTATGGCTAGCCCACATTTAATTCCAGTACTTAATTTTGCCCCACTGATTTGCAATTTCAGAGAACCCTTCTATGATAGAATCATAGCAAAAGTGTGGAATCCTTGGATGTACGAGGGTGCTGAAACCATGTACGTAGAACCTCTCGTACGTGAGTTTTATTCTAAACTCGAGTTTGACTAGACCGGACAACTCGAGTTTAATGTCGCCCTTAGAGGGGTTAAACACACTATCACACCCCAATTTATTTTAGATGTGACAAGGATCCTCTTAGTCGATGATCTCGCGCCCACTCGTGACATTAATTTTTATCGATCAATGCTTGGGCGCGGGCAACCCATTTCATCGGATGGGGGAATACCCAATGCACACATCTACTCCAATGTTCACAATGTAACTAGGTGGGTGTGTAGGAATGTGTTGGGCCAAGAGCGGACATCCACATTCTTCACACCTAGTTTGCAAATAGTGTATAGTCTCATAGATGGTTCACCTCATTCCATTTGTCGAACGTTGTTCGATGTGTTGGTGAACGCCAGGCTCAAAGAAATACACTATTTCCCTACCGTGGTGACCAAATTATGTGGAATGTTGGACATCCCACAGTTTGAGCGCTTGCTGCAGCGCCAAGGCATCGACCTCGAGGTTGCGAAGATGACCCCGTCATATCACCATTTCCTTCAAGAGGCTTGGGTGCCTGACTACATGGAGGAGGATGTTAGACCCAGTTCCCCAAACTCATCTGTGGGCTCGGAAACACTCTATAACACTGACATATCTGAGATGACGGTAGAGCAGCACAATGTGATTTTGGCCAAGCAAAACTGGAAAATTTATAGGAAGTTATCGGGTTTTGAGTGAGGTGCCTCTTCGAGCACATCTGGCCGCCACCATTAGTCTGGTGCACCCTATCCATGCATTGGCGCCATTCTTCCATACATTAAGGACAATGCGTGGATTAGGTGTGGTCGTGTTTTCACGTATGTACATATTTTGTGTGTGTCTTTTGTTTTATTTTGCTTTCTTTTGTCTACATTTCTAGGTTCATGTTAGTGTGTTGCATTTAATATCGATATATCTGTTTGCCATGATCCTTGGGTGTCTTGTTGTCTTTTGTTTGCCGTAGTGCTTTCACTTCTTATTTCTTTCAAAAACCTAATGTGTTTGCGAAAGAAAATGTTTTGTGTGGTTTGTGTATGTGTTTAGCATATTGATTGACATTATTTCATGATTATATTTGTATCTTATATCCATTATCTTACACCTAAGCAATGCAACGTGACGAGTTTTGTGTTTGAATTTCAGAAATAAATAGCTTTGAAGAGATGAAGGATAAAATGACCCAAAAGCAGGGAAAAATGACTTAATTGTGAGACCTGGGGACTAAGATGCAAGGGAGAAGGACCTGAACGTAAGACCGAAGGACCAAAGAGCAAAATAGAAAACTCCACACCATCATGGGGCCTATTTTGGCAATACTATTCGGGTCGGAGCTCCAACAAGTGAAGTAAATGCATCAAAGACCAACAAAGATATCCAACAAAGCCCAGAATAAAATATCCAGCGTAATCTGGAACATATAGACCGCCAATTAGCGGTCCAAGACCGCTAATTGGCGGTCTATTTTGGCCCTAATCCGCTAAGATTTTGGTGGGTCGCGTATTAGTGTGTATTTAGTCCATTTCTGGTATTTGTTTAGTCCCACATCGGGGGATTGTCCCGGATTGTGTTTTTCTTTGGCTATAAATAGAACTCTTCACCTTCTATTGGTGGCATTCTCTCTACTAAAGAGTAAGCCTTGAAGCAAAACTCAAGGTGGAGAAGAATGCTACCTTCAATGTGAGTCATTGTTAATAAAATAATTATTCTTAGTTTCTTTTAATCTTGTCTTTTAATTCTTGCATGTTTCTTTAGTTTATGTTTCTTTCAATTAGCGTCTTTAATGTTCCTTTTTTGCTTAGTTAAATTTCCTTTCAGTATAATGTCTCCTTTTGTTAATGTAGGTAGTGTAATAATTAGTGAGTAGTTCCATCCCCTTTGGGGGTGGAGTAGATGTATGCACATGTTATGTAGGTGGTATGAATGGTAGATGTTATTGTTTGTGAGAGATATTAGTATGATTGCTTGAATTAATAAGAACTTTACTTGATTGTTTCCGCCATAGTTAGGTACACTCCATGCTCATTATGTTCTTAATAACATCCTTGCATTGCTCATATTAATCACCTAGGTTAGTGTTGTAAATGATAGGTCTTGCCATGAGGTACTTCTTATGCATTAACAAACACTAACCACACTTGAGCTTATTGTATGCATTCACCACACTTATTTCACGCGCACACACACACTCCACCCCTTAGGGGTTTTCCATTCCTGAGTTCTATCTTCCTTGATTAGTTGCTTGGTTTAGTTTGTGTTGTGATTTCATTTCAGCTTTTCTAGTTTCCTAGTTTAGATTAGTGTAGTTTAGTGTAACCAACCTTTCTCTCATTTCTTTCCCACTCTCCTTCGCACAAACCAAAAGTCGACACACCTCCCTGTGGATTGACCCGTATTTCCCACCGCTTCAACGTGACCGTGCACTTGCGGTTTAATATAAAACTATCAATCAGGTTTTTGGCGCCGTGTCGGGGAGGTGCTTTGTCCAGACTTTGGTTTGGACGATTTGAGTGGTTTTAATTTTTTCGTTTTAGTTTTGCTTTGTTTCAGGGAACCACCGGATCAAGGGGAGGATACGGGACAAGTTTGAGCACAAAAGACTCAACAGTGACCGCCAATCAGCGGTCTGGGACCGCCAATTGGCGGCCTGGTGAGCATCTTTCGTCTTCATTTTTGTTCTGGTAGTTTGTGATTTGATATTAGTTGTCTGGGAGCACAATCTTGCATGTTCTGATTTCTAGTTTGCTCCCAGATCATTAAACCAATCCCCATTAATCAACTTGGCCTTAAAATCCAAAGCCAAAGACTAGACATTCTTACTTGTTTAGGTGACGCATCATGTACTTGACTTAGGCACGTAGTTGTCTTTTCTTTTAGCTTTATTTTCAGTTGTTGAGCGATGGCGTGAGGTACGCATTTCCTACACTCATTCATGCATCTTGTATGCTCATGCATTAGTTAGTAGGAATTGCATCAGGACAAGAGTTAGTTGAGCATTTTGATTGGAGCGTTGATTGCTAGATTTAGGATCAAAACACTACTAAGGAAGGGCTGTCCCATAAAAGATAAGGTGGGGGATTTCATCACCCTTTCCTTCCCCCCAAAAATCACTCTTAATCAAGCATTAAATAAAAGCAAGTAGACATTGGCCCTAGGATTTCGGATGTACTAGGAGAGTAATCTAGTTGAGACCGTCATGGCCTGATCGGCGTTGCCTACCTTGTCGATAGTAGGAGGTACTGGATCTCCAGATCTGGTATCACTTGCTGGGCATTGTGGTCTTCATTGTAGGGAGGTGAGGCGTGTCGAGGCTATTGACCTCGAAGTTAGGCGTCGTCTAGCCTAAGGACCCATTGCCTTACATTGTTTGAGTCGTGCTTGCTAGTTAGGCTTCTACCTTCACCCTTTACCGACACTAGCTTTAGGGATTCTTCCCTTCTCCTCTGAGTCATCTTTTTCTCACCTACTTCTACGTTATAGTCTCCTCCCCTTTACACTCTCTGGTAGCGTTTTAGGGTCGAGTCGAGCACTTTTTGCGAGTTTAGCCTCGTGGTGGTGAGAGTGGTCGACTCTAGAGTTCGCTGTTGACATGGATGGTTACATGGGCGACCATCCATATCATTGTTGGGACTAGGACAATTCGTCCTGGTATTTCGGACTCATGCAACCTGGGGTGCCTCAAACAAACACCTCGTATGGTTGGGATAATCTTAATTGTGTGACTGAACATTCTTCATATTGGGGTAATATGAGAGAGGCACCGACTGCTAGACCACCATCTAGTGACGTCGGATCATATGTTGGTCATCAAACTAAGACATTACAAGAACCTTTGGCCTCTTTCATGCATGTGGTAGATGACATGAGTGCACCGGTGGCTCCAGTAGCCGTACCGTGTGACTGTTGTGGGTTGAGTGGTCATGTTATCGGGGAATGTCCTTATGTTGCCCCTGAGCCGGGGTATGAGCACACATTTTCCCAAAATGCTCATTATGACCATTATGCATCCGTGTACAACCCGAGAGGGACGGATTCGTGGGGAGACAATTCTTATTCAAATTCTTATACATCATTTCCACCCCAGTATCCTCCTCCCGAATACCCAGAAGCCTACCAACACCCCACTCCAAATCATTGGACTCATTCTCAGCCCATCAACACCCAACCCCAAAATTTCTCAAATTCGGACTTGGACCTCATAGTTGACCGCATACCAGATTTCTTGAGACAAACTTTCCTTATGTTCATGGAAACCACTCAACAGTCCATACAAAATATGGCACTACAAGTTAGTCAAATATCATAGCAATTACGTGAACGTGAGGAGAGTAACTTTTCTGGTCAACATGAGGATTCATCTTTTGATATCGAACCACCACCACATCCACAAATTCAAAGCACAATCTTTCAAAGTCAAACTCCTAGTCAGTCTGAGGGACTTCGGGTTTCAAGTCACGATCACCTAGTGGAGGATTCGATTCAAATTGAGAATAACATGGACCAGCTTCATTATGAGTCGACACAGGATTGTGACTTATCTTTTTGTCCCATGGCCCTTGAGCCACTTGATTTTCATGTTGTGCCACTTAAGGACTCACCTCTGGTGGAGCAAGAGCTCCCTAGTACCCTCAATTTCAAACAACCTGATGATAGTTTGCCTCTCACTATTGTTCATGATCATCTTGGAAATGATGGAACATCAAACAACTACATTGCTAATGAGGGTATTAGGAGTTCCTTGGAGGATACCTTGGGTATGAGACGCACATTTTTTTTGCCTGGTGTGTCGGACATGCCTAACGAGTTTCTTGACCTCGTTCCGACGCACCAGCCTGTTGGTTGGAGAGTTTGGATTGACGATCATAACTTCAGCACCGCAACGGGAGAAACTCTTCTTCCGTTGCCCCATATTTCCCAAACTCTTGAGAGCTTCAAGCTCTTTTAGTTTGATCCTTTGAATGAGACGCCTTTGCGTCCAATTCATGAACCTCTCATTTCATCTTGTGCTCCTTGTGAAAGGGGCCCACACATGAGTATTCTGGCCCCGCGTGGTGTCATGTTCCCTTTCCAAGTTCATTGACCCACTCTTGAGGTTCCCATTTGATGTCTTTTGACAAATGAAGATTGGAACTTATGTTTGTACATAGTTATATAAAAAAAAAGGACTCCTTCAGTGAGCATCGATTGTTTTGGGCTCCAACCCTTGAGTATATGGGCTCAAATTCTTTCACGTAATTGTATCCCTTCCTTAGCATCTCACAGTTTTTGAGGGAATTTGGGTTTGTGTCCATCCACATAACCACGAACTTCCATTTGCGCTACATGTTGGTGAGATCTTTCCTTTTTCATGCATACATCCATGTAGTTTCATGCTCACATTTATTGAGGACAATGCATGAAGTAGGTGTGGGGGGGGGGGTGTTTTACGTGTGTACATAGTTCAGTCTTTTCCTTTGATTTTTGTTTTCTTTTGTGTGCATTATTAGGGTCAGGTTAGTGTGCTGCATTTAATATCGATATATCTGCTTGCCATGATCCTTGGGTGACTTGTCTTCTTTTGCTTGCCTAGTGCTTCAAAATTTTCACATTTCTTTCAAAATCTTCATGTGTTTGCGAAAGAAAATGTTTTGTGGGTTTTGTGTGTGTTTAGCATGTGCAAAACCGTTGAAATCTTGTTGTAAGACATTAAGTGTAGGGGTTTTGGTTCGTGTGTAGATAAGAAATAAGTGAGTAGGTGTTCTCTCTTCTCGCACGGCTCCTATCACTCGGGAAAGTAGGTCTGAGGGGCTTTGTGCCTGGTGCTTTCAAGTCATCTGACTTGGGATGCGCCGACCGAACTCTCGTGACACGGGTGGTAGGGATTGCCCTCATGAGCAATGATGTACGAAACCTGACCCTGAGAGAATAAAGCTCCAACTAATAAAAAGAAAAGAAAAAAATGAGGAAAGAAACAAAAAGAAAAAAAAGGTAATGCAAATAAGAACCTTAATGGACCTTCCACTTTGTATCACTTGAGGATGTTGAGGTTGTCCATGTCTTTCACTTAATTCCTTATTTAACTTGCACGAATGGTTCATTAGGTTAGGTGCGTGAACTGATTACCCATATAGAGTCGGCTCGTAGGATTACTGCGTCCAATGATCGACAACATATGTCCAACGAGTCGAGTGTCTAGATTGAATAATGCATCTTGTTCCGATTTTGTGGGTATATCCGCTGAAAACCCTCAGGAGACAACACTCCTCCTCCTTGGCAACAAGGAGGTTTAACGGCTTGTTGCACGTGCTAAGTGGAACTGTGGTTCCTACGAAAGTGAGTTAGGATTTCTTGTTTCTCGTTTGCTTTTCTCTTTCTTTGTTTTGCTCGGGACTAGCAAAAACTTAGGTGTGGGGGTATTTGATTGACATCATTTCATACTTATATTTGTATCTTATATCCATTATCTTACACCTAAGCAATGCTACGTGGCGAGTTTTATGTTTGAATTTCAGAAATAAATAGGTTTAAAGATATGAAGCATAAAAGGACCCAAAAGCAGGGACAATGACTTAATTGTGAGACATGGGGACTAAGATGCAAGGGAGAAGGACCTGAACGTAAGACCGAAGGACCAACGAGCAAAACAAAAAACTCCACACCATCATGGGGAGTATTTTGGCAATTCTATTTGGGTCGGATCTCCAACAAGTGAAGTAGATGCATCAAAGACAAACAAAGACATCCAGAAAAGCCCAGAATAAAATCCAGCGTGATCCGAACCATATAGACCGCCACTTGGCGGTCCAAGACCGCTAATTGGCGGTCATTTTTGGCCCACATCCGCTACGATTTTGGTGGGTTGCGTATTAGTGTGTATTTAGTCCATTTCTGGTATTTGTTTAGTCCCACATCGGGGGATTGTCCCGGATTGCCTTTTTCTTTGGCTGTATATAGAACTCTTCACCTTCTATTGTAAACTACCCATTGCTTGGTGGCATTCTCTCTACTAAGGAGTAAGCCTTGAAGCAAAACTCAAGGTGGAGAAGAATGCTACCTTCAATGTGAGTCATTATTAATAAAATAATTGTTCTTAGTTTCTTTTAATCTTGCTTTTAATTCTTGCCTGTTTCTTTAGTTTATGTTTCTTTCAATTAGCGTCTTTAATGTTCCTTTCTTGCTTAGTTAAATTTCCTTTCAGTATAATGTTCCCTTTTGTTAATGTAGGTAGTGTAATAATTAGTGAGTAGTTCCATCCCCTTTGGGGGTGGAGTAGATGTATGTACATGTTATGTAGGTGGTCTGAATGGTAGATATTATTGTTTGTGAGAGATATTAGTATGCTTGCTTAAATTAATAAGAACTTTACTTGATGGTTTCTGCCATAGTTAGGTACACTCCATGCTCATTATGTTCTTAATAACAACCTTGCATTGCTCATATTAATCACCTAGGCTAGTGTTATAAATGATAGGTCTTGCCTTGAGGTACTTCTTATGCATTAACAAACACTAACCACACTTGAGCTTATTCTATGCATTCACCACACTTATTTCATGTGCACACACACTCCACCCCTTAGGGGTTTTCCATTTCCTATACCGGGGGATTGTCCCGGATTACCTTTTCTATAGCTATAAATAGAACTCTTCACCTTCTATTGTAATTACCCATTGCTTGGTGGCATTCTCTCTATTGTTTTGTTCTTATGTTGTTTCTTTATGCATGCTTAACTAGTTTTATTTCTTTGATTCTAGGCTGAAGTAGTTAGAATGTTTCTTTTCTTTTTTAGTTTAATTGTTAGAGTAATGTGTAGTGAGTAGATCCATCCCCCTTTGGGGGTGGAGATGATGTTCATACATGCATTAAAGAATGGATATGAATGCTTTATATTTTGATCTTATTAGCCACCCAAAGCTCAAATGACCAATCAATCGGGTTTCCCAAATTCCAATAATATGGAAACCCGATTCAATTCACTTGAGGCCTTGACTCGTGGACTTGAAAACTCAATGAAATTTTTATGTCAACCACAAGTCAAGTTCTCACTTCAAATCAGCAGACCGTCAAATCTCTAGAGCTTCAGATGGGACAATGGGCTCAGTCTGTACATGAAAGAGAGAGAGGGACTCTGCCTAGCCAGCCTGAGGCTAACCCTCGCATGTACCAGCAACAACACATGCAAAATGAGAATGTGGTACCTCGGGGGCGGCAAGTGAACCATGTGGAGGAACATGTTCGCCATGTCAATTCCATTGTAACCTTAAGGAATGGAAAGCAGGTTGACAATCACATTTCCTTGCCACCACCACCACCATCTATGTAGCCCCTCAGTGGGAATGGTGGTGAAGAAATGTTGAGGCTGAGGGTAATACACCAACGCCTCCTTCTCAGGCACCGCAGAAAACCTACCTGCCAAAAGCTCCCTATCCTAGTAGGTTAACCAAAAAGCAGAGTGACACAATGGATAAGATGTTAGAGGTGTTTAAGAAAGTGAAGGTTAACATCTCCTTGTTGGATGTCATCCAACAAATACCTCAATATACCAAAGTGTTGAAGGATCTCTGCACAACCAAGAGGAAGACCAATGTTCCTAAGAAATCATTCTTGGCTGCAAATGTAAGCTCACAACTTGCTCGCATTCCTAGTCCTTCGTTCCACTACAACTCTGGCACCAGCCTCGCTTTAAGGCAAGTGCCGGTCCGTGAGCACAAGAGAGGGATGATCCGGAAAGTGGCGCCACCAGAGTTCTTTCCGGGCTGATGAATGCAAAAGACAGGAATCGCGGATCAGACGGGTTGTCCAATCCCACCTACACAAAATACAAGGACCCTGGGTGTCCTACTATTCAGTGTACGATTGGGGATACTAGCATGAGTAATGTATTGCTTGATTTAGGATCAGCGGTCAACCTCCTCCCATTTTCTGTTTATCAACAGTTGAACTTGGGAGAATTGAAACCAACTAAGATCACCCTCCAACTGGCAGATAGATCCATTCGTATTCCAAAGGGGATTATCGAGGACATGCTTATCAAAGTTGGAGATTTTATATTTCCAGTCGATTTCGTTGTCCTCGATACCAATCCTGTTGCACACACCCACTCTCAAATACCTTGTATTTTGGGTAGACCATTTCTGGCAACCTCCAATGCGTTAATTAAATGTAGAAATGGTCTCATGAAGCAATCATTTAGTAACATGAGTGCCGAGTTTCATGTGTTCAACTCTGGTAGGCAACAGGAGCCCATGGATCAACCTTGAAATCTCAATCTCATCCGCCAATTAGAGAAAGCACCGCAAAATCAACGAACACCCCTAACACCAATGCAACCCATTGAGAATGTTTGTGGGCCCAGCGAAAACGCATTGCATGTCTTTGCAATGCAACAGAGTGAGCTGGCATCAAACATGAATGTTGAACGGGAGTGTTCGTTACATGATTCAGTTGAGACCATTAGTGAGGGGGACACACCTCATCATATGCCCATTCCAGAAGGTGTTGTCACCCTGTGTCCAAGGGCTATTGAGCCCTTTGAGCTTCCGATTGACTCCAACAAGGACCCACCTACGACTGAGCTTATGCTGGATGATATAAATGATGGTGGGAAGTCCTTGTTGGACCTTTCACCCCTTATGACACCTCAGAGTACCAGTGAAGTTTGCCCATCTCGGCAAGTCTCTGGTCCTCATAACTCGATGTTCTCATTTGATGTTCCTTGAGAGTGTTTGCGAAAGAAAATGTTTTGTGGGTTTTGTGTGTGTTTAGCATGTGCAAAACCATTGAGAGGCAAAGTAAAAAGAAAGCTCCCAAAATTGTCTTGAACTTGATGCATTAGGATATCTAGTTTACTGACTTTCGGTCTTATCGAGTCGTTAGAAGGCACCCCGGTTTTCCCTCGGGGGGCGAGTAATCAAAGGGTTTCAGTACTCAAACATTTAAAGAAGTACACCCTGAACCTAGTGTGTCCATAATTCATGTATGTTAATTTAAGGAAGTTTGTTGTAGTCAAGGACCCTATAAATCTTGTTGTGAGACATTAAGTGTAGGGGTTTTGGTTCATGTGTAGATAAGAAATAAGTGAGTAGGTGTTTTCTTTTCTCGCACAGCTCCTATCACTCAGGATAGTAGGTCTGAAGGGACGTTGTGCCTGGTGCTCTTGAGTCATCTGACTTAGGATGCACCGACCGAACCCCCATTAGACGGGTGGTAGGGATCACCTTATGTGGAGATTTGGGGGAAGGTGTACGTGATAGTGTAAGTCCTCATAGGCAATGATGCGCGAAACCTGATCCTGGGAGAATCAAACACCATCCAATATAATGCTCCAAAGAAAAAGAAAAAAAGAAGAAAAAAAGAGTCAAATAAGAACCTTAATGGACCTTACACTGTGTATCACTTGAGGATGTTAAGGTTGTCCATGTCTTGCACTTAAGTCCTTAATTAACTTTCACGAATGATTCATTAGGCTAGGTGTGTGGACTGATTACATACATAGAGTCGACCCATAGTATTACCGCGTCCCATGATCGACAAAATGAGCCAACGAGTCGTGTGGCTAGATTGAATAATTCATCTTTGTTCGGATTTTGTGGGTATATCCGCTGAAAACCCTCAGGAGACAACAATCCTCCTCCTTGGAGACAAGGAGTTTTAACGGCTTGTTGCACGTGCTAAGTGCAACCGTGATTCCTACAAAAGTGAGTTAGGATTTCTTGTTCTTCGTTTGCTTTTTTCTTTCTTTGTTTTGCTCGGGACTAGAAAAAGTTAGGTGTGGGGGTATTCGATTGACATCATTTCATGCTTATATTTGTATCTTATATCCATTATCTTTCACCTAAATAATGCTACGTGACGAGTTTTATGTTTGAATTTTAGAAATAAATAGGTTTGAAGAGAAGAGGCATAAAAGAACCTAAAAGCATGAAAAAGACTGAGTTGAGAGACTCAAGGACTAAGATGCAAGATCGAAGGACCTGAATATAAGATCGAAGGACCAATGAGCAAACAAGAATACTTCATTCCATCATGGGGATTATTTTGGCAATTCTATTCGGGTCGAAGCTCCAACAGGTCAAGTAAATGCATCAAAGACAAACAATACCATCATGGAAAGCCTAGACGAAAGCCCAGACCGATCCGGAGCTCTTGGTTAATGTAGGTTGTGAATAGATCCATCCCCCTTTGGGTATGGAGATGATGTTCAAACACCAAGAAATCAAACCAGAACCAAGCCACAAAAATCCAGACTCGATCTGACACTTATAGACCATCAATTGGAGGTCCAAGACGGCCAATCAGCGGTCCAAATTGGTCCAAAGGCGACAGTTTTTGGTCGGGTGGTGTATTATGTTGTTTTATGTCCGTTTATAGTATGCAATTAGTCACATATCACGGGATTGTCCCCGATTGCCTTTTTCTTTGTCTATAAATAGAACTCCTCCTCCTCCTTTTGTATTCACCCATTTCTTGGTGGCATTCTCTCTACTTGGAATAAAAGCCTTGAAGCAAAAACTCAAGGTGGAGACAAATGTCACTTGCAATGTGAGTCATGTTAATAAAATATTTTTTCTTAGCTTCTTTTAATATTGTCTTGTCTTTTAATTCTTGCATGCTTCTTTAGTTTAATTTCCTTCCTTTTTGCTTCTTTAATATTTCTTGCTTGCTTTATTTAATTTCCTTTCAGTAGAATGTTTCATTTTGTTAATGTAGGTTGTGAGTAGATCCATCCCCCTTTGGGGATGGAGATGATGTTCATACATGCAATAAAGAATGGATATGAATGCTTTATATTTTGATCGTGTTGATAAATGTGAATGTATGCTTGCTTGTTAGAGTAGAATACTACACTTGATGGGGTTTTCCACACATCTTAGACACCTCCCATGCTTGTATGTGTTCAATAACCAACTTGTGTATATGAATGTTAATCAACTAGGTTAGTGAATGGATTGATAGGTTTTTCCAGAACCTTTAGACACTTCCTATGCATGAAAACACTACCTACATTTGTGCCTATAGAATGCATTTTTCACCATCTTTTTACATGTGTGCACACACCACCTCTAGGGGTCTTTCTCTTCTTGATTCCAGCTTAGTTTTACATTCTTTTAGTTTTGATTCGAAGAAATCGTTAGTTTCTTTACTTTGCATTTCTCTTCTTAGTAGTTTAGTGTAGTGTAGATTAGCATAGACAAACTCTTCTCCCTTTTTGTTGCCACTTGATTTCTGAGAAACCAGAGCGTACTCACCTCCCTGGGGATCGACCCGTACTTGCCACCGCTTCAACGCGGCCGTGCACTTGTGGTTAATTAAAACGTATCAAACATATGGATGGTCAATCGATGTCCTAATGTCGATAACAGGTACTTAGTTCATTCTTGAGAACCCAAAGTGCATCTTAACTTTCTTTCTAACTATATTAGTCATGTATTCATGTAAATGTAGTTTATGTTAATTAGACACCACACTAGTTTCTAGTTGATTTCACCTACTTTTCACACTTGTCCCTCATGTAATCAAGAACCACTCACACACATATACCTACACACCTCCACTCCATAGGGCTTTAGTTTAATTGTTGATTAATTCATCCTTTAGTGCAGTTAGTTCAGCATAATCTCCTCATTATTCTCTCCTTTTCCACTCATGTATGGTAGACACAATGATTGACATCATATCATGCATACATTTGTCTCTTATATCCGTTATCTTTCACCTAAACAATGTTGTGTAACGAGTTTTATGTTTGAGTTTCAGGAATAAACTGGATTGAGGAAAAGATGCATTAAATGACTGAAAAGCAAGGAAAAAGGACTAAGTTGCAAGACTTTTGGACTGAGATGAAAGAGAGAATGATCCAGATGTAAAACCAAAAGGATCAATGAGCAAATCAAGAAGCTCCACACCTTAATGAGGAGTATTTTGGCAATTAAATCTGGGTCCAACCATCAACAACCAAATCAGGTTCATCAAACACCAAGAAATCAAACCAGAACCAAGCCACAAAAATCCCGACTTGATCTGACACTTATAGACCACCAATTGGAGGTCCAAGACCGCCAATCAGCGGTCCAAATTGGTCCAAAGGCGACATGTTTTGGTCGGGTAGTGTATTATGTTGTTCAATGTCCTTTTATAGTATGCAATTAGTCCCATATCAGGGGATTGTCCCTGATTGCCTTTTTGTTTGTCTATAAATAGAACTCATCCTCCTCATTTTGTATTCACCCATTTCTTGGTGGAATTCTCTCTACTTCGAGTAAAAGCCTTGAAGAAAAAACTCAAGGTGGAGAAGAATGTCACTTGCAATGTGAGTCATGTTAATAAAATATTTTTTCTTAGTTTCTTTTAATATTGTCTTGTCTTTTAATTCTTGCATGCTTCTTTAGTTTAATTTCCTTCCTTTTGGCTTCTTTAATATTTCTTGCTTGCTTTGTTTAATTTCCTTTCAGTAGAATGTTTCATTTTGTTAATGTAGGTTGTAGTGTAATGATTAGTGAGTAGTTCCATCCCCATTTGGGGGGTAGCGAAATATGTTATATGATTATGTGTTGTATTAGGTGTGTGTTATCTTAATACTCTGAACCTTACATGATTTCCATAACCATCTAATGAGATTTCACTCTTGTCTTTGATATGCTAATGCTCTTGGATAAAGCTTAGCATATGCTTAGATTAGTGGACCTATTTTATGGGGAATGATGAGGTGAGGATATGGATGGAATTGATAAAGGAAACATGACTTGTAGTTGCATGTACTCTTGTTGCCTTTACCTTGATTAATGTCTTGTTGGTTTAATGATTGTCTAAATCTTATTTCATGTGGAGGCATAGTGAGGTTTGGTATTTATACGTGAGTTCATTTAGCTTCATTCCAATTGTTGTCTTGTATGTTTTAATGATATTGTGTTATCTTATTTCATGTGGAGACAAAGTTGTATTTAGTTTTATGATTTTCATGCACTACATGTTGTGATGAGAATAATTGAACACACACACATACACATATCTTTGTATTCACATTCTTTCTCTACCCACTTATGGGGTTTAGTGTTATTTCGTATTTCCAATTCCTTTCGCATTGTAGTGTAGTTTAGATCATAACTCATTTCTCTCCTTTCTTTCCCACTCGCCTTCGAAAAAACTAAAGTCGACACACCTCCCTGTGGATCGACCTGTATTTGCCATCGCTTCAACGCAGTCGTGCACTCGCGGTTAATTAAAACATTCAATCAAGTTTTTTGCGCCATTGCGAATTTGGTTTGGACAATTTGAGTGGGTTTAATTTTTAGTTTTTAGTTTTTGTTTGTTTCAGGGATATCTTGGCATCGAGGGGAGGCAACTGGAGTAATTTGAGGAAGAAGGACACCAAAATGACCGCCAATTGACGGCCTGGTGAGCTGACTTTTCTCCAAATTTTGTTCTGGTTGTTTGTTTCTTCAATTTAGTAGTCTGGTAATTCAATTTTGCATGTCTCAACCTGTAGTTAGCTCCCAGATTAATCAATTGCCCCTTTAAGACAATTTGGACCATAAAACTCAAAGAAAAAGCTTAGACTTCTTGTCAATAAAACAATCCACGACACTCCACAATACGTTCTGCTTCAGAGCATAATCGTAGATGCTCACCACATTGCGGGGGGGGGGGGGGGGGGGGACTGGATAATGTGCCAAGATGGAGGCAACTTCTGAATGACAAACATGAGCTCAAACTAAGATGGCTAAAAATGGAGAAGACCATAATGGAACTGCGTCAACAACTAGATGAGAAGCACAATGACATATTGGAACTGCATCAACTACTAGAGGAGAAGGACAAAAACATTAAATATTTAACATAACGGACATAAGAGTCAATTCAAGGTGAGAAAGACGTATGCGCGCCTTCCCAGAATATACCAAGTACACCTAGCTGGATAGGACTTCTCCAGTAGATGACATTAGAAAAAATGTCGGGAAGGACACACCCACGACGTCTATAGAATGTCCCTCCATGTCCAAGTTCACCCAGCAGGATAGTGCTCCTGTAGAGGACATTCACAAAAATGTCAGCGAGGACACATGGACGACGCCTGCAAAAGGTCCCTCAATGTTCAAGTTCACCCAGCTGGATAGTTCTCCTGTAGATCACAATCACAAAAATATCGCGCGAGAACACGGAGACGAGGCTTGCAAAAATGGAGAACGTCTACAACAATGTAATGGTACGTGTAATCTAAACAATTTAAATAAGAAAGTGTCCGGCGGGGGAGGGCAGAGGGAGTTTGGTTCGTAGCGGGACAATTGTGTCCCTAGCGGTACAATTGCATACCATGTGGGACAGTTGCGTCCCGCATGAGATAAATTCCCCGCGCGGGACAGTTCCATCCCATGTGAGGACCAACTTGTCCCGCGAGAGGCCCTGCCCAAAATGAAAGGCATCAAAGATATATTTCTACTAAATTCATCGACATTTGGCAATCATGATGACTTTACATCATATTTAAAATAAAAATGGTAAATATGGAATTCAATAGTTGACAAGAAGAAGGTGCCAAAGACGAGAGGAGAGAGGGAGAGAAAGAGAAGAAAAAAATAAGAAATGAGGAAGAGGATGAAAGGCGGAGAAAGGATGAAGAGGAGGACAAAGAAAGAAGAGTGGGAACAGGAGGAGAGGAAGAGAAGGTAGAAGAGGAAGAGCAAGAGAGGAGGAGAAAGGAAGAACAGGAGGAGAAAGAAAGAAAAGGATGAAAACAACAAGAAGAAGAACGATAAGGAAAGAGAAGAGAAAGAGAAAAAGGGAGAAGATCAAAAAGAAGAAGATAATGAGAAGTCAATAACAAAGTATAGAAATTTGAACTCGGGAGGAAAAGTTCAAAGACAAGCGAGGAAAAGGAGGAGGAAAGGAAGGAAAGGGAAGAGAGGATACGACAGGGGAGTATCAAAAAACGAAAGATAACACAGACTTCTGAACAGCCAATCATGGAGAAGAGGCACAAATTCAACGGAAATGAAATTCCAACCAAGAACATTTTTTCCAATGAAGAGCCAGCTAAACAACCCATTGGTAAATTTAAATGATGAAATCGACATGGAAGCCATTGTCGGGTTCGCAGACTCAGAGAGGAATGCACTTGTTAACTTAACAACACCAGCAAAGAGATGAGACAAACAATGTGTGGTACAAGGAAGGGACCAAGGTTAAGCGAAATGATCTGCAAGATCTATTCACCAAAGGTTCAGGAACAGACGTAAGTAAAATTTCCTTATCATTCTTCATTTATTTTTAAGTTCCGAAAATGTCAAAGTTAATTTCACTATTATGAATGGATAGTTAATGGACGCCTTGCGAAATTTGATCGAGCAAAGGTAGGCGAAGGATGCTATGGATGGAAGGTTATCACAATTTCAAGCACCGCCACCCAATTCATACTATCCCGACAAAGTGAAGCAGCTAAAATGATGGTAAATCCCAAATTAAAAGACTGAGACCCAAAGGACACGGTGATTCCCCGCCAGCTTATAACTTCGGATCAATGGACACTACTCACCGTGGACAGGAGAGTGCATAAAATAACCCAACTGAATAGTCTTGCGGGATTGGTGGACAATGACAAAGACAGAGAAGAAGTGGTAGGTTCACACGAAGAAGCAACCTAAATAGTGGCAGAATTTTGGAGATCCACCCTCGAAGTGGACTGGGACCTGATCTACGAAATAAAAAAATGTCAACGCCAAACACTTAATAGCAATGATTGTTCAGTGTATGTCCTGCAATCCCTCAAGTTGATTAAACAACTCACTACGGAGAGGATTGTAAGTATCTACACTCGATCAGGGGCGAATTGGCAATGTATTTAGTCAGGGATTCTACATTCAAATTAAATTTGTAAAACCTGCAATTATTAAATATTTAGTAATATGTTAATGGTTTGTGAATGATGATTTTATACTACCGTTTATTAGTTTGTTATGTTCAATTTTCATACCAGGGGAGAATTGTTTCTTATGTTGAATTTTGATAGGTTGTGATTAATTTAAATTCTTTCAAGGAAATGTCCATCCTTAGTTTCGACTTATATGTCCCGACAATGGATAAGACAATGAAATCTTCAGGGGCGAATCAATGATATTTAGAAGTAATCAATGAAATGACATCAATTCAAATCTTGGATCTTCGAATTGAGAGGGATAAACGACAAACACTTCCCACATGGGACAATCTCGTCCCTACGTGGGAAGGTTTTGTCTCGACGTGGGACCGTCTTGTTCCCAATGTGGGACAGTCCCGTCTCGACGTGGAACTATCTTGTTCCCAAAATGGCATTGTCGTGTTCCCAAAGTGGGACAGTCCAATTCCCACATGGGATAGTCCCGTAGGATAGTCATTGTTTTGTATGAAGTCATTGTTTCCGTGTGTAGCCTTTATTCCTGTATGAAGTCTTGTTCCTGTGGAACGACAATTCGTTTGGCCAGTCCCATCACAAGTCCAAATTGTCTTGTCCCAAGTCGAGAGAGTCCCATAGGAAAATTCCGTCTCGACTCGGGAAAGACTTGTTCTTATCGGTACATTTGTATACGTCTAATAAAGTGTTCTTTTTATTCTTCAAATTTGTATTTTTATTTGTGTCCATTTAGTGCCACTTATGAATTGATGTTTAGATTAAAGTATTGAGATAAAAATGATGACACAAAAAAATCCATTTCTTGAAGTTTAACAAGAAAGTAAACCATCTAAATCATCATCAAACACCTAACAAGTATCGCTAACAGAAGCAAGACTACCACAAATAACAGTACATAAAACTTCCTCGTTATTTTGTTCTTCTCAATAAGAAGCTCTCTTATCTCGACCAATACACCATTGTTCTCTGCAAGTAAGAATATATCATCGTCCAACCTCATTTCTAGACAATTATACCATTTTGACATGGTCCCACAAAACCTCTCCCCCGCCTGTGCAAATCCAAGTTGGAGTCGTTTGTTGTTTAGCTAATTGACAGGTCGTCATTTCCGATGGTGTTGTTGGTGTAGGTATCGGAAACCAAAAGGTTACCATGTTGTTGCTATCGAACGACATGTCTGCACCACTGATGACAGAGATTGAAGGTAGGATCTAGCGACCAGGTGAAAACTGGGCTTCTAGGTAACCGTCTATATTACCACAAAAGGCGGCAAACATTAATCTGTCCCGCATGACCTACCAGATGTGCGACTCTTCACCTGTCTCGCACGGATTACCAAAACGAAAGACAACAGTCCCCCTTAAGTCTCTTCACCTTCATAATAATTTCCAATTAAGGACATTTAATGCCGTTAAAAAAGTAATGCAACATGTTGGGTTCCTAGCGAGACACTTGGGTCTTCTTCGAGACACTTTAATCCAGCAGAATACTTGAGTACAAAGCGGGAGAATTAACATCCCGTACGGGATAGTGTAGTACAGAGTGGGACACTTGAGTTTGAGTCCCGAACGAGACAATTGGGTCCCGAGTGGGACATTTGCGGAAGGTAACGGACTTCCGTGAGACTCCATGAGATGGGTAAGCTTCGGACAACATAGCGGTCCTCCAAAAGACAACTTTTCTCACGAAGTACCCATATGGAAATAAGACTTTTCACCTTCCTCCCCCCCCCCCCCCCAACTACTATAAAATGAGTCCTTCCTCACAAACTCACTCCAATTCTCCACCCCCCCCCCCCCCCCCAATCAAACACAGTATCAGAGCTATGGTGAGCATAGCTAGGCCTTCCAACCGCGACGACCCTCACCTCTTGCCCTTTTGTTTTTGCGGCATTCCAGCCAAGTCATTGACAAGGGACATGGTGGGGGACCCAAATAGGGTGTTCTTCAAGTGTGCCCATGCCTCGGTGGGTTTTATGTGCCCTTTTTAAAACAAAATTTTAATATAATCATTGTTTTGTTTATTTTGTCTTAAGGTTGATGTTCATCGATGCCATTACATGTTGCCGAAGGCATACAAGAGAATGATGGATATGTAGAGAACCTTATTAGCTAATTTACAAAGCGTCATTGGGCATGTCGTTTAAGCAGTCGCCCAGGAATTAAAGATGGAGCCACCACCATCACCCATGTAAGGATGCGGCACCCGAACCCTCTTCATCTAGCATGCAGAAGTGGAATAATGTGGGGTTAGAGAACACATGTCTATCATGTGTGGTAGCACTTGCGTCACGCAACAAGTTTTGTGTTTCATTGACAGCAACTCAGTTGCCATTCCTAAGCCTTCCCACCACGTCAATCCCCTTCGGATGGAACCACCGTTTGTCAAGAATGCTTCTGACCAGGTTTCCCGGTTTACACCATAGGTGTTTTGTTTTGAACAATCATGCTTTTTGTAACCAAACTCTAATGTATTGTTTTTTCAAGGAATATATTGAATGTATTGCTTTTTTCTCGAATTGAATGTATCGTTTCATATTGAGTATAGATTCCTCCAATATATTGAATGTATTGTGTTGGCTAAACTTGAATATATTGAATAAAGCATGGTTTGTGAATGAGTGCAACATAAAAGTGCAACTACTACAAATACAACCGATACTAGTTAGGTGCATTTAATAAGGTTAAGATCCAGCCCAAGACAGAACAATCCCGACACGGGACATTGTCGGCCCTTATTGGGATAGATCAATCCCAACTCTAAACAACCATGTCCTTCAATAGGACATGCCCATCTTTCATGAGACAGTCCCATCCCGTCCCAGGATGGTTTACTCCCTACACAGGACAAGTGTCCTCCAGTAACTGGACAACCTCGTCCATTATCGGGACAGATCAATACATACATGGGACAATCTCATCCCATTAGGAACAATCTCCTCCTATGTCAGGGCAGATCTGTAGTGGCACTGGATAGTCCCCCCCTACACGGGAGAATCCCATGCCATTGTGGGACAGATCAATCAACAATAACATTCAAAACATTCACTTTCATTAACCCAAAAGTTCAACCATTACACGTTCCCTAAAAACTACAACAACCACTTCATTAGGACACAAAAAAGATGAACACAACCACACACCTTGACCGAAACACAAATTACATCATCCTTGCACACACAAACCCAAGAATGACAACAAAGATAACTTCGAGAATAACATCCAACTTGGTAATGAAACCACCGCATTGAACAATTGTGACACCTCCAACATTTCTTTGTTGAGGTCTTCAACCTTACTTTGAATCACCCTTAACCTATCAATGACTGCCTCTTCGAGCTGCTGAGCTGAATGCGTCCATCATTCAGCGCCTCTGAAAAATCTAGCCACCTGATGGTGGAGCATTTCCTCTTGTCTGCCTGCCATGTGAAACACACATCTCATTAAACACAAAGGGGTGAGCTAGACAACAAAAGTTCATAAAATTTTCAATTTCTAAAGTTAAATTTTGTGTTACAAACCCGTTAGTAGTTTGGACAACGATCAAATCAACGACCGTAAGACCTCTGCTGCTTTGAGGTATTAGGCTTGCATGTGAAGCCATAGTCGCAAAGGGGAAGGGGCTCGACAATAGCAGTGGTTAGCGATGAGTTTGTCATGTCCATGGTGTTCCACGAGTGAGTTCTGGTATGAGCTAGGGTCTGAGCTCTTAGGTTCAGTGGAGAAGTGGGATGACGAGGACTGGGAGGCCATCGAAGATTCCAAGGTTTTACACGTTGTGTGCCTGCACAGGATTTAAGAGAACAAGAGATCGGGACATCAGGGAGGGGCAGCAAGTTAGAGGTCGATAGGTGCGGCAGATGTGGATTGGAGGAAGAAGAGTGCGAGAGTGGTTGCTTGGAGGATTAATGGGGGAGAGACGTTGAACAACATGGGAAAACATGAGGGACATGTTGCTTGGAGGACTGATGTGGAGGGGGGATCGGGCTTGGAGGCCTAAAGATGAGAGAGAGGGTGAAAGAAAGGAAAGGGTTATGTCTCAACTCGTTTTAAACCATATGATTTTTATAGCAACAAAAATAATTCAGAAATGGAAGATTGCAAATTCACTTAACAAACTACATACTAATGGTCTGACACTCAAAAACAATCATTTGCAATTGGATATCTTGTTAATTAATTTGTCTCATCTTTGAAAAGTTGTTTCATGTCTTAGATAGAAATATATATTTTTAAACGAGAAAAGTTGTTAATTAAGTTGCAACGACCCAACTCGTTTCGACTGAACTACCCAACTCCTTAAGTGATTTTTGCAGCTCATTTATTTTGATTGAATCCTACCATCTAACAAGTTTGTTTGTCTCTTATGAATGTGTAAACAAGTTAACTTGCAATAAGTTGTTATGTGATGTTTTCAACTCGTTTGTCTTAATTCAATCCTCCATGTAACAAGTTTGTTTGTCCCGTCTCAATGTGCGTACAAGTTAACTTGTTACAAGTTGGTTTGTAGTGTTTTCAAGTCGTTTGTCTTGATTCAATTTGAAACTAACAATGGGGCCACAAAGTTGTTTAAAAACATATGATTTTTCATAACAATACAAATAATTGAAAAATAGAACATAGGAAATTCACTTAGCAAATTGAATTGTACTACATACTAATGGTCTAACACTCAAAAACAATCATCTGCAATTGGATATGTTGTTAATTAAGTTATCTTATCTTTCACAAGTTGTTTCATGTCTTAGAGAGAAGTATATTTCTTAAAATGAGCCAAATTGTTAATTAACTTGCAACGACCCAGCTCATTTGGTGATTTTTACAGCTCGTTTATCTTGATTCAATCATACCATCTAACAAGTTTGTTTGTCCCATGTCAATGTGCATACAAATTAACTTGTAACAAGTTGTTATGTGATGTTTTCAACTCGTTTGTCTTAATTCAATCCTACCATGTAACAAGATTGTTTGTCCTGTCTCAATGTGCGTACATGTTAACTTGTAACAAGTTGTTATGTGATGTTTTCAACTCGTTTGTGTTACTTCAATCCTACCATGTAACAAGATTGTTTGTCCTGTCTCAATGTGCGTACATGTTAACTTGTAACAAGTTGGTTTGTGATGTTTTCAACTCGTTTGTCTTGACTAAATTAGAATCTTACAATGGTTCCATAAAGTCTAAAACATATGATTTTTCATTAAAACACAAATAGTTGAGAAAATTGAACATGTTGTGAAATGAAGAGACATGGAAATTTGGGGGAGAAGGATGGAGACTTTTCATTCACACTTTTTCCTTACATTGCACAACCTCATATATATAGAGGTGTGAATAAGTTACAAGCATTCATAGTCTATACTAATTGAAATGTAAATATAGATGTAAATACAAGAGATGTTACAATAAGTAATGAAGAGTTTGGAAGGTGACTAATTCATCACATGTATATTTTCATAACACTCCTCCTTAGATGATCACCATTTGCTATACATTTTTCGGTCTGCCTTGTTAAAAACCTTCCCAAGTAAAACCCTATGTGACAAAAGCTTAGTGAAGAAAAAAAGAGTGCAGACTGTATAATTCTCCCCCTCAATTTAATATACATTTACAAACTCTCTTAAATAACATGGCATTATGTTCATGTCTCGTTAAAAATCTAGCTACAAAAACCCAGTGGGAAAATAGCTAAGGGAAAACGAGTGCATGACATACACTAACACAATTGCGCAAGCTGTCTTGTTAAAAACCTTTCTAAGTAAAACCCTATGGGACAAAAACTTGGAAAAGGAAAAAAAAGTACAACTATAGGCCTTCTGGGTTTTATCCTTCAGGGATAATCGTACTTCAGTAATGATAATTAGAAATCTGCTCCTCTTGATACGTAGTTCATTAACTTGCATAAAAATTGCAACGTCTCGACAATATTACAAAATAGTTTGTGATTTGTAGTTTTGAATTAGAGATATAGGAAGCATCACTGAAGTAAATCTTTATCTCATATATATAACTAGATATTTGTTTACACAGTACATACAATCTGTCATTAATGTGTTTCCAGATGATCTTTCTTTGTATAATATATCTTTATATATTTTAATGACTGTAACAATTCTCTTATGGATAATGTTCAAACTGCAAGTTGAAAAATAGTTGACCTTTCTCCAGTTATTTATTTCGAAATTCAAATATCTCACGGGTACGTGTTTAATCTCTTCAAGAGTTCCTTTCATATCATTCTTCGAGATGATATGTACATTCTCTTTGTTTGTTCATGTGGTGATCTTTTCATAAATTATATCTCATCTCTTCATTATAAATTGTCTTGGGCAACTTAGTACTTCAGGACTTATATATATCAAGTGACTTATACAAATTTGCACTCACAACATATGTCATACGCTTATCTATATTTGTCATACTGATCAAGTAACGTAACATAATATTATACATTTTGAGAGAATGAGTAACATCATAATGGATGTTGGGTCTTGCAAAAAACCCTTATGTCACTACTCACTTTATAATATACCATCATGTTATTGTAATGTCATTTCTATTCACATTCTTTAGAAATTTGGACTACAGCTTCAAACAATATGTTTTTTAAGCGAGTGTAGTTCTACATTATTCACCTTCTGTTATTCATTTCAAATACGAATATTTCTGGCATTCTAATAATATCATGGGTTCTGGATCCAGAATTTCTCTTGAATTAGCAAGCTCTAAGAAGGAGAATTGGTCGTCGATGAAAACCTTTTTTTATGTATCTCTCTCGTATCAACATAGTTGATTGTAGCTTTTATAATAATCAAATCCTCATCGTTTCCCAAAACATTGGGATTGGACCGTTATGTATTCCTGGAATTGTTACATTTGCTAGCAGCTGCATTTATTTTACCGGGTTTATATTCTTTAGAAATAACCTCTTCAAAATGTGTAATGACTGACTAACTTTTATTTTTTATTTCCACAAATAATATATATTCTGGTCCACGCTTTTGGCGTTGGTTGAGCTCAAATATATTTTATCCTGTGGAGATCTCCACTTTATGTTATGTGTATT
Source organism: Triglochin maritima (assembly GCA_963682175.1). NCBI lineage: Eukaryota > Viridiplantae > Streptophyta > Magnoliopsida > Alismatales > Juncaginaceae > Triglochin > Triglochin maritima. Next base: position 24,779,450 of record OY821788.1, on the reverse strand, counting down.
ATGTCAAGTAATACAAGACTTAGTCACTCATTTGTGATCAATAAATACGTATGCCAATTACTTGCTAGATATTGCAAGTTAATTATTTTATGAACGTCAGGTTCAATCATACTTGTACTTATATTCTCTTATGAACTTCAAGTTCAATATAGTACATTCTTGGCATTCTTTAAGGTTATGGTTTTCTCCCCCTTATACTACAAGTAAAATATAGGAGTATTTATAATATGATCTTGATCTAGTAATATTTTTGGGCAAATATGAACCCAAAATGTTCCACATTAAGAAATATTTTATCAACAAGGGCACTCTCCACTAGTGCAGAATGCTCGATAGACGTCACCAAATATACGTCGGATATACAAACATCCAACGTCTATAGGTATAGACGTCGGATATTTGGACATCCGACGTCTATAGGTTTGTAGAAACGTCGGTTGTTTAGTATAACCGACGTCTATACCTCCTGAAAGAAGAAAATATTTTTTGTTTATTTTTTTGGATTTATTTCGTATAAGAATTTATGTGGATTTCTTTTGTATCAGAAATAACGCAATTGTTTGGGATTTATTTCGTGTAAAAATTAACTCATTTTTTTGGAATTTATTTTGTATAAGAAATAACGTAATTTTTAGGATTTATTTCATGTAAGAATTTATGTGGATTATTTTGTATAAGAATAATGTGGATTTAAAAATAATTACAATCACATGTGTATTGTGTTGTACACATGTGTGTTTATGGTGACATGTTTAGTCCCACATTGGAGAAAGTTTTTTATTGGTGGAGTTGAAGTACTCAACTCCACCACTCCTTTACTTCCAAATGGTAGTTTGGTACCACACAACAAAATGCAAGTGAGATACATATATATATTTAAAGGTCAAAAGATTGGCACTTGGGGCACTTGGGTTGTTTGGGCTTGTTTGTTCAACTAGTAAATGTCAATTTAGTTATCCAAGATACAAGAACACTGTCGGTACCTATAATGAATAAAATGATAAGTTCGTTTGGGCACTTCTGGGCTGGTATCTCAAGTTAACTCATTTGAGAGTCATTTAAATATCTTATTACTTCATATTTGCATAATTTATTTTTCCACCGCGTATGTTTTTTCACTTTGCTTTGTGACGTGTGCTTCGGGCACGTGATCCAAAATACGAGGGCATATATAGTGATTTTACAATAACTTTTACTTATGACTTTTAATCACAAGTAGTACATAACACAAGTATTCATATCCCATGAAAAGATAGAGTTTGTGGATATATACCCACTTAGTTTAGGAATCTTCCCATTCTTTAGTGGATGGTCATCATATATTATCATCATTGACCCAATCGGTCATACCATATGTTATTAAAATAAATATTCATTTGGTTCACTAGTGCAGGTCTTTTTACCAAGCCATTATGTGTGCAATGCACATCGTTCAAAAGACATGTAATTTTCTCAATAGTAATTTTCCAACCTGACATGATTGTAGTAATATAAAAATTCTTCTTTACTTCAACTATAGTCCCAATACAAGTCATTCTCGCGATTTGTAACTCAATAAGTTTCTTGAGGCCTAATAAAAAAATGCATCATTTCAAGCCAAGATAATTCCACATGTAACAGTAGATATGACTCTCCTGGAGCTTTCTACTAAATTCGTACAACCATGTACAGTAGTCGTTTTGGTTTTTCTCATTCTCAAATTAGAGAAATACTATCTTTAAATATAGTATCATGGTATATAATGCACATTTGTCATATTGATATTTCAGCATATGGTTATATATATCTACTCAATAGAGTATATATATTACTTATACAAAATAAATGAAACACACATAACTAGAATATATGTGTTATTGTGGACAGTTACTTTGACAACCCATTTTGTTTGTTGAATTTATATACCATGTGGAGATCAATTATTTTGTCATTTATCTCATTCACATTCACATCCACAATCATGGTCGCAAAAATGATTGTACTAGACTTTTATAAGATTTTTCACGTGCTCATACATTCACTTCATGGAATGGAGCAAATCAATTACTTGTGATTTTTGGACTCCGTACTACTCCTTAAGTATCAGATCATTAACTTGTAAAATGGATAAAAGAATTTCCTTTTACATCTCAACTCTCTATAGTCTTCTGCCATAGAGTTACATTTGGGAATGAGTTTGATGGATTTACCATTTACTCAACTTTGACATTGACACGTCCTATTGATACTCATAAGACTCCTTCATGGATTGTTATACATTTTCATAACCCTCGTTAAGTAAATATACAATCTTGGTATCATTATATACATGCATCGCATTGAAAGTAATGTTTTTGCAGCCTTCTGGGCTAAAGTACTTCTCTTTCAATATCAATATGATTGAGAGTAAAGGATTACTTCCATAACATTATAACATATAGATGAAATAAACATTATAAATAAATCACATGTGCTCAAGAGATGAATATTCATAATACTTGCAAATTGATTCATCAACATATCATTGACATCTTGCATGGCATAATGTGATGCATCAAATATTATGAAACTAATATTTCATCAGAAAAATATAATAATATAGTATTTAATCAAAAAAATCATCTCTTAATGCACAAATTGTGAAGTAATAATCACATGCTAGCACCACTCTACAAATGCTCTTTGGTTTGACATGAATACATAACAATTCGTATAAGCAGTAGAACCCAATGGATGTCCATTAGAATACTAAACATATGACATGAATATTATCTCATTTATGTGCAATTATATATTTCCGTGTTTGTACTGAAAGTTGCCACAATTTATGTGCAATTAGTGAGCAATTTATGAGTTTGATCATAAATATATTCGGATAAACATGGAAATATATGAAGGGAATGTGTTCTAAAAGTTTTACTTTTAAATGTCAATTATTATGAATTGAATGAGAAATCATTTTGTTCCTTGTTTATGTTATTCGTCTTTTAGAAGTGTTAAGGAAGAGGCTCTTGGTCCTTAACCGTAGAGCTCTAAAAGATATTGGTTTACATAAAACAAAAGATATTCGCAATCATGATAATTAACATGATTAATTACCAAGTTAAGATTGTCGTGTTGGTCATAGATCATTGTAGCTCTACAAGTGAGTGACAACACGGGTATGCAAAAGAGGAAAATATTACTTTTGTATACTGAATAGACCTAATAAGTAAAATATTATAGAAATGTGTTTCTGTGTCATTAATATTTTACTGTGTCTTTGGTCCTTTGATATGAGACTTATATCTACTCACTTAAGGAATACTTAATTAGATCAGTGTCCTTAACTATCGATCAGTGTAGTGTAAAGGCATTGGTTGGTTAAGTACAACTTTTGTTGGAGAAGATAGTTAGTCAAAAGACTATCATTGTCCCTCTTAATTGAGTGATGATATTAGTGGGCCCCTTGATAAAGCAAAGTTATAATGTGCACAATGTGATTTGAGTTAAGTCACATATTTATAACTAGCTTAAAGAGATCAAGAAATGAATACTAATACAAAGATGACACAATACTACTTTGTGTGTATTCTTAATATCATGAGGCAAGGGACGGACACAAGTGGTGCACTCCATCACTAAGTGGATCGGGTTTTGGTGCGAGTGGAATTAAGACATCTAACTAATTGGGAGCTATAATGTGTAGCTAGATACCGCTTATAGCTTGTGATATTAAGCTCTTAATATCACTGTCAACTTAGTTTAGATCCTCCCATAGGTCACACCACAAAATTGGGAAACAAGAAATGGGGATTTTGAGTTCATAGGATGTGTCGGGTTTCATGTAGAAAATATGACACATGGGGTGAACAAGCAAGATCAAAATTATGTTGTGATTTATAACATAATTAGAATCTAAATTAAATTCATATGTGATGTAAATATTATGGGGTGTAATGATTGATCATTACATAGGATAATATGTTACATAAGTTGTGAATTTATTACTAATCCCGAAATGTCAAATTTTGTAGGGGTTAAACCAAAATTTGACAAGTCTGCAGCACAGTGCACAAACGGTCGACCGCTAAACAGTAAACCGTCGACCGGATGTGGGACGGTCGACCGCAATATTGCACGGTCGACCGGATGTGTGTACATCGTAACAGGGATTTCGTCTGTTCGTTTTCGGTCGACCGAATTTATCGGTCGATCGACCGAACATTGTGATGAAATATTTTAATGTTGCGAACGGTCGACCGAGTGTCTAAACGGTCGACCAAAACCAGGTCTAAACGGTCGACCGGACCTCGCAGATGGTCGACCGGTCAGACGGTTTTATGCAGAATTAATTTAAGAATTAATTAGATCATGCATGGAATTGGTCCATAATTGATTTAATTCGTGGCTAAGATTATTTATTAATAAATAATGGATGGCTAGATGGAATTTTGCATGGAATCATGGGCAAGAGGTTGCACATGAATAGCTAATTTGGAGAGAACCTATAAATACAAGGTTATCTCATTACCTCCTTAATTTTAATTCATTATTTTTCTTATGCAAAATCTCTCTCCATAATTCTCCACGAAAATTCCTTAATTCTTAAGTTTAGTTTTAGTTCTTCAGAGGTCATCTTCTAAAGGGAACTAAAGAGGGGTTAGTAATTAGATTCTAAACCCAATCGGAGATTGAGAGACTAGCTTCCCTCTCTCCGATCTTGTTTAGAGTTTGGTGAATACTCGGAGGCATCCGGCGCAGCGAGGAGCATCCCAACCGTCTCCGAATCTTCGAGAAGTTTTAGAGAACTTCTAGGTATGAATTTCGGAGCTCCTTCATGTTTGTTTTAATAGAGTTTTTGAAACTAGTTTGTTAAAACAAACCGATGCATGCAATAAATTCTAGAAAATTGAAAATTGATCCTTATTATACATGAAAATTCGAAAAATATATATGTATAATTAAACATGAAATCCTACAATATATACTAAGTGTTATGAAAATTGTATGTAGTGGATGATTCGCCTTCAAAGATGGTTCCTCTTCCTACCAATACATTGTAACTCTTCTATTAAAATGTGATGTAATGTGCATTGTATTTACTTCCTCATTTAGTATAGACTATGTAACTTCCACACCTCTATGTGTGTATATAGGGGTTGTGCTATGTATTTAGAATACACAAGATAAAGGTATCCATCTTCCTCCCCTTCCACATACTTCTCTTGTCTTGTTGTTTTTATGTTTCCAAGGATCTTCTGAAAAAATTTCAACATGTTATCAGCATGACTTCGCTCGTTGTGATCTACTCAAACATTAGTTGTTCTTTGTTTGATTAAGGTAGTCTACAATATGAGGTTGTATTCATCTTGAGGTAGTCTTTTATAAATATATAACATCATTATTATACTTACTTGTTAAATGTACTCATACTATATTCTTAAATGTGATGATATATGCCTAGACATTATTGTTGCAAAATCTTGTTTTGATTTATCATGTTCTACAAGTTTATATATATTCTTACATGGTGGACTATTAACTTTTGTTTCTGTATGATAGTAAAATTTAAATAATGCACATGACAATTATAGATGCATATGAGTATGTTATTTGATAAATATGCATTAATACATGTTTATAAGCATTTTGTTTTGTAAATTGATCATATATTTGGAAGATCACTAGACGACTTGACATTCCAATGATAATGATATAATTTATTTGTGTATTTGTCATATCTAATGCATGTTGTTTTATTAGAAACTATAAGTGTTTCTTTTTATCAGTTTTATTTGGTGTAATCTTTTTTATGATATTGATAATCTTGATTTTTTACGAAACTTAAATATACGACTTTTGATAAAATGGACAGGAATTTTACTTGTCGTGTTTTGGATGTTGGGTTTCTTACTTGATGTTGTTCGTAATAGAAATGAAAATATATATATTGCTTGACAAAGTTAGATATGTTTTTGGAAGAATGAAAACATGCAAAAAGTATATATTTTTTCTTATAAAAGTCTACTCGTGAAATAATACAAGTATGTGATTATTGCTTTTAACTTGTACACAGAATAGAAAAAAATGCTTGGATAATATATCATATTATTCTTGTGATGAAATACTAGTTTCAATCATATTGGATGCATCTTTTTTTACAAAGCTAATATTTGATGCATCTTATTAGATTATCATATTAAGCCACATAAAATTTCGATTATATTTCGTTGCATCACATCTGGAAATATTATGGTTATTCATTCCAACTCATGTGATTTATTTATGTAATTATATGATGTAATGTGGTATATTGTAACAAAAGTTGGGTTTCCATATTATGAAAGTAATTATTTACCATATGTCATGCTATCTTTCCAAAAAAAGCACTGCAGCCCCAAAGGAAAAAATTGTAATCTTCATGAGCTCCAAGTATATAATGATATCAAGATTGTATATTCATGTGGAGAATGTTATGAAAATGTATAGCAACCTGAATGATTCCTATGGGCATCAAAAGGATGTGCAAATGCCAAAGTTTCATAAACCCATCAAACTCATTATCTAAATCTAGCTTTATGCGCGACCAGAAGACCATAGAGACTTGAGATAGGAAAATCTTCTATCCATTTCACAAGTTAATGACCTGATAGTCCAGTAGTAGTACGGGAACAAAAAAATTATCTTTCCTTCACAATCATTTTTCAAGAAAATGACTTCTCAAATATCATGATCTATTCTCGTGCCCGAGTGTAAAATCACGGAATCCGTCCAATTCTTTGCTCCATTCCCTAAAGTGAATGTATGAGCGCTAAAAAGTCTTACAAAAGCCCAGTATAATCATGCAACCATGATTGTGAACGTGAATGTGGATGAGATAAATGACAAAATAATTGATGTCTTTATGGTATATAAATTTGACAATCAAAATGAGTTTATTTATAGTTATGTGTGTTTTATTTGATAAGTAACATAGACTCTATCTAGTAGATATACATGACCACATGCTAGAATATCAATATGACAAATGACATTATACACCATGATACAAATATTTTGTTTAGTGTTCTTGAAGTTTATTCGATAATCATGTTTTCATAATTATTATCTTTAAGCTTTAGATTTAGTTGTTATTTCTATTGAAACTATATATTTTATAATGGTTAGTGATCTCATTAGTCCAATATATTTCCATACTTGTGATTGTTATTCACTTACGATGAGATTCTTCTATATATTAATAGCACACATGCATATGTTTCTAGCATATCGATATTTAGCATTTTTATGCTTGTCATGACTATTTATGCATATTATTATAAGATGTCTTTTAAGGATTAATAGCAAAGATAGTATTTGCATTATCATCTTAAAAGGGCAAAGTACACATGCATATGGTGATATGTTGGTATGCATAATTTCTATCTAAAAGACTTATACCAAGTTACGTTGAAATTAATTGACCTTGATAAGATTGAATGCATGGTTCTTATTTTTATTATATTTTGTCACTGGAAGAACATTATCATTTATTTTGTAATAGTTGCATAAATAATTTATCTACAATAAATATTTTATTTGGCTTGAAATGAAGAGTATGGATACTCTCCAGTCTCCTATTTGATTTAAGATATGGAAAGATGATTTATGCATCATGTATAGTGTTGTCATGCACACTATATTAAGAGATAAGTATTTCTCTAATTTGATAAGAGAAAAGTCTAAGCCACTACAGTACAAGGTCGTACGAATTTAGTAGAAAGCTCCAGAAGAGTCATATGTACTGTTACATGTGGAATTATCTTGGCTTTCAAATCGCGAGAATGACTTGTATTGAGTCTACAATTGCAGTAAAGAAAAATATTTTTTATATTACTACAATCATGTCAGGCAGGAAAAATGCTATTAAGAAAATTACCTGACTTTTGAATGATGTGTCATTGCACACGTAGTGGCTTGGTCAAAAGACTTGCACTGGTGAATCAAATGAATATTGATTCTAATAACATATCGTATGACAGATTGGGTAAATGAGGACATATATGATGACAAATGTTTCTGAAATTTCATATGACTATCCACTGAACAATGAGAATATTTTTCAACTAAGTAGGTATCTACGAGCTCTATCTTTTCGTAAGATGAGATAACTTGTGTTGAACGTTTTATTTAAACCGCAAGTGCACGGCCGCGATGAAGCGGTGGCAAGTACGGGTCGTCCTCAGGGAGGTGAGCAGCCTCTTGTTTATCATAAATCAAGTGGCAAAATAGGGAAGAGAAAGATTGATTATGCTACTCTACACTAAACTACTCTAAGAAGTATGAAAGGTGAAAGAAGCAAACAAACGATGAAATAAGAACTAAGCTAAGAACAAAACAAGAATGCTGGAATTTCAGGAAGGGAAAACCCCTAAGGGGTGGAGTGAGTGCACACAAGCAAAGAGGTGGGTGTAGAATACATTCTTTAAGCACATGAAGGTGGTGTTTATCAAGCATAGGAAGTGTCTAAATGTTATGGCAAAACCTATCAATCTATTCACCAACTTAGTTGATTAACATTTACATATGCAAGTTGTTTATTTCAGAACCTAAACAAGCATGAGAGGTGTCTAATCATTTTGGCAAAACTCATCAAGTTATAAATTCTATCCTAAACAAGCAAGCATACATTCATGTTTTATCAACACATCAAAAAATAAAGCATTCATCCCATTCTCTAATGCATGTATGTACATCTACTCCACCCCCCAAAGGGGATGAAACTACTCACTAAACATTACACTAATTATTAAACTAAACAAAGAAAGCATATTAACTAAGCTAATAAAACTAATGAAATGAGATTAAGCAAAGCAAAACAAGAAACATAAAACAAACAACATAATAAAGAAAACTTGTATTAAAATGACTCACATTAAAAGTAGCATCCCCCTACTTTAGTGTGTGCTTCAAGGCCTCACTTCTAGTAGGAAGAATAGCCACTTAAAATATGGAGTGATTACAATAGGAGGTGAAGAGTTCTATTTATAGCCATGGAAAAAGCTAATCCGGGACAATCCCCCGATGTGGGACTAAACAGATACCACAAATAGCCTAAATATCCTCTAATACATGTGCTGGAGAAATTTGAGCGCATTTGGGCCAAAAGTGACCGCCAATTAGCGGTCTTGGCCGCTAATTAGCGGTCTACAGTGTCCGGATCGCTCTGGAATTTCTTGTGGGCTTTTCTGGAAGGCTGTGTTGGTATTTGATGCATCTATTTTGCATGTTGGAGCTCCGACCCGAATAGAATTGCCAAAATACTCCCCATGATGGTGAGGAGTATTCTGTTTTGCTCTTAGGTCCTTCGGTCTTGCATTCAGGTCCTTCTTCCTTGCATCTTGGTCCACAGATCTCACAATTCAGTCCTTTTTCCTAGCTTTTGGGTCCTTTTATGCTTCATCTCTTCAAACCTATTTATTCCTGAAAACTAAACATAAAACTCGTAACATAGCATTATTTAGGTGAAAGATAATGGATATAAGATACAAATATGAGCATGAAATGATGTCAATCAACTTGTGTTATGCATTACTTGTGATTGAAAGTCCTAAGCATAAGTTATTGCAAAATCACAATATGTGCCATCGTATTTTGGATCATGTGCCCGAAGCACATGTTACAAATTAAGCAATGATTTATAAAATATCTCTAAAAATGGATCATTATGAGATCTTAAAATTTAGATATGATACATTAATATGCTTACATGTTGATATTATTCATAAATTTTTTTATGTTCTGTACATCATGTTATGAATGTTCCCCTATTTTACTTGTACAATATTGAATGAAATGTTCTCATCTGCGATTAATAGATTACCACCTCCAAAACTTAGTAGCTTCAAATTAAATTGGAAATTTCAGTATGATTCATATTCCTGATAATATTAAGAGGCATATTTTTATTGTCCAGTCCAACATTTGTATATTTAGAGGCATATTTTTTGGCATTAGGGGGAGAAAGCCAGAAGCTTAAAGAATGCCAAGAAAATGTATAATATTGAACCTAAAGTTCATAAGAGAATATACTTACAAGTATCTTTGAACCTGAAGTTCATAAAATCATTAACATGCAATATCTAGCAAGTAATTGTCATACATTTTCATTGATCACAAAAGAGTGACAAAGTCTTCTATTATTAGATTTAAACCGCATAATATAAAGTGGAGATCTCCACATGATAAAATATATTTGAGCTAGACCATTGGTGGAAATAAAAATAAAAGTTAGTCACTCATTACACCTCCTGAAGATTTTATTCCTTAAGAATATAAACCCGATAAAATAAAAGCAATTGCTAGCAAATGTAATAATTCCGGGAATACAAAACGATCAGATCCTAATGTTTTGGGAAACAACGAGGATTTGATTTTTATAAAAGTTACAATCAACTATGCTGATATGAGAGGGAAACATAAAAAGGTAATCATTGACGACTAATTCGTCTTCTTAGAGCATGTTAATTCAAGAGAAAATCTGGATCCAGAATCAATAATATTATAAGAATGTGAGAAGCATTCGTATATGAAATGAACAAAAAAGGCGAACAATATAGAACTTGACTCGCTTATTGATTTCTGAAGAATGTGAATAGAAATCACATTACAACAACATGGGGATACATTATAAAGCGAGTAGTGACACAATATCTTTCGTAGGACCCAACATCTATTAAGATGTTACTCATTCTCTCAAAATGTATAATATTACGTTATGTTACTTGATCAGTATGACATAAATATAGATAAACATATGAGATATGTTGTGACTGCAAATTTGTATAAGTCACTTGGTATTGATATAAATAAGTCCCTGAAGGGCTGAAATTGACCAAGAAAAATTATAATGAAGAGATGCGATATAATCACCATGAACAAAACAAAGAGAATATGCATATAATCTCGAAGAATGATATTTAAAGGAACTCCTGAAGAGATTAAACGCATACCTGTGAAATATTTGAATGATAAATTTTGAAATAAATGACTGGAGAATAGTCAATTATTTTTCGATATGCAGTTCAAACATTTTCCAAAAGAGAATTGTTGCAATGATTCAAAATTATAAGGAGATATTATACAAAGAAATCTCACCTGGAATTATCAATATTTACTTACTATATTCATGAGATGAAGATTTTCTTCAGGTTTAATCCCTACATGTCTAAGCCACAACAACAAAAAATCATAAATTATTTTGTGTTATTGTGGAGACGTTGTGGTCTTTATGCAAGTTGGTGAACTACGTATCAGGGGGAGTAGATTTCTAATTATCATCCCTCAACTACGATTATCCCGGAAGCACAAAGCGCAGATGGCTTGTAGTTGTACTCTTTTTCCCTTTTCCCAGTTTTTGTCCCATGAGGTTTTACTTGGAAAGGTTTTTAACAAGACAACTTGCGTAATTGTGTTAAAATATGTCATGTACTTTTTCCCTTAGCTATTTTCCATTGGGTTTTTGTAGCAAAGTTTTTAACGAGACATGAACATAACACCATATTAATTAAGAGAGTTTGTAAATGTATATTAACTGAGGGTGAGAATTATACGCTCTGCACACTTTTTTCCTTCCCCAAGTTTTAGTCCCACAGGGTTTTACTTGGCAAAGATTTTAACGAGGCAAACAGAAAAGCGTATAACAAAATGTATATAGTGGATGATTCACCTTCCAAGATGGTTCCTCTTCCTACCAATACATTGTTACTCTTCTATTAAAATATGTTGTAATGTTCATTGTATTTACATCCTTATTTAGTGTAGATTATGTAACTTCCACACCTCTATGTGCATATAGGGGTTGTACTATGTATTTAGAATACACAAGATAAAGGTATCCATCGTCCTCCCCATTGACATACTTCTCTTGCCTTGTTGTTCTTAACTTCTTATGTTTCCAAGAATCATCCACATATTTTACAACACTAAGAATCAAAATCAATGTGTACAAAGTTTCCACAATAGGGGTTCACAGTTTCAAATCAAATCATTACTATAAAATAATAATATCACAAATTTAAGTCATCTCAAATTAAACATATCGAGAAAACCAAGTAGTTACTCGATAAAAGAACTCAATTGCATGAATCAATTCGATCAGAAAAACTCAATTGCATGAATCAATGTGATCACAAGAATAACATTCAAATCTACACTCAAATCTACAATAGCTCAGAAGTTACCAGTTCATTATAAATCCTCCTCTAAAGATAAGGTCGATTTAGTCGGACGATCGTATCAAGGGCCATAAAAGAAAAGTACGGGAATTATTTCTTTATAAATCGAGATTGAGATGTATTGGTCATTAGCTACTAAATCAATAAAGCAAAGACCCATAGTCTATCAAGAAAAAAGTTTATCCATTGGATATTTATGTATAGATGCCCAATATAAGCAGTGTTGTGTTCATTTTAAATACCGCAAGTGCATGGTGTTGGTGAAGACGTGGAAAATACGGGTCGATCCACACGGAGGTGTATCGACTCTGGTTCGTTCGAAGGCAAGTAGGAAAAGAGGGGAGAAGAAGTTGATTACGCTAAACTAGGCTAAACTAAACTAGTAAACCCAAACAAGGAAATGAAAGCACGCAACAATGAAACTAAACTAACTAAGACAACAAGCTGGAAATAAAGAATAGAAACCCTTAAGGGGTGGAGTGTGTACACATGAAATAAGTGGTGATGAATGTATTCAATAGAGCCCAAGTGTAGGTAGTGTTGCTATCCATAAGAAGTACCTCATGGCAAGACCTACCATCCAAATCACTAACCTAAGTGATTAATATGAGCATGAACAAGTTTGTTATTAACAACCTAAAGAAACAAGGAATGTACCTAAAGATTATGGCAGAAACCATCAAGTTATGTATTTTCTTTAATTCAAACAAGCATACTCACATTTCTCACATTTTACAACATATACCATTCATTCCATTCTACATGACATGTTTAAACATCAACTCCACCCCCAAAGAGGGATGGAACTACTCACACATTATTAATCTAAAATTCATATTAAGGAAAGAAAACATGCTAATTAATTCTACGAAGATTAAAACAAACGAAATTAACTAAGCATGCAAGAACAAAAATAAACAACAAGAACTAACAAAACATTCTTTATTGCTCACTCACTTTACAAGTAGCATCTCTCCACCAGAGTTTTGCTTCAAGGCTTTACTACAAGTAGAGAGAATGACCACCAAGAGAGGAGATATTTACAATGGAGGATGAATAGTTCTATTTATAGTCAGAGAAAAAGGTAATCAGGGAAAATCCCCCGATGTGGGACTGATGAAACATTCCCAGAATAGACATAAACACATAACCCATATCCAGGCGAAATCAGGTCGGATTCTGAGAAAAACGGACCACCAATTGGTGGTCACCGTTTCCCAGATCTGACCCAGTTTCAGATATCTTCTTTAATTCTTCAATTCTTCACATAGGGTGCACTCGGATTGGTTATTGGAGTTTAGGCCAGTATCTAATTGCCAAAATATTCGTCATGATGGTATGGAGTTTCTAGATTTCCTTATTGGTCCTTTTGGTTTACATCCGGGTCTTTCTCTCTTGCATATCAATCCATAAGTCTTGCAATGTAGTCATTTTCCTTGCTTTTAAGTTCTTTTTGAGTCTCTTCTTCTGAAACGTGTTTATTCCTGAAACTTAGACATAAAACTCACTACATAGCATTGCTTAAGCTAAAAATAAAGGATATAAGACACAAATATATGCATGATATGAACTCAATCAACAACCCTCACACCTAACTTTTGCTAGTCCCGAGCAAAATAAAGAAAGAGAAAAATGAAAGAAAGAAAATATCATTCGTAAAACAGGGAAATCCTAACTCACTTTCGTAGGAATCACAATTGCACATAGCACCTGCAACAAGACGTTAAACCTCCTTGTCGCCAAGGAGGAGGAGTGTTGTCTCCTGAGGGTTTTCAGCATATACACACACAAAATCCGAACATTGATGAATTATTCAATCTAGCAACATGACTCATTGGACCTATTTTTGTCGATCAGTGGACACGGTAATAATACGGGCCAACTCTCTATATGTATTCAATCCACACACCAAGCCTAGGGAACCATTCATGCAAGGTAATTAAGGAATTGAGTGAAAGACATGGGCAACCTTAAGATCCTCAAGAGATACAAAGTTTAAAGTCCATTAAGGTTCTTATTTGCTATGCCATTTCTTTTCTTCTTTTTTATTTTTGTTCTTCTTTGATTTTCTTTTTTTCTTCATCTAGTTGGTGTGTAATTCTCCCAGGGTCAGGTTTCATGCATCATTGCTTATGAGAACATACACTATTATGTAGACATTTCCCCAAATCTCCACATATGGTGATCCCTACCACTCGTGTAACGGGAGTTCGGTCGGCACATCCCAAGTCAGCTAACTCGAAAGTACCAGGCACTAAGTCCCCTCGGACCTAATTTCCCAAGTGATAGGAGCCGTGCGAGAAGAGAGAACACCTACTCACTTATTGCTTATCTACACATGAACCAAAACCCCTACACTTAAGGTTTCACAACAAGAGTTTAAGGGTCCCTGAGTACGACAAACTTCCTTATACTAACAGACACAAATTATTTGACTCACTAGGTTCAGGGTGGACTTCTTTAATTGTTTGAATACTGAAACCCTATGATTACACGCCCCCCGAGGGAAGACCGGGGTGCATCCTTGCGACTTGATAAGACCTAAAGGCAGTATACTAGATATCCTATTGCATCATGTTCAAGTCAATTCTGGGAGCTTCTCTTTTGATTGCCTCAAAACGGTTTTGCACTTGCTAAACACACGCAAAACCCACAAAACATTTTCTTTCACAAACACATAAAGATTTTTGAAAGAAATGAAATTTTTAAAGCACTAGGCTAGCAAAAGAAGATAAGTCACGTAAGGATCATGGCAAGAAAATATGTCAATATTAAATGCAGCACACTAACATGACCCTAGCAAAAGAAAAGAAAGCGAAACACAAACAAAAACACGCAAAACTATGTACATACGTGAAAACACCCCCCCCCACAGCTAATCTATGCATTGTCGTTAATGAATGTGAGCATGGTACTACATGGATTTATGCATTAAAAAGAAAAGATCTCACCAATGTGGAGCACAAAGGGAAGTTCATGGTTATGTTGATGGACACAACCCAAATTCCCCTCAAAAATTGTGAAATACCAAAGAAGGGATACAAATACGTGAAACAAATGGGGCCGAAATACACAAGGTTAGGAGCCCCCCAATAATCAGTGCTCACTTGTGGAGTCTTTCTCTTCTTTCGTTTTCTTTTCTTTTTTTCTTTTTTGTGTTTTTTGTGTTTTTTTGTGTTTTTTGTTTTTTTTGTATGTACAAACATAAAATCTCAACCATTTATGCACGAATATGAATAGTTGAGTGCAAGAGAGGTTCATGAAGGAACATGACCTCCTCGATTTCAGTTGGTGCCCCCTCCAAGTAAGGTTTGAGGCGTTGTCCATTAACTTTGAACACGTCCCCATTCCTTGGATTCAGAATGTCAACCACTCCATGAGGAAATATGTTATTCACAATAAAAGGGTCAGACTAGTGACTACAGAGATTACTCGTAAACAAATGAAGCCGAGAATTGTAGAGCAACACCTTCTCCCAACGTAAACACCTTTCGCATAATCATGGGATCGTGAAACATCTTGGCTCGAGACTTATGAATTTTGGCATTTTCATATGCATCATTGCGTAGCTTTTACAATTCCACGATGTTGAGTTTACGCTGCCCCCTGCTTGATCAAGATCCATATTCAGGTTCTTGATCGCCCAGAAAGCACGATACTCGAGCTCGACGGGTACCGTGGAAACCCTTGCCATACACTACCCGATATGGGGACATACCCAAATTGGTCTTCTTTGTAGTGCAGAAAGCCCACAACGCGTCATTCAACTTAGTCGGCCAATCCTTTCTCGAGGAATTAACCGTCTTCTCCACGATTTGCTTTAATTGACGGTAGAGACTTCGACCTGCCTGCTAGTTTGGGATTATATGGTGTCGCAAGCTTATGGGTGATCGAAAACTTCCTCATAAGTGCTTCAATGGAGCGATTGCAGAAGTGGGTACCCCTGTCACTGATTATGGTACGAGGAGTACCAAATCGCGCAAAAATGTCCTTTAAGAATTTGGTGACCACCTTGTTGTCATTGGTCTTTGTGGGAATAGCCTATACCTACATAGACACATAGTCAACGGCCACCAAAATGTAAACATTCTCGAATGAATTTGGGAAATGACCCATAAAGTTGATGCCCCACGCATAGAAGATGTCGACGACAATGATATTTTGCATAGGCATGATATCAGGTCGACTGATCCTGCCAAGGCACTGACACCTATCACATTGCTTACAAAATTTGTAAGCATCTTTGAAAAGTGAATGCTAGTAAATACCAGATTGGAGCACATTGGCAACAGTTTTCTTTGCTCCAAAATGTCCACATGCCTCAGAATGGCAAAAATGAAGCACGCTTTGGAACTCCTTATTTGGGACGTACCACCTGAAAATTTTGTCTGAGCAGTATTTGAATAGTTAGGGGTCATCCTAGTGAAAAAATCTGACACAAGATCTAAATTTGGTTTGGTCAGATTTTGACCAACCCACAGGAAGTTGCTCGGTGACGAGGTAGTTCACGATGTCGGCGAACCAAAGGTTATCTTCGATCGTGAACAATTTCTCATCAGGAAATTTGTCATTAATAATATGGTCTTGTGGGTTGGTAGTCTCAAGACGAGACAGGAGGTCCGCTACAATTATTTTCACACCTTTTTTTGTCCCAAATCTTGAGATCAAATTCTTGTAACAACAAGATCCATCTCAAGAGTCGAGATTTTGCATCTTTCTTCGCCATGAGGTGCTTGATGGTTGTGTGATCAGAATAGATAATCACGTAGGAGCCAATCAAGTATGACATAAAATTCTCCCAAGTGAATGTGATGCCTAAGAATTTTTTCTCAGTCACAGTAGATCACATGAAGCAATTTCTCCAATCATTGCTCAACCACTGCTCCCACAGTGAAGTCAGATGCATCACACATCAACTTGAAGGGTTTAGTCCACACTGGTGCCTTAATTATGGGTGGTGAAGTCAACTCATTCTTCAAGGTCAAAAAAGCATGGTGGCAATCCGGTGTGAACTCAAAAATGGCATCCTTAGCCAACAAGGCGGTGAGAGGTCAAGTAATTTTACTAAAATCCTGAATTAACCGTCGATATAATCCATCATGACCCAAGAAGGCACAGATATCCCTCACATTATGTGGTGGTGGGAGATTAGCAATAAGACCCACTTTGGCGGGATCGACCTCAATTCCCCTACTTGAGACCATATGTCCAAGTACAATCCCTCACTTCACCATGAATTGACATTTCTCCCAATTAAAAGCGAGGTTCTTCTCACGACATCACTTCACGACAAGGCTCAAGTGATGAAGACACTCATCGAAGGAAGCGTCAAATATGGAAAAGACGTCCATGAAAATCTCAAGGAAACGCTCTACGATATTGGAGAAGATGCCGGTCATACACCTTTGAAACATTGCCAACGCATTACATAACGTAAAGGGCATGCGACGGTAAGCAAACGTGCCAAAGGAACAAGTAAATTTGGTTTTCTCTGATGCATTGCATACATTGCATCATATGTATTTCATTTAGATTACTTTTACATCAATAAATGCTACTAAGGTATGTGTTTAGTCTTATTTACAGAATACGGGGACCTGAATGCAATTTACCCACATCCCGAGCATA
This sequence comes from Triglochin maritima, assembly GCA_963682175.1. Lineage (NCBI taxonomy): Eukaryota > Viridiplantae > Streptophyta > Magnoliopsida > Alismatales > Juncaginaceae > Triglochin > Triglochin maritima. The sequence continues at coordinate 24,761,646 of OY821788.1, read as the reverse complement.
AACGCGTGCAAAAGACTCATTTCTATCATAAAGACCAAACTCAAGATTATCGGGTTTCAAATGGAAATGTATCCAAGCATAAAAGCATTCAAGACCTAATCACAAAAAGAACAAGGACTTGAGCACAAAAGTAGTCGGGGACTGAATTGCAAAAAGACAAGGACCTAATTGCAAATCACGAGTAGCTTTTATTATCTTGGAGAAAATCAAAATAAAAATCAATGTGGATCTCCAAATATATGAAGGAATTAATCCGGAGCTCAAAAGAATGGAAAAAATCAATCCAGACGCGCAAAGGAGGATCAAATCATACCATAAACACAGCAAAAATCCGGATTAAATCAGAGGAGATTGTGCGGCGAAATCGCCGCATATCACATACATTGTGTCGTGGGAACGCCGCCCCCTTAGCGATCCGTGTGCTCCAATTTTGTCCAGTCGTGTCTGGACACGTGTACTCTCCAATTCTATACTTAGGTCTCTTGTAACAACTATAAATAGCCCCGAGAACGATGTTAGAAGGGTCCTTGGCCTTAGACCTAGTTTTTAGTTGTTATTTTTATTTGTAGTCTTTTCTTTGGATTAATAAAAATTTGTCCTTTATTTCTTGTTTTTAGTTTTCTTTTGTAATGCCTCTAGGATCCCTTCTTCCTCCCTCCATGAGTTTCTAACTCTTTCCAAAGGGTGGAGGTGACGGATTTAGGGTGAAGAGAAGATGAATGAATGTTATTATTTTAAGTTCGTGATTAGTATATTTTGATTACTTGAGTTTATGTTAAATCATTTATCATGTAATGCTTCATAACTAACATGATTTATTATAAGTTTCTGAATTCTCTAATCTAAACCCTAAATCTAAAACTCCACCCGACGGAATTCACCTCTTTGTTCTTGTTTTAGTTTTATTTGTTCTTGTTTCTTGCTTTAGATAATTAAAAATCAAAAATCTCAAAACCCAATTTATTTCTTCTCTCCTTCTTCCCCTTAATCAAAAATCACACAAATAACAAGATCTCTCCCTCCTTGTGTTCGACCCGTATTTGCCACGTCTTCATTGACGCCGTGCACTTGCGGTATAAATTTAATTCTCATCAAGTTTTTGGCGCCGTTGCCGGGGAGGCGACGCAGATTTTGTTTTTTGTTGATTTCGATTTTATCCTGTTTATCTTGTGCGCGATCTAAATATTTGGATTTGTGTTTCAGGAGACAACAGAGTGCACGGCGAAATCCGGGCACCTTTTGAGCTTAACGAGCGGCGGAATCGCCGCATACCAAGAACAACGTGCGGCGGAATCGCCGCATATTTAAAGCATCTGGGCTTCAGACTTTTCTGGGACGCGACGCATCTCTGGGTAGACGCGTGGAGCTACTGAAATTTCGAGAGCGGGCGGCGAACCCGACTGAGCATTGCGTAGGTAACCTTTGTTGCCTTTTTCCTCGTAATTTCTAGTTTCGGAAAATTTCCTTTTCATAGAACTGCATGTGTTAGGGCAAAAATTCCATAATGGGCAATCATTCAACTCTGACCTAAAATTGGCAAAATTAGAAAGGCCTTAGTACATGCATCATCTAGTGTTTTGTATGCATTATTCTTGCTAAATTCTTGCAAATCAATTTCTGTTGAAGAGTGCTGGAGTCAAGGTACGTATCGTGGTTTTCATCGATTGCATTTAAGCATATAATCTAGTTTGCATACAACCTTGCAATTGCCCCCCTCTAAAGACCAATGTTTGACTATCTTTGCTAGATCTAAGCTAAACTATCTTAAGGGCAACTCCGTAGACAAAGATACGGTGGGGATTTCATCACCCTTCCGTGGCCCACAAATCACAATCCTAAAGTGTCACCCAAGCCTTAAATTAAAATCAACTAGACATTGACCCCTATGGACTCGGACTCATTTAGGGAGAAGATTGGTTTGACTTGCTATGACTTGAAGCTGATCGAATTTAATTTGGTGTCTAGGAAGTGTTTTTGTGTTGACGTGAGTCTTCCAAGCGAAGTGGTTGTCTAATTGGCACCGACTCTGTCGGAAGCGCCCCCACTAGCTATACACTACCTAGCCAAGTTGGTTTGATTAGTGAGGGAGGTGAATCAAGCAAATCAATTCGACTCAACCAGTTAGGTGTCGTCTATATCTAAGAGACACTAGATCTAGGATTGTTTGAACCGTGCTTTCTTAGGAATTTTCTGACCAACCTTCTTTTCTATCTTTATAGTTAAGTTTCCCTTCTCATCTGAGTCTTCTTTCTCTTCTCACCTCAATTCTCTAGATTAGGATTCCCTTCTCATCTTTCCTCATTCTATTGTTTGTTTCCCTTTAAAAAAAACATAAAAAAAATATAAAAAAAACGAAAAAAAATATATATTTGTAATAAATTCTTGAAATTAAATTTGGAATATAAATTTCGAATTTGAATTCAAAAATTGATTCAACCCGGTGCACTCAGATTTGGATTCGGGACTTGGCTAATCGACTCTCACAAGTTAATCTAGATTCGAGTCTGGAACTTAGCCCCAATCCATCTGCTGCACCACCTCACCCAGATCCAATGGGTGAGAACGTAGTGGACCCACCTGTTGTGCAACCTATAACTCTGAGGTATCAATGCTATCCAGCGATGGCTGCTCAGCGATCGTGCATCGTTATGCCCACCATACCGGGTCGCGACTTCGAACTCAAGGCACAATACATGAGTATGTTGCCTAAGTTCACCTCTAGGGAAGACCCATATCTCTTCCTTAGAGAATTTGAGGAAATCTGCTCTCTGATGCAATACCAGCATATCCCTGAGGAGGCAGTGCGTCTGAAATTTGTGCCTCTAGCACTAAAGGACGACGCTAAGAAATGGCTATATAGTCTAGCCGAAAGATCTATTAGAAGTTGGGCTGAGTTTGTTCAAGTATTCCTAAAAAAATATTTCCCCAACCATAAGACTATGAGGATTAGGAATGAAATTGTTGCATTCGTTCAGTCTGAGAGTGAGCCGTTCTATTCCTATCTAGAAAGATTTAAGAGTGTACTGACCCAATGCCCTCATCATGGAATTCCAAGATGGCAATTATGCCAAATTATTTATGAGGGATTGACACCCACATCTAGGGTTATGGTAGAATCTGTAAGCCAAGGGAACTTTATGTCGAAAAATGAAAATGATGCCTGGACTTTCCTTGAGGAATTAGCTGAAAACAGTATGCAATGGGACAATGCTAGAACACCGCTTAACCCGAGTATTGGATCTAGAATAGCAAGTCAACCCAAACTAGGTGTCTTAGCTGTAGATGCCAACATAGTGGCTGAAGCAAAACTAGCTACCCTTATGCGCAGAATGGAAAGTTTAGAGCTACAAACCCAAAACCGAGTGAATCAGGCCTCGTCTATCACTTGCTCTAGATGTGGTCAGACTGGTCATATAATGGAGGATTGTGCGGACTGGGAACAAGTTAATGCCATGTATAACCATGCTAGAAATGACCCATACACATCAACCTATACCTCGGGTTGGCGTAATAATTCAAATTTCCCTTCAAGCCAACAAGGTCAACCTCCTAGACAACAACCAAACCCGTATAACCAAAATAATACATCATCTGGGTTTAGTAACAATGGCGATCATGAGGTTAGGTTGACAAGCCTGGAAATTTGATGAAAACCTTTATACAAACAACCAACCAGACCTTCCAAAGGCTAGAGACACAAGTCAGCCAACTCGCACAAATAGTAGGTGAAAGAGAAAAGGGTCGGTTTCCAAGTCAACCCGAGGTGAACCCTAGATCTAATAATTCTTATCAATCCTATCAAGCACCTTCAGGAAATAACAACCCTAGACCGGTTCAAATGGTTAATGAGGAAGGACCGTTCCAACAAATAAATGATGTAGTATCATTACGGTCCGGAAGACAATTTGATAACAATGTGGTAAATACTAGAACGTCTAATCAATCTAGCCATCAAGCAACCACATATGACCTAACCATTGAACCCGACGTCAATTCTGAAACGCCCAACCCACCTACTCAACCTGAACCCATAACTCAACCTGAACCTGAGCGAGTCTATGTCCCTAAAACCCCATTCCCCAATAGACTCAAAAAGAACTCAGGTGCACAATTAGAGAAAATCTTGGAAGTATTTAAGCAAGTTAAGGTGAACATTCCACTCTTAGACATGATTCAACAAATACCTGCTTATGCTAAATTCTTAAAAGATTTGTGCACTAAAAAGAGAAAAACGAACGTACCAAAGAAGGCATTCTTAACTGCAAACATAAGTTCTATTTTGTCCAACACATCTCCTATAAAATATAAGGATCCTGGATGTCCCACAATTTCATGTTCAATAGGAGATACTTTTATCAACAAAGCCCTTTTAGACCTTGGTGCTAGTGTTAACCTACTCCCGTTCTCTATCTACGAGCAACTCAACCTTGGTCCACTAAAACCCTCTAAGACAACTCTTCAATTTGCTGATTGCTCTATTAAGAAACCAAGAGGTGTAGTCGAGGATGTTTTAATTAAGGTTGGTGACTTCATTTATCCAGTGGATTTTGTCGTTCTAGACACTGAACCTGTTGTCGATTCTAAGAGACAAATCCCTGTAATACTCGGCAGACCCTTTTTAGCCACTTCTGAAGCATTGATAAACTGTCGAAATGGGCTTATGCAATTATCTTTTGGGAACTTAAATGCTGAATTTAATATCTTTCATGTTGATAGTGAGCCAGAAATAATATGCAATCAAAGTGATGTTGTGATGAGAGCATGTATCTATAAGATTTCTGAATCAAATAAATCATCACAAAATCAAAAACGAAGTGAGAAAAGGAGGAGTAATTCTGCGACACACCCACCATCACTCGAGCAAATAAGAGAGTCAATACATGTGAGGGGTGTGGAATCTGTACCTCAGTGCAACATGGGGAACAATTCAACTGGATACATGCACCAATATGGTGTCATTCAATCAAGTTCTGACTATGGTTGACTTTGAGCAAATTCCATCCTTCCACCGCAGTTCACCAAGGTAATAAGTGCATTTGCTTTTTCTTTGCATACATTGCGGACAATGCATGATTTAGGTGTGGGGGTGTCTATCTATCTGTTTTATTTTTCTGTTAAAAAAAAATAAATCAATGTTTCATGACATAGCTTAAGATTGAACCACCAAAACCTATGTACAAATTGCATTGAGTTTTTTGTTCCTTATTATATAGTTCTGCTTGTAGAAACTGTGACATAAATCTAAGTTCCAAAGAAATAACTCATTACCATTTAAGACATGTATGCACTTAAATTGGATGAATCAAATCTTTGAAGTGGTTGATAAAAAGCAGAGGTTGAGGAAAATATACTGGGAAGTGTGGACTTCTAATAGCAATTAAGCCTTGAGAAAAAAAAATGCAATAAAAGTGAGGAAAGCACATCTTGCAAAATGATTACAAAAGCCCAAGCCTTCGAGTCACTGGTCCGTAGGGGTATCTTGAAACCTGGTAACTTGAGTCTACCAGCTCGGGATTATCGATCAAACTCGCTACACGAATGCAAAAAGGGTAAAAGTGTCAGAAAAAGCAAATGTGTTGAATCACGGAAAAAGAAAAAAAAATATACTCAAGGCTCAAAGCTAAAAGAATGATCATTGCCATGGTTGATCCGAATGATACTTCACCACCAGAGGAGGCGTGCAAAATAATTCAAGTGATAAACATGTGTAGAAGGGTTAGTGGTGTGAATGTTGGAGGAACAAAGACCAAGTCATATTTTTAATGAGTTAGATTTATATAATGAGCATGCAAGAATTCTTAGTGAGATGTACAAGGTTGAGGTGGAGATATCGAGAGCTATTAATGAAATATTGAATTAAGACTTTGTGGGTGTGTCAACTGAAAACCCTCACGAGACAAAACTCGTCCTCTAAGGAAACTCAGGGGTTTAAAGGATTGTTGCACATGCTAAGTGCAACTGTGATTCCTACGAAAGTCAGTTGGGATTTCCCTGTTTTCATTTTTTTATATATTCTATTTTGCTAGGGACTAGTAAAATCTAGGTGTGGGGGTATTTGATGCATTCCATACATTGCATCATATGCCTTTCATTTAGATTACTTTTACATCAATAAATGCTACTAAGGTATGTGTTTAGTCTTATTTACAGAATACAGGGACCTGAATGCAATTTACCCACATCCCGAGCATAAACGTGTGCAAAAGACTCATTTCTATCATAAAGACCAAGCTCAAGATTATCGGGTTTCAAATGGAAATGTATCCAAGCATAAAGCATTCAAGACCTAATCACAAAAAGAACAAGGACTTGAGCACAAAAGTAGCCGGGGACTGAATTGCAAAAAGACAAGGACCTAATTGCAAATCACGAGTAGCTTTTATTATCTTGGAGAAAATCTAAAGAAAAATCAATGTGAATCTCCAAATATATGAAGGAATTAATCCGGAGCTCAAAAGAATGGAAAGAATCAATCCAGACGCGCAAAGGAGGATCAAATCATACCATAAACACACAGCAAAAATTCGGATTAAATCAGAGGAGATTGTGCGGCGAAATCGCCGCATATCACAGACATTGTGCCGCGGAAACGCCGCCCCCTTAGCGATCCGTGTGCTCCAATTTTGTCCAGTCGTGTCTGGACACGTGTACTCTCCAATTCTATACTTAGGTCTCTTGTAACAACTATAAATAGCCCCGAGAACGATGTTAGAAGGGTCCTTGGCCTTAGACCTAGTTTTTAGTTGTTATTTTTATTTGTAGTCTTTTCTTTGGATTAATAAAATTCTGTCCTTTATTTCTTGTTTTTAGTTTTCTTTTGTAATGCCTCTAGGATCCCTTTTTCCTCCCTCCATGAGTTTCTAATTCTTTCCAAAGGGTGGAGGTGACAGATTTAGGCTGAAGAGAAGATGAATGAATGTTATTATTTTAAGTTCGTGACTAGTATATTTTGATTACTTGAGTTTATGTTAAATCATTTATCATGTAATGCTTCATAACTAACAAGATTTATTATAAGTTTCCGAATTCTCTAATCTAAACCCTAAATCTAAACCTCCACCCGACGGAATTCACCTCTTTGTTCTTGTGTTAGTTTTATTTGATAAAAAATCTCAAAACCCAATTTATTTCTTCTCTCCTTCTTCTCCTTAATCGAAAATCACACAAATAACAAGATCTCTCCCTCCTTGTGTTCGACCCGTATTTGCCACGTCTTCATTGACGTCGTGCACTTGCGGTATAAATTTAATTCTCATCACTCTTGATCCCCAGAGGCAATGGGAATTTGGTTGTAACCGGAGTATTCATCAACAAAACAATAATACCCATGTCCGGCCAACCATTCCAACATCGGATCAATGAATGGCAACGGGAACTAATCTTTTCGCGTTGGCGCATTGAGCTTGCGATAATCAACACAAACTTGCCAGCCCGTTTCCAGGCATGTTGGTATAAGCTCATTATGCTCATTCTCAACAACCATCACGCTTGACTTCTTGAGAACCACATGGACAGGAGTCACCCACGAACTATCAGAAATTGGATAGATTATACCATGATCCAAGCACTTAAGAACCTCATTTCGGATGGCTTCTTTCAGCAAAGGAGTCACTCTTCGTTGTGGGTCCCTGCGGGGCCTAGAGTTCTCTTCCATGTGGATCCGATGTTGGACAATGTCAGGGTTTATTCCCTTGATATCCTTTAAGGACCACCCGATAGCCTCTTTGTTTTCAAAGAGCACTTTTTTGAGGGCACCCTTTTGATCTTTTGCAAGATCAGAAGCAATAATGAGTGGCAAGGTCTCATTGTCCCCTAAAAGGATGTATTTAAGGTTATCGTGGAGCGATTTAAGCTCGACCGGAGGTGGGTCCTTGTTGAATTCAAAGTTAATTTCAAGTGGCTTACATGCCATAGGGTAAAAGGAGAAAGCACCCAGATGTGCCTCCTCATCCAGAAATTCAGAGGCGGATTCTTCAAAATCATCTTCAATCGCAATCTAGTCATTAGGCACCTCAATAATATGTCATTGTGAGTTGAACGTGCCCAATGACTCAAACTCACCGTGTCCTGAATTAAATTGGCACCGACAATATTGTCGAAGAGTTCAGGTTGCTTACCAAGAGTGAAGACGTTGAAATCCGCCGTGAGGTTTCCAAAAGATAACATCATCAAGCCATTGTGACCATTGATCAAAGCATTAGATGTCGCCAGAAATGGCCTCTCAATGATCACTGGAATTTGTCCTTGTGGGTTGGACACAGGTTCAATATCCAAGATGATGAAATCAACTGAGAATACGAACTCACCCACTTTAATAAGGACATCCTCCACACTTCCTCATGGAATCCTGGCGGATCTGACAGCCAACTGGAGGCTGGTCCTCATTGGCTTAAGATAACCTATTCCAAGGTTGACGAAGACATAGTAGGGCAGGAGGTTCACAGATGCTCTCAAATCTAATAGAGCTTGATGAATTGTCACGTTGCCGACCATCCAAGAAACAGTTGGACAACTGGGGTCCTTGTATTTGTCTTGCATGGGTTGTGTCAATATCGAACTCACATTGGCAGCCAGAAAGGTCTTTCTAGGAATATTTGTTCTCCTCTTAATGGAACAAAGGTCTTTAAGGAACTTGACATGCAGTGCATTTGCTTAACAACGTCCAACAATGGAATGTTAACCTTGGCTTGCCTATGTACCTCAACGATTTTGTCCCAATGCTCATTGATTGATATGTTTTAATTAACCGCAAGTGCATGGCCGCATTGAAGTGGTGGCAAATACGGGTCGATCCACAGGGAGGTCTGTCGACTTTAGTTTGTGTGAAGGTGAGTGGCAAAAAAATGAGAGAAAGATTGATTACACTAAACTATACTAATCTAAACTAGTAAATTAGAAAGGAGGAAATGAAATCACAAAACAAACTAAACTAAGCAACTAATAAAGGAAGATAGAACACAGGAATGGAAAACCCCTAAGGGGTGGAGTGTGTGTGTGCACATGAAACAAGTGTGGTGAATGCATACAAGAAGCTCAAGTGTAGTTAGTGTTTGTTAATGCATAAGAAGTACCTAATGGCAAGACCTATCATTTAAAACACTACCTAGGTGATTAATATGAGCATGACGAGTTTGTTATTAAGAACATACAATCATGGAATGTACCTAGCACTATGGCAGAAACCATCAAGTAAAAGTTCTTATTAATTCAAGCAAGCATACTAACATCTCTCAGAAACAATAATGTCTAGCATTCATACCATCTACATAACATGTTCACACATCTACTCCACCCGCAAAGGGGATGGAAGTACTCACTCATATTTAAACTAACATTTATACTAAGGAAAGAAAACATGCTTAAACTAATTATAATGCCCAGCTAGACGACGCCTAACTTCGAGGTCACTAGCCTCTACATGCCTCACCTCCCTACAACGAAGACCATAATGCCCAGCAAGTGATACCATATCCAGAGATCCAGTACCACCTACTATCAATAAGGTAGGCAACGCCGATCAGGCCATGACGGTCTCAACTAGAGTACTCTCCTAGTGCGTCCGCAATCCTTAGGGTCAATGTCTACTTGCTTTTAGAATTAAGGCTTTTATTACGAGTGATTTTTGGGGACAAGGAAAGGGTGATGAAATCCCCCACCTTATCTTTTATGGGACAACCCCTCCTTAGTAGCATTTTGATCTTAAATCTAGCAATCAACACTCCAATCAAACGCTCAACTCACTCTTGTCCCGATGCACCTTACTAACTAATGCATGATCGAAACATGCATTAATGAGAGATTTGGGTGCATGTACCTCACGCCAGCAATCAACAACAAAATGTAATTTTTTCAAAGAAAAGACAAATGCATGCAAGGTCTACAAATGATGCATGACCTAGATGGCTAGAAGTCTAATCTTTTGCTTTGAGTTTTATGGTCCAAGTTGATTAAAGGGGATTGATTTTTAATCTGGGAGCAAACTAGAAGTCACAACATGCAAGATGGTGCTCCCAGATAACTACAATGAAATAAAAAACAACCAAAACAAAATTGAGAGAAAGCTAACCTCACCAGGCCGCCAATTGGCGGTCCCAGACCGCTGATTGGCAGTCACTGTTGAGTGTTTTGCTCTCAAATTCCTCCAGTCGCTTCCTCTTGATCGTCAGGATCCCTCTAACAAATCAAAACTAAAACATAAATAAAAAATTAAAATCACTCGAATCGTCCATACCAAAGTCTGGACAGAGCACCTCCCCGGCAACGGCGCCAAGAACTTGATTGATATGTTTTAATTAACCGCAAGTGCACGGCCACGTAGAAGCGGTGGAAAATACGGGTCGATCCACAGGGAGGTGTGTCGACTTTAGTTTGTACGAAGGACAGTGGGAAAGAAAGGAGAGAAAGATTGATTACACTAAACTATACTAATCTAAACAAGTAAACTAGAAAGGAGGAAATAAAATTGCAAAACAAACTAAACTAAGCAACTAATAAAGGAAGATAGAACTCAGGAATGGAAAACCCCTAAGGGGTGGAGTGTGTGTGTGTGCACATGAAAGAAGTGTCGTGATTGCATACAAGAAGCTCAAGTGTAGTTAGTGTTTGTTAATGCATAAGAAGTACCTAATGGCAAGACCTATCATTTAAAACACTACCTAGGTGATTAATATGAGCATGACAAGTTTGTTATTAAGAACATAAACAAGCATGGAATGTACCTAGCACTATGGCAGAAACCATCAAGTAAAAGTTCTTATTAATTCCAGCAAGCATACTAACATCTCTCACAAACAATAATGTCTAGCATTCATACCATCTACATAACATGTACACACATCTACTCCACCCCCAAAGGGGATGGAACTACTCACTCATATTTAAACTAACATTTATACTAAGGAAAGAAAACATGCTTAAACTAATTATAAGAAAACTAAGTGATGAAGATTTAAATTTATACCGCAAGTGCACGGCGTCAATGGAGACGTGGCAAATACGGGTCGAACACAAGGAGGGAGAGATCTTGTTATTTGTGTGATTTTCGATTAAGGGGAAGAAGGAGAGAAGAAATAAATTGGTTTTTGAGATTTTTAATTTTTAATTTCCTAAAGCATGAAACATGAACAAATAAAACTAAAACAAGAACAAAGATGGTGAATTCCGTTGGGTGGAGGTTTAGATATCGGGTTTAGATTAGAGAATTCTGAAACTTATAATAAATCATATTAGTTATAAAGCATTACATGATAAATGATTTAACATAAACTCAAGTAATCAAAACATACTAATACGAAATTAAAATAATAACATCTTCTCTTCTCATCACCCTAAATCCGTCACCCCCACCCTTTGGAAAGAGTTAGAAACTCATAGATGGAGGGAGGGAGAAGGGGTCCTAGAGAAACTAAGAAAAGAAAATTAAAAACATAAAATAAAAGAAACAGAATTTTATTGCTAAATTGTGGAACAAAAGGAAGAACTCCTCACAACATCGTTCTCGGGGCTATTTATAGCCGATACAAGGGACCTAAGCATGAAATAAGAAAGTACACGCGTCAACACGCAACCGGTAAAATTTTTAGAGCACGAATCTAATTTGGTGCGGCGGATTCGCCGCAATTTACTCTTGAGGTGCGGCGGAATCGCCACCTTTTTGGCTCAGAATCGACCCGGATTTTTCCTGTGTGTTTATGGTATGATTTGATCTTTATTTGCGCGTCTGGATGATTTGTTTCCATTCTTTTGAGCTCCGGATTAATTCCTTACATTGTTGGAGATTTATATTTGATTTTTCTCTTGACTTTCTCCACACAATAACTTGGTCCTTTTATTTTGCAATTAGGTCCTTGGCATTTTGCAATTAAGTCCCCGGCTACTTTTGTGCTTAAGTCCTTGTTCTTTTCGTAATTAGGACTTGAATGCTTTTATGCTTGGATACATTTCCATTTGAAACCCGATAAACTTGAACTTGGTCTTTATGATAGAAATGAGTCTTTTGTACGCGTTTATGCTCGGGATGTGGGTAATTTGCATTCAGGTCCCTGTATTCTGTAAATAAGACTAAACACATACCTTAGTAGCATTTATTGATGCAAAAGTAATCTAAATGAAAGACATATGATGCAATGTATGCAATGCATCAAATACCCCCACACCTAGATTTTGCTAGTCCCTAGCAAAACAGAAGATACGAAAAAAATATAAAAACAGGGAAATCCTAACTCACTTTCGTAGGAATCACGGTTGCACTTAGCATGTGCAACAAGCCTTTAAACCTCCAGGTTGCCTTAGAGGACGAGTTTTGTCTCGTGAGGGTTTTCAGTTGACACACCCACAAAGTCTTAATTCAACATTCCATTAATAGCTCTTAATATTTCTGCCTTAACCTTATACATCTCACTTAAAGTTCTCGCATGCTCATTATACAGTTCTAACTTATAAAAAGTTTGACTTGGTCTTTGTTCCTCCAACATTCACACCACTAACCCTTCTATACATGTTTATCACTTGAATTATTTTGCACGCCTCCTCTGGTGGTGAAGTATCATTTGGATCAACCATGATGGATCATTCTTTTAGCTTTGGGCCTTGAGTATCTTAATATATATTTTTTTCTTTTTCCGTGATTCAACACATTTGCTTTGACACTTATACCCTTTTTGCATTCGTGTAGCGAGTTTGGTCGATAATCCCGAGCTGGAAGACTCAAGTTACCGGGTTTCAAGATACCCCTACGGACCAGTGACTCAAAGGCTTGGGCTTTTGTAATCATTTTGCAGAATATGCTTTCCTCACTTTATTCCTTTATTTTTATTTTTATTTTCCTCAAGGCTTAATTGCTATTAGAAGTCCACACTTCCCGGTATATTTTCCTCAACCTCTGCTTTTTATCAACCACTTCAAAGATTTGATTCATCCAATTTAAGTGCATACATGTCTTACAAGGGTCATGGGTTATTTCTTTGGAACTTAGATTTATGTCATAATTTCTACAAGCAGAACTATATAATAAGGAACAAAAACTTAATGCAATTTGTACACGGGTTTTGGCAGTTCAATCTTAAGCTATGTCATAGAATATTGAATTTTTTATTTTATTTTAAAAATAACGCAGAACAGAAAATCAAATAGATAAATATGTACATATATAAACACCCCCCCACACCTAAATCATGCATTGTCCTCAATGTATGCGAGCAAGATACTACATGGATTTATGCATGAAAAAGGAAAGATCTCACCAACGTGAAGTACAAAGGAAAGTTCATGGCTCTGTTGATGGACAAAAACCCGAATTCCCTCAAAAACCTGTGAGATGCTAAAGAAGGGATAAAAACATTTTTTTTTTTTTTTTTTTTAACTTATTGTTATACAAATATAACTATGTACAAACATAAGTTCCCATCTTCATTTGTCAAAAGACCTCAAAAGGGAACATGACACCACGTGGGGCCAGAATATTCATGCGTGGGCCCCCTTCACAAAGAGCACAAGAAGAAATGAGAGGTTCATGAATTGGACGCAAAGGCGTCTCATACAAAGGATCAAACTGAAAGAGCTTGAACCTCTCGAGAGTTTGGGAAATAGGGGGCAACGGAAGAAGAGTTTCTCCCGTTACGGTGCTGAAGTTATGATCGTCAATCCAAACTCTCCAACCAACTGGCTGGTGCGTCGGAGCGAGGTCAGGAGCCTCGTTAGGCAAGTCCGACTCAACAGGTAAACATAAAATGGGTCTCATACCCAATGTATCCTCCAAGGAACTCCTAATACCCTCATGAGCACTGTAGTCGTTTGATGTTCCATCATTTCCAAGATGATCAGGAACGATAGTGAGAGGCAAACTCTCATCAGGTTGTTTGAAATTGAGGGTGCTAGGGAGCTCTTGCTCCACCAGAAGTGAGTCCTTAAGAGGCACAACATGAAGATCATGTGGCTCAAGGGCCACGGGGAACGAAGATAAGGCACAATCCTGGGCCGACTCATGATGAAATTGGTCAATGTGTATCGAATCCTCCACTAAGTGATCGTGAATTGAAACCCCAAGTCCTTCAGACTGACTAGGAGTTTGGCTTTGACAGATTGTGCTTTGAATTTGTGGATGTGGTGGTGGTTCGATATCAAAAGGTGGATTCTCATGTTGACACGAAAAGTTACTCTCCTTACGTTCACCTAATTGTTGTATCATTTGACTCAAATGCGATGTTATATTTTGTACGGATCGTTGAGTGGATATCATGTACGTAAGGAAAGTTTGTTCCAAGGAATTAGGTACGTGGTCAACTATGAGGTCCAAGTTTGAGCTTGTGAAATTATGGGATTGGGTGTTGATGGGCTGAGAATAATGATTTGACGTGGGGAGTTGGTAGAATTCTGGGTATTCGGGAGGAGGATACTGAGGTGAAAATGAAGTATAAGAATTTGGATAGGAATTGTTTCTCCACGAATCCATCACTCTCGGGTTGTACGCGGATGCGTAATAGTCATTTTGAGCGTCTTGGGAAAAAGTATGCTCATACTCAGGCTCTGGGGGAACATAAGGGCATTCCCTGATAACATGACCACTCAACCCACAACAGTCGCACGGTACGGCTACTGGAGCCACCGGTGCACTCATGTTGTCTGTCCTACGCATGAAGGAGGCAAAAGCTTGTTGTAAATTCTCAGTTTGTTGACCAGCATATGATCCGACATAACTAGATTGTGGTCGAGCAGTCGGTTCCTCTCTCATGTTACCCCAATATGAAGATTGCTCAGTCATACAATTAGGATTGTCCCACCCATATGGGGTGTTGGTCTGAGCCACCCCATGTTGCATGGTTTTAGAATACCAGGAAGCATTGTCCTGGTCCCAACAATGATATGAATGGTTGCTCATGTAACCATCCATCACAACACTCTTGAGTCAAGTACTCTTACCCTTATGAGGCTAAGCAAGCACAAGTTCTCGACTCGACCCTAAAATGCTAATAGAGAATGTAAAGGGGAGGAGACTAGAACGTATAAGTAGGTGAGAAGAAGATGACTCAGAAGAGAAGGGAAACTTAACTCTAAAGATAGAAAAGAGGGTCGGTCAGAGGTTTCCTAAGAAAGCACGGTTCAAACAATCCTAGACCTAGTGTCGCTTAGATCTAGACGACTCCTAACTGGTTGAGTCGAATTGATTTGCTTGATTCACCTCCCTCACCAATCAAACCAAGTTGGCCAGTTAGTGTATAGCTAGTGGGGGCGCTTCCGACAGAGTCGGTGCCAATTAGACAACCACGTCGCTTGGAAGACTTTCGTCAACACAAAAACACTTTCTAGACACCAAATTGAATTCAATTAGCTTCAGGTCATAGCAAGTCAAACCAATCTCCTCCTTAATTGAGTCCGAGTCCTTAGGGGTCAATGTCTAATTGATTTTAATTTTAGGCTTGGGTGACACTTGAGGATTGTGATTTGTGGGCCACGGAAGGGTGATGAAATCCCTACCGTATCTTTTCCTATGGAGTTGCCCTTAAGATAGTTTAACTTAGATCTAACAAAGATAGTCAAACAATGGTCTTTTTAATGGGGGCAATTGCAAGGTTGTATGCAAATTAAATTATATGCTTAAATGCAGTCGTTAAAAACCGCGATACGTACCTTGTCTCCAGCACTCTTCAACAAAAATAATTTGCAATAATTTAGCAAGAATAATGCAAACAAAACATTATATGATGCATGCACTAAGGTCTTTCTAATTTTGCCAACTTTTAGGTCAGAGTTGAGTTATTGCTAATTATGGAATTTTTGACCCTAACACGTGCAATTCTACGAAAGGAAACTTTTCGAAAATTCAGATTATACGAGAAAGGCAAGAAAAGTTACCTCCGCAATGCTCAGACAGGTTCGCCGCCTGCTCTCGGAATTTCCAGTAGCTCAATGCGACCAATCCACGATGTAGACGACCCCAGAAAAAAATGACGCCCAGAAACCTTACTGGTGCGGCGAATTCGCCGCAAGTTGTTCTTCAGGTGCGGCGATTTCGCCGCTCGTTTAGCTCCAAATGTGCCCGGATTTCTCCGCGCACTCTGTTGTCCCCTGAAACACAAATCCAAATACTTAGATTGCGCACAAGATAAACAGGATAAAATCGAAAACACAAAAACAACAAAAATCTGCGTCGCCTCCCCGGCAACGGCGCCAAAAACTTGATGAAGATTTAAATTTATACCGCAAGTGCACGGCGTAAATGGAGACGTGGCAAATACGGGTCGAACACAAGGAGGGAGAGATCTTGTTATTTGTGTGATTTTCGATTAAGGGGAAGAAGGAGAGAAGAAATAAATTGGTTTTTGAGATTTTTAATTTTTAATTTCCTAAAGCATGAAACATGAACAAATAAAACTAAAACAAGAACAAAGATGGTGAATTCCGTTGGGTGGAGGTTTAGATATCGGGTTTAGATTAGAGAATTCTGAAACTTATAATAAATCATATTAGTTATAAAGCATTACATGATAAATGATTTAACATAAACTCAAGTAATCAAAACATACTAATACGAAATTAAAATAATAACATCTTCTCTTCTCATCACCCTAAATCCGTCACCCCCACCCTTTGGAAAGAGTTAGAAACTCATAGATGGAGGGAGGGAGAAGGGGTCCTAGAGAAACTAAGAAAAGAAAATTAAAAACATAAAATAAAAGAAACAGAATTTTATTGCTAAATTGTGGAACAAAAGGAAGAACTCCTCACAACATCGTTCTCGGGGCTATTTATAGCCGATACAAGGGACCTAAGCATGAAATAAGAAAGTACACGCGTCAACACGCAACCGGTAAAATTTTTAGAGCATGAATCTAATTTGGTGCGGCGGATTCGCCGCAATTTACTCTTGAGGTGCGGCGGAATCGCCACCTTTTTGGCTCAGAATCGACCCGGATTTTTCCTGTGTGTTTATGGTATGATTTGATCTTTATTTGCGCGTCTGGATGATTTGTTTCCATTCTTTTGAGCTCCGGATTAATTCCTTACATTGTTGGAGATTTATATTTGATTTTTCTCTTGACTTTCTCCACACAATAACTTGGTCCTTTTATTTTGCAATTAGGTCCTTGGCATTTTGCAATTAAGTCCCCGGCTACTTTTGTGCTTAAGTCCTTGTTCTTTTCGTAATTAGGACTTGAATGCTTTTATGCTTGGATACATTTCCATTTGAAACCCGATAAACTTGAACTTGGTCTTTATGATAGAAATGAGTCTTTTGTACGCGTTTATGCTCGGGATGTGGGTAATTTGCATTCAGGTCCCTGTATTCTGTAAATAAGACTAAACACATACCTTAGTAGCATTTATTGATGCAAAAGTAATCTAAATGAAAGACATATGATGCAATGTATGCAATGCATCACTAAGCAACAAGTTTAACTAAAAGGACATAAAACAAAAGAAGCATGCAAGCATATGAAAAAGAAATTAAACTAAGAAACAAACAACATAACTAAAGAAAACATCTATTATTACTCACTCAATTACAAGTAGCCTCTCTCCACCATGGTTTTTGCTTCAAGGCTTTAACTCCTAGTAGAGAGGATGACCACCAAGAGAGAGATGGGGTACAAGAGTGGAGGGAGAGTTCTATTTATATCCATAGAAAAAGATAATCCGGGACAATCCCCCGGTATGTGACTAAACAAATACCAAAAATAGCCTTAACACACTCTAATACACGCTCCACAGAAATCTTATCGGACCCGGGCCAACCCGAACCGCCAATCAGCGGTCTACAGGGTTTGGATTCAGGCATTTGCACATTGTTGTAAACAACCTTTCCGGATCTTAAGGTATGGACAACATTTTCATGTTGGGAAGGGTCATTTTCAACACTATGCACATTCTGCCTAGCCTGAGCAGGTTGACCCCTGAGATTTACCACAGGTTGACTCGGTAACTTACCCTTCTCACATTCATGGAACTGATGAGCCAACTAGCTAACTTGCATTTCCAAAGTTTTGACCAAATTGTTATTGGTCGCAAGCATGGCTTATGTGCTCTGCATGAACGTTTGAAGGGTTTGTTCAAGAGTGGGGTCCTTCGAGTCAACCCACTGGGTAGTGGAGTTTTGTTAGAATAACCCAACGATGAGGTTTGTGGAGGTTGGTAAGTATGGTACAAAGACTTTTGATGTGGGTGTTGGTAGGTCACCGATGGGCATGGAGGGTGATAAGGTGGAGGTTGAGGTTGAGCGTGCGAGCTCTGACTGTGACCCCCACTAGCCCCCAAGAGAAGTTAGGGTGGCATCGCCATCCCAGGTTGTAGGCATGACTAGGCGGGTCACTACGGGGCCTTTGGTTATAAATTGCATTTGCATGCTCAGTATCCCTTGGAGCGTAAGCACATTCCAAGTCTTCATGTCCTGTAAGTCCACACCTACTACATGCGGGTGTAGTGACCTGAGCTACAGGAGCTTGGTCCAACTCTAAACTGTGAGTCCTACACATGAGAGCAGTCATTTTTGCCTCAGACGCAATAGTTGACTCAACATGATATGGTCTAGCTCGACCAGAAGACATGGCGACTAGTGGCTCTCTCATGGTATCCCACTCAAAGGTGCATTCAGCCATTAATTCAAAAGTGCCCAAACCTCATCGATGGGTTTCATTTGGAAATTACCTGGACACATCGACTCCAACAATGTGCGGGTGTTGTATTTGAGGCCCTCATAAACAATGTGCAGCTACCATAGCTCAAGTCCATGATGAGGGAACAACTGGAGAAGGTCTTTGAACCTCTGAAATAAAGCATGAAAAGATTTGGTCTCAGTCTGATACATTTGATGTATATGGTGCCATATCTGTTGAGTTTTCCTTTGAGGAAAAAATCACTTCAGAAAGACGGTCACAAGGTCATCCGAAGACCGAATAGAGCTCGCTCGGAGGTTGTACATCCATTTCTTCGCGTTATCCTTCAACGCGAAAGAAATCATCCTCAACCGGATTGTTGAAGCTTGAACATGGAGCATACCTCCTCGAATTCACATATAAAAATATAAGGATCCTCCTTATTAGCAGTGAAGGTAGGAAGCTTGCTCACATATTGATGTTTCCATTCATAGTTGCTCCCGCAAGCTGGTGGAAGAACTATGCAAGAAGGTTGCATGGCCCGAACAGGATGGGTCCGCTCCCACAAAGTCATCGATTTATCCCGTCGAACTAAAGGTGGTGATGCCCCCAATAACTCGATCCTGACCAAATCCCTCTTCCTCCTGAGTCAGAAGAGGAGGTGATGAAGGTCTACATAGGGGTAGGAGTGGACAAAGGTAATCCATGTATGGAACCTGGTCTCCCCCATCCCCTCTTCTTTAGTTCTTCAATTCTTTACATGGGGTGCACTCGGATCAGTTATTGGAGTTTAGCCCCGGATCTAATTGACAAAATACTCTTCATAATGGTGTGCAGACCAATCCAAGTCATCGTTACAAACTAAATTAAATCTCATCGATGTGTGTACGTTCAAAGTTTCCTAAAATTGTAGTCAATGTTTTTTATTTCAAACCAAACAACTCCTAACCACGTGTCAAATGAAGAATGAGGGCTAAAACCACCGGAAGAAAAGAAAATCAAATAACGGAAAAAACTTCATTTCGTGGCATGACCAGTTACAAAACCATCGCTCATGATCTACGTACTCAAATCATTTTGTCGAACAAATTATTACCACTTCTATAATATTAACTCTTTCTTTTCTTTCAAATCGACAACAATAGTTTGAAGGATGCATAATATAAATCATATTGAATCGCATGCCTCCATTTTGTGCTACACCCAATTGATCCACAAATCGAGAAAAACATCTGCGATCATTATCTTTTAATATTTGTTACGCTAGATGCAATATCGTGCTAATAACGTGTTGTGAAATGAAGAGACATGGAGATTTAGGGAACAAGGATAGAGATTTTTCATTCATACTTTTTCATTACATTGCACAACACATATATATAGGTTTATAAGTTACAAGCATTCATAGTCTACACTAATTGAAATGTAAATATAGATGTAAATACAAGAGATGATACAATAAGTAATGAAGAGGTTGGAAGGTGAATCATTCATCACATGTATATTTTCATAACAGAACATAGGAAGTTCACTTAACAAATTAAATTGCACTACATTCTAATGGCCTAACACTCAAAAACAATCATCTGCAATTGGATGTGTTCAAGTTCTTCGGTTGTAGGGAGTTTCTTTTTTTTTAACGACCACAAATAATAGCATCAGTTTCATGTCCTTTTGAGGGAATTCTCTTCATCTTCCTCCTACCACAACTTGTAATGTCCCCAATCTTGCAAGTACGCACACCGGGAGAACAACACGAGTGTCGCGATCAAAGACCTCCGCGACGACCGAAGGAGTCACAAGAACAAAATTAGTGTAGACATACATGGATAGACTAGACAGAATCCATATAAGGAAATGACTCAAATACAATACGTCGAGTTTAAAAGGGAAATACATCAATAATGCGGAAATAAAAGATAACTTGAAGACTCTGGTCGACGTGTCCCTTGTGTACAGAATCCTCCGAACCTCCTCCAAATAATCATTGAAGGAACCTAAGTACCTGACACAAAACATCAACAAATATGCATGAGTTTTCAATAATGAAAACACCGTATGCCCCGGGTCCAAAAACAAGTTGAGAAGCTATGCATGAGTCTATCTAACACACATTCAACAAGAAGGCCACTACTCTACCAAGCTGTGCCCGATGACAATTGTACATAGCTGCGCCAAATGGGCTTCACCTAAACTGATCCGTCAACATAGGAATCGAACCACCAACCATGTTGGTCAGAATCACAAGCGGGTCACTCGAAAGTGACCCACCTCTGGACACAAAGCTGTCTTCCGGATTGACATCCCAACTCGTGGCAAGTGACCTATATTGTGCCAATGACACACGAAGATTATGAGCACTTAAGACCTAGTAGAAGTAATGATCCCAGTTGGAAATCTGACCATTATTTAAATTTAAATGACAAAAATTCATTAGTTTGTGAATTGTGTGGTAAAATAACTAAGGGGGTATTGCTCGCCATAAACAACATATTGCACCGGGTAGTAATGCACGACCTTATGATAAAGCCCCTGGCACTAAAAGAACTAAAATAACTGCTTACATGTCTAATACTAGTAGAATTCGAATGAATCAAATTGCATGCTTAGATGATTATGTTGATTTGGGAGATGACATACCGACGTGAAGGTCGAGTATCGGTTCCGGTACGACCCCAACATCCCAACCCAATGTGCCTCCTCGAAAGAGTAGAAGGCAAAACACATGGGGACCAATGGATTGATTTTGCAGTTGTCCCGGAATCGATGTTAACTCACCCCAACAAACCACAATTGAACAACATTTCAGGAAAGAAGACCATGAAACAATTAATCTTAGATGGGCCAATTTTTTTATAGATGTGGAATTCCTTCTAATGATGTTAATACAACTTAATTTAAGGACGCCATTGACGCCACCTCCACTGACGGTCCTGGCCTAAAACCTATCACTTATCATGAAGTAAGTGATACATGCCTTACAAAAGAAATTGAAGTCACTAGGGGTGTTCTGACTACATATAGTCAAGATTGGAAATTATATGGTTGTACAATCATAACGGATGCATGGACCGATAGGTTTGGTAGGAGTTTGATAAACGTTTTAGTGAATTGTCCCACAGGAACAATGTTTTTACGTTTAGTTGACGCTTTGGGACACTCACACACAACCGATTACTTGTTCAAGATGATTGACAATGTCATTGAAGAAGTAGGGGAAGAGAATGTGGTGCAAGTTGTTTCCGACAATGCCTCCGCGTACGTAGCTGTTGGGAGGATGGTGATGCGAAAGAGGGAGCATCTTTTCTAGGCTCCTTGTGCCGCACACTGCATCGACCTCATCCACGTGGACATTGGGAAGTTATTTTTAAAGACCATCGCCTTAAGTCGACGGATCGTGAGGCATTTTAACAACCATGCCTTATTACTCTCATGGATACGAAAAGCAATCAACGGAAACTTGTTAAGGCCAACAGCCACCTGATTTGCTACTGCTTTCTTGACATTGCAGAGACTCTATTTCAAGATGGAACAACTCAGATCTGTTGTAGTATCCACCGACTACACTGACCCAAATGCTACGTGGATGAAGAACAAGAGGATAAAGGAAACGTCGAACCAAGTGACCGAAGCCATTCTTTCACAACGCTTCTGGGCCAACATTGTGAAAACACTTAAAGCCTCACAACCAATGGTCAACATGCTTAGGTTGGTGGATGGCGACGAGAAACCATCAATGGGTTATCTTTATGACGCAATGGAGACGGCCAAGGAAACCATCCGTCGGAACTTTGGGGGTAACCAAAGGTGTTATGAAAAGGTCATCGATTTCATCGACAAGAGATGGGGTGAAGGAAAAATGTTATCGGATCCTCCTTATTAGCAGTGAAGGTAGGAAGCTTGCTCACATATTGAGGTTTCCATCCATAGTTGCTCCCGCAAGCTGGTGGAAGAACTATGCAAGAAGGTTGCATGGCCCGAACAGGATGGGTCCGCTCCCACAAACTCATCGATGTATCCCGTCGAACTAAAGGTGGTGATGCCCCAATAACTCGATCCTGACCAAATCCCTCTTCCTCCTGAGTCAGAAGAGGAGGTGATGGAGGTCTACGTAGGGGTGGGAGTGGACAAAGGTAATCCATGTATGGAACCTGGTCTCCCCCATCCCCTCTTCTTTAGTTCTTCAATTCTTTACATGGGGTGCACTCGGATCGGTTATTGGAGTTTAGCCCCGGATCTAATTGACAAAATACTCTTCATAATGGTGTGCAGACCAATCCAAGTCATCGTTACAAACTAAATTAAATCTCATCGATATGTGTACGTTCAAAGTTTCCTAAAATTGTAGTCAATGTTTTTTATTTCAAATCAAAGAACTCCTAACCACGTGTCAAATGAAGAATGAGGGCTAAAACCACCGGAAGAAAAGAAAATCAAATAAAGGAAAAAACTTCATTTCATGGCATGACCAGCTACATAACCATTGCTCATGATCTACGTACTCAAATCATTTTGTCGAACAAATTATTAACACTTCTATAATATTAACTCTTTCTTTTCTTTCAAATCGACAACAATAGTTTGAAGGATGCATAATATAAATCATATTGAATCGCATGCCTCCATTTTGTGCTCCACCCAATCGATCCACAAATCGAGAAAAACATTTGCGATCATCATATTTTAATATTTGTTAAGCTAGATGCAATATCGTGCTAATAACGTGTTGTGAAATGAAGAGACATGGAGATTTAGGGGACAAGGATAGAGATTTTTCATTCATACTTTTTCATCACATTGCACAACACATATATATAGGTTTATAAGTTACAAGCATTCATAGTCTACACTAATTGAAATGTAAATATAGATGTTAATACAAGAGATGATACAATAAGTAATGAAGCGGTTGGAAGGTGAATCATTCATCACATGTATATTTTCATAACAGAACATAGGAAGTTCACTTAACAAATTAAATTGCACTACATACTAATGGCCTAACACTCAAAAACAATCATCTGCAATTGGATGTGTTCAAGTTCTTCGGTTGTAGGGAGTTTCTTTTTTTGTAACGACCACAAATAATAGCATCAGTTTCATGTCCTTTTGAGGGAATTCTCTTCATCTTCCTCCTACCACAACGTGTAATGCCCCCAATCTTGCAAGTACGCACACCGGGAGAACAACACGAGTGTCGCGATCAAAGACCTCCGCGACGACCGAAGGAGTCACAAGAACAGACTCGACTAGACAACTCGGCAATGCGTAAAGAGATCATACATGGATAGACTAAAATAGAACAAAATTGAAATGATAGATCATCCATATAAGGAAATGACTCAAATACAATACGTCGAGTTTAAAAGGGAAATACATCAATAATGCGGAAATAAAAGATAACTTGAAGACTCTAGTCGACGTGTCCCTTGTGTACAGAATCCTCCGAACCTCCTCCAAACATTCATTGAAGGAACCTAAGTACCTGACACAAAACATCAACAAATATGCATGAGTTTTCAATAATGAAAACATCGTATGCCCCGGGTCCAAAAATAAGTTGAGAAGCTATGCATGAGTCCTATCTAACACACATTCAACAAGAAGGCCACTACTCTACCAAGCTGTGCCCGATGACAATTCTACATAGCTGTGCCAAATGGGCTTCACCTAAACTGATCCCTCAACATAGGAATCGAACCACCAACCATGTTGGTCAGAATCACAAGCGGGTCACTCGAAAGTGACCCACCTCTGGACACAAAGCTGTCTTCCGGATTGACATCCCAACTCGTGGCAAGTGACCTATATTGTGCCAATGACACACGAAGATTATGATCACTTAAGACCTAGTAGAAGTAATATCCCAGTTGGAAATCTGACCATTATTTAAATTTAAATGACAAAAATTCATTAGTTTGTGAATTGTGTGGTAAAATAACTAAGGGGGTATTACTCGCCACAAACAACATATTGCGCACACACCGGGTAGTAATGCACGACCTTATGATAAAGCCCCTGGCACTAAAAGAACTAAAATAACTGCTTACATGTCTAATACTAGTAGAATTCAAATGAATCAAAATGCATGCTTACATGATTATGTTGATTTGGGAGATGACATACCGACGTGAAGGTCGAGTATCGGTTCCGGTACGACCCCAACATCCCAACCCAATGTGCCTCCTCGAAAGAGTAGAAGGCAAAACACATGGGGACCAATGGATTGATTTTGCAGTCGTCCCGGAATCGATGTTAACTCACCCCAACAAACCACAATTGAACGACATTTCAGGAAAGAAGACCATGAAACAATTAATCTTAGATGGGCCAATTTTTTTATAGATGTGGAATTCCTTCTAATGTTGTTAATATAACTTAATTTAAGGACGCCATTGACGCCACCTCCACTGACGGTCCTGGCCTAAAACCTATCACTTATCATGAAGTAAGTGATACATGCCTTACAAAAGAAATTGAAGTCACTAGGGGTGTTCTGACTACATATAGACAAGATTGGAAATTATATGGTTGTACAATCATAACGGATGCATGGACCGATAGGTTTGGTAGGAGTTTGATAAACGTTTTAGTGAATTGTCCCACAGGAACAATGTTTTTACGTTTAGTTGACGCTTTGGGACACTCACACACAACCGATTACTTGTTCAAGATGATTGACAATGTCATTGAAGAAGTAGGGGAAGAGAATGTGGTGCAAGTTGTTTCCGACAATGCCTCCGCGTACGTAGCTGTTGGGAGGATGGTGATGCGAAAGAGGGAGCATCTTTTCTAGACTCCTTGTGCCGCACACTGCATCGACCTCATCCACGTGGACATTGGGAAGTTATTTTTAAAGACCATCGCCTTAAGTCGACAGATCGTGAGGCATTTTAACAACCATGCCTTATTACTCTCAAGGATACGAAAAGCAATCAACGGAAACTTGTTAAGGCCAACAGCCACCTGATTCGCTACTGCTTTCTTGACATTGCAGAGACTCTATTTCAAGATGGAACAACTCAGATCTGTTGTAGTATCCACCGACTACACTGACCCAAATGCTACGTGGATGAAGAACAAGAGGATAAAGGAAACGTCGAACCAAGTGACCGAAGCCATTCTTTCACAACGCTTCTGGGCCAACATTGTGAAAACACTTAAAGCCTCACAACCAATGGTCAACATGCTTAGGTTGGTGGATGGCGACGAGAAACCATCAATGGGTTATCTTTATGACGCAATGGAGACGGACAAGGAAACCATCTGTCGGAACTTTGGGGGTAACCAATGGTGTTATGAAAAGGTCATCGATTTCATCGACAAGAGATGGGGTGAAGGAAAAATGTTATCGGATCCTCCTTATTAGCAGTGAAGGTAGGAAGCTTGCTCACATATTGAGGTTTCCATCCATAGTTGCTCCCGCAAGCTGGTGGAAGAACTATGCAAGATGGTTGCATGGCCCGAACAGGATGGGTCCGCTCCCACAAACTCATCGATTTATCCCGTCGAACTAAAGGTGGTGATGCCCCAATAACTCGATCCTGACCAAATCCCTCTTCCTCCTGAGTCAGAAGAGGAGGTGATGGAGGTCTACGTAGGGGTGGGAGTGTACAAAGGTAATCCATGTATGGAACCTGGTCTCCCCCATCCCCTCTTCTTTAGGTCTTCAATTCTTTACATGGGGTGCACTCGGATCGGTTATTGGAGTTTAGCCCCGGATCTAATTGACAAAATACTCTTCATAATGGTGTGCAGACCAATCCAAGTCATCGTTACAAACTAAATTAAATCTCATCGATATGTGTACGTTCAAAGTTTCCTAAAATTGTAGTCAATGTTTTTTATTTCCAATCAAAGAACTCCTAACCACGTGTCAAATGAAGAATGAGGGCTAAAACCACCGGAAGAAAAGAAAATCAAATAACGGAAAAAACTTCATTTCGTGGCATGACCAGCTACAAAACCATCGCTCATGATCTACGTACTCAAATCATTTTGTCGAACAAATTATTAACACTTCTATAAAATTAACTCTTTCTTTTCTTTCAAATCGACAACAACAGTTTGAAGGATGCATAATATAAATCATATTGAATCGCATGCCTCCATTTTGTGCTCCACCCAATTGATCCACAAATCGAGAAAAAACATCTGCGATCATCATCTTTTAATATTTGTTAAGCTAGATGCAATATCGTGCTAATAACGTGTTGTGAAATGAAGAGACATGGAGATTTAGGGGACAAGGATAGAGATTTTTCATTCATACTTTTTCATTACATTGCACAACACATATATATAGGTTTATAAGTTACAAGCATTCATAGTCTACACTAATTGAAATGTAAATATAGATGTTAATACAAGAGATGATACAATAAGTAATGAAGAGGTTGGAAGGTGAATCATTCATCACATGTATATTTTCATAACAGAACATAGGAAGTTCACTTAACAAATTAAATTGCACTACATACTAATGGCCTAACACTCAAAAACAATCATCTGCAATTGGATGTGTTCAAGTTCTTCGGTTGTAGGGAGTTTCTTTTTTTGTAACGACCAAAATAATAGCATCAGTTTCATGTACTTTTGAGGGAATTCTCTTCATCTTCCTCCTACCACAATGTGTAATGCCCCCAATCTTGCAAGTACGCACACCGGGAGAACAACACGAGTGTCGCGATCAAAGACCTCCGCGACGACCGAAGGAGTCACAAGAACAGACTCGACTAGACAACTCGACAATGCGTAAAGAGATCATACATGGATAGACTAAAATAGAACAAAATTGAAATGATAGATCATCCATATAAGGAAATGACTCAAATACAATACGTCGAGTTTAAAAGGGAAATACATCAATAGTGCGGAAATAAAAGATAACTTGAAGACTCTGGTCGACGTGTCCCTTGTGTACAGAATCCTCCGAACCTCCTCCAAACATTCATTGAAGGAACCTAAGTACCTGACACAAAACATCAACATATATGCATGAGTTTTCAATAATGAAAACATCGTATGCCCCGGGTCCAAAAACAAGTTGAGAAGCTATGCATGAGTCCTATCTAACACACATTCAACAAGAAGGCCACTACTCTACCAAGCTGTGCCCGATGACAATTCTACATAGCTGATCCCTCAACATAGGAATCGAACCACCAACCATGTTGGTCAGAATCACAAGCGGGTCACTCGAAAGTGACCCACCTCTGGACACAAAGCTGTCTTCCGGATTGACATCCCAACTCGTGGCAAGTGACCTATATTGTGCCAATGACACACGAAGATTATGATCACTTAAGACCTAGTAGAAGTAATGATCCCAGTTGGAAATCTGACCATTATTTAAATTTAAATGACAAAAATTCATTAGTTTGTGAATTGTGTGGTAAAATAACTAAGGGGGTATTACTCGCCACAAACAACATATTGCGCACACACCGGGTAGTAATGCACGACCTTATGATAAAGCCCCTGGCACTAAAAGAACTAAAATAACTGCTTACATGTCTAATACTAGTAGAATTCAAATGAATCAAAATGCATGCTTAGATGATTATGTTGATTTGGGAGATGACATACCGACGTGAAGGTCGAGTATCGGTTCCGGTACGACCCCAACATCCCAACCCAATGTGCCTCCTCGAAAGAGTAGATGGCAAAACACATGGGGACCAATGGATTGATTTTGCAGTCGTCCCGGAATCGATGTTAACTGACCCCAACAAACCATAATTGAACGACATTTCAGGAAAGAAGACCATGAAACAATTAATCAAAAATGGCCTAATTTTTTTATAGATGTGGAATTCCTTCTAATGTTGTTAATACAACTTAATTTAAGGACGCCATTGACGCCACCTCCACTGACGGTCCTGGCCTAAAAGCTGTCACTTATCATGAAGTAAGTGGTACATGCCTTACAAAAAAAATTGAAGTCACTAGGGGTGTTCTGACTACATATAGTCAAGATTGGAAATTATATGGTTGTACAATCATAACGGATGCATGGACCGATAGGTCCGGTAGGAGTTTGATAAACGTTTTAGTGAATTGTCCCACAGGAACAATGTTTTTACGTTCAGTTGACGCTTTGGGACAGTCACACACAGCCGATTACTTGTTGAAGATGATTGACAATGTCATTGAAGAAGTAGGGGAAGAGAATGTGGTGCAAGTTGTATCCGACAATGCCGCTGCGTACGTAGCTGTTGGGAGGATGGTGATGCGAAAGAGGGAGCATCTTTTCTAGACTCCTTGTGCCGCACACTGCATCGACCTCATCCACATGGACATTGGGAAGTTATTTTTAAAGACTATCGCCTTAAGTCGACGGATCGTGAGGCATTTTAACAACCATGCCTTATTACTCTCATGGATGCGAAAAGCAATCAACGGAAACTTATTAAGGCCAACAGCCACCTGATTCACTACTGCTTTCTTGACAATGCAGAGACTCTATTTCAAGAAGGAACAACTCAGATCTGTTGTAGTATCCACCGACTACACTGACCCAAATGCTACGTGGATGAAGAACAAGAGGATGAAGGAAACGTCGAACCAAGTGACCGAAGCCATTCTTTCACAACGTTTCTGGGCCAACATTGTGAAAACACTTAAAGCCTCACAACCAATGGTCAACATGCTTAGGTTGGTGGATGGCGACAAGAAACCATCAATGGGTTCTCTTTATGACGCAATGGAGACGGCCAAGGAAACCATCCGTCGGAACTTTGGGGGTAACCAAAGGTGTTATGAAAAGGTCATCGATTTCATCGACAAGAGATGGGGTGAAGGCAAAATGATGAGTTCCCTACTACACTCACCTGGATTCGTACTTAACCCGAGGACCTTCTTCTCAACTCCGATAGATCAACGAACCACAATTATGAACGAGCATACGTCGGGCTTCTTAGACGTCATCTACCGTGTTTGTTCGTACCCGTGAAGGTCAAGACAAGTGTTCATACTTGATGTATCGTTACGTCTCAGAACTAGGCATGTTTGGGAAGGACGTTGTGAAGACCAATTGATTGGTGGCGTGCGTACTGGGCTCAGGTGGAGGAAGCTGCCTTAGGACCTCCATCTTCAAGAAGACAGACCCATAGATCCACAACGTCCTCAACTATACCTTTCTTAAGCGAGAGATTAGATGAAGACATCAAGATAAGTTCTTATGGTTATGGAGATCCTGGTGCATCGAGTTTTGAAGCTCCCCGGGATGTCGATGAAGAGTTCAATGCGACCGATGATGAAGAAACAGACGAGGATGACGTCTATGTTGACGATCCAAACAACTCGGAGGAAGACGAAGATAATGAAGTTCCTAACTGGAGTTTAGAACAATGTGTCCAATTGGAATGACTAAGAGTCTAGGAAACTTGTATTGTGATTGTTTTGCCTTCTAAATTGTATTACAAACTCTAGCATTAATAAAATAAAATGCCTACGTTTTTTTGTGGGTAGAGGGGGTACCTAGTGAGGCTTTGTTCGATGACCTATGTGTCTTTTTGAAGCCCAAACATATAAAACTTGTTTCTCTAATTTTTGGGTATTTTTTCCAATTTTCCTGAGTTTTCCAGATTTTTTAGATTAAAACAGAAAAAATCAATCTAAAAAAAAGTTGGTCGCCCAGCCCTGGGCGACCACACAAACGCCTGGGCGAATGGGCACTCCCAGTATCCTAGAGTCTCCTAGGCGTTCCATGAACATTGCTCTACATAGAGGTCTTTGAGAATAGGCCTCTCTACATAGAGGTCTGATTTGTGGCTCGTCGGCCCAGAATAAAACGTGCCCATAGTTCATTTATTTCTAAATGCAATGCAAGCTATCTATAGATCTACTTATCTCTATAGCTACATGAATCAGAATGAGCCCAACGTGATGAGTATGCAAATACTCTCCTCACAGCTCCAAACAAACCAGAATTAACGCTAAGCATTAACGATAATAAACAACCAATCATTCATCACCACAACATCACCAATCACCACAACAATTTGGGCTAGCTACGGGACATGAATAATGGTCACGAGGTCAAGTTCCTAGGTCATATTCATGCATTCACACAAGAACACTCTATTCAGCAGCAAGTAATATGATAAGGTTCACAATGCATATACCACAACTAAATTCGGCAATTAGAGTAGGATACTACAAAGTTTACATGACATAGATGTCTAGTTTGATGAGTATATCCACATTTAATTTGACATATAAAGATCATAATCAGATTCTTGCAGGAGCATAACTTCAAAAACTCAATCAAATCAGACATGCATGTGCAATACGTAAACCAAACATGTCCATAAATTTTCAACCACACGTGAGCCAATGAACTACTATACCACTGGCATGTCATGTAGCGAAAAGCATAGACGATAGAATTTCTGATTTTATTCTCATACTACATGCATATATATATATGTGTGTGTGTGTGTGTGTGTGTATAAGAACATTCTCAGGGAATCAGATCATATATATGAGTAACTACTAAAGGAGCAAAATCAGAAGCACCAAACATATCACATAATCGACAAGCATACAATAGCTATAGATACAACCACAATTGGAGCACATCTATGCATGCACCCTTCCTGGGTTCGTCCCTTGACCTTCTGACCTCTTCCTTTCAGACTTCCTGAGGCAAGAAAGATGAGCACATGATGAAGCAACTAGGATCAGCCAACCCCACCCCCGCAGGAAACCCAAGTATGGTTCTAACCGGTTACCCGATTTGTTCCACCTTGCACCCGCGTGCTGGCCAAATCCTCCTCCAGCATAGCCGTGCCCCCATCTCAATGGAAACCTCCCACATCAGACTAAGCAACAGAGCACTCTTGAATTTCTTTTGGAAGTTTTGGTAAAGGTGTCTAGCATACGCTCTATGCTCACATCCACCAAAGACATCTCTTACCCCCTCCTCTAAACCTTTGCACTTGTTACTTATGACAACCAAACCATTCCTGTGACCCACTGCCTTTTTGAGATGAGTAAGAAACCAGGCCCAACTGCTATGACTCTCAGATTCAACTACAACAAATGCTACAGGAAAAAGTTGGTGATTTCCATCAACCGAAGTGGCAGATAATAGGGTACCTTTGTACTTCCCTTTGAGATGACAACCATCTAGGCCTACAAGAGGTCTACAACCATCCATAAAACCATCAATGCATCTCTTTAGACACACAAATAATCTGTATAATGACCCATCTTGAGTTTTGACTTCAAAGCTGATTACACTACCAGGGTTGGTCTTGCTCATCTCCCAAACCAAAGAAGGGATCAAAGCGTATTGTTGATCTTCACCCCCCACAACTCCTTCATTGCAATCTCCCTACCACACCAAACTCTATGGTAAGGCTAACTCAAGGATATTTCCTTTTACGTTGGTCAGATATGTTCCTCACAGTGAGTCTATGATCCAATGCAAGCCACTTCTTGCACTCGTGAGCAATCCACTCCCTAGTTCGCATCTTAGAGGCACAATTATTTACAGATGAGAAAGTATGTGGAAACCTCAAAGTCTTGATTTCAAACACTCTCCCATCATTTAACCTAGAGGCAAGAATTCTCCACTGACATTGAACATCTCTACACCTGGTTGTGACCCTATCTAGTTGACTCTTCAAGTAGGTTATCTCACATTCACTCAAAATGCAATGTGTTAATAAACACATTCTGAAGGATTTCACATTAGGAAACTTCTTTCCCACAACTATTTCTAGGTTGAACTCCTTCACATCCCAACACTCAGATCTATCATCAAGTGGATTGAAATCAATTCCGTAGTCTCTCTGGTCATCAAAATCAACTGCGTTGTTGTCCTCACTTTCGTCAAGTTCATCAGAATATAAAACATACTCAGAGTCTGTACCACTACTTCCACTGGAAACCAAGGTGTCTTCCTTAGGTGATGTTATGCTCACTACTAGGCTGGGTTCAGAGTGGCATGGGAGTGTACCACTCCTCTGGTGTTCACAAACTCCCACAAGGAGTTCAGAAGGTAGCATAGAGGGTGCCGATAAAGTTTGTGAGCTTACACTCCCCACCACACTAGGCACTCTACGTATTGGTTCTGGACTACCATCAACTACTTGTATTTCTTTCTTAACATTTACAGAAGGTTCTATTTCATTCTCAACCCCTACAAAAGCTTCTAATTTCCTGTCATGGGTAGCATAGATGTGAAACTCACTTTGCTAATTAGGGAATTTAAGTGCCTCCTCTATGTCTCCATTGTTATTCAAAGGTTTGTAGTCTTTCCTAACTTTGATTGGAATCATATAATGCATATGCACAACCATTTCAGTGGATGACCACTTCATTACACTGCATATCCAATTCCTTAACAAGTCAATCATCCATTCCTCAACCACAACCAATGATGCTACCTCTTCAAAACCAACAACCCTATACCTAACCTTGCACTTAACCCATAGACCACCACAATGCAACCTCATTCTCACACTACCTTCTAAATCAGTCACACTGCTTGGAAAATAAAAATGCAAAGCCAAAAACATTAGGAAAATGATTTAAATTGACAGATATGAATTAAAATGACAGAACAAAACTACAACCATGCAATCTACAGTCTAAAGCCGACCCGAAAACTAAAATCAAAACATCCAAACCCAAACACAACATGTAATTTTGCATATCTCAATTCAGGAAAAAAATCACTAACCGGCTTCGCTTGCCAATCAGTCCTCTTCCTGTGTGTACCATCTTCCACGCCATCGTCGTGCTAGTCGCTCACTCTGCCCGATCCACTGGTCAGTGTAGTCGTCCTCCAATTTGTGCAAAGTAGGATAATGGGGACGATTACACAGGGATTGGGGAAGGATGCGAGTTAGGGTTTGTGGACAATGGGAAAACCCAAGGATGTGGGAAGGAGTCGAGTTAGGATTTCCGCAATGTGGGAAAACTCGAGGATTTGGGAAGGAGGAGAGTTAGGTTTAGTCATCGTCTTAGATTAGTAAAAATGGTTTTTCTACAGTCACTGGATCCAGACACAATCCAGAATGATTCCAGATTCGATAAAGAGTGATTCCATAGTCGATCCAGAGACAATCCAAGTAATTCCATAGTCGATCTAGAGTGATTCGATGCAGAGTGATTCCAGTACAGTAATGGTTTAGTCATAGTCTTAGATTAGTAAAATTTGTTTTGCTACAGTCAATCCCAAATTACACGTCCTAACAAATGGATCACAAACTGATTTGGACGGTCGTTAACGGCTCATTCATGTCGTCTCTCTGTAGTGGGGTGATTGATATCATATCATGCATATATTTGTGTCTTATATCCATTATCTTGAGCCTAAACAATGGACGTAACGAGTTTCATGTTTGAGTTTTAGGAATAAACTGGATTGAGGAGAAGAGGCATAAAAGGACCTACAAGCAAGGAAAAGGACTGAGTTTCAAGACTTGAGGACTGAGATGCAAGAAGGAAGCACCGGATGAAAGCCTAAAGGACCAATGAGCAAATCAGGAAACTCCACACCATCATGATGAGTATTTTGGCAATTAAATCCGGGTCCAACCATCAACAACCGAATTGGGTTCATCAAATGACAAGAAATCAATCCAGAACCGAGCCACCAAATCCAGACTCGATCCAACACTTATAGACCACCAATTAGCGGTCCAAGACCGCCAATTGGTTGTCCATTTGGATCCAAACCCGATAAGACTTGGCCGTATGTTGTATTAGCATGTATTTAGTCCATTTATGGTATGAGTTTAGTCACATACCGGGAGATTGTCCCGGATTACCTTTTTCTATGGCTGTAAATAGAACTCCTCCTCCGCTATTGTATTCTACCCATTGCTTGGTGGCATTCTCTCTACTTGGAGTAAGCATTGAAGCAAAACTCAAGCAGGAAAAGAGTGCTACCTTCAATGTGAGTCATTTTAATAAAATAATTGTTCTTAGTTTCTTTTAATCTTGTCTTTTAATTCTTGCATGCTTCTTTAGTTTTAGATTCCTTTCCTTTTAGCTTCTTTAATATTTTTTGCTTGCTTAGTTTAATTTCATTTCAGTACAATGTTTTATTTTGTTTGTGTAGTTAATGTGATGATTAGTGAGTAGTTTCATCCCCATTTGGGGGTAGAGAAATATGTCATATGATCATGTGGTGTATTAGGTGTGCGTTATCTTAATCCCTTGACCCTTATATGATTTCCATAACCATCTAATGGGATTTCACTCTTGTCTTTGATATGCTAATGCTCTTGAATGAAGCTTAGCTTATGCTTAGATTAGTGGACCTATTTTATGGGGAATGATAAGGTGAGGATATGAATGGAATTGATGAAGGAAACATGACTTGCAGTGTATGTGCTCTTGTTGCCCTTACCTTTATTAATGTCTTGTATGTTTTAATGATTGGGTAAATCTTATTTCATGTAGAGGCATAGTGGGGTTTGGTCTTTATACTTGAGTTCATCTAGCTTCAATCCAATTATTGTCTTGTATGTTTTAATGATATGATCTTATCTTATTTCATGTGGAGGCAAAGTTGGATGTAGTTT
Source organism: Triglochin maritima (assembly GCA_963682175.1). NCBI lineage: Eukaryota > Viridiplantae > Streptophyta > Magnoliopsida > Alismatales > Juncaginaceae > Triglochin > Triglochin maritima. The sequence continues at coordinate 24,726,512 of OY821788.1, read as the reverse complement.
TATGATTTTCATGCACTACATGTTTTGATGAGCTTAACTGAACACACACACATACACGTATCTTTGTATTCACACTATTTTCTCTACCCCGTATGGGGTTTAGTTTTATTGCTTATTTTTTATTTCCTTTCGCATTGTAGTGGTGTAGATCGTAACTCCTTTCTCTCCTTTCTTTCCCACTCGCCTTCGAACAAACCAAAAGTTGACACACCTCCCTGTGGATAGACCAGTATTTTCTACCGCTTCAACGCGGCCGTGCACTTGCGGTTAATTAAAACATATCAATCATGGGGCCCACAAATGGCCCACGTGCATTTGTGGAAATAGGATGCTTTCTAGGTGTATATGCGGCAATACCAAAAAAGCGGGTAGGCCAATTTGGACACTTGCGGGGTGTAGTGTAGCAAAAACCACACATCTATACATGAAAACTGCATATCTAAGAAAGATACTTAGTTTCTAAATTATTGTGGACAGATCGTTTGACGGAGTAAGAGAACAAGAGGCAACAGACATGGTCCGGTCCATCAAGGAAAACTCCAACACTGGTTTGGTTGATGTCTCAGAGAAGGTTCTACAAATCAGCAACAACATTATATCCCGAGTGAGCTTTGGTGAGAAGTGCAAGCACGATAAGATCTTCATCGAGATTAATTTCCCTTCCCATGGGGTTTTGTTTCTCTGATAATTTCCCTTCCTTCGGGTTCGTCGACAATCTCACAGTATTGAAGCGCTTACTGAGCATCATCCATAATAAGATCAACGTTATTCTTAATGATGTTATAGAAGAGCACAAGAAAGAAGGACGAAGCAAGGAGGATATGGTGGATGTTATTCTTAGGATCCAGACGCAGGGGAAGTTTGGTTTTCCGTTCACTACCAACAACTTGAAGGCTGTCATTATGGTAACAAGTTTTATTATCCATTCTATCAGTAATTAAATTGCAACTATACAGTTCAACTGACCTATTAAAACAAATTGATTCAATTTGAACTATTGCTAATAATTAGGGGTAAACACTGGTCCATAACCTGACCGGAACCAAATGGGCGGGCATCTAGGAACCAACAACCGGATCTCCTACGGGGAAGGGAAGGTGGAGAGGTGGAGGGGGTAAGGGGAGGATAGAAGGGTGAGACTTGGCGGTGCGATCTAAGGTGATGGTAGCACCACAATGGTGCGGGTGGAGGTAAGGACGATGGTGAGGTCGGACGTGTAGGCAAAGCCGATAATGGCATAGCAGCGGTGAGGACGGGGTGAAGTGAAGGCGATGTGAGGGAGGATGGAGGTTAGGATTTTTTGGTTTTTTCTATGGGTTTGGATCCTACGGTTTTCCCTGATTTTGACCGCATCCAATTGGATTCCAAAAATCCCAAAAGGCAGAACTGGTCTGGTTCAATTCCGTCCAGTTCGGTCTGATTCGACCAGTCAAGTTGAGCCCGGTTAACAGAATCGGATCGGGCTTTGTACAACCCCAATAATAATGCCTTTTAATTTGATTAAATTGTTCTCTATATGCTGTAAATTCATTCTTTCGTCGGATTCTTAGTTTTTGTGATAATCAACATATTAACGTTTTTTGTGGTAAATTGAGGTTATTCATTCCCAATAATATAATGTGGAATATAATTTGAAATATATGTGAAATGAGATAAAAAAACAAAATTAACAATGTGATATAAATTTCAAATGCATCTATTACGAAAGTTACAATTTCAATGTTACTTATGAAAATTTAAATATGATTAAGTAGTGTAATGATTTAATATTTCTTTAATACATGTAGGACATTTTCACCGCTAGGACAGAAACATCTGCCATGACATTGGAATGGACTATGACTGAGCTCATGAGAAATCCCTAACTCATGGGAAAAAGAACTAGAGGAGGTGAGGAGGATATGGAACGGAAAAGACGACCTCAACGAGGTCAAGATCGCCAAAATGGAATACCTCAAGCTTGTACTAAAGGAGAACTTCAGGCTTCCTTCAGCAGCACCTCTTCTAGTACCCATAATAAGTAGAGACCAGTGCAAGATTGATGGTTACGACATACCAGCAGGGACCAGACTATTCGTGAACTCGTAGGCAATGGCATTAGACCACGCAAATTGGGACAATCTGGAGGTTTCCAATCCGGATAGGTTTCGCGATAGGGCAATTGATTACAAGGGTAACTTCTACGAGTTGATACCATTTGGGGCCGGAAGGAGGATTTGTCCCTGTCTAACTTTCGGGATAGCAACGGTCGAGGTTGCGCTTGTTGACTTGCTCTACCATTTCAATTGGAAACTTCCTGATGGGGTTATGCCGGAGAAGCTCGACATGAATGAATTTTTTGGTGTGACTGTGGGAAGGAAAAACCATTTGTGCTTGAAGGCCATCCCGTTTACACGTTGAACTAAAAATTGGAAGGCCGAAGTTGGTAATACAAACGAGATGGAGTGAATTTTCTTCTTTCATCTCACGTAAGGGAAATTGGTATAAAGAAAACTATTTAACAGAAAACCTCTTTTCTAGGATTGGTTAATCTTGTGGTGTAGTGCGAGCTTTATCTACCTATACATTAGAAGAAAAATAAGTTCAAGAAATCCCAGGACAAGGAAATGTCTTATCTCTACCTTTTTTGTGTTGTTGTCATACAACATGCTTTATGATCATGTTATGTTCTTTGTAAGAGATCCCACCAATTTATCTTTTACATGTTGCTATATAGGCAATTAGTCTTTCGGAAACCTTACGTCAAGTTGGACCACAATTATAACCACCTTGCTCTCGAGCTTTCCATGAGGTAAGGGGCAAAAAAGGTGGTCGTAGACCCAAAGACCTGATTTTTAATCTAGAGTAACTTGACTAAGCCAGTCTATTTTGAGACACTACTTTAAAGAAAAGCCAATCATATTGCAAATTTAATGGAGTTATTATTGGGATCAATGACCCCCTATACTTAAGGTTAAATGCTCTATTCACAATGATGCAACAAAAATAAAAGACTATTTTTCACTGCTGGAAAAGACAGGTACCACTTTGCCCTGATTACGTTGGCTATTGAAAATCCGACATGGTATTAGGCATACCACGTCAGTCGGAGAACAACTGACATGACTATTCGAGTTCCCACATAAGTCGTAGAATGTCCGACATGGTTTTAGGCGCACCACGTCGATTGACATACATAGACGTGGTTTTAGGCGTATCACGTCGGTTCGCTGGAAACCAACGTGGTTTGGCTAGCTGACGTGGTAAATTCTTAAATTCTTTAATAAAATGTAAAGGGATGTAAATTTTAATATTCAACCAAAAATCAAACACACAAACCAAATGAGCTATCCAAACCCCCCATTTTCTTTCCCCTCACCATCCCCATCCCCCTTGTCAGCTCCGCCCGACCGACCAGCCCAATCAGCCTTGCCCGATAAGACCTGCCCGACCATCCCTGACCATCCTTCAAATCCAGCACAAAAGTACTCTAATAGGAAGGACATATAGATGAAAGTGCGATAAATTCTTCTATATGTTGTTCTTGTTATTACTAGAATCAAAAGTACTCGTTTTAATCAAGCTTCCAAGGAGAGGAGATTAGATATTAAATTTATTTCTTTGAAATGTATAATGGAATAGAATTTAATCAAATTGAATGTGTTGTTCTATTTGTGTTTTATTAGTAGAACTTTTAGACAATGTTATACCAAAATTATGCAGCTTTCATATATATCGGTTCTTTTATACATTGTGCAACAGGGATCGAAATTCGATTTTCGCAAGTCGATTGAATTATGAGTATGAGACCAAGGTTGACAAATTTCTAGAGTTTTCCTAGAAGAATGCACATGTTAAAAATAAAATAAGGTCTTATGTCAATGTAAGAAACAAAACGCAACGAGAAATCCAAGAAAATGGACACACCAAGTCGGATTTGAGCCTAAACACCAACGTGGTATGTCTTAATACTAACAATCAGAACTTCAGAAATAAGGACACACCAAGTCGAATTTGAGCCTAAAAATTGACATGGTGTGTCTTATTATTAAGAAAGAGAACACCACAAAAAACTCTAATAGGAAGGACATATCACGTCAGATTTAACCTCCCAACCGACGTGATATGTCTTATTATTTTGAAATAGAGCATCACGAACAATCCAATAAAAACGACATATAACGTCAGCATTTAACCTAAAAACTGACGTGGTATGTCCTATTATTAAGAAAAAGAATGTCTAAAATAAAACCAACAAAATAGACATAAGATGTCAGATTGTAAGTTCAAAATTAACTTGGTATGTCATACTATTAGGAAACATAACGACACAAAGACTCCAACAAAAATGTCATATCACGTCGGAGTTAACCTGAAAACCAACATACTATTTCTATTATTAAGAAATAGAACATCCCAAAAAAATCCAATAAGAAAGAAGTATGCGTCACTACTACAAAAAGGACTTTTACCAATGGACGGTTCCGTAGGAAAAAGGCCTCCTTTCCTTCGGCAAAGGTTCCTGCCGACGGAATTTCCGCTGGCAAAAGTCCACCGTTGGCAGGCTACTCTCTGACAAAAATTTTGTCGGGAGGAGCAATTTCGTGCGCCAAAAATTACGTGCAAAAAGTACCACCGACGTAATTTCCATCGACAAATTAAATGAAGCATTACTATTGCCGACAAAATCTTTGTTGGCAAATTAAATGAAGCATTACTATTGCTGACGGAATTTCCGTCGGTAATAAGTAACCCATAATCTTTTGCCGACGGAATTTTCGTCAGTAAAAGTAGCCCCTGCTACAAAAGAAACCAGTCAGTGTATACATTAAGATTCAACTAGGGGTGTCGGTGGATGTCTGAAATCCGTTCGCGTTCGTATTCGTTCGAATACGAAACTTGATATCCGAGAACTCGCGGAGCGAATATGGATATTGATACATCCGATCCATATAACATCTGATCCGAGATTGAATGTCTGTATTATAAGATCCGTATCCATATCCATATATGTATCCATATTCGGTCAATATCATACATAACATATATATATATATATATATATATATATATATATATATATATATATATATATATATATATATATATATATTTATTTATTTATTTATTTATTCAGTTTTTTAAATTTAATTTTTTTATAATTTGTACCTAGTTGGTAGTTGATTGTAACTTAATCTGGAAAAAATTATATCTGAAATATGTGTTCGTATCCAGGATGGAATATCCATCAATTGGAGGGGTGAACATGGATATTGTTGTATCTGATCCGAATAATATCCGCTTCGGAACTACATATTTGTATTTCAACATCTGTATCCATATTTGTATCATATACTTATGCAATACATTATTATACCTTGAAGTATTCATATTTCAACCCTGTGTGATTATATTTTGAATATATAGTTTAAATTTATTTATTCAAATAAAAATACATTTACTGAACACATTTATTCAAGCATTGAATATTGTTATCATTTTCCGAATATGGAGTTAGAGTTAAGATAAAGTAAATTAATATTTGAAACAAATAAAGTTATAAATGTGACTATGTATAAGAATTTGTCTAAGTTAAAATAAAAAATGTTATAAGGTGGGGAATAATGTTTATGGATGCGGATATTATCTGTATCCGCTCGGAATACATGAAATATCTGAACGGATATAGACTTTTCATATCCACAAACAATCCGTATCCGTATTCAAATCCATAAATTTCATGCGGATACGAATATGGATATACCTATATCTGATCCGTATCCGATACGTTGACACCCCTAAATTCAACCCATATCGGGTGTAGAGATCCTGCTATCAAAACAAACAACGATATCCATTCGAAATACTTGTCCATTCACATTCACACAATCATATATATAACCACATACACTCGAACGATTCAACATAACCGAAGTTATAAAATCACATAAGTCGAAGTCATAGGTTATGTTGAACTCATATAATCATATAACTCTAAGTCATAAACGAAGTCATATATCATGTCTAAGCCTAATTCATATATCAAGTTATAAGTTGTACAATATATATAAAACAACATATGTATACCAACTACGGCTCAGAAGAAGTCAGATTCGTCGACGGTTCATCCTCGTGCTGAGAAGACGTACTAATGTCATCACTTTGTAAAAAAAATAGATTTTGATTACTTGAAAAATCTGAAACATATATATTATTTTATCAAATTAAAACAACAAACTACACATTCATCATACATATACGTAATCTCTTCCAAACCGACTCAACATCAATTTAGCGACTTAGCCTTCATTTTCTATTGCTCCTCCTGCAATGTATTTTAATATTTTTCAACATATAATGAACTTGTAAAATAAATATACAAATTGAAGCAGACACTTACAATTGATACACACTTTGAAAGCTTGGTGTGAAGATGGTCCATGTGAGAGCGGCTATGTCACAAAAAACCATTAAAAAGGACATATCACGTCGGATTTTAACCTCCTAACCGACATGGTGTGTCTTATTATTAATAAGAAACAAAGCAATGCAGAAAAATCCAATAAAGATGATATATCACATCGGATTGTAGCCTACAAAACGACATGGTATGTTTTATTATTACGAAACATAATGTCGCAAAATAAATCCAATAAAAGGGACATATCATGTCGGAATTGTGCCTAAAAACCGACGTGGTATGTCTGATTATTAAGAATCAGAACGTCGCAAATTGGGAGTATACAATATGTCGTAATGTAAATGGACACAACCTTTCATTTATGGTTTATAAAATCATTGGTTGTAGTATTGCATTCATAGTTTTAGTTCAGCTTAAATTAACGTTCCACCAAGAAATGGTCTTCGAACAGAACGACTACTCGGGCGATGATGACAACTACATTTTGTGCTTCAATATGGGGTGGATATCCCGACATTCAACTAATAAGAGTCCCACGTCTACCATATTGCACCTGTAGGTGCGGTTTGAAGACCACGAAGTTGGGGTCTAACACCCCAAACAAGCTAAGCCGAATGTTCTTTATTTGTGAATCCATGGAGCAAACCCATTATTGTTGCGACTTTGTTTGCGATGATGGAACATTGATACCATAGGTGGAGAAAACCGAGGTGAAATAACCGACGTAGTATGTCCTTCCTTGAATTGTTTTGTATAGGTCAACGTTGGTTTTAATGAAATACCCCAACATGTTATGTCTGTAATTGAATTTTTATTGTGAAATTCCACATTGGTTTCTACGAAATAACCGATGTGTTATGTCCTTAAATGATTTTCTTGTGTAATTCTGATTTTATTTTTGGTTTGACATAAACATCCCTGCAATTTAAATTGAATGCACCTCATAAAATTACCTTCAATTGAAACAGGTATACACCACATAAAATTCCCTGCAATTGAAACAGGTACACACCACTTAATCTATGTTTTGATGATTTAATTAACCTAATCTTAATTATGATCATGTAGAGTAGCACACATATTGCATTGCATATATATTTGCTTTGTGCTAACCTCTATAGGTGATCAAGACTCAATGAAGAAAGGAAAACAAGTCAAGACAGGTAATCAAGCTCATTGAAGACATGTATTTTGTATTTATTTGAGTCTTTAGGAACTTGTGTATTTTGAGCATACTTGAGATAAAATCAACTTAAACACACACTAGGTTCCCTATAGAAGTCACACACAAAAATTCACATTACTTATACCTCCATAGATCAGCCAAACTTAGACCGGAAAACACTAAACCTGAACCCTAACTGTCTGCCCACATTCGGTCGACCGAAATATGCCGATCGGTCGACCGGATGATCAAGTATTCCGTTTTGTGTTTCCCTGTCTAGTTTTGGTCGACCGTGTTTTACCTTTCGGTCGACCGTTTGAGCTTAATTTTGCGACCGTTACTTTTGTCGTATATACCCAACGGTCGTATTCGTATTAAACCAAAAATACCCCAAATACATTTCATGTATCGGTCGACGGAGGACCACGATCGGTCGACCGTTTGTTCATCTCTTGACAAACCCGAATCTCCTGTTGAAAATCAGTCGACCGCTAGACCTGTTTCGGTCGACCGAATATCTATTTGTTTGTCAACCCCAAAGTGTCTGGGAGAAATCGGTCGACCGTTCCCCTTTAGGTGTTCGACCGATGACTTAAGTGTACCTAAGTCGTAACGTGGGGCGGTCGACCGTTGCTTAACCGGTCGACCGAACTTTGTGCAAAACTGCCAAACGGTCGACCGTTCTTCCCGTTTCGGTCGACCGAATTCAGCCAGAATTGGGTTCTGCGTTTTCTGTTTTGTGTAATCACACATCAACTCACACCCAATCAATCCCAACGGCTCTATTCTCTCTAATGCCTATAGAAGGAGTTGTAAAACACATTTTAACACAACTCTCCCACTACAAACTTGTCCCAAACTTTAGAGAGAATCCCAAACACTCTGAACCTCAATTTCCACACTTTACTGATCAATTCCTTAATCCTACTCCAGTGTGCTCAAGATTTAGAGAGTGTTGTTCCACTCAACCTTTGTTCAAGAAGCAAGGACTTCGGTGAAAGCCCGAAGTGTTCCTCTCGGATTGTGAGACAAGAAAGTCAAGCCCGCGAGGTTGTTCGCGGAGTTTGTTTTGTAAAAGGCGTTCTCTCCCGGCCCGGAATGGGGAGTGGTTAGTGAAGACGTAGGCGGAGCTCGCGGAGTCGAGCGGAGCTTGCAAGAGAGGACTAGGACCCGGGTGGGGTGACGAACCTCTATAAAATCCCCCGTGTCCATTGTGGTTTGCATTTTATCTTTCTTTCTCTACTTGTTTGTTTATTCCGTTGTGCATCTTGATTGCTTAAACAAGTAGGTGATTAGATTAATAGTGATTACTGGACCCATAACTCACACGATCCTACATTCGGTATCAGAGCATAAAATTGAACAAAAACTATGCACATCCATAGGGGGAGCATTAATATGCAAAGTTTACATACACAAATTCCATGTATTAAGATATAGTTAAGATATAGGTTGCCATCATCAAAAAGTGGAGATTGTTGGCTTTTTGGCCTTAATCTATGTTTTGATGATTTAATTAACCTAATCTTAATTATGATCATGTAGAGTAGCACACATATTGCATTGCATATATATTTGCTTTGTGCTAACCTCTACAGGTGATCAAGACTCAATGAAGAAAGGAAACAAGTCAAGACAGGTAATCAAGCTCATTGAAGACATGTATTTTGTATTTATTTGAGTCTTTAGGAACTTGTGTATTTTGAGCATACTTGAGATAAAATCAACTTAAACACACACTAGGTTCCCTTTAGAAGTCACACACAAAAATTCACATTATTTGGACCTCCATAGATCACCCAAACTTAGACCGGAAAACACTAAACCTGAACCCTAACTGTCTGCCCACATTCGGTCGACCGAAATATGCCGATCGGTCGACCGGATGATCAAGTATTCCGTTTTGTGTTTCCCTATCTAGTTTCGGTCGACCGTGTTTTACCTTTCGGTCGACCGTTTGAGCTTAATTTTGCGACCGTTACTTTTGTCGTATATACCCAACGGTCGTATTCGTATTAAAGCAAAATTACCCCAAATACATTTCATGTATCGGTCGACGGAGGACCACGATCGGTCGACCGTTTGTTCATCTCTTGACAAACCCGAATCTCCTGTTGAAAATCAGTTGACCGCTAGACCTATTTCGGTCGACCGAATATCTATTTGTTTGTCAATCCCAAAGTGCCTGGTACAAATCGGTCGACCGTTCCCCTTTAGGTGTTCGACCGATGACTTAAGTGTACCTAAGTCGTAACGTGGGGCGGTCGACCGTTGCTTAACCGGTCGACCGAACTTTGTGCAAAACTGCCAAACGGTCGACCGTTCTTCCCATTTCGGTCGACCGAATTCAGCCAGAATTGGGTCCTGCGTTTTCTGTTTTGTGTAATCACACATCAACTCACACCCAATCAATCCCAATGGCTCTATTCTCTCTAATGCCTATAGAAGGAGTTGTAAAACACATTTTAACACAACTCTCCCACTACAAACTTGTCCCAAACTTTAAAGAGAATCCCAAACACTCCAAACCTCAATTTCCACACTTTACGGATCAATTCCTTAATCCTACTCCAGTGTGCTCAAGATTTAGAGAGTGTTGTTCCACTCAACCCTTTGTTTAAGAAGCAAGGACTTCGGTGAAAGCCCGAAGTGTTCCTCTCGGATTGTGAGAGAAGAAAGTCAAGCTCGCGAGGTTGTTCGTGGAGTTTATTTTGTAAAAGGCGTTCTCTCCTGGCCCGGAACGGGGAGTGGTTAGTGAAGACGTAGGCGGAGCTCGCGGAGTCGAGCAGAGCTTCTAAGAGAGGACTAGAACCCGGGTGGGGTGTCGAACCTCTATAAATCCCCCATGTCGATTGTTGTTTGCATTTTATCTTTCTTTCTCTACTTGTTTGTTTATTCCGCTGCGCATCTTGATTGCTTAAACAAGTAGGTGATTAGATTAATAGTGATTACTGGACCCATAACCCACACGATCCTACATTCGGTATCAGAGCATAAAATTGAACAAAAACTATGCACATCCATAGGGGGAGAATTAATATGCATAATTTACATACACAAATTCCATGTATTAAGATATAGTTAAGATATAGGTTGCCATCATCAAAAAGGGGAGATTGTTGGCTTTTTGGCCTTAATCTATGTTTTGATGATTTAATTAACCTAATCTTAATTATGATCATGTAGAGTAGCAGACATATTGCATTGCATATATATTTGCTTTGTGCTATCCTCTGCAGGTGATCAAGACTCAATGAAGAAAGGAAAACAAGTCAAGACATGTAATCAAGCTCATTGAAGACATGTATTTTGTATTTATTTGAGTCTTTAGGAACTTGTGTATTTTGAGCATACTTGAGATAAAATCAACTTAAACACACACTAGGTTCCCTATAGAAGTCACACACAAAAATTCACATTATTTGGACTTCCATAGATCACCAAAACTTAGACCGGAAAACACTAAACCTGAACCCTAATTGTCTGCCCACATTCGGTTGACCGAAATATGCCGATCGGTCGACCGGATGATCAAGTATTCCGTTTTGTGTTTCCCTGTCTAGTTTCGGTCGACCGTGTTTTACCTTTCGGTCGACCGTTTGAGCTTAATTTTCCGACCGTTACTTTTGTCGTATATACCCAACGGTCGTATTCCTATTAAACCAAAAATACCCCAAATACATTTCATGTATCGGTCGACCGAGGACCACAATCGGCCGACCGTTTTTTCATCTCTTGACAAACCCGAATCTCCTGTTGAAAATCGGTCGACCGCTAGACCTGTTTCGGTCGACCGAATATCTATTTGTTTGTCAACCCCAAAGTGCCTGGTACAAATCGGTCGACCGTTCCCCTTTAGGTGTTCGACCGATGACTTAAGTGTACCTAAGTCGTAACGTTGGGCGGTCGACCGTTGCTTAACTGGTCGACCGAACTTTGTGCAAAACTGCCAAACGGTCGACCGTTTTCCCGTTTCGGTCGACCGAATTCAGCCAGAATTGGGTCCTACGTTTTCTGTTTTGTGTAATCACACATCAACTCACACCCAATCAATCCCAACGGCTCTATTCTCTCTAATGCCTATAGAAGGAGTTGTAAAACACATTTTAAAACAACTCTCCCACTACAAACTTGTCCCAAACTTTAGAGAGAATCCCAAACACTCCAAACCTCAATTTCCACACTTTACTGATCAATTCCTTAATCCTACTCCAGTGTGCTCAAGATTTAGAGAGTGTTGTTCCACTCAACCTTTGTTCAAGAAGCAAGGACTTCGGTGAAAGCCCGAAGTGTTCCTCTCGGATTGTGAGAGAAGAAAGTCAAGCTCGCGAGGTTGTTCGCGGAGTTTGTTTTGTAAAAGGCGTTCTCCCCCGGCCCGGAACGGGGAGTGGTTAGTGAAGACGTAGGCGGAGCTCGCGGAGTCGAGCGGAGCTTGCAAGAGAGGACTTGGACCCGGGTGGGGTGTCGAACCTCTATAAAATCCCCCGTGTCGATTGTGGTTTGCATTTTATCTTTTTTCTCTAATTGTTTGTTTATTCCGCTGCGCATCTTGATTGCTTAAACAAGTAGGTGATTAGATTAATAGTGATTGGTGAACCCATAACCCACATGATCCTACATTCGGTATCAGAGCATAAAATTGAACAAAAACTATGCACATCCATAGGGGGAGCATTAATATGCATAGTTTACATACACAAATTCCATGTATTAAGATATAGTTAAGATATAGGTTGTCATCATCAAAAAGGGGAGATTGTTGGCTTTTTGGCCTTAATCTATGTTTTGATGATTTAATTAACCTAATCTTAATTATGATCATGTAGAGTAGCACACATATTGCAATGCATATATATTTGCTTTGTGCTATCCTCTACAGGTGATCAAGACTCAACTAAGAAAGGAAAACAAGTCAAGACATGCAATCAAGCTCATTGAAGACATGTATTTTGTATTTATTTGAGTCTTTAGGAACTTGTGTATTTTGAGCATACTTGAGATAAGATCAACTTAAAGACACACTAGGTTCCCTATAGAAGTCACACACAAAAATTCACATTATTTGGACTTCCATAGATCACCCAAACTTAGACCGGAAAACACTAAACCTGAACCCTAACTGTCTGCCCACATTCGGTCGACCGAAATATGCCGATCGGTCTACCGAAATATGCCGATCGGTCGACCGGATGATCAAGTATTCCGTTTTGTGTTTCCCTGTCTAGTTTTGGTGGACTGTGTTTTACCTTTCGGTCGACCGTTTGAGCTTAATTTTCCGACCGTTACTTTTGTCGTATATACCCAACGGTCGTATTCGTATTAAACCAAAAATACCCCAAATACATTTCATGTACCGGTCGACCGAGGACCACAATCGGCCGACCGTTTGTTCATCTCTTGACAAACCCGAATCTCCTGTTGAAAATCGGTCGACCGCTAGACCTGTTTCGGTCGACCGAATATCTATTTGTTTGTCAACCCCAAAGTGCCTGGTACAAATCGGTCGACCGTTCCCCTTTAGGTGTTCCACTGATGACTTAAGTGTACCTAAGTCGTAACGTTGGGCGGTCGACCGTTGCTTAACCGGTCGACCGAACTTTGTGCAAAACTGCCAAACGGTCGACCGTTCTTCCCGTTTCGGTCGACCGAATTCAGCCAGAATTGGGTCCTGCGTTTTCTGTTTTGTGTAATCACACATCAACTCACACCCAATCAATCCCAATGGCTCTATTCTCTCTAATGCCTATAGAAGGAGTTGTAAAACACATTTTAACACAACTCTCCCACTACAAACTTGTCCCAAACTTTATAGAGAATCCCAAACACTCCAAACCTTAATTTCCACACTTTAGTGATCAATTCCTTAATCCTACTCAAGTGTGCTCAAGATTTAGAGAGTGTTGTTCCACTCAACCTTTGTTCAAGAAGCAAGGACTTCGGTGAAAGCCCGAAGTGTTCCTCTCGGATTATGAGAGAAGAAAGTTGTTGAACGTTTTATTTAAAACCGCAAGTGCACGGCCGCGATGAAGCGGTGGCAAGTACGGGTCGTCCTCAGGGAGGTGAGCAGCCTCTTGTTTGCACGAAATCAAGTGGTGAAAAAATAGAGAAGAGAGTTGGTTACGCTACACTACGCTAAGAAGTATGAAATGTGAAAGAAGCAAACAAACGATGAAATAAGAACTAAGCTAAGAACAAAACAAGAATGCTGGAATTTCAGGAATGGAAAACCCCTAAGAGGTGGAGTGAGTGCACACAAGCAAAGAGGTAGGTGTAGAATACATTCTTTAAGCACATGAAGGTGGTGTTTATCAAGCATAGGAAGTGTCTAAATGTTATGGCAAAACCAATCAATCTATTCACCAACTTGGTTGATTAACATTTACATATGCAAGGTGTTTATTTCATAACCTAAACAAGCATGAGAGGTGTCTAATTATTTTGGCAAAAATCATCAAGTTGTAAATCTATCCTAAACAAGCAAGCATACATTCATGTTTAATCAACACATTGAAATTAAAGCATTCATCACATTCTCTAATGCATGTATGTACATCTACTCCACCCCCCCAAGGGGATGGAACTAATCACTAAACATTACACTAATTATTAAACTATGGAAAGAAAGCATATTAAAACTAAGCTGGAATTAAAAGACGATTAAACTAAAACATGCACAAACAATAAAAGAAGCATAAAACAAACAATGAAAGAAACACAAAACTTTATTGATAAAATGACTCACATTAAAAGTAGCATCCTCCTACTTTAGTGTGTGCTTCAAGGCCTCACTTCTAGTAGGAAGAATAGCCACTTAAAATATGGAGTGATTACAATAGGAGGTGAAGAGTTGTATTTATAGGCATGGAAAAAGCTAATCCGGGACAATCCCCCGATGTGGGACTAAACCAACACCAAAAATAGCTTAAACGAACATTAATACAAGTCCAGGAGAAATCTTGGCGGATCTGGACTAATCCAGACCGCCAATTGGCGGTCCAAAATGTCCGGATCCAGTTGTGTTTTATTCTGGGCTTTTCTTTGTGCTTTTGGTGGTCTTTGATGCATCTACTTCGTTTGTTGGAGCTCCGACCCGAATCCAATTGCTAAAATACTCCCCATGATGGTGTGAAGTATTCTGTTTTGCTCTTAGGTCCCTCTGTCTTGCGTTCAGGTCCTTCTCCCTTGCATCTTGGTCCCCAGATCTCACAATCTAGTCCTTTTTACCAGCTTTTGGGTCCTTTTATGCTTCATCTCTTCAAACCTAATTATTCCTGAAAACTAAACATAAAACTCGTAACATAGCATTGTTTAGGTGAAAGATAATGGATATAAGATACAAATATGAGCATGAAATGATGTCAATCAAATACCCCCACACCTAACTTTTGCTAGTCCCGAGCAAAACAAAGAAAGAGAAAAGCATGCGAAAAACAAGAAATCCTAACTCACTTTCGTAGGAATCACGGTTGCACTTAGCACGTGCAACAAGCCGTTAAACCTCCTTGTCGCCAAGGAGGAGGAGTGTTGTCTCCTGAGGGTTTTCAGCGGATACACCCACAAAATCCGAACAAAATGCATTAATCAATCTAGCTACACGACTCGTTGGACTCATTTTGTCGATCGTGGGACGCGGTAACACTACGGGTCGACTCTCTATATGTAATCGGTCCACATACCTAGCCTAATGAGTTATTAGTGAAAGTTAGTTAAGGACTTGAGTGAAAGACATGGGCAACCTTAACTTCTGAATGTGATACAATGTGTAAAGTCCATTTTGGTTCTTATTTGACTCTCTTTTTTTCTTTTTCTTTTTTCTTTTTCTTTGGAGCATTTATTGGTTGCTGTTTGATTCTCCCAGGGTCAGGTTTCGTGCATCATTGCCTATGAGGACTTACACTATCACGTACACCTTCCCCCAAATCTCCACATAGGGCGATCCCTACCACCCGTGTAACGGGAGTTCGGTCGGTGCATCCCAAGTCAGATGACTCGAAAGCACCAGGCACAAAGTCCCCTTAGACCTACTTTCCCGAGTGATAGGAGCCGTGCGAGAAGAGAGAACACCACTTATTTATCTACATGGGAACCAAAACCCCTACACTTAAGTTTCACAAAAGGAGATTAAGGGCTCTTGACTACGACAAACTTCCTTATACTAACAGACACGAATTATTTGACTCATTAGGTTCAGGGTGGACTTCTTTAAATGTTTGAGTACTGAAACCCTATGATTACACGCCCCCCGAGGGAAAACCGGGGTGCATCCTAACGACTCGATAAGACCTAAAGCCAGTAAACTAGAAATCCTAATGCATCAAGTTCAAGACAATTTTGGGAGCTTTCTTTTTACTTTGCCTCTCAACGGTTTTGCACATGCTAAACACACGCAAAACCTACAAAAACATTTTCTTTCGCAAACACATGAAGATTTTGAAAGAAATGTGAAAATTTTAAAGCACTAGGCAAGCAAAAGAAGACAATTCACCCAAGGATCATGGCAAGCAGATATATCGATATTAAATGCAGTACACTAACATGACCCTATCAATACACACAAAAGAAAACAAAAAATCAAAAGAAAAGACTCGACTATGCACACACGTAAAACACCCCCCCCCCCCCACACCTATTTCATGTATTGTCCTCAATGAATGTGAACATGATACTACATGTAGATATGCATGAAAAAGGAAAGATCTCACCAACATGAAGTACAAAGGGACGTCCAGGGTCATGTTGATGGACACAAACCCAAATTCCCTCAAAACCTGTGAGAAGGTGAAGAAGGGAGATAAATACGTGAAGAGATTGGGCCCAAGTACACAAGGGTTGGGGCCCACAACAATCGATGCTCACTGAAGGAGTCTTTTATTACACACTTTTTTTCCTTTTTTTTTTTGCTTTCTTTTTTTTTGTTTTTGTTTTTTTTACAAGATATATACATCAACCAAGATATTCTCATAATCATTTGGTCAAGGAACATCAAATGAGAACATCAAGTTTTGAGGACCAGAGACTTGCCGAGATGGGCAAACTTCACTGGTACTCTGAGGTGTCATGAGGGGTGAAAGGTCAAAGCTGAAAGCTGAAAGGCTCGAACCCCTCATGATATTGGTTGGGTGTGGGCAACCAAGGATGAAGTTGTGTTGCCTCACTAGGGTTTAATTGCTCATCGAAGAAAACCCTCCAACCAATAGGCGAGTGCATCGGAATGAGTTCCTCAGGCTCATTCGATGGATGCAGCAGACTTGCATCACTAAGAATGGGGCTTCTCCCCAAGTCATCCAACAAGGACCTCCCACCATCATTTAGATCATCAAGCATAAGCTCGGTCATAGGTGGGTCCTTGTTGGAGTCAATATGAAGCTCAAATGGCTCAATGGCCATGGGACATGAGGTAGAGACACCTTCTGGTATAGGCATATGATGAGGTGTCTCACTCTCACTAGTACTCTCAACTGAATCATGCAACGAACACTCCCTTTGGACATTCATGTTCGAGGCCAACTCACTATGTTGCATTGCGAAGATAGACAATGAGTTTTCGCTGGGCCCACGAACATTCTCAATGGCTTGCATTGGGGTTAGGGGTGTTCGTTGATTTTGTGGTGCTTTCTCCAATTGGCGGATGAGATTTAGATTAATGGTTCATCCATGGGCTCATGTTGCCTACCAGAGTTGAACACATGAAACTCGGCACTCATGTTACCGAATGAGAGCTTCATGAGACCATTTCTACAATTAATCAAGGCATTGGAGGTTGCCAGAAATGGTCTACCCAAAATCAAAGGTATTTGAGTGTGGGTGTTCGCAACAGGATTGGTATCGAGGACAACAAAATCGACTGGAAATATAAAATCTCCAACTTTGATAAGCACGTCCTCGATAATCCCCATGGGAATACGAATGGATCTATCCGCCAGTTAGAGGGTGATCTTAGTTGGTTTCAATTCTCCCAAGTTCAACTGTTGCTAAACAGAGAATGGGAGGAGGTTGACCGCTGATCCTAAATCAAGCAAAACATTGCTCAATCTAGTGTCCCCTATCGTACACCCAGGGTCCTTGTATTTTGTGTAGGTGGGATTGGAAAAAGTGAGCTGATATTTGCAGCCAAGAATGCTTTCTTAGGAACATTGGTCTTCCTCTTGGTTGTGCAGAGATCCTTCAACACTTTGGCATATTGAGGTATTTGTTGGATGACATCCAACAAAGGGATGTTAACCTTCACTTGCTTAAATACCTCTAATATCTTGTCCAAGTTGTCACTCTGCTTTTTGGTTAACCTACTTGGATAAGGAGCTTTTGGCAGGTAGGTTTTCTGCGGTGCCTGAGAATGAGGCCTTGGTGTATTACCCTCACCCTCAGCCTCTTCTTCACCACCATTCCCACTGAGGGGCTGCATAGATGGTGGTGGGTGTGGCAAGGAAATGTGATTGTCAACCTGTTTTCCATTCCTTAAGGTCACAATGGAATTGACATGGTGAACAGGTTCCTCCACATGGTTCACTTGCCTCCCCCGAGGTACCACATTCTCATTTTGCATTTGTTGTTGTTGGTACATGTGGGGGTTAGCCTCAGGCTGGCTAAGAAAAGACCCTCTCTCTCTCTCATGTACAGACTGAGCCAATTGGCCCATCTGAAGCTCTAAAGATTTCATGGTCTGCTGATTTGAAGTGAGAACTTGACTTGTGGTAGACATAAAAAAATTCATTGAGTTTTCAAGTCCACGAGTCAAGGTCTCAAGCGAATTGAATCGGGTTTCCATATTATTGGAATTTAGGAAACCCGATTGATTGGTGGTTTGTGCTTGGGGTGGCTGATAGGATTGTGCATGCATGGGAGGTTGGTGTGATTGGTAAGGTGGTCTAGAGGAGTTTGGAGGACCACCCGGGGCATTAGTTTGGTTCCATGAAAAATTGGGGTGGTTCCTCCATCCAGGATTATAAGATGATGAGTATGGGTCATTCCTGGCTCTATCATAGATGGCGTTGACACGCTCCATCTCAGGAGGAATGGACTCACACTCGCTTTCTACATGACCTATCCTACCACATGAATGACAGGGAACTGGACCAGATGTGGACATGTGAGGTGCACTTTGTTGGTTTTAGAGCTCAATCGAATCCATACGGCGCATTAAGGCCGCCATGCGTGCCTCGGTGGTCGTAGTGGTATCGATAGCAAATGCGGAACCCGATCTAGTTGAGTTTGCATTCGCGATCCTCGCTCCTATACGAGATGATGCAGGTGGTTCCCTCACACTCTCCCATTGCATGGTTTTCTCAGCGAGGTCTTCTAGGAAGGCCCATGCCTCCCTTTCATCCTTTCCCAAGAACTCTCCTTGACACATGGACTCAAGGAGCGTTCTGGACGGGATGTGAAGACCCTCATACACAATCTGACAAAGACGCCACAACTCAATGCCATGGTGAGGGCACGAGGATAGTAGCTCTTTGAACCTCTCAAGATATGCATGAAATGGTTCGGTCTCATGTTGATAGAACGAATTGATTTCGTTCCTCAATTTTTGAGTCCGATGATTAGGAAAGTACTTCTTGAGGAATGCAGATTGAAACTCATCCCAAGTCCTAAAGGAATTCGCCCGGTTGCTGTACAACCACTTCTTGGCGTCATCCTTTAGTGCAAAAGGAACGAGCCTAAGATGGATGGAGTCTGTGCTAAGTTGTTGCAGCTTGAACATAGCACAGACCTCCTCAAATTCCCTGAGAAAGATATAGGGGTCACCTTTCCCAGTGAAATAAGGGAGCATGGAAATGAATTGAGGCTTAACCTCAAAATGGTTCCCATTAGCCTCTGGTAATACGATGCATGAGGGTAGAGCGGTACGGCTCGGGTAGCATCGATCACAAAGCGGTATGGGAACGACAACTGGAAGCACAGGTGGAACAGGTGGGTCCAACAACTGCTCCTCCTCACGGAAATTAGCAGCCATTGGACCCGAACTACGTGCGACACGAGAGGATGAAGGTGTCGAGAAATCGATGACCGAAGCCGGATTGACAGCGCTCCTCGTCAAACGACCACTCTCGTCTCGTGTCCATGAAAGCATGCACACAGGTGCACACACAAACCACAACTCTCCTTTTTTTTCTTTTTTTTTCAAACAAGGAATGTACGTAGAAGAGAAGACGAGGGAACACAGGAGAGAAAGAATGACTCAGGAGAGAAGGGAAGAAGTCCTTAAGCTATGGCGGATGGGTACAGGTAGAAGCACACAAGCAAACAAGGCTCAAACAATCCTAAGGTCGCTATAGGTCCTTACTGCTAGACGACGCCTAACTGCGAGGTCACACGGCCTCAACACGCCTCACCTCCCTACGACGAGGACCACAAAGCCCAGCAAGTGACTCAAGATCCGGAGATCTCGTCTCTCCTACTATCGACAAAGTGTGCAACGCCGATCAGGTCATGACGGTCGGAACCGGATCACTTCTCCTAATGTGTCCAAGATCCTTAGGGCCAATGTCTCCTTGATTTTGAAATTAGGCTCTTGATTAGTGTGGTTTTTGGGGCGAATGAAAGGGTGATGAAATCCCCCACCTTATCTTTTACGGGACAACCCCTCCTTAGTAGCGTTTTGGAGTCCTAAATCTAACAATCAACTCTCCAAACAACGCTCAACTCACACTTGTTGCAATGCACTTCCTACTAACTAATGCATGTTCATACGAAATGCATGGATGAGAGTAGAAGGTGCGTACCTCACGCCAGCTCTCAGCAACAGAAAATAAAGCTAAGATAAAAGACAATCTAAATGCCTAAGTCACATACATGATGCATGACCTAAACGACAAGAATGCCTAATATTTTGCTTTGAGTTTTGGGGTCCAAGTTGCTTAAAGGAGGTTTTATTATTGATCTGGGAACAATCTAAGAGTCAGAACATGCAAAATTGAGTCCCAGACCACTATATCAGATAAACTAAATAGACCAAAGAAATAAGAGAGCGAGCTGAGCTTACCAGACCGCCAATTGGCGGTCTCAGGCCGCTGATTGGCGGTCTACAGTGCCCAGCTTGCTTCAAAACTTCTCCAGGTGCTCCTCCTGACGACTCCAAGTCTCCTGAAACAAAGCAAAACTACAAAACAAAAAGTAAATCCACTCGAATCGTCCAAACAAGAGGGCTGGACTGGCACCTCCCCGGCAACGGCGCCAAAAACTTGTTGAACGTTATATTTAAAACCGCAAGTGCACGGCCGCGATGAAGCGGTGGCAAGTACGGGTCGTCCTCAGGGAGGTGAGCAGCCTCTTGTTTGCACGAAATCAAGTGGCGAAAAAATGGAGAAGAGAGTTGGTTACGCTACTCTACGCTACACTACGCTAAGAAGTATGAAATGTGAAAGAAGCAAACAAACGATGAAATAAGAACTAAGCTAAGAACAAAACAAGAATGCTGGAATTTCAGGAATGGAAAACCCCTAAGGGGTGGAGTGAGTGCACACAAGCAAAGAGGTGGGTGTAGAATACATTCTTTAAGCACATGAAGGTGGTGTTTATCAAGCATAGGAAGTGTCTAAATGTTATGGCAAAACCTATCAATCTATTCACCAACTTGGTTGATTAACATTTACATATGCAAGGTGTTTATTTTAGAACCTAAACAAGCATGAGAGGTGTCTAATTATTTTGGTAAAACTCATCAAGTTGTAAATTCTATCCTAAACAAGCAAGCATACATTCATGTTTAATCAACACATTGAAATTAAAGCATTCATCCCATTATCTAATGCATGTATGTACATCTACTCCACCCCCCAAAGGGGATGGAACTACTCACTAAACATTACACTAATTATTAAACTATGGAAAGAAAGCATATTAAAACTAAGCTGGAATTAAAAGACGATTAAACTAAAACATGCACAAACAATAAAAGAAGCATAAAACAAACAATGAAAGAAACACAAAACTTTATTGATAAAATGACTCACATTAAAAGTAGCATCCTCCTACTTTAGTGTGTGCTTCAAGGCCTCACTTCTAGTAGGAAGAATAGCCACTTAAAATATGGAGTGATTACAATAGGAGGTGAAAAGTTCTATTTATAGGCATGGAAAAAGCTAATCCGGGACAATCCCCCGATGTGGGACTAAACCAACACCAAAAGTAGCTTAAACGAACATTAATACAAGTCCAGGAGAAATCTTGGCGGATCTGGACTAATCCAGACCGCCAATTGGCGGTCCAAAATGTCCGGATCCAGTTGTGTTTTATTCTGGGCTTTTCTTTGTGCTTTTGGTGGTCTTTGATGCATCTACGTCGTTTGTTGGAGCTCCGACCCGAATCCAATTGCTAAAATACTCCCCATGATGGTGTGAAGTATTCTGTTTTGCTCTTAGGTCCCTCTGTCTTGCGTTCAGGTCCTTCTCCCTTGCATCTTGGTCCCCAGATCTCACAATCCAGTCCTTTTTCACATCTTTTGGGTCCTTTTATGCTTCATCTCTTCAAACCTAATTATTCCTTAAAACTAAACATAAAACTCGTAACATAGCATTGTTTAGGTGAAAGATAATGGATATAAGATACAAATATGAGCATGAAATGATGTCAATCAAAAGTCAAGCTCGCGAGGTTGTTCGCGGAGTTTGTTTTGTAAAAGGCGTTCTCTCCCGGCCCGGAACGGGGAATGGTTAGTGAAGACGTGGGCGGAGCTCGCGGAGTCAAGTGGATCTTGCAAGAGAAGACTAGGACCCGGGTGGGGTGATGAGAATTAAATTTATACCGCAAGTGCACGGCGTCAATGAAGACGTGGCAAATACGGGTCGAACACAAGGAGGGAGAGATTTGTTAATTGTGTGATTTACGATTGGGGGAAAGAAGGAGAGAAGAATAAATTTGGTTTTTGAGATTTTTGGTTTTAATTATCTAAAGCAAGAAACATGAACAATAAAAAAATAAAACAAGAACAAAGATGGTGAATTCCGTTGGGTGGAGGTTTAGACATAGGATTTAGATTAGAGAATTCAGAAACTTATAATAAATCATATTAGTTATAAAGCATTACATGATAAATGATTTAACACAAACTCAAGTAATCAAAATATACTAATCACGAAATTAAAATAATAACTTTATTCTCTTCTCATCACCCTAAATCCGTCACCCCCACCCTTTGGAAAGAGTTAGAAACTCATGGATGGGAGGAATGAGAAGGGGTCCTAGAGGAATTACAAAAGAAAACTAAAAACAAGAAATAAAAACAACAAAACTAAATTATGGAATAAAAACTAAGGACATAAGCTAAGGGACCATCACAACATCGTTTCAGGGCTATTTATAGCCGATACCAGGGACCTAGGTATAGAATAAGAAAGTACACGTGTCCAGACACGACTCGACAAAATTTGAGCACACGGATCGCAAGGTAGGCGGCGGAATCGCCGCATGGTGTATGTGTTGTGCGGCGGAAACGCCGCACAATTGAGTCGGATTAAATCCGGATTTTGGCTGAATGTTTATGGTATGATTTGATCCTCCTTTGCGCGTCTGGATTGATTCTTTCCTTTCTTTTGGGTTCCGACTTTATTTCTTTATATATTTGGAGATTCACATTGATTTTTCTTTAAAACTTCTCCAAGATATTTAATTTGCAGTCAGGTCCTCGGCTGTTTGCAATTACGTCCCCGGCTACTTTTGTGTTTAAGTCCTTGGCCTTTTTGTAATTAGGTCCTTGAATGCTTTTATGCTTGGATGAACTTCCATTTGACTGCCGATAATCTTGACTTGGTCTTTATGATAGAGATGAGTCTCTTTGCACGCGTTTCTTCTCGGGATATGGGTAATTTGCATTCAGGTCCCTGTATTCTGTAAATCAGACTAAACACATACCTTAGTAGAATTTATTGATATAAAATTAATCTAAATGAAAGACATATGATGCAATGTATGCAATGCATCAAATACCCCCACACTTAGATTTTGCTAGTCCCTAGCAAAACAGAATATAAGAAAAATGAAAACAGGGAAATCCTAACTCACTTTCGTAGGAATCACGGTTGCACTTAGCATGTGCAACAAGCCTTTAAACCCCCAAGTTTCCTTAGAGGACAACTTTTGTCTCGTGAGGGTTTTCAGTTGACACACCCACAAAGTCTTAATTCAACATTCCATTAATAGCTCTCAATATCTCCACCTCAACCTTATATATCTCACTTAGAATCCTTGCATGCTCATTATACAGATCTAACTCATCAAAATTCTAACTTGGTCTTTGTTCCTCCACATTCACACCACTAACCCTTCTACACATGTTTATAACTCAAATTATTTTGCACGCCTCCTCTGGTGGTGAAGTATCATTCGGATCAACCATGGCATGGATCATTCTTTTAGCTTTGGGCCTTGAGTATCTTAAAGTATTTTTTCTTCTTCTTCCGTGATTCAACACATTTGCTTTTTTGACACTTTACCCTTTTTGCATTCATGTGGCGAGTTTGGTCGATAATCCCGAGCTGGTAGACTCAAGTTACCGGGTTTCAAGATACCCCTACGGACAGTGACTCGAAGACTTGGGCTTTTGTAATCATTTTGCAAAATGTGCTTTCCTCACTTTATTCTTTCTTTTTTTTACTTTTATTTTCCTCAAGGCTTAATTGCTATTAGAAGTCCACACTTCCCGGTATATTTTCCTCAACCTCTGCTTTTTATCGACCACTTCAAAGATTTGATTCATCCAATTTAAGTGCATACATGTCTTAAAGGGTAATGGGTTATTTCTTTGGAACTTAGATTTATGTCATAGTTTCTACAAGCAGAACTATATAATAAGGAACAAAAACTCAATGCAATTTGTACTCGGGTTTTGGCAGTTCAATCTTAAGCTATGTCCTGGAACATTGATTTATTTATTTTTACTAAAAGAACAGAAAAATAAAACAGATAGATAGACACCCCCCCCCCCCCCCACACCTAAATCATGCATTGTCCTCAATGTATGCAAAGAAAAAGCAAATGCACGTATTACCTGAGTCAACTTGCGGTAGAGGGGTTAAATTTGCGCAGAGTCAACCATAGTCAGAACTGGATTGAATGACACCATGTTGGTACATGTATCCAGTTGAATTGTTGCACTGAGGCACAGATTCCACACCCCTCACATGTATTGGTTCTCTTATTTGCTCGAGTGATGGTGGGTGTGTCGAAGAATTACTCCCTTTTTTTTACTTCCTTTTGATTTCGTGATGATTTATTTGATTCAGAAATCTGATAGATACGTGCTCTCATCACAACATCACTTTGATTGCATATTATTTCTGGCTCACTATCAACATGAAAGATATTAAATTCAGCTTTTAAGTTCCCAAAAGATAATTGCATGAGCCCATTTCGACAGTTGATTAATGCTTCAGAAGTGGCTAAAAAAGGTCTGCCTAGTATCACAGGGATTTGTCTCTTAGGATCGACAACAGGTTCAGTGTCTAGAACGACAAAATCCACTGGGTAAATGAAGTCACCCACCTTGATCAAAACTTCCTCGACTACACCTCTTGGTTTCTTAATAGAGCAGTCAGCAAATTGAAGAGTTGTCTTAGAGGGTTTTAGTGGACCACGGTTGAGTTGCTCGTAGACAGAGAATGGGAGTAGGTTAACACTAGCACCAAGGTCTAGAAGGGCTTTGTTGATATAAGTATCTCTTATTGCACATGAAATTGTGGGACACCCAGGATCCTTATATTTTATAGGAGATGTGTTGGACAAAATAGAGCTTATGTTTGCAGTTAAGAATGCCTTCTTTGGTACGTTCGTTTTTCTCTTTTTAGTGCACAGATCTTTTAAGAATTTAGCATAAGCAGGTATTTGTTGAATCATATCTAAGAGTGGAATATTCACCTTAACTTGCTTAAATACTTCCAAGATTTTCTCCATTTGTGCACTAGAGTTTTTCTTGAGTCTATTGGGGAATGGAGCTTTTGGAACATAGACTCGCTCAGGTTGCGTTATGGGTTCAGGTTGAGTAGGTGAGTTGGGTGTTTCAGATTGGACGTCGGGTTCAATGGTTAGGTCATATGTGATTGCTTGGTGGCTAGATTGATTAGGCACTCTAGGATTTACCACATTGTTATCGACTTGTCTTCCGGACCGTAATGATACTACATCATTTATTTGTTGGAACGGTCCTTCCTCATTAACCATTTGAACCGGTCTAGGGTTGTTATTTCCTGAAGGTGGTTGATAGGGCTGATATTGATTATTAGATCTTGGGTTCACCTCAGGTTGACTTGGAAACCGACCCTTTTTCTCTTTCACTACTATTTGTGCTAGTTGGCTGACTTGTGTCTCTAGCCTTTGGAAGGACTGGTTGGTCGTTTGTATAAAGGTTTTCATCGAATTTTCCAAGCTTGTCAACCTCACCTCATGATCTCCATTGTTACTAAACCCAGATGATGTATTATTTTGGTTATACGGGTTTGGTTGTTGTCTAGGAGGTTGACCCTGTTGGTTTGATGAGAAATTGGAATTATTACGCCAACCCGAGTTATAGGCTGATGCGTAAGGGTCATTTCTAGCATGGTTAAATGTGTTATTAACTTGTTCCCGGTCCACACAGTCCTCCATTAAATGACCAGTCTGACCACATCTAGAGCAAGGGATAGACGAGGCTTGATTCACTCAGGTTTGGGTTTGTAGCTCTAAACTTTCCATTCTGCGCATAAGGGTAGCTAGTTTTGCTTCAGCCACTACATTAGCATCTACAGCTAAGACACCTGGTTTGGGTTGACTTGCTATTCTAGATCTAATACTCGGGTTAAGCGGTGTTCTAGCATTGTCCATTGCATACTGTTTTCAGCTAAATCCTCAAGAAAAGTCCAGGCATCATTTTCATTTTTTGACATAAAGTTCCCTTGGCTTACGGATTCTACCATAACCCTAGATGTGGGTGTCAATCCCTCATAAATAATTTGGCACAATTGCCATCTTGGAATTCCGTGATGAGGGCATTGGGTCAGCACACTTTTAAACCTTTCAAGATAGGAATAGAACGGCTCGCTCTCAGATTGAACGAATGCAACAATTTCATTCCTAATCCTCATAGTCTTATGGTTGGGGAAATATTTCTTTAAAAACACTTGAACAAACTCGGCCCAACTCCTAATGGATCTTTCGGCTAGACTATATAGCCATTTCTTAGCGTCGTCCTTCAGTGCTAGAGGTACGAATTTAAGACGCACTGCCTCCTCAGGGATATGATGGTATTGCATAAGAGAGCAGATTTCCTCAAATTCTCTAAGGAAGAGATATGGGTCTTCCCTAGAGGTGAACTTTGGCAACATACTCAGGTATTGTGCCTTTAGTTCAAAGTCGCGACCCGGTATGGTGGGCATAACGATGCACGATGGCTGAGCAGCCATCGCTGGGTACCATCGATCCCTCAGAGTTATGGGCGGGTTCACAACATTCTCACCCATTGGATCCGGGTGAGGTGGTGCAACAGATGGCTTGGGGCTAAGTTCCAGACTGGAATCTAGATGAACTCGTGAGAGACGATTACTCAAGTCCTGAATCCAAATCTGAGTGCACCGGGTTGAATCAATTTTTGAATTCAAATTCGAAATTTAAATTCCAAATTTAATTTCAAGAATTAATTACAAATTTTTTTCCGTTTTTTTATATATATATTTTTTTTTATGTTTTTTTTTTCAAAAGGGAAACAAACAATAGAATGGGGAAAGATGAGAAAGGAATCCAAATCTAGAGAATTGAGGTGAGAAGAGAAAGAAGACTCAGATGAGAAGGGAAACTTAACTCTAAAGATAGAAAAAAGGGTCGGTCAGAAATTTCCTGAACAAGCACGGTTCAAACAATCCTAGACCTAGTGTCGCTTAAATCTAGACGACTCCTAACTGGTTGAGTCGAGTTGATTTGCTTGATTCACCTCCCTCACTAATCAAACCAACTTGGCCAGGCCGTGTATAGCTAGTGGGGGCGTTTCCGACAGAGTCGGTGCCAATTAGACAACCACTTCGCTTGGAAGACTTACGTCAACACAAAAACACTTTCTAGACACCAAATTAAATTCGATCAGCTTCAGGTCATAGCAAGTCAAACCAATCTTCTCCTTAATTGAGTCTGAGTCCTTAGAGGCCAATGTCTAATTGATTTTAATTTTAAGGTTTGGGTGACACTTTAGGATTGTGATTTGTGGGCCACGGAAGGGTGATGAAATCCCCACCGTATCTTTTCCTACAGAGTTGCCCTTAAGATAGCTTAATTTAAATCTAGCAAAGATAGTCAAACAATGGTCTTTAGTGGGGGTCAATTGCAAGGTTGTATGCAAATTAGATTATATGCTTAAATGCAATCGATAAAAACCGCGATACGAACCTTGCCTCCAGCACTCTTCAACAAGAATTAATTTGCAAGAATTTAGCAAGAATAATGCAAACAAAACATTATATGATGCATGCACTAAGTTCTTCTAGTTTTGCCAATTTTTAGGCCAGAGTTGAATTATTGCCAATTATAGAATTTAAGCTTAACACGTGCAGTTCTACAAAAGGAAATTTTCCGAAACTAGAAATTACGAGGAAAGAGGCAACAAAGGTTACCTATGCAATGCTCAGTCGGGTTCGCCGCCCGCTCTCGAAACTTCCCAGATGCTCTACGCGTCCATCCAGAGATGGAGACGACCCCAGAAAAAATTAAAGCCCAGATGCTTCAAATGTGCGGCGATTCCGCCGCAGGTCCATCTTGGTATGCGGCGATTCTGCCGCCCTTGTTGCTTAGACTGCGTTCAGATTTCACCGCGCGCTCTATTTTCTCCTGAAACACAAATCCAAATACTTAGATCGCGCACAAGATAAACAGAATAGAATCGAAATCAACAAAAAACAAAATCTGCGTCGCCTCCCCGGTAACGGCGCCAAAAACTTGATGAGAATTAAATTTATACCGCAAGTGCACGGCGTCAATGAAGATGTGGCAAATACGGGTCGAACACAAGGAGGGAGAGATTTGTTAATTGTGTGATTTACGATTGGGGGAAAGAAGGAGAGAAGAATAAATTTGGTTTTTGAGATTTTTGGTTTTAATTATCTAAAGCAAGAAACATGAACAATAAAAAAATAAAACAAGAACAAAGATAGTGGAATTGATACTATAGTGTGGAAGTGTAAGCTTGGAGAGTAGATTTGGGGATTGGGAGACTTGGAGTTTTCTCTTAAGTGTATATGATAAATGGAAGTGTAAGAGATGTGTAATTGTGTCATAGGAACACATATTTATGAGATCTAAGTACATTATAGCCGTTGGGACAAGTTTGGTAAGTGTTTGTGGAAGAAACACAGAACAGCAAATTGCAGGACACAAAACTGAATGAGTTCAGTCGACCGAATCGGGCTGAACGGTCGACCGTTAGACAAATTTGAACTCGGTTTAGTCGACTGATAAAGTTGCAGTCGACCAGATCAGGCTATAACTGAGGTACACTTAATTTATCAGTCGAACATCGAATAGGGTTTGTTTGACCGAAAACTAATAGGCTCTACTGGGTTGACAAACATGATCAAATTCGGTCGACCGAAAAACAACAGGCAGTTTGGGTTTGTCAAGACATCTTAAGTTTGGTCGACCAAACAAGGTCCTCGGTCGAACGATAAGAAAAAGTATTTTGGGGTATAAATAAATAATACGAATACGACCGTTGGTATAAAACGACAGTTCAAACGGTCGGAAATTTGTGTTGACTCGGTCGACCAAAAAGGTCTAGACGGTCGACCGAAACTGGGCAGTAAAACACTAACAGGATTATTGATCACTCGATCGACCGAATGGTCTGTTTCGGTTGACCGAACGTGGGCAGACAGTTCTGGTTTTGGTTTGGTGTTTTCCGGTCTAAGTTTGGGTTAACTATTGAAGTCCAAATAATATGAAATTTTGTTTGTGATTTCTATAAGGAACCTATTGTGTGTTTAAAGAGTTTTTAGCTCAAGTATGCTCAATTACACAAAGTTTCTAAGACCCAAAGAAATGCGAATTACATGTCTTCAAATGAGGTTGATTACATGTCTTAACTTGATTTCCTTTCTTCCTTGAGTCTTGATCACCTGCAGAAGTTAGCACGGAGCAATATATATATGCAAGGAAATATGTGTGCTACTCTACATTGATTATAATTAAGATTAGATTGATTAAGTCATCAAAACATAGATTAAGGCCAAAACGTCAACATAATGTAGATATATAGTTCTTTGTGAGGGGGGCCCAAACATGAGTATTCTGGCCCTGTGTGGTGTCATGTTCTCTTTCAAAGTGCATTGACCCACTTTTGAGGTTCCCATTTGATGTCTTTTGACAAATGAAGATGGGAACTTATGTTTGTACATAGTTATATTCAAAAAAAAGAAAAAAAAGAAAACAAAAAAATGTACAATAAAAGACTTCATGAGCGCGCATTGAATGTTGTGGGCCCCAACACCTGTGTATTTGGGCCCCATTTCTTCCACGTATTTGTATCCCTTCTTTAGCATCTCACAGGTTTTGAGGAAATTCGGGTTTTTTGTTCATCAACATAACCTTGAACTTCCAGTTACGCTTCATGTTGGTGAGATCTTTCCTTTTTCATGGATAAATCCATGTAGTATCTTGCTCATATTGATTGAGGACAATGCATGAAGTAGGTGTAGGGGGTGTTTAATGTGTGTACATAGTCGAGTCTTTTTCCTTTGATTTTGTTTTCTTTTGTGTCTATTGATAGGGTCATGTTAGTGTGTTGTATTTAATATCGATATATCTGGTTGCCATGATCCTTGGGTGACTTGTCTTCTTTTGCTTGCCTAGTGCTTCAAAAATTTCACATTTCTTTCAAAATCTTCATTTGTTTGCGAAAGAAAATATTTCGTGGGTTTTGTGTGTGTTTAGCATATGCAAAACCATTGAGAGGCAAAGTAAAAAGAAAGCTCCCAAAATTGTCTTGAACTTGATGCATTAGGATATCTAGTACAGTGGCTTTAGGACTTATCTAGTCATTAGGATGCACCCCAGTTTTCCCTCGGGGGCGAGTAATCATAGGGTTTCAGTACTCAAATAATTAAAAAAGTTCACCCTGAACCTAGTGAGTCAATAATTCGTGTCTGTTAATTTAAGGAAGTTTGTTGTAGTCAAGGACCCCTTAAATCTTGTTGTGAGACATCAAGTGTAAGGGTTTTGGTTCATGTATAGATAAGAAATAAGTGAGTAGGTGTTCCCTCTTCTCGCACAGCTCCTATCACTCGGGAAAGTAGGTCTGAGGGGACTTGGTGCTTGGTGCTTTCGAGTCATCTGGCTTGGGATGCGCCGACCGAACTCCCCTTACACGACTTGTAGGGATTGCCCTAAGTGGAGATTTGGGGAAAGGTGTACGTGATAGTGTATGTCCTCATAGGCAATGATGCACGAAACCTGGCCCTGGGAGAATGAAGCTCCAACTAATAAAAGAAAAAAAGAAAAAGAAAAGTAATACAAATAAGAACCTTAATGAACCTTACACTTTGTATCACTTGAGGATGTTGAGGTTGTCCATGTCTTGCAGTTAAGTCCTTAATTAACTTTCACGAATGATTCATTAGGCTAGGTGTGTGGACTGATTACATATATAGAGTCGGCTCGTAGCATTACCGCATCCAATGATCGACAAAATGAGCCATCGAGTCGTGTAGCTAGGTTGAATAATGCATCTTTGTTCGGATTTTGTGGGTATATCCGCTAAAAACCCTCAGGAGACAACACTCCTCCTCCTTGGCGATAATGAGGTTTAACGGCTTGTTGCACGTGCTAAGTGCAACCGTGATTCCTACGAAAGTGAGTTAGGATTTCTTGTTTTTCGTATGCTTTTCTCTTTCTTTGTTTTGCTCGGGACTAGCAAAAGTTAGGTGTGGGGATATTTGATTGACATCATTTCATGCATATATTTGTATCTTATATCCATTATCTTTCACCTAAACAATGCTACGTGACGAGTTTGATGTTTTAATTTCAGAAATAAATAGATTTGAAGAGAAGAGGCATAAAAGGACCTAAAAGCATGAAAAAGGACTGAGGTGAGAGACTCAAGGACTAAGACGCAAGATCGAAGGACCTGAATGTAAGTTCGATGGACCTGAATGCAAGATAGAATGACCAATGAGCAAACAAGAATACTCCACACCATCATGGGGAGTATTTTTGCAATTCTTTTCAGGTCGGAGCTCCAACAAGCGAGGTAGATGCATCAAAGTCCAACAAATCCATCAAGAAAAGCCCAGAACAAAAACCAAACGGATCCAAACCCTGTAGACCGCCAATTGGTAGTCTGGGACCGCTAATTGGCTGTCCGGGTTGCTCCGAATCCGCTAATATTTTTGTGGGTTATGTATTAGAGAGTGCTTAGTCTATTTCTAGTATTTGTTTAGTCCCATACCGGGGGATTGTCCCGGATTACCTTTTTCTATGGCTATAAATAGAACTCTCCCTCCTCTATTGTACCCCATCTCTCTCTCGGTGGCCATCCCCTCTGCTAGGAGTTCAAGCCTTGAAGCAAAAACCCTGGTGGAGAGAGGCTACTTGTAATTGAGTGAGTAATAAAAGATGTTTCCTTTTGGTTATGTTGTTTCTTTCTTAGTTTAATTTCATTTCTTATGTCATGCATGTTTCTTTAGTTTTATGTTCTTTTAGTTAAACTTGTTGTTTAGTTTTCTTATAATTAGTTTAAGCATGTTTTCTTTCCTTAGTATAAATGTGAGTTTAAATATGTGAGTAGTTCCATCCCCATTTGGGGGGTGGAGAAATGTGTGATATGATCATGTGGTGTATTAGGTGTGTGTTATCTTAATCCCTTGAGCCTCATATGATTTCCATAACCATCTAATGGGATTTCACTCTTGTCTTTGATATGCTAATGCACTTGAAGGAAGCTTAGCTTATGCTTAGATTAGTGGACCTATTTTATGGGGAATGAAAAGGTGAGGATATAGACGGAATTTATGAAGGAAACATGACTTGTAGTGTATGTGCTCTTGTTGCCCTTACCTTTATTAATGTCTTGTATGATTTAATGATTGGGTCAATCTTATTTCATGTAGAGGCATAGTGGGGTTTGGCCTTTATACTTGAGTTCATTTAGCTTCATTCCAATTATTGTCTTGTATGTTTTTATGATATGATCTTATCTTATTTCATGTGGAGGCAAAGTTGGATTTAGTTTTATGATTTTCATACACTACATGTTGTGATGAGCATAATTGAACACACACACACACATACACATATATTTGTATTCACATTCTTTCTCTACCCCCTTTGGGGTTTAGTTTTATTGCTTATTTTCCATTCCCTTTCAGATTGTAGCGTAGTGTAGATCATAACTCATTTTCTCTCCTTTCTTTCCCACTCGTCTTCCAATATACTAATGTCGACACACCACCCTGTGGATCGACCCGTATTTGTCACCGCTTCAATGCGGTCGTGAACTTGCGGTTAAGTAAAACGTATTAAACAGGAACCTAGTGTGTGTTTAAGTTGATTTTATCCCAAGTACGCTCAATTTACACAAGTTCCTAAGACTCAAAGAAAACACAAATTACATGTCTTCAATTGAGCTTGATTACATGTCTTGACTTGATTTCCTTTCTTCCTTGACTCTTGATCACCTGTAGAGGTTAGCATAAAGAAATATATATGCATTGCAACATGTGTGCTACTCTACATAATCACAATTAAAATTAGGTTGATTAAATCGTCAAAACATAGATTAAGTCCAAAAAACCAACAATCTCCCCCTTTCTGATGATGGCAACCTATATCTTAATACTTGAAATTTTTGGTTGTAAACTATTCATAAAAATGTCCCCCTATGGATGTGCATAGTTTTTGTTCAATTCATAATGAAATTTCAAGTAACCCCCTTAATTATCTCTCCCTCTTTGACATACATAAAAAATTATAAGATTTTAGCATTGAATTTTGGATGCCTTGTAATGAAGTTGCTCCCCCTAAATTTTGCACTTCATTACACTAAGAAAATGATATTCATTAAGCTCGCCCTATCAATGTGAATATGATTTTTCAATTAAGTTCAATTTTCATTTTTCCCTATTAACATCAAGTAAATATTACAATTAAGCATGTGATGTATTCATTCCCTTTTTTGACATCCATTTAGAAAATTTGACTCTAAAACATTGGATGTCATTCAAATTTAAAGATTTTCAATGAATGAATAAATGATATGTAAATTAATCATGTTAAAACCTAGACTAGAACCAATTTATTCAAAAATTTAGAGGACAGAGATTTATACCCACTTGAAGCTTGAATTGGTTCCAATCTCCATTCGGTGATGCAACCGGCTTTGAATTCGACTCTTAAGCTTGCCCGGTCACCACCTATTTCTTCCTTAAGTACCTACATGTGTAGATTTAGGTACCCAAACAATTTTGGGTCCTTGAATGTTAGCTTTGGGAACCCAAACCATTTTGGTTTTAGGAGCCCACACACTTGAAGAACTATGCTTTACAACTAAGTGCTTTGCATTTAAGGTTGTATGAATTCCATGGTTTTTAACATATGAATCATTATATCCTAAACCATGTTTTTGCAAAGATTGCATTTGACTTCCTAATAGCATATTAAGCATCTTAGTTCCATTTGTGAACTTTTCTAGATCTTTTCTTAATTGCACATTGCAAGCATGAAGATCTAATTGTTCAATATCAATGGGTGCTGCTTTTAAACTATCAAGAGTTGATGCATTATTTTCAAGTTTAGCAAGCACCTCATTTTTCTCATGCATGATTGATTCAATTTGGCTTTGGAGATCATTTATTAATTTTCTAGCCTTCTTATTTTTGTCACAAATGATCTCATATTGTTTAACTAAGTCATGGAATGCATTTTGAAGCTCATCATGTGTATATGTTGCACTAGAATTTGATCTATCACTATAATAACTTAGTGGAGCATGATCTAATAGAACAAGAGTTAGAGTCTACCTCACTTTCATCATCTTCAATAGCCATGAAGCATGAGTGAGCCACCTCTCTTCTACTTTGCAAGGAAGAAGATGATGATGATGGTGATGAAGAATCATCCCATGTAGCCTTGTGAGCTTCCTCCTTCCTTTCTCTTCTCTTGCTCTTCTCCTCTCCGTTCTCTCCTTTTTCTTCTCCCCTTCTCTTCTCTCATTTTCGCTCTCCTCCTTCTCCTTGTCTTTTTCCCTTTTCTCACTTCTTCTACCTCTTCTTTCATTCTTTTCTCCCTTATCCTTCTTGAGGTATTTGAAGCAATCTTTGGCTAGGACTTCAATGTCCTCATCTTCTATACTCCTCCTTGATTGCTCAATATTTGCATGTAATGACAAGAAGGGTTTGTTCTTTGAAGCTTCCTTATCCTTTCGATGGTTGATTTGAAGTTCGTATGCCAACAAGTTTCGAACGAGTTCCTCCATCTTTAATTTGGAAAGATCATGCGCCTCTTCAATTGCGACGACTTTATCTTCCCAATCGATGCTAAGCGACCGGAGGAACTTCTGTGTCATCTCTACTTCATTGATTTTTATTCCAAGGACCAAAAGAGAGTTAGTAATATCGGTGACGCGAGTGTTCATGTCGCTTATGTTCTCACCGATTTGCATAGAAAAAATCTCATATTTATGCAAGAGGAGACTAATGCGGGTTTCCTTAGTTTTGTTATCCCCCTCATGATGCATTTGCAATCTATGCCATATTTCATATGCACTTTTACAACCCCTAATTCTATTGTATTCACCCTCATTTAGCCCACAATATAGAATGTTCATTATTTGAGAGTTCATTTCAATCTCTTTCATTTTGGGCCTAGTAAGTTAATCTAATTCATCTTTCATTTGGGCGTGTGTATGGATTTTGAAGAAACATCCAATACTTAAGGTCATTTGAAATTAGGAAAATTTTCATCTTATTCTTCCAATAATCATAGTTTGACCCATTTAGCAAAGGAGGTCGAGTTGTGCATAAACCCTCTACATGATTAGACGTGCTAGCCATTGCTAAAAATTACGGTTAAGTAATGAAATTTAGCTCACAAGGCTCTGATACCAAATGTAGGATCATGGGGGTCACTAATTCAAATCACTTTTATTCCTAATTACCTACTTGTTTAACGATCAAAGATATGCAGCGGCATTCAAAACAAACAAGCAAGTAAGGAATAGAAAATGCAAACTACAATGGAACACGAGGGATTTTTACAAAGGTTCGGACACCCGCCTACGTCCTCTCTTGCAAGCTCCGCTCGACACTTCGAGCTCCGATCACGACTTCACTAACTGATTGACATCATTTCATGCGTACATTTGTGTCCTATATCCGTTATCTTTTCACCTAAACAATGCTACGTAACGAGTTTTATGTTTAAGTTTCAGGAATAAGTAAGTTGAAGAGAACATGCACAAAAATGACTCAAAAGCAAGGAAAATGACTGAGTTGCATGACTTGGGGACTGAATGCAAGAGGGAAGGACCCGGATGAAAGCGTAAAGGAACAATGAGTAAATCAGGAAACACCACACCATCATGAGGAGTATTTTGGCAATTAAATCCGGGCCCAACCATCAACAACCAAATTGGGTTCATCACACACCAAGAAATCAATCCAGAACTGAGCCACCAAAATTCAGACTCGATCCAACACTTATAGACCACCAATTGGCGGTCTATTTGGATCCAAACCCGATAAGACTTGGCCAGGTGTTGTATTAGTATGTATTTGGGTCATTTATGGTATGTGTTTAGTCCCATACCGGGGGATTGTCCCGGATTACCTTTTTCTATAGCTATAAATAGAACTCTTCCTCCTCCATTGTATTCACCCATTGCTTGGTGCCATTCTCTGTACTTGGAGTAAGCCTTGAAGCAAAACTCAAGGTGGAGAAGAGTGCTACCTTCAATGTGAGTCATTTTAATAAAATAATTTTTCTTAGTTTCGTTTAATATTGTCTTGTCTTTTAATTCTTGCATGCTTCTTTAGTTTGATTTTTTTCATTTAGTTTCTTTAATATTTCTTGCTTGCTTAGTTTAATTTCATTTCAGTACAATGTTTTATTTTGTTAATGTAGTTAGTATAATGATTAGTGAGTAGTTGCATCCCCATTTAGGGGGGTGGAGAAATATGTGATATGATCATGTGGTGTATTAGGTGTGTGTTATCTTAATCCCTTGAGCCTTATATGATTTCCATAACTATCTAATGGGATTTCACTCTTGTCTTTGATATGCTAATGCTCTTGAATGAAGCTTAGCTTATGCTTAGATTAGTGGACCTATTTTATGGGGAATGATAATGTGAGGATTTAGATGGAATTTATGAAGGAAACATGACTTGTAGTGTATGTGCTCTTGTTGCCCTTACCTTTATTAATGTCTTGTATGATTTCATGATTAGGTCAATCTTATTTCATGTAGAGGCATAGTGGGGTTTGGCCTTTATACTTGAGTTCATTTAGCTTCATTCCAATTATTGTCTTGTGTGTTTTAATGATATGATCTTATCTTATTTCATGTGGAGGCAAAGTTGGATTTAGTTTTATGATTTTCATACACTACATGTTGTGATGAGCATAATTGAACACACACACACACATACACATATATTTGTATTCACATTCTTTCTCTACCCCCTTTGGGGTTTAGTTTTATTGCTTATTTTCCATTCCCTTTCGGATTGTAGCGTAGTGTAGATCATAACTCATTTTCTCTCCTTTCTTTCCCACTCACCTTTGCACAAACTAAAGTCGAGACACCTACCTGTGGATCGACCCGTATTTGCCACCGCTTCAACGCGGTCATGCACTTGCGGTTAATTAAAACGTATCAATCTCTAACCACTCCTCGTTCCGGGCTGAGAGCGAACGCCTTTACAATCTTCAAGCTCGCGAACAACCCCCACCGAGCTTGTCTCCTCCTCTCACAATCCGAGAGGGATCACTTCGGGCTCTCACCGAAGTCTATACTCTTGTCTTGGGATTTCACCAAGACCCTTGTTTCTTGAACAATGGTTGAGTGGAACAACACTCTCTAAACTTGAGCACAGTTGAGTGAGATTAGGATTTAAGACTGAAGTGTGGAAGGTTTGAGGCTTGGAGTGTTTTGAGTTTCTCTCTAATGTGTTGGACAAATAGTAGTGGGAGAGTTGGGTTAAAATGTGTTTTACAACTCTATATATAATCATTGGAGAGAATATAGCCATTAGGGATGAATTGGGTAAAGATTGTGTAAGATACACTAAAAAGAAATCTGCAGGACCCAATTCTGCTTAAAATTGGTCGACAGAATCGGGTATACCGGTTGATCGGTTGGTCAAATTATGGCTATGATTTAATTTCACTTAAGTGAATCGTTGAATGGGCTCAGGGGATTGGTCGACCGTTCTAGGGTTTTTGGTCTGAGTAAGTAGGATCGGTCGAACAAGGCAACTGGTTGGTTCGACCGAACAAGTCCAGGCACTTCTGGGTTTTGGAAGAATTGAGTTTCGGTTGACCGAAGGTTGAGAGACGTTCGACCGAATAAGTCCAGAGAGTTCAGGGCGACCAAGATGTGTTGGATCGATCGATCGTTAGGTATGTTTCGGTCGACCAGATGTTTGGTAAGTTTGGGGTTTTGGGAAATCCGACCGTTGTAGAAAAACGACAAAACTAACGGTCATGTGACACGTGTGATCGGTCGAACAGAAGGTGTAAACAGTCGACCGGTCTTAACACTAAATCCTGTAACAGAAATAACAACCCAATCGGTTGAACGAACAACTCGTTCTGGTCGATCGATTTGGTCCAGGCAGTTCAGGTTAGGTTAAGTGTTTTCCGGTTCTAGTTTGGGTGATCTATTGAAGTCCAAATGTTGTGACTTTTTTGTGTGTGAATTCTCTAAGGAACCTAGGGTGTGTTTAATTTGATATTAGGTTAAGTATGCTCAATTTTCACAAGTTACTAAGACTCACAGAAAATGCAAATTACATGTCTTCAATTGAGCTTGATTACATGTCTTGACTTGATTTTCTTTCTTCCTTGAGTCTTGATCACCTGTAGAGGTTAGCATAAAGCAATATATATGAAATGCAACATGTGTGATACTCTACATGATCACAATTAAGATTAGGTTGATTAAATCATCAAAACATAGATTAAGGCCAAAAAGCCAACAGAAGATGCAATACTTTTTTATCTAACATATTTCCAAATTCGGAACCTGATTTGCTCAAATTAGTCCCGAGAAGTTAACATAGTTGTCTCAAGCAGTCCAGACTTGTCTTGAGCAGTCCAGAGTTGTCCTGAGCAGTCCCGAGCCATGTCCTGTGCCTATCCCGAGTTGTCCTGAGCAAGTCCCGAGTAGTGCCCAACAAATCCCGAGCCCAGCCTACAGCCAGTCCCGAGCGAGTCAAACCAGTCCCGAACGAGCTGGGTCGTTGTCACGAAACGAGTTGGGTCATTTTCACCAAACGAGTTGGGTCGTTTTATAGATAACATCCACATCCAAATATGGAATCTGATGATTCGGATATGTTGGAAAGACAATTGAAATGAGCACATATTTTTCTCTCTTATGACTTGCCAAATTCCGATGATGCTAGGGTGAAAATCGTGTTTGAAGACTGATCATATTTGGAAATTGAACAATCGACATATCTTTAATAGTTTTGCATTACTCTCTCCTCCAATATCCACATAACACGATTCAAGACTTGTTACAAGAAAGATTTTGAGACGTAAAGTTTTCATATTTGACATATTCCGAAATTAAGAACATATTAGGTTCATAAAGTGCGTGAAACACTATTGATTTGAGGGAACAGAAAATGAGCTGGGTTGTTTTTTTCCACCAAACGAACTGGGTCGTTTGTTACACCAAATAAGTTTGGTCGTTTTTTCAATCCAAACAAGCTGCGATGCACCTACGACCTGCGTCATTTTCACCAAACGAGCTGCATTGTTTTCACCAAACGAGTTGGGTTGTTTGGTCGAAACGAGCGGGAACAGTGGTCCAAGAGGCAGGATCGTTGGTGGGTTGGAATGTTTAGGATTTTGTGTGGGAACGGGGAAGATTTGGTGGGTTTGTTTGGGATGTGAGTTTGTGGTGATGGGTGAGGGTATTTAATGGATAAATTGGTAATAATAAAATATATTAAATTTTTGGCATTCAAATGAACTAGTTCAGTGATTGGCCTTTTGTAACTTTTGGCTTCCCAAATTCACATAATATATTCTCCCAAGTTGGTATTTGTGCTTTTAAAAATATGAATGTCATTTTTCTTTATACGGGAAATTAAGACGCATATAATGTTTTGGATTTTGGCGAATATAAATATGAATATGCATAACGATTATTATTATTATTTCCTATATATGCTAAAATTAATGATTAATTAATGATTCCTTTAAGCTTTTACTTGAAATTTGACTACTACACGTATTTTTTTAACATATCTAAGGTAATATAGTTAAAATATAATTTTATCCAATTTAATAACTAACAACAAAAATATACACATTTTATATTGTATATTTGTGCACCACACATTTCTTTTTGTCTGTATTCATTTATAAAATATGTCTCGTATCTGTATCCATTTTCTAAGAGTATAGGTACGCATTTTTCATATGCGAGGCGATCCATATAGGTTATTTGTAAATCAAATATGGATATGAATAAGGTAATACATGTTGGCTTTTTGGCCTTAATCTATGTTTTGATGACTTAATCAACCTAATCTTAGTTGTAATATTGTAGAGTAGTACACATGTTGCATTGCATACATATTGCTTTGTGCTAACCTCTATAGGTGATCAAAACTCAACGAAGAAAGGAAATCAAGTCAAGACATGTAATCAAGCTAAATTGAAGACATGTATTCTGTATTTCTTTGAGTCTTAGGAACTTGTGTAAATTGACCATACTTCAGATAAAATAAACTTAAACAGACACTAGGTTCCTTAGAGAAGTCACACACAAAATTTCATAATATTTGGACTTCAATGATCACCCAAACGAGAACCGGAAAACACTTAACCTAACCTGAATTGCCTGAACCAAATCGGTCGACCGGAACGAGTTCTTCGTTCGACCGATTGGGTTGTTATTTCTGTTACAGAATTTGGTGTTAAGACCGGTCGACCGTTTACACCTTTTTGTTCGACCGATCACATGTGTCACATGACTGTTTGTTTTGTCATTTTTCTACAACGGTCGGATTTCCCAAAACCCCAAACTTACCAAACATCCGGTCGACCGAAACCTTTCTAGCGGTCGACCGATCAAACATATTTTTGGTCACCCTAAACACTCTAGACTAATTGGGCGAACGTGTTTTTGACCTCAGTCGACCGAAACTCAATTCTTCTGAAACCCAAAAGTGCCTGGAAGTATTTGGTCGAACCAACCACTTGCCTAGTTCAACCGATCCCATTTGCTCAAACCAAAAACCCTTGAACGGTCGACTAATCCCCTGAAGCTCGTTCAACCATTCACTTAAGTGAACTTAAGTCAAAGACTTATTTGACCAACCGGTCGACCGACGTGTCCGATTCGGTCGACCGAATTTGTTCTGAATTGGGTCGTGCAGAATTTTATTTTATGTATCTTATACAATTTTTACCCAATTCATCCCCAACAGCTATATTTTCTCTAATGCTTATATATAGAGTTGTAAAACACATTTTAACACAACTCTCCAACTACTACTTGTCCAATACATTAGAGAGAAACTCCCAAACTCAAATTTCCCCAATCCCACACTCTAAACTAAAATTCCACACCTTTGATCATGGCCAAATCATACTCAAAGTCTGCTCAATATTTAGAGAGTGTTGTCCCACTCATTTGTTGTTTAAGAAGCAAGGAGTTTGGTGAAAAACCGAAGTGTTCCCTCTCGGATTGTGAGAGGAAGAAGGTCAAGCAAGCGAGGGTGTTCGCGGTGCTTGTTTTGTAAAGGCGTTCACTCCCGGCCCGGAACGGGGTGTGGATAGTGAAGACGCAAGCGGAGCTCGAAGTGTCGAGCGGAGCTTGCAAGAGAGGACGTAGG
Source organism: Triglochin maritima (assembly GCA_963682175.1). Taxonomy (NCBI): domain Eukaryota; kingdom Viridiplantae; phylum Streptophyta; class Magnoliopsida; order Alismatales; family Juncaginaceae; genus Triglochin; species Triglochin maritima. The sequence continues at coordinate 24,684,928 of OY821788.1, read as the reverse complement.
CGGGAGGCCGAACCTCTGTAAAAAACCCCGAGTCCATTGTGGTTTGCTTTACTTACTTGTCTATTTAAAATTCCGTTGTGCATATTGTAAGACCCGCTCTCCTGCTATAATAATAATAAGTCCACTCTCCGCGGTTATGCATAATTGACTTCTTGGAATGTCAAATTGTGTTATTGCATGCTTTTTTGGGTAGATTTGATCGGATCTCTCGTTGGTCGATCGGGTGCGACACATCGGGCTAGTGCGTGGTGGTTTGACTCGTTCGACTCAATTTGGGTCCGAGTGAGCCTATGGTGAGAGTTTGGGCTGAGCCCATGTTGGGGTGATGTGGAATTGGAAGGGTTGCACTTGGGATTTGGATGTACATAATTTCGTGCCTTTTGGATGCCTTTGCTTGGTGCCATTTTTGGCATGAGAGGGGTTTGAATAACCATGAAGAGTATGGAAGTTGAAGAGTTGTAGCAAACAAAAGGCCTCCTTCCAGCTGACCCTTGCACAACCATTCCTCTTCCTCATGTCTCCTCCACCTCTTCCACTCCTCAGCCACGTGGTCAAGCCTCTCAAGTGGTGCTCCGATGAATTTCAAATCCGATGAGGTTAGAAGCAACATCTAGTACAACTTTTGGTGTGACTAGAAGAGTGGTGGGCAGAATCTCCGGCTAAGTTCAAGCAATCTTCCTTGCTGATCAGGTATGCTCCTGACCCTTTAAGAATTGTATGGGAGGGGGTGTTGGATGGAGGGTCAGCCAGCACCATGTTGGTGGTTGGTGCAATCGGTTGCACCATCAACCGAGTTCCCTTCTAGCGTGCGCATGGAGCATGCGCTAGATGGGGCTGGCTTTGGGACAGCCAGAGGGACCAGGGCTCCGGCGAGCTCTGGTGAGGTCCAACCACGAGTGATGAGGTTTCTTCTGGGCTGAGTTTTGGGGTGGACACGGATCTGGTTGGGTGTGGCTGGTGCACACAAGATCCGACTAGGATTTGTCTTCAACCCTCTTGACTCTTTGTTTGGATCAGCTGGCTGGTCCAGCCCTTCTAGATGGTGGAAGGGGTTAGGAAAAGGTGTGGAACAAACCTAGGGAAGCTAAGGGTGAGAGGTATCTGGATGGGCTAGCTCGGTCTGAGCATGGTGCGCTTGAATGGGCTAGCCATAAGGTTGGTGCACCATGTGCATCAGCTTACTCGGTTGTTGGGCTGAGCTACTTGAATGGATCTCTACTGACCCTCTCCCACCATAGACCTCCTGAGAGGGATATTCTAAGCACGTGGGTTGGAGTGGTCAGGGGCTCATGCATCTGGTTGTGAGTCGATTGAACTTGTTAGCTTGCCTATTGTAAGTTATCGTGTTCTATGTGTTGAATGTGTTTTGCTATGTAAGACTTGTTGTGTTTCAGTAGCATATATAATGTGGTTATATGATCTGATGTGTGTGTATTCCTGATGTTGTAGTCATGAATGCACTTATGAATGTAAACGGGCTCTTTCATATCATGTGTTGATCGTGTCATATTCTAAAGCAACATATTAACCCGTTGCACGCATGTATACTAGTTTAGATATCTATATTGTCTACTGATATTTTATGCATGTTCCAGCATGATTATCCTACTGATATACATGTAATCCATACCCATATCAACTCTTATCATGCACTGAGATTTCAGTTATCATTGCATATACACTCTGAAATTAAGGATGCATGCTATCGATTATTGTGGAGTTTGATTTTGATATATCTAGTTGTAATGCATCATCCCATTGTGTCTTTCATGTCTATATGTTACTGAAGTGAAGTGTTATGATATGGTTATGTATGACCCTTAGGATATCAGACCTTATAACATCCTTATCATGACCCGTAGATGACTCGATTAGCTATTATCTTGATTTGCCGATCCGGTTATGATTGCTTGTTGTGAGTTTCGTTTGATTCCTGATTGGTATGTTCTTATTTTGATTTGTTTGGGGGCTGTTAGGAGGGTATCCAGATACCTTTCCTTGAGCTCGTTCCATACACTGTAGATGCATTAGATTCTAGATGCTTAAGTAGCATGCATTGCATTTAATCTGATTAATAATTCTTGGCACGTTCTGTTTTCTGGACCGACGGGCCACGAGTGGGTCCACTAGTTAGAGAGGCCATTCACATAAAACCTTCACGTTTGGGAGGCCAGGCGTAAGATAAGTCCTGGGCAGGCGCGCTGCCATTCTGTCTCAGGGTAAGTATTCCCAAGTTCGCGATGGCACCATGTAGGTCACTTGCCGCGAATTGGGACACTTATCCGGGGCACCGCTTTGTGCCGAGCGGTGGGTCACTGTCTAGTGACCGTCTTTGACCAGTGAGGCTGGTGTTCTAGTTCCTATTGAGGAATGGATTGGGTGCGCCCGACCGGCACGGCTCATGGAGTCGTAGCCTTCTGTTGCATTATGTGATATTCTATTTCTGTTTCAGATGCTTTTGTCTTAGATAGATTGCATGCATTATTCCATATAACTCTGTTTGGGCCAGGGGAATACTGAGTTTTCTTTATAGAAAACTCATGAATATGTTGATGCGGTGCTTGCAGGTACTTAGATTCCTACAGGGTAGACTGGACGAGTAGTCGAAGATTCTGTACACGAGGGACACGTTGACTAGATTCTTCAGTTTGTCTTTTGCTTCTGTAGTATTTATGATGTATTTCCCTTTTGAACTCGATGTAATGTATTTGACTTTGTTACTATATATGGATAATCTCTCACTTTTCATTCATGTTTTATGTTAGTCTATCCATGTATGATCTCTCTATGTATTGTCGAGTCGTTGTCTGGTCTGTCTTTTGTAACTCCTTCGGTCATCGTGGAGGTCTCTGATCGCGACACATGTAGTCTTTCCTAGTGTGCGTACCCGCGAGATCGGGGGCATTACAACTTGGTATCAAAGCAGGTCGGTCCCTAAAGTGTACAGAATCTGAAGACTCACCAGTGGGGCATCTTGCCCAAACCCTGTCGGTACTCTCCTATCTTTTAGAATTGCATTCTGATAGTGATAGATGATATTTTAATTGGTTAAATTGCTTTCTTGTGGATTACCTTGTGTGCTTGGAGACCAAAACCACCCAGCCCTATCTACCTTTATCAGTTCCTTTGCCTCCTTCCCATTTTGGTGTCGAGATCACCAACAAGTCTAGACGGTCAAGCAAGCAAGAAGTACAAGTGCAAGAGGCAACTAGCTAGCAAGCATGGGAGGTAGTTGTAGTGGGATTCCCACAAAATCGAAGGCTATTCTCCACCAGTGTCAGGTATGCTTCTACCACCTTAGCATAAGAGGATCTAGAGTGGGTGTTGGACGAAGTTTAGTCCAGCACCATTGGGTTAGCTGATCTTAGGTTCGGAGTGCACAAGTGGAGATCCACCCGATAGTGTGGCCTGTGTAGCACCATCCGAATTTCAGAGGTTAGTTGGGCTTTTCTCCCACTAGTACGGCCCTTGCTTCATGCTTTCCTTGTTGGTTTGATAAAGAAACTAGAAGGGATGAGGCTGGGTTGTGGGGAGCAAGTTGGGGTTGTGTTTGCATGCATTTGTGCGTGATTTGCCACCACCTCTTGTTGTTTGAAATTATGATTTCTTGGTTGATTTGTTAATGTATTTAACATGCTGTAACATGCGATTTTTCTAGGGTGTTACTGATTTTAGAACTCATGCTCCTACATTATTTCATGACCTTTGTTAAGATGATATTTGCATGAATCATTAATCATCACAGATCCTAGATCTATGCGTGACTTAGCAATGACTCCAGATTTCCTTGCATGAGGTGCTTACTGATTTAGGTCTTATATTCATGTATGGATTTATAATTTCATTCAGACATTAGTTACATGAATTGTTACTATTTTAGGTCACCTAATCTTGCATGATTTCATGACTTGTTATGTCGGTAGTTCATAAGTCATCACTGATTTCAGACCATATATCTATGAATGATCTAGCTAATAGGTCTAAATAATACAACATGACTCATTTTGATTTTAGTCCACCAATGACCAATTCAAGTATACACTCTGATTTGACGATTTCCTAAGATATATTCATGACATCTCATCTGAGAATAAGTTGCATAATTCCATATAGATGATAATGCAATCGGTAGGGTTGTTATGTGTCGATTGCTATGATTGTTAATCTAGTTTGATTTTGTTCCAGCAATAGCCATATCACATATATAATCTGATTTTCGTATACCTCCTCTGATATGTCTTGTTATGCTCTCACATGAAAATGAAATCAGAACTCATCCATGTTTTTTGCAACTCATTCTATGGCTTATAAGTAGTAAGCAAATCTGAATGCATGCATGTATATCAATTTATAAATCGGTTTGGACGATTGATATCACAAGCATGTTTCATTAGCTTATGTTATTGTTATATACTTGTGCATGTTCATACCATCTCTGATCATGTTGGGTGTTGCTAGAACTAACGTCCATGTGGTCTGAAATTTAATGAATGCTTGTAGTATCTCTTTTGTGATACCTCTTTTTGTTATGGATGTGTTTCTCATACTAAATACATGCTATTGTTTGAATTTCATTTTCTGTTAATTAGGTACATCACATACATGTATAATTATCCTCTGAGATCTGGTTTTTATTTTTATGCCATAATTTAATTGTTGTGAAGGTGCTACATGTTGATATATCTTTAGTTGCTAAATACATGTGATTCTTTCCTAAGTTGTGGTTAAGATGCTACATCCCTATGTATTATTTAGCTACTAGATTTATGGGAATATTCATGTTTAGATTATTGTTAGGAAGTTATACTTGTATGCATGACATCGTTGCTGGAAACAGGAAATTGCACTCCATGAAAAGGCTAACCAAACATTTTAATTCAATAATGTGCATGATGCTATGCTCTAAAATGTTGGAATCAGAAGTGATTTGCCATTCATGCATGCATGCCTATTACTTGTATTATCATGATTGCATCGTGGGATCTTATATTATGCATATGGTCACATATATCTCCTAAATATACCTAGATTCATGCAGGAATGAATTCTAAACCCACGAATGTGTTATAGTAGAGTGAAGAGTTGTACAATCATCTCATCTTGACCATATCTCCGACAGGATGTTTGATTCTCATGATCTACGATTATCATGGCATGTGCTTTACCTAATTTATTATAATTGTTGTTGCTTCTGTTATGTACATCATGACGTGAGTGCATGTCGTGCATGCAAGTAAGTTCGTGTTGTGATACTATGACCATGATTTCATGATTTATTGGTTGTCTCGATAAATCATGACCACATATATTTAGCCATCGAGATCTAAGTATGATTACACATCTTAATTGTTGTCCCCATACATCATGTGCATGTAGATATATCAATGCATGGAGATCTTGTTATTAGCACATGATTTAATCGCTGCCTAGATATATATATTGTGCATGAGTATTGTCTATCGAGATCTTGTCATTAATTCTATGTTTTTCTCATACACCTTATGCATATAGATATAAACATATTATATGTTCATCTATGTTTAGTGATTGTATTTTGTGTGACCTTCCTAACTAGTTTGTTGTCAATAGACATTATGATCATGTATGATTGGCTTGTTGTTGTTAGGTCATACATATATAGGTTGTTAGTTGTTGGATTCATGTGATTTGTCATGATTAGTTCTCAGAATCTATGGCTACCATGACACTTGTATTTCATTGTCTTATGGCCATTGTTGGCAATGTTTTTGCGGTGCCCCATGTTTTGTTGTTATTGCAAGGTTTGTGTCAGGAGAATGATGTAAGGAGTTTGTATCTAGAGCTCTTCTTAAGAGTTAGGGATAACAAATTTCGAGGATGAAATTTATTTAAGGGGGATAGGTTGTAAGACCCGCTCTCCTACTATAATAATAATAAGTCCACTCTCCGCGGTTATGCATAATTGACTTCTTGGAATGTCAAATTGTGTTATGGCATGCTTGTTTGGGTAGATTTTGTTGGCTTTTTGGCCTTAATCTATGTTTTGATGATTTAATCAACCTAATCTTAATTATGATCATGTAGAGTAGTACACATGTTGCATTGCATATATATTGCTTTGTGCTAACCTCTACAGGTGATCAAGACTCATGGAAGAAAGGAAACTCAAGTCAAGACATGTAATCAAACTCCTTTGAAGACATGTATTTTGTATTTTCTTTAAGTCTTAGGAACTTGTGGAAATTGAGCATACTTGAGCTAAAATCAACTTAAACACACACTAGGTTCCTTATAGAAGTCACACACGAAATTTCACATAATTTGGTCTTCAATAGATAACCCAAAGTTAGACCGGAACACACGAAACCTGAACCCTAACAGTCTGCCCAGATTCGGTCGACTGTAACAGACCGTTCGGTCGACCGAGTGATCATTCATCATGTTTGTGTTTTCACTGCCCAGTTTCGGTCGACCGTATATACCCTTTCGGTCGACCGTATGAACTTATTTTTCCAACCGTTTCTTTTGTCGTATTATACCCAACGGTCGTATTCGTATTAACCAAAAATACCCCAAATACATTTCATGTATCGGTCGACCGAGGACCTTGTTCGGTCGACCGTATTTCTGTCTCTTGACAAACCCGAACCTCCTGGACAAAATCGGTCGACCGAATTGATCATTGTTTGTCAACCCCAAAGTGCCTGGTGCAAATCAGTCGACCGAACCCTTTTCGGAGTTCGACCGATCACTTAAGTGTACCTAAGTCGTAGCGTTGGGCGGTCAACCGTTACCTAACTGGTCGACCGAACTGAGTTCAAAACTGCCAAACGGTTGACCGGTCAGACCGATTCGTTCGACCGAATTAACTCAGAATTGGGTCCTACGAGTTTCTATTTTGTGTATCCTACACCAACACTCACCCAATCAACCCCAACGGATCTATTCTCTCTAATGCTGATATAAAGAGTTGTAAAACACATTTTAACACAACTCTCCTACACATATTTGCCTCCTACATTAGAGAGATCATTCCAAACACTCCAAGCCTCAAATTTCCACAAAAAAGATCAATTCTAATATTTCTCAAGTGTGCTCAAGTTTAGAGAGTGATTGTCCCACTCAAGTTTGTTGTTGTCAAAGAAGAGTAAAGGTTTCGGTGAAAGCCCGAAGCATCCCTCTCGGATTGTGAGAGGAGGAGCCAAGCTCGGCGAGGGTTGTTCCCGAGTTTGAAGATTGTAAGATAAGTCCTGGGCAGGCGCGCTGCCATTCTGTCTCAGGGTAGGTATTCCCAAGTTCGTGATGGCACCATGTAGGTCACTTGCCGCGAATTGGGACACTTATCCGGCGCACCGCTTTGTGCCGAGCGGTGGGTCACTGTCTAGTGACCGCCTTTGACCAGTGAGGCTGGTGTTCTGGTTCCTATTGAGGAATGGTTCGGGTGCGCCCGACCGGAATGGCTTATGGAGTCGTAGCCTTCTGTTGCATTATGTGATTTTCTGTTTCTGTTTCAGATGCTTTTGTCTTAGGTAGATTGCATGCATTCTTCCATATAACTCCATTTGGGCCAAGGGCATACTGAGTTTTCTTTATAGAAAACTCACGCATATGTTGATGTGGTGCTTGCAGGTACTTAGATTCCTACAGGGTAGACTGGACGAGTAGTCGAAAATTCTGTACACGAGGGACACGTCGACCAGATTCTTCAGTTTGTCTTTTGCTTCCGTAGTATTTATGATGTATTTCCCTTTTGAACTCAATGTAATGTATTTGACCTTGTTACCATATATGGATAATCTCTCACTTTTCAGTCATGTTTTATGTTAGTCTATCCATGTATGATCTCTCTACGTATTGTCGAGTCGTTGTTTGGTCTGTCTTATGTAACTCCTTCGGTCGTCGTGGAGGTCTCTGATCGTGACACATGTAGTCTTTCCTAGTGTGCGTACCCACGAGATCAGGGGCGTTACACATATCTTGATTGATTAAACAAGTAGGTAATTAGCTTAAAAGTGATTAGAATTAGAGGCCCTCACGATCCTACAATACCCACCTCTGATACACTTGCAATCTACCGGTATGCCCTTCGGTTTTGTCACCTAGTAATTTTTCTATAAATCATTTGAACTTATTTGCAACAATTTAATATATTATAACAAATCATATGTAGTTGTTTGGTGCATTTATTTTTATAAATGGTAAAACTCGAACTAAATATAGTATATCTAATAAGAAAATGAAAAAAGTACAACCATTAGGTGCATGTAACGATCCATATAGCCATGACATTGAACATTGTACTAAATTTTTATACAAAATTTATATTTGAGTGTACAAATATTTACTGTATTGTAATTAAGGTGCAAAAGGATACTGATCATCCGCGGATAGTCAGTATCCGCATCTGATTTTTTAAGAATATGAATATCATTTTTCATATCTTGACGGATACAGGTACATATACCGATATTGGTTTTCAAAATTTTGCAGATACAGATTCATATATGAAATTTTAAAATTTGGCAAATATGTATACGGATATACATATCTTGGCCGGATACTTATTCATGTACAAATATCCGCATGGTTTATATAATATTTTTTCTCTATATATGTTTAAATTAGTGATTTATTCATGATTCTTTTCAGTTTTTACTTAAATTTTTATTAATACACATAACTTTTGGTACATTTCTCAGCTAATATAGTTATGATATAAGTTTATTGTTGAACGTTTTATATTTCTACCGCAAGTGCACGGCCGCGATGAAGCGGTGGCAAGTACGGGTCGTCCTCAGGGAGGTGAGCAGGCTCTTGTTTATCAGAAATCAAGTGGCAAAAATAGGGGAGAAAGATTGATTACACTACTCTACACTAAACTACTCTAAGAAGTATGAAAGGTGAAAGAAGCAAACAAACGATGAAATAAGAACTAAGCTAAGAACAAAACAAGAATGCTGGAATTTCAGGAAGGGAAAACCCCTAAGGGGTGGAGTGAGTGCACACATGCAAAGAGGTGGGTGTAGAATACATTCTTTAAGCACATGAAGGTGGTGTTTATCAAGCATAGGAAGTGTCTAAATGTGTGGCAAAACCTATCAATCTATTCACCAACTTAGTTGATTAACATTTACATATGCAAGGTGTTTATTTCAGAACCTAAACAAGCATGAGAGGTGTCTAATCATTTTGGCAAAACTCATCAAGTTATAAATTCTATCCTAAACAAGCAAGCATACATTCATGTTTAATCAACACATTGAAATTAAAGCATTCATCCCATTCTCTAATGCATGTATGTACATCTACTCCACCCCCCAAAGGGGATGGAACTACTCACTAAACATTACACTAATTATTAAACTAAGCAAAGAAAGCATATTAAAACTAAGCTAGAAATAAAAGACGATTAAACTAAAACATGCACAAACAATAAAAAGAAGCATAAACAAACAATGAAAGAAACACAAAACTTTATTGATAAAAATGACTCACATTAAAAGTAGCATCCTCCTACTTTAGTGTGTGCTTCAAGGCCTCACTTCTAGTAGGAAGAATAGCCACTTAAAATATGGAGTAGTTTACATAAGAAGGTGAAGAGTTCTATTTATAGCCATAGAAAAAGGCAATTCGGGACAATCCCCCGATGTGGGACTAAACAGATACCATAAATGGACTAAGAATGCTCTAATACACAGGCCATAACAAGCTAAGAGAATTTGGAGCAACTTGGACCGCCAATTAGCGGTCCAAGACCGCTAATTAGCGGTCTATAAACTCCAGATCGTCCTGGGCTTTCTTCTGGGCTTTCCATGTTGGTATTTGTTGTCTTTGATGCGGTTACTTGAGTTGTTGGATCTCCGACCCGAGTAGAATTGCCAAAATACTCCCCATGATGGTATGGAGTTCTCTATTTTGCACTTTGGTCCTTTGGTCTTATATTCAGGTCCTTCTTCCTTGCATCTCAGTCCCCAGATCTCACAATTCAGTCCTTTTTCCCAGCTTTTGGGTCCTTTTATGCTTCAACTCTTCAAACCTATTTATTCCTGAAAACTAAACACAAAACTCGTAACATAGCATTGTTTAGATGAAAGATAATGGATATAAGATGCAAATATGAGCATGAAATGATGCCAATCAAATACCCCCACACCTAACTTTTGCTAGTCCCGAGCAAAACAAAAAAAGGAAAAAGCACACGAGAAAATAAGAAATCCTAATTCACTTTCGTAGGAATCACGGTTGCACTTAGCACGTGCAACAAGCCGTTAAACCTCATTGTCGCCAAGGAGGAGGAGTGTTGTCTCCTGAGGGTTTTCAGCAGATATACCCACAAAATCCGAACAAGATGCATTAATCAATCTAGCTACACGACTCGTTGGACTTATTTTGTCGATCATGGGACGCGGTAATACTACGGGTCGACTCTATATATGTAATCGGTCCACACACCTAGCCTAATGAGTTATTCGTGAGAGTTAACTAAGGAATTAAGTGAAAGACATCGGCAACCTTAACTTCTGAATGTGATACAACGTGTAAAGTCCATTTTGGTTCTTATTTGACTCTTTTTTTTTTCTTTTTTTTTTCTTTTTTTCTTTCTTTGGAGCATTTTATTGGTTGGTGTTTGATTCTCCCAGGGTCAGGTTTCGTGCATCATTGCCTATGAGGACTTACACTATCACGTACACCTTCCCCCAAATCTCCACATAGGGCGATCCCTACCACCCGTGTAACGGGAGTTCGGTCGGTGCATCCCAAGTCAGATGACTCGAAAGCACCAGGCACAAAGTCCCCTCAGACCTACTTTCCCGAGTGATAGGAGCCGTGCGAGAAGAGAGAACACCACTTATTCATCTACATGGGAACCAAAACCCCTACACTTAAGTTTCACAAAAAGAGATTAAGGGCCCTTGACTACGACAAACTTCCTTATACTAACAGACACGAATTATTTGACTCACTAGGTTCAGGGTGGACTTCTTTAAATGTTTGAGTACTGAAACCCTATGATTACACGCCCCCCGAGGGAAAACCAGGGTGCATCCTAACGACTCGATAAGACCTAAAGCCAGTAAACTAGAAATCCTAATGCATCAAGTTCAAGACAATTTTGGGAGCTTTCTTTTTACTTTGCCTCTCAACGGTTTTGCACATGCTAAACACACGCAAAACCCACAAAAACATTTTCTTTCACAAACACATGAAGATTTTGAAAGAAATGTGAAAATTTTAAAGCACTAGGCAAGCAAAAGAAAACAAGTCACCCAAGGATCATGGCAAGCAGATATATCAATGTTAAATGCAGCACACTAGCATGACCCTAACAATACACACAAAAAGAAAACAAAATCAAAAGAAAAAGACTCGACTATGTACACACGTAAAACACCCCCCCACACCTACTTCATGCATTGTCCTCAATGAATGTGAACAAGATACTACATGGATACATGCATGAAAAACTAAAGATCTCACCAACATGAAGTACAAAGGGACGTTCAGGGTCATGTTGATGGACACCAACCCAAATTCCCTCAAAACCTGTGAGAAGCTGAAGAAGGGAGATAAATACGTGAAGAGATTGGGCCCAAGTACACAAGGGTTGGGGCCCACAACAATCAATGCTCACTAAAGGAGTCTTTTATTACTATTATTTTTTTTTCTTTTTTTCTTTTTTGTTTTTTTTTTTCTTTTTTTTTACAAGATATATACATCAACCAAGATATTCTCATAATCATTTGGTCAAGGAACATCAAATGAGAACATCAAGTCATGAGGACCAGAGACTTGCCGAGATGGGCAAACTTCACTGGTACTCTGAGGTGTCATGAGGGGTGAAAGGTCAAAGCTGAACGGCTCGAACCCCTCATGATATTGGTTGGTTGTGGGCAACAAAGAATGAAGTTGTGTTGCCTCACTAGGGTTTAATTGCTCATCAAAGAAAACCCTCCAACCAATAGGCGGGTGCATCAGAATGAGTTCCTCAAGCTCATTCGATGGATGCAGCAGACCTGCATCACTAAGAATGGGGCTTCCCCCCAAGTCATCCAACAAGGACCTCCCACCATCATTTAGATCATCACGCATAAGCTCGGTCATAGGTGGGTCCTTGTTGGAGTCAAAATGAAGCTCAAATGGCTCAATGGCCATGGGACATGAGGTAGAGACACCTTCTGGTATAGGCATATGATGAGGTGTCTCACTCTCACTAGTACTCTCAACTGAATCATGCAACGAACACTCCCTTTGGACATTCATGTTCGAGGCCAGCTCACTCTGTTGCATTGCGAAGACAAGCAATGAGTTTTCGCTGGGCCCACGAACATTCTCAACAGGTTGCATTGGGGTTAGGGGTGTTCGTTGATTTTGTGGTGCTTTCTCCAATTGGCGGATGAGATTTAGATTTAAAGGTTCATCCATGGGTTCCTGTTGCCTACCAGAGTTGAACACATGAAACTCGGCACTCATGTTACCGAATGAGAGCTTCATGAGACCATTTCTACAATTAATCAAGGCATTGGAGGTTGCCAGAAATGGTCTACCCAAAATCAAAGGTATTTGAGAGTGGGTGTTCGCAACAGGATTGGTATCGAGGACAACAAAATCGACTGGAAATATAAAATCTCCAACTTTGATAAGCACGTCCTCGATAATCCCCATGGGAATACGAATGGATCTATCCGCCAGTTGGAGGGTGATCTTAGTTGGTTTCAATTCTCCCAAGTTCAACTGTTGATAAACAGAGAATGGGAGGAGGTTGACCGCTGATCCTAAATCAAGCAAAACATTGCTCAGTCTAGTGTCCCCTATCGTACACTGAATAGTAGGACACCCAGGGTCCTTGTATTTTGTGTAGGTGGGATTGGACAAAAGTGAGCTGATATTTGCAGCCAAGAATGCTTTCTTAGGAACATTGGTCTTCCTCTTGGTTGTGCAGAGATCCTTCAACACTTTGGCATATTGAGGTATTTGTTGGATGACATCCAACAAGGGGATGTTAACCTTTACTTGCTTAAACACCTCTACTATCTTGTCCATGTTGTCACTCTGCTTTTTGTTTAACCTACTTGGATAGGGAGCTTTTGGCAGGTAGGTTTTCTGCTGTGCCTGAGAAGAAAGCTTTGGTGTATTACCCTCACCCTCAGCTTCTTCTCCACCACCATTCCCACTGAGGGGCTGCATAGATGGTGGTGGGTGTGGCAAGGAAATGTGATTGTCAACCTGTTTTCCATTCCTTAAGGTCACAATGGAATTGACATGGGGAACAGGTTCCTCCACATGGTTCACTTGCCTCCCCCGAGGTACCACATTCTCATTTTGCATTTGCTGTTGTTGGTACATGCGGGGGTTAGCCTCAGGCTGGCTAGGAAAAGACCCTCTCTCTCTTTCATGTACAGACTGAGCCAATTGGCCCATCTGAAACTCTAGAGATTTGATGGTCTGCTGATTTGAAGTGAGAACTTGACTCGTGGTTGACATAAAATTTTTCATTGAGTTTTCAAGTCCACGAGTCAAGGTCTCAAGCGAATTGAATCGGGTTTCCATATTATTGGAATTTGGGAAACCCGATTGATTGGTGGTTTGCGCTTGGGGTGGCTGATAGGAATGCGCATGCATGGGAGGTTGGTATGATTGGTAAGGTGGTCTCGAGGAGTTTGGAGGACCACCCGGGGCATTAGTTTGGTTCCATGAAAAATTGGGGTGGTTCCTCCATCCAGGATTATAAGATGATGAGTATGGGTCATTCCTGGCTCTATCATAGACGGCGTTGACACGCTCCATCTCAGGAGGAATGGACTCACACTCGCTTTCTACATGACCTATCCTACCACATGAATGACAGGGAACTGGACCAGATGTAGACATGTGAGGTGCACTTTGTTGGTTTTGGAGCTCAATCGAGTCCATACGGCGCATTAAGGCCGCCATGCGTGCCTCGGTGGCCGTAGTGGTATCGATAGCAAATGCGGTACCCGATCTAGTCGAGTTTGCATTCGCGATCCTCGCTCCTATACTAGATGATGCAGGTGGTTCCCTCACACTCTCCCACTGCATGGTTTTCTCAGCGAGGTCTTCTAGGAAGGCCCATGCCTCTCTTTCATCCTTTCCCAAGAACTGTCCTTGACACATGGACTCAAGGAGCGTTCTGGACGGGATGTGAAGACCCTCATACACAATCTGACAAAGACGCCACAACTCAATGCCATGGTGAGGGCACGAGGATAGTAGCTCCTTGAACCTCTCTAGATATGCATGAAATGTCTCGGTCTCATGTTGATAGAACGAATTGATTTCGTTCCTCAACTTTTGAGTCCGATGATTAGGAAAGTACTTCTTGAGGAATGCAGATTGAAACTCATCCCAAGTCTTAAAGGAATTCACCTAGTTGCTGTACAACCACTTCTTGGCATCATCCTTTAGTGCAAAAGGAACGAGCCTAAGATGGATGGAGTCTGTGCTAAGTTGTTGCAGCTTGAACATAGCACAGACCTCCTCAAATTCCCTGAGAAAGATATAGGGGTCACCTTTCCCAGTGAAATGAGGGAGCATGGAAATGAATTGAGGCTTAACCTCAAAATGGTTCCCATTAGCCTCTGGTAATACGATGCATGAGGGTAGAGCTGTACGGCTCGGGTAGCATCGATCACGTAGAGGTATGGGAACGACAACTGGGAGCACTGGTCGAACAGGTGGGTCCAGCAACTGATCCTCCTCACGGAAATTAGCAGCCATTGGACCCGAACTACGTGCGACACGAGAGGAGGGAGGTGTCGAGAAATCGATGACCGAAGCCGGATTGAAAACGCTCCTCGTCAAACGACCACTCTCGTCTCGTGTCCACGAAAGCATGCACAAAGGTGCACACACAAACCACAACTCTCTTTTTTTTCTTTTCTTTTTTTTTCTTCTTTTTTTTTTTCAAATGAAGAATGTACGTAGAAGAGAAGACGAGGGAACACAGGAGAGAAAGAATGACTCAGGAGAGAAGGGAAGAAGTCCTTAAGCTACGGCGGATGGGTACAGGTAGAAGCACACAAGCAAACAAGGCTCAAACAATCCTAAGGTCGCTATAGGTCCTTACAGCTAGACGACGCCTAACTGCGAGGTCACACGGCCTCAACACGCCTCACCTCCCTACAACGAGGACCACAAAGCCCAGCAAGTGAGCCAAGATCCGAGGATCTCGTCTCTCCTACTATCGACAAAGTGGGCAACGCCGATCAGGTCATGACGGTCGGGACCGGATCACTCTCCTAATGCGTCCAAGATCCTTAGGGCCAATGTCTACTTGATTTTAAAATTAGGCTCTTGATTAGTGTGATTTTTGGGGCGAAGGAAAGGGTGATGAAATCCCCCACCTTATCTTTTACGGGACAGCCCCTCCTTAGTAGCGTTTTGGAGTCCTAAATCTAGCAATCAACTCTCCAAACAACGCTCAACTCACACTTGTTGCAATGCACTTCCTACTAACTAATGCATGTTCATACGAAATGCATGAATGAGAGTAGAAGGTGCGTACCTCACGCCAGCTCTCAGCAACAGAAAATAAAGCTAAGATAAAAGACAATCTAAATGCCTAAGTCACATACATGATGCATGACCTAAACAAGAATGAATGCCTAATCTTTTGCTTTGAGTTTTAGGGTCCAAGTTGCTTAAAGGAGGTTTGATTATTGATCTGGGAACGAACTATAAGTCAAAACATGCCAAATTGAGTCCCAGATAACTAGATCATTTAGAGAAACAACAGCAAGAAATTAAAAGATGAACAGAGCTCACCAGACCGCTGATTAGCGGTCTCAGACCGCTGATTGGCGGTCTGAAGTGCTCAGGTCGTCTGGAAATTTCTCCAGTAGCCTCCACTTGCTATTCCCAGTCTCCTGAAACAAAGAAAAACTACAACACACAAATTAAATCCACTCGAATCGTCCAAACAAGAGTCTGGACTGGCACCTCCCCGGCAACGGCGCCAAAAACTTGTTGAACGTTTTATATTTCTACCGCAAGTGCACGGCCGCGATGAAGCGGTGGCAAGTACGGGTCGTCCTCAGGGAGGTGAGCAGGCTCTTGTTTATCAGAAATCAAGTGGCAAAAATAGGGGAGAAAGATTGATTACACTACTCTACACTAAACTACTCTAAGAAGTATGAAAGGTGAAAGAAGCAAACAAACGATGAAATAAGAACTAAGCTAAGAACAAAACAAGAATGCTGGAATTTCAGGAAGGGAAAACCCCTAAGGGGTGGAGTGAGTGCACACATGCAAAGAGGTGGGTGTAGAATACATTCTTTAAGCACATGAAGGTGGTGTTTATCAAGCATAGGAAGTGTCTAAATGTGTGGCAAAACCTATCAATCTATTCACCAACTTAGTTGATTAACATTTACATATGCAAGGTGTTTATTTCAGAACCTAAACAAGCATGAGAGGTGTCTAATCATTTTGGCAAAACTCATCAAGTTATAAATTCTATCCTAAACAAGCAAGCATACATTCATGTTTAATCAACACATTGAAATTAAAGCATTCATCCCATTCTCTAATGCATGTATGTACATCTACTCCACCCCCCAAAGGGGATGGAACTACTCACTAAACATTACACTAATTATTAAACTAAGCAAAGAAAGCATATTAAAACTAAGCTAGAAATAAAAGACGATTAAACTAAAACATGCACAAACAATAAAAAGAAGCATAAACAAACAATGAAAGAAACACAAAACTTTATTGATAAAAATGACTCACATTAAAAGTAGCATCCTCCTACTTTAGTGTGTGCTTCAAGGCCTCACTTCTAGTAGGAAGAATAGCCACTTAAAATATGGAGTAGTTTACATAAGAAGGTGAAGAGTTCTATTTATAGCCATAGAAAAAGGCAATTCGGGACAATCCCCCGATGTGGGACTAAACAGATACCATAAATGGACTAAGAATGCTCTAATACACAGGCCATAACAAGCTAAGAGAATTTGGAGCAACTTGGACCGCCAATTAGCGGTCCAAGACCGCTAATTAGCGGTCTATAAACTCCAGATCGTCCTGGGCTTTCTTCTGGGCTTTCCATGTTGGTATTTGTTGTCTTTGATGCGGTTACTTGAGTTGTTGGATCTCCGACCCGAGTAGAATTGCCAAAATACTCCCCATGATGGTATGGAGTTCTCTATTTTGCACTTTGGTCCTTTGGTCTTATATTCAGGTCCTTCTTCCTTGCATCTCAGTCCCCAGATCTCACAATTCAGTCCTTTTTCCCAGCTTTTGGGTCCTTTTATGCTTCAACTCTTCAAACCTATTTATTCCTGAAAACTAAACACAAAACTCGTAACATAGCATTGTTTAGATGAAAGATAATGGATATAAGATGCAAATATGAGCATGAAATGATGCCAATCATTTATCCAATTTAATAGGTACAAATTTATGTGAACTACTAAAATATACATTTTTATATTGTTTAATACACCGCAAATATCTTTTTATATCTGTATCCATTTACAAAATATCCGCTCCATATCCGTATCCACTCTCTCTCACACACCTCTACATATCTCCACTCTAGGGGGATTTAGTCATATCTTGTTGATTCATTCTTAGTTTTGTTTAGTTTAGTTAGTAGCTTAATCCTCTCCATCTCCTTTTCTCTCCCTTTCGAGTATGGTGGGAACAACGACACACACAACTCCTCATGGTACGTCCCGTACTTGTCGCATCTTTACCGACATCATGCACTTGCAGAAGTTTTGAAATAATAAAATCTTAATCAATTGGTTGTACGTTACAGATTGTCAACTTTGTACATACAATATATATATATAGAAATCAATGGGTATCGACTACGATTGTATAAGTTACTGATTAGTAGCATATCATATGACTCATTCATGTTATATATCATTTATCTCACCCCCATGTTTGTGCTACTCGGGTTGTTGTTGCATACATTTCAGTGTTTCGGTAATAAAGAAGAGAAAAGAAGTGAAAATAACCTAAATTCAATAAGAAATGACTGGTTTGGAAGCCTTCTGGACTTGTTTGTAATGTTCAAGAACTGGACTGAAAACCTAAAGGGACCCAAGTGAAAATATGGAGGGACCTAAGTGTAAATACAAATATGTTGGTTACAAAAGACCATAATGTCATGAACTGGATGAGTAATTCAACAATTAAAACCAAGCGGGTTCGAACCAATGGCTCTGGTGCACTCTACATGCTAAAATTGTACATTTAAGCTACTAGTGAAATTAAAGGTCGATCCGACCCAAATGATCCACCACTAGCGGATTCGGTTGGTTGTTCGACCCAAATTACTCTGGTGGGTCAGGTTGTCGGGTCAAAGCAATACGTAATCCTTGTAATCCATGACCGCCTAGATTCATCCTGACCTTTTTCTATAATTACACTTGTAATCCTTCCCCTCTTCTTCCTCCTTCCTTCTCCACCATCAGAGTAGGTTTTATTTTTTGTTTAGTAGAGTAGGTTTGATTTTTTGTTTAGTAGTGTAGTGTAGGAAAAGATAAACACCTTTTGTAATATTTCTTTCTTAATCAAGTTTTAGTTTCTTGTTTTTTATGTTCTTGTCTTTCATTTGATGCAATTTTTATTCCATTACTTTGGTTAGATCTTGTTTTCTTTAGTTGTTCATGTGTTGTTTTTATTTTGTTATTTATTTGTTTACATGATGATTAGTGAGTAATTCATCCCCATTGTGGGTGGAGAATGATGTCAAGTGAGAATGTTGTGAGATTGGTGTGTGTTTTAATCTTAATCTTGGAGCTTCACATGATTTCCATAATCATTTTGTTGGGTTCCTCACTCTTGCGTTTGATGTGTTAATGGTCTTAATTGATGCATAGCACATGTTTTGGCTAGTTGACTCACTTTATGGGGAATGATGAGGTGAGAATATGGTTGGAGTGGGTAAAGAGATAAGGATGACGTGTGGGAGCATGTGCTCTTGTTGTCCTCATTTTAATTAATGTCTTGTATGTTTTAATGATAATGTTAAATCTTAATTAATGTGGAGACATAGTTGGTGTTGTGGTCAATATGGATTTCTGTGTTCTTCATGTCATATTAGAGATAAGATTGACATGTAATCATGTGGTAGGCTTTGTCCTAATCTTGAGTAGTATTTTGTATGTTTTAACGATGATGATAAATCTTAATCCATGTGGAGACACTTTAGGATTGTGGCATTATAAGATTTCCATGTTATGCATGTGATAAGCGCTTAATTGTACACACACACAACTCACACATCTACATTTCTGCACGCATTCTCCACCTCCTACGGGGTTAGTTTTTGATTAGTTGTTGGTCATTCGCGTCGTTGTTTGTCACTTAGTTTAAATACTCTCATTCTCCTTTTTCTTTCCCGACTCGAATATGATCAATGACGACCCGCACTCGCTGCTCGTGGACACGACCCGTACTTGCAACCGCTTCAACGCGGTCGTGCACTTGTGGTTTTGAACTTTAATTTCCCAACAGTTACCACCATCTTTACTTTTATTGGGCTTACCTAGGTTTACTTTCAAACCTCAAATTTCTAAGGCATTTCGTACTTCATCAACATTTCTATTTAGTTTCCTTAACACATAGATAAGTAAAACATTTGTGGTCACGATAAATAACACACTTGTGTTAGTGTCGGTTCACGATAGAGTAGCCAAAAGCAATGTGGTTTTAACTAGAATCTTGTAGAAAACACATCAAGAGGATAAAAACCTTGGATGGAGATATGATTGTGTGCGTTGATTCTGGAATCCTATTGAGCGCACGGTCTGTCTTTGTCAACTCGGCCAATTAAAAAAAGGTTAATTGTTTGGATGCCCTTACAAAATACTATAATTCCCAATAATCATCACTCTACACTTATTTGTTTATATGACATTGAAAAACTAACATTATTTACTAAATGACATTAAATTTTTGGATGTGCCACTCCTTTCACGGATTCCGCTGATGACATCATCTTTAACGTCAATGACATCATCAACGGAATAAAAAAATAAATTTTAATTGTAAAATTTACAAATCCCACATTGTATAATCTACTAATTCTTTTTAAAACTTCTCTTTCTCCCTTCTCTTTCTTTGATCTCTCTCATTTCTCCCTCTCCTGTTTTTCACCCTCTCTCATCCCTCTTTCTCCCTCTCTTGAATTTCTCTCTCTCTTTTAATGTAAATGTGGTTACGTAACTTTGTTTAGATTATAATTTTTATTTTTCCTTTTATATACTTAACAAATCACTTAGGCAAAACATATTCCACTCTCTTTTCACCCTCTCTCCTTCCCTCATATTTCTCTCTCTTCCTTCTTTTGTCGAGAGGGGAAAAAGGGCGAGTGAGAAAGAGGGATGAGAGAGAGAAGTGGAGAGGGAGAACGGAGAGAGATAGTCAAGAGAGAGAAAGAGGGATGAGAGGGAGTGAAAGAGTGGAAAGGGAGAAAGGATAGAGAGGGAGAGGAATAAGAGAGAGAGTGAAAGAGTGAAGAGGGAGATAGGGGAGAGATCAAAGAAAGAAAAGTTTGAAAAGGAATTAGTAGATTACAATG
Organism: Triglochin maritima; assembly: GCA_963682175.1. Classification (NCBI taxonomy): domain Eukaryota; kingdom Viridiplantae; phylum Streptophyta; class Magnoliopsida; order Alismatales; family Juncaginaceae; genus Triglochin; species Triglochin maritima. The sequence goes on along the minus strand of OY821788.1, from coordinate 24,664,389 downwards.
TGGGATTTGTAAATTATACAATTGAAATTTATTTATTTAATTCCATTAATGGCATCATCGACATCAAATATTATGATATCAACAAAATATGTCGAATGAGTCACGTGTCCGAAAATTTAATTGCATTTAGTACATAATGTTGATTTTTCAATGACATATAAACAAATAGGTGTAGAATTGTGGTCATTGGGAGTTATAATGTTTTCTAATGACATCCAAGCAAATAACCAATTAAATAAAGCTTATTTGCTGTAGAAAGATCACTTTTGGATGTAGGTACACATGTATTATATAAACTTTCAAAGCCGTGTGAATCCCTTTTTTTTCAAAATCTTTATTTTAATGTTCTGGTGGTTACGAAAATAGTTAGATTGAAATTTTCTTGTTTTTCTTTTATAACTTTACAAAGTCCTAAGTCAAAATAACACTTTTTTGACATTTTGTTGGGTACGAAAATAACAATAACAATAAAGTCTTTATTTTCAAACAAATTGAGGTATAGGCTAGAAAAGAAACACATTAAGAAATTATACTTCTACACATGAATGGTTTTCTTTCACTCACTCTTTTCAAAGCCAAATCCTTAGATACGTTACATTTCTTCAAGTTCCTATCCAAGGATTTAATTTTGGATAGGAGTGGCCCAAGGCAATTTACGAAATTCTATCCAAATCCATAATTGTTTACATTTGTAGAATGGCCCAATTAAGGCAAGTCCAAATTTCTTTCCAAATCAGTAACGTATTTGCATGGAATATGTTTTGCCTAAGTGATTTGTTAAGTATATAAAAGGAAAAATAAAAATTATAAAAATCAGTAACGTATTTGCATGGAATATGTTTTGCCTAAGTGATTTGTTACGTAACCACATTTACATTAAATAGTGATTTTAACAAAAAAAAATGGAATTCTCTTGGTCTGTTATGCCAAACGTCAGAGTATTTTAATCGAAGGCTCGGTTTGGCTAATGATTTTGAGGAGATGATTCTTCAGTAGAATCGATTCCAAACACTTATAGCAGAATCTGATTCAACAAATAAGCATTTTTTTTTAAAAATGTGTTTGGATAATATCGATAAGAATTTCATTCTGGAAATGAATATGTAAATTTTACCCTCTCTTGCTATCTCTTCCAATCCAACAATTTTTTAAACGAAAAAAAATTCTAACAATCGAAAGAAACTTACAACAAAACACACACATCCATAACGAAAAACATCACACGTCTACTGACTGCAAAAAGGGCAAGGATACAGAGGGGACAGGAAGTGGAGCCATGGGTTGGTTGGAGAGAATGGTTCATCACTAAATGAGGTTTTGTTGTTAAAAAGAGAAACAATTGGAGGTAACTGAGGAATTTGATACAGAGATAAGATTAAGGTAGTTTGTGTATTGTGTGTATAAATTTTAGGGTTACAAACGTGAATTATATATTGTACATGAAGTTGGATGTAGCCGTTGTGGCTTGCCAAAGATGTAATCCGAGATTGCATGAGGTTGGGTTGCGTTTATGGAAGGAGGCGATGATGAGGAGATCTTCTGAGCCAAGCTGGTTGATCTTTGTTTGGTATGTTTCTTAACACGCCCCCTCAAGTTGGGTCCGGAAGAGATTGAAGTAGCCCAACTTGGAAAGGATGAATTGAAATTGTCTTTGTAAAGATATCTGCGAGTTGTTCCTTGCTTGAGATGTATGGTACTTCTATTTCTTTTTTTGGATCTTTTCCAGGATGAGTGACAATCAACTTCAATATGTTTGGTTCTTTCGTGAAACACTGGATTTGCAGTTATGTGGCGAGCAGCATTATTGTCACTGAACATGTTCATGGGCTCGTTGTAAGATTGCTTCATGTCTCGAAGGAGCTGTTTGAGCCAAGCTAGCTCACTTGTGGTGGAGGCCAAAGCTTGATATTCTACTTCAGCGCTTGATCTAGCAATAACATTTTGTTTCTTACTTCTCCAAGTTACAAGATTTCCACCAACGAATGTACAAAAACCTGTAGTGGATTTGCGATCATGACTTCTTGTCCAATCTGCATCGAAGAAGCTAGTTATAGAGTTAGAATTATTAGTTTTCATCCATAATCCTTGTCCAGGAGTCCTTTTTCGATAACTAAGTATCCGATCAATAATGTCTAAGTGGTGTGTGTGAGGTGCATGCATAAATTGGATAACAGTGCTAACTTCATAGGTTATATTGGGTCTAGTTACAGTAAGATATATGAGTTTCCCTACAAGTCTTTGAAACCGGCCAATGTCCTTAACTGGTTCTCTTTCAGTAGGCCCAACCTTGCGGTTAGTCTAGATGGGAGTGTTGGGCGGTTTGGACCCAAGTTTCCCGGTTTCTTTTAGTAAGTCAATAGTGTATTTTCTTTGTGACAAAAACAAACCTTTTGTGGAGTATGCAATTTCTATTCCTAAGAAATACTTTAGAATCCCAAGATCTTTGATGTCAAATTTAGATTTTAGATAGCTTTTGACTAGATTGATTGTATGATCACTATCACCGGTGATTATAATATCATATACATAAACTAGGACAATGGTGGTTATGTTATGCTGGTGTTTAATGAACATGGATGCATCAGCGGAAGACTTTATAAACCCAAAACGTAAAAGAGAGTGGCTATCTTTTGCATACTATGCACGTGGGGATTGTTTCAATCCGTAGATTGATTTGTGTATCTTGCATACCTGGTTTGTAGTAAAGTTGTACCTGGGAGGTGGAGTCATATACACTTCCTCTTCAAGGTTCCTTTGAAGAAAGGTGTTTCTAACATCCATTTGATATAGTTCCCATACTTTGTTAACGGCTATGGAGAGAAGAACATGAATAATGTTTATTTTAGCTACTAGAGCAAGAGTTTCTAAGTAATCTAGACCGTAAGTTTGAGTAAACCCTTTAGCAATAAGTCTAACCTTATATGTTTCAATTGTCCCGTTGCTATTGTACTTGATCTCGTAAATCCAATAACACCCAACTGGTTTGATCCCGGTTTGTAATGGAACAAGAGTCCAAGTTTTATTAGATTCTATAGTGCTTTAATTTCATCTTCCATGGCCTTGTACCATTTTGGATCCCTAATAGCTTCATGATATGAGTTGGGTTCTTTATAATTATATATTGGGGTTATGAAAGCTTTGTGAGTGAGTTTTACTTGATTATAGGACAAGTAGTCCTAAATAGGATAAGTTTATGTGGGAAGTGATAAAATCTTTCAACTTAGTTGGAGGACGATTTCGACGGGTCGATCTTCTCCTTTGGATGATTTCTTCTTGGTTGTTCATTTGGTCCTCTTCTTCTCCTCCTCCTCCTCCGTTGTTTTCTTCTTCTTCTTGTGGGGTTAAGTTGTCGACATGAGATTCTGATATTCCAGGGTCCAAGGTTGGATGTGGAACATCAATCGTTGTGGGCACATCTTCACTTCTTTGAAAGTAAGGCTCTCGCTCAACAAAAGAGGCATCTCTCGAAACATAAAATTTACAATTTTCTCAGTCATAACATTTGTATCCTTTTTTGCTAAAGGAATAACCAAGAAAAATACATTTGACGAAATGAAAGTCGAGTTTATCCACTCGTTTCTTGTGAACAAAACAAACACATCGAAATATCCAAAGATGATCAAGAATTAGTTTTTTCCCAAGTAAAATTTCCAAAGGTTGCTTTTTTGAAGAGTAGAGATTGGTAGCCAATTTATGAGGTACATTGTGGTTAAAACGACATCTGACAAAAATATTTTGGGACAATATTTTGAAATACTAAAGATCGGGTAATACTCAAAAGATAGCGATTTTTCCTTTCAGAGACAACATTTTGTTGGGGAGTATTAATACAAGTAGTTTGATGAAAAATTCCCTTGGTTTTCAAAAAAAATTGAAAAAGGTGGATGGTATATTCGGAACCATTGTCAGATCTAAAATATATAATTTTGTAGTCATACATATTTTGACGAGGGTCACAAAATCACAAAAAACATTGAAGGCATTAGATTTTGCTTTTAGAAGGTAAATCCATGTAGTGCGGCAAAAATCGTCAATAAATGAAATAAAGTATTGGAAACCGTTGTAAGATTCAATAGACTGGTCCCCAAATATCGGAATAAATAAGTTCAAGAGGGCAACTAGCTTTATTTGTAGAAGAATGAAAAAGTAATCTAGTTTTTTCGAATAATGTCTACATCACAAGAATATTCGGAGGTAATAAAGGGAATAAGAGTTTTTAAAACATGATGAGACGGGTGTCCCATTCTCTTGTACCAAAGCTCATGGTTTGGTTTATTAATAACATGTATCGCCTTAGTTTTGGTGTCTAACATGTAGAGTCCATTTATGAGAACTCCTCTACCAATCATCATCCCTGTGATTCGATCCTGAAAGATTACATCAACAAGAGTGAATATAACATTACAGTGTAAATTCTTAGTAATTTTAGCAATTGATAGAAGATTGGAATCGAAAGAGGGTAGATACAACATATTTTTAGCAAATTTATTTAACATTTGCATGTTCCTTGCACCCTTGATTTCAACTTGGTTACCATATATTGGCTACGGTTGCGAATTTATTTAGGAAGTCCAAATTATTTTTAATATTATTTAGTAATGAAGGGTTTCCAGTCATATGGTCTGTAGCACCCGAGTCAATAATCCATCTAGCATCATGTGATTTATTAACAGAAAAATTAGGAGTATAATTATCTAAAATATTTGCCATACCTTTGTAATTACCTAAACTATGAGGGTTGCTTTGCAAATAGCGGTTCAAATGGGCTAACAGTTGGCCCAACGATTAGGAATTGATATATGTGGTCTTGTTCCATTTGCACAAGGATGACCTTCGGGTCCAAGCTTGGAGGTTCATACATGGCTAACTCTCATCCCATCCTCTTTGAAGTGCTCCAAGATACTTGGTGATGGTTTGATTGCTTTGTTTTCTCTGCGAAATATCTTGCTTTTGTTTGAATATATGAGCAAAGTTTTGAGCCTTACCATAGATGTTTTGGACAGAGTCTCATAACTCCTTTGCAGAGTTTTTGTATAAGAAGATTCCACCGATTTTTGATTGCATTGAGTTGATCACCTATGACATGATTAAGTGATCCATTGTCTGTCACTCTTCTTGTTTTGTTTCAGTTCCCACGCCGGTTGGTTTTGTTGTTGTCCTCGTGATATGTCCTAGCTTCCCTTTGCCACTGAGGGAAAATGAGACTGGTGTCGCCTATGAAAGATAGTTCTACCCATTTAAAAGTTGGGAGACGAGTCAGAGTGCGTTCAGCTCCGGGTCTGACATTGGGATGTCTGCTTTCTGGGAGAAGGATGGTTGGCTAGATTGGCCTTCAACCCCCAAAGAGAGGTAGAGACCGATGGTGTGGCTTTGGGAGGAAGGTTGGCTCAATTTGGCCTTCAACCCCCTAAGAGGCAGACACTGATGATGAGCTTTTGGATGCCAGAGGTCGACGCTATTTTTTTCTTTCTCAGAAATGTAGCTCTGATACCAAGAAGAATTTGATATAGAGATAAGATTAAGGTATTTTTTGTATTGTGTGTGTAAATTTTAGGGTTACAAAGTGATTTATATATTATACATGAAATTGGATGTAGCCGTTGTGATTTGCCAAAGATGTAGTCCGAGATTGCATGAGATTGGATTGCGTTTATGGAAGGAGGCGATGATGAGGAGATCTTCTAAGCCAGGCTGGTTGATTTTTCTTTGGTATGTTGCGTAACAGTAACACTGTCTTTTTCTGCAATAATCAATGAATAGTGTTTTGGAATCAGTTTTTACTTGATTCCACAAGCAAGAAAAAAGTTGTGGGAGTGGTTTTTTAGGAGGTATAATCGATTCCTCGTCCGAATTTGATTTTGAAAGTTGGATGTTTGGCAAGATGGATTTTTCTCTGACAGATTTCTTAGAATCACTCCCAGAATCTTACCCAAGCATGGCATAAATCTAATAAGTTATTGTTATATCCTTACCTTTGTTTGGGTGCTAATGGTTATTAGTGGAGTGTGTTGGGACTGCCTGGGGAAGAGGAGACGTGATGGCTGGGTATGGAGACGAGTGTGTGAGGTGATGGAAGGCATGGTGATGTGATAGGCAGCATGGTGGGATGGTGGGGTTGGTTATAAGAGAAGCGTCATGATGTGTTCGTTTTAAATACCGTAATTGCACGACGTCGGTGAAGATGTGGCAAATACGGGTCGTGTCCACGAGGATGTGTGTCAACTTTGGTTCTTCAGAAATCGAGTGGGAAAAGCGGGGAAAAGGAATTGATTACAGTAAAGTAAACTATGCTAAACTAGCACGAATCAATCAAAGAAGATGAAAGCACGAGATGAAATAAAACTAAACTAAGTGACTAATAAAAGCAAGCTGGAAATCGGGAATGGAAACCCCTAAGGGGTGGAGTGTGTGTACACATGAAATAAGTGGTGATGAATGCATTCAATAAAGCACAATTGTAGGTAGTGTTGTTATGCATAAGAAGTACCTCATGGCAAGACTTATCATCCAAATCACTAACCTAAGTGATTAATATGAGTATGAACAAGTTTGTTATTGAGAACCTAAACAAGCATGGAATGTACCTAAAGATTAAGCAGAAACCATCAAGTTAAGTATTCTCTTTAATTCAAAGAAGCATACTTATATTTCTCACATACAACAACATATATCATTCATTCCATACTACATGACATGTATAAACATGAACTCCCCCCCCCCCCCAAAGGGGGATGGAACTACTCACTACTCATTAAACTACAAACTACATCAAGAAAAGGAAACATTCTAATTACTTCTACTAAGATAAAACAATATTAAGCTAAGCAAACAAGAATTAAAGGAGAAGACAACATTAAAACAAACTATAAAGAATTATTTTATTTACATGACTCACATTAAAAGTATCATTCTTCTCCACCTTGAGTTTTGCTCCATGGCTTACTCCAAGTAGAGAGAATGTCACAAAGCAATAGGTAAATACAAAGGAGGAAGAATAGTTCTATTTATAGTCATAGAAAAAGGTAACCAGAGACAGTCCCCTGGTATGGGACTAAACACGTACCATAAATGGACTAAATACACACTAATACACCACCCGGCTGAGGCTTATCAGGTTTGGATCCAAATGTATTTTCCAATTAGTAGTCTGGGTTGGACTGATCGGGTTACTTTGGTGGAGAATTTTGTGGATCGATTTCATCATGTTTGGTGCAACCAAAGTGGTTGTTGGAGCTTAGACCCATATCAAATTGCCAAAATGCTCCTCATGATGGTGTGGAGCTTCTTGATTTGCTCATTGGTCCTTTTGGTTTTACATCCGAGTCTTTCTCTCTTGCATCTCAGTCCATAAGTCTTGCATCTTAGTCATTTTCCATGCTTTTAAGTCTTTTGAGTTTCTTCTTCTCAAACTTGTTTATTCCTGAAACTTAAACATAAAACTCATTACGTAGCATTGCTTAGGATAAAAATAAAGGATATAAGACACAAATATATGCATAATATGATGTCAATCAAATACCCCACACCTAACTTTTGCTTGTATTTTGGGTTGGACCGAGCGTTAACCATCGAAATGGTTGATAGCTCCAGACTTCTGTCCAACCGGTAACTTAATCCACTTAACGATTAGGTCGACCGATTGGATTGGTTGTTCGACTGTTCGTGACTTGATGATTGTAGGAAAAAGCATGATATTTTCGGTCGAATGTGGCCCTTGAGCCGTTCGACCGTTGCCTTGATGTTGACTTAGTCTTAGTCTAGATTCTAACCATGTAGCGGTCGACCGGTTTCTACGTGTTGTTAAACCATTGGGGCTTAGGTTGTGAGCCCAGAGTTCGACCGATTGTAGGCGTCTGTTCGACTGATTACCTTGGGAACGGTCGACCAGTATACCATTTTTGGTCGACCGTTTGGGCCCAGAACTGAATCCTTTTCCTGGTGGAGTGTCAACTCTGTCCACGGAAACCCATGTCCTCACCTAGGGCGTGAGCCGGAGGTGACGGTGGGTGCATTGATCGTGCATGTCCAGGGACCGCCGAGTGGAAGAGTGGATACTTGGGACGTGCCACCTCTCTTTTATAGATTCTGGCGTAGTGTATGCTTTACTTGACTCATATTAGAGTAGTAGACCTGAGGGATCACGGATCCCGATGTGCGATGTTGCATGACTCTACAGAGCAGGATGACCATGCAGGCTTCAGTCCGGATGAGGCGATTGGCTGGCCTTATGGTGGATGGATACCTTTGACTGGCATTGATGGCGATGTTTGTACCGTCTGATGTTGTTCCAGACGAGATGTCCCGACCGTTGTTGTTCTGCTGGGAGTGTCATCGATGTTCCGGACGTGATGACCCAACCGATGTTATTCCGGCAGCTGTATACTGACTGACGATGTATTTTGGCACAACCAAGCGAGGTGGACCTACCTGAGTGACGACTCCGTTGGTGAGGTGTTGACCTCAAGATTCAGCTGATTCTACTAACGCGGACGTGTGGACGCCCCTCACCGAACCTCATGATTAGTGTAGCCGCGTGTGGGGTGCGTTGCGTACTTTTCGTAATATCGTATGTGCCTGCGGTAGGTCCCTACGGGTGACTCGATGTTGGTTTTGTTGATAAATGTCCTTTATTACCCTTGGTGGTAGATGTTTACTGTTTGCATTGTATAGTCATGTTATACTTGTATGATAGGTTCATTTATGTATTGATGAGCATGCATATATGTGAGCTTGGTATACAGGGTTTGCTTATGGAAACTCAAGCATTGTTATTATGTTTACATTTCAGGATTGCAGTAGGTTCTGACGGGTGGTGAGTGAGGACGATGACACTTTGGGATCAAATCCTCCTATCTCATTTCCTAGGTTGTATGATTACTTGTATTTATCATTTCATGTACATTGATGTAATCATACATTTTGACGACTCTAATGTAATATAGTGCACATCTTGGATATTTTATGAATAGTGTTCCCACTCTTTTGGGGTCTTAATCTGTGTGATGATTGTTTTTAAAATTTAAATTTTCCACTATTTCAAGACGTTACAATTATGTTACAGTAGTTTGTGCTAAACGAGTGGAGGTGCTAAGCCAAAAGGAATAGTGAAGTCCATAATCACATCGTTGAGGTAATTACCGGAATATAGTAGGGTCAAAATACCGTTCCGCACCAATTAATGCCAAAAAGCGGTGGGGAAATAACACAAATGTGACGCCGGTCTTTGTCACTAATTGATTGTGTCAAACCATAATCATTAACTCATATAATTGAACTGGCGAAATGTGTAAGATAAATAATCCAAATGGCAACGCCGGTCTGATACATCTTCTATGATGTTACACTTCACGAATTAAAAATTCTAGATAACGGCGCTATTCGGTTGTCTCATAAACAAATTCATAATACGAAAGTTGACTTCCCGCCACTATATAAAGTCTCCCATGCAGATTATCTTTTGCAAACACACAGCCAACAAGCAGTTCAGTTGCAGTCATAGCCTCTTTAGATAGTACAATTAATGGAACTCCATATGCCATCATGGCAAATCCTACTTTGCACCCTTGTGTTCATCTACATGCTTGTGAAGAAGTGGACTTCGCCTAAGCTACCTCCCGGGCCATGGAAGCTGCCTATCATAGGCAGCCTCCACCATCTCCCCGGTTCATTACCACATCGCCGCTTTCGTGATTTGGCGAAGAAGTACGGGCCCATTATGCACCTCCAACTTGGTCAAGTTGAGGCGATTGTCATCACCTCTCCTAGGTTGGCCAAAGAGGTGTACAAGACCCACGACATGATCTTTGCTTCTCGGCCGGATATGCTTTCCCCCAGGGTCTTTGCCTACAATTGTACCGATGTCGTCTTTGCTCCTTACGGGCAGTACTGGAGGACGCTAAGAAAGATTTGCATCCTTGAACTTTTGAACGCCAAGCGTGTCAGGTGATCTATTTGTTAACACGTTTCAACTTGAGAATTATACCATGCTTATATTAGAAAAGCAAACATAATACTCATAAGAAAATATATTTACATGCATGACATCGTTTAGTTGTTTTCTGGGTAAAAGATCATGGCTCAATTTGTGTTACCAAAGTGCAATGACGCAACGGATCCCCTGATGATCTAAACCTGGAGAAGTTAACCCTAGTGACGCAGTACGTAGTCTACCACCTTTCAAGGAGAGTAGGATTAATGCTAGTTAGTTGATGATTTTACCATACAAAATCAACTCTAAAACTATATTTGACTTGATTTGGCATTATTATAAAATAAAAAAGTGAACTTACACTGGTGATCAAAAGGTTTGGTAGTTTGACCAATCATTAGCGTAACGTCAGTCTATTTCAACGTACATAAAAAGTCAAAGATTATATATGCTTAATAATATATAGCGAAAAATGAATTTTTCAACATAGAATCCTTAAGGAAAAATTAAAATTGTTAAACGTCTAGATTTCTGTGGACTCTATTTCCTGAGGTTTTCTTGTCAGTTCGAGCTTTTGACGAGAGAATGAAAACAAGGAATCTCTTTAAATATTTCCAAAAAAAATCTTCACGAAAAAATATAATACTACATGCTTTTATTTCTTTTTCTTACATTAAATCTTACCAGACTGTATACATCCTTATTAGGAACATTTAAATTATATAGGAGTAATATAAGTCGATCGTTTCTATCTAATCAAGTAAATAAATTACTTTTCACTTGTTTGGTGTCTCTTCGCCCTTGATTTTATTTCCCTTACTTTTGTCTAATTAAAACATCCGTTAATACACTACGAATGCCATTAGAACCTGGTTTTCATATTTTACAGATCATTCAAACCCATACGAGAAAGCGAGGCCAACGATATGGTGCAATCAATTACCATGGAATCGAAAACCGGGTTGGTGGACATCTCAGCCAAAGTTCTTGGCTTCAGCAGCAACATCATATCACGTTCAACGTTCGGGGAGAGGTCAAAACACCAGGAAAGGTTCAGTCGAAACATAAAGAGAGTGATAGAGTTGGCTTCAGGGTTTGCCTTCAGCGATATTTTCCCATCCTTGGAGTTCATCAACACTTTCACCGGGCTCAAACGCCAGCTTGTGACCGTGCAGAAGAGAATCGATGGAATCCTTAATGATGTAATACAAGAACGTAGGATTGAAGGGGGGGACGAAGAGAAGGACTTGCTCGATGTTCTTCTGAGAATACAATCGAAGGGGGACTTTGATTTTCCTTTTACGGTTGATAACTTGAAGGCGGTTATTCTGGTATGTATACATTTCTCTCCAAATTAATTTTTGTGAAACATTATACGTGTTAACTTAAATGTCAAGTGACAATGTTGGGATTCGATCCTAGGCTCCTAGCCGTGCCTAAAGCCAGACTTGGAATCTATCAATCAAGTCAGCCCTAATTGGTCGTTGTCTTAAATAATTTAGAGCATGACATTAGAATTATTGCATAAGTACGTCCTCAATTTTGTGGCTCTCACTAATACCAACATCAGAGGTTAACAGAGTGGTCGATCGTGAAGAGAGAGATGCAAGTAAAGATGCACAAGAATATCATTTATGGGCCATATGTAAGTAGGGGTGTAATCGATCCTTAATCGAGCGAACCAAGCATGCTCGAGATCGGATCGATAAGAAAATCTTCATGTTCGCCGCTCGCTCGATAAGGATTTCGAGCCAAAAACTCCGCTCATGCTCGACTCGACTCGTGCTCGCGAGCGGCTCAGTTCGCTCGAGTGATCGATAAGGGAAAGCGACAAAGAGGGAAACGACGGTGGAGGCAGTAGTGAGAGAGACGACAGAGACAACAACGAGGGAGACAGGGATGATGCGAGTGATGGTGGTGACCTTTGACTTTCTCGCCGCCGTCGTCGAATCTGTGCTAGATGATACATAAACAACAACAAAAACCTAAAAAATCAGTATTCAAGTCATCTTCATTGCACATCACAAGTCAAACCAACCAAACCATGCAAGAACAAAATAAAAGAGGACCTTCTTCTCGACGTCGGAGATGCGGCTGGAGAGGATGGAGTGGTGACCACCGTCGACATTGTAGAGGATGTTGAGGGCGACGACAGTCAGCTTGGCAAAGCCGAAGGCACCGCCGCAAGGGACCTTGGGGATCTTGACGTTCTTGAAGGGGTTTGGGAAGGGAAGGGAAGGGAATGGAATGAGTTTGGGTGTGGTTTAGGTGTTTGTGACCTTGTGTCTTGGGAGAAGAAATGGGTGTAGAACCCAACGTGGACTGAGTTGGGCCATTATTGGTCTCCATACAAAATTTTATTTTTTATTTTTGTTTTAGTTCTAGGTGCTGGATGGATCCTGGGCTAGATAGTTGGGGTAAGTTGAAAGGAAAGTAACATATATGGAGTCCACAATAATAGACTATTATGGATAATTGTAATTGAATATAATAAATATAATAATTGGGTATTTTAACGAGCGAGCGAACAGGCAATCGAACGTCGAGCATCGAGCGAGCATCGAGCGAGCATGGTTTGCTCGTGCTCGACTCGTTTAATTTGTCGAGCGGTTTTTTTGGCTCGTGCTCAGCTCATTAGTAATCGAATCGAGCACGATTCGAGCAAAATCGAGCGAACATCGAACGATCCGTCGATCCCGAGCCAAACTTGACAGCCCTATATGTAAGTGTCATCCACGTAAAGTCTTGTTTGCATGACATTATTTCTTCCGGACAAGTTGATCCAACTGATCATAAAAGAGAGGGGGTAGTCTGAAAAGTTGACTTCTGTGGACCCACTTAAACTCTTTCGTTTTCTAATTGGTAGTTGATTGTGCGCGGTAGGTAGGGTGGCATTCCGTAACGAGAACCCGTCAAGCTGAACCATATCCAGTCGTACTGAACTGAATGGGTATAAAATGGGTATGGTCCAATCTTGTTATTCAATTTCATAACCGACTCGGTTCCAATTTGGTTCCGATTCTAACTACTTGAACCCGATCCGAAATCAAGATATTATTACAAAAAAAAATTAACACTAAGTTTCCCAAATCCCTTGGACCCTAACCCACCCACCTTCCCAACTCCCAACCCCTCTTCCTCTCATGCCGTCTCCGCCAGTCAACCCTCCTTCCACACCAAATTTGTTCGTTCTCTCCCTCTTCCAAAACCCAATTCCCCTCCAAACTCAAGTTCCCTCCCAACAAAACCATCATTCGGTCCTCAAATCCACGTTTTTCCAAAACCCTTGTCCCTTTTCTTCCACATCAACAACAAGATCATTTTACTTCGGTGTGGTTCGAGATCTAAGGTTAGGACACAAGAGGACTAGAATCAATGCGAATGGTATTTTAATGACGATTTGTTTGCTCCATTGCTGTTTTTTTGTTCGAATTTTCAGATTTTTTTGGGAGTTTGTACTAGATCCGGTTCTAGTTATCCAAATTGGAAACCGAAGTAGATTCGGTTCGGTTCTGTGTATTCAAGTAGAATATGATCAAATTTCAGTTCTCTCGGTATCTTAACTGAACGATACGTTGTCAATAGTAGATTATACGTAGTAGGCACCTCACATCTTGTAATAAGTCTATTATTTGTAAAGTTATTTTTTTGGGTCAACTAGGGAGAAATTTTGAGAAAAAAGGGGGAAATAAATTAGTAAACTCAGGATAAATATTAAGTTTTGAGAATGTTTAGTAGGAAGTGATGTGGAAAAAAGAGAGATGCATTTTGAGTTCACTTTACTTTTTTGGTTTGGCGACGGAAAATGATGCTCTAAAAGTCAAATAGGTTAGAAGAAAAGCTACAAGAAAAGATCTCCTTTGGAATGTATGAAAACGGACCAAATCTCCATATTTATATCTCCTAGAATTAAATTAAGGGTAACTTTGTGTTTCCAGTCAACTATTAGATTGGAGGTTATTTCCGAAACAATTCCAACCTCAAAGGATAAGCCTCTACTTCACAAAATTGTACTTAAGCAAGAAACAAAAACAATCCCAACTTTTTATTGAAAAATATTATTAATAAAGTGCAGACATTAAAACATATTCGGCTGGAAGATTGAAAAAACCCAACTAGAATTCCCAATCCATTGCAGGATATATTCACAGCTGGAACGGAGACATCAGCCACTACCCTAGAATGGGCGATGACGGAGCTAATGAGGAACCCCAAAGTCAGGGCCAGAGCTCAGGAAGAGGTAAGAAGAGTTTGGGGTTCGAAACACGACCTCGACGAAGCTGCGATATCGGAAATGGAGTACCTCAAGCTCGTCATAAACGAGAACTTCAGACTGCACGTACCCGCTCCACTTCTCGTGCCAAGAGTGAGTAGCGAACGCATCGAAATAGACGGCTACGTGATCCCAGAAGGCACAAGACTCTTCGTGAACGCGTGGGCCATGGGCCGAGATCCGAACGTCTGGGAGAACCCAGACGCATTCGAACCGGAGAGGTTTCGCGAAAGGAAGATCGATTACAAAGGGACGTTCTACGAGTTGCTGCCGTTCGGGGCGGGGAGAAGGATTTGCCCTGGGGTGACGTTTGGAATGGCCACCGTCGAGCTCGCGCTTGCTCGTCTTTTGTACCATTTTGATTGGGAACTTCCAGACGGAACGACGCCCGAGGAGGTGGACATGGAGGAACACTTCGGTGCGACTATGGGGAGGAAGAACCATCTCCGTTTGAAAGCCATGCCTGTTGCACCTATTGCCTGAGTTATACTAGAATGTCTCGTGTTAAACAAGTGTGTGTATGAAATTCTCTACTGCTTCGTATTTGGTGTGTCAATCGTATTACCTTCAAAATGGAACTTATTTATTAATAGGATAAAATGCGTCCAATATGTTTTGTGTTCGTGTGGTTCCTTGTTTTTTAATCATTTTAAGGAGCAGACTTAATAGAATGGAATTGTTCTTTTGCTTTCTCTTTTACGAGTTAAATGTGGTCTGGGCTTCTATCACAATGTCTTAGCTTGAATAATCCATATTATACTTGTTAGACCCTAACCCGTGGTTAGTGGTTTAATCCAGTGATTAGTGGGGGTTTGCATTGGGAAGGGTAGGGTGATGGATTGGAGGTGGGTGTGATGATGGGTTTTGGGTGGGGTGTTAAGAGAAAACATTTTTCTCTCTCTCCTTTCCTTCTTCCTTTTCTTTCACTCATTCTCTCTCTCATTTCCTTTCCTTCCTTTCCGGCGACCAGAGGTGGTAGAGGCGACTCTGGCGGGTGCTGTCGAGCACGGCATTGCGGAGACGCAGACGTGAGGTGCGTTGGAGCGGGAGTGCTATCGGGCGTCAACGTTGAGCAGATATCCGGCGCGCTCCGTCTTCTTCTTGAGGTATGTCGGCTGACTAGTGTGGTTTTATTGTTCCCCACGTCGGAGACCTCGCCGACAATGAGAGAACGACGTAAAAATCGTTGGCTAGGGCAAGATTGCTGTCGACCAACGGTCGACCGATGCCTTCGGACGGTCGACCGATTTTACTGTTTTGGCCAACTTTAACCAACACCGGTCGAACGATGCCGATGTGGCGGTCGACCGGTTGCTTGTGTGCTGGTGAGTTGGAGGCTTATTGTCGGATTTCGGTCGACCGTCTCTTGTTTTTGGGTCGACCGGAACTTAAGTGTACTTGATAATATTGCATGTTGTTCGACCATTTTTGATATATTGTTCGACCGTTATATGGCGTAGACTATTAGGATGACCCTGGTAGTTTTCGGTCGACCGAGACCCCTGACTCGGTCGACCGAATAGACTTGTTGATTTTGACCAACTCCGGATTTTGACCTCGTGTTCGGTCGACCGGTTTTAGACTGTTGTTCGACCGTTTGGACTTAAATGACGCGCAGAATAGTTCGACCATTGTAGACTATCGGTCGACTGAACCTATTGGGGACGGTCGACTGATTAGGCTTTTTCGGTCGTCCGTTTGTGTGCAGAACTGAATTCCTGGTCTTTGTGATTGTGTCAACTCTGTCCACGGAAACCCGTGTCCTCGCTTAGAGCGTGAGTCGGGAGGTGACAGTAGGTACGTGCTCATGCCGCCCAGGGACCGCTGTGTGGAAGAGTGTGGACATTTGGGTCGTGCCACCTCTGTGATGGACCGTGGTATGACGTGTAGTTTCTTGACTCTCTGTAGAGTAGGAGACTTGTGGGATCGCGGATCCCAATGCATGTTGATGCCTGGCTCGTGGAGCATGATGACCCTGCAGACTACGGTCTGGGCCCGTCCGATGTTGTGCCGAACGTATGTTGTACCGACGAGGTTGTGCCGGCGATGCCGCCGAGGTTTTTGTCGGAGATGATGGTGCCGACGATGTTCCGGCTTGTCGTTGTGCCCTCCAATGTTGTGTCAGACGTATGTTACACCACCGATGTTGTGCCGGCGATGCCACCAATGTTGTTCCGGTGATGATCCCCGATTGGGCACCTATCCTGGGATATTGACCGACTGGGCTACGACTCCGTTGAGGTGGTGTAGACCACGTGGTTACCTTGTGCGGAAGTGCGGATGCTCCTCACTGATCCCTTTGCCTCGAGTAGTCGCGTGTGGGGGGTGCGTCGCGTACTGTCCATAAGACCGTATGTGCCTACGGTAGGCTTCCGAGGGAGACCTGTTGTTGTTGCTGGACTGATGTCCTAGTGGACCCTGTTGAGGGTCGTTATTGTTGTTGGACTGATGTCCCGTTTACCCTTGGAGGGATTTGATGCATTGCAGATGTGATATGACATGCTACTAGTATGAGAAGTTCATTTATTGTATTGTTGCATTCATATAGGCGAGCTTGGCATACGGGGTTTCCTATTGGGAAACTCAGGCATCGTTGTTTGATTCATGTTTCAGGACCACAGTTGGTTCTGTCGGGTGGTGACAGCGGGCGCACACATTTTGGTGCCAGGATCCTCTTCGGACTCTTCGAGGTCGTCATGATTACTTGTACCGTCTTTTATAGTATTGTTGTAATCATGTCTTTTGACAAACTCTGTTGTATTATTGGTGCACCGACTGTTGATTTATATGAGTAACATTCCCGTTGATGAGTTTTATCTGAGTATCTCTTGATTGTTCAAGTTTTTAAATTTCTACTATTTCGGGATGTTACAATAATATACTCAATTTCATAGTTTCAGTTATCTTGTGGGTTTTTTTTACTTCTACTTGTATGTGTATACGTCAAATACGAATGTCTCTAGGATTAGGGTGTCGGAAAAAGCCCAATCGACAGGGCTGTAAATGGGTAGGATTTTACCCACCCTGCCTAACGCGGTTTGCAGACAAAAAAATGTTACCCGCCAACCCGCCACCCGCACAACCCGCATAATAAGCGGGGCGGGTTGCGGTTTTCTCGCAACCCGCACCGCATAACCCTCAACGCGCATAAGCCTTGTATTTTATTTGATTTTTTCGTATTTTGTTTTGATTTTGTTTGTATTTAGCTTTGTTTTTTTGTATATAGCTTTAAAAATATACATTGATTGATTTTTTTCTTATTTTTTGTACCTAGCCTTGATTAAAATGGATAATGTTAAAGAAATGAATTGATTTTTGTATTTAACTTTAACCAAAGAAAAACCCGCAAAACCCGCCCCGCATAGCCTAGTGCACCGTTACGCGGGGCGGTAGCGGATTTTTTTTGACCCCGCCCCGCCTAACTTAGGCGGGGCGGGTAGTTGTGGGGAAAAAACCCGCCCCGCCTTGCCCCGCTTACACCCTGATGAGAATTAAATTTATACCGCAAATGCACGGCGTCAATAAAGACGTGGCAAATACGGGTCGAACACAAGGAGAGAGAGATTTGTTATTTGTGTGATATTCGATTAAGGGGAAGAAGGAGAGAAGAAATAAATTGGGTTTTGAGATTTTTGATTTTTAATTTCCTAAAGCATGAAACATGAACAAATAAAACTAAAACAAGAACAAAGATGGTGAATTCCGTTGGGTGGAGATTTAGGTATGGGGTTTAGATTAGAGAATTCAGAAACTTATAATAAATCTTATTAGTTATAAAGCATTACATGATAAATGATTTAACATAAACTCAAGTAATCAAAATATACTAACACGAAATTAAAATAATAACTTTTATTCTTCTTCTCTTCACCCTAAATCCGTCACCTCCACCCTTTGGAAAGAGTTAGAAACTCATGGATGGAAAGGAGGAGAAGGGGTCCTAGAGGAATTACAAAAGAAAACTAAAAACAAGAAATAAAACAACAGAAATTTATTAAACTAAGGAATAAAAACTAGAACATAAGCTAAGGACTCTCACAACATCGTTTCAGGGCTATTTATAGCCGATACAAGGGACTTGGGTATAAAATAGGAAAGTACACGCGTCAACACGCAACCGGTAAAAATTTTAGAGCATGAATCTAATTTCGTGCGGTGGATTCGCTGCACTTTGTACATAAGGTGCGGCGGATTCGCCGCACTTTTTAGCTCCGATTTAATCCGCATTTTTCCTGTGAGTTTATGGTATGATTTCAATATCCTTTGCGCATCTGGATTGATTCTTTCCTTTCTTTTGAGCTCCGACTTTATTTCTTTATATATTTGGAGATCCACATTGATTTTCTTTAGATTTTCTCCATAATAATAAAAGCTACTCGTAATTTGCAATTAGGTCCTTGGCTTTTTGCAATTAAGTCCTTGTCTACTTTTGTGCTTAAGTCCTTGTCCTTTTTGTAATTAGGTCTTGAATGCTTTTATGCTTGGATGCATTTCCATTTGAAACCCGATAATCTTGAACTTGGTCTTTATGCCAGGAATGAGTCTCTTGCACGCATTTATGCTCGGGATATGGGTAATTTGCATTCAGGTCCCTGTATTCTGTAAATAAGACTAAACACATACCTTAGTAGCATTTATTGATATAAAATTAATCTAAATGAAAGACATATGATGCAATGTATGCAATGCATCAAATACCCCCACACCTAGATTTTGCTAGTCCTTAGCAAAACAGAATATAAGAAAAATGAAAACATGGAAATCCTAACTCACTTTCGTAGGAATCACGGTTGCACTTAGCATGTGCAACAAGCCTTTAAACCCCCAAGTTTCCTTAGAGGACGAGTTTTGTCTCGTGAGGGTTTTCAGTTGACACACCCACAAAGTCTTAATTCAACATTCCATTAACAACTTTCAATATCCCCACCTCAACCTTATACATCTCACTTAGAATTCTTGCATGCTCATTATATAAATCTAACTCATCAAAATTCTGACTTGATCTTCATTCCTCCAATATTCACACCACTAACCCTTCTACACATGTTATCACTTAAATTATTTTGCACGCCTCCTCTGGTGGTGAAGTATCATTCGGATCAACCATGACATGGATCATTCTTTTAGCTTTGGGCCTTGAGTATCTTAAAGTATTTTTTTTTCTTTTTCCGTGATTCAACACATTTGCTTTTTCTGACACTTTTACCCTTTTTGCATTCGTGTAGCGAGTGTGGTCGATAATCCCGAGCTGATAGACTCAAGTTACCGGGTTTCAAGATACCCCTACAGACCAGTGACTCAAAGGCTTGGGCTTTTGTAATCATTTTGCAAAATGTGCTTTCCTCACTTTTATTCCGTTTTTATTTTCCTCAAGGCTTAATTGCTATTAGAAGTCCACACTTCCCGGTATATTTTCCTCAACCTCTGCTTTTTATCAACCACTTCAAAGATTTGATTCATCCAATTTAAGTGCATACATGTCTTAAAGGGTAATGGGTTATTTCTTTGGAACTTGGATTTATGTCATAGTTTCTACAAGCAGAACTATATAATAAGGAACAAAAACGCAATGCAATTTGTACTCAGGTTTTGGTAGTTCAATCTTAAGCTATGTCATGAAACATTGAATTTTTTTTTAAGAAATAAAAGAACAGATATATAGATAGATATATACATAAACACCCCCCCACACCTAAATCATGCATTGTCCTCAATGTATGCAAATATAAAGCAAATGCACTTATTACCTGAGTCAACTTGCGGTAGAGGGGTTGAATTTGCTCAGAGTCAACCATAGTCAGAACTGGATTGAATGACACCATATTGGTGCATGTAATAAAGTTGAATTGTTCCCCATGTTGCAATGAGAGTCCTGAGTCACAGGTTCCACACCCCTCACATAAATTGGTTCTCTTATTTGCTCGAGTGATGGTGGGTGTGTAGATGAATTCCTCCCCTTTTTCTTACTTCCTTTTTGATTTTGTGATGATTCAGAAATCTTATAGATACGCGATTTCATCACAACATCACTTTGATTGCATATTATTTCTGGCTCACTATCAATATGAAAGATATTAAATTCAGCTTTTAAGTTCCCAAAAGATAATTGCATGAGCCCATTTCGACAGTTTATCAATGCTTCAGAAGTGGCTAAAAAGGGTCTGCCTAGAATTACAGGGATTTGTCGATTAGGATTTACAACAGGCGCGGTATCTAGTACGACAAAATCCACTGGGTAAATGAAGTCACCAACCTTGATCAAAACATCCTCTACTATACCTCTTGGTTTCTTAATAGAGCAATCAGCAAATTGAAGGGTTGTCTTAGAGGGTTTTAGTGGACCAAGGTTCATTTGCTCATAGACAGAGTACGGGAGTAGGTTAACACTGGCACCAAGGTCTAGAAGGGCTTTATTGATAAAAGTATCTCCTATTGCACATGAAATTGTGGGACATCCAGGATCCTTATATTTTATAGGAGACGAGTTTGACAGGATAGAGCTTATGTTTGCAGTTAAGAATGCCTTCTTTGGTACGTTCGTTTTTCGCTTTTTAGTGCACAAATCTTTTAAGAATTTAGCATAAGCAGGTATTTGTTGAATCATGTCTAAGAGTGGAATGTTCACCTTAACTTGCTTAAATACTTCCAAGATTTTCTCTATTTGTGCACTTGAGTTCTTTTTGAGTCTATTGGGGAATGGGGCTTTAGGAACATAGACTCGCTCAGGTTCAGGTTGAGATATGGGTTCAGGTTGAGTAGGTGGGTTGGGCGTTTCAGATTGGACGTCAGGTTCAATGGTTAAGTCATATGTGGTAGCTTGATGGCTAGATTGATTAGACGTTCTAGGATTTACCACATTATTATCAATCTGTCTTCCGGACCGTAATGATACTACTGCATTTATTTGTTGGAACGGTCCTTCCTCATTAACCATTTGAACCGGTCTAGGGTTGTTATTTCCTGAAGGTGGTTGATAGGGCTGATATGAATTATTAGATCTTGGATTCACCTCAGGTTGACTTGGAACCGACCCTTTTCTCTTTCACCTACTATTTGTGCTAGTTGGCTGACTTGTGTCTCTAGCCTTTGGAAGGTCTGGTTGGTTGTTTGTATAAAGGTTTTCATCAAATTTTCCAAGCTTGTCAACCTAACCTCATGATCGCCATTGTTACTAAACCCAGATGATGTATTATTTTGGTTATACGGGTTTGGTTGTTGTCTAGGAGGTTGACCTTGTTGGCTTGATGAGAAATTGGAATTATGACGCCAACCCGAGTTATAGGTTGATGCGTATGGGTCATTTCTAGCATGGTTATACATGGCATTAACTTGTTCCCAGTCCGCACAATCCTCCATTACATGACCAGTCTGACCACATCTAGAGCAAGGGATAGACGAGGCTTGATTCACTCGGGTTTGGGTTTGCAGCTCTAAACTTTCCATTTTGCGCATAAGGGTAGCTAGTTTTGCTTCAGCCACTATGTTGGCATCTACAGCTAAGACACCTGGTTTGGGTTGACTTGCTATTCTAGATCCAATACTCGGGTTAAGCGGTGTTCTAGCATTGTCTCATTGCATACTGTTTTCCGCTAAATCCTCAAGAAAAGTCCAGGCATCATTTTCATTTTTCGACATGAAGTTCCCTTGGCTTACGGATTCTACCATAACTCTAGATGTGGGTGTCAATCCCTCATAAATAATTTGGCATAATTGCCATCTTGGAATTCCATGATGAGGGCATTTGGTCAGTACGCTTCTAAATCTTTCTAGATAGGAATAGAACGGCTCGCTCTCAGACTAAACGAATGCAACAATTTCATTCCTAATCCTCATAGTCTTATGGTTGGGGAAATATTTTTTCAGGAATATTTGAACAAACTCAGCCCAACTCCTAATAGATCTTTCGGCTAGACTGTATAACCATTTCTTAGCGTCGTCCTTTAGTGCTAGAGGCACAAATTTCAGGCACACTGCCTCCTCAGGGATAGGCTGATATTGCATAAGAGAGTAAATTTCCTCAAATTCTCTAAGGAAGAGATATGGGTCTTCCCTAGAGGTGAACTTAGGCAACATACTCATGTATTGTGCCTTAAGTTCAAAGTCGCGACCCGGTATGGTGGGCATAACGATGCACGATGGCTGAGCAGCCATCGCTGGATAGCATCGATCCCTCAGAGTTATAGGTTGTGCAACAGGTGGGTCCACTACGTTCTCACCCATTGGATCTGGGTGAGGTGGTGCAGCAGATGGATTGGGGCTAAGCTCTAGACTGGAATCTAGATGAACTCGTGAGAGTCGATTACTCAAGTCCCGAATCCAAATCTGAGTGCACCGGGTTGAATCAATTTTTGAATTCAAATTCGAAATTTAAATTCGAAATTTAATTTCAAGAATTAATTACAATTTTTTTTATATAATTTTTTTTATATTTAATTTTTTTTATGTTTTTTTTTCAAAAGGGAAACAAACAATAGAATGGGGAAAGATGAGAAAGGAATCCTAATCTAGAGAATTTAGGTGAGACGAGAAAGAAGACTCAGATGAGAAGGGAAACCTAACTCTAAAGATAGAAAGATGGTTGGTCAGAAAAATCCTAAGAAAGCACGGTTCAAACAATCCTAGACCTAGTGTCACTTACATCTAGACGACTCCTAACTGGTTGAGTCGAATTGATTTGCTTGATTCACCTCCCTCACTAATCAAACCAACTTGGCCAGGTAGTGTATAACTAGTGGGGGCGCTTCCGACAGAGTCGGTGCCAATTAGACAACCACTTCGCTTGGAAGACTTACGTCAACACAAAAACACTTCCTAGACACCAAATTAAATTCGATCAGCTTCAAGTCATAGCAAGTCAAACCAATCTTCTCCTTAATTGAGTCCGAGTCCTTAGGGGTCAATGTCTAATTGATTTTAATTTAAGGCTTGGGCGACACTTTAGGATTGTGATTTGTGGGCCACGGAAGGGTGATGAAATCCCCACCGTATCTTTGCCTACGTAGTTGCCCTTAAGATAGTTTAACTTAGATCTAGCAAAGATAGTCAAACATTGGTCTTTAGAGGGGGGCAATTGCAAGGTTGTATGCAAACTAGATTATATGCTTAAATGCAATCGATGAAAATCACGATACGTACCTTGACTCCAACACTCTTCAACAGAAATTGATTTGCAAGAATTTAGCAAGAATAATGCATACAAAACACTAGATGATGCATGCACTAAGGCCTTTCTAATTTTGCCAATTTTAGGTCAGAGTTGAATTATTGCCAATTATGGAATTTTTTTTGCCCTAACACATGCAGTTCTATGAAAAAGAAATTTTCCGAAACTAGAAATTACGAGGAAAAAGGCAACAAAGGTTACCTACGCAATGCTCAGTCGGGTTCGCCGCCCGCTCTCGAAAGTTCAGTAGCTCCACGCGTCCAATCAGAGATGGTGCTAACCCCAGAAAAATTTGAAGCCCAGATGCTTCAATTGTGCGGCGATTCTGCCGCAGGTTCCTCTATAGGTGAGGCGATTTCGCCGCTCGTTTAGCTCAGAATGTGCTCGGATTTCGCCGTGCACGCTGTTGTCTCCTGAAACACAAATACAAATACTTAGATCGCGCACAAGATAAACAGGATAAAATCGAAATCAACAAAAAAAAAACAAAATCTGCGTCGCCTCCCCGGCAACGGCGCCAAAAATTTGATGAGAATTAAATTTATACCGCAAGTGCACGGCGTCAATGAAGACGTGGCAAATACGGGTCGAACACAAGGAGGGAGAGATTTGTCATTTGTGTGATTTTCGATTAAGGGGAAGAAGGAGAGAAGAAATAAATTGGGTTTTGAGATTTTTGATTTTTAATTTCCTAAAGCATGAAACATGAACAAATAAAACTAAAACAAGAACAAAGATGGTGAATTCCGTTGGGTGGAGATTTAGGTATTGGGTTTAGATTAGAGAATTCAGAAACTTATAATAAATCTTATTAGTTATAAAGCATTACATGATAAATGATTTAACATAAACTCAAGTAATCAAAATATACTAACACGAAATTAAAATAATAACTTTTATTCTTCTTCTCTTCACCCTAAATCCGTCACCTCCACCCTTTGGAAAGAGTTAGAAACTCATGGATGGAAAGGAGGAGAAGGGGTCCTAGAGGAATTACAAAAGAAAACTAAAAACAAGAAATAAAACAACAGAAATTTATTAAACTAAGGAATAAAAACTAGAACATAAGCTAAGGACTCTCACAACATCGTTTCAGGGCTATTTATAGCCGATACAAGGGACTTAGGTATAAAATAGGAAAGTACACGCGTCAACACGGAACCGGTAAAAATTTTAGAGCATGAATCTAATTTCGTGCGGTGGATTCGCCGCACTTTGTACATAAGGTGCGGCGGATTCGCCACCTTTTTAGCTCCGATTTAATCCGGATTTTTCCTGTGAGTTTATGGTATGATTTCAATATCCTTTGCGCATCTGGATTGATTCTTTCCTTTCTTTTGAGCTCCGACTTTATTTCTTTATATATTTGGAGATCCACATTGATTTTTTTTAGATTTTCTCCATAATAATAAAAGCTACTCGTAATTTGCAATTAGGTCCTTGGCTTTTTGCAATTAAGTCCTTGTTTACTTTTGTGCTTAAGTCATTGTCCTTTTTGTAATTAGGTCTTGAATGCTTTTATGCTTGGATGCATTTCCATTTGAAACCCGATAATCTTGAACTTGGTCTTTATGCCAGGAATGAGTCTCTTGCATGCATTTATGCTCGGGATATGGGTAATTTGCATTCAGGTCCCTGTATTCTGTAAATAAGACTAAACACATACCTTAGTAGCATTTATTGATATAAAATTAATCTAAATGAAAGACATATGATGCAATGTATGCAATGCATCACACCACTACCAATCGATCTATTGAGCTTGCTCAGGTTTCCCTCGACAGTTTGATTTGGGTTCTAATATAGTCCTAAAATGAATTAAACCCACCGAGATTCCAAATTACGCTCATTTGATTAAAAAAGACAGGTGGTGCACTTGTGCTGAGCTTGTATGTGAAAATTCTGTCTTGCGCTTGAATAACTTGTTTGATGTAATATGCGCCTTAAGGCACATGAACTCGTACCCAAAATTTAATAAATTTAAATCCCACCAACGAAAATTTAATTCATAAAATTATTTGATTTATCAAATTTAAAGTAAAACCTATAATATGCAATTTTATTATTCAACCGTCAAGCTAGGCCTAGTTCTCTTTAGTTCTGGCCGTTGACAATGCTACCTAGGAAATATGGTGAATTGATTTTACGTACCTTGTCTAGGGCATAATTAGTCGTGTGCACCTAGGGGTGAAAATGGAACGGATACGAAGCAAATGTGTCTATTTCCGAATCCAACCGGATTTATGAGAGGGATCCGAATTCGAATAAATTCGCATCCGAACCAAGTTTAAAATCCATTCCGAATCAGGATGTCTGAATTCGTTAAAAATCCGAAAAGACTTGAAAATATTTTTTGATTGAACCTCGTTTTCAGGTAATACTACTAAATAAGACATGCTTTTCAGGTAATAAAATATCATTAACACATGCATTCTCACTTCCAAAATACATGCATTCTCACTTCCAGCAAGCATAATACCTATACATAATATAGCTACCTAACTCCTAAAATATCTTTTGATTCTTTTATACATAGATTACAATTGATCTAAACAAGAATAAATCTTAGCCCTTTATTTTTTACCTACATGAAAAAATATTAAACATAATATAAATAAGATAATTTAATTCATATGTGCTTTATATATTATTATTTTTATTTATATGTGCATATAAAATACGAAGCGGATATTATTCGAATTGGATGTACTAACATTCATATTCGCTTCATTTTTTTTACGGATGTTTATATTCAAATACAAATTTGGTTGCAATTTTTTCTCTCTCTGATAAATCTTTTGATTTCGAATACGGAGTCGGTCGAGTTGACGGATTTCGGACACAAAGTTTCACCCCTACGTGCATCTGCATCTTTGGTATTTACCTTTGTGCACATTGAATCTCAAGTGTTTTACCTGTATACATCTCTACCGTTTGTATGACCCACTCATAACGTTTTTATTAGAAATTTAACTTATAACACCTTATAGAATAATAGATATTCTTAATGTCAATAATAATTTTTTTTAAAGTAAACACCCTCTCTGTAACGTCTCTTCCCTGAGCCCGCACCGGCCCCGAGTCCCGGTCCGTCACCCACGAGTCCACTGGCCCACAACACCCACCTATTGTCACAAAACTTAAGTTGGTAGGTGTTGTGGTAGTGGATCCATGTCATTATAACTCACCCCAACATTTTCATTTTAGGCAATAAGAGACTAACGCTTTAGGATGTTACAACCTACCCTACTTGAACACCTGACGTCCTCATCAGGGTCAAGCCAATTAGTCACTAGGCGTTGTGAGATTCTATAGGTGGCTCCCACCATCTGTGTGTTGCACTTAGTTCCCACGATTTCTGCTATTTTAGGCTCTAATACTATTTTGTAACGTCCTGTCTTCGAGCCCACACCAGACCCGAGTCCCGGTCTGTCACTCACGAGTCCAATGGCCCACAACACCCACCTATTGCCACAAAACATAAGTTGGTAAGTGTTGTGGTAGTGGATCCATGTCATTATATCCCACCCCAACATTTTCAGGTTAGGCAATGTGAGACTAATGTTTTGAAGTGTTACATACACTCTCTCTCTCCAACTCTCTCTCTTTCCACCCTCACTCTATTTCTCTCTCCTATGGTTTCAGACCCCTCTCTCAAACTCTCTTCTACGGTTCCAGCCCTCCTCTCTTTCCACCTTCATGTTGGTTTTTTGTCCTTAATCTATGTTTTGATGATTTAATAAACCTAATCTTAATTATAATCAATGTAGTGTAGCACACATATTGCATAGCATATACATTGCTTTGTGCTAACATCTACATGTGATCAAGACTCAAGAAAGAAAGGATTCAAGTCAAGACATGTAATCAAAGCTCATTTGAAGATATGTAATCTTAATTTGTTTTGAGTCTTAGTATTTGAGCATACAAGAGTTAAAACTTCTTAAACACATACTAGGTTCCTTATAGAAGTCACACATGAAATCTCAGATCATTTGGACTTCAATAGATCACCCAAACCTAGACCGGAATTTACTAAACCTAAACCAGAATTTCCTGTGTTATTTCGGTCGACCAAAATTCCGGTCAACCGTTTGATCCTTTATCAAATAGTGGATTTTACCGCCCGACGGGTCGACCATTTAGAACTTCTAGGTCGACCGTCTACACGTGTCATTCTACCATTAGACTTGTCGTATTGTACCAAGGTCGTATTCGTATAAACTTAACCAAACCCCAAAATACTTTGTCTTTGGGTCGACCCTTACCTTGACCTCGGTCGACCATTCCAAGATGTTTCTTGAAACCCAATTTTCTTGCCTTTTCTCGGTCGATCGTGAAAATATCTTTGTTCGACTGAACATAAAACCTCAGAATCCCTGCCAAATTTCGATCGACCGTTCCACCTTTTGGTCGACCGTTAACTTAAGTGATCTTCAGTTATAACCTATTTTCATTCAATCGTTCCCTATTCGGTCGACCGATCCTTGTTTAGAATCTTCTATTGGTCGACCATTTGACCCGTCCGGTCGACCGAATTTGCATTGAAATCTGTGCTGCAGTTTCCTACTTTGTGTTTCCTGCACAACCCTTCACCACACATAACCCCAATGACATAACACCTTAGGAGCTTATAAATAGATGTATCCAACCTTGTTTAGAACATCTCTCCCACTACTATTTGTCTCCTACATTAAAGAGAAAGCTCCAAACACTCACAAGCTCAAAACCTTCACACATTAGTCTTAAATCTTATTCTACTCAAGTGTGCTCAAGTTTAGAGAGTGTTGTTCCACTCAAATTGTTTGTCAAGTAGCAAGGGTCTTGGTGAAATCCCAAGACAAAAGTATAGACTTCGGTGAGAGTCCGAAGGGATTCTCTCAGTTTGTGAGAGAAGAAATCAAGCTAGAGAGGATTGTTCGCTGAGCTTGTGTTGAACAAGGCTTAATCTCGACACGAAACGAGGTTGCTAGTGAAGATGTAGGCGGAGATCGAGAGAGATTCAGTGGAGCTTACAAGAGAGGAAGTAGGTGGGAGGCTGAACCTCTATAAAATCTTCCGGGTCATCTTGTGGTTTGCATATTGTCTTCTTTACTTGCTTGTTTGTTTTAATTTTTGTTGAACATCTTTGATTGAGCAAGTAGAGTTTAATTAACCCTAAAAGTGATTAGATAATCTGACCATACACAATCCTACACTTCACACTCTCTCTCTCACAAACTCTCTTCTCCTAACTCATCCCTTTCTCTCTCCTACGCTTCCACCGTCTCTCTCAAACTCTCTTCTCCTCGGTCCTCTCTTTCTATCTCCTACACTTCCAAGCTTCTCTCTCTTAACAATCTCTCTCTCTCTCTCTCTCTCTCTCTCTCTCTCTCTCTCTCTCTCTCTCTCTCCAGAAGGCATGACCTTGGCTAGTGATGACGACGACATCGACAATGGGGTTGGCATGGAGGGCGATGAAGGTGGAAATCATGGATTTGGTTAGGGAGTTGATGGACATCATACGGAATAGTGAGGAGAGAGAGACTTTGAGAGAGGAGTGAGGATAATGTTATTAACATGAAAATGTTATTTATAAGGATAACAAAATTTTCTAATAGAAAATGTTATTAGCAAATTTAATAAGGTGTTATTAGCAAAATATCTAACAGAAAATGTTATGGAGTGGGCCTTAGAAATGGTAGAAATGTATACAAGTAAAAAAACTTGAGATCCATGGTGCATAGATACAAGGTTTCTTGCGCATTATACTGCTTCACACATAAATACAAGGTTTCATGATTCACGCAATCACGTGGTTTCTGTCAACATACTTGAGCAATTGCACATTAATCCTTAAACCTTAAAAAATTATATGTCTCACATTCTATTCCAAGATTAGCCAGAAATCAGACTGGTACAGGGTCGGATGGAAAATGACAAACTCGGTTTGGATTTGACTAGAGCCATTCAGTCTGGTCTTCGACCATAGGGTGGACCATTTTCGATCTGGTCTGGTTTTGCACCGATGGTCAGCCCTAATCACATCTAATATAAGTACTTGAATCCTATTCCAAGAAGGTGACTACATTTCGTATACGTTCTAATAAATAGATTTTTGTTTGGATAATGCTCAACGGGCTCCTTTTTGGGCTCTTTTTTGGGCTCCATTCTCTCCACATACACATGTAGTACATTCACATGGGTCTCCATCTTATCCTAGCTTTTCACCTGGAAAAGTCTGGAGAAACTGTACACATGTCCCCCAGCTTGTGCCAAATAACACGTCTAGTAGCTTCTCTTCCAATTTTTTAATTAAGAAATAAATGCAATCATCACACGTCCCAACGACAATTAATTTAAGGTGATGGGAGATGATGGAAAATACACTCATGTCCTTACAATCTTCATCAACACTCCATTTCACTTCTTCTTGCCTTCACCAAACACGGAAAAACCATTGATTGCTGAGCATTTTCCTTGATTACTGCTCAAACTCTCCACCAACACTCTTTCATGGACTCCATAGGTAAATCAATTTTTTAACATGCTTTGGTTTATACGGATATAGAGAGACTTATCCATAATTTACTTGTCTATGTCTACGTAGACATTGACTTGGTGTTCGGTGTGGAGGTTCATCAGTCAGATGATGAGTGTTCTAAAGATGACGTATACGTAGAGGAGAACAACCTCAATAGAGACTTGGACGGAGATGACGATGACGCCCCTGATGAAGACCTATCAAAATATTTATCATTCAGACCTTGACATGTCCTCACCTTCTGGATCAGATTTCTCAAGGGTTGGGATGACTTTTACAACCTTTGAACTAGCTCTAGTGTTCTTTGAGACGTATGCGACATCTATTGGTTTTGGCATCAAGAAACTTCATTGTGTCTGGGGAAATTGTGTTTTATTAAGGGGCACTCTTGCATGCCACAAGGATGGAACGCCGCCCAAGGTATATCTCCTATGGTGGGAAACATAATTACAATTTATCTCAATTTTATCTAGATATACTAATGTTCAAATTTTGTCTTAATATGTTAAGATTCATTTTTGTAATGGCTACATCACCACTTATCTAGATACACGCATAGAACTACATACATCTCTGATTTATCTACATTGGATATACGAGCATTTATCAAGATACCTCTTCTAAGAATCTATTTATCTGCCATATATTGTACCCGCATATTTCCATTAAGCAAACATCTTTCATGCTTGTGTAGAACACCAACAATCCACTTTACGAACAACGTCATACTGCTAGAATCAAGTGTCGTGCGGGACTAAAATTTCATGTTAACGCCCAAGGTGGATGTACTTATGGTAAGATCCGTACTGACCATAATCACAAGTTTCTTAATCCATATTTCATACACTATCTAATATCAAAGAGGGAAGGTTTCGCAACAAGCAAGGGAACAAATAGATATTAATGATCGGGCTGACATTAATCCATCCAAAACCATGGCTTTTTTCGTAGTACAAGTTGGTTCATACTCGAATGTTGGTTTCACAGAACTAGCCCTGAGGTAATATTTGGACATCTTATAGATTATCTGAGGTAATAATCAAGCCTTTTTTTGCTTCTCCCACAAAACCCCTTTTTTGCACGTAGGAATTTGTTGACGTCTATTAGGACCCTTTAACTTCAAAAAGGAGATGCAGACGCACTCTACAAGTACTTTCAAAAACCAAAAAAATTAACTCCAACTTCTACTACCTCTTGGATCTAGATGACTCCGGACACCTTCGTAACGTCTTCTGGGCCGATGGTCATTCATGGATAGCCCACAAGTACTTTGGTGATGTACTTTGTTTTGACATGACGTATTTGACCAATCAATTTGATATGTCCTTCGTACCTTTGTCGGTATAAATCATCATGCCCAATCTATTTTGCTCGGTTGCGGTTTGCTTTGTGAGGAGACCACCGAAAACTATGTCTGGCTATTTGTGGCCTTGTTGGATTGTATGAATGGTAAGTTGTAACATCCTCAAACAATGGAAGAATTTAAAATTTATAACAGACAATAATCAGAGGGTAGTACTCAATAACAAAGAACGGTGCACCAACATATATCATATATATCTATATATCCGAGTATTTCAAAAGTGTGATTACATCAAAAGGCTTTACAAAGTACAAGTAATCACTCGACCTCAAAATGAGAGAAAGCATGATCTGGTAGCAATGCTCCTCTCCTCGGTCACCACCCCTAACACTGATCAAGACCTGAAAAGCAAACATGCAACAATGCCTGAGTTTCCAGAAGGAAACCCCGTATGCCAAACTCTACAATGCATGAAACTGGAACACTGTAGCATGCAATTCTATCAACAAAGAAAAGCATAACACAAGGCTGGGCTCCAGGGCTTTTTCACCCAACCACAACTCTCATAAACTGTTATGGGGCTCCAGGGCTCTTTCACCCAACCACATCTCCCACAAATAGTTACGGGGCTCTAGGGCTCTTTCACCCAACCACCGCAACACTCAACGTTGTCAAGCTGGGCTCCAGGGCTTTTTCACCCAACTACAGCTAGCACGACACGACCAGGCCTCTAGGGCTCTTTCACCCAACCCAAACGCTCTAAGGGTTCCATGGCTTTTTCACCCAACCCTTATCACGCGGTCTTTGCTCAAGCTCCAGGGCTCTTTCTCCCAACCTGAACGCACTACGGAGCTCCAGAGCTTTTTCACCCAACCCCGCACAGACTAGCTGGGCTCCAGGGCTTTTTCACCCAACGACAACTCTCACAACTGTTACGAGGCTCCAGGGCTCTTTCACCCAACCACCGCAACACCCGTGCTCACTAACACACTTGCCGGAAGAACATAATCACCACAACTCGTGCCACACGGACGACCACAAATCGGTCGACCGAACCAAGAGTCTCGGTCCACCGACTCTCACCAAAATAAGGAAACTGCCTCGACCGACACTCCATCGATCAAGCAATTCCCACCAAGAACACATGTTCGGTTGAACCAAAGTTAGGGACCGGTCGACCATTTAGATGGTCACCTCCCGGGTTCAACGAACACAACAACTAATCGGTCGAACGACAAAGGGGATCCGTTCGACCGAAAACCACCAGTAGAAATCACCCATTGCTCAACATAAACAACCGGTCGAACCCCCGAGCACTCTCGGTTTACCGAATTCAACCAGTAAAATCCACCATCGAAACAAATCAACACCGTTCGATCAAACCACCATCGGCCGAACCAACCAATAAGTTAATTTAAGTCGTCGGTCGGACGAGTCAACGAGCGATTGACCGTTTGGATGGCCAACACCCCCAACCAGCCTACAACAGTGCACACAATCGAATGACAAAGGAGGCCTGTTCGACCGAAACCTACCAGCGCTTGCCTCTAATGCACCACCGGTCAGCCCTCCAAGGGCATCATTCGACCGGTGTGAGATAGAATCCTGAATTCTCACTAGGAATGGTCGACCATTGCACCAACCGGTCAACCGATCCAGCAATAAAATTGCTGCACATTTGCTTGCGACGAGCCTTTCGGCCTACCGTCGACTTCCAAATACTCACACAACAAAAGTGAGCTACAACTACAAGTTTGACATACTATGAAGGTCTGAAGAAGCCTTAGAAGAACCTCGACGACGCTTCCACGAGCACTTTCCCCAAAACACGATCCACCGACCAACCTCTTGCTCGATCAATGATCACAACTCCTCGTCGATCCACAACCACTCCTTCGCTTTCGTCGATCACCACACCAACCAAAACGACTGGAAGAGAGACGGATTGAGAGAGAGAAAGAAGAAAAGCACACGAGAAGGGTTAAGCGTTCAAACCATCTCACCTCCACCAACCAACGGGTGCCGACCACTTCTTCTCACCGGAGATCTCTACTACCCACGCCGGAGCTCCACTGAGAGAGAGATGTGGGAGAGAGTGTGAGTGAGTGACTGAGAGAAAGCCCACCTCAAACCCCTCTATCACGCCATCTCAACCATCCATCAAACTCCACTCCATCTCAGTCGTCCATTCCAATCACCTCCTAAACACCTCCTAATCAACAAACAAAACCCAATTAGGATTAGGATCCCACACAAGTATCTAGATATTTTTATCACCTATATGTGGATATACAATAATGGAGTTGTATATATTTACAGGGTTTTGTGCAACTTCAATAGTCACAGATCAATGATTACATGCTATTGTGAAGCCATTGAAACTGTTTTCCCGTCCGTGAGACATCGTTTGTGTATTTGGCACACAATGTATAAAATACCGGGCAAGTTTGGAGACGAAGATGATGATTTCATCCGAGATGCCTTCAAAAGATTGGTATACGATTCTCCAACTCCCGGTATTTTCGATAATGGATGGCACAACTTTATCTCACAATACCAACTTCAGGTTAACACTTGGCTTTACTACATGTACAATATGGAGGAAAAATGGGCACCTTGCTATCTTAACGATCACTTTTGGGTCAGTGAAAAGTCACAAATATTATTAGAATTAATGAGTGTTGTTATCATTTCCTATAACTTTTTGTTAACTAACACAGGTATGTCTTCGACACAACATAGTGAAAGCATGAGCGCATTTTTTGAGTGGATATATAAAACACAAAACTTCATTAAAGACTTTTGTAGAAAGATGTGATATTGCTATTCGCCGAAATTATGAGACGGAAAGCCAATGATTTCGATTCATTCGATAAAGTAATTCCATGCCGCTCAGAGTATCATTTGGAAGAACAAATGCGTGATGCCTACATGGCGACCATGTTTAGGCGTTTCCAAAAGCAACTTGGTGACACATTTTACTGTGAAATCACATACTCCAGCGACAATGTTGTCCATAACCATACCGTGACGCAGCGGTTCACAAACACGGAAATTAAGCAATCCTTCCACAAGTTGTAAGGTATCTGGAAGATATGGTGTAAATAATTAGTTCATGTCACTTTTATTAAGGAGAGTTTGACGGTGGAGTGCATATGTGGCTTGTTTGTAACTGAAGATATTTTATGTTCGCACACCTATGTGTTTTAAAACACTAGCACTTGGATGAACTACCCCAAAAGTATATCATAAATCGCTGGCGTAAAGATTTATGGCGTCCTTACTACTTTGTATCAGATTTACCACCTTTGGTTACTCGTAAGGATGTCATATCCAGACACGAGGACCTACCACAACGATGTGTTTCCCTGGCAGAAGTTGGTACGTTGTCTCTAAAAAAGTATGAGCATGTATCTTAACCAATTGATGCAATTGGAAAGCTTCAATCCCAAGTTCCTATGACCCAAAATGGAACATATGCTGCTTGTCGTCAAGTACTCGCTACAATGGATGATGAAATTAATGATCCAGTACATGTCTGTCATCGAGGTTGTCCAACAGAACTTCATAAGGATCTGGAAGGTATGGTGTAAAGAAAAAGTTCAGAAGAAGGTTCGTATTTTTGTGTATTCAGTTCTATATGTCTCTGGTATTGTCCTATTTTCCCTATCTAGACACCTTTTAAAGTTATAGGTAAAAACACCTATACTAAAAACCACCCATTTTTGTTGTTATTCAGGTCAAAAAGAAAATTGCTAAAAATAATGGACCTTTCACCACCAAAAAATAGTAACCATTTGTTCCAGCAGTT
Source organism: Triglochin maritima (assembly GCA_963682175.1). Classification (NCBI taxonomy): domain Eukaryota; kingdom Viridiplantae; phylum Streptophyta; class Magnoliopsida; order Alismatales; family Juncaginaceae; genus Triglochin; species Triglochin maritima. The sequence continues at coordinate 24,629,388 of OY821788.1, read as the reverse complement.
ACGTTGTACCATCACTGATCCAGACATATCTTTGACCAATTTTTGCAAATTAGTATGATGAAGTCTGTTGTTTCGACCTACTTTCGTTCCTTCCTAACCAGACAGACTGACTTATGTTTGGGTTTGCTGTTGTCTGGTGTCTCCTTGACCCATTTTTGTAAATTAATATGATGAAGTCTATTGTTTCGACCTACTTTTGTGCTTTCCTAAACCGACAAACTGACTTATGATTGGGATTGTTGTTGTTTGGTGTAACATCTAATGTCTAGATATCATGGTTATATAGTTATCAATTAAGTCGAAGTTTTTCAGTTGTACATGTGTTAGTGCATCACTTATGTTGTCTACATAACATTTACTTTTTCGATAGAATTAATGTTTTATCGATTTCATGGGTAACTGTCTTTGTCTGGACATACATAGATGGTATAGAATAACTGGCCAATACACAATTATCTTGTATCATCACTTATCCAGACATATACCATCTCACCATCTCCAAATCAGTATGAGCTCTTCAAATATATTGGGTGTCTATATATATTTATCCATATGTTTATAGATTAACATGTATTGGTGCGTCACTTATATTGTCTACATAACATTTACTTTTTCGATAGCATTTATGTTTTCATCGATTTCATGGGTAACTATCTTTGTCTAGACATACATTGAATGTATCAAACAACTGGACTATACACAATTATCTTGTATCATCACTTATCCAAACATATACCACCCAAGTTATCCAAACTTATCCAAACATATGTTCCAAAATATACCTTCTCTATATTCATCTGTCTGGATCTACACTAACAAGTTAAAAGTTACATAACTCTATTAGTAGTTACACAAGAAGTCAGACAATATACGATATGGACAATCACCCAAAAAACTTGAGATGCACACTATAATCAGCAGAAATAGAGTCCTGGACAATACCAGCTACATCCCCCAAAAGATTACCGGGACGCATTCATCAGACATATACTATACATAAACAACCCATTAATACTTGAAGATGCTTTCAGAGATGCCGTTCATATCTTTCATAAGACTAATCAGCACATGTCCTCTCATTCCATGTAAAGTTTTGAAGTCCTTAGGCTCCAACGGGTTCTTGTGTGTGAAGCATTCCATCCAATGCATGACTAAAACACCACTGCCATTACTATTACTATACTCAGTTGTGCATGATCTTTCAAATGTAAAAGGAAGTAAGTTATCTTCAGCAACATTCATATATTTGTTCAAGAACCGCTTCTAAAATGACTTCTCCCTCAACAATGTAGCATCAATTTGTCCTTTCGGTTTTTGGCCATGTTCCTCCTTAACGAATCTAACTATGTTGTTGAAGTCATGTATTCCTCCTAGCACCAGGTCAATCACAAATATATGCCACTTTCCCAAACAATTGACCACCTGCATTATATACCTTGCTTCTTTGATGTTCTTGAAACTTTTTAGGATTCTTCGATCTATGTTCACAACCTGAGATTGCGATGGATGATTCAATATCTCAACAAACATACTTGTGTACACAAATATGGCCTGTTGAACGTTTTATTTTAACCGCAAGTGCACGGCCGCGATGAAGCGGTGGCAAGTACGGGTCGTCCTCAGGGAGGTGAGTAGCCTCTTGCTTGTACGAAATCAAGTGGCAAAAATAGGGGGAGAAAGATTGTTTATGCTACTCTACTCTATACTACGCTAAGAAGTAGGAAATGCGAAAGGAAAAAGCAAACAATGAAATAACAACTAAGCTAAGAATAAAAGGAGAATGCTGGAATACAGAAATGGAAAAACCCCTAAGGGGTGGAGTGAGTGCACACAAGCAAAGAGGTGGGTGTAGAATACATTCTTTAAGCACATGAAGGTGGTGTTTATCAAGCATAGGAAGTGTCTAAATGTTATGGCAAAACCTATCAATCTATTCACCAACTTAGTTGATTAACATTTACATATGCAAGGTGTTTATTTCAGAACCTAAACAAGCATGAGAGGTGTCTAATCATGTTGGCAAAACTCATCAAGTTGTAAATTCTATCCTAAACAAGCAAGCATACATTCATGTTTAATCAACACATTGAAATTAAAGCATTCATCCCATTCTCTAATGCATGTATGTACATCTACTCCACCCCCCAAAGGGGATGAAACTACTCACTAAACATTACACTAATTATTAAACTAAGGAAAGAAAACATATTAAAACTAAGCTAGAATTAAAAGACGATTAAACTAAAACATGCACAACAATAAAAGAAGCATAAAACAAACAATGAAAGAAACATAAAACTTTATTGATAAAATGACTCACATTAAAAGTAGCATCCTCCTACTTTAGTGTGTGCTTCAAGGCCTCACTTCTAGTAGGAAGAATAGCCACTTAAAATATGGAGTGATTACAAAAGGAGGTGAAGAGTTCTATTTATAGGCATGAAAAAAGCTAATCCGGGACAATCCCCCGATGTGGGACTAAACAGATACCACAAATAGCCTAAACAAACATTAATACACGTCCAGGAGAAAAATTGGTGGATTTGGGCCCAAAGTGACCGCTAATTGGCGGTCCAAATTTTCCGGATCGAGTTGAATCTTGTTCCGGGCTTTGCTTGGTGTATTTGGTGGTCTTGGATGCATCTACTTTGTTTATTGGAGCTCCGACCCGAATCCAATTGCTAAAATACTCCCCATGATGTTGTGGAGTATTCTGTTTTGCTCTTAGGTCCTTCTGTCTTGCGTTCAGGTCCTTCTCCCTTGCATCTTGGTCCCCAGATCTCACAATCCAGTCCTTTTTCCCAGCTTTTGGGTCCTTTTATGTTTCATCTCTTCAAACCTATTTATTCCTGAAAACTAAACATAAAACTCGTGACATAGCATTGTTTAGGTGAAAGATAATGGATATAAGATACAAATATGAGCATGAAATGATGTCAATCAAATACCCTCACACCTAACTTTTGCTAGTCCCGAGCAAAACAAAGAAAGAGAAAAGCATGCGAAAAAAAACAAGAAATCCTAACTCACTTTCGTAGGAATCACGGTTGCACTTAGCACGTGCAACAAGCCGTTAAACCTCCTTGTCGCCAAGGAGGAGGAGTGTTGTCTCCTGAGGGTTTTCAGCGGATATACCCACAAAATCCGAACAAGATGCATTAATCAATCTAGCTACACAACTCGTTGGACTTATTTTGTCGATCATGGGATGCGGTAATACTACGGGTCGACTCTATATATGTAATCGGTCCACACACCTAGACTAATGAGTTATTCGTGAGAGTTAACTAAGGAATTAAGTGAAAGACATGGGCAACCTTAACTTCTGAATGTGATACAACGTGTAAAGTCCATTTTGGTTCTTAATTGACTCTTTTTTTTCTTCTTTTTTTTTCTTCTTCTTTTTTTTCTTTTTCTTTGGAACATTTATTGGTTGGTGTTTGATTCTCCCAGGGTCAGGTTTCGTGCATCATTGCCTATGAGGACTTACACTATCACGTACACCTTCCCCCAAATCTCCACATAGGGCGATCCCTACCACCCGTGTAACGGGAGTTCGGTCGGTGCATCCCAAGTCAGATGACTCGAAAGCACCAGGCACAAAGTCCCCTCAGACCTACTTTCCCGAGTGATAGGAGCCGTGCGAGAAGAGAGAACCCCACTTATTTATTTATCTACATGGGAACCAAAACCCCTACACTTAAGTTTCACAAAAAGAGATTAAGGGCCCTTGACTACGACAAACTTCCTTATACTAACAGACACGAATTATTTGACTCACTAGGTTCAGGGTGGACTTCTTTAAATGTTTGAGTACTGAAACTCTATGATTACACGCCCCCCGAGGGAAAACCGGGGTGCATCCTAACGACTCGATAAGACCTAAAGCCAGTAAACTAGAAATCCTAATGCATCAAGTTCAAGACAATTTTGGGAGCTTTCTTTTTACTTTGCCTCTCAACGGTTTTGCACATGCTAAACACACGCAAAACCCACAAAACATTTTCTTTCGCAAACATATGAAGATTTTGAAAGAAATGTGAAAATTTTAAAGCACTCGGCAAGCAAAAGAAGACAAGTCACCCAAGGATCATGGCAAGCAGATATATCAATGTTAAATGCGGCACACTAACATGACCCTAGCATACACACAAAAAGAAAACAAAATCAAAATCAAAAGACTCGACTATGTACACACGTAAAACACCCCCCCCCCCACACCTACTTCATGCATTGTCCTCAATGAATGCGAACAAGATACTACATGGATACATGCATGAAAAAGGAAAGATCTCACCAACATGAAGTACAAAGGGACGTTCAGGGTCATGTTGATGGACACAAACCCAAATTCCCTCAAAACCTGTGAGAAGCTGAAGAAGGGAGATAAATACGTGAAGAGATTGGGCCCAAGTACACAAGGGTTGGGGCCCACAACAATCGATGCTCACTGAAGGAGTCTTTTATTACACACTTCTTCTTCTTTTTTGTTTTTTTTTTGTTGTTTTTTTTTTTGTTGTTTTTTTTTGTTGTTTTTACAAGATATATACATCAACCAAAATATTCTCATAATCATTTGGTCAAGGAACATCAAATGAGAACATCAAGTCATGAGGACCAGAGACTTGCCGAGATGGGCAAACTCCACTGGTACTCTGAGGTGTCATGAGGGGTGAAAGGTCAAAGCTGAAAGGCTCGAACCCCTCATGATTTTGGTCGGGTGTGGGCAACGAAGAATGAAGTTGTGTTGCCTCACTAGGGTTTAGTTGCTCATCGAACAAAACCCTCCAACCAATAGGCGGGTGCATCGGAATGAGTTCCTCAAGCTCATTCGATGGATGCAGCAGACCTGCATCACTAAGAATGGGGCTTCTCCCCAAGTCATCCAACAAGGACCTCCCACCATCATTTAGATCATCAAGCATAAGCTCGGTCATAGGTGGGTCCTTGTTGGAGTCAAAATGAAGCTCAAATGGCTCAATGGCCATGGGACATGAGGTAGAGACACCTTCTGGTATAGGCATATGGTGAGGTGTCTCACTCTCACTAGTACTCTCAACTGAATCATGCAACGAACACTCCCTTTGGACATTCATGTTCGAGGCCAGCTCACTCTGTTGCATTGCAAAGACAGGCAACGAGTCTTCGCTGGGCCCACGAACATTCTCAATGGGTTGCATTGGGGTTAGGGGTGTTCGTTGATTTTGTGGTGCTTTCTCCAATTGGCGGATGAGATTTAGATTTAAAGGTTCATCCATGGGTTCCTGTTGCTTACCAGAGTTGAACACATGAAACTCGGCACTCATGTTACCGAATGAGAGCTTCATGAGACCATTTCTACAATTAATCAAGGCATTGGAGGTTGCCAGAAATGGTCTACCCAAAATCAAAGGTATTTGAGAGTTGGTGTTCGCAACAGGATTGGTATCGAGGACAACAAAATCGACTGGAAATATAAAATCTCCAACTTTGATAAGCACGTCCTCGATAATCCCCATGGGAATACGAATGGATCTATCCGCCAGTTGGAGGGTGATCTTAGTTGGTTTCAATTCTCCCAAGTTCAACTGTTGATAAACAGAGAATGGGAGGAGGTTGACCGCCGATCCTAAATCAAGCAAAACATTGCTCAGTCTAGTGTCCCCTATCGTACACTGAATAGTAGGACACCCAGGGTCCTTGTATTTTGTGTAGGTGGGATTGGACAAAAGTGAGCTGATATTTGCAGCCAAGAATGCTTTCTTAGGAACATTGGTCTTCCTCTTGGTTGTGCAGAGATCCTTCAACACTTTGGCATATTGAGGTATTTGTTGGATGACATCCAACAAGGGGATGTTAACCTTTACTTGCTTAAACACCTCTACTATCTTGTCCATGTTGTCACTCTGCTTTTTGTTTAACCTACTTGGATAGGGAGCTTTTGGCAGGTAGGTTTTCTGCTGTGCCTGAGAAGAAAGCTTTGGTGTATTACCCTCACCCTCAGCTTCTTCTTCACCACCATTCCCACTGAGGGGCTGCATAGATGGTGGTGGGTGTGGCAAGGAAATGTGATTGTCAACCTGTTTTCCATTCCTTAAGGTCACAATGGAATTGACATGGTGAACAGGTTCCTCCACATGGTTCACTTGCCTCCCCCGAGGTACCACATTCTCATTTTGCATGTGTTGTTGTTGGTACATGCGGGGGTTAGCCTCAGGCTGGCTGGGAAAAGACCCTCTCTCTCTTTCATGTACAGACTGAGCCAATTGGCCCATCTGAAGCTCTAGAGATTTCATGGTCTGCTGATTTGAAGTGAGAACTTGACTCGTGGTTGACATAAAATTTTTCATTGAGTTTTCAAGTCCACGAGTCAAGGTCTCAAGCGAATTGAATCGGGTTTCCATATTATTGGAATTTGGGAAACCCGATTGATTGGTGGTTTGCGCTTGGGGTGGCTGATAGGAATGCGCATGCATGGGAGGTTAGTGTGATTGGTAAGGTGGTCTAGAGGAGTTTGAAGGACCACCCGGGGCATTATTTTGGTTCCATGAAAAATTGGGGTGGTTCCTCCATCCAGGGTTATAAGATGATGAGTATGGGTCATTCCTAGCTCTGTCATAGATGGCGTTGACACGCTCCATCTCAGGAGGAATGGACTCACACTCGCTCTCTACATGACCTATCCTACCACATGAATGACAAGGAACTGGACCAGATGTGGACATGTGAGGTGCACTTTGTCGGTTTTGGAGCTCAATCGAATCCATACGGCGCATTAAGGCCGCCATGCGTGCCTCGGTGGCCGTAGTGGTATCGATAGCAAATGCGGCACCCGATCTAGTCGAGTTTGCATTCGCGATCCTCGCTCCTATACTAGATGATGCAGGTGGTTCCCTCACACTCTCCCACTGCATGGTTTTCTCAGCGAGGTCTTCTAGGAAGGCCCATGCCTCCCTTTCATCCTTTCCCAAGAACTCTCCTTGACACATGGACTCAAGGAGCGTTCTGGACGGGATGTGAAGACCCTCATACACAATCTGACAAAGACGCCACAACTCAATGCCATGGTGAGGGCACGAGGATAGTAGCTCTTTGAACCTCTCAAGATATGCATGAAATGGTTCGGTCTCATGTTGATAGAACGAATTGATTTCGTTCCTCAATTTTTGAGTCCGATGATTAGGAAAGTACTTCTTGAGGAATGCAGATTGAAACTCATCCCAAGTCCTAAAGGAATTCGCCTGGTTGCTGTACAACCACTTCTTGGCGTCATCCTTTAGTGCAAAAGGAACGAGCCTAAGATGGATGGAGTCTGTGCTAAGTTGTTGCAGTTTGAACATAGCACAGACCTCCTCAAATTCCCTGAGAAAGATATAGGGGTCACCTTTCCCAGTGAAATGAGGGAGCATGGAAATGAATTGAGGCTTAACCTCAAAATGGTTCCCATTAGCCTCTGGTAATACGATGCATGAGGGTAGAGCGGTACGGCTCGGGTAGCATCGATCACGAAGAGGTATGGGAACGACAACTGGAAGCACTGGTCGAACAGGTGGGTCCAGCAACTGCTCCTCCTCACGGAAATTAGCAGCCATTGAACCCGGACTGCGTGTGACACGAGAGGAGGAAGGTGTCGAGAAATCGATGACCGAAGCCGGATTGACAACGCTCCTCGTCAAACGACCACTCTCGTCTCGTGTCCACGAAAGCATGCACAAAGGTGCACACACACAAAACAAAACCCTTTTTTTTTTCTTTTTTTTTTCTTTTTTTTTTAACAAAGAATGTGCGTAGAGGAGAAGACGAGGGAACACAGGAGAGAAAGAATGACTCAGGAGAGAAGGGAAGAAGTCCTTATGCTACGGCGGATGGGTACAGGTAGAAGCACACAAGCAAACAAGGCTCAAGCAATCCTAAGGTCGCTATAGGTCCTTACAAGTAGACGACGCCTAACTGCGAGGTCACACGGCCTCAACACGCCTTACCTCCCTACAACGAGGACCACAAAGCCCAGCAAGTGAGCCAAGATCCGGGGATCTCGTCTCTCCTACTATCGACAAAGTGGGCAACGCCGATCAGGTCATGACGGTCGGGACCGGATCACTCTCCTAATGCGTCCAAGATCCTTAGGGCCAATGTCTACTTGATTTTAAAATTAGGCTCTTGATTAGTGTGGTTTTTGGGGCGAAGGAAAGGGTGATGAAATCCCCCACCTTATCTTTTACGGGACAGCCCCTCCTTAGTAGCGTTTTGGAGTCCTAAATCTAGCAATCAACTCTCCAAACAACGCTCAACTCACACTTGTTGCAATGCACTTCCTACTAACTAATGCATGTTCATATGAAATGCATGAATGAGAGTAGAAGGTGCGTACCTCACGCCAGCTCTCAGCAACAGAAAATAAAGCTAAGATAAAAGACAATCTAAATGCCTAAGTCACATACATGATGCATGACTTAAACAAGAATAATGCCTAATCTTTTGCTTTGAGTTTTAGGGTCCAAGTTGCTTAAAGGAGGTTTGATTCTTGATCTGGGAACAAACTATAGGTCAAGACATGCTAAATCGAGTCCCAGATCACTATAACAGATAAAGAAATACTCCACAAAAATTTAGAGGCGAACTGAAGCTACCAGACCGCCAGTTGGCGGTTGAAGACCGCTGATTGGCGGTCTTCTTCTCTCAGATCACCTTCCAACTTGACCAGATTCTTCCCCTTCTCAATGTGAGTCACCTGTGAGAAAGAACACTACAAGACAAAAATTAAATCCACTCGAATCGTCCAAACAAGAGTCTGGACTGGCACCTCCCCGGCAACGGCGCCAAAAACTTGTTGAACGTTTTATTTTAACCGCAAGTGCACGGCCGCGATGAAGCGGTGGCAAGTACGGGTCGTCCTCAGGGAGGTGAGTAGCCTCTTGCTTGTACGAAATCAAGTGGCAAAAATAGGGGGAGAAAGATTGTTTATGCTACTCTACTCTATACTACGCTAAGAAGTAGGAAATGCGAAAGGAAAAAGCAAACAATGAAATAACAACTAAGCTAAGAATAAAAGGAGAATGCTGGAATACAGAAATGGAAAAACCCCTAAGGGGTGGAGTGAGTGCACACAAGCAAAGAGGTGGGTGTAGAATACATTCTTTAAGCACATGAAGGTGGTGTTTATCAAGCATAGGAAGTGTCTAAATGTTATGGCAAAACCTATCAATCTATTCACCAACTTAGTTGATTAACATTTACATATGCAAGGTGTTTATTTCAGAACCTAAACAAGCATGAGAGGTGTCTAATCATGTTGGCAAAACTCATCAAGTTGTAAATTCTATCCTAAACAAGCAAGCATACATTCATGTTTAATCAACACATTGAAATTAAAGCATTCATCCCATTCTCTAATGCATGTATGTACATCTACTCCACCCCCCAAAGGGGATGAAACTACTCACTAAACATTACACTAATTATTAAACTAAGGAAAGAAAACATATTAAAACTAAGCTAGAATTAAAAGACGATTAAACTAAAACATGCACAACAATAAAAGAAGCATAAAACAAACAATGAAAGAAACATAAAACTTTATTGATAAAATGACTCACATTAAAAGTAGCATCCTCCTACTTTAGTGTGTGCTTCAAGGCCTCACTTCTAGTAGGAAGAATAGCCACTTAAAATATGGAGTGATTACAAAAGGAGGTGAAGAGTTCTATTTATAGGCATGGAAAAAGCTAATCCGGGACAATCCCCCGATGTGGGACTAAACAGATACCACAAATAGCCTAAACAAACATTAATACACGTCCAGGAGAAAAATTGGTGGATTTGGGCCCAAAGTGACCGCTAATTGGCGGTCCAAATTTTCCGGATCGAGTTGAATCTTGTTCCGGGCTTTGCTTGGTGTATTTGGTGGTCTTGGATGCATCTACTTTGTGTTGGCTTTTTGGCCTTAATCCGTATTTTGATGATGTAATTAAACCTAATCTTAATTAGGACATGTAGATTAGCACATGTAGTATAATAGTATACATGTTGTATTGTGCTAACATCTACAGGTGATCAAGACTCAAGAAAGAAGAAAAATCAAGTCAAGACATGTAATCAAGCTAGGATTGAAGACATGTAATTTTACCTTTCTTTGAGTATTAGGAACTTATGTGAATTGAGCATAACATAAGCTAATATGCATGCATTCACACACTAGGTTCCTTGTAGGAGTCACACACAAAATATCATATAATTTGGACTCCATTAGATCACCTAAACACCTAAAACATTGGTCGCCAGTCTACCTGAGTTCGGTCGACCGTTCACCTTTCGGTCGACCGGTTATACACAATATTTGTTATACCAGACCAATCCGTTCAACCGATCACATTTCTATCAACCGATTACCCAGACCTGTTCGGTCGACCGGTAGACCTTCGGTCGACCGTTTCGTTTGCCATTTCTGGTAAAAATATTACCGTTTTATTTGTCGTATTGTACAACGGTCATATACACATTTTTCTCAATATACACCCCCATATACATTAGAACCGGTCGAACAAAACACACCTTTCGGTCGACCGTTCAATTCGTGAAAAACCCCCTGCTATCGGTCGACACAAGTTTGTCCAACCGATCAAGATTTCTCTCTACCGAACCCAGTAGTTCGGTCGACCGGTACCTGCTCGGTCGACCGTTGACCTATAAAACTTAAGTGTTTCGGTCGACCAGTACCTATGTTCGGTCAACCGATCCATCAACAGACTCAAGGGTTCGGTCGACCGATACACCTTTCGGTCGACCGTTTCTGGACAGATTTCTGAACCTGATTTTCTGTTTTGTGTATCTTGCACAAAACCCAATCAAATCTTGTCCAAACGGCTAGAAATCTTTAGGAGCTTATAAATAGAGGTTCACACTTAGTTTTCCAAAAGATTTCACAACTCCAAAGTGTCAAACTTATAGTGAGATTTTCCACAACCTCAAAGCTCCAAATTAGTCATCCAAAGCCTAATTTCCACATCCTTCATCAATCATCATACTAGCAATTGTTGTGCTCAATTAGAGAGTGAGTTCCACTCAAGTTACCATTGTTGTAAAGTGAGCAAGGGTCTTGGTGAAAGCCCAAGACAAAGAAGCAAGGATTTCGGTGAAAGCCCGAAGTGATCCTCTCGGGTTGTGAGAGGTGGTGCCAAGCTCGGCGAGGGTTGTTCGCGAGCTTGAAGACTTGTAAAAGGCGTTGCTCCCGGCCCGGAACGGGGAGGCATAGTGAAGACGCAAGAGGGGCTCGAACGGAGTTTCGAGAGGGGCTTGCAAGAGAGGACGTAGGCGCGGCCGAACCTCTGTAAAACCGACGCGTCTTTGTGTGGTTTGCATTGTCTTTCTTTCTCTACTTGTTTGTTTATTCCGCTGCGCATTTGATTGCTTAATCAAGTAGAGAATTGTGGATTAGCTTAAAAAGTGATTAGTGGACCCATAGACCCACACGATCCTACTATCCAACATTTGGTATCAGAGCCTCGTTCGTTAATTTTGTTCTTAATCGATAAATTAACATGGCTCTTAATGCATCCACACCAAATGAATCATGTAAACCACCATATTTTGATGGAAATAACTTTAGCTCATGGAAATTTAAAATGTCTTCATTTATTAAATCCATGAATGCTAACTTATGGTTTATGATTCAAACTCCATATGAATCACCTAGATATCATATTAGTAAATGGAGTTTAGAAGATGAGAAAAATGCATCCCTAAATGCAAAAGCTATGAATGTCTTATTTTGTGCATTAGGAGATGAACATTTTAATCTTGTTTGCTCATGTGATAGTGCTCATCATATATGGCAAACATTAGAAAAGAATTTTGGTGAAGGAGATTCACCAACCGGGAAAAAAGGAGAAGCCACTCCAATGGATGTAGCTCAAGTTAGATGTGAAGAAATCAATTCAACATCTTGTTCAACATCAAGCTCATCCGATGGAGAAAGTGAAGATGAGGTATCTTCTAGTCACTCTTCAAGTTGTAGTTCAAGTGGAAAATCATCGCATTCACATAAACTACAAAATGCATTTCTGAAAATGGTAGAAAAATGTAAAGAGCTTCATGAATCAAATAAATTAGCAAACAAGCAAATAGATGAGCTTAAATGTCAAAATGCATCTATGTTAGATGATAAAGTTGATTTGCTTGCTAAAATTGAAGTTCTAACTTCTGAAAATGCATGCTTGAGGAATAAAAATTTAAATGGTAAAACTACCTCATCAAATGCAATTGATAGTCATATGCTAGAAATCGATACAAATGACTTGCTTATTAAACTTGATAAATCTCATCTTGAAAGCAAGCAATTACTACATGACTTGAATTGCATGAATAACAAGGTTGCAAATTTAGAGATTCACATGCTTAACATGAATGAAAAGCATAATTCTATGATTAAAAATCTAAATTGCTTAAATGAATCTCTAGCAACTAAAAACAGTGAACTTAATGTCTTAAATGAAAATTTGTCAAATAAATTGCATAAGTTCACACATGGCCATAAAAACAATTTTTATGTTAAAAACTTTCCTATTCAAATTAATGTTAAACATAATTTTGCCATGAAAAAGAAAGTAAGTGTAGAGGTACCAAAATCAACTTGGATTTGGGTACCAAAAGCTAAACTTAATGGACCCAAGCAAAAATGGGTACCAAAATCTACACTTGTAGGAGCTTGAGGAAGAGATTGGTGGTGACCGGGTGAGCCAAAGCGTCGAATTCGAATCCGGTTGCATCACCAAATCAAGATTGGAGCTATTCAAGATTCAAGTTTGGTATAAAAATTTCTATCTCTAAAATTTCTGAAAAATAGCTCTAATCTAGTTAATATGCTTAATTGTCATATCCTTAGAGTTCAATTCATTGAAAATCATTTACCCTATTCATTGCAAATCATTTATCACATCCATTGATTCTAAATGTCAAATTTTAAATGGATGTTAGAATAAGGCTTAAGTTGAAACTTAAATGAACTTAACTTGAATCATACTCATTGTTTCCATTTAGCCTTATTGATAGGGGGAGCTTAAATGTTATATCTTTTATTAGAGTAATGAAGTGCAAAATTTAGGGGGAGCAACTTCATTACAAGACATCCAAATTCTATGCTTAAAGTCTTAAATAATTATTATTTTTGATGGATGTCAAAGGGGGAGAGATAATTAAGGGGGTAACTTGGAATTTGGCATAAAATTGATCAAAAACTATGCACATCCATAGGGGGAGCATTTATATGCATAGTTAACATATACAAATTTCAAGTATTAGGTTGATTTAAGATATAGGTTGCCATCATCAAAAAGGGGGAGATTGTTGGCTTTTTGGCCTTAATCCGTATTTTGATGATGTAATTAAACCTAATCTTAATTAGGACATGTAGATTAGCACATGTAGTATAATAGTATACATGTTGTATTGTGCTAACATCTACAGGTGATCAAGACTCAAGAAAGAAGAAAAATCAAGTCAAGACATGTAATCAAGCTAGGATTGAAGACATGTAATTTTACCTTTCTTTGAGTATTAGGAACTTATGTGAATTGAGCATAACATAAGCTAATATGCATGCATTCACACACTAGGTTCCTTGTAGGAGTCACACACAAAATATCATATAATTTGGACTCCATTAGATCACCTAAACACCTAAAACATTGGTCGCCAGTCTACCTGAGTTCGGTCGACCGTTCACCTTTCGGTCGACCGGTTATACACAATATTTGTTATACCAGACCAATCCGTTCAACCGATCACATTTCTATCAACCGATTACCCAGACCTGTTCGGTCGACCGGTAGACCTTCGGTCGACCGTTTCGTTTGCCATTTCTGGTAAAAATATTACCGTTTTATTTGTCGTATTATACAACGGTCATATACACATTTTTCTCAATATACACCCCCATATACATTAGAACCGGTCGAACAAAACACACCTTTCGGTCGACCGTTCAATTCGTGAAAAACCCCCTGCTATCGGTCGACACAAGTTTGTCCAACCGATCAAGATTTCTCTCTACCGAACCCAGTAGTTCGGTCGACCGGTACCTGCTCGGTCGACCGTTGACCTATAAAACTTAAGTGTTTCGGTCGACCAGTACCTATGTTCGGTCAACCGATCCATCAACAGACTCAAGGGTTCGGTCGACCGATACACCTTTCGGTCGACCGTTTCTGGACAGATTTCTGAACCTGATTTTCTGTTTTGTGTATCTTGCACAAAACCCAATCAAATCTTGTCCAAACGGCTAGAAATCTTTAGGAGCTTATAAATAGAGGTTCACACTTAGTTTTCCAAAAGATTTCACAACTCCAAAGTGTCAAACTTATAGTGAGATTTTCCACAACCTCAAAGCTCCAAATTAGTCATCCAAAGCCTAATTTCCACATCCTTCATCAATCATCATACTAGCAATTGTTGTGCTCAATTAGAGAGTGAGTTCCACTCAAGTTACCATTGTTGTAAAGTGAGCAAGGGTCTTGGTGAAAGCCCAAGACAAAGAAGCAAGGATTTCGGTGAAAGCCCGAAGTGATCCTCTCGGGTTGTGAGAGGTGGTGCCAAGCTCGGCGAGGGTTGTTCGCGAGCTTGAAGACTTGTAAAAGGCGTTGCTCCCGGCCCGGAACGGGGAGGCATAGTGAAGACGCAAGAGGGGCTCGAACGGAGTTTCGAGAGGGGCTTGCAAGAGAGGACGTAGGCGCGGCCGAACCTCTGTAAAACCGACGCGTCTTTGTGTGGTTTGCATTGTCTTTCTTTCTCTACTTGTTTGTTTATTCCGCTGCGCATTTGATTGCTTAATCAAGTAGAGAATTGTGGATTAGCTTAAAAAGTGATTAGTGGACCCATAGACCCACACGATCCTACTATCCAACACTTTGTTTATTGGAGCTCCGACCCGAATCCAATTGCTAAAATACTCCCCATGATGTTGTGGAGTATTCTGTTTTGCTCTTAGGTCCTTCTGTCTTGCGTTCAGGTCCTTCTCCCTTGCATCTTGGTCCCCAGATCTCACAATCCAGTCCTTTTTCCCAGCTTTTGGGTCCTTTTATGTTTCTTCTCTTCAAACCTATTTATTCCTGAAAACTAAACATAAAACTCGTGACATAGCATTGTTTAGGTGAAAGATAATGGATATAAGATACAAATATGAGCATGAAATGATGTCAATCATGGCCCGAGATTGCAACTTTCCCATCCAAAAGTCATTGTCCAGTAGTTTAAAATAGGCATCTAGCATCTGACTTATATATCCAGGACAATTATCAAAATTTTCCATGACAAAAAAATAATTAACTCATTACAAAAAGTACCTCAGCTGCCACTAGGGTTGCCCATTGCAAGACTATGCGAAAATCCGATCTCCTAAGAACTACTCCATTGGCCGAGCACATAATGTCCTTACCATTCTTACTTGTTGCAGTCACATGTTCCAACATAGTTTTATGTCCGGTCTTTTAAAATCCAACTGCAATCGGGTCAAGCTTTTTGTACACATCATCCTGAGCCACCAAGTATGAATGAATTCTCCCATAACTCCATTATTGGCTTTGTATCACCTTTGCTTTGCTGGTGGAGAATGTTCCTTGGTTTCAGCCATCTGAAACCATAAACAATTTTCTTCACCAAACACTGCCTCAATTCCGTTCAATGATGTATATATATCGTTTGTACATTTTGGCCCACCAGTCTAGACATTACCAGTAAACACAAGTACTATATATCCAGACAGCGGACTCTGTGTTCAGAAATATCCAGACACATGTCCTACATATCTTGCCAGCATGTATCCATAACAGCTTATGTCCAGATAGTAGACACTACAACTTGTGTGTCCATAAATATCGAGATACCGGTAACAAAGGTTCATAGATATATAAAATAACCATGAGTCCATACATTTGTTTTCCCACTCGGATGCTGATATCCCGACATAAACAATTCCAAACAAGCAACAATAACACCATCATAAAGTTACATTAGTCTATAAAATCAAATAGACAAGCTAATGTTATAAACTAACAAAGCGTATACATCTCATCCGCAGATATGATTCCCCAAAGCTATATATTTTGTTTGGGATTCACAGTGGGTAAAGAAGCATTTCATTCCTTCTCCAAGCATGGCTCCTTCTCTTCCTCCTATTTGTCCAGACAAATGCACTACCACTAGGTCCAGATATTCATAGATATGCCCAACCAGAACAGCTAAAATGTACTTTTTCTTTGTTTTCAACTACTTTGGTCTACCTTTGTATCTGCTTTACCACCTGGTTGCTGATTGTGTCTTGTTTGTCCACCATCTTAGTCTTTCCCTTGGCTTCCCCTTGCTTCCCTTTCTTTCGTACACCTTCTTCGTGTCTTTACTTGTGTCGATAGAAAATCCTTCTTTCTCCTCCTCTATCGGTTCCAAACCAGACTTCTGCTTCTTCTACTTCATAAACTGTGTCTCTACCACAACGCGTGTTGCCCTTTTGGAGCATTTAGGATTCCTTAGCAACAACGGTACATCTTCATTTGCATCCGAGCAATGGTTGTTGTCATCGCTAACATGTTACAAGTTGACACAGAGAATATAGAAACAAATCAGCAATCCAAAAAAGAATAATGAGTCAAATCAGGCCCCTCACCTCCGGTGATTTTGCATTCGAGGTTGTGTTTGCAGAACAACCATCCTTATCTTTCGCCACCATATTACTACTTACCTCAAACCTCTCATTAACCTTATCCTATATTGCAAACAAAGTAGTTATCGTGACTTTCTTTAGAAGATATTAATATCAAAATTTAATAATTACATCCCTCATCTTCATTTCAGAGACGTCTTTTGTCTTTAAAGAAGAGGAAACATGTGTGACATCATTGTTTTGTCCTTTACTTGTCATCGATGTTCGACTGATGTTTACTTTCTCCTTCTTTCTCAGCTTCTTTGTAAGCGTATCCACCTCTTTCTCTCTCTTATGAACCATGCCAACGTACAATATTAGCAGGTCATCTTTCTCCCTTGTATCCTCTGCGAACCGTTTCTCCATCTCTACCACACTTTCATTATACTTTGCTTCATTCTCTCTCATAGTCTCTTTAAATTTGAGGATTTTAAACTCATATTCGTCTCTGAGTTCGATCTCTCGTTTAGCCATATGGTCGTTGTACTTCAACTTCACCTCCCTTATCATTAGGTCATAGGGCTCCCGCAATACCTCCTCCTTCTCTCTATTGTCTTGTTTAATCCTGTAGTCTGCCAACTTCCTCTCATACTCATCCTGCATTGCTGAAATTATTGTCTTGTATTTTTCTCCTCCTCTATCCTCGCGAGTGTTTCCAGCATCTATTTCCTTTCAAAATCCATCTCGCTTAACCTACAACCAATTTCTGCGGAGTTCAGTTCTGTAAATAACTAGGTAGTCAGCGTTAGAACTGATGATGTAGGATCTAGATTGGATGGTTCTCTTGAAATCTTGGCAGTTGGGATTGGTCTCGGACTTTTTACATCCAGACATAAAACTAGGGGTGCCTGTTCTATAGAAGTCTATTGTCTAGACATGGCCACTGTTTGTTGTCCGGATATCACTACAGATGGAACTTTGGGGGCTTCCTCTTGAAGAGTCGGTGATGCATTGCATACATTGCATCATATGTCTTTCATTTAGATTGATTTTATATCAATAAATGCTATTAAGGTATGTGTTTAGTCCTATTTACAGAATACAGGGACCTGAATGCAAATTACCCACATCCCGAACATAAACGCGTGCAACAGACTCATTTCTATCATAAAGACTAAGTTCAAGATTATCGGGTTTCAAATGGAAATGTATCCAGGCGTAAAAGCATTCAAGTCCTAATTACAAAAAGAACAAGGACTTAAGCACAAAAGTAGCCGGGGACTTAATTGCAAAAAGTCAAGGACCTAATTGCAAATCACGAGTAGCTTTTATTATCTTGGAGAAAATCTAAAGAAAAATCAATGTGGATCTCCAAATATATGAACGAATTAATCCGGAGCTCAAAAGAATGGAAAGAATCAATCCAGACGCGCAAATGAGGATTAAATCATACCATAAACATTCAACCAAAATCCAGACAAAATCAGAGCAATATATGCGGCGTTTCCGCCGCACATTACACATGCCATGCGGCGATTCCGCCGCCCCAGAGCCGATCCGTGTGCTCCAATTTTGTCCAGTCGTGTCTGGACACGTGTACTTTCCAATTTTATACTTAGGTCCCTTGTAGCAACTATAAATAGACCCGCGAACGATGTAAAAAGGGTCCTTGGTGGTTGTTCTTATTTTTGTTCCTTAGTTTTAGTAATAAAATTCTGTCTTTTATTTCTTGTTTGTTTTTTATTTTCTTTTGTAATTCCTCTAGGACCCCTTCTTCTTCCTCCCATCCATGAGTTTCTAACTCTTTCCAAAGGGTGGAGGTAACAGATTTAGGGTGAAGAGAAGATGAATAAATGTTATTATTTTAATTTCGTGATTAGTATATTTTGATTACTTGAGTTTATGTTAAATCATTTATCATGTAATGCTTCATAACTAACATGATTTATTATAAGTTTCTGAATTCTCTAA
This sequence comes from Triglochin maritima, assembly GCA_963682175.1. NCBI lineage: Eukaryota > Viridiplantae > Streptophyta > Magnoliopsida > Alismatales > Juncaginaceae > Triglochin > Triglochin maritima. The sequence goes on along the minus strand of OY821788.1, from coordinate 24,610,811 downwards.
TCTAAACCCTAAATCTAAACCTCCACCCAACGGAATTCACCTCTTTGTTCTTGTTTTAGTTTTATTTGTTCATGTTTCTTGCCTTAGATAATAAAAACCAAAAATCTCAAAAACCCAATTTATTCTTCTCTTCTTCTTTCCCCCAATCAAAATCACACTAATAACAGATCTCTCCCTCCTTGTGTTCGACCCGTACTTGCCACGTCTTCATTGACGCCGTGCACTTGCGGTATAAATTTAATTCTCATCAGTCGGCCACCTTGACATGTCAATATCTTCTTCCCCAAATGTTCTTGTATTTGCCTCACTTGCAGATCCCATGGTAATGTCTGGACAGTTGATTGTCTCAATACAATCGTCCCTCTGGCCAGTCTCCTCCGATGACTCTACTACTCCAGATACAAGCACTGCAGTCTCAGGCTCTTCCAAGTCCAATTTCTTCCGTGCCTTCTTCGAAGTCTCCAAGTTTCTGGGGCTCTTGCGAGTGGGCGTCGTTGCTGTCCTCTTTGATGCCATCACTTTCCTTGGCTTCCCTGGAGACACCTTCTTCTCAGATATTTCCTGTTTTTGTTCTTCCTCAATCACCACTCTCTTCAGTTCCAGTTTGGTTTGTTTCTCCTTCTTCACGATGGGTCTCTTAACGTCTGCCTGCACAACGTCTTTCGATGACCCACCTGTTATTTCTTCACTGCCACCCCCTTGAGGTGGTGGCTTGGTCCTTCCTGATGATTTCCTTTGCTTTCATCTTCTCCCGCAAGTACTTTGTTACCCTTGCTTTAATCATAGCCTTCATTTGTACCATCCATTTTTGTTTAGTTTGTGTGGCCTTAGTTCCACACCTTTTATCATACTTTCATCGATCATGTCCAACTCAACACCAGCTGTTGATTTACGCTTGTAAGTCTCATTCCATTGCGTTTCCCTTGGTAGCTTTGACTTATCTGGCTCCACCCCTAGAATCTCCACCTTCTCGAGGAACCATGTCTGAGATACAGAATTAAGTTTCTATTGTTTATATCGTAGTTTAATAACTATTTGGGCTCTAAATGTAGAAGATGCATACCACAACGTCTGCAGTGCAATCGTTCATATAGCCCAAAGTTGTCTAATCTTCCTTCCCGTTCTTATATCTTTGGAAATCCTCCTCCCAAAATTTGTACACTTCCCTACCCTAGGCAATGCTATGTGGTAACTCCCCATCCTCTACTTTTGCCAATAGTGCCTCATTGATGGTTCGGTTCGACCGTGCAAATAAATACTGCGCAAAGAAGAAGAAAATCAACATCCTTACAAAGTCCTTCATATCCTTCGGTTTGTCACTTTTGATGAGTTCGCCCATGTGTCCAGCTATTGTGTTGACAGAAATCTCCAAGTGCTTGAAATACCTGGGCTTTAGGTATTTGGACTTTAATCCTCGGTCCAATGCTTCCCCTCTAACGTTAGGCCCATCATTACTTCGAATCCCCACTCATTGACTGCCAACTTCATCCTGCCAATCTGAAAAGTCTTCTCTTTTCGGTCAAATACATCCACCATCTCAGCAAATAATTTACGATCGGGTGACGGTCCTTGTAGATCAAATAGGAAGTCGAATGGTGTCTCCAAAAATTGCTTCTTGTGCTCCGTACTTAGATTTTCAAGGTAGGTCAGAGTCTTCATGATTGTGCATCTTGTCCTGACATCTTTCAGATAACCTATCAAATAGAATGATTTAATAGAGTGAGGAGATTTAATAGAATCAAATCTGACTGCAATATATAACGATAAATCAAGATATAAATGCAGGCATTGTCAATGTATAAACAATCTCAGATATTATTCTACTAAGTCTCAGATATCAAGACATACATGTTCAGATATCAACAAAATATTGAACCCTAACTTATAATTTTGTCAGATAAGTAACACATAGTAGTCTGGATATTACAGATCACAAAGTTGACAGACATAACACAACATTTTCATGTACATATTATAGATAGCATTATGACATACATAAATATTCAGTCATCAAATGTTATTATAAAATCCAGACATAACTTCAGAGATATTTGACAAAATATCTGAACATAACATATTACAGACGTAGCTAAAGAGAATCCAGACAAATTAGACAAACTAAACATGATCCGGACAAAAATATTAAATATCTAGACATAGGTAAGTAAACACAATATATAACTATGAAATATCCAGACCGTCCATGTGTTATCAAATCCAGACAAAGCTATGCAAATATAAATGGTAACAATGGTAAGTGCAAATATTGTCAGATTTAAATTGCCCAAAGGACCCTAATTGTCAACTAAACCCTAAATGTCCAAAATAGAAGCTTATTGTCCAGAGATCGTTCTCCGTTTGAAACTCATAGAAAAAACTTCCATAATAACAAACCATAACTTCAACATGTGCAAAGAAAGCAAAAGGAAACAAGAGTTTTACATTTAACACAGAAACCAACCTATGATTCATTCTTCTTGAGTCGTCACAACCTTTGAGCGAAGAAACCGTGCCTTTCGATCATAGTGGGAACGATGGGAAGGAGAAGTTGTTCTCGTCGGTGCCGGAGTGGAGGGGGAAGAACAAGTCACCGCTGTGAGTGTTTTTCTTGGACAACAATCACCGGAGGAAATAAATGAAATGGTGGTTTCTTCATTCAAATATGTTTTTGTCCGCCTAAGTGTGATTTGACATGAGTCATCACACGTCCTAGCAACCTTGGAACAGTTACCTCTGGGTAATTTCCGCACTGGTCGTCTTGGTATCTGGATATTTTTTGGGTGGGTATTTTGCAAAAAACGACTACCTCCACAATTAACCTATGTTTCGAGTCCAATTTGGAACTTGGTTATGACTTTACTTTTCGTTTGAGTAGGCTAACAAAGTTGTCCACAAAAAATAACATTGACAAAGGTTAAAATATTACCTTTTTTTAGTATTGCAACTAACACGTGTATGCTGTTTATAAATAATGTTTTTTATTTATATGTTTTTTGCCTTTTTTGTCGTTGGATCGAATTTGCAGAACACGTGCATTGAACTTTTTATTCTCTAAGGAAGTAAGGTTGAAGAGAAACTATAACTGGGAACGACATCGACAATTAGTTTTCAAAAAAACTTAAGAAATTTAGGAACCAAAATGACAATTGTATTTTCTCACATGCACTACCTCCAAGTAATCATCCTGTCTCAAAGCGGAGGGGATATTAGAAATTCCTGGATCATCAATGAATCATCAATAATTTTTTTTATTATTGAATTTACAAAAGAATTGGAGCCTGGAGGCGACTCATGGTTTGAGGCTGCCCAAGTCCACTATCTTCCTTTTCTTAAAATATCCGAAGTCCACTATATCTTCGTTAGTCAAGGCCCATAATAAGATTGTCAACACCAGGATTCTTGAAAAGTCGCTTCCGTGTCTCGTTGGATTCACTCATATTCGTTCCCAACGCAAATAACCGTAGTAGCAAAACCCTCCAAGAGGAATTACAGCTTCTCGTCGTGCTATCATTACAGGTACGTAATCTTTGTCCTCAATTTCTCTTAACTCTCAAAACACCTGTCTCGAAACATAGCAGTGCGGAAAAACAGGTAACGTTGTAGCTTTTAGTGTTCTGTTTAACGAACTAAGTTGTATCGCATTTTTTCTGCTTTTTTTTGGTAATCAATCAGCTTGTTTTGTTGGTACAAGAGGTAGGCTTGATCCGGATCTGGCTTTCTCCGTGTTTGGTTCTGTAGAATCATTATACCCACCGAGATTGTGATTTTGGGTTTTTCGTCCGCAATGTTTCGAACCCGTATTTGGGAATATAGATTTGTATTCTGTAACGTTGACGAACGATTTTTTGAATATGTTGTTTCCGGAAGTAGTTCAAATCAATTTCGAAACCGATTCCTCCCCCAAATAGTTATTGAAGTGACATGATCGGGTTTTAGATAAAGACCAACGATGGACAAGTGGACGACGTCTTACATTCTGTTTGCCTCTTTTTTCCCTCTAGAAATTTGAGTTTACAAGATTGGGTTAGAATTTGCCGTTCCGCCAAACTGTTTCAATTTTGGAACGACATTGTTGTGAGAGAATTTGAGTCCATAATGTTAGGATATATGTGTCCATTTCCGATAAGTCAAAAGTCATTTGTGTTTTGGCATTTTAAATTAAAATGAAATATATCTGTAATGTCCATAATCCACACTCGGGATACAACAGTTAAACACAAACCATAAACAAACGAAAAAAAGACATTACGAAAAATAGTCACGTCGAGACCTCAATTAAAAACATAACATAATGTCAATGTCCGATTAAAATACGGAAGGAAATACAAGAAACTCTCAATTCCTACTACAAGACTACTAAGAGAAGTAGAAAAAAGTGACAACCGAACTCAACAGATTCAGTCTACGCGTCCCAAGTCCAAGTCGCTTCCCGCCACTTACCGTGTCTCACCTATACATACACAAGCCACGCCTCACTCTTGAATCAAGACCTCGTACACCACTCTAACCCGACACCACACTAGGTCTACGTCGTCCGTATGGCTCACAAGACTATACCACGCCGTCCAAAAGACTCACAAAACTAGGCCACGCTGTCTAAACGGCTCACACCGGTCTCATGTCCTAAGACGACCATGTCTCCCAGCAAAGCCGAGTGTGCACATTCACTCCACCACACATTTGATCCACAATGCAACACTCAACACCTTCTCATAGCATAACTGTCACATGTCCGAAGGAGATTACGCATCCCAGCCAGGCCGAGCGTGTACCCTTGATAAGATCACGCATTCGATTCATAAGGTAATGTCCTACAACAATTACGCGCTCGACCCCATGAGCTCAGCTCCAATGGCCACTCATCACAACGCTGGTGAGCTGAGCAGTTCCACATCCGGCTCTGGGAATCCAACCACACGCCCGAGCCCGCGAGCCTATCTCCAGTGGCCACTCATCACAATGCTGGTAAACCATCCTGGATCGCCACAAACAATAGGGAAACATGGCTCTGGGAATCCAACCACACGCCTAAGCCCGCGAGCCTAGCACCAGCAGTCACTCGTCACAACGTTAGTTTACCATCCCAGACCGCCACAACTCATGGGAAACAACCTAAAATCTAGTCATGCGCGCCTCACACATACTGTTGGAAAAAACACATAATAACGCCCCCATGACACGCAGGTATTTTGTACCCGACGTGAAAACCACCTTGTCATGTCAGTTGTCACAAAACCGACGTGACATGTACCATATCACGTCGGTTAAACACAAACCGACCTGATATGTATCCATATCACGTCGGTTTTGTGACAACCGACGTGTATTAGTATACGTGTCACGTCGGTTAAAAAACAACCGATGTGATATGTTGCATTTTATTTTATTTTTAAAAAATTGAACTATGTATCACGTCGGTTTACACGAAACGATGTGATAGATGGTATTTGCCACGTCGGTTTTCACCAAAACTGACGTGTTTGGTCTTTTTTCTCCTCGTTTTCTCCAACAAACACAAACAAAACTCATCTTTATTTTACCACATTATTTCATTCGAACACCCTAGTTTGTGTTTCCTCCACCCAAAGTCAAACGTAACCCAAACCATATTTTCCAGCAGTGACACCCTCCTCACCAGCCGACCACACGCCCGAGTCTGTGAGCAACGCTATAACAGTCACTCATCACAACGTGGGTGAACAATCGATTCCACGAACATCTCTTACACACATACATAAGACAAGAGGGTAAACACAATTAACCCCAAAAGCACGGGTCTGACAATCCCAACAAAAGCATAAAGCAGTAAGCATAAATAAAACTAGAGAATCATAAAAGTTGCTAGGTAAAACTATAGCTCTAAAACCCATAGTCAAAAGGCTACAATGGTATAAGCGTAATTCCACTAAAGTTTCCTTAAATCACAATTCTCAAAAGTTCAGGGGAAAAATAGTACATTTCCCAATTAATCAAATTTATTACAAATATATATCAAGTCCTGGCAAAAAGAGCAATTTTCCCTAAATTAAAATATTTCTTACAATTATGAAAAATCCAGGATTTTCCCCAGGAATTAACCTAATTAATCATTATTTATTCAAATACAAATAAATTCGGGATTTTCTACAAATATTCCAATGAATTATTAACAAATAAAACACACTAAATACAAGGTTTATTTTGAAACTATCCATTTATTAAATAACTATCCAAATACAACTAAATTCCATGGATAGTATGAAAAATGTTTAATCCTTATCCCTAACCAACCAACCAGCAACCCTGCCCGTCGGCAGCCAACATCTCCTCCCGCTCGCCTATTTGCGGCCGGCTCATCCAACCGAACCCAAGCAGGAGAACGCGCGACACCAACCCGCGCACTCCCTGTCGACCGACTGGCCCTGACATCGGTCGTTAGCTTCTCCACCCTCGTCGTTGTTGCTCCCTCGTCCTGAAGCATCTCCAACCTTCGACCAACTCGTGTAACCAGAAACAAAATGGGTGGGTGGCGTAGCTTGTCAGAATTCGTCGTCGCAGCGTCGCCGAAGCTCCTCCTCGTTGTTGTCCTCATCATCGCCGACGCTAGAAGGTGTAGGATTTCGTGTCCCCATGAATGTATATATTTTAAAAATATTAATACAACATACAAGATCGATTTCATACTTTCAACAATTTTATGTACATTACTTTGTATTTATTCTAATATCATGCAAACTTACATATATTAAAATAAATCAAAGAGAGAATTATACCCAAAGGTTCTCTAAAATATTTCGAAGATCCGGAGTCCCGTTGCCCATTGAATCGCCCTCCGATTCGCCTCCAATTGTTCACCAAACTTTAAACAACATTAGAGAGAAATGAGCTAGTCAATCAATATCTAATTAGGCTTAGAATCTATCTAATAACCCATTTTTAAGCTCCAGAGATTTCTATCTCGAAAACTTAAAACTATTAAGAGATTTACGTGGTGATTAATGGAGAGATTAATGAGAGAAAGAATTTTTGCATTAACATAAACAAGTAGGGTGATGAGTCCTTTTATAGGCTCGCAAAACATCCTCATCAATAACTATTCTTTAGTTATGATCTCTTGCTTATTTTCTCCTAAAATTAATCTCAAATTTCCACATAAGTACCCATAAAAACGTTTGATTAAATCTAGAATTAATCCAACCCATGATCTAATTATTCTCTTAATAATTCAGGCAAAAATCGCACTGTTCGGTTGACCGAGAGTTTTTCTCGATTAACCGAACAATTTGGTTATAACACATGTTCGGTGGACCGTGAGCTAGACGGTCGACCGAATATGCATGAGAAAAATTCTCTGGAAAAATTCTGACGATCCGAGTCTTCCTTGGTCGACCGTTGACCCGCCAAAAATTTCTCCTGACGAGCATTCATTGGACGGCCGTGTCACCTTCAGTCTACCAAAAATATCCCAAAATATTTTCTCTCGGTTGACCGTTAACGCTCGGTTGACCGAACCCAATTGTCCACACACTTCAGACAATTTCGGTCAACCAATTGTGTTTACCCGTTCCCCGTTCGGTTGACCGTTCCGAAGACACCCCCGGTCGACCGAACCTAAAACTGTTTACCATGTTTAATCCCGATTTTGCCTTTGTCAAATTTTGGATTTATTTCCAACAAAATTTGATCTTTTGAGTTTTTTTAGCAAATTCATATCTTGTGTAATATATTATCTTATGTAATATTAAATTATCGTGAGAAAATGCATGGATACCGATGTTCCCTCCGCCACATGGCACCTTGTGAGTGCGATGGTGGTCTTAAAGCGCTCTTTTCTAGCACTATCCATGAACATCTTTGTTAAAACTTCCATGGTCTTCTTGGGTTTTGAATTCAAGTATTTCGCTTGAAGCGAGTCACCCATGGAGGCCAACATTAGACCGTGAACCTGGTTCTCTCGGTCTTCCCACTTGGCTTTTGCCTCTCTCTCTATCGGTTGCCTCCTCATTTAATTCTGGGATTTCACCATCCAAATATGAGATAGTTTCTCAAACTTCAACACGATATTGAGCTTGAGTTGCCAGATTATGAAGTTTGAGCCATCATTTGCTAAAGGATGTTTTTCCATCATAGATCGCAAAATAGGTTGAATATTCGACATTTCTACAAAATAAATTATATGTGATTTAATGTCAATTTTATGTTTTAAAAATCAATACCGCAAAATAAAAATTTGTCCATAAATGCAGCAATTCAAGATCCTATCAATTCTAATATAAACTATCTAAGAGCTATCAGATATATTATAAAATCAAGGTAAGAAAATATTTTTCTAATCATAATCATTTTGAAATATCGCAACATTTGCATTTTCAAACTCTTATGACTCTTGTCGTTTTAATGAAGAGGGAATTTGACCAATCCTCGTAAAAAAACTCTCTTTCTCAAAACCGAGTTACGGTCTTGTTAAGAAAAGTTATTTCATTTGATAAGAGATCCGTTTATCCATTGTATTCATAAACAAATATACTCGGTGTCCACTAAGGGTGAATCGCACCTCGTACATCTATTTATGGCACAACAATAGACAACCTTATATCTCCCACTATTCCCAAAGATGGAGGAAGCTATCTCCTGCTAAGGGCGAGCAGAATAGACCTCGATCGATGGCTTCTAGTGGATAAAATAAGAAAGAAAAATAGTCTTAATTTTTGTTGGACAATTTAAAAATTTACGTGTGATTTTAGAATTTAGGTGATCTTGCATATTTATCATCTATACACATCCTAACATTCATCCATAAAATCACATACATGTCAAGCACATAAACATAAATATATCCATTCACACACACATTGTGTGAGTTTTTATATGTTCCCACGTCCTTGATACCCGCACTTCTTCAGCGTCTTCCTCTTTCACCATGGATGTTGATATTGCAAAAATATAAACATGCATCTCTCAATTTTGAAAATTGTCTAGTGCAAGTCATATTTAAAATCCTCTCATATGCATGCATATACATACAAATAGAAATTTGGCTTTCACATATACATAAGCCCCTGTGATTGAATAATAATAACATATACATTCATTCATTCACACATGGCTTCATCGGAACATACAAACTCACATATCCCTGCATTAGATAACTTGAGCAACGTATGTACATATACTATATATTACTCGATATAGTTTATCATGCATCTCTAAATCAAACAATTCTAAAATCATTTGAAATCCATTAAAAATGATTTTATACATCCATAGTTCAACAAAAAAAATTTGAACCGCTGTTTATCCAATTTCCAAAAATAAAAATTTAAAGAAAGATAAACGTATGTCTTTTTCGTTTGGTCGATTCGTTATAAAATAATCATTTAATTAAAAACAGAAAATTTATATATCAGACATAAGTCTAAATTTTAATTCTAACATTCACATGATGTGTTTCAAAACATTTAAAACAATCAAAAGAATCAATTAGAATTAAATCAACAAAACTATCGGCAAACTCGAAAAAGATATAAAACATGAATTGTTTCGACTGTAGATAGTAAAGTAAAATTAATTATATAGTCTAATCATTGAAAATATGAACTAAATTCTATGATACTACCGTAGCATTTCGTGTCCCCATGTATGTATATTTTTAAAAAATTTAATACAACATACAAGATCGATTTCATACTTTCAACAATTTTATGTACATTACTTTGTGTTTATTCTGATATCATGCAATCCTACATATATTAAAATAAATGACAAAGACAGAATCATACCCAAAGGTTCTCTAAAACCTATCGAGGATCCAGAGTCCCGTTCCCCATTGAATCGCCCGCCGAATCGCCACCAAGTATTCACCAAACTCTAAACAAGATTAGAGAGAAATGAGCTAGTCAATCAATCTCTAATTACGCTTAGAATCTAGCTAATAACCCCTCTTTAGGCTCCCAAAGCATCCACATCAAGAATTATTCTTTAGTCATGATCTTTTGCTTATTCTCTCCTAAAATTAATCTCAAATTGCCACCTAAGCACCCATAAAAACGTTTGATTAAATATGGAATTGATCCAACCCATGATCTAATTATTTTCTTAATAATGCAGGCAAAAATTGCACTGTTCGGTTGACCGAGAATTTTCTCGATGAACCAAACCATTTGGTTATAACACATGTTCGGTGGACCGTGGGCTAGACGGTCGACCGAATATGCATGAGAACAATTCTCTGAAAAATTCGGACGATCCGCGTCTTGCTCGATCGACCGTTGACCTACCAAAAATTTCTCCTAGCGAGCATTCATGGGACGACCGCGTCACCTTCGGTCTACCGAAAATATCCCAAGATATTTTCTCTCGGTTGACCGTTCACGCTCGGTGGACAGTGTCCAGGCAGTCCAGACAATTTTGGTCAACCAATTGTTTTTACCCATTACCCATCCGGTTGAGCGTTCCGAAGACACCCCAGTCGACCGAACCCTAAACGGTTTACCGTGTAACCCCGATTTTGCCTTTGTCAAATTTTTGATTTATTTCGAACAAAATTTGATGTTTTGGGGTGTTTAACAAATTCATATCTTATGTAATATATTATCCTATGTAATATTAAATTATTACACCCCATAATATTCACACCTCATATGAATTTATTATGATTCTAATTATGTCAATTCTCATGCCATATTGATTTTATTCGTTCACCACATGTGTCCCTTTTTCACATGAAACCCAACACATCATATGAACTCAAAACCAAGCTTATTGTTTCCATGTTTTGTGGTGTGACCTATAGGAGGATCTAAGCTAAATTGACAACGATATTAAACACTTAATATCTCAAACTATAAGCGGTATCTAGCTACACGTTATATTTACCCAATTAACATAGATGTCTTTGTTCCACTCGAACCAAAACACGATCCATTTAGTAATGTAAGTGCACCACTTGTGTCCGTCCATTGCCTCATGATATTAAGAATATATACAGAGTAGAAATGTGTCAACTTTGTATTATATTCATTTCTTGATCTCTTTAAGCTAATTATAACTATGTAACTTCACTCAAGTTACATTATGCACATTATAATTTTGCTTTTTCAATGGTTCCACTAATATCATCACTCAATTAAGAGGAGCAACGCTAATCGTTTAACTAGCTATCTTTTTCAGCACAAGTCATGTTCAACCAACTATTGCCTTTATCACTATACTCATTGATAGCTTTTAACAATAAGCAAATTAGACACTTCTTGAGTGAAAAGATATAAGTCATATCTTAGGATCCAAGACACAGTAAAACATTAATGACACGAAACACCATTCTATAATGTTTTACTTGTTAGGTCTATTCAATATATAAAAGTAATCTTTTCCTCTTTTATATACTCGTGTCGTCAATTATTTGTAGAGCTACAACAATCGATGACCAACACGACAATCTTATCTTGGTGATTAATGTTCCATGTTAATTACCATGATTGTGAATAACGTTTGAATTATGTAAACCATTATCTTTTAGAGCTCTACGGTTAATGACCAAACGCCTCTTCCTTAATACTTCCAAAAGACGAATATTATAATCAAGGAACAAAATGTTTGCACATTCAATTCATAATAATTGACATATAAAAGTAAAACTTTTAGAACACATTCCTTTAAGAAGGTTGGGTTAGGTGAGAATAAGGTGGGTTTAGGAATGGGTTGGATGGAGAAGAAGGAGGTGGGGGGGGGGGGGGGGGGGGAGTGGTGGTCTTATGTTGAAAATTGTTGAATCTTAAGTGAAAATTGTTGTGGACCAATGGTTTATAAATTTGGAGTCTAGACTTTGAGTGCTTTATATGCACATTGAAGTAACTACAACAACAACAACATTTGGGGTAGGCTACAAATGAACTTAAAAGAGTCACGATTCAGGCACGTCAATAACTTGAAGTAACTAAATGAATTAATTTTTCAATTTATTGCTGCTTATTTTAAAATATGTGAAGTACTTATTGTCGGTTATATTAGTTGCCAAAACTAGTGCTATGATTTAGTCCTACTATTCGTTACAAAAGTTATTAGACTAATCATGGTGCTTGTAGTTGTAACTTGTAGTATAATCCAATATTGACATTTTACCTTGTCTGTAATCCTAGTTGTCAAATTGTAACGCCTCTAATTCACATTCAGGACACATAAATCAATCACAACTAGAACAAGCGTAAAAGGGACATTAACTAACAATATTCAAGTCAATGCCTCAATTAAAAACATACCATAAAGTCAAGATCATAGTACAATACGTAAAGGAAATACAAGAACTCTGAAATTCCTAATACATGACTACTAAGGGGAGTAGGAAAATACATGAGAATTGAGCTTAACAGATCCAGTCCAAGTCGCCTCCAGTTACCTATCACCTGTCACCTACACACACAAATCACGCCTAAGTCTTGAATCAATACCCCGTACACCACCACAAGCTGACACCATATTGGGTCCACACCGTCCGTACGACACAAAACTAGGCCACACCGTCTATACGGGTCTTGTGTTCCGAGGCGACCACGCGTCTTAGGGAACCCAAGCTTGCACCTCGAACCCACTGCATATCCGATCCACAAGGCGACGCTCAACCCGCTCTCACTGCAAAACTGTTAGACGTCCAAGCTTGTACCCTCGACAAGTCTTTGCATCCGGTCCACAAGACAACACCCTACTCCAACCATGCGCGTGAGCCTATAAGCAACACTCATTAACAGTCACTAGTGACAACGTGAGTGGACCCTTCCCGAACTACCACAATACAAGTGGAAAACCCTAACATCTAGTCATACGAGCCTCACATGTCATCCACACCACCAGACCACACACCCAAGTCTGTGAACAACGCTCCAATGGCCACTCGTCACAACGTAGGGGGCAACCAGTTCAACGAACCTCTCTTACAAACATACAAAAGACAAGGGGGTAAACACAATTTACCCCCAAAAGCAAGGGTCTCACAACCCCAACAAAACATAAAGCAATAAGTAAAAACAAGACTAGAGAATCATAAAAGTTGCATAGTAAACTATAACTTCGAAACCCATAGTCAAAAGGGTACAGGGGTATCAACATAATTCCCCTAAAGTTCCCTTTAAAATAAAATAAAATTCTCATAAGACGAGGGGAAATTAATAAATTACCCAACTAATATAATTTACTACCAATATCTGAAAAGTCCAGGGAAAATAGAAATTTTACCAAAATTAGATTATTTCTTACAATTTTGAATAGTCCAAGGTTCTTTCAGCAAATATTCCAATTATTAATTAATTAAACAAATACAATTAGATTTGTGGTTTTCAAAGCAATTAATCCAATTATTTATAGTTTTATTCAATACCATTAAATTACAAGGTTTATTCTTCAATTAACCTAGATTAACTTATTCAACCAAATACTCTTAAAATCTAAGGTTTTTCCAGCAATTTTTTCAATTACATATTAATTAATCATAACCAATTAAACTATAGGGGTTTTACAGAAATTAACCCAACCAATTTTTATTCAACTCAAGCAACTCATAGTGCATGGGCTTAACCGTAAAAAACCCAATCCTTATCTCTCCACCGACCCAACCTCTAACCCTAGCAAACCTGCGACCGCCACTCTACTTTCGGTCAGCCGTGCGCTCCGTAGAGGCTTCCTCCTCGTCTGTAGCTCGCGACTACAACCGCGGCCGCAACCACGACCTCAAGCTCGATCGAATTCCATGGCCTCAATCCAGACGCACTTCTACTGTCTCAACTTCGGCGAACTCTGTCCGTAACTTGTTGCCGTAGTCCAGCTGCACTCCTGCCGCCGTCGGAGACATGTCCACCGGCCTTACCTCCCTCTCCCTCACGGCCGTGACGTTGTCGGAGCTCTTCACCATTATCCTCATCATCACCGAAGCTTGGGAAAGTTTGAATTCAGTGAATTGGTTGATTTTAGGTTGGGTCGTGGTGTGGAGGAATGAGATGAGAGAGACAGGGTGAGGGAGATAAGAGAGAGAATTTGCAACTGGTTTCTATCCGATCAACTATCTCCACTGGTCGCTCCTCTAACGACAAATCAGACTGCACTTCAGGCATATCTGTCTCCAACACTTGTGAAGTGTCAACAACGTACTTCCTTAGCATGAAAACATGGAAGACGTTGTACAATCTAAAATACTTCAGCGGCAAGGCAATTCGATAAGCAATGAGACGAACTTGATCCAGAATCTCAAACGGTCTTACAAATCTCTGACTTAGCTTCCCTCTATAACCAAATCTCAAAACTCGCTTAGCGGGAGATATTCTCAAGAATACATGATCTCCCACTGCGAAAGCTAACTCTCGTCGATGCTGGTCTGCATAACTCTTCTGTCTACTTTGCGTTGTGGCGAATTTTTGTTCGTTTTTTGGCCTTCATCTATGTTTTGATGATTTAATCAACCTAACCTTAATTGTAATCAATGTAGAGTAGCACACATATTGCATTGCATATATATTGCATTGTTCTAACTTGTACAGGTGATCAAGACTCAAGGAAGAAAAGAAATCAAGTCAAGACATGTAATAAAGCTCATTGGAAGACATGTAATCTTGATTCATTTTGAGTCTTAGGAACTATGTGTAACGAGAATACTTGAGCTAAAAACCACTTACATACACACTAGGTTCCCTTTAGAAGTTACACACAAAATGTCACATAATTTGGACTTCAATAGATCACCCAAACTAGAACCGGAAAACACTTAAACCTTACTTGAACTGCCAGGACCAAATCGGTCGACCGAAACAAGTTCTTCATTCGACCGATTGGGTTGTTAATTATGTTACATGATTTAGTGTTTAAACCGGTCGACCGTTTAGAGCCTTTTTGTTCGACCTTCTACACGTATCAAATGACCGTTAGACTTGTCGTATTCTACAACGGTCGGATTTCCCATACCCCCAATTTTACCAAACTACCGGTCGACCGAAACTTTCGTAGCGGTCGACCGATCCAACATTTCTTGGTCGTTCTGAACACTCTGGAAGTTTCCGGTCGAACGTCTCTTAGACCTTGGTCGACCGAAACTCAATTTCTCCTTGAACCCAGAAGTGTTTGGAAATTTCCCGTCGAACAGTCCATTTGCTTAGTTCGATCGTTCACTTAAGTGAACTTAAGTTGTAGCCAAAATTGACCTGCTGGTCGACCAGTTTACCCAATTCGGTCAACCATTTCCATCATCAAATCTGACCTGCACTTCACTGCTTTGTGTTTCTTACACAATCACTTACCCATTTAATCCCAACGGCTATAACTCACTCAGAGCTTATTAATAGGTGTTACCATGACACAATCACATAGCTTTTACACTTCTATTTTTCATATACACCTAAGAGAAAACTCCAAGTCTCACATTCCCCAAATCACACTCTCCCATTCTAAACTTCCACATCTTAGATCAATTTCATATCCTAAGCTAAGTATGCTCAATTTAGAGAGTGAGTGATCCACTCAACTGACTATTGTAAAGAAGCAAGAACTTCGGTGAAAGCCTGAAGTGTCCCTCTTGGATTGTGAGAGGAAGAAATCAAGCAAGTGAGGGTGTTCGCGGTACTTGTGGTGTAAAGGCTTAATCTCGGCCCGGACCGAGGTTGATAGTGAAGACGTGAGCGGAGCTTGAGAGAGTTCGAGTTCAGCTTGCAAGAGAGGAAGTAGGTGGGAGGCCGAACCTCTATAAAAATCCAGTGCCTTCTTTGTGGTTTGCTGAATTTACTTTGCATGCTTGTTTAAGTTTTAATTTCTACTGCATATTTGATTGTTAAGCAAGTAGAGTTTGTTTAGTGTTAATAGTGATTAGAACAAATCCGCATTCACGATCCTACAATTGGTATCAAAGTCTTGTGAGCGAAATCACATACTTAATTGTATTTTTAGCATGACTAGTACATCGAATCATGTAGAGGGACTTTGCACCACTAGACCTCATTTTTGCTAAATGGGTCAAATTATGATTATTGGAAGAATATGATAAAAATATTCCTAATTTCTAGTGACGTAAAGTTTTGGATGTTCCTTCAAAACCCCTACACCCCTCCTAAGGATGAAGAACTTGCCACATTATCTAGGGCTAAAATAAAAGAACTTGAGATGAACTCAAAAATCACGAACATCTTGTATTGTGGCCTTAATAAGGAAGAATATAATAGGATTAGGGATTGTAAAAGAGCACATGAGATATGACATAGATTGCAAATGCATCATGAGTGTGATAGCAAAACCAAACAGACTAGGTTTAGTCTTCTCATGCATACATATGAGATTTTTTATACTAATCGGTGAGAACATAAGCGACATGAACACTCGCTTCACCAATTTTACTAGTTCTCTTTTGGTTCTTGGAAGAAGAATTAATGAAAGAGAGATGACAAGGAAATTCCCGCGGTCGCTAAGCAACGATTGGGAAGATAATGTGGTCGCAATTGAAGAAACACAAGACCTTTCTCAACTCAAGATGGAGGAGCTAATTGAAAATCTCATGGCTTATGAGCTTCAAATCAACCATCGAAAGAAGAAGGAAACCTCTAAGAACAAATCCACTGATTAGTAGCATATCATGCATCATATTTGTGCTATATATCCTTTATTTTACCCCAATATTGCGTTACTCGAGTTGTTGTTTGTAGTGTTTCAGGAGTTAGGTAATAAAGAAGAGGAGATGAGCAAAATGACCTAAATATAACATGTATGGACTGATTTGGAAGGTTTTGGACCTACTTGTAATGCACAATGACTGGATCGCAAATAGGAAGAACTCAAGTGCAAACCCGGAGGGACCTGATTGTGAAATGCAAAATATGGAGACAAAATGACTTGAATCAGATCAGTATTTCGCCAATTAAACTCAACGTGATTCGATACAACAGGTCAAGACTTCACTCCACGTGCCAATTGAAGCAATAAAGAAACACATAAAATTTCAACTCGATTGGACCCACTGGCGGATCAAAATGTTCCAAATGGTCTCCAATTTTGGTCGTGGTTCGGGTTGTCGGGTCAGAGAATTCCTGGACTATCATATGTGATTTAGAGCCGTCCGATTATTCCCAGATTAATCCTAACCATGTATTAGTATATATATACCATTGTAATTCCTTCTCTACACCTCTTCTTCCTCCTTCCCCCATTAGAGTAGGTTTTAGTTTCCTATTTTAGTAGTGTAATAAAGGGGTTGGAGAGGAGCAAACTTTGTATTTTTGTTTCCTAATCTAGTTTTGTTCTTGTTCTTTACTCTAGTGTCTTTACTTTGATGTAATTTCTTTTATGTTGTTATTTGATTAATCTTATTTTCAGTTATTTACATTATGGGTTCTTCTTATTTTTATGGGTTTTTAGTGTAGAGATGAGTAGAGAGTAGTCCATCCTCATTGGGGGTGGAGAAGAAAGTGTTACGATTATGTGATGTATTAGTATGTGTTAATCCTATCCTTTGAGCCTTACATGATTTCCACAACCATCTAATAAGATTTCACTCTTATCTTTGATATGTTAATGTTCTTGAGTGAAGTTTAGCACATGCTTAGATTAGTGGACCTATTTTATGGGGAATGATGATGTTAGGATAAAGATGGAGTGGAAGAATGGAACAATGCATGTGCTCATGTTGGCTTTATCCAAATTAATGTCTTGTATGTTTTAATGATTGTGATAAATCTTATTTCATGTGGAGACATAGTTGGATTTAAGTCATTGTTCATGTGAATATATTAACATTATTTCAATTATTGTCTTGTATGTTTTAATGATAATGTCTTATCTTATTTCATGTGGAGGCAAAATTGGAATTGAATTTTATGGATTTCATGAATGACATGTTTTGATGAGCACATTTGAACACACACTACACTACACATTTTCAAATTCATATTCTTTCTCTACCCCTTAGGGGTTTAGTTTTATTACTTATTTTCAGATTTCTTTTGCATTGCAGTGTAGTTTCAATCACGTCTCTCTCTTCTTCTCACCCACTCGAGTATCGTGAATCCGACTCACACGCGCTCCCTGTGGAGCGACCCGTTTTTTCTACCGCTTCAACGTGGCCATGCACTTGCGGTATTTTAACTGATTCACATCACCCACATTGGCATTACATGCAAATCTTGATGAATGATTAGTGTAGAAGATGAGGACATTGAAGTCCTAGCCAAAGACTTCTTCAAATACCTCAAGAGAGGATAAATGAGAAATAAGAGATATAAGAGGTAGAAGAAGTGAGATGAGAGAAAAGAAGAAGGAGAAGGAGGAGAGTGAAAAAAAGAGAAAAGAGAAGGAGAAGAAAAATGAGAGGATGGAGAAAAGGAGAGGAGTAAGAGAAAAGAGAAGAGGTTGGAAGCTCACAATGCTACATGGGACAATTCATCATCTTCATCTTCATCACATTCAACCGCACCTTCATCAACAAAGGAATTTGCACATATTCTAAGTCATATGCTACTAATAGTTCATGCTCTAAAGAAGAAATATATTCACAGATGAACTTCAAAATGCATTTCATGACTTAGTTAAACAATATGAGATTATTTGTGCAAAGAACAAGAATGCTAGAAAGCTAATCAGTGATCTCAAATGCCAAATTGAAATAGTCATGAATGAGAAGAATAAGGTGCTTACTAGAATTCAAAATAATGCATCAACTCTTGATAGTTTAAAAGAAACACCTATTGATAGTGAACAACTCGATGTTAAGGCCTAAAATGTGCAATTAAGAAAAGTTCTAGAAAGATTCACTAATGGAACTAAGATGTTTAGCATGCTTTTAAGAAGTCAAAGACAATCTTTGTAAAAGTATGGTTTAGAATATAATGATTCATATGTTAATAACCATGTAATTCATACAACCTTAAATGGAAAGCACTTAGTTGTAAAGCGTAGTTCTTCAAGTGTGTGGGCTCCTAAACCCAAAATGGTTTAGGTTCCCAAATATAACATTCAAGGCGAAAGGAATGTATTCTAATAGTTTTACTTTTATATGTCAATTATTATGAATTGGATGTGCAAACATTTTGTTCCTTGATTATGGTATTCGTCTTTTGGAAGTGTTAAGGAAAATGCGCTTGGTCCTTAACCGTAGAACTCTAAAAGATAATGGTTTACATAAATCAAAAGTTATTCACGATCATGGTAATTAACATGGAACATTAATCACCGAGATAAGATTGTCGTGTTGGTCATCGATTGTTGTAGCTCTACAAATAATTGACGACACAAGTATATAAAAGAGGAAAAAATTACTTTTATATATTGAATAGACCTAACAAGTAAAACATTATGGAATTATGTTTCCTGTCATTAATGTTTTACTGTGTCTTGGATCCTAAAATATGAGACTTATATCTTTTCAATCAAGAAGTGCTAAATTTGATTATTGTCAAAAGCTATCAATGAATATAGTGATAAAGACAATAGTTGGTTGAACATGACTTGTGCTGGAAAAGATAGCTAGTCAAACGATTATCGTTGCTCCTCTTAATTGAGTGATGATATTAGTGGGGCCCTTGATAAACTAAAATTATAATGTTCACAATGTAACTTGAGTGAAGTTACATAGTTATAATTAGCTTAAAGAGATCAAGAAATGAATATTATACAAATGTGACACATTTCTACTTTGTATGTATTCTTAATATAACGAGGCAAGGGACATACACAAGTGGTGCAGTTACATCACTAAATGGATCATGTTTAGTTCGAGTGGAACAAAGACATCTATGCCCATTAGGTAAATATGATGTGTAGCTAGATACCGCTTATAGTTTGAGATATTAAGTGTTTAATATCGCTGCCAATTTAGCTTAGATCTTCCTATAAGTCACACCACAAAACTGGGAAACAAGAAGTTTGATTTTGAGTTCATATGATTGTTTAATTGTTTTAAATACTGCAAGTGCACGGTCGTGTTGAAGCGGTGGCAAGTACGGGGCGATCCTGAGGGAGGTGAGTAGCCTCTGGTTTTTCATAAATCAAGTGGCAACAAAAAGGGAGAAGAGTTTGTCTATGCTAATTTACACTACACTAAACTACTAAGAAGAAAAATGCAAAGTAAAGCAATGAACGATTACTTCGAATCAAAACTAAAAGAATGGAAAACTAAGCTGGATCAAGAAGAGAAAGACCCCTAGGGGTGGAGTGTGTGCACACATGTAAAAAGATGGTGAAGAATACATTCTATAGGCACAAATGTAGGTAGTGTTTTGATGTATAGGAAATATCTAAAGGTTATGGCAAAACCTATCAATCCATTCACTAACCTAGTTGATTAACATTCATATACACAAGTTGGTTATTTCAGAACCTAAACAAGCATGGGAGGTGTCTAAGATGTGTGGCAAAACCCATCAAGTGTAGTATTCCACTCTAACAAGCAAGCATACATTCACATTTATCAACACAATCAAAATATAAAGCATTCATATCCATTCTTTAATGCATGTATGAACATCATCTCCACCCCAAAGGGGATGGATCTACTCACTACACATTATTCGAACAATTAAACTAATGAAGAAAGGAAACATTCTAACTACTTTAGCCTACAATCAAAGAAATAAAACTAAGTTAAGCATGCATAAAGAAACAACATAAGAACAAAACAATGGGAAAATTATTTTATTAAATGGCTCACATCACTAGCAGCATTCTTCTCCACCTTGAGATTTTGCTCTAAGGCTTACTCCAAGTAGAGAGAATGCCACCAAGCAATGTGTGAATATAATAAAAGGTGAAGAGTTCTATTTATAGACATAGAAATAGGTAATCCGGGACAATCCCCCGGTATGGGACTAAACAAATACCAGAAATAGACTAAATACACACTAATACACGTCCCACAGAAAGCTTAGCGGATCTGGAGCAAAATAGACCGCCAATTAGCGGTCTTGGACCGCCAATTGGCAGTCTATATGGTTTGGATCATGCTGCATTTTCTTATGGGCTTTTCTGGATGACTTTGCTTGTCTTTGATGCATCTACTTCGCTTCCTGGAGCTCCGACCCGATTAGAATTGCCAAAATACTCCCCATGATGGTGTGAAGTATTCTTGTTTGCTCATTGGTCCTTCGAATCTTACATTCAGGTCCTTCGATCTTGCATCTTAGTCATTGAGTCTCTCAACTCAGTCTTTTTTCATGCTTATAGGTCATTTTATGCCTCTTCTCTTCAAACCTATTTATTTCTAAAATTCAAACATAAAACTTGTCATGTAACATTGTTTAGGTGAAAGATAATGGATATAAGATACAAATATAAGCATGAAATGATGTCAATCAATGATGAGTCGGGTTTCATGTGAAAAAGGGACACATGTGGTGAACGAATAAAATCAATATGTCATGAGAATTGACATAATTAGAATAATAATAAATTCATATGAGGTGTGTATATTATGGGGTGTAATAATTTAATATTACATAAGATAATATATTACATAAGATAATAAATTACATAAGATATGAATTTGCTAAAAACCCCAAAAGATCAAAATTTGTTGGACATAAATCCAAAATTTGACAAGGGCAAAAGCGGGGTCAAACACGGTGAACCGTTTAGGGTTCGGTCGAACGAGGCGTCTTCAGAACGGTTAACCGAACGGGTAAGCACAATTGATTGACCGAAATTATCTGGAGTGCCTGGACAATCGGGGGCAAAATCAGGGTCAAACACGGTGAACCGTTTAGGGTTCGGTCGACCAAAGTGTCTTCAGAATGGTCAACCGAATGGGGAACGGGTAAGCACAATTGATTGACCAAAATTGTCTAGAGTGCCAGGACAATTGGGTTCGGTTAACCGAGCGTGAACGGTCAACCGAGTGAAAATATCTTGGGATATTTTTGGTAGACCGACGTTGACACGGTTGATTGACATCATTTCATGCTTATATTTGTATCTTATATCCATTATCTTTCACCTAAACAATGCTATGTTACGAGTTTTATGTTTAGTTTTTAGGAATAAATAGGTTTGAAGAGATGAAGCATAAAAGGACCCAAAAGCTGGGAAAAAGGACTGAATTGTGAGATATGGGGACTGAGATGCAAGGGAGAAGGACCTGAACGTAAGACAGAAGGACCAAAGAGCAAAACAGAATACTCCACACCATCATGGGGAGTATTTTAGCAATTCGTTTCGGGTCGGAGCTCCAACAAACCAATTAAATGCATCCAAGACCAGCAAATATACCAAGAAAAGCTCACAACAAAAATGAGCAAGATCTGAACCATATAGACCGCCAATTGGCGGTCCAAGACCGCTAATTGGCGGTCCATTTTGGCCCAAATCCGCTACAATTTCTCGAGCACATGTATTCGAGGATGTTTAGGCTATTTTTGGTATCTGTTTAGTGCCACATCGGGGATTGTCCCGGTTTGCCTTTTTTCCATGGCTATAAATAGAACTCTTCACCTTCCATTGTGATCACTCGATATTTTAAGTGGCTATTTTTCCTACTGAAGTGAGGCCTTGAAGCACACACTAAAGTAGGAGGATGCTACTTGAAATGTGAGTCATTTTATCAATAAAGTTTCTTTGTTTTTTTCTTCTTTTATTGTTTGTGCATGCTTTAGTTTAATTGTCTTTTATTAAATCTAACTTAGTTAATATGCTTTCCTTTCTTAATTCAATAATTAGTGTAATGTGTAGTGAGTAGTTCCATCCCCTTTGGGGGGTGGAGTAGATGTTCATACATGCATTAGAGAATGGAATGAATGCTTTATTTCCAATGTGTTGATAAAACATGAATATATGCTTGCTTGTTTAGGATAGAATTTATAACTTGATGAGTTTTGCCAAAATGATTAGACACCTCTCATGCTTGTTTAGGTTCTGAAATAAACAACTTGCATATGTAAATGTTAATCAACTAGGTTGGTGAATGGATTGATAGGTTTTGCCATAACATTTACACACTTCCTATGCATGATAACACCACCTTCATTTGTGCTTCAAGAATGTGTTCATCACCCACCTCTTTGCATGTGTGCACTCACTTCACCCCTTGGGGGTTTTCCATTTCTGAATTCCAGCACTCGTCTTTCGTTCTTAGTTTAGTTTTAGTTAATTGTTTGTTGCTTTCTTTCGCATTTCATACTTCGTAGAGTAGTGTAGCGTAGCATAATCCAAACTCTGTTCCATTTTTTTCGCCACTTGATTTCGTGCAAACGAGAGGCTGCTCACCTCCCTGAGGACGACCCGTATTTGCCACCACTTCAATACGGCCGTACACATGCGGTTTAATTAAAACGTTCACAACGGTCGTCCGATGAATGTTCGCTAGGAGAAATTTTGGTGGGTCAACGGTCGACCGAGCAAGACACGGATCGTCCAAATTTTTCCAGAAAATTTTCTCATGCATATTCGGTCAACCGTCTAGCTCACGGTCCACCGAACATGTGTTATAACCGAATGGTTCGGTTCATCGAGAAAAATTCTCGGTCAACCGAACAATGCGATTTTTGCCTCAATTATTAAGAGAGTAATTAGATCATGAGTTTGATTAATTCCAGATTTAATCAAACATTTTCTGGGTGCTTATGTGGCAAATTGAGATTAATTTTAGGAGAGAATAAGCAAGAGATCATGACTAAAGAATAGTTTTTGATGAGGATGTTTTGGGAGCCTATAAAAGGACCCCTCATCCCACTTGTTTATATTAATGCAAAAATTATTTCTCTCATTAATCTCTCCATTAATCACCACGAAAATCTCTTAATAGTTTTAAGTTTTGGAGATAGAAATCTCAGAAGCTTAAAGAGGGGTTATTAGCTAGATTCTAAGCCTAATTAGAGATTGATTGGCTAGCTCTTTTCTCTCTAATCTTGTTTAGAGTTTGGTGAACACTAGGAGGCGAATCGGCGGTGATTCAACGGGCAACGCGACTCCGGATCTTTGAAAGGTTTTAGAGAACCTTTGGGTATGATTCTCACTTTGTGATTTATTTTAATATATGTAGGATTGCATGATATTAGAATAAGCACAAAGTAATATACATAAAATTATTGAAAATATGAAATCGATCTTGTATG
The DNA here is from genome assembly GCA_963682175.1 of Triglochin maritima. Classification (NCBI taxonomy): domain Eukaryota; kingdom Viridiplantae; phylum Streptophyta; class Magnoliopsida; order Alismatales; family Juncaginaceae; genus Triglochin; species Triglochin maritima. The sequence goes on along the minus strand of OY821788.1, from coordinate 24,586,776 downwards.
TTGTATTAATTTTTTAAAAATACATAAATACATGGGGACACGAAATCCTACACAAGGACCCAAAGTTGTTTGGGTACCTAAATCTACACTTTTTGGTGCTTGAAGAGGAGATCGGTGGTGACCGGGCAAACTTAAGAGTCGAATTCAAAGCCGGTTGCATTACCGAATGGAGATTGGAACCAATTCAAGCTTCAAAAGTTGGGTATAATTTTCTATCCTCTTAAATTTTGAATAAATTGGTTCTAGTAAAGGTTTCAATATGCTTAATTTACATATCTTATTTATTATTGATTACATATTTTCAAATTTGAAACACATCCATTGCTAAAGTGTCAATTTTGTAAATGGATGTGAAAAGGGATCAAACATCACATGCCTATTGTTAAAATTTGTTTGATGTTAAAAAGAGGAGAATATAAATAAACTTAATTGATATATCATATTCACACTGATAGGGGGAGCTTAATGAATATCTTTTACTTAGGGTAATGAATTCCATGTTTAATCTTATATTGTTTTTTGATGGATGTCAAAGGGGAGAGAGATAATTAAGGGAAGATGACTTGAAATTTGATTATAATTGAACAAAAACTATGCACATCCATAGGGGGAGAATTTACATGCATAGTTTACATCTATATATTTCAAGTATTAGGATATATGTTACCATCATCAAAAAAGGGAGAGTGTTGGCTTTTTGGCCTTAATCTATGTTTTGATGATTTAATCAACCTAATCTTAATTGTAATCAATGTAGAGTAGCACACATATTGCATTGTTCTAACCTCTACAGGTGATCAAGACTCAAGGAAGAAAAGAAATCAAGTCAAGACATGTAATAAAGCTCATTGGAAGACATGTAATCTTGATTCATTTTGAGTCTTAGGAACTATGTGTAATGAGAATACTTGAGCTAAAAACCACTCACATACACACTGGGTTCCCTTTAGAAGTCACACACAAAATCTCACACAATTTAGACTTCAATAGATCACCCAAACAAGAACTGGAAAACACTTAAACCTTACTTGAACTGCCAGGACCAAATCGGTCGACCGAAATGAGTTCTTCGTTCGACTGATTGGGTTGGTAATCATGTTACAAGATTTAGTGTTTAAACCAGTTGACCGTTTAGAGCCTTTTCGTTCGACCTTCTACACGTGTCACATGACCATTAGACTTGTCCTATTCTACAACGGTCGGATTTCTCAAAACCACAATTTTACCAAACTGCCGGTCGACCAAAACTTTACAAGTGGTCGACCGATCCAACATTTCTCGGTCGCCCTGAACACTCTGGATGTTTTCAGTTAAACATTCCCTAGACCATGGTTGACCGAAACCCAATTTCTCCTTGAACCCAGAAGTGCATGGAAATTTCCGGTCGAACTGACCATTTGCTTAGTTCGACCGATCCATCGTTTACCAGACCAAAACCCCCGAACGGTCGACCGAACCAAAACCGTAGTTCGACCGTTCAATAAGTGAACTTAAGTTGTAGCCAAAATTGACCAACCAGTCGACCGGTTTACCCAATTCGGTCGACCGTTTCCATCCTGGAATGTGACATGCACTTCACTACTTTGTGTTTCTTACACAATCACTTAACAATTTAAACCCAACGGCTATAACTCACTCAGAGCTTATAAATAGCTGTTACCTTGACACAATCACACAACTCTTACACTTCTATTTGTCATACACACCTAAGAGAAAGCTTCAAGTCTCCCATTCCCCAAATCATACTCTCCAAGCCTAAACATCCACATCTTAGATCAATTTCATATCCTAAGCTAAGTGTTCTCAAGTTAGAAAGTGAGTGATCCACTCAACCCACTATTGTAAAGAAGCAAGGATTTCAGTGAAAGCCCGAAGTGTCCCTCTCGGATTGTGAGAGGAAGAAATCAAGCAAGCGAAGGTGTTCGCAGTGCTTGTGGTGTAAAGGCTAAATCTCGGTCTGAACGAGGTTGATAGTGAAGATGCGAACAGCGATCAAAAGAGTTTGAGCGGAGCTTGCAAGAGAGGAAATAGGCGAGAGGCCGAATGATGCATTGCATACATTGCATCATATGTCTTTCATTTAAAGTGTTTTTATATAAATAAATGCTACTAAGGTATTGTTTTGAGCAATTGTGCAGAATTCAGGAGTTACAATGCAATTTACCAATATTCGAGCTAAAACACGTGCAATGGACTTAGATGGATCACAAAGACCAATTAGATAGAGATTCAAGCTCAAGTTGAAGTCCAATCGATTGCAGAAGAAGTCAGGGACTTGATTGCAAATTAGAAGGACTAAAAAGTTATTTTGGAGGAGTATTCAAGAAGAAATCAAATTCGGATCTCCAAAGATATGCAATAATTGATTTATATACGTGGAGGCCACCTACAACATACCAAAAACACACCCACAAAAGCACGAAGTCATCTGGACCATCCATGCGGCGGAATCGCCGCATCTAACGGTCAATATGCGGCGGAATCGCCGCATGGGTTGCGATCCGTGCCTCCTATTTTCGTCCAATTGTGTAGTAACACATGTCCTTCCTGATGCATACTTAGGGTTTCTTGTATCGGCTATAAATAGCCCCGAAATATTGTGTAAAAGGAGCTTTTTGTATGACATTCTAAAGCAATAAAATTCTGCCCTTTTATTTCTCCATTATCTTTGTCTTTTGTAAGCTTAGTTTTAGATTAATGTTTCATGTTCTTAATTCTAGTAGAATAATCTAGTTGTTCTTTACTCTTCTCTTAGAATAATTTGTTGCATGCTTAGAATAATTGTATTTGTTTTCGTAGATCGTAGTTTAGTATAATATTTCTTTCGTTTTGTTTTCATAGGCTCTTGATGATCTCCATGAACCCTTCTCCTCATCTTCTCCCCATTAGACATTGACCCCTAAGGATTCGGACTCAATTAACGAGAAGATTGGTTTGACTTGCAATGACTTGAAGCTGATCGAATTTAATTTGGTGTCTAGAAAGTGTTTTTGTGTTGACGTAAGTCTTCCAAGCGAAGTGGTTGTCTAATTGGCACTGACTCTGTCGGAAGTGCCCCCACTAGCTATACACGGCCTGACCAAGTTGGTTTGATTAGTGAGGGAGGTGAATCAAGCGAATCAATTCGACTCAACCAGTTAGGAGTCGTCTAGACTTAAGCTACACTAGGTCTAGGATTGTTTGAACCGTGCTTGTTTAGGAAACTTCTGACCAACCCTCTCATCTATCTTTTAGAGTTAAGTTTCCCTTCTCATCTGAGTCTTCTTTCTCTTCTCACCTCAATTCTCTAGATTAGGATTCCTTTCTCATCTTTCCCCCTTCTATTGTTTGTTTCCTTTGTTTTCTTTTTCTTTTTTTTTTCTTTTTTTTTTGAAAAAAAAAATAATAAAATAAAAAAAAATCAAAAAGTAATTGATTCTTGAATTTGAATTTGGAATTTAAATTTCAAATGTGAATTCAAAAATTGATTCAACCCGGTGCACTCAGATTTGGATTCGGGACTTGAGTAATCGACTCTCACGAGTTCATCTAGATTCCAGTCTGGAACTTAGCCCCAATCCACCTGCTGTACCACCTCACCCGGATCCAATGGGTGAGAACATAGTGGACCCGCCTGTTGCACAACCTATAACTCTGAGGGATCGATGCTATCCAGCGATGGCTGCTCAGCCATCGTGCATCGTTATGCCCACCATACCAGGTCGCAACTTCGAACTTAAGGCACAATACATGAGTATGTTGCCTAAGTTCACCTCTAGGGAAGACCCATATCTCTTCCTTAGAGAATTTGAGGAAATCTGCTCTCTTATGCAATACCAGCATATTCCTGAGGAGGCAGTGCGTCTGAAATTCGTGCCTCTGGCACTGAAGGACAACGCTAAGAAATGGCTATATAGTCTAGCCGAAAGATCCATTAGGAGTTGGGCTGAGTTTGTTCAAGTATTCCTAAAAAAATATTTCCCCAACCATAAGACTATGAGGATTAGGAATGAAATTGTTGCATTCGTTCAGTCTGAGAGCGAGCCGTTCTATTCCTATCTAGAAAGATTCAAAAGTGTTCTGACCTAATGCCCTCATCATGGAATTCCGAGATGGCAATTATGTCAAATTATTTATGAGGGATTGACACCCACATCTAGGGTTATGGTAGAATTCGTAAGCCAAGGGAACTTTATGTCGAAAAATGAAAATGATGCCTGGACTTTCCTTGAGGATTTAGCTGAAAACAGTATGCAATGGGACAATGCTAGAACACCGCTTAACCCGAGTATTGGATCTAGAATAGCAAGTCAACCCAAACCAGGTGTCTTAGCTGTAGATGCCAACATAGCGGCTGAAGCAAAACTAGCTACCCTTATGCGCAGAATGGAAAGTTTTGAGCTACAAACCCAAAACCGAGTGAATCAAGCCTCGACTATCCCGTGCTCTAGATGTGGTCAGACTGGTCATGTAAAGGAGGATTGTGCGGAATGGGACCAAGTTAATGCCATGTATAACCATGCTAGAAATGACCCATACGCATCAACCTATAACTCGAGTTGGCGTAATAATTCCAATTTCTCATGTAGCCAACAAGGTCAACCTCCTAGACAACAACCAAACCCGTATAACCAAAATAATACATCATCTGGGTTTAATAACAATAACGATCATGAGGTTAGGTTGACAAGCTTGGAAAATTTGATGAAAACCTTTATACAAACAACCAACCAGACCTTCCAAAGGCTTGAGACACAAGTCAGCCAACTAGCACAAATAGTAGGTGAAAGAGAAAAGGGTCGGCTTCCAAGTCAACCTGAGGTGAACCCTAGATCTAACAATTCATATCAATCCTATCAAGCACCTACAGGAAATAACAACCCTAGACCGGTTCAAATGGTTAATGAGGAAGGACCGTTCCAACAAATAAATGCAGTAGTATCATTACGGTCCGGAAGACAAGTTGATAACAATGTGGTAAATCCTAGAGTGTCCAATCAATCTAGCCATCAAGCACCCACATATGACCTGACCATTGAACCTGACGTCCAATCTGAAACGCCCAACCCACCTACTCAACCTGAACCCATAGCTCAACCTGAACCTGAGCGAGTCTATGTTCCTAAAGCTCCATTCCCTAATAGACTCAAAAAGAACTCAAGTGCACAAATAGAGAAAATCTTGGAAGTATTTAAGCAAGTTAAGGTGAACATTCCACTCTTAGACATGATTCAACAAATACCTGCTTATGCTAAATTCTTAAAAGATTTGTGCACTAAAAAGAGAAAAACAAACGTACCAAAGAATGCATTCTTAACTGCAAACATAAGTTCTATTTTGTCCAACACATCTCCTATAAAATATAAGGATCCTGGGTGTCCCACAATTTCATGTTCAATAGGAGATACTTTTATCAACAAAGCCCTTCTAGACCTTGGTGCTAGTGTTAACCTACTCCCATACTCTATCTATGAGCAAATGAACCTTGGTCCACTAAAACCCTCTAAGACAACCCTTCAATTTGCTGATTGTTCTATTAAGAAACCAAGAGGTATAGTAGAGGATGTTTTGATCAAGGTTGGTGACTTCATTTACCCAGTGGATTTTGTCGTACTAGATACCGCACCTGTTGTAAATCCTAACCGACAAATCCCTGTAATTCTAGGCAGACCCTTTTTAGCCACTTCGGAAGCATTGAAAAACTGTCGTAATGGGCTCATGCAATTATCTTTTGGGAACTTAAAAGCTGAATTTAATATCTTTCATATTGATAGTGAGCCAGAAATAATATGCAATCAAAGTGACGTTGTGATGAAATCACGAATCTATAATATTTCTGAATCATCACAAAATCAAAATGGAAGTAAGAAAAAGAGGAGAAATTCATCTACACACCCACCATCACTCGAGCGAATAAGAGAACCTATTTATGTGAGGGGTGTGGAACCTGTGACTCAGGACTCTCACTGCAACATGGGGAACAATTCAACTGGATACACGCACCAATATGGTGTCATTCAATCCAGTTCTGACTATGGTTGACTTTGAGCAAATTTCATCCTTCCACCGCAGTTCACCAAGGTAATAAGTGCATTTGCTTTATATTTGCATACATTGAGGACAATGCATGATTTAGGTGTGGGGGGGTGTTTATGTATATATTTATTTATATAATTTTTTTTAATGTTTAATGACATAGCTTAAGATTGAACTGCTAAAACCCGTGTACAAATTGCATTGAGGTTTTGTTCCTTATTATATAGTTCTGCTTGTAGAAATTGTGACATAAATCTAAGTTCCAAAGAAATAACCAATTGCCCTTTAAAGACATGTATGCACTTAAATTGGATGAATCAAATCTTTGAAGTGGTTGATAAAAAGTAGAGGTTGAGGAAAATATACCGGGAAGTGTGGACTTCTAATAGCAATTAAGCCTTGAGGAAAATAAAAATAAAAATAAAGGAATAAAGTGAGGAAAACACATTTTGCAAAATGATTACAAAAGCCCAAGCCTTTGAGTCACTGGTCCGTAGGGGTATCTTAAAACCCGGTAACTTGAGTCTATCAGCTCGGGATTATCGACCAAACTCGCTACACGAATGCAAAAAGGGTAAAAGTGTCAGAAAAAGCAAATGTGTTGAATCACGGAAGAAAAGAAAAAAAATATACTCAAGGCCCAAAGCTAAAAGAATGATCCATGCCATGGTTGATCCGAATGATACTTCACCACCAGAGGAGGCGTGCAAAATAATTTAAGTGATAACATGTGTAAAAGGGTTAGTGGTGTGAATGTTGGAGGAACAAAGACCAAGTCAAACTTTTTATAAGTTAGATTTGTATAATGAGCATGCAAGAATTCTAAGTGAGATGTATAAGGTTGAGGTGGAGATATCGAGAGCTATTAATGGAATATTGAATTAAGACTTTGTGGGTGTGTCAACTGAAAACCCTCACGAGACAAAACTCGTCCTCTAAGGAAACTTGGAGGTTTAAAGGCTTGTTGCACATGCTAAGTGCAACCGTGATTCCTACGAAAATGAGTTAGGATTTCTGTGCTTTCATACTTATATTTCTCATGTTTTGTTTTGCTCGAGACTAGCAAAATCTAGGTGTAGGGGTATTTGATGCATTGCATACATTGCATTATATGTCTTTCATTTAGAGTGTTTTTATATAAATAAATGCTACTAACGTATTGTTTTGAGCAATTGTGCAGAATTCAGGAGTTACAATGCAATTTACCAATATTCGAGCTAAAACGCGTGCAATGGACTTAGATGGATCACAAAGACCAATTAGATAGAGATTCAAGCTCAAGTTGAAGTCCAATTGATTGCATAAGAAGTGAGGGACTTGATCGCAAATTAGAAGGACTAAAAAGTTATTTTGGAGGAGTATTCAAGAAGAAATCAAATTCGGATCTCCAAAGATATGCAATAATTGATTTATATACGTGGAGACCACCTACAACATACCAAAAACACACCCACAAAAGCACGAAGTCATCTGGACCATCCATGCGGCGGAATCGCCGCATCTAACGGTCAATATGCGGCGGAATCGCCGCATGGGTTGCGATCCGTGTCTCCTATTTTCGTCCAATTGTGTAGTAACACGTGTCCTTCCTGATGCATACTTAGGGTTTCTTGTATCGGCTATAAATAGCCCCGAAATATTGTGTAAAAGGAGCTTTTTGTATGACATTCTAAAGCAATAAAATTCTGCCCTTTTATTTCTCCATTATCCTTGTCTTTTGTAAGCTTAGTTTTAGATTAATGTTTCATGTTCTTAATTCCAGTAGAATAATCTAGTTGTTCTTTACTCTTCTCTTAGAATAATTTGTTGCATGCTTAGAATAATTGTATTTGTTTTCGTAGATCGTAGTTTAGTATAATATTTCTTTCTTTTTTGTTTTCATAGGCTCTCGATGATCTCCATGAACCCTTCTCCTCATCTTCTCCCCATGGGTTTCTAAAACCCTCCAAAGGGTGGGGGTGACGGATTTAGGGTTAGAGAAGAGAGATCGTTTTTATTTTAATTTCTTGTTAGTGTTTTGATCATATGAGTTTTTGTTAAATCAATTATCATATGATGCTTAATATCTCACTTGATTTATAATAATTTTCGTAATCTCTAATCTAACTCGAAGATTCATAACTCCCACCCACTGGACTCTCATCCATAGTTATTTCTTCTTAGTTTTTGTTCTTGTTGTTCTTGTTTTAGAAAAATAAAAAAATAAATCCAAAAATCTCAAATCAACACTATTTCTCTTTTACTTTCCTTAATCAAAGAAAATCACAAAAATATAAGAATCTCTCCCTCCTTGTGTTCGACCCGTACTTGCCACCGCTTCAACACGGCCGTGCACTTGCGGTATAAATAAAAATCTCAACACCGAACCTCTATAAAAATACGGTGCCTTCTTGTGGTTTGCTAAATTTACTTTGCTTGCTTGTTTAAGTTTTAATTTCCGCTGCATATTTGATTGTTAAGCAAGTAAAGTTTGTTTAAGGTTAAAAGTGATTTGAACTAAGTCGCATTCATGATCCTACAATCTCTACCTGATAACATCCACCTTCTGTTAGACCCTGATCCTAATGATGTTTTATTTATTGTTTAGGAGGGTGATTAAGGAGATTGGATTGGACGGTTGGGATGGAGTGGAGAAGATTGGGTGGATGGTGAGGATGAAGTGGTGGAGGGTACATAAGTTGGATTTCTGCCACTTTCTCTCACTCTCACTCACTCACTCTCTCTCTCATGCGTCTCTCTCTCAGTGCTGAGCTGTGGCGGTTGTGGTGGTGATCTCCGACGAGGAAGTGGTGATCGACAAGTGTTGGTTAGGTTGTGAGGTTAGTCAGTTTTCAAGCCAACACATCTCTTTTCTTTTCATTTTCGTCCTCTCTGAAATCTGCCTTCGTCTCAGTGGTTGGTGGTTGGTGTGGTGACCGACGAAAGCTAGGAGGTTGTTAAGGATCGACTAGGGGGTGTGACCATTGATTGAGCAAGAGGTTCGTTGGCGGATCATGTTTTGGAGAGAAGTGCTTGGGGAAGCGCCATCAAGGTTATTCGAAGGTTTCTTCAAACCTTAACGGTATGTCAAACTTGTAGTTGTAGCTCACTATTGTTGTGTGAGTAATTTAGAAATCGATGGTAGGCCGAAAGGCTCGTCGCAGGTAACGTGCAGCAGATTTGTCTACTGGATCAGTCGACCGGTCGGTGCAACGGTCGATCGTTCCTTGTGAGATTTTGGGTTTTTGCCTCGTGCCGGTCGAACGATGCCTTTGGGCGGTCGACCGGTGGTGCGTTAGAGGCAAGCCTTGGATGTTTCAGGTAGGACGGGACCCTTTTGTCGTTCGACCGTGTGCACTATTGTAGGTCGGTTGAAGGCGTTGACCATCTAATTGGTCGACCATCCGTTGACTCGTTCGACCGATCATACATGTATCTAAGTCGGTTGGAGCCTAGACCAACTAAATAGTCGACCGCTTATTGATTTTGTTCGACCGATGACTTAAGTTCACTTAATGTTGGTTCGACCGATGGTGGTTCGGTCGACCGGCGTTGTTTGGATTCGTTGGAGGTTTTACTGGTTGTTTACGGTCGACCGAGTTTTTATTTTTGGTTTGACCGGTTGATTATGTTGAGCGTTGGGAGATCTTACTGGAGGTTTCTGGTCGAATGAGTCCTCTTTTCCATTCGACCGATTGGTAGTTGTGTTTGTGGAACCTGAGAGGTGACCTTCTAAATGGTCGACCGATCCCTGACTTTGGTTCGACCGAACGTGGTGTTGTGGGTGGGAGGCGTTCGACAGATGGAGTGCCTTGTGAAGTTCGGATGTTTGATGAATTTTTGATTGTGTAGACTTGGATGTTTGTATGTTCATTGGGGGTGATTTAATTATCTACATGTTGGGGGATTTTTGATAGGTTTTTCCATAAGATTTAGACACTTCCCATGCTTAGTTTCCTCATGTTTATTGACTGAAATTTCCTGTTGAATATGTTACATGTTAGTTATGTGTTTGTATATGTGTTTGCTTGCTTGATTGATTGAGGAAACTTTGTTTTGATCAGTTTTGCCATAAGATTTAGACACCTCTCATGCTTAGCATTGTTCTTCACACGAGTTCATGGTTTTTGATGAGTCTTGCCATATCCTTAGACACTTCTCATGCTGAGCCTAGTCTCACGATAGTCAAGTAGTAATTGCCGATACGTTGTGTGAATGGATTGATAGGTTTTGCCATATCTTAGACACTTCCTATGCATGAAGACACACACATAAAACACATGCACATACATGCTTACATGCATCATTCATCACTTCTCTCACCTCATATGTGCACACACTCCACCTCTTGGGGGTTTCCTTACTTAATTTAATCTTGGTTTGCTAGTTGGTTAGTTATCCTTCTCACATTGTCTTCTTTATTTTTTGTAGTTTTATTGTTTTGTTTAGTGTAGTTTAGTTAGTGTAATCACAACACTTATCCCCTCTTTTCCCACTTACCTTTGAAAGAACTAGAGTCGACACACCTCCTTGTGGATCGACTCGTACTTGCCCCGTCTTCACTGATGGTCATGCACTTACGGTTCACTTTAAATTTCAATCAGAAACCCCTAAGGGGTGGAGTGTATGTACACCTGAAATAAGTGGTGATGAATGCATTCAATAAACCACAAGTGTAGGTAGTATTGTTATGCATAGGAAGTACCTAATCGCAAGACCTATCCTCCAAATTACTAACGTAGTGTATTAATATGAGCATAACAAGTTTGTTATTAAGAACCTAAACGAGAATGGGATGTGCCTAATTAATATGGCAGAAACCATCAAGTTACGTATTCTATTTAATTCAAACAAGCATACTAACATTTATCACATAAAGCAACATAGAGCATTCATTTCATTTCATATGAAATGTATAAACACCAACTCCACCCCCAAAGGGGGATGAAACTACTCACACATTATTAAGCTAACATTCATATCAAGGAAAGAAAACATGCTAATTACTTCTACAAAGATTAAAATAAATAAAATTAACTAAGCATGCAAGAATTTAAAAGAAACAACAAGAAACTAATAAAACAATATTTATTGCTCACTCACATTGCAAGTAGCATCTCTCCACTAGAGTTTTGCTCCAAGGCATTACTCCAAAATAACGAGAATGGTCACCAAGAGAGGAGATATATTACAAAGGAGGAAGAAGAGTTCTATTTATAGGCACAAAAAAGGTAATCGGGGACAATCCCCCGATGTGGGACTAATGAAACTTCTTCAAATCGATAAAACCAACATAATAAACAACCCTCATAAGCCGAGTCGGATCCGGATAAAAAAAGACTGGCAATTGGCGGTTACTTTTTGTCGGATCTTATCTGATTTCATAGATATGCTTTAGTGCTTCAATTCCTCACGTGGAGGCGCACTTGGATAGGTTATTGGAGTCTCCGAATCTAATTGCCAAAAAACTCCTCATGATGATGTGGAGTTTCTCGATTTGCTAATTGGTCATGTTGGCTTACATCCGGGTCATTCCCTCTTGTAAATATGTCCACAAGTCTCACTGATCGATCCTTTTCTCGTGTTTTGGTGATTTTTGTGTCTTTTCTTCTGAAACTTATACGTAAAACTCATTATGTAGCATTGCTTACGTTTAAAATAGAGGATATAAGACACGAATATATGCATGATATAATGTCAATCAAATACCCCTACACCTAGTTTTTGCTAGTCCCGAGCAAAACAAAGAAAGAAGAAAATGAAAGAAAGGAAAGACAGACGAAAAACAGGGAAATACTAACTCACTTTCGTAGGAATCACAGTATCACTTAGCACGTGCAACAAGCCATTAAACCTCCTTATCGCCAAGGAGGAGTGTTGTCTCCTGAGGATTTTCAGCTGATATACCCACAAAATCCAAACATTGATGCATTATTCAACCTATCAACTTGACTCGATGGACCTATTTTTGTCGATTATGGGACACAGTAATCCTACGGGTTGACTCTCTATATGTATTCAGTTCACACACCTGGCCTAGGGAACCATTCGTGCAACTTAATTAAGGACTAAAGTGAAAGACATGGGAGACCTTAACTTCTAAAAGTGATGCAACGTGTAAAGTCCATTAAGGTTGTTATTGGGTTTTTTTCTTGTTCTTCTCTTCTTTTTCTTCTTTTTGGATCATTATGATTTACAATAGTTTGTGTTTGATTCTCCCACGGTCGGGTTTCGTGCATCATTGCCTGTGAGGACTTACACTACGACATACACCTTCCCCCAAATCTCCACGTAGGACCACCCGTGTAACGGGGGTTCGGTCGGTGCATCCCAAGTCAGATGACTCGAAAGCACTATGCACTAAGTCCCCTTGAACCTAGTTTCCCGAGTGATAGGAGTCGTGCGAGAAGAGAGAACACCACTTATTTATTATCTACATGGGAACCAAAAGCCCTACACTTAATGTTTCACTAACAGACATGAATTATTTGACTCACTAGGATCGAGGTGGTGCTCTTTATTTGTTTGAGTATTGAAACCCTATGATTACTCACCCCCGGGGGAAAATCGGGGTGCATCCTAACGACTAGATAAGGCCTAATGTCGGTGTACTAGATATCCTAATGCATCATGTTCAGGTGAATTTTGGGAGCTTCCTTTTACTTTGTCTCTCAACGGTTTTGCACATGCTAAACACACGCAAAACCCACAAAATATTTTCTTTCGCAAACACATGAAGATTTTGAAAGAAATGTGAAAATTTAAAGCACTAGGCAAGCAAAAGAAGACAAGTCACCCAAGGATCATGACAGGCAGATATATCGATATTAAATGCAGCACACTAACATGACCCCTAACAATGTACATAAAAGGAAATAAAATCAAAGGAAAAGACTTGACTATGTACACACCTAAAACACCCCCCACACACACTTACTTTATGCATTGTCATCAATGAATGTGAGCATGATACTACATGCATTTATGCATGAAAAGTAAAAGATCTCACCAACGTGAAGCGCAAAGGGAAGTTCATGGTTATGTTGATGGACACAAACCCAAATTTCCCTCAAAACCTGTGAAATACTAAAGAAGGGAGACAAATACGTGCAAGAAATGGGGCCCAAATACACAAGGGTTGGAGTCCACAACAATCAGTGCTCACTTGTGAAGTGTTTCTCTTCTTTCTTTTCATCATCATCTTCTTCTTCTTCTTCTTTTATTTTATTTTTTTCTCTTTTTTTGGTTTTTTTGTATGTACACACATGAAATCTCAAGCGTTCATGCAGGAACATGAATGGTTGAGTGCGAGAGAGGTTCATGAATAAACATGACCTCCTCGACTTCAGTTGCTGCTCCCTCCAAGTAAGGTTTGAGGTGTTGTCCATTAACTTTGAACACGTCCCCATTCCTTCAGTTCAGGATTTCAACTTCTCCATGAGAAAATAAGGTTTGCACAATAAAAGGGCCATACTAACGACTACGGAGATTATCTGCAAACAGATGAAGCCGAGAATTGTAGAGCAACACCTTCTACCCAGCCGTAAACAATTTTTGCATAATCATGGGATCGTGAAACATCTTGGCTTGGGACTTATGAATTTTGGCATTTTCATACGCATCATTGCGTAGCTCTTCCAATTCCACGATGTCGAGTTTACGCTGCACCCCTGCTTGATCAAGATCCATATTTAGGTTCTTGATGTCCCAGAAAACACGATGCTCGAGCTCGACGGGTAGGTGGCAAGACTTGTTGTACACTACCTCATATGGGGACATACCCAAATTGGTCTTATACTCGGTACAAAAAGCCCACAACTCGTCATTTAGTTTAGTCGACCAATCCTTCCTCGAGGAATTAACTGTCTTCTCTGGGATTTGCTTTACTTGACGGTTAGAGACTTCAGCCTACCCACTAGTTTGCGGATGATATGGGGTCGCAAGCTTGTGGGTGATCGAATACCTCCTCAGAAGCACTTCAAAGGAGCATTTGCAAAAGTGGGTACCCCTGTCACTGATTATGGTACGAGGAATACCAAATCGTGCAAAAATATCCTTTAAGAATTTGGTGACAACCTTGTTGTCATTGGTCTTTGTGGAGAGAGCCTTAACCGACTTAGACACATAGTCAACGACCATAAGATGTAAACATTCCCAAACGAATTCGGGAAAGGACCTAGAAAGTCGATGCCCCACAGATCGAAGATGTTGACGACAAGGATATTTTGCAAAGGCATCATATAAAATTGACTGATCCTGCCAAGGCGTTGACACCTATCATATTGATTACAAAATTCGTAAGCATCTTTGAAAAGCAAAGGCCAGTCAAATCCAGATTGGAGCACCTTGGCGGCAATTTTCTTTGCTCCAAAGTATCCTCTGCATGCCACAAAATATCTAAATTTGGTCAGAGTAGTATTTAAATAGATAGGGGTCATCCCAGTGAAAAAATCTGACATAATATCTAAATTCGGCTTGGTCAGATTTTGACCAACCCACAGGAAGTTGCTCGGTCACGAGGTAGTTCACAATGTCAGCAAACCAATGATTATCTTCGATCGTGAACAATTGCTCGTCGGGAAATTTGTCATTAATAATATGGTCTTGTGGGTTGGTCGTCTCGAGACAAGAAAGGTGGTCCGTGATTGACATCATTTCATGCTTATATTTGTATCTTATATCCATTATCTTACACTTAAGCAATGCTGTGTGATGAGTTTTACGTTTGAATTTCAGAAATAAATAGGTTTGAAGAGATGAAGCATAAAAGGACCCAAAAGAAGGGAAAAATGACTGAATTGTGAGACCTGGGGACTAAGATGCAAGGGAGAAGGACCTGAACGTAAGACCGAAGGACCAAAGAGCAAAACAGAAAACTCCACACCATCATGGGGAGTATTTTGGCAATTCTATTCGGGTCGAAGCTCCAACAAGCGAAGTAGATGCATCCAAGACCAACAAATATATCAAGGAAAGCCCAAAACAAAAATGAGCCAGATCCGGATCCTGTAGACCGCCAATTTGCGGTCTGGAACCACCAATTGGCGGTTCGGATCTTCCCGGATCCGCTAAGATTTTAGGATCACGCGTATTAGTGTTTGTTTAGGCTATTTTTGGTATTTGTTTAGTCCCACAACGGGGGATTGTCCCGGATTACCTTTTTCTATGGCTATAAATAGAACTCTTCACCTTCTATTTTAAACTACCCATTGCTTGGTGGCATTCTCTCTACTAAGGAGTAATCCTTGAAGCAAAACTCAAGGTGGAGAAAAATGCTACCTTCAATGTGAGTCATTGTTAATAAAGTAATTGTTCTTAGTTTCTTTTAATCTTGTGTTTTAATTCTTGCATGTTTCTTTAGTTTATGTTTCTTTCAATTAGCGTCTTTAATGTTCCTTTCTTGCTTAGTTAAATTTCCTTTCAGCATAATGTCTCCTTTTGTTAATGTAGGTAGTGTAATGATTAGTGAGTAGTTCTATCCCCTTTGGGGGTGTAGTAGATGTATGTACATGTTATGTAGGTGGTATGAATGCTAGATATTATTGGTTGTGAGAGATATTAGTATGCTTGCTTGAATTAATAAGAACTTTAGTTGATGGTTTCTGCCATAGTTAGGTACACTCCATGCTCGTTATGTTATTAATAACAACCTTGCATTGCTCATATTAATCACCTAGGTTAGTGCTTTGAATGATAGGTTTTGCCATGAGGTACTTCTTATGCATTAACAAACACCAACCACACTTGGACTTATTGTATGCATTCACCACACTTATTTCATGTGCACACACACACTCCACCCCTTAGGGTTTTTCCATTCCTGAGTTTTATCTTTCTTCATTAGTTGACTAGTTTAGTTTGTTTTCTGATTTCATTCCAGCTTTTCTAGTTTATTAGTTTAGTGTAGTGTCGCTTAGTGTAATCAATCTTTTCTCCATTCTTTACCACTCACCTTCGAACAAACCAAAAGTCGACACACCTCCCTGTGGATCGACCCGTATTTGCCACTGCTTCAACGCGGTCGTGAACTTGCCGTTAATATAAAACGAATCAATCAAGTTTTTGGCACCGTTGCCGGGGAAGTGCTCTGTCCAGACTTTGGTTTGGACGATTCGAGTGGTTTTTTATTTTTTGTTTCTAGTTTTTGTTGGTTTTCGGGATCCTAGAGCTCACTGGGAGGCTACTAGACGAGTTGGAGAACCAAATCTCCAACAGGGACCACCAATCAGCGGTCTGGGACCGCCATTTGGCGGCCTGATGAGGTTTTCTTGCTTTCATTTTTCTTCTGGTAGTTGTTTGCTTCATTTTAGTTATCTGGGAGCACTATTTTGCATGCTCTGACTTCTAGTTTGCTCCCAGATCATTAAACCAATCCCCATTAATCAACTTGGCCTTAAAATCCAAAGCAAAAGACTAGATATTCTTACTTGTTTAGGTCACGCATCATGTACTTGACTTAGGCATGTAGTTGTCTTCTCTTTTAGCTTTATATTCAGTTGTTGAGCGCTGGTGTGAGGTACCCATTTCCTACACTCATTCATGCATCTTGTATGCCCATGCATTATTTAGTAGGAATTGCATCAGGACAAGAGTGAGTTGAGCATTTGATTAGAGCGATTGATTGCTAGACTTAGGATCAAAACGCTACTAAGGAGAGGCTGTCCCATAAAAGATAAGGTGGGGGATTTCATCACCCTTTCCTTGGCCCCAAAAATCACTCTTAATCAAGCCTTAACTAAAAGCAAGTAGACATTGTCCCTAGGATTTCGGACGTACTAGGAGAGTAATCTAGTTGAGACTGTCATGGCCTGATCCGCGTTGCCTACCTTGTCGATAGTAGGAGGTACTGGATCTCCGGATCTGGTATCACTTGCTGGGCGTTGTGGTCCTCGTTGTAGGGAGGTGAGGCGTGTCGAGGCTAGTGACCTCGAAGTTAGGCGTTGTCTAGCCTAAGGACCCATTGCCTTACATTGTTTGAGTTGTGCTTGCTAGTTAGGCTTCTACCTGATCCCATTACCGACGCTAGATTTAGGGATTCTTCCCTTCTCCTCTGAGTCATCTTCTTCTCACCTTCTTCTACGTTATAGTCTCCTCCCCTTTACACTCTCTGTTAGCGTTTTACGGTCGAGTCGAGCACCTTTTGCGAGCTTAGCCTCGTGGTGGTGAGAGTGGTTGACTCGAGAGTTTTTTTGTTGAGATGGATGGTTACATGGGCGACCATCCATATCATTGTTGGGACCAGGACAATTCTTCCTGGTATTCTGGACCCATGCAACCTGGGGTGGCTCAGACAAACACCCCGTATGGTTGGGACAATCCTAATTGTGTGATTGAGCAATCTTCATATTGGGGTAACATGAGAGAGGCACCGACTGCTAGACCACAATCCAGTTATGTCGGATCATATGCTGGTCAACAAACTGAGATATTACAACAAGCTTTGGCCTCTTTCATGCGTGCGGTAGACGACATGAGTGCACCGGTGGCTCCAGTAGCCGTGTCGTGTGACTCTTATCGGTTGAGTGGTCATTTTATCGGGGAATGCCCTTATGTTCCCCTAGAGCTTGAGTATGAGCATACATTTTCCCAAAGTGCTCAATATGACCATTACGCATCCACGTACAACCCGAGAGGGATGGATTCATGGGGAGACAATTCATATCCAAATTCTTATACTTCATTTTCACCCAGTATCCTCCTACCGAATACCCAGAATTCTACCAACACCCCACTTCAAATCATTGGACTCATTCTCAGCCCATCAACACCCAACCCCAAAATTTCCCAACCTCTGACTTGGACCTCATAGTTGACAGCATACCTGATTTCTTGAAACAAACTTTCCTTACGTTCATGAAAACCACTCAACAGTCCATACAAAATATGGCACTGCAAGTGAGTCAAATGTGGCAGCAATTACGTAAGCGTTAGGAGAGTAACCTTTCTTGTCAACATGAGGATTCATCTTTTGATATCGAACCAACACCACATCCACAAATTGAAAGCACAATCTTTCAAAGTCAAACTCCCAGTCAGTATGAGGGACTTGGGGTTTCAATTCACGATCACTTCGTGGAGGATTCAATTCAAATTGAGAAAAACAAGGACCAAATTCATTATGAGTCGGCACAGGATTGTGCCTTATCTTTTTGTCCCGTGGCCAGTGAACCACATGATCTTCATGTTGTGCCTCTTAAGGACTCACCTATGGTGGCGCAAGAGCTCCCTAGTACCCTCAATTTCAAACAACCTGATGAGAGTTTGCCTCTCACTATTGTTCCTGATCATCTTGGAAATGATGGAACATCAAACAACTACATTGCGCATGAGGGTATTAGGAGTTCCTTGGAGGATACCTTGGGTATGAGACTCACTTTTTGTTCGCCTGGTGAGTCGGACATGCCTAACGAGGTTCTTGACCTCGTTCCGACCCACCAACATGTTGGTTGGAGAGTTTTGATTGACGATCATAACTTCAGCACCGCAACGGGAGAAACTCTTCTTCCGTTGCCCCATATGTCCCAAACTCTTGAGAGGTTCAAGTTATTTAAATTTGATCCTTTGAATGAGACGCCTTTGCGTCCAATTCATGAACCTCTCCTTTCATCTTGTGCTCTTTGTGAAGGGGCCCACGCTTGAGTATTCTGGCCCCACGTGGTGTCATGTTCCCTTTCCAAGTGCATTGACCCACTCTTGAGGTTCCCATTTGATGTCCTTTGACAAATGAAGATGGGAACTTATGTTTGTACATAGTTATATATAAAAAGAAAAAAAGAAGAAAAGAAAAGAATTAGTACAATAAAAGACTCCTTCAGTGAGCATCGATTGTTGTGGGCTCCAACCCTTGTGTATTTGGGTGTCATTTCTTTCACGTATTTGTATCCCTTCTTTAGCATCTCACAGGTTTTGAGGGAATTCGGGTTTGTGTCCATCAACATAACCATGAACTTCCCTTTGTACTTCACGTTGTTGAGATCTCTTCTGTTTCATGCATAAATCCATGTAGTATCTTGCTCGCATTCATTGAGGACAATGCATGAAGTAGGTGTGTGTGTGTGTGGGGGGGTGTTTTACGTGTGTACATAGTCGAGTCTTTTCCTTTGATTTTTGTTTTCTTTTGTGTGCATTGTTAGGGTCATGTTAGTGTGCTGCATTTAATATCGACATATCTGCTTGCCATGATCCTTGGGTGACTTGTCTTCTTTTGCTTGCCTAGTGCTTAAAAAATTTCACATTTCTTTCAAAATCTTCATGTGTTTGCGAAAGAAAATGTTTTGTGGGTTTTGTGTGTGTTTAGCATGTGCAAAACCGTTGAGAGGCAAAGTAAAAAGAAAGCTCCCAAAATTGTCTTGAACTTGATGCATTAGGATATCTAGTATAGTGGCTTTAGGATTTATCGAGTCGTTAGGATGCACCCTTGGGGTGAGTAATCATAGGGTTTCAGTGCTCAAACATTTAAAGAAGTCCACCTGAACTTAGTGAGTTAATAATTCGTGTCTATTAATTTAAGGAAGTTTGTTTTAGTCAAGGACCCTCTAAATCTTGTTGTGAGACATTAAGTGTAGGGGTTTTGGTTCATGTGTAGATAAAAAATAACTGAGTAGGTGTTCTCTCTTCTCGCATGGCTCCTATAACTCGGGAAAGTAAGTCTGAGGGGACTTTGTGCCTGGTGCTTTCGAGTCATCTGACATGGGATGCACCGACCAAACTCCCGTTACACGGGTGGTAGTGATTGCCCTATGTGGAGATTTGGGGAAAGGTGTACATGATAGTGTAAGTCCTCATGGGCAATGATGCACGAAACCTGACCTTGGGAGAATAAAGCTCCAACTAGTAAAAAGAAAAGAAGAGAAACAAAAAAATGAGAAAAGAAACAAGAAGAAAAAAAAATGATAATGCAAATAAGAACCTTAATGTACTTTACACTTTGTATCACTTGAGGATGTTGAGGTTGTCCATGTCTTTCACTTAATTCCTTATTTAACTTGCACAAATGGTTCATTAGGCTAGGTGTGTGGACTGATTACCTATATAGAGTCAGCCCATAGGATTACCGCGTCCAATGATCGACAAAATTTGTCCAACGAGTCGAGTGTCTAGATTGAATAATGCATCTTGTTCGGATTTTGTGGGTATATCCACTAAAAACCCTCTAGAGACAACACTCCTCCTTGCAATAAGGAGGTTTAACGGCTTGTTGCACGTGCTAAGTGCAACCGTGATTCCTACGAAACTGAGTTAGGATTTCTTGTTTCTCGTTTGTTTTTCTCTTTCTTTGTTTCGCTCGGGAGTATCAAAAACTTAGGTGTGGGGGTATTTGATTGACATCATTTCATGCTTATATTTGTATCTTATATCAATTATCTTACACCTAACCAATGCTACGTGACGCGTTTTATGTTTGAATTTCAGAAATAAATAGGTTTCAAGAGATGAAGCATAAAAGGATCCAAAAGCAGGGAAAAAGGACTGAATTGTGAGACCTGGGGATTAAGATGCAAGGGAGAAGGACCAGAACGTAAGACCGAAGGACCAAAGAGCAAAACAGAAAACTCCACACCATCATGGGGAGTATTTGTGCAATTCTATTTGGGTCGGAGCTCGAACAAGCGAAGTAGATGCATCCAAGACCAAGAAATATATCAAGGAAAGTCCAAAACAAAAATGAGCCCGATCCGGATCCTGTAGACCGCCAATTGGTGGTCCGGATCTTCCCGGATCTGCTAAGATTTCAGGAGCACGCGTCTTAGTGTTTGTCTAGGCTCTTTTTAGTATTTGTTTAGTACCACATCGGGGGATTGTCCCATATTACCTTTTTCTATGACTATAAATAGAACTCTTCACCTTCTATTGTAAACTACCCATTGCTTGGTGGCATTCTCTCTACTTAGGAGTAAGCCTTGAAGCAAAACTCAAGGTGGAGAAGAATGCTACCTTCAGTGTGAGTCATTGTTAATAAAATAATTGTTCTTAGTTTCTTTTAATATTGTCTTTTGATTCTTGCATGTTTCCTTAGTTTACGTTTATTTCAATTAGTGTCTTTAATGTTCCTTTCTTGCTTAGTTAAATTTCCTTTCAGCATAATGTCTCATTTTGTTAATGTAGGTAGTCTAATGATTAGTGAGTAGTTCCATCCCCTTTGGGGGTGGAGTAGATGTATGTACATGTTATGTAAGTGGTATGAATGCTAGATATTATTGTTTGTGAGAGATATTAGTATGCTTGCTTGAAGTAATAAGAACTTTACTTAATGGTTTCTGCCATAGTTAGGTACACTCCATGCTCGTTATGTTCTTAATAACAACCTTTCATTGCTCATATTAATCACCTAGGGTAGTGATTTGAATGATAGGTTTTGCCATGAGGTACTTCTTATGCATTAACAAACACTAACCACACTTGAGCTTATTGTATGCATTCACCACACTTATTTCATGTGCACACACATACTCGACCCCTTAGGGGTGTTCCATTCCTGAGTTTTATCTTTCTTCATTAGTTGAGTTGTTTAGTTTGTTTTGTGATTTCATTTCAGCTTTTCTAGTTTACTAGTTTAGTGTAGTGTCATTTAGTGTAATCAATCTTTTCTCCTTTCTTTACCACTCGCCTTCGAACAAACCAAAAGTTGACACACCTCCCTGTGGATCCACCCGTATTTGCCACCGCTTCAACGCGACCGTGCACTTGCGGTTAATATAAAACGAATCAATCAGTCTGCTACAACATTTTCACACCCTTTTTTGTCCCGAAGAAATTCTTCTAACAACAAGATCAATCTCAAGAGTCGAGATTTTGCATCTCTCTTCACCATGAGATGCTTGATGGTTGTGTGATCAGTATAGATAATCACATGGGAGCCAATTAAGTACGACCATAATTTCTGCAAGGTGAATATGATTGCTAAGAATTCTTTCTCGGTCACAGTGTAGTTCAATTGGGCATCATTGAGTGTTAGGCATCCCAGTCACCATGCTGCACTCTCGTCTCAGGTGTGAATGACGACACCGTCCACAAATACCACTGCTTCTGCCCTCAGCTGACCTCTGCTTCTTCTAAGGGCGACCCTCGAATCTACCCAGTGCTGGCTCTTGTCTTGGGGACTACCGCCTCCAAACCCCCTACTCTCCCGAGTGTACCAAGGATACTCAGCATCCAGAGTCATTGTACTATGATGCACGTCCTCAAGTGTCTGGGGCATACTAGTAAGCATTGCTCACTGAAGTGACTACGGAAGTCCCTCAGTGAACATCATCGCCCTCTACTCGGGCGTACTGTAAATCTCTCAATAATACCACTCGGGAGAACTGAACTTCTAAACTTACTGATCCAAGCTCAGGTCTCCCTGTTGAAATGCCGAAAACTCACACCTCAAACCATCACAAACATGCGATGGAAAATAATAAAAGGAATGTGTTCTAAAAGTATTCTTTTATATGTCTCTCGTTGTGAATTGAATGTATAAACATTTTGTTCCTTAATTAATGTATTCGTCTTTTAGAATAGTTAAGGAAGAGACTCTTGGTCCTTAACCGTAGAGATATAAAAGATAATGGTTTACATAAATCCAAAGTAATTCACAATCATGGTGATTGTCGTGAGACTTTAATTACGTTTATAAGACTGTCATGTCGGTTAAAGAATATTGTAGCTCTACAAGTACTTAACAATATGAATATATAAAAGGGATTAATATTTACTTTTATATATTGAATAGACCTAGTAAATAAAACAATATGGAATTTTGTATGTGTCATTAATGTTTTCATTATCTCTTTGAATCTTAAGATATGAAACATATATCTTTTCACATGAGAACTGTATAATATGATTATTATCAAAAGCTATCATTATGTATAGTGATAAAGAGATTAGTTGGTTATATATAACTTGTGCCAGAAAAGATCAAATGTCAAAAGATTATCATTGCTCGTTTGACTTGAGCGATGACATTATTGGGCCCATTGATGAAGCAAAATTATAATGTACACAATGTAACTTATGTATAGTTACATATTTATAATTAGCTTAAGAGATCCAAAAAAGGAATATATAATACAAAGATTATACATTCTTGCTTTGTATAATATTTCTAATATCATGAGGCAAGGGATAGACACAAGTGATATTATTACATATCAATAAATAGACCGTGTTTTGTTCACTATAACTTAGATCCTCCTATGGGTCACACCACAGAACTGAGAAATAAGAAGTGTGATTTTATATTTTACGAGATGTATCAAATTTCATCTTATATGAAATAATATACATATGGTAAAATGATAAAACTAATATGTCGTAATAACGACATGGTTAGAATAACAAATAAATTTATATGAGATGTATATATATTATGAGATATGATGTTTGGCATTATATATGATAATATATTACATAATATAATGTGATCCTAAACATTAACACATATGAATTTGCTAAAATCTCAAAACTCAAATTATATTGGATATTGGTCCAAAATTTGTAAAGGCAAAAGCAGAGAAAAATGGTTGACCATTTTTCGGAAACCGGACGACCAAACTCTTTTGAGTTCAAAAACAGTCGATCGATTGGACACGCGGTTCGATCAAAATTATAAGGAGCTTTCCTGGTAGGGGAACAATCGACTGGTGTGGTACTTTGTTCGATCGAAATTATCAGGAACTTTCTTGGTAAAGGAACGATCGATCGACATGAAACACAGTCCGACCAAAATTATCAGCGACATTCCTTGGTAACATAATGGTCGACCGTCTGGGTGGTTTGGTCGACCATTTGCCTTGCACTTTGCTTTTGTTAATTTATTAATTTAGAGATGGTTGCTAAATTAATGGATGGATTCAACCCATGTTTTGGTTAGAAGATGATGTGTCAAAATGTGATTGGTGGAGATAAAAACTACTATGGATCATGTGTGGTTAGTTTCATGCATGAGGTAGTTATGATGGTTTGTCTTTACAAACCTCTCCTCATTATTTTTGAAAAGATATCAAAGATGATTGCAACATACAACCTTTTCCATCTTCTCTCCATCCATCCAAAAAATCTCTCTTAAATAAATTTAGTGTTTGTGATTGAGAGATTGAAGAATTTGGTGACATAGAAGGGGTTATTAGCTAGATTCTAACCTTGCATTAGATTAGATCAGCTAGCTTCAATCATTCTAATCTTGTTTAGAGTTTGGTGAACAATTGGAGAAGGTGCTTCCGACGATTCAGATTCTAGCTCGACTTCCGACAATTCAAAAGGGTTTGACAATTCTTTTAAGTATGAAGTAATTTGTGTTTTAAATATTATGTAGTATACATTATATTGAAATGCAATAAAGGAGTCTTGTACATTAAAGTAATGAATAAATATGAAATAGATCCTACTTGAGTAAAAAAATACACCCAAGCATGACACGAAATCCTACATATACTTCTTTTTGAACTCCTCTAGGAAGTCCTCCCAACTAATCACAATCGCACCTCCAAATACCACCACGGTAGTAGTCCTCCACCAACTAATCGCTAACCCACTGAATATATACGTGGCTAGCCCCACCTGATGCTCAGGTAGACAAGCGATTACCTCAAAAATCTGTTGGATTCTGAAAATCCAATCCTTCACGGCCTCTAGGTTTGTCCCTCAAACAAAGGTCGGTGGGTGCTGACGCATAAAATGATCGAGAACCTCACCTTGGTGCTCATACTGTGGCCTCCTAGTATGATCCTCCATACACGTGCCCATGCGTTGCAACATATCTCGTATCGCTCGTTGGTTCTCCTGCTGAGAACTGGGCGTAAAGGAGTTGATTAACATCATATCATGCATATATCCAGGCACTACTAGAAATATAGGTTTCACTGACAAAAAGGAATCTGTCGGCGTACTATCCGTTGGTGTACGCTTACATACACCCACGGATATAAAAGGTTGTCATTGTAAATGTTCACTGACAAAACAGGGTGTCTGGTTTCTTATTATATATGTGGTAGGGTAGGTCATTTAGGGGGCGAGTGTGCATCCATTCCTCCAAAGATGAAGCAGGTCAATGTCATCTATGATAGACCCAGGAATGAACAATATTCATGATCATATAACCCTGGATGGAGGAACCACCTTAACTTTTCCTGGAACCAAAACAATGTCCAGGGTGGTCCTTCAAACTTCTCCCGACCACCTAACCGACTGCACCAACCTCCCATACATTTACAATCTTATCAGCCACCCCAAACTCAACCTGCTAACCCACTAGATTTCCCAAACTCCAATAATTTGGTAACCCGATTCAATATGCTGGAGAACTCAATTAAGAGCTTCTTGTCATCCACGAGTCAAAGTCTCACTTCAAATCAGTAATCACTCAAATCTTTGGAGCTTCATATGGGCCAATGGGCTCAGTTTGTACACGAGAGGGAGAGGGACACTACCCAGCTAGCCTGAGGCAAATCCTCGCATGTACTAGCAACCACACGCAAAATAAGAGTTTGGTACCTCGGGCCGGCAAGTGAACGATGTAGAGGAACCTGCTCACCACGTCAGTGCCATTGTAACTTTAAGCAATGGAAAGCAGGTCGACAATCACAATTCCTTCCCACCACAACCATCTATGCATCCCCTTTGCGAGGAGGGTAGTGATAAGGAGTCCGATGTTGAGGAAGTTTCTCCATCGACTCCTAAGGAAGGCGAGTCAGTTTGCCTAAACTCGCACTCCTCCTCCAAGACTACAAGGCAAACCAACGTGCCAAAAGCCCTCTATCCTAGTAGGTTAACCAAAAAGCAGAGTGACATAATGGATAAGATATTAGAGGTCTTTAAAGAATTGAAGATTAACATTCCTTTTTTTGCAACGCAAAAGGGAGGCTTAGCCTCTAAAATTTTATTACTCAAGAGCTGTTTACGTCTACCAATTTTTTTTCGTTGAGTCCGCGGGTATATGCCACATGCATAACCGGCTTCTCCCTACCACCTAATTGAAATCACATTAAGGACAAGTAGTTTAAGGAAATAATTACATCTCATCAAGTTTCAGAAGTTGGAATTAGTTCCAAGTGTCCTGAAAATGTCGCGCTTCTCCTTCATCTTTTGCGAGTTTGGAAGCTTGATCACCCATGCTCCGTATTATGTCTTTGACTACAGCAATGGTAGCTTTCGGTTGCTGCCTCTCGCCCTCAAAAATCCTACGGTTCCGCTCACCTTTGGACCACTCTATCAAGTCGGCTTCCGCTCGCATGTGATAGTCGCAATACCGCACTCTCTAGATTGGTTGCGACAGTTTGGTGGAGCTGCATGAGGTTGAGGACGCACCTCCACACCTCCTTTGTGTATTGACAATTCCAGAAATGGTGCTCCATGTCTTCCTCTTGATCTTCACATAGCACGCAAGTTGGGTCGAGATTTCCGCCTCGCTTTATCATTCACCGCTTTGTGAGCAAACGCCCCTTCAATGCTCTCCAAGCTGTTAGTGTGTGCTTCGGGACAACAAATTTGTGTCATACCATCCCCGCCCAAGGTACTTTCCTGCCCGGTTGCGTCACCCAACTCCATACTTCCTTCATCCCAAGTATTGCACCCGTCCCATTTGGTCGAAACGGTCTATCCACTCCTCCATGTATGCACACTTGGTTTATCCTTGAACAAACTTCTTCCATCCCTCTGGATCGTGGGGGAGGGAGGTTCCACGACCCTTCTCTGATGAAGTATGATACCTTAACATCCCAAGGAACCCCCATCTCGTAGTGAAGCTGGTCACCCCAGCTTGTGCATTGAAACGGTTCACCACACCATGGAAATTGGAAAAACCGAATCGCTTCCCCATTTCCCACCTCATATTGTATGTGTCTTCTAGCAATATCTCGGACTCGCAGCAGCCCACGCCACGCCCATAAAGAGGTAGGTTGTGGTCTTGCAAGCCAAATGGAACGGTTCCTTAGGTATTTTCGCCGGACACACTTGGCCCACAGAGAAGTGTTGTCCGCCACCACAAGCCAAAACTACCGGAGAAGGCACGCATCATTCCATTCAGTTAGCTTCCTTAATCCGAGGCATCCTTCGTCTTTTGGAGTACATACATCCTTCCATGCCACCGCAAACCACTTCTTCTCCCCTCCCCAAATAAAATGGCACATAATGCTGTTCAATTCATGCAAGAAGCTTCTTGGTAGAAGAAACACTGAAGTCCAATAAATGCTGAAAGAGGTAAGAACACTCTGTACTAGCTCCACTCGCCCGGCCATTGAAAGGAGCTCTTGTTGCCATGTTGAGAGACGAGCCTTGAGCTTGTTTATTAGTGGTACACAATGGGATCTCCCCATCCTTCCGGAAAATAATGGCAGCCCAAGATACACCACCGGAATAGCCTTGTGTTCCATCCGAAGGTGTGCTTCAATCCATGCTCCATGCATCCCATCTCCCCCCATGAAGACCTGACTCTTTGAGGCGTTAAATTACAGACCCGAGCTTGCTGTAAATTCCTCGAGAATAACTCTAATGGCCCGAGCGTTTGCTTTCGTAGTCCTTGCGAAGAGTAGGACGTCGTCAGCAAACAAGAGGTGTGACACGATGGCATCTCCACAATATAAAGGCTCGAGTTTCTTTTCCATGACCGCCATCTTCACCATTTCACTCAACACCTCCATGCACATCACAAACAAGTAGGGGGCTAGGGGATCACCTTGTCGTTGACCATTTCTGGCTTGAAATGGCGTGGAGTTTGCCCCATTTACTGTCACCACAAACGATGCCTCCACACAAGCCAAAATCAGCCATCTCCACTTATCCGGGAAGCCAAATCTCTTTAGCACATGATCGAGGAACTCCCAAGAGATTGAGTCATAGGCTTTCCTGATATCAAGCTTTATGCACATGCGTCCTGTCGCCTTTTCAAGGTGTAGGTTGTGGTAAAGCTTGTGTACAAGAAGAATGTTATCACTAATTCTTCGTCCTTGGACGAATGCGCTATAATTTTGCCCTATCAGCCGTGGTAATATCCTCTTCAAGCGGTTGGCAAGGACTTTGGATGTGAACCTATACGTCATATTGCATAGAGCAATGGGCCAGAAGTCCTCCACCACTGTCGGTGCCTTTTTCTTCAGGATAATCGTGATGGATGTGTTGTTCCATTGTGTGAGGACCCTTCCACTATCCAAACAACACGTGACAACCTTTACCATGTCCCTCTGAATTATGCTCCATGCTGCCTTGAAAAACTTTGCATTGAAACCATCGGGCCCCAGCGCTTTATCAATATTGGCGTTCAACACGACATCTTGTAGTTCCTTTGGGTCCAACTTCCATATTAAATCAGCCCCCTCCTCCGCTCTAATTTGTGGTAAAATAATGGAATGTTTAAGGGGTTGGACCTGAAAACCATGAGCAAAAACAAGTTAGCATAAAAAGACCGGAACGCTTCCCGGATGTCGTTCTCATCCTCCACTACACTATCCCCTTCTCCCACTTGCCTCACTTGATTGGTGGCTCTCCTCACTCTAAGATGCGCATCGAAGAACCTAGTGTTTTGGTCCCCGTCTTTCAACCACTTTACTCTGGATTTTTGTCGTATAATAGAATCCTCCCAAGAAAGGACCCGGGCAAGAGTATCCTTTCCTGCGTTTTCAGCTTGAGCTAGCTCGCCACTACTAGGGTGAATAAGCCTTTGCCTCCTCACTTGCGCAAGGGAGTCCCGAGCCTCTCCCACCTTGTTTGTAACATTTCCAAAGGTGTTCCAACTCCACTTAATTAGTGCTTTCCTGACTTCGGTCAGCTTCCCAACCATACGAAACATGGGTGTACCTTTCACATATGTAGCCTGATGGGAAATTAAATTTATACCGCAAGTACACAACGTCAATGAAGATGTGGCAAATACGGGTCGAACACCAAGAGAGAGAGATATTTTTATTTTTTGATTTTTGATTAAGGAAGAAAGAGAGAAAAATATGTTTGGTTTGAGATTTTTGGTTTTTAATTTTCTAAAGCAAGAACAACAAAAGAAAAACTAAAAAGACTAAAGCAAAGATGGATGAGAGTCCAGTGGGTGGAGGTTTAGATATCGGGTTTAGATTAGAGAATTCTGAAACTTATAATAAATCACATTAGTTATAAAACATTACATGATAAATGTTTCAACATAAACTCAAGTAATCAAAATATACTAACACGAAATTAAAATAATAACTTTATTCTTCTTCTCATCACCCTAAATCCGTCACCCCCACCCTTTGGAGAGAGTTAGAAACTCATGGATGGAGGTAAGGAGAAGGGGTCCTCGAGAAACTACAAAAGAAAACTAAAAACAAGAAATAAAAGAACAGAATTTTATTGCTAAAGAGAAGAACAAAAACTAAGGACCCTTTACAACATCGTTTCGGGGCTATTTATAGCCGATACAAGGGATCCTAATATATAACAGGAAAGTACACGCGTCAATACAACATTGGTAAAAATTTGAGCGCAAGGATCAACTTTTGTGCGGCGGAATCGCCACAATTTGTACATGAGGTGCGGCGGAATCACCACCTTTTTGGCTAAGAATCGACCCGGATTTTTCTTGTGTGTTTATGGTATGTTTTAGCTGTCATTTGCGCGTCCGGATTAATTATTGCATATCTTTGGAGATCCGAGTTAATTTCTTCATATATTTGGAGATCCAAATTGATTTTTCTCTAGAACTTCTCCAAAATAATCTTTTGGTACTCGTAATTTGCAGTCGGGTCCTCGACTTTTGCAATTAAGTCCGTGACTACTTTTGTGCTTATGTCCCTGACCTTTTTGTAATTAGGTATTTGAATGCTTTTATGCTTGGATGAACTTCCATTTGAATCCCGATAATCTTGACTTGATCTTTATGATAGAAATGAGTCTCTTGCACGCATTTATGCTCGGGATATGGGTAATTTGCATTCAGGTCCATGTATTATGTAAATAAGACTAAACACATACCTTAGTAGCATTTATTGATATAAAATTAATCTAAATGAAAGACATATGATGCAATGTATGCAATGCATCAAATACCCCCACACCTACATTTTGCTAGTCCCTAGCAAAACAAAATATAAGAAAAATGAAAACAGGGAAATCCTAACTCACTTTCGTAGGAATCACGGTTGCACTTAGCATGTGCAACAAGCCTTTAAACCCCCAAGTTTGCTTAGAGGACGAGTTTTGTCTCGTGAGGGTTTTCAGTTGACACACCCACAAAGTCTTAGTTCAATATTTCATTAATAACTCTAAATATCTCCACCTCAACCTTATACATCTCACTTAGAATTCTTGCATGCTCATTATATAAATCTAACTCATAAAGAATCTGACTTGGTCTGTGTTCCTCCAACATTCACACCACTAACCCTTCTACACATGTTATCACTTAAATTATTTTGCACGCCTCATCTGGTGGTGAAGTATCATTCGGATCAACCATGGCATGAATCATGCTTTTAGCTTTGGGCCTTGAGTATCTTAAAGTATTTTTTTTCCGTTATTCAACACATTTGCTTTTTTATGACACTTTTACCCTTTTTGCATTCGTGTAGCGAGTTTTGGTCGATAATCCTGAGCCAGCAGACTCAAGTTACCGGGTTTCAAGATACCCCTACGGACCAGTGACTCGAAGGCTTGGGCTTTTGTAATCATTTTGCAAGATGTGCTTTCCTCACTTTATTCCATCTTCTTTTTTTACTTTTATTTTCATCAAGGCTTAATTTCTATTAGAAGTCCTCAACCTCTGCTTTTATCAACCACTTCAAAGATTTGATTCATCCAATTTAAGTGCATACATGTCTTAAAGGGTAATGGGTTATTTCTTTGGAACTTAGATTTATGTCATAATTTCTACAAGCAGAACTATATAATAAGGAACAAAAACTCAATGCATTTTGTACACGGGTTTTGGCGGTTCAATCTTAAGCTATGTCATGGAATATTGATTTTTTTAAAGAACAGAATATAAAGATAGATAAACACCCCCCACACCTAAATCATGCATTGTCCTCAATGTATGCAAAGATAAAGCAAATGCACTTATTACCTGAGTCAACTGTGGTGGAGGGATTGAATTTTCTCAGAGTCAACCATAGTAAGAACTGGATTGAATGACACCATGTTGGTGCATGTATCCAGTTGAATTGTTCCCCATGTTGCACTGAGAGTCCTGAGGCACAGATTCCACACCCCGCACATGTATTGGTTCTCTTATTTTCTCGAGTGATGGTGGGTGTGTAGAAGAATTACTTCCCTTTTTCTCACTTTCTTTTTGATTTTGTGATGATTTATTTGATTCAGAAATCTTATAGATACGCGATCTCATCACAACATCATTTTGATTGCATACTATTTCTGGCTCATTATCAACATGAAAGATATTAAATTCAGCTTTTAAGTTTCCAAAAGATAGTTGCATGAGCCCATTTCGACAAAATCCACTAGGTAAATGAAGTCACCAACCTTGATCAAAACATCCTCTACTATACCTCTTGGTTTCTTAATAGAGCAATCAACAAATTGAAGAGTTGTCTTAGAGCGTTTTAGTGGACCAAGGTTCAGTTGCTCATAGACAGAGTACGGGAGTAAGTTAACACTAGCACCAAGGTCTAGAAGGGTTTTGTTGATAAAAGTATCTCCTATCGTACATGAAATTGTGGGACACCCAGTGTCCTTATACTTTATAGGAGACGAGTTTGACAGAATAGAGAGCTTATATTTGCAGTTAAAAATGCCTTCTTTGGTACGTTCGTTTTTCTCTTTTTAGTGCACAGATCTTTTAAGAATTTAGCATAAGCAGGTATTTGTTGAATCATATCTAGGAGTAGAATATTCACCTTAACTTGCTTAAATACTTCCAAGATTTTCTCCATTTGTGCACTTGAGCTCTTCTTGAGTCTATTGGGGAATGGGGCTTTAGGAACATAGACTCGCTCAGGTTGAGCTATAGGTTCAGGTTGAGTAGGTGGGTTGGGCTTTTCAATTTGGACTTCTAGTTCCATGGTCATGTCATATGTGAGTGCTTGACGGCTAGATTGATTAGGAGTTCTAGGATTTACCACATTGTTATCAAATTCTTTACCAGACCGTAATGATACAACTGCATTTATTTGTTGGAACGGTCCTTCCTCATAAACCATTTGAACCGGTCTAGGGTTGTTATTTCCTAAATGTGGTTGATAAGGCTGATATTGATTATTAGATCTTGGGTTCACCTCAGGTTGACTTGGAAACTGACCATTTTCTCTTTCACCTACTATTTGTGCTAGTTGGCTGACTTGTGTTTCTAGCCTTTGGAAGGATTGATTGGTTGTTTGCATAAAAATTTTAACTAAATTTTCCAAGTTCGTCAATCTAACATCATAATCTCCATTGTTACTAAACCCAGATGATGTATTATTTTGGTTATACGGGTTTGGTTGTTGTCTAGGAGGTTGACCTTGTTGGCTCCATGAAAGATTGGGATGATTACGCCAACCCGGATTATAGGTTGATGCGTATGGGTCATTTCTAGAATGGTTAAAGGTGGCATTAACTTGTTCCAAGTCCGCACAATCCTCCATTACATGACCAATCTGACCACATCTAGAGCAAAGGATATAAAAATCTTGATTCACTAGGGGTCGGGTGTTTAGCTCTAGATTTTCCATTCTACGCATAAGGGTAGCTAGTTTTGCTTCAGCAGCTACGGTAGCATCTACAACTAAGACACCTGGTTTGGGTTGACTTGCTATTCTAGATCCAATACTCGTGTTAATCGGTGCTCTAGCATTGTCCCATTGCATACTGTTTTCGGGTAAATCCTCAAGAAAAATCCAAGCATCATTCTCATTTTTGGACATAAAGCTTCCTTGGCTTACAGATTCTAGCATAACCCTAGATGTGGGTGTCAATCCCTCATAGATAATTTGGCACAATTGCCATCTTGGAATTCCATGATGAGGACATTCGGTCAACAGACTTTTAAATCTTTCTAAATAGGAATAGAACGACTCGCTCTCAGATTGAACGAATGCAACAATTTCATTCATAATCCTAATAGTCTTATGGTTGGGGAAATATTTCTTTAAGAAAACTTGAACAAACTCGGCCCAACTCCTAATAGATCTTTCGGCTAGACTATATAGCCATTTCTTAGCGTCGTCCTTCAGTGCTAGAGGCACGAATTTCAGACGCACTGCCTCCTCAGAAATATGCTGGTATTGCATAAGAGAACAGATTTCCTCAAATTCTCTAAGGAAGAGATAAGGGTCTTCCTTAGAGGTGAATTTGGGCAACATACTCATGTATTGTGCCTTCAGTTCGAAGTCGCGACGCGGTATGACGGTATAATGATGCACGATGGCTGAGCAGTCATCGTTGGGTAGCATCGATCCCTTAAAGTCCTAGGCGGGTCCACTACATTCTCACCCGTTGGATCTGGGTGAGGTGGTGCAACAGGTGGATTGGGGCTAAGCTTTAGACTGGAATCTAGATGAACTCGTGAGAGTCGATTACTCAAGTCCCGAATCCAAATCTGAGTGCACCGGTTTGAATCAATTTTTGAATTCAAATTCGAAATTTAAATTCCAAAGTCAAATTCAAGAATCAATTGATTTTTTTAATTTTTATAATTTTTTTTTTCAAAAATGGAAACAAACAATTGAATGGGGAAAGATGAGTAAGGAATCCTAATCTAGAGAATTGAGGTGAGAATAGAAAGAAGACTCAGATGAGAAGGGAAACTTAGCTCTAAAGATAGAAAAGAGGGTCGGTCAGAAATTTCCTAAGCATGCACGGTTCGAACAATCCTAGACCTAGTGTTGCTTAAATCTAGACGACTCCTAACTGGTGGAGTCAAATTGATTCGCTTGATTCACCTCCCTCACTAATCAAACCAAATTGGCCAGGCAGTGTATAGCTAGTGGGGGCGCTTCCGACAGAGTCGGTGCCAATTAGACAACCACTTCGCTTGGAAGACTTTCGTCAACACAAAAACACTTTCTAGACACCAAATTAAATTCGATCAGCTTCACGTCATAGCAAGTCAAACCAATCTTCTCCTTAATTGAGTCCGAGTCCTTAGGGGCCAATGTCTAATTGATTTTAAATTTAAGGCTTGGGTGACACTTTAGGCTTGTGATTTGTGGGCCACGGAAGGGTGATGAAATTTTGCCCTAGCACGTGCAATTCTACTAAAAGGAAATTTTTCGAAACTAGAAATTACGAGGAAAAAGACAACAAAGGTTACCTACGCACGCTCAGTCGGGTTCGCCGCCCACTCTCGAAAATTTCCAGATGCTCTACGCATCCACCCAGAGATGGAGACAACCCCAGAAAAATTTGAAGCCCAGATGCTCCAGTTGTGCGGCGGATCCGCCGCAAGTTCTTCTTTGGATGCGGTGATTTTGCCGCCCTTCTTACTCAGAATGTGCCCGGATTTCGCCGCGCACTCTGTTGTCTCCTGAAACGCAAACCCAAATAGTTAGATCGCGCACACGATAATCAGGATAGAATCGAAATCACAAAAAATAAACAAAATCTTCATCGCCTCCCCGGCAACAGCGCCAAAAACTTTGTGGGGAATTAAATTTATACCGCAAGTGCACGACGTCAATGAAGACGTGGCAAATGCGGATCGAACACAAGGAGGGAGAGATATTTTTATTTTTGTGATTTTCGATTAAGGAAGAAAGAGAGAAAAATATGTTTTGTTTGAGATTTTTGGTTTTTAATTTTCTAAAGCAAGAACAACAAAAGAAAAACTAAAAAGACTAAAGCAAAGATGGATGAGAGTCCAGTGGTGGAGGTTTAGATATCTGGTTTAGATTAGGGAATTCTGAAACTTAGAATAAATCACATTAGTTATAAAGCATTACATGATAAATGTTTCAACATAAACTCAAGTAATCAAAATATACTAACACGAAATTAAAATAATAACTTTATTCTTTTCTCATCACCCTAAATCCGTCACCCCCACCCTTTGGAGAGAGTTAGAAACTCATGGATGGAGGGAAGGAGAAGGGGCCCTAGAGAAACTACAAAAGAAAACTAAAAACAAGAAATAAAAGAACAGAATTTTATTGCTAAAGAGAAGAACAAAAACTAAGGACCCTTTACAACATCGTTTCGGGGCTATTTATAGCTGATACAAGGGATCCCAATATATAACAGGAAAGTACACGCGTCAATACAACATTTGTAAAAATTTGAGCGCACGGATCAACTTTTGTGCGGCGGAATCACCGCAATTTGTACATGAGGTGCGGTGGAATCGCCACCTTTTTGGCTCAGAATCGACCCGGATTTTTCTTGTGTGTTTATGGTATGTTTTAGCTGTCATTTGCGCGTCCGGATTAATTATTTCATATCTTTGGAGATCCGAGTTAATTTCTTCATATATTTGGAGATCCAAATTGATTTTTCTCTAGAACTTCTCCAAAATAATCTTTTGGTACTCGTAATTTGCAGTCGGGTCCTCGGCTTTTATAATTAAGTCCCTGACTACTTTTGTGCTTAAGTCCCTGGCCTTTTTGTAATTAGGTATTTGAATGCTTTTATGCTTGGATGAACTTCCATTTGAATCCCGATAATCTTGACTTGGTCTTTATGATAGAAATGAGTCTCTTGCACGCATTTATGCTCGGGATATGGGTAATTTGCATTCAGGTCCCTGTATTATGTAAATAAGACTAAACACATACCTTAGTAGCATTTATTGATATAAAATTAATCTAAATGAAAGACATATGATGCAATGTATGCAATACATCATAGCCCAAGCTTGTTGCACAACTCCACCAAACTCCTCGTGATCCGCCCAATGGTTCTCGAATCTGAAAATCTTCTTTTTCCTCCGTTCGTTACCTTCCCTTTTCATGACAAGCATGGTGTGATCACTCAAGTCCTTTTCACCAATAATGTAGAAAGAATTGGGGAACACCTCGAGCCATGCATTGTTCATTAATATTCGATCAAGCTTTGTCTCGATGCATGCTCTTCCCTCGGATGAGTTGGACCAAGTGAAGTCGCCTCCCGTTGAGGGCATCTCAAGTAGTTGAATGGTGTCAAGAAACTCATTAAACTCCTGAATTGCCACCTTATTTCCAGCAGCTCCACCTCACTTTTCGGTAGCCTTCAGAATGCAATTAAAATCCCCCCCAACCAGCCATGGTTGCTCCCCATGTGGTGCCACTTCTTTTAGATCCCTCCACAATGCTCTCCTCTCCACATGGCCATTTTTACCATATATAGCCGTAAGAGCAAATTCAGTGCCGTCCTTCCTTAAGCTCCCCAGGAAATGGAGCAATTGAGTTGATTCGAAAGTATCTCTCAAGTCTACCAGCTGGTCATTCCATAACACTAGAATGCGCCCCGAGTCCACAACCATACAATTTGACGTCCAAGCATGAGGCCAAATTGCTCGCTTGAATCACTCAAGTTTTTTATACTTAACCTTGTGCTCCACAAGGCAAACCACATCCGGATTTACCTCCTTTATTCGACCCCTAATCATGAGTGCACGACCGGGTCTGTTTGCACCATGCACATTCGAAACTAAGACATTCATGGGTTTAAGGTACGGGGTGACCCCCCTTCCCTTCCGTGCGCGTATTTTTACTCCAACTACTTTTCCTCCCGGATCACCTAAGTGGTGGTGGCGAGTAGACCTTCTTAGTGCACGAGCCCACACACTCTTCTTGCCGCGTTCCTTCAGCTCTCTCCATGTCTTGGTCCTCTGAATTTCGAAGTACCTCAAACATTCCCTCACCTGGGTGACCGAAATTCTTTGTGCTCTCCTTTATGCGTACCACTTTAGTGGGTGAAGCCGAACCCACCTCCTCATGCACCAAAGAAGCTAGTCTACATAGCTTCTCATGCTCTCCTTTCATGGTGTCGTTTTCCTTCTCAATTCTTACACCTATTGCCTCCTGGTCTTGCTGGAATGTGTCACATGGAAATTCTCCCTCATGAAGCTCCTCCTCCTCATGCACATCACGTGTATCCCCATGCATGGGTCTTTTGCTAATTGCACCTCCCTCCCCCACTTCATGAGAGGAGCCCTCTAAGTTGTGTCCCTTGATTTGAATCATGTTAGCTTCTATTTTGTCTTCACCATGCTGACTTGGTGCTCCCTCAACAGCCTCTTTATACCTAGAGTACTCAAAGCCCATCCCATTGGCTTATCCCAAAATGGAAACATCACTTTCCTGCTCCACTCCACATTTCCCTTCTTGGAAACCAATAGGGTCACTCCCAATTGCACCCATATCAAAAATCGTTTGGAGCACTTTAGAGCCTCCCCATTTGTCTCCTAACCTACTCCCTCTCATGTGACAAAGCTTCCCCTCATTGGTTGCCTCCAAAGAATTAGGAGAACAAGAGAGTGTTTTAGCCATGCATTATTTCTCCTTGAGATTTCTCTTAGCTTGATCTCCACATGTCACCTCCTCACTTGTCCCCCGATCCACCTCAGCACCTCTAGTGTCCACATCATCATCTCCTCCAGCTGCCTCTCTCCCCTCCCATCCGACCAGTCCATCTCATCTCCGGGATACCCATGGTGCTAGCTTCCTCCCCACGTCCATGGTTCACTCCCTCAATGCCCTTGGACATACTCCTTACAAGCCCATTTCCATCACTCTTCCTAGACACAATAACCCACTTCTCAGCTTTTCCTTTGTGCTCCTCTCCTTGCTTGTTGATTATCCTCCTCTTCGGACATTTCTCTTCATTGTGGCCGAACTCCATGCAGTCCTTACAATACCCGGGCCTCCATTCATACTCCACTAGAACTCGATGTGTGCCGGTGCCTTCCACTTCGACCTCCACCCAACTTGGATAGGTGAAATCATGGGACACTTCCACGTACACCCTTGCATAGGCCAGCCTTCTCCCCGAGGCTGTGTGCTCATCCATGTATAGAGGTCTCCCAAGGACACTCGAAATGATGCTCAAAACTCTTTGTGACCATAATCGGAGGTCAAGCTCCGGTAGACGAATCCAAATGGGAATGGTGGTGATGTTTGCCCTTGTCAAGACCAATCCGGTGGCCACTCTTGAACAACAAGTGGAGAACCACGAATGAACCATGGTCCCCCCTCTAACACACGTTTCCTATCCTCTCCAAGAGTGAATCGGAAGAGGAGAAACCCTTGACTTCATTTGATGACCACCACACCTCCAACCAAACACATCTTGTGGAGGTGCTTCTCTAAAGTCAGCGAGTATGGTCTGAAAGCGATGAAATGACCAACTAAGACATTATCCCACCTCTTCAAGGCTTCAACCACTTCATGCTTGGAACATTTTGCCACATTTTCTCCACCCTTTATGGCCAGCGGGATGAACTCAAGGGATGTGGATGCCTTTGGGCCAGCCACAAACAACTCGCTCCACTTCCTTGGGGGAGTTTCAGCACTCCCTAGACGTGGTGTGTGTACTTCATCCCCTAAAGCTGGGAATGAAGCATGCAATGGGGGTGGATGGAGAGCCTTTTTGCTGCCACACTCTCCATCTTCTTGCTTCCCACGAGTAGGGCAAGAGTTGGGGTCCCTTTTGCTGCGAAAAACCAAAGCTTGTGATGGTGAAAGAGGCAAAAACCCTAGAGAAACCAAGGTTTCCCATGTTGGTCGCCACTCTCTCTCTCCTCTCATCTCTAGATTAACATCCATTTGTTGGATGTCATCCAACAAATACCTCAATATGCGGAAGTTTTGAAAGATCTCTGCACAACAAAAAGGACGACCAATGTTCCTAAGAAAACATTCTTAGCTGCGCGTGTGAGCTCACTTTTGCCCAATCCCACATACACAAAGTACAAGGACCCCGGGTGTCCTACTGTTGAGTGTATGATAGGGGACACTAGCATGAGTAACGTATTGCTTGATTTAGGATCAATGGTCAATCTCCTCCCATCTTCTACTTATCAATAATTGAACTTGGGCGAAATAAAACCAACTACGATCACCCTCCAACTGGCGGATAGATCTATTCATGTCCCAAAGGGGTTTATTGAGGATGTGCTCATCAAAGTTGGATATTTTATCTTTCCAATAGATTTTGTCATCATCGATTTCAACCATGTTGCGAACACACACTCTCAAATACCTTTGACTATGAGTAGACCATTTCTAAGAACCTCGAACTTTAATTAATTGTAGAAATGGTCTCATGAAGCTCACATTCGGTAACATGAGTGCCAAGTTTTATCTATTCAACTATGGTAGGCAAAACTTGTTGAACGTTTTATTTAAACCACAAGTGCACGACCACGTTGAAGAGGTGGAAAATATGGGTCATCCTCAGGGAGGTCAGCAGCCTCTCGTTTGCACGAAATCAAGTGGTGAAAAAATGGAGAAGAGAGTTGATTATGCTACTCTACGCTACACTACACTAAGAAGTACGAAATGCGAAAGAAAGAAACAAAGGATTAACTAAAACATAACTAAGGATGAAAGAAGAGTGCTGGAATTCAGAAATTGAAAACCCCTAAGGGGTAGAGTGAGTGCACACATGCAAAGAGGTGGGTGTTGAACACATTCTTTAAGCAGAAATGAAGGTGGTGTTATCATGCATAGGAAGTGTCTAAATGTTATGGCAAAACCTATCAATCTATTCACTAACCTCGTTGATTAATATTTACATATACAATTTGTTTATTTCAGAACCTAAACAAGCATGAGAGTTGTCTAATCATTTTGGCAAAACTCATCAAGTTATAAATTCGATCCTAAACAAGCAAGCATACATTCATGTTTTATCAACACATTGGAAATAAAGCATTCATTCCATTCTCATTTGCATGTATGTACATCTACTCCAACCCCAAAGGCGATGGAACTACTCACTACACATTAGACTAATTATTAAACTAAGAAAGGAAAGCATATTAACTAAGCTACTAAAACTAATGAAATGAAATTAAACAAAGTAAAGCACGAAATATGAAACAAACAACATAATAAAGAAACTTTTATTAAAGTGACTCACATTTCAAGAAGCATCCTCCTACTTTAGTGTGTGCTTCAAGGCCTCACTTCTAGTAGGAAGAATAGCCACTCAAAATATGAAGTGATTACATTAGAAGGTGAAGAGTTATATTTATAGCCATAGAAAAAGGCAATCCGAGACAATCCCCTGATGTGGGACTAAACAAATACCAAAAATAGCTTAAACAAACACTAATACACATGCTCCAGAAATCTCCGCGGATCCGGAAAGATCCGGACCGCCAATTGGCGGTTCCAAACCGCCAATTGGCGGTCTACAGGATCCGGATCGCGGTCATTTTTGTTTTGGGCTTTTCTTGGTATATTTGACGGTCTTGGATGCATTTACTTGGCTTGTTGGAGCTCCGACCCAAATCGAATTGCTAAAATACTCCCCATGATGGTGTGGAGTATTCTGTTTTGCTCTTAGGTCCTTTAGTCTTACGTTCAGGTCCTTCTCCCTTGCATATCAGTGCCCAGATCTCACAATTCAGTCATGTTTCCCAGCTTTTGGATCCTTTTATGTTTCATCTCTTCAAACCTATTTATTCCTGAAAACTAAACATAAAACTCGTTACATAGCATTGTTTAGGTGCTAGATAATGCATATAAGATACAAATATAAACATGAAATGATGTCAATCAAATACCCTCACACCTAACTTTTGCTAGTCCCGAGCAAAACAAAGAAAGGAAAAAGCATACGAAAAACAAGAAATCCGAACTCACTTTCGTAGGAATCACAGTTGCACTTAGCACGTGCAACAAGCCGTTAAACCTCCTTGTCGCCAAAGACGAGGAGTGTTGTCTCCTGAGGGTTTTCAGCGAATATAGCCACAAAATCCGAACAAGATGCATTAATCAATCTAGCTACATGACTCGTTGGACTTATTTTGTCGATCATAGGACGCGGTAATACCACGGGTCGACTCTATATATGTAATCGGTCCACATACCTAGCCTAATGAATTATTCGTGAAAGTTAGTTAAGGACTTAAGTGAAAGACATGGGCAACCTTAACTTCTGAATGTGATACAATGCGTAAAGACCATTTTGGTTCTTATTTGACTCTTTCTATCTTTTTCTTCTTTTCTTTTTTTTTTCTTTTTCTTTGGAACAGTTTATTGGTTGGTGTTTGATTCTCCCAGGGTCAAGTTTTGTGCATCATTGCCTATGAGGACTTACACTATCATGTACACCTTCCCCCAAATATCCACATAGGGCGATCCCTACCACCCGTGTAATGGGAGTTCTGTCGGTGCATCCCAAGTCAGCTGACTCGAAAGCACCAGGCACAAAGTCCCCTCAGACCTACTTTCCCGAGTGATAGGAGCCGTGCGAGAAGAGAGAACACCACTTATTTATTTATCTACAAGGGAACCAAAACCCCTACACTTAAGTTTCACAAAAAGAGATTAGGGGCCCTTGACTACGACAAACTTCATTATACTAACAGAGTGGACTTCTTTAAATGTTTGAGTGCTGAAACCCTATGATTACACACCCCTCGAGGGAAAACTGGGGTGCATCATAACGACTCGATAAGACCTACAGCCAGTAAACAAGATATCCTAATGCATCAATGTCAAGACAATTTTGGGAGCTTTCTTTTTACTTTGCCTCTCAACGGTTTTGCACAGGCTGAACACACACAAAACCTACAAAAACATTTTCTTTCGCAAACACATGAAGATTTTGAAAAAAATGTGAAAATTTTAAAGCACTAGGCTAGAAAAAGAAGACAAGTCACCCAAGGATCATGGCAAACAGATATATCGATATTAAATGCAGCACACTAACATGACCCTAGCAGTGCACACAAAAGAAAACAAAAATCAAAAGAAAAGACTCGACTATGTACACACGTAAAGCACCCCCCACACCTACTTCATGCATTGTCCTTAATGAATGTGAACAAGATACTACATGGATTTATGCATGAAAAAGAATAGATCTCACCAACGTGAAGTACAAAGGGAAGTTCATGGTCATGTTGATGGATACAAACCCGAATTCCCTCAAAACCTGTGAGATACTGAAGAAGGGAGACAAATACGTGAAGAAATGGGGCCCAAGTACACAAGGGTTGGGGCCCACAACAATCAATGCTAGCTCATGGAGTCTTTTATTACACATTTTTTTTCGATTTTTTACGTGATATATACAGCAACAACGATATTCTCATAATCATTTGGTCAAGGAACATCAAATGAGAACATCAAGTCATGAGGATCAGAGACTTGCCGAGATGGGCAAACTTCACTGGTACTCTGAGGTGTCATGAGGGGTGAAAGGTCAAAGCTGAAACGCTCGAACCCCTCATGATATTGGTGAAGGGAATGTGTTCTAAAAGTTTTACTTTTAAATGTCAATTATTATGAATTGAATGAGAAATCATTTTGTTCGTTGTTTATGTTATTCGTCTTTTAGAAGTGTTAAGGAAGAGGCTCTTGGTCCTTAACCGTAGAGCTCTAAAAGATATTGGTTTACATAAAACAAAAGATATTCGCAATCATGGTAATAAACATGGGACATTTGTTACCGAGTTAAGATTGTCGTGTTGGTCATAGATCATTGTAGCTCTACAAGTGAGTGACAACACGGGTACACAAAAGAGGAAAATAGTACTTTTGTATACCGAATTGACCTAACAAGTAAAATATTATAGGAATGTGTTTCTGTGTCATTAATATTTTACTGTGTCCTTGGTCCTTTGATATGAGACTTATATCTGATCGCTTAAGGAGTTCTTAATTAGACTAGTGTCTTGAACTATCGATGAGTGTAGTGTAAAGACATTAGTTGGTTAAGTATAACTTTC
This sequence comes from Triglochin maritima, assembly GCA_963682175.1. Lineage (NCBI taxonomy): Eukaryota > Viridiplantae > Streptophyta > Magnoliopsida > Alismatales > Juncaginaceae > Triglochin > Triglochin maritima. Next base: position 24,544,022 of record OY821788.1, on the reverse strand, counting down.
GTTGGAGAAGATAGTTAGTCAAAAGATTATCATTGCCCCTCTTAATTGAGTGATGATATTAGTGGGCCCTTGATAAAGCAAAGTTATAATGTGCACAATGTGATTTGAGTTAAGTCACATATTTATAACTAGCTTAAAGAGATCAAGAAATGAATACTAATACAAAGATAACAGAAAACTATTTTGTGTGTATTCTTAATATCATGAGGCAACGGACGGACACAAGTGGTGCACTCCATCACTAAATGGATCGGGTTTTGGTTCAAGTGGAATTAAGACTTCTAACTAATTGGGAGCTATAATGTGTAGCTAGATACCGCTTATAGCTTGTGATATTAGGCTATTAATATCACTGCCAACTTAGTTTAGATCGTCCCATAGGTCACACCACAAAACTGGGAAACAATAAATGGGGATTTTGAGTTCATAAGATGTGTCGGGTTTCATGTAGAAAATATGACACATGGGGTGAACAAGCAAAATCGAAATTATGTTGTGATTAATAACATAATTAGAATCTAAATTAAATTCATATGTGATGTAAATATTATGGGGTGTAATGATTGATCATTGCATAGGATAATATGTTGCATAAGTTGTGAATTTACTACTAATCCCGAAATGTCAAATTTTGTAGGGGTTAAACCAAAATTTGACAAGTCTGCAGAACAGTGCTCCAACGGTCGACCGGTTAGCAGTAAACGGTCGACCGAACGGGCACGGTCGACTGTATGTGTCTCGACCGATAACATGGAATTTTCATCTGTTCGAACGGTCGACCGAATGTTATCGGTCGGTCGACCAAACATTGCGATGGAATAATTCCTGTTACGAACGGTCGACCGAATTATTGAACGGTCGACCGAAACCTGGTTCGAGCGGTCGACCAAACCTCCAAACGGTCGACCGGTCCAGACGGTTTTGTGCAAAATTAATTTAAGAATTAATTAGATCATGCATGGAATTGGTCCATAATTGATTTAATTCGTGGCTAAGATTATTTATTATTAAATAATGGATGGTTAGATGGAAGTTTGCATGAAATCATGGGGAAGAGGTTGCACATGAATAGGTAATTTGGAGAGAACTTATAAATACAAGTTTATCTCATTACCTCTTCAATTCATTCATTGTTTTCTCATGCAAAAAACTCTCTCCATAATTCTCCACGAAATTCCCTTAATTCTTAAGTTTAGTTTTAGTTTTTAAGAGATCATCTTCTCGAGGGAACTAAAGAGGGGTTAGTAATTAGATTCTAAACCCTATTGGAGATTGAGAGGCTAGCTCTTCTCTCTCCAATCTTGTTTAGAGTTTGGTGAAATCTCGGAGGCATCCGGCGCAGCAACAAGCATCCTCAACGTCTCCGAATATTCAAGAAGTTTTAGAGAACTTCTAGGTATGAATTTTGGAGCCCCTTTGTGTTTGTTTTAATGAGTTTTTGAAACTAGTTGTTAAAACAAACTGATGCATGCATGAAATAAATCGAAGAAAATTGTAATTGATCCTTATTATACATGAAAATTCGAAAAATATATATGTATAATTAAACATGAAATCCTACAGTGGTATCAGAGCTTAGGGTTCAATTTTCTCATGATTTAAGGCTGTAAACGAATTTAGTTTACCATCTAGGATTTAAACAATTCGATTTACCGGTTTTTTCGGTCTATGAATGTTTGTTGATGTAATTCTCCATAATAATTCGTTCTGAATGTTTTAAGTGTTTTAAAACATGCCATGTAATTATTAGAATTAAGATTTAGACATTTGTCTAACTTGCAATAATTTCGTTTTAAGTATAAACGATTATTTTGTAAGAGAATCAACAAAACCAAAAAACTGCGGTTCATCTTTCCATTGGAAATTGGATGGACAGCGGTTCATAATTAATTTTTGAACTATGGATGCATGAAAAAAGTTTTTTAATGGATCTCAAAATGTTTTTCAAAGAATTGTTTGGGATTCAAGATGCTTGATAAACTAGGGTGGATAGTTTATAGCGATATTGCGTGCATGGATGCTCGAGTTGTTTTTGCAGGAATTATGAGTTTATATGTTCCAAATCAGCGCCTATGAATGTTTATAATTGTTATAATACAGGGGCTTATGTATGTAAAAGCCAAATTCTCTATTTCCATCTTTTAGATAATTGCATATGCATATGAGAGGTTTTACATAGGACTTGCACTAGTCGGTTTTTTATCGAATGTGAGGAGCATGTTTATTTTCTGTAAAATCTACATCTCCGGTGCAAGAGGAAGTCGCCGCTGTAACGCATCGATCGAGGATCGAGGATCGGGGATCGAGGATCAAGGATCGAAGGGAACATATAAAAACTCACACGATGTGGATTGTGTGAATGTTTAATTTCTATTTTTTTATTTCTGCTATGCATGTGATGAATGTGGTGAATGTTAGGATGTGTATGAATATTAATATGCATGATAACCTAAAATTCCAAATCACATGTAAATATATGAAATTGTCCAACAAAAATTAAGAATAATTTCCTTCTTATTTCATCCACTAGCAGCCATTGATTGAGGGATACTCTGCTCGCCCTTAGCGGGTGATAGCTCCCTCCATCTTTGGGAATAGTGGGAGATATAATGGTTGTCTGTTGTTGTGCCACGATTAAATGTATGAGATGCATTTCACCCTAGTGAACCCCAAGTATGTTTAGTTGTGAATACAATGGATAAACGTATCTCGTATCAAATGAAAATAAGTTTTCTTAACATCACCTAGAGCCCTCGCTTAGTTTTGGGAAAAAGTTTTTCTTACGAGGATAGGTCACATTCCCTCATAATTAAAACGACAAGAATCCCAAGAGTTTGAAGATGCTAATATTGCTAAAATTCAAAAAGGTTGTGATTAGAAAAATATTTTTCTTACCTTGATGTTGTAATGTATTCGATAGCCCTTAGCTAGTCTATGTTACAATTAATGGGATCTTGTATTGTTGCATTTATGGACAATTTTTTTTTATTTGCAACATTTACATTTGTATGTATGTATAATAAACATAAAATTGGCATTAAAATCCTGTATAATTTATTTTATAGAAATGTCTAATATCCAACCTATTATGCGATCTATGATCGAAAAGAATCCTTTGCAAAATGATGGCTCAAACTTCATGAAATGGCAACTCAATCTTAATATCGTGTTGAGGTTTGAAAAACTATCTCATATTTTTTATGGTGAAATCCCAAAATTGAATGAAAAGGCAACCGGTAATGAGAAAGAGGCAATAGCCAAGTGGGAAGACCAAGAGAACCAAGTTCACGGTCTAATGTTGGCATCCATGGGTGACTCGCTTCAAGCGAAATACTTGGATTCAAAACCCAAGAAGACCATGGAAGCTTTAACAAAGATGTTCATGGATAGTGCCGGAAAGGAGCGCTATAAGACCACAATCGCACTCACAAGGTGCCACATGGCGGAGGGAACATCGGTGTCCATGCATTTTCTCACGATGCAAGGATACCTTGAGAAATTGTCGAAGCTCTCTTCTCCAATGCCCGAGGACATTGCCGAAGATCCGATTCTTGGCTCTCTAGCCCCATCCTTCAAGGACTTTGTGATTCACTATCATGTGCGTGAAAAAAGGGTCAGTCTTGAGGAGCTTCACAACGCTCTAAAAACGGCAGAAGTTGACATGGGCAAGGGTCGGGACAATCACGTCCTAGCCGTCCATGAGAGGAGCAAAAAGATCAACAAAGGTAAAGGCAAATTTACCAAAGATACGTCAATCAAGAGCAAGGGAGTAGGAGGTGATCATGGGAGTGCCTCAAGGGGGAAATCTTTCAAATCTCCAACTCCCAACACGGAGTGCTTTCACTGTGGTGAAAAGGGACACATCCGACCTAATTGCCCCAAGTACAAGGAAGACCTTCAAAATGGGATGATTGAACGTAGGCGCCCGAGAAACGACATAGGTATGTTTGTTATTGAGATAAATTTAATCATCTCTATCCTTGATTTGGTAATGGTTACCAGATCTTTTGCTCACATAATTTTGATGTGCAGCTATTGAAGGATAGGAAGGAACTCGTGGAGAACGAGATGATATTGAAGATTGGAAATAGTACAAGCATTGCTGCGATTGTACAAGATTCTATGGAACTTCAATAGTCTAGTGATTTAAATTTATGCTTTGAAGAATGTTTGTTATGTACCATCGATTAGCAAGAACTATTCTGTATCATGTTTTGGATGTGGATAACTTAATATATATTTTTAATTCTTGCTTGTCTATATCGAAGAATGGAATTTTCTATGCAAATACATTCGCATAGAATGGTTTCTATTTGCTTGAAATAAATAATAAACAAACTCAAACAAACAATAACAAAAATGAAACTAAGATAACTCACGTGAATGATTGATTCTTATAGCACTATCGGATTGGTCAAATAAATGACCAAGAGAGCTTTCAAGAAGAATGGAACGAAAACGAATAACTAATTGGATATGATACATTCTAATGTATGTGGTCCGATAAGTACAAGTGCAAGAGACGGTTTAAGGTACTTCATTTTGTTCACAGACAACTATAGTCATTATGGCTATATTTGTCTAATGGGAAGCAAAAGTGAATTCTTTGACAAGTTCAAGGAATTCGAGGATGAAGTAGTGAACCGACTCAACAAGAATATCGAGTCTCTATGAAAGGTTCGTAGGGGTGAGTGCTTAGGATACCTAATTTGACTCATTCCTAAAGTAGGAACATGATATTGCTCGACATGGTTCGATCAATAATAAGTCAATCTAAATTGCCTATTTACTTTTGGAATTATGCACTACAAATAATGACAAACTCACTAAATAATGTTTCATCCAAATCCATGGAGAAAATGTCTTGTGAGCTATGGAGTTGAAAGACACCTAAGCTCGACTTTCTCAAGATTTGGGGTTGTGAGGTATACATCAAGAAATTGATGTCAACCAAGCTTCAACCAAAAACGAATAAGTGCTTCTTTATAGGTTGTGCTCGTATGACAAGAGGATACTACTTTTGGTGTATCACCTCCAATCGAAAGATTGTAGAGAGAGATATAGTTTTTCTGGAATTTCTGGAAAAGAAAGAAAAATAGTGGGAGTAGAGTTGAGCTTGAGGAAACTCAAGATACTCCACAAGATCATGATGTGAATGTTGCATTCAAAATCATGAAGGCCCAGCCAAGATTCATTTGGTTAGTGGGAGCATGAGCGAGAGATCCTTACAAGAAATTGTGAAGGAATCTCAATCATCCTCACCTAGTGTGCGTTCGAGAGTCGAACATGAACCTATTCCTCAAGCAATTGCGGAAAAAGTTCGAGAGACACGAGAAAAACCAAAAGAACTAAGAAGGTCAATGAGGGAAAGGAAGAAACCCAATAGGTTTGTGGGACTTCATGAGATCATGGTACTAGATACCAAAGATCCCTCAACCTTCCAAGAAGCAATGAAAAGAAAAGACTCCAAACTATGGTTAAAAGCCATGGAATCCGAAGTACAATCCATGTATGGTAATCAAGTATGGAACTTGATTTGCCTTCCTCAAGAGAAAATATCATTTGGTATAAATGAGCTTTTAGGAGGAAGATAAACATGGATTGTAACTTGACAACCTACAAAGCGAGGCTTGTAGCGAAGGGTTTCACTCAAGTTCAAGGAATTGACTATGATGAAACTTTTTCACCGGTTGCCATGTTCAAGTCTATTCGGATCATGCTCGCTATTTCCGCATTTCATGATTATGAAATATGGCAAATGGATGTCAAAACGGTGTTCCTTAATGGGAACTTGGAGGAGGATGTGTACATGGTACAGCCTCAAGGTATTAAAGATCCAAAGAATAGCGAGAATGTATGCAAGCTTCAAAGATCCATTTATGGATTGAAGCAAGCATCAAGGAGTTGGAACAAACGCTTTGACGAGGAAGTGAAGAAGCTTCACTTCATTCAAAGTAAGGAAGAACCTTGTATATACAAGAAGGTTAGTGGGAGCCATGTAGTATTCCTAATCATATATGTCGATGACATATTGCTTATGGGCAATCATATTCCTTTGCTTGAGCAAACGAGAAGTTCATTGAAATCTGCATTTTTGATGAAAGACATGGGTGAGGCTCAATACATCTTGGGAATCAAGATATACCGAGATAGATCCCGTAGACTCATTGGCCTGAGTCAACGTACATACATTGACAAGGTCTTGGAAAGGTTCAAGATGAACAACTCCAAAAAGGGCAGTGTGCCAATGAGTATGGGTGTGCAACACAAGAAGTCTCAATGTGCTCAATCACGTAAGGACTTAGAGTACATGAAGGATGTCCCTTATCTTTCGGCAATTGGGTCGATCATGTACGCGATGAGTTGCACAAGACTCGATGTCTCGTATGCTCTAAGCGTGACAAGTCGTCACCAATCCAACGCATGTCCTGAGCATTGGACTGCGATCAAGAATATCCTGAAGTACCTTAACCAGACTAAGGATAAGATTCTTGTTTATTGAGGACAAAGGGAATTGATAGCTGAGGGTTACTCGGATGCGAGTTTCATGAGTGATCCAGACGATAGAAGGTCGCAATCAGGATACGTCTTCCTTCTGAATGGTGAAGCTGTGAGTTGGCGTAGTTGGAAGCAAAGCACTACAGCCTACTCAACCACTGCTTCCGAAGTAATGGCTGTCGCTGAAGCGAGCAAGGAAGGAGTGTGGATTAAGAAGTTCCTTGAAGAGCTTGGAGTAGTTCCCTCGAGCGAGGGACCAATAGAGCTATTTTGCGACAATAGTGCATCTATCTCGCAAATCAAGGATCCCAAATCACACCACAAAGTGAAGTACATGGATCGTAAGTACTTCGTGACGCGTGACCTCATCGACGAAGGCAAAATAAATCTTTTATGGGTGGACACCAACAACAACACAGCTGATCCATTCACAAAACCCTTATCACAAGCCAAGGGCGAAATGCATTTCGAGTCCTTGGGATTGAGGAACCATGTAGATTGTCTTGATGATTGATATGTAATGGGGTTTACCCTAGTTAATATTGTTTTATGCATTGAGTATGTATGAGAAAGAAAACTTTAATAACAAGCGGGAGATTGAAGGGAATGTGTTCTAAAAGTTTTACTTTTAAATGTCAATTATTATGAATTGAATGAGAAATCATTTTGTTCGTTGTTTATGTTATTCGTCTTTTAGAAGTGTTAAGGAAGAGGCTCTTGGTCCTTAACCGTAGAGCTCTAAAAGATATTGGTTTACATAAAACAAAAGATATTCGCAATCATGGTAATAAACATGGGACATTTGTTACCGAATTAAGATTGTCGTGTTGGTCATAGATCATTGTAGCTCTACAAGTGAGTGACAACACGGGTACACAAAAGAGGAAAATAGTACTTTTGTATACCGAATTGACCTAACAAGTAAAATATTATAGGAATGTGTTTCTGTGTCATTAATATTTTACTGTGTCCTTGGTCCTTTGATATGAGACTTATATCCGATCGCTTAAGGAGTTCTTAATTAGACTAGTGTCTTGAACTATCGATGAGTGTAGTGTAAAGCATTAGTTGGTTAAGTATAACTTTCGTTGGAGAAGATAGTTAGTCAAAAGATTATCATTGCCCCTCTTAATTGAGTGATGATATTAGTGGGCCCCTTGATAAAGCAAAGTTATAATGTGTACAATGTGATTTGAGTTAAGCCACATATTTATAACTAGCTTAAAGAGATCAAGAAATGAATACTAATACAAAGACGACACAAAACTACTTTGTGTGTATTCTTAATATCATGAGGCAAGGGACGGACACAAGTGGTGCACTCCATCACTAAATGGATCGGGTTTTGGTTCAAGTGGAATTAAGACATCTAACTAATTGGGAGCTATAATGTGTAGCTACATACCGCTTATAGCTTGTGATATTAAGCTCTTAATATCACTGTCAACTTAGTTTAGATCCTCCCATAGGTCATACCACAAAACTGGGAAACAAGAAATGGGGATTTTGAGTTGATAAGATGTGTTGGGTTTCATGTAGAAAATATGACACATGGGGTGAACAAGCAAAATCGAAATTATGTTGTGATTAATAACATAATCAGAATCCAAATTAAATTCATATGTGATGTAAATATTATGGGGTGTAATGATTGATCATTGCATAGGATAATATGTTGCATAAGTTGTGAATTTACTACTAATCCCGAAATGTCAAATTTTGTAGGGGTTAAACCGAAATTTGACAAGTCTGCAGAACAGTGCTCCAACGGTCGACCGGTTAGCAGTAAACGGTCGACCGTATGTGTCTCGACCGATAACAGAGAATTTTCATCTGTTCGAACGGTCGACCGAACATTGCGATGGAATAATTCCTGTTACGAATGGTCGACCGAATTATTGAACGGTCGACCGAAACCTTGTTCGAGCGGTCGACCGAACCTCCAAACGGTCGACCGGTCCAGACGGTTTTGTGCAGAATTAATTAGATCATGCATGGAATTGCTCCATAATTGATTTAATTCATGGGTAAGATTATTTATTATTAAATAATGGATGGTTAGATGGAAGTTTGCATGAAATCATGGGCAAGAGGTTGCACATGAATAGGTAATTTGGAGAGAACTTATAAATACAAGTTTATCTCATTACCTCTTCAATTCATTCATTGTTGTAGGATCGTGTGGGTTATGGGTCCACTAATCACTATTAATCTAATCCCTAACTAATCAAATAATAAACGCAGCGGAAACAAATTTAAAAACTAGTAGGGAAATAACATGCAAACCACAAAGAGACTCGGCGTTTTTATAGAGGTTCGGCACCCCACCCGGGTCCTAGTCCTCTCTTGTAAGCTCCGCTCGACTCCGCGAGCTCCGCCTACGTCTTCACTAACCACTCCCCGTTCCGGGCCGGGAGAGAACGCCTTTACACCACAAGCAACGCGAACAACCCTCGCTTGCTTGAATTCTTCCTCTCACAATCCGAGAGGGACACTTCGGGCTTTCACCGAAGTCCTTGCTTCTTTTGACAACACTTGTAACTGAGTGGGATTCACTCTCTAATTGAGCACACTTTGAGTAGGATGACTATATGATCAAGTGTGTGAAGTTTAGGCTGATAGAGTGTAGAAATGGGAGATTTGAGGATTGAGGTTTCTCTTTAATGAGTTGGGACAATTGGAGTTGGAGAGTTGTGTTAACAACAAGTCTTGATCCTCTATTTATAAGCTCCTAAGGTATTCTAGCCGTTGGGGATAGATTTGATTGGGTTTTGTGCAAGATACACAAAGCAGAAATTCGGGCTGCAAATCTGTCCAGAACCGGTCGACCGAAACTAGTAAACCGGTCGACCGTTAACTTGATTTCAAAGTGAACGGTCAAACAAAAGAATATTCGGTCGGACAAACGAGCTAGAACTTAACTCTACTTAAGTGAATCGGTCGAACCAAAGTATTGGGCGGTCGACCGAGAAGGGGATTCGGTTGAGACAAAGGTCAATCGGTCGAACGAGAAATGTGTCGACCGATAGCAGGGAATTTTGTTTCTGAAAATATGTTCAACCGGTCGACCGAAACAAGGTCTTCGTTCGACCGGTTACCGAATGTATTTTGGGGATAAGTTTTGTTTTATACGAATACGACCGTTATAGGAATACGACAAGAAAAACGGTCATATGAAAATCCGGGATCGGTCGACCGAAAATGTAGAACCGGTCGACCGGTAGAGTTCGGTAAAATCACTGTGGAGAGTCTGTTATAAACCGGTCGAACTGAGAACTGGTTCGGTCGACCAGTTCACACAGGAAATCTGGGTTTAAGTTTATAAGTGATTTCCGACTAAGGTTTATAAGTGATTTCCGACTTAAGTTTATAAGTGATTTCCGACTAAGGAACCTAGTGTGTATGTGATTGGTTTTTAACTCTTGTATGCTCAATTTACACATGTTCCTAAGACTCAAAATAAAATCAAGATTACAAGTCTTCATTTAGCTTTATTACAAATCTTGACTTGATTTCCTTCCTTCCATGAGTCTTGATCACCTGTAGAGGTTAGCACATGCAATATATATGCAATGCATGGTGTGTGCTACTCTAATTAAGATTCGGTTGATTAAATCATCAAAACATAAGATTAAGGCCAAAAAGCCAACAATCTCCCCCTTTTTGATGATGGCAACCGATATCTTAATACTTGAAAATTTTATATGTAAACTATGCATATAAATGCTCCCCCTATGGATGTGCATAGTTTTTGTTCAACTTTTATCAAAATTTTCAAGTTACACCCTTAATTATCTCTCCCCCTTTGACATCCATCAAAAATAATAATTATTTAAGACTTTAAGCATAGAATTTGGATGTCTTGTAATAAAGTTGCTCCCCCTAAATTTTGCACTTCATTACTCTAATAAAAGATATAACATTTAGGCTCCCCCTATCAATAAGGCTAAATTGAAACAATGAGTATGATGAAATTTAAGTTCAATTAACTTTCTTCTTAAGCCTTCTTCTAACATCCATTTAGAATTGACATTTAAAATCAATGGATGTGATAAATGATTTGCAATGAATAGGGTATATGATTTGCAATGAATTAAACTATATGATATGTCAATTAAGCATATGAAGCTAGATTAGAGCTAATTTAACATGAATTGTATAGGTAGGACTTTTTTTTTACCAATGTTGAATTCGAATTTTGCTCCAATCTCATTTGGTGATGCAACCGGGTTTGAATTTGACTCTTGAGCTCACCCGGTCACCACCAATCTCCTCCTCAAGCTCCTACAAGAGTAGATTTAGGTACCCAAACAACTTTGGGTCCTTGAATGTTAGCTTTGGGAACCCAAACCATTTTGGTTTTGGGAGCCCACACACTTGAGGAACTATGATTTACAACTAAGTGCTTTCCATTTAGAGTAGTGTGAGATACATGGTTTTTCAATTTTGCATTGTATCCTAACCCATGTTTTTGCAAAGATTGTCTTTGACTACCTAATAGCATGTTAAGCATCTTAGTTCCATGTGTGAATTTTTCTAGATCTTTTCTTAATTGCACATTGCAAGCTTGAAGATCTAATTGTTCACAATCTATAGGTGTTACTTTTAATTTATCAAAATTTGATGCATAATTTTCTAGTTTAGCAACCACCTCATTCTTCTCACTCATGCATGTTTCAATTTGGCTTTGGAGATCTTTGATTAACTTTCTAGCATTCTTGTTTTTATCACAAATGATCTCATATTGTTTAACTAAGTCATGGAATGCATTTTGAAGCTCATCATGTGTATAATTTTCATTATTTGCACTAGAGTTTGAGCTATCACTATAATAGGACTTAGTTGAGCATGAATTACTAGAACAAGAGTTAGAATCTACCTCACTTTGATCTTCAATAGCCATGAAGCATGAGTGAGCCACTTCTCTTCTACTTTGCGAGGAAGAAGACGATGATGATGGTGATGAAGAATCATCCCATGTAGCCTTGTGTGCTTCCTCCTTCCTTTCTCTTCTCTTGCTCTTCTCCTTTTCTTTTCTCCTCTCCCTTCTCTCCTTTTTCTTCTCCCCTTCTCTTCTCTCATTTTCACTCTCCTCCCTCTCTTTTTCTTTTTCTCTTTTCTCACTTCTTCTACCTCTTCTTTCATTCTTTTCTCCCTTATCCCTCTTGAGGTATTTGAAGAAGTCTTGGGCAAGGACCTCAATGTCCTCTTCTTCCACCATCCTTGGCTCATCCAAATTTGCATGTAATGCCACCACGGAGTTTTTCTTTGAAGCTTCCTTCTCTCTTCGATGACTCAATTGGAGCTCATAGGCCATGAGATTTCCAATGAGTTCCTCCATCTTCAATTTTGAAAGATCGTGCGATTCTTCGATTGCCACGACCTTGTCTTCCCAATCGTTGCTCAATGACCGGAGGAATTTTCGAGTCATCTCTCCTTCATTTACCCTTCTTCCAAGAATCAAAAGAGAGTTAGTGATATCGGTGAAGCGAGTGTTCATGTCGCTTATGTTCTCACCGATTTGCATAGAAAATATTTCATATTTATGCATGAGAAGACTTATCCTAGTTTCTTTGGTTTTGCTATCACCCTCATGATGCATTTGTAACCTATGCCATATTTCATTTGCACTTTCACATCCCCTAATTCTATTGTATTCTCCCTCATTAAGGCCACAATAAAGAATTTTCATAATTTTTGAATTCATTTCAATTTCTTTCATTTGAGCCCTAGATAGAGAATCTAAATCATCTTCATTTGGGGGTATGTATGGATTTTGAATAAACTTCCAATACTTAAGGTCATTTGATATTAAAAAGATTTTCATTCTATTTTTCCAATAATCATAATTTGACCCATTAAGCAAAGGAGGCCTTGTGGTGCATAAACCCTCTAAGTGATTAGATGTGCTAGCCATGCTAAAAATACGATTAAGTATAGAATTTAGCTAACAAGGCTCTGATACCAAATGTAGGATCGTGTGGGTTATGGGTCCACTAATCACTATTAATCTAATCCCTAACTAATCAAACAATAGACGCAACGGAAACAAATTTAAAAACTAGTAGGGAAATAACATGCAAACCACAAAGAGACTCGGCATTTTTATAGAGGTTCGGCACCCCACCCGGGTCCTAGTCCTCTCTTGTAAGCTCCGCTCGTCTCCGCGAGCTCCGCCTACGTCTTCACTAACCACTCCCCGTTCCGGGCCGGGAGAGAACGCCTTTACACCACAAGCAACGCGAACAACCCTCGCTTGCTTGAATTCTTCCTCTCACAATCCGAGAGGGACACTTCGGGCTTTCACCGAAGTCCTTGCTTCTTTTGACAACACTTATAACTGAGTGGGATTCACTCTCTAATTGAGCACACTTTGAGTAGGATGACTATATGATCAAGTGTGTGAAGTTTAGGCTTATAGAGTGTAGAAATGGGAGATTTGAGGATTGAGGTTTCTCTCTAATGAGTTGGGACAATTGGAGTTGGAGAGTTGTGTTAACAACAAGTCTTGATCCTCTATTTATAAGCTCCTAAGGTATTCTAGCCATTGGGGATAGATTTGATTGGACTTTGTGCAAGATACACAAAGCAGAAATTCGGGCTGCAAATCTGTCCAGAACCGGTCGACCGAAACTAGTAAACCGGTCGACCGTTAACTTGATTTCAAAGAGAACGGTCGAAGAAAAGAATATTCGGTCGGACAAACGAGCTAGAACTTAAATCTACTTAAGTGAATCGGTCGAACCAAAGTATGGGGCGGTCGACCGAGAAGGGGATTCGGTTGAGACAAAGGTCAATCGGTCGAACGAGAAATGTGTCGACCGATAGCAGGGAATTTTGTTTCTGAAAATATGTTCAACCGGTCGACCGAAACAAGGTCTTCGTTCGACCGGTTACAGAATGTATTTTGGGGTTAAGTTTTGTTTTATACGAATACGACCGTTATAGGAATACGACAAGAAAAACGGTCATATGAAAATCCGGGATCGGTCGAACGAAAATGTAGAACCGGTCGACCGGTAGAGTTCGGTAAAATCACCGTGGAGAGTCTGTTATAAACCGGTCGAACTGAGAACTGGTTCGGTCGACCGGTTCACACAGGAAATCTGGGTTTAAGTTTATAAGTGATTTCCGACTAAGGTTTATAAGTGATTTCCGACTTAAGTTTATAAGTGATTTCCGACTAAGGAACCTAGTGTGTATGTGATTGGTTTTTAACTCTTGTATGCTCAATTTACACATGTTCCTAAGACTCAAAATAAAATCAAGATTACAAGTCTTCATTTAGCTTTATTACAAATCTTGACTTGATTTCCTTCCTTCCATGAGTCTTGATCACCTGTAGAGGTTAGCACATGCAATATATATGCAATGCATGGTGTGTGCTACTCTAATTAAGATTCGGTTGATTAAATCATCAAAACATAAGATTAAGGCCAAAAAGCCAACAATCTCCCCCTTTTTGATGATGGCAACCGATATCTTAATACTTGAAAATTTTATATGTAAACTATGCATATAAATGCTCCCCCTATGGATGTGCATAGTTTTTGTTCAACTTTTATCAAAATTTTCAAGTTACACCCTTAATTATCTCTCCCCCTTTGACATTCATCAAAAATAATAATTATTTAAGACTTTAAGCATAGAATTTGGATGTCTTGTAATGAAGTTGCTCCCCCTAAATTTTGCACTTCATTACTCTAATAAAAGATATAACATTTAAGCTCCCCCTATCAATAAGGCTAAATTGAAACAATGAGTATGATGAAATTTAAGTTCAATTAAGTTTCTTCTTAAGCCTTCTTCTAACATCCATTTAGAATTGACATTTAAAATCAATGGATGTGATAAATGATTTGCAATGAATAGGGTATATGATTTGCAATGAATTAAACTATATGATATGTCAATTAAGCATATGAAGCTAGATTAGAGCTAATTTAACATGAATTGTATAGATAGGAATTTTTTTTTTACCAATATTGAATTCGAATTTTGCTCCAATCTCATTTGGTGATGCAACCGGATTTGAATTTGACTCTTGAGCTCACCCGGTCACCACCAATCTCCTCCTCAAGCTCCTACAAGAGTAGATTTAGGTACCCAAACAACTTTGGGTCCTTGAATGTTAGCTTTGGGAACCCAAACCATTTTGGTTTTGGGAGCCCACACACTTGAGGAACTATGATTTACAACTAAGTGCTTTCCATTTAGAGTAGTGTGAGATACATGGTTTTTCAATTTTGCATTGTATCCTAACCCATGTTTTTGCAAAGATTGTCTTTGACTACCTAATAGCATGTTAAGCATCTTAGTTCCATGTGTGAATTTTTCTAGATCTTTTCTTAATTGCACATTGCAAGCTTGAAGATCTAATTGTTCACAATCTATAGGTGTTGCTTTTAATTTATCAAAATTTGATGCATAATTTTCTAGTTTAGCAACCACCTCATTCTTCTCACTCATGCATGTTTCAATTTGGCTTTGGAGATCTTTGATTAACTTTCTAGCATTCTTGTTTTTATCACAAATGATCTCATATTGTTTAACTAAGTCATGGAATGCATTTTGAAGCTCATCATGTGTATAATTTTCATTATTTGCACTAGAGTTTGAGCTATCACTATAATAGGACTTAGTTGAGCATGAATTACTAGAACAAGAGTTAGAATCTACCTCACTTTGATCTTCAATAGCCATGAAGCATGAGTGAGCCACTTCTCTTCTACTTTGCGAGGAAGAAGACGATGATGATGGTGATGAAGAATCATCCCATGTAGCCTTGTGTGCTTCCTCCTTCCTTTCTCTTCTCTTGCTCTTCTCCTTTTCTTTTCTCCTCTCCCTTCTCTCCTTTTTCTTCTCCCCTTCTCTTCTCTCATTTTCACTCTCCTCCCTCTCTTTTTCTTTTTCTCTTTTCTCACTTCTTCTACCTCTTCTTTCATTCTTTTCTCCCTTATCCCTCTTGAGGTATTTGAAGAAGTCTTGGGCAAGGACCTCAATGTCCTCTTCATCCACCCTCCTTGGCTCATCCAAATTTGCATGTAATGCCACCACGGAGTTTTTCTTTGAAGCTTCCTTCTCTCTTCGATGACTCAATTGGAGCTCATAGGCCATGAGATTTCCAATGAGTTCCTCCATCTTCAATTTTGAAAGATCGTGCGATTCTTCGATTGCCACGACCTTGTCTTCCCAATCGTTGCTCAATGACCGGAGGAATTTTCGAGTCATCTCTCCTTCATTTACCCTTCTTCCAAGAATCAAAAGAGAGTTAGTGATATCGGTGAAGTGAGTGTTCATGTCGCTTATGTTCTCACCGATTTGCATAGAAAATATTTCATATTTATGCATGAGGAGACTTATCCTAGTTTCTTTGGTTTTGCTATCACCCTCATGATGCATTTGTAACCTATGCCATATTTCATTTGCACTTTCACATCCCCTAATTCTATTGTATTCTCCCTCATTAAGGCCACAATAAAGAATTTTCATAATTTTTGAATTAATTTCAATTTCTTTCATTTGAGCCCTAGATAGAGAATCTAAATCATCTTCATTTGGGGGTATGTATGGATTTTGAATAAACTTCCAATACTTAAGGTCATTTGATATTAAAAAGATTTTCATTCTATTTTTCCAATAATCATAATTTGACCCATTAAGCAAAGGAGGCCTTGTGGTGCATAAACCCTCTAAGTGATTAGATGTGCTAGCCATGCTAAAAATACGATTAAGTATAGAATTTAGCTAACAAGGCTCTGATACCAAATGTAGGATCGTGTGGGTTATGGGTCCACTAATCACTATTAATCTAATCCCTAACTAATCAAACAATAGACGCAGCGGAAACAAATTTAAAAACTAGTAGGGAAATAACATGCAAACCACAAAGAGACTCGGCATTTTTATAGAGGTTCGGCACCCCACCCGGGTCCTAGTCCTCTCTTGTAAGCTCCGCTCGTCTCCGCGAGCTCCGCCTACGTCTTCACTAACCACTCCCCGTTCCGGGCCGGGAGAGAACGCCTTTACACCACAAGCAACGCGAACAACCCTCGCTTGCTTGAATTCTTCCTCTCACAATCCGAGAGGGACACTTCGGGCTTTCACCGAAGTCCTTGCTTCTTTTGACAACACTTATAACTGAGTGGGATTCACTCTCTAATTGAGCACACTTTGAGTAGGATGACTATATGATCAAGTGTGTGAAGTTTAGGCTTATAGAGTGTAGAAATGGGAGATTTGAGGATTGAGGTTTCTCTCTAATGAGTTGGGACAATTGGAGTTGGAGAGTTGTGTTAACAACAAGTCTTGATCCTCTATTTATAAGCTCCTAAGGTATTCTAGCCATTGGGGATAGATTTGATTGGACTTTGTGCAAGATACACAAAGCAGAAATTCGGGCTGCAAATCTGTCCAGAACCGGTCGACCGAAACTAGTAAACCGGTCGACCGTTAACTTGATTTCAAAGAGAACGGTCGAAGAAAAGAATATTCGGTCGGACAAACGAGCTAGAACTTAAATCTACTTAAGTGAATCGGTCGAACCAAAGTATGGGGCGGTCGACCGAGAAGGGGATTCGGTTGAGACAAAGGTCAATCGGTCGAACGAGAAATGTGTCGACCGATAGCAGGGAATTTTGTTTCTGAAAATATGTTCAACCGGTCGACCGAAACAAGGTCTTCGTTCGACCGGTTACAGAATGTATTTTGGGGTTAAGTTTTGTTTTATACGAATACGACCGTTATAGGAATACGACAAGAAAAACGGTCATATGAAAATCCGGGATCGGTCGAACGAAAATGTAGAACCGGTCGACCGGTAGAGTTCGGTAAAATCACCGTGGAGAGTCTGTTATAAACCGGTCGAACTGAGAACTGGTTCGGTC
The DNA here is from genome assembly GCA_963682175.1 of Triglochin maritima. NCBI lineage: Eukaryota > Viridiplantae > Streptophyta > Magnoliopsida > Alismatales > Juncaginaceae > Triglochin > Triglochin maritima. Next base: position 24,526,638 of record OY821788.1, on the reverse strand, counting down.
GACCGGTTCACACAGGAAATCTGGGTTTAAGTTTATAAGTGATTTCCGACTAAGGTTTATAAGTGATTTCCGACTTAAGTTTATAAGTGATTTCCGACTAAGGAACCTAGTGTGTATGTGATTGGTTTTTAACTCTTGTATGCTCAATTTACACATGTTCCTAAGACTCAAAATAAAATCAAGATTACAAGTCTTCATTTAGCTTTATTACAAATCTTGACTTGATTTCCTTCCTTCCATGAGTCTTGATCACCTGTAGAGGTTAGCACATGCAATATATATGCAATGCATAGTGTGTGCTACTCTAATTAAGATTCGGTTGATTAAATCATCAAAACATAAGATTAAGGCCAAAAAGCCAACAATCTCCCCCTTTTTGATGATGGCAACCGATATCTTAATACTTGAAAATTTTATATGTAAACTATGCATATAAATGCTCCCCCTATGGATGTGCATAGTTTTTGTTCAACTTTTATCAAAATTTTCAAGTTACACCCTTAATTATCTCTCCCCCTTTGACATTCATCAAAAATAATAATTATTTAAGACTTTAAGCATAGAATTTGGATGTCTTGTAATGAAGTTGCTCCCCCTAAATTTTGCACTTCATTACTCTAATAAAAGATATAACATTTAAGCTCCCCCTATCAATAAGGCTAAATTGAAACAATGAGTATGATGAAATTTAAGTTCAATTAAGTTTCTTCTTAAGCCTTCTTCTAACATCCATTTAGAATTGACATTTAAAATCAATGGATGTGATAAATGATTTGCAATGAATAGGGTATATGATTTGCAATGAATTAAACTATATGATATGTCAATTAAGCATATGAAGCTAGATTAGAGCTAATTTAACATGAATTGTATAGATAGGAATTTTTTTTTTTACCAATATTGAATTCGAATTTTGCTCCAATCTCATTTGGTGATGCAACCGGATTTGAATTTGACTCTTGAGCTCACCCGGTCACCACCAATCTCCTCCTCAAGCTCCTACAAGAGTAGATTTAGGTACCCAAACAACTTTGGGTCCTTGAATGTTAGCTTTGGGAACCCAAACCATTTTGGTTTTGGGAGCCCACACACTTGAGGAACTATGATTTACAACTAAGTGCTTTCCATTTAGAGTAGTGTGAGATACATGGTTTTTCAATTTTGCATTGTATCCTAACCCATGTTTTTGCAAAGATTGTCTTTGACTACCTAATAGCATGTTAAGCATCTTAGTTCCATGTGTGAATTTTTCTAGATCTTTTCTTAATTGCACATTGCAAGCTTGAAGATCTAATTGTTCACAATCTATAGGTGTTGCTTTTAATTTATCAAAATTTGATGCATAATTTTCTAGTTTAGCAACCACCTCATTCTTCTCACTCATGCATGTTTCAATTTGGCTTTGGAGATCTTTGATTAACTTTCTAGCATTCTTGTTTTTATCACAAATGATCTCATATTGTTTAACTAAGTCATGGAATGCATTTTGAAGCTCATCATGTGTATAATTTTCATTATTTGCACTAGAGTTTGAGCTATCACTATAATAGGACTTAGTTGAGCATGAATTACTAGAACAAGAGTTAGAATCTACCTCACTTTGATCTTCAATAGCCATGAAGCATGAGTGAGCCACTTCTCTTCTACTTTGCGAGGAAGAAGACGATGATGATGGTGATGAAGAATCATCCCATGTAGCCTTGTGTGCTTCCTCCTTCCTTTCTCTTCTCTTGCTCTTCTCCTTTTCTTTTCTCCTCTCCCTTCTCTCCTTTTTCTTCTCCCCTTCTCTTCTCTCATTTTCACTCTCCTCCCTCTCTTTTTCTTTTTCTCTTTTCTCACTTCTTCTACCTCTTCTTTCATTCTTTTCTCCCTTATCCCTCTTGAGGTATTTGAAGAAGTCTTGGGCAAGGACCTCAATGTCCTCTTCTTCCACCCTCCTTGGCTCATCCAAATTTGCATGTAATGCCACCACGGAGTTTTTCTTTGAAGCTTCCTTCTCTCTTCGATGACTCAATTGGAGCTCATAGGCCATGAGATTTCCAATGAGTTCCTCCATCTTCAATTTTGAAAGATCGTGCGATTCTTCGATTGCCACGACCTTGTCTTCCCAATCGTTGCTCAATGACCGGAGGAATTTTCGAGTCATCTCTCCTTCATTTACCCTTCTTCCAAGAATCAAAAGAGAGTTAGTGATATCGGTGAAGCGAGTGTTCATGTCGCTTATGTTCTCACCGATTTGCATAGAAAATATTTCATATTTATGCATGAGGAGACTTATCCTAGTTTCTTTGGTTTTGCTATCACCCTCATGATGCATTTGTAACCTATGCCATATTTCATTTGCACTTTCACATCCCCTAATTCTATTGTATTCTCCCTCATTAAGGCCACAATAAAGAATTTTCATAATTTTTGAATTAATTTCAATTTCTTTCATTTGAGCCCTAGATAGAGAATCTAAATCATCTTCATTTGGGGGTATGTATGGATTTTGAATAAACTTCCAATACTTAAGGTCATTTGATATTAAAAAGATTTTCATTCTATTTTTCCAATAATCATAATTTGACCCATTAAGCAAAGGAGGCCTTGTGGTGCATAAACCCTCTAAGTGATTAGATGTGCTAGCCATGCTAAAAATACGATTAAGTATAGAATTTAGCTAACAAGGCTCTGATACCAAATGTAGGATCGTGTGGGTTATGGGTCCACTAATCACTATTAATCTAATCCCTAACTAATCAAACAATAGACGCAGCGGAAACAAATTTAAAAACTAGTAGGGAAATAACATGCAAACCACAAAGAGACTCGGCATTTTTATAGAGGTTCGGCACCCCACCCGGGTCCTAGTCCTCTCTTGTAAGCTCCGCTCGTCTCCGCGAGCTCCGCCTACGTCTTCACTAACCACTCCCCGTTCCGGGCCGGGAGAGAACGCCTTTACACCACAAGCAACGCGAACAACCCTCGCTTGCTTGAATTCTTCCTCTCACAATCCGAGAGGGACACTTCGGGCTTTCACCGAAGTCCTTGCTTCTTTTGACAACACTTATAACTGAGTGGGATTCACTCTCTAATTGAGCACACTTTGAGTAGGATGACTATATGATCAAGTGTGTGAAGTTTAGGCTTATAGAGTGTAGAAATGGGAGATTTGAGGATTGAGGTTTCTCTCTAATGAGTTGGGACAATTGGAGTTGGAGAGTTGTGTTAACAACAAGTCTTGATCCTCTATTTATAAGCTCCTAAGGTATTCTAGCCATTGGGGATAGATTTGATTGGACTTTGTGCAAGATACACAAAGCAGAAATTCGGGCTGCAAATCTGTCCAGAACCGGTCGACCGAAACTAGTAAACCGGTCGACCGTTAACTTGATTTCAAAGAGAACGGTCGAAGAAAAGAATATTCGGTCGGACAAACGAGCTAGAACTTAAATCTACTTAAGTGAATCGGTCGAACCAAAGTATGGGGCGGTCGACCGAGAAGGGGATTCGGTTGAGACAAAGGTCAATCGGTCGAACGAGAAATGTGTCGACCGATAGCAGGGAATTTTGTTTCTGAAAATATGTTCAACCGGTCGACCGAAACAAGGTCTTCGTTCGATCGGTTACGGAATGTATTTTGGGGTTAAGTTTTGTTTTATACGAATACGACCGTTATAGGAATACGACAAGAAAAACGGTCATATGAAAATCCGGGATCGGTCGAACGAAAATGTAGAACCGGTCGACCGGTAGAGTTCGGTAAAATCACCGTGGAGAGTCTGTTATAAACCGGTCGAACTGAGAACTGGTTCGGTCGACCGGTTCACACAGGAAATCTGGGTTTAAGTTTATAAGTGATTTCCGACTAAGGTTTATAAGTGATTTCCGACTTAAGTTTATAAGTGATTTCCCACTAAGGAACCTAGTGTGTATGTGATTGGTTTTTAACTCTTGTATGCTCAATTTACACATGTTCCTAAGACTCAAAATAAAATCAAGATTACAAGTCTTCATTTAGCTTTATTACAAATCTTGACTTGATTTCCTTCCTTCCATGAGTCTTGATCACCTGTAGAGGTTAGCACATGCAATATATATGCAATGCATGGTGTGTGCTACTCTAATCAAGATTCGGTTGATTAAATCATCAAAACATAAGATTAAGGTCAAAAAGCCAACAATCTCCCCCTTTTTGATGATGGCAACCGATATCTTAATACTTGAAAATTTTATATGTAAACTATGCATATAAATGCTCCCCCTATGGATGTGCATAGTTTTTGTTCAACTTTTATCAAAATTTTCAAGTTACACCCTTAATTATCTCTCCCCCTTTGACATTCATCAAAAATAATAATTATTTAAGACTTTAAGCATAGAATTTGGATGTCTTGTAATGAAGTTGCTCCCCCTAAATTTTGCACTTCATTACTCTAATAAAAGATATAACATTTAAGCTCCCCCTATCAATAAGGCTAAATTGAAACAATGAGTATGATGAAATTTAAGTTCAATTAAGTTTCTTCTTAAGCCTTCTTCTAACATCCATTTAGAATTGACATTTAAAATCAATGGATGTGATAAATGATTTGCAATGAATAGGGTATATGATTTGCAATGAATTAAACTATATGATATGTCAATTAAGCATATGAAGCTAGATTAGAGCTAATTTAACATGAATTGTATAGATAGGAATTTTTTTTTACCAATATTGAATTCGAATTTTGCTCCAATCTCATTTGGTGATGCAATCGGATTTGAATTTGACTCTTGAGCTCACCCGGTCACCACCAATCTCCTCCTCAAGCTCCTACAAGAGTAGATTTAGGTACCCAAACAACTTTGGGTCCTTGAATGTTAGCTTTGGGAACCCAAACCATTTTGGTTTTGGGAGCCCACACACTTGAGGAACTATGATTTACAACTAAGTGCTTTCCATTTAGAGTAGTGTGAGATACATGGTTTTTCAATTTTGCATTGTATCCTAACCCATGTTTTTGCAAAGATTGTCTTTGACTACCTAATAGCATGTTAAGCATCTTAGTTCCATGTGTGAATTTTTCTAGATCTTTTCTTAATTGCACATTGCAAGCTTGAAGATCTAATTGTTCACAATCTATAGGTGTTGCTTTTAATTTATCAAAATTTGATGCATAATTTTCTAGTTTAGCAACCACCTCATTCTTCTCACTCATGCATGTTTCAATTTGGCTTTGGAGATCTTTGATTAACTTTCTAGCATTCTTGTTTTTATCACAAATGATCTCATATTGTTTAACTAAGTCATGGAATGCATTTTGAAGCTCATCATGTGTATAATTTTCATTATTTGCACTAGAGTTTGAGCTATCACTATAATAGGACTTAGTTGAGCATGAATTACTAGAACAAGAGTTAGAATCTACCTCACTTTGATCTTCAATAGCCATGAAGCATGAGTGAGCCACTTCTCTTCTACTTTGCGAGGAAGAAGACGATGATGATGGTGATGAAGAATCATCCCATGTAGCCTTGTGTGCTTCCTCCTTCCTTTCTCTTCTCTTGCTCTTCTCCTTTTCTTTTCTCCTCTCCCTTCTCTCCTTTTTCTTCTCCCCTTCTCTTCTCTCATTTTCACTCTCCTCCCTCTCTTTTTCTTTTTCTCTTTTCTCACTTCTTCTACCTCTTCTTTCATTCTTTTCTCCCTTATCCCTCTTGAGGTATTTGAAGAAGTCTTGGGCAAGGACCTCAATGTCCTCTTCTTCCACCCTCCTTGGCTCATCCAAATTTGCATGTAATGCCACCACGGAGTTTTTCTTTGAAGCTTCCTTCTCTCTTCGATGACTCAATTGGAGCTCATAGGCCATGAGATTTCCAATGAGTTCCTCCATCTTCAATTTTGAAAGATCGTGCGATTCTTCGATTGCCACGACCTTGTCTTCCCAATCGTTGCTCAATGACCGGAGGAATTTTCGAGTCATCTCTCCTTCATTTACCCTTCTTCCAAGAATCAAAAGAGAGTTAGTGATATCGGTGAAGTGAGTGTTCATGTCGCTTATGTTCTCACCGATTTGCATAGAAAATATTTCATATTTATGCATGAGGAGACTTATCCTAGTTTCTTTGGTTTTGCTATCACCCTCATGATGCATTTGTAACCTATGCCATATTTCATTTGCACTTTCACATCCCCTAATTCTATTGTATTCTCCCTCATTAAGGCCACAATAAAGAATTTTCATAATTTTTGAATTAATTTCAATTTCTTTCATTTGAGCCCTAGATAGAGAATCTAAATCATCTTCATTTGGGGGTATGTATGGATTTTGAATAAACTTCCAATACTTAAGGTCATTTGATATTAAAAAGATTTTCATTCTATTTTTCCAATAATCATAATTTGACCCATTAAGCAAAGGAGGCCTTGTGGTGCATAAACCCTCTAAGTGATTAGATGTGCTAGCCATGCTAAAAATACGATTAAGTATAGAATTTAGCTAACAAGGCTCTGATACCAAATGTAGGATCGTGTGGGTTATGGGTCCACTAATCACTATTAATCTAATCCCTAACTAATCAAACAATAGACGCAGCGGAAACAAATTTAAAAACTAGTAGGGAAATAACATGCAAACCACAAAGAGACTCGGCATTTTTATAGAGGTTCGGCACCCCACCCGGGTCCTAGTCCTCTCTTGTAAGCTCCGCTCGTCTCCGCGAGCTCCGCCTACGTCTTCACTAACCACTCCCCGTTCCGGGCCGGGAGAGAACGCCTTTACACCACAAGCAACGCGAACAACCCTCGCTTGCTTGAATTCTTCCTCTCACAATCCGAGAGGGACACTTCGGGCTTTCACCGAAGTCCTTGCTTCTTTTGACAACACTTATAACTGAGTGGGATTCACTCTCTAATTGAGCACACTTTGAGTAGGATGACTATATGATCAAGTGTGTGAAGTTTAGGCTTATAGAGTGTAGAAATGGGAGATTTGAGGATTGAGGTTTCTCTCTAATGAGTTGGGACAATTGGAGTTGGAGAGTTGTGTTAACAACAAGTCTTGATCCTCTATTTATAAGCTCCTAAGGTATTCTAGCCATTGGGGATAGATTTGATTGGACTTTGTGCAAGATACACAAAGCAGAAATTCGGGCTGCAAATCTGTCCAGAACCGGTCGACCGAAACTAGTAAACCGGTCGACCGTTAACTTGATTTCAAAGAGAACGGTCGAAGAAAAGAATATTCGGTCGGACAAACGAGCTAGAACTTAAATCTACTTAAGTGAATCGGTCGAACCAAAGTATGGGGCGGTCGACCGAGAAGGGGATTCGGTTGAGACAAAGGTCAATCGGTCGAACGAGAAATGTGTCGACCGATAGCAGGGAATTTTGTTTCTGAAAATATGTTCAACCGGTCGACCAAAACAAGGTCTTCGTTCGATCGGTTACGGAATGTATTTTGGGGTTAAGTTTTGTTTTATACGAATACGACCGTTATAGGAATACGACAAGAAAAACGGTCATATGAAAATCCGGGATCGGTCGAACGAAAATGTAGAACCGGTCGACCGGTAGAGTTCGGTAAAATCACCGTGGAGAGTCTGTTATAAACCGGTCGAACTGAGAACTGGTTCGGTCGACCGGTTCACACAGGAAATCTGGGTTTAAGTTTATAAGTGATTTCCGACTAAGGTTTATAAGTGATTTCCGACTTAAGTTTATAAGTGATTTCCGACTAAGGAACCTAGTGTGTATGTGATTGGTTTTTAACTCTTGTATGCTCAATTTACACATGTTCCTAAGACTCAAAATAAAATCAAGATTACAAGTCTTCATTTAGCTTTATTACAAATCTTGACTTGATTTCCTTCCTTCCATGAGTCTTGATCACCTGTAGAGGTTAGCACATGCAATATATATGCAATGCATGGTGTGTGCTACTCTAATTAAGATTCGGTTGATTAAATCATCAAAACATAAGATTAAGGCCAAAAAGCCAACAATCTCCCCCTTTTTGATGATGGCAACCGATATCTTAATACTTGAAAATTTTATATGTAAACTATGCATATAAATGCTCCCCCTATGGATGTGCATAGTTTTTGTTCAACTTTTATCAAAATTTTCAAGTTACACCCTTAATTATCTCTCCCCCTTTGACATTCATCAAAAATAATAATTATTTAAGACTTTAAGCATAGAATTTGGATGTCTTGTAATGAAGTTGCTCCCCCTAAATTTTGCACTTCATTACTCTAATAAAAGATATAACATTTAAGCTCCCCCTATCAATAAGGCTAAATTGAAACAATGAGTATGATGAAATTTAAGTTCAATTAAGTTTCTTCTTAAGCCTTCTTCTAACATCCATTTAGAATTGACATTTAAAATCAATGGATGTGATAAATGATTTGCAATGAATAGGGTATATGATTTGCAATGAATTAAACTATATGATATGTCAATTAAGCATATGAAGCTAGATTAGAGCTAATTTAACATGAATTGTATAGATAGGAATTTTTTTTTACCAATATTGAATTCGAATTTTGCTCCAATCTCATTTGGTGATGCAATCGGATTTGAATTTGACTCTTGAGCTCACCCGGTCACCACCAATCTCCTCCTCAAGCTCCTACAAGAGTAGATTTAGGTACCCAAACAACTTTGGGTCCTTGAATGTTAGCTTTGGGAACCCAAACCATTTTGGTTTTGGGAGCCCACACACTTGAGGAACTATGATTTACAACTAAGTGGTTTCCATTTAGAGTAGTGTGAGATACATGGTTTTTCAATTTTGCATTGTATCCTAACCCATGTTTTTGCAAAGATTGTCTTTGACTACCTAATAGCATGTTAAGCATCTTAGTTCCATGTGTGAATTTTTCTAGATCTTTTCTTAATTGCACATTGCAAGCTTGAAGATCTAATTGTTCACAATCTATAGGTGTTGCTTTTAATTTATCAAAATTTGATGCATAATTTTCTAGTTTAGCAACCACCTCATTCTTCTCACTCATGCATGTTTCAATTTGGCTTTGGAGATCTTTGATTAACTTTCTACCATTCTTGTTTTTATCACAAATGATCTCATATTGTTTAACTAAGTCATGGAATGCATTTTGAAGCTCATCATGTGTATAATTTTCATTATTTGCACTAGAGTTTGAGCTATCACTATAATAGGACTTAGTTGAGCATGAATTACTAGAACAAGAGTTAGAATCTACCTCACTTTGATCTTCAATAGCCATGAAGCATGAGTGAGCCACTTCTCTTCTACTTTGCGAGGAAGAAGACGATGATGATGGTGATGAAGAATCATCCCATGTAGCCTTGTGTGCTTCCTCCTTCCTTTCTCTTCTCTTGCTCTTCTCCTTTTCTTTTCTCCTCTCCCTTCTCTCCTTTTTCTTCTCCCCTTCTCTTCTCTCATTTTCACTCTCCTTTTTCTTCTCCCCTTCTCTTCTCTCATTAGCACATGCAATATATATGCAATGCATGGTGTGTGCTACTCTAATTAAGATTCGGTTGATTAAATCATCAAAACATAAGATTAAGGCCAAAAAGCCAACAATTGTTTTCTCATGCAAAAACTCTCTCCATAATTCTCCACGAAATTCCCTTAATTCTTAAGTTTAGTTTTAGTTTTTAAGAGATCATCTTCTCGAGGGAACTAAAGAGGGGTTAGTAATTAGATTCTAAACCCTATTGGAGATTGAGAGGCTAGCTCTTCTCTCTCCAATCTTGTTTAGAGTTTGGTGAAATCTCGGAGGCATCCGGCGCAGCAACAAGCATCCTCAACGTCTCCGAATCTTCAAGAAGTTTTAGAGAACTTCTAGGTATGAATTTCGGAGCCCCTTTGTGTTTGTTTTAATGAGTTTTTGAAACTAGTTGTTAAAACAAACCGATGCATGCATGAAATAAATCGAAGAAAATTGTAATTGATCCTTATTATACATGAAAATTCGAAAAATATATATGTATAATTAAACATGAAATCCTACAATTGGTTGGTTGTAGGCAACATGAATGAGTGAAGTTGTGTTGCCTCACTAGGGTTTAGTTGCTCGTCACACAAAACCCTCCAACCAATAGGTGGGAGCATCGGAATGAGTTCCTCAAGCTCATTCGATGGATGCAGCAGACCTGCATCACTAAGAATGGGGCTTCTCCCCAAGTCATCCAGCAAGGACCTCCCACCATCATTTAGATCATCAAGCATAAGCTCGGTCATAGGTGGGTCCTTGTTGGAGTCAATATGAAGCTCAAATTGCTCAATGGCCATGGGACATGAGGTAGAGACACCTTCTGGTATAGGCATATGATGAGATGTCTCACTCTCACTAGTACTCTCAACTGAATCATGCAACGAACACTCCTTTTGGACATTTATGTTTGATGCCAGCTCACTATGTTGCATTGCAAAGACAAGCAATGAGTTTTCGCTGGACCCACAAATATTCCCAATGGGTTGCATTGGTGTTAGGGGTGTTCGTTGATTTTGTGGTGCTTTCTCCAATTCGCGGATGAGATTTAGATTTAAAGGTTGATCCATGGGCTCATGTTGCCTACCAGAGTTGAACTCATGAAACTTGACACTCATGATACCAAACGAGAGCCTCATGAGACCATTTCTACAATTAATTAAGGCGTTGGACGTTGACAGAAATGGTCTACCCAAAATCAAAGGTATTTGAGAGTGGGTGTTCGCAACAGGATTGGTGTCGAGGACAACAAAATCGACTGGAAATATAAAATCTCCAACTTTGATAAGCACGTCCTCGATAATCCCATTTGGAATACGAATGGATCTATCTGCCAATTGGAGGGTGATCTTAGTTGGTTTCTATTCTCCCAAATTTAACTGTTGATAAATAGAAAATGGGAGGAGATTGACCGCTCATCCTAAATCAAGCAAAACATTACTTATGCTAGTGTCCCCTATCGTACACTGAATAGTAGGACACCCAGGGTCCTTGTATTTTGTGTAGGTGGGATTGGACAAAAGTGAGCTTACATTTGCAGCCAAGAATGTTTTCTTAGGAACATTGATCTTCCTCTTGGTTGTGCAGAGATCCTTCAACACTTTGGCATATTGAGGTATTTGTTGGATGACATCCAACAAGGGGATGTTAACCTTCACTTGCTTGAACACCTCTAACATTTTATCGATCGTGTCACTCTGCTTTTTGGTTAAGCTACTTGGATAGGGAGCTTTTGACAGGTACGTTTTCTGCGGTGCCTAAGAAGGAAGCCTTGGTGTATTACCCTCAGCCTCAGCCTCTTCTTCACCACCATTCCCACTAAGGGGCTGCATAGATGGTGGTGGGTGTGGCAAGGAAATGTGATTGTCAACCTGCTTTCCATTCCGTAAGGTCACAATGAAATTGACATGGTGAACAGGTTCCTCCACATGGTTAACTTGCCTCCCCTGAGGTACCAAATTTTCATTTTGCATGTGTTGTTGCTGGAACATGTGGGGGTTAGCCTCAGGCTGGCTAGGAAAAGACCCTCTCTCTCTTTCATGTACAGACTGAGCCAATGGGCCCATCTGAAGCTCTAGAGATTTGATGGTCTGCTGATTTGAAGTGAGAACTTGACTTGTTGATGTCACAGAGTTCTCAAGTCCACGAGTCAAGTTCTCAAGCGAATTAAACCGGGTTTCAAAGTTGTTAGAATTTGGGAAACCTGGTTGGTTGGTGCTTGGAACTTGGGGTTGCTAATATGAATGAGCATGCATGGGAGGTTGGTGTGGTTGGTTAGGTGGTCGAGAGGAGGTTGACGGACCACCCGGGGCATTATTTTGGTTCTATGAAAAATTAGGGTGGTTCCTCCATGCAGGATTATAAGATGATGAGTATGGGTCATTCCTAGCTCTGTCATAGATGGCGTTGACATGTTCCATCTCAGGAGGAATGGCCGCACACTCGCTTTCTACATGACATATCCTTCCACATGAATGATAGGGAACTCAACCTGATGTGGACATGTGAGGTGCACCTTGTTGGTTTTGGAGCTCAATCGAATCCATACGGCGCATTAAGGCCGCTATGCGTGCCTCGGTGGCCGTAGTGGTATCGATAGCAAATGCGGCACCCGGTCTGGTCGAGTTTGCATTTGCGATCCTCGCTCCTATACTAGATGATGCAGGTGGTTATCTTACACTCTCCCATTGCATTGTTTTCTCAGCAAGGTCTTCTAGGAAAGCCCATGCCTCCCTTTCATCCTTTCCTAAGAAGTCTCCTTGACACATGGACTCAAGGAGCGTCCGGGATGGGATGTGAAGACCCTCGTAAACAATCTGACAAAGACGCCACAACTCAATGCCATGGTGAGGGTATGACGATAGTAGCTCCTTGAAGATATCTAGATATGCATGAAATGTCTCGGTCTCAAGTACATAGAATGAATTGATTTCGTTCCTTAATTTTTGAGTCCGATGATTTGGAAAGTATTTCTTGAGGAATGCAGATTGAAACTCATCCCATGTCCTAAAGGCATTCACCAGGTTGCTGTACAACCACTTCTTCGCGTCATCCTTCAGCGCAAAGGGGACAAGCCTAACATGGATGGAGTCTGTGCTAAGTTGTTGCAGCTTGAACATAGCACAAACCTCCTCAAATTCCCTGAGAAAGATATAGGGGTCAGCTTTCCCAGTGAAATGAGGGAGCATGGAAATAAACTGAGGCTTAACCCCAAAATTGTTCCTATTTGCCTCTGGCAATATGATGCATGAGGGTAGAGCTGTACGGCTCGGGTAGCATCGATCACGGAGAGGTATGGGAACGACAACTGGAAGAACAGGTCGAATAGGTGGGTCTAGCAACTGCTCATACTCACGGAAATTAGCAGCCATTGAAGCCGGACTGTGTGCGGCACGAGAGGAGGAAGGCGTCGAGAAATCGATTACCGAAGCCGGATTGACAACGATCCTCGTCAAACGACCCCTCTCGTCTCTTGTCCACGAAAGCATGCACAAAGGTGCACACACACAAACCAAAGCCTTTTTTTTATAATAAAGAATGTGCGTAGAGGAGAAGATGGGGGAACACAGGAGAGAAAGAATGACTCAGGAGAGAAGAGACGAAGTCCTTATGCTACGATGGATGGGTACAGGTAGAAGCACACAAGCAAACAAGGCTCAAGCAATCCTAAGGTCGCTATAGGTCCTTACAGCTAGACAACGCCTAATGATTGACATCATTTCATGCTTATATTTGTATTTTATATCCATTATCTTTCACCTAAACAATGCTATGTCACGAGTTTTATGTTTAGTTTTCAGGAATAAATAGGTTTGAAGAGATGAAGCATAAAAGGACCCAAAAGCTGGGAAAAAGGACTGAATTGTGAGATCTGGGAACCAAGATGCAAGAAAGAAGGACCTGATTGCAAGATAGAAGGACCTAAGAGCAAAACAGAATACTCCACACCATCATGGGGAGTATTTTGCCAATTCGATTCGGGTCGGAGCTCCAACAAACCAACCAGATGCATCCAAGACCAAGACACACAACAAGAAAGGCCCACAAACAAATCCAGACGGATCTGGATCATATAGGCCGTCAATTGGCGGTCTGGAACCGCAAATTGGCGGTATGGATTGGCCCAGATCCACCTAATTTTCTCCTGGACTTGTATTAATGTGTGCTTAGTCTATTTTTGGTATTGGTTTAGTCCCACATCGGGGGATTGTCCCGGATTAGCTTTTTCCATGCTTATAAATAGAACTCTTCACCGCCCATTGTATTTATCTCTCTCTTGGTGGCCTTCTTCCCTACTAAGAGTGAAGCCTTGAAGCAAAACTCTGGTGGAGGAAGGGCTGCTTGTAATTTGGAGTGACTAATAATAGAAGTTTTGTAGTTAATTGTTGTTTGCTTTAGTTTTTACATTGCTTAGTTAATTTCAATGTCTTGCATGTTTCTTTAGTCTCATGTTCTTTTAGTTTCTTTAATATTTCTTGCTTGTAGATTAATTTCATTTCAGTATTAATGCTTTCTTTTGTTAGAGTAGTTAGTTTAAATATGTGTGAGTAGTTCGATCCCCATTTGGGGGGTGGAGAAATATGTGATATAATCATGTAGTGTATTAAGTGTGTGTTATCTTTATCCCTTGAGCTTTATATGATTTCCATAACCATCTAATGGGTTTTCACTCTTATCTTTGATATGCTAATGCTCTTGAATGAAGCTTAGCTTATGCTTTGATTAGTGGACCTATTTTATGGGGAATGATAAGGTTAGGATATGGATGAAGTTAATATTGGAAACACAATTTGTAGTGTATGTACTCTTGTTGCCTTTACCTTAGCTAATGTCTTGTATGTTTTAATGATGTAGTCTTATCTTAATTCATGTGGAGGCATAGTAGGGTCTAGTCTTTATACTTGAGTTCATTTAGCTTCATTCCCCTTAATGTCTTGTATGTTTTAATGATGTAGTCCTATCTTAATTCATGTGGAGGCAAAGTTGGATGTAGTTTTATGATTTCATGCACTACATGTTGTGAGGAGCTTAATTGAACACACACACACACACACATCTTTATGTTCACATCATTTCTCTACCCCCTTTGGGGTTTAGTTTTATTGCTTATCTTCATTTCCTTTTGCATTCTAGTTTAGCATTGTAGTGTAGTTTAGTGTAATACATCCTTCTTCCTTTTCTTTACCTCTCGCCTTCGCACAAACCAAGTGTCAACACACCTCCCAGTGGACGACCCGTATTTGCCACCGCTTCAACGCGGCCGTGCACTTGCGGTTAAAATAAAACGATCAATCACCTAACTGCGAGGTCACACAGCCTCAACACACCTCACCTCCCTACGACGAGGACCACAAAGCCCAGCAAGTGAGCCAAGATCCGGGGATCTCGTCTCTCCTACTATCGACAGAGTGGGCAACGCCAATCAGGTCATGACGGTCGGGACCGGATCACTCTCCTAATGCGCCCGAAATTCTTATGGCCAATGTCTACTTGATTTTAAAAATTAGGCTCTTGATTAGTGTGGTTTGTGGGGGCAAAGGAAAGGGTGATGAAATCCACCACCTTATCATTTATGGGACAGCCCCTCCTTAGTAGCGTTTTGGAGTCCTAATCTAGCAATCAACTCTCCAAACAATGCACTTGTTTCAATGCACTTCCTACTAACTAATGCATGTTCATACGAAATGCATGAATGAGAGTAGAAGGTGTGTACCTCGCGCCAGCACTTCAACAACTGAAAATAAAGCTAAAATGAAAGACAATCTATATGCCTAAGTCACATACATGATGCATGACCTAAACAAAAAGAATGCCTAATCTTTTGCTTTGAGTTTTAGGGTCCAAGTTGCTTAAAGGAGGTTTGATTATTGATCTGGGAACAAAATATAAGTCAAAACATGTCAAATCACGTCCCAGATCACGACATCAATTATGCAAACAGACCAAAGAAATAAGAGAGCAAACTGAGCTTACCAGACCGCCAATTGGCGGTCTCAGGCCGCTGATTGGCGGTCTACAGTGCCCAACTTGCCTCAAAACTTCTCCAGGTGTTCCTCCTGGCGACTCCAAGTCTTCTGAAACAAAGAAAAACTACAAAATAAAATTAAATCCACTCGAATCGTCCAAACAAGAGTCTGGACTGGCACCTCTCCGGCAACGGCGCCAACAACTTGTTGAACGTTTTATATTAAACCACAAGTGCACGACCATGTTGAAGTGGTGGGAAATACGGGTCGTCCTCAGGGAGGTCAGCAGCCTCTCCTTTGCACGAAATCAAGTGGAGAAAAAATGGAGAAGAGAGTTGATTATGCTACTCTACGCTACACTACACTAAGAAGTACGAAATGCGAAAGAAAGAAACAAACCATTAACTAAAACTTAACTAAGGATGAAAGAAGAGTGCTGGAATTCAGAAATGGAAAACCCCTAAGGGGTGGAGTGAGTGCACACATGCAAAGAGGTGGGTGTTGAACACATTCTTTAAGCACAAATGAAGGTGGTGTTATCATGCGTAGGAAGTGTCTAAATGTTATGGCAAAACCTATCAATCTATTCACCAACCTAGTTGATTAACATTTACATATACAAGTTGTTTATTTCAGAACCTAAACAAGCATGAGAGGCGTCTAATCATTTTGGCAAAACTCATCAAGTTATAAATTCTATTCTAAACAAGCAAGCATACATTCATGTTTTATCAACACATTGGAAATAAAACATTCCTTCCATTCTCATTTGCATGTATGTACATCTACTCCACCCCCCCCCCAAAGGGGATGGAACTACTCACTACACATTAGACTAATTATTAAACTAAGCAAGGAAAGCATATTAAATAAGCTACTAAAACTAATGAAATGAAATTAAACAAAGTAATGCAAGAAATATGAAACAAACAACATCATAAAGAAACTTTTATTAAAGTCACTCACATTTCAAGAAGCATCCTCCTACTTTAGTGTATGCTTCAAGGCCTCACTTCTTGTAGGAAGAATAGCCACTCAAAATATGAAGTGATTACATTAGAAGGTGAAGAGTTCTATTTATAGCCATAGAAAAAGGCAATCCGGGACAATCCCCCGATGTGGGACTAAACAAATACCAAAAATAGCCTAAACAAACACTAATACACATGCTCCAGAAATCTCCGCGGATCCGGAAAGATCCGGACCGCCAATTGGCGGTTCCAAACCGCCAATTGGCGGTGTACAGGATCCGGATCGTGGTCATTTTCGTTTTGGGCTTTTCTTGGTATATTTGACGGTCTTGGATGCATTTACTTGGCTTGTAGGAGCTCCGACCCGAATCGAATTGCTAAGAAGACATTCTTAGCTGCGCGTGTGAGCTCACTTTTGCCAATCCCACATACACAAAGTACAAGGACCCCAGGTGTCCTACTATTGAGTGTATGATAGGGGACACTAGCATGAGTAACGTATTGCTTGATTTAGGATCAATGGTCAATCTCCTCCCATCTTCTACTTATCAATAATTGAACTTGGGCGAAATAAAACCAACTACGATCACCCTCCAACTAGCGGATAGATCTATTCATGTCCCAAAGGGGTTTATTGAGGATGTGCTCATCAAAGTTGGATATTTTATCTTTCCAATAGATTTTGTCATCATCGATTTCAACCATGTTGCGAACACACACTCTCAAATACCTTTGACTATGAGTAGACCATTTCTAAGAACCTCGAACTTTAATTAATTGTAGAAATGGTCTCATGAAGCTCACATTCGGTAACATGAGTGCCAAGTTTTATCTATTCAACTATGGTAGGCAAAACCTGTTGAACGTTTTATTTAAACCGCAAGTGCACGACCACGTTGAAGAGGTGGCAAATACGGGTCGTCCTCAGGGAGGTCAGCAGCCTCTCGTTTGCACGAAATCAAGTGGTGAAAAAATGGAGAAGAGAGTTGATTATGCTACTCTACGCTACACTACACTAAGAAGTACGAAATGCGAAAGAAAGAAACAAACGATTAACTAAAACATAACTAAGGATGAAAGAAGAGTGCTGGAATTCAGAAATTGAAAACCCCTAAGGGGTAGAGTGAGTGCACACATGCAAAGAGGTGGGTGTTGAACACATTCTTTAAGCAAAAATGAAGGTGGTGTTATCATGCATTGGAAGTGTCTAAATGTTATGGCAAAACCTATCAATCTATTCACTAACCTCGTTGATTAATATTTACATATACAATTTGTTTATTTCAGAACCTAAACAAGCATGAGAGCTGTCTAATCATTTTGGCAAAACTCATCAAGTTATAAATTCGATCCTAAACAAGCAAGCATACATTTATGTTTTATCAGCACATTGGAAATAAAGCATTCATTCCATTCTCATTTGCATGTATGTACATCTACTCCAACCCCAAAGGGGATGGAACTACTCACTACACATTAGACTAATTATTAAACTAAGCAAGGAAAGCATATTAACTAAGCTACTAAAACTAATGAAATGAAATTAAACAAAGTAAAGCAAGAAATATGAAACAAACAACATAATAAAGAAACTTTTATTAAAGTGACTCACATTTCAAGAAGCATCCTCCTACTTTAGTGTGTGCTTCAAGGCCTCACTTCTAGTAGGAAGAATAACCACTCAAAATATGAAGTGATTACATTAGAAGGTGAAGAGTTCTATTTATAGCCATAGAAAAAGGCAATCCGGGACAATCCCCCGATGTGGGACTAAACAAATACCAAAAATAGCCTAAACAAACACTAATACACATGTTCCAGAAATCTCCGCGGATCCGGAAAGATCCGGACCACCAATTGGTGGTGTACAGGATCCGGATCGCGGTCATTTTTGTTTTGGCTTTTCTTGGTATATTTGCTGGTCTTGGATGCATTTGCTTGGCTTGTTGGAGCTTCGACCCGAATCGAATTGCTAAAATACTCCCCATGATGGTGTGGAGTATTATGTTTTGCTCTTAGGTCCTTCGGTCTTACGTTCAGGTCCTTCTCCCTTGCATCTCATTCCCAGATCTCACAATTCAGTCATTTTTCCTAGCTTTTGGATCCTTTTATGTTTCATCTCTTCAACCCTATTTATTACTGAAAACTAAACATAAAACTCATTACATAGCATTGTTTAGGCGAAAGATAATGGATATAAGATACAAATATAAGCATGAAATGATGTCAATTAGTAAGCAACAAGAGCCCTTGGACCAACCTTTAAATCTCAACCTCACCTGCCAATTAGATAAAGCACCCCAAAATCAATAAATACCCCCCAACACCAACACAACCCATTGAGAATGTTTGTGTGCCCAGTGAAAACTCATTGCCTATATTCTCAATACAACATAGTGAGCTGGCATCAGACATGAATACACAGAGGGAGTGTTTGTTGGAGGATTCAGTTGAGACTGTTAGTAAGGGGGAAACACCTCATCACATGCCCATACCAGAAGGTGTCTTTACCCCATGTTCGTGGCCGTTGAGCCTCATGAGCTTCATCTTGACTCCAACAAGGACAAACCTGTGACCGCGCTAATGCTTGATAATATAAAAGATGTTGGGTGGTTCTTGCTGGACGATAATTAGTAGCATATCATACATCATACTCATGCCATATATCATTTATTTTACCTCTAATTTTGTGCTACTCGAGTGTTTGTTGTTATATTTCAGGTATTAGGTAATAAAGAAGAAAAGGGAAGAGAAAAAAGATTCAAACATAATAAGAAATGACTTAAATGAAGCAAAATGGACCTATCTGTCATACACAAGGACCCATCAAGAAGATGGAAGGATCTGGATGTAAGCCCAGAGGGACCAAATAGCAAACTGAGAAACTCCACACCATCATGATGAGTATTTTGGAAATTAGATTTGGGACCAAAGTCAAACAACCGACCAAGGTGCACCCTACGTAATGATTTGAAGCATTAAAGGAGATATCCTAAACCGAGTCGAATCTGATTAAAATGGACTGCCAATTTGCGGCCCTAGACCTCCAATTAGCTGTCCATTTTGCTCAAACTCCTATCCAACTTTTTGTGTTTGTGTCCATTGTAGGCATGTTTCTAGTCCCACACCAAGGGATTTTCCCAGTTGCCTTTTTCATGTCTGTAAATAGAACTTTTCTTCCTCCTTTGTAACCTACACATTGGTTGGTGGCGATTCTCTCTACTTGGTGTAAACCTTTGAAGAAAAACTCATGGTGGAGAGGATGACACTTTGTAATGTGTCATTTAATAAAATATTTTCTTCTTAGTTTAGATATTGTTTCCTTTACTCTTAAATGCTTTGTTTCCTTAAATCTTAGCATAATTAGTTAGCTTAAATTTGTAGAAAGTAGATCCACCCCATTTGGGGTGGAGGTGATGTAGATTATGTGATTTATTAATGATGGGTTCTTTTTTTTGTCTCATTGCATGTGCTTAATACAGATCTATCCTCGTAGCATGCTTCAACTTGTATTAGATAGGATAATGTCCACACTAGGTACTTACCTCATGCTAGCTTTAGAGTTTATCTTGTTGCTTGTAATGGTTTTATGGAAATGGCTTGTTATCTATGGATGCTTGATTAGTAGAGAATGCATGTTTGGATTAAGTTATATGAAGGGGTTAATTTATGTTCTAATGTCCACACTAGGTACTTAGTTCATGCTTGAGAACTCATAGTTCATCTTACCTTCATGTCTAACTATATTAGTCATGTATTCATGTAAATGTAGTTGATGTTAATTAGACTCCACAATAGTTTCTAATTGATTTCACCAATTTTACACACTTGTGCCTAATGTAATGAAGACCCTCACAAACACACAAATACCTACACACCTCCACTTCATGGGGGTTTAGTTTAATTGTTAATTCACTCACAATCTAGTGTATTTAATTAGCATAATCCACTCATTCTCCTCTCCTTTCCCACTCAAGTGTGATTGCAACAACAACAATCACAACTCCTTGAGGTTCGACCCATACTTGTCGTGTCTTCACCGACGTCGTGCAATTGCGGTTATTTAAAACGATCAATCAGATGACTTGGGGAGAAGCCCCATACTCAGTGCGACAGGTGTGTCACATCACACGAAAGAACCTGAGGAACTAATTCCGAGCAACTAAACCCTAGTGAGTCAACACAACTCCACTCATTCACGTTGGCTACACCCAACCAGTATCATGAGGGGTTTGAGCCTTTCAGTTTTCACCTCTAACCCCTCATGAAACCTCAGAGTGCCAATCAAGCAGGCCCATCACCACAGATCTCTGGTCCGCATGACTCGATGTTCTCATTCGATGTTCCTTGACCAAATGATTAGGAGAATATCTTTCTTGATGTGTATATCTTATTTATATCAAAAAAAGTAACAAAAGATTCTACAAGTTAGCGTTGGTTTTTGTGGGGCCCAACCCATGTTCACTTAGGCCCCATTTGTTTTACATGTTTGTCTCCCTTCTTAAGTATCTCATAGGTTTTGAAGGGAATTCAGGTTTATGTCAATTAACATAACCATGAACTCTCATTTGCGCTTCACGTCGATGAGATCTTTTCTTGTTCATGCATAAATCCATATACTATCATACTCACATTCATTGAGGACAATGGATAAAGTAAGTGTGTGTGGGGAGGGTGTTTTACGTGTGTATATAGTTTTGTTTGTCTTTTGTTTTTCACTTTCTTTTGCTCATTTTGCTAGGGTCATGTAAGTATGTTGCATTTAATATTGATATATTTGTTAAGCCATGAGCATTGGGTGACTTGTCATATTTTGTTTTCTGATTGATATCATATCATGCATATATTTGTGTCTTATATCCCTCATTTTTAGCCTAAGCAATGCTATGTAATGAGTCTTATGTTTAAGTTTCAGGAATAAACAAGTTTGAGAAGAAGAGACTCAAAAGGACTTAAAAGCAAGGAAAATGACTGAATTGCTACACTTGTGGACCGAGAATCAAGATGGAAGGACCCGGATGTAAACAAAAAGGATCAATGAGTAAATCAAGAAACTCCACACTATCTTGAGGAGTATTTTGGCAATTAGATCTGGGACTAAACTCCAATAACCGATCCGAGTGCACCCCATGTGAAGAATTGAAGAATTAAAGAAGATATCCGAAAATTGGCCAATTGGCGGTCCGTTTTTTCTCAGAATCCGACCCGGTTTCGCTCGGATATGGGTTATGTGTTTATGTTTATTCTGAGAATGTTTCATCAGTCCCACATCGGGGGATTTTCCCCGATTACCTTTTTCTATGACTATCATTTTTGAGCTTTTTGTGGTCTATGGTGCGAATGATGTTAATACGTGCAAAGAGCTTAAATAGAACTCTTCCTCTTCCCTTGTATTTCACTATATGCTTTGTGGCATTCTCTCGACTCGGAGTAAACATTGGAGCAAAAGTCAAGGTGAAGAAGAATGCTTGTTGTAATGTGAGTGATGTAAATAAAATAATTCTTCATTGTTTGTTTCAATGTTGTATTTGTTTTAATGCTTGCATGTTTAGCTTGTTTGTTTTCTTTATCGTAGTATAATTAGAATGTCTCCTTTTTTAGTTTATAGTTTAATGAGTAGTGCGTAGTTTCATCCCCCTTTACAGGTGGAGATGAAGTTTATACATGCAATAAAGAATGGAAATTAATGCTTTATTTTGAAATGTGCTGATAAATGTGAATGTATGCTTGCTTGTTTAGAGGAGAACACTTCACTTGATGGGTTTTTCCACAACTATTAGACATCTCCCATGCTTGTTTAGGTTCTGAAATAACCAACTTGTGTGTGCAAATGTTAATCAACGACGTTAGTGATTGGATTGATAGGTTTTGTCATAACCATTAGACACTTCCTACGCATGAAAACACAACCTACATTTGTGCCCATTGAAAACACAACCTTCTTGGCATCATCCTTTAGTGCAAAGGGGACACGCTTAAGATGGATGGAGTCTATGCTAAGTTGTTGCAGCTTGACCATAGCACAGACCTCCTCAAATTCCCTGAGAAAGATATAGGGGTCACCCTTCCCAGTAAAATGAGGGAGCATGGATATAAACTGCGGCATAACCTCAAAGTGGTTCTCATTCTCCTTTGGAAATACGATGTGATTGACATCATTTCATGCATTCATGTGTGTCTTATATCCATTATCTTGAACCTAAACAATGCTACGTAACGAGTTTTATGTTTGCGTTTCAGGAATAAACAAGATTGAGGAGAAGAAGCATAAAAGGACCTAAAACCAAGAAAAAGGACTGAGTTGTGAAACTTGGGGACTCAAATGCAAGGGAGAAGTACCCGAATGTAACCCCAAAGGACCAATGAGCAAATGAAGAAACTCCACACCATCATGAGGAGTATTTTGGGAATTAGATTTGGGCCGACACTCCAATAACCGATCGGAGTGCCCCCATGTGAAGCATTGAAGAAATAAAGAACATATCCAAAATTGGGTCGGATCCGGGAAAAAGTGACCGCCAATTGGCGGTCCGAGACCGCCCATCAGCGGTCCATTTGTGTCTGAATCCGACCCGGTTTCTCGAGAACATGGGTTATGTGTTTATGTGTATTTTGGGAAAGTTGTATTAGTCCCACATCGGGGGATTGTCCCTGATTACCTTTTCCTATGCCTATAAATAGAACTCCGCCTCCTTTTGTATTCACCCATTGCTTTGTGGCATTCTCTCTACCTTGAGTAAAAGCCTTGAAGAAAAAACTCAAGGTGGAGAAGAATGTCACTTGTAATGTGAGTCATGTAAATAAAATAATTGTTCTTAGTTTCTTTTAATCTTGTCTTTTAATTCTTGCATGCTTCTTTTGTTTTACTTTATTTTCAATTAGCTTATTTAATATTCATTTCTTGCTTAGTTTAATTTCCTTTCATTAGAATGTTGTCTTTTGTTAATGTAGGATGTAGTGTAATGATTAGTGAGTAGTTCCGTCCCTAATTGGGGGTGGTGGAGAAATATGTGAAATGATTATGTGATGTATTAGGTGTGTGTCATCTTAATCCTTTGAGCCTTATAGGATTTCCATAACCATCTAATGGGATTTCAGTCTTGTCTTTGATATGCTAATGCTCTTGAATGAAGCTTAGCATGTGCTTAGATTAGTGGACCTATTTTATGGGGAATGATGAGGTAAGGATAAGGATGGAATTAATATTGGAAACATGACTTGTAGTTGCATGTACTCTTGTCGCTTTTACCTTGGTTAATGCCTTGTATGTTTTAATGATAATGTGTTATCTTATTTCATGTGGAGGCATAATAGGGTCTAGTCTTTACACATGAGTTCATTTAGCTTCATTCCAATTATTGTCTTGTATGTTTTAATGATATTGTGTTATCTTAATTCATGTAGAGGCCAAGTTGGAATTAGTTTCATGATTTTCATGAACTATATTTTGTGAAGAGCATAATTGAACACACACATACACATATATTTGTATTCACATTCTTTCTTTACCCTCTATGGGGTTTAGTTTTATTACGTATTTTCCAATTCCTTTCGCATTGTAGTGTTGTTTAGATCATAACTCTTTTCTCTCCTTCTTTCCCACCCGCCTTCAAACAAACTAAAGTCGACACACCTCCTTGTGGATCGACCCGTATTTGCTACCAGTTCAACGTGGTCGTGCACTTGCGGTTAATTAAAACGTATCAATCAAGTTTTTGGCGTCGTTGCTGGGGAGGTGCTCTGTCCAGACTTTGGTTTGGACGATTCGAGTGGTTTTTATTTTTTGTTTTTTGTTTTGATTTGTTTCAAGGATCCTATGGATCAAGGGGAAGCTATTGGAGGAAATGGAGGTCAAAAGACACCAAACTGACCGCCAATTGGCGGCCTGGTGAGCGTCTTTGTCTTTATCTTCAAGTTTTGTTCTGGTAGTTTGTTTTTTCATATTAGTTGTCTGGGAGTGCAATCTTGCTTGTTTTGACTTTTAGTTTGCTCCCAGATTAACAATCAATCCCCTTTAATAAACTTGGACCATAAAACTCAAAGCAAAACATTAGACTTCTTGTCATCTAGGTCATGCACTTGTAGACCTTGCACGCATTTGTCTTTTCTTTTCTTTACATTCTTGTTGTCGAATGTTGGCGTGAGGTATGTGCACCCATTCTCTCATTCATGCATGATTAAAGCATGCATTAGTTAGTAAGGTGCATCGGGACAAGAGTGAGGTGAGTGCTTGTTTGGTGAGTTGCTTGCTAGCCTAAGATTTCAAAACATCTTTAAAGGGCATCACCTATAGTCTTCAAAGATAAGGTGGGGGATTTCATCACCCCTCCCTTAGCCCCAAAAAGAACACTCAAGTAAAGCCTTAATCTAAAAGCAAGTAGACATTGGCCTTAAGGAATTCGAACGCACTAGGAGAGTGATTGAGTTGAGACCGTCTTGACCTGATCGACGTCGCCTGCGTTGTCGATCGTAGGAGGTACTGGATCTCCGGATTTTGTATCATTTGCTAGGCATTGTGGTCTTCGTTATAGGGAGGTGAGGCGTGTCGAGACTAGTGACCTCGAAGTTAGGCGTCGTGTAGCCTAAGGACCCATAGCCATATGTTGTTTGAGTTGTGCTTGCTACATTAGGTTTCTAGGATCTCCACTACCCACGCTAGTTTCTAGGGATTCTTCCATTCTCCTCTGAGTCATCTTTTTCTAACCTACTTCTATGTTCTAGTCTCCTCCCCTTTACACTCTATGGTAGCGTTTTAGGGTTGAGTTGAGGACTTTTTGCGAGCTTAGCCTCGTGGTGGTGAGAGTGGGTGACTCGAGAGTTTTTTGTTGAGATGGATGGTTACATGGGTGACCATCCATATCATTGTTGGGTCCAGGACAATTCTCACTGGTATTCCGAACCCGTGTAACCTGGGGTGGCTCAGACTAACACCCCGTATGGTTGGGACAATCTTAATTGTGTGGCTGAGCAATCTTCAGATTGGGATAATAAGAGAGAGGCACCGACTGCTAGACCACCATCTAGTTATGTCGGATCATATGTTGGTCAACAAAATGATACATTACCACAAACTTTGGCCTCTTTCATGCGTGTAGTAGACGACATGAGTGCACCGGTGGCTCTAGTGGCCGTACCATGCGACTGTTGCGGGTTGAGTGGTCATGTTATCGGAGAATGTCCTTATGTTCCCTCAGAGCCTGAGTATGAGCATACCTTTTCCCAAAATGCTCAATATGACCATTACGCATCCACATACAACCCGAGAGGAATGGATTCGTAGGGAGACAATTCTTATTCAAATGCTTATACATCATTTTCACCCTAGTATCCTCCTCCCAAATACTCAGAATTCTACCAACACCCTAATCCAAATCATCGGCCTCATTCTCAGCCCATCAACACCCAACCCCAAAATTTCCCAAATTCTAACATGAACCTCAATGTTGACCCCAAACTTGATTCCTTAAAAAAACCTCCAAACGTTCATGGAAACCACTCAAACTTTATTGAAGTCCAACTTGAATTACTTGCAAACTATGGAAATGCAAGTGAGTCAAATGAGACAACAATTCCGTGAACGTGAGTAAGGTAACCTTTCTTGTCAACACGAGGATTTCTCTTCTGATATCGAACCATCACCATATCCACAAATTCAAAGCACAATCATTCAAAGTCAAACTCCTAGTCAGTCTGAGGGACTTGGGGTTTCAATTGACGATCACATGGTGGGGAATTCGATCGAAATTTTGAATAACATGGACCATCTTCATTATGAGTCGCCACAGGGTTGTGCCGTATATTTTTGTCCTGTGGCCCTTGAGCCATATGATCTTCATGTTGTGCCTCTTAAGGACTCATCTCTGGTGGTGCAAGAGCTCCCTAGTACCCTCAATTTCAAACAACCTGATGAGAGTTTGCCTCTCACTATTGTTCCTGTTCATCTTGGAAATGATGGAACATCAAACAACTATATTGCTAATGAGGGTATTAGGAGTTCCTTGGAGGATACCTTGGGTAAGAGACCCACTTCTTCTTCGCCTGGTGAGTCGGACATGCCTAACAAGGTTCTTGACCTCGCTCCGACACACCAGCCAGTTGGTTGGAGAGATTGGATTGACGATCATAACTTCAGCACAACAACGGGAGAATATCTTCTTCCGTTGCCCCATATTTCCCAAACTCTTGAGAGGTTCAAGCTCTTTCAGTTTGATCCTTTGAATGAGACGCTTTTGCGTCCAATTCGTGAAGCTCTCCTTTCATCTTGTGCTCTTTGCGAGGGGGGGGCAAACATGAGTATTCTGGCCCCGCGTGGTGTCATGTTCCCTTTCCAAGTGCATTGACCCACTTTTGAGGTTCCCATTTGATGTCATTTGATAAATGAAGATGGGAACTTATTTTTGTACATAGTTATATTCAAAAAAGAAGTGAACGAATCCGACCCAGTTTCTCCAGAACATGGGTTATGTGTTTATGTGTATTCTGGGAAGGTTTTATTAGTCCCACATCGGGGGATTGTCCCCGATTACCTTTTTCTATGGATATAAATATAACACCTCCTCCTCTTTTTGTATTCACCCATTGCTTTGTGGCATTCTCTCTACATGGAGTAAAAGCCTTGAAGCAAAAACTCAAGGTGGAGAAGAATGCCACTTGTAATGTGAATCATCTAAATAAAATAATTGTTCTTAGTTTCTTTTAATCTTGTGTTTTAATTCTTGCATGCTTCTTTAGTTTTACTTTCTTTTCAATTGGCGTCTTTAATATTCATTTCTTGCTTAGTTTAATTTCCTTTCATTAGAATGTTGAATTTTGTTAATGTAGGTTGTAGTGTAATGATTAGTGAGTAGTTTCGTCCCAATTGGGGGTGGAGAAATATGTGATATGATTATGTGATGTATTACGTGTGTGTCATCTTAATTCTTTGAGCCTTATAGGATTTCCATAACCATCTAATGGGATTTCAGTCTTGTCTTTGATATGCTAATGCTCTTGAATGAAGCTTAGCATATGCTTAGATTAGTGGACCTATTTTATGAAGGGAATGTGTTCTAAAAGTTTTACTTTTAAATGCCAATTATTATGAATTGAATGAGAAATCGTTTTTTTCCTTGTTTATGTTATTCGTCTTTTAGAAGTGTTAAGGAAGAGGCTCTTGGTCCTTAACCGTAGAGCTCTAAAAGATATTGGTTTACATAAAACAAAAGATATTCGCAATCATGGTAATGAACATGGGACATTAATTACCGAGTTAAGATTGTCGTGTTGGTCAGAGATCATTGTAGCTCTACAAGTGAGTGACAACACGGGTACACAAAAGAGGAAAATAGTACTTTTGTATGCTGAATTGACCTAACAAGTAAAATATTATAGAAATGTGTTTCTATGTCATTAATATTTTTCTGTGTCCTTGGTCCTTTGATATGAGACTTATATCCGATCGCTTAAGGAATGCTTAATTAGACTAGTGTCTTAAGCTATCGATAAGTGTAGTGTAAAGGCGTTAGTTGGTTAAGTACGACTTTTGTTGGAGAAGATAGCTAGTCGAAAGATTGTCATTGCCCCTCTTAATTGAGTGATGATATTAGTGGGCCCCTTGATAAAGCAAAGTTATAATGTGCGAAATGTGATTTGAGTTAAGTCACATATTTATAACTAGCCTGAAGAGATCAAGAAATGAATACTAATACAAAGATGACACAATACTACTTTGTGTGTATTCTTAATATCATGTGGCAAGGGACGGACACAAGTGGTGCACTCCATCACTAAATGGATCGGGTTTTGGTTCAAGTGGAATTAAGACATCTAACTAATTGGGAGCTATAATGTGTAGCTAGATACCGCTTATAGCTTGTGATATTAAGTTCTTAATATCACTGCCAACTTAGTTTATATCCTCCCATAGGTCACACCACAAAACTGGGAAACAAGAAATGGGGATTTTGAGTTCATAAGATGTGTTGGGTTTCAGGTAGAAAATATGACACATGGGGTGAACAAGCAAAATCAAAATTATGTTGTGATTAATAACATAATTAGAATCTAAATTAAATTCATATGTGATGTAAATATTATGGGGTGTAATGATTGATCATTGCATAGGATAATATGTTACATAAGTTGTGAATTTACTACTAATCCCGAAATGTCAAATTTTGTAGGGATTAAACTGAAATTTGACAAGTCTGCAATACTGTGCACAAACGGTCGACCGGTTAACAGTAAACGGTCGACCGGACACGTCTCGACCGATAACAGGGAATTTTCGTCTGTTCGGAACAGTCGACCGAATCTATCGGTCGGTCGACCGAACATTGCGATGAAATATTTTATTGTTGCGAGCGGTCGACCGAATGCTGAACGGTCGACGGAAACTTGGTTCGAGCTGTCGACCGAACCTCCAAACGGTCGACCGGTCTAGACGGTTTTATGTAGAATTAATTAAATAATTAATTAGATCATGAATGGAATTGGTCCATAATTGATTTAATTCGTGGCTAAGATTATTTATTAATAAATAATGGATTGTTAGATGGAAGTTAGCATGAAATCATGGGCAAGAGGTTGCACATGAATAGGTAATTTGGAGAGAACTTATAAATACAAGTTTATCTCATTACCTCATCAATTAATTCATTGTTTTTCTCATGCAAAAACTCTCTCCATAATTCTCCACGAAATTCCCCTAATTCTTAAGTTTAGTTTAAGTTTTTAAGAGATCATCTTCTCAAGGGAACTAAAGAGGGGTTTGTAATTAGATTCTAAACCCTATTGGAGATTGAGAGGCTAGCTCTTCTCTCTCCAATCTTGTTTAGAGTTTGGTGAAATCTCGGAGGCATCCCGCGCAGCAACAAGCATCCTCAACGTCTCCGAATCTTCAAGAAGTTTTAGAGAACTTCTAGGTATGAATTTCGGAGTCCCATGTTTGTTTTAATAAAAAATTTAAAACTAGTTATTGAAACAAACCAATGCATGCATGAAATAAATCATAGAAAATTGTAATAGATCCTTATTACGCATAAAAGTTCCAAAAATATATATGTCAAATTAAACATGAAATCCTACATTTTATGGGGAATGATAAGCTAAGGATAAGGATGGAATTAATATTGGAAACATGACTTGTAGTTGCATGTACTCTTGTCGCCTTTACCTTGGTTAATGTTGTGTATGTTTTAATGATAATGTGCTATCTTATTTCATGTGGAGGCATAATAGGGTATAGTCTTTATACATGAGTTCATTTAGCTTCATTCCAATTATTATCTTGTATGTTTTAATGATATTGTGTTATCTTAATTCATGTGGAGGTAAAGTTGGATTTAGTTTTATGATTTTCATACACTACATGTTGTGATGAGCATAATTGAACACACACACATACACATATATTTGTATTCACATTCTTTCTCTACCCTCTATGGGGTTTAGTTTTATTGCGTATTTTCCAATTCCTTTTGCATTGTAGTGTAGTTTAGATCACAACTCTTTTCTCTCCTTCTTTCCCACCCGCCTTCGAACAAACTAAAGTCGACACACCTCCTTGTGGATCGACCCGTATTTGCTACCAGTTCAACGTGGTCGTGCACTTGCGGTTAATTAAAACGTATCAATCACGATGAACGAGGGTAGAGCGGTACCGCTCTAGTAGCGTCGATCACGGAGACGTATGGGAGAAAGAACATGAAGACCAGGTGGGTCCAACAGTTGTTCCTCCTCGAGGTATTGAGCAGCCATGGAACCCGGATCGTGTGCGACACGAGAAGATGAAGGCGACGAGAAATCAACTACCGAGGCAGGATTGATGACATGGCTTGTCAAATGGCCACTCTCATTTCGTGCCCACACAAGCATGCACAAAGGTGCACACACACAAACTAATTTTTTTACAACTAAAATAGAATATGCGTAGAGGAGAAAATGGGAGGACACAGAAGAGAGAGAATGACTCAGGAGAGAAGGGAAGAAGTCCTTATGCTACGACGGGTGGTTACAGGTAGAAGCACACGAGCAAACAAGGCTCAAACAATCCAAAGACCGTGATAGGTCCTTACAGCTAGACCACGTCTAACTGCGAGGTCACACAGCCTCAACACACCTCACCTCCCTACGACGAGGACCACAAAGCCCAG
Source organism: Triglochin maritima (assembly GCA_963682175.1). Taxonomy (NCBI): domain Eukaryota; kingdom Viridiplantae; phylum Streptophyta; class Magnoliopsida; order Alismatales; family Juncaginaceae; genus Triglochin; species Triglochin maritima. Next base: position 24,496,122 of record OY821788.1, on the reverse strand, counting down.
CAAGTGAGTCAAGATCCGGAGATGTCGTCTCTCCTACTATTGACTGAGTGGGCAACGCCAATCAGGCTATGACGGTCGTGACTGGATCACTCTCATAATGCGCTCAAGATCCTTAGGGCCAATGTCTACTTGATTTTAAAATTAGGCTCTTAATTAGTGTGGTTTTTGGGGCGAAGGAAAGGGTGATGAAATCCCCTACCTTGTCTTATATGGGACAGGCCCTCCTTAGTAGCATTTTGGAGTCTTAATCTAGCAATCAACTCTCCAAACAAATTGTCAACTCACACTTATTGCAATGCAATTCCTACTAACTAATGCATGTTCATACGAATTGCATGAATGAGAGTAGGACATGCGTACCTTACGCCAGCAATTTGCAACTGAATGTAAAGCTAATATAAAAGACAATCTACGTGCCTAAGTCGAGTACATGATGCATGACCTAAACAAGAAAGAATGCCTAATCTTTTGCTTTGGGTTTTAGGGTCCAAGTTGCTTAAAGGGAGATTGATTATTAATCTGGGAGCAAACTAAAAGTCAGATCATGAATAATTGAGCCCCTGATTTCTATCTTAGATATTTCAACAAGCCAAAGAAATTACAAAGGCAACAGAGATTAGCAGACCTCCAGTTAGCGGTCTCAGGCCGTTGATTGGCGGTCTGAACCTCTTTGTTTGCCTCCAAACTTCATCAGATGCCTTCCCTTGAGATTATGAGTCTCCTGAAACAAAGGAAACTACAACAAAAAAATTAAATCCACCTGAATCGTCCAAACCAGAGTCTGGACTGGCACCTCCCCGGTAACGGCGCCAAAAACTTGTTTGTTCATTTCAAATTTAGACCACAAGTGCACAACCATCGGTTAAGACGGGGCAAGTACGGGTCATCTGTAGGAAGGTGAGCAACCTCTGGCTTGACGGAAATCAAGTGGCGAAAAAGGGGAGAAGATTTGTGGATATGCTAATCTAAGTTGTGCTAAACTAGTAACAAGAAATGTAAAGCAAAACAACAACTAACGAAGCAAACTAAATCGAAAGAACCTAAAGTGGAAGTGCAAATCAAGAAGAGGGTGAAGAATGCAATCATTAAGCACAAATGTAGGTTGTATTTTCATGTATAGGAAGTGTCTAATGTTTATGGCAAAATCTATCAATCTTATTACTAACCTAGTTCATTAACATTCACAAATACAAGTTGGTTATTTCTGAACGTAAACAAGCATGAGAGGTGTCTAATATTTGTGGAAAAACTCATCAAGTTACAAGTTCTATCCTAAACAAGCAAGAATACATTTACGTTTATCAACACATTTCATACAAAGCATTCATTTCCATTCTCTTTTGCATGTATAAAACATCAACTCTGCCCCCCAAAGGGGATGGAACTACTCACTACCCATTACACTAATTATTATCCTAAGAAAGTAAAACATATTAACTAAGTTACTAAGATTAATGAAATGAAATTAAACTAAGTGTGCAAGCAACATGAAACAAGCAACATAACAAAGAAACTTTTATTAAATTCAGACTCACAATACAAGTAGCATCTTCCTACTTTAGTATTTTCTCCAAGACTCTACTTCAAGTAGGAAGAATAGCCACCAAGTATGTAGTGATTATAAGATAATGTGAGGAGCTTTAGTATTTATAGTCATTTGTCTCTATATCTATTATCTTGAACCAAAACAATGCTACGTAACATGTTTTATGTATTAGTTTCAGGAATAAACAAGTTTGAGGAGAAGAAGCATAAAAGGACCTAAAACAGGAAAAAAGACTGAGTTGTGAGACTTGGGGACTAAGATGCAAGGGAGAAGGACCTGAATGTAATACCAAAGGACCAATAAGCAAATGAAAATACTTCACACCATCATGAGGACTATTTTGGCAATTCGGGTCGGGCCTAAACTCCAACAACTTACTTGGGTGCATCAAACATGAAGCCAACAACCCAGCAAAGCCCAACCAAAATCCAAAGCGAATCCAAACTTTGTAGACCACCAATTGATGGTATGGGACCGCTGATTGGCGGTCGGTCGGGTCCGGATCCGACATGCTTTGGGCAGATCATGTATGAGGGAGATTTATACCTATTTCTGGTGTTGTATTAGTCCCACATCGGGGGTTTGTCCCTGATTACCTTTTCAATGATTATAAATAGAACTCCTCACGTTCCCTTGTAATCACTACAAACTTTGTGGCTATTCTTCCTACTTGAAGTGGAGCCTAGGAGAAAATACTAAAGTAGGAAGATGTTACTTGTATTGTGAGTCTGAATTTAATAAAAGTTTCTTTGTTATGTTGCTTGTTTCATGTTGCTTGCACACATAGTTTAATTTCATTTCATTAATCTTAGTAACTTAGTTAATATGTTTTACTTTCTTAGGATAATAATTAGTGTAATGGGCAGTGAGTAGTTCCATCCCCTTAGGGGGGGTGGAGTTGATGTTTTATACATGGAAAAGAGAATGGAAATGAATGCTTTGTATGAAATGTGTTGATAAACATAAATGTATTCTTGCTTGTTTAGGATAGAACTTGTAACTTGATGAGTTTTTTCACAAATATTAGACACCTCTCATGCTTGTTTAGGTTCAGAAATTACCAACTTGTATATGTGAATGTTAATCAACTAGGTTAGTAATGGGATTGATAGGTTTTGCCATAAACATTAGACACTTCCTATACATGACAATACAACCTACATTTATGCTTAATGATTGCATTCTTCACCCTCTTCCTGATTTGCACTTCCACTTTAGGTTCTTTCGATTTAGTTTGCTTCGTTAGTTGTTGTTTTCCTTTACATTTCTTGTTACTAGTTTAGCAAAACTTAGATTAGCATATCCACAAATCTTCTCCCCTTTTTCACTAATTGATTTCGGTCAAGCCAGAGGCTGCTCACCTCCCTGTGGATGACCCGTACTTGCCCCGTCTTCACCGACGGTTGTGCACTTGCGGTCTAAATTTAAAATGAACAAACAAGTTTTTGGCACCGTTGGCAGGGAGGTGCCAGCCAGACTCTGGTTTGGACGATTCGGGTGGATTTAATTTTTTGTTGTTGTAGTTTTCTTTGTTTCAAGAGACTGAGAAACTCAAGGGAATGCATCTGGTGAAGTTTGGAGGCAAACAAAGAGGTTCAGACCGCCAATCAACGGCCTGAGACCGCCAATCAACGGCCTGAGACCGCCAACTGGCGGTCTGGTAATCTATGTTGCCTTTGTAATTTCTTTGGCTTGTTGAAATATCTAAGATAGAAATCTGGGGCTCAATTTTTCATGATCTAACTTTTAGTTTGCCCCATATTAATAATCAATCTCCCTTTAAGCAACATAGACCCTAAAACCAAAAGCAAAAGATTAGACATTCTTTCTTGTTTAGGTCATGCATCATGTACTCGACTTAGGCACGTAGATTGTCTTTTATTTTAGCTTTACTTTCAGTTGCTGAGTGCTGGCTTGAGGTACGCATTTCCTACTCTCATTCATGCATTTCGTATGAACATGCATGAGTTAGTAGGAGTTGCATTGCAATAAGTGTGAGTTGAGCGTTTGTTTGGAGAGTTGATTGCTAGATTAAGACTCCAAAATGCTACTAAGGAGGGCGTGTCCCATATAAGATATGGTGGGGGATTTCATTCACCCCAAAAACCACACTAATTAAGAGGCTAATTTTAAAATCATGTAGACATTGGCCCTAAGGATCTTTAGCGCATTAGGAGAGTGATCCGGTCACGACCATCATAGCCTGATCGGCGTCGCCCACTCTGTCGATAGTAGGAGAGACGAGATCTCCGGATCTTGACTCACTTGCTGGGCTTTGTGGTCCTCGTCGTAGGGAGGTGAGACGTGTTGAGGCCGTGTGACCTTGCAGTTATGCGTCGTCTAGCTGTAAGGACCTATTGCGACCTTAGGATTGTTTGAGCTTTGTTTGCTCGTGTGCTTCTATCTGTACCCACCCGTCGTCGCATAAGGACTTCTTCGCTTATCTCATGAGTCATTCTCTCTCTTCTGTGTCCTCCTGTTTTCTCCTCTACGCATATTATATTTTAGTTGTAAAAAAAATTGGGTTGTGTGTGTGCACCTTTGTGCATACTTGTGTGGGCACAAGACGAGAGTGGCTGTTTGACAAGCCGTGTCATCAATCCTGCCTTGGTAGTCAACTGAAACAACTTAACACAGACTCCATCCATCTTAGGCTTGTCCCCTTTGCATTAATGGACGATGCCAAGAAGTGGTTGCACAACCACCAGGCGAATGCCTTTAGGACTTGGGATAAGTTTCATTCTGCATTCCTTAAGAAGTACTTTCCAAATCATCGGATTCAAAAACTGAGGAACGAAATCAATTCGTTTTATTAGCATGAGACCTAATCATTCTATGCATACTTAGAGAGGTTCAAGGAGCTACACACCTCATGCCCTCACCATGGCATCGAGATATGGTGCCTGTGTTAGATTATTTACGAGAGTCTTCACATCCCGTCCCCAACACTCCTTGAGTCCATGTGTCAAGGAGAGTTTTAGGAAAGGATGAAAGGGAGGCATGTGCCTTCCTACAAGACCTCACTAAGAAAACCATGCAGTGGGGAGTGTGAGGGAACCACCAGCATCATCTATTATAGGAGCGAGGATCGCAAATACAAACTCGACTAGATCGGGTGCCGCATTTGCTATCAATACCACTACGACCACCGAGGCGCGCATGGCGGCCTTAATGCACCGTATGGATTCGATTGAGCTCTAAAACCAACAATTTGTGTCTCATATAGGTCATATAGGAAGCGAGTGTGCACCCATTCCTCCTGAGATGGAACATGTCAATGTCATCTATGATAGATCCAGGAATGACCCATATTCATCATCATATAACCCTCGATGGAGCAACCACCCTAATTTTTCATGGAATCATAACAATGCCATAGTTGGTCCTTCAAACTTCTATCGACCACCTAACAAACTGATTGATTCGTTTTATATTAACCGCAAGTGCACTGCCGCGTTGAAGCAGTGACAAATACGGGTCGATCCACAGGGAGGTGTGTCGACTATTGGTTTGTGTGAAGGCGAGTGGGAAAGAGAGAGAAGAAGAGATTGATTACACTAAACTAACTAAACTAAACTAATGAACTAGAATCAAGGAATTGAAAACATGAAATGAATTAACTAAGCTAAGCTGAGCAACTATTAAGAAGAAAGATAAACTAGAAAGAAAAGCTGGAAATCAGGAATCTCAAAACCCCTAAGGGGTGGAGTGTGTGTATACAAGATATGAGTGGTGATGAATGCATTCATTAAGAATAAGTGTATATAGTGTTTGCTATGCATAAGAAGTACCTAATGGCAAAACCTATCATTCAAAGCACTACCCTAGGTGATTAATATGAACATGATAAGTTTGTTATTAAGACACTTAGACAAGCATAGAATGTACCTAAGCTATGGCAGAAACCATCAGGTAAGTATTCTTTTTAATCAAACAAGTATACTAACAGTTTTTCACGTACACAAAAGTTTAGCATTCATTCCACCTACATAAAATGTATAAACATTGCTCCACCCCCAAAGGGGATGGAACTACTCACTACCCATTAAACTAATGATTACACTAAGCAAAGAAAACATTTTAACTAATCTACTAAAATTACTAAACAAGAAATTAAACAAAGTAAAGCAACCAACACAAAACAAGCAACACAACAAGACAAGATTAAAAGAAATAGAGAAACTTTTATTATTAAAATGACTCACAATACAGGTAGCATTGTCCCACTTCAGTGTTTGCTTCAAGGCCTCACTTCAAGTTGGAAGAATTGCCGCCAAATGTGAAGTGATTACATTGGAAGGTGAAGAGTTCTATTTATAGCCATAGAAAAAGGTAATCCGGGACAATCCCACGATGTGGGACTAAATAAATACCAAAAATAGACTAAACATCATCTAATACACGCGCTCCTGAAGTCTCAGCGGATCCGGAGTGATCTGAACCGCCAATTGGCGGTTCCAGACCGCCAATTGGAGGTCTCCTGGATCCGGATCGAGTTGGTTTTCATTCTGGGCATTTCTTGATATATTTGTTGGTCTTGGATGCATCTACTTTTCTTTTTGGAGCTCCAACCCGAATCAAATTGCCAAAATACTCACCACGATGGTGTGAAGTTTTCTGTTTTGCGCTTAGGTCCTTCGGTTTTACGTTCAGGTCCTTCTCCATTGCATCTTAGTCCCCAGGTCTCACAATTAAGTCTTTTTTCCCTGCTTTTGGGTCCTTTCATGCCTCTTCTCTTCAAACCTCTTTATTTCTGAAATTCAAACATAAAGCTTATTAGGTAGCATTGTTTAGGTGAAAGATAATGGATATAAGATACAAATATAAGCATGAAATGATGTCAATCAAATACCCCCACACCTAAGTTTTTGCTAGTCCCGAGCAAAACAAAGAAAGTGAAAAGCAAACGAGAATCAAGAAATCCTTACTCACTTTCGTAGGTATCACGGTTGCACTTAGCACATGCAAAAAGCCGTTAAACCTCATTATTGCCAAGGAGGAGGAGTGTTATCTCCTGAGGGTTTTCAGCGGATATACCCACAAAATCCGAACAAGATGCATTATTCAATCTAGACACTCGACTTGTTGGACATATTTTGTCGATCATTGGACGCGGTAATCCTACGGGCCGACTCTATATAGGTAATCAGTCCACACACCTAGCCTAATGAACCATTTGTGCAAGTTAAATAAGGAATTAAGTGAAAGACATGGACAACCTCAACATCCTCAAAGGTTCATTAAGGTTCATATTTGCATTACCATTTTTTTTCTTTTTGTTTCTTTTTCTCATTTTTTCTCTTTTCTTTTTATTAGTTGGAGCTTCATTCTCACAGGGTCAGGTTTCATTCATCATTGCCCATGAGACCAACAAAGATATCCAGAAAGACCAACAAAGATATCCAGAAAAGCCCACAACAAATTCCAGACCGATCTAGAACCAATAGACCGCCAATTGGCGGTCTGTTGGGCTCCGGATCCGCTAATCTTTGGCGGGCATGTGTATTAGAGTGTGTTTATTCTATTTTTGGTATTTGTTTAGTCCCACATCAGGGGATTGTCCCGGATTACCTTTTTCTGTGGCTATAAATAGAACTTTTCACCTTCTGTTGTAAACTACCCATTGCTTGGTGGCATTCTCTCTACTAAGGAGTAAGCCTTGAAGCAAAACTCAAGGTGGAGAAGAATGCTACCTTCAATGTGAGTCATTGTTAATAAAATAATTGTTCTAGTTTCTTTTAATCTTGTCTTTTAATTTGTGCATGCTTGTTTAGTCTTTCCTTTCCTTTTAAGCTTCTTTAATGCTCCTTTCTTGCTTAGTTAAATTTCCTTTTAGTATAATGTTTCATTTTGTTAATGTAGGTAGTGTAATGTTTAGTGAGTAGTTCCATCCCCTTTGGGGGTGGAGTAGATGCATGTACTTGTTATGTACGTGGTATGAATGCTAGATATTATTGTTTGTGAGAGATATTAGTATGCTTGCTTGAATTAATAAGAACTTTACTTGATGGTTTCTGGCATAGTTAGGTACACTCCATGCTCGTTATGTTCTTAAGAACAACCTTGCATTGGTCATATTAATCACCTAGGTTAGTGTTGTAAATGATAGGTCTTGCCATGAGGTATTTCTTATGCATGAACAAACACTAACCACACTTGAGCTTATTGTATGCATTCACCACACTTATTTCATGTGCTGACACACACTCCACCCCTTAGGGGTTTTCCATTCCTGAGTTTTATCTCCTTTCATTAGTTGCTTAGTTTAGTTTGTTTTGTGATTTCATTTCAGCCTTCCTAGTTTACTAGATTAGTGTGGTTAGTGTAATCAATCTTTCTCTCCTTTCCTTACCACTCACCTTCGAACAAACCAATAGTCGACACACCTCCCTGTGGATCGACCCGTATTTGCCATTGCTTCAACGTGGCCGTGCACTTGCGGTTTAAATAAAACGAATTAATCAACTATCACGTACACCTTTCCACAAATCTCCACATAGGGCAATCCCTACCACCCGTGTAATGGGAGTTCGGTCGGTGCATACCAAGTCAGATGACACAAAAGCACCAGGCACAAACTCCCCTCAGACCTACTTTCCCGAGTGATAGGAGCCGTGCGAGAAGAAACAACACCTACTCACTTATTTGTTATCTACACAAGAACCAAAAGCCCTACACTTAATGTCTCACAACAAGATTTAAAGTTTCCTTGATTACAACAAACTTCCTTAAATTAACAACCACGAATTATTGACTCACTAGGTTCAGGGTGGACTTCTTTAATTGTTTGAGCACTGAAACCCTATGCTTACTCGCCCCCCGAGGGAAAACTGGGGTGCATCCTAACGACTAGATAAGTCCTAAAGCCACTGTACTAGATATCCTAATGCATCAAGTTCAAGACAATTTTGGGAGCTTTCTTTTTACTTTGCCTCTCAACGGATTTGCACATGCTAAACACACGCAAAACCCAGAAAACATTTTCTTTCACAAACACATGACGATTTTGAAAGAAATGTGAAAATTTTGAAGCACTAGGCAAGCAAAAGAAGACAAGTCACCTAAGGATCATGGCAAGCAGATATATTGATATTAAATGCAGCACACTAACATGACCATATCAATACACACAAAAGAAAACAAAAATCAAAGGAAAAGACTCAACTCTGTACACACGTAAAACACCCCCACACCTACTTCATGCATTGTCCTCAATGAATGCGAGCAAGATACTACATGGATTTATGCTTGAAAAAGGAAAGATCTCACCACATGAAGCGCAAAAAGGAAGTTTGTGGTTATGTTGATGGACACAACCCAAATTCCCCTCAAAACCTGTGAGATACTTAAAAACGGAGACAAAATACGTGAAAGAAAAGAGGGCCCAAATACTCAAGGCTTGGGCCCACAACAAACGTTGATCACCGAAGGAGTCTTTTTTCCTTTTTCTTTTTTTTCTTTTTTTTAAAACTTTATACAAACATGAAAGCTCAACCATTCATGAAGGAGCATGAGTGGTTGAGTGCGAGAGAGGATCATGAAGGAACATGACCTCCTCGACTTCGGCCGGTGCCCCCTCCAAGTAGGGTTTGAGGCGTTGTCCATTAACTTTGAACACGTCCCCATTCCCTGGGTTCAAGATGTCAACCGCTCCATGAGGATATACGGTTTGGACAATAAAGAGGCCAGACCAGCGACTGCGGAGCTTACCCGGAAACAGATGAAGCCGGGAATTGTAGAGCAACACCTTCTGGCCGGTCGTAAACACCTTTCGCATAATCATGCGATCGTGAAACATCTTGGCTCGGGATTTATGAATTTTGGCATTCTCGTACGCATCATTGTGTAGCTCTTCCAATTCCACAATGTCGAGCTTATGTGGTACTCCTACTTGATCAAGATCCATATTCAGGTTCTTGATCGCCCAGAAAGCACGATGCTTAAGCTCGACGGGTAGGTGGCAAGCCTTGCCGTACACTACCCGATATGGGGACATACCCAAATTGGTCTTGTACGCGGTGCGGAAAGCCCACAACACCTCATTCAACTTGGTTGACCAATCCTTCCTTAAGGAATAAACCGTCTTCTCAAGAATTTGCTTTAATTGACGGTTACAGATTTCGACCTGCCCACTAGTTTGTGGATGGTATGGGGTCGCAAGCTTGTGGGTGATCGAATATTTCCTCATAAGCGCTTCAAAGGAGCGATTACAGAAGTGAGTACCCCTATCCCTGATTATGGTACGAGACGTACCAAATCGTGCAAAAATGTCCCTTAAGAATTTGGTGACCACCTTGTTGTCATTGGTCTTTGTGGGTATAACGTCGACACACTTAGACACAAAGTCAACAGCCACCAGAATGTAAACATTCCTGAATGAGTTCGGGAATGCAAACGCATCATGTCACGTCGATCAATCCTGCCAAGGCGCTGGCACCTATCACATTGCTTACAAAAGTCATAAGCATCATTGAAAATAGAAGGCCAGTAGAATCCAGATTGGAGCACATTAGCGGCAGTTTTCTTTGTTCCAAAGTGTCCTCCACATGCCTTAGAGTGGCAGAAATGGAGCACACTTTGGATGTCGGTATCTGGGAAGCAGCGCCTGAAAAAGTGGTCAGAGCAGTATTTGAAAAGGTAGGGGTCGTCCTAGTGAAAGAATCTGACATAAGATCTAAATTTGGCTTGGTCAGATTTTGACCAACCCACAGGGAGTTGCTCGGTCACGAGGTAGTTCACGATGTCGGCAAACCAAGGGTTATCTTCGATCGTGAACAACTGCTCGTCAGGAAATTTGTTATCAATAATTTGGTCCTGTGGGTTGGTCGTCTCTAGACGAGACAGGTGGTCTGCCACAACATGTTCACACCCTTTTTTGTCCCGAATCTCGAGATCGAATTCTTGTAACGACAAGATCCATCTCAAGAGTCGGCATTTTGCATCTTTCTTCTCCATGAGGTGCTTGATGGCTGTGTTATCAGAATAGATAATCACGTGGGAGTCAATCAAGTACGATCGGAATTTCTCTAAAGCAAATATGATCGCTAAGAATTCTTTCTCGTTGTATCATGGAGTGTTCTACTGGCATAGTAGATCACATGAGGCAATTTGTCCAATTGTTGCCCAAGCACTGCTTCCACAGCGAAGTTAGATGCATCACACATTAACTCGAAGGGTTCAGTTCACATCGGTGCCTTAATAATGGGATATGAAGTCAACTCTTTCTTCAAGGTCAAAAAGGCATGGTGGCAATCCGGTGTGAACTCAAAAATGGCATCCCTAGCCAACAAGGCGGTGAGAGGTCGAGCAATTTTGCTAAAATCCCGAATGAACCGCCGATAGAATCCAGCATGCCCCAAAAAGGTGCGGATATCCTTCACACTACGTGGGGGTGGGAGATTAGCAATAAGACCCACTTTGGCGGGATCGACCTCAATTCCCCTACTTGAGACCACATGTCCAAGTACAATCCCTCGCTTCACCATGAAGTGACATTTCTCCCAATTGAGAGTGAGGTTCTTCTCACGACATCGCTTGAGGACAAGGCTCAAGTGAGGAAGGCACTCATCAAAGGAAGCACCAAATATGGAAAAGTCGTCCATGAAGATCTCAAGGAAACGCTCAACCATATCGGAGAAGAAGGAAAAGTTCTATTTATAGCCATAGAAAAAAGGTAATCCGGGACAATCCCCCGATGTGGGACTAAACAAATACCAAAAATAGAGTAAACATCATCTAATACACGCGCTCCAGAAGTCTCAGCGGATCCGGAGTGATCTGAACCGCCAATTGGCGGTTCCAGACCGCCAATTGGCGGTCTCCTGGATCCGGATCGAGTTGGTTTTCATTCTGGGCTTTTCTTGATGTATTTGTTGGTCTTGGATGCATCTTCTTTGGTTGTTGGAGCTCCGACCCGAATCGAATTACCAAAATACTCCCCATGATGGTGTGGAGTTTTCTGTTTTGCTCTTAGGTCTTTCGGTGTTACTTTCAGGTCCTTCTCCCTTGCATCTTAGTCCCCAGGTCTCACAATTAAGTCCTTTTTCCCTGCTTTTGGGTCCTTTCATGCCTATTCTCTTCAAACCTCTTTATTTCTGAAATTCAAACATAAAACTCATTACGTATCATTGTTTATGTGAACGATAATGGATATAAGATACAAATATAAGCATGAAATGATGTCAATCACCGACCACACCAACCTCTTATGCATTCACAGTCTTATCAGTCACCCCAAAGTCAAAACACCAACCCACCAGGTTTCCCAAATTCTAACAACTTGGAAACCCAGTTTAATTCACTTGAGATCTTAACTCGTGGACTTGAGAACTCTGTAAAAAACTTTATGTCATCCATAAGTCAAGTCCTCACTTCGAATCAGCAGACCATCAAATATCTCGAGCTTCAGATGGGCCAATTGACTCAGTATGTACATGATAGAGAGAAAGGGATTCTGCCGAGCCAACCTCTGACTAACCCCCGTCCTAAACATCACTCGAACACGCAAAATGCAAGTTCAAGACCGTAGGGGGCAAGTGAACTACGTGGAAGAATCTGTGGACCATGTTAATGCCATTGTGATGCTGAGAAATGGGAAGAAGGTCAACAACCACGTTCCAGTAAATCCATATGTGCAGCCCCTTTGTGGGAATGATGGTGAGAAAGAGGCCGAGGGTGAGAGTAATACACCAACACCTCCTTCTCAGGCACCGCATAAGACCTACCTGCCAAAAGCTCCATATCCTAGTAGGTTGTCTAAAAAACATAGTGACAGTGTGGATAAAATGTTGGAGATATTCAAGAAAGTGAATGTCAACATTCCTTTGTTAGACATGATTCAACAAATACCTCCCTATGCAAAATTCCTGAGGGTTCTCTATACGACTAAGAGGAAAACCAACGTCCCTAGCAAAGCCTTTTTGGCGGCAAATGTGAGCTCGGTCATTTCGAACCCAACATACGTAAAATTGAAGGACCCAGGTAGTCCAACGATTTCATGTATCATTGGGGCTTTTGCATTAATAATGTCTTGCTAGATCTAGGGTTGGCGGTTAACCTCATACCAGCTTTTGTGTATCAACGATTAAGCCTAGGCGAGCTCAAGCCTACAAAAACAACTTTGCAGTTGGTTGATCGTTCGATCAAAGTCCCGATGGGGGTCATTGAAGATGTCCTAATCAATGTCGGTGATTTCATATTTCTTTTTGACTTCGTCATCCTTGAGACCGAACCAATCAAGACTACCTACTCTCAGATTCCGTTGATTTTGGGTACACCTTTTTTGGCGATGTCAAATGCCTTGATCAATTGTCGAACTTGACTCATGAAATTGTCGTTCATGAACTTGACCGCGACATTCCATTTGTTCAGTTGGGTCTGTTGGCTCAGTCTGTACATGAGAGAGAGTGAGGGACTCTCCCTAGCCAGCCTAAGGCTAATCCCCGCATGTACTGACAACCACACTTGCAAAATGAGAGTTCGGTACCTCGGGGGCGGAAAATGAACCATGTGGAGGAACCTGTAACCCTAAGGAATGGAAAACTGGTTGACAATCACATTACCTTTCTGCCACCACCATCTGTGCACCCTCTCGGTGGGAATTATGGTGAGAAAGAGATTGAGGGTGAGGGTAATACACCAACGCCTCCTGCACCGTAGAAACCCTACTTGCCAAAAGCTCCATATCCCAGTAAGTTAACCAAAAAACAGAGTGACACAATGGATAAGATATTAGAGGTGTTGAGACAAGTGAACTTAACATCCCCTTGTTGGATGCATCCAATAAATACCTCAATATACCAAAGTGTTGAAAGACCTCTGCACAACCAAGAGGAAAACTAATGTTCCTAAGAAAGAATTCTTAGCTGCGAGTGTGAGCTCACTTTTGTCCAATCCAACATACGCAAATTACAAAGACCCTCGTTGTCCTACTATTCAGTGTATGATAGGGAACACTGGTATGAGTAATGTATTGCTTGATTTAGGATCAACGGCTGACGTCCTCCTATTTTCTGTTTATCAACAGTTGAACTTGGGAGAATTGAAACCAACTAAGACCACCCTCCAATTGGCGGATAGATCCATTCATGTCCCAAAGGAAATTATTGAGGACATGCTTATCAAAGTTGGAGATTTTATATTTCCTGTAGATTTTGACGTCCTCGATACCAACCCTGTTGCGAACACCCACTCTCAAATACCTTTGATTTTGGGTAGACCATTTTTGGCAACATCCAACACCTTAATTAATTGTAGAAATGGTGTCATGAAGCTCTCATTCGGTAAAATGAGTGCCAAGTGTCATGTGTTTAACTCTGATTGGCAACAAGAGCCCTTGGACCAACCATTAAATCTCAACATCATCCGCCAATTAGAGAAAGCACTGCAAAATCAACAAACATCCCCAACACCATTGCAACTTGCTGAGAATGTTTGTGTGTCCAACGAAAACTCATTGTATGTCTTGGCAATGCAACATAATGAGCTAGCATCAAACATGAATATACAAAGGGAGTGTTTGTTGGATGATTCAGTTGAGACTATTAGAGAGGGGGACACACCTTATCATATGCCCAAACCAGAATGTGTCTTTACCTCATGTGTCATGGTCGTTGAGCCCTTTGAGCTTCATCTTGACTCCAACAATGACCCAGCTGCGACCGAGCTTATGCTTCATAATATAAAGGAGGTTGGGTGGTCCTTGTTGGATGACTTGGGGATAAGCCCCATTCTTAGTACGACTGGTTTGCCACATTCCTCGTATGAACCTGAGGAACTCATTCCGATGCACCCACCTATTGGTTGGAAGGTTTCATTTGACGAGCAACTATACCCTAGTGAGGCAACACAACTCCAATCATTCATGTTGCCTACACCCAACCAATATCACGAGGGGTTTTAGCCTTTCAGTTTTGACCTTTCACCCTTCATGATATCTCAGAGTACCAATGAAGTGGGCCCATCTTGGCAAATCTCTAGTCCGCATGACTCGATGTTCTAATTTGATATTCCTTTACCAAATGATTATAAGAATATCTTTGTTGATGTATTATCTTGTTTAGAAAAAATAAAAACAAAAAGAGAAAAAAACACAAAAGACTCCAAAAGTGAGCAGTGGTTGTTGTGGCCCCAACCCATGAGTATTTGGGCCCTATTTGTTTGACGTATTTATCTCCCTTCTTATGTACCTCACAGGTTTTTGGGAATTCGGATTTATGTCCCTAGACATGACCATGAAACTTCCTTGTGCTTCACATTGGTGAGATCTTTTCTTTTTCATGCAAAAATCCATGTAGTATCATACTCACATTCATTGAGGACAATGCATGTAGTGTGGGGGGTGTTTTCAATATGTACATAGTCGAGTCTTTCTCCTTATGTTTTGTTTTTTTTGTTTGTATTGTTTGGTTCATGTTAGTGTGTTGCATTTAATATCAATATATCTGCTTGCCATGATTCTTGGGTGACTTGTGTTCTTTTGCTTGCCTACTGCTTTAAATTTTCACATTTCTTTTAAAATCACCATGTGTTTGCGAAAGAAAATGTTTTGTGGATTTTGCGTGTGTTTAGCATGTGCAAAACCGTTGAGAGGCAATCAAAAGAGAAGCTCCCAAAAATTGATATGAACATTATGCATTAAGATATCTAGTATGCCAGCTTTAGGTCTTATCTAGTCATAAGGATGCACCCCGGTCTTCCCTCGGGGGGCGTGTAATCATAGGGTTTCAGTACTCAAACAAATAAAGAAGTACACCCTAAACCTAGTGGGTCAAATAATTCGTGTCTGTTAGTATAAGGAAGTTTGTCGTAGTCAAGGAACTTTAATCTCCTTTTGAGAAACTGTAAGTTTAGGGGTTTTGGTTCATGTGTACATAAGAAATAAGTGAGTAGGTGTTCTCTCTTCTCGCACGGCTCATATCACTCAGGAAATTAGGTCCGAGGGGACTTAGTGTCTGGTGCTTTCGAAGCATCTAACTTAGGATGCACCGACCAAACTTCTGTTACACAGGTGGTAGGGATTGTTGGCTTTTTGGCCTTGATCTATATTAATTTTGATGATTAATTACACTAATCTTAATCAATCAACCTAATCAATCAAAGTGAGCAAACATGATTACATGCTTTGCATATATATTTGTATACTTGCAATCATCTTAATAGGTTGATCAAGACAATCAAGGAAAGGAGCATTGGGACAAAGACATGAAGACTGAAGACTTGTAATCAAAGCTTTGGACCAGGACATGTAATTTTGTATTTATTGAGTCCATAAGGTTTAATTAAAACTTGAGCACTAGGATTCTGTCACGTCCATCATCGATAAACCGAACCCCTTTTGATCAACCGAATCTTGTCTAGTTCGGTCCACCGAAGACCTTTTGGATACTCGAATACTTCCCACCAGTAAAACTTAGGTGTTCTCTGGAATTGCCCAACGGAAGACCAAACCACTTTCGGTCGACCGAATAGCCCTCGACATGTTTTGGACTTTGCTCCAACGGTCGCATTCGAATCGAGTCCCTAGAGCCCAATTGACTTGTCCCACTTCGGACGACCGAATACCTATCGGTTTACTGATTCCTTATTGGCTTTACGTGCACAACGACTATTTACACGTGGCACTTGACCGTTGTACCCAACAACTATTTGAGCTACAACTGTCAGTGCAAAACCCACACTAACGTCGGTCTACTGAAGTGTACACGGTCAACCGAACTTGAGTAGATCATAGCCAACCAATTCTACTGTCCACCTTGGAACGGTGAACCGAATCGACTTCGGTTAACCGAACTTAATTAGGGCTAAATAGATAAAAGCTACTGGAGGTTGGTGAACGGTGATCCGATACATAATCGGTCAACTGAGTTCTTAATTCAGACCAATTCTTCGGACTACCATTTGGATAACGGTCGACCGAATATGCCTCGATTTCTGCCCGAGCTTAAGTCACATCTTGCATTCCTATTGGTCCATTTCCCCCACCAACTCCCAAACGGCTAGTTGAGCTTGAAGGCTTATAAATAGGACGTCATGTTGGTTTTGTATCTCTTGTACACTTCCTATCTATCCAATACTAAAAGTCAAATCCTCTCCATCTTCAAGATCTCAATCCACAACACTCAAGCCTAAATTTCACCCCTTGCATATCCAATTCCATATCAATATCCAAGTGTGCTCAAGTATAGAGTGTTAGTTAGATTGTGATTCCATCTCCATATTCAAAGAATCACCAAGTTGTACGAGGAAGCTCCCTCTCAGATTGTAAGAGGAGACACGAGCGAGGTCAGGTTGTTCGCGAGGCTCGGAGTTGTAAACGACGTAGATCTCGGCTCGGAACGGAGATCGGTTAGTGGAACCATAAGCGAGGCTATGGGGATTGAGCGAGGCTTGCGAGGAGGACTAGGACCCGGGTGTGGGTGTCGAACCTCTCTAAACTCAAGTGCCCACGAATTTGTGGTATGCAATTGTCTCTTCCTTAATCCTTCGATTATTATTTTTAATTCCGCATCTATCTATCGATTAGAGGGCCATAGATCCTAACAGGAATCACCCTATGTGGAGATGTGGGGAAAGGTGTACGTGATAGTGTAAGTCCTGATAGGCAATGATGCACGAAACCTGGCCCTGAGAGAATTACACACCAACTAGAAGAAAAAAAGAACAAAAGAAAAAAAGAAAGAGGAAATGGTAATGCAAATAAGAACCTTAATGGACTTTACACTTTGTATCACTTGAGGATGTCAAGGTTGCCTTTGTCTTTCACTTAAGTCCTTCATTAACTTGCACAAATGATTTATTAGGCTAGGTGTGTGGACTGAATACATATATAGAGTCACCCCGTAGAATTACCGTGTCCAATGATCGACAAAAATGAGTCCATCGAGTCGTGTTGCTAGGTTGAACAATGCATCTATGTTCGGATTTTGTGGGTGTATCCGCTGAAAAACCTTAGGAGACAACAGTCCTCCTCCTTGGCGACAATGGGGTTTAACCGTTTGTTGCACATGCTAAGTGCAACCGTGATTTCTATGAAAGTCAGTTAAGATTTCCCTGTTTTACGAATGATTTTTCCTTTCTTTTATATTTCTCTTTCTTTATTTTGCTCAGGACTAACAAAAGTTAGGTGTGGGGGTATTTGATTGACATCATATCATGCATATATTTGTGTCTTATATCCTTCATTTTTAGCCTAAGCAATGCTACATAATGAGTCTTATGTTTAAGTTTCAGGAATAAGCAGGTTTGAGAAGAAGATACTTAAAAATGATTTAAAAGCAAGGAAAAAGATTGAATTGTAAGACTTATGGACTGAGAAGCAAGAGGGAAGGACCCAGATGTAAACAAAAGGACCAATGAGTAAATCAAGAAACTCCACCCCATCATGAGGAGTATTTTGGCAATTAGATCCGGACCTAAACTCCAATAACCGATTTGAGTGCACCCCATGTGAAGAATTGAAGAACTAAAGAAGATATCCGAAAAGTGGTCGGATCCGGAAAAAGTGACCACCTATTGGTTGTCCGTTTTTCTCTGAATCTGACCCGGTTTTGCTCGGATATGGGTTATGTGTATTCGGAGAATGTTTCATTAGTCCCACATCAGGGGATTGTCCCCAATTACCTTTTTCTATTACTATAAATAGAACTCTTCCTCTTCTCTTGTATTTCACTACATGCTTGGTGACATTCTCTCTACTTGGAGTAAGCCTTGGAGCAAAACTCAATGTGGAGAAGAATGCTACATGTAATGTGAGTCATATAAATAAATAAAAATTCTTAGTTTATTTTAAATGTTGTCTTCTCTTTTAGTTAATTTTGTTGTTTTAATCTTCGTAGAATTGATTAACATATTTTTCTTTCGTTAATATGAATGTTAGCTTAATAATGTGTGAGTAGTGACATCCCCTTTGGGGGTGGAGTTGATGTTTATACATGTCATGTAGAATGAAATGAATGTTATATTTTGTTTTATGTGATGAATGTGATATGCTTGTTTGAATTAAAAAAATTGTTTAACTTGATGGTTTCTGCCATATTCTTTAGAAACATCCCATGCTTGTTTAGGTTCTTAATAACAAACTTGTTCATGCTCATAGTAATCACTTAGGTTACTGATTTGGATGACAGGTCTTGCCATTATACTTCCTATGCATAGCAACATTACCTACACTTATGCTTTATTGAATGCATTTATCACCACTTATTTCATGTGTACACACACTCCACCCCTTCGAGGTTTCCATTCCTGATTTCCAGCTTGCTTTTATTAGTCACTTAGTTTAGTTTTATTTCGTCTCCTGCTTTCTTCTTTCTTGGTTTCGTGCTAGTTTAGCGTAGTTAGTTTAGTTTAATCAATCTCTTCTCCACTCTTTTTCCCACTTGCCTTCGAACAAACCATAGTCGACACACCTCCCTGTGGATAAACCCATATTTGTCACGTCTTCACCGACGCCGTGCACTTGCGGTATTTAAAATGAACACATCAAGTTTTTGGCGCCATTGCCAAGGAGGTGCTCTGTCCAGACTCTGGTTTGCACAATTCAAGTAGGTTTAATATTTTGTTTTTAGTTTTTGGTTATTTCAGGGACATCTATCATCCAGGGGAGACACCAGGAGAAATTTGGAGAAAAGGGATGCTATTTGGACGACCAATCAACGGTCTGGGACCTCCAACTGGCGGCCTGGTGAGCTTCATTTGCTGCAAAATTTCTTCTAGTTGTTTATTTAAATCTTCAGATCTTGGCTCATTTGTTGGGCTATGTTGTCTTCGTCATAGGGAGGTGAGGCGTGTTGAGGCCGTGTGACCACGCAGTTAGGCGTCGTCTAGCTGTAAGTACCTATAGTGACAGTAGGCTGCTTGAGTCGTGTTTGCTAGACTAGGCCTCTACCCTCACCCTTTACCCATGCTAGCTTTAGGGATTCTTTCCTTCTCCTCTGAGTCATCTTCTTCTCACCTACTTCTACATTCTAGTCTCCTCCCATTTACAGTCTTTGTTAGTGTGTTAGGGTCGAGTCGAGCACTTTTTGCGAGCTTCGCCTCGTGGGGGTGAGAGTGGTCGACTCGAGAGTTCTTGGGCGAGATAGATGGTTACAAAGGCGACCATCCATATCATTGTTAGGACCAGGACAATTCTCCCTAGTATTCTGGACCCATGCAGCTGGGGTGGCTCAGACAAACACCCCGTATGGTTGAGACAATCTTGATTCTGTGACTGAGCAGTCTTCAAATTGAGGTAATATGATAGAGGCATCGACTGATTGACCACCATCTAGTTATGTCGGATCATATGTTGGTCAACAAACTCAGACATTACAAGAACCTTTGGCCTCTTTCATGCATGTAGTAAATGACATGAGGGCACCGGTAGATCTATTAGTTGTACCGTGTGACTATTGCGGGTTGAGTGGTCATGTTTTCGGGGAATGTCCTTTTGTTCCCCCAGAGCCTGAGTATGAGTACACATTTTCCCAAAATGCTCAATGTGACCTTTAGGCATCCACGAACAACCCGAGAGGGGTGGATTTGTTGGAGACAATTCTTATTAAATTCTTATACAACATTCTCACCCCAGTATCCTCCTCCTGAAGACTCATGTTAAGATGTTTGATTACCCAATGCTCAAGCTCTACCAGAAGATGGCAAGCTTTGCCATAAACTAGCCGGTAGGAGGAAATGCCAAGGTCGGTTTTAAATGCAGTGCGGAAAGCCCACAATGCATCATTAAGCTTGACCGACCAATCTTTCCTTGAAGCATTAACCGTTTTCTCAAGAATTTGCTTGAGTTGACAGTTGGAAATTTCCACCTGGCCACAAGTTTGAGGATGATAAGGTGTGGCCAACTTGTGCGTGACGGAATATTTCCTCAACACTGCCTTAAGGGATTGGTTCACAAAGTGTGTCCCCCGATCACTTATGATACAACGAGGTGTCTCAAACCTCGCAAAGATGTGTTATTTGATAAACTTGATCACAACCTTGCGATCATTAGTGCGAGTGGGGATTGCTTCAACCCACTTTGACACATAATCAACTACCACAAGAATGTAAGTGTGACCATGGGACAAAGGGAAAGGACCCATGAAGTCAATTCCCCAAACATCAAAGATGTTGACCACTAAGATAGGATTGAGTGGCATCATATAACGTCTACCAATGCGGCCCACACGTTGGCACCTATCGCATGCTTTGCAAAATGCAAAAGCGTCTTGGAACAACGTGGGCCAGTAAAAACCGCATTGGAGCACTTTGGCAACGGTTTTCTTGGCAACGAAGTGCCCACCACATGCCTCCTTATGGCAAAAGGACAAGACGTTCTGAATCTTGTCGTTAGGAATGCACCTCCTTATGAATTGATCGGCACAGTACTTAAATAAGTAGGGATCATCCCAATAGAAGTGCTTGACTAACGACTTGAACTTCGTTGTCTCACTATGTGTCCAATGAGCTGGCACCTCCCCGGTTGCTAAATAGTTCACAATGTCATCGAACCAGGGGGTGAGGCTATTGCCATAAGGTTCTCATCAGGGAAGAACTCGTTCACCAATGGATCTGGTGAAAGATCAACTAGGATGCGAGAGAGGTGATCAGCCATGACATTCTTGCATCCCTTCTTGTCCCGTATTTCAAGGTCAAACTCTTGCAACAACGAGATCCAACGCAAGAGACGGGGTTTCGAATCCTTTTTAGACAAAAGGTAGCAGAGAGCTGAGTGATCAGTGTAGATGATGACATGCGACCAAATGAGGTACTGGAGAAAATTTTCCAATGCAAATATGATCGTGAGGAACTCTTTCTCCGTAATGGAGTAGTTGAGTTGGGCGTCATTAAGAGTACGACATGCATAGTAGATCACATGAGGCAATTTGTCGACTTTTTGACCCAAAACCGCTCCTATCGCATAGTCAGATGCATCACACATCATCTTAAACGGTAGAGTCCACACTGGTGCCTTAATAATAGGAGCGGAGGTCAACTTACGCTTCAGAAACTCATACGCAGTCATGCACTTGGGTGTGAACTCAAAAGAGGTACCTTTAGCAAGCAAGGTCGTCAAGGGGCGAGCAATCTTGCTGAAATCCTTAATAAACAGTCGGTAAAAACTAGTGTGTCCAAGGAATGACCGGATTTCTTTTACCAAGGTGGGTGGCGGAAGCTTAGAAATAAGCTCAATCTTTTCCCTATCCACCTCAATACCATCACGAGATATCATGTGACCCAAAACGATGCCTTTTGTAACCATGAAATGACACTTTTCCCAATTAAGGGCTAAGTTCGTTTCTGAACACCTTTTGAGAACAAGGCTCAGGTGGTGCAAGCACTCATCAAAAGAGGTGCCACGAACCGAGAAATCATCCATGAAAATCTCAAGGAAGTTCTCGACCATATCGGAAAAGATACTCAACAAGCAACGTTGGAATGTTGCCGGTGCATTGCATAGTCCAAAAGGCATCCATCTATAAGCAAACGTCCCAAAAGGACAAGTGAACATGGTTTTCTCCTGGTCTTCGGGGGCAACTAGGATTTGATTGTACCCCGAATAACCATCAAGGAAACAGTAATAGGCGTGTCCAGCGAGTCTCTCCAACATCTGGTTGATGAAAGGTAGAGGGAAGTGCTCCTTACGCGTGACCGCATTCAACTTCTTATAGTCAGTGCAAACTCGCCACCCAGTTTGAAGTCATGTGGGTACAAGCTCATTGTTATAATTTTGGACAACAGTGATACACAACTTCTTGGGCACAACCTGGACAGGACTTACCCAAGTACTGTCTGAAATAGGGAAAGTGATGTCATGATCTAAACATTTGATGATCTCTTTCTTAGCTACTTCTGTCATGGCTGGATTTAAACGCCTCTGTGGGTCACGACGTGGTCGTGCCTCATCCTCCATAAAGATGTGGTGTTGTACGACGTCGGGACTTATCCCTTTAATGTCCTTCAAGGACCACACAATGGCTTATTTGTGCTCCTTTAGGACTTGAATCAGACGCTCTTCCTGATCACCAGTCAACATCGATGAAATAATCACTGGAAATGACATGTTGCGACCGAGAAAAACGTGTTTCAGTTACTTAGGGAGTTCTTTAAGCTCAATTGTGGGTCGTTCCTCAAGGCGAGGCATGATATCTAGCTCAAGATGTAAGATAGGAGGAGCTCGCATGTACTGAAAAACATAAACATCATTGCTCAACTCCCCCCCGTCCTCTTCATGATCGGAATCATCCATGATGTAAGCACTTAGATTTTCATGAATCAGGGGGTACTCTTCTTCTATTTCTTCTCCCAAGTCCCGGATAAGATTAATTTCCATGGGGTCCTCGAAATATGACGGCTGCCTGGACATATTGAATACATGGAATGTCGCGGTCAAGTTCCCGAATGATAATTTCATCAATACAGTATGACAATTGATGAAGGCATTTGACGTTGCCAAAAAAGGTCTACCCAAAATCAAGGGAATCTGAGAGTGGGTAGTCTTGATTGGTTCGGTCTCAAGGACGACGAAGTCAACAAGAAATATGAAATCACCGAGCTTGATTAGGACATCTTCAATGACCCCCAACGGGACTTTGATCGAACGATCAGCCAACTGCAAAGTTGTTTTCGTAGGTTTGAGCTCGCCTAGGCTTAATCGTTGATACACAAAAGCTGGTAAGTGGTTAACCGCCGACCCTAGATCTAGCGAGACATTATTAATGCGAGAGTCCCCAATGATACATGAAATTGTAGGACTACCTGGGTCCTTCAATCTTACGTAAGTTGGGTTCGAAATGATCGAGCTCACAATAGCCGCCAAAAAGGCTTTGCTAGGGACGTTGGTTTTCCTCTTAGTTGTACAGAGATCCTTCAAGAATTTTGCATAGGGAGGTATTTGTTGAATCATGTCTAACAAAGGAATGTTGACATTCACTTTCTTAAATATCTCCAGCATTTTATCCACACTGTCACTCTGTTTCTTAGACAACCTACTAGGATAAGGATCTTTTGGTACGTATGTCCTAGGAGGAGCCGAAGAAGGAGGAGTTGGTGTATTACTCTCACCCTCGGACTCTTTCTCACCATAATTCCCACAAGGGGTTGCTGATGCATTGCATACATTGCATCATATGTCTTTCATTTAGATTACTTTTATATCAATAAATGCTACTAAGGTATGTGTTTAGTCGTATTTACAGAATACAGGGACTTGGATGCAAATTACCCACATTCCAAGCATAAACGTGTGCAAAAGATTCATTTCTATCATAAAGACCGAATTCAAGTTTATCGGGTTTCAATTGGAAATGCATCCAAGCATAAAAGCATTCAAGGAGCTAATTACAAAAAGGTCAAGGGCTTAATTGCAAAATGCCAAGGACCTGATTGCAAAAGAAAAGGATAAAGTTATTTTGTTGGAAAAGTCAAAAGAAAAGTCAAAAATAAATCCCCAACAATGGAAGGAATTAATCCGGAGTTCAAGACAATGGAAAGAATCATCCAGACGTGCAAATAAAGATCAAATCATACCATAAACGCACCACAAAAATCTGGACGCGATCTGACTATATTGTGCGGCGAATTAGCCGCACAATACATGTATCAGGTGGCGATTTCGCCGCCCCACCTTCTCTTCTCGCGTTCAAACTTCGTCCAGTGTTGTGTTGACGCGTGTACTCTCCTTTTATGTATTGGTATCCCCTGTATCGGCTATAAATAGCCCTGTAGGACGAATGTAACACATCTTTGAACCTTTGGTCTTGGATCATTAGTAATAAAATTCTGTTCTTTTAATTCTTGTTTTTATTTTATTTTAAATGTCTCTAGGATCCCTTCTTCTTCCTCCCTCCATGAGTTTCTAACTCTTTCCAAAGGGTGGAGGTGATGGAATTAGGGTTAGAGAAGATGAATGCATGTTATTGTTTTAAGTTCGTGATTAGTATATTTTGATTACTTGAGTTTATGTTAAATCATTTATCTTGTAATGCTTCATAACTAACATGATTTATTTCAAGTTTCTCCATTCTCCAATCTGAACCTAAGTCTAGACCTCCACCCGACGGAATTCTCCATCTTTATTCTTGTTTTTAGTTTTAATTGTTTTTGTTTCGTACTTTAGATAATTAAATCAAAAATACCAAAAACCCAACTTATTTCTTCTTCCTTCTTCCTCTTAATCGAAAATAACATTAACAACGAAATCTCTCCCTCCTTGTGTTCGACCCGTACTTGCCACCGCTTCATCGCGGCCGTGCACTTGCGGTATAAATAAAATTCTCATCAAGTTTTTGGCGCCGTTGCCGGGGAGGCGACGAAGATTTCGTTTGTTTTTGTATTTTCGATTTTTTTCTGTTTATCGTGTGCGCAATCTAACTATTTGGATTTGCATTTCAGGAGACGACAGAGCTCGCGGTGAAATCTCACCGCATTCTGAACCAAGTGGGAGGCGGAATCGTCGCACCAACAAGGTAAAGTGCGGCGGAAACGCCGCACAGGGTTGGAATCTGGTCTTCAATTTTCTGGGGCATCGTCGACATCTCTGGGTGGTCTCATTGAGCTACTGGAATCTCCGAGAGCGGGCGGCGAACCCGACTGAGCACTGCGGAGGTAACTTTTCTTGCCTTTCTCGTAAAATCTGAATAGTTGAAAAGTTTCCTTTCGTAGAATTTCACGTGTTAGGGTTACAATTCCATAATTGGCAATAATTCAACTCTGACCTAAAATTGGCAAAATTAGAAAGACCTTAGTGCATGCATCATATAATGTTTTGCTTGCATTATTCTTGCTAAATTCTTGCAAATTAATACTTGTTGAAGATTGCTGGAGGCAAGGTACGTATCGAGGCTTTTATCGATTGCATTAGAGCATATAATTTAGTTGCACACAACCTTGCAATTGCCCCCATTAAAAGGATCATTGTTTGACTATCTTTGCTAGATGTAAGTTAAACTATCTTAAGGGCAACTCCGTAGGAAAAGATACGGTGGGGATTTCATCACCCTCCCGTAGCCCACAAACCACAATCCTGAAGTGTCGCCTAAGCCTAAAAATTTAAAATCAATTAGACATTGGCCCCTAAGGACTCGGACTCAATTAAGGAGAAGAATTGGTTTGACTTGCTATGACCTGAAGCTAATTGAATCCAATTTGGTGTCTAGAAAGTGTTTTTGTGTCGACGAAAGTCTTCCAAGCGACGTGGTTGTCTAATTGGCACCGACCCTGTCGGAAGCGCCCCCACTAGCTATACACTAACTGGCCAACTTGGTTTGATTGGTGAGGGAGGTGAATCAAGCAAATCAATTCGACTCAACCAGTTAGGAGTCGTCTAGATCTAAGTGACACTAGGTCTAGGATTGTTTTTACCGTGCTTGTTCAGGAAATTTCTGACCAACCCTAATTTTTATCCTTTAGAGTTAAGTTTCTCTTCTCGTCTGAGTCTTCTTTCCCTTCTCATCGTTACCTTTCTATTGTTTGTTTCCATTTTCAAATATAAAAAAAAATAATAAAAAAAAATTAATAAAAAAAAAAAAACTTAATTAATTCTTGAAATTAAATTTGGAATTTAAATTTCGAATTTGAATTCAAAAATTGATTCAACCCGGTGCACTCAGATTTGGATTCGGGACTTGAGTAATCGACTCTCACGAGTTCATCTAGATTCCAGTCTGGAACTTAACCCCAATCCACCTGTTGCACCACCTCACCCGGATCTAATGGGTGAGAACGTAGTGGACCCGCCTGTTGCACAACCTATAACTCTGAGGGATCGGTGCTACCCAACGATGGCTGCTCAGCCATCGTGCATCGTTATGCCCACCATCCCGGGTCGCGACTTCGAACTTAAGGCACAATACATGAGTATGTTGCCTAAGTTCACCTCTAGGGAAGACCCATATCTCTTCCTTAGAGAATTTGAAGAAATCTGCTCTCTTATGCAATACCAGCATATCCCTGAAGAGGCAGTGCGTCTGAAATTCGTGCCTCTAGCACTGAAAGACGACGCTAAGAAATGGCTATATAGTCTAGCCGAAAGATCTATTAGAAGTTGGGCCGAATTTGTTCAAGTTTTCCTAAAAAAATATTTCCCCAACCATAAGACTATGAAGATTAGGAATGAAATTGTTGCATTCGTTCAGTCTGAGAGCGAGCCGTTCTATTCCTATCTTGAGAGATTTAAGAGTGTCTTGACCCAATGCCCTCATCACGGAATACCGAAGTGGCAATTATGCCAAATTATTTATGAGGGATTGACACCCACATCTAGAGTTATGCTAGAATCTGTGAGCCAAGGGAACTTCATGTCCAAAAATGAAAATGATGCCTGGACTTTTCTTGAGGATTTAGCTGAAAATAGTATGCAATGGGACAATGCTAGAACACCCATCAACCCGAGTATTGGATCTAGAATAGCGAGTCAACCCCGACCAGGTGTCTTAGCTGTAGACTCCAACATAGCGGCTGAGGCAAAACTAGCTACCCTAATGCGTAGAATGGAAAATCTAGAGCTACAAAATCAATCCCGAATGAATCAACCCTTGTCTATCCCCTGCTCTAGATGTGGTCAGACTGGTCATTTAATGGAGGACTGTGTGGACCTGGAACATGTTAATGCCACATTTAACAATTCGAGAAATGATCCTTACGCATCAACCTATAACCCAGGTTGGCGTAATCATCCCAATTTTTCGTGGACCCAACAAGGACAACCTCCTAGACAACAACAAACCCCATATAACCAAAATAATACATCATCTGGGGGTAATAACAATGGAAATCATGAGGTTAGGTTGACAAAATTAGAAACTTTAATGACAACTTTTATACAAACAACCAACCAATCATTCCAAAGGCTAGAGACACAGGTCAGCCAATTAGCACAGATAATAGGTGAAAGAGAAAAGGGCCAATTACCAAGTCAACCTGAGGTGAACCCAAGAACTAATAATCAATATCAATCTTATCAACCGCCTTCAGGAACTAACAACCCGAGACCGGTTCAAATGGTTAATGAGGAAGGACCGTTCCAACAAATCAATGCTGTAGTATCATTACGGTCCGGAAGACAAATTGACAATAATGTGGTAAACCCTAGAATGACTAATCAATCTAGCCATCAAGCACCCACATATGACTTGACCATTGAACCCGACGTCCAAATTGAAAAGCCCAATCCACCCACCCAACCTGAACCTGTGGCTCAACCTGAACCTGAGCGAGTCTATGTGCCTAAAGCCCCATTTCCCAATAGACTCAAAAAGAACTCTAGTGCACAAATAGAGAAAATCTTGGAAGTATTTAAGCAAGTTAAGGTAAACATTCCACTCTTAGACATGATTCAACAAATACCTGCTTATGCTAAATTCTTAAAAGATTTGTGCACTAAGAAGAGAAAAACGAATGTACCAAAGAAGGCATTCTTAACTGCAAACATATGCTCAATTCTTTCCAACACATCTCCTATAAAATATAAGGACCCGGGGTGTCCCACAATTTCATGTTCAATAGGAGATACGTTTATCAATAAAGCTCTTCTAGACCTTGGTGCAAGCGTTAACTTGCTCCCATTTTCTGTCTACGAGCAACTCAACCTTGGTCCACTGAAACCCTCTAGGACAACCCTCCAATTCGCTGATTGTTCTGTTAAGAAACCGAGAGGTATAGTAGAGGACGTTTTGATTAAGGTTGGTGACTTCATTTATCTAGTGGATTTTGTCGTACTTGATACTGAACCTGTTGTAAATCCTAATCGACAAATCCCTGTAATTCTAGGTAGACCCTTTTTAGCCACTTCGGAAGCATTAATAAACTGTCGAAATGGGCTCATGCAATTATCTTTCGGGAACTTAAAAGCAGAATTTAATATCTTCCATATTGATAATGAGCCAGAAATAATATGCAACCCAAGTGATGTTGTGATGAGAGCACGTATTTATCAGAATTCTGAATCAAATAAATCATCACATAAGCAAAAAGGAAGTAAGAAAAAAGGGAGTGATCCATTTACTCAACCACCATCACTCGAGCAAATAAGCGAACCAATTCAAGTGAGAAGAGTGGAATCTTTTCCTCAAGTCAACATGGGGAACAATTCAACTGGATACAGGCACCAATATGGTGTCATTCAATCCAGTTCTGATTACGGTTGACTATGAGCAAACTCAACCCCTCTACCGCAAGCCGACTCAGGTAATAAGTGCATTTATTTTATCTATGCATACATTGAGGACAATGCATGATTTAGGTGTGGGGGGGGGTTTATCTATGTATATATCTATTTGTTTGTTTTCTTCTATTGAAAAAAAAAAGAAAAAAAAAATCAATGTTCCATGACATAGCTTAAGATTGAACTACCAAAATCTGTGTACAAATTGCATTGAGTCTTTGTTCCTTATTATATAATTCTGCTTGTAGAAATTGTGACATAAATCTAAGTTCCAAAGAAATAACCCATTGCCCTTTAAGACATGTATGCACTTAAATTGGATGAATCAAATCTTTGAAGTGGTTGATAAAAAGCAGAGGTTGAGGAAAATATACCGGGAAGTGTGGACTTCTAATAGCAATTAAGCCTTGAGGAAAATAAAAATAAAAATAAAGGAATAAAGTGAAGAAAACACATTTTGCAAAATGATTACAAAGGCCCAAGCCTTTGAGTCACTGGTCCGTAGGGGTATCTTGAAACCCGGTAACTTGAGTCTACCAGCTCGGGATTATCGACCAAACTCGCTACACAAATGCAAAAAGGGTAAAAGTGTCAAAATGCAAATGTGTTGAATCACGGAAGAAAAGAAAAGAAAAAAAATAATAATAATACTCAAGGCCCAAAGCTAAAAGAATGATCCATGACATGGTTGATCCGAATGATACTTCACCACCAGAGGAGGCGTGCAAAATAATTCAAGTGATAAACATGTGTAAAAGGGTTAGTGGTGTGAATGTTGGAGGAACAAAGACCAAGTCATATTTTTAATGAGTTAGATTTATATAATGCGCATGCAAGAAGTCTCAGTGATATGTATATGGTTGAGGTAGGGACATTGAGAACTATTAATGAAATGTTGATTCAGGATTTTGTGGGTATATCCGCTGAAAACCCTCAGGAGACAACACTCCTTCCCTTGGCAACAAGGAGGTTTAAAGGCTTGTTGCACATGCTAAGTGCAACCGTGATTCCTACGAAAGTGAGTTAGGATTTCCCTGTTTTCATTTTCTTATATTCTGCTTTGCTAGGGACTAGCAAAATCTAGGTGTGGGGGTATTTGATGCATTGCATACATTGCATCATATGTCTTTCATTTAGATTACTTTTATATCAATAAATGCTACTAAGGTATGTGTTTAGTCGTATTTACAGAATACAGGGACTTGGATGCAAATTACCCACATTCCAAGCATAAACGTGTGCAAAAGATTCATTTCTATCATAAAGACCGAATTCAAGTTTATCGGGTTTCAATTGGAAATGCATCCAAGCATAAAAGCATTCAAGGAGCTAATTACAAAAAGGTCAAGGGCTTAATTGCAAAATGCCAAGGACCTGATTGCAAAAGAAAAGGATAAAGTTATTTTGTTGGAAAAGTCAAAAGAAAAGTCAAAAATAAATCCCCAACAATGGAAGGAATTAATCCGGAGTTCAAGACAATGGAAAGAATCATCCAGACGTGCAAATAAAGATCAAATCATACCATAAACGCACCACAAAAATCTGGACGCGATCTGACTATATTGTGCGGCGAATTAGCCGCACAATACATGTATCAGGTGGCGATTTCGCCGCCCCACCTTCTCTTCTCGCGTTCAAACTTCGTCCAGTGTTGTGTTGACGCGTGTACTCTCCTTTTATGTATTGGTATCCCCTGTATCGGCTATAAATAGCCATGTAGGACGAATGTAACACATCTTTGAACCTTTGGTCTTGGATCATTAGTAATAAAATTCTGTTCTTTTAATTCTTGTTTTTATTTTATTTTAAATGTCTCTAGGATCCCTTCTTCTTCCTCCCTCCATGAGTTTCTAACTCTTTCCAAAGGGTGGAGGTGATGGAATTAGGGTTAGAGAAGATGAATGCATGTTATTGTTTTAAGTTCGTGATTAGTATATTTTGATTACTTGAGTTTATGTTAAATCATTTATCTTGTAATGCTTCATAACTAACATGATTTATTTCAAGTTTCTCCATTCTCCAATCTGAACCTAAGTCTAGACCTCCACCCGACGGAATTCTCCATCTTTATTCTTGTTTTTAGTTTTAATTGTTTTTGTTTCGTACTTTAGATAATTAAATCAAAAATACCAAAAACCCAACTTATTTCTTCTTCCTTCTTCCTCTTAATCGAAAATAACATTAACAACGAAATCTCTCCCTCCTTGTGTTCGACCCGTACTTGCCACCGCTTCATCGCGGCCGTGCACTTGCGGTATAAATAAAATTCTCATCAGTTGCACATATGGATTTACTGGCAAGGAAACATGGTTGTTGACCTGCTTCCCATTTCTCAGGGTCACAATGGCATTAACATGGTTGACAAGTTCTTCCACGTAGTTCACTTGCCCCCCCCTGTGGTCTTGAACTTACATTTTGCATGTTCGAGTGAAGTTGAGTACGGGGGTTAGCCACAGGTTGGCTAGGCAGACTCCCTCTATCTCTCTCATGTACAGACTAAGCCAATTGGCCTATCTGAAGCTCGAGCGATTTGAGGTCTGCTGATTCGAAGTGAGGACTTGACTCGTGGACGACATACAGTTTTTTACAGAGTTCTCAACTCCACGAGTTAAGTTCTCATGCGAATTAAACCGGGTTTCCAAGTTGTTAGAATTTGGGAAACCTGGTGGGTTGGTGTTTTGACTTTGGGGTGGCTGATGAGATTGTGAATGCATGGAACGGTGGTGTGGTCGGTTAGGTTGTCGAGAAAGGTTTGAAGGACCACCAGGGGTATTGTTATGGTTCCCTGAAAAATTAGGGTGGTTCCCCCATCGAGGGTTATATGATGATGAATATGGGTCATTCCTTGATCTATCATAGATGGCATTGACATGTTCCATTTCAGGAGGAATGGATGGACACTCACCCCCTATACGACCTATCCTACAACATAAATGACATGGATCTGAACCAGATGCAGACACATGTGACACATCGTGCTGGTTTTGGAGCTCAATCAAATCCATACGGCGCATTAAGGCCGCCATGTGCGCCTCGGTGGCCGTAGTGGTATCGACGGCAAATGTGGCACCCGATCTAGTCAAGTTTACATTTGGGATCCTCGCTCCTATGCTAGATAATGCAAGTGGTTCCCTTACACTCTCCCATTGCATGGTTTTCTTAGCGAGGTCTTCTAGGAAAGCCCATGCCTCCCTTGCATCCTTTCTTAAGAACTCTCCTTGACACATGGACTCAAGGAACGTTCGGGACGGGATGTGAAGACTCTCGTAAACAATCTGACACAGGTGCCACAACTCGATGCCATGGTGAGGGCATGAGGATAGTAGCACCTTGAACCTCTCTAAGTATGCATGGAATGATTCGGTCTCATGTTGATAAAACGAATTGATTTCGTTCCTCAGTTTTTGAGTACGATGATTTGGAAAGTACTTCTTAAGGAATGCAGACTGAAACTCATCCCAAGTCCTAAAGGAATTTGCCTGGTTGCTGTACAACCACTTCTTGGCAACATCCTTCAGTGCAAAGGGGACAAGCCTAAGATGGATGGAGTCTGTGCTAAGTTGTTGCAGCTTGAACATAACACAGACCTCCTCAAATTCCCTGAGAAAGATATAGGGATCACCCTTCCCATTGAAGTGAGGGAGCATGGAAAAAAACTGAGGCTTAACCTCAAAGTGGTCCCATTCGCCTCTGGCAATACGATGCATGAGGGTAGAGCAGTATCGCTCAGGTAGCATCGATCACGGAGAGGTATGGGAGAGACAATAGGAAGAACAGGTAGAGCAGGTGGGATAGGTGGGTCCAGCAACTCCTCCTCCTCGAGGTAATGAGCAGCCATTGAACCCGGACTATGTGCGACACGAGAGGAGGGAGGCGTCGTGAAATTGACTACCGAAGCGGGGTTGACGACACGCCTCGTCAAACGGCCACTCTCGTCTCGTGCCCACACAAGCATGCACAAAGGTGCACACACACACAAACCAAAACCTTTTTTTTCAAAACAAAGAATGTGCGTAGAGGAGAAGACGGGAGGACACAGAAGAGAGAGAATGACTCAGGAGAGAAGGGAAGAAGTCCTTATGCTACGGCGGGTGGGTACAGGTAGAAGCACACAAGCAAACAAGGCTCAAACAGTCCTAAGGTCGCTAAGGCTAATTTCCTTTCATTAGAATGTTGAATTTTGTTAATGTAGGTTGTAGTGTAATGATTAGTGAGTAGTTCCGTCCCTAATTGGGGGGGTGGAGAAATATGTGATATGATTATGTGATGTATTAGGTGTGTGTCATCTTAATCTTTTGAGCCTTATAGGATTTCCATAACCATCTAATGGGATTTCAGTCTTGTCTTTCATATGCTAATGCTCTTGAATGAAGCTTAGAATATGCTTATATTAGTGGACCTATTTTATGGGGAATGATGAGGTAAGGATAAGGATGGAATTAAAATTGGAAACATGACTTGTAGTTGCATGTGTTCTTGTCGCTTTTACCTTGGTTAAAGCCTTGTATGTTTTAATGATAATGTGCTATCTTATTTCATGTGGAGGCATAATAGGGTCTAGTCTTAGACATGAGTTCATTTAGCTTCATTCCAATTATTGTCTTGTACGTTTTAATGATATTGTGTTATCTTAATTCATGTGGAGGCCAAGTTGGAATTAGTTTTATGATTTTCATGCACTACATTTTGTGATGAGCATTATTGAACACACACACATACACATATATTTGTATTCACATTCTTTCTCTACCCTCTATGGGGTTTAGTTTTATTGCGTATTTTCCAATTCCTTTCGCATTGTAGTGTAGTTTAGATCATAACTATTTTCTCTCCTTCTTTCCCACCCGCCTTCGAAGAAACTAAAGTCGACACACCTCCTTGTGGATCGACCCGTATTTGCTACCAGTTCAACATGGTCGTGCACTTGCGGTTAATTAAAACGTATCAATCAAGTTTTTGGCGCTGTTGCCGGGGAGGTGCTCTGTCCAGACTTTGGTTTGGACGATTCGAGTGGTTTTTATTTTTTGTTTTTAGTTTTGGTTTGTTTCAGGGATCCTATGGATCAAGGGGAAGCTACTGGAGGAAATGAAGGTCAAAAGACACCAAACTGACCGCCAATTGGCGGCCTAGTGAACGTCTTTGTCTTTTCATAGTAGTTCTGAGTTTTAGTGTCTGGTCAAAAGACACCAAGTTTTGTTCTGGTAGTTTGTTTTTTCATATTAGTTGTGTGGAAGTGCAATCTTGCATGTTCTGACTTTTAGTTTGCTCCCAAATTAACAATCAATCCCCTTTAATCAACTTGGACCATAAAACTCAAAGCAAAATATTGGACTTCTTGTCATCTAGGTCATGCACCATTTGTAGACCTTGCATGCATTTGTCTTTTCTTTTCTTTACATTCTTGTTGTCGAATGTTTGCGTGAGGTACGTGCACCCATTCTCTCATTCATGCATGATTAAAGCATGCATTAGTTAGTAAGGTGCATCGGGACAAGAGTGAGGTGAGTGCTTGCTAGCCTATGATTTCAAAACATCTTTAAGGGGCATCACCTATAGTCTTCAAAGATAAGGTGGGGGATTTCATCACCCCTTAATCTAAAAGCAAGTAGACGTTGGCCCTAAGGAATTCGAACGCACTAGGAGAGTGATCGAGTTCAGACCGTCATGACCTTCTCGACGTCGCCTGCGTTGTCGATAGTAGGAGGTACTGGATCTCCAGATTTTGTATCATTTGCTGGGCATTCTGGTCTTCGTTGTAGGGAGGTGAGGCGTGTCGAGACTAGTGACCTCGAAGTTAGGCGTCGTCTAGCCTAAGGACCCATAGCCATATGTTGTTTGAGCCGTGCTTGCTAGATTAAGTTTCTACGATCTCCACTACCCACGCTAGTTTCTAGGGATTCTTCCCTTCTCCTCTGAGTCGTCTTTTTCTAACCAACTTCTACGTTCTAGTCTCCTCCCCTTTAGACTCTGTGGTAGCGTTTTAAGGTTGAGTTGAGGACTTTTTGCGAGCTTAGCCTCGTGGTGGTGAGAGTGGTTGACTCGAGAGTTTTTTGTTGAGATGGATGGTTACATGGGTGACCATCCATATCATTGTTGGGTCCAGGACAATTCTCCCTGGTATTCCGAACCCATGCAACCTGGGGTGGCTCAGACTAACACCCCGTTTGGTTGGGACAATCTTAATTGTGTGGCTGAGCAATCTTCAGATTGGGATAATATGAGAGAGCACCGACTGCTAGACCAACATCTAGTTATGTCGGATCATATGCTGGTCAACAAACTGATACATTACAACAAACTTTGGCCTCCTTCATGCGTGCAGTAGACGACATGAGTGCACCGGTGGCTCCAGTAGCCGTACCGTGCGACTGTTGCGGGTTGAGTGGTCATGTTATCGGGGAATGTCCTTATGTTCCCCCAGAGCCTGAGTATGAGCATACCATTTCCCAAAATGCTCAATATGACCATTACGCATCCGCGTACAACCCGAGAGGAATAGATTCGTGGGGAGACAATTCTTATTCAAATTCTTATACATCATTTTCACCCTAGTATCCTCCTCCCGGATACCAACACCCTAATCCAAATCATTGGCCTCATTCTCAGCCCATCAAGACCCAACCCCAAAATTTCCCAAATTCTAACATGAACCTCAATGTTGACCCCAAACTTGATTCCTTAAAAAAACCTCCAAAAGTTCATGGAAATCACACAAACTTTATTGAAGTCCAACTTGAATTACTTGCAAACTATGGAAATGCAAGTCAGTCAAATGAGACAACAATTCCGTGAACGTGAGGAGGGTAACCTTTCTTGTCAACACGAGGATTTCTCTTCTGATATCGAACCACCACCACATCCACAAATTCAAAGCACAATCATTCAAAGTCAAACTCCTAGTCAGTCTGAGGGACTTGGGGTTTCAATTCACGATCACATTGTGGAGGATTCGATCCAAATTTTGAATAACATGGACCAGCTTCATTATGAGTCGGCACAGGATTGTGCCGTATATTTTTGTCCTGTGGCCCTTGAGCCATATGATCTTCATGTTGTGCCTCTTAAGGACTCATCTCTGGTGGAGCAAGAGCTCCCTAGTACCCTCAATTTCAAACAACATGATGAGAGTTTGCCTCTCACTATTGTTCCTGATCATCATGGAAATGATGGAACATCAAACAACTACATTGCTAATGAGGGTATTAGGAGTTCCTTGGAGGATACCTTGGGTAAGAGACCCACTTTTTCTTCACCTGGTGAGTCGGACATGCCTAACGAGGTTCTTGACCTCGTTCCGACCCACCAGCCTGTTGGTTGGAGAGTTTGGATTGATTAGTGAGTAGTTCCATCCCAATTGGGGGTGGAGAAATATGTGATATGATTATGTGATGTATTAGGTGTGTGTCATCTTAATTCTTTGAGCCTCATAGGATTTCCATAACCATCTAATGGGATTTCAGTCTTATCTTTGATATGCTAATGCTCTTGAATGAAGCTTAGCATATGCTTAGATTAGTGGACCTATTTTATGGGGAATGATAAGCTAAGGATAAGGATGGAATTAATATTGGAAACATGACTTCTAGTTGCATGCACTCTTGTCGCTTTTACCTTGGTTAATGCCTTGTATGTTTTAATGTAATGTGCTATCTTATTTCATGTGGAGGCATAATAGGGTCTAGTCTTTATACATGAGTTCATTTAGCTTCATTCCAATTATTGTCTTGTATGTTTTAATGATATTGTGTTATCTGAATTCATGTGGAGGTAAAGTTGGATTTAGTTTTATGATTTTCATGCACTACATGTTGTGATGAGCATAATTGAACACACAAACAAACACATATATTTGTATTCACATTCTTTCTCTACCCACTATGGGGTTTAGTTGTATTGCGTATTTTTCATTCCTTTCGCATTGTAGTGTAGTTTAGATCATAACTCCTTTCTCTCCTTCTTTCCCACTCGCCTTCGAACAAACTAAAGTCGACACACCTCCCTATGGATCGACCCGTATTTGTCACCGCTTCAACGTGGTCGTGCACTTGCGGTTAATTAAAACGTATCAATCACGATGAACGAGGGTAGAGCGGTACCGCTAAAGTAGCATCGATCACGGAGAGGTATGGGAGCAAGAACAGGAAGACCAGGTGGGTCCAACAGTTGTTCCTCCTCGAGGTATTGAGCAGCCATGGAACCCGGATCGTGTGGGACACGAGAAGATGAAGGCGACGAGAAATCAACTACCGAGGCAGGATTGATGACATGGCTTGTACGTCCACTCTCGTCTCGTGCCCACACAAGCATGCACAAAGGTGCACACACACAAACTAATTTTTTTACAACTAAAATAGAATATGCGTGGAGGAGAAAATGGGAGGACACAGAAGAGAGAGAATGACTTAGGAGAGAAGGGAAGAAGTCCTTATGCTACGACGGGTGGGTACAGGTAGAAGCACACGAGCAAACAAGGCTTAAACAATCCAAAGGTCGTGATAGGTCCTTACAGCTAGACCACGTCTAACTGCGAGGTCACACAGCCTCAACACGCCTCACCTCCCTACGACGAGGACCACAAAGCCCAACAAGTGAGTGAAGATCCGGAGATCTCGTCTCTCCGACTATTGACTGAGTGGGCAACGCCGATCAGGATATGACGGTCGTGACTGGATCACTCTCCTAATGCGCTCAAGATCCTTAGGGCCAATGTCTACTTGATTTTAAAATTAGGTTATTAATTAGTGTGGTTGTTGGGGGCGAAGGAAAGGGTGATGAAATCCCTTACCTTATCTTATATGGGACAGGCCCTCCTTAGTAGCATTTTGGAGTCTTAATCTAGCAATCAACTCTCCAAACAAACACTCAACTCACACTTATTGCAATGCAATTCCTACTAACTAATGCATGTTCATACGAAATGCATGAATGAGAGTAGGAAATGCGTACCTCACGCCAGCACTTTGCAACTGAATGTAAAGCTAAAATAAAAGACAATCTACATGCCTAAGTCGAGTACATGATGCATGACCTAAACAAGAAAGAATGCCTAATCTTTTGCTTTGGGTTTTAGGGTCCAAGTTGCATAAAGGGAGATTGATTATTAATCTGGGAGCAAACTAAAAGTCAGATGATGAATAATTGAGCCCTTGATTTCTATCTTAAATATTTCAACAAGCCAAAGAAATTACAAAGGCAACACAGATTACCAGACCGCTAGTTGGCGGTCTCAGCCGTTGATTGGCGGTCTGAACCTCTTTGTTTGCCTCCAAACTTCACCAGATGCCTTCCCTTGAGATTATGAGTCTCCTAAAACAAAGGAAACTACAACAACAAAAATTAAATCCACCCGAATCGTCCAAACCAGAGTCTGGACTGGCACCGACCCGGTAACGGCGCCAAAAACTTGTTTGTTCATTTTAAATTTAGACCACAAGTTCACAACCATCGGTGAAGACGGGGCAAGTATGGGTCGTCTGTAGGAAGGTGAGCAGCCTCTGGCTTGACCGAAATCAAGTGGCGAAAAAAGGGAGAAGATTTGTGGATATGCTAATCTAAGTTGTGCTAAACTAGTAACAAGAAATGTAAAGCAAAACAACAACTAACGAAGCAAACTAAATCGAAAGAACCTAAAGTGGAAGTGCAAATCAAGAAGAGGGTGAAGAATGCAATCATTAAGCACAAATGTAGGTTGTATTTTCATGTATAGGAAGTGTCTAATGTTTATGGCAAAATCTATCAATCTCATTACTAACCTAGTTGATTAACATTCACATATACAAGTTGGTTATTTCTGAACCTAAACAAGCATGAGAGGTGTCTAATATTTGTGGAAAAACTCATCAAGTTACAAGTTCTGTCCTAAACAAGCAAGAATACATTTATGTTTATCAACACATTTCATACAAAGCATTCATTTCCATTCTCTTTTGCATGTATAAAACATCAACTCCACCCCACCCAAAGGGGATGGAACTACTCACTACCCATTACACTAATTATTATCCTAAGAAAGTAAAACATATTAACTAAGTTACTAAGATTAATGAAATGAAATTAAACTAAGTGTGCAAGCAACATGAAACAAGCAACATAACAAAGAGACTTTTATTAAATTCAGACTCACAATACAAGTAGCATCTTCCTACTTTAGTATTTTCTCCTAGGCTCCACTTCAAGTAGGAAGAATAGCCACCAAGTTTGTAGTGATTACAAGGAAATGTGAGGAGTTCTATTTTTAGTCATTGAAAAGGTATGCATTGACTGTAACAAACCAGCTAACTCATCATCAGCACTCTGAGCCTGAACGATACTCGAGACCAACTGAGGCTCAACTCTCAGCCCGGCAATCACTGCACCTCGCGACTCATCGGCGAACAGTCTCCACTCGGTCAACGCCTCAAGCAGCTTCCACTCCTCGATACAAAGACCTGCTGCAGTGACCTCCACCTTCCTGCTCAAAGCGTCAGCTACCGAATTTGCCTTCCCCGGATGGTACGAGATGGTGAAATCATAATCCTTAATCAGCTCGAGCCATCTTCGCTGCCTCATATTCAGCTCCTTCTGCGAAAACAGATACTTCAGGCTCTGATGGTCTGTGAACACCTCGAATCGCTCGCCATACAAATAATGCCTCCAAGTCTTCAGAGCGTGCACCACTGCCGCCAGCTCCAAATCATGAGTGGGGTAGTTCCTCTCGTGCACCTTCAACTGCCTCGAAGCATATGCAACCACTTGCCCGCGCTGCATAAGTACACATCCCAGTCCAACGCCTGACGCGTCACTGTAAATCACGAACCCACCACTGCCACTAGGAAGTGTCAGAACTGGAGCAGTCGTTAGCCGACTCTTCAGTTCCTGAAAACTGTCCTCGCACTTCTGGGACCACACGAACTCGACACCCTTCCGCGTCAGAGCCGTCAATGGCGAAGCCATCTCGAGAAATCCTGGATGAAACAATGATAATAACCTGCCAGACCCACAAAGCTCCTGATCTCTGCCACACTCGTCGGGGCTCTCCACTGTGTAACGGCCTCGACCTTCGCTGGATCTACGGAAATCCCATCACCTGACACGATGTGTCCCAAGAAGGCGACACTGCTCAGCCAGAACTCGCACTTCGACAGCTTGGCATACAACTGATGATCCCGCAAAATGCCAAGTACAACTCTCAAGTGCTCTCGATGCTGCTCCACATCTGGCGAGTAAACCAAAATATCGTCCACGAAGACGATCACAAACCGGTCGAGGTACTGACTGAACGTCCTGTTCATCAAATCCATAAACACTGCAGGCGCGTTCGTCAACCCAAACGGCATCACCAGAAACTCGTAATGCCCGTACCTCGTCCTGAAAGCTGTCTTCTGCACATCTGCCTCTCTGATCCTCAGCTGATGATAACCGGATCGCAGATCAATCTTCGAGAACACCTGCGCTGATTGCAACTGGTCAAACAGGTCCTCGATCCTGGGAAAGGGATACCGATTCCTTACGGTAACCTTGTTCAACATCCTGTAATCTATACACATCTGCAGTGATCCATCCTTCTTCTTCACGAAGAGTACCGGTGCTCCCCAAGGTGAGACACTGGGCGGATAAACCTCGTATCCATCAGATCCTGCAAGTGCCTCTTCAGCTCTGCCAGCTCCGCAGGTGCCATCCGATACGGCACCTTCGACTGTGGCGTAGTCCCAGCTACCAAATCGATCCCAAACTCAATCTCTCTGTGAGGCGGCAACCCAGTGACATCATCTGCAAATACATCGGGGAACTCCCGAACAATCTCGATGTCCTCCAATCTCTCCGCCTCTGGATCTGGAACTACCAAAGTGGCCACAAAAGCTCTGCAACCCTGCTGCAACAACTTCTGTGCCCTCACTGCTGATACAATCACTCTGCCTCCTCTATCTTTTGCCCCCCTGATCAACACATCTGGTAGACCATTCCTCGGGATCAGCATCTTCTTCTCCCGGCACAACACTCGCACATCGTACTGGGACAGCCAATCCATCCCCAGTATGACGTCGAAGTCCTCCATCGGCAACAAGATCAGGTCAGCCGGAAACTCCTGATCTCCCGAAACAATCGTGGCGCTAGGGAGGAAGCT
Organism: Triglochin maritima; assembly: GCA_963682175.1. NCBI lineage: Eukaryota > Viridiplantae > Streptophyta > Magnoliopsida > Alismatales > Juncaginaceae > Triglochin > Triglochin maritima. The sequence continues at coordinate 24,455,334 of OY821788.1, read as the reverse complement.
CCCCACAATGCCCACCAGACCCAAGGGTGTGCTGACTTCCAACGTGGCAGTCAACATCGCAGGGGTACGACCCAACACGCTCGCAAATCGCTCTGAAATGAACGAGTGTGTGGCCCCACAATCAAACAGCACTCTCGCACTCAACCCAGCAACAAAGAGCGTACCTTCCACCACCGTGCTGGCGTCTCTCGCCTCATCCGCCTGGATGGTAAAGACTCGACCGGTCCTCTGACCCTGCTGTCACTGCGGCGCAAAAGGTCGGAGACCTCCGCCTCTGCCACCTGCCGGCTGTCCCGACTGCCTGCTGGACCCGCCTGGCCCACTCGGACAATCTCTCATAAAATAGCCTGGCTTGCCACACCCGTGGCACACTGCGCGGCCCCAACACTCTCCTGAGTGAACTCGGCCACAACCTCTGCACGCCTCAGGCTGGCGTGATCCACCTCCTCCGATCCGGGGCCTCTTGCCCGGGTTCCCTGCTAGCGGAGCACCCGGACGTCCACTGACCTTCCCCGGTGCTCTCCTAGCCTCAGCATAATTCTGCTGGTAATCATGATCGATGATCGTCGCAAATCTCACCGCACCTGCCAGTGTCTGCGGCATACTGTAGGTCACCTGAGTACGGAGGTGCTTCCTCAGCCCCCGTACTCCCAGTATCCCCACTGGTGTCACGGTCCCGTGGGGGAGGCATCACGCGTCTCGGAGGCATCTACACACAAGGAACAACACACATCAAAACCATGAATTCATGAACTAATGCAGACTCTAAAACTCTAAGGATGGTTTCTTTGGATAAGGACACTGGAACTGAACGCTCTGATACCAAGTTGTAACATCCTCAAAACAGCAGAATTTTTTTAAATTTATAAACCCTCAATCAACAGAGGATATTACGCAATAAAGGGACACTGGTGCACCAACATATATAATATATATATATGAACATCAGAGTATACAAAAGTTGTGATTACATCAAAAGCATAAACAAAGGAAACAGAATCACACGACCTCAACCGAGAGAAAGCTGGATCTGGTAGCAGTGCTCCTCTCCTCGGTCACCACCCCCTAACGCCGATCACGGCCTGAAAGTAAACGTGCAACAATGCCTGAGTTTCCAGAAGGAAACCCCGTATGCCAAACTCTAAATGTATGCAATCAAAAGGCACTCTAGCATGCAATTCTACTAAACAAGAAAAGCATCACAACCAGGCTGGGCTCCAGGGCTCTCTCACCCAACCACAGCACACACCACAGGTACGGGGCTCCAGGTCTAATCTCAACCAACCACAGCACACACCACAGGTACGGGGCTCGAGGTCTAATCTCAACCAACCACTGCACACACCACAGTCATGGGGCTCCAGGTCTAATCTCAACCAACCGCCGCGACTCACACTCGTCGCCAAGCTGGGCTCCAGGTCTAATTTCAACCAACCACAGCTACCACGACACGACCAAGGGCTCCAGGTCTAATTTCAACCAACCCAAACGTATAAGGGCTCCAGGTCTAATTTCAACCAACCCCTACACGCGGTCCCTGCTCAGGCTCCAGGTCTATTTTCAACCAACCCGAACGCACTACGGAGCTCCAGGTCTATTTTCAACCAACTCCGTACAGACTAGCTGGGCTCCAGGTCTATTTTCAACCAACCACAGCTCTCACACAGTTACGGGGCTCCAGGTCTAATTTCAACCAACCACCGCAACCCTCGCACCTAGCACACTCGCCGGAAGAACATCGGCACCACCACTCGCCCCACTCGGACGACCACAACCACAACACCTCCATAGTTTAAAACAGGACACAAACGGTCAACCGAACCAAAAGTCCCGGTCGACCGAATTAAGAAAATACAGGGCAATCCACTTCGACAGGCACTCCATCGGTCGACCGATTCCCAACACCACACTCGTTCGGTCGAACCCAAATCAAGGGACGGTCGACCGTTTAGATGGTCAACACCCGGTTCAACGAACAAAACGACCAATCGGTCGACCGACAAAGGGGTCCCGGTCGACCGAAAGTCACCAGGGAACAAAATCCCACAACTCCACAACGAATTCGGTCGAACCACCGAGCACTCTCGGTCGACCGAATCCGTCCAGGGAAAATCCCTCACATGCACCATGAATTCGGTCGAACGCCGAGCACATCTAGGTCGACCGAATTCCACCAGAGCGTTCCCCACGCTCAGCACACAAGTCCGGTCGACCGAACCCTCATTCGGTCGAACCGACCACTCAGTCCACTTAAGTCACGGTCGGACGAGATCATAGAGCGGTCGACCGTTTATATAGTCTACGCCCCCAACCGACTTAAGACAGTGCACACGGTCGACCGGCAAAGGGGACCGGTCGACCGAATCTCTCCAGACTTGCCTCCTATGCACGATCGGTCGACCGCCCCAAAGGCATCGTTCGACCGATGTGAGGCAGAGCCCAAATTCTCTTCACGAACGGTCGACCGTTTGCACCAACCGGTCGACCGATCACGCATTGAAATCTGCTGCACATTTACTCGCGACGAGCTGAACGACCTACCGTCGACTTCCAAATACTCACGATAATTAAGTGAGTGAGCTTGACATACCTAAAGGTCTGAAGAGACCTTTGAAGAACCACGACGACGCCTCCACGAGCGCGCCTCCCCAAAACACGATCCGTCGACGACTCTCGCGTCCAAACGACGATCAATCACCTCCTCGACACACTCGAGCACTCCAACTCCTCCACCAATCCTACCACCACGATCACAGGAAACGCGAGGGATGGGTTAGCAAAACCACAACTCACCTCCGGCCACCACAACGACTCCGAAGAACTCCTCCACCACACGCCGGAGCACCACGCCTCCGCACCGGCGATCAACTGAGGGAGAGAGAGTGAGAAACGTGAGAGAGGGAGAGCAACTGAGAGGAAGAGGGAGAGGGAAACCAATAAATATCACTCACCTTTCAAACTCATCCATCCATCCATCTCCACTCCATCCCCACCACTCATCTCCTCTCAAAACCATCTCAACCCTTCACCTCATCCACATTCAATCCAAGCCATCCATCTCCATCTCCCCCTAAACCCCACCTAATCAACCACAAAGCACAATTAGGATTAGGATTAGGCTAGAATCCTACAACTACCCTAGGTGATTAATATGAGCATGACAAGTTTGTAATTAAGACAATTAGACAAGCATGGAATGTACCTAAGCTATGGCAGAAACCATCATGTAAGTATTCTTTTTAATGAAACAATTATACTAACATTTTTTCACATACACAAAAGTTTAGCATTCATTCAATCTACATAAAATGTATAAACATTGCTCCACCCCCAAAGGGGATGGAACTACTCACTACCCATTAAACTAATGATTACACTAAGCAAAGAAAACATTTTAACTAAGCTACTAAAATTACTAAACAAGAAATTAAACAAAGTAAAGCAACCAACACAAAACAAGCAACATAACAAGACAAGATTAAAAGAAATAGAGAAACTTTTATTATTAAAATGACTCACAATATAGGTAGCATTCTCCCAATTCAGTGTTTGCTTCAAGGCCTCACTTCAAGTTGGAAGAATTGCCACCAAATGTGAAGTGATTACAATGGAAGGTGAAGCGTTCTATTTATAGCCATAGAAAAGGTAATCCGGGACAATCCCCCGATGTGAGACTAAACAAATACCAAAAATAGACTACAAGCGGATATACCTACAAAATCCGAACAAGATGCAATTATTCAATCTAGACACTCGACTTGTTGGACATCTTTTGTCGATCATGGGACGCGGTAATCCTACGGGTCGACTCTATATCGGTAATCAGTCCACACACCTAGCCTAATGAACCATTCGTGCAAGTTAAATAAGGAATTAAGTGAAAGACATGGACAACCTCAACATCCTCAAGTGATACAAAGTGTAAGGTCCATTAACGTTCATATTCGCATTACCATTTTTTTCTTTTTGTTTCTTTTCTCTTTTTTTTCTTTTTTCTTTTTATTAGTTGGAGCTTCATTCTCCCAGGGTTAGGTTTCATTCATCATTGCCCATGAGGACTTACACTATTGAGTAACATCATTTCATGCTTATATTTGTATCTTATTTCCATTATCTTACATCTAAACAATGTCACGTGACGAGTTTTATGTTTGAATTTCAGAAATAAATAGGTTTGAAGAGATGAAGCATAAAAGGACCCAAAAGCAGGGAAAAGGACTGAATTATGAGAGCTGGGGACTATGATGCAAGGCAGAAGGACCTGAATGAAACCGAAGGACCAAAGAGCAAAACAGAAAACTCCACACCATCATGGGGACTATTTTGGCAATTCGATTCGGGTCGGAGCTCCAATAAACAAAGCATATGCATCAAAGACCAACAAAGATATCCAGAAAAGCCCACAACAAATTCCAGACCGATCCAGAACCAATAGACCGCCAATTGGCGGTCTGTTGGGCTCTAGATCCGCTAATCTTTGGCGGGCATGTGTATTACAGTGTGTTTATTCTATTTCTGGTATTTGTTTAGTCCCACATCGGGGGATTGTCCCGGATTACCTTTTTCTATGGCTATAAATAGAACACTTCACCTTCTGTTGTAAACTACCCATTGCTTGGTGGCATTCTCTCTACTAAGGAGTAAGCCTTGAAGCAAAACTCAAGGTGGAGAAGAATGCTACCTTCAATGTGAGTCATTGTTAATAAAATAATTGTTCTAGTTTCTTGTAAGCTTGTCTTTTAATTTGTGCATGCTTGTTTAGTCTTTCCTTTCCTTTTAAGCTTCTTTAATGCTCCTTTCTTGCTTCGTTAAATTTCCTTTCAGTATAATGTTTCATTTTGTTAATGTAGGTAGTGTAATGATTAATGAGTAGTTCCATCCTCTTTGGGGGTGGAGTAGATGTATGTACATGTTATGTAGGTGGTATGAATGCTAGATATTATTGTTTGTGAGAGATATTAGTATGCTTGCTTGAATTAATAAGAACTTTACTTGATGGTTTCTGCCATAGTTAGGTACACTTCATGCTCGTTATGTTCTTAATAACAACCTTGCATTTCTCATATTAATCACCTAGGTTAGTGTTGTAAATGATAGGTCTTGCCATGAGGTATTTCTTATGCATGAACAAACACTAACCACACTTGAGCTTATTGTATGCATTTACCACACTTATTTCATGTGCAGACACACACTCCACCCCTTAGGGGTTTTCCATTCCTGATTTTTATCTCCTTTCATTAGTTGCTTAGTTTAGTTTGTTTTGTGATTTCATTTCAGCCTTCCTAGTTTACTAGTTTAGATTAGTGTAGTTAGTGTAATCAATCTTTCTCTCCTTTCCTTACCACTCGCCTTCGAACAAACCAATAGTCGACAAACCTCCCTGTGGATCGACCCGTATTTGCCACCGCTTCAATGCGGTCGTGCACTTGCAGTTTAAATAAAACGAATTAATAAACTATCACGTACACCTTTCCACAAATCTCCACATAGGGCAATCCCTACCACCTGTGTAACGGGAGTTCGGTCGGTGCATCCCAAGTTAGATGACTCGAAAGCACCAGGCACAAACTCCCCTCAGACCTACTTTCCTGAGTGATAGGAGCCGTGCAAGAAGAGAGAACACCTACTCACTTATTTCTTATCTACACATGAACCAAAACCCCTACACTTAATGTCTCACAACAAGATTTAAAGTGTCCTTGACAATAACAAACTTCCTTAAATTAACAACCACGAATTATTGACTCACTAGGTTCAGGGCGGACTTCTTTAATTGTTTGAGCACTGAAACCCTATGATTACTCGGCCCCCGAGGGAAAACTGGGGTGCCTTCTAACGACTAGATAACTCCTAAAGCCACTGTACTAGATATCCTAATGCATCAAGTTCAAGATAATTTTGGGAGCTTTCTTTTTACTTTGCCTGTCAACGGATTTGCACATGCTAAACACACGCAAAACCCACAAAACATTTTCTTTGACAAACACATGAAGATTTTGAAAGAAATGTGAAATTTTGAAGCACTAGGCAAGCAAAAGAAGACAAGTCACCCAAGGATCATGGCAAGCAGATATATCGATATGAAATGCAGCACACTAACATGACCCTATCAATACACACAAAAGAAAAAAAATCAAAGGAAAAGACTCAACTCTGTACACACGTAAAACGCCCCCCACACCTACTTTATGCATTGTCCTCAATGAATGCGAGCAAGATACTACATGGATTTATGCATGAAAAAGGAAAGATCTCACCACATGAAGCGCAAAAAAGGTAGTTCGTGGTTATGTTGATGGACACAACCCAAATTCCCCTCAAAACCTGTGAGATACTTAAAAAGGGAGACAAAATACGTGAAAGAAAAGGGGGCCCAAATACTCAAGGGTTGGGGCCCACAACAAACGATGATCACCGAAGGAGTCTTTTTTTCTTTTTCTTTTTTTTCTTTTTTTTAACTTTATACAAACATGAAAGCTCAACCATTCATGCAGGAGCATGAATGGTTGAGTGCGAGAGAGGATCATGAAGGAACATGACCTCCTCGACTTCGGTCGGTGCCCCCTCCAAGTAGGGTTTGAGGCGTTGTCCATTAACTTTGAACACATCGCCATTCCCTGGGTTCAAGATGTCAACCGCTCCATGAGGATATACGGTTTGGACAATAAAGAGGCCAGACCAGCGACTGCGGAGCTTACCCACAAACAGATGAAGACAGGAATTGTAGAGCAACACCTTCTGCCTGGCCGTAAACACCATTCGCATAATCATGCGATCGTGAAACATCTTGGCTCGGGACTTATGAATTTTGGCATTCTCGTACGCATCATTGCGTAGCTCTTGCAATTCCACAATGTCGAGCTTACGTTGTACTCCTGCTTGATCAAGATCCATATTCAGGTTCTTGATCGCCCAGAAGGCACGATGCTGAAGCTCGACGGGTAGGTGGCAAGCCTTGCCGTACACTACCCGATATGGGGACATACCCAAATTGGTCTTGTACGCGGTGCGGAAAGCCCACAACGCCTCATTCAACTTGGTTGACCAATCCTTCCTCAAGGAATTAACCGTCTTCTCAAGAATTTGCATTAATTGGCGGTTAGAGATTTCGACCTGCCCACTAGTTTGCGGATGGTATGGGGTCGCAAGCTTGTGGGTGATCAAATATTTCCTCACAAGCGCTTCAAAGGAGCGATTACAGAAGTGGGTACCCCTATCGCTGATTATGGTACTAGACGTACCAAATCGCGCAAAAATGTCCCTTAAGAATTTGGTGACCACCTTGTTATCATTGGTCTTTGTGGGTATAGCGTCGTCCCACTTAGACACAAAGTCAACGGCCACCAGAATGTAAACATTCCTGAATTAGCTCGGGAAGAGACCCATAAAGTCGATGCCCCACACATCGAAGATGTCGACAACAAGGACATTTTGCAAAGGCATCATGTCACGTCGATCAATCCTGCCAAGGCGCTGGCACCTATCACATTGCTTACAAAAGTCGTAAGCATCCTTGAAAAGAGAAGGCCAGTAGAATCCAGATTGGAGCACCTTAGCGGCAGTTTTCTTTGTTCCAAAGTGTCCTCCACATGCCTTAGAGTGGCAGAAATGGAGCACACATTGGAACTCGGTATCTGGGAAGCACCGCCTGAAAAAGTGGTCAGAGCAGTATTTGAAAAGGTAGGGGTCGTCCCAGTGAAAGAATCTGACAAAAGATCTAAATTTGGCTTAGTCATATTTTGACCAACCCATAGGAAGTTGCTCGGTCACGAGGTAGTTCACGATGTCGGGAAACCAAGGGTCATCTTCGATTGTGAACAACTGCTCGTCAGGAAATTTGTCATCAATAATTTGGCCTTGTGGGTTGGTCGTCTCTAGACAAGACAGGTGGTCTGCTACAACATTTTCACACCTTTTTTTGTCTCGAATCTCGAGATCGAATTCTTGTAACGACAAGATCCATCTCAAGAATTGGGATTTTGCATCTTTCTTCTCAATGAGGTGCTTGATGGCTGTGTTATCAGAATAGATAATCACGTGGGAGCCAATCAAGTACGACCAGAATTTCTCCAAAGCAATATGATCGCTAAGAATTCTTTCTCGGACACAGTGTAGTTCAATTGGGTATCATGGAGTGTTGTACCGGCATAGTAGATCACATGAGGCAATTTGTCCAATGGTTGCCCAAGCACTGCTCCCACAGCGAAGTCAGATGCATCACACATTAACTCGAAGGGTTCAGTCCACACTGATGCCTTAATAATGGGAGTTGAAGTGAACTCTTTCTTCAAGGTCAAAAAGGCATGGTGGCAATCCGATGTGAACTCAAAAATGGCATCCTTAGCCAACAAGGTGGTGAGAGGACGAGCAATTTTGCTGAAATCCCGAATGAACCGCCGATAGAATCCAGCATGCCCCAAAAAGGTGCGGATATCCTTCACAGTACGTGGTGGTGGGAGATTAGCAATAAGACCCACTTTGGCGGGATCAACCTCAATTCCCCTACTTGAGACCACATGTCCAAGTACAATCCCTCGCTTCACCACGAAGTGACATTTCTCCCAATTGAGAGTGAGGTTCTTCTTACGGCATCGCTTGAGGACAAGACTCAAGTGAGGAAGGCACTCATCAAAGGAAGCGCCAAATTTGGAAAAGTCGTCCATGAAGATCTCAAGGAAACGCTCAACCATATCGGAGAAGATGCTGATCATACACTTTTGAAACGTTGTCGGCGCATTACATAACCCAAAGGGCATGCGACGGTAGGAAAACGTGCCAAAGGGACAAGTAAATGTGGTTATCTCTTGATCCTCGGGGGCGAAAGGAATTTGGTTGTAACCGGAGTATCCATCAAGAAAACAATAATACTCATGTCCGGCCAACCTTTCCAACATCTGATCAATGAATGGCAACGGGAAATGATCTTTCCGCGATGCCGCGTGCCGGGATAAGCTCATTATGCTCATTCTCCACAACCATCACGCCTGACTTCTTGGGAACCACATGGACAAGATTCACCCACGAACTATCAGAGATAGGATAGATTATGCCACGATCCAAGCACTTAAGAACCTCCTTTCGGATGGCTTCTTCCAGTAGAGGATTCAATCTTTGTTGTGGGTCCCTGCGGGACCTAGAATCCTCTTCCATGTGGAACCGATGCTGAACAATACCAGGGCTAATTCCCTTGATATCCTTCAAGGACCACCCAATCGCCTCTTTGTTTTCAAAAAATACTCTTTTGAGGACAACCTCTTGATCTTGTGCAAGATCAGAAGCAATAATGAGTGGCAAGGTCTCATTATCCCCTAAAAAGATGTACTTTAGGTTATCGGGGAGCGATTTAAGCTCGACCAGAGGTGGGTCCTTGTCGGATTCAGAGTTACTTTCAAGTGGCTCAAGGGCCACGGGGTAAGAGGAGCAAGCACCTAGATGTGCCTCCTCGTCCAGAGATATGCTGGCGGATTCCTCAAGATCCTCTTCACCCGCAACCTGGTCATTAGGCACCTCAATAATATGTCGATGTGAGTCGAACATGCATAATGACTCGTGCTCATCCGTGTCTTGAATGAAATTAGCTCCGACAGCATCGTCGAAGAGCCCGGGTTGCTTACCAAGAGTAAAGATGTGGAAATCCGCCGTGAGGTTTCCAAAAGACAACCTCATCAAGCCATTGCGACAATTGATCAAAGCATTAGATGTCGCAAGAAATGGCCTCCCAAGGATCACAGGAATTTGTCCTAGTGGGTTAGACACGGGTTCAGTATCCAAGATGATGAAATCAACTGGAAATACGAACACACCCACTTTGATAAGGACATCCTCCACACTCCCTCGTGGAATCTTGACGGATCTCTCAGCCAACTAGAGGGTTGTCCTCCTTGGTTTAAGATCGCCTATTCCAAGGCTGACATAGACAGAGTAGGGAAGGAGGTTCACAGATGCTCCCAAATCCAATAAAGCTTGAGAGATTGTCACATTACCGATCATGCAAGAGACAGTTGGACAACCAGGGTCCTTGTACTTGACTTGCATGGGTTGTGTCAATATTGAGCTCACATTGGATGCCAAAAAGGCCTTTTGGGGAACATTTGTTTTACTCTTCGTAGTGCAAAGGTCCTTAAGGAACTTGGCATACGGTGGCATTTGTTGAACAACGTCCAACAACAGGATGTTCACCTTTACTTGCCTAAGCACCTCAACGATCTTGTCCCAATGCTCATCACGTTTTTAGTCAACCTACGAGGGAATGGTGCCTTGGGGACATAACAATCACGAGGAGTCTTGGAATTAGGTTCCTTGACAGACTCAAGACTCTCCTCGGAAGCCTCGCCAATAGGGTTGGCTTCAGGTATTTCCACACTGTTGTCAACAACCCTTCCCGATCTCAAGGTATGGACAACATTGGCATGTTGGGAAGGGTCACTTTCAATATTGTGTACATTCTGCCTAGAATGGGTAGGTTGACCCCTGGGATTTACCACAAGTTGACTCGGTAACTGTCCCTTCTCGCGTTCATGGAGCTGATGAGCCAACTGTCTAACTTGCATTTCCAATGCTTTGACCAAATTATTGCTGGCCGCAAACATGGTTTGAGTGCTTTGCATGAACGCTTGAAAGGTTTGTTCAAGAGTAGAGTCCTTCAGGTCAACCCGCTGGGGTAGTGGAGTCTGGTTGGAATAACCCGACGATGACGCCTGAGCAGGTTGGTAATTATGGTGCTGAGACCTTTGATTTGTGGGGTTGGTAGGTCACCAATAGGCGTGGAGGTTAATAAGGTGGAGGTTGAGGTTGAGCGTGTGAGCTCTGACCGTGGCCTCCACTAGACCCCCAAGAGTAGTTAGGATGGTTACGCCATCCTGGGTTGTAGGAGTGACTATACGGGTCATTACGGGGCCTCTGTTGATACATCGCATTTGCATGCTCAATATCCCTTGGAGCGTAAGCGCATTCCAAGTCATCATGCCCCGACAGTCCACACCTACTACACCCGGGAGTAGCGACCTGAGCTACAGGAGCTTGGTCCATCTCCAAACTCTCAATCCTATGCATGAGAGCAGCCAATTTCGCCTCAGACGCGATAGCTGACTTGACATGATATGATCCAGCTCGATCAGAAGACCTGGCGGCTGGTGGCTCTCTTATGGTGTCCCACTCAAAGGTGCGTTCAGCCATTAACGCAAAAGTGTCCCATGCCTCATCGATGGGTTTCATTTGGAAGTCACCCTGACACATCGACTGCAACAATGTGCGGGTGTTGTAGTTGAGGCCCTCATAAACAATTTGGCACAGCTGCCATAGCTCAAGATCATGATGAAGGCACTGCTAGAGAAGGTCCTTGAACCTCTCAAAGAAACCGTGAAAAGATTCGGTCTCAGTCTGATACATTTTATGTATCTCGTGCCGTATCTGTTGAGTTTTCCTTTGAGGAAAAAATCTCTTCAGAAATACAGTCACAAAGTCATCCCATGACCGAATAGAGCTCGTCGGGAGGCTGTACATCCATTTCTTCGCATTATCCTTCAACGCGAAAGAAATCATCCACAACCGGACTGAATCCTCGTCAAGTTGTTGAAGCTTGAACAAGGAGCATACTTCCTCGAATTCGCGTATAAAAATATACGGATCCTCCTTATTGGCAGTAAATGTTGGAAGCATGCTCACATATTGAGGTTTTAGCTCATAGTTGTTCCCACGAGCAGGGGGAAGAGCTATGCAAGAAGGTTGCGCGGCCCGAACAGGATGGGTCCGCTCCCACAAAGTCATCAGCCTATCTTGTCGAACTAAAGGTGGTGGTGCACTAAGAACCCGATCATGACCGAATCTCCCTTCCTCTCGAGTCAGATGAGGAGGAGAAGGAGGTCTACGTGGTGGTGGTGGTGGCGGACCAAGGTAATCCATGTATGGAACCTGGTCTCCCCCGTCACCACGAGAAGACTCGGCCTCACACTCCAAAGGAGCACGAGGCGGAGATGGTCGATCACCAAGACCGTCCATCTCAGAAAAATGCACTCTCTCAAGTCGAGCGCTCTCACCAAAACGAGCCCAACCTCGCATAAAATGCTCGACTCGACTCTAAAAACACATAATAGAATGTGTACTCAGAGGAGTAGACTACTCATAGAGAATAGATGAGGAGAGGACTTAGATGAGGAGGGAAGAATCCTTAGATCTAGCCTGGGTAATGGGATCAGGTAGAAGCCTAACTAGCAAGCACAGCTCAATCAACTTAAGGTTATGGGTCCTTAGGCTAGACGATGCCTAACTTCAAGGTCACTAGCCTCGGCACGCCTCACGTCCCTACAACGAGGACCACAATGCCCAGCAAGTGATACCAGATCCGGAGATCCAGTACCTCCTACTATCGACAAGGTAGGCAACGGCGATCAGGTCATGACGGTCTCAACTAGATTACTCTCCTAGTGTGTCTGAAATCCAAGGGCCAATGTCTACTTGCTTTGAGTTAAGGCTTGATTAAGAGTGATTTTTGGGGCCAAGGAAAGGGTGATGAAATCCCTCACCTTATCTTTTATGGGACAGCCCCTCCTTAGTAGTGTTTTGATCCTAAATCTAGCAATCAATCGCTTTAATCAAATGCTCAACTAACTAATGCATGGTCATACAAGATGCATGAATGAGTGTAGGAAATGCATACCTCACGCCAGCACTTAACAATTGCAAATAAATCTAAAAGAAAAGACAACTACATGCCTAAGTCAAGTACATGATGCGTGACCTAAACAAGTAAGAATGTCTAGTCTTTTGCTTTGGATTTTAAGGCCAAGTTCATTAATGGGGATTAGTTTAATGATCTGGGAGCAAACTAGAAGTCATAGCATGCAAAATAGTGCTCCCAGATAACTAAAATGAAAGAACCAACTACCAGAAGAAAACTAAGAGCAAGAAACGCTCACCAGGCCGCCAATTGGCGGTCCAAGACCGCTGATTGGCGATCCTTGTTGAAGCTTTTGTGCTCCAACTCCTCCAGTAGCCTCCCCGTGAGCTCTAGGATCCCTGAAACCAACAAAATCTAAAAGCAAAAAATTAAAACAACTTGAATGTCCAAACCAAAGTCTAGAGAGAGCACGTCCCCTGCAACGGCGCCAAAAACATGATTGATATGTTTTATATTAACCGCAAGTGCACGTCCACGTTGAAGCGGTGGCAAATACGGGTCGATCCACAGGGAGGTGTGTGGACTCTTGGTTTGTGCGAAGGCGAGTGGGAAAGAGATAGAAGAAAAGATTGATTACACTAAACTAATGAACTAGAAGAAAGGAATTGAAAACATGAAATGAACTAAACTAAGATAAGCTGAGCAACTATTAAGAAGAAAGATAAACTAGAAAGAAAAGCTGGAAATCAGGAATCTAAAAACCTCTAAGGGGTGGAGTGTGTGTACACAAGATATGAGTTGTGATGAATGCATTCATTAAGAACAAGTGTATGTAGTGTTTGCTATGCATAATGTTGAACGTTTTATTTTAAACCGCAAGTGCACGGCCGAGATGAAGCGGTGGCAAGTACGGGTCGTCCTCAGGGAGGTGAGCAGCCTCTTGTTTGCACGAAATCAAGTGGCGAAAAATAGGGGGAGAAAGTTGTTTACGCTACTCTACACTAAACTACTCTAAAAAGTATGAAATGTGAAAGAAGCAAAGAAACGATGAAATAAGAACTAAGCTTAGAACAAAACAAGAATGCTGGAATTTCAGGAATGGAAAACCCCTAAGGGGTGAAGTGAGTGCACACAAGCAAAGAGGTGGGTGTAGAATACATTCTTTAAGCACATGAAGGTGGTGTTTATCAAGCATAGGAAGTGTCTAAATGTTATGGCTAAACCTATCAATCTATTCACCAACTTAGTTGATTAACATTTACATATGCAAGGTGTTTATTTCAGAACCTAAACAAGCATAAGAGGTGTCTAATCATTTTGGCAAAACTCATCAAGTTGTAAATTCTATCCTAAACAAGCAAGCATACATTCGTGTTTAATCAACACATTGAAATTAAAGCATTCATCCCATTCTCTAATGCATGTATGTACATCTACTCCACCCCCCAAAGGGGATGGAACTACTCACTAAACATTACACTAATTATTAAACTAAGCAAAGAAAGCATATTAAAACTAAGCTGAAAATAAAAGACGATTAAACTAAAACATGCACAAACAATAAAAGAAGCATAAACAAACAATGAAAGAAACACAAAACTTTATTGATAAAATGACTCACATTAAAAGTAGCATCCTCCTACTTTAGTGTGTGCTTCAAGGCCTCACTTCTAGTAGGAAAAATAGCCACTTAAAATATGGAGTGATTACAATAGGAGGTGAAGAGTTCTATTTATAGGCATGGAAAAAGCTAATCCGGGACAATCCCCCGATGTGGGACTAAACAGATACCAAAAATAGCCTAAACATCCTCTAATACATGTGCTGGAGAAATTTGAGAGGATTTGGGCCAAATGGATCGCCAATTAGCGGTCTTGGACCGCCAATTGGCGGTCTATATGGTTCAGATCCTGCTCATTTTGTTGTGGGCTTTTAATTCTGGTATTGTTGCTCTTTGATGCGGTTACTTGACTTGTTGGAGCTCCGACCCGAATCGAATTGGTAAAATACTCCCCATGATGGTGTGGAGTATTCTGTTTTGCTCTTAGGTCCTTCTGTCTTGCAATCAGGTCCCTCTTCCTTGCATCTTGGTCCCCAGATCTCACAATTCAGTCCTTTTTCCCAGCTTTTGGGTCCTTTTATCATTCATCTCTTCAAACCTATTTATTCCTGAAAACTAAACATAAAACTCGTGACATAGCATTGTTTAGGTGAAAGATAATGGATATAAGATACAAATATAAGCATGAAATGATGTCAATCAAATACCCCCACACCTAACTTTTGCTAGTCCCGAGCAAAACAAAGAAAGAGAAAAGCATACGCAAAAACAAGAAATCCTAACTCACTTTCGTAGGAATCACGGTTGCACTTAGCACGTGCAACACGCCGTTAAACCTCCTTGTCGCCAAGGAGGAGGAGTGTTGTCTCCTGAGGGTTTTCAGCGGATATACCCACAAAATCCGAACAAGATGCATTAATCAATCTAGCTACACGACTCGTTGGACTCATTTTGTCGATCATGGGACGCGGTAATACTACGGGTCGACTCTATAAATGTAATCGGTCCACACACCTAGCCTAATGAGTTATTCATGAAAGTCAGTTAAGGACTTGAGTGAAAGACATGGGCAACCATAACTTCTGAATGTGATAGAATGTGTAAAGTCCATTTTGGTTCTTATTTGACTCTTTCTTTTCTTTTTTTTCTTTTCTTTTTTTTTCTTTTTCTTTGGAGCATTTTATTGGTTGGTGTTTGATTCTCCCAGGGTCAGGTTTCGTGCATCATTGCCTATGAGGACTTACACTATCACGTACACCTTCCCCCAAATCTCCACATAGGGCGATCCCTACCACCCGTGTAACGGGAGTTCGGTCGGTGCATCCCAAGTCAGATGACTCGAAAGCACACGGCACAAAGTCCCCTCATACCTACTTTCCCGAGTGATAGGAGCCATGCGAGAAGAGAGAACACCACTTATTTATCTACATGGGAACCAAAACCCCTACACTTAAGTTTCACAAAAAGAGATTAAGGGCCCTTGACAACGACAAACTTCCTTATACTAACAGACACGAATTATTTGACTCACTAGGTTCAGGGTGGACTTCTTTAAATGTTTGAGTACTGAAACCCTATGATTACACGCCCCCCGAGGGAAAACCGGGGTGCATCCTAACGACTCGATAAGACCTAAAGCAAGTAAACTAGAAATCCTAATGCATCAAGTTCAAGACAATTTTGGGAGCTTTTGTTTTTACTTTGCCTCTCAACGGCCCACAAAAACATTTTCTTTCGCAAACACATGAAGATTTTGAAAGAAATGTGAAAATTTTAAAGCACTCGGCAAGCAAAAGAAGACACGTCACCCAAGGATCATGGCAAGCAGATATATCGATATTAAATGCGGCACACTAACATGACCCTAACAATGCACACAAAAGAAAACAAAAAAATCAAAAGAAAAGACTCGACTATGTACACACGTAAAACACCCCCCCCCACACACCTACTTCATGCATTGTCCTCAATGAATGTGAACAAGATACTACATGTAGATATGCATGAAAAAGGAAACATCTCACCAACATGAAGTACAAAGGGACGTTCAGGGTCATGTTGATGGACACAAACCCAAATTCCCTCAAAACCTGTGAGAAGCTGAAGAAGGGAGATAAATACGTGAAGAAATTGGGGCCTAAGTACACAAGGGTTGGGGCCCACAATAATCGATGCTCACTGAAGGAGTCTTTTATTATTTTGTTTTTTTTTCTTCTTTTTTTTTCTTTTTTTTTCTTTTTTTTACAAGATATATACATCAACCAAGATATTCTCATAATCATTTGGTCAAGGAACATCAAATGAGAACATCATGTTTTGAGGACCAGAGACTTGCCGAGATGGGCAAACTTCACTGGTACTCTGAGGTGTCATGAGGGGTGAAAGGTCAAAGCTGAAAGGCTCGAACCCCTCATGATATTGGTTGGGTGTGGGCAACCAAGAATGAAGTTGTGTGGCCTCACTAGGGTTTAATTCCTCATTGAAGAAAACCCTCCAACCAATAGGCGGGTGCATCGGAATGAGTTCCTCAGGCTCATTCGATGGATGCAGCAGACTTGCATCATTAAGAATGGGGCTTCTCCCCAAGTCATCCAACAAGGACCTCCCACCATCATTTAGATCATCAAGCATAAGCTTGGTCATAGGTGGGTCCTTGTTGGAGTCAATATGAAGCTCAAATGGCTCAATGGCCATGGGACATGAGGTAGAGACACCTTCTGGTATAGGCATATGATGAGGTGTCTCACTCTCACTAGTACTCTCAACTGAATCATGCAACGAACACTCCCTTTGGACATTCATGTTCGAGGCCAGCTCACTTTGTTGCATTGCGAAGACAGGCAATGAGTTTTCGCTGGGCCCACGAACATTCTCAATGGGTTGCATTGGGGTTAGGGGTGTTCGTTGATTTTGTGGTGCTTTCTCTAATTGGCGGATGAGATTTAGATTTAAAGGTTCATCCATGGGTTCCTGTCGCTTACCAGAGTTGAACACATGAAACTCGGCACTCATGTTACCGAATGAGAGCTTCATGAGACCATTTCTACAATTAATCAAGGCATTGGAGGTTGCCAGAAATGGTCTACCCAAAATCAAAGGTATTTGAGAGTGGGTGTTCGCAACAGGATTGGTATCGAGGACAACAAAATCGACTGGAAATATAAAATCTCCAACTTTGATAAGCACATCCTCGATAATCCCCATGGGAATACGAATGGATCTATCCGCCAATTGGAGGGTGATCTTAGTTGGTTTCAATTCTCCCAAGTTCAACTGTTGATAAACAGAGAATGGGAGGAGGTTGACCGCTGATCCTAAATCAAGCAAAACATTGCTCAATCTAGTGTCCCCTATCGTACACTGAATAGTAGGACACCCAGGGTCCTTGTATTTTGTGTAGGTGGGATTGGACAAAAGTGAGCTGATATTTGCAGCCAAGAATGCTTTCTTAGGAACATTGGTGTTCCTCTTGGTTGTGCAGAGATCCTTCAACACTTTGGCATATTGAGGTATTTGTTGGATGACATCCAACAAGGGGATGTTAACCTTCACTTGCTTAAATACCTCTAATATCTTGTCCACGTTGTCACTCTGCTTTTTGGTTAACCTACTTGGATAAGGAGCTTTTGGCAGGTAGGTTTTCTGCTGTGCCTGAGAAGAAAGCTTTGGTGTATTACCCTCACCCTCAGCTTCTTCTTCACCACCATTCCCACTGAGGGGCTGCATAGATGGTGGTGGGTGTGGCAAGGAAATGTGATTGTCAACCTGTTTTCCATTTCTTAAGGTCACAATGGAATTGACATGGTGAACAGGTTCCTCCACATGGTTCACTTGCTTCCCCTGAGGTACCACATTCTCATTTTGCATTTGTTGTTGTTGGTACATGCGGGGGTTAGCCTCAGGCTGGCTAGGAAAAGACCCTCTCTCTCTCTCTCTCATGTACAGACTGAGCCAATTGGCCCATCTGAAGCTCTAGAGATTTGATGGTCTGCTGATTTGAAGTGAGAACTTGACTCGTGGTTGACATAAAAATTTTCATTGAGTTTTCAAGTCCACGAGTCAAGGTCTCAAGCGAATTGAATCGGGTTTCCATATTATTGGAATTTGGGAAACCCGATTGATTGGTGGTTTGCGCTTGGGGGTGGCTGATAGGAATGCGCATGCAGGGGAGGTTGGTGTGATTGGTAAGGTGGTCTCGAGGAGTTTGGAGGACCACCCGGGGCATTAGTTTGGTTCCATGAAAAATTGGGGTGGTTCCTCCATCCAGGATTATAAGATGATGAGTATGGGTCATTCCTTGCTCTATCGTAGACGGCGTTGACACGCTCCATCTCAGGAGGAATGGACTCACACTCGCTTTCTACATGACCTATCCTACCACATGAATGACAGGGAACTGGACCAGATGTCGACATGTGAGGTGCACTTTGTTGGTTTTGAAGCTCAATCGAGTCCATATGGCGCATTAAGGCCGCCATGCGTGCCTCGGTGGCCGTAGTGGTATCGATAGCAAATGCGGTACCCGATCTAGTCGAGTTTGCATTCGCGATCCTCGCTCCTATACTAGATGATGCAGGTGGTTCCCTCACACTCTCCCACTGCATGGTTTTCTCAGCGAGGTCTTCTAGGAAGGCCCATGCCTCCCTTTCATCCTTTCCCAAGAACTCTCCTTGACACATGGACTCAAGGAGCGTTCTGGACGGGATGTGAAGACCCTCATACACAATCTGACAAAGACGCCACAACTCAATGCCATGGTGAGGGCACGAGGATAGTAGCTCTTTGAACCTCTCAAGATATGCATGAAATGGTTCGGTCTCATGTTGATAGAACGAATTGATTTCGTTCCTAAATTTTTGAGTCCGATGATTAGGAAAGTACTTCTTGAGGAATGCAAGCTGAAACTCATCCCAAGTCCTAAAAGAATTCGCCTGGTTGCTGTACAACCACTTCTCGGCGTCATCCTTTAGTGCAAAAAGAACGAGCCTAAGATGGATGGAGTCTGTGCTAAGTTGTTGCAGCTTGAACATAGCATAGACCTCCTCAAATTCCCTGAGAAAGATATAGGGGTCACCTTTCCCAGTGAAATGAGGGAGCATGGAAATGAATTGAGGCTTAACCTCAAAATGGTTCCCATTAGCCTCTGGTAATACGATGCATGAGGGTAGAGCAGTACAGCTCGGGTAGCATCGATCACGAAGAGTTATGGGAACGACAACTGGAAGAACAGGTGGAGCAGGCGGGTCCAGCAACTGCTCCTCCTCACGGAAATTAGCAGCCATTGGACCCGAACTACGTGCGACACGAGAGGAGGAAGGCGTCGAGAAATCGATGACCGAAGCCGGATTGACAACGCTCCTCGTCAAACGACCACTCTCGTCTCGTGTCCACGAAAGCATGCACAAAGGTGCACACACACCAAAACCTTATTTTTTTCCTTTTTTTCTTTTTTTTAATAAAGAATGTGCGTAGAGGAGAAGACGGGGGGACACAGGAGAGAAAGAATGACTCAGGAGAGAAGGGAAGAAGTCCTTATGCTACGGCGGATGGGTACAGGTAGAAGCACACAAGCAAACAAGGCTCAAGCAATCCTAAGGTCGCTATAGGTCCTTACAGCTAGACGACGCCTAACTGCGAGGTCACGCGGCCTCAACACGCCTCACCTCCCTACGACGAGGACCACAAAGCCCAGCAAATGAGCCAAGATCCGGGGATCTCGTCTCTCCTACTATCGACAAAGTGGGCAACGCCGATCAGGTCATGACGGTCGGGATCGGATCACTCTCCTTATGCGTCCAAGATCCTTAGGGCCAATGTCTACTTGATTTTAAAATTAGGCTCTTGATTAGTGTGGTTTTTGGGGCGAAGGAAAGGGTGATGAAATCCCCCACCTTATCTTTTACGGGACAACCCCTCCTTAGTAGCATTTTGGAGTCCTAAATCTAGCAATCAACACTCCAAACAACGCTCAACTCACACTTGTTGCAATGCACTTCCTACTAACTAATGCATGTTAATACGAAATGCATAAATGAGAGTAGAAGGTGTGTACCTCACGCCAGCTCTCAGCAACAGAAAATAAAGCTAAGATAAAAGACAATCTAAATGCCTAAGTCACATACATGATGCATGACCTAAACAACAAGAATGCCTACTCTTTTGCTTTGAGTTTTAGGGTCCAAGTTTCTTAAAGGAGGTTTATTATGGATCTGGGAACAAACTATAAGTCAAAACATGCCAAATTAAATCCCAGATCACTACATCAATTATGAAAACCAACCAAAGAAATACGAGACAAAACCAAGCTTACCAGACCGCCAACTGGCGGTCTCAGGCCGCTGATTGGCGGTCTTAAATGCTCAGATTCCCTCAAAACTTCTCCAGGCGTTTCTCCTGATGACTCCAAGTCTCCTGAAACAAAGAAAAACTACAAACCACAAATTAAATCCACTCGAATCGTCCAAACAAGAGTCTGGACTGGCACCTCCCCAGCAGCGGCGCCAAAAACTTGTTGAACGTTTTATTTTAAACCGCAAGTGCACGGCCGCAATGAAGCGGTGGCAAGTACAGGTTGTCCTCAGGGAGGTGAGCAGCCTCTTGTTTGCACGAAATCAAGTGGCGAAAAATAGGGGGAGAAAGTTGTTTACGCTACTCTACACTAAACTACTCTAAGAAGTATGAAATGTGAAAGAAGCAAACAAACGATGAAATAAGAACTAAGCTAAGAACAAAACAAGAATGCTGGAATTTCAGGAATGGAAAACCCCTAAGGGGTGAAGTGAGTGCACACAAGCAAAGAGGTGGGTGTAGAATACATTCTTTAAGCACATGAAGGTGGTGTTTATCAAGCATAGGAAGTGTCTAAATGTTATGGCAAAACCTATCAATTTATTCACCAACTTAGTTGATTAACATTTACATATGCAAGGTGTTTATTTCAGAACCTAAACAAGCATGAGAGGTGTCTAATCATTTTTGCAAAACTCATCAAGTTGTAAATTCTGTCCTAAACAAGAAAGCATACATTCATGTTTAATCAACACATTGAAATTAAAGCATTCATCCCATTCTCTAATGCATGTATGTACATCTACTCCACCCCCCAAAGGGGATGGAACTACTCACTAAACATTACACTAATTATTAAACTAAGCAAAGAAAGCATATTAAAACTAAGGTGGAAATAAAAGACGATTAAACTAAAACATGCACAAACAATAAAAGAAGCATAAACAAACAATGAAAGAAACACAAAACTTTATTGATAAAATGACTCACATTAAAAGTAGCATTCTCCTACTTTAGTGTGTGCTTCAAGGCCTCACTTCTAGTAGGAAGAATAGCCACTTAAAATATGGAGTGATTACAACAGGAGGTGAAGAGTTCTATTTATAGGCATGGAAAAAGCTAATCCGGGACAATCCCCCGATGTGGGACTAAACAGATACCAAAAATAGCCTAAACATCCTCTAATACATGTGCTGGAGAAATTTGAGAGGATTTGGCCCAAAATGGATCGCCAATTAGCGGTCTATATGGTTCAGATCCTGCTCATTTTGTTGTGGGCTTTTAATTCTGGTATTGTTGGTCTTTGATGCGGTTACTTGACTTGTTGGAGCTCCGACCCGAATCCAATTGGTAAAATACTCCCCATGATGGTGTGGAGTATTCTGTTTTGCTCTTAGGTCCTTCTGTCTTGCAATCAGGTCCCTCTTCCTTGCATCTTGGTCCCCAGATCTCACAATTCAGTCCTTTTTCCCAGCTTTTGGGTCCTTTTATCCTTCATCTCTTCAAACCTATTTATTCCTGAAAACTAAACATAAAACTCGTGACATAGCATTGTTTAGGTGAAAGATAATGGATATAAGATACAAATATAAGCACGAAATGATGTCAATCACATAAGAAGTACCTAATGGCAAAACCTATCATTCAAAGCACTAGCCTAGGTGATTAATATGAGCATAACAAGTTTGTTATAAAGACACTTACACAAGCATGGAATGTACCTAAGCTATGGCAGAAACCATCAAGTAAGTATTCTTTTTACTCAAACAAGTATACTAACATTTTTTCACATACACAAAAGTTTAGCATTCATTCCATCTACATAAAATGTATAAACATTGCTCCACCCCCCAAAAGGGATGGAACTACTCACTACCCATTAAACTAATGATTACACTAAGCAAAGAAAACATTTTAACTAAGCTACTAAAATTACTAAACAAGAAATTAAACAAAGTAAAGCAACCAACACAAGACAAGCAACATAACAAGACAAGATTAAAAGAAACAAAGAAACTTTTATTATTAAAATGACTCACAATACAGGTAGCATTCTCCCACTTCAATGTTTGCTTCAAGGCCTCACTTCATGTAGGAAGAATTGCCACCAAATGTGAAGTGATTACAATGGAAGGTGAAGAGTTCTATTTATAGCCATAGAAAATGGTAATCCGGGACAATCCCCTGATGTGGGACTAAACAAATACCAAAAATAAACTAAACATCCTCTAATACACGCGCTTCATAAGTCTTAGCGGATCCGGAGTGATCCGGACCACCAATTGGCGGTGTCCTGGATCCGGATCGACTTGGTTTTCATTCTGGGATTTTCTTGATGTATTTGTTGGTCTTGGATGCATCTACTTTGCTTGTTGGAGCTCCGACCTAAATCGAATTACCAAAATACTCCCCATGATGGTGTGGAGTTTTCTGTTTTGCTCTTAGGTCCTTCGGTCTTACTTTCAGGTCCTTCTCCCTTGCATCTTAGTCCCCAGGTCTCACAATTAAGTCCTTTTCCCTGCTTTTGGGTCCTTTCATGCCTCTTCTCTTCAAACCTCTTTATTTCTAAAATTCAAACATAAAACTCATTACTTAGCATTGTTTAGGTGAAAGATAATGGATATAAGATACAAATATAAGCATGAAATGATGTCAATCACCGACCACACCAACCTCCCATGCATTCACAGTCTTATCAGCCACCCCAAAGTCAAAACACCAACCCACCAGGTTTCCCAAATTCTAACAACTTGGAAACCCCGTTTAATTCGCTTGAGATCTTAACTCGTGGACTTGAGAACTCTGTAAAAAACTTTATGTCGTCCACAAGTCAAGTCCTCACTTCGAATCAGCAGACCATCAAATATCTCGAGCTTCAGATGGACCAATTGACTCAGTCTGTACGTGACAGAGAGAAAGGGACTCTGCCGAGCCAACCTGTGACTAACCCCCATGCTGAACATCACTCGAACACGCAAAATGCAAGTTCAAGACCGTAGGGGGGGCAAGTGAACTACGTGGAAGAACCTGTGGACCATGTTAATGCCATTGTGATCCTGAGAAATGGGAAGAAGGTCAACAACCACGTTCCAGTAAATCCATATGTGCAGCCCCTTTGTGGGAATGATGGTGAGAAAAAGGCCGAGGGTGAGAGTAATACACCAAAACCTCCTTCTCAGGCACCGCATAAGACCTACCTGCCAAAAGCTCCATATCCTGGTAGGTTGTCTAAGAAACATAGTGACAGTGTGGATAAAATGCTGGAGATATTCAAGAAAGTGAATGTCAACATTTCTTTGTTAGACATGATTCAACAAATACCTCCCGATGAAAAATTCCTGAGGGTTCTCTGTACGACTAAGAGGAAAACCAACGTCCCTAGCAAAGCCTTTTTGGCGGCTAATGTGAGCTCGATCATTTCGAACCCAACATACGTAAAATTGAAGGACCCAGGTAGTCCAACAATATCATGCATCATTGGGGCTTTTGCATTAATAATGTCTTTCTAGATCTAGGGTCGGCAGTTAGCCTCATACCAGCTTTTGTGTATCAACGATTAAGCCTAGGCGAGCTCAAGCCTACAAAAACAATTTTGCAGTTGGTTGATCGTTCGATCAAACTCCCGATGGGGGTCATTGAAGATGTCCTAATCAATGTCGGCGATTTCATATTTCTTTTTGACTTCGTCGTCCTTGAGACCGAACCATTCAAGACTACCTACTCTCAGATTTCGTTGATTTTGGGTAGACCTTTTTTGGCGATGTCAAATGCCTTGATCAATTGTCGAACTTGACTCGTGAAATTGTCGTTCATGAACTTGACCGCGACATTCCATGTGTTCAGTTGGGTCAATTGGCTCAGTCTGTATATGAGAGAGAGAGAGGGACTCTCCCTAGCCAGCCTAAGGCTAATGCCCGCATGTACTGACAACCACACTTGCAAAATGAGAGTTTGGTACCTCGGGGGCGGAAAATGAACCATGTGGAGGAACCTGTAACCTTAAGGAATGGAAAACAGGTTGACAATCACATTTCCTTGCTGCCACCACCATCTGTGCACCCTCTCGGTGGGAATTATGGTGAGAAAGAGGTTGAGGGTGAGGGTAATACACCAACGCCTCCTGCACCGCAGAAACCCTACCTGCGAAAAGCTCCGTATCCTAGTATGTTAACCAAAAAGTAGAGTGACACAATGGATAAGATATTAGAGGTCTTGAGACAAGTGAACTTAACATCCCCTTGTTGGATGTCATCCAACAAATACCTCAATATACCAAAGTGTTGAAAAACCTCTGCACAACCAAGAGGAAAACTAATGTTCCTAAGAAAGAATTCTTAGCTGCGAATGTGAGCTCACTTTTGTCCAATCCCACATACGCAAATTACAAAGACCCTCGTTGTCCTACTATTCAGTGTATGATAGGGGACACTAGTATGAGTAATATATTGCTTGATTTAGGATCAACGGTCAACCTCCTCCCATTTTCTATTTATCAACAGTTGAACTTGGGAGAATTGAAAGCAACTAAGACCACCCTCCAATTGGCGGATAGATCCATTCGTGTCCCAAAGGGGATTATTGAGTACGTGCTCATCAAAGTTGGAGATTTTATATTTCCTGTAGATTTTGTCGTCCTCGATACCAACCCTGTTGCGAACACCCACTCTCAAATACCTTTGATTTTGGGTAGACCATTTTTGGCAACATCCAACGCCTTAATTAATTGTAGAAATGGTCTCATGAAGCACTCATTTGGTAACATGAGTGCCGAGTTTCATGTGTTTAACTCTGGTTGGCAACAGGAGCCCTTGGACCAACCATTAAATCTCAACATAATCCGCCAATTATAGGAAGCACTGCAAAATCAACAAACATCCCCAACACCATTACAACTTGCTGGGAATGTTTGTGTGTCCAACAAAAACTCATTGCATGTCTTGGCAATGCAACAGGATGAGCTAGCATCAAACATGAATATACAAAGGGAGTGTTTATTGGATGATTTAGTTGAGACTATTAGAGAGGGGGACACACCTTATCATATGCCCAAACCAGAATGTGTCTTTACCTCATGTGTCATGGTCGTTGAGCCCTTTGAGCTTCATCTTGACTCCAACAATGACCCACCTGCGACCGAGCTTATGCTTCATAATATAAAGCCCCATTCTTAGTGCGACTGCTTTGCCACATTCCTCGAATGAGCCTGAGGAACTCATTCCGATGCACCCACCTATTGGTTGGAAGGTTTCATTCGACGAGCAACTATACCCTAGTGAGGCAACACAACTCCACTCATTCATGTTGCCTACACCCAACCAATATCAGGAGGGGTTTTAGCCTTTCAGTTTTGACCTTTCACTCTTCATGATATCTCAGAGTACCAATGAAGTGGGTCCATCTTGGCAAATCTGTAGTCCGCATGACTCGATAACAGACACGAATTATTTGACTTACTAGGTTCAGGGTGGACTTCTTTAAATGTTTGAGTACTGAAACCCTATGATTACACGCCCCCCGAGGGAAAACCGGGGTGCATCCTAACGACTCGATAAGACCTACAGCCAGTAAACTAGAAATCCTAATGCATCAAGTTCAAGACAATTTTGGGAGCTTTCTTTTTACTTTGCCTCTCAACGGTTTTGCACATGCTAAACACACGCAAAACCTACAAAAACATTTTCTTTCGCAAACACATGAAGATTTTGAAAGAAATGTGAAAATTTTAAAGCACTAGGCAAGCAAAAGAAGACAAGTCACCCAAGGATCATGGCAAGCAGATATATCAATGTTAAATGCGGCACACTAACATGACCCTAGCAGTACAAACAAAAGAAAATAAAACCAAAGGAAAAAGACTCGACTATGTACACACGTAAAACACCCCCCACACCTACTTCATGCATTGTCCTCAATGAATGTGAACAAGATACTACATGGATATATGCATGAAAAAGGAAAGATCTCACTGACATGAAGTACAAAGGGACGTTCAGGGTCATGTTGATGGACACAAACCTAAATTCCCTCAAAACCTGTGAGAAGCTGAAGAAGGGAGATAAATACGTGAAGATATTGGGCCCAAGTACACAAGGGTTGGGGCCCACAACAATCGATGCTCACTG
Organism: Triglochin maritima; assembly: GCA_963682175.1. Classification (NCBI taxonomy): domain Eukaryota; kingdom Viridiplantae; phylum Streptophyta; class Magnoliopsida; order Alismatales; family Juncaginaceae; genus Triglochin; species Triglochin maritima. Next base: position 24,428,744 of record OY821788.1, on the reverse strand, counting down.
AAGGAGTCTTTTAGTACACACTTTTTTTTTACAAGATATATACATCAACCAAGATATTCTCATAATCATTGGGTCAAGGAACATCAAATGAGAACATCAAGTCATGAGGACCAGAGACTTCCCGAGATGGGCAAACTCCACTGGTACTCTGAGGTGTCATGAGGGGTGAAAGGTCAAAGCTGAAAGGCTCGAACCCCTCATGATATTGGTCGGGTGTGGGCAACAAAGAATGAAGTTGTGTTGCCTCACTAGGGTTTAATTGCTCATCGAAGAAAACCCTCCAACCAATAGGCGGGTGCATCGGAATGAGTTCCTCAAGCTCATTCGATGGATGCAGCATACCTGCATCACTAAGAATGGGGCTTCTCCCCAAGTCATCCAACAAGGACCTCCCACCATCACTTAGATCATCAAGCATAAGCTCGGTCATAGGTGGGTCCTTGTTGGAGTCAATATGAAGCTCAAATGGCTCAATGGCCATGGGACATGAGGTAGAGACACCTTCTGGTATAGGCATATGATGAGGTGTCTCACTCTCACTAGTACTCTCAACTGAATCATGCAACGAACACTCCCTTTGGACATTCATGTTCGAGGCCAGCTCACTCTGTTGCATTGCGAAGACAGGCAATGAGTTTTCGCTGGGCCCACGAACATTCTCAATGGGTTGCATCGGGGTTAGGGGTGTTCGTTGATTCTGTGGTGCTTTCTCCAATTGGTGGATGAGATTTATATTTAAAGGTTCATCCATGGGTTCCTGTTGCCTACCAGAGTTGAACACATGAAACTCGGCACTCATGTTACCGAATGAGAGCTTCATGAGACCATTTCTACAATTAATCAAGGCATTGGAGGTTGCCAGAAATGGTCTACCCAAAATCAAAGGTATTTGAGAGTGGGTGTTCGCAACAGGATTGGTATCGAGGACAACAAAATCGACTGGAAATATAAAATCTCCAACTTTGATAAGCACGTCCTCGATAATCCCCATGGGAATACGAATGGATCTATCCGCCAGTTGGAGGGTGATCTTAGTTGGTTTCAATTCTCCCAAGTTCAACTGTTGATAAACAGAGAATGGGAGGAGGTTGACCGCTGATCCTAAATCAAGCAAAACATTGCTCAATCTAGTGTCCCCTATCGTACACTGAATAGTAGGACACCCCGGGTCCTTGTATTTTGTGTAGGTAGGATTGGACAAAAGTGAGCTGATATTTGCAGCCAAGAATGCTTTCTTAGGAACATTGGTCTTCCTCTTGGTTGTGCAGAGATCCTTCAACACTTTGGCATATTGAGGTATTTGTTGGATGACATCCAAGAAGGGGATGTTAACCTTCACTTGCTTAAATACCTCTAATATCTTGTCCATGTTGTCACTCTGTTTTTTGTTTAACCTACTTGGATAAGGAGCTTTTGGCAGGTAGGTTTTCTGCTGTGCCTGAGAAGAAAGCTTTGGTGTATTACCCTCACCCTCAGCTTCTTCACCACCATTCCCACTGAGGGGCTGCATAGATGGTGGTTGTTGTGGCAAGGAGATGTGATTGTCAACCTGTTTTCCATTCCTTAAGGTCACAATGGAATTGACATGGTGAACAGGTTCCTCCACATGGTTCACTTGCCTCCCCCGAGGTACCACATTCTCATTTTGCATGTGTTGTTGTTGGTACATACGGGGGTTAGCCTCAGGCTGGCTAGGAAAAGACCCTCTCTCTCTTTCATGTACAGACTGAGCCAATTGGCCCATCTGAAGCTCTAGAGATTTGATGGTCTGCTGATTTGAAGTGAGAACTTGACTCGTGGTTGACATAAAAATTTTCATTGAGTTTTCAAGTCCACGAGTCAAGGTCTCAAGCGAATTGAATCGGGTTTCCATATTATTGGAATTTGGGAAACCCGATTGATTGGTGGTTTGCGCTTGGGGGTGGCTGATAGGAATGCGCATGCAGGGGAGGTTGGTGTGATTGGTAAGGTGGTCTCGAGGAGTTTGGAGGACCACCCGGGGCATTAGTTTGGTTCCATGAAAAATTGGGGTGGTTCCTCCATCCAGGATTATAAGATGATGAGTATGGGTCATTCCTGGCTCTATCATAGACGGCGTTGACACGCTCCATCTCAGGAGGAATGGACTCACACTCGCTTTCTACATGACCTATCCTACCACATGAATGACAGGGAACTGGACCAGATGTAGACATGTGAGGTGCACTTTGTTGGTTTTGAAGCTCAATCGAGTCCATATGGCGCATTAAGGCCGCCATGCGTGCCTCGGTGGCCGTAGTGGTATCGATAGCAAATGCGGTACCCGATCTAGTCGAGTTTGCATTCGCGATCCTCGCTCCTATACTAGATGATGCAGGTGGTTCCCTCACACTCTCCCACTGCATGGTTTTCTCAGCGAGGTCTTCTAGGAAGGCCCATGCCTCCCTTTCATCCTTTCCCAAGAACTCTCCTTGACACATGGACTCAAGGAGCGTTCTGGACGGGATGTGAAGACCCTCATACACAATCTGACAAAGACGCCACAACTCAATGCCATGGTGAGGGCACGAGGATAGTAGCTCTTTGAACCTCTCAAGATATGCATGAAATGGTTCGGTCTCATGTTGATAGAACGAATTGATTTCGTTCCTAAATTTTTGAGTCCGATGATTAGGAAAGTACTTCTTGAGGAATGCAAGCTGAAACTCATCCCAAGTCCTAAAAGAATTCGCCTGGTTGCTGTACAACCACTTCTCGGCGTCATCCTTTAGTGCAAAAAGAACGAGCCTAAGATGGATGGAGTCTGTGCTAAGTTGTTGCAGCTTGAACATAGCATAGACCTCCTCAAATTCCCTGAGAAAGATATAGGGGTCACCTTTCCCAGTGAAATGAGGGAGCATGGAAATGAATTGAGGCTTAACCTCAAAATGGTTCCCATTAGCCTCTGGTAATACGATGCATGAGGGTAGAGCAGTACAGCTCGGGTAGCATCGATCACGAAGAGTTATGGGAACGACAACTGGAAGAACAGGTGGAGCAGGCGGGTCCAGCAACTGCTCCTCCTCACGGAAATTAGCAGCCATTGGACCCGAACTACGTGCGACACGAGAGGAGGAAGGCGTCGAGAAATCGATGACCGAAGCCGGATTGACAACGCTCCTCGTCAAACGACCACTCTCGTCTCGTGTCCACGAAAGCATGCACAAAGGTGCACACACACCAAAACCTTATTTTTTTCCTTTTTTTCTTTTTTTTAATAAAGAATGTGCGTAGAGGAGAAGACGGGGGGACACAGGAGAGAAAGAATGACTCAGGAGAGAAGGGAAGAAGTCCTTATGCTACGGCGGATGGGTACAGGTAGAAGCACACAAGCAAACAAGGCTCAAGCAATCCTAAGGTCGCTATAGGTCCTTACAGCTAGACGACGCCTAACTGCGAGGTCACGCGGCCTCAACACGCCTCACCTCCCTACGACGAGGACCACAAAGCCCAGCAAATGAGCCAAGATCCGGGGATCTCGTCTCTCCTACTATCGACAAAGTGGGCAACGCCGATCAGGTCATGACGGTCGGGATCGGATCACTCTCCTTATGCGTCCAAGATCCTTAGGGCCAATGTCTACTTGATTTTAAAATTAGGCTCTTGATTAGTGTGGTTTTTGGGGCGAAGGAAAGGGTGATGAAATCCCCCACCTTATCTTTTACGGGACAACCCCTCCTTAGTAGCATTTTGGAGTCCTAAATCTAGCAATCAACACTCCAAACAACGCTCAACTCACACTTGTTGCAATGCACTTCCTACTAACTAATGCATGTTAATACGAAATGCATAAATGAGAGTAGAAGGTGTGTACCTCACGCCAACTCTCAGCAACAGAAAATAAAGCTAAGATAAAAGACAATCTAAATGCCTAAGTCACATACATGATGCATGACCTAAACAACAAGAATGCCTAATCTTTTGCTTTGAGTTTTAGGGTCCAAGTTGCTTAAAGGAGGTTTATTATGGATCTGGGAACAAACTATAAGTCAAAACATGCCAAATTAAATCCCAGATCACTACATCAATTATGAAAACCAACCAAAGAAATACGAGACAAAACCAAGCTTACCAGACCGCCAATTGGCGGTCTCAGGCCGCTGATTGGCGGTCTTAAATGCTCAGATTCCCTCAAAACTTCTCCAGGCGTTCCTCCTGATGACTCCAAGTCTCCTGAAATAAAGAAAAACTACAAACCACAAATTAAATCCACTCGAATCGTCCAAACAAGAGTCTGGACTGGCACCTCCCCAGCAGCGGCGCCAAAAACTTGTTGAACGTTTTATTTTAAACCGCAAGTGCACGGCCGCAATGAAGCGGTGGCAAGTACAGGTCGTCCTCAGGGAGGTGAGCAGCCTCTTGTTTGTACGAAATCAAGTGGCGAAAAATAGGGGGAGAAAGTTGTTTACGCTACTCTACACTAAACTACTCTAAGAAGTATGAAATGTGAAAGAAGCAAACAAACGATGAAATAAGAACTAAGCTAAGAACAAAACAAGAATGCTGGAATTTCAGGAATGGAAAACCCCTAAGGGGTGGAGTGAGTGCACACAAGCAAAGAGGTGGGTGTAGAATACATTCTTTAAGCACATGAAGGTGGTGTTTATCAAGCATAGGAAGTGTCTAAATGTTATGGCAAAACCTATCAATCTATTCACCAACTTAGTTGATTAACATTTACATATGCAAGGTGTTTATTTCAGAACCTAAACAAGCATGAGAGGTGTCTAATCATTTTTGCAAAACTCATCAAGTTGTAAATTCTGTCCTAAACAAGAAAGCATACATTCATGTTTAATCAACACATTGAAATTAAAGCATTCATCCCATTCTCTAATGCATGTATGTACATCTACTCCACCCCCCAAAGGGGATGGAACTACTCACTAAACATTACACTAATTATTAAACTAAGCAAAGAAAGCATATTAAAACTAAGCTGGAAATAAAAGACGATTAAACTAAAACATGCACAAACAATAAAAGAAGCATAAACAAACAATGAAAGAAACACAAAACTTTATTGATAAAATGACTCACATTAAAAGTAGCATTCTCCTACTTTAGTGTGTGCTTCAAGGCCTCACTTCTAGTAGGAAGAATAGCCACTTAAAATATGGAGTGATTACAATAGGAGGTGAAGAGTTCTATTTATAGGCATGGAAAAAGCTAATCCGGGACAATCCCCCGATGTGGGACTAAACAGATACCAAAAATAGCCTAAACATCCTCTAATACATGTGCTGGAGAAATTTGAGAGGATTTGGGCCAAAATGGATCGCCAATTAGCGGTCTATATGGTTCAGATCCTGCTCATTTTGTTGTGGGCTTTTAATTCTGGTATTGTTGGTCTTTGATGAGGTTACTTGACTTGTTGGAGCTCCGACCCGAATCCAATTGGTAAAATACTCCCCATGATGGTGTGGAGTATTCTGTTTTGCTCTTAGGTCCTTCTGTCTTGCAATCAGGTCCCTCTTCCTTGCATCTTGGTCCCCAGATCTCACAATTCAGTCCTTTTTCCCAGCTTTTGGGTCCTTTTATCCTTCATCTCTTCAAACCTATTTATTCCTGAAAACTAAACATAAAACTCGTGACATAGCATTGTTTAGGTGAAAGATAATGGATATAAGATACAAATATAAGCACGAAATGATGTCAATCACATAAGAAGTACCTAATGGCAAAACCTATCATTCAAAGCACTAGCCTAGGTGATTAATATGAGCATAACAAGTTTGTTATTAAGACACTTACACAAGCATGGAATGTACCTAAGCTATGGCAGAAACCATCAAGTAAGTATTCTTTTTACTCAAACAAGTATACTAACATTTTTTCACATACATAAAAGTTTAGCATTCATTCCATCTACATAAAATGTATAAACATTGCTCCACCCCCCAAAAGGGATGGAACTACTCACTACCCATTAAACTAATGATTACACTAAGCAAAGAAAACATTTTAACTAAGCTACTAAAATTACTAAACAAGAAATTAAACAAAGTAAAGCAACCAACACAAGACAAGCAACATAACAAGACAAGATTAAAAGAAACAAAGAAACTTTTATTATTAAAATGACTCACAATACAGGTAGCATTCTCCCACTTCAATGTTTGCTTCAAGGCCTCACTTCATGTAGGAAGAATTGCCACCAAATGTGAAGTGATTACAATGGAAGGTGAAGAGTTCTATTTATAGCCATAGAAAATGGTAATCCGGGACAATCCCCTGATGTGGGACTAAACAAATACCAAAAATAAACTAAACATCCTCTAATACACGCGCTTCATAAGTCTTAGCGGATCCGGAGTGATCCGGACCACCAATTGGCGGTGTCCTGGATCCGGATCGACTTGGTTTTCATTCTGGGATTTTCTTGATGTATTTGTTGGTCTTGGATGCATCTACTTTGCTTGTTGGAGCTCCGACCTAAATCGAATTACCAAAATACTCCCCATGATGGTGTGGAGTTTTCTGTTTTGCTCTTAGGTCCTTCGGTCTTACTTTCAGGTCCTTCTCCCTTGCATCTTAGTCCCCAGGTCTCACAATTAAGTCCTTTTCCCTGCTTTTGGGTCCTTTCATGCCTCTTCTCTTCAAACCTCTTTATTTCTAAAATTCAAACATAAAACTCATTACTTAGCATTGTTTAGGTGAAAGATAATGGATATAAGATACAAATATAAGCATGAAATGATGTCAATCACCGACCACACCAACCTCCCATGCATTCACAGTCTTATCAGCCACCCCAAAGTCAAAACACCAACCCACCAGGTTTCCCAAATTCTAACAACTTGGAAACCCCGTTTAATTCGCTTGAGATCTTAACTCGTGGACTTGAGAACTCTGTAAAAAACTTTATGTCGTCCACAAGTCAAGTCCTCACTTCGAATCAGCAGACCATCAAATATCTCGAGCTTCAGATGGACCAATTGACTCAGTCTGTACGTGACAGAGAGAAAGGGACTCTGCCGAGCCAACCTGTGACTAACCCCCATGCTGAACATCACTCGAACACGCAAAATGCAAGTTCAAGACCGTAGGGGGGGCAAGTGAACTACGTGGAAGAACCTGTGGACCATGTTAATGCCATTGTGATCCTGAGAAATGGGAAGAAGGTCAACAACCACGTTCCAGTAAATCCATATGTGCAGCCCCTTTGTGGGAATGATGGTGAGAAAAAGGCCGAGGGTGAGAGTAATACACCAAAACCTCCTTCTCAGGCACCGCATAAGACCTACCTGCCAAAAGCTCCATATCCTGGTAGGTTGTCTAAGAAACATAGTGACAGTGTGGATAAAATGCTGGAGATATTCAAGAAAGTGAATGTCAACATTTCTTTGTTAGACATGATTCAACAAATACCTCCCGATGAAAAATTCCTGAGGGTTCTCTGTACGACTAAGAGGAAAACCAACGTCCCTAGCAAAGCCTTTTTGGCGGCTAATGTGAGCTCGATCATTTCGAACCCAACATACGTAAAATTGAAGGACCCAGGTAGTCCAACAATATCATGCATCATTGGGGCTTTTGCATTAATAATGTCTTTCTAGATCTAGGGTCGGCAGTTAGCCTCATACCAGCTTTTGTGTATCAACGATTAAGCCTAGGCGAGCTCAAGCCTACAAAAACAACTTTGCAGTTGGTTGATCGTTCGATCAAACTCCCGATGGGGGTCATTGAAGATGTCCTAATCAATGTCGGCGATTTCATATTTCTTTTTGACTTCGTCGTCCTTGAGACCGAACCATTCAAGACTACCTACTCTCAGATTTCGTTGATTTTGGGTAGACCTTTTTTGGCGATGTCAAATGCCTTGATCAATTGTCGAACTTGACTCGTGAAATTGTCGTTCATGAACTTGACCGCGACATTCCATGTGTTCAGTTGGGTCAATTGGCTCAGTCTGTACATGAGAGAGAGAGAGGGACTCTCCCTAGCCAGCCTAAGGCTAATGCCCGCATGTACTGACAACCACACTTGCAAAATGAGAGTTAGGTACCTCGGGGGCGGAAAATGAACCATGTGGAGGAACCTGTAACCTTAAGGAATGGAAAACAGGTTGACAATCACATTTCCTTGCTGCCACCACCATCTGTGCACCCTCTCGGTGGGAATTATGGTGAGAAAGAGGTTGAGGGTGAGGGTAATACACCAACGCCTCCTGCACCGCAGAAACCCTACCTGCGAAAAGCTCCGTATCCTAGTATGTTAACCAAAAAGTAGAGTGACACAATGGATAAGATATTAGAGGTCTTGAGACAAGTGAACTTAACATCCCCTTGTTGGATGTCATCCAACAAATACCTCAATATACCAAAGTGTTGAAAAACCTCTGCACAACCAAGAGGAAAACTAATGTTCCTAAGAAAGAATTCTTAGCTGCGAATGTGAGCTCACTTTTGTCCAATCCCACATACGCAAATTACAAAGACCCTCGTTGTCCTACTATTCAGTGTATGATAGGGGACACTAGTATGAGTAATATATTGCTTGATTTAGGATCAACGGTCAACCTCCTCCCATTTTCTATTTATCAACAGTTGAACTTGGGAGAATTGAAAGCAACTAAGACCACCCTCCAATTGGCGGATAGATCCATTCGTGTCCCAAAGGGGATTATTGAGTACGTGCTCATCAAAGTTGGAGATTTTATATTTCCTGTAGATTTTGTCGTCCTCGATACCAACCCTGTTGCGAACACCCACTCTCAAATACCTTTGATTTTGGGTAGACCATTTTTGGCAACATCCAACGCCTTAATTAATTGTAGAAATGGTCTCATGAAGCACTCATTTGGTAACATGAGTGCCGAGTTTCATGTGTTTAACTCTGGTTGGCAACAGGAGCCCTTGGACCAACCATTAAATCTCAACATAATCCGCCAATTATAGGAAGCACTGCAAAATCAACAAACATCCCCAACACCATTACAACTTGCTGGGAATGTTTGTGTGTCCAACAAAAACTCATTGCATGTCTTGGCAATGCAACAGAATGAGCTAGCATCAAACATGAATATACAAAGGGAGTGTTTGTTGGATGATTTAGTTGAGACTATTAGAGAGGGGGACACACCTTATCATATGCCCAAACCAGAATGTGTCTTTACCTCATGTGTCATGGTCGTTGAGCCCTTTGAGCTTCATCTTGACTCCAACAATGACCCACCTGCGACCGAGCTTATGCTTCATAATATAAAGCCCCATTCTTAGTGCGACTGCTTTGCCACATTCCTCGAATGAGCCTGAGGAACTCATTCCGATGCACCCACCTATTGGTTGGAAGGTTTCATTCGACGAGCAACTATACCCTAGTGAGGCAACACAACTCCACTCATTCATGTTGCCTACACCCAACCAATATCAGGAGGGGTTTTAGCCTTTCAGTTTTGACCTTTCACTCTTCATGATATCTCAGAGTACCAATGAAGTGGGTCCATCTTGGCAAATCTGTAGTCCGCATGACTTGATGTTCTGATTTCATATTCCTTTACCAAATGATTATAAGAATATCTTTGTTGATGTACTATCTTGTTTAGAAAAAATAAAAACAAAAAGAGAAAAAAACACAAAAGACTCCAAAAGTGAGCAGTGGTTGTTGTGGCCCCAACTCGTGAGTATTTGGGCCCTATTTGTTTGACGTATTTATCTCCCTTCTTAAGTACCTCACAGGTTTTTGGGAATTCGGATTTATGTCCCTTGACATGACCATGAAACTTCCTTGTGCTTCACATTGGTGAGATCTTTTCTTTTTCATGCAAAAATCCATGTAGTATCATACTCACATTCATTGAGGACAATGCATGAAGTGTGGGGGGGTGTTTTACATATGTACATAGTCGAGTCTTTCTCCTTATGTTTTGTTTTCTTTTGTTTGTATTGTTAGGTTCATGTTAGTGTGTTGCATTTAATATCAATATATCTGCTTGCCATGATTCTTGGGTGACTTGTGTTCTTTTGCTTGCCTAGTGCTTTAAATTTTCACACTTCTTTCAAAATCACCATGTGTTTGCGAAAGAAAATGTTTTGTGGATTTTGCATGTGTTTAGCATGTGCAAAACCGTTGTGAGGCAATCAAAAGAGAAGCTCCCAAAAATTGATATGAACATGATGCATTAGGTTATCTAGTGTGCCGGCTTTAGGTCTTATCTAGTCATAAGGATGCACCCCGGTCTTCCCTCGGGGGGCGTGTAATCATAGGGTTTCAGTACTCAAACAAATAAAGAAGTACACCCTAAACCTAGTAGGTCAAATAATTTGTGTCTGTTAGTATAAGGAAGTTTGTCGTAGTCAAGGAACTTTAATCTCCTTTTGAAAAACTGTAAGTTTAGGGGTTTTGGTTCATGTGTACATAAGAAATAAGTGAGTAGGTGTTCTCTCTTCTCGCACGGCTCATATCACTCAGGAAATTAGGTCCGAGGGGACTTAGTGTCTGGTGCTTTCGAAGCATCTGACTTAGGATGCACCGACCAAACTTCTGTTACACGGGTGGTAGGGATTGTTGGCTTTTTGGCCTTAATCTATATTAATTTTGATGATTAATTACACTAATCTAAATCAATCAACCTAATCAATCAAAGTGAGCAAACATGATTACATGCATTGCATATATATTTGTATACTTGCAATCATCTTAATAGGTTGATCAAGACAATCAAGGAAAGGAGCATTGGGACAAAGACATCAAGACTCAAGACTTGTAATCAAAGCTTTGGACCAAGACATGTAATTTTGTATTTAACGAGTCCATAAGGTTTAATGTAAACTTGAGCACTAGGATTCTGTCCCGTCCATCATCGATAAACCAAACCCCTTTTGATGAACCGAATCTTGTCTAGTTCGGTCCACAGAAGACCTTTCGGGTACTCGAATACTTCCCACCAGTAAAACTTAGGTGTTCTCTGGAATTGCCCCAACGGAAGACCGAACCACTTTCAGTCGACCGAATAGCCATGGACAGGTTTTGGACTTTGCTCCAACGGTCGCATTCGCATCGAGTCCCTAGAGCCCAATTGACTTGTCCCACTTCGGACGACCGAATATCTATCGGTCTACTGATTCCATATTGGTTTTACGTGCACAACGACTATTTACACGTGGAACTTGACCGTTGTACCCAACAACTATTTGAGCTACAACTGTCAGTGCAAAACCCACACTAACGTCGGTCTACTGAAGTGTACACGGTCAACCAAACTTGAGTAGATCATAGCCCTACCAATTCTACTGTCCACCTTGGAACGGTGAACCGAATGGACTTCGGTTAACCGAACTTAATTAGGGCTAAATAGATAAAAGCTACTGGAGGTTGGTGAACGGTGATCCGATACATAATCGGTCAACCGAGTTCTTAATTCAAACCAATTCTTCGGACTACCATTTGGATAACGGTCGACCGAATATGCCTCGATTTCTGCCCGAGCTTAAGTCACATCTTGCATTCCTATTGGTCCATTTCCCCCACCAACTCCCAAACGGCTAGTTGAGCTTCAAGGCATATAAATAGGACCTCATTTGTTGGTTTTGTATCTCTTGAACACTTCCTATCTATCCAATACTAAAAGTCAAATCCTCTCCATCTTCAAGCTCTCAATCCACAACACTCAAGCCTAAACTTCACCCCTTGCATATCCAATTCCATATCAATATCCAAGTGTGCTCAAGTATAGAGTGTTAGTTAGATTGTGATTCAATCTCCATATTCAAAGAATCACCAAGTTGTACGAGGAAGCTCCCTCTCAGATTGTGAGAGGAGACACGAGCGAGGTGAGGTTGTTCGCGAGGCTCGGAGTTGTAAAAGACGTAGATCTCGGCCCGGAACGAGATCGGTTAGTGGAACCATAAGCGAGGCTATGGGGATCGAGCGAGGCTTGCGAGGAGGACTAGGACCAGGGTGTGGGTGTCGAACCTCTCTAAACTCAAGTGCCCACGAATTTGTGGTATGCAATTGTCTCTTCCTTAATCCTTCGATTATTATTTTTAATTCCGCATCTATTTATCGATTAGAGGGCCATAGATCCTAACAGGGATCACCCTATGTGGAGATGTGTGGAAAGGTGTACGTGATAGTGTAAGTCCTGATAGGCAATGATGCACGAAACCTGACCCTGAGAGAATTACACACCAACTAGAAGAAAAAAAGAACAAAAGAAAAAAAAAAGAGGAAATGGTAATGCAAATAAGAACCTTAATGGACTTTACACTTTGTATCACTTGAGGATGTTAAGGTTGCCTTTGTCTTTCACTTAAGTCCTTAATTAACTTGCACAAATGATTTATTAGGCTAGGTGTGTGGACTGAATACATATATAGAGTCGGCCCGTAGAATTATCGTGTCCAATGATCGACAAAAATGAGTCCATCGAGTCGTGTTGCTAGGTTGAACAATGCATCTATGTTCGGATTTTGTGGGTGTATCCGCTGAAAACCCTCAGGAGACAACACTCCTCCTCCTTGGCAACAAGGGGGTTTAACCGTTTGTTGCACATGCTAAGTGCAACCGTGATTTCTACGAAAGTGAGATAGGATTTCCCTGTTTTACGAATGATTTTTCCTTTCTTTTATATTTCTCTTTCTTTATTTTGCTCAGGACTAGCAAAAGTTAGGTGTGGGGGTATTTGATTGACATCATATCATGCATATATTTGTGTGTTATATCCTTCATTTTTAGCCTAAGCAATGCTACATAATGAGTCTTATGTTTAAGTTTCAGGAATAAGCAGGTTTGAGAAGAAGATACTTAAAAATGATTTAAAAGCAAGGAAAAAGACTGAATTGCAAGAGGGAAGGATCCGGATGTAAACAAAAGGACCAATGAGTAAATCAAGAAATTCCACACCATCATGAGGAGTATTTGGCAATTAGATCCGGGCCGAAACTCCAATAACCGATTTGAGTGCACCCCAAGTGAAGAATTGAAGAACTAAAGAAGATATCCGAAAATGGGTCGGATCTGAAAAAGGTGACCACCTATTGGTTGTCCGTTTTTCTCTGAATCTGACCCGATTTTGCTCGGATATGGGTTATGTGTTTATGTGTATTCGGAGAATGTTTCAATAGTCCCACATCGGGGGATTGTCCCTAATTACCTTTTTCTATTACTATAAATAGAACTCTTCCTCTTCTCTTTTATTTGACTACATGCTTGGTGACATTCTTTCTACTTGGAGTAAGCCTTGGAGCAAAACTCAATGTGGAGAAGAATGCTACATGTAATGTGAGTCATATAAATAAATAAAAATTCTTAGTTTATTTTAAATGTTGTCTTCTCTTTTAAGTCTTGCATGTTTAGTTAAACTCAATTGTTGTTTTAATCTCTTTTAATATGAATGTTAGCTTAATAATGTGTGAGTAGTGACATCCCCTTTGGGGTGGAGTTGATGTTTATACATGTCATGTAGAATGAAATGAATGTTATATTTTGTTTTATGTGATGAATGTGATATGATTGTTTGAATTAAAAAGAATGTTTAACTTGATGGTTTCTGCCATATTCTTTAGGAACATCCCATGCTTGTTTAGGATCTTAATAACAAACTTGTTCATGCTCATAGTAATCACTTAGGTTACTGATTTGATGATAGGTCTTGCCATTATACTTCCTATGCATAGCAACACTACCTACACTTATGCTTTATTGAATGCATTTATCACCACTTATTTCATGTGTACACACACTCCACCCCTTCGAGGTTTCCATTCCTGATTTCCAGCTTGCTTTTATTAGTCACTTAGTTTAGTTTTATTTCGTCTCTTGCTTTCATCTTCTTTCTTGGTTTCGTGCTAGTTTAGCGTAGTTGGTTTAGTTTAATCAATCTCTTCTCCCCTCTTTTTCCCACTTGCCTTCGAACGAACCATAGTCGACACACCCCCTATGGATAAACCCATATTTGTCACGTCTTCACCGACACCGTGCACTTGCGGTATTTAAAATGAACACATCAAGTTTTTGGCGTCATTGCCAAGTAGGTGCTCTGTCCAGACTCTGGTTTGCACAATCAAGTAGGTTTAATCTCTTGTTTTTAGTTTTTGGTTATCTCAGGGACATCTAGCATCCAGGGGAGACACCAGGAGAAATTCGGAGAAGAGGGAAGCTATTTGGACGACCAATCAACGGTCTGGGACCTCCAACTGGCGGCCTGGTGAGCTTCGTTTGCTCCGAAATTTCTTCTAGTTGTTTATTTAAATCTCCACATATTGGCTCATTTGCTGGGCTCTGTGGTCTTCGTCATAGGGAGGTGAGGCGTGTTGAGGCCGTGTGACCACGCAGTTAGGCGTCGTCTAGCTGTAAGTACCTATAGTGACAGTAGGCTGCTTGAGCCGTGTTTGCTAGACTAGGCTTCTACCCTCACCCTTTACCCATGCTAGCTTTAGGGATTCTTTCCTTCTCCTCTGAGTCATCTTCTTCTCACCTACTTCTACATTCTAGTCTCCTCCCATTTATAGTCTTTGTTAGTGTGTTAGGGTCGAGTCGAGCACTTTTTGCGAGCTTGTCCTCGCGGGGGTGAGAGTGGTCGACTCGAGATTTCTTGGGCGAGATAGATGATTACAAAGGCGACCATCCATATCATTGTTAGGACCAGGACAATTCTCCCTAGTATTCTGGACCCATGCAGCCTGGGGTGGCTCAGACAAACACCCCGTATGGTTGGGACAATCTTGATTCTGTGACTGGGCAGTCTTCAAATTGAGGTAATATGATAGAGGCATCGACTGATTGACCACCATCTAGTTATGTCGGATCATATGTTGGTCAACAAACTCATACATTACAAGAACCTTTGGCATCTTTCATGCATGTAGTAAATGACATGAGTGCATCGGTAGCTCCAGTAGTTGTACCGTGTGACTATTGCGGTTTGAGTGGTCATATTTTCGGGGAATGTCCCTATGTTCCCCCAGAGCCTGAGTATGAGCACACATTTTCCCAAAATGCTCAATGTGACCTTTACGCATCCACGAACAACCCGAGAGGGGTGGATTTGTGGGAGACAATTCTTATTAAATTCTTATACAACATTCTCACCCCAGTATCCTCCTCCCGAAGACTCATGTTAAGATGTTTGATTGCCCAATGCTCAAGCTCTACCAGAAGATGGCAAACTTTGCCATAAACTAGCTGGTAGGGGGACATGCCAAGGTCGGTTTTAAATGATGTGCGGAAAGCCCACAATGCATCATTAAGCTTGACCGACCAATCTTTCCTTGAAGCATTAACCGTTTTCTCAAGAATTTGCTTGAGTTGACGGTTGGAAATTTCCACCTGGCCACAAGTTTAAGGATGATAAGGTGTGGCCAACTTGTGCGTGATGGAATATTTCCTCAACACTGCCTCAAGGGATCGGTTCACAAAGTGTGTCCCCCGATCACTTATGATACAACGAGGTGTCTCAAACCTCGCAAAGATGTGTTCTTTGAGAAACTTGATCACAAACTTGCGATCATTAGTGCGAGTGGGGATTGCTTCAACCCACTTTGATACAAAATCAACTACCACAAGGATGTAAGTGTGACCATGGGACACAGGGAAAGGACCCATGAAGTCAAATCCCCAAACATCAAAGATGTTGACCACTAAGATAGGATTGAGTGGCATCATATAATGTCTGCCAATGCGGCCCACACGTTGGCACCTATCGCATGCTTTGCAAAATGCAAAAGCGTCTTGGAACAATGTGGGCCAGTAAAAACCGCATTGGAGCACTTTGGCAATGGTTTTCTTGGCAACAAAGTGCCCACCACATGCCTCCTTATGGCCAAAAGACAAGGCACTCTGAATCTTGTCATTAGGAATGCACCTACTTATGATTTGATCGGCACAGTACTTAAACAAGTAGGGATCATCCCAATAGAAGTGCTTAACTAACGACTTGAACTTCGTTGTCTCACTGTGTGTCCAATGAGCTGGCACCTCCCCGGTTGCTAAATAGTTCACAATGTCATCGAACCAGGGGGTGAGGCTATTGCCATAAGGTTCTCATCAGGGAAGAACTCGTTCACCAGTGGATCCGGTGAAAGATCAACTGGGATGCGACAGAGGTGATCAGCCACGACATTCTTGCATCCTTTCTTATCCCATATTTCAAGGTCAAACTCTTGCAACAACAAGATCCAACGCAGGAGACGGGGTTTCGAATCCTTTTTAGACAAAAGGTAGCGGAGAGCTGAGTGATCAGTGTAGATGATGACATGCGACCCAATGAGGTACTGGAGAAATTTTTCCAATGCAAATATGATCGCGAGGAATTCTTTCTCCGTAATGGAGTAGTTGAGTTGGGCGTCATTAAGAGTACGACATGCATAGTAGATCACATGAGGCAATTTGTCGACTTTCTGACCCAAAACCGCTCCTATCGCATAGTCAGATGCATCACACATCAGCTTAAACGGTAGAGTCCACACTGGTGCCTTAATAATAGGAGCGGAGGTCAACTCACGCTTCAGAAACGCATACGCAGTCATGCACTTCGGTGTGAACTCAAAAGAGGTACCTTTAGCAAGCAAGCTCATCAAGGGGCGAGCTATCTTGCTGAAGTCCTTAATAAACAGTCGGTAAAAACCAGTGTGTCCAAGGAATGACCGGATTTCTTTTACCGAGGTGGGTGGTGGAAGCTTAGAAATAAGCTCAATCTTTGCCCTATCCACCTTGATACCATCACGAGATACCACGTGACCCAAAACGATGCCTTTTGTAACCATGAAATGACCCCTTTCCCAATTAAGGGCTAAGTTCGTTTCTGAACACCTTTTGAGAACAAGGCTCAAGTGGTGCAAGCACTCATCAAAGGAGGTGCCATGAACCGAGAAATCATCCATGAAAATCTGAAGGACGTTCTCAACCATATCGAAAAAGATACTCAACATGCAACGTTGGAATGTTGTCGGTGCATTGCATAGTCCAAAAGGTATCCATCTATAAGCAAACGTCCCAAAAGGACAAGTGAACATGGTTTTCTCCTGGTCTTCGGGGGCAACTGGGATTTGATTGTACCCCGAATAACCATCAAGGAAACAGTAATAGGCGTGCCCAGCGAGTCTCTCCAACATCTGGTTGATGAAAGGTAGAGGGAAGTGGTCCTTACGTGTGATCGCGTTCAACTTCTTATAGTCAGTGCAAACTCGCCACCCAGTTTGAAGTCGTGTGGGTACAAGCTCATTGTTATAATTTTGGACAACAGTGATACCCAACTTCTTGGGCACAACCTGGACAGGACTTACCCAAGTATTGTCTGAAATGGGGAAAATGATGTCATGATCTAAACACTTGATGATCTCTTTCTTAACTACTTCTGTCATGGCTGGATTTAAACGCCTCTGTGGGTCACGACGTGGTTGTTCCTCATCCTCCATAAAGATGTGGTGTTGCACGACGTCGGGACTTATCCCTTTAATGTCTTTCAAGGACCACCCAATGGCTGATTTGTGGTCCATTAGGACTTGAATCAGACGTTCTTCCTGATCACCAGTCAACATCGATGAAATAATCACCGGAAATGACATGTCGGGACCGAGAAAAACGTGTTTCAGTTACTTAGGGAGTTCTTTAAGCTCAATTGTGGGTTGTTCCTCAAGGCGAGGCATGATATCTAGCTCAAGATGTAAGATAGGAGGAGCTCGCATGTACTGAACAACATGCACATCATTGCTCAACTCGCCCCCGTCCTCTTCATGATCGGAATCATCCATGATGTAAGCACTTAGATTTTCATGAATCAGGGGGTACTCTTCTTCTATTTCTTCTTCCAAGTCCCGGATAAGATTAATTTCCATGGGGTCCTCGAAATATGATGGTTGCCTGGACATATTGAATACATGGAATGTCGCTGTCAAGTTCCCGAACGACAATTTCATGAGTCCAGTACGACAATTGATGAAGGCATTTGACGTCACCAAAAAAGGTCTACCCAAAATCAATGGACTCTGAGAGTGGGTAGTCTTGATTGGTTCGGTCTCAAGGACGACGAAGTCAACAAGAAATATGAAATCACCGACCTTGATTAGGACATCTTCAATGACCCCCAACGGGACTTTGATCGAACGATCAGCCAACTGCAAAGTTGTTTTCGTAGGTTTGAGCTCGCCTAGGCTTAATCGTTGATACACAAAAGCTGGTATGAGGTTAATCGCCGACCCTAGATCTAGCAAGACATTATTAATGTGAGAGTCCCCAATGATACATGAAATTGTAGGACTACCCGGGTCCTTCAATCTTACGTATGTTGGGTTCGAAATGATCGAGCTCACATTAGCCGCCAAAAAGGCTTTGCTAGGGACGTTGGTTTTCCTCTTAGTTGTACAGAGATCCTTCAAGAATTTTGCATAGGGAGGATGTTGACATTCACTTTCTTAAATATCTCCAGCATTTTATCCACACTGTCACTCTGTTTCTTAGACAACCTACTAGGATAAGGAGCTTTTGGTAGGTATGTCTTAGGCGGAGCCGGAGAAGGAGGCGTTGGTGTATTACTCTCACCCTCGGCCTCTTTCTCACCATCATTCCCACAAGGGGTTGCACATATGGATTTACTGGCAATGAAACATGGTTGTTGACCTACTTCCCATTTCTCAGGGTCACAATGGCATTAACTTGGTCGACAAGTTCTTCCACGTAGTTCACTTGCCCCCCCTGTGGTCTTGAACTTGCATTTTGCATGTTCGAGTGAAGTTGACTACGGGGGTTAGCCACAGGTCGGCTAGGCAGACTCCCTCTATCTCTGTCATGTACAGACTAAGACAATTGGCCCATCTAAAGCTCGAGAGATTTGATGGTCTGCTGATTCGAAGTGAGGACTTTCTCGTGGACGACATACAGTTTTTTATAGAGTTCTCAAGTCCATGAGTTAAGTTCTCATGCGAATTAAATCGGGTTTCCAAGTTGTTAGAATTTGGGAAACCTGGTGGGTTGGTGTTTTGACTTTGGGGTGGCTGATGAAATTGTGAATGCATGGAACGGTGGTGTGGTCGGTTAGGTGGTCGAGAAAAGTTTGGACCACCAGGGGTATTGTTATGGTTCCATGAAAAATTAGGGTGATTCCTCCATCCAGTGTTATATGACGATGAATATGGGTCATTCCTTGATCTATCATAGATGGCATTGACATGTTCCATCTCAGGAGGAATGGATGCACACTCACCCCCTATACGACCTATCCTACCACATAAATGACATGGAACTAACCAGATGCAGACACATGTGACACATCGTGCTGGTTTTGGAGCTCAATCAAATCCATATGGCGCATTAAGGCCGCCATGCGCGCCTCGGTGGCCCTAGTGGTATCGACGGCAAATGCGGCACCCGATCTAGTCGAGTTTGCATTTGCGATCCTCACTCCTATGCTAGATGATGCAGGTGGTTCCCTTACACTCTCCCATTGCATGGTTTTCTCAGCGAGGTCTTCTAGGAAAGCCCATGCCTCCCTTGTATCCTTTCCTAAGAACTCTCCTTGACACATGGACTCAAAGAACATTCGGGACGGGATGTGAAGACTCTCGTAAACAATCTGACACAGGCACCACAACTCGATGTCATGGTGAGGGCATGAGGATAGTAGCTCCTTGAACCTCTCTAAGTATACATGGAATGATTCGGTCTCATGTTGATAAAACGAATTGATTTCGTTCCTCAGTTTTTGATCTGATGATTTGGAAAGTACTTCTTGAGGAATGCAAACTGAAACTCATCCCAAGTCCTAAAGGCATTCGCCTGGTTGCTGTACAACCACTTCTTGGCAACATCCTTCAGTGCAAAGGTGACAAGCCTAAGATGGATGGAGTCTGTGCTAAGTTGTTGCAGCTTGAACATAGCACAGACCTCCTCAAATTCCCTGAGAAAGATATAAGGGTCACCCTTCCCAGTGAAGTGAGGGAGCATGGAAAAAAACTGAGGCTTAACCTCAAAGTGGTTCCCATTCGCCTCTGGCAATACGATGCATGAGGGTAGAGCGGTATGGCTCAGGTAGCATCGATCACGGAGAGGTATGTGAGAGACAATAGGAAGAACGGGTAGAACAGGTGGGATAGGTGGGTCCAGCAACTCCTCCTCCTCGCGGTAATGAGCAGCCATTGAACTCGGACTATGTGCGACACAAGAGGAGGGAGGCGTCGTGAAATTGACTACCGAAGCGGGGTTGACGACACGCCTCGTCAAACGGCCACTCTCGTCTCGTGCCCACACAAGCATGCATAAAGGTGCACACACACACAAACCAAAACCTTTTTTTTCTTCAAAATAAAGAAAGTGCGTAGAGGAGAAGACAGGAGGACACAGAAGAGAGAGAAGGGAAGAAGTCCTTATGCTATGGCGGGTGGGTACAGGTAGAAGCACACAAGCAAACGAGGCTCAAACAGTCCTAAGGTCGCTATAGGTACTTACAACTAGACGACGCCTAACTGTGAGGTCACACGGCCTCAACACGCCTCACTTCCCTACGACGAGGACCACAAAGCCCAGCAAGTGAGTCAAGATCTGGAGATCTCGTCTACAGAGTGGGCGACGTCGATCAGGCCATGACGGTCGGGACCCGATCACTCTCCTAATGCGTCTGAAATCCTTAGGGCCAATGTCTAAATGATTTTAAAATTAGGCTCTTGATTAGTGTGGTTTTTAGGGCAAAGGAAAGGATCATGAAATCTCCCACCTTATCTTATATGGGACAACCCCTCCTTAGTAGCATTTCGGAGTCTTAATCTAGCAATCAACTCTCCATACAAACGCTCAACTCACACTTGTTGTAATGCACTTCCTACTAACTAATGCATGCTCATACAAAATGCATGAATGAGAGTAGGAAATGTGTACCTCATGCCCGCACTCAACAACTGAAAGTAAAACTAAAAGAAAAGACAATCTACGTGCCGAAGTCGAGTCCATGATGCATGACCTAAGCAAGCAAACAATGTCTAATCTTTTGCTTTGGGTTTTAGTGGCCAAGTTGATTTAAAGGACTTGATTATTGATCTGGAAACAAACTACAGGTCAAAACATGTCAAATCGAGCTCCAGATCACTCTATCAGATATTAAAACAAGTCAAAGAAAAAACGAAGGAAACAAAGCTCACCAGACCACCAATTGGCGGTCTCAGGCCGCTGATTGGCGGTCCAAGTTGCTCTGTTCCGCTCCAAATTTCTCCTGGTGATTTACCTTTAGCCTCAGAGTCTCCTAAAACAAAGACAACTACAAAACACCAATTAAATCCACTCAAATCGTCCAAACCAGAGTCTGGACTGGCACCTCCACGGCAACGGCGCCAAAAACTTGTTTTTTAATCGTTTAAACTACCGCAAGTGCACGACGTCGGTGAAGACGTGGCAAATACGGGTCGATCCACGGGGAGGAGAGCAGTCTCTAGTTTTTCAGAAATCAAGTGGCAACAAAAGGGGGAAGAGTTTTGTTTATGCTAATCTAGCCTATACTAAACTACTAAGGAGAAAATGCAACGGAAAGAAACTAATGATTGCTTCGACAAAATCAAAAGAACTTAATACTAAGCTGGAATTAGGAAGAGAAAGACCCCTTAGGGGGTGGAGTGATTACACATATACAATAAGAAGGTAAGAATGCATTCCAAATGGCACAAGTGGAGGTAGTGTTTTCATGTATAGGAGGTGTCTACTTATCATGGCAAAACCCATCAATTCAATCACTAACTTACTTGATTAACATTCATAAACACAAGCT
Organism: Triglochin maritima; assembly: GCA_963682175.1. Lineage (NCBI taxonomy): Eukaryota > Viridiplantae > Streptophyta > Magnoliopsida > Alismatales > Juncaginaceae > Triglochin > Triglochin maritima. The sequence continues at coordinate 24,407,038 of OY821788.1, read as the reverse complement.
GGTCATTTCAGAAACTAAACAAGCATGGGAGGTGTCTTAAGATTTGTGGCAAAACCCATCAAGTGAATTATTCTATTCTAACAAGCAAGCATACATTCATATTAATCAACACATTTCAAAATAAAGCATTCTTCCATTCTTAATTGCTTATATAAGTATCATCTCCACCCTCCAAAGGGGAGTGGTTTTACTCACTAAACATTAAACTAACTATTACACTAAGATAAGAAAACATATTAACTAAGCTAGATTTAATAAAAGGCAATTAAGCTAAACATGCAAGAACTATAAAAGAAGCACAAAACAAGGAAAACTTTATTGATTTCAGACTCACAATACCAGTAGCATCTCCCCACTTGAGTTTCTGGCTTCAAGGCTTTCACTTCAAGTAGAGAGAATGACCACTAAGCATCGAGTGATTACAATAGAATGTGAAGACTTCTATTTATGGCCATAGAAAAAGGTAATCCGGGACAAGCCCCCGGTATGGGACTAAACATATACCACAAATAGACTAAATACACTATAATACACATCTCACAGAAATCTTAGCGGATCCGGAGCAATCCAGACCGCCAATTAGCGATCTACAGGGTTTGGATCGCATCGGGATTTCTTCTGGGCTTTTCTGGATGTCTTTGTTTGTCTTTAATGCATCTACTTCACTTGCCGGAGCTCCGACCCGAATAGAATTGCCAAAATAATCCCCATGACGGTGTGCAGTATTCTTGTTTGCTTGTTTGTCCTTTGGTCTTACATTCAGGTCCTTCTCCCTTGCATCTTAGTCCCCAAGTCTCACAACTCAGTTTTTTTTTCCTGCTTTTAGGTTCTTTTATGCCTCTTCTCTTCAAACCTATTTATTTCTGAAATTCAAACATAAAACTCATTACGTAGCATTGTTTAGGTGAAAGATAATGGATATAAGATACAAATGTAAGAATGAAATGATGTCAATCAATAGGCACAAATGTAAGTAGTATTTTCATGTATATGAAGTGTCTAACGATTATGGCAAAACCTATCAATCCAATCACTACCTAGTTGATTAACATTCACATACACAAGTTTGTTATTTCAAAACCTAAACAAGTATGGGAGGTGTCTAGTAGTTGTGGCAAAATTCATCAAGTGAAGTATTCTATTCTAAACAAGCAAGCATACATTCACATTTATCAACACATTTCAAAATAAAGCATTCATTTTCATTCTTTATTGCATGTATAAACATCATTTCCACCCCCCAAACCGCGATGGAACTACTCACACATTATTAGACTACCATGCATGATTGATCGTTTTACATTAACCGCAAGTGCACGACCGCGTTGAAGCGGTGGTAAATATGGGTCGTCCACTGGGAGGTGTGTCGACAATTGGTTTGTTCGAAGGCGAGAGGTAAAAGAAGGAGAGAAAGATGTATTACACTACACTACACTAATCTAAACTAGTAAACAAGCAAGCTGAAATGAAATAACTAAACAACTAAGCTAAACAACTAATGAAGAAGATAAAAAGACAGGAATGGAAACCCCTAAGGGGTGGAGTGTGTGTGTGTGTGTGTGCACATGAAATAAGTGTGGTGTTGAATGCATACTATAAGCTCAAGTTAGTTAGTGTTTGTGAATGCATAAGAGGTACCTAATGGCAAAACCTATCATTTACAACACTACTTATGTGAATAATATGAGCACTGCAAGGTTGTTATTAAGACACTTAGACAAGCATGGAATGTACCTAAGTTATGGCAGAAACCATCAAGTAAGGTACTTAATAATTCAAGAAAGCATACTAATATCAACACAAAACATTCATATTAAGCATTCAAACCATCTACATAACATATACACACATCTACTCCACCCCCAAAGGGGATGGAACTACTCACACATATTTAAACTAACTACTCTAATAAAATGAAGCATTATACTGAAATGAAACTATACTAATCAAGCAAGAAATATTAAAGAATCATAAAACAAAACAAGCACCAAAGCAAACACATTAAAGGAAATTAACTAAGCAAGAATTAACAAGCTAATGAAAACATCTATTATTAACTCACTCAAATTACAAGCAGCCCTTCCTCCACCAGAGTTTTGCTTCAAGGCTTCACTCTTAGTAGGGAAGAAGGCCACCAAAGAGAGAGATGGATACAATGGAAGGTGAAGAGTTCTATTTATAAGCATGGAAAAAGCTAATCCGGGACAATCCCCCGATGTAGGACTAAACCAATACCAAAAATAGCCTAAACACACATTAATACAAGTCCAGGAGAAAGATTAGCGGTCTGGATGAGATTAGCGGATCTGGGCTCTTCCAGACCGCCAATTGGCGGCCTATAAACTTCAGATCCGATTGGTTTTGGTTGTGGGCTTTGCTTGGAGTGTTTCTTGGTGTTGGATGCATCTACTTTGTTTAGTGGAGCTCCGACCCGAATCGAATTGACAAAATACTCCCCATGATGGTGTGGAGTTTCCTGTTTTGCTCTTAGGTCGTTCTGTCTTACGTTCAGGTCCTTCTCCCTTGCATCTTGGTCCCCAGGTCTCACAATTAAGTCATTTTTCCTGCTTTTGGGTCCTTTCATGGCTCTTCTCTTCAAACCTCTTTATTTCTGAAATTCAAACATAAAACTCATCACGTAGCATTGCTTAGGTGTAAGATAATGGATATAAGGTACAAATATAGGCATGAAATGATGTCAATCAAATACCCCCACACCTAAGTTTTTGCTAGTCCCGAGCAAAACAAAGAAAGACAAAAGCAAACGAAATACAAGAAATCCTAACTCACTTTCGTAGGAATCACGGTTGCACTTAGCATGTGCAACAAGCCATTAAACCTCCTTGTTGCCAGGAGTGTTGTCTCCTGAGGGTTTTCACCGGATATACCCACAAAATCCGAACAAGATGCATTATTCAATCTAGACACTCGAGTCGTTGGACAAATTTTGTCGATCAATGGACGCGGTAATCCTACGGGCCGACTCTATATAGGTAATCAATCCACACCTAGCCTAATAAACCATTCGTGCAAGTTAAATAAGGAATTAAGTGAAAGACATGGACAACCTCAACATACTCAAGTGATACAAAGTGTAAGGTCCATTAAGGTTCTTATTTGCTTTACCTTTTTTTTTCTTTTTTTTCTTTTCACATTTTTTTCTTCTTTTTCTTTTTATTAGTTGGAGCTTCATTCTCCCAGGGTCAGGTTTTGTGCATCATTGCCCATGGGGACTTACACTATCACGTACACCTTTCCCCAAATCTCCACATAGGGCAATCCCTACCACCCATGTAATGGGAGTTCGGTCGGCGCATCCCAAGTCAGATGACTCGAAAGCACCAGGCACAAAGTCCCCTCAGACCTACTTTCCCAAGTGATAGGAGCCGTGCGAGAAGAGAGAACACCTACTCACTCATTTCTTATCTACACATGAACCAAAACCCCAACACTTAATGTCTCACAACAATATTTAAAGGGTCCTTGACTACAACAAACTTCCTAAATTAACAAACACGAATTATTGACTCACTAGGTTCAGGGTGGACTTCTTTGAATGTTTGAGCACTAAAACCCTATGATTACTCACCCCCAAGGGAAAACTGGGGTGCATCCTAACGACTCGATAAATCCTAAAGCCACAGAACTAGATATCCTAATGCATCAAGTTCAAGACAATTTTGGGAGCTTTCTTTTTTCTTTGCCTCTCAACAGTTTTGCACATGATAAACACACGCAAAACCCACAAAACATTTTCTTTCACAAACACATGAAGATTTTGAAAGAAATATGAAAATTCTAAAGCAATAGGCAAGCAAAAAAGACAAGTCACCCAAGGATCATGGCAAGCAGATATATCGATATTAAATGCAGCACACTAACATGACCCTAAAAATGCAAACAAAATCAAAAGAAAAGACTCGACTATGTACACACGTAAAAACCCCCCCACACCAAGTTCATGCATTGTGCTCAATGAATGCGAGCAAGATACTACATGGATTTATGCATGAAAAAGAATAGATCTCACCAACGTGAAGTACATAGGGAAGTTTCGGGCTATGTTGATGGACACAACCCAAATTCACTCAAAACCTGTGAGATGCAAAGGAAGGGATACAAATACGTGAAAGAATTGGGGCCCAAATACTCAAGGGTTGGGGCCCACAACAAACGATGCTCACTGAAGGAGTTTTTTTTTTAACAAACCTGAAAGCATAACCACTCATGCAGGAGCATGAATGGTTGAGTGCAAGAGAGGTTCATGAAGGAACATGACCTCCTCGACTTCGGCCGGTGCCCCCTCCAAGTAGGGTTTGAGGCGTTGTCCATTAACTTTGAACACGTCCCCATTCCCTGGGTTCACGATGTCAACCGCTCCATGAGGATAGACGGTTTGGACAATAAACGGGCCAGACCAGCGACTACGGAGCTTACCCGCAAACAGATGAAGCCGGGAATTGTAGAGAAACACCTTCTGCACGGCCGTAAACACCTTTCGCATAATCATGCGATCGTGAAACATCTTGCCTCGGGACTTATGAATTTTGGCATTCTCGTACGCATCATTGCGTAGCTCTTCTAATTCCACAATGTCGAGCTTACGTTGTACTCCTGCTTGATCAAGATCCATATTCAAGTTCTTGATCGCCCAAAAAGCACGATGCTCAAGCTCGACGGGTAGGTGGCAAGCCTTGTCGTACACTACCCGATATGGGTGATCGAATATTTCCTCATAAGCGCTTCAAAGGAGCGATTACAGAAGTGGGTACCCTATCGCTGATTATGGTACGAGGAGTACCAAATCGTGCAAAAATGTCCCTCAAGAATTTTGTGACCACCTTGTTGTCATTGGTCTTTGTGGGTATAGCCTCAACCCACTTAGACACATAGTCAACGGCCACCAGAAAGTAAACATTCCCGAACGAGTTCGGGAAGGGACCCATGAAATCGATGCCCCACATGTCACGTCGACCAATCCTGCCAAGGCGCTGGCACGTATCACATTGCTTACAAAAGTCGTAAGCATCTTTGAAAAGAGAGGGCCAGTAGAATCCAGATTGGAGCACCTTGGCAGCAGTTTTCTTTGCTCCAAAGTGTCCTCCACATGCCTTGGAATGGCAAAAGTGGAGCACACTTTGCAACTCGGTATCTGGGACGCACCGCCTGAAAATTTGGTCAGAGCAGTATTTGAATAGGTAGGGGTCGTCCCAGTGGAAGAATCTTACATAAGATCTAAATTTGGTTTGGTCAGATTTTGACCAACCCACAGGAAGTTGCTCGGTCACGAGGTAGTTCACGATGTCGGCAAGCGAAGGGTTATGTTCGATCGTGAACAACTACTCGTCAGGAAATTTGTCATCAATGATTTGGTCATGTGGGTTGGTCGTCTCTAGACGAGACAAGTGGTCAGCTACAACATTTTCACACCTTTTTTTGTCCCGAATCTCGAGATCGAATTCTTGTAACAACAAGATCCATCTCAAGAGTCGGGATTTGGCATCTTTCTTCGCCATGAGGTGCTTCATGGTTGTGTGATCAGAATAGATAAACACGTAGGAGCCAATAAAGTACGACCGGAATTTCTCCAAAGCAAATATGATCGCTAAGAATTCCTTCTCGGTCACAGTGTAGTTCAATTGGGCATCATTGAGTGTTCTACTGGCATAGTAGATCACATGAGGCATTTTGTCCAATCGTTGCCCAAGCACTGCTAACACAGCGAAGTCAGATGCATCACACATTAACTCAAAGGGTTCAGTCCACACTGGTGCCTTAATAATGGGAGCTGAAGTCAACTCTTTCTTCAAGGTCAAAAAGGCATGGTGGCAATCCGGTGTGAACTCAAAAATGCCATCCTTAGCCAACAAGGCGGTGAGAGGTCGAACAATTTTGCTAAAATCCCGAATGAACCGCCGATAGAATTCAGCATGCCCCAAAAAGGCGCAGATATCCTTCACATTACGTGGCGGTGGTAGATTAGAAATGATACCCACATTGGCGGGATCGACCTCAATTCCCCTACTTGAGACCACATGTCCAAGTACAATCCCTCGCTTCACCATGAAGTGACATTTCTCCCAATTGAGAGTGAGGTTCTTCTCACGGCATCGCTTGAGGACAAGGCTCAAGTGATGAAGGCACTCATCAAAGGAAGTGCCAAATATGGAAAAGTCGTCCATGAAGATCTCAAGGAAACGCTTAACCATATCGGAGAAGATGTTGATCATACACCTTTGAAACGTTGTCGGCGCATTACATAACCCAAAGGGCATGCGACGGTAGGCAAACGTGCCAAAGGGACAAGTAAATGTGGTTTTCTCTTAATCCTCGGGGGCGATGGGAATTTGGTTGTAACCGGAGTATCCATCAAGAAAACAATAATACTCATGTCCGGCCAACCTTTCCAACATCTGATCAATGAATGGCAATGGGAAATGATCTTCCACGTTGCCGCATTGAGCTTGCGATAATCAACGCAAACTCGCCATCTAGTTTGCAGGCGTGTCGGGATAAGCTCATTATGCTCATTCTCCACAACCGTCACGCCTGACTTCTTGGGAACCACATGGACAGGACTCACCCGCAAACTATCAGAGATAGGATAGATTATGCCATGATCCAAGCACTTAAGAACCTCCTTTCGGACGGCTTCTTTCAGCGCAGGATTCAATCTTCATTGTGGGTCCCTACGGGGCCTAGAATCCTCTTCCATGTGGATCCGATGCTGAATAATACTAGGGCTAACTCCTTTGATATCCTTCAAGGACCACCCGATCGCCTCTTTGTTTTCAAAGAGTACTCTTTTGAGGGCAACCTCTTCATCTTTTTCAAGATCAGAAGCAACAATGAGTGGCAAGGTCTCATTATCCCCTAAAAAGATGTACTTTAGGTTATCGGGGAGCGGTTTAAGCTCGACCAGAGGTGGGTCCTTGTCGGATTCAGAGTTACTTTCAAGTGGCTCAAGGTCCACGGGGTAAGAGGAGCAAGCACCTAGATGTACCTCCTCGTCCCGAGAAATGCTGGCGGATTCCTCAAGATCCTCTTCACTCGCAACCTGGTCATTAGGCACCTCAATAATATGTCGATGTGAGTCGAACATGCCTAATGACTCGGGCTCATCCGTGTCCTGGATGAAATTGGCTCCGACAGTGTCGTCCAAGAGCCCGGGTTGCTTACCAAGAGTGAAGATGTGGAAATCCGCCGTGAGGTTTCTAAAATACAACCTCATCAACTCATTGCGACAATTGATCAAAGCATTAGATGTCGCAAGAAATGGCCTCCCAAGGATCACAGGAATTTGTCCTTGTGGGTTGGATACGGGTTCAGTATCCAAGATGATGAAATCAACTGGAAATACGAACTCACCCACTTTGATAAGGACATCCTCCACACTCCCTCGTGGAATTTTGACGGATCTATCAGCCAACTGGAGGGTTGTCCTCGTTGGTTTAAGATCGTCTATTCCAAGGTTGACATAGACTGAGTATGGCATGAGATTCACAGATGCCCCCAAATCCAATAGAGCTTGAGAGATTGTCACATTCCCAATCATGCAAATGACAGTTGGACACCCTGGGTCCTTGTATTTGACTTGCATGGGCTGTGTCAATATTGAGCTCACATTGGCCGCCAAAAAGGCCTTTTGGGGCACATTTGTTTTTCTCTTGGTGGTGCAAAGGTCCTTGAGGAACTTGGCATACGGTGGCATTTTGTTGAACAACGTCCAACAACGGGATGTTCACCTTTACTTGCCTAAGTACCTCAACGATCTTGTCCCAATGCTCATCACGTTTTTTCGTCAACCGATGAGGGAATGGTGCCTTGGGGACATAAGAATCACGAGGAGGAGTCTCAGAATTAGGTTCCTTGACAGGCTCAAAACTCTCCTCGGAAGTCTCGCCAACAGGGTTGGCTTCAGGCATTTCCACATTGTTGTCAACAACCCTTCCCGATCTCAAGGTATGGAAAACATTGGCATGTTGGGAAGGGTCACTTTCAACATTGTGTACATTCTGCCTACCATGAGCAGGCCGACCCCTGGGATTTACCACAGGTTGACTCGGGAACTGACCCTTCTCGCGTTCATGGAATTGATGAGCGAACTGGCTAACTTGCATTTCCAAAGCCTTGACTGTACTTTGCAACGCTTGAAGGGTCGGATCACAAGAAGGGTCCTTAGGGTCAACCTGCTGGGGTGGTGGAGTCTGGTTGGAATAACCCGACGATGAGGCATGAGCAGGTTGGTAATTTTGGTGCTGAGACCTTTGATGTGTGGGTTGGTAGGTCGCCGATGGGCGTGGAGGTTGATAAGGTGGAGGTTGAGGTTGAGCGTGCGAGCTCTGACCGTGACCCCCACTAGGCCCCCAAGAGAAGTTAGGATGGTTACGCCATCCCGGGTTGTAGGAGTGACTGTACGGGTTGTTACGGGGCCTCTATTGATACATCGCATTCGCATGCTCAGTATCCCTTGGAGCGTAAGCGCATTCCAAGTCATCATGGCCCGTAAGTCCACACCTACCACACCCGGGAGTAGCGACCTGAGCTACAGGAGCTCGGTCCAACTCTAAACTCTCAATCCTACGCATGAGAGCAACCATTTTTGCCTCAGACGCGATCAGTGACTCAACTTGATAAGATCCAGCTCGACCAGAAGATCTGGCGGCTGGTGGCTCTCTCATGGTATCCCACTCGAAGGTACGTTCAGCCATGGACTCGAAAGTATCCCATGCCTCCTCGATGGATTTCATTTGGAAGTCACCCTGACACATCGACTCCAACAATGTTCGGGTGTTGTAGTTGATGCCCTCATAAACAATTTGGCACAGCTGACATAACTCAAATCCATGATGAGGGCACTGCTGGAGAAGGTCCTTGAACCTCTCAAAGAAACCATGAAACGATTCAGTCTCGGTCTGATACATTTGATGTATCTGGTGCCGTATCTGTTGAGTCTTTCTTTGAGGGAAAAATCTCTTCAGAAAGACGGTAACAAAGTCATCCCATGACCGAATCGAGCTCGCCGAGAGGCTATACATCCATTTCTTTGCATTATCCTTCAATGCGAAAGAAATCATCCTCAACCGGACTGAATCATCGTCAAGTTGTTGAAGCTTGAACATGGAGCATACTTCCACGAATTCGCGTATAAAGATATACGGATCCTCCTTATTGGAAGTAAAGGTTGGAAGCATGCTCACATATTAAGGTTTCAGCTCATACTTGTTCCCGCGAGCAGGGGGAACAACTATGCAAGAATGCTGCACGGCCCGAACAGGATGGGTCTGCTCCCACAAAGTCATCGGTCTATCCTGTCGAGCTAAAGGTGGTGGTGCACCAAGAACTCGATCCTGACCGAAACTCCCTTCCTCTCGAGTCAGAGGAGGAGGAGAAGGAGGTCTACGTGGTGGCGGAAGTGGACCGAGGTATTCCATGTATGGAACCCGGTCTCCCCCGTCACCGCAAGACGACTCGGCTTCCTGCTCCAAAGGAGCACGAGGCGGAGATGGTCGATCACCAAGACCATCCATCTCAGAAGAATGCACTCTCTCGAGTCGAGCGCTCTCACCAGAACGAGCCCAACCTCGCATAAAATGCTCGAGTCGACTCTAAACAACACACAACAGAAGGTGTACTAGAGGAGGAGACTATACGTAGAGTATAGATGAGGAGAGGACTCAGGTGAGGAGGGAAGAATCACTAGAGCTAGCGTGGGTTGTGGGATCAGGAACAAGCCTAACTAGAAAGCACGACTCAAACAATGTAAGGCAATGGGTCCTTAGGCTAGACGACGCCTAACTTCGAGGTCACTAGCCTCGACACGCCTCACCTCCCTACAACGAGGACCACAATGCCCAGCAAGTGATACAAGATCCGGAGATCCAGTACCTCCTACTATCGACAAGGTAGGCAACTCCGATCAGGTCATGACGATCTCAACTAGATTACTCTCCTAGTGCGCCCGCAATCCTAGGGCCAATGTCTACTTGCTTTTAGTTAAGGCTTTATTAAGAGTGATTTTTGGGGCCAAGGAAAGGGTGATGAAATCCCCCACCTTATCTTTTATGGGACAGCCCCTCCTTAATAGCGTTATCCTAAATCTAGCAATCAATCGCTCCAATCAAACGCTCGCTCACTCTTGTCCTGATGCAATTCCTACTAACTAATGCGTGGGCATACGAGATGAATGAATGAGTGTAGTAAATTGCGTACCTCACACCAGCACTCAACAACTGAAAATAAAGCTAAAAGAAAAGACAACTACGTGCCTAAGTCAATACATGATGCGTGACCTAAACAATTAAGAACGTCTAAACAATGGGGAGAGATTAATGATCTGGGAGCAAACGAGAAGTCACAGCATGTAAAATAGGGCTCCGAGATAACACAAATTACAGAACTAACTACCAGAAAAAATTTGAAAGCACGAAACCCTCACCAGGCCGCCAATTGGCGGTCTTCAACCGCTGATTGGCGGTCCTTTTGGAGCTTCTGTTCCTCAAACTTGTCCAGTAGCCTCCCCTTGATCCGATGGTTCCCTGAAACTAAGAAAAACTGGAAACAAAAAATTAAAACCCCCTTGAATCGCCCAAACCAACGTCTGGACAGAGCACATCCTCGGCAACGGCGCCAAAAACTTGATTGATCGTTTTATATTAACCGCAAGTGCACGGCCACGTTGAAGCGGTGGCATATACGGGTCGTCCGCTGGGAGGTGTGTCGACGATTGGTTTGTTCGAAGGCATATACGGGCCGTCCACTGAAATGAAACTATACTAATCAAGTAAGAAATATTAAAGAAGCATAAAACAAAACAAGCACCAAAGCAAACACATTAAAGGAAATTAACTAAGCAAGAATTAACAAGCTAATGAAAACATCTATTATTAACTCACTCAAATTACAAGCAGCCCTTCCTCCACCAGAGTTTTGCCTCAAGGCTTCACTCTTAGTAGGGAAGAAGGCCACCAAAGAGAGAGATGGATACAATGGAAGGTGAAGAGTTCTATTTATAAGCATGGAAAAAGCTAATCCGGGACAATCCCCCGATATGGGACTAAACCAATACCAAAAATAGCCTAAACACACATTAATACAAGTCCAGGAGAAAGCTTAGCGGATCTGGCCTCATCCAAACCGCCAATTGGCGGCCTATAAACTTCAGATCATATTGGTTTTGGTTGTGGGCTTTGCTTGGAGTGTTTCTTGGTGTTGGATGCATCTACTTTGTTTAGTGGAGCTCCGACCCGAATCGAATTGACAAAATACTCCCCATGATGGTGTGGAGGTTCCTGTTTTGGTCTTAGGTCCTTCTGTCTTACGTTCAGGTGCTTCTCCCTTGCATCTTGGTCCCCATGTCTCGCAATTAAGTCATTTTTCCTGCTTTTGGGTTCTTTCATGGCTCTTCTCTTCAAACCTCTTTATTTCTGAAATTCAAACATAAAACTCGTCATGTAGCAATTCTTAGGTGTAAGATAATGGATATAAGGTACCAAAGATACGCATGAAATGATGTCAATCAATGCATATTAAGGAAAGAAAAAATGCTAATTAATTCTATGACAATTAAAACAAACAAAGTTAACTAAGCATGCATGAATTGAAAAAAGACAATATGAAGAAACTAACAATACATCTTTTATTACTCACTCACACTACAAGTTGCCTCTCTCCACCAGAGTTTTGCTCCAAGGCTTTACTCTTAGTAGAGAGGATGACCACCAAGAGAGGAGATGAATACAAAGAAAGGTGAAGAGATCTATTTATAGGCATGGAAAAAGTTAATCTGAGACAATCCCCCGGTATGGGACTAAAAGTATACCAAATATGGACTAAATACAACCTAATCTAACACCCGACCAAGGCATGTGCGTTCTGAAGCAATCTTGACCGCGGATTGGTGGTCTGGGACCGCTAATTAGCGGTCTGTATTTTTCTGATCGGGTCTGGATTCATTTGGCTTGGTTCTAGCTTGATTTCTTGGTGTTTGATGAACCTGATTTGGTTGTTGATGGTTGGTCCCGGATTTAATTGTCAAAATACTCCTCATTAAGGTGTGGAGCTTCTTGATTTGCTCATCGGTCCCTTTGGTTTTACATCCGGGTCCTTCTCTCTTTCATCTAAGTCCATAAGTCTTGCAACTTAGTCATTTTCCTTGCTTTTGAGTCCTTTTTTGAATCTCTTCTTCTCAAACCTATTTATTCCTGAAACTTAAACATAAACTCGTTACAGAGCATTGCTTAGGCTAAAAATAAAGGATATAAGACACAAATATATGCACGATATAATGTCTATCAAGGGTATTGGGAGTTCCTTAGAGGATACCTTGGGTAAGAGACCCACTTTCTGTTCGCATGGTGAGTCGGGCATGTCTAACGAGGTTCTTCACCTCATTCCGACCTACCAGGCTGTTGGTTGGAGAGTTTGGATTGACGATCATAACTTCAGTTCTTTCAGTTTGACCATTTGAATGAGATGTCTTTGCGTCTAATTCATGAACCTCTCGTTACATCTAGTGCTCTTTGTGAGGGGCCCATGTATGAGTATTTTGGCCCCGCGTGGTGTCATGTTCCCATTCCAAGTCCATTGACTCACTGTTGAGGTTCTCATTTGATGTCCTTTGACAAATGAAGATGAAAACTTATATTTATATATAGTTATATTTCAAAAAAAGAAAAAAAAAGAAGACTCCAAAAGTGAGCAGAACTTGTTTTGGGCTCCAACCCCTATGTATTTGAGCCACATTTCTTTCACATATTTGTCTCTCTTCTTCAGTATTTCACAGGTTTTGGGGGAAATTTGGGTTTGTGTCCATCAACATAACCATGAACTTCCATTTGCGCTTCACGTTGGTGAGATTTTTCTTTTTCATGCATAAATTCATGTAGTATCATGCTCACATTCATTGAGGACAATGCACGAAGTGTGGGGGGTGTTTTACTTATGTACATAGTCGAGTCTTTCTCTTTTTGTTTTGTTTCTTTTGTTTGTATTGTTAGGGTCATTGATGCATTGCATACATTGCATCATATGTCTTTCATTTAGATTATTTTTATATAAATAAATGCTACTAAGGTATTGTTTTGAGCAATTGTGCAGAATTCAGGAGTTACAATGCAATTTACCAATATTCGAGCCAAAACGCATGTAGTGGACTCAAATAGATCACAAAGACCAATTAGCTAGAGATTCAAGCTCAAGTTGAAATCCAATTGATCACATAAAGGAGCCAGGGACTTGATCGCAAATTAGAAGGACTAAAAAGCTATTTTGGAGAAGTATTCAAGAAGAAATTAAATTCAGATCTCCAAATATATGCAAGAATCAATTCGGATGCGTGGAAGCCACCTAAATCATACCAAAAACACACCCGCAAAAGCACAAGACGATCTGGACCATCCGTGCGGCGGAATCGCCGCATCTAAAGGTCAAGACGCGGCGGAATCGCCGCATGGACTTCGATCCGCGCCTCCAATTTTCGTCCTGTCTTGTAATAACACGTGTCCTTTCCTTTAGCGTAATTGATTCTCTCGTATCGGCTATAAATAGCCCTAAACACAATGTTGCAAGACACTTTTTTCTATAGCAATAAAATTCTGCCCTTTTATTTCTCCATTGTCTTTGTCTTTTGTAAGCTTAATTTTAGATTAATATTTCCTGTTCTTAATTCCAGAAGAGTAATTTAGTTGTTCTTGATTCTTTTTTTTTAGAATACTTTGTTGCATGTTTAGTATAATTGCATTTATTTTCGTACGTTATAGTTTTAGTGTAATATTTCTTTTTTGTAATCCCTCGATGATCTCCATGACCCCTTCTCCTCATCTTCACCCCATGGGTTTCTAAAACCCTCCAAAGGGTGGGAGTGACGGATTTAGGGTTAGAGAAGAGGAATCGTTTTTATTTTAACTTCTTGTTAGTGTTTTGATCATATGAGTTTTTGTTAAATCAATTATCATACGATACTTAATATCTCACTTGATTTATGATAATTTTCGTGACTCCTAATCTAACTCGAAGATCCATATCTCCCACCCGCTGGACTCATCTATATTAATTTTCTTTTTAAGTCTTGTTGTTTTTGCTTTAGAACATTAAAAACCAAAAATCTAAAACCCAAAAATTATTTCCCTCTCTTTCTTCCCCTAAATCGAAAATCACAAAAATACAAGAATCTCTCCCTCCTTGTGTTCGACCCGTACTTGCCACCGCTTCAACGCGGCCGTGCACTTGCGGTATAAATAAAAATCTCAACAAGTTTTTGGCGCCGTTGCCGGGGAGGCGACGAGAATTCCAAGTTTTTTTTGTGATTTTTGTTTGGTTTGTTTGGATTTTGATTTTTCGTGATCTAACGTTTTCTCTGTGCTTTTCAGGAAGTATTAGAGACGACGCAAAAATCCGGACGCAATCCAAGGTGACCAAGCGGCGAAATCGCCGCACCAGCAGTGTAGTTTGCGGCGGAAACGCCGCACGGGTTGGAGATCTGAGCCTGCAATTTTTCCTGGACGCGAACAATCTCTGGGTGGACGCGTAGAGAAGCTGGAAATTGTCGAGAGCGGGCGGCGAACCCGACTGAGCGTGCGTAGGTAACCTTTGTTGCCTTTTCCTCGAAATTTCTATTTTCGAAAAAATTTCCTTCTTGGTAGAATTGCATGTGTAGGGCAAACTTCCATAATTGACACTAATTCAACTTGTGACCTAAAATTTTTGCAAAATTAGAAAGGCCTTAGTGCATGCATCATTTAGAGATTTTCTCGCATTATGCATGCTAAATTTTGCAAATCAATTCATTGTTGAAGAGTGCTGGAGGCAAGGTACGTGCGCAGTTTTTTATCGATTGCATTTAAGCATATAAATTAGTTGCATATAACCCTTGCAATTGTCCCCCACTAAAGACCAATGTTTGACTATCTTTGCTAGATTTAAGTTAAACTATCTTAAGGGCAACTCCGTAGGAAAAGATACGGTGGGGATTTCATCACCCTTCCGTGGCCCACAAATAACAATCCTAAAGTGTCACCCAAGCTTTAAAATTAAAATCAATTAGACATTGGCCCCTAAGGATTCGGACTCAATTAAGGAGAAGATTGGTTTGACTTGCTATGACTTGAAGCTGATCGAATTTAATTTGGTGTCTAGAAAGTGTTTTTGTGTTGACGAAAGTCTTCCAAGCGAAGTGGTTGTCTAATTGGCACCGACTCTGTCGGAAGCGCCCCCACTAGCTATACACGGCCTGGCCAAGTTGGTTTGATTAGTGAGGGAGGTGAATCAAGCAAATCAATTCGACTCAACCAGTTAGGAGTCGTCTAGACTTAAGCTACACTAGGTCTAGGATTGTTTGAACCGTGCTTGCTTAGGACACTTCTGACCAACCCTCTCATCTATCTTTTAGAGTTAAGTTTCCCTTCTCATCTGAGTCGTCTTTCTCTTCTCACCTCAATTCTCTAGATTAGGATTCCTTTCTCATCTTTTCCCCTTCTATTGTTTGTTTTTTTTTCTTTTTCTTTTTCTTTTTTTTTTTTGAAAATAAAAATAAAAAAAATTTAATTCAAACCGGTGCACTCAGATTTGGGTTCGGGACTTGAGCAATCGACTCTCACGAGTTCATCTAGATTCCAGTCTAGAGCTTAGCCCCAATCCACCTGTTGCACCACCTCACCCGGATCCAATGGGTGAGAATGTAGTGGACCCACCTGTTGCACCACCTATGACTCTGAGGGATCGGTGCTACCCAACGATGGCTGCTCAGCCATCGTGCATCGTTATGCCCACCATACCGGGTCGCGACTTCGAACTCAAAGCACAATACCTGAGTATGTTGCCCAAGTTCACCTCTAAGGAAGATCCATATCTCTTCCTTAGAGAATTTGAGGAAATCTGCTCCCTTATGCATTACCAGCATATCCCTGAGGAGGCAGTGATTCTTAAATTCGTGCCTCTAGCACTGAAGGACGACGCTAAAAAATGGCTATATAGTCTAGCCGAAAGATCCATTAGGAGTTGGGCTGAGTTTGTTCAAGTGTTTTTAAAGAAATATTTCCCCAACCATAAGACTATTAGGATTAGGAATGAAATTTGTGCATTCGTTCAATCTGAGAGCGAGCCATTCTATTCCTATTTAGAAAGATTTAAGCACCTTCTGACCCAATGCCCTCATCATGGAATCCCAAGATGGCAATTGTGCCAAATTATCTATAAGGGATTGACACCTACATCTAGAGTTATGCTAGAATCTGTAAGCCAAGGAAGCTTTATGTCCAAAAATGAGAATGATGCTTGGATTTTTCTTGAAGACTTGGCTGATAATAGTATGCAATGGGACACTGCTAGGGCACCGACCAACCCAAGTATTGGATCTAGAATAGCAAATCAATCCAGATCAGGTGTCTTAGCTGTAGATGCTTCTATAGCTACTGAAGCGAAATTAGCCACCCTTATGCGTAGGATGGAAACCCTAGAGCTTCAAACCCGACCCCCAGTAAATCAAATCTCTTCTGTTTCTTGCTCTAGGTGTGGTCAAACCGGTCATGTTTTGGAGGAGTGTGCACACATTTCTTTGGACATGGAACAAGTGAATGCTGCATTTAATCGTCCTAGGAATGACCCTTATTCGTCAACCTATAATCCAGGTTGGCGCAACCATCCCAATTTTTCATGGGCCAAGGGAGTTCAAATCATGCACCCATGCCTCAGCAAGGCCAACCACCTAGACAACAAATGTATTCAAACAACAACAACAATAATAGTGATGGCCGATTAACTGATTTGGAAAACTTAATGAAAACATTTGTTCAAACAACTACTCAATCTTTTCAAAAGCTAGAGACTCAAGTAAGTCAATTAGCACAAGTTGTAGGTGAAAGAGAAAGAGGAAGATTCCCAAGCCAACCCGAGGTGAACCCAAGAATTAACAATCCACATAATCAACATATGACATATCAACCACATCAACATATGCCATATCAACCACCTCAACCATTTAATCCTCAACCATTCACTCCTCAACACATTAGGCCTCCACCTAATGTACCACATAATGCACCACCTCCTAATGTGAACAATAACAACAAACCAGTTCATATGGTTCAAGAAGAAGAGCAAAATCAACACATTAATGCTATACTTACATTAAGATCTGGAAAATCTGTTAATAACAATGTCACTCACCCCTTGGCTAATGAGTCTAATAATTCTGTCACACCTGAGCCATCCAATGAGCCATCAATTCAATCTGAGGAACCAATTGAAATTGAACCCACTGAACCTGAAAGAGTATTCATTCCTAAAGCACCATTCCCTAATAGACTTAATAAGAATCATACAAATCAAATGGAGAAAATGTTGGAAGTCTTTAAGCAAGTAAAGGTAAACATCCCCTTATTAGAAGCTATTCAACAAATTCCACCTTATGCAAGATTCTTAAAAGACTTATGCACCAAGAAGAGGAAAACACAAGTACCAAAAAGAGCATTCTTAACTGCAAATATAAGCTCTGTGTTAACCCAACCCACACAAATCAAATATAAAGACCCTGGTTGTCCGACTATTTCATGTGTAATTGGTAACACCTTAGTAATAGGGCCTTGCTGGATTTGGGTGCTAGTGTTAATCTGCTTCCCTTCTCTGTATATAAAGAATTGGATATAGGAGACCTTAAACAGACTAGGACCACACTCCAATTGGCTGATAGATCTGTTAAGATTCCTAGAGGTGTGGTTGATGATGTTCTGATCAAAGTGGGTGAATTCATATTTCCTGTGGACTTTGTTGTCTTAGACACGGAGCCTGTTGCTAACCCTAGCAATCAAATTCCTGTGATCTTAGGAAGACCTTTTTTAGCCACTTCCAATGCCCTAATCAATTGTAGGAATGGATTGATGAAATTGTCATTTGGGAATTTGACAGCTGAGCTAAATATTTTTAACTTAGGGAAGCAACCTGGAATTTTCTCTGATGAATCGAGTGAATTGAATTACATTCAGGATTGTAGTGAAGATGAGCTGATTTCGGATTACTTAAATTTCACCCAATTGGATGAAGTTGATTTTCAAAAGAACCTGAGTGGTGAGGGCACAATTTGTGACCAAATCAATTATATAGGTTCGAATCGATCTTCACCCAATTGGTCAGCCTTAGGTGGACTTTTAGCCGAACCAAGACCTCAATCCAAACCTTCACTACAAGAACCACCATCACTAGAGTTGAAGCCCCTCCCTACTACATTGAAGTATGCATTTTTAGGACCCTCATCCACCCTCCCAGTTATCATAGCATCGGATTTGACCCCCAATCAAGAGAATGAATTGTTGAGAGTCCTCAGTAGGAATAAAGAAGCTATTGGATGGACCATGGCCGATATCAAGGGGATTAGCCCATCTATAGTCCAACATAGGATCCATTTGGAAGATAATACTCAACCCCGTAGGGATCCGCAAAGGCGGCTTAACCCGGTCCTAACTGAGGCGGTCAAAAAGGAAATACTTAAGTGGTTGGACAATGGAATTATATACCCTATATCCGATAGTGCGTGGGTTAGTCCTGTTCAGGTTGTCCCTAAGAAATCTGGAGTTACGGTAGTTGAGAATGAGCTTAATGAGTTAGTCCCGACCCGTATCCAAACAGGTTGGAGGATTTGCATTGACTATAGGAAACTGAATTCTGCAACCCGTAAGGACCACTTCCCTCTTCCTTTCATAGATCAAATGTTAGAACGGTTGGCCGGATATGAGTATTATTGTTTTCTGGATGGATATTCCGGCTATAACCAAATTCCTATCGCTCCTGAGGATCAGGAGAAAACTACCTTCACGTGCCCATTCGGCACGTTTGCTTTCCGTCGCATGCCCTTTGGCTTGTGCAATGCTCCTGCCACATTTCAAAGATGTATGGTTAGCATCTTCTCTGATATGGTGGATAACTTCATGGAAATTTTCATGGATGATTTCTCTGTCTTTGGTCCCACTTTTGCCAATTGTTTGAACCATTTGGAATTAGTACTAGTAAGATGTAAGGAGAAGAACTTGACCTTAAATTGGGAAAAATGTCATTTCATGGTTAAGAATGGAATAGTACTTGGTCACATTGTGTCTAAGGATGGCATTCAAGTGGATAAAGCCAAGGTGGATTTGATTAAGCATCTCCCTCCACCAACAAATGTCAAAGAGATTCGTTCATTTTTAGGGCATGCCGGATTCTATCGAAGGTTTATCAAGGACTTTAGTAAGGTGGCTAGGCCATTGACTGAATTATTAGCGAAGGACTCTAAGTTTGAATTTTCTGATAAATGTTTGGAGTCCTTTAACCACCTTACGAGGGAATTAACGTCGGCACCCATTATTCATTCACCCGATTGGACCCAACCCTTTGAGATAATGTGTGATGCATCGGATTACGCCATAGGAGCGGTGTTGGGTCAGAAAATTGAAAAGAAACCTCACGTGATATATTATGCTAGTAAAACATTGAATGATGCCCAATTGAACTACACGGTAACTGAGAAAGAATTTCTAGCAATCATTTTTGCCTTGGAAAAATTTCGACAATATTTGATAGGCACACATGTGATTATTTACACGGATCATGCGGCAATAAGACATTTAGTGAACAAAAAGGATGCCAAGCCGCGTTTATTGCGTTGGATCTTACTACTGCAAGAATTTGATGTCGAAATCCGTGATAAAAAGGGTTGTGAAAATGTAGTCGCCGATCACTTGTCTAGAATTCCTCTTATCCCAGTGAATAACACACCAGTGAATGAGAACTTTCCGGATGAACAGATTATGGCTGTGTCTGGCGAACCATGGTTCGCCGATATAGTCAATTTCTTAGTAACTGGTGTGACCCCGACTGAATGGTCTAAGAACGATCAAGCCAAATTTAGGTCCCTAGTAAAGAATTTTTATTGGGATGACCCATATCTTTTCAAGTATTGTTCGGATCAAATCATTAGAAGATGTGTTCCTGAGGAGGAATTTGCAAGTATTCTATCTTTTTGTCATGACCAAGCATGTGGAGGACATTTTGGAGCTAAGAAAACTGCGGCCAAAGTTTTACAGTGTGGATTTTATTGGCCCACCCTATTTAAGGATGCATTTGCATTTTGTAATTCTTGCTCTAGATGTCAAATGCTAGGAAAACTCTCTCGTAGAGACATGATGCCTCTACACCCTATTCTCATAGTTGATATCTTCGATGTTTGGGGTATCGATTTTATGGGCCCGTTTCCAATGTCTTTTGGGAAGGAGTATATCTTGCTAGCTGTGGACTATGTGTCCAAGTGGGTTGAGGCTATCCCCACAAAATCCAATGACAACAAAGTTGTTGTCAAATTTCTGAAGGAGAATATTTTCTCCCGATTCGGTACTCCACGTACCATTATCAGTGACCGGGGTACTCATTTTTGTAATCGATCATTTGAAGCTTTGATGAGAAAATATTCCATAACTCATAAGTTAGCTACCCCGTATCACCCTCAAACAAGTGGACAAGTTGAGGTCTCCAATAGACATATCAAGCAAATTCTGGAAAAAACGGTTAATGCCTCACGTAAGAATTGGTCTGTAAAAATTAATGATGCGTTGTGGGCCTATCGGACCGCTTTCAAGACCAATTTAGGAATGTCCCCTTACCGGTTAGTCTTTGGAAAAGCGTGCCACTTACCGGTCGAATTGGAGCATAGAGCCCTTTGGGCTATTAAGCAACTAAATATGGATTTAGAGGCAGCTGGTAATGCTCGAAAATTGGATTTAGTTGAGCTTGAGGAAATAAGAAATGAGGCTTATGAGAATGCTAAAATTTATAAGGAAAAGACCAAGGTTTTTCATGATAAATCCATCGTTAGGAAATCTTTTTCTCCTGGACAGTTGGTCCTTCTCTATAACTCTCGCCTTCATTTCTTTTCCGGCAAACTAAAGAGTCGTTGGACCGGCCCTTTCATGATCAAAACTGTTTTCCCTCACGGAGCGGTTGAGATAAGTAATCCGGAGAACGGTGAAAACTTTAAAGTTAACGGGCATCGATTGAAGCCCTACTTAAATCGTCCCTCCAATGTTGCAGAGGAAGTCGTGTTTTTACACGCAATTCCTCATTCTGATTAAGTTTTAGTTTATTTCTCAAAAAAAAAAAAAAACGAAAAAAAAAAAAAAACCGAAAAAAAAAAATTCATTATTGGTACATGACTTATTGTGGAAAACGGTGGAAATACATGACTTATTTTTCTAAATCTAACATATACCACTTTAGCAGTATTCTATCACCATGGTGTTTCCTGAGAAGAACTTCCACCCGTTGCTTGTTTGTGATCAAAACGGCACCCACTTTTACGAAGAAATCATAGCACGGAGTTGGAGCTACTTGGTCCATAATAACGATGATGTGTACTGCCCTAGCTTAGTGGAGGAGTTCTATAGCAGTATCACTAACATAGACCTGGACAGTGGGTACATTTTACTGAATTGGAGAAACAAAGTCTGGGCGATTGACCTCAACATCATCTCCAACTTGACTGACATACCACAAGGGGCCTCCACTTTGCCATCTGAGGAACTCAGTTTCTATCGGTCACTCATGGGACCAGATTGTGTGCTTAGCCGTGATCGGGGTATCAAGGGCACATCCATGTACCGGAATGTCTTTACAGCATGTAGGTGGGCATGCCAAAATGTCACGAGTAATACCCACAACACTTCTTTTCGCACCGTTGAGATGGGCATCGTTCACTCCCTGATGACCCGTGATCGCACTTTCTGTATGTGCCGACGGCTTCTGACCACCATTGCAGAAGGCCACCAACGCAACTCCCAATCTCTGCCATGCCTCGTCACCACTATCTGCAAGCACTTTATGGCCTATGAGTCTTTCTGGGTGTACGAAGCCGACATGCTCCCTTGTACGGTGGAACGAGAGACATCCTCCTACCGTGGCACTATAGCGGACCTGTGGACACCTCCAGAAATGGAAGATGCTATGCAATCAAGTGAGTCGTCTGAAGACTCCGCAACATTCTGGGCTCAGTCAACCCCAGAAAACTCTGACGAGCATAGGTCCCGAATGTGGGGCGGGATGAAGCGCCTCAATAGCAAACTGAACAAAGCACTCTCCGACCGTGGAGAGTCGTCATCCCGAAGGCGGTAACTTTATTAATTCTTGCATTTCCTATATTATTCAATTTTTGCATACATTGAGGACAATGCATGGAATAGGTGTAGGGGGGTGACTAGTTATCTACCGATCTGTTTTTTTTTTATAATTCTCCAAAAAAAAAAAAAAAAATAATAAAATAAAAAAAAATCAATGTGTCATGACATAGCTTAAGATTGACCCACCAAAACCCGAGTACAAATTGCATTGAGTCTTTGTTCCTTATTATATAGTTCTGCTTGTAGAAACTATGACATAAATCTAAGTTCCAAAGAAATAACACATTACCCTTAAGACATGTATGCACTTAAATTGGATGAATCAAATCTTTGAAGTGGTTGATAAAAAGCAGAGGTTGAGGAAAATATACCGGGAAGTGTGGACTTCTAATAGCAATTAAGCCTTGAGGAAAATAAAAGTAAAAATAAAGGAATAAAGTGAGGAAAGCACATTTTGCAAAATGATTACAAAAGCCCAAGCCTTTGAGTCACTGGTCCGTAGGGGAATCTTAAAACCCGGTAACTTGAGTCTGCCAGCTCGGGATTATCGACCAAACTCGCTACACGAATGCAAAAAGGGTAAAAGTGTCAGAAAAAGCAAATGTGTTGAATCATGGAAGAAAAAAAAATATACTCAAGGCCCAAAGCTAAAAGTATGATCCATGTCATGGTTGATCCGAATGATACTTCACCACCAGAGGAGGCGTGCAAAATAATTTAAGTGATAACATGTGTAGAAGGGTTAGTGGTGTGAATGATTGGAAGAACAAAGACCAAGTCAGAATTTTTATGAGTTTGATTTATATAATGAGCATGCAAGAATTTTAAGTGAAATGTATAAGGTTGAGGTGGAGATATTGAGAGTTATTAATGAAACATTGAATAAAGACTTTGTGGGTGTGTCAACTGAAAACCCTCACGAGACAAAACTCGTCCTCCAAGGAAACTTAGGGGTTTAAAGGCTTGTTGCACATGCTAAGTGCAACCGTGATTCCTACGAAAGTGAGTTAGGATTTCCCTGCTTTCATACTTTTAGTTTTCATGTTTTGTTTTGCTCGAGACTAGCAAAATCTAGGTGTAGGGGTATTTGATGCATTGCATACATTGCATCATATGTCTTTCATTTAGATTATTTTTATATAAATAAATGCTACTAAGGTATTGTTTTGAGCAATTGTGCAGAATTCAGGAGTTACAATGCAATTTACCAATATTCGAGCCAAAACGCATGTAGTGGACTCAAATAGATCACAAAGACCAATTAGCTAGAGATTCAAGCTCAAGTTGAAATCCAATTGATCACATAAAGGAGCCAGGGACTTGATCGCAAATTAGAAGGACTAAAAAGCTATTTTGGAGAAGTATTCAAGAAGAAATTAAATTCAGATCTCCAAATATATGCAAGAATCAATTCGGATGCGTGGAAGCCACCTAAATCATACCAAAAACACACCCGCAAAAGCACAAGACGATCTGGACCATCCGTGCGGCGGAATCGCCGCATCTAAAGGTCAAGACGCGGCGGAATCGCCGCATGGACTTCGATCCGCGCCTCCAATTTTCGTCCTGTCTTGTAATAACACGTGTCCTTTCCTTTAGCGTAATTGATTCTCTCGTATCGGCTATAAATAGCCCTAAACACAATGTTGCAAGACACTTTTTTCTATAGCAATAAAATTCTGCCCTTTTATTTCTCCATTGTCTTTGTCTTTTGTAAGCTTAATTTTAGATTAATATTTCCTGTTCTTAATTCCAGAAGAGTAATTTAGTTGTTCTTGATTCTTTTTTTTTAGAATACTTTGTTGCATGTTTAGTATAATTGCATTTATTTTCGTACGTTATAGTTTTAGTGTAATATTTCTTTTTTGTAATCCCTCGATGATCTCCATGACCCCTTCTCCTCATCTTCACCCCATGGGTTTCTAAAACCCTCCAAAGGGTGGGAGTGACGGATTTAGGGTTAGAGAAGAGGAATCATTTTTATTTTAACTTCTTGTTAGTGTTTTGATCATATGAGTTTTTGTTAAATCAATTATCATACGATACTTAATATCTCACTTGATTTATGATAATTTTCGTGACTCCTAATCTAACTCGAAGATCCATATCTCCCACCCGCTGGACTCATCTATATTAATTTTCTTTTTAAGTCTTGTTGTTTTTGCTTTAGAACATTAAAAACCAAAAATCTAAAACCCAAAAATTATTTCCCTCTCTTTCTTCCCCTAAATCGAAAATCACAAAAATACAAGAATCTCTCCCTCCTTGTGTTCGACCCGTACTTGCCACCGCTTCAACGCGGCCGTGCACTTGCGGTATAAATAAAAATCTCAACAGTCATGTTAGTGTGCTGCATTAAATATAGATATATATATGTTTGTCATGATCCTTGGGTGACTTGTTTTCTCTTGCTTGCCTAGTGATTTAAATTTTCACATTTCTTTCAAATCTTCATGTGTTTCCGTAAGAAAATGTTTTGTGGGTTTTGAATGTGTTTAGCATGTGCAAAACCATTGAGAGGCAAAGTAAAAGGATGCTCCAAAAATTGACATGAACATGATGCATTAGGATATCTAGTACACCGGCTTTAGGTCTTATATAGTCGTAATGAGGCACCCCAGTTTTCCTTCGGGGGAGAGTAATCATAGGATTTCAGTACTTAAATAAACAAAGAAGTTCACCCTGAACCTAGTGAGTTGAATAATTTATGTCTATTAATATAAAGAAATTTGTTGTAGTCAGAGACCCTTAAACTCTTTTGGTTAATATAACTTTATAAATCATTTAATACTAATATAACAAGTAATATAAAATATAATGAATTTTCTTCTCGCAATATGGTGCTAGATAAATCTTCTTCTCGCAATCACACATAACCTGAGTAATCTTTTGCGGTCTAGTGTCATCGCTTGAATTGCCTAGATTGAAGAATATTGTGGGACACAAATAACCAAATTTCCCCCAAAAGGCAATTTGTTGAGAAGCTTATTCAAAAATCAATATATCATAATTAATATTAAAACAGTTCATAATCAAATATATGAAAAGACAAAATCACTTACTTTAATTGAACTTGGATGATTGTTATACATAATTTTTCCATCCTCAAAAATTGCATGACATCCGTTATTACGACATACAACTTAGGTTCGATGTCATTGTCGGTCATGTCTCCTACAATTCCTTTATTTATAACACTTTAACTGTAGAATCTTCATCCTTATGTCGTATGAAATTGTATAACATTTGACAATTCGGAGAAAATTGTCTCTCGTCAAATACAATTTCATTTTCAGATTGCTTAGATGTTGGACCTTCGACCTCATAAAATTAAAAAACTATATTATTAGAACATATTTATATGATTACTATATATCAATCATTTATGCAATTATTAAAATTAACATTGATAGTTTTGCATTCGTATTTTATTTTAATCAATGAATGAGGTCATTGCAACACCCATCCAGCATCGCCCACCATCTGAACTTCAAATTCAGGAATTGGTAGGAGTGCATCACCACCAACAGATGTATTCAAAGTCACATTCAAATTTTTGGATCAAATTTGTTTACCACACTAGTGAAAAAGACATTTTTAACGTCGATATTTCAAGTCGGGTAAAAAACAACTGACGTATAAGCCATATATCGTGTCAGTTCCCCTAACACCAACGTGATAGGTAGATAAATCACGACTTAATAACTATGATAACATGTCGCCAATTTAGTACGTGTTTTCCCCATTTTATTTTTTTTTTAAAATTTTCCTCCCAACCGGAATACCCCCGAACACAACCCAAAATCATCACCGGTACCGAAGACAACACTAGCAGCCTATTATCGAACCCCGTCCTTACCCCCGAGCAACCCCAACTAGAAGGTCGACCACGCCCGACCCCGACCCCGATCATCCAGCCATAAACCCCAACTCCCCAACCAGCCAATCCCCAACTGTCCAGACCTCGCGCGCCCCATCCCAATCCCTCCCCTCTTTCGCCCGTCCATATCCCGATCCCGACCAGCCCAGCCTGATCCCTCCCCTCCCCTCCTCTGCCTGTCTAGATCCCGACCAGACCAGACCATCACTGTCCCGATCCAGACCCTCTCCTCCCACTAAGATGGTTAGTTACAACCTCATTCCCACATTTTCCCCTGTTTCCCCAATTTTTCATAGTCTTTGGAGGTGTGCGGGCGCCCTGGAGGTCGAGGATGCAAACACAAAGCTGGTATCGCACTGGTAGACATGGTTTGGGTTGTGGTTTGTGGTGTGAGTTTGGTTTATGATTTTATTTGGTTCGATTTTGTAGGAATGCAGGTGCGGAGGTGTTGAGGATGATGAAGGTGAATGTGGAGCTCCCGGTGTTGATTTCAATTCGCTTGATATTTGGCATTGTATCGGGTTATCCATTACAAATTTGATTCTTTGTTGAGGTATGCAAGAGCTGTTTTTAAATCAAGAATGAATCAACCTACTTTATTGTTGGGTTTCACGATTTCGCCTTTTAATTTTTGTTCTGAATTTTATGTGTGGTTTTATCTAATATTGTCCATGTTGTGAAAATGGTCCTTGGCGTCCAAATATTCATTAAGAGCCATAGCGTAGACTAACCAGATCTGAGGCTGAGGCTGAGGCTGTAACATCCCGAAAAAGCGGAAATTTAAAAATTTATAATCAAGACAAGGAACTCAATAATCAAAGACGGGACTGTTACTTCTCATAAAACAAATAGCGGTGCACCAAAATTACATCAGAGTTTGTCAAAATGATACATGATTACAACAAAACGACAATAGAAGATAAAACGTAATCATGTCGACCTCAGCGGTCCGAGAAGAGGATCCAACTCCAAAATGCGCGTGTCCGCCGATCACCACCCAACTGGACCTACTGCGGTCCTGAAAATATATAACAACAATGCCTGAGTTTCCAGAAGGAAACCCCGTATTCCAACTCACCTATATGCATGCATTACGCAAATGAACGTATCATTCTAGTAGCATGTCATGGCATCAACAGAAAGGAAAACAGTTCCCTCGAAGGGTAAAACAGGACATCAGTCCGACAGTCAACATCGGGTCTCCCGAGGAGACCTACTGCAGGCACATGCAGTCTTACAGCACGCGACATCGCACCCCCCACACACGGCTACACTACTCAAGGGTTCGGCAGGGAGCCTCTGTCACGCCTGCGGGCCGATAGAATACATATCTGCAAATCTATGTGGTCGGAGCCACGGGGACCAACGGGGAATCAACATAGCCCAGTCGAGGAATCAACATAGCCGGAACAGTCTCGGCCCAACAATCATCATCGCCGGCACAACCTCGGCGGCATCACCGGCACAGCATCGGTGGTCCAACACAAACGTCCGGCACAGCATCGGACGGGTCCAGACCGAAGTCTGCCAGGTCATCA
Source organism: Triglochin maritima (assembly GCA_963682175.1). Classification (NCBI taxonomy): domain Eukaryota; kingdom Viridiplantae; phylum Streptophyta; class Magnoliopsida; order Alismatales; family Juncaginaceae; genus Triglochin; species Triglochin maritima. The sequence goes on along the minus strand of OY821788.1, from coordinate 24,379,487 downwards.
GGCTCCACGAGCCGCAAACACCAACCACGGCGAAATAAAAGCAGGGCAGCGACCTCCGTAGCCCGTAGGCCGGTAGTCACCTCACCCAACGCTAGTTGCGTGCCCACATAAACATCAACATTGGGATCCGCGATCCCTCAGGCCTGCTATACTACAATGAGTCCAATCAATCCATCACATTAGTCACGCTCCATACATGGAGGTGACGCGTCCCGAACACCCACACTCTTCCCAACTGCGGTCCCTGGGCAGGCAGGCAGAACACGCCTACCTTCACCTCCCGGCTCACGCACAAGGTGAGGACACGGGTTTCCGTGGACAAAGTTGGCATTCAAAAAGGGAACCAGGAATTCTGTCCTGGGCCCAAACGGTCGACCGGAAGAGGTGATTCGGTCGACCGGTTCCAGAAAGGAATCGGTCGACCGTACGCCTAACACGGTCTACCGCTGCGCGCAAAGCACAATCCCAAACGGTCGAACAAAGGTCTAAAACCGGTCGACCGAACGAGGTCAAAATTTGGAGTCTGGTCAACATCAAATTCAAATCAATAGGTCGACCGACTCAGGGGTCCCGGTCGACCGAAAAGTAACAGTACATCTTTTACAATATTTAAATCCATCGGTCGACCGACTAAGGGGTCCCGGTCGACCGAAAACTTACAGGGTCAACCTATTATTCTACGACATAAAACGGTCGACCGAACGAAAACCAATGTCCGAACATCATGCATAATAAACCAATTAACTTAAGTTCCGGTCGACCGAACACAAGGACCCGGTCGACCGAAACACAACAGACAGACAAAATACATGCATTCGGTCGACCGCCCGAAGGGTCCGGTCGACCGTTGGTCGTCTTTAACCTCGCGCCAGCCAAGGTTTTCCATGAAAACAACGCCGGAGAGGTCTCTGACCTCCCCGTCCGACCAACACAACCCTCCCACGAGGGTTAGGAACCACAAAACCACACTAACGAGTCGACATAGCTCAAGCAAAGACGACGAACCGCCGGAGCTCGCTCACGCACGTCACCTCTGGTAGACCTCGAGTACACGCCGCGCCTCCACTGGACGTCCGACCTCTGCCCACGCGTCGTCCTCGCCTCCTCCGATCTTCGCCTCAGCTGGATGAAGGAGAAGAAGAAGGAAATGGAGAGAATGAGAGAGAGAGAGAGAGAAGAAAACACGTTTTAAACCCCAACCCATCTCCTCTCTACAGTAACCCTACACACCAGCCCACACCTCCCCCTCACGTCCACAGTGCTCGCCTCCCTTCCCTTCCCCATGCACACCACACTTCCCCATGCAAAGCCAACTCTAATCCTCCATTATCCTCTCTAACCTAGGTTTGGGTTCTAACAATCCACCCAACTTAAAAGGATTTCGTCCCGAAATCAAAGCAAACTACTCACCGAAAAGCTCTGGATACTGCCTTCTGACTTCCTCCTCGATCTCCTATGTGGCCTCTCGCTCACTGTGATGCTGCCACCTGACCTTCACCATCGGAATGGTCCTCCTCCTAAGCTGATGATCCATGCGATCAACAATCTCGACCGATCACTCCTCGAGCGACAAGTCCCGCTGAATCTCTGGCACTGCTATCTCGATAACGTGAGTTGGATCTGCAACGTACTTCCTCAACATCGAAACATGGAAGACGTTGTGAAGACCCGAAAACTACGGTGGCAATGCAATCCGGTAGGCAACCTCTCCAACTCGGTCGAGGATCTCAAACGGCCCAACATTTCTCGGACTGAGCTTCCCCTTCTTCCCAAACCTCATCAAACCTCGGGCAGGGGAGATCTTCAGAAACACGTGGTCGCCCACCTCGAAACTCAGCACTCGTCTGCGTCGATCTGCATAACTCTTCTGCCTGCTATGTGTTGTGGCCAGTCTCCTCCTGATCACATCCACCTTCTCTGCATACATCTGCACAATCTCTGGCCCCACTAACTGCCCCTCGCCCACATCCCTCCAGCATACCGGTGATCTGCAAGGCCTCCCGTACAACGCCTCGTACGATGTCATCCCAATACTCGAGTGGTAGCTGTTGTTGTAGGCGAACTCTATCAGCGGCAATTGCTCATCCCAGTGCCCTGCCCAATCCAGTGTGCATGCTCTCAGCATATCCTCCAAGGTCTGAATCGTCCCCTCTGACTGACCATCTGTCTGTGGATGAAACGCTGTACTGAACCTCAGACGCGTCCCCAAAGCCTACTGCAGACTCCCCCAAAATCTGGAAGTGAATCGAGGATCTCGATCGGAGATGATGCTCACTGGCACTCCATGCAACCTGACTATCTCCTCCATGTACAACTTAGCTAGACCCTCCAAACGCAACGTGGTCCTGATCGTTAAGAAGTGCGCCGACTTGGTCAGTCGATCGACTATCACCCAAATCGCATCGTGGAATCTCCTCGTCTTCGGCAATCCTGTGACAAAATCCATCGTCACGTGCTCCCACTTCCACTCAGGAAGCTCAATACACTGCATCGGTCCTGCTGGCCTCTAATGCTCAATCTTCACCTGCTGAAAGACTAAGCATCTCTCCACAAACTCTGCAATGTCCCTCTTCATGCCCTTCCACCAGAAATTCCACTGCAGGTCCTTATACATCTTCGTGCTCCCCGGGTGAATGGTGTATCTAGCTCTATGTGCCTCCTCCATGATGTCATCTCTCAGCCCATCAACCTTCGGCACCCAGATCCGACTCCTAAACTTCAGACCACCATCAACCCCTACACTGAAGTCCGATCCATCTCTGGAAGCTTAATGTAGCAGACCAGCTAACTCATCATCCCCCTGCTGAGCCTGAACCACCCGTGAGACCGTCTGCGGCTCCACCCGAAGCCCAGCAATCACTGCTCCCTCTGAACCCTCTGTGAATGGTCTCCACTCTGACAATGCCTCGAGTAGCCTCCACTCCTGGATGCACGGACTCGCAACTGACACCTCCACCTTCCTGCTCAGCGTGTCTGCAACCGAATTCGCCTTCCCTGGATGATAGGAAATGGTGAAGTCGTAGTCCTTAATGAACTCAAGCCATCTGCGCTACCTCATATTCAGCTCCTTCTGTGAGAAAAAAAACTTCAGACTATGATGATCTGTGAAGACCTCGAACTGCTCGCCATACAGATAGTGCTGCCAGGTCTTCAATGCGTGAACTACCGCTGCCAACTCCAGATCGTGAGTAGGGTAGTTCTTCTCGTGCACCTTTAGCGGCCTCGAAGCGTACGCGACCACCTTCCCATACTGCATCAGAACACAACCCAAGCCTATCCCTGATGCATCGCTATATATCACATAACCTCCACTGCCACTCGGTAGAGTCAGAATAGGTGTTGTCGTCAATCGCCTCTTCAGCTCCAGGAAGCTGTCCTCGCACTTCTGGGACCAAACGAACTTGACGCCCTTCTGTGTCAACGCTGTAAGCGGTGACGCAAGTCTGGAGAAATCCTGAATGAACCGTCTGTAATACCCTGCCAGTCCCACAAAACTCCTGATCTCCGCCACGCTCGTCGGGGCTCTCCACTGAGTCACAGCCTCGATCTTCGCCGGATCTACTGAAATGCCATCCGCCGACACAATATGCCCCAGAAAAGCCACCTGATCCAACCAAAACTCGCACTTCGTGTACTTGGCGTAAAGCTGCTGATCCCTCAAGATGCCAAGCACAATCCTCAGGTGCTCTCGATGCTACTCCCTGTCAGGTGAGTATACCAAGATGTCATCTACGAACACCACGACAAATTTGTCGAGGTACGGCTGGAAGGTCTTATTCATCAAATCCATGAATGCTGCAGGTGCATTCGTCAGTCCAAATGGCATCACCAAGAACTCGTAGTGCCCGTACCGCGTCCTGAAGGTTGTCTTCTGAACATCTGCCTCCCTGATCCGTAACTGGTGATAACCCGAACGCAGATCGATCTTCGAGAACACTCTCGCCGTCTGCAACTGATCAAACAAGTCATCAGTCCTGGGCAAAGGGTACCGGTTCCGAACGGTAACCTTATTCAGCATCCTGTAGTCGATGGACATCCGCAACGATTCATCCTTCTTCTTCACGAAGAGCACAGGCGCTCCCCATGGAGAAACACTCGGTCTAATGAACCCGGACTCCATCAACTCCTGCAACTGCTTCTTCAGCTCTGTCAACTCAGCAGGTGCCATACGATAGGGTGCCTTCGACTAAGGTGTCGTACCCGCAACTAACTCGATGTTGAACTCGATCTCTCGGTGCGGCGGTAATGCTGGAATCTCTGCTGGAAACACATCTGGGAACTCCTGCACTACCTCTATATCCTCCAGCCTCCTCGTCTCAGGATCAGAAACTACCAGCGTGGCCATGAACGCTCTGCATCCCTGCTGTATCAGTCTCTGTGCCTTAACCGCAGACACAATCAGACGACCCCCTCTGCTCCTCGCACCTCTGATCAGAACATCTGGCAAGCCTTCCATCGGAATCAGGATCATCTTCTCACGGCAAAAGACTTGCACGTCGTACTGTGACAGCTAGACCATCCCCAGTATGACGTCGAAATCCTCCATCGGTAACAAGACCAGATCTGCCGGAAAATCATGGTCTCTCGAAGCAACTGTGGTGCCGGGGAAAAAGCTCCACACAGTGCCCACCTCACCCATGGGCGTGCTGACCTCCAAAACATCAGTCAGCAGTACAGGGGTCCGACCCAACTCCCCAGCAAACTTCTCTGAAATGAAGGAGTGAGTGGCGCCGCAAACAAACAACACAAACATCAACCATGAATGCATGCCAAGAATATAAAATGCATGAGTCTTATTACTACAAGGGTGATTTCATTGGGAACCGCATAGGAATCGACCGCTCTGATACCAAATTGTAACATCCCGAAACAGCGGAAATTTAAAAATTTATAATCAAGACAAGGAACTCAATAATCAAAGACGAGACTGTTACTTCTCATAAAACAAATAGCGGTGCACCAAAATTACATCAGAGTTTGTCAAAATGATACATGATTACAACAAAACGGCAATAGAAGATAAAACGTAATCATGTCAACCTCAGTGTTCCGAGAAGATGATCCAACTCCAAAATGTGCGTGCCCGCTGATCACCACCCAACTGGACCTACTGCGGTCCTGAAAATATATAACAACAATGCCTGAGTTTCCAGAAGGAAACCCTGTATGCCAACTCACCTATATGCATGCATTACGCAAATGAATCTATCATTCTAGTAGCATATCATGGCATCAACAGAAAGGAAAACAGTTCCCCCGAAGGGTAAAACAGGACATCAGTCCGACAGTCAACATCGGGTCTCCCGAGGAGACCTACTGCAGGCACATGCAGTCTTACAGCACGCGACATCGCACCCCCCACACGCGGCTACACTACTCAAGGGTTCGCCAGGGAGCCTCTGTCACGCCTGCGGGCCGATACAATACAGATATGCAAATCTTTGTGGTCGGAGCCACGGGGACCAACGGGGTCGTCGCCCGGAAGGTATAACAACATCATCTTGATAGGTGCCCAGTCGAGGAATCAACATAGCCGGAACAGCCTCGGCCCAACAATCATCATCGCCGGCACAACCTCGGCGGCATCACCGGCACAGCATCGGTGGTCCAACACAAACGTCCGGCACAGCATCGGACGGGTCCAGACCGAAGTCTGCCAGGTCATCAGGCTCAACGAGCTGCAAACACCAACCGCGGCGCTATAAAAGCAGGGCAGCGACCTCCGTAGCCCGTAGGCCGATAGTCACCTCACCCAACGCCAGTTGTGTGCCCGCACAAACATCAACATTGGGATCCGCGATCCCTCAGGCCTGCTATACTACAATGAGTCCAATCAATCCATCACATTAGTCACGCTCCATACATGGAGGTGACGCGTCCCGAACACCCACACTCTTCCCAACGGCGGTCCCAGGGTAGGCACGCGGAACGCGCCTACCTTCACCTCTCGGCTCACGCACAAGGTGAGGACACAGGTTTCCGTGGACAAAGTTGGCATTCAAAAAGGGAACCAGGAATTCTGTCCTGGGCCCAAACGGTCAACCAGAAGAGGTGATTCGGTCGACCGGTTCCAGAAAGAATCGGTCGACCGTACGCCTAACACGGTCTACCGCTGCGCGCAAAACACAATCCCAAATGGTCGAACAAAGGTCTAAAACCGGTCGACCGAACGAGGTCAAAATTCGGAGTCTGGTCAACATCAAATTCAAATCTATCGGTCGACCGACTTAGGGGTCCCGGTCGACCGAAAACTAACAGTACATCTTTTACAATATTTAAATCCATCGGTCGACCGACTAAGGGGTCCCGGTCGACCGAAAACTTACAGGGTCAACCTATTATTCTACGTCATAAAACGGTCGACCGAACGAAAACCAACGTCCGAACATCATGCATAATAAACCAATAAACTTAAGTTCCGGTCGACCGAACACAAGGACCCGGTCGACCGAAACACAACAGACAAACAAAATACATGCATTCGGTCGACCGCTCGAAGGGTCCGGTCGACCGTTGGTCGTCTTCAACCTCGCGCCAGCCGAGGTTTTCCATGAAAACAACGCCGGAGAGGTCTCCGACCTCCCCGTCCGACCAACACAACCCTCCCACGTGGGTTAGGAACCACAAAACCACACTAATGAGTCGACATACCTCAAGCAAAGACGACGAACCGCCGGAGCTCGCTCACGCACGTCGCCTCCGGTAGATCTCGAGTACGCGCCGCGCCTCCTCTGGACGTTCGACCTCTGCCCGCGCGTCGTCCTCGCCTCCTCCGATCGTCGCCTCAGCTGGAAGAAGGAGAAGAAGGAAATGGAGAGAATGAGAGAGAGAAGAAAATACGTTTTAAACCCCAACCCATCTCCTCTCCACAGTAACCCTACACACCAGCCCACACCTCCCCCTCACGTCCACAGTGCTCGCCTCCCTTCCCTTCCCTTCCCCATGCACACCACACTTCCCCATGCAAAGCCAACTCTAATCCTCCATTATCCTCTCTAACCTAGGTTTGGGTTACAGAGGCTGAGGCAATTTAACCTTCAATCCTTCATGCATCCCTGAAATGATTCTTTTTTGTACTCAAAATCCAACCGAAATCTCCACCAAAAGAGAACCCATTTTTTTGTTCATGAGCTTTCTCTATGCTGCAGGCAGATCAACGTTAACATTACATGATGATACATGTGGGTGCAAAAGGTGTAACCTTATGATATTGAGTAACAAAAATAACTACTGATATACATATTTTATGAATATTAATATTCAAATATGAAGAGTCGTTCCAGTCCAGAACAATTGGGGATTGAATGTTACATTGAAAGTGCTATTCTAAAACTGCTCATTTCTGTCCTGAGAAATGAGGTGTAGGATCATAATAGTTGGTAGCACCAAGTAGAATTTGTGAAGACTGGTATTCTAAAACCATGCAATTATTTCTGTACTGAGGTTTGTATGGAATTTTTGGTGATGTAATGCCTCTGTGAAGAGATCCAAATAATGTCTTACGTTGTATTACAAAGAACTTTGTTTTACGTAGTGGTAAGAAAATACTATCAATAGGTGAAAATCTTAGATGTGTTATCTTTTAATTGGTTTTGTTATATGCACTGTTCAGTTATTCGAAGAACTTAGTAATGTACAAAGTCCTAGATTAAAATCTTTTTCTTTTTCTTTTTCTAGACTTAGATAACTAGACTGGAGCTTAGGAAAGATAACAAACTGATTGTTTTACCAAGTAGAAATCTCTTTGACTGGTATAACAAAATGAATTTCATTATGTTTACATCTTAGTTGGGAATTCACACATCTGTTAGCTTACTTATCTATCTCATAAGTCATATCGAAACCGTCCTAGCCCAATCAACTGTTTCCAACCAATATTTGTGTTGTTGCCTATGTTTGTCTATTTTGTTCTACACAAATAAGCGGTGAAATCTGCATCTAGCAGTCTATATGTTGTGTTTTTTGACACTGAGAATGGCCTTTTTGCTGGTCTCATTTTATTTAGGTTTCCTTAATTTGCTTTTGCGGCATGAGCGTTGTGTTTGTGGTGTTCTTGTTGGATTTCATGTTTAATTACACATATATATTTTCGAAATTTTTATGTATAATAAGGATCGATTACAATTTTCTACGATTTATTTCATGCATGTATCGGTTTGTTTTAATAACTAGTTTCAAAAACTTATTAAAACAAACACAAGGGAGTCCGAAATTCATACCTAGAAGTTCTATAAAACTTCTTGATGTTCCAGAGACGTTGAGGAAGACGATCGTCACTTCTCGTTGCGCCGAATGCCTCCGAGTGTTCACCGAAACCCTAAACAAGGTTGGAGAGAAAGGAGTTAGCCAATCAATCTCCAAACTAGCTTAGAATCTAGCTACAAACCCCTTCCTTAATCTCTGAGATTTCTCCTTCCAAAGACTTAGAAAACTAAGAGAATTTTCGTGGATTTTTGTGGTGAATTTAGGAGAGAAAATATTTAGCAAAAACTTCTAACATAATTAAGAAAGAATAAGGACCTATTTATAGGTTCCAATCTTACTCTCATTCATGGCTATTCTTAAGCCATGTTTTCTTGACATTTTCTCTCATTGACTAAGTTTGGAGCTAATCCAACCATTGATCAAATTAATCTCTTAATTATCAAAGGCAGAAAATCCATCACAGTCCGGTTTACCGAGTTACTCGGTTAACCGAATATGTCACGATTGTTTTACCGAGTATTGGACGGATAACCGATTCTTAAGGAGAACAATTCTCCTTAACCGATCGGACGAATTCTCGTCTAAGACCGAGTGTCATTCGGTTAACCGAAAATATCGGAACTGGACATTGTTCGGTCGACCGTTTCTGGTTCGGTACACCGTACCAGAGTTCCAAGCACTTTGGTCAAGTTCGGTCAATCAACTATGACTATCCGTTCCATGCTCGGTTGACCGATCCATAGATCATTCGGTCGACCGAACCATAACGGATTACCGAACGTTTACCCGATTTTTTGCGGTGTGACCTATGGGAGGATCTAGACTAAGTTGGAAGTGATATTAAGAGCTTAATATCACAAGCTATAAACGGTATCTAGCTACACATTATAGCTCCCAATTAGTTAGATGTCTTAATTCCACTCGAACCAAAACCCGATCCATTTAGTGATGGAGTGCACCACTTGTGTCCGTCCCTTGCCTCATGATATCAAGAATAGACACAAAGTAGTATTGTGTCATCTTTGTGTTAGTATTCATTTCTTGATCTCTTTAAGCTAGTCATAAATATGTGACTTAACTCAAATCACATTGTGCACATTATAACTTTGCTTTATCAAGGGGCCCACTAATATCATCACTCAATTAAGAGGGGCAATGATAATCTTTTGACTAACTATCTTCTCCAACAAAAGTCATACTTAACCAACCAATGCCTTTACACTACACTCATCGATAGCTCAAGACACTAGTCTAATTAAGCAATTCTTAAGTGATCGGATATAAGTCTCATATCAAAGGACCAAAGACACAGTAAAACATTAATGACACAGAAAACATAATTCTATAATGTTTTACTTATTAGGTCTATTCAGTATACAAAAGTAATATTTTCCTCTTTTGTGTACCCGTGTTGTCACTCACTTGTAGAGCTACAGTGATATATGACCAACACGACAATCTTAACTCGGTAATCAATGTCCCATGTTAATTACCATGATTGCGAATATCTTTTGTTTTATGTAAACCAATATATTTTAGAGCTCTATGGTTAAGGACCAAGAGCTTCTTCCTTAACATTTCTAAAAGACGAATAACATAAACAATGAACAAAATGATTTCTCATTCAATTCATAATAATTGACATTTAAAAGTAAAACTTTTAGAATACATTCCCTTCAGTTCTGCCTGTAGTAACATTGATTATTGCAATCTTCATATTTTATCCTTTTACTCTATTCATAATCAACATGGATCAAACCTCACAAATTCAAGGTATATATGTACATATTCAAGGTATCTCTCTTTAGAAAAACATCTTGCTTTGATTTTGGGTGTCCTTAAATTAAAGCTAAAGGTAGTCCATAAATTTTGTCGTGATGCTTCTTTGTTTGTGAAGTTGATGGGCTTGTCCATACTCTTGTTCAATGGAAGTATGACCCTAATGAGTAATTTGCACAAGTTATTATCTTATATCTTCGGTCCATGCATATGACCATTCATTTGTTTGTATTTCAAATTTGCAGTACCAATTATCTACCAAGTTTAGCGTTCACGTGGTGGGAACAATTATGCTACAAGACAAGTGGATGGTGTACAACACGGAGTTGTAATATTTACATTGTTTGCTTCATTTCATGTGTTTCTTTGTAACCAAACATTCTACAATTGAGAGTGTCACATTTAAATCATACATTTCTCCATTGAGTTGGTTATACAGTTTATCCTGGCCGCTAACTTTTATTAACTTAGCCTACATGTTTGATATGTGATTTAACCTGTAATAGAATAATGATTTTTTCTTAGTAGTATTAATGATGAAAAAAGATAGAACTCGAGAAAATTATTTAGCCTAGGTGTGCTTAGGTCGATGGTCTTATTTCTCTGGCATGTTCATGCAATTGTAAATGACATTTTTTATTTTCAGTTGAATAGAATAGATTCACATGTGAAAATGGCCACCCCATTATCTTGTCTTAAAGGTGATAAAGAAATGACGATGGCATATGCTGATGCTTGTTGCTCATTCATCACAGAGCATGGGAATTCAGGAAGTAGGTTTATTGTGAAAATGGCCACCCCATTTAAATGTATTTTTTTTTGTAAAACAGGGGTCACGTCGGTTCTAGTAAAACCAACGTGATGTTGTCTTCCCTTTTACGCCCCCCACTAACCATGTCGGTATATTGGACCACTAAACCGACGTAATATGGTCAAAAACCCCAACGTGAAAACCTTTTTTTCTAGTAGTGCCATGATGCAACTTCAGTGTGTACACCTTCCCATATGTTTCAAGTCGCATATTCAGATCATTCACAAAGAGTTCACAGTCAACTCCATCCTGTAAATATCAAAATGAAATTATCACATGTACTACAACACAACGAAAAATAAATACTTATAAATTGTAATTTTACCTCAAAATGACCAAACGTGTCGTTCTCAAATCCTTCTTGTGGGAACACCTCCCTAGGTTGTACACTTGAAGTAGTAGGTGGGTGGTAAATCTGCGACAATATCGGTGGAAACTCCAAGGTGATTATACAAACTCTTCACTAGGTCTTTCAGGTCATGGATTTTCTCGTCGTATTTCATGAGATAACATTTGGAATGACATTGTGAGGATGATGACCCAAAATACTAACATAATCTTATTTGACTACCTACACCGCGTATTTGCCCAGGATGCTCATCTTTAACTAAGGTTGTGTACAATATATCATTTCTTTCATCTAAAACAAATTCTCATCGGGAAGTTTTCATTGAAAGTTCATCTTATACAAAATAATTTTAAATTTTAGTATTAATTAATAACCACATACAGAATTAGCAGAAAGCATAAAAATTAAAGTTAACTTATAATCTTGGAGGCAACTAGTTCAGACTCATTAATGTAGTTGTCTTCCGGAGTAATACGCGCTATCTTCCACTTCTCTTCTCTAGATATTGGAGATGGAGACGACAAATTACTTGTCTGCTCTTCACTTATACATGCTTCCAGAGGTTCTTTTTTTTGGAATTTTTTCCGTCATCATATCTTCCTTAAATTTGCGGTAATCGTCTCTCGACAATCTATCTGAAACTTGTTACCAGATTGTCGTTTCTTGTTCAACCCTCATATTTCCTAAAAAAGAAATTAATGGATTAATTTATTTTTCAGGAAATACGAGAGCTTATCAAAATAAACATAATAAATTCTACTTTATTAAAAAATGAGCATATATTACCATAAATTATGGACAAAGTCTGGTTCTTTTGAACTCAGCCCATTACCTCGGCGAAATGAAATTGTAAATAGCACAAGGGTCACGATCCTTATATTCCCCAATGATGAACATGTACGTGAGTTTTGTTTTAAAGTCTTTCCACTGGCTACCAACATACGAAATCAACTTTTTCTTCAACACTTTTGTGGATTGAAAATGAATTTGTCCTACAACCAAAAAATGTAAATTAGAATCAATAAGAGGGGAAATTTTAAAAAAATAAATTAAACAAAGACATATCGTTACATTCTCCAAAATTTGTTCTTTTAGAGAAGATCAACTTGTGACGACTTTTCAAAACAAATATCAACCTTTGTTCTAGCGAGAGTACCCAAATAACTAGCCAATAAATTTTAATCTCTCTGATCGGCTCCAAGACATATACAATCAATGTCCAAAGGCAATGGACCTTCACGTTTTATTTTGTGTTGCAACTCTAACATAAGAGTTGCTCAATGTGGAGAAATCGACGTTGGGCATTCATCGCCAATTTGGGGGCAGTTTTTCTTGTTGAGAGTCATTAACCTGAAAGAAGACAAAAAAATCATGACAAAACAATCTTAAATCGACTACGACCACAAGTGTAAGTCATTTCCACTATTGCACATTAAAAAAGCAAAAAACACACCATACAAAATCACGACAAAACCACTCTACAATTATAATTTTCCAGGTATGTTACATTTACTGATATTTGAAAGAAACTCACCTTGTTTAGATAGCTAATATCCCGATAACATGGTTTTGTTTGGGTTTACGAATACCCTTCCACGTCGGATAAATTAAACACTGACGTGGAAGACCCCCTACCATGTCGGATTAATTAAACACCGACGGGGATGACCCAAAATAGGAAATTCGTATTTCATTTCCATTTATGTTTATAGCCAAATAACATGACATGAAAGAAGTTGTTATACTACAACAGATTTCCAACAACCATTTTTGAGCAAAAAACACCTTTTCAACCAACAAAAATGTTTATAGCCAAATAACAAGACACAGAAAGACTTACACTTCGATGTTGCCGGAAGGGGAGGTCGCTCGGGGAAGGGGGTTGCTGGGAAGCGGAGGTCGCGGGCAAGAGGAGAGGAATGCTCTGGTCGGGGAGAGGAAGGGTTTGTGTTTGTTGAATTCTGAGTTGTGGGTTTTGTTTTGGTCTACGAATACCCTTCCACATCGGAAAATTAAACACCAACGTGGAAGACCCCCTACCACGTCTGATTAATTAAACGCCGACGTGGAAGACCTCCTACCATGTCAGTCTCCGAAACTGGCGTGGTAGGGTATAAATTATTTTATTTTATTGCAAAATAGACCCTACCTTGTCGTAACCGCCGACGTGGAATACCCCCTACCTCGTCGCTCTACGAAGCTGACCCTAACTTGGGTACGGAATGAAATCCATGCCACCCTAACTTGGGGTCTAAAATTCTCTGCTAATAACAACTCCAATGTTATTCATTCTCAATCTCTCACAAAATACAAATTAAATATGACGGAGATATGAAGCTGTTATAGCTTCCAAATCAAAATAAGTACAAAATGTAAAAGCAAACAAGCCATATGGCCTTATAAATTCTCCAATAAATCTCATGAATATCTTCTAAGGAATACTCTGGACTAGTTCCAAACATATTTTGTAAGTGATGCACTCACTTGGATGGATCTCCAATGTGAACTTTATATCAGTTATGTTTAAATAAGTAAATGTAACTTTCAAAGGAAAAAAATTTGACAATCTATGCTCCAAGTGACTCAATTTCTGAAAAATATCCTCCACTTTGACTATCTCTGAAAAAGATACTTATCTTTCCACTTCTTCCCAAAATACCCGTGCCTAAACCGTGAGACCATTTCCTTTCTCCCTCTTTCTCTCTCTTTTTCTCTCTTTCTCTCTTTCAGCACTCAAAAATCGTGAGGTTTACAGTTCTCCACATTGAAACGATTTGAATTCCGTTCGTCACAAAACACCCTCAAAAATCGTGTTTTTAAAAGTAGTCTCTTTTCAAAAAACCTAAATTATCAAGGTCATATCGCGTACATATCGAGCACATCGAGCCCACGGAGGTTTACAGATCTCCACACCCAAACGATTAGAATTCTGTTCGTCATAAAACGTCTTAAAAAATCGTGCGGTTAAAAGTAGCATTTCTTCAAAAAATCTTGAGTAGGTGCTTGAAGAGGAGATCGGTGGTGACCGGGAAAGCTTGAGATTCAAATTCAAAGCCGGTTGCATCTCCGAATGGAGATTGGAACCAATTCCAGCTTCAAAGTGGGTATAAAAATTTTATCCTCTAAATTGTTGAATAAATTGGTTCTAGTCTTGATTTTAAATATGCTTAATTGACATATCATATATTCATTCATTGCATATCTTAAAATTGAATAACATCCATTGCTTAAGTGTCAAACTTGTAAATGGATGTCAAAAGGGGGAACTTATACATCACATGCCTAATTGATAATTTTTGCTTGATGTTAAAAGGGGAGAATTAGAATTGACATTAATCGAAAAATCATATTCATTGGGGGAGCTAAATGAATATCATTTACTTAGAGTAATGAAATGCAAAATTTAGGGGGAGCTACTTCATTACAAGACATCCAAACTCCATGTTAATCTTATGTTTTTTGATGGATGTCAAATGGGGAGATAATTAAAGGGTAACTTGAAATTTTGATATTAATTGAACAACAATTTGCACATCCATAAGGGGAGCATTTCTATGCATAGTTTACTTATTGAATTTTTAAGTATTAAGATGTAGATTGTTATCATCAAAAATGGGGAGATTGTTGCCTTTTTGGCGTTAATCTATGTTTTGATGATTTAATCAACATAATCTTAATTGTAATCAATGTAGAGTAGCACACATATTGCATAACATATATATTATATTGGCCTAACTTCTACAGGTGATCAAGACTCAAGGAAGAAAGGAAATCAAGTCAAGACATGTATTAAAGCTATATTGAAGACATGTAATCTTGTTTTCTTTGAGTCTTAGGAACATTGTGTAATTGAGCATACTTGAGCTAAAATCAACTCACATACACACTAGGTTCCTTATAGATGTCTCACACAAAATTTCACATTCGTTGGACTTCAATAGATCACCCAAACTAGAACTGGAAAACACTAAACCAAACCAGAACTACCAAATCCCTTTCGGTCGACCGTTTCAGACCTTTCGGTCGATCGTTTATTCCTTTAAACAGTTAGTGTTTTCTACCATCCATTCGGTCGACCGTCCAGACCTTTTCGGTCGACCATGTAACAACAAATTTCTGACCGTTAGACTTGTCGTATTATACCAACGACCGTATTCGAATTATTCACAAATACCCAAAATACAAATTGCATATCGGTCGACCGTGGACCTGTTCGATCGACCGAACTTTATTGTCTCCAAAATTGTGCAACTGCCTGGATGTTTTCCATCGACCTAAGACTTTGGATCGGTCGACCGAACTTGATCATTTTTATCAACCCCGTAAAGCATGTTGATTTTCGGTCAACCGAACCCTATTCGGTGTTCGACTGTTAACTTAAGTGTACCTAAGTTATAGCCTATTGCGGTCGACCGTTCATTTATCGGTCGACCAAACCAAGTTCAAAATTGCCCAACGGTCGACCGTTTCGCCCGATTCGGTCGACCAAACTTACTCAGAATTGGGTCATGTAGGTTGTTGTTTTATGATTCTCAATCAAACCATACCAAACTTAACCCCAACGGCTATAACACCTTAGGAGCTTATATAGGTGTTCACATGACACAATTACACAACTCTCCAACTACTATTTGTCATATACATTAAAGAGAAACTCCCAAGTTTCCCATTCTCCAAATCTTACTCTGGAAGCTATACTTCCACATCTTAGATCAATTCCATATCATAAGATAAGTGTGCTCAAGTTAGAGAGTGAGTGATCCACTCAACCCACTGTTGTAAAGAAACAAGAACTTCGGTAAAAGCCCGAAATGTCCCTCTCGGATTGTGAGAGGAAGAAATCGAGCAAGCGAGGGTGTTCACGGTGCTTGTGGTGTAAATGCTTAATCTCGGCCCGCAACGAGGTTATTTGAAGACGCGAGCGGAGCTGAAGGGAGTTCGAGTGGAGCTTGCAAGAGAGGAAGTAGGTGGGAGGCCGAACCTCTATAACAACCGGTGCCTTCTTGTTGGTTTGCATTATCTCTTTCTTTGCTTGCTAGTTTAGTTTTAATTTCCGCTGCATATACTTGATTGCTTACACTAATAGGTAATTAGCTTAAAAGTGATTAGAACTAAGCCTATATATGATCCTATATATAAAACATACATATGAAATACCTCCTTGTTATGAGGCTAAACTAACTAAAATCCGACAATCTTCATCATAAAGACTAAGTCAATACAAAACAAAACACGCAGATATATTCTCCTAAACAAGAGAATACCTGACGGTCCCCTTCAAATAAATAAAGGAATAAATCGTCAAACCACATATGGAATATAAAAGCCAAATGATTGCCCTCGTTATGAGATTAAAGCTAGCCATGGTTTGATAATCTCTCCTTATCAGAGATAAACTTGTTGAACGGTGACATATATGCTTTAATCTCTTTGGACAAGAAGTTAAATTACAATAGCAAGATAGTCCCTTTAATATCAAAATGAGCAAACCATCATTCCCCAAAAATTCAAAACCAAATTTTTGCAACAATACAATTCCTTGAAATATAAGAAGGAACAAGCCGTCAAGCTCGATCTCCGAACGAGACTCTATACAAATACGTCATTTGTACTTTGAGGTATCATGAGGGGTGAAAGGTCAAAACTAAAAGGCTCGAATCCTTCCTGATATTGGTTGGGCGTAGGCAACATGAATGAGTGGAGTTGTGTTGCCCCTCTAGGGTTTAGTTGCTCGTCGAACAAAACCTTCCAACCAATAGGTGGGTGCATCGGATGAGTTCCTTAGGCTCATTCGAGGAATGTGGCACACCAGTCGCACTAAGAATAGGGCTTCCCCCCAAGTCATCTAACAAGGACCACCCAACCTCCTTTATATTATGAAGCATAAGCTCGATCGTAGGTGAGTCCTTGTTGGATTCAAGATGAAGCGAAAGGGGATCAATGGCCATGGGACATGGGGTAAAGACACAATCTGGTATGGGCATATGATGAAGTGTGTCCCCCTCACTAATAGTCTCAACTGAATCATCCAACAAACACTCTCTTGTATATTCATGTTTGATGCAAACTCACTCTGCTACATTGCAAAGACAGGCAATGAGTTTTCGTTGGACACACAAACGTTCTCAGCAAGTTGCAATGGTGTTGGGGTGTTTGTTGATTTTACGGTACTTTCTTTAATTGGCGGATGAGGTTGGGATTTAAAGGTTGGTCCAAGGGTTGATGTTGCCTACCACAGTTGAACACATGAAACTCGGCCCTCATGCTACCGAATGAGAGTTTCATGAGACCATTTCTACAATTAATTAAGGGGTTGGAGGTTGCCAGAAATGGTCTACCCAAAATCAAAGGTATTTGAGAGTGAGTTTTCGCAACAGGGTTGGTATCAAGGACGACAAAATCTAATGGAAATATAAAATATCCAAATTTGATGAGAACGTCCTCAATAATCCCCTTTGGGAGATGAATGGATCTGCTCGACAATTAGAGGGTGATCTTTGTTGGTTTCAATTATCCCAAGTTCAACTATTGATAAACAGAAAATTGGAGGATGTTGACCGTTGATCCTAAATAAAGAAATACATTACTTATGCTAGTGTCCCATGTCATACACTGAATAGTTGGACAACCAGGGTCTTTATACTTTGTGTATGTGCCATTGGACAAAAGTGATCTCACACTCGCTGCTAAGAATGCTTTCGTAGGAACATTTGTCTTCCTCTTTATTGTGCAGAGATCCTTCAACACTTTGGCATATTGAGGTATTTGTTGGATGACATCCAACAAGGGGATGTTAACATTCAATTGTCTGAAGACCTCTAATATCTTATCCATTGTGTCACTTGTTTTTTGGTTAAACTACTAGGATATGGAGCTTTTGGCAGCTAGGTTTTCTGCGGTGCCTGAGAATGAGGCGTTGGTGTATTACTCTCACCAGCCCTCAACCTCTTTCTCACCATCATTCCCACCGAGGGGCTGCACAGATGGTGGTGGCAAGGAAATGTGATTGTCAACCTGCTTTCCATTCCTGACATTAACATGGTGAACATGTTCCTCTACATGATTCACTTTCCGCCCCTGAGGTACCGAAGTCTCATTTTGCAAGTGTGGTTGTCGGTACATGCGGGGATTACCCTCAAGCTGTCTAGGTAGAGTCCCTCGCTCTCTGTCATGTACAGACTGAGTCAATTGACCCATCTGAAGCTCAAGAGATTTGATAGTCTGCTAATTTGAAGTGAGAACTTGACTTGTGGATGACATAAATTTTTAATTGAGTTCTCAAGTCCACGAGTCAAGGTCTCACGCGAATTGAATCTTGTTTTCATATTGTTAGAAATCGGGAAACCCGGTGGCTTGGTGATCTGGGCTTGGGGTGACTGAAAAGATTGTGAACTCATGTGAGGTTGATGTGGTCTATTAGGTTGTCTAGAGAAGTTTGAAGGACCACCCTGGGCATTGTTTTGGTTCCATGAAACGTTAGGTGGTTCCTCCATCCAGGGTTATATGATGATGAATATGGGTCATTCTTTAGTCTATCATAGATGACATTGACTCGTTCCATCTCAGGAAGAATGGATGCACACTCACCTCCTACATGACCTATCCTACCATACAAATAACAAGGAACCGAACCAGATGCAGACATATGAGACGGGATGTGAAGACCCTCGTAGACAATCTGCATGGTTTTCTCAACGAGGTCTCCTACTATCGACAGAGTGGGCAGCGCCAATCAGGCCATGACGGTCACGACCAAATTACTCTCCTAATGCGCCCGAGTTCCTTAGGGGCCAATGTCTACTTGATTTTAAAATTAGGCTTTTTGAGAGGGGTTTTGTTGGGCTGAAGGAAGGGGTGATGAAATCCCCCACCTTATCTTGAAAACTATAAGTGTTGCCCCATAAAGATGTTTTGATTCCTTAATCTATCAAGCAACTCTTCAATCAAATACTCATCTCACTCTTGTTCCAATGCAATTTCTACTAACTAATGCATGGTCAAACGAACAAATGCATGAATGAGTGTAGGAAATGCGTACCTCACGTCAATGCTAAACAATTGAAAGTAAAGCAAAGTAAAAGACAAACAATGTGTCTAAGTCAAGTATATGATGCATGACCTAAACAAGCAAGAATGTCTAATCTTTTGCTTTGGGTTTTAGTGGCCAAGTTGATTAAAAGGTGATTGATTATTCATCTGGGGGCAAACTACAAGTCAAAACATTCCAAATTGTGCCCCAGACAACTATATTATGTGTAGAAACAAACCAAAGAAAGGAGTAAAATGGAGATCACCAGACCGCCAGTTGGTGGTCTCAGGCCGATGACTGGCGGTCAGTGTGGCTTTGTTTTCCTCCAAACTGTAGGATTTCATATTTCATTGTGCATATATATTTTCGAAATTTTTATGCATAATAAGGATCAATTACAATTTTCTATGATTTGTTTCATGCATGCATCGGTTTGTTTCAATAACTAGTTTTAAAACTTTATTAAAACAAACACAAGGGACTCCGAAATTCATACCTAGAAGTTCTCTAAAACTTCTTGAAGATTCGGAGACGTCGTATTCACCAAACTCTAAACAAGATTGGAGAGAGAAGAGCTAGTCTCTCAATCTCCAATAGGGTTTATAATCTAATTACTAACCCCTCTTTAGTTCCCTTGAGAAGAAGATCTCTGAAAACTAAAACTAAACTCAAGAATTAAAGTGAAATTCGCGGAGAATTATGGAGAGAGAAGTTTGCATAAGAAAATAATGAATTAATTAATAAGGTAATGAGATAAACTTGTATTTATAAGTACTCTCCAAATTACCTATTCATGTGCAACATCTTGCCCATGATTTCATGCAAACTTCTATCTAACCATCCATTATTTGCTAACAAATAATCTTAGCCACGAATTAAATCAATTATGGACCAATTCCATGCATGATCTAATTAATTTTTAAATTAATTCTGCATAAAACCGTCTGGACGATCGACCGTGTTTGGAGGTTCGGTCGACCGTTTAAACCTGGTTTCGGTCGACCGTTCGTAACAAAAATTATTTTATCACGATGTTCTGTCGACCGACCGATTATACTCGGTCGACCGAAAATGAACAGATGAAATCTTTGTTTACGATGCAACATTCGGTCGACCGTTTAGAGTCTAGCGGTCGACCGTTTTTGCACAGTACTTGCAGACTTGTCAAATTTTGGTTTAAACCCTACAAAATTTGACATTTCGGGATTAGTAGTAAATTCACAACTTATGTAACATATTATCCTATGTAATGATAAATCATTACACCCCATAATATTTACATCACATATGAATTTAATTTAGATTCTAATTTTGTTATTAATCAAAACATAATTTTGATTTTGCTTGTTCACCCCATGTGTTTTATTTTCTACATGAAACCCGACACATCTTATGAACTCAAAATCCCCATTTCTTGTTTCCCAGTTTTGTGGTGTGACCTATGGGAGAATCTAAACTAAGTTGGCAGTGATATTAAGAGCTTAATACCACAAGCTATAAGCGGTATCTAGCTACACATTATAGCTCCCAATTAGTTAGATGTCTTAATTCCACTCGAACCATAATCCGATCCATTTAGTGATGGAGTGCACCACTTGTATCCGTCCCTTGCCTCATGATATCAAGAATACAAACAAACTAGTATTGTGTCATATTTGTATTAGTATTCATTTCTTGATCTCTTTAAGCTAGTAACAAATATGTGACTTAACTCAAATCACATTGTGCACATTATAACTTTGCTTTATCAAGGGGCCCACTAATATCATCACTCAATTAAGAGGGGCAATGATAATCTTTTGACTAACTATCTTCTCCAACGAAAGTCATACTTAACCAACTAATGTCTTTACACTACACTCATCGATAGCTCAAGACACTAGTCTAATTAAGCAATTCTTAAGTGATCGGATATAAGTCTCATATCAAAGGACCAAGGACACAGTAAAACATTAATGACACAGAAAACACAATTCTATAATGTTTTACTTATTAGGTCTATTCAGTATACAAAAGTAATATTTTCCTCTTTTGTGTACCCGTGTTGTCACTCACTTGTGGAGCTACAATGATCTATGACCAACATGACAATCTTAACTCGGTAATTAATGTCCCATGTTAATTACCATGATTGCGAATATCTTTTGTTTTATGTAAACCAATATCTTTTAGAGCTCTACGGTTAAGGACAAAGAGCCTCTTCCTTAACACTTCTAAAATACGAATAACATAAACAAGGAACAAAACGATTTCTCATTCAATTCATAATAATTGACATTTAAAAAGAAACTTTTAGAACACATTCCCTTCAATCTCCCACTTGTTATCAAAGTTTTCTTTCACATACATTCTCAATGTATAAAACAATAATAACTATGGTAAACCCCATTACATATCAATCATCAAGCCAATCTACATGGTTCCTCAATCCCATGGACTCGAAATGCATTTCGCCCTTGGCTTGGGATAAGGGTTTTGTGAATGGATCAGCTGTGTTGTTGTTGGTGTCCACCCATAAAAGATTTATTTTGCCTTCGTCGATGAGGTCACGTGTCATGAAGTACTTACGATCCATGTACTTCACTTTATGGTGTGATTTGGGATCCTTGATTTGCGAGATAGATGCACTATTATCGCAAAATAGCTCTACTGGTCCCTCGCTCGAGGGAACTACTCCAAGCTCTTCAAGGAACTTCTTAATCCACACTCCTTCCTTGCTCGCTTCAGCGACAGCCATTACTTCGGAAGTAGTGGTTGAGTCGGCCGTAGTGCTTTGCTTCCAACTACGCCAACTCACAGTTCCACCATTCAGAAGGAAGACATATCCTGATTGCGACCTTCTATCGTCTGGATCACTCATGAAACTCGCATCCGAGTAACCCTCGGCTATCAACTCCATTTGTCCTCCATAAACAAGAATCTTATCCTTAGTCAGGTTAAGGTACTTCAGGATATTCTTGACCGCAGTCCAATGCTCAGGACCTGCGTTGGATTGGTGACGACTTGTCACGCTTAGAGCATACGAGACATCGGGTCTTGTTCAAGTCATCGCGTACATGATCAACCCAATTGCCGAAGCATAAGGGACATCCTTCATGCACTCTAAGTCCTTACGTGATTGCGCACGTTGAGACTTCTTGAGTTGCACACCCATACTCATTGGCACACTTCCCTTTTTGGAGTCGTTCATCTTGAACATTTCCAAGACCTTGTCAATGTATGTACGTTGACTTAGGCCAATGAGTCTACGGGGTCTATCTCTATATATCTTGATTCCCAAGATGTATTGAGCCTCGCCCATATCTTTCATTGAAAATGCAGATTTCAATGAACTTCTCGTTTGCTCAAGCAAAGGAATATGATTACCCATGAGCAATATGTCATCGACAATAAGATTAGGAATACTACATGGCTCCTACTAACCTTCTTGTATATACAAGGTTCTTCCTTACTTTGAATGAAGTGAAGCTTCTTCCCTTCCTCGTCAAAGCGTTTGTTCCAACTCCTTGATGCTTGCTTCAATCCATAAATGGATCTTTGAAGCTTGCATACTTTCTCGCTATTCTTTGGATCTTCAAAACCTTGAGGTTGTACCATGTACACATCCTCCTCCAAGTTCCCATTAAGGAACGCCGTTTTGACATCCATTTGTCATATCTCATAATCATGAAATGCGGCAATAGCGAGCATAATCCAAATAGACTTGAACATGGAAACCGGTGAAAAAGTTTCATCATAGTCTATTCTTTGAACTTGAGTGAAACCCTTCGCTACAAGCCTTGCTTTGTAGGTTGTCAAGTTCCTATCCATGTCCATCTTCCTCTTAAAAACCCATTTATTTTGAATGAACTTTTTCCCTTGGGGAAGGTCAATCGAGTTCCACACTTGATTATCATACATGGATTCTATTTCGGATTCCATGGCCTTGAGCCATAGTTTGGAGTCTTCCCTTTCCATTGCTTCTTGGAAGGTAAAGCGATCATTGGTATCAAGTACCATGATTTCATGAAGTCCCAGATACAAGTCGGGTTTCTTCCTTTCCCTCGTTGACCCTCTTAGTTCTTTTGGTTCTACGTGTACTTCTCGAACTTCTTCCACAATTTCTTGAGGAGTGGGTTCATGTTCAACTCTTGAACGTACACTTGGTGGGGAAGGTTGAGTTTCTCTCACAATTTCTTGCGAGGGTCCCTCACTCATGCTCCCACTAACCAAAGGAATCTCGGTTGGGCCTTCATGATCTTGAATGTCTTCATTCATGTCATGATCTTGTAGAGTATCTTGAGTTTCCTCAAGCACAACCCTACTCCCACTATTTTTTATTCTTTCCAGAAATTCCTTTTCCAGAAATGTGGCATCCCTCTCTAGAATCACTCGATTGGAGGTGATATGCCAAAAGTAGTATCCTCTTGTCTCACGAGGATAACCAATAAAGAAGCAGTTATCCGCTTTTGGTTGAAGTTTGGTCGACATCAATTTATTGACGTAAGCCTCACAACCCCAAATCTTGAGAAAATTGAGCTTAGGTGTTTTACCACTCCATAGCTCATAAGGAGTTTTCTCCACGGATTTGGATGGAACATTATTTAGTGTGTAAGCCGCAGTTTGTAGTGCATAACTCCAAAAAGTAAAGAGGTAATTCCGCATGACTCATCATTGACCGAACCATGTCGAGCAATGTGCTATTCCTCCTTTCGGATACCCCATTCCACTGAGGTGTACCGGGAGGGGTGAGTTGAGGTACAATACCAAACTTCTTTAGGTATGAGTCGAATTCGGCCCTTAAGTACTCACCTCAACGATCCGTTCGTAGAGACTTGATTTTCTTGTCGAGTTGGTTCTCTACTTCATTCTTGAATTCTTTGAACTTGTCAAAGGATTCACTTTTGTTTCTCATTAGATAAACATAGCCATAACGACTATAATCATCCGTGAACGTAATGAAGTACCTGAAACCATCTCGTGCACTAGTACTCATTGGACCACATACATCGGAATGTATCAAATCCAACAAGCCACTCGCCCTTGGACCTTTCTTCTTGAAAGGCTTTTTGGTCATTTTTCCCATTAAACTTGTTTGGCACGTCTCCAATGATTTAAAATCAAGTAGACCAAGAAGGTTAGCTTCTTGCAATTTCTTGATGCACTTTTCAGTTATGTGACCAAGACGATAGTGCCACAAGAGAGTATCATTCTCGTGAGTGGTCTTAAGTCTTTTGTTATTGATATTAAAGATTTGTTTATTATTCAATTCAAGCAAATAGAGACCATTCCTTATGAATGCATTTGTATAGAAAACACCATTCTTCGATATAGACAAACAAGAATTTGAAACATTTATATTAAAATTATCCATATCTAAACATGATACAGAAATAATGTTCTTGCTAATCGAAGGCACATAATAAACATTCTTTAGACATAAATTTAAACCACTACATAATTGAAGCACCACAGAACCTTGTGCAACCTCATAAACGTTCGCACCATTTCTGACCTTCAATTCTATCTCGTTCCGTACGAGTTCCTTCCTATCCTTGAGTAGCTGCACATTAGAAACTATGTGAGCACAAGATCCGGTATCAGTTACCCAATCTTGGACAGAGGTGGCTAAATTTATTTCAATAACAAATATACCTTTGGCCTTTTTGGGGCGCCAACGTTCAATCACTCCGTTGTCAAGGTCTTCCTTGTACTTGGGGCAATTTGGCCGGATGTGTCCTTCTTCACCGCAGTGAAAGCACTCCGTATTGGGAGTTGGAGATTTCTGAGATTTCCCCCTCGAGGCACTCTTATGAGCACCTCCTACTCTCTTGCTCTTGATTGAACCACCTTTGGTAGATTTGCCATTTCCTTTACCAATCTTTTGGCTCCTCCCATGGACGGCAAGGACAAGCTTGTCCTTACCCTTGCCCATGTCAACTTCAGCAGTTTTGAGAGCGTTGTGCAGCTCCTCAAGACTCACCCATTTTTCACGCACGTGATAATGCATCACAAAGTCCTTAAAGGACGGGGCTAGAGAGCCAAGAATCATATCTTCAGCAATGTCCTCGGGCATTGGTGAAGAGAGCTTTGCCAACTTCTCAAGGTACCCTTGCATCGTGAGAAAATGCATAGATACCGATGTTCCCTCCGCCATATGGCACCTTGTGAGTGTGATGGTGGTCTTATAGTGCTCCTTTCGGGCACTATCCATGAACATCTTTGTTAAAGCTTCCATGGTCTTCTTGGGTTTTGAATCCAAGTATTTCGCTTGAAGCGAGTCTCGCATGGATGCCAACATTAGACCGTGAACTTGGTTCTCTTGGTCTTCCCACTTGGCTATCGCCTCTCTCTCATTACCGGTTGCCTTCTCATTCAATTTTGGGATTTCACCATCCAAAATATGAGATAGTTTTTCAAACCTCAACAAGATATTAAGATTGAGTTGCCATTTCATGAAGTTTGACCCATCATTTTGCAAAGGATTCTTTTCGATCATAGATCGCACAATTGATTGGATATTAGACATTTCTACAAAATAAATTATACAAGATTTTAATGTCATTTTTATGTTTTAAAATACATACATATATATCGAATATAAATGTAAATACTGCAAATAAAATTTTGCCCGTAAATGCAGTAATCCAAGATCCTATCAATTGCAATATACACTAGCTAAGGGCTATCGAATATATCACAATATCTAGGTAAGAAAAACTCTTTCTAATCACAACCTTTTTGAATTTTAGCAATATTAGCATCTTCAAACTCTTGTGATTCTTGTCGTTTTAATTATGAGGGAATATGACCTATCCTCGTAAAAAAAACTTTTTCCGAAAATCGAGCGAGGGCTCTAGGTAATGTTATGAAAACTTATTTTCATTTGATACGAGATACGTTTATCCATTGTATTCACAACTAAACACACTTGGGGTTCACTAGGGTGAAACGCTCCTCATATATTTAATCGTGGCACAA
Organism: Triglochin maritima; assembly: GCA_963682175.1. Taxonomy (NCBI): domain Eukaryota; kingdom Viridiplantae; phylum Streptophyta; class Magnoliopsida; order Alismatales; family Juncaginaceae; genus Triglochin; species Triglochin maritima. The sequence continues at coordinate 24,353,354 of OY821788.1, read as the reverse complement.
CAATAGACAATCATTATATCTCCCACTATTCCCAAAGATGGAGGGAGCTATCTCCCGCTAAGGGCGAGCAGAGTATCCCTCGATCAATGGCTGCTAGTGGATGAAATAAGAAGGAAAATTACTCTTAATTTTGTTGGACAATCTCATATATTAACATGTGATTCGGAATTTTAGTTATCGTGCATATTATCATTCATACACATCCTAACATTCAATCACATTCATCACATGCATAACAGAAATTCAAAACAGAAATTAAACCATTCACACAATCCACATCGTGTGAGTTTATATGTTCCCTTTGATCCTTGATCCTCGATCCTCGATCGATGCGCTACAGCGGCGACTTCCTCTTGCACCGGAGATGTAGATTTTACAGAAAATAAACATGCTCCTCACATTCGATAAAAACCGACTAGTGCAAGTCCTATGTAAAACCTCTCAAATGCAATGCAATTATCTAAAGATAGAAAGAGAGAATTTGGCTTTTACATATAAATAAGCCCCTGTATAATAATAATTATATACATTCATAGTTGCGGATTTGGAACATATAAACTCACAATTCCTGCAAAGACAACTCGAGCATCCATGCACGCAATATTGCTATAAACTATACAACCTAGTTTATCAATCATCTAGAATGTCAAACAATTCTTTGAAAAACATTTTGAAATCCATTAAAAAGGTTTTCCATCCATCCACAAGTTCAAAAATAATTTTGAACCGCTGTTCATCCAATTTCCTAAAAGGAAAGACGAACCGCAATTTTTCGGTTTTGTTGATTCTCTTACAAAACAATTGTTTATGCTTAAAACGAAATTATTTCAAGTTCGACTTATGTCTAAATCATAATTCTAATAATTACATGGCATGTTTTAAACCACTTAAAACATTCAAAACGAATTATTATAAAGAATTATTCCAACAAAACATTTAACGACCGAAAAACCGGAAAATCGAATTGTTCGATCCCTAGATGGTAAACTAAATTTGTTTATAGTTTCAAATCAATAGAAAATTGAAACCTATGCTCTGATACCACTATAGGATTTCATGTTTAATTGTGCATATATATATTCGAAATTTTTATGAATAATAAGGATCAATTACAATTTTCTATGATTTGTTTCATGCATGCATCGGTTTGTTTCAATAACTAGTTTTAAAACTTTATTAAAACAAATATGGGACTCCGAAATTAATACCTAGAAGTTCTCTAAAACTTCTTGAAGATCCGGAGATGTTGAGGATGCTTGTCGTTGCGCCGGATGCCTCCGAGAATTCACCAAACTCTAAACAAGATTTGAGAGAGAAGAGCTGGCCTCTCAATCTCCAATAGGGTTTAGAATCCAATTACTAACCCCTATTTAGTTCTCTTGAGAAGAAGATCTCTGAAAACTAAAACTTAACTCAAGAATTAAGGTGAAATTCGTGGAGAATTATGGAGAGAGAAGTTTGCATAAGAAGATAATGAATTAATTAATAAGGTAATGAGATAAACTTGTATTTATAAGTTCTCTCCAAATTAACTATTCATGTGCAACTCTTGCCCATGATTTCATGCAAACTTCCATCTAACCATCCATTATTTGCTAACAAATAATTTTAGTCACGAATTAAATCAATTATGGACCAATTCCATGCATGATCTAATTAATTCTTAAATTAATTCTGTAGAAAATTGTTTGGACCGGTCGACCGTTTGGAGGTTCGGTCGACCGTTCGAACCAACTTTCGGTCGACCGTTCGCAATAATAAAATATTTCATCGCAATGTTTGGTCGACCGACCGATAGATTCGGTCGAGACGTGTCCGGTCGACCGTGCACTGATCGGTCGATTGTTTACTGTTAACCGGTCGACCGTTTTTGCACAGTACTTGAGACTTGTCAAATTTTGGTTTAACCCCTACAAAATTTGACATTTCGGGATTAGTAGTAAATTCACAACTAATGTAACATATTATCCTATGTAATGATTAATCATTACACCCCATAATATTTACATCACATATGGATTTAATTTAGATTATAATTATGTTATTAATCACAACATAATTTTTATTTTGCTTGTTCACCCCATGTGTCATATTTTTTACATGAAACCCATATGTGGTGTGACCTATGGGAGGATCTAAACTAAGTTGGCAGTGATATTAAGAGCTTAATACCACAAGCTATAAGCGGTATCTAGCTACACATTATAGCTCCCAATTAGTTAGTTGTCTTAATTCCACTCGAACCAAAACAAAATTCATTTAGTGATGGAGTGCACAACTTGTGTCTGTCCCTTGCCTCATGATATCAAGAATACACACAAAGTAGTATTGTGTCATCTTTGTATTAGTATTCATTTCTTGATCTCTTTAAGCTAGTTACAAATATGTGACTTAACTCAAATCACATTGTGCACATTATAACTTTGCTTTATCAAGGGGCCCACTAATATCATCACTCAATTAAGAGGGGCAATGATAATCTTTTGACTAACTATCTTCTCCAACGAAAGTCATACTTAACCAACTAATGCCTTTACACTACACTCGTCGATAGCTCAAGACACTAGTCTAATTAATCAATTCTTAAGTGATCAGATATAAGTCTCATATCAAAGGACCAAGGACACAGTAAAACATTAATGACACAGAAAACATAATTCTATAATGTTTTACTTATTAGGTATATTCAGTATACAAAAGTAATATTTTCCTCTTTTGTGTACCCGTGCTGTCACTCACTTGTGTAGCTACAATGATCTATGACCAACATGACAATCTTAACTCGGTAATTAATTTCCCATGTTAGTTACCATGATTGCGAATATCTTTTGTTTTATGTAAACTAATATCTTTTAGAGCTCTGCGGTTAAGGACCAAGAGCTTCTTCCTTAACACTTCTAAAAGACGAATAACATAAACAAGGAACAAAACGATTTCTCAATCAATTCATAATAATTGACATTTAAAAGTAAAACTTTTAGAACACATTCCCTTCACAAACTTCTCCTGGTGACTTCCCTTGATATTTAGAGCATCCTGAAACAAAGAAAAAATACAAACAAATGATTAATTCCACTCGAATCGTCCAAACTAGAGTCTAGATTGTGCACCTCCCCGACAACGACGCCGAAAACTTGATTGATATTTAAGTTTACAAACCACAAGTGCATGACGTCCGTGAAGACGCGGCAAGTACGGGTCAATCTACGGGGAGGTGAGTAGCTTCTGGTTTGTCCGAAATCAAATGGCGAATAAAGGGAGAAAAGATTTGATTATGCTACGTTAAACTACACTAAACTAATAAGTAACAAATGCAAAGAAGGAAACTAGCGATGGATTAAAACTAAACTAAGAGAGCTTAATAACTAGGCTTGAAATCAGGAAGAGAAACTCTTAAGGGGTGGAGTGAGTCTACACATGCAATAAGACGGTTAAGAATGCATTTAATGGGCACAAATGTAGGTTGTGTTTTCTTGCGTAGGAAGTGTCTAATGGATATGACAAAACCTATCAATCCAATCACTAACCTAGTTGATTGATTGACATCATATCATGCATACATTTGTGTCTTATATCCGTTATCTTTCACCTAAACAATGATGTGTAACGAGCTTTATGTTTGAGTTTCAGGAATAAACAAGATTGAGGAGAAAAGACAAAAAATGACCTAAAAGCAGGAAAGATGACTGAGTTGAGAGACTTAGGGACTAAGATGCAAGAGAGAATGACCTGAATGAAATCCCAAAGGACCAATGAGCAAATCAAGAAACTCCACACCGTCATGGGGAGTATTTTGGCAATTCGATTCGGGTCGGAGCTCCAGCAAGCAACTTGGATACATCACACATGAAGAAACCCATCACGAAAAGCCCACAAAAATTCCAGACCAGATCCAAACCCTGTAGACCGCCAATTGGCGGTCCGGGTTGCTCCGCATCCGATGTGGTTTAGTCGAGTCTTCTACAATTGTGTGTTATGTCTATTTATGGTATTGTATTAGTCCCATTAAGGGGGATTGTCCCGGATTACCTTTTTCTATGGCTATAAATAGAATTTTTCCTCCTCCTTTGTATCCCATCTATCTCTTGGCGGCCATCCTCTCTACTAGGAGTAAATCCTTGAACCAAAAACCCTGGTGGAGAGAGACTACTTGTAATTGAGTGAGTAATAATAGATGTTTTGTTAAGTTTTCTTCGTATTGCCTCTTTTCAATTCTTGCATACTTAGTTAACTTGTTATTTTAGTCTTCTTATAATTAGCATAAATGTTAGTTTAAATATGTGTGAGTAGTTCCATCCCCCTTTGGGGGTGAAGTAGATGTGTATACATGTTATGTAGATGGTATGAATGCTAAACATTGTTGTATGTGAGAAATGTTAGTATGCTTGTTTGAATTAATAAGAGCTCTTACTTGATGGTTTCTGCCATAATGTTTAGGTACATTCCATGCTTGTTTATGTTCTTAATAACAAACTTGTCATGCTCATATTAATCACCTAGGTTAGTGCTTTAAATGATAGGTCTTGCCATTAGGTACTTCTTATACATTAACAAACACTAACTACACTTGAGCTTATTGTATGCATTCACCACACTTATTTCATGTGTACACACACACTCCACCCCTTAGGGGTTTTTCCCATTCCTGAGATTTATCTTTCTTCTTAGTAGTTGCTTAGCTTAGTTTAGTTCATTTCGTGCTTTCATTTCCTCCCTTCTAGTTTAGTGTAGTTTAGTTTAATCAATCCTTTCTCTCATTTCTTTCCCACTCGCCTTAGAATAAACTAAAGTCGACACACCTCCCTGTGGATCGACCCGTATTTTCTACCGCTTCAACGCGGCCGTGCACTTGCGGTTAATTGAAATGTTCGATCAAGTTTTTGGCGTTGTTGCCTGGGAGGTGTTTTGTCCAGACTTTGATTTGGACGATTCGAGTGGTTTAAATTTTCCTTTTTAGTTTTGGATTCTTTCAGGGATCCTCCGGATCAAGGGGAGGCAACTGGAGGAATTGGAGAGCGAAAGACGCAAAAGTGACCGCCAATCAGCGGTCTGGGACCGCCAATTGGCGGCCTAGTGAGCTTCGTTTGCTTCCATTTTTGTTGTGGTTGTTGTGTGTTTTAGTGTAATTGTCTAGAGCGCAATCTTGCATGTTGTGACTTTTAATTTGCTCCTAGATAAAAAATCAATCCCCTTTAATCAACTTGGCCACTAAAATCCAAAATAAAGATTATGCATTCTTACTTGTTTACGTCATGCATCACATACTTGACTTAGGCACGTAGTTGTCTTTTATTTTAGCTTACTTTCAGTTGATGAGTGCTGTCGTCAGGTACACATTTCCTACACTCATTCATGCATTTTGTATGACCATGCATTAGTTAGTAGGAATTGCATCGGGACAACAGTGAGGTGAGCGTTTGATTGGAGAGTTGATTGCTAGATTTAGGATCAAAACGCTACTAAGGAGGATTGTCTCATACAAGAAAAGGTAGAGGATTTCATCACCATTTCCTTGGCCCCAAAAATCACTCTAAATAAAATACTTAATTCTAAAAGCAAGTAGACATTGGCGCTAAGGATTTCGGACGCACTAGGATACTAATCTAGTCGAGACCATCATGACCTTATCGGCGTCGCCTGCCTTGTCGATAGTAGAAGGTACTGGATCTCCGGATCTGGTATCACTTGCTGGGCATTGTGGTCTTCGTTGTAGGGAGGTGAGGTGTGTCGAGACTAGTGACCTTGAAGTTAGGCGTCGTCTAGCCTAAGGACCCATAGCCTTAAGTTCTTTGAGTCGTGCTTGCTAGATTAGGCTTCTACCTTCACTATTACCTACGCTAGCTCTAAGAATTCTGCCCTCCTCATCCGAGTCCTCTCTCATCTATATTCTACGAGTAGTCTCCTCCTCTGCGTACACCTTCTGTTGTGTGTTATTTTAGAGTCGAATCGAGCATTTTATGTGAGGTTGGGCCCGTTCCGGTGAGAGCGCTCGACTTGAGAGAGTGCATTTTTCTTAGATGGAGGGTCTAGGTGATCAGCCATCTCTGTCTCGTGCTCCTTTGGAGCATGAGGCCGAGTCGTCTCATGGGGATGGGGAAGACCGGGTTCCATACATGGATTACCTCGGTACACTCCCGCCACCACGTAGACCTTCTCGTCCTCCTCCTCTGACTCGAGAGGACAAGGGATTCGGTCAGGATCGAGTTCTTGGTGCACCACCACCTTTACTCGACAACATAGGCCGATGACTTTGTGGGAGCGGACCCATCCTGTTCGGGTCGTGGCCTTCTTGCATAGTTCTTCCCCCAACTCGCGGGAACAACTAGAAACTGAAACCTGAATTTGTGAGCATGCTTCCTATCTTCACTGCCAATAAGGAGGATCCGTATATTTTTATACGTGAATTCGAGGCAGTATGCTCCATGTTCAAGCTTCAACAGCTTTATGAGGATTCAGTCCGGTTGAGGATGATTTCTTTCGTGTTGAAGGATAAAGCAATGAAATGGATGTACAGCCTCCCGAGGAGCTCTATTCGGTCTTGGGATGACTTTCTGACCGTCTTTCTGAAGAGATTTTTCCCTCACAGGAAAACTCAACAGATACGGTACCAGATACATCAAATGTATCAGACTGAGACCAAATCTTTTCATGCTTTCTTTGAGATGTTCAAGGACCTTCTCCAGCAGTACCCTCATCATGGACTTGAGTTATGGCAGTTGTGCCAGATTGTTTATGAGGACCTCAACTACAACACCCGCATATTGTTGGAGTCGATGTGTCAGGGTGATTTCCAAATGAAACCCATCAATGAGGCATGGGACAATTTTGAATTAATGGATGAACGTACCTTTGAGTAAGACACCATGAGAGAGCCACAAGCCGCCAGGTCTTCTGGTCGAGCTAGATCATATCAAGTTGAGTCAACTATCGCGTCTGAGGTGAAATTGGCTGCTCTCATGTGTAGGATTGAGAGTTTAGAGTTGGATCGAGCTCCTGTAGCTCAGGTGTCTACTCCCGGGTGTAGTAGGTGTGGACTTATGGGCCATGATGACTTGGAATGCGCTTACGCTCCAAGGGATACTGAGCATGAAAATGTGATGTATCAACAGAGGCCCCGTAACAACCCGAACAGTCAATCCTACAACCCAGGATGACGTAACCATCCTATCTTCTCTTGGGGGCCTAGTGGGGGTCACGGTCAGAGCTCGCACGCTCAACCTCAACCTCCACCTTATCAACCTCTGTGCCCATCGGCGACCTACCAACCCCCACATCAAAGGTCTCAACACCATAATTACCAACCTGCTCATGCCTCATTGTTGGGTTATTCTAACCAAACTCCACTATCCAACGGTTTTACCCCAAGGACCCTTCTAGTGATTCGGCCCTTCAAGCGTTCATGCAGAGCATGCAAAGTACAGTCAAAGTTTTGGCTCATCAGTTCCATGAACGCGAGAAAGGTCAGTTACCAAGTCAACCTGTGGTAAATCCCAGGGGTCAACCTACTCAAGCTAGGCAGAATGTGCACAATGTTGAAAGTGACCCTTCCCAACAAGCAAATGTTGTCCATACCTTAAGATCGGGAAGGGTTGTTGACAAAAATATGGAAATGCCTGAAACCAACCTTGTTGGGGACTCTTCCGAGGAGGGTTGTGAGTCTTTCAAGGAACCTAATTTTGAGACTCCTCCTCGTGATAGTTATGTCCCCAAGGCACCATTCCCTCATAGGTTGACTAAAAACGTGATGAGCATTGGGACAAAATCGTTGAGGTACTTAGGCAGGTCAAGGTCAACATCCCGTTGTTGGACGTTGTTTAGCAAATGTCACTGTATGCCAAGTTCCTTAAGGACCTTTGTACCGTTAAGAGAAGAACAAATGTTCCCAAAAAGGCATTTTTGGCCGCCAATGTAAGCTCGATACTGACACAACCCATGCAAGTCAAATACAAGGACCCTGGTTGTCCGATTGTCTCTTGCATAATCGATAATGTGACAATTCCTCAAGCTCTATTGGATTTGGGAGCATCTGTGAACCTCCTGCCCTACTCGATCTATGGCAACCTTGGAATAGGTGATCTTAAACAAACGAGGACTACCCTCCAGTTGGCTGACAGATCCGTCAAGATTCCACGAGTGAGTGTGGAGGATGTCTTTATTAAAGTGGGTGAGTTCGTATTTCAAGTTGATTTCATCATTGATTGACATCATTTCATGCTCATATTTGTATCTTATATCCATTATCTTTCACCTAAACAATGCTATGTCACGAGTTTTATGTTTAGTTTTCAGGAATAAATCGGTTTGAAGAGATGAAGCATAAAAGGACCCAAAAGCTGGGAAAAAGGACTGAATTGTGAGATCTAGGGACCAAGATGCAAGGAAGAAGGACCTGATTGCAAGACAGAAGGACCTAAGAGCAAAACAGAATACTCCACACCATCATGAGGAGTATTTTACCAATTCGATTCGGGTCGGAGCTCCAACAAGTCAAGTAACCGCATCAAAGACCAAGAATACCATCCAGGAAAGCCTCCAAGAAAGCCCAGACGAATCCGGACCCTGTAGACCGCTAATTGGCGGTCCGGAACCGCTAATTGGCGGTCCAGGTGGATCCAAATCTGTTTATCTTTTTCTGGTGTGTGTATTAGAGCGTTCTTATGCTATTTATGGTATTTGTTTAGTCCCACATCGGGGGATTGTCCCGGATTAGCTTTTTCCATGGCTATAAATAGAACTCTCCACCTTCCATTGTAATCACTCCATGCTTGTGGCCATTCTCCCTAATTGAAGTGGAAGCCTTGAAGCAAGAAACTCAATAGGGAGATGCTACTGGTCTTGTGAGTCTTCAATTAATAAAATTTTCTTTGTTTTGTGCTTCTTTTATTGTTGATGCATGTTTTAGTTTAATTGTCTTTTATTAAATCTAGCTTAGTTAATATGCCTTCTTATTTTAGTGTAATAGTTAGGGTAATGTGTAGTGAGTAAAACCACTCCCCTTTTGGGGGGTGGAGATGATTATCATATATGCAATTAAGGAAGGAAGGATGTTTATGTTAAAATGTGTTGATTAATATGAATGCATACTTGCTTGTTAGAATAGAACACTTCACTAGATGGGTTTTGCCATGATAAGTAGACACCTCCCATACTTGTTTAGTTTCTTAAATAACCAGCTTGTGTTTATGAATGTTAATCAAAATAGGTTAGTGATTTAATTGATGGGTTTTGCCATGATAAGTAGACACCTCCCATACATGCAAACACTACCTACACTTGTGCCTATAGGAAGATATTTTTGCCTCCTTATTGTGTATGTGTAGTCACTCCACCCCCTAAGGGGTCTCTCTCTCTTACTGATTTCTCCATAGTGTCAAGTTTCTCTAGCTTAGTTGAAGTATTCGTTTGTTTTGTTTCCTTCGCATTTTCTTCTACGTGTTAGCATAGTTTAGGTTAGCATAAACAACTTTCTTCCATCTTTCTTTGCCACTTGATTTCTGATAAGCAAGAGCAAGCTCACCTCCCTGAGGACGACCTGTACTTGCCACCGCTTCATCGCGGTCGGGCACTTGCGGTAGAAATATAAAACGTTCAACAAGTTTTTGGCGCCGTTGCCGGGGAGGTGTCAGTCCAGACTCTTGTTTGGACGATTCGAGTGGATTTAATTTGTGTGTTGTAGTTTTTCTTTGTTTCAGGAGACTGGGAATAGCAAGTGGAGGCTACTGGAGAAATTTCCAGACGACATGAGCACTTCAGACCGCCAATCAGCGGTCTGAGACCGCTAATCAGCGGTCTGGTGAGCTCTGTTCATCTTTTAATTTCTTGCTGTTGTTGCTCTAAATGATCTAGTTATCTGGGACTCAATTTGGCATGTTTTGACTTATAGTTCGTTCCCAGATCAATAATCAAACCTCCTTTAAGCAACTTGGATCCTAAAACTCAAAGCAAAAGATTAGGCATTCATTCTTGTTTAGGTCATGCATCATGTATGTGACTTAGGCATTTAGATTGTCTTTTATCTTAGCTTTATTTTCTGTTGCTGAGAGCTGGCGTGAGGTACGCACCTTCTACTCCCATTCATGCATTTCCTATGAACATGCATTAGTTAGTAGGAAGTGCATTGCAACAAGTGTGAGTTGAGCGTTGTTTGGAGAGTTGATTGCTAGATTTAGGACTCCAAAACGCTACTAAGGAGGGGTTGTCCTGTAAAAGATAAGGTGGGGGATTTCATCACCCTTTCCTTCGCCCCAAAAACCACACTAATCAAGAGCCTAATTTTAAAATCAAGTAGACATTGGCCCTAAGGATCTTGGACGCATTAGGAGAGTGATCCGGTCCCGACCGTCATGACCTGATCGGCGTTGCCCACTTTGTCGATAGTAGGAGAGACGAGATCACCGGTTCTTGGCTCACTTGCTGGGCTTTGTGGTCCTCGTTGTAGGGAGGTGAGGCGTGTTGAGGCCGTGTGACCTCGCAGTTAGGCGTCGTCTAGCTGTAAGGACCTATAGCAACCTTAGGATTGCTTGAGCCTTGTTTGCTTGTGTGCTTCTACCTGTACCCATCCGCCGTAGCATAAGGACTTCTTCCCTTCTCTCCTGAGTCATTCTTTCTCTCCTGTGTTCCCTCGTCTTCTCTTCTACGTACATTCTTCTTTTCTTTTTTTTTAAAAAAAAAAGAGTTGTGGTTTGTCTGTGCACCTTTGTGCATGCTTTCGTGGACACGAGACGAGAGTGGTCGTTTGACGAGGAGCGTTGTCAATCCGGCTTCGGTCATCGATTTCTCGACACCTTCCTCCTCTCGTGTCGCACGTAGTTCGGGTCCAATGGCTGCTAATTTCCGTGAGGAGGAGCAGTTGCTGGACCCACCTGTTCCACCTGTGCTTCCAGTTGTCGTTCCCATACCACTACGCGATCGATGCTACCCGAGCCGTACAGCTCTGCCCTCATGCATCGTATTGCCAGAGGCAAATGGGAACCATTTTGAGGTCAAGCCTCAGTTTATTTCCATGCTCCCTCATTTCACTGGGAAAGGTGACCCCTATATCTTTCTCAGGGAATTTGAGGAGGTCTGTGCTATGTTCAAACTGCAACAACTTAGCACAGACTCCATTCATCTTAGGCTCGTTCCTTTTGCACTAAAGGATGACGCCAAGAAGTGGTTGTACAGCAACCAGGCGAATTCCTTTAGGACTTGGGATGAGTTTCAATCTGCATTCCTCAAGAAGTACTTTCCTAATCATCGGACTCAAAAATTGAGGAACGAAGTCAATTCGTTCTATCAACATGAGACCGAACCATTTCATGCATATCTTGAGAGGTTCAAAGAGCTACTATCCTCGTGCCCTCACCATGGCATTGAGTTGTGGCGTCTTTGTCAGATTGTGTATGAGGGTCTTCACATCCCGTCCAGAACTCTCCTTGAGTCCATGTGTCAAGGAGAGTTCTTGGGAAAGGATGAAAGGGAGGCATGGGCCTTCCTAGAAGACCTCGCTGAGAAAACCATGCAGTGGGAGAGTGTGAGGGAACCACCTGCATCATCTAGTATAGGAGCGAGGATCGCGAATGCAAACTCGACTAGATCGGGTACCGCATTTGCTATCGATACCACTACGGCCACCGAGGCACGCATGGCGGCCTTAATGCGCCGTATGGATTCGATTGAGCTCCAAAACCAACAAGGTGCACCTCACATGTCCACATCTGGTCCAGTTCCTTGTCATTCATGTGGTAGGATAGGTCATATAGAGAGTGAGTGTGAGTACATTCCTCCTGAGATGGAGCGTGTCAACGCCATCTATGACAGAGCTAGGAATGACCCATACTCATCATCTTATAATCCTGGATGGAGGAACCACCCCAATTTTTCATGGAACCAAACTAATGCCCCGGGTGGTCCTTCAAACTCCTCCAGACCACCTTACCAATCACACCAACCTCCCATGCATGCACATTCCTATCAGCCACCCCAAGCACAAACCACCAATCAATCGGGTTTCCCAAATTCCAACAATATGGAAACCCGATTCAATTCGCTTGAGACCTTGACTCGTGGACTTGAAAACTCAATGAAAAATTTTATGTCAACCACTAGTCAAGTTCTCACTTCAAGTCAGCAGACCATCAAATCTCTAGAGCTTCAGATGGGCCAATTGGCTCAGTCTGTACATGAAAGAGAAAAAGGGTCTTTTCCTAGCCAGCCTGAGGCTAACCCCCGCATGTACCAACAACAACAAATGCAAAATGAGAATGTGGTACCTCGGGGGAGGCAAGTAAACCATGTGGAGGAACCTGTTCACCATGTCAATTCCATTGTGACCTTAAGGAATGGAAAACAGGTTGACAATCACATTTCCTTGCCACACCCACCACCATCTATGCAGCCCCTCAGTGGGAATGGTGGTGAAGAAGAAGCTGAGGGTGAGGGTAATACACCAAGGCTTCCTTCTCAGGCACCGCAGAAAACCTACCTGCCAAAAGCTCCTTATCCAAGTAGGTTAAACAAAAAGCAGAGTGACAACATGGACAAGATATTAGAGGTATTTAAGCAAGTGAAGGTTAACATCCCCTTGTTGGATGTCATCCAACAAATGCCTCAATATGCCAAAGTGTTGAAGGATCTCTGCACAACCAAGAGGAAGACCAATGTTCCTAAGAAAGCATTCTTGGTTGCAAATATCAGCTCACTTTTGTCCAATCCTACCTACACAAAATACAAGGACCCGGGGTGTCCTACTATTCAGTGTACGATAGGGGACACTAGATTGAGCAATGTTTTGCTTGATTTAGGATCAGCGGTCAACCTCCTCCCATTCTTTGTTTATCAACAGTTGAACTTGGGAGAATTGAAACCAACTAAGATCACCCTCCAATTGGCGGATAGATCCATTCGTATTCCCATGGGGATTATCGAGGACGTGCTTATCAAAGTTGGAGATTTTATATTTCCAGTCGATTTTGTTGTCCTCGATACCAATCTTGTTGCGAACACCCACTCTCAAATACCTTTGATTTTGGGTAGACCATTTCTGGCAACCTCCAATGCCTTGATTAATTGTAGAAATGGTCTCATGAAACTCTCATTCGGTAACATGAGTGCCGAGTTTCATGTGTTCAACTCTGGTAGGCAACAGGAACCCATGGATGAACCTTTAAATCTAAATCTTATCCACCAATTGGAGAAAGCACCACAAAATCAACGAACACCCCTAACCCCAATGCAACCCATTGAGAATGTTCGTGGGCCCAGCGAAAACTCATTGCCTGTCTTCGCAATGCAACAGAGTGAGCTGGCCTCGAACATAAATGTCCAAAGGGAGTGTTCGTTGCATGATTCAGTTGAGAGTACTAGTGAGAGTGAGACACCTCATCATATGCCTATACCAGAAGGTGTCTCTACCTCATGTCCCATGGCCATTGAGCCATTTGAGCTTCATATTGACTCCAACAAGGACCCACCTATGACCGAGCTTATGCTTGATGATCTAAACGATGGTGGGAGGTCCTTGTTGGATGACTTGGGGAGAAGCCCCATTCTTAGTGATGCAAGTCTGTTGCATCCATCGAATGAGCCTGAGGAACTCATTCCGATGCACCCGCCTATTGGTTGGAGGGTTTTCTTCGATGAGCAATTAAACCCTAGTGAGGCAACACAACTTCATTCTTTGTTGCCCACACCCAACCATTATCATGAGGGGTTCGAGCCTTTCAGCTTTGACCTTTCACCCCTCATGACACCTCAGAGTACCAGTGGAGTTTGCCCATCTCGGCATGTCTCTGGTCCTCAAAACTTGATGTTCTCATTTGATGTTCCTTGACCAAATGATTATGAGAATATCTTGGCTGATGTATATATCTTGTAAAAAAAAGAAAAAAACAAAAAAAAGAAAAAAAGTGTGTAATAAAAGACTCCTTCAGTGAGCATCGATTGTTGTGGGCCCCAACCCTTGTGTACTTGGGCCCAATCTCTTCACGTATTTATCTCCCTTCTTCAGCTTCTCACAGGTTTTGAGGGAATTTTGGTTTGTGTCCATCAACATGACCCTGAACGTCCCTTTGTACTTCATGTTGGTGAGATGTTTCCTTTTTCATGCATATCTACATGTAGTATCTTGTTCGCATTCATTGAGGACAATGCATGATGTAGGTGTGGGGGGGTGTTTTACGTGTGTACATAGTCGAGTCTTTTTCTTTTGATTTTTTGTTTTCTTTTGTGTGCATTGTTAGGGTCATGTTAGTGTGCCGCATTTAACATTGATATATCTGCTTGCCATGATCCATGGGTGACTTGTCTTCTTTTGCTTGCCGAGTGCTTTAAAATTTTCACATTTCTTTCAAAATCTTCATGTGTTTGCGAAAGAAAATGTTTTTGTGGGTTTTGCGTGTATTTAGCATGTGCAAAACCGTTGAGAGGCAAAGTAAAAAGAAAGCTCCCAAATTGTCTTGAACTTGATGCATTAGGATTTCTAGTTTATTGGCTTTAGGTCTTGTCGAGTCGTTAGGATGCACCCTGGTTTTCCCTCAGGGGGCGTGTAATCATAGGGTTTCAGTACTCAAACATTTAAAGAAGTCCACCCTGAACCTAGTGAGTCAAATAATTCGTGTTTGTGAGTATAAGGAAGTTTGTCGTAGTCGAGGGCCCTTAATCTCTTTTTGTGAAACTTAAGTGTAGGGGTTTTGGTTCCCATATAGATAAATAAGTGGTGTTCTCTCTTCTCGCACGGCTCCTATCACTCGGAAAAGTAGGTCTGAGGGGACTTTGTGCCTGGTGCTTTCGAGTCATCTGACTTGGGATGCACCGACAGAACTCCCGTTACACGGGTGGTAGGGATCGCCCTATGTGGAGATTTAGGGGAAGGTGTACGTGATAGTGTAAGTCCTCATAGGCAATGATACACGAAACCTGACCCTGGGAGAATCAAACACCAACCAATAAAATGCTCCAAAGAAAAAAAAATGATGAAAAAAAAATGATGAAAAAAAAGAAAAAAAAAAAAGCAAATAAGAACCAAAATGGACTTTACACGTTGTATCACATTCAGAAGTTAAGGTTGCCCATATCTTTCACTTAATTTCTTAGTTAACTCTCACGAATAACTCATTAGGCTAGGTGTGTGGACTGATTACATATATAGAGTCGACCCGTAGTATTACCGCATCCCATGATCGACAAAATAAGTCCAACGAGTCGTGTAGCTAGATTGATTAATGCATCTTGTTCGGATTTTGTGGGTATATCCGCTGAAAACTCTCAGGAGACAACACTCCTCCTCCTTGGCGACAAGGAGGTTTAACGGCTTGTTGCACGTGCTAAGTGCAACCGTGATTCCTACGAAAGTGAGTTAGGATTTCTTGTTTTTCGTATGCTTTTCTCTTTCTTTGTTTTGCTCGGGACTAGCAAAAGTTAGGTGTGGGGGTATTTGATTGACATCATTTCATGCTCATATTTGTATCTTATATCCATTATCTTTCACCTAAACAATGCTATGTCACGAGTTTTATGTTTAGTTTTCAGGAATAAATAGGTTTGAAGAGATGAAGCATAAAAGGACCTAAAAGCTGGGAAAAAGGACTGAATTGTGAGATCTAGGGACCAAGATGCAAGGAAGAAGGACCTGATTGCAAGACAGAAGGACCTAAGAGCAAAACAGAATACTCCACACCATCATGAGGAGTATTTTACCAATTCGATTCGGGTCGGAGCTCCAACAAGTCAAGTAACCGCATCAAAGACCAAGAATACCATCCAGGAAAGCCTCCAAGAAAGCCCAGACGAATCCAGACCCTGTAGACCGCCAATTGGCAGTCTGGAACCGCTAATTGGCGGTCCAGGTGGATCCGAATCCGTTTATCTTTTTCTGGTGTGTGTATTAGAGCGTTCTTATGCTATTTATGGTATTTGTTTAGTCCCACATCGGGGGATTGTCCCGGATTAGCTTTTTCCATGGCTATAAATAGAACTCTCCACCTTCCATTGTAATCACTCCATGCTTGTGGCACATTCTCCCTAATTGAAGTGGAAGCCTTGAAGCAAGAAACTCAATAGGGAGATGCTACTGGTCTTGTGAGTCTTCAATTAATAAAATTTTCTTTGTTTTGTGCTTCTTTTATTGTTGATGCATGTTTTAGTTTAATTGTCTTTTATTAAATCTAGCTTAGTTAATATGCCTTCTTATTTTAGTGTAATAGTTAGGGTAATGTGTAGTGAGTAAAACCACTCCCCTTTTGGGGGGTGGAGATGATTATCATATATGCAATTAAGGAATGAAGGATGTTTATGTTAAAATGTGTTGATTAATATGAATGCATACTTGCTTGTTAGAATAGAACACTTCACTAGATGGGTTTTGCCATGATAAGTAGACACCTCCCATACTTGTTTAGTTTCTTAAATAACCAACTTGTGTTTATGAATGTTAATCAAAATAGGTTAGTGATTTAATTGATGGGTTTTGCCATGATAAGTAGACACCTCCCATACATGCAAACACTACCTACACTTGTGCCTATAGGAAGATATTTTTGCCTCCTTATTGTGTATGTGTAGTCACTCCACCCCCTAAGGGGTCTCTCTCTCTTACTGATTTCTCCATAGTGTCAAGTTTCTCTAGCTTAGTTGAAGTATTCGTTTGTTTTGTTTCCTTCGCATTTGCTTCTACGTGTTAGCATAGTTTAGGTTAGCATAAACAACTTTCTTCCATCTTTCTTTGCCACTTGATTTCTGATAAGCAAGAGCAAGCTCACCTCCCTGAGGACGACCCGTACTTGCCACCGCTTCATCGCGGCCGTGCACTTGCGGTAGAAATACGATCAACAATCATCTTGGATATTGAACCTGTGTCCAACCCACAAGGACAAATTTCAGTGATGCTTGGGAGGCCATTTCTTGCGACATCTAATGCTTTGATCAATTGTCGCAATGGCTTGATGAGGTTGTCTTTTGGAAACCTCACGGAAGATTTCAACATCTTTACTCTTGGTAAGTAACCCCGGCTCTTCGACGATGTTGTTAGAGCCAATTTCATTCAGGACACGGATGAGCCCGAGTCATTAGGCATGTTCGACTCACATTGACATATTATTGAAGTGCTTAATGACCAGGTTGCGAGTGAAGATGATCTTGAGGAATCCGCCTGTGAACCTTTGGATAAGGAGGCACATATGGGTGCTTGCTCCTCTTACCCTGTGGCCCTTGAGCCACCTGAAATCAACTCTGAATCCAACAAGGACACACCTCTGGTCAAGCTCAAACCGCTCCCCGATAACCTCAAAAAAATCGTTTTAGGGGATAGTGAGACCTTGCCACTCATTATGGCTTCTGATCTTGCAAAAGATCAATAAGTTGCCCTCAAACAAGTTCTCTTTGAAAATAAAGAGGCTATCGGGTGGTTCTTGAAGGACATCAAGGGAATTAACCCTGGTATTGTTTAGCATCGGATCCACATGGAAGAGGATTCTAGGCCCCAACAGGACCCACAACGAAGACTGAATCTTGTACTGAAAGAAGCCGTCCGAAAGGAGGTTCTTATGTGCTTCGATCATGGTATAATCTATCCTATCTCTGATAGTTTGTGGGTGAGTCATGTCCATGTGGTTCCCAAGAAGTCAGGCGTGACGGTTGTTGAGAATGAGCATAATGAGCTTATCCCGACACGCTTGCAAACTGGCTGCCGAGTTTGCGTTGATTATCGCAAGCTCAATGCGGCAACACGGAAAGATCACTTCCCATTGCCGTTTATTGATCAGATGATGGAAAGGTTGGACGGACATAAGTATTATTGTTTTCTTGATGGATACTCCGGTTACAACCAAATTCCCATCACCCACGAGGATCAAGAGAAAAACACCTTTACTTGTCCCTTTGGCACCTTTACCTACCATCGCATGCCCTTTGGGTTATGTAATGCGCCGACAACGTTTCAAAGGTGTATGATCAGCATCTTCTCCGATATGGTAGAATGTTTCCTTGAGATTTTCATGGACGACTTTTCCATATTTGGCGCTTCCTTTGCTGAGTGCCTTCATCACTTGAGTCTTGTCCTCAAGCGATGCCGTGAGAAGAACCTCACTCTCAATTGGGAGAAATGTCACTTCATGGTGAAGCAGGGGATTGTACTCAGACATGTGGTCTCAAGTAGGAGAATTGAGGTTGATCCCGCCAAAGTGGGTCTTATTGCTAATCTCCCACTGTCACGTAATGTGAAGGATATCCGTGCCTTTTTAGGGCATGCTGGATTCTATCGGCGGTTCATTCGGGATTTTAGCAAAATTGCTCGACCTCTCACCGCCTTGTTGGCTAAGGATGCCATTTTTGCGTTCACACCGAATTGCCACCATGATTTTTTGACCTTGAAGAAAGAGTTGACTTCAGCTCCCATAATTAAGGCACCGGTGTGGACTGAACCCTTCGAGTTAATGTGCGATGCATCTGACTTCGCTGTGGGAGCAGTGCTTGGGCAACGATTAGACAAATTGCCTCATGTGATCTACTATGCCAGTAGAACACTCAATGATGCCCAATTGAACTACATTGTGACCGAGAAAGAATTCTTAGCGATCATATTTGCTTTGTAGAAATTCCGGTCGTACTTGATTGGCTCCTACGTGATTATCTATTCTGATCACACAACCATCAAGCACCTCATGGCGAAGAAAGATGCAAAATCCTGACTCTTGAGATGGATCTTGTTATTACAAGAATTCGATCTCGAGATTCTGGACAAAAAGGGTGTGAAAATGTTGTAGCAGACCACTTGCCTCGTCGAGAGACGACCAACCCACAAAACTAATTTATTAATGACAATTTTCCTGACGAGCAGTTGTTTACGATCAAACATAACCCTTGGTTTTCCGACATCGTGAACTACCTCGTGACCGAGCAACTTCCTGTGCGTTGGTCAAAAACTGACCAAACCAAATTTAGATCTTATGCCAGATTCTTCCACTGGGACGACCCCTACCTATTCAAATACTGTTCTAACCAAATTTTTAGGCGGTGCATCCCAGATAATGAGTTCCAAAGTGTGCTTAATTTCTGTCACACTAAGGCATGTAGAGGACACTTTGGAGCAAAGAAAACTACCACCAAGGTGCTCCAATCTGGATTCTACGGACCTTCTCTTTTCAAAGATGCTAACGACTTTTGTAAGCAATGTGATAGGTGCCAGCGCCTTGGCAGGATTAGTCGACATTACATGATGCCTTTGCAAAATGTCCTTCTCGTCGACATCTTCGATGTATGGGGCATCGACTTTATGGATCCTTTCCCGAATTCGTTCGGGAATGTTTACATTCTGGTGGTCGTTGACTATGTGTCTAAGTGGGTTGAGGCTATCCCTACAAAGAGCAATGACAACAAGGTGGTCACCAAATTCTTAAAGGACATTTTTGCATGATTTGTTACTCCTCGTACCATAATCAGCGATAGGGGTACCCACTTCTGCAATCGCTCCTTTCAAACGCTTATGAGGAAATATTCGATCATACGCAAACTAGTGGGCAGGTCGAAGTCTCTAACCGTCAATTAAAGCAAATGCTTGAGAAGACTGTTAATTCCTCGAGGAAGGATTCGTCAACTAAGTTGAATGACTCATTGTGGGCCTTCTGCACCGCGTATAAGACCAATTTGGGTATGTCCCCATATCGGGTAGTGTATGGCAAGGTTTGCCACCTACCTGTCGAGCTTGAGCATCGTGCTTTCTGGGTGATCAAGAACCTGAATATGGATATTGATCAAGCAGGGGTGCAGCGTAAACTCGACATTTTGGAGTTGGAAGAGTTACGCAATGATATGTATGAAAATGCCAAAACTCGTGACTCCCGAGCCAAGTTGTTTCACGATCGCATGATTATGCGAAAGGTGTTTACGACCGGGTAGAAGGTGTTGCTCTACAATTCCCGGCTTCATCTGTTTGCGGGTAAGCTCCGCAGTCGCTGGTCTGACCCTTTTATTGTCCAAACCATATTTCCTCATGGAGCGATTGACAAGCTGAACCCAGGGAATGGGGACGTGTTCAAAGTTAATGGACAACGTCTCAAACCCTACTTGGAGGGGGCATTAGCTGAAGTCGAGGAGGTCATGTTCCTTCATGAACCTCTCTCGCACTCAACCATTCATGTTCCTGCATGATCTGAAAGATTCTTTTTATTCTTGGTGGGCTATCACGAAGTATCTGGAAGACACGTGGTTAGTGCATAAAGAAAAGTTGGTGTTGAATTGGACTAACAAAGTTCTTCATTTCGGCAACACTACGAACTGTAGGGTCGAAAGCGCTCATTTGGCTCTGAAAGAGTGGATAACTACATCGACTACAGGGGTCATGGTCGATCTTCTAGTTTGTCTCGATCGTACATAAACATGAGTACAGGATCTGGTATGACGATATGTTTGTTGTTATTATTATTACTTCCTTATTTGTTTTCTTCAATAAACATGTGTCTTGCAGTTATTATATATAACTTTGCTGTTTTTTTCATCTTGTAATGTCCAGACGGATTGACGTCGATAACTTCTCATATGTTTATAGACTGCCAGGAATCATCTTACCATTTCTGGAGAGGTGGAATGATATACGTGTTGATGTCAACTGTGGATTTTGATGTGTTGCCGATGTTTTCCATGGTGGTCAAGACAATTGGTTTTACGCCTATCGTGCGATTTCTAATGTGATAGGGGTGCACCCCATTAGGAGCACGTATATTATGACGGTGTGGTACAAGCTCGTCGGCAAATTGATTGGGGCGGAGGACCTTGTGGTGAGGATCACTATATGGAGATTTGGTGCGAATTGTTCCCGATTGCCAATATTTACAAGTGTGCATGTATTTCTCAGTGGGAACAGATGGTTTGTTGTACCCGTGTATTACAATGCTACCTTGAGAGAGTCTATCTACCATGATGAAGCCATGCAGAAAGTTGATCATTTCTCATTTAGGGAGTTACAGACATTTCATTCGCTTAGAATTAGCTGAGGATTCTCAGTACCTCCTATAGTGACCTCGTGGTTTCAAATGCGAGATGAGAGTGTTGCTGGATGGGAGGTAGAGTATGAAAGTAGGACAGTGTATTGGGACTGGTTACGTAGTACATTTTAATTGTTATTTGTAATGTATTTGTTAAAATACTGTATTTTTAATGTATAATTTGTTCGCAATTATATCATGTATTTTAAATTTAAATTACATTACATATACCAAACAAGGGCAAGATATGCTCGTGAGAAATAAATAATAAAAGTACAACAGATAAACGAATACGGAGAACATATGTTCGTCAGAAATAAATAATAAGAGTACAACAGATAAGCAAATACCAATACATGTAATAATAGTTCAAAATATAATAAAATAAAATAAATAATGTAAAAGCCCGCTACAACTCATCATCCGAATCATGATCAGAAATGCCTAACTGACTGTTCCACTCATGTACAAGGTCATCCCAATCTACACATGCAGATCTCGTGGCCTCGTTCGGCATCAGGTCCCTGTGAGTCATGAACGACTGCACAACCTGTATCGCCCTTCTCATCCACTATATATAATATAAAAATTAGTGTACATTAACAATAAAAACGAAATGTACAATACAAATTAAAAATAATTTAGAAAAACTTACTGCATCACCACATGTCCTATCCAGTGGTCTCTCAGGTCTCGGGGCGGTACCGTGCATGAGAACTGGATGTGAGATCCTACCGAACAAATCCAAATAATCTGCATGACAAACAGAGGGGTCACGACTACGAGTGAGATGGCCAAGGTGAAGTTGGCCTCTTCTCGGAAATGTCCTCCAAATCGATTCACAGTGTTGTACCTGACGTCGTATGTCATCGTAATCGCAGACCAGACTGCATGCTCTAGCGTTGGGATGTCAACTGGGATAACATGAACGTACCATAACTGACGCAAGACGCCATCAGGAAAATAAGGCTCCATGATATCCCGATAACGAATAACGTCCATCAATAAAGTCCTTGACACAGCCGCAGCAGGCTCAGGACGATAAGGCAAACACTCCACCTAAACATTTAGACGTTAATAATAATAAAATTTAAATAAACGTGAATGATATAGAGTTTTACACCTGTGATGCAGTCATCTGATATAGCCGTCTACGAATAGAATGGAGTCGCCCTCACTCCTATCCTCGGTCCAGACATCCCACATATGCGAACGAGGTTGGCCCTCCTCAATGATTTTCCACTCCCGATGCGGGCGGAAAGGAGGAAAGTACTTATATATTCAAGCCTGCAGCAGTGTAAGACAACCCGCGATACCAGAACAATCAGCACGACTCACTATCCCCAAGTGATGATACAAGTATGCCAACGTTGCCGACCCCCACGAGTACTCACCAATGGTATCTGGGTCTTTAGCCTCCAATAAGTCGTGTGGTCTGACTCTGCAACCGCTCTTGTCGACAAACAAGACGTATCCGAGCAGTAAGAACAGGTAGGCACTCAACTGTATATCCTCAGTCTGCGGCGGTCGTCCCCGTTTGCAGAAGTCCTCAACAACGTCGATGCTAACACCGCCGCCACTCCAAATGGGTTATCCCTCCCAAGACCATCGACGCTCACCCCGAGCAACTCTGATACATAACTCTTCAGCTCAGGTGTCGATGTCTGAGCACTGACCATACGACCCTCAACAGGAATGTGCAAAATCTGGAAGACGTCATGCAACATGATCGTCATCTCTCTAAAAGGCAAGTGGAAAGAGTTGGTGTCTGGTTGCCACTGCTCCACAAACGCAGAAATCAACGGCATGTCTAGGAAGGGGAACATGTTGTAAAGCAAGTGACCCAATCCGCTATCAGCAATTGCCCCCGTGATATCATCCCTCAAAACTGAGTGTCACCCCTACAATGTAGTACAGGCTCTGTGCCGATTATGACACTTTAGAACCTTCCGATCCTCGCCCTCCCAAATGTATCTGGCGATGTGCCATCCGAAACTCTGAATGACGTTGTCATCTAAAGGACCATCGGGCATCACACCAGTCACCATCCAAGAATTGTCCTCAACCCTCTTCTTCTTCATAGCTCTGGCATCTGCAGTGCACAAACTCGAATCACCGGTCACAAACCTACCACCTCTACCCTTCTGAATGACACACTCAGCAACAGAACTATCATGTCGCCCCCATCCTCCAACATACGGTTGCCTCACCTCCTCCTGCCCTTCCAACCCATACCAACTCTCATCATCACTCTCGTCGTCACTCTCCACCTCATCTGAATCTTCCTCGTCGTCGAAAGAATCATCACATGTCTGACGACGACGTAAACTATCCCTCTCCCTCCTAACCAAAGCAGATATACCCCGTCTACGTGGATGCCGAGGTGCTGAATCCTCTTCATAAGCATGTACAACGCGTAAATGTATGGATTTTCTTCTTCCTCCCTGGTAACCCGATGACTATTAATTAATTTTTAGAAATAAAATGTTGTTAAATGGATTTAAGCATCTAAATTAGCAAATTTATTAATTAATATTCACTAATTATCAATTAAACCTAATTATAAAAATGGAAGGGGTGTCTGCGGGAGACGCCTCCCCCAGGGTGGGGGCGGCTCTCCCCCCCCCCCCCCCCCCCCCCCAACCATAGGGTGGGCGTCTTCCGGAGATGCCCCCCCCAAGGAGTGGCGTCCTCGAGGGGAGGTGGCGCCCGCCCGTGGGGGGGGGGGGGGGGGGCTCCCACGACGCCCACCCCAATTTATTTATTTTAAAAAAATTAAATGGGACATTTTACCAGATTCGAGTACATCGGGGCGTCCGCTGGCTCATTTCCTGGCCTCCGAGACATTCTTCTTCATGATTATGAGAGGAAGATGAGGAGAGAGAAGTGGTAGGAAAATGAAATGAAGAGATATATAAGTAGAAATGAGAGAATGGCAAAACGGCAATTCGCACGGACGATTTAAGTAGTTTTCCGGCAACAAATTGTAATTAAGTAGAAGTATCGAACTCATTTGAAATAACTTTGGCGGGTTACCACATTATGAAAACCAATAGGAGTACAAACTTAAGTTGACATCCAATCCACAACCAACAAACATGTAAGTATAGTATTCGGTTCCAATTTTTATGACATATATGCTCAATCCGTCCATCCAACCATATCAACGTGAACGAAGAAGATTTATCTTACATGAAAAATGACACCCAAATGTTTCGCCGTTAGACTACTTAACTGAAAACACATAAGCGCATTATTTTATCTACCATGCTAGTTGCTACTGCACTATTAAAATTCAACCTCCCAAATGAGACCGTGGAGATGCGATTGTTAATATTTACTAGGGTTAATTACAGTTTGACACTCTGAACTATGCCTTAGTATCACTTTACCCCCCTGAACTTTCAAAGTTAACAGTTACCTCCCATGAACTTTAATTTTGTAACACTTTGCCCCCCCTGAACTTCAAAAACTCATTATTTAATACACATTCGACGTTTTTTCCCTAATTTTTTTGTTGTATCCCTAATACACTCTGAAACCTATGTTTACGTGAAAATTTGGATTGAAATGGAGGTCGGATATGGTTGGAATTTGGGTCGGATTGAGTGTCAAACCGACTCAAATTTCAACCATATCCGACCTCCGTTTGGATCCAAACTTTCACGTAAATATAGGTTTAGGAGTGTATTAAGGATACAACAAAAAAAATTAGGAAAAACAACGTCGAATGTATATTAAATAATGAGTTTTTGAAGTTCAGGGGGCAAAGTGTTACAAAATTAAAGTTCAGGGGAGGTAACTATTAACTTTGAAAGTTCAGGGGGGCAAAGTGATACCAATGCATAGTTCATGAGGACAAACTGTAATTAACCCTATTTACTATCTCAAGACAAAGAATCTTTCAGTTGAGCTACCCCAGCTCCTACATAAAGCATGTCAACCCACAAATGTTATTGAAATATAGTTTTATGCATCAATGCATGGAGATATTTATCGATCGTGCCTCATGTTCACCCGCAAATATTATTGATATACATTTTTATGCATAAATGAATCAGAATCATTTTGATGGCGTTGATGAAGTAACTTTACGACTATGACCGTCAACATGTCAACACTATAAGAGCACCAACAACGGTGCTAAAAAAACTCTCAAGAGATGGTATAATAAAAAAACCAATTTAACCCCCACCTCCTCCACGATCTAATGTGTTACACCCAGATCGTGAAGTGAAGTGTGGAATGTGGGGGAGACATGTGTCTCCCTTTTTTTGTTTTTTTAAGTAGTGAGACACACTTCAATTATTTCCCAGGTAATTCATCATTCCGAACTCACAACATCTTCATTCCAACAACCATTTCCTCCTCCACCAAATAATCCCCAGAACTACCAAAAGTTCCGAGTTCGAAGGGATCAGTCAAATTCAGGTGGAATGATAATGCAGAGAATGAAGTTGGAAGTGATGAAGATGAAACTGAGAATTTTCCACAACATTGCTCACAACCAAACTCAACTGCATCATCACAAGCAAAAAAAAGCATGGTCTACTATAGAGGAGAAGCTCTTGTTTCTTCATTCATGAAGACTAGTTGTGATGCATTGTTGGCACCAAAATCGTAAAAGTGGTCAGCTTTGGGCGATGGTGAAATCCTCGTACGAGATGGCACGACAAGCCAATCATAATATCATTGTTGAAAGAAATATACCATTGTTGAAAGGTCGATGGAGAAGGATAGGAGCGTCTATAACAAAGTGGGTAGGGTGCTACGAGGAAGCTATTAGAA
Source organism: Triglochin maritima (assembly GCA_963682175.1). Classification (NCBI taxonomy): domain Eukaryota; kingdom Viridiplantae; phylum Streptophyta; class Magnoliopsida; order Alismatales; family Juncaginaceae; genus Triglochin; species Triglochin maritima. The sequence continues at coordinate 24,327,612 of OY821788.1, read as the reverse complement.
GAGAAACGAGCGGAATGAACAACGAAGATGATTTTAGAGAGGCTTAGTGTATCTACGAGCGAACGTATAATTCAAATCTTCTCTTCCAACATGCATGGATTTTGTTGAATAATACCTTAAATGGTAGCTAGTAAATCAATGCGGACGTCCAAAGTCATCTCACCAAATGGAAGGTAGTCCTATGAGTGGGAATATTGGAAAAAGAACTCGAACTACAGAAAGTGGAGACTTCTCATTACTAGGAGTGTAAACGGATCAGGTACGGGTCGGGTATGCCAATACCCGTACCGGGCTAAATTAACAGGTACGGGTATATACCTGACCCAAAAATTTTGTGACCGCACCCAACTCATACCCATTAAGTTAGCAGGTACGGTTTGGGTAAATGGTAGGGTGGGTATTAGATATATAATATATATTAACGGGTATACGGGTACGGGTAATGTGTATACCCATACCCAAACCGTTAATTAATTGGGTAAACGAGTATGGATATACGGGTATGATTTTTTTGTAGCCTTACCCGACTGGGGCAGGTGACCGTGTTTGCGGATATTACCCGCCCTATTTACACCCCAACTCATTTACTTCAGACCCACAAGCACCAATTAGTGACAAAGTTGGAACATACACATTTACTATTCCTGAAGCGGTTAAAAAACCAAAAAAAAGGAGAAGGGGAAGGGAAAGGTAAGTCCTCTAACTCGGCAAAGGAAATTGTGTCTAGTATAGGAGACCAAATCAAATGGTACAGAGAGACACGAAATGTAGACATTTGTGATGCAAATGGAGAAACTTGAATATAACAAACGAAAACTTGAAGCGAGAGAAAAAGAGGTGAACTCTGCCTTGATAAAAGTAAATGAGACATGTTATATATTATGATGTCCAAAGCGACTGACATCCGAAGAAGAATTTATAAAAAGTAAATTAATTGCTAAACTGTATTAATTTATCGTAAGCTTATTAAACTTTTTAATGCATTGTAGGCTCGTTTTATATGTATTGTAAGCTCATTGTAGGTTTTAATGTATTGTAGGTTCGTTTTATTATGTATTGTAAGCTCGTAGTGGTTTTTAATGTATTGCACCGTATTTGATAAATTAATATGTATCATGTTTCTATTTGTTATAATAATGTTTTTATGTTCTCAACTTTTACTTTTACAGAGATTATATTCTCAACTTTCACTTTTCCAGAGATTATATTCTTAACTTTAACTTTTGTAGAGATTATATTCTCAACTTTAACATATGCAGAGATTATATTCTCAACTTCAACTTTTGGAGAGATTATATTTTCAACTTTCACTATACATAATCGTCCAAACCATTATATTCTTGTCTTTTTCCCAACAACAACATTTTTAAAACTCTATAAGAAACCACATGTTTCTCACTCTTTCACTCATCCCCAACTCTCTCTCTCTCTTTCTCTCTCTTCTATTCCTCCTTATTTCCTATTTAAATTCATCAAATGAATAGACAAATTAATTGAATCGGTGCCTTCGTTGCTCTCTAAGATGTTTACTTCAAGCTCTCGAAGGAGGTGAAGAAAAGTCAATCAACCTCGCAACTACAATGGAGATCATGAAGCCAAGTTATAACCATCTTTTTAATGACTACTTCGCTGAAGGTACTATCTACCCAGATCATACTAAGCACTTTTGAGAACATTGATGTATTCTTTCAACGAAGACCCGATGTCACTGGTAGACATGGAATATTAGCACTACAAAAATGTACTAGAGTCAATGCGAATTATAGCATAGGGCACATCAGTTGATGCAAACGATGAATATTTTTGGCTAAGTGAGGGAACAACCAGAAACACCCTACAAAATTCACCAAATGTGACATTGCCTAATTTGGTGATGAATATTTGAGAAGGCCTACACCGATGAATTTAGCAAGGCTACTTAACATTTGTGAGCGTCGTGGATTCCCTGGCATGATAGGCATCATTATCTACATGCACTAGGAGTGGAAAAATTGCATATGTGAATGGAAAGCTCAATTGTAAAGGCAGAGTGGCAAAGCGACGCTTGTCCTTGAGGTTGTAGCATCCCAAGATCTATGGATATTTGAATTCATTCTTCGGCATTCTAAGTTTGTGTAATGATCTTAATGTTATTCATCGATCACCAATTTTTGCTGATAGTCTAGAAGGAAGAGCACCACTTGTAAATTACATGGTCAATGGTCAACACTAGAATATGGAATATTATATTATTGATGGCATTTTTCCGCAATGGGCCGCATTCACCCAACCAGTCATTCTTCCACAAACTCTTAAAGATGGATTGTTTGCTCAATGCCAAGAGACCACATGGAAGGATGTGGAGCGCACACTTGGAGTGTTTCGTTCGTGATTCGCAATATTTCAAAATTCATCTCTTGCATGGAATGTCGACCTGCTAAAGAAAATTATGATGGCTTGTATTATAATGCACAATATGATAGTAGAGGATGAACGAGAATCATATGCTCACTATGTTGATAAAACTGAATTGATTGAAGATCGTCCTCAACATACAATTAGTAGAAGAACAATAAATGACGATGAGTTGCTCAAATACTCCACCAGCCATGTTATCGATATTAGTACTTACTTGGATAATAGAGGTCGAATTCGTGACAGGGAGACATAATTGGTTCTTAAAGTGGATTTAATTGAGAATATATGGGCACGTTATGGGAAGAGTGATAATTAAAAGTATCTTAATTAATGGCTTATAGTTGTTGTAATGTTTAGTTATATGTCATCGTTATTGTAATGTCCCTGCATTTGGTTATCATATCATTCTTATCATATTATAGTTAATAAATTAATTATTTTACCTGTGGTTATCTAACAATTATTTTTGAAAAATTAAAAACATTTGCATCAAATTTATTAATAATTCATAAATAAAAGAGATAAATGATGATATATTTATTTACTTGGTTATTTGTAAAATATAACAAATGAGTTTTGAGATAAGAGAACAAGTGATTTAACAGCACGATCTTTTTATAAGAGGCTATGATTGAGAAGATGAAAGAGAAAAAAAATAGTGGATACTCTTTCCTCTGTTCGATGATAGGGTTGTCAACTCTTGCTCGAGCTCGAAACTCGTCTCGAAAAATGTTCGACTCTAGTTTAACTTGAAAATGAAAAATCAAAAAGTTATTAAGACTTGGTTTGGTAAACGAGCCACTCAAACTCGAAAAAATTGAGGCTCGACTTGAATTTTTTATTGCTCCATTTATAATTATGTTGTATTTGGTAATAGGGTAAGTTAATATTTATGACTCGAAATTTTGCTCGACTCGACTTGTTTATACCTCTACTCAATGATCTTTTTATAAGGTACTAGAATGATCAAGTTCCAACACCAACCGCAATCCCACGGCATAGAATATGCATAATCTTTACTCTACTCAATAGCTAGTTTCATATCACATCAAAGGTCAAGTACGTGTCGGAGTTTGTTTGGGTAATGTGGTATATGCCAGTGGGTTGGTTTGGTTGCTTGTTAAAGCCATCATCACCAATAATTTGGAATGAGTCCTTATACACAAACGCGGACGTCCCTGACGCTGCTAACGTGTCATCCAGTCAGCGTCCAGTCATCACACCACGTGATTCCCTTACAGCTTGCTATTTTTTCGAAAATAACTTGATTCCCTGTTTCTTGCGTGTGACGATTCATTTTCCACCACAGAGAGAGGTCATCAAAAAGACACCAAATCGGCGACGGTTCAGAATCCGAGAAAAAATTGCCAACGTCAAAAAGCAGAAAAGATCTTCTCCCAGAGTATTTCCTTCTTATTTCTGAATACGGCGACGGTTCAAGACTCCTTTTTCTTCCACCTTTTCCCTCGACCAATGGAACCATTGTGGTGGTGAATCAGGTTTGTCGATGTAACCGTTGTTTCTTCCTTGGTTTGATTTACGAACTTGCTGAGGTTGGTGTCTCTGTTGTCTTAGGAGTCCACCCACCACTTCCAGCCGTCCAAGGAGGTGGGGTTGAGGATCGGATCTGGGGGAGTAGACTGGAATGCTGAGGGAAGAGTTTGCATCTCTTCGAGGAGAGAGTGCAGCTCAACAGACTTATAGGGAGGAAAAGGGGAGAGAGATGATAAGAAGAGAAAGGAGGCGGAGAAGATGAGGGAGGAAGAGAAGGAAAAAGAGAGGAAGAGAGAAAAAGAGAAGAAAGAGGAGGAGGAGGAGAAGATGAAGGAGGAGGAGAATAAATCATCCATGCGTTTGGTGTTGAAACGCATTTGCCTTTTAACGTCATAACATGTCCTTTTTAGCTTGCTCTTTTTAGTTAAGAAGGAGAAAATAATATATGAAAAAGGAAAAACTCATATTTGACATACCAGCTCTTTGAAAAGGACAAACTCATATATTAAAGAGGATAAACTCATTGTTTTAAAATGGCAAGACTATATATTAAAAAGGAGAAACCCAATATATTAAAAATTACAAGATCATATAATTAAAAGGAGAAACTCGTGTATTAAAAAGGACAAACCCAATATATTAAAAAGACAAAACTCATATAATAAAAAGGACAAACCCATGTATTAAAAAGGAGAAACCCAATATATTAAAAGAACAAACTCATATAATAAAAAGACAAACCAATTTATTAAAAAGGACAAAGTCATTGCTTTAAAGGGCAAACTCATATATTAAAAAGAACAAAGACATCTATTAACGTTTAGCGACATATCTTCTTGGGAAGACATAGATACAATTTCCATTGCAGTTGAGAGTAGAGAAACATACGATCAAAAGGAAGAAAGAAGACACAAAAGAGAATGGAAGACAAAAGGTTGTCATTCTGTGGACTATCATAGGATAGAGGCCTATAGGATGATGAAACGTTTATTGGGCAGAGAGTCTATATATTAAAAATGAGAAACTCAATATATTAAAAAAACAAAATCATATAATTAAAAGGAGAAGCTCATGTATTAAAAAAGGCAAACACAATATATTAAAAGGACAAACTCATATAATAAAAATGACAAACCCATGTATTAAAAAGGAGAAACCTAATATATTAACAAGACAAACTCATATAATAAAAAAGACAAACTCATTTATTAAAATGGACAAAGTCATTGCTTTAAAAAGGCAAACTCATATATTAAAAGTGACAAAGACAGTATTAAAAAGGGCAAACTCGGAAGTTAAAAAGGACAAACCAATGTAATAAAAGGGGAAACTCATATATTAAAAAGGACATATTCTGTACTAATTCTGGACACATTCTTTATGGAAACATTCTAGGCTGATTTTGGACACATCATGCTACTAGGATTCTGTCCCGTTGCAGTTGGTGTTGATGGGGGTGGTAAGTAGATCATGTAAAATTGTATTTTATTTATTAGATCGGGATTTCCACACTTTACATCCACACCACCCTTTACATCCAACATCCACAGAAACACATAAATAGGCAATTCACTCATAACTCTTGAACAGAAACATTACAAACATAATGTTGCTGAAAAAATGACAAATCATTCATAACTCTTGCAAAAAAGCTACAAAATACATAGTTATTCCAAGTGTGTCCAATCATTTACAAGCGTTTCTTCCACACTCGGGACGGCACCACTAAACACATTCCAGTATCATGTATTTCTCCTGGAATTATTGAGCAGCTGGTTTCTCCATCTCCATAAAATGGAGCACCACGAATCTGTTCTTTCAAACTTGAGTCCAAACCTCCCACATCCACCCCACTCCCCAAAATCCCATTACTATCTCTGAGCTCACCACTGCTCCGCTCTCCTTCTTCGTTTTCTTCCACATCCATCAGCATCTACAACAACTACGATTCCTGAAGACCCCCCCCCCCCCCCCCCCCGAGTCTGCTTCTTTGAAAGAACATAAAAACAACTTCTCCTGGGGAACGTTTAACGACATGTCTTCTTGGAAAGACATAGATACAATTTATATTGCAGTTCAGAGTAGAGAGAAACATACGACCAAAAGGAAGAAAGAAGACACGAAAGAGAAAGGAAGACAAAAGATTGTCATTTTGTGGACTATCGTAAGATAGAGGGCTATAGGAAGATGACACATTTCTTGGGCAGAGAGCCAAGAAAAAGTAAAAATAAAAATTCCCAAAATCTAATGATGAGCTGGACTTGTCCAGGCGTCACAAAAGAGCATCCTCAAGAGCGGCCATAAATCATTAGTTCGCATTTGGTTCAATGCGTGGTGGGGGAAAATGTCACCCTTCGATGGAGTGCCTAGACTAGGCGAGCGCCTTGTCGTGCTCTTGGGTGGAGGCCACGTAGACTCCTATTGGTTGGATTTGTTTTTTGGTTTTTTTGTTTAGTTTTTTAGTTTAATTTGTAAATTAATTAGTATTGTTAAATAAGATGATTTTGTTAATTATGTTAATTGCTTTAAATAAATTTATATTGTTAATTATTTTAATTAAATTTAGTTTAATTATGCTAATTAACTTACAGAATATGAGGAATGAGAATGATTTTTGATATCAACATTTAGTTGGACAATAGAGATCACGTTCAAAACCATCGTAAGCATTTACAACTTAAAGATAACTTGATCGAGAATATATAACAGTGTTACATACAACATGAGGAATGAGAATGATTTTTATTAATTGTATTGTATTTTAATTTCAAGATCTAGTTATTGTAACTCACGTTTAATATTTAATAAAATTTATTTTCAATTATCCGAAAATATTCACATTTAATTATAATAATTTGTTATAAATAAATTATATGATATAATTAATCGAATTGTGGAAAATTAAGAATGAGGAAAAATAAATGAGTTGAAAGTGAAATAATATTGATGTGATTAGGATGACATTTATGAGTGAGTTGTGGTTGAGATGTCAATAGTAGAAAGAAATATATGAAAAATGTTATACTGATGTGACGAAGAAAGAATGTGTTGATTTCACTATGTTGACATTTATAAAAAATTGAACACGACCTTAATGTTATTATAACTCATTTCCGTCTAAAAATTCTAAACAAACCATTCTTGTCATTGACAATTTTATGATATCTAAAACACGTCTAGTGTCTTCCGTGGTTCCACAAGAACCCGCTTAAGTCAAATTTTTCCATTTCAAGTTTCCACGAATTTTGACCCCTTGTTTATTTATTATCAAATTGCTTTTTTTGTGGTTGAACATTACTGCCAAATTCAACTTTCCATAAACACATTGGATAGTTCATCGGCACACATCTTGAGAACAAGTTTAATTGTTAAGTATGACAAGTTTCCTAAATTTCGGAAATACAACCCTATCCTTCTCATTCAGTGGAAAAGAATGTTAGGCCTTTCTGTTGTCAAAATATCCTTATGGTATAAATTCTTATAATTAAAAAAATCACACAAAAACTACCTCACTTTTTTTCATTACCTGAAGCTCTGGCCACAAGGAAGCTCCAACAGTGATCGTGGGAGCTAAAATTCTTGGTGGTGGCGAGTTGAAGAAACACAGCAAAATTGTATTCAACTTTTCTATTTGTAATGATTCAATTATCTAGTCGTTAGCATGGTCTGCTGGAGCTAAAGCAAAATTCCAATGTAGTGGAGGCTGCGATTGAAACAAAGTTTCAGGAGTGTGTAATTTTTTCAATTATATTACAAAATTGTCTACTATAAGAATACTTTGGGAATAAAATGTTGAAAACGCTCCAAATACTGAACGACAATAAAATTGGTCCCAGTATGTCAAAAACAATAAAAGGTTGTATTTCTTTTGGACCATTTACTCTATATCCTACAACCAAGATAACATGTAACTTGTCTAAAAACAAAAACCCAATAGCAAGTACAAGAGTTAATATATTACATTAATTTGAGAGTTTTATCAAAGTAATGTGCAAAGATAGATACTTGAAAAGTGTGGATTTCAAAATCATCATAGGACGGACGTTAATCTTAATTAAACTTCAAAAAATTTGATGAGTTAGAAACTAATAAGCATGTCACTGTGCTACGCTTGAAGTTAAATCTTAAATATCAAAGTCACCACTTTTATCTGAAGCTCTGGCCACAAAGAAGTTAAAACTACCTCTTAGTAATTTCACGCAAGATGTTTCACAATGCATGCAAACATCATATCTACAATGCACACAAACACCATATGCACATCTACAACATCAACTCCCAGTTCTACTGCAAACCAGAACCAGAATTGATTTCACTCAAACATGGAAACTGGACCAAAACTATACAAAGTTCACAGACAAGATCTACAGAGAGGGCATGTGTAATTAAGGTGTCCAAACCACTTCTTAAGGCAATCCCTATGGAAGAAATGCTTGCAGGCCACCAGCTCCCCCACCACATCTTTACCTCTAAATCCATTAAGACAAACGCAACACTCCGTTCCGGGTGACGAACCGCCTCCTCGAGCACACAGAGTATCATAAAGCATCACGGATACGCTACCCTTATCGCCCGCGAAACTCGACAAAAAAATGCTCCTACTTGAAGGACTCACCTCTCCAAGCACATAGTTGTTCCTACACCTGCAATACTCCAAGCAGTGAAGTATCCACGTGAAGGCATTCTCCAACATAGCTTTAGATAGTAAGAAATTGGCCAATATGAATGGGAGGAATCCATCAGCCGGACTTGGGTAATTGGACAGTCCCATGTCTGTCTAGATATCTATGGAACAACTCATGTCATGGAATTGTTGGATTGGGGACAACTTAAAGATGTAGAAGAGAAGGATGGGACATACCCCTATCAATGATTGGTTGCTTATGGGCCAATTGATGTGGGTTTGAAGGGGTGTGGTGTTTCCACATGGACACTGTTGGTGTCGATTTGGCATTAATGCTGAGCATGTTTGTGTCTGTGTACTAGATATGATGCAATGGGAGGCCATGTGGCAGACAAATGGCCTCTCTGTTGCTTGGGGGAAATGAAAGGGTGGTTGTGACAGATGACAATTATTAAGATGTGGGTCCGGTTTAGTGTGTCCTAATTGTTCCAAACAAAACTCGGTTTCTGAAATTCCAAGTACTAGGACATGTGTTGTGCTGAAGTTATGCCATCCTTATCTGATTTAGAAAGGAGTTTAATGTGTAACTTGTGCAAATTGTTTTCCTGATAACAGAGTATGCCATTTTTATTTGCTTTTGGTTTATAGATTAACAAAAGATTTGGCATAACAACCCCACAACATTAGATGGTTGTAAATAGGCATCATGCTATTTAATTACTGTAATCCGGGTTAGATTTACTCAGACTAACTGGTGATATGGGTGCTTAGCAATTGCTAAATCTTATTTTAGGAATTTGCTTTGTCTTTACCGCTCTTAATAGTAATCTTCTTTTTTTAAAATGGTTGTTTTTTTTGTTCTTTTTTCTGCTTTCTTGTACACATATGGAGCTTTCCAATTATTGTTTCCCACATAACATCATTTTCTGTTCATGATGCATATATTTTTAGAAACATTATATTCAACTACTCCTTTTCTTTGTACATATATAGGTATTATGACTTCCATGTTATGAGCATTTAGGACAATTGGATAATATTCCCATCCGTCCTGAACAAGCGGAGTGGGGTACATAGAATTTTTAAAGTCCCATACTGATTGATCAAAGGAACCTTTATCATTGTGGGTAAGCATAATGAAAGTGAGCTTTTAATTATATATCGACCAGAATCTTTATGGTGCATCCTTTTAGTAATCCAACCATTAACAATGTTTAGTGCTTGTCTTTTCATGTGGTTTTGGATTGAGGCCTTTGTGCCCTCTCATTCTTTCCCTCTCACCAATGTTCTTTATTCTTATGTTCTTTTTGTCTCTTGTTGGATTTTGTTACCAGGGATGAAACTATATGACTAATAAGGTTACGGTTTTCCTACGAATTTTAAAAGTTTTTACTACATTGGAATGTATTTTAATGGTAATAAGTAAACTACCCATAATCTCACTCTTTTCCCCACCGATCCTACGTGGTCTTCCAAGTAAGAAAGAGGGTACTTAAGTTTAAGTGTCATGCTGGTAGGAATTACGTGGCAAATTGGAAATGTAGAAAATAAAAAACATTCATTCCTCTCCTTCTTCCCTGTACAATCGAATAAGGAACCTCCGTACGCCGCAATTAATATTTGGTAGTCATTTTTCATTTCAATCTCACTTCATCCTTCATGTCATCCTGCTTCAACCAAATTCAAATTCAAATTTTGTGGATTTTACTCGGAACTCGAACACACAAACCATCAGCCCGCCCATACCTACATTCTACCTTGTTATTTTTATTTCTGACGTTACAATGATGAACGACCATCCTGGTTTGCCCCCACCTGTTTGGATTCGGGAAGGTTACTGTTCGGATTCGGGAAGGCTACTCTTTTTGTTGTATTTTTCCACATGTTCATTTGGTTTTTATTTTGATCAAACCATATTTATTGTTTTTTCCTATTTATGTGGTTAACTAACTTGTTGTATTTAATGAATAACCAACTTGTTGTTTTATTGTTCCAGGAATCTCATTCTCATTCTTCCTTTTTATTTACTAGCTCATTTAATACCTCATTTACTTTGTCTATTGTTATGTTCATTCTTTTTGCCTTCACCATTTACTACAAATTTTTTCTTATCATTTTTGTCCTGTGATTTCTCTTACCCTTGTGTGTTTCCTATCCTACCTTTTATTGTTTTAATGTACCCTTTACATGTTTTTTAGCTTGGAGTTTCTATTTTTTTGGGTTCATTAGACCTCCTGAACTATGTCTTGGTATCACTTTGACCCCCTGAACTTTCAAAGTTAATAGTTACCTCCCCTGAACTTTAATTTTGTAACACTTTGCCCCCCTGAACTTCAAAAACTCATAATTTAACACACATTCGACGTTTTTTATCCTAATTTTTTTTGTTGTATCCCTAATACACTCCTAAACCTATATTTACGTGAAAGTTTGGATCGAAACGGAGGTCGGATATGGTTGGAATTTGGGTAGGTTTGACACTCAATTCGACCCAAATTCCAACCATATCCGACCTCCGTTTCGATCCAAACTTTCACGTAAATATAGGTTTAGGAGTGTATTAGGGATACAACAAAAAAATTAGGAAAAAACGTCGAATGTGTGTTAAATAATGAGTTTTTGAAGTTCAGGAGGGCAAAGTGTTACAAAATTAAAGTTCAGGGGAGGTAACTGTTAACTTTGAAAGTTCAGAGGGTCAAAGTGATACCAAGGCATAGTTAGGGGGTCAAACTGTAATTAACCCTATTTTTTTCTTTCTTTTATCCTTTCTAATTTTTCGTGAAAATTTTGAACCAGAGGCCGAAGTGCTAGGAACGTCCCCACTTTGGGCAGGAGCAGCTGTACCATTCTCTATCCGTGGGGGTATCCTCCTCCTGACGTCGTCGATGTCTCCACCTATCACCATCTCCCTTAGGTACAGGGTGTGATGGTGAACAATGGGATCTAGTCATACATGAATTCCGAACTTGTTTACTTTATCATCAATAGCATAATAAAATTTATATACTACAAATCTAATAATGGATATTTTGGTTTTCATTACATTTGTTGTCGTAGATTTTAAATTGTGCACTACTCCACCAGTGGTTCTAAATCTGGTGTAACAAATTCTACCAACACTACTACAGTACAGAGGTACAGTGACGATAGATATCCGTCGGTGGATGTCATCATCCGTCGGTGTTAGTATACACCGACTGATATTTCACCATCGATGTAACATACGTCAGTGTTGCTCAATTCCGACAGTTGTACCGACGAACAAATGTCATTGTTGTTTCTTTTGGCACAAAATTTCCAGCCAAAAAAATTCACATTGTTTCGTTGCCTCAGACAGTACCGACGGTAAAGCACCGATGGACGTTTCGTCTATGTTCAGCACTGGCGGATGTATCCGTCCGTGTACATAACACTAACAAATATATACTCCGACGGAATGAGATATACACCGACGGAGACGGACCGTCGATGCGTACTATCTGTAACCTCCACCGATGGAAATGTCCCGTTGATGTACGTCCGTCATTACTGAAACCAAAAGATCACATTCGTTGGTGCATACCGATTGTAAAAAAGGCCACGACCGACACCGATGGATGATATCCGTCGGTGTAGATCCTGTCCAGAACCCAAAATAGCTTGCTTGCTCTTTTGGGTTCCGATTTTCTCTGTCGAAACAAAACTATTACCGCAATTCAATTTAAACCTCATTCAGAATTCATTCATCATGACTCAAACATTCATAACTCAAGCTCAATCATCACCAAAAATTTATACATCACAATTCAAACATTCATACATCACCAAACATATAAACTCAAAAGTAAAAGTTGTAGTTTCATTGAACGTAATGTTTAACAATTTAAAAGTATAAGTACTAAAAAAACTTAACATTGACAACATCCAGAAAACACAAAGACTAAATTGTCAAACCTCCAATGCTTGCTCGGCCCGATGGACCGTCATTGTTATCTCAACTTGGTGTGGAGGTGGTGTGCAAATGGATGTTACATTAAAATCTTGCATGACTTAAACATTATACGTTAGGAATATAATGCATATAAACTAACTTAGTAAATGTAAAACAAATGATTAAATTAAAAATACAATTTAAACCCTCATTGTCATTAGAAACTCGATCGTCGATTGCATGGTTGCGAGCTCATTTTTCGTCTTCGTTAGCTCATTTTCCATCTTCATCATCTTCTTATCTTTCTCAACCTGCACTCTGGGCGTCACACTCTGCTTGAGATGGCACCCCACGCAATCCGTACATGTTGGTCGGGGTGATGAGACTGGAGTACATCCTCACACGTCCCTGCTCGTCACTGAGAAGAGTCCCGACCGGATCCCGAGCGGCAGCCGCCAAATTGATAGAGCCCCAAGATCTCGTCTCACCCGATTCTCGTAGAGCCTCTAATTGTTTATAAAAGAAAAAATTATCATAACTTCACAACTAAATATATGAAATAACATTAACTAATTGAAAACAAACATTAATATTAAATTTACAATAACGACCGCAGCTTCGGAGAGTGTCTTGTCATGCAACCGGAGGTACATATTTGTACGATTTGTCTCAGGAGCATCCAAAATTTCTGTAATCTGCACTAGCGTTGAAAATAACAATCATTTAAATTTATTTAAAAATAATAATGAACATATAAGAAATTCAAAAAGTATAAATAATATCTCCATCTTCTCCCTGTGTCGCACCACCGATTTGGTACCACACTGGTGTGGTATACTAAATTCGCTATATTTTTCCTATTAGCCCCGCTCTACTTCTGTATTACCAAAATAACCAAATTGTTAGTTTTGTTAGTCATTGATTATAATTGAACTAAAATTATAATGAATTTACCACTGGGATTCTTTTGCTTTTTTGAGCTCCAGAATATTCAGTTTCTACTTCATCTTCCCTTTGCACGGTTACCCAACGAGACTCCCCGCACACAAATCATGAATCGGCATTCTCATTTTCTTTCCAGTACAATGTGAAATAATTCTTACAAACATGGATATTTTCATAATGGAATCCCAAGTTGGCAACCAACTTTTTTGTCTCATATGTATTCCTATGCCATACATCCAACTTCTGTCTGACACTAGTTTTCTATTCATTTGAAACAAACCATTCTAAATGATTGAACATTTTAAAATAACCGCAAGTGCACGACCGCGTTGAAGCGGTGACAAATACGGGTCGATCCACATGGAGGTGTGTCAACTTTGGTTAGTTCGAAGACGAGTGGGAAACAAAGGAGAGAAAGAATTTGGTTACACTACACTAAACTAGGAATGAACAATTAATAAAACTAAACCCCATTGGGGGTAGAGAAAGATTGTGACTATGAAAATATGTGTGTGTGTGTGTTCAATTGTGCTCATCACAATATGTAGTACATGAAAATCATAAAACTAAATCCAACTTTGCCTCCACATAAAATAAGATAACACAATATCATTACAACATACAAGACAATAATTGGAATGAAACTAAATGAACTCATGCATAAAGACCAAGCCCTACTATGTCTCCACATGAAATAAGATTTACACAATCATTAAAACATACAAGACATTAATAAAAGTAAGGGCAACAAGAGTACATGCAACCACAAGTCATGTTTCCTTTATCAATTCCATCCATATCCTCACCTCATCATTCCCCATAAAATAGGTCCACTAATCTAATCATATGCTAAGCTTCATTCAAGAGCATTAACATATCAAAGACAATAGTGAAATCCTATTAGATGGTTATGGAAATCATGTAAGGTTCAAATGATTAAGATAACCCACACCTAATACATCACATATTTATCCACCCCCAAATGGGGATGAAACTACTCACTAATCATTACACTAACTACATTAACAAAATGAAACATTCTAATGAAAGGAAATTAAATTAAGCAAACAAGAAATATTAAAGAAGCTAAATGAAAGGAAATTAAACTAAAGAAGCATGCAAGAATTAAAAGACAATATTAAAAGAAACTAAGAAAAATTATTTTATTTATATGACTCACATTACAAGTAACATTTTTCTCCACCTTGAGTTTTTGCCTCAAGGCTTTTACCCCAAGTAGAGAGAATGCCACCAAGCAATGAGTAGGATACAAGGGAGGATGAGGAGTTCTATATATAGTCAAATAAAAAGGCAATCGGGGACAATCCCCCGATATGGGACTAATACACTACTAAAAATAGACATAAAACACTTTAATACGTGACCTGACAAAGTTTTATCGGATATGGACCAAAATAGACCACCAATTGGCGGCCTATAAAGTCTGGATCGGGTTGTGTTTTGGAGTGTTGTTGTCTGGCTTGATTTCTTCATGTCTGATGCACCCTAATCGGTTGTGTAGCTTGTGACCCAGATCTAATTGCCAAAATACTCCTCATGATGGTGTGGAGTTTCTTCATTTGCTCATTGGTCCTTTGGTTTTCCATTCGGCTCTCTCTCTCTTGCATCTTAGTCCATAAGTCATGCAACTTAGTCTCTTTTCTTGCTTTTAAGTCCTTTTAGAGTCTCTCCTTCTCAAACCTATGTATTCTTGAAACTTAAATATAAAACTCATTATGTAGCATTGCTTAGGCTAATAATAAAGGATATAAGACACAAATATATGCATGATTTGATGTCAATCACTAAACATAACATGTTCAAATTTCCTATCAATCTAACTAAATGTAATTAACACATGCACCACATTCAAAACAATCGAACTAAATCAATTAACTAATCTAACAATCAATATAAGATCCAACTCAATATAACTAAACTGCAAACACATTTAAATTTAATTGAAAATTCACATATATTTTTGGTCAAATTTTTTCCGAAGACCTATATTGACAATAAAAAGTGTCCACTTTTGAACGACAAGCATCAAAAAATCGTGAATTCATCCAACTTAAATCATACAATCAATTCCTAAATCAAAAATCTAAATCTAAATCCTCAAAATACTAGGTTCTTTGAACATACAATTCATCCTAAATCCAAAATCCATAATACTTAATCCAATTCTAAATCCAGAATCAATCCGAAATTACTAACAAATCCAAAATGAAATCCTAAATCCTAAATTGCAAACAAATCCAACTTACCTATCCAACTAACATATTGAAATCTAATCTAGCATCCAAGTTTACTTAATCCAATTGAAATCCAATATAGACATCCACTGTCCAATATCAACATCCACTGTGCTATTTCCAATACCGACAATCCAATCTAATACGATACGATACAATCCGAATCAAATCGTAAATGCAATCTTAAACTGAATCCTAAATCCTAAATACATTCCCAACACTAAATCTAAATCCAAACCTAAATACAATTCACATTCATCGTCGCCAACAACACAAACTCACAAACAAATCCAGTAGTTTTTAAATAAAGATTATTTTGGCTATTTCATTTAATTAATTTAATAAATGTAACTAAATGTACAAAATCAAATTAATCATACAAACCATAAATTCACAAAATGGATCTAATTAATCAAAATAACTATTCAAAATGTAACTTTTACAACTTCAATACAATTTCACAAATTTCAATTAATTATCATACAAAATCACTACTTTAATTCTACAATTAACAATTAAATTCTATTTAATTGATTAAAAATACATAATCCATATTTACAAAAAATTAAAAAATATTGTGGGGGGGGGGGGGGGGGGCTATGGGTGGGTCTGGAGGTGGTGGAGGCTAGTGGGGTTGGTGCTGGAGGTTGGGGTGTGCTGGTGGTGGTCGAGGGCAGTGGTGGCGGAGCTCTATAGGGTTAAAGGGTGGGGATGCGAGGGGGGGGGGGGGGGAGGTCGAAGAGAAGGGGGTAGAGGAGGTCAGGGTGGAGGGAGGAGTGTGGGTCGGGCTGGGAGTCCGCCGGGGTACGATGGGGGTGAAGGAGCTCAGGAAGGAGGTCAGGGTGGAGGGGTGTGGGTCGGGATGGGGGTATGCTGGTGTGCGAGGGTGGGGGGAGGAGGTCGCGGTAGAATGGGCGAACCAGAGGAGGAGGCGGTCGGGGCTGGAGGGGGTCGGAGGCCAAGGTGCGAGGGGGTGGGGCAGAGGAGGTTGGGGAAATGGTTTACCAAATGAGAAGGATGCGAGCGGGGAGACCAGTGGCAGCGATAAGGTGGGCGAGTGGCGGAGCAGAATGGTGCGACGATGAGCGGAGGATGATGGGTTGGGGCAGGGTCGGCTATGATTTTTGTGTGCGTTGTAGGAAATGAAGACAACCCGATGTTGGGCTGCTGATATAGCCGTACACCGACGGTAGTTGTCCGTCGGTGGTAGTAAGGTTAACTGTCAGTGTTGTAGTACTAATTGGTTTGACGGTTAGATCCGTCGGTGTAGGTGTTTTGGTATCCGTCGGTGTCATTAAATGTAATAATTATGTAACGGTTAGTTTTGAAAATATAATCTGATGGAATTTATCCGTCGGTGATGTGAGACACAACTGTCAGTGTTGTTTTTTGCATGACAAATTTCATTTTCCCTTGGATTGTTTTATCGAAACTATACACCGACGGACTATATCCTTTGGTGTAGAGTTGTTGTCCGATGAATACTACCAAAATATTAAACGACAGACTATATTTGTCGGTGTACTTTGGCATCGACGGTACAATCTATCCATCAGTGTACAATGACGTACCCCAACGGATACTGATCCGTTGGTGTAGCCTATTTTCCTAGTATTGCAAATTAATATCGTGTAATTCAACTCTATCTTGTACAAGATTTTATGGCCCGTACTCTGGAAGTTTGAATGTTTCGTCCTCATGGCTATACAAATCCCTCGACAATATTTGCACAATGACCACCCATTGGTCTAAGATTTCTCTTTCTTTTGGCTCTGCAACATAAAATAGTTGCTCCACTTGGGGTGCAAGTACAAATGGTTCTTCAGGCTTAAAAAATTTATTCCTGTTCACCAACGTGAACCCATATTCGTCACTTCTAGTTGTATTTTCCTGGCCCAGAACATCGTACCACTTGCACTTGAAAAAAATACTTCAAATTACCATACTAATGAAGTTTGATTATGTCTTGCAATACACCAAAGTAGTCAATTGGTGCACACATAGGATTGTTATCTCGTGATGTTTAGTAACTTTCCGTTGTTACGTTAACAAACACTCTGGAATCCTGAGTTTTTCCCATGGACTCTCATTTCTCTGTGCGAAACCTAAACCCATTGATGATATATCCTGAATATTTGTTGCAAGTATTTTCATTTCTAACTGTTTCCCTAAACCAATCACTAAATTTCTTATGCCTTGCAATCGATTGTTTTCTTCAATGACGACATAGTCCTACTCCCAAGAAGGCACTGTAATGGTTAAGGTGCCTGTAAAAGGCAAATTTCTTCATTAGCGATGAAATAATTAAATTTAAGAAATGACCAAAGTAACAATAATTTTTTCACCTACTCTTGATATTCATCAACAATGACATTTTTATTCAACACCCAATTGTGAGCTTTCTCTGGATCAACAACGTCAAGGACAATCATTTGACCCTTACCTAAGGGTCTTTCACTTACATCGTTCCTCGAAGGCCTATTAAATATTGTCTCTACAGTCTTCAAATAACTAGAGCAAAAGGTCGTACACTCCTCCTTCAGAATACCTTCAAAAATTGATCCTTTAGGTTTATTTCTATTTCTAACAAAAGATTTCAAGTTATTCATATATCTTTTGAATGAGTACATCCAGTGATAGTGCACTAGACCTGCTAATCGTGCCTCCCACATTGTATACATGCTAGGATGTCATACATTGTATTCATGCTATATATCCTTTATTTAAACCCAATTTTATGTTACTCGAGTGTTTGCTTGATGTGTTTCAGGTTTTAGGTAATAAAGAAGAGAAAGAAAGAGAAGATGACCTAAATGTAAGAACAAAGGACCTTATTGAAGCATCTTGGACCTGTTTGTCAGGACCCATCTGCAATTCAGGAAAGACCCTGATGAAAACCGGAGGGACCTGAACAAAAGGAACACATTTTTAGCAAAAAAATCCCTCAGTACTATGATCTTGAAGAGTATTTGGGAATTTAAGATCAAACATGCTCGAACCAGCGGACCTTGAGTGCACCTCACGTGTAAAATGAAGAACTTTAGTTGTAGGAGAAAATTGGGGCGGATCAGACTCATATAATCCACCAGTGGCAGATTTGAATCTAGCACTAGCGGATCAATTTGGTCCAAACACGCCCTAATTTCTCCCATGGCTCGAACATGTTTATTTGGGTGTAGCACACCATAGAGAAATCGATTACAGCCGTCAGATTACTCCCAAATTCATCTACACCACTCTTTCTTCTATAAATAGCAATGTTTCTCCTACCTTTCTCCTACTTCTCCACTTCCACCATTAGAGTAGGTTAGGTTTTACCTAATTTGGTTTCAAGTAGAGGAAGGTGGATGAAGGTTGTAATCTCACATTTTCTTTAATCTAAGGTTGGATTCAAGTTCCTCTCTTCTTTAGCTTTCTTTCTATGCAATTATTTTTACATTTTGCTATTGATTTAGTAGTTTCCTATTCTTGTCGTCTTTAGTGTAGATTTTTTGCTTTCCATGCTTGTTGTTATGAGTAGACAGTAGATCCACCCCATTTGGGGTGGAGGTGATGTAGACTATGTGTTGTGTGATGATGGGTTTTTCTTATTTGTGTCATTTCCATGTGCTTAATGTAGATCTATACTTGTAGCATGCTTAAAACTTGTATTAGATGAGATAATGGACACACTAGGTACTTGTCTCATGCTAGATCTAGAGTTGACCTTGTTGCTTGTAATGGTTATTCTTTGTATGGAATTGTCTTGTAATGTATGGATGCTTGATTAGTAGAGAATGCATGAATGTATTAAGTTCTATGGATAGTTAATTGATGTCCTAATGGCCACACTAGGTACTTAGTTCATAATTGAGAACCTAAAGTGCATCTTAACTTTATGTCTAACTATATTAGTCATGTATTCATGTAAATGTAGTTGTTGTAAATTAGACTCCACACTAGTATGGTAGTCACAACAACACTCACAACTCCTTGAGGTTCGACCCATATTTGCCACTTCTTTACCGACGTCGTGTGATGAAAATTAAATTTATACCGCAAGTGCACGGTGTCAATGAAGACGTGGCAAATACGGGTCGAACACAAGGAGGGAGAGATATTGTTATTTTTGGATTTTCGATTAAAGAGAGAGAACAATAATAAGGTTGGTTTTGAGATTTTTGGGTTTTAATTATCTAAAGCAAGAAACATGAACAAATAAAACTAAAACAAGAACAAAGATGGTGAATTCCGTTGGGTGGAGGTTTAGATATCGGGTTTAGATTAGAGAATTCTGAAACTTATAATAAATCATATTAGTTATAAAGCATTACATGATAAATGATTTAACATAAACTCAAGTAATCAAAACATACCAATACAAAATTAAAATAATAACATCTTCTCTTCTCATCACCCTAAATCCGTCACCCCCACCCTTTGGAAAGAGTTAGAAACTCATAGATGGAGGGAGGGAGAAGGGGTCCTAGAGAAACTAAGAAAAGAAAATTAAAAACATAAAATAAAAGAAACAGAATTTTATTGCTAAATTATGGAACAAAAGGAAGAACTCCTCACAACATCGTTCTCGGGGCTATTTATAGCCGATACAAGGGACCTAAGCATGAAATAAGAAAGTACACGCGTCAACACGCAACCGGTAAAATTTTTAGAGCATGAATCTAATTTGGTGCGGCGGATTCGCCGCAATTTGCTCTTGAGGTGCGGCGGAATCGCCACCTTTTTGGCTCAGAATCGACCCGGATTTTTCCTGTGTGTTTATGGTATGATTTCAATGTCATTTGCGCGTCTGGATTGATTATTGCATATCTTTGGAGATCCGAATTAATTTCTTCATATATTTGGAGATCCACATTGATTTTTCTTTATATTTTCTCCATAATAATAAAAGCTACTCGTGATTTGCAATTAGGTCCTTCACCTTTTGCAATTAAGTCCCCGGCTACTTTTGTACTTAAGTCCTTGTTCTTTTCGTAATTAGGTCTTGAATGCTTTTATGCTTGGATACATTTCCATTTGAAGCCCGATAAACTTGAACTTGGTCTTTATGATAGAAACGAGTCTTTTGTACGCGTTTATGCTCGGGATGTGGGTAAATTGCATTCAGGTCCCTGTATTCTGTAAATAAGACTAAACACATACCTTAGTAGCATTTATTGATGCAAAAGTAATCTAAATGAAAGACATATGATGCAATGTATGCAATGCATCAAATACCCCCACACCTAGATTTTGCTAGTCCCTAGCAAAACAGAAGATACGAAAAATAAAAACAGGGAAATCCTAACTCACTTTCGTAGGAATCACGGTTGCACTTAGCATGTGCAACAAGCCTTTAAACCTCCTTGTTGCGAAGGGGGAGGAGTGTTGTCTCCTGAGGGTTTTCAGCGGATATACCCACAAAATCCTGAATCAACATTTCATTAATAGTTCTCAATATCCCTACCTCAACTTTATACATCTTACTGAGAATTCTTGCATGCTCATTATACAATTCTAACTCATTAAAAATATGACTTGGTCTTTGTTCCTCCAACATTCACACCACTAACCCTTCTACACATGTTTATCACTTGAATTATTTTGCACGCCTCCTTTGGTGGTGAAGTATCATTCGGATCAACCATGGCATGGATCATTCTTTTAGCTTTGGGCCTTGAGTATTATTATTTTTTTTTTCTTTTCTTTTCTTCCGTGATTCAACACATTTGCTTTTTGACACTTTTACCCTTTTGCATTCGTGTAGCGAGTTTGGTCGATAATCCCAAGCTGGTAGACTCAAGTTACCGGGTTTCAAGATACCCCTACGGACCAGTGACTCAAAGGCTTGGGCTTTTGTAATCATTTTGCAAAATGTGTTTTCTTCACTTTATTCCTTTATTTTTATTTTTATTTTCCTCAAGGCTTAATTGCTATTAGAAGTCCACACTTCCCGGTATATTTTCCTCAACCTCTGCTTTTTATCAACCACTTCAAAGATTTGATTCATTCAATTTAAGTGCATACATATCTTAAAGGGCAATGGGTTATTTCTTTGGAACTTAGATTTATGTCACAATTTCTACAAGCAGAACTATATAATAAGGAACAAAAACTCAATGCAATTTGTACACGGGTTTTAGCAGTTCAATCTTAAGCTATGTCATGAAACATTAATTTTTTTTTTTTTTTTTATTTTTAAATAAAAGACAGAATATATAGATAAATATATACATAAACACCCCCCACACCTAAATCATGCATTGTCCTCAATGTATGCAGATATAAAGCAAATGCACTTATTACCTTGGTGAATTGCGGTGGAAGGATGGAATTTGCTCAAAGTCAACCATAGTCAGAACTGGATTGAATGACACCATATTGGTGCATGTATCCAGTTGAATTGTTCCCCATGTTGACTTGAGGAAAAGATTCCACTCTTCTCACTTGAATTGGTTCGCTTATTTGCTCGAGTGATGGTGGTTGAGTAAATGAATCACTCCCTCTTTTCTTACTTCCTTTTTGCTTATGTGATGATTTATTTGATTCAGAATTCTGATAAATACGTGCTCTCATCACAACATCACTTGGGTTGCATATTATTTCTGGCTCATTATCAATATGGAAGATATTAAATTCTGCTTTTAAGTTCCCGAAAGATAATTGCATGAGCCCATTTCGACAGTTTATTAATGCTTCCGAGGTGGCTAAAAAGGGTCTACCTAAAATTACAGGGATTTGTCGATTAGGATTTACAACAGGTTCAGTATCAAGTACGACAAAATCCACTGGATAAATGAAGTCACCAACCTTAATCAAAACGTCCTCTACTATACCTCTCGGTTTCTTAACAGAACAATCAGCGAATTGGAGGGTTGTCTTAGAGGGTTTCAGTGGACCAAGGTTGAGTTGCTCGTAGACAGAAAATGGGAGCAAGTTAACGCTTGCACCAAGGTCTAGAAGGGCTTTATTGATAAACGTATCTCCTATTGAACATGAAATTGTGGGACACCCCGGGTCCTTATATTTTATAGGAGATGTGTTGGAAAGAATTGAGCATATGTTTGCAGTTAAGAATGCCTTCTTTGGTACATTCGTTTTTCTCTTCTTAGTGCACAAATCTTTTAAGAATTTAGCATAAGCAGGTATTTGTTGAATCATGTCTAAGAGTGGAATGTTTACCTTAACTTGCTTAAATACTTCCAAGATTTTCTCTATTTGTGCACTAGAGTTCTTTTTGAGTCTATTGGGAAATGGGGCTTTAGGCACATAGACTCGCTCAGGTTCAGGCTGAGCTACAGGTTCAGGTTGGGTAGGTGGATTGGGCTTTTCAATTTGGACGTCGGGTTCAGTGGTCAAGTCATATGTGGGTGCTTGATGGCTGGATTGATTAGTCATTCTAGGGTTTACCACATTATTGTCAATTTGTCTTCCGGACCGTAATGATACTACAGCATTGATTTGTTGGAACGGTCCTTCCTCATTAACCATTTGAACCGGTCTAGGGTTGTTATTTCCTGAAGGTGGTTGATAAGATTGATATTGATTATTAGTTCTGGGGTTCACCTCAGGTTGACTTGGAAATTGGCCCTTTTCTCTTTCACCTATTATCTGTGCTAATTGGCTGACCTGTGTCTCTAGCCTTTGGAATGATTGGTTGGTTGTTTGTATAAAAGTTGTCATTAAAGTTTCTAATTTAGTCAACCTAACCTCATGATTTCCATTATTACCCCCAGATGATGTATTATTTTGATTATATGGGGTTGGTTGTTGTCTAGGAGGTTGTCCTTGTTGGTTCCACGAAAAATTGGGATGATTACGCCAACCTGGGTTATAGGTTGATGCGTAAGGATCATTTCTAGAATTGTTATATGTGGCATTGACATGTTCCAGGTTCACACAGTCCTCCATTAAATGACCAGTCTGACCACATCTAGAGCAGGGGGTAGGGGATGCTTGTCGGGTTTGGTTTTGCAGTTCTAGACTTTCCATTCTACGCATTAGGGTAGCTAGTTTTGCCTCGGCCGCTATGTTGGAGTCTATAGCTAAGACACCTGGTCGGGGTTGACTCGCTATTCTAGATCCAATACTCGGGTTGATTGGTGTTCTAGCATTGTCCCATTGCATACTATTTTCAGCTAAATCCTCAAGAAAAGTCCAGGCATCATTTTCATTTTTGGACATAAAATTCCCTTGGCTCACAGATTCTAGCATAACCCTAGATGTGGGTGTCAATCCCTCATAGATAATTTGGCACAATTGCCACTTCGGAATTCCGTGATGAGGGCATTGGGTCAAGACACTCTTAAATCTCTCAAGATAGGAATAGAACGGTTCGCTCTCAGACTGAACGAATGCAACAATTTCATTCCTAATCTTCATAGTCTTATGGTTGGGGAAATATTTTTTTAAGAAAACTTGAACAAATTCAGCCCAACTTCTAATAGATCTTTCGGCTAGACTATATAGCCATTTCTTAGCGTCGTCCTTAAGTGCTAGAGGCACGAATTTCAGACGCACTGCCTCTTCAGGGATATGCTGGTATTGCATAAGAGAGCAGATTTCCTCAAATTCTCTAAGGAAGAGATATGGATCTTCCCTAGAGGTGAACTTAGGCAGCATACTCATGTATTGTGCCTTAAGTTCGAAGTCGCGACCCGGTATGGTGGGCATGACGATGCACGATGGCTGAGCAGCCATCGTTGGGTAGCACCGATCCCTCAGAGTTATAGGTTGCGCAACAGGCGGGTCCACTACGTTCTCACCCATTAGATCCGGGTGAGGTGGTGCAACAGGTGGATTGGGGTTAAGTTCCAGACTGGAATCTAGATGAACTCGTGAGAGTCGATTACTCAAGTCCCGAATCCAAATCTGAGTGCACCGGGTTGAATCAATTTTTTTGAATTCAAATTCGAAATTTAAATTCCAAATTTAATTTCAAGAATTAATTACTCTTTTTTTCGTTTTTTTTTTTTGAATTTTTTTGAATTTTAAATTTTTTTTTATTTTTTTAAAAGAAACAAACAATAGAAAGGTAGGGATGAGAAAGGAAAGAAGACTCAGACGAGAAGGGAAACTTAACTCTAAAGGATAAAAATTAGGGTTGGTCAGAAATTTCCTGAACAAGCACGGTTCAAACAATCCTAGACCTAGTGTCACTTAAATCTAGACGACTCCTAACTGGTTGAGTCGAATTTTTTTTTTATTTTTTTTATTTTTAAATAAAAGACAGAATATATAGATAAATATATACATAAACACCCCCCACACCTAAATCATGCATTGTCCTCAATGTATGCAGATATAAAGCAAATGCACTTATTACCTTGGTGAATTGCGGTGGAAGGATGGAATTTGCTCAAAGTCAACCATAGTCAGAACTGGATTGAATGACACCATATTGGTGCATGTATCCAGTTGAATTGTTCCATATTGGTGCATGTACACCATATTCGCTTGATTCGCTTGATGCACAATCCTAGACCTAGTGTCACTTAAATCTAGACGACTCCTAACTGGTTCAAAAACTTGGTGAAGATTTAAATTTTTTATACCGCAAGTGCACGGTGTCAATGAAGACGTGGCAAATACGGGTCGAACACAAGGAGGGAGAGATATTGTTATTTTTGGATTTTCGATTAGAGAGAGAGAACAATAATAAGGTTGGTTTTGAGATTTTTGGGTTTTAATTATCTAAAGCAAGAAACATGAACAAATAAAACTAAAACAAGAACAAAGATGGTGAATTCCGTTGGGTGGAGGTTTAGATATCGGGTTTAGATTAGAGAATTCTGAAACTTATAATAAATCATATTAGTTATAAAGCATTACATGATAAATGATTTAACATAAACTCAAGTAATCAAAACATACTAATACAAAATTAAAATAATAACATCTTCTCTTCTCATCACCCTAAATCCGTCACCCCCACCCTTTGGAAAGAGTTAGAAACTCATAGATGGAGGGAGGGAGAAGGGGTCCTAGAGAAACTAAGAAAAGAAAATTAAAAACATAAAATAAAAGAAACAGAATTTTATTGCTAAATTATGGAACAAAAGGAAGAACTCCTCACAACATCGTTCTCGGGGCTATTTATAGCCGATACAAGGGACCTAAGCATGAAATAAGAAAGTACACGCGTCAACACGCAACCGGTAAAATTTTTAGAGCATGAATCTAATTTGGTGCGGCGGATTCGCCGCAATTTACTCTTGAGGTGCGGCGGAATCGCCACCTTTTTGGCTCAGAATCGACCCGGATTTTTCCTGTGTGTTTATGGTATGATTTGATTTTTATTTGCGCGTCTGGATGATTTATTTCCATTCTTTTGAGCTCCGGATTAATTCCTTCCATTGTTGGAGATTTATATTTGATTTTTCTCTTGACTTTCTCCACACAATAACTTGGTCCTTTTATTTTGCAATTAGGTCATTGGCATTTTGCAATTAAGTCCTTGACCTTTTTGCAATTAGCTCCTTGAATGCTTTTATGCTTGGATGCATTTCTATTTGAAACCCGATAAACTTGAACTTGGTCTTTATGATAGAAACGAGTCTTTTGTACGCGTTTATGCTCGGGATGTGGGTAAATTGCATTCAGGTCCCTGTATTCTGTAAATAAGACTAAACACATACCTTAGTAGCATTTATTGATGCAAAAGTAATCTAAATGAAAGACATATGATGCAATGTATGCAATGCATCAAATACCCCCACACCTAGATTTTGCTAGTCCCTAGCAAAACAGAAGATACGAAAAATAAAAACAGGGAAATCCTAACTCACTTTCGTAGGAATCACGGTTGCACTTAGCATGTGCAACAAGCCTTTAAACCTCCTTGTTGCGAAGGGGGAGGAGTGTTGTCTCCTGAGGGTTTTCAGCGGATATACCCACAAAATCCTGAATCAACATTTCATTAATAGTTCTCAATATCCCTACCTCAACTTTATACATCTTACTGAGAATTCTTGCATGCTCATTATACAATTCTAACTCATTAAAAATATGACTTGGTCTTTGTTCCTCCAACATTCACACCACTAACCCTTCTACACATGTTTATCACTTGAATTATTTTGCACGCCTCCTTTGGTGGTGAAGTATCATTCGGATCAACCATGGCATGGATCATTCTTTTAGCTTTGGGCCTTGAGTATTATTATTTTTTTTTCTTTTCTTTTCTTCCGTGATTCAACACATTTGCTTTTTGACACTTTTACCCTTTTGCATTCGTGTAGCGAGTTTGGTCGATAATCCCAAGCTGGTAGACTCAAGTTACCGGGTTTCAAGATACCCCTACGGACCAGTGACTCAAAGGCTTGGGCTTTTGTAATCATTTTGCAAAATGTGTTTTCTTCACTTTATTCCTTTATTTTTATTTTTATTTTCCTCAAGGCTTAATTGCTATTAGAAGTCCACACTTCCCGGTATATTTTCCTCAACCTCTGCTTTTTATCAACCACTTCAAAGATTTGATTCATTCAATTTAAGTGCATACATATCTTAAAGGGCAATGGGTTATTTCTTTGGAACTTAGATTTATGTCACAATTTCTACAAGCAGAACTATATAATAAGGAACAAAAACTCAATGCAATTTGTACACGGGTTTTAGCAGTTCAATCTTAAGCTATGTCATGAAACATTAATTTTTTTTTTTTATTTTTTTTATTTTTAAATAAAAGACAGAATATATAGATAAATATATACATAAACACCCCCCACACCTAAATCATGCATTGTCCTCAATGTATGCAGATATAAAGCAAATGCACTTATTACCTTGGTGAATTGCGGTGGAAGGATGGAATTTGCTCAAAGTCAACCATAGTCAGAACTGGATTGAATGACACCATATTGGTGCATGTATCCAGTTGAATTGTTCCCCATGTTGACTTGAGGAAAAGATTCCACTCTTCTCACTTGAATTGGTTCGCTTATTTGCTCGAGTGATGGTGGTTGAGTAAATGAATCACTCCCTCTTTTCTTACTTCCTTTTTGCTTATGTGATGATTTATTTGATTCAGAATTCTGATAAATACGTGCTCTCATCACAACATCACTTGGGTTGCATATTATTTCTGGCTCATTATCAATATGGAAGATATTAAATTCTGCTTTTAAGTTCCCGAAAGATAATTGCATGAGCCCATTTCGACAGTTTATTAATGCTTCCGAGGTGGCTAAAAAGGGTCTACCTAAAATTACAGGGATTTGTCGATTAGGATTTACAACAGGTTCAGTATCAAGTACGACAAAATCCACTGGATAAATGAAGTCACCAACCTTAATCAAAACGTCCTCTACTATACCTCTCGGTTTCTTAACAGAACAATCAGCGAATTGGAGGGTTGTCTTAGAGGGTTTCAGTGGACCAAGGTTGAGTTGCTCGTAGACAGAAAATGGGAGCAAGTTAACGCTTGCACCAAGGTCTAGAAGGGCTTTATTGATAAACGTATCTCCTATTGAACATGAAATTGTGGGACACCCCGGGTCCTTATATTTTATAGGAGATGTGTTGGAAAGAATTGAGCATATGTTTGCAGTTAAGAATGCCTTCTTTGGTACATTCGTTTTTCTCTTCTTAGTGCACAAATCTTTTAAGAATTTAGCATAAGCAGGTATTTGTTGAATCATGTCTAAGAGTGGAATGTTTACCTTAACTTGCTTAAATACTTCCAAGATTTTCTCTATTTGTGCACTAGAGTTCTTTTTGAGTCTATTGGGAAATGGGGCTTTAGGCACATAGACTCGCTCAGGTTCAGGCTGAGCTACAGGTTCAGGTTGGGTAGGTGGATTGGGCTTTTCAATTTGGACGTCGGGTTCAGTGGTCAAGTCATATGTGGGTGCTTGATGGCTGGATTGATTAGTCATTCTAGGGTTTACCACATTATTGTCAATTTGTCTTCCGGACCGTAATGATACTACAGCATTGATTTGTTGGAACGGTCCTTCCTCATTAACCATTTGAACCGGTCTAGGGTTGTTATTTCCTGAAGGTGGTTGATAAGATTGATATTGATTATTAGTTCTGGGGTTCACCTCAGGTTGACTTGGAAATTGGCCCTTTTCTCTTTCACCTATTATCTGTGCTAATTGGCTGACCTGTGTCTCTAGCCTTTGGAATGATTGGTTGGTTGTTTGTATAAAAGTTGTCATTAAAGTTTCTAATTTAGTCAACCTAACCTCATGATTTCCATTATTACCCCCAGATGATGTATTATTTTGATTATATGGGGTTGGTTGTTGTCTAGGAGGTTGTCCTTGTTGGTTCCACGAAAAATTGGGATGATTACGCCAACCTGGGTTATAGGTTGATGCGTAAGGATCATTTCTAGAATTGTTATATGTGGCATTGACATGTTCCAGGTTCACACAGTCCTCCATTAAATGACCAGTCTGACCACATCTAGAGCAGGGGGTAGGGGATGCTTGTCGGGTTTGGTTTTGCAGTTCTAGACTTTCCATTCTACGCATTAGGGTAGCTAGTTTTGCCTCGGCCGCTATGTTGGAGTCTATAGCTAAGACACCTGGTCGGGGTTGACTCGCTATTCTAGATCCAATACTCGGGTTGATTGGTGTTCTAGCATTGTCCCATTGCATACTATTTTCAGCTAAATCCTCAAGAAAAGTCCAGGCATCATTTTCATTTTTGGACATAAAATTCCCTTGGCTCACAGATTCTAGCATAACCCTAGATGTGGGTGTCAATCCCTCATAGATAATTTGGCACAATTGCCACTTCGGAATTCCGTGATGAGGGCATTGGGTCAAGACACTCTTAAATCTCTCAAGATAGGAATAGAACGGCTCGCTCTCAGACTGAACGAATGCAACAATTTCATTCCTAATCTTCATAGTCTTATGGTTGGGGAAATATTTTTTTAAGAAAACTTGAACAAATTCAGCCCAACTTCTAATAGATCTTTCGGCTAGACTATATAGCCATTTCTTAGCGTCGTCCTTAAGTGCTAGAGGCACGAATTTCAGACGCACTGCCTCTTCAGGGATATGCTGGTATTGCATAAGAGAGCAGATTTCCTCAAATTCTCTAAGGAAGAGATATGGATCTTCCCTAGAGGTGAACTTAGGCAGCATACTCATGTATTGTGCCTTAAGTTCGAAGTCGCGACCCGGTATGGTGGGCATGACGATGCACGATGGCTGAGCAGCCATCGTTGGGTAGCACCGATCCCTCAGAGTTATAGGTTGCGCAACAGGCGGGTCCACTACGTTCTCACCCATTAGATCCGGGTGAGGTGGTGCAACAGGTGGATTGGGGTTAAGTTCCAGACTGGAATCTAGATGAACTCGTGAGAGTCGATTACTCAAGTCCCGAATCCAAATCTGAGTGCACCGGGTTGAATCAATTTTTTTGAATTCAAATTCGAAATTTAAATTCCAAATTTAATTTCAAGAATTAATTACTCTTTTTTTCGTTTTTTTTTTTTGAATTTTTTTGAATTTTAATTTTTATTTTATTTTTTTAAAAGAAACAAACAATAGAAAGGTAGGGATGAGAAAGGAAAGAAGACTCAGACGAGAAGGGAAACTTAACTCTAAAGGATAAAAATTAGGGTTGGTCAGAAATTTCCTGAACAAGCACGGTTCAAACAATCCTAGACCTAGTGTCACTTAAATCTAGACGACTCCTAACTGGTTGAGTCGAATTGATTCGCTTGATTCACCTCCCTCACTAATCAAACCAAATTGGCCAGGTAGTGTATAGCTAGTGGGGGCGCTTCCGACAGAGTCGGTGCCAATTAGACAACCACTTCGCTTGGAAGACTTTCGTCAACACAAAAACACTTCCTAGACACCAAATTGAATTCGATCGGCTTCAGGTCATAGCAAGTCAAACCAATTCTTCTCCTTAATTGAGTCCGAGTCCTTAGGGGCCAATGTCTAATTGATTTTAAATTTTAAGGCTTGGGTGACACTTTAGGATTGTGATTTGTGGGCCACGGAAGGGTGATGAAATCCCCACCGTATCTTTTCCTACGGAGTTGCCCTTAAGATAGTTTAACTTAGATCTAACAAAGATAGTCAAACAATGGTCTTTTTAATGGGGGCAATTGCAAGGTTGTATGCAAATTAAATTATATGCTTAAATGCAATCGTTAAAAACCGTGATACGTACCTTGCCTCCAGCACTCTTCAACAGAAATTGATTTGCAAGAATTTAGCAAGAATAATGCAAACAAAACATTATATGATGCATGCACTAAGGTCTTTCTAATTTTGCGAATTTTAGGTCAGAGTTGAAATATTGCCAATTATGGAATTTAAGCTTAACACGTGCAATTCTAATAAAAGGAAATTTTCTGAAACTAGAAATTACGAGGAAAAAGGCAACGAAGGTTACCTACGCAATGCTCAGTCGGGTTCGCCGCCCGCTCTCGAAATTTCAGTAGCTTTACGCGTCCACCCAGAGATGAGTCGCGTCCCAGAAAAAGTTGAAGCCCAGAAGCTCCAAGTGTGCGGCGGATTCGCCGCAAGTTGTTCTTCAGGTGCGGCGATTTCGCCGCTCGTTTAGCTCAAATGGTGCTCGGATTTCGCCGTGCACTCTGTTGTCTCCTGAAACACAAATCCAAATACTTAGATCGCGCACAAGATAAACAGGATAAAATCGAAATACAAAAACAACAAAATCTGCGTTGCCTCCCCGGCAACGGCGCCAAAAACTTGGTGAAGATTTAAATTTTTTATACCGCAAGTGCACGGTGTCAATGAAGACGTGGCAAATACGGGTCGAACACAAGGAGGGAGAGATATTGTTATTTTTGGATTTTCGATTAGAGAGAGAGAACAATAATAAGGTTGGTTTTGAGATTTTTGGGTTTTAATTATCTAAAGCAAGAAACATGAACAAATAAAACTAAAACAAGAACAAAGATGGTGAATTCCGTTGGGTGGAGGTTTAGATATCGGGTTTAGATTAGAGAATTCTGAAACTTATAATAAATCATATTAGTTATAAAGCATTACATGATAAATGATTTAACATAAACTCAAGTAATCAAAACATACTAATACAAAATTAAAATAATAACATCTTCTCTTCTCATCACCCTAAATCCGTCACCCCCACCCTTTGGAAAGAGTTAGAAACTCATAGATGGAGGGAGGGAGAAGGGGTCCTAGAGAAACTAAGAAAAGAAAATTAAAAACATAAAATAAAAGAAACAGAATTTTATTGCTAAATTATGGAACAAAAGGAAGAACTCCTCACAACATCGTTCTCGGGGCTATTTATAGCCGATACAAGGGACCTAAGCATGAAATAAGAAAGTACACGCGTCAACACGCAACCGGTAAAATCTTTAGAGCATGAATCTAATTTGGTGCGGCGGATTCGCCGCAATTTACTCTTGAGGTGCGGCGGAATCGCCACCTTTTTGGCTCAGAATCGACCCGGATTTTTCCTGTGTGTTTATGGTATGATTTGATTTTTATTTGCGCGTCTGGATGATTTATTTCCATTCTTTTGAGCTCCGGATTAATTCCTTCCATTGTTGGAGATTTATATTTGATTTTTCTCTTGACTTTCTCCACACAATAACTTGGTCCTTTTATTTTGCAATTAGGTCATTGGCATTTTGCAATTAAGTCCTTGACCTTTTTGCAATTAGCTCCTTGAATGCTTTTATGCTTGGATGCATTTCTATTTGAAACCCGATAAACTTGAACTTGGTCTTTATGATAGAAACGAGTCTTTTGTACGCGTTTATGCTCGGGATGTGGGTAAATTGCATTCAGGTCCCTGTATTCTGTAAATAAGACTAAACACATACCTTAGTAGCATTTATTGATGCAAAAGTAATCTAAATGAAAGACATATGATGCAATGTATGCAATGCATCATCGTGCATTTACGATTATTAAAATGATAAATCAAGTTTTTAGCACGGTTGTTGGGGAGTTGGTCGTAGTTGTTGTTTTCACCATTTCAGTGGGGGGGTTTTTCAAAAATTTCTTTTAGTTTTGTTACGAACAGGGGAATAAGTGGATCGGGAAAGTACACCAAGGCAAAAGAGCATACAGGAGAAGTTTGGAGACCAAAATCCCCAAACAATCCGCCGGCGGCGGATTTGGTGACGAATTTAGTTGTTCTGTTTCAGCAGTAGCTCCCTATTGTTGTACCTAGTTGATGATATATGCCATTGTCCACTTCCAATATGCTCTGTTCTGATGCCAAAAATTAATTTAACATGCATATTCCCCTCTTTAAGACAACTTGGACATTAAAACTCAAAGCAAAAGAGAAGATTGATTGCCATCTAGGTCATGCATCATTTGTAGACCTTGCACGCATTCGTCTTTCTTTTCTTTACATTTTTGTTGTTAATCGCTGGCGTGAGGTACGTGCACTCTTCTCTTCTACATGCATTGTTAAAGCATGCATTAGTTAGTAAGGTGCATCAGGACAAGAATCACATGGGCAATTAGTCCTTCCATAATATTGTCGCAGTCCGACCCTACTCCTTACCCCCGTACACGATCGGGATGCTCATCATTTCCCAAGGCTTCACGTAGAATGTCATTCCGACCATCTAAACAAAATTGCCTTGGGATTCTCTCAACTTCAGAGAGTCCTAAAGTTGAAAAAAATTGTTACAAACAATTGAAAAATATAATTTTTTAGAATGTGATTTAATAAGATACAAGTGATACAACTTACTATCTTCAAGTCGACCGCTTACGACTCGTCTGTGACTTACTCCCCTTTGAAATTTATCCTCGCTCTCTTCGAAGAATCACATCGAGCTACGGGGGAAGGAGGAGACAAGTTTCTTGCTTGCTCCTCACTCATACCGGAGTCAATTGCTTCTTGTTTCTTCTGGCCGATTTTTTCGGCCATCATTTGTTCTTCTAATTTTCGGTATCCCAATCGAGACATACGATGGAGATACTTGTTAGAAGATTGGTTGCTTTTTTGCTCGAATGACCTACAACTACTTTTATTAGATCATCATGTAAGGCAATAACTTAATAAGTTCATATTCTAAATTAAACTCAGTTACCTGAAACTCTGGGGTTTCTCTTGATTTTTTGAATTGAGCCCATGTACTTGGAGTGATGAAGTTATAGTAATTGTATGGATTTCTGTCCTGATACCCTCCGAATATCCACTTGTTTGCTAACTTTGTCTTGAAATCCCTCCAACGGACCACAACGTATTTCATCCGCTTTTTCTTCAAAGTGGTAGTGGATGGGAACTCAAAACTTGCCTATAACACGTGAACATTTTCAATTTGTATATATTAAAAGAAAATTTCTATAACAACAAGACTGCTAATATTTGAAGAATAACCCTGTGGAACCCTTACATCATGCAAACACTGACAGAGAATGCTTTTCTCCTTTCTAGACAATGTATAACAAGCTGGAAGTAAGTAGCTACGGTCTCCCTTCTTCTCTGGTGCTAGCCTTGTGAGTATACTAAGCTCAACAACACCAAGTCTAGCATTATATCCATCTTTTGTCTTACCAAGTACGTTCAATCGAGTGTCAACAAGACTATCACAAATGTTTTTCTCTACATACAACACATCAATACAATGTCTAACTTCTAAAGTTTTCCAGTAAGGAAGATCAAAAAATATGGATCCTTTTTCCAAGAACTTTTGTCATTTGATCGTTTGTACAGTTTTCCAAATTCACATTCAACGTCATACACCTTTCGACGCTGATTTCAACTGGAAGATTCTGAAACTCTTGTTTTCCATTAAATGTTTTCTTCAACCTACGATAAGGATGTGAGTTTGGCAAAAATCTCTAATGAACAAAATAGATTGTCTTACAACCATTAACAATTTGCAAGGAGCATGTATTCTCTTTACAAATTAGACAAGTTTTATGACCTTTGACAGAATATCCAGACAGATTACCATAAGCAGGAAAGTCATTAATCATGCAATAAATCATTGCCTACATTACAAATGACTGCTGACGATAAGCATCAAAAACTGGCTCTTCGTCATCCCACAATCTCTTTAGGTCATCAATTAAGGGTCTTAAATAAACATCTATGTTGTTTCCAGGTTGCTTCAGACCAAAATCATTAAGGACAACATAATATATTTGCACTTCATGCTTAACCACAGTGGCAGATTGTAAATTAGAAGCAAAACGGGCCAAGAAATGCGAATGCTACTCAGACTTCCGAAACCATTCATTACATATGTACAAAGTTCAAGTCGAAGATTCCAGGATTCTTCACCAAACAAAGGAAAGTCGTAGTCTACTTTTTTCCACTGAGGTGAATATGCAAAATGATGTAGCAACTGATCATTTGGTTTCTCACGATCAACATGCCCTGTCAAGTTTTTG
Source organism: Triglochin maritima (assembly GCA_963682175.1). Lineage (NCBI taxonomy): Eukaryota > Viridiplantae > Streptophyta > Magnoliopsida > Alismatales > Juncaginaceae > Triglochin > Triglochin maritima. The sequence continues at coordinate 24,292,674 of OY821788.1, read as the reverse complement.
GAATCCTCCTTACACGCAAACAAACGTTTAACCCTTGGTATCATCAAAAGATACCACAAAATTTTAGCAGGAGGTCCTTTGATTTTCAAATCATCACCATCGACATTGTCTTTCATTTTGTATCGTGAAACATTTCACCTGGGACAGAAATATAAGTTTTCAAACACACCCCTATACAATATATAATCATTCAAACATGCTTGTATCTTCCTATATTCCATTACCATAGGACACAACACTTTCTTAGCATCATAAGTTCTATCCGGCAGTTCATTATAATCTAGAAGCATCTCTTTCAATAGCTTCAACAGTGATGTGAAACTGACATCGATCCAACCATTTCCTGCTTTTAAATTGTGCAATTTCAACACCGGTAACAATCTAGTAAATTTGGTGCAACCCTTATACAACGGCTTCTCATTGTCACTCAACAAACTACCAACTAAATTGGGGTTCGATGAAAAGTTTTCAGCTATATCCTGAACCATTTCCTCTAATTGATCTCCCACAGTTACATTCTCCCCGTCATTCTTGGAACAACTAAATGATTCATTTTCGCTGTGTCATATCCACTGTCTATAACTTGTGTCGAAACATTTCTCAAACAAATAATCTTTTATTTTCTGAAAAATCAGCACTGACATATTATGGCACATACTACATGGACAATACGCCATGTCTCTATCATTCATATTCTTTGAATATTTTTGTCAACCTCTAAGAACATATTCACTCGGTTCTCATACTCATCACTCAATCAGTTTGAAAGAATCCCAGCTCGATCCATTTCAATATACAAATTAAGAAAAATGATAGTTATTATTGAAGTCAAGAAATAAAATTTCAATTTAAAAGAAGGTGTTTATAGATGAGAAGATCCGAAGACATGAAGATGAGAAAATAATGACTCTGGAGAAAGGACATGAAGTCCTTAATCTAGTGTGGGAATAAGGAAGGTTAGATACCTAACTAAGCAATCAAGGCAAAAGCAAGCTGATTGACAACATATCATGCATATATTTGTGTCCTATATCCTTTATTTTTAGCCTAAGTATTTCTACGTAATGAGTTTTATGGTTATGTTTCAGGAATAAACAGGTTTGGGAAGAAGAGACTCGCAAAGGACTCAAAAGCAAGGAAAATGACTAAGTTGCAAGACTTATGGACTGAGATGAAAGAGAATGACCCAGATGTAAAACCAAAATGATCAATGAGCAAATCAAGAAGCTCCACACCATCGTGACGAGTATTTTGGCAATTAGATATGGGCCCAAACATCAACAACCAAATTGGGTTCACCAAAAATGAAGAAATCAACCCAGAATCAAGCCACCCAAAACTAGACCCGATCAAGCCCATCCAGACCGCCAATTGGTTGTCCCAAACCGCCAATTGGCGGTCTATTTGGCCCCAAATGGTACGTGCTTCAGTCGTGTGTTTGATTATGTTGTATTTAGTCCATATTTAGTATGCTTTTAGTCCCATAACGTGGGATAGTCCTGGTTTAACTTTTCCATGCCTATAAATAGAACTTTTCACCTTCCTTTGTATTTACCCATTACTTGGTGGCATTCTCTCTACTTGGAGTAAGCCTTGGAGCAAAACTCAAGGTGGAGAAGAATGCTACTTGTAATGTGAGTCATTTAATAAAATAATTCCTCCTAGTTTGTTTTAATGTTGTCTTAGTTTTAATGCTTGCATGTTTAGCTTGTTTGTTTTCTTTATCGTAGTATAATTAGAATGTCTCCTTTTTTGTTTATAGTTTAATGAGTAGTGAGTAGTTTCATCCCCCTTTGGGGGGTGGAGATGATGTTTATACATGCAATAAAGAATGGAAATGAATGCTTTATTTTGAAATGTGTTGATAAATGTGAATGTATGCTTGCTTGTTTAGAGTAGAACACTTCACTTGATGAGTTTTTCTACATCTATTAGACACCTCACATACTTGTTTAGGTTCTGAAATAACCAACTTGTGTATGTGAATGTTAATCAACAAGGTTAGTGATTGGATTGATAGGTTTTGTCATATCCATTAGACACTTCCTATGTATGAAAACACAACCTACATTTGTGCCCACTGAATGCATTCTTCACCATCTTATTACGTGAGTACACACACTCCACCCCTTAGGGGTTTTTCTTCTTGATTTCCAACTTTTTTCCTAGCTTCTCTTTGTTTAGTTTAATCAATCGCTAGTTGCTTTTTTTCGCATTTCTTACTTACTAGTATAGTGTAGTTTAGCTTAGCATAATCAAATCTCTTCCCCCCTTTTTGCCACTTGATTTCGAACAAACCAGAGTCGACTCACCTTCCTGTGGATCAACCCGTACTTTCCACCGCTACATCGGGTTGTGCACTTGCGGTTTTATCTTTAATATCAAACACAAGCCTAAAGTCCACTATAGGTCCTTAGCACTAGACGACGTCTAACTTTGAGGTCCCACCAATGACCACTAGTCTGTAGGACATCAAGAACTCAGCGGTTCCTATAATCTCAGGGAGACTAGATGGGCAACGACGTTCAGGCCATGACGATCTTAAATGGTTTTCTCTCCTTAATGCGTCCAGAAATTTTAGGGGCCAACGTTTAAATTGATTTTATTAAGGCTGTTTATTATGTGGTTTTTGGGCCAAGGAACGGGTGATGAAATCCCCCACCTCATTTTTTGTAGGTGACTACCCCCTAAGTGTTTTTCATACCTTAATTTAACAAATAACACACCAGACAATCACTCACTCTATTGTTTCAATGCAATCCTACTAATTAATGCATGCTTTCTAATGAATGATGAGTAAAAGAGATTACGTACCTTACGCCAGCAATCTAGGACGAAATCATAAAAGAAATAATAAATACGATGATTACATGCGTGGAAAGTCTTATATGATGAATGACTTAGCAAATATTGTCTAATCTTTTGTTATAGGTTATTAAAGGCCAAGTTGCTTAAGGGTCGATGAGTTACTATCATACTACCAACATATATATAGACAATATGTAAATAATATGTCATTTAGCAAATATTGTCCAATATTTTGTAAAACTGAAGCAATATGTAAATAATTAGCTACAGATAAAGATGTTCATGCAGAAGTATTATTAAAACGAAATATAACAAGTTACATAGGGCATCATCTAAGACAAATATGTCTGCATTCTGCTTGCAGAAATCCCTCTCGACTACCTTTTCCCATGCATGCAATAAAACAACACGCGGTTCACTTTACACTTAACCCACTCCCACAAATCCTTATATATCCTATTTTTACTTATATGCTGGTGAGTTGGGGAAGAACGATCTAATGGGGAAGATCTTTAGAAAAAAGGTGAAACTCATATATTCATATTTATCATGGTTATTTATCCAAAAAATAATATTTATCATGGTTTAGATTGTGGGGGATGACAAATACTATAGATGGTATGTCGGCAAAATTTGAAATCAGACCAAAATATGGAAAACAAAACAAATATATAAATGTCTTAAGGTAATCGACTAAACACACAACTATTTAAGTCAGATATTCAATTCTAGAACATCTGGGGATATCATGTTATTGTCATTGAATCTAAAGGCTAACTAACTAACTCCTGAACACATGGATCAATTTCCCTGTCCAACAACATAAGCTGAAGCTATGACTAGAAAATAATACGAGAAACTAGACGTGAGAATATAGTATGAGTTTATCCGAAGCCCAAGTTGTTGCAATAAGAAACAATGTGGTCATCTACATCTACAGAGAAGTTAACATAGTTTTAAAGAAAATTGATGGGCAAATCCAACTTCTTTTACATTAGCAATATCCTCTATAACAGTCTTACTACTAATAATAACTTCTGCAAGTGAAAGAAAATTATGTTCCCTCCATCATTTGTGGAAACCCTAAACACATTTCCTGCTAGTCCAAGGGGCAAGGCTAGACTAAAAACACATGTAGACATCAAATAGGTAATCTACATTACAAGACTACAAACAAAAGAAGAAGAAGAAGACCTAGACGTCGAAAATGACTTCATTTTTTGGGTTAAAAATCCCAACTTTGGAGAAAGAAAATTGAAGAATCACTAAAATCCTACACTTTCGCTCAAAAAATTGAACCTTTACAAGCAAAACAGTTTAGGGAAAACCATCACATTCCTCGCTTACTTCAACCAAAAGCAGAGAAAACAAGCAAAAAGGCACCAACGAACAATCACTACCTCCATCCATATAAGCCCACCAAACTCAACCATCAGACCATGTCTTAAAGCAAAATAAGAAGCAAAAGAGACAATGCAACACAAGAGACAGTACATACTATTGTGACTGTCATGGATGGTAGAAGGTCATGGTTATCGAGGTCGTAGAGGTGGTTGTGGTGGCTGTAGTGGTGGAGGTCAGTCGAGGATGCGGAGGCTGCAGTGGCGGAGGAGGTCGATCGAGGTTGTGGACGATGCGATGGCTAGGGTTTGGTCGGAGATTTGTAACGGTGGTTAGCATTTTGCGCTAGGGATTTGCCGGGTTATAATCAGATCACAAGATGAATTGATGTTTGACTTACGTTTTTCTTTAGTATATGGACCTATAGACGTCGGCTATAGAGCTCACGCGACGTCTATACTCCTTTATTAGGATATAGATGTCGATCATAAAGACCACGCGATGTTTATACTATAGGCGTCGGATAATTTGAAAACAAACGTGTATACCCTTTATGGGGAATAAGTGTCGGCGAATTGGAACAATTGATGCCTATTCTGTTTAAATTTTGGATCGGAGTTACAAATACATGAGTTATGTTAGTTTAAATGAGTTTCAACTTTGAAAGTTTGTGAGTTTAAAATTTTGGTTCCTTTTTATTGTTGTTAAAAACACTGACGTCTAGATGTGAGTATAGACGTCGGCTACCAGTAAACGCAACATATATACCTATAGATGTCACATTTATGGGAGACTGATGTGTATTGGGCGACACTTATTCCATATTCTACACTAGTGAAACAGGTACACTTTTCTTAATTTGAGTAATTTCTTCTTGCATTTGAATCCATTTCTCTTCGCTTCTCTTCCTTATATCCTCACATACGAGACACCACAAACAAACACTAGAGTAGCAAAACTAGCACGATGTGTCACATGGCGGCTTTAATGCGCCGTATGGATTCGATTGAGCTCCAAAACCAGCACGATGTGTCACATGTGTTTGCATCTGGTCTAGCTCCCTGTCATCTATATGGTAGGATAGGTCATATAGGAGGTGAGTGTGCATCCATTCCTCCTGAGATGGAACATGTCAATGCTATCTATGATAGATCTAGGAATGACCCATATTCATCATCATATAGCCTGGATGGAGGAACCACCCTAATTTTTCATGGAACCAAAATAATGCCATGGGTGGTCCGTCAAACTCCTCTCGACCACCTAACCAACCACACCAACCTCACATGCATGCACAATCTTATCAGCCACCCCAAACTCAAATCACCAATCAATCGGGTTTCCCAAATTCCAACAATATGGAAACTCGATTCAATTCACTTGAGACCTTGACTCGTGGACTTGAAAACTCAATGAATTTTTTTATGTCAACCACAAGTCAAGTTCTGACTTCAAATCAGCAGACCATCAAATCTCTAGAGCTTCAGATGGGCCAATTGGCTCAGTCTGTACATGAAAGAGATATAGGGACTCTGCCTAGCCAGCCGGAGGCTAACTCCCGCATGTACCAGCAACAACACATGCAAAATGAGAGTGTGGTACCTCGGGGGCAGCAAGTGAACCATGTGGAGGAACATGTTCACCATGTCAATGCCATTGTAACATTAAGGAATGGAAAGCAGGTTGACAATCACATTTCCTTGCCACCACCACCATCTATGCAGCCCCTCAGTGGGAATGGTGGGAAGAAGAGGTTGAGGGTGAGGATAATACACCAACGCCTCCTTCTCAGGCACCGCAGAAAACCTACCTGCCAAAAGCTCCCTATCCTAGTAGGTTAACCAAAAATCAGAGTGACACAATGGATAATATATTAGAGGTGTTTAAGCAAGTGAAGGTTAACATCTATTTGTTGGATGTCATCTAACAAATACCTCAATATGCCAAAGTGTTAAAAGATCTCTGCACAACCAAGAGGAAGACCAATGTTCCTAGGAAAGCATTCTTGGCTGCAAATGTAAGCTCACTTCTGTCCAATCCCACCTACACAAAATAGAAGGACCCTGGGTGTCATACTATTCAGTATACGATAGGGGACACTAGCATGAGTAATGTATTGCTTGATTTAGGATCGACGGTCAACCGCCTCCCATTTTCTGTTTATCAACAGTTGAACTTGGGAGAATTGAAACCAACTAAGATCACCCTCCAATTGGCGTATATATCCATTCGTATTCCAAAGGGAATTATCGAGGATGTGCTTATCAAAGTTGGAGATTTTATATTTCCAGTAGATTTTGTTGTCCTCGATATCAATCCTGTTGCGAACACCCACTCGCAAATACCTTTGATTTTGGGTAGACCATTTCTGGCAACCTCCAACACCTTAAATAATTGTAGAAATTGTCTCATTCGGTAACATGAGTGCCGAGTTTCATGTGTTCAACTCTGGTAGGCAACAAGAGCCCATGGACCAACCTTTAAATCTCAATCTTATCGGCCAATTAGAGAAAGCACCGCAAAATCAACGAACACCCTTAACACAAATGCACCTCATTGAGAATGTTTGTGGGCCCAGCGAAAACTCATTGCATGTCTTTGCAATTCAACAGAGTGAGCTGGCATCAAACATGAATGTACAGGGGGAGTGTTCGTTGCATGATTCAGTTGAGACCATTAGTGAGGGACACACACCTTAGCATATGCCCATTCTAGAAGGTGTCGTTACCCCGTGTCCCAGGACTATTGAGCCCTTTGAGCTTCATATTGACTCAAACAAGGACCCACCTACGACCGAGCTTATGCATGATAATATACAGGAGGTTGGGTGGTCCTTGTTGGATGACTTGGGGAGAAGCCCCATTCTTAGTGAAAGTGGTGTGCCACATCCTTCGAATGAGCCTGGGGAACTCATTCCGATGCACGCACCTATTGGTTGGAGGGTTTTGTTTGACAAGCAACTAAACCCTAGTGAGGGAATGCAACTCCACTCATTTACATTGCGTACGCTCAACCAATATCATGAGGGGTTCGAGCCTTTCAATTTTGACCTTTCACCCTTTATGACACCTCAGAGTACCAATGAAGTGGGCCCATTTTTGCAAATCTCTGGTCTACAGGACTCGATGTTCTCATTTGATGTTCATTGACCAAATGATAATGAGAATATCTTTGTTGATGTATATATCTTGTTTAGAAGAAAAAAAGCAATAAAAGACTCCACCAGTGAGCAATGATTGTTGTGCGCCCCAACCCTTGTGTATTTGGGCCACATTTGGTTGACGTATTTGTCTCCCTTCTTAAGTATCTCACAGTTTTTTGGGAATTCGGGGTTATGTCCATCAACATGACCATGAAATTCTCATTGTGCTTCACGTTGGTCAGATCTTTTCTTTGTCATGCATAAATCTATGTAGTTTCATACTCACATTCATTGAGGACAATGCATAAAGTAAGTGTGGGGGGTGCTTTACCTTTGTATATATGTGGAGTCGAGTATTTTTTGTTTTGCTTTTCATTTTCTTTTGTTTGTATTGTTAAGGTCATGATAGTGTGCTGCATTTAATATTGATATATCTACCTGCCATGATCCTTGGGTGACTTGTCTTCTTTTGCTTGCCTAGCACTTTAAATTTTCACATTTCTTTCAAAATCTTCATGTGTTTGCAAAAGAAAATGTTTTCTGGGTTTTGCATGTGTTTACCATGTGCAAAACCGTTGAAAGGCAAAGTAAAAAGAAAGCTCCCAAAATTGTCTTGAACATGATGCATTAGGATATCTAGTATACTGACTTTAGGTCTTATCGAGTCGTAAAGATTCACCCCCGTCTTCCCTCGGGGGGGCATGTAATCATAGGGTTCAATACTCAAAGAATTAAAGAAGTCCACCCTGAACCTAGTTAGTCAATAATTAGTGTCTGTTAATATAATGAACTTTGTTGTAGTCAAGGACCCTTTAAATCTTGTTGCGAGACATTAAGTGTAGGGGTTTTCATTCATGTGTAGATAAGAAATAAGTGAGTAGGCGTTCTCTATTCTCGCACAGCTCCTATCACTCGGGAAATTTGGTTTGAGGGGACTTTGTGCCTGGTGCTTTCGAGTCATCTGACTTGGGATGCACGGACCGAACTCCCGTTACACGTGTGGTAGGGATTGCCCTATGTTGAGATGTGGGAAAAGGTGTACGTGATAGTGTAAGTCCGCATAGATAATGATGCACGAAACCTAACCCTGGGAGAATTACACTCCAACTAGTAAGAAAAAAAAGAAAAAAAATGGTAATGCAAATAAGAACCTTAATGGACTTTACACTTTGTATCACTTGAGGATGTTGAGGTTGTCCATGTCTTTCGCTTAAGTCCTTAATTAACTTGCACGAATATATCATTAGGCTAGGTGTGTGGACTGGATACATATATAGAGTCGGCCCGTAGGATTACTGTGTCCAACGATCGACAAAAATGAGTCAATCGAGTCGAGTTCTAGATTGAGTAATGCATCAATGTTCAGATTTTGTGGGTATCCGCTGAAAACCCTCAGGAGACAACACTCCTCGTCCTTGGAGACAAGGAGGTTTAACGGCTTGTTGCACATGGTAAGTGCAATCGTGTGCCACATTTATGGGAAACCGATGTGTATTGGGCGACGCTTATTTCATATTTTGCACTAGTGAAAGAGGTCAACTTTGCTTCAATTGAGTAATTTCTTCTTGCATTTCAATCCATTTCTCTTTGCTTCTCTTCTTTATATCCTCACACCTGAGACACCACAAACAAACACTCGAGTAGCAAAAAATTTGAGTAAAATAAAGGATATACAACATGAATGCAATCTATGAAATGCTACTAATCAAGTACCTTGACACTTACCATTTGCTAGTCCCGAGCAAAACATAAAGGAAAAGCATACGAAAAACAAGAAATCCAAACTTACTTTCGTAGGAATCACGATTACACTTAGCATGTGAAACAAGCCGTTAAACCCCTTTGTCACCAAGAAGGAGTGATGTCTCCTGAGGGTTTTCAGCGGATATACCCACAAAATCCAAACATTTATACATTATTCAACCTAGAAACACGACTCGATCGACCTACCTTTGTCGATCATTGAACGGTAATCCTATGGGTCAACTCTCTATCTGTATCCAGTCTACACACCTAGCCTAGGGAACCATTCGTGCAAGTTAATTAAGGACTTAAGTGAAAGACGTGGGCAACCTTATCATCCTCAAGTGATACATCATGTAAAGTCCATTAAGGTTCTTATTTGTATTTATTATTTTTCTATCTTCTTTTCTTCTCTTTTTTCATTTTTTAAAACTAGTTGGTGTTTAATTCTCCGAGGGTCGGGTTTCGTGCACCATTTCTTGTGAGGACTTACACTATCACGTACACCTTCCCCCCAAATCTCCACATAGGGTGATCCCTACCACCCATGTAATGGGAGTTCGGTCAGTGCATCCCAAGTCAGATGACTCAAAAGTACCACGTACTAAGTCCCATCGGACCTAATTTCCCAAGTGATATGAGTCGTTCGAGAAGAGAGAACACCCTTCTAAATTATTTCTTATCTACATATGAACCAAAACTCCTGCACTTAAGGTTTCAAAATAGGATTTTAAGTGTCTCTGACTATGACAAACTTCATTATGTAACGGACATGAATTATTCGACTTACTAGGTTCAGGGTGGACTTCCTTATTTGTTTAAGTACTGAAACCCTACGATTACTCTCCCCCCGGGGGAAAACTGGGGTGTATCCTTACGACCAGATAAGGCCTAAAGCCAGTGTACAAGGTATCCTAATGCATCATATTCAAGTCAATTATGGGAGATTCCTTTTTACTTTGCCTCTCAATGGTTTTGCAAATGCTAAACACACGCAAAACCCACAAAACACTTTCTTTTGCAAACACATGAATATTATGTGATTGACATCGTATAATGCATATATTTGCGTCTTATATCCATTATCTTTCACATAAACAATGCTACGTAACGATTTTTATGTTTGAGTTTCAGGAATAATTAGGTTTGAGAAGGAGAGACTATAAAAGGACTTAAAAGCAAGAAAAAAAACTAAGTTGCAAGACTTATGGACTGAGATGCAAGAGAAAGGGACCCGAATGTAAAACCAAAGGACAATGAGCAAATGAAGAAACTCCACACCATCATGAGGAGTATTTTGGCAATTGGATTCGGGTCGCAAGCCACACAACCGATTAGGATGCATCATACATGAAGAAATGGAGCCAGACAATGACACTTTGAACCAGAGCCCGATCTGAAGCATATAGACCGCCAATTGGTGGCCCAAGACCACTGAGTGGCAGTCTGGATTAGTCCGGATCTTTTGAGGTTTATTCGGGTCATGTATTAAGGTGTTTTATGTCTATTTTTAGTAGCGTATTAGTCCCATATCGAGGGATTGTCGCCGATTACCTTTTTTCTTTGTCTATAAATAGAACTCTTCACCATCCATTGTAATCACTCATTGCTTGGTGGCATTCTCTCCATTTGGAGTAAACCTTGGAGCAAAAACTCAAGGTGGAGAAGAATGCTACTAGTAATGTGAGTCATTTAATAAAATAATTTTTCATTGTTTTGTTCTCATGTTGTTTCTTTTTTATGCATGCTTAGCTTAGTCTTGTTTTTTGATCTTAGGCTTAATTAGTTAGAATGTCTCATATCTTCTTTAGTTTAATTGCTAGAATAATGTGTAGTGAGTAGATCCATCCCCTTTGGGGGGTGGAGATGATGTTCATATATATTATGAAGTTTGGATGTTTGATGAATTTTTGATTGTGTAGACTTGCATGTTTTGTACGTTCATTGGGGGTATTTTAATCATCTACATGTTGGGAAATTTTGATGGGTTATACCATAAGATTTAGACACTTCCCATGCTTAGTTTTCTCATGTTTATTGACTGAAATTTCTTGTTGAATAGGCTACCTGTTAGTTATGTGTTTGTATTGGTGTTTGCTTGCTTGCTTGATTGAAAAAACTTTGTTTTGATGGGTTTTGCCATAACATTTAGACACCTCCCATGCTTACCTTTGTTCTTCACATGAGTTTATGGTTTTTTATGAGTCTTGCCATATCTTTAGACACTTCTCATGCTGAGCCTAATATTATGTTAATCAAGTAGTAATTGCCGATACGTTGTGGGAATGGATTGATAGGTTTTGCCACATCTTTAGACACTTCCTATGCATGAAGACACACACACAACACACACACATACATACTTATTAGTTTAGTGTAGTTTAGCTTTAGCATAATCACATCTTTTCTCCCTTTATTCTCCATCTTATTTCGGTCATACCAGAGGCTGCTCACCTCCCTACGGACGACCCGTACTTGCCCCATCTTCACCAACGGCTGTACACTTGCGGTCTAAATTTAAAACGAACAAACATTATGAAAGTCAAAAAATTTAAAGCACTAGGCAAGTCACCCAATGATCATGGTATAGCAGATATATCAATGTAAATTGCTGCACACTATCATGACCCTAACAATACAAACAAAAGAAAACCAAAGAAAAATAATAGAAAAGACTCGACTCGAAGATCTGACCAACGTAAATCGCAAAAAGAAGTTCATGGTTTGGTTGATGGACACAAACCTGAATTCCCCAAAACCTGTGAGTTACTCAAGAAGGGAATACCAATACATTAAAAAATGGAGCCCAAGTCCTCAAGGATCAGGACTCACTAAATCTATTTTTTACAACTATATACAACAAGAAGCATTCACCATCCTTTGTCAAGACAATCAAAGGGAACCTCATAGTGGATCAATGTACTTGGAGTTGGAACATGAGACCACGTGGGGCCAAAATACTCATGCGTGGGCCCCCTCACAATGTATGCAAGATATCGAGAGAGGTTCATGAATTGGTGGGGCCAAAATACTCATGTGTGCCCCCTCACAATGTATGCAAGATATCGGGAGAGGTTCATGAATTGGACGCAAAGGCGTTTGATTCAAAGGATCAAACTAAAAGATCTCGAACCTCTCAAGAGTTTGGGAACAATTGCGCAACGGAAGAAGAGTTCCACACGGTGCAGTATTAAATCAAGATCATCGATCCAAACTCTCCAACCAACAGGGTGGTGTGTCGGAAAGAGGTCAAGAACCTCGTTATGCTTACCTGACACATCAGGCGAATAGAAAGTGGGTCTTTCACCCAAGATATCCACTAAAGACATCCCAATACACTAATCAGTTCTTATGATGATAGGAGTATTAGGGAGTTGCTTCCCCACCAACGGTGGGTCCTTGAGGGACACAACATTACGATCATGTGGCTCAAGGGCCACGGAACAAAAAGATAAGGCACAATCCTGTTCCATCTTAAAATCAAGTTGGTCCATGTTATCATTAATTTGGATCGAATCCTCTACCAAGTGATCGTGAATTGAAACCCTAAGTCCCTCAGACTGACTAAGGGTTTGACTTTGACAGATTATGCTTTGAATTTTTGGATGTGGTGAGTGTTCGATATTACAAGATGAATCCTCATATTGACAAGAAAGGTCACCCTCCTCACATCTGCATTTCCATAGTTTGCAAGGAATTCAAGTTAGACTTCAATAAATTTTGAGTGGTTTCCAATAACATGGAGGTTTATTCTACGAAATCATGTATGGGGTCAACTGTGAGGGTCAAGTCAGAATTTGGGAAATTTTTGGGTTGGGTGTTGATGGGCTGAGGATGAGTCCAATGGTTGGTAGTCGGGTGTTAGTAGAATTCTAGGTATTTGGGAGAAGGATATTGGGGTGGGCATGATGTATGATACTGAGTATTTCTATGGTTTCCCATTAATATGTTGAGTATGGGTCATAAGGAGTACTTTGGTGGAAAATATCATTATATTCGGGTTCGGGAGGAACATACGAACACTCTTCGAACACCTGACCACTTAAACTACTCTGGACATCCGACGTGGCTTCTGGAACCACTGATCCACCCAAAGTTTCTTGTAATGACTCAGTTTGTTCACCAACATATGATCCGACACAACTTGATGATGATCTAGCAATTGGTGCCATTATCATATTACCTCAATTTGAAGAGTGCTCAGCTAAACAATTAAAATTGTCCCAACCATGTTGGGTGTTTGTATGAGGCACCCCAGGATACATGGGTTGGGTATACCAGGGAGAGTGGTCTTGGTCCCAATAATGAAATGAATGATCACCTATGTAACCATCCATCTCGAAAATACACTCGCAAATTGACTACTCTCACCACCACCACGAGATCAAGCTCGTAAAAAACGCATGACTCGACCTTAAAACACTAAGAGAATGAGTAAACGGGAGGAGACTAAACGATAGAAGTAATGGAGAAGAAGACTCAGGTAAGAAGAGAAGAAGCCTTAAGAGCTAGCACGGTAAGGGTGATGGTAGAAGCCTAAGCTAGTAAACACAGCTCAAACAAACCTACGCCTAACTATATATAGGTCCTTACGTTAGACGATGCCTTATCGTGATTCCCCACACTCACAAAAGCCCGACCTCCCTCAACCGAAGGTCACAAAACCGCATGAGAATGTCAAGACCCGGAGGTCCCAAAAGTCTCAAAACAAAGAACGACGTTCAGGTCATGACGTCGAGAATGGGATCGTCTCCTTAGTGTGCCCAAAGTCCTTACGGTTGATGTCTACTTGATTTTAATTTGGGCTTCAGATTAGTATGATTTTTGGGGCCAAGGAATGGGTGATGAAATCCCCCACCTTAACTTGTATGGGGCAGCCCCCTCCTTAGTAGTATTTTTGAGTCTTGAATCTAAAAATCAACTCTCCAAACAAACACTCACCTCACACTTGTCCCAATGCACCTTACTAACTAACTAATGAATGCTTTAACCATGCATATAGAAAGAGAAGAATGCGAGTACCTCACGCCAGCGATCGACAACATAAAAGTAAAGAAAAGAAAGATGAATGTGTGCAAGGTCTTCAAATTATGCATGACGTAGATGAAAGTTAATCTACTTTTTTGCTTTGAGTTTTAAAGGGCAAGTTGTCTTAAAGAGGGAGGGGAATATGCATGAAAAATTAAGTTTTGGCATCAAAACATAGCATATATGAAGTGGAAAGTGGTATATATAAGCTATGAATAGAGAGATAGAAAACTACACTAGAATCAGGAAAGCAAAAATGCTCACCAAATCCACCACTGACGGATTGTTTGGGGATTATGGGCCCCAAACTTCTCCTCTGTGCTTTTTTCCCCTTGTGTCATTCTCCGGTCCACTTGTTCCATTCTCCAATAACAAAACTAAAAGAAAGTGTAAGAAAAACCCACCAAAATGGTGGAATCAACAATGACTATGACCAACTACTCGTCAACGGTGCAAAAGCTTGATTGATCGTTTTAATTTACCGCAAGTGCACGATGTCGGGCAGACACGACAAGTACGGGTCGTACTACAATGAGTTGTAGGCATTGTTGTTATCACCATACTCGAATGGGAAGAGGAATAGATAGAGATATTTAGTCTAAGCTAACTAAACTAAACTAAGATAGAAGAAACAATCTAATTAAATCTCTTGGAGTGGAGGTGTTATGTCCCTAACCCATTTAGGGTGCTAATGGTGTTTAAGTGGGAGGTTTGCATGGGGAAGGCCAGAAGAGGATGTGATGGGGTATGGAGGGATGTGTTTGATTTGATGGATTGGATTGGTGTTGGATTTGGTGTGAGATTTGGTTTTGTTGAGGAGAAAACCAATGTTTCTCTCTTCTATTCCTTTCTTATTCTTCCATTTTCCATCTCTCACCAAGACTTTTTTTCTCCCTCTCTCTCTCTCACACATTTTCTCTTCCTTTTCCGGCGTTCCAGAGGAGGTGGAGGTAGCTCCAGCTTGAGGCGTGCGGGGGTTGGTGTGCGAGGAGGCGAGCGTGCGGTTGCAGACCGAAGGTGGTTGCGTGGGATCTCCGGCGTGGGTCGTCAACCGTGAAGTAAAGGTATGCTAAGTTATTTGCATTAGTTTTACTCACACGAGGTGTGAGGGTGTCTCGCCTACGACGAGCGGTGGTTGGTGGACCACTGGAGTTGTTTTTCCTTGGCAAACGTCGTGTTGGCTGATGGTCCGGGCAAGAGTGATAGGGCCTCGTGTAGTGTGTTGCTGGATGGACTGCTAGACGGCAAGATGTGGACATGGACATTTCTGGACTACTAGACATGGACGTGGAGATGTTTGGACAATTTTTGGACAAATCTCTGGACGGATGTTTGGACAGCTTTTTGGACAGATTTCTGGACAGATGTTTGGACAGATTTCTGGACGTGTTTATGGACCGATTTCTGGAGAGATATTTGGACAACTTTTTGGACATATATCTGGACAAATGTTTGGACCGGTTTTGGGATAGCTTTCTGGACAACTTTCTGGATAGATTTCTGGACATGTTTATGGATAGATTTCTGGACAGAGTTTCTGGATGTATTTATGGACAACTTGCTAGACTGATTGCTTGGCATAGCTACTGGGCTTGGTTGCAAGTATAACCTTTGGTTCATGCCCTTGTTTAGTGTAAACTTTGTCCACGAAAACCCGTGTCCTCTCCTAGAGCGTGAGTCGGGAGGTGACGGTGGGTGTGTTGCTCGTGCCTACCTAGGGACCGCCGTGTGGAAGAGTGGATACTTGGAGCGTGCCACATTTGTGTTATGGGTGTAGTATATGTTTTACTTGACTCATTATTAGAGTAGTAGACCTGACGGATCGTGGATCCCATTGCATGATGATGCATGTCTCTGGGAGCATAATGACCCTGCGGACTATGGTCTGGAATCCGTCCAATGTTGTGTCGAACGTATGTTGTACCGCCAATGTTGTGCTGGCGATGTCGTTGAGGTTGTGTCGGCGATGATGTTGCCAATGATGTTCCGGCTTGTGGTCATCCGATGTTGTGCCAGACTTATGTTGTACCACTGATGTTGTGTCGGCGATGCCGTAGATGTCGTTCAGGCGATGATTTCTTAGTTGGCACCTATTAAGGGATTGTTGGATCGATCAGGCTACGGCTCCGTTGGTGTGGTGTAGACCACGTTGTTTCATTTGGCGTGGAAGTGCAAATGCTCCTCACCGATCGCTTGGCTCGTGTAGTCGCGTGTGGGGGTGCGTCGTGTACACTGTATGTACCTACGGTAGGTCTCCGAGGGAGACCCATTGTGTGTTGGACAGATGTCCTTGTTGCCCCTTTGAGGGTGTTTATTGTTGTTGTAGGACTGAGGTCATGTTTCACCCTTGGAGGGAACCTGTTTTCACTATTGAGGGCATGACATGCTACTAGTATGATAGGTTCATTACCGTACTATTGCATGCATATAGGTGAGCTTGGCATACAGGGTTTCCTAATGGGAAACTCATGCATTGTTGTTTAATTCATGTTTCAGGACCGCAGTAGGTTATGTGGGGTGGTGACAGCGGGCGCATGCATTTTGGGGTCAAGATCCTCTTTGGATTATTTGAGGTTGTCACGATTACATGTACCTGTCTTTCATTGTATTGATGTAATCATGTATTTTTGACAAACTTTGTTGTATTTTGGTGCACCGACTGGTTGTATAAGTAACATTCCTGCTTTGTCAATTGTTATCTTCAGATCTCTTTATGGTTAAATTTCAAATTTTCCGTTGTTTTGGGATGTTACAAGAGGTGCAATAGTGAGGTGTGTGTCAATGAGGATGTCCAACCATTAAGCATGTGTGTAAGAGTATGTGATTACAAGTAGAAGTTACTATGGAATCTAAGTGTGAAACACGTACAATTACATGATATACAAGACTAGGATAGGATAGCATGACGTTAAGAACAATTTTATGGATTCTAAAGTATAAAATAAGCACCTAGTGTGGCCATTAAAACATTAATTATTCCCAAGCATAACCTTAGTTCATTCATGCAACATAAACCTAACCAAGCAACTATTCATTTCAGTTCCATCATCAAATAGAACCAATCAGAAGCAACATGTCAAACATAAATCTAGCATGAAACAAGTGCCAAGTGTGGCCATTATCTCATCTAAAACAAGGTAAACATGCTACAAGTTTAAGATCTAACATTAAGCACATGGAAATGACACAAATAAGAAGAACTCATCATACACTTCACCACCAACTACATTACCTCCACTATAAATGAGGTGGATCTACTCTCTACTCATAACAACAAGCATGGAAAGCAAGAAATTTACACTAAACAAGGCAAGAATAGGAAATTATTGGCATCATATCATGAATATATTTGTGCCTCATATCATCTATTTTGAATCTAAGCAATGCTATGCAACGAGTTTTATGTTTAAGTTTCATGAATAAACAGGTTTGAGAAGAAGAGACACAAAAATGGACCAAAACGCAAGAAAAGGACTGATCGGTGAGACTTATGGAACTTCATCCATATTTCGTTCCATATCATTTGCTGCATTTCTTTAGTTTTCATTTGCATCGTAATCTAGTTTGTTTTGCATTCTAGTGTAATTGTCTTTTTACTAGTAGCATAATAATCTCTTCTTCCACCATTAGTTGGCGTCGTTGTCAGGGAGGTGCTCTGTCCAGACTCTGGTTTGGACGAATTGAGTGGATTTAATCTTTTATTTTTAGTTTTGGTTTGTTTCAGGGCTTACCAGGATCAAGGGGAGGTTCGAGGAGAAATTCAAGGGAGCAAAACGGTAATCTGACCACCAATCAGGGGTCTGAGACTGCCAGTTGGCGGTCTCGTGACAAGTTTTTTCTCCCTTCTTTCTTATATTGGTTTTACATTGGAATATAAGTGTCTCGAAGCCCAATTTTGCATGTCTTAACCTGACGATTGCTCCCGGATCAATCAATAAACCAATCAATTCCCCTTTTTAAGACAACTTGGACCATAAAACTCAAACCAAAATATTAGACTTATTGCCATCTATCTCATGCATCACTTGTAGACCTTGCACGCACTCGTCTTTTCTTTTCTTTACATTCTTGTTGTTGATTGTTGGCGTGAGGTACGTGCACCCATTCTCTCATTCATGCATGAATAAAACATGCATTAATTAGGTGCATCGGGACAAGAGTGAGGTGAGCATTTGTTTGTAGAGTTGATTGCTAGATTAAGACTCAAAATGCTACTAAGGAGGGATTGTCCCATACAAGATAAGGTGGGGGATCTCATTATCCTTTCCTTTGCCCCAAAAATCACTCCTAATCAAAAGCCTTAAACTAAAATCAAGTAAACATTGACCATTAGGACTCGGGTGCATTAGGAGAGTGATCCGGTCACAGCTGTCATAGCCTGATCGGCGTTGCCCACTTTGTTGATAGTAGGAGAGACAAGATCTCCGGATCTTGGATCACTTGCTGGGCTCTGTGGTCTTCATTGTAGGGAGGTGAGGTGTGTTGAGACCGTGTGCCCTCGCAATTAGGCATCATCTAGCTGTAAGGACCTAGAGTGACCTTAGGCTGCTTGAGTCGTGTTTGCTAGATTAGGCTTCTATCCTCGCCCACTACCCATGCTAGATCTAGGGATTCCTCCCTTCTCATCTGAGTCTTCTCCTCCTCTATATTCTACAAGTAGTCTCCTCCTCTGATTACACATTCTGTTGTGTGTGGTTTTAGAGTTGAGTCAAGCATTTTATACGAGGTTGGGCTCATTCAGGTGAGAGTGCTCGACTTGAGAGAGTGCATTTTTCTGAGTTGGAAGGGCAAGGTGTTCGCCCATCTCCGCCTCGAGCTCCGTTGGAGCATGAGGTTGAGTCGTCTCGTGGCGATGGGGGAGACCTGGTTCAATACATTGATTACCTCGGTTTGTTCTCACCACCAAGTAGACCTCCTTCTCCTCCTCCTCCAACTCGGGAGGAAGAGATATTTAGTCAGGATCGAGTTATTGGTGCACTACCACTTTAGCTTGACAAGATAGACCGATGACTCTGTGGGAGTGGACCTATCCTGTTCGGGCCACTCAACTTTCTTCCATAGTTCTCCCACCGGCGCACGGGAACAACTATGAATTGAAACATCAATATGTGATCATGCTTCCTACCTTCACTGCTGATAAGGAGGATCCATATATCATTATACGTGAATTCAAGGAGGTATGCTCTATGTTCAAGCTTCTAGAGCTTGACGAGGATTCTGTCCGGTTGAGGATGATTTCTTTCGCGTTGAAGGATAACATGAAGAAATGGATGTACAACCCCTCGGCAAACTCGATTAGGTCTTGGGATGACTTTGTGTCCATCTTTCTGAAGAGATTCTTTCCCCAAAGGAAGACTCAACAAATACAGACCAGATACATCAAATGTATCAGACTGAGATTGAATCGTTTCATGCTTTCTTTGAGAGGTTCAATGACCTTCTCTTGCAGTGCCCTCATCATGTAATTGAGTTATGGCAATTGTCCAAATTGTTTATGAGAGCCTCAACTACAACACATGCACATTGTTGGAGTCGATGTGTCAGGGTGATTTCCAAATGAAACTCATTGATGAGGCATGGGATACTTTTAAATTAATGGCTGAACGTACCCTTGAGTGAGACACCATGATAATGCCACGAACCACCATATCTTTTGGTCGTGCTGGATCATACCAAGTTGAGTCAACTATCACGTCTGAGGCAAAAATGGTTTCTCTTATGTGTAGGATTGAGAGTTTAGAGTTGGACCAAGCTCCTGTAGCGCAGGTCACTATGCCCGCGTGTAGTAGGTGTGGACTTATGAGACATAGTGACTTGGAATGTGCTTACGTTCCAAGTGATACTGAGCATGCAAATGCGATGTATTAACAGTGGCCCCGTAACGACCCGTATAGTCACTCCTACAACCCGGGATGGCGAAACAACCCTAACTTCTCATGGGGGCCTAGTGGGGGCAACGGTAAAAGCTCGCACACTCAACCTCACCCCCCACCCTATCACCATCCACACCCATCGACGACCTACCAACCCCCACATTAAAGGTCCTAGCCCCATACTCACCAACCTCCTCAAGGCTCATCATCGGGTTATTCAACCAAACTCCACTACCCCAGCGGGTTGACCCAAAGAACCCCTCTATTGATCCGACCCTTCAAGCATTCATGTAGGGCATGTAAAGTTCATTCAAAACTTTGGAAGTGCAAGTTAGCCAGTTTGGCTCAACAGCTCCATGAACGTGACAATGGTCAATTCCCAAGTCAACCCGAGATGAATCCCCGGGATACCCAATCTAAAGGAAGGCCACTAGTGCCTCGATCTACCTATGAACCAATCCATCATGTTAATGTGATTCACACTTTGAGGTATGGTAAGGAGGTGGACAACAAAATAGGGTTGCCTTCCTTTCAATCACCATCTCTTTGTGTCACCAGACCTGCGGTGATACCCACATCTATGAAGGAGCCAGATGATGAGGTTCCCTGAACAAATATGATTGATCGTTTTATATTAACCGCAAGTGCACGGCCGCGTTGAAGCGGTGACAAATACGGGTCGTCCACTGGGAGGTGTGTCGACAATTGTTTGTTCGAAGGCGAGTGGTAAAAGAATGAGAGAAAGGTTGATTACACTAAACTACACTAAGATGCAAAAGGAAATGAAGAAGCAATAAAACTAAACCCCATAGGGGGTAGAGAAATAATGTGAATATAAAGATGTGTGTGTATGTGTTCAATTAAGCTCCTCACAACATGTAGTGCATGAAATCATAAACCTACATCCAACTTTGCCTCCACATGAATTAAGATAAGACTACATCATTAAAACATACAAGACAATAATTGGAATGAAGCTAAATGAACTCAAGTATAAAGACTAGACCCTACTATGCCTCCACATGAATTAAGATAAGACTACGTCATTAAAACATACAAGACATTAGCTAAGGTAAAGGCAACAAGAGCACATACACTACAATTTGTGTTTCCAATATTAACTTCATCCATATCCTAACCTTATCATTCCCCATAAAATAGGTCCACTAATCAAAGCATAAGTTAAGCTTCATTAAAGAGCATTAGCATATCAAAGATAAGAGTGAAAACCCATTAGATGGTTATGGAAATCATTTAAAGCTCAAGGGATAAAGATAACACACACTTAATACACTACATGATTATATCACATATTTCTCCACCCCCCAAATGGGGATGGAACTACTCATTACTCATTAGACTCACTATATGAATAAAAGAAAGCATAATACTGAAATGAAAGTTAACTAAGAAAGCAAGAAGTATTAAAGAAGCATAAAAGGAAAGGAAAGACTAAACAAACATGCACCAATTAAAAGACAAGATTAAAAGAAACTAGAAGAATTATTTTATTAACAAATGACTCACATTGAAGGAAGCATTCTTCTCCACCTTGAGTTGTTGCTTCAAGACTCACTCCTTAGTAGAGAGAATGCCACCAAGCAATGGGTGATTACAATGGAAGGTGAAGAGTTCTATTTATAAGCATGGAAAAAGCTAATCGGGGACAATCCCTCGATGTGGGACTAAACCAATACCAAAAATAGCCTAAACACATGATAATACAAGTCCAGGAGAAAGCTTAGCGGATCTGGAGCTATATGGACCGCCAATTAGCGGTCCAAGACCGCCAATTGGCGGTCTATAAACTTCAGATCGCGTTGCTTTTGGTTGTGGGCTTTTCTTGATGGATTTGTTGGTCTTGGATGCATCTACTTGGTTTGTTGGAGCTCCGACCTGAATCGAATTGACAAAATACTCCCCATGAAGGTGTGGAGTTTCCTGTTTTGCTCTTAGGTCCTTCTGTCTTACGTTCAAGCCTTCTCCCTTGCATCTTGGTCCTCAGGTCTCACAATTAAGTCCTTTTTCCTGCTTTTGGGTCCTTTCATGGCTCTTCTCTTCAAACCTCTTTATTTCTGAAATTCAAACATAAAACTCGTCACATAGCATTGCTTAGATGTAAGATAATGGATATAAGATACAAATATGAGCATGAAATAATGCAAATCAGAATACGTCCAGGAAGGAGCTTAATCCTGAGTTTCCTTCTAGTTTTATTTCGACAATGGGGACGAACCCTGAGGTTCCCTTGCCTTATCATGTGTCGAAGGAATCAGAGTTGGAGGTTCCTTCACAAGACACTTATGCTCTGAAGATGCCTTTTCTTGAGCGCCTGAAAAATAAAACTTCGGATCAGCATGACAAGATGTTTGAGATCTTTCGGCAAGTTAAGGTGAACATTCCGTTGTTGGAAGTGATTCAACAGATGTCACCTTATGCCAAGGTTCTCAAGGATTTATTCACCAGAAAGAAGAAAACCCAATTTCCCAAGAAAGCTTTTCTTGCGGCAAACGTGAGTTCATTGTTGGCACAACCCACACAAGTCAAATACAAGGACCCTGGCTGCCCTACTATTTCTTGTGTGATTGGTGAGGTATCAATACATCGAGTTTTATTATACCTAGGTGCATCTGTCAATCTGCTGCCATATTCGGTCTCTGTCCACCTCGGTCTTGGAGACCTCAAACAAACAAAAACAACTCTACAACTGGCTGATAGGTCAATGAAGAAACTGAGGGGTGTGGTTGAAGATGTTCTAATCAAAGTGCGTGAGTTCATTTATCCAGCTGATTTCTTTGGGTTGGATACTGAACCTGTGTGAAACCCATTCTAACAATTTCCTGTTATTTTGGGGCCACCATTTCTAACGATTTCCAATACCTTGATCAATTGTCATAATGGTCTGATGTGCTTGACATATGGTAGTCAATGCGCTGATTACCACATCTTCACCATCGAGAAGAAGCCAGGTACCTTTGATGACCCTATTGAGGTCAATCTTATCCAAGGCATGGATGAGAACGATTTTGAAGGCACCTTTAAGTATTTCAGAGAGTTGTCTGATGGAGATCTTGATGGTTGTAAAGATGTTTCAACTGGACTGGCACAAGAAGGTGCCTTATCTTGTGATCATGTGGCCTTTGAGCCACATCCTTTCGATCGTGTAGCTCTTGAGACACAAGATACCATTTTTGTGGTCTTTAGGCCATTCGCTCTTCACTCTGCATCTTTTAAGGACCCAATGTGGATTAAAAATTGTTTAAATTGATTAAGTTTAGACCGCAAGCGCACGACGTTGGTGACAACGCAGCAAGTACGGGTCGATCCAAGGGGAGGTGAGTAGTTTCTGGTTTGTCTGAAATCAAATGGCGAATAAAGGGAGAAGAGATTTGATTATGCTACGCTAAACTACACTAAACTAGTAAGCAACAAATACAAAGAAGGCAACTAGCAATGGATTAAAACTAAACTAAGAGAGCTTAATAACTAGGCTGGAAATCAGGAAGAGAAACCCCTGAGAGGTGGAGTGAGTGTACATATGCAATAAGATGGTGAAGAATGCATTCACTGGGCACAAATGTAGGTTGTGTTTTCATGCATAGGAAGTGTCAAATGGATATGGCAAACCTATCAATCTAATCACTAACCGAGTTGATTAACATTCACATACACAAGTTGGTTATTTCAGAACCTAAACAAGCATGGGAGGTGTCTAATAGTTGTGGCAAAACCCATCAAGTGAAGTGTTCTACTCTAAACAAGCAAGCATACATTCACATTTATCTACAAATTTCAAAAAAACGATTTTCATTTCCATTCTTTATTGAATGTATAAACATCATCTCCACCACCCAAAGGGTGATGGAACTACTCAGCACTCATTAAACTTTAAACTACATTAAGAAAAGGAGACATTCTAATTATACTACAATAAAGAAAACAAACAAGCTAAACATGCAAGCATTAAAACAAAGACAACATTAAAACAAACTATGAAGAATTATTTTATTTACATGACTCACATTACAAGTAGCATTCTTCTCCATCTTGCGTTTTGCTCCAAGGCTTACTCTAAATAGAGAGAATGCCACCAACCATGTAATAAATACAAAGGAGGAGGAATAGTTCTATTTATAGTCATAGAAAAAGGTAACCGAGGACAATCCCCCGATGTGGGACTAATTAAACATTCTCAGAATATACATAAACATATAACCCATATCCATAAGAACCCGGTCGGATTCAGAGAAAAAAGGACCGTGAATTGACAGTCTCGGGACGCCAATTGGCGGTCACTTTTTCTCGGATCAGACCCACTTTACATATTTTTATTGCTTCAATTAGTCACGTGGGGTGCGCTTGGATCGGTTATTGGAGACTAGGCCCGAATCTAATTGCCAAAATACTCCTTATGATGGTGCGGAGTTTCTGGGTTTGCTATTTAGTCCTTTCAGGCTTACGTCCAGGTCCTCCCCTCTTGCAGATGGGTCCTTGTGTATGACCGAAAGGTCCATTTTGCCTCATTTAAGTCCTTTCTTCTGACATTTTGGTCCTTTTTCTCTTCCCTTCTCTTCTTTATTATCTAATACCTGAAATATAACAACAAACACTCGAGTAGCACAATATTGAGGTAAAATTAAGCATATAGCATGAATATGATGCATGATATGTTACTAATCAAGAATCAACCACCTGATAGCCTACATTTCAAACAACCATACAGAGATTCACGTTTCATTCATGCCTCCTATCTTTCTCATTCTCAATAGGCATCAAACGACCACAATGCTTATAAGGGTGTCACGTGGTCAAATAATTCTGTTTCTGGACTTCTCCATCTGGGTAATAAGTCCAGGGTGTCACCTTATGAGGATGAAATGATCTCGGTGCACCCAAATGTCGGTTGGAGGGTATATATTGATGATCCCCAGCTCTGTCGTGGAGTGGAAACATATTTGTTTCCATTTCCTTTCATAGACCCTGGTTTTGAGAGGCATGCACCACTATCCTTGAATAATAAACCTCTCAACAATCCTCCTATTTCTTATGTTGCGAGCCCATGCAGTTGCATTTCTGGCTCGAGAGATGACGGGTTCCTATTTAATGTCCCTTGATAAATGAGGATGGGAGCTGATTTTTGTACGAAGTTATATTTAAAAGAAAATAAAGACTCCAAGAGTGAGCATAACTTGTTGTGGGCTCCAACCCTTGTCTCACGTATTTGTTCCCCTTCTTAAGTATTTTACAAGTTTTGAGGGAAATTTGGGTTTGTGTCCATCAACAAGACTATGAAACTTTCCTTATGCTTCACGTTGGTGAGATCTTTTCTTTTTCCTGCATATATCCATCTAGTATCATGCTTATATTCATTGAGGCTAATGCATGAAGTAAGTGTGGGGCGTGTTTTACGTGTGTACATAGTCGAGTCTTTCTCTTTTGTTTTGTTTTTTTGTTGGTATTGTTAGGGTCATGTTAGTGTGCTGCATTTAATATTGACATATTTGCTTGCCATGGTCCTTCGGTGACTTGTCTTCTTTTGCTTGCCTAGTGCTTTAAATTTTCACATTTCTTTCAAAATCTTCTTGTGTTTGCGAAAGAAATGTTTTGTGGGTTTTGCGTTTATTTAGCATGTGTAAAACCATTGAGAGGCAAAGTAAAAAGAAACTCCCAAAATTCACTTGAACATGATGCATTAGGATATCTAGTACAACAGCTTTAGGTCTTATCTAGTCGTAAGGATGCACCCCGATTTTACCTCGGGGGAGAGTAATCATAGAGTTTCAGTACTCAAATAAAGAAAGAAATCCACCCTGAACCTAGTGAGTCAAATAATTCGTGTATGTTAGTATAAGGAAGTTTGTCGTTGTCAGAGACCTTAAAACTCCTTTTGTGAAACCGTAAGTGTAGGGTTTTGGTTCATGTGTAAATAGTAAATAAATGGGTACGGTGTTCTCTCTTCTCGCACGGCACCTACCACTCGGGAAATTAGGTCCGAGGGGACATAGTACCTGGTGCTTTTGATTCATCTGACTTAGGATGCACCGACCGAACTCCCATTACACGGGTGGTAGGGATTGCCCTAAGTGGAGTTTTGGGGCAAGGTGTACGTGATAGTGTAAGTCCTCATAGGCAATGATGCCTGAAACCTTGTAGGATCGTGAATGTGGCTTAGTTCTAATCACTTTTAACCCTAAACAAACTCTACTTGCTTAACATAAAATATGCAGCGGAAATTAAAACGTGAACAAGCAAGCAAAGTAAATTCAGAAAACCACAAGAAGGCACTGGATTTTTATAGAGGTTCGGCCTCCCGCCTAATTCCTCTCTTCCAAGCTCCGCTCAAACTCTCTCGAGCTCCGCTTGCTTCTTCACTATCAACCTCGTTCCGGGCTGAGATTAAGCATTTACCAACCAAGCACCGCGAATGATTGACATCATTTCATGCTTATATTTGTATCTTATATCCATTATCTTTCACCTAAACAATGCTATTTTACGAGTTTTATGTTTAGTTTTCAGGAATAAATAGGTTTGAAGAGATGAAGCATAAAAGGACCCAAAACCTAGGAAAAAGGACTGAATTGTGAGATCTGGGGACTGAGATGCAAGGGAGAAGGACCTTAACATAAGACAGAAGGACCTAAGAGCAAAACATAATACTCCACACCATCATGGGGAGTATTTTAGCAATTCAATTCGGGTCGGAGCTCCAACAAACCAATTAAATGCATCCAATACCAGCACATATACCAAGAAAAGCCCACAACACAAATGAGCAGGATCTGAACCATATAGACCGCCAATTGGCGGTCCAAGACCGCTAATTGGCGGTCCATTTTGGCCCAAATCCGCTAACATTTCTCTAGCACATGTATTAGAGGATGTTTGGGCTATTTATGGTATCTGTTTAGTCCCACATCAGGGGATTGTTCCGGTTTGCCTTTTTCCATGGCTATAAATAGAACTCTTCACCTTCCATTGTAATCACTCCATATTTTAAGTGGCTACTCTTCCTACTAGAAGTGAGGCCTTGAAACACACACTAAAGTAGGAGGATGCTACTTTTAATGTGAGTCATTTTAATACAAGTTTTCTTTATTATGTTGTTTGTTGTATGTTTCTTGTTTTGCTTTGCTAAATCTCATTTCATTAGTTTTATTAGCTTAGTTAATATGCTTTCTTTGTTTAGTTTAATAATTAGTGTAATGTTTAGTGAGTAGTTCCATCCCCTTTGGGGGGTGGAGTAGATGTACATACATGCAAATGAGAATGGATTGAATGCTTTATTTCCAATGTGTTGATAAAACATGAATGTATGCTTGCTTGTTTAGGATAGAATTTATAACTTGATGAGTTTTGCCAAAATGATTAGACACCTCTCATGCTTGTTTAGGTTCTGAAATAAACATCTTGCATATGTAAATGTTAATCAACTAAGTTGGTGAATAGATTGATAGGTTTTGCCACAACATTTAGACACTTCCTATGCATGATAACACCACTTTTATTTGTGCTTAAGGAATGTGTTCAACACCTACCTCATTGCATGTGTGTACTCACTCCACCCCTTAGGGGGTTCTCCATTCCTAAATTCCAGCACTTGTTTTGTTCTTAGCTTAGTTGTTATTTCATCGTTTGTTTGTTTCTTTCACATTTCGTACTTCTTAGCGTAGTGTATTGTTTGCGTAGCATAATCAATCTTTCTCCCCCTATTTTTGCCACTTGATTTCTGATAAACAAGAGGCTGCTCACCTCCCTGAGGACGACCCGTACTTGCCACCGCTTCATCGCGGCCGTGCACTTGCAGTTTTAAGTAAAACGTTCAACAAGTTTTTGGCACCGTTGTCGGGGAGGTGCCAGTCCAGACTCTTGTTTGGACGATTCGAGTGGATTTAATTTTTGTCTTGTAGTTTTCTTTGTTTCAGGAGACTCACATTGAGAATTGGAAGCATCTGGTGAAGTTTGGAGGCGGTCTGAGAGAAGAAGACCGCCAATCAGCGGTCTACAACCGCCAACTGGCAGTCTGGTTGTTTCATTTCACCTCTAAATTTATGTGGAGTATTGCTTTATCTGATATAGTGATCTGGGACTCGATTTGGCATGTTTTGACTTATAGTTTTTCCCCAGATCAATAATCGAACCTCCTTTAATAAACTTGGACCCTAAAACTCAAAGCAAAAGATTAGGCATTCTTGTTCTTTAGGTCATGCATCATGTATGTGACTTAGGCATTTAGATTGTATTTTATCTTAGCTTTATTTTCTGTTGCTCAGAGCTGGCGTGAGGTACGCACCTTCTACTTTCATTCATGCATTTCGTATGAACATGCATTTGTTAGTAGGAAGTGCATTGAAACAAGTGTGAGTTGAGTGTTTGTTTGGAGAGTTTATTGCTAGATTAGGACTCCAAAACGCTACTAAGGAGGGGTTGTCCCATAAAAGATAAGGTGGGGGATTTCATCACCCTTTCCTTCGCCCCAAAAACCACACTAATCAAGAGCCTAATTTTAAAATCAAGTAGACATTGGCCTTAAGGAATTCGGACGCATTAGGAGAGTGATCCGGTCCCGACCGTCATGACCTGAACGGCGTTGCCCACTTTGTCGATAGTAGGAGAGACGAGATCCCTGGATCTTGCCTCACTTACTGGGCTTTGTGGTCCTCGTCGTAGGGAGGTGAGGCGTGTTGAGGCCATGTGACCTCGCAGTTAGGCGTCGTCTAGCTGTAAGGACCTATATCGACCTTAGGATTGCTTGAGCCTTGTTTGCTTGTGTGCTTCTACCTGTACCCATCCGCCGTAGCATAATGACTTCTTCCCTTCTCTCCTGAGTCATTCTTTCTCTCCTGTGTTCCCTCGTCTTCTCTTCTACATACATTCTTTGGTTAAAAAAAGGTTTGGTGTGTGTGCACCTTTGTGCATGCTTTCGTGGACACGAGACGAGAGTGATCATTTGACGAGGAGCGTTGTCAATCCGGCTTCGGTCGTCGATTTCTCGACACCTTCCTCCTCTCGTGTCGCACACAGTCCGGGTTCAATGGCTGCTAATTTCCGTGATGAAGAGCAGTTGCTGGACCCACCTACTCCACCAGTGCTTCCAGTTGTCGTTCCCATACCTCTACGCGATCGATGCTACCCGAGCTGTACTGCTCTACCCTCATGCATCGTATTACCAGAGGCTAATGGGAACCATTTTGAGGTTAAGCCTTAGTTTATTTCCATGCTCCCTCACTTCACTGGGAAAGGTGACCCCTATATCTTTCTCAGGGAATTTGAGGAGGTCTGTGCTATGTTGAAGCTGCAACAACTTTGCATAGACTCCATCCATCTTAGGCTTGTCCCCTTTGCGCTGAAGGATGACGCCAAGAAGTGGTTGTACAGCAACCAGGAGAATGCCTTTAGGACTTGGGATGAGTTTCAATCTGCATTCCTCAAGAAATACTTTCCAAATCATCGGACTCAAAAATTGAGGAACGAAATCAATTTGTTCTATCAACTTGAGACCGAGACATTTCATGCATATATAGAGAGGTTCAAGGAGCTACTATCCTCATTCCCTCACCATGTCATTGAGTTGTGGCGTATTTGTCAGATTGTTTACGAGGGTCTTCACATCCCGTCCCGAACGCTCCTTGAGTCCATGTGTCAAGGAGAGTTCTTGGGAAAGGATGAAATGGAGGCATGGGCTTTCCTAGAAGACCTTGCTGAGAAAACCATGCAATGAAAGAGTGTGAGGGAACCACCTGCATCATCTAGCATAGGAGCGAGGATCGCGAATGCAAACTCGACTAGATCGGGTGCCGCATTTGTTGTCGATACAACTACAGCCACCAAGGCGCGCATGGCGGCCTTAATGCGCCGTATGGATTCGATTGAGCTCCAAAACCAACAAGGTGCACCTCACATGTCCACATCTGGTCCAGTTCCCTGTCATTCATGTGGTAGGATAGGTCATGTAGAAAGCGAGTGTGAGTCCATTCCTCCTGAGATGGAGCGTGTCAACGCCATCTCTGATAGAGCCAGGAATGACCCATACTCATCATCTTATAATCCTGGATGGAGGAACCACCCCAATGTTTCATGGAACCAAACTAATGCCCTGAGTGGTCCTTCAAACTCCTCTAGACCACATTACTAATCACACCAACCTCCCATGCATGCACATTCCTATCAGCCACCCCTAGCGTAAACCACCAGTCAATCGGGTTTCCCAAATTCCAATAATATGGAAACCCGATTCAATTCGTTTGAGACCTTGACTCGTGGAATTGAAAACTCAATGAAAATTTTTATGTCAACCACGAGTCAAGTTCTCACTTCAAATCAGCAGACCATCAAATCTCTAGAGCTTCAGATGGGCCAATTGGCTCAGTCTGTACATGAAAGAGAGAGAGAGAGAGTCTTTTCCTAGCCATCCTGAGGCTAACCCCCGTATGTACCAACAACAACACATGCAAAATGAGAATGTTGTACCTCGGGGGAGGCAAGTGAACCATGTGGAGGAACCTGTTCGCCATGTCAATTCCATTGTGACCTTAAGGAATGGAAAACAGGTTGACAATCACATTTCCTTGCCACAACAACCACCATGCAGCCCTTCAGTGGGAATGGTGGTGAAGAAGAGGCTGAGGGTGAGGGTAATACACCAAAGCTTTCTTCTCAGGCACCGCAGAAAACCTACCTGCCAAAAGCTCCCTATCCAAGTAGGTTAACCAAAAAGCAGAGTGACAACATGGACAAGATATTAGAGGTGTTTAAGCAAGTAAAGGTTAACATCCCCTTGTTGGATGTCATCCAACAAATACCTCAATATGCCAAAGTGTTGAAGGATCTCTGCACAACCAAGAGGAAGACCAATGTTCCTAAGAAAGCATTCTTGGCTGCAAATATAAGCTCACTTTTGTCCAATCCCACCTACACAAAATACAAGGACCCTGGGTGTCCTACTATTCATTGTACGATAGGGGACACTAGAATGAGCAATGTATTGCTTGATTTAGGATCGGCGGTTAACCTCCTCCCATTCTCTGTTTATCAACAGTTGAACTTGGGAGAATTAAAACCAACTAAGATCACTCTCCAATTGGCGGATAGATCCATTCGTATTCCAAAGGGGATTATCGAGGACATGCTTATCAAAGTTGGAGATTTTATATTTCCAGTCGATTTTCTTGTCCTCGATACCAATCCTGTTGCGAACACCCACTCTCAATTACCTTTGATTTTGGGTAGACCATTTCTGGCAACCTCCAATGCCTTGATTAATTGTACAAATGGTCTCATGAAGCTCTCATTCGGTAACATGAGTGTTGAGTTTCATGTGTTCAACTCTGGTAGGCAACAGGAACCCATGGATGAACCTTTAAACCTAAATCTCATCCACCAATTGGAGAAAGCACCACAAAATCAACGAACACCCCTAACCCTAATGCAACCCGTTGAGAATGTTCGTGGGCCCAGCGAAAACTCATTGTCTGTCTTCGCAATGCAACAGAGTGAGCTGGCCTCGAACATGAATGTCCAAAGGTAGTGTTCGTTGCATGATTCAGTTGAGAGTACTAGTGAGAGTGAGACACCTCATCATATGCCTATACCAGAAGGTATCTCTACCTCATATCCCATGGCCATTGAGCCATTTGAGCTTCATATTGACTCCAACAAGGACCCACCTATGACTGAGCTTATGCTTGATGATCTAAAGATGGTGGGAGGTCCTTGTTGGATGACTTGGGGAGAAGCCCCATTCTTAGTGATGCAAGTCTGCTGCATCCATCGAATGAGCCTGAGGAACTCATTCTGATGCACCCACCTATTGGTTGGAGGGTTTTCTTCGATAAGCAATTAAAAGTGAGGCAACACAACTTCATTCTTTGTTGCCTACACCCAACCAATATCATGAGGGGTTCGAGCCTTTCAGCTTTGACCTTTCACCCCTCATGACACCTCAGAGTACCAGTGAAGTTTGCCCATCTCGGCAAGTCTCTGGTCCTCATGACTTGATGTTCTCATTTGATGTTTCTTGACCAAATGATTATGAGAATATCGTTGTTGCTGTACATATCATACTAAAAAAACTCCATGAGCGAGCATTGATTGTTGTGGGGCCCAACCCTTGCGTATTTGGGCCCCAATTCTTCACGTATTTATTTCCCTTCTTCAACATCTCACAGGTTTTGAGGGAATTCGGGTTTGTGTCCATCAACATGACCTTGAACTTCCCATTGTACTTCATGTTGGTGAGATCTCTCCTTTTTCATGCATATATCCATGTAGTATCTTGCTCGCATTCATTGAGGACAACGCATGAAGTAGGTGTGGGGGGGTGTTTTACGTGTGTACATAGTCGAGTCTTTTTCTTTTGATTTTGTTTTCTTTTGTGTGTATTGATAGGGTCATGTTAGTGTGCTGCATTTAATATCTATATATCTGCTTGTCATGATCCTTGGGTGACTTGTCTTCTTTTGCTTGCCTAGTGCTTTAAAATTTTCACATTTCTTTCAAAATCTTCTTGTGTTTGCGAAAGAAAATGTTTTGTGGGTTTTGCGTGTGTTTAGCATGTGCAAAACCGTTGAGAGGCAAAGTAAAAAGAAAGCTCCCAAAATTGTCTTGAACTTGATGCATTAGGATATCTAGTTTACTGGCTTTAGGTCTTATCGAGTCGTTAGGATGCACCCCGGTTTTCCCTCGGGGGGCGTGTAAACATAGGGTTTCAGTACTCAAACATTTAAAGAAGTCCACCCTGAACCTAGTGAGTCAAATAATTCGTGTCTGTTATTATAAGGAAGTTCGTTGTAGTCAAGGACCCTTAATCTCTTTTTGTGAAACTTAAGAGTATGGGTTTTGGTTCCCATGTAGATAAATAAATAAGTGGTGTTCTCTCTTCTCGCACGGCTCCTATCACTCGGGAAAGTAGGTCTGAGGGGACTTTGTGCCTGGTGCTTTCGAGTCATATGACTTGGGATGCGCCGACCGAACTCCCGTTACACGGGTGGTAGGGATCGCCCTATGTGGAGATTTGGGGGAAGGTGTACGTGATAGTATAAGTCCTCATAGGCAATGATGCACGAAACCTGACCCTGGGAGAATCAAACACCAACCAATAAAATGCTCCAAAGAAAAAGAAAAAAAAAGAAAAAAAAAAGAATCAAATAAGAACCAAAATGGACTTTACACATTGTATCACATTTAGAGGTTAAGGTTGCCATGTATTTCACTTAAGTCCTTAACTAACTTTCACGAATAACTCATTAGGCTGGGTGTGTGGACCGATTACATATATAGAGTCGACCAGTAGTATTACCGCGTCCCATGATCGACAATATGAGTCCAACGAGTCGTGTAGCTAGATTGATTAATGCATCTTGTTCGGATTTTGTGGGTATATCCGCTGAAAACCCTCAGGAGACAACACTCCTCCTCCTTGGCAACAAGGAGGTTTAACGGCTTGTTGCACGTGCTAAGTGCAACCGTGATTCCTACGAAAATGGGTTAGGATTTCTTGTTTTTCGTATGCTTTTCTCTTTCTTTGTTTTGCTCGGGACTAGCAAAAGTTAGGTGTGGGGGTATTTGATTGACATCATTTCATGCTTATATTTGTATCTTATATCCATTATCTTTCACTTAAACAATGCTATTTTACGAGTTTTATGTTTAGTTTTCAGGAATAAATAAGTTTGAAGAGCTGAAGCATAAAAGGACCCAAAACCTAGGAAAAAAGACTGAATTGTGAGATCTAGGGACTGAGATGCAAGGGAGAAGGACCTGAACGTAAGACAGAAGGACCTAAGAGCAAAACATAATACTCCACACCATCATGGGGAGTATTTTAGCAATTCAATTCGGGTCGGAGCTCCAACAAACCAATTAAATGCATCCAATACCAGCACATATACCAAGAAAAGCCCACAACAAAAATGAGCGGGATTTGAACCATATAGACCGCCAATTGGCGGTCCATTTTTGCCCAAATCCGCTAACATTTCTCCAGCACATGTATTAGAGGATGTTTGGGCTATTTTTGGTATCTGTTTAGTCCCACGTCGGGGGATTGTCCCGGTTTGCCTTTTTCCATGGCTATAAATAGAACTCTTCACATTCCATTGTAATCACTCCATATTTTAAGTGGCTACTCTTCCTACTAGAAGTGAGGCCTTGAAGCACACACTAAAGTAGGAGGATGCTACTTTTAATGTGACTCATTTTAATACAAGTTTTCTTTATTATGTTGTTTGTTGTATGTTTCTTGTTTTGCTTTGCTTAATCTCATTTCATTAGTTTTATTAGCTTAGTTAATATGTTTTCTTTGTTTAGTTTAATAATTAGTGTAATGTTTAGTGAGTAGTTCCATCCCCTTTGGGGGATGGAGTAGATGTACATACATGCAAATGAGAATGGATTGAATGCTTTATTTCCAATGTGTTGATAAAACATGAATGTATGCTTGCTTGTTTAGGATAGAATTTATAACTTGATGAGTTTTGCCAAAATGATTAGACACCTCTCATGCTTGTTTAGGTTCTGAAATAAACATCTTGCATATGTAAATGTTAATCAACTAAGTTGGTGAATAGATTGATAAGTTTTGCCACAACATTTAGAGACTTCCTATGCATGATAACACCACCTTTATTTGTGCTTAAGGAATGTGTTCAACACCTACCTCATTGCATGTGTGTACTCACTCCACCCCTTAGGGGGTTCTCCATTCCTGAATTCCAGCACTTGTTTTGTTCTTAGCTTAGTTGTTATTTCATCGTTTGTTTGTTTCTTTCACATTTCGTACTTCTTAGCGTAGTGTAGTGTAGCGTAGCATAATCAATCTTTCTCCCCATATTTTTGCCACTTGATTTCTGATAAACAAGAGGTTGCTCACCTCCCTGAGGACGACCCGTACTTACCACCGCTTCATCGCGGCCGTGCACTTGCGGTTTTAAATAAAATGTTCAACAGCGAACACCCTCGCTTGCTTGATTTCTTCCTCTCACAATCTGAGGGGGACACTTCGGGATTTCACCGAAGTCCTTGCTTATTTACAACAGTGGGTTGAGTGGATCACTCACTGATGCATTGCATACATTGCATCATATGTCTTTCATTTAGATTGCTTTTAATTCAATAAATGCTACTAAGGTATGTGTTTAGCCTTGTTACAGAATACAGGGACCTGAATGCAAATTACCCACATCCCGAGCATAAACGCGTGCAAAAGATTCATTTCTATCATAAAGACAAGTTCAAGTTTATCGAGTTTCAAATGGAAATGCATCCAAGCACAAAAGCATTCAAGGAGCTAATCACAAAAAGGTCTGGGGCTTAAGTGCAAAATGTCAAGGACCTGACTACAAAATAAAAGGGCAAAGTTATTGTGTTGGAGAAGTCAAAAGAAAAGTCAAAAATAAATCCCCAACAATGGAAGGAATTAATCCGGAGCTCAAGAGATTGGAAAGAATCCATCCAACGCGCAAAGGAGGATAAAATCATACCATAAACACATGACAGAAATCCGGG
Source organism: Triglochin maritima (assembly GCA_963682175.1). Classification (NCBI taxonomy): domain Eukaryota; kingdom Viridiplantae; phylum Streptophyta; class Magnoliopsida; order Alismatales; family Juncaginaceae; genus Triglochin; species Triglochin maritima. The sequence goes on along the minus strand of OY821788.1, from coordinate 24,257,235 downwards.
CGCAATATCTTCAACCTGGGCGGCGTTTTAGCCGCATATTGTACATAACAGGCGGCGAATTCGCCGCCCCTCTTAGGGTTTGAAATTTGAAATTCCGGCCTGTGGTGCGATGACGCGTGTACTCTCCTTTTATGTATTGGTATCCCTTGTATCGGCTATAAATAGCCTCGTAGGACGAATGTAACACATCTTGGAACCTTTGGTCTTGGATCATTAGTAATAAATTTCTGTTTTATTTTGTTTTGTTTCTCTTTTCTTTTAATGTCTCTAGGATCCCTTCTTCTTCCTCCCTCCATGAGTTTCTAACTCTTTCCAAAGGGTGGAGGTGATAGAATTAGGGTTAGAGAAGATGAATTGCATGTTATTATTTTAAGTTCATGATTAGTATATTTTGATTACTTGAGTTTATGTTAAGTCATTTATCTTGTAATGCTTCATAACTAACATGATTTACAATAAGTTTCAGTAATTCTCTGATCTAAACCTAAATCTAAACCTCCATCCAACGGATTTCTCTCTTATTTCTTGTTTTAGTTTTATTTTTGCATGTTTAGCTACTTAATCCAAAAACCTAAAAACCCAATTGATTCTTCTCTCCTTCTTCCTTTTAATCGAAAATAACATCAACTACGAAATCTCTCCCTCCTTGTGTTCGACCCGTACTTGCCACATCTTCATAGACGCCGTGCACTTGCGGTATAAATTTAAATCTACATAACTCACTCTCTAACTTCAGCACACTTAGCTTAGAATATGAAATTAATCTATGATTTGGGGAATGAGAGGCTTGGAGCTTTCTCTTAGGTATATATGACAAATAGAAGTGGAAGAGTTGTGTGATTGTGTCAAGGTAACACATATTTATTAGCTCTAAGTGAGTTATAGTTGTTGGGATTAAATGAGTAAGTGATTGTGTAAGAAACACAAAGCAGTGAAGTGTAGGTCACATTCCAGGATGGAAACGGTCGACCGAATCGGGTAAATCGGTCGACCGGTTGGTCAATTTACAACTTAAGTTCACTTAAGTGAAGGGTCGAACTAAGGTTTTCGTTGGGTCGACCGTTTGGGGGTTCTGGTCTGGTAAAGGATGGCTCGGTCGAACTCAGCAAATGGTCAGTTCGACCGGAAATTTCCAGGCACTTCTGGGTTGAAGGAGAAATTGTGTTTCGGTCGACCAAGGTCTAGGAGTTGTTCGACCGAAAACTTCCAGAGTGTTCAGGGCGACCAAGAAATGTTGGATCGGTCGACCGCTAGGAAAGTTTCGATCGACCGGCAGTTTCGTAAAATTGGGATTTTGGGAAATCTGACCGTTGTAGAATACGACAAGTCTAACAGTCATGTGACATGTGTAGACGGTCGAACAAAAAGGCTTTAAACTGTCGATCAGTTTAAACACTAAATCCTGTAACAGAATTAACAACCCAATCGGTCAAATGAAGAACTCGTTCCGGTCGACCGATTGGTACTGGTAGTTCAAATAAGGTTTAAGTGTTTTTCGGTTCTAGTTTGGGTGATCTATTGAGGTCCAAATTATGTGACATTTTGTGTGTGATTCAGAAGGGAACCTAGTGTGTTGTGAGTGGTTTTTAGCTCAAGTATGCTCAATTACACATAGTTCCTAAGACTCAAAATAAATCAAGATTACATGTCTTCAAATGAGCTTTATTACATGTCTTGACTTGATTTCATTTCTTCATTGAGTCTTAATCACCTGTAGAGGTTAGCACAATGTTGTATATATGCAATGCAATATGTGTGCTACTCTACATTGATTACAATTAAGATTAGGTTGATTAAATCAACAAAACATAGATTAAGGCCAAAAAGCCACAAACCTGACCCTAGGAGAATTAAACACCAACTAGTAAAAAGAAGAAGAAATAAAACAAAGAAAAAAGAGAGAGATGGTAATGCAAATAAGAACGTTAATGGACTTTACACTTTGTATCACTTTAGGATGTTAAGGTTGCACATGTCTTTCACTTAAGTCCTTAATTAATTTGCATAATGGTTCATTAGGCTAGGTGTGTGAATTAAATACCTATATAGAGTCGTCCTGTAGTATTACCGTATCCAATGATCAACAAAAAATGAGTCCATCGAGTTGTGTTGCTAGGCTGAATAATGCATTTATGTTCGGATTTTGTGGGTATATATGTTGAAAACCCTCAAGAGACACCACTCCTCCTCCTTGGCGACAAGGGGGTTTAACGGGTTGTTGCACATGCTAAGTGAAACCGTGATTCCTACGAAAGTAAGTTAGGATTTCCCTATTTTTGTATTTTTTTCCTTTCTTTCATTTTTCTCTTTCTTTGTTTTGCTCAGGACTAGCAAAAACTAGGTGTAATGGTATTTGATTGACATCATATTATATATATATATATTTGTGTCTTATATCCTCTATTTTGAATGTAAGCAATGTTACATAACGAGTTTTATATTTAAGTTTCAGGAATAAACTGGTTTGAGAAGAAGAGACACAAAAAAGGACCAAAACGCGAGAAAATGATTGATCGGTGAGACTTACGAACCTATTCGCAAGAGAGAAGGACCCGGATGTAAACCAAAAGGACCAATAAGCAAATCAAGAAACACCACACCATCATGATGAGTATTTTGACAATTAGATTCGGGCCTAGACTCAAACAACCAATCCGAATGCATCCCACCTAACGAATTGAAGCAATGAAGAAGGCAACCAAAACCGAGGCAAGTCAAGCCAAAAGTGACCACTAATCAGCAGCCATAGACCCCCCAATTAGCGATCCACTATGGCCCATATCCAATCGTCGTTGGCTTGGATGTTTGTTATATCTTTTATGTCCATTTCGAGAAATTTCATTAGTCCCACATTGGCGGATTGTCCCGTGTTACCTTTTTTCATGCCTATAAATAGAACTCTTCCTCCTCCTTTGTATTTACTCATTGCTTGGTGGTCATTCTCTCTACTTGGAGTAAACCCTTGGAGCTAAAACACAAGTGGAGAGATGTTACTTGTCATGTGAGTCATGAATAAAATAAATATTTGTTAGTTTCATGTTGTCTCTTTTAATTCTTGTATGCTTAGCTTAATTGTGTTTTAGTAATCTTAATATAATTAGAATATTTTATCTTCTTAATATGAATATTAGCATGATAAGTAGTGAGTAGTTCAATCCCTCTTTGGGGGGTGAAGATGATGAACATTTATGTTTTGAGGTTATCATGTTTGACGAATTTTGATTGTGTAGACTTGAATTTTTAGTTGTAAACTATGCATATAAATGCTCCCCCTATGAATGTGCATAGTTTTTGTTCAATTATAATCAAATTTCAAGTTACCCCTTTATTATCTCTCCCCTTTGACATCCATCAAAAATTATAAAATTTAAGCATTGAATTTTGGATGTCTTGTAATGAAGTTGCTCCCCCTAAATTTTGCACTTCATTACATTTAGAAAATGATATTCATTCAGCTCCTCCTATCAATATGAATATGATTTTTCAATTAAGTTCAATTCTAATTCTCCTCTTTTAACATCAATCAAATATTACAATTAAGCATGTGATGTATTAATCCCCTTTGACATCCATTTAAAAATTTGACACTATAGCAATGGATGTGATTCAAATTTAAAGATATGCAATGAATCAATATATGACATGTCAATTAAGCATGTAAGACTTAGACTAGAACCAATTGATTCAAGAATTTAGAGGATAAGAAATTATACCCACTTTAAGCTTTGAATTGGTTTCAATCTCCATTCAGTGATGCAACCGGCTTTGAATTTGACTCTCAAGCTTGCCCGGTCACCACCGATCTCCCTCCTCCTAGGTACCTACAAGTGTAGATTTTGGTACCCATTTTTGTTTGGGTCCATTCAATTTAACTTTTGGTACCTAAACCCAAGTGGATTTAGTTACCCAAACACTTGAGGTTATTTTCATAGCAACATGATGCTTTCCATTTATACTATCTTGAACAAGATGATTTTTAACATAAAACACATTATAGCCTAAACCATGCTTGTCTAAAGATTGTCTTTGATTTCCTAAAAGCATGTCAAGATTTTTCTTGCCATTTGTGAACTTATGCAAGTCATTAATGAAAGTTTTATTGGATTCATTTAGTTCACTATTCTTTAGTACAAGATATTCATTTATGCATTTAAGTTTTTGAATTACACAAGTATGCTTTTCATTCATTTGATGCATGTGAATCTCTAATTCGACACATTTGTCGGTCATGCAATTCAAGTCATTTAATAATTTCTTGCTTTTAAGATAAGATTTGTCAATTTTCTTAAGCAAGTCATTCTTATCGCATTCTAGCATATGACTATCAAGGGAGTTTAACGGGTTGTTGCACATGCTAAGTGCAACTGTGATTTCTACGAAAGTGAGTTAGGATTTCCCTATTTTTCCTATGTTTTTCATTTCTTTCATTCTTCTTTTTCTTTGTTTTGCTCAGGACTAGCAAAAACTAGGTGTTAGGGTATTTGATTGACATCATAATATACATATATTTGTGTCTTATATCCTCTATTTTGAATGTAAGCAATGCTATGTAACGAGTTTTATGTTTAAGTTTCAGGAATAAACTGGTTTGAGAAAAAGAGACAAAAAAGGACAAAAACGCGAGAAAATGACTGATCGGTGAGACTTACGAACCTATTCGCAAGAGAGAAGGACCCGAATGTAAACCAAAAGGACTAATAAGCAAATCGAGAAACTTCATACCATCATGATGAGTATTTTGACAATTAGATTTGGGCCTAGACTTAAACAACCAATCCGAGTGCATCCCACCTAACGAATTGAAGCAATGAAGAAGGCAAGGACTTCGGTGAGTTATATGTCTTCAAATGAGCTTTATTACATGTCTTGACTCGATTTCCTATCTTCCTTGAGTCTTGATCACCTGTAGAGGTTAGCACAATGCAGTATATATGCAATGCAATATGTGTGCTACTCTACATTTATTACAATTAAGATTAGGTTGATTAAATCATCAAAACATAGATTAAGGCAAAAAACCAACACTTATTTCTCTTCTCTTGGACCTCCGTTTCACATCGTTGGATGTGCTAGAGACTTATTTGTGTTGATAACGTGTTATGAAATTAAAAGACATGGGGATTTGAGGGAGAAGAATGAAGACTTTTTATTGCTATCTTATAAACTATACAATAAGACTCTGTGTATAGACAAAAGAAATAGATGTTACAATGCAATAACAAGTTAATGAATAATACATATAATATACATTAATGAGAAAATTACATTGCATTTGAATATGAAGATTACATTAATGAGAAAATTACATTGCATTTGAATATAATATACATTAATGAGAAAATTACATTGCATTTGAATATGAAGATTACAAGAAGTTGTAACATCAAGTGATAAAGTGACTCATCAATATGATATATTTCTTGTTTCATAACATGTCCATCGATAAAGATTCGTATTCATATATGTAACCGTACGTAATAAAAGTGTGGATCCCTACTGTTTGCATACCAAATTTACTTTTCTGAGACGGGTCTCGGATGATAAGAGACCGAATCCAATGCCAATAGTATTTAGCGCGAGGGAAACACCGAAACCCCCAAACTTCGAATTCCGAACCCATTTCTCCACTCCCAAACCCCCAAATCCCTTTTTCCCCTCCAACTCCCCCCCAAACCCCACCCATGAGCTCTCCGATGGAGATCACTCGCCCGACCGAGCCCAATCCTCCTGCTTCGGTGGCAACCAACCGCGCAGATGCTCTCTTGGAATCTGCGCCGTCCGATCCTGTTTCTCCGGTAGAGAAGGTTCCCGTTTCTGGTGAGTCTTACTCTAGGGTTTGCCCGTTTTCGGGTTTTGTTTGTACGGTTTGTTTGAATCTGTGGTTGTGTTTCTCAGTTGAGGTCTGCTTGAAGGCGTCGAGTGCTGCTCGCGTTGAAGACGTGACGGTGGCCATTGAAAGGTTAATGATTTTCTCTGCTTTTGTTCTAACTTTTCTTTTGGGGGTTTGAGATGTTTTGTGGAAATGTGTTATGTTTAGACCATTTTTGGCTTAAAGTTGAAATTATGAAAGCAAATCTGCAACTATGGCCCTGGACCGAGAATCTTTGACACAAGAAATTAGTGAGTCATGTTTGTAAACCAACAAATAAAGTATACTTGCAAATTGAGATTGCTTCAACGTATCTAGACAATTGAAAATTTATGGATTCACCGTTATTATTGGTAATAGACTGCTATATTCATACTTTTGCTCATAATGTCTTGAAGATACCAAAGCGTATACTTGGGAGTTGACCCATTATTTTGCTAACCTAGGTCATGAATAGTACCAATTGACTTATGCCCAAGCCTATTTGAATGCACTATTATGACTAGTGGATCGATAGATAAATCATTGATCATACAAGTGTTTGGTATTATATGTCCACGAAAATTGTGGATGCATCCCATCTCTCTCGCTCTCCCACACTGTTGTATGCTTGTATAAGCTTATAGATGATGTGTTGAAGAAGTCGGGGAGCAACATGTGATTCCGAAAGAGAGTTCAAATAGTGTCCAGTGTCAGTCTTCCCTTCAGAAAGCTTGAGACTAGAGTGGCGTGAGAGATTTGGATTCATAGGAAGAAAGAGGAGAGGAAATAAGTAACGAAGAAAAAGATGAATTGTATGAGTGAATGGAAGGGTGTGTGTCGGGGTATCCATGTATTACATATGAAATCTTACCCAAGTGCCAACAGTTGGATTCGGAACCTGATTATTGACGGGTCCTTACTGGTTATGCGGTTGCATAACCCACAGGGCTTCAAACGGCTTGAACAGTAGTTGTTGAAAGTCCGTTGACTGCCTAATTGGCTTGCACTATGTTGCCAGGTTGCATATGCTATATGCATCACAATGGATGCAATCACAAGTTGATTGTGTTTGTGTATGCCACCAACCAGTGGATATTTCATACGCAGCTGTTTGGTGTGTACTTCAGCATGCGCTGCTATAGTTGATTGTTGATACTATATACAAAATGCACTACATTATTGTTATAGATTATGCTTACTTTAAAGTTTGCTTCACAATTGTTTTCTCCATAATCCATATATCTTTCGCTCTAGTAAGCGGACTGTAGTGTTGTCTATAACTAAGAAACACGGAGACGGACACTACATGGACACAGGGATGCAACATTTTTCTAAAAAGTAGGACACCGACAGTGCATTAAAATTATAATTAAAAATTATAATATATATAAATAAAAAATAATATACCATAAATATTAAATGTTATTATAAAATAATATACGTTGTTTCAGCTTGCCTCCTTATTGGCCCGTCCATGATAAATGATAACGTAAGTTATTACAAAATCCCCAAAATACCCCCACCACCACACCGGTGAAGGTGGTGGTTTCCCTCACCACCACCTCCACCTTTTCATGAGTTTAATTTCTTTGCCACGCTGAAGTTTACAATTCTATATGTTATTCAAAATTACTAATTTATTATTTCTTTTCCTAAGGCTCTCATAAAGATATGTGATACCATACTCTCTTTTTTCTTTTACATAACTCTACAATTCATTCAGAATGTTGGAAAAGATGTTTTTGAGCTACTCCGACGGGCCTATTTCTGTGCCTCCAGATGATTTGTTTTTGCTTGAACATGTGGAAAACATCCAAATATGTGACACAGGTTTGTACCGGAAGCTTTTCCCTTTTTACAATCAGCTGTTATTCTAGTTTCTGGTATCGTTTTCGGCATCTGTAGCTACTTTCTTTCTTTCTTAACATCTATTGATATTAGTTTGTATGGTTTAATATTTTTCCTAGATGATCGGCTGGAGAATAATGAACTTCTTTTGTTCTGGCAAGTCAAGCCTGTTGTGCATGTATTTCAGGTACCTTAACTATTGGCTACTTCATTGTATTATGTTTTAAAACATTTCATTTTCTCATTTACGTCCCATGACAAGGATATTAAAAATCAGATGGACGTGGATTTATTCAGTTATTCTTAGTTCCTCTAGTAGTTTATTATTGGAAGCTCTTGTAAAGCCTTTTGTGGTCATTTGTCTAACAAGAAGACTATACGTTTGATGGTTGTATTTGTTGCTTATAGTTGTTCACTTGTTTGAGATCTATTAGAGTTCTTCTGTAAATGTAATTGTTAACATTTTTGTGGGCTGCATAGCTTAATGAAGAAGGGCCAGGAGAGGAACTAACAGGAGATGAGATGCTTGCAAGTTTCTGTGAATGGAGCCTGCCTGCATTGGAGTTTGCTGGTATGTGGGAAAGGTCTGTACTTGTCTGTTTGTCACAATATCTAGCATACTATTATGCAGTTTGAAATTGATTGCTTTTGTATTTTGATAGTCTTGTCTATGAAGATGGTCTAAAGCAACGCTTGCTGCGATATGCTGCCAGTGCTTTGTTATTTACCGAGAGAGGTGTAAATCCATGTATCGTTTCATGGAACAGGTAACACATTTTATGCCAAATTTAAAGATACTCTCGGCCTGTATTTCATTTCAAAGCAATGTTTATGGGCAGAGCAAATTAATTCAAATTATTTAATAAGTGCTTATAGGTCGTCGCTACATACATCAGTAATTCTTATGATAGTGAATGTTATAAGCTGAATGTTGGTATTGTTTCATCAGTGCTTATGATGCACTATGTCGGCGGAACATCATCATTTAATTGTAGTTCTGTTCCACAGGATAATCCTATTACATGGACCACCAGGGACTGGAAAAACTTCCCTCTGTAAAGCCCTGGCTCAGAAACTCTCAATACGCTTTAAGTCTAGGTATTCCAGGACGTTACAACTAAGAACATAACATGGCTGGATCTGTTTCCAAAATCAATCTGACCACTGTTACTCAAACAGATATTCTTGTTGTCAGTTGGTCGAAGTAAATGCTCACTCCTTGTTCAGCAAATGGTTTTCTGAAAGTGGCAAATTGGTATGACAAACGCTTCACAACGTATTGTTGAATTGTGCTGGTTATTGCGGCATCGCCACTGCTTGACATATTTTATATATTACACTAACAGGTAGCAAAGCTCTTCCAGAAAATTCAGGACATGGTCGAGGAAGAAAGCAACCTGGTATTCGTTTTGATTGGTGAGTTTAATTCACAGTGTTCTCCGTAATCAAAAGTGTGTTTATTTGCTATCGAAAATATGATGCCAGCTTTTATTTCCTAGTGGAGATAAATGTTCCTCTCTCTCTACCCCTTTATGTCTGAGTGACAGTACCTGCTGATGTGAATATGAAAATTCATGCAGTACCTTAATATCTTACCATGTCCATATACGGTTAGTATAAAATATATGACAAAAATAATGATAATGCCAATTTCTGTTTCTGATGAACACTTTGTGATATATGCTGTGGTAGATGAAGTTGAAAGCCTTGCCGCTGCTAGACAGGCTGCCTTATCTGGTTCTGAACCTTCAGATTCTATAAGGGTACTACTCCTTTCTGGACCTGATAAGTATGTAGAATTAGTTTGTGTCCTTGGCTAATCAAGAAGCATTCAAATTTACCAAGCCCTGTTTTGCATTGCAGGTTGTGAATGCCTTGCTAACGCAGATGGACAGGTTGAAGTCATGGCCCAATGTTGTTATTTTAACAACATCAAATATAACTACCGCAATTGGTACGTCATTGGCTATTTTGGAGTAATCTCGATTCATCACTTTGTTATATATACTGTAGTTCTTTTGTAGTGTATTATATATTATGAACCTATAACTGTGTGAGTAAATAACTAAAAATTAGGCCAAGATTACAACTATGAAGCATTATTAATGTATTTACATTTATAGTGTGGAGGAGGGAGTAGACACCAAGATGAGGTCATAGTGTAAGGGGTTATGAATAGGATTGACTATTTTTTGGTTGTCATACTGTCTGACCATCATGGGAATTTCAAGCGTCAGGCGTGGTTTGGAAGAAAACATTAAGTAATGACATTTGCATGAAATTTTAGTTAAAATACACAAAGCAATAGCTTCCTTAGGTCGATCGTTGGATAAATCTCATGTTTTCACTTTGCGGCTACTACACCATGATTGATGTCGTAAATACTAAATAATATTCACATGTATTATCCATTTATTGTTCCTGAGTAGAATAACCGTACTTTTCAATGCTGCTTTTCTTGGCATAGGATCCAATAATTGATTTCACAGTTGGAATTATATGTATCACATTATCTGTAAGATGGGCTATCTATATTGCTCCCAACTTCTTGTAGCCTGATGTATGCCATATTTGGCCATTTTTGCCCTCTACGAGGTGTTTTAGATTGTTGTTTCTGAAAGCATTTTAGCTTAATGTAATTTAGACTGCAGATATTGCTTTTGTTGATAGAGCTGATATCAAGGCATATATTGGTCCTCCAACTCTTGAAGCTCGCTATGAAATACTTCGGTCGTGCTTACAGGAACTCGTGCGCACAGGGATCCTAACATTTTCCAATGTAAGCATATGTACTAATACTCTAGCAAATGTGCCTTGCCAGGCTAATATGATTCAATGTCTTTGTTCCCGTGTCTAATTTAATAACATATGAGCGCCTGAACTGGTTTGTATTAAATGGTTGATGCTGCAACCGTGGTCCTATAATAAAATGGCTCAATTGAAGTTCTCTTCATATCCTGGAAATTCAATTATCTAGGACCATTATATAGTTCTTTTATCCAGGAAATAACTTGTAGGAAATGAAATTTTAGCTCTAAATGACTTTGCTTATTTACTTTTATTTTTTTTCCAGGCAATCAAAATAATTTGGAGACTTGTGACTGACATTGTTTAATGTTTCTAACTAAGAAACTAATGAGCACTCAATTTAATGAAGCTTTAACCAATGTAGTTTGCATACATTAGAGATCAAGCATTCCTACTTTCTGTTTCTACATTAGAGAGTAAGCATCCTTTCTGTTTTGACTCTAACATTATGTGTTGTGTAGGCACTTAATCACGAGGTTGTACTTCCAAACTATCCTGTGCTAAAACAAAAGCTTGCTGCTGTAGAGACCGATAATGTTGAGATACCTAAACTTCTGCTGAAAGCAGCAGAAGCATGCCAGGTTAAGCCTTTTCAGATGTTGATGTCCTGATGGCTTTTATACACTATAAAATCTGTTGATGCTTAAATTTCAAAAGAAATAAAAATAATAATCTGTTGATAATTTATTAATGCAATTATTCTGCAGGGTTTAAGCGGAAGAACATTGAGAAAACTGCCTTTCTTGGCTCATGCAGCCATTATTAGTCCTTATGGATGTGACATCTTCAGGTTCGTGAACACATTGATAGATACTGCTCATAGGGAGCTTTCTGAGTTACCTTCTTCTGGTTGACCAAGATATCATACGCAAGTATTACCTTGTTTCAATTTGGGCGTGGTAATAGTTGATTCTCATTCCGTTTCCTGTCTATTCATGCTAAAAACAACGGAAAAGGTGAACGGCAATTCAACGTCCTTTTCTTAAATCCTCCTGCATGGATTGCAATATCACAGTTTTTTTTGAGATACACTTTTCGATTAAAAGAATTAGGGTGGCACCAAAGATCAAGCTATTTTCGTTTAAACGGGAGTTGATTGAGTTAAGTTCCGCTTAACTCCATTGCAATGTTGCCTTTTCCGATGGTTGAACATAGTATTAAAGTAGATACAGCATGCATTTTTGTGCCAAAAAATAGTGTAATTTTTTTTCCTAAATCTAAGGTCCTGTCTTCAAATTTGTATTTATATAAAAGCTTCAACTTAAACTCAATTTCAACATGCACAACAGTACTACGCAAGATCCATGTAGTCTCAGTAATCGCCTTTACTTTGTTATTGGACTGCAGGCCTATGCTTGCCTCACCTTACGTTTGTCAACATTTTGGTAGGATAAACATGGGTCAAGTTTGGTAAAAATTTAGATCCAGACGTGAGATGGTTGTAAAAAACAATCAAACCTTGGCCCCCCGATCTAACAATTATTGGAACCTGTCTAACCCAACCTATCAAATTTTCTTCGACTTTAGGTTGCTTTGGGTCTGGCCTGCTTCCGAAGTAACATGCTTTTAGGAAAAACAATACTGCCATCTGACACAGCCGAAACACTTTTTTACTATCTTTCCTTATTAATATGTAAACAAAAAATGTCACACCTGACCACCTGGGTGCCAGGCCGGCCCTCTGTCGGTTTTTTTGTGTATTGTTTGGTGGTATTTTAGTGATTTTTACCATATTTTTGAAAGAAAAAATAAAAAAATAAGACCGGCCAGGCCTGGCAACGCCTGGGACTGTCCTTAACGGGCTGAGCCCAGCCCGACGTGAGTCTAGGTTACTATGAGTAAAAGTACAAAACTACAAATGTTATATATTTCACCCGACTACACAACAAGCATGACATTTCCGAACTTGAGGCGTCCTTATCTCTACTCGACCCAATGTACACTTAATTGTCATCATTTTAAAAAGAAATGCTATCTTTGAAGCCCAATGGCCCTTAAATAATTTTGCCATGCGCTCATTGTTTAATATGTCATTTGTTTTTTTCTTGGAAGTAGAGACAAATTTAATGTAAAATTTCACATGAGCATTATTGATATTATGCAAGAAGCAAGGTGTATCGATTAAGTGTTAATCAACCCTAACAATGTGGAATTAAAAATTTTAAGGTAAGAATTTGCAAACCATAAGTAGACCGGCGATTTATAGGGGTTTGATCACCATCATGATGTAGTTCTCATCCAGAGTTCCGATCGATCCTCCATTTTCTACTTGAGTACACTTTTATCTCTGTTTCAGACCGAAGTTAAACCCTTACACCGTGAGCCACAACGAACACCCTCGTCCTGCTTGATCCACCTCTCACAATCCGAGAAGTAGATTCCTTAAAGCTCTACAATACTTTAAATTGAAAGTAGTGGTTGAAACTCTAATTGGAATGCACTTAAAGAGATTTGAAATTTGGCTTTGGAGAGTATTAAATGAAGTATAAGAGTTTTGTAGAGCTTTCAAGACATGGGAATGAGAGCACAAAGTATATGATTGCTTGGAGTGAGTAAAGAGCGTAGTTGTGTCTACTTAATGGTGTCTTTATATCCTTCAAAGCAAATAGGGTCGTTTGGAATAGTTGGTGTCATTTGGAGTGAATAAGGAGAAGAGATGACTCTCGGGCAAGTAACTTTTAGAATTCGGTCGAGCATTTGGGAAACGATTGTTCGAATTCTTTGAGTTGACCTGGCCAAAATCAATTTTGGTTGTCCCATGTAAGATAGGAAATTGGGTCACCAACTTCCAACAAGCTTTTGGAATTTGACCACAATGGAATTCGGCCGACCGAAATGGACCTGCTTAGTCGAACCAAAATAACAATATGAATTTGATTGGGCTCTACGTTATGGGATTTAGTTGTCTGGAGCACATTCGGTGGCCCCGATTCTAGGTTTTGTCTTTAATGCCAATGGATAGAAATCAAATATCTGTTGAGAGTTCAACGATTTTGTTGCCACGTTGACAAAGTCATTGCGCGCCACGAGACCAAGAATATCGGTGAACCGATAAGAGATCGGTTGTCCTAAATGAGGATGGTGATGATATACACAAAAGAGATATGATCATTAGCAACAAAATCCATCAACCGATTGAGGAGAAATTTGATTGTCCGATATAGAATCGATTGCATGAATTCACGAGTTTTCTTATTTCACGTCTGAAGACAAAACATAGATCCGTTGAGAATTCTCAACGGCCCCTGCCATGTGGGCCAATGAGAGTACGACGTGCTAGATTTAAATCTGGTGAAAACTCGATCAATCGTTATGAGAACAATTATTTGATTGGAATGTTTCAATAATGATCAAAAGGTTTATTGATTTACGACATCAGTTGACCGAAGAGGAAGCGGTCATTCGAACAAGATATTTTTGTAAGATGAAACTCTTACCGAGGTATGGATATAGGCCGACAATGAAAGTTTCAGTCGTCCGATGCAAACGAGGTTCCTTTGGTGCATTACGTCTACATTTGATCCTAAGACTCAACAAAATGGAAAATTACAAGTTTTCTCATTAAGCTTTGATTATAAGTCTTCAATCTTAATCTTGAGGTTGATTATCTTGAATTTAAGCACCTCCAATGGTAGAGATATAGAATATATGTGCAATTTCGCAATATGATACATGTGACGTGCAATTTGAGATTGTGATTCATATTAGTTTGTTAATCATCAAAATTTGGATTAATGAGATCAAAACACTACTACAAATTAGGCCTTTGCCGACGAAAGACATCTTTTTCGTCGGTAAAAGGTCTTGCCGACGGCGATTCCGTTGGCATTGGTCCTTTGGTATTAGCCGCATCGGAAAGCCCAATGCCAACGAATTATTCATTGGCCCCACTATTTTTGTGTGCCAAAAAACACGCACCAAAATAGGTTGCCGATGGAATTTTTGTTGGGAAGAAATTACCAGCCTGACGAATTTTCAGTTGGGTAGATCATTTCTCCTCGACAAAAATGCCATCGGCAGGAAATGATGGCCCCGACGAAAATTCCATCAGGCCGATCATTTCGTCCTAACGAAAATTCAATTAGGCTAAAAATGACCCACAATTATTGTCGACAAAATTTCCATCGGGAATAATGGCACCTACTACAAAAAATATTGTTAGTATATAAAGACAACCTGTATTATTGCAGACGAATTTTCCGTCGGGAATAATTGCACCTACTAAAAAAATGCTATTAGCATATAAAGACAACCCGTATCGGGTTTATACAACCTACAATAAAAATTCACTTCAACCAATCCATTCAAATACATTCACAATAATTTTAAATAAAAATCTAGAACTCATTCGAAAAACCAATATATATTTTCCATTAAGTCATATGAAAACCAAGACATAATTCACATAGATTCATAAGTACTAACACTACACGAAAATGTACTAACTAACAAAGTAACACTACACAAAAAGAAACCAAAATGTACACTTTCATACTAACACATTCATAACTAAAAATAAACCAAAGTAACACCAACACATTGATAACTAAAAATAAACCAAAGTAACACTAACACATTCATAACAAAAAATTCTCACTACACAAAAACTAAAAAAACTAAAAAAATGTACTAACTCAGGTTCGAAAGAAGTTGGATCTGTCTATGGGAAGACCTTTCTATGTCACCACTCTATAAAAGAAAATGGATTTTGATTTGTTAAACATTCCCAAACATATATATTATTTTAGTAAATTAAAGAAAACAACTACAAATTAATCGTACATATACCTAATCTTCTCTAAATTGAACCGCCATCAACTTAGCGACTTGAGCCTTCAACTTCTCATGCTCCTCCTGCAATGCATTTTAATATTGTTTTACATGTATTGTACATGTAAAATAAACCTACCAAGTTAGTATACACTTGCAAGTGATTGACATCATTTCATTCTTATATTTGTATCTTATATCCATTATCTTACACCTAAGCAATGCTACGTGACGAGTTTTTTGTTTGAATTTCAGAAATAAAGAAGTTTGAAGAAAAGTGTCATCAAAGGACCCAAAAGCAGGAAAAAAGTACTTAATTGTGAGACCTGGGGACTAAGATGCAAAGGAGAAGGACCTAAACGTAAGACCGAAGGACCTAAGAGCAAAACAGAAAACTCCACACCATCATGGGGAGTACTTTGGCAATTCGATTCGGGTCGGAGCTCCAACAAGCAAAGTAGATGCATCCAAGACCAGCAAATATATCAAGCAAAGCCCACAACAAGATTCAACTTGATCCGGATCCTGTAGACCGCCAATTGGCGGTCCGGATCTTCCCGGATCTGCTGAAACTTCTAGAGCGCGTGTGTTAGAGGATGTTTAGGCTAGTTTTGGTATCTGTTTAGTCCCACATCGGGGGATTGTCCCGGATTACCTTTTTCTATGGCTATAAATAGAACTCTCCCTCCTCTCACGTATCCCATCTCTCTCTTTGTGGCCATCTTCCCTACTAAGAGTGAAGCCTTGAAGCAAAACTCTGGTGGAGGAAGGACTGCTTGTAATTGAGTGAGTTAAAAATAGATGTTTTCATTAGCATGTTATTTCTTGCTTAGTTAATTTCCTTTAATGTGCTTGCTTTGATGCTTGTTTTGTTTTATGTCGTTTCAGCTTCTTTAATATTTCTTGCTTGATTAGTGTAGTTTCATTTCAGTATAATGCTTTATTTTATTAAAGTAGTTAGTTTAAATATGTGTGGGTAGTTCCATCCCCTTTGGGGGGTGGAGTAGATGTGTGTACATGTTATGTAGATGGTATGAATGCTAGATATAATTGTTTGTGAGAAATATTAGTATGCTTGCTTGAATTAATAAGAACTTTACTTGATGGTTTCTGCCATAGTTAGGTACTTCCCATGCTTGTATGTTCTTAATAACAACCTTGCATTGCTCATATTAATCACCTAAGTTAGTGTTGTAAATGATAGGTTTTGCCATTAGGTGCCTCTTATGCATTAACAAACACTAACTAACTTGAGCTTCTTGTATGCATTCACCACCACACTTATTTCATGTGCACACACACACACACCACCCCTTAGGGGTTTTCATTCCTGAGTTTTTATTTTCCTCATTAGTTGTTTAGCTTAGTTTGTTTAGTGATTTCATTTCAGCTTTGCTAGTTTACTAGTTTATATTAGTGTAGTGTAGTGTAATCCATCTTTCTTCCCTTTCTTTCCCACTCGCCTTTGCACAAACCAAACGTCGACACACCTCCCTGTGGACGACCCATATTTTCCACCGCTTCAATGCGGCCGTGCACTTGCGGTTTAATATAAAACGATCAATTAAGTTTTTGGCGCCGTTGCCGGGGAGGTGCTATGTCCAGACCTTGGTTTGGACAATTCGAGTGAGTTTTAATTTTTTGTTTTCAGGTTTTCTTAGTTTCAGGGATCCTAGAGCTCACAGGGAGGCTACTGGAGTAGTTGGAGCACCTAAGCATCAACAGGGACCGCCAATTGGCGGCCTGGTGAGGTCTTCTTGCTTTCAGTTTTCTTCTGGTAGTTGTTTGCTTCATTTTAGTTATCTGGGAGCACTATTTTGCATGCTGTGACTTCTAGTTTGCTCCCAGATCATTAATCACTCCCCCATTAATCAACTTGGCCTTAAAATCCAAAGCAAAAGACTAGACATTCTTACTTGTTTAGGTCACGCATCATGTACTTGACTTAGGCATGTTGTTGTCTTTCCTTTTAGCTATATTTTCAGTTGTCGACTGCTGGCGTGAGGTACGCATTTCCTACACTCATTCATGTATCTTGTATGCCCACGCATTAGTTAGTAGGAATTGCATCAGGACAAGAGTGAGTTGAGCGTTTGATTGGAGCGATTGATTGCTAGATTTAGGATCAAAACACTACTAAGGAGGGGCTGTCCCATAAAAGATAAGGTGGGGGATTTCATCACCCTTTCCTTGGCCCCAAAAATCACTCTTAATCAAGCCTTAACTAAAAGCAAGTAGACATTGGCCCTAAGGATTGCGGACGCACTAGGAGAGTAATCTAGTTGAGACCGTCATGACCTGATCGGCGTTGCCTACCTTGTCGATAGTAGGAGGTACTGGATCTCCAGATCTGTTATCAGTTGCTGGGCATTGTGGTCCTCGTTGTAGGGAGGTGAGGCATGTCAAGGCTAGTGACCTCGAAGTTAGGCGTCGTCTAGCCTAAGTACCCATAACATTAAGTTGTTTGAGCCATGCTTGCTAGTTAGGCTTCTACCTGATCCCATTCCCCACGCTAGATCTAAGGATTCTTCCCTCCTCATCTGAGTCCTCTCCACATCTGTTCTCTACGAGTAGTCTCCTCCTCTGAGTACACATTTAGTTGTGTGTTTATAGAGTCGAGTCGAGCATTTTATGCGAGGTTGGGCTCGTTCTGGTGAGAGCGCTCGACTTGAGAGAGTGCATTTTTCTGAGATGGACGGTCTTGGAGATCGACCATCTCCGCCTCGTGCTCCTTTGGAGCATGAGGCCGAGTCGTCTCGTGGTGACGAGGGAGACCGGGTTCCATACACGGATTACCTATGTCCGCTCCTACCTCCACGTAGACCTCCTTCTCCTCCTCCTCTGACTCAAGAGGAAGAGGGATTCGGTAAGGATCGAGTTCTTGGTGCACCACCACCTTTAGCTCGACAGGATAAACCGATGACTGTGCGAGCGGACCCATCCTGTTCGGGCCGCGCAACCTTCTTGCATTGTTCTTCCCCCTGCTCGCGGGAACAACTATGAGCTGAAACCTCAATATGTGAGCATGCTTCCAACCTTTACTGCCAATAAGGAGGATCCGTATATTTTTATACGCGAATTCGAGGAAGTATGCTCCATGTTCAAGCTTCAACAGCTTGACGAGGATTAGGTCCGGTTGAGGATGATTTCTTTCGCGTTGAAGGATAACGTGAAGAAATGGATGTACAGCCTCCCGGCGAGCTCCATTCGGTCTTGGGATGACTTTGTGACCATATTTCTGAAGAGATTTTTCCCTCAAAGGAAAACTCAACAGATACGACACTAGATACATCAAATGTATCAGACTGAGATCGAATCTTTTCATGCTTTCTTTGAGAGGTTCAAGGACCTTCTCCAGCAGTTCCCTCATCATGGAATTGAGCTTTAGCAGCTGTGCCAAATTGTTTATAAGGGCATCAACTACAACACCCGCACATTGTTGGAGTCGATGTGTCAGGGTGACTTCCAAATGAAACCCATCGAGGAGGCATAGGACACTTTTGAGTTAATGGCTGGACGTACCTTCGAGTGGGATACCATGAGAGAGCCACCAGCCGCCAGGTCTTCTGGTCGGGCTGGATCATATCATGTCGAGTCAACTATCACGTCTGAGGCGAAATTGGTTGCTCTCATGCGTAGGATTGAGAGTTTAGAGTTGGACCGAGCTCCTATAGCTCAGGTCGCTACTTCTGGGTGTAGTAGGTGTGGACTTACGAGCCATGATGACTTGGAATGCGCTTACGCTCCAAGGGATACTGAGCATGCAAATGCGATGTATCAACTGAGGCCCCGTAACGACCCGTACAGTCACTCCTACAACCCGGGATGGCGTAACCATCCTAACTTCTCTTGGGGGCCTAGTGGGGGTCACGGTCAGAGCTCGCACACTCAACCTCAACCTTATCAACCTCCATGCCCATTGGTGACCTACCAACCCCCATATCAAAGGTCTCAGCACCATAATTACCAACCTGCTCATGCCTCTTCGTCGGGTTATGTTGATCGTTTTATTTAAACCGCAAGTGCATGACCGCGTTGAAGCAGTGACAAATACGGGTCGTCCACTGGGAGGTGTGTCTACATTTGGTTTGTGCGAAGGCGAGTGGGAAAGAAAGAGAAGAAGAATGGATTACACTACACTACACTAATCTAAACTAGTAAACTAGCAAAACTGAAATGAAATCACTAAACAAACTAAGCTAAACAACTAATGAAGAAGATAAAAACTCAGGAATGAAAACCCCTAAGGGGTGGAGTGTGTGTGTGCACATGAAATAATTGTGGTGTTGAATGCATACAAGAAGCTCAAGTTAGTTAGTGTTTGTTAATGCATAAGAAGTACCTAATGGCAAAACCTATCATTTACAACACTAACTTATGTGATTAATATGAGCAATGCAATGTTGTTATTAAGAACATAACAAGCATGGAGTGTACCTAACTATGGCAGAAGCCATCAAGTAAAGTTATTATTAATTCAAGCAAGCATACTAATATCTCTCACAAACATTTATATCAAGCATTCATACCATCTACATAACATGTACACACATCTACTCCACCCCTCAATGGGGATGGAACTACTCACACATATTTAAACTAACTACTCTAACAAAATGAAGCATTATACTGAAATGAAACTACACTAATCAAGCAGGATATATTAAAGAAGCTGAATTGACATAAAACAAAACAAACAAGCAAGCATGCATATGAAGGGAAATTAAACTAAGAGAGAAACAACACAATTAAAGGAAAACATCTATTATTAACTCACTCAATTACAAGTAGCCCTTCCTCCACCAGAGTTTTGCTTCAAGGCTTCACTCTTAGTAGGGAAGATGACCACCAAAGAGAGAGATGGGATACATGAGAGGAAGAGAGTTCTATTTATAGCCATAGAAAAAGGTAATCCGGGACAATCCCCCGATGTGGGACTAAACAAATACAAAAAATAGACTAAGCATACTGCTAGACCCACTCTCCTACTATAATATTAATAAGTCCACTCTCCTCGTTTATGTATAATTTATTTCTTAGATTATCTGATTGTGTTTGTGGTATGTCAGTATGCTTATTTTTAATCGGGTTCCTTGTCGGTCAATCGAGTGTGACTCACCGGGCGAGTACGCATTTGCTGGCTTGATCGACTCAATCCGATCCGAAGGGGTGAATGTTGCGAGTTTGGGCTGAGCCCATGTTGACGTGTTGTGGAATTGGAAGGGTTGTGTTTGGGGTTTGGATGCACATTATTTTGTGGCTTTTGGATACCTTTGGAATGGTGCCATTTTCGCATGCCTTAATGTGACTTGAATAGCCATGAAGGCTACGGAAGTTGGAGGGTTGTTTGCAAACAAAACCCCCTCAACCCAAGCCATCCCTACCCTCTCACTCCCTCACCCACGAAATTCAGATCCTCTCCATCTCCCTCTCCGGTGTGCTAGTGGCTGGAGCTCTGACGAGTCAAGTGGAGCAAGCTAGAGTGCATCTTTTGGGAGCAACTAGACGAAGATCTGGGTGGGCTGATCTCGGGCAAAGCTTTTCATGAATTCAGGTAGGCTCCTGACCCTTGAAGAGTTTTGTGGGAGGGGGTGTTGGATGGAGGGCCGACCAGCACCATGTTGGTGGTTGGTGCAATCGGTTTCACAATCAACCGAGTTCCCTGCTAGTGTGTGCATGGAGCATGCACTAGATGGGGCTGGCTGTGGCACAACCAGAGGGACCTGGGCTCCAGCGAGCTCTGGTGAGGTCTGACCAGGAGTGATGAGGTTTCTTTTGGGCTGCATTTTGGGGTGGACACAGATCTGGTTGGGTGTGGCTGGTGCATACAAGATCCGACTAGGATTTGTCTTCAGTTCTCTTGACTCTTTGTTTGGATCGGCTGGCTGGTCCAGCCCTTCTAGACAGTGGCAGGGGTCAGGAAAAGGTGTGGAACAACCCTAGGGAGGCTAAGGGTGAGGGGGATCTGGATGGGCTAGCTCGGTCTGAGCAGGGTGCGCTTGAATGGGCTAGCCATGTGGTTAGTGCACCATGTGCATCAGCTTGCTCGGTTGTTGGGCTGAGCTGCTTGGATGGATCTCTACTAACCCTCTCCCACCATAGACCACCTGAGAGGGATACTCTAAGCACGTGGGTTGGAGTGGTGAGGGGCTCATGCATCTGGTTGTGAGTTGATTGAACTTGTTAGCTTGCCTATTGTAAGTTATCGTGTGCTATGTGTTGAATGTGTTTTGCTATATATGACTTGTTGTGTTTCAGTAGAAAATATAATGTGGTTATATGATCTGATGTGTGTGTATTCCTGTTTTTGTAGTCATGCATGCACTTATGAATGTAAATGGGCTCTTTCATATCATGTGCTGATCGTGTCATATTCTAAAGCAACATATTAACCCGTTGCACACATGTATGCTAGTTTAGAGATCTATATGTTCTATTGATATTTTGTGCATGTTCCAGCATGATTATCCTACTGATATACATGTAATCCATACCCATATCAACTGTGATCATGCTATGGGAATTCAGTTATCATCGCATATACACTCTGAAATTAAGGATGCATGCTATCGATTATTGTGGAGTTTGATTTTGATATATCTAGCTGTAATGCATCATCCTATTGCGTCTTTTATGTCTATATGTTACTGAAGTGAAGTGTTATGATATGGTTATGTATGACCCTTAGGATATCAGACCTTATAACATCCTTATCATGACCCGTAGATGACTCGATTAGCTATTATCTTGATTTGCCGATCCGGTTATGATTGCTTGCTGTTGTGAGTTTCATTTTATTCCGGATTGGGATGTTCTGATTTTGATTTGTTTGGGGGCTGCTAGGAGGGTATCCGGATACCTTTCCTTGAGTTCGTCCACACACTGTAGATGCATTAGATTTTAGATGCTTAAGTAGCTTGCATTGCATTTAATCTGATTAATAATTCTGGGCATGTTCTGTTTTCTGGGCCGACGGGCCACGAGTGGGTCCTCTAGCTCCAGCGGCCATTCGCATAAGACCTTCACGTTGGGAGGCCAGGCGTAAGATAAGTCCTGGGCAGGCACGCTGCAATTCTGTCTCAAGGTAGGTGTTCCCAAGTTCGTGATGGCACCATGTAGGTCACTTACCGCGAATTGGGACACTTATCCGGCGCACCACTTTGTGCCGAGCGGTGGGTCACTGTCGTGTGAACACCATTGACCAGCGAGGTTGGTGTTCTGGTTCCTTTTGAGGAATAGTTCAGGTGCTTTTCTGTTTCGGATTTGGATGCTTTTGTCTTAGATAGATTGCATGCATTCTTCCATATAACTCCGATTGGGCCAGGGGCATACTGGGTTTTCTTTATAGAAAACTCACGCATATGTTGATGCGGTGCTTGCAGGTACTTAGATTGCTACAGGGTAGACTGGACGAGTAGTCGAAGATTCTGTACACGAGGGACACGTCGACCAGATTCTTCAGTTTGTCTTTTGCTTCCGCATTATTTATGATGTATTTCCCTTTTGAACTCGATGTAAAGTATTTGACCTTGTTACCATATATGGATAATCTCTCACTTTTCAGTTATGTTTTATGTTAGTCTATCCATGTATGATCTCTCTACGTATTGTCGAGTCGTTGTTTGGTCGGTCTTTTGTAACTCCTTCGGTCGTCGTGGAGGTCTCTGATCGCGACACTTGTAGTTTTTCCCAGTGTGCGTACCCGCGAGATCGGGGACGTTACACATACACTAATACACATGCTCCCGAAAGCTTAGCGGATCCAAAGCTATCTGGATCGCCAATTAGCGGTCCCAGACCGCCAATTGGCGGTCTATAAGATCCAGATCCATCTGGTTTTCATGCTGGGCTTTGCTTGATGTATTTGTTGGTCATGGATGCATCTACTTTGTTTATTGGAGCTCCGACCCAAATCGAATTGTCAAAATACTCCCCATGATGGTGTGGAGTTTTCTGTTTTGCTCTTAGGTCTTTCGGTCTTACGTTCAGGTCATTCTTCTTTGCATCTTAGTCCCCATGTCTCACAATTAAGACATTTTTCCTGCTTTTGGGTCCTTTCATGGGTCTTCTCTTCAAACCTCTTTATTTCTGAAATTCAAACATAAAACTCGTCACGTAGCATTGCTCAGGTGTAAGATAATGGATATAAGATACAAATATAAGCATGAAATGATGTCAATCAAATACCCCTACACCTAAATTTTTGCTAGTCCCGAGCAAAACAAAGAAAGAGAAAAACAAATGAGAAACAAGAAATCCTAACTCACTTTCGTAGGAATCACGGTTGCACTTAGCACGTGCAACAAGCCGTTAAACCTCCTGGTTGCCAAGGAGGAGGACTATTGTCTCCTGAGGGTTTTTAGCGAATATACCCACAAAATCCGTACAAGATGCATTATTCAATCTAGACACTTGACTCGTTGGACAAATTATGTCGATCATTGGACGCGGTAATCCTACGGGCCGACTCTATATACGTAATCAGTCCACACACCTAACCTAAAGAACGATTCATGCAAGTTAAATAAGGAATTAAGTGAAAGACATGGACAACCTCAACATCCTCAAGTGATACAAAGTGTAAAGTCCATTAAGGTTCTTATTTGCATTTTTTTCTTATTTTTTTTTCTTATTTTTTTTTCTTCTTTTCTTTTTCTTAGTTGGAGCTTCATTCTCCCAGGGTTAGGTTTCGTGCATCATTGCCCATGAGGACTTACACTATCACGTACACCTTTCCCCAAATCTCCACATAGGGCAATCCCTACCACCCGTGTAACGGGAGTTCGGTCGGCGCATACCAAGTAAGATGACTCGAAAGTACCAGGCACAAAGTCCCCTCAGACCTACTTTCCTGAGTGATAGGAGCCGTGCGAGAAGAGAGAACACCTACTCACTTATTTCTTATCTACACATGAACCAAAACCCCTACACTTAATGTCTCACAACAAGATGTAAAGGGTCCTTGACTACAACAAACTTCCTTAAGTTAACAGACACGAATTATTGACTCACTAGGTTCAGGGTGGACTTCTCTAAATGTTTGAGCACTGAAACCCTATGATTACTCACCCCCAAGGGAAAACTGGGGTGCATCCTAACGACTCGATAAATCCTAAAGCCACTGTACTAGATATCCTAATGCATCAAGTTCAAGACAATTTTGGGAGCTTTCTTTTTACTTTGCCTCTCAATGGTTTTGCACATGCTAAACACTCGCAAAACCCACAAAACATTTTCTTTCGCAAACACATGAAGATTTTGAAAGAAATGTGAAAATTTTAAGGCACTAGGCAAGGAAAAGAAGACAAGTCACCCAAGGATCATGGCAAGCAGATATATCGATATTAAATGCAACACACTAATATGACCCTAACAATGCACACAAAAGAAAACAAAAATCAAAGGAAAAGACTCAACTATGTACACACGTAAAACACCCCCCACCTACTTCATGCATTGTCCTCAATGAATGTGAGCAAAAGACTACATGGATTTATGCATGAAAAAGAATAGATCTCACCAACGTGAAGTACACAGGGAAGTTTCTGGCTATGTTGATGGACACAACCCAAATTACCTCAAAACCTGTGAGATGCTAAGGAAGGGATACAAATACGTGAAAGAATTGGGGCGCAAATACTCAAGGGTTGGGGCCCACAACAAACGATGCTCCCTGGATGACTCTTTTTTTTAAAGGAACATGAAAGCTCAACCACTCATGTAGGAGCATGAATGGTTGAGTGCGAGAGAGGTTCATGAAGGAACATGACCTCCTCGACTTCGGCTGGTGCCCCCTCCAAGTAGGGTTTGAGGCGTTGTCCATTAACTTTGAACACGTCCCCATTCACTGGGTTCAATATGTCAACTGCTCCATGAGGATAAACGGTTTGCACAATAAACAGGCCAGACCAGCGACTGCGGAGCTTACCCGTAAATAGATGAAGCCGGGAACTGTAGAGCAACACCTTCTGCCCGACCGTAAACACCTTTCGCATAATCATGCGATCGTGAAACATCTTGGCTCGGGACTTATGAATTTTGGCATTCTCGTACGCATCAATGCGTAGCTCAATTCCACAATGTCGAGCTTACGTTATACTCCTGCTTGATCAAGATCCATATTCAGGTTCTTGATCGCCCAGAAAGCACGATGCTCAAGCTCGACGGGTAGGTGGCAAGCCTTGCCGTACACTACTCGATATGGGGACATACCCAAATTGGTCTTGTAAGCGGTGCGGAAGGCCCACAACGCGTCATTCAACTTAGTTGACCAATCATTCCTCGAGGAACTAACTGTCTTCTCAAGAATTTTCCTTACTTGACGGTTAGAGATATCGACCTGCCCAATCGTTTGCGGATGGTATGGGGTCGCAAGCTTGTGGGTGGTCGAATATTTTCTCATCAGCGATTCAAAGGAGCGATTACAGAAGTGGGTACCCCTATCACTGATTATGGTACAAGGAGTACCAAATCGTGTAAAAATGTCCCTTAAGAATTTAGTGACCACCTTGTTGTCATTGGTCTTTGTAGGTATAGCCTCAACCCACTTAGACACATAGTCAATGGCCACCAGAATGTAAACATTCCTGAAAGAGTTCGGGAAGGGACCCATGAAGTCGATGCCCCACACCTCAAAGATGTCGACAACCAGGACATTTTGCAAAGGCATCATGTCACGTCGACCAATCCTGCCAAGGCGCTGGCACCTATCACATTGCTTACAAAAGTTGTAAGCATCCTTGAAAAGAGAGGTCCAGTAGAATACAAATTGGAGCACCTTGGCGGCAGTTTTCTTTGCTCCAAAGTGTCCTCCACATGCCTTAGAGTGGCAGAAATGGAGCACACTTTGGAACTCAGTATGTGGGACGCACCGCCTGAAAATTTGGTCAGAGTAGTATTTGAATAGGTAGGGGTCGTCCCAGTGGAAGAATCTGACATAAGATCTAAATTTGGTTTAGTCAGATTATAACCAACCCACAGGAAGTTGCTCGATCACGAGGTAGTTCACGATGTCGGCAAACCAAGGGTTATCTTCGATCGTGAACAACTGCTCGTCAGGAAATTTGTCATCAATAATTTGGTCCTGTGGGTTGGTCATCTCTAGACGAGACAGGTGGTCAGCTACAACATTTTCACACCCTTTTTTGTCCCGAATCTCGAGATCGAATTCTTGTAACAACAAGATCCATCTCAAGAGTCGGGATTTTGCATCTTTCTTCGCCATGAGGTGCTTGATGGCTGTGTGATTAGAATAGATAATCACGTGGTAGCCAATCAAGTACTACCATAATTTCTCAAAAGCAAATATGATTGCTAAGAATTCCTTCTCGGTCACAATGTAGTTCAATTGGGCATCATTGAGTGTTCTACTGGCATAGTAGATCACATGAGGCAATTTGTCCAATCGTTGCCCAACCACTGCTCCCACAGCGAAGTCAAATGCATCACACATTAACTCAAAGGGTTCAGTCCACACCGGTGCCTTAATAATGGGAGCTGAAGTCAACTCTTTCTTCAAGGTCAAAAAGGCATGGTGGCAATCCAGTGTGAACTCAAAAATGGCATCCTTAGCCAACAAGGCGGTGAGAGGTCGAGCAATTTTGCTAAAATCCCGAATGAACCGCCGATAGAATCCAGCATGCCCTAAAAAGGCGCAGATATCCTTCACATTACGTGGCGGTGGGAGATTAGCAATAAGACCCACTTTGGCGGGATCGACCTCAATTCCCCTACTTTAGACCACATGTCCAAGTACAAACCCTCGCTTCACCATGAAGTGACATTTCTCACAATTGAGAGAGAGGTTCTTCTCACGGCATCGCTTGAGGACAAGGCTCAAGTGATGAAGGCACTCATCAAAGGAAGCGCCAAATATAGAAAAGTCGTCCATGAAGATCTCAAGGAAACGCTCAACCATATCGGAGAAGATACTGATCATACACCTTTGAAACGTTGTCGGCGCATTACATAACCCAAAGGGCATGCGACGGTAGGCAAACGTGCCAAAGAGACAAGTAAATGTGGTTTTCTCTTGATCCTTGGGGGCGATGGGAATTTGGTTGTAACCGGAGTATCCATCAAGAAAACAATAATACTCATGTCCGGCCAACCTTTCTAACATCTGATCAATGAATGGCAATGGGAAATGATCTTTCCGCGGTGCCGCATTGAGCTTGCGATAATCAACGCAAACTCGCCAGCCCATTTGCAGGCATGTCGGGATAAGCTCATTATGCTCATTCTCCACAACCGTCACGCCTGACTTCTTGGGACCACATGGACAGGACTCACCCACGAACTATCAGAGATAGGATAGATTATGCCATTATCCAAGCACTTAAGAACCTCCTTTCGGACGGCTTCTTTCAGTACATGATTCAATTTTTGTTGTGGGTCCCTGCGGGGCCTAGAATCCTCTTCCATGTGGATCCGATGCTGAACAATACCAGGGCTAATTCCCTTGATATCCTTCATTGACCACCCAATTGCCTCTTTGTTTTCAAAGAGTACTTTTTTGAGGGCAACCTCTTGATCTTGTGCAAGATCAGAAGTAATAATGAGTGGCAAGGTCTCATTATCCCCTAAAAAGATGTACTTTAGGTTATCGGGGAGCGGTTTAAGCTCGACCAGAGGTGGGTCCTTGTCGGATTCAGAGTTACTTTCAAGTGGCTCGAGGGCCACAGGGTAAGAGGAGCAAGCACCCAGATGTACCTCCTCGTCCAGAGAAATGCTGGCGGATTCCTCAAGATCCTCTTCACTCGCAACCTGGTCATTAGGCACCTCAATAATATGTCGATGTGAGTCGAACATGCCTAATGACTCGGGCTCATCCGTGTCCTGGATGAAATTGGCTTCGACATTGTCGTTGAAGAGCCCGGGTTGCTTACCAAGAGTGAAGATGTTGAAATCCGCTGTGAGGTTTCCAAAAGACAATCTCATCAAGCCATCACAACAATTGATCAAAGCATTAGATGTCGCAGGAAATGGCCTCCCAAGGATCACATGAATTTGTCCTTGTGGGTTGGACACGGGTTCAGTATCCAAGATGATGAAATCAACTGGAAATACGAACCCACCCACTTTGATAAGGACATCCTCCACACTCCCTTGTGGAATTTTGAAGAATCTGTCAGCCAACTGGAGGGTTGTCCTCGTTGGTTTAAGATCGCCTATTCCAAGGTTGACATAGACTGAGTAAGGCAGGAGGTTCACAGATGCCCCCAAATCCAATAAAGCTTGAGAGATTGTCACATTCCCAATCATGCAAGAGACAGTTGGACACCCTGGGTCCTTGTATTTGACTTGCATGGGCTGTGTCAATATTGAGCTCACATTGGCAGACAAAAAGGCTTTTTTGGGTACATTTGTTTTTCTCTTGGTGGTGTAAAGGTCCTTTAGGAACTTGGCATATGGTGGCATTTGTTGAACAACGTCCAACAATGGAATGTTCACCTTTACTTGCCTAAGTACCTCAACAATCTTGTCCCAATGCTCATCATGTTTTTTAGTCAACCAATGAGGGAATGGTGCCTTGGGGACATAAGCTTCACCAGGAGGAGTCTAAGAATTAGGTTCTTTGACAGGCTCAAGACTCTCCTCGGAAGTCTCGCCATCAGGGTTGGCTTCAGGCATTTCCACATTGTTGTCAACAACCATTCCCTATCTCAAGGTATGGACAACATTGGCATGTTGGGAAGGGTCACTTTCAACATTGTGTACATTCTGCCTAGCATGAGTAGGTTGACCCCTGGGATTTACCACAGGTTGACTCGGGAACTGACCCTTCTCGCGTTCATGGAATTGATGAGCCAATTGGCTAACTTGCATTTCCAAAGCCTTGACTGTACTTTCCATGCTCTGCATGAACGCTTGAAGGGTCGGATCACTAGAAGGGTCCTTGGGGTCAACCCGCTAGGGTGGTGGAGTCTGGTTGGAATAACCTGATTGACATCATTTCATGCTTATATTTGTACCTTATATCCATTATCTTACACCTAAGAAATGCTACATGATAAGTTTTATGTTTGAATTTTAGAAATAAAGAGGTTTGAAGAGAAGAGACATGAAATGACCTAAAAGCAGGGAAAAAGGACTTAATTGTGAGACCTGGGGACTAAGATGCAAGGCAGAAGGACCTGAACGTAAGACCAAACGGCCTAAGAGCAAAACAGAAAACTCCACACCATCATGGGGAGTATTCTGAAAATTCGATTCGGGTCGGAGCTCCAATAAACAAAGCAGATGCATCCAAGACCAACAAAAACATCAAGCAAAGCCCAGCATGAAAACCAGATGGATCTGGATCTTATAGACCGCCAATTGGCGGTCTGGGACCGCTAATTGGCGGTCCAGATAGCTCTGAATCCACTAAGCTTTCGGGAGCATGTGTATTAGTGTATGCTTAGTTTATTTTTGTTATTTGTTTAGTCCCACATCGGGGGATTGTCCCAGATTACCTTTTACTATGGCTATAAATAGAACTCTCCTTCCTCTCTTTGTTCGCAATCATTGAGGACAATGCATGAAGTATGTGTGGGAGGGTGCTTTACGTGTGTACATAGTCGAGTCGTTTTCCTTTGAGTTTGTTTTCTTTTGTTTGTACTGCTAGGGTCATGTTAGTGTGCTGCATTTAACATTGATATATCTGCTTGCCATGATCCTTGGTGACTTGTCTTCTTTTGCTTTCCTAGTGCTTTAAAATTTTCACATTTCTTTCAAAATCTTCTTGTGTTTGCGAAAGAAAATGTTTTTGTAGGTTTTCCGTGTGTTGAGCATGTGCAAAACCGTTGAGAGGCAAAGTAAAAAGAAAGCTCCCAAAATTGTCTTGAACTTGATGCATTAGGATATATAGTTTACTAGCTTTTGGTCTTACCGAATAGTTAGGATGCACCCCGGTTTTCCCTCGGGGGGCGTGTAATCATAGGGTTTCAGCACTCAAACATTTAAAGAAGTCCACCCTGAACCTAGTGAGTCAAATAATTCGTGTCTGTTAGTATAAGGAAGTTTGTCGTAGTCAAGGGCCCTTAATCTCTTTTTGTGAAACCTAAGTGTAGGGGTTTTGGTTCCCATGTAGATAAAAAAAAGTGGTGTTCTCTCTTCTCGCATGGCTCCTATCACTCAGGAGAGTAGGTCTGAGGGGACTTTGTGCCTGGTGCTTTCGAGTCATCTGACCTGGGATGCACCGACCGAACCCTCGTTACACGGGTGGTAGGGATCGCCCTATGTGGAGATTTGGGGGAAGGTGTACGTGATAGTGTAAGTCCTCATAGGCAATGATGCACGAAACCTGACCCTGTGAGAATCAAACACCAACCAATAAAATGCTCCAAAGAAAAAGAAGAAAAAAAGAAAAAGAAAAAGAAAAAAAAGAGTCAAATAAGAACCAAAATGGACTTTACACATTGTATCACATTCAGAAATTAAGGTTGCCCATGTCTTTCACTTAAGTCATTGACTAACTTTCACGAATAATTCATTAGGCTACGTGTGTGGACCGATTACATATATAGAGTCGACCTGTAGTATTACCGCGTGCCATGATCGACAATATGAGTCCAACGAGTCGTGTAGCTAGTTTGATTAATGCATTTTGTTCGGATTTTGTGGGTATATCCGCTGAAAACCCTCAGGAGACAACACTCCTCCTCCTTGGCGACAAGGAGGTTTAACGGCTTGTTGCACGTGCTAAGTGCAACCGTGATTCCTACGAAAGTGAGTTAGGATTTCTTGTTTTTCTCGTATGCTTTTTCCTTTCTTTGTTTTGCTCAGGACTAGCAGAAGTTAGGTGTGGGGGTATTTGATTGACATCATTTCAGGCTCATATTTGCACCTTATATCCATTATCTTTCACCTAAACAATGCTATGTTAAGAGTTTTATGTTTGAATTTCAGAAATAAATAGGTTTGAAGAGATGAAGCATAAAATGACCCAAAAGCTGGGAAAAAGGACTGAATTGTGAGATCTGGGGGCTATGATGCAAGGGAGAAGGACCTGAACATAAGACCGAAGGACCAAAGAGCAAAACAAAATACTCCACACCATGATGGGGAGTATTTTGGCAATTCTAGTCGGGTCGGAGGTCCAACAAGCAAAGTGATGGATCACAGATCACCAAAGACATCCAGAAAAGCCCAGAAGAAAACTTAGCGAGATCCAAACCACATGGACCGCCAATTGGCGGTCCAAGACAGCTAATTGGTGGTCTGTCTTGGCCCAAATCCGCTAAGATTTTGGTGGGTCGCGTATTAGTGTGTGTTTAGTCCATTTTTGACATTTGTTTAGTCCCACATCGGGGGATTGTCCCGGATTTACTTTTTCTATGACTATAAATAGAACTCTTCACCTTCTATTGTAATCACTCCATATTTTGAGTGGTTATTCTTCCTACTAGAGGTGAGGCCTTGAAGCACACACTAAAGTAGGAGGATGCTACTTGAAATGTGAGTCATTTGTTAATAAAAGTTTCTTTGTTATGTTATTAGTTTCATTTTGTTTGTTTTACTTTGTTTAATATTTCTTGCTTTACTTTGTTTAATTTCTTTTCATTAGTTTCAGTAGCTTAGTTAATATGCTTTCCTTGTTTAGTTTAATAATTAGTGTATGTGTAGTGAGTAGTTTCATCCCCTTTGGGGGGTGGAGCAGATGTTCATACATGCATTAGAGAATGGAATGAATGCTTTATTTCTAATGTGTTGATAAAACATGAATGCATGCTTGCTTGTTTAGGATAGAATTTATAACTTGATGAGTTTTGTCAAAATGATTAGACACCTCTCATGCTTGTTTAAGTTCTGAAATAAACAACTTGTATATGTAAATGTTAATCAACTAGGTTGGTGAATAGATTGATAGGTTTTGCCATAACATTTAGACACTTCCTATGCATGATAACACCACCTTCATTTGTGCTTAAAGAATGTGTTCAACACCCACCTCTTTGCACGTGTGCATTCACTCCACCCCTTAGGGGTTCTTCCACTTCTGAATTCCAGCACTCTTCTTTTGTTCTTAGTTAAGTTTTAGTTAATCATTTGTTGCTTTCTTTCGCATTTCTTATTTCGTAGTGTAGTGTAGCGTAGAATAGCATAAACAACTCTCTTCTCCATATTTTTTGCCACTTGATTTCGTGCAAACGAGAGGCTGCTCACCTCCCTGAGGACGACCCGTATTTGCCACCGCTTCAACGCGGCCGTGCACTTGCGGTTTAATTAAAACGTTCAACAAGTTTTTGGCGCCGTTGCCGGGGAGGTGCCAGTCTAGACTCTTGTTTGGACGATTCGAGTGGATTTAATTTGTCTTTTGTAGTTTTGCTTTGTTTTAGGAGACTGGGAATAGCAAGGGGAGGCTACTGGAAAATTTCAAGACAAACTAGGCGCCTCAGACCGCCAATCAGCGGTCTAGTGAGCTATGTTCATCTTCTATTTTCTTTGTGTTGTTGCTCTAATTGATCTAGTAATCGGGGACTCATTTTTGCATGTTCTGACTCTTCTATTTCTCCCAGATTAATAATCAACTTCCCTTACGCAAGTTGGACCCTAAAACTCAAAGCAAAAGATTAGGCAATCTTTTTGTTTAGGTCATGCATCATGTATGTGACTTAGGAATATAGATTGTCTTTCATTTTAGCTTTATTTTCAGTTGTTGAGTGCTGGCGTGAGGTACGCACCTTCTACTCTCATTCATGCATTTCGTATGAACATGCATTAGTGAGTAGGAAGTGCATTGAAACAAGTGTGAGTTGAGCGTTTGTTTGGAGAGTAGATTGCTAGATTAGGACTCCAAAATGCTACTAAGGAGGGGTTTTCCCATAAAAGATAAGGTGGGGGATTTCATCACCCTTTCCTTCGCCCCACAAACCACACTAATCAAGAGCCTAATTTTAAAATCAAGTAGACATTGGCCCTAAGGACTTCGGCGCATTAGGAGAGTGATCCGGTCCCGACCGTCATGACCTGATCGGCGTTGCCCACTTTGTCGATAGTAGGAGAGACGAGATCTCCAGATCTTGGCTCCCTTGCTGGGCTCTGTGGTCCTGTCGTAGGGAGGTGAGGCGTGTTGAGGCCGTGTGACCTCGCAGTTAGGCGTCGTCTAGCTGTAAGGACCTATAGCGACCTTAGGATTGCTTGAGCCTTGTTTGCTTTTGTGCTTCTACCTGTACCCATCCGCCGTAGCATAAGGACTTCTTCCCTTCTCTCCTGAGTCATTCTTTCTCTCCTGTGTTCCCCCATCTTCTCCTCTACGCACATTCTTTGTTAAAAAAAAGAAAAAAAAAGTTTTGTTTTGTGTGTGTGCACCTTTATGCATGCTTTCGTGGGCAAGAGACGAGAATGGTCATTTGACGAGGCGCGTTGTCAACCCTGCTTCGGTAGTCGACTTCTTGACGCCTTCCTCCTCTCGTGTCGCACACAGTCCAGGTTCAATGGCTGCTAATTTCCGTGAGGAGGAGAAGTTGCTGGACCCACCTGTTCGACCTGTGCTTCCAGTTGTCGCTCCCATACCTCTACGTGATCGATGCTACTCGAGCCGTACTGCTCTACCCTCATGTATCGTTTTGCCAGAGGCAAATGGGAACCATTTTGAGGTTAAGCCTCAGTTTATTTCCATGCTCCCTCACTTCACTGGGAAAGGTGACCCCTATATCTTTCTCAGGGAATTTGAGGAGGTCTGTGCTATGTTCAAGCTGCAACAACATAGCACAGACTCCATCCATCTTAGGTTTGTCCCCTTTGCGCAAAAGGATGATGCCAAGAAGTTGTTGTACAGCAACCAGGCGAATTCCTTTAGGACTTGGGATGAGTTTCAATATGCATTCCTCAAGAAGTACTTCCCAAATCAACGGACTCAAAAATTGAGGAACGAAATCAATTCGTTCTATCAATTTGAGACCGAAACATTTCATGCATATCTAGAGAGGTTCAAGGAGCTACTATCCTCATGCCCTCACCATGGCATTGAGTTGTGGTATCTTTGTCAGATTGTTTACGAGGGTCTTCACATCCCGTCCCGAACGCTCCTTGAGTCCATGTGTCAAGGAGAGTTTTTGGGAAAGGATGAAAGGGATGCATGGGCTTTCCTAGAAGACCTTGTTGAGAAAATAATGCAATGGGAGAGTGTAAGGGAACCACCTGCATCATCTAGTATAGGAGCGAGGATCGCGAATGCAAACTCGACTAGATCGGGTACCGCATTTGCTATCGATACCACTACGGCCACCTAGGCACGCATGGCGGCCTTAATACGCCGTATGGATTCGATTGAGGTCCAAAACCAACAAAGTGCACCTTACATGTCCACATCTGGTCGAGTTCCCTGTCATTCATGTGGTAGGATAGGTCATATTGAAAGCGAGTGTGCGTCCATTCCTCCTGAGATGGAACATGTCAACGCCATCTATGACAGAGCTAGGAATGACCCATACTCATCATCTTATAATCCTGGATGGAGGAACCACCTCAATTTTTCATGGAACCAAAATAATGCCGTGGGTGGTCCTTCAACCTCCTCTCGACCACCTAATCAACCACACCAACCTCCCATGCATGCTCATTCATATCAGCAACCCCAAGTTCCAAGCACCAATCCACCAGGTTTCCCAAATTCTAACAACTTTGAAACCCGGTTTAATTTGCTTGAGAACATGACTCGTGGACTTGAGAACTCTGTGAAATTTTTTATGTCATCCACAAGTCAAGTTCTCACTTCAAATCAGCAGACCATCAAATCTCTAGAGCTTCAGATGGGCCAATTGGCTCAGTCTGTACATGAAAGAGAGAAAAGGGTCTTTGCCTAGCCAGCCTGAGGCTAACCCCCGCATGTACCAGCAATAAGACATGCAAAATGAAAATGTGGTACCTCGGGGGAGGCAAGTGAACCATGTGGAGGAACCTGTTCACCATGTCAATTCCATTGTGACCTTAAGGAATGGAAAACAGGTTGACAATCACATTTCCTTGCCACAACCACCACCATCTATGCAGCCCCTTAGTGGGAATGGTGGTGAAGAAGAGGCGGAGGGTGAGGGTAATACACCAAGGCTTCCTTCTCAGGCACTGCAGAAAACCTACCTGCCAAAAGCTCCTTATCCAAGTAGGTTAACCAAAAAGCAGAGTGACACAATGGACAAGATATTAGAGGTGTTTAAGCAAGTTAAGGTTAACATCCCCTTGTTGGATGTCATCCAACAAATACCTCAATATGCCAAAGTGTTGAAGGATCTCTGTACAACCAAGAGGAAGACCAATGTTCCTAAGAAAGCATTCTTGGCTGCAAATGTAAGCTCACTTTTGTCCAATCCCGCCTACACAAAATACAAGGCCCTAGGTGTCCTACTATTCAGTGTACGATAGGGGACACTAGCATGAGTAATGTTTTGCTTGATTTAGGATCAACGGTCAACCTCCTCCCAATTTTTGTTTATAAACAGTTAAATTTGGGAGAATTGAAACCAACTAAGACCACCCTCCAATTGGCGGACAAATCCATTTGTATTCCAAAGGGGACTATCGAGGACGTGCTTATCAAAGTTAGAGATTTTATATTTCCAGTCGATTTTGTTGTCCTTGATACCAATTCTGTTGCGAACACCCACTCTCAAATACCTTTGATTTTGGGTAGACCATTTCTGGCAACTTCCAACGCCTTAATTAATTGTAGAAATGGTCTTATGAAGCTCTCATTCGGTAACATGAGTGCCGAGTTTCATGTGTTCAACTCTGGTAGGCAACAAGAGCCCATGGATCAACCTTTAAATCTAAATCTCATCCGCCAATTGGAGAAAGCACCACAAAATCAACGAACACCCCTAACACCAATGCAACCCATTGAGAATGTTTGTGGGCCCAGCGAAAACTCATTGCCTGTCTTTGCAATGCAACAGAGTGAGCTGGCATCAAACATAAATGTCCAAAAGGAGTGTTCGTTGCATGATTCAGTTGAGAGTACTAGTGAGAGTGAGACACCTCATCATATGCCTATACCAGAAGGTGTCTCTACCTCATGTCCCATGGCCATTGAGCCATTTGAGCTTCATCTTGACTCCAACAAGGACCCACCTACGACCGAGCTTATGCTTGATGATATAAATGATGGTGGGAGGTCCTTGTTGGATGACTTGGGGGGAAGCCCCATTCTTAGTGATGCAGGTCTGCTGCATCCATCGAATGAGCGTGAGGAACTCATTCCGATGCACCCACCTCTTGGTCGGAGGGTTTTGTTCGATGAGCAACTAAATCCTAGTGAGGCAACACAACTTCACTCATTCATGTTGCCTACACCCAACCAATATCATAAGGGGTTCGAGCCTTTCATCTTTGACCTTTCACCCTTCATGACACCTCAGAGTACCGGTGAAGTTTTCCCATCTCGGAAGTCTCTGGTCCTCATGTCTTGATGTTGTCATTTGATGTTCCTTGACCAAATGATTATGAGAATATCGTTGTTGCTGTATATATCATGTAAAAAATCATTAAAAAAAGAAGAAGAAGTGTGTAATAAAAGGCTCCATGAGCGAGCATTGATTGTTGTGGGCCCCAACCCTTGCATACTTGGGCCCCATTTCTTCACGTATTTGTCTCCCTTCTTGAGTATCTCACAGGTTTTGAGGGAATTCGGGTTTGTGTCCATCAACATAACCATGAATTTCCTGTTGCACTTCACGTTGGTGAGATCTATTCTTTTTCATGCATAAATCTATGTAGTATCTTGTTCACATTCAATGAGGACAATGCATGAAGTAGGTGTGGGGGGGGGGGGGTGCTTTACGTGTGTACATAGTCGAGTTGTTTTCCTTTGAGTTTGTTTTCTTTTGTTTGTACTGCTAGGGTCATGTTAGTGTGCTGCATTTAACATTGATATATCTGCTTGCCATGATCCTTGGGTGACTTGTGTTCTTTTGCTTGCCTAGTGCTTTAAAATTTTCACATTTCTTTCAAAATCTTCTTGTGTTTGCGAAAGAAAATGTTTTTGTAGGTTTTGCGTGTGTTGAGCATGTGCAAAACCGTTGAGAGGCAAAGTAAAAAGAAAGCTCCCAAAATTGTCTTGAACTTGATGCATTAGGATATATAGTTTACTAGCTTTTGGTCTTACCGAATAGTTAGGATGCACCCCGGTTTTCCCTCGGGGGGCGTGTAATCATAGGGTTTCAGCACTCAAACATTTAAAGAAGTCCACCCTGAACCTAGTGAGTCAAATAATTCGTGTCTGTTAGTATAAGGAAGTTTGTCGTAGTCAAGGGCCCTTAATCTCTTTTTGTGAAACCTAAGTGTAGGGGTTTTGGTTCCCATGTAGATAAAAAAAAGTGGTGTTCTCTCTTCTCGCATGGCTCCTATCACTCAGGAGAGTAGGTCTGAGGGGACTTTGTGCCTGGTGCTTTCGAGTCATCTGACCTGGGATGCACCGATCGAACCCCCGTTACACGGGTGGTAGGGATCGCCCTATGTGGAGATTTGGGGGAAGGTGTACGTGATAGTGTAAGTCCTCATAGGCAATCATGCACGAAACCTGACCTTGGGAGAATCAAACACCAACCAATAAAATGCTCCAAAGAAAAAGAAGAAAAAAAAGAAAAAGAAAAAGAAAAAAAAGAGTCAAATAAGAACCAAAATGGACTTTACACATTGTATCACATTCAGAAGTTAAGGTTGCCCATGTCTTTCACTTAAGTCATTGACTAACTTTCACGAATAATTCATTAGGCTACGTGTGTGGACCGATTACATATATATAGTAGACCTGTAGTATTACCGCGTGCCACGATCGACAATATGAGTCCAATGAGTCGTGTAGCTAGATTGATTAATGCATCTTGTTCGGATTTTGTTGGTATATCCGCTGAAAACCCTCAGGAGACAACACTCCTCCTCCTTGGTGACAAGGAGGTTAACGACTTGTTGCACGTGCTAAGTGCAACCGTGATTCCTACGAAAGTGAGTTAGGATTTCTTGTTTTTCTCGTATGCTTTTTCCTTTCTTTGTTTTGCTCGGGACTAGCAGAAGTTAGGTGTGGGGGTATTTGATTGACATCATTTCATGCTCCTATTTGCACCTTATATCCATTATCTTTCACCTAAACAATGTTATGTTACGAGTTTTATGTTTGAATTTCAGAAATAAATAGGTTTGAAGAGATGAAGCATAAAATTACCCAAAACCTGGGGTAAAAGACTGAATTTCGAGATCTGGGGGCTATGATGCAAGGGAGAAGGACCTGAACGTAAGACCGAAGGACCAAAGAGCAAAACAAAATACTCCACACCATCATGGGGAGTATTTTGGCAATTCTAGTCCGGTCGGAGCTCCAACAAGCAAAGTAGATGCATCAAAGATTACCAAAGGCATCCAGAAAAGCCCAGAAGAAAACATAACGAGATCCGAACCATATGGACTGCCTATTGGAGGTCCAAGACAGCTAATTGGCGGTCTGTTTTGGCCCAAATCCGCTAAGATTTTGGTGGGTCGCGTATTAGTGTGTGTTTAGTCCATTTTTGGCATTTGTTTAGTCCCACATCGGGGGATTGTCCCGGATTTACTTTTTCTATGACTATAAATAGAACTCTTTACCTTCTATTGTAATCACTCCATATTTTGAGTGGTTATTCTTCCTACTAGAGGTGAGGCCTTGAAGCACACACTAAAGTAGGAGGATGCTACTTGAAATGTGAGTCATTTGTTAATAAAAGTTTCTTTGTTATGTTATTAGTTTCATTTTGCTTGTTTTACTTTGTTTAATATTTCTTGCTTTACTTTGTTTAATTTCTTTTCATTAGTTTCAGTAGCTTAGTTAATATGCTTTCCTTGCTTAGTTTAATAATTAGTGTATGTGTAGTGAGTAGTTTCATCCCCTTTGGGGGGTGGAGCAGATGTTCATACATGCATTAGAGAATGGAATGAATGCTTTATTTCCAATGTGTTGATAAAACATGAATGCATGCTTGCTTGTTTAGGATAGAATTTATAACTTGATGAGTTTTGTCAAAATGATTAGACACCTCTCATGCTTGTTTAAGTTCTGAAATAAACAACTTGTATATGTAAATGTTAATCAACTAGGTTGGTGAATAGATTGATAGGTTTTGCCATAACATTTAGACACTTCCTATGCATGATAACACCACCTTCATTTGTGCTTAAAGAATGTGTTCAACACCCACCTCTTTGCACATGTGCATTCACTCCACCCCTTAGGGGTTCTTCCACTTCTGAATTCCAGCACTCTTCTTTTGTTCTTAGTTAAGTTTTATATAATCGTTTGTTGCTTTCTTTCGCATTTCGTATTTCGTAGTGTAGCGTAGAGTAGCATAAACAAATCTCTTCTCCATATTTTTTGCCACTTGATTTCGTGCAAACGAGAGGTTGCTCACCTCCCTGAGGACGACCCGTATTTGCCACATCTTCAACGCGGTCGTGCACTTGCAGTTTAATTAAAACGTTTAACAGTCCTGTCCATGTGGTTCCGTAGAAGTCAGGCGTGACGGTTGTGGAGAATGAGCATAATGAGCTTATCCCGACACGCCTGCAAACTGGCTGGCGAGTTTACGTTGATTATCACAAGCTCAATGCGGCAACGCGGAAAGATCATTTCCCGTTGCCATTCATTGATCAGATGTTGGAAAGGTTGGCCGGACATGAGTATTATTGTTTTCATGATGGATACTCCTGTTACAACCAAATTCCCATCGCCCCCGAGGATCAAGAGAAAACCACATTTACTTGTCCCTTTGACACGTTTGCCTACCGTCGCATGCCCTTTGGGTTATGTAATGAGCCGGCAACGTTTCAAAGGTGTATGATCAGCATCTTCTCCGATATGGTTGCGCGTTTCCTTGAGATCTTCATGGACGACTTTTCCATATTTGGCGCTTCCATTGATGAGTGCCTTCATCACTTGAGCCTTGTTCTCAATCGATGCCGTGAGAAAACCTCACTCTCAATTGGGAGAAATGTCACTTCATGGTGAAGCGAGGGATTGTACTTGGACATGTGGTCTCTAGTAGGGGAATTGAGGTCGATCCAGGCAAAGTGGGTCTTATTGCTAATCTCCCACCGCCACGTAATGTGAAGGATATCCGTGCCTTTTTGGGGCATGCTGGATTCTATCGGTGGTTCATTCGGGATTTTAGCAAAATTGCTCGACCTCTCACCGCCTTGTTGGCTAAGGATGCAATTTTTGAGTTCACACCGGATTGCCACCATGCCTTTTTTACCTTGAAGAAAGAGTTGACTTCAGCTCCCATTATTAAGGCACCGGTGTGGACTGAACCCTTTGAGTTAATGTGTGATGCATCTGACTTCGCTGTGGGAGCAGTGCTTGGGCAACGATTGGACAAATTGCCTCATGTGATCTACTATGCCAGTAGAACTCTCAATGATACCCAATTGAACTACACTGTGTCCGAGAAGGAATTCTTAGCGATCATATTTGCTTTTGAGAAATTCTGGTCGTAGTTGATTGGCTTCCACGTGATTATCTATTCTGATCACACAGCCATCAAGCACCTCATGGCGAAGAAAGATGCAAAATCCCGACTCTTGAGTTGGATCTTGTTGTTACAAGAATTTGATCTTGAGATTCGGGACAAAAAATGGTGTGAAAATGTTGTAGCTGACCACCTGTCTCGTCTAGAGACGACCAACCCACATGACCAAATTATTGATGACAAATTTCCTGACGAGCAGTTGTTCACGATTGAAGATAACCCTTGGTTTGCCGACATCGTGAACTACCTCGTGACCGAGCAACTTCCTGTGGGTTGGTCAAAATCTGACCAAACTAAATTTAGATCTTATGTCAGATTCTTTCACTGGGACGACCCCTACCTATTCAAATACTGCTCTGACCAAATTTTCAGGTGGTGCATCCCAAATACCGAGTTCCAAAGTGTGCTCCATTTCTGCAACTCTAAGGCATGTGGAGGACACTTTGGAGCAAAGAAAACTGCTGCCAAGGTGCTCCAATCTGGATTCTACTGGTCTTCTCTTTTCAAGGATGCTTATGACTTTTGTAAGCAATGTGATAGGTGCCAGCGCCTTGGCAGGATTGGTCGACGTGACATGATGCCTTTGCAAAATGTCCTTGTTGTCGATATCTTCGATGTGTGGGGCATCAACTTCATGGGTCCCTTCCCGAACTCGTTCGGGAATGTTTACATTCTGGTGGCCGTTGACTATGTGTCTAAGTGGGTTGAGGCTATACCCACAAAGACCAATGACAACAAGGTGGTCGCCAAATTCTTAAGGGACATTTTTGCGCGATTTGGTACTCCTCGTTCCATAATCAGCGATAAGGGTACCCATTTCTGTAATCGCTCCTTTGAAGCGCGTATGAGGAAATATTCGATCACCCACAAGCTTGCAACTCCATACCATCCGCAAACTAGTGGGCAGGTCGAAGTCTCTAATCGTCAATTAAAGCAAATTCTTGAGAAGACGGTTAATTCCTCGAGGTAGGATTGGTCAACCAAGTTGAATGACGCGTTGTGGGCTTGCCGCACCGCGTACAAGACGAATTTGGGTATGTCCCCATATCGGGTAGTGTACGGCAAGGCTTGCCACCTACCCGTCGAGCTTGAGCATCGTGCTTTCTGGGCGATCAAGAACCTGAATATGGATCTTGATCAAGCGGGAGTACAACGTAAGCTCGACATTGTGGAATTGGAAGAGCTACGCAATGATGCGTACGAGAATGCCAAAATTCATAAGTCCTGAGCCAAGATGTTTCACGATCACATGATTATGCGAAAGGTGTTTACGGCCGGGCAGAAGGTGTTTCTCTACAATTCCCGGCTTCATCTGTTTGTGGGTAAGCTCCGCAGTCGCTGGTCTGACCCTTTTATTGTCCAAACCGTATATCCTCATGGAGCGGTTGACATCTTGAAACCAGGGAATGGGGACGTGTTCAAAGTTAATGGACAACGCCTCAAACCCTACT
The DNA here is from genome assembly GCA_963682175.1 of Triglochin maritima. Classification (NCBI taxonomy): domain Eukaryota; kingdom Viridiplantae; phylum Streptophyta; class Magnoliopsida; order Alismatales; family Juncaginaceae; genus Triglochin; species Triglochin maritima. Next base: position 24,215,035 of record OY821788.1, on the reverse strand, counting down.
TGGAGGGGCACCAGTCGAAGTCGAGGAGGTCATGTTCCTTCATGAACCTCTCTCGTACTCAACTATTCATGCTCCTATATGAATGGTTGGCTTTCACGTGTGTATAAAAAAGAAAAAAAAGAAAAAGAAAAAGAAAAAGAGAAGACTCCTTCAGTGAGCATCGATTGTTGTGGGCCCCAACCCTTGAGTATTTGCTTGCTTAAATTAATAAGAACTTTACTTGATGGTTTCTGCCATAGTTAGGTACTTCCCATGCTTGTATGTTCTTAATAACAACCTTGCATTGCTCATATTAATCACTTAAGTTAGTGTTGTAAATAATAGGTTTTGCCATTAGGTACCTCTTATGCATTTGCAAACACTAACTAACTTGAGCTTCTTGTATGCATTCACCACCACACTTATTTCATGTGCACACACACACTCCACCCCTTAGGGGTTTTCATTCCTTAGTTTTTATTTTCCTCATTAGTTATTCAGCTTAGTTTGTTTAGTGATTTCATTTCAGCTTTGCTAGTTTACTAGTTTAGATTAGTGTAGTGTAGTGTAATCCATCTTTCTTCCCTTTCTTTCCCACTCGCCTTCGCACAAACCAAACGTCGACACACCTCCCTGTGGACGACCCGTATTTTCCACCGCTTCAACGCGGTCTTGCACTTGCGGTTTAATATGAAATGGTCAATCAACAAGCAATACGGACTGTGAAACTTTAGTTTGAAGATGCTCGATATGAACGCTTCTATGTCGACATATCGACGTCCTGCCTATTTTGTAGGCTCCAATGCCAGCTTCACGCAATCGACCAATCTTCTCTTTCCCTAGTATTTCTTCTATTGCTTCCTCGATCATATCACGAGCCTTAATCTTTGAGAACTCACCTTGATCTTGGGTTAATGTTTGTTGCGTAAATTTTTGGCTCGCTAATTGTTGTATCTCAATCTACATTAGTTTGAACATGTAATAATATTCGAAAGATAAAAGTAAAACTTAATTTTATATTTCTAAAAATTCAAACTTACCATTCGTGGTTCATTGGTATAACATAGTGCCATTTTTTCAAGTTCGGTGAGAGGTCTCGTGATTTCATTCTCATACATCTAATTATTTAATAAAAAAGGAAACAATTCAAAAGAAGAATGCAATCAATATTTATCTAAAGATTCAAACAATTAATAAGTTATAAATACTTATTGAAACATAAAACTTACATGAAGTTTTGTTTTGTGGGTGAGTGTTTCAGATTCCGTCTTGTGGTGCATCTTCTTGCAACTGCGGTTGATGCTATTCGTAAATGAATTTTTCTACAAGGAATGAAAACATAAGAATTGATATTGCACGTAAACGAATAAATGTTGAAAGACTCAAAAATTTATACATTTGCTGTTTCGGTGTTCGACTCATCCAACTGCATTAGAAATTGGTCCATGTGTACTCTCGGATCTCCCTTGGTAGACAAATAAGCAACTCGTTCTTCATTTGTCTCAAATGGGTGTAGTATTTTTTCCACCGAATAACGGTAATCCCGGAGTAAATTGGCAATTTTGTGAAAACAATATTGCCAAGCGCTCACGATGTTACGAAAATCAAAGCGAGTCTATTAATATCATATAATCATTTGTTAGTAAGACATTTTAGCATTAAAGTTTTAATTCTAAAACATGACAAATAATAAACCATAATGTACCAGAAGAATATCCCACATGTTGACAATTGAATGACAACTCTGATGTGCCATCGTCACATTCAGTGGCCACAACTCAAGTTGTTTGGCCAACAGTGCCAAAGTTGTGTTCAACTTCTCCCGCCAAGGCCCAATCAGAACAAATGCCTCATTCCATTGAATTTGGAACCGAGGACCTGTAGAGGGAATTAAATCAACACCTCTAGTTTCATGAGTGATCTCGATGATAGGAGGTCTCAATTAGGATATGTCTTCCTTCTGAATGGTGGTGCCATGAATTGGCATAGTTGGAAGCAAACCACTACTGCCGACTCAACCATCACTTCCGAAGTAATGGTTGTCGCTGAAGCGAGCAAGGAAGGAGTGTGGATTAAGAAGTTCCTTGAAGAACTTGGAGTAGTTCCCTCGAGCGAGGGACCAATAGAGCTATTTTGCGACAATAGTGCATCTATCTCGCAAATCAAGGATCCTAAATCCCATCACAAGGTGAAATACATGGATCGCAAGTATTTTGTCACACGTGACTTCATCGACGAAGGAAAAATAGATTTATTATGGGTGGACACAAACAACAAAACAACTAATCCATTCACCAAACCCTTATCCTAAGCCAAAGGCGAAATGCATTTCGTGTTCATGGGTCTAAGGAACCATGTGGAGTGACTTGATGAGTGATTAGAGAGGGTTACCCTAGTTATTATTGTTTTATACATTGAGAATATATGTGAAAGAAAACTTTGATAACAAGTGGGAGATTGAAAGGAATGTGTTCTAAAGGTTTTACTTTTATATGTCAATTGTTATGAATTGAATGTGCAAACATTTTATTCCTTGATTATTGTACTCGTCTTTCGGAAGTGTTAAGGAAGAGACTCTTGGTCCTTAACCGTAGAGATCTAAAAGATAATAGTTTAAATAAATCAGAAGTTATTCACAATCATGGTAATTAACATGGAACATTGATTACCGAGATGTCGTGTTGGTCATCGATTATTGTAGCTCTACAAATATTTGACTACACGAATATATAAAAGAGGAAAATGATTACTTTTATATATTGAATACGGTTAGCAAGTAAACATTATGGAATTATGTTATGTGTCATTGATGCTTTTACTGTGTCTTGAATCCTAAGATATGAGACATGTCTTTTACATAAGAAGTGTTCAATTTCATTATTGTCAAAAATTATCAATGAGCATAGTGATAAAGACAATAGTTTGTTGAGCTTGACTTGTGTTGGAAAAGATAGCTAGTCAAAATATTATCATTGTCCCTCTTAATTTGGGTGATGATATAAGTGGGTCCCTTGATAAAGCAAAATTATAATGTGCACAATGTGACTTGAGTTACGTTACATATTTATAGTTAGCTTAAGAGATCAAGAAATGAATGTATAGTACAAAGGTGACACATTTTTTACTTTGTATAATATTCTTAATGTCATGAGGCAAGGGATAGACACAAGTGATATTTTACATATCACTAAGTGGATCGTGTTTAGTTCGAGTGAGCATAACGTCTTTGTTATTTGGGTAACTATAATGTGTAGCTAGTTACCGTTTATAGTTTATGATACAATGTGTATTATATCATTGCCAACATAACTTAGATCCACCTATAGGTCACACAACAAATCTGGGAAACAAGAAATATGATTTTATATTTTATAATTTATTAAGTTTCATGTGTTATGAAATAATATACATGTGGTAAAATAATAAAATCAATATGTCGTAAAAATGACATGCTTAGAATAATAAATAAATTCGTATAAGATGTATATATATTATGGGGTATAATGTTTTGACATTATATATGGTAATATATTACATAATATAATGTGAATTTGCTAAAACCCCATAGTCCAAATTTTGTTGGATATTAATCCTAAATTTGGTAGGGTCAAAAATAGTGAAAAATGGTCCAACCGTTTGACCACATGTTTGCATATATTAATAAGAGATTTTTTACAGATTAATAGCTGGATTTAATCGACCTTGGTTAAAGGTAGTTATGGGACGATGATGTGGCAAAACAAACAAGAGATCATGTGTAAGTGGTTTGTACATGATGTGGTTTAGTGAAGAGATTAATAAGGGATCATGTGTAAGTGGTTTGCACATGATGTGGGTTAGAGGAAATCCTATAAATAGGTGCATCCTCCATTCATTGTTAATACTAATGCAAAATTTTTCTCTCTCCCTAACTCCCCCATTAATCCATCCAAAAATTCTCTTAATTATTCAAGTTTTGTGAGATTAAATTCTCAGGAGCTTTAGAGGGGTTATTAGCTAGATTGTAACCTTGATTTAGAGATTGATTGTCTAGTTCCTTTCTCTCTAATCTTGATTAGAGTTTGGTGAACACTTGGAGGCGAATCGGCAGACAATTCAATGGGCAACACAACTCTGGATCTTCATAAAGGTTTAAGAGAACCGTTGGGTATGATCATTTTCTATTTATTTTAATATATATGTAGATTACATGATATTAGAATAAATATAAAATAATGTACATGAAATCGTCGAAAATATGGAAATCGATCTTGTATGCATGTATAATTTAAAAAAAATATATACAACATAGGGGCATGAAATCCTACAGTGGTATCAGAGCTTTTAGTTCAAAATTTTCAATGATTTGACTATATAATTAAGTTTAGTTAACCATATACAATCAAAACAATTCATGTTTGATGTCTTTTTCGAGTTTTCCGACAGTTTTGTTGATTTAATTCTAATTGATTCTTTTGATAGTTTTAAATGTTTTAAAACACATCAAATGAATTTTAGAATATGTATTTAGACTTATGTCTAATACGTAAATTTTTTGTTTTATATTAAATGATTATTTTCTAAGGAATCGACAAAACGAAAGAGACAAATAAGTTTATCTTTCCTTGAATTTTTTCTTTTGGAAATTTGGATAGACTGTGGTTCAAATGTTCTGTATTTTGAACTATGGATCTATAAAATCATTTTTCATGGATTTCAAATGAGTTTGAAATTGTTTGATTAAGAGATAAAGGATAAACTAAATCGTGTAATATATAGTATATGTACATGCGTTGCACAAGTTCTCTTTTGCAGGAACAAGTGAGTTTATATATTCCATCGAAACCATGTGTGAATGAATGATGTGTATGTTGTTGTTATTATTATTCAATCACAGGGGCTTATGTATATGTAAAAGCCAATTATTTATGTATATGCATGTATGTGAGGGGGTTTTTACATAGGACTTGCACTAGACAATTTTCGAAATTGTGAGATGCATGTTTATATTTTGCAATATTTACATCCATGGTGCAAGAAGAAGTCGCAGAGAAAGCGCAAAGGTCAAGGACGTGGGAACATATAAACTCACACAAATATGTGTGTGAAGAGATTCATAATTATGTTTGTGTGCTTGACATGTATGTGATTGTATGAATGTATGGTAGGATGTGTATAGATATAAATATGCATGATTACGTAAATTCTAAAATCACATATAAATGTTTAATTGTCCAACCAAAAATTAAGAAGGTTTTATTTTTTATCTCATCCACTAGCAGCCATCGATCGAGGGATATTCTTCTTGCCCTTAGCGGGAGATATTTTCCTCCATCTTTGGGAATAGTGGGAGATATAATGTTGTCTATTGTTGTGCCATGAATAGATGTACGAGATACGATTCACCCATAGTGGATACCGAGTATATTTATTTTTGTGAATACAATGGATAAACGTATCTCGTATCAGATGAAATAACTTTTCTTAACAAGACCCGGAGCCCTAGCTCGGTTTTGAGAAAAAGAGTTTTCCTTAAGAGGATTGGTCAAATTCCCTCTTAATTAAAACGACAAGAGTCATAAGAGTTTGAAAATGCAAAAGTTTGCAATTTTTTTGAAATGGTTATGATTAGAAAATGTTTTCTTACCTTGATTTTAAAATATATTTGATATCCCTTAGCTAATTTATATTATGATTGATAGGATCTTGAATTACTGTATTTTTGGACATGTTTATTTGCGGTATTGATTTTTCAAACATAAAATTGTCATTAAATGCCATATAAATATATTCTGTAGAAATGTCGAATATTCAACCTGTTGTGCGATCTATGATTGAAAAACATCCTTTAACAAATGATTACTCCAACTTCATAAGGTGCCAACTCAAGCTCAACATCGTGTTAAAGTTGGAGAAACTATCTCATATTTTGGATGATGAAATCCCAAAATTAAATGAGAAGGCAACCAATGTTGAGAAGGAGGCTAAAGCGAAGTGGGAAGACCAAGAGAACCAAGTTCACCGTCTATTGTTGGCCTCCATGGGTGAATCCCTTCAAGCGAAATACTTGGACTCAAAACCCAAGAAGACCATGGAAGCTTTAACAAAGATGTTCATGGATAGTGTTAGAAAAGAGCGCTATAGGACCACCATAGCACTCACAAGGTGCCACACGGCGGAGGGAACATCGATGTCAATGCATTTTCTCACTATGCAAGGATACCTTGAGAAGTTGTCAAAGCTCTCTTCCCCGATGCCCGATGACATTGCGGGAGATTTGATTCTTGGCTCTCTAGCCCGGCCCTACAAGGACTTCATTATGCACTATCATGTGCGTGAGAAAGGGGTGAGTCTTGAGGAGCATCACAATGCTCTCAAAACGACTGAAGTTGACATGGGCAAGGGTCGGGACAAGCACGTCCTAGCCGTCCATGGAGGGAGCAAAAAGATCACCAAAGGTAAAGGCAAATTCACCAAAAAGACGCCAATCAAGAGAAAGGGAGTTGGAGGTACTCGTGTGAGTGCCTCGAGAGGGAATTCTTCGAAATCTCCAACTCCCAACACAGAGTGCTTTCACTGCGGTGAAAAGGGACACATCCGGCCAAATTGCCCCAAGTACAAGGAAGACCTTGACAATAAAGTGATTGAGCCTGAATGCCCAAAAAGGCTAAAAGTATATTTGTTATTGAGATACATTTAGTCACCTTTGTCCATGATTGGGTAATCAATACCGGATATTGTGCTCACATAATTGCAAAGGTGCAACTACTAAAGGATAGGAAGGAACTCGCGAAAAACAAGATGATTTTGAAGGTTGGAAATGATGCAAGTGTTGTTGTGATTGCACAAGGTTCCGTGTAACTTCAATTATCTAGTGGTTTAAATTTATGTTTAAAGAACATCTATTATGTGCCTTCGATTAGCAAGAATATTATTTCTGTATTATGTTTAGATATGGATAATTTTAATATAAATATTTCAAATACTTTCATAAAAATGGACTCTATTTGTTTGAATTAAATAATAGACAAATTTTAAACATCAATAACAAAAGGCTTAAAACTGCTCACTTGAATGATACACTCTTGTTGCACTATCGTCTTGGTCACATAAAGAACAACGCATCAAGAAATTGCAAGAACCTAACATTCTTGGTCAAATTAATTTTAAATCATTGGAGACATGTGAACATTGCCTAATTTGCAAAATGACCAAGAGGCCTTTCAAAAAGTGAGGTCCGAGAGCAAATAACTTGTTGGATTGGATACATTCCGATGTATGTGGTCCAATGAGTACAAGTGCAAGAGACGGTTTTAGGTACTTCATTACGTTCACGTATGACTGTAGTCTTTATGGCTACATTTATCTAATGAGAAACAAAAGTGAATCCTTTGACAAGTTCAAGGAATTCAAGAATGAAGTAGAGAACCAACTCAACAAGAAAATCAAGTATCTACGAACCGATTGTGGATGTGAGTGCTTGAGTACCGAATTTGATTCGTTCCTAAAGGATGTGGTATTGTACCACAACTCACTTCACCCAGTATGCCTCAGTGGAATGGGGTATCCGAAAGGAGAAATATGGCATTGCTCGACATGGTTCGATCAATGATGAGTCAAGCTGAATTGTGAGTGAGAGACCCTCGAAAGCAATTGTGAGTGAAACTCAATCATCCCGCCTAGTGTACGTTCGAGAATCGAACACGAACAAATTCTGTAAGAAATTGTGGAAGAAGTTCAAGAAGTACACGTGGAACCAAAAGAACTTAGAAGGTCTACGAGGGAAAGGAAGAAACCCAATATGTATTTAGGACTTCATGATCCCTCAACCTTTCAAGAAGCAATGGAAAGAGAGGACTACAAACTATGTTTAAAGCCATGGAATCCGAAATAGAATCTATGTATGACAATCAAGTGTGGAACTTGGTTGACCTACCTCAAGGAAAGAAAACCGTTCAAAATAAATGGGTTTTTAAGAGGAAGAGGGACATGGATGAGAACTTGACAACCTACAAAGTAGGGATTCTAGCAAAAGGTTTCAATCAAGTTCAAGGAGTTGACTATGATGAAACTTTTTCACCGGTTGCCATGTTCAAGTCTATTCGGATTATGCTCGTTATTGCCACATTTCACGATTATGATATATGACAAATGGATGTCAAAACAGCGTTCCTTAATGGGGACTTGGAGGAGGATGTGTACATGGTACAACCTCAAGGTTTTCATGATCCATAGAATAACAAGAAAGTATGCAAGCTTCAACGGTCCATTTATGGATTGAAGCAAACATCAATGAGTTGGAACAAACGCTTTGACGAGGAAATGAAAAAGATTCACTTTGTCCAAATTAAGGAAGAGTCTTGTATATACAAGAAGGTTAGTGGGAGCCACATAGTGTTTTATATCTTATATGTCGATGACATAATCCTCATGGGAAATAAAATACATTTGTTAGAGCAAACGAGAAGTTCATTGAAATCTGCATTTTCAATGAAAGACATGGGTGATGCTCAATACATTTTGGGAATCAAGATATATAGAGATAGATCTCGTAGACTCATTGGCCCAAGTCAACGTATGTACATTGACAAGGTCTTGGAAAAGTTCAGCATGAACAACTCCAAAAAGGGCAATGTGCCAATGAGTATGGGTGTGCAACTCAAGAAGTCTCAACATGCTGAATCATGTAAAAACTTGGAGTACATGAAAGATATTCCTTATGTAGGATCGTATCGTGTGGGTCTATGGGTCCACTAATCACTATTAAGCTAATCACCTATTGAACCCTAATTAACTACTTGGTTGATCGATCAAAGAAATGCAGCGGAAATTAAACTAAATCAAACACAAGTAGAAAGTAATGCAAACCACAAAGAAGACACGTCGGTTTTTATAGAGGTTCGGCCGCGCCTACGTCCTCTCTTGCAAGCCCCTCTCGAATCCCCGTTCGAGCTCCTCTTGCGTCTTCACTATGCCTCCCCGTTCCGGGCCGGGAGCAACGCCTTTTACAAGTCTTCAAGCTCGCGAACAACCCTCGCCGAGCTTGGCACCACCTCTCACAATCCGAGAGGAACACTTCGGGCTTTCACCGAAATCTCTACTTCTTGTCTTGGGCTTTCACCAAGACCCTTGCTCACTTTGTCTTGGGCTTTCACCAAGACCCTTGCTCTCTTGACAACAATTGGAGTGGAACTCACTCTTCTAGTATTGAGCACAACAAATGCTAGATGATTGTGTGATGAAGGATGTGGAAATTAGGCTTTGGAATCACTAATTGGGAGCTTTGAGGTTGTGGAAAATCTCACTATAAGTTTGACACTTTGGAGTTGTGAAATCTTTTGAAAAACTAAGTGTGAACCTCTATTTATAAGCTCCTAAAGATTTCTAGCCGTTTGGACAAGATTTGATTGGGTTTTGTGCAAGATACACAAAACAGAAAATCGGGTTCAGAAATCTGTCCAGAAACGGTCGACCGAAAGGTGTATCGGTCGACCGAACCCTTGAGTCTGTTGATGGATCGGTTGACCGAACATAGGTACTGGTCGACCGAATCACTTAAGTTCTATAGGTCAACGGTCGACCGAGCAGGTACCGGTCGACCGAACTACTGGGTTCGGTAGAGAGAAATCTTGATCGGTTGGACAAACTTGTGTCGACCGATAGCAGGGGGTTTTTCACGAATTAAACGGTCGACCGAAAGATGTATTTTGTTCGACCGGTTCTAATGTATATGGAGGTGTATATAGTTTTAATACGAATACGACCGTTGGGCATATACGACAAGAATAACGGTCGGAACAGTAAGTTCAAACGGTCGACCGAAAGATATGGTGCGGTCGACCGAAACTAGGCAGGAAAACACAAATTGGATTACTTGATCATCCGGTCGACCGAACGGCATGTTGCGGTCGACCGAATGTGGGCAGACAGTTAGGGTTCAGGTTTTGTGTTTTTCCGGTCTAAGTTTGGGTGATCTATTGAAGTCCAAATAATGTGATATTTTGTGTGTGACTCCTACAAGGAACCTAGTGTGTGAATGCATGCATATTAGCTTATGTTATGCTCAATTCACATAAGTTCCTAATACTCAAAGAAAGGTAAAATTACATGTCTTCAATCCTAGCTTGATTACATGTCTTGACTTGATTTTTCTTCTTTCTTGAGTCTTGATCACCTGTAGATGTTAGCACAATACAACATGTATACTACTATACTACATGTGCTAATCTACATGTCCTAATTAAGATTAGGTTTAATTACATCATCAAAATACGGATTAAGGCCAAAAAGCCAACAATCTCCCCCTTTTTGATGATGGCAACCTATATCTTAAATCAACCTAATACTTGAAATTTGTATATGTTAACTATGCATATAAATGCTCCCCCTATGGATGTGCATAGTTTTTGATCAATTTTCATGTATATTTCAAGTATCCCTAATCTATTACTTCTCCCCCTTTGACATCCATCAAAAACAACAATTAATTATGACTTTAAGCATAGAGTTTGGATGTCTTGTAATGAAGTAGCTCCCCCTAAATTTAGCACTTCATTACTCTAATAAAAGATATGACAATTAAGCTCCCCCTATCAATAAGGCTAAATAGAAACAATGAATATGATTCAAGTTAAGTTCATTTAAGTTTCAACTTAAGCCTTATTCTAACATCCATTTAAAATTTGACATTTAAAATTAATGGATGTGGTAAAATATTTGCAATGAATAGGGTAAATGATTTTCAATGAATTGAACTCTAAGGATATGACAATTAAGCATATTAACAAGATTAGAGCTATTTTTCAGAAGTTTTAGAGATAGAAATTTTTATACCAAACTTGAATCTTGAATAGCTCCAATCTTGATTTGGTGATGCAACCGGATTCGAATTCGACGCTTTGGCTCACCCGGTCACCACCAATCTCCTCCTCAAGCTCCTACAAGTGTAGATTTTGGTACCCATTTTTGCTTGGGTCCATTAAGTTTAGCTTTTGGTACCCAAATCCAAGTTGATTTTGGTACCTCTACACTTACTTTCTTTTTCATGGCAAAATTATGTTTAACATTAATTTGAATAGGAAAGTTTTTAACAAAAAAATTGTTTTTATTGCCATGTGTGAACTTATGCAATTTATTTGACAAATTTTCATTTAAAACAATAAGTTCACTGTTTTTAGTTGCTAGAGATTCATTTAAACAATTTAGATTTTTAATCATAGAATTATGCTTTTCATTCATGTTAAGCATGTGAATCTCTAAATTTGCAACTTTTTCATTCATGCAATTTAAGTCATTTAAAGTTTGCTTGCTTTCAAGATATGATTTATCTAGTTTCTTTAGCAAGTCAATTTTGTCATTTTCAAGCATATGACTTTCAATTGCATTAGATGAGTTAGATTTAACATTTAAGCACTCATTCTTCAAGCATGCATTTTCTAAAGTGAGAGCATCAATTTTAGCAAGCAAATTCGTTTTATCATCTAAGATAGATGCATTTTGACATTTAAGATCATGGATTTGCTCATTTGCTAATTGATTAGTCTTGTGAAGTTCTTTATATTTTTCAAATAATCTTTGAAATGCATTTTGTAGTTCATTAAAATCATGGGCATTATCTTTTGAACTACTACTTGAAGAAGAGCTAGAGGATACCTCATCTTCACTTTCTCCATCGGATGAGCTTAATGATGATGAAGATGTTGAGTTAATCTCCATTTTCTTTGCTTGAGCTACATCCTTAGGATTTGCTTCTCCCTTCTTCCCGGTTGGTGAATCTCCTTCACCAAAATTCTTTTCTAATGTTTGCCATATTGAATAAGCACTATCACATGAGCAAACAACATTAAAAAGTTCATCTCCTAATGCACAAAATATGACATTCATAGCCTTAGCATTAAGGGATGCATTTTTCTCATCTTCTAAACTCCATTTACTAATATGATATCTAGGTGATTCATATGGAGTTTGAATCATAAACCATAAGTTAGCATTCATGGATTTAATAAATGAAGACATTTTAAATTTCCATGAGCTAAAGTTATTTCCATCAAAATATGGTGGTTTACATGATTCATTTGGTGTGGATGCATTAAGAGCCATGTTAATTTATCGATTAAGAACAAAATTAACGAACGAGGCTCTGATACCAAATGTAGGATCGTATCGTGTGGGTCTATGGGTCCACTAATCACTATTAAGCTAATCACCTATTGAACCCTAATTAACTACTTGGTTGATCGATCAAAGAAATGCAGCGGAAATTAAACTAAATCAAACACAAGTAGAAAGTAATGCAAACCACAAAGAAGACACGTCGGTTTTTATAGAGGTTCGGCCGCGCCTACGTCCTCTCTTGCAAGCCCCTCTCGAATCCCCGTTCGAGCTCCTCTTGCGTCTTCACTATGCCTCCCCGTTCCGGGCCGGGAGCAACGCCTTTTACAAGTCTTCAAGCTCGCGAACAACCCTCGCCGAGCTTGGCACCACCTCTCACAATCCGAGAGGAACACTTCGGGCTTTCACCGAAATCTCTACTTCCTGTCTTGGGCTTTCACCAAGACCCTTGCTCACTTTGTCTTGGGCTTTCACCAAGACCCTTGCTCTCTTGACAACAATTGGAGTGGAACTCACTCTTCTAGTATTGAGCACAACAAATGCTAGATGATTGTGTGATGAAGGATGTGGAAATTAGGCTTTGGAATCACTAATTGGGAGCTTTGAGGTTGTGGAAAATCTCACTATAAGTTTGACACTTTGGAGTTGTGAAATCTTTTGAAAAACTAAGTGTGAACCTCTATTTATAAGCTCCTAAAGATTTCTAGCCGTTTGGACAAGATTTGATTGGGTTTTGTGCAAGATACACAAAACAGAAAATCGGGTTCAGAAATCTGTCCAGAAACGGTCGACCGAAAGGTGTATCGGTCGACCGAACCCTTGAGTCTGTTGATGGATCGGTTGACCGAACATAGGTACTGGTCGACCGAATCACTTAAGTTCTATAGGTCAACGGTCGACCGAGCAGGTACCGGTCGACCGAACTACTGGGTTCGGTAGAGAGAAATCTTGATCGGTTGGACAAACTTGTGTCGACCGATAGCAGGGGGTTTTTCACGAATTAAACGGTCGACCGAAAGATGTATTTTGTTCGACCGGTTCTAATGTATATGGAGGTGTATATAGTTTTAATACGAATACGACCGTTGGGCATATACGACAAGAATAACGGTCGGAACAGTAAGTTCAAACGGTCGACCGAAAGATATGGTGCGGTCGACCGAAACTAGGCAGGAAAACACAAATTGGATTACTTGATCATCCGGTCGACCGAACGGCATGTTGCGGTCGACCGAATGTGGGCAGACAGTTAGGGTTCAGGTTTTGTGTTTTTCCGGTCTAAGTTTGGGTGATCTATTGAAGTCCAAATAATGTGATATTTTGTGTGTGACTCCTACAAGGAACCTAGTGTGTGAATGCATGCATATTAGCTTATGTTATGCTCAATTCACATAAGTTCCTAATACTCAAAGAAAGGTAAAATTACATGTCTTCAATCCTAGCTTGATTACATGTCTTGACTTGATTTTTCTTCTTTCTTGAGTCTTGATCACCTGTAGATGTTAGCACAATACAACATGTATACTACTATACTACATGTGCTAATCTACATGTCCTAATTAAGATTAGGTTTAATTACATCATCAAAATACGGATTAAGGCCAAAAAGCCAACACCTTATGCTTCGGAAATAGGGTCAATCATGTACGCGATGATTTGCACAAGACCCGATGTCTAGTATGCTTTAAGTGTGACAAGTCGTCACCAGTCACGATCATTGGACTACGGTCAAAAATATTCTAAGGTACCTTAACCGGACCAAAGATAAGTTTCTTGTTTATGGAGGACAAAGAGACCTAATAGCCGAGCGCTATTCGGATGCGAGTTTCATGAGTGATTTCGATGATAGGAGGTCTCAATTAGGATATGTCTTCCTTCTGAATGATGGAGCCATGAATTGACATAGTTGGAAGCAAACCACTACTGCCGACTCAACCACCACTTCTGAAGTAATGGTTGTCGCTGAAGTGAGCAAGGAAGGAGTGTGGATTAAGAAGTTCCTTGAAGAACTTGGAGTAGTTCCCTCGAGCGAGGGACCAATAGAGCTATTTTGTGACAATAGTGCATCTATCTCGCAAATCAAGGATCCTAAATCCCATCACAAGGTGAAATACATGGATCGCAAGTATTTTGTCACACGTGACTTCATCGACGAAGGCAAAATAGATTTATTATGGGTGGACACAAACAACAAAACAAACTCATCCATTCACCAAACCCTTATCCTAAGCCAAAGGCGAAACGCATTTCGTGTTCATGGGTCTAAGGAACCATGTGGAGTGACTTGATGAGTGATTAGAGAGGGTTACCCTAGTTATTATTGTTTTATACATTGAGAATGTATGTGAAAGAAAACTTTGATAACAAGTGGGAGATTGAAAGGAATGTGTTCTAAAGGTTTTACTTTTATATGTCAATTGTTATGAATTGAATGTGCAAATATTTTATTCCTTGATTATTGTACTCGTCTTTTGGAAGTGTTAAGGAAGAGACTCTTGGTCCTTAACCGTAGAGATCTAAAAGATAATAGTTTAAATAAATCAGAAGTTATTCACAATCATGGTAATTAACATGGAACATTGATTACCGAGATGTCGTGTTGCTCATCGATTATTGTAGCTCTACAAATATTTGACGACACAAATATATAAAAGAGGAAAATGATTACTTTTTTATATTGAATACGGTTAGCAAGTAAACATTATGGAATTATGTTATGTGTCATTAATGTTTTTACTGTGTCTTGAATCCTAAGATATGAGACTTATGGTTTTTTACATAAGAAGTGTTCAAATTGTCAAAAATTATCAATGAGCATAGTGATAAAGGCAATAGTTGGTTGAGCTTGACTTGTGCTGGAAAAAATAGCTAGTCAAAAGATTATCATTGCCCCTCTTAATTTGAGTGATGATATTAGTGGGTCCCTTGATAAAGCAAAATTATAATGTGCACAATGTGACTTGAGTTAAATTACATATTTATAATTAGCTTAAGAGATCAAGAAATGAATATATAGTACAAAGGTGACACATTTTTTACTTTGTATAATATTCTTAATGTCATGAGGCAAGGGATAGACACAAGTGATATTTTACATATCAATAAGTGGATCGTGTTTAGTTCGAGTGAGCATAACGTCTTTGTTATTTGGGTAACTATAATGTGTAGCTAGTTACCGTTTATAGTTTATTATATATTGTGTTTTATATCATTGCCAACATAACTTAGATCCTCCTATAGGTCACACCACAAAACTGAAAAACAAGAAATATGATTTTATATTTTATATGACGTATTAAGTTTCACGTGTTATGACATAAGATACATGTGGTAAAATAATAAAATCAATATGTCATAAAAACGATATGGTTAGAATAATAAATAAATTCGTATAAGATGTATATATATTATGGGGTATATTGTTTTGACATTATATATGATCTTATATTACATGATATAATGTGAATTTGCTAAAACCCCATAGTCCAAATTTTGTTGGATATTAATCCTAAATTTGGTAGGGTCAAAAATAGTGAAAAATGGTCCAACCGTTTGATCACGTTGTTTCATATATTAATAAGAGAATTTTTACAGATTAATAACTTCATTTAATCGACCTTGATCAAAGGTAGTTGTGGGATGATGATGTGGCAAAACAAACAAGAGATCATGTGTAAGTGGTTTGCACATGATATGGTTTAGTGGAGAGATTAATAAGGGATCATGTGTAAGTGGTTTGCACATGATGTAGGTTAGAGAAAATCCTATAAATAGGTCCATCCTCCATTCCTTGTTAATACTAATGCAAAAAAAATCCCTCTCTCCCTAACCCCCCATTAATCCATCCAAAAATTCTCTTAATTATTCAAGTTTTTGGAGATTCAATTCTCAAGAGCTTTAGAGGGGTTGTTAGCTAGATTGTAACCTTGATTTAGAGATTGATTGTCCAGTTCCTTTCTCTCTAATCTTGTTTAGAGTTTGGTGAACACTTGGAGACGAATCGGTGGACAATTCAACGGGCAACGCAACTCTGGCTTTTCATAAAGGTTTTAGAGAACCTTTGGGTATGATCATCTTCTATGTATTTTTACCCCGTATGCCAAACTCCTAACACATATATGAACTAGACAAATACTAGCATGGCGTGATACAAAACAACATACAAAAATATCATAATCTAAATTGGGCTCCAGGTATTTCTCTCCCAACCACAGCAGACACAAACCACAACGGGGCTCCAGGGTCCTCTCACCCATCCCCCACAACAAACGTGCACACAAGGCACCACTGCCGGAAACATTGTCGGCCAAACATCATGTGCTCACAAGGCACCACAATCGGAATAATTGTCGGCCAACACATCACCCCACCTAACAAGGATGGTCGCTCCCTCAAAAGAGCCACAACACACTCCGTAGAGCCACCACACCACTGATCGTTATCAGGTCGACATGTCCTTTCTGTTGCCCCCGAAGGGTCGGTGAACCCGTTGCCCTCAAAGTCAATCACAAAATGCCAACAACACCAGACATAGTACAAACGGTCGAACGAACCAAGAGCATCGGTCGACCGGCTCCCTCACAAGACCTGCATGGTTCAATCATCACCTAGCCGGTATAACGAAAACAACAACAATCGGTCGAACCAACAATCATAGGCGGTCCACCGTTAAAGGTCTACGCCCCAAACAATATTAAAAAAATGTCCCAACAATAAAGGGGACCCGGTCGACCGAAATAAGACAGGGACTTCACAATTCCTCAAGTCCGAGACCGGTCGAACAAGGTGCGCACCGGTCGAACAAACTTTAAGTTAACTCAAGTGACCGGTCGGACCAGAGTCAAGAGTGGTCAACCATCTATATGGTCCACGCTCTGTCCAGAAATCATTGGTCGAACAATCAAAAATGCGGTCGACCGTTTAGGTGGTCTAAGCCCTCAACCGACTTACCACAGTGTAACCGGTCGAATGGCAAATGGGACCCATTCGACCGAAAAACACTAGGGCTTTCCTAAAACACACAACCGGTCGACCACCCAAAGGCATCGTTCGACCGGTGCAAGGCAGAAGCCCAAGATTACACTAGCATTGGTCTACCAAGGCATGCGCCGGTCGATCGTCTTTTTTTGTTTTATAGTTCAGCAACCTTCGACGATCCTAATGGCTACTGTTGACTAAAACCACCACTCAACCTTTGACATACCTTGAAGGTTTGAAGAAACCTTTGAAGAACCACGATGATCCTTCGTTCGCAAACATTCTTTCTCCGACAAACTTCTTGTGCGAGAAACTGACGACTTCACTGAATCTTCTTCTTCTTCGGTCACTCCACCACACCAACCAACACTCTGAGAGGGAGACAAATTTTAGAGAGAGAGAAAATGAAAGAGAGAGATGGGTTTACCATATAAAACCCCCTCACCTCTACGCAAACCAATCCCAACCGTCCACCTCCACCCTCCATCACATAAACCTAAACAAAATATCCACCAAAGATTAGGATTAGTCTTAAACCCAATTAGCCTAATCTAATTAGGATTAGGTTCTAATAGTGCTCGTCCTCTGTCGCCACCTACGGAGAACCTATTGTGGTACCGAAATGCAAATGTAATAACAATGCATGAGTTTCCATAAGGAAACCCCACATACCAAGTCCACCTACATGCATATGAAAGTACAATACAATGAACCTATCATACAAGTGTAATATGGCGTAATATAATGGAACAAGTAAATCCTTCCCCCTCCAGGGGCAACAAGGGACAACGACCCCACAAGCATCATCGGGTCCCACCAGGAGACCTACCGCAGGCACAAACGGTCTTACGGAGAGTACGCCACGCACCCCACTCATAGCTATAGTAAACATGGTGTTCGGTGAGGGGAGCATTAACTTCTGCAACATAGAATCAGATCTGATCTCATGGGCAACGACAAACCCGCCGGAGCCGTCGCTTAGGGCGATCACTCGCTTGGATGTGCCATAGCCGGGCTACCTACTGGAATACGTCGTCAGACAGTCATCGTCGCTGCCACTCGGTCACATGGTACTCTCTGCCGCCATAAAGGTCACGTGGTCACATCCATTGCCATCAAAGCTGTCGTCGTATTCATCGCCCATAAGGATGGCCGTTCGACCCATCTTGACCGAAGTCCGCAGGGTCATCTTGCTTCGTGGAGTTGTGCAATATCATGCATTGGGATGCACTATGACTCAGGTATACTACCCTAGTAAAAGCCAAAGGAATGTTCTAAGCTATGCCACTGTCCATAATATAGGGGTGGCTCGTGTCCCAAGTATCCACACTCTTCCACTTGACTGTCCCTATGAAGGCGTGATCATCACACCCACCATCACCTCCCAGCTCAAACATGAAGTGAGGACAAGACTTACATGGATAGAGATGACACTACACAAGGGCTAGGACTTAGATCTGGGTACAATTGGTCGACCAAAAAAGGCAAATCAGTCGACCGTTCCCCACGAAAAGGGATACGTTCAAACCATGGCCTAACCCAATCGAACTCTAGGCACACAACTTAAGTCACAGCGGTCGAAAAAAAGATCTAGGGCGGTCGACCGTTGATTAGTAGCATATCATACATCGTATTCATGCTATATAGCCTTTTTTTACCCCAACATTGTGCTACTCGAGTGTTTGTTTGTAGTGTTTAGGTTTTAGGAAATAAAGAAGAGAAAGGGAGCAAAAAGAACCTGAATGCAATAGGAATGAACTAAATTGAAGGACGTATTTGTAACGCACAAGGACTGGATCGCAAATCAGGAAGGACCCAAGTGAAAACTCAGAGGGAGTTGATGGTGAAGTACAAAATATTGTGACACAAGACTTAAACCAGGTTAGTATTTCACCAATTAAAACATAATCGGTTTGAGGCAGTGGACTAGGGCTTCACCCCACGTGCCAAACAAACAAACTTAACAGCCGGACAAAATTTATCCAGATCAGAGCATCCAGATCAGCCAATGGCAGATTCTTATCGACCACTGGCGGATTACTCTGATCCATTGGCACCTGGATTTTGGCAGCGGGTCGAGTTAACGGGTCAGAGCATTCCAGAACTATAAGATTTGATTTAGAGTCATCTAATTACGTTCAGATTAATCCTAACCATGTATTATTCTATAAATACCATTGTAATCCCTCCTCTCCCTTATTCTTCTTGCTACCTGCATTACTTTAAGTTTATTTTACCGTTCATTATTTTAAATGGAGGAGAAGAGGACACCTTGTAATCATTCATTTCAATCTTGTTTAATTCTTGTTCTTTACATTGAGGTCTTCCATTTTATGCATTTTCCTTTATTGTTTGGTCCTTGCTTAATCTAGCTTTCTACATTTCCATTATAGTTTTCTTGAGTTTATAGATGATAGGGAGTAGTCCATCCCCATTGGGGGGTGGAGAAGAAGGTGATGTGATCATGTGATGTACTAAGTGTGTGTGTTAATCCTAACCTTTGAACCTCACATGAGTTCCATACCCATTGAATGAGATTTTCACTCTTATCATTGACGTGCTAATGCTCTTAAGTGATGCTTAGCACATGCTTAAATTAGTGGGCCTATTTTATGGGGAATGATGAGGTGAGGATAATGATGGAGTTTATAAGGAGGAAACATGACATGTGTATGCATGTGCTCATGTTGGCCTCATCCTAATTAATGTCTTGTATGTTTAATGATTGTGTTAAATCATATTTCATATAGAGACATAGTGGGGTTTGGTCATTATGCATTTTATGTTAGCATCATCTCAATGATTGTCTTGTATGTTTTAATGATAATGTTTTATCTTATTTCACGTGGAGACAAAGTTGTGATGAGCACCAATGAACCTACACACGTACACATATTCTCATTTCCGTATTCTTGCCCTACCTCTTAAGGGGTTTATTTTTATCCTTCGTTTTCTGATTTAGTATGCATCGTACTGTAATTCCAATCTCATATATCTCTTTTCCTTTCCCACTCGAGTATAATGGACTCTAACTTGCACACACTCCTTGTGGACACGAGCCATGCTTGCCATGTCTTTACCGACACCGTGTACCATCGGTTATTTAAAACGATCAATCAAGTTTCTGGCGTCGTTGCCGAGGAGCCTTTTTCATAGTCGAGTTCACAATAGTGGTAGCTTTTTTGTTTTCATGTTTTCTTTTCTCATTTGGTTACTAGAATGGATTAAAAGAGGATATAGGTGACCTAATGGAGCTTAGGAGCGTAATGGGGATTTTGGTCCCCAGACTATCCCCTAGTAGCGGATTTGTATCCACCACTGGCGCTTTGGTGAGCTATTTTTGAATTCTATTTTTACAGTAGCTTCCTTTGCCTATAGCTAGTTGTTAGCTTCCACTATTTATGCCATGTATGCTCTGTTTAACTGTCAGTAATTAATTTGGCTTGCATGACCTCTTTTTTAGACAACTTGGACCCCAAAATTCAAAGCAAAAGATTAGATTAACTGCCATCTAGGTCATGTATCATTTGTAGACCTTACACGCTGTTGCCTTTTCTTTTCTGTACATTTCTATTGTTGATTGCTAGCGTGAGGTACGTGCACTATTCTCTCATTCATGCATGGTAAGAGCATGCATTAGTTAGTAAGGTGCACTAGGAGAAGAGTGAGGCGAAGGATTGATTGATGTGTTGATTTCTAGCTTAGGATTCAAATTGTTTTGTAGCTTAGGATTCAAATTGTTTTGTAGCTTAGGATTCAAAATAACCTAAGGGGGGCGTCTCGTACAAGATAAGGTGTGTGATTTCGTCACCCTTCTGGCCTTCCCTTAGCCCCAAAAATCAGTCCTGATTAAGAGCCTTAATCTTAAATCAAGTATACATTGACCCCTAAAGACCTCAGGCGCATTAGTATAGTTATTTGGTCATGACCATTATAACCTGATTGGTGTTGCCCACTTTATTGATAGTAGGACAGATGAGTTTTCCAAATATTGTCTCACTTGTTAGACTCTGTGGTCTTCGGGGTAGGGAGGTGATGCGTGTTCTGTGATTACTTTCCTCCTCTGATTACACCTTTTGTAGTGTGTAGCTTTTTCGATTCGAGTCGAACGTTTTATGCAAGGTTTGGCTCGTTCAGATGAGAGTGTTAAACTAGAGAGAGTGTTTTTTCTTTTGAGATGGATGGTCTAGGTGATCGCCCATCTCCGCCTTGAGCTCCTTTAGAGCACGAGGCCGAGTCATCTCATTGAGGTGGGGGAGACTGGGTTCCATATATGGAATTTCTCGGTCCACTCCCACCACCACATAGACTTCCTTTTCCGACTCTAGAGGAAGAGGGTCCCGGTCAGGATCGAGTTATGGGTGCACCACCACCTTCACCTCGACAGGATTGACCGATGACTTTATGGGAGCGGACCAATCCTATTTGGGTTGCGCAACCCTCTTGCATAGTTCTCCCGCCTGCTCGTGGGAACGACTATGAATTAAAACCTCAATATGTGAGCATGCTTCCTACCTTCACTGTCATTAAGGAGGATCCATATATCTTTATACGTGAATTCAAGGAGGTATGCTCCATGGTCAAGCTTCTATAGCTTGACGAGGATTTCGTCTGGTTGAGGTGATTTCTTTCGCGTTGAAGGAGAACATGACGAAATGGGTGTACAAGCTCCCGACGAACTCAATTCGGTCTTGGGATGAATTTGTGATAGTTTTTCTAAAGAGATTCTTCCCCCAAAGGAAGGCTCAACAGATACGGTACCAGATACATCAAATGTACTAGACTGAGACCGAATCATTTTATCTTTCCTTGAGAGGTTCAAAGACCTTCTCTTAGTGCCCTCATCATAAACTTGAGCTATGGCAGCCGTGCCATATTTTTTATGAGGGCCTAAACTACAACATACGCACATTGTTGGAGTCAATGTGTCATGGTGATTTCCAAATGAAACCCATCGATGAGTCATGAGACACTTTTGAATTAATGGCCTAGCGTACTCTTAACTGGATCATACCAAGTACCAAGTTGACGCGTCTGAGGCGAGAGTGGTTGCTCTCACCTGTAGGATTGAGAGTTTAGAGCTGGACCGAGCTCCTGTATCTCAGGTCTCTACTCCCATTTGTAGTAGGTGTGGACTTAGGGACATAGTGGCTTGGAATGTGCTTACGCTCCAAGCGATACTGAGCATGCAAATATGATGTATCAACAGCGGCCCCGTAACGACCCCTACAATCACTCCTATAACCTGGGATGGCAGAACCACCCTAACTTCTCTTGGGGGCCTAGTGGGGTCCACGGTCAGAGCTTGCACGCTCAATCTCAAGCCCCACCTTATAACCCTCCACCCCCATCGGCGACCTACCAACCCCCACGTCAAAGGACTCCCCATACTCACCAACCTCCTCAGACCTCATCTTTGGGTTATTCTAGCAAGACTCCACCCCAGCGGGTTGACCCAAAGGGTTCCATTCTTGAGAAAACATTTCAAGCATTCTTGTAGAGCACAAAAACCATGCTTACGGCCAACAACAATTCGGTCAAAGCATTCGAAGTGCAAGTCAACCAGTTGGCTCATCAGCTTCATGAACGTGAGAAAGGTCAATTCCCAAGTCAACCCGAGGTGAATCCCCGGGGTACCCAATCTCAAGGAAGGCTACTAGGACCTCAAGCTACCTTTGAACCAACCCATCATGTTAATGTAATTCATACTTTGAGGTTCGGTAAGGAGGTGGACAACGAAATTGGGTTGACTTCTGATTGACATCATTTCATGCTTACATTTGTATCTTATATCCATTATCTTTCACCTAAACAATGCTACGTAATGAGCTTTATGTTTGAATTTCAGAAATAAATAGGTTTGAAGAGAAGAGGCATGAAAGGACCCAAAAGCAGGAAAAAAACTGAGTTGAGAGACTCGAGGACTAAGTTGCAAGATCGAAGGACCTGAATGCAAGATAGAAGGACCAATGAGCAAACAAGAATACTCCACACCATCATGGGGAGTAATTTGGCAATTCTATTTGTGTCGGAGCTCCAGCAAGAGAAGTAGATGCATCAAAGAAACACAAATCCATCAAGAAAAGCCCAGAAGAAAACCCAGATGGATCCAAACCCTGTAGACCGCTGATTGGCGGTCCGGGTTGCTCCGGATCCGCTAATATTTCTTTGGGTCGTGTATTAGAGTGTGTTTAGTCTATTTCTGGTATATGTTTAGTCCCATACCGGGGGATTGTCCCGGATTACCTTTTCTATGGCTATAAATAGAACTCTCCCTCCTCTCTTGTACAATATCTCTCTCTTGGTGGCCATCCTCTCTACTAGGAGTTAAAGCCTTGAAGCAAAAACCCTGGTGGAGAGAGGCTACTTGTAATTGAGTGAGTAATAATAGATGTTTTCTTTTGGTTATGTTGTTTCTTTCTTAGTTTAATTTCATTTCTTATGTCTTGCATGCTTCTTTAGTTTTATGTTCTTTTAGTTAAACTTGTTGTTTTAGTCTTCTTATAATTAGTTTAAGCATGTTTTCTTTCCTTAGTATAAATGTTAATTTAAATATGTGTGAGTAGTTCCATCCCCTTTGGGGTGGAGTAGATGTTTATACATGTTATGTAGATGGAATGAATGCTAAACAATGTTGTATGTGAGAAATGTTAGTATGCTTGTTTGAATTAATGAGAACATTTAACTTGATGGTTTCTGCCATAATGTTTAGGTACATTCCATGCTTGCTTAGGTTCTTAATAACAAACTTGTCATGCTAAACTTTGAATGATAGGTCTTGCCATGAGGTACTTCTTATGCATTACAAACACTAACTACACTTGAGCTTATTGTATGCATTCATCACTTCTTATTTCATGTGTACACACACTCCACCCCTTAGGGGGTTTTCCATTCTTAATTTCTATCTTCTTTTATTAGTCGCTTAGTTAGAGTTCGTTTTGTGCTTTCATTGCCTTGTTGCTACTAGTTTCGTTTAGTTTAGTTTAATCAATCCTTTCTCCTTTCTTTCCCACTCGCCTTCAACAAACCAGAGTTGACACACCTCCCTTTGGATCGACCCATATTTACCACCGCTTCAACGCGGCCGTGCACTTGCGGTTATAATTAAAACGTATCAATCACCTTCCTTGCAATCACCATCTCTTGGTCTCACCAGACTTGCGGTGATACCCACATTTATGAAAGAGTCGGATCCTGAGGTTCCCTCAATGAGTACTTCCAGGAATGAGCTTGATTTTGAGGTCACTTATCATGTTTCTACGGAACCGAATGCTAAGGATCCTTCGAAAGACCCTTATGCCCCTAAGGTGCCATTTCATGAGCACCTTAAAAAGAAAACTTTAGATCAATACCACAAGATGCTTGAGATCTTTTGGCAAGTTAAGGTGAACATTCTATTGTTGGAGGTGATTCAGCAGATGCCACCTTATGTCAAGGTTCTCAAGGATTTATGCACCAACAAGAGAAAAATCAATGTCCCCAAGAAAATGTTTCTTGCGACGAATGTGAGTTCATTGCTGGCACAACCCATGCAAGTCAAATACAAGGACCCTGGTTGTCCTACTATTTCTTGTGTGATTGGTGATGTGTCAATACATCGAGCTTTGTTGAACCTAGGTGCATATGTCAATCTTTTGCCATATTCTGTCTACGTCTACCTAGGTCTTGGAGACCTCAAACAAACAAAAACCACTATTCAACTGGATGATAAGTCAATGAAGAAACCGAGGGGCATGGTGGAAGATGTTCTTATCAAAGTGGGTGAGTTCATTTATCCAGTCGATTTCTTTGTTTTGGATACTGAACCTGTGCCAAACTCACACAGACAAATTTTGGGGTGACCATTTCTAACGAATTCCAATGCTTTGATCAATTGTCCTAATGGTCTCATACGCTTGACATATGGTAGTCAGTGCGCTGATTTCAACATCTTCACCATCAGGAAGAAGGCAATTGCCTTTGATGACCCTATAGTGGTTAATCTTATCCAGGGCACGAATGAGAACGAAGTCGAAGGCACCTTTAAGTATTTCAAAGAGTTGTTCGATGGAGATCCTGTTGGTGGTGAAGATGTTTCAAATGTGTTGGCTCAAGAAGGTACCTTATCTTGTGATCATATGGCCTTTGAGCCACATCCTTTTGATCATGTGGCTCTTAAGCCACAAGATACCATTTTTGTTGCCTCTAGACCACCTGCTCTGTAACGCAGTCGATCTCGCTGGTACGCACACTGGGAAAGGAACACAAGTGTCACGATCAGAGACCTCTGCGACAACCTAAGGGGTTACAAAAGAAAGACAATACCAACTAACTCGACAATACATAACAGACATACATGGATAGACAATTAGGATATAAAACTGAAACAAATGATTATCCATGTATACATAAAAGATCCAATTACAATACATTGAGTTTCAAAGGAAAATACAATAATATAAGAGGAAACAACGATAACTGAAGACTCTGGTCGATATATCCCTTGTGTACAGAATCTTCGACACTCGTTCAGTCTGCCCTGTGGGAACCTAAGTACCCGCAAGCACCGCATCAACAAATGCGTCTGTTTTCAATTAAGAAAATGCAGTATGCCACAACCGAACAATAGCAGAAATATAGCATGAAGTCTAACTAAGACAAAGCATCAGAATCACAACAGAAAAGCACAATATGCAGCAGAAGACTCCAACAGTCGTGCCAGTCAGGCACACCAGACCACATTGCTCTAAAAGGAACCGGAACACCAGCCATGATGGTCAGAAGCGGGTCACTCGCAGTGACCCACCGCTCGACATAAAACGGTCTGCCGGATAGATGCCCCAAATCGCAGAAATAAACCTACATGGTGCCATCGCGAACTTGGGAACACCTAACCTGAGACAGAAAGGCAGCGTGCCTGCCCAGGACTTATCTTACGCATGGCCCTCACGTAGGGGTCTTAATCGAATGGCCACTGAAGCTAGAGGACCCTCTTGTGGCCCGTCGGCCCAGAAAACAGGACGTGCCCATAATTAATTAATAGATTAAATGCAATTCAAGCTACTTATTCATCTAAAATCTATTGTAGCTACAGCATCCCGAACGAGCTCAAGGAAGGGTATACGAATAGCCTCCTCACAACCCCAACAAAATCAGAACATCCCAATCAGGGATCAAAAAGCACACAATAGCAAGCAATCATAATCGGACCAGTAAATCAATATAACAACCAATCAAATCATCTACGGGTCATGATAAGGATGTCATAAGTTCTGATGTCCTAAGTAACATACATAACCACATCATAACACTTCACATCAGTAATATATCAGTATTAAAAGAACAATAGAACATGTATAATAGCATGATGTATCATGATCAAACACTACAAGTAATCGATAACATACATCATAAATTTCAGAACATACATGCATTAGAAGCTTCTGATTCAGAGTATGGTCAGAGCATACATGGACATGAATTGATACATAAATGTATCTGCAATCCAATATGGAAGGCATGCCTCTTGATTGATCGTTTTATATTAACCGCAAGTGCACGACCGTGTTGAAGCGGTGAGAAATACGGGTCGTCCACTGGGTGGTGTGTCGACGTTTGGTTTGTGCGAATGCGAGTGGAAAGAAAGGGAAGAAATATGTATTACACTACACTACACTAATCTAAACTAGTAAACAAGCAAGCTGAAATGAAATCACTAAACAACTAAGCTAAACAACTAATGAATAAGATAAAAACACAGGAATGAAAACCCCTAAGGGGTGGGGGGTGTGTGTGCACATGAAATAAGTGTAGTGAATGCATACAATAAGCTCAAGTGTGGTTAGTGTTTGTTCATGCTTAAGAAGTACCTCATGGCAAGACCTATCATTTACAACACTAACCTAGGTGATTAATATGAGCAATGCAAGGTTGCTATTAAGAACATAACGAACATGGAGTGTACCTAACTATGGCAGAAACCATCAACTAAAGTTCTTATTAATTCAAGCAAGCATACTAATATCTCTCACAAACAATAATATCTAGCATTCATACACCCTACATAACATCTACATACATCTACTCCACCCCCAAAGGGGATGGAACTACTCACTAAACATTACACTACCTACATTAACAAAATGAGACATTATACTGAAAGGAAATTTAACTAAGCAAGTAAGGAACATTAAATATGCTAATTGAAAGAAACATGAACTAAAGAAACATCCACAAATTAAAAGACAAGATTAAAAGAAACTAGAACAATTATTTTATTAACAATGACACACATTGAAGGTAGCATTCTTCTCCACCTTGAGTTTTATTTCAAGGCTTACTCCTTAGTAGAGAGAATGCCACCAAGCAATGGGTAATTACAATGGAAGGTGAAGAGTTCTATTTATAGGCATGGAAAAAGCAAATCCGGGACAATCCCCCGATGTGGGACTAAACAAATACCAAAAATAGACTAAGCATACACTAATACACGTGCTCCACAAATAGTAGCGGATCCAGAGCTATCTGGACCGCCAATTGGCGGTCTATAAGATCCAGATCGAGTTGTTTTTGGTTGTGGGCTTTGCTTGATGGATTTGTTGGTCTTGGATGCATCTACTTTGCTTTATGGAGCTCCGACCCGAATCGAATTGCCAAAATACTCCCCATGATGGTGTGGAGTTTTCTGTTTTGCTCTTAGGTCCTTCCGTATTACGTTCAGGTCCTTCTCCCTTGCATCTCAGTCCCTAGGTCTCACAATTATGTCTTTTTTCCTGCTTTTGGGTCCTTTCATGGCTCTTCTCTTCAAACCTCTTTATTTCTGAAATTCAAACATAAAACTCGTCATGTAGCATTGCTTAGGTGTAAGATAATGGATAAAAGATACAAATATGAACATGAAATGATATCCATCAAATACCCCCACACCTAAGTTTTTGCTAGTCCCGAGCAAAACAAAGAAATAGAAAAACAACCGAGAAACAAGAAATCCTAACTCACTTTCGTAGGAATCACGGTCGCACTTTGCATGTGCAACAAGCCGTTAAACCTCCTTGTTGCCAAGGAGGAGGAGTGTTGTCTCCTGAGGGCTTTCAGCGGATATACCCACAAAATTCGAACAAGACGCATTATTGAATCTAGACACTCGACTCGTTGGACAAATTTTGTCGATCATTGGACGCGGTAATCCTACGGGCCGACTCTATATAGGTAATCAGTCCACACCTAGCCTAATGAACCATTCGTGCAAGTTAAATAAGGAATTAAGTGAAAGACATGGACAACCTCAACATCCTCAAGTGATACAAAGTGTAAAGTCCATTAAGGTTCGTATTTGCATTTTGTTTTTTTTTTGTTTCTTTTCTTTTCTTAAATTTTCTTTTTTTCTTTTTCATAGTTGGAGCTTCATTCTCCCAGGGTCAGGTTTCGTGCATCATTGCCCATGAGGACTTACACTATCACGTACACCTTTCCCCAAATCACCACATAGGGCAATCCCTACCACCCGTGTCACGAGAGTTCGGTCAGCGCATCCCAAGTCAGATGACTCGAAAGCACCAGGCACAAAGTCCCCTCAGACCTACTTTCCCGAGTGATAGGAGTCGTGCGAGAAGAGAGAACACCTACTCACTTATTTCTTATCTACACATGAACCAAAACCCCTACACTTAATGTCTCACAACAAGACTTAAAGGGTCCTTGACTACAACAAACTTCCTTAAGTTAACAAACACGAATTATTGACTCACTAGGTTTAGGGTGAACTTCTTTATATGTTTGAGCACTGAAACCCTATGATTACTCGCCCCTAAGGGAAAACTGGGGTGCATCCTAACGACTTAATAAGACCTAACGCCGCAGTAATAGATATCCTAATGCATCAAGTTCAAGACAATTTTGGGAGCTTTCTTTTTACTTTGCCTCACAACAGTTTTGCACATGCTAAACACACGCAAAACCCACAAAATATTTTCTTTCGCAAACACATGAAGATTTTGAAAGAAATGTGAAAATTTTAAAGCACTAGGCAAGCAAAAGAAGACAAGTCACCCAAGGATCATGACAAACAAATATATCGATATTAAATGTAGCACACTAACATGACCCTAACAATGCGCACAAAAGAAAACAAAAATCAAAAGAAAAGACTCAACTATGTACACACGTAAAACACCCTCCATACCTACTTCATGCATTGTCCTCAATGAATGCGAGCAAGATACCACATGGATGTATGCATGAAAGAGAAGAGATTTCACCAACATGAAGTACAAAGGGAAGTTCAAGGTCATGCTGATGGACACAACCCAAATTCCCCTCAAAACCTGTGAGATACTTAAAAAGGGAGACAAAATACGTGAAAGAAAGGGGGCCCAAATACACAAGGGTTGGAGCCCACAACAAACGATGCTCACTGAAGGAGTCTTTTTTTAACTATGTACAAACATAAGTTCCCATCTTCATTTGTCAAAACACATCAAATGGGAACCTCAAGAGTGGGTTAATGCACATGGAAAGGGAACATGACACCACGCGGGGCCAGAATATTCATGCGTGGGCCCCCTTAACACAGAGCACAAGATGAAATGAGAGGTTCATGAATTGGACGCAAATGCGTCTTATTCAAAGGATCAAACTGAAAGAGCTTGAACCTCTCAAGAGTTTGGGAAATATAGGGGAACGGAAGAAGAGTTTCTCCCGTTGCGGTGCTGAAGTTACGATCGTCAATCCAAACTCTCCAACCAATAGGCTGGTACGTCGGAACGAGGTCAAGAACCTCGTTAGGCATGTCCGACACTCCAGGCAAACAAAAAGTGGGTCTCATACCCAAGGTATCCTCTAAGGAACTCCTAATACCCTCATGAGCAATGTAGTTGTTTGATGTTCCATCATTTCCAAGATGATCAGGAACAATAGTGAGAGACAAACTCTCATCAGGTTGTTTGAAATTGAGGGTACTAGGGAGCTCTTGCTCCACCAGAGGTGATTCCTTAAGAGACACAACATGAAGATCATGTGGCTCAAGGGCCACGGGACAAAAATATAAGGCACAATCCTGTGCCGACTTATAATGAAATTGGTCCACATTTTCCTCAATTGGAATCGAATCCTCCACCAAGTGATCGTGAATTGAAACCCCAAGTCCCTCAGACTGACTAGGAGTTTGACTTTGAAAGATTGTGCTTTGAATTTGTTGATGTGGTAGTGGCGGTTCGATATCAAAAGATGAATCCTCATGTTGACAAGAAAAGTTACTCTCCTCACGTTCACGTAATTGCTGCGACATTTGACTCACTTGCATTTCCTTAGTTTGCAAGGAATTTAAGTTGGACTTTAATAAATTTTGAGTGGTTTCCATGAACGTTTGGAGGGTTTGTTCTAAAGAATCAGGTATGCTGTTAACGATGAGGTCCAAGTCAGAGCTTGGGAAAGTTTGGGGTTGGGTGTTGATGGATTGAGAATGAGTCCAATGATTTGAAGTGGGGTGTTGGTCGAATTCTAGGTATTCGGGAGGAGGATACTGGGGTGAAAATGAAGTATAAGAATTTGGATATGAATTGTCTCCCCAAGAATCCATCCCTCTCGGGTTGTACGCGGATGCGTAATGGTCATATTGAGCATTTTGGGAAAAGGTACGCTCATACTCAGGCTCTGGTGGAACATAAGGACATTCCCTGAAAACATTACCACTCAACCCACAACAGTGACACGGTACGACTACTGGAGCCACCTGTGCACTCATGTCTTCTACCACATGCATGAAAGAGGCCAAAGGTTCTTGCCATGTCTCAGTTTGTTGACCAACATATGATCCAACGTAACTAGATGGAGATCTAGCAGTCAGTGTCTCTCTCATATTACCCCAATATGAAGATTGCTCAGTCACATAATGAGGATTATCCCAACCATACAGGGTGTTCGTCTGAGCCACCCCAGGTTGCATAGGTCCGGAATACCAGGATGAACTGTCCTGGTCCCAACAATGATATGGATGGTCGTCCATGTAACCATCCATCTCAACAAAGAACTCTAGAGTCGACCACTCTCACCACCACGAGGCTAAACTCGCAAAAAGTGCTCGACTCGACCCTAAATCGCTAACAGAGAGTGTAGAGGGGAGGAGACTATAACGTCGAAGAAGGTGAGAAGAAGATGACTCAGAGAAGAAGGGAAGAATCCTTAAAGCTAGCGTGGGTAAAGGGTGAAGGTAGAAGCCTAACTAGCAAGCACAGCTCAAACAATGTGAGGCAATGGGTCCTTAGGCTAGACGACGCCTAACTTCGAGGTCACTAGCCTCGACACGCCTCACCTCCCTACAACGAAGACCACAATGCCCAGCAAGTGATACCAGATCCGGAGATCCAGTACCTCCTACTATCGACAAGGTAGGCAACGCCGATCAGGTCATGACGGTCTCGACTAGATTACTCTCCTAGTGCGTCCGAATTCCTTAGGGCCAATGTCTACTTGCTTTTAGAATTAAGGCTTTGATTAAGAGTGATTTTTGGGGCCAAGGAAAGGGTGATGAAATCCCCCACCTTATCTTTTATGGGACAACCGCTCCTTAGTAGCGTTTTGAGCTTAAATCTAGAAATCAATCACTCCAATCAAACTCTCAACTCACTCTTGTCCCGATGCACCTTACTAACTAATGCATGATCGAAACATGCATGAATGAGAGATTTGGGTGCACGTACCTTACGCCAACAATCAACAAAAAAATGTAAAGCAAAGAAAACACAAATGCATGCAAGGTCTACATATGATGCATGACCTAGATGGCAAGAAGTCTAATCTGTTGCTTTGAGTTTTATGGTCCAAGTTGATTAAAGGGGTTGAAATTAAATCTGGGAGCAAACTAGAAGTCATAATATGCAAAATGCTACTCCCAGATAACTAAAATGAACCAAACAGCAACCAGAAAAAAATTGAGAGAAAATGAGGCTCACCAGGCCGCCAATTGGCGGTCCCAGACCGCTGATTGGCGGTCACTTTTGGGTTCTTGGCTCTCAAACTCCTCCAGTCACTTCCCTTTGCTCCTCAAAATGCCTGAAACACTAAAAAACTAAAAACAAAAAATTAAACCACTCGAATCGTCCAAACCAAAGTTTGGACAGAGCACCTCCCCGGCAACAGTGCCAAAAACATGATTGATCGTTTTATATTAACCGCAAGTGCACGGCCGCGTTGAAGCGGTGGAAAATACGGGTCATCCACTGGGAGGTGTGTCGACATTTGGTTTGTGCAAAGGAGAGTGCAAAGAAAGGGAAGAAAGATGTATTACACTACACTACACTAATCTAAACTAGTAAACAAGCAAGCTGAAATGAAATCACTAAACAACTAAGCTAAACAACTAATGAATAACATAAAAACACAGGAATGAAAACCCCTAAGGGGTGGAGTGTGTGTGTGCACATGAAATAAGTGTGGTGAATGCATACAATAAGCTCAAGTGTGGTTAGTGTTTGTTCATGCATAAGAAGTACCTCATGGAAAGACCTATCATTTACAACACTAACCTAGGTGATTAATATGAGCAATGCAAGGTTGTTATTAAGAACATAACGAGCATGGAGTGTACCGTACTATGGCAGAAACCATCAAGTAAAGTTCTTATTAATTCAAGCAAGCATACTAATATCTCTCACAAAAAATAATATCTAGCATTCATACCACCTACATAACATGTACATACATCTACTCCACCCCAAAAGGGGATGGAACTACTCACTAATCATTACACTACCTACATTAACAAAATGAGACATTATACTGAAAGGAAATTTAACTAAGCAAGTAAGGAACATTAAAGACGTTAATTGAAAGAAACATGAACTAAAGAAACATGCACAAATTAAAAGACAAGATTAAAAAAACTAGAACAATTATTTTATTAACAATGACTCACATTGAAGGTAGCATTCTTATCCACCTTGAGTTTTGTTTCAAAGCTTACTCCTTAGTAGAGAGAATGCCACCAAGCAATGGGTAATTACAATGGAAGGTGAAGAGTTCTATTTATAGGCATGGAAAAAGCAAATCCGGGACAATCCCCCGATGTGGAACTAAACAAATACAAAAAATAGACTAAGCATACACTAATACACGTGATCCACCAATCTTAGCGGATCCAGAGCTATCTGGACGGCCAATTGGCGGTCTATAAGATCCAGATCGAGTTGTTTTTGGTTGTGGGCTTTTCTTGATGGATTTGTTGGTTTTGATGCATCTACTTTGCTTGTTGGAGCTCCGACCCGAATCGAATTGCCAAAATACTCCCCATGATGGTGTGGAGTTTTCTTTTTTGCTCTTAGGTCCTTCGGTCTTACGTTCAGGTCTTTCTCCCTTGCATCTCAGTCCCCAGGTCTCACAATTAAGTCTTTTTTCCTGCTTTTGGGTCCTTTCATGGCTCCTCTTCAAACCTCTTTATTTCTGAAATTCAAACATAAAACTCGTCACGTAGCATTTCTTAGGTGTAAGATAATGGATATAAGATACAAATATGAGCATGAAATGATGTCAATCACCTCTGAAATCAGGCATCTAATACATTTATAATCGATATACATAAATACATATATGCATGCTTATAGATTTGCACCATACTAGACGTCATAGGATGTATGGCATAGATCATAGGTGGATACTGATTTCGTATCATGTGTGAGCATAAAAATATATATCAGATAAGTCATACGAAAATTAGATCATACACATGAGCTAACACTATTGGGATAAAATCAGACTTTATAAACTCATAGCAACATTCAAGTCGATACTTGCATTAACATCTAGATGGAAATATGCAACTTATTCCCGGATGAGATGTCATGAATATATCTTCGGGAATTGTCGAATCACAGCATATACTTGTATCAATCATTACTGGACTAAAATCAGAATGAGTTCTGCTGCATAACTTGACATATTAGCTAGACCACACATAGATATAAGATCTGAAATCAGTGATGACTTATGAACTACTCACGTAACAAGTCAATAAATCATGCAATGTTAGGTGATCTAAAACAGTAGCAATTCATGTAACTAATGTCTGAACAAAACCATGAAACCATACATGAATATAAAACCTAAATCAGCAAGCACCTCAAGCAAGGAAATCTGGACAGAATTGCTAAATCTCGCAGAACACATGATCAGAAAATCAGAGATGATCTACGAACTATCCACGTAACAAGTCACGAAATTATGCAAGACTAGGTGATCTAAATCAGTAACAATGTATGTACTAAAGTATGGACGAAATCATGAATCAAAACATGAGTATAAGGACTAAAATTAGCAAGCTCCTCTTGCACGAAAATCTGGACAGTTTTGACAAATCACGCATAAACACCATATCTGAAACCCATGATGATTTATGTCTTATATATATACATAATGAGTCATGAAATCATGCCAATAAGCAAAACCACAAATCAATAACACAACCAGGAGAATGATTATGCTACAACATGATAAACATAATAACAGAACCACCAAAACATCTCAAAATCAAACCTTACGAGTGAGTTGCACCTCACGTAAGATGCATGCAACACCCTACCCGACATGCTCTCCACGACCCAGCCTCCTCCCTCCTGATTTATCCATCAAACCACCAAGGGAAATAGGGAGGAGGGTACGTGCAATAGGAGAAAATGCACGGTCAACCACTGAAGACCAGAGTTGCACCACAGTCCACCCGATCGGTGGCACTCTTGTTGTGCAAACCCTAGCCCTCATGACCGACGAACCACTGGTATTGAGAAGCATTCCGCCCAACACCCACCACTATATCCTATTCTAAGGGCTAAAGGCATACCTGATCGGCAAGGGCACGCCTGACCTTGACGGACATTAGCCAAGACCCTTCTAGCCGCACACAAGGATGCCCACCAGCTTGCTTCTTAAAAATTTGCCAGAGATCAGCCAGTAGCTCATCGGAGATGGAGGTGGTGGTCTGAGGTGGTGGCGTGGAGAAGGAATGGGAAAGGAGGTGGGGGATGGCTTGGTGTTAGGGTTTGTGTTTTGTTTCAAGGAAACTAACACAAAAGGAATAGAGTGATTGCAAAATAATTCTTCATCATGACTTACCAAAAAATGAACAATTCAAACTTATTTGCAATCCCACCAGATATCCTTGCTGACATGGAAGCCACATCATCCAACCCTCACACACAGCCCTACACACCTCTCCCAAGCACATGCCGACTCACATGCTCTACCCGCACCCGATCAACTCGATTAAGTCAACCGATTGCAAAACCGCCCGACAGGTTGCACTCCCCCACGAGTCAATTTAACTCGCTCAAAAAGGATACTTTTCCCCAAAAGGAAACCTTTTCTGAACAAAGCATAAGATCACAAAACATACATCAAGAAAACACAAAATCGAGCATAATGATGAATAAGACTTAATAAGGTAGTAGAAGAGCGGGTCTTACATGCTCTTCACTCTGTGTCTGATGAGAACCCAATGTGGGTTAAGAATCAACTACCTGATCGCCAACACTTTAAACAACCGTACATACATTCACCTCTCATTCATGCGTCCTATCTTGCTCATTCTCAAGAGGCATCAAAGGACCACAATGCTTATAAGGCTGTCAGGTGGCCAAGCAATTCTGTTTCTGGACTTTGCCATCTGGGTAGTAAGTCCAGGGTGTCACTTTGTGTGGATGAAATGATCCCTGTGCACCCCAATGTCAGTTGAAGGGTATATATTGATGACCCTCTGCTTTGTCGTGGAATGGAAACATATTTGTTTCCATTTCCTTTCCAAAACCCTGGTTTTGAGAGGCTGGAATCATCATCTTTGGTTCATAAACCTCTCAACAATTCTCGTGTTTCTCATGTTGCGAGTGCCATTTGATGTCCCTTGACAAATGAATATGAGACACCATTAATGTACTTAGTTATAAAAAAAAGAGAAAAAAGAGAGACTCCACAAATGAGCATTGATTGTTGTAGGCCCCAACCTGTGAGTATTTAGGCCCCATTTCTTTCACGTATTTGTCTCTCTTCTTAACTATCTTACTGGTTTTCGGAAATTTGGGTATATGTCCATCCACATAACAATGATCCTTTTGCGCTTCACGTTGGTGAGATCTTTATTTTTGATGCATAAATCCATGTAGTATCATACTTACATTCATGGGGGACAATGCATGAAGTAAGTGTGTGTGTGGGGGGGGGGGGGATTTACGTGTATACATAGTCGAGTTTTTTTTTCTTTTCTTCGATTTTCTTTTGTTTGCATTGTTAGAGTCATGATAGTGTACGGCAATTTACATTGATATATCTGCTATGCCATGATCCATGGGTGACTTGTCTTCTTTTGCTTGCCTAGTGCTTTAAATTTTATATTTCTTTCAAAATCCTCATGTGTTTGTGAAAGAAAATGTTTTGTGGTTTTGCGTGTGTTTAGCAAGTGCAAAACCATTCGGAGGCAAAGTAAAATGGAAGCTCCCAGAATTGACTTGAACATGATGCATTAGGATATCTAGTACACCGATTTTAGGTCTTATCTAGTCGTAAGGATGCGGCCCGATTTTTACTCAGGGGGTCAGTAATCATAGGGTTTCAGTACTCAAATAAATAAAGAAGTCCACATTGAACCTAATGAGTCGAATAATTCGTGTCTGTTAGTATAATGAAGTTTGTCATAGTCCGGGACCCTTAAACTCCTGTTGTGAAACCTTAAGTGTAGGGGTTTTGGTTCATGTGTAGATAAAAAATAAGTGAGTAGGGTGTTCTCTCTTCTTGTATGGCTCCTATCACTCAGGAAATTAGGTCCGAGGGGACATAGTACCTGGTACTTTTGAGTCATCTTGGGATACACTGACCGAACTCCCGTTACACGGGTGGTAGGATTGCCCTATGTGGTGATTCAGGGGAAGGTGTACGTGATAGTGTAAGTCTTCATAGGCAATGATACAACCCTGAGAGAATTAAACACAAATAGGTAAAAAATAAAATGAAAAAGGAATAACAAAAAGGAAAAAAAGAACATAAATAAATAAAAACCTTAATGGAATATAAACGATGTGTCACTTGAGGATGTTAAGTTTTCCCATGTCTTTCACTTAAGTCCTTAATTAACTTGCACAAATGATTTATTAAGCTAGGTGTGTGGACAAGATACATATAGAGAGTCAACCCGTAGGATGACTGTGTCCAATGATTGACAAAAGTCCAACGAGTCGTGTTCAGATTGAATAACGCATCAATGTTCGGATTTTGTGGGTATATCCGTTGAAAACCTCTAGGAGAGTGAGTTAGGACTTCCCTGCTTTTTTTATGTTTTTCTTGGCAACAAGGGTTTAACGACTTGTTGGACGTGCTAAGTGCAACCCTGATTCCTACGAAAGTGAGTAAGGACTTCCCTGCTTTTTGTATGTTTTTCTTTTCTTTCATTTTTCTCTTTCTTTGTGTTTCTCAGGACTAGCAAAAGGCAAGTGTGGCTACTTGACTAGTAGCATATCATGCATCATATTCATGTTATAAATCCTTAATGTTACCCTAATATTGTGTCGCTCGAGTGCTTGTTGTTATATTTTAGGTATTAGGTAATAAATAAGAGAAGGGAAGAGAAAAAGGACTGAAACGTAAGAAGAAAGGAATTAAATGAAACAAAATGGACCTCTCTGTAATGCACAATGACCCATCTGCAAGAGGGAAGGACCTGGATGTAAGCAAGAAGGACAAAATAGCAAATCGAGAAACTCCACACTATCATGATGAGTATTTTGCGAATTAGATTTGGGCCTAAACTCAAACAACCGATTATGGTGCACCCCACGAGAAGAAATGAAGAATTTAAGAAGTCATCTGAAAAAAGGTCGAACCAACAAACTTCAGACCGCCAGATAGCGGTTCCTTTTGCTCATCATCCAACCAGTCTTCTGTTGGTTGTGTATGAGGTTGTTTATGCCTATTTTAGGTATGTTTCATTACTCCCACACTGGGGGATTGTCCCTAGTTGCTTTTTTTATCTCTATAAATGGAACTTCTCTTCCTCCTTTGTAATCTACTGTTTAATCGTTTGAAATACTGCAAGTGCACGACGTCGGTGAAGACGTGGCAAATATGGGTCAATCCGTGGGGAGGTGAGTAGCTTCTGGTGTGAACAAAATCAAGTGGCGGAAAAAGAGGTAAAGAGCTTTGAATATGCTAATCTAAGCTACACTAAACTAGTAAGAAGAGATGCGAAAGAAAGCAACAACGAGTTATTCAAACTAAACTAAGAGAACATAATGCAAAACTACAAATCAGGAAGAGAGACCCCCTAAGGGGTGGAGTGAGTGCACACATACAATAAGATGGGGAAGAATGTATTCAATAGGCACAAATGTATGTAGTGTTTTCATGTATAGGAAGTGTCTAATGGTTATGGCAAAACCTATCAATCCAATCACTACCTAGTTGATTAACATTCACATACACAAGTTGGTTATTTCAGAACCTAAACAAGTGTGGGAGGTGTCTAATAGTTGTGGCAAAACTCATCAAGTTAAGTGTTCTACTCTAAACAAGCAAGCATACATTCACATTTATCTACACATTTCAAAATAAAGCATTCATTTACATTTTTAATGCATGTATGAACATCATCTCCACCCCCAAAGGGGGATGGAACTACTTACTATTCATTAAGCTAACTATTATATTAAGAGGGAAAACATGTTAACTAAGCCTACTAAATTTAATGAAAGGAAACTAAGCTAAGCATGCAATAAACACAAAAGAGACAACATAACAAAGAAAATTATATTTAATTTCAGACTCACAATACAAGTAGCATCTCTCCACTTGAGCTTTTCCTCCAAGGAATGACACTAAGTAGAGGGATTAGCCACCAAGCATGTAGTGTAATACACGGGAAGATAAAGAGTTCTATTTATAGTCATAGAAAAAGGTGATCAGGGACAAGCCCACGATGTGGGACTAATGCACTACTAAAGATAGACATAAAACACTCTAATACATGACCTACCAAAATCTTATCGGATATGGAGACAACCCAACCACCAATCAGCGGTCTGGAACCGCCAGTTGGCGGTCTATAGACTCTGGATCGGGTCTGCATTTGGAGTGGGCTTGTCGTGCTTGATTTCTTTGTGTGTGATGCACCATTGTTAGTTGTTGGAGTTTAGGCCTGAATCAAATTGCCAAAATACTCATGATGGTGTGGAGTTTCTTGATTTGCTCATTGGTCCTTTTGGATTACATCTAGGTCCTTCTCTCTTGCGTCTCAGTCCATAAGTCTTACAACTTAGTCCTTTTTCTTGCTTTGTAGGTCGTTTTGTGCCTCTTCTCCTCAAACTTGTTTATTCCTGAAACTTAAACATAAAACTCGTTACGTAGAATTGCTTAGGTGAAAGAGAGCTTATTTAATATACAAATGTATGCATGATATGATGACAATCAAATACCCCCACACCTATCTTTTGCTAGTCCCAAGGAAAACAAAGAAATAGAAAAATGAAAGAAAGCAAAAATCATACGTGAAACACGGAAATCCTAACTCAGTTTCAAAGGAATCACGGTTACACTTAGCATGTGAAACAAGCTGTTAAACCTCCCTGTCGCCAAGGAAGAGGAGTGTTGTCTCCTGAGGGATTTCAGCGGATACACCCACAAAATCCAAACATAGATGCATTATTCAACCTAGCAATACGACTCGCATGACTCATTTCGTCAATCATTGGGCACGGTAATTCTACGGGACGACTCTATATATGTAATCAGTCCACACACCTAGCCTAATAAACCGTTCGTGCAAGTTAATTAAGGGCTTAAGTTAAAGACAAGGGCAATCTTAACATCCTCAAGTGACACAAAGTGTAAAGTCCATTAAGGTTCTTATTTGCATTACCATTACCATTTCCTATTCTTTTTTTGTTCTTTTGTTCTTTTTTTTCTAGCTGCTGTGTAATTCTCCCATGGTCAGGTTTTGTGCATCATTTCCTATGAGGAATTACACTATCACGTACTCCTTTCCCTACATCTCCACATATGACGATCCCCACCACCCGTGTAACGGGAGTTCGGTCGGTGCGTCCCAAGTCAGATGACTCGAGTGCACCAGGCACTAAGTCACCTCAGACCTAATTTCCCGAGTGATAGGAGTCGTGGGAGAAGAGAGAACACCACTTATTTATTTCTTATCTATATGGGAACCAAAACCCCTACACTTAAAGTGTCACAGCGAGATTTTAAGGGTCTCTGACTACGACAAACTTCTTTATACTAACATACACAAGTTATTTGACTCACTAGGTTCAGGGCGGACTTCTTTATTTGTTTGAGTACTAAAACCCTATGATAACACCCCCCGAGGGAAGACTGGCGTGCATCCTTACGACTCGATAAGACCTAAATCCGGCATACTAGATATCCTAATGCATCATGTTCAAGTCAATTTTGGGAGCTTCTCTTTTGATTTCCTCAAAACGGTTTTGCATACGCTAAACACATACACAAACCCAACAAAACATTTTCTTTCGCAAACACATCCGATTTTTGAAAGAAATAGGAAGTGAAAACACTATGGCAAACAAAAGACAACAAGGGACCCAAGGATCATGGCAAGCAGATATATCGATATTAAATGCAACACACCAACATGACCCTAGAAAGGTAAACAAAAGAAAGTGAAATAAAACACAAGACACACAAAATACCTACATACATGAAAACACCCCCACACCAAATCCATGCATAGTCCTCAATGTATGACAGAATGGCGCCAATGCATGGATAGGGTGTACCAGACTAATGATGGTGGCCAGAGGTGCTCGAAGAGGAACCTCACTCAATAGCGGATAACTTCCTATAAATCTTTTGGTTTTGCTTGGCCAAAATGACATTTGCTGCTCTACCACCATCTCAAATATGTCGGTGTTGAAGAGCATTCCCGAGCTCACAGATGAGTTTGGGGAACTGGTTTTAACATCCTCCACCTTGTAATCAGACACCCATGCCTCCTGAAGGCAATGGGATATGACGGGGTCATCCTCACAACCTCGAGGTCGATACCTTGGCGCTGCAGTGAGCGCTCAAACTATTGGATGTCCAACATTCACATAATTTGGTCACCAGAGTAGGCAAATAATGTATTTCTTTAAGCTCTGCGCTAACCAACACATCGAACAAGGTTCGACAAATGCAGTGAGGTGAACCATCCATGAGACTATACACTATTTGCAAACTAGATGTCAAGAATGTGGAGGTCTGCTCTTGTCCCAACACCTTCCTACATACCTACCTGGCTACAATGTGCACATTGGAGTAGATGTGCGTATTGGGTAGTCCCCTATGAGATGAAATGGGTTGCCCGCACCCAAGCATATATTGGTAAAAATTAATGTCATGAGTGGGTGCGAGATCATCAACTAAGGGGATCCCAGTCGCGTCGGAGATAAATTAGGGTGTCACGGTGTGTTTCACCCCTCTAAGAGTGACACTACACTCGAGTTGTCCAATCTCATCATACTCGAGCTTCGAATTAAACTCACGTACGAGAGGTTCTACGTACATGGTTTCATCACCCTCATACATCAAATGACTCCACCCTTTCACTACGATTCTATCGTAGAAGGGTTCTCCGAAATCGCGAATCAGGGAGATGATTGATATCATTTCATGCTTACATTTGTATCTTATATCCATTATCTTTCATCTAAACAATGCTACGTAATGAGTTTTATGTTTGAATTTCAAAAATAAATAGGTTTGAGGAGAAGGGGCATAAAAGGACCTAAAAGTAGGAAAAATGACTGAGTTGAGAGACTCGAGGACTAAGATGCAAGATCAAAGGACCAATGAGAAAACAAGAATACTCCACACCATCATGGGGAGTATTTTGGCAATTCTATTCGGGTCGGAGCTCCAGCAAGCGAAGTAGATACACCAAAGACAAACAAAGACATCCAGAAAAGCCCATAAGAAAGCCCAGCGCGATCCAAACCCTGTAGACCGCCAATTAGCGGTCTGGGACCGCTGAGTGGCGGTCCGGGTTGCTCCGGATCCGTTAAGATTTCTGTGGGGCGTGTATTAGAGTGTATTTAGTCTATTTCTGGTATATGTTTAGTCCCATACCGGGGGATTGTCCCAGATTACCTTTTTCTATGGCTATAAATAGAACTCTTCACCTTCTATTGTAATCACTCCATGCTTAGTGGCCATTCTCTCTACTTGAAGTGAAAGTGTTGAAGAAAGAAACTCAATTGGGGAGATGTACTGGTATTTTGAGTCTGAAATCAATAAAATTTTCCTTGTTTTGTTGCTTCTTTTATAGTTCTTGCATGTTTAGATTAATTGTCTTTTATTAAATCTAGCTTAGTTAATATGTTTTCCTATCTTAGTGTAATAGTTAGTTTAATGTTTAGTGAGTAAAACCACTCCCCTTTGGGGGGGGGGGGGGTGGAGATGATACTTATATATGCAATTAAGAATGGAAGAATGCTTTATTTTGAAATGTGTTGATTAAGATGAATGTATGCTTGCTTGTTAGAATAGAATACTTCACTTCATGAGTTTTGCCACAAATCTTAAGACACCTCCCATTCTTGTTTAGTTTCTAAAATGACCAGCTTGTGTTTATGAATGTTAATCAAATAGGTTAGTGATTGAATTGATGAGTTTTGCCATCATAAGTAGACACCTCCTATACATGAAAACACAACCTCCACTTGTGCCCATTGGAATGCATTCTTACCTTCTTATTGTATATGTGTAATCACTTCACCCCCTAGGGGTCTTTCTCTTCCTGATTCCAGCTTAGTGTTATGTTCCTTTAGTTTTGTCGATGTAATCATTAGTCTCTTTCCTTTGCATTTTCTTCTTAGTAGCTTAGTGCAGCATAGATTAGCATAAAAACAATTCTTCCACCTTTTTGTTGCCACTTGATTTCTGTAAAACCAGAGAGTTCTCTCCTCCCCGTGGATCGACCCGTATTTTCCACGTCTTCACCGACGCCGTGCACTTGCGATAGTTTAAACGATTAAACAGGACGCAAAATTAAGTTCTGGAATTAAATGTAGGCTGACCATACCTGCACCTACCTTGGTGAGCTTTAACGTGGGAACAAGTAGCGGCGAAGACGAACACGACGCTCGAGGGGTGGAGACTGCCGCATGCAGACATGAGCAATAGAGATCCTCAAACCCAATAGAAGCCGACACCTCCCCGGTGGCTAAATAGTTCACAACGTTTGCGAACCAGGGGGTGAGGCTATTGCCATAAGGTTCTCATCAGGGAAGAACTCGTTCACCAGTGGATCCGATGAAAGCTAAACTGGAATGCGAGAAAGGTGATTTGCCATGACGTTCTCGCATCCCTTCTTATCCCATATCTCAAGGTCGAATTCTTGCAACAACAAGATCCAACGAAGGAGATGAGGTTTCACATCCTTTTTAGACAAAAGCCTCTCGAAGAGCTGAGTGATCAGTGTAGATGATGACGTGCGACCCAATGAGGCACTGACGAAAATTTTCCAATGCAAATATGATCGCAAGGAACTCTTTCTCAGTAATGGAGTAGTTAAGCTGGGCGTCATTGAGAGTACAACTTGCATAATAGATCACATGAGGCAATTTGTCGACTTTCTGACCCAAAACTGCTCCTATCGCATAATTAGATGTATCACACATCAACTAGGAAGGTAGAGTCCACACCGGTGCCTTAATAATAGGAGCATAGGTCAACTCACCCTTCAGAAACTCAAATGTAGTCATACACTCAGTGTGAACTCAAAAAAGGTGCCTTTATCAAGAAAGCTCGTCGGGCGGGCTATCTTGCTGAAATCTTTAATAAAACGCCGGTAAAAACCAGCATGTCCAAGGAATGACCGAATTTCTTTGACCGAGGTGGGCGGCGGAAGCATAGAAATAACCTCAATCTTTGCCCCATCCACCTCGATCCCATCACGAGACACCACGTGCCCCAAGACGATGCCTTTCATAACCATGAAATGACACTTTTCCCGATTAAGAGCTAAGTTTGTTTCAAGTGGTGCAAGCACTCAGCGAAGGAGGTGCCATGAACCAAGAAATCGTCCATGAAAATTTCAAGGAAGTTCTTGACCATGTCGGAAAATGTACTCAACATGCAACGTTGGAATGTTGCTGGTGCATTACAAAGTCCGAAAGGCATACATCTATATGGAAACGTCCCAAAAGGACATGTGAACGTGGTTTTCTCTTGATATGAAGGAGTAATGGGGATTTGATTGTACCCCGAATAACCATTGAGAAAACAATAATAGGCGTGCCCGGCGAGTCTCTCTAACAGCTGGTTAATGAAAGAGAGAGGGAAGTGATCCTTACACGTAATAGGAACAAGTTCAATGAAGACTCGCCACCCAGTTTGAAGTCTGGTAGGAACAAGTTCATTGTTGTCATTCTGGACAACAGTGATACCCGACTTCTCGGGCACAACCTGGAGAGGACTTACCCAAGCACTGTCCGAAATGGGGAAAATGATGCCATGATCTAAACACTTGATGATCTCTTTCT
This sequence comes from Triglochin maritima, assembly GCA_963682175.1. NCBI lineage: Eukaryota > Viridiplantae > Streptophyta > Magnoliopsida > Alismatales > Juncaginaceae > Triglochin > Triglochin maritima. The sequence goes on along the minus strand of OY821788.1, from coordinate 24,170,483 downwards.
TAACTACTTCTGTCATGGCTGGATTTAGACGCCTTTGGGGGGCGCGACGTGGTCGTGACTCATCCTCCATAAAGATGTGGTGTTGCACGACGTCATGACTTATCCCTCTAATGTCCTTCAAGGACCACCCAATGGTTGATTTGTGCTCCTTTAGGATTCGAATCAGACGTTCTTCCTCATCACCAGTCAACGTCGATGAAATAATCACCGGAAATGACCTATCAGGACCGAGAAAAAAAAAGGGTTTCAGTTCCTTAGGGAGTTCTTTAAGCTCAATTTTGGGTGGCTCCTCAAGGCAAGGCGTGATATCTAGTTCGAGAAGAAAGATAGGAGGAGCTCGCATGTACCGAATAACATGCACATTATTGCTCAACTTGCCCCCGTCCTTTTCATGATCGGAATCATCCATGATGTAAGCATTTAGATTTTCATGAATCAGGGGGTAAACTTCTTCTACTTCTTCTTCAACGTCCCGGATAAGATTGATTTCCACGGGGTCCTCAAAAGATGTCGGCTTCCTAGCCATATTGAACACATGGAATGTCATGGTCAAGTTCCCGAACGACAATTTAATGAGTCTAGTTCGACAACTGATTAAGGCATTTGACGTTGGCAAAGAAGGTCTACCCAAAATCAAATGAATCTAAGAGTGGGTAGTCTTGATTGGTTCGGTTTCAAGGACGATGAAGTCAACATGGAATATGAAATCGCCAACCTTGATTAGGACATCTTCAATGACCCCCATTGGGAATTTAACCGAACGATCAACCAACTGTAAAGTTGTTTTCGTAGGCTTGAGGTCGCCTGGCTTAATCGTTGATACACAGAAGCTGGTAAGAGGTTGACTGTTGACCCTAGATCAAGCAAGACATTATTAATGCGAGAGTCCCCAATCACACATGAAATTGTTGGACTTTCTGGGTCGTTCAATTTTACGTAAGTTGGGTTCAAAATAATGGAACTCACATTGGCGCGAAAAAGGCTTTGCTAGGGATGTTAGTTTTCCTCTTGGTCGTACAGAGATCCTTCAGCAATTTTGCATAGGGAGGTATTTGTTGAATCTTTTCTAACAATGGAATGTTGACATTCAGTTTCTTAAATATCTCCAGCATTTTGTCAACACTGTCACTCTGCTTCTTAGTTAACCACTAGGATATCGAGCTTTTGGCAGGTAGGTTTTCTACGGTGCCTGAGAAAGAGGCGTTGGAACCTCCGCCTCTTTCTCACCATCATTCCCACAAAGGGGTTGTATAGGCTGAACAAATGGATTTAGTGGCAAGGAAACGTGGTTGTTGACCTGCTTCCCATTTCTCAGGGTCACAATGGTATTGACATGGTGCACAGGTTCTTCCGCACAGTTCACTTGCCCCCCTTGTGGTCACGACATGCATTTTCAATTGATGCTGAGCACGGGGGTTTATCAGGATGGCTGGGAGAGTCCCTCTCTCTCTCATGTACACACTGAGCCAATTGGCCAATTTGAAGCTCTTGAGATTTGATTGTTGTCTGATTTGAAGTGAGAACTTGACTTGTGGATGACATAATTTTTTTTACTGAGTTCTTAAGTCCACGAGTCAAGTTCTCAATCGAATTAAAACAATTTTCCATATTGTTAGAATTTGGGAAACCCGATGGGTTGGTGATCTAGGCTTGCGGTGGCTGAAAAGATTGTGAATGCATGGAGGTTGGTGTGGTCTATTAGGTGGGTCTAGAGAAGTTTGAAGGACCACCCTGGATATTGTTTTGGTTCCATGAAAAGTTAGGGTGGTTCCTCCATCCGGGATTATATGATTATGAGTATGGGTCTTTCCTGGATGTATCATAGATGGCATTGACATGTTCAATCCCAGGAGGAATGGATGCACACTCACTTCCTACATAACCAATCGTACCATACAATTAACAAGGAACCAGACCAAATGCAGACACGTGAGACACACCTTGTTTGTTTTGGATCTCAATCGAATCCATACAGCGCATTAAGGCCGCCATGCGTGCCTCGGTAGCCGTAGTGGTGTCGATAGCAAATACGACACCCGATCTAGTCGAGTTTGCATTTGCGATCCTCGCTCCTATGCTAGAAGATGCTTGTGGTTCCCTCACACTCTCCCACTGCATGGTTTTCTTAGTGAGGTCTTCTATGAAAGCTCATACCCCCCTTTCATCTTTTCCTAAGAACTCTCCTTGACACATGGACTTAAGGAGCGTACGGGATGGGATGTGAAGACCCTCATAGACAATCTGACAAAGGTGCCACAACTCGATGCCATGGTGAGGACATGAGGATAGTAGCTACTTGAACCTCTCTAAGTATGCATGAAATGATTCAGTCTCTTGTTTATAAAAGGAATTGATTTCGTTCCTCAAATTTTGAGTCTGATGATTTGGAAAGTACTTCTTGAGGAATGCAGATTGAAATTCATCCTAAGTCCTAAATGCATTCTCTTAGTTGCTGTACAATCACTTCTTGACATCATCCTTTAGTGCAAAGGGGACAAGTCTAAGATGGATGGAGTCTGTGCTAAGTTGTTGCAGCTTGAACATACCACAAACCTCCTCAAATTCCCTGAGAAAGATATAGGGGTCACCCATCCCAGTGAAGTGAGGGAGCATGGAGATAAACTGAGGCTTAACCTCAAAGTGGTTCCCATTCACCTTTAGCAATACGATGCAAGAAGGTAGAGCAGTATGACTCGGGTAGCATCGATCGCGAAGTGGAATGGGACCATGGGGCACCAATGGATGACGTTGTGGACCCCCACCTTTTGGATCAGAGGGTGGTGTAGGTCCAAAACCTAAGTCATCCTCGTGTGGTCCACAACTCGTCATGGTCCCGGGACTTTGTTCAAAAAGTCGACAATGGAAGACAAATCAATGTCGTATCTCGTCAAATGACCCACAATGTCTCGTGACCACACCGGCATGCACAAAGATGCGCACCCACACGAGTCAGATGAAAAAAAGAAAACTTTTTTTTAAACAACTAAAGCAGAATGTGCGTAGAGGGGAATACGGGAGGACAAAGACGAGAGGGAATGACTCAGGAGAGAAAGCAAGAAGTCCTTATGCTACGACGGGTAGGTACTGGTACAAGCACACAAACAAGCAAGGCTCAAACAACCTAAGGTCGCTATAGGTCCTTACAGCTAGAAGATGCCTAATTGTGAGGTCACGTTGCCTCAACACGCCTCACCTCCCTACGACAAAGACCACAAAACCCAGCAAGTGAGCCAAGATCCGGAGATCTCGTCTCTCCTACTATGAACAGTATTGGCGACACCGATCAGGCCATGATGGTCGTGACCGAATCACTCTCCTAATGCGCCCAACATCCTTAGGGGCCATTGTCTACTTGATTTTCAAGTTAGGCTATTGATTAGTGTGATTTTTGGGGCCAAGGAAAGGGTGATAAAATCCCCCACTTTATCTTATATGGGACAACCCCTCCTATGTAGCGTTTTGGAGTCTAGACTATGCACCTCCCTGTCAACGGCACCAAAAAATTGTTTAATCGATTAAAATACCGTAAGTGCACAACATCGGTGAAGACGCCACAAATACAGGTCGATCTGCGGGGAGGTGAGTAGCTTCTGGTGCGAACGAAATCAAGTGGTGGAAAAAGAGGTAAAGAGCTTTGATTATGCTAATCTAAGCTACACTAAACTAGTAAGAAGAAATGCGAAAGAAAGCAATAACGAGTGATTCAAACTAAACTAAGAGAACTTAATGCCAAACTACAAGTGAGGAAGAGAGACCCCTAATGGGTGGAGTGAGTGTACACATGCAATAAGATAGGGAAGAATGCATTCAATAGGCGCAAATGTAAGTAGTGTTTTCATGTATAGGAAAGTGACTAATGGTTATGGAAAAACCTATCAATCCAATCACTACCTAGTTGATTAACATTCACATACACAAGTTGGTTATTTCAGAACCTAAACATGTGTGGGAGGTGTCTAATAGTTGTGGCAAAACTCATCAAGTGAAGTGTTCTACTCTAAACAAGCAAGCATACATTCACATTTATCTACACATTTCAAAATAAAGCATTCATTTACATTTTTAATGCATGTATGAACATCATCTCCACCCCCAAAGGGGGATGGAACTACTCACTATTCATTAAGCTAACTATTATATTAAGAGCGAAAACATGTTAACTAAGCCTACTAAATTTAATGAAAGGAAACTAAGCTAAGCATGCAATAAACACAAAAGAGACAACATAACAAAGAAAATTATATTTAATTTCAGACTCACAATACAAGTAGCATCTCTCCACTTGAGCTTTTCCTCCAAGGAATGACACTAAGTAGAGGGATTAGCCACCAAGCATGTAGTGTAATACAAGGGAAGATGAAGAGTTCTATTTATAGTCATAGAAAAAGGTGATCAGGGACAAGCCCACGATGTGGGACTAATGCACTACTAAAGATAGACATAAAACACTCTAATACATGACCTACCAAAATCTTATCAGATATGGAGACAACCCCACCACCAATCAGCGGTCTGGAACCGCCAATTGGCGGTCTATAGACTTTGGATCGGGTCTGCATTCAGAGTGGGCTTGTCGTGTTTGATTTCTTTGTGTGTGATGCACCATTGTTAGTTGTTGGAGTTTAGGCCTGAATAAAATTGCCAAAATTCACATTTATCTATACATTTCAAAATAAAGCATTCATTTACATTTTTAATGCATGTATGAACATCATCTCCACCCCCAAAGGGGGATGGAACTACTCACTATTCATTAAGCTAACTATTATATTAAGAGGGGAAACATGTTAACTAAGCCTACTAAATTTAATGAAAGGAAACTAAGCTAAGCATGCAATAAACACAAAAGAGACAACATAACAAAGAAAATTATATATAATTTCAGACTCACAATACAAGTAGCATTTCTCCACTTGAGTTTTTGCTCCAAGGCGTGACACTAAGTAGAGGGATTAGCCACCAAGCATATAGTGTAATACAAGGGAAGATGAAGAGTTTTATTTATAATCATAGAAAAAGGTGACCAGGGACAATCCCCAAATGTGGGATGAATGCACTACTACAAATAGACATAAAACACTGTAATACATGACCCGCCAAAATCTTATCGGATCTGGAGACAATCCGACCACCAATTGGCGGTCTATAGACTCTGGATCGGGTCTAGATTTGGAGTGGGCTTGTCTTGCTTGATTTGTTCGTGTGTGCTGCACCGTAGTTCGTTGTTAGAGTTTAGGCTCGAATCAAATTGCCAAAATACTCCTCATGATGGTGTGGAGTTTCTTGTTTTGCTCGTTGGTCCTTTTGGTTTACATCTAGATCCTTCTCTCTTGCATCTCAATTCATAAGTCTTACCACTCAGTCTTTTTTCTTGCTTTTTAGGTCCTTTTTGTGCCTCTTCTCCTCAAACCTGTTTATTCCTGAAACTTAAACATAAAACTCGTTACGTAGCAATGTTTAGGTGAGATAACCAATATAAGACACATATGTATGCATGATATGATGTCAATCATCTACCCATTGCTTGGTGGTCATTCTCTCTACTTAAATCAAGTCTTTGGAGAAAAACTCAAGTGGAGAGATGGTAATTGTAATGTGAGTCATGAATGAAATAATTTTTGTTAGCTTCATGTTGATTCTTTTTGCATGTTTAGCTTAGTTTTGTTTCTTTAATTGTAGTATAATTCGTAAGAATGTTTCTCTTCCTTAGTATAATTGTTAGCTAAATATGTAGTGAGTAGTTCCATCCCCCTATGGGGGTGGAAATGATGTTTATACATTAATAAAGAATGGGAATGAATGCTATCTTATGCAAAATGTGATGAATGCGAATGTATGCTTGTTTGCTTAAAAGAGAATACTTAACTTGATGTGTTTTGCCATAACCATTAAATACTTCCCATACTTGTTTAGGTTCTTAATAACGAACTTGTCTATGCTCATGTTAATCAACTACGTTAGTGATTGGAATTATAGGTTTTGCCACAACCATTAGGTACTTCCTATGCATGAAAACACAACCCACACTTGTGCCTTATTGAATGCATCCTTCACCACCTTATCACATGTGTACACACACTCCACCCCTTGGGGTTTTCCTACTGAATTTCATCTTATTGCAGTTGCTCAGTTTATTTTCAGTTACTCTCATGCTTTCATCTTTCTTGTTGGTTAATTTCTTGTTTAGTGTAGCCTAGTTTAGTGTAATCAAACTTCTTCTCCCTTTTATTTTTCATTTGATTTCAAATGAACCAGAGGTTACACACCTCCCTGTGGACTAGACTTGTACTTGCTGATGCTTCATCGTGGTCGTGCACTTGCGGTTTAAAGCTTAATCAAAAACACATTTTTGATTAAATCCATGACTCTTTCATCAAATCCGAAGGACATTACAAGGAACTCATAATGTCCATATCTCATGCGAAAAGCTTTCTTTGGCACGTCCTCATATCTGATCCTCAACTGATGGTATCTAGATCTCAAGTCAATCTTCGAGAAGACCTTCGCAGTCTTCAAGTGATCAAAGAGATCATCAATCCTCGGCAAAGGGTAACGGTTCCAGACAGCCACCTTGTTCACAATCCGCCAAACCCCTCCTGTAATAGGTGTGAATCGGGTACTCAGTATCAAAGGTCATCGCACTACGATGTGCGTCCTCCAGTGTCTGGGGCATATTAGTAAGCACTGCTCCCCAGAGCGACTGTTGAAGTCCCTTAGTACCACTCAAGAGAATTGAGCTTGTAAATGTACTGATCCAAGGTCAGATCTCCCCGCTGAAGTGCCAGAACCACACGCCTTAGAGGATCATGAAAATGACGTGGAAAATACTTCTTCATGAACTGCCTAAAAAGTTCTCCCAACTAACCTCGGTCTCACCTCCAAAGACAACCACTGCAGTAGTCCTCCACCAAGTGATCGCTAATCCACTAAAGACGTACTTGGCCAGTCCCACCTGACGCTCTGGTGAGCAAGCGATCGCCTCAAAAATCTGCTGTACCCCGAAAATCCAATCCTCCACTACCTATGCGTTTGTTCCTCCGACAAAGGTCAGTGGTTGCTGACGCATAAAGCGGTATGAAATCTTCACCCCAATCGTTCTACTGCGGCCTTCTAGCATGCTCCTATATAAACGCGCATATACACTGATGTTGGTCTCGCATCGGTCGTTCGTCCCCTTCATGGGAACTAGGTGTGGAGAAGTCCACATGCGCGATATGACACCTTGACGGGGTGGCATCTGCCCACCGAAACAAGAAACCTTAAAACACATAAAAGTAACGGGACTGCACCAAAAGGTCCTATTTTGGGTTTTACGTGAATAGACTCACCTGAGCTCTGATACCAAACTGTAACGCCCCTAATCTGCATCGGGACCAACAGTCAATAATAAGCTATAAACAAATATAGTCAAATTGAGGCCTCAATTAAAAACATAATGTCAATATTACGATATAAGTGGAAGGGAATACGACATGTGCTGAAGCCTACTACATCAATACTAAGAGATGAAAGAGATACATCAAATGAGCTCACAGATCTAATCCTCCAATCCCATTCCCAGGTCGCCTCCACCCAAGGTTTTAACAAAGCATATTCGGCCTTGTGTGATTTTGTGCCCAGGCCGCATATGCGGTTGTGCGGTCGCATAAGTGGTCGTTCAACTGTAAAATTAATTAATTTTTAATTGCAAGAAATTCCCAAAAATTAGGAAAAATCGAAAAAACTGGAAAATTAAGGAACAAATCTTGGAAATTAGAAACAATGTGTATAAAATACCTTGTTGGTTTGGCTTCGACAAAACAACTAGTTTATTGACGTTATTGCCTCACGGGAAATCCCATTTACCCACTGAACTACTAGGTTTATTTTCATTTATTAACGTTTAGGTATTACAAGTACAAGTACCATAAAACAACAAGAAGAATAGAACGTAGATCTAGTAGTCTACATTTCTTGTTTTCTACAACCAATATGCTTGTCACGAAACCACTGAGGAATGTTTTCCTCTGCGTCGCCCGAGTATTCTGAGTCATTAGGGTCATCATGATAGGTCTCTTCTTCCTCGGTTACATCATCATCTGTACCCATGAATTGCTCGTCTATGTCTCGAACTGGCACCGTCGACGAAGTTGATGCTTCATGGTGATGTCTGAAGTTGAAGTCTTCCTCCACAACAGTTTGTAATATCCTAGAGGTTGATGTTGCTGCACAACGTGGTTGTCCAAGTGATGGACCGAATGTAGCCCATGTCAGATCATCTCCTGCAAAGACTGTATCATCTATTTACACCAACCATGGATGATCTTCCATCAAGTCATAATCTATGCTGATAGGGTCGTAGAAGCCTGGTTTGTCCCTCCTGTACAAGAATAGTTGCCTCAACCTATGGTTGTAATTCACAAACACCAGGTCATTCAACTTCTTCAGCATTAACAGATTCCTCTTTTTTTGTGTATCTGCTCAAACACACTCAAGTTTCATTCACATCAAGATGCTAAACAAGTGAGACCCAAAATTTTAAGTGCCAACTCCTCTAAAGATCGGTTCCCGCTACTAACCTGAACTCCATAATCAGACCACCAATCAGTTGGGATATTTATGGTTCTTTGCTGCATAACAATATCTCGACCGAACAATCCTTCACTATTCTTGTAACGATCCAGTTGCCTTGATACGTGATCTTGGTCTACATGGTTCAGGATCATCTTCTGCTGAATATCCAACCTAACCGTGAAGTGAGTATTGATGGCTTTTGGTCAGTTCTAAGCACCAAAGAAACTAGCCGGGTTCAAGAGGAAGCCCTTGGAGAACAAAGGACTTGAGATTTGGTGTCCCCATCTTCTATCAATGACCTCAATAACAGGCTGGTATAATTACGATCTGGACTTGTAGTTTTCCTTGGTCAACCACTTCGCCTTCTCCATTCCATCGTACAAGTAACCCATTATGGGTTTCTCGTCGCCATCCACCAACCTAAGAACAGTCACCCACGATTGTCTTGCCTTCAAAGCAGTTGTAACGTAGTTCCAAAAGACTGTTGATATGATGGCTTCGTAGACCTGATCTGTCTATATCTTTAATTTTTCATTTCTTTGGCGAAAGTCATTTGGATCATCACACTCCACTGAAACAATGAATGTCTTCAGAGCTTGTAGTTTCACCGAAAGCCTTTGGAGTGTAAGGAATGTGGTTGCAAAATGGGTGACATCTGGATGAATTAGATTCCCTTGAATGACTTTTTTTGCAAAGCAAAAGGGAGGCTTAGCCTCTAAATATTATTATAAGTCTAAAGTTGTTTACAACCTACAAAATTTAAAGATAATTCCGTGGGTTTATGCCACATGCATAACCAGCCTCCACACTAAATTTTACATAATACATCTCTAAATGCGTTGTAGTTTATGAATAGTTGTATCATCTAGGCGTCAGCAAATTGAAAACTACCTCCAAGTGGCCTCGAAATGCTGCACTTCTTCTTCATCCTTTGCGAGTCTCTTGGCTTTATCCCCCAAGCACCGGAGTGTGTCTTTGACAGCAGCCATGATGTCTACCGGCCGCTTTCTTTCGCCCTTAAATATCCTTCGATTACTCTCGAGCCAACATTCATGTATCATATCATTAAACACCCACCTTCTTACCAGCTTTCCAAGTCAGCTTTTGTGCACATATGATAGACGTATGGCCTTACCTTCCTGGCATGAGGTTAAATTTCTTGGCATGCATGGGCTGAGCTGCATGAGGTTAAGGAGATAGCTCCACACATCCTTCGTGTATTGACATCCCTAGAAAAGATGGTCCATGTCCTCCTCCTTTTTGTCACAAAGCACACATGTGGGTTCGTGCGTTGCGCCCCGCTTAATGATGAGTTTCTTTGTAAGTAGGCGCCCCTTCATTGCTCTCCAAGCCGTGAGTGCATGTTTCGGGACAACAAACTTGTGTCATACCATGCCAGCCCAAGCTATCTTCGTTCATCCCAACTGCAGCAACCTTTCCATTGGGTCGAAATGGCCTATCCGTGCCTCCATGGAGTCGAGTTTGGCTTACCCTCAAGCAAATTTCTTCCATCGTGATGGAGCGTGGGGGGGGGGGGGGGGGGGGGAGGTTCCACGTCCCCGCTCTTATGAAATACAATGCCCTAATATCCCAAGGTACACCCATCTCATAGTGAAGCTGGTCGCCCCAACTCTCGGACTAAAAAGGTTCTCCACACCAAGGGTATTCGAAGAAATGTATCTCTTCCCCATTTCCCACCTCATACTGAATATGTCTCCTAGCGATATCCTGGACTCCAAGTAGACCTCTCCATGCCCATGAGGAGGTGGGGGTGGTCGTGCAAGCCAAATGGAGCGGTTCTTTAAGTACTTCCGACGAAAACACTTCACCCAAAGAGAGTTGATGTCTGCCACAACGAGCCAAAACAACCAGAGGAGGCCCACATCATTCCACTTTGTTAGTCTTTTTAGGCCAAGACCTCCCTTGTCATTTGGTGTGCATACATCTTTCCATGCTACCGCGACCCACTTCTTCTACCCTCCCCAAATAAAATGACACATAATGCTGTTCAATTCTTTCAAGATTTTCCTTGGTAGAAGGAACGCCAAAGTCCAATAGACGCTAAGGGATGTAAGAACACTTCGCACAAGTTCCACTCACCCAGCTATGGATAAGAGATTTTGCTTCACAATGGATAGTCGTGACTTTCCCTTTGTTGATCAGCGACACACAATGGGTTCTCCCATCCTCCTTGAGAACAAAGGTAGCCCAAGATAGACCACCGGAAAAGCCTTATGTTTCATCCCAAGGTGTGCTTCAATCCATGCTCCATGCACCACATCACCCCAATGAAAACCTGATTCTTCGATGTGTTAAACTGTAACCCTGAACATGCTGTGAAGTCCTGAAGAATAGTTATAATGGTCCGAGCATTGTCTTTGGTGGCTTTCGCAAAGAGTAGAACGTCATCAGCAAATAATAGATGTGACACGGTGACATCTCCACATGCTAGTGGCTCAAGTTTCCTTTCCATGACCGGCCTCCTCACCATTTCACTCAACACCTTTTTTTTTTTTGCAAAGCAAAAGGGAGGCATTGCCTCTAATATATTGATGTGTGTAAACATTTACAGCCTATCAAAATTTGCTGCCACGAATAAGTAGGGGGCCAAGGGGTCACCTTGTCGCAACCCATTTTGAGCTCGAAACGGCATGGAGTTAGCTCCATTCACTATAACCACGAACGATGCCTCCACACAAGCCGAGATCAGCCGTCTCCACTTGTCCGGGAAGCCAAACCTCTTCATTACGTGATCAAGAAACTCGCAAGAGATAGAGTCATATGCTTTCCTAATATCAAGCTTGAGGCACATGCGTCCTTTCCCTTTTTCTTGGTGAAGATTGTTGCAAAGTTCGTGTGCAAGTAGGATGTTATCACCAATTCTTCGACCTTTGACAAACGCACTCGAATTTCCCATATCAGCTGTGGTAATAGCCCCTTCAACCGGTTTGTAAGTAATTTGGATGTGAATCTATATGTCATGTTACACAAAACTATGCGTTGGATGTCCTCCACTAACGTCGGTGCCTTCTTCTTCGGGATGATCATAATCGATTTGTTGTTTCATTGAGTTAGAACCCTTCCATTTTCCAAACAAGATGCCACAGCCTTGACCATATCCCTCTTGATTATATCCCATGTTGCCTTGAAATATTTGGCGTTGAAACCATCGGGTCCCAGCACCTTGTCTACATTTGCATTCAACACAACATCTTGGAGTTCTTTTGGATCCAACTTTCATATTAATTCTGCCACCTCTTCTGGTTTAAGTTGTGGTAAGATAATGAAGTGGTTAAGAGGTTGTACCTAAAAATCATTAGCAAACAAGTTAGTATAAAATAGTCGAAAAGCTTCTCGGATTTTGCCCTCATCCTTCACAATGCTATCTCCTTCGCCCACTCGCCTCACTTGATTGGTGGCTCTCCTCACTCTAAGTTGTGCATGGAAGAACCTAGTGTTTCGGTCCCCCTCTTTCAACCACTTAACTCTTGATTTTGTCGTATGATAGACTCCTCCCAAGCAAGAACACGAGCAAGTGTATCCTTTGCTGCCCCTTCAACTAGGACCAATGCTTCATCATTTGGGTGACTAAGTTGTTGCTTCCTCACATCCTCAAGTGTTGCCCGAGCCTCTCCCACTTTGTTTGTTACGTTACCAAAAGTACTCCCACTCCAAGCTTTGAGTACCTTCCTAACTTCATTTAGCTTTCCCACCACGCGAAACATGGGGGTGCCTTCTATATATGTAGGCCAAGCTCGTTTAACTACACCCTCAAAGTCCGCATGATATGCCCAACGATTCTCAAATCTGAACATCTTCTTTTTCCGTCCTTCGTTTCCTTCCATTTTCATGACGAGCATTGTATGGTCACTCAAGTCCTTCGCACCCACGACATAGAAGGAGTTAGAGGGAACACCTCAAGCCACACATTGTTCATTAAGATCCGATCAATCCTTGTCTCGATGCATGCATTTCCCTTGGAGGAGTTCGACCAAGTAAATTCGCCTCCCGTTGTCGGCATCTCTAGAAGTTGAAGTGCATTAATACATTCATTAAATTCCTGACTTGCGACCTCATTTCCAGCAGCTCCTCACATTTTTCACTAGCCATCCGAATGCAATTGAAGTCTCCCCCAACCAGCCACGGTCTCGACACATGTGGTGCCACTTCAATTAAATCCCTCCACAAAGCTCTCCTATGCACGTGCCCATTCTCTCCATAGATAGCCGTTATATCAAATTCAGTTCCATCCTTCCTCCAACACCCAATGAAGTGAACACCCAATGAAGCGAAGTATTTGTGTTGATTCAAAGATGACCGTCAGGTTTAGTAGCTGGTCGTTCCATAACACCAAAATCCTCCCGGAATCCACAATCATGTTATTTGACGTCCATTCATAGGGCCAAATCGCTCGCTTGAATCTTTCGAGTTTTTTATACTTGACCATGTGCTCCACAAGACACACCACATCTTGAATCTTTCTTTATACCCTGGGAAAATTAAACACCAACTTCACAAAAATAAAATGAAAAAAGGTAATACAAATAAGAAACTTAATGGACTTTACACTTTGTATCACATGAGGATGTGAAGGTTGTCCATGTTTTTCACTTAAGTCCAGAACTAACTTGCACGAATGGTTCATTAGGCTAGGTGTGTGGAGTAGATACATATAGAGAGTAGGCCTGTAGGATTATCGTGTCCAATGACCGACAAAAATGAGTCAATCGAGTCATGTTGTTAGGCTGAATAATGCAAATATGTTCGGATTTTGTGGGTATATCCGTTGAAAACCCTCAGGAGACACCACTCCTCCTCCTTGGCGACAAGGGGATTAACGGCTTGCTGCACAGGCTAAACCAAAAGGACCAATAAGAAAATCGAGAAACTCCACACCATCATGAGGAGTATTTTATCAATTGGATTCGGGCCTGCACTTCCACAATCGCTTAGGGTGCACTCCACGTGAAGAAATGGAGCAAATAATGTCATCTGAAAACGGGTCAGATCTGAGCCATCCAGACCGCCACTTGGTGGTGGCTTCTGCTCCGGATCTGACTCGGCTTCTCTGGGAGGTGTATTAGGTTGTTTTAGTATATATTTGGTATGTTTCATTAGTCCCACACTGGGAGATGCTCCCAGTTATCTTTTTCCATGACTATAAATAGAACTCTTCTTTCTCCTTTGTAATTACTACATGCTTAGTGGCCCCTCGCCGTACTTAGAGCAAAGCCTTGGAGCAAATACTCAAGTGGAGAGATGCTACTTGTAATGTGAGTCTGAAATAAAATAAATCTTTTCTTACTTACATGTTGCCTCTTTTATTTATTTCATGCTTAGCCTAATCTTCCTTCATTAATCTTAGTATAAATTAGTTAGAATGTTTTCTTCTGTTAACATAATTACTAGCTTAATGATTTGTGAGTAGTCCATCCCCCTTTGGAGGTGGAGTTGATGTTCATACAAGTAATAATGAATGAAAATGAATGCTTTATTATGAAATGAGTTGATAAATGTGAATGTATGCTTGCTTGTTTAGATTAGAACACTTAACTTGGTGTGTTTTGCCACAACTATTAGACACCTCTCATGCTTGTTTAGGTTCTTACTAGCCAACTTGTGTATGCTAATGTTTGTCAACAAAGCTAGTGATTGGATTGATAGGTTTTGCTACAATCATTAGACATTTCTTATGCATGAAAACACAACCAACATTTGTGCCTAATGAATGCATTTATCACCATCTCATTACATGTGTACACTCACTCCACCCCTTAGGGGTTTCTCTTCCTGAATTCCGGCCTCTAAGTTAAGCCTTTAGTTTGGTTTTAGTCAATCTATAGTTGCTCTTTTTTCATTTGTTAACTACTAGTCTAGTGTAGTTCAGGTTAACGTAATCAACTTCTTCTCCCCTATTTTGCCACTTGATTTCTGAAAAACTACAGACTACACACCTCTCTGTGAATCGACCCGTACTTGCCACCGCTTCATCACAGTCATGCACTTGCAGTTAAACTTAATATCAAACGCACCACCATAGAGGCTACGCTGGTCCAATGAATACTAGTGGTAGGAGTGCGGTCGAGTCTCGATACGCCTCTAGTCGGTCTCTTGTGCAGGAAAACAACCCAGAGTTACAATAGTGTACCTCTAGAAAATCATCGATTGAAAGAGGTATCGAGAGCCTGAAGTCGGGCGACCTCCTCCTCTAGTGATTCCAAATGCTTTTGAAATCGGTCAAGGTCATCAATGTGGAGATGCAGGTTGTCCTAACATTGGAAAATGAAGAGGGGCACAATGACTAGGTCTTCGTAAACAAAAAATACACAACAGGGGCCCCCCTACAAAAAATTAAACCCAAATGAACGTTAGGACCAACGAAACTATAAAAAACTTATGATAAAGAAGGCGCAAAATTATCACATTATTTGTTGGAATGGGCAGGCAAAAAACCAGGGACCGGGGGCCTCTGACGTCTTTACTCCGTCGAGCTTTGCCAACAAACCACAAAAGCAAGTGGGCATCCAATGGGAGAGAGTGGGGTCTTCTTGCACATTGATGGAGAGCATTTCAAGAAATGAGCTTTCGGGTGGAGGAAGGACAGATCACACCAAAGGTTTAGGAAGTTTGAATGGAATACACTACAGTTGATGATTTTATAGAAGGTCTAGAAGGTTGAGTCTCTTCGCATACCATGAACTGAAACGTTGTCTCCCTTCGTAATGACTCCCAATGCCATAAGCTGCCAAATCATGGATCATCATATTAGGAGCTATGTTTTTTATTGTTTTTTCCTCCAATTCGCATATCGTTTATATATTGAAACAACTAGATATAAAAGGTTTTGCTCAGGCTAAGCTAAGAATATGTGAATTATTACACGCCACAAAGGCAAGCTAAATCAAGTGGGATTATAAAAAAACCTAATGGGAAATTTAGAAAAACCATCCCTAATGTGAATGATGTAGCAAATATCAAGAAAAGGTCGTCTTCGACTTCAATTCAGGCCTAGCAGAACATGCCCAGTAGGCTGCATACCATACCCTCATTATCTGCACACCTTGTACCAAACACCTACGTGCACGCCACCAGCTCAACCGAAATAATGGTCCAACACTAAAAACGGTAAAACCATTTCGAAGCGGCCTGGAGAAAAGGCCCAAAGCCCAGCAACCCACACGAACCAGCCGATGCCTCCCACAGGCATAAGTTCACATGTTGCATAGATATACCGTTACCTATTGCAACAGTCCCGAGCAACCACAATAATAGTTGCTACAGTCGCTCCAAACAACTCCAATTCCACAATCGTGAACAACAGTAATTTCAACTTCTGCTACAGTAAAAAAACAGACAAAAACTCTTAAAATAAGTTGCAATATGCCTCAAACCAATCCAGCAAGGTTGTCCATGACTCCGAAATTAACATCCATGAGAACCGAAAGGATAGAAAATCCCAGTCATGGCTCCAACCATCCCCAATCATCAAGCAGTTGAAGGAATCAAACTGGTTGCCACCCAAAATCCTAAATAATGTTGTAATCTTCAACCAGAGTAGACCCTCCACTCGCTTTTGCAATCGCTAAAATTCCGCCAATCGAGTTCAACTACTAACACATTAGAAACTACCACCAACAGCTCCAACCAAATAACCTGCAAGTGCACATTAATTTCTGAGTGCAAAACTGAAGTGTAGGCGGTGAAACACCACACCAGCCATTGCAACAACATAGTTCAGCATTGACCACAAGTGAGAGTTGAGTTGCATTCCTCCCAGAACCAACCCAGTAAGACCTACACTTTTATCGTGAGATGTCCTTTTTATTAAAATTTATTGCAACGTTGTGTTTCTCAATAATCATAAATTGTTTCTTCGTCATTAAATATTTAATGTGTCATATTAGGAAAGTAATAATTCGTCATAGAAACATATCACTAAATTGACTATTAGCAAAGAATATATTTCGTTTGGCGTAGCTTATCTGTAAGAACGTGGGACGTGGGGTGTGAGAGAGAGTGGAAGAGGAGTGGGGTGGTGTAAGGTGGTATGGTTGAAGGTATGGAGGGGTGTATTGGGTTAGGTATTAGGTTTTGTTATAAAAACCAAAATCTCACCCATTTCCTTCCTTTGGTTGCACATTCCATTTTTCCACCCAAACCTCATCTTTCCCTTGCTTCCGGCGGACCAGGAGGAGAGCTGGAGCACCGGCGACGCGGAGAAGAGGCGCCGTAGGAGGGAGCTCGAGGAGAAGAAGCGAGTTTCGACGCCGGAGGAGGAGGAGCTCGCGGGACGCGGTTTCTTCACGGTGAAAGGTATGCCAAGTCTTCATAGTAACTCCCCAAGTGGTGTGGGAGTGTAGGGGGCGGCGTTGGTGCCGTTTCCCCGGCGAAAATCCCACTGAACCAAGGTTGAAGACGACTGCTTCGGTCGACCGTTGTGTGTCTCGGTCGACCGAACAGCGTCTAAATGATGCCTGTTCAGTGCGATATTGTAGTGTTTCGGTCGACCGTGTGAGGTTCGGTCGACCGATATTTTATAAAAATAACTTGCTGCCCGAAAACGGTCGAACGACGTCTGTGTGACGGTCGACCGTTTATGCCAAATTTTAGCGGGAATATTTTATAAGGGTTATATTAGTCCGGTCGACCGGTGGTTGTTCGGTCGACCGATCCCAGTAGATAGGGTAGACAGACCTTCGGCCGACCGAGTGTGTGTCTCGGTCGACCGAACTGCGCAAGGTCGGTCAAGAGCGTTGACCATCTAAACGGTCGACCGCTCTGGATCCGGTCGACCGACCGCGTGCAGATTTCCTGTAGTGAAGTGCCTGTTGATCCGGTCGACCGGAAGAGTTTCGGTCGACCGAATGCAGTGGGCAGGATTCATGCAGTTTTCCTTATCGGTTGAACGGACCCTGGTTCGACCGACAGGATATATATGTATATAAAACGTATAGCGTAGACCTTCCAAACGGTCGACCGCTAGATTTGACCTTGTTCGACTGGTGGGTCGAATTATCTTTCCTTGGTGGATTTATCCACATACGTGACGTCGAGCAGAGGCGACTACCGGCTGCCGAGCCCACGGTCGATCACCGGACCTCGGAGCTACGGATTTCACCTACGACGAGAGCGTATCTTCTGTTGGACCCCTCGTGGATGCCTGTGCGGCAGAGGGATGCCTGCCATGCCTGTGTGGGTGGTAGATGCCTTCTTCCCTGGTGGGGGAAGGGGATGCACTTTCCTTGTAGAGGAGAGCCGAGACCTCCTCGTGTGGGCCTGGATTGGCAGGGGGGATGCCTCCCTTGTGCCCCTGTGTGCGGCTGGGAGATGAGTGCGGCGACCCCCCTCGTGTGGGCCTGGATTGGCAGGGTGGGGGATGTTTCCCATGCCCCTGGCGCGGCTGGGAGATGGTCCGCAGCGGTTGGGGCATGTATGGGGCCCGAGGCGGATTGCATTGCATGTGCATTCTTGGCATTTTCATCTGTTTTTCTGTATATATAGGAGATGTTGGCATACGGGGTTCCTTTCGGGAACTCAGGCAGATTTTATGTTGCATTTTCAGGTAGCAGGCAGTCTTAGGTTGGTGGTGACCGAGGGGAGTGCCTCTGGGATCGGGTCCTGTTCTTCCGATCTTTTTGTAGAGGTAGTGATTACAGTAGTTATGTAGTAGTTATGTATTAGTTGTAATCACTCTTTTGACAACTCTGTATTATGACTTCCACGTGGAGATATTTTATATATTATTATGTTGACTTTTCTAGTAACGTGCCCGTGTTGACCGTTGACGGTCGTATGTTGTATGTTTAATTTTGAAAATTTTCTTCCGCTGTTTCGGGACGTTACAACTTGGTATCAGAGCCTTGATCCCGGCGTATTTTCCCAAAGAAACCACCATCGAGTTAGGATTAGAGTCTAGAGGTCCATTGCATGCATTCATGATCATTCTGATGTGAGTCTTTTTGTTCTGTAGAGTGATGCCTCCGAGACGGGTGGTGCCTGCGGCTGAGACTCGCAGTTCGAGTGAGTCTGCGAGAGAGGAGGCCCGGGAGGCAGAGCGCAGAGTCCTGTTCGACACCGTGGAGCGGTTGAGCGGGATGTTGGAGCGCCAGGCAGCGCAGAGTGCGCAGGCGGGGGCCGGTGCGATGCACGACCGGTTCATGAGGCAGCACCCTCCGACTTTTGCTGGGCAGATGGATGCAGAGGCAGCTGAGGAGTGGATCCTCACTATGCAGACGATCTTCAGGGCTATCGACTGTACTCCGGAGAAGAAGGTGGACCTGGCCACCTATGTGCTGAGAGGAGCTGCAGCGAACTGGTGGAGGTCGACTTCAGCAGTTGTGTTCACCGGTCGAGAGGATGTGTCATGGGAGGAGTTCGTTGAGGAGTTCAACGAGCAGTACTTTCCGGAGCATGTGCGAGACGGGAAGCGGGTGGAGTTCCTGGCCCTGGAGCAGGGGAGCATGACACTGGAGGAGTACATTGGGAAGTTTAACGCCCTTGAGCGTTACTGTCCGGAGATTTTCATCACTCAGGCGCAGAGGTCGATGAAGTTTGTCGGGGGACTCCGGAAGCATCTGAGGACCCGAGTGCTGTCGAGCATGCCACGCACCTTGGCGGACGCAGTGAGGAGCGCCACTATCATGGAGAGGGACTACCGGGAGAATTATCAGGATGATAGGAGGTCGATAGGGAGATCCTCAGGGAGGCCAGGAGGGCAGAGTTCGGGGAAGTCGGGCAAGAGGCCCCGGATCGAGGCAGCAGGGGCGCCGCAGCCAGAGGCGTGCAGGAGCTGTGGCAGAGTGCACACTGGGCGCTGCTTGGGGTCGATTACTTGTCATGGTTGTGGTCAGCAGGGCCACATCGTCAGGAACTGCCCTAGCAAGGGCGCTGGACCGAGCAGACCTCCGGGACTTCCGAGTGTCAGTGGCGGCGGAGCTAGGAGACCTGCAGCACCGCAGCAGGGTCAGCGCACTGGACGAGTCTTCACTGTCCAGGCAGATGAGGCGAGGGACGCCAGCACCGTCGTGGAAGGTACACTTCTTGTGGCAGGTTTAGAGGCTAGAGTGCTTTTTGATTGTGGCGCGACACACTCGTTCATCTCGGAGCGATTTGCGGGAGTGTTGGGCCGTACCCCTGCGATGTTGACTGCCACTTTGGAGGTCAGCACACCCCTGGGTCTGGTGGGCACTGTGGGGAGCTTCATCCCCGGCGCCACGATTGTTTCGGGAGACCAAGATTTTCCGGCAGATCTGGTCTTGCTACCGATGGAGGACTTCGACGTTATTCTTGGGATGGACTGGCTGTCCCGGCATGACGTGCGTGTCCTTTGCCGTGAGAGGAAGGTTTTGATTCCGAGGTTGGGGTTGCCTGATATCATGATTAGAGGAGTCAGGAACAGAGGAGGCCGCATTGTGGTGTCAGCTTTGAGGGCTCAGAAGTTGATGCAGCAGGGTTGCAGAGCGTTTCTGGCGACGCTGGTTGTTCCAGAGGCTGAGTCTCCGAGGCTGGACGAGATAGATGTGGTACGGGAGTTTACAGAGGTGTTTCCAGATGATATTCCAGGATTGCCACCTCCGCGAGAGATGGAGTTTTGCATTGAGCTGGCAGCAGACACCTCACCGCAGTCGAAGGCCCCGTACAGGATGGCGCCTGCAGAGTTGGCAGAGTTGAAGAAGCAGCTACAGGAGCTGATGGAGGCTGGATTCATCAGACCGAGTGTCTCACCTTGGGGCGCGCCAGTGCTATTTGTGAAGAAGAAGGACGGGTCTTTGCGGATGTGCATTGACTATAGGATGCTGAACAAGGTCACCATCAAGAATAGGTATCCCCTACCTAGGATTGAGGACCTGTTCGATCAGTTGCAGTCAGCGAAGGTCTTCTCTAAGATCGACCTACGCTCAGGATACCATCAGCTGAGGATCCGAGAGGAGGATGTCCAGAAGACAGCATTCAGGACCAGATATGGGCACTATGAGTTTTTGGTGATGCCTTTTGGGTTGACGAACGCTCCGGCGGCTTTCATGGATCTGATGAACCGGACGTTCAGGCAGTACTTGGATAGTTGTGTCGTGGTCTTTGTGGATGATATCCTGATTTACTCACCCGATGTGGAGCAGCACAGAGAGCACCTGCGGATTGTACTTAGCATTTTGAGAGACCAGAGGTTGTATGCTAAGTTTTCGAAGTGCGAATTCTGGTTGGACAGAGTCGCATTTCTGGGTCACATCGTTTCTGCGGAGGGGATTTCGGTGGATCCGGCGAAGGTAGAGGCAGTGACTGAGTGGAGAGCCCCTACGAGCGTGACGGAGATCAGGAGCTTTGTTGGACTGGCGGGTTACTACCGTCGCTTCATCAAAGACTTCTCGAGGTTAGCTGCACCTTTGACTGCCCTGACGCAGAAGGGAGTCACTTTTGTTTGGTCCCAGAAGTGCGAGGACAGCTTTCAGGAGCTGAAGAGACGACTGACGACAGCTCCAGTTTTGACGCTGCCGAGCGGCACAGGAGGTTTTGTGGTCTACAGTGATGCGTCTGGCATTGGTTTGGGTTGCGTGTTGATGCAGCACGGGAGGGTGATTGCATACGCTTCGAGGCAGCTGAAGACTCATGAGAGGAATTACCCGACGCATGACTTGGAGTTGGCAGCCGTTGTGCACGCACTGAAGACATGGAGACACTACCTGTATGGTGAGCAGTTTGAGGTGTTCACCGATCACCAGAGTCTGAAGTATCTCTTCTCCCAGAAGGAGTTGAATATGAGACAACGTCGTTGGTTGGAGTTCATTAAGGACTACGATTTCACCATCTCTTACCATCCGGGGAAGGCGAATTCAGTTGCAGACGCCTTGAGTAGGAGAGTGGAGCTATCAGTTGCTGGCATGTGCCTTCAGGAGTGGAGACTGCTTGAGTCATTGGCAGAGTGGAGGCCGTTCACTGGGGACTCTGAGGGAGCAGTGTTAGCTGGATTGCGGGTAGAGCCACAGACTGTTTCACAGGTAGTACAGGCGCAGCATGAGGATGATGAGTTGGCCAGTTTGCTGGAGTTGACTGCCAGAGAGGGGTCAGATTTCAGTGTTGGGGTCGATGGAGGTCTGAGATTCAGAGGGCGGATCTGGGTGCCGAGGGTTGATGGGATGAGAGATGACATCATGGAGGAGGCACACAGAGCGAAGTACACCATCCATCCCGGGAGCACGAAGATGTATAAGGACCTGCAGCGGAACTTCTGGTGGAGAGGCATGAAGAAGGACATTGCAGAGTTCGTGAGTCGGTGTTTGGTCTGTCAGCAGGTGAAGATCGAGCACCAGAGGCCAGCTGGGCCTATGCAGAGCATCGAGCTTCCAGAGTGGAAGTGGGAGCACGTGACGATGGACTTCGTTACGGGGCTACCGAAGACGAGGCGGTTCCATGACGCGATTTGGGTGATAGTCGATAGACTGACCAAGTCGGCGCACTTTCTGGCCATTAGGACCACCTTGCCTTTGGAGAGTCTGGCGAAGCTGTATGTAGAGGAGATCGTCAGATTGCACGGAGTACCGGTGAGCATCATCTCTGACAGAGATCCGAGGTTCACATCCAGATTTTGGGGGAGTCTGCAGCAGGCACTGGGGACACGTCTGAGATTCAGTACAGCTTTTCACCCTCAGACAGACGGTCAGTCAGAGAGGACTATCCAGACTTTGGAGGATATGTTGAGGGCTTGCACGCTGGACTGGGCTGGACACTGGGATGAGCATCTACCTCTTATCGAGTTCGCCTACAACAACAGCTACCATGCTAGTATTGGGATGGCACCGTATGAGGCGTTGTACGGGAGGCCGTGCAGATCGCCGGTATGCTGGAGTGACGTAGGCGAGAGGCAGTTAGTGGGTCCAGAGCTTGTGCAGATGTACGCAGAGAAGGTTGACCTGATCAGGAGGAGGTTGGCTACAGCACAGAGCAGACAGAAGAGTTATGCTGACCGACGCAGACGGACTTTGAGCTTCGAGGTTGGAGATCACGTCTTCCTGAAGATTTCACCAGCTCGGGGAGTGATGAGGTTCGGGAAGAAGGGGAAGCTCAGTCCGAGGTATGTCGGACCTTTTGAGATCTTGGACCGTGTCGGGGAGGTCGCCTACAGAGTTGCTTTGCCACCACAGTTCTCTGGCCTTCACAACGTCTTCCATGTTTCTATGTTGAGGAAGTACGTTGCAGACCCGACGCATGTGATAGAGATTTCAGTGCCTGAGATCCGGCAGGACTTGTCACTTGAGGAGAGGCCAGTTGAGATCATCGATCGGATGGACCATCAGCTCAGGAGGAGGACCATTCCGATGGTTAAGGTCAGATGGCAGCATCACAGCGAGCGCGAGGCCACCTGGGAGATCGAGGAGGAAGTTCGGAAGCAGTATCCGGAGCTTTTCGGTGAGTTACCCTTCTGATTTCGGGGCGAAATCCTTTTAAGGAGGGTGGATTGTAAGAACGTGGGACGTGGGGTGTGAGAGAGAGTGGAAGAGGAGTGGGGTGGTGTAAGGTGGTATGGTTGAAGGTATGGAGGGGTGTATTGGGTTAGGTATTAGGTTTTGTTATAAAAACCAAAATCTCACCCATTTCCTTCCTTTGGTTGCACATTCCATTTTTCCACCCAAACCTCATCTTTCCCTTGCTTCCGGCGGACCAGGAGGAGAGCTGGAGCACCGGCGACGCGGAGAAGAGGCGCCGTAGGAGGGAGCTCGAGGAGAAGAAGCGAGTTTCGACGCCGGAGGAGGAGGAGCTCGCGGGACGCGGTTTCTTCACGGTGAAAGGTATGCCAAGTCTTCATAGTAACTCCCCAAGTGGTGTGGGAGTGTAGGGGGCGGCGTTGGTGCCGTTTCCCCGGCGAAAATCCCACTGAACCAAGGTTGAAGACGACTGGTTCGGTCGACCGTTGTGTGTCTCGGTCGACCGAACAGCGTCTAAATGATGCCTGTTCAGTGCGATATTGTAGTGTTTCGGTCGACCGTGTGAGGTTCGGTCGACCGATATTTTATAAAAATAACTTGCTGCCCGAAAACGGTCGAACGACGTCTGTGTGACGGTCGACCGTTTATGCCAAATTTTAGCGGGAATATTTTATAAGGGTTATATTAGTCCGGTCGACCGGTGGTTGTTCGGTCGACCGATCCCAGTAGATAGGGTAGACAGACCTTCGGCCGACCGAGTGTGTGTCTCGGTCGACCGAACTGCGCAAGGTCGGTCAAGAGCGTTGACCATCTAAACGGTCGACCGCTCTGGATCCGGTCGACCGACCGCGTGCAGATTTCCTGTAGTGAAGTGCCTGTTGATCCGGTCGACCGGAAGAGTTTCGGTCGACCGAATGCAGTGGGCAGGATTCATGCAGTTTTCCTTATCGGTTGAACGGACCCTGGTTCGACCGACAGGATATATATGTATATAAAACGTATAGCGTAGACCTTCCAAACGGTCGACCGCTAGATTTGACCTTGTTCGACTGGTGGGTCGAATTATCTTTCCTTGGTGGATTTATCTACATACGTGACGTCGAGCAGAGGCGACTACCGGCTGCCGAGCCCACGGTCGATCACCGGACCTCGGAGCTACGGATTTCACCTACGACGAGAGCGTATCTTCTGTTGGACCCCTCGTGGATGCCTGTGCGGCAGAGGGATGCCTGCCATGCCTGTGTGGGTGGTAGATGCCTTCTTCCCTGGTGGGGGAAGGGGATGCACTTTCCTTGTAGAGGAGAGCCGAGACCTCCTCGTGTGGGCCTGGATTGGCAGGGGGGATGCCTCCCTTGTGCCCCTGTGTGCGGCTGGGAGATGAGTGCGGCGACCCCCCTCGTGTGGGCCTGGATTGGCAGGGTGGGGGATGTTTCCCATGCCCCTGGCGCGGCTGGGAGATGGTCCGCAGCGGTTGGGGCATGTATGGGGCCCGAGGCGGATTGCATTGCATGTGCATTCTTGGCATTTTCATCTGTTTTTCTGTATATATAGGAGATGTTGGCATACGGGGTTCCTTTCGGGAACTCAGGCAGATTTTATGTTGCATTTTCAGGTAGCAGGCAGTCTTAGGTTGGTGGTGACCGAGGGGAGTGCCTCTGGGATCGGGTCCTGTTCTTCCGATCTTTTTGTAGAGGTAGTGATTACAGTAGTTATGTAGTAGTTATGTATTAGTTGTAATCACTCTTTTGACAACTCTGTATTATGACTTCCACGTGGAGATATTTTATATATTATTATGTTGACTTTTCTAGTAACGTGCCCGTGTTGACCGTTGACGGTCGTATGTTGTATGTTTAATTTTGAAAATTTTCTTCCGCTGTTTCGGGACGTTACATTATCACTTAGGAATTCTAAATAAGTTTTGATCGTTGAAAGTGGCCTTAGATAGGATTATCATGACCTCACTTCATAGTACTTAAACAAAAAATTCAATTATTTCAGATAATGATTAAAAATTAAGAACAACATGACAACACTGGAAGAGATACAATTCTTATGACTCACATCCTTTTATCATGACTCATCCCTTATAGACCCTGTAATGAAAGGTTGTCTTTTCATCATGAGTCCCACTAAACTGCCTCTAACTATATCTTAAAAATAGGTTATTTCACGTCGGCCATAGCATTTCATCTGTCCCATGATGGACTAGTGTCATGGTTAGGATTCTCATGAGTCGTTAGTCATGACTCACATCCCTTTACCATGTACACATGACACATCCCTCATTGCACCAGAAGAACTATGAATGGAACACACTATAAACAATTTAAATGTAATGAAAGGTTGTATTGTCTCCCATCATAACGAAACTCAATAAGGATATGCTATTGTTTTTTGACATTGAGAGTAATTGAGTATCCCGCAATCTCTTTCTCTTTCATCTTCCCAACCATGATCTTTATGAATAGATCATTCTGTCAAATTAATTGTTCTCTTTCCAGCAACTCATTTCTTACATTTTACGAATAACTAAATAAATTTATATATCATCATTTATATAATTATATATATGAATTATTTCTTAAATTTGATACCAACTTTTTGTTCATTTTCAAATGTTCAAAAATAATTGTTAGAAATGATTAAAATTGTATTTTACAAACTCTATCTAACAAGATATATTCTTATGGTTAATCTTTATTATATAATTTTATGGTATAATTTGGTAACATATTATCATGGTTTTGTAAGAGACTCATATAGAATAATTTTTAAAATATGATTTTGTTTTTTGTTAAGTTTTTTTAAAATTATGGATGGTAAAGGGAAATTGATCACATTTCCCTTTTCTATGGATGACACAAACACAAGGAATATTCCTACGTAAGATGACATTTCATTTGGATTTTTGGCGACAATTACTTGGTTCACAGAAATTTCAATGGGTATGGTTGTGTGCCTTGTTAATTATATTATTCTGATTCTATTCATTCGTGAAATTAAGATGTGTCCTTTAAACTGATGTTTGCCCATTAAACTTTAAAGAGCACTTACTTTATTTAAGGGTGGGCATGCCCTTTTAAGGTGTGATGTGTCCTTTATGGCACGAGTTTTTCCTTGAAAGTCAAAAGTGTCCTTAAATGACAAGCCTACCCTCAAAAAGAAACCTATGTCCTTTGAAACACGATTCTCAACTTTAAACCTCAACTTTGTCCTTAAAACCTCAAGTCTGCCCTTTAAAGATCGAGTATGTTGCTTAATGAGGGATTTCGGTGGTTGAGATTTGTTCGGCAATCTGTGTAGCATGTTTCGATGAACCGAAATGGGTTCGATCGACTGCTTACCTCTAAGATTTAAATTGCTTTTAGTTTCCGACCTCAAACATTAAGAAGAAAAAGGAAAAGTGTGCATGGATTCCAATTTCCCAATTTCCAAGGACCACCGAAATCCAGTTCTTTTAAAAGATACTTATATACTTTAAAGGACTCTAAGGTCCTTTTCAAGGAAAAGTGGATATGGATTAAGAAGTCACACACAATTTCATATAATTTGGACTTCAATAGATCACCCAAACTTAGACTGGAAAACACTAAACACTTAACCTGAACTGTCTGCCCACATTCGGCCGACCTAGTGATCATTAATCCAGTTAGTCTTTTACTGCCCGGTTTCGGTCGACAGTGCATACCTTTTCGGTCGACCATGCAAACTTATTTATCCGACCGTTAGATTTGTCGTATTATACCCAACGATCGTATTTGTATTATTTCCATATACCCCAAAATACATTTAGTGTATCGGTCGACCAAGGACTTTGTTCGATCGACCGAACGTATGATAACTCGACAAACCCAAACTGTTGTTGATTTTCGGTCAACCGTGGACCTTTTTCGGTCAACCGGATATGATCTTGTTTGTCAACCCTGTAGAGCCTGTTATAAATAGGTAGACCGGACCTATCTCGGTGTTCGACCGATCACTTAAGTGTACCTGAGTTATAGCCTTTTGCGGTCGACCGTTGCTTAACCGGTCGACCGAACCGAGTCCAAAATTTCCCAATGGTCGACCAAACTTACCGATACGGTCGACCGAACTTCTGTAGAATTGCATCCTGCAAGTTTCTATTTTGTGTATCTTACACAATCTTTACCCATTTCAGCCCTAATAGCTATAACTCTTTAGGAGCTTATAAATAGAGTTGTAAAACACATTTTAACACAACTTTCCTACTCCATATTGTCCCCTACATTAGACAGAAAGCTCCACACACTCAAAAGCTCAAAACCTTCCATACTTAGTAATCAATTCCATATCTTACTCACGTGTGCTCTAGATTAGAGAGTAGTTTTCCACTCAATCATTGTCAAAGAAGTAAGGGTCTTGGTGAAAGCCCAAGACAAGAGTATAGACTTCGGTGAGAGCCCGAAGTGTCCCTCTCGGATTGTGAGAGGAGGAGCCAAGCTCGGCGAGGGTTGTTCGTGAGCTTGAAGATTGTAAAGGCGTTCTCTCCCTGCCCGGAACGGAGAGTGATTAGTGAAGTCGTGAGCGGAGCTCGGTGATCCAAGCGGAGCTTGCAAGAGAGGACTAGGACTCGGGTGGTGTGCCAAACCTCTATAAAAATTCCCCGTCTCATTGTGGTTTGCCTATCTACCTTGCTTGCTTGTTTATTTGTTTAAATTCCGCTGCATATTATTGATCGATTAAAATAGTAGGTAATTAGCTTAAAAATGATTAGAATAAGAGACCCTCACGATCCAACATTAAGATTATCCTAATTGATCAATGAATGATGTAAAAGATATGACAATTAAGCATTCAATTAAGATATTGGAACCAATTCCTTAAGCTTAGGAGGATAAAAGATGTTACTCAACTTGCATTCGTCATTATTTTGGTTCCATTCTCCTCTCGATAGTGCAACCGGCTTGGAATTTGACTTTGCAAGCTTGGCCAGTAACTACCGATCTCCCATCTTCTAGGTACCTACAAGTGTAGATTTAGGTACCCAAACAACTTTGGGTCCTTCAATGTTTTCATTAGGAATCATTTTGGTTTTGGAAGCCAATACACTTGAGGAACTATGATTAACAAAAAATTGCTTTCCATTCAAAGTAGTATAAGTAACATGGTTTTTAGCATGATAGACATTATATCATATACCATGTTTATCTAAAGATTGTTTTTGAGTACTTAAAAGTATGTCAAGCATTTTTGTTCCGTTTGTGAACTTTTCTAGATCTTTTCTTAATTGCATAGCTCTAAGATCTAGTTGTTCATCCTTTGTAGGTGTTGCTTTTAGACTAACAAGTTCCAATGCGTGTTTTTCATGTCTAGCAATCACCTCATTTTCTCGTTCATGATAGTTTAAATTTTGCATTGGTGATCATTTATTAGCTTTCTAGCATTCTTATTCTTTTCACAAATGATCTCATATTGAGTAACTAGTTCATGAAATGCATTTTGAATCTCATCATGTGTATATGAATCATTTTTAGAGCATGAGCTTTGACTAGAATAAGATCTAGATGAGCAAGAGTTGGAAGCTACCTCACTTTGTTCATCATCTATGGCTATGAAGCACATGTGGGCAACTTCTCTTCTACTTTGTAGGGAGGATGATGATCAAGATGACGAAGAATCATCCCAAGTAGCTTTGTGTTCTTCTTCCTTCTTTTCTCTGCTCTTGCTCTTGCTCTTTTCCTTTTCTCTCTTTCTCTCCTTTCTTCTCATTTTCTCTTCTCTCATTTTCACTCTTCTCCTTCTCCTTCTCCTTTTGTTTTTCCTTCTTCTCACTTTTTCGTCTTCTTTCTTTCATTTCTCCCTTATCTTTGTTGAGGAACTGGAAGAAGTCTTTGGCAAGGACGTCAATATCCTCATTCTCCTCTCTTGTCCTTGGTTCATCGGATTCTGTGTGCAAAGCCAAGGTTGGAATCTTCTTGGACTTCTTTCTCCTTTCGAGACTCATTTGGAGTTCATAAGCCATGAGGTTTCCAATCAAGTCCTCTATCTTTAGTTGGGAAAGATCATGTGCTTCTTCCATTGCAACAACTTTGTCTTCCCATTCGTTGTCAAGCGATCGAAGGAATTTTCTCACCGTCTCCTTCACTGAAATTTCTTCCAAGAACTTTAAGAGAATTAGTTATATCTGTGAAGTGAGTGTTCATCTCGCTTATGTTCTTACCGATTTGCATAGTGAAAATTTCATATTTATGCATGATGAAACTAATTCTAGTTTCTTTAGTTCTACTATCTCCCTCATGATGCATTTGAAGTCTATGCCATATTTCATGTGCATTATCACAACCTCTAATCCTATTGTATTCTCCCTCATTTAAGTCACAATAAAGAATATTCATTATGCTGGTGTTCATTTCATATTCTTTCATTTTGGCTCTAGAAAAGGTGACTAATTCTTCTTCATTTGGAAGTGTGTAGGGGTTTTGAAGAAAAAACCAATACTTAATGTCATTAGAAATCAAGAAAATTTTCATTTTATTCTTCCAATAGTCATAATTTGACCCATTAAGCAAATGAGGCCTAGTTGTGCATAACCCCTCTACATGATTAGATGTGGATGCCACACTAACTACGGTTAAGTAGATGAAATTTAGCACCTATGCTCTAATACCAATTGTAGTATTGTTATGACCCAAATTAATCTAATCACTTTCGTAATTATCTACTAGAAAAATCAAATAAGCAACCAAATTAAACAAAAAAAACAAGTAAAGAAAACAATGCAAACCACAAAACGACTCGACATTTTTACAGAGGTTTGATACCCCACTCGGGTCCTACTTACTCTCTTGCAAGCTCCCCTCGATCTACTAAGCTTTGCTCACGTCTTCACTATCCACTCCCACTTCCAAGCCGAGAGAGAACGCATTTACAAAGCAAGCTCTGTGAACACCCTCACAGGCTTGGTTTCTTCCTCTCACAATCCGAGAAGGATGCTTCGGGCTTTCACTGAAACCTTTACAATTTGACAACAACAAATGTGAGTGAATCAAACACTCTCTAACTTGATCACACTTTGAGTATGAATAGGATTTGATAACTAAAGTGTGAAAGTGTAAGCTTTTAAGTGTGGGATTTGGGTTTCTTGTGATGGGAGAATTCTCTCTAATGTAGGATGCAAATAGAAGTTGGAGAGATGTGTAAATAAGGTGTAAACCTCTATTTATATTCTCCTAAAGTTTTATAGTCATTAGAGAAGATTTGGTTGATGTTTGTGCAAGATACACAAAACAAAAATCTATGTTCAGCAAATCTGTCCTAAACTGGTCAACCGACACAGGATAAACGGTCGACCATTTCCATAAGAATAAGGAAACGTTCGAAACAACAAAAGATACGGTCGAACCAAACAACTACAACTTAATTTAACGGTCGACCGTTCTGAGGGTTTTGATCGAGTAAAAGATTAGCGGCCGAACACAACAAGGAATGTTATCCGAACGAAAATAACATGCACTTTTGGTACACAAACTAGTCTTCATCCGGTCGACCGCCAATAAGGCATCGTTCGACCGGTGGCCAATTGTATCTTAAGGGTTAAATGAAAATATGAATAAGACCGTTGTATAAAACAACAAGTATAACGGTCGTCCAGAAAATACGGGACAAACGGTCGACCGAAAGGACAAAAGAGGTCGACTGGAAGAGCTAGGTTAAATCACTATGGTCTAACAAATAACTGTTAGAAATGGTCGAACGGAAAACTTGTTTCTGTCGACCATTTTGCACAAGCAATTTAGTTTGGATTAAGCGATTTTCCGGCTAAGGTTTGGGTGACCCAATGAAGTCCAATTGATCTGAAATTTGGTGTGTAACTTCTACAAGGAACCTAGTGTGTATGTGAATAGGTTTTATCTTTTGTATGCTCAAGTTGACATGGATTCCTAAGACTCAAAATAAAGTAAAATTGCATGTCTTCAATTAGCTTGATTGCATGTCTTGACTTCATTCCATTCTTCCTTGAGCCATGGTCACCTGTAGATGTTAGCACAATACAATATATCTTCTTTGCATAATGTGCGCTACTCTACATTTGATTGTGATTAATATTAGGTTAGTTAAATCATCAAAACATGGATTAAGGCCAGAAAGCCAACAACTATCTTGTCCTTCATCAAAATCATCCCATACTTTGCTAGTTCCTTTTCTAATACCTTTACCCTTAGGTCTAGGTGGATTAAGAGAATGCTACGAGGTTATTGTTATCTTCTAATTCAGATGTTAATGTCATGAAAATTAGAAAATATGCAAACAAAAAGTGATTTTTCCCATAAATGAGGAAGTCATGATGATGATTGATGAACAAAAATTAACTACTAAAGAAGATTAAAAAAACATGGGAAATGAAGAGCAAAGGAATCGTGAAATTGGGCGGTTAGTAGTTTGGTTGTAGCTTTAGGCTTCAGAGCAAATAGAGAAATAGTAGATAAGACTTGGAGATATTTACAAAAAGAGTTGGAGGAATTTGGTGTGAAGAAAATGAGAGGCATTTATATAGGATGAGGGGGGGGGGGGGGGGGGGGGTATTTTCGCTAACGGCCCGACATGGCACGACACGGCCCGCTAGCACGGCCGTTAGAGGAACCCGCAGCACGGCATGGCCCAAATCCCAAGTCTAAGTGATATTTATCAAACTAATTGAGATTCGGTTCAAATTTTAAAATCAATTCACATTCATTGAGTTTCATATTCAAAATATAACCACTAGTTATATGTAATCCAACTGAATTTCAACGGAATTTATTACATGGATTCCAGTTACATTCCATTGAATTTAATTCCTTGCAATGCAATTACAAGGTTTGGTAGCATTGAAATTCACCAAACGAATCACAATGTAAAAAGAGAATGTCCAGAAGTTACATTATTGAGGATAAATTTCAGTAATATGACAAGTTTTGAGTAATTGTATACGTTTAATAATTGTAATTGGGATATGGGATTGGAATGTAAGGCAATTGGATTACAACCACACTCTAGATGTGTCAACATAAAATATACTATATTTAAATCCGTATCCGAAAATTAATATTTACATCCGAATCCAAATAAGTATCCGAACAGATTTATATTTACATCCGAATCCAAAAAAGTGTCTGAATGGATTCTAGTTGGAAAATCCGAATACGGATCCATCAGATTGGAATCAGATGCAGGAATTATCCGAATCGGGACCACAAAACCCCATTAAAGTATTCAATTAGGCACCATGTAAGTATGTAACCCTTAATTAGAAGCTGAGTCAATTATGCTCGTCCAATGGTTAGCTTAGCCCCACTTATTATCCATAAGACTAGGCCACCAAGGCCATCTCTTGTGAGTACAAAGGCTACAAGCAGACCCCTTATACGACCAGATGGGAGCAAGAAAGGGATATTTTCCGATGGGGGACTAATAATATACATTATGTAAAAATAAAAATAAAAGTAAAAGAAACTGGAAAGATTCGAGCAAATAAATATCTTCGTGGATTCGAACACAAGTCCAACAAAACAGAATCCATGCAATTCAACCACATCACCAGCAAAAACAACTATACTAACGCAATATTAGTAATTATATATAGGTATATTGCATTATTGCAGCTTGTCAATATCTTCCATATTTATTTTAATAACTTTAATATGTACGTAAATACATAAATACAAATATATAACTGCTAAACTATATCTGAGTATTCATACAGGATTTATATGGACACGAATACAGATAATGTAATTCAGATATTTGTCTCGGAGCTGATAATATTATTCAGATCAGATATACCAATATTCGTTTTCGATTCGCAACATTGGGGATACTCAAACTAGAATACGAATATGGTTTTGCGGATACTATTTTTTCAGTTAATTTATTGACTTTCGGATACAGATTACGTCGGATTGCCAGATATTCAGACATCCATTGACACCCCTAGACCCTCATTAGTGAGAAATATGTGCAACGATTCTAAAAGGAATTTTTTGACTTGCATTAAAAGCATATAATGCAAAGTTCCTATGATTTTGATATGAAATTTCTTAATAAATTATCTTAGGGTTAAATCATTGGTCCTTTTAGAGGTTTAAAAAAAACATGTCTTCCAAAATTCATCTCTCAGGCCCTTCAACATTACAACTCTAATAAGTTAACACAATTCTCTTAATTTAGAACCAAACGTGATGTGAAGTTGCATAGCTAAGATTAGAGAGAAGATTGAGACGTCCTTTTCTTCCCTAGCAAGAATTGAAATGAAAAGTAAAACCTAAAAATATAAATAAAAAACTTTATGCTATCACATCAATACGGATAAACAATACTCTTTCCAAAAATAATCAAGAACTTGAAATGAAACTTATAGGATAGTCACTACATTATTAGTAAATGACATTAGAGGGAACAAAAAATCTTATAGCTGCAAACCCTGACATTAATCTAATTTGAACTAATTGTACATAGTTTACAAAAAGAAGTTAGAAGAGATACCTACATAGTTGTCAAAAAATCATCATAGTTTAAGATGTGAAAGTGGAATACATACGTCCATTGAAGAGTTTCGTTCCAATGAGGTGTTCATGCTCTTTGAGTGATGAAGTTACCCTAATTGTAAACAAAAAAAAACTTTGATATTGATCATAATAAAAGCTCAATCTAGATAAATCATCAGGGAAGCAAAAAAATACTTTTATACAAACTAAAACAAATCTATTGTTTTGTCCATCAGGAAGGCAATATACATAATAAAAGAACAATGTCACTATATTAAAGATATATTCAGAAGGAAACCACATGAGTTTAATATTCGTCAAATTTAGAAAGTGTACCTCAATATACAGACGATGTTGTCACAACCCCACTTCGAGTCACGACGAATCCAACAACATGGGATCCGCCTAAGCAACCAATGCTCATAAAACCCCGTTATCAAACATGTTAATCAAATGCATGTTGATGGTCTTGTAAAGCCAATGTTCATCTCGTTTATGTTCTCATCAGGTTGCATAGTGAAGAGTTTATATTTATACATGAGGAGACTAATTCTTGTGTCTTTTGTTCTACTATTTCTCTCATGCTGCATTTGAATTTTTATCATATGCACTCTTACAACCCATATTAAAAAATGAATGTTCATGATATGAGAGTTAATCACAGCTTCTTTTATCTTGACTTTACTTAGGGTGACTAATTCATCTCCTTAAGAGAATTACCTAGACCTTATTTCAGAATTGGCATATTGCTACACATGTTAATGTAGTTCAGTGTTTTCATATAATAGTGTGCAATTTAGGAATAACGTCATACCCATATATCGAAATAAATTGTAATCCTGCAGGCAAAAAAAAAGGTTGAAAGAAAACATATTAAAAAAGAAGAGACTACACTCAATTAATTTCTCACCAAGACAATATAAACATAAAATAAATGCCTTCAAATTTCCGAAATATCCCCACACTTCAACTCAATAAAGAAGCTTACGATCCTCACCCTTCTAACAACCATTATAATTGCAGCTTCAGTATGCTAATGCACAAATCTGGCAATAAGACAACTTCCAGGACCTAGGTTTCTATTTGCTAGAACCAATATTTTGATTGGAGTATGTAGACTATCTCAAGCATAAAACCGTATAAATGAGCAATCATGGTTCACAATATGCATGGGAGTAAAAAGAGTTGTGCGATTTGAAATAATGTCTAGATTTTACTGAAACATGTGAAATATCCCAGAATTATGTGATATTCTACGGTAATTGTGCAAACCAAAATTTTCAACAATTCAACCAAAAAGATATTCTTATGTACAAGTGCGACAGACATATATATGTCAAACATGTAACCTATCTGTAACTAACTGAGAACATTGACGATAGAAGAAAACAAAGAGGGTTGGGTGACAAATTATTTTCCACTATTAAACCTTACACTTGTTTTCTCAGGAAGTTATAAGGCATGCAGTTTCAACTTCCAAAGGTTCCTGGAAGGCAAGAAATCTCTTCAATACAGAGCAACGTATCCTCAATTTTTAGTCAATGCTAATGGAAAGATACCTCCTTAATGCCTCATTTTTCACAATCATGGATCTAATGCTAAAGAAAGAAAAGTTAAGAAAAATTAAAAGATTTGAACAATCAACTTTATAATTTCATGTTGTTCTCGAAACATGCAGTTGTAATGGAAATGGGCATTTGACATTATCATAAGAAGCTGTATAGTTGAAAGGAATAAAATTCAATGAAAGCAAAATTATGAGGAGGCAGAGGTTGGCATCGGCGGAGGAGGTAGGGCTCACCACCGGCTGCGAGATGCAAAGAAGGAGAAGACGGCAACAACAACGGAGGAGACGGCGGCAGCGAGACAAGGTGAAGGAGGAGATCACGGCGAGTCGAAGAGGAGGAGGAGGCGAGCTAGCAGCAAGGAGGAGGCGTCAGGTGAGAGTGACGGTGGGGAGGTTCGCCGGCCATCAGAAGGGATTAGGGTTTGAGATCGACGGTTTTGGAGAATGGAAGTGAAGGGGAATCCTGAATTGGGCTCTTGATAAAAGATTCACCGACGGACGTTAGCTGTTGGTGGTTCTTTACGTATCCTTCGACGCATCTAAACTTCGTAACAGACATTTTCCGAAATAATATCCGATGGATGATATCGATCGGTCAATCTTAAAAAAACTTACACCAAAGGCTACATCTGTTAGTGTAGGGTAACACAATCATCCGTGTTAGTTTTTGCGTGAAAATATTGATTTTACCGTGGATTTTTTATGTAAAACATATAACGACGGTACATATCCGTCGATGTATGTTTCTGGTCCGACAAATACTACATAAATATTATCCGACGGACTCGTTCCGTCGGTGTTAGTGAGGACATCCATTAGTGTAGTTTTACACCAACAAAAAACACTATCTGTCGGTGTACAATTAACTTCACCGATGGCTGGTTCACCAAGGGATATATATTCGTCGATGAAGCCTATTTTTCTGGTAGTGTAAAATTGGTTCTAATCTAGCAATATAAATGCTTACTGATATCATATCATAACATATCATATGTTACTTGTCTAATTACTCATACATCATTTCTTTTAGTTTCTAAGGTTAAGGGTGGCTTATTGTGTATCATTATTTGATTAAAGGGGAAAGTCAGGTAATTCTAAGCTTTGCATCTTATGTTTTAAGTGTTTGTAATTGATATATGTCAAAAAGGGAGAGAAACAAAAGTGGAGCTTATATTAGTTCCTACTATGTACATGCATTCTTTCCATATAAAAAGGGGGAAATCCATTTAAATTTCAAGTAATAAAATATTCTTTCCAACGATTTCCTTGAATAAATTCAAACGACCAAAATATTTCCTTGGGTCTTTGAATTTTAACCTTTGGTTCAAACCATTTTAGTCTTACGCACCCAAACACTTTAGGAAATTTATTTACAAAAAATACTTACCCTTCAATGTCGTATGAATCACATGTTTTTTTTGTTGAAATTAATATTATATCCTAAATCATGCTTATCTAAAGATTTTCTTTGACTACCAAGAAGCATATGAAGCATTTTCTTTCATTTTGTGAACTTCTCTAGTTCTTTTCTTAATTGAACATTGCTTTACCTCCATTCTAGTAGCTCATTATCATGAGGTTTTACTTTTATGGTTTTCAAAATATCAAGTTCTAAAGCAACTTTATTAAATCTAGCAAGCAACTCAATGTTCTTATTTGAGGTAGATTCAATTTGACAGTTGAGATCATCAATTGTTTTCTTAGCTAGTTTGTTCTTTTTGACTTTTTCACTCTCTAGTTCTTTTCACTTTCTAGCTAGCTAGTTTCTTCATATAAATCAACTAGCTCATGAAATGCATATTGAAGCTCAATAAAAGAATATGAATCATTATTAGGGTTACATAATACCTCGCTTTTTTCACTTTCTATTGCTATGAAGCACAAGTTGGTGACTTCACTTCCAATAAGGAACCTAGTGTGTGTTTGAGTAGGTTTTAGCTCAAGTGTGCTCAATTACACAAAGTTCCTAAGACCCAAAGAAATGAAAATTATATGTCTTCAAATGAGCTTCATTACATGTCTTGACTTGAATCATTTCTTCCTTGAGACTTGATCACCTGTAGAAGTTAGCACAAAGCAATATATATGCAATACAATATGTGTGCTACTCTACATTGATTATAATTAAGATTAGGTTGATTAAATCATCAAAACATAGATTAAGCCCAAAAAGCCAACACTTAATGCATATCATTAAAGGGGAGTAAGATGAAAATTAAGCCTAATTAATAGACCAATACATATTGAGAGGGGGAGCTTATTGCATATATTTATCTAGAGAGTAAAGAATTGCAAAATTAAGGGGAGCAAATTCATTACATTAAAATGGGGGAGAAGAAATTAGACATCTCATGATTATATTTTTAACATTTGATTGATATGAAAGGGGGAGAAGAAACAATGAAATTTGAATAATTGAACAAAAGATATGCAAATTCTTTGGTGGAGCATCATATATGCATATTTTACAAATTGAAATTTTAAGTATTAGGATATAGGTTGTCATCATCAAAAAGGGGGAGATTGTTGGCTTTCTAGCCTTAATCCATGTTTTGATGATTTAACTCACATAATCTTAATCTCAATAAAATGTAGAGCAGCACACATTATGCGTAGAAGATACGTGAGATGTCCTATTCATTAATATCATATCATGCATATATCCAGGTCATATATGCTCCATTTTGAGCCTAAGCAATGCTATGTAACAAGTTTTATGTTTATGTTTCAGGAATAAAGAGGTTTAGAAGAAGACACAAAAATGATTAAAATGCGAGAAAAGTGACTAATCTA
This sequence comes from Triglochin maritima, assembly GCA_963682175.1. Taxonomy (NCBI): domain Eukaryota; kingdom Viridiplantae; phylum Streptophyta; class Magnoliopsida; order Alismatales; family Juncaginaceae; genus Triglochin; species Triglochin maritima. The sequence goes on along the minus strand of OY821788.1, from coordinate 24,132,666 downwards.
TGAGATTTATGAATCTATCTACAAGTGGGAAGGACCTGGATGTAAGCTAGAGGGACCAAATAGCAAACCATGTTACTCCACACCATGAGTATTATGGAAATTCGGCTCGCGTCTAGATACACATAACCGACCAGGGTGCACCTAACATTACCATTCGAAGAATATAAGATGCCAGACGAAAGTGGGTTGGCTTGGCCACTTTATGCCGCTAACTGGAAGCCCCAGACCACCTCTTGTCGGTCCACTATGGGTCGAATCCAACTATCTTTGGCCCAAATGTTGGGTATATCGTTTTGGTCTATTTGAAGAAGCTTCATTAGTCGTACATCGGTGGATTATCCTAGTTGTCATTTTCATGTCTATAAATAGAACTACTATTCTTCCTTTGTAAGCCGACTGATTGCTTGGTAGCCATTCTCTATACTTTGAGTGAGCCTTTGGAGCAAAACTCAAGTGGGGGGATGCTACTTGTAATGTGAGTCATCAGTGGGGTGGAGGTATGTTGATTACGTGATGCGTTAGTGATGGGTTCTTTTTATCTTGTCTCATTTCACATGGTTAATGTAGATCTATGCTTGTAACTTGCTAAAACTCATATTAGATGGGCTAAGGGCCAAACTAGGTACTTGTCCCATGTTAGATCTCGAGTTTATCTTGTTGCTTTTAAATTGTCATCTTGTTATGGTAAATGGCTTGTTATGTATGAATACTTCATTAGTAGAGAATGCATGAATGTATTGAGTTGTATGGATGGTTAAATGATGTCCTAATGTCCACACTAGGTACTTGTCCCATGTTAGATCTAGAGTTTATCTTGTTGCTTTTAAATTGTCATCTTGTTATGGTAAATGGCTTGTTATGTATGAATACTTGATTAGTAGAGAATGCATTAATGTGTTGAGTTGTATGGATATTTAATTGATGTCCTAATGTCCACACTAGGTACTTAGTTCATTCTTGACAACAAAAGTGCATCTTAAATTCATGTCTAACTATATTTTAGTCATGCATTCATTTAAATGTAGTTGATGTTAATTAGACTCCACACTAGTTTCTAGTTGATTTCACCTACTTTACACACTTGTCCCTCATGTAATCAAGAACCACTCTCACACACACATACCTACACACGTCCACTCCATGAGGGTTTAGTTTAATTGTTGATTCATTCGTCATTTAGTTTAGTAGTTAGTTTAGCATAATCCCTTCATTCTCCTCTCTTGTCCCACTCGAGTAGGGTTGTAACAACAACACTCACAACTCCCTCTGGACCAAGCCATAATTGTTGCGTCTTCACCGACGTGGTGCACTTGTGGTTTTTAAAGTGATCAATCAAGTTTTTGGCACCATTGTCGGGGAGTTGGTCGTAGTCGTTGTTGTTTCCACCATTTCGGTGGGTTTTTCTAAGATTTTCTTTTAATTTTGTTACTGGAGAGGGGAACAAGTGGACTGAGGAACTACACCGAGCCAAAGAGCACACAGGAGAAGTTTATGGCCCAAAATCCCACAAATTTGCCAGTGGCAGATTTGGTGAGCATTTTTGCTTTCCTGTTTCTAATGTAGCTTTCTCTCTGTATTCATAGCTTATATCTGCCACTTTCCACTTTATATGCTCTGTTTTGATGCCATAAATTAATTTTTCATGCATATTCCCCCTTTAAGACAACTTCCCTTTAAAACTCAAAATAAAAGAGTAGATTTATTGCCATCTAGGTCATGCATCATTTGTAGACATTGCACGCATTTGTCTTTCTTTTCTTTATTTTTCTGTTGTCGATCGTTGGCGTGAGGTTTGTGCATTATTCTATTTAAATATACATGGTTAAAGAATGCATTAGTTATTAAGGTGCATCGGGACAAGTGTAAGGTGAGCGTTTGTTTGGAGAGTTGATTTGTAGATTCAAGAGTCAAAAACACTACTAAGGAGGGGTTATCCCATACAAGTTAAGGTGGGGAATTTCATCACCCCTTCCTTGTCCCCAAAAATCACACTAATCTGAAGCCTAAATTAAAATTAGGTAAACATTGGTCTTAAGGACTTTGGGTGCACTTTGGAGGTAATCCCATTCTTGACGTCGTGGCTGAACGTCGTTGTTTTGTTAGTTGCATTGAGACTTTTGGGACCTTCAGGTCTTGACTTTCTCTTTCCGCTTTCTGACCTTCGGCCGAGAGAGGTGAAGCATTTGGGAGTGTGGGGAGTTGTGGTTAGGTGTTGTCTAGCCTAAGGACCTATAGTCAGCCTTAGGTTTGTTTGAGTCATGTTTGTTGCTTGGGCTTCTACCCAATTCCACTACCACGCTAGTTCTTAAGGCTTCTTCTCTTATTACCCGAGTTTTCTTCTCCTCTCCTTCTATCATTTAGTCTGCTCCCCGGCAATGACGCCAAAAACTTGATTGATACGTTTTAATTAACCGCAAGTGCACGACCACGTTGAAGCGGTGGCAAATACGGGTCGATCCACAGGGAGGTGTGTCGACTTTAGTTCGTTCGAAGGCGAGTGGGAAAGAAAGGAGAGAAAGATTGATTACACTAAACTACACTAAAATGCAAAAGGAAATGGAAGATAAGCAATAAAACTATACCCCATAGGGGGTAGAGAAAAGAGTGTGAATACAAAGATATATGTATGTGTGTGTGTTCAATCAAGCTCATTACAACATGTAGTGCATGAAAATCATAAAACTAAATCCAACTTTGCCTCCACATGAAATAAGATAACCCAATATCATTAAAACATACAAGACAATAATTGGAATGAAGCTAAATGAACTCATGTATAAAGACCACACCCCACTATGCCTCCACAAGAAATAAGATAGGACATTATCATTAAAACATACAAGGCATTAACCAAGGTAAAGGCAACAAGAGCACATGCAGCTACAAGTCAAGTTTCCTTTATCAATTCCATCCATATCCTCACCTTATCATTCCCCATAAAATAGGTCCACTAATCTAAGAATAAGCTAAGCTTCATTCAAGAGCAGTAGCATATCAAAGACAAGAGTGAAATCCCATTAGATGATTATGGAAATCATATAAGGCTAAAGGGATTAAGATAACACACCAAATACATCACATGATCATATCACATATTTCTCCACCCCACAAATGGGGATAGAACTACTCACTACTCATTATACTAACTACATTAAATAAATGAAACATTATACTGAAATGAAATTAACCTAAGCAAGCAAGCAATATTAAAGAAGCTATAAGGAAAGGAAAGTAAACTAAAGAAGCATGCAAGAATTAAAAGACAAGTTTAAAAGAAACTAAGAACAATTATTTTATTAAAATGACTCACATTGAAGGTAACACTCTCCTCCACCTTGAGTTTTGCTTCAAGGCTTTACTCCAAGTAGAGGGAATGCCACCAAGCAATGGGTAGAATACAATGGAGGAGGAGGAATTCTATTTATAACCATAGAAAAAGGTAATCCGGGACAATCCCCTAGTATGGGACTAAACGCATACCATAAGTGGACTAAATACATGCTAATACAACACCCAACCAAGTATCATCGGGTTTGGATCTAAATGGACCGCTAATTGGTGGTCTATAAGTGTTGGATCGAGTCTGGATTTTGGTGAGTCAGTTCGAGATTGATTGCTTGTTGTTTGATGAACCAAATTCTGTTGTTGATGGTTGGACCCGGATTTAATTGCCAAAATACTCCTCATGATGGTGTGGAGTTTCCTGATTTGCTCATTGGTCCTTTAGGCTTTTATCCGGGTTCCCTCTTGCAGCTCAGTCCTCAAGTCTTACAACTCAGTCCTTTTCCTTGCTTCTAGGTCCTTCTATGCCTCTTCTCCTCAATCTTGTTTATTCCTAAAACTCAAACATAAAACTCATTACGTAGCAATGTTTAGGCTCAAGATAATAGATACAAGACACAAATATATGCATGATATGATGTCAACCAACCTTCTCTTAGTGTTTTAGGGTCGAGTTGAGCATTTTTTGTGAGTTTGATCTCGTGGTGATGGTAAGAGTAGTCTATTTGAGAGTGTTATGGTCGAGATAGATGGTTACATGGGTCATCATTCATTTCATTATTGGGACCAAAACCACTCTACCTAGTATACCCAACCCATGTATCTTGGGTTGCCTCAGACAAACACCCAGCATGGTTGGGACAATCTTAATTTGTGGCCGAGTAGTCTTCACATTGGGGTAATATGAGAGAGGCACCAACTGCTATACCATCATGTAGTTGTGTCAGATCATATGTTGGTGAACAAACTGAGTCATTAGAAGAAACTTTGGTCTCTTTCATGTGTGTGGTAGAGGGTATGATTGGATCGGTGGTTCCAAATGCCACACTAGATGTCCATAGTGGTTTTAGTGGTCAGGTGTTCGAAAAGTGTTCGTATGTTCCTCTAGAACCCGATTATGATGATGTTTTTCCCTAAAAGTACTCATTATGACCCATATACATTCATGTATAACCGAGGGAGGACATATCCATGGGCAAACCGTAGAAATACTCAGTGTCAAACATCATGCCCCACATTATCCTCCTCCCAAATACCTAGAATTCTACCAACACCCGACTACCAACCATTGGACTCATTCTCAGCCTATCAAACCCAACCCAAAAATTCCCAAATTCACACTTGAGCCTCATAGTTGACCTCAGACTTGATTCCTTACAATAAACCCTCCAAATGTTCATCACTAATGTGTAGTGAGTAGTTCCATCCCCTTTCGGGGGTGGAGTTGATGTTCATACATGCATTAGAGAATGGAATGAATGCTTTATTTACAATGTGTTGATAAAACATGAATGTATGCTTGCTTGTTTAGGATAGAATGTATAACTTGATGAGTTTTGCCTAAATGATTAGACACCTCTCATGCTTGTTTAGGTTTTGAAATAAACAACTTGTATATGTAAATGTTAATCAACTAGGTTGGTGAATGGATTGCCATAACATTTAGACACTTCCTATGCATGATAACACCACCTTCACTTGTGCTTAAAGAATGTGTTCAACACCCACCTCTTTCCATGTGTGCACTCACTCCACCCCTTAGGGGTTTTTCATTTCTGAATTCCAGCACTCTTATTTCATTCTTAGATTAGTTTTAGTTCATCGTTTGTTGCTTTCTTTCGCATTTCGTACTTCGTAGTGTAGTGTAGTGTAGCGTAGAGTAGGATAATCAATCTCTCTTCCTTATTTTTTTTCACTTGATTTCGTGCAAATGAGAGGCTGCTCACCTCGCTGAGGACGACCCATATTTGTCATCGCTTCAACGTGGTCGTACACTTGCGGTTTAATATAAAACAATCAATAATTTTTTGGCGCCGTTGCCGGGGAGGTGCCAGTCCAGACTCTTGTTTGGACGATAAGAGTGAATTTAAATTTTGTGTAGTTTTGCTTTGTTTAAGGAGACTTGGAGTGGCCAGGAGGGACAGTTGGAGAAATTTTGAGGAAACCTGGGCACTGTAGACCGCCAATCAGCGGCCTGGTGAGCTTTGTTTACTCTCTTCTTTCTTTGGCGTGTTTTCATAATTGATGTAGTGATCTGGGACTTGAGTTGGCATGTTTTGACTTGTAGTTTGTTCCCAGATCAAAAATCAAACCTCTTTTAAGGAACTTGGACCCTAAAACCCAAAGCAAAAGATTAGGCATTCTTTCTTGTTTAGGTCATGCATCATGTATGTGACTTAGGCATGTAGATTGTCTTTTATTTTAGTTGCTGAGTGCTGGCGTGAGGTACGCACCTTCTACTCTCGTTCATACATTTTGTATGAACATGCATTAGTTAGTAGGAAGTGCATTGAAACAAGTGTGAGTTGAGCATTTGTTTGGAGAGTTGATTGTTAGATTAAGACTCCAAAACGCCACTAAGGAGGGACTGTCCCATAAAATATAAGGTGGGGGATTTCATCACCCTTTCCTTCGCCCCACAAACCACACTAATCAAGAGCCTAATTTTTAAAATGAAGTAGACATTGGTCCTAAGGATCTCGGACGCATTAGGAGAGTGATCCGGTCACGACCGTCATGGCCTGATCGGCGTTGCCCACTTTGTCGATAGTAGGAGAGACGAGATCTCTGGATCTTGGCTCACTTGCTGGGCTTTGTGGTCCTCGTCGTAGGGAGGGGGCGTATTGAGGCCGTGTGACCTCGCAATTAGGCGTCGTCTAGCTGTAAGGACCTATAACGATCTTAGGATTGTTTGAGCCTTGTTTTTGTGTGCTTCTACCTGTACCTATCCGCCGTACCATAAGGACTTCTACCCTTCTCTCCTGAGTCATTCTTTCTCTCCTGTGTTCCCCCGTCCTCTCTTCTACGTACATTCTTTGTTAAAAAAAAGTTTTGGTTTGTGTGTGTGCACCTTTGTGCATGCTTTCGTGGGCACGAGACGAGAGTGGTCGTCTGACGAGGTGCGTTGTCAACCCTGCTTCGGTAGTCGATTTCTCAACGCCTCTCTCCTCTCGTGTTGCACATAGTTCGGGTTCAATGGCTACTCATTTCCGTGAGGAGGAGCAGTTGCTGGACCCACTTGTTCCACCTGTGCTTCCAATTGTCGCTCACATACGTCTACGTGATCGATGCTACCCGAGCCGTACTGCTCTACCCTCATGCGTCATATTACCAGAGGCAAATGGAAACCATTTTGAGGTTAAGCCTCTGTTTATTTCCATGCTCCCTCATTTCACTGGGAAAGGTGACCCCTATATCTTTCTCAGGGAATTTGAGGAGGTCTGTGCGATGTTCATGCTGGAACAACTTAGCACAGACTCCATCCATCTTAGGCTTGTTCCTTTTGTACTAAAGGATGATGCCAAGAAGTGGTTGTACAGCAACCAGGAGAATTACTTTAGGACTTGGGATGAGTTTCAATCGGTATTCCTCAAGAAATACTTTCCAAATCATCGGACTCAAAAATTGAGGAACGAAATCAATTCGTTCTATCAACTTGAGACCGAAATATTTCATGCATATCTAGAGAGGTTCAAGGAGCTACTATCCTCATGCCCTCACCATGGCATTGAGTTGTGGTGTCTTTGTCAGATTGTTTACGAGGGTCTTCACATCCTGTCCCGGACACTCCTTGAGTCCATGTGTCAAGGACACTACTTATTTGTAATTTGCATGGAGGTTTTAAGCAAAATTGTGAAGAGGGAGGTCGTGGCTGGACGTATCCAGCCACTATTGTGTGGAGAGGTTCCTGTTTTGCACCTTCTCTTTGCCGATGACGTTCTTCTATTTGCTAAGGCAACAAAGGATAATGCAAGAGCTATCCGAGGTGTACTTGAGGAGTTTACAGCTTGCTCGGGGCTGAGCTTTAGTGCATCGAAGAGCCAAATTTTCATGGGAAGCAGAGTGCCACATGGGTCCTGGATTGTGGCCCATCTTGGCATGGAGAGAAAAGATTTCTCGATGATGTACCTTGGGCTGCCATTGTTCTCCGGGAGGATGGGGAGGATCCACTGTGTGCGGTTAATCAACAGGGTGAAGCAAGGCTTAGTACTTGGCAGCAGAACTTCTTGTCAATGGATGGACGAGTTGAGCTCATGAGAAGTGTACTCGTCTCCCTCAGCATATATTGGACGTCCGTGTTCCTACTTCCTCGCAAAGTGTTAAAGGAGATCGATAGCCTAATGTGTCACTTCATCTGGGGAGGCCCAACGAAGTGGGTAGCAGTAGCCTGGAAAGACGTGTGTCTACCAAAGGAGGAAGGAGGCCTTGGCTTGAAGCGCTTGTCGGAATGGAATGATGTAGGTCTCCTCCGCTTATTTTAGCTTGTGGTGGTGGAAGACAATGCACTTTGGGTGAAGTGTATACTCCAAAAGTACATGAAGACTCGATCCATTTGTCCTGCACGACCCCCATCTACCTCATCATGGGCATGGAAAGGGATAGTCCGAGTTCGAGACATAGCTAGAAGGCACATCCATTATGAGGTGGGAAATGGAGAAGACATCCGGTTTTTCCAACACCCTTAGTGTGGTGAACCGTTTCAAAATGAAAGTTAGGGGGAACGGCTACACTATGAATTAGGAGTACCGTGGGACACGAGAGTGTCGTACTTCATTAGAGATGGAATATGGAACCTTCCCCCACCACGCTGCACTTTTATGGAGGAAGTCCACAAACGAATACAAAATATGAGAATCCATGGAGGCATGAACCAGCCTAAGCGAGTGGACGGAGTGGGAGAGGCACTTGGCATCAAAGAAGTAAGGAGGTGGGTAAAGATACCGGGGATAAAGGTAGTTTGGGATGGAATGGTTTGGCACAAGTATGCCATCCCAAAGCATGCCATCATGACTTGGAGAGCACTACGAGGATGTCTACTTACAAAGAGCTTGATGAACAAACGGGGAGCAACGCTACAATCGGGGTGCAGCCTATGCGAGGGAGGCGAGGAAGATATTGAGCATTTGTTTTGGGGATGTGAATACATTAAGAAGGTGTGGGCAGAAATCTTGCATCTTTTAAAGCTCAACCATAGGGTGGCATACACTTTAGAGGCTGAAGCTATACGTATATCACACATAGGAGGAAGTTGGCTTGATATTGTGGTAAGGCGATGGGTCTTCCAAGCCATGATACACGAGTGTTGGCTCGAACGAAACAGAAGGATTTTCGACGGAGAAAAGCAACAACCAACGCATATTGTGGCAGTCATCAAGGATATGGTTCACTGCCTTTGGCACAAAGTTAAAAAGCTTGCAAAGAGTGAAAAGGAAGAACACCGATCCCAGCTCACGTGGACATAGTTTGCTGTTCACACTTGTTGTTTGTATAGTCACGAAAACCTACCATGCCGAAGTGATATATAGTGTAATGTCGGGTAGAGGCCGGGTATGTATGTGGCATACACCCGCGTGCATTATGGTTTCAGTTTTGTACCAAATTTTGTAGGTTGTAAACTTTACTTAGTTTATAAAATTCGATGCTAAGCCTCCTTTTTGCTTTGCAAAAAAAAGTCCATGTGTCAAGGAGAGTTCTTAAGAAAGGATGAAAGGGAGGCATGGGCTTTCATAGAAGACCGTGCTGAGAAAACCATGCAATGGGAGAGTGTAAGGGAACCACCTGCATCATCCAGCATAGGAGCGAGGATCACGAATGTAAACTTGACTAGATCGGGTGCCGCATTTGCTGTCGATACCACTACGGCCATCGAGGCACGCATGGCGGACTTAATGCGCCGTATGGATTCGATTGAGCTCCAAAACCAACAAGGTGCACCTCACATGTCCACTTCTGGTCTAATTCCCTGTCATTCATGTGGTAGGATTGGTCAGGTAGAAAGAGAGTGTGCGTCCATTCCTCCTGAGATGGAACATGTCAACGCCATCTATGACAGAGGTAGGAATGACCCATACTCATCATCTTATAATCCTGGATGGAGGAACCAACTCAATTTTTCATGAAACCAAAATAATGCCCCGGGTGGTCCTTCAAACTCCTCTCGACCCCTAACCAATAATACCAACCTCCCATGCATGCACAATCTTATCAGCCACCCCAAGCTCAAATCACCAATCAATCGGGTTTCCCAAATTCCAATAATATGGAAACCCGATTCAATTCGCTTGAGACCTTGACTCGTGGACTTGAAAACTCAATGAAATTTTTTATGTCAACCACAAGTCAAGTTCTCACTTCAAATCATCAGACCATCAAATCTCTAGAGCTTTAGATGGGCCAATTGGCTCAGTCTGTACATGAAAGAGAGAGAGGGTCTTTGCCTAGCCAGCTTGAGGCTAACCCCCGCATGTACCAGAAACAACACATGCGAAAGGAGAATGTGGTATCTCGGGGGCGGAAAGTGAACCATGTGGACGAACCTGTTCACCATGTCAATTCCATTGTAACCTTACGGAATGAAAAACAGGTTGACAATCACATTTCCTTGCGACCACTACCATCTATGCAGCTCCTCAGTGGGAATGGTTGTGAAGAAGAGGTTGGGGGTGAGGGAATACACCAACGCCTCCTTCTTAGGCAACGTAGAAAACCTACCTGCCAAAAGCTCCCTATCCAAGTAGGTTAACCAAAAAGCAGAGTGACACAATGGATACGATATTAGAGGTGTTTAAGCAAGTGAAGGTTAACCTCCCCTTGTTGGATGTCATCCAACAAATACCTCAATATGCCAAAGTGTTGAAGGATCTCTGCACAACCAAGAGGAAGACCAATGTTCCTAACAAAGCAATCTTCGCTGCAAATGTAAGCTCACTTTTGTCCAATCCCGCCTACACAAAATACAAGGACCCTGGGTGTCCTGCTATTCAGTGTACGATAGGGGACGCTAGCATGAGTAATGTATTGCTTGATTTAGGATCGGCGATCAACCTCCTCCCATTTTTAGTTTATCAATAGTTGAATTTGGGAGAATTGAAACCAACTAAGATCACCATCCGATTGGCGGATAGATCCATTCGTATTCCAAAGCGGATTATCGAGGACGTGCTTATCAAAGTTGGAGATTTTATATTTCCAGTCGATTTTGTTGTCCTCGATACCAATCCTGTTTAGAACACCCACTCTCAAATACCTTTGATTTTGGGTAGACCATTTCTGGCAACTTCCAACGCCTTAATTAATTGTAGAAATGGTTTCATGAAGCTCTCATTCGGTAACATGAGTGTCGAGTTTCATGTGTTCAACTCTGGTAGGCAACTGGAGCCCATGGATCAACCTTTAAATCTCAATCTCATCCGCCAATTAGAGAAAGGGGTTTTACTACAGTACACCACGCAAGTGTCCAAATTGGCCATATGCACCTGCTTTTTCGGTATTGCCGCATATACTTATATGATTGACATCATTTCATGCTCATATTTGTATCTTATATCAATTATCTTACACCTAAGCAATGCTACGTGACGAGTTTTATGTTTAGTTTTCAGGAATAAAGAGGTTTGAAGAGAAGAGCCATGAAAGGACCCAAAAGCTGGGAAAAAGGACTGAATGGTGAGATTTAGGGACCAAGATGCAAGGGAGAAGGACCTGAATGTAAGACAGAAGGACCTAAGAGCAAAACAGAATACTCCACACCATCATGGGGAGTATTTTACCAATTCTATTCGGGTCGGAGCTCCAACAAGTCGAGTAACCGCATCAAAGACCAACAATACCAGAAAGCAAAGCCCACAACAAATTCCAACACGATCCGACAATTTTGGACCGCCAATTGGCGGTCTTGGACCGCTAATTGGCGGTCCATATTGCTCAGGATCCGTCGAAATTTCTTCTGGACTTTTATTAATGTTCGTTTAGGCTATTTTTGGTATTGGTTTAGTCCCACATCGGGGGATTGTCCCCGATTAGCTTTTCCCATGCTTATAAATAGAACTCTTCACCTTCCATTGTAATTACCCATTACTTGGTGGCATTCTCTCTACTAAGGAGTGAGCCTTGAAGCAAAAACTCAAGGTGGAGAAGAATGCTACCTTCAATGTGAGTCATTTGTTAATAAAATAATTCTTCTAGTTTCTTTAAATCTTGTCTTTTAATTTGTGCATGTTTGTTTAGTCTTTCCTTTCCTTTTATGTTTCTTTAATGCTTCTTGCCTTCTTAGTTAACTTTCATTTCAGTATTATACTTTCTTTTGCTAATATAGTTAGTGTAATGAGTAGTGAGTAGTTCCATCCCCATTTGGGGGGTGGAGAAATATGTGATATAATCATGTAGTGTATTAAGTGTGTGTTATTTTTATCCCTTGAGCTTTATATGATTTCCATAACCATCTAATGGGTCTCCACTCTTATCTTTGATATGCTAATGCTCTTGAATGAAGCTTAGCTTATGCTTTGATTAGTGGACCTATTTTATGGGGAATGATAAGGTTAGGATATGGATGAAGTTAATATTGGAAACATAATTTGTAGTGTATGTGCTCTTGTTGCCTTTACCTTAGCTAATGTCTTGTATGTTTTAATGATGTAGTGAAATCTTAATTCATGTAGAGGCATAGTAGGGTATAGTCTTTATACTTGAGTTCATGTAGCTTCATTCCAATTATTGTCTTGTATGTTTTAATGATGTAGTCTTATCTTAATTCATGTGGAGGCAAAGTTGGATGTAGTTTTATGATTTCATGCACTACATGTTGTGAGGAGCTTAATGAACACACACACACTTCTTTATGTTCACATTATTTCTCTACCCCCTATGGGGCTTAGTTTTATTGCTTATCTTCATTTCCTTTTTGCATCTTAGTGTAGTTTAGTGTAACCAACCTTTCTTTCCTTCTTTTTACCTCTCGCCTTCGAACAAACCAATCGTTGACACACCTCCCGGTGGACAACCCGTATTTGCCACCGCTTCAACGCGGCCGTGCACTTGCGGTTAAATATAAAACGAGATCAATCAAGTTTTTGGCGCCGTTGCCGGGGAGGTGCTCTGTCCAGACATTGGTTTGGACGATTCGAGGGGTTTTTAATTTTTTGTTTTCAGTTTGTCTTAGTTTCAGGGAACAATCTGATCAAGGGGAGGCTACTGGGAAAATCTGAGGACCAGAAGACCAAAAGGGACCGCCAATCAGCGGTTGTAGACCGCCAATTGGCGGCCGGGTGAGGGCTTCTTTCCTTCAAATTTCTCAAGATAGTTAGTGCTGTAATATGTGTTATCTGGGAGCCCTATTTTGCATGCTATGACTTCTAGTTTGCTCCCAGATCATTAATCACTCCCCCTTTAATCAACTTGGACCATAAAACTCAAAGCAAAAGATTAGACTTCTTGCCATCTAGGTCATGCACCATTGGTAGACCTTGCATGCATTTGTCTTTTCTTTACTTTACATTTTGTCGTTGATTGCTGGCGTGAGGTACGTGCACCCCGATCTCTCATTCATGCATGTTTCGATCATGCATTAGTTAGTAAGGTGCATCGGGACAAGAGTGAGTTGAGCGTTTGATTGGAGTGATTGATTGCTAGATTTAAGCTCAAAACGCTACTAAGGAGGGGCTGTCCCATAAAAGATAAGGTGGGGGATTTCATCACCCTTTCCTTGGCCCCAAAAACCACTCTTAATAAAGCCTTAACTAAAAGCAAGTAGACATTGGCCCTAGGATTGCGGGCGCACTAGGAGAGTAATCTAGTTGAGACCGTCATGACCTGATCGGCGTTGCCTACCTTGTCGATAGTAGGAGGTACTGGATCTCCGGATTTGGTATCACTTGCTGGGCATTGTGGTCCTCGTTGTAGGGAGGTGAGGCGTGTCGAGGCTAGTGACCTCGAAGTTAGGCGTCGTTGAGCCTAAGGACTCATTGCCTTACATTGTTTGAGCCGTGCTTGCTAGTTAGGCTTCTACCTTCACCCTGTACCCTCGCTAGCTCTAGGGATTCTTCCCTTCTCCTCTGAGTCATCTTCTTCTCACCTTATTCTACGTTATAGTCTCCTCCCCTTTACACTCTCTGTAGCGTTTTAGGGTCGAGTCGAGCACTTTTTGCGAGCTTGGCCTCGTGGTGGTGAGAGTGATCGACTCGAGAGTTCTCTTTTGAGATGGATGGTTACATGGGCGACCATCCATATCACTGTTGGGACCAGGACGATTCTCCCTGGTACTCCGGACCCATGCAACCTGGGGTGGCTCAGACGAACACCCCGTATGGTTGGGATAATCGCAATTGTGTGACTGAGCAATCTTCATATTGGGGTAATATGAGAGAGGCACCGACTACTAGACCACCATCTAGTTACGTCGGATCATATGTTGGTCATCAATCTGAGACATTACAAGAACCTTTGGCCTCTTTCATGCATGTGGTAGATGACATGGGTGCACCGGTGGCTCCAGTAGCCGTACCGTGTCACTATTGTGGGTTGAGTGGTCATGATTTCGGGGAATGTCCTTATGTTCCCCTAGAGCCTGAGTATGAGCACACATTTTCCCAAAATGCTCATTATGACCATTACGCATCCGCGTACAATCCGAGAGTGATGGATTCATGGGGTGACAATTCTTATTCAAATTCTTATACTTCATGTTCACCCCAGTATCCTCCTCCCGAATACCCAGAATTCTACCAACACCCCACCCTAAATCATTGGACTCATTCTCAGCCCATCCACACCCAACCCCAAAATTTCCCAAGCTCTGACTTGGACCTCATCGTTGACCGCATACCTGATTCCTTGAAACAAACTTTCCTTACGTTCATGGAAACCACTCAACAGTCCATACAAAATATGACACTGCAAGTGAGTCAAATGTCGCAGAAATTACGTGAATGTGAGGAGAGTAACCTTTCTTGTCAACATGAGGATTCTTCTTTTTATATCGAACCACCACCACATCCACAAATTCAAAGCACAACCTTTCAAAGTCAAACTCCTAGTCAGTCTGAGGGACTTGGGGTTTCAATTCACGATCACTTAGTGGAGGATTCGATTCATATTGAGAATAACTTGGACCAGTTCTATTATGAGTCGGCACAGGATTGTGCCTTACCTTTTTGTCCCATGGCCCTTGAGCCACATGATCTTATTGTTGTACCTCCTAAGGACTCACCTCTGGTGGAGCAAGAGCTCCCTAGTACCCTCAACTTCAAACAACCTGATGAGAGTTTGCCTCTCACTATTGTTCCTGATCATCTTGGAAATGATGGAACATCAAACAACTACATTGCTCATGAGGGTATTAGGAGTTCCTGGGAGGATACCTTGGGTATGAGACCCACTGTTTGTTCGCCTGGTGTGTCGGATATGCATAACGAGGTGCTTGACCTCGTTCCGACCCACCAGCCTGTTGGTTGGAGAGTTTGGATTGATGATCATAACTTCAGTTCCGCAACGGGAGATATTTTTCTTCCGTTGCCCCTTATTTCCCAAACTCTCGAGAGGTTCAAGCTCTTTCAGTTTGATCCTTTGAATGAGACGCCTTTGCGTCCAATTCATGAACCTCTCATTTCGTCTAGCGCTCTTTGTGAAGGGGGCCCACGCATGCGTATTCTGGCCCCGCGTGGTGTCATGTTCCCTTTCCAAGTGCATTGACCCACTCTTGAGGTTCCCATTTGATGTCTTTTGACAAATGAAGATGGGAACTTATGTTTGTACATAGTTATATAAAAAAAAAGAAAAAAAAAGAAGTACAATAAAAGACTCTTTCAGTGAGCATTGATTGTTGTGAGCCCCAACCCTTGTGTATTTGGGCTCCATTTCTTTCACGTATTTGTATCCCTTCTTTAGCATCTCACAGGTTTTGAGGGAATTCGGGTTGTGTCCATCAACATGACCTTGCACTTCCCTTTGTACTTCATGTTGGTGAGATCTCTCCTTTTTATGCATCAATCCATGTAGTATCTTGCTTGCATTCATTGAGGACAATGCATGAAGTAGGTGTGTGGGGGGGGGGGGTGTTTTACGTGTGTACATAGTCGAGTCTTTTTCCTTTGATTTTGTTTTCTTTTGTTTGCATTGTTAGGGTCATGATAGTGTGCTGCATTTAATATCGATATATCTGCTTGCCATGATCCTTGGGTGACTTGTCTTCTTTTGCTTGCCTAGTGCT
This sequence comes from Triglochin maritima, assembly GCA_963682175.1. Classification (NCBI taxonomy): domain Eukaryota; kingdom Viridiplantae; phylum Streptophyta; class Magnoliopsida; order Alismatales; family Juncaginaceae; genus Triglochin; species Triglochin maritima. Next base: position 24,117,179 of record OY821788.1, on the reverse strand, counting down.
TCAAAATTTTCACATTTCTTTCAAAATCTTCATGTGTTTTCAAAAGAAAATGTTTTGTGGGTTTTGCGTGTGTTTAGCATGTGCAAAACCGTTGAGAGGCAAAGTAAAAAGAAAGCTCCCAAAATTGTCTTGAACTTGATGCATTAGGATATCTAGTACGTGGCTTTAGGATTTATCGAGTCGTTAGGATGCACCCCAGTTTTCCCTTGGGGGTGAGTAATCATAGGGTTTCAGTGCTCAAACATTTAATGAAGTCCACCCTGAACCTAGTGAGTCAATAATTCGTGTCTCTTAACTTAAGGAAGTTTGTTGTAGTCAAGGACCCTCTAAATCCTGTTGTGAGGCATTAGTGTAGGGGTTTTGGTTCATGTGTAGATAAGAAATAAGTGAGTAGGTGGTCTCTCTTCTCGCACGGCTCCTATCACTCGGGAAAGTAGGTCTGAGGGGACTTTGTGCCTGGTGCTTTCGAGTCATCTGACTTGGGATGCGCCGACTGAACTCCCGTTACACGGGTGGTAGGGATTGCCCTATGTGGAGATGTGGGGAAAAGTGTACGTGATAGTGTAAGTCCTCATGGGCAATGATGCACGGAACCTGACCCTGGGAGAATGAAGCTCCAACTAATAAAAAGTAAAAGAAAAAAAATGTGAAAAGAAACAAAAAGAAAAAAATATATGATAATGCAAATAAGAACCTTAATGGACTTTACACTTTGTAGCACTTGAGGATGTTGAGGTTGTCCATGTCTTTCACATAATTCCTTATTTAACTTGCACGAATGGTTCATTAGGGTAGAGGTGTGGACTGATCACCTATATAGAGTCGGCCCGTAGCATTACCGCGTCCATTGATCGACAAAAAATTTCCAACGAGTCGAGGTCTAGATTGAATAATGCATCTTGTTCGGATTTTGTGGGTATATCCGCTGAAAACCCTCAGGAGACAACACTCCTCCTCCTTGGCAACAAAGAGGTTTAACGGCTTGTTGCACGTGCTAAGTGCAACCGTGATTCCTACGAAAGTGAGTTAGGATTTCTTGTTTCTCGTTTGTTTTTCTCTTTCTTTGTTTTGCTCGAGACTAGCAAAAACTTAGGTGTGGGGGTATTTGATTGACATCATTTCATGCTCATATTTGTATCTTATATCAATTATCTTACACCTAAGCAATGCTACGTGACGAGTTTTATGTTTAGTTTTCAGGAATAAAGAGGTTTGAAGAGAAGAGCCATGAAAGGACCCAAAAGCTGGGAAAAAGGACTGAATGGTGAGACCTAGGGACCAAGATGCAAGGGAGAAGGACCTGAATGTAAGACAGAAAGACCTAAGAGCAAAACAGAATACTCCACACCATCATGGGGAGTATTTTACCAATTCTATTCGGGTCGTTGCTCCAACAAGTCGAGTAACCGCATCAAAGACCAACAATACCAGAAAGCAAAGCCCACAACAAATTCCAATACGATCCGACAATTTTGGACCGCCAATTGGCGGTCTTGGACCGCTAATTGGCGGTCCATATTGCTCAGGATCCGTCGAAATTTCTTCTGGACTTGTATTAATGTTCGTTTAGGCTATTTTTGGTATTGGTTTAGTCCCACATCGGGTAGTCATTTGTTAATAAAATAATTCTTCTAGTTTCTTTAAATCTTGTCTTTTAATTTGTGCATGTTTGTTTAGTCTTTCCTTTCCTTTTATGTTTCTTTAATGCTTCTTGCCTTCTTAGTTAACTTTCATTTCAGTATTATGCTTTCTTTTGCTAATATAGTTAGTGTAATGAGTACTGAGTAGTTCCATCCCCATTTGGGGGGTGGAGAAATATGTGATATAATCATGTAGTGTATTAAGTGTGTGTTATTTTTATCCCTTGAGCTTTATATGATTTCCATAACCATCTAATGGGTCTCCACTCTTATCTTTGATATGCTAATGCTCTTGAATGAAGCTTAGCTTATGCTTTGATTAGTTGACCTATTTTATGGGGAATGATAAGGTTAGGATATGGATGAAGTTAATATTGGAAACACAATTTGTAGTGTATGTGCTCTTGTTGCCTTTACCTTAGCTAATGTCTTGTATGTTTTAATGATGTAGTGAAATCTTAATTCATGTAGAGGCATAGTAGGGTATAGTCTTTATACTTGAGTTCATGTAGCTTCATTCCAATTATTGTCTTGTATGTTTTAATGATGTAGTCTTATCTTAATTCATGTGGAGGCAAAGTTGGATGTAGTTTTATGATTTCATGCACTACATGTTGTGAGGAGCTTAATGAACACACACACACTTCTTTATGTTCACATTATTTCTCTACCCCCTATGGGGCTTAGTTTTATTGCTTATCTTCATTTCCTTTTTGCATCTTAGTGTAGTTTAGTGTAACCAACCTTTCTTTCCTTCTTTTTAACTCTCGCCTTCGAACAAACCAATCGTTGACACACCTCCCAGTGGACGACCCGTATTTGCCACCGCTTCAACGCGGCCGTGCACTTGCGGTTAAATATAAAATGAGATCAATCATTATACAAGTCGACATATTTGCGCATATGCACCTCTGCCGTTAGTGGACCCCATTCTGTCACGTTACCGTCCAACGGTGTTAGACAAGTTGCAAACTAAACCTCGTAAAATCCAAATGTTCTTAATTGTAAAAACAAAAAACCAAATGAAAAATCAAATTGTCTAACACTCTCCGCTCTTTAACTTTTAATCTCTCTTGAATCTCTCTCTCTCCTTTCTCCCTCTCCACTCTTTGACTCTCACTCACTCTCATCCCTCCTTCCCTATCTCTCTTGAATCTATTTTTCTCTCGCTCTCTTGAATCTTTCTTTCTCTCTCCATACAAAAGTCTGGACAATTCTGAAACAATTCTGGACGAATTCTGGAACAATTCTGGATGAATTCTGGAACAATTCTGGACGAATTCTGGAATTCTGGAATTGTTCCACTCTTTCACTCTCTGTCTCTCTTTCATCCATTTTTTTTCTCTCTCCCTTGAATCTCTCACTCTCTCATTTTTCTCTCTCCACTCTTTCACTCTCTCTTTCTCACTCTCACTCCTCCCTTTCTCTCCTCTCTCTTTCTTCCATCTTTATCTTTCTTGAGTCTTTCTCTTTCTCTCTCTCCTCCCTCTTTCTCTTTCTCTCCTCATTCTTTCCCTTTCTCTCTCTCCTCCCTCTTTGTCTCTCTTTCTCTCTCTCGTCTCTAGATCGTTGCTTGAATCTTTCTCTCTCTCCTCTCTCTCTCATCCTTCTTTCTCTCTCTCCTTTCTCGCTCTACAATCTTTCACTCTCTCTCTCTCTCATCCCACTTTCTCTCTCTCCACTCAATCACTCTCTCTTGAATATTTTCTCTCCTTTCTCTCTCTCCACTCTTTCACTCTCTCTCTCTTGATTCTTTCTTTCTCATTTCTACCTCCACTCTTTCACACTCTCTTCCCTTTCTCCATCTCCAAACTTTAACTCTCTATCATCCCTCTTTCTCCCTCTCTCTCATTCCCCTCTATCTTGAATCTCTCTCTCCACAGAATGCAACATCTTTCTCTCTTTCTCCCTCTCCACTCTCTCACTCTCTCTTGTGAATCTCTCTTTCTCTCCTTTATCCCTCTCCACTCCTTCACTCTCCCTCCTCTCTCTCTCTCTCGAAAAGAGAGAGAGAAACAAATGAGGGATGAGAGAGAAGGAATGATTGGAGAGGGAGAAAGGAGAAAGAGAGAAAGAAAGAAGGATGAGAGAGAGTAAAATAGTGGGGAGGGAGAAAGGAGAGAGAGAAAGAAGGATGAGAGAGAGTGATTGAGTGGAGAGAGAGAAAGTGGAATGAGAGAAAGAGAGAGTGAAAGATTGGAGAGCGAGAAAGAAGAGAGAAAGAGAAAGATTCAAGAGAGAGAAAGATGGAAGAGAGAGAAAGATGGAAGAGAGAGAAAGAGAAAGAAAGAGAAAGATTCAAGAAAGAGAAAGATGGAGGAGAGAGAAAAAGAGGGATGAGAGAGAGAGGAGTATTTGTATTCCTCGGAAACCCCCGCCGACATCACCATTCAATATTTCTTGACCTAGAGAGGGAGGAGAGAGAGGGAGGAGAGAGAGAAAGAGGGATGAGAGAGAGGAGAGAGAAAGATTCAAGCAACGATCTAGAGACGAGATAGAGAAAGAGAGGGAACGAGGGAGGAGAGAGAGAAAGAGGGAGGAGAAATAGAAATAATGAGGAGAGAGAGAAAGAGGGATGAGAGAGAGAGTAAGAGAAAGATTCAAGAAAGAGAAAGATGGAGGAGAGAGAGAAAGAGGGATGAGAGAGAGAGAGGAGAGAAAAGGGAGGAGTGGGAGTGAGAAAGAGAGTGAACGAGTGGAGAGGGAAAAAGGAGAGAGTTAGAGATTCAAGGGAGGGAGAGAAAGAATGGATGAAAGAGAGAGAGTGAAAGAGTGGAACAATTCCAGAATTCCAGAATTGTTCTAGAATTGTTCCAGAATTCATCCAGAATTGTCTAGAGTTCCAGAATTCATCCAGATTTGTTCCAGAATTGTCCAAAATAGTTCCAAAATTCGTCCAAAATTGTTCCAAAATTGTCCAAACTTTTGTCAAGAGAGAGAAAGAAAGATTCAAGAGAGAGAGAAAGATAGATTCAAGAGAGAGAGTGAGTGAGAGTGAAAGAGTGGAGAGGGAGAAAGGAGAGAGATTCAAGAGAGAGATTCAAGGGAGTGAAAGTTAAAGAGCGGAGAGTGTTAGACAATTTGATTTTTCATGGGATTTTTTGTTTTTACAATTAAGGACATTTGGATTTTACGAGGTTTAATTTGCAACTTGTCTAACACCGTTGGACGGTAACGTGACAGAGTGGGGTCCACTAACGGCAGCGGTGCATATGCGCAAATATGTCGACTTGTAGGTGTATATGCGGCAATACCGAAAAAGCAGGTGCATATGGCCAATTTAGACACTTGCGAGGTGTACTGTAGCAAAAACCCCTTAGAGAAAGCACCACAAAATCAACGAACACCCCTAACACCAATTCAACCCATTGAGAATGTTTGTGGGCCCAGCGACAACTCATTGCTTGTCTTTGCAATGCAACAGAGTGAGCTGACATCAAACATGAATGTCCAAAAGGAGTGTTCGTTGCATGATTCAGTTAAGATTACTAGTGAGAGTGAGACACCTCATCATATGCCTATACCAGAAGGTGTCTCTATCTCATGTCCCTTGGCCATTGAGCTATTTGATCTTCATCTTGACTCCAACAAGGACCCACCTACGACCAAGCTTATGCTTGATGATATAAATGATGGCGGGAGGTCCTTGTTGGATGACTTGGGGGAAAGCCCAAATGATTATGAGAATATCTGGTCCTCATAACTTGATATTCTCATTTGATGTTCTTTGACCAAATGATTATGAGAATATCTTTGTTGATGTATATACCTTGTAAAAATAAAATAAAAAATATATGTGTGTAATAAAGGACTCCATGAGCGAGCATTGATTGTTGTGGGCTCCAACCCTTGTGTACTTGGGCCCCATTTCTTCACGTATTTGTCTCCCTTCTTCAGTATCTCACAGGTTTTGAGGTACTTCGGGTTTTTGTCCATCAACATAACCACGAACTTCCTTTTGCGTTTTATGTTGGTGAGATCTTTCATTTTTTCATGCATATATCCATGTAGTATCTTGCTCACATTAGTTGAGGACAATGCATGAAGTAGGTGTGGGGGGTGTTTTACGTGTGTACATAGTCGAGTCTTCTCTTTTGATTTTTGTTTTCTTTTGTGTGCATTATTAAGGTCATGTTAGTGTGCTGCATTTAATATCGATATATCTGCTTGTCATGATCCTTGAGTGACTTGTCTTCTTTTGCTTGCCTTGTGCTTCAAAATTTTCACATTTCATTCAAAATCTTCATGTGTTTGTGAAAGAAAATGGTTTTGTAGGTTTTGCGTGTGTTTAGCATGTGCAAAACTGTTGAGAGGCAAAGTAAAAAGAAAGCTCCCAAAATTGTCTTGAACTTGATGCATTAGGATATCTAGTTTACTGGCTTTAGGTCTTATCGATTCGTTAGGATGCACCTCGGTTTTCCCTCGGGGGGCGTGTAATCATAGGGGTTCAACACTCAAACATTTAAAGAATTCCACCCTGAACCTATGAGTCAAATAATTCGTGTCTGTTAGTATAAGGAAGTTGTCGTAGTCAAATGCACTTAATCTCTTTTTGTGAAACTTAAGTGTAGGGGTTTTGGTTCCCATTACATAAATATAAGTGGTGTTCTCTCTTCGCGCATGACTCCTATCACTCGGGAAAGTAGGTCTGTAGGGACTTTGTGCCTGGTGCTTTCGAGTCATCTGACTTGGGATGCACCGACCGAACTCCCGTTGCACGGGTGGTAGGGATGCCCTATGTGCAGATTTGGGGGAAGGTGTACGTGATAGTGTAAGTCCTCATAGGTAATGATGCACGAAACCCGACCCTGGCTGAATCAAACACTAACCAATAAAATGCTCCAAAGAAAAAGAAAGGAAAAAAAGAAAAAGAAAAGAAAAAAGAGAGTCAAATAAGAACCTTAATGGACTTTACACATTGTATCACATTCAGAAGTTAAGGTTGCCCATGTCTTTCACTTAAGTCCTTAACTAACTTTCACGAATAATTCATTAGGCTAGGTGTGTGGACCGATTACATATATAGAGTCGACCCATGGTATTACCGCGTCCCATGATCGACAAAATAAGTCCAACGAGTCGTGTAGCTAGATTGATTAACGCATATTGTTCGAATTTTGTGGGTATATCCGCTGAAAACTCTCAGAAGACAACAGTCCTCCTCTTTGGCGACAAGGAGGTTTAATGGCTTGTTGCACGTGCTAAGTGCAACCGTGATTCCTACGAAAGTGAGTTAAGATTTCTTGTTTTTCGTATGCTTTTTCCTTTCTTTGTTTTGCTCGGGACTAACAAAAGTTAAGTGTGGGGGTATTTTATTGACATCATTTCATGCTTATATTTTTATCTTATATCCATTATCTTTCACCTAGACAATGCTACGTGACGAGTTTTATGTTTGAATTTCAGAAATAAATAGGTTTGAAGAGATGAAACGTAAAAGGACCCAAAAGCAGGAAAGAATGACTGAATTATGAGACCTGGGGACTAAGATGCAAAGGAGAAGGACCTGAACGTAAGACCAAAGGACCAAAGAGCAAAACCGAAAACTCCGCACCATCTTGGGGAGTATTTTGACAATAAGATTCGGGTCGGAGCTCCAATAAACAAAGTAGATGCATCAAAGACCGATAAAGGAATCTAGAAAAGCCAGAATGAAATATAGCCGGATCCAGATCTTATGGACCGCCAATTGGCAGTCTGGGACTGCTAATTGGTGGTCTGGATCTCTCTGGATCCGCTCAAACTTTGCAAGCACATGTATTAGAGGGTGTTTATTCTATATCTGTTATTTGTTTAGTCCCACATCGGGGGATTGTCCCGGATTGCCTTTTTCTTTGGCTATAAATAGAACTCTTCACCTTCTATTGTAATGACTTCACATTTTGAGTGGCAATTCTTCCTACTAGAAGTGAGGCCTTGAAGCAGACACTAAAGTAGAAGGATGCTACTTGAATTGTGAGTCGTTTTAATAAAAGTTTCTTTATTATATTGTTTGTTTCATGTTGCTTGTTTTACTTTGTTTAATTTCATTTCATTTGTTTTAGTAGCTTAGTTAATATGCTTTCCTTGCTTAGTTTAATAATTAGTCTAATGTGTAGTGAGTAGTTCCATCCCCTTTGGGGGGTGGAGTTGATGTTCATACATGTATTAGAGAATGGTATGAATGCTTTATTTACAATGTGTTGATAAAACATGAATGTATGCTTGCTTGTTTAGGATAGAATGTATAACTTGATGAGTTTTGCCAAAATGATTAGACACCTCTCATGCTTGTTTAGGTTCTGAAATAAACAACGTGTATATGTAAATGTTAATCAACTAGGTTGGTGAATGGATTGATAGGTTTTGCCATAATATTTAGACACTTCCTATGCATGATAACACCACCTTCATTTGTGCTTAAAGAATGTGTTCAACACCCACCTCTTTGCACGTGTGCACTCACTCCACCCCTTAGGGGTTTTCCATTTCTGAATTCCAGCACTCTTATTTCATTCTTAGTTAAGTTTTAGTTCATCATTTGTTGCTTTCTTTCGCATTTCGTACTTCGTAGCGTAGTGTAGCGCAGAGTAGGATAATCAATCGCTCTTCCCTATTTTTGCCACTTGATTTCGTGCAAACGAGAGGCTGCTCACCTCCATGAGGACGACCCGTATTTTCCACCGCTTCAACGAGGCCGTGCACTTACGGTTTAATATAAAACGTTCAACATCTACCTAAACTCCTAAATACATTGGGGCACCGATCCAACTATGCCTTTATGGAGGTCAACCGGTTGAAGACAATTTGTGCACCAAAAGTGCATGTTATTTTCTATCAAACAAACCCTCTTGTTGTGTTCAACTGATTCACCTTGACGTGGCCAAAACCATCAGAACGGCCGACCGTCAACTAGATTTAGTTCGGTCATTCACTTAAATCGTAGCCCATTTGGTTCGACCGTGTCTCTTGTTGGTTCGAATGTTTCCTTATTCTTATGGAAACGGTCGACCATTTATCCCGTGTCGATCGATCGGTTTAGGACAGATTTGCTGAACTTAGAATTCTATTTTGTGTATCTTACACAAACTTCAACAAAATCTTCACCAATGGTTACAAACCATTAGGAGCTTACAAATAGAGGCCCATACACCTTATTAATATAACTCTCCAACTTCTATTTGTCTGCTACACTAGAGGGTAAGCCTCCCACTCCTAGAATCCTCATCCTACACTCAAGACGCAAAACTTTCACACCTTTGATCAATTCCCAATCATATTCAAAGGGTGCTCAAGTTAGAGAGTGTTTGATCCACTCACCTCAGTTGACAAAAGGAGTAACGGTTTCTGTGAAAGCCTGAAGCAAATTATAAATATTTCGGTGAAAACCCGAAGAAAATTGTAAAGGTTTCGGTGAAAGCCAAAGCATCCTTCTTGGATTTTGAGAAGACGAAACCAAGCTCGGTGAGGGTGTTTGTGAGTTTTTATGTGTAAATGGCATTCTCTCCTGGCCCAGAATGGGGAGTGGTTATTGAAGACGTAGGCAAGGCTCACAGAGTCGAGCGGAGCTTGCAAGAGAGGAAGTAGGACCGGGGTGGGGTGTCGAACCTCTATAAAATTGCCTTGTCCACTTGTGGTTTGCATTGCTTTTCTTTACTTGGTTTTATTGATTAAATTCCACTGCATCTTTGATTGAATCAAGTAGAGAATTAGGAAGGTGATTAGATTAATTAGGGTCACACACGATACTACAATTGGTATCAAAGTACAAGTGCTAAATTTGATGTACTTAACAGTAGTTTAGCATGATATCGACATCTAATCATCTAGTGGGATTTATGCACAACTAGGCCTGATTTTCTTAACCGGTCAAATTATGACTATTGGAAGAATATAATGAAAATATTCTTAATTTCTAGTGACCTCAAGTATTGGATGTTTTTATAAAACCCCTACCTAAGTAAGAAGAGTTAGCCACCTTAACTAGGGCTAAAATGAAAGAATATGAAATGAATTCCACTATTATGAATATCCTATATTGTGGCTTAAATGAGGGTGAATACAATAGGATTAGAGGTTGTGCTAGTGCCTATAAGATTTGGCATAGATTACAAATGCATCATGAGAGAGATAATAAGACCACAGAAACTCGTATTAGTCTCCTAATGCATAAATATGAAATTTTCACTATTCAACCCGGTGAGAACAAAAGAGAGATGAACACTCGCTTCACCGATATAACTAACTCTCTCAAAGTTCTTGAAGAAATTTTAGTGAGGGAGACATGGAAAGAAAGTTCCTCCGATCGATCGACAACGAATGGGAAGACAAGGTCATTGCAATTGATGAAGCACATGACCTTTTACAACTAAAGATTGACTCAATTGGAAACCTCATGTCCTATGAACTCCAAATGAGTCATCGAAAGGACAAAAGAAGCCTCCAAGAAGAACTCAACCTTGGCCATACATGCAAAATCCGATGAACTAAATAGAACAGAGGAGAATGAGGACATTGAAGTCGTAGCCAAAGTCTTCTTACAAATCTTCAAGAAAGATAAGGGAGAAATGAAAGAAAGAAAAGGAAGAAGAAGTGAGAAGAAAGAGATAGAAAAGGAGAAGAGTGGAAATGAGAGAAGGGAGAGAATGATAGAAAAGCAAAAGTGTAGGAGAAGAGAAAGGAAGGAGGAAGCCTACAAATCAACTTAGGACGATTCTTCATCATCTTCCATGCAAAATAGAAGAGAAGTTGCTCACACTTGCTTCATGGCCATTGAAGATGAACAAAATGAGGTTGCGTCTAACTCTTGTTCTACAATATCTAACTCTAGTTTAGGGTGAACTTCTTTATTTGTTTGAGTACTGAAACCCTATGACAACTAATAAGTAGCATATCAGACATTACATTCATGCTATATATGCTTTGTTTTACCGCAATTTTGTGCTACTCAAGTGTTTGTTTATGGTGTTTCAGGTGTTAGGTAATAAAAAGAGAAAGGAATAGAAAAACCCTATGACAACTAATAAGTAGCATATCAAACATTACATTCATGCTATATATCCTTTGTTTATGGTGTTTATGGTGTTTCAGGTGTCATGCATAAGGACCAATCTGCAAATCAGGAATGACCCAGATGAAATCCAGAGGGACCTGAACTCCCGAAAATGATTTTGGGCAAAAAAATCCTTCAAAACAATGATCTGAAGTAGTATTTGTGCTATTAAAGACAAACATGCTCAAACCAGTGGACCAGTAGTGCACTCACATGTAAAATAGGACATTTAAGTGAATGAAGAAAATTAGGGTAGATCAGACCAAATCGATCCGCCAGGGGCGGATTTTAATCCGTCATTGGCGGATCCAGTGGGTCTAATTGGCCCCTAATTTCTCCCACGACGTTGTCTTGATTATATGGGTGCACCAGACTATAGAGAAAGTTATTATAGCCATCAAATTGCTTCTTGATCCATCTAAACCCATATTTCTTTTGTAAATGGACTTTTAATGCCTCCTTCCTTCTTCTCTCTCCCTATCTTCCTTAGGTTAGTTTCCATTCTTGTTTATTAGAGTAAGTTTTAGTTTCTTAATTAGTAGTGTAAGGGAGGAGAACAGGAGAAACCTTGTAATCTTTCATTTTAATCTACTTTTCTACATTTCCATTATGATTTTGGGTTGTTTTTATGTTTTCTTGAGTTTAGAGATGAGTAGAGAGTAGTCCATCCCCATTGGAGGGTGGAGAAGAAGGTGATGTGATTATGTGATGTATTAAGTGTGTGTGTTAATCCTAACCTTTGAACCTCACATGAGTTCTATAACCATTGGATGGGTTTTTTACTCTTTGAATTCATGTGTTAATGCTCTTAAGTGATGTGTTAATGCTTTTAAGTGATGCTTAGCACATGCTTAGATTAGTGGGCTTATTTTGTAGGGAATGATGAGGTGAGGAAAAGGATGGAGTGGATAAGGAGGAAATATTACATGTGCGTGTACGTGCTCATGTTGGCCTCATCCTAATTAATGTCTTGTATGTTTTAATGATTGTGTTAAATCTTATTTCATGTGGAGACAGTGGTTTTTTGGTCATTATGCATTTCATGTTAGCCTCATCTCAATTATTGTGTTGTATATTTTAATGATAATGTTTTACCTTCTTTCATGTGGAGACAAAGTTGGATTTGGTTTTTATGGATTTCATGTATTACATGTTGTAATGAGCACCAGTGAACACACACACGTACACATATTCTCATTTCCACATTGTTTGTCTACCTCCTAAAGGCTTTGTATTGCTGCTCCACAAAAGATTGTAGATCCCTACCTCCTGGATCAGAAGGTGGTGTCAATCCAAAATCTAGGTCACAGTCCAGGGACTATGTAGGACACAGGACGGGGATGCATTCGAAAGCTCAACAATCCAGGATAGATCGATGTTGAATCTCGTCAAACGATCCACAACGTCTCGTGACCACTGATTGACATCATTTCATGCTTATATTTGTATCTTATATCCATTATCTTACACCTAAGCAATGTTACGTGACGAGTTTTATGTTTGAATTTCAGAAATAAAGAGGTTTGAAGAGAAGAGGCATGAAAGGACCCAAAAACAGGGAAAAAGGACTTAATTGTGAGACCTGGAGACTAAGATGCAAGGGAGAAGGACCTGAACGTAAGACCGAAGGACCTAAGAGCAAAACAGAAAACTCCACACCATCTTTCGGAGTATTTTGGCAATTTGATTCGTGTCGGAGCTCCAACAAGCAAAGTAGATGCATCCAAGACCAACAAATACATCAAGAAAAGCCCAGAATGAAAACCAACTCTATCCGGATCTTGGAGACCGCCAATTGGCGGTCTTGGTTTGCCTGGGTCCGTTAAGATTTCAGGAGCACGTGTATTAGTGGTTGTTTAGTGTATTTTTCATATTTGTTTAGGCCCACATCGGGGGATTGTCACGGATTACCTTTTTCTATGGCTATAAATAGAACTCTTCACCTTCTATTGTAAACTACCCATTGCTTGGTGGCATTCTCTCTACTAAGGAGTAAGCCTTCAAAGCAAAACTCAAGGTGGAGAAGAATGCTACCTTCAATGTGAGTCATTGTTAATAAAATAATTGTTCTAGTTTCTTTTAATCTTGTCTTTTAATTTGTGCATGCTTGTTTAGTCTTTCCTTTCCTTTTAAGCTTCTTTAATGCTCCTTTCTTGCTGAGTTAAATTTCCTTTCAGTATAATGTTTCATTTTGTTAATGTAGGTAGTGAAATGATTAGTGAGTAGTTCCATCCCCTTTGGGGGTGGAGTAGATGTATGTACATGTTATGTAGGTGGTATGAATGCTAGATATTATTGTTTGTGAGAGATATTAGTATGCTTGCTTGAATTATTAAGAACCTTACTTGATGGTTTCTGCCATAGTTAGGTACACTCCGTGCTCGTTATCTTCTTAATAACAACCTTGCATTGCTCATATTAATCACCTAGGTTAGTGTTGAAAATGATAGGTCTTGCCATGAGGTAATTCTTATGCGTTAACAAACACTAACCACACTTGAGCTTATTGTATGCATTCACCATACTTATTTCATGTGCACACACACATTCCATCCTTTAGGGGTTTTAGATTCCTGATTTCTAGCTTATCTTTCTTCTTAATAGTTTCTTAGCTTAGTTAGTTAGTTCATTTCATGTTTTCAATTCCTTGCTTCTAGTTCATTAGTTTAGTGTAGTTAGTTTAGTGTAATCAATCTCTTCTTCTCTCTTTTTACCACTCACCTTCGCACAAACCATTAGTCGACACACCTCCATGTGGATCGACCTGTATTTGCCACCACTTCAACGCGGTCGTGCATTTTGCGGTTTAATATAAAACGAATGAATCAAGTTTTTGGCGCCGTTGCCGGGGAGGTGCTCTGTCCAGACTTTGGTTTGGACGATTCGAGTGGTTTTATTTTTTGTTTTTAGTTTTTGTTTGTTTCAGGGGACCTTTGGATCACGGGGAGTCTACTGGACGAGTTGGAGCACAAAAGCTTCAACAAGGACCGTCAATCAGCGGTCTTGGACCGCCAATTGGTGGCCTGGTGAGCGTTTTTTGCTCTCAATTCTCTTCTGGTAGTTGGTTCTTTTATTTTAGTTAACTGGGAGCACTATTTTGCATGTTGTGACTTCTAGTTTGCTCCCAGATCATTAAACCAATCCCCATTAATCAACTTGGGGTTAAAATACAAAGCAAAAACTAGACATTCTTACTTGTTTAGGTCACGCATCATGTACTTGACTTAGGTATGTAGTTGTCTTTTCTTTTAGCTTTATTTTCAGTTGTTGAGCGTTGGCGTGAGGTACGCATTCCCTACACTCATTCATGCATCTTGTATGCCCATTCATTAGTTAGTAGGAATTGCATCAGGACAAGAGTGAGTTGAGCATTTGATTGGAGCGTTGATTGCTCGATTTAGGATAAAAACGCTACTAAGGAGGGGTTGTCCCGTAAAAGATAAGGTGGGGGATTTCATCACCCTTTCCTTCGCCCCAAAAATCACTCTTAATCAAGCCTTAACTAAAAGCAAGTAGACGTTGGCCCTAGGATTTCAGACGCACTAGGAGAGTAATCTAGTTGAGACCGTCCTGGCCTGATCGGCGTTGCCTACCTTGTCGATAGTAGGAGGTATTGGATCTCCGGATCTGGTATCACTTGCTGGGCATTGTGGTCTTCGTTCTAGGGAGGTGAGGCGTGTCGACGCTACTGACCTCGAAGTAAGGCGTCGTCTAGCCTAAGGACCCATTTTTCCTACATTGTTTGAGCCGTGTTTGCTAGTTAGGCTTCTACCTTCACCCTTTACCCACGTTAGCTTTAGGGATTCTTCCCTCCTCTGAGTCATCTTCTTCTCACCTACTTCTACGTTCTAGTCTCCTCCCCTTTACACTCTCTGTTAGCCTTTTAGTGTCGAGTCGAGCACTTTTTGCGAGCTTAGCCTCGTGGTGGTGAGAGTGGTCGACTCGAGAGTTTTTTTATGTTGAGATGAATGGTTACATGGGCGACCATCCATATCATTTTTGGGACCAGGACAATTCTTCCTGGTATTCTGGACCCATGCAACCTGGGGTGGCTCAGACTAACATCCCGTATGGTTGGAACAATCGTAATTGTGTGACTGAGCAATCTTCATATTGGGGTAACATGAGAGAAACACCGACTGCTAGACCACAATCTAGTTATGTCGGATCATATGCTGGTCAACAAACTGAGACATTACAACAAACTTTGGCCTCTTTCATGTGTGCGGTAGACGACATGAGTGCACCGGTGGCTCCAGTAGCCGTGTCGTGCGACTCCTGTGGGTTGAGTGGTCATGTTATCATGGAATGTCCTTATGTTCCCCCAGAGCCTGAGTATGAGCATACATTTTCCCAAAATGCTCAATATGACCATTACGCATCCGCGTACAACCAGAGAAGGATGGATTCGTGGGGTGACAATTCTTATTCAAATTCGTATACTTCATTTTCACCCCAGTATCCTCCTCCCGAATACCCAGAATTCTACCAACACCCCACTTCAAATCATTGGACTCATTCTCAGCCCATCAACACACAACACCAAAATTTCTCAAGCTCTGACTTGGACCTCATAGGTGACCGCATACCTGATTCCTTGAAACAAACTTTCCTTACGTTCATGGAAACCACTCAACAGTCCATACAAAATATGGCTCTGCAAGTGAGTCAAATGTCGCACCAATTACGTGAACGTGAGGAGAGTAACTTTTCTTGTCAACATGAGGATTCATCTTTTGATATCGAACTGCCACCACCACATCGACAAATTCAAAGCACAATCTTTCAAAGTCAAACTCCTATTCAGTTTGAGGGACCTGGGGTTTCAATTCACGATCACTTGGTGGAGGATTCGATTCCAATTGAGGAAAACGTGGACCAATTTCATTATAAGTCGGCACAGGATTGTGCCTTATATTTTTGTCCCGTGGCCCTTGAGCCACATGATCTTCATGTTGTGCCTCTTAAGGAATCACCTCTGGTGGAGCAAGAGTTCCCTAGTACCCTCACTTTCAAACAACCTGATGAGAGTTTGCCTCTCACTATTGTTCCTGATCATCTTGGAAATGATGGAACATCAAACAACTACATTGCTCATGAGGGTATTAGGAGTTCCTTGGAGGATACCTTGGGTATGAGACTCACTTTTTGTTCGCCTGGTGTGTCGGACATGCCTAACGAGGTTCTTGACCTCGTTCCGACGCACCAGCCTGTTGGTTGGAGAGTTTGGATTGACGATCATAAATTCAGCACCGCAGTGGGAGAAACTCTTCTTCCGTTGCCCCATATTTCCCAAACTCTTGAGTGGTTCATGCTCTTTCAGTTTGATCCTTTGAATGAGACGCCTTTGCGTCCAATTCATGAACCTCTCATTTCATCTTCTGCTCTTTGTGAAGGGGGCCCACGCGTGAGTATTCTGGCATCGCTTGGTGTCATGTTCCCTTTCCAAGTGCATTGACCCACTCTTGAGGTTCCCATTTGATGTCTTTTGACAAATGAAGATGGGAACTTATGTTTGTACATACTTATATATGTATAAAACAAAATAAAAAGAAGAAAAAGAAAAGAAAAAATAAAGTACAATAAAAGACTCCTTCAGTGAGCATCGATTGTTGTGGGCTCCAACCTTTGTGTATTTGGGCCCAATTTCTTTCACGTATTTGTATCCCTTCTTTAGTGTCTCACCGGTTTTGAGGGAATTCGGGTTTTTGTCCATCAACATAACCTTGAACTTCCCTTTGTACTTCACGTTGGTGAGATCTATTCTTTTTCATTCATAAATCCATTTAGTATCTTGCTCGCATTCATTTACGACAATGCATGAAGTAGGTATGTGGGGGTGTTTTTACGTGTGTACATAGTCGAGTCTTTTCCTTTGATTTTTGTTTTCTTTTGTGTTCATTATTAGGGTCATGTTAGTGTGCTGCATTTTAATATCGATATATCTGCTTGCCATGAACCTTGGGTGACTTGTCTTCTTTTGCTTGCCTAGTGCTTAAAAAAATTCACATTTCTTTCAAAATCTTCATGTGTTTGCGAAAGAATTTTTTTTGTGGGTTTTGTTTGTGTTTAGCATGTGCAAAACCGTTGAGAGACAAAGTAAAAAGAAAGCTCCGAAAATTGTCGTGAACTTGATGCATTAGGATATCTAGTACAATGACTTTAGGATTTATCGACTCGTTACGATGCACCCCAGTTTTCCCTTGGGGGTGAGTAATCATAGAGTTTCAGTGCTCAAACATTTAAAGAAGTCCACCCTGAACCTAGTGAGTCAATAATTCGTGTCTGTTAATTTAAGGAAGTTTGTTTTAGTCAAGGACCCTGTAAATCTTGTTGTGAGACATTAAGTGTAGGGGTTTTGGTTCATGTATAGATAAGAAATAAGTGAGTAGGTGTTCTCTCTTCTCGCACGTATCCTATCACTCGGGAAAGTAGGTCTGAGGGGACTTTGTGCCTGGTGCTTTCGAGTCATCTGAGTTGGGATGCGCCGACCGAACTCTCGTTACACGGGTGCTAGGGATTGCCCTATGTGGAGATTTGGGGAAAGGTGTACGTCATAGTGTAAGTCCTGATGGGCAATGATGCACGAAACCTGACCCTGGGAGAATGAAGCTCCAACTAATAAAAAGAAAAGAAGAAAATATGAAAAAAGAAAAAAAAAAGAAAAAAAATGGTAATGCAAATAAGAACCTTAATGAACTTACACTTTGTATCACTTGAGGATGTTGAGGTTGTCCATGTCTTTCACTTAATTCCTTATTTAACTTGCACGAATGGTTCATTAGTCTAGGTGTATGGACTGATTACCTATATAGAGTCGGCCCGTAGGATTTCCGCGTTCAATGATCGACAAAATTTGTCCAACGAGTCGAGTGTCTAGATTGAATAATGCATCTTGTTCAAATTTTGTGGGTATATCCGCTGAAAACCCTCAGGAGACAACACTCCTCCTCCTTGGAAACAAGGAGATTCAACGGCTTGTTGCACGTTCTAATTGTAATCGTGATTCCTACAAAAGTGAGTTAGGATTTCTCGTTTCTCGTTTGCTTTTCTCTTTCTTTATTTTGCTCGGGACTAGAAAAAACTTAGGTGTGGGGGTATTTGATTGACATCATTTCATGCTTATATTTGTATCTTATATCCATTATCTTACACCTAAGCAATGCTACGTGATGAGTTTTATGTTTGAATTTCAGAAATAAAGAGGTTTGAAGAGAAGAGGCATGAAAGGAACCAAAAGCAGGGAAAAAGGACTTAATTGTGAGACCTGGGGACTAAGATGCAAGGGAGAAGGACCTGAACGTAAGACCAAAGGACCTAAGAGCAAAACAGAAAACTCCACACCATCATGGGGAGTATTTTGGCAATTTGAATCGGGTCGGAGCTCCAACAAGCAAAGTAGATGCATCCAAGACCAACAAATACATCAACAAAAGTCAAACTCCTATTCAGTCTGAGGGACCTGGGGTTTCAATTCACGATCACTTGGTGGACGATTCGATTCAAATTGAGAAAAACAGGGACCAAATTCATTATGAGTCGGCACAGGATTGTGCCTTATCTTTTTGTCCCGTGACCCTTGAGCCACATGATCTTAATGTTGTGCCTCTTAAGGACTCACCTCTGGTGGAGCAAGAGCACCCTAGTACCCTCAATTTCAAACAACCTGATGAGAGTTTGCCTCTCACTATTGTTCCTGATCATCTTGTAAATGATGGAACATCAAACAACTACATTGCTGGATGTATTAGTGGATGTTCGCTAATTGGCGGTCTTGGTTTCGCCGGGTCTGCTAAGGTTTCTGTAGCACGTGTATTAGTGGATGTTTAGTCTATATTTGGTATTTGTTTAGGCCCACATCGGGGGATTGTTCCGGATTACCTTCTTCTATGGCTATAAATAGAACTCTTCACCTTCTATTGTAAACTACCCATTGCTTGGTGGAATTCTCTCTACTAAGGAGTAAGCCTTGAAGCAAAACTAAAGGTGGAGAAGAATGCTACCTTCAATGTGAGTCATTGTTAATAAAATAATTGTTCTAGTTTCTTTTAATCTTGTCTTTTAATTTGTGCATGCTTGTTTAGTCTTTCCTTTTCTTTTAAGCTTCTTTAATGCTTCTTTCTTGCTTACTTAAATTTCCTTTCCGTATAATGTTTCATTTTGTTAATGTAGGTAGTGTAATGATTAGTGAGTAGTTCCATCCCCTTTGGGGGTGGAGTAGATGTATGTACATGTTATGTAGGTGGTATGAATGCTAGATATTATTGTTTGTGAGAGATATTAGTATGCTTGCTTGAATTAATAAGAACCTTACTTGATGGTTTCTGCCATAGTTAGGTACACTCCGTGCTCGTTATGTTCTTAATAACAACCTTGCATTGCTCATATTAATCACCTAGGTTAGTGTTGAAAATGATAGGTCTTGCCATGAGGTACTTCTTATGCATTAACAAACACTAACCACACTTGAGCTTATTGTATACATTCACCATACTTATTTCATGTGCACACACACTCCACCCTTTAGGGGTTTTAGATTCCTGATTTCCAGCTTATCTTTCTTCTTAATAGTTGCTTAGCTTAGCGTAGTTAGTTCATTTCATGTTTTCAATTCCTTGCTTCTAGTTCATTAGTTTAGTGTAGTTAGTTTAGTGTAATCAATCTCTTCTTCTCTCTTTTTACCACTCGCCTTCGCACAAACCAATAGTCGACACACCTCCCTGTGGATCGACCCATATTTGACACCGCTTCAACACGGCCGTGCAGTTGCGGTTTAATATAAAACGAATCAATCAACCACACTGACATGCACAAAGGTTGCACACCCACACGAGTCAGACAAAAAAGACAAAGTTTTTTTTGGTTTTTTTAAACAACTAAAATAGAATGTGAGTCGAGGTGAAGACGGGAGGACACAAAAGAGAGAAAGACTCAGAAGAGAAGGGAAGAAGTCCTTATGCTACGAAGGGTAGGTACCCGTAGAAGCACACAAGCAAGCAAGACTCAAACAACCTAAGGTTGCTATACGTCCTTACAGCTAGACGATGCCTAACTACAAGGTCATGTGGCCTCAACATGCCTCACATCCCTACAATGAGAACCACAAAGCCCAGCAATTGAGCCGTGATCCGAAGATCTCGTCTCTCCTACTATCGACAAAGTTGGCGACGCCGATCAGGCCATGACAGTTGCGATTGTATCACTCTCCTAATGCGCCCGAGATCCTTAGGCCAATGTCTACTTGATTTTAAAATTAGGCTCTTGATTAGTGTGGTTTTTGGGGCAAAGGAAAGGGTGATGAAATCCCCCACCTTATCTTATATGGGCAACCCCTCCCTAGTAGCGTTTTGGAGTCCGAATCTAGAAATCAACTCTCCAAACAAACGCTCAACTCACACTTGCTGCAATGCAATTCCTACAAACTAATGCATGGTCATACAAATTGCATGAATGAGTGTAGGAGATGCGTACCTCACGCCAGCGGTCAACTGAAAGTAAAGCTAAAACAAAAGACAAACTACATACCTAAGTCAAGTGCACAATGCATGACCTAAACAAGCAAGAATGCATAATCTTTTGCTTTGGGTTTTAGGGTCCAAGATGCTTAAAAGGGAATTGATTATTGATCTGGGGACAAACTACAAGTCAAACCATGCCAAATTGAGCCCCAGATCTGTATGTTGAAACACAAAACAACCAGAAGAAAGAAGAGTGCAAACACAGCTCACCAGGCCGCTAGTTGGCGGTCCACCATCGTTGATTGACAGTCTCTTTCGTTCTGTTTGCCTCCCAACTTCTTGTGGTGCCTTCACCTGATCTTTAGAGCTTCCTGAAACAAAGAAAAACTACAAAACACAAATTAAATCCACTCGAATCATCCAAATGAGTTTGGCTTGGCACCTCCCTGACAACGGTGTCAAAAACTTGTTCAAATGTTTTATTAATTACCACAAGTGCACGGCTGCGATGAAGCGGTGGCAAGTACGCGTCAATCCATGGGCAGGTGAGTAGCCTCGGATTTGTCAGAAATCAAGTGGCAAAAAAAGGCAAAAGAGATTTGGTTATGCTTAGCTAAACTACACTAAACTAGTAAGTAAGAAATGCGAAAGAAAGCAACGAAAGATTGGAAATCAAGAAGAGAAACCCCTAAGGGTGGAGGGTGTGCACATATGAAGTGAAATTAGTGATGAATGATGCATGTAAGCATGTATGTGTGTGTGTCGTGTGTGCGTTATCATGCATAGGAAGTGTCTAAAGATGTGGCAAAACCTATCAATCCATTCACACAATGTATCAGCAATTACTACTTGATTATCATAAGATTAGGCTCAGCATGAGAAGTGTCTAAAGATATGGCAAGACTCATCATAAACCATAAAGTCATGTGACGAACAAAGCTAAGCATTGGAGGTGTTTAAATCTTATGGCAAAACCCATCAAAACAAAGTTTCTTCAATCAATCACGTAGGCAACGACAAATACAAACACTTAACTAACATGTACCTTACTTAACAGGAAATTTCAGTGAATAAACGTGAGGAAACTAAACATGGGAAGTGTCTAAGTCTTATGGTCAAACCCATCAAAATGCCGCAACATGTAGATGATTAAAATACGCCCAATGAACATACAAACATGCAAGTCTACACCATTAAAAATTCATTAAACATCCAAACTCATGACATATATGTATATCATCTCCACCCCCAAAGGGGGATGAAACTACTAACTAATCATTAAGAAAAGAAAACAAAACAAAATTAAACTAAGCATGCAAGAATTGAAAGAATAGAAAAAGACAATAAGAAACTAACTACTTTTTTTTAACATGACTCACATTAGAAGTAACATTCTTCTCCACTTGAGTTTTGCTTCAAGGGTTTACTCCAAGTAGAGAGAATACCACCAAGCAATTGGTGAATACAAATGAGTAGGAAGAGTTCTATTTATAGGCATGAAAAAATGTAACCGGGAATTCCCCGTATGGGACTACAAGCATACTATAAATGGACATAAAACAACATAATACACGACCCGATGCAACTATGAAACATTTGGACTAATTTGGACCACCAATTGGCGGTCTGGGACAGCCAATTGACGGTCTAGATAGCTCTGATTACGTCTGAATTTTGGTGGTTCATTTCTTGCTTGATTTCTTGATGTTTGATGAACCCAATTTGGTTGTTGATATTTGGGCCCAGATCTAATTTCCAAAATACTCCTCATAATTGTTTAGAGCTTCTTGATTTTCTCATTAGTCCCTTTGGTTTTACATCCGGGTCCTTCTCTCTTGCACCTCAATCCATAAGTCTTGCAACTTAGTCTTTTTTCTTGCTTTTATGTCCTTTTTTAGTCTCTTCTTCTCAAACCTGTTTATTCTTGAAACTTAAATATAAAACTCGTTACATAACATTGCTTAGGCTAAAATAAAGGATATAATACACAAATATACGCATGATATGATGTCAATCATAGATCCACCCCATTTGAGGTGGAGGTGATGTAGATTAGGTGAAGTGTTACTGATGAGTTCTTCTTATTTGTGTCATTTCCATGTGCTTAATGTAGATGTATGCTTGATGCATGCTTGAACTTCTATTAGATGGGATAATGGCCACACTAGGTACTTGTCTTATGGAATATATAGAGTTTATTTTGTTGCTTGTAATGGTTTATCTTTGTATGGAATTGGCTTGTTAAGTATGGATGCTTCATTAGGAGAGAATGCATGAATGTATTGAGTTGTATGCATGGTTAATTGATGTTCTAATTGTTGGCTTTTTGGCCTTAATCCTTGTTTTGATGATTTAATCAACCTAATCTTAATCATAAGTAATGTAGAGTAGCACACATATTGCATTGCATATATATTGCATGTGCTAACCTCTACAGGTGATCAAGACTCATGGAAGGAAGGAAATCAAGTCAAGATTTGTAATAAAGCTATATGAAGACTTGTAATCTTGATTTTATTTTGAGTCTTAGGAACATGTGTAAATTGATCATACAAGAGCTAAAAACTTATAACATACACACTAGGTTCCTTAGAGAAGTCACACACAAAATTTCACATTATTTGGACTTCATTAGATCACCCAAACCTTAGTCGAAAATCACTTAAAACCTAAACCCAGAATTCCTGTGTGAACCGGTCGACCGAACCAGTTCTCAGTTCGACCGGTTTATAACAGACTCTCTACAATGATTTTACCGAACTTTACCGGTCGACCGATTCTACCTTTTCGGTCGATCGATCCCGGATTTTAATATGGCCGTTTTCCTTGTTGTCTTCCTATAACGGTCGTATTCGTATAAAACAAACTTAACCCCAAAATACATTCGGTAACCGGTCGAATGACGACTTTGTTTCGGTCGACCGGTTGAACATTTTTTCAAGAAACCAAATTCCCTGCTATCGGTCGACACATTCTTCGTTCGACCTATCCAACTTTGTCTCAACCGAATCCCCTTAACGGTCGACCGCCCCATACTTTGATTCGACCGATTCACTTAAGTAGAGTTAAGTTCTAGCTCGTTTGTCCGACCGAATATTTATTTGTTCGACCGTTCTCCTTGAAATCAAGTGAACGGTCAACCGGTTTATTAGTTTCGGTCGACCGGTTCTGGACAGTTTTGCAGCCCAATTTTCTGCTTTGTGTATCTTACACAAAACCCAACCAAATCTATCCCCAACGGCTAGAATACCTTAGGAGCTTATAAATAGAGGATCAAGACCTGTTGTTAACACAACTCTCCAACTCCAATTGTCCCAATACATTAGAGAGAAACCTCAATCCTCAAAGCTCCCATTTCTACACTCCATAAGCCTAAACTATACACACTTGATCAATTACTCATCCTACTCAAAGTGTGCTCAATTAGAGAGTGAGTTCCACTAAGTTACAAAGTTTGTCAAAAGGGTATAGACTTCGGTGAGAGCCCGAAGTGATCCTTCTCGGATTGTGAGAAGAGGATTCCAAGCTCGGCGCGGGTTGTTCGTGAGTTTGACGGTTGTAAGGCGTTGTCTCCCGACCGGGAACGGGGAGTGGATAGTGAAGTCCTAGGCAAAGCTCGCGGAGTCGAGCGGAGCTTGCAAGAGAGGACTAGGACCCGGGTGGGGTGCCGAACCTCTATAAAAACGCCGAGTCGATTTGTGGTTTGCTTGTTCCTTTTCCCTACTAGTCTTTAAATTGTTTCCGCTGCGTTCATTGTTTGATTAGTTAGGGATTAGCGTAAAAGTAATTAGATTAACCCGACCCACACGATCCTACACTAATGACCACACTAGGTACTTAGTTCATTCTTGAGAACCCAAAGTGCATCTTAACTTCATGTCTAACTATATTAGTCATGTATTCATGTAAATGTAGTTGATGTTAATTAGACTCCACACTAGTTTCTAGTTGATTTCACCTACTTTACACACTTGTGGCTCATGTAATCAAGAACCACTCACACATATATACCTACGCACCTTCACTCCATGAGGGGTTTAGTTTAATTATTGATTTATTCATCGTTTAGTGTAATTAGTTTAGCATAATCCCCTCATTCGCCTCTCATTTCCCACTCGAGTATGGTAGTAGCCACAACAACACTCACAACTCCTAGAGGTTTGACCCGTATTTGCCACGTCTTGACCAACACGGTGCACTTGTGGTTATTTAAAACAATCAATCAATGAACACTCGTTTCTCTATGATTACTAACTCTCTCAAAGTTCTTAGAAGAAGTATCAACGAGGGAGACATGGTAAGGAACATTCCCTAGTCACTCACTAATGAATGGGAAGAGAAGGTGATAACCATTGATAATGCACAAGATCTATCCCAACTAAAGTTGGAGAACTTAATTGCTACCTCATGGCATATGAGTTACAAATGCAAGACTGAAAAGAGAAAGAAGCCTCCAAGAAGAAATCAACCTTGGTGTTACACACAAAAGCCAATTTTGATGAACCATGGGGAAGAGAAAACGATGAGGACATTGAAGTCTATACACAAGATTAGTTCAAAATTCTCAAGAGAGACAAAGAAAGTGAAAGAAAGTAAAAAGAAAGATGGAGAAAAGATGAAAGGAATGAGAAGAGAAATGAAAATAAAAGGAGAAAAAATAAGGAGAAGGAGAGGAGAGAAAATGAGAAAAAGGAGAAAAGAAGACAGAAAGGAAAGGAAAAGATGGAGAAGAGCAAAATAAAAAAGAAAGATAAAAATGCTCACAAGGCTACATGAGATGACACATCATCATCCTCTTCATCTTCATCGGCAAGGGAAGTTGCCCACATATGCTATATAGCATTATGAGATGAAAAAGGTAAGGTATCCACTAAATCATGCTCTAGCTATAGTTCTAACTCTAGTTCTAACAACTGTTCATATTTTTTATGAACTACAAAATGCATTTAATGAGCTAGTTGATAAATACGAGGTCATTTGTGAAAAAGAACAAGCTAGTTAGGAAGTAAATTGATGAACTTCAATGCCAAATCTAATCCATCATGAGTGAAAAGAATGAGGTGTTTTCTAAACTTGATAAAGTTACATTAAAACGTAATAGTCTAAAATCAACACCAATTGACGTTGAACAAAAAGATCTGAAGGAATGCAATGTTCAATTAAGAAAAGATCTACAGAAGTTCACAAAAGGAAACAAAATACTTGACATGCTTTAGGTAGTCAAAACAATCCCTAGATAAGCATTGTTTGGGATACAATGAAAATTTCAAAACCATGTATTTCATATTGCTTTGAATGGAAAGGATTTTTTGGTGAACTAATGTTCCTCAACTGCTAGGGCTTCCAAAACCAGAATGGTTTGGGTACCAAAGACTAACATTCAAGGACCCAAGGTAGTTTGGGTACTAAAATTTTCACTTGTAGGTAGTGAAAAGAAAGACGATCGGTAGTGATCGGCTCAAGCAAGAAAAGATTGATATCGTGCTTCAAATTAAGAGTTAGGTAATATTTTCAATCCTTTTATGCACGTTGAAATGGTTCTAATCTAGAAAATTGAATGCATATTTGTCATATCATATTATTCAACTTGTATTGGGGAACGATGCATGCTTTTAGGCCTAATTGATGATTATGAAAAAATGCATAAGCCTTAATGATAAGAGGAGCATATTGAATATCATCAAATTGGTTAGGGCCGCCAAGCGCACGACATCGGTGAAGACATGGCAAGTACGGGTCGAGTCCATTGGGAGGTGTGTCAACTCTGGTTCTTCAGAAGTCAAGTGAAAAATAAGGGGAGAAGAGATTATTATGCTACTAGTAAAAAGACAATTACACTAGAATGCCAAACAAACTAGATTACGATGCAAATGAAAACTAAAGAAATGCAGCAAACGACATCAAATGAAATATGGATAAACCCCTGAAAGGTGGAGTGTGTGAACATATGAGGTGAGAGAAGTGAAGAATGACACATGTAAGCATGTACGTGTATGTGTGTCATCTGTGTGTCTTCATCCGTAGGAAGTGTCTAAACATTTGGCAAAACCTATCAATCCATTCACAAAACGTACAGGAATTAATACTTGATTATCATGAGACGAGGCTCAGCATGAGAAGTGTCTAAAGATATAACAAGACTCATCAAAACCAGCAACTCATGTGACGAACAAAGCTAATCTTGGGAAGTCTCTAAATGTTATGGCAAAATCCATCAAAACAAAGTTTCTTGAATCAATCAAGCGAGCAAACACTAAAACACACGACTAACATGTAGCATATCCAACAGGAAATTTCAGCCAATAAACATGAGGAAACCAAGCACGGGGAAGTGTCTAAATGTTATGGCAAAACCCATCAAAAATCCCCCAACATTTAGATGATTAAAACAAACCGATGAACATACAAACATTCAAGTCTACACAAAAAAAATCGTCAAACATCTAAACATCAAAACATAAATGTACATCATCTCCACCTCCCAAAGGGGGATGGAACTACTTTCTACTCATTAAACTAACAATTGTATTAAGGAAAAAAGACATTCTACTAATTATACTAAGATAAAGAAAACAAACAAGCTAAACATGCAAGTATTAAAACAAATACAACATTAAAACAAACTATGACGAATTATTTTATTTACATGACTCACATTACAAGTCGCATTCTTCTCCACTTGAGTTTTCCTCCGAGGTTTTACTCCAAGTAGAGAGAGTGACCCCAAAGCAATGAGTACATTACAAGGGAGGAGGAAGAGTTCTATTTATAGGCATGGAAAAAGGAACCGGGGATAATACCCCGATGTGGGACTAATGGCACACTATAAATGGACATAAATACACTAATACAACACCCGGCTAAGTCTAATTGGATCCGGAGCATATCTAACCGCCAATTAGCAAACTGGAACCACAAATTGGCGGTCTAGAGTTCTCCGATCCGACCCGTTTTCATTTGACGTCTTAGTGGCTTCATTTCTTCTCCTCGGGTGCACCCGAATTTGTTGTGTGAGTCGAGACCCGAATCCAATTGCCAAAATACTCCTCATCATGGTGTGGAGTTTGTTGATTTTCTTATTTGTTCTTTTGGTTTACAACCGGGTCCTTCGCTTTTGCATATCAATCGATAAGCCTCACGGATTAGTCCTTTTTTTCGTTCAGGTCCTTGTGTGCCTCTTTTTCTCAAACATGTTTATTCCTAAAACTTAAACATAAAACTAGTTACGTAGAATTTCTTAGCTTCAAAATAGAGGATATAAGATATGAATATATGTATGATATGATATCAATCACCGGGGGAGAAGAAATGTTTAATAAAGGGAGAGGCACCTGTCATTCCTTGCATCTCATGCTTTATATGTTTCAATCTGATTGATGTGAAAAGGGAAAGAGAAATTGAAATGAGTCATGCTTTCCCTTTCTTATATCTTGTTGTATTTTGATTCTTGGAGACAATTAAAGAGTATATATTCCATTGCCATTTCTCAGCCTGCGCATTCTCCTCATATGTGGTGGGCTCCTTGACATCTAATTCCTATTCTTCATTTTAATCATTTTTCTCTTGTTCCTATTATTCTCACGCTTTGTTAAACCTTTCTTCCGTAATCCCCCTCTCTTCCTCATCTTCACCTTCCTTCTAGCTCTAACGGCTCCGACGACGGCGAAGGGCTCCGACAAAGGCGAAGTCTATACGTAGGTGCGGAGGGGAAGGCGTCCCCTTCTCTAGATGGTTCTTCTTGACTCGTTTGAGTGAAGGTATGCTACCAATGGCCTTGTTTTCAGGTTCCATGGGGTTGCATGAGAGTTGGGGGTGCTTAGGGGCGACGACAACAACAACGGTGGTCGAGGCGACCGCATGCGGGTTGGTGTCGCGTGCGACCCTGCAAGATTGAGCGCCACTGTGGTGGTGGCGGTGGCTGGTCAGTGGGGGGCGGGGGAGGGGGAGTTGCGACAAGACCGTCCCGTGTCTGGACCGCCGGTGGTGGTGGTGGCTGACCGACGGCCAGTCGGCTACGGTTAGATATTTGGGGTTAGGTTTTGTTTTTGCAATGAGGCCCCTATTTTCCTTTGTATTGTGAAAAACATTGAACTGGAATAATTGTTGGAAAAACCTTGGAGTTTTGTGTTTTGTATAGAGAATGAATAATTGGGATAATTTTAGAAAAACCCTGGACTATGTAGAATTGTAGGAAATAACTTAATTTATGGAAATTTCCATCTTTCCCTGGATTTCCATATTTTGTAGTAAACAAGATTAGTTGGGAAATTTCTTGTTTTTCCCTTGAACTTATGATGTTATGAGATATGACTCATACTTTTTGGTACATTGTATTTACCCACTTGCTTTATGTAAATATGTGAGGTTTGTGGAACAGGTTGTCCACCCACGTCATGACGAGTGGCCGTTGGAGTTGGGCTCTCGGGCTTGGGCGTGTGGTGATGGTGGGATGACATGTGAGGAGCGTATGACTAGCTGTTAGGGTTTCCCCCTGTGTTGTGGAGGTTTGGGAGGGTCCACCGACATTATGACGAATGGTTGTTAGGGCTCCCTTACAAACTTGGGCGTGTGGTCGGCTCTCGAAGTCGGGTGCAGAACTTGTCACTTGACGCACGTTGTGAGAGTCTTGATTTGAGACTCGAAAGTGTGGTGTACAGAGTCTTGATTTGAGACTCAAAAGCGGGATGTGTGTGCAGGTGGGACACGATAGGTGGGCCAAGTTTTAAAGTGTGACCACATAATCGATGTGCGGTCGCACTAATCGGCCAGAAAACATGGGGTCGCATATCCGAGCCCTGCATAGTCGCACAGGCCGCATATGCAACCTATGCAGCCTAATGACTAGTTGGCCCAACTAGCCGTTGGGCCACAGTATTAGGTGACGCATAGTGCGCCTGTGCGTCGCACATTGGGCTTGCGCCTGTGTGACTGCACAACTCCAACTAGTTGTTGGAGATTGAAAAACAGGGGGAAAATTCAGTTTTACACTATAAAAAAACCCCATACCTCTCTACTCTCCTCACAACCCCCATTCTCTCAATCTCACTCACATAATCTCACATTCTCACACATCTTCATCTTTCATGTTCAAAGTTCTAAAGTTTGGGTGAAAAGAAGACAGATTTGGTGATCGTGGTGAGGGTTTGGAAACCAAAATCTCTCCGAATCTTGACTCTGCTGCAACCTCCTTCCGTCTTCCATAATACAAGTGCACTCTTTTCATCCCTCTTTTAGTTTAATACTTAATTTTAGTGTAAAATGGCATATAACGGACCTAGTGGGGGCGAATATCCTCTGTCCCATGAAGAATTTATTCATATTCATCCCACAAAGGTAACTGACCCCGGATGGAAAAACGCACATTACCTTAGCCCTGAATTTAAATCCAAACTTGTATGTGAATTATGTGGTTATGTTAGTAGTGGTGGAATAAAATAGACATAAGCACCATCTTGCTCATTCTTATAGTTCAATTGCTAAACAATGTGCATATGCATCTGATCTTTATCGTCAAGAATTTGAATTAAATTTAAGGGCAAATTCTTGAAGATATTAAATTGAGAAAGCAATTTTAGATGACTACGTAGACTTAGATGATGTTGAGGGGTTCAGAACCCTCAGGTCCGGTTCCGATTCCGGTCAAGGTCATGGTGATGGAAGTTCATCTTCCTCTTAATGTCTCGTTCCTCAACCTCAAAAGAGGCAAAGGAACCGATCGAAATGGGGGACCAATGGACCCTTTTTGTCGTGGACGTCCCAACGACGTCATGGATAGAAATGAAGTTCCCGTCAAAACCACAATGTAGAACCATTTTAAAAAAGAGGAGAGAAAACAAATAAACCAACTTTGGGCTAAATTTTTCGATTGATCTTGTTTGTTTTTTAATGAACGCAAATCTAAAGAATTTAAAGATGCAATTGATAGAATTGCTAGATTTTGGTCGGGTTTGAAACTCGTTAATCCACACAAGGTTGCTGAACCCTGTCTGAGACGGGAACTTGAATCAACAAAAATCTTGTTAGATTCATGTAAGGAAGATTGGAAAATATATAGTTGTACAATTATGACTGATGGGTGGACTGATGGTTGTGCTCGTAGTATAATAATTTTTTTAACTAACTGCCCCACGGGCACCATGTTTTTTAAGCCTATCGATGCCTCTGCCCACTCCCAGACCGCAAACTACCTATTTAAGTTGATCGATAAGGTTGTGGAGGTAGTGGGAGAGAAATATGTTGACCAGGTCGTCCCCAACAATGACGTTGCTTATGTATCCACTGGTGGGATGTTGATGCAAAAAGGAATGTCGCTATTTGTTGAACGTTTTATTTAAACAGCAAGTGCACGGCCGCGTTGAAGCGGTGGCAAATATGGGTCGTCCTGAAGGAGGTGGGCAGCCTCTCGTTTGCACGAAATCAAGTGGCGAAAAAAAATGTAGAAGAGGGTTGATTATGCTACTCTACACTACACTACACTAAGAAGTACGAAATGCTAAAGAAAGAAACAAACGATGAAATACCAACTAAGCTAAGAACAAAATGCTAGAATTCAGGAATGGGAAAACCCCTAAGGGGTGGAGTGAGGGCACACATGCAAGAGGTGGGTGTTGAACACATTCTTTAAGCACAAATGAAGGTGGTGTTATCATGCACAGGAAGTGTCTAAGTGTTATGACAAAACCTATCAATCTATTCACCAACCTAGTTGGTTTAACATTTAGATATGCAAGTTGTTTATTCCAGAACTTAAACAAGTATGAGAGGTATCCAATTATTTTGGGAAAACTCATCAAGTTATAGATTCTATCCTAAACAATCAAGCATACATTCATGTTTTATCAACACATTCGAAATAAAGCATTCATTCCATTCTCATTGGCATGTATGTACATCTACTCCACCCCAAAGGGTATGGAACTACTCACTAAACATTAGACTAATTATTAAACTAACAAAAGAAAGCATATTAACAAAGCTATTTAAAACTAATGAAATGAAATTAAGCAAAGTAAAACAAACAACATGAAACAAACAACATAAAGAAGAAGTTTTTACTAAGATTACTCACAATTTAAGTAGCATCCTCCCACTTTAGTGTGTGCTTCAAGGCCTCACTTCAGTAGGAAGATTAACCACTCAAAATATGAAGTTGTTACATTAGAAGGTGAAGAGTTCTATTTATAGCCATAGAAAAAGCCACTCCGTGACTGTAAGACCCGTTCTCCTGCTATAATAATAATAAATCCACTCTCCTCGGTTATGCATAATTTAGTTCTTAGAATGTCAATTTGTGTTATGGTATGTTTGTTTAAGTATATTTGATCGGATTTCCCATTGGTCGATCGGGTGCGACACATCGAGCTAGTTCGCGGTGGGTTGAATCGATTGACTCAATTTGGGCCCGGATGTGTGTAGAGACGACTTTTGGCTGAGCTTGGTTAGGAGTGGCATGGAATGGGAAGAGGGTTTGGGAGTTACACGAATTTTGCAAGGGAGACTTTTGGGTGTCCATGCTAGCACCATTCTTGGCAAGTTTTGAAGTGGCTCATGGCTAGGAAGTTGGAGGGTTGTGTGCACAAATATAAGGCCCTCCCATTCGTCCTCTTCCTCCCCTTTCCATCTTCACACACACCATTTCAGACCACTCATCCCTCCTTTCCAGCAGATTGGTGGGCTGATCTCCGTAGAGTTGGGAGCTACGTCAAGTGCAGCCTGGTGCGGCTAGAAGAAGAGATTGTGGGCAGAATCTCCGGAAAAACTTGGGCAATCTTCTTGCCAATCAGGTATGCTCCTGGACCCTTAGTGTAGTAGGAAGCATGGAGTGTTGGATGGAGATTAGTCCTGCACAAATAGAGTGGTCGGTCTGAGGTTTGGAGTTGCACAAATGGAGATCTACCCGGTAGGGTGGACTGTGGTGCACTCTTCAAATTTTCAGAGGTTGGCTAAGCACCTCTCCATCTACCACGAATTTTGACTCATGATTCCTTGGTGGTTGTTGGAAAAACTAGAGGTGGTGAGGCTGGGTCGTGGAGATCTAGAGGAGAGGGGTTTTTGCGTGCATGTTGTGCTTCTTGCCATCTTGTGATGTTGTTTTGTGAGCTTCGAATATTATACTTGTGTGTGATATTGTGATCATGTTCAGATGTGTTTGCATGAGATATTCTCAGATATTAGAGTCACGTATTTATGTGTTATTTCATGAGTAGGGTCAGACATCATATGTAGGACTCGTTACTGAATTCTGCTCTTACGTCCATGCATGATCTAACTAGTAAGTATAAATAATATTGCATGAATCGCTCTGATTTTAGTCCAGAAATCATTAACACCCATACACACTCTGATTTGTTGATCCCTTATGATATATTCATGACATTCCAGCAGTGAATAAATCGAATACTTTCATCAAGATTATAATGTAACAAGTATAGT
Source organism: Triglochin maritima (assembly GCA_963682175.1). Lineage (NCBI taxonomy): Eukaryota > Viridiplantae > Streptophyta > Magnoliopsida > Alismatales > Juncaginaceae > Triglochin > Triglochin maritima. The sequence goes on along the minus strand of OY821788.1, from coordinate 24,084,618 downwards.
TGCCGTCTCGACTCGAACATTGCGTTGAGTTCATCGAATCTGATTTTATTCGAACCATGTCTAGATCAGGAGTACAATCAGATTTGTGTATGATATATCTGACATATCTCACTATGCTCTCACACGAGACTAAACCAGGACTCATCTATGATCTATGCTACTCATACTATGACATCTAGTATTGTGCAAATCAACCAACATGCATGTCCATATATATCTGTTTTGACTATGAAGGAACGTAGACTCCTGATTTCAGAGGCATGTTTATATATATAGGACTACTGTTACATGTATGAATTAAGTCCCATCCACCTATTCTCTGAGCATGTTCGGATCACAAGTTCTAATGCATATGATTGACATCATTTCATGCTTATATTTGTATCTTATATCCATTATCTTTCACCTAAACAATGCTATGTCACGAGTTCTATATTTAGTTTTCAGGAATAAATAGGTTTGAAGAGATGAAGCATAAAAGGACCCAAAATCTGAGAAAAAGGACTGAATTGTGAGATCTGAGGACCAAGATGCAAGGAAGAAGGACCTGATTGCAAGACAGAAGGACCTAAGAGCAAAACAGAATACTCCACACCATCATGGGGAGTATTTTGCCAATTCGATTCGGGTCGGAGCTCCAACAAACCAACCAGATGCATCCAAGACCAAGACACACAACAAGGAAGGCCCACAAACAAATCCAGACGGATCTGGATCATATAGGCCGCCAATTGGCGGTCTGGATTGGCCCAAATCCACCTAATTTTCTCCTGGACTTGTATTAATGTGTGCTTAGTCTATTTTTGGTATTGGTTTAGTCCCACATCGGGGGATTGTCCCCGATTAGCTTTTTCCATGCTTATAAATAGAACTCTTCACCTTCCATTGTAATTACCCATTGCTTGGTGGCATTCTCTCTACTAAGGAGTGAGCCTTGAAGCAAAAACTCAAGGTGGAGAAGAATGCTACCTTCAATGTGAGTCATTTGTTAATAAAATAATTCTTCTAGTTTATTTTAATCTTGTCTTTTAATTTGTGCATGTTTGTTTAGTCTTTCCTTTCCTTTTATGTTTCTTTAATGCTTCTTGCCTTCTTAGTTAACTTTCATTTCAGTATTATGCGTTCTTTTGCTAATATAGTTAGTGTAATGAGTAGTGAGTAGTTCCATCCCCATTTGGGGGGTGGAGAAATATGTGATATAATCATGTAGTGTATTAAGTGTGTGTTATTTTTATCCCTTGAGCTTTATATGATTTCCATAACCATCTAATGAGTCTCCACTCTTATCTTTGATATGCTAATGCTCTTAAATGAAGCTTAGCTTATGGTTTGATTAGTGGACCTATTTTATGGGGAATGATAAGGTTAGGATATGGATAAAGTTAATGTTGGAAACACAATTTGTAGTGTATGTACTCTTGTTGCCTTTTCCTTAGCTAATGTCTTGTATGTTTTAATGATGTAGTCATCTTAATTCATGTGGAGGCATAGTAGGGTCTAGTCTTTATACATGAGTTCATTTAGTTTCATTCCAATTATTGTCTTGTATGTTTTAATGATGTAGTCTTATCTTAATTCATGTTGAGGCAAAGTTGGATGTAGTTTTATGATTTCATGCACTACATTTGTGAGGAGCTTAATGAACACACACACACACTTCTTTATGTTCACATTATTTCGCTACCCCCTTTAGGGTTTAGTTTTTATTGCTTCTTTTCCATTTCCATTTGCATTGTAGTGTAGTTTAGTGTAACCAACCTTTCTCTCCTTCTTTTTACCTCTCGCCTTCGAACAAACCAAGTTTTGACACACCTCCCAGTGGACGACCCGTATTTGCCACCGCTTCAACGCGGCTGTGCACTTGCGGTTAAATATAAAACGATCAATCAAGTTTTTGAAGCCGTTGCCGGGGAGGTGCTCTGTCCAGACCTTGGTTTGGACGATTCGAGGGGTTTTTAATTTTTTGTTTCTAGTGTTTCTTAGTTTCAGGGAACCAGCACATCAAGGGGAGGCTACTGAAGAAGTTTGAGTAAGAGAAACCACAAAAGGACCGCCAATCAGCGGTTGGAGCCCGCCAATTGGCGGCCTGGTAAGGGTTTCCTGCTTCCAAATTTTTTGTGGTAGTTAGTTCTGTAATTGGTGTTATCTGGGAGTCCAATTTTGCATGTTGTGACTTCGTGTTTGCTCCCAGATCATTAATCACTCCCCCTTTAATCAACTTGGACCATAAAACTCAAAGCAAAAGATTAGACTCTTTGCCATCTAGGTCATGCATCATATGTAGACCTTGCATGCATCTTTCTTTTCTTTGCTTTACATTTTGTCGTTGATTGCTGGAGTGAGGTACGCATTCCTTATCACTCATTCACGCATTAGGACATTCATTAGTGAGTAAGGTTTGCATCGAAACAAGAGTGAGGTGAGTGCTTGTTTCGTGAGTTGCTTGCTAGCCTAAGATTTCAAAACATCTTTAAGGGGCATCACCTATAGTCTTCAAAGATAGGGTGGGGGATTTCATCACCCCTCCCTTAGCCCCAAAAAGCACACTCAAGTAAAGCCTTAACTAAAAGCAAGTAGACATTGACCCTAGGATTTTGGACGCACTAGGAGAGTAATCTAGTTGAGACCGCCATGACCTGATCGGCGTTGCCTACCTTGTCGATAATAGGAGGTACTGGATCTCCAGATCTGGTATCACTTGCTGGGCATTGTGGTCCTCGTTGTAGGGAGGTGAGGCGTGTCGAGGCTAGTGACGTCGAAGTTAGGCGTCGTCTAGCCTAAGGACCCATTGCCTTACATTGTTTGAGCCATGCTTGGTAGTTAGGCTTCTACCTTCACCCTGTACCCTCGCTAGCTCTAGGGATTCTTCCCTTCTCATCTGAGTCATCTTCTTCTCACCTTCTTCTATGTTATAGTCTCCTCCCCTTTACACTCTCTGGTAGCATTTTAGGGTCGAGTCGAGCACTTTATGCGAGCTTAGTCTCGTGGTGGTGAGAGTGGTCGACTCGAGAGTTGTTTGTTGAGATGGATGGTTACATGGGCGACCATCCATATCATTGTTGGGACCATGACGATTATCCCTGGTACTCCGGACCCATGCAACCTGGGGAGGCTCAGACGAACACCCCGTATGGTTGGGATAATCCTCATTGTGTGACTGAGCAATCTTCATATTGGGGTAACATGAGAGAGGCACCGACCGCGAGACCACCATCTAGTTACGTCGGATCATATGTTGGTCATCAAACTAAGACATTACAAGAACCTTTGGCCTCTTTCATGCATGTAGTAGATGACATGGGTGCACCGGTGGCTCTAGTAGCCGTACCGTGTCACTATTGTGGGTTGAGTGGTCATGATTTCGGGGAATGTCCTTATGTTCCCCCAGAGCCTGAGTATGAGCATACATTTTCCCAAAATGCTCATTATGACCATTACGCATCCGCGTACAATCCGAGAGTGATGGATTCGTGGGGAGACAATTCGTATTCAAATTCTTATACTTCATTTCCACCACAGTATCCTCCTCCCGAATACCCAGAATTCTACCAACACCCCACTCCAAATCATTGGACTCATTCTCAGCCAATCAACACCCAACCTCAAAATTTCCCAAGCTCTGACTTGGACCTCATCGTTGACCGCATACCTGATTCCTTGAAACAAACTTTCCTTACGTTCATGGAAACCACTCAACAGTCCATACAAAATATGACACTGCAAGTGAGTCAAATGTCGCAGCAATTACGTGAACGTGAGGAGAGTGACATTTCATGTCAACATGAGGATTCTTCTTTTGATATCGAACCACCACCACATCCACAAATTCAAAGCACAACCTTTCAAAGTCAAACTTCTAGTCAGTTTGAGGGACTTGGGGTTTCAATTCACGATCACTTAGTGGAGGATTCGATTCAAATTGAGAATAACTTGGACCAGCTTCATTATGAGTCGGCACAGGATTGTGCCTTATCTTTTTGTCCCGTGGCCCTTGAGCCACATGATCTTCATGTTGTGCCTCTTAAGGACTCACCTCTGGTGGAGCAAGAGCTCCCTAGTACCCTCAATTTCAAACAACCTGATGAGAGTTTGCCTCTCACTACTGTTCCTGATCATCTTGGAAATGATGGAACATCAAACAACTACATTGCTCATGAGGGTATTAGGAGTTCCTTGGAGGATACCTTGGGTATGAGACCCACTGTTTGTTCGCCTGTTGTGTCGGATATGCATAACGTGGTGCTTGACCTCGTTCCAACCCACCAGCCTGTTGGTTGGAGAGTTTGGATTGACGATCATAACTTCAGCAGCGCAACGGGAGAAACTCTTCTTCCGTTGGCCCTCATTTCCCAAACTCTTGAGAGGTTCAAGCTCTTTCAGTTTGATCCTTTGAATGAGACGCCTTTGCGTCCAATTCACGAACCTCTCATTTCATTTGGTGCTCTTTGTGAAGGGGGCCCACGCATGAGTATTCTGGCCCCGCGTGGTGTCATGTTACCTTTCCAAGTGCATTGACCCACTCTTGAGGTTCCCATTTGATGTCTTTTGACAAATGAAGATGGGAACTTATGTTTGTACATAGTTATATAAAAAAAAGAAAAAAAAAGAAAAAAAAGAAAAAAAAGAAAAAAGAAAAAAGAAAAAAGAGTTCAATAAAAGACTCCTTCAGTGAGCGTCGATTGTTGTGAGCCCCAACCCTTGTGTATTTGGGCTCCATTTCTTTCATGTATTTGTACCCTTTCTTTAGCATCTCACAGGTTTTGAGGGAATTTGGGTTGTGTCCATCAACATAGCCATACACTTCCCTTTATACTTCACGTTGGTGAGATCTCTCCTTTTTCATGCATAAATCCATGTAGTATCTTGCTTGCATTCATTGAGGACAATGCATGAAGTAGGTGTCGGGGGGTGTTTTACGTGTGTACATAGTTGAGTCTTTTTCCTTTGATTTTGTTTTCTTTTGTTTGCATTTTTAGGGTCATGATAGTGTGTTGCATTTAATATCGATATATCTGCTTGCCATGATCCTTGGGTGACTTGTCTTCTTTTGCTTGCCTAGTACTTCAAAATTTTCACATTTCTTTCAAAATCTTCATGTGTTTTCGAAAGAAAATGTTTTGTGGGTTTTGCGTGTGTTTAGCATGTGCAAAACCGTTGAGAGGCAAAGTAAAAAGAAAGCTCCCAAAATTGTCTTGAACTTGACGCATTAGAATATCTAGTACGTGGCTTTAGGATTTATCTAGTCGTTAGGATGCACCCCAGTTTTCCTTTGGGGGTGAGTAATCATAGGGTTTCAGTGCTCAAACATTCAAAGAAGTCCACCCTGAACCTAGTGAGTCAATAATTCGTGTTTGTTAATTTAGGAAGTTTGTTGTAGTCAAGGACCCTCTTAATCTTGTTGTGAGACATTAAGTGTAGGGGTTTTGGTTCATGTGTAGATAAGAAATAAGTGAGTAGGTATTCTCTCTTCTCGCACGGCTCCTATCACTCGGGAAAGTAGGTCTGAAGGGACTTTGTGCCTGGTGCTTTCGAGTCATCTGACTTGGGATGCGCCGACCGAACTCCCGTTACACGGGTGGTAGGGATTGCCCTATGTGGAGATTTGGGGAAAGGTGTACGTGATAGTGTAAGTCCTCATGGGCAATGATGCACGAAACCTGACCCTGGGAGAATGAAGCTCCAACTAATAAAAAGAAAAAAAAATTGTGTGAAAAGAAACAAAAAGAAAAAAAATTGGTAATGCAAATAAGAACCTTAATGGACCTTACACTTTGTATCACTTGAGGATCTTGAGGTTGTCCATGTCTTTCACTTAATTCCTTAGTTAACTCTCACGAATAACTCATTAGGCTAGGTGTGTGGACTGATTACATATATAGAGTCGACCCGTAGTATTACCGCATTCCATGATCGACAAAATAAGTCCAACGAGTCGTGTAGCTAGATTGATTAATGCATCTTGTTCGGATTTTGTGGGTATATCCGCTGAAAACCCTCAGGAGACAACACTCCTCCTCCTTGGCGACAAGGAGGTCTAACGGCTTGTTGCACGTGCTAAGTGCAACCGTGATTCCTACGAAAGTGAGTTAGGATTTCTTGTTTTTTCATATGCTTTTCTCTTTCTTTGTTTTGCTCGGGACTAGCAAAAGTTAGGCGTGGGGGTATTTGATTGACATCATTTCATGCTTATATTTGTATCTTATATCCATTATCTCTCACCTAAGCAATGCTATGTCACGAGTTTTATGTTTAGTTTTCAGGAATAAATAGGTTTGAAGAGATGAAGCATAAAAGGACCCAAACGCTAGTAAAAAGGACTGAATTGTGAGATCTGGGGACCAAGATGCAAGGAAGAAGGACCTGATTGCAAGACAGAAGGACCTAAGAGCAAAACAGAATACTCCACACCATCATGGGGAGTATTTTGCCAATTCGATTCGGGTCGGAGCTCCAACAAACCAACCAGATGCATCCAAGACCAAGACACACAACAAGGAAGCCCACAAACAAATCCAGACGGATCTGGATCATATAGGCCGCCAATTGGCGGTCTGGAACCGCCAATTGGCGGTCTGGAACCGCCAATTGGCGGTCTGGAACCGCCAATTGGCGGTCTGGATTGGCCCAGATCCACCTAATTTTCTCCTGGACTTGTATTAATGTGTGCTTAGTCTATTTTTGGTATTGGTTTAGTCCCACATCGGGGGATTGTCCCCGATTAGCTTTTTCCATGCTTATAAATAGAACTCTTCACCTTCCATTGTAATTACCCATTGCTTGGTGACATTCTCTCTACTAAGGAGTGAGCCTTGAAGCAAAAACTCAAGGTGGAGAAGAATGCTACCTTCAATGTGAGTCATTTGTTAATAAAATAATTCTTCTAGTTTATTTTAATCTTGTCTTTTAATTTGTGCATGTTTGTTTAGTCTTTCCTTTCCTTTTATGTTTCTTTAATGCTTCTTGCCTTCTTAGTTAACTTTCATTTCAGTATTATGCGTTCTTTTGCTAATATAGTTAGTGTAATGAGTAGTGAGTAGTTCCATCCCCATTTGGGGGGTGGAGAAATATGTGATATAATCATGTAGTGTATTAAGTGTGTGTTATTTTTATCCCTTGAGCTTTATATGATTTCCATAACCATCTAATGAGTCTCCACTCTTATCTTTGATATGCTAATGCTCTTGAATGAAGCTTAGCTTATGCTTTGATTAGTGGACCTATTTTATGGGGAATGATAAGGTTAGGATATGGATAAAGTTAATGTTGGAAACACAATTTGTAGTGTATGTACTCTTGTTGCCTTTTCCTTAGCTAATGTCTTGTATGTTTTAATGATGTAGTCATCTTAATTCATGTGGAGGCATAGTAGGGTCTAGTCTTTATACATGAGTTCATTTAGTTTCATTCCAATTATTGTCTTGTATGTTTTAATGATGTAGTCTTATCTTAATTCATGTTGAGGCAAAGTTGGATGTAGTTTTATGATTTCATGCACTACATTTGTGAGGAGCTTAATGAACACACACACACACTTCTTTATGTTCACATTATTTCGCTACCCCCTTTAGGGTTTAGTTTTTATTGCTTCTTTTCCATTTCCATTTGCATTGTAGTGTAGTTTAGTGTAACCAACCTTTCTCTCCTTCTTTTTACGTCTCGCCTTCGAACAAACCAAGTTTCGACACACCTCCCAGTGGACGACCCGTATTTGCCACCGCTTCAACGCGGCCGTGCACTTGCGGTTAAATATAAAATGATCAATCAACTTTTTGAAGCCGTGCCAGAAGAGAGAATACCTACTCACTTATTTCTTATCTACACATGAACCAAAACCCCTACACTTGCGGTAGGGGTTTTGGTTCATGTGTAGATAAGAAATAAGGCATACGTCTACTCAAATTCTAATGGATATGTCTCCTCAAATTTATGGTTTATGCTATCGATTACCTGTAGTGGTTGATCATCATGTATTCTGTTGCTATACATGCTTTTTGTTATTCGTTTATTACCAATATATGACTGATATGAGGTGTTGTGTGGTGATTTTAGTTGACCCTTAGGATATCAGGCCTTATGACATCTTTATCATGACCCGTAGATAACTCAATGTGTTGTTTACCTTGAATTGCAATTAGGGTTGTCTGCTTGCTGATTTGTGTTTGGTTATTGTTGGGATGTTCTGATTTTGTTTTGTTTGGGGCTGTTAGGAGGGTATCCGGATACCTTTCCTTGAGCTCACTCCATCCACTATAGATGCATTAGATTTTAGATGCTTAAGTAGCTTGCATCGCATTTAATCTGATTAATAATTCTGGGCACATTCTGTTTTGGGCCGACGGGCCACGAGTGGGTCCTCTAGCTAGAGAGGCCATTCACATAAGACCTTCACGTTGGGAGGCCAGGCGTAAGATAAGTCCTGGGCAGGCGCGCTGCCATTCTGTCTCAGGGTAGGTATTCCCAAGTTCGCGATGGCACCATGTAGGTCACTTGCCGCGAATTGGGACACTTATCCGGCGCACCGCTTTGTGCCGAGCGGTGGGTCACTGTCGAGTGACCGCCTTTGACCAGCGAGGCTGGTATTTTGGTTCCTATTGAGGAATGATTCGGGTGCGCCCGACCGGCACGGCTTAGGGAGTCGTAGCCTTCTGTTGCATTATGTGCTTTTCTGTTTCTGTTTTGGATGCTTTTGTCTTAGATAGATTGCATGCATTCTTCCATATAACTCTGATTGGGCCAGGGCATACTGGGTTTTCTTTATAGAAAACTCACGCATATATTGATGCGGTGCTTGCAGGTACATAAATTCCTACAGGGTAGACTGGACGAGTAGTCGAAGATTCTGTACACGAGGGACACGTCGACCAGATTCTTCTGTTTGTCTTTTGCTTCCGCATTATTTATGATGTATTTCCCTTTTGAACTTGATGTAATGTATTTGACCTTGTTACCATATATGGATAATCTCTAACTTTTCAGTTATGTTTTATGTTAGTCTATCCATGTATGATCTCTCTACGTATTGTCGAGTCGTTGTTTGGTCTGTTTTTTGTAACTCCTTCGGTCGTCGCGGAGGTCTCTGATCGCGACACTTGTAATCTTTCCCAGTGTGCGTACCCGTGAGATCGGGGGCGTTACAGGGACAATCCCCTGATGCGGGACTAAACAGATACCAAAAATAGCCTAAACAAATGCTAATACATATGCTCCAGAAAACTCAGCGGATCCGGGAAGATCCGGACCGCCAATTGGCGGTTCCACACTGCCAATTGGCGGTCTACAGGATCCGGATCACACTTGGTTTCAGGTCCTTCTTCCTTGCATCTCAGTCCCCAGATCTCACAATTCAGTCCTTTTTCCCAGCTTTTGCGTCCTTTTATGCTTCATCTCTTCAAACCTATTTATTACTGAAAACTAAACGTAAAACTCGTTACATAGCATTGTTTAGGAGAAAGATAATGGATATAAGATAAAAATATAAGCATGAAATGATGTCAATCAAATACCCCCACACCTAACTTTTGCTAGTCTCGAGCAAAACAAAGAAAGGAAAAAGCATACGAAAAACATGAAATCCTAACTCACTATCGTAGGAATCACGGTTGCACTTAGCACGTGCAACAAGCCGTTAAACATACTTATCGCCAAAGAGGAGGAGTGTTGTCTCCTGAAGGTTTTCAGCGGATATACCCACAAAATCCGAACAAGATGCATTAATCAATCTAGCTACACGACTCGTTGGACTCATATTGTCGATCATGGGACGCGGTAATACTACGGGTCGACTCTATATATGTAATCGGTCCACACACCTAGCCTAATGAGTTATTCGTGAAAGTTAGTTAAGGACTTAAGTGAAAGACATGGACAACCTTAACTTCTGAATGTGATACAATGTGTAAAGTCCATTTTGGTTCTTATTTGACTTTTTTTTCTTTTTCTTTGGAGCATTTTATTGGTTGGTGTTTGATTCTCCCAAGGTCAGGTTTCGTGCATCATTGCCTATGAGGACTTACACTATCACGTACACCTTCCCCCAAATCTCCACATAGGGCGATCCCTCCCACCCATGTAACGAGAGTTCGGTTGGTTCATCCCAAGTTGGATGACTCGAAAGCACCAGGCACAATGTCCCCTCAGACCTACTTTCCCGAGTGAAAGGAGCCGTGCGAAAAGAGGGAACACCATTTATTTATTTATCTACATGGGAACCAAAACCCCTACACTTAGTTTCACAAAAAGAGATTAAGGGCCATTGACCACGACAAAATTCCTTATATTAACAAACACGAATTATTTGACTCACTAGGTTCAAGGTGGACTTCTTTAAATATTTGAGTGCTGAATTCCTATGATTACACGCCCCCTGAGGGAAAACCGGGGTGCATCCTAATGACTCGATAAGACCTAAAGCCAGTAAACTAGATATCCCAATGCATCAAGTTCAAGACAATTTTGGGAGCTTTCTTTTTACTTTGCCTCTCAATGGTTTTGCACATGCTAAACACATGCAAAACCCACAAAACAATTTCTTTCGCAAACACACGAAGATTTTGAAAGAAATGTGAAAATTTTAAAGCACTAGGCAAGCAGAAGAAGACAAGTCACCCAAGGATCATGGCAAACAGATATATCAATGTTAAATGGGGCACACTAACATGACCCTAGCAGTACAACCAAAAGAAAACTAAAAAAAACAAAAAAAAGACACAAACTATGTACAAACGTGAAAACACCCCCCACACCTAATCCATGCATTGTCCTCAATGTATGGCAAAATGGTGCCAATGCATGGATAGGGTGTATTGGACTAATGACGGCGGCCAGAAGGGCCCAAAGAGGCACCTCTCTCAAGAGCCGACAACTTCCTATAGATCTTCAAGTTTTACTTGGCTAAGATAACGTTCTGCTGCTCGACCGCCATATCAGAAATTTTGGTGTTAAAGAGCGTTCCTGAGGTCACAGACGAGTTTGAGGAACTGGCTCTAACATCTTCCTCCATGTAGTCAGGCCCCCATGCCTTAGGAAGGCAATGGCGAAATGACGGGGTCATCTTCGCTACCTCGACGTCGGTGCCTTGGCGCCTCAGCATGCGCTCAAATCGTGGGATGTCCAACATGCCACACAATTTGGTACTCATAGTTGGCAAACAGTGTATATCTTTCAGCTTGGCATTCACCAAAACGTCGAACAATGTTTGACAAATGCAGTGTGGTGAACCATCCATCATACTATACACGATTCGCAAACTAGGTGTGAAAAATGTGGAGGTCCGCTCTTGGCGCAACACATTTCTACACACCCACCTGGCTACAATGTGCACATTAGAGTAAATGTGCACATTAGGTACTCCCCCATGTGATGAAATAGGTTGCCCACACCCAAGCATAGATCGATAAAAATTGATATCGTGGGGGTGTCACGGTGTGCTTCACCCCTCTGAGAGTGATACTGAACTTGAGTGGACCGGTCTGGTCACACTCCAGTTTAGTAAAGAATTCATGTACGAGAGGCTCTACGTACATGGATTCATCGCCCTCATATAATAAATGGTACCACCCTTTAGCAACGATTCGATCGTAGAAGGGTTCTCCGAATTCACAAATCAGGGAGGCAAAATTGAGTCTTGGAATTAAATGATGGCTGGCCATACCTGAACCTACCTTGCCGAGCTTTAACGACAAAGCACAAAACGGCGAAGACGAACATGGAACGAGCAGAGAGGAAACCACCGCACGCCAACTCCAGCAGCAAAACAGACCCCCAACCATGCAACCAACAGAGCACCCCAAATCAAACACCCAGACGAAGAAAGAAAGGAAACGGAGAACAACCGACCGCTGATTGGCGGTTCCAAACCGCGAATGAGCGGTATGTTCTTCGGATCTAAGGCAGAAATTTGGGTGGAGGTGAGAGCACAAAGAGAAACGCGTTATCTTCTGCTGGAAAAACGCGTAGGGCAAGGGCATCACACGTTATTAACAAGGGAAAGGGAAAATATCACATAGGCCTTCCAATTTTTTGCTTTTTATCATTTTTTTCTGTTTTTTTTCTTTTCAACAAAACACTAATATGTATGGTTTGAGGTGTTGTCCATTAACTTTGAACATGTCCCCATTCCTAGGATTTTGAATCTCAACCGCCCCATGAGGGGAGACGGTTAAAACAATGAAGGGCCCTGACCAACGGCAACAAAGTTTCCCTGAAAACAAGCGGAGGCGAGAATTATACAACAAGACCTTTTGCCCCACCTCGAACGTTTTGACTCGTACCAAGCGATCGTGGAAAATTTTAGTGCGGGACTTGCAGATCTTGGCATTCTCATAAGCCTCATTCCTCAACTCCTCCAACTCGTTGAGGTCTAACTTGCGATTGAAACTGAAAACATCAAGACTCGTGTTAAGATGTTTGATTGCCCATAATGCCCGATGCTCAAGTTCTACCGGAAGATGGCAAGCTTTGCCATAAACTAGTCGGTAGGGGGACATGCCAAGGTCGGTTTTAAATGCAGTGCGGAAAGCCCACAATGCATCATTAAGCTTGACAGACCAATCTTTCCTTGAAGCATTAACCGTTTTCTCAAGAATTTGCTTGTGTTGACGGTTGGAAATTTCAACCTGGCCACATGTTTGAGGATGATAAGGTGTGGCCAACTTGTGCGTGATGGAGTATTTCCTCAACACTGCCTCAAGGGATCGGTTCACAAAGTGTGTCCCCCGATCACTTATGATACAACGAGGTGTCCCAAACCTTGCGAAGATGTGTTCTTTAAGAAATTTGATCACAACCTTGCGATCTTTAGTGCGAGTGGGGATTGCTTCAACCCACTTTGACACATAATCAACCGCCACCAGGATGTAAGTGTGACCATGGGACACGGGGAAAGGACCCATGAAGTCAATTCCCCAAATATCAAAGATGTTAACCACTAAGATAGGATTGAGTGGCATCATATCCCGTCTGCCAATGCGGCCCACATGTTGGCACCTATCGCATGCTTTGCAAAATGCAAAAGCGTCTTGGAACAACGTGGGCTAGTAAAAACCGCATTGGAGTACTTTGGGAGCGGTTTTCATGGCACCGAAGTGCCCACCACATGCCTCCTTATGGCAACAGGATAAGACACTCTGAATCTCGTCGTTAGGAATGCACCTCCTTATGATTTGATCAGCACAATACATAAATAAGTATGGATCATCCCAATAGAAGTGCTTAACTAACGACTAGAATTTCGCTGTCTCACTGTGTCCAATGAGCCGGCACCTCCCCGGTTGCTAAATAGTTCACAATGTCAGCGAACCAGGGGGTGAGGCTATTGCCATATGGTTCTCATCAGGAAAAATCTCGTTCACCGGTGGATCCAGTGAAAGACCAATGGGGATGCGAGATAGGTGATCAGCCACGACATTCTCGCATCCCTTCTTGTCCCGTATTTCAAGGTCGAATTCTTGTAACAACAAGATGCAATGCAGGAGATGGGGTTTCGCATCCTTTTTAGACAAAAGGTAGCGAAGAGCTGAGTGATCAGTGTAGATGATGACATGCGACCCTATGGGGTACTGGCGAAATTTTTCCAACGTAAATATGATCGCGAGGAACTCTTTCTCAGTAACGGAGTAGTTGAGCTGGGCGTCATTGAGAGTACGACTTGCATAATAGATCACATGATGCGATTTGTCGACTTTCTGACTCAAAACCACTCCTATCGCGTAATCAGAAGCAGCACACATCAGCTCCAATGGTAGAGTCCACACCAGTGCCTTAATAATAGGAGCGGAGGTCAACTCACGCTTCAGAAACTCAAATGCAGTCAGGCACTTCGGTATAAACTCCAAGGAGGTTACTTTAGCAAGCAAGCTCGTCAAAGGACTAGCTATCTTGCTGAAATCCTTAATAAATTGCCGGTAAAAACCGGCGTGTCAAGGAATGAACGGATTTCTTTTACCGAGGTGGGTGGCGGAAGCTTAGAAATAACCTCCTTCTTTGACCTATCCACCTCGATACCATCATGAGATACCACGTGACCCAACACGATGCCTTTTGTAACCATGAAATGACAATTTTCCCAATTAAGGGCTAAGTTCGTTTCCGAACACCTTTTGAGAGCAAGGCTCAGGTGGTGCAAGCACTCATCAAAGGAGTTGCCATGAACCAAGAAATCATCCATGAACATCTCAAGGAAGTTCTCGACCATATCAGAAAAGATACTTAACATGCAACATTGGAATGTTGCAGGTGCATCCGTCTATAAGAAAACGTCCCAAAAGGGATCCGTCTATAAGAAAACGTCCCAAAAGGACAAGTGAACGTGGTTTTCGCCTGGATTTCGGGGGCGACTGGGATTTGATTGTACCCCGAATAACCATCAAGGAAACAGTAATAGGCGTGCCCGGTGAGTCTCTCCAACATCTGGTCGATGAAAGGTAGATGGAAGTGGTCCTTACGCGTGACCGCGTTCAAATTCCTATAGTCAATACAAACTCGCCACCCAGTTTGAAGTCGTGTGGGTACAAGATCATTGTTGTAATTCTGGACAACAGTGATACCCGACTTCTGGGGCATAACCTGGACAGGACTTACCCAAGTACTGCCCGAAATGGGGAAAATGATGCCATGATCTAAACACTTGATGATCTTTTTCTTAACTACTTCTGTCATGGCTGGATTTAAATGCCTCTGTGGGTCGCGACGTGGTTGTGCCTCATCCTCCATAAAGATGTGGTGCTGCCCGACGTCGGGACTTATCCCTTTGATGTCCCTCAAGGACCACCCAATGGCTGATTTGTGCTCCTTTAGGACTTGAATCAGACGTTCTTCCTGATCACCAGTCAACATCGATGAAATAATCACCGGAAATGACCTATTGGGACCAAGAAAAACGTGTTTCAATTCCTTGGGGAGTTCTTTGAGCTCAGGTGTGGGTGGCTCCTCAAGGCGAGGAGTGATATCTAGCTCGAGATGTAAGATAGGAGGAGCTCGCATGTACTGAACAACATGCACATCATTGCTCAACTCACCCCCGTCCTCTTCATGATCAGAGTCATCCATGAAGTAATCATTTAAATTCTCATGAATTAGGGGGTACTCTTCTTCCAATTCTTCTTCCACGTCCCGGATAAGATTGACTTCCATGGGGTCCTCAAAAGATGTCGGATGCCTAGCCATATTGAACACATGGAATGTCGCGGTCAAGTTCCCGAACGACAATTTCATGAGTGTAGTACGACAATTGCTCAAGGCATTTGACGTCGCCAAAAAAGGTCTACCCAAAATCATTGGAATCTGAGAGTGGGTTGTCTTAATTGGTTCGGTCTCAAGGACGACGAAGTCAACAGGAAATATGAAATCACCGATCTTGATTGGGACATCTTCAATGACCCCCAACGAGACTTTGCTCGAACGATCAACCAACTGCAAAGTTGTTTTCGTAGGCTTAAGAGTGCCTAGGCTTAATCGTTGATACATAGAAGCAGGTAAGAGGTTAACCGCCGACCCTAGATCTAGCAAAACATTGTTAATACGAGAATCCCCAATGATACATGAAATTGTTGGACTGCCCGGGTCCTTCAATTTCACGTACGTAGGGTTCGAGATGATAGAGCTCACATTAGCCGCCAAAAAGGCTTTGCTAGGGACGTTGGTTTTCCTCTTAGATGTACAGAGATTCTTTAGGAATTTTGCATAGGGAGGTATTTGTTGAATCATGTGTAACAAAGGAATGTTGACACTTTCACTTTGTTTCTTACACAACCTACTCGGATGAGGAGCTTTTGGTAGGTATGTCTTCGGCGGAGCCGGAGAAGGAGGCTTTGGTGTATTACTCTCACCCTCGGCCTCTTTCTCACCATCATTTCCACAAGGGGGCGACACAGATGGATTTTTTGGCAAGGATACGTGGTTGTTGACCTGCTTCCCATTTCTCAGGGTCACAATGGCATTAACATGGTCCACAGGTTCTTCCACGTAGTTCACTTGCCCCCCTGTGGTCTTGAACTTGCATTTTGCATGTTCGAGTGCTGTTGAACACGGAGGTTAGCCACAGGTTGGCTAGGCAAGCTCCCTCTCTCTCTCTCATGTACAGACTGAGCCAACTGACCCATCTAAAGCTCGAGAGATTTGTTGGTCTGCTGATTCGAAGTGTGAACTTGACTCGTAGACGACATGAAGTTTTTTACAGAGTTCTGAAGTCCACGAGTTAAGTTCTCAAGCGAATTAAACTGGGTTTCCAAGTTGTTTGAATTTGGGAAACCTAGTTGGTTAGTGTTCTGACTTTGGGGTGGCTGATGAGACTGTGAATGCATGGCAGGGTAGTGTGGTCGGTTAGGTGGTCGAGAAAAGTTTGAAGGACCACCTGAGGCATTGTTATGGTTCCATGAAAAATTAGGGTGGTTCCTCCATCCAGGGTTATATGATGATGAATACGGGTCATTCGTGGATCTATCATAGATGACATTTACATGTTCCATCTCAGGAGGAATGGATGCACACTCACCCCCTATATGACCTATCCTACCACATAAATGACATGGAACTGAACCAGATGCAGACACATGAGATACATCATTCTAGTTTTGGAGCTCAATCGAATCCATACGGCGCATTAAGGCCGCCATGCGTGCCTCGGTGGCCGTAGTGGTATCGACGGCAAATGCGGCACCCGATCTAGTCGAGTTTGCATTTGCGATGCTCGCTCCTATGCTAGATGATGCAGGTGGCTCCCTTACACTCTCCCATTGCATGGTTTTCTCAGCGAGGTCTTCTAGGAAAGCTCATGCCTCCCTTTCATCCTTTCCTAAGAACTCTCCTTGACACATGGACTCAAGGAGCGTTCGGGACGGGATGTCAAGACCCTCGTAAACAATCTGACACAGGTGCCATGGTGAGGGCATGAGGATAGTAGCTCCTTGAACCTGTCTAAGTATGCATGGAATGATTTGGTCTCCTGTTGATAGAACGAATTGATTTCGTTCCTCAATTTTTGAGTCCGATGATTTTGAAAATACGTTTTGAGGAATGCAGACTGAAAGTTATCCCAATTCCTAAAGGCATTCACCTCGTTGTTGTACAACCACTTCTTGGCATCATCCTTCAGTGCAAAGGGGACAAGCCTAAGATGAATGAAGTCTGTGCCAAGTTGTTGCAGTTTGAACATAGCACAGACCTCCTCAAATTCCCTGAGAAAGATATAGGGGTGACCTTTCCCAGTGAAATGAGGGAGCATGGAAATAAAGTGAGGCTTGACCTCAAAATGGTTCCCATTTGCCTCTGGCAATACAATGCATGAGGGTAGAGTTGTATGGCTCGGGTAACATCGATCACGAGGAGGTATGGGAACGACAACTGGAAGAATAGGTTGAACAGATGGGTCCAGCAACTGCTCCTCCTCACGGAAATTAGCAGCCATTGAACCTGGACTGTGTGCGACACGAGAGGAGGAAGGCGTCGAGAAATCGACTACCAAAGCCGGATTGACAACGCTCCTCATCTAACGACCACTCTCGTCTCGTGTCCACGAAAGCATGCACAAAAGTGCACACACACCAAAACTTTTTTTTAACAAAGAATGTGCATAGAGGAGAAGACGGGGGGACACAGGAGAGAAAGAATGACTCAGGAGAGAAGGGAAAAGTCCTTATGCTACGGCGGATGGGTACAGGTAGAAGCACACAAACAAACAAGGCTCAAGCAATCCAAAGGTCGCTATAGGTCCTTACAGCTAGACGACGCCTAACTGCGAGGTCACACGGCCTCAACACGCCTCACCTCCCTACGACGAGGACCATAAAGCCCAACAAGTGAGTCAAGATCCGGGAATCTCGTCTCTCCTACTATCGACAAAGTGGGCAACGCCGATCAGGTCATGACGGTCGGGACCGGATCACGCTCCTAATGTGCCCGAAATCCTTAGGGCCAATGTCTACTTGATTTTAAAAATTAGGCTCTTTATTAGTGTGGTTTGTGGGGTGAAGGAATGGGTGATGAAATCCCCACCTTATCTTTTATGGGACAACCCCTCCTTAGTAGCATTTTGGAGTCCTAATCTAGCAATCAACTCTCCAAACAAACGCTCAACTCACACTTGTTTCAATGCACTTCCTACTAACTAATGCATGTTCATACGAAATGCATGAATGAGAGTAGAAGGTGCGTACCTCACGCCAGCACTCAGTAACTGAAAATAAAGCTAAAATGAAAGACAATCTATATGCCTAAGTCACATACATGATGCATGACCTAAACAAAAAGAACGCCTCATCTTTTGCTTTGGGTTTTATGGACCAAGTTGCTTAAAGGAGGTTTGATTATTGATCTGGGAACAAACTATAACTCAAAGCATGCCAAATCGAGTCCCATATCACTATATCAGATAAAGAAATACTCCACAAAAATTTAGAGGTGAACAGAAATTACCAGACCGCTAATTGGCGGTCTTCTTCTCTCAGCTCGCCTCCAAACCTCACTAGATGCTTTCCCTTCTCAATTTGAGTCTCCTGAGACAAAGAAAACGACAAGAAAAAAAATTAAATCCACTCGAATCGTCCAAACAAGAGTCTGGACTGGCACCTTCCCTGCAACGGCGCCAAAAACTTGTGGAACGTTTTATTTAAACCGCAAGTGCACGACCGCGTTGTAGCGGTGACAAATACGGGTTATCCTTAGGGAGGTGAACAGCCTCTCGTTTGCATGAAATCAAGTGGCGAAACAAATGTAGAAGAGGGTTGATTATGCTACGCTACGCTACACTAAACTAAGAAGTACGAAATGCTAAAGAAAGAAACAAACGATGAAATACCAACTAAGCTAAGAACGAAATGCTAGAATTCAGGAATGGGAAAACCCCTAAGGGGTGGAGTAAGTGCATACATGCAAAGAGGTGGGTGTTGAACACATTCCTTAAGCACAAATGAAGGTGGTGTTATCATGCATAGGAAGTGTCTAAGTGTTATGGCAAAACCTATCAATCCATTCACCAACGTAGTTGATTTAACATTTACATATGCAAGTTGTTTATTCCAGAACTTAAACAAGTATGAGAGGTGTCTAATTATTTTGGGAAACTCATCAAGTTATAGATTCTATCCTAAACAATCAAGCATACATTCATATTTTATCAACACATTGGAAATAAAGCATTCATTCCATTCTCATTTGCATGTATGTACATCTACTCCACCCCCAAAGGGGATGGAACTACTCACTAAACAGTAGACTAATTATTAAACTATGAAAAGAAAGCATATTAACTAAGCTATTTAAAACTAATGAAATGAAATTAAGCAAAGTAAAACAAACAACATGAAACAAACAACATAAAGAAGAAACTTTTATTAAGATGACTCACAATTTAAGTACCATCCTCCCACTTTAGTGTGTGCTTCAAGGCCTCACTTCAGTAGGAAGAATAGCCACTCAAAATATGAAGTGATTACATTAGAAGGTGAAGAGTTCTATTTATAGCCATAGGAAAAGCCACTCCGGGAAAATCCCCCGATGTGGGACTAAACAGATACCAAAAATAGCCTAAACAAACGCTAATACATATGCTCCATAAAAGTCAGCGGATCCGGGAAGATCCGGACCGCCAATTTGCGGTTCTAGACTGCCAATTGGTGGTCTACAGGATCCGGATCATGCTTGGTTTTGTTGTGGGCTTTTCTTGGTATATTTGCTGGTCTTGGATGCATTTACTTGGGTTGTTGGAGCTCCCACCCGAATCGAATTGCTAAAATACTCCCCATGATGGTGTGGAGTATTTTGTTTTGCGCTTAGGTCCTTCAGGCTTACGTTGAGGGCCTTCTCCCTTGCATCTCAGTCCCCAGATCTCACTATTCAGTCTTTTTTCCCAGCTTTTGGGTCCTTTTATGCTTCATCTCTTCAAACCTATTTATTCCTGAAAACTAAACATAAAACTCGTTAGATAGCATTATTTAGGTGAAAGATAATGGATATAAGATACAAATAGAAGCATGAAATGATGTCAATCACTATTCTAGACACTGTGCGTAGCTCACTGCATCGATCTAATCGTAGAGGACATAGGCAAGTTGTACATCAGGACAATTACCATAGGCCGGAATATTGTCACGTACTTCAAGGTGCACAATCAATTGAAGGACCAGATGAGGAAAGCCATTTGCTCTTGTGGGTTCAGACCATCCCGCCTCCTCATGCATGAAGGAAGCTAGTCGACATGGCTCTTCGTCCTCTCCTTTGGATTTGACTCTCTTCTTCTCACATTTTTAGGAGTTTGCTCTTGTTCTTGCTGTGATTTCCACGTGGGTCCTCTCCCACATGGAGCTCCTCTTCCTCATGAACATCACGTGCTTTCTCCCCATGCATAATTTCATTTCTCTGTGCTCATCCCCCTTCTACTACATGAGAATAGTCTTCTAAGCTATGTCCCCTTGGTGGAGTCATGTGATACTCCATTTTGTCCTGTCCATGCCTAGGTCTCCTCTCCTCACTTGTCCATGAAAATCTAGATCACAAAAGTCCCTTCTCATTGGCTTGTCCCAAAATGTAACAAACATTTTCCTGCTCTATTTCTCTTTGCTCTTCTTGGACACCAATAGGCTCACTCCCTTTTGCACCCATGTTAGAATCCGTTAGTCTTTGGGGAGACTCCCATTTTGTCTCCAAAGCTAATTCCTCTAATGTGACGTGTCAGCTCCTCATTTGATGCCTCCAATGTTTGGGGGGAGCAAAGGTGTGTCATACTGTTGCTATTTCCCTATATCTTTTCCCTCCCACTTGGACCTCCACGTGTCACCTCCTCACTTGCACCCTTCTCCACGTCAGCCCCTCTAGCATCCATGTCATCATGCCTTCCACCATCCTCTCCCTCCCCTTCTCTCTGGACAGCCCCTCCCATCTCCAAAATGCCCATGGTGCGAGGTGCCTCACCATCCTCTTGACCTGCCTCCTCATTGTGCTTGCTCCTCTCCCTTTCAAGCCCATTTCCAGCCTTCCTTCGAGACAACTACCCATTTCTCAGCCTCCTCTTTTGGCACCTCACCTTGCTTGTTGATGATTATTCTTTTCCTTGGGCACTTCTCTCTGTCGTGGCCGATTTCTATGCACTCCTTGTAGTACCTGGGCCTCCGTTCGTACTCCCCATTCACTCAATGTGTGCCGGCACCTTCCACTTGAACCTCTACCCAGCTCTGATATGTGACATCATGGGCCACTTCCACGCACATCCTTGTGTAGGTGAGCCGTCTCCCTTAAGTGGTATGCTCATCCATGTATAGCGGCCTCCCAAGGACACTTGCAATGTTACTCAACATTCTTTGTGACCAAAATTGGAGGTCGAGCTCTGGTAGTCTAACCCATATAGGAACCGTGGTGATCTTAGCCATGTCAACACCACATCTGGTGCCTATCCTTCAACCACAAGTGGAGAACCATGAATAAACCATGGTCCCCCCATTAAGCACACGCTTCCTTTCTTCTCCAAGAGTGAATCAGAAGAGTAGAAAACCTTGACTTCTTTTGATGACCTCCACGCCCCCAACCAAACCCCACATCTTGTGGAGGTGCTTCTCTGATGTCGGAAAATGTGGTTTGAAAGCAATAAAGTAGCCTAATACCAATGAAATTATGCATGGATAGGGTGTACCAGACTAATGATGGCGGTCAAAGGTGCTAGAAGAGGCACCTCTCTCAAGAGTCGATAACTTCCTATATATTTTCCGGTTTTGCTGCTCTACCACCATCTCAGATATCTCATTATTAAAGAGCATTCCCGAGCTCCCAAATGAGTTTGGGGAACTGGCTCTGACATCCTCCTCCAAGTAATCAGGCACCATGCCTCATGAAGGCAATGGCGATATGACGGGGTCATTTTTGCAAACTCGAGGTCGATGCATTAGCACCGCAGCAAGCGCTCAAATCGTGGGAGGTCCAACATTACACAAGGTTTGGTCACCAGAGTAGGCAAACAGTGTATTTCTTTAAGCTTGACGTTCACTAGAACGTCGAACAACGTTCGACAAATGCAGTGAGGTGAACCGCCATAAGACTATACATTATTCGCAAACTAGTTGTGAAAAATGTGGAGGTCCGCTCTTAACCCAACATATTCCTACACTCCACCTAGCTACAATGTTCACATTGGTGTAGATGTGCGCATTGGGTATTCCCCCAAGCGATGAAATGGGTTGCCCACGCCCAAGCATAGATCAATAGAATGTAATGTCACTAGTGGGCGCAAGATCATCGACTAAGGGGATCCCAGTCGTGTCGGAGATAAATTGAGGTGTAACAATGTGTTTCACCCCTTTGAGGGTGACGCTGAACTCAATTTGACCGGTCTGGTTACACTAGAGTTTAGAATAAAACACATGTACGAGAGGTGGTACATACATTGTTCCATCACCCTCATACAACAAATGATTCACCCTTTTGCTACGATTTGATCATAGAAGGGTTCTCCAAAGTCGCAAATCAGGTAGGCAAAATTAAGTTCTGGAATTAAATGAACGCTAGCAATACCTGCACCTACCTTGGCGAGCTTTAAGGGAGAGGCGAACGATGGCGGCGACGAACACGATGCACAATGGGTAGAGACTTAGGTGTGTTGACCAGAACGGTGGCTTGGACACTAGATAGCAGCAAACAACGTGGAACAAAACATGAGACTCCAACTGAAGACTGAGGGCGGGATCTGCAAACTAGACCGCCGATAGGCGATGGTAAACCACTGGTTGGAGGTCAGTTTGTGAGATCTGGATCCCAGTTTTCTTAGAGCGGCGACCAAGAGAAAAATACTTTTCTTCGTTGGGTTTCTTTGGTGGAATGTAATGGGTTGGGTTGCGAAACATGTATTTAAGAAGGGGATGTGCAAAATTTCAAAAGGGACCTTCTTTTTTTCTCTTTGCTCTTTTTCTTTATTTTTTTCTGTTTTCTTAAAGAAGAAAAAGATATTTACAAAAATGAAAGGATTGATCATGTCAAGTGATCACATCTGCCTCTACCTCTGTCGTTGTCCCCTCCAAGTATGGTTTTAGCCCGTGTCCATTAACTTCGAACACGTCGTTACTTGAGTTTTGAATCTCAACTGCCTCGTTAGGGAAAATGGTTAACAAGATATAGGGTCCAGACAAACAACTCAAACGTTTCCTCGAAAACAAGTGGAGGCGAGAGTTATACAAGAAGACCTTTTGTCCCACCCTTAATGTTTTGATCCGGATCGTGCAGTCGTGGAAAATTTTGGTGCGGGATTTGCATATCTTGGCATTTTTGTAAGCTTCGTTTCTAAAGTCCTCCAACTCATTGAGGTCTAACCTACGTTTTCCACCGGCAACATCAAGACTAATGTTAAGATGTTTGATTGCCCATAATACCCGGTGCTCAAGCTCTACCGGAAGATGGCAAGCTTTGTCATAAACTAACCGGTAGGAGGACATGCCAAGGTTGGTTTTGAATGCAGTGCGGAAGGCCTACAATGCACCATGAAGCTTAACCGACCAATTCTTACTCGAAGAGTTAACCGTTTCCAGATTTTACTTGAGTTGAAGGTTAAAAATTTCCTCCAGGCCACTGGTGCTAAGGTGATAAGGTGGTCAACTTGTGCGTGATGGAATATTTCCTCACCACTACTTCGAAGGATCGGTTCACAAAGTGAGTCCCCGATCACTAATGATGTAGCGAGGTGTCCCAAATCTCACAAAGATGTGTTCTTTTAAGAATTTTATCACGACCTTACGATCGTTAATGCGAGTGGGGATTACCTCAACCCACTTCGACACCTAATCAACCGCCACAAGAATGTAGGTGTGACCATGGGACATGGCGAACGGGCCCATGAAGTCGATGCCACAAACATACAAGATGTTAACCACTAAGATAGGATTGAGTGGCATTATATCATGTCTTCCAGGGTGAGCTATCTTGCTGAAATCTTTAATAAAATGCCGGTAAAAACCAGCATGTCCAAGGAATGACTGAATTTCTTTTTCCGAGGTGGGTGGTGGAAACATTGAAATAAGCTCAATCGTTGCCCTATCCACCTCAATTTCATCATGACATACCACGTGGCCCAATACGATACCTTTCGTAACCATGAAATGACACTTTTCCCAATTAAGGGCTATGTTTTTTTCGAACACCTCTTGAGAACAAGGTTCAAGTGCTACAAGCACTCGTCAAAGGAGGTGCCATACATCGAGAAGTCTTCCATGAAAATCTCAATGAAGTTCTCGACCATGTCGGAAAGATACTCAACATGCAATGTTGGAATGTTGCTGGTGCATTGCATAGTTTGAAACACATACGTCTATATGCAAACATCCCAAAAGGACATGTGAACGTGGTTTTCTCAATATCTTTAGGGGCAACTGGGATTTGATTCTACCCTGAATAACCATCGAGGAAGCAATAGTAGGCATGCCTGGTGAGTCTTTCTAACATCTGATCGATGAAAGGTAGAGGAAAGTGATCCTTACGCGTCACGACGTTCAACTTCCTATAGTCAATGCAGACTCGCCACCCAGTTTTAAGTCATGTAGGAACAAGTTCATTGCTGTCATTTTGTACAATAGTGATACCATACTTGTTGGGCACAACCTGGACAAGACTTACCCAAGCACTGTCCGAAATGGGAAAAATTATGCCCTGATCTAAACACCTGATGATCTCTTTCTTAACTACTTCTGTCATGGCTGGATTTAACCACCTTTGTGGGTCGCGACATGGTCGTGCCTCATCCTCCATATAGATGCAGTGCTACAAGACGTCGGGACTTATCCCTTTAATGTCCTTCAAGGACCACCCAATGACTAATTTGTGCTCCTTTAGGACTTGAATCAAACGTTCTTCCTGATCATCAGTCAACGTTGATGAAATAATCACCGGAAATGACCTATCGGGACCAAGAAAAATGTGTTTTATTTCCTTAGGGAGTTCTTTAAGCTCAATTGTGGTTGGCTCCTCAAGGCAAGACTTGATATTTAGCTCGAGCTGTAAGATAGGAGGAACTCGCATGTACTGTACAACATGCACATCATTTCTCAACTCGCCCCCGTCCTCATCATGAATATTTTCAAAGAGATCATTGGTTTGCTTGTCATGAATCGGGGGGTGT
Organism: Triglochin maritima; assembly: GCA_963682175.1. Taxonomy (NCBI): domain Eukaryota; kingdom Viridiplantae; phylum Streptophyta; class Magnoliopsida; order Alismatales; family Juncaginaceae; genus Triglochin; species Triglochin maritima. The sequence continues at coordinate 24,059,537 of OY821788.1, read as the reverse complement.
TCTTCTAATTCCTCTTCTAAGTCCAAGATAAAATTGACTTCCATGGGGTCATCAGAAGGGCTCGGTTGCTTGGCCATGTTAAACACAAGAAATGTCGTGGTCAAGTTCACGAACGTCAATTTCATGAGACTTGTGCGACAGTTGATGAAAGCATTGGATGTCGCCCAGAATGGTCTACCCAGAATTAATGGAATCTGAGACTGGGTATGCGCAACCGGATTAGTGTCAAGTAGACAAAGTAAACAGGGAATACGAAATCACCAACCTTGATCTGAACATCCTCAATGACCCCTTGTGGGACTTTAATTGAACGTTCAACCAATTGGACAGTTGTCTTCATGGTTTTGAGCTCACCCAGGTTCAATTGCTGATACACAGAAACATGTAAGAGGTTAATTGCTGACCCTAAATCCAACCAGACATTGTTAATGCGAGTGTCTCCAATGATGCATGAAATCGTTGGACTTCTTGGGTCCTTTAACTTCACAAACATTGGGTTCGATAAGATCAAACTCACATTAGCTGCCATGAATACCTTGTTAGGGACATTACTTTTCCTCTTAGTGGTGCATAGATCCTTTAATTTTTTTGCATCTGGGGTACTTGTTGGATCATGTCTAACAAGGGGATGTTGACATTCACCTTTCGGAAGACCTTCAACATCTTATCAATAAAATCACTATCCTTCTTAGTTAACCTACTTGGATAAAAAGCTTTTGGTAAGTAGGTTTGCCTTGGTGCTTCTGAGGGGGAAGGCGAGTCTTGGCAAACTGACTCGTTTTCCTTGGGATCCGATGGAGAAACTTCCACAACATCGGGCTCCTTCTCCCAACTATTCCCACATTGGGGTGGCACAGAAGAATGTCGCGGCAAGGAAACACCGTTGTTGACCTCCTTCCCATTTCTCAGGGTCACAATAGCATTGCATGGTCTACCTTTTCTTCTACACAATTCAGTTGCCCCCCTACGGTCTCGAACTCGCAACTTGCATGTTTGGTTGATATTAAGCATGGGGGTTAGCCACAAGTTGGCCAGGCAGAGTCCCTCTCTCTCTCTCAATTTTGGCCCATCTGAAACGCTAGAGATTTGATGGTCTCCTGATTTGAAGTGAGAACTTCACTTGTGGATGACGTAACATTTTCAATGAGTATTCAATTCCACGAGTCAAGTTCTCAAGCGAATTGAACTGGGTTTCCATGTTGTTAGAATTTTAGAAACCCAGAGGGGTTGGTGATCTGGCTTTGGGCGGCTAAAAAGATTGTTTAGGTGGTCTAGAGAAGTTTGAAGGACCACCCTGAGCATTGTTTTGGTTCCACGAAAAGTTAGGGTGGTTCCTCCAGCCAGGATTATATGATGATGAGTATGGGTCATTCTTCGTTCTATCATAGATGGCATTGAGTTGTTCCATCTCAGGACGAATGGATGCACACTCGCCTCCTACACGACTTATCCTACCAGATAAATAACAAGGAACCAGACCAGACGCAGGTATACGAGACACACCTTGTTTGTTTTAGAGCTCAATCGAATCCATACGACGCATTAAGGCCCCCATGCGTGCCTCGGTGGTCATAGTGGTATCACTACTACAGAAAAGGGAATATACGTCGGATGTACGGGTGTATATATACGTCGGATATAAGGATTCCTAGATCTGACGTCTATATGTACGTTGTCTATACATAGACGTCGGACGTGAGAAATCCGACGTCTATTACTAAAGAATAGACATCGGTTGTTTGTATCAGCCGACGTCTATACTTTACGTATAGACGTCAGCTTTTCTCTACGACCGACATCTATTCTTTACGTATAGACGTCGGTGAAATAACAGACGACGTCTATTCCTAAAAAATATATGTCTTATGATACCTAAAGTCGACATCTATTCCTTTCTTCAGAGGAATAAACGTCGGTTAATACCAACGTCCAACGTCTATTCTTAAACCTGGACAAAAAATAAATAGCATCCTGCAAACTTGTATTTAGTCATCGTATTCGTGTACATACAACCTGCACCAAATTCATTCACAAATACTCACACTTTCATCCACATGTACATACAAGCACAAACACACAAGCAAACATGCACAAACACAAACATACAATCATACATGCACAAATACAAACATACAAGCATACACAATCATTCAACACACTTGCAATTAATTCATACATAAACAATTGGCATTCATTCTAAAATTGAGGCGATTATATTAAGGCATAAATTGTAGGTTTGTAATACAAGTGAACTAGTTAACTAAATTACAAAAAAATGCTAGAGACAGTAGAACCTCTTAGTTCATCAACATGTTTCGTATGAAATAGCGAGCCCATCGGTCGGGATTTTCATCGAGCTCCTTTTGCGAGAAGGGATCACTACTTTTTGGGAAGACCTATCAAAAAAATACAAGTAAAAATTTTAATAACTAAATATTGAAATTACAACTATACAAGCGAATAACGATCTACATTACCTCGGATAGGCATACGTCTTGAGTTGCCAATTCGAGAATTTCCTCCATGTATCTAATCACGTAGTAACCACATTCCGTATTTCCAACCTACTTCCGGTACTACAAACATTGAAATTCGCTAAATATATGTTCCTAACTTAATTAACAAAAATGGGAGAGAACGTATTCTCATTCCATGTCATGTTATTCCTGCTTTTGTAGTTGTTCTCCTGTCATCTAAAGGTTTGTAAACATTAATTGCCCTGAGTAGCAGAAGTTAAACCTTCATTCAATAATACTAATAAAAATCCATGAATTACAAATACGATAACTAAAACGAACTTACAAATTTAGAAGTTTATTTATTGAGTGCCTTGGTTTATTCGACCCCAACGGATCAAACCAATATTCAGAATTAGTGGTGGGGCATACAACGACAAGCATCCAATGAGCCCTGTTATATGTATAATTAGAAGCTTATTACAAAATAAAATTCCACTTTGAATTACAGAGTTTACCTCTCATGATAAGGGAGCAGATAAAATATTTTGTCTTCTTCTTTCAAGAGAGTCCCAAGCTGACCCGATTTATTGTCATTCCCGTATATATATGTAGATGGACTGATAAATCCAAATACTTGATCGTCCGGAAAGACTGACCTTCTGGCGTCATAAAGATGTCTACAAGTATAAAAATTATCAATTTATTATAGTTTCGATAAAATTATTCAATACATTTCATTGTATACCAAAGAAAACACTTACTTCACCTGCACGTCCATAATCATGATACACAATGAATCCTTCGCCAAGAACTGCATGATATCCTCTTTGGTGACGTACAAAGCCAGAGGCAACCCTTTTGCCCCTCCAACTCCCAGCTACTTAAGGATTGTGCTTCCGTACCTACCATACATTGATACGACATTTTGCACCTACTTGGAAGCAAATTAATGTTGATCGGAGATTGGTTGTTTGACCCTTTCCTCCGGGGGCTTGACACCTTATAGAAGTTTTGGTAGAACCTCCCCTAAAATTTTCTATGTAAAAGTCTTCAAATCCTGGAATTAATCAGAAAAAATTGTAACATTACACGATATAACCTTCATCTCAATTCCACCCCATTCATCACAAACACACTACATCCAAACCCCTCAAACTTCAACACAACTCATATTTACATTTAGTCATATGTTTACATTTTCCACATAACAAAATTGCCTTCTTGATTAAAGAATAAATAGCTAAAGGCTATTCCTTAATACATGTTATCTCATAAGCGAGCTACAAACAAACTCCATTAACAACAATTATTGACGAAAACATAACTAAGTGGACTCAAACATACGATTTAGTACTTATATATGTTTTAAACACACAACGGAAAAATTACTAACAACAATTCAAACTAAGAGACAAAATGAGTGGAATCACGAACCAGCAAACGTGCGTCCTCCTTCTTCTCGAACGTGCCTCCTCCCTCGAATCTACCATATATAGATAGAATCCAATGACATGTTCAAAATTCAAACACGATCAATCTACAAGTATTGGTCCAAAGATTTATGTATTAATAAAAGAGGGTGAGAGGCAACCAATTACGAGTTAATTGGAGTACATAAACACCTCCACCACCAACTAATCATCAACCATTATTTCCAATAGATTTAGGTGATTTTTCCAACTAGCCCTCACTGCTCTCTAGCCTCGCTTACAATAACTTTATCCATTTCCGGAGTTTATACAATACATAATTGGTAATACGAACACGACGTTTGCGGTTAATGGGCTTATTTACTTCTAATACGAACAAAAATTGAAATGTTGGATTCGAACGAGAGGAGAAGTTTACCAATAAAGATAAAGAATCATTATTCCACCAAAAATCTGAAAATAAACCAACCAAAACTAACTTAACACTTAAAGTGGTTAGGGATGTGGAGGAAGAAGGAGGAGAGGGCCGCAGAAGGGGAGGAGAGGATGGCACGTCGCTGCTGTGTCGGAGATGCTGTGGATCGGTCGGAGATCAGTCGCAGAGGAGGGTTCGGTCGCGGAATGGCTAGGGTTTCGTTGGGTTTTCGTCTGGAATGAATGACAGAAAACACAACTGTTCGATTTCTTTAAGAGCTATAGACGTCGGATCTTATAGACATCTGACGTCTATACCCCGACGTCTATATGCATGGGGGTATAGACATCGGTCATCTATAACATCCGTCGTCTATAGGTCGACGTCTACAGGATATAGACGTTGGATGCACCGGGTATTCGAACACCCTACGTCTATAGGTCGACGTCTATAGGGTATAGACGTCGGATACAATGGGTATTCCAACACCCGACGTCTATAGTACCCCATAGATGTCAGCCTTGGTAACGACTGACGTCTATGCTATCTACTCCCAACTAGACGTCAGTTTTTATAACAGTCAACGTCTATTGGGCGACGAGTAAAGAATATTCTGCACTAGTGTATCGACAGCAAATGCGGCACCCGATCTAGTCGAGTTTGTGTCTGCGATCCTCGCTCCTATGATAGATGATGGTGATGGTTCCCTCACACTCTCCATTGCATGGTTTTCTCAGCGAGGTCTTCTAGGAAAGCTCATGCCTCCCTTTCATCATTTCCTTTGAACTCTCCTTGACACATGGACTCAAGGAGCGTTTGGGACGGGATGTGAAGACCGTTGTAGATAATCTGACAAAGGTGCCACAACTCGATGCCACGGTGAGGGCGTGAAGATAGTCTCCCTAGAACCTCCCTAAATATGCATGGAATGATTCGACCTCATGCTTATAAAATGACTTAATTTCATTCCTCAGTTTTTGCGTTTGATGATTTGGAAAGTACTTCTTGAGGAATGTAGATTGGAATTCATCCCAAGTTCTAAAGGCATTCAACTGGTTGTTGTACAACCACTTCTTGGCATCATTTTGTGCTAAGTTGTTGCATCTTGAACATAGCACAAAGCTCCTCAAATTCCCTAAGAAAGATATAGGGGTCACCATTCCTAATGAAGTGAGGGGCATGGAGATAAACTGAGGCTTAACCTCCAAGTGCTTCCCATTTGCCTCTGGCAATACGATGCAAAAAGGTAGAGGAGTACGACACGGGTAGCATCGGTCGCGGAGGGGGATGGCAACCTGGAGAACCCATGAATGAGATTGTGGACCCCCACCTTCTGGACCACAATGTGGAGTGGATCCAAAATCTAGGTGGCCCTCGTGTGGTTGATGACTTGTCATGGTCCCGGGACTGAGTACGACACAAGACAATGATGTGTTTGAAAAGTCAACAATCAAGGATAGATCGATGTCGTATCTCGTCAAACGACCCTCAGCATCTCGTGACCACACTGGCATGCACAAAGTTGAACGCCCACACGAGTCACACAAAAAAGTATTTTTTTTCAAACAATGAAAATGGATGGTGTGTAGAGGAGAAGATGGGAAGATTCAGATGAGAAGGAATGACTCAAGAGAGAAGGGAAGAAGTCTTTATGCTACGACGGGTAGGTAATGGTAGAAGCACACAAGCAAACATGGCTCAAACAACCTAAGGTCAATATAGGTCCTTACAGCTAGACGACGCCTAACTGTGAGGTCTTGCGGCCTCAACACGCCTCACCTCTCTACGACGAAGACCACCAAACCTAGAAATGAGCCACTATCCGAAGATCTCGTCTCTCGCACTATTGATAGAGTGGGCGACGCCGATCAGGCAAGACGATCGCGACCGGATCACTCTCCTAATGCGCCCGAGATCCTTAGGGGCCAATGTCTACTTGATTTTCAAATTAGGCTATTTAAGAGGTGTTTTGTGGGTATGAAGGAAGGGGTGATGAAATACCCCACCTTATCTTTAAAACTATAGGTGGTGCCCCGTAAATTTGTTTTGGTTCCTTAATTTATCAAGCAACTCACCAATCAAACACTCATTTTACTCTGAGAGTAGGAAATGCGTACCTCACGCCAATGCTCAACAACTGAAAGTAAAGCTACAATAAAAGACAAGCTACGTGATTAAGTTGAACACATGATGCATGACCTAAACAGGCAAGAATGACTAATCTTTTGGTTTGGGTTTTTATGGCCAAGTTGATTAAAAAAGGGATTGCTTATTTATTGATCTAGGAGCAGCCTAAAGGTCATAACATACAACTACATTTGATGCAAAAATAGACCAAAGAAATTAGGAAGCCAATGAACCTCATCCGACCGCAAGTTGGCGGTCCCAGGCCGCTGATTGGCAGTCATTCTACTGTTTTTCTTCCTCCAATTTTTCCAAGTGACTTCGCTGAGTCTTGAGATGGTCTGTCACAAACCAAAATTAAAAAAACAAAAATCAAATCCACTCTAATCGTCCAAACCATAGTCTGGACTTAACACCTCCCCGACAACGGTGCCAAAAACTTGTTTAATATGAAGTTTAGCCGCAATTGCACGGCCACGATGCAGTGGTGGCAAGTACGGGTCGATCCGCAGGGAGGTGTGTATTGTCTGGTTTTTCAGAAATCAAGTGGAAAAATAGGGGAGAAGAAGTTGATTACACTAACCTAAACTACACTAAAATATTAGTTAACAAATCAAAAAGACAGCAACTATAGATTGACTAAAACTAAACTAAACTAAAGTCTTAACTAAGGGGCTGGAATTCAGGAAGAGAAACCCCTAAGGGGTGGAGTGAGTGTACACATGTAATGAGATGGTGATAAATTCATTCAATAGGCAGAAATGTAGGTTGTGTTTTCATGCAAAGCAAGTGTCTATTGATTGTGGCAAAACCTATCAATCCAATCACTAACCTTGTTGACTAACATTAGCATACACAACTTGGTTACTAAGAACCTAAATACGCATGGGAGGTGTCTAAAAATTGTGGCAACACCCGTCAAGTTAAGTGTTCTAATCTAAACAAGCAAGCATACATTCTCATTTATCAACTCATTTCATAATAAAAGATCCATTTCCATTCTTTATTACATGTATAAACATCATCTCCACCCCCAAAGGGGGATGGACTACTCACTAATCATTAAGCTAGTAATTATGTTAACAGAAGAAAACATTCTAAGTAATTTATACTAAGATTAATGAAGCAACATTAAGCTAAGCATGAAAGAAATAAAAGAGTCAACATGTAAGTACGAACATATTTATTTTATTTCAGACTAACATTACAAGTCACATCTCTCCACTCGAATATTTGCTCCAAGGGTTTCCTATAAGTAGAGGGAGGGGCCACTAAGCATGTAGTAATTACAAAGGAGGAAGAAGAGTTCTATTTGTAGTCATGGAAAAAGGTAATTAGGAACAATCTCCCGATGTGGGACTAATGAAACATACCAAATATATTCTAAAAAAACCTAATACACCTCCCAGAGAAGACGAGTCGGATCCGGAGCAGAAGCCACCTCTAATTGGCAGTCTGGAGCCACCAATTAGCGGCCTGGAGCCGCCAATTGGCAGTCTGGATGGCTCGGATATGACCCGGTTTTGGATGACATTATTTTCTCCATTTCTTTAGGTGGAGTGCACCCTAAGCGGTTGTGGAAGTCCATGCCCGAATCAAATTGCCAAAATACCCCTCTGATTGTGTGTAGTTTCTTGATTTGCTTATTGGTCCTTTCGGTTTACATCTGGATCCTTCCCTCTTGCATATTAGTCCATAAGTCTCACAATTCAGTCCTTTTTCTTGCATTCAGGTCCTTTTTGTGTCTCTTCTTCTCAAACCTGTTTATTCCTTAAACTTAAACATAAAACTCATTACGTAGCTTTGCTTAGGTTTAAAATAAAGGATATAAGACACGAATATATGCATGATATGATGTCAATCAAATACCCTTATACCTAGTTTTTGCTAGTCCCTAGCAAAACAACGAAAAGAAAAACTATGAAAGAAGAAAACAAAACAGAAAACAAGATAAATCCTAACTCACATTCATAGGAATCATGGTTGCACTTAGCATGTGCGACAACCCGTTAAACTCCCTTGTCGCCAAGGAGGAGGAGTGGTGTCTCCTGAGGTTTTCAACGGATATACACCCCCAAATCCGAACATAGATGCATTATTAAATCTAGCAACACGACTCGAGGACTCATTTTTTGTCGGTCATTGGACACGGTAATTCTTTGGGCCGACTCTCTATATGTATCCAGTCCACCTACCTAGCCTAATGAAGCATTCGTGCAAGTTGGTTAAGGACTTAAGCGAAAGACATTGGCATCCTTAACACTTTCAAGTGATACAAACTGTAAAGTCCATTAAGGTTCTTATCTGTATTACCCTTTTTCTTTTTTTCTTTTCTTTTTTTTCATTTTATTTTTCTCTAGTTGGTGTTCAATTTTCCTAGAGTCAGGTTTTGTGTATCATTACCTGTGAGGACTTCCAGTATCATGTACACCTTTCCCCAAATCTCCACAAAGGGCGATCCCTACCACCCGTGTATCGGGAGTTCGGTCGGTGCATCCCAAGTTAGATGACTCGAAAGCACCAGGTACAAAGTCCTTACACTTAAGGTTCACAACAAGAGTTTAAGGGTCCCTGACTACGACAAACTTACTTATACTAATAGACACGAATTATTTAACTCAGTAGGTTTAGGGTGTACTTATTTATTTGTTAGTACTGAAACCTTATGATTACTCACCCCCGAGGAAGACCAGGGTCATACTTATAACTAGATAAGACCTAAAGCCAGTATACAAGATATCCTAATGCATTATATTCAAGTCAAATTTGGGAGCTTCTCTTTTGATTGCCTCAAAATGGTTTTGCAAACGCTAAACACATACACAAACTCCACAAAACATTTTTCTTTGGCAAACACATGACGATTTTGAAAGAAATGAAAAATTTAAAGGACTAGGCAAGCAAAAGAAGGCAAGTCACCGAAGGATCATGGCAAGCAATATATCAATATTAAATGCAGCACACTAACATGACCCAAGCAAAGTAAACAAAAGCAAAAGACACACAAACTATGTACATACGTGAAAACACCCCCACACCTAATCCATGATATGATGTCAATCATGGTCATCTCGAAGAGTTAGTGTAAGGCCCCTAATCGTCACTCGGGACACAACAATCGACTACAACTATAAAAAAGAAATGAAGGGACATTAACTAAAAATAGTCAAGCTGACACCTCAATTAAAACGTAGTGTAATGTCAAAGTCAGAGTACAATGCGGAAAGGAAATACAAGAAGCTGAAATCCAACTACATCGACACTAAGAGATACAAGGAAATACATCAAACGAGCTTACCATCCAGCTGTCACGTCCCAAGCCCATGTCACCATCTGCCGCCTACCGGTTCCCACCTGCCCACGAACAAACCATGCCTGACCAGCAACAACGAGCGTACCTTCCACCACATCAACTGATGCAACCGTAGAATCCTTCAATCGTGTTGTGAAAACACGTTTTGCTGTCCTCAAAAGCCCAATTGTAGACTTTGTACCCCTAGTACCTAATCTTTGTGCCCTATAGTCATGTACAAAGTGCCCCAACATTCCACAGTTGAAGCACGACCTTACTGCTCTGCCACTACCAATACTATCACTGCCACTGCCCGCTCCACTATCCCCGGGCAGTCACGTGCCCTGTGCCCCAACTATCCACACCCAAGGCATCCCTAGTCACCATGACACACTCTCTTCCTAGGTTTGAATGGCGACAATGTCAACAAACATCACTAGCACTACCCTTAGCTGAGCACTGCTTCTTCTCAAGACGTCCCCCAAATCTGCTCTTAGGCTGGCTGCTTTCGCGGCGACTATTGCCTCCACCCTTATTGAACCAATATATACCTCCACCAAACTCCCTGCTCTTAAAGGTGCAACTCGCGTACTCAACATCCAAGGTCATCGCACTATGATGTGCAATCCCTACAACTAGTGTAACGAGAGTTCGGTCAGTGCATCCCAAGTCATATGACTCGAAAGTACCAGGCACTAAGTCCCCTAGGACCTAATTTGTCGAGTGATAGGAGTCATGCAGAAGAGAGAACACCCTACAAAAAAATTATTTCTTATCTACATTGGAACCAAAACCCTTACACTTAAGATTTCACAACAGGATCTTGTTTAAGGGTCACTGACTACAACAAACTTCCTCAAACTAACATGCACGAATTCTACGACTCACTACGTTCTGGGTGGACTTTTTTATTTGTTTGAGTATTGATACCCTATGATTACTCTTCCCCCGAAAGAAAACCGGGGTGCATCCTAACAACTATATAAGACCTAAGCCGTTGTACGAGATATCCGAATGCATCATGTTCAAGTCAATTTTGGGAGCTTCCTTTTTACTTCGTCTCTCACCAGTTTTGCATATGCAAAACACACACAAAACCCACAACACATTTTCTTTCGCAAATACATGAAGATTTTGAAAGAAATGGAAAATTCAAAGCACTAGGCATGCCAAAGAAGACTAGTCACCCAAGGATCATGGCAAGCATATATATTGATATTACATATAGCACACTAATATGACCCTAACAATTGAAACAAAAAAAACAAAATTAAAGGAGATAGACTTGACTATGTACACACGTAAAACACCCCCCCCCCCCACAGTTACTTCATGCATTGTTGTCAATGAATGTGAGCATAATACTACATGGATTTATGCATGAAAAAGGAAAGATCTCACCCCATGTGAAGAATTGAAGAACTAAAGAAGATATCCGAAAATGGGCTAGATATGGGAAAAAGTGACCGCCAATTGGTGGTCCGTTTTTCTTAGAATCCAGTGCGGTTTCCCCCGGATTTACTGAAATTTCCTGTTGAATATGTTACCTGTTAGTTAAGTGTTTGTATTTGTAGTTGCTTGCTTGATTGATTGAAGAAATTTCTTTTGATGGGTATTGCCATAAGATTTAGACACCTCTCATGCTAAGCTTTGTTCTTCACACGAGTTAATGGTTTGTGATGAGTCTTGCCAAATCCTTAGACCCTTCTCATGTTGAGCTTAGTCTCATGATAGTCATGTAAAAATTGCCGATACATTATGTGAATGGATCGATAGGTTCTATCACATCTTTAGACACCTCCTATGCATGAAAACACGCATACATGCTTACATGCATCATTCATCACTTATTTCACTTCATATGTGCACACACTCCACCCCTTAGTGGGTTTTCTTCCTGAAGTCCAATCTATTTATTAGCTTTTTAGTTTAGTTTTAATCAATCGTTAGTTGTTTTCATTTGCATTTGTTACTTACTAGTTTAGTGTAGTTTAGCTTAGCATAATCAAATCTATTTCCCCTTTTTTGCCACTTGATTTCGGACAAATCAGAGGCTACTCAACTCTCCGTGGATCAACCCGTACTTGCCACCGCTTGATCGCGGCCGTGCACTTGCTGTTAATTAATAAAACATTTAACAAGTTTTTGGCACCGTTGCAGGGGAGGTGCTCGATCCAGACTCTAGTTTGGATGATTCAAGTGGATTTAATCTTTTGTTTGTAGTTTTTTTGTTTCAGGAGGCTCTGAAGATCAAGGGAATTCACCAGGAAATGTTTGAGGAAAATGGAGCTAAACGGATCGCTAATCAGCGACCCAAGACCGCTAACTTGCCGTTTGGTAAGCTATGTTTCGCTTTTTATTTCTTTGGTGTTTTGCTATACCCAATATAGTGTTCTGGGGCTCAATGTGGCATGTTTTAAGCTGTAGTTTTCCCCCAGATCAATAATCAATCCCATTTTAATCAACTTGGCAACTAAAACCCAAAGCAAAAGATTAGGCATTTTTGCTTGTTTAAGTCATGCATCATATACTTGACTTAGGCACGTAGTATATCTTTTATTTTGCTTTACTTTCAGTTGTTGAGCGTTGGCGTAAGGTACGCATTTCCTACTCTCATTCATGCATTTGTTCGTATGACCATGCATTAGTTAGTAGGAATTGCATTGGAACAAGAATGAAATGAGTGTTTGATTGGTGAGTTGCTTGATAGAATAAGGAATCAAAAAAACTTTAAGGGGCACCACCTATAGTTTTCAAGATAATGGGGGGATTTCATCACCCCTTCCTTCAGCTCCACAAAACACCTCTCCAAAAGCCTAATTTTAAAACAAGTAGACATTGGCCCCTAAGGATCTTGGGTGCATTAGGAGAGTAATCCGGTAGCGACCGTCATCCCTGATCGGCATCGCCCACTCTGTCGATAGTAGGAGAGACGAGATCTCCGAATCTTGACTCCCTTGTTGGGTTTCGTGGTCTTTGTCATAAGGAGGTGAGGCGTGTTGAGGCCGCGTGACCTCGCAGTTTGGCATCATCTTGCTGTAAGGACCTATAGCAACCTTCGGTTGTTTGAGCCTTGCTTGTTTGTGTTCTTCTACCAGTACCTACCCGTCGTAGCATGAAGACTTCTTCCCTTCTCGCTTGAGTCAGTCCCTCTCATCTGAGTCTTCCCATGTTCTCCTCTACGCACCTTCTGTTTTAATTGTTTTAAAAAGTTTTCTTTCATTTTTTTGGACTTGTGTGAGTGCATGCATTTTTGTGCATGCCAGTGTGGTCATGAGACGTTGCAGGTCGTTGGACAAGATACAACATCGATTTGTCCTCGATTGTCGACTTCTCAAACACATCCCCGTCCCGTGTCCTACACAGTCCTGGGACCATGACGAGTCGAGGACGACTTAGGATTTGGACCTCCACCACCCTCTACGACTGATGCTACCCGAGTCGTACTGCTCTGGCTTCTTGCATCGTATTACTAGAGGCGAATGGGAACCACTTTGAAGTTAAGCATCGGTTTAGCTCTATGATCCATCACTTCACTTGGAAGGGTGACCCCTATATCTTTCTCAGAGAATTTGAGGAGGTCTGTGCTATGTTGAAGCTGCAACAACTTAGCACATACTCCATCCACCTTGGGCTTGTTCCCTTTGCACTAAAGGATGATGCCAAGAAGTGGTTGTACAACAACCATGCGAATATCTTTAGAACTTGGGATGAATTCGAATATGCTTTCCTCAAGAAGTACTTTCCAAATCATCAGACTCAAAAACTGAGGAACGAAATCAATTCGTTTTATCAGCATGAGGTTGAATCATTCCATGCATATTTAGAGAGGTTTAAGGAGTTACTATCTTCATGCCCTCACCATGGCATTGAATTGTGCCGCCTTTGTCAGATTGTCTACGAGGATCTTCACATCCCGTCTCGAACGCTCCTTGAGTCAATGTGTGAAGTAGAGTTCTTAGGAAAGGATGAAAGGGAGGTATGGGCTTTCCTAGAAGACCTTGAAGAGAAAACCATGCAGTGGGAGAGTGTGAGGGAACCACCACCATCTTGTAGCATAGGAGCGAGGATCGTAAATGCAAACTCGACTAGATCGGGTGCCATATTTGTTCTCGATACCACTAGGGCCACCAAGGCGCATATGGCAGTCTTAATGAGCCGTATGGATTCGATTGAGCCCTGAAACCAGCAAAGTGTGTCACATGTGTCTACATCTGCTCCAGTTTCCTGTTATTTATATGGTAGGATAGGTTATGTAGGAGGCGAGTGTGCATCCATTCCACCTGAGATGGAACAAGTCAATGCCATCTATGATAGATCAAAGAATGACACATACTCATCATCATATAATCCTAGATGGATGAACCACCCTAACATTTCATGGAACCAAAAAAATGCCTAGTGTGGTCCTTGAAACTTCTCTAGACCACCTAATAGATCACATCAAGATACCATGCATTCACAATCTTTTCAGCCAACCCAAGCCCAGATCACCAACCCACCAGGTTTTCCAAATTCTAACAACATGGAAACGCAGTTTAATTCGCTTGAGAATTTGACTCGTGGACTTGAGAACTCTATGAAAAAATTTATGTCACCCACAAGTCAAGTTCTAACTTCAAATCAACAGTCTATCAAATCTCCTGAGCTTCAGATGGGTCAATTGGTTTAGTCTACACATGAGAGAGAGCGAGGGACTCTACCTAGCAAGCCTGAGGCTAATCCCCGCATGTACCAACAACCAGACTTGCAAAATGAGAGTTCGGTACCTCGGGCGCCACAAGTGAACCATTTTGAGGAACCTGTTCACCATGTCAATTCCATTGTAACCATAAGGAATGGAAAGCAGGTTGACAATCACGTTTCCTTGCTACCACCATCTGTGCAGCCCTCGGTGGGAATGATGGTGAGAAAGAGGTTGAGGGTGAGGGTAATACACTAACGTCTCCTACTCAGGCACTGCAGAAATCTACCTGCAAGAGCTCCCTATCGTAGTAGGTTAACCAAAACGTAGAGTGACAAAATGGATAAGATATTAGAGGTCTTCAAATAAGTGAAGGTTAACATCCGCTTGTTGGATGTCATCCAACAAATACCTCAATATGCCAAAGTGTTGAAGGATCTCTGCACAACAATGAGGAAGACTAATGTTTCTAAGAAAGCATTCTTAGCAGTGAGTGTGAGCTTACTTTTGTCCAATCCTACATACACAAAGTACAAGGACCCGGACTGTCCTACTATTGAGTGTATGATAAAGGACACTAGCATGAGTAATGCATTGCTTGATTTAGGATCAGCGATCAACCTCCTCCCATCTTCTATTTATCAACAATTGAACTTAGGAGAATTGAAACCAACCATGATCACCCTCGTATTGGAGGATAGATCCATTCGTGTCCCAAAGGGGATTATTGAGGACGTGCTCATCAAAGTTGGAGATTTTTTATTTCCCGTAGATTTTGTCATCCTCGATACCCACCCTATTGCGAACACCCACTCTCAAATACCTTTCATTTTTGGTAGGCCATTTCTGGCAACCTCCAACTGCTTAATTAATGGTAGAAATGGTCTCATGAAGCTCTCATTCGGTAACATGAGTGCCGAGTTTCATGTGTTCAACTCTGGTAGGCAACAAGAGCCCTTGCACCAACCTTTAAATCTCAACCTTATCCGCCAACTACAGAAAGCTCTGCAAAATCAACAAACACCCCCACACAAATGCAACCGGTTGAGAGTGTTTGTGTGCCCAGCGAAAACTCATTGTCTGTCTTTGCAATGCAACAGAGTGAGTTGACATCAAACATGAATATACAAAGGGGTTGTTTGTTGGATGATTCAATTGAGACTATTAGTGAGGGGGACACACCTCATCATATGCCCGTACAAGAAGGTGTCTTTACCCCATGTCCCATGGTCGTTGAACCCTTTGAGCTTCTTCTTGACTCCAAGAAGGACCCACCTACGACCGAGTTTATACATGGTAATATAAAGGAGGTAGGGTGGTCCTTGTTGGATGACTTGGGGAGAAGCCCCATTCTTAGTGCGACAGGTGTGTCACATCACACGAATGAGCCCAAGGAACTCATTCTGATGCACCCGCCTATTGGTTGGAGAGTTTTGTTGGACGAGCAACTAAACCCTAGTGAGGAAACACAACTCCACTCATTTACGTTGCCTACGCCCTGCCAATATCATAAGGAGTTTGAGCCTTTCAGTTTTGACCTTTCACCCCTCATGATACCTCAGAGTACCAATGAAGCGGGCCCATCATGGCAAATCTCTGGTCTGCTGGTCTCGATGTTCTCATTTGGCGTTCCTTGACCAAATGTTTATAAGAATATCTTTGTTGATGTATATATCTTGTTAAAAAACAAAAAAGAAAAAGAAAAAGAAAAAAAAACGAACAAAAGACACCGAAGGGGCGCATTGGTTGTTGTTGGATCCAACCCCTGTGTATTTGGGGCCCATTTGTTTCACGTTTTTGTCTCCCTTCTTTAGTATTTCACAGGTTTTGAGGGGAATTTGGGTTTGTGTCCATCAACATATCCATGAACTTCCCTTTACGCTTTCGATCGGTGAGATCGTTACTTTTTCATGCATAGATTGCATACATTGCGGATAATGCATGAAGTAAGTGTGGGGGAATTCTTTACATTTGTATATATAAGGAGTCCAGCCTTTTTCTTTTTTTTTCGTTTTCTTTTGTTTGTATTGTTAGGGTCATGATAGTGTGCTTCATTTAATATTTATATATCTACTTGCCATGATCTTTGGGTGACTTGTCTTCTTTTGCTTGCCGAGTGCAATAAATTTTCACATTTCTTTCAATAGCTTCATGTGTTTGCGAAAGGAAATGTTTTGTGTGATTTGCGTGTGTTTGGCATGTACAAAACCGTTGAGAGGCAATCAAAAGAGAAGCTCCCAAAAATTGACTTGAACATGATGCGTTAGGATATCTAGTATATCGACGTTGGGTTTTATTGAGTCCTAAGGATGCACCCCGATCTTCCTTCAGGGGGCGTGTAATCATAGGGTTTCAGTACTCAAACAAATAAAGAAGTCCACCCTGAACCTAGTGAGTCGAATAATTAGTGTCTGTTAGTATAAGGAAGTTTGTCGTAGTCAGGGACCCTTAAAATCTTGTTGTGAAATATTTGTGTAGGGGTTTTGGTTCCCATGTAGATAATAAATAAATAAGTGGTGTTCTCTCTTCTCGTACGACCCCTATCACTCGGGAAATTAGGTCCGAGGCTACTTACTCCCTGGTACTTTCGAGTCATCTGACTTGGGATGCACCGACCGAACTCTCGTTACACTGGTGGTAGGGATCACCTTATGTGTCTATTTGTGGGAAGGTGTACGTGATAGTGTAAGTCCTCACATGCAATGATGCATGAAACCCAACCATGGGAGAATCAAACACAAACTAGTGTAAAGCATAATGCTCCAAAAAGAAAGAAAGAAATAATAGAAAAAAAGAAGAAAAAAAGACAAATAAGAACCTTAATTGACTTTATAGTTTGTATCACTTAAGGAGGTTAAGGTTGCCCATGTTTGTCAGTTAAGTCCTTAACTAACTTGCACGAATGGTTCATTAGGCTGGTTGTGTGGACTGATTACATATATAGAGTCGCCCCGTAGAATTACCTTGTCCAATAATCGACGATAATGAGTCCATTTAGTCATGTTGCTAGGTTGAATAATGCATCTATTTTCGGATTTTGTGGGTGTATCCGCTGAAAACCCTTAGGAGACAACACTCCTCCTCCTTGGCGACACAGAGGTTTAACGGCTTGTTGCACATGCTAAGTATAACCATGATTTCTACGAAAGTGAGTTAGGATTTTCTTGTTTTACGAATCATTTTTCCTTTCTTTCATTTTTTTCTTTCTTTGTTTTGCTCGAGACTAGCAAAAGTTGTGTAGGGGTATTTGATTGACATTATATCATGCATATATTTGTGTCTTATATCCTCTCTTTTTAACCTAAGAAATGCTGCATAAGGAGTTTTATGTTTAAGTTTCAGGAATAAAAAAGTGAGAAGAGTAAACACAAATATGACTTGAAAGCAATAAAAGGACTAAATTGTGCGACTTATGGACTAATATGCAAGAGGTTAGGACCCGGATGTAAACCAAAGGACCAATAAGCAAATCAAGAAACTCCACACGATCATGAGGAGTATTTTGGCAATTATATCCGGGTCTAAACTCCAATAACCGATTCGAGTGCACCTTTTGTGAACAATTGAAGAACTAAAGAAGATATCCGAAAATGGGTCAGATCTGAGAAAAAGTGGCCGCCAATTGGCGATTTGTTTTTCGCAAATTAGCGGTCGATTTTTCTCAGAATCCGAACCTGTTTTGCCCGAATATGGGTTATGTGTTTATGTGTATTTTGGGAATGTTTTCTTAGTCCCACATCGGGGAATTGTCCCTAGTATCCTTTTCTCATGCCTATAAATAGAAGTCTACCTCCTCCCTTGTAATCTACTGATTTCTTAGTGGCCAATCCCTCTACTTAGAGTGAAGCCTTGAAGCAAAAACTCAAGTAGGGAGATGCTACTTGTAATGTGAGTCATTTAATAAAAGAATTTTTTGTTAGTTTAATGTTGTCTCTTTTATCTTCTTGCATGCTTAGCTTAATTTTGTTTCGTTAATCTTAGTAGACTTAGTTAATATGTTATCCTCTCTTAAGATCTTAGTTAGATTAATAATTACTTAGTAGATCCACCCCCCTTTGGGGGGGTGGAGATGATCTACATATATGTTGTGATGTTTCGATGTTAGATGAATTTGGGATTGTGTAAACTTGCATGTTTGTATGTTCATTGGGGGTATTTTAATCATCTACATGTTGGGGGATTTTGATTGGTTTTGCCACAAGATTTAGAAACTTCGCATGCTTAGTTTCCTCATGTTTATTGACTGAAATTTCCTATTGAATATGCTACGTTATAGTTAAGTGTTTGTATTTGTAGTTGCTTATTTGATTGATTGAAGAAAGTTTGTTTTGATGGGTTTTGCCATAAGATTTAGACACCTCCCATGCTTAGCTTTTTTCTTCACATGAGTTCATGGTTTTTGATGAATCTTGCCATATCCTTAGTCACTTCTCATGTTGTGCCTAGTCTCATGATAGTCAAGTAGTTATTGCCAACACATTGTGTGAATGGATTGATAGGTTTTGCCACATCTTTAGATGCTTCCTATGCATGAAAACACACGCGTGACACATACACATACATGCTTACATGCGTCATTCATCACTTATTTCACTTCATATGTGCACACACCCCACCCCTTCAGGGTTTTTCTTCCTGAATTCCAATCTATTTATTAGCCTTTTAGTTTAGTTTTAATCAATTGTTAGTTGCTTTCATTTGCATTTGTTACTTACTAGTCTAGTGTAGTTTAGCTTAGCATAATCAAATCCTTTTCCCCTTTGTTGCCACTTTATTTCAGACAATCAGAGGCTACTCACCTCCCCGTGGATCGACCCGTACTTGCTACCACTTCATCGTGGCCATGCACTTGTGATTAATTAATAAAATGTTTAACATTCAGCCATTAATTCATAAGTGTCTCACTCATCATCGATGAGTTTCATTTGGAAATCACTCTGATACATCGACTCCAACAATGTGCGGGTGTTGTAGTTGAGGCCCTCATAAACAATCTAGCACAACTACCATAACTCAAGTCCATGACCAGGGCACTGTAGGAGAAGGTCTTTGAACCTTTCAAAGAAACCATGAAATGATTCAGTCTCAGTTTGATTCATTTGATGTATCTGGTGTTGTCTCTGTTGTGTCTTCCTTTAGGGAAGAACCTCTTCAGAAAATTAGTCATGAAATCATCCCAAGACCGAATCGAGTTTGCTGGGATGTTGTACGTCCATTTCTTCGTGTTATCCTTCAACGTGAAAGAAATCATCCTAACCTAGATGGAATCCTCGTCAAGTTGTTGAAGCTTGAACACAGAGCATACCTCCTCAACTTCACGTATAAAGATATATTGATCCTCTTTATTGGAGGTGAAGGTAGGAAATATGCTCACATATTGGGGTTTTACCCAAACAGGATGGGTCCGCTCCTATAGAGTCATCAGTCTTTCCTGTCGTGCGGAAGGTGATGGTGCACCCAGAACTCTATCCTGACCGAATCCTTCTTCCTCTTGAGTCGGACTAGGAGGAAGAGGTGGTCTACGTAGTTGTGGGAGTGGAAGGAGGTAATCCATCTATGGAACCCGGTCTCCCCCACCTCCATGAGAAGACTTAGCCTCGTGCTCCAAAGGAGCTCGAGGTGGAGATGGGCGATCGCCTAGACCGTCCATCTCAGAACAAAAATGTACTCTCTAAAGTTGAGCGCTCTCACCAGAATAAGCCCAACCTCGCATAAAATGCTCGACTTGACTGGAACAAAGTACACATGAAAGAAGGTGTAATTAGAGGAGGAGACTAATCGAAGACTATAGAGGAGGAGAAGACTCATGTGAGAAGGGAAGAATCCCTAGATCTAGCGTGGGTAGTGGGTGAGGGTACAATCGTAATCTAGCAACACGGCTCAAACAAGCGAAGGTTGGCTAAGGGATCCTTCAGCTATGACAATCGCGACCGGATCACTCTCCAAATGCGCCCGAGATCCTTAGGGGCCAATGTCTACTTGATTTTCAAATTAGTCTTTTTGAGAGGTGTTTTGTGGGTCTGAAGGAAGGGTTGATGAAATCCACCAGCTTATCTTTACAACTATAGGTGGTGCCCTTTAAAGATGTTTTAGTTCCTTAATCTATCAAGCAACTCACCAATCAAACACTCATTTTACTCTTCTTCCAATGTAATTCATACCTAATGCATGGTCATTTAAAATGCATGAATGAGAGTAGGAAATGTGTACCTCACGCCAACGCTCAACAACTGAAAGTAACGCTTAAATAAAAGACAAGCTAGGTGCTTAAGTTGAATACATGACGCATGACCTAAACAGGCAATAATGCCTAATCTTTTGCTTTGGGTTTTCATGGCCAAGTTGATCAAAAAGGGGATTCCTTATTTATTGATCTGGGAGCATGCTAAAGGTCATAACATACCACTATATTTCATGCAAAAACAGACCAAAGAAATTAGGAAGCCAATGAACCTTACCCGACCGCTAGTTGGCGGTCCCAAGCCACTGATTTGCAGTCATTCTGGTGTTTTTCTTCCTCCAATTTTCTAGCTACCTCGGCTGAGTCTTGAGATGGTTTGTCACAAACCAGAACTAAAAAACAAAAATCAAATCCACTCGACTCATCCAAACCAGAGTCTGGACTGAACATCTACCCGGCAACGGGGCCAAAACTTGTTTGATATTTAGTTTAACCGCAAGTGCACGGCCACGATAAAGCAGTGGAAAGTACGGGTCGATCCGCATGGAGGTGTGTAGTGTTCGGTTTTTCAGAAATCAAGTGGTGAAATAGGGGAGAAGAAGTTGATTACACTAACCTAAACTACGCTAAACTAGTAGTTAACAAATGAAAAAGAGAGCAACTATAGATTTACTAAAACTAAACTAAAGTATTAACTAAGAGGCCGGAATTCAGGAAGACAAACCCCTAAGGGGTGGAGTGAGTGTACACATGTAATGAGATGGTGATAAATTCATTCAATAGGCATAAATGTAGGTTGGGTTTTCATGCAAAGGAAGTGTCTAATGATTGTGGCAAAACCTACCAATCCAATCACTAACCTTGTTGACTAACATTAGCATACACAACTTGGTTATTAAGAACCTAAACAAGCATGGGAGGTGTTTAATAGTTGTGGCAAAACACATCAAGTTAAGTGTTCTAATCTAAACAAGCAAGCATACATTCACATTTATCAACTAATTTCATAATAAAGCATTCATTTTCATTCTTTATTACATGTATAAACATCATCTCCATCCCCAAAGGGGGATGGAGTACTCACTAATCACTAAGCTAGTAATTATGTTAAGAGAAGAAAACATTCTAACTAATTTATACTAAGAGTAATGAAGCATGATTAAGCTAAGCATGAAAGAAATATAAGAGGCAACATGTAAGTTAGAAAATATTTATTTTATTTCAGACTCATATTACAAGTCGCATCTCTCCACTTGAGTATTTGCTCCAAGGTTTTGCTCTAAGTAGAGTGAGGGGCCACTAAACTTGTAGTAATTACAAAGGAGGAAGAAGAGTTCTATTGATAGTCATGGAAAAAAGTAACTGGGAACAATCTCCCGGTGTGGGACTAATGAAACATACCAAATATATACTAAAACAACCTAATACACCTCCCAGAGAAGACGGGTCAGATCCGGAGTAGAAGCCGCCACCAATTGGCAATCTGGAGCCACTTATTGGTGGCCTAGAGCCACGAAGATCAGGTTTTAGTGTGGGAGAGGGAGAGGAAGAAGAAGGAGGTGACGCCTATGTTATTGCAAGGCACACAAGCAATTCTCTAAATATGGCTATACTGAAAGCAAGATATTCTCCCATAATCACCTTCCAATTCCAAGAAAATTCAAAATGTGCTTGCTGACTCACGTGCCACCTCACCCTTACTGATCCCACAAGGCCTCCCATGTGCAAGTCCAAGTGGCCAAGAAAATAACTCTCAAGCCACTCGCACCTCAAACCAAATTGATCGAGTTTAAATGCACACGCCCAACGTGCCACACCTCGCACGACAAAAAATGAAACTTCCACGAAAAAAATTAAACATACATCACAAGAACCATACTATAAGCTTGTAACATACCGACATGAAAGATGGGAATGGACTTATTATTAAATCAGGAGAGCGGGTCTGACAATTTTTCCAGTGTGCATAATTATCATTTCTAACGAAAGAGGGTCTAGTAGTAGATAATCCTTCCTTAAGTTGATTAGGGTGACTCTCAATGGTTAAATGGACTAAATGAGTAAACCTACGCTCTAATACTAAATGTAAGTTACGTTGATTACTTATCTAGAGGGGGTGAATTGATTATATGGTGATTTAGCTAAATATTGCACAATTAAAATAATGAATAAAAGATTGCAAACCAAAAGTCCACTCCAGCGATTTTACAGAGTTTCGATCACACCACCGTGATCTAGTCCTCTCGTCAACTTCTGATTGCTCCTCGGATCCCTACTGGAGAATTCACTAATCTCTTTGTTCCAGGTCGAAGATAAACCCTCTTACAATCGGAGCCTTGTGAACACCCTCGCCTTGCTTGATTCTCCTCTGACAACCTGAGAGGGAGCTTCCTCGAAGCTTTACAACGCAATGGAAGTTGATTGAAGTTGATTGAAGTTGTTGAACTCCAACTTGAATGCACTCAAAGGATTGGAGTTGAACTTGGAGTGAATAGATTGGAAGTTTGAGAGTTGGCGGAGCTTTGAAGACTTGGAGTTTGAGAGAACAAGAGTATCAAAGATTTTTGGCAAGTAAAAGTGTTGATTGTGCATCTTAGATGAAACTTTTATAGCCTTCAAAGCAAACAAAGCCGTTATGTTGGGTTGAAGACGTTTGGATCAATAAGAAGCAAGTAATGACTTCAGCTCGGGCAGAATTCAGAACAGGCTTGGTCAACCGAGGCACAAATGGTCTTCGGAACAATGTGGGTGTATCGGTCAGAATGAAGAACTCAGTAGACTAAAAGCTCTTCGGCTAACCGAACACCAACTTCCAGTAACATTTTTCTAATTTTGACCAATTAACTTTGGTTAACCGAATGGTGTTTAGCTCACCATTCTAAGATGGACAGTATGAAATGGTCGGGCTCTGATGGTCAAGTTCGGTCAACCACCTGGGATTCGATAGACCGACGTAAGCATGGGTTTTCCACTGACAATTACGGCTCAAAAGTTGGTTAATGGATAACGGTTAAATGCCACGTGGAAAAGAATCATTGCACTCTGATTAGCAACAAGGATTCGGTCGAGCATTGAAGACTTGGTAGACCGTTTACGGACATTTCAAAATGTGTTGCTAGATGACAAAAGATAAGTCCATTGAAAAATTGTCAACAGATTTATTGCCACGTGGGCCAATAGGATCTAGTCGTTTGGATTAAAAACAATCGTTTGGTTCAAAAATGAAGATTTGGTTCAGATGACCGATCCCAATTTGGTAGGCCGAATCCAGAATTCAGGAAAGGTTGGAATGCTACTGAGTGTATGGAAACGGTACACCGAAGTAAACTTAGTCGTCCATTTCATACAGGTTCGGTAGATCGAGAGAAACATGATCGACCGACAGAGACAGGTTTATTCTTTTGTGCATCAAGTGTACATTTGATCCTATCACTCAAATAAATAA
Organism: Triglochin maritima; assembly: GCA_963682175.1. NCBI lineage: Eukaryota > Viridiplantae > Streptophyta > Magnoliopsida > Alismatales > Juncaginaceae > Triglochin > Triglochin maritima. Next base: position 24,035,507 of record OY821788.1, on the reverse strand, counting down.
AAAATTACATGTGAAGTCCTTGAGCTTTGATTATAAGTCTTGAGACTTGATCTTGAAGTTTATTAGTCCTTTGGTTTGAGCACCTACAATGTTAGGAATATACAATATATATGCAATTTGACAATATGATGTGTGTGATGTGTTAATTGGAGTTGTGCATAATATTAGTTTGTTAATCATCAAAATTAAGAGTAATGAGGCCAACATATGCTTGATTAATAGAGAATGCATGAATTGATTAAGTTGTATGATGGGATTAATTGATGCTCTAATGGACACACTAGGTACTTAGTGCACTCTTGACAACCCATAGTTCATCTTAATTTCATGTGTAAATAAATTAGCTATGTATTCCATGTAAATGTAGTTGATATTAAGTAGACTCCACACGAGCTTCTAGTTGATATTACCTACTTTACACACTTGTGCTTAATGAAATGAAGACCCGCTCACACACACATACCTATACAACTTCACTCCATGAAGGTTTAGTTTGGTTCTTGATTCATTCATAGTTTAGTATAGTTAGTTTAGCATAATCCTTTCATTCTCCTCTTATTCCCTACTCGAGTAGGATAGTCACAACAACACTCAACACTCCCTATGGACAAACCCGTACTTGCTGCATCTTTAGTGACGCTACGTACATGCGGTTATTAGAATCTACGTACATTTCAAGAAAAATGGTCTAACCATTTCAAGAAAAATTGTCTAACCATTTCAAGAAAAGTTACTATCCAGCTTTGGATTTGATTCGGTCGATCGCTAGGTGTGGTCCAGTCGACCTATATTATGAATTCCAGATTAGGTAAAGGCATAATCTTCAAAATAGCCATTTGGGTATAATGACAAGAAAATGACTAGAAAAATAAATTTGAAAGCCACAGAACCGTCGGATAAATCTGGAAAAATGTCGACTGCTCAACCAAGAAGTTGTTGCTAGAAATGATTGGACGGAAGCTCATTTCGGTCGACGTCGTGTACAGACTTCTTGAAGTTGAGTTTGGGTGATTTTACGTCAAAGGTTTGGGTGATATATTGAACTCCAAATAATGTGAGATGTTTTGTGTAAGTTTTAAATGAAACCTAGAGTGAATGTAGGTGGATAACCAACGCGTATGTTCAAGTTTAGAAAGGTTCCCAAAAACTGAAATAAAGATAAAACTTCTTGTCTAAAAGCTTGATCACATGTCTTGACTTGAATCTCTTTCTCCTTTAGTCTTGATCACTTATTAAGATAGAAGTATTGTGACATTCCTAATCTGCACTCGGGACACAATAGTCAATCACGAACTATAAAAAAAGTGAAAAGGGACATTAACAAAAATAGTCAACTCGAGGCCTCAATTAAAAGAACATGATGCCAAGTCAGAGTACAATGCGGAAGAGAAATACAAGAAGCTGAAATCCTACTAAATCAATTATAAAAGATGAAAGCATTACATCAAAGAGCTCATAGATCCAGCCCTCGCGTCCCAAGCCCAAGTCGCCTCTAACCACCTATTGTGTCCCACTTGCACATGCACAAGCCACGCCTGAGTCTCGAAACAAAACTCCGTACATCATCCAAACCCAACACTGTAGTAGGACACGCCTTCCCTAACGGCTTACACTGGTCTCGTGTTCCAAGGCGACCACGCATCCCAGCGATGCCGAGAGTGCACCTCAACCACGTGAAAAGAATTTCACCCATGAAATAAAAGCGAGCTACGTACGAAAAAGCTTTGGGTACTTCTCTCGCACTTTCGCCTCGATCTCCCATGTAGCCTCTCATGACTTTAACCATCTGAATGACCCTCTTACGCAACTATCTCAACTAGTCACTCCTTCAGTGATGAGTGTGGTTGTAGTCTAGGTATATCTACCTCTAATACGTGGTAAGGGTCAGCAACATACTTTCTCAGCATCGAAACAGGGAAGACGTTTTGCAATCCTGAAAACTGTTGCGGCAAGGCAATCTGATAAGCAACGACACCAACTTGGTTATGAATCTCAAAGGACCCTCTATACCTCGTGTTGAGCTTCCCTCTGTGACCAAACCTCATAACTCCTTTAGCGGGAGAGATCCTCAAGAACACATGATCTCCCTTTGCGAAAGTCAACTCTCATCTGTGCTGATCTGCATAACTATTCTGTCTACTCTGCATTGTAGTCTATCTCTAACAGATAACATCAACCTTCTCTGTGCACTGCTAGACAATCTCTCCTCCAACTAACTATCTCTCGCCCAAATCACCCCAATACGAGGGCAATCTACACGGTCGTCTCTATAATGCCTCAAAGGGTGTCATCCCTATATTTGCATGGAAGTTGTTGTTGTACGCGAACTCGATCACCGATATATGCTCATCCCAACTGCCTACCCAGTCCAGGACACATGCTCTCAAAATGTCCTCAAGTGTCTAAATGGTACTCTCTGACTGACCATCCGCCTGAGGGTGAAAAGTCGTACCGAACTTCGGCTTTGTCCCCAACACCCTTTGAAGTGATCCCCAGAATCCTAGTGTAAACTGTGTGTCTCGGTCTGAAATGATTGATACTGACAATCTTCTCCACATATAGTTGTGCCAAGCTGCTCAGCGGTAACGTCATCCGTCTTGCCAGAAAGTGCGCTGACTTGGTTAGTCGGTCCACAATCACCCAGCTCATGTCGTGGAAACATCTCATTTTGGTTAGCCCCGTAACAAAATCCATGGTCAAGTGCTCCAATTTCACTCTAGAAGCTTAATCTCTTGCAACATGCCTACAAGCCTCTGGTGCTCGATCTTCGCCGGCTGACAGACTAAACACTGGGATACGAATTCCACGATATCCTTTTTCATGGCCCACCACCAGTAATGTCTCTAAGGATCCTCATACATTTTCTGTTGGCTTTTAGTTCTTAATATATGTTTTGATGATTTAACTAACTGATTGGCATCTTATCATGCATATCTTTGTGTCTTATATCCATTACCTTTCACCCAAACAATGCTATGTAACGAGTTTAATGTTTCAATTTCAGGAATAAGTAGGTTTGAGAAGTAGAGACAATAAAAGGACTCAAAAGAAAGAAAAGGACTAAGTTGCTAGACTTAGGGACTAAGATACAAGAGAGGGACCCCAATGCAGAACCAAAGGACCAATGAGCAAATGATGAAACTCCACACCATCATGGGGAGTATTTTGGCAATTTGATTCAGGTCGGAGCTCCATCAACCAACTTAGGTATATCACACAGAAGAAAACCATCCAGGAATGCCCACACAAAAGCCTAACAAAATCCAAACCTTGTAAACCGCCAATTGGCGGTCCGGGTTGCTCCGGATCTGGTGCGGTTTCGTCGGGTCATGTAGAATTGTGGGTTATGTCTATTTTTGGTTTTGTATTAGTCCCAAACCGGGGGATTGTCCTGGTTTACCTTTTTGTTTGGCTATAAATAGAACTCCTCCTCCTCCCTTGTATTGATCACTCTCTTGTTGGCCATCCTCTCTACTAGGAGTAAAAGCCTTGAAGCAAAAACCCTGGTGGAGAGAGGCTACTTGTATTGTGGGTTTGAAATTAATAAAGTTTTCCTTTAGTTATGTTGTTTCTTTCTTAGTTTAATTTCCTTTCATATGTCTTGCATGCTTCTTTAGTTTAATTTCCTTTCAATTAGCTTCTTTAATATATCTTGCTTGCTTAGTTTAATTTCCTTTCAGTAGAATGTTTCATTTTGTTAATGTAGGTTGTAGTGTAATGATTAGTGAGTAGTTCCATCCCCATTTGGGCGGTGGAGAAATATGCGATATGATTATGTGATGTATTAGGTGTGTGTTATCTTAATCCTTTGAACCTTACATGATTTCCATAACCATCTAATGGGATTTCACTATTGTCTTTGATATGGTAATGCTCTTGAATGAAGCTTAGCATATGCTTAGATTAGTGGACCTATTTTATGGGGAATGATGAGGTGAGGATGTGGATGGAATTGATAAAGGAAACATGACTTGTAGTTGCATGTACTCTTGTTGCCCTTACCTTGGTTGATGTCTTGTATGTTTTAATGATTGTGTCAATCTTATTTCATGTGGAGGCATAGTCGGGTTTGGTCTTTATACATGAGTTCATTTAGCTTCATTCCAATTAATTGTCTTATATGTTTTAATGATATTGTGTTATCTTATTTCATGTGGAGGCAAAGTTGGATTTAGTTTTATGATTTTCATGCACTACATGTTGTCATGAGCATAATTGAACACACACACACATATCTTTGTATTCACATTCTTTCTCTACCCGCTATGGGGTTTAGTTTTATTGCTTATTTTCCATTTCCTGTTGCATTTTAGTGTATTTTAATCATAACTCCTTTCTTTCCCACTCGCCTTCAAACTAACCAGAGTCGATACACCTCCCTGTGGATCGACCCGTATTTGTCACCGCTTCAACGTGGCCGTGCACTTACGGTTAATTAAAACGTTCATTCACGAACCTAATCTTAATCACAATCAAATGTAGTATAACCCACATTATGCATAGAATATATATTTTATTGTGCGAACATCTACACGTGATCAAGACTAGAGGAAGAATTGAATGAAGTAAAAATATGTGGTCAAGCTAATTGAAGACATGTAATTTTGCCTTTAATTGAGTCTTAGGAATCTATGTGAACTTGAGCATACAAGAGCTGGAAGTCATTCACATACACACGAGGTTCCTTGTAGAAGTCACACACCAAATTTCAAATCAATTGGACTTCAATAGGTCACCCAAAACTTGACCGAAAAATCACTGAAACTAAACTTTCACCTGTCTGGGCAGAATGACCGACCAAAATAGGATATCTGTTTGACCATTTATAAAAGTCAAACCAATTCTCTTATGTGATTTTTCCTAGTTCAACCTGTCGACCTATTTTGAACTTCCGATCGACCCAGTACTTGTATTTTCATATGACCGTTTTTCTTGTCGTCTTATACAACGGTCATATTCGTATGTTTCACATAACCCCTAAAATGTATTTGCCCACCGGTCGAACATTGACAAGAAAATGGTCGACTAGATGTATACTAAATTGTGTGCCCAAAATTACTCTTATTTTTGGTTAAACGAATCAATTCTTGTGTTCGACTGATTAATCTTTAGTTTGACTGTTAACTTATTACAACCGTTTGGTTAGACCATGTCTTTAGTCGGTTTGAACATTTCCTTATTTTCATGGAAACAGTCGACCGATTACCCCGTGTCGGTCGACCGGTTTAGGACAAATTTGCTAAACTTAGTATTCTGTTTTGTGTATCTTACACAAATCTTCCCCAACGACTATATCTCTCTAGGAGATTTTAAATAGAGGTCCTCACACCTTATTTACACAACCCGCAAACTTCTATTTGTCTCTTGCGTTAGAGAGAATCCTCTCATCTAAAAAATCCCAATCCACACACTCAGGAGCTTAAACTTCCACACTTTAGATCCCAAATCCTATCTTACTCAAGTGTGCTCAAAGTTAGAATGTCTAATACTCTTGGTTACTTTCGTTGTCTAATTGACATCATATCGTCGATATATTCCTGTCTTATATCCTCTATTTTGAATCTAAGCAATGCTATGTAATGAGTTTTATGTTTAAGTTTCAGGAATAAACATTTGAGAAGAAATGACAGAAAAAGGAACAAAATGTGAGAAAATTACTGATTGGTGAGACTTATGGACCTATTTGCAAGAGGGAAAGACCTAGAGTTAAGACAAAAGGATTAATTAGCAAATCAAGAAACTATACACCATCATGAGGAGTATTTTGGAAAATATATTCGGGCTAGACGCAAACAACCTATCTGAGTGCATCCCACTTAAAGAATTGAAGCAATGAAGAAGGAAACTAAAACTGGGGCAAATCAGGCCAAAAGTGACTGCTAATCAACAGCCATAGACCGCCAATTAGTGGTCCACTATGGCCCAATCCAACCGCCTTTGTCGGATTTTTGTTATATTGTTTATGTCTATTTTGAGAAGTTTCATTAGTCCCACATCAGGGGATTGCCCCTGATTACCTTTTTTCATGCCTATAAATATAACTCTTCTTCCTCCTTTGTAATTACTACTTGCGTCGTGGGAAATCCCTCTAGTAAAGCCTTGGAGAAAAAACTCAAGTGGAGAGATGCTACTTGTAATGTGAGTCATGTAAATAAAATAATTTTCTTAGTTACATGTTGCCTCTTTTACTTATTGCATGCTTAGCTTAATCTTGTTTTTTTAATCTTAGTAGTAGTGAGCATGTTTTCTCGTCTTAACATAATTGCTATCTTAATGATTAATGAGTAGTTCCACTCCCCTTTGGGGGTTGGAGATGATGTTATACATGTAATGAAGAATGTGAATCAATGTTATCTTATGAAATGTGTCGATAAATGTGAATGTATGCTTGTTTGTTTAGATTAGAACACTTAACTTGATGGGTTTTGCCACAACTATTAGACACCTCCCATGCTTGTTTAGGTTCTTAATAACCAACATGTATGCTAATGTTAATGAACTAGGTTAGTGATTGGATTGAAAGGTTTTTCCACAATCATTACACTTCCTATTCATGAAAACACAACCTACACTTGGTGCCTTATTGAATATATTCTTCACCACCTTATTACATGTGTACACACACTCCACCCCTAAGGGGTGTTCCTTGTTGAATTCCATCTTCCATTTATTAGTTGTTTAGCTTAGTTTTATTAGTCTTGTGCTTTCATCTTTCTCATTTGTTAGTTTCTAGTTTAGTGTAACCAAACTACTTCTCCCCTTTTTCACCACTTGATTTCTGAAGAACCATAGACGACACACGTTCCTGTGGATCGACCTGTACTTGCCACCGCTTCACCGTGGTCATGCACTTGCAGTTTAAACTTAATCTCAAACATTTTCAAAGTTGTAAGGCGTGATCGTAGCTCGTAATGGTGATCATCCCTCTCGGATTGTGAGAGCAAGAAACCAAGCTCAGCGAGGGTGTTTGTGAGCTTGCTTTGTAAAGGCTTGATCTTGGCCCAGAACGAAGACCAGATTAATGAAGATGTAGGCAAAGCTCGTGGGATCGAGCAGAGCTTGCAAGAGAGGACTAGGACCCAGGTTGTGGGTGCCGAACATCTGTAAAATCATTGTCTTTGTAGTTGACCTTGTCTTTCTCTACTTGTTTTTTATTGTTAAGTTCTGCTGCATATTTAAGTAGAGATTAAGACATTGATTACATTGTTTAGGACATACACGATCCTACATTTGGTATCAAAGCATAGGTGCTAAATTCTTCTACTTAACCATAGTTTAGCATAACATCGTCATCTAATCATGTAGAAGGTTTATGCACCACTAGGTCACCTTTGCTAAATGGGTCTAATTATGATTATTGGAATAATAGTTTAATTTCTATAGACCATAACTTTTACTTCCTCCAAAACCCATACACCCCTCTTAAGGAAGAAGAATTAGCCACCTTAAGTTGGGCTAAAATGAAGGAACTAGAAATGAACTCTGCCATCTTGAACATCCATTATTGTTGCTCGAATGACGGTGAATAGAATAGGATTAAAGGTTGTGATAGTGCCTATGAGATTAGGCATAGATAACAAATGTAACATGAGTGATATAGTAAAACTAAAGAAACAAGAATTATTCTCCTCATGTGTATATATGAAATTTTCACTATGCCACCCGGTGGGAACATAAGCGAGATGAACACTCACTTTACCGATAACTAGCTCTTTCAAAGTTCTTGGACGAAATTTCAGTGAGGGAGACATGGAATGGAAATTCCTTCGATCACTGAATGATGAATGGGAACACAAGGTCGTTAAAATTGAAAAAGCACGTGACATTTCCCGACTAAAGATGGAGGACTTGATTGGAAACCTAATGGCTTATGAACTTCAAATCAATCATCAAAAAGAGAAAGAAGATGCTGGAACGAATCCAACCATGGCATTGCACTCCATTGCAAAATCTGATGAACCAAGGATAAGAGAGGAGAATAAGGACATTGAAGTCCTTGCAAAAGACTTCTTCAAATTCCTCAAGAAAGAAAAGGGAGAGAAGAAAGAAAGAAGAGGAAGAACAAGTGAGAAGATGGAAGGAGAGAAGGAGAAGAAAAATGAGAGAAGGGAGAAAAGGAAAAAAGAAAAAGAAAAGAAAAGAAAAGAAGGAGGAAGCTCACAAAGCTACATGGGATGATTCTTCATCATCATCCTCCACACAAAGTAGAAGAGAAGTTGCACACATGTGCGTCATGGCCATAGAAGATGAAGAAAGTGAAGTATCTTCCAACTCTTGCTCAATGAGATCATGCTCCAGTCAAAGCTCAAGCTCTAATCATGATTCATACACTTTTAATGAGCTTGAAAATGTATTTCATGAGTTAGTTGTACAATATGAGATCATGTGTGATAAGAACAAAAGTGCTAGAAAGCTTATAAATGATCTCCAATGCCAAATTCAAACTATCGTGAATGAGACAAATGAGGTGATTGCTAGGCATGAAAAACATGCATTAGAACTTGCTAATCTCAAAGCAACACCCATTGATGCTGCAAATTAGATCTGAAGGCATGTAATGCACAATTAAGAAAAGATCTAGAAAAGTTCACAAATGGAACAAAAATGTTTGACATGCTTCGAGACTGTCAAAGACAATCAGGTCAAAGACAATCACTAGACAAACATGATATAGTATCTAATGCAAAATTTAAAACCATGTTATTCCTACTACTTTAAATGGCAACCATATGTTCATGAATCATAGTTCCTCAAGTATATGGGCTCCCAATACCAAAATGGGTTGGGTGCCAAAGGCTAGCATTCGAGGACCCAAAGTTGATTGGGTACCTAAATCTTCACTTGTAGGTACCTAAAAGATAGGAGATCGGTAGTGACCGACCAAAGATTACAAAGTCGAATACCAAGTCGGTTGCACTATTGAAAGGACAATTGGACTACTAAGTTAGGTAACATTTTTTTAATCCTCCTAAGCATATAGAATAAGTTCCAATAGAATTTGAATGCTTAATTGTCATATCATTTATCTCATACATTGATCAATTAGGAATAGCTTAATGTACATCATTAAGGGGGAGGAAAATTGAAATTGAGCTTAATTGTCATTTATTTATTCATATTGATAGGGGGAGCTTATTGAATATCATTATCTATTAGAGGGAGTAATGAATTGCAAAATTAAGGGGGAACAAATCCATTACATTAAGGATTCAATGAAGATGGAATATCCGTCAGCATAATTATCCAACCCTTAAAGGATATAAAACATAAGAATATGTGGCAGTGACAATTAAATTAAAAGTTTTTTGCTTTCTTGCCACTAACTTTCTACCAACACTATTTGACTATTTCTTTGGGTGCCATTACAAAGAAAATAATTTGCTTGTCGACCATTAAGAAACAAGATGTGTAGTTATAAGTCGTAATGTTTTTATGCAGTGCCATTTTGTCATTTAATAAAATATTATATTGGCGACGGAAATTCCATTGGCGATATATTTTTGCATGCCAATTTTTGGCACGCAACATTGCACCTGACGAGGGAATTGTCTTCAACATTAATCGTCTCGACATGAGTTTTCCCGACGGAGTTTTTCCGATGGAAATTTCATTAGCAAGGGCTTATGCCGACGGAAATGGGCACTATTGCCAACCAACCGTCCGTCGGCAAAACCACTATTCGTAGTATTGAAAGATACATGTTTCGACCATTTTTTTCTCCTGATATCTGTAGGATCGATGTGGGTCGCTAAATCTAATCAATTTTAACTTTATTCTCTACTTGCTTTACAAATAAAGATGCACAATGAAATTTAAGCAAGCAAGTAAAGAGGGAAAAATATGCAAACCACAAAGGACACAGGGATTTTTATAGAGGTTCGGCATCCCACCTACTTCCTCTCTTGCAAGCCACGCTCGACTCCACGAGCTCCGCTCACGACTTCACTATCCGCTCTCTGTTTTGGGTTGGTAGACAATGCCTTACAATTTTCAAACTAGCAAACAACCCTTGCCTAGCTTGGAATCCTCTTCTCACAATCCGAGAAGGATGCTTTGAGCTTTCACTGGAGTCTTTACTCTTTTGACAAACGAACTTGAGTGCAACAATACTCTCTAGCTTGAGCACACTTTGAGTAGGATTTCGATATGACGAAAGGTGTGGAATTTAGGCTTAGAGTGTAATGTTGGAGCTTTTGGGATTGGGAGACTTCTCTGATGTATTAGACAATTGTGTGTAGGAGAGTTGTCTAAACAATGTGTTCAATCATCTATTTATAAGTTCCTAAGGTGTTATAGCCATTGTGACAAAAGTGGTAGATGAATGTGGGACAAACACAAAATAGAAAAGCACATGTTACTGTTCTGGTTAAGTTCAGTCGACCGAAACGGGAAAAACGGTCGACCAAAATGCGAAAAACAGTCGACCAGAATCTATGGGGTTCAAGAGATGTCTATGTTCGGTCGACTGAAACTAGTTCAAAAGTTGACCAGTGGTCAAATGTATTTCTGGGGTATGGATAACAATGTGAATATGACCTTTGGTATAATACGACAAGTCTAATGGTCAAATGACACGTGTAGACGGGCGACCGAGAAAGGTCACGATCAACCGGTCGAGCAGTTAAAATCATTATTGGTTAAAAGATCAATCAGTCGAACGAAGGTGGTTCAAATGATTTTCGATCTAAGTTTGGGTGACCAATTGATGTCCAATTGTGTTAAAATCACTATTTGTTAAAAGATCAATCGGTCGAACCACAATGGTGTGACTTCTATAAGGAACCTAGTGCATGTGTGAGTAGTTATTTAACTATAGTAAGCTCAAGTACACAATGTTCCTAAGACTCAAAAGAAATACAAAATTACATGTCTTGAATAGCTTGATTACATGTCTTGACTTGTGTTCCTTTCTTGCTTGAGTATTGATCATATATAGAGGTTAGCACAAAGCAATATATATCCTATGCAACATGTGTGCTACTCTACATTGATTATAATTAAGATTAGGTTGATAAAATCATCAAAACATGGATTAAGACCTAAAAGCCAACAATCTCCCACCTTTTGATGATGGCAACATATATATTAATTACTTGAAATTTAGATATGTAAACTATGCATATAAATGACCCCCCTATGAGAGTGCATAGTTTTTGTTCAATTTTCAATCCAATTTCAAGTTACCCCGTAATTCTCTCCCATTTTGACATCTATCAAAAAATTGCAATAAATTCATTTTCTCCCTCAAATTTCTTGTAATGAAGTTGCTCACTCTTAATTTTGCACTTTAGTTCCCTATTTAAAAGATATTCATTAAGCTCCCTCATTGACATCATTTCATGCTTATATTTATATCTTATATCCATTATCTTACACCTAAGCAATGCTACGTGACGAGTTTTATGTTTGAATTTCAGAAATAAAGAGGTTTGAAGATAAGAGCCATGAAAGGACCCAAAAGCAGGAAAAATGACTTAATTGTGAGACCTGGGGACTAAGATGCAAGGGAGAAGGAACTGAACGTAAGACCGAAGGACCTAAGAGCAAAACAGAAAACTCCACACCATTATGGGGAGTATTTTGGCAATTCCATTCAGGTCGGATCTCCAATAAGCGAAGTAGATGAATCCAAGACCAACAAATACATCAAGAAAAGCCCAGCATAAAAACCAAAGCGATCTGGATCCTGTAGACCGCCAATCGGCGGTCCGGAACTTCCCGGATCCGCTCAAACTACTGGAACGCGTGTATTAGATGAGGTCTAGTCTATTTTTGGTATTTGTTTAGTCCCACATCGGGGGATTGTCCCGGATTACCTTTTTCTATGGCTATAAATAGAACTCTCCCTCCTCTCATGTACCCCATCTCTCTCTTTGTGGTCATCTTCCCTACTAAGAGTGAAGCCTTGAAGCAAAACTCTGGTGGAGGAAGGGCTGCTTGTAATTGAGTGAGTTAATAATAGATGTTTTCATTAGCATGTTATTTCTTGCTTAGTTAATTTCCTTTAATGTGCTTGCTTTGATGCATGTTTTGTTTTATGTCATTTCAGCTTCTTTAATATTTCTTGCTTGATTAGTGTAGTTTCATTTCAGCATAATGGTTCATTTTGTTAATGTAGTTAGTGTAATGAGTAGTGAGTAGTTACATCCCCATTTGGGGGGTGGAGAAATATGTGATATAATCATGTAGTGTATTAAGTGTATGTTATCTTAATCCCTTGAGCCTTATATGATTTCCATAACCATCCAATGGGTTTCACTCTTGTATTTGATATGCTAATGCTCTTGAATGAACCTTAGCTTATGCTTAGATTAGTGGACCTATTCTATGGGGAATGATAAGGTGAGGATATGGATGGAATTAATATTGGAAAGACAATTTGTAGTGTATGTACTCTTGTTGCCTTTACCTTGGTTAATGTCTTGTTTGTTTTAATGATAATGTGTTATCTTAATTCATGTGGAGGCATAGTAGGGTCTAGTCTTTATACATGAGTTCATTTAGTTTCATTCCAATTATTGTCTTGTATGCTTTAATGATATGATGTTATCTTAATTCATGTGGAGGCAAAGTTGGATGTAGTTTTATGATTTCATGCACTACATGTTGTGAGGAGCTTAATTGAACACGCACATCTTTATATTCACATTAGTTCTCTACCCCTTATGGTTTAGTTTTATTGCTTATCTTTCATTTCCTTTTGCATTCTAGTGTAGTTTAGTGTAGTCAATCTGTCTCTCCTTTCTTTATCACTCGCCTTCGAACAATCCAAAAGTCGACACACCTCCCTGTGGACGACCCGTATTTGCCACCGCTTCAACGCGGCCGTGCACTTGTGGTTTAATATAAAACGATCAATCATGTATTTGGTGCCGTTGCCAGGGAGGTGCTATGTCCAGACCTTGGTTTGGACGATTCGAGTGGTTTTTAATTTTTTTGTTTCTAGTTTTTGTTGGTTTCAGGGATCCTAGAGCTCACGGGGAGGCTACGGGATGAGTTGGAGAACAAGAACTTCAACAAGGACCGCCAATCAGTGGTCTTGCTCTCAGTTTTCTTCTGGTAGTTTCTTCTTTCATTGTCGTTATCTGGGAGCCCTATTTTGCATGCTGTGACTTCTAGTTTCTCCCAGATCATTAATCACTCCCCCATTAATCAACTTGGCCTTAAAATCCAAAGCAAAAGACTAGACGTTCTTACTTGTTTAGGTCACGCATCATGTATTTGACATAGGCATGTTGTTGTCTTTTCTTTATCTTTATTTTCAGTTGTTGAGCGCTGGCGTGAGGTACGCATTTCCTAAACTCATCCATGCATCTTGTATGCCCATGCATTAGTTAGTAGGAATTGCATCAGGACAAGAGTGAGTTGATCGTTGATTGGAGTGATTGATCGCTAGATTTAGGATCAAAATGCTAATAAGGAGGGGTTGTCCCATAAAAGATAAGGTGGGGGATTTCATCACCCTTTCCTTGGCCCCAAAAATCACTCTTAATCAAGCCTTAACTAAAAACAAGTAGACATTGGCCCTAGGATTTCTGACGCACTAGGAGAGTAATCTAGTTGAGACCGTCATGACCTGATCGGCGTTGCCTACCTTGTCGATAGTAGGAGGTACTGGATCTCTAGATCTGGTATCACTTGCTGGGCATTGTGGTCCTCATTGTAGGGAGGTGAGGCGTGTCGAGTCTAATGACCTCGAAGTTAGGCGTCGTCTAGCCTAAGGACCCATAGCCTTAAGTTGATTGAGTCGTGCTTGCTAGTTAGGCTTCTACCTCATCCCATTACCTACGCTAGATCTAGGGATTCTTCCCTCCTCATCTGAGTCCTCTCCTCATCTACTCTCTACGACTACTCTCCTCCTCTGAGTACACCTTATGTTGTGTATTTTTTAGAGTCGAGTAGAGCATTTTATGCGAGGTTGGGCTCGTTCTGGTGAGAGTGCTCGACTTGAGAGAGTGCATTTTTCTGAGATGGACGGTCTTGGTGATCGACCATCTCCGCCCCGTTCTCCTTTGGAGCATGAGGCTGAGTCGTCTCGTGGGGACGGGGGAGACTGGGTTCCATACATGGATTACCTCAGTCCGCTCCCACCACCACGTAGACCTCCTTCTCCTCCTCCTCTGACTCGAGAGGAAGGGAGATTCGGTCAGGATCGAGTTCTTGGTGCACCACCACCTTTAGCTCGATAGGATAGGCCGATGACTTGTGGGAGCGGACTCATCCTGTTCGGGCCGCGCAACCTTCCTGCATAGTTTTTCCCCCTGCTCGTGGAATCAACTATGAGCTGAAACCTCAATATGTGAGCATGCTTCCAACCTTCACTGCCAATGAGGAGGATCCGTATATTTTTATACGCGAATTCGAGGAAGTATGCTCCATGTTCAAGCTTCAACAACTTGACGAGGATTCAGTCCGGTTGAGGATGATTTCTTTCGCGTTGAAGGATAACGCGAAGAAATGGATGTACAGCCTCCCGACGAGCTCGATTCGGTCTTGGGATGACTTTGTGACCGTATTTTTTAAGAGATTTTTCCCTCAAAGGAAAAATCAACAGATACGGCACAAGATACATCAAATGTATCAGACTGAGACCGAATCTTTTCATGGTTTCTTTGAGAGGTTCAAGGACCTTATCCAGCAGTGCCCTCATCATGGACTTGAGCAATGGCAGCCGTGCCAGATTATTTATGAGGGCCTCAACTACAACACCCGCACATTGTTGGAGTCGATGTGTCAGGGTGATTTCCAAATGAAACCCATCGATGAGGCATGGGACACTTTTGAATTAATGGCTGAACGTACCTTTGAGTGAGACACCATAAGAGATCCACCAGCCGCCAGGTCTTCTGGTCGAGCGGGATCTTATCAAGTTGAGTCAACTATCGCGTCTGAGGCGAATATGGCTGCGCTCATGCGTAGGATTGAGAGTTTAGAGTTGGACAGAGCTCCTGTAGCTCAGGTCGCTACTCCCGAATGTGGTAGTTGTGGACTTACGGGCCATGATGACTTGGAATGCACTTACGCTCTAAGGGATACTGAGCATGTGAATGCGATGTATCAACAGAGGTCCCGTAACGACCCATATAGTCACTCCTACAACCCGGGATGGCGTAACCATCCTAACTTCTCTTGGGGGCCTAGTGGGGGTAACGATCAGAGATTGCACGCTCAACCTCAACCTCCACCGTATCAACCTCCACGCCCATCGGTGACCTACCAACCCCCACATCAAAGGTCTCAGCATTATACTTACCAATCTCCTTAGACCTCATCGTCGGATTATTCTAGCCTAACTCCACCACCCCAGCAGGTTGACCCGAAAAACCCTTCTTGTGATCCTACCCTTCAAGCGTTCATGCAAAGCATACAAAGTACTATCGAGGCTTTGGAAATGCAAGTTAGCCAGTTGGCTACTCAGCTCCATGAACGCGAGAAGGGCAAGTTACTGAGTCAACCCGAGGTGAATCCTCGGGGTACCCATTCCCAAGGAAGGCCACCTGTACCTCATGCTACCTCTGAACCGACCCATCATATTAATGTGATTCATAGTTTGAGGTCTGGTAAGGACGTGGATACCACATTGGGGTGCCTTCCTTGTCATCACCAATACTTCCAGGAAGGAGCCTGATCCTGAAGTTCCTTCTACATTTCCTTCGACATTGGGGTTGAAGCCCGAGGTCCCCTTGTCTCCTCTTGTGTCGAAGGAATCAGCTTCTGAGGTCCCCACTCATGCTTCTTTGGACCAGAATTATGATGTTCCTTCGCAAAACTCTTATGCCCCGAAGGCGCCATTGCCCGAGCGCCTTAAAAAGAAAACCTCGGATCAGCATGACAAGATGCTTGAGATGTTTTGGCAAGTTAAGGTCAATATCCCTCTTTTGGAGGTGATTCAGCAAATGCCACCTTATGCCAAGGTTCTCAAGGACTTATGCCCCAAGAAGAGAAAAACTCATGTTCCGAAGAAAGCTTTTCTTACGGCTAATGTGAGTTCTTTGTTGGCACAACCCATGCAAGTCAAATACAAGGACCCTGGTTGTCCTACTATCTCTTGTGTGATTGGTGATGTGTCCATACATCGAGCCTTATTGTATCTTGGTGCATCTGTTAATCTTCTTTCATATTCTGTCTACGTCCACCTCGGTCTTGGAGAGCTTAAACAAACAAAAACCACTCTTCAATTGGCTGATAGATCTATGAAGAAACTGAGTGGTGTGGTGGAAGATGTGCTGATCAAAGTGGGAGAGTTCATTTATCCAGTCGACTTCTTTGTCTTGGATACTGAACTTGTGCCAAACCCACTTGGACAAATTCTTGTCATTCTGGGGTGACCATTCCTTGCGATTTCCAATGCATTGATCAATTGTCGCAATGGTCTGATGCGCTTGACTTATGGTAGTCAATGCGCTGATTTCAACATCGGCAAGAAGCTAGGTGTCTTTAATGACCCTGTTGGGGTCAACCTTATCCAGGGTTTGGATGAGATTGAAGTTGAGGGCACCTTCAAGTACTTCAGAGAATTGTTCGATGGAGATCCTGAAGGTGGTGAAGATGTTTCACCTGGGCTGCCACAAGAAGGTGCCTTATGTTCTGATCACGTGGCCTTCGAGCCACCTCTTTTTGATCTTGTAGCCCTGGAGCAACATTCTTCTGATCTTGTGGCCCTTGAGCCACATCCTTTTGATCACGTGGCCCTTGATCCACATCCTTTTGATCACGTGGCTTTTGTGCCACAAAATACCATTTTTATGGCCTCTGGGTCACATGCTCTTCATTCTGTATCCACTGAGGACCCCATGTAGGTTAAGAATCAACCACCTGATACCCTTCAACCTGATAGAGGTTCACCTCTCATTCATGCCTCCTCTTTTGCTAACTCTCAAGAGGCATCGAACGACCACAATGCATATAAGGGTGTCAGGTGGTCAAGCAATTTTGTTTTGTACGTTGCGAGCCCATGCATGTGCATTTCTGGCTCGAGCGATGGCAGGTTCCCATTTGATGTCCCTTGACATATGAAGATGGAAGCCTATTGTTGTACATAGTTTAAAAAAAAGAAAGAAAAAGACTCCTTCAGAGAGCATCGATTGTTGTGGGCTCCAACCCTTGAGTATTTGGGCAACATTTCTTTCACGTATTTGTATCCCTTCTTTAGCATCTCACAGTTTTTGAGGAAATTTGGGTTTGTGTCCATCAACATAACCACCAACTTCCTTTTGCGCTTCACGTTGGTGAGATCTTTCATTTTTCATGCATAAATCCATGTAGTATCTTGCTCACATTCATTAAGGACAATGCATGAAGTAGGTGTGGGGGGTGTTTTACGTGTGTACATAGTCGAGTCTTTTTCCTTTGATTTTTTTCTTTTGTGTGTATTGTTAAGGTCATGTTAGTGTTCTGCATTTAATATCAATATATCTGCTTTCCATGATCCTTGGGTGACTTGTCTTCTTTTGCTTGCCTAGTGCTTCAAAATTTTCACATTTCTTTCAAAATCTTCATGTGTTTGCGAAAGCAAAATGTTTTGTGGGTTTTGTGTGTGTTTAGCATGTGCAAAACTGTTGAGAGGCAAAGTAAAAAGAAAACTCCCAAAATTTTCTTGAACTTGATGCATTAAGATATCTAGTACAGTGGCTTTAGGATTTATCGAGTCGTTAGAATGCACCCCAGTTTTCCCTTGGGGTCAGTAATCATAGGGTTTCAGTGCTCAAACATTTAAAGAAGTCCACCCTAAACCTAGTGAGTCAATAATTCGTGTCTGTTAACTGAAGGAAGTTTGTTGTAGTCAAGGACCCTCTAAATCTTGTTGTGAGACATTAAATGTAGGGGTTTTGGTTCATGTGTATATAACAAATAAGTGACTAGGTGTTCTCTCTTCTCGCACGGCTCCTATCACTCGGGAAAGTAGGTCTGAGGGGACTTTATGGTGCTTTCAAGTCATCTGACTTGGGATGCGCCAACCGAACTCCCGTTACACGGGTGGTAGGGATTGCCCTATGTGGAGATTTAGGGAAAGGTGTACGTGATAGTGTAAGTCCTCATGGGCAATGATGCACAAAACCTGACCCTCGGAGAATGAAGCTCCAACTAAGAAAAAGAAACAAAAAATTAATAATAAGAAAACAACCAAAAAAATTTGCAAATAAGAACCTTAATGGACTTTACATTTTGTATCACTTGAGGATGTTGAGCTTGTCCATGTCTTTCACTTAATTCCTTATTTAACTTGCACGGGTGATTCATTAGGCTAGGTGTGTGGACTGATTACCTATATAGAGTTGGCCCGTAGGATCACCGCGTCCAATGATCGACAAAAAATTGTCCAACGAGTCGAGTGTCTAGATTGAATAATGCATCTTGTTCGGATTTTGTGGTATATCCACTGAAAACCCTTAGGAGACAACACTCCTCCTCATTGGCAACGAGGTTTAACGGCTTGTCGCACGTGCTAAGTGCAACCGTGATTCCTACGAAAGTGAGTTTGGATTTCTTGTTTCTCGTTTGTTTTTCTCTTTCTTTGTTTGGCTCGGTACTAGCAAAAACTTAGGTGTGGGGGTATTAGATTGACATCATTTCATGCTTATATTTGTATCTTATATCCATTATCTTACAGCTAAGCAATGCTATGTGACGAGTTTTATGTTTGAATTTCAGAAATAAAGAGGTTTGAAGAGAAGAGCCATGAAAGGACCCAAAAGCAGGAAAAATGACTTAATTGTGAGACCTGGGGACTAAGATGCAAGGGAGAAGGACCTGAACGTAGGACCGAAGGACCTAAGAGCAAAACAGAAAACTCAACACCACCATGGGGAGTATTTTGGCAATTCGATTCGGGTCGGAGCTCCAATAAGCGAAGTAGATGCATCGAAGACCAACAAATACATCAAGAAAAGCCCAGCATAAAAACCAAAGCGATCTGGATCCTGTAGACCGCCAATTGGCGGTCTGGATCTTCCCGGATCCGCTCAAACTTCTGGAACGCGTGTATTAGTTGATGTCTAGTCTATTTTTGGTATTTGTTTAGTACCACATCGGGGGATTGTCCAGGATTACCTTTTTCTATGGCTATAAATAGAACTCTCCCTCCTCTCATACCCCATCTCTCTCTTTGTGGCCATCTTCCCTACTAAGAGTGAAGCCTTGAAGCAAAACTCTGGTGGAGGAAGGGCTGCTTGTAATTGAGTGAGTTAATAATAGATGTTTTCATTAGCATGTTATTTCTTGCTTAGTTAATTTCCTTTAATGTGCTTGCTTTGATGCTTGTTTTGTTTTATGTCATTTCAGCTTCTTTAATATTTCTTGCTTGATTAGTGTAGTTTCATTTCAGTATAATGCTTCATTTTATTAATGTAGTTAGTGTAATGAGTAGTGAGTAGTTTCATCCCCATTTGGGGGGTGGAGAAATATGTGATATAATCATGTAGTGTATTAGGTGTGTGTTATCTTAATCCCTTGAGCCTTATATGATTTCCATAACCATGCAATGGGTTTCACTCTTGTCTTTGATATGCTAATGCTCTTGAATGAAGCATAGCTTATGCTTAGATTAGTGGACCTATTTTATGCGGAATGGTAAGGTGAGGATATGGATGGAATTAATATTGGAAACATAATTTGTAGTGTATGTACTCTTGTTGCCTTTACCTTGGTTAATGTCTTGTATGTTTTAATGATAATGTATTATCTTAATTCATGTGGAGGCATAGTAGGGTCTAGTCTTTATACATGAGTTCATTTAGTTTCATTCCAATTATTGTCTTGTATGCTTTAATGATATGATGTTATCTTAATTCATGTGGAGGCAAAGTTGGATGTAGTTTTATGATGGCATGCACTACATGTTGTGAGGAGCTTAATTGAACACACACATACACACACATCTTTATATTCACATTAGTTCTCTACCCCCTTTGGGGTTTAGTTTTATTGCTTATCTTTCATTTCCTTTTGCATTCTAGTGTAGTTTAGTGTAATCAATCTTTCTCTCCTTTCTTTACCACTCGCCTTCGAACAATCCAAAAGTCGACACACCTCCCTGTGGACGACCCGTATTTGCCACCGCTTCAACGCGGTCGTTCACTTGCATTTTAATATAAAAAGATCAATCACTCCCCCTATAAATATGAATATGATATGACAATTAAGTTCAAATTTATTCTCCCCTTTTTTAAAAATCAATCAATTTATGATCATATAGGCATGTGATGTTTTACTCCCAATTTTAAGATATACAATGAATGATATGGTAGATATGACAATTTATCATTCAATGTCCTAGATTAGAACAAATCTAATTTGATTGTAGAGGAAAGATATATTTTACACAACTTGATCCTCGAATTGGTGTCAATCTCCTTTCGATAGTGCAACCGGCTTCAAATTTGACTCTTCAAGCTAGCTCGGTCACCCAAGTGTAGATCTAGGTACCCAAAAAACTTTGGGTCCTTGAACATTAGCTTTCGGAACCCAAATCATTTTGGTTTTGGGAGCCCACATACATGAGGAATTGATTAACAAAGAAATGCTTGTCATTTAAAGTAGTATGAGATACATGGTTTTTCAATTTAGCATTGTATCCTAAGCCATGTTTATCTACAGATTGCGTTTGACTACCTAGAAGCATGTCAAGCATTTTTGTTCCATTTGTGAACCTTTCTAGATCTTTTCTTAATTGTTCATTAGAAGCTCTAAGATCTAGTTGTTGAACATCAATAGGTGTTTCTTTTGGATTAACATGTTCTAACGCATGTTTTTCATGTCTAGCAATCACCTCATTTTTCTCATTCATGATCATTTCAATTTGTTATTAGAGATCATTTATTTTCTTTCTAGCATTCTTGTTCTTTTCACAAATCATCTCATATTTTTTTAACTAAATCAAGAAATGCATTTTGAAGCTCATCATGTGTATATGATTCATCATTAGCATTTGAGATTGAGCTATCACTAGAGTCTGATTTAGTTGACCATGAAATTGATCTAGTAGAGCATGAGTTTGAAGCTACCTCAATTTGTTCATCCTCAATAGCCATGAAGCATAAGTGAGCAACTTCTCTTCTACTTTGCAAGGAGGAGGATGGTGATGAAGAGTCATCCCAAGTAGCTTTGTGAGCTTCCTCATTCCTTTCTCTTCTCTTGATCTTCTCCTTTTCTCTTCTCCTCTCCCTTTTCTCCCTTCTCTTCTCATTTTCACTCTCCTCCTTCTCCTTTTCTTTTTCTCTCTTCTCCCTTCTTCTTCCTCTTCTTTCTCTCATTTCTCCTTTGTCCTTGTTGAGGAATTTGAAGAAGTCTTGTGCAAGAACCTCAATATCCTCATTCTTTACTCTTCTCTTCTCCTGGGTTCGTCAGATTTTGCATGTAATGCCAAGGTTGGGTTCTTGGAGGCTTCCTTATCATTTTGTTGACTTATTTGGAGCTCATAATCCATGAGATTTCCAATTAGCTCGTCCATCTTTAGTTGGCAAAAGTTCATTTGCTTCTTCAATTGCAACCACCTTGTCTTCCCAATCGTTGCTTAGCCATCAGAGGAATTTCCGTGTCATCTCTCATTCACTAATTTTTCTTTCAAGAACCAAAAGAGAGTTAGTGATATCGGTGAAGCGAATGTTCATTTCTCTTATGTTCTAACCGATTTGCATAGTAAAAATTTCATATTTATACATGAGGAGATTAATGCGAGTTTCTTTCCTTTTACTATCTCCCTCATGATGCATTTGTAGTCTATTCCATATTTCATATGCACTTTCACAACCTCTAATCCTATGATATTCACCCTCATTTAAGCCACAATAAAGGATGTTCATGATAATTGAGTTCATTTCATATTGCTTCATTTTTGTTCTAGTTAGAGTGATTAACTCTTGTTCATTTGGTGGGGTGTATGGGTTTTGGATGAAGATCCAATACTTATGGTCATTAGAAATCAAGAATATTTTTATTCTATTCTTCCAATAGTCATAATTTGACCCATTAAGCAAAGAGGTCGAGTTGTGCATAAAAGCTCTACATGATTAAATGTGCTAGCCATGCTAAACAACGATTAAGTAGATGAAATTTAGCACCTATGCTCTGATACCAAATGTAGAATCGATGTGGGTCTAATCCATTTTAAGTTTATTCTCTACTTTCTTAACAAACAAAGATGCACATCGGAATTTAAACAAGCAAGCAAGTAAAGAAGGAGAAATATGCAAACCATAAAGGACAAGGGGATTTTTATAAAGGCTTGGCCTCCCATCTTCTTCCTCTCTTGGAAGCTACACTCGACTCCACGAGCTCCGCTCTTGACTTCACTATCCGCTCCTTGTTCCAGGCCGGGAGACAACACCTTACAATTTTCAAGCTAGTGAACAACCCTTGCCTAGCTTGGAATCCTCTTCTCACAATCCGAGAAAGATGCTTCGGGCTTTCACTGGAGTCTTTACTCTTTTGACAAATGAACTTGAGTGGAACAACACTCTCTAGCTTGAGCACACTTTGAGTAGGATTTGGATATGATCAAAGGTGTGGAATTTAGGCATAGAGTGTAATGTTGGAGCTTTTGGGATTGGGAGACTTCTCTCTAATGTATGAGACAATTGTGTGTGGGAGAGTTGTCCAAACAATGTGTTCAATCCGCTATTTATAAGCTCCTAAGGTGTTTTAGCCGTTGTGACAAAAGTGGTAGATGAATGTGTGACAAACACAAAATAGAAAAGCATATGTCACTGTTCTGGTTAAGTTCAGTCGACCGAAACGGGAAAAACGGTTGTCCGAAATGAGAAAACGGTCGACCGGAATTTGTCCAGAAAATGTGTCGAGACAATTCCAGAAAAAAATGGTCGACTGAACAAGGGGCGGTCGAATGAACAGGGCTATAACATAAGTGATCGGTTGAACAAAGAGTGAGACGGTCGACCGATTAGGCAGTCCATATTTATTATCCAGGAAAGTCTAAGGACAATCGGTCGAACAAAAAGCTTTGTTCGGTCAATCGATAAAAATTGACACTATGGGGTTCAAGAGATGTCTAAGTTCGATCGACCGAATCTAGGTCCATAGTCGACTGGTGGTCAAATGTATTTCCGGGGTATGGATAAAAATGTGAATACGACCGTTGGTATAACACGACAAGTGTAACAGTCAAATGTCACGTCTAGATGGTCGACTGAAAAAGGTCACGGTCGAGCAGTTAAAATCGATCACTATTGGTTAAAAGATCAATCAGTCGAACGAAGGTAGTTCGGTCGACCGAATTGGCACAGGAAATTCCGATTTGGTTTAGTGATTTCCGATCTAAGTTTGGGTGACCTATTGAAGTCCAAATGATCTGAGATTTTGTGTATGACTTCTATAAGGAACTGAGTGCACGTGTGAGTAGTTATTTAACTCTAGTATTCTCAAGTACACAAAGTTCCTAAGAGTCAAAAAAATACAAAATTACATGTTTTCAATAGCTTGATTACATGTCTTGACTTGAGTTCCTTTCTTCCTTGAGTCTTGATCACCTGTAGATGTTCGCACAAAGAAATATATATGATATGCAATATATGTGCTACTCTACATTGATTATTATTAAGACTACGTTGATTAAGTCATCAAAACATGGATTAATGCCTAAAAGCCAACAATATCAAGATAAGTGGAAGTGAGAACGAAAGGATGCCATATATAGTGGGGATTTATAACTACCTATTGAAAAATAGTATAATTAACCACAACCATTGTTTCAATCTTCGCGATGTCACATGTTTTTTGGACAACATATTTAACAAATTGAAGTGTCTTTTCTGGATTGACTCTAGCAGTTACAAGTTTTTGTCCTCAGCCTATGTTTGGTGAATGTCATATTTCACTTTTTCTCAAGGTTTGACATTTTGCTTCCAAGTGAACATTGTTCCTCAACATGGAAATAAACTTATGTTATCCTCTATACATTGAAATAAAAAAATTGTGCAGTCATGTCTTTACTTTATATTATTTGAAATGTGAAAATATAATAACTTTTATGCTTATGTCTTATTTATATTGTTAGATCCTTCACCAAGTAATGGAGGGAATAAGTAGATGTTAGAGAATAATCTATGGAGCTACTTATGGAAGACATGAAGAAACAAAGTTGGAAATGGAAGGAATTGGACTTGGAGCCATGGAGAATTTAACTTGAAGTCTTTAAGACTTGAAGTGTTATGTTTTTTTGCATGTATTAGACCATTATTTGTTGTGAAACTATTTATTTGAAGTTTTAAACTTGATAAAAACTACTTCTATACTATTATGTGTGAGCTCTATTTGTTTGGATTATTTGGTATATGAAACAAACTCTAGAATTTTGTGTTTATCATGTATTAGGTACTTATTGTGTTTGTAGGTACTTATCGTGTATATAGGTACTTATCATGTATACCAGTACTACTCGTGTCCATTTGGATATTATCATGTATCATGTTACACGTCATGATAAGAATTTGTGTAAAAAATCCTATCATGTCGTGTATACTCGATAATAACCGTGTCGTGTTCGTGTTCATGTCCGGATTCGAGTACACGATTCATTATTTTGTCATGTTTGTGTATACCCAAAACTCGTTAACATCCAACCATACACGACACGATTAATAGACCTAGTGTTGACAGTGGAAATGGATGAGGTTTCAACATGCTATTGGTTTCTAGCATAATAGCCGCGGTTGGTGAATGATTATAAATAGACAGTGGGGTCATTTGCATGGATGAACGCAAGAGAGTGGGATTTAGAGATTAGATGAGGTAAGATATGTATGTGTGTTATGAGATGTAATAACACCATGTATGCATATACTAGTTAATTAGTATAGTTTGTGTCGAGTATGGTGTTGTAACACCTAGTTGAGTTGTGTGTTGGTGTAGAAACACCAAGTATGAGTGTTATAGTGTGTAACAGAGTTTTGCTAGTTTGTAATGAGGTCTTGTACTGTGTTACAGGGTTTTGTCTGGTTTAGTTTGTACAAGTTGCAGAATAATAAAGTTGTACTCGGGACTCTACCTGATTATAGCTGGTTTAGTTTGTACTAGTTCCAGAATAATAAATTTGTTCTTGCTTTCACAAATTTCATCCCTGTAAATCCACTACATTCTGCTGCGACCCTAATAACATGAACTCTTGTTGGTTTAAAATATACCCAATCATTTTTTTGTCATTAACAACCTAAAACTACCAAAAGTTAAATAAACATCGAATGCAATTTACAGGAGAAGAGATTAATGGGGAAAATTTACTCGATAGGACAATATCGTACGACTTCTTCCAAACATATCAGTGCAATCAAAATAGTCTAAATTCTCAACGTTAAATGTGTTAGAATATACTATCACTTTCACTAACTGACAAGTGTTTTATAACACTTGGTTCTTTTTTATGATATTCAATTTTCTTTATTTTCCATCTGATTATGATTATACTTTAATAGTGGTGATTATGATGATTAAAGGACTTATGAACATGACTTTGCACAAATCCTTGATGGATGGTTTTTTGTCCATTAGATGGGCTCCGATTAATTGTTCTTATACACCATCATCATCTATCCTACTTAGGTTCTGACCAATTAATGCCAAATTAATAATTGAACCTCTACCCAATAGGATGGTTTCCTTGTGAGTTAATATCTTAGAACTTGAGAGTTAAATCGTATTCATTTTCCTTGATGTATGGCCTAAGCTACAAATTCGTGAGTTCAAACTTTTTTGTCCAGGTGCGGTGAACAAAGGATATGAAGCATAATACATTCCAGATTAAGGCCACCTTACCTAAGTAGTTTCATTGTATCCGAGTCATCTATTGTGTATCTTAACCAATCCAAGTTTGTACATTCGTTCTACTAGGGTTATTTTTTATGTAACCTAATCGTGTTTGTTTGTATATCTTCAATAGACCACTCTTAAATGGTAGCATGTTTGGATAGTATAAATTTGTTAAGTGGTGGATTTTTAAGATCGATTTGCTTTGTGGTTGAAATGCAGGTTGAAAATGGTTTCATATTTACAAATTTAGGGGAGTTTCTGCCCAAATTTTTAAAAAACTTAATTTTTTATAATTTATATATTTAGATATAATTGGTTTTTGGTGTGACTTCTATAAGGTGTCAATTGTACCAGACAAATCTTGGTTACAAATTGATAATAGATTCACACTTGAATACATAAAATGGTTGGATGAGTTCTTCAATTTTGCAAGTGCAAATTTGGAAAAATTAGATGATTCTATCCCTTGCCCATTCATATTTGATGTCATTACATGTAACTTGGATGACGTAATTGAGTTATCCTACGACATCAAGTTGAACATAGTGTTGTTTATATTGAAATGCATGGTTGTATGAGTCAAGCAAGGATGGGATACAAGTTGATAAAAATGGATTTACTTCCATCAAAATGTCCTGAACGATGAGGGTGAGCCATCTACGAAGAGAGGTCGAGGGCCAACTAGAGGGGTTGATCTTATTCCTTCTCCCGATCATTGGTTTCAAGTACAATTGATTGACATCATTTCATGCTTATATTTATATCTTATATTCATTATCTTTCACCTAAACAATGCTATGTTACGAGTTTTATGTTTAGTTTTCTGGAATAAATAGGTTTGAAGAGATGAAGCATAAAAGGACCCAAAAGCTGGGAAAAATGTCCGAATTGTGAGATCTGGGGATTGAGATGCGAGGGAGAAGGGCATGAACATAAGACAGAAGGACCTAAGAGCAAAACAGAATACTCCACACAATCATGGGGAGTATTTTAGCAATTCGATTCGGGTCGGAGCTCCAACAAACCAATTAAATGCATCCAAGACTAGAAAATATACCAAGAAAAGCCCACTACAAAAATGAGCAGGATCTGAACCATATAGACCACCAATCGGCGGTCCACGACCGCTAATTGGCGGTCCATTTTGGCCCAAATCCGCTAAAATTTCTCCAGCACATGTATTAGAGGATGTTTAGGCTAGTTTTGGTATCTGTTTAGTCCCATATCGGGGGATTGTCCCGATTTATCTTTTTCCATGGCTATAAATAGAACTCTTCACCTTCCATTGTAATCACTCCATATTTTAAGTGGCTATTCTTCCTACTAGAAGTGAGGCCTTGAAGCACACACTAAAGTAGGAGGATGCTACTTTTAATGTGAGTCATTTTAATAAAAGTTTTTTATTATGTTGTTTGTTTTATGTTTCTTGTTTTGCTTTGCTTAATCACATTTCATTAGTTTTATTAGCTTCGTTAATATGCTTTCTTTGTTTAGTTTAATAATTAGTGTAATGTTTAGTGAGTAGTTTCATCCCCTTTGGTGGTGGAGTAGATGTACATACATGCAAATGAGAATGGATTGAATACTTTATTTCCAATGTGTTGATAAAACATGAATGTATGCTTGCTTGTTTAGGATAGAATTTATAACTTGATGAGTTTTGCCAAAATGATTAGACACCATTCATGCTTGTTTAGGTTCTGAAATAAACATCTTCCATATGTAAATGTTAATCAACTAAGTTGGTGAATAGATTGATAGGTTTTGCCACAACATTTAGACACTTCCTATGCATGATAACACCACCTTTATTTGTGCTTAAAGAATGTGTTCAACACCCACCTCTTTGCTTGTGTGCACTCACTCCACCCCTTAGGGATTTTCCCATTTCTGTATTCCAGCATTCTTGTTTTGTTCTTAGCTTAGTTGTCATTTCATTGTTTGTTTCTTTCGTTCGCATTTCATACTTCTTAGCGTAGTTTAGTGTAGAGTAGCATAATCAATCTTTCTCCACCAATTTTTTTCAAAATGATGAGTTTTGCCAAAACTCATTGGTTTCAAGTTCAATGGAATGAGGACTTCGTTTCGGTCAGACCTTGTGGGGAGAAGCACAATGCAGCATTGTCATTAACCCTAGAAGCCTGAGTTGTGCCCACTACATATAAGATGTCACATCAAAGTCGTCAAACATTTGTAGATTCGTGGGATCTTCTTGTGGTACGTCTTCGTTTATTTTTTATCGGGTTTTTGATTTAGTATATGAACGTAAAAATGATGTAACGACAAATGTTTATATAGTATTCGTAGGATCATTTTGATTTGGGGAATTGCGTAAATGCTTGGCACTACTGCTTTGATACGATCAATGGCCTTTTGAGAGATTACTGATAATCGGTAAAGAAGAGATACTACACGCCTTTCGAGACCAATGAAGAGTGTGTTGCATATTTGAGCTCGAAGGGTGATCCACGGGTGCACCTTGACCAATTCATCATTCAGTATGATGAATGGAACACCGAAAATGCAAAGGTATTAATATTTTTTGTCTTGAAGTATTTCATTGTGTACTTCTAATATCACATCTTACCTTTAAACTATTTTCATTAGTTGTCAAAAAACTCCTTAACGAACAGGTGATTGAGGAGGAGGTACTAGAAGAAGTCTTGGGGAAAGAGAAGATAGATAGTGTGCATGGTGCTAGGATTGGAGCCTGCAAGTCATAGGCGATACGTCGACATAGCACACATGGAGCATCTTCAGACCTAGATTACACAATTTATATCAATTTCCAAGTGTATACTCAACTTCGTAACTTTATTTTACAAGTTCATTATACGTAAAATAATCTTAAAATGCATTGCAGAAGGAGCATGACAAGTTGAAGGCTCAAGTTGCAAAATTGATGGCGACTTGATTTAGAGGAGATCAGGTATACGATGAATGTGTAATTTGTTTTTTAATTTCTTAAAATAATATATATGTTTGGGATCGTTCAATTAATGAATATCTAATTTTTTATAGAGTGATGGAATCAATACGTCTTTACAGCAACAGGATGAACCATCGACTGATCCGTCTTCTTCTCAGTCATAGGTTGTATACATATGTTATTTATCTCTTTCAATAGACTACCACTTATAACGTTTTCATATATATATATGTACTACAACTTATGACTTGACATATATTGTATTTCAGATGATTTATACATTCTAATTTAACTCAATGTGAATGGACACGTGTTTCGAATGAACATCGCGGTTTGATTTTATTGTACGATCTCTAAACCCGATAATGGTTGGACCATGATTGTACTAACTTGATAGAGATTACTATTGGCTTTTAGGCCCTAATCCATATTTTGATGATTTAATCAACCTAACCTTAATAATAATCAATGTAGAGTAGCACACATATTGCATAGCATATATATTGCTTTGTGCTAACATCTACAGGTGATCAAGAGTCAAGGAAGAAAGGAACTCAAGTCAAGACATGTAATCAAGCTATTGAAGACATGTAATTCTGCATTTCTTTTGAGTCTTAGGAACTTTGTGTACTTGAGCATACTAGAGTTAAATAACTACTCACACATGCACTCGGTTCCTTATAGAAGTCACACACAAATTCTCAGATCATTTGGACATCAATAGGTCACCCAAACTTACACCTGAAATCACTAAACCAAACCTGAATTGCCTGTGCCGATTCGGTCGACCGAACCACCTTTGTTCGACTGATTGATCTTTTAAACAATAGTGATCGATTTTAACTACTCGACCGGTCGATCGAGCTTAGACATCTCTTGAACTCCATAGTGCTAGTTTTTATCCGTCAACCGAACAAACCTTATTGTTCGATCGATTGTCCCTGGACTTTCCTGGACAACAAATCTTGACTGCCTAATCGGTCGACCATCCCACTCTTGGTTCGACCGATCACTTAAGTTATATTCCTGCTCATTCGACCACCCCTTGTTCGGTCAACCATTTGTTTCTGGAACTGTCTGGATGCCTTTTCTGGACAGAATCTGGTTGACCGTTTGACTCATTTCGGTCGACCAAACTTAACGGGAACAATGACCTGTGATTATCTATTTTGTGTTTCTCACACATTCCTCTCCCACTTTTGTCACAACGGCTATAACCCCTTAGGAGCTTTTAAATAAATGTTACCAAGACACAATTTCAACCACTCTTACACTCCATATTGTCGTATACATCTAAGAGAATGCTCCCAAACCTTGAATGCCTAATCCTACTCTCCAAGCCTAAATTCCACACCTTTGATCAATTCCATATATACTCAAAGTGTACTGAAGCTTAGAGAGTGTGATCCACTCAATTTCTCGGTCAAGCAAGGTTTGTAAAAGCTCCAGTGAAAGCCTGAAGCGTCCTTCTCGGATTGTGAGAAGAGGATTCCAAGCTAGACGAAGGTTGTTCGCTAGCTTGAAGATTGTAAAGGCGTTGTCTCCCAGCCCGAAATGAGGAGCGGATTGTTAAGTCGTTAGCAGAGCTCGTGGAGTCGAGTAAAGCTTGCAAGAGAGGAAGTAGGCGGGAGGCCGAACCTCTATAAAAATCCCCGTGTCCATTATGGTTTGCTTGTTTCTTCCTTACTTTGTTTAAATTGTTTCCACTGCACATCTTGTTTGTTTAAGCAGGGATTCAAGCTTAAATGTATTAGATTTAGCAACCCATAACGATCCTACAATTACGATATTGTCTATTGTCGACGGAAATTCCATCAGCAACATAGTATTACACGACATTTTTTGACACGCAAAGTGGGACCTACCGACCGAAATTCCGTCAGCAAGGACTATTGCCGTCGGCAATTAAGACCCTTTCTTTAGTAGTGTTCTAGTGGGACATTTGTAGAAAAATGTTAATTGATTGGTTAAAAGGTCATTATATTATAGCAAACAGCTGGTTCACAAAATTGTTGAATAAAATAAACAAAATGGCACGGCATAAAAACATTACGACTTGTTACTAGACATTAGCTTTCTTAATGGTCGACTAGCAAATTATTGATTTTGTATGGGCACCCAAAGAAATAGTCAAATAGTGCTGGCAGAAAGTTAATTTTTTTATTTGTTAGTTGCAAGAAAGCAAAAACTTTTAATTTAATTGTCATTGCCACATATTCTTATGGTTTATATCCTTTAAGGGTTGGATAATTATGCTGACGGATATTCTGTCGGCAACAAGCATCTACAGGACCTTTTACCGAAGGAATTTCCGTCGGCAAAAGTAGTGTCTGTCTAAAAAACAAAATAAAAATCAGTGCTTGTTGTACTAACGAAAGAGGACGAGAGGAGGAAATCATAATAAGATAAATATATAAAGCAACAGAACCATCATAGTATTTTTGAACTCCAACGAAAGGTATACGATGCAGATAGATGGTCAATGTTGGCTTGTTCAACCAATATAGTATTTTTTCTATTATTTCTATTACAAAATCCATACTAGATTTTTTTTTGCAAAGCAAAAGGGAGGCGCAGCCTCGAATTTTATTGATTTGTGTAAACGGACTTACATACAAACTAACCCAACAAACACACACCCAAAGCATTCGGAACTTGCTGGGTACAAGCTCAGATTCATTCCTAGCACATTTCTATCACAAGTTCACCGTCTACGACAATGAATTACAGCATGCTCCGCATTGCTTAGCTATTACTAAATCTACACTAACAAAAGAGACCCATTGCTACCTCCATGTTGTCGCGAATGTCGCCCTCTCATGCTCGTCTCCCTTTCCTTCCAGCATACCAAGCCCTTTTATCCGAATCACATCCTTCACATGCTGAATAACGGACTCCACTCGTCGTTCCTCACCCTCCATACATCGCCTATTCCGTTCAGCCCAACACTCGAACACCACAGCTCCCAAAGCTAACTTCAGCGTTAGTGCCCCATGCTTTGTAGGTGTACTCCATGTCTGAATCCTATAAATCTCCTCGAAAGTAGCTGCAACCATGCGACCCATATCTCCTCCGATCCTCCGGATTTCTTCCCATACAATTTGTACGAATGGGCACTCCCAGAATAGGTGCTTTAACTCCTCGTATGCATTCTTACATAGTGCACACCTTGACACCATGCACATCTTTAGCCCCCTCCGTCGCATCATATCATGAGTAGGTAGCTTCCCATGCATTGTCCTCCATAATGTCAACGCATGCTTTGGGACATCCCATTTGTGCCACACCATTGTTCCCCACCTAACGACGGGTCTTTCCAGCTTGACCCACTTCCACGTATCCCTCAAGGTAAGAGTGCTTCGAGTGGCACCCATCCATGAGAGTTCATCCTCCCCCTGGTCCACCTGGATGGTAGACAACCGGGCCCAAAGTTGTGTGAGAGCTCGGGAGCGTAGTCGAGGCACTCTCCACCTACCATCTTCGAGGAAGTGGGACACGGTGATATCCTGAGGGACCCCTAGATCATACCTCATTCTCTCCCCCTCCGGTAAGGTTAGAAGTGGTGGTCCACACCAAGGACCCTCAAAGAACTTCACCCTCCGCCCATCACCTATTCTGAAAATCAGTTTCTCCCTCGCCATATTCCGAACTCGCATGAGACCTCGCCATGCCCAGGAGTAACTTGCTGGAGGCCGCATTATCCATATGGACTTCCTCCTTAGGTACTTACTCCGTAGGTAAGAGGCCCAAAGGGATGTGTCTTGTGATGCAATGATCCAAAATAAGCGTAGAAGGCCTGCATCATTCCAATCCACTAATCACCGCAAACCGAGGCCTCCTTCCCGCCTCGGAGTGCATATGTCCTGCCACGAGACAGCAGCCAACCTCTTTGTTCCCCCCCAAACAAAATGCATCATCAATCTTTCTATTTCGTGAAGCACACTCCGTGGTACGAGAAAGGCCGAAATCCAATAAATACTAAAGGACGTAAGCACACTACGCACTAGTTCCACTCGCCCCGCCATGGAGAGGAGCTTGCCCTTCCATGAGCTCAGCCTCCCCCGTACCTTGTCCAGGAGAGCTTCACAATGCGTCTTCGTAAACCTTGATGAAAAAAGTGGCAACCCAAGATATGTCACCGGGAAGGTGCTCTGCTGCATACGAAGATGGCTGCAAATCCACTCCCCGTCCGGTGTGCTCCCTCCCACGAATACTTGGCTCTTAGAGTTGTTTAGTTGCAGCCCCGAGTATCGTGAGAATTCTTCTAGCACCTCTATTAGTGCGCTAGCATCAGCCTTCGTGGCACTCGTGAAAACCATTACATCTTCAGCAAACATCAAGTGCGAGACCGAGATCGAACCACATTTAACCGGTCGAAGCCCACCTCTCCTCTCTTCACGACGCATCAAACCCCCAGCACTTACATGCAAAGCACAAAGAGATATGGAGCTAACGGGTCACCTTGTCGGAGACCATTTGAAGCCACGAAAGGCCTCGAATAGGCACCATTGACATTCACAACGAAGGAGGCCTTCACGCACTCCCCCACCAGCTTCCTCCATTTATCATTGAACCCGAGCCTACAAAGCACCTCATCCAGAAATTTCCATGACACCGTGTCGTATGTCTTCCTCAAATCGATCTTGACAGCCATGCGCCCCAACCCTTTTTCAGAATGCAAGTTATGACATAATTCATGGGCCAGCAAAACGTTGTCCCCAATCCGACGCCCTGGGATGAAGGCACTTTGGTTCTCACTTACAAGCTTGGGCAGCACCTCCTTCAACCTATTCGCAAGAATCTTGGAGATATAGCGATACACCATATTGCATAATGAAATCGGTCGGTAGTCATCAATCATAGTTGGGCCTCTCTTCTTTGGAATCAATGTAATCGCCGTATAATTGACTTGCTTGAGGAGTTTACCCTCGCAAAAGAAAGAACCAACATCCTTAAGAAGATCCTTCTTAATAACCTCCCAAGCCACCTTGAAGAACTTTGCATTAAAGCCGTCCGGTCCCGGTGCTTTGTCATTATTGGATTGCAACACCACGAATTCCAGCTCAGCCATGGTCACCGGACGTGTGAGCAGCCCAGCCTCCATAGTTCCCAACTTAGGAAGATCAATATGATCCGCAATGTTACCCCCTTGCACATTAGAAGCAAATAAGTTAGCAAACCGGCGACGTATCGCCTCACGAATTTGATCCTCGTCCTCGATCGTCTCATCGCCTTCAACTATCCTACGCACTGTGTTGGTGGCTCTCCTCACCCTGAGAGACGCATGGAAGAACCTCGAGTTAGAGTAACCTTCCCTCAACCACTTCACCCTAGATTTTTGTCGAATAATCGACTCCTCAATCCCCAATTGGAGGGATAGCTTATCTACCACCTCGCTCTCCTTCCTTCTCAGCCCCTCGTCATCCGGAAGGCGCTCGATCTCCATTCGAATCTGCTGGAGCTCATTTCTAGCCTCAGTAAGACGCTCGGTTATATTCCCAAACACCTCATCACTCCACGTCTTAAGTGCCCTCTTAACAGCCTCCAACTTCCCCACCACCCGATACATTGGGGTACCTACAATGTAAGTCGACCACGCCTCCTTTACCACCCCCAAAAACTGGTCATGCCCAGCCCAAGCATTCACGAACCGGAACATCTTCTTCTTCCGCACACCATGAGGTTCGAGGTCCACCATCAAGGGACAGTGGTCGCTGAGCTCTTTACCATCCACATAACAAATTGCATCCGGGAAGCATTCGAACCAAGCTTGGGAGCAAAGGGCTCGATCAATCTGCGTCTCTATCCGTCCAGGCCCATGCGTCGAGTTCGACCATGTGAATTCGCCTCCAGCTGTTTGTACCTCAACCAAACTATTTGTATCAATCCAATTGTTAAACTCCGCCATCGCCACCGCATTTAACCCACGACCTCCATGTTTCTCCCATACACTCCTTATACAATTGAAGTCCCCCACGACCATCCATGCTACTTCAGCAACAGGTTTGCACCCATGCAAAGCCCCCAAAAGTGTTCTTCTCGTAACATAGTTATTATCCCCATACACAAAGCTAATCGCAACTTGCTGACCTGTGGCCCGCACTATCCCCTCCATGTGAACCAGCTGATCCGTCTCCCGAGTCTTCTGAAGTTGGTATTCCGAATCCTTCCACAATACAAGTATCCTCCCAGAATTTACCACCTCGCTATTTGACTCCCAATTGTCTTGCCATATAGATTTAACAAACCTTGTCAGCCTCTTCTTCTTTACTTTGTGCTCAATGATACAAGCCAAATCCGCTCTCCCCCGGTGAATTTTATCTCGGATCATGTACGGGCGCCGCCGGGCATTTGCACCACGTACGTTCCAGTAAAGGCACTTCATGGATGTGAGGTTGGGGAGCGAACTCCCTTACGCCCTCGATTACTTTTCCTTTTCTTTGCCACGTCCACCACTCGCACGTGCCTGAATGAATAAGGCGGTGTAGCTTCCTCGAGGCTGATCTGTGAGGGTCCCCTCGTGCGTTCTTGACTACCCTTACTAATCAGCAAATTTCTCTCGCCCTCCCCTTCCATCTCAGCAAGTAGGTGGAACTGATTTGGTGAGTGCGCCTCTTCTTGCATTCTCAAGACATCCCCATGTAGCCCATGCACCATTGCCTTACGTGTGTTTCCTTCACCCTCTTGTGCATGCTCTCCCTTGTGCAACCATGTATTCCGTATCTCCCCCTCTTCAAGTTGCAGGACACCACTCCTTTGCTGCCCATGCACACCCTCTAACTCCCAATGTGAGTCACAATTATTTGGTGCACCTACCCCTACTTCCTCCACTAAGCTTTGCTCATATTCCACTTCCACACGTGACACCTTGCATGGAGAGGTCTTTTTGCTATTCTCAGCCCTACACATACCTTCCTCCACTAAGCCTTTCCCTCTTTCCTCTTCTGCACCCAGCATGGACTGTACTCCCCTTGAAGGTGAGTCCTCTTTGCTATTCTCAGCAACACACAAACCCTCCACTCCACCTATCTCAATTCCCATTGGCTTCTCTCCATTACCACCACCCATCTCAGCTTCTATTGGTCCCCTCCCTTGTCCAGACCCCTCCCCATTGGTTCCCACCTCCCTAGGTTTATCTTTTGCAGCTCCACTCAAACGATTTCCTCCTTTGGTAGGGCTCTTGTTAGAGACAACAAGGGAGCTTTCCATCTCTCTTCCAGAACTGAGCATACTCTCCACCTCTAACGGAAAACTCTCAATTCCGTTTGTCAAGGTACCCTTGCACCTCCCATCAGCCCCTTCACCGTTACACCCTTCCGTTGCACTTGCTAGGCCTGCTGGAGCAGCACCCTTGGCCAAAACTTCCATCTCCAGCAGCCCACTCGTCCCCTTGCTTCCATCACCAGCAAGACCTCTTCCACTACTCCCATTTCCGCCTTCCTTCTCTTTCCTTTTCTCCACCCACCTATTCCCACGTCCCATAGCTTCCCTTCCAACAATGTACCTCTCCTTTGATCCCTTGCTAGGGCAGCGAGCTTCGGAATGACCAAACATGGAACACAACTTACAAAACAAAGGCTTCCATTCGTACTCCACCAAAACAACCTCACCCTCCTCCTTCTCATTTTGCACCAATATATGTAATGGATAATCGAAGTCACCGCTTACCTCCACACACACTCGGGCGTAAGCTAACCTACGCCCTGTTGCCGTGTTCTCATCCATGTACATCGGTGACCCTAACACACTTGCAATCGTGCCTAGGTGCTTCCTTGACCAGAACTTCAGATCCAAGTCGGGGAACCTCACCCAAATAGGAATCGTGCAAACCTTGTCCAAGGTTTTACTGCCAGCCGACCATGGTTGGAGGATAAGTGGCGCCCCCCTCACAAACCATCGACCATTTTCAACAGCGAAAATCCGATCGGTGTCTAGCGAGAATCTGAAAATCATCATATTAGACCCCCGTCGCACAATCTCTAACTCCCCCGAGATCCTCCACACCTTTACTAAGTGCCTCTCAAGTGTGGGTAAATGGGGAGAAAACCCCACGAAATAACCCAACAACACCTTCTTCCATGCACCACTAGCTTCCTCTTGCTCTTTACTCGATATAGTAGCAACCCTAGCACCTCCCTCCCTAATTGTTGGTGCAACGAAATCCAGGGAGGTGCTGGGCTTGACCCTCTTCTCAAAGAGGTCAGACCACTTGCGGGGCTGAGCAAACTCCCTAGGCTGCTCCGCATCCACACTTTTACCTCCTTCATAGCCCACTTCAGCGCTCCTCAGACATGGGAACTCCTCCAAGTCGTTGAGGGCAGCACTAGCACTCAAGGATTCTCCCATAGCAGGAAGGAGAACCAAAAACCAATACCAAAACACGAATTAGGTTGAGAAATGGTGAAGAACTACCCTAGAAACCCTAGACTCTCCCATCCGTCCTCCCTCCCATCCGTACTCCCTCCCTAAATCCATACTAGATTTACAGATCCTGCAATAAAAACAAGCCACAATATCTATTTTCCAAGATCGAAACGAAGTCATATATATATATAATCACGTACAATCAAAACGATTCAACACAAACAAGTCATACATATAAGTTTAACTCACAAAAGTCAAAATCTGAGTCATAAATTATACGTCACATATCATGTCTATGTGTAATTAATATATCAAGTCATAAGTTTAACATATATAAACAAAGTTAGAAGTAAAAGTCATACAATCACATAAGTCGAAGTCATAAATTATGTCTAAGTCGAAGTCATATAATCACATAAGTCAAAGTCATATACTCATATATCATGTCTAAGTCTAATTCATATATCAACTCATAAGATGTACAACTTATATACCAACTACGGCTCAGAAAACGTTGGATATGTCAATGGTTCATCCTCGTGCTGAGACGACGTATCAATGTCATCACTCTGTAAAAAAATTAGATTTTGATTGCTTAAACAATTTAAATCATATTTATTATCTTAGGAAATCAAAACAACAAATTTCATACACATATATACTTGATGTCTTCCAAACCGAGTCACAATCAATTTTGGATACTTGAGCCTTCAACTTCTCGTACCTCTCCTACAATTCATTTTACTATTATACTACATACAATAAACTTGCAAAATAAACCTACAAAGTTAAGAATACACTTACAATTGACACGCACTGTCAAATCTTTGTTTGAAGATGAACCATGTGAGCGCTGCTATGTCGACCACTCGAGGTCTTGCCTATCTTGAAGCTCCAATACCAGCACCACCCACACGATCTGTCTTCTCTTTTCCCAAGACTTCTTATAATACCTCATTCTTGATCACGTCATGAGCTTTAGAACTCTCTCCTTGCTCTTGAGATTGTGTGTTGTCTCAATTTTTGACTAGCCATTTCTTGTATCTCAACCTAAAACGTTTTCCAAGAGTTACGAATATCTTAAAGTTCAAATTAACACATAATTTAAACTTATAAAGGTTAGAATGTACCATTTTCGGTTGACTTGAATAACACAGAGCCATCTTCTAAATTTTGGTGAGAGGTGTGTTCATTTGGTTTTCATCCATCTAATTATTTAATAAAAATCAAACAATATGTCTTAATTAGGATGCAATAATAAAAATCGTGAAAAATCCATATTTTTCTAACTACGTATTATAACCAAAAATTAAAACAACTACATAACACTAAAACTTACATGATGTTTTGCCTTGTTCGTAAAGGTTTTGGATCCCATCTTGTGGTTCATCTTCTTCTGACCGCGATTCAAGCTATTAGTTAAGGAATTTTCTAGAATTAAAGAAAATAGTTTAAGGTTAACATGTGATATTTGAAATACAAAATCAAATGTTTGAAGGCCAAACATATTAATACCTATGCATTTTCATTGTTTCATTCATCACACTGAATGGTGAATTGGTCAGGATGAACCCGTGGATCACCTCTCGACCTCAAATATGGAACATGCTCTTCATTGGTCTCGAAAGGCGTGTAGTATCTATTCTGTACCGAATATCAGTAATCTCTCAAAAAACCGCTAATCTTTTCCAAGCAGTAGTGCCAAGCATTTACATTATACCCCATATCAAAACGTTCCTACGAATAACATATAAACATTTGTTAGTACATCATATTAATGTTCATGTATTAAATCTATTAAAAATTAAATGAAGACGTACCATAAGAAGATCCCACGAATCTAGAAATGCTTGACGACTTTGATATGACATCTTAATATGTAACGGCCACAACTCGGGTTGTTTGCCTAACAAAGCCAATGTCGCGTTCAACTTCTCTCCACATGGTCTGACCGCGACGAAGTCATCATTCTATTGAACTAGAAATCGATGACCATGAGAAGCAATAAGATCAACCCCACTAGTGGCTCTCGACTTCTCTTCGTAGATGTGTCAGGCTCAGTCGTTTGTCCTACAAAACAAGAACATAATATTTATTAACTTTACATGAATGTACATATTAATGTAAAATTTAACACAATGTTACCTTCAACGTCGTCGACAATACATGCTCCAGAGTGGTCACAAGGACCACTGTTGTCTCCTGGTCTCTTATTATGTTCACTTTGAACCTATGCTGATACACCCTCCACTTCATGAGGCCTGACCACCTCAACAATGTTGTGATGTGGACGAGTGCTTGTTGTTCTTCTTCAGCTCGATTTGCCGCATGTCGGGTACGAACAATGCACCTACATGGAGGCATGCATGTATAGCATATACAAAATAGTTAACAAACATAAGATCATAATGAACATCATAGATAACATGTAACAAACAATTTCTTACAAAAACACATATAACATATATCAAACACAATTAATACATTACCTAATCATCAAAGTAATCTCTAGGTTGATATTTCAATACAACATGTCAATTAGGTTGAACTAGATATTGAACATAAAACATTGTTTTGCGTGCTAAGATGAATTGATTTTTCTCGTGCTTCGTTCGAGACATGTTGACAGAAGTAAATCCGTGCTTATCAACATGTATACCATCTTTTCCTGACTCGTGAAACCATGTGCATTTAAACAACACGATCTTCAACCCGGGACCGTAGGATAACCCAATCACTTCATCCAAAGTACCATTATATTTAATGACATCAAATATGGGATTTCAGTCTCTAGTACTTGAATAACTAGATGTTCCGGCTGACATCGTAATGTTACTATGTTGGGTCCTTTCGGTACTCTCCAGACTTTTCGTATGAAACTTGTATCTGATTGAACGTTTTAAAATAACCGCAAGTGCACGGCCGCGTTGAAGCGGTGGAAAATACGGGTCGATCCACAAGGAGGTGTGTAGACTCTGGTTTGTTCGAAGGCAAGTGGGAAAAGAGGGGAAGAAGTTGTGATTACACTAAACTAGACTACACTAAACGAGTAAGCATCAAATAAGGAAAACGAAAGCGAGGAAAATTGAAAGCTGGAAATCAGAAATGGAAACCCCCTAAGGGGTGGAGTGTGTGCACACATGTAAAAAGATGGTGAAGAATGCATTCTATAGGCACAAATGTAGTAGTGTCTTCATGCATAGGAAGTGTCTAAAGGTTATGGCAAAACCTATCAATCCATTCACTAACCTAGTTGATTAACATTCATATACACAAGCTGGTTATTTCAGAACCTAAACAAGCATGGGAGGTGTCTAAGATGTGTGGCAAACCCCATCAAGTGTAGTATTCTACTCTAACAAGCAAGCATACATTCACATTTATCAACACAATCAAAATATAAAGCATTCATATCCATTCTTTAATGCATGTATGAACATCATCTCCACCCCCAAAGGGGGATGGATCTACTCACTACACATTACTCTAACAATTAAACTAAAGAAGAAAAGAAACATTCTAACTACTTTAACCT
Source organism: Triglochin maritima (assembly GCA_963682175.1). Taxonomy (NCBI): domain Eukaryota; kingdom Viridiplantae; phylum Streptophyta; class Magnoliopsida; order Alismatales; family Juncaginaceae; genus Triglochin; species Triglochin maritima. The sequence goes on along the minus strand of OY821788.1, from coordinate 23,994,921 downwards.
AGAATCAAAGAGATAAAACTAAGCTAAGCATTAATAAAGAAACAACATAAGAACAAAACAATGGAAAATTTATTTTATTAGATGACTCACATTGAAGGTAACATTCTTCTCCACCTTGAGATTTTGCTCCAAGGCTCACTCCAAGTAGAGAGAATGCCACCAAACAATGGGTAAATACAATAGAAGGTGAAAAGTTCTATTTATAGCCAAAGAAAAAGGAAATTCAGGACAATCCCCCGGTATGAGACTAAAAAAACACCAAAAATAGACTAAATACATGCTCCACATAAATGTTAGTGGATCCGGACCAAAAGTGACAACCAATTAGCGGTCTTGGACCGTTAATTAGCGGTCTACAGTGTTCGGATCACTTTGGATTTTCTTCTGGGCTTTTCTGAACCATATAGACCGCTAATTGACGATCACTTTTGGTCCGGATCCGCTAAGATTTATGTGGAGCATGTATTAGTGTGTATTTAGTCTGTTTCTGGTATTTGTTTAGTCCTATACCGGGGGATTGTCCCGGATTACCTTTTTCTATGGCTATAAATAAAACTCTTCACCTTCTATTGTATTTACCCATTGCTTGGTGACATTCTCTTTACTTGGAGTAAGCCTTGGAGCAAAATCTCAAGGTGGAGAAGAATGCTACCTTCAATGTGAGTCATCTAATAAAATAATTTTTCCATTGTTTTGTTCTTATGTTGTTTCTTTATGCATGCTTAGCTTAGTTTTATCCCTTTCATTCTAGGCAAAAGTAGTTAGAATGTTTATTTTCTTTTTTAGTTTAATTGTTAGAGTAATGTGTAGTGAGTAGATCCATCCCCCTTTGGTGGTGGAGATGATGTTCATACATGCATTAAATAATGGATATGAATGCTTTATATTTTGATTGTGTTGATAAAAGTGAATGTATGCTTGCTTGTTAGAGTAGAATACTACACTTGATGGGTTTTGCCACACATCTTAGACACCTCCCATGCTTGTTTAGGTTCTGAAATAACCATCTTGTGTATATGAATGTTAATCAACTAGGTTAGTGAATGGATTGATAGGTTTTGCCATAACCTTTTAGACATTTCCTATGCATGAAAACACTACCTACATTTGTGCCTATAGAATGCATTCTTCACCATTTTTTTACATGTGTGCACACACTCCACCCCTAGGGGCCTTTCTCATTCTGATTTCCAATCTTTGTATTAAGTTCTTTTAGTTTTGTTTGAAGTAATCCTTAGTCGCTTTGCTTTGCATTTTTTCTTAGTAGTTTAGTGTACCGTAAATTCGCATAAACAAAACTCTTCCCTCTTTTGTTGCCACTTGATTTCTGAAAAACCAGAGAGTTCTCTCCTCCCCGTGGATCGACCCGTATTTGCTACGTCTTCACCGACGTCGTGCACTTGCGGTATTATAAATGATTAAACATTAACATACGCTGTTTTATCTTAAATTTACCTGCAATAAGGAATTTCATTTTTCTGGTTTAATTAGGAACCTACCTATCTTTAGGAGTTAAGAAATAGACTTAACTTTGGACTCTATAATTTCGTAAGACTTCGCAATTTTACAACACTAAGAATATATTTTATTTTTATAAAGCCTTAGTACCTAACTATGTAATTAAATACAACTACCGAGAATATATAAGGAGTATATCAAATTGTTATGACCTTCACTCCTTAGGTCGGACTCTCAACTTGTCGACCTCTAGCACATCATTTCAACTCAAGAACCCACTAGACTGATCAAGCAGTCTCTAAATTAGTTGATCTCACAAACGAATACATTACCCACCTGAAGTTTCGAACTAGCTATAGAGCAATACTACAATCAATGTTTATTTTTTTAAGTACAAATTCACATGCAATAAATTCACTAAACATAATTACTTTAAATCACATTATCAAAGACTTTTTTATAGATTTTGTCTTGCACCGACCATTTCCGTAGCCTAATCAAGATTCCCACTCCTATAAAACAAAAACAAATGGAACCAGCATCCACACCTTTAAGTTGGTCAACACATTATCAAATCAAACCATGGCACCTCCTTCCCTCCAACTCCATGGAATCCATATTTAAACAAAAACACACATGTTACCATACATTCACACACACAATAATAGATGATGCAAAGCAAAGGCGATTACAAATATAAAAACCACTATAAATATAAATACCATACCTTCCCCACCGGCGCATGGTGGGGAAGGCAAGGTGGTGGCCGACGCACACGTTGGACAACAATGTGGGGGCTGAGAGAGACCGAGATGGTGCATGGACGACAACAGGGCTTGGAGACGGTAGGAAGGAGTTGACGGCATAGAGGGGAACGTGAGCAGTGGTTGGGGAGACGCCAGCGGTGGTCGGGAAGCCGAGAAGCGTGCGGCAGTGACGTATCGTAGGAGGATTTAGGGTTTCATCGGCTGGGTAGGGATCGGGTTTTTTCCCCTAGTTAACTATCATGCCAACGGAAATTCCGTCAGCATGATAGTTTTAGCACGCTCAGCGTGTAACAAAACTAATCAGGCACAAACACAAATATTTGGCACCTGAGCCGATGGATATTCCATCCTGCCGACGGACATTCCGTCAGCGTGACGGCGTTGGCACGCGTTTAGCGAGTGCTTCTATTAATCGGGCACGAACACAAATATTTCACGCCGACTTGACGGATATTCTCTCGTACCGACGGAAATTCCATTAGCATGACCTACCGACGGAATTTCCGTCGGCAAGTGTCCGTCGGTATAATTACTCCTTCTTGCGGCTTGCACCTTTCGCAGACAATCATGTGCGTTGCTACTGCTTTTGTCTCTTACCGTTTATGTCAATCTCTCTCATGCCATTGTTGTAGTGGTTGTGTTAATCAAGGAAGTTTGTGGCATAAGAAACCACCCCACTTTTCTCACCATCGAGAGATGGCAACCTAAAATCATCATGGATGTATATTTTCCAAATGTGCATTATGTTCGAGAGACTTAAAGCTTAACTATTTCATGTACGGATGTCTAAGTTTATGATAACTATCGACATTGTTGTCTTGGTGGGACAATCAAATAATAATAATAAGATCTTAGTTTTGTTTCTCACCAAATTATCGTAAGTGAAATTAGTGTTTCTGAATGTGGATTAGATTAATAATCAAGCATTTATCAATAGGCAGGAGGTAAAATTAGAGGTCAACCATTAAGAAAACCGATATTATTATTGAGCCAAGTGGTTCAATGTTCATTTCAAGTTACAAACCATTCCAAAAAAACATAGACCATTCCAAAAAAACACCACAACACCTGAAATGGTAAATACCAAAATAGATCGAACACGTAATCCGATCACTAGTGCAACGGGGACAAGTGCAGACTGGCAGGTGCGACAGGGGAGGGGAATTTTTTAGTAGCAAATCAAACATTGCATTCGTGCTATATATCCTTTATTTGTTTCGTATATTTCAGGGTTTAGGTAGTAAAGAAGAGAAATGAAGAGACAATGACCTAAATGCAAGAGGAATGGTCTGGTTTGAAAGGTTTATGGACCTATTTTTAATGCACAAGGGGTGGACTAAAAAGTAGGAGGGACCCAAGTGAAAACCCGGAGGGACCTAATTCTAAAGAAAAATATGTTGGATACAGAAGACTATAATGTCATGAACTTGGGGAGTAATTCAACAATTAAAATCAAACAGGTTCGAACGAACGACTCTGGGTGCACCCCACGTGCCAAAATGTAGCATTTAAGCTACTAGTGAAATAAGAGATCGATCCGACCTAATGATCTTCCACTGGTGGATTAAAATTAATCCGCCAGTGGCGCATATGGTTGGTCAGATTGACCCAAAATTTGTCTGGTGGGTCGGGTTGTCGGGTGAGAGCAATACGCAACATCCTGATTTTATTTATAGTCATCCGATCGTGCCCAGATTCAGCTAGACCCTCTAATCTTCTATAAATACACATGTAATCCTTGCCTTCTTCCTTCCTCTCCCTCTTAGGTTAGCTTTATTATTGTTTAGTATACTAGGTTTTATTTCTTTTTTATTAGAGTAGGTTTTAGTTTCTTAGTTAGTAGCGTAGTGGAGGAGAAGAGGTACAAACTTTGTAATCTTCACTCTTAATCAAGTTTAATGTTCTTTAGGTTGTTATCTTTCATTTGATGTAATTTTTGTTAACTTTCCTTGGTTAGCTGTAGTTTTCTTTACTTGCTTATGGTTTTTTTGTTGATTTCTTGGTTATGGAGATGAGTAGAGAGTAGTCAATCCCCATTGGGGGGTGGAGGGTGATGTGATCACTACTGTAGAAAAGGGAATATACGTCGGATATACGGGGGTATATACATAGAATATAAGCATTCCCAGATCCGACGTCTATGTATATGTCGTATATACATAGACGTTCATCGTGTAAAATCTGACGCTATACCTAAAGAATAGACGTCGACCGGTATATAACAACCAACGTCTATACCTAACGCATAGACGTCGGTTGTTCTATATATCCAACGTCTATTCTTTAGGTATACACGTCGGTCTTATATAATGGCCGACGTCTATACCTTTTTTCAAAAGAATAGATGTCGGTTAATACAAACAACCGACGTCTATTCCTAAACCTGGAGAAAAAAATAGCAATCAGGTCTGCACCAAAAACACTGCATAGCAAACACATTCATCCTGCACCAAATTCATTCACAAATACATACACACTTTCATCCACATATGCCTACAAGCGTACATACACAAACACATACATACAAGCATACGCCATCATTCAACACACTTGGCATTAATTCATACATAAACACTTGTCATTCATTCTAAAAGTGAGGCAATGATATTAAGGCATAACATTGTATGTTTGTAATACAAGTGAACTTGTTAACTAAATTACAAAAAAATGTTAGTAACATGAGAACCTCTTAGGTTATCATCATTTTTCTGATCAAATAGCGAGTCTATCGGTCGCGAGTATCATCGAGCTCTTGTTACGAGTAGGTATCACTACTTTTTGGGAAGACCTATCAAAATACAAGTAAAAATATTAATATCTAAATAATGAAACTATAACTATACAACTGAATAGCGATCTATATTACCTCGGATAGGGATAAGTCTTGACTTGCAAATTCGAGAATTTCCTCCATGTATCTCATCACGTAATAACCATATTCCTTATTTCCAGTCTGCTTCCGGTACAACAAACATAGAAATTCGCTAAATATATGTTCCTAACTTAATTAACAAAAATGGGAGAAAGAACTTACTTCCATTCCATGCCACGTTACTCCAGTTTTTGGGGTTGTTCTCCTGCCATCTAACGCTCTTTAAACCTTCATTGTCCTGAGTAACACAAGTAATTGAAAACCGTCATTCCATAATACTAATAAAAATCCACGAATTACAAATACGATGAGTAAAACGAACTTACAGATTTACGAGTTTCTTTATGGAGTCCCTTGGTTTATTCGACCCCAACGGATCAAACTAATATGCCGAATTAGTCGCGGGGGCATACAACGATAAGCATCCAATGAGCTTTGTTATATATATAATTAGATGTTTATTACAAAATAAAACTCCACTTTGAATTAACAAGTTTACCTCTCCTGATAAGGGAGCACATAATATCTTTTGTCTTCTTCATTCCTGAGAGTCCCAAGCTGACCCGATTTATCGTCATTCCCGTTTGTATAGGTAGATGGACTGATAAATCCAAATACTTTATCTTCGGGAAAGACTGACCTTCTGGTGTCATAAAGGTGTCTACAAAAGGGAAAATGACATTTTATTACAGTTACGATAAAATTATTCAATAAATTTCTTCTTATACCAAAGAATCATGATTCTTTCCATCGATAATCATGATGCACAATGAATCCATCGCAAAGAACTTCATGACATCCTATTTTTCTTGAAGTACAAACTCGAAGGCAACCCTTTAACCCCCTGCTCGAAATCCTAGGTACTTAAGGATTGTGATTCCCTGCCTACCATACATTGATACAAGATTTTGCACCTACTTGGAAGCAAATTAATGTTGATCATAGGTTGTTTGTTTGACCCTTTGCTCTGAGGGCTTGACACCTTACAAATATATATACAACCGCTAAAAATATAGTTGTTATCAAATTTGAAATTTACAGTCTTTCAAAATTAAAGTATATCTCTTGTGTGTCATTTAGCTCTACCAAAGGACTTGGCCACCTCACGAACCCACCGATAACATCGCCGAGGGTAACAATATCTTCTTCTAGAATTATCATCAAAGCACCAGCATCTAAGCAACTCCCTACTGCAGCCTTGACTTCTCCCTCTCCCACCTCTGTGCAGTGGTTTCTGGAGATATTATAAACTTTCCCGTGTCCCACCAATCTTCGATCAGGGTCTTCGACAAATAGAGCACATCTAGATCCATCCTCGAACTTTCCAAATGAGGGACCACCTCTCGAGAATGAGCTATGAAATCATATTGTCGATCGGGGTTGAACATTGGCTACACTGGTCCTACGACGGGTAGGCGAAGTAGGCAAATCACGATCCAATCTCTCCAAAACAAGTTGCAATGTATTCTTCAAATCTGCGATCTCCTGTTGGCTTTTCGTATGACCTGTCGACGAAGTAGATCGTTGATTCTTTCCATAATATTGTCACAGTCCAGCCCTACTCCCTACCCCATGCACATGACCGGGGTGTTCGTCATTTCCCGAGGCCTCACATAGAATATCATTTCGACCATCCGAAGCAAATTGGCCTTCAGATTCTCTCAACTTCAGAGAGTCCTAAAGTTTAAAAAAATATTTACCAACAATTGAGAAATATAAAATTACTCAATGTGAATTAATCACATATACAAGTGATACAACTTACTATTTTCGAGTCGATCGCTTGCGAGTCGTCTGTGACGTACTCCCTTCTGGAGTTTACTCTCGCTCTCTTCCAAGAATCACAATGACCTACGGGAGAAGGAGGAGACAAGTTGCTTGCTTGCTCCTCACTCATACTGGAGTCAACTGCCTGTCGTTTCTTCAGAGCAATTTTTTCAGTCATCATTTGTGCTTCTAATTTTGGAACCCCGCTCGAGACATAGGATGCATATACTTGTTAGAAGATCTAATATTTTGGTTTTTTGCTCGGATGGCCTAAAACCAAGTTTATTAGATTGTCATTTAAAACAATAACTTAATAAGTTCATATTCTAAATTAAACTCAGTTATCTCAAACTCCGGGCTATCTCTGGATTTTCTGAATTGCTCCCATTGATTTAGAGTGATAAAGTAATAGCCATTGCATGGATTTCTGTCATGGTAGTCTCCGAATATGTACTTGTTCGTTAAATTTGTTTTGAAGTCCCTCCAACGAACCAACATGTATCTCATCCACTTTTTCTTCAACTTGTCAGTGGATTGGAATTCAAAAGTTGCTTACAACACGTTATCAACTTTATATATCTAAAATGTATTTAAAACTACAGAATTTTATAATAGAATCATTACCTGCATGGCATCCCATATTGTGCCCTACAATGGAATCCGATTTCAACTTTGGCCCTCGCTAAGCTACCCTGATAACTTTTCCAATTATCAGACAACATGCCTATCGGCTCAAGACGCTCATCAAACTGGATTGGAACTCTACCATCTCTATTTCTTCTACCCACAAATTCTCTCATGAGACAAGGACCTCATGAACTGTATGTCTTTGAGCCTTCAGACTCTGGTGGAATGTGTTTCTTTTTCGGAGCCATGATACTATAAAAGGTAAACTCAAGGCATTAACAATTAAAAATCAAGACATTAAATTGTTATTACAATGTATTATAAGAAAATTTGCACCATTCCAGTTTTTTTCCTTATAGATTTTCAATCCATATACCTTGACCGTGGTCATCTCTAAACATACAAGTCTCAACATTTATTTCCTCATCTACTGAGTTCAACTCAGGTGCTTGCTTAGAGAAAGGTGGTGTCTCTTCAGACTCGATAAGACTATCATATGATACAATTTTTTTCTTCCCTTCCAGAATTACTACACATTTCTTATCACATGGATCAGCCACATAAAATACTTGTTTCGCTTGGGAAGCGAGAATAAAATGTTCATCTTTACATCCTTCTTTTGAAAAAAATCAATTAAGTGAACACCAAGTCATCCACTCGAACTCCACTTTTATTATCAGCCCACTTGCATCTAAATACATGTATTTTGAATTTAACAAAGTCTAGCTCCCATATGTCTTCATTTACACCATAATAGGACATGTTGGTGTGTACAAGATTCTTGTCTTCAGAACTAGACACATGCAAAGACTCTGCTATTAAGGTGACGCCACTGTTCTGAATAGCACTTTTGGAATCTTCAAAGACTATGTAGAATGAATATCCATTGATACATAGCCACTGTTCCTTATAATAACAGAATGCGGACCATAGGCTAACCATTGTATTGTCTCCGAAACATCACGCTTGTAAGCCACATTTTTGAACCAAGAGATGAAATTTTTATTGTGACTATTTATTATTTGTTGATCACTCCACAAAGGATTTCTTTTCTTTAGAACCTTCATGTGTTCATTTAAGTAAGGATGGATTTCATTAGAATTGGACAACACATAAAAATATGTTGGCATTAAGTCCTCTCCATTTGGATTTAACATTTTCATCCCACGTGTCCCTTTACCAAAGGCACATTCATCATGACGATTCTTTGGAAGTCCAACAATTTTGGTGTTTGATAGGTATCCAGTGCAAAACTCGATAACTTCCTCAACTATGTATCCTTCAGCAATACTAGCATCTGGCCTTTACGATTTTTACAACAACATTTCAACACTTTCATATAACGCTCGAAGGGATACATCCACCTTAAAAAAATAGGTCCACACAATTTAACTTCTCTCACCAAATGAATAAATAGATGAATCATAATGTTGAAAAAAGCAGGTGGGAAGAACTTCCTTAACTGACATAATGTAACCATAATTTCATTCTGCAACTTATCTAACTGCACGGGATCGACCACTTTACTGCAAAATTTGTTGAAAAATTAACACAATTTTATTATTGCATGTCTAACATCTATCGGTAATATGGATCTCAGTGCTACAAGTAACAACTACTGCATTAGAGTGTGACAATCGTGAGACTTCATCCCACAAGTTTCAAATCCTTCATAACAACAAGACTACTGATATTTGAAGAATAACCTTGCGGAACCCTTAGATTGTGCAAACACTGACAAAGAATCTTTTTCTCATTTCTACACAATTTATAACTAGCTGGAGGTAAATAATTCCGGTCTACTTTCTTCTCTGGTGTCAACATTGCTCATATACCAAGGACAAGAAGATCAAGTCTTGTGTTATATCCATCTTTTGTTTTACCAGGTATGTTCAACAGAGTGCCAACAAGACTATCACAAACATTTTTCTGTACGTGCATCACATCAATACAATGTCCAACTTCTAAAGTTTTCCTGTAAGAGAGATCAAAAAATATGGATTTTTTTCCAAAGACTTTTGTCATTTGCTCGTTTGTACGGTTTACCAAATTCACATTCAATGTTCATTACATGTTCATACACCTTTCCGACGCTGATTTCAACTGGCAGATTCTAAAATTCATGTTTTCCGTTAAATGCCTTCATCAACCTATGATAAGGGTGGGAGTTCAGCAAAAATCTCCGATGACCAAGATAGACTGTCTTTGAACCATTAACCAATTGCAAGGAGCGTGTATTCTTTTCGCAAATTGGACAAGCTTGATGACCTTTGACCAAAACTCCACACAGATTACCATAAGTTGGAAAGTCATTAATCGTGCAAAATATCATTGCCTGCATTACAAATGACTCCTGACAATAAGAATCAAAAATTGGCTCTCCATCATTCCACAATCTCTTTAGGTCATCAATTAAAGGTCTTAAATACACATCGATGTCGTTTCCAGGTTGTTTCGGACCAGAAATCATTAAGGACAACATAATATATTTGTGTTTCATGCATAACCACGGGGGCATATGGTAAATTACAAGCAGAACATGCCAAGAACTGTGAATGCTACTCAAACTACCGAAAAGATTCATTCCGTCTTTACAGAGTCCAAGTTGTACGTTCCTGGATTCTTGACCAAACACAGGAAAGTCGTAATCTACTTTTTTCCACTCAGGAAAATCTGTAGGATGATGTAGCAACTGATCATTTGGTTTCTCTCGATCAGCATGCCATGTCATGTTCTTGGAATCGTCCTTACCTGCAAACAAACGTTTAAGTCTTGGTATTATTGGAAGATACCACAAAATCTTAGCAGGAGGTCCTTCGATTTTCATCTCATCAACCTCTACATTATTGTTCGGTCCAATACATTTCATTTTCTATCGTGAAACTTTACACTTGGGACACGAATGTAAGTTTTCAAACTCACCCCTATAAAATATACAATCGTTCGGGCATGCATGTATCTTCCTATATTCCATTCCCATAGGACACAACACTTTCTTAGGATCACAAGTTCTATATGGCAACTCATTATCATCTGGAAGCATCTCTTTCAATAGCTTCAACAATGATGTGAAACTAACATCGGTCTAACCATTTCGTGCTTTTAAATTGTAACCGCTGACAATCTAGTGAATTTGGTACAACTCTTATACAACGGCTTCTCATTGTCACTCAACAAACTACCTAGTAAATCGGGGTTGGACAAAAACTTTTCAGCCATATCCTGAACCATTTCCTCTAAGTGATCTTCCACACTAACATTGTCTCTGTCATTCTTGGAATAACTAAATGATTCATTTTCACAGTGCCATATCCACCATCTGTAACTTGGGTCGAAACCTTTCTCAAACAAATGATCTTTTATTTTCGGAAAAGTTGGCACTAACATATTATGACACTTATTGCACTGACAATATGCCATGTCGCTATCATTCATTTTTTTAATGTTTTTTGGCAACCTCTAAAAACATATTCACTCTGTTCTCATACTTATCACTCAATTGGTTTGAAAGAATCCACTCGCGATCCATTTCAATATAAACATTAAGAAAAATAATAGTTATTATTGAAGGAAATAAATAAAATTTCAATTTAAAATAATGTGTTCGTAGATGAGAGGATCTGGAGACATTAAGATGAGAAATGAATGACTCGGGAGAGAGGACATGAAGTCCTTAATCTAGTGTGGGAATAAGGAAGGTTAGAAACCTAACTAAGCAATCAAGGCCAAAGCAAGCCTTAAGTCCACTATAGGTCCTTAGAACTAGACGACACCTAACTTCGAGGTCCCACCGAGGACCACTAGTCTGTAGGATATCAAGAACCCTAAAATCCCAGGGAGACTAGATGGGCAACAACGTTCATGCCGAAACAGTCTTAAACATAGAGGACCACTAGTCTGTAGGAAATCAAGAACCCGGAGCTTCCTAAAATCTCAAGGAGACTAGAAGGGCAACGACGTTCAGGCCATAACGGTCTTAAACAGTTTCCTCTCCTTAATGCGTTAGGAAATCCTAGGGGCCAACGTGTAATTAATTTTATTAAGGCACTTTATTAAGTGGGTTTTTGGCCAACAAAAGGGTGATGAAATCCCCCACCTCATCTCCTATAGGTGATTGCCCCCTAAGTGTTTTTCAAACCTTAATCTAACAAACAACACACCAAACAAACAATCACCTCACTCTTGTTCCAATGCAAGTCCTACTAACTAATGCGTGATTTCTAATGAATGATGAGTGAAAGAGATTACGTACCCTACGCCAACAATCTGCAACAGAAATTGTAAAATAAATAATAAATACGATGAATGGAAATCCTATAAGATGAATGACTTAGCAATATTGTCTAATCTTTTGCTTTAGGTTATTAAAGGCCAAGTTGCTTAAGGGGCGCAATGAGTTATTAGAAACTAAACATAAATAAACATGTAACTAAACAAAATAAGTTGTTTTCAGCATAAATAAACATAAATAAATAAACATTTAACTAAGCTAAACATTAATAAAATAAATAAATGTATGAACTCACTAAACTAATTGAACATAAGTTTTTTACAAGATTTAAGTAATAGTATTTTTAATATAAAATCTAAGTTATTATTTTAAAATATGATGTTATTTAATAACAATTGAGATTATATTTTTTTTGAAATTTTGGCCGAACCTTCCCTAAAATTTGCTATCTAAAAATCTTCAAATCCAGGGATTAACAAGAAAATTTTATAACAATACAATATCTAAACTTGATCTCAAACTTTGACACACCACCAAAATAGTGTGTGGATGATATTTCTATTTTTCTAACTTCAAATTGGTAGTGAACTTAGTTAAATAATGCATGATTAGTGACTTGTTTATACTAACCGAATTACCCATTGAATCAAACGTCGTACATGTCTAGTAGTATACGAAGCTAAACCACTTACAATTATTTTTTCACTTTGAACATAGAAGATAAAACAGAATATTAAAGACATTTTTCAAAAATAACAAATGAAGATTCGATCATTCTTCCTAATCAACTCGTTCTTTAACCAAGAATTGTTATTAGGGAATAGTTTGTTCTCCCGATGTGGTTTGATATCATTAGATTCATTCATAGCCACAATAAATTTCACATTATCTAACACATATGGAAAATAATGATGACAATTATCTAAAACAAAGAAAAACTCACAATTAGAATGTAGGACGTTTCCCACACAGCAACGTCGCTCAATCGTCATGCTAATCCAGCAACGATGTCGCTCAATCCTAGCGCCCACAACTGCACCAAATAAAAAAAATTAAATAAGAAAACTCAATCAACAACTATACCAAACATATGCACCACTTTATTACTCATATTAGGCCCACTCTAATAGAAACACTCTTTGACACACATGCAATGGCGTATGTATTGCCACATTGGTTATAAAATTGCTGGTAGCTACCACTTAATTACGTGTAAACTTATTTCATTAATCAAAAGTGAATAGTCAGAAGATACAAAAACCAATAACTTGGCATCATTTTGAAATATGAGGAAATTCTAACTTTTCTTCGTAAATTTAGGGACTAGAACCAAACATAATGAAACTACAACAATATAAAAACTAATTTATTTTGATGCACGTGTATTTGATATACGTAGCATCACAAATTTTTACTTCCAGTAAATTTTCAGTGTTACATAACACAAAGTTAGTCCCTCCCACTAGTGCACTCCCAATACTCAAATTCTTCCCTTACTCATTTTATTGCCAAAAAATTGATGCCTCTGTGCCTTGCTCAACAATCGTTCATCTCCGAACCAAAAAAATTCACACGATGAATAGAAACACAACCTTCATTTGGCACTTATCAAAATAATTCCAACCATCCAAACCAAAATCATTTTAATAAAACCCCAACAATCAATACAAGAAACAAAAATGAAAAGAAAAACCAGAAATGTGGGAAACAAAAGGTAAAAATGGGGTTTACTTTTTAGGAAGAGGAGATGTGTAGGCGTTTGGGGGCGTCGAGGTTGTCGAGTCCGAGGAGGAAAATGTCGAAGTCGTGGAGGCACAAAGGTCGATGTCGATGTCGTGGAGGCTAGGGTTTGGTTGGATATCGGTCGCGAAGAGTAGGGTTTGGTCGGAGATCGGGTTAGCAGAGGCTATGGTTTATGAAAGGGTGTCTCTGGAACAAATGGTAAAATCCGTAACTCTTCGATCTCTTAAGACCTATAGATGTCGGCCAGGAACACCAACTGACATCTATAACTTGACGTCTATAGACTTGGGGGTATAGACGTCGGCTCTAAGATATGTCCGACGTCTATATGTTGACATCTATAGACTTGAGAGATAAACATCGGGATATAGACGTCAGTTTAAATGGGTTTTCCAACAACCAACGTCTATAGATCTCAATAGACGTCGGTCGTTTCTTTGGCCGACATCTATTTTCTCTTCGACCCAATCGACGCCGGCCTTTATAATGGGTGACGTCTATTGGGCGACGAGTAAAGACTATTCTGCACTAGTGGATGTGTTTTATTAGTGTGTGTGTGTGTGTTTAATCTTAATCTTGGAGCCTCACATGAATTCCATAGTCATTTGGTTGGGTTCCTAACTCTTGTCTTTGATGTGTTAATGGTCTTAATTGATCTGAACACATGCTTTCGCTAGTGGGCCCACTTTATGGGAAATGATGATGTAAGGATAAGGTTGCAGTGGGTAAAGAGATAAGGATGACATGTGGGAGCATGTGCTCTTGTTAATGTCTTGTATGTTTTAATGATAATGTTAAATCTTAATTCATGTAGAGACATAGTTGCAGTTGTGGTCCTTATGGATTCGATGTTCTTTATGTCATTAAAGATGTAATCATGTGGTTTTCTTTGTCATCATCTTGAGTAGTATTTTGTATGTTTTAAAGATTGTGATAAATCTTAATCCATGTGAAGACACACTTAGGATTGTGGCATTATAAGCTTTCCATGTTATGCATGTCATGAGCACTTAATTTTATGCACACACAACACACATCTACCTTTTTGCATTCATCTCAACTCCCTACGGGATTCGTTTTCTATTAGTCTTTTTTTATTTACGTCGTATTCGTTGCCTAGATTAGGTACCCTCATTCTTCATTTTCTCTCACATTCGAGTAGGATGGGAACAACGACAGACACAACTCGTCGTGGACATGACCCGTACTTGCCACATCTTCACTCACGTCATGCAATCCTGGTAATACAAAAGATGGTCATAAAGCCAGACTTGGTCTAGTAGAACTTGGTATAAGGGGACTCGTAAAGTTTTACAACCAATTTGTTACACCTTGACCAGAAAAGAGAAGATAACTCTGTGTAAAAGTCTACATAGTGTCAAAGTGCCACAGGGGTATTCTTCGAATATTAGTAGTGTAGTTTCAATGAAATATTTGAAACTGCTTGCCTTGAATTCTCATGGTTGCCATGTATTGATGTAGTAGATTTTTCTTGTTTCTATTGGATCGATATTGTTGACACACGTCAAACACACAATTATCGAACTGTTTTCATATTTAACACGATTTGCAGCAAAGTACTTGATCCAGCATAAAGTGGTTGTTACAATATGTTAGTTGGAGATGTACTTCCTGCATCATTTTTTGACATCATGGTGCATTTGTTGGTTCATCTAGTCATGGGTGCATATGACATCATGTACTTCTGAGTGGATGTATCATTTTGAGCGGTACATGGGTGTGTTGAAGCGTTATTGTAACAATCGACAGAGACCTGATGCCAACATTATTAAAGGTGACATAGCCGAGGAGGTTATTGAGTTCTGTAATGAGTACCTGCACTAGTGCAGAATAGGAAATAAGCGTCGCCCAATAAATATCGGTCTCCCATAAATGTGATGTCTAAAGGTATATACATTGTGTTTACTGTTAGTCGACGTCTATACTCACATCTTTATGTCGATTTTCTTGATAACCGGCGTCTATACCTCGTTTAAAAAATGTTAAAAAATAAAAAAGGTACCGAAATTTTAAACTCGCAAACTTTCAAAGTTGAAACTCATTTAAACTAACATAACTCATGTAATTGTAACTCCAATCCAAAATTTAAACAGTATAGGCTTCAGTTATTCCAATTGGCCGACGCCTCTTCTCCATAATGGGGCATACACCTCAGTTTTCAAATGATCTAACGCCTATAGTATAGATGTGGCGTGGTCTTTATGACCGATGTCTATATCCCCACAAAGGACTATACACGTCATGTGGGCTCCATAGCCAACGTCTATCGGTCTAATATCAGACGTACCGTTTCATTTATCCCGATAAAATCTCTAACCAAAACTCTCTATCACGAGAAACCCTAGCCACCCTGACGAAACACTCAACCGCAGCCTTCGCGACCTCGGCCGACCTCTTCCGCCACTGCAACCACCTCGATAGCCACAACCCCCGACCCTCCACGACAGCCACGACCCCCGACCCTCCACGACAACCACGACCATGCCCATGAACTCGTGGTAAGCCCTAGGTCACCTAAACAATGCTATGTTACGAGTTTTATGTTTGAATTTCAGAAATAAATAGGTTTGAAGAGATGAAGCATAAAAGGACCCAAAGGCTAGGAAAAAGGACTGAATTGTGAGATCTGGGGGCTGAGATGCAAGAGAGAAGGACCTGAACGTAAGACCAAAGGACCAAAGAGCAAAACAGAAAACTCCACACCATCTTGGGGAGTATTTTGGCAATTCTATTAGGGTCGGAGCTCCAACAAGTCAAGTAACCACATCAAAGACAAACAATACCAACAAGAAAAGCCCACAACAAATTCCAACCCAATCCAAACTTTATACCAATTGGCGGTCTGGGATCGCTAATTGGCGGTCCAGTTCACTCTGGATCCGCTCAAATTTCTCCAACACATGTATTAGAGGATGTTTAGGCTATTTTTGGTATTTGTTTAGTCCCACATCGGGGGATTGTCCCGGATTGCCTTTTTCTTTGGCTATAAATAGAACTCTTCACCTTCTATTGTAATCACTCCATATTTGAAGTGCTTATTCTTCCTACTAGAAGTGAGGCCCTGAAGCACACACTAAAGTAGGAGGATGCTAGTTGAAATGTGAGTCACTTTAATAAAAGTTTCTTTATTATGTTGTTTGTTTCATATTTCTTGCTTTACTTTGTTTAATTTCATTTCATTAGTTTTAGTAGCTTAGTTAATATGCTTTCCTTGCTTAGTTTAATAATTAGTGTAATGTGTAGTGAGTAATTCCATCCCCTTTGGATGGTGGAGTAGATGTACATACATGCAAATGAGAATGGAATGAATGCTTTATTTCCTATTTGTCGATAAAACATGAATGTATGCTTCCTTGTATATGATAGAATTTATAACTTGATGAGTTTTGCCGAAATGATTAGACACCTCTCATGCTTGTTTAGGTTCTGAAATAAACAACTTGTATATGTAAATGTTAATCAACTAGGTTATTGAATAGATTGATAGGTTTTTCCATAACATTTAGACACTTCCTGTGCATGATAACACCACCTTCATTTGTGCTTAAAGAATGTGTTCAACACCAACCTCTTTGCATGTGTGCACTCTCTCCACCCTTTAGGGGTTTTTCCACTTCTGAATTCCAGCACTCTTCTTTCGTTGTTAGTTAAGTTTAGTTAATAGTTTGTTTCTTTCTTTCACATTTCGTACTTCTTACTATAGTGTAGCGTAGAGTAGTATAATCACTCTCTTCTCCATTTTTTCGCCACTTGATTTCTGATAAACAAGAGGCTGCTCACCTACCTGAGGACGACCCGTATTTGCCACCGCTTCAACACGGTCGTGCACTTGCGGTTTAATTAAAACATTCAACAAGTTTTTGGCGCCGTTGCCAGGGAGGTGTCAGTCCAGACTCTTGTTTGGACGATTCGAGTGGATTTAATTTGTGTTGTGTAGTTTTTCTTTGTTTCAGGAGACTAGGAGTCACCAGGAGGAACACCTGGAGTAGTTTTGAGGCAACCTGGGCACTGTAGACCGCTAATCAGCGGCCTGAGACTGCCAATTGGCAGTCTGGTGAGCTCTGTTCACTCTCTTCTTTCTTTGGCGTGTTTGCATAATTGATGTAGTGATCTGGGACTTGATTTGGCAGGTTTTGACTTATAGTTTGTTCCCAGATCAATAATCAAACCTCCTTTAAACAACTTGGACCCTAAAACCCAAAGCAAAAGATTATGCATTCTTTTTGTTTAGGTCATGCATCATGTATGTGACTTAGGCATATAGATTGTCTTTCATTTTAGCTTTATTTTCAGTTGTTGAGTGCTGGCGTGAGGTACGCACCTTCTACTCTCATTCATCCATTTCGTATGAACATGCATTAGTTAGTAGGAAGTGCATTGAAACAAGTGTGAGTTGAGCGTTTGTTTGGAGAGTTGATTGCTAGATTAGGACTCCAAAATGCTACTTAGGAGGGCTCTCCCATAAAAGATAAGGTGGGGGATTTCATCACCCTTTCCTTCGCCCCAAAAATCACACTAATAAAGAGACTAATTTTAAAATCAAGTAGACATTGACCCTAGGAGAGATGAACACTCCTTTTGGACATTTATGTTTGATGCCAGCTCACTCTGTTGCATTGCAAAGACAGGCAGTGAGTTTTTGCTGGCCCCACAAACATTCTCAATGGGTTGAATTGGGGTTAGGGGTGTTCGTTGATTTTGTGGTGCTTTCTCCAATTGGCGGATGAGATTTAGATTTCAAAGTTGATCCATGGGCTCCTGTTGCCTACCAGAGTTGAACACATGACTCATGTTACCGAATTAGAGCTTCATGAGACCATTTCTACAATTAATTAAGGCGTTGGATGTTTCCAGAAATAGTCTACCAAAAATCAAAGGTATTTGAGAGTGGGTGTTCACAACAGGATTGGTATCGAGGACAACAAAATCGACTGGAAATTTAAAATCTCCAACTTTGATAAGCACGTCCTCGATAATCCCCTTTGGAATACGAATGGATCTATCCGCCAATTGGAGGGTGATCTTAGTTCGTTTCAATTCTCCCAAATTTAACTGTTGACAAACAGAAAATGGGAGGTTGACCGCTGATCCTAAATCAAGCAAAACATTACTCATGCTAGTGTCCCCTCTCGTACACTGAATAGTAGGACACCCAGGGTCCTTGAATTTTGTGTAGGCGGGATTGGACAAAAGTGAGCTTACATTTGTAGCCAAGAATGCTTTCTTAGGAACATTGGTCTTCCTCTTGGTTGTGCAGAGATCCTTCAACACTTTGCCATGTTGAGGTATTTGTTGGATGACATCCAACAAGGGGATGTTAACCTTAACTTGCTTAAACACCTCTAATATCTTGTCCATTGTGTCACTCTGCTTTAGGGTTAACCTTTTTGGATAGGGAGCTTTTGGCAGGTAGGTTTTCTACGGTGCCTGAGAAGGAAGCCTTGGTGTATTACCCTCACCCTCAGCCTCTTCTTCACCACCATTCCCACTAAGGGGCTGCATAGATGGTGGTGGTTGTGGCAAGGAAATGTGATTGTCAACCTGTTTTCCATTCCTTAAGGTCACAATGGAATTGACAGGGTGAACAAGTTCCTCCACATGGTTCACATGCCTCCCCCGAGGTACCACATTTTCCTTTTGCAGGTGTTGTTGCAGGTACATGCGGGGGTTAGCCTCAGGCTGGCTAGGCAAAGACCCTCTCTCTCTTTCATGTACAGACTGAGTCAATTGGCCCATCTGAAGCTCTAGAGATTTGATGGTCTGCTGATTTCAAGTGAGAACTTGACTTGTGGTTGACAAAAAAATTCATTGAGTTTTCAAGTCCATGAGTCAAGGTCTCAAGCGAATTGAATCAGGTTTCCATATTATTGGAATTTGAGAAACCCGATTGATTGGTGATTGGTGCTTGGGGTGGCCGATAAGATTGTGCATGCATGGGAGGTTGGTATGATTGGTTAGATGGTCGAGAGGAGTTTGAAGGACCACCTGGGGCATTATTTTGGTTCCATGAAAAATTGGGGTGGTTCCTCCATCCATGATTATAAGATGATGAGTATGGGTCATTCCTAGCTCTGTCATAGATGGCGTTGACATGTTCCATCTCTGGAATTATGGACTCACACTCGCTTTCTACATGACCTATCCTACCACATGAATGACAGCGAACTCGACCAGATGTGGACATGTGAGGTGCACTTTGTTGGTTTTGGAACACAATCAAATCCATACGGCGCATTAAAGCCGCCATGCGTGCCTCGGTGGCCGTAGTGGTATCGATAGCAAATGCGGCACCCGATCTAGTTGAGTTTGCATTCGCGATCCTTGCTCCTATACTAGATGATGCAGGTGGTTCCCTTACACTCTCCCATTGTATTGTTTTCTCAGCAAGGTCTTCTAGGAAAGCTCATGCCTCCCTTTCATCCTTTCCCAAGAACTCTCCTTGACACATTGACTCAAGGAGCGTTCGGGACGGGATGTGAAGACCCTCGTAAACAATCTGACAAAGACGCCACAACTTAATGCCATGGTGAGGGCATGAGGATAGTAGCTCCTTGAACCTCTCTAGATATGCATGAAATGTCTCGGTCTCAAGTTGATAGAACGAATTGATTTCATTCCTCAATTTTTGAGTCCGATGATTTGGAAAGTATTTCTTGAGGAATGCAGATTGAAACTCATCCCAAGTCCTATAGGCATTCGCCTGGTTGTTGTACAACCACTTCTTGGCGTAATCCTTCAGCATAAAGGGGACAAGGCTAAGATGGATGGAGTCTGTGCTAAGTTGTTGCCGCTTGAACATAGCACATACCTCCTCAAATTCCCTGAGAAAGATATAGGGGTCATCTTTCCCAGTGAAGTGATGGAGCTTGGAAATAAATTGAGGCTTAACCTCAAAATGGTTCCCATTTGCCTCTAGAAATACGATGCATGAGGGCAGAGCAGTACGGCTCGGGTAGCATCGATCACGGAGAGGTATGGGAAAGACAACAGGAAGAACAAGTCGAACAGGTGGGTCGAGCAACTGCTCCTCCTCACGAAAATTAGCAGCCATTGAACCTAGCCTGTGTGCGACACGAGAGGAGGAATGCATCGAGAAATCGATTACCGAAGCCGGATTGACAACACTCCTCGTCAAACGACCACTCTCGTCTCGTGTCCACGAAAGCATGCACAAAGGTGCACACACACAAACCAAAACCCTTTTTTCTTTTTTTTTCTTTTTAACAAAGAATGTGCGTGGAGGAGAAGACGGGGGAACACAGGAGAGAAATAATGACTCTGGAGAGAAGGGAAGAAGTCCGTATGCAACGGCGGATGGGTACAAGTAGAAGCACACAAGCAAACATGGCCCAAGCAATCCTAAGGTCGCTATAAGTCCTTACAGCTAGACGACGCCTAACTGCGAGGTCACACGGCCTCAACATGCCTCACCTCCCTACGATGAGGACCACAAAGCCCAGCAAAAGGGAGCCAAGATCCGGAGATGTCGTCTCTCCTACTATCGACAAAGTGGGCAACGCCGATCAGGTCATGACGGTCGGGACCGGATCACTCTCCTAATGCATAAAACTAAACATAAAACTCATTACATAGCATTGTTTAGGTGAAAAATAATTGATATAAGATACAAATATAAGCATGAAATGGTGTCAATCAACTCCATAGCCAACGTCTATCGGTCTAATATCAGACGTACCGTTTCATTTAACCCGACAAAATCTCTAACCAAAACCCTCCATCGCGACAAACCCTAGCCACCCCGACGAAACCCTCCACCGCAGCCTTCGTGACCTCGGCCGACCTCTTCCACCACTGCAACCACCTCGATAGCCACAACCCCCGACCCTCCACGACAGCCACGACCCCCGACCCCCCACGACAACCACGACCATGCCCATGAACTCAGGGTAAGCCCTAGGTAGATGCTCATGCCTTGTTCGATTCTCCACCCTATGATGTTTGTTTTTTTTTCTTCCAAAAAACATAATAATAGGAATAATAATGATAATAAATAAATAAATATTTGGAGAACCCAATGTGTTTGAATTTTGAAATGAGATTATATGTTGATGCATGTGGGTTGGGATATGGTGTTTTTCTTTTATTCTTATTTTTTTGGATATTGCTAGTAGTTGTGAAAGAAACAAATGAGTTTGCGTTTGAAAGAAAGGTTGGATTTGGATGGTGCTGGATTGAGATTTTGATGTTCGTAGGTGCTGATATTTTGGCAAAGGAGAAAGTTTTTGGTTTCCTTCCTTTTCTATTTATTTGTGTGTAAATATGTGATATTCGATGGGATGTGATTTTTGGATTATTTCCTAGATCGACAATATTCAAATGATGCTTGAACATATTTGTCTCTAGTTAATTATTTACATATTGTTTCAGGTTTACAAATTATTAAACAATATTTGCTAAATTACATATTATCTATAGATATGTTGCTAGTATGATAGTAACTCATTGACTCTTAAGCCACTTGGCCTTTAGTAATCTATAACAAAAGATTAGATAATATTTGCGAAGTCATTTCATGATATAGGACTTTCCATGCATGTAATCATCATATTAATTATTTCTTTCAATATTTATGTCGTAGATTGTTGGCGTAAGGTACGTAATCTCTTTCACTCATCATTCATTAGAAAGTACACATTAATTAGTAGGACTACATTGAAACAAGAGAGTGAGTGATTGTGTGGTGTGTTATTTGTTAGATTAAGGTATGAAAAATACCTAGGGAGCAGTCACCTATAAGAGATGAGGTGGGGAATTTCGTCATCCTTTCCTTAGCTCAAAAACCACATAATAAAAAAGCCTTAATAAAATCAATTTAGACGTTGGGCCCTAGGATATCCAGAGGCATTTAGGAGAGGAAACCATTTAAGACCATGATGGCCTGAACGTCGTTGCCCATCTAGTCTCCCCAAGATTTTAGGAACCTCCGGGTTATTGATTTCCTACAGACTAGTGGTCCTCAGTGCGACCTCAAAGTTAGGTGTCGTCTAGTAGACTTTAGGCTTGCTTTTGCCTTATTTGCTTAGTTAGGTTTCTAACTTTCCTTATTCCCATGCTAGAATAAGGACTTCATCTCCTCTCTCTCGAGTCATTCTTTTCTCATCTTCATGTCTCCAGATCTTCTCATCTACGGACACCTTCTTTTGAATTGAAATTTTATTTCTTGACTTCAATAATAACTATCATTTTTCTTATTGTTTGGATTGAAATGGATCGAGATTGGATTCTTTCAAACATATTGAGTGATGAGTATGAGAATGGAGTGAATTTGTTCTTAAAGGTTGCCAAAAATCATTCAAAGAATAGGAATGATAGAGACATGGCATATTGTCTATGTTGTAAGTCATAATATATCAGTGCTGACTTTTCAGAAAATAAAAGATAGAGACGGTGGATAAGACAAAAATGAATCATTTAGTTCCAAGAATGACCGGGACAATGTAAGTGTGCGAGATCAGTTAGAGGACATGGTTCATGATATAGCTGAAACCTTTTCGTCGAACCGCAATTTACTTGGTAATTTGTTGAGTGAAAATAGAAGACGTTGTATAAGGGTTGCACCAAATTTACTAGACTGTCAGCGATGTTGAAATTTTACAATTTAAAAGCAGTAAATGGTTGGACCGATGTCGTTTTCACATCACTGTTGAAGTTATTGAAAGAGATGCTTCCAGATAATAATGAACTATCGGAAAGAACTTATGATACTAAGAAAGTGTTGTGTCCTATGAATGGAATATAGAAAAATACATACATGTCCGAATGATTGTATATTGTATAGGGGTGAGTTTGAAAACTTACATTCTTGTCTCAAGTGTAGTGTTTCACGATACAAAATGAAACGTAGTGTTCCGAAACACAATGTAGATGGTGATGATTTGAAAATTAAAAGACCTTCTGCTAAAGTTTTGTGGTATGGTCCGATAATACCAAGACTTAAATGTTTGTTTGCATGTAAGGAGGATCCCAAAAACTTGACATGGCATGCTGATCATGATAAACCAAATGATCATTTGCTACGTCATCTTGCTAATTCACCTCAGTGGAAAAAAACTAGATTACGACTTTCCTTTGTTTGGTGACGAATCTAGGAATCTACGACTTTGACTTTGCAACGACAGAATGAATCCTTTCGGTAGTTTGAGTAACATTGACACTTCTTGGCCTGTTTTGCTTGGAATTTACAATCTACTACCGTGGTTATGCATGAAACGCAGATATATTAGGTTGTCCTTAATGATTTCTAGTCCGAAGCAACCTAGAAACGACATAGATGTGTATTTATGACACTTAATTGATGACCTAAATAGATTGTGGGATGACGACGAGCCAGTTTTTTATGCTTATTGTCAGCAATCATTTGGAATGTGGGCAATGATTTATTGGATGATTAATGACTTGGAAAGTTTATGGTAATTTGTCTGGATATTCTGTCAAAGGTCATAAAGTTTGTCCAATTTGCGAAGAGAATACATGCTCCTTGCAATTCGTTAATGGTTGTAAGACAGTCTATCTTGGTCATTGGAGATATTTGCCAAATTCACATCCTTGTCGTAGGTTGAAGAAGGTATTTAAGTAAAGAGAGAAGGGAGAGTGGAGGAGAGGGAGAGGAGACATGAGAGGAGAGGGAGTGAGTGGTGCGCATGGGCAGCCTTGGCTTCTCTTGGGTTTCCGACCCCATTTCTTCACCAAAATGGAGACAAAGACTAGCTCTACACGTTTACAACAACAAGAGGGAGATTGTGGCATAGCAAAGGATCTCCATTTCGTCTCAAAGGAGAGCTCTTCCGCAGCTTTGGAAGTGCTTGATGTTGTACCACCTCTAGGGAGTGCTGAAGCTCCCTTAAAGAAGTGGTCTGACCTCTTCTCAGCAAAGCCAAGGGCACCCACGACCCTAGACTACATTCAACCTGCTGTTAAAGGAGGTGAGAAAGTGGCTGTTTGCTCAAAAATCGAAGTAGTGGAGGCACTGAAAAGATGGGATAGGGTTTTGGTAGGCCACTTCATCGGTTTCAGACCTCATCTACCAACATTGGAGAAGTATCTCCAAAAGCTATGGGCTCTTGCTGGTGGCTTGGAAGTTATTAAGAGGGGGCAAGGGTTCTTGCTATTTCGTTTTTCTCTTGGAGAAGATAGGAAGAAAGTCCTCCAAGGAGGGCATACTTTGTTAGAGGAGCTCCACTTGTGGTTCAAGAATGGCTCCCGGAGATGACTTTGGAGAAGGCACATATCACAACGGTTCCTATATGGGTCCGTTTGCCGGAGCTTGACCTTCGATTTTGGTCACAAAGAACAATGAGTAATATTGCAAGTGTCCTCGGGAGACCACTCTACATGGACGACAACACGGCTTATGGAAGGAGACTTGCGTTTGCTCGAGTGTGTATTGAGGTATGTCCTGATTTCTTATACCCTAGTTGGGTAGATGTTCAAGTAGAGGATGGTGCAACACATAGAGTTTTCGTGGAATACGAGTGGCGTCCTGGTTATTGCAAGGATTGTCTTGAGTTTGGTCACGAGGTGGAGAAATGTCCTAGACAGCAGAAGTTACCCTCAAAGGTGCTTGCTTCAAAACCTCAAGCTGTTGGAAAATGGGTGGTAGTAAATCATGGGAAGGGGGGGAGACATGAAGTTTTTGAGGAGAGAATGGAGGGAGAGGCGAGTGGGAGTGGATGTGAAAATGGGGATAAGGTAGATGGTTTGGTGAGGGTGAGTGAGGATCACGAAGAGAGGGAGGGGGCTGGTGGTGAGGGACGAAAGGGCGGAGAGGATGGAAGGGATGCTGAGGTGGAGTTTGGTGCAGCTGAGGTGGAGATAGGCACGAGTGTGGAGGTGCCATGTGGAAAAGTTGGTGAGGTGGAGAAAGATGCACTAGGAAGCAATCCACTAAGCAAGGAACAAATCCGATTGGGAGGTGCACATGCGGAGAGGGTTAGTAGTTTAAGACATTCCATGTCTAAAGACAAGTTGGATATCTCTCCAAGGAGCCAAACGGTTTGTAGCTTGGAATTGCAAGGGGGAGACCTCATTGGTGGACAAATATGGCAAAAAGAAGTGGGTGGGAAAAGTGCTAGGGCTATTTCGGGACGAACCAATGAGGAGGGAGGTGAGTACTCTACAAAAAGCTGGGCCAATAAGGAGAGGAGCAGCCCTCTTGCAAAGAATGAAGGGAGGGACTAGGTGGAAATGATTGGGGTTTCTATAGTGGAGGAGGTCCTAGCTGAAGATAGTGGGAAAAATTCAAATTGTGTTAGTGGAGCATGGGAAGAAGCTAACTCACGTGAAGATGGAGTGGGGTTAAATGGGGGACATTTAGTGGGGGCTATTCAAGGTGAGGAGAGTGAGTATAGAGAAGTGGTTTGCTTGCATGGGCTGGAGACAATTAGAAGCACATGTGGTGGGAGTGCGAGCCTTTCACACAATACAATTGTTATGGGAAAGGAAGAAATCATGCACAAAAATAGTGGGCTGGCCGAATGTGGGGGAACCAACGTAGTGAAATGTGAACCAAGTGGGCTAGCCTCGTTGATGCATAAGGAGAAGGGCTGGACATCTCCCTCGAGGGTGGCTCGAGGAAAGGCAGTCCCAAAGGCTACCAACATGCAAAATGGGGGAAAATTTGATCTCCTTAGGAGTGAAGTGAGTTCGATGATGGAAGATCAAGGAAGTAAAATGATTGCTGGGCAGCAAGCTTGCTCCCCGTCCCTCACTCTCCGGCGCTCCGGTAGGAAGATAACTAGTAAAACTTTCCTATGTGGAGGTCAAGGGGGTCACCCCGCACCTTAAACCCATGAATATTCAAGTGTGGAACGTGCGCGGTGCAAATGGACCCGGCCGTGCACTTATGATTAGTGGTCGTATAAAGGAGGTAAATCCGGATGTGGTTTGCCTCGTGGAACACAAGGTAAAGCTTAAGAAGATTGAGCGCTTCAAAAGAGCGATTTGGCCTAGTGCTTGGATGTCAAATAGTTTGGTTATGGACTCCGGCCGAATTTTGGTTCTTTCGAACGACCAAATAGTGGATATGCGTGTTACCTATGAAACATCACAATTACTCCATTTCCGGGCACGTTGGATGAGGGACGGCCTTGATTTTGACCTCACGGCTGTCTATGCTGATAATGGGCATGTGGATCGGCGTCACTTGTGGAGTGACCTCATCCAAGTAGCACCACCCACATCTAGGCCTTGGATGGTGGGGGGTGACTTCAATTGTATTCGGAGGGCGAGTGAAAAGAGAGGAGGGATTGCTGGAAATGAGGTTGCTATGGCAGAATTTAATGATTGTATTGATGTTCTTGAACTCCTTGAGATGTCGTCTACCGGGGGGAATTTACGTGGTCGAACTCCTCCGAGGGTAGTGCATGTATCGAGACACGGATTGACCAAATTTTGATAAACAATGCATGGCTCGAGTTATTCCCGGAATCTTACTATCTTGTGGGTGCAAAGGACTTGAGTGATCACACCATACTTATTATGAAGACGGACGGAAATGCAAGGCGGAAGAAGAAGATGTTTCGTTTTGAAAATCATTGGGCTGGCCATGAGGACTTTCATGGGCTGGTTGCACGTGCATGGTCCACCTACGTGAGGGGCACACCAATGTTTCGAGTGGCAGCAAAACTTCAAGAAGTTAAGAAGATGCTTGTTCGGTGGAGTAGCTCTAAATTTGGAAACGTTACAAATAAGGTGCGAGAAGCACGTGCTACGCTCGAGGAAGTGAGGAAAAAACGTCTTGAAAACCCGCTTGATGCTGACCTCTCCCGTGCCGAAGGGCTGCAAAGGATTACCTTGCCCAAACTCTTGCTTGGGAGGAGTCTATCACTCGACAGAAGAGCAGGGTGAAGTGGTTAAAAGAGGGGGACCAGAACACTAGGTTTTTCCATGCGCACCTTCGAGTGAGGAGAGCCACCAACCAAGTGAGACGAGTGTGTGAGGGTGCCACCAGCATTGAAGAAGAGGGTGAAATCTGTGACGCCTTTCAGCGTTTTTATGCTAACTTGTTTGCTAATGATTTGCAGGTAATACCCATTCCCCCCTCCCTCTCCTTACCACACCTCCGTCTGGAGGAGGGGGTGGAGCTTCTATGGGACCTTGACATGAAAGAGTTGGAGGATGTAGTGCTGAACGCAAACGTTGATAAAGCACCGGGGTCCGATGGGTTCAATGCTAAATTCTTCAAAGCTGCATGGGAGCTCATTAAAAAAGACATGTTCAAGGCCATACACTCATGTTTGGACAGCGGAAAGGTGCTGACCAAATGGAACTTTACCTCACTTACGCTCATCCCAAAGAAGAAGGCACCAGTTTCAGTAGAAGACTATAGACCCATAGCTTTGTGCAGTATGACGTATCGATTCACCTCAAAGGTGCTTGCAAACCGCCTTAAGAAGGTGCTGCCACGCCTTATTGGAGAAAACCAAAGTGCGTTTGTCAAAGGCCGGCGGATTGGGGACATCGTTCTCCTTGCACATGAGCTATGTCATAACCTCCACCTCGACAAAGGACAAGGAAGAATGTGCATCAAACTTGATATACGGAAAGCATATGACTCCATCTCATGGACCTTTTGGGATGGAGTTTTGGAGCGTTTTGCTTTCCTGGTTAAGTGGAGACGCCTTATCATGAATTGTGCTCGGGCTTCGTTTGTGGTGACGGTAAATGGTGCAAACTCCTCAAGTTTCGTGGCCAGAAATGGATTGAGACAAGGTGACCCCTTGGCCCCCTACCTATTTGTTTTGTGTATGGAAGTTCTGAGCGAGATGGTAAAGAAGGCGGTTATAGATGGGCGCATTCAGCCACTCACTTGTGGGGATATTGATGTATCGCATCTTCTTTTTGCTGATGATGTCCTCCTATTTGCCCAAGAACCAAAGGCAAATGCGAGGGCAATTCGAGGAGTCCTTGAGGACTTCACGTCTTGTTCGGGGCTGAGTTTTAGTGTGTCAAAAAGCCAAATTTTCATGGGAGGTGAAGCACGGGATGGCGCATGGATTGCAACACACATCGGGATGGAACGACAAGATTTCCCCGTCACCTATCTTGGGCTGCCATTGTTCTCGGGAAGGATGGAGAAAACCCATTGCACGACACTCGTGAATAAGGTCAAAGCACGACTGAGTACATGCAGCAAAATTTCTTATCCATTGTTGGAAGGGTGGAACTTGTAAGGAGTGTGCTTGTGTCCCTCAGTGTTTATCAGATCTCTGCCTTCCTCATGCCCCGGGCAACCTTACAAGAGATTGAGAGTCTCATGTGCCACTTCATTTGGGGAGGTCCAAGAAAATGGGTTGCGGTAGCATGGAGAGATATATGCACACCAAAGGAAGAAGGTGGCCTTGGTCTCAAACGCCTATTGGACTGGAATGATGTGGGCCTTTTGCGTCTTTTTTGGCTTGTGGTGGCGGACGAACAATCACTTTGGGTCAAGTGTGTACGCCGGAAATACTTGAGGAACCGGTCCATCTGGCTAGCACGTCCCCCACCCACTTCCTCTTGGGCTTGGAAGGGGCTGCTGAGAGTGCGGGACATAGCGAGATGGCATATCCGGTATGAGGTGGGAAATGGTGAAGAAATACGATTCTTCCAATATCCTTGGTGTGGACAGCCCTTCCAATGTGAGAGTTGGGGGGACCGATTACATTATGAGTTGGGAGTGCCTTGGGACATAAAAGTCTAGTACTTTATAAAAGACGGAATGTGGATGTTGCCCCCCCCAAGATCTACATTGATGGAGGAAATTCATTCGAGGATAGCGAACACCCAAATCCATGGGGGCTTCGACCAGCCAAAGAGGATAGATGGTAAGGGAACCATGCTTGGTATAAGAGAAGTGTGGACATGGGTAAAGCCACCAGGAAGAAAGGTTGCGTGGGCTGGTATGGTGTGGCATAAACATGCTATCCCGAAGCACGCACAAACGGCTTGGAGGGCATTGAGGGGTCGGTTACTCACAAAGAAACTTATGAATCAACGCGGCGCAAAGCACGATCCGATTTGCAGCCTTTGTGAGAGGGACGAGGAGGACTTGGAGCACCTTTTCTGGGCGTGTGGGTTTATCAAGGAGATTTGGGTAGCCCTTCTACACTTACTGAAAATCAGTGACCGACATGCACGTTCGTTAGAAGGAGAAGCGATACGACTAGCACATGCACGTGGCAGCCGGCTTGGCGAAGTGGTAAGGCGTTGGGCTTTCAACGCCATGATACATGAGTGCTGGCTAGAACGAAACCGTCGAATCTTCGAGGGAGAGAAGATATTGCCGAAGGACATAGTAGCTGCCATCAAAGACACCATTCGCTGCCTATGGGATAAAGTAAAAAACCTTGCGAAGGATGCTGAGGAGGAGCATGACTTTCAGATCATGTGGAGTTAGGAGTTAGTGTTTTCTTCATTTCGTTTTGACTCGTTGTATAAGAAGGAACTTCTGTTGTCTTTACCAAAACATGTTAGACATGCCATAATAAAGTTCTATCCTTTTTCAACAAGATTTGAAGTAAAGTGGTCGATCGCGTGAAGTTAGATCATTTACAGAATGAAATCGTGGTCACATTATGTCAGTTGGAGATGTATTTTGCACCTGCTTTTTTCGACATTATGATTCATCTAGCTATTCATGTGGTTAGAGAAGTCAAAATGCGTGCACCTTTTTTTTTAAAAGTGGATGTATTCTTTCGAGCACTAAATGAAAGTGTTGAAAGGTTATTGAAAAATCGTCAACAGTCAGATGCTAGTATTGTTGAAGGATACATAGCGGAGGAGGTTATCGAGTTTTGCACTGGATACCTAGCCAACACCAAAAGTATTGGACTTCCTAACAATCTTCATCATGGATGTTTTGATGGTAAAGGGACGTGTGGTGATAACTTAATGACAACATATTTTTATGTGTTGTGCAATTCTAATGAAGTTCAACTTTATCTAAATGAATACATGAATCTTTTAAAATAAAGAATTCCTTTATGGAATAATCAACAAGTTAGGCACAATAAGAATTTCATCTCTTCGTTCATAAAGGTTGCTTACAAGCGTGATATTACAGAAACAATACAGTGGTTGGCCTACGGTCCGCATTCTGTTATTACAACTTATAGTGGCTATGATATCAATGGATACTCATTCTACACTGTTTGTGAAGATGCCAAAAATATTGTTCATAATAGTGGGGTCATTTTAATAGCGGAGTGTTTGCATGTATCTAGTTCTAAAGACAAGAATCTTGAATACGCCAACATGTCCAATTACGGGGTAATGGAAGACAATGGGAGATGGAGATTATTAAATTCAAAATGCCTATATTTAGATGCAAGTGGGTTGATAATAAAAATGGAGTTCGAGTGAATGGCTTGGGGTTCACTTTAATTGATTTTTTGAAAGAAGGATTTAAAGGAGAACTTTTATTTTGGCTTCCTAAGCGAAACAAGTCTTCTATGTGGATGATCCATGTAATAAGAAATGGTCAGTAATTGTAGAAGGGAAAAAATTATATCAGATGATAGTCTCATCGAGTATGAAGAGACACCACCTTTCTCTAAGTAAGCACCCAAGCTGAAGTCACTAGATGACGAAATACATGTTGAGACTTTAATCGCAAGAGATGACCACGGTGAAGGTATATGGATTGAAAATCCATTAAGAAAAAAGAAATCCTAAAGGTGAAGTGTAATTTTCAATAATAACCATTTAATCTCTTGATTTTACTTTTTAATGTCTTGATATTACTTTTTATAGTATCATGACTCCGAAAAGAAACTCATGCCATTAGAGTCTGAGGTCTCATAGACTTACAACTCATGAGTTCCTACTCTCATGAATGACTTTGTGGTCGCAAGAAATAGGGACGGTAAAATTTCGATCCAGTTTGATAGCCATCTTGAGCCGATAGGCATGATGTCTGATCACTGGTATAATTATGTGGGGAGCCTAGCAATGTCCAAAGTTGACATATGTTTGTCGAGTTAGACCGAAGTTAATGAGAAGCTTAAAGATACCATTTGGGATGATGTGCAGGTACTGAGTCCATTATAATGTTCTTTGGTTTTAGTCAAACTTTTTATTTATTGAAATTAAAATGTTAACGTGTTACACACAAGTTTTGAATTTCCATCCACTGCCACTTTGAAGAAAAAGTGGATGAAATACGTTGCGCTCCGTTGGAGGGACTTCAAGACAAAGTTAACAAACAAGTTGATGTTCGGAGAGTATCAGAATAGAAATCCGTGCGATTACTAGAACTTCATCACAACGAGTACATGGGCTCATTTGAAAAAATGAAGAGAAATCCTGGATTTTTAGGCTACTGAGTTTAATTTAAAATATGAACTTATTAAGTTATTTCTTTAAATGATAATCTAATAAAATTTATCAAGAGAAATCCTGGAGTTTCAGATAACTGAGAAATCAGGTCGAAGATAGTAAGTTGTTTCACTTGTATGTCCTAAATCACATTCTAAACATTTATATTTTCAATTGTTCATAGCAATTTTTTAAACAACTTTAGGAATCTTTGAAGTTGAGAGAATCCCAAGGCAATTTTCTTTAGGATGGTCGGAATGACATTCTACGCGAAGCCTTAGGAAATGACGAGCATCTCTGTTGTGTACGAGGGGGTAGGGACTAGGGTTGGACTGCGACAATATTATGGAAAGACAAATCACCCATGTTCGTCGACAAATCATACAAAATGCGAGCATAATGGTCATACAATATGTTATAGAGAGATTGGATTGTTATTTGCCTACTTCTCCAACCCACCGTAGGACCGCTTCTTCCCCGGTGACCACTACTCTGGTGCAACCAATGGTCAACCCCATCAAACGATCTAATTTCTCAACTCATTCTCGAGATTTAGCCCTCGTTGGCGGGCCCTCGCTTGGTAACTTCTTAGATAGGAGTAGATGTCATCTATTTGTTGAGGAGCCCGAGAGAAGATCGGTGGGACACGAAATAGTTTATAACCTCTCCAAACACCACTTCAAAGATGTGGACCAGGGAGTCGTGAAGCTTGTTGTAGGGAATTGTTTAGATGTTGATGTTCTGGTGCCATTTCCCGAAGAATAGGTTGTTACCCTAGGCGAAGCATGCGGTGGGTTCTTGATGTGGCCTCGTCATTTGGTAGACCTTCATGACACACATGAGGTATCCTTTAATTTTAAAAACAAATAAATTACCATTTTTTTAATAATTGTATTTCTAACATTTATATATATACATATACATATATATACTTATACATATACATATATATATATATATCTAAATATACATATATAAAAATACATATATATACTTATACTTATACTTATACATATAAATATACATATACATATACATATATATATAAATATACATATACATATATATATACAAACATATACATATATATAAATATATATATATCGTTAAGGTTTCAAGCCCTCGAAGCAAAGGATCAACCAACCAACCTCGATCAACATTAATTTACTACCAAATAGGTGCAAAATGTTGTATCAATTAATGCTAGTTAGGGAATCACAATCCTTAGCTACCTGACATTTGGAGGAGGAAGCTAAAGGTTTGCCGTCGGATTTATGTCACCAAAGAGGATGTTATGTAATTCTTGGCCATGGATCAATTGTGCATATCAATTATCGATGTGTAATTGAAGTAAGTGTTTTATTTTGTGTAAGATGAAATGTATTGAATATTTTTATCGTAATTATAACATAATGTAATTTTACTCTTGTAGACAATTTTCTGAAGACAGAAGCTCAGTCTTTCATGACGATTAAGTATTTGGATTTCTGAGTCCATCTGCTTTTATTACATACGGGAATGACGATAAATCTGGTGAGCTTGAGAATATTATGAAAGAACAGGGCCAAAAATATTATATAACCCCTTATCATGAAAGGTAACTTTGTTAATTGAAAGTGATTGGAATTTAATTTTGTAATAAATGTCTAATTGTATATGTAATCAGAGCTCATTGGATGCTTGTCGTTCTATGCCCCGAAGCTAATTCTGCATTTTGGTTTGATCCTTTGGGGTTGACTATACCACGAGCATTCTTAAAGAAACTTGTTTCACTGTAAGTTCTTTTTCATAAACTCGTATTTGTAATTCATGTATTTTTACTAGTATTATCGACTTCATATTGAATAACTTGTGCTACTCAGGACAATGAAGGTTTACAAAATGTTGAGTGGAACAAGGACTACAAAAAATACAGGCGTAACCTGACATGCAATGGGAGTAAGTTTCTCCCCTTTTTGTTAATTTTGTTAAGTGCTTGATTGTATATTTAGAGAATTTATATCTTTGTAGTACCGCAAGCAGATTGGAAATACCGAATGTGGATACCACATAATGAGATACATGCAGGAAATCATCGACGTTGCAACTGAAAACATAGAGCTATTTGAGGTAAAATAGATCATTTTCAGTGGTATAATTATAGTTTCATTATTTACATATTGTGTACTTGTATATTCATAGGTCTTCCAAAATAATAGTGATCCATATTAGCAACACGTGCTCACTGATACTCGTGAGTGATGGACTCGCTACTTTATTAGCAACATGTTATTGAGCTAACAGGTTCTAATGTCATGACTGGAATTTTATTGAACCACATTCTTTGTATTACCAACATTCTTTGTATTACCACATTCTTTGTATTGAACTAACATTATTTGACTACAGTTTTTATTTTAATATAATCAAAGTTCTTTGTGAATGATTGTTTTTGTAAATTTGTGAAAAATAAATGTGGGTGAATGAAATTAGTTGAATTAGTGTATGATTGTGAATGAAATTTGTGCATTGTGAATGTAACGCACTCCGATCTTGTGGGTATGCACGTTGGGGAAACCAAGAAAAATATCGCCATCAGAGTCATCCAAGACGACCAAAGGAGTTACAATAGGAGAACTACACATACAAGACACACTGAATAGAACATACGTGGATGGACTAAACGTAAGACATAACTGGAAAGGGAAATTATCCATCTATGGAAATAAAGTTCAATACATTACATCGAGTTCAAAATGGAAATACATCATAATAATGCCGAAGAAAAAAACAACTGGAAGAATCTGGTCGACATGTCCCTTGTGTACAGAATCATCCGAAACTCCACCAGTTTAACCCATGTTGGAAACCTAAGTGCTTAAGGCAAAACATCAATTAATATGCGGGAGTTTTCAATAAAGAAAATCCCATTCTCCCCGGGTCCAAACAAGATGAGAAGTTATGCATGAGGCCTATCTACCACACATGCAACAAGAGAGCAACAACTCCACGTAGCTACGTCGGGCAACAACTCTACATAGTTGTGCCTCTCGGGCTCAACCCGAAGTGATCCCTCCACATAGTAATCAAACCACCAACCTTGGTCTAATCCACAAGCAGGTCACAAGACAGTGACCCACCGCTTGGCATAAAGCGGTCTTCCGGATTGACATCCCAACTCGCAGCAAGTGACCGACGTGGTTCCATCTCAACGTTGGGAATGCCCGTCCTGTAGCAAATGATAGTGCGCATGTCAAGGACTTATTGTAATGCCCCAATCTCATGGGTACGTACACTGGGAAAGTAACACAACTGTCGCAATCAGACACATCTGTGATGACCGAAGGAGTTAGAAAGAAAGACTGACAAGACTAACCAGCTTGACAATATATGAAGACATACATGGATAGCTGACGAATAAAAGTAACTGAAATAACTGAATATCCATGTATGAAAGATTCATTACAAAACTCGAGTTTCAAAAACGAAATACATCAATAAAGTGGAAGAAAAAGACAACTGAAGACTCTGGTCGACGTGTCCCTCGTGTACAGAATCTTCAACACTCGTCCAGTCTGTCCTGTGGAAACCTAAGTACCTGCAAGCACCGAATCAACATATGCGTGAGTTTTCTATAAAGAAAACCAGTATGCCGCAACCAAACAATAACAGAACTATGCATGAGGTCTAACTAAAACAAGCATCAAAGCATAACAGAACAGAAGAGCACATAATGCATTAGAAGGCTATGACTCCACAAGCCATGTCAGCCAAGCGCACCCGACACGTTACTCACAAGGAACCAGAACACCATCCTCGCTGGTCAGAAGTGGTCACTCGACAGTAACCCACCGCTCGGCACAAAGCGGTGCGCCGGATAAATGTCCCAATTCACGGAAATAAACCAACATGGTGTCATCGCGAACTTGGGAACATCTACCCTGAGACAGAACGGCAACACGCCTGCCCTGGACTTATCTTACGCCTGGCCTCCCAATGTGAAGGTCTTATGCGAATGACCTCTGGAGCTAGAGGACCGATGATTGACATCATTTCATGCTTATATTTGTATCTTATATCCATTATCTTACACCTAAGCAATGCTACGTGATGAGTTTTATGTTTAGTTTTCAGGAATAAAGAGGTTTGAAGAGAAGAGTCATGAAAGGACCCAAAAGCAGGAAAAAAGGACTTAATTGTGCGACCTAGGGACCAAGATGCAAGACAGAAGGACCTGATCGTAAGACAGAAGGACCTAAGAGCAAAACATGAAACTCCACACCATCATGGGGAGTATTTTGTCAATTCGATTCGGGTCGGAGCTCCACTAAACAAGTTAGATGCATCCAAGACCAAGAAACAATCCAAGGAAAGCCCACCAGAAGATACAGACCGATCTGAAGCTTATAGGCCGCCAATTGGCGGTCTGGTTAAGCCCAGATCAGCCAAGCTTCTTCCTGGACTTGTATTATCATGTGTTTAGGCTATTTTTGGTATTGGTTTAGTCCCACATCGGGGGATTGTCCCGGATTAGCTTTTTCCATGCTTATAAATAGAACTCTTCACCTCCCATTGTATCCATCTCTCTCTTTGGTGGTCATCTTCCCTACTAAGAGTGAAGCCTTGAAGCAAAACTCTAGTGGAGGAAGAGCTACTTGTAATTGAGTGAGTTAATAATAGAAGTTTTCCTTTAATTCTGTTGTTTCACTCTTAGTTTAATTTCCTTTCATATGGTTGCTTTGATGCTTGTTTTATTTTATGCTTCTTTAATATTTCTTGCTTGATTAGTATAACTTTCATTTCAGTATTATGTTTTCTTTTGCTAATATAGTTAGTGTAATGAGTAGTGAGTAGTTCCATCCCCATTTGGGGGGTGGAGAAATATGTGATATAATAATGTAGTGTATTAAGTGTGTGTTATTTTTATCCCTTGAGCTTTATATGATTTCCATAACCATCTAATGGGTCTCCACTCTTATCTTTGATATGCTAATGCTCTTGAAAGAAGCTTAGCTTACGCTTTGATTAGTGGACCTATTTTATGGGGAATGATAAGGTTAGGATATGGATGAAGTTAATATTGGAAACACAAGTTGTAGTGTATGAGCTCTTGTTGCCTTTACCTTAGCTAATGTCTTGTATGTTTTAATGATGTAGTCTTATCTTAATTCATGTGGAGGCATAGTAGGGTCTAGTCTTTATACTTGAGTTCATGTAGCTTCATTCCAACTATTGTCTTGTATGTTTTAATGATGTAGTGAAATCTTAATTCATGTGGAGGGAAAGTTGGATGTAGTTTTATGATTTAATGCACTACATGTTGTGAAGAGCTTAATGACCACACACACATACACTTCTTTATGTTCACATTATTTCTCTACCCCCTTTGGGGTTTAGTTTTATCGTTTCTTCTCCATCCCATTTCAGCTTTGTAGTGTAGTTTAGTGTAACCAACATTTCTTCCCTTTCTTTACCTCTCGCCTTCGAACAAACCAAGTGTCGACACACCTCCCAGTGGACGACCCGTATTTGCCACCGCTTCAACGCGGCCGTGCACTTGCGGTTAAATATAAAACGATCAATCAAGTTTTTGGCGCCGTTTCCGGGGAGGTGCTTTGTCCAGACCTTTGTTTGGACGATTCGAGGGGTTTTTGATTTTTTGTTTCCAGTTTGGTTTAGTTTCAGGGAACCAGAACATCAAGGGGAGGCTTCTGGGAAAGTTTGAGCAACAGAAGCCACAAAGTGACCGCCAATCAGCGGTTGAAGACCGCCAATTGGCGGCCTGGTAAGGGCTTCCTGCTCTCAAATTTCTTCTGGTGGTTTATTGCTTTACATTAGTTATCTGGGAGCCCAATTTTGCATGCTGTAATCTTTAGTTTGCTCCCAGATTTAATTTCAATCCCCTTTAATCAACTTGGACCATAAAACTCAAAGCAAAAGATTAGACTTCTTGCCATCTAGGTCATGCACCATTGGTAGACCTTGCATGCATTTGTCTTTTCTTTGCTTTACATTTTGTCGTTGATTGCTGGCATGAGGTACATGCACCCACATCCCTCATTCATGCATGTTTCGTTCATGCATTAGTTAGTAAGGTGCATCGGGACAAGAGTGAGAGAGCGTTTGATTGGAGCGATTGATTGCTAGATCTAGGATCAAATCGCTACTAAGGAGGGGCTGTCCCATAAAAGATAAGTAGGGGGATTTCATCACCCTTTCCTTGGCCCCAAAAATCACTCTTAGTAAAGCCTTAACTAAAAGCAAGTAGACATTGGCCCTAGGATTGCGGGCGCACTAGGAGAGTAATCTAGTTGAGACCGTCATGACCTGATCGGTATTGCCTACCTTGTCGATAGTAGGAGGTACTGGATCTCCGGATCTGGTATCACTTGCTGGGCATTGTGGTCCTCGTTGTAGGGAGGTGAGACGTGTCGCGGCTAGTGACCTCGAAGTTAGGCGTCGTCTAGCCTAAGGACCCATTGCCTTACATTGTTTGAGCCGTGCTTGCTAGTTAGGCTTCTTCCTGATCCCTCTACCCACGCTAGCTCTAGGGATTCTTCCCTCCTCATCTGAGTCCTCTCCTCATCTATTCTCTACGTGTAGTCTCCTCCTCTAGTACACCTTCTGTTGTGTGTTGTTTAGAGTCAAGTCGAGCATTTTATGCGAGGTTGGGCTCGTTCTGGTGAGAGCGCTCGACTCGAGAGAGTGCATTCTGCTGAGATGGACGGTCTTGGTGATCGACCATCTCCGCCTCGTGCTCCTTTGGAGCAAGAGGCCGAGTCGTCTCGCGGTGGCGAAGGAGACCGGGTTCCATACATGGAATACCTCGGTCCGCTTCCGCCACCACGTAGACCTCCTTCTCCTCCTCCTCTGACTCGAGAGGAAGGGAGATTCGGTCAGGATCGAGTTCTTGGTGCACCACCACCTTTAGCTCGACATGATAGACCGTTGACTTTGTGGGAGCGGACCCATCCTGTTCGGGCCGCGCAGCCTTCTTGCATAGTTGTTCCCCCTGCTCGCGGGAACAACTATTTGCTGAAACCTCAGTATGTGAGCATGCTTCCAACCTTTACTGCCAATAAGGAGGATCCGTATATTTTTATACGCGAATTCGAGGAAGTATGCTCCATGTTCAAGCTTCAACAGTGATGCATTGCATACATTGCATCATATGTCTTTCATTTAGATTACTTTTACATCAATAAATGCTACTAAAGTATGTGTTTAGTCTTATTTACAGAATACAGGGACCTGAATGCAATTTACCCACATCCCGAGCATAAACGCGTGCAAAAGACTCATTTCTATCATAAAGACCAAGTTCACGATTATCGGGTTACGAATGGAAATGTATCCAAGCATAAAAGCATTCAAGTCCTAATTGCAAAAAGAACAAGGACTTAAGCACAAAAGTAGCCGGGGACTTAACTGCAAAATGTCAAGGACCGAATTGCAATTAAAGCACCAAAATATTATCTTGGAGAAAATCTAAAGAAAAATCAATGTAAATCTCCAAACAAATAAAGGAATTAATCCGGAGCTCAAAAGAATGGAAAGAAATCATCCAGACGCGCAAAGGAGGATCAAATCATACCATAAACTACCAGCAAAAATCCGGATTAAATCAGAGAAGATTGTGCGGCGAAATCGCCGCATATCACATACATTGTGCGGCGGAAACGCCGCCCCCTAGTCGATCCGTGTGCTCCAATTTTGTCCAGTCGTGTCTGGACACGTGTACTCTCCAATTCTATACATAGGTCTCTTGTAACAACTATAAATAGCCCCGAGAACGATGTTAGAAGGGTCCTTGGTCCTTAACCTTAGTTTTTATTTTTAGTCTTAGTTTTGTATTGTTCTTCTTAGTAATAAAATTCTGTCTTTTGTTTCTTGTTTTTGATTTTCTTTTGTAGTGCCTCTAGGATCCATTCTTCCTCCCTCCATGAGTTTCTAACTCTTTCCAAAGGGTGGAGGTGACGGATTTAGGGTGATGAGAAGAGAATAAAGTTATTATTTTAATTTCGTATTAGTATGTTTTGATTACTTGAGTTTATGTTAAATCATTTATCATGTAATGCTTTATAACTAATGTGATTTATTATAAGTTTCAGAATTCTCTAATCTAAACCCTAAATCTAAACCTCCACCCGACGGAAGTCACCTCTTTGTTCTTGTTTTAGTTTTAATTGTTCTTGTTCTTGCTTTAGATACTTAAAACCCAAAAATCTCAAAACCCAATTATTTCTTCTCTCCTTCTTCCCCTTAATCGAAAATCACACTAAAAACAGAATCTCTCCCTCCTTGTGTTCGACCCGTATTTGCCACGTCTCCATTGACGTCGTGCACTTGCGGTATAAATTTAATTCTCATCAAACAGCTTGACGAGGATTCTGTCCGGTTGAGGATGATTTCGTTCGCATTGAAGGATAATGCGAAGAAATGGATGTATAGCCTCCCGACGAGCTCGATTCGGTCTTGGGATGACTTTGTGACCGTCTTTCTGAAGAGATTTTTCCCTCAAAGGAAAACTCAACAGATACGGCACCAGATACATCAAATGTATCAGACCGAGACCGAATCTTTTCATGGTTTCTTTGAGAGGTTCAAGGACCTTCTCCAGCAATGCCCTCATCATGGACTTGAGCTATGGCAGATGTGCCAGATTGTTTATGAGGGCATCAACTACAACACCCGCACATTGTTGGAGTCGATGTGTCAGGGTGACTTCCAAATGAAACCCATCGAGGAGGCATGTGACACTTTTGAGTCCATGGCTGAGTGTACCTTCGAGTGGGACACCATGAGAGAGCCACCAGCCGCCAGGTCTTCTGGTCGAGCTGTATCATATCATGTTGAGTCGACTATCGCGTCTGAGGCGAAAATGGCTACTCTCATGCGTAGGATAGAGAGTTTGGAGATGGACCGAGCTCCTGTAGCTCAGGTCGCTACTCCCGGGTGTACTAGGTGTGGAATGTCGGGACATGATGACTTGGAGTGCGCTTACGCTCCAAGGGATACTGAGCATGCAAATGCGATGTATCAACAAAGGCCCCGAAACGACCCGTACAGTCATTCCTACAACCCGGGATGGCGTAACCATCCTAACTTCTCTTGGGGGTCTGGTGGAGGACACGGTCAGAGCTCGCACGCTCAACCTCAACCTCCACCTTATCAACCTCCACGCCCATCGGCGACCTACCAACCCCCACATCAAAGGTCTCAGCACCAAAATTACTAACCTGGTCAAGCCTCTTCGTCGGGTTATTCTAACTAGACTCCACCACCTCAGCGGGTTGA
This sequence comes from Triglochin maritima, assembly GCA_963682175.1. Taxonomy (NCBI): domain Eukaryota; kingdom Viridiplantae; phylum Streptophyta; class Magnoliopsida; order Alismatales; family Juncaginaceae; genus Triglochin; species Triglochin maritima. The sequence goes on along the minus strand of OY821788.1, from coordinate 23,953,844 downwards.
CCCCAAGGACCCTTCTAGTGATCCAACCCTTCAAGCGTTCATGCAGAGCATGCAAAGTACAGTCAAGGCTTTGGAAATGCAAGTTAGCCAGTTGGCTCATCAATTCCATGAACGCGAGAAGGGTCAGTTCCCGAGTCAACCTGTGGTAAATCCCAGGGGTCAGCCTACTAATACCAAGCAAAATGTACACAATGTTGAAAGTGACCCTTCCCAACATGCTAATGTTGTTCATACCTTGAGATCGGGAAGGGTCATTGACAACAATGTGAAAATGTCGGAAGCCAACCCTGTTGGCGAGACTTTCGAGGAGAGTCTTGAGTCTGTCAAGGAACCTAATTCTGAGACTCCTCCTCGTGATTCTTATGTCCCCAAGGCACCATTCCCTCATCGGTTGACTAAAAAACGTGACGAGCATTGGGATAAGATCGTTGAGGTACTTAGGCAAGTAAAGGTGAACATCCCGTTGTTGGACGTTGTTCAACAAATGCCACCGTATGCCAAGTTCCTCAAGGACCTTTGCACCACCAAGAGAAAAACAAATGTGCCCAAAAAGGCCTTTTTGGCCGCCAATGTGAGTTCCATATTGACACAACCCATGAATGTCAAGTACAAGGACCCAGGTTGTCCAACTGTCTCTTGCATGATTGGGAATGTGACCATCTCTCAAGCTCTATTGGATTTGGGGGCATCTGTGAATCTCCTGCCTTACTAAGTCTATGTCAACCTTGAGATAGGCGATCTTAAACTAATGAGGACAACCCTCCAGTTGGCTGATAGATCTGTCAAAATTCCACTAGGGAGTGTGGAGGATGTCCTTATCAAAGTGGGTGAGTTCGTATTTCCAGTTGATTTCATCATCTTGGATATTGAACCCGTGTCCAACCCACAAGGACAGATTCCTGTGATCCTTGGGAGGCCATTTCTTGCGACATCTAATGCTTTGATCAATTGTCGCAATGGCTTGATGAGGTTGTCTTTTGGAAACCTCACGGCGGATTTCAACATCTTCACTCTTGGTAAGCAACCTGGGCTCTTCGACGACACTGTCGGAGCCAATTTCATCCAGGACACGGATGAGCCTTACTCATTAGGCATGTTCGACTCACATCGACATATTATTGAGGTGCCTAATGATCAGGTTGCGAGTGAAGAGGATCTTGAGGAATCTGCCAGCATATCTCTGGATGAGGAGGCACATCTGGGTGCTTACTCCTCTTACCCCGTGGCCCTTGAGCCACTTGAAAGTAACTCTGAATCCGACAAGGACCCACCTCTGGTCGAGCTTAAACCGCTCCCCGATAACCTAAAGTACATCTTTTTAGGGGATAATGAGACCTTGCCACTCATTATTGCTTCTGATCTTGCACAAGATCAAGAGGTTGCCCTCAAAAGAGTACTCCTTGAAAACAAAGAGGCGATCGGGTGGTCCTTGATGGATATCAAGGGAATTAGCCCTGGTATTGTTCAGCATCGGATCCACATGGAAGAGGATTCTAGGCCCCGCAGGGACCCACAACGGAGATGGAATCCTGTACTGAAGGAAGCCGTCCGAAAGGAGGTTCTTAATTGCTTGGATCATGGCATAATCTATCCTATCTCTGATAGTTCGTGGGTGAGTCCTGTCCATGTGGTTCCCAAGAAGTCAGGCGTGACGGTTGTGGAGAATGAGCATAATGAGCTTATCCCGACACGCCTGCAAACTGGCTGGCGAGTTTGCGTTGATTATCGCAAGCTCAATGCGGCAACGCGGAAAGATCATTTCCCGTTGCCATTCATTGATCAGATGTTGGAGAGGTTGGCCGGAAATAAGTATTATTGTTTTCTTGATGGATACTCCGGTTACAACAAAATTCCCATCGCCCCCGAGGATCAAGAGAAAACCACATTCACTTGTCCCTTTGGCACGTTTGCCTACCGTCGCATGCCCTTTGGGTTATGCAATGCGCCGGCAACGTTTCAGAGGTGTATGATCAGCATCTTCTCCGATATGGTTGAGCATTTCCTTGAGATCTTCATGGACGACTTTTCCATATTTGGCGCTTCCTTTGATGAGTGCCTTCATCACTTGAGCCTTGTCCTCAAGCGATGCCGTGAGAAGAACCTCGCTCTCAATTGGGAGAAATGTCACTTCATGGTGAAGCGAGGGATTGTACTTGGACATGTGGTCTCAAGTAGGGGAATTGAGGTCGATCCCGCCAAAGTGGGTCTTATTGCTAATCTCCCACCGCCACGTAATGTGAAGGATATCTGCGCCTTTTTGGGGCATGCTGGATTCTATCGCCGATTTATTCGGGATTTTAGCAAAATTGCTCGAACTCTCACCGCCTTGTTGGCTAAGGATGCAATTTTTGAGTTCACACCGGATTGCCACCCTGCCTTTTTTACCTTGAAGAAAGAGTTGACTTCAGCTCGCATTATTAAGGCACCGGTGTGGACTGAACCCTTTGAGTTAATGTGTGATGCATCTAACTTCGCTGTGGGAGCAGTGCTTGGGCAACGATTGGACAAATTGCCTCATGTGATCTACTATGCCAGTAGAACACTCAATGATGCCCAATTGAACTACACTGTGACCGAGAAGGAATTCTTAGCGATCATATTTGCTTTGGAGAAATTCTGGTCGTACTTGATTGGCTCCCACGTGATTATCTATTCTGATCACACAGCCATCAAGCACCTCATGGCGAAGAAAGATGCAAAATCCCGACTCTTGAGATGGATCTTGTTGTTACAAGAATTCGATCTCGAGATTCGGGACAAAAAAGGGTGTGAAAACGTTGTAGCTGACCACTTGTCTCGTCTTGTGACGACCAACCGACATGACCAAATCATTGACGACAAATTTCCTGACGAGCAGTTGTTCATGATCGAAGATAGCCCTTGGTTTGCCGACATCGTGAACTACCTCGTGACCGAGCAACTTCCTGTGGGTTGGTCAAAATCTGACCAATCCAAATTTAGATCGTATGTCAGATTCTTTCACTGGGACGACCCCTACCTATTCAAATACTGCTCTGATCAAATTTTCAGGCGGTGCGTCCCAGATAACGAGTTCCAAAGTGTGCTCCATTTCTGCCATTCCAAGGCATGTGGAGGACACTTTGGAGCAAAGAAAACTGCTGCCAAGGTGCTCCAATCTGGATTCTACTGGCCCTCTCTTTTCAAGGATGCTTACAACTTTTGTAAGCAATGTGATAGGTGCCAGCACCTTGGCAGGATTGGTCGACGTGACATGATGCCTTTGCAAAATGTCCTTGTTGTCGACATCTTCGATGTGTGGGGCATCGATTTCATGGGTCCCTTCCCAAACTCGTTCGGGAATGTTTACATTCTGGTGGCCGTTGACTATGTGTCTAAGTGGGTTGACGTTATACCCACAAAGACCAATGACAACAAGGTGGTCACCAAGTTCTTGAGAGACATTTTTGCGCGATTTGGTACTCTTTGTACCATAATCAGCGATAGGGGTACCCACTTCTGTAATCGCTCCTTTGAAGCGCTTATGAGGAAATATTCGATCACCCACAAGCTTGCGACCCCATACCATCCGCAAACTAGTGGGCAGGTCGAAATCTCTAACCGTCAATTAAAGCAAATTCTTGAGAAGACGGTTAGTTCCTCGAGGAAGGATTGGTCTACCAAGTTGAATGACGCATTGTGGGCTTTCCGCACCGCTTACAAGACCAATTTGGGTATGTCCCCATATCGGGTAGTGTACGGCAAGGCTTGCCACCTACCCGTCGAGCTTGAGCATCGTGCTTTCTGGGCGATCAAGAACCTGAATATGGATCTTGATCAAGCGGGAGTACAACGTAAGCTCGACATTGTGGAATTAGAAGAGCTACGCAATGATGCGTACGAGAATGCCAAAATTTATAAGTCCCGAGCCAAGATGTTTCACGATCTCATGATTATGCGAAAGGTGTTTACGGCCGGGCAAAAGGTGTTGCTCTACAATTCCCGGCTTCATCTGTTTGCGGGTAAGCTCCGCAGTCGCTGGTCTGGCCCGTTTATTGTCCAAACCGTTTATCCTCATGGAGCGGTTGAGATCTTGAACCCAGGGAATGGGGACGTGTTCAAAGTTAATGGACAACGCCTCAAACCCTACTTGGAGGGGGCACCAGCCGAAGTCGAGGAGGTCATGTTCCTTCATGAACCCCCCCTCGCACTCAACCATTCATGGTCCCACATGAGTGGTTGAGCGTTCATTTGTACATAGTTAAAAAAACACAAAAAACTCCTTTAGTGAGCATTGATTGTTGTGGGCTCCAACCCTTGAGTATTTGGGCTCCCTTTCTTTCACGTATTTGGTCTTCCTTTTTAAGTATCTCACAGGTTTTGAGGGGAATTTGGGTTGTGTCCATCGAAATAACCTCGAACTTCCTTTTTGCGCTTCATGTTGGTGAGATCTTTCCTTTTTCATGCATAAATCCATGTAGTCTTTTGCTCACATTCATTGAGGACAATGCATGAACTAGGTGTGGGGGGGTGTTTTACGTGTGTACATAGTCGAGTTTTTTTTCTTTCGATTTTGTTTTCTTTTGTTTGCATTGTTAGGGTCATGTTAGTGTGCTGCATTTAATATCGATATATCTGCTTGCCATGATCCTTGGGTGACTTGTCTTCTTTCGCTTGCCTAGTGCTTCAAAATTTTCACATTTCTTTCAAAATCTTCATGTGTTTGCGAAAGAAAATGTTTTGTGGGTTTTGCGTGTGTTTAGCATGTGCAAAAACGTTGAGAGGCAAAGTAAAAAGAAAGCTCCCAAAATTGTCTTGAACTTGATGCATTAGGATATCTAGTACAGTGGCTTTAGGATTTATCGAGTCGTTAGGATGCACCCCAGTTTTCCTTTGGGGGTGAGTAATCATAGGGTTTCACTGCTCAAACATTCAAAGAAGTCCACCCTGAACCTAGTGAGTCAATAATTCGTGTCTGTTAACTTAAGGAAGTTTGTTGTAGTCAAGGACCATCTAAATCTTGTGGTGAGACAGTAGCGTAGGGGTTTTGGTTCATGTGTAGATAAGAAATAAGTGAGTAGGTGTTCTCTCTTCTCGCACGGCTCCTATCACTCGGGAAAGTAGGTCTGAGGGGACTTTGTGCGTGGTGCTTTCAAGTCATCTGAGTTGGGATGCGCCGACCGAACTCCCGTTACACGGGTGGTAGGGATTGCCCTATGTGGAGATTTGGGGAAAGGTGTACGTGATAGTGTAAGTCCTCATGGGCAATGGTGCACGAAACCTGACCCTGGGAGAATGAAGCTCCAACTAATAAAAAGAAAAAAAAATTGTGTGAAAAGAAACAAAAAGAAAAAATATATATGGTAATGCAAATAAGAACCTTAATGGACCTTACACTTTGTATCACTTGAGGATCTTGAGGTTGTCCATGTCTTTCACTTAATTCCTTATTTAACTTGCACGAATGGTTTATTAGGCTAGGTGTGGACTGATTACCTGTATAGAGTTGGCCCGTAGGATTACCGCGTCCATTGATCGACAAAATTTGTCCAATGAGTCGAGTGTCTAGACTGAATAATGCATCTTGTTCGGATTTTGTGGGTATATCCGCTGAAAATCCTCAGGAGACAACACTCCTCCTCCTTGGCAACAAGGAGGTTTAACGGCTTGTTGCACGTGCTAAGTGCAACCGTGATTCCTACGAAAGTGAGTTAGGATTTCTTGTTTTTCGTTTGCTTTTCTCTTTCTTTGTTTTGCTCGGGACTAGCAAAAACTTAGGTGTGGGGGTATTTTTTTTTTATGACCGACTTATGGCCCGTCGGCCCAGAAAACAGAACTAGCCCAGAATTATTAATCAGATTAAATGCAATGCAAGCTACTTAAGCATCTAAGATCTAATGTAGCTATATGCGGAACAAACTCAAGGAAGAGTATCCGAATACCCTCCTAACAGCCCCCAACAAATCAGAATCAGAACATCCCAATTAGGAATCATAACACTGCCATCAGAAATCAAAATGCACTCCCAGCAGCAAGCAATCATGACCGGGATCGATTAATCAATACGACAACTAATAAATACATCTACGGGTCATGATATGGAGTAATAACTTCTGATTTCCCAAGTGCCACGCATACCCACACCATAATACCTCATATCAGTTACATATATACATGACATGAATGATAGAACAAGTGCAACAGTAAGAGATACCACAGATAACCACTACAAGCATTCAATAGTATGAATGCTAAATTTGAGAACATATATGCGTTGGAAACTTAGGACTTGATCTAATAATATATGAATGTAATCACGAGATAATGCATGAAAATATGTTTTTTAATCAACAACAAATCATGGGGTATTATCTGAATATAATCATGGAATGATGCATGGACATATGATCTACAATCAGCCAACAATCATGGAAGATTATCTGAATATAATCACTAAGAAATGCATGGACATGTGATCTGAATCAGCAAACAAATCCTGGAATATTATTTGAATATAATCACTAAATAATGCATGAACATGTGATCTGTAATCAGCAACAAGATCACGGCATATTGTCTGCATATAATCACTAAGTAATCCATGGACATGTGATCTATAATCAGCCAATAAATCATGGAAGATTATCTGACTATAATCACTAAATAATGCATGAACATATGATCTATAATCAGCAACAATATCTTGGGATATTGTCTGCATATAATCACTAAGTAATGCATCAACACGTGATCTATAATCAGCCAATAAATCATGGAAGATTATCTAAATATAATCACTAAATAATGCATGAACATGTGATCTGAAATCAGCAAACAAATCCTAGAATATTATCTGAATATAATCACAAAATAATGCAAGAACATATGATCTATAATCAGCAACAAGATCATGGGATATTGTCTGCATATAATCACTAAGTAATGCATGGACATGTGATCTATAATCAGCCAATAAATCATGGAAGATTATCTGAATATAATCACTAAATAATGCATGAACATGTGATCTGAAATCGGCAAACAAATCCTGGAATATTATCTGAATATAATCACAAAATAATGCAAGAACATATGATCTATAATCAGCAACAAGATCATGGGATATTGTCTGCATATAATCACTAAGTAATGCATGGACATGTGATCTTTAATCAGCCAATAAATCATGGAAGATTATCTGAATATAATCACTAAATAATGCATGAACATGTGATCTGAAATCAGCAAACAAATCCTGGAATATTATCTTAATATAATCAAAAATAATGCAAGAACATATGATCTATAATCAGAAACAACTCATGGAAAAATCGCAGGTTACAGCATGCTAAACGTTGTCACAAAACAACCAAGAAATCACAAGTTCATACAACAAGAGGTGGGTTGCACATCACGCAAATATGCATGCAAAACACTACTCCGACTTGCTCCCCACAGCCCAGCCTCATACCTTCTGGTTTCTTCATCAAACCTCCATGGAAAGCATGAAGCAAGGGTCATGCTAGTGGGAGAAAGCCCAACCAGCCGCTGGAGTCCAGAATGTGCACCACAGTCCATCCTATCGGGTAGATCTCCACCATGACAAACCCTAGATGTCAGATCGGCCATCCCACTGGTTTTGGACAAACCTCCGTCCAACACCATGCACTTATTCCTACGTTAAAGGGCTAGGAGCCTACCTAAGAGGGAGGTTGTTGCTGCGAAAAGATCGCCGGAGATCTGCCTACCAAGATCTTCTTCTAGCTGCTGCAAAAGATGCACTCTAGCTTGCTCCACTTCACTCGCTGGAGCTCCAACCACTACCATGCCGGAGAGGGAGATGGAGAAGGTCTGAAATTTCGTGGGTGAGGGAGAGAGAAGGTAGGGACGGCTGGGAGGGGTGTAGGGTTGTGTGCTTTTGTTTCAAGGAATGGAATTAAATCTCCATTGACACTTGCCTAAAACATGCATATTCAAAATTTGTATGAAAAATCGGATCTCCTCTTGCTGACTAGGATGCCACATCATCCTACCTGGTTAGTCAGACCCCCATCCCCTAATGACAAGGCATGTTGAATTTCACAAGCAACTCATCCCCGATTGACCCGATTGAGTGAATCGATGACGAAATTGCCCAATAAGTCGCACCCGCTTGCGAGTCGATTTTAGTCAACCAAAAAGGAAACTTTTCCCTAAAAGGAAACTTTCCCGAAACAAAAATAAGCATACAACACCTGAAGCATACAATCAAATAATGCACAAAAAGCATGAAGATTAAAAAAGACCTTATTCATATAACAGGAGAGAGCGAGTCTTACAACCTACCCCCTTAAATAAATTTCGTCCTCGAAATTTGCTATCCCTAACTCTTAACAAGAGCTCTGGATACAACCTCCTTACATCATCCTCCAGACACAAACTTTGCAGTAATAAATAAACAAGGGGCACCGCAAAAACGTTGCCTACAACGGCCATGAAACAATAACTATCGTATCAAATTCTTGACCTATAAACCTTCATCCACGTCATCACACTCAAACAGAAACAACAACAACCATAAGACAGTGAAATATAAGTGTCATGATAGCCATAGATTCTGAAAACCAATCATGAACGAATCACATGAATCCAAAACTAACAACCTATATACGTATGACCTAATAACAACAAGCTAATCATACATGATCATAATGTCTATTGACGACAAACTAATTAGCAATGCCACACAAAATACAGTCACTAAACATACATGAACATATAATATATTTATATCTATATGAACAAGGTGTATGAGAACAACAAATAAACGTGGAATTAATGACAAGATCTCGATAAACAATACTCAAGCACAAGATATTTCTAGGCAGCAATTAAATCATGTGCTAGTAACAAGATATCCATGCATTTATATATCTACATGCACATGATGTATGAGGACAGTAATTAAGATGTGTAATCATAATAACATCTCGATGGCTAAATATACATGGGCATGATGTATCTAGACAGCCAATAAATCATGAAATCATAGTCATAATATCACAACAAGAACTTACTTTCAGTCATGGCATGCACTCACGTCATCATACACAGAACATAAGCAACAATAATTATAATAAATTAGGTAAATCACATTCCATAATCGTAGATCATGGGAATCAAACATGTAACATGTGGGAGCTATGGTCATGATGAGATGATATACAACATTTACTTCAATCTATAGTAATGCATCCATGGGTTTAGAATTCATTCATGTATAAATCTAAGTATAATTAGGAGATATATGAGACTATAACGTGACTTATTTTAGGGCTCATCATGCAAGACATCGAGGTTGTAAACTCAACCTCTAATCGCATATAAGCACCTGAATTTTGCATTAGATGCACTACATATTAAACATACTAAGATTGAGACTATATGAATAATATAAGCTCCCACTATGCAATCATGACAATAAAAGTGATAGGCATGCATGAATGGATGGTAAGTTAGTTCTGATTTCAACATTTCAATGCATAGCATCATGCACATAGTAGAATCAAAACTGTTTGGTTAACCTTTTCATATAGTGCAATTTCTTGTTTCGAACAACTATGTCATGCATGCCAGTATAACTTCCTAACATCAATATAAACATCAAATGAGTAATAGAATGTGTACAATAGTAAAAGGCATCGTAGTAAAATGCTACAAGCATTCGATAACACTAGTCATAAATTTCAGGACATATATGCGTTACAATCTTGCAAATCAGGCTATGATCAGAGATAATATCGACATAAAACAATACATGTATCAGTAATACAACATGGTGAAAATGCAACTAAGATCAGGAGTCTACATATATACATAAATACTATACATGCATGCATTCAGATTACGATAAGTCATGGAATAAGTTGCATATGTCATGGATGAGTACATATTTTATTCTAAATGAAAGCATAACAATAACATCAGAGAAGGTATACAAAATCAGATCATCAATGTGTTATGCTTACTACTGGAATGAAATCAACTAAAATAACAAGTCACCACAAACAACACCTATAATCCAACTGATTGCACCCATCATAATTTCAGAACATACATGCATTAGAAGATAGCGATTCAGAAAATGGCCCGAGATCATATGAACAGGAATTAATATATGAATATATCAGTAATCTAACCTGGAAAGCTTATATCTAGAAATAAGAAGTCTGAGCATATTCATGATCGATATAAATCTACATGCATAGGGATTTGCACAAAACTAGACGACATAGGATGGATAGCATAACTCATAAATTTTGATATAGTTTCATGTGAGAGCATAACAAGTCATAGCAGAGAAGGTTTATGGAAATCAGATCATACACATAAACTGAACATGGTGGGCATAAGATCAGACTTGAGAAACTCATAGCAACAATAGAGTCGATACATGCATTTATACTGATTGCATCAACGTTTAAATTAAAATATATAACTTATGCTCAGATGCTATAAAGAATATATCTTAGAGAAACTACAAATCAGAGCATATATATTGATTGGTCATGACTGGGATAAAATCAGACATGATAACTTCCTCTTAACATTCCAATTAATACATGCAACATTCCTTGGACATAAAATAAGATCACAATAGAAGCTAAATTCGAAATCAGTAACATGTCATATGAATGATGTCTGATCAAAATCATGAAATAACATGTGATTAGGAGATCTAATATCAGTAAGCATATCTCGCAAGAAAATTCAGAATTCATCATTATATCATGCATAAACATAACATCCCAAAAGATTACAAGATTCAACACCACAAGGTGATTAGCACATCACTCAACATGCAAGCAAAACCCCTCCCCAACTAGCTCTCCACGATCGAGCCCACTTCCTCACTCAACATGCAAGCAAAACCCCTCCCCAACTAGCTCTCCACGATCGATCCCACTTCCTCACTCAACATGCAAGCAAAACCTCTCCCCAACTAACTCTCCATGATCGAGCCCACTTCCTCTGGTTTCTACATCAAACTACCAAGGAAGTCTGAGGCCCAAGTCGTCGTAGAGATGGAGGTGCTCACCCAAAAACTGAAATTCGGATGGTGCACCACAGTCCACACAATCGGTGGATCTCCACTAGTGCATACCAAACCTCAGATCGGCAAACACAATGGTGCTGGACTAAACTTCGTCTGACCCCCACTCTACATCCTCTTATGCTAAAGGGGTAGGAGCATACCTGAAACTGATGGAGAAGGGCCCCAGAGTTTGCTGAAATCCAGTTGCAGCCACCTCCCATGCTTTCTAGCTAGTCACCTCCTGAACTTGCACTTCTTGCTTGTTTTACCGGTTGGACTTGTTGGAGATCTCAGCACCAAAACGTGGGAGGAGGTGAGGGAACTTATAAACACATATAGGCTTGGGTGGTTCGGTCTCCAAGTACATGAGGCAATCCACAAGAAAGCAGTTTAACCAATGCAAATACGATCTATCACTATTAGAAAGCAATTCCAAAAGATAAGAAATTACCGACAGAGTTTGGGCAAGATGCCCCACTGGAGAGTCTTCAGATTCTGTACACTTTAGGGACTGACCTGCTCTGATACCAAGTTCTAACGCCCCTGATCTCACGGGTACGTACACTGGGAAAGGAACACAAGTGTCGCGATCAGAGACCTTCGCGACTACCGAAGGAGTTACAAAGAAAGTCTGACAACACTGACCAACTCGACAATATATGAAGACATACATGGATAGCTGACGAATAAAAGTAACTAAAATAACTGAATATCCATGTATGAAAGATTTATTACAAAACATAAGTTTCAAAAACAAAATACATCAATAAAGCGGAAGAAAAAGACAACTGAAGACTCTGGTCGACGTGTCCCTCGTGTACAGAATCTTCAACACTCGTCGAGTCTGTCCTGAGGAAACCTAAGTACCTGCAAGCACCGCATCAACATATGCGTGAGTTTTCTATAAAGAAAACCCAGTATGTCACAGCCAAACAATAACAGAACTATGCATGAGGTCTAACTAAGACAAGCCTCAAAGCATAACAGAACAGAAACGCACATAATGCATCAGAAGACTACGACTCGTGTACGCGATCTAACTATTTGGGTTTGCGTTTCAGGAGACAACAGAGTGCGCGGCGGAATCCGAGCACATTCGGAGCAAGAAGGGCGGCGTAATCGCCGCATCTAAAGCACAACCTGCGGAAGATCCGCCGCACGTTTGGAGCATCTGGGCTTCAAACTTTTCTGGGATTGTCTCCATCTCTGGGTGGACGCGTAGAGCTACTGGAAATTTTCGAGAGCGGGCGGTGAACCCGACTGAGCATGCGTAGGTAACCTTTGTTGCCTTTTTCCTCGTAATTTCTAGTTTCAGAAAATTTCCTTTTGTAGAACTGCACGTGTTAAGCTCAAATTCCATAATTGGCAATAATTCAACTCTGACCTAAAAATTGGCAAAATTAGAAAGACTTAGTGCATGCATCATATAGTGTTTTGTTTGCATTAGTCTTGCTAAATTCTTGCAAATTATTTTTTGTTGAAGAGTGTTGGAGGCAAGGTACGTGCGCGGTTTTTTTTTTTGCAAAGCAAAAGGGAGGCGCAGCCTCGAATTTTATTGATTTGTGTAAACGGACTTACATACAAACCAACCCAACAAACACACACCCAAAGCATTCGGAATATGCTGGGTACAAGCTCAGATTCATTCCTAGCACATTTCTATCACAAGTTCACCGTCTACGACAATGAATTACAGCATGCTCCGCATTGCTTAGCTATTACTAAATCTACACTAATGAAAGAGACCCATTGCTACCTCCATGTTGTCGCGAATGTCGCCCTCTCATGCTCGTCTCCCTTTCCTTCCAGCATACCAAGCCCTTTTATCCGAATCACATCCTTCACATGCTGAATAACAGACTCCACTCGTCGTTCGTCACCCTCCATACATCGCCTATTCCGTTCAGCCCAACACTCGAACACCACTGCTCCCAAAGCTAACTTCAGCGTTAGTGCCCCATGCTTTGTAGGTGTACTCCATGTCTGAATCCTATAAATCTCCTCGGAAGTAGCTGCAACCATGTGACCCATATCTCCTCCGATCCTCTGGATTTCTTCCCATACAATTTGTACGAATGGGCACTCCCAGAATAGGTGCTTTAACTCCTCGTATGCATTCTTACATAGTGCACACCTTGACACCATGCACAGCGTTAGCCCCCTCCGTCGCATCATATCATGAATAGGTAGCTTCCCATGCATTGTCCTCCATAATGTCAACGCATGCTTTGGGACATCCCATTTGTGCCACACCATTGTTCCCCACCTAACAACGGGTCTTTCCAGCTTGACCCACTTCCACGTATCCCTCAAGGTAAGAGTGCTTCGAGTGGCACCCATCCATGAAAGTTCATCCTCCCCCTGGTCCACCTGGATGGTAGACAACCGGGCCCAAAGTTGTGTGAGAGCTCGGGAGCGTAGTCGAGGCACTCTCCACCTACCATCTTCGAGGAAGTGGGACACGGTGATATCCTGAGGGACCCCTAGATCATACCTCATTCTCTCCCCCTCCGGTAAGGTTAGAAGTGGTGGTCCACACCAAGGATCCTCAAAGAACTTCACCCTCCGCCCATCACCTATTCTGAAAATCAGTTTCTCCCTCGCCATATTTCGAACTCGCATGAGACCTCGCCATGCCCAAGAGCAACTTGCTGGAGGCCGCATTATCCATATGGACTTCCTCCTTAGGTACTTACTCCATAGGCAAGAGGCCCAAAGGGATGTGTCATGTGATGCAATGATCCAAAATAAGCGTAGAAGGCCTGCATCATTCCAATCCACCAATGGCCGCAAACCGAGGCCTCCTTCCCGCCTCGGAGTGCATATGTCCTGCCACGAGACAGCAGCCAACCTCTTTATTCCCCCCCAAACAAAATGCATCATCAATCTTTCTATTTCGTGAAGCACACTCCGTGGTATGAGAAAGGCCGAAATCCAATAAATACTAAAGGACGTAAGCACACTACGCACTAGTTCCACTCGCCCCGCCATGGAGAGGAGCTTGCCCTTCCATGAGCTCAGCCTCCCCCGTACCTTGTCCAGGAGAGCTTCACAATGCGTCTTCGTAAACCTTGATGAAAAAAGTGGCAACCCAAGATATGTCACCGGGAAGGTGCTCTGCTGCATACGAAGATGGCTGCAAATCCACTCCCCGTCCGGTGTGCTCCCTCCCACGAATACTTGGCTCTTAGAGTTGTTTAGTTGCAGCCCCGAGTATCGTGAGAATTCTTCCAGCACCTCTTTCAGCGCGCGGGCATCAACCTTCGTGGCACTCGTGAAAACCATTACATCATCAGCAAACATCAAGTGCGAGACCGAGATCGAACCACATTTAACCGGTCGAAGCCCACCTCTCCTCTCTTCACGACGCATCAAACCCCCCAGCACTTCCATGCAAAGCACAAAGAGATATGGAGCTAACGGGTCACCTTGTCGGAGACCATTTGAAGCCACGAAAGGCCTCGAATAGGACCATTGACATTCACAACGAAGGAGGCCTTCACGCACTCCCCCACCAGCTTCCTCCATTTATCATTGAACCCGAGCCTACAAAGCACCTCATCCAGAAATTTCAATGACACCGTGTCGTATGCCTTCCTCAAATCGATCTTGACACCATGTGCCCCAACCCTTTTTCAGAATGCAAGTTATGACATAATTCATGGGCCAGCAAACGTTGTCCCCAATCCGACGCCCTCGGATGAAGGCACTTTGGTTCTCACTTACAAGCTTGGGCAGCACCTCCTTCAACCTATTCGCAAGAATCTTGGAGATATAGCGATACACCATATTGCATAATGAAATCAGTCATTAGTCATCAATCATAGTTGGGCCTCTCTTCTTTGGAATCAATGTAATCGCCGTATAATTGACTTGCTTGAGGAGTTTACCCTCTCGAAAGAAAGAAGCAACAGCCTTAAGAAGATCCTTCTTAATAACCTCCCAAGCCACCTTGAAGAACTTTGCATTAAAGCCGTCCGGTCCCGGTGCTTTGTCATTATTGGATTGCAACACCACGAATTCCAGCTCAGCCATGGTCACTGGACGTCTGAGCAGCCCAGCCTCCATAGTTCCCAACTTAGGAAGATCAATATCATCCGCAATGTTACCCCCCTGCACATTAGAAGCAAAGTTAGCAAACCGGCGACGTATCGCCTCACGAATTTGATCCTCGTCCTCGATCGTCTCATCGCCTTAAACTATCCTACGCACTGTGTTGGTGGCTCTCCTCACCCTGAGAGACGCATGGAAGAACCTCGAGTTAGAGTCACCTTCCCTCAACCACTTCACCCTAGATTTTTGTCGAATAATCGACTCCTCAATCCCCAATTGGAGGGATAGCTTATCTACCGCCTCACTCTCCTTCCTTCTCAGCCCCTCCTCATCCAGAAGGCGCTCCATCTCCATTCGAATCTGCTGGAGCTCATTTCTAGCCTCAGTAAGACGCTCGGTTATATTTCCAAACACCTCATCAGTCCACGTCTTAAGTGCCCTCTTAACAGCCTCCAACTTCCCCACCACCCGATACATTGGGGTACCTACAATGTAAGTCGACCACGCCTCCTTTACCACCCCCAAAAACTGGTCATGCCCAGCCCAAGCATTCACGAACCGGAACATCTTCTTCTTCCGCACACCATGAGGTTCGAGGTCCACCATCAAGGGACAGTGGTCGCTGAGCTCTTTACCATCCACATAACAAATTGCATCCGGGAAGCATTCGAACCAAGCTTGGGAGCAAAGGGCTCGATCAATCCACGTCTCTATCCGTCCAGGCCCATGCGTCGAGTTCGACCATGTGAATTCGCCTCCAGCTGTTTGTACCTCAACCAAACTATTTGTATCAATCCAATTGTTAAACTCTGCCATCGCCACCGCATTTAACCCACCACCTCCACGCTTCTCCCATACACTCCTTATACAATTGAAGTCCCCCACGACCATCCATGCTACTTCAGCAACAGGTTTGCACCCATGCAAAGCCTCCCAAAGTGTTCTTCTCGTAACATAGTTATTATCCCCATACACAAAGCTAATCACAACTTGCTGACCTGTGGCCCGCACTATCCCCTCCATGTGAACCAGCTGATCCGTCTCCCGAGTCTTCTGAAGTTGGTATTCCGAATCCTTCCACAATACAAGTATCCTCCCAGAATTTACCACCTCGCTATTTGACTCCCAATTGTCTTGCCATATAGATTTAACAAACCTTGTCAGCCTCTTCTTCTTTACTTTGTGCTCAATGATACAAGCCAAATCCGCTCTCCCCCGGTGAATTTTATCTCGGATCATGTACGGGCGCCCCCGGGCATTTGCACCACGTACGTTCCAGCAAAGGCACTTCATGGATGTGAGGTTGGGGAGCGAACTCCCTTACGCCCTCGATTACTTTTCCTTTTCTTTGCCACGTCCACCACTCGCACGTGCCTGAATGAATAAGGCGGTGTAGCTTCCTCGAGGCTGATCTGTGAGGGTCCCCTCGTGCGTTCTTGACTACCCTTACTAATCAGCAAATTTCTCTCGCCCTCCCCTTCCGTCACAGCAAGTAGGTGGAACTGATTTGGTGAGTGCGCCTCTTCTTGCATTCTCAAGACATCCCCATGCAGCCCATGCACCATTGCCTTACGTGTGTTTCCTTCACCCTCTTGTGCATGCTCTCCCTTGTGCAACCATGTATTCCGTATCTCCCCCTCTTCAAGCTGCAGGACACCACTCCTTTGCTGCCCATGCACACC
Source organism: Triglochin maritima (assembly GCA_963682175.1). Classification (NCBI taxonomy): domain Eukaryota; kingdom Viridiplantae; phylum Streptophyta; class Magnoliopsida; order Alismatales; family Juncaginaceae; genus Triglochin; species Triglochin maritima. The sequence goes on along the minus strand of OY821788.1, from coordinate 23,937,077 downwards.
CTCTAACTCCCAATGTGAGTAATGATTATTTGGTGCACCTACCCCTACTTCCTCCACTAAGCTTTGCTCATATTCTACTTCCACACGTGACACCTTGCATGGAGAGGTCTTTTTGCTATTCTCAGCCCTACACATACCTTCCTCCACTAAGCCTTTCCCTCTTTCCTCTTCTGCACCCAGCATGGACTGTACTCCCCTTGAAGGTGAGTCCTCTTTGCTATTCTCAGCAACACACAAACCCTCCACTCCACCTATCTCAATTCCCATTGGCTTCTCTCCATTACCACCACCCATCTCAGCTTCTATTGGTCCCCTCCCTTGTCCAGACCCCTCCCCATTGGTTCCCACCTCCCTAGGTTTATCTTTTGCAGCTCCACTCAAACGATTTCCTCCTTTGGTAGGGCTCTTGTTAGAGACAACAAGGGAGCTTTCCATATCTCTTCCAGAACTGAGCATACTCTCCACCTCTAACGGAAAACTCTAAATTCCGTTTGTCAAGGTACCCTTGCACCTCCCATCAGCCCCTTCACCGTTACACCCTTCCGTTGCACTTGCTAGGCCTGCTGGAGCAGCACCCTTGGCCAAAACTTCCAGCTCCAGCAACCCACTCGTCCCCTTGCTTCCATCACTAGCAAGACCTCCTCCACTACTCCCATTTCCGCCTTCCTTCTCTTTCCTTTTCTCCACCCACCTATTCCCACATCCCATAGCTTCCCTTCCAACAATGTACCTCTCCTTTGATCCCTTGCTAGGGCAGCGAGCTTCGGAATGACCAAACATGGAACACAACTTACAAAACAAAGGCTTCCATTCGTACTCCACCAAAACAACCTCACCCTCCTCCTTCTCATTTTGCACCAATATATGTAATGGATAATCGAAGTCACCGCTTACCTCCACACACACTCGGGCATAAGCTAACCGATGCCCCGTTGTCGTGTTCTCATCCATGTACATCGGTGACCCTAACACACTTGCAATCGTGCCTATGTGCTTCCTTGACCAGAACTTCAGATCCAAGTCGGGGAACCTCACCCAAATAGGAATCGTGCAAACCTTGTCCAAGGTTTTAATGCCAGCCGACCATGGTTGGAGGATAAGTGGCGCCCCCCTCACAAACCATGGACCATTTTCAAGAGCGAAAATCCGATCGGTGTCTAGCGAGAATCTGAAAATCATCATATTAGACCCCCGTCGCACAATCTCTAACTCTCCCGAGATCCTCCACACCTTCGCTAAGTGCCTCTCAAGTGTGGGTATATGGGGAGAAAACCCCACGAAATAACCCAACAGCACCTTCTTCCATGCACCACTATCTTCCTCTTGCTCTTTACTCGATATAGTAGCAACCCTAGCACCTCCCTCCCTAATTGTTGGTGCAACGAAATCCAGGGAGGTGTTGGGCTTCACCCTCTTCTCAAAGAGGTCAGACCACTTGCGGGGCTGAGCAAACTCCCTAGGCTGCTCCTCATCCACACTTTTAGCTCCTTCACAGCCCACTTCAGCGCTCCTCAGACTTGGGAACTCCTCCAAGTCGTTGAGGGCAGCACTAGCACTCAAGGATTCTCCCATAGTAGGAAGGAGAACCAAAAACCAATACCAAAACACGAATTAGGTTGAGAAATGGTGAAGAACTACCCTAGAAATCCTAGACTCTCCCATCCTCTCTGTCTCTTCTCTTTTGCTCTTCCATGCGCGGTTTTTTTTATTGCATTTAAGCATATAATTTAGTTTGCATACAACCTTGCAATTGTCCCCCAACTAAAGACCAATGTTTGACTATCTTTGCTAGATTTAAGTTAAACTATCTTAAGGGCAACTCCGTAGGAAAAGATACGGTGGGGATTTCATCACCATTCCGTGGCCCACAAATCACAATCCTAAAGTGTCACCCAAGCCTTAAAATTAAAATCAATTAGACATTGGCCCCTAAGGACTCAGACTCAATTAAGGAGAAGATTGGTTTGACTTGCTATGACTTAAAGCTGATCGAATTTAATTTGGTGTCTAGAAAGTGTTTTTGTGTTGACGTAAGTCTTCCAAGCGAAGTGGTTGTCTAATTGGCACCGACTCTGTCGGAAGCGCCCCCACTGGCTATACACTGCCTGGCCAATTTGGTTTGATTAGTGAGGGAGGTGAATCAAGCGAACCAATTCGACTCAACCAGTTAGGAGTCGTCTAGATTTAAGCGACATTAGGTCTACGATTGTTTGAACCGTGCTTGTTTAGGAAACTTCTGACCAACCCTCTTATCTATCTTTTAGAGTTATGTTTCCCTTCTCATCTGAGTCTTCTTTCTCTTCTCATCTCAATTCTCTAGATTAGGATTCCTTTCTGATCTTTCCCCCTTCTATTGTTTGTTTCCATTTTTGAAAAAAATTATAAAATAAAATTTGATTCAAACCGGTGCACTCAGATTTGAATTCGGGACTTGAGCAATCGACTCTCAAAAGTTCATCTAGATTCCAGTCTGGAGCTTAGCCCCAATCCACCTGTTGCACCACCTCACCCGGATCCACTGGGTGAGAATGTAGTCGACCCACCTATTGCACCACCTATGACTCTGAGGGATCGGTGCTACCCAACGATGGCTGCTCAGCCATCGTGCATCTTTATGCCCATCATACCGGGTCGTGACTTCGAACTGAAGGCACAATACATGAGTATGTTGCCCAAGTTCACCCCTAGGGAAGACCCATATCTCTTCCTTAGAGAATTTGAGGAAATCTGCTCCCTTATGCAATACCAGCATATCTCTGGGGGGCAGTGCGTCTTAAATTCGTGCCTCTAGCACTGAAGGACGACGCTAAGAAATGGCTATATAGTCTAGCCGAAAGATCTATTAGGAGTTGGGCCGAGTTTGTTCAAGTATTCTTAAAGAAATATTTCCCCAGCCATAAGACTATTAGGATTAGGAATGAAATTGTTACATTCGTTCAATCTGAGAGCGAGCCGTTCTATTCCTATTTAGAAAGATTTAAAAGTCTATTGACCCAATGCCCTCATCATGCAATTCCAAGATGGCAATTGTGCCAAATTATTTATGAGGGATTGACACCTACATCTAGGGTTATGGTAGAATCTGTAAGCCTAGGAAACTTCATGTCCAAAAATGAGAATGATGCATAGACTTTTCTTGAGGATTAAACCGAAAATGGTATGTGTTGAACGTTTTAATTAAACCGCAAGTGCACGGCCGCGATGAAGCGGTGGTAAGTATGGGTCGTCCTCAGGGAGGTGAGTAGCCTCTTGCTTGTACGAAATCAAGTGGCAAAAATAGGGGGAGAAAGATTGTTTATGCTACTCTACTCTATACTACGCTAAGAAGTAGGAAATGCGAAAGGAAGAAGCAAACAATGAAATAACAACTAAGCTAAGAATAAAAGGAGAATGCTGGAATACAGAAATGGGAAAACTCCTAAGGGGTGGAGTGAGTGCACACATGCAAAGAGGTGGGTGTAGAATACATTCTTTAAGCACAAATTAAGGTGGTGTTTATCAAGCATAGGAAGTGTCTAAATGTTATGGCAAAACCTATCAATCTATTCACCAACTTAGTTGATTAACATTTACATATGCAAGGTGTTTATTTCAGAACCTAAACAAGCATGAGAGGTGTCTAATCATTTTGGAAAAACTCATCAAGTTGTAAATTCTATCCTAAACAAGCAAGCATACATTCATGTTTAATCAACACATTGAAATTAAAGCATTCATCCCATTCTCTAATGCATGTATGTACATCTACTCCACCCCCAAAGGGGATGGAACAACTCACTAAACATTACACTAATTATTATACTAAGCAAAGAAAGCATATTAAAACTAAGCTAGAATTAAAAGACGATTAAACTAAAACATGCACAAACAATAAAAGAAGCATAAAACAAACAATGAAAGAAACACAAAACTTTATTGATAAAATGACTCACATTAAAAGTAGCATCCTACTACTTTAGTGTGTGCTTCAAGGCCTCACTTCTAATAGGAAGAATAGCCACTTAAAATATGGAGTGATTACAATGGAAGGTGAAGAGTTCTATTTATAGCCGGAAAAAGGCAAACCGGGACAATCCCCCGATGTGGGATTAAACAGATACCAAAAATAGCCTAAACATCCTCTAATACATGTGCTGGAGAAATTTGAGCGGATTTGGGCCAAAATGGACCGCCAATTAGCGGTCTTGGCGGTCTATATGGTTCAGATCCTTCTCATTTTTGTTATGGGCTTTTCTTTCTGGTATTGTTGGTCTTTGATGCGGTTACTTGACTTATTGGAGCTCCGACCCGAATCGAATTGGTAAAATACTCCCCATGATGGTGTGGAGTATTCTGTTTTGCTCTTAGGTCCTTCTGTCTTGCAATCAGGTCCTTCTTCCTTGCATCTTGGTCCCCAGATCGCACAATTCAGTCTTTTTTCCCAGCTTTTGGTTCCTTTCATGCTTAATCTCTTCAAACCTATTTATTCCTGAAAACTAAACATAAAACTCGTGACATAGCATTGTTTAGGTGAAAGATAATGGATATAAGATACAAATATAAGCATGAAATGATGTCAATCAAATACCCCCACACCTAACTTTTGCTAGTCCCGAGCAAAACAAAGAAAGAGAAAAGCATACGAAAAAACAAGAAATCCTAACTCACTTTCGTAGGAATCACGGTTGCACTTAGCACGTGCAACAAGCCGTTAAACCTGCATGTCGCCAAGGAGGAGGAGTGTAGTCTCCTGAGGGTTTTCAGCGGATATACCCACAAAATCCGAACAAGATGCATTAATCAATCTACCTACACGACTCGTTGGACTCATTTTGTCGATCGTGGGACGCGGTAACACTACGGGTCGACTCTCTATATGTAATCGGTCCACACACCTAGCCCAATGAGTTATTCGTGAAAGTTAGTTAAGGACTTGAGTGAAAGACATGGGCAACCTTAACTTCTGAATGTGATACAATGTGTAAAGTCCATTTTGGTTCTTATTTGACTCTTTTTTTCTTTTTATTTTTTTTCTTTTATTTTTTTTTCTTTTTCTTTTTTTTCTTTTCATTGGAGCATTTTATTGGTTGGTGTTTGATTCTCCCAGGGTCAGGTTTCGTGCATCATTCCTATGAGGACTTACACTATCACGTACACCTTCCCCCAAATCTCCACATAGGGCGATCCCTACCACCCGTGTAACGGTAGTTCGGTCGGTGCATCCCAAGTCAGATGACTCGAAAGCACCAGGCACAAAGGCCCCTCAGACCTACTTTCCCGAGTGATAGGAGCCGTGCGAGAAGAGAGAACACCACTTATTCATTTATCTACATGGGAACCAAACCCCTACACTTAAGTTTCACAAAAAGAGACTAAGGGCCCTTGACTACGACAAACTTCCTTATACTAACAGACGCGAATTATTTAACTCACTAGGTTCAGGGTGGACTTCTTTAAATGTTTGAGTGCTAAAACCCTATGATTACACGACCCCCCCCCCCCCCCCCCCCCCCGAGGGAAAACCGGGGTGCATCCTAATGACTCGATAAGACCTAGAGCTAGTAAACTAGAAATCCTAATGCATCAAGTTCAAGACAATTTTGGGAGCTTTCTTTTTACTTTGCCTCTCAACGGTTTTGCACATGCTAAACACACGCAAAACCTACAAAAACATTTTCTTTCGCAAACACATGAAGACTTTGAAAGAAATGTGAAAATTTTAAAGTACTGGGCAAGCAAAAGAAGACAAGTCACCCAAGGATCATGGCAAGCAGATATATCGATATTAAATGCGGCACACTAACATGACCCTAAAAATGCACACAAAAGAAAACAAAAAAATCAAAAGAAAAGACTCGAATATGTACACACGTAAAACACCCCCCACACCTACTTCATGCATTGTCCTCAATGAATGTGAAAAAGATACTACATGGATATATGAATGAAAAAGGAAGGATCTCACCAACATGAAGTACAAAGGGACGTTCAGGGTCATGTTGATGGACACAAACCCAAATTCCCTCAAAACCTGTAAGAAGCTGAAGAAGGTAGATAAATACGTGAAGAGATTGGGCCCACTTACACAAGGGTTGGGGCCCACAACAATCGATGCTCACTGAAGGAGTCTTTTATTACACACTTTTTTTTCTTTTTTTTATACAAGATATATACATCAAACAAGATATTCTCATAATCATTTGGTCAAGGAACATCAAATGGGAACATCATGTTTTGAGGACCAGAGACTTGCCGAGATGGACAAACTTCACTGGTACTCTGAGGTGTCATGAGGGGTGAAAGGTCAAAGCTGAAAGGCTCGAACGCCTCATGATATTGGTTGGGTGTGGGCAACAAAGAATGAAGTCGTGTTGCCTCACTAGGGTTTAATTGCTCATCGAAGAAAACCCTCCTACCAATAGGCGGGTGCATCGGAATGAGTTCCTCAGGCTCATTCGATGGATGCAGCAGACCTGCATCACTAAAAATGGGGCTTCTCCCTAAGTCATCCAGCAAGGACCTCCCACCATCATTCAGATCATCAAGCATAAGCTCGGTCAAAGGTGGGTCCTTGTTGGAGTCAATATGAAGCTCAAATGGCTCAATGGCCATGGGATCTGAGGTAGAGACACCTTCTGGTATAGGCATATGATGAGGTGTCTCACTCTCACTAGTACTCTCAACAGAATCATGCAACGAACACTCCCCTTGGACATTCATGTTCGAGGCCAGCTCACTCTGTTGCATTGCGAAGACAGGCAATGAGTTTTCGCTGGGCCCACAAACATTCTCAATGGGTTGCATTGGTGTTAGGGGTGTTCGTTGATTTTGTGGTGCTTTCTCCAATTGGCGGATGAGATTTAGATTTAAAGGTTCATCCATGGGTTCCTGTTGCTTACCAGAGTTGAACACATGAAACTCGGCACTCATGTTACCGAATGAGAGCTTTATGAGACCATTTCTACAATTAATCAAGGCATTGGAGGTTGCCAGAAATGGTCTACCCAAAATCAAAGGTATTTGAGAGTGGGTGTTCGCAACAGGATTGGTATCGAGGACAACAAAATCGACTGGAAATATAAAATCTCCAACTTTGATAAGCACATCCTTGACAATCCCCATGGGAATACGAATGGATCTATCCGCCAATTGAAGGGTGATCTTAGTTGGTTTCAATTCTCCCAAGTTCAACTGTTGATAAACAGAGAATGGGAGGAGGTTGACCGCTGATCCTAAATCAAGCAACACATTGCTCATTCTGGTGTCTCCTATCGTACACTGAATAGTAGGACACCCAGGGTCATTGTATTTTGTGTAGGTGGGATTGGACAAAAGTGAGCTGATATTTGCAGCCAAGAATGCTTTCTTAGGAACATTGGTCTTCCTCTTGGTTGTGCAGAGATCCTTCAACACTTTGGCATATTGAGATATTTGTTGGATGACATCCAACAAGGGGATGTTAACCTTTACTTGCTTAAACACCTCTACTATCTTGTCCATGTTGTCACTCTGCTTTTTGGTTAACCTACTTGGATAGGGAGCTTTTGGCAGGTAGGTTTTCTGCTGTGCCTGAGAAGAAAGGTTTGGTGTATTACCCTCACCCTCAGCCTCTTCTTCACCACCATTCCCACTGAGGGGCTGCATAGATGGTGGTGGGTGTGGCAAGGAAATGTGATTGTCAACCTGTTTTCCATTCCTTAAGGTCACAATGGAATTGACATGGTGAACATGGTCCTCCACATGGTTCACTTGCCTCCCCCGAGGTACCACATTCTCATTTTGCATTTGTTGTTGTTGGTACATGCGGGGGTTAGCCTCAGGCTGGCTAGGAAAAGACCCTTTCTCTCTTTCATTTACAGACTGAGCCAATTGGCCCATCTGAAGCTCTAGAGATTTCATGGTCTGCTTTTTTGAGGTGAGAACTTGACTTGTGGTAGACATAAAAAATTTCATTGAGTTTTCAAGTCCATGAGTCAAGGTCTCAAGCGAATTGAATCGGGTTTCCATATTGTTGGAATTTGGGAAACCCGATTGATTGGTGGTTTGCGCTTGGGTGGCTGATAGGATTGCACATGCATGGGAGGTTGGTGTGATTGATAAGGTGGTGCAAAGGAGTTTGAAGGACCACCCGGGGTGGTTCCTCCATCCAGGGTTATAAGATGATGAGTATGGGTCATTCCTAGCTCTGTCATAGATGGCGTTGACACGCTCCATCTCAGGAGGAATGGACTCACACTCGCTCTCTACATGACCTATCCTACCACATGAATGACAAGGAACTGGACCAGATGTGGACATGTGAGGTGCACTTTGTTGGTTTTGGAGCTCAATCGAATCCATATGGCGCATTAAGGCCGCCATGCACGCCTCGGTGGTCGTAGTGTTATCGATAGCAAATGCGGCACCCGATCTAGTCAAGTTTGCATTCGCGATCCTCGCTCCTATACTAGATGATGCAGGTGGTTCCTTCACACTCTCCCACTGCATGGTTTTCTCAGCGAGGTCTTCTAGGAAGGCCCATGCCTCCCTTTCATCCTTTCCCAAGAACTCTCCTTGACACATGGACTCAAGGAGCGTTCTGGACGGGATGTGAAGAGCCTCATACACAATCTGACAAAGACGCCACAACTCAATGCCATGGTGAGGGCACGAGGATAGTAGCTCTTTGAACCTCTCAAGATATGCATGAAATGATTCGGTCTCATGTTGATAGAACGAATTGATTTCGTTCCTCAATTTTTGAGTCCGATGATTAGGAAAGTACTTCTTGAGGAATGCAGATTGAAACTCATCCCAAGTCCTAAAGGAATTCGCCTGGTTGATGTACAACCACTTCTTGGCGTCATCCTTTAGTGCAAAAGGAACGAGCCTAAGATGGATGGAGTCTGTGCTAAGTTGTTGTAGCTTGAACATAGCACAGACCTCCTCAAATTCCCTGAGAAAGATATAGGGGTCACCTTTCCCAGTGAAATGAGGGAGCATGGAAATGAATTGAGGCTTAACCTCAAAATGGTTCCCATTAGCCTCTGGTAATACGATGCATGAGGGTAGAGCGGTACGGCTCGGGTAGCATCGATCACGAAGAGGTATGGGAACGACAACTGGAAGCACAGGTGGAACAGGTGGGTCCAGCAACTGCTCCTCCTCACGGAAATTAGCAGCCATTGGACCCGAACTACGTGCGACACGAGAGGAGGAAGGTGTCGAGAAATCGATGACCGAAGCCGGATTGACAACGCTCCTCGTCAAACGACCACTCTCGTCTCGTGTCCACGAAAGCATGCACAAAGGTGCACACACAAACCACAACTGTTTTTTTTTCAAACAAAGAATGTACGTAGAAGAGAAGACGAGGGAACACAGGAGAGAAAGAATGACTCAGGAGAGAAGGGAAGAAGTCCTTAAGCTACGACGGATGGGTACAGGTAGAAGCACACAAGCAAACAAGGCTCAAACAATCCTAAGGTCGCTATAGGTCCTTACAGCTAGACGACGCCTAACTGCGAGGTCACACGGCCTCAACACGCCTCACCTCCCTACGACGACGACCACAAAGCCCAGCAAGTGAGTCAAGATCTGGGGATCTCGTCTCTCCTACTATCGACAAAGTGGGCAACGCCGATCAGGTTATGACGGTCAGGACCGGATCACTCTCCTAATGCGTCTGAATTCCTTAAGGCCAATGTCTACTTGATTTTAGAAATTAGGCTCTTGATTAGTGTGGTTTTTGGGGCGAAAGGAAGGGTGATGAAATCCCCCACCTTATCTTTTACGGGACAGCCCCTCCTTAGTTGCGTTTTGGAGTCCTAAATATAACAATCAACTCTCCAAACAACGCTCAACTCATACTTGTTGCAATGCACTTCCTACTAACTAATGCATGTCATACGAAATGCATGAATGAGAGTAGAAGGTGCGTACCTCACGCCAGCACTCAGCAACTGAAAATAAAAGATAATCTAAATGCTTAAGTCACATACATGGTGCATGACCTAAACAAGAAAGAATGCCTAGTCTTTTGCTTTGAGTTTTAGGGTCCAAGTTACTTAAAGGAGGTTTGATTCTTGATCAGGGAACGAACTATAAGTCAACACATGCCAAATTGAGTCCCAGCTAACTAGATCAGTATGTGTTGAACGTTTTAATTAAACCGCAAGTGCACGGCCGCGATGAAGCGGTGGCAAGTACGGTTCGTCCTCAGGGAGGTGAGTAGCCTCTTGCTTGTACGAAATCAAGTGGCAAAAATAGGGAGAGAAAGATTGTTTATGCTACTCTACTCTATACTACGCTAAGAAGTAGGAAATGCGAAAGGAAGAAGCAAACAATGAAATAACAACTAAGCTAAGAATAAAAGGAGAATGCTGGAATACAGAAATGGGAAAACCCTTAAGGGGTGGAGTGAGTGCACACATGCAAAGAGGTGGGTGTAGAATACATTCTTTAAGCACAAATTAAGGTGGTGTTTATCAAGCATAGGAAGTGTCTAAATGTTATGGCGAAACCTATCAATCTATTCACCAAGTTAGTTGATTAACATTTACATATGCAAGGTGTTTATTTCAGAACCTAAACAAGCATGAGAGGTGTCTAATCATTTTGGCAAAACTCATCAAGTTGTAAATTCTATCCTAAACAAGCAAGCATACATTCATGTTTAATCAACACATTGAAATTAAAGCATTCATCCCATTCTCTAATGCATGTATGTACATCTACTCCACCCCCGAAAGGGGATGGAACTACTCACTAAACATTACACTAATTATTAAACTAAGCAAAGAAAGCATATTAAAACTAAGCTAGAATTAAAAGACGATTAAACTAAAACATGCACAAACAATAAAAGAAGCATAAAACAAACAATGAAAGAAACACAAAACTATATTGATAAAATGACTCACATTAAAAGTAGCATCCTCCTACTTTAGTGTGTGCTTCAAGGCCTCACTTCTAGTAGGAAGAATAGCCACTTAAAATATGGAGTGATTACAATGGAAGGTGAAGAGTTCTATTTATAGCCATGGAAAAAGGCAAACCGGGACAATCCCCCGATGTGGGACTAAACAGATACCAAAACTAGCCTAAACATCCTCTAATACATGTGCTGGAGAAATTTGAGCGGATTTGGGCCAAAATGGACCGCCAATTAGCGGTCTTGGACCGCCAATTGGCGGTCTATATGGTTCAGATCCTTCTCATTTTTGTTGTGGGCTTTTTTTTCTGGTATTGTTGGTCTTTGATGCGGTTACTTGACTTATTGGAGCTCCGACCCCAATCGAATTGGTAAAATACTCCCCATGATGGTGTGGAGTATTCTGTTTTGCTCTTAGGTCCTTCTGTCTTGCAATCAGGTCCTTCTTCCTTGCATCTTGGTCCCCAGATCTCACAATTCAGTCCTTTTTCCCAGCTTTTGGGTCTTTTTATGCTTCATCTCTTCAAACCTATTTATTCCTGAAAACTAAACATAAAACTCATGACATAGCATTGTTTATGTGAAAGATAATGGATATAAGATACAAATATAAGCATGAAATGATGTCAATCAGTATGCAATGGGACAATGCTAGAGCACCGAATAACCCGAGTATTGGATCTAGAATAGCAGGTCAACCCAGACCAGGTGTCTTAGCTGTAGATGCTACGGTTGCTGCTGAAGCAAAACTAGCTACCCTTATGCGTAGAATGGAAAGTCTAGAGCTAAAAACCCGACCCCTAGTGAATCAAGCATCTTCTATCCCTTGCTCTAGATGTGGTCAGACTGGTCATATAATGGAGAATTGTGCGGACTTGGAACAAGTTAATGCCACCTTTAACCATTCTAGAAATGACCCATATGCATCAACCTATAACCCGGGTTGGCGTAATCATCTCAATCTTTCATGGAACCAACAAGGTCAACCTCCTAGACAACAACCAAACCCGTATAACCAAAATAATACATCATCTGGGTTTAGTAACAATGGAGATTATGATGTTAGATTGACAAGCATGAAAAAATTGGTTAAGACTTTTATGCAAACAACCAACCAATCTTTCCAAAGGCTAGAAACACAAGTCAGCCAACTAGCACAAATAGTAGGTGAAAGAGAAAAGGGTCAGTTACCAAGTCAACCTGAGGTGAATCCAAGATCTAATAATAAATATCAGCCCTATCAACCACCTCTAGGAAGTAACAACCCTAGACCGGTTCAAATGGTTCATGAGGAGGGACCGTTCCAACAAATACATGCAGTTGTTTCATTACGGTCCGGAAAACAAGTTGATAACAATGTGGTCAATCCTAGAGCTCCTAATCAATCTAGCCATTAAGCACCCACATGTGACCTGACCATTGAACCTGAAGTCCAATTTGAAAAGCCCAACCCACCTACTCAACCTGAACCTATAGCTCAACTTGAGCGAGTCTATGTTCCTAAAGCCACATTCCCCAATAGACTCAAGAAGAACTCAAGTGCACAAATGGAGAAAATCTTGGAAGTATTTAAGCAAGTTAAGGTGAATATTCCACTCTTAGATATGATTCAACAAATACCTGCTTATGCTAAATTCTTAAAAGATCTGTGCACTAAAAAGAGAAAAACGAACGTACCAAAGAAGGCATTCTTAACTGCAAACATAAGCTCTATTCTGTCAAACTCGTCTCCTATAAAGTATAAGGACCCTGGGTGTCCCATAATTTCATGTGCGATAGGAGATACTTTTATCAACAAAGCCTTCTAGACCTTGGTGCTAGTGTTAACTTACTCCCGTTCTCTATCTACGATTAACTCAACCTTTGTCCACTAAAACCCTCTAAGACAACCCTTCAATTTGCTGATTGCTCTATTAAGAAACCAAGAGGTATAGTAGAGGATGTTTTGATTAAGGTTGGTGACTTCATTTACCCAGTGGATTTTGTCGTTCTAGACACTGAACCTGTTGTGGATCCTAAGAGACAAATCCCTGTAATACTAGGCAGACCCTTTTTAGCCACTTCTGAAGCTTTGATAAATTATCGAAATGGGCTCATGCAACTATCTTTTAGAAACTTAAAGGCTGAATTTAATATCTTTCATGTTGATAATGAACCAGAAATAGTATGCAATCAAAGTGATGTTGTGATGAGATCGCGTATCTACAAGATTTCTGAATCAAATAAATCATCACAAAATCAAAAACAAAGTGAGAAAAAGGGGAGTAATTCATCTACCCAACCACCATCACTCGAGCAAATAAGAGAACCAACACATGTGAGGGGTGTGGAATCTTTACCTGAGGGCAACATTGAGAACAATTCAACTGGATACATGCACCAATATGGTGACATTCAATCCAGTTCTGACTATGGTTGACTCTGAGCAAATTCAAATCCCTCTACCGCAAGTTGACTCAGGTAATAAGTGCATTTGGTTTATCTTTGCATACATTGAGGACAACGCGTGATTTAGGTGTGGGGGTGTTTATCTATCTATATATTATGTTCTTTTAAAAAAATAAATAAATAAATTCAATGTTCCATGACATAGCTTAAGATTGAACTGCCTAAACCCGTGTACAAAATGCATTGAGTTTTTGTTCCTTATTATATAGTTCTGCTTGTAGAAATTATGACATAAATCTATGTTCCAAAGAAATAACCCATTACCCTTTAAGACATGTATGCACTTAAATTGGATGAATCAAATCTTTGAAGTGGTTAATAAAAAGCAGAGGTTGAGGAAAATATACCGGGAAGTGTGGACTTCTAATAGGAATTAAGCCTTGAGGAAAATAAAAGTAAAAAAATAAAGGAATAAAGTGAGGAAAGCACATTTTGCAAAATGATTACAAAAGCCCAAGCCTTCGAGTCATTGGTCCGTAGGGGTATCTTAAAACCCGGTAACTTGAGTCTGCCAGCTCAGGATTATCGACCAAACTCGCTACACGAATGCAAAAAGGGCAAAAGTGTCAAAAAAGAGCAAATGTGTTGAAACACAAAAAAAAAATATACTTTAAGATACTCAAGGCCCAAAGTTAAAATAGTGATCCATGCCATGGTTAATCTGAATGATACTTCACCACCAGAGGAGGCGTGCAAAATAATTGAAGTGATAACATGTGTAGAAGGGTTAGTGGTGTGAATGTTGGGGGAACAAAGACCAAGTCAGATTCTTTATGAGTTAGATTTATATAATGAGCATGCAAGAATTCTAAGTGAGATGTATAAGGTTGAGGTGGAGATATTGAGAGTTATTTATGAAATGTTGAATTAAGACTTTGTGGGTGTGTCAACTGAAAACCCTCACGAGACAAAACTCGCCCTCTACGGAAACTTAGGGGTTTAAAGGCTTGTTGCACATGCTAAGTGCAACCGTGATTCCTACGAAAGTGAGTTCGGATTTTGCTGTTTTCATTTTTCATATATTTTGTTTTGCTAGGGACTAGCAAAATCTAGGTGTGGGGGTATTTGTTGCATTGCATACATTGCATCATATGTCTTTCATTTAAATTAATTTTATATCAATAAATGCTACTAAGGTATGTGTTTAGTCTTATTTACAAAATACAGGGACCTGAATGCAAATTACCCATATCCCGAGCATAAACACGTGCAAAAAACTCATTTCTATCATAAAGACCAACTCAAGAGTATCGGGATTCAAATGGAAGTCCATTCAAGCATAAAAGCATTCAAAGACCTAATTACAAAAAGGCCAAGGACTTAAGCACAAAAGTAGCCAGGGACTTAATTGCAAAATGCCGAGGACCCGACCGCAAATTTAAATACCAAAATATTATTTTCGAGAAGTTCTAACGAAAAATCAATTTGGATCTCCAAATATATGAAGAAATAAATTCGGAGCTCAAAAGAAAGGAAAGAAATCAATCCAAACGCGCAAATGACATTTAAATCATACCATAAACATACATGAAAAATCCGGATCCAATCAGAGCACAAATTGCGGCGAAATCGCCGCATCTTACATGTACAATGCGGCGGAAACGCCGCACCCGTTGCGATCCGTGGCCTCAGATTTTGTCCAGTCGTGTCTTGACGCGTGTACTTTCCTATTTTATACTTGGGTCCCTTGTATCGGCTATAAATAGCCCCGAAACGATGTTGTGAGAGTCTTAGTTTTTGTTCTTCTCTTTAGCAATAAAATTCTGTTCTTTTATTTTGTATTTTTTAGTTTTCTTTTGTAGTTTCTCTAGGACCCCTTCTCCTTCCCTCTATCAATGAGTTTCTAACTCTCTCCAAAGGGTGGGGGTGACGGATTTAGGGTGATGAGAAGAAGAATAATGTTATTATTTTAATTTCGTGTTAGTATATTTTGATTACTTGAGTTTATGTTGAATCATTTATCATGTAATGCTTTATAACTAATGTGATTTATTATAAGTTTCAGAATTCTCAAAACTAAACCCGATATCTAATCCCCCACCCGCTGGACTCTCATCCATCTTTGCTTTATTCTTAGTTTGTTTTTGTTGTTCTTGCTATAGAAATAAAAAAATCCAAAAATCTAAAACCTACCTTATTTCTCTCTCTTTCTTTCCTTAATCGAAAATCACAAAAATAACAATATCTATCCCTCCTTGTGTTCGACCCGTACTTGCCACATGTCATTGACGCCGTGCACTTGCGGTATAAATAAAATTCTCATCACTTTCCCCGGCCCGGTTCCGTTGCTACCGCGGGCCTTACGGAATCGATCGGATCATATAGATATCCCTTCATTTCAAAAAATGGATTCCTATTTGAAGAGTGCATAACCACGTGGATAAGCTCACACCAACCCGTTAATTTTGGATCCAATTCGGGATTTTCCCTGGGAGGTCTCGGGAAGGAATTAGAGTGGAATAATATCGATTCATACAGAAGAAAAGGTTCTCTATTGATTCAAACGCTATAACTATGAGATAGGGATAGAGGAAGAAGAAAAAATGGAAGATTTCACATATTACTTTTGATCACAAAATCAATCAGATTGATTTTGTGCCCTCCGCTCGATGAGCAAATCGGTCAGATTCTACAGGACTAAACCTATGGTACTTAAGGGAATGATGGAAGGGAATAAAAAGAGAGGGAAAGAAAATCGAAATGAATGAAATGAAATAAAGAATAAAACAAAAGAAAAAAAAGAAGAAGTAGAAGAACCTAGATTCCAAATGAACAAATTCAAACTCGAAAAGGATCTTTCTGATTCTCGAAGAATGAGGGGCAAAGGGATTGATCGAGAAAGCTCTCTTGTTCTAATTCTAAGATCATGATTTGATCCGCAAATGTTTGGTTAAAAGAAGAACCTTCTCCTTTGATCATGATCAAAAATGGAAAATGTTCAATTGGAACATGAAAACGTGACTCAATTGGTCTTAGTTACTCTTCGAGACGGAGTGGAAGAAGGGAGGAGATTCTCGAACAAGGAAAAGGATCAAATTCCAATTACTTCGAAAGAATTGAACGAACGAGGAGCCGTATGAGGTGAAAATCTCATGTACGGTTATGTAGAGTGACAGTAAGGGTGACTTATCTGTCAACTTTTCCACTATCACCCCTAAAAAGCCAAACTCTGCCTTACGTAAAGTTGCCAGAGAACGATTAACCTCTGGATTTGAAATCACTGCATATAATCCTGGTATTGGCCATAATTCACAAGAACATTCGGTAGTATTAGTAAGAGGGGGAAGGGTTAAGGATTTACCCGGTGTGAGATATCACATTGTTCGAGGAACCCTAGATGCTGTCGGAGT
The DNA here is from genome assembly GCA_963682175.1 of Triglochin maritima. NCBI lineage: Eukaryota > Viridiplantae > Streptophyta > Magnoliopsida > Alismatales > Juncaginaceae > Triglochin > Triglochin maritima. The sequence goes on along the minus strand of OY821788.1, from coordinate 23,920,388 downwards.
AAAGGATCGTCAACAAGGGCGTTCTAGTACGTTGTAGATTCTTATCCAAGACTTGTATCATTTGATGATGCCATGTAAATTGCTAGAAACATGTGAAGTGTATGGCTAACCCAATAACGAAAGTTTCGTAAGGGGACTGGAGCAAGCTACTATGAGACAAAGGATCTTCTTTCTAAAGAGATTTGTTTCAGAACTTTTCTATGTCCAAGGTCCAATATGGAATTCGGAGGTTTTCCTTTACTTTGTCCGTGTCAACAAACAATTCAAAATACCTCGACTTCCTTAGAACAGGTGCTAGTCAAATAGCAATGATTCGAAGCACTTCTTTTTACATTACACTATTTCGGAAACCCAAGGACTCGATCATATGGATATGTAAAATACAAGATTTCCAATCCTAGCAGGAAAAGGAGGGAAATGGATACTCAATTTAAAGTGAGTAAATAGAATTCCATACTCGATCTCATAGATACATATGGAATTCTGTGGAAAGCCGTATTCGATGAATGTCGTATGTACGGCTTGGGGGGAGATCTTTCATATCTTTCGGGATCCACCCTAGAATATGGAGTCAAAACCCTAAATAAGTGATTCGTTTTTAGCCCTTATAAAAAGAAAATTGATTCTTGAACCTCTTTCACGCTCATGTCACGTCGAGGTACTGCAGAAGAAAAAACTGCAAAATCCGATCCCATTTATCGTAATCGATTAGTTAACATGTTGGTTAACCGTATTTTGAAACACGGAAATAAGTCATTGGCTTATCAAATTATCTATGGAGCCGTGAAAAGGATTCAACAAAAG